>JAKSZU010000006.1:118949591-124272091 GCA_026018925.1 Tupaia tana
GCCAGTTTACTTGGCACTTTGTAAAACATCGTGCCAGTTGGCAAGTTAATGAATGATGTTAATTAATACTACTCAATTAACAATAATTAAAAGTTAATTGTAAGCATTATTTATGAACATTACTTAACAATAAATGTTAATTGGCTTATTATATTGATTAATACCTGGGAGCAGGAGGTTTCAAGTTTTTTGGATGTTGTAAAGTAAGTTCAACAACAGTCACTATCCAAAAAAGATACCTGAGAAGATTTGGAGATTCTGTTTCTCTGTTTCTCTGTTTCTCTGGTGAGCCCACATGATCTATAGCAAAAAATCTCTTGAAAAAAAAGAAAGAAAGAAAGATACAGAATTCAAATGAACCTAGAACAAAAGAGGACTCTGGCAGGTGTAGGCTTTGGTCCACACTGGTCTGTCCATGGTACCAGGTTCAAAGCTGTTAGAGGCATTTATAGAAGGCAAAGATGCGGTGCATAGGAAAATGGGGGAGAAACTCCTGTTGAACTATTGCAACTTTCATCAATTAAGCAACCTCTGTCTATAAAACAGCAAGATCAGAGCACTAAACTAAGTATAGGGCCCTTCTTTTCTTTTCTTTTCTTTTTTTTTTTTTTTTTTTTGGAGAGGATTTTGCTATAGGGTGCATGCGCTCGCCTGACAGACAGAAAGCGAGAAATCACCCCGCAGGGGGGATGGCCACGCCACAATCCCTTCTCCTCCATTCTCCTCTCAGGATCTTGGGCACGCACGCACACGCACCCGGCGTGAATTTTAAGCCACCGGGTCCGTCCGGGACGTGAACTGCAGTCGACTACGTGGGAGTCCAGCGACATAGTCATTACGCTAACTGCTGGTCCCAGTATAGGGCCCTTCCAAGTGTCATAGAGTCAAACATTCATGAGCCAGCCACTCCTGGAGTACGTAAGTGTATCTCAAGGGGTGGACTGTGTGGACACAGACATGTGTGCTTCCTCAGGTTCCCTTGACTGTCTCTTCTTCTCTCTGTCACCCTTTGCCTGATCCAGATGATCCTTCCATGTCGGGCCTGATGGAACAGCACACTTAGGCATTTTGTCTGACTTACTAAATGGCCACCCAGGGCTGGATGAGCTACTGCAGAGAACAGAGATGTTAGTTCTGTTGCAGGTAAACTCTGGCCAGTGAGACTCTTGAAGAGACCTGAGTAATGAAATGCTCCCTCCTCTCTCTCTCATACATAAAGTTCATGTATTTTTCATTGAAAATTCCAGGGTGCCAAGACACACATGTTGAGCACTGTGCTGTCCCTCACCTCACTGTGGAGTGGCCCCTAGCGGGGTCATGCATCACAGGACAGGGTTTCACATCTTCTTCTACCTCAGTTTCTTTGTGTCTTCCGCATGGCACATTGGACTTGCCTTCCTCAATAAATATCATGACTTCAATTTTTGACATTGGTTATGGTTTTAGAAGTCCCAGTCTAGTATATTATTGATTTATACATTTATAATTCATTCCCTCATTTCTGAATTTCTGATGCAATAATAAAAATTTCTTTAGAAAGGATTCTTGAAAAAGTATTACATAAGAATAACATTTTAATAAGTCAGTTAATTGCTATCTTGATTTTCAAAAGTGAAATGCTATCTTTGTGTATATGCTAGACAGTTAAAACTTATCTTAATAAAACATATCATTCACAATAGCAAACATACATGCAAATACACCAAAATTGCGGAAACCATGTTTTTCTGTTGCCATAGGGCACATGTGATCACTGGAGAGTTAGAGAGAGACCTAGAAAGAGAAAAGGAAAAAGTACTGAGCAATGGGGCATGGTCATGTTGCAATCTCTTCTCCATATCCGTATCCTATAGGAATCCTGGGTGTGCACACACACATTCCCGGGGGAGTGGGGCAGGACTCGAATGACAGTTGACCATGTGGAATCTGGCTTTTTTTAACCACTCAGTTGTGAGTGGCCACATTCTGAAATCATTTTTATGCTTTTTAAAAATTGTCTTAGGGCCAGCACAGGGCATGGAGATTAAGGCACTGGATTCCACATGGCCAACAGTATGGTTTGAGTCCTGGACCCAGCAGCCCGAAAATTATGCCAGGCTTCTGTGCATTCATGCCCAAAATTCCAAGAAGAAAATGGAGGAGAAAGGATTGCAGTGTGGCCAGACCTCCAGGAGAGTGATTTCTCACTTTCTCTCTCTGTGGCTGTCTCTGTGTCTGGTAAGTGCACAAGCCCTGTAGTGAAAACTAAAAAGTAATTAAACAAAACATAAATAAAAAGAAGCTGTTATAATAGGCAATCTAATTTTAATGTTCCATTTTGTGTCTGTTTCTCGCACCTTGTACAGTTGCATGAAGGGTATATTCTAATCACATTTCCTCTAGTGTTGCGTGAGCAAACGTTTGCTCTGGGAAATACTTCCACTTGAATAAGCCTGTAACCTCAACATGAAACCAGAAGTGGAAACTTTGTACAAGGTAAAGTCTTTGCAATGGTTTTAATTTTCATTACTTTATCAGTCTTAATTTATTCATTAATTCATCCTCTATTATTTGTTCATTAATATATCATTTTAGGTCAAGTAATCTGAGGTCTGATTTTAGTTCCTGGTATTCATTGGTAAACAACACAGTCATGGTCTTTGTTCTTATGCTGCGTACACTGTACTGAGGAAACATTAAGAATTAAAAACTGGGGCCAGCTTGTGTAGTGGTTAAGGTGCTGCACTTCCACATGGCGGACCAGGATTTGAGTCCCAGATCCAGCAGCGGAAGCACACTGTTTGCATGTGCCTGTGTGCCCAAACTTATAAAAGGAAAATGGAGGAGAAGGGACCACAGCATGGACATCCCTGCCCAGGAAGTGATTTTTCGTTTTCTCTGGCAAGCACAAATGCCCTATAGCAAAAATCTCTCTCTAAAAAAAAAGGAATCACTAAGTTAGATATGGAGACAGTTTATACTAAGGACTAGATAATATTGCTAAACTTCTCTATAACTAGGAATTAACACAGCCATTGACATTCTATCTGTGTAACAAGTTTATACATTTTCTTTATGTCTAGAATTTGCAATTTTAAAATGTCAACACATTTCCTCTCATCTTATTACATACAAGATTATAATATAATAGATTTTTAACACATTACCTTGAACAAATACATAGAATTCATTTTCTAATATAAGAAAGAGTTGAGTTATCTGAATTTTGAAGAAATTTTAAGGATAGAAGATTAAAGAGCTAAATAGATATTCAGGGGCTGAGAAGTGGTTTAGGAGAAACTGAAATATTGACATCAGGTCTCAGTTTCAACAAGGGTTTTCTTTTATTCAAAAACTGAAAGAAATGAGTTTCCTACTTATATGTGGAAATTTATAACAGCATTTGGAATAAGACATCATTTGTTTTTAAATTCTGCAATCTTATTCAAATAATGGTTTTCTAAGCTATTCACGTATTTGTATTAAACCTAATATTCCTAAGTACTGTTTAACTTATAATACACAAAATTACTCTGAACTATTGCTCACTCTTAAATATTATTTTGTGTATCCTTTTCTCTCAGCAATTCCGTTAGTCTTTTGTTAAACATGTGTAAGAATTCATGATGCAATAAAACCTATCAGCAAGGTACATCCTTATTGTTGATTTGGAATTGAATGTCCTTACCTCTCACATAATTGGAAGTTCAAACAATGGAACCTAAACACACTCTGGCACCTTCATGTAATATTAAACATAATAGAAAATAACAATGGTAAGTTGGCAGTTTTAATTAATGTGTGAATACATATCAAAAATCTTCCATTGGAAGATTACAGAATATGTATGGGAAATGCAATTGATTTCATAATTCAAAGGTATTTCTTATCACACATTGTATAATTAAGTGATTTTTGCTAAAAACATGATTATGGAGACATTATTGTCAAAAATCTATGTTTTTCATAAACACAGAAACACACACACATACATGTACACATACGTACATTTTAAAATAAGTTTAGGTAAAACACAGTTTTAGGTATGCCCCCTGGATATTAGTCATATACATAGGCTATGAAAAAACAGAAAGAAATAGAAAACGTTAAAGTCCATGAGTTTGTTTTCTGCAAAAAGGCACATGATGTCCCCTTATTCATCAAAACAGTTGAGAGTTTGGGCCTTTCAGCCCCCCATCTGCCAAAACAACGAAAGCAAGATCTGTTTTAGCTTTGTGCTTCCCAAAATCAGGATAAATGGGTGGCATGCAGGACAGGTCATTCCAATAGCTTGCCAAAGAATGAGATTCACCTCTGTTAGCCGTCTATCAGAATTTGAAATTGCTATGATTAGAGAAATAAAGTAAATGACAAGAAGCAAGAGGAAAGAGATCACGGTTTGCAAAGATTTTATGTGGACCTTGAATCTGGTATCTTGAAATTCTTTTCCATAGAGTTGCATCTTCTTAAGATGTTTACACAGGGAACAGATTAAGAGCAGAAAACATATCAGGGATGCAGTAAAGGGTAGAATGTTTGCTACTGTGAAAACAGTCACATATGACATCTGTGCAAAATTCCTCAGTTTAATCTTATAAGTCATGTTCCCTTCACATTCTTTTATGTTCACACTCTCACGTATGTTAACCACTACAAGATGAAAAAACAAAATGACCAACGTCCCCAGCAATAACATTACAACTACTTCTTGAACTCTTCTTTTCAAGTGAAGAAAAATAAGGTTAGAGAAATTAGCAATCTTGAGCAAATAAAATATGCTGAGGCTAGTGGCAAGCCAGATGCTAAAATGGTTGGCCACTGTCCAGGCATTGTGAATAATTCTTAATTCTATAGTATAGAAATCTGGATGAAACACAATTATGTACCAGTGCATTAATATTACCCAGAGCAAACAAATTCTGGAGACCGCCAGAGCAGTGAGAATTTGATCAGCAGAGGAGATCTTTTGTCTCTTCACCCAGTCAGTGAAGTTCACCAGTACTATGAATCCATTGGCAAAATTTCCAAAAACAAATTCTGTCATTAGTAGAGTGTAAAAAATGATAGGTAGTAACGACACCATGCCTGAATAGCAACAATAAAAAATAAAATCAGAAAAAAACTTCAATATCACTGGTTATTTCTTTAATGTCCTGACCTTTAGTTCTGTATCCACCATATTTCTGAGAGTCCAGTAAATTTTCTGGTCAATGTCAAGCAGGAAGCACCATGGCATGCTAATGAAAGTTACTGCCATCTTTATGGAAAACATTGTTTTCTCAATTAGCTCAAATAAACTCCTATTCAAACACTACCATGCCTTGCATATAGGTGGAATCTTTCTTATCTCATGTCGAAATAAGAACTGAACTTTCATTTGCAAGCATGCAAATAGTGATATATTTTCTTTCCTTATTTTGCAATATTTCTATGATTAAGCTTTGCATAATTTGTGTTCTGTAACCATAGTGCTAGGAAAATTTAAAGCCAATATGTATAATACACGTGAATGTCTAGATCGTTAGATGGATCTTGATCTAACTGTGATCATCACTACACTGGATTTCTTTTCTTTAAGCCAGATTTATATGAAAACAATCTAAACTTTTCCTATCATAAGCATTCAAAATCACTATGTGGAAGATATATCTGCATTCTCTTGACTATATGTAAAAACAATTTGTAATATCTTTCAATATACTTAGAAGAAAGGATTTAAAATGCTTCCAAAATAATGAGAAGATACATGTTTAAGGTGATGGATATGCTAATCATCCTGCTTTTATCACCATACATCACCTGCATGTATGGAAAAGTCACACTGTATCCCACAAATATGCAGAATTATTATGCATCAATTAAACAAAATAACAAAAGTTTAAAAAAATAGTATACATGGCTTTCTTGGGAACACCAAGGTCAATACTTTCAAAAACATGGTTGACAGTATCAAATACTTTTGAATAGTTTTTACTCCTTTTTTTTCATTTTCAGTATACTTAATTAATTTAAATGTAATAACAGATATCCAGTAATCTCATGTGCATATTATGCTGACATTCTTTTTTTGGGGGGGAGGGGAAGAGTTTTTGCTATAGAGCACATGCGCTTGCCAGACAGACAGAGAGACAGAGAGACAGAAAGCGAGAAATCACCCCCCAGGGGGGATGGCCACGCCGCAATCCCTTCTCCTCCATTCTCCTCTTGGGATCTTGGGCATGCACGCACACACGCCCGGCGTGAGTTTTAAGCCACCAGGTCTGGGACACAAACCACGGTCGACTACATGGGAGTCCAGCGACATAGCCATTACACTAACTGCTGGTCCCATGATGACATTCTTTTTGAACAGTAAACATTTTTAAATTTTTTTATATATTCAATCACTGTGTGTCATTACAATATGCAAAAAGAATTTTTCCCACATAAATACACTGAGTATTAGTCTAGTTAATGATACCATACACATTATCATCAATGAATAATTTTCCATTTTTGTGATCCTTACATGTTTTATTCCTTTCTTTATCCTCTTGGCTCCCTTCCTCTCACCCTATCCCATTTCCCACCCTACTTCCACACTGGCTCTAGTATCCACATACCTTTCAGTCTTCCACTTTCTGCCATAGCGTGCAATCATTCAATGTGATTGACTTGGGACATTCAATGGCTCTCTTTCATAGTCTGTCTTGCTTCACTTAGCAATAAATTTCCCATATTCATCCACTTTCTATCAAATGCCAGGGTCTCATTGTTCTTTTATGGGTAAGTAGTGTATATGTGTATACACATACACAGTGTATATGTGCCACACTTTCTGAATCCATTCATCTGTTCGTGGATGTTTGTATTGGTTCCATGTCTTAACAATTGTGAATAATGCCACAATAGACATGTATGTGCAAGCACTTTTCTGAGTGTATTCCTATGCTTTGAGTAGATACCCAGCAGTAGAATTGTTCAATCACGTGGCAGTTCTATTTGTAGGTCTTTGAGGAACCTCCATTTTGTTGTCCATATAGCTTGTACTAATTTTATTCCATTCCTAGTGTAGGAGAGTTCCCTTTTCACCACAGCCTTGCCAGCACTTATCATTTATACATTTTTTTTTAATCTTAGCCATTCTGACTGGGATTAGACAATATCTCATTGTGGTTCTGATTTGCATTTCCCATATAATAAAGGATGTTGTGCATTTTTTGATATGCTTTTTGGCTGTTCATAAGTCTTTCTTAGAGAATTGCCAGTTCAGTTCATTTTCCCATCGTGTTGCTGATTTTTTTTTTTTTTTTTTTTTTTAGGTAAGCTGCTTGAGTTCCCCATACAGTCTGATTTTCAGTTCCTTATCTGAGGCATAGTTTTCAAATATAATCTCCCATTCCAAGGGTTGCCAAGTCACTCTCATTACTGTTTCTTTTGCTGTCAGAAGCTTTTTAACCTGATGTATTTCCCTTGTCATTTTTGGGATGATTGCCTGTGCCTTGAGGTTGTTTGTTTGTTTATTTTTAGAGGTTTTGCCATATGGTATGTGTGCTAGCTGGAGAGAAACACAGAGTCAGTGAGAGGAAAAATAAGAAAGTAAGAAATCATTCCCTGGGGAGATGCTATGCTGCAATTCCTTCTCCTCCATTCTCTGTCTGGGATCTTGGGCCCAAACGCACATGTGCTGGCATGATTTTCAAGCCACTGGGTCTGAGATTCAAACCATGATTGGCCATGTGGTACTCCAGCAATGTAACCACTACACCATCCGCTGGCCCTTAAGTCTTCTTTAAGAAGTCTTTGCCTACTCCAATATCTCTAAGAATTTCCCCTGTGTTTTCCACCATTAGTTTTGTAGTTTGAGACCTTAGGTTTGGATCCTTGATCCATTTTGAATTACTGATTTTTGTTAATGGTGAGAGATAGGGGTCCAATTTCTTCTTTCTGCGGGTAGATGCCCAGTTTTTCTAGTAGCATTTCTTACAGACATTTTTGTTTCCCCACTAGATTGACTGGTGACCTTCATAGAAAATCAGTTGGCTATACACTTTTGGGTTTGTTCTGGGGTCTCTATTCTGTTCCATTGGTTTACATCAAATTTTCAGATTAATTTGGGTAGGACTGACATTTTGATTATATTCATTATTTCAATCCAAGAATTTGGGGTTCTTTCCACTTTTTTGCATCATTTTCAATTTCTCCTTTTAGTTTTTCATAGTTTTATATTGTTTTGCCCTCTGTGAGTATTTGCTAGGACTTCCAGCACTATATTGAAAAGCAATGTAGAAAGTGGGCAGACTTTTCTTTTCTAAAAGCTTTTCTAATTTCTTTATGATGTTAGCTATGGGTTTTTCATATATGACTTCTATTCTATTGAGAAATGAACCTTCTATGTCGATTTTGCTAAAAGTGTTAATTATTTTTTAAATTTTTTATATATATTCAATCACATTATTTAGCTTACAAAGTGAACATTTCAATATGTGAACATTTCTCCCCAGTCCAGTTGATCAAAATATCTTCAACCGATAACACCACACCTCCCCATCCCGTCAATGTTCTGCCTCCATATCCCTCCTCCAAGAAGTCTTAATTATGAAGGAATGCTGTATTTTATCAAATGCTTTTTCTGCATCGATTGCTATGATCATATGATTTTTCTCTTTCTATTAATATGGTTTATTACATTTATGGTTTTGCATATGTTGAACCAGGCTTACATCCCTGGAATAAAGCCTATTTGGTTGAGGTGTTATAATCTTGTTAATATGTTGTTGAATATGATTTGCTGGCATCTTGTAGAGAGTTTTTGCATGAGTATTCATCAGAGATGTAGCTCTGTAGGGTTTTTTGCTGTTTTTCTGGGTTTTCTTTTTTTTTTTTAATATCCTTGTCTGTTTAGGACATGAGGGTGATGGAAGCTTCATAAAATGAATTTTTGGAGGGGTTCCTTCCTCTAAGGACCTTTAGAAATAATTTGAGTAGAATGAGTGTTAGCACTTATTTAAAAATTTTGTAGAATTTAGAAGTGAAACCATCAGGACCTAGACTTTTCTTTGTTATGAGGTTATTTATCACTGGTTTAATCTCATTGCTTGTTACTGATCTATTCAAGCTTTTTATGTCTTCTTGATTAAGTCTTGGTATATTATGTATTTTCCCATATATCCCAGGATCTTTTGTTTTTTGGTGTATACTTACTCATAATATTCTCTAATTATATTTTGTATTTCTATTATATCTGTTGTGACATTGCCTGTTTCATTGCAAATTTGGTTAATCTGCTTCCTTTCTCTCTTCTTCATAATTAGTCTAGCTAATAGTGTATTAGTTTTGTTTACCTTCTCAAAGAATGAGCTTTTGGTTTATTTATTTTATGTATAGTGTGTCTCTATTATCTATTTCACTTATTTCTGCTTGAATCTTTATTATTTCTTTTTCTGGAGGAGTCCGACCCGGTGGGGCTCCAGGACCCATCTGAGCCCTTTGACCTTTGAGCACCACTTCCAGTTGGTTCAGTATGTTGGCAAGGCCGTTACTGTACGCCCCCTGACCTTGGAACAAGCTTGGGTCAGTTAGCATGTCGCAAGGCTGCTTGCTATTCGCTCCTGGACTGTGGTAGCCTTGCTAGGAAGTGACCCCCCCTCTGACTCCCCGATATATTACTATGAAAGAATTAACATAGTTTTCTCATACATCTTTGTAGTAAGATTTCCCCAAAATTCCCCGACCATTCCCCTTTACCCTGATCACTTACTGTTAATTACAGTGCTTCATTGGGCACAATAAAGGGTGTGCTAAAGTTCTTCTTGATCTTTGGAAGGCCTTTCAAAACACATTTAATATAAACTTAAAAGTTACCTCTTAGGCAGAAACTGATCCAGGACACCCCCACCTCACTGTAGGTAATGTTCTAACAAGGTACATGACGGTGGCACCACAAGCACAATACAATGCCTAGGTGTGCCGCAAAGTTTTTTATTAACTCATTAGCCCCTTCACCACCAGTTGAAAAGAGTTGTCCCCACCCTCACCAAGTGAACAGTAACATCACCCTTTCAGGATAGGTAAATATATTAGGATTCCTTTAAATAAACTTTAGATCCCTATAAAATTATATAAATACCATTCTTTATTGAGATTCATAAGAACTAATATCTGTACTTGAGATTTTCCTTTTTAGAATCACAACCAGTAACCGCAAGACGGCTGCCGCCAGGTACTGACTGATAATTAACTCTGCCTGCTGGAGCTGTTCTCCGAAACCACACTCCCAGAACAGAAGTTCCCAAAAGCTTGCTTACATCAATCAAACAATTGTTGAATTGTATTGATGATTAACAGACCTGCCCTTAATCAAACCCTGAATAGAATCTTTGATCTCTATTGTTAAAACTTTATGAATTGATAATTAGAACACGTAGCCCCTCTCCCATTCACTTGCATGTATCACATTTTCAATAAAAAGGCATGATGATTCCTAGCAGTTGTCACTCCTCAGAGAGCGATCTCAGAGGAGTGTCCAACTCAGGATGTACATGAAAAAGCACGAGGCCTTTGTCTTCCTTTCTTTCCAGCGTCGCCTCCAACGAGTCAACCCACCCCCGCCAAGGCTGGTCCCCGGCATTTTTCCCTGAAATTTTTTTGGTTTTCGTTATTGTTTTCCCAGTTCCACATGATATGTTCTTAGGTTGTTTATTTGCCACCATTCCACCTTATTCTTATGTTTATTTATTACTATGAACTACCCTCTTTTTTTTTTTTTTTTTTTTCTTTTTTTGGGAGAGGTTTTTGCTATAGGGCGCGTGCGCTCGCCAGACAGACAGAGAGAGACAGAGAGATAGAAAGCAGGAAATCACCCCCCAGGGGGGATGGCCACGCCGCAATCCCTTCTCCTCCATTCTCCTCTCAGGATCTTGGGCACGCACACACACACGCCCGGCGTGAGTTTAAGCCACCGGGTCCGGGACTTGAACTGCGGTCGACTACGTGGGAGTCCAGCCACATAGCCATTACGCTCACTGCTGGTCCCTGAACTACCCTCTTATGACTAATTTTGCTGTGTCTCATAGGTTATGAAAACTCATGTACTTGATATTGGTGTCAGTGAATCTTTTGCTTTCAGTATTCATTTCTTCAATGCTTGTAAAGTCATTCAGTTGTAGGTTGCTTACTTTCCATATATTTGTGTATTTTTAAGGTTTTTTTTCTGATATTAAAGTTAAGATGCTGGATATAGTTTCCATGCTTTGAATTGGTAAAGACCTGTTTTGTGCCTTTTCATGTGGTCATTCTTTGAAAAGTTTCCTTGCAGGGGTAAGAAAAATGTATATTTTGTGGTTATTGGATGGGAAGTTCTATAGATGTCTGTCAAGTCCACTTCTTTTATGGTGTTATTCAGATACTGTATCTGTTTGCCTATTTTTTGTCTAGATAATCTATCCAAAGGAAATAGTATGGTGCTGAGATCCCCAACAATCAGTGTGTTGCAGCCTATCTTTCTCTTTCGATCTAGCAGTCTTTCTTCCATGCATTTGGCTGCTCCCAAGTTCTGTAAATAGATATTTATAAGTGATTTATCTTCTTGATGAACTAACCCTTTTAGTACTATGTAATGTCCTTTTTTGTCACTTCTTACAGTTTTTTATTCCTTTGTTAAAAAAGGTTTAGAATTATTTATTTAATTTTACTATTATTATTATTTAATTTGCTAATGGCACATGTGCTCACCAGACAGAGACAGACAGAGAAAGAGCTGGGGAAATGAGAAAACAAGTTGCTAGGTTCAGGACTCAAACCACTATTAGCCATGTGAGAGTCCAGCAACTCAACCACCACGACACCTGCTGGTCTCGCTTCTTACATTTTTTTTGTCTTAAATACTATTTTGTCTGATAGCAGTATCACGACTCCAGCCTTTTTTGAATTTCTATTTTCATGGAATATCTTCTTCCAGCCCTTTAACTTTTAGTCTATGTACAATTTATCCATGAGGTGTGTTTTTTTATAGCAGCAAATAGAGGGTTTCTTGTTTCTGTTTTTGTTTGTTTGTTTATTTTCCATTCAGCCAATCTGTCTTCTGCTTGAAAATTTTAATCCATTAATATTCAACAGTATTGGAACAAGCAGATTGCATAATGGTTATGTCACTGGATTCTCATGTAGTCAACTGTGGTTTGAGTCCCTGACTTAGCAGCTTAAAACAGGCCATGCGCATATGCCAGTGTGTCCAAGATCCCAGGAGGAGAGTGGAGGAAAAGGGATTACAGTGTGGCCATCCTGTGTGAGGGTTGATTTCTTGCTTTCTGTATCTCTGACTCTCTCTGCCTCTCTGGTGAGCAAACCTATAGCAAAATTCCCTCTTTAAAAAAAAATTAACATTATTATCAATACTTGTGGATTTGTCCCTGCAATTTCATTAACCATGTTTTAGGTTGTTTTATGTTCTCTTATTTCTGTGTCTCTTTAGTTTTCCTGATATAGTACTTCCTTCAGTACTTCCTGAGGAGCTGGCCTAGTAGTAGAGAATTCTTTCAGTTTTTGTTTGCCTGCATTGTTTCAGTTGAGAGGTCTGATGTTAGCTCAATAGAATAACCTTTGCAATTGACTTGACATTTCTCTTTTGCCATTTTTATCATCTTACCTTTGTCTGTAAGTTTTACTAATCTGGCTATTATGTTCCATGGAAAAGATCTTCTTATATTGATTCTACTTGGGGTCCTTTGTATTTCTTGGTTCTGGATGACTGAAGGCTTTTCTAGATTTGTGAAGTTTTATGCAAGGAGTCTATTGCCAGGAATAGATTTTCTATGCTCTTGTCTGATTCTTCACCTTCTAGATTATCTATTACTCAGATATTGGGCATTTGTTAGTGTCTAGTATTTTTTATATGTTGTCCTCATTTTTATAATTAGTTTTTTAAATTATTTTTAGTAATTTTTATCTAAGTCAAAAGTTTGGTCTTCCAGCTAAAAGATTCTGACATCTGCCATGCACCAATGTGGTATTAATACTCTCAAGAGAGGCCTTAATTTCCTGTATGACTGTCTTCATCTCTAGAAGTTCTGATTTTTTTTTAATGGTGTCTTCCTCTTCCTTCAAATCCTGGAAAGGCTACCTCATCTCTGTAACCATGAATATTCTGAAGCCTTTTTCTAAAATTCCTGTGGATTCTCTTGTGCTGTCTATGGTTGAAGAAGAGTTGCTCTGCTCCATTAAGGGAGAAGCATTTCTTTGTTTTCCCATATTTCTTGTGCCTTTACTCTAGTTTCTGGTCATTTGATGAATTATACACTCATTCCTAGCTTTCTAGTGTTGAGTTCCATAGTATAGGTGAGAAGAAAACTACTTCTCAAATGTGTTCTTGATAGAGAGTCTTGTCCTCCAGTCAAAAAAAGTGTGTATACAGCCAGCATTAGGGTGTGACTCCTTTCGCAGTCTCTCAGGACCTGGTACACCTGGAGCTGAGCTGGAGCATTTCAGCTGGGGGAGAAAGTAGGAGTCTCCCTATAAAACCTATGAAGGGACCAGCAGTTAGTATAATGGCTATGTCGCTGGACTCCCACGTAGTCAACCGCGGTTCGCGTCCCGGACCTGGTGGCTTAAAACTCATGCCGGGCGCGTGTCCATGCATGCCCAAGATCCCGAGAGGAGAATGGAAGAGAAGGGATTGCAATGTGGCCACCCCCCAACGGGGTGATTTCTTACTTTCTGTCTCTCTGTCTCTCTCTGTCTGTCTGGCAAGTGCATGCACCCTATAGCAAAAAATAACCTTTCCAAAAATATTTTAAAATAAAACGTATGAAGAAAACTATGAAGTCTCAAAATATTTTTGGGTGACCAGAAAGCAACTAGAGGTCTTTTCAGTGTAGGCCCTGAGGGATATAGGGTGAAGGGATGTGGGAAGAGTCAGTGTGGGATGTACCTGGGACAACTGGAAGTCAGTGGAAAGCCCGAGGCTGTCTTCTGCCTCAGTTGGTCTCACTGACTGCCCCTGTTCTCTGCTCCACATCTTAAGTTCCAGAGGAAATGGCAGTGAAGGACAAGATTTTCATTTTTGACCGAAGAGTCAATCTGATCCCAATTACTCTAGCTTTCTCATAAGAAATTCTTTATAAACTTTTTATCACATTCAGAATTAATTTTATTTATTTAAAGGTAAGTGAAATGAATTTTGCTTAATTATTTAGTAATAATTTTGTCATGAAGTACCTCCTTAGAGACAGAAATCTTTACTGAATGATTTCTTTTTCTTTTTCTTCTTTTTTTTTAGAGATAGATTTTTGCTATAGCGTGCATGCACTTGCCAGAGTGACAGAGACAGAGAGGCAGAAAACAAGAAATCACACCCTGACCCCCAGGGAAGATGGCCATGTTCCAATCTCCTCTCCTCCATTCTCCTCTTAGGATTTTGAGTATGCATGCACACGTACCCAGTGTGAGTTTCAATTGGTTGGGTCTGGGATTCAAACCGCAGTTGGCCATGTGGGATTTCAGCAATGCAATAGTTATGCCATCTACTGGTCTCCTTTTTTCTGAATTATTTCTCATTCCATGCTGTGGCAGGCTAAGTGTGGTTGAGAACAGGTAAACCCTGACATCCAAAGACCATTCTGGTGAGCAGCTTATATCATCTAGAAGAAAAGCATTGTTAAGAAATTCTGTCATGGTACTTTATCATTCTTGAGAGTGCTTTTGCAATATATAATATTTTCAAATGTTTATCTGAAATAGGCTTTTATCTCTCTTTATTAAATCTTATCTGCAGGGACCAGCAGAGGCCGTAATAGTTGTCACTGGACTCCCACATAGTCAACTGCCGTAGAGTCCTGGACACAGTGGCTTAAAACTCTGTGTGTGTGTGTGTGTGTGTGTGTGTGTGTGTGCATGTACCCAAAATCCTGAGAGGAGAATGAAGGAGAATGGATGGAGTGGCCATCCCCCATGGTGGGTGATTTCTTGCTTTCCATCTGTCTCTCTTTGTCTCTCGGGTGAGCACATACACCCTATAGCAAAAATCTCTCTCAAATAAATAAATAATAAAGTGACAAAAATAAGTCTCATCTGCAAATATACATATACATTTTTATCACTCATGTGAGGTTAAAAAAATTAAACTGCCGAATTACAAGAGTTTGGGCAGTAACAAATGATATAAGTAAGGTTTCAATGTTTACTTCCATAGGAACTTTTAATAAAATGCAAATATGTACATAACAGACCTGTATTTACTAAAAAATAATTGTTATAATTTTGGTGCACTTTAGTTTTCTAATTATTTGTATTAATTTACAAAACTTTCCCATACAATTTATGGAATCAAAAAGAAATTTGTTTCACTCACTGTTTTCATTTAATTATTTTATAGTCAATGATTCATGATATAATACAGAAACATATTTATATACTATCTAGAGACTTCAACTTTTCTTATACATTTGTCAATATTGCCCAACAGATCTTTAAATATGCTCACAGACAATTTAGACATTAATGGATGAACTTCCAACTTTTTAGCTCTATTAGTCATTGAATTTGAAGTGTTTCTTTGTGGGTGTGATTTTAAAATGTACTTTCATCTGATCACACACTTCTGGCTCTTTGGTGAGTAAAATAAAAAATGGATACTAGGAAAAGACTTAGAGATAAAAGTTTATGAGAAACAAACTGAACCTCAGATACATGTGTCTCTTACACAGACTCATTTGATGATGGAAAAAAGAAGATTGTACTTTGCTAGTATATCACAGCATATTAAAAATCACTTCTAAGCAGAGAGACAAATGATTAAATGTAGCCATGGTCATCATTGTTCACTTTGAATACAAAGTAATGTTACTAGTTTCTGACTGTAGAATAAAATGTATGATCCCTAAGAATGGCAAACTTGTTCATCTTGCTCATTGCAGTTGGGTGATCTATAGAGTGGCTGGCACACAGAACAGTTCAGTATATATTTGATCAATCAATGATTGAATAAATTTTTTTTGAGAGGTTTTCACTATAGGGCATGTGCGCTCGCCAGACAGACAGAGACAGACATAGAGACAGAAAGCGAGAAATCACCCCCCAGAGGGGATGGTCACACCACAATCCCATTCTCCTCTTGGGATCTTGGGCACGCACGCACAGGCTCCCGGCGTGAGTTTTAAGCCACCGGGTCCGGGACGCGAACCATGGTCGACTATGTGGGAGTCCAGCGACATAGCCATTACGTAACTCCTGGTTCCCTGAATAAATTATTGAATGAACTACATAAACATCATCTGGAAGGCAATCTGAGTTTTCTCAAATATGAAGCCTACGTAGTGTAGAAATTTCCAAGATGCATCTCACATATATATAATATAATATAATATATATATATATATATATTATGTATATAATATATATAATGTATATATATTCTGTGTATTATGTATATATAATATATATAAATATATATATATACACCAAGATGCATCTCACATATATTTATATATATTATATATGTATATATAATATATATATTATGTGTGTATGTATATATCTATCTATATAATATATATATATATATATATATATATATAACACTCCACGAACTCAGGCATTCCCCACAACCAGAGCTCCAGGCTCCTGTGCTGTGGAAAACACATTGTCTGGGGGACACCATCAGGAAAGGAGTTGGTCTAATAATCTGAAATGGAAAGAAGTCAGAATTTGGAAATTAGGTAGTGACTATCACAACAGTATCAACAAGACTGAATAGAAGGATATGTCTTTGGTTCGTTTATGAATGGGTGATGTCCTAGGTCATATGTTAGCTGCTTATTATGTAATCACACAACTTTTTTAAAACAAGAAATTGGCAGCTGTCTGTTGTATTAACTTTTTTATGTAAATTACAATGTAGATACTAGAGACACTAAGGGAGGGGGAGGAAAGTGAGAGAGGCATGGAGGAAATCATGGGAAAAATATTAACAGAAAAAATGAAAAGGTATATGATGATGATAATGTATATGCTCATAATTTTGACCAGACTAATATACTCTGTATTCATGCTGGGAAAAAATATTTCATTTGCTGTAAAGATGTACCATAATGAAATGCAAATAAAAAATATATAAGGGAGAAAACTTGCAATGCCTGTTTTCCTTTTCTTTCTTATTTAATAACTCTTTAAAAGTTTATTTATTCCATGAGTAAGAGAGACAGAGAAGCAGTACTCCGAAGAAGGTCTTCATGCTGCACTCTGCCCTCAGCCTCAGCCAGCCCAGGATTATGGGCATAACCTGCCGGGTACACTCAGGGAGGTCTTTGGATGGGAGGAGAACCAGCAATGTTCTCATGTGGGTCACCTAATTCTCATTCTTTTTGGAATCAAAAACATACCCAAGTGATGAACATGTATGCAGTGATAGTTTTACGCTTTCATTTGATTATGTCTCTCTTTTATGTGCTCCTTTGTCTAATGCCACATAATAACACTGACTTTGTTTTTTACTGTCAAAGGGCACATGCACTAGCCAGAAGCAGATAGACAGTAAAGGAGGAAGAAAGGAGAAGAAAGTACCTCCCGATGGGATGTGGTCACACTACAATCCATTCTCTTCCATCTCTCCATCCTGTTGGTTTTTTTGAGTTGCTTGTACATATGTCTGGTGTAATTTTCAAGCATGGTCAGCCATGTGGAATCCAGCTTCCTTAATCTCCAGGCTATGGGGCTGACCCTTACTTTGATTAAGTATCCAAAGTATTGATATTATTATTTTCTTCTTTTTTAATTAGAAAATTGCTCTTTATTTATTAGAGATACACATAAAGTTAGTGGTTACCTTGAGAGATATAATTTTAATCATGTTCAGAAAGCTTCCATACATATCTTGCAAGAATTTAATATGCTAATTATCAAAGATAAAACGGTTATCTCATGATATGATATGTATGTTTTTCGTCTTCTGACTTATTAAAACAAATATGAACATTTCTTAAAAGTTTTGGAATAAACTTAGTTAGGTCATCACATAACTAATATTTAATTTGAATTTATTTGGAAGTATTTTATTTAGTTTTTTGTTTTGATTTGTTTTGACAGATTTTTGCTATAGAGCACATGTGATTTCCAGAGAGATAGATCGACAGAAAGTGAGAAATCACCCTTCCAGGGAGAATAGCCACACCATAATCCCTTCTCCTTCATTCTCCTCTCGGGATTTTGGGCATGCATTCACATGAACCCTGTGTGAGTTTTATGTCTCCAGGTCTGATACTTGAACTGTGATCAACTATCTGGGAGTCTAGCAATGTAACCAATATGCCATCTGCTGGTCCCATTCTTTAGTTTTGAAAGTTAAATGAATATATTTTATGTCATTTCATATATCATAAGTTATTTTGTGTTTTATAGTCATATTAGGATTGTCTGTTTTTATTCAAAAACTGAGATATTTTTCTTTTCTTTAATGTTTTAAAGGACTGCCTATTAGTTGGAGGAAGTACCCTGGACTCTTTGCCATATCCAAGAGATTGTGAGAAGAGCTCATCCTTTACTCATTTTCACAATATTTGACTTAGATTTAGGTACTTCACTATATTTAATATATTCTTCATGTTATTTCATACATCATAAGTTATTTTTTGCTTTATATCTATAGAAACTAGCAACTTTTCACTTTCCAATTTTATACCTTCAGAATTTAGGAAGAAATCTGTACATTTTTTAAAAACAGTTACTTTAATTGGTTACTCCAAACTTGTCTATTTGTTTTTTTGTATTCTTTAAGAATTTTAAGATTTCTATTATTTTATTGCATTTCTTCTTTTTTCTTAAACACTGTAGGTAATATAAAATAGGCAAAGTTTGGCAATAAAAGAGAATCACAAACGAATTTCTAATTGACTCAGTTTTCTCATTCATCTAAATTGCGTAAGAACTTTTAATCAAGAAGAGAACAGAGTTTACAAGAGTAAACATATAAATGAAAAGAGGAGCAGCACAATTAAAAAATAAAGAAACTGACTAGTTTTAGAAGTTGTCATTTGCAAATTCATACTTACTTCTGGATAAATGCATTTATTTATTTATTTATTTTTAGGGATTTTGTCATGGAGTCCATGTACCTGCCAAAGAGACAGAGAGACAGTGAGAAGGAAAGTGAGAAATCACACCTCCCCCCCAGGGAAAATGGCCATGCCAAACAAACCACAATCTCGTCTCCTCCTTTCTCCTCTTAGGATTTTTGGGCATGCACAACATGCACCCAGTGTAATTTTTCAAGCCTCTCTGTCCAGGACTCAAACTGCACAACTGGTCATATGAGATCCAATGCCTTAATCTTAATGCCGCCTGCTGGTTCCACATTTGCCTATTTTAAAATTGGATTAGTCCTTTTTTTTTTTTTTTTTTTTTTTTTTTTTTTTTGCTTGTTTGCTTTGTTTGGTTTTGTTTTGTTTTTTTGCAGGTGAGCTGTTTGAGTTTCTAAAATAAACATTCTTGTGATCAGTCGCTCATCTGAAGCAGTTTGCAAATATTTTCTCCCATTTACGGGTTGTCTCTTTGCTCTAATTATTGTTTCCTTTGAGGTACAGAAGCTTTTTAGCTTAATATAATTCTACTGGTATACCTTTGGAATTTTCGCCTACAAGACAAGGATTCTTATTTTAGAAATATTACCTTCTTAGTTGTCACCAAGAATTTCTCCTGTGTTCATTAGCAATTTTTTTAAATTTGAAGCTTTATTTTTATTTATTTATTTAGTTAGTTAGTTAGTTTTTGGAGAGGTTTTTGCTATAGGGCGCATGTGCTCACCAGAAAGACAGAGAGAGACAGAGAGATAGAAAGCAAGAAATCACCCCCCAGGGGAGATGGCCATGCCGCAATCCCTTCTCCTCCATTCTCCTCTCGGGATCTTGGGCACGCACACACACGCACCTGGCATGAGTTTAAGCCACCAGGTCTGAGACTTGAACCACGGTTGTCTACATGGGAGTTCAGCAACATAGCCATTACGCTAACTGCTGGTCCCAAGGCTTTATTTTTTTTTAATTTATTTTACATATTTTCACTGGACATCACCACAGCATACAAAATGAGATTTTCCAGCTAGAATACACTGTAGAGTGGCTTAAACATGCATGTTATAATCAACAAATAATTTTCCATTTCTTGTTTCTTGTGTGTGTGTGTGTGTGTGTGTGTGTGTGTGTGTATGTGTGTGTGTGTGTGTGTGTGTGTATATATATATATATATATATATATATATATATATATATTCCCTCCTATTTCTCACCCTCTGCCATTTCTCATCCTCTTCCCACCCTGTCTCTAGTTTCTGCAATTGCTTTCCATTACTTTATTCTTTCCCACATTGTATTGATTTACAAAATATATTAATTCATCTAAATACTTTCAATAGTAAGTTCAGCTGATATATACATATCTGAGAACAAAAGTTGCCCTAGTCTGTTGATTGTTGGCATATAAAAATGTTAAAACTTTTTGTATGCTTTTATACTGAAGCATTAAATTCATTTATCACTTGTAGGAGTTTTTTGTGGATTCTCTTGGATCTTCATGTAATAATCATGTCATCTGTGAATATGAACAATTTCACTTCTTTCCCTATTCAAATATCTTTCATTTTGCTCTCTTATCTGATTGTATGGCTAGGACTTCAGTACCATCTTACAAAAGACCAGAGAAAGTGGACAGTCCTGATTTGTTCCAGTTTGCATTGAGAAAGCTTCCAACTTTCCCCCCACTTAGTGTGATGTTAGCAATGAGCTTGTCATATATAGATTTTATTGTGTGGATTGATGTTCCTTCTGCTTTTATCTTTCTGAGTTTTAATCATGAAAGGATGCTGTATTTTTTGAAATGTGCTTTCTGCATCAATTGATATGATTATATGGTTTTTATTTTTCCCTCTGGTATTGTGACTTTAATATATTTATTGTTTTGCATTTGTTGAATCATCCTTGTATCTCTGGAATAAAGCTTACTTGGTTATGTTGTCTACTCCGTTAAATATGCTAGTATCTTGTTGAAGATTTTCACATCCATCTTCATCTGGAGTTTCCTTTTTCTGTTATGTCCTCATCTGCTTTTAGTATCAAGATGATTAAGGCTTCATAGAATGAGTTTGGAAGAATTTCTTCCTTTTGGATCTTTAGAAATAGTTTAAGGAGAATTGGGGTTAATTTTTCTGCAAAAGTTTTATTGAACTAAAAAAGTGAAGGGACCAGCTGGTGGGTAGAGTGGTTAAGGTGCCAGACTCTCACATAGCCAAGCATCGATTTGGTCCCAGACCTGGTGGTCTGAAAATCATTCCAGGTATGTGTGCATAAGTACTCAAGAGCCCAACAGGAGAATTGAGGAGAAGGGACTGAGGTGTGGCCATGACCCCCAGGGGATAATTTATCACTTTCTCTCTCTGTATCATCTTCTTTTAAAAAGCACATGTCCCCTATGGCAAAATCAACAACAACAAAAAAGTGAAGTCATCAGGACTTGGGCTTTTGCTTGTTAGGAGACCATATATTACTATTTATTTATTTATTACTATTTCTTATTATCTCATTGCTTGGTATTTATCTACTCAAGCTTTCTATTTCTTCCTTGTTCAATCTAGATAAATTGTAATGTCCATAAATTTGCCCATCTCAGTTAGTTGGCATATAGTCACTTATAATAGTCACTCATAATTTTTTATTTCTGTTATATCTGCTGTAATACTACCTGCTGCTTCTTTACTGATTTATTTATTTATTTATTTATTTATTTATTAATATTTTGATTCCAGTCTTAATTCCCTTAGTAATTTTGATGTTCAGGAGTAAGTTGTTTGGTTTTTGTGTGTTTATTTTAAGGCTCTTTCTGATGTTGATTTTAATTCCATTATGATTGGCAAAGATGCATTATGTCATTTCTATACTTTTCAATTTGTAGAGGCTCATTTTGTGGCCTATTACGTGGTCAGCTGTCATACATGTTTCACATGTGGATGGGAAAATGTGTATTTTGTATGATTTGGGTGAAATATTCAATAAATGTCTTCAAGTCTGCTTGGTTTATGATACCAATTAGCTCCTCTAGCTCTGTTTATTTTCACTAAATGATCTGTCTAGTGGTGACAGTGGGGTGTGAAATCCCCCAATAATTAGTATATTGCAATCTGTCTCTCTCTTTACATCTAGCAGTCTTTCCTTTACATACTTGGGTGACCAAGTGTTGGGTGTCTAAATATTTATAGTTATAACTTCTTGATGAGTCTTTTTTAGTATTATATAGTGTCCTTTGTCTCCTTTTACTGGTTTCTTCCTGAAGTCTCTTTTTTTTTTTCAGTATCATGACTACATCTTTATTGTTTGTTTCAATTTGCATGAAATGATTTTTTCCAATCCTTCACTTTCAATCTCTGTATGTCTTTATCAATGAGATGTGTTTCTTGTAAACAACATATAGAGGGTTACTTTTTTTTAAAACTCATTCAGCTAATCTCTGTCTTTTAAATGACAAATTTAACCCATTAGCATTCAACATCATTATCAATATTTACAATCTTGTCCCTGCCACTTAGTTAATCATTTTCTTAACTGTTTTGCGTTCTCTTATTTCTATTGGCCTCCTTCTCCTTTATTTTCTTGATGTAGTATTTGAAGAATAATTTTGTCAGATATAGTATTTGCATCTGAAATTGTTTTTCTTTCAGAGTTTGAATATGTCTTTTCATTCATTCTATACCTGCATTGTCACAATTGAGAGGTCTGAGGTTAATCTGATAGGGTGACCTTTGTAAATAACATGACATTTCTCTCTTGCCATTTTTACAACCTTGGAGGCTATATCCTAATAATTTTTTTCTTAATCTTCTTATGTTGAACTCCTCCCTGATGACCTGCACCATTGCCAACCATTGACTGAAACATCTCAGGTGTTCAGCCCATTTGAGCACATTCTTCAAGAGCAATTACGTGAAAAACCAAGATCTGCCTGGAAGCCCAGTCAATCCGAAGAATCATGAGAAAAAAAATAAACTGCTGTTTTAAATCTATTATTTTTGGAGGTGGTTGTTATACAGATATAGACACTTAGTATGCTATGGAATTTCCTTCCACATTTTATAGAGAAAGGTATAAAAATAAAATCCAGCTACTCAATATCAAGGCTTAAAAAGGTCATTAAAAGAGGGCAGATGAAAGAGAGAGAGTCGTAACTAGAAAACTTTGTTGAGATAGTAAAAACCAAGCCAATGTTATCAGAATTTTCTGTGAATTTAAATAAGTTTATTGCATTCATCTATCAAATAACAGAGAATAACTAGGAAAACAAAATCTATATTCAGCTCAGGAGAGGCAGTCTAAAAGAAAAAAAAATTAAAAAACACAGTGATTAAAAATTAACGATAGAAATGTACCTCAAACTAATGATCACAGTGAGAGTATTTTCTTCCCAACGTCTGTTATCTTCTTCTGTGTTAGTGATGGAATCACACTCTTCTCTTCTGCATATTAGTGCCACAAATCCTTACCTATGTGCAGTTTAGAGACAATCTTCTATACGGTTTAGTTACCAGCACTTGATTATTTATTTGTTTATATTTGCTATATTTAGTTGAGTTACAACTAAAATATTGCCCAAAGAAAGCTATCAGATAAACTGACATTTAAAGTGAACAGCATTATGCCCAGCTATGGTGGTGCAGCGATAGCATGACGCTCTGTGATGCTGACGCCATATGGATGACGAGTGTTCAGTTCCTGGGTTGTCCTATCCATACCGGTTGGCTATCAATGGCTGAGGAAAGGATCACATCATGAGATCCTGTGAGGATGTTTTACTCTTTCTCTTTCATTGCTTTCTCTCGCAATAAAAAAATAAACACACTCAGTCATGTAAACAGCAGCATGAGTTAAAGAACATTTATTTCAGAATATTAAGAATAGGATACATCCATGGAAATAATGTGATATTTATTATGACATGCTGTAGAATGCGTAATCTAAGTAGATGAAGCAAATCCAAAGTGTGACCAAGAGAAACTGGTAAATATAGAAATAGTGATAATCTAAAGCACATTTCTTAGACAGATATGTCAAGGATAATAGATAATGACAAGAAAGATTTGAAGAGAAGAATTAGCAAAATCGATCTAATAATTCTTTGTAGAAATCTGTATCTGACAAAAATCCAGACATAAACAGTTTGAAAATATACATGAAATAGTTACACAGCTTTACCATGAACACTACAACAAAGAATATTGCAACAGATTTTAAGGAAAGTTCATCCTCAACAAATGAAGAGTGAAATACTGACTCTCAGAGGCTGGGAGGGATTGAAGGAGAAGGAAAAGAGAAGGTGCAAAAGTCCTGTTAGGAGGATTAGCTTCCAGTGTTCTATAGCATAGCAGGGTAAGTATAGTAGCAGTAATTTATTGTATATTTCAGAGTAGCCAGAAGAGCGACTTTGGATGTTCCCAATACAAAGACATAATATATGTTTGAGGTGATAGATATGCTAATTACCCTAATTTTGTCATTGTATTTTATATACCTGTACCAAAATACTATACTGTAGCCCATAATTATGTATAATTATTATGTTGTCAAAAGTGTTTTAAAATGATCTTGACTATACTACCAAAATATACATACAAAGTTTAAAAATAAGTTGGCGCAGGGCCACCCAGTAGCACAGTAGTCATTGCTGTGTAGAGGAAGCTTGGATTCTACATGACCAACCAAGGTTCAAATCCTGACCCTGGCACCTTGAAAAACAAGCTGGGTTTATGTGCATGTAAACCCATAATTCTCATAGGATGGAAAAGAAAAGACTGAATGTGCAGCCCTCAGAAGATATCTAGTTCAGTGTGGGCCATTCTGGCAGATTAGTCACCTGGGAACACCTTTTTAAAAAATACCAAGGCCTGGGACCAGCCTCTGGGCTTACCATTCTGATATGTTCCAAGGGATATTTAACCAGAGCTAGTTTTAAGTCATCAGTAGTTGTGTTTTTGTTTCTGAAAAACAGAATGAATGGAATAATTTTACCTATCACTCCACTTAACCAATTTTCCTCTCTTGTCCAATCCTATTGCAGCATTTCCTCATTAACAACATCCCATTGGGAAATACTTCCTCTCTCCTTTCTCTTTCTCTCCCTCTAGTGATAAAAAAATAAAAAAGAAATTGGCTCAGATCTGTGGTATAGAGATAATGCAAGGGCCCTGCAAGGCCAGAAGTCATATTTTGACTGCAATATAGGTTGCCTGAAAACATGTTGTGTATGCACACAGTGCCCAAGATCCTAAAGAACTAGAGAACTGGAGAGAGGGAATCAAGGCATGATGAGATTTTTTGAAGGTAAGTGTCTCTCTTTCTCCCTTACGAGTGTGTTCATCTGTTCTGTATAATAAAAAATAAATAAATAAAAAAGTCATAACCCTCACCTCTAAACTATTGAAGTGAACCAAAAATTTTTAACACATTTATTTTATAAATATATAAGTAAGGCAAGCCTCATAGCCTGGTGGTTAGGGGAGCTGAATCCCATATGGCTGATCATGTTCAAGTATTTGCTTCAGTGGTTTGAAAAGCATGCTGGATGTGCTTCAAGTCTCCATAGGATATAGTAGAAGAGATGGGATTGAATCGTGATCATGCTCCACTAGGGGTGCTTTTTCCTCTCCTTCTCTTTCTCTCTGTCTGTCTTTCTGACAAGCACACACGTCCTCTAGCAATGAAAAAAAAATAATATGTAAAATGAGCAACAAATGTGCAGGAAAGAAAATAATTATAAGGTAGCACCATAAGCATGGGTGCCAAAACAACTATGAAAAGTCAAGGAGTTAAATGTCTCATTTCTAGCTGGGGAAGTATGAAGAAAATCATGAAAATAATCATTATAAATTATAGATACTGTTTATCTCTGGAGATGTGAAGAAAGGTGTAGCAATTTGAAAACTGCCATAGAAGTGGATCTGTGCTATTTGCTGTGTTCCACGTTTTGACCTGCATGGTGGTTTACATAAATGTTTAGTTTGTGATATGAAGGATGTTTCCCTTTTTGTTTTTGCCCATTTCCAAGGGTACTTTTTATATTTTATTTTAATTTAATTTATTTTATATATTCAATCGCATACATCACTTAGTTTGTAAAGAGAATGTTCCAACATGAATACATTTTCACCAGTCCAGTTGGGACTACTACACACATTGTCATCAACAGACCCATTTCTGTGTCCCATGAATGTCTTGCCTCTATTTTTCTCCTTAATGCCTTTCCTCATACTCTCCTCCTTCTCCTACCCTCTTCCCACACTGTATCTGGTATCTATAACCATTTTCTATGTTTCTATATCCTCTACTCTTTCAGTTTCAGCCTTAGAGTGCAGACAGTCAAATATAGTAAGTGGAGATATACAATGTCTCTTCATAGCCTGGCTTGCTTCACTCAGCAGTAAAACTTACATATTAATCCACTTTCTATCAAAAGTCAGTATCTTGTTTTTTATGGTTGAGTAATATTCCATAAAGTATATGTGCCAAACTTTTTCAATCCATTCTTCTGTCCATGGACATTTGGGTTGGTTTCATGTCTTAGCAATTGTGAATAATGCTGCAACAAACATAGATGTACAAGCACTTTTACAATTAAATTGTTCTTCTGTTCTTTGAGTAGATACCCAGGAGAAAGATTACTAGATTATATAGTAATTCTATTGGTAGATCTTTGAGGAATCTCCATATTGTTCTCTACAGTGACTGGAGCAATTTACATTCCCACCGTCAATGTAGGAGAGTTCCCCTTACCACATCCCCACCAGCACTTATCACTTTTTGTTATTTTAATATTAGTCATTCTGACTTGGGTAAGGTGGTATCTCATTGTGGTTTTGATCTGCATCTCCCTTATGATGAACATTTTTCATATGCCTTTTGGCTGTTTGTATTTCATCCTTAAGAGTTTTTTATTCAGCTCATTTTCCCATCTTTTAATTGGGTTGATCATTTTTTTTTTTTTATTTTCAGGTAAGCCACTTGAGTTCCCTGTATATGATTATCAGTCCCTTATCTGAAGAATAGTTTACAAAAATGTTCTCCCATTCTGAGGGCTGCCAATTCCTACTAATTAATGTATATTTTGCCATGCAGAAACTACTTAATCTGATGCAATCCCATTTGTCTATTTTTGGGATTATTGACTATGCTTTGGAGGTGTTATTTAGGAAGTCTTTGCCTATCCCACTGTCTCCCAGAGTTTGCCTAGTGTTTTCCAGCAGCAGTTTTATAGTTTGAGGTCTTAGGTTTAGACCTTTGATCCACTTTGAGTTGATTTTTATAAATGGTGAGAGTAAGGGTTTAGATTCATCTTTCTGCAGGTGGGTACCCAGTTTTTCCAGTGCCATTTGCTAAAGAGTAAAACCTCTAAGGGTACATTTTCATTTTAATATAAAAATTCTCAATGAGGAGAAACGCTTTCCAAAAATTTTTCTTTACTTTGTTCATTAGATACTTAGGGGAAAAAAAAATGGTGGATACAATACTTGACTCTAAGGTGGTTGAATTCCCTATTTAATTGCAATAATTAGAGTTTCAGATAATGCCACCTATAGTTCTCAGATCATTCCAAATAATTTCTTTTAGCTTTCATTATCCACCCCATATAACTGAAACACATAATTAACATACCCCACCTAAGTTCCTTTGGCTCCTGAATCCCTGATACCCAAGGATACATGGTGGACACATCTCTCACACACTTGGCTTAACACAGTGCCAATGTCAGCAAGTTTCTTTTTCTAATGAAAGTACTCTAAAGTTTCAAAGACAAATTGCATGAGATACCTATATCTCACATGTCTGTGGAAGTAGTCTGCGAGCTGAGCTTGGTGACCAGGAATGAGCTGACTTCAGCATCAGTAGTTGGTTAGAATTTGACTGATTTAGACTTAAAGGAGATGGGGTAACTTGACTTTGATTCTCTCATTCTCCTCCTGGGATCAGAACATACCCTGGGTAGGTCCTAATAGTAAATGCAGAAGAGCGAGAACCAGGCAATCCCCAGTATGGAAGCTATTTCAAATCTCTGTATAGTCTTCTAATATTCCTTTCATCAGAGCTAGTTACATGACTAGTTCAGAGGCAAGGAGAAGGGATTTACCTGCCACAGAGAGGTAATTTTGTGACATTACGTGCCACAGGGTGCAGAATCAACATTATTCCACTATTTCTGATTTTTTTTTTAATTAATGTTTTTGCCATAGGGTGTGTGTGCTTGCTGAAGAGAAACAGAGAGACAGTGAAAGGGAAAGTGAGAAATCACTGCCTGGAGATGACCATGTTGCAATTATTATTTTTCCATTCTCCTCTCAGGATTTTGTTCATGCACATGTTCAAATCAGGCATGATTTACAAGCTCCAGATCTGGTACTCAAACCATGGTCAACCATTTGTGAGTTCAGTACTATAACCACGATGCTGAATATTTTAATTAGACAATATTTAAACATTAAATAGACTCATGGATGTTACTTTTAAATACCTAAGAATGAAAGATAGGTTTGATCAATATTAAAAATACTAGGTAAAATGGGCTAAAAGCCGGAGTGGGTAAGAATGGCTATTTATAACCTGGATAATATTGTGAATCTCATTTTCCATTTTGAAAATTGCAGGACAATAAATCCTTTTATGTTCTTTCATCCACAAGGTATGGTGTTATTGGTTGAAGATATTTTGATCAATTAGACTGGGGAGAAATGTTCACATATTGAAATGTTCACTTTGTAAGCTAAATAATGTGATTGAATGTATATAAATTTTTTTAAAAATAAATATTTTAAGAAGTGTTTGTATGTGTGGGTGTATGTGTGTGTACATATGTGCTTGTGTCTGTGTATGTGGGTGTGCTCATGAGCTTATGAAGGATAAAATTATAGACTGGACTGGTTCCTTCTTGATCCTTTGGCTACCATCAATCTCTTAAGCATGCATCATGGAGCAGGGAGCAGCAGCAATCAGTGAGACCAAGTGAGGGCAGGATGACTGACTCAGACCTCTAGCTGTTTTCTGCCAACCCAGGAGTATTTTGACATTTCATAATTTACTGAACCTCACAGTACACATGGACACCTACTCTCTCTTCCAGTTGAATCACTTTAGCTCAGCCCCAGTGCAAAGGTCCTGAGAGACTGGGAAAGGAGCCAATACTTATAGCTCACTGTATACACAGTTCTCTGATAGGAAGACAAGACCCTCTACCAAGAACACATCTGAGAAACAGAGCTCTTCTTCCCACCTGACACTACAGATTTGACACCAAAAAAGTAGGAAGAAGTATATAATCCATCAGATAACTTGAAGCACACAAAAGTGTGTGACTAGTGTCAAGCAGGAAGTGTGCCAGGGCATTCAAAGGGTGAGTTTAATGCTGTCTTTGTGGAAAACATTGCTATTCCCCAAACACCTCAAATAACTACTATTCGTAGTCTTTATATCCTTGCCAGAGGCTGGCATCTTTCTTAGTTGATGAAGTAAAACTTGAATTCTCATTTGCTAACAAACAAACAAAAAGATATATTTTTATGTCATTCTTTTGGGATATTTTGCTTTATCTATTTCTGCATAATTTATGTTCATGATGTTTATACATCAGCCAGTAAAATCTTAAAATCTAATACATAGAACAGGCAGGAAATGTTTACATTGGAATATGAACCTCACTCATCTGGAGATGATCACTCATTACCACTGATGATTTATTTGTACAAGCATTACACCTATGTAGGGAGGGTCAAAGGAATTTATCTATGATTTTTTCCTATTAAAAGCTTCCCAGTTTCCCTAAAAAAGCACAGGAAGGCTAATATTCCCTAAAGCTTGGTGAGGAGAACAATATTTATGTATAGCTTTAGTGTTAACAAAGTTCATAACACATAAACACCCTGACACCACCACAGTAACTACCACCACCACCAAATATGCATTTCATTTGACTTCCTCAAAAATGTGAAGAAACTTGGGCCACCCATGGCCTACTATTTAAGACAGCTAGATCAAAGACGTTTGATTAAACCCAGTTTGAATCCTGGACAGGCAGTTTGAGGAACATGTCCCAGGAACATGTCCAAAATCTTGAAAAGAGGAGAGAGAGGAAAAGTAAGGCATGGCCACACCCCATGGAAAGTGCTTTCTCACTTTCTTCTATCTGTCCCTATCCAGTCAGTGCACGTATTCTTGGGCAAAATGTTTTTTTCACTCTAAAAAAATATATAAAACATGAATTATTATACTGTCATTTCCAAAAAGAAAAATAGGTCTCAGAGGTCTCATTTAGATTTCAGTGCTATTCTTTCACAATTATGCTTGTTAACCCATTATTAAAATTTATCAAGCACATCTCGAATGCTTACATCTTTTCCAAGGATTTCTCTAATAAGTATATTTAGTATTTAACTATAAGTTATTAAAATTTTCACAAATTATGGCAATATTTTTAAAATTCTTTTAAGGTTTTGACTGGAATTGTATTGGACAAAAGGTTGCACACAATCGCCACATTAGGAAATATATCCAATCCATTCAAGAGCATAGTAAATAAATTTAATCAACTGCCTTTTATGTTCTTTAGTACAACTCACTAAACATTTCAATAAAATATGATCCTATATATTATTTCTAAGATATTTCTAGACACATTCTAGTGTTGCTACTGTGAAAAAGTACAATTTCAAATGTTATATCCTAATTAGCTATAATTGATGATGCAGTGATGTCATATTTGGTATTTTTGCAACATTTAATAAGTCTCATTCATAAACTTATTCTTTATTTCTTTGTGGATTATTTTGGATTATTCATGGGTAAACACACCAAACACAAGAAAAAGATCTGTTTTTTCATTTTCATTAAAATGACAAGTTCTTTATCTTTTTGTATTCTAATGACCAATACATCTAATAATTTTTTTCATTTGGCATTATTATAAAAGTCTGTATTTAACCATTATGCATAATGTCAATGGAGTATACAACGCTGATGGGGTTACTATACTTCCACATACGTTGCTTTAATGAAGTATTTGGTAAAATACATTTGAACACATCATAGCAATAAAATTTGATCAGGACAAAGATCACACAAATTTGATGAGCAGGAGGCTTCACTGTGGTGCAACGGTGAAGTGCAGGACTCTGTGAGGTTGGCCCACGTAGAAAGCTTCAAGTTCATGTCCAGAAACCTTCCTGAGTACCCTGGGAGTGGGTGTGCCATGATCCAGGGCTGGCGAAGACAGCAGCATCAATACCGTCTCTCTTGTCACTCATGCTCATGAAAAAAACAAATATATGATTTTTTTGTTGTTGTTTTAATGAAAAGTACTCTAAAAAATCAATCAAGAGAAGTTTAACAAAAAAATAATAAGTATAACGGGGTTTAGAATAATCAGAGATTGATTAAAAGCAGATGAGGATGATTCTACAGATATTTAAAAAAAACAGATATAAGGAAAAAAAATCATACTTAAGGCTAAGATATGGCACTCAATTAAGAACACACACACGGGACCAGCAGTTAGCATAATGGCTATGTCGTTGGACTCCCACGTAGTCGACCGCGGTTCGAGTCTCGGACCCGGTGGCTTAAACTCACGCCGGGTACGTGTGCGTGCGTGCTCAGGATCCTGAGAGCAGAATGGAGGAGAAGGGATTGCGGCGTGGCCATCCCCCCTGAGGGGTGATTTCTCACTTTCTATCTCTCTGTCTCTCTCTGTCTGTCTGGCAAGCGCACGTGCCGTATAGCAAAAAAACCTCTCCAAATAAATAAATAAATAAAAAGAACACACACACACACACACACACACACACACGCAGACACACACACTTGAGGCTAAGAATAGGACCTTGTTGAAGACAATACTGTCATGAATCACCAAGCTGAGCCACCAGAAACTTCTGGAAATCCACTGCCTAGACCTCGAAAGAAAATTATCTCCTGGGTGTTGGAAAAGCTGTTCACCAAGAGATGTCTCTCAGAGGTGCTTTGCTATATACCTACTCAGGGTACATGCTAGGAAAAGCTGCAGACCACATGCACCTTGGGGCCTGGCTCTGGAAAAGCTGCCCATCTGCCAAGCCAGGTACCTCAAAATGTCTAACTTATTTCAATTTGGTATTATTGTTAAAAAGTGTTATTATAGGGGACCAGCAGTTGGTGTAATGGCTATGTCGCTGGACTCCCATGTAGTTGACCCTGGTTTGAGTCCCAGACCCGGTGACTTAAACACTCCGGGCGCATGTGCGTGGGTGCCCAAGATCTCGAGAGGAGAATGGAGGAGAAGGGATTGTAGCGTGGCCAACCCCCCGGGGGGTGATTTTTCACTTTCTGTCTCTCTGTCTCTCTCTGTCTTTCTGGCGAGCACATGCGCCCTATAACAAAAACCTCTCCAAAGAAAGTGTTATTATATACCTTTACTCTTGGATTTACTAGGTACTATATTGCCTTTCTAATACTCTCTGTTTGCTTTTTGTCTCGTCACTGATTTTCACAATGAATCCTTTGGTTTTACTCTAATCTGTGTTTTCAGTTTTATATACCACTAATTTATTATTGTGTGCAGATTTTAAAATGGTTAAACATACAAGTTTAGAAATCAGATTGCTTGTCCTAACATTTTAATTGTTTTTCATTTTTAGATGTAGGACCTTGGTCAAAGTACATAACTTCTTATGATCATCAGTTTCGTTATGGATCTAATATATTTTTGTTTTCAGAATTAAACATGATAAGGGACCAGCAGTTAGCATAATGGCTATGTCGCTGGACTCCCATGTAGTCGATCGTGGTTCGAGTCCCAGACCCAGTGACTTAAACTCATGCCAGGCATATGTGTGTGTGCGTGCCCAAGATCCTGATAGGATAATGATTCCAAGAGGAGAATGGAGAAGAAGGGATTACGGCATGGCCACCCCCAGGGGGGTGATTCCTCGCTTTCTGTCACTCTGTCTCTGTCTTTCTGGCAAGTGCACGCACCCTATAGCAAAAACCTCTCCAAAAAAAAAAAAGAAAGTAAAGAATTAAGCATGATAATATATTAGTGCACTGAGCATAGTTTTCTGTGTGCAATAAAATTAAGCGAACATCATATTTCTAACTTCCTTTTAATTTTTTGGAGATTACTTTGGGATACATTTTTATCTTCTTGAGTTAAAAATTTAAGTCTTTCATTTTTTAAGCAATATTTTAAATAAATGCAACTGTGAATATGAATTTCTCAAGCTGGCTGAAATTTCAAAGCTCCAATCTGGGTAGTGTTTGTTTTTGTTTAAATTATATATTGATAGAGATAGATAGAGATAGATAGAGATAGATAGAGATGGTAGATATATACCTATGATTGAACTAGATGTACTTTCCAAAATTATAAATTATCATTATTATTGTCTTCATATTATATTTTATTTGATGCTAGATTATGCTCAACAGAGAGAGCGATCCTCAAATAATTGATGATTTTGTACTTACACCTGTTTGTATGTTAAATAGTTGAATCTGAATTTTTAGTCTTTTAATTGGAGAATTTAATCCATTGATAGTCAATGGTATTATAGATTTGTGTGAACTTATCCCTGCCATGTTGCTTGTAAAAGATGATTTCATTTAACTTTATATCATTTATTTATTTATTTTAATTTGACCAGAGAGAGCAGAATGAGAGAGAGAGAAAGTGAGAAAGCAAGCCACCAAGTCTGGGACTCAAACTACGGTCGGCCATGGGGAAATCCAGAGCCCTTAACTACTAAGCTGCCTGTCTGCCCCAAGCTACTCATTATTTTTTTAATGTTTTGTGCTCTTACTTCTATTTATCTCCCTTTAGTTTCCCTGATGTTGTATTCCCTTTAGTACTTACTTAAGAGCTGGTTTAGTTTTGGTGAATTCTTTCAACATTTATTTACCTAAGAATGATTTTATTTCTACTTGTCATTTGAAGGATAATCTTGCCAAGTATATGTTCTAGAAATTGTTTTTCTTGAAATTGCTGGAATTGTTCTTTCAGATCTTTAAATATTTCTTGCCATTCTTTCCTTACCTGCATTGTTTCGATGAGAAGTCTGATGTTAATATAATGGATAACCTTTGTAAGTAACAGTGTTTCTCTCTCGCCATTTTTAGAATATTTTCTTTGTCTTTGACTTTTACCACTGTCCCTATGATATGCCTTGGAGTAGATCTTGTTATGTCAAATATATTTGTTGTCCTTTGTACTTCCTGGAATTGAATGTCTATATGCCTCTCTAACTTTTAAAAGTTTTTAACTTATGTATCTTGAAAGAGGTTTTCTATGCCTTTACCTTTCTCTTCACCTTCTGGAATACCTATTATGTGGATATTCAGCCATTTAATGGTGTCTAGGATTTCTGGTATGTTGTCCTCATTTGTAATGGTTTTTTCTTCCATTCTTTTTGATGCTTGGACTAAATCAGGTTTTGTCTTCAAAGTCATAGAGTCTTTCTTTTGTGTGGTCTAATCTGCTCTTGATACTTTCAAGAGAGGTCTTGATTTCCTGCCTCACATTCTTTATCTCCACACATGTTTGATTCTTTTTTAGGACATCTATCTCTTTATGGATTTCCTCCTTTAATTCATGAAATGATTTTCTTATCTGGAACTGGTTTTGTTAGACTGAATATTCTGAATTCCTTTCCTGATATTTCTACAGTCTCTTGTGTTTTTATTTTTCTGTTGTTGATAAAAAGTTATTTTTATGTTTGTGGGGGATATTTCCTGGATTTTTCTTATTTCTTGGGATGATGCTTTGATTTTTAGTCATCTGGTGATATCCTCATTTCTTCCTATCTCTATGGAGTATATGTAGTAGTGTGCTCATGTGTTTCTCTATGGTGTGAGTTATCTCTGTGCTAGTTTTCTTCCTCTCCCGTGATTGGGAGTGTAGAATACTTTGTGGATTTCTCTCTCCTTTTACTGCTGGGTGTGGGGATTATGGGGATAGAATTCCTTCAAAACCTCACCGTCTTCAGGTATTTGGTTCCTGCATACTCAAACCTCTCTGCTTCCAATGTGGCTAGAGGCCGAGCTGGACAAGTAGAATGTAGGTGGTAGAACAGGTGTGATGGGAATCTTAGATGATTAGTTCTGGTTGGGTGGCTTTTGATTCCCTGTTGATCCTGGATGGTAAGGGTCAGAGCAGCGTCATCACAGGTAGGGCAGTAGTTCTTCCCTTCTGTCTCTGGGACTGTAGGAACCAGGTGGTGGGCCTTGAGGGCTGGAGTAGTCCCTCCTCACCCACGCAAGCTGTGTGGGAATCCGTGCTGATCAGCTCAGGCTGGGCAGCCTGTGTTTCCTTCCTGCTCCTTCTATCTCTAGGACTGCAAGAATCAGGTGGTGGTCCTTCAATGTCTGAGCAGGCACTCCTTCACCTGCAGGCTGGACAGGGGTTCGTGATGATCAGCTCAGGCCAAGACCTTTATTTACCTGTTGCTTCTTCTCTCTCTTCAAAATTATTGTTTAAATTCATCTCCACTAAGTTTCCACTATAAATTTTTAGCCAAGAATTCAGAATTATCATTACATTTTGTGCCCTTTTGAAACATGAATCAATTTTCTTTTAGCATGTAATATTTTTGTAATAGGTTTATAACAGCCCCTTAAAAGTTGTACATTATTATGGAGTATGTTGGAATTTTTCTATATCAGTATGCAATGTGTAAGGATCAAATCAGAGTAATCAGTGTGTTCTAACATGTATATTTTTTGTATAAGATTTCTCATGCTATTTGAATTAAAAATTTGTCCCTATTGTAAATGATCTCTTATTACTTAGTAGTTACTGTCTGAATTTCAATTTGCCTCTGATGGTTGCTATTTTACTATAATATTATAAATCTAAGCATATTTATGACAATTAAATCCGAGATATATAGACTATACCATTGCTTTAGGTATCACTACTAACATGTGTAATTATTTCTAACTGTTCAGAAAAGAGGTGGGGTCAGGTAGGGGGCACAGCGGTTAAGGTGGCTAGATTCCACGTGGTCAACTGTGTGGGTTGTATCCCAGACCCTTTGGTTTAAGAAACACTGGGCAAGTGTGTGTTCATAACCAAAAACCTCAAGAGGCAAGTGGAGGGCAAGGGACTGTAGCATGGCCGAATCCCGTGGGAGTGCTTTCTCCTTTTCCCTCACTCTCTTTCTGTCTTTCACTGACATACACATGTACTCTATAGCAAACTAGAAATAAAAGGGGAAAAGTAGGAAATATGTGTTTGCCTTAATAAATAAAACACATTTGAAACTTTCTTAAAAGTTCATTTATTTATTACTTTCATGAGGAAATAGAGAGAGTGAAATACCCTTGACAGGGTCTCGCCATTTCATGATCTACCCCAGAGCCTTGCAGCCAGGTGGGATCACAGGCATGATAGGTCAGCCTGTGATCTGAACTAAGGTGCCCATATTGTTGCAATATTGCACAGTGGCACCCTGCAGAGGTACAGCTGGGCCCTGATGCCTTTTAATACAGCTTTCACTAGAGTGCTACAGGCAGAGAGAGATGAAAAGAAAGATTCTATCTGAAGATTATTTTTCAAAAGTATTTATCTTGAAGCTAAAATCAGTATTATGTGTGTTGGTAAAACCCTAGAAACCTCCTCATGTAAAAACAATGGCACTGGTTCATCCAGTAGCATGATGACAAAGGTGGCTAGGTACTACATGCTTGACCTGTTTGGGTCCCAGACCAGGCAGCTTAAGAAATACTCTGGATGACTATACATGAGTGTCCAAAATTGCAAAGGAGAAATGGAGGAGAAGAGATTGAACATGACAATCCCCATGAGGGGTGCTTTCTCTTTCTCCTTTTCTCCCTCTTCCTCTCTCTGGCAAGCTCATGTACCCTTTAGCAAAAATTAAAAACAAACAAATAAAAGTACTAGTTATCATTATAGTTACTTAACATTTGGATATCTGAACCTTTACAAATACACCCAACACCAAAAAAGTAAATAATTTGGAACCAGCAGATGGTGTAATGGTCACATTGCTGGACTTCCACATAACTGACCGTGGTTAAAATCCTGGACCCAGCAACTTCAAATTCATACCAGGCGCATGTGCGTGCATGCCCAAGAACCTGAGAGGAAAATGGAGGAAAAGGAATTGCAGTGTGGCCATTCCCTTTGGGGGAGGAGTGAGTTCTCATTTTCTATCTCTCTCTCTCTGTCTCTCTCTGTCTCTCCAGTGAGCAGACATACCCTATAGCAAAAATCCCTGTCTAAAATAAATAAATAAATAAATAAAGTTTTAGCAATAAATAAAAAGTAAATAATTAAAAAAAGAACTAAAATAATATTATCAATCATTATAGACAGAGGATGTCGATTTCTACCTACAGAAAAACAGAATAAGCTTAAAATGAAGCACATGTGACAGTGTAGTAAGGTAACTATCTTCTAATTCAATGAAGAAAATGAATTCATTTTTTGTATACAGACTAATCAATAACCAAATATTATAAGAAAAAAAGAACACTTAATATATCCACCAAAAATTATATATTATTTCTGGTACTTTTCCTACCAGATTCTAGGTGTGGCTATTGAACCTCTTCTAGTTGATGTTTTCTCTGGATTTGAAAGAAAGCTCTCATGTGCTCAAAATCCAAAAGAGAGTGGAAAATTCCCCCACAGTCCTAGGAGTTACTACTCTAGTTCCATGTTTGTTTCTTCACTCACCATCAAGTTTATTTTTTCCTTCTTTTAGAGATATTTTTAGGCCAACCAGAGAGACAGAGAGAAAAAAAGATAAGAAATCTTCTCCCCAGGGGGATGGCCATGCCACAATCCCTTCTTCTCCATTCTCCTCTCTGGATCTTGGGCATACACACGCAAATACCTGGTGTGAGTTTCAAGCCGCTGGTTCTAGGACTCAAACCACAGTTGACCATGTGGAAGACCAGCAACATAACTATTACACTATCTGCTGGTCCCTCACTATGAAGTCTTTTAACACCTCAGAAACTGTTTCTTTTTATGAAAGACAGCATTACACATTTGTTTACATGTAGAAGTTATGAAGTATACAGACTACCAGGCCACATAAACATTACAACTTCCTCCTTTAGTGGCTGTTTATAACAAAGACCCACTTTTTAATTCATAGCAAATTTCTTATAGTATCTCTAAAGGATGCATAAAATGTTGTTCACTGTATATTTGTTCAATGAATGAATGAATGAACTGGATGAACTACTTTAGAAGAACAAAAAAATCTAGGCCAAACACACAGCCTGAATTTGAAGAGATTTCTTGGTGGACGAAAGCCATCAGTACAGAGTCTTTGCTTCTAAAGATGTATAGGAATCTATTACATTGAAGATTTAACACCAATGAACAAGGCACATATCATGATTCCATCTCTCTTTTTTCTTTTTTCTGCCATAGGCTGTGTGCACTCACTAGATAGAGAGAAACAGAGGCAAAGAGAGGAAAAGTGAGAAATCACTCCCAGAAGGGATGGTCACACAGCAATCCTTTCTTCTACAGTCACCTCTTGAAATTTTGGGCCTGTACATGCATGGCCTGGTGTGATTTTCGAGTCACCGATCCTAGGACTTGAACCATGATCATCCATGTGGGAGTCCAGTACCTTATCCACCATGCCAAATGCAGGCCCTGATTCTATCTTCTTTATCTGAACTCCTGAACTTAATTTATTCTAAATGTTTTCTCTGTTTTATTAAATTACTTATTTTTTTTTCATACAAGCAATAACAACACCACAACCAAGGACATGTACATGTTACTGAAACTGACGCTAATTACACATTGGTCACTCGTGAGTTACTCCCAATTTCTGTCCCATGACCACCTGGTAGTTTTTCATGCACCAGTGAAACATGGTAAATGATGAAATAAAATGTGATAAAATCACCGATCACACAGATTGGTATAAAATGAAAAGATTATCAGCCAAGATTTAGTAGCTTGTGCATAAAATCAGAATGTATTATGATACATTTATGAACACTAAGGTAATACAATGTGTTTAAAAATAAAATTCAGGGACCAACCGGTGGCATGGTGGTTAAGGTGCAGGAGTACCACATGGTCAACCTTGGTTTGAATCTAAGACCTGGCAACTTGTTTTCTCTTTCTTCTTCTCTTTCTCTGACTCTCTGGTGAGCACATGTGCCCTGTAACAAATTAAAAGAAAAAAATCATTAAAATGAATAAAATTGAATACATAATTCTTTTGAAAAAGAAATACAAATCACATGGAAATAATAATGATGAATATATTCCAAGAATTCTTAAATGAAAAGACAGGCATACAGTGTACGGCACAGAGCAGGAGGAAGGCGATCACAGTCGGCATGACTTTTAAGTTGGCCTTGGTTCTGTCTCTCTGGACCCTTGGAATAAAGCAGCCTCATGACTCTCAGAAATGTCTGGAAAACATTTGTAAGTAGGGTCTTACATTCAAAACAAGAGATTCGGTATGTGTGATTTTAATAACCTATATTTTCTTCTTTTTGTACTCAAAATTTTAGGCACACACTCTATGGAAAAGGCTTCTACTTTATATAAAATTGTCAAGTTATAACTTTATAATTGTACACATTGTAAAATGCATCACATACATTTACATAGATGTCAAATATGTAAAATATTTAACATTTTAAAAAATATCGAAGGTTTATGATTAGCACAACCCTCAGTATTCATTACTATAGAAATTATTCTGCAAAGTACTCTATATTCATATACTCTGTATAAAGATGTTATTATGGGGAACCAGCAGTTAGCGTAATGGCTATGTCACTGGACTCCCACATAGTTGACCGCGGTTCACGTCCCGGACCCGGTGGCTTAAAACTCACGCTGGGCACGTGTGCGTGCTTGCCCAAGATCCCGAGAGGAGAATGGAGGAGAAGGGATTGTGGCGTGACCATCCCCCCTGGGGGGTGATTTCTCGCTTTCTGTCTCAATGTCTCTCTCTGTCTGGCGAGTGCGCATGCCCTAAAGTGAAAACCTCTCCAAAAAAAAAAAAAAGATGTTATTATGCGTACCTGTGTATATTCTATTAGGTTTTAATGTTTAGATGGTGCTTATTCAAATACAGTTACACACCATGAAAGAACAGTGAAGATGCATGACAATATAACACAACAACTTGTGGAGTGACTACTGACTATTTTTCTCTGTAATATGATCCCATAAGTTGTCTATGAACCTGAGGGGTCATTGTCTTTCCACCTGCATTTCAGCCACCACAGACACAAGAGAGAGGCTTGTCTTAACTTATTGTTCCCCAGAATCAGGACATAGGAATGTCCTGAAGGAAAAACAATTGCAGTAGCCTGTAAAAACATGAGAATCATATTTTCCTTCACCAAGTCAGAGATCAAAACTGCTATAAAATAAGACAAAAAGAAAATGGCATAGAGCAGGAGAAAGGTGATCACGGTCTGCAGGGCTGTTATGTGGGCCTTGGTGCTGGCATCTCTGGGTCCTTGGGCAACACGATGCATTGTCCTGAGATGTTTGCACAGTGAGAAGATGAGCAGGAAAAAGGTGGTCAGTGTCACAGCAAAGGGTATGAAAGTGAACATAGCGCCAGTGAGTAAAGGACCCTTTAAAAATTGTACAGAGTTACTCAAACAAGTCATGTTTCTTTTACAGCCATTAATCCAGGCATCAATAAATGTGTTTACCAGGACAATATTGCACAACAAGGGGATCAAAGTCACCAGCATTAACACTGAGACCACCTTTTTAACTCTCCACTTTAGGTAGAGAAAAATAGAGTTAGAAAAGTTGGCAATCTTGAGGAAGTAAAAGGTGCTGAGACAGGTAGCAAGCCAGATGCTGAAGTGACTGGTCACTATCCAGCCAGCATAGAACATGTTTAGAATTTTGCCTCTGGTAAGTAAAAGTGGATTAGACATAAACACGCACCAATTTATAAACATTAGCCAGAGCAGAGCAATTCTGGAGATCGCCAAGGAAGTGAGAATTTGGTCAATTGAGGAGATCTTTCTTCCCTTGGCCCAATCAATGCTGTTCACCAGTGCTATAAATCCATTCCCTATATTTCCAATCATGAATTCCACTGTTAAAATGATTGTAAGTGTGCTCGCTGTGATACTGCCCATTGTCTGGAAGAGAATGCATCAATGATTAATATTTCTGCTGAAGATTTCTTAATACATTCACCTAAAATGTTCTGTACTTTTAAATCTTTAAAAGTCAACAATGTACTCCATTTATAAAATCTTGTGTACCCAGCATCAAGATTTCTTTATGACTGAGTTCATCACTTTCCTCATAAAAATCTTTGTATTTCCTCAGAAGATCCAGCTGAACTTCTTCCAGATGCAGTGCACCTTAAATGCAGTAGGTTGGAGTCCTTTGTAGGTAGTGATGAAAGAAAAGATGAATTCTCATTTGCTGACATGCAAAAAAAGATATGTTATTTTATTTTTTTGTTCTTTGTACCTTATCTGAATATTTGATGCTAGCAATCTGATATTTTAGTAAGTGGCATTACAAGAGTCGAGCACACACATAAAAATATCAAGAAGAATCTAAATTAGTATGTGGAACTTTCTGAGTACTGAAGTTTATAAAGTACTTCAAATATAGTGCTGGAAGAACAAAGAGATGATGGTCAAAAGATAGGAAGTCTGAGTTATAAAGGGGAAATAAGTTTGTTTCATTTTTTTCAATCTGTTGAAAAATATGCTGAACATAATAGTGCACTGTACATTTCAATATTTCTAGGAATCTAAACTTAAAATATTCTCTTGACAATAAATGTTAAGCATTTCAAGTGATGAATATGTTAATTAGCTTGAAAATCTTATCTACATCGTATTTATAAATCATAATATGACTTTGTACACCATATCATACCATATGCAATGACAAATTGTCAAATTATAATCAAAGAAAGGGACATAACACACTTGGTTAACTCACACAAGATAAGTTAAGGTCAGTATAATGACATACCCATTCATTATTGTAAACTGTTCCTATACAGTTTCATGTTATTTGAAGTGACACATTCAGATGGTACCAGTGCTCTTATTAAAGAGGTTGAAGGGAGTTGGCCTGCCCCTTCCACCATGTGAAGACACTGTACGAGGCATCATCTATGAAGCAGACAGCAAGCCTTCATAAGACATCAAATCTGCTAACACCTTGAACTTCCCAATATTCAGAACTGTGTTCCACTATTTATAAATTACACAGTCTGAGATACTGTGTTATTGCAGCTCAAATGAAGACAGAAATATATTATTGTATTATAATAGGCCTTTAATGACTAAAATATAGAAGACAAAGGATATTTAGAGAAAACATGCTTCTTTATAATTCATTCATTAACATTTTCAATGAACATTAATTGAACATCTAGCCCCTGAACTAAATATTGTGTATATAAACAACTCGATGACTTTGCATGTACTATTTCTTCTAAGAATATCTTCCTCCTAATTCTATATCTGGAAAACTACTCATTCTTCTAGCTTTAGTTTTAAGTATATTTTCTGTAAAGAGATAACTAGTTGGATGAAAGCTTTATGCATTGATATATCCCTTGGATATTGTGTTTTATTTCCATATTGCTAAATAGAAATAAGTAATATGTCTATCAACTAAATATAACTACTCAAAAAGTATAAACTCTTTTTTTTTTTTTTGGAAGATTTTTGCTATAGGGCGTGTGCGCTTGCCAGACAGACAGAGAGAGACATAGAGACAGAAAGCGAGAAATCACCCCCCGAGGGGGGATGGCCACGCTGCAATTCCTTCTCCTCCATTCTCCTCTCAGGATCTTGGGCATGCACGCATATGTGCCTGGTGTGAGTTTAAGCCACCGGGTCCGGGACGCAAACCGCAGTAGGTTACGTGGGAGTCCAGCGACATAGTCATTATGCTAACTGCTGGTCCCAAGTTTTAGCATTATTTGTAATACTAGGAAGGCCAAAACAACATAATTGCCAGAAAGTATAGTAATAGCTAAACCAGTTGTAGTACATATGTATGACATCATGCTGCCAATAAAAATTATGGGTTTGAAGAATATTAAGCACATGATTAAATGCTACTTGTATAATGTTTAGAGACTGAAAAAATCACCACAATATGTAAACAACAAGAGCATATATTAAAAAGCAAAAAAAAAAATTCTAAAATATTACTATTAATAAAATGGTACCAGCCTGTAAAGAGTTTATACTTTTTGGGGAACCAGCAGTTAGCATAATGGCTATGTCACTGGACTCCCACGTAGTCGACCGCAGTTCACGTCCCGGACCCGGTGGCTTAAAACTCACGCCAGGCACGTGTGCGTGCGTGCCCAGGATCCCGAGAGGAGAATAGAGGAGAAGGGATTGTGGCGTGACCATCCCCCCCGGGGGGTGATTTCTCGCTTTCTGTCTCTATGTCTCTCTTTGTCTGTCTAGCGAGCGCAAGCGCCCTATAGCAAAAACCTCTCAAAAAAAAAAAACTCTCAAAAAAAAAAAAAAAAAAAAAACTTACCGAGAAAAGATACTTGTCCTTATCTTTGATTATATATTTAGAATTTTAACATTTCTAGAAGAGATACAATTGTGTCAAGTGATATGGCACTGTAAAGCCATGGTGTATTCTAAAAGATCTCTTTCATGAATAATAAATAAACATGCCTATTTTACGATATACACCCTTGCTAACCCTAGACATTTCAAAAAGATTTTGCCAATTTGGTACGCAAAAACTATCTCCTTATTTTATTTCTTGAATAATTGTTGTTTTAATTCTACTTTTATTGTTTAGACAGTTGCATTGTCAACTACTGACTTTTTAGTTTCTGCACTGTGTTTTAGGGAAAGGAAAGTTGAGAAGTTAAAAAAATAAACAAATATTATTTTAAAAGTATAAGAATGTGTGAGTAATATACATCTCAAGCCAATTTTTAATATTGGTAATTACAGTTATTAAATTATTTATCATTATCACAATTACTTGAGGAAAAAAACCTCTTTTTTGTCACATATCACATTATTCTGTGTTCCATTCCCCACCATTTGCATAGTCCCACAAGTTATTTCAAGAAAAATCCAAGAAGTTAAAATACTGTGATAAGAGCAGGAATGACAGAGTTAGAATGGTTAAATTTTTAAAAATAATAACAAAAAAATGGGGAAAAAAGGATCATGGATTTATAATTGATTTTATGGAAATCATTATTTTGAGACTGCTGAATACTGAGATAATACTCACCATTTTACTTATAGAAGTGCATACACACACACACACACACACACACACACACTTACTTGGATCAAATGTACTGTTTCCACTTCAATAATTCAGGCATTTTATTTTCAGGATTTATTATGCATCTAGTTGATGCTTTGTACTGTGATAGTTGTACAGACACACTTTATCATATTAAAAATAAGTATTTGCCAAACTGGCCAGAATGGTAAATGTTAAGGAAAAAATTCTAAGCTAGATGCACAAACATACCATCAGGGCAGAGACAAGAGAGTCCCTGCTTGGCCGTGCCATGTCCAGACAACAAAGACGACTTGGGAATGAAGACAAAGAGAACGGGAAAGCTCTTGTGATGGGTCTGGCTGGGGTCTTGTGATGAGGCTGGTGCTGAAATTTCATGGGTTCTTAGATTGGGAGTTCAGGTTCCCAGGGAAGGCAACGCTCACCTGAGAAGAGCCTCCCTGAGGCTCCTCTGCTACACTTCGGTCTGGATTGAAAACACTTTGGGTTTTAGTTTGAACAGCTGCTCTTAGATAAGACAATTCCCTCCAATCACATGAGAATAGCATCGTGGATAATTCCAGGATTATATCCAAAAATCAGAATAATGCAGTAGTGCCATTTTAGTGTCAATATTATGTTGAGGAATATGGAGAAAAGATATGTTGTATTCTAACTTTTTAATTCATGAATAGTTTTATATGCTGAATGGACCAAATGCAAGTGGACAAATGTATAGTGATTTAACAGAAATTCAAGTAAAAGCATTATTGATGTGAGCTAGGGGTTTGTCATAGGTGCCTTTCATTGTGTTGAGGAATGTCCCTTCTATGCCAATTTTGCTGAGATTCTTAATTATGAAGCGATGTTATATTTTATTGAATGCTTTTCTTCATCAATTGACATGGTTATATGGTTTTTAATCTTTCTTCCTTTTAATGTGATGCATTACATTCATTGTTTTGTATATGTTGACCATCTTTGCATCCCTGGAATAAACCTACATGGTCATGGTGTATAATCTTTTTAATGTGTTGTTAGATATGATTTGCTAATATCTTGTTGAAAATTTTTGCATCTGTATTCATCAGGGATAATGGCCTGTAATTTTCTTTTTTAAATGTCCTTGTCAGTTTTTGGAATCAGGATGATGGAGGCTTCCCAGAACGAACTTAGAAAGGTTGCTTCCTTTTGGATCTCTAGAAGTAGTTTGAGAAGAATTGTGCTAATTCTTTTTTAAATGGACTGTAGAATTCAGAAGTGAAGCCATTGGGACCTGGGCTTTTCTTTACTGGGAGAATACTTATTACTGAATCAATCTAACGGATTGTTATGGGTCTATTCAGGCTTACTATTTACTATTTCCTCCTGCACTGTACTGAATGAGGAAATGCTGAAAGGTTTTCCATTGAAAACTGGAGCGAGAGAAGGTTGCCCACTTTGTCCACTCCTTTTCAACGAAGTACTGGAAGTTCTAGCCAATGCAATCAGACAAGAGAGACAAATAAAAAGCATTTAAATAGGAAAAGAGGAAGAGAAATTATTTGTAGATGATGTGATTCTATACATAGAAAATCCAAATAATTCAACACAAAAGCAAACAAACAAACAAACAAATAAATAAATAAATAAAACTCCTGGAAGTGATAAACGAGTGTAGTAAAGTGGTAGTATGTCAAATCAACATACAAAAATCTATAGCATTTTTAATCACAAACGATGAACCAACTGAGATAAAATTGAAGAAAGCATCTTACTTTCTGACCTCAAAATATATTATAAAACTGTGATAATTAAAACAGCATGGCATTAGCACAAAAACAGTCAGGTAGACCCATGGAATAGAATTGATAATCCAAAAAAAAAAAAAAAAAAAAAAAACCCTAAAATATACAGCCAACTGATCCTTGACAAAGTGCACAAGAAAATCTAATGAGAGAAAGAAATCTCTTCAGCAAATAGTACTGGGAAAACTGATACCCACTTGCAGAAAAAAGAAACTGGACCACTCTCTCTCACCATTAACAAAAATCAACTCAAAATGGATTAAGTATCTAAACATAAAACCTCAAACTATAAAACTACTGGTGGGAAACACAAGGAAAATTCTTGTATATCATGGAGTAGGCAAAGGCTTTATAAAGAATATACCCAAAATACAGACAATAGTCAGCGAAATGGACTAGGTAGACTAGATTAGGCTAAAAAGATTCTGGACAGCAAAAGAAACAATAATTCAAGAAATTCAACAGCCCTCAGATGGAAGAATGTATTCACAAACTAGTTCAATTAAGGGACTGCCAACCAGAATCTACAGAGAACTCAAACAGCTTACCCACAAAAAATAACCAATCCAATTCAAAGATAGGAAAATAAACTGAACAGACAAATCTGCAATATTTGAACAGCTAAAAAGCATATGAAAATAAGCTCAACTTCTTTCATTGTAAGGGAAATGCAAATTAAAACCACAATGAGATTGCACACTTAACCCCAGTCATAATGGCTGAAAAGAAATAATAAATAAGGAGTGATAAATGCTGGCAAGGCTGTGGTGCAAAGGGAACTCTCCTACACTGTTGTTGGGGGTGTAAATTAGTACAACCACTCTGGAGAAAGATATGGAAGTTTTTCAGAAACCTACAAACAGAACTACCATACAACCCAGTAATTCTACTCTTATGTAACTACTGAAGGATAGGAAAACCTCAGTTGGAAAAATAATTGCACTTCATATCTCTTACAGCATTATTTACAAGTGCTAGAGTGTGGAATCAACCCATATGTTCAAAAATAGACAAATGGATTGAAAAATTGTGGCATATGTACTCTATGGAATACTGTTCAGTCATAAACAATAAAACCCTGATATTTGATACAAAGTGGGTGAATATGGAACTAAGCAAAGTGAGCCAGACTGTGTAAGACAAGCTTTGTTTGTCCTCACTCAGTATATACCGAATGTCTGCACTCTATAGCAAAAACTGAAAGGTATAAATAAGAGCAGGGACGGCAACTATCGATACTAAATATAGAAGAGGAAGCAGAACTGGGGATAGGTAATAGGGGGAGATAAGGAGGAGAAAAGGAAAAAAGCAAAGATTACATTTAATTGACACAAAATTGAAAATATATTTGCTGATGATAATGTATGTGGTATTGTCTTAGTCTTGACTGACATGCATTGTGTTTGTGCTGAGAGAAACCATGTTGTACACTGTGGCAATGTATAGTGATTAAATGTAAATAATTAATATATATACTTTTAAAAATATTATCAAAACTCCCTTCTACTGAGAATGTGGAATGCCTCACTCTTAGATGGAACTTTGACATTTGAGGGGGAAAAGTTTATGTAATGTTAGGTACGTAAGTACCTATGTAAGTTAATAAAGTATATAGTAAATTTAGATACATAATCATGATTAGTATTTTTTCATCTCTGTTGAACTGCCTAGGTACATTGTCAGTAAGGAGACTATATGAGATCACTAAAAAAGGAAACATACTATACTAGATATCAAAGATTGTAAAGTGGGTTTACTGGTATTTTCAGTTTAAGGAAAAGAGACAGAAGTAGAGAAGAGAACTGAGATTCTGGTGATTAAGAACAAAAGCCAGCAGATGGCCAAGTCTTAGAAGCAGGTGAACTGTCCAGTGCAGCAGAGGTCATGAGAGATGAAGATAGCTTTGCAAGGTGGACTTGGTGACCTTGTCAAGGTCAGCATCCATGAAGTGGGACAATAACCACCTCATTGGAACAGACTCAGATAACTTTACGTGAAGAGGATTTGGAGCTTAATAACTACTATAATACAAGAGAAAATTGAGATGAAATTTTGATTTCAGAGGTCAACATTTTTAGATAAAAATCAAAGTTCTTTATCCAGAGAATTAAAGTCCACTCTTTGAAGAGACATCTAATTTCCCTTGATAAGAACTCTGAAAAATCTCTGCAAGAGTGCTTGTTCAGATAGCTGCCAGACAAAACATCATAGCAGTGGTGCTATGGCATATAAATGGAAAAGTCCCAGAATTGTTTCTTGGGGCTTCCTTCTACTGGACGTACCTGTGATCTGGGTTGGCTGAAATGGGAGATAGCTCATGGGACAAGGACCCTATTGGGGGTACATTTCTTTCTTTCAATCTCATGCATGAAATAAACATATACTTAAATATGTTTTATACAAAAAAAGTAGGCAGGATGTGATCTTAAGGTGGCTCTTCAAAACCACATTCCAATACCAGATAACAGTACCATAGGAAGGGCTATTTATTCATCTTGTCTGTAGCTTTTATGTATGTGACCTGAACTCACTAAAATCTTATCAGAGAGACACTGTAGTCCATTGGATAGTATGGGAACTTTCAACTGTCAGATGTTACCTAGAATTTTGAGATAATGGACTGTGGCTATTTATCACTTCCTGAATATATAATTGGAATGCATACATGTTGGGGCCAGCAGGTGGCATGGTGGTTAAGGCACTGGACATGGTTGACCATGGTTTGAGTAGACCTTTCTTTCAGTTTGTTTTATTTCATTTTTGCTCACTCTATCTCTTTCTATCTCTTTCTGGTGAGTACACATGCCTTATAGCAAATTTTGAAATAACATTAATAAATAAAATTAAATAATTTTTTTTAAAAATAGATAGGTGCATTTAGCAGTTGACAAAACTCTCACATTGCTTCCTGATCTGTACAGTAAGGGACATTATTCTAAGCTGGAATAAGGAAAAGCCTCTGAATCTCACCTGTCTCAGAGGCCAAGCAATAAATAGTATCATCATTCTCTGAGGACAGGAATGGATAGGCCAGCACAAAAACCTTGAAAGTACAGGGGTAGTAGTCCTATTTTATATATGTATGTATGTATATATATATATATATATATATATATATATATATATAGTTATTTTTGCTCGCCAGAGAGAGAGAGAGAGAGAGAGAGAGAGAGAAGAGAGAAAGCAAGAAATCATCTCCCAGTGGGGATGGCCACACCAAAATCCCTTCTCCTCCATTCTCCTCTCATGATTTTGTACATGCACACATACACACCCAGTGTGAGTTTAAGACACTGGATCCAGGACTAAATCCATGGTTGACTACGTGGAAGTCCAGCCACGTAACCATTACACCATCTGCTAGTCCAGGTAGTAGTCCTTTTTAGATCCCTATTAAAGTAGTCTGACTGACCTCTGTCAAAATCAGGTGGATTAGAGGATCCATGCAGATCATCATGCACTTACTTGGCACTTGCAGAAGCTCTCCAGGAAGTAGATCCTACTGAGCAGACATAGACTCTGGCATTTTCCATGTGGTCATTGATTTGGTGAATGTTTCTTAATCGATCCCATTCTGAGGGAAAATCAAAGCAATTTACTTTCCTGTGGTAAATAATAATAATAAAAATAATAATAATAACACACCCTCACTGTATTGTGTCAGGGTCAAGTCACTTCCCCTGCTCTCATATTAACTGACATTTGGCAAAACATCACAGTAGTTTGGTTTATTCATGAAGATACGTTAATCACTACTTGGGAGCAGGAAGGTTAAATTATCTCTTTTTTTCTCTTTCTTTTACTTTATTTTATTTTTTTGTCTATCATGAGATAATTACTAGCTTAATTCTCAAAAGTCAAATGCTACTTTTATGTACACGATAACCAGCTAAAAATATCTTAATAAAAGCATATCATTCACAATAGAAATAATATGTATATGCAAATATATCGAATTATTTTTACTCTTATTGCTAGAGAACCCACGTTTTCCACAGTCAGACAAGGAAACAAACAAGCAGAGAAATAAATCACCTCCAAATAGGACAGCATCACACCTCAATCCCTTTCTCATTCTTCCATCCTGTCAGGTTTCTGTACATGTGCAGACTCACACCTAGCATGTTTTTCAAGGTACAAGGGTCTGGACTTGAACCATGGTGAGCCATGTGGGATGCAGTTGCCTTAACCATGAGGCTATGAGCTCTCCTTATACCAAATCTCTCATATTCTTTGAAAACTATTGCCATAAGCACCATCCAATTTAGACAGTCCACTGTTGTCTCTCTTTCATACACCTTGTATAGCTGCAATATAAATTGTACTGACATTTCCTCTAGAGAAATAGAGTAGCCAGATTGATGCTCTGAGAAATGTGTCACCTAAGTAAGCCTGTAACCTTCAACATGAGACCAGCAGTGGAAAATTTATGCAACATAAATTTATGATGGGCTTCATTTTCATTAACCTATCGATCATGATTTATTCATTAATTCATTATGTATTAGTTGATCATTAAATATTTTCAGCCAACTAATCTGGGGTTTTTTGTTTGTTTGCTTTTTTGTTTTTTTGTTTGTTTGTTTGCTTGTTTTTTAGTTCTGAGAATTAACAGTAAAGAAATTTGACATGGTCTCTGCTTTTATGGTACTTACATTATGCTAGGGAAACAAATGATAAGTCAGAAGTAGAAACTTTAAAAAAAAACTTTTTAAAAAAACTGTTATGGTATAGTACTTTCATTGTAACTTTTAAGATAGTACTAACAGTAAACAAACAACTGAAAGCATACAACAACCAAAATATCATAACTAAACTTCTAGATTTCTTTTTAATTTTAATTTTTGCATGATTTTTCTATATCAAGTAGAATTCCCCCCTTTAATTTGTCAAGAAATCATTTTACTAGAACTTGGGATTTTTTTTTCCCCAATAGAACTCTATCTATTGTGGGGACTGATAAGCCTCCAAAGGATTAAAGCTCTAGTGGATTTGGATAAAGACCCTAAATCCTGAGGGTATATGCAAGTTTATCCATATAGAGTAAGCCCAAAATACTGGGATGACAGTCTTAGAAGAGTTTATTTTTTTTTGAGAATTTTTGGGGCTTTCTCTGTCTGATTGTTCCAGAAATACTGTGAGAATATCTATTCTCATGGCATTTATAACTTGCATGTCTTGTTCCAGTTGGGATTTGAAAGTATAATCGTATGGGAACTTGAGCAGTGAAAAATTACTTTCAGGAATAAGACTAACTACTGAAGATTTTCTGCCGAGACTTTATCCTCCAGACCCCAATCCAGAAAATATATCCTTCTGTCTCTCCCTCTCTCTCTTTAAATTTTTAAATTTTGGGTTTTGTTTTGTTTTTGTTTTTGTTTTGGAGAGGTTCTTGCTATAGGGCGCATGCGCTCGCCAGACAGACAGAGAGAGACAGAGAGACAGAAAGCGAGAAATTACCCCCCGGGGGGATGGCCATGCCTCAATCCCTTCTCCTCAGTTCTCCTCTCGGGATCTTGGGCACGCACGCACACGCGCCCAGTGTGAGTTTTAAGCCACCGGGTCCGGGACACGAACCACAGTCGACTACAGGGGAGTCCAGTGACATAGCCATTACGCTAACTGCTGGTCCCCACCAGAAGTTTTATAGTTTGAGGTTTTGTGTTTTGAATTGATTTTTGTTGGTGGTGAGAGAGAAAGGTCAGTTTCACTCTTTTGCAGGTGGATATCCAGTTCTCCAAGCACCATTCGCTAAAGAGATTTTCTTTTTCCCACTGGATTATGTTGTGCCCTTTGTAAAGGATCAGTTAGCTGTATGTTTTGTGGCTTATTTTTGGATTCTTAATTCTCTTCCATTGACTGCTTGCATTATGTACTAGTACCATGCTGTTTAATTATCAAAGCTTTTTAATATGTTTTGAGGTCAGGAAGTAAGATGACTCCTACTTTATTCCTCTTACACAGTATTGCTTTGGTGATACTTTTAGGATTCCAGAAAATTTTAATTTTTTTTTATGTGAGGAATATCTCTTGTAGTTTAATTAGAATGGTGCTGAATTTGTAGATTTTTTTTTTGAATAGGATTTCCATCTTGATTATATTAATTCTTTCAATCCAGGAACATGGTATGTTTTTACACTTTTTTGTATCATTTTAAATTTATTTTTCAAGTGTTTCATAGTTTTCCTTGTAGAGGTCTTTAGATTTATTTCCAGATCTTATTGGTTTTGTGGCTATTGTAGATGGGATTGTTTTCTTGAATTCTATCTCAGTTTGTACATTGTTGGTATATAAAAATGCTATAGATTTTCTTTTAGAGAGAGGTTTTTCTGCTATACAGCACATGGTCTCACCACAGAGATAGAGAAAGACGTAGAGACAGAAAATGAAAAATCACCCCTTAGGGAGATGGTCATGCTGCTATTCCTTCTCCTCCATTCTCCTCTTGGGATTTTGGTCATGGACCCACATGTGTCTGGTATGAGATTTAAGCCATCGGGTTCAGAACTTGAACTACAATTGACTACAGGGGAGTCCGGTATCATAACCATTACACAATCTGCTAGTCCCTAAAAATGCTATAAATTTTTGTATGTTGATTTTGTATCGTGTCACTTTATTGTATTCATTTATCACTTTCCTTTTTTATGAATTCTTTTGGATTTTCTGTGTATAGAACCACATCCTCTACAAATGGTGATAAGTTCACTTCTTTTTTTTCCTGTCTGAATGCTTTTTTTGTTTTTGTTTTTCTTGATTAATCTAGCTAATGCTGTGTCAATTTTGTTAACTATCTCAAAGAGCCAGCATTGGTTTTGTTTATTTTCTTTCATTCTCTATTTCAGTTATTTCTGCTGGAATCTTTATTACTTCTTTTCTCCTAGAATTTTTTTGGGTTTTTGTTGTTTTTCCAGTTTTCTGAGTTGTGTCATTAGTTTTTTTTATTTCTTTCTGTTTTTTTTTTTTCCGTTTTTCCTCTTGGGCACTAATTGCTATGAACTTTCCTCTTATAACTGATTTTGTTGTGTTCCACAGGGTATAAACAGTTTGTTCATTATTATTGATTTCTATGAACCTTTTTATTTCAGTCTTAATTTCTTCTGTATTGTACAGTCATTTTGGAGTAGGTTGTTTAGTTTCCATGTGTTTGTGTATTGTCAAGGGCTCTTTCTGTACTTGATTTCAAATTTGATTCCATCATGATCAGAAGAGTTGCTGGATATTGCTTCTATACATTTGAATTCATAAAGGCTTTTTTTATGCCCTATCATAGGGTCAGTCTTCAAAAATGTTCCATGTAGAGAAAAGAAAAATGTATATTTTTAATCTAATTTTATTTGTTATTAACATAATCTAGAAAAATGTATATTTTGTGGTTGTGGTAAAATACTTTGTAGATGTCTGTTGTCATTTAGATCTTGTATCTCTTTGTTTCTTTTTTGTCCAGATAATCTGTCTGGAGGAGACAGTATGGTATTGAGATCTCCCATGATTATTGTGTCGCATGCTATCTCACCCTTGAGATCTAGCCATCTCTCTTTGATGTATTTAGGTGCTCCAGTGTTAGGTGCATAGATATTTACAAGTGTTATATCTTTTTGGTGAATAAGTCCTTTTATAGCTACACAGTGCCCTTTTATATCTCTTATTACATCTTTCATCTATAAGTCTATATCTTGTCTGATATCAGTATCACAAGTCCATCTTTTTTTTTGGTTTCCATTTGCATAGAATATCTTTTACAGCCTTCCACATTTAGCCTATTTATGTCCTTATCAGTGAGGGATGTTTCTTGTAAGCAGCATATAGATAGATTTTGTTTGTTTATTCAGTCAGCCAGTCTGTGTCTTTTAGTGAGACAGCTTTTGTGAGACAGCTGAATCCATTAACGTTCAACATTTTTACTGATGTTTACTAACTTATCCCTGTCATTTTGTTAGCCATTTTCTTGTGAGTGTTTTTTTCCCTCTTATTTCTGTGTTTCTTTTGAAATTTCCTCATACGATACTCCTTCAGTACTTCCTGTAGAACTGGTCTAGTACTGGATCTTTCCTTGTCTCTATTGTTTCAGTTGAGAGATGTGATATTACCCTAAAGGGACAACCTTTGTAAGTAACTACATTTCTCCAATGTCATTTTTAGAATATCATCTTGGTCTTTGATTTGCTACCAATCTGGGTATGATGTGACAGGTGAAGGGTCTATTTTTGTTGATTCTTTTAATTATCAAGGTTGAATTTCTCCATGTTTCTCTATATTTGGAAAATTTTCAAATAGTATTTTATGAAAGAAGTTTTCCAAGCCTTTAGTAGATTCTTCACCTTCTGTAATATGCATTATATGCATATTTGGGTGTTTCATGGTGTCTAGAATTTCTCATTTGTTGTCCTCATTTTTCTGGTTGTTTTTTTTTTTTTTTTTTTCTTCATTCTGTTTGGTGGTTGTGTCTGTGTTGGAGACTTTGTCTTCAATGTCAGAATTTTTTTGTTCTGAATGGTTCAAGATGCTGTTACTGTTTTCTAGGGAGATTTTAATTTCTTGTATTGTATTCTTAATTTCCAAAAGTTCTGTTTGAATTTTTAGGGTGTCTATCTCTTTATTAAATTCCCCTTTTACATCTTAGAATGAGTTTCTTATTTTTTGGAATTGATTCTCTGCTTTCTCTTGCATTTCGTTGAGTTTTGTCATTATGAATACTCAGAATTCTTTTTCTGGCATTTCTGTGTATTTTTTTTGTGCTGTCCATTGTTGATAAGTGACTACTGCACTGACCACCCAAAGGAGTTTTCCTTGTTTTCTCATCTTTCTTCAAGATCTGTGCTGTTTTTTGGTCATCTGATGTAGTATTCACTTTTTCCTATTATTGGAATAGATTCTATAGTATTGGAAGAGATCATTTCACTCTTAGTTCCCAGGTTTGTTCCTATTGGAGGGGTGTGATTTCAAATCAAAACAGTTAAAGGTAACATCAAGTACTTGACTACTATACCAAACTTTCAGCTCTTGATAAGGTGGGAGCAAGCTAAAGAGATAAAGCTTAGTGAAAAGGATCAAGTTACACACTAGAACATAGCACACGGGCTGGTGTTCCACAAATTCCAAAGTTACACCCAGGGCCTCAGAGTGCACTCATAAAAGGAGGCCTGCTGAGACTGCAAGATTATTTATCTTAAGAATTAGATTACATGGCTCAAACTTTCTATTACCCAATTTTCTAAGAATTAATGTTGTCATGGAGAAGACAGCTTTTTAAGAATGTTATACATTTTTTTTCTTGTTCTAGAACTTCTTATACATTAAAATGCCATCACACTTCTTCTCATTTCATCATTTATAACAAAATCATAATAAAAGTGATCCTTAACACATTCCTTCTAATTAATATGTAGATTTCATACTTCCCATTTTCGTGTTTACAGAAAGGTTTATTGAATTATATATTATAATTTCACACTCTTTTGAATTGAGCATTTTTCTAATACAGAGAATGTTGGAATTATCTAAATTATAAAGGAATTTTAAGAATGGAAGATGAGATGATTGGCAATTCGAGGGCTCATAAGAAGATAAGAAGAACTGAAATATTTGAAATTATAGCTCAACTCCAAAGAACAGCTTCCTTAATTAAAACACTGAAATTTCTAACTGCATATGAAAGCTTATAATCTCATTGAGAATAAGCTATAATTAGTTTTCTAAATTCTACATTCCTATTGTACAGATTATCTTTTTCTAAACTGTCACATATTTGTGCTAAACCTAATATTTATCAGCTCTAATTATTTTAAGACTATGCAAAATGTACTTAAATATGTTGATCGTCCGTAAATTTTATTGTGTGCACACTTTTCTCTTGGTGATAGTGTGTGCTTTCTACTAAACATGAAGAAATCAATATGGATCCAAATGTCCAAAAGATTCTTCCTTATTGTTGATTTATTGTTAAGTCACTGAATGTATGTTATTATCAATCTTTCTTCCATTTCACATACATACAATCACACACATATTTATTTATATACTTGTACATTTATTTAAACATTTAGATAAAAGACTTTTAAATATACTTCTGGAATTTAATCAAATACTATACTGTGGAAAATCATAAGGAAGCAGAAAATATTAGACTCCATGAGTTTTTTTCTGCAAGAAGACACACAATGTCCCCTTATTAACCGAAGGAGTTGAGGGTTTCTATCCTTTCAACTAGTTCCTCACCTGCCACAAAACTGAAAGGGCTATTTTAGTTTCTTGTTCCTCCAAGTCAAGATAAATGAGTTGTATGAAGGATAGATGATTGCAATGGCCTGCCAAATCATGAGGAATGGCTTCGTCTGCTTTCTGTCAGAATACCAAACTGGTATGATTACAAGCAGAAAGTAAATGGCAAGGAGCAAAAGGAAGATCATAGTTTGCAAAGATTTCATGTAGACTCTGGTGCTGGTATCTTGAGATCATTTCTCATAGAATTACATTTTCTTGAGATGTTTACCCTGGGGGCAGATAGACACTATAAATCATGCCTAAGATGCAAAAAAAAGGCTATAAAGTTTGCTGTCATAAAACAGCCACAGATAAAAAGTATACATCTTCCTCAATTTAGTCTTCTAAGTCATGTTTTCCTTCATATTATTGTGTCATCACACAGACATATATTTACCACTACAAGATGAAAATTAAAAAGACCTCAACAATATCACTACAACTGCATTGTTAGCTTTCCTCCTATGTGAAGGAAATTAAAGTTAGAGAAACTGGTGATCTTGAGAAAATTAAATATGCTAGGCAGATAGCAAGACAGATGCTAAAATAGTTGAACACTGTCGAGGCACTGTGAACAATCATTCTTACTTCTAAATTTTATAAACTAATTAAATATAATTGTATACCAATGTATTCATATTACCCAGAGCAAACCAAGTCTGGAGATTGCCAGAGCAGTGAGAATTCCATTAACTGAGACCTTGTGTCTCTTGTTGTAGTCAATCAAGTACAACAGCGCTAGGAAGCCACTGGCAAAATTTTCAAGAACAAATTCTATCATTACTGGCAAGGAAAAAGTGATCCATGGGAAGTTTATTTCATCTGAACAAAGAAAGAAAAAGAAGAAAAATCACTAATATCACTGGTGTGATTCTTTGAAGATTCTAATGTTTGGTTTGATATCCACCAGATTTCTGAATGTGCAATAGCATTCTCATTCGTTTTAGCCTTTCTGACCAGTTTTGTGCAGTAAAGTATCATGGCATATTAGTGAAAGAGTTAATGCTCTCTTTTTTGAAAGCATTGTTATTTTCAAATAGCTCAAATTAACTCCTATTACACACTGCATGCCCTGCCCATAGATGAGATATTTCTTACCCTATTTCAAGACAAGAGTTGGATTTTTGTTGACAAGCATGCAAATTGAGACATATTTTCTTTCCTTGTTTTGAAATATTTTCCTTGTTTAGCAACTCCATAATTGGTCTTCAGTAACTATAGTTTTACTTAGGGAAAATTTTAAAGCTAGTTTGTAAAATACATAGTAAATGTCTAAATTGTCAGATGGATCTTAGTCAGAACTACAATTGTCACCACTCTGTATCTATTTTATTTTAAGCTAGATTTTAATGGAGATAATCCATAATTTTCCTATCACGAAAATAAAAATCACTGTATTTATAATATAATTGCATTCTCATGTTTACTGTAGCATTACACACAATAGGCAACATAAGAAAATAAACCTTAATGTCCTTTCACAAGAATGGATAAAAACTAATAGGCAGGACATTGTCTTTGAGTGACTGTTTCAACCATCTTGAGAGCCTTCTCTGCCCTGTGCACAATGGGTAAACTGATTTCACCAGTTTCAGAAGAGGCAAAGGTTCCCAACAAAAATCACTGCAGTGGGTATTGGATAAGTTGGTTTGGCGTGTACAATCAGAATTCTGAGTAAGTCTCTGGCTGATGAAATTTCCCTTGTGGATGTTTTGGAAGATAAGCTCAAAGAAGAAATGATGAATCCGCAGCACTGGTATTTATTTCTTCAGACACCTAATATTGTGGCAGAAAGATATCTCTGTGACTGCCAATTCCAAGACTGTTGTGGTGACTGCTGAAGTCCATCACAAGGAGGGGCAGAGTTATCTCAATATGGTGCAAAGAAATGTTAATGTCATCAAATTCATTATTCCTCAGATTGTCAAGTACAGCTCTGATTGCATAATTGGTTTCCAATCCAGTGGACAATCTCACATATGTTACCTGGAAAGTAAGTGACTTACCCAAACACTGTGTGATTGGAAGTGAGTATAAACTGAATTTTGTTAGATTTCACTATTTCATGGCTGAAACCTTGGCATTCATCCCACCGTGCTATCACAGATTAATTTTGGGAGAATATGGCAACCCAAGTGTGGCTATGTGGAGTGGAGTGAATGTGGCAGGTGTTTCTCTCCAGGAATTGAATCCAGAAATGGGAACAAACAATGACAGTGAAAATTAGAAGGAAGTGCATAATATGGTGGTTAAGCGTGCTTATGGAGTCATTAAACTAAAAGGATACATCAACTGGGCTATTGGATTAAGTGTGATTGATATCATTAAATCTATATTGAAAAATCTATCCAGGATTCATCCAGTGTCAATCATGATGAAGAGGATGTATGGCATTGAGAATGAAGTCTTCCTAAGACTTTCATGTATCTTCAATACTTGGGTTGACCAGTGTTTTATCAATCAGATACTGAAGAATGACAAGGTTGTTCAGCTCGAGAAGAGTGCAGATATACTGTGAGATATCCAGAAAGACCTAAAAGACCTGTGACTACTGAGTTTTAGGTTGTAGAATTTTTTAAAGAATTATTTAATTTTATTCATCACATTATTATTATTTTAAAGTTGACCAAAGAGAGAGAAAGTGAGGACGCAAGCCAGCAGATCCTGGACTCAAACCATAGTTGGCCATGTGGGAGTCCAACACCCCAACCACCACACCATCTGCTGGCCCCATGGCTACAGAAATTTAAAAACTAAAATATCTTTAACCATGAGTCTTTAGTTTTCATCCAAGTACATGGATCACAGTTTGCTTTTACCTTAATATGTGAATGTGGGCTCACAGAATCAAACCTCATGCTTGGTTTAATGCTTGCAATATGAGCCCTAGAACAAATAGAATTAACTCTTGTGGTGGGGAAAAAAATAAAATGCATAGTACATATACACACTAAAGAATGGGTGCTACATTTACATTACAGAATATTGATCAGCCATTTTAAAAAGAATAAAATTCTGCCACTTGCAGCAGTATTAATGAGTCTAGAGGACAGCACAAGCAAAATAAACCAGATACAGAAAGATGAACATCACATTTTCTCTCCCATAAGTATGAACCAAAAACGTTAATATCATAAAAAAAGAGAGTAGTAGAATAGTGATTTCTAGAAGCTGGGTAGAGTGTGGAGAGGAAGACTAAAGAGGTTGTTTCACATATATGAAATTACAGCTAAATAAGAATAAAGTCTAGTATCAGTAACATTAAAAGTGACTATACATAACAAGTTTATTATATATTTTTAAAAAGTCAGGGAACCAGCAGTTAGCGTAATGGCTATGTCGCTGGACTCCCATGTAGTCGACCGCGGTTCGTGTCCCGGACCCGGTGGCTTAAAACTCACACCAGGCACATGTGCGTGTGTGCCCAAGATCCCGAGAGGAGAATGGAGGAGAAGGAATTGCGGCGTGACCATCCCCCCTGGGGGGTGATTTCTCGCTTTCTGTCTCTATGTCTCTCTCTGTCTGTCTGGCGAGTGCACGCGCCCTATAGCGAAAAACCTCTCCAAAAAAAAAAAAAAAAAAAAAGTCAGACTACATAATGTAGAGTCTATACAATTATTTGTGCAATTAAATATAATAACAATTTAAAAATATAAAAATGTATGCAAGAATTTGAGAAACACAAAAGGTCCATAATTCTTAAAATGTGGTTGACAATATCTATATTTACATATAACTTCAATTTTTATAAGCTCATAAACATACACAAACATGACTTATTCTGGATGGAAGGATTTAATTGCTATACAATTTCCAAAATGGAAAATGAGTTTCAGGGATATTGTCCAGGTTTAAATAGTCATTTGTAGTCACTCAAGCTTTTGGCTCATTTTACCATACATGTTTAATATTTATTAAATATAAAGCTCATGCTAGGGCTTCAGAAAATTATATTCTTGAGCCAGTTTAATATTTAAAGATTATTTATCTGATTAAAATATTGGAAAATAGGATAATATTGTTAGTCCCATACCGTGATATACACTGTTGTAGGACTCTGTCACCCTGGGCAGATCAACCCCTTCCTCTTCAACCTGAACTTAGTCATGCAACTAGTCCTGATGAATGCAAAATTAGCAGAATATATTGAGATTTGAAATGGCTCTGTATTGGACATTGTACAGTCTGGCTCTTCTATATTCATTATGAAGACATGCTCAGGCTTGTGCTATGATCCCAGAAGGAGAATAAGAAGACTTAGAATTAAGCTGTCTAGCCCCCTCCAACCTAAACTGGCCAAACTCTAACCAGTTCCAAGATTAAAAAGTCAGCCTAGGACTTCCCGCTAGAATCATCCAAAATGGAGCGTCTTACAACTTCCTCATTAAAATGTTCCAGGCCCAAAGCAAAGATTTTTGCAGTTTTGTTGTCTATGGTTCTATACACAGTGATGTTATTTCTTCTACAACTAAAATTTCTAAAACCGAAAATCAACAGTTTTCATGCCTTTGAGGTGAAGGATGCAAAAGGAAGCATCATTTCTCTGAAAAAGTTTAAAGGCAAAATGCATCAAAAACAGAACCAAAGTAGAATGTTTGGAAGTATCTGGTCAATACTGAGGGTCAAGATGTGAAGTTCTGGAGGCCAGAGGAGCCCATTGAAGTATCAGGCCTTACATAGCCGATATGGTTAGAAAAATTATCTTAAAAAAGAAAGAAGATCTATGAAAATTATATTGAACCATTCTAATGTAATAGTCTGAACAGGAATGTTTCCATGAAGGTTTGTTCTCGTAAGCACTCTGACAATTAAATGTGGCACAGAAGGATGATCGTTTTATGTCATCATGTTAGTCAGTGGTAATGAATGTTAAATGGCGGTGTTACCAAAGCAAAAATAATGACTAGTCAGAGAACCAGAATAAAGTATGTTAATCTGATGACACTAAAAAGTTCAGAATAGAGTGTCACCAGTGTACTTCAATGTCCCACTGTTGGGACCAGCAGTTAGCATAATAGCTATGTTGCTGGACTCCCATGTAGTCGACCGTGGTTCAAGTCCTGAACCCGGCGGCTTAGACTCACGCTGAGCACATGTACATGCATGCCCAGGATTCTCCTCTCCAAGAGGAGAATGGAGGAGAAGGGATTGTGGCGTGGCCATCCTCCCTGGAGGGTGATTTCTTGCTTTCTGTCTCTCTTTCTCTCTCTGTCTTTCTGGCAAGCACATGCACCCTATAGCGAAAACCTCTCAAAAAAAAAAAAATATATATATATATCCCACTGTTCATCTTGACATTTTTTTATATCTTTTTTTTTTTTTTTTTTTGAGAGGTTTTCGCTATAGGGCGCATGCGCTCACCAGACAGACAGAGACATAGAGACAGAAAGCAGGAAATCACCCCCCGGGGGGATGGTCACGCCGCAATCCCTTCTCGTCCATTCTCCTCTCGGGATCTTGGGCATGCACACGCACGCGCCCGGTGTGAGTTTTAAGCCACTGGGTCCAGGACACGAACCGCGGTCGACTACGTGGGAGTCCAGCGACATAGCCATTATGCTAACTGCTGGTTCCCCATCTTGACGTTTTCTAGGAGTATATCACTGTCTGTATTTGAGAACATCGTGTGTAACTGAAGTTTTTAGAACAACTAACTGTAAATGGCTATGTTGATGTAATAAAAATAAATGCTGAAATTGTAAAATATGTGTACATAGATTCAAATAATTCGATATTTGTTCTGTGGGAAAAAAAAAAGTCAGCCTAAAGTTGCAGGATACAAAATCAACATACAAAAATCTACAGCATTTCTATATATGAACAGCAGGAAGACTGAGGTAGAATCAAAAAAAAGTAATTCCATTTACCATAACCACAAAAAATATAGTAATAAATCTAACCAAAATCTAACCAAAGAAGTTAAAGACTTCCACAAGGAAAATCATGAGAAGTTAAAAAAAGAAATTGAAAATGACACAAAAAAGTGGAAGGACATCCCATATTCCTGGATTTGAAGACTTAATATAATCAAAATGGCAGTTCTACCCAAATTAATGTACATATTTATGCAATCTCAATCAAAGTGCCAGAGATGTTCTTCATAGATCTAGAAGAGACAATCATACAATTTGTCTAGAATCATAAATGACCTCATATTGCCAAAGCAATCTTGCACAAGAAGAGTGGAGTGGGTGGCATCTTACTCCCTAACCCAAAAATATACTGCAAACTGTGGTAATCAAACAGCATGGTATTGGTACAGAAACAGACAGGTGGACCAATAGAACAGAATAAAGGCTCCAGAAATAAACTCCCAAACATACAACCAACTGATTTTTGACAAAGGGTACCAGTCAGTCCAGTGGGAAAAGGAAAGCCTCTTTAGCAAATGGTGCTGGAAAAACTGGGTATATGTTTGCAGGAAGATGAATCTGAACTCCTACCTCTCACCATTGACAAAAATCAACTCAAAGTGGATCAAAAATCTAAACCAAAGACCTCAAACTATAAAACCGCTGCTGGAAAACACTGGGGAAATGCTGGGAGACATTGAAATAGGCAAAGACTTCTTAAATAAGACCCCAAAAGCACAGTGAATAATCCCAAAAATAGACCAGTGGGAATACATCAGATCAAAAAGTTTCTGCATGGCAAAAGACACAGTAATTAGTGTGAATTGACAGCCCTCATAATGGGAAAATATTTTTGTAAACTATGTATCAGATAAGGGACTGATAACCAGAATACACAAGGAACTCAAGCAGTTGTCCTGAAAAAGATGATCAACTCTACTAGAAGTTGGGAGAATGAGTTGAAAAAAACACTCTCTAAGAAAGACATAATGAATAGCTAAAGGCATATGAAAAAGTGCTCAACATCCCTCATTGTAAGGAAGATGCAGATCAAAACCACAGTGAGATACCACATAACCCCAGTCAGAATGACTAAGATTAAAAAAAAAAAAAAAAAAAAAAAAAAAGATAAGTCCTGGTGGGGATGTGGTGAAAGGGGAACTTTCCTACACTGCTGGTGGGAATACAAATTGGCCCAGCCACTGTGGAGAACAATTTGGAGATTCCGAAAAGATCTACAAATAGAACTACCATGTGACTCAGCAATCCCACTTCTGTGTATCTACCCAAAGGACAGAAAATTTCTTAACTGGAAAAGTGCTTGCACATCAATGTTTATTGCAGCACTATTCACAATTGCTAAGACATGGATTCAACCCAAATGCCCATGAACAGATGAGTGGATTGAAAAAGTGTAGCACATATACTCCATGGAATGCTATTTCGTCATAATAAGCAAGACCCTGACATTTGACAAAAAGTGGATGAATATGGAAGATTTACTGCTTAGTGAAGCAAGGCAGGCTATGAAGGAGAGACATTGTATGTTTTCACTTAATATGTACTGAGTGTCTGCACTCTATGGCCGAAACTGAATGACTAAAGGATATAGAAACAAAGTAAATGGTTGTGAACACCAGATACAGTGTGGGAAGAGGGTGAGTGAAGGAGTAGAGTATGAGGAAGGACATTAAGGGAAAAATGGAAACGGGTTATTAGCTATTGAAGATAACTTTATAGTATTGTTAACTAGACTGGTGAGAAATGTACACATGCTAGAATATTCACTTTGAAAGCTAAGTAATGTGATTAAATATACAGAAGAAATTGAAATTAAAAAATTAAATTAATTTTAATTAATTAATTAAATTAAAGGGAAAAAAAGTCAGCCTGTCTCCAGTTGTGGCCTATCCAGAACAAAGAGAAAGCCATATAGCATGAATTATATCTATGTACTCTTGTGTAGTTCTATAGCAACCCTGTAATTCTGTGCATTAAGTTTATTTCTGTACAGACCCTAATGCATACTTCACCCCATTAGAATGTATGTAACCCCATAGCACAGGCCACCCAATCAGAATGTATGTAACCATGTATGGGAAACAAAGTGATTGAAATGAACATAAGGAAGTGCCCTATAGCTTTCAGGGCTCAGTTTTTCAGAGTGAACCACTAAGCCCCTGTAGGCAAGCATAAGTTTTCCTACTAAGAGCCTAGGTGCTCTGTTTCTGGCTAAAAATCCTGCTACACAGACATCATTGAAGTCCACCAAGGCCAGCTTAGATAGACTACCTCCAAAGACATGTCAGATATATTTATCTCATGTAATTTGCCGGTTAAGATATGGAGACATTCTTTTAGCAGGAAAAGCTTCCTATTATATGCACCATGCTACAGTAAGTACATAGAAGCTCTGTCCACCATGTGTCCTGGTGTGTCAGCCAAAGGAAATAAATGGAACATATCAAAGTGGTTTTTTTGGGGGGTATGCATAATTAAAGCTGGAAGACTGGAAACTTATAAGGGCATCCTCTCAAACTTTACCTACTGAAAGTAAAATAGAAAAGTTCTCATGGCCATCAGGTAGCACTGTAGTTAAGAGAATGGATTACCAAATCGCCAACCATGGTTTGAATCCCAGACCCAGAGGCTGGAAAATCATGCTGGGTGCATGTGCATGCATGCCCAAAATCCCAGGAGGAGAATAGAGGAGAAGGGATTGGAACATGACCATTTCCCCCATCTTGGGGGGATGAGTTCTCACTTTTCCTTTTTCTCTCTTTCTGTTTGTTCCAGCAAGGAAAAAAATATGAAAAAAAAGCAGAGGGAAAATATACTTGCTGTATAAGAATCTTATTACACATATTTGTATATGTTCTACTAAGTTGTAATAAGTTTACATAGTGTTTATTTTAAACATACTTTTGAAAAGCTCATGAATATACAAAGAATGAACAAACATTGAAGACACATATGATAACATAGAAAATGTTATAAATAGATTTTTCTCTGTACTATGCAAGATGATTCCTAATAGGTATGTGGACCTGAGGGGGTCCCTAGTTTTGCTTTTGTGGGATTTTTTTTCTTATTTTTATTGTTTTGTTTTGTTTTGCTATAGGTGTATGTGGTCACCAGAAAGAGAGAGAGAGAGAGAAAATAAAAAATTGTACCCCAGAGGGGGTGGCCACACTGCAATCCCTTCTTTAGTCTCTTCCTGGGATTTTAAGCACATATGTACATGTCCTGGCAGGATTTCTCAAGCCACCAGGTTTGGGACTAGAACCACAGGGTCAGTCATATGGGATCCAGCCTCATTAACCTCGATTCTATCTGCTTGCCCAGGATCTCCACTTTCCAATGTATACCTCAGCCACCACAGTACCAAGAGACAGGTCTATCTTGGTATATTATTTCTCAGAATCAGAACGCATGAATGGCCTGAAGGGAAAGTAATTGCAATAGCCTAGCAAATCATGAGAATCAGATTATCATTCACCAAATCAGATATCAAAACTGGCATTAAATAAAACAGATTGAAAACGGCAGAGACCAGAACAAAGGCAATAAACAGATTGCACAGCTATTATGTGGGCCTTGGTGCTGGCATCTCTGGGTCCTTGGGGCATCATGCTGCATTATACTGAGGTGTTAGCACAGTAAGATTAGCAGGAGCAAGGTTGCCAGTGACACAGTAGAGTATGAAAGTGAGCATAATATTGATGAGTAAAAGAATAGAAAACTGCAAAATTGCTCAAACTGGCACTGCAAGTCATATTTCTTTCACATCCATTGATCAAGATATTAATATAAATGATCATAAGTGAATATTAAGAAACAAGGGGACTGGGACCAGCGGATGGCATAATGGCTGCATTGCTGGACTCCCATGTAGTCGACTGTGGTTCGAGACCCAGACCCAGTGGCTTAAAATTCTGCCAAGCGCATGTGCGTACGTGCCCAAGATCCCGAGAGGAGAATGGAGGAGAAGGGATTGTGGTGTGGCCATCCTCCTTGTGGGGTTGATTTCTCGTTTCCTGTCTCTCTGTCTCTCTCTATCTTTCTGGAGAGTGCATGTGCCCTATAGCAATAAAAACCTCTCAAAAACAAAAACAGGGTGACTAAAGTCACCAGCAGCATTACTGAGACCACCTTTTTAACTCCCCGCTTAGGTAGAGAAAAGCAGAGTTAGAAAAGTTGACTATCTTGAGAAATTAAAAGGTGCTAAGATAGGTAGCAAGCCAGATGCCAAAGTGGTTGGCCATTACCCAAGTAGCAGTCAGAATTTTGAACAGTTTCCAGCTCAGAAAAAAAAAAAAAAAAAAAAAAAAAAAAAAAAAAAACTGGATTGGACATAGATAGACACCAACATATGAATACTGACCAGAGCAGACCAATTCTGGCGATCGACAAAGCAGTGAGGATTTCACCAGCTGAGGAGATCTTCCTTCTCTCTGCCCAGTCAATGACATTCATCAGTGCTATGAATCCATTTCCTACATTTCCAATCATGAATCTCACATGCACAATGATTGTGTATTCTTCATGACATTACCTACTATCTGTGAGAGAATACCCCAATGTGAAATATCTCTGTTGAAGATTTCTCAAATACACTGACCTAAAATGCTCTGCACATCTAATTCTTGAAACTTCAGAAACATACTCTTTTTATAAAAGGTCTTGTACACAATAAGTAACTAACAACCTCAAGATTTTCTAATGATGGAGTTCATAGCTTTCTTCAAGAAAATACTTATATCTCCCCAGACAACGAGTGAGCCTCATCTAGAAACTGCATGCCTGAAATGCAGTAGGCTGGAGTCTTTTATAGTTGGTGTGAGGAAATGCTGAATTCTCATATGCTAACCTGCAAAAAAAAAAGATATATTTTTCTTGTTTTGTTCTTCTTGTCATGTCTACATATATGACTCTGGCAACTTGAGTTCCTGGCAAGTGCCATTATAAGATTCTAACACATATACCATACAAGTGTCTAAATTAGGATGTGGAAAGTACTGACACTGAAGTTTTTTAAACATATCAAGCATACCAGTAGAGGGAATGGAAGAATGGTGGTCAAAGTCTGTAAAGCCTCAGTTGAACAGGAGAAATATTTTGGTATGATTTGTTTGGAGTTTTGTTTTTGTTCTGAGGTCTATAGAAAAATACACTAAACATGGTTAATGATAGTGTAGAACATATTTCAAAATTTCTAAGATAGTATATTTTAAATGTCCTCACACAAAATTAGAAGTTCTTGAGGCAACAGATACTGTCATTATCTGATCTAATTATTTCATATTTTACTTATATATTATATTGTATATCATACTGTATATGACTATTATTTATTGATTTATAATGAGAAAGCAGAAGCAAAAAGAAAATAAAGGCAGGAAAGATGAATGAAAGAGGAAGAAAGAGAAAAATCAAGAGCACACTTGATTTTCTTTAAAAAATATGTTTGTATAAAGACTCTTCTAACGTTTTCAAATTACCTTCCTATAAAGGATGAGAGTTTTCTTAAGAATTATTTTATTTCATTTATTATTATTAATGATAATAACAGGTGGAAATATGTCTGTTTTCTCACAGACCAGTCTCTAAGTGTGTATGAGTTCATCCACAGAGCAAGAGCCCACCTTCTCTGCACTTCTCCCTGCCCGGTAGGACACACTCCTCCATTAGTACCAAATACAATGGTTCACACACACCCTCACTCTCCCAGCACCTCTGCTCCCTGGCCATCACTGCAGACAGCAAGGTGGACATAGGATATTATACCACCTACTCAGGATGGGGAAAAGAGCAGCCCAACACAACATCACCCTTAAAAGCTAAAGAGACCTGAGAAACTGAGCAACAGCTTCAAAGACAGTACAAATGGCAGAAGGTAAGATAGCCCAATCGAGGATGCTAAACCACCCTTGGTTCTGTAGCAATAATGAGCAAAGAAAGTAAAATCAATATGTCATCAACATTCTCACAAATAACCTAACATTTAGGTATGAGACACACTGAGAAGGCAAAACTGAGTAACTTGTAGAAATTTTAAGGAAAATATCCTAAGACTAGAAGCACAAACATACCATTGTTGCAAAAGAAAAAAGTCCTTCAGCTTGATCATGTCTAGAAGAACATCCCAGAGGCTCCTCCATTATACCTTTGCAGTTTGGATGAAAACACTTCAGGTTTTCATCAGAACAGTAGTTTTGTTTTGTTTTATGCTTTTGAGAGAGATTTTATTACTTTCTTTTTTTTTGGGGGGGGGGGAGTGGTTGTTTTGCTATAGGGCACGTGTGCTCGCCAGAAAGACACAGAGAGACAGAAAGTGAGAAATAACCCCCCGGGGAAGGCCACACTGCAATCCCTTCTCCTTCATTCTCCTCTTAGTTTCTTGGGCATGCACACACACGTGCCCAGCGTGAGTTTAAGCACCGGGTTTGGGACTTGAACCGTGGTCGACTTCATGGGAGTCCAGCAATGTAGCCATTATAGCACCCGCTGGTCCCATAAGTATATTTTTTAAAAGTAGTTTAGGTAAAAGACTTCTCTAATACACTGCTAGAAATTACTCTAACATACACACTCTGGAAAATCTGGATGGAGGTAGGAAATATTTTTTTGAATTTTTTAAATTATTATTATTATTTATACATTCAATTGCTATACATTATTTAGATTGTAGGAAGTAGGAAATATTTATCTCTATGAGTTTTTTCTATAAGAAAACACATGATGTACCCATTTGATTTTTTAAGGTCTTAGCCTTTGGGTGTGTGTGCTTGCCTGAGACGGAGAAACAGTAAGAAGGAAAGTAAGAAACCATTCTCCAGGGGAAGGCCATGCTGCAATCCCTTATCCTCCATTCTCTTCCTGAGATTTTGGGTGTTGCACGTGCGCACGCACGCGTGCACACACACACACACACACACACACACCCAACATGAGTTTCAAGCTGCCAGGTCCCGGACTCAAACCGTGTCGGCCATATGGGAGTCTCCATTATTAATCTAAGTCATTGAAAGTTTCTGTCTTTTCAGCCAGCACCTCAACTGCCACAAAACTGAAAGAAAGGTCTGTTTCAGTTTCCTGTTTCCCCAAATCAGGAAAAATGAGTGGCTAGAAGGGTAGACCATTCCAAAAGCCTTACAAAGTATGAAGACTGTTCTCTGTGACAGTCTGTCAGAATTCCAAAAAGATGTGACTAGAGACAAAAAGTAAATAACAAATAGCAAGAGGAAGGAGATCACAGTTTGCAAAGCTTTTATGTGGACCTTGGTGCTGGTATCTTGAGATCCTCTGCCGTGGAGTTGCATCTTCTTGAGATGTTTACACAGGGAATAGATTAACAACAGAAAAGATATCAGAGACACAGTAAAGGGTATGAAGATTACTAGCGTGGCAACGGTCACAGTTGAAAGGTGTATAATGTCCCTCCATTTAGTGTTCCAAGTCACATTTCCTTCATGTTGTCTTGGCCGCATACTCACATTCGTGGTTCCTGACACAAGATGACAAAGTAAGAAAACCAAACTCCCCAACAATATGACCAGAATTACATTCTTAACTTTCCTCTTTAAATGAAGAAAAATATAGTTAGAGAAATTGGCAACCTTAAGCAAATATAATATGCTGAGCATAGTAGCAAGCCATAAGCTAAAATGGTTGGTCACCGTCCAGGAAATAACAACAAAAATTCTTACTTCTGCTTTATAGAAATCTCTTTTAAACACAGTTGCATACCAATTTATTAATAGTACCCAGAGCAAACCAATTCTGGAGACTGCCAGAGCAGTGAGAATTCGATCAGTTAAGGAAATCTTTTGTCTCTTGATCCAGTCAATGAAGTTCACCAGAGCTATGAAGCCATTGAAAAAATTTCCAAGAATAAATTGTATCATTACCAGAATGGAAAAAGTGATTGGAAGCAAATTTATCATTCTTGAGCCAAACAGGCAAAATAAATAAAAGAAAGAAAGAAATGCAAGGCTAATATAACAAGTTGTGGTTTGTTTTGTTATCTTGACCTTACATTCAATATGCATCAGATTTCTGAATGCGACCTAACATTCTTGTTTCTTTTAAATTCTGTCACCAGTGTCGAGCAGGAAATCACCACAACATGCTAATGAAAGTCATCTTTATGGAAAGCATTGTTATTGCCAACGTACCAATGGCCTGCTCATAGGCAGAATATTTCTTACCTGATCTCAAAACGAGAGCTAAATTTTCATTTGCAAGCATGCAAATAAAGACATATTTTCTTTCCTTGTTTTGCAGTTTTTCCTTGTTTAACCTCTCCAAGATTGTTGTTCAGCAAACTTAGGTGTTAGGAGAATTTTACAAGCCAATATGTAGACCTATAGTGAATGTCTGAATTGTTATACGAACTGTGATCATAAGCAGGATTTTCTCCATTATGGATTTATTTTTTTAATCCCAGTCTACATAGAAAGAATCCAAACTTTTCCTATCAAAAGCATTCAAAAATCACTTTGTCCAAGATTTATGAGCACTCCTGTGTTTATTGCAACACTATTCATAAGAGCCAATACATGAGAATCAAACTAAATGTCCATCAACAAATTAATGGATTAAAAGAATGTGATATATATATATATATATATATATATATATATATACATACATACATACATGATATATATAAGTATGATGGAATACTATTTAGCCATATAAAATAATGAAATCCTGCCATTTGCAGCAATATTGATGAATCTGGAGCACTTTATATTAAGTGAAATAAACCAGACACAGAAAGATAAATAGCATATGTTCTCTTATATCTGTGAGTAAAAGAAAGTAGTGTAGTGATTTCTAGAGGTTTAAAAGGGATGGTGAAGAGAAAGATTAGAGCCACTGGCTTGTGACTACAAAATTACAGCTAGATAAGAAGACGAAATTCTAATGTTTAATAACACTGTAGGACAACTATATGTGGCAATAATGTATTGTATATTCAAAATAGCTGGGAGAAAGGACTGTGAATGTTCCCAAAACAAAGGAAGAATAAATGATTCAGATAAAGGACATGCTAACTACTCTGATTTAATCATTATACACAATATGCATGTGCTAAAGTGTCACACTATATCCATGAATATGTAGAATTATTATTGTCAATTAAATAGAGTAACTGAAAATATAGAATGTAACATCCAAGAGATTTTGAGAGTCTCAGAAATGCCACCAATCCATAAAACCTAATTTCTCAATTTAACACTAATGCATAACTTTGTTATTTATAAACTCAAACACACACACACTCATGGATAAAAGAATTATTGTCACTTAATTTCCAAACTGGAAAGTGATTTTTCAGGGAGGTCATCATGTTAAATAGCCATTTTTCCCCACTTAGGCTTTTTTAATCTATTTTAGTACTAGTCAAATGTATCTCTCATGCTTAGAACTTTAAAAAGTTACATTTGCAAATCTGTTTAATATTTAAATACTAGTTATCTAATTTAAATACTCAGAAATAATATTGTTAGTCCCACACTGTGACACACAATGCTGAAGAACTCTCCATCCACAGACAGGTATAGCCCTTCCCCTGCCCTCTGAGCTCAGTGATGTAACTAGTCCTGATTAATACAAAGTTAGCAGACTTTATCAGAGATTTGAAATGGCCTCTGTACTTGGGATTGCCAGGTATGGCTCTTCTACATTCACCATGAGGACTTGCAGAGTCTTGTGCTTTGGTCTCAGGAGAAAAGAGACTCAGAGTCAAGTAGTCCAGCCCTCTCCAGCCTGTATCAGCCAAATTCTAACCAGCTCCCAGATGCAGAAGTCGACCTGTCACCAGACACCATTGGCATTGACCAAGGCCAGCTTAAAAAGACTAAATCCACAGACATGTGAAATATATATACCTCATGTAATTTATCATTTAAGCCTGTCTGGTATCTTTTGCTTAAAGAAAGAAAAGCACAAATGGGGCAAAAAAAATGTTTCTTAGAAAACTTTCAAGTCTGAAGATCAGAGGGAATAAAGATAAGATTAGTACAGGTAATTGGGGGCCGACAGGAGGTGTGGTGGCTAAGGGCGCTGGACTTCCATGTGGCCAACCATGATTTGAGTCCTGAACCTGGAAGTTTGCTTTCTCACTTTTCCTCTCTTTCACTCTGGTCAAATAAAAAAATTAATTAATTAAATTAAATTAAATAATTCTGAAAAAAAATTTTTTTAAGTTACACAAGTAGTTGGCCCCTGCCCATATCACCCACCCACAAACAAACTGGTCCCCTACCAGGGCTACTCATAGCACTAGGGCTACTATTTTGTGATCCACCACCTGGCTCAGTCCCCCTCCACCCCTGGTCACACTGGAACTAAAATGTGGGAGCAAGTCAGATGAACATGGCCACTGACTGAGGAGAGGATAAACCACCATCAACTTCTACAGCCTAGAAAATCTACAAGAGAAAGGCAATTTCTGGATATATATGAGTTACTTTTTTGAACCAAGAATAAATAGAAAGCCTGACTAGAATAACAAGGAAAGAAATTAAATCTGTAATAACATCCCTATAAGCAAAAGCCATGATAGCTTCACTTCTGAATTCTACAAAACTTTTAAGGAAGTGTAATCCATAATTATCCTCAAAAAAAAGGAAAAAGAAAGCGAAAACAAAGAAAAAGAAAGAAGAAAGAAACCCGCAGACCAGCATGTCTAATGATTACAGATGCAAAAATCCTCAAGATTTTAACAATCAATCCAACAGTATATTAAAAAGCATTGTACAACATGTAGGCTTTATCTCTACAGGCTTCATTCCCATTCAGGGATGAAAGGCTAATTCAACATACGCAAAGCAAAAAATATAAACTATCACATTAACATATTGACCAAAGAAAAGATAAACCATATGATCATATCAATCAATGTAGAAAGAGTATTTGATAGAATAAAACAAGACTTCATGATTAAGACTTCGGCAATATAGGTATGGAAGGGACATTTCTCAACACAGTGAGAGCCAACATGACCAACACTTTGCCAGCATAACAATGAATTGGGGAATGCTCAAAGATTTTTCACTAAAAACTGGACTAAGACAAGGCTGCCTTCACTAGCCACACCTTTGCAATGTAGTGCTGAAAGTCCTACCCAATACAATAAGACAAGATTGTAAAATATAAGGCACTCAAATAGGAAAAGAAGAAGCTAAATCACCCTATTCATAGGAAATATGATTATATACATAGAAAATCCAAAAGAATATGTAAAAATATCTCCTAGAAGTAATAAAATTTTTTAGAAAAATAGCAGACTACAAAATCAATATACAAAAATCTTTAGCATTTTAATACATCAACCATGAACAGATTGAGACAGAATTGAAGAAAATAGTCCCATGTACAATAGCCGTGGGAAAAAAATAAGAATAAACCTAACAAAAGAGTTGAAAGACCTCTATAAGGAAAACTATTAAAAAACTGAAAAAAGGAAATGTAGTGTGATACCAAAAAAAAAAAAAAAAGGAAGTACATTCTGTGTTCTTAGACTATAAGAATCAATATAATAAAAATATCAATTCTACCCAAATTAATTTAAAATTCAATGTAATTCCACTTAAATTACCAGCGACATTCTTCATAGAACTTGAAAAATCAATAAAAATTTTATCTGGAAGCACAAAAAGTCCCATATCAGCAACGCAATACTATACAAGGAGAATAAAATATAAGGCATTTTACTATCTGACCTCAAAAAATATTACAAAGCTGTGATAATCCAAACAGCATGGAACTAGTACAACAGGCACATAGTCAAATAAAACAGAATAGAGATACCAGAAATAAATTCTAAAACACGCTGACATCTTAGATCAATGGTAAAGACAATACAGTGGATGAAAGAAAGTCTTTCAGCAAATGCTGCTGAAAGAACTGAATTTCCACATGCAGGAAAGTGAAACTAAGCCCTGTTTCTCTTCATTAACAAAAATCAACTCAAAATGAATCAAAAATTTAAATGTGAAGCTTCAAACTATAAAACTACTTTTGGAAAACAAGAGAAACTCCTGAAGACATTGGAGTAGGCAAATATTTCTTAGATCAGACTCCTAAAGAACAGACTATAATCCCCAAAATACACAAGTAGGATTACGCCAAGCTAAAAAGCTTCTGCACAGCAAAGAAAGTAACAATTAAAGTAAAAAGACAACAGTGGGAATGGGAGAAAATAATTGCAAATTTTGCTTCAGATAAGGGATTAATTACCAGAATATACAGAGAACTCCAACAGCTCACCGACAAAAAGAGAATAATCCACATAAAAAATAGGCAAATGATCTGAAGAGACAACTCTCTAAAGAATATATTCAAATGACCAAAAGGCATATGGAAGAACATTCAAAGTCTCTTATCATAAGGGAAAGGCAAATCAAAACGGCAATGAGATGCCACTGAACCCCAATCAGAATGACTATGATCAATCAATCAATAAAATAAATAAATATGACAAGTGCTAGTGAGGCTGTAGTGAAAAGGAAACTCTCCTACATGGTTGATGGGATTGAAATTAATGCAGCACTATGAAAAATATTATAGCAGCAACTGAAAATCCTCCTCCTTAGTATTTACCCAAAGGGTAGAAAAATACTCAGTTGGAAAAACACTTGCACATCCATGTTTATTGAAGCATTATTCACAATTGCTAAGACATATAATCAACCTAAGTACCCAAAAACTGATATCTGTATTGAAAAAATGTGTCACATATACATTACAAAATACTACTCATCCACAGGAACATTGAGACCCTGTCATTTGATACAAAGTGAATGAATATTGGAGTTTTAATACTAAGTGAAATAAGTCAGACTTATTCTGGCTTATAAAAGACAAATACTGTATATCTATGCTCAATTTATATCAAATGTCTTTACTCTATGCTGAAATTGAAAGACCCAAAAAAATAATACATGATATGACAAGTGTAGATACCACAGACTATATGGGAAGGGTGCGGCTCAGGGGGGGTGCATGAGAGGAGTTTGGAGGAGAAGCACTTGGCAGACACAGAGTGAAATTTCACTGTTGAGGATGATATATATGGTAATATCCTTGTTTCGTAGCATACTGTATGCATGCTTTGTATGCCATAGAGATGTACAATGATTAAATGTGAATACAAAATTATAACACTTAAAAATCAGAAACTTAAAAAAAAATTTACGTGGCCTAGGTTATTTGAAAAAAATCTACAAAAACAAACAAAAAAATTTAGAAGACAATTGCTTCACTAATATTTTTATATTATTGATCCACTGTGAATAAACTAGAAATCACAAATGAAAAAAATGATATATGGTAATATCTTTTATTTGATTTTCACACACTGCATGCATGCTTTGAAAAACCATATTGTATGATATAAAGATGAACAACAATTAAAGGTAAATATGAATTTATAAAATAAAAACAATAAACAAATAACACAAGTAATGATTTTATGAAATATCCTGAGCTTAAATTCCATGTGTTTTGGGATTGAGTTTGGAATATGCATTACTTTTTCCATTTCTTTTAAATTCAGTAAACAAAATCAATTGAGAACACTCCAGGGAATGAGTTTAAGGCCATCTGTTATCCATAACAATGGATAACATTGTTATTCCTAAAAAAAACGAGTAAACATCTCTTCATGCACTGTGTGTCCTTGTCACAGGCTAGAATATTTCATAGTTAATGCTAATGTAAAAGCTAAATTCCCATTTGCAAGCATGCAAATAAACAGTTTCTCTTTCATTGTTTTGCCATTCTGCTTGTTTAACCTCTTCTAATTTGTTTTAACAAGCAACTTTATTTGTTATTAAAATTTTAAAAGCCAATAAATGGAATATATAATAAATTCTAAATTGTTAGATGGGACTTGGTTATAAGTAGGACCTTCAACAGCAAGAATTTAATTAATATTTTTATTTTTTTGAATAGGCTCTTCCCACATCATAATTCTGCCTTACCCCACTAAGTAGCCGAGATTAAAGGCAAACACCAGCCAGTGTTAGGGTGGGTAGGAATCAAATGGGCCTCCATGTAGCCTTAATCTGCTGAGTAGCAGCTTCAACCAGTGCCTGAGCTTAATTTTTTACTTAATGCCAGGTTACACAAACAGAGTCCAAACTTTTCCTAGTGAAAACATCCAAAGGAACCTTTTCTAAGAATCTCAGGAAGGCTACTCCTAAAAACTTAGTTTCTAACCAATACATATGTATGATTTCATTGCTTATAAGCCTATAAATCTACAAATCTTTGCCCTTATGTATGAAAGGAATTTATTTTTCTGTAATTTTCAAAATGGACAATGAGTTTCAGGGAGGTCATCTAGATTTTTTTTTTTTTTTTTTTTTTTTTTTTTTGCGAGGTTTTTGCTATAGGGCACATGCGCTTGCCCGAAAGACAGAGACAGAGAGATAGAAAGAGAGAAGTCACCCCCCTGGGGGGATGGCCATGCCGCAATCCCTTCTCCTCCATTCTCCTCTCGGGATCTTGGGCACGCACGCACATGCGCCTAGTGTGAATTTAAGCCTCTGGGTCTGGGACTCAAACCGTGGTTCGCTACATGGGAGTTCAGCGATGTAGCCATTACGCTAACTGCTGGTCCTGAGGTAGTTCATCTAGATTGAAACAGCTTTTTTCCTCATTCAGCCCTTTCAGTTATTATTATATTTATCAAACATTTCTTTCATGTTTAGAACTTTTTAGAGTCAATTTAATATTTAAATATTAATCATTTAATTAAAACATTCAATAATTTTGTAAATTTTCTTTGGGTACGCAAGAACATGTGTTCTCCATTGCAGAGTCTAAACTACTCCATATATAAATATTGTTTTATTTTTTTCTACATAATTATTTATGATAAATTAAGTTTTTAAACTTTTAGATGTTAAAATCATCCTCCAGTCTTGAATTATATTTCTTTTTGTGGTATAATTGTTTTTAGATGATGATGTTGGACGCAGGCTGTTAGGATGGAAAACCAGATTCCTTTTTTCATATAACTTGGATCTTTGACTCTATTTTACAAGTACTCAATCCCTCAGTATAACCATCAGTATAACAGAGGATAATGCTAACCTCTTCTGGTAGTGCTTGTGATAAATTAATATAGTATTTGTATAAAGTTTTTCAACTTTAATGGTCTGGTTCAAGGCAGGAATCAATGAGTATTAGTTGTTCATTTGATCCTGTGTAACTCAATAATTAAATTTTACCTATAAGAACTTCCAGTCTAAAAGTAGACTACATCAGGTAGAAGAAAGCAAGTTAGGGCCAGCTCCACGACATAGAGGTGAAGGAAGCTGGAACCCACAAGGCCAGCTGTGACATTAAAATCCCAGCCCTGGCAGCTTATAAACCATGCTGAGCACTTATGCAAGCCCAAAATCCTGAGAGGATAGAGAAATGGTGAAGAAAGAATTGCAGCATGACTATGGAGCATTAGGATGATTTCTCCCTCTTTCTATCTCCCTGTTTCTCTCTGGTGAGTGCATACTCATTTGGCAAGATAAAAAAAATAAAAATTAAGGTGAGCAGGCGGTGTAGTGGTTATGGTGCTGGACTCTCACATGGCCGACTGAAGTTCAAGTCCTAGACCCAGCAGATTGAAACATGGTGTGCATATGTGTGTGTATATCCAAAACCCTGAGAGAAAAATGGAGGTGAAGGGATTGCAGAGTGGCTATTGCCCCTAGGGGGTTGATTTCTCACTTTCTCTCTCTGTCTCTCTGTCTCTGTCAAGTGCACACACCCTATAACAAAAATCTCTAAAAAATAAAAACATAAACAAATAAAAATTTTAAAAGGAAGAAAGCAAACTATTCTTCTGCCACTAGGACAAGAAGAAGTCATAGATATATTCCAAATGTATAGGGAGCTAGGCGCATAAAGAGGATCAACTGGACTAAAATCCAGTACAAGGAGTGTCTTTTAGGTAGAGTCCATTTGTATGACTTTGCATTTCCTTTCAAATTCTGATAGGCTTCTATTGTAAAGTGAAAAACTATCCTTAAAATATTTCATGAAGTGAAAAAATCCTAGATACCAAAAGATTTTTTTTTTGTAAAAAAGGAGAAAATTGTAGGATTATAGTTTATGATTTCAAGGCTTACTACATACAACATTAAAAAACATACTTTGAGAAACATAAAGACATGTAGGCCAAGGGAACATAAATGAGAGTCCAGAAATAAACCATGATTATCATCGGTATTTATTTCAAAAAGAAAGCACTTAGATAATTTCATAGATTTTTCTAAACAAATGATGCTAGGAATATTGAATAGCTATATATATAAAGGTGAATTTAGACCTTTATTTCATATCATTCCCAAAAAGGAACTCATAATTAATCATAGACCTAAATATAAGCACTTAATATTCATATTTGGAGGAATCTATACTCTTCCATGGAAACTATAAAACTTGTAGTTAAAAACATAAAATTTCAATATCTTGGATTAAGCAGACATCTTACATACAACACCAAAAGTACGATGCTCAAAATTAAAAACTAATAAATTAGACTACAACAAAACAAAATTTGCTCTGATTCCAAGGCCATAAAGCTACAATAATCAAATCAATACAATACTGCTGTTTGCTCAGACACATAGATCGATGGATAGAACAGAGTTTGTAGGGGGAGTCTCATGTATGTATCGTCACTTCATTTTCAATGAAGGCATGAAAACCTTTCAATACTCTTTAAAAAATAATGCTGTGACCCACCAATAATGAGTCAGGGGAAAGCATAATGTTCTGTGATGTTGGAACCACATGGAAGTCAAGGTTTGTATCCCGATTTGACCTAGAATACACTGGGCATGGGAGGGCTCTCGTGACTATGATTGGCTATGATCCTGGCTACTGGAGGCTGGAGAAGGATCATGGCATGATGAGACCCTGTTGAGGGAGCCTATAACTTTCTCTTTCATGAAAGAAAGATCTGGATGAGCAGGTTCTGGACTTTCTGTCTATAATTTTTAAAATCTACATTTATAACTGAGTGGGTATATTCATTTTCATTTGTAAATCATCTATCATTGGATTAGAATTCATCTACAGTAAGGATCATAAAGCAAATTAGATAAGGTCTCATTCCTCCCCACAAGCATCAACTGACTGGTGACCATTGGGTCAATATTCTTTTTTATTACCTTAGATAACTGTCCCTAGACAACTCAACATGTCTAAGCCTATTACAACTACCTTCCTGCCCACCAGTGTGTTTTTATTTTAAACTATATGTTATTACAAACATTTAAAAAGTTTAAAAATTAACTCTTTAAAGTAAAAAAGGAAATTTGAATACTCATAATGTATAAATATACACGTCATGAATTATTAAATGAAAGGTACTAACATAGAAAGAAATTCAAATATCTGCTTCTTTTTAAAGAAGTTTATTTATTTATTCCATGAGAGAGAGAGAGAAAGAGAGAGAAAGACACCTTTGGAAGAGTCTATACCCCACCATCCACCCTTATCCTCAGCCAGCCCACGTTATGGGCACATATACTCCAGCAAATACAGGGGGCCCTGGACCACAAACTCAGGACCTTCCCCTAGGGGTCCAGTAGCATTACTACTGCACCATCATCTGGCACACAAACTGCTTTGGATTCTATGAAATGTCTAACAAATATCTGCAAATTAATCTTAACAGACAGTTTATGCATAAAATTATAACCTTTATGCTTTGGTAAATACATATGTGCTGTGTATATAATTTTGCCATTTTTCTTTTCTTTTTTTTTTTTTCTTTTTTTTGAAAGGTTTCTTGCTATAGGGCACATGCACTCACCAGAAAGACAGAGAGACAGAAAGCAAGAAATCACCCTCCAGGGGGATGTCCACATGGCAATTCCCTCTCATCCGTTCTCCTCTCAGGATCTTGGGCATACACGCACATGTGCCCCGCATGAGTTTTAAGCCACTGGGTCTGGGACTCAAACCATGGTTGACTACATGGGAGTCCAGCGACATAGCCATTACGCCAACTGCTGGTCCCTATTTTTGCCATCTTTAATTAAAGCTTTTAAAGAGGTAAAAATGGAAACACTCTATATAACTTGTTGTCACAACTCTTGTAATTAGGTCATCCATTTCATTTTATACTTTTGTAACAATACATTAAATTGGTGTGTATAAATATGTGTGTGTATATGCACCTATGATTTAATAAACATAGATAGACTATCTCAGATAAATATTTTAAAGTATTCAATGTCACAGTTTATAGCGGAACACCATGAAATTATAAAGTACCATACAATAATTTCTTAACAGTGTTTTCCTTCTAGACGAAATAAGCTGCTAACCAGAACAGTGTATAGATGTGAGGCGTTCCCAGCTCATAAGCACACTCAGCTGCCAGAGAATAGAAAGCTTCTCATAGTTTACATTTCCCAGAATCAGGAGAAGGGAGTGGACTGAAGGATAAGAACTCACAGTCGTCTGACCAAGCAAGTGGACCAATCTGTCCTGCGTCACCTCAGAATGGCAAATTCTTATGGGAAAAGACAGGAAGTAAACTGCAAATAACAAAAGCATAATACAGATGCCATAGCTCTTACATGGGCTTTGACACTAGGATTTCTGAATCCTGTTGCAATGAACTTCATTTTCTTGAGATGGAAACAGGGAGAAGATTAACAACAACAAAACAAACTCAGGGATACAGAAAAGGGTATGAAGGATCCCAGAGAGAATATAATAAGTTTTGAAGAGTTTTCAGTGTCACTTAAAGTCATATTTTGTTCATGTGGATGTGTCTGGATATTCACATACACACCTGTCATATTAAAATTTAAAGGCAAGAAAATTAATATGCCAAGAAACATTAACAGAACTACCATTTCAACTCAATGCTTTATATGAAGAAAAACAGAATTTGAAAACTTGGCTATCTTGAGAAAAAAAGAGACTGAAGCTTGTTGCAAGCCAGATGTTAAAATGATTGGCCAATGCCCCAGCAACACTAAATATAATGTTCTTTCTACTCACCTAAAAAAATAGATAAAATTATTTTGTAATCCAATTCACCATTATTACTAAAATCAAACAAATTCTGGAGATCATCAAAGCAGTGAGGTTTTTGATCAGCTGATATCTTTTGTGTATTTACCCAATTAATACATAAGGGTTATAAATCCATTTTCCAAAATCCCACTTACAATTTTTTCATTTATTATAATGGCAAAGATGCTATGCAAGACACTTGCTGTGTCTGCATAGGTAGAGCTCCAACATCTAAGTGCTATGAAGGCAAGTTCTTGATTTTTCACATGTGAGTGGTTATGTACACTTACTTAGATGTGTAGTTCATTTCTTCCAGTAAAAAGAAATCACAAACCAGGTTCACTATCAAAGCAGAAAGCACTAAGATATAGAATGAGTGAACAGATAGATTTTTGTTTTTGTTTTTGCTTTTAATAAAAATTATCTTTCCTGAGACAGCTAGTTGCACTCTGGTCCAGACACAGTATGTTCTCAACAGAGAATGAAATTTTGCACACTTGCTATGAAGGAAAAAATTAAACTCTCATTAACTAACATGCAAATAAAGGCATTCTCTTTCCTCATGTTGTGATGTTTAGTTCATCCAATCTCTACACTTTATTCAACAATTAGAGTTGTTACCAGTAACATGTAAAAATCCAATGCATAGAACTCTAACATGGCAGTTATCTAAGATAGCAGATGGAGTTTGGCAAGCACTAAAATTATCTTGACAAAGGAACTAGGAAGGAAGATTGAAAGGACATTTTAAAGCTTACTTTTTATAAAAACTTGAAACTTTTTATTTAACTCACATCTGCTTAGTTTTTTATTTAGTTAAGTAAAAGGCCCAGTTAATAAACTCATTAGGTTGGTCAAGGCAGGACACTTGAACTACATAACAGGATTTAAAAAGCAGTTAGTTTCTTAGTAGTTCTCTGGTAACCATACACACATGCACACACACATGAACTGGTAGAGTACTCCGGATATAGGATTTCCTCCCATAATCATGTATAATGCACTGTTCACAATCTGCAGTATTCATAAATTGGACATGGCCAAATTAGAGATGTCTGATAGACTCTTACAAAGTATTCAGAAACTTCAGCTATATTCCCAAAAAGATCTGATTTATAACTGTAATAATCAAAACTTCGTATAAAAGCATAACAGATTTAAAGACATCTTTGAAAAAAAATAAACTGTAGCTCAATTTTCTACTTTTTCAAATATGACTAAGAAAAGAATTTACAAGTATTAATGTCTACTTTAAAAGAAAGAACTATTAACTGGGTGAATTGGGGGGGGGAGGAGCTATACATTATTACTGCTCCATGAATGGGCAGAATTACAGCATGTGCCAGCACTGAACCACTATCTTGCATTGAGGTTTTCCAAGATGTACAATGCACCTACCAAGGAAGCATCTGGTCTGTACTAACAGCTTCCTGTCTTTAGTACAGGCCTTCATGATGTCAGTCACATTGCTCTTGCAAAAATCCCTTAATGTGAAAGAGTTTTCAGTGCTGATAAGTGGGGCTATGCTCAATTATGTGGAATTGAATCCATATGCAAATTGAGCTTCATTTCATTGTCCAGAATTTCAACAAGTTGCAGCCTGGATGGAAGGTGACCAGATTCCAACTTAGACCATACAGGTACATCATTTAAAGTTATGGCAAATGCACCTGTTGACATACACTGGTTCTCAATCATGTTGCTCAGGAAGAAAACCATCATGTTTGCATAGACCTTATTTCTTGGCCCCACTGCCAGATGCTAGGAGCTTGCATGCCAAAGAAAGCTAAAGGATCCTTGCCCAAAATTATTAAGCCTAATAATACTAATCTGAAGACTGAGAGGAAAGATGCTATGTGTCTATATATTGGCTGAGGAAGGTAATTCTCTCCTTCAATGCGGATGTCTGGGTGCTGCTGGCTGATAACCCGCATGTACTCCTCAAACACCTGCCCATATCCTCAGGAAACACAAATCTGGAACTTGACCAGCGACCCCGTGGCGAACTGCATCTTTAATCTCTTGCTGGGCATCCCGACCAGGTTGGTCGAGGCCTCGCTCCAGACCACCGCTGACGCCGCCACCAGGAAGAGCAGCAGAAGCCTCATCTTAAATGAGCCAGCCGCTTTGGCCGCCCTCAGACTGAGACTGCAGATATTTTAAAGCTTCCTATCCAAAGCACTCAAGCTTTCTGAGTGACTTTAGACAAGTCATTAACTCCTGAGGGCACTGATAATTTACATTTTTGTATCAATATATTGTTTGTAAGTGCAGAGGATTTTTGTCCAAGAATGATAGTCTTCTTTTTGAATATGGGAAAATGCAGCAAGGGGAACTCATCTGTATTCAAAACACCTTGTCTTTTTCTCTAATAATTCATATTTTTCCCTCCATAGTATTTATTAAACTTTTATGATGTTAAAAATATTAGATATCAAAATATTTTTTAAATGTGATTACTCTTGATCATCTTTACTATTTGGGTGAAAATGTGCAATAATCACTGGAAATAATTTACATAGTTTTTGAAAAATGAAGGAACTTTATCCCACAAAGCAATCTCTCAGTTAAAGCCAGATAGGGTAGACCAGTCACTGGCATGGCAGTTAATGCAGCTGGATCTCACGGGGTTCAATGCATGCTAAGTCCCGAACCTGGCAGCTTATGAAATGTGCCAGGCATATGTGCATGCATGACCAAAATTCTGAGATGAGGAGATTGGAGGAGAAGGGATTATGGCATAAACATCCCCCATGGAGGTGGCGAGAGCTTTCTCGCTTTCTCTTTCCCTCTCTTCCTCTCTCTATCACTCCAACAAATACACACATCCTGTGCAAAATTAAAAAAAAAAAAAAAACCTAGGTAGGGCAATAATGAGAATAAAGAGAATCTCACCAGCAGATCATAAATAATCCTCATTTTGAGCCTCTCCCCCATTCTGTAATGTCAACGCCCTTCCAGTCATCAAAGGCCTTTGGCTTTTATTTTGCTTTCCTTTCCTTCTCCCCAACATCTCTCTGACTGTTTAAAAATATTCTAATGTGGGTAACCTTGTTTAGGAAGCCTAAACAAGATTATGGAGTAAAAATCTAAAACATTCTCATTTTTTCCAAAAAAAAACTCTAAATGCCATATTGAAACAAAATAATAAATTTACAAATTCCCTTAAAATTGTCAGTAGTGCACTCCAATTTGGAAGGATCCAGAGAGAGGAATTAAAAAGGCAAAAATGAAGAATTTTTAGCAAAACCCTCCAGAGAAGATGCCCTAATACATTACCCAGCAAGAAGCAAGAGAGTATTACAGGCTTGGCACCTTCAAGGACATCAAACTGAATTTGAGGAACACATGAACTTCCACCAGTGTAGAAGCAAAGATGGCCGAGGGAGTGGACTCTGAAACTGACCTTCATGGGGCTTTAGATGAAACAGATCTAGGTTCCAGGAAAGGTAGAACTCATAGCAGAGGAGTCCTCTACTCTTGCTCTCTTTTCTCTACCCCTCATCCTTGCTCTCCACTTCAGCAGCCCACAGCCTTTCCACTCAACCACCACACACACACACACACACACACACACACACACCCTGCAGCATCATATATTCAAAAGATAGCCTCAAGAGAAAGACTAGCCAGTTTTCCTTAAGGTAGGCAGAGTAACAAAGGGAATTTCTACTTATCATAACCCAATGAACAGAAGGTGTGGGTTGGGGTCAGTGGGTGGCCTGGTGGTTAAGGCACAAGACTCCCACATGGCAGACTGAGGTTTGAGTTCCAGACCTGATTGCTTGAAAATTGTGAGTGTGAGCCTAAAATCCAAGGAGGAGAATGAACAACGGTATGTAGTGTGAACATCCCCCAGAGATAATTTCTCACTTTCCCTTTCACTTATCTCTCTGTCTCTCTCCATTGAACGCACTCACTCTATAGTAAATAAATAAATAAATAAATAAATAAATAAATAAATAAATAAATAAAAGAAGAAGGTCTGAAGTAAGTACCAAGAATAGAAAGAGAAATAAATGATATTGGAACATTGTAATGCTCCAAAATGAAGGTTTCTACGTGTATTTCTGCACGATTTTCCTCTTGAGCTGTTTTAAACACACTACTGTGGGTATAGTTGACATACAACGACAACGAGTTAACATAATAAAGTATGCAATGTGATGATTATCACATATTTATAAGGTTGTGAAGCCATTGCCATAATCGAGGTAACAATGTATTTATTATTTCTAAAGTTTCCTTTTAGTCACTATGTAATTGTTTCAGGACATTACTGTCACCCCCATAATTCTCATGTATACTGATATCTACAGATGCTTAAATGACAAATATAAAACACAATAATGTTTGTATTTGGAAAATACAAATTGTGAAAAAACTATGCATGGTTTAAATTTTTTGCATCAAAATAAATTCATACTTCAATTCCATTTTTCCATGAACTTTTTAAAGTCCTCGATAAGTATGCACTTTTTTCTGTATACTTTAAGTAGTAATCTATAGATTTCTTAAACTACCTAATATTATGTAAATATTAAGTAAATAATTATTGTACTGTATTTTTATTTGTATTTTTAATTTTATATTGTTAGTTTTTATTTTTCCTTTGAAGTGTTTTTGATTTGCAATTGGTTGAATATGCAGATGCAGAGCCCACAGATAGGGATATCCTCTGTATGCTATTATATGGAAATAGAATAATTTATCCATTCACTTGCTCATGAGTATGTTGATTGATGGAAATAATAAATGGCACAACTTCTTTGTGAAAGAAATACAGTTTCTGAAAAGTTAAACATACACCTACCATATGGTCCAAACATTCCATTCCTTGTATTTTCCCAAGAGGAATAAAAACACAGGCACATGCAAAAACTTGGCACAGATGATCCTGATCACATTTTTTAAAATATACTCTGAATTTTAAATGAAATAAAAAATCATTTAGTAAAGAATTTTGTTTCATAGTTACTCAGCAACTCATTCAAGTGTTCTTATTCCCACCTCTTAATTCACCAAACCGTCTTCATTCTAGAGTAGTCAAAGACTTCTTTCAATTGAGAACCAATCCCTACAGATACGCAATGAGTACTGAAAAAGCCAGATTTTTTTCTGCATACCATATGTGGCCATTAACCTTTTTGTCACCATCAAAACTGGCAAGAGCTTGCTTTTATTATGTAAGACCTGGAGACAGGGTAGCCTGCTTTGCCTGCAGTGGGGAGCTGAGTAAGTGGGAACCAAAGAATGACGCTATGTTAGCACACCAGAGACATTTTTGCAACTGTCCATTTTTGGAAGAGTCTCTAGAAAGACTGAGACTTAGCATTTTAAATCTAAGCATACAGACACGTGTAGCTAAGATGAATACATTTACGTACTGGCTCTCTAATGTTCCAGTTCAGCCTGAACAGCTTGCAAGTGCTGGTTTTTATTACATGAGGCGCAACGATGATGTCAAATGTTTTGTTTTGATGGTGGCTTGAGGTGTTGGGAATCCGGAGATAATCCATGCGTAGAACATGCCAACTGGTTTCCAAAATTAAGTACTTGATACCCGTGAAAGAGCAGGAGTTTGTTGATGAAATTCAAGCTAGATATCCACATCTTTTTTTTTTTTTTTTTTGGAGAGGTTTTTGCCATAGGGTGCGTGTGCTTGCCAGACAGACAGAGAGAGACAGAGAGACAGAAAATGAAAAATCACCCCCCCCCAGGGGGGATGGCCATGCCGCAATCCCTTCTCCTCCGTTCTCCTCTCTGGATCTTGGGCACACACGCATACGCGCCCAGCATGAGTTCCAAGCCACCGGGTCTGGGACGCGAACCCCGGTTGACTACATGGGAGTCCAGCAACATAGCCACCATGCCAACTGCTGGTCCTGATATCCACATCTTTTGAATAGCTGTTCTCAACTTCAGACACTACAGGAGATAAAAATGCTGATCCATCAATTACTCACTTTGGACCTGGAGAAAGTTCTTCAAAAAGATGCAATCATAATGAATAACTGTGGTTAAATTTGCCTTGGAAATGGCCTTTAGTAGAAACCTAGTGAAACAGACAGTTCAGAATAAAACCCTTTCAACTGGAGAGAACTAAAGAGCAGTTAATGATATCATATTGGCACTTTTTAGTGATGAAGATGAAAAAAAGAGAAGGAAAGACAAGCAGAAGAACTGGCATCAGACAACCTGTCATTAATTTGAAAGAATGGCTCTCTTTCAACAGTTGACGTGTGTACTTCCTATCCTGGATAATCTTTTAAAGGCCAATATAATTAATAAACAGGAACATATTATTAAACAAAAAGCACAAATACCTTTACAAGCAAGAGAGTTGATTGATACTGTTTTAGTAAAGAAAATGCTGCAGCCAACATCTTCAAAACTGTCTAAAAGAAATTGATTCTACATTATATAGGAATGTATTTGTGGGAAAAAAATGAAGTATATTTCAAACATAAGATGTTTCAGCTCTATCACTGGAAGAAAAATTTAGGTTACAAGAAGAACTTGTAAAGTATGTCTGAAGAAAGAAGTTTCTATTATATTCATTCCTTGTGGTCAGCTGGTAGTACGCCAAGAATGTACCCCTCCTCTAAGAAAATTTCCTATTTCAAGGGTACTTTTCACACATTTCTCTCATAAAAGAAATGGAGACTATGTATTAGCCTATGTGGAAAAGTCTTTAAATATTGTTGAACATTTGAAGACACCTGAAGTAAAAAAGGAATAACCGATTATTTTAATTAATAATATTTCTGTTTTACTCTGCTTTAATACCAACAATCTTGTTTCAAAAAAGGTAGCATTGTATATCATATTTAATCTCGTTTATTTGCAAGGGGAGTTATGTGTTTGATGAACTATACTGGTACATATACGTGAGCATCAGAGGAATTAAAGGAATAGTGTCAGTGCTTGTTGTGCACCATTTCAGGAGTTAGGGATTTGGTGTTCTTTCTGAAAGCTTTGCATACTTCTTTGGAGTCTAGTTTAAAACAACGGGAAATCGAGAATTTTGCAGCTCATCAGAGTTGTACCAAATTCTCCTCGGTGCTTTTCTCTTTTTGTAAAGTAAGGATTTTGATCTTATATGGCTGTGAGGAAACCACCCTAAGCTGGGAAAGAACCACTTACAAGGATTAGAGGACACAGCACCCAATACACACAAAGGGTAGAGGTAAGAACCTGTCTGCCATTATGAAGACTGGATCCTTGTATTCACAGAACACTGGGTAGAATGAACAGAAAGGTCTTGTCTTACTGGTGGGAATAAACACCGTTCTGTTTCTGACTAATAACTCTTAAGAGCAAGACTCAAAAGACCAGCAGAAGGCATAGCAATTATGTCATTGGATTCCCACATAATTTACTGCAGTTCAAGTCCTGGACCCAGTGGCCTGAAAATCACACTGGACCCATGTGCATGTGTGCACAAGATCCTGGGGACAGAATCGGGGAAAAGGGACTGTGGCATGGCCATCTCCCCTGAGGGTGATTTCTCACTTTCTCACTCACTGTCTCTGTCTCTCTCTTCCGCAAGTGCACATGCCGTAAGGCAAAAACCTCTTAAAAACAAAAACAAAAACAAAAAAGCAAGACTTAAGAATATCAAACTGTTTCCTAGTAATTTAACTGCTTCCCCAAACAAAGTCCATGAATATATATATTTAAGAATACAAAAATATTCAACAAAGTAAAATTCACGATGTTTGACTTCCTATCAAATGGCTTCCAGATCTGCAGAGATGTAATGAAATATGCATCAAAATGAAATAAAGAAAGGAAATAAAGCCAACCTAGAATTGGCCTTATTAGAATTAGCAGTTATTTAAATAAATAAGCAGTTATTATAACTATGTTCCAGGCATCCAAAAAGTTGAAGTATATGAAAACAATCCAAAAAAATAAAATTCTAAACTAACGTTCTAGAAATTAAAACCATATCCAAGATTAAAAAAAAACATACACTGGCTAGAGTTAACAACAGACTAAGAAATTGCAAAATGAAACAATAGTGGACTCTATGACTTAATAGAAGCTATTCCAAATGAAACACATAGAGAAAAATAGGTTACAAAATTAAATAGAAAGGCTAGATGGTGAATGTAGCTAAAAAATAAATAAATAAAACAAAATGATGCTCTGATTGGCAGATCTACATGGGAGGGTTACTGTTTCTCATCTGGAGACATTCCTAAGTACATTAAGCACTGAAATCTTATGTTGGGGGTGAGTGTGTCATCTCTCTCTCTCTTTCTCTGTGTGTGTGTGTGTGTCCCCCTCTTGCTGTCTCTCTTACTGATGGAGTAAATAAATAAATAACTTTTAAAAATAATAAGAGCATCATTGATCTTTTAAGTAGTTCAAAAATCTACTGGTATATAATTAGTATCCTAAAATGTGGGTCTAGGTAGAAGAAATAGGTACCAAAATGCTCCCAAATCTGATGAAAACTTTCAGCCCACTAACCCAAGAAGCTCATTATGCTCTAAACACACACACACACACACACACACACACACACACACAAATAAATAAATAAAAAATAAAAGCTACACCAAGGTACATTATAGTCATATCTTAAAAGCAGTTTTAAAAGAAAATATCAAAAGCAGCAAAAATGATGTCATGCTCAGAACAAATAAGAATGACAAGCGAATTTCTCCTTAGAAATAGTGTAATCAAGAATCTATTGCCTGAAGGGAATGAAGGCAGTGGAGAAGGCTCAGCAAGCTGGAGTTGCCTGATAAAACAAAAAGCAGAAAAATCTGAGAAAACCAAACCTGTCTCTCCACTAAGGAAGAAATACTAGTTATATCACTAGGGAGTGATCAAATGAAGAAGGTGCACATCTCCCAACACGATCTACAAAAGTCTCCAAGACTGATTTGGCAAAGATAGGAAGGTGACAAGAAAAGCATCAGTCATATCCATCAAACCCAGATCAAATAAGCCTAAGGAAACTGCTCCAAACCTTTTCACTAGAAACAACTTTTAATAAAGATTAAGATAGTGAACTAGAGGAAATGCCTCCAGAAGCAAAGATGATGAAGAATATTGAGAGGAATGCACCAACACCAGCCAAATCGAGCTCTTTCAATAAAAGAAGGCATGAGTTTTCTGATAACCAGAAGCTACAGGAGCAAAATAGAAAATCTCATCTTGGAAATATTCATGACCAAGACATTTATATAGTGTGTTTTGAAATTGGGGTGTGTGTTGGGAGGTGTAAAGTTAAAGAAACAGTTTCTCTTTTCCTTTTTCTAAAAATTTGTTAGAGGGCAACTGTGCTTCCCAGAGAGAGACAGAGGGGGGAGGGAGGGGCAGAAAGCACCCTTCAATGAGGCATGATAATACTGTAATCCCTGTTCCTCCATTTCATCATTTTATGAGGATTTGGGGCCTGTGCAAACATGCATCCATCTTTTCAAGCTGCTGTGTCTGGGTCTGAACTACTCTCCATCATGTTCAATCCAGCTCCCTTAACTCCTAGGCCATGCAGTTAGCCTGAAACATTTCTGTTTGTTGTAGAATGGTATAGAACTTTCTTTGAAGCCACTTTCATTTTCTTTTTCTTCATTTTTTTTCTTTTTAATCTGGTTCCTTTCTCTCTTTTTTAATAGTCTAGCTATTTGTCAATTTTGTTAATTTTCAAAAAAAAGCTTTTGATTCATTGATTTTTGTATGAGTCACTATTTTCTTTTTTTCTAAGTTCTAACCTTTACTATTTCTTTTCTTCTGTTATTTTTGAATTTCTTTTTGCTGTCGTTGCTCTTTTAGTTTCTCAAGATGCAATGTAAAGTTATTTATTCACCATCTTTCTATTTTTGTATTCCTTGTACTAATGGCTATGAACTCTTTGACTTCTTTCAGTGTGTCCCAAAGGTAAAGGAGGGTAGTGTGTTCATTATCATTGGGTTCAGTATATCTTTTTATTTTAGTCTTAATTTCTTCAGTAGTTTGAAAGCCATTCAATTTTTGGTTGTTTAGTTTTCATGTTTTAGAGTATTTTCTAGGACTCTTTTTGTGATTGGTTTCAAGTTTAATTCCCTTGTGATCAGAGAGGATGCTGGATATAGTTTCTATACATAGAAGCTTTTAATTTGTAGAGGCTTGTTTTATGCCCTATTATTGGTAGATCTTCTAAAATATTCCATGTAGATATAAAGTATTTTGTAGTTGGGTGAAAAGTTATCTGTTTTAAATTTTTGTCTAGGTGACCTGTCCAGTGGTGATAGTGGGATGTTGAAATCTCCAACAACTAGTATGTTGTTGTCTATATCTCCCATTAGATATAGCAGTATTTTATGTATTTGAGTGCCCTAGTGCTGGGTGTGTAAATATTTACAATTGTTATTTCCTCTAGGTGAACTCATCCTTTTAGAATTATGTGGTGTCCTTTATCTCTTTTTACCATTTTTATATTGAAAGTCTATTTTGTCTGACATCAGTGTCAAGACTAATGCCTTTTTTTCATTTCTGTTTGCATGAAACAACTTTTCCTAGTCCTTTGCTTTCAGTCTAAGTACGTGTTTGTCAATAAGGAGTTTTTTGTAGACAACATATAGAGGGTTCCCTTGTTTAATCCATTGAGAGAATCTTTATATTTTAGTTGGGGAATTTAATCAAATGATCGTTATTATCAGTATGTGTGGACTTATCCCTGTCATTATATCACTTTTTTTCTTTTCTAGTTGTTTTGTGTTCTCTTATCTTCCATTTATCGTCCTATAGTTTTCCTTGCTGTAGTGTTCCCTTAAGTATTTTCTGAAGGACTGATCCAGTGTTGGTGAATTCTTTCAGTTTTTGTTTATCTGGGAGTGGTTTTATTTCTTCTTCCTGTTCGAAGGATAATCTTGCTAGGTATAGTATTCTTGGCTGCAATTATTTTTCTTTCAGAGATTTAAATATGTCTTCCCATTCTTTCCTTGCCTACATTGTTTCAGTTGAGATTTCTGCTATTAGTCTAATGGAATAAGCTTTGTAAATAACTTGTCATTTCTCTGTCACCACTTATTTTTTTGAGAGAGATATTTTTGCTATAGGCCACGTGTGCTTGCCAGAGAGGCAAAAAGTAAGAAATCACCCTCCAGGGGTGATGGCCATGCCACACACATGCTCACGCACCCAGCATGTTTTAAGTTGCTTGGTCCAGGACTTGAACAGCAGTCAACTACATGGGAGTCCAGCAACATAATCATTACTCCATCTGCTGGTTGCCTCTTTCACCACTTTTAAAGTATTGTCTTTGTCTTAGGTTTTTACTAATTTGTCTATAATGTACCTTGAAGAGGATCTTCTAATGTTACTTGGGGTCCTTTATATTCCCTGGGTTTGGATATTCATAAGACTCTCAACATTTGGAAAGTTTTCAGCTAATGTGAAAGAAATTTCCTAAGCCTCTATCTATCTCTTCACCTCAGGAATAGCCATTATGTAAATATTCAGTCATTTAATGGTATTTAAGATTTTCTGTATGCTATCGTTATTTTTCATAGGTATTTTTCCATTCATTTTACTTACCTAGACTCAATGATTATTTATCTGTAAGGGCAGAGATTCTTTATTCTTCATGGTCTAATTTACTAGTAATAGTTTCAAGGTAGGTTTTTGATTTTCTGTGTGATTCTTTATTTCCAGCAGTTTCATTTGATTCTTTTTTGGAGGTGTCTATTTCTTTATGGAGCTCCTCCTTCAGGTCATGGAAAGATTTTCTCCTCTCCTGGAATAAGTTGTCTATTTTCATCTTATTAGTTTTGTTACAATTAATAGCCTGAATTCTTTTTCTGATATGTCTGCATTTTATACATTGTTGGTGAGAACTTATTGTGGTCCTTTGGAGGGAGTAGCAATTACTGATTTTCTCATATATTTTGGAACTCTGCTGTGCTTTTAGTCATCTAGTAATGTGCTAACTTCATCCTACTTCTTTAGAGCAGTTCTAAATTGTGTGCTTCTGCACTACTCTATGGTATAATTACTTTTGTGCCAGTTTCCCTCCTCTACTGCAGTGTGAAGTGTAGTACTGACAGTAGAATTTTTGAGTTCACATTTTCAGAAAGGAGTTTCTCTCCTTTTTCAGCCTAAGATGAGTATGGTGATAGAATTCCTCCAGAGCCTTATTGTCACAAAGTGTTTGGTTCCTGCATACCCAAACCTCTTTGTTCCCAATGTAACTGGGGTTCATGCTGGGAAGGTAGAACATTAAGTAGTAGTCTGAGTTGTGCACTGTGAAGCACACAGGCTGTGGCAGCTCCTCCTCTCACACTCCAAGCTGGGTGGCGGGTTTTGGTGAATTGTGAGTCGGGGCAGCCCTTGTTTCTTCCTTGCTCTTGGATGGGTGGAAGGCAGGGTGGCATCACACAAGCCAAGCAACAACTCCTTTTTCATACAAGACTGCAGAAACCAGAGGGTGGTTGATGAGAGCTAGGGAAGGCCCTGCTTCCAAACTCCTAGCTGTGTGGTGACCTGGGTAATCAGCTCAGACTAGATGGCCCCTGCTTCCCTTTTGCTCTTTCTAACTCTGAGTAAAATTCTTCTCACTTTAATTTCCTTAACCAGTGTCAAACAGAAAAATCACCACAGCATGCAAATGAGGGAATATACTGCTGTCTTTCTGTAAAACATTTCTATTCCCCACACCTCAAAATAGCTCCTATTTGTGGACTTCTTATCCTTACCATTGGCTGAAATCTTTCTTGGCTAATGTTGAAGTGAAATGTGAATTCTCATTTGCTACCATGCAAATTAAGACATATTCTCTTTCATTGTTGTGCAGAATTTTGCCTCATCTACCTCTACATAATTTGTGTTCATGAAATTTATATGTCAGCTAGTAAAATTTTAAAACCTAAGAACATACAGGAAATGCCTAAATTGGGATATGAACCTTGGGCATCTGAAAATGATCTTAATGGTTCATTACTACTGAGGTTTTACTTTTTAAAAAGTTTATACATTTCTTTCTTCTATGAGTCAATGAGACAGAGAGAGACAGACAGTATCCCCAACAGGGTCCCAACAACATGATCAACCCTAGCCTTCAGCCAGCCCTGGGCTATGGGCGTATGCTTACCAGGTGAACTCATGGAGGTCTTCAGACACTAACTGGAAGCCCTTTCATGTAGGATTGCCTTGTCAAACATTGTGTTTTACTGCTGTGCCACTATCTGTTCCTGAAGATTTACTTTAAAAAAAAGCATTAGATCTATGAAGAAAGGTTTAAGGAACTTACCTATAGGTTGTCAAGATTTTGTTATCAAAACCTTTCCAGTTTCACTAGGAATATCTAGAAAGACAAAGATTCCCTCAAATTAGGCACTATTAGTACTTACATATATAAATATATAACTTTATTCTTAAAAAGCTCATGAACACACATACACATACCACCACCATCAAATATATATTTTATTTGGTTTTCTCAAAAAGTCTCTAGAACTATTACAGATGAATTATTGCTCTGTAATCTCCAAAAAGTAAAATAAGTCTCAAAGATCTTCTTCATATTTAACACATGTTCTTTCATAGTCATTCTTTCTAACACATTATTAATATTTATGAAGCATATCTCTAATGCTTGGGTCTTTTACAAGGATTTCTCTCCTGAGTCAATTTAATGTTTACCTGTTAATTATTTAATCAAAATATCAAAAAAATTAAATATTTCTAAAACTCCATAGTGATTTTTTTTAAATAGAGATTTTTGGTATATCGCATGTATTAGCCGGATAGACAGAGACAGGTAGACAGAAAGAGAAAATTCACCCCCCAGGGGACGACAACTCCACAATCCCCTTTCCTCCATCTACTGGTCCCATCATTGTGATTTTAGTAAAAAAAAAGTTATGTAGATGGTGTGATGGTTACATTGCTGGACTCCCACATAGTCAACCTTGGTTTAGGTCCCAGATTCGGCAGCTTAAAACTCACACCAAGTTCATGTGCGTGCATGCCCAAAATCCCAAGAAGAGAAAGGGGGAGAAGGGATTGCAGTGTGGCCATGCCCCCTGGGGGGTGGTTTCTCACTTTCTGTCTCTTTGTCTCTGTCCTACAGCAATTGCACATGCCCTATAGCAAAAATCTCTCAAAAAAAATTGTGTTGGATACAGAAATTTGGACAAAATAGTTATTTTGTTTTTTTCCTGCCCAAGAACATAGTAAATCAATGCCTACATTTATCCAGGTCTACTTCTATATTTTCAGTACAATTTCATAAATATCTCAATGAAATATTGTCCAATATATCATTTTTGAGACTTTGACACAATCTAGTTTTTTCTACTATAAAAAAGAACAGTTTTAAGTATTTTATACAAAGTACTTATTACTAGTGAATAGTTATACATTAATATATTTGGCAATTTGCTAAACTTTTATTTTATTTGTTAAATATATAGCTCATTTCTTTGTAGATTATATTATCTGTACATAAATACACTGTCAGCAAAATGATAAATCAGTTTGTCATTTTCACTCAAATTCCACAAAATATGTCTTTAATTTTTTTTATTACATTGACTACTATCACTACCATGAAGCCTTTCATAATCTTGGCATTAGTGTAAAAGATGATCCTTTACCATAAATGGTGATTTCTTTCATTTATGTAGTATACATTTGGAATTATTATACTTTCATTTGACATATATTGGTTTAGTAATCACAGTTCAGTCAGAAAACAGACCACATAGAATGTTGAGCAGAAAACGTTTAATATAAAAAATTACTAACTATAACAGAGAATTTAATAATGAGGACTTTATTGGAAAGAGAAAGAGCTGACTTTACAGAATATAGAAATAGCAGATAAAAGGAATAACCATTACCGCTAAGGCTAAGATATGACACCCACTGAAGAGCCTATACACACACACACACACACACACGCACACATGTGAGGTTAAGAACAAGCCTTGAATCTCAAAGCTGAGCCATCAAAAATTGCTGAAAATGCACTGCATAGACTTAACCAGAGATCCAGCTGCTGAATATTAAGAAAGCTATTCACCAAAAGGTGCTCTGCTACAGAAATACTCAGCTGGCATACTGGTACAAGCTGCATATTGCTGGGTACTCTGGACCAGTATGTACCTTAGGGTTCTGGAGAAGATACCCATGCTACCAAGCCAAGCACTAAAACACATCCAATTTATCTCAATTTATTGTGTTTTGTGCTTTTTACTTCTTGTTTTACTATGCCATATACTATTATGTATCTACTACTACCTGTATTTGCTTTTTGTTTACTGATATTTTATGAAGAATCTCTCCATTTTAATCTCATCTATGTTTTATTTTATTTTCCAAGTCATTACTTCTTTCTTTTATTTTCATATACAGTTGATAAAGTAGTCAAGAATGCAAATTTGGGACTCAGATTGCTTGTGCTAACATTTTACTTCATTTCATTTTCTGACTGCATGACATTGGGCAAGGAACTTAATCTCTTTTATCTTTTATCCCTTTGATTTCTATGTACAGAGTGTGTTATTTTTATTTTCAATATTAAATAAGACAATACATGTCAATCTTGAATATAGTGGTCTAAATGCAAGAAAACTAGGAAAACATTATTTTACACCTAACCTTTTTCTATTTTTAGTAAATTACTTGTCATTAATTTTAATATTCTTCAGTTAAATATTTGACCCTTTCATTGTTCAACATTTTGTTAACAAAATTTTACAACAAGGTTTTATTGTAGAAGTCTATGTCACTAGCTCTGGTAGTTTAAAAATGTAGAATTTGAGGGGCCAGCTGTGGAGTGGTGGTTAAGGTGCTAGACTCCCATAGCCTACTGCAGTTCAAGTCCCAGACCTGGCAGCTTGCTTTCTCACTTTCCCTTTCTCTGTCTCTGTCTCTCTATGGTCAAATTTAAAATAATAAGAATAACAATAAGAAAAATAATGGCAAATAAAATGAAATCTTATAAAAGTAGAATGTGGAAGCTATATAATAGATTTTATTAAAAGTAACTCCTTAATTATTCTTAATGGAAGGCTCTAGAAGTTATGAGGATTACAAATATTCCTTTAAACTTAACTTCATTTATCACAGATTTATGGAACTCTAACTTATAGTTAGAGATCATTTTAATTTTTTGCATAGATTTGCTTTTTTTCTCAAGTAGGGTTGAAGAGACAGTATTATAAACTAAAGGAAACCTTTTTACTATTACTTTTTTTTTTTTGAAGAGGTTTTTGCTATAGGGCGTGTACTCTTGCCAGAAAGAGAGAGAGACAGAGAGACAGAAGGCAAGAAATCATCCCCCTGGTGCGATTGCCACACCACAATCCCTTCTCCTCCATTCTCCTCTCAGGATCTTGGGCATGCATGTACACACACCCGGTCTGAGTTTAAGCCACCAAGTCCAGGGCTCAAACCGCAGTCAACTACATGGGAGTCCTGCAACATAGTCATTATGCCAACAGCTGGTACCCAGGAATGCTTTATTTTTGAAGACATCAGCTTCAAATTATGAGTAAAATGAAATTCATAAGTACCATTTACATGATATTGAAATCTGAGTATGAAGAGAAGTCTAAGGATAGACCAGTGATAATACTGAAAATAAGACAGAGTATCAAGAAATGAGAGAATACTGGCCTATACTTCAGAGAGCTTAGCCATTACAGGAAAAGAAAAAAAAAATAAAATTAAAGAAAAATAAAGAAAAAAGAGAACAGAAAAACTATATAAAGGAAACAAATCTATTTAAGTGAGGATATTTTTAATTTTGTTACTTGTTTAAACAAGAAATGTGATTAACAATACCTTTTATTCACTTTTGTGAATAAAAGCAGAAGTAGAAAGGAATAATAAATACAAAGTCAGACCCCTAATTATTTTTCCAATTGTATTTATTACATTTAATCATTGTGAATAATTATAGCATCCTAAATGAATTTTCCAGTCATGAGTAAGCTGGATATTGGTCCACTCAAAGACATTACCATATACATTACTTTTTAAAGAATTATTTTTTTTATTTAACTGTTTGTTTGTTTGTTTATTTATCTTAACTTGACCAGAGAGGGACAAAGTGAGAGAAAGAGAGTGAGGGAAAGTAAGAAAGCAAGTTGCCAGGTCTGGGACTCGAACCATGGTCAGCCATGTAAGAGTCCAGAGCCCTTAATCACCATGCCACCAGCCGGCCCTCATTATTATTAATTTTTAAACAGATTTCTTTTCATTTTGGGTCCCTTAAAGTTTTTTTCTTTTTTCTTCTTCCCCTTAATTCCCTCCCTCAAACCCTCCCAAATGACCCACTCTCCTCCCACATCATTGCTTTCCATGTTTTTATACCATCCTAACATTCAGTTTCTGCTATAGAGTGCCAACTTTTGGTATATATTAAGTGGGGATATACAATGCCTCTCTTTCTTTCATCATCTAGTTTACATCACTTACCAGTAAATCTTCCATACTCATCTTCTTTCTATCAAATGCCAGGATCTTGTTTTTTGTTTTGTTTTGTTTTGTTTTGTTTTGTTTTTTGTTTTTGTTTTTGTTTTTGTTTTGTTTTGTTTTGTTTTGTTTTGTTTTATGTTGGAGTAGTATTCTGTAGTGTATTGTTCCACACTTTTTCAATCCACTCATATGTTCATGGACATTTGGGTGGTTCCATGTCATAGCAATTGTAAATAATGCTACGATAAATATGAATATGCAAGTGTTTTTTGAATGAGCATTTTCCTATTCTTTGGGTAGATACCCAGGAGTAAAATTGCTGGATCATATGGTAGTTCTATTTGTAGGTCTTTGAGGAACCTCTATAATATTCTTAACAGTAGTTGTACTTATTTACAATCCCATCATCACCAAGACTCATCATTCTTTATTTTTTAGTCTTAGCCATTCTGACTGGGGTTAGGTGGGATCTCATTATATTTTACATTTGCATCTCCCTTATGATAAGAGATAGTGAGAATTTTTTCACATGCTTTTTGGCCGTTCTTATGTCTCCCTTAGACAGTTTTCTGTTCAGTTAGTTTGTCCATCTTTTAATTGAGTTCATCCTTTTCGGGGGGGTTAGAGTTTTTGAGTTTCCTATGTATCTATGCTATCAATCCCTTAGCTGAGGCATAGTTTACAATAATATTCTTCCTTTCTGAAGGTTGTTGATTTACTCTAATTATTGTTTCTTTTGCTGTGCAGAAGTTTTTTTTTAAATCTGATCTAATTCCACTTGTCTATTTTGGGGATTATTACCTGTGCTTTGGGCATCTTGTTCAAGAAATCTTTGCCTACTCCTATGTCTCTAAGAGTTTCCCCTCTGTGTTCCCACCAGCATTTCATAGTTTCAAACTATGAAAAGGTTTTTCATAGTTAGTTCTTAGGTTTAGATCTTTGATCTATTTTGAGTTGATTATTGTTAATAATGAGAGATAGGGGTCCAGTTTCATCTTCCTGAAGGTGTATACCCGGTTTTTCCAGCAACATTTGCTAGAGAGTTTTTCTTTTCCCTACTAAATTGACTGGTGGCCTTTTTCAAAATTTAGTTGACTGTACATTTGGGGGCTTATTTCTGGGTTCTCTATTCTCTTCCATTAGTTACCATGCCTGTTTTTGTGTCCGTTTCATGTTGTTTCAATTTTCCCAGCTTTAAAATATATTTTGGAGTCAAGAATGTGATGCCTCTTACTCTACTCTTCTTGTACTGAGTTGCTTTGGTAATATGGGGTCTTCTATGGTTCTAGATGAATTCCATGATTGTATTTTCTAAATCTGTGAAGAATGTCTCTGGTAATGTCATAGGATGGGAGAATGCTGAGCTATGTTGTGAAGTCCTTGATTCTTTGGGTCCAGATCACTAATATTTGAGACCTGTCCCTAGGCACAAAATAAAGCCACAACCACAATAAAAGTAGGTAAGAAAGAGAATTTAATAGGAAAGAAAGATTTTTTTTTGAGAGGTTTTCGCTATAGGGCACGTGCGCTCGCCAGACAGACAGAGAGAGACAGAGAGACAGAAAGCGAGAAATCACCCCCCAGGGGGGATGGTCACGCCGCAATCACTTCTCCTCCCAGGATCTTGGGCACACACGCACACGCGCCCACCGTGAGTTTTAAGCTACTGGGTCCGGGACGTGAACCACGGTTGACTACGTGGGAGTCCAGCGACATAGCCATTACACTAACTGCTGGTTCCCAGAAAGAAAGATTTTAGAAAAGAAGTACACCCAAAAGATCTTTGGGAGGGCAGGTTGCTAGGTAGCAACTACTGCCTTTGGAAACCGTTTAGGTGTTATTTTTATTACCAGAGGTGATCATAAATATTTAACGGTGGGAGGTCTGTCTATGGTTTTTGCTTGAATTCCTAGGCTTTCTCCTGTGCTACATCTCTCTCACAGGTGAAGAATGTGATTACCTAACTGTGCATGCCCAGTGTAAGCCAGGATGTTTAATTAGGATATACTGTCTAATCAGTCTACTGCCCCAGTGGGAATCAGGATGTTGACCAAAATGTTTGGTTGGGTCTTTTGGGTTTCTCAACGGATAAGAGAGAAATTTACAATCATCCCTATGTGTCTTCGTCAGGTACCAAGGAAGAAAAATGGTATTAGCCTCGCCTTCCCCGTGCCAGGGTCTGAGTGGAAAGAGGGCATCTCACCGAGAGTCTGGTTGTAACTTCTGATAAATTGTGATTGATGTGACACGTGTCCTTCTGCTATTCTCTTAGGGCTGCCTGCTCATTACTAGCTAACTGCCTACCACAGTAATTTTATTAGGATTGCATTTTTATATGTAAACTAATTTGGATAAAATTGACACTTTGATCATATTAATTCTTCCAATCCAGAAGTATGGGATTTCATTCTGCATTTTTGTGTCATTTTTCTGTTCTTTTTTTAGCTTTTCATAGTTTTCCTTGTAGAGGTCTTAGACTTTTTTGGTTAGGTTTATTCCTAGGTATCTTACAGTTTTCCTGGTTATTGTAAAGGGGATAGTTTTCTTTAGTTCTATTTCAGTCTGCTCATTGTTGGTATATAGATATGCAAAAAGATTTTAGTGTGTTGATTTGTATTTGGGCACTTTACTGTCTGCATTTATCACTTCCAGTGGTTTTTTCATGGATTTTTTGGGGAGGGTTTCTATGTAAATAATAATGTCATTGGCAAATAGAAATAGTTTTACTGTTCCTTTCTCTATTTGAAGGGTTTTTTTTATTTTATTCTCTTTTCTGATTGCATAGTACTTCCAGTAGAATATTGAAAAGGAGTGGAGAAAGTGGGTAGCCTTGTCTTGTTTCAGTTTTTAGTGGAGAAGTTTTTAGCTTTTCTCCATTAAATATGATGTTGGTTATGAGTTTTTCATATATGGCTTTTATTGTGTTGAGAAATGTCTCTGCTGATTATGCTGAGAGTCTTAAACATAAAGGGATGTTGTATTTTATCAAATGCTTCTGCTTCGATTGATATGATCATGTCATTTTTATCTTTCTTTCTGTTAAAATACTGTGTTACATTTATGGCTTTGCATATGTTAAACCACCCTTGCATCCCTCTCATAAAGCCTACCTGGTTATGTGTGTAATCTTTTTTATGTGTTGTTGGATGCAATTGGCTAGTATCTTTTTTTTTTAAGAGGTTTTTTGCTATAGGGCACGTGCGCTCACCAGACAGACAGAGAGAGACAGAGAGACAGAAAGCGAGAAATCACCCCCCAGGGGAGATGGTCACGCCGCAATCCCTTCTCCTCCATTCTCCTCTCGGGATCTTGGGCACACATGCACACGTGACCGGCGTGAGTTTAAGCCACCGGGTCCGGGACGCAAACAGCGGTTGACTACATGGGAGTCCAGCGACATAGTCATTATGCTAACTGCTGGTCCTGCTAGTATCTTGTTTAGAATTTTGGTATCTATATTCATCTCAGATATTGCTCAGCAGGGTTTTTTTTTTTAGTTTTATTCTTGTCTGTCTTGGGGATGAGATAATTTCATTGTATCTTTCCCTATTTTAATGTCTTTATTTTAGTCTTTTGTCTGATTGCATTGGCTAGGACTTCCTGTGCTTTATTGAAAAGAAGTTGAGAACATGGGCAGCCTTGTCTTATTTCAGATTTTAGTGGAAAAGTTTTTAGCTCCTCAACTTTCAGTATGATGTTAGCTATTGGTTTTTCATATATGGCTTTTATTGTGCTGAGAAATAGCCCTTCTATGCCAATTTTACTAAGAGTCTGAATTGTGAAGGGATGTTGTATTTTATTAAATGCTTTTTCTGCATTGATATGGTCATACAGTTTATATCTTTCTTTCTGTTAATATGGTGTATTACATTTATAATTTTGCATATGTTGAACAATGCTTGCAACCCTGGTTTAAAGCCTATCTCGTTATGATGTATAATCTTTTCAATGTGTCATTGCATGCAATTTACTAGTGTCTTGTTGAGAATTTTTCTATCTATATTCATCAGAGTATTGGTCTGTGTTTCACTTTTTTTGTTATGTCCCTGTCTGGTTTTGGGATGAGAGTGATGGAAGGTGTTATAAAATGATTGGGGGGGGGGGGTTCCTTCCTTTTGAATCTTTAGGAATAGTTTGAGTAGAATGGGAGTTAGTTTTTTTTTTTTTTTTGAGAGAGATTTTTGCCACTTGCGCCTGCCAGACAGACAGAGAGAGACATAGAGACAGAAAGTGAGAAATCACCCCCCAGGGGGGATGGCCATGCCACAATCCCTTCTCCTCCATTCTCCTCTCGGGATCTTGGGCACGCATGCACACACCCCTGGCGTGTTTTAAGCCACCGGGTCTGGGACGCGAATCGCGGTCAACTACATGGGAGTCCAACGACATAGCCATTACACTAACTGCTGGTCCCGGAGTTAGTTATTTTTTAAAAGTTTTGTAGAATTCAGAATTGAAACCATTGGGGGTTCTGATTTTCTTTGATGGGAGGTTGTTCATCAATCACTGATTCAATTTCATTGCTTGCTGTCGCTTTATTTGGGCTTTCTATGTCTTCCTGATTCAGTCTTGGTAGATTATGTATGTCAAGAAATTTGTCCATCTCATCCAGGTTTTCTCATTTGTTGGAATATGAGCACTCATAGTATTCTCTATTGATCTTTTGTATTTCTGTTATGTCTGTTATAATATTGCCTGTTTCATTACTGATTTGATTTGTCTGGTTTCTTTCTCTCTTTTTAATTAGTCTAGTCAATGGTGTATCAATTTTGTTTATCTTGTCAAAGAACCAGCTTATGGCTTCATTTATTTCAAGTATAGTTTATTCTCTATATCATTTATTTCTGCTTGAATCTTTATTATTTCTTTTCTCCTGGTATTTTTAAATTTTTTTTCCAGTTCCCTGAGATGTGTAGTTAGGTTGTCTATTGGCCACCTTTCATCTTTTATTTATGTACTAATTAAACTAGTACTACTTATGACTACTTTTGCTGTGTTCTATACATTATATAAACTCATGCACTCAATATCATTGGTTTCAGTGAATTTTAATTTTAATTTTTTTATACATTCAATCACAAATGTCACTTAGTTTGTGAAGTTAATGTTCTGGCATAAATATATTTCTCACCAGTCTGGTTGGGGAGACTATATGTCTATCATCAACAGATAATAACCCCTCACTTTGTCCCATAAATGCCTTGCCTCTTTATTTTTCTCATTAATTTATTTCCTTAAATCCTCCTCCTTCTCCCACCCTCTTCCCACACTGTATCTGGTATCTACAACCATTTTCTATGTTTCTATATCCTCTAGTCACTCAGTTTTTGCCACAGAGTGAGGACAGTCAGTATATATTAAGTAGAGACATACAACATCTCGCCTTCATAGCCTGGCTTGCTTTACTCAGCAGCAAATCTTCCATATTATCCACTTTCTATCAAAAGCCAGGGTATTTTTTTAAATGGCTATTTTGATTTCAGTCTTAATTTCTTTAATGGTTGTAAAGTCATTCTGGAGTAGATTGTTTAGTTTTTGTATGTCTGAGTATTTTTGAGAGATGTTTCTGAAACTAATTTCCAGTTTAATTCCATCATAGTTGAAGAAGATGCTGAATATAGTTTCCATGCCTTTGAATTTTTAAAGGTTTGTTTTGTGCCTTATCATGTGGTCGGTCTTTGAAAATGTTCCATGCAGAAGTGAGAAAACTGTATATTTTGTAGTTGGTGGGTGGAAAATTTTATAGATGACTGGCAAGTCCATTTTATTTGTGGTTTTGTTTACATCCTGTATATCTTTTCTTATGTTTTAAGAATTACTTTATTATTTACTTATTTTAATTTGATCAGAGAGGGTCTGAGTGAGAGACAGAAAGAGAAGGAAAGTGAGAAAATAAGTTGGCAAGTCCAGGACTCGAACTGTGGTCAATGACGTGAGAGTCCAGCGCCCTTAACCACCACGTCACCTGCTGGCCCCATATCTTTGCTTATTTTTTGGCTAGATGATCCATGCAAAGGAGATAGTGAGATACTGAGATCCCTAATGAATAGTGTGTTGCAGTCCATCTCTCCCTTTAGATCTAGCCGTCTCTCTTCCACGAATTAGTGTACACCCAAGTTGGGTGCATAGATATTTATATGTGTTATATCTTCTTGATATCAGTAACATGACTCCAGCCTTTTTTTTAATTTCCATTTACATCTTTATCCAGCCCTTTACTTTGTCTATGTATGTCTTTATCCATGAGGTACACTTACTGGAGGGAGCAAACAGGGAATTTCTGTTTTTTATCCATTCGGCCAGTCTGTAATTTTTGGTTAAAAAATTTAATTCATTAACATTCAACATTATTATTGATTTTTCATGATTTGTCCCTGCCATTTTGTTAGCCATTTTCTTGGTTACTTTTTGTTCTGTTATTTCTGTCTCTCTTTAATTTTTCTGATATAGTGCTTCCTTTAGTACTTCTTGAAAGTCTGTTCTAGTATTGGCAAATTCTTTCATTTTTTTGTTTGTCTGCAAATGATTTTATTTGTTCTTCCCATTTGAAGGATATTCTTGCTGGGTATAGGATTATTGGTTGAAATTGTTTTTCTTTTAATATTTTGAATATGTCTTCCCATTTTTTCTTGCCTACATTATTTTGGTTTAGAGATTTGTTGTTAGAATTATAGAATAACTTTCATAAATGATTTGATGTTTCTCTCTTGCCATTTTTAAAATCTTGTCTTTTCCTGTGGTTTTCAGCATTCTAGCTATGATGTGCCATGGAGAGGATGTTCTTATATGATTATATTTGAGGTCCTTCATATTTTGGGGGTCTGGATGTTTTAAATACTTCTCTTGGATTTGGGAAGTTTTCTGCAATTATTTCATGGAATAAGTCTTCTACGCCCATGTCCAATTCTTCACCTTCTGGAACACCTCTTATTTGGATATTTGGACATTTAATAATGTATGGTATTCAGGACCAGCAGATGGAGTAATGGCTATGTTGCTGGACTCCCATGTAGTTGACCGTGGTTCGAGTCCTGGACCCAGTGTCTTAAACTCACGGCAGGCACATGTGCATACACGCCCAAAAACCTGAGAGGAGAATGGAGGAGAAGGGATTGTGGCATGGCCATCCCCCTTGGAGAGTGATTTCTCGCCTTCTGTCTCTTTGTCTCTCTCTGTCTTTCTGGTGAGTGTGTGCGCCCTATAGCAAAACACTCTAAAAAAAAAAAATAAAAAAGTGTATAGTATTTCCCGTACTTTTTCTTCATTTTTAACATTCTACTTTTTAATTTTATTAAAGTTAATGTTTTTTGTATTCCAGTTAAAAGATTCTGTCTTCTGTGTGATTCAATCTGCTATTAACAATTTCAAGGGAAGTGTTGATTTCCTATAGCAGTCTTCATCTCTAAAAGTTATAATTGATTCTTTTTTATGATATCTATCTCCTTTAAATTCCAAAATGAATTTCTCATCTCTGTTACTGTAAATATTCTGAACTCTTTTTCTGATATTTCTGCAAATTCTTTTGTGTTGTCCATGGTTGAAGAAGTGTTGCTCTGTTTCATTGAAGAAGAGGTGTTTCTTTGTTTTCCAATTTTTTAATGTCTTTGTGCTGGTTTATAGTCATCTTATGGATTATACTCTTCTTTTTTCTGGTGTTGACTCTTTTTTATTTTTTTGGAGAAGTTTTTGCTATAGGGCATTTGCGCTCGCCAGACAGACAGAGAGAGACAGAGAGACAGAAAGAGAGAAATCACCCCCCAGGGGGGATGGCCACGCCGCAATCCCTTCTCCTCCATTCTCCTCTCGGGATCTTGGGCATGCACGCACACGCGCCCGGCGTGAGTTTAAGCCACTGGGTCCAGGACTCGAACCACGGTCGACTACGTGGGAGTCCAGAGTCATAGCCATTATGCTAACTGCTGTGCGTGTGTGTACGTGCCCAAGAGAGGAGAATGGAGGAGAAGTGATTGCTGCATGGCCAGCAATCGCTTTCTGTCTCTCTATCTCTCTCCAAAAAAAAAAAGGAAAGGAAAAGAAAAAAGAAAAGAAACCTGGATTAGACACAAACACACACCATTTTTTTTCTTTTTTTTTAATTTATTTATTATCATCATAATCTTATCTCATTGAATTGCATATAACTTTACAGCATATTACATATCTTTTTCCAGGGAGGAATGCCATGCATGTCAGTCAATACAGAGACATTAAAATCCCCACTTCATCATTCAATACCTTTTCATTGTATTTACTGATCATTATTATTATTATTCCAATTATTTTTTTAACCAGTCAATCACTATTACTCATTTTGCTTGTAAAAAGACTTTATCCATCATGAAATACTTCTCAGATCAATCCAGTTGAGAATACTATACACGTTATCATCAACAGGTAATAAACCGTATCTGTGTCCCACTAATGTCATGCCTATTTGTTCTCTTGCTATCTTTCTCTATCCTCTTCTCTTTATCCCCCCATTCCACACTGTCTTATCCTCGTTAAGTATTTTCACTGCTTTTATGTCCTCCAATATTTCGCTCTCTACCATAGAGTGCGGATAGTCAGTATATATTATGTGGATAAATACAATATCTTTCTTTCATAGCCTGGCTTACTTCACTCAGCAATAGACCCTCCATATGTGACCACTTTCTATCAAATGCCAGGGTCTTGTCATTTTTCATGGCTGAGTAGTATTCCACAGATTATATATGCCACACTTTTTCAATCTGTTCATCAGTTTGTGGACATTTAGGTTGGTTCCATGTCTTGGCAATCATGAATAATGCCGCAATAAAAACTGATATGCAAGCACTTTTCTGACTGAGTATTCTCCTGTTCTTTGGGTAGATAGCCAGAAGTGGGATTGCTGGATCCAATGGTAGTTGTTCTTGAAGATCTTTGAGGAACCTCCATATTGTTCTCCACAGTGGCTGAACCAGTTTACATTCCCACCAACAGTGTAGGAGAGTTCCCTTTTTACCACATTCCTGCCAACACTTATCACTTTTTATATTCTTAATCTTTGCCATTCTGACAGGGATTAGGTAGTATCTCATTGTGGTTTTTATCTGCATCTCCCTTATGATGAGGGATGTTGAGCATTTCCTCATATGCTTTTTGACTGTTCATATGTCTTCCTTAGAGAGATTTTTGTTCAGCTCATTTTCCCATATTTTAATTGGGTTAATCATTTTTTTTTCTCATAAGGCACTTGAGTTCTCTGTGTATTCTGGTTATCAGCAGTCCCTTGAATGAGGCATATTTAACAAAAATATTTTCCCATTCTGAGGGGTGTTCACACTTGTTACTGTGTCCTTTGCTGTGCAGAAATTTCTTAGTCTGATGTAACCCCACTTGTCTATTTTAGGGATTATTGCTTGTGCTTTGGGAGTCTTATTTAAGAAGTCTTTGCCTACTCCAATGTCTCCCAGAGTTTCCCCAGCATTTTCCACCAGTAGTTTTATTGTTTGAGGTCTTGCTAGTGACAGGGTTCACAGCTTTCTTCCTGAAATTCTTTGTATTTCCCCAGACAGTCCAGCTGAGATTCATCTAGATAGTGTGTCTTAAACACAGTAAGCTAGAGTCTTTTGTAGTTAATGATGAAGGAAATGCTGAATTCTCATTTGCTAATGTATAAAAAGATATACTATTTTGTCATTTTGTTTTTCTTGCCATATCTACATACTTGACTCTGGCAACTTCAGTTACCAGCAAATGCCATTATTAGAAGATTCTAACACATGTATCAGGGAACAAGAATTTAAATTAGTATGTGGAAAGTACTGAGCACTGACTTTTTAAAACACATCAAAGATACCAGTGGGGGAAATGTAGAGATGATTGTCAAAGAATGCTCAATGTGGCCATTGCCATTCCACATTCCAGAAGAGGTAAATAGTCCATTATCTCTATCTTGGGATGGATATGAGTCAAAACTCCATGTAGCATCTGGTAATCAAAACTTTGTACTCCATCCAGTGAACAGCAATGTCTTTCTAGTATGAGGATAATAGTTTAGCTTGGACCCCACGCATAAACATCACAGCAAATATGGATGTGTGCCCTTCCCATGGCACTGTCATTTGGCAATGATAGCCGGTCAATGTAAAGCCATCTTAAGGTCACACCCTGCATACATTTTTATATAAAATTTATTTAAGTATATGTTTATTTCTAGAGAGAGAGAGACCCCTAACAGATCCCAATGCTGTGAACTACTCCCAATACCATCCAGCCCAGATTATGGGCCCACCCAACATGTAGAGAAAAGCCCCAGGACATGATTCTGGGACCTTCCCGATTGTGTGCAGTTGTGTTACTGCTGGGCCACTGTCTGGCATCCATCCTGAATACTCCACAGAAATTTTTCAGAGTTCTTTTCAAGGGAACTTAGACCTCCTTTCAATAGGTGACCTTGGTTTGGTTCTCTGAATAGATTCAGTTTTAAGAACTTGGTGAGAGTTAGAATTTTTACTTCATAGGCTCCCCTTCTGAATAAACTTTATCCTTATAGTTTCTTTTGTGTGACAGCATTTATCAGACTCTAAAGTCTCTTCAAGTTCTATCAGTTGGACCCACTCCAATAGGCTGGTGCTCACATAGTCCATGGATTCTGACTTTGCCAAGGTTGCCAATGAGTCCACCTTGTCAAAACTCAGTTGTCATCTCTCATGACCTCTTAGCTACATTGGACAGTTTACTTGCATTTAAGACACTGCCCTCTGCTGATTTTTATCCCTGTTTATCGGGCACCTCTTCTCAGCTCTCTTCACTAGTTCTGCCTCTTCTCCCTAAACCAAATCAGACACCCTAAGATCTGAATTCTTCAGTTCCTAACCAGTTCTGTTTATTTTATTGGAATGGCACACTTGGGGATGGTCTGACTTTCTAAATGACTACCAAAGGCTGGATGAGCTACAGCAGAGAACAGAGATGTTACTTCTGCCTCAGGTAAACTCTGGTCAGTGAGACTCTTGAAGAGACCTGAGTAGTGAAATTCTCCCTCCTCTTTCTCATACATAAGCTTTATGTATTTTTTATCTTGGAAATTCCAGGATGCCAAGAAATACACATGAGCACAGTGCTGTCCCTCACCTCACTATGAAGTGGCTTCCAACAAGGTGATGCATCACAGGACAAGGCTTCATATCTTCTCTTACCTCAGTTTCCTTGTGTTTTACCCATTGCCACTCTGGACTTTCCTTCCTAAATAAATATGACTTCAATTTCTGACATTAGTTCTGGCTTTAGAAGGCCCAGTCCAGAACTTAATTGATTTATATATTTATTATTCATTCACACATCTCTGAATTTTTAACATGATAATAAAAATTTCTTCAGAAAGGATCATTGAAAAACTATTACTTAAAAATAACATTTTAGTAAGTCAGATAATTACAAACTCAATATTTGAAAGTGAGATGTTATCTTTGTGTATATATTAGCCAACTAAAAAAAAAATCTCAATAAAAACATAATATTCACAACAAAAAATAATCCAAATACACCAATATTTTGGGGAAAAAATGTTTTTCTATTGCCAGAGAGCATGTGTGCCCACCAGAGAGTTAGAGAGAGACAAATAAAGAGAAAGAGAAAAAGTTTTGTGTAATAAGATATGGTCATGTTGCAATCTTTTCTCTATTTTTCCATCTCATAGGAATCCCAAGTGTATGCACATACATTCCTAGCGTGTGGGGAGCCAGGACTCAAATGACAGTTGCCATGTGGGATCTGGCTTTTTTAACCACCAGACCACAGGTCAGCCCTGTTCTGAAATGTTTTATATGTTTGTTTGTTTGTTTTTTAATCTGTTGTAGGGCCAGAAAATGGCATGGAGGTTATGGCACTGGATCCCACACGGCCAACTGCATGGTTTGAGTCCTAGACCTGACAGCCCAAAAATCATGCCAGGCTCAAGTGCATGTATGCTCAAAATCCTGAAAGGAAAATGGAGGAGAAGTGATCGAGATGTTTCCATAACTCCAGGAAATGATTTCTCACCTTCCTTCTCTGTGGCTCTCTGCCTCTGGTGAGTGTTCTTGTCCTACAGCAAAAACAAAATAAATTAATAGAAAAAACTGTTGTAATACACACCATCCAGTTTTAATGTTCTATCTTGTCTCTATTTCACACAACTTGTATAGTTGCATAATCACATTTCCTCTAGAGTTGTGGAGTAAGCAAACATTTGCTCTGGGAAATGCTTCCATTTGAATAAGCCTGTAACCTCAACACAAAACCAGAACTAGAAACTCTGTACAACGTGAATTCTTGTGATGAGTTACATTTTCTTTCCTTTTTCAGCCCTAGTATATTCATTAATTCATTACATATTATTTGTTCATTGAGATATCATTTTAGGCCAAGTAATCTATAGTCTGGTTGTAGTTCCTGGTATTCATTGGTTAACACCATAGACAAAGTCTCTGTTCTTACAGTGTGTATATTGGACTAAAGAAACAGGTGATTAAAAAAATGAATAACTGGAGCCAGCAGGTGGTATAGTGGTTAAGACACTGGACTCCCACATGGCAGACCATGGTTCAAGACCCAAACCTGGTAACTTGAAGTTCACACCAAGTATGTTTGTGTGCATGCCCAAAATCCCAAGAGGAGTGTGGTGGAGAAGGGGTTGCAGCATGGCCAACACCCTGGGGAGTGATTTCTCACTTTCTTCCTCTTGTCTCTCTGTCTTTCTGGCAAGTGAACACACCCAATAGTAAAAATGTCTCAAAAAATGAATAACTAAGTTGGATATGGAGACAGTTTATGTTAAATATAAAATACTGCTAAATTTTTTCATAACAGTAATGAATACTATCATGGAGAATTATCTGTGTAACAAGTTTATACATTTTCTTTTTGCCTAGAACTTGCAATTTTAAAAATGTCAATGTATTTCATTTTATCAGTTATAACAAGATTATAATAAGCAGATCTTTGACATGTTCCCTATAACAAAATTCCTCTATTTAGTGTTCCAAGTTATGTTTCCTTCACATTCTCTTATTTCACACTGTCATATATGTTTACTGCTACAAGATGAAAAATGAAAATGACCAAAGTCCCCAACAATATCACTACAAGAACTTTCTTACCTCTCCTTTTCAAGTGAAGAAAAATAAAGTTAGAGAAAGTGGCACTCTTGAGCAAATAAAATATTCTGAGCTAAGAGCAAGCCAGATGCTTGGCCACTGTCCAGACACTATGAATAATAATTCTGACTTCTATATTATAGAAACCTGTATCAAACACACTCATATACCAATGCATGAATATTACCCAGACCAAACCAATTTCAGAGACCACCAGAGCCATGAGAATTTGACCAGCAGAGATCTTTTGTATCTTGATCCAGTCAAGGAAGTTCACCAGTGCAATGAAGTAATTGATAAAATTTCCAAGAACAAATTCTGTCATTAGTACAGTGGGGAAAAAATGATAGGTATTAAATTTGTCATACCTGGACAAAAATAAATGAATAAATAAATAACATCAAGAAAAAATATTAATATCACTGGTTGTATTTCTTTAATATCCTGACCTTTAATTCAGTATCCACCAGATTTCTGAATGTCCAGTAATGTTCTTGCTTCTTTACAATTCTCTAGCCAATGTCAAGCAGGAAGCACATGGCATGCTAATGAAAGAGTTAACGCTGTCTTTAAGGAAAATATTGTCTTTCTCAATTAGCTCAAATTAACTCCCATACCAACACTACATGGGTTGTTTATAGATGGAATCTTTTTTAACCGATGTCAAAATAAGAGCTGAATTTCCATTTGCAAGCATGCAAATAATGACTTATTTTCTTTCCCTGTTTTGCATTATTTCCACGATTAACCTTTCTATAATTTGTGTTCTGTAACTATAATATTAGGAAAATTTAAAGCCAATACATAAAACACGCAGTGAATGTCTAGATTGTTAGATAGATCTTGGTCATAATTGTGATTATTAATACACTGGATTTTTTTACATCAGATTTACATGGAAAGAATCCAAAATATTCCTATCATAAGCATTTGGAATCACTATGTGGAAGATATGTCTTCATTCCCATGTTTATTGGAGCACTATTTACAGAAGCCAATATATGAAAGTCAATCTAAATGTACATTGCCAGCTGAATAGATTTAAGAATAGATGGTGCTTGCACACTACAGAGTGGGTGGTATATATAAACCCTATGAAGTACTATTCAATCATTTTTTAAAAGAATGAAATGTTTTTATTTTAGCAATGTGGATGTGATTTCTAAAAGCTTGGAAGGATATGGTAGAGGGGAAAATTAAAGAGGTTGACTCATGAATCCAGAATTACAGCAAGATAAAAGGAATACATTCTATGGGGTCAGTAGTTAGCAGGAACCGGACTTTCACATGGCTGACCACAATCTGAGTCCCAGATGCGGCGGTTTGAAAATCACTCTGGGTTCATGTATGTGCATGCCAAAAATATCAGAAGGAGGATGGAGGAGACATGATTGTGATGTGGCCATCTACCCTGGAAAAGGAAGAATAATTTCTCACTATTCCTGTCACTGTCTCTCTATTTTCCCCTTTCTCTCTGGAGAGCACACAAGTCATATGGAAAGAAAAACCTTTCAAAAATGCATTCAAGTATTCTATAAATACTTAACAACAAATTATCATATATTTCAATATAGTCAAAAGATTTAGAATGCTCCCAAAACAAATAGAGGATAAATGTTTAAGGTGATGAATATGTTAATCACCTTGATTTCATCATCATACATCACATGCATGTATGGAAATTTCAAACATATGTATAATTATTATGCATTGATTAAACAATTTAAAAATCTTTTTTAAAAACCCATGGCTTTCTTGAGAACACAGACAGGCCAATACTTACTAAAACATGGTTGACAATATTTAATATTTATGTATAATTTTATTATTTTCTCATTTTCTGTAGGCTTAATTTGTTTAAATGTACTTTCAGATATCCAGTTACATGCATATTATGGTGACTTTTTTATCTACTTATTTATTTTTCAGAGAGAGAGATTTTTGCTATAAGATGCGTATGTTTGCTGGAAAGACAGAAAGAGACAGAGAGACAGAAAGAGAGAAATAACACCCCCCCCGCCCCCGCCCAGGGGATGGCCATACCAACTCTGTTTTCTTCCATTCTCCTCTTGAGATCTTGGGCACGCATGTACATGTGTCCGTCATGAGTTTTAAGTCACAGGGTCCAGGACTCAAACCATGGTCAACTACATAGGAGTCCAACAATGTAACCATTATGCCATCTGCTGGTCCCAACATTCTTTTCTAAAATGAAATAATTTTGTAATATTTTTATATAATCAATCATTGTATATCATTACAGCAAGCAAAATGAATTTTTCCAGCACAAATACATTGTGCAGTTAAAAGTATTAACATACACATTATCAACAGATTATTTCCCGTTTTTGTGACAAATGTTGTGTTTATTTCTTTTTGCTCATGATTCCTTTCTTCTCACCATCCCTTATTTCCACCCTCCTCCCCCACTGTCTCTAGTATCCACAATTATTCTCCTTACTTTTATAATTCCCAATCTTTCTGTTTCTGCCATAGAGTGCAAACATTTTGTATATATTGAGTGGGGATATACAATGCCTCTCTTTTATAGTCTACCTTGCTTTGCTTAGCAAGAAATATTCCATATTCATTCACTTTCTATCAAATGCCAGGATCTCATTGTTTTTAATGGCTGAGTATTATTCCATAGTGTATATGTGCCACAATTTTTCAATCCATTCATCTGTTCATGGACATTTGGGTTGGTTGCATGTCTTAGCAATTGTGAATAATGCTGTAATAAACATGAATGTGCAAGCACTTTTCCAACTGAGTATATTCCTATACTTTGAGAAGATACTCAGGATTGGAATTGCTACATCATATGACAGCTCCATTTGTAGGTCTTTGAGAAACCTGCATATTGTTGTCCACAGTGATTGTACTAATTCACATTTTCACCAACACTGTAGGCAAGTTCCCTTTCCTCCTCAGCCTCACCAGCAGTTATCATTCTTTATTTTAATCTTAGCCAAATCTGACTGAGGTTAGGTGGTATCTCATTGTGGTTTTGATTTGTGTCTCCTGTATTATGAAAGATGGTCAGGATTTTTTCATATACATTTTGGCTGTTCTTATGTCTTCCTTAGAGAGTTGTCTATTCAGCTTATTTGCCCATCTTTTCACTGGGTTGATAATTTTGGGAGGTGTAAGCTGCTTGAGTTGTTCGTATATTCTGATTATATTCAGATTCCTTATCTGAGGCATCGTTTGTAAATACATTCTCTCATTCTGAAGATTATGAATTCACTCTAATTATTATTTGTTTTGCTATGGAGAAGCTTTTTAAAACCTTAGTTTTTTCCCCCTTGTCTATTTTGGGGATTATTGCCTTTACTTTGGGGGTCTTATTTAAGAAGGCGTTGCCTACTCCAATGTCTCCAAGAGTTTACCCTGTGTAATCCACTAGCAGTTCTATAATTTGAGGCCTCAGATTTAGATATTTGGTCCTTCCTGAGTTGATTTACGTTAATGGCGAGAGACAGGAGTCCAGTTTCATTTTCCTACAGATGGATTCTCAGTTTTTTCAGCACCATTTGCTAAAGAGACATTATTTTCCCCAGTGGATTGACTGGCACCTTTTGTCAAAAATCAGTCGACTATATGTTTTGAGGTTTAATTATGTGGTCTCTATTTTGTTCCACTGGTTCTGTTCCATGGTCTACATTCCTGTCTACTGGTCTACATTCCTGTTTCTTTCTTTCTTTCTTTTTTCAATTTTTTTTTTTTTTAGAGAGAGAGATTTTGGCTATAGGATGTGTGCACCCACCTGAGAGACAGAAAGCAAGAAATCTCCCCCTGGGGGAATGGCCATGCTGCAATCACTCTTCCTCCATTATCCTCTTGGGATTTTGGACACACATGCACAAGCTCCCAGTGTAAGTGTCAGGCCTCTGGGACTGGGATTCAAACCACAGTTGACCATGTGGGAGTCTAGCAATGTAATTATTGTGCCATCTGCTGGTCCCACATTTCTGTTTTTGTTCCAATTACATACTATTTTGATTATGTAATATAGATGAACTTTGTAATATATCTTGGGGTCAGGGAGTTAGATGCCTTCTACTCCACTATTCTTGTGCAGAATTGTTTTTCAATATGGTTTTTTATTATTACAGACAAATTCTGTGGTTGTTTATTTTAAATCTGTGAAGATTATATTTGGTAATACAATTGAGATTGCATTAAATTTATAGATTAATTTGAGAAGGATTGACTTTTTGATTACATTAATTCTTCCAATCCAGGAACATGGGGTGTCTTTCCACTTTTTGTCATGTTTATTTTTTTTTAGTTTTTTACAGTTTTTCTTGTAGAGGTCTTTGACTTATTTGGTTAGGTTTATTTCTAGATATCTTATACTTTTTTGGCTATTGTAAATGGGATTGCTTTCTTCAATTTTACTGCAGTCTTTTCAGTGTTGGTGTATAGAAATGCTATAAATAAAATGCCATAGATTTATGTATGTTGATTTTGTATCCTGTCACTTTACTATGTTCATTTATCTTTTATAGGAGTTTTTTTTTCCAGATACTTCTGGGTTTTCTATATAATCATGTCATCTGCAAATAGAAATAATTTCATTTCTTCTTTCTCTTTTTTAATGCCTTTTATTTTAGTCTTCTATCTGATTGCATTGGCTAGGGCATCCAGTATTATTTTAAAAAGGGGTTGAGAACGTGGACAGCCTTGTCTTGTTCCAGTTTTTATGTGGAGAAAGTTTTTCCATGTTCAATATGATGTTAGCTACGGTTTTTCATATATGGCTTTTATTGTGTTGAGAAATATCCCTTCTATGTTGATTTTACTGAAAGTCTGAATCATAAAAGGATGTTGTATTTTATCAAATGCTTTTTCTGACTGAGTATTCTCCTGTACTTTCGGTAGATACTCAGGAGTGGAATTGCTGGATCATATGGTAGTTCTATTTGTAGATCTTTGAGGACCCTCTATACTGCTCTCCACAGTGACTGAACCAATTTACATTCCCATTTAAATAAGACCCCCCCAAAGCACAGTCCATAATCTCTTGCCATTTTTAGGATATTGTCCTTGTCCAAGATTTTTACCATTCTGGCTGTGATGTGCTGTGGAGAGGATCTTCTTATGTTGATTCTATTTGAGGTCCTTCATATTTCTTGGGAATGCTTGGATGACTGGGTACTTCTCTAGGTTTGGGAGATTTTCTGCAAGTATTCCATAGAATAGATCTTCTGTGCTTCTGTTGATTCTTTGCATTCTGGAATATCTGTTAGGATATTTGCATGTTTAATAATGTCTAGTATTTCCTGTATGTTGTCCTCATATTTTTTTTTCATTACTGTTGGTGTTTTTATCTAAGTCAAAGGTTTTTTCTTCCAGCTCAGAGATTCTGTCTTCTGCGTGGTCCAATCTGTTATTAATAGCTTTGAGGGAGGTCTTCATTTCTTTTATTGGTGTCTTCATCTCCAAAGTTCTGACTGATTTTTTTTGGGAGGGGGGTGTATTTTGGTGTTGGTCTCCTCCTTCAAATCTTGGAAAGACTTCCTCTTCTCTGTTATTACAAATATTCTGATCTCTGTTTCTGACCTTCCTGAAAATTCTTTTGTGCTGACTACGGTTGAAGAAGAGTTGCTCTGTTCCATCAAAGAAGAGGTGTTTCCTTGTTTACCCACTTTTCTTGCTTCTTTGCTCTGATTTCTAGTCATCTCATGGATTATACACTCCTGCCTAATTTTCTGATGTCAATTTTATAATGTCAGGGGAAAATAGCTATATTTCTCAGATGTATTTTTGCTAGAGGGCCTTGTCTTCCAGTCAGAAAAGTGTATATATAGCCAACTTTAGGTGTTGGCTCCTTTCCCAGTCTCTCAGGACCAGGTGCACCTGGGACTGATCTAGAGGGTTTCACTGGGGGAAGCAATAGGACTTATGTATGGTGTGTGTTATGTGATATACACCACATGATTCAGAAAACTATAGAATCTCAATATATTCATGGATGGGCAGAAGGCATCTAGAGTTCTGAGGCAGTCTTCCTGCCTCAGTTTGTCTCACTGACTGTTGTTGCTCCCTACTCCACCACACAGGTTCTAAGGGTAATCGCTGTGAAAGGATATGGGAGAAGCCAGTATGGGATAGATCTGGCAAAGTTGGAAGGCAGCCATATGCCTCAGGAAGTCTTCCTGCCTCAGTTGGTCCTACTGATTGCTGTTGCTCACTGCTCCATGGCACTGGTTCTGAGTGTAATAGATATAAAAAAAAAAAAAAAAAATGGGGAAAGAGCCTATCTGGAATGTAACTAGGGAAGTTGGAGGGCAGCAGGATGCCTTAGGCAGTCTTCCTGCCTCTATTGGTCTCACTGATTCACTGCACCCCACTCTTTGGTTCAGGCTCTGGGGTAATGGTGGTGAAGGGATGTGGGAGGAGCCAATCTGGGATGTATCTAGGGCATTCGGAAGGCAGAGGGAGGTCTGAGGTGGTCTTCCTGAATCAAGTAGTCTCACTGACTGCTGCTTCTTCCTGCTCCATGGCACAGACTGAGGGTAATGACAGTGAAGACCCACCTGGCATAATGTTCAAGCCACCAGGTCCAGGACTATAATCATAACAGACCATGTTGGAAACCAGCACTTTAAATACCATGCCAAATTCTGGGACTGATTCTATCTCCTTTATCACATTTCCTGAACTAAATTTATTTTAAATTTTTACTCTACTTTTTTCCATATGTTATAAAAACTCACTAGTGGGACTAGCAGATGGCATAGGGGTTATGTCACTGGATGCCCACATGGCTGACCATAATTTGAGTCCTGGACCCAACAGCTTGAAACTCAGGCTAGGCACATGTGCGTGTGTTCCCAAAATCTCAAGAGGAGAATGAAGAAGGGATGATGACATAGCCATCCTTTCTGGGGGGTGATATCTTGCTTTCTGTCTCTCTGTTTCTCTGGTGAGTGCACTTGCCCTATAGCAGACATCTTTCTAAAAATTAAATAAAGTAAAAGTAAATAATTATTTTTTTAAAACTCACTTATTTGTTATCATTGGTTTCAATGAACCTTTTGATTTCAGTCTTTTTTATTTTCTATATTTTTAAACAATCAATGTATATCATTACAGCATGCAAAATGAATTTTCCCAGCATGACTATACTGCATATTAATCCAATTAAAGATATTATCATGCATTTTATCATCAACAGATTATTTTCTATTATTGGGTCCCTGATATGTTTGCTTCTTTCTTTTTTCTCTTGATTCCCTTCCTCTCACCCTCCCCTATTTCTCACCTTCCTTTCCCACTATCTCTAGTAGCCACAATTGTTCACCATGCTATTATGCCTTCCAATCATAGAGTGCAGACACTTGGTTTATATTGAGTGGAGACATACAATGTCTCTCTTTCATAGTCTGGCTCACTTCACTTAGCAAGAAATCTTCCATATTAAATCAATTTCTATAAAACTCCAGGGTCTTATTTTTATGGCTAAGTAGTACTCAGTAGAGTATATGTGCCACACTTTTTCAATCCATTCATGTGTTCATGGACATTTGGGTTGGTTTCATGTTTTAGAAATTGTGAATAATGCCTCAATAAACATAGAATTTCAAGTGTTTTTCTGGTTGAGTGTATTCCTGTTCTTCAGAAAGATACCCAGGAGCAGAATTGCTGGATCAGATGGTGGTTCTATTTGTAGATCTTTGAGGACCTCTATATTGTTCTCCACAGTGGTTGTACTAGTTTACATTCCCATAAACAGTTTAGGAGAGTTCCATTTACACCATAACTTTGTCAGCCCTTGCCAATGTCTTATAAATTTTATTAAATTACTTTTGTTTCTGCCATACAACCAGTAATAACAACACAACCAAAACCATACACATGTAATTAATGCTAATTACATGTTGGTTACTCATGAGTAATTCCCAATTTCTGTTCAGTGACAACCTGCTTGTTTTTCATGAACTAGTGAAACATGGTAAATGATGAAATGAAACATCATAAAATCAACATTCACACACAGTGGTACACAATGAAAAGACTGTTAGCCAAGATTTGGTAGTTTGTGTATTAAAATCAGAATGTATTATGACACCTTTATGAAAACTAGGGAAATACAATGTGTTCAGAAATGTAAATCACAAGTAACTAATAATAATGATATACCCCAGGAATTCTTGAATGTGAAATCAAGTGTATAGATATATGACATAGAGTAGGAAGAAGGTGATCACAGTTGGGAAGGACTTTATATTTGCCTTGATGTCTGTCTCTCTGGACCCTTAGAATAAAGCAATCTCACATATCTGGTAAATGTCTGGAAAAAATTTGTAAGTTAGCTCTTACATTTGAAACAAAAGATTTGGTATGTGTGATTTTCAATAATCTATATTTTATTCTTCCTTTTGAATTCAACATTTTGGGTACATTCTCTATGTAAAAAGTTTCTTCATAAGTATATAAAATTATAAAGTTATAACTTTATATTTGATAATTCTAAAATAGATCATATACATACACACAGATGTCATATATATCAAAGGTTTTTCATTTCAAAATATCAATAGTAAATGATTGACACACACTTAATATTCATTCCTGTAAAAATTCTGTATTTTTACAGAAGTAGTCTATATTATATACTCTGTATAAGGATATTTACATAGTGCTTTTTCAAACAGTTACACACAATGAAAGAACATTGAAGATGCATAAATACATAATGTAAAAACTTCTTATAGAGTGACTACTATTTTCTCTGTAATATACAATATGATCCACTAAATTATCTATAGACCTGAAGGGTCATTGTCTTTGAACTTGTGTCTCAGCCACCACAACACCGAGAGAGAGGCTTGTCTTAACTTATTGTTCCCCAGAATCAGGACACCTGAGTGTCCTGAAGGAAAAGCAATTCCAGTAGCTTGGAAAAATATGAGAAGCACATTTTTATTCACTAAGTCAGAGATAAAAACCGGTATCAAATAAGACAGAATGAAAATTGCATAGAGGAGGAGAAAGGCAATCACAGACTGCAGGGCTGTTATGTGGGCTTTGGTGCTAGCATCTCTGCGTCCTTGGGCATCATGTTGCATTGTCCTGAAATGTCTGCACAGTGAAAAGATTAGCAGGAGAAAAGTTATCAATGACATAGTAAAGGGGATGAGCGTGAACATAGTGTTAATGAGTAAAAGAAGCTTGAAATATCGTGCAGAGTTATTCAAACAAGTTGTATTTCTTTTATATGTATCAACCCAAGCATCCATATGTTTGTTTACTAGGACAAGATTACAAAACAAGGGAATCAAGGACACCAGCAGTATCACTGAGACCACCTTTTTAACTCTCCACTTTAGGTAGAGAAAAATAGAGTTAGAAAAATTGGCTATCTTGAGAAAGTAAAAGATGCTGAGACAGGTAGCAAGCCAGATGCTAAAGTGACTGGTCACTATGCAGCCAATATTGAACATTCTTATACCTTTACCACTGACTAAGAAACCTTGATTAGACACAAACACAAACAAATGTATGAACATTAACCAGAGCAGAACAATTCTGGATATTGCCAACGCAGTGAGAATTTGATCTATTGAGGAAATCGTTCCTCTCTTTGCCCAGTCAATGCTGGTCACCAGTGCTATGACTCCATTTCCTACATTTCCAAAAATGAATTCCACAGTTATAATGACTATAAGAGTGATCACTGTGATACTGCCCATTGTCTGTAAGAGAACGTCTTGATGTTTGATATTTCTGCTGAAGATTTCTTCAAGCATTCACCTAAAATGTTCTGCACATTTAATTCTTCACAATTCAACAATGTACTCCATTTATAAAATCTTGTGTACACAGTATCAAACTAGCAAGCATCAAGATTTCCTTATAACTGAGTTCATCAATTTCCTCGTGAAAATCTTTGTATTTCCCCAGAAGATTCAACTGAGCTTCATCCAGACACAGTGCACCTTAAGCACAGAAGGTTGAAGTCCTTTGTAATTTAGTGATGAAAGAAAGGTTGGATTCTCATTTGCTACCATTCAAAAAAGATATTTTATTGTTAGTTCTTTTTATCTTGTCTTTGTATTTTCTCTGGCAACTTGATGTTTTGGTAGTATGATTACAAGAGTCTAACCCATATATAAAGAGAAAAAAAACTAAATTTGTATGTGGAACTTCCTGAATACTGAAATTTCTAAAATATTTCAAAGGTAGTGTTGAAGGGAATGGAGAGATTATGGTCAAAAGGTATGAAGCCTTAGTTAGGAGAAACAAGTTGGTTTCCTTTTCTTCACTCTGTTGAAAAGCATGCTGAACATGGTTAATTATAGTGTGTAGTACATTTCAAAAATACAAAGAGATTAAATTTAAAATATTCTTTTGATAAAAATGGTATTCCAAGTGATGAATATGTTAATTAGCTTGACCTACTTAATCTATATCATACTCATAAATCCTAATGTCACTTGGTAAACTATATCATAATCTATGCAATTACAGATTGTCAAACTATAATAAAAATAAAGGGACAGAAAAACATAATTGATTTACACACACACACAAACAAAATGTTAAAGATTTATCCACACATTATCCTAAACTCTTCCTAAGAATCAGAGTTTTCTATAGCTTTCATAGAGGCATTATTTTGAGAATGCTAAACATTGAGATACTACTTCTCCATAACCTTATTTCTAGAAGTCCATGCATACACACAAATACACATCTGCACATTTATCTGCATTCAAATGTCCTCTTTCCATTTCAACAATTCAGGCATTTTTTTTCCAAAGTCTATTAAGTGTCTAGTTGATGCTTTCTACTGTGATCGTTTTACAAAAGCATCTTATCATATTAAATGCAAATATTCATTAAAATTTGGGAATATTTTTTCTGTATGGTGAAAAAAAGCTGTGATCTATTTGCTGCCTCATAAAGCACTCTTTGAGTTTGGATGAGCTCATCCACAGTTCATCCTCCTACTCTACTTCCTCTGCTCAGTAGGGCACATTTCTCTATCAGCACCAAATACATTCTGATGGCACCCACATGCCCTCACTCACCCAGCACCTCTATTTACTGACCCCTCATTACAGGCAGCAAGGTGGACACAGGATGATACACCAGCTGCTAAGGATGGGGGAATAAACAGGCTGCCATGACAGTTCTCCCTTGACAACTAAGAATAAGCAAGGGACCAAAGAAATAAACTCAGTAACAGATTCCAAATAGGGCAGAAAAATGTTCATGAAAATTGCACCGACAGCAGCAGCAGGTGAGATAACCTAGTGTGGGGGAGCTGAACCACCTTCAGTTCTGAAACAATACCAAATAAAGAAAGTGAAATCAAGATGTCACAATCATTCTCACAAATGCCCTGTGTTTAGAGGCAAGACATATTGAGAAGACAAAACTGGCTAGCATGGCAAATTTTAAGGAAAAAAATTCTAAGCTAGATGCACAAAACATACCATGAGGGCAGAGGCAGGAAAGTCCCGGCTTGGCCATGTCCATACAATAAAGACAACTTGGGAAAGAAGACAAAGAGAAGTGGAAACTTCTTGTGATGGGTCTGGGTGGGATCTTGTGATGAGGCTGGTACTGAAACATCCTGTGTTCTTAGAAGGGAAAGCAGAGTTCAGTTTCCCAGGGAAGGCAAAACTCACCTAAGAGGGGCTTCCCTAAGGTTCCACTACTAGACACATGAGAATAGCAACAAGAGTAATTTCCAAATTACATCCAGAAATCAGACTAGCCGGGTAGTGCCTAAGAGAAGATCATGTCTTCATCCATCTTTTTTGTTACATCCTTGTCTGGTTTTGGAATAGGATGATGGAGGTTTCATAGAGTCAATTTGGGAGGGTTCTTTCCTTTTGGATCTTTAGAAACAGTTTGAGAACAATTGGGGTTAATTCCTCTTTAAAAGCTTTGTAGAATTCAGAAGTGAAGACATCAGAACCTGGCTTTTCTTTATTGGGAGACTATATGTTATTTAATCAATCTTATTAATTGTGAAGGGTCTAGTCAGACTTTTTTTTTCCCACTAACAGCATACTGAATGGGGGAACACTGAAAGCTTTTCCACTGAAAAGGGTAATAAGACAAGGCTGGCCACTTTCTCCATTTCTTTTCAACATAGTACTACAAGTTCTAGCCATTGTAATCAGACAAGAGAGTCGATTAAAAAGGATTCAAATAGGCAAAGAAGTGAAATGATCTCTGTTTGCAGATAGTATGATTCTATACATAGCAAATCCAAAAGAATTCACAAAAAAACTTCCAATAAGTGATAAAGAAATAAAGTGTCAGGATAAAAAATAAACATACAAAAACCTATAGCATTTATATACACTTACCGGAGACCTGCACCAGCCAGGGTGGGTTGAGGTTCGTACACAGGAAGGCAATGCAGGCAAGAAGGAATCAGACTGAGACCTCAATGCTCTTGAGCATGTTCTCAGCCAACTACAGTCAGAGCAAGTTCAAGACTGCAGCCCCAGTGGCTATCAAACATATGTATTTATTGAGAGATGTTTTACAGGAGTAGGAGGAGTGAGGGGAAGTAAGCGATTTACTCTAAGAAATAGGCTATTCAAAGCATGGGAACTATAATCATAAAACATGATGTCTGTTCTGTTTGATTAAGCATAATTAGTCATAGTCCTCAGGGCGAAGGAGTCCATCTGTCCAATGCATTTTCTTCTTAAATCTTGATTACCAGACAAGGCCTTTCTGGATGAGGGGTTTTTGTGGCTCAGTAGACAACACAGGATGTTTTATTAGCAGTTTTTCCAAGTTTACAGTACACGGAAGAGAAATTATTTGTAGTTAGGAACTATCTGTTGCTTGCCCAAGCTTAGACAAGAACTCCTGGATAAGATAGGTAATTTTCCCCTGGCACCTTCAGGTTTGTTTATCCTGTCGCTGCCAGCCAAATCTGTCCTTCCTTTGTTAACTCCCAAATTCCTACATCTTGCTTGTGGAATTTCTATTAATTAGCAAATTTTTGTGCCCATCTTTGAATCCCTGTCATGGTGGTGGGTATGCTAACTGCTAACTCGGTCTAACATAAGCTAATTTGGCCTGCAGCCTTAACAAGGGGTGATTATGTAAAATTAGCCTTAAACTAACTTAACCTACATTTCCTAATTACGCTAATGTGGCTTATACTAACTTAACCTAACATATGCTAATTTGGCTTAACACAGACAGGTGGAGTGAGTCTCACAAAGTAATTTCCTGATGGCTGTCACCTTAGGGAACCACATTCCTTTAGGATCACTAATTTGCTTTATTGTAAAGTTGCAGTAAGGCTGGGGGTATTATTATTATTTTTTTTTTTTGGAGAGATTTTCGCTATAGGGCACGTGTGTTCGCCAGACAGACAGAGAGAGACATAGAGACAGAAAGCGAGAAATAACCCCCCAGGGGGGATGGTCATGCCGCAATCCCTTCTCCTCCATTCTCCTCTCGGGATCTTGGGCACGCACGCACATGCGCCCAGCGTGAGTTTTAAGCCACCGGGTCCGGGACGCGAACTGCGGTAGACTACGTAGGAGTCCAGCGACATAGCCATTACGCTAACTGCTGGTTCCCAGGCTGAGGGTATTATCTTACCCTTGGGGGTACCATAATGACAGTAAAGCTCATGGCAGAGAAATTGAGCACAAACCAGTACAACAAACACAGTTGAAAACTGGAGCCTGTAACTGTCAGCCTTGCTTGCAGTTCTCAGCCCAGCCTTGCTTAGGCATGAGAGGCAGCTCCTTTATGTTCTGCCTCTGTTGACTGTATGGTCTCCGCCACACTAACTATGAAAAAATTGAGATACAGTTGAAAAAAGCCATCCCATTTACATAACCACAAAAGCAATAAGATATCTGGGAATAACCTTAACCAGAAAGAGTGAAAGACTGCTACAAGGAAAACTATGAAACACCTGAAAACAATTAAAAAACATAAAAAAGTGAAAAAACACCCTATGTTCCTGAATTGGAAGAATTAATATAACCAGGATATCAATCCTTCCCAAGTTAATCTACAAATCCAATGCAATTCAGATTAAAGTACCAGAAATATTCCTCACAGGAATAGAAAAAAAATTATAAAATTTGTCTTCAACCTTAAAAGGCCCCCTATAACCAAAGCAAGGGGAATAAAGGGAAGGCATTTCTTAGCTTGCAAAGTGAATATTTGAACAGGTATACATTTCTAACCAGTCCAGTTGAAAATACTATACACATTATCTTCAACAGATAATAACCCATTTCTTTGTCTCATAAATGCCTTGCTTCTCTATTTTTCTCCTTAATGTATACATATTGGAATATTCACTTTACAAGCTAAGTGACATATGTAATTGACTATATATTGAAATAAAAATATACTATATATATATAATAAATAAAAATAAAAAGTAATTAAAAAATAAAAATAAAGGGGGGTATCTCACTTTCTGACATCAAAACATATTACAAAGCTGCAGTAATCAAAACAACATGGTATTGGCACAAAAATAGGCAGGTAAACCAATGGAACAGATTTGAGAACCCAAAAACAAACCTCAAAATGTAGGCAGTGGCCAGATCTGGACAAAATACCAGTGACCTTCAAAGTAGATATGGTCTTGGAGCTGATGCTGCAGGGCAAGTGAAAGCAATAACAAGGCCTTGATCTATTTTTGCACTGCCAGGCTGTATAAATTAAAGAAAACTGTGTCAGCCAGAGAAGGCCAGGGGAGTCTTGTTTAGAACCGTGGATGCAAGGTATTCCACAGCTTCTGTCAACAATAGAAAATACCTGTCTTTACCTTTCACTTCTCCCTCCCTCTTACTCTATAAATGGCTCAGTGCCACAGTGATTTTCATCAGAGATGCCTGCCCGATCCCTGCTTTTCTCTACTTGTGTGTCTTACTGTGTGTTTTTTCTAAATCTACTACTGCTACCACTCAGGGTCCAAGCCTCACAGACTGAGGCATGAAACCATATGGCCAACTGATCATTGACAAAGGGCACAAGACAATCCGGTGGGGAACAAACCTCACCAAATGGTGCTAGGAAAACCAGATATCCACCTGCAGAATATTGAAACTGAACCCTATTTCTCACCATTAACAAAATTCAACTAAAAATGGATTAAGAATCTAAACATAAAGCATCAAACTATAAAACTGCTTGTGGGAAACTTAGGAAAAAATCTTTTTTTTTTTTTTTTTTGAGAGGTTTTGCTACAGGGTCCGTGTACTTGCCAGAGAGACAGAGAGAGACAAGAGAGACAGAAATCGAGAAATCACCCCCCAGGGGGAATGGCCACCCTGCAATCCCTTCTCCATTCTCCTCTCGGGATCTTGGGCATGCACGCACATGTGCCTGGCGTGAGGGTAAGCCACCAGGTCTGGGACGCGAACCACGGTCAACTACATGGGAGTTCAGTGACATAGCCATTACACTAACTGCTGTCCCAGGAAAAAGTCTTGAAGACCTTGGAAAAGGCAAAGAATTCTTAAAGAATACCCCAAAAGCACAGGCAATAGTCACAAAACTAGAGAGAACTATAATAGGCTAAAAATACTCCTTTACAGCTAAAGAAAAAAATAAGTGAATCAGCAATCCTCAAAATGGGAGAATATAGTGAAAAATATACCTCAGATAAGAGACAGATAACCAGAATATACAGGGAACTCAAGCAGCTTATCCACAAAAAAAAAAAAAAAAAAAAAAGAAAAAGTGATCAACCCAATTAAAAGATGGGAAAATTAGCTGATCAGACAACTTTCCAAGGTAGACATATGAGCTTCCAAAATGCATATGAAAACATGTTCAGCATTTTTTTAATCATAAGGGAAATGAAATCAAAATCACAATGAGATATCACTTTACCCAAGTAAGAATAATTCAAATTTAAAAATAAAAATAAAAAATGGAGACTAACAGATAGCATAATGGTTACATCGCTGGACTCACATGTAGTTGTCTGCATGCAGTTCAAGTCCCAGACCCAGCAACTTAAAACTCAAGCCAGGAGCATGCGAATGTGTGCCCAAAACCCAAGGGAAGAACAGAGGGGAAGGGATTGTGGGATTGCGGCATGGCCATCCCCAATGGGGGATGATTTATCTCTCTCTTTCTCTCTCTCCCCCTATATCTCTGGCAAGCATACAGGCCCTATTGCAAAAATCTCTCTAAAAAGAATAAGTAAATAAATAAATAATGATAAGTGTTGGCATGGCTGTCATGAAAAGGGAACTCTCCTACACTGTGGGTGGGAATGTAAATTAATACAAGCACTGTGGAGAACAATATGAAAGTTGTTGCTTAGAAACCTATAAGTAGAACTACCATACAACCCTGTAATTCCACTCTTAAGTATCTACCCAAAGGATAGGAAAATACTCAGTCAGAAAAACACTTGCACATTCATGTTTATTGAAGCATTATTTACAATTGCTAAGATATGGAATCAACCCAAATGTCCAAAAATAGACAAATGGATTGAAAAAATATGGCACATGTACTCTATGAATACTACTTGGCCATAAAAGAATAATGATCCCCTGACATTTGAAACAAAGTGGACTAATATGGAGACTTAATACTAAGCAAAGCAAGTCAGACAATGAAAGACAGGCTTTGTATGTCCCTGCTCAGTATATACCAAATGTCTGCACCTCTATAGCAGAAACTGAAAGACTGGAAGATCAAATAATAAATAAGGCAACTATAGATTCTAGAGATAGTAAAAGGGAATAATCATGAGTGGGAAGAGGGGGAGTGAGGAACAGGGAAAAAAAACACTTAATTGACACCAAAGTGAAAAGTTATTTGCTGCTGATAATGTATATGGTAATGTCTTTGTCTTGACAGATAATGCAGTGTATTTGGGCTGGGAAAAACCATGTTGTACACTATAAAGATGTATAGTGTTTAAATGTAAATAATAAATATAAATATTAAAATAGTATTATTGAAATCCCCTTCTGCTACTGTGATTTTTGAGAGTTTCTTTTTTTTTTTTTTTTTTTTTTTTTTGGAGAGGTTTCCGCTATAGGGCGCATGCGCTCGCCAGAAAGACAGAGAGAGACAGAGAGATAGAAAGCGAAAAATTATCCCCCAGCAGGGATAGCCACACTGAAATCCCTTCTCCTCCATTCTCCTCTCGGGATCTTGGGCACACACGCACACGCTCCCGGCATGAGTTTAAGCCACCAGGTCCAGGAATCAAACTGCAGTCGACTACATGGGAGTCCAGCGACATAGTCATTACGCAAACTGCTGGTCCCGAGAGTTTCACTTTTAAATGTGAATGACACTAACATTTGAGGGGATAAAGTTTATATAATGTGAGATATGACAGTGCCTATGTAAAAAATGTATATATTTAAATTTAAATACATATTCAGGAATAACCAGCCTTTTTCATCTCTGTTGAACTGCCTGGTACATTTTCAGTAAGGAAATATATTAGATCACTAAAATGTAAGCATATCTCAGAAACTGAAGAATTGAGACATGGGTTTTCTGGTATTTTCAGTTTAGGGAAAAGGGGCAGAACCAGTGAAGAGAATTGAGGTGCCTGACGAGCAAAAACAAAAGCCAGCAGAGTGTAATAAACTGTCCGATGTAGCTGAGAGGTCAGATGTAGCTGAGAGGTCAGGAGAGACAAAAACTGAGCTTTGCAAGGTGGATTTGTTGGTGACCTTACCAAGGTCAACATCCATGAAGTGTGAAAACAACAACCACCTCATTGGAATGGACTCTGATGAATGAATTTTTTTTTTTTTTTTTTTTTTTTTTTTGGAGAGGCTTTCACTATAGGGCGCATGCGCTCGCCAGACAGACAGAGAAAGACAGAGAGACAGAAAGCGAGAAATCACCCCCCAGAGGGGATGGTCACGCCACAATCCCTTCTCCTCCATTCTCCTCTCAGGATCTTGGGCACGCACGCACACGCGCCCAGCGTGTTTTAAGCCACCGGGTCCGGGACACGAACCACGGTCGACTACGTGGGAGTCCAGCGACATAGCCATTACGCTAACTGCTGGTTCCCCAGATGAGTGAATTTGAAGAGGTTTTAGAGTTTAAAAATTACTGAAATGCAAGAGAAAATTGAGATGAATTGCTGATCCCAGAGGCCATCCTTTGTGGTTAAAAAATGAAAGTCCTTCATTGAATTCTTAAGATTGCCTCTATTCAAAGAACAAAAGTCCACTCATTGAAGAAACACCTAAGTTCCTTTGATAAGATCTCTGAAAAATCTCTGCAGGAGAGTTCAGGATGGGTACCAGACAATGGCATTGTAGTAGGGCTACTGCATACAAGTGGGAATTGCTTCCTGGAGCCTCCCTCTACTGGACACACCTGTGATCTGGGCTAGATGAAATTGGATATAAATCATAGGATAAGAACCATATTGGAAGATGCATTTCTCTCTTTCAATCTCATGTAAGAAATAAACATATACTTAAATAAATTTTATATAAAAATGTATGCAGGATGTGATCCTTAGGTGGCTTTCCAAAAACCAGCGGCCAATACCAGATTGCAGTACCATGGGAAGGAATATTCATCCATATTGTCAGCAACGTTTAAGTGTGGGCCCTGATATACACCAGAATCTTCTGACCAGAGAGACATTGCTATCTTTTGAACAGTGTGGGAGTTTTGGATTGTCAGATGTTACCTAGAATTTTGAGATAATGGGTTGTGATTGTCTATCACTGCCTGAATATTTAATTAAAATGGGTACATTTGTGGGGCATCAGATGGTGTGGAGATTGAGTCACTGGACTCTAACATGGTCAACTATGGTTCAAGTTCTGGACCTAGCAGCTTGCGTTCTCTCTCTCTCTCTCATGCATGTGCCCTGTAGTAAATTAAAAATAATAGTAATAAATAAAATTAAATGTATACTTCTTTAAAAAATAATAAATGGGGTGGGGGCAGTAGGTGGCTTGGTAGTTAAGGTGCTAGCTAGACTCCCACATGGACAACCATGGTTTGAATCCGGGACTGGTGGCTTACTTTCTCACTCTCTCTCTCTCTCTCTCTCTCTCTCTCTCTCTCTCGTCAAATTAAAAAATAATAATATAAAGTTAAATAAATAACTATTTTTAAAAATAAATAAATAAATGGGTTTGGCAGTTGATAGAACTCTCACATTGCTACCTGATCTGTACTGTAAGGGACATTCATATTTAAAGATATTTATCTAATTAAAATATTGGAAAATAAGGTAATATTGTTAGTCTTGTACCCTGCAATATACACTGTTATAGGACTCTGTCACCATGGGCAGATCAATCCCTTCCCCTTGCCCTTACTTAGTCATGTTACTAGTCCTGATTAACACAAAATTAGCAGAATCTATACAGAGATTTGAAATGGCTTCTGTACTGGGGATTGCCCAGTCTGGCTTTTCTACATACACTCTGAGGACATGCCTAAGCCTGTGCTCTGTTCCCAGGAGAAGAATTAAAAGCTCAGAGTCAAATCATCCAGCCCGCTCCAGCCTAAACTGGCCAAACTCTAACCAGCTCCCAGATGCATTGTAGAAGTCGGCCTGTTTCCAGCTACTGTTGCTGTCCCCAAGGCCAGCTTAGTCAGACTACTTCCACAGACATGCAAGAAGTATGTATTTCATGTAATTTGTCAGTTAAGATCTGGAGAAGTTTCTTTAGCTTCCTGGTATATGCACCACGCTAAATCAAGCACATGGGAGATCTGTCCACCATGTATCTAGCTGTGTCAGCCATTAGATCAGGCATGTCAAAGTTTTTGTCAGGGGTCAGGAGGTGGATAATTAAACTGGAAGACTGGAAACCATGGGAGTATCCTCTCAAACTCTACATACTGCAACTAAAATAGGAAAGTTCTGGGGCCAGCAGGTGGCATGGTGGTTAAGGCACTGGATTCCCACATGAACAACCATGGCTTGAGTCCTAGACCCAGAGGCCTGAGAATCACACTAGGTGCAGATGCATGCATGCCCCAAATACCAAGAGAAAGAAGAAGGCATTGCTCATGGCCATCTCCTCTGGGGAATGATTTATCACTTTCCTTCTTTCTGTCTGTCTCTCTCGAGCATACATATATACCCTATGACAAAAAACAAAGGGGAAAAGAATATAGAAGATCTACTGCTAAGTGAAATAAATCAGGATATGAAAGAGAGACATTGTATGTCTCCACTTAATATATATCAACTGTCTACACTCTATGGTGGAAACTGAAAGAGTAGAGAATATAGAAGCATGTAAAATGGTTATGACTCTGGAGACAGTGTGGAAAGAAGGTTGGGGGGGGGGAGTGTGTGAGAAAAGAAATTAAGGAGAAAAATAGAAAGGCAAGACATTTATGGGACAGAGTAATGGATCGATGTCTGTTCACAATATGTGTATAGTATCCTCAGCTGTACTGGTGTGAGGTGTATTCATCTTGGGTAAATTCACTTTTCAAGCCTAGTTATATATAGTGATGGAATGTATAAAATAAAATAAATGGGGACATTCTAATTCAATTATCTTGGAGCCAAACAATGTATATAAATGGTGGATTTTTTTCCCCTATATGTAATGAACAGAGAGTAAAGATTAATTTTAGAATGTATTTCTGCTTGTTGAGAATATTTATATAAAAATTATAATGCACATTCAGAAACGGTCCAAAACAAATGGGCCGCATTGTGTCATAAACCAAACAGATATGTATCCACCACGCAGGTCAAGACATGGACTACTATGGACAGCTCTAGGCCACCTCCATGCCACTGTCCTAATTACCACACATTTCAACATATCTCCTGAGGTAAGCTATATCCACAATTTATGATGATAATTTCCATGATTTCCTTTATACTTCCCCAACTAGATACATAACCCTTAACTCCTGGACTTAGTTCAGCTTGCTTTGAATTTTATATAAATGGAATCCTATAATAGATATTCTTGTTCATGGATTTTTGTTTAGCGTTATGATTCTGAAATTTAACCATATTATTGCATATACATCAATCTCATTCCTTCTCATTTCTCTAAATTTTTCCATTGTATGAATTTACTTTTATTATTCATCAATTCTCAGTTGGTAGTATTTGGGATATGCCTTTTTCAAACTGTCTTAAATAATACTACCATGAGCATTCTTTCTGACGTCAGTTGTAATAAGTTTAGATAATGCTTATTTCAAATATGCTTTTGTAAAACTCATCAACATACACACAATGAACAAACATTGAAGATACATAAGTTAATAACATACAAAACTTTATAAACTGATATTCCTCTGAAATGTGCCAGCTGGTCTGCTAAGAAGTCTGTGTACCTGAGGGGTCTGCACTTTTGTTTTTGTGTTTTTAGTTTAGCTTTCTTTTAGTTTTGTTATAGGCACATGTGCTCACCAAAAGAAAGAGACAGAAAAAAATGATAAATCATCTCTCCCAAAATGGATGGCCACACTACAATCCTTTCTTTATTCACCTCTTAGGATTTGGGACACACACATAGATGTCTGGCATCATTTTTCAAACCACCAGGCCCAGGATTTGAATCACAGGGTCAGCCACATGGAATCCAGCTGATTTAATCTCCATGCCAACTGCTGTCTCAGGGTCTCCAGTTTTGACCATCCACCTCAACCACCATAGTACTGAGACAGAGGCCTGTCTCTGCTCATTGTTTCCCAGAATCAGGACACAAGAGAAGCCAGAAGGAAAAGCAATTGCAGTAACCTGACAAAGCATGAGAATCAGATTGTCATTCACCAAGTCAGAGATCAAAACTGTTATAAAATAAGACAAAAAGAAAATGGCACAGAGCAGGAAGAAGGTGATCACGGACTGCAGGGCTATCATGTGGGCCTTGGTGCTGGCATCTCTGGGTCCTTGGACATCACGCTGCATTATCTTGAGATGTTTGTACAGTGAGAAAGATTGGGAAGAGAAAGGTTGTCAGCAACACAGCAAAGGGTATGAAAGTGAACATAGTATTGATGAGTAAAAGAAGATAAAAGTGCAAAATCACTCAAACTAGAACTACAAGTCGTGTTTCCTTTACGTCCATCAATCCAGACATTAATACACATGGCCATCAGTGTAATATTGAAAAACAAGAGGACCAATGTCACCAGAAGTATCACCAAGACCACCTTTTTATCTCTCCACTTTGGGAAGAGAAAAGCGTAGTTAGAAAGCTGGCTATCTTGAGAAAGTAAAAGACGCTGAGACAGGTAGCAAGACAGATGCTAAAGTGATTGGTCACAACCTAGGTGGCATTCAGCATTCTGAACATTCTCCCACTTATGAATAAAACTGAATTGGATATATAAAAACACCAATTTGTGAATACTGACCAGAGAAGACCAGTCCTAGAGATCGCCAAAGCAGTGAGCATTTGATCAGCTGAGGAGATCTTCCTTCTGTTTGCCCAGTCAATTCTGTTCACCAGTGCGATGAATCCATTCCCTACATTTCCAATCATGAATTCCACACTTACAATGGATGAAAAGGCACTCTCTATGACATTACCCATTGACTGGTAAGAGAATTCCCCAACGTAAAATATATCTGTTGGAGATTTCTTAATACATTTACCTAAAATGCTCTGCACATTTAATTCCTGAAAATTTGGTAATGTACATTTATAAAAAGATGTGTACACAATAAGAACCTAGCAACCATCAAGATTCGCTAATGATGGAGTTCACAGCTTTCTTCATGAAACTCTTTATATTTCCTCTAATAACCCAGTTAAGTCTCATCTAGATACTGTGCACCGTAAAGACAGTAGAAGGGAGTCTTTTTGTAGTTGGTGATGAAGTACATGTTGAATTCACATTTACTAACATACAAAAAGATTTATTATTTATTTTTTGGTTTTAAAGAGGTTTTCGCTATAGGGTGTGTGCTCTTGCAAGAAAGATAGAGAGGGACAGAGAGACAGAAAGCGAGAAATCATCTCCCAGGGGGATGGCCATGCCACAATCCCTTCTGCTCCATTCTCCTCTCAGGATCTTGGACACGCACGCACATACCCCAATGTGAGAGTAAAAGGCACCGGGTCCAGGACTTGAACCGCAGTTGACTACATGGGAGTCCAGTAGCATAGCTATTACGCCATCTTCTGGTCCCAAAATATTTTTTTTGATGCTTTGTTCTTCTCGCCATATCTGCATATTTGACTCTGGTAACTTGAGTTCCCAATAAATACCATTAGAAGATTCTAACACATGCACCAGGCAGCAATTATCTAAATTAGTATGTGGAAAGTACCGAGTACTGATGATTTTTAACTACATCAATAATACTAATAGGGGGACTAAAGATATGATGGTGAAAGGCAATGAAGCCTCAGTTAGGTGAAATAAGTTTGGTTTGATTTGGTTTTGGTTTTAGTTTTTGTTTTAAGATCTGCAGATACATACACTAAGCATGGTTAATGATGGCATATTTCAAAATTTAAGACAGTTTATTTCAAACATTCTCACAACAATAAATGAGAAGTTATTGAAGCAATAAATATAGTAATCATATGATCTAATTCTTATTTTATTCATACATTATATCATCACATCATACCATATACAACTATAATTTGTTGAATTATAATGAGAAGAAAGAAAGAAGAGAAAGGGAAAGGAAGGGTGGAAAGAGAGAAAGAGGAAAAAAGGATAAACACATTTGACTTTTTTAAAAGTAGGTTTGTAGAAAGTCCAACATTGTCCCATGTTCTTCCTATAAAGGATTAGAATTTTCTAATAATTTCACTGGAGGTTATAATTCATTTCATTTTGTTTTATAATTTCATTGACATTTTTGTATTGAACATTTTTTAACATAGGGAATATTTGAGTCATTTTATCTAAATTTTAAGAAAATTTTAAGAATGGTTGATGAAAAGGATGATTGGCAATACCAGAGCTCAGATGCGGTGTAGGGGAAAACTGACATAACTGATATTTGATGTAAGATCCCAATTTCACAAAGGGTCTTCCAAAATTCAAAAATTGTAAGAAATTAATTTACTTACTGAATATGGACACTTATCACATCATTGAGAATAGGTCATGATCATGTTAGTTTTTTTTTAAATTCATCTCTATGTACAAATGATCTTTTCCTAAGCTATTTACATATGTGCATTATACTTAATATTCCTAGGGACTCTATGATACTGTATACAAAATGTACTCTAAATATGTTTGCCACTCTTGAATTTTGTCCTTTTGCTAATAGTAATTCTATTTACTTTCTATTAAACAGGAGATAAGAATTTATGATGGAAAAATAAAATATATCCCAAAGACATCATCACTATTGATTTAGAATTGAATGTTCCTACCATTCATGTGATTGGAGCTCCCAACAACGAAATCTAAACACACTGTGGTACATGTATATGATAGCAATCATAATGGCAAACAGCAATGATTTCCTGAAATAAACTGTCAGCTTTTAATAATGTAGAAATACAAATCTTAAATACCTTGATTGGAAAAAGATAAAATTACATGTATGTGAAAAACACATGGCTTCATAATTCTAAGACCTTTATTACCATATTTTGTGTAATGAAGTGGTTTGTGTGAAAAAAAATTGATTAGGATTATGTCATGGTGAATATGTCCTATATTTTTTATATACACAAGCATGCAGATACACACAAACTTATATACATTTTTAAAAGAAATTTGGGTAAAAGGCTTTTCTAGATACACTGCTCAAAATTACTCAAATACATACACTATGGAAAAAGTAGCAGGAAGCAGAAAATATTAAACTCCATGAGTTTGGGGGGTTATTTTTCCTGCAAGATACATGATGTCCCCATTTTTTTAAAAAGGTCTTTGGCATAGGATGTATGCACTCACCAGAGAGAGACAGAGAAAAAGTGAGAGGGAAAGATGGATATCACCCCCAGGAGATGTGGCCACATTGCAATCCTTTTTCCTCCATTCTTCTCCTGGGATTTTGGACACACACATGCAGGCCCAGCATGAGTTTCACGCTGCCAGGTCCAGGACTCAAACCACAGAGGGCCATGTGGCTGTCTCCATTATTAATCTAAGCCATTGAAAGTTTCTGTCCTTTCAGCCAGCACTTCAACTGCCACAAAACTGAAAGAAAGGACTGTTTCAGTTTCCTGTTTCCCCAAATCAGGAAAAGTGAGTGGCTAGAAGGATAGACGATTCCATGGCCTGGCAAAGCACGAGGACTGTTTTGTGTGACTGTCTGTCAGAATTCCAAAATGATATAACTAGAGACAAAAAGTAAATGACAATTAGCAAGAGGAAGGAGATCACAGTTTGCAAAGCTTTTACGTGAACTTTGGTGCTGGTATCTTGAGATCCTTTGCCATGGAGCTGCATCTTCTTGAGATGTTTACACAGGGAATAGATTAACAAAAGAAAAGATATCAGAGACACAGTAAAGGGTAGGAAATTTTCTAGTGTGGCAGCAACCATAGCTGAAAGATGTACAGTGTTCCTCAGTTTAATCTCCCAAGTCCTATTTCTTTCATGTCGTCTTCGCCGCATACTCACATTCATGAGTCCCACCACAAGATGACAAAGTAGAAAGACCAAAGTCCCCAACAATACGACCAGAATTACATTCTTAACTTTCCTTTTTAAACGAAGAAAAATATAGTTAGAGAAATTGGCAATCTTGAACAAATAAAATATGCTGAGGCTAGTAGCAAGCCAGATGCTAAAATGATTTGCCAATATCCAGGCACTATGAATAATAATTCTTACTTTTGTATTAGAGAAATCTGGATTAAACACACTTGTATACCAATGCATTAATATTACCCAGAGCAAACCAATTCTGGATACTGCCAGAGCAGTGAGAATTCGATCAGCTAAGGAGATTTTTTGTCTCTTGACCCAGTCAATGAAGTTCATCAGTGCTATAAAACCATTGGCAAAATTTCCACGAAAAAATTGTATCATTACTGGGATGGAAAAAATGATCGGTAGTAAACTTATCATTACTGAGCAAAACAGGCAAATTAAATAAAAGAAAGAAAGAAATGAAAAGCTAATATAACTAGGTCTGATTTGTTTTTTATCTTGACCTTAAGTTCAATATATATCAGATTTCTGAATGTACACTAACATTCTTTTTTCTTTTAAATTCCATGACTAAATTCAACTAGGAAAGCACCACAGTATGCTAATGAATAACATCTCTATGGAAAACACTGTTACTGCGGATATAGCTTAGGTTAACTCCTATCTATGGCCTGCTCATCATAAGAATACTTCTGATTTCAAAAGAGAGCTAAATTTTTATTTACAAGCATGCAAATGAAAAGACATATCCTCTTTCCGTGTTTTGCAGTTTTTCCTTGTTAAATCTCTCTGAGACTTGTGTTCAGCAACCTTAGTTGTTAGGAAAATTTTATAAGTCAATATGTAGACTATACATTGAATGTCTGAATTTTTATATGAATGATGGTCATAAGTCAGCTCATCTCCACTATAGATCATTTTTAAGCTCAATGTACATAGAAAGAATCCAAACGTTTCCTATCAGAAGCATTCAAAAGCACATTATCCAAGATTTATGAATAAACAATAAACATAGTGTTTATTGCTGCACTATTCACAATAACCAATATAGAGAATCTAGCTAAATGTCCATCAACAAATAAATGGATAAAGAAAATGTATGTATACACAATTGAATACTAGCCAGCCATATAAAAGAATGAAATTCTGTCATTTGCAGTAATATTGATGAGTCTAGACCACTTTATGTTAAATGAAATAAGCCAGGCACAGAAAGATAAATAGCATATATTCCCTCATATCTGTGAGCTAAATAAAGTTGACCTCTGAAACAAAAAGTAGTGTAGTGATTTTTAGAAGCTGAGAAGGGGATGGTAGAGGGGAGGATTAGAGAGATTGGCTTGTGAATACAAATTACAGCTCAATAAGAGGCTAAATTGTAGTGTTTAATTACACTGTAGAGTAACTATATATGGCAATTATGTATTATGTATTTCAAAATAGCTAGGAGAAAGATTGTGAATGTTCCCAAAATGAAAAAAGAATAAATGTTTCAGATAAAGGACAATGGGGCCGTCAGGTGACATGGTAGTTAGGGTGCTGAACTACCACATAGCTGACCACAGTTCAAGTCCTGGACCTAGTGGCTTGCTTTCTTACTTTCTCTGTCTCTCTCTTTCTCTTTCCCTCTCTTTCTTGTCAAATTAAATAATAATAATATTAAATAAAGTTAAATAAATAATTATTTAAAAGGATGATATTAATTGCTCTGATATGATCATTATACGTAATATGCAAATATTAAAGCATCACACTATATCAATGAATATGTACAATTATTATTGTCAATTAGATAGAGCAACAATAAAAAACATGAAAAAAAAAATTCCAGATTTTCTTGAGAACCTCAGAAAAGCCAATAATTCTTAAAATCTAGTTTCTGCTATTTGACATTTATGGATAATTTTATTCTTTACAAATTCAAACACACATACACACACACACATACACTCATGGATAGAAGAATTATTGTCACTTAATTTCCAAATTGTAAAATGGTTTTCAGGTAGGTCATCAGGTTAAACAGCCATTTTTTTTCCCCCACTTAGGCTTTTTTAGCCCATTTTAATATTAATCAAATGTGTCTCTCATGCTTAGTCCTTTAAAAACTTTCAAAAGTTACATTCATGAGTCTATTTAATATTTAAATACTAGTTATCTAATTTAAATACTCAGAAATAATGTAAGATTGTTAGTCCCACAATCTGTGACATACGATGCTGCAGGACTTCCTATCCACAGGCAGGTACATCCCTTCCCCTTCCCTCTGAGCTCAATCATGTAACTAGTCCTGATAATTATGAAATTAGTAGACTCTACAGAGATTTGAAATGGCTTATGTGTTGGGGATTGCCAAGTCTAGATGTTCTACATTCACCAGGAGGACATGCCTTGGTTTGTGCTCTGGTCTCAGGAGGAGAATGAGACTCAGAGTCCAGTTGTCTAGCCCCCTCCAACCTAAATCAGCCAAACTCTAACCAGCTCTGACATGCAGAAGTCAGCTTGTCTCCAGGCATCATTGCCATTCACTAAGGCCAGCTTAGAAATACTAAATCTGTGGCCAACAAGTGGCATAGTGGTTAAGGCACTGGACTTCCCTATGGCTTACTGTGGTTCTCGTCCCTGACACAGCAACTGAAGAATCACACCAGGCATATACGCAGGCATGCTCAAAATCCCAGAGGAGAATAGAGGAAAAGGGACTGTGCCATGGACATGCCCCTTGAAGAGTGGTTTCTTACTTTCTTTCTTCTGTCTCTCTGGCAAACACATGTGCCCCACCACAAAAATCTCTTTAAAAAAAATAAAAGAAAGAAAGAAAGGGATCAGCAGTTAGCGTAATGGCTATGTCGCTGGACTCCCACATAGTCGACCGCGGTTCGAGTCCCGGACCCGGTAGCTTAAAACTCACGCCGGGCACGTGTGCGTGCATACCCAAGATCCCGAGAGCAGAATGGAGGAGAAGGGATTGCGGCGTGGCCATCCCCCCTGGGGGGTGATTTCCTGCTTTCTGTCTCTCTGTCTCTCTCTGTCTGTCTGGTGAGCGCACACGCCCTATAGCAAAAACCTCTTAAAAAAAAAAAAGAAAGAAAGAAAGAAAGAAAGAAAGAAAGAAAGAAAGACTAAATCCAGACATGTGAAGCATGTGTGTGTAATGTAATTTGTCATTTAAGTTTTAGAGTAGTGTCTTTTACAAAAAAAAAAAAAAAAAAAAAAAAAAAAAAAAAAAAAAAAAAAAAAAGCTTTCTGATATACTCGTTATTGAAATGGGGGAAAAGCACTTTTTAGAAAACTTAGCATATCTGAATATCAGAAGGAAAAAGGTAGGCTTAATAACACAGATAATTGGCCCCTGCCCATATCACACACTTAACAACTCTCTAAAGGCCAGGCCACCCATGGCATCAGTGCTACTATCTTGTGATCCACTTCCTGTCACAGCACCCCCACCAACCCTGGTCACACTGGGACCAGAAAGGTTGGGATAAATCAGAGAAACACAGCCAGCAACTGAGGGGAGGATCAACCACCATCAGCTTTATCACCTGTAAGTGCTTGGGCCATGACCTCTGCCTGCGAGAAGCTTCAGAAAGCGGAATCAGGCAGGACTGACGGGGTAAGAGGACGTAGGCAGAAGGAGAGAGTAGCCAAATGCCTGAAGTTGGTGAAGCTCTGCAGGACTTTCTCCTCCCAATTTCCTTTCTAGAGAAGAGAACCTCTCCTCTACAGAGATCCTCTACTCTGAAACTCTGAACTACAGATTATCACCACATATTCTAGCACTCTGACCACCCCCAAAAATACAAGGAACCTGGCACAGAGCTAAGACACATCGTAGGGAAATGCAAGAGCAAACAGTTTGTGTACCGGACCTATACCCAAATCCTACCCCCACCCCAAAAGAGACTAAAGAATTTGGGCACTACCCACTGTCTGTCAGGCAGAGTAGGCCTGCACTCTCCCTCCTATAAGACTCAAGTCCAGGGGAATGGTTACCTGCTTCAAGTGACACCATCCACAATACAGCTCTTCTGGACCTCCCTGAGCTGTCTCTTGTATAGGATACAGAAACTCTGCTCTGATGTGGAAGACACACCTGGTAACTAGCTCCTTATGAACAGCTTTACCAAGAACACCTGGAATTTAGAACTGTCCCCTCCTTCCCCCTCCCCCATTCAATGAAACCTATTCCAAAACAACAGGAAGAAGTAAACACTTCACTAATTGCCTAAAAATCAACAAAAAAGACACAAAAAATATGAGAAAACAAAGAAATATGTCTCTTCCCCCCCCCCCCAAAAAAAAACCCAATAACCTCTTACCAAAAATTGGGTGGGGGGGAAGAAATTACAGAAAAGCCACAAAACAGAATTAAGAATACATGGTGTAATAATCTTAATGAGATGCAAGTGAAAATGGACAATTAATTTCAGGAAATGAGAAAATCATTCCATGACATGAAGGAAGAATTTCATCAAGAGATTGACAACCTCAAAAAGAATCAAACAAGGGGCTAGCAGGTAGCATCATGGCTAAGGAGCTGGACTTTCATGTGGTCAACAGTTTTAGTCCCAAACCTGATAACTTGCTTTCTCACTCTCCTTTTCTCTCTTCCTTTCTTTCTTTGGTCAAATTAAAACTAATAATAATAAATGAAATGAAGTAAACAGTTTTTTTAAATCAAACAGAACTTCTAAAGATGAAGAATACAATAGAGAAAATCAAAATCTGCCTTGAAAGCATTAACAGCAGATTGGAACACAAAAAAGAAGGAAACTCTGGGACCAGCAGTTAGCGAAATGGCTATGTCACTGGACTCCCACGTAGTCGACCGCGGTTCGAGTCCCGGACCCGGCCGCTTAAACTCACGCCAGGAGCGTGTGCATGATTGCCCAAGATCCCGAGAGGAGAATGGAGGAGAAGGGATTGCGGCGTGGCCATCCCCCCTGGGGGGTGATTTCTCGCTTTCTATCTCTCTGTCTCTCTCTGTCTGTCTGGCAAGCACACGCGCCTTATAGCAAAAACCTCTCCAAAAAAAAAAAAAAAGAAGGAAACTCTGACCTTAGAAACAAATCTCCCCCACCAAAAAAAAAAAAAAAAAAGAAATCTTCCAATTTACTCCAAGCCACCAACAAGAGTAAAAAAATAAATAAATAAATAAATAACCAAAGAAAGAGAAAGAACAACATATGGGAAATTTCTAGACACTACTAAGCTGCTGAATATCTGCATAAAAGTATTTTAGAGATGAAGGCATAAAACATCTCTTTAATGAAATACCAACTGAAAACTTTTCAAATTACTTAAGAAATTAAGACTACAGTAAAGATTTATTAAAAACCAGTGATAACAAACATAAAGCTCTTCATAATCTGTGGGACACAAGGAAACAGTCTAAGGGACATTTATAGTAATTAGTACCTACAAGAAAAAATAGAAAGGTGACAAATACATAACCTAATGACCAATCTCAAAAAGTCAAAAAACAACAACAAAAACGCAAAAAAATAACAGAAATAAAGATTAGACCTGAAGTAAATGAAATAAAAAATAAAAATAGCAAAAAGTCAACAAAAGAAAAATCTATTTTTTTTTTTTTTTTGAGAGGTTTTTCGCTATAGGGCGCGTGCGCTCGCCAGACAGACAGAGAGAAACATAGAGACAGAACGTGAGAAATCACCCCCCGGGGGGATGGTCACACCGCAATCCCTTCTCCACCATTCTCCTCTCGGGATCTTGGGCACGCACGCACACGCGCCCAGCGTGAGTTGTAAGCCACCGGGTCCGAGACGCGAACCGTGGTCGACTACATGGGAGTCCAGCGACATAGCCATTACGCTAACTGCTGGTTCCCGAAAAATCTATTTTTTTGAAAAGATAAACAAAATAGACAAACCACTACACACACACACACACACACACACACACACAGAAATAAAATGATCAAAATCAGTAATAACACTCATAATAGTACAACAGATATATATCAATAGTACAAAAAATCTTGAAAGAATACCACAGAAGATTACGTACCAACAAACTAGAAAACCTAGGTGAGAGGAACAAATTTCTGTACACATACAAGTTACCTGACTGAACCAAAATAAATGAAAAACCTGACTAAATCAGTAACAAGAAAGTAATTGAATCAATAATAGCATCACAACAAGAAAGAGTCATGATAGCTTCACTTCTGAATTCTGCAAAATGTTTAAGAAGAGTTAACCATAATTATCCTCAAACTATTTCTAAACATTCAAAAGGAATGAACTTTTCCAAACTAATTCTATGAAGCCTCCATTATCTTGATATCAAAAGCAGACAAGGACATAACAAAAAAAGGAAGACAGAGAAAGAAGAAAGAAAGAGAGGGAGAGCAAAGAAAGAAAACTGCACAACATTTCAACATCTCTGATGAATACAGACACAAAAATTCTCCACAAGATACTAGCAAATCAAATCCAACAGCACATTAGAAAGATTATACAGCAAGTAAGCTTTAAGCACAGAGATGCAATGATGATTCACACTAACAAAAGAAAAGATAACACATTTTGATCAGTTCAATCAATGTAGAAAAAGTATTTGATAAAGTTCAGTATCCTTTCATGATTAAGACTCTCAGAGATATAGATTTGGAAAGAACATTTCTCAACACAATGAAAGCCATATATGACCAACCCTTTGCCAGAATAATACTGAATGTGGAAAGCTGAAAACTCTGTAACTAAAAACTGTAACAAATCAAGGTTGCCCACTTTCTCCACTCCTTTGCAACATAGAACTGGTAGTCCTAGCCAATGCAATCAGATAAGAAAGTAAAATAAAACGTACTCAAATAGGGAAAAAAAAAAAAAAAAAAAAAGGTAAATCTTCCCTATTTACAGACAAAATGATTTGTACACAGAAAACTGGAAGAATGGGTCCAGCAGTTGGCATAATGGATATGTCACTGGACTCCCATATAGTCGATCGTGGTTTGAGTCCCGGACCTGGTGACTTAAACACACACCAGGTGCATGTGCATGCATGCCCAGGATCCTAGGAGGAGAGTGGAGGAGAAGATATTGCAGCATGGCCATCCCTCTTGGGGGGTGATTTCTCGATTTCTTGCTTTCTGTCTCTCTGTCTCTCTTTGTTTTTCTGATGAGTGCATGCACCCTACAGCAAAAACCTCTCCAAAAAGAGGAAGAAAGGAAGGAAGGAAGGAAGGAAGGAAGGAAGGAAGGAAGGAAGGAAGGGCAAACGAAAGAAAAAGAAAGAAGAAAGAAAGAGAGAGAGAGAGAGAGAGAGAGAGAGAGAGAGAGAAGAAAGAAAGAAAGAAAGAAAGAAAGAAAGAAAGAAAACAATAAGAAGAAAATCCAAAGAATTGTGAAATATATTCTAGAAGAGATTTTAAAATATCAGTAATATGGCAAAATCTTTAGTATGTTCATAAATCAACAATGAACAGACAAAGGCAGACATGAAGAAAGCAATTTCATTTACAATAGCCACCAAAAAATGTAGGAAAAAACCTAACCAAAGAACTGAAAGACCTCCATAAGGAAAACTATTAAAAGCTAAAAAAAAGAAATTGAGTATGATACCAAAATTAAAAAATGGAAATACACCCTGTGTTTAGATTGTAAAAATAAATATAATCAAAATGTAAATTCCACCCAAATTAATTTAAAATATTATATAATGCCACTCAAATTACCACTATCATTCTTCATACAAATAGAAAAATTAAAAATGTATCTGGAATCATAAACGGCCTTGTATCACCAAGGCAATACTATGCAAAGAGAATAAAATAAGAAGCACCTCACTATCTGTCCTCAAAATATATTGCAAAGATGGGATAATCAAAACAGCATAGTACTGACACAAAATAGGACACACAGACAAATAGAATAGAAGGGAGAATCCAGAAATAAAATTCAAAACATACAACGGACATCTTTGACTAATGGTAAAGACAATACAGTGGATAAAAGAAAGTCTTTCAGCAAATAGTACTGAAAGAACTAGATATCCACCTGCAAAAAAACGAAGGTGGACCCTTATTTCTCAACATTAGCAAAAATAAACTCAAAATGGATCAAAGACTTAAATGTGAAGCTTCAAACTATAAAACTACTTGTGGAAGACACAAGAGAAACTCTTGAGAACATTGTAGCAAGCAAAAATTTCTTAGATCAGACTCCTAAAGCACAGCAAATCATCCCAAAAATACACAAATGGGGTTATGTAAAGCTAAAAACTTTCTACACAGAAAAGGAAACAACAATTAAAGTAAAAAGACAGCCCTTGGAATGTGAGAAAATATTTGCAAATTATGCTTCAGATAAGGGATTGATAACCAGAATACACAAGAACTCCAACAGCTCACCCACAAAAGCCACTTTAAAAATGGACAAATGAGTTCAAGAGACAACTCTCTAAAGAAGACATAAAATGTCCAAAATGCATGTGAAAAACTGTTGATAGTCTCTCTTATAATAAGGGAAATTCAAATCAAAACCACAATGAGCTGTCACTTAACCTTAGTCAGAATAGCTATGACCAAGGGGAAAAAAAATGAAAGAAAGGAAGAGGGAAAAGAAAGAAAGAAAAAGAGAAAAAAGGAAGGAAAAAAAGAAGGAAGGAGAGAGAGTAAGAAAAGGAAGAAAGAAAGAGAAGAAAGAAACAGAAGATGAAAAAAGGAAGGAAAGAAAAAAAGAAAGAAGAGAGAAAGACAGATGAGAGAGAGAGGAGAGGATGAAAAAAGAAAAAAAAGAAGAAAGAAAGAGAATAAGAGAAAGGAAAAGAAAAGGAAGGAGGAAGAAAGAAAGGAAGGAAGGAAAACAATTGCTGGCAAGACTGTGGTCAAAAGGGAATTCTTCTAGGGAACCAGCAGTTAGCGTAATGGCTATGTTGCTGGACTCCCACATAGTCGACCGTGGTTCACGTCCTGGACCCCGTGGCTTAAAACTCACGCCGGGCGCGTGTGCATGCGTGCCCAAGATCCCGAGAGGAGAATGGAGGAGAAGGGATTGCGGTGTGACCATCCCCCCTGGGGGGTGATTTCTCGCTTTCTGTCTCTATGTCTCTCTCTCTCTGTCTGGCGAGCGCACGCGCCCTATAGCGAAAACCTCTCCCCCCCCAAAAAAAGGGAATTCTTCTACACTGTTAATGGGAATTTAAATTAGTACAGCCACTGTGGAAAAGATTATGGTGGTTACTGAAAAAATCTATAAATAGAACCGCTATGTGACCCAGTAATCCTCCTCCTTAGTATTTATGGAAGGGGTAAGAAAATACTCATTTGGAAAGACATATGCACATCCATGTTTATTGCAGCATTATTCACAATTGTTAAGACATGAAATCAACCTTTTATACCCAAGAACAGATGACTGTATTGAAAAAACTATAGCACATATATAATACATTTCAAATACTACTCATCCTTATGGAACATTAAAACCCTGTCATTCAATACAAAGTGAATGAATATAGCAGTGTTAATGCTTAGTGAAATAAATCAGACTATAAAAGACAAACACTGTATATTCCTGCTCAAAATATGCCAAATGTCTGTTCTCTGTGTCAGAAATTGAAAACTGAAAGATATAATAGTAGATATGACACGATTTTTTTAGAGTCCTCCATGGGAGCTGAGATCTAGGGCTTTCAGGGAATAAGAGAAATGAAATTTTTTTTTTAAATGTATGTGGCCTAGGCTATTTGAAAAGACCTAGAAAAACAAGCAAAAAGATTTAGAAGACAATTGCTTCACTAATATTTTTATATTCTTCATCCACTACAAATAAACTAGAAATTGCAAATGATAAAAATAAGATGATATATGGTAATATCTTTTATTTGATTGTCACACATTCTATGCATGCTTTGAAAAACCATATTGTGTGATATAAAGTTGAATAGCAATTAAATGTAATTAATCATCATAAAATCTTAAAAATTTAAACGAATAACACAGATAATGATTTTTTTAATATCCTGAGCTTAAATTCCATGTATGCTTGCATTCTGAAAGTGCATTACAGTTTCTATTTCTTTAAAGTCTGTAACCAAAACAAGTTAAGATGCTCCAGGGAATGAGTTTAATGTCCCCTTTATGACAGCATTGCTATTCCTAAAACAGCATAACTAAACATCTACCTACTCGCACACTGTGTCCTTGCCACAGGCTGGACTATTTCATAGCTAATGCCACTGTGAAAGCTAAATTCCCATTTGTTAGCATGCAAATAAACACTTTCTCTCTTTCGTTGTTTTGCAACTCTTTGCTTGTTTAACCTCTTCTAATTTGTTTTAACAAGGAACATTATTTCTTAGTAAAATTTTAAAAGCCAATGAATTGAATGTACAATAAATACCTAAATTGATTATGAGTCTCTATTATACACAGGATCATCAATACTAAAGATTTCATTAATACTTTTTTTTTTTTTTTGGATAGGCTCTTCCCATGTCATAATTCTGCCTTGCTCTCCCAAGTAACTGAGATTACAGGCATGCTCGACCCAGTGTTAGGGTGGGTAGGAATAAAATGGGCCTCCCATGTAGCCTTAGTCTGCAGAGTAGCAGTGTCAACCAGCATGTGCCATGGTGAAAGAACCTAACTTTATCCTTAATGCCAGATTACACAGGCAAAACTCAAGCTTTTCCTAGTCAAAATATCCAACAGGAACATTTTCTGGGAACTTCAGGAGGGCCAATACACCTTTAAACTTAGTTTCTAACCAATATATATATATATGAATTCATTGCTCTTAAGCTTATAAATCCACGAACATTCACCCTTATGATGAAAGAAATTATTTTTCTACAATTTTCAAAATGGACAATGAGTTTCAGGGAGGTCATCTAGGTTGAAACAGCTTTTTATTTTTCTCATTCAGCCTTTTCAGGCATTATTATATTTATCAAACATTTCTTTCATGTTTAGGCCTTTGATAAAGTTACTTTTTTAGTCTATTAATATTGAAATACTAATTACTTAATTAAAATATTCAGCAACTTTGTAAATTTTCCTTGGGTACTTAAGAACAAGTGAACAAGTGTTCCATTGCAGAATCTAAACTATTCCATACATAAATATTCAGTATTTATTTTAATTAAATATTTTTCTCTATTTAATTATTTTATGATGAATTGATTTTTTAATCAACAAATGTTGAAATCAGCCTCTACTCTTGAAATTTATTTCTTTTCCGTTTTTGTGGTACAATTGGTTTTAGGAGATGATACTGGACACAGGCTGTCAGGACAAAAAAACAATTCCTTTCTTCATATAGCTTGGATCTTTGATGCTCTTTTACTAGTATTCACTGCCTCAGGACACTCATCAGTAAAACATAGAGGATAATAATCTCTTCTGAAGTGTTTGTGAGAAATTAATATACTATTTGTATAAAGTGTTTCCATTTTAACAGTCTGGTACAAGGCAGAAATCAATGAGTTAGTTTCCTATTTGATCTTCTGTAACTTGATACATAAAATCTACCCATAAGAAGGTCCAGTAGACTATATCAGGCAGAAAAAAAAAAGTTAGAGCCAGCTCCATGGTCTAGTGGTTAAGGGAGCTGGATCCCACAAGGCAAGCTATATGGTTCAAATCTCAGCCCTGGCATCTTGGAAACCATGCTGAGCACTTACACAAGCCCAAAATCCCAAGAGTTTAGAAAACTACAGAAGAAGGGATTGCAACATGACTGTGCCCCGCTGGGGATGCTTTCTCCCTCTTTCTCTCTATTCTGTCTCTCTCTGGTAAAAGCACATACCCTCTGGCAAATTAAAAAAATTAAAATTAAAAGAATGAGAAAACAAACTATTTGTCTGCAACTAGAACAAGAGAACTAAAGGCCATAGATTATTCCAAATTCGCAGGATAGCTAGGCACATAAGGAGGACCAGTTGAACTAAAATCCAGTACGAGGAGAATCTTTTTGAGTGAAAAGTCAATTTATATATTCAATGCAATCCCTATCCAAGCTCAACAGACTTTTTTTTACAGAAAGTGAAAAACTTTTCCAAAAATATTTCATGAAGTGCGAAATGGCCAGATGTCAAAAGATATTTTTTTGTAAAGAAAGGACAAGTTTATAGGATTACAGTTTATGATTTCCAAGCTTACTACATATGACATTAAACAACACAATTTGATACTCATATTAAGATAGACATATAGACCAAGGAACACGATCAAGAATCCAAAAATTAACACTGATGAACTTGGAGATCTTTCTAAACAAATGATGCTAGGAAAATAGCATATCTACATATATAAAGATGAATTTAGACCCTATTTCATACCATTCTCAAAAAGTAACTCACGGTTAATGATAGACCTATATCTGAGCCCTGAATACTCATATTTGGAGGAATCTATACTCTTCAATAGAAAACATAAAACTTTTAGTAGAAAACATAGGAGAAAAGTTTAAAATCTTGGCTTAAGCAGAGATGACACCACAAGCATGATGCACAAAACTAAAAATTAATGAATTGGACTACAATAAAACTTAAAACATGCCCTCTGATTTCAAGGCCATAGATCTCCAATAATTAAATCAATATGTTACTGCTGTTTGCTCATACACATAGATCAATAGATAGAACAGAGTGTGTAGGGATAGACACATATGTAAGATCACTTCGTTTTTAATGAAGGCAAGAAAGCCATTCAATTCTCTTTAATAAATAATGCTGTGGCCTAGCTATGGTGGGACAAGGGAAGCACGACGTCTCGCAATGTTGGAACCACATGGAAGAAAAGGTTTGCATCCTGATTTGACCTAAAACACACCTGGCACAGGAGGGAGGACCCTCATGACTATACTTGGCCATGGTCCTGGCCAGCTGGAAGGTGAAGGAGGATCAGGCATGCTGAGACCCTGTCAAGGGTGCCTAACTCTTAATCTGTCATGAAAGAAAAATCTGTATGAGCAGATCCTAGACTTTCAGTGTACCATTTTTAGGATCTACATTTATAACTGAGGGGGTATATTCATTTTCATTTCTAAATCTTTTATCATTGGATTAGAACTCATCAGCAGTAGGAAGCATAAAGCAAATGAATAGGATCACTTCACGGCCCACCCCTGACCACAAGTATCAAGTGACTGGTGTCAATTGGGTCAATCGTCTTTTTAATTACCTTATGTAACAGACCCTAGACAACTCAACCTAAGCTGATTATAATACCTTCCTGACTACCAATGTGTTTTTATTTTAAACCATATGTTATCACAAACATTTAAAATTAAACTCACGTTGGGCACGTATGCATGTGTGCCCAAGATCCCAAGAAGAGAATGGAGGAGAGGGAACTGCAACGTGGCCATCCCCCTTGAGGGGTGATTTCTCACTTTCTGTCTCTCTGTCTCTCTGGCAAGTGCACGTGCCCTAAAGCAAAAAAATAAATCTCAAAAAAATTTTATTTATTTATTTAGTCCATATAAGAGCAAGGGAAAAAGAGACAGGCACCCTGGGCAAGAGTCTTCACCCCACCATCCACCCCCCTGCCTCAGCCAGCCCAGGTTATGGGCATATACACCCCAGCAAATATAGGGGGGCCTTGGAACACAAACTCAGGACATCCCCTGGGTGTCCAGTTGCATTATTGCTTCACCACTATGTGGCACACAAACTGCTTTACATTCTATGAAACATCTAACACATATTTGTAAATTAATTCTAATAAATGAATAACTTATGCATAAAAATTGTAACCATTATATTTTTTAAATATATATCTGCTTTGCATATTTTTGCCATTAATATTAAAGTTTTTAAAGAAGTAAAATGGAAATGCTCTTTATATAACTTGTTGCTGTGAAATTCTTATAATTAGGTCATTCATTTCACTTTATAATTTTGTAATGATACATTAAATCAGTATATGTATATAAATGTATATATGCATGTATATATGCAGCCAAGATGTAATAAGCATAGATGACAGCCTGTCTCAGATAAACATTTAAAAATATTTAATATCATCTATTATAGCAGAACACCATGAAATGAAAATTTCATACAGGAATGCCATACAAGAATTTCTTAACAGTGTCTTTCTTCCAAATGATATAAGCTGCTAACCAGAACAGTGTGTAGATGTGAGGCGTTCCCAGCTCTCTAGCATCTCCAGCTGCCAGGCACAGAAAGTCTTTCTTAGTTTACTTTTCCCAGAATCAGGAGAAGGGAGTGGACCGAAGGATCAACATTTGCAGTAGTTTGACCAAGCAAATGGACCAATTTGTCCTGCATCATCTCAGAATGGCAAATTGTTATGAGAAGAGACAAGAAATAAAGCAGAAACAATAAAAGCATAATACAGATGTCATAGCTCTTACATGGGCCTTGAATCCTGTTGCAATGAATTTCGTTTTCTTGAGACGGAAATAGAGAGAGGACTAACAGAAGAAAAAACTCAGGAATACAGAAAAGGGTATGAAGGATGAGTGAATATAACCAGTTTTGAAAAGTTTGCAGTGTCACTTGAAGTTATGTTTTGTTCATGTGGATGTGTCTGGATATACACGTACGAGCCTGGCACTAAAATTTAAAGGCGACAAAACTAATGTGCCCCCCAAAATTACCAGCACTACCCACCATTTCAACTCAATGCTTTATATAAAGAAAAACGGAATTTGAAAACATGGCTGTTTTGAGAAAATAAAAGAGACTGAGGCTTGGTGTAGGTCAGATGCTAAAATAATAAGACAACCCGAGCAATACTAATATGTATAATGTTGTTTGAATAAAATTCCTTTGTAATCCAACTCATCATTATTACCAAAATCAAACAAATTCTGTAGATCACCAAACCCGTGAGGATTTGGTCAGCTGATGAGGCCTTCTGTCTTGGCTTAGTCATTATATAAAGGTTATAGATCCATTTTGCAAAACGCCAATTACATATATACATACAGGTCTCACATACAGCACATATCTAAAGTAGTAGATGGAGTTTGGTGAGCACTAAAATCATCTTAACAGAGGAGTTACAAAGGAAGATTGAAGGGATGCTTCGAAAGCTTGCTATCCAAAGCATTTAAGCTTCCTGAGTGACCTTAGTCAAGCCATTAACTCCTAAAACGGCTGATAATTTATACTTATGTATCGATAAATTGTTTGTAAGTGTAGCAACACACACGTTGCTGAATAGCCAAGGAGGATCATTGGCCAGGAATTATAGTCTTCTTTTTGAATATAGGGAAAGGAGGCTTAAAAAACTGATCTGGGATCCACACCACACTCCCATCTTTCGACCCCTGGGCCAGGATCTTCGAGGGAGGACTGCCCCCCAGTAGCTCCAGCCCCAGGATCCCAAGCCAGACTCCCCTCTTTCAGCCAGGAACGCCCTCAGTTCATCCACACCACACTCCCATCTTTCGACCCCTGGGCCAGGATCTTCAAGGGAGGACTGCCCCCCAGTAGCTCCAGCCCCAGGACCCCAAGCCAGACTCCCCTCTTTCAGCCAGGTACATTTTTTTCCCTTTTTTTTCCTCTGTCCTTTTACCCACGTCTTTCATTTGTAAATTTCTCTCTTCTGATTAACACATAGGAACGCCCTCAGTTCATCCACACCGCACTCCCATCTTTCGACCCCTGGCAAAATCGCGTAGCGCGCGGCGAGCGACTTTTTCTTTATTCTACATATTATTTTCTTCCCAGTTTCTCAATCCTCACTTCCTTTATCTGCACCATCCCTGGCTGTTCAGATAGGTCTAGAATTACAATTCTGAAACATTCTAGCATTTTAAGACTCTCTAGAATCCTCCATTTCCCTGAAACACCTGTGAAGAAGGAGATACATTTCTTTGGACACTTGAAGAGAATACTTTTTCTTGGATTACATTACTAAACACAATTGAAGATAGACTTTGGCTGTCTCCATTCCACATCAGAAAGGAAACACACTTGCTCCTATTAGAAGAAACCTTCTCATAAAAGGTTTTTCAAAGGGAACACATCTCCCAATGGTTAGAAGTACAAGAACCTCAGGCCTGAATAAAGCAGGAAATATGTCTCCATCAAAGGAACACAGTAACTCCCTTCCTGTTCCTGAAAAAATAGAGGATGTTACCAAAATGTCCAAGATAGAGTTTAGAATATTCATGTTGAAAAAGTACTATGAGCTGGAACAGAAAAGAGACAATGAATTACAGGAGATGAGAAAGTCCTTCAACGATATGAAGGAAGAAATTCTGAGGAAGAATAAGATGGAACTATTAGAGGTGAAGTCTGAAATACAGGAAATCAAAAACTCTCTTGAAAGTATTAAAAGTTGATTAGACCATGCTGAAGGTCAAATCTCTGATGTAGAAGATAAAACTTCTGACCTAGAGAAAACCACCAAAAAGATAGAGAAAATAACAAAAAAAAAAACATGAAGATAACATATGAGAATTACTAGATTCCATTAGACGTCCTAACGTCCGAATAAATGGTATCCCAGAAGGTGAAGAAACTAATAAGAGCATGGAAAACCTATTCCATGAAATCTTGGAAGAAAATTTCCCAAGCATAGAGAGGCACTCCAACATCCAGACCCAAGAAATACAAAGGACACCAAATAGAATCAACCCAAGAAGATCTTCCCCAAGGCATATCATAGCCAGACTGGCTAAAACCACAGATAGAGATAAGATACTAAAACTGGCAAGAGAGAAACGACAAGTGACTTACAAAGGTCACCCCTTCAGGCTAACACCGGACTTCTCAACGGAAACAATGCAAGCAAGGAAAGAATGGGAAGATGTATCGAAAGTGTTAAGAGAGAAAAAATTTCAACCAAGACTATTGTATCCTGCAAGATTATCCTTCATATGGGAAAAAAAGATTAAAATCTTCTCAGACAAACAAAACCTGAAAGAATTTGCCAGCACCAGGCCAGCTCTCCATGAAACCCTGAAGAAAGTACTGTTCCAGGAAAACTAAAGAAGTAACAGCCAGAAACAAAAGAGTAAAAGGCAACTAAGACAATGGCCAACTTAAATGCCAGGACAGATCCATTAACATCAATAATAACATTGAATGTTAATGGATTAAACTCTCCAATCAAGAGACACAGACTGGCTGAATGGGTTAAAAAACAAAAACCCTCTATCTGTTGCCTACAGGAAACCCACTTCATGGATAAAGATATACATAGACTGAAAGTGAAGGGTTAGAAAAAGATTTTCCATGCAAATGGGAACCAAAAAAGAGCTGGAGTCACAATACTGATCTCTGACAAAATAGGCTTTAAAACAAAAACTGTTCGAAGAGACAAAGAAGGGCACTATATTGTAGTAAAAGGATCAATCGATCAAGAAGATATAACGCTTTGTAATATCTATGCGCCCAACACAGGAGCACCCAAATATGTGAAGGAAAGACTGCTAGATCTAAAAAGGGAGATAGACTGCAACACACTAATTGTTGGAGACCTCAACACTGCACTATCCCCCCTGGATAGATCATCTAGACAAAAAATAGGTAAAGAGATAAAAGATCTAAATGATAGCATAAATCAAATGGACTTAGCAGACATCTATAGAACTTTCCATACTAAAACCTCAAGATACACTTTTTTCTCGCCGCCACATGGAACTTCTCGAAGATTGACCACATCATTGGGCACAAAGCAAGCCTCTACAGATTCAAAAGCATAGAAACTTTACCCAGCATCTTCACTGACCATGATGGAATTAAACTTGAGTTTAATTTCAAGAGAAATCCTCAAAAATACTCAAATACATGGAAACTTAATAACCTACTCCTGAATGACTCCACAACTACTGAAGATATAAAGACTGAAATCGAAAGGTTCATGGAAGCCAATGACAATGAGGACACGAGTTTCCATAATCTTTGGGACACTGCTAAAGCAGTCATAAGAGGGAAGTTCATAGCAATTAGTGCACATAAGAGGAGCATGGAAAGAAGGCAAATGGATCACCTAACATCATGCCTCACAGAATTGGAAAAGCAACAGCAAAAAGATCCAAAAAACTCCAGGAGAAAGGAAATAATAAAGATACGAGCAGAAATAAATGAAATAGAAAATAAACGATCTATACAGAAAATAAATGAAAGTAAAAGCTGGTTCTTTGAAAAGATAAACAAAATTGATGCACCACTAGCGAGACTTATTAAGAAGAAGAGAGAAAAGAACCAGGTGAATCAGATCTGCAATGAAGCAGGCAAAATAACAACAGACATAGTAGAAATAAAAAACATTATTAGAGGATACTATGAACATCTGTATGCCAAGAAACAAGATAATTTGGATGAGATGGACAAATTTCTGGACAGGTATAATCTACCTAGATTGAGCCAGGAGGATATAGAAAGTCTGAATAGGTCCATAACAAGCCAGGAGATCAAATCGGTTATAAATAACCTCCCAACAAAGAAAAGCCCTGGCCCTGATGGATACACCTCTGAATTCTACAAAACTTTCAAAGAAGAGTTAACCCCCATTCTGCTCAAGTTATTTCTAAATATCCAAAAGGGTGAATCTCTCCCTAATTCATTCTACGAAGCCTCTATCACCCTTATCCTTAAAACTGATAAGGACAGGACAAGGAAGGAAAACTATAGACCAATATCCCTGATGAATATAGACGCGAAGATTCTCAACAAGGTACTAGCAAATCGTATACAACAACTTATCAAAAAGATTATACATCATGATCAGGTAGGCTTTATCCCAGGAATGCAAGGTTGGTTCAACATACGCAAAACCATAAATGTAATGCACCATATTAATAGGGAGAAAGATAAAAACCATATGGTCATATCAATTGATGCAGAAAAAGCATTTGATAAGATACAACATCCCTTCATGATCAAGACTCTCAGCAAAATGGCATAGAAGGGCCATTTCTCAACACAATAAAAGCTATCTATGAAAAACCCATAGCGAACATCATCCTCAATGGAGAAAAGCTGAAAGCTTTTCCACTAAAAACGGGTACAAGACAAGGATGTCCACTTTCTCCACTCCTCTTCAATATAGTACTAGAAGTCTTGGCCATTGCAATCAGAAAAGAGGAAAAAATAAAAGGCATTCAAATAGGAAAAGAAGAGGTGAAACTCTCTCTATTTGCAGATGACATGATTGTATACATAGAAGACCCAATTGTTTCCATAAAAAAATTTCTGGAAGTAATACATGAATACAGTAACGTTGCAGGATACAAAATTAATATCCAGAAATCTATAGCATTTCTGTATATGAACAACAGGCAGACTGAGATGGAACTGAAAAAAGTTGTTCCATTTACCATAGCCACAAAAAGTATAAGATACTTAGGGATAAATCTAACTAAAGAAGTTAAAGACCTCCACAAGGAAAACTATGAGAAGATAAGAAAAGAAATTGAAAATGACACAAAAAAGTGGAAGGACATCCCATGTTCCTGGATTGGAAGAATTAATATAATCAAAATGGCAATTTTACCCAAATTAATCTACCTATTTAATGCAATGCCAATCAAAGTACCAGACACATTCTTCACAGATCTAGGAAAGACAATCATAACGTTTGTCTGGAATCATAAAAGACCCCGTATTGCCAAAGCAGTTTTGCACAAGAAGAATGGAGTGGGCGGCATCTCACTCCCTGACCCAAAAATATACTACAAAGCTGTGGTAATCAAAACAGCATGGTACTGGCACAGGAACAGACAGGTGGACCAATGGAACAGAATAGAGTCCCCAGAAATGAATGCTCAAACATACAGCCAACTGATTTTTGACAAGGGGCACCAGCCAATCCTGTGGGAAAAGGGAAACCTCTTCGGCAAATGGTGCTGGCAAAACTGGATCTCCACTTGCAGAAAGATGAATCTGAACCCCTACCTCTCACCTCTGACAAAAATAAAGTCAAGGTGGATCAAAGATCTAAATCTAAGACCTCAAACTATAAAACTGCTCCTTGAAAACACCGGGGAAACTCTGGGAGACATTGGGGTAGGGAAAAACTTCTTAAATAAGACTCCCAACGCACAGTCTATGATCCCTAAAATAGACAAGTGGGATTACATCAGACTAAGAAGTTTCTGCATGGCAAAAGACACAGTGATTAGTGTGAACAGACAGCCCTCAGAATGGGAAAATATTTTTGTAAACTATGCATCAGACAAGGGACTGATAACCAGAATCCACAAGGAACTCAAGCGGCTGTTCCAGAAAAAGACAATCAATCCTATTAAAAGATGGGCGAATGAGTTGAAAAAACCACTTTCTAATGATGACATACAAATAGCTAAAAGGCATATGAAAAAATGCTCAACATCCCTCATCGTAAGGGAAATGCAGATCAAAACAACAATGAGATATCACCTAACCCCAGTCAGAATGTCTAAGATTAAAAAAAACAAAAAATGATAAGTGCTGGAGGGGGTGTGGTGAAAAGGGAACTCTCTTACACTGCTGGTGGGACTGTAAATTGGTACAACCACTGTGGAGAACAATTTGGAGATTCCTCCAAAATGTACAAATAGAACTACCATATGATACAGCAATCCCACTCCTTGGTATCTACCCGAAGGACAGAAGAATACTTAATCGAAAAAGTGCTTGCACATCGATGTTTATTGCGGCACTTTTCACGATTGCTAAGTCATGGAAACAACCTAAATGCCCATGAACTGATGAATGGTTAGAAAAACTGTGGCACATATACTCAATGGAATACTATTCATCCATAAAAAACAACAAATCCCTGGCTTTTGAAAGGAAGTGGATGAATATGGAAGACTTACTGTTGAATGAAGCAAGCCATGCTATGAAGGAGAGGCATTGTATGTCCCCACTTAATATATACCGAGTGTCTGCACTCTAAATGTGTGTGTATATATATATATATATATATATATATATATATTTGTATATATATGTATATATATATATATTTTTGAAACCATTCTGCTTCTGTTGTTATAGAGTTTTAAAATTATACAAAATTATAAGACATATTTTTAACATTATCTTTAAAATTCAGTATTTTGAGATTTTGAAAGTTGTTTGTAAACTGTCAAAAATTATGGAGTATGAGCTAAAATTTTTTGCTATGTAAAGTAAATGTTTGTGGAAAAATGTAAAAATAAATAAATGAAAAAAAAACTGATCTAGATTCAAAACACTGCTTTTATCTCTAATAATTCGGGTTTTCTTCCATAATATTTATTAAACTTATTCTGATGTTGAAAATCATATTAGATATAAAATTTTTATTTATTGGACTGTGTTGGCCCTCTGGATGCAGCTTCATGGCCATGAATCCCACACCCCAGCCAGGGTCCCCCCTTTCAGACTCCAGTGCTAGCCAGGTAGGCAAATATTACACTCTAATTTGGAGGGATCCAGAGTGAGGAATTAAAAAGGCAAAAATGAAGAATTTTTAGCAAAACTTTCAAGCAAAAAAGTCCTAAAACCTTACCCAGAAAGAAGCAGCATGGACATTACAGGCTTGGCATATTCTGGGACATTGAACTTAATTTGAGAAACATGTCGAAGTCCACCAATATGGAAACCTGGAAACTCTCCTAAGGTCATCATCATCTGGAGCAATTATAGAGCTCAATCATTTGTTTCCCATGTCTCCAAGATCAGTGCCCTTCACTGCCTAATGTCTTGAGATCAAGATGTCTTGATATGTGTGGTTTCATATATTTAGTCTTTTTAAATTTCAGGCAGAAAAAGTAAATCTGAGGGTCAGCAGATAGCATAGTGGTAATGTCAGTAGATGGCGTAGCTGGATTCCCACACAGCAGTACGAGTCCTGGACTTTGTGTCCTGAAAATCATGCCAGGAGCATGTGCGCACATGCCCAAGATCCTGGGAGCAGAATGGAAGAGAAGGATCGTGGCGTGGCTATCCCTCCAGGGGGAAAAGAGGGTTCTCACATTCACTCTCACTGTCTCTCTCTCTCAGGCAAGTGCACACACCATAATGCAAAAACCTCAGGAGGGAAAAAAATCTGATATAAATTACTCATTTTTCTCTGAAGTGGAAGTTACTTAGGAAACTTCTTTTTGTCACTTTTGGAATTTTTTAAAATTGATTTCTTTAATTTAAAAAGAACAAATCAGGCCAGCCTGTGGCATGGTGGTTAAGGCAGCTGGATCTCACATGGCCAACTGTGTGATTCGAATTCTAGACTCCATGGCTTGGAAAACATACTGAGTGTCTGTTCATGTACGCCCAAAAACCCTAAAGGAGGGAGAGATGGAGAAAAAGGAACTGTGCATGCGCATGCCCCAAGGGGGATGTTTTTTCACTTTCTCTTTCTCTCCCTGGCTACCACATGTACCCTATAGCAATAAAAAAAAAAAAAAAAAAAAAAAAAAAAAAAAAAAAAAAAAAAAAAAAAAAAAAAAACCAGACAAATCATATTTAAAGTTCAAGGAAGTGTTCATTCATTTATTAGCAATTATTTTGTTATAAAGTATCTCTTTAGAGACAAAAATTCTTTACTAAATGATTTTTTATTTCATTTAAAATCCAGGCTATATTTTTAAAATGTGATTATGAACATCCATGCTATGTCTTTGCATGGGCCTGTGCTTTTATTTCCGTTGGGCTAATACCAAAGAATAGAGTGTTTGAATCATATGGAAAGTGTACATTTAACTTTTTAAGGTACAGTGTATTTCTTTTACAAAAAAAGTGCCATTTAATATTTCCACCAATTTACATACTCATGAACAAGTGAATGGATAAATTGTGCTGTTTTCTTTATAATGGTATACAGAGGAATCCCTATCTGTAGGCTCCACATCTGCATATTTAACCAATTGCAGATACAAATAAAAATACAGTACAACAACTATTTACTTATTATCTATATAATATTAGGTAGTTTAAGTAACCTACACATTACTTCAAGTATTTAGAAGAAAGTACATAATTATTGAGGACTTCAAAAAGTTCGTGGAAAATTGAATTAAAGAATGAATTTATTCTGATGCAAAAAAACTTAAATCATGCATAGTTTTTCATAATATGCATTTTCTAAATGCAAAAACTATGCTATTTTATATTTGTCATTTAAGCGTCTGCAGATATCAGTATCCATGAGAGTGGTGGAGGTGATATTGTTGTTCTGAAACAATTATATAGAGATAGAAAGTGAACTTTAAGGATAATAAATATGTTGTTACTTTGATTTCAGTGACAGTTTCACAGTTTTATAAATAGGCGATAGTCATCAAATTGTATGCTTTATACATGTACAACTCATTGTATGTCAATTACACCCAAAGTAGTATGTTTAAAACAAGAGGAAAAATGTGCAGAAATATACATTCTTAGAAACCTTCATTTTGCAGCTTTACAACATTTCAATATTATTTATTTCTCTTTCTAGTCTTTATTCTTAACTCAGATCTTTCTCTTATTTTCTTTTGTTTTGCTATAGGGTGCATGTACTCATTGAAGAAAGAGAGAAACAGAGAGAGAGAAATAAAGAAATTACCCCCGGAAGGATAGCCATGCTACAATCCTTTCTCCTCCATATCCTCCTGGGATTTGGGGCATGCATACACATACACCCGATGTGATTTGATGATGACTATAAGAGAGTTTCCAGTCCATGATGCAGGGCAAGAGTCCAGTATTCTCTCTGAGTTGAGGAAATGAACTGACAATCCAAGAGACCAAAGCAACTAAAATTTGCAGCCTGGAGTACCAGAAAGGAGACAACTACAGAGATTTAGGGAGGTAAACACCAAGTATATCCATCAGAGCACTGATAAACACATGGATATGAGGAAACCACCATTGGCTGGGAGAGTACCACCTGTGAGGATGAGCAAACACAGCACCCAACAGAAATAAAGGGTGGAGGTAAGCACCTGTCTGCCACTATGAAGACTGGATCCTTGTATTCACAGAGCACTGATTAGAATGCACAGAAAGGTCTTGCCTCACTGGTGGGAGTAAACACTGTTCTGTTTCTGCCTAAAATCTCTTAAGAGCAAGACTCAAGAAGAGCAAACTGTTTCCTAGTAATTTAGCTGTTTCTCTGAACAAAGTCCATGAATACAAGAATATTCAGCACCCAACAAAGTAAAATTCACAATGTCTGACATCCCATCAGTGACTTCCAGATCTGCAGAGATGCAATGAAATACGACTTCTAATTAAAAGAAAAAGCAAATAAAGCCAACCTAGATCTGGCACAGACATTAGAATTGGCAGTTATTATAAATAAGTAAGTAAGCAGTTATTATAACTATGTTCCAGGCAACAAAATAATTTAGATTATATAAAGTAAATCCAAAAGCAAAGCTAAACTGACCTTCTATAGATTAAAATCACATCCAAGATTTAAAATACACTGGATGGAATTAACAACAGATTATAGATTACAGAATGAGGCAGCTTCTAAGACTTAATAAAAACTATTCCAAATGAGACACATAGAGAAAAATAACTTTTAAAACATAAAAGAAGGGGGACCAGTAGTTAGCGTAATGGCTATGTCATTGGACTCCTATGTAGCCGACTGTGGTTCAAATCTCGGACCTGGCGGCTTAAACTCATGCCGGGTGTGTGTGCATGCGTGCCCAAGATCCCAAGAGGAGAATGGAGGGAGGAGAAGGGATTGTGGCGTGACCATCCCTCGGGGTGGGGGGTGATTTCTCGCTTTCTGTCTCTCTGTCTTTCTGGTGAGCACACATGCCCTATAGCAAAAACCTCTCAAATAAATAAATAAATAAATAAAAGGAGGGCTAGATGGTGAATGAGGGGGGAAAAATAGCACTCTGATAGGAAGATTCACATTGGAATATTGCTGGTTTTCATCTAGAGATCTTTCTGAGTACATTAAGCATTGAAATCTTGTACTGGAGGCATGCTATAACTCTCTCTCACTCTTTCACTCTCCCCCCTCCATCTCTCTCATTCATGGAATTAATAAATAAATAACTTTTAAAACATAAAAAAGCATCGTTGATCTTTCAAGTAGTCCAATGATCTACTGGTATAGAATTAGTGTCCTAAAATGTGGGTCTAGGTAAAAGAAATCGGAGCCAAAATGTTCCCAACTCTGATGAAAACTATCAACCTACATACCCAAGAAGCTCAATATACTCTCTAAGTACAAGAAACATAAAACTACACCAAGGTGCGTTATAGTCACATAACTCAACAGCAGTTTTAAAAGAAGATCAATAATAGCAAGACCAAAGAGATACCATGTTCGGAAGAATAAAGAGATAGCAGACTTCTTAGAATTCATGTCGTCGGGACCAACAAATGGCACAGTAGTTACGTTGCTGGACTGCCACATGGCCAGCAAAGGTTTAAGTCCCAACCCTGTGACTTCAGAATTACTCCCAGCACATGTGCATACTGGTCCAAGATCCTGGGTGGAGAATGGAGAAGGGGTCAAGGCATGGTCGTCTTCCTGGGGGTGATTTCTCGCTTTCCCTCTCACTATCTCTGACTCTCTCTGTCTGATGAGGGCATGTTCCCTAAGGCAAAAACCTCTGGAAAGAAAAAAGAAAAAGAAATAGTGTAATCAAGAATCTATTGTGTAAAGGGAAGGAAGGAGGCAGAGAAGGCTGAAGAAATGCCTCAGTGAGCTGGAGTTGCCTGATGAACCAAAAAGAAAAACCTGAGAAAACCAAACCTATCTTTCCCATTAGTAGAAGGAAAATGCTAGTTACAACACTAAGAAGCGATAAGCAGGAGAAGCTGCACATCACCCAGCACAGCCTACAAAGATCTCCGAGTTCAGTTTTGCCAAAGATAGGCAGGTGTCAAGAAAAGCATCAGCCATATCCATCAAACCCAGATCAAGTAAGGCTATGGAAACTTCTCCAACACTTGCTCTAAAATCTTTTCACTAGCAGCAACTTTTAATAAAGATGAAGATAGTGAACTAGAGGAAAGGCCTCCAGAGGCAAAGATAAGGGTGAAGAATTTTGAAAGTTCTACTCCAACATTGGCCAAATCAAACTCCTTCCATAAAGGAAGGCATGGGTTTCCTGATAACCAGAACCTACAAGAACAAAATAGAAAACCTCATCTTGGAAATCTCTGTGACTAAGACATTAATACAGTGTGTTTTGAAATTGGGCTGTGTGTGCTGGGGTAGAGGATGTAAAGGGACAAGAAACAGTTTCTTTTTTCCATTTTTGTTTTTTAAATTTGTCAGAGGATACCTATGCTTACCAGAGAGAGACAGAGAGGGAGGCAGAAAGGCAGAAAGCACACCCCAATGAGGGTATTAATACAGCAATCTCTTTTCCTCCATTTCATCATCCTTTGAGTATTTTGGGCATGGGCGAATATGCATCCACGTGTTTCTCAAGCTGCTGTGCCTGGGATTTGAACTGTCATCCACTGTGTTGGTCTGGCTCCTTTAGCCACTAGTCCATCCAGTCAACCTGAAACAATTTCCTTTGTTAAAGAATGGTGTAAAACTTTTTTTGAAGCCACTTTCCTTTTCTTTTTCTTTTTTGTCTGGTCCCTTTCTGTTTTTCTTGATTAGTCTAGCTAATTGCTGGTCAATTTTGTTTATCCTCTCCAAAAAAACAGATTTTTGTTTCATTGATTTTTGTATACTTCTTCTAGCCTCTATTTCCTTTTTTCCCCCCAGCTCTAATCTTTACTATTTCTTCTGTTGTTGCTCTTTTATTTCCTTCAGATGCAATGTCAAGTTATTTATTTATCACTTTTCTGTTTTTTGTTTATGAGTGCTAATGGCTATGAACTTCTTCTTATGACTGCTCTCACTGTGTCCCAAAGGTTAAAGGGCATTGTGTGTTCATTATCATTGATTTCAGTGAATCTTTTGATTTTAGTCTTAATTTCTTCAGTAGTTTGAAAATAATTCAATTTTAAGATGCTTAGTTTCCACGTTTTTGTGTATTTTCAAGAGTTCTTTATTGTGGTTGATTTCAAGTTTAATTCCACTGTGATCAAAGATGATGGATATAGTTTCTATACTTTTTAATTTGTAGACGTTTGTTTTGTGCCCTATTATTTGGTTGATCTTCAAAAATATTCCATATGGAGATGAGAAAAAAATATTTTGTAGTTGTTGTGTAAAATGTTCTCTGTTTCTACGTTTTGTCTAAATTACCTGCCCAGTGGTGATACTGGGATGTTGAAATCTCAAACAACTAGTAAGCTGATGTCTGTAGCTCCCCTTAGATCTAGCAGTCTTTCTTTTATGTATTTGAGTGCCCCAGTGTTGGGCGTGTAAATAATTATTTATTTATGGGTGTTATATCTTCTTGATGAATTATTCCTTTTAGAATTGTGTAGTGTCCTTTATCTCTTTTTACTGTTTTTATCTTAAAGTCTATCTTGTCTGATATCAGTACCAAGACTCCTGCCTTTTTTTCATTTCTGTTTGCATGAAACAGCTTTTTCTAGCCCTTCAACTTCAGTGTAAGTATGTATTTTCCAATAAGGAGTTTCTCATAAGCAATATATAGAGGGTGCCTGGGTTTTTAATCTATTCAGCAAAACTGTGCCTTTTAGTTGAGGAATTTAATTCATTAACATTAAATATTATTATCAATATGTGTAACCTTAATCTCTGTCATTGTTACTCTTTTTTCTTTTTTAGTTGTTTGTGTTTTTAACTTCCATTTATTTTACTTTAGTTTTGCTTATCTAATGTTGCTGAATTCTTTCAGCTTCTGTTTATTCGGAAATGATTTTATTTGGAGGATAATCTTTTTTTTTAACTTTGTTTTTTTTTTGAAAGGTTTTTTGCTATAGGGCACATGCACTCGCAGAAAGACAGAGAGAGACATAGAGACAGAATGCGAGGAATCACCCCCCCAGGGGGGATGGGCACACCACAATCCCTTCTCCTCCATTCTCCTCTCGGGATCTTGGGCATGCACGCACACGTGCCCCGCAAGAGTTTAAGCCGCCGGGTCCGGGACTCAAACCATGGTCGACTACGTGGGAGTCCAGCGATATAGCCATTATGCTAACTGCTGGTCCCTGGAGGATAATCTTGATGAGTATAGTATTTTTGGCTAATATCATTTTTCTTTCAGAGCTTTAAATACGTCTTGGTATTCTTTCCTTGTCTCTGTTATTTTAGTTGAGAGTTCCACTTTATTCTAATGGGATAAACTTTGTAATTAACTAGTCATTTTTCTCTCATGATTTTTTAGAATATTGTCTTTGTCTTAGATTTTTACCAATATGGCTATGATGTATGTTGGTGAGGATCTTCTTATGTTAAATCTCTTGGTGTCCTTTATATTTCCTGAGTTTGGGATATCCATATGTCTCTCTAAATTTGGAATGTTTTCAGCTAATATATTATGAAAGAGATTTCTTAAATTTCTATTCATCTCTTCACCTTCTGGAATAGCCTTTATGCAAATATTCAGCCATTTAATAGAGTCTAAGATTTCCTGTGTGTTGTACTTATTTTTAATAGTTATTTTTTTCCATTTTTTTTCAGTTATTTAGATTAAATTGGAGGTTTGTCTTTTAAGTGCAGAGATTCTTTTTTCTGCCTGGTCTAATCTGCTGCTAATACTTTTTCCTGCATTTTATACTTTATCTCCCATAGGTTCATTTGATTCTTTTTCAGGCTGTCTATGTCTTTATGGAATTCCTTCTTTATGGCATGGAAAGATTTTCTCACCCTCTGGAACTGGTTATCTGTTTCTCTTGAATTTCACTGGGTTTTGTTACACTGAATGGTCTCAATTTTTTTTCTGATATTTCTGTGGTTTCTTGTGTTTTATCCATTGTTGGTGAGAATTTACTGTGTTCCTCTTGGGGGAAAAGTAATTCCTGGTTTTCTTATATTTGGGGGGAGTCTTTTTTGGTCGTCTGGTAATGTGCTCATTTCTTCCTACTTCTTTGGAGTTCTATAATTGTAAGCTCCTGGACTTCTCTGTGGTGTGAATTAGTTTTGTGCTAGTTTTCCTCCTATACTGTGGCTGGGAGTGTAGTATTAACAGTGGGACTTGGGGATTCAGCCTTTCAGAGTTTCTCTCCTTTTTCTGCCAAGGTGAGTATGGGGAGAGAATGCCTTCAAAGGCTCATTGTTTGTAAGTGTTTGGTTTCTGAAGAACCAAACCTCTCTGCTCCCAATGTGGCTGAGTAATAAACTGCAAAGGTAAAACATTAGATAGGCAGCCCCAATTGTGCACTGTGAAGCATGTTGGCTGCGGCAGCCTCTCCTCCTACACTCCTGTCTGTGTTGGGGCTTTGGTTTCAGCTCGGGCTTTATGGCCCTGTTTCCCTTTTGTTTTTACTAATTCTGAGTAAATTTCTTATTTAATTTTAAATTCTGTGACCAGTGTCAAGCAGAAAAAGCACCACAACATGCAAATGGGGGAGTACAAAGCTATCTTTATGAAAAAGATTTTTATTCCCCAAACTCCTCAAAATAACTTCTATTTGTGGACTTTTTGTCCTTGCCATAGGTTGGTATATTTTTTGGCTGATGTTGAAGTGAAATGTGAATTCTCATTTGCTACCATGCAAATTAAGACATATTCTCTTTCATTGTTGTGCAGTATTTTGCCTCATCTACCTCTACATCATTTGTGTTCATGAAGTTTATATGTCAGTTAGCAAAATATTAAAACCAAACAACATACAGGAAATGTCAAAATCGAGATACGAACCTTAGTCATTTTAAGATGATCTTCACGGTTCATTACCATTGAGGTTTTACTTTTATTTTTAAGTTTGTTTCTTTCTCCTATGAGGGAAAGAGACAGAGAGAGACAGAAAGAACCCCCAATAGGATCCCAACAGCATGATCCAGGCCCAGCCCTCAGCCAGCCCTGTGCCATGGACACATGCACACCAGGCACACTCGGGGAGCTCTTCAAATATGAACCACAAGCCCTTTCAGTGAGATTGCCTTGTCGAATATTCTGTTTCACTGCTGTGCCACTACCTAACCCGGAGGATTTATTTTGACAAGAACCATTTGATCTATGAAGAAAGGCTTTAAGAATTTACCTGTAGGTTGTAAAAATTTTGTTATCAAAAGCTTTCCACGTTCACTAGAAATATCTAGAAAGGTTAAGATTCCCTCAGTTTGGGCACTGATTACTAGTGTGTGTGACTGCGTGTGTGTGTGTGTGTGTGCATGTGTGTATTTATATATCTATTTATATATCTTTATTGTTTAAAAGCTCATGAACACACATGCACATACCACCACCACCATCAAATATATATTTTATTTGGTTTCCTCAAAAAACCTAAAAAACTATTATGCATTATTAGTGCTCTGTAATTTCCAAAAAAATAGATTTAAATCCTGTTCTTTTGTAATTATGCTTTTTAACCCATTATTAATGTTTATAAAGCATATCTTTCATGCTTAGGTCTTTTACAAGAATTTCTCTCCTGAGTCTATTTAATATTTACCTGTTAATCATTTAATTAAAATATTCAGAAACATATAAATATTTTATTTTTGATAGAAATTGTATGGGATAAAAATTTCAACAAAATTGTTACTTTAGGAAATTGGTTTCATCTACCCAAGAACATGGTAAATAAATATCAACATTTATTCAGGTCTTCTTTTATAATCCTCAATACAATTTAATGAACAGCTCAATAAAATATTGTCCAGTGTATTATTTCTGAGACTTTCTATAGGCACATTCTAGATTTTTGCTATTATGAAAAGAAGAGTTTCAAATATTATTATCAAATTACTTATTACTAGTGACTAGTTATACATTAATATATTTGGCAATTTGCTAAACTTACATGTTCTATGTGCTAAATATACTACTTATTTCTTTGTAGTTTATATTAGCCACAGGTAAATATGCTGTCTGCAAAAAAGATAAATCTGTTTTTGTTTTTTCACTCAAATTTCACAAGTTTTTTTTTTTAATCTTTTTTTATTACATTGCTACTAACATGAAGCCTTTTATAACCTTGGCATTAGAGTAAAAGATTATCTTTTACTACTAGTGATCATTTATTTCATTTGTTTAGTATATATTTTAGGGAAGCTATTATACTTTCATTGAACATATATTGGTTTAGTAGTCATGGTTCAATCAGGAGACAGATCAAAAAGAATATTGATCAGGAAAAGTTTAACATAAAAATTACTGGGACCAGCAGATGATGTAATGACTATGTCGCTGGACTCCCATGTAGTCAACTGAAGTTTGAGTCCCGCAACCAGTGGCTTAAACTCACGCCAGGCACATGTGCATGCCCAAGATCCAGAGAGAATGGAGGAGAAGGGATTGTAGTGTGGCCATCACCACTGGGGGGTGATTTCTCACTTTCTATCTCTCTGTCTCTCTCTGTCTTTCTGGTGAGCACACGCCCCTTATAGCGGAAACCTCTCCAAAAAAAAGAAGAAGTTATTAACTATAACACAGAATTGAATAATAAAGAAATTATTAGAAAGAAAGAAAGCTGACTCTACAGATTTAGAAATAGCAGATAGAAAGGATAACCATTGATTGAGACTTGGAGAAGCCCAACTTTGCCTGGTCCCTGCACCATGGGACCATCTGCTCCAGACGACATTGTTGTATGATGATCTGTTTGGGGCTGGGAGAGGTGCTGTAAAGCATGGCTTATCCCCTCCTCCACATACCTTGGAACTCTCAGGTGTGTACATTGACTTGGAGAAGCTCGAGTTTTCTCATCCCCATGCCATTGAGACATCTGTGCCAAACAGCCTTGCTACACAGTGAGCCCTTTATGACTGGGAGGGTGCAGCAGAGCATGGCTCATACCCTTGTAAGTCTCACGTGTGTTCATTGGGACTTGGAGAAGTCCAGCTTTGCCAGATGTCTACACCATCTGGACATCTGCCTCAGACAGCCTTGCTACATCATAAGCCATTTGTGGCTGAGAAGGGTCTTGCAGAGCATGACTGATCTCTTCCCCTACATGCCTTAGAACTCTCAGATGTGTTCACTGGGACTTGGGGAAGCCTGTTTTTCTTTCTTTTAATTTTTTTTCCATCCCTGCATTATTAAGACATAAACCTTAATGATGGGCCTGGATGCACTGAGCTATAGAGAGACTGCACCTCATCCTCAGTCACACACCTCTGAATTCTTGGACTTCAACATTTCTTGAATAGAATCCATTTCTCTTCCTCAATTGAAGTTCATCAGCTCAGCCCCAGGAGCACCTGCTTTCTAGAAACTGGGAGGACTTTAAATTATCCAGGTCCAGAGAAAACAATGTAGGTTGCTGGGTGAGGATCATGGAGGTAGAGCAGCAGAGAGATCAGCGATCAGCTCCTTCTGCTCACTTTTAAACACTCAGAATTAACTTGAAGAATATAGGAAGAAATGTATAATTCGCCTTATAACTAGAAACCATCACCAAGGCACAAAAAATATGAGAAACTAAGAAAATATTTTACCCCCAAGGGAAAACACCAATTCCTCATCATCCACAGACAATACTATGAAACTCATGAAAATGTCAGATAAACAATTCAGAATATTTATAGTGAGTGACCAGACTAAATGAGATGCAAGAAAAAAGAGACAATGAACTCCAGAAGATGCAAGAGAAAAGAGACAATGAGATCTAGGAGATGAGGAAGTCTCTTTCATGATTTGAAAGAAGTAATAGACACCATAAAAAAGAATCAAATGGAATTTTTAGACATGAAGACTGTAATACAGGAAGTAATTAATTAAGTATGTAAAGCAGAGTAGATCACACAGAAGAGCAAATCTCAAATGTAGAGGTCAAAACTTCTGACCTTGAAAATATGATCAAAATGACTGAGAAAATAACCAAGAATAATGAAGACAATAAACAAGAAATACTAGATACCATTAAGTGCCCAAACATCCAGATAATTGGTACCCCCAGAATGTGAAGAAAATAATAAGGGAATTGATCATCTATTTCATGAAATCCTAGAAGAAAACTTTCCAAACCTTGGGTCACATTCACAAATCCAGACCCAAGAAATACAAAGTGCCCCAAAAAGAATCTTTCCCAAAGCACATCATAACCAAATGGCCAAAACCATAGACAAAGACAAGATACTAATATTAGCAAGAGAAAAACATCAAGTTACTTACAAAGGTTATTCCATGCAGGTAAGATTGGCCCTCTCATCAGAAACAATGCTGGCAAGGAAAGAATGGGGAAATATATGCAAAATATTAAAGGAAAAACGATTTAAACCAAAATTACCATACCTAGCAAGACTGTCCTTCATATGGGATAAAAAGATCAAAACATTCTCATATAAATAAAACCTGAAAAAATTTACTAACTCCAGGCCAGATCTTTAAAAAGGGGGTGCTATACCAGGAAAACTAAAGTCAGACAGACAAATATAAGAGAACAAAAGCAACCAAGAAGTATCTAACTTAATAATAGGAACAAGTCCAGAAATATCTAATATATACTGAATGTTAATGGACAAAATTCTTTAATCAAGAGACACAGACTGGCTAAATAGATATAAATAAATAAATACACACATACATACAGAAACTCTGTTGCCTACAAGAAACACATCTCATAGATAAAGACATACATAGATTGAAAGTGAAGGGCTGGAAAAAATGGAAATCAAAAAAGGGTTGGAGTCACAGTGCTGATTTTAGACAACATAAACTTTAAGACAAAAATTGTAGGAAGAGACAAAGAGGGGCATTATATAATAGTAAAAGGACTAATTCATCAAGAAGACATAATGCTTATAAAGACCTATGCACTCAACTCAAGGACACCCAAATACCTAAAGAAAACACTGCTAGATCTAAAAGGAGAAATAGATTGCAACACTGTAATCATTAGGGATCTCAATATCTTATTATCTCCTTTAGTCAGATGTTCTAGACAAAAAATAAGCAAAGAGATACAGGATCTAAATGAATCATAAATCAAATGGACTCGACAGACATCTATAGAACTTTCCACCCTAAAACCACAAAATATACATTTTTCTCACCTCCACATGAAAACTTTTCAAAGGCTGATCATATGATAGGGCAAAAATCAAGCCTTTATACTTCAAAGGCATAGAAACTATATCCAGCATCTTCTCTGACCATGGAGGAATTAAAATAGACATTAATTCCAGGAAAAATCATCAAAAATACACAAACACATGGAAGCTAAACATCTTACTTATGAATGTCTTCTCAACAACTGAAGAAATTAAGACTGAAATCAAAAGATTTATGGAAGCAAATGATAATGAGTACAGGAGTTTCCATAATCTAAGAGTCACCGCAAAAGCAGTCAGAAGAGGGAAATTCATAGTAATTAACACACTTTTAAAAAAATAAAAAGACAGACAGGAGACAAATAGACAACTTAACATTATGCCTCAGGCAATTTGAAAAAAAAAGTTTTTAATGCCAGAAGAAAAGAAATAATAAAGATTCAAGCAGAAATAAATGAAATAGAAAATAAACAAACTATATAGAAAATAAATGAAACTAAAAGCTGCTTTTTTGCAAATATTAACAATTCTGACACTCCATTAGCTAGACTGATTAAGAAGAAGAGAGGAAAAAAAAACAGATAAATCATATTCACAGTGAAACAGGCAATATTACAACAGACATAATAGAAACATAAAACATCATTAGAGGATCGTGTGAATGACTATATGCCAACAAACAAGAGAACTTGGATGAAATTAACAAATTCCTGGGCACATATAATATACCAAGAATGAAGCAGGAGAACATAGAAAGCCTAAATAGACCCATAAAAGGCAATAAGATTGAATTGGTAATAACCTTCCAAAAAGGAAAAGCCCAGGGCCTGATGGCTTCACTTCTGAATTCTACAAAACTTTTAAAGAAGAGTTAAATCCCATTCTACTCAAACTATTTCTTTTTTTTTCTTTTCTTATTTTAATTTCTTTTATACATTCAATAACATGTTACTTAGCTTGCAAAGTGAATGTTCTAACATGTGTACATTTCTCACCAATCCAGGTGACAATACTATACAGTTATCTTCAATAGATAATAACTCATTTCTTTGTCCAATAAATGACTTGCCTTTCTATTTTTCTCCTTAATATCCTCCTCAGACTCTACTCCTTCACCAACTATTTCTAAAGATCCAAAAGGAAGGAATCCTCCCAAACTCATTTTCTGAAACCTTCATCATCCTCATCCCCAGAACAGATAAAGTCATAAGAAAAAAAGGAAAACTACAGACCAATATCTCTGATGAATATAGATGCAAAAATTCTCAACAAGATACTTATGAATTGTATGCAACAGTATATAAAAAAGATTATTCATCACAACCAGTAAGCTTTATTTCAGGGATGCAAGGGTAGTTCGACATAAAAGTAATACATATATTTTATTTTAGTTTCTGTGTCATTAATTTTTTCTTTTACTTTTATATGCAGATTATAAAGTAGCAAAAAATGCAAACTTGGGAATCAGATTGCTTGTGCTAACTTTTTGATATTTTTTATTTTCTGTGAGACATTAGACAAGGTAATTAATCTCTTTTATCCTTCTGATTCCCATGTACAGACTGTGCTATTTTTATTTTCAAAATTAAATATGATAATGCATGTAGAGCATCAGACACAGTTATCTATATGCAGGAAAACAATATTTTACACCCAGCTTCCTTCTGCTTTTTAAAAATAGATTACTTGTAACTGATTTTAATATTCTTTAGTTAAATATTTGGACCATTCCTCATTCAACATTATTTTTATAAGTTCATTCACAGATATAAGTTTTCCAGCTTTGACTGAATTTTTTATGATAGTTATTAATTTTTTCTTTTTCGTTTTTTTTTTTTTTGGAGAGGTTTTTGCTGTAGGACGTGTGTGCACACCAGAATCCCTTCTCCTCCATTCTCCTCTCGGGATCTTGGGCACGCACGCACATGAGCCAAGCATGAGTTTAAGCCACTGGGTCCGGGACTCGAACCTCAGTCAACTACAGAGGAGTCCAGCAACATAGCCATTAGGCTAACAGCTGGTTCCAATATTTTCTTCTTTTTAAAGAATTATTTATTTATTTAATTTATTTGTTATTATTACTTCTTAATTTGACCTGAGAGAAAGAAAGGGAAAGTGAGAAAACAAGCTTCCAGGTCCAGTACTTTAACCACAGTTGACTATATGGGAGTTCAGCACCTTAACCACCACATCACCTGTCAGGCCCTTGACTGAAATTTTAAAACTTAATTTCAGTAGTGATTTTGTTTTGCTTAGTTGAAAATTTGGGATGATATATCCCAACTATTTTTAACCTACAATTGAATTAGAGAGCAATTTGCTTTCTAAACTTAATAGACTATCATTATTAACTATTATTACCATGATTATTTTATCAAGGTATTCTTAAATTGTAGTGATAGGAAAATGTATTTTGTGTAGAAGCTATTCTTCAACACTTATTGAGAATTTCTAGGCCCAGTACAAGGTTTATGTTTGCATGGATTAACATTTTCAAGGAAATAATTTTGTGTTCTCTGTTTCTGAAGAACCCTGCATTTATTTATTAGATTAAACTTATTATGTTACTCACATTTTCATTATATTTACTAATTCTGCTTGGCCTATCGGCTCGTGAAATATTTAAAATTTTTACTGTATATTGATTCCATATATTTTCCATGTAGAAAAATGTTTATTGTGATTTCTGATTTACATATAATTGTTGAATATCTTTTTGGGATACAGTACAGTTTTTCAAAACATGCATATAGTATGTAATAAATCAAAGATTTAATCATATTCATTTATTTGATATTAAACATTACATTATGTTGTATACATTTGGTAGTACATCTACTAGGGGGTTTTTTTTGGATGTATATATTTAATTGTCATCATTTTTTTAATTTGCTGTGGTACACTGTCCCAGAACTTATTACAATACTTAGATACATTTTGTACCTGTTAATAATTTTCTCCTAAATCTCCCCACCAAGCAACTCCCCCACCCCTCACCTACTATCTGGTATCTACTATTACTTTCTCCACTGCTATGCTATTAAATCCTTCCGTTTTCACCACAGAGTACAGACAATAGTATATGTTAAGTGGGAAGATAATTGCCATTCATAGCCTGACTGATTCCTTTTATCATTATGTTTTCCAGGTTCATCCACTTTATGTCAAATGACATGATTTCATTGTTCTTTGTAGCTCAGTAGTATTCCATTGCATACTTTTTTAAATTTTTGATTCAGTATTTTGGTGCTTCATTTAAAAAACCACTCACGTTCCTAGTTATATCTTATTGTTATTTCCTATTGTTATTTCTAATATCTTTTCTTAAAATTTTTAAAGTGTTTTTTAGAATTGTTTATTAATTTTATTTATTCATTCATTTATTTTAATTTGACCAGAGAAAGACAGACACACACTGAGAAGGAAAGTGAGAAAACAAGACACCAGGTCCAGGGTTCAAACCGTGGTCAGCCATGTGGGAACGTCCAGTGCCTTAACCACCATGCCACCTGCTGGTCCCCTCCTTAAATATTGATGTATATCATCTTAAAATGTTTGTTGGGACTAGCAGGTGATGTGATGATTAAGGTGTTGAACTCCCACATGGTCAACTGTGCTTTGAGTCCTAAACCTGGTGACTTGCTTTCTCACCTTCCCTTTCTCTCTCTCTCTGTGTCTCTGTCTGGCCCAATTAAAATAATAATAATAATAGCTAATAAAATTAAGTAAATAATTCTTTTTTAAAAAAGAGTAAATGATTGAAGTGGAAGGAGTTATATACAGAAAATGCAATATTAAATATGCTGAAAATTAGTAAGCATTGGCTGAGTATAAATGTAATAAATTTACTGTTTTGTAGTTTAAAACAAACTAATGTTAAAATTCTACATAACATCAATGTCACACTCAATATTTCTAAATTTTATTGTATAGCAGTTACGCCTCAATAAAGTTGGTTCATAGAGAAAAACCTTCCTGCCTACATAATGTATATGATAAAAGGGTGGCTGGTGCAAAGGGACCTTAAAACATGACAAGCAATTTGTGTGATTTGAAAGGAGACAATGATTTAATTCAAAAATTAGACAAAGAAACATATTACATATATATTAGCAAATTTGTTACTTAATAAGAAAACAAGAGGAAATAAATTCCTAAATAAACACCTAAGGAAAATAAATATGAACAGTTTAACCAATTTAAAACAAAATACAGAGAATTAGACAAGAAAAGAGAAATTATGACTGACAATCACAGGTAGGGCATTAGAAATGAGTCTTAAAGTGATCAGAAATCATTTAATGATTCCAGTTAGTCACTAAAAGGTAGAAACTCAAATTCTAGATTAGCGAATATGTAAATATGTATATGTAATATTATGTAACATATTTTATATAATAAAATAATATATTATACATTTATAAATTCTACATATTTTTATTTCATATATTATATTCTTTTTACTAGAGTCACACCTAAAAGAAATAAGTGAAGACTCAGCAGATAAACTACAGAAAGTATATTTTGTAAGAAGAGCTATATATAGATTGATTTGCAAACCTTAGAGATTTCTAACTTGACATTGGGCAAACTTTTTTTGTTTTTGTCATTGCCGAAGGGCATATGTGCTCCCTGTAAAGAGAGAGAGAGAGGTGGGCATGGCCATGCTTCAATCCTTATTCCTCCATTTCTGTTCCCTGTCAGGTTTTTTGGCACACACAAACACACACACACACACACACACACACACACACAAGTGCACCTGGCATGTTTTTCAAGCTATCAGGATGGGACTCCAACTGTAGTAGATCCTGTGGACTTCAGTTCTTAATGCACAGGCTGGCCCTGGTCAGCATTTATAGAAGGAACAGGAGGAGCCAAAGGAGTAGAAGGAGGAAGAACTTCACTGACCGTTCAAGGATATACATTGAATTTTAGATCAGCAAATAATCGGCAGTGATATTAGGCTTTGCACTTTCTCTGGGCAGACATGGAGAGTGCCTTGCAGGGCATCTTCGGTCTTTTAATATTTGCAGGGCACATACTTGGGAATTTGAGCAACGGATTCATAGTACTGATAAACTGCATTGACTGGACTAGGAAAAGAAAGCTCTCCCTGGCTGATCAAATCCTCACTGCTTTGGCAATCTTCAGAATTGGGATGATCTGGGAAATATTAGTAAGTTGGTTTGGATATCTGCATTATTTAAGTGTATTTACACCTGGAGAAGAATTAAGAATTGCTATTTTTACCTGGGTCATTGTCAATCATTTCAGTCTATGGCTTGCTACAATGCTCAGTATCTTTTATTTGCTCAAAATAGCCAGTTTTGCTAATACTATTTTCCTCTATCTGAAGCAGAGAGTAAAAAATATAATTTTGATGATACTACTAGGAAGTTTGGTCTTCTTGTTTTTAAATATGATAGAATTAAACATCCATATTAGAGTCTGGATGCATCAATATAAAAGAAACACAACATGGAATTCTGAAAGGAGTGACTTTGCATCATTTTCAAGTCTGGTCTTGTTCATTATGACTATGTTCAGCCTGATACCATTTAGTGTAGCCTTCATCTCTTTTCTCCTGTTAATTTTTTCACTGTGGAAACATCTGCAGAAAATGCAACTCTACTCAGAAGAACACAGAGACTTCAGGACAAAGGCTCACGTAAATGCCTTGAAAACTGTGATCTCATTCCTCCTACTCTTTGCTAGTTTCTTCCTGTCTCTCCTGATGTCATGGATTTCTCAGATGCATCAGAATGAACTGGCTAACATGCTTAGCCAGACTCTTGGAATGATGTATCCCTCAGCTCACTCATTTATCCTGATTCTGGGAAACGCTAAGTTAAGGCAGGCTTCTCTTTCAGTGGCATTGAAGTGTGGACAAAGATGAGAATTCACAATTTCATAAACTATTCAGACCATAGACTATTTTATGTTCTAGAGAAAAAAGTCTATCAGTTACTCATTTCTTAATAACAAGGATTTCTTCTGAGAAATGCGTCATTAGGTGATTTTGTAGTGTGCAAACATCATAGAGTGTGTTTATACAAACCTAGATGGTATAGCCTATTACAAACCTAAGCATATGTTATAACCTATCAAAATCCTATAGAATTACTGTCATTAAGCAAAACATTGATACTCAGCATGCACTCGGACTTCCATAGGTCCTTTCGTTGTGAAGATCATTGTAATTTTTCAAATGAATATATAATAAATGAACATAATAGAATCTTATCTAAGAATGTTACATATTTGTGGTGAATTGAACATGACTAGGAAAGAAATGGAGTTTATATTTGTGACTATTACTAGTACTGATGGGATAAGAAAATTAAGAGAATTAATAAATTTTATGTGAATGCCTCCCATGTAAAATAATAACCTTCTTTAGTCATTATATTGTACATATATGTACATGTATTTTTTACTTTAGACCTTTTATATAAACATTATTGAGGTATAATTTACATATAATAAAATGCAACATTTTTTAGTGTATATTTCATCTAGAGTTTGACAATATATACATGATGTGTGCTTACAACATCAATGCTCATTGTTGTCCATCTTCCTCCTCCTCAAAACTTACCCCCAAGTAACAATTGCTTTGGTAATCATAAGAGAGTTCTTTGATTTCTCAGATTTTATATATTTTATATGTCTAGATCAATAGTTTGTTCCTATGTAGTATTCTTGAGCAGTAGTCCTGACTACCATTGGAATTTTACACATTACACATTACAGTTATTTTTCTTACACGTTCATGAACATTTGCATGGTTCCCAATTACTGGATAGTGTGCGTAGTGAGTATCAATTTTCACATTTGTGTCCTTTTTTGCATATATAATTTAATTATTCTTGGGTAAATATCTAGGAGTAAAGGGACCAACAGTTAGCGTAATGGCTATGTCGCTGGACTCCCATGTAGTCGACCGCGGTTCGAGTCCTGGACCCGATGGCTTAAACTCACGCCGGGCGCGTGTGCATGCGTGCCCAAGATCCCGAGAGGAGAATGGAGGAGAAGGGATTGCGGCGTGACCATCCCCCCTGAGGGGTGATTTCTCGCTTCCTGTCTCTCTGTCTCTCCCTGTCTGTCTGGCGAGCGCACATGCCCTATAGCAAAAACCTCTCCTATATATATATATATATATATATATATATATATATATATATATATATATGAGTAAATTATCATGCTGTGGTAAGTGTATGTTTAGCTTTTTTCTTTAATTAAGGTTTCGGACATAGGGCATCAGTGCTCACTGGAGGAAAGAGAGACAGAGAGAGACAGTGAGAGGAAAAATGAGGAATTTCCTTTCCCGGGGGCATGGCCATGTTGCAATCCTTTCCCCTCCATCTTCCTGTCTATTGTGCTCTTGCTCTCTCTCTCTCTCTCTCTCTCTCTCTCTCTCTCTGTCTCTCCTTCTCTCTAGTTAAAAAATAGTCTTTGTATACTCCAATATTATCTCCTATGGTTTCTTTTCTTTTAAAAAATAATAATTAATTAAATTTTAAAAGGTTAATCTACATATTTTGCTCAGTATGAGTGCATTGCATATTAGTCTACTCAAAGATATCACCACACACATTATCATAAACAATTAATTTTCCATATTGTATCTGTTAAATTTTTTGCTCTTTGCCCCTTGATTCTCTCCCTCTTACCCTGCATTCCCCAGCCTCTTCCCACATTGTTTCTTGTATTCACAGTTTCTCTCCATGTTTTATACCATCCAGTCTTTCCATTTCTGCCATGGAGTACACAAATTTTGTATATAATTAAGTGGGGACATACAGTGCCTCTCTTTCAAAGTCAGGTTTGCTCCACATAGCATTAAATCTTCCATATTCATCCACTTTCTATCAAATGCCAGGGACTCATATTTTTTTAAGGCTGAGTAGTATTTCATAGTATATATCTGTCATACTTATTCATCTGTTCATGGCCATTTAGGTTTATTCCATGTCTTAACTATTGTGAATAATGTTGCAATAAACATGGATATGCAAATGTTTTTCCAGCTGAATATATTTCTATCCTTTGGGTGGATACCCAAGACTGTAATTGCTAGATTGTATGATAGTTTTATTTTTTGGTTTTTGGAGAATCTCCATATTGTTCTTCTCAATGGTTGTACTAATTTGCATCCCCACCAACAGTGTAGGAGGGTTCTGTTTTCACCACGACCTCACCAGCACTTATTCTTTATTTTTTAATCTTAACCATTCTGACTGGGATTAAGTGGCATAGGTTTTGATTATCATTTCCTTTTTTTTTTCTTTTTTTTTTTTTTCTTTGTAGAGGTTTTCGCTATAGGGCGCGTGCACTTGCCAGACAGACAGAGACAGAAAGCGAGAAATCACCCCCCACGGGGGGATGGCCATACCGCAATCCCTTCTCCTCCATTCTCCTCTCAGGATCTTGGGCACACACGCACACGCGCCCGGCATGAGTTTTAAGCCACCCAGTCCAGGACGCGAACAATGGTCGACTACGTGGGAGTCCAGCGACATAGCCATTACGCTAACTGCTGGTCCCATGATTATCATTTCCTTTATGATAAGGGATGTTAAGATTTTTATACACACACACTTTTGACTGTTCTTATGTCTTTTTTTTTTTTTTTTTTTTTTTTTTGAGAGTTGTCTGTTTGGTTCATTTGCCTATCTTTTAATTGGGTTGATTATTTTTTTGCAGATAAGCTGCTTGAGTTCCCTGCATATTCTGGTTATCTGTCCCTTATCTGAGGCATAGATGACAAATATATTCTCCCATTCTGATGCTTGATTTTTCACTCTATTGTTTCTTTTGCTTACAGAAGTTTTTTACTTGATGTAATCCCATTTGTTTATTTTCAGGATTATTGCCTGCAATTTGGGGGGCTTAATTAAGAAGTCCTTGTCTACTCTAATGTTTCCAAGCATTTCCCCCTGTGTTTTCCACCAGTAGCTTCATAGTTTGAGGTTTTATGTCTTGATTTTTGATACATTTAAGTTGATTATTGATAATGGTGAGAGATAGGAGTCCAGTTTCATTTTTCTACAGGTGAATATCTATTTTTCTTAGCAACATTTGCTGAAGAGATTTTCTTTTCCCTGCTGGATTAACTTGTGTCCTTTGTCAAAAATCAGTTGGCTATTTGTTTTTTGGATTTATTTCTACACTCTCTATTCTGTTCTGTATTGGTCTGCATTGCCTGTTTTTGTGTAAGTACCATGCTGGGTTTTTTTTTTTTTCTTTTCTTTTCTTTTTTTTTTAGAGAGGATTTTTTGCTATAGGGCACATGCACTCATCACAAAGACAGAAAGCAAGAAATCCCCTCCCCCCCCCGGGGGGTGGGGAGGAGGGCCATGCGGCAAACCCTTTTCTTTTCTATTTTTCTTTTTTTATTTCATTTTCTTTTATACATTCAATCACATTATTTGGCTTACAAAATGGATATTTTAACAGGTGAACATTTCTCCCTAGTCCAGTTGATAAAACTATAAATTATCTTCGACAGATAATACATTTCTTTGTCCCATTAATGCTTTGCCTCCCTATTTTTCTTCTAAATGTCCTTCCTCAGACCCTCCTGTTTCACACACACTATGTCTGGTATGTACATCTATATAGTGTGTTTCTATATCTTTAGTCATTCAGTTTCAATCATAGAGTGCAGACACTAGGTATATATTAAGTGGGGACATACAATGCCTCTCCTTCATAGCCTGGCTTGCTTCACTAAGTAGTAAATCTTCCATATTCATTCACTTCCTATCAAAAGCCAGGGTTTTGTTATTTTTTATGGCTAAATAGTATTCCATAGAGTATATGTACCACAGTTTTTCTATCCATTCATCTGCTCATGGGCATTTGGGTTGTTTCCATGACTTAGCAATTGTGAATAGTGCCACAATAAACATCGATGTGCAAGCACTTTCCTGATTAAGTATTCTTCTGTCATTTAGGTAGATACCAAGGAGTGGGATTGCTGGATCATATGATAGTTCTATTTGTAGATTTTTGAGGAATCTCCAAATTGTTCTCCACAGTGGCTGGACCAAATTACATTCCCACTAGCAGTGTAAGAGAGTTCCCCTCTTACAGTCTCCTTGGGATTTTGGCCACACACGCACACGCGCCCAGCGTGAAATTTAATTCACTGGTTCTGGGACTTGAAGTGCGGTCAAATATGTGGGAGTCCAGCAACATAACCATTATGTCATCTGCTGATCCCGATGCTGTTTTGATTATCACAGAATTGTAATATATTTTGAGTCCTCCTTTATTCTTTTTCACAGTATTGCTTTGGCAATATGGGACCTTTTATGAGTACATATAAATTTTATGATTGTTTTTCTAAATATATGAAGAAAATTTCTGGTAATTTGATTGGGATTACATTAAATTTTTACATTTATTTGGGTGGAATGGACATTTTGATTATGTTAATTCTTTCAAATCAGGAGAATGGGATGTCCTTCCACTTTTTGGTATCATTTTCAATTTCTTTTTTTTAGTTTTTTTGTAGTTTTCCTTGTATAAATCTTTTGCTTCCATTGTTAGATTTATTCCTAGGTATCTTATATTTTGTGTGGCCATTGTAAATAGTATTGCTTTTTTCCATTCAACCTCAGTTTGTTTATTGTTGGCGTATAGAAATGTTGCAGATTTCCGTGTGTTGATTTTTGTATCTTGCCAGTTTGTTGTATTCATTTTTTGCTTTCAGATTTTTGGGGGATTCTTTTGAGTTTTCTATGTATATAATTCTGTCATTTGCAAATTTAAAAAATTTAACTTCTTTCCCAATTTGAATGCCTTTTATTTTGTTGTCTTCTCTGATTGCATTGGCTAGGACTTTCAGTAATATATTGAAAAGGAGAGGAAGTGAGCCCCCAGTTTTCTTTTCTTTTCTTCTTTTCTTTCCTTTTTTCTTTTTTTTTAAGAGGTTTTTGCCAGGACCAGCAGATGGAGTACTGGTTATGTCACTGGACTACCATGTAGTTGACTGCTGTTCAAATCCCAGACCCAGTGACTTAAAACACATTGGGCATGTGTGTGTGTGTGTGCCCAAAATTCTGAAAGGAGACTAGAGGAGAAGGGATTGTGGCATGGCCATCCCTCCTGGCAGGTGATTTCTCACTTCTGTCTCTCTGTCTCTCTGATGAGCACACATGCTCTATAGCAAAAATCTCTCTCTCTCTCTCTCTAAAAAAGAGGATTTTACCTTAAGGTACATGTGCTCACAAGAGCAAAAGAGAGAGTAAGAGCGACAGAGAAGAGAAAGAATGTGAGAAATAACTCCTGGGGAGGGGGCGGGAGGGGCTATGCTCAATCTCTTCTCTTCCATTCTCCTCCCAGGATCTTGGGCATGTATGCACATGTGCCTGGCATGATAAATCACCATAGGCTAAAATATTTCATAGGCAATTACAAAGCAAATCTGAACTCTCATTTGCAACCATGCAAATAAAGGCACATTCCTTTGGATGGTTTTCTACTTCTTGCCTTGTCTAACCTGAAGAAAACTTGGTTCCACTAACTTGAGTTCTGAGGTACAAAGATTATAAAAATCTGTCTTATAAAATATGTAGCTAAGTAAAGCTTTTGTGTCTAACAATATTGTCACTGAGAATTTATAAAACACAAAGATGAGTCTACATTATTTCAAAAAAGTTCCCTCAGTTTTCTGTTTCCTGAAGGGCTAAAGTTCAATCTGGTCAACATTGTGAATGAAGAGAAGTTCACCTACAAAGCCTCAGTGTTCCTCATTCTTGCCACCTCCCCACTAAGTACTGCTCAGCACCATCTTCCCACTGGCACCAAATGCCTTCAGACTTTATCCTCTTTTTTCATCACATTTTTTCCCCTAATTTAAAAGTAAACAATTTTATTTATTTATTTATTTATTTATTTATTTTTGGAGAGGTTTTTTTGCTATAGGGCATATGCGCTCGCCAGAAAGACAGAGACAGACAGAAAGATAGAAAGCAAGAAAGCACCCCCCGGGGGAATGGCCACGCCACAATCCCTTCTCCTCCATTCTCCTCCTGGGATCTTGGGCACGCATGCACACGTGCCCAACGTGAGTTTAAGCCACCAGGTATGGGACTCGAACCGCGGTCGTCTACATGCGAGTTCAGTGACATAGCCATTACGCTAACTGCTGGTCCCGACAATTTTTATTATTTTTTAATATGCAATAGCTACCAAAGAATACAGAACTACATTATGTCATAAATTTCAACACTGTAAGCTAAGCAGACAGATATTACTGTAAGGAATCAAGTTCTTTACCTACCCTACCTTCATAAACAATATCAAGGAAAGAGTGAATTAGCAAAATTCTTGAAATTCAGAGATTCACAAAGATTGTCTAATTTGATAAAACCAAACACTATTTTCATCCTGGTTTAACATGATAAAATTTTCTGGATAAATAAAAAAAGCAATTTTTATCTTATAAATACATCATTTATGAATTATAAATTTCTATATTTTATTACTCATACTTTTGCTGGGTGAGCTACAGTTAAGCCCAAACTGGGGACCAGCAGTTAGCATAATGGCTATGTCACTGGATTCCCATGTAGTCGATCGCGGTTTGCGTCCCGGACCCGGTGGCTTAAAATTCATGCCGGGCGCCTGTGCATGCATGCCCAAGATCCCGAGAGGAGAATGGAGGAGAAGGGATTGCAGCATGGCCATCCCCCCTGGGGGGTGATCTCGTTTTCTGTCTCTCTGTCTCTCTCTCTGTCTGGCGAGTGCATGCGCACTATAGCAAAAAAACCTCTCTCTCTCTCTCTCTCTCTATATATATATATATATATATATATATACACATATATTTATATATATTTTTTAAAAAGTTAAGCCAAAACTAATTATAGCATCTTTGATGATTTTTAAATTTCAGTTATAACATAAAAAAGCTATGTAAATGCCTTTATTTTGATGTTACGAAGGTGTGTTTTTCAAGGTAGACTAAAACACATGTCCTTTAACAATTTGCTAACTTTCTATAAATATGACTTTTTTTTTTGAAAGGTATTTGCTATAGGGCGCGTGCACCTGCCAGAAAGACAGAGAAAGACAGGGAGACAGAGAGCAAGAAATCACCCCCCTAGGGGTGGTGGACATGCCACAATCCCTTCTCCTCCGTTCTCTTCTCGGGATCTTGGGCACACATGCACATGTGCCCAGCATGAGTTTAAGCCACCAGGTCCGGGACTCGAACTGCGATTGACTACATGGGAGCCGAGCAACATAGCCATTACACCAACTACTGGTCCTATCTATAAATATAACTTTTAAATAATTAGGTAAATGATATGTGGGTTTTCATTGACACTCTCGACCTACAACTGAAGAAATTGTTAATACCTTCTTATTTTAGGAGTAAGTAGGATGATCTTATCTGTCCAGAGAACAGGGTTTAGAGATGTTGGCCACAACTTATCAATACACTGAACTGAACAAACAGGCAAATAGGCAACCTGAAGAACAGGACAGTGCCTGAATGTACCACAGTCCTTTAGAACTGGAGGCATAATAAACAATAGAATGGATAGTACAGTTGCAATTTCAAATTGTACATTTCATTTTGGTATGTTTCTATAAGATATAACACTTAAAAATAAAAGTTAAATTTTTGTTTTCTTATTTAATTTTATTATTATTTTTTACATTTTTTCCACATTTTATTGATTCACAATGTACCTTAAACTAAAACTATTGACAAAGCTAGAATCTAGTTACAAATGCACTGTAATTTTCTTGAGACATTTTAAATTTTTTTCTTTTTTTAATAGTTGCTCTAGAATAGCAATTTTTTAATTTAAATTTATTTATTTACATTCATTCACTGTACATCATTACAGCATACAAAGTGAGATTTTCCATCCAGAGTACACTGTATATTGGCTCAATCAAGCGCATCAGCATACATGTTATCGTCAACAAATAATTTTCCATTTCTTGTTTCCTATAAGTCTTGCTTTTTTTCATCATCCTTGATTCCCTATCTCTTACCCTCTGCCATCTCCCACTCTCCTTCCACGCTGTCTCTGGTATCTATGTTTGCTTTCTATACTGTTTTTCCCCACATTTTATTGAGTCACTAAATTAATCTAAATATTTTCATAGCAAGCACAGCCAATATATACATTTCTATGAACACAAGTCCAACTTTAGGCATAAGCCTCAATGAGTAGAATGAACATCCTATAAAGTAGAACCTAGCTTGGGCTATATATCATACTGCAGTCATAGAATAGGTATTTTAAAAGTTAGATTTTTTTTAAAAAAATGGTATCCAACTTCTACGGGAGAAGGAGAAGAGATGCTAAGGGAAAACCATAGACTTTTTCAAAAGCCTGAACTGAAAAGAAAAAGGAGGCAAAGGGGTAGAAAGAGGAGACTGTGAAAGTTTGAATGTGAAGTATTTTCTTTGGATTATGGAGGTAATCATATGAGTTATAGTTTTTTTGTTATTCTTCGTTTATTATCATTCACATACAATATCCTCAATTCTTGAGTAAATTCTTCACATGTCTATACAACTTTGTATAGTTGTATACATAGCATAGAAAGCATCATTTTTTGGCACTAATGCGCTGGTCAGTGAAATTCTGAGTAGAAGGCTGATGGTGGGCATTCCTATATTATTTTTGACGCTAAAGAGAATAAATTCAATGTTTCACCTTAATTAAGAATGACTTTTGCTGTAGATTATCTGTGGATTTCTTCATGAATTCAATATTCTTCACACAGTCCAATTCTGCTGATTTTTTTTCCTTAGGAATTCCTGAGTTATTCTGTCATGTATATCCTTTAATCTGTCAAGTTATAATACTGTAGTTAATTTTCTATTGTTAAAAAGAACTTGAAATACTGGGATAAATCTATCTTGTCTATAGTGCATTATTATATTTTTTAAAACCATTTCTGGGTTCAGTTTGTCAATACTGCTTTAGTATATTTACACATATATTTATTAGGGATCTCAACATTTAATTTTTACTCTACATTATGCCGGTAAGCATTTGATACAAAGTTCTCATTATCTTTGGAATCAGTGTCACAGCAGCAATATTAGTGGACCCCACAGGAAAGTCCCAGGTTCCCGTTCTGAGGCCTCCCTCTGTGTGCTGGAAATTAGTGCACGTGCCTGTGATTTAGCAGGCTGGGACCTTGTGGGGGCAGCTTCGCTCTCTCTCTCTCTCTCTCCCTTCCTTTCTATATCTCTCAGAGAAGAAGTAAATAAATAACCATTACTAAAGGAGATTTTTGCTAGCTGGTAAAATTTGTTGTGAAACATTTCCTTCTGTTTTTCTTTCTTTTGACTACCTGTTATTACATATAACAAATATATAGATATTTTTCAAGCATAAATTCTCTACTATAAAGTACATACTAATGTAAAGACCTCCCATGTAATGAAAAGGAACTTTGTAAACACTGAAAGCCTCTTGCATGCACCTTCCTAACAATAATTCATCACTTTACCCAGAAGTAACAACTTTCCTATAACTGACAAAATCTTGTTTTACTCTATAAATTTTACTTTTGCATATGTATCCATAAATACTAGCTTAGTTCCTTTTTATGTGACACATATAAATGAAATAATACTGTATTTATTATGTTGGCATTTGAGTCATTTTTATTAATATTATGCTTTTTAAATTAATCATCCTGCATAGAAAGATAGATTATTGGTTTCTTTGTTGATTAATACCAATGGAATGAATATTCATAATTATCTACATTGGGGTTGTTTTGAGTTTGAAAACTAGTATCATGATGATGTGCACATTCCTTATCATTTAACTCATTCTTGGAAACATAAACATTTATTCTTGGATACAAATTCTATACTTTCTACGATCTTGACTTAGAAACTATAGCATTTACCTGTTTCATACTTGACTTTGGAAGTTACAGTTCTCTAGTTTTTTTTTTATTTTGAGAGGTTTTTGCTATAGGGAACGTGCGCTCGCCAGACAGACAGAGAGAGACAGAGAGACAGAAAGCGAGAAATCACCCCCCGGGAGGATGGCCATGCCACAATCCCTTCTCCTCCTCCATTCTCCTCTCAAGATCTTGGGCATGCATGCACACGAGCCTGGCGTGAGTTTTAAGCCACCGGGTCCAGGATGCAAACCGCGGTCGACTACATGGGAGTCCAGCGACACAGCCATTACACTAACTGATGGTCCCAAGTTCTCTAGATATTGTAAAATGTCAGCTATTTATATTTTTCTGCGAATTTGGATACAACATTCTCTTTTTTTTGTATTTACAGACTATTGCCTTTTAATTCTACATGCCATCATTTGCTTTGCTTTTCTTATCACAGTTTGCACAGTTGTTAGGTATGCTTTGGTGCTGGTATTTCTGAATCCTTGGGAATCATGCTGCATAGTCCTAAGATGTTTCCATAGAGAAGAAATTAGCAAAAGAAAGGTTGTCAGTGAAGGATATGAAAGTGAACATAACATTGGTGAGCAAAAGAAGACCTGAAGAGGGTTAGAGAAAGGGAATCAAGGGGAAAAACAAAGAAGCAAAACATTTAAAGGACACAAAAATGGAAAATTACCTGGTGATGATAATATGTATGATAATATCTTTAATTGATAATATCTTTGAACACAGGGTATTCATACTGGAAAATTAATTTTGCATGCTGTAATTATATACAATGATTGAATGTATTAAAAATATTTTTTTTAATTTTTAAAAAGGAAGATCAGAAGAGTACAAAGTTGCTCAAACTGGAACTGCAAGTCAGACTTCTTTCACATCCATTGGCCCTGGCATTAATATGCATGTTCATTTGTACAATATTTAAAAACACGAGGACCAAGGTCTCCTGCAGCATCAATGAAATCATGTTTAACTTTCCCCTTTAGGTAGAGAAAAAGAGAGAAAAATTGGCTGTCTTGAGAAAGTAAAAGATGCTGAGACAGGTACCAAGCCAGATGCTAAAATGAGCATCCAGGTGACATTAAGCATTTTGGACATTTTTAACAAATAAATAAAACTGTATGAATCACTGAAATATACCAACTTGTGAATACTAACCAGAGCAGACCCATTTGGGAAATGGATAAACCAGGGAGCAGTTGAATAGCTGAAAATATCTTTCTTCCCTCGATCCAATCAATAGAGTCCACCAGTGGCTAGGAATCCATATTCTACATTTCCAGTTATGAATTACACACTTACAATGGCTGTAAATGGACTCTATATGTCACTACACATCATCTGGAAGAGAATGTCTCAATATCGTAAATCACTGCTGGGATTTTCTTGGTGCATTTATCTAAAATGCTATGTATATCCAATTCTTAAAATTCAAGATTCTGTCTTAAAGAACTTTAATACACGATGTCAAACCTCAAGATTTTGCTAATGACTGGGTTCATAGCTTCCTTCATGACAATTTTCCCCAGACAACCCAGCTGAGCTTTACATAGTGGCTTTAAGTCTTGTAGTTAATGATGAAGGAAACTGAATTTTATTTGTTAGATGTAAATAAAGATTTATTTATTTTAATTATTTCACTGTTTTCGTTCTATCTACATATGTGAGTCTGGAAATTGAGTTCTCAGCATCACTATTATAAAATTCTAACACATATAACAAGCAACAAGAGTCTAATTTAGTATATGGACATTCTTAAGCACTGAGGTTTTCTAAACACTTCAAAGCTAAGGCTGATAGGAATGGGGAGATGATGGTCAAGAGTACAAAACCCATATAAGAGTAAGTTTTGCTTTGTTTGAGATCTATTGTAAAACATAACATATAGTGAACAATAGTGTATAGTACATTTTAAGATTGCTAAGAGAGTGTTTCAAATATTCTTACTAAAAACACTAAGTATTTAAGGTGAAAGAAAGTTAATTCAATCAGCCAAAGAGGTCTTTTTCCTCTCAATCAAGTCAGTAAAGTTTACTAACACTGTGAGGTCTTTGGCAAAATTCCAAGAACAGATTCTGCCATTACTAGAAAGAACAAAATGATCAATAACAAATTTATCCTTTTTGAAGAGAAAATAAAAATGGTGGGCCTGTTGTCATTGGTCATGATTTCTTTAACATCCTAACCTTAAGTTCTACGACTTTATGTATACCCGGTTATTTTATTTTTTTTTTTTTGGAGAGGTTTTTGCTATAGGGCGCGTGCGCTCGCCAGACAGACAGAGAGAGACATAGAGACAGAAAGCGAGAAATCACCCCCCAAGGGAGGATGGCCACGCCGCAATCCCTTCTCCTCCATTCTCCCCTCGGGATCTTGGGCACGCACGCACACGCGCCCAGCGTGAGTTTAAGCCACCGGGTCCGGGATTTGAACCGCAGTCAACTATGTGGGAGTCCAGCGACATAGTCATTATGCTAACTGCCGGTCCCTATACCCGGTTTTTGTATGCAAAACAATGTTTGTTTGTTTGTTTGTTTTTGCTATAGGACATGTGCACTTTCCAGAGTGAGATAGAGAAGGTCAGTGAGAGGGAAAGTGAAAAATCACCCCCCAGGGGTGCAATCCCTTTTCCTCCATTCTCTTCCTGGAATTTTAGGCATACACACATATGAGCCCAGTGTGAGTTTCAAGCCATCAGGTCTGGGACTCGAACTGTGACCATCCATGTGCATTCGGTGTCCTCAACAACATACCATCTGCTGGTCCCATGTTCTTATTTTTTTTAAATCCTATGACCAAAGGCCAACTGGAAAACACCAGTATATGTGAATAGATGCATTTTGTGCTGTCTTTATGGAAAACTCTGTTATTCCCAAAAATAGTTTGAATTAACTTCTATTCATACACTATGTGTTCTGCCCATGGGCTGAAATTTTTCGTTGTTGATGTTACAGTTAAAGCTGAATTTTCATTTGTTAACATGCAAATGAAGACATACTCTCTTTCACCATTTTGCATTTTTTTTCCTTTTTAATCTCTCCATAATTTGTGTTAGCAACTCCAGTTACTAGCTAGGAAAATTTTTTAGCCTAGTACACAGAATATAGAGTGAATGTCTAAATCACTGAATAGGGGCCATCCTCTGCACTGGCATTAACGTAGCCAAATCCCACAGGGCTGACTGTACAGTTTGAGTGCTGGACCCAGTGCCCTGAGAAACTATGCATGTGTGTAGGCATGCCCAAAGTCCCAAAAGGAGGGAGATAGAGAGGACAAGGAATTGCAGTGTGACCACGTCCCATGGAGTGGGTTTTCTCACTGACTCTCTCTCTTCTTTCTCCCTCTCCTGTGAGTACATGTGCTGTCTGGCAAATAAAAAAAAAGTTAGGTGGAGTTGGGTCATTACCTGGATCATCCAAATAAGAAAATTATTATTGTTTTTTTTTAATTCCAGCTTTAAGTAGACAGAACCAAACTGTATCAATAGTATCCAAGGTTTTCTAGGAACCCAATAAAAGACCAGTCCCTCTCAAAATCTTGTTGCTTATAATAAATAATTATTCTTTGCAAGCTCATAAGCACACACATGCACACGTAAATACATATATCTCTTCCTCATGTATAGGAGGAATTATTGTCCTATAGTTTCCAAAATGAGCTTCAGGGAGATAATCCAGGCTTAACAACCCTCCCCCCCTTAAAACACTTAGACTCTTTGTCTCCCCCTTTTTTAGATTTATTTCCCTCATGAGTAAGAAAGGGAGAGAGAGGAGAGAGGCGTCTCCAACCAGGTCTCAATACTGTAGTCTACACTCAGCCTCAGCCGACCCCAGGTCACAAGCACACACATGCCCAACGTACCAAGGACCTTCCAGTGAGCATCAGCCTTTCAGAACATCGCACTCTCCTGCTGGAACATCACCGTGCCCTCTATGACACATAGTTAGTATTTATTAAACATATCTTACATATCTTATATGTTTATCAGATTTATTAAACATATCTTACACATATTTACACGTTTATTACACATATCTTGTGCAGGCCCTTGATAAAGTTATTTTTTAGTATCTAAATATTTAATTACTATTTAATTAACACATTCTGCAATCTTGTAAACATTCCTTGACTAGTTAGAAAAACATGTTTTCTATTGCATAGTCTGAACTACCCGATATTGAATATTAGGTTTTATTTTTCTCTATTGAATTTGTTTTTGACAACTTGATATTTTTAAATTAATGGATGTCAAAGTCAGCCTCCACTTTGGGATGTTATTTCTGTTCAGTGTTCATGATTTAATTTTTTTAGGAGAAGGTGATGGATTCAGACTGTCAGGATGGAAAACTAGAGTCTCTCCTTTATAGAGCTCTGATCTTAGACTATTTTACCACCATCCTCTGCTTTGGTATAATCATTATTAAAATGATAATAATAACCTCTTCATGAGGTGGTTATGAAAAGTTGGTATGCTATTTGTACAAAGTCTTTTCAACTTTATAAGTCTGTACAGAGCTGCAACAGAAGATTGTCCACTGTTCATTTGATCTGGTATTATTAATATTTGATACTTAAAAGTTACCTGAGAGGAGCCAGCAGGTGGCATGGTAGTTAAGACACTAGACTCTGGGACCAGCAGTTAGCGTAATGGCTATGTCGCTGGACTCCCACGTAGTCGACCGCAGTTCGAGTCCCGGACCCGGTGGCCTAAACTCACGCCAGGCGCGTGTGTGTGCGTGCCCAAGATCCTGAGAGGAGAATGGAAGAGAAGGGATTATGGCGTGGCCATCCCCCCTGGGGGGTGATTTCTCGCTTTCTGTCTCTCTGTCTCTCTCTGTCTGTCTGGCGAGCGCATATGCCCTATAGCAAAAACCTCTCCAAAAAAAAAAAAAAAAAAAGACACTAGACTCCCACAAGGCTAGCCACAAGCTGAGTCCTGAACTTGAAAATCACACCAGGATCTCCATCTCTATTTTTGCTATTCCTTCTGGGTTCAGCTTCACAGCTATGAAGCCCCCCTCCCCAGGCAGGGACTCCCCTTCCAGATCTCAGTACTAGTTAGGACAGAATCTATCCATCCGGGCATAGATATAAGTATCTATGCACCCAACTCAGGAACACCCAAATATGTGAAGGAAAGACTGCCATATCTAAAAGGAGAGATAGACTGTAACACGCCAATTGTTTAAGATCTCAACACCCCATTATCTCCTTTAGACAGATCAACAAGACAAAAAATAAGCAAAAAGATTCAGGATCTAAATGATACCATAATCAGATGAACTTCACAGACATCTATAAACTTTTCACCCAAAACACACACAATATATATATATTAGAGGTTTTTGCTATAGGGCGCGTGCACTCGCCAGACAGACAGAGAAAGACAGAGAGACAGAAAGCGAGAAATCACCCCCCAGGGGGGATGGTCACGCCGCAATCCCTTCGCCTCCATTCTCCTCTCGGGATCTTGGGCACGCACGCACACGTGCCCAGAATGAATTTTAAGCCACCAGGTCCGGGACGTGAACCATGATCAACTACATGGGAGTCCAGTGACATAGCCATTATGCTAACTGCTGGTCCAACAAAATATATTTTTTCGTCAGCCCCACATGGTATCTTCTTAAAGACTGACCACATGATAGGGCACAAAACCAGCCTTTAGATTCAAAGGCATAGAAACTATATCCAGCATCTTCTTCGACCATGATGGAATTAAACTTGATATTAATCTCAGGAGAAACCCTCAAAAACACACAAATACATGGAAACTAAATATCCTATTTCTGAATGACTTCATGGCTACTGAAGAAATTAAGGAAGAAATAAAAAGATTTAGGGAAACAAATGATAATGGTTCACAAGCGTCCACGATCCATGGAACACTGCAAAAGCAGTCATAAAAGGGAAGTTCATAGCAATTAGTGCATACAAGAAAAAGATGGAAAGGTGGCAAAGGAACAACCTAACAACATGCCTCAGGGAATTGGAAAAGCAACAAAAATTTCAAAAAAAATATGTCAGGAGAAAAGAAATAATAAAGATTCAAGCAGAAATAAACGAAATAGAAAATAAGTGAACTATACAGAAAATAAGTGAAAGCAAAAGCTGGTTCTTTGAAAAGATAGATAAGATTGACACACCATTATCTAGACTAATTAATAAGAGAGAAAAGAACCAGATAAATAAAATTCACAATGAATCAAACAACATTACAACAAACATTATAGAAATACTAAACATCATTAGAGGATATTATATTGTATTATATTATACAGCCACAAACAGGAAAACCTGGAAAAGGACAAACTCTTGGACAAACATCGTCTATTAAGGTTGTCTCAGGAGGACATTGAAAGCCTGAATAGACCAATAACAAGCAATAAGAATGAATCAGTAATAAATAACCTCTCAACAAAGAAAAGTTTAGGTCCCAATGAATTCACTGCTGAATTTTACAGAACTTTTCAAGAAGTTTCTACTCACACTGTTTCCAAAAGGAAGAAACCCTTTCAAATTCATTCTACGAAGCTTCCATTACTCTCAATCCCAAAATAGATAAGGATACAACAAAAAGCGAAAACTACAGATCTATATCTCTGGTGAACATAACTGCAAAAATTCTCAACAAGATACTTGCTAACCATATTCAACAGCATATAAAAAAAGGATATTCATAACAACCAGGTGGGATTTATTCCAGGGATGCAAGGGTGGTTCAACTATAGCACACCATATTAACAGAAAGAAATATAAAAACCATATGATCATTTCAATTCATGTGGAAAAAAGTGTTTGGCAAAATATAATATTTCTTTATGATTGAGACTCTCAGTATGGTCAGCATAGAAGGATTATTTCTCAGCATAATAAAAACCAACTATGAAAACCTATAGCTAACATTATACTGAACAATGAAAAGCTAAAAACTTTCCCACTAAAAACTGGTACAGGACAAGGCTACTCACTCTCTCCACTCTTATTCAATATAATACGAGAAGTCCTAGCCAATGTGATCAGAGAAGAGAAGGAAATAAAAGACATTCCAATAGGGAAAGAAGAGTTGAAAAAGCTTCTCAAAGTAATAAATGCATACACTAAAGTGGCAGGATACAAAAATCTATAGCATTTCTATATACAAACAAGAAGCAGACAGAGACAGAACTAAAGAAAGTAACCCCATTTACCATAGCCATAAAAGGGTTGGTGTCGAAATGGGCAAGTTCATGAAACCCGGGAAGGTGGTGCTGGTACTGGCCGGATGCTACTCCAGACGCAAAGTTGTCATCGTGAAGAACATTGATGATGGCACCTCAGATGCTCCTACAGCCACACTCTTGTGGCTGGAATTGACCGCTGTCCCCGCAAAGTGACAGCTGCCATGGGCAAAAAGAAAATCGCCAAGAGGTCAAAGATCAAGTCTTTTGTGAAGGTTTATAACTACAATCACCTCATGCCCACAAGGTACCCTGTGGATATTCCCTTGGACAAAACTGGTCAACAAGGATGTCTTCAGAGACCCTGCTCTTAAACGCAAGGCCTGGTAGAAGGCAAAGGTCAAGTTCAAAGAGAGGTACAAGGCAAGCAAGAACAAGTGGTTCTTCCAGAAGCTGCGGTTTTAGATGTTTTATGTTTCAGTCATTAAAACGTGGGGGGGAAAAAAGCATAAGACATCTAGTAATAAAACTAACTAAGGAAGTTAAGGACCTCTATAAGGAAAACAATGAAAATATTTAAAAGGAAATAGAAAAGGACACAAAAATGGAAGGACATCCCATGTTCCTGGGCTAGGAGAATTAATATAATCAAAATGTCAATCCTACATAAGTTAATCAGGAGTGCGTGGCATCTCTCTCTCTCTGACCACAGAATTTATTACAAAGCTGTGATAGTCAAAACAGCATGATATTGGCACAAAAACAGACACGAGGACCAATGAAACAGAGACCTGAGAAATAAATATCAAAATATACAGTCAATTGATCTTTGAAAAAAGGTACCAGTCAATTCAGTGAGAAAAGGAAAACCTCTTTAGCAAAATGATGCTGGAAAAACTGAATATCCACCTGCAAAAAGAAGAATCTAAATCCCTACGTCTCAAAGGTTGACAAAAATCAACTCAAAGTGGATCAAAGGTCTAAACCTAAGACCTCAAACTATAAAACTACTGGTAGAAAACACTGGGAAAACTCTGGAAGACATTGGATAGGCAAAGAGTTCTTAAATAAGACCACCAAAGCAGTCAATAATCCCAAAAGTAGACAAGTGGGAATCCATCAAACCAAGAAGTTTATGCATGGCAAAAGACACAGTAATTAGTGTGAATTGACAGCCCTTAGAGTGGGAAGTATTTTTTGTAAACTATGCTTCAAATAAGGGACTGATAAGCAGAATACACAGGGAACTCAAGCAACTTACCCAAAAAAAGATGATCAATCCAATCAAAAGATGAGAGAATGAGCTGAAAAAAATAACTCTCTAAGAAAGACATGCAAATAACAAAAAGTATGTGAAAAAATGCTCAATATCTCTCATCTTAAGGGAGATGCAGATCAAAACCACAATGAGATACCACCTAACCCCAGGCAGAATGGCAAAGATTAAAAAAACTAAAAATGATAAGTGCTGGTGGAGATGTAGTGAAAGAGGAACTCTCCTATATTGTTGGTGGGAATGGAAATTGGTCCAGCCACTGTGTAGAACAATATGGAGGTTCCTCAAAGACCTTCAGATAGAACTACCCCATATGATCTTGCAATTCCACTCCTGGGTATCTACCCAAAGGACAGGAGAATGCTCAGTGAGAAAAGCATTTGCATAACTATATTTATTGCAGCATTATTCACAATTGCTAAGACGTGGAACCAACCCAAATGACCACAAATAGATGAATGAATTGAAAAAATGTAGCTCATATACTCCATGGAACACTGTTCCACCATAAAACACAAGACCCTGGCCTTTGATAGAAAGTGGATGAACATGGAAGACTTAGTGCTGAGTGAATCAAGTCAGGCTATGAAACAGAGATATTGTATGTCTGCACTCTTTGGTAGAGACTGAAATACTGGAGGACATAAAAGCATTGAAAATTGTTATGGACATTGAGGACAAAATGGAAGGAGAATGAGAGAGGGGAAGAGTGTAGGAAGGGAAATTTGGGAAAAATGGAAAAGTAAGACATTTGTGGGACACAGATATGGTTTGTTGCCTGTTAGTGATGTCATGTATAGTATTCTCAACTCTGCTGTGTGGCATATATCAGGTTGGGTAAAATCTCTTTACAGACTAAATGATGAATAACGATTAAATGTATAAATAATAACAAATAATAAATTTAAAAAGTCACACCAGGTGTGTGTGTGTGTGCATGCCTAAATTCCCAAGAGGAGAATGAAGAAGAGATTGGGGCTTGGTCATCCCTCTTGGGGGGGGGGGGGGGGTGATTCCTTACTTTTCTTCTCACTCTTTCTCTGTCTGTCTCTGGAAACTGCACACATCCTATGGCAGAAACCATAAAAAAATGTTACTATGAGAACATACGTTTATGAATAGAACATTGCAGGTGGATAAAGGCAAGATATCTTTGTGCAACAACAAACACAAGAAAAATAGGCAAAATCTTTACTTTAAATTCATAACAGAACTGTGTAAGCAAGGCACATCAGCTTAACTGAAATTCTTCATGAGAGTCTTCTAATGAAAAAGGAGAGTCTTCTTATTCTGCAAAGAAGACAATTTCTACAAAATCTAACTACATTTTTTTGCAGAAAATGAAAAAACTATTTCTAAGATATATCTGGAAATGCTTAGTGGCCAGAGTGACAAAGGAAATTTTTTTTAATAAATAAATAAAGGGACCACAGTTCATGATGTCAAAGTTTAATACAAAGCTGCTCTACTCAACATGGTGTGGTATTCGCCGGGCGCGTGTGCGTGCATGCCCAAGATCCCAAGAGGAGAATGGAGAAGAAGGGATTGCGGCATGGCCATCCCCCCTGGGGGTGATTTCTCGCTTTCTGTCTCTATGTCTCTCTCTGTCTGTCTGGCAAGTGCATGCGCCCTATAGCAAAAACCTCTCCAAAAAAAAGAAAAAAAAACAAACATGGTGTGGTATTAAAATACACTGTGTCTATGAAAGTCCAGAAATTAACACTGACATTCATGGTCAATTGATTTCAAAAAAGGTATCAAGACAACTCAAAGGGAAATTATCATTTTTGTCAACAGATGATACTAGGAAAATTGGATATCCACACAAATTTAGACCCTCACTTCATACGACATACAAAAATTAACTCAAAATTGATCATATATCTAAACAAAGGACTAAAAGTATGTAACTTTTAGAACACATAGGAGAAATGTTCTTTAAGTTTTAGTTAGGCACATGTCTTAGACACAACATTAAAAGTATAATGTGAGTCCAGTAGGTGGCATGGTGGTTAAAGGCGCTGGACTCCCACATGACTGACTGTGGCTTGAGTCCCAGATCTGGCAGCTTCCTTTCTCAGTTTCTCTCTCTCTCTCTCTCTCTCTCTCTTTCTCTGTTGCTTTCTAGTCAAATTTAAGAAATAAAGAAAAATTAATTAATTAACTAATTAAATTATTCTTTAAAAAAAAAAATAATGTATAAAATTTTAAAATGAATAAATGAGACTTCATCTGCATGGTACCACTAAACGTTTCACCTATGGAAGTAAGACAAATAACAACTATTTTTTGCCTAGGGGTTGTTATGAGACATAATTGGAACAACACTTATTAAATGCCTTAGACAGATGAGGCTTAAAAATCCTGCCAGCTACTACCATTATAATAAAATTATTATTGTCTAAGGAATAATCTGGTGTTTATAATGCCACCTCTGTTTGTGACTGAGAGGAAAAAAAAATTCAACTCTGGTTTACTATACAAAGACCTAAAAAAAATTATCATTATTGGTTTCTACAACTGATAATAAATCTATAATTTCCTTAGTTTGCTTAAGAAGAATTTGATTTTTGTAATCATTACATTAGGCCAGCCAATATGTCTGCTATATGAATATTTAATATTGTATGCAAGAAGGATAATATGTATTGACAATAGATGTCAAAACCTTGATCAAGTAAATATGTATATTATGCTAGTTTTCTGAGAAGACGGGTTAAACTGATGGAAGAAGTACCTCTAAATATCACTTTTAAAGTGTCCTGCTAGGATGGCCACCAAACAGCCTTGATTTGATACTCTAAGTCACATCTTCCATTTTAATCTCTTTTGGTAATATTACTACATACATCCATATAACTTCAAGGACATTCTCTCCTTTTCACATTCTCTAGGTCATGGTACAAGAGCACTTTTTAATAACTAAAGATGTTAAAATTAATCAAAATAAGTATTATTACTATGTGGAGGGGAACCTAAGAAACAGAAAAGAAGGATAGAGCATAAGGAAACAACTTACATACAATTGGTTTCAGATCCTATCAGAGAAATCCAACTTTAGCAGCTCAAGAAGAAGAAGAAACAAAGGGGGAGATGGAGAAGAAGAGAAGCAATTAACATTATTGAATTATTTTTTAAAAATTAAAATTATCAATTTGCCAATTTTGTCTATTGGTCTGTCAGTTGTTTTTCTTTTTTTTTATCTCAAGATTACTCTACTTTGTCTATTTTCCTCACTTAGAAGCAAAGTTTTCTGTAATTAACAAGTGATAAGTAGAGCAAATGAACTATTCTTTTAAAATGATGCAGTTTGTGCACATTTTTTTAAAAGACAAAATATCCTCAAGCAAGATCTTCCTGCCTCGGCCTCTCTTGTTGCTGAGATTACAGGTGGGTACCTCCACATCTGGCCCTTAGGTTGGGCTGGGAATTGAACTCAGGCCTTCCATGTGATTCCCATCCTGCAGAGTATCTCAGCAGTGACTCACCGCTGCTATTCAGCTTGAATGTATCTTCAATTATCATTCAGAACATTTAAAAAAAATTACATCAGGTTTTGTTTTAAAATTGTGAAATAAAAAAACACATTAGAAATTATAAAATTATAAACACTTTTTTCTAGAAATAGCAGAAATGTCTTATGCCAGAGATTTTTTTCTTTTTTTTTAATTAAGTTTTTGTCGTGTGGTGCATGCGTTCACCAGAGAGAGAGACAGAGAGAAAGTGAGAAATCAACCCCTGGGGGGATGACCACACCACAGTCTCCTGTCCCTCATTCTCCTCTCAAAATTTTGAGCACAAACGCACATGCACCCAGTGCAATTTTTAAGTCGCTGGGTCTGGGTCTTGAACCGATATCAGCCATGTGGGAATCCAGCACTTTACCCACCACAGCACCTGCTATTCAGGGATTGCTTTAAGCTTTTGTTTTTCGGGTTTTTTTTTTTTCTTTTCCCATGGCAGACAGGAAGAGAAAGAGATGGAGACAGAGAGACAGAAACCTTCAAAAGAATCTTTTTTTTTTTTTTTGGAGAGGTTTTTGCTATAGGGCGTGTGTGCTCACCAAACAGACAGAGAGATAGAAAGCAAGAAATTACCCCCCAGGAGGGATGGCCACGCCGCAATCTCTTCTCCTCCATTCTCCTCTCGGGATCTTGGGCATGCACGCACACACGCCCGGCATGAGTTTTAAGCCACTGGGTCTGGGACGCGAACCACGGTCGACTACATGGGAGTCTAGCAACATAGCCATTACACTAACTGCTGGTCCCCCTTCAAAAGAGTCTTTATGCCATGATCTACTGCCAGTCTCAGCCAGCCCAAATCACAAGCACCCATACTTTCAACCATTCACTGATCCTAATTTTAGGAGACAGTAAGATAAAGCAAGCTTCTTTAGGGTTTCGGGACAACTAAAGTACTTTCTAAGAAGAAGGAACACTTACACTCATAAAAAGTGACACTTTTACAGAGAGCAGATGAGGATAAGTATATTAACATTTGGGAGTGCCAACAGGTGGTGTGATGGTTAAGGCTCTGAACTCCCAGGTGAGCAACTGCAGTTCAAGTCCTGACCTGGCAGCTTAAAAACTGCCAAGTGCACGTGGGTGTCTGCCTGAAATCCCAGGAGAAGAATGGAAGAGAACGAATTGTGGTTTATCCATCCCCCTCCGGTGGGAGTGGGGGGCTGTGCAGTGATTTCTCACTTTCCCTCTCTCTGTCTCTCCAGCAAGCACATATACACTATGGCAAAAAAAAAAAAAAAAAAAAAAGAAAGAAAATTATGATGTGAGTTTTATACATTTTAATCTTCCAAGTCATTCATTTCTAGATTTTAAACATCAGGAATTATGCCATCTACACAAGGGTGCTAATAAGAAAAAATGAGCAATAATCCCAGAAGAAAAATAATAAAACCTTGCTGTTAATTTTCTGCACTAGTCAAAGAAAACAAATGGAAAAAAATTAAAACTATCTTCAAGAAATACAAGATACTGAGGCAAGTGTCAAACCAGACACTTAAGTGGCTGGTCACTAAGTAAAACAAAGTATTAATTTTTCTAATTGACCAATTCTGCATAGATCTGAAGAGAGCACCAGTAGAAATGAACTGGCAGGACCATGATCAGAAAATGTTCTGGATATGGTAAGTTAGCAAGGATGAGGGTAATGAAACTGAGTTTCCTTTGTCCTACCCAATCAATGCAATTTATTATTCCAATCAGTCTATTTCTCCAAATATTATGAATTCCATAGTTAGAATCACCAAAAAGATCCCACCCTATGCACTTAGACATTTCTTCTGAGTGAAAAATGACCATATTAAATATTACTGTTGATCAATTGATGGAGTAAAAACAATTTTTCTTGTAGTACTTTTTTTTTTTTTTTTGGAGAGGTTTTCGCTATAGGGCGCGTGCGCTCGCCAGACAGACAGAGAGAGACAGAGAGACAAAAAGTGAGAAATCACCCCCCAGGGGGGATGGCCATGCCACAATCCCTTCTCCTCCATTCTCCTCTCAGGATCTTGGGCACGCACGCACAAGCGCCCGGCGTGAGTTTTAAGCCACCGGGTCTAGGACGCAAACTGCAGTCGACTACATGGGAGTCCAGAAACATAGCCTTACGCTAACTGCTGGTCCCTCTTATCTGGAATTAATTCTCTTATATGATAAGATTTAAGCATATCCATGATGCTGTTTCCAGTGGCAAGGGGGATAGTGGTGAACTCATAACAATAGGTACTTAAATTATCTACTAATAATAATTTATCATTTTTAATCAAGTACATATAGAAGACAAGGCTTTGGATGAACAAATAGTTGTTGCCACAGAATATTTTGGTGAAAATACAAAGTAAAATAGGGTTAGTCATTAGTTCTCAAATGTGCTGGAAAAGTTGGAGAAAGAAAATGATAAACTTAAGGCTCTGTATTCCAAGTTTATGGTCCAAAAGAAACCCTTCTCTCCTGCAGCAGCAGGAGAGAACTTACTGAAAAGTAAGCTCAAATCAAATCTTGCAATATATTAATTACATTGAAAATTGAATTTACAATCTCACAACCTCACGTGTCAAAGTCAGGGTGTTTAAAATAAATGGAACCATGGAAATTAGGGTAGAGATCTGTGGGCAGATTTCAAGGAATCTGGAGGCCACTGGATCCCTAAATTCTGCTGAACCACCAGAGAAGCAAACTTTCTCCCCTCATTGAAAAGATTGGTCATCATTCCCTTGCCTTAAAAACCTTCTATAACCAAAGCCAAGCAATGACATTGTAGTTAAGGCAGCTGAACATGCACACATGCCCGGTGTGAGTTTTAAGCCACCAGGTCCAGGACTGAATCCATGATCGACTATGTGGGAGTCCAGTGATATAACCATTATGCCATCTGCTGGTCCCAATGACACAGTTTTAGAAGAGAAATCTTTAAGACATGCTGTGTGCAGGAATTTCGTATTAACATGTAAAAGTTTTTGTTCCTATTGAATAGTCTGCTAATCTTAAACAATAATGCATATATATTCATTTAAAATCTGAATTTCATTTTATCAACACACAAGTATGAAAAAGAGAGTAACTTCCACTGATTTGCATTCCCTAAGCTTTGGATCACTTGAATCCAAACACCAACTTTCCTGAATCATCACCCACAAAAGAAAGGTTGAAAACTTGCCAGTGTAATTCTTGATACAGGAGACTTGGGTGCAGATTTTCTCACTTGAGAGAGAAAAAATAAATAAAAACAGAGAAGGGCACAGAAGCCTGGGAAAATGATCATAAGTGTTTTCCAGAAAATCACAAACCAACTAAGTCAATTAAAAAAAAAATCAAACCTGGAATTCAGTATGAAGCATAATGGAAAAATTTTGTAGAAGTGGTAAATAGTGTAAGAGCAAAATGGACAGAGGCGCTGAATGAACGAGTAGGATGTCTGATACTGCTGATCCCTTATTTCCAAATCCCTAGTAGAGAAGAAGTGCAATAGATAGAAACCACAGCCGTCGAAGTTTACTTTTTCTCTCCCACTCCTTCCCATCATTTGGTAAACATGGTTAATATCCTTCATGACTTCTATATGTTCTTAAAGCAAGATAAAAGACTTCATGGGTTTGGGGTTTTTTTTCCTCTTGCCCTCTTCTTTATTTTGCATCAAGTATTTAACTTGGTCACATTATAAGTAGGTGTCTAGAAATTCTTTCACACAATTTGGATTGGGTCATTAAAGGTGAGCATGTTCACGGATTAGCAAAAAGCAGAGAGCAGTGGAAAACAGAGGTGGTTCTCTGTTAGAATATTTGATGTTGAAAAGTCCTGGGTTGGGACCAGCAGTTAGCGTAATGGCTATGTTGCTGGACTCCTATGTAGTCGACCACGGTTCGCGTCCCAGACTCGGTGGCTTAAAACTCACGTCAGGCGCATGTGCGTGTGTGCCCAAGATCCCAAGAGGAGAATGGAGGAGAAGGGATTGCGGCGTGGCCATCCCCCCTGGGGGGTGATTTCTCGCTTTCTGTCTCTATGTCTCTCTCTGTCTGTCTGGCGAGCGCACGCGCCCTATAGCAAAAACCTCTCCAAAAAAAAAAGAAAAGTCCTGGGTTGTTTACATCTTTGATCTTGAGTGGCTTTGGGTGTTATTCTTTTAGTTTTCAGGATAGATCAATAGTGTTTGTGTGTCCGGATTTGAGTCACATCCTATTTCCAATTCATACTTCTCATAATTCTCATAGTTAGTTACCCAGCCTTAGCGTTAACCCAGTCATTGCAGTTACCATAGAAATTGCCTTATCAATTGCTAGACTTCATGGGGCTGACTGCTAAAATAGCAGAAAGGCCACAATAATTGCTGTAGAATGACTTCAGATTCCAGAGTACAAATATTTCAGATAAATGTTCCAACAGTTAGGTAGGCTGGTATACCAGTCATTGGTGCAATGTATAGAAACAAGGATATTTTTGAACATGGTAAGTAAACTCAGTCTAGCTAAAATGAACCTGCCAATTAAGTGCAGTGGATGAATAAGCATATACTTGGGAAATTAAACCAGAAAATTATAGAAACAGTTTATGCAAAGAAGCCAGAAATCATGTGTTTGGATAACCCATGAGTATGAAAGTAATCTAAAAAATAGAACAGGCTTTTTCATAAAGAAGTATATTCATTTGCTAGTACTTTTGTAACAAAATACCACAAACTCAGTGGTTTAACATAATTCGCTATTGCACAGTTTTAGAGGGTAGGAGTCTGAAATGACTCTCCTTGGATTAAAATCAAGGTGGAAGCAGAGCTACATTGTCCTTATCAGCTTTAAGGGAGAATACATTTTCTTGTCTTTTCCGGCTTCTAGGAGTGACCTAAAGCATAGACTATCAAGATCATCGACTATCATAGTCAGACTCTCCTCAAAGACAAGGAAATGTTCAAAATATAATTCAACTAAGTTTATCCCTTTTATCTTCACCCCAACCTATTTACTGTCACTTACATATATTCATTATATCTTTTAACCCTGGAAGACGTTATTGTTTATAACTGTGGGCATTCATTTTGAATATACATATATGAGGAAACTTCAAAAAGCTCACAGGGGGCAGGGGGGTGGGGTGGGGGGGGGGGGCAACCCTAGTAGTGGAGCACTTAAGCCCTATGCCTTAGGAGTCAGATCCCACATGACTGATCCCAGCGCTGGTAGTCTGAAAAACATCCAGGCTGTATGTGAGTGTATGCCTAAAATTTTGATGGGATAGGAAAATGGAAGAAAAAGGATTGCATTGTGACCACATCTCATAGAGAGGTGCTTTCTCTCTCTCTGTTTCTGTCTCTCTGTTTTTCTTCCTCTGGTGAGCACACATGCTAACAACTAAAAGAAGAAGAAAAGAAAATTACGTGGATAAATAGAATTAAAGTATGAGTTTATTTTGGTGCAAAAAAAATTTGTAGTCCATGTATAGTTTCTTTATAACACTTATTTTTATGAGGTCTTAAAAAAATACCTCCCAGGGAACTGGCAGATAGTGTAGTGGTGAAGGTGCTAGACGACAGCTATTTGAGGCCCAGACTCTGTGACTTGGAAATAACGCTGGGCATGTGTGAGTACATGCCAAAATCCCAAGAGGAGAATGGAAGAGAAGGGATTGTGCCATGGCCATCCTCCTTGGGGAAGAGGATTTCTCACTTTCTGTCTCTCTGTCTCTCCAGAGAGCACACACACACACCCTATAGCAAAAACCTCCCAAAAAAAACTAAATTCTATATTTTTAATTTCTTGTCTGTATTCTGTCTTGAATCCTCAACTTTGTATTTTTAATATTTTTTTTTCTATTTGAAAAAATATATGTCTCTTTGGATTGCAACATGACCATTCTCCATGGAGGTACTCATTCCTCTCCTCCTTCTCTCCCTCTCTGTCATTCTCTGGTGAATACACACATCCTCTAGCAAAAAACGAAATATACACACACATATATAACATACACCCACACACACACATATATACCTTTGAATTTCTGTTTATAAAATTCTGTTCTTGGGATCAGCAGTTGGCATAATGGTTATGTTGCTGGACTTACATGTAGTCGACCATGGTTTGAGTCCCGGACCCAGTGGCTTAAACTCATGCCAGGCACATGTGGGTGTACACCCAAGATCCCAAGAGGATAATGGCCATTTCCCGTAGGGGGTGATTTCTCACTTTCTGTCTGTCTCTCTCTGTCTTTCTGGTGAGTACACACACCCTAGAGCAAAAATCTCTCAAAAAAAAAAAAAAAAGGTTAAAAAAATATTCTGTTCTTTTGAAACATGCTAGAGGTATGATTCCATTTCATTTTAGCTTATAATTTTTTCTGTTAAAATTAAATGTCATTCACATCGTTTCTATTAACATATCCACCTTTCTCCTCTGGCTACTTTTCAGATTTTCTCTTAGTGTTTGGTTTCCTGCAGTGGTTGTGTGTTAATTTGTTTCTAGTTTTCTTGTATGAAGTTTTATAGTTTCTTGACATATTTTTATCGCCTTTGCAAAAAAATCTCAGCATTATTGCTTCTGTCTGTATCTTTCTATTTGTCCAGAACTCCAGAAGTGCATTCAACATCCTGAATGCAGCCTTAAAGTCTCTTAGCCCCTAGCCTGTACTTCCCATCTCCTTGTCACTTTATGCTTTCTTCTGGGTAGTTGTCTTCCAATTCACTAATCTTCTCAGCACTGTGTCTAATCAGTTGTCAAATCAATAGATTCTTATCATTAATAATTTATTTTCTTTGGTCTTTTTTAATGGCAGAAAGAAATATTTGCTTGCTCTATTCCTATAAATCATTTTCTGTGGGGAAATTGAATAAAATACTCACAAAACCAAGTTTTTAAAGTTTTTATTAGTAGTAGTATGTTTGACAAGAAAATGGTAACAATTCTCTTTTTTTCCCCCAACACTTTGCTCACAGAATAGAATAAAATCATTATCTAGTAATTTCTCATCAAGTTGAAAGAAAATGAAAATGGATTTGATGTGAGTAGCTTTTCTAAGACAGCAGTTTGTCTGTCACGGGCCTTACCATGTGCTCTTGCTATGGGGAAATTCAAGGAACAGAACTTGACTGCAAATACTATACCAATAAACAAAACAAAGTACATTAACCAAAGCAATATCACCCTATAACACAACATAATAATTATCAATTTCATTTTATTTCATAATTTTATATTTACATTTAATTGTACATCTTTATAGTATACAATATGGTTTTTCAAAGCATGCATGCAGTACATGATAATCATAAAGAATATTACCATATACATCATTTTCAACAAAAAAAAATTTACTTTCTGGTGTCTGTTAATTTTTTCCTAAATCCCTCCCATCTATCCATCCTCCATCTACCTTCCTCCCATACAGTCTATAGTAGCTACACTTTTCCTCTCTACTATGGTTTTCAAACTTTCAATTTATGCCATACATTGCATATGTTCAGTATATATTGAGCAGGAATATACAGTATTTGTGTTTCATAGTCTGGCTTATTTCACTTAGCATTAAACCTTCTATATTCATCCACTTTATATTGAATGATGGTCTTATTGTTCTTTATGACTGAGTACTAAGTATTCCATAGTATACATGTGCCACATTTTTTAAATCCAGTCATCAGTTGTTGGGTATTTAGGTTGATTCCATATCCCAGCACTTGGAATAATGTTGCAATAAACATGTATGTGCAAGTGTCATGACTTAATTTTTAGGTGGTCTTTACATTCCCCGTATTGTTAGAAATGAGGTTCTGTGCCTTAGAACTCCATCATTACCCAAGTGTGATACAGAAAATGAGAGTGCTTGCTTCTATTCCCATCTCCTAAACCCTTCTCTTTAAAAATAAGAGTTTGTTCATAAAATATACACTTTAGCTTTCTTCTTAAAGAAATTTTTAAATTAAAAGCTAAATCTTTCTTATAGTTATCCTCTTATGAGTTCAATATTATTCATAAATTAGGGGTCAGCAGGTGACATGGTAGTTAGGGCACTGGACTTCCACATGGACTTCCACATGGACTTGCCAACCATGGTTGGAGTCCTGGGCCTGGGGCTAGCCTTCTCTCTCTCTCTCTCTCTCTCTCTCTCTCTCTCTGTATGTGTGTGTAGGTGTCTGGTGAGTTCACATGGCCTATAGGAAATTTAAAAAATAATAATTATGATAAATGAAACTAAATAAATAATTCTTTAAAAAAATCCATAAATCATTTGCAGAAGCAATGCATTTTAAACTGAAAATATAACCAACTTCTAAGTCTAAATGCATTTATTTTGACTTGAACCTTGCTGTTTACTAATATAACTTACCCCACCTTAATTATTTACAGGAATTTACATAGCTATGTCTAAATTATGTATAAAATATTGCAAAAAGAAATCATTAAATGACATTGACAATGATAACAGCTAAATAAGAGACTCCGAGCTGGTAGGTGAATGTGAGCTCAGTTCAATTTTCTGAGTGGCAGAGTTCACTGCAACAGGAAAACACTACCATTCTTCCATTGGCCTTTTAATTCTTACATTATTCTCAATATCAGGGCTTAGCCTGGAAGAATGCTTTCACCTAGTACTTCATTAAGAATAACTTAAAACCAACATATTTTCTGTTGATTTACTTGCTATTTTTGTTCCTGTACTATATTCTAAAAATTATTGCAGAAGTGACTTCAAACAGTACCCTGTTTTTTTTTCCATTTCTCATATAAGAAGGTTCCTATCTTCTTCTATACAATAACGTAGTACATAATCATCATTTCACATTGTAATAGCAACATTAGCAAATAAAATGCAGCTGCTTATTTACATTCCCAGCTACTATGTGATTAAATCTAGATTATTTTAGCAGTCAAACCAGTACTATATATACACAAAAATGCAAAACTTACAGTAAACTATTTTGCTTTAACAAAGTTAACTATGTCTGTGTCTTGTTTTCTCTGACAAGGAACTAAAAGAAAAAAATTAGAGTAACAAAATATGTTCGCCAACTCTTATATGTTATATGAATAGTCACATATACACATATATACACATATGCATGTGTATGCATTCTTTTTTGTGTTTTTTTTTTAGAGAGAGATTTTTACTGTGTGGCACATGTGCTTGCCAGAGAGACAGAAAGCAAGAAATCATCCTCCTCTCCAGGGTGATGACCATGCCACAATCCTTTCTCCATTCTCCTCTCGGGATTTTGGGCATGCAAGCACATGGTGTGAATTTTAAACCACAGAATCAGTACTTGAACTGTGGTCGACGATGTGGGAGTCCAGTGATGGGAGTCCATTATGCCACCTGCTGGTCTCCGTGCATGCATTCTTAATATGTTACTATTATATGGTCTTTGAAGATACCAGTATCATTAATTTATAGTTAAATTTAGGAGTGAATTGAATATATATGGTAGAATTCACTTTTAATTCACTAATTATTTGAAATGTGTATTATAAAATAGTTAAAGTGCAAATTAGAGAAAAAAGGTGTCTCAGAACATCTAAATATCTAATATTTGGAGTTTCAAATTAAGATTAGCATTAAGAATATGGATGTACAATTATAACTTATGGCTTTCTTCAAATATATATATATGTATATATATATATATATATATATATATACATATATATATATAAAAGTATATATACAATTTTTTTTAATTTGCCAGAGAACATATGCACTTGCCAGAGAACCACAGAGACAGAGAGAGAGAAAGAAAGAGAGAGGAAGAAAGAAAATGAGAAATCGCCCCTTATTGGTAATGGTCATGCAGCAATTCCTTCTCCATTTGTCCTGTTGGGGTTTTGGGCACACATTCAAATGCATCTGATGTGATTTTCAAGCTGCTAGGTCTGGGACTCAAACAGTGCAGTCAGTCATGTGGGATTCAGCTCACATAATCACCAGGACATGGACTTGCCCCCCTGTTTTTAATTAATTAAAAAATGATTTTTTCAATTTTAAATTGGATTTCCTGGTACTACAATTCTCTATTCTTCATTATTTAGCAAAACCTTTCATTTCAGCGGTATCCATAATAACATGTTGTTATAGCTCAATTTTATTTTATTACTTTGTTTTTAATTTGCCAGAGGATACATGTGTTTGCCAGTGATAGAGAAAGAAGGAGAGAGAACGTGAAAAAGAACCTTCCATGGGGGATGGTCACATCTCAACCCCTTCTTCTGCATTTCTCCTTTCTTTTGGGATTTTGGGCAGGTACACACAAGCAACTAGCATGTTTTTCAATCCACCAGGTGGAGGTCAAATACTGGCCACATAAAATGATCCAGCCATCTTAACAACCACCCCACTGGCTGGCCCTTAGCTCTATTTTATATTCACTAATTACTTTCTTTTTTCTGCTTTTTAAAATATTTCTGTTATTTTTGAAATGTAATACACATGTAGAAAATACTAAAACCTAAATACGAAGTAAGAGAAAAAAATTGTAATATTAACATTCACATTACCTCATTTTAGTTGAAAAATAGAATTTGTCATTAATGCCATCACTCCCCATATATTTCTTCCTGATGATATCATTCCCATCCCTCTCCTTCCTCTCTACTATGCCAATTGTTATGATAATCATTAATTTGCTTTGCTTTAGAGTTTCATAGTCAATGTAATTAATTTTAAAAACTATAATTTCATTTATTTTTGACATTTATATAATTGGGGTTGTACTAATTTTTTTTATAATATCTTGATACTTTCTTCAATTTTCTACATTTATCATTATCAATGGATATCCAATTCATTCATTTTTTTGTTATACAGATTAACTGTAAATTATATAGCTTTAGTTTGTTCATTTTCATTACTGTACAATATTCTATTATTTAAGTATGTTATGTGTCTTCTTTTAAGAATTATTTTATTTAATTTTATTCATTGTCACTATCTTTTTTTTTTAATTTCTCCTTTTTTTTTTTTTTTTTTTTTTTTTTTGAGAGGTTGTCGCTATAGGGCGCGTGCGCTCGCCAGACAGACAGAGAGAGACATAGAGACAGAAAGCGAGAAATCACCCCCCAGGGGGGATGGTCACACCGCAATCCCTTCTCCTCCATTCTCCTCTCGGGATCTTGGGCACGCACACACTTGCGCCTGGCGTGAGTTTTAAGCCACCGGGTACACAAACCGCAGTCGACTACATGGGAGTCCAGCAACATAGCCATTATGCTAATTGCTGGTCCCAACATCAAATATTCTATTTCTCTTTTTTTTTTTTTTTTTTTTTTTGAAGTTGACCAGAGAGAAACAGAGAGCGAGAAGGAAAGTGAGGAAACAAGCTTCCAGGTTCAGGACTTGATCTGTGGTCAGTCATGTGGGAATCCAGCCACCATAACCACCACACCTGCCAGCCCCTAATGTGTCCTAATGTGTATATTTTATTGCTGATAGATATTTGGGTAGTTTTTAAGTTTCAGCACCTAAGAACAATAATGATGTGCAGGTTCTTGTAAATGTATTCTGATAAAAATTTATCAAAGATTCTCCAGGATTTGAAAATAGCACTGCAAATACTTAACATCTTAGAACAGGCATCTTCACCTTAATCAGAAAATGCCAAATTGCTAAGCAAGGAGTTGTACCCATTATAATCCTGGAAGCGATAGAATGAAATTCCTACTAATTTTTCAAATTAATAATATCCAATTAATTGAATATTAATTGCACTCAATTAAAATATAATTGCACTTAATTATGCCTAACATTTTATAATTCTTTTTCCTATTCTATTGGGAATGTATCTCTGGGGCCAGCAGGTGGCATAGTGGTTAAGGGGCTATACTCCCAGGACCAGCAGTTGGCGTAATGGTTATGTCACTGGACTCCCATGTAGTCGACTGTGGTTCGAGTCCTGGACCCAGTGACTTAAACTCACACTGGGCGCATGTACTTGCATGCCCAAGATCCCGAGAGGAGAATGGAGGAGAAGGGATTGCGATGTGATCATCCACCCCAGGGGATGATTTCTGTCTATCTCTCTGTTTCTCTGTCTTTCTGGCGAGTGCACGCGCCCTATACCAAAAACGTCTCCAAAAATAAAAGAAGGGGCTACACTCCTACTTAGTCTTCCTCAGTTCAAATCCCAAACCCAGCAGCTTGAAACATACTGGGTGCTAGTGCATGCATGCTCAAAATCCTGAGAGGAAAGGGATTGCACCATGGCCATCCTTCCTGGGAGGTGATTTCTTGCTTTCTCTCTCTTTGTCTCTGTCTCCCTATTGAGCACACATACCCTATAGCAAAAATCTCTCTCTAAGAAATAAAGAAATGTATCTTTTGTCAAAAAAACATTTAATTCTTTTCTATGACTATTATTTTATATGTATTTATTTATATCGTGTTATATATACATTTACTCATATCCATTGTAAATTTTTATAATATTTTTTCTTCAAATCTCAAGTGTTCTTATCAGAAAGAGTAGAAATGGCAGAATTTCTTTTCTTTTTTTTCTTTGAAAGTATATCCCCATGGAGGATGGTCATGTTGCGGCGATCCCTTCTCCTCCATCTTTCCCTCCTTTTAGAATTCTGGGCATACACACACATGCACCTAGCATGTTTTTAAATCCACTGATCCAGGATGAGAACCATTCAGCCATTGGAATCCAGCTGTCTTAACCACCATGCCAGTAACCTTATTGGTTAATGGTCATGCAGCAATCCCATGCAGCTGGCCCAGAAATATTTTTTAATCAAACATTATGTCGGATGATTTCGAGAAACTATAACTAAGTAACAGCATATTACACAGGAAATTACAGGACTACTTAATATCCAAAAGGACCCAAAGAAAGAAATATTGAAATATAAAATCAACCTATTATGTCTTCTATTAATGTATTTTCCCCATAGAAACAAAAAGCTGTTTTAAATTTTGTCTATGATATTAAAGGTTGTGTTTTTCTTGGAGAAAATTTAAAATGACAAAGTAGTCTCAAGAAAGTTTGTCTTAATTTACTGTTTCCCAAAATTATAATAAATGAGTGACCTGAGGGAAAAACTGTTGAAATCACCATGACAAGCATCATGGCCTGATACCTCTGTACTTTAAAGAGCATCCAACTTCCTATGAGAGTGGAAGCAAAATAAATGACAAAGAGGAAGAGAAAGGTTGTCACCATTTTCATAGCCCTCTTATGGGCCTCTGTGCTGGAGTCCTTCGAGCCATTGAACTGCAAATTCTTGGTGTGTCTTACCAAGGACAAAAGTAATAGGAGCAAAGAAGTCAGGGAGAGAAGAAAAGGGATAATGTAGGTCATGCTGAGAAGAATACGGTTTTTAAAATAGGAAATTGTAATCCCATCTAAATGCAGAGTCATGTTTCTCTCATCTACTCTGTAGGCATTCATCCACAACTCACAAACAGGATCCTGCATTGAAAGGCTAACAGGCAGGAAGAGCAGAGACCCCAGGAAAAGCACAAGAACCACTCTGTTCATTCTCCACTTCAGCCAAGTGAAAAAGAAGTGGGAGAAATTGGCTATTTTAAACAAGTAGAAAACACTAAGACAGGTGGCAAACCAGGTAGTTAAGTGATTCATTAATGCCCAAAGAATAGTAACCAGTTTTGCTAATTTGCCAGTGGCATACAGATGAGGGAATAGCCCCATTATAAATGAATCAAACAGTATTACCCACAGCTGAATGATTCTGGCCATAGACAGGCTGGTGAGGATGAAATCAGCTGATGAGACCTTCCGAGTCCTGACCCACTCCATGCAGTTTACCATTCCAATGAGCCCATTTCCCAGCAGCCCTGCTAGGAGTTCTCCTGTTGCCAGTACCAGAAATGAAATCTCCATTCCGATGGACATTTCTAATGTTGTACATCACCGACAATTTTATAGTCAAACAGTTGTAGATTGATATCCATTTCTAATGTTTTCTCTGTATGTTTCATTGTAATTCCAGAAAATACTGCCAAAATTCTGCTATTGCAATATACTCTCAGAGATCTTTGTGAAAGAATAGTTTGTTCTACTGTAATTTAAGCACTATACCAAATAGTTCTGTTAAAAGATGCAAAGATTCGTGAATACTTTTCTTACTTCTCTTAGCTACTGTATAGTTTCTAGAATAAACACTAACAATATCCATTTATTTCTGGCCCCTGCTGCAATTTTCCACTTGCAGTAGCAACTGAAAGGATGAAGTCAGGTATATAAATATGCAAGCAGGAGAGATCATTTTCCACTAATTTGTGTATTCCTTTCCTCTGAGCCACACCATTGCTATGCAAATATCTTAGATTTTGAATAGCAATTGCTAGAAAAATATTTATGTAACTCAGTCATTATTTATCTTTTAGCAAAAGCCTTCTGTATATCAAATATTTTGATGCAATATATTTTATAGAAATAATTTAATAAAATTGATTCTAGTTCAAGAAACATACCCAAGTCCTAAAGCAAATAACTTTAAATAGTTAGTATGCAGTGTTATAGGAACTACACAGAAGTAATCAAATATGGTAGAAATATAGAAGATTCACACACAGAAGTAATCAAATATGGTAGAAATATAGAAGATTCAAATACTATGGGAGAGGTAAATTATGGTTTTATGAAACTAAGATTTATTTTAAACTGGAATTATTTAAAATGTTTGAACAGCTAGATAAATAAGCTAATAATATTCAAAACTGTTGTAACTGTATGTACAAAGTACCAAATTGTTGTAACTGTATGTACAAATTACCAAAGTGACATAAATAAGCTACATCCTGCTTTGTAAATATAGGAATGTATTAAATTCTACTATAATTTATTGGTCATTTAAAGCTAAATGTACTCTCTAACTTCCATGTTCCAAATTCCATGCTCTACTCTTTTTGTCCAGACACATAGACTGCATTTCCAAGTCTCCCCTACAAATATTTGTGGCAGTGAAATTTGAATAATGCAATGTGAGTGAAAATGATGTACACCATTTTCAGGGCCTGTTCCATAAAAATTTGTCATGCATATTCCACCATAGGCTGTCTGGAATGGAGATTACTCCAAGACAATCTTGGAAGTCACAGGTTAAAAATGACCAGCTTTTCCTTTCCTTTTCAATTTTCTATGGAACATGTTCACTCACCAGAGAGAAAGAGAAAAAGGAATAAAGCATCCCCCAATGAAGCATGATCATGCTGAAATTCCTTCTCCTCCATTATTCCATGTTCCTGGGATTTCTGAGCATGCATGCACATGTGCCTGGAGTGCTTATCAAGCTTCTGGGCCAGGACTCAAACCAAGGGGTCAGCGATGTGGACTCAACTGTCTTAACCACCAGGCCATGCAGTGAGCCACTTTTGATCATCCTGATTCCCAGTATAACTGCATGGAAAGGGTTAACTCATACACTTCAGTACTTTAAAAGAAGAAAATTAAATTACATTATGTTTGAGTCATTTTGCTTTTTGGAGGACATTTTACTTTTTGTGGCCTACCCAGGTTAATGCAGAAATTGGAACTGAAAGTGGGCAGATTTGTTTAGCAGCATTTGGATGGTGAAGAAACGAATTTCGGAGACTGGAATTATTCAGGCCCAAATGATTCATAGGCAAACTCTTTTAAAACATTACACACAATAACTTAGAGCCAGGCCATTTCCCTGCCCCTAAGGGCTGAAGTTGGTTACGGCCAAAATGGTGTTTCAGGGATGTACTTGAAAATATTAAGCAAGCTATTACTAGAACAGATAAGAAAAAAAATTAACTGACTTGTAAGTAGAAATTATAAGACAAAGTGAATTCAAAACTTTGAAGTTTCACAGGGTTGTAAAAATCTTACAGCTTTTGGATATCAAATAGTAATAGGGGGGCCGGCAGGTGGCGTGGTGGTTGAGGGCACTGGACTCCACATGGCCAACAGTGGTTCAAGTCCCAAACCTGATGGCTTGCTTTCTCACTTTCCCTCTCTCTCTCTCTCTGATCTAACTGGAAAATAATAATAATAATAATAATAATAAAGTTAAATTTTAAATTATTTAAAAATATAATAAAGGAACCTGAAAAAAGTCCTTACGTAGCAAAGGGCTGATTTCTCACTTTCTGTCTCTCTTCTGGTGAGTGCACACACCTCACAGCAAAAATCTCTTAAAAAAAAAAGTCAAATTGTTTTAATAGCCATGTTGTTTAGAATGATCTAAATATTATTTTGAAACTGTTATACACATAGATGCACATAATAATTATGTTAATATGTTGTTAGGGGTCAAGATTTTCAACATGAGAAAAATAAACATAAGTTGGAAATAGCGTAAACTTATTTATTTATTTATGTATTTTTTGGAGAGGTTTTTGCTATAGGGTGCATGCGCTCGCCAGACAGACAGAGAGAGAGAGACAGAAAGCAAGAAATCACCCCCCCCAGGGGGGATGGCCACGCCGCAATCCCTTCTCCTCCATTCTCCTCTCGGGATCTTGGGCACGCACGCACACACACTCAGCGTGAGTTTTAAGCCACTGGGTCCGAGATGCGAACTGCAGTCGACTATGTGGGAGTCCAGCGACATAGCCATTACGCTAATTGCTGGTCCCCTCAACTCATTTATTTTTAAATATCTATTCTGGTAATGTATGCAGAAAAGGCACATATTAAAGTGTATCAAAGGATTGTTACAAGGTCTGCAGGAGATTCAAAGTTAAGTAGACACATACAAGTTATGTGGGAGATACTTTTTAAAATTTTCTATGCTATCCCCAAGTTCCTAAATTTTTTTTGAGAGAGAGATTTTTACTATAGGGTGCATGTGTTCGCTGGAAAGACAGAGAGAGAGATAGAAAGCGACAAATCATCCCCATGGGGGATGGCCACGCCGCAATCCCTTCTCCTCCATTCTCTTGGGATCTTGGGCACGTATGCACATGCACCTGGCATGAGTTTAAGCCACCAGGTCTGGGACTCAATCCACGGTTGACTACATGGGAGTCCTGTGATCATAGCCATTACGCTAACTGTGGGTCCCTCAAGTTCCTAAATTTCCACCTTTACCAAAGAGAAACAGAAACTGGAAATATTTCCCAGAATTCCTGGCCAATTAAATTCCTCCAAAACAAGGATACTTGAAAATAAACTCATTATTTCTTGGGCAGTAGTCTAGACAGATACATAGCCTTCCACTACAAGCACAAGGCTTGCACAGAGGCATTCTCTTAGGAATCACCAACTTTGACCCCTGATAACAGTAGCTGTAATGGTTAATTTTATGTCAACTTGACTGGGTTAGGAGATACCCAGACAACTATTAAAACATTATTTCTGGGGACCAACAGATGACTTAATGGTTTATCACTGAACTCCTACATAGTTGACCACAGTGCAAGTCCCAGACCTGAAGGGCTTAAAACTCAAGCCATGCGCGTGTGCACACATGTCCAAAATCTCGAGAGAAGGGATTGTGGTGTGGCAATCAACCCCCGGGGGTGGAGGGGACTTCTAGCTTTCTGTCTCTGTCTCTCCAGCGAGAGCACATGGCTTATAGCAAAAATCACTTATAAATAAAATAAATAAATAAATAAATAATCTACTTCTGAATGTATCTGCAAGGGTGTTTGTAGAAAAGATGAGCATTGGGATAAGTAAACTGAGTAATATCTGACCTTACCAGTGGGGTGGGTAATATCCTATCTTCTAAGAGTCTAGTTTAAACAAAAAGGCAGAAAAATGGCAAATTCATTCTCTTTCTCAGCCAAAATATCCACCTCGTGTTGTTCTTGAACATCAGAGTTCATTCTTTGGCCCCCAGACTTCCAGATTTAACACTACTGGGCTCTGTGGTTTTCAGGACTCTGGGACTTTTCAGCTTTCATAATCACTTGAAGCCAATTCTCATTATATATAAAATAACATTTACAACAGCCACTTGCATCCTCTATTCAGGTTACTATATTACAGATCTCAAGAGAAACAAAACCAGTAGAAGATAAATTTATATATATAATCTCCCTACAATTCTGGATTTGTAAAAGCAGACCTTCAGATGAAGTCTCCCTTCCCCTACAGCCTTATGTAGCTTCTACTTTCCAGATTTAACTTCTTCTACTTCAGAATACCTAAAATATCCTGTTTTAGATCTAATCTAGCCTGAGGCTTTTCTTTAAAAGAATAAATAGCACACATCTTTTGTAAATCACTTTATTGAAACATAATTTATATAACTTATTTTAAAATATTTCATTTCAAATGTATAGTCTGGTTGCTTATGATAAATGTATAAAGTAGAGTAACCACCACAATCAAATATAGAATACTTTCATCATCTGAAAACTTTTTTTGACCCCTTTTCAGTGTATTCGAGCTCATGCCTTGATCATCACTGATCTGTTTTCTATCACTACATTTTTCTCTTTCTAGAATACTATACAAATGGCATTTTATGTTTGTCTGTATTCTTCCACTTAGCAAAATACTTTTTAGATTCATCTATGTCATTCTGTGTAAAAGTTGTTTTTTTTTTTTTTTGTCATTGCTGAGTAGTATTTAATTGTATAGATGTTTTCATTCTCTTGGGAGTCTGCTAGGCCTAACTTTATTCATAAAAAATTAACAAATTTGTATCCAAAAAGTCTGTACCGCTTTGTATCTCCACCAATAATTTATAAGGATTCCATTTGCCCCACAACCTCAGCAACAATATTGTCAGTCTCTGCCATTTTCTTTTTCCGTCTCTCCCTTTTTCTCATTCATTTTTCTGTTTATGCTTCCGTGTGGGTGATTTCAATCAATTTACCTTCAATTTCATGGGATTGTCTCATTCTGTTCAGTCTTGATAAACTGTCAAAGAAATCTTTTACTTCAACACTCAGTTTTTCATTCCTAGCATTTTCATTTGTTTATACAGTTCCCATCATTTTACTAAAATTTCCCATATATCTGGGCATGTTATTTACTTTTTCCACTAGAAGTTTAACATAAAGATTTTTCACCTCTGATAATTCCAACCTCAAGGTCATTGTTTTCACCATGATTGGTGTTTGTACGTGTGCATACATATGTAAATTACGAGGTAAATATTACCATCCATAGGCATGCCTCATTCTGTCCAGCCATTAGTGTGTGAAGTTTAGCCAACCCAATCTGTAGTTTATCTATATTTAGATTCAAATTGCTCCAAAAGTGTAATGCCACCACCTTATGTTTAGTGAAAGGACTGGAGTGCCAAAGTAGTTCTCAGTACCCACGCTTAGCTTCAGTAGTGCACACAGGTGTCAGAGGATATCTTCCCACACTCTTAAATTTGTCCCACTGATATACTGATATTGCTTGTCACTCAAAGCAAAATTCATGGTAAGGCAATATAGTCTCCTTGTTCTCCTTGTCCAGCAACTGTCCCTATGGTAGAATACGTACTTTTTCCTAAGATGTGGAATTTTCTTACTGCTCCTACCATTCTCACAATAACGAAGGGGGGGGGGGGGGCGGGGGGAGACACCTTTGCCTAGAATCAGTGCAGGGTTCTGGTTGAAAGTGGGTTTCCCTCTTCTCCAGTGCCAAGTGATGGTTTTATCTAATATAAGTAGGAGAATCCAAGGAAGGCAGCCTCCCCCCTGCCTTTCCTTGTCAGCCAATGTCTTAAATCAGTTAATTATTTCTTCAGGTTAATTATCTCTTTCCAACACCAAATTCCTTTCTCCTGGCATCCATGCAGAGATCCAAAGTGGGTAGGTTCAGTGCCCTCCCTCAGTGTCAGATGGCTTGTCTAGCATGTGTATGGGACCCAGAATGAGTTTTCTGTCTTTCCCCCCGTGACAGAAGACCTACATGTGTCAGTCAGATTCAGACATGCAGGCAGTTCTCCAACCTATCCCCTAGTGCTAGCCAGCTTTTATCTAATGTGAGTAGGGTTCAAGTTAGATTCCCTACCCCTCACTCAGCAGCAGGCAGATTTTGCATAATAAAGAAAGATCTAGGACATGAGTTTTCTTGCCTTGGAAAAGACGACCACATGCAGGGTCCAGGATGCAGATGGGTAATTGGGGCCTTTTGTTCTGCCTTTAAACGTAAGCAGATTTCGTTCCATGTGTTTTAGACTTCTATTGTTGCTATAACAAATTATCACAAATTCAGTGGATTACAGACCACAAATTAATGATCTACAGATCATCTGATATATGTTTCAATACACTAAAATCAAGGTGTCAGCAAAGCTGCATTTTCTTGATGCTCTAGGAAGAACCATTTCTTTGCCATTCCAAGCTTTCAAGAACCACCTGCAGACACTGGCTTCTGGTTCCCTTCCTCCATTTCTTGGTTAGAAATTTTATACCTCTTTGACCTTTCTACCATCATTACATCTCTCTCTGACTTTAGCTAAGAAAGAGTCTTCTATTTTAAGGTATTGTGTGATTAGACTGGATCCACTTAAAAGAATCCAGGATAATCTCCCACCTCAAGATGCATACCCTTAATCACAGTTGTAAAATCACTATGCCATGTAAGGTAACATAATAGTAAGTTCCAGGGATAAGGACATGAAGATCTTGGGAGGGTCACTGTTCTACTCACCATGCAATGTAAGAGAAAATGGTGTTTCTTGAGTCTCCAGCCCTGTCCCCTATCTTTCTAGTAAACTTCTGTCTAGTAGAGGCCCAGAAAAAAAAAAGAATTAGCAATTCCAGATCATTCTTGTGTCTGGCACTCCCAAGGATTCTAAACTGTCATTGCAATCTAAACTCAACCTTTGTAAGAATTGGCTTAACTGTCATTTTCTTCTTATACCTACCTTTACAGCAGATGCCTCTTCCTCCTGAGTTCCACCAAAGATGAAACAGTTCATATGTACTATTTAGAAAGGCTTATCACCTTTTAGAATTCAATTTACCTGTTTACCTTAAAACCACAGCTCTAACAAACACAAAATAAATTACAGCTTTGCAGTCTATCCAGTTTATTCCCCTTGTTAGAACAGAAGCAACATTCTCTTGTGGTTTCCTACCTCCTAAAAGAAAGGAGAATTCACAAGCTATTTTTCAAAAATACATGCATAAAAATATATACATAAATCATATTCTTCCACATGCACAGTTTACAGACTTGTCAATTTTTTTAAAGGTTTTTAATTAAAGATCCAGAGACAAGTAATTTCATATGTGGCCTCTCTGGCCTTTATAATCAAGAGTAATATAAGTCTTAATAATTTGACAATTATCAGTGTGTTCCTATGTCTAAAAGAGAAGGAGGGGAGAGGGAGAACAGAGAAGAAAAGTCTTCCTGGAAATGTGAAAATAAGAATATATATTTGGCAGGGACCAGCAGTTGGTGTAATGGCAATGTCGCTGGACTCCCATGTAGTCGACTGCAGTTCAAATCCCAGACCCAGTGGCTTAAACTCATGCCAGGCACGTGTGCGTGCATGCCCAAGATCCTTAGAGAAATGGAGGAGAAGGGATTGCGGCATGGCCATCCCTCCGGGGGATGATTTTTCACTTTCTGTCTCTCTGTCTCTCTTTCTGGAAGAGTGCATGCACCATATAGCAAAAACCTCTCAAAAAAAAAAAAATAGTAATATATAATTGGCTATGGCAATGCCCTAGTGAGAATTACAATGATGCTATACAATACATATTAAATCCATTGCAGGAGAGAGAAGGAGTTCTGGTATTTATTGTTTCATTTTTGTTTCTGCTATAGGGTGCCTATGCTAGCTGTAGAGAGACAGAAAAAGACAGAGAAGGAAGGTGAGAAATCACCCTAAAGGGGAGATAACCATGCCATAATTCCCTCTCCTCTAGTCTCCTTGAAATTTTGGGTGCACACACACACACACACACACACACACCACGGAGCCTCCTCAAGCCACTGGGCCTGGGACTCCAACCACGCAATTGGCTATGTGGAATCCATAACCTTAACCTACATGCTATCTGCTGGTCCCACAAGAAATAATTTTTATACAGATTCTATTTTATTACATTTTTACTGGTACAAAAAAAAATAAAAAAAGAGAATGAAAACATCTATACAAGTAAATACTACTCAGCAATGAAAAAAATCTTATATATAGAACAACATAGGTGAATCTAAAAAGTATTTTGCTAAGTGGAAGAAAACAGACAAAAACATAACATATCATTTGTATAGTATTCTAGAAAGAGTAAAATGTAGTGATAGAAAACAGATCAGTGATGATCAAGGCCTGAGTTAAAAAGCACTGAAAAGGGATCAAGAAAAGTTTCCGGATGATGAAAATGTTCTATACTTGATTGTGGTGGTTACTCTATTGTATAAGTTTATCAAAAGCAACCAGACTGTACACTTAAAATATTTTTAAATAACTCATATAAATTATGTTTCAATAAAGTGATTTACAAAAGAAGTGTGCTATTTTTTCTTTTAAAGAAAAGCCTCAGGCTAGATTAAGATATAAAACAGGATATTTCTTACATTTACAGTATATTACATTATAGTGCATTCTTACATTTATATTACAGTGCATTTCTTATACAAGCGATGCTTGTATTGGTAAATTCAAAACAAAAGATACTGAGAACTTGATAATACAGTACTATGCAGACCAAGAGATAAGTACATACACTTTTTTTTTCCATGAACATACACACAAAATCATACCGCAACCCACGTAAACCCTAAAATGTTTGCATGCCCAAAACCCTAAGAGGAGAATGGAAAAGGACTGTGGCATGGCCATCCCCCTTGGAAGGTGATTTCTCACTGTCTCTCTCTCTCCAGTAAGTGGACATGTCCTACAGCAAAAAACTCTCAAAAAAATAAAGAGTAGGATCTGGAGGTGGCTGTCATGAGGCAGCTAGTGAGAGGCTGGGGAGCACTAAGCCATACATCATGCCCGGTGCTACCCAGACTAGAGAACAAGACCATCAGGATGGCTAAAGGTGACACCAAGAAACAAAGGGGAAGATGTCTATTTATATCTTCTTTATGCAGATCTGCAGAGAAGATCATAAGAAAAACCCAGAGGTCCCTGTCAATTGGTATTATTTTCTAAGAAGTGCTCCAAAAGGTGAAAGACAATGTTTGGAAAAGAGAAGTCACAATCCAATGAAATGCCAAAGGCAGATAAAGTACTCTATGATCAGGAAATGAAGGATTATACCAGCTAAGGGAGGCAAGATGAAAAAGGACCTAATGCCATCTAGAATCCTCCTATTCTGTCCAGAATTTTGCCCCAAGATCAAATCCACCAACCCTGGTATTTCTATTGGAGACATGGCAAAGAAGCTAGGTGAGGTGTAGAACAACTTCAGTGACAGCAAGAAGCAGCCTTACATCACTAAGGTCACAAAACTGAAGGAGGAGTATGAGAAGAATGTTGCTGACTGTAAGGCTAAAAGCAAGTTTGATGACGCAGAGCTCTGCTAAAGTTGCCCGGAAAAGGGAGAATGAGGGAGATGAGGAAGAGTATGAATTAAAAAACTGATCTCTCCTTATGACTACCTTAGCTTAGTGAGTCATCACCCCTCTTATTGGAGGCATATCTTGCTCTCATTATGTTTAATTACAAAATTTTATCACGAGCATGTTGTCATCTCTCAAAAGAGCTCTAAAAATTGGCAGTGGTTTACATGAAGAAGCCATGGCTGTCCCAAGCCCTAAAACTGTTTCAAAATTGTACGTATTTCCAAACATTTTTAAAATGAAGACACTATTGTGTTCTCAAAAAAAAAAAAAAAAAGAGAGAGAGAGAGAGAGAGAGAGAGAGAGAGAAGGATATTGAGCTTTTTCTTTCTTTCTTTTTTTTTTTTTTTTTTTTTTTTTTTGAGGTTTTTGCTATAGGGCGCGTGCACTCGCCAGACACAGAAATCAAGAAATCCCCCCCGAGGTGGGATGGCTACACCGCAATCCCTTTTCCATTGTCCTGTCAGGATCTTGGGCATGCACACACACACACACGTTCAATGTGAGTTTAAGCCACCGGGTCCTGGACTCTAACCGTGGTTGATACATGGGTGTCCTACGACATAGCTATTACACCAACTGCAGCCCTGGATACTGAGTTTTATGACTGGTCTTCTTTGCCTATTACCTTCCCCCTGGCATAGGATCTAAATCTGGCCATGTTTAGCAATAGATTGCTGCTATTATCCCAGTGGGCTCCAGGTAAAGATGGGATTTTTATGAGTTACCCCAAGATAAAGGAGGCTGGAGATGGTGAGGATGGAGGAGTGGTACAAAGGAGTAAAAGAGAGTCCACAGTTTTATACAGATGGAAATAGAAGCTCCAAGGACTTAATGTCATCTGTGACCATGAACAGTGCTTTGTATTATTCTTTCCATTTTGAGAGTAAACTGAGACTGCAGTTGTGACCTGAAACTATATATTTTCTAGTTCTCAGATTTGATTGTCATTCATCTTACACCACTTTCCAGTGTCTATACCAGTATTTTAGAAGTTTTCAGCAGGTGGTACAGTGGTTAAGGCATCGAACTCCCATGTGGCTGACCACAGTTTAAGTCCTAGACCTGGTGGCTTGCTTTCTCACTTTCCTTCCCTCTCTGTCTCTCTCTGGTCAAATTTTTAAAATAGTAATGATAAATAATTATTTTAAAATTAATAATTTAAAAAATGTTTACATAAGTTATCAGGTCTCCTAATTGCTCTCTACTTGTGAGGGTCCTATTGAGACAGCAAAGCAACAAAAGAAGAAAGCTGGGCACATACCATTAAATTTTACAAATTTCACTGGCATGTTATTTGTTGTACTCATTATTATCAACAGGATATACAAAAACAGAAGTACTTTAGGATATAGTAACTGTGCTTCAAATAGCTACCATAGATATGCACTGCAGGATAAGGTGTAGCATACTTGAACAATGCTTTTCAGAACTAGACTGCAACCTAAAGATTATGACCACAAATAATACATCTGAACAAGAAAGTGTGGAGTTTGTGTCTTCAAAAAATTCAGTACTTTCCAGTTAAAATGGGAGGTTAGTGAAGGCAAAAAAAAGTCCACACCATAAATAGAAAGAGTAACCATGCTACAGGAAATAAAATGTTTGAAAGGTATTAAAGGTTTAGAAATAAACTGTTGTATTTCAAGCTAAGTCCTAGCCAAAGGTACATTTCTATGCAAAAATGACTTAAGTGTCCATATTTAATCTGAATTTGTTATGGTTTACATAGGTAGAAATAAAGTTTTGTATGTATGTCCTAAAAAATTTTTTTACAGATTTAATTCTATTTATTGTTATTTTTAATTTGACCAGAGAGAGAGCAAGGGAAAGCGAGAAAGCAGGCTGCCAGGTCCAGGACTGGAACCATCATTGGCCATGTGGGAATCCAGTGCCTTTAACCAGCACGCCACCTGCCGGCCCCTGCCCTGAAATTTTTTAAAAAGGTGTATGTATATACACTTTTTCTGTTTACATACTGTGGTTTGTCATTTGCAATTTAAATATCCTAAAACATAGGAAACTCCATAGCCTAAACTTGTGATCCTTTACACTTACGTTATGAAAACCATCTGTATAGAAATCCAAGAGACTGTGCTTATATAAAGAGTTTATCTTGCCTTATTATTGTTATGAAATCAAAGGACAGTAAGATTCCTGGCTCATATCCCAGCTCTCACAGCAGACAAACCTGAGTTTTAACGTAGTTCTGGCTCTTACTAACTGGGTGCGCTACAGCAAATTATGCAATCTCATCAAGCTTTTCCATTTTAAAGTGCAAATAATATCTGCAAGGCTGTTGGCGCACGTTATATAACACAGCCTGTTCTGGACCTACCACTGGTTAAGCTATAAATGGTAAATACCACTAGAAGCAGACAGGAAGGGGCGGAGCGCCAGCAGCCGCTGGCCGGAGCGCAGAACTGGGAGCAGCGGCGGCAGCGGGAGGCGCAAGTGTGACCCCGGCGGCCGCTGGGCCTCCCGCTCCGGTGGTCCCGGCCATCGCCTGGAGGCCGGCGAAGCCTACGGAGATCTTCTGCTGCAGACGCTGGGCAGCCGGCTACACCGCGTCCATGGCCCTCGCGGCGGCTCCGTCTTCCCTGGCCGTCAGGGCCTTGAGCCCGGCCGCGGCCCCCACCTCGTACAAGGTCTTTTGCAAGGGACTCTCCCGCACGCTGCTCGCCTTTTTCGAGCTGGCCTGGCAGCTGCGCATGAACTTCCCGTACATCTACGTCGCGGGCTCAGTGATCCTCAACATCCGTTTACAGGTACACATTTAGAGCTGGACTAACGGCGGGCCTCCCGGGCCATCACAATGGCGGACTCCCATGGGGCCCCGCGGCGTAGCGGAGCTAGGGGCGAGGAGCCCCGCGGTCTCGCGAGAAAGTTCGGGCGTCCCCCGCCGCTGGGCGCTTCGCTCCTGCGGGAGATTCCCGGATAGTGCCAGAGATTCCCGGATAGTGCCGGAGAGCCGGTCGAGGCCGGAAGTGGAAGTACGCAATTCCGGAACAGAGACGTCAGTTAAGACCCAGGGAAGTAACGTAGAAGCTGCGCATCTTTAATCACCGGTCTGGTTGCAGGATGCGTTGTAGAAAACGAGAAAATTAAATTTCCAGAAAAAAAAAGTTTTTCAGTAAACTTGGGGACTGTCGGATTGGATTGTAAGCAAGATCTGAGTATGTTAGATGCAGAAGGTATTAAGGATATGATGTGAAAAGAATGTATTTTTTCATCCCTCAAAGGAAACAGTGACAATCAGAAACTTTTGAGAAGAAAAAGAGAAAGAAAAGGAAAATATTCTGCAAATACCAAACATAAAATGCTGCAAGATTTTGAGCCAGCGTTGGGGATGTAAGAAAATGGACTGTATTTCAGTGTCCCTGTGAGCACCAGGTGCATCAAGACTTTGGAGCAAAAAAGGGAACACCAGCCCTATCACAAAATGTGGCTATTCTGTGAATAACGTTTAAGTAATCATAATAATGTGAATACTGTTTATGGTTCTCATCTTTTAAGGTGATATTGAATTATGGTTACAAAATAAAATGCATATGTTACCAGCCTGCATGTAAAAATACAATTGATCAGTGGGAATGTTGAAGGAAGGAAGGGAAGGCAAATGGAATGGTTGTAGTGTTCTTGTAACCTAGCAAATAGAGAAATATGGACTTGTTGAGAGGGAAAAAGACATTACTTGCAAGGTAGCCATAAAGCGTCTGATAATAGTAATGTAACTACTAAAGAGACGGGGTGATAGAACAGTATGAAAACCGTAGAGTTCAGGTGGCATTTCTCAAAAAGAAAAGCTGGTAGAGTATGTGATGTATTTAAATAAAGACTAGAGGTATTTTTTGGTTTGGGTTTTTTTTTTTTTTTTTCCCTGAAAATACAGGGATGAATTAGTAATTTAGAGGTTTTTTTCCATATTAAGGAACCAACAGATGGTGTAATGATTAGTCGCTGGACTCCCACGTGGTTAACCACAGTTTGAGTCCCAGACTGACTGGGGCTTAAACTCATGCCAGGCTGGGTGCTTGTGTGACCAAAATCCCTAGAGGAGAATGGAGGAGAAGGAATTATGGTGTGGCCAACCCCCCTGGGGGGTGATTTCTTGCTTTCTCTATCTCTTGTCTTTCCAGGGAGCACACATGTCCTATAGGAAAAACCTCTCTTTAAAAAAAATTAACACAAAAACAGGTAATTACAAAACCCAGGGAAAATGAAAGTTCATAAGGACTCTGCATACCTCTACTGTGAATACTACTCTTGTAAAGTCAGTGAGTGGTAGTTATGTAAATACTGATCTGATGTGAAATGATTAGATAACACTGAAAGGATGAAGTAGGAAAGTTGTGTGTGTGATACTAGAGATGCAATATCTAATATATGTAGAAAAGTCAATAGAAAGTACCATAATAATGTTTTTTAGAGGGAAAAAAAGGCAGTGGCCTCTGAAGAAAGGAAGTCAGGGATGGGTAGAGAAAAGTCAAAGAGTTGAAATTTTTCACTACCAGTGTTAACAGTATTATCTGATTATTTTTAAATTATATACATGGTTCTTTTTGATTAAAAACTAATTTGCATCAATTTCATTTTTAAAAAATTTCTCAGGTGATTCAAATGCACATCACTGATTAAGAGCCACTGGAGTTGAATGGGATTGAATGTTTATATCAGTCAGACCTATGTGAAAATACAGACTGGTTTTGTGGCCTTACGTGATCTCAATAATCTTTCTAAATCTATTTCCTCAGCTCTTGAGGATAAATATAACCTCATTGAAAGGTGAGTCTGCTAATAATTAGAAATAAGCCTACACTGGTGCACATAAGCACAATAAACAGTATTTGTAATTATAGAATAAATTATAATTTATTCACAGTAAATTTATTCACATATGTGTATCTTAAGTTGTACTTAAGAAAACCTACTTTTCCAGCAGAGCTTTTCTGTCCTAAAGGAGACAAATAAGGTACTGACTCTGTGGGGTGTAAAAAAGCTTCTTGAATAATCCTTGTTGAGACATTTGAGCAAAAAGGGGGCCATCATTGCAGAAAGATTTGATCTAGTTGCAATATTTCATATTCTACTCATTGTGTCCAACAAATAATACTGTATGATGTTTATAAGCCTCCTAGCCCCCTTTATCACTGTATCTGGCTTTGGGTCATTGTTCTTCCTACACTATTGCATATCTCACCCTAATTCTGATGAGCACATCTTTGTCTTCTGTTATCTCTACCCTTTTTTCTTCCTAGATAATTCTACCTGTATGTGTGTGTGTGTGTTTTATATATTTTCTTTTCTTTTCTTTTATACATTCAATCACATACATCACTTAGCTTTTACCAGTGTTTTAAGGCTAAGCTTAGATGGCACTTCCATTACATTTTTCCTAGAGTCCCCTGACCACATAAATTGGAGCTTTTTTTTTTTTTCTTTATTCTGAAGGCTGTGTTAGTATCAACTTATACCATTGTCATATACTATCTCATTTTGCCCTACATGTACATTATTATATGTTTTGGTTTTTGTTTTATATATCCAAGAAGACAGATTTTCCAAATCATTTCGATGAAATGGTAATACAAAGGGACTTGGAATGATGGGACATTATTATTCCTGAGAGGCACTAATGACCCAATTCGTAGCATAAATGTGTCTGCCATTCACCTGGAAATGGTGACAGAGTGGATGCTCCATTTGAGTGGCTACACAAACATGTGCTTCCTGTAGTGTTTTTATTTCATCGCAATCATTTGTTACACTGAAGAAACCAACACTTTAGCAGGTTCGGTATTTATCATATCCTCCAACTAGATGGAAAGCTCTATGAGGAAAGATATCCAGTTTTATACCATGTAGTGTCAGCAGATACTGGAGAAATTAAATTAATTTTCATGATTTATTGTTTATTCTTCCCAATTGCTCTTTAGCCTTGATGTGTCTGTGTGTTTTTTTTTTTCCCACATGATGCAATCCAATGAAATTTCCCAAGAGGGAAAACAAGATTTTTGCCCTGACTAAACCAATTATTCTACACTTGCTCTTACCCAAAAGGTCAAGAAGTTATACCGCTTTCTCTATTTCACAAGTAGTTTTATTCCTCTTGGCACAGAAGCAGCTAAAATCCACCAAGTCAAAGATTTTGTTTCCATTGTCTATTTCCCAATCCTAGAGCATTGCCTAAAGCAAAGTAAACAATATTGCAGAATGAATGAATAAATGCCAATTTTGTTTTTTCTGTGTGTAGTCAGTGGTCAATAACAGAAACAAAGATAATATTTGCTCCTGTTACTAAGGTTAGATATGCTGAATTGTCTATAAACTGAGCTTATTCAGACAATATTCAAGTTAATATTATGAATATTAACTTGTGCAGAGATTCATCAACATGAAGAAGCAGAGAGGTTGTATGATCATTACCAATGAGAAAAACAGTTGCTTACGAAATGTAATTGATTAAAAAATATAGTTTGAGAATGGTAACTATGTGTTGCAGTTTATTTTAACTATAAAAGGAAGTAGTGAGGGGAGGACAGGTGGCATGGTGTTTAAAGTGCTGGACTCCCATGTGACTGACCAGTTTGAGCCCCAGACCTGGTGGCTAGCTTTCTCACACACTCTCTGTCTCTCTCTGGTCAAATTGAAGAATAATAATAATACTAAAATAAAATAATTATTAAAAAAGAATAGTGAACACAGTGCCATATATAACCTTATGGTAGGGTTGTTTTTTTTTTTTAATTCACGGTAAAAATGTGTGTTAATTTGACCAAAAGTACGTATTATCACCATCAGCATCATTTTCTTACCGAGTTTAAACTAAGTGTTAAACTTAACAGGAACTGTGAAAAACTCTTTTTATATATGATCTCCATAATTCTTTTTTTTAAAGAATTTTTTTTAAAGTTTATTCATGATGGAGAGGACCTGCACATGCATATGAGAGGGGTAGGGGGAAGCAGGCTCAACAGTGTCCTATCATGCTGAGGTTTCATTCCCTCAGCCCTCATCAGGATCTTTGGCACAGGACGGCTCAGCATGTTTCAGGTTGACTGGGCCAGGGATCCAAAGCCACAGTTGGCCATTCAGCTTCCAGCACTTGAGTTCACTGTGCTATACTGCACCAAAGTGGGTGGGCCAGATCTCGCTTTTTCTGCATGTACCTTCTGAAGAACATATTTTTTTAGTAATCATTTTTCAGATAAGGAAACAAGAGAAGTTGAGTAACTTTTCACGGTCATGGTAACCAGCCAAGCCATAATCAAATCTCCAGTTATCCCTTATGTAGGTAATTACAAATACTCCTGTTTCTCAAATCTCTAAACAGTTTCACTTGGGTAGTAACTCTTTTTGGTTGGTTGGTTCTTTCGTAAATATGAGAGCCTTCTGCCAGCCTAGTGGTGCAATTAGTAGCAAACAATTGCAATGCCATGAGCTACATGGCCTTCTATGGATTCAGTTTCCTTGGTTAGCCTGAAGACATACCGGGTGCTTACACACATGTCTACAATCCTGACAAACTGAAGGGCTGGTGAAAAGCAATTGTGGCATTAGAACCTGTCAAGGAGCCTTCTCTCTCATGTACATGCTCTCTCTATCGTGAATATATAGTAAACTTTAAAACATATAGAGAGAGTCTTTTGTACTACAGTATAAATATTCAACAGGATTTGATAGAAAAACTCAAATGTTACACTCTGTGCTGCCTAAAATCTAGTGGTCTATTTCATTTGGGGAGGAGGAGGATAAAGGAGAGAATAAAAAACAGTTACCCTGGAGTGGAAGGGAAGCACTTTCCTCCCCTCTATGGGATAGAAATTAGACAATTTGAAATTTTAAAGCCATGTTTACTGCTGCTCTGAGGGACCTTAACTAAATTTTCCGTTATAAAATCTTGCAGTTTGATTATAATGGTGGACTTTTCTGGTGGGTCCTTACACAGAGGTATTAAGGGTTAGAAATTAAAGTTGAGAAATAGACAAAAGGCGGGGGGAAGGAAAATGTAATGCCAGAAATGTTGAACCTGGTTGTCTGAATACTCAACTTGGGAAGTCCCAAGCAAATGAATCAAGAGCCCCTGCATAACTATTAGAATTCTTAACAGTTGAGTTGAACTAAATTGCATCAGCCTATTAACTTGGATTACCAAAAGTGTGAGAAATTTTCTTGCAGTTTTAATGAGAATAATCATATTACAGTCCAAATGTTGTGTTCTTCCAAAATCCGTATGTTGGAATTCTAACACCCAGGCTAGCCACATAACCTAGTAGTTAAGGAAACTGGATCCCTCATAGCCAACTAGAGTTCAAATCTTTGCTCCAGCAGCTTGAAAATAACACTGAGTACATGTGTGTGCACATAGAAAATTCCAACAGGATGTTCTCTCTGGTGGGTACATGCACCCTCTGGTAATTAAAAAAAAAAAAAAGAAAGAAAGAAAGAAAGAAATCCTGGCCCCCAAGGTTATAATATTAGGAGAGGAGGGCCTTTGGGAGGCATTTAAGTCAGGAGGATGGAGCCCTCATGTATCGGATTAATGGTTTAATAAAGAAAACCCAGAGAGAATTCCCTTGTCCTTTCTGCCATGTGAGCTTACACTGAGAAGACAGTCATCTATGAACAAGGAAGCATATACTGAATTTGCTGCTGCCTTGATCTTGGACTTTCCAGCCTCCAGAACTGTGAGAAATAAATTTCTGTTTTATTCTCCACCCAGTTAATGATTTGTTGTTATAGCAGCCTGAATGAATTAGGACAACTTGATATGTTATTGCCCCCCAGGGACAGATTACAAATGTTTTCAAAGATGCAATGAATTTCTCTCTCCCCTCACTCCCCACAAATATAATTTCTACAGTGTTCTTTGGACAATGAAAAGCCACAGGATAGGGACCAGCAGATGGCATAATGGTTAAGTCGCTGGACTCCCACATAGCCGATCACGGTTTGAGTCCCGGACCCAGTAGCTTAAAACTCACGCTGGGGGGACCACAGTTAGCGTAATGGCTATGTTGCTGGACTCCCACGTAGTCGACCTTGGTTTGAGTCCCAGACCCAGTGGCTTAAACTCACGCTGGGCGCGTGTGCGTGCGTGCCCAAGGTTCCGAGAGGAGAATGGAGGAGAAGGGATTGCGGCATGACCATCCCCCCTGGGGGGTGATTTCTCACTTTGTCTGTCTGTCTCTGTCTGTCCGGCGAGCACACACACCCTATAGCAAAAAAACCTCTCCAAAAAAAAACTCACGCTGGGCATGTGTGTGTGTGTGTGTGTGTGTGTGTGTGTGTGCCTAAAATCCCAGGAGGAGAAGGGATCGCAGCGTGGCCATTCCCCTGGGCTGTGATTTCTTGCTTTTTGTTTCTCTGGCAAGGGCACACACCCTATAGCAAAGATCTCTAAAGACAAACAGAAGCCAAAGGACATTCCCAATGCCTTACTACAAATAAAAACCAGAAACTATGGCTTTCCTAGTAGCTTAATTACAGGGCATCTGAAGAAAATCCTGCCAGTTTCTATCCTGACTAGGCATCTGCAGTGAACATTAGAAAGTCTTGACCCTCCTATGGGTTTCAACACCAAGTGTATGGATTTACTCACAGGAAGTGGAGAGCATCCTTGAACAATGAGGAGGAATGGTGGTCTGTCATATCTTAATGAAAGAAGTCCGGCATACCTTTTCATAACCAAAATGAGGAAAAGTAAATCCTCATACAACCAAATGATGAACTACTATAACTAGATGGTCTTAACTCTAATTATTGGCACAGAAATAAACCTTGTCCCCCAGATAAAGAAGCAAAAATGATGTTCGAAGTGAAAAAAAGCACTTTTTCAAGAGACCATTTTAGCTTTTCATTTATAAACAGAAAACTTTGAAAGTATCTCACACCAGAGTCAAAGATTAGTGTAATTAACATAAGCTTTAAAACTCAGAGGCTTGGGCTAGCCCCATAGCAATATGGTTAAGGTAGGCAGATCCCACATAGCCTACCATGACTCAAACCCCGCCCAGTAGCTTGAAAAACAAGCTGTACTATTGAGTGTATGTGTGTGCATACACCATGAGTGTATATGTGTGCATGTCCAAAATCTCAAGGAGATAGAGAAATGGTGAAGAAGGGATTGTGACCGCACCCCATGGAAGGTACTTTCTCCCTCCCTCCATCCCCACTCTGCCTCTCTCATTTTTTTCTCTAGTGAGTGCATATACTCTCTGACAATTAAAAAAAGAAAATAGAGACCAGTTTATAGCTATATGAGAGGGAGAAAAGCATTTCTAGAACTACTTTTTTAAACACAGGACTAAGAAATAGGGCATCAATACACAAGATAGTGCTTTTATCCTCTGAAGCTGCGCTTGTTTTAGTGTCCCCCAGAATTGCTAAATGTGAAAAAGTCTGTCACCTGGCATTTCTTCTAAAATAACACACTCCCTCCATGAAAACAAATTGTCTAGTTTCTGAATTGATCAAACCAAGCACCTGATCAATATTTTAAATGAAGATTTATGCTTGACAATCCAGCTTACAGTATTAGTTACTATAGATAGTATTAATGAGTGTTACAGGTTTCTGACCCCTCATTTCTGTACCTTTATCAAGGAAGTTACTAGCTCAAAGGACATGAGGTTACTCAAGAGCAGCAAGTCATCTGAACCATCAAAGATCCAGCAGAGATCATCACATGCTCTCAAATGTGTATTAACCCTTACGTAGTTTCACTAGAACTTTTTTTTTCAACAGAGGTCAAGACAACCTAGTTGAACCACTAAAATAGTTGAAGTCAGCTTAAACTCTAGCCTGAAGTCAGACATAAGTTTTCTTTAACATTTGAAACAGGTTATTTGCAAACCAGTTGGACAGCATGCTCTGAATGCTGTTGCTTAGTAGACTAAGAGCCACAGGAGAGACCCTGGTTTTATCCCTGGTCTACCCTAAAAGCCCAACACAGTGGCTCACACCCGTGGTCTCAGCTACTGAGGAGGCTGAGGCAAGAGTGTCATAGTGAGACCTTGTCAAAAAAGAAAGAAGGAAGAAGAAAGAAAAGGAAGAAAGGAAGAAAAGAAATAAAGAAGAACAGTTTATTTGCGACTCTTCTGTAAATCAGTGGTATAGCCAAACTGGAAAAAAATAAACAACTCATGACATTGAGACAAATCAAAGTTTATTTTAAGGGAAGTGATTGACAAGTAAGCAATGATGATAATTTTCTTTTCCCAATTTTTGGGTCAGAAAAAGATATGCTTCTCTCCAGATTGGATGAGACTACCTATGGATGTGATAGTAGTAGTTTTCTTGGATTCATGTCTTGGGTCTTCAACCCTACCTCTTGTTAAGGAAAGTGATAATACAGATCTCAATCCAAAAATGCCATTTTAATAGAGAAAATGCAATATATTAGTATCAACCAACGCAGCCTATGCCTCATGCTTCATCTTTTAATAGTCATCTTCTTTGCTTCAGTTATTAGAAATAGGTCCCTGTTCCTTATAGCTCTATCTTTCCATGAAAAGTGAAGATTTGATCCTAACAAGACATTTACTACTAAGTCCCACTCACAATAAGCAATGATTGTGCATAATTGTTTATTTTTATCTTAGTCACTAAATAAAAGTTCAGTAATATGAAAATGTAAATTTAAAAATTAAAACTATTCTTGGGAACCAGCAATTAGCGTAATGGCTATGTCGCTGGACTCCCACGTAGTCGACCGTGGTTCACGTCCCGGACCCGGTGGCTTAAAATTCACTCCGGGCGCGTGTGCGTGCATGCCCAAGATCCCAAGAGGAGAATGGAGGAGAAGGGATTGTGGCGTGACCATACCCCTGGGGGGTGATTTCTCGCTTTCTGTCTCTCTCTGTCTGGCGAGCGCACGCGCCCTATAGTGAAAAACCTCTCCAAAAAAAAAAAAAAAATTTAAAACTATTCCTAGCATATCCTGATAAATGCTAAGTCATTTTTAACTTTTTTTACTTAAAAGGGTGTCTTCTAAACCAAAATACCCTTACTATCTGAACCTAAATAGAGACAGTGTGATTTTAATTTTACCTTTCCTAAAACAAGGTAACTCCAATGTGATCATTCGAAAATTTCTTGTACAATTTCTAACATAATAAATACAGTTTTGAAATCTAAATGTCTATATAGTTCTGGATATACATGTTTCATCATCATTATCATCAACTTCATAATACATCGAACACCCCAATACATATTTCCCTCAGGTGAGAGCACACATTACAAAGCTCTTATGGTTCTTATAAGCTTTCCAGCATCTACTAGTGACCTGCTGTTCCACCAAAATTAACTTACAACATGTTTTAAACATTGATTTTGTACAGTTTCTTATTTTACTTGCTTCTATCACTGAAAAATAATGTCAATCAACCCAAAGATTTTTTCATTACTGATAGTTTCAACTTTCATCTCTAAAAATTACTATATTATGTGCTAGTATATTCAAACTGGTAATATCATTAGCAAGCACAATTTTACCAAATGCTGGTCTTAAGATTAAACACATTTTTAGCTACTTTGTTTAACTCAAATTATGTTATTATAAAGGTCAACCCAGTACCATACACATACACAAACATGTCTAAGATTTATGTAAATATGTGATAATCACTTATAAAATTTTCTCTCAGTTCTTATTTCTGGTGAATTGGCTCTGTTACTTTTCTCTGATTGGGGATACTAGTAATCATGGTGTGATAAAAATAAATCCTTATGCACATGTATACACACATACATAAACACAAATTTAGTGTTAATGGGTGATTTGATCTATATAAACAAAAATATAAGTATTATTATGCACTCTGGAATAATTATTCAGTTTCTTTTTATGAATTCAATTGATTTTTCTCTTATCTACAAAAGAAGGTAGCTTGGATTCTTAATGATATAATGTTCATTTGTTTAATGGGCATGAAAATACAGTTTAAAAAGAATTAAGTTCTAGGGTTCTCCAGCACAGTAGAATGATCATTTAATAATAATTTATTCTGTATTTTAAAATAGAAGATTTTGAAAGTCCCCAACATAAAGAAATAATAATGTTTAAAGTGATAGATATACTAATTACCTTAATTTGTTTCTTACACATTGTATACATGTATCAAAATATCATGTTATAGGGACCAGCAGTTAGTGTAATGGTTATGTCGCTGGACTCCCATGTAGTCGACCGCGGTTCGAGTCCTGGACCTGGTGGCTTAAAACTTACGCTGGGTGCATGTGTGTGCATGCCCAAGATCCCAAGAGGAGAATGGAGGAGAAGGGATTGTGGTGTGGCCATCCCCCCGGGGGGGTGATTTCTCACTTTCTGTCTCTATGTCTCTCTCTGTCTGGCAAGCGCACACACCCTGTAGCAAAAACCTCTCAAAAAAAAATCATGTTATAGACTAAATATGTATAATTATGATTAAAAATAAAACAAAGAAAAAGTTGTACCTATTTTTATAAGATTATGTCCTTTGAACATTTTTAGTCCTTGGTTTATTTTTCACTATTATAAAAATATTCTACCTACTCCAGTTAAAGACTTTTCACATCTAAATACTCATGTTTTTTCCTTACATGTGACTGTAAGTACATACCAAATTAACACATGTTGCATTATATATTTTATATTCATATATTTACATTGTCACCATTTTTTTGTTATTAGCAAGTGTTATAACAATGCCTACTTTTAAAAAGATTCAATTTTGTGTCTTTGTGAATAAATTGTTAGTTTAAAAGCCATTCTAGAGAACTGCTATGGTACGCAATGGTAGCTTAAAAAAAATCCAGTGAGAAAAAGAGAGGTGGAAATGAATCTTCTATGTCTCCTCCTTAATTTCCTTGGAATGTTCATAATTCTGGAAAAGTCTATGACGCTAAAGGTTTCTCCCTTTTCAAGTGGCACTTAAGATGCCACAGTAGTCTCAAGGCAGTCTGTCTCAGCTTGTGGTTTCCCAAAATTAGGATATATGAGTGAGCTGAAGGAAAGACAATTGATGTTGATGTGACAAAAAAATCGACCTGATACCTCCACTGTATCTGGTAAGCCCAACCTACTAGTTGGATAGAGGAAAAGTGAACCATGTAGAGAAAGAGGAAAGACACCACCAGCTTCATGACCCTTTTATGGGCCTCTGTGCTGAGGTCCCTTGAGCCCATGAAATTCAGCTGCAGATTCCTGATATGTCTCATCATGGAGAGAAATAAAAGGAGCAGTGAGATCAGGGACAGAAGAAAGGGGACTAAGCAGATGAAACTGAAAACAATTGTGTTGCAAAGATTGATTCTACTTACATCTGAAGACCAAGTTGAGTTTCCTTTATATCTTTCATAGACCTTAATCCAGAAGCCATTAAGAGTGTCCACTAATGCCAAGTTGACAGACAGTAAGAACAGAGAACCTAGTATGAGCCCAAGCAGCACTCTGCTAATTCTCCATCTCAGCCAGATAAATCAGGGGTGGGAGAAATTGGCTATTTTAAAAAAGTAGAAAACACTCAGACAGGTGGCAAACCAGGTAGCTAGGTGATCAGTCAACATCCAAAAACAACTAATAAATTTTGCAAGTGTCTCAATAGTATATAGTGGTGGCCAAAGCATAATTACAAATAAATCAAATACTATAATCCAAAGTTGGCTGATTCTGAAGATAGCCAGGCTACTGAGAATGCCATCCAATGAAGAGATCTTTTGATTCTTCACCCAGTCAATGCAGTTAACTAGTAAAATGAATCCATTTCCCAATATTCCCATTATTAATCCACCTATTGTTGCTATCAAAATAGTATTTTCAATGCCAGATGGCATTTCTGTAGAAAAAAAATCCAGAAAGCTAATACTGTGTTTCAGTGACACTTTTGCTGTCAAGATGTTGCAGAATAGTATCCACTTTGATGTTTTTCCTTATATTAAAAATGCTCAAAGTAATTCAATGTTTTGTTCTTTGATACCATTTCACTTATCTTCACAAAGGATCTTTCTCTTTTTTATGTTACTCACACAGGTAGACCTGAAATATGCACAAGACGATCCAGTCTCACGGATCTTAATGAAAAAACTAACTTTCAGTCAGTTCACTGATTATAAAATTAAATAGAAAAGAAGCTCACTCATTACCATCACTGATAGGAATTTTCCACTTGTGAGAACACCTGGAAGGGTGAAATCAGGCACACAAACATGCAAATACAAGAGGCGGTTTTCTTTACACAGATTTGTACTTTCTTTCTCAACTGAAACAATACAATTCAGAATCAACTATTTTAATTTTAATAGAATTTTCTAAAAACTCTTTATAACATACACATTATTCATAGATTTCATTAAATAAAACTCACCAAATTTTAAATTCTATTACAGAGGAAATAATATAATAAACACTATTAAGGAGTTCACAGAGCAGTGGAATAAGCAGCACTAAACTAGCTATTACTATTGAATGTGACAAAAGTTTTATCAAAATACAATTACGGGCCAGCCCTGCAGCCTGCAGGTTAAGGGAGCCAGATTCTATAGGACCCATTGTGGTTTACCTGAGCCCTAGAAGTCTGATAAACATTCCAGAAACATGTGTGTGTCCTACACCCCAAAGGGGGAAGAAATAGAGGAGAAGGGATTGTGGTATGGTCATGTCCCATTGGAGGATGTTTCTGCCTTTCTCTGTTTCTTTCTCTGTTTCTGTCTCTGTCTCTCTAGAGAATGTGCATGCCTCCTAGCAATTAAAGAGAGAGAATGCAATTACAACACAGAGGAGGGTTCTATAAAATTGGTGTTCAATAGTTGATGCTAGTTTCAAGAGGATAGTGACATCTGTTTGGGTCTTGAAACTTTTAAGACTTCTTGAATACACAGACAAAGGAGGAATGGTTTTATAGAATGACATCGTACATGCAAAAGTATCAAAATCACATCTCTATCTGAGCTACTTTGCTGAATTTTTGAACTTGTTTTCAATTACTAGCTGTTTGATTTTGAATAAGCTATTATCTACTGAAAGGGGAAAAAGGTAATTTAAAAAGACAGTAAATCTTCTATATTCATTCACTTTGTATTAAATGATGAACTCTTACAATTTTTATGGTTGAGTAGTAGTCCATAGTGTATACATGCCACACTTTTTCAATCCACTCATGTGTTCTTGGACATTTAGGTTGGTTCCATGTTTTTTTTTTGTTGTTTTTTTTTTTAGAGTTTTTTTCTGTTTTGTTTTGTTTTGATTTGTTTTTTTCCGCTATACGGCATGTGCACTCACCAGAAAGAGAGAAAGACACAGAGACAGAAAGCGAGAAATCATCCCCCTTGGGGGGGGGGGGGGCACACCACAATCCCTTCTCCTCCATTCTCCTCTCGGGATCATGGGCATGCACACACATGCGCCCAGTGTGAGTTTTAAGCCACCGGGTCCAGGACTCGAGCAGCAGTCGATCACATGGGAGTCCAGCGACATAGCCATTACGCCAACTGCTGGTCCCTGGTTCCATGTCTTAACAATTGTGAATAGTGCTGCAATAAACATGGACGTGCAAGCATCTTTCTGACTGAGTGTCCTCCTATCCTTTGGTTAGAAATCCCAGAGTGGAATTGCTGGATCATATAGTAGTTCTATTTGTAGGTCTTTGAGGAAACTCCATATTGTTCTCCATAGTAGCTGTACTAAATTGCATACCCACCAACCATGTTGGAGGGTTCCCCTTTTTAGGTGACAGGGAGCACATGGGAGTGAAAGAGAGAGAGAAGTATTGTTATTGGATGGTAGGAGTAAAATAGCATTGTGTAAAATATTCATGGACTGGGGGTGGGGAGTTCAGGCCTCTAAAGTTAGAGACCCACCCTGAGAAGCAGAATGAAGTCACAAACATGACTAAAACAGAAAAAGAGTAGTTTTTTCATAGAAAAGTAAAGATTGTTACCAGAAAGAAAGAAACTCCACACCAGAAAGGCGTGTGAGTGAGCAGCTGGAAATGGGTTAGGTGTTTTTGTTTGTTTGTTTTAAGGTGTTTTTTGTTTGTTTGTTTGTTTTTGGTTTTGTTTGTTTTGTTTGTTTGTTTGTTTGTTTGTTTTTGCCATAGGACACATGAGCTTGCCTGAGAAAGACAATGAGAAGGAAAGTGAGAAATCAGCCCCCCCAAAAGACCTCTAGGAGATGGGTCACCCTACAATCCCTTCTCCTCCGTTCTCCTCCTGGGATTTAGGAGACATGTGCACATGGTTCTCAATGTGATTTTCAAGCCACCTGCTGGCCCCAAGGTTAAATTTTATTTTATCACGAGGTCTATCATGGATATTAAAGAGAGAAGATCTGTCATTATAGCTAGCTTCTTTGAATTTGCAGACTTTTACATGTACTTATGTACTTCTTGTCAGATAAGGAATTTTTAAATTTATTTATTTAATTCCATTTGTTAGTATTATTTTTAAATTTGACCAGAAAGAAACAGAGAGAGAAGAAAGGGAAAGTAAGAAAGCAAGTCACCAGATCTGGGACTCAGATTACGGTTGGTTATGTGGGAATCCAGCATCTTTAATCACCATGCCACCTGCCAGCCCCAGGTAAGGAATTTAATCTCCCAATAATCACATGCCCATTGTGGACTTTAAAGGTTTTAGTATCTGATAGGGATGATTTTGCTCATATCAGTTCATTGCCCAGTGGGAAGTAGGATGTTGACCAAACAGCCTGGTGAATTCCTGTGTGCATATGTGGAATAGCAGGAGGGAAGATAATAACCTTCCCTAAGTTCTTTGAAGAAAGCTTAGGTAATAGAAAAAGATAAGATAAATTCCACCTTCCCAGTGTCAAAAGGAGTACAGGAGGGAGAAAAGAGTCCTTAGAGAGAGTCTAGCTGTATCCCCTGATAAGCTGTGATTGGTGATGCAAGATGCCCTGCTGCCATTAACTCAGGGCTTCCCACTCTTCTCTATCTACCTAAGACACTATTTATATTTCACCTTTTATCTTAAGTTTATCGCTCATTTCTTCAGAGAGAGAGACACACAGGGGTGGGGGGGAGCTTACTGCCTGTAAGGCCCCCATGCCTTGATCCACCCACAGCCTCAGCAAGCCTGGATCACAGGCACACAAGCACACTTCTAGCCAGGGCAGGCATGACCCAGTATGCAAAGCAGAAACTTCCCATGTGAGTCCAGCTTCACCGCTCTCTAGCCCCAGTATTTTTGGCAGAATCTCACACATGATAATTTTCCTGCCCCAGCCTTCAGTTATCTAGGACTCCAGATGCAGGCCACCCTGCTTGACTTTTTAAGTTGGACCAGGAGACAAACCCAGGCCTCTCATGCAACCCTAGCCTTTGCACAGTGGCTGGGCCCCTCCTGGTTCTTTCTGAATCACAACTTAGAACCCTCGTATCTTGAATTTAGCAACAACTCCTCTGATAGATCACTAAGTTAAAAAAATGACCTTTGTGTTTTTCAGTTGAAAAAAATAGTTCTCTGGCTGAACTTTAACCCAAGAAGCAATCAGAAGGACCAGGGCCACAGCTTGAAGGGAAAGAGGTTTCATCTTTGGCACATAGAGTATGTTTGCCCAGCTTAACTCCTGCTATCCTTGAATATTCCTTTCATGTTTTGTTGTAAATTTTTGTTTGACTTAGTATACCCCTTTCATTTCCGAAACTGAAGGCTGCAGGTTTTTCCTCAAAATCCTTAAAGAGAAAGATCCCCACCGGCTCTCCCTCATGATAAACCTAAGATGAGTCTAGCTTATGAGGCACATTGGCACCAGTCCCCACACTGGCAAGCATTGGAGTCCTGTCTGAAAATAAGAATAACTGGGCATTTCCTTAGTTTTGTGAGGCTGCATTTATACTGATTTTTAAAAAGTTTTTTAACTGACAGAGGTCACGCGTGCTCTCTGAAGGGAGACTGAGAGACAGAAAGAGAAAGCACCCTCTATGGGGCACATTAAAGCCTCCAGATCTTCTCCATTTCTTCATCCTGCTGGGATTTGGGGCATGCATATGTGTCCAGTGTGCTTTTCAAGTCATCAGGGCTGGCATTTGAACCACAGTCACTGTCTTGTACAGTTTCTAACATAATAAATACAGTTTTGAAATCTAAATGTCTGTATAGTTCTGGATATACCTGTGTCATCATCGTTATCATCAACTTTATATCAACCACCACAATGTGTATTTCCCTCCAGTGAGAGCACACATTACAAAATTCTTACGGTTCTTATAACCTTCCCAGCATCTACTAATGACCTCTGTTCCACAGGAAATTCAATTTCCTTAACCATTAGGCTACAAGGCATGCCCTATATTGATTTAAGCTGGGCAAACATACTCTATGTACTTTTCTTACTTTTAAGAAAAGTTTGAAAATTATGAGATGAGATTTAGTGTACTAGTAGGCAAAAGAGATCACTTATCTATGTTTCTTAAATTCATTAAACTTTTCAGATGAATTTGTCCTTGTAAAATATGGCCTTAGGGTCCTGAATAGTTTGTGGGTTACACCATACCATTCAGTGTCTGGAATGAGAGAATTGGGAGTGGCTGTGCAGTAATCTAAACACCCCTTAAAGCATGACCCTGGCTCAGAGAAAATGGGGTCAAATCAAGATTTTCAATATAAGGAACCACCTTCTAAGGAGATGGTAGATAAACCATCTGAAACGTTGAGGAAATTGGTATGCCTCTTTCCTAGAGATCAGTATAGGGATGCTGTCTAATATATACTTTCAGAAGAGTTCAAGAAAGTATGCACGGTGTATCTGACTTAGGTCTCATATCTTCAAAATTAAATCAAGAAATCAGAGATAAGTCAATGTCAGCACTTGAAAGAAGTTATTGGTTTCATTCCTATAAGTCACCTGCCTGGATAAATGGAAATAAACATTTACTTGGTGAGTGAGAAGGGGGTAGTCCACAAGGATCAGTGATATTCTCCCTTTTCCCACACTCTGTCCCCAGGGTAGGGTATAACTATGTCTGTCTTTCTTCTCCAGTCATCATGGACCTAGCAATGCATGTGTGCTGGAAGTAGCTCTTAGATTATGGCTTGGATGCTCTGAGACCCCCATGATAGTTTTGTGAAGGGAAAAATGGAGATGCATTGTGTGAACTCTCTAGCCATTCAAATATCCAGAATCCCAGCCTGAACTTCTTTTACTAGTCACAACTTTTATTCTCTTGTCAAGAACAGGGTCCTATTTCTTACAGTTTTATCCCCTAAGGTTGCTGCCTAAGAGTGGACTTCACTCATAAATACATACTTATTCTATGGTCCATTTACAAGAAGCAAGACTCTGTAAAATGCAAATTGCTAAGTAAAATAGGCACTCTATTATGGCTAAAACCATTATTAACATCATTATGTTTGATACATGGAAGAATCAAAATGCCCAGATGTGCTTACAGTTTACATTTACATATTTGGCTCAGGAGAGGGAAGGAAACAGTAATTCTAACATCCACGCTCCAGGGCACAGACATAAAGTCATACTCTTACCTGTGGCTCCATCATGATTAATTTTTCAAATCCATATTTATCATTTAATTGCAACTTATTTCCTTTTTTTTCTTTCTTTTTTTTTTTTTTTTTTTTTTTTTTTTTTTTTTTTGGAGAGGTTTTTGCTATAGGGCGCATGCACTCTCCAGACAGACAGAGAGACAGAAAGCGAGAAATCACCCCCCAGGGGGGATGGCCACGCCGCAATCCCTTCTCCTCCATTCTCCTCTCAGGATCTTGGGCATGCATGCACACGCACCCGTCGTGAATTTAAGCTACCAGGTCCAGGGTTCAAACCGCGGCCAACTACCGTGAGAGTCCAGCTACATAGCCATTACGCTAACTGCTGGTCCCCGCAATTTATTTCCTTTAACACAGTTTAAAGAATACCTCGAAGATAAATTCTCAAAAATATTATTTCACTATTAAAGAATTCCATTATAGGTACATGTATAGCATCTGTATGATGTTATAATCCATACCATAGTATTCAAAATTACCCCACTCTTACTTTCGCTTACAATTTATAATCCTATTATATGTATTCATACTGAGCCTGCTCCGTAGCCCAGCCATCATGTGTTGCTCGAGAGAAGCTGGATCCCACTTGGTGACTGTGATGTGGCTCTCCGGCTGCTCGGCCTGAAACATGCCATGCTGGGCACATGGGCAAGTGCTTAGGATCCAGTGGGCTAAAGGACTGGACATGCCCCTCTGTCTATCACTCGTGCATGTGTACCCATGCTTAGGAATGGAGAATGAAATTAAATTTAGATGATTGCATAGTCACAACATCCCATATGCACTTCCAAAATTTACAATAAAGATGTGGTGTTCAGTTATAAATTGCTTTCTCTGCTTTCCTTATTGATAATGTTTCTATTTGTTTCTCTAAGAACCGTTAGTGATCAAATTGCAATAAAATGCATGTCAGTTGCACAAACATAATGTGTAATTATGATCTTTTTATTCTAGCAATATGATTCTGAATTAAGAGATAATAATTCTGTTTATTTTTAGTTCTGTTACATAACATGGAAGAAACATTGCTGTTACATAACATGGCAGAAACATTGATTTTGCAACATGTATTGCATATCCTTGAATTTTGCAAAATTAGTAAGTACCTAAAAACATCAAAAATGTTTATGATTATGCCAGCAGATTCCATGGCGATTAAGGCACTGGACTTCCACGTGGCTGTCTGCAGTTTGAGTCCCAGACCTGATGGCTTACTTTCTCACATTTCCTCTCTGTCTCTCTCCCTGTCACTCTGTTGAATGCACATGCCCTATAGCAAATTAAAAAATAATGATAATAAAAAAAAGTAAATAAATAATTTTTTTTTAAAGTTTATGATTTGGTTTTTCAAACTATGATTAGCATTATAATCATATGTTTCCAGTTTCCACTTAAAGATAATTTATTTTGGGACCAGCAGTTAGTGTAATGGCTATGTCGTTCGACTCCCACACAGTCGAACGCAGTTCAATTCCCAGACCCGTTGGCTTGAACTCACGCCGGGTGCATGTGCGTGCATGCCCAAGATTCCGAGAGGAGAATGGGGGAGAAGTGATTGCGGCAAGTTCATCCCCCTGGGGGGTGATTTCTCGCTTTCTGTCTCTCTGTCTCTGTCTTTCTGGCGAGTGCACGCTCCATACAGCAAAAATCCTCTCAAAATAAAAAGATTATTTATTTTGTGTACAAATATTATTTGTATTCTTACATAACTCTCATTTTCCTGTTATCAACAAAACCTCAGTTAACAAAGATATACTATTTCTTCATTTAAAAATATTAAGACTTTGATCTGTGATTTTTTTTCATACTGTGGTTTTAGTTTTTTAATTGAATTTCTTAGAAAACTTATATTCTACTTTCACCATTTTATAATTTATGTTGTTTTTTGAATAATTACAAGCTTTCCCCACAGGAGTTGTAATCACAGATATTTTGCATATACAATCAATGAATTTAGATTCTCTTTAAAATAATATTTGAGATTTTAAAATACTTCTTGCCAATACTCAAAACAAACAAAACGATTAATTTTAAAATGGTATTTGCAGATTGTATATGAATTATAAAATCAAAAGCAGCTTAGTAAGGGAAATTTTCAGGTGTGTTGAACATGTAAAGAAATTGAGTAGGGAAAAAAATAGGAATAATTATAAAAGACTCTTCACTAAGTTATTTGCTTAGAAAAGACTTCAGATACTCTGTATACAAAGTTAAAATATTTCAGGTGGTCCTTAAGATGGTATAGTCCCATCAAGGCTGTCTCTTTCAGCTTGTGGTTTCCCAGAATCACAATCAGTGAGTGGCCCGAGGGAAAGACATTCAAAGCCAATGTGACAAACTTCATGTACTTTTTGTTCCACCAAAACATAAAAAGTATCCAATGTCCTGTCTGTGTGAATGCAAAGTGAACCATGAAGAGGAAGAAGAAAGACATCACCATTTTCATTGCCCACTTATGAGCCTCTGTGCTGGAGTCTCCATGGCCAGTGGAGTGGAGCTTCAGATTTCTAGTGTGTCTCACCAAGGACAGAAACAGAAGGAGCAACGAGGTCAGAGACAGAACAATGGGAACAAAATAAAGCATGTTGAGGAAGGTTAGGTCTTTCTTATAGAGAGTTTTAGTTTCATCTAAATAGAAAGTCAGATTACTTTCATCTGTTCTATAGATATTTATCCAGAGATCAAAATATCTTTCCAGTGTTAGTAAATCAAAAATCAGCAAGAATAAAGAAAGTACGAGAAGAACTAGAATCACTTGGTTCATTCTCCATTTCAGCCAGAAGAAAGTGGGTGGGAGAAATGGGCAATCTTAAGGAAATAGAATACACTTAGGCAGGTGGCAAACCAGGTAGTCAAGTGATTACTTATTTTCCAAAGAGTAGTAATAGGTTTTACTAACTTGGAAGTGACATATAAATGTGGGGCTATTCCAGCTATGCATGCATCAAACAGTAACACCAACAGCTGAAAGATTCTCGAGACAACTAGGCAGGTGAGGATGAAGTCAGGCAAGGATATCCTTTGGTTCTTGACCCACTGGGAGCAGTATACCACTCCAATGAACACATTCCCCAGCATTCCGATGATGAATTCTGCTATTGTCAGAACCAGAAAGAGTTTGTCCAGTCCAGTGAGCATTTCCAGAGGATAAATATCTAAATGTCTATACTTCAACTCAGTGATCAATTTATAATCAAATAGTCAAAGAATAGTGTCCATTTCTGATGTTCATCTTCATTGCTTTTATTGCAGCTCCAGTCCTGATCAGAACCTCTGGCTGTTGGATAGAGTTCATTTGAGAAAATTCTTTTCCTACTTTCATTAAATCCCAATCTTAACCCAGAATACGTTGCTGAGAATACAGTTTCTCGTATCTTCACACAAAGTTTTATGTGTTGAAAGTGCTACTAAAGTCTAAGCAAAACAGTTTCTATGTGCATTTATTATTGGCACAAACCTGTTTTTCACTTATGGTTATGATTAAAAGGTTTAAATCAATCATGTTAGCATGCAAATATTGGCCAGGTTCTTTTTCACAGATTTGTGTTTTCCTCCTCACTTGTAATAATACACCACTTAGATTCAAATCTCTCTGTTGTTTTTTATAGAACGCTATGAGAGACTTTTCTACAGGGCACAAGCACCCACCAGCTAGAAAAAGGGACAGAGAAACAGAAAGCAGGAAATCTCCCCCCCCCCCCCGGGGGGGGATGGCCACGCTGCAATCCCTCCTCCTACATTTTACTCAGGATTTTGCACACACACACAAACACTCCCAGTATGAGTTTATGCTTCTGCGTCCAGGACTCAAACCCAGTCAACTACATGGAAGTCCAACAATATAACCAGTATGCCATCTGCTGGTCCCCTAGAAATAATCTTAATAATGTAGTTAGTATTCAACTACTATATCCTATGTGCCTAAACTCTTGCAAATGCAATACATGTTACTCCCAAAAAGAAACAATTAAGAAATTTAAAAAATAGGGAAAATAGAAACAATACAAAACTGACAATAAAATGCAAAGCAAACAGAGAAAAGGCAATTATGTTCATTGCCATGGAGAAGAGGATCTAATCAGTGATGTTTAACTTGGATCTTGGAGGTGTTTAGTATTTAATGATAAAAGTAACAAGTAATATTTTGGACTAATGGAACGAATATTTTTTAAAACCATCAAAACCCAAACTACATTTCAAAATGTAAAGTTCTGAAATTGATCATTTACTGCAATATCCATTCACGTTTACTCAGGTACCTCAGAGTAACATTTTTTTTTTTGGAGAGGTTTTTCGCTATAGGGCGCGTGCGCTCGCCAGGCAGACAGAGAGAGACATAGAGACAGAAAGCGAGAAATCACCCCCCAGGGGGGATGGTCACGCCGCAATCCCTTCTCCTCCATTCTCCTCTCGGGATCTTGGGCACGCACGCACACGCACCCAGCGTGAGTTGTAAGCCACCGGGTCCGAGACGCGAACCGCGGTCGACTACATGGGAGTCCAGCTACATAGCCATTACACTAACTGCTGGTTCCCCCTCAGAGTAACATTTTGACAATTAAACATTCTCAGTTTTGGTCTTTGCCTTTATATGTGTTCCATTTGTTTTCGCTAGAGATGTAATGCTGTTGATTTAGTCTTTACTAGTCAGGTAGAAAATTATTATAAAGGAAATAGATAAAGAGCAAACAAAAGTGTCTAGTCTAGTCTACAGGAATAGTGATTTTGGCAAAAGACAGTGCACCAGAAATGAACTCATATTTAGAGACTTTTGTGGTTTGGTTTCATGTGAGCAAATGAATATTCTATTAATAATAATTAAATGATTAGTGTTCAAGTGTTACCAGACAACTTCCAAATAATTGAATTAAATGGTTAAAAAAACTTCACTGTCAATATTACCATTATACTCCTGAATTAAATTCCACTAAGTAATTTTAATATATATTTAAGAATGATATTATATAATGATCTATTACAAACATAATATACAGACTGTTTCTTTTTTCTTTTCCAGTGGGTACACTTGCTTGCCAGAGAGAGACAGAGAAAGGGAGAGAAAGAAATCATCCCCAAGGGAACCTGACAAGGCAGCAATTCCCTCCCTTCCATTTCTCCATCCTGGTGGGATTTGAGGCACATGTATTCAAGTTGCCCGGAATGAGATTTGAATCAAATGACCAGCTGTCTGTGACTGGCTCCCTCAACCACTCTCCTATAGGGCCAGTCTGGTAAATCGCATTTATGAACAAAAATATGTTTATTTAGGACAGGTGTATAAAATAACAAACCGAAAGAATGGCAGGAAGAGAGAGGAAACAAAAAAGAGGAAAGGGTAAAATAAAATGAGAAAAATGGGTAGTTTTGGAAAAGAGAATGATAGCTGTGGCCAGATTCGTGCCTAAAAAAGAAGAGAAATTCATGGTTTTGAGAAGTTTTAGCAAAAACAATGCATAAGGCTGGGTGAAGTGAGTGAGTTAAACAAAAAGGAGGAGGAGTCGGCAATGACCTTGAGGTTTTCCCCTCTGTGCCTGGAGGCATGGAGTCCTCTGACAGGAAGGAATCAGTAGAGGAAAGCAGCTTTAGAAGCCACAGGGAGGAGGAAGAAGAAAAACTGAAAGATGTTGAGTTCAGGTTTAAGTATCTGGGAGTAGGTGTAAGTAATCCAAGTAGAAAGGAGTTAGGCATTTGGGTATTTGTGACAGCAGCTTAAAAAGGAAATTGGACTACCAGTGGAGATTTGGCCATCATCAGCACATACTTGGTTTCATATAAAGTGATGAGCTCCCAGGGCCTTGAGGCACAGAGATCGGATAAACCAAAGGAGAAAATACAAAGTAGTCATCAGATGAAAGAGGGAAACTGAGAGGCCATGGTTTCAAAGCAAGCAAAGGCAAGGAGTGTTAGGTTTGCTAGAACTGTAATCAATATGTCATTAAATTAAAGGTAGATTCTTACAAATGGAATAGAAAGCAAACTGCCATGGGCCATCACCATGGCTTAGTGCTTAAGGGAGCCAAATCCCATATGGCCATCTGGATTTGAATCCAGGTCCTGGCAGCTTGAGAAACAAGGTGAGTGTGTATTGCCCAAAATTACACAGGTTAGAGAAATTGCAGAGAAGGATTGTAGCAATGACCATTGAGGGATCCTTCTCCTTCTCACTATCTGTCTCTCCGTGGAGTGCACATATCCTCTGACAATATTTTAAAGTAAAAAGGGTATATTTCTGTATGTTTTTAGTTCTGTTAAATAGCATGGTTGCCTTTCTAAAATCAAATATTGCCGGCCTCGGAATTTAGCAAAATTATTAAGTACCTAGAAACATCCTAAATGCTTATGACTTGGGATTTCAAATTAAGATAAGCATTACAGGGACCAGCAGATGGTATAATGATTGTGTCTCTGGACTACCACATAGTAGATCTTGGTTTGAGTCCCAGACCCAGCAGCTTAAAACTCACACCAGATGTGTGTGTTCATGTGCCCAAAATCCCAAGAGAAGAATGGAGGAGAAGGGATTTTGTGACATGGCCATCTCCCCTAGGGGGTGATTTCTTGCTTTCTGTCTTCCTGATTATATCATTGGACTCCCACATAGTCAATCACAGTTCAAGTCCTGGACCCAGTAGCTTAAAAATCACACTGGGCGTGTGTGTGCGTGCCCAAAATCCCATGAGGAGAATGAAGGAGAATGAATTGTAACATGGCCATCCTCCCTGGGTAGGTCATTTCTCACTTTCTGTCTCTGTCATTCTCTGTCTCTCCAGCAAGCAATGTATCCTATAGCAAAACATTTCTCTTAAAAAAGAAAAAGATTAGCATCACAATCCTATATTTCCAGTTTCTACATAAAAATAATATATTTTGTGCTACAAATACTATTCATATTCTCATATATTATTCCCCTACTATCAAGAAGATCTCTCATAATAAACATATACCACTTTTTTATTTTTTAAAAACCCAAACTTCAAGCTGTGAGGTTGCTTTTCTTGCTATGACTTTAATTTTTTAAATAAATTTTCTAGATACTTTATATATAGTCTACCTACTCAAATTTATATTGTTTTCTGACTAATTACAAGCTTCTCCCCAGAAGTTGCAGTTACATATGTCTGTGTATGCATGTGTGTGTGTGTGTGTGTGTGTGTGTGTATAATAATTTAGATTCTCTTTGAAATGTTTGGAATTTTAAAATACTGTGTGTCAACGCTTACAACAAGCATGATTACTCTTAAAATGATATTTGCTGACCACGTGGGAATTATCATCAAACAGCGTGGTTACAGAAAAGTTCCGTAATGTTTAACAATTGGTAAAGGAACAGAGTAGGAAAAAAGAAAAAAAAGAAATCCTGAAAGGCTCCTCGTTACATTATTTGCTTAGAAAAGTCTCTGTAAAGTCCATCTACAAAACTAGAGAATTGAATTTTTTCAGGTGGCCCTTAAGGCGGCCCAGCACCACCAAGGCTGTCTGTCGCAGACTGTGGTTTCCCAGAATCAGAATAAAGGAGTGGCCCATGGGAAAGACACTGAATGTTAATATGACAAACTTTATGTACTTTTTGGCCCAAAATATAGAATATGCCCACAGTCCTACTTCTAGGAAAAAATAATGAACTATCAAAAGGAAGAAAAAAGACATCACCATTTTCATTGCCCGCTTATGAGCCTCTGTGCTGAAGTCTCCATGGCCAGTGGAATGGAGCTTCAGATTTCTAGTGTGTCTCACCAAGGACAGAAACAGAAGGAGCAACGAGGTCAGAGACAGAACAATGGGGACAAAACAGGATATGCCAAGAAAGGCCACGTCTTTCATACAGAGCCTGCTAGTTTCATCTAAATAGAAAGTCAGATTACTTCTATCTGTTCTATAGATATTTATCCATACATCAAAAATTCTATCTAGTGTTAGAATATCAAAAATCAGCAAGAATAAAGAAAGCAGAAGAAGCACAAAAACCACTGTGTTCATTCTCCACTTCAGCCAGAGGAAAAGAGGGTAGGAGAAACGGGCAATCTTAAGGAAGTAGACTATGCTTAGGCAGGTGGCAAACCAAGTAGTCAAGTGGTTACTTATTCTCCAAAGGAGAGCAACAGATTTTGCTACCTTGTACATGACATATAAATATGAGGTCATTCCAACTACGAATGTGTCACACAGTAACACCAACAGCTCAAAGATTCTGAGAACAGACAGGCAGAGGAGGATGAAGTCAGCCATGGAGACCTTTTGGTTCTTGACCCACTGGGAGCAGTATACCACTCCAATGAACACATTCCCCAGCATTCCGATGATGAATTCTGCTATTGCCAGAACCAGAAAGAGTTTATCCAGTCCGGTGAGCATTTCCAGAGCATAAATATCCAAATGTCTGTTCTTTGTCTTGGTGATCAATTTATGATCAAACTGTGGCAGAACAGCGTCCATTTCCGACGCTTATCTTCATTGCTTTTGTTGCCATTCCAGTCTTGATCAGAACCTCCTGCTGTTGGATAGAGTTCATTTCTACTTAAAGAAATCTTTTTTCCTACTTTCATTAAAGCCCAATCTTAATCCAGAATAATCTTCTGAAAAATACAGTGTCACGTATCTTCACCCAAACATTTTTATGTGATGATAAAACTACTAAATTCTTAACAAACGGTTTCTGTGTGCATTTATTATTGGTACAATCCTGTTTTCCACTTACGGTTATGATTTTAAAGTTAGTCAGTTATGTCAACATGCAAATATGGACCAGATTCTTTTTCACAGGTTTTCTTTCCTCCTCACTTGAAATACTATACTGACTACTTGGGGTTTTTTTGTGTTAGAAAGCTCTACAAATATCTTAATAATGTAGTTAGTACTTAACTAATATATTCTATGAGTGCCTGTCATGTATTTGACATTTTGTAAATGCTTTACATCTTACCCCAAGAAAGAAATATTAAGAAATCCAGGGCCAGCCAGCAGTGTTTAAGGCCACTTTATTCCACCCGGCCTACTGCATAGTTCAAATCCTGGACTGGCAGCTTGAAAAACATGTGGATGCATGTTGATACGTGCCTGAAGTCCCAAGAGGAGAATGCAGAAGAAAGGATTGAGCATGGCCATCCCTGGTGGATGTTTCTGTCTCTGTCTCTGTCTCTCTCTCTCCCTTTCTCTAACAAGCCCTTGTGCTTTATAGCCAAAAAAAAAAAAAAAAAAATCCCCAAAATAGTGAAAACAAAAAGAAATGAGACAGAACTAAGAATAAAACATAGTGTAAACAGCGAAAGGGCAATCACAAAATCACAATACCCACCGGGGGAATAAAGGATGGGTGATGTTTGATATGGATCATGAAGGTATTTGGCATTTCATGAAAACACTTACAAGTCATAATTCAGGCTGATTGAACTAATATTTACACACACACACACACACACACACACACACACAAAGAAAAACAACAAAACACAAACTGCTTTTTTAGAATTTAGTACTCTGTAACTGACAATTTACTGTGAAGTCAGTCTAAATGTTCCTCAGGTATCCCAGCGTAACAAGTTAAGGATTAAGCATGTTGTCTGGCTTTGTTCTTTCCCTTTATATATGTTCTATTTGCTTTGAATAGAGACATAATGCTGTCAATTTAGTCCTTTAGAGACAGAAAATTACGTTAAAAGAAATAGTACACAAAATATGTGATCTATGTTCCTTGAACAATGATTTTGACAAAAATCAAATGCATCAGAAATGAACTCAGAGTTAAAGACCTTGTGTCTTGGTTTTTGTGTGTGCTCAGAAACAGATATTCTATTAATAGTAACTAGTTTTTGAGTGTTGCTAGACAATATCTAGCAACACTTTGCAAACTACACAAGACAATATCTAATAAAGAAATTAATGAAGTCATTGAAAAAACTTGACTCATTCAGTATTGCTCTCATTCTCCTTGATTATATTCAGTGACTAACTTTAAGAGTACATAGTTCAAGAATGATGATATATAACAATCTATTGGTAGAAGTTTTTTTTTTTTGTTTTTTCTTGTTTTTTTTTTTTTTTTTTTTTTTATTACTAGGGGGCCTATCTGCTTGCCAGGGAGAGACAGAGGAAAGGAAAATGAGGAAATGTAATGGTATTTTAGAGAGAAAAATGATAGCATTACCTAGGTTACTGTCTGAAAATGGAGAGAAATTCATGACTATGAGATTTAGAAGAAAGGTTGCGTGAGGCTGGGTGGTGTGCATGAGATACACAAAAAGGAGTCAGCAATGACCTTGAGGCTTTCCCCTTTCTGCCTGTTTGCATGGAGTCCACTGACCTGAAGGAATCAGTAGAAGAAAAGCAGCTTTAGAAGCCACAGGGAGGTTAAAGAAGAAACGTTGGAAGATGCTGAGTTCAGATTTGAACATTTGGGAGTAGGTGTACGTCATCCAAGTTGAAAGAGGTTAGGCACTTGGGTATTTGTGACAGCAGCTTAGAAAGGAAATTGGACTATGAGTGGAGATTTGTCCATCATCAGTACATGCTTAACTTCATAAGAGGTGATGAGCTCCCAGGGCCCTGAGGAGCATCAGAGATCAGAGAAACCAAAGAAAAGACTACGAAATGCTCAGATGAAAGAAGGAAACTGAGAACAAGGAGTGTTAACTAAGACGGTAATCAATATGCTATGAAATTAATGATAGGTCACTTATGAACTGAATAGAAGGCAAACTGTCATGGGCTATCACCATGGCCTAGTGCTTAAGGGAGTCCAATCCCTCATGGCCAAGCGGATTTGAATCCTCCTCCCAGCAGTTTGATAAACTTGTCAGATGCCTCTGTATGTCAGTCAATTTCCCCAGGGTAGGGAAATTGAAGAGAAAGGGTTATGGATAACCATGATAACCACGTCCCATGGAGGGGTGCTTTCTCCCTCTCCTATTCCCCTTCCCTATCTCTGTCTTATTGTCACTGGTGAGTGCACACACTTGCTGGTAAATTTTTTTAAATAAAAGAAAATATAATTCTGTATATTTTTAGTTCAGATACATAATATGGCAGAAACACTGATTTTTGTCTATCTAAGACACATATTGCATGTCCTGGAATTTAGCAAAATTAGTAAGTACCTAGAAACATCTCAAATGTTCATAATTAAAGGTTTCAAATTATAATTAGCATTACAATCATATGTTTACAGTTTCTGGCTTATATACTCTGTGAAATGCTATTTAACGATTAAAAACAATGAGACCCTGACACTTGATACAAAGTGGGCAAATATGGAAGACTTAATGCTGAGTGAAGAAGGCTAGACTGTGAAAGACAGGCTTTGTATGTCCCCATTCAATGTACACCAAATCTCTGCTCTCTAAAGCAGAAACTGAAAGATTGGAAGGTATATACCAGGGAGGGCAATTGGAGATACTAGAGATAGTAAGGGAGGGGTAATGAAGAGTGGGTAATAAGGGAGGAAAAAAGGGGAACTGGAAAAAAACAAATACATTTAATTGACAGAAAATGAGAAGTTGTTTTCTGATGACAAGGTATATGGTAATGTCTTTGTCTTGATTTATATACACTGTGTTCATGCTGGGAAAAACCATGCTGCAGACTGTAAAGATGTACAGTGATTACAAGTAAATAGTAAATATATTGAAAAAATTAAAGAAAAAATTTATTTTATTTTGTGCTACAAATATTATTCATATTCTCACATAAATATCTTATTCCCCTGTTAGCAAGAAGACATCTAATAACAAGAATATACTACTTCATCATTTTTTTTAAAAAGGTAAGGCTGGGACCAGCAGATGGCAAATGGTTATGTTGCTGGACTCCCATGTAGTCAGCCATGGTCAACTGTGGTTCAAGTCCCAGACACCGTGGCTTAAAACTCACACCAGGTGCTTGTGTGTACATGCCCAAAACCCCAAGAGGAGAATAGAAGAGAAGGAATTGTGGTGTGGCCGTCCCCCTGAGGGGTGATTTCTTGCTTTCTGTCTCTCAATCTTTCTCTCTCTCTCTGGTGAGCCTTACAGCAAAAATATCTCTTAAAAAAAAAAAAAAAGGTAAGGCTTTAAGCTATGAGGGGTTTCTTTCTTACTATCACTTCAATTTTTAAATTAAATTTTCTAAACTTATAGTCTACCTACTCGATTTTACGATTTGTAGTATTTTCTGAACAATTATAAGACTTTTCCCCAGAAGTTGCAATTAAATGTGAATGTATCTAGATGCACATAAAAGTAAATAATTTAAATTCTCTTTAAATAATATTTGAGATTTTAAAATACTGCTCGCCAATGCTCTAAACAAAAATAATAAGTCATAAGATGTTATTTACTGACCATGTGGGAATTATCAAATGCAGCTTAGTCATGGAAAAGTTCAGTTCTAGTCAACAATGTGTAAAGGAACCCAGTAGAAAAGAAAAGCAAACAAAGAAAAACCAGAAGAAATACTAAAAGGGCTCCTTATTATGTTATTTACTTAGAAAGAATATGGAAAGCCCATCTATAAAACTAGAGGATTTGAACTTATCAGGTGGCCCTTAAGACAGCATCGCACCAGCAAGGCTATCTGTCACAGATTGTGGTTTCCTAGAATCGGAATAAAAGAGTGGCCTGAGTGAAAAAGGCTGAATGTTAATATGACAAATTTTATGTACTTTTTGTCCAAAATATAGAATATACTCATAGTCCTACTTGTATGGAAAACAAATGAACTATTAAGAGGAGAGAAAAGATATCACCATTTTCATTGCCCGCTTAGGAGCCTCTGTGCTGGAGTCTCCATGGCCAGTGGAATGGAGCTTCAGATTTCTAGTGTGTCTCACCAAGGACAGAAACAGAAGGAACAAGGAGGTCAGAGACAGAACAATGGGGACAAAACAGGATATGCCAAGAAAGGCCACGTCTTTCATACAGAGCGTGCTAGTTTCATCTAAATAGAAAGTCAGATTACTTCTATCTGTTCTATAGATATTTATCCATACATCAAAAATTCTATCTAGTGTTAGAATATCAAAAATCAGCAAGAATAAAGAAAGCAGAAGAAGCACAAAAACTACTCTGCTCAGTCTCCACTTCAGCCAGAGGAAAAAAGAGTGGGAGAAATGGGCAATCTTAAGAAAGTAAACTATGCTTAGGCAGGTGGCAAACCAGGTAGTCAAGTGGTTACTTATTCTCCAAAGGAGAGCAACAGATTTTGCTACCTTGTACATGACATATTAATGTGGGGCTATTCCACTATGCATGAATCACACAGTGACACCAACAGCTGAGAGAGAGATTCTGGAGATAACCAGGCAGGTGAGGATGAAGTCAGCCAAGGAGACATTTTGATTCTTGACCCACTGGGAGCAGTTTACCACTCCAATGAACACATTCCCCAGCGTTCCAATGATGAATTCTGCTATTGCCAGAACCAGAAAGAGTTTATCCAGTCCAATGAGCATTCCTATAGGAAAAAAAGCCCAAATGTCTATACTTTGACTCAGTGGTCAATTTATAATCTAACTGTGGCAGAATAGCGTTCGTTTCTGATGTTTGTCTTCAGTGCATTTATTGCAATTCCAGTCCTGATCAGAACCTCCTACTGCTTTGTAGAGTTCATTTGTACTCAAGGAAATATTTTCTACTTGCATTAAATTCTAATCTTAATCCAGAAAAATCTTCTAGAGAATACAGTGTCACATACCTTCACACAAATGTTTTTATTGGTTGATGAGGTACTAAATTCTAAACGAAGCAGTCTCTGTGTGCATTGATTATTGGTACCAGCTGAAGTTGTCCACTTACGGTAATGATTAAAAGGTTTAAGTCAATCATGTTAACATGCAAATATGGACCAGATTCTTTTTCACAGATTTTCATTCTTCCTCACTTGAAATACTACACCACCTAGAACCAAAACTCTCTGTTGTTGTTGTTTTTTTTTTTTTTAAAAGCCACAAAAATATCTTAATAGTATAGTTAGTACTTAACTAATATGTTCTGTGAATGCTTATTATGTGTCTGACCTATAACAAATGCTCTACATGTTACTCCGAGAAAGAAAATATTAAAAAATTCAGGGCCAGCTAGCAGTGGTTAAGGATCCCACCCAGTCATCTGCACACTTCAAGTCCTTGTCTGGCGAAAACATGTAGGTGTGTGGGCATGCATGCCCAAAATCAAAGAGAGTGGAGGAGAAAGGAAAGTATGGCCATCTCCTGGAGAGTAGGGAGTGCGTTCTCACTTTCCTTCTCTCTCTCTCTTTCTCTCTAACTCTCCAACAAGCATTGTGCTCTGTAGCAAATAAATAAATAAATAAATAAAAATTCATCCAAAAAATAGTAAAAAACAGAAAGAAACAAGGAGACAGAACTAAGAACAAAACAAAATGTGATAGAGAAAAGGCGATCACAAAATCGCTTTAGAAGTCACAGAGAAGAGAAAGAAGAAAAGTTGGAAGATGCTGAGTTCAGATTTGAACATTTGGGAGTAGGTGTAAGTTATTCAAGTGGAAAGGGGTTAAGCACTTGGGTATTTGTGACAGCAGCTTAGAAAGGAAATTGGACTACAAGTGGAGATGTGTCCATCATCAGTACATGCTTGATTTCATAAGAGGATAAGAGCTCCCAGGGCCCTGAGGAGCACCAGAGATCAGAGAAACCAAAGAAAAGACTACGAAATGCTCAGATGAAAGAAGGAAACTGAAAACAAGGAGTGTTAATTAAGACGGTAATCAATATGCTATGAAATTAATGATAGGTCACTTAGGTACTGAATAGAAGGCAAACTGCCATGGGCTATCACTAGTGCTTAAGGGAGCCCAATCCCACATGGCCAACTGGATTTGAACCCAGGCCCTGGCAGCTTGAGAAACAAATAGGATGCCTGTGTGTGTGCCCCAAATTCCACAGACTAGAAAAATTGCAGACAAGGGACTGTGGCATCACCATGGTCCTTGGAGGGGTGCTTTCTCCCTTACATTATTTGCCTTCTGTCTCTGTCTCTGGTGATTGGACATGTGCTGGTAAATTTTTTTAAATAAAAGAAATATAAATAAGTATATTTATAGTTCAATAACACAACATGGCAGAAACATTGATTTTTTAAAAAGAATTATTTTATTTATTGTCATTACTTTATTTATTTATTTATTTTATATTGACCAGAGAGAGAGAGTGACAGAAAGTAAGAAAGCAAGCTACCAGATCTGGCACACTAAATGCAGTCAACCATGTGGGAGTCCAACAGCCTTAACCACCACGTTACCTGCTGGCCCCGGAAATATATTTTTTTTTTTTTTGACAGGTTTTTGCTATAGGGTGCGTGCACTCTCCAGAAAGACAGAGAGAGATAGAGAGACAGAAAGCGAGAAATCCCCCGGGGGGATGGCTACACTGCAATCCCTTCTCCTCCATTCTCTCAGGATCTTGGGCACGCACACACACACACCTGGCATGAGTTTAAGCCACCGGGTCCAGGACGACTCAAACTGTGGTCAATTATGTGAAAGTCCAGCGACATGGCCATTAAACCAACTGCTGGTCCCTCACTTTAATTCTTTAATTAAATTTTCTTCACACTTTATAGGTAGTCTAAATATATATTTAATAATTTATATTGTTTTCTGAACAGTTAAAAGACTTTATACCCAGAAGCTACAATTACATACATAAACATATATAGTTGCACATGCAATTAAATAATTTATAGATTCTCTTTGAAATAATATTTAAGATTTTAAAGTACTGCTTGCCAATGCTTAAAATAAAAATGATTACCCTTAAAGTGATATTTGCTGATCATATGTGAATTAGCATCATGGAAAAGTTCAGTTCTGTTCAACAGTACAGACAGGAACCAGTAGAAAAATTAAAAAAAGAAAAATTCTTAAATGTTCCACATTATGCTGTTTGCTTTGGAAAGTCCATCTATAAAACTAGATGGTTTGATCTTTTCAAGTGGCCCTTAACATGGCCCAGTACCACCAAGACTTTCTGTCGCAGATTGCGGTTTCCTAAAATCATAATAATGGAGTGGCCTGTGGGAAAAGCACTAAGTGCTAATACAACAAACTTTATGTACTTTTCATTCCAAAATGTGGAAAAGACCCACAGTCCTGCTTGTGTGGAAAAATAATGAACTATCAAAAGGAAGAAAAAAGACATCACCATTTTCATTGCACGCTTATGAGCCTCTGTGCTGGAGTCTCCATGGCCAGTGGAGTGGAGCTTCAGATTTCTAGTGTGTCTCACCAAGGACAGAAACAGAAGGAGCAACGAGCTCAGAGACAGAACAATGGGGACAAAATAGGTCACTCTAAGCAGAGTTAGGTCTTTAGTATAGGAAGTTTCAGTTTCATCTAAATAGAAAGTTAGATTACTTTTATCTACTCGATAGATATTTATCCAGAGATCAAAAAATCTTTCTAGTGTTACAATATCTAAAATAAGCAAGAATAAAGAAAGCAGAAGAAGCACAAAAACCACTCTATTCATTCTCCACCTCAACCAGAGGAAAAGAGGGTAGGAGAAATGGGCAATCTTAAGGAAGTAGACGATGCTTAGGCAGGTGGCAAACCAGGTAGTCAAGTGGTTACTTATTCTCCAAAGGATAATAACAGATTTTACTAGCTTGTAAGTGGCATGTAAAGGTGAGGCTAGTTTAACTACACATGAATCACACAGTGACACCAACAGCTGAATGATTCTGGAGATAACCAGGCAGGTGAGGATGAACTCAGCCAAGGAGATCTTTTGGTTCTTGACCCACTGGGAGCAGTATACCACTCCAATGAACACATTCCCCAGCATTCCGATGATGAATTCTCCTATTGCCAGGCCCAGAAAGAGTTTATCCAGTCCGGTGAGCATTTCTATAGGAAAAAAGTCCAAATGTCTATACTTTGTCTTAGTGATCGATTTATAATCTGTTGAAGAATAAGCGTTCGTTTCTGATGTTTATCTTCATTACTTTTATTGCAGTTTCAGCCTTGATCAGAACCTCCTGGTGTTGGATAGAGTTTTATTTGTACTTAAGGATATCCTTTTTCTTACTTTCATTTAATCCCAAGCTTAATCCATACAGATCTGCTCAGCAATGTAGTGTTCCATATCTTTACACAAACATTTTTATGTTGAAAAAGCTACTAAATTCTAAGCAAACTGTTCCTGTGTGCATTTATTATTGGCACAAACTGAAGTTTTCCGCTTATGATTTAAAGGTTAAATTCAATCACGTTAACATGCAAATATGGGCCAGATTATTTTTCACAGACTTGTACCTTCCTCCTCACTTGTAATAATATACCACTTAGAGCCAAATCTCTATTGTTTTTCATAGAATGTTCTAAATTTAATCTTAATAATGTTCTTAGTATTCAACAACTATTTTGTAAGTACTTGCTATGTGTCTGACCTCTTGCAAATGCAGTCCATGTTACCACCCAAAAAAGAAAGCAATAAGAAAGTGTAACAAATAGCAAAAACAGAGAAAAATCCATCAGACAGAACTATTAATAAAACGTGGTGAACAAAGAGAAGGTGATAACAATTACAAAAAGGGGGAAAAGTATAGTAGTGGTGTTCAACATGGAGTTTGAAGATATTTAGCATTTCATGAAGACATTCATAAGTCATAATTTGTACTGATCAAACAAAAGACACCAAATCCCAACTGTTCTTTAGAATTTAAAACTCCATAATGATAATTTACTCTAATGTCAGTCTAAATGTTATCGAGTATTTCAAAGCAATAAGTTCATGATTAAACACATTCTTCCATTTTACTCTTTGCCTTTATTTATATATGCTCCATTTGTTTTGGCTAGAGATACAATGCTGTCAATTTAGTCCTTAATACTGTGGTTCCTAACCTTTTTGGCACCAGGGACTGGTTTTGTAGAAGACAATTTTCCACAGACTAGAGGAAGAAGGAAAGAGTGGTTGGTTTATAAGAGCACCTAACCACGATCCCATGCATGGACAGTTCGCAATAGAGTTTGTTCATATAGGAATCTAATGCCACCTTTGAGATGGCAGGAAGTGGATTCCAGGTGATAACACAATCAATGGGGAGTGGCTATAAATGCAGATGAGTTTCATTTGCTCCCTGCTACTCACCTCCTGCTTTGTGGCCTGGTTCCTGACAGGCCATGGACCCATATTGGTCTGTGTCCCAGAGGTTGGGGACCCCTGCCTAATTGGACAGAGAATATCATTTTAAAGGAAATAGTAAACAATATTATGTGGTTTATGGTCCATTAACGATTTTGGCTAAAGTCAATGCATTAAAAATGAACTCAGTTAGAGACTTTGTATCTTGGTTTAACACTTGGTTTTTGTGTGAGCAAACAAACTTCCTATTAATAGTACTTAGTGTTCAAGTGTTACCCAACCACATCCAAAAAAAAAAAATTATAAAATAGTTTTAAAAATGCGGGACCAGCAGATGGCATAATGGCTATGTCACTGGACTCCCATGTAGTCGACCACGGTTCGAGTCCCAGACTGATGTCTTAAACTCACACCGGGCATGTGTGCATGCATGCCCAAGATCCCAAGAGGAGAATGGAGGAGAAGGGATTGTGGCGTGGCTGTCCCCCCGGGGGTGATTTCTCCCTTTCTGTCTCTCTCTGTCTCTCTGTCTTTCTGGCAAGCACATGCACCCTATAGCAAGAAACCTCTCAAAAAAAAAAAAGACTTGACTCTTTTCAATATTACTGTCATGCTCCTCCTCAGTTAAATTCTAATAATTAATTTTAAAAGCATATATTTCAAAACTGATGATTTTTTAATGATCTATTGGTAAATTATTTTTTTATTTTTTTAATTACTAATGAGCATATGCACCTGCCAGAGAGAGACAGGCAGAGAGAAAGAAAGCTTTACCAATGGAGTATGGTCGTGCTGCAATCCCATCTCTTTCATTTCTCCAACCTGTTGGAATTTGGGTCATGTACACTTATGGGCCCATCATGTTTTTCAGCTGCCAAGACTGGGATTCAAATCATCTTTGGCCTTATGTAATCTGGTTCCCTCAACTACTAGGCTATAAGGCCAGACTGGTAAATTATGTTTTATGAATAAAAATATTTTTTATTTAGGACAGATACTTTAAATTACAGAAAGAGAAGAGGAGGAGGAAGGAAGGGGAGAAGTAAGGAAGGAAGGCTAGTTGGAAAGAAGATGAAAGCAAGGAAGGAAAGTATGGAGAAACAAGGAACAAAGAAACAAAGTAAGGAAGGAATAGCCTTCAAGAAAATGATGGGGACCAGCAGTTAGCGTAATGGCTATGTCGCTGGACTCCCACATAGTCGACTGCGGTTTGCGTCCCGACCTGGTGGCTTAAAACTCATGCCGGGCGCGTGTGCGTGCATGCCCAAGATCCCAAGAGGAGAATGGAGGAGAAGGGATTGCGGCGTGGCCATCCCCCCTGGGGGCTGATTTCTCACTTTCTGTCTCTCTTTCTCTCTGTCTGTCTGGTGAGCGCACGTGCCCTATAGCAAAAACCTCTCCCAAAAAAGAAAAAAAAAATAAATGAAAAAGAAAATGATGAAATTTGGTAGTATAATAGAAGAGAATAATAACCTTGGCCAGGTGAATGTCTAAAAATTAAGAGAAATTCCTTGCTATGAAATTCAAGAGAAAGAATCCGTAAGACTGGATAATGGAATTGGGGGCCATAATAATGAGGAGGAGTCAAGATGACCTTGAGGCTTTCTCCTTGTGCCTGGATGCATGGAGTCCTCTGACCTGGAGGTATTGCTAAAGGAGTAGCAGGCTGAGAAGCCAGAGAAAGAAGAAAAGTTGGACGGTGATGACTTCTGGTTTGAATATTTGGGAGTAGGGGTAAGTCATTCAAGTGAAAAGGGAGGAAGCACTTGTGAAAGCAGTTTAGAAAGAATTTGGACTGTAAGTGGAGATTTGGCCATCATCAGCACATACTTAATTCCATAAGAGCTAATGAGCTATCCAAGGATCCTGAGGAGTACCAGAGAATGGAGAAACCAAAGGCTTAACAGTAGTCAGATGGAAGAAGGAAACCAAGAACAAGGATTGTTCTAGTTAAGAACAGGAATCAGTATATTGTTACATTAATGATAGGTGACTTATAGAATTGATAGGGTACCAAAAGGTCCTTAGTTAATTTAGCAAGAGGAGTTTAACTGAATAGCAAGCAAATTGCTATGGATCAAAGAGTCAATGAGATCCGAATAATGAAACTTAGAAAATCAATTAATGTAATTCAATACATTAACAAATTAAAATAGAAACACCAGGAAAAATGTTTGATCATTTCTAACATAATCTTAGCAAACAAGGAATAAAGTTTTTTTTTTTTTTTTTTTTTTTTTTTTTTTTCTGGCAGTTGTCTACAAAAACCTAAAACAAATATTATATCTACCAATGATACATTGCAATCATTTTCCTTGGGTTTCAGACCAAGTCAGCAATAACTATCTTACCAAGTCTATTTTTTTTTGAAGGGGGCTTTACCAATCACAGTAAAGGGGAAAAAATGACATAAAAGATAAATTGTAAAGCACAAACTGTCATTATGCAAGATTATGATTGAAATTATATAGAAAACCAAAATGACTTGTTCAATATATTGTTAGAATATTATCATTTAGAAAGGCTTCTGGATTTAAAACCACCTAGTCCAGTAATTCAATATCTTTCTTTCCTAGTAGAGTTACAAGCTGAAATTTTCCATATGAGGTGATAGGTAATATAAATAATCTCTCCTTTGTTTATATGTAAACAGACATATATTCTGTCACTTATTTTGCATTGTCTTTGCCTAACAAAATTGCATCTGCAGCTTTAGCTGTGGAAGATCTAGGGCAAAAATTTACAGACTGATTTTTTTTTTTAATTTGCTATAGGGTACATGCACTTGCTGGAGTGAGAGAGAAAGAAGTGAGAAATCACCCCTACCCCCAGAGAAGGAGATGACCACACCACAATCCCATCTCCATTCTCTTCTCAGGATTTTGGGCATGCACACGTGTCCAGTGTGTTTCCCAAGTTCCCAGGTCCAGGACTCACTCGCAGTTGGCCATGTGGGAGCCAGCCACCTTAACAATCACACCACTGACTGGCCTCAGTTTGTACATTTTAAATCAACATAAATGTCTCTTCAACCAAGTCTTTTTTTTTTTTTTTTTTTTGAGAGATTTTTGCTATAGGGCATGTGCGCTCACCAGAGAGAGAGAAACAGAGAGACAGAAAATAAGAAATCACCCCCCAGGGGGGATGGCTACGCCGCAATCCCTTCTCCTCCGTTCTCCTCTCAGGATCTTGGGCATGCACACACATGCGCCCGGCATGAGTTTTAAGCCACCGGGTCCAGGACGTGAACCACGGTCGACTGCGTGGGAGTCCAGTGACAGCCATTACGCTAACTGCTGGTCCCTTCAACCAAGTCTTTGAGAAAAAAATAAAATTGGTCAGAGCAAGGTCCAGCCCAGGAAGGATAGGGTTTGTCACATGACCCAAATCTATCGTTAAGTAAAGTTTACATTATATTTAGAAATATACCTAATTATACTCCTCTGTATCCTATATTCTCTGTTATATATGTAAGTACCAAGAGACACTATATCTGAAGCATTGCAGGACTAAGGTATAAAACATTTCACAGTATTTCCTTATCTAGTAAATTTGATACATGAACCCTGAGCCAGGTGGTGGTCTAGTGGTTAGAGTGTTTGGATCCTACCTTACTGGTCGATCTTACAGTCCCAGACCCAGTAGCTGGGTTTGTGTACAGGTACATGACAACACACTGGACTTGTGTGTGTGCATGCCCCAAATCCTGAAAAGTGGAGAGAGAGATTGCAGTATAACCATTCCCCATGGGTGGTGCTTTCTAATTTCTCTCTCTCCCTCTCTCTCTCTCTCTCTCTCTCTCTCTCTCTCTCGTGAGTGCACTCACCCCCTGGCAATTTAAAAGAAAAACAAAAGAATATATGGACTAATTAGAGTGGTTCTTGTCGAGGTTTAGGGTAGTAAATAATATGCTACTTATGCCCACTTGTTCAGGTATGTCTTTTTAAAAATATTACATAGTTTTAAATGTGAGCCAACAAATAAATTCAGCAGAAACCAAACAATAACTAGTGGGAAAATCATAAAAAACTTCGTACATGCATTTCACTAATTATTTAAAAAACCATAATAGTAATAGCAGTAGTACTAAGATGCTGTGCTCCACAGGCTAGGACCACATGGGAGCCTCAGATTCCATTCCCAACTCAACCAAAGTCTGAAGTCTGGGCATGGTAGCACACACTTGTGGTCCCAGTGACTCGGGAGGCTGAAGCAGGTGAATCATGACACAGCAAGATCCTATCCAAAAAGAAAAAAATAGAGGGAGGTATAGGTGCCATTATAGATTAGTGATTTATGTACATTTGTGTTCACCTATGAACATTTTTAAGAATATTCATAGTGATATACTTAAAGTATTATTTTTTAGAGAGGTTTTTGCTATAGGGTGCATATGCTCACCAGAAAGACAGAGAGAGACAGAGAGACAGAAAGCGAGAAATCACCCCCCAGAGGGGATGGCCAGGCCACAATCCTTTCTCCTCTCTTCTCCTCTCAGGATCTTGGGCACGCACGCTCATGCACCTGGCGTAAGGTCTGGGACTCAAACCACAGTTGACTACATGGGAGTCTAGCAACATAGCCATTATGCCAACTGCTGGTCCCAATACTTAAAGTATTAATGTAAATAAATGAACTTCAGTGAAGTGAATCATGGATGAATTTCACAAATGCAAAAGTTTACACATCCTTTTTTATTTCTTCCTATATTTTTGCTATAGGACACATGCACACACCAGAGACAGAGAGAAAGTGAGAAATTACCTTTTAGGGAGGATGGCTATGCCACTTCCATTCTCCATTCTCTTCTCAGGATTTTGGGCATGCATAAACATGCACCTGGTGTGATTTTCAAGTAACCAGATCTGGGACTCAAACAATGGTCAGTCATGTTGGAATCCAGCAACTGAACCACCACGCCACTTGCTGGCCTCTACACATCCATTTTCACTAAGAGGCAAAACTAAACTATAGTGTTAAAACCAGGCTAGTAATTATCTTTGAGAAGACAGGTACTGACAGTGATTGGGAAAGTCGTTAGGGGAGTTTTTATGGCGCTGACAGAGTATTCAATAACAAGTCCCAATCTTATTTTAAAAAGCCTTTGCCCTGCCTGAATTTTTCCACTCCCTGAGCTTCTGCACATCATTAAACAGAAGTGAAAGCCACCCTCCTACAACCACATGCTCCTAGGAAGACACTGACACTCAGATTATCATCACCATTGGAGACTCAGCTTAGCACAGTATGTCCTGGACCACTGTTTTCTCTCAGTTCCACAAAAAGTCCAAGGCTCTCAGCACCGTCACTACGAGGCAGCCTGTAAATATATCTGACTGACATCTCTAGCATGAATTCTTAGAAAACTTGCAGTGTTCACAAACTCAAATGCCTCTGGGTACCATGAAATTAATAAAATTAATGGTGTGAAGAATGATACAATAAGCAAGGGTGGAGTCAATGACAAACAGAGACTGTGTGAACTACAAAAAGGCATTCCGTCTTTTTTTAATTAGAAAAATATTTTTATGGATGAAAACTGGCTATATTCAGGCTGGAAACATCAATTTTAATCAATCCATGCCAAGAGGAAGAAACATTTTCCAGATGGTTTTTAATCAGCATGATCTCCTCATTTATAGTACATCTGAGGTCTAAATATACACCATTATGCCAAATGTCAGTTCCTTTTTGTTTTTGTACTCTCAGATTACTCCAGTGGACAGAGAAACAGACACAAATGTTCAAAGCTAACACTGATCCATTTGCGCTTTATTCACCATTACCTAGTCCCCCAACCACTGCAGTTTTTTCTATTCATTAAGTCAGATATATGTATTGAAAGCCTACCATGTGTTAGACTAGGCTATATACAAGGACACAGTGGTAGGTATGGCAGATATGATTGATTCTGCTTTCTAGAAATTCAAAATGTGTAGGGGAAGACAGAGAGATGTTATACTAGGGTTCAAGTGAACACTGAAGTGAGAAATGTATAGAAAGAAAACATTCTCTGTAACTATACTGTAACTATAACTACCTTTCCTGTGGAGGTGACACTAGAACTGAGACCTAATGAAGAATTAGCAGTTAAGTAGGTAAATATTAGATGAAAGGTTTCTAGGTAGAGGGAATTATCCCAATGTTCAATGCCAGAACAAGATGGATTCATTTGTAGGATTAAAAGAGGACATTTAAGGACCACTAGGTGCATGGAAGTTAAGTCAGCTGAATCCCACATGGCTGCTATATGGTTCAAATCCCAGACCTAATGGCCTAAAAACCACACTAGAGTTGTGTGCATGAGTGCCCAAAATCCCAAAAGGAGAATGAGAAGGAATTCCAGCATGGCCATAGGGGATGATTTCTCACTTTCCCTCTCTGAATCTCTTTATCAAATGCGCCCTATAACAATAATAATAATATAATAAATAACTTTCTTTTAAAAAAGGACACTGTAGAGTAAGGAAGTGAGTGCTCTGTGACATGAGAATAAATCCTTTGCAGTAGCCAGACCTACATAAAACCATACAAATTATTTTAATCTTATTATAAAACTAGTGAAGAGACTTTGGTAGGTTTAATCAAAAAAATGGGATGGTAAGAATTGCATTTTATAATTTCTTATTTAATTTTATTGTCATCATCATTTTTTCATTTGAGCAGAGACAGAGTTAAAATTAAGGAAGCTGCTAGATCCGGGACTCAAACCATCATCAGCCACGTAAGAGTTCAGCACCTCAAGCATCATGCCACCTGCCAGCTCCAAGAATTGAATTTTTAAAAGATATTTCTAGTTGCAGGATTCAGAATGAATTTTAGGGTAGCCATAATGAAGCAGGGGTACCAGTCAAAGAGTTGTTGCAATATTCCAGGTAAATCTGAGGTAATGTGGTGTTTGGGGAAGATGGCTCCCAACTAGAAATAGAAACATGGGTCAAGACGAAGAAAATGTAAAGTTTTACAATTTTATAAAACCTTTGACTGAACTTTATAAGAATTTCTTAATGGATACAGTGTGGTAGAATGAAGTTAAAAATTGTATGCCATTGTCATTAGAAATGCAACTGGACACTAATAGTAAGTTCTTTTCTTAATATTCTTAAATAGTCACTCTTTTATGTCTTGTTTGCTGTATATGTTCCTGTAACATGGCTCAAAAAGAATTATGGCTCTTTTTTAATGTATTTATATTGTTTTCTTTATATCTCATGATAAAACACATTTTTATTTAAATATTTTATAACTAATCACCATTTCACAAGCTAATAATGGTGTAAATCAATAGAATAAACAGATGCAAACACACATGCACGTATTTCTGCTTCTATTATAACATTGATAGACTAGATGGATACTTATCAAAATTGGGGAGTATATTTGCAATATAAACCTATATATTACAATTAATGGTTCATGCTAAAATCCTCCATTCAACCTCATGCTATCTAATATGTGTTTCCTCATCAATTCTTTATCCTTTGCTATTATTTTGTTATGAACAGTGATAGATGGATTTGGCTTTGCCACACGAATCTAGCTGCAAACTATTTATAGGCATGTTGTAAGGGACTTAAACCCATTTCTAATGGTGACTGGTACATTTGATACTAAGAATGCCCTTATTTTTTTCTTATTTATCTTGTTTTTGACTGTCTTCTTTTCTACTGACTTTTGCTGGGTCGACTAGGTTTTATATTATCTTTTCTTTGTACTACAGTGGTTGAAATTGCCAGAGAATGTACATATTCACCAAATAAATGAGAGGGAGAAAGCACTCCCTGATGAAGTATGTTCACTCCACAATCCGTTCTCTTCTATTTCTCCATCATACTCAGACTTGGGACATGCATGCACACATGACTGGTGTGTTTATCAAGCCACTGGGCCAGGGCAAACCGTGGCTGACCGTGTGGGATTTAGCTGCCTTAACCACTAGGTCACAGGGCTGGTCCATCCTACCTTTATTTCTAATCTACTAGTAGTTACCACTAAATGTTTATAAATAAAATTAAATTGATAATTACTATAAGCCCAAGAAATTTAACAAAATCTCTTGAAACACCCTGCTCCAAAATGAGCCGTTTTATTGAAATTTATTTTCTCTTCCTATCTTCCAGATTTTGTTGAAAACACCTGGAATTTAGTTTAAACAACTGCTCATTGTTCTTTACATTATTCCTCCTTTTTTAAAAATAAAAATTTTGTTATGGGGCACATGTGCTCAGCATAGAGAGAGAAAGAACCCCTCAAGGGGAATAACCTTGCCTTAGTCCCTTCTCCTCCATTTTCCTCTCAGGATTTTGGACATGCATGCACACACCTGGCATGTTTTTCAAGCCACCAGGTTTGAGACTTCAACTTCATATCAGCCATGTGGGAGCCATCTTCCCCAAACACCACATTACCTAGCTGGTCCTACATTATTTATCATTTAACTAATCTGCTAATGCATTTAAATAAAATTCGAAACCACATAAAAAATTGTTTAAATAAAGGTTTTACTGAGTGTATATCCCTGCTGCTTATTAACCAAGTTGCCTCTTTTGGTTCTTTCTTTCTTTCTTTTTTCAATTTGCCTGAGGGCACATGTGCTTGAAAGGAAGAGAGAAAGTGAAAAAGTACTCCTCATGGAAAATGGTCACACCACAATCTCTTTTCTCCTCCATCTCTTTCTCCTTTTGGATTGTGGGCATGCATGCACACGTGGCCAGTGTCTTTTTCAAGCCTCGGGGTCCAAGATTCAAATTGTATAGTTTTCAGTTTGACTTCCTAATTGTGATTTTCTTATAAGGTCAAGACTAAAATTTGTTTTTCTTTACTAAAGATGCAAATTAAGTAAAAGTAGTTTTCTTATTTGTGCATGTCTCATCTCTAGCTAATGGGCATGCCTCAGCTGATTTCTTGATTAAAAGGCTCCAACAACGGTAGACTACAAAGTTTATGCATCTAACTTCTAATTTTGGAAATAAAACTGAATCTTTTTTCACTATCAGTAAAGACTAAATCACAGACTCAAAAGACATTTTGAAAATGGAGCCAGCAGGTGACATGGTGGTTAAGGTTCTGGATTCCCACACGGCTGACGGTGGTTCGAGTCCCAGACCTGATGGCTTGAAAATCACATTGGGCACATGTGAGTGCATGCCAAAAGTTCTGGTAAAAGAATGGAGAAGGGACTGTGGTGTAACATCCTCCCTGGGGGTGATTTCTCACTTTCCCTCTGTCTCTCTTCATCTTTCTCCAGCGAGCTCATGCACCTTATGGCAAAAAAATATCAAAAAACAGACTTTGAAAAGAATTGGAGCAATGTGTATGCTTAATGTGTAGTGAGTTTTCCAGTTTATATTTATATATAAATATAGATTTATATATATTTTTCAATGCTTATCTGGGTTCAAGAAAATACACACTAAATGTTAAAATATTAATCAAATTCCTACCATGTAAAGCCTCACATAGAAAGGATTCTATTCTTTTTTTTAATTAATTAATTTTACATTCATTCACTGAGCATCATCACAGCATACAGAATGTGATTCCCATCCACAACATACTGCTTAGTGGCTTAATCATACATGTTAACTTTCCATTTCTAGTTATATATATATATATATATATATATATATATATATATATATATATGCTTTTTTTTCCCCCTATTTCTCCCACTGCCATTTCCCACCCTCCTCCCACACTCTCTCTGGTATCTATAGTTGCTTTCTACTCCTTTTTCCCCCCACATTTTATTGATTCACAAAATATCTTAAATAATCTAACTACTTTCAATAGAAAGATCCTCTTATATATACATATCTGTGAATACATGTCTGACTTTAGGCATGAAACTCTGAGAAGAATGAATATACTATAAAGTAGCACCTAGCTGAAGCTATATAGCTTAGTGTGGTCACTAAATAGGTATTTTAAAATATTTTTTTAATTTCAAGAAAAGCAGTTTTAACTTTAATAAATCAAAATCAAAGAAATGCTAAGAGAGCTTTGCTTAAAACTTAAAGCCAGGAAGCAGGTTAGGATTCTGTTCAAATAGTACGTACATAAACCTATAGATAGCTCAAGAGAAGACAAAAATCCTTAAATCTGGAAAATAAAGCCTCAAAGAAAATCAGTGATGCTTTAGTCAAAAGTCTTAAGATTCTATTTTACCAGTTCAGTCTCATGTACTTAATCTATCTTCTGTTGTGGTCCGATCTTCCCAATTAAATTCTGGGATATAATATTCAACTTCAGACTTATTTCTACCATTAAGTTGGCCATTTTCTTATTGTTTTTGAACTCTTATTTCTGTGTGTCTGTATTTAATTCTCCTGGCATAGCACTCCCTTCAGAACTTCTTGGACAGCTGGTCTGGTGTTGGTAAATTCTATCAGGTTTTGCTTATCTGAGAATGTTCTTCTCTTTTCTTCCTATACGAAGGATAATCTTGCCAGGTACAGTATTATTGGTGAAATTGCTTTCCCTTAACACTTTGAATATATTTTTCCTTTTTATTCCTTGCTCTCATTGTTTCCGATGAGAGGTCCTTAGTGAGCTTGATGGGATATCCTTTGTAGGTAACTTGATGTTTCTCTCTTGCCAATCTTAGTATCTTGTCTTTGTGGTTTGGGTCAGTCTGCCTATAATGTGTCTTGGAGAAAATCTTCTTGGGTTGATTCTATTTGGGGTCCTTTGTATTTCTTGGGACTGGATCTCTGAATGCCTCTCCAGGTTTGAAAAGTTTTCTTCCAAGATTTCATGGAATAGATTATCAATGCCCTTATTAGTCTCTTCATTGTCTGGGATACCGATTATTCAGATGTTTGGACGTTTGATGATATCTAGTATTTCTCGTACATTATTCTCATTTTTGGAGGCAATTTTAGTCTTCATGGTAGATTTTTCTAGGCCAGTGATTCTATCCTCTACATCTGTGATTTGATTTTCTGTATGTTCTAGTCTGCTTTTAATGCTTTCAAGGGAGGTTTTGACTTCCTTTATTATCCTTCATCTCTAACAGATCCATCTGATTCTTTTTATTTTGTCTATTTCCTCATTCAGATCTTGAAAGAACTTCCTCTCCTCCTAGAACTCATCAACTCCTTTCTCTTGCCTCTTCTGCAGTTCATTGTCTCTCTTCTCTTCCATCTCTCTTAACTTCAACACTATAAATATTCTGAATTCTTTATCTGACATTTCCATGAGTTTGATTGTATTATCTGAGGATGAAGAGGAGTTATTCTTTTCCTTTGGAGGAGAGGTATTTTCTTGATTTCTCATATTTCTTGTGACCCTGCAGTGATTTCTGGTCATCTGATGGTCTGTGAATTTCTTCTTGAATCTTGAAGTTCAATCTGAGCATTCAGAGGTGTGCAGGAGGAGGTGATCTGCAATCTCTCTTTGGTTCTGTTTTTCACTCTTCATGTTTCAGATTCAGTGAGAATTGAGGGATATTCTGACCCTAGTCGCATTCCAATGTCTGGATACAGTTCACTTTAACCTGTCTAAACACTCAGTACATGGAGGCTGCACAGCCAAAGAATGAAGTTAAAGGAAAAAGAAAAAGGACTAGAGAAGAGGAAAGAAGAAAAAGAAAAAGAAAAGTAGAAGAAAAAATAAAACAGAAAAAAAAACAAGAAAGAAATAAAAGACAGTAAATTTATATTTTAACTTTAAAAACAAAAAAATGAAAACCACAAGACAATTTGCGCCTTTCCTAAATGGGAGGTGGAAAGGTACAAATTATCATGATAAAGGAGGGACTGGAGAGGCCAGAGAATATTTTACCTTTAAAAAAAAATAATTAAAAGACACAGGGAGGAGCCAGCAGGTGGCGTGGTATTTAAGGGCACTGGACTCCCACATGATAGAACGTGGTTCCGGTCCAGGACCTGGCAGTTTGCTTTCTCATTGCCCCCATTCTTTCTCTCTCTCTGCTCCTCCCTGGTCAAATTGAGATAAATAAATAAATAGAAAGAAAGAAAGAAAGAAAGAAAGAAAGAAAGAAAGAAAGAAAGAAAGAAAGAAAGAAAGAAAATATAAAAAGACACAGAGAGAGACAAACAGAAAGACAGAGAAAAGAATATAGAGGTATTTCTTGTACATCTACCCACAGGAAATGAATCCGAAGGGAGAAGTCTCAGCAGAAGATCTTCATTTTTAGTCCATGAAAGCAATATTTCACAGCTCAAAATCAGTAGCCATCTCAGCAAGAGGATCCTATTCTGTCTGACCTAAATATAGTACTTCAATATTAAATAGTAAAATAAATATTTATCAGGTCAGTTCTGTAGTGCAGTGGTTCAGAACTGTGTGTAGGGAGTCAGATTCCACATGGCTGATAGCAGTTCAAATCCTAACTCTGTAACTTGAAAACCACGTTTATTTGTATGTGTACAATACCCTGATGAAATGGAGAAATAGAGAAAAAATTATTGCAATGTGACCATGCCCCTTGGAAAGTGCTTTCTCTCTCTCTTTTTCTATCTTTTTCTCTCTCTTTCTCCCCTCTCTCATGAATTCCTTCTGGTAGTAAAAAAATAAAGAACAATACCTAATGAGTTACTTACTTACCATTTTTTAAATGTTTTCCAATATATTAAAGGAATCCCTGAGTATGTGAGAAAAATATTACTTTACACAATTAATGTACTAGAACACACAAATTTTAAAATCTCGTATACATTAATAGCTATAGGCACAAGTTTGAATAAGCAAAAAATACCTGCTATGCTCTTTATGTTTGACATATAAAGTGAGAAGAGAACAGAAGCTGGCTGTTTGCTCCCAATAAGTGGAGTAGTCTATTTCTGATTTATAAGTACATTGTAACAATAAAAAGTAGACTGATTTTTGTCCATTACATTGCTGTTTTAAGTTTTCTACAAGCAATGGAGGTTATTGTTTGTACTTGAGATAGAGAGCTTTAATCCCTACAAGTCTTAATACTGTGATGTCTTCTTTACCTTACACCTGCATGTTATTAAAATTTAGTTTGCATCTTTCATTTTACATAAACACAACAGTATTGCTTAGGGTGGTCATTAGGGCTATTGCTGGAAGGTTATTGCATGAGCTGAACTAACTTTAGATACATTATGCCCCTCAAAGTAAGAGCTGGCATTTACTGAACTCTTGCTATGAGTTCACTGTTCAATCTCACTGAGTAATCCCTCTCCATGTTTTATCTCATTTAATCCTCACCATAGTCCTAGTGATAGGTAGTTTCATTCCCTCCATTTTACACATAACCAAACTAAAGAGTGTGTGTATATGTATGTATATGAGTGGAAATCTATGAAATCCTTTAAGAATATCTTAATATCCTTAAATTGCCATAATAATAAAATAAAAATGAGTGATATCATATTAGCTTTGTAAATAAACATAACAATCAATCATATGATGGGAAAGGAAACAATTTTTACCAGCCAAGTCAATAAAACAAGATTGAGAATAGAAATAAATTGTATTTGCAAATAAATAATCAGAATCCAAATACAAATGTGTCATAAAATATTGATGATGGCAGTGAGACTCTGGTGGTGTAGACAAGCTGTGAGATATATCAGAGAGGGTATCACATACTTCCCTTCATATCTGTGTTTCAGCTACAGTAGGGTTTCACTAGCATTTTGTGGACATTTAGGACTTTGCTTCTGATATCAATTTCTGAATTAAGCAGATAATTTAGCAAAGTTAAAAGAGCTTGTTTGTTAGAGCATGAGTTTGTGTAGGTACTTAGAAGGTTTTTATGTAATAAGAAGCTAGATTCTTGATTACCGCTCTCACTGCTTTCCCCCATAATATGTTTGAATACTGAACAAGTAATATCCTCATGATCTTATCCTTCATTGGATAAACCAAGGTGACTGCAGAAGCATTGACATGCAAGGCACCATACTAATCTCTAACATATACATGTGAATTCAAATCTAAGACAGCACAACTCTATACCTATGCAGAGAAATGCACTGATGAACAAAAATCCTTTCCTAAGGTCAGGCAATGTATCAGCAGTTCATAGCTCAAAAGAAGAGTACCTGTACACTAAGGATCCATCACTAAAGAGAGAGGTCTATTTCAAGAAAAAATTTGTAAAAATACTGTCTTCATGTTCTTCGTAACAGAAACATACTGCCTCTCACGTACTGTGTTAAAGAACATGAGAAATAAGGCAAGAATGATTTCATGGTGATGAAGAAGATGATAACAATTTAAGTCAATCTGGAAGCAAGAAAGCGAAAACTAAACATTGCAAAACATTAAAATAACAGAAACCAAACATACAATAATTCTCTTGGAACAACAACAACAAAAAAGAAAAACTAAAATAAAAGTAAAAAATATTAAAATGGGCAAGATGATAGATTGCTAAATCAATAATAATAGCAGTAACAATAGCAATATCAATTATTGTTTAGAGATTTTTTGCTATAGGGAGTCTTTGTCTGTGGTTTTGGTCATTCTGGCTATAATGTGTCTTGGAGATATATTTGCCAGAGTGACAGAAAGTGAAAACTCACCCTCCTCCCAGGAGGATGGCCACTCCACAATTTCTTCTCCATTCCCCTCCTGTGATCTTGGACACACATGCACACATGCCCGGCATGAGTTTCAAGCCACACAGTCCAGGACTCCAACTGCAGTCAGCCATGTGGGAATCCAGCAACATAACCACTATGCCATCTGCTGGCCCTAATCAACATCAATTTTAATTACTTTATTTTCTTAGTATACCTTACAAGTATCATACTTAATCTTAACAACCCCATTAATAAGGTATTATATTGTTACTGCTTTATGGATTACTGAATTGAGGCTTAGAGACAGCAAGTATTTTGCTAAATTTCATACAATTAGGAACCTGAAAGCGATTTGAAACTAGGTATTCAGAACTCATACTAAATTAAATCATTAGAGTATATCTTTTATCTCTAAATCATAGATTTGATCTATCCCACTCATTACTCATATTAAACCTTTGAAGACATGGGCTAGTTGTACTTATAAATATATTATTCTATCTCTTAAATAACATATTAACAAATTTGCACAAGCATCAGAGTCCACCATGGAGCTGAGATCTAGTAATTTCAAGGATAAGAGCAATGAAGATGTTCTGCTGAGAAATCATGGACAATCTATTCCATGAAATCCTGTAAAAAAACTTCCCAAACCTAGAGAGGCATTCAAAGATCCAAACCCAAGAAATACAAAGGACTCCAAATGGGATCAACCCATGAAGATCTTCTCCAAGACACATTACAGCCAGAATGACCAAAACCACAGACAAAGACAAGATACTCATACTAAAAAGAGAGAAACATCAAGTTACGTACAAAGGATATCCCATCAGGCTAACAGCGGACTTCTCATCGGAAACAATGCAAGCAAGAAAATGTATTCAAAGTGTCGAGTGAAAAACAATTTCAGCCAAGAATACAATATCTGGCTAGATTATCCTTCATATGAGAAGAGAAGACAAGAACATTCTCAGATAAACAAAACCTAAAAGAATTTACCAACACCAGACCAGCTCTCCAAGAAGTGCTGAAGGGAGTGGTATCCCAGGAAAACTAAAGTCAGACACACAGAAATAAGAGTTCTAAAACAACTAAGGAAATGGCCAGCTTAATGGTAGGGACAAGTTCAGAGTTGAATGTTATCTTTCAGAATTTAAACAGAAAGATCAGACCACAACAGAAAATAAAGTATATGAGTTTGAACTGGTGAAGTAGAATTGTATGACTTTTGACTAAAACATTACTGATCGTCTATGCTTTGTTTTCCAGTGTTAAGGAGTTTTGTCTTCTCTTGAGTTGTGGACAGGTCCATGAACCTATTATTCAAACAGAATCCTAACCTGTTTCCTGCCTTTAAAGTATTAAGCAAAATTCTCTTAACATTTTTTGATGTTGATTTATTAAAGCTAAAACTGCCTCTGCCTTCCTTGAAATTAAAAAAATGTATTTAAAAAACACTTATTTAGTGATCACACTAAGCTATATAGCTTCAGCTATGTGCTATTTTATAGCATATTCAATCTACCCACAGAGTTTCATGCCTAAAGTCAACTTGTGTTCACAGATATGTATATATCAGCTGAACTTACTATTGAAAGTATTTAGATTAAGATATTTTGTAAATCAATACAATGTGGGAAAGAATAAAGGAATAGAAAGCAACTGCAAATGCCATAGACAGGGTGGGAGGGATGGGAAATGACAGAGGGTGAGAAATAGGGGGAAAAATACATATATACAAGAAATAAGAAATGGAAAATAATTTGTTGATGATAACCTGTATGATTAAGCCACTTTACAGTGTATCCTGGCTGGAAAATCACTTTTTGTATGCTGTGGTGATGTTCAGGGAAAGTATGTAAAATAAATTAATTAATTAATAAAAAAATTTACACAAGCATCAAAAGTATGATACTAATGGGACCAGCAGTTAGCGTAATGGCTATGTCGCTGGACTCCCACGTAGTCGACCGCGGTTCGAGTCCCGGACCCGGCAGCTTAAACTCGCACCAGGTGCGTGTGTGTGTGTGCCCAATATCCCGAGAGGAGAATGGAGGAGAAGGGATTGCGGCGTGGCCACCCCCCCGGGGGGTGATTTCTCGCTTTCTATCTCTCTGTCTCTCTCTGTCTGTCTGGCGAGCGCATGCGCCCTATAGCAAAAACCTCTCCAAAAAAAAAAAAAAAAAAAAGTTTGATACTAACGGTGATTTCACAGAGGTATACATATATCAAAACTTGTCACATTGTACACTTTAAATATATGAAGTTTATTGTATTTCATTTATACTTCAATAAAGCTAATTTTTAATTGCCAGAGGATGTGTACAGTCTCCAGAGAGAAAAAGAGGATAGAGAGAGAGAAAAAGGGAGAAGAAAGCAGTCCCCTCCAATAGGATGCGGTCCCATTACACTCCCTTCTCTATTTCTTCATCCTGTCAGGATATCGGGCATGCATGCACACACATGTCCAGCATGTTTTTCAAGCCAATACAGCTAGGATTAGAACTGTTGTTGGCCATGTGGTATCTCGCTCCCTTAAACTTTAGGCTAAGGCACTAGCCCAAAGTTACTTGATATCGCTCTAGATGCTACCTAAACTCATTGGACTTTGTTTCATGAGCATCCTGACTTCCCAAATACTTTCCTTCTTTCCCTTCCAGATTTACTGTCTCCACACTTGAACATAGTGACTCCAGGTGATTATGAGGTTATCCTAATCATAGAATTTAGTCAATTATGACTGTACAAGATTCCTTGCTACTTACTTCCACAATGCCACCTGCTGGTCCCATTAACTTATCAATTCTGTGTGGAATAAGAGAAGATAAATCAGGGCTGGCAGGTGGCATGGTGTTTAGGGATGCTGGACTCCCACATGATTGACCACAGTTCAAGTCCTCACTTGGTGGGTTGCTTTCTCACTTTCCCTCTTTCTCTCTCTGTCTCTCTCCCTCCTCTGTCCCTCTCTGGTCAAATTAAAATAAACGAATAAAAATAAATTAAATAAATAAAGTTAAATAAAATAATTCTTAGAAAAGAGAAAAGATAAATTATTTGCTTCTATTTTATCAGCTAGAAAGACAAATAAATTGGAAGTTTTAAATTTTTAAAATGTTTTTGCCATAGGATGTATGTACTCATAGGAGAGAGACAAAGATGTTACACCATAGACCGTACAGCTCTGAGCTTGTCCCGCTCTTTGAGGGTGAATGAGCCAGAAATTTATCTAGCAGTACAGTAGATAGAAGACAGTATGAATCAAGTATCTTTTTCAATAAAGTTTCCTGTTCTACCTCAGACTCGAGCAGCTGTTGTTTCTCACACCATATCACAATCTCCTTCTGTCTTGTTAAGGCTTCTCAGTTTTTACTTCAGTTCTTAAGATCCAAATACTCTTCCCTCACTTGTATGGCATCCAAAATGGAATTAGGGAAAGGGTCAAGAACATGACTGTTTCACAAAGTTCTTAGAAAACTGTCTTTTATGAAACCTTAACTTCTGCCTTACAGGTTTGTGCTGACCATCAAATAAGTAGCCATGTGTTATTTGCTAGTGGTTTACCAAACAAAAACAAGTCATATGTGAATTATAATTGCTAGTATGAGACAAATTTAGCAATAATGTAATTTATATTCCAAAATAGCTAGGAAAAAGGTTTTAGGAATATTCTCACTCCAAAATAATTACATGTTTAAGGTGATGGATGTGCTAAAATCCCTGATTTAATCATTACACAATGTATGCATGTATGGAAATACCAGGTTTTACCCCATAAATATGTATAATTATGTGTCAATTTAAATTCTTTTTAAATCTGTATCCAGATTTGACCACTGTTCACTACACCCAAGCCAGGACAGTGGAAGTCCAAGTCACCATCATCTCTCACTCAGACTATGGTAGTGGCTTCGTAGTTGGCCTCCCTGCTTTTGCTCTAACCCCTGCTGTGAGCCCATCAACATACAGACCAGATTTTGTCAGCACTTTGCTCAGAACCCTCCAGTGGCTTCCTACTTGACTCAGAGTAAAATTAAGTCTTCATTGTTCATAAGGTCTGACATGACTTGCCTACTGCCTGCAGCCCCAAATCCCAATCTGATCTCATGGCCAACGAGTCTCCCACACACCCCACCTCTGTGGTTCTATACCCTCCAAGCTGTTCTTCGAATATCCCACACCTCTTCAACCCAGCCCAGAGCCTTTGAAAGATGCATACTCTGTCTGAAATCCACATGGTTCACCCCTAACAGCCACATGTCTCTACATAAAAGTCCCCAACTCAGTGAGCCTTCCTTAGCCAGTCAGTCTTGTCATTTACATCTCATTTCATGGCTTGTTATTGTTTCTTTAGTACTTATTACTGTCAAACATTCATTAGATTGGTTTTTGTTTTGGTTTGTTTTCCTTATCCTTAAAATACAAACTCCTGAAGAGCAGGGGTTTTGTTGATGTTGTTCACCCCTGTATTCCTAGCACTTACAGGAGAGGGTTCTCTTCCCCACAGTCTTAATGTTGGTGAATCTCCAAATCCAAGGTCTAGAGAGCTGGAATCAGGAACCAGATTGCAGCCTACAAAACTAGGAAGGAGGTTACAGCAAATTATTTTGGCTGAGTCTGCAGAGGGAGCAACTGCTGTTATACTCTTTGGGGACCACAGAGACCATCCATCAATAGACAATTGCTTCTTATTTCTATGCAGATTGATAGAATTTGAGTCAGGAGTGCCACCTACTGGTAAGATACTTTTTAAGTGTCAGAATGAATTTTACGGAAACCAGTTCTCCAAGTTTGAAACTATAAAGCTAAGTGACATAATAATCTATCTCGTAATAATAAGATGTCAGAATCATACTTAAAATTTTAAATTATAACAGAAATAACTCCTGATACAGTTTTTCTCACCCTTTAGCAAATGTATTCATAAAGTCACAATGAAAACTTAAATTACAAACATGTTGAACATTAACAATTGCTTACACTAATTTAAAAAATCTGTATGTTTTATTGATTATGAGGATAATTTATTGGATTGAAAATGTAATTTACAAACCAGACTACGGTGAAGCTGCAAAGCAGTGTCCTCCAATGCTGAATCCATATGGCAGGGTCCTGAGTTCATGTTTCCAATCCTCCTTTGTACAAGATAGGAACGTGTGTGCCCATGATCCAGGTTAGCTCAGGCTGGAGGTGGATCCTGGCATGAAGACCCTACTGGGGTATCTTTTGGTCTCTCTCATGGAAAAAAATTAAGAAGTTATTTTTTAAAATGTTATTTATTGTAGGCAGTCTAGGGCACGCTGCCTGGCAACCGGGAGGCTTCTTCCCAGGTTCGAGCAGATGATGGCAGCCCTCCTCAAAAAAGACCATTGTTAGGGAACCAGCAGTTAGCGTAATGGCTATGTCGCTGGACTCCCACGTAGTCGACCGCGGTTCGCGTCCTGGACCCAGTGACTTAAAACTCACGCCGGACGCGTGTGCGTGCGTGCCCAAGATCCTGAGAGGAGAATGGAGGAGAAGGGATTGCGGCGTGACCATCCCCCCTGGGGGGTGATTTCTTGCTTTCTGTCTCTATGTCTCTCTCTGTCTGTCTGGCGAGCGCACGCGCCCTATAGCGAAAATCTCTCTCAAAAAAAAAAAAAAGACCATTGTTACAGACAATTGATTTTTAGCAAAGGGTACCAGTCAATTCAGTGGGAAAAGGAACACCTCTTTAGCAAATGGTGCTGGGAAAACTGGGTATCCACCTGCAGAAAGATGAATCTGAACGAATACCTCTCACCATTGACAAAAATCAACTCAAAGTGGATCAAAGATCTAAGCCTAAGACCCCAAATTATAAAACTACTGGTGGAAAACATTGGGGAAACCCTGGGAGACTTTGGGGGCTGGCAAAGACTTCTTAAATAAAACCCCCAAAGCACAGTCAATAATTCCTAAAATTGACAAGTAAGGTTACATCAGATTAAGAAGTTTCTGCATGGCAAAAGACACAGTAGTTAGAGTGACTCAACAACCCTCAGAATGGAAGAATATTGTTGTAAACTATGCTTCAGATAAGGAACTGATAACCAGAATCCACAGGGAACTCAAGCAGTTTACTCGGAAAAAAAAAAAAAAAAAAAAAGAATGTTCAGCCCACAAAGATATACATCAATTATATGTGCACCAAAAAAACACAAAACACAATTAGCTGACTATGGTTCTCTCTCTCTGTCTTTCTTTTTTTTTTTTTTTTTTTTTTTTGAGAGTTTTTTTTGCTATAGGGTGCGTGCACTTGCCAGACAGAGAGAGACAGAGAATCAGAAAGCAGGAAATCACCCCCCAGGGGGAATGGCCACGCCGCAATCCCTTCTCCTCCATTCTCCTCTTGAGATCTTGGGCACGCACACACACGCGCCTGGCGTGAGTTTAAGCCACCTGGTCCGGGACGCGAACCGCAGTTGACTACGTGGGAGTCCAGCAACATAGCCATTACACTAACTGCTGGTCCCTGTCTGTCTTTTATGAGCACATGTTCCCTGCAGAAAAATTTTAAATGATAATAATAATAAACGAAATGAAATAAATCATTGTTTTGAATTTTTTTTAAATAAAACTATTTAAAAAGTAAAATAAAATTCCAATACCCTTAATTGTACCTGCAAACTCCCTTTTCCCATGTAAGGTAACATATACACAGGTTCTGGAAATTAGAACATGGAGAACATTGAGGGCTGTTATTTTACCTAATAGTCATTTACTAAGGATACCATGAGAAAAGTGGTTGTTCAAAGGCTACTCTTATTAGGAATCTCATTCTAAGAAGAAAAGATGTAGGAATTTTCTGAAGCCCTCTACCCCATTCTTGATGTTTCTGTCACATTATGTTCAGTAATTTTTAAAAAGAATTATTTATTTAATTTAATTTACTATTATTATTAGGATTATTTTGTTTGACCAGAAAGAGACAGAGAGGGAAAGTGAGAAAGCAAGCTGCCAGGTCCGGGAATCAAATTGGGGTCAGTCATGTGGAAGTCCAATACCCCAACCACCATGCCACCTGCTGCTCCCAATGTTCAATAAATTTTTTATACTTGTAAAGTATTTTGTATGTTACAGGCTAAGAGCTTTACTTATGCTAACTCATTTCAATTCGCCTCCAAACCTATGAGGTAGGTATGAGGGGACTTCAAAAAGCTTGTGAAGGGAACCAGCAGTTAGCGTAATGGCTATGTCGCTGGACTCCCACGTAGTCGACCGCGGTTCGCGTCCCGGACCCGGTGGCTTACAACTCACGCCGGGCGCGTGTGCGTACGTGCCCAAGATCCCGAGAGGAGAATGGAGGAGAAGGGATTGCGGCGTGACCATCCCCCCTGGGGGGTGATTTCTCGCTTTCTATCTCTCAGTCTCTCTCTGTCTGTCTGGCGAGCGCACGCGCCCTATAGCGAAAACCTCTCCAAAAAAAAAAAAAAAAAAAAAAAAAAGCTTGTGAAAAACGGAGTTAAAATACAAGTTTATTTTGGTGCAAAACAAGAATTGAAATCCATGCACTGACATTTATAACAAGCATTTTCTCTGAATTTTTCTGTCACTCTCACCATTTTTATAAATGTCAAAACTGAGATACAGGGGCCAAGAGGTGGTGTGGTGATTGGGGGCACTGGACTTCCACATGGCCGGCTATGGTTCAAGTCCGAGACATGGTGGCTTGCTTTCTCACTTTCCCTCTCTCTCTCTCTTGCTCTGTCCCTCTGGTCAAATTTAAATAAATATATAAATAAATAAAGTTGAATAAAGTAGTAAAAAAAAAAAATTGAGGTACAGAAAAGAAGATTAAATAACTCACCCAGATTTATACAACTAGTAAATATAAGAGTCAGGGTTCGAACCCAGTCAGCCTGTTTTCAGAATCTATGCTCTTATTGCACCATACTACTTCTCGCTGTAATTTCTGCTACTTTAGTCAGTCGATTTAAATGAAGTATTTTGTCTGACTTCTATAATTGTGAGAGAGAAGGAAAAAGACCTAAACTACTGCAACTGTAATGTACTGTGCCTTTCTTCTCATGGATGAGAAATCCTAGGTTGGAAGGCAATAGATAATAAGACATAACTTTCAGTGACTTTGTTTCCTATTGATCTCATCAGCAGAAGCTGTCAATTAAAGGCCTGCATCAGTAGAGTCTAGGACTGTTTGTAGAGTGTGTCTGAGTGTGAAAAGCTAAGGCTTTATGTGGTGGTAGATACATCTTCCTAAGATGGATCTTTCCACACTGCAAAAATATAGAAACTAGTTTTATATCCAATTTTGAATTACACAAATTCTTTTCTTTGGGATGTAATTTGGCAGAATCACCAATTTCATTTAACATTGGCTAAACAGTTTCCTTCTCAGGTACATGCAAGAGCAGTGATTCCTAAGCACCCAAACATGGCCACTGCTCAATCACTGAGAACTTGTTAAAAATACATATTAGAGGAACCAGCAGTTAGCATAATGGCTATGTCGCTGGACTCCCATGTAGTCAACCACAGTTCAAGTCCTGAACCCAGTGGCTTAAACTCACGTCGGGCGCGTGTGCGTGCGTGCCCAACATTCCAAGAGAAGAAGAGAGAAGGGATTGCGGTGTAGCCATCCTCGGCTGGGGTGTAATTTCTCACTTTCTGTCTCTCTCTGTCTTTCTGGCCAGCGCATGCACCCTATAGCAAAAACTTCTCAAAAAAAAAAATGTATTAAAGGGTTTAAGCTATGATCTAATAAATCAGAATCACTAGAGATAGGACCTGAGAATTTTATTTTACTTAAGACACTTCAATGGAGCTGGCCCCATGGCTTAATGGTTAAGGCAACCAGATCCCACCGGGCTGACCTTGGTTCATGTTCCAGCCCAGCAGCTTGACAAACATGTTGGGTATATGTGCATGAGTGGCCCAAATCCCAACAGGACAGAGAAGTGGAGAAGGGATTGTTGTGTGACCATAACCCATTGGGAAGGTGCTTTATCCCTCTCCCTCCCTCTCTCTCCTTGTCTGTCTCTTTCTGGCAAGAGCATGTGCCCTTGGACAATTAAAAGGTTAAAAATATACCCTAGTGAGTCTGATGAAACTGTTCCAATAAAATTTACTTATATTTTTTTAAAAAAACAATTTAATTCCATTTGTTATTATTATTAATTTTTTTTTATTTGATTAGACAGAGGGAAAGGGAAAATGAGAAAGCAAGCTGGGAGGTCCAGGACTTGAACCATGATCAGCCACATGGGAATCCAGCACCTTAACCACCTCTTTACCTGCCATCCCTAAAAATGACATTTCTTAATCATCACATTATGCAACCCAATAAGAAAATACAACATAACTCTGTGTATAAATTGGAGACAAAATTTCTATTTTAATATATTGGTTTTTCAGAAGGAATTTTAGGATATTTTCCAAAGTCTCTTGCTTTTGTTTCCTAAAAGAAACCTCAGCAAATATTTATTCCAAGCCCTTGAGGAGGCTAGAGGACAACTCATAAATAGAAAAAAAAAAAAAAAAAAAAAAAAAAAAAAAACGGGCCTATGAGGGCCAGCCTGGTGGTATGATGGTTAAGGTAGCTGGATACCACATGGTTGACTAAGTAGTTTGAGTCCTGGAACCACCTGCTTGAAAAACACACCAGAGTGTACTCATGTATGCCCAGAAAACAAACAAGGAATGGAGAAGGGATTTGCCATGTGGCCATCCCACTAGAGACTGAACTAACTCTCTCTCTCTCTCTCTCTCTCTCGTTCTCTCTCTCTAGCAAGTGCATGCACCCTATAGTGAAAAAGAAAAAAAATCTGGGACTTTGTATCTTTTTCTTTCCCTCTCTATGTCCCTCTGTCTCATATAACCTAAAAAAAAATAAATAAGTTATTTCTACAATTCTTGCTTATAAATTTTCTGTAAGTCCAGTATTATATTTTTTTAAAAAGTTGTTTAAAAAAGACTGACTAAATGATTGCTACAATTCTTCTTCATTCTAGAGTCTACACAACTATGATTGTGATTTTTTTCTAAAAAAAGATTATACAAGGCTAACCAGTGTAACTCCAACAAAATAAACCCCTGAGAACAACAGAATTCTCACTATTCCAATTTTGTACTCTGTAAATTTAATGTGTTAAAGATTTTGTTATCATGGTATTTATTTCTGTCACTACACAATATTAAAATAAGAATAGGGTATATACTATCCAAATGCAGTTTTTACCTCAATTAGAGTCAGTTACAGAAAATAAATCCCTGGCACAAATGATCATATTTTGGAAAATTGGATTCAATTTCAACAACAATGGTTTTTAAGACTATATGTGTAATATTCTATCTTACCTTACCCTGAAAATTCCAAGGGTGCTATAATAAATTGTCTCTGAATTTCCCTTAACCCCAAATCAAAAGACCAGTTTGACATAAGGTACATTTTGATATAAACTAGAAAATTTTTTTATTTAGGGCCAGCCTGTGGCCTGATAGTTAAGGCAGCTAGATTCAACATGGCCAACCATTAGGTTCAAGTCCTGAACCCAACAGCTTGAGAAACACACTGGGCATATGTGCACAAAATCCCAAAAGGAGGGAGACATAGAGAAGGGATTGTGGCGTAACTACATCTCATGGGATGTGATGCTTTCTCACTTTCCCTCTCTCTCTTAAGTCTCTCCCTCTCTAGCTAAAGCTCATGCCCACTGGCAAGATTTTTTTTTAATTTAATAGCATAATTGATGTTTTACTTGATATGAATCAATCCACAGAAAACTTCCAGAGCCCAGGGTGAGTAGTTTATTGTTTTGTTTTGTTTTGTTTTGTTTTTTTTTTTATTTTATTTTTTAAATCTCAAGTCAAATATTTTTCATCTGACTAATTAAAAATTATTCAGCTAAATATCCTATTGGACTCCTTAGCTTCCCATCATCATAAACTAGATGACTAGTATAAGCAGACTAGTAATCGCTGTTTAGTCTCATAGTTAAGACATAAAGAGCAGCATGAGAGCATCAGTGGATTTTGCTGCATTCAAATGACAGCATATTCCTAGGTAAACCTTCTAATTTCCATCTGTTGAAATTTGAAAAATCTGTGTGGAAATCGTGCAAAATGTCCTGAGGTACTAAGCCAAGAAGCACACAGGATCCAGGAAACTAAAGGAGACTTTTGGGACGTGGTAAGAGATCTCTGCTGCTTTAGTGAGAGACTGCCATGGCCTTACTGAAAGGTCACTATGGCTTTAGTGTGAGAACCTCTTCAGCCTTAGTGGGGAAGTTTTCCAAAACCTTCAAGTGTGGTCCTCTGTGACTTTGGTATGAGACTACTGTGGTTGGAATTACTCTGCCTCATTGAGGCTTAGCATTGGACTTGCCAGATCTTGGGAAAAGGATATGACATTAGGAAAGCAGCACTAGTCAAAATAAAGACCAAAACCTAGAGAGTACAATTTCAGTCTCTAGTGTTAAGAGAACTGGATGGACAAAATGGTTTTACTTCATACAATGTTTCTCAGAAAAGGCCACAAGCACAAACTTTAAAATGGAAAGGCAGTTTAATACTACAAATTCTAGTGAAAGAAATTAAAGAAAATGTGCCAGCCAATGGAGTGGAGGTTAAGGGGCCTAAATCCAGCATGGCCACCTGAGCATTTCGAGTCCCAAACTGAGTGAATTGAGAAACATGCCAGATGCATGTGCAGGTACGCCCAAAATCCAGAGGGAAATGTAGGAGAAGGGGTTGTGGCACGGTCATCCCCTTTGGAGGGTGCTTTCTCACTTTTCCTCTCTCTCTCTCTCCTGTTTCTCTGGCAAGCACATGCACCCCAACAGCAAAATCTTAAAAAGAAAATAAATGAAGTAAACTAAAATCTAAATAAATAGAGAAATATTCATTGTTCCAAGATTGAAAGACTCAATATTTGTAAGAATTCACTGATTCCCAATTATATGTATAGATTCAATGCAATGCCAACAGAGTCCCAGAAAGCTATTTTGTGGATATTGACAAATTTATATGGAGGACAAAGATCTAGAGTAGGCAGTATAATACTGAAGAAGAAAAAAGTTGAAAGGCCTCATACTACTTGATTTCAAGACCTACTATAAAGCTCCACTAATCAAGACAGTGAGGTATTAAGGGAAAAAAAGACAAGTAGGTCAATGGAACTAAATAGCCCAGAAATAGACCTATAGAAAACATTTAACCGATCTTTCACAAAGAAGCAAATGCAGGGGAACCAGTAGTTAGCGTAATGGCTATGTTGCTGGACTCCCACGTAGTCAACTGCAGTTCGCATCCTGGACCCGGTGGCTTAAAACTCACTCCGGGCGCGTGTGCGTGCGTGCCCAAGATCCCGAGAGGAGATTGGAGGAGAAGGTATTGCGGTGTGGCCATCTCCCCTGAGGGGTGATTTCTCGCTTTCTGTCTCTCTGTCTCTCTCTGTCTGTCTGGCGAGCGCATGCGCCCCATAGCAAAAACCTCTCCAAAAAAAAAAAAAAAAAAAAAAGAAGCAAATGCAATTAAATTGAGAAAACATACTCTTTTCAAAAAATAATATGGGACAGGCCAGACCCACGGCCTAGTAGTTAAATGAGTTGGATCCCACATAGCCGACTGTGGTTAGAGTCCTGGCCTTGGAAGCTTAAGAAATATGTCAAACATGTGTGTGAGCATGTCCAAAATCCCAATGGAATGGAGAAATGTAGAAGGAATTGCTGTGGCATGACTGCATTCCACTGAGAGATGCTTTGTCCTTTTCACTCTCTCTCTCTATGTCTCTCTCTATCTTTCTGGCAAGCACACATACCCTCTGGAACACATGCACACATACACACACACACACACTATAGATAGATAGATAGATACATACATACATACATACATAGAGGAACAACTAGATATTCAAACACAAAAACAAACAAGCAAAAACCCTAAACCCAAACCTACACCTCTCAAAAAATAGTAACTTAAAATGAATCATAAAATTAAAAGTAAAATGATAAATTTCTAAAACATTGAGAAGAAAGCATGAGAGAAAATCTAGGTGAGTTTCATGATGACAACAATGAAGTTATACTCCGTGAAAAAGAAAAAAGCTGTTAGACCTTATTAAAATTCAGTAACTCTGCTCTAAAAAAGAACCAAAAGATAAGCCATGACTGATGAAAATATTTGGAAAACAGATATCTGCTAAAGTTCTGTTATCCCAAATGTACAAAGAATGCTTAAACTCAATAAGAAAACAAGCAATACAATTTAAAAATGGATGAAACATATTAACAGACATCTTATCAAAGATTTACAGATGACAAATAAGCACTTGAAAAAATCCTTTTATCATATATCATCAGGGAAATACAAATTAAAACAATGCATTGCCATAACACACCTATTATAGCGGACAAAACCCAGAACACTGACACCACCAAATCTTGCAAGGATGTGGAGCCACAGGAATTCTCATTTATTGCTGGTGGGAATGAAAAATGGTAAAGGCTCCTAGGAAGATGGTTTGGTGGTTTCTTAGAAAACTAAACACCCTCTTACCATACAGTCCAGCAATCCAACCCCTTGGTATTTACTCAAAGGGATGGAAACTCTGTTGGTTTAAAATCCTGCATTTGTATGCGTATAGCATCTTTATTCAAAATTGTCAAAATTTGAAAACAGCCAAGATGTCCTTCAGTAGGTGAATAGATAAACAGTGGAACATTCAAGCAATGCAATAATATTCAGTGCTTAAAAAGAAGGGAAAAAAAAGTATCAAGACATAGCAAGGAGGGAACTTAAATGCATATTTGTATATTTAAAAAGCCAATTGGGGCCAGCAGTTGGCATAATGGCCATGTTGCTGGACTCCAATGTAGCCGACCGTGGTTCAAGTCCCGGACCTGGTGGCTTAGACTCATGCCGGACGTGTGTGTGTGCGTGCCCGAGATCCCGAGAAGAGAATGGAGGAGAAGGGATTGTGGCATGGCCATCCCCCCTGGTGGATGATTTCTCGTTTTCTGTCTCTCTGTCTCTCTCTGTCTTTCTGGCAAGTACATGCACCCTGTAGCAAAAACATCTCAAAATAAAAAAAAAAAAAAAAAAAAAAAAACCAGACCAATATGAGAAGGCTACACACTATATGATTACGGCTCATTCTGGAAGAGACAAAACTACATAGAGATGATTTTAAAAATCAAGCTTTACTGTAAAGGAGGAGAGAAGCATTAAATAGGTGAAGGACAAGGGATCTTTTAAGGGTGGTGAAACTATTCTATATAATACTACAATTGTTGCTATGCAACACTTTGTCAAAACCTATTGAACTTTATAGCGCAAAGACCGAAACTTAAAGTACATAAGCAAATTTCAAAAAATCATATAAGAAAAATCCCAGGATGAAATACAGCTTGCACAAATACAATCTAACTGTTACAAATACAGGAAAAGTCATCGCTGAGGAGGATAGTGAGAAGAGGTGCTAACCTACATAACTGAAAATAAGTGCAGCCTGTAGAACTAAAGGCAAGGGAAAGTAAATATAAACGGGATATTATGATAGACATAACTGTGGCTCGAGGAGGTTAGCAATTCCGATGTTTATATACACGCGTACTGAAATTGAGCAACTAAGTAAATGGCTGGAAGACGTGAGCTAGCTTTCTCACTGTTACAGTGGGAGTTTGCAGATAAACAAAAGAAGAGGCTAGAATGAACCACATGGTATGGATTAACATCAGAGACATCGCTATGAATCATATTTAACTTAATATAAACATAGTGAACCAATATTCCCATATATATATAGAGAGAGAGAGACGCTCATGTGTAAGCTATAAGCACAGAGTAGTATGAAAATAAAAGCATAGATTCCTAATACAAATGAGCATACCCAGCTCTCAGTTTCTATTGTCGCCTGATAAAAGGAACCAGGGCTCCTTGGTGAAACAGCTGATTCTAGGGATGGGGCAAGAAGTATACAAAATGAGCCTGAAATCATTTATCCAAAAAAAAAAAGGGAACCAGCAGTTAGCATAATGGCTATGTCGCTGGACTCCTACGTAGTCGACCGCAGTTCGCGTCCCAGACCCGGTGACTTAAAACTCACGCCGGGTGCATGTGCGTACGTGCCCAAGATCCTGAGAGGAGAATGGAGGAGAAGGGATTGCAGCATGACAATCTCCCCTGGGGGGTGATTTCTCACTTTCTGTCTCTATGTCTCTCTCTGTCTGTCTGGCAAGTGCACACACCCTATAGCGAAAACCTCTCCAAAAAAAAAAAAAAAAAGTAAGGGCTTATTTTAAAAGGGGGAGGAGGAGTTGGACAAACCTCACACAGAATAATTCTAAATAATGTATATAGGTCTTCTGCTTTCAAGAGAGTAGGACATAGCATTTCACACTTTCCACTTGGAAAAGTGGAAGAAAATAATACAGTGAAGAAATCTGACACTATCTCTGCAAGTGATCTAATGCAACGTGAATAGTGATGTCATGTTAGCATGCTGTGATTGAAATGGCATGATAACCTCACCTCTGCAACCCATTCTTATCCAAAAGTCCCATAATCCCTGACTAATCAAGAGAAAGATAATCAGACAAATCTCAATGAAGAGATATACTATAAAATACGTGACCCATACTCTTCAAAACTCTCAACATTATCAAAAAGAAGAAAAGTCTATGACACTGTGACAGCCAAGAAGATCTAAGACCTGACATTTAACGCAATGTAGAATTCTAGATGAGGTCTTGGAACAAAAAAAGACATTAAGTTAAAAAAAGAAAGAAAGAAAAAGAAAAAGAAGAAAGAAAGAAAGAAAGAAAGAAAGAAAGAAAGAAAGAAAGAAAGAAAGAAAGAAAGAAAGAAAGCAAACAAACATCAGGACCAGCATATGGCATAATGGTTGCATTGCTGGACTCCCATGTGGTCGACCACGGTTGAAATTCCAGACTCAGCAGCTTGAGACTCAAGTCAGGTGCATGTGCATGTGTGCCCAAAATCTTGGGGGCAGAATGAAGGAGAGGGGATTGCAGCGTGGCCACCCACCAGGGAATGATTTCACGCTTTCTGTTTCTCTGTCTTTCTAGTGAGCACATGTGCCCTGTAACAAAAATCTCTCTTTAAAAAAAAAACTAAGAAAATATTAATAAAGTGTGAACTTTAATAAGAAAGTATCAACAGATTCATTAATTGCAATAAATATATCACAACGATGTAGAATAATAATAGGAAAAACTGGAGGCAAAGTAAGGAACTTTATTATGGTCACAATTTTTCTATAAATTTAAAGCAATTATACCAATAAAACCTACTTTCAAAAAGGAGGGAGGACTAGCTCCATAGCCTAGTGGTTAAGAGAGCTGGATCCCACATGGCCAACCATGGTTTCAACCCTGGCCCAGTGGCTTGAAAAGCACATCAGGCTTGTATGCATGCATGCCTAAAATTCCAGTACAATGAAAAAGTGGAGGACGAGGGATTGTAGCATGACCATTCCCCTTTCACAGGGGTGCTTTCTCCCTCTCCCTCTCTGTCTTTCTCTCTCTGGAGGGAACACATGCGCTCTGGCAATTTTTTAAAAGCTTTAAAAATAAAATAAAGGCCAGCAGGTGTGTGGAGATTAGGGTGGCTGGATTCCCCATGGCTGACTGCACAGTTTGAGTACTGGACCCAGTGGCTTTTAAAAAAGCTGGCTGCTTGCTTCGGCAACACATATACTAAAATTGGAACAATACAGAGAAGATTAGCATGGCCCCTGTGCAAAGATGACACACAAATTCGTGAAGCATTCCATATTAAAAAAAAAAAAGAAAAAAGCTGGGCGCCTGTGCATATGTGCCCAGAATCCCAGAAGGAAAATGGGGGAGAAGAAATTGCTACATAGCTAACCCTCCGGTGGGGTGTTCGCTTTCCCTCTCTCTCAGTCTCTCATCAGCAAGCACACATGCACTATAACAAACTAAACTAAAATCAAGTAAAATAAAGAGCGAACTACCTATCAGAGAGTATTAACCCAGAACAACCAACATGAAACCATACTTTAATATGATAACTTTAGAGAAAGAAAAAAATTGCAGATCATAGTGGTAATAAAACTAGACTATACTAAGAGTTTCAACAATATCAATTTTTGTCAAAAAGAAAAACTGATATAGCATATTAAAGATACAGAAAGAAAAAGAAAATGTGATTTCCTATCTGCAAATTTGACTTTCAAGCAAAAGAATATAAATATTCTGTGGTGAATAAGAGGACAGTGTTCTCATATGCCCTTCCTGAATAATTCACTGCAGAATGAGTCTCATACATACAATATGCCTAGAAGACATCATTGTATTAAAAGAGCATTAATCATAGTTACTTGCAGAGCTAAGACTGCGTAAAGATGAACAGGGAGAAAATACAGTGTGTGATGATTCTGTGATCTGACAATGGGGAAGCTATTCAAACATAGAACAGAATAAGGAGAGAGTAGATTTTTTTTTAAAAATATGAGTTAACTGCTCTTAGAAATTGTATTATTGGGGGCCAGCAGGTGGCATGGTGGTTAAGGAGCTGGACTCTCACATGGCTGACTGTGAGAGTCCCAGACCCAATGGCTTGAAACTTATGCCAGGCACGTGTGTGTGCATGCCCCAAATCCTGAGAGCAGAATGGGAGAGAAGAGACTGCAGTGTTTCCACTCCCCCCAGGGGGTTATTTCTCACTTTCCTTCTCACTGACTCTCTCTGTTTCTGTCTCTCTCCAGCATATACACACTATGGCAGAAATCTAAAAAAAAAAAAAAAAAAAAAAAAAAAAAAAAATTTTATTGATAATAGTATCAATAGTGTTATTCTGTGACTGTTACTTATACAATGTGAGAATATTCTATCTTCCTGTATATCCCTTTAATTTTCCAAATTCAAGTCCGTATATGCTCAAGCATTTAAAAAAAAAAAAAAAAGTTTCTCGGGACCAGAAGTTGGCATAATGGCTATGTCACTGGCCCTCCATGTAGCCGAGTGCAGTGTGAGTCCTGGACCCAGTGGCTTAAACTTGCCAGGCACGTGTGCATGCGTGCCTAAGATCCCAAGAGGAGAATGGAGGAGAAGGGATTGCAGCATGGCCGTCCCCCCTTGGGGGTGATTTCTCACTTTCTGTCTCCCTGTCTCTGTCTCTCTGTCTTTCTGGCGAGCACACATGCCTTATAGCAAAACCTCTCAAAAAAAAAAAAAAAAGTCTCTGTCAGTGCATTGAAACTAACATTGTAATATCTAATGTTGTATAATATTTCTCTGAGTAAAAAATAAAAGAGTGATACAAAAACTCTTTAAATGGCCACTAGTCTTTTGCTGTCCTGAAATTTTCACCTGTTTGCTTATTTAAAAAAAAAAAAAAAATTCGAAGGCTGTTTCCATGGCCTAGTGGTTAAGGAAGCCAGATCCCACATGGTAGACTATGGTTCAGAATCCCCACCACAGTGGCTTGAAAAACTTACCACAACATGTATGTGCCTGACCAAAACCTTATCTTGACAAGATGGAAAAAGGAAAATGAGATTGTGGCATGACCACACCCCATTGGAGAGTGCTTTTTTTTTCCCTCTCTCTCTCCCCGTCTCTCTGGGGAGTGCCCATGCTGTCTGGCATTGAAAAGAAAATGAGTAATATTTACTCTCTAGATTTCAATAGGCCCCAAAGACACACAGCCGTGTGACCAGGTTTACCACGCCTGATAGTCACTGAACTCTGTGCTTGGGTCACTGACCCAGTCACACCCACAGCTTCCTTCTGTGTGTGCTTCCAAGCATGTGTTTCCTTCATCTTGTTTCTCTATTCACATCTATTCATACATATGCTATGTTTTCTACCTTTCAGAACTCATAAATTTCTAATCCAGTTAATATTCTTTCTTATTATTCACAAATGTTATGAATTTATTCTTTCAGAAGTACTTTCTATTATTGCAGAAAATTTAGGTTTAAAGGCAATGTAAACACATGAGTTGAATTTCATATTTTGGATCGATCTCATGCACAATGATTTTAAATGTTATCTTAAATGACTGAAGAACATTTGGTTGTTTTCAAGTTTTCATTATTTAGAAACTCTTAAAGAAAATTATAAGCATATGTATTTTTTATATTTTTGTTATAATGTTTCTACCTGAAATTCTTCTGTTTCTGCAGCATATTTTATTATCAGAAAAATTATAACTTTATGAAAATAAGCATGAAATTAATTTTATGCTGCAATGTGGTATAAATGGTGTAATGATGGTCTTTTCCTTGAAAACAAATTTTAGATGCAAGAACTAACATTTAAATCTATGTGGACCTGTTTTGTTTTGTTTTTTAATAATTATTTATTTATTATTATCATTGTTAATATTATTTTTCACATGAGTTTTGCCAGAGAAAGACAGAGAGAGAGGGAGAGTGAGAAAACAAGTTGCTAGGTCCAGGACTCAAACCATGGCCAGCCATGTGGAAATTCCAGCACCTTAACCACCATGCCACCTGCTGGCCCAGACCTGTTTTTTTTTTTAACAGACATAATTTTTAAATAATTTTTTCATCTATATCCAAGAATATTGACCTACTATGTCAATTACATATATATATATGTAATATATATATATGTATATATATATATATATCTTCACTAAATTGTATTAATTTATATTTTATTGGTAGTTTATTTTAGTCAGAATTAGAAATTAATTGGTAGAAAGTCATGTCATGTATTTTTCAACCCATTATATCTACCATAGCTTTTTTTTTTTTAATTAGAATAGATCAGTGTGACCAGCAGATGATGTAATGGTTACATCGCTGGACTTTAACATGGCAGATTGCAGTTCGAGTCCTGGACGAGTGGCTTGAAACTCACACCAGGTTTGTGTGTGTGTGTGTGTGTGTGTGTATGTATGTGCCCAAAATCGCAAGAGAAGAAGGGATTACAGTATGGCTATCTTCCCTTGGGGACTGATTTCTCACTTTCTGTTTCTCTGTCTCTGTCTGTTTGGCAAGTGCACATGCCTTACAGCAAAAATATCTCTTAAAAAATGGGGGAGGTGACCAACAGATAGTGTAATGGTTACATTGTTAGATTACCATGTAGTTGACAGTGGTTTGAGTCCCAGACCAGGTGGCTTAAAATTCACGCCAGGCATGTGTGCATGTGTGCCCAATTTCCTGGGAGAAAAATGGAGAAAGGATTGCAACATGGGCATCCTCCCCTGGAAAGTGATTTTTCCATTTCTCTCTCTGTCTCTCAGGTGAGTGCACATGCCCTATAGCAAAAATATCTCTCAAAAAATTATCTTATTTATTTATGGAGATGATATCCTTGAATTTGTTTAAAGTTCTGCTTTTCTTTTGGCCTATTACTGCATTTGTTTTGTTGTTCTTTTACCATTTATTTGAATTTAATATTTATGACACTTTCTTTTTTATTGATTTAATTTTATTTATTATTATTTTTTATGAGAGAGAGATTTGCTATAGGGTACATGCAATCGCTAAGAGACAGAGAGATACAGAGAGTCATAGGGTGAGAAATCACCCTCAGGAAGGGAAGCCCACACTATAATTCCTTCTTGTCCATTCTTCTCTTGGGATTGTGAGCAGACAAAGACACAGAGTTCAGGACTTAAACCACAATTGGCCATATGGGAGTCCAGTGCCTTAACCATAATGCCACCTGCTGCTTCCTTATTATTATTATTTAATTTGCTGTGGGGCACATGTGCTTACCAGAGAGAGAGGGAGAAAGAGAAAGAGAGAGGGAAAGTGGGAAAACAAGTTACCAGGTCCAGGACTCAAACCACAGTCAGGCATGTGAGAGTTCAGCCTCTTAACTCCCACACCACCTGCTGATCCCTTTACTTATTTTCTTAATATCTTGTTTATAATAAAAATATTTTGTTCCATGAATTATTATGAATAAAATATTGGATAAATACTTAATTTATAGGTTATTGTTTGTTTGTTTGTTTCTTATAGGGCAAGTGTGATTGCCAGGCAAAATGAAGGAGAAAGTGAGAAATCACCCACAGAGGGGATGGCATTGCCACAATCCCTTCTCCTCCAGTCTCCTCTCAGGATTTTGGGCATGCATGCACACATGTCTGGTGTGATTTTTAAGCTGCCAGGTCTGGAATTTGAAATACACAGTTGGCCTTATGGGAGCCAGTGCTTTAGCTTCCACAAAACTACTGACCCTGAATCCATAGATTTTTGGGGATTTTTTGTTTGTTTTGCTATAGGGCATGTCCACTCACTAGAAAGACAGACAGAGATGGAGAGAGAGTAAGTGACAAATCATCCCCCATGGGAGATGGCCATACTACAGTCACTTCTCCTCCATTCTCCTCTCGGGGATTTGGGGCAGGCACATACACACACCTGGCATGAGTTTCAAGCCACCAGGGCAGGTATTCAATTGTGGTTGACCATGTGGGATCCCATCCAGCCCCTTATCTTACTATGTCATCTGCCAGCCCCTCTATACTTTAGTTTTGTTTTGTTCTGTTTGTATTTAAATTTATTTATTCACATTCATTCACTGTACATCATTACAGAATACAAAATAAGATTTTCCATCCAGAATACACTGTATATTGGCCCAATCAAGCACATCAACATAAATGTTATAGTCAACGAATAATTTTCCATTTCTTCTTTCCTGTATATTTTGCTTTTTTTCCCATCCTTGATTCCCTATTTCTCACCCTCTGCCATCTCCCACCCTCCTTCCACACTGTCTCTGGTATCCATGGTTGCTTTCTATGCCTTTTTCCCCCCACATTTTATTGATTCACTAAAGATCTTAATGATTCTAAATATTTTGAGTAGCAAGCACAGCTGATATACACATATCCATGAACACAAATCTGACTTTAGGCATAAACCTCAGTGAGTGGAATGAACATACTATAAAGTAGCACCTATCTGGGACTATATAGCTTACTGCAGTCATCAAATAGATATTTTTAATGCATTTTTTTTAATTTCAAGAAAAACTGTTTTAGGTGTTTGTTTTTTTTTTCTGAAACTTTTTTTAACTTAATTTACATTCATTCCCTAAGCATCATCACAGAATACAAAGTGTGATTTCCCACCCAGAATATACTGCATAGTGGCTTAATCATGCATGTTATTGTCAAACATTTTCCATTTCTAGTTTTATATATATATATATATATACATACACACACACACACACACACACACACACACACATATATATATTTTTACCCCTATTTCTGACCCTCTGTCCTTTCCCACCCTCTTCTCACACTACCTCTGGTGTCTACAGTTGTCTTCCATTCCTTTACCCCCCACATTGTATTTTTTTTTCTTTTTTTTTTTTTTTTTTTTGAGAGATTTTTGCTATAGGGTGCGTGCGCTCGCCAGACAGACAGAGACATAGAGACAGAAAGCAAGAAATCACCCCCCAGGGGGGATGGTCACGCCGCAATTCCTTCTCCTCCATTCTCCTCTCAGGATCTTGGGCACGCACGCACACACGCCCGGCGTGAGTTTTAAGCCACCGGGTCCGGGACGCGAACCGCGGTCAACTACGTGGGAGTCCAGCAACATAACCATTACGCTAACTGCTGGTTCCCACCCCCACATTGTATTGATCACACAATTTCTTAAATAATCTTACTACCTTCAATAGCAAGTTCAGCTGGTAATTTCAAGAAAAGCAGTTTTAACTTAAATCAAAGAAATCCTAAGGAATTTGTTTAAAACTTAAAGCCAGGAAACAGGTTCGGATTCTGTTCAAATGGTAGGTACATGAACCTATCGACATCTCAAGACAAGATAGAAATCCTTAAAACTGGACAACAAAGCTTAGAGAAAATCAGTAGTGTTTTAGTCAAAAGACATAAAATTCTATTTCACCAATTCAGTCTCATGTACTTTATCTTCTATTGTGGTTCAATTTTCCCGATTAAATTCTGGGATATAATATTTAACCCCAGACTTGCCCCTATGATTAAGTTTGCCATTTTCTCAGTTTTTGAACTCTTATTTCTGTGTGTCTGTATTTAATTTTCCTGATATAGCACTCCCTTGAGATCTTCACTGCAGGACCACAAGAAATATGGGAAAGCAAGAAAATACCTCTCCTCCAAGGGAAAAGAACAACTCGTCTTCTTCCTAATTCTTGAAGTTCAATCTGAACGTTCTGGAAATTCTTTGCTGTTCCGTTGTGACCCCTTTGTGCAGCAGATTCAGTAGATATTGAGGAATATGTTAACCCTAATATTATTTGGATGTTTGGCTGTACTTCCCTTAGATCCATCTAGAAACACAGTAAATGGAGATTGAAGAGTGGAGAGATGAGATAAAAGAAAAAAAAAGGAAACAGAGAGAGAGAGAAACAACAACAAAGAAACAGGGGGAAAAAAGAATGAAAAACATAAAAAACAACTAAGAAAATTATTTTTAAAAAAACACACACAAAAAAAATAGAAAACTGCACAGTGCACTTGCATGCCACGTGAAATCACTAGTTCTCTTTTTTCCCTGAAATCACTAGTTCTCAGGAGCCATGACGAATCTTCTTCTGAAGGTCTGCCTCTTGCCTCTCCTGCCACTCAAGTTTGTGGGCTGGAGATTGAATTATCACTAGGAAACCTTCATTTCTCTTTTTTCCCTGAAATCACTAGTTCTCAGGAGCCATGATGAATTTTCCTCTCTATATGTTTTTAACATGTAGAATTTTTTGTTCTAGAAGTTAGTGTAATGGCTATGTCACTGGACTCCCATGTAGTCGACCATGGTTCACGGCCCAGACCCAGTAGCTTAAACTCACCCCAGGCACGTGTGCATGAATGCCCAAGATCCCGAGAGGAAAATGGAGAAGGGATTGCGGCATGGCCATGCCCCCTGGGGGGTGATTTCTCACTTTCTGTCTCTCTCTGTCTCTCTCTGTCTTTCCGTAGGGCACACGTGCCCTATAGCAAAAAACTCTCAAAAAAATGTAAGATTTTTATATAAAAATTTCTGAGGAGTTTGTGATTTCACAGTTGATCTTTTTAAAACCTAGGAATTTTTGAGAGGTGTTTTCTTTCTCAAATAGAAAGTTCTGTCAATAATGATTACTAAAATCTAAGTTGTGTTTCATCATGGATAAGAAAGCAACTTACCAGACTAGCCCCACAATCTAGCGGTTAAAGGAAGGAGATCCCACATGGCTGTGATTCAAACATTCGGAGCACATGTTTGTGCACATCTGAAATCCTAACAGGATAGAGAAATGGGGGAAAAGGGATTACACTGTGACCATGCCAATTTTAGCTAGTGGATTTTAATCAAACATGACTGACTGAGTAAAGGTATGATGGAGAAAGAGGCAAAAACAACTTACTGAGATTTGTAGTGCTAGAGAACTTATTAGCGATTGACTTAGTAGAGATTAATATTACCAATATTAATAGAAAAATATTAAAATAGTAAACAAGACATGCTACTCATAAAAAATTAAATTGACACAAAAATAAATTCCAGATGATTGAAATAAAATGAATCAAGTATTTATCTCAACAAACAGGGAATAAAAGTAAAAGAAACCTGAGGGAACACAGGCAGAAAATCTATTACCCAGGAATAGAAAAGTGTATTTAATGTATAATTAATAAGTATTTTAAATGCATTTGGTTAAATTGTGTCCAGGCATAACCTCATAGTTATAATGCTCAGATATATTTCACTAAATATTATGTTAGTAAAAACAAAATATTCTGCATTAATGGGCTTATAAATTTTTGTCAACAGGATTGCCCTCTGCTAATATTCTTTTTTTTTTACAAAAACAAATTTATTAACAAATATACAAAACAGTTTGATTACTGTATCTTACAAATTTCACCTTTACATAGGCAAGTAATATTTACAAGTGTGTATATATACATATATGTAGAAGACTCCCACCTGTGTGTAACCTCTGGTCCGTTTGTGCTATCTCCTATCTGTGAGAGAAAACTAAAACGCTAATACCTGAATTTTGAGTATTTGCATCATTCTGCTGGCTTTTTAATTGCAAGAATTAACTACTAAATGACCCAAGAGGAGGAGATAATGCTAGATACAAACTTGCATTAAAGTGCAGCTTCAGGAAACCTTAGCCATTAGTTGTTATCTTCTAGACAGGTATCCACAGTCCATAGGGACCCTTTTTCAGATCAATTTTTGGTGATCCTGAGGATGTCGCATCTGCAGCTTTATCTGATGTTGGTATTGGCTTTGCTACAGAATTAGCAGAGCTAAAAGCTATGGTTCTTTGGTGGGACAACCTCTCACTGAGATTTTTAGTTCCATCTTCTGTTAGCGTTACTGACAGCTCAAACTTTGCGTCGTTAGGTACAGCTGTTCCATGGCTTGTATCTTTAGCTCCAGAAACAATTTTCAGACTAGCTGGCAGGTCAAAGTTCATTGTGCCTAAAGCTTTCACAGCATTGGCTTTTGCTATTTCTAACAGCTCCATTCGATCTTTTTTTCACTTAAGCGAAAGGGGGTTCTGCTCCGAGACCTCGTCCTGGATCTCTCCCTCCCTCCGCCTGCTCCACTCCTCCGGGTACACCTTGCGCGCGACCAAAGCCATAGTAGCGCCGGCCCGGGTGAGCGCGGACGCTCTCCGGTAATAGGACCTCTCCCGAGAGCGCGACCTGCTATGGGAGCGGTACAGAGAGGGGGACCGATAATATTCCTAAATACTCAGTAATTGCCTCTCAGTAGCCACGGGGAAAAAAAATGTTTCAAATTCTGCACCTATTCTTGATAGAAACTGCTTCAAAATCAATAACCAAAGGATAGTTCTATAACATGATAAAGGGTATAAGTTAACACATGTCTGACATTTCAGATGAAAAAGCAAAAAGACTGGACTGTCACAAATGAATAGAATAGAGGCTTGAAGCTGCATTGTTCCAGACTCCTGGCAAGCTTACAATGTGTCTAGCTATAAATTGTTTTCTACTTAACCTTGACCTTCATTCCTGGCAGGAAGTTCATGTAACTCCTGTCTTAATGCTCTTTTGTTTAGTCTAGTAAAACCAATTCTGAGATTTACTCTGTTATGGAACATTGATAACTTCTGTCCATTCTCATTATTTTAAAAAGTTTGCAAAAGGATCTGGATTAAATGACACTTTTAAAACCAGCATAACGAAATCAGTATTAAGAAGGAAACTGAATGGGGCTAGGAGGTGGCTTGCTGGGTAAGATGCTAGACTCCCACATTGGTTGTCCATGATTCAAAACCTGTCCTGAGTCCCTGAGGGCCTTTCTCTCTTTCTCTCTCTCTCTCTTTCTCTCTCTCTCTCTCTCTCTCTCTCTCTCTGACTCTGGTGAGTGACCATGCCTGTAGCAAATTTAAAATAATAATAAATTAAATTAAATAAGTAATTCTTTTAAAAAATTTAAAAAAAGAAACTGAATATTGAAGTTGCTGACCTCAAGTAAAAATAGAAGAGAAAAATTGGATTTCATCAAGCTCTTTTTCTAATTTAAGCTAGTACCAAATGATAGGACTCCATCCCCATGGATCTCTAGGATGGCACAGAGCCCGTGACGAGCATCTCCAGACAAGATTGACAAGCCTCACGTATTGGGACGGAGAGCTGAGTCGGAACCAGATGTACACTTAAGTCCAATAGTCTAGTCACTGTACTTCTGTTAATGAACGCTGAAGCTGATTTTATTTTCTAGCATTCTGCACACTCTGAACTTGCATTGAGCAAGAAGTTATCTGAAACAAATAATATTTGTTTAAACTGCTATTTGAGTAATTAATTTTAAAATCTAATTTCCAAATCTAATAACTTCACACATGATTGATTACACTTTAAAACTGAGAACACTTTTTCATCTTAAATAGATTTTTAAAAATTATTTTATTGAACTTTATTTATTCATTCATTTATTTATTTTAGTTTGACCACAGAGAGACAGAGTGAGAGAGAAAAAGTGAGAAGGCAAGCTGCCAGGTTCGGGACTTGAATTGTGGTCAGCTGTGTGGGAGTCCAGCGTCCTTAACCACCATGCCAACTGCCGGCCCCTTAAATAGATTTTATATGAAATAAAAACACATACCAGGGCCAGCAGGTGGCCTAGTGGTTAAGGCACTGAACTCCCGCATGGCTGACTGTAGCTCGAGTCCCAGATCCGGAGGGTTGAAACTCACACCAGGCACATATGCAAGCATGCCCAAAGATCCCAGGAGGGGGATGGAGGATAAGTTTGTGATGTGGCCCTCACCCCTAGGGGGGTGATTTCTCACTTTTCCTCTCTTTGTCTCTCCAGAGAGTACATGTGCCTTATAGCAAAAACTACTTTAAAAAAATTTTTTTAGGAACCAGCAGTTAGCATAATGGCTATGTCGCTGAACTCCCATGTAGTCAACTGCAGTTCGAGTCCCGGACCCGGTGGCTTAAACTCACACCAAGCGCGTGTGCGTGCGTGCCCAAGATCCCTAGAGGAGAATGGAGGAGAAGGGATTGCGGCGTGGCCATCCCCCCGGGGGGTGATTTCTCACTTTCTGTCTCTCTGTCTCTGCCTGTCTTTCTGGTGAGCACACACATCCTATAGCAAAATCCTCTCCAAAAAAAGTAATTTTTTTAAATATTCCAATGTCAAATCTTCTGAATTTCTTTACATACTATAGTTATATTAGAAAATATTCTCATTCTTAGGAAATACTGAAATATTAAAAGGTAAGGAATCATAATATGTGTAACATGCCCTCAAATTGACTAGAAAACATTATATACAAGTAAAAAAATTGGAGCTGTGTGTATGTATAACATGTAAACATATATTATTCGTGCTATACTCACAGAATATGGCAGCTGGGCTCACCTCCCCAAGCCACCCTAAGACATGGCAGTGGCCCTCCCTAGAGCAGACTGTGATCTGAGAGAGAGTGAGAGCGTAATCGCAGTGGAACTCATGGTCTTTTTGTCACCGTCAGAAGTGATATCGCATCACTTCTGCTTTGTTCTAGTCCCTTAAAGAGAATCCAGTCCACACTCAAACAGGGTAATTAAGCTTCACCCGTTGAGAAGAGGAATGTTAAATAATTTGGGGCTATCTTGAAAACCATGGCAGTGGCACTAACTTTGCTTATGTGGAACTACACTGCGGCTCTGATAAAAAGGACTGGTTGCTTTAGTGGCATTATCTGTTTTCTATATTTAAAAACAAAGAAGGAAGAGGGGGAAAGGAAGGGGAAGGAGAAAGAAGAAGAAAAGAAATGGAGGAGGAGGAGGAGGAGAAAAGAAATGAAGATTTATCCACTGTGAACCTTGGATGGGATTCCAAAACACCATTTGGCACCCATATGACTGAGTCTAGACCTTATCCTTCACCTATGGATTGGCAATGTCTATCAGGAAAATCCTCCTTGGCACCTAGCTAAAAACCTGAGATGCTCCACTACACAGGTTATAATAAAGGCCTAGGTGTCTAGGTGCAGAACTAAACTCCCTGAGGCAAGATGGGCTCTGCCAAGGGAAAAAGTGAAGAGCATACAGTTATAGGTGTGGATAAAGTACAGATGACTTTGAGGAAAAAGCTGGAGAGTTCTTGTAGAAGTCCTTCTTTTCAAAGAACTAAGAATTCCAACTAAATTAAAATCAGAATCACTGTATCTCCCGTGTATACCACTGTCCCTTAGTTCTTTCTGATTTAACCACAGCAGACAGTAGCTCTGTCTTCTTCCCAGAGGAAAGAGTCCACGCTTTTCAGCCTACCTTCAGAACACAGTACCCCCAGGCTCTTGAGCACTGTATTCTCATCTCAACAACTACATTCAGTTTGGAGTATAGACTTCAGACAATTTAAGTGCTTTCTCCCAGGTTCATGTTTCTTCCAGGATCTTTTTCGTCCTAAGTAAAATTTGAGTTCCAATTATGGGGAGGGGGGAAGTCTTGCTTATTTAAAAACATGTTCCTCTCTAGTGATTCATTCATTTTTGTCTTGACATAATGGACACACAGAAGATATTCAGAAAAGAAACAGTAAATGTGTCGAATTATTCTGCATGGACTCTGGTGTGAACAGCGCTAGAAATGGAAATATAGATTCTTGGAAGTGAGAAGACACCTGAAGATGAGTGGAAAACAAACCTGAATGCCCCACAGAGAAAACGAGTAAAATCCCTGAATGCATAATGTGGAATAGCAAAAGACATCTTCGAAGAATGAAAAGTGGAGCCGAGCAGTGACATAGCAGTAACGTAACCGGATCCACATAGGAGAGATGCCGGTTTTGCATCCCTTAAGTATGCCAACACACATATGCCTGTGATCTGGGTCTGCTGAAACTGAGGGTAGGCCACAACATAAACTGTTGGAGGTTTCTCTCTTTATCTCTCTCTTGAGAAAGTGCTAAAGAGAAACAAAAGAAAAAGCTTATCATACCCGGGTCATAATTATTTTGTTGTAGGAGGTGCAATTTGAAACCCCAAGGTCTATGAATCAAAAATAAACTTGATCAAAATAATCAAAGTAGTTTCTGGGACCAGATGGTAGTACAGTGGTAAAATGCAATGTTCTGTAGGGCAATCCACCATGGAAGTTTCCCGGTGCAAGTCTGAAGACCTTTCTGAGTTCACCAGACATACGCTTGCTCATGATCCGAAGCTGGCTGAAGGCTAAGGATGGATCGCAGTGTCAAGACCCTATTGGGGGTTCTCTCTCTCATTTCTCATGCTTGTGGGAGAAATAAATCAATAAACTTTTAGAAATAGTAATTTCATCAGAGCCAGTCTCTTCCTGATGTCGTCAGTCCTCAGGAAGAGCAAGAAAGAGCCCAGTGGTCCTTAGCACTCTGAAGAATAACCATGGTTTTCAAATAGCAGGGCCAGACACCTATTAATACAGGAAACTACTGTTAAGACTGTTGTCTCAAGGAAACGTTAATGAGAGATTTGCCTGTGACCTATGATATCAGTTAGGAATCTTGGGATTGAATTTGGAAGAAAATCCAATTGCAACTGGCTTTCAGACAAGTTTGAGAAATTCTGCAAGTTTTTATGAAGCTATGCATCAGGGTCTGGATCATATTCTCAGTATCCAGATGGAGACAGAACAAGACAAATAAGTTTGGTAAGGAAACTCTCCTCTGAGAAAAATGCCTCTATGTCAATATTCCCTCCAGTCCCTTATTTTCGCTGCTCTGTCTCTGCACACTCCAATCACATCTTTGTTTGTCAGTCTCACCTCCTACAGTCCCTCACACTGTGACTCTTCTTCAGATTAGCTCTGTCCTCCTGGCACATCCCAGGCACTCCAAGCTTCAGATACTCTCTCGCAGTTTATCTCTTCAGTCCTAATCTCCCGAGTCTCTTCATATTCCCTACGTTCACCTGCTTCTGATCACTCTGATGTGGAGCTCATTATGCATGCGCTCATTTACATCTCACCTTGTAATTCATATGTGATGATTAGTCTCACATTTTTAGCTGTAATATTGACTCCTCTTACTGACCATAATCCTAATTTTTCTTTTGTCTAACTTGCTCAAAAGTTGCAAAAAATAGAGAGAGAAATACAAGTTCATTCTTGGCCAAGATCTGGGCCTGAACTTTAAGGATTGTGTTTTTTATGTTGTTTGTTCATTTGTTTGCTTGTTTTAGAATCATTTATTCAACTTTATTTATCATTACTATTATTATTACTGTTCATTTGACCAGAAAGAAAGAGAGTGAGAGAGCGAGAGAAAGTAAGAAAGCAAGCCACCAGGCCTGAGAGACCAGCATCCCAACCTCCACACCACCTGACAGCTCCTGAACTGTAAGTTTTGAAGAATATTTCAATGAAAAATTTTCCTGCCACAGATAAATTTCCACAGGATTGGCAGTAGGAAAAAGTGCCTAAAAGGAGAGCAATGGAAATAGATGCTATCTAGGCCTCTGCAACGGATTTTCTTGCCACAATTCACCCCCCAGCCTCTGCCATCCCAGAGCATGGGCACATGTATGCTTGTTCGCCATGCACAGTGAGGCCCCAGAATGCAATCCCAGGAGCCTCTAAAATGGGTCCAGCATCGCAGAGTGTTATGTTACCACTGCACCACCGGCTGGTTCAATAAAGATTTTTAACGTGTGTGGAAAATGGAGTGGGATGGGCCAATGGTGAGAGCTGTGTTCAAGTATTAAACTAGAATTCATTTAAAAGCCTTTAGAACTAACTTCCAGTGTCTAGAAAATAAAGGAGCTAGATTAAGGTAAATAACATGAAAAAGACAAGAAAAACATTTTAGAATGTGGGACAATCCTAAGGACACGTGACTCACGTCAATAAATCAATGGCACAGGAAGACATGAAAATGGATGCCCTTTATTGGATTAAAAAACATACCAACCAAGGCCAGCCCCGTATCACATGTGGATCTCACATGACCATCCACAGTTCAAGTCATCACCCTGCAGCTTGAAAACATGCTGAGTGCATGTGCATGAGTGCCCAAAGATTCTGACGAAAGAATGAAATGGAAGAAGGGGGATTACAGCATTTACAGTATGACTCTACCCCATAGGTGCCTAGGTGCCTCCTCTCTCTCTCTCTCTCTCTCTCTCTCTCCTTGAGGAATGCATGTACCCTCTGGCAGTCAGAAAAATTTTTAAATTAAAAACAAAACACGGGAACCAGCAGTTAGCGTAATGGCTATGTCGCTGGACTCCCACGTAGTCGACCGCGGTTCGCGTCTCAGACCCGGTGGCTTACAACTCACGCTGGGCGCGTGTGCGTGCGTGCCCAAGATCCCGAGAGGAGAATGGAGGAGAAGGGATTGCGGCGTGACCATCCCCCCTGGGGGGTGATTTCTCGCTTTCTGTCTCTCTGTCTCTCTCTGTCTGTCTGGCGAGCGCACGCGCCCTATAGCGAAAAAAAAAAAAAAAAAAAAACTCTCAAAAAAAAAAAAAAAAAAACACAACAACTAAATGTAGGGAAGGATCCCAATTCTGTGGGACATAAGTTAATATAATTTGAATTGTTCTCTTAAGAAAATTATACAAAAATTACAAACACACATTTTATGACCCTCCTGGGGTCATTGAAAGAACCTAGACAAACTAGAGATCCCAAAGTTTAACATTCAAATTCTGTAAAAACTTCAAATCTGTCAAATGCAACAAGTAAACCTTGTTTGAATTCTAATTTAAATAAGCCTGAATTTGTTCTATATAACTGTAAAGACATTTTGAGGCAGTCAGAAAAAGTTAAGTATCAACTGGCTTTAGCTAGAAAACAGAGATATTTAGCGAAAATTTATGTAAGTTCAAACTCTCTCTACATTTTATCATAAACCCAAGTTTCTGTCCATGTGTGTTTACTAAAAGTGACAAAAGGTTTTGCTATCATATCAAGAGGTTTATTTGGTCATACTAAGGATTACTCACTGGTAGACTCAAAATCATGAATGTTTATAATAGGAAACTAAATTTGTTACAACATTCTAATAGAAAAGAGTGTTCACTTAAAGTTGTTTCTAGGATTGAAATATAGGTTGATAAAATAATCTCTCTCTCTCTGTTTTTTTTTTTTTTTTTGGAGAGGTTTTTCGCTATAGGGCGCGTGCGCTCGCCAGACAGACAGAGAGAGACATAGAGACAGAAAGCGAGAAATGACCCCCCAGGGGGTATGGTCACGCCGCAATCCCTTCTCCTCCATTCTCCTCTCGGGATCTTGGGCACGCACGCACACGCGCCCGGCGTGAGTTGTAAGCCACCGGGTCCGAGACGCGAACCACGGTCGACTACGTGGGAGTCCAGCGACATAGCCATTACGCTAACTGCTGGTTCCCTCTCTCTCTGTTTTAATTGCCAGAAGAAAGGGTGAGGTCAGAGGGAGAAAGCACCCTCCCAAAGGGGTATAGTTGTGCCACAATTCCATCTCCTACATTTCTCCATCCTGTTGAGATTTTGGGGACACAGACACATGCGTCCAATGTGTTTTCCCAGCCACCAGAGCCAGAATTGAAAGATGTGAGATCCAACCCACCTTAACCACTAGGTTAGGGCCACGTCCTTACTCACCAATCTTATGAAAAATATCTATCTCACTATGAACTCTAAAACAAGTAATATATAATCCAGCCAGTTTTAAAAAAGAAAGGCTGCTCAGATGTTTTTTGTTAAAATTAGGAACACAGATAACAACGGACTGCCTTGTAAAGTAACTTGAATAAATTTTAAAAGAAAAAGAAATAAGCACAGAGGCTCTCTTAAACTATGCTAAGGTATCTGATCTTTCAACATAAGGATGTTGGAAAGCTATCAAAGAATTTTAAGTCAGGAAATAAAAGGATTAATTCCACATATGAGAAAGATCACTAATTTTTTGTGTAAACACTCCACATTGAATACATGCTTTTATTTCTTCTCTTTCCCAGTGCCCCAGTGAAATTATAATAAAGAAATAAAAAGGGAATTCATGTCTAAAGACAAGGAGAATGGGAGAGGAGATGACAACCAACAAGAAATGTAAACAGAATTACGGAACTAGAATGACAAGGAAACATGGTATTTAGTGTATAATCTCCATCAAAGTTTTGTCATTTTTCTTCCTCTAAACCTTGTGCATTTCTTGCTATTCAATCCTACGAACTGTAAATTGCTCTAAATAATCAGATCTTTTAACCATTCTTTCTCTGTCCTTCCACTGTATTTCCTAACTATGCTGAGACTTAACAAGAGTGTGACTTTGGGAAAATCAGTCCGTCTTTTATCTTTTTAAATTTTCTTATTTTTTCTAATTCTAGGATTAATTTCACATTTTGCATGAGAGTCTCCATCATGAGGTATGCAATGAATTTTATTAATAGAAAACTTTACATTTTTCCAACTGTCTAATGAAAAGAAGGGGACGAACCTTGCACCTCACACCCACCCTCCTCACCCACTCTCCCCTCTTACAGTCTCTGGCATCCATGTCCATCCTCTCCAGCATTACATCTTCAGATCTCTCAACCTCTGTCACAGAGTTCAGACACTCGGTACAAACTGAGTGGGGATGTATAATGCGTATCTTTCAAAGTCTGGCTCACTTTGCTCAGCATTAAATCTTACATATTCATCCACTTTGAGTCAAATGATAGGACCGTATTGTTTCTTATAGCTGTGTAATATTCCATAGTATATATGTGCTACAGTTTCTCAACCCAATCTTCAGTTTTTGAACCCTTAGGTTGGTTTCATGTTTCAGAGATTGTGAGTAATGCTGCAATAAACATGTATGTACAGGTATCTTTCTGATTGTTTTCCTTTTCTTTGGGTAAATACCAAAGAGTTGGATTACTGGTTCATATGGTGGTTCTATTTGCAGTTTCTTGAAGAATCCCTGTATTATTTTCCATGGAGATTGCCCTAACTTACATTCCCACCAACCATGTAAGAAAGTTCCCTTAACAGGAACTTTCCCTTAACCACAGCCTTAACAGCAATTGTTCTTTTTTTTTTTTTTTTTTTTTTATCCCAACCATTCTAATTAGGGTTAAATTGTATCTAACTGTGGTTTTAATTTGCATTTCCCTTATGACAAGAGACTTTGAACATTTTTTTCAAATGCCTTTTGGCCATTTGTTAGTCTTCTTTGGAGAGTTGTCTATTTGATTCATTTTGCCCATTTTTAGATTATTTTTTTTTTAGAGAGAGAGTTTTACTTAGGGCATATGCATTTGCTGGAGAGATAGAGAAACAGAAAGTAAGATATCACCCTCAAGCAGATTAGCCATGCCTCAATCCCTTCTCCTCCATTCTCTTCTCCGGGTTTTAGAATACACACACATGCTCTTGGCATGAGTTTTAAGCCACTAGATCTAGGACTCGAACCATGGTCTACTATGTGGGAGTCCAGCAACATAATCATTACACCATCTGCTGGTCTCAGGATTATTCACTTTTTTAATGGGTGAGCTGTTTGTGATATATATATATATATATATATATGTATATATATATATATATTCATTTTGGATATAAATTCCTTGTCTGAAGAATACTTTGCAAATATTTTCTCCCATTTGTAGGGTTGTCTTTTTACTCTAATTATTATTTCCTTTAGCCTTGTTGTAACCCCACTTGACTGCTTGGGGGATTATTGGCTGTGCTTTATGGGACTTACTTAAGAAATATTTACCTACTCTAATTTCAAGAGTTTCCTCTACATTTTCTACTAGTAGTTTAGTATTTTGAGGCTTTATACTTAAATCTTCGAGCCATTTTTGAGTTGATTCTTGTTAATGATGAGACATTTCCAGTTTCACTTTTCTGCAGGTGGATATCCAGTACTTCAAGCACTATTTGCTCAAAAGATTTTCTTTACTCCACTACATTGTTTTGTACCCTTTATTAAAAAATCAGTTGGCTGTTTGATTTGGAGTTTATTTCTGGAATCTCTATTCTGTGTCTATCTTTGTGCTAGTGCCATGCTGTTTTGATTATATGACTTTGTAATATATTTTGAAGTCAGGTAGTGAGACACCATCTATTTTATTCTTTTCGGCTAGTATTGTCTTCATGATATGTGGTCTTTTATGATAAAAGACAAATTTTATCATTGTTTTTTCTATTTCTGTGAAAAATGTCACAAACAATTGGATCAGAATCACATTGAATATGTAAATTAATTTGAGTAGAACTGACATTTTGATTATATTGATTCTTCCAATCGAAGAACACAGGATATCCTTCCATATTTGTTTGTATCATATGCAATTTCTTTTATCAGAAAGAAAAAAAGTTTTTCTTCTAGAGGTCTTTCACCTTATGGTTAGGTTTGTTCCTAGAGATCTTATTTGCTTTGTAGCTTTTGTAAATGAGATTGTTTTCTGCAATTCTGCCTCATTCTTTTCATTGTTGGTGTTTACAAATGCTATAGATTTTTGTATACTAGCAATGTATTTTCATACAGAGAACATAAAATACTGTAGTAATTTTGTATTTACATTTGTGTGATGTGACATAATAGATGTGAATGTTAATCAATGCTTGACTATGTTAATAAAGTTGTTTAACTATTTTTAAAAAGATGTTTACTTGGTAGTACTAAGGATTGATCACTGGTAGGCTTGAAATCATGGGTATTTATTACAGGAAGCTAAATTTGTTACAACACTCTAACTAACAGAGATGTTTGTTCACTTAAAATCGGTCAAAACCAGTCTATCTTACTAAGTTTTCACTCCTGCATAAGAAAAATAAACATAAAGCTAGAGAACAAAATGGGGCTCCGATAAGGACAAAGAGTCAAGGGTGATAAAGCATTCAGGTATGCTATGTGCACAGAAGGACCAAGAAATCCTTAGCTGTATACCAGACATGTATAGAAATTTAATGTATAATAAAAACACAATTGATTATTAGGGAACCAATTGATCACTGGTTACTTATTGTTTAGAAGGCCTGGCTGATAGTATGGTGGTTAAGGCAGCTAGATCACACTCGGCCCAGACCCAAACACACAGGGGATCATTTCTTCATCCACTGCTTCCTTTCAAGTAGCAGCCACCAGAAAACAACCAACGGCCTCCACCCATAAGAAACAGAAGGCTCAGACGTCGTCTTGGCTGCCATGCCCAAGAACAAAGGCAAAGGAGAAAAAAACAGGCACAGGGGTAAGAATAAAAATGTATTTGAAAAAAAGAGAGCTGGTGTTTAAAGAAGATGGACAAGATGCACAGGTAGTCAAGATATTGGGAAACGGATGATTAGAGGCAATGCGTCTTGATGGTGTGAAGGGTTTCTGCCATATCAGAGGAAAAGTGAGAAAAAAAAGTTTGGATAAATACTTCAGAAATTATACTGGTTTGTCTGTGAGAATATCAAGATAACAAAACAGATGTAACTTTTTTATTATTGTGGTCACATTTTAAAAGTATTTTTAAATTTTTGATTGTGAAAAACTACACATAAAATACAATTTATTACTGTAACTATTTTTAGGTAATCAATGGCATTAGGTATGTTTACATTGAGGTGCAACCCTTGGCATATTTTAAACTTTTTAATCTTTTATTTTCTAGTTTCTCTTTATTTTACTTTATTTTAATTCACTTTATACATTCAATCAGTATACATCATTTAGCTTATAGAGCGAATTTACCCAACAGGAATATACTTCACAACAGTCTAGTTCAGGATACTACACAGTATAATGCACATGAGGCTAGAAGTCTCAAGGCATATGTATGGTGAGCTTCCAGACCAGAACTTACTAAAATCAATGAAATAGATACATTTGGTCTGGGAGATGATGATGAAATCCAGTTCGATGATATTAGAGGACGATAAAGACACTGATGATATTTAAATTCAACTCAGTGTTTCACATTCCAAGTTTTCTGATGATCATTCTGTGTTTACAATTTTGATGATCATCTATTAAGAAGATTTTATTTGGCATTGGAATAGTTCAATTTGTTTAAAAATCGTTATTGTATTTCTTATAAAGCCAATGATGCCAAATACTCTTAAGTGAAATGTTAACATTTTATTCTTTTGATGTAATAGAACTTTTGTGTAAAAAATTATTATATCCACATTTAAAAAAATCTATCTTCACATCTAGAAAATAAAATTTTGAATAAATTTTTGCCTTATAATGCAAATGGATTATAATAAGCTCTAGTTTAAACTATCTGTTTACTCAAGAAAATCTATATATTTTGTTATTTATATGTTCTCTTGAAAATTTATAAAAAGAAATTACAAGAACACAAATCAGCATTTGGAGACACAAACAAAAGAAGTTATTTTTCATATTTATATAGCCATATGTATTTTTTTAGAGGTTTTTGCTATAGGGCATGTATGCTTGCCAGAAAGACAAAGAGAGACAGACAGAAAGCGAGAAATCACCCCCCAGGGAGGATGGCCACACTGCATTCCCTTCTCCTCCATTCTCTTCTTGGGATCTTGGGCACTCACACATACGGCCCCCCATGAGTTTAAGCCACCGGATCCGGGACTCAAACCTTGGTTGCCTACATGAGAGTCTAGCAACGTAGCCATTACACCAACTGCTGGTCCCACCATATGTATTTTTATATAGACTTTGTATTTGTTCTTCTCATCATTTGATGTTGTCACCATCCTTTAAATAGCATTTCCACCATTGCAGTTTTTACAACATGAATTTGAGTAGCAATTTTGAATTCATAAGATTAGCAATTGCAGAAATTGAACTCTAGATGATAACCCATTATTTCAACAGTGGAAATAATTGACAGTGTTTTTACTTACTGTCAAAAAGTTACTCAATTTCTGGGTTGGCAGATGGTATGGTGGTTAAAGGCACTGAATACCCACATGGCTGACCATAGTTCCAGTCCTGGACCTGGTGGCTTACTTTCTCACTTTTCTTCCTCTCTCTCTCTCTCAGTCTATCTCTGGCCAAATTGGAACAATAATAATAAATGAAACTAAATAAAATAATTATTTAAAAAACATTATTCAATTTGATAGAAAGATATGTAACTTTTCATATGCAAAATAGGTTATGTTAAAATATGTCATTTCATTTTCTAAGGCATACATTGTAAGCCACAGTTTGGAGCCTAATGAACAATTAAATTCCAATGTATTAATGAAAACCTAATTTCATAATAAATTACAAAAAGATGATGAGACATAGAATGAGTTTGGGAGGGTTCCTTCATTTTGAATCTTTAGAAATGGTCTGAGGAAAATTAGGATTAGCTCTTATTTAAAGTTTCATAGATTTCAGAAGTGACGCCATCAGGATACAGTCTTTTCTTTGTTGGGAGACTATTTATTACTGATTCAATCTCATCACTTGCTATTCGTCCTCAGGATTTCTTCTATTTCACCCTGATTCAGCCTAGTTAACATGTACATATTTGGAAATGTGTCAAACCTTTTCTAGTTTGTTGGCATATAGTTGCTCATAGTACCTCTCAAGTATTTTTGTACTTCTGAAATATCAGTTGTATATTACCATCTTCATTACTGATTTTATCTATCTGGTTTCTTTGTTTTTCTTGATCAGTCTAGCTAATGGATTATCAATTTTGTTTATCCTCACAAACAAGCAGCTTTTGTTCTCATTCATTTATTTTGTATATTTCTTTTATTCTGTTTCTTTTATTTCACCTCTAATCTTTGCTATTTCTTTTCTTCTTTTATTTGCAGGTGTTTTGTTGTCATTGCTGTTGTTTTTCCAGTTCCTTAAGATTCAATGTTTGCTTATTTTTTCTATTCTTTTTTCTATTCTTTTTTCTTGTGAACACTAATAGCCATGAACTTCCCTCTTGTGACTGATTTTGCTTTGTCTGAAAGGTTATGGAGAATTGTGTGTTTATTATTGTTGGTATCAATGAATCTTTGTATTTCAGTCTTAATTGCTTCAGTAGTTTCAGAGTCATTCAGGAATAAGTTGTTTAGTTTTCATGTTTTTGTGTATTTTTTGAGGGCTCTTTCTGTGGTTGAGTTCAAGTTTAATTCCATTGCATTACAGGAAGATGCTGGATATAGTTTCTATACTATTAAATAAATAGAGGCTTATTTGATAATGTTTCATGAGGACATGAGAAAAAAAAGTGTACTTTGTACTTGCTTGGTGGAATGCTCCGTGTATGTCTGTCGGGTCCATTTGGTTTACGGTGTCAATTAGTTCCTCTTTGTTTATTTTTTGTCTAGATAATCATTTCAGTAGTGATAGTGGGATGCTAAAAGCCCCAACAATTAGTGTGTTGCAGTGTATATCTCCCTTTAGATGTAATAATATTCTTTTTATATATTTGGGTGTCCTGGCATTAGGTACATAGATATTTATGATTGCTATGTCTTCTTGATAAATTAATCCTTTTAGAAATATGTAGTGTCCGGGACCAGCAGTTAGCGTAATGCCTATGTCGCTGGACTCCCATGTAGTCAACCGCGGTTCGAGTCTCCCAGACCCGGTGGCTTAAACTCACGCCGGGCGCGTGTGCATGCGTGCCCAAGATCCCGAGAGGAGAATAGAGGAGAAGGGATTGCGGTGTGGTCATCCCCTCTGGGGGTGATTTCCTGCTTTCTGTCTCTCTGTCTCTCTCTGTCTGTCTGGCGAGCGCACGCGCCCTATAGCAAAAACCTCTCCAAAAAAAGAAAAAAGAAAAAAAAAAGAAATATGTAGTGTCCTTATTTGTCTCTTTTTACCTATTGATCCTTAAGCCTGTTTTATCTGACTATTATAGTGACCCCTGCCATTTTTTTCATTTCTGTTTTCAAGGAAGGACATTTTGCAGCCCTTCACTTCCAGTCTATGAATATCTTTCTCAAAGAGATGTGTTTCTTGTAAGCTACATATAGAGGGTTCCAGGTTTTTTACCCATTGCACAAATCTGTGTCTTTTAGTTGGGGAAGTTAATCCATTAACATTCAAGGTTATTATCGATACGTGTGGTTTAGCCCTGTCATTTACTCTTTTTTTTTATTTCTTACTTGTTTTGTGTTCACTTCCTTCTATTTATCTCTTTTTAGTGATTCAGAAGGGCTAGCCTACTTCTGGTAAATTTTTTCAGTTTTCTGAGAATAATTTTATTTCTCCTTGACATTTGAAGGACTTTATTGCCATGTGTAGTACTCTTGGCTGAAATTGCATTTGAGAATTTCAAATATTTCTTCCCATTTTTCCTTGCCTGCATTGTTTTAGTTGAGAGGGCCTATGTTAGACTGATGTGGACACCTTTGTAAGTAATTTGGAGTTTCTCTTTTGTCAGTTTTAGATTGTTGTTTTTAGCTTTCATGTTTACCAGTTTGGCTCTGATATACCTTGGAGAGGATCTTCTTATATTAAATCTATTTGGTGTTCTTTGTATTTCTTAGATTTGGACATCTATATGCCTATGTTTGTAAAGTTTTCAACTAATATGTTATGAAAGAGATTTAAGAAAGATAAGCCTCTACCCATCTCTTTACCTTCTGGAATACCCCGTATGTGAATATTTGGCTGTTGAATCTCGAATAGGGTTTGCAATACGATGTCATCATTTTTAGTGGTAATTTTTATAGTATTCTTGTTGCTTTAGCTAAATCAGAAGTTTTGTTACTGCAGTCAGAGATTCTTCTTTATGCATGTTAATACACTTGAGAGAGGTTTTCTCCATTGTGTTCTGTAATTCCAGAAGTTCTGTTTGATTCTGTTTCAGGATGTCTATCTCTTCATGTACTTCTTCCTTCAAGCCATGGAAAGACTTTCTCGTCTTCTGACATTGATTGTATATTTCTTAAACTACATTGAGTTTGGTTATAAATATTGAGAGTTCTTTTTCTGACATTTCTGTGATTTTCTGTGCTTTACCCTTTGTTGATATGGAGTTACTGTGCTCCTTTGGGGGAAGTATTTCCTGCTTTTCTCATATTTCCTGAGACTCTGCTGTGGTTTTTAGACATCTGGCAATGAATAAACTTCTTCCTACTTCTTTGGAATAGTCTTCTATAACTATTGCATGTGTGCTTCCTTGTAATGTGAATTAGTTCTGTGCTGGTATTCTTCAACTGTGGGTGGCAGTGAGGTATACTAAAGGAATTAAAAATGAAATAAAGTTAGTGAAGAGTACTATTGACACTGATTTAGAAAACTAAATAAAAGATGGGACCAGCAGTTGGTGTAATAGCTATGTTGCTGGACTCCCATGTAGTCGACTGCGGTTTAAGTCCCAGGCCTGGTGGCTTAAACTCATTCCGGGTGCATGTGCATGTGTGCCCAAGATCCCAAGAGGAGAATGTAGGAGAAAAGATTGCAGCATGGCCATCCTCCCTGGAGGGGGTGATCTCTCACTTTCTGTCTCACTGTCTCTCTCTTTCTGGCAAGTGCACACGTCCTATAGCAAAAACCTCTAAAAAAAAAAAAAAAAAAAAAAAAAAAAAAAAAAAAAAAAAAAAAAAACTAAATTAAAGAATTTTCCCACAAAGCATTGCATTAAAAAAAAAAAGAAGAAAACAGTTAAAGAGGAAAAATAAACAGAGAAAGTATTGATTCAGGAGGTAAAGTATTGGTAACTAATTTCACATGCAGAGTAGGAAGAAATAAATATCAAAATATTGCAAAGAAAATTCCCAGTGGTGAAGACCAATCTCTGAAAATATTGGGTCAGAGGAAAAGTCATGATGCCTTTTTACATAGAAAACCACGTCATGACTTTTCTAATGACCTTATTGGTATCACAGAAACAAACTGAAAAATAGGTGAATGCCATGAAATTGAGACTCTAAAGTGTATTAAATTAACTAATTGTACTGTGTCATTATGACAACCTACTTATAGGCGGGGCGATTAAAAATATTTCCTGGAAGAAATAAGGCATTTTTTCTAGAACAAAACATTCAAGAAAAGGAAAAACACATAAGAAAGGTTGTGGAGACATGAAATAACATGAATAATTGAAGGAACTGGGGATGCATTTTATCTTTTCAAACCCCATGTTGCTCTTTGTGACCACTTTTCCTTTAATATCCCCCAGGGAGAGTAGTAAACACAGAATATCTGAGTTCGCCTATGATCTCCAATGCCCAGACCTCCCTGATAACAGCCAGAGTCAGAGATTCTAGGACAATGCTGTGGGCCTGAGTGGGCTGAGGCTCAACTCTCTGTCTTCAGTGCATACTCCAGTGGGTGTTCTCCTTGCTCATTTCAAATGTAAACAGAAATAACCTTTAAATTATCTAACAATTTAGCTAAATATTCCTCACATATGTACACACAACATGAATGTTTGAGTTTGGGCTATAATAATAGCAGGAATCATTGACCATCTTTATTTAGGTATACAGTCACTGCCAACACATATACACACATGGACACACAAAACAGCCCAAAGGGAGGAAAGAGTAATAATTTAACCAACACATTATAAAACCAATACAACTGATCTGAATTCTAATACCTGCACTGATTCTGTGGACACATTCCTTTAAATCAATTCCTTTAAATCACATTGTCCTATCACAAGTTTTATGTTTTATAAATCAGACACTAAAAACTCCTACTCTGCCCATCCTGCTGGGCTTCAGTCCCATAGAAGAAAAGGGATAAGGTTGACCAATGTCAGCCAAGCAAAACGTTGGCTGCCCGGGGGAGGGGGGGGGGATTCCACTCAGCATGGTGCTCAAAGGACCTATTGTCCTGCTCAGCTCTATAAAGCACCTGCCCTGTTTCTCCCAGCACAGATCGGAACAGCTCTAGAGACTCCCTCAAGATGCTGCTGATCCTGCTCTCTGTGGCCTTGTTGGCCCTGAGCTCAGCTCAGAATGAAGGTAACGGTAAGTAGAGAAAAAAGAGAGGGGATAAGGGTGCTATGACTCTACTTGGAGCTTAGGAATTCACACTACAGGGTGGGAAGAGGAGGGATGGGAAGAGATAGGAAGGAAGTTTTTTAGCTCCCTTTTTTTTTTCTTTTTTTTTTTTTTGGAGAGGTGTTTTTTTTTTTTTTTCTATAGGGCGCGTGCACTCGCCAGACAGAGAGAGAGAGAGACAGAGAGAGAGAAAGCGAGAAATCACCCCCAGGGGGGATGGCCACGCCGCTGTCCCTTCTCCTCCATTCTCCTCTCGGGATCTTGGGCACGCATGCACACGCGCCCGGCATGAGTTTAAGCCACCGGGTCCGGGACTCGAACCGCGGTCGACTACGTGGAAGTCCAGCGACATAGCCATTATGCTAACTGCTGGTCCCTAGCTCCCTTTTTATAGTGTGTCCTCACTTCATGGCATGGCCCTGTATTTAAGGAACAGTTGGAATCCAGTTTAAAAAAAAATTGATTTGGGGTCCAGCAGGTCCATGGTGGTTGGGGTGCTGGACTCCAACATGGCTATTGGTAGTTCCAGTTCTGGACCTGGTGCCTTGCTTTCTCACTTTCCATCCCTCTTCCTTTCTGTCTCTCTCTGGTAAGTGCACACTCCCAATAGCAAATTACTTTTTTAAAGTAATAATAAATTAAAATGAATTTTTAAAAATTTTATACTGAAGAAAGGCAGGCAGGTCTTTCCATCTGGACTGAGAATATGTATCAGACCATGGCAAGACTAATACAGGAAGTCAACTGAGTAGATCTTTAGTAATCTACTTCAATTAGTTAGGCAGAAGCCTAGATGGGCAGGAGGTGCCGTAGAGATGAACTAGACACAGGTCAGAGTAATTTCAAAGACAGAAGATCAAACAGTAAATGTGTCTGTTTCCAGAGCCAGAAAGAAATATCAGGGCCCAAGTTTATAATTTTTCTCCTGCCACATATAATATTTCAATGTGTTATGTGCACTTATGTATGATCATATCCATATGCTTATTCCTCCATACCTACCTCTAAAAGTATGTTAATAAATACAAAAATGCAGAGAAGAATGAAGACAGAAGAATGCTGAAATATGACATAGAAATATCCAGAATACTTAAGCTAAAATTGCATTATGGTTCGAGAAATCCTAGGGTGGACTAAAGTGGCTTCTCTGTTTCAGGTTCATGGTTTTAGACTCTTTATAGAAACAGCCTTGCTCCTGACACCTTCCTCTTTTTTTCCAATAAAATAACAGAGAGGGGCCAAAGACTCATTTAGGGGAAGTCCAGGTGGTGGTCAGAGGGGACTTGCCATGTAGAAGACCTATGAGCTCTGAAGCGTCCTGACCTAACAATCATTCTATCCTGTGCTTTTTTTCTAGATGTCGGCAGTGACGACTCTCTCCCCGCGTCACTCCGTAAGTAAAGATCCATCCGTCTTCAGTCAGCTTCTCTTTGTTTTCCCTCTCAAGAATGTTTAAGTCTCTAGTGTTCTCCTATCAACCATTTTCTTGTCCAGAATTGATTCATGTTAGTGTCTCATAAAGATATAGACATATTCCCAACCTTGGTTCTGGGGCCCCTGCTCAAGGAAAATATGAAGCTTCCAGCTTCCGTGAGAACAGGGTAGTTTCCCTGTTTCCCAGGCTAGAAATGATCGCTGATGGATGACATGTAATGAAAGTGTCCTCATTCAGCCCCCTTCATCCTTCTCAGAGATCCCAACAGCTTCTTTCTTCCCCAGTGTGCCCCATTATGGATTCAGAAAGAACTGTACCAAAATCAGTCGAGGCTCCCTTTTTGTGTGGTTCTCCCCTCCTGTATGTCCCTGTGTCTGATAAAAAATTTTCCACAGCTCTTCAGTAACCCTGGGAGCCATTTCTTGGTCTCTCTCCCAGTTCACCTCTGCTTGGGTCCTGGACCTGGGGAAGCAGCTCTATTTTCCACATAGTGTTCAGGTGCCCAGCCTTGGAGTCCCTGTTCGCTCATATTACAACAGCCCCAAAATACCTTGCAACACACCTGACACTATGGTCCCTCGGCCTCTTCTGTCCTTGGGGACATATTCTGGGTCTCATGATGTCTGAGACCAGCAATTTTAAGAGCATTATTTGTGCCCAGAAGAAAAGTTCTGAGACTCAATTATAGGAGCATGCCAATTAACCCAAACACTGCATAAGGAAGCAGAGTGGACTCCAGGGAGGTTGGCCGTTGAGAGCCAGGTTCTGGGAGAACCTGTATGAAAAGTTTAGAGAGGTAAAAAGAGGGGAGATGTGTCATCACTAAGTCTTTCATTCTTGTGCTATTCCCATACAAATGTAGAAGACCTAAACGAGAAACAAGAGAAAAACTCTCAGGAAACACCACCTGAAGAGCACCCCTCCAATAATGGAAACCAAGATGATGGGTCTCAGCAAGGACAAACTCCAAAAGGACCACCCTCTCCTAGTCATCCATACTCACATGACTCCAAAAAGCACGGCAAACCATCTTCAGTAGGAGACGCTCTTCATAAAAAGGTCCAGGAAACTGCATCTCACCTGGGGCTAAAATCATCACAGTCCAAGTGAGGAAAACCACTACTACCCTCCCAGGGTGAATCATCCCAGTAATGAGAATGACAGGTAGGACTCCTTTTCACTCTATCACAGGCCTGACACCTACACTTCTCACATTTGTGTGTGCCAGAGAGGCAACTGAAGACGTAGAAATTGCAGTGCTAGACCCCATTGTAAGATTCAGAATCAGGTATTCTAGGATAGGTTGGAAGACTGTGTCTTTAATAACTTCTCCAAGATAATTCTGGTGTGGAGAAACACTATCCGTATGATATTTCCTATGTCCTTTTGGGTTTGCAATGAGGAAGTAGAGCAGTGCTGTTCCTTTTGTCCTCATACTTCTATCCTAGGAGTTAGTGACTTCCCATACCATGTGGCTGTCATGACCACTCTGCTCTGTAATGCCTCATACCAGGCTTTCTCTCAAGTGTCCTCTTCTTGCTAGTTCACACCTTAAGTTGATTCTGACAAATATCCTATAGTTTTAAAAATAACTACTTTAAAATTAACATTTACTGAAGCCAAAAAAAATTAAAACTAATTGAACAGTGAAGTATGAGGACAAATCTTAAATGCATATGTCATCCAAGCTCCCCACCACCTTTCCTAAAAGCCACTGCTAGTAACTCTCTTAGTCTTCTTCTTTGAAATATTTATGTGCATTAGGTACTTCAAAAATGTGTGAAAAATGGAGTGAAAGTATGATTTTTTGGTACTAAAAATTTTGAAAACTATGCAGATATTTTGCAAAATACCTATGAACCACTAACTTTTTTTTATTTTTTCTGTTTGTTTTTTTGTTATAAGGTGCATGCACTTGCTAGAGAGAGAGAGGCAGAAAGAGGGAAAATGAGAAACCACCCTACCAGAGGGTGCCCGTGTCACAATCTATTCTCCTCCACTCTTCTCTTGGGATAGTGGGCATGCACACACACATGCCCAGTGTGATTTTTAAGCTGCTGGGTCCAGGACTCAGACTCCACCATCAGTCATGTGGGATCCAGCAGCCTTAATCTCCATGCCACCTGCTGATCCTCTGTGATCTTTTTGAAGATTTTTCTCATTTATGAAAATAAGTCATCTCTTTTTTTCAAAAATGATATCATTTCTTTTGTGCCAATCTGTGTCTCATTCACTGCAAATAACACATTTCTTAGAAAAGTTCCATGTCACTTTTTAGACATACATAGCTCTTTTTAGAGTTTTGCTATTGTCTTTTATGTTCGTGACTTTTTTTTCAATTATAAACTATTCCATATTATAGCTAAGTCATTATATCTTTAACCACTGCCCTATCAATGAACTGATTTCAGTTTTACACTATTATAGGATATGTTGCAGGAATCTGCATAAATACTACCAAAGCATAAATACTCCAAGAATGTTCTTTTCTCTTGTTTCGTGGGCAGCAATCAGAACACATTACTTGCAAGTTATGTAACAAGTAAAGAAAAAGAAATTAGGAAGGAAAGGAAGCTGGGAGACAGCAAGAAAGAGAAAGTGGGTGCTTGGTACCTCACTTTGTGAATACCAGAACAGGATTAGAAAATCCCAGTCATGTGATCTTCTCTATTAACTTCCTTGTTTGTTTGTTTGTTTCAGAAACTGAAATAGAAGAGAATATCCTTCTGAAAGTCATGCCATGGAACTATGTGGTCAAAACTATCTCTTCAAAATACCAATAAAATTATCATCATACTATTTCTGATTGCCATCTCTCTTTCTGGGTGTTTGTGGGAGGAATGTGTGGGTTTGAAATACAACATAAGAACATCTAGGATGTCTCATTAATGCTTCCAGCAAGACTCTTTCCACCTTCACACACAAGCCAGCTGCCAAGTGAAAGAATTCCATTGGTAATCTCCATCCCTTTGGAAAATTACACAAATGCAATTTTTCAAAATTATTTTCAGCTCTCTTACTTGTATTCTGGTAATTTGGGTTAAACAAGAAAAGTATAACAATGTGAAGGAGTTGCAGAGACCATGGCAACACTTCAAATCTCCAAAATTATTAATTCTTGTTTCTAGGATAATGACTGGTTCTAGGCCTATTCTCACCAGAAACTACTACACCTTCTTCCTGCTGTGATCATGGCTCAGGTCTCTTTCTCCCTACATCCCTCCACCATTCTTTAACAAAATCTATGAGGAGCTTGTAATGGAGTCAGGACCTAGTAGTTTAAGAAGTAAGCAGGGACCAGCAGATGGTATAATGGCTACATCGCTGGATTCCCATGTAGTCAACCACAGTTCGAGTCTGGAACTGGTGGCTTAAACTCACGCTGGGCACGTGTGTGTGTGCGCCCAGGATCCTGAGGGGAGAATGGAAAAGAAATTGCGGCATGGTCATCCCCTCGGGAGGTGATTTCTCACTTTCTGTCTCTCTGTCTCTCTCTGTCTTTCTGGTGAGTGCACGCACCCTATAGCAAAAAAAATTTTAAAAATTTAAAAAGAAAGAAAGGAAGAAAGAAAGAGAAAGAAGAAGTAAAGAAGTAAGCAATATGGAGTCCCTCAGACATGAGTTTAAGTCCTAATTCTTTTTTCTTATAAACTACTTAAAACTCTCAGGGCCTCAGTCTCCTGGTATATAAAGTGAGAATGATAATAATGATTACCTAAAAGGATATAGATTAAAGATGTAACATACATAAAGACATAGCAGAGAACTGGACTGAACTACAGTAGTTAAGAAAATTTTATCTCATTTGGCCAGCTGCGCTTGTCCATTGGCCCAATTGTCTTGAAAAGGAAACTGGGAGCGTGTATGTCTATGTCAAAATCCTGAGGGAATCAAATTGAGAACAGATTGCAGTGTGACCATCCCCATTAGGAGTTGCTGTCTTCCTCTCCCTCTCCCTCTCCCTCTCTTGGTCTCTTTCACTCGCTGTCGATCACAAATGCTCTCTTGCAATTCTTTTTTTTTTTTTTTTGGAGAGGAGTTTGCTATAGGGTGTCTGTGCTCACCAGAAAGACAGAGAGAGACAGAGAGACAGAAAGTGAGAAATCACCCCCCAGGGGGGATGGCCACACCACAGTCCATTCTCCTCCATTCTCCTCTCAGGATCTTGGGCATGTACACACATGCGCCTGGCATGAGTTTAAGCCACTGGGTCCGAGACTCGAACTGCGGTCGACTACATGGGATTCCAGCGACATAGCCATTATGTTATGTCAACTGCTGGTCCCACTCTCTGGCAATTATGTGTGTGTGTGTGTGTGTGTGTGTGTGTGTGTGTGCACGCGCTTATAAAAATAATATTACTGTTTGATCATGTAAGAGTTTAATTTATTATAAGTAGCTTATTATTTTAAGTATTATTGGGAGATAATTACCAAATCTGGCTGAAGAAAAGAACACTTTCTGCAGCTGCATCTCTGCTGGTTCTCCTCGCCATCCCCGGAGCATTGTGTGTCTCCAGCCTTGGACCAAGCCGCCTGCTCTCGTGGGCTGCTGACCAGCACCCCACCTCAGCTCCCAGAGGAATGCGGGAGGGAGAATGCATCTGTTTGCCAGGCGGTGTGGAGCTATTCTGACATGTCCACCGGAAGTTGCAAAAACACAGCTGCAGTCATCCTCAGTGACACTTTATATCTCTGAAGTTCAGCTGAACACCATGGCTGGAGCCGGTGTCAACAGAATAGTGTCTCCTGGACTTCTCCATTGCCTAAAAAAGATTTTGGAAAAAGAAGGGCCTCATTCCTTGTTTAGAGGATTAGGCCTCAATTTAGTGGGGGTGGCTCCTTTCAGAGAAATATACTTTGCTATTTATTCAAACTGCAAGGAAAAGTTGAATGGTGTATTTGATCCCGGTTCTACCCAGATACACATGATGTCAGCTGCAATGGCAAGTTTTACTGCAATCACAGCCACCAACCCATTTGGTTTCTAAAGACTCAGTTACAGCTTAATGCAGGGAACTGTGGGGAAAAGCCAATGGGTGCTGTGGAATGTGTCCATAGAGTGTACCAGACAGACAGACCTGGAGGGTTTTCTTTTCTTTTCTTACTATTTTTTTTAGAGAAGCTTTTGCTCTAGGGCATGTGCACTCACCAGAAAGACAGAGAGAGACTGAGAGACAGAAAGCGAGAAATTACCCCCCAAGGGGGATGGCCATGCTGCAGTCCCTTTTCCTCCGTTCTCCTCTTGGGATCTTGGGCATGTACACACACGCACCCTGCGTGACTTCAAACCACCAGGTCTGGGACTTGAACAGTGGTTGACTCCATGGAAGTCCAGCAACATAGCTGGACTGGCTGGTCCTGACCTAGAGGGTTTCATAGGGGCGTGTCTGCCTCTTATACCAGCATATCTGAGACTGTTATCCATTTTGTTATTAATGAAGGTATAAAACAGAAACTACTGGAATATAAGACTGCTTCTACAATGGCAAATGATGAAGAATCTGAAAAAGCATCAGATTTTGTGGGAATGATGCTAGCTGCTGCCACCTCAAAGACTTGTGCCACTAGATGATGTATCCGCGTGAAGTTATGAGAACAAGACTACGTAAAGAGGGAACAAAATATAGATCTTTTTTCCAGACACTATCTTTGGTTGTTCAAGAAGAAGGCTATGGGTCTCTCTACCATGGTCTAACAGCTAAGCCGGTGAGACAGATTCCAAGCACAGCCATCGTGAGGGCCACTTATGAGCTGGCGGACTACCTGCTCAGTGGATAGCAGGTGCAGCTTCCAGACAACAGAGCGGGAAGACCAAAAGATTACAGTGAACCATGGAATAGCAAAGCTGGAAGGACAGACAGAAAGAAAATGGCTGGGGAACCCTGACCTACGCCAAGGTGAGTGTCCAGTTGCAGGAACTAAAGCAGTCACAGCATTACATGGTCTTTTAGTAGTGTGAAAAAAAATCCTTGGCTGCCTCCAAGGAAATGCCTTTAAAAGCACTCCTTTCTCAAAATTGCCATTTTCTCTACTGTGTCCATGAGACAGAGTTGCATTTTGTTGATTTCTGGCAGTCAGAGTATAGTGTTTATTCGGTGAGCACTTTCCAGTTTTCTAAACAGAGCTATCCCTAACTACATACTGTATCAAAGCTATCCAAAGGTAGTAGTAACAGTCATAAATTTTTATCTTCTGGCTCTTAATTCCTGTTAAATTGTAAGACAACAGTAATAGTGAGATCCTCAGTGTTATTTTTATTTTTCACATTCCCTGAGACGACTTGGCAACCAATAAAAGAGTGTCTAAATATCTTGTATATTTTTACCTTAAAATGTCTTGGTTTCCACTGCAGACAGGTGCTTGATGTTTAACATAATGTTGACAGTTAAGTTTGTTAACATATCAAACTCATGGGATGAACTAGTAAAATGTTGATTTTGGCCATCTCAGTGATTCGAGCATGTCCTCATATCTTACATAATTTTATGGTATGTGAATGAGTGCAGTTGTGTTTTCAGTGATGAGCTAGTTATGCACTTAAATTATTACCTGTTTATTATATTTAGATGTCATTTACTTAAAGTGAAAAAAAGTGACCATTTCTGCATCTTACTCTACTTGCTTTCGCATTAAGAATTTGAAACTGTGAATTATTTCTGGATCTGTATAGATTACCTTTATTTTGTAGAGAAAATGATAATTTGCAGTTTTGCCCTTGTGAGTTTTTTTAAGGGGACAATATTCAGGTCAGTATAAACATTATATAAGAGGGGGCTCTCTGCTTGATCTTAATTGACTTATGGTTTTGTAAATAAACAGACTGCTTTTGACAAGAAGTTTTTTCTGTCTTAGTTTCCTGAATGGTAAACCTCAGAAAGATTCAAGCTAATTTGTGTTAAATATGCTTTTAAATTCTGCTATTGGTTCAACTGCACTTTTTAATACTTTAAAAGTATTCAATATTATGCGTATGTCCCTTATAAAGATGTTTACTGTAATTCTGTTAAGAGACTCTGCCTACGGATGTTGCTGTATTGGTGTGTAACTCTTCACAGTTAACTGCCACTGTGGTGCTCACATCAGTATACCCGAACTGTACATCTTGTGCAATGCCTTTATCATAAGAATAACTCTTGAGAAGAGACCTTCATGGCTAGTGAAGGAGAACTAGTGATTTCAGGAGAACAGGAGAAACGAAGATTTTCCACTGATAATTCAGCCTCCAGCCACAAATTTGCGTGGTAGGCAGACTTTCAAGCTTCCTGTCTCTGTGTCTGTCTTTGTCCCTCTCTACCTCTGTCTCTGTCTCCTCATTTTTGGGTAATTTTTCCATTTTAAAAAATTTTAAGGCAAAGCAGTTTCTTGGCTTTCAGGCCCTCCTTTCCCTTTATCTTGTTAATAATCCCCTCTCCCTCTCCCAACCCAGGAGAGGCAAGGAAGCAGGCCTCAGAAGAGACCTCCATGACTACTGAGAACTAGTGATTTCGCATGGCACGCAAGTGTACCATGGGGTTTTCCAATTTTTGCTTTTTAAAAAATATTTTTTTTTAGTTTTTGAAATAGTTTTTAAACTTCTCTTTTTCACTGTTTCTTGGTTGTTTTCATTGTTGTTGTTTCTCTCTCTCTGTTTCCTTTTCTGAACACTCCTGGATGCTCAGATTGAACTTCAAGTTTGGGAAGAAACACACTTTCATTCAGATAACACCGCAGGACCACAAGAAATATGGGAAAGCAAGAAAATACCTCTCCTCCAAGGGAAAAGAATAACTCCTCTTCATCCACACACAGTTCAATGGAAATCATAGAAATGTCTGATAAAGAATTTAGAACATTCATAATGGCAAAGCTAACGGGGATGGAAGAGAAGAGAGACAATGAACTGCAGAAGAGAAAGGAAAAAAGGAGCTGACAAGTTCCGGGAGGTGAGGAAATTCTTGCAAGATCTAAAAGAGGAATTACACACTTTACGAAAGAATCAAATGGAACTGTTAGAGATGAAGACTATAATACAGGAAGTCAAAATCTCTCTTGAAAGTATTAAAAGCAGACTAGATCATACAGAAAATAGAATCGCAGATGTAGAAGAGAAAATTGCTGGCCTAGAAAAATCTACCATGAAGACTGAGAAAATTGCCCAAAAATTTGAGAATAATATACAAGAAATACTAGATACCATCAAACGTCCAAACATTCGGTTAATTGGCATCCCAGAAGGTGAAGAGACTCATAAGGGCATTGATAATCTATTCCATGAAATCCTATCCTGCAAGAAAACTTTCCAAACCTGGAGAGGCACTCAAAGATCCAGTCCCAAGATATACAAAGGATCCCAAATAGAATCAACCCAAGAAGATCTTCTCCAAGACACATTATAGCCAGACTGACCAAAACCACAGACAAAGATAAGATACTAAGACTGGCAAGAGAGAAACGGCAAGTTACCTACAAAGAATATCCCATCAGACTAACAGCATACCTCTCATCAGAAACAGTGTGAGCGAGGAAAGAATGGGAAAATATATTCAAAGTGTCAAGGGAAAAGCAATTGCAACTGAGAATACTATACTGGAAAGATTATCCTTCATATGGGAAGAAAAGACAAGAACATTCTCAGATAAACAAAACCTGAAAGAATTTACCAGCACCAGACCAGATCTACAAGAAGTTCTCAAGGGAGTGCTATATCAGGAAAATTAAATGTAATCACACAGAAATAAGAGTTCAAAAACTAAGAAAATGGCAAACTTAATTGTGGGAACAAGTCTGGAGTTGAATATTATATCCAAGAATTCAATCAGGAAATAGAACCACAACACAAGATAGATTAAGTACATGAGACTGAACTGGTGAAATAGCATACTGTGACTTTTGACTAAAATACTGCTGCTTTTCTCCTAGTCCTTGTTGTCCGGTTTTAAGAGTTTTTGTCCTGGGATCAGCAGTTAGTGTAATGGCTATGTCACTGGACTCCCATGTAGTTGACCGTGGTTCGAGTCCCGGACCTGGTGATTTAAACTCAGGCCAGGCGCGTGTGCGTGCGTGCCCAAGATCCTGAGAGAATGGAGGAGAAGGGATTGCGGTGTGGCCATCCCCCCTGGGGGTGATTTCTTGCATTCTGTATCTCTGTCTCTCTGTATTTCTGGCGAGTGCACACGCCCTATAGCAAAAATCTCTCAAATAAATAAATAAACAAATAAATAAAGAGTTTTTGTCCTGTCTTAAGCTGTCAATAGGTTCATGTACCTACTATTTGAACAAAGCTCTGTCTTGACTCTCTCTCACGCAACTCTGTAGAACTAAGCTCACTAGATGGAGCTCACACATAATCAGTTTGTCACTTTGAAACCATGTTAGAGGATTTCTAGATTGTTCAGTCCAGTCATTTTATAGTAGCATTACTATAAAGGGGCCAGCATCGTTTGGATTATTAAAAATAATGATTGTGATGGGAACCAGCAGTTAGCGTAATGGCTATGTCGCTGGACTCCCACGTAGTCGACCGCGGTTTGCGTCCCGAACCCGGTGGCTTAAAACTCACGCCGGGCGCGTGTGCGTGCGTGCCCAAGATCCTGGGAGGAGAATAGAGGAGAAGGGATTGCGGCGTGACCATCCCCCCTGGGGGGTGATTTCTCGCTTTCTGTCTCTATGTCTCTCTCTGTCTGTCTGGCGAGCGCACGCGCCCTATAGCAAATAAAAAAAAAAAAAAAAAAAAAAAAAAAAAAAAAAAAAAAACCTCTCCAAAAAATAAAAAATAAAAAAAAAATAATGAGTGTTCACTCTCTTATCATTTTAGCATTTTTATATTTGTTTTAAATAATTTAAAATATCTATTTGAAGAATTTAAGTGCTAGAATCATCAGTCTATTCCTTATTCTTCTAGAATTTTTCATGCCTATCTTTTGTGGCTTACATGCTCTTCTACCCACACTGTTATTACTGGAGGGACCCCTTTGGGACTAGTGGCACCATTCGGCCTTTGCTTCCTCTAATAATGATCATGACTCTAACATTCTTGAGAATATAGTTATTTCCAAGTGGCTTAATTTGGGAGGACTTTTAATACAAATAAGAATATTAACTTTCTACCCATTCAGATCTCTTCTCCATCGTACCCTTGTATTTTCCATTACCTGTACTTTGATTTTTACGCTACTCCTTTTAGAAACCGAACATTTAGTTTCACTCAGTTTTTGTGTTAATAAACTATTTGAATGTACACCCCTGTGTATATGAAACAAATTACAAGCTATCAGTCATAGCTATGTGATCAACATTCAAAGAATTAACTTTTGACAATTCATGTAAGATTTGATATTCTTACATTTATGTACATGGCTATAAATTATGTACACTTGAGGTTCTCTCTCTCTCTCTCTTGCTCACTCTTTGTCTTTCCCTCTCTCTCTCTCAAGCACACATACTTTGTATTTTCAAAATAAAATAATTTTTTAAAAAAACTTAGAAGACATTGGCAATATCCATAATATGGTGTAAAGAAATTAAACCAAAACTTTGTAGGTAAACTACAAAGTCATCAATAACACATGCTATTGCCAGACAGGCTCTCTGGCTGATGTAGAAGGTGTTGATGTTAATCCCAAAGACATCTGTGTTCCTCCTCCATGTGTCAGTGCAGCTCTGTGTGCAGGGATCTACCAAGCTAAAGAGCTAAGGGGTAAATGTGCTCATGTCTGAATGAGTGGCACTTTGTCCTGCAGCCATGTTGGAAACCATCACCCTCTGACCTAGAGGAAGTCCCAGTCACATGAGTTGTATGTGGCATTGACCCACATCAGCCTCCACGTGGAGCAGCCAGCTCTGCCCAGCTTGGGAACTGCTGAGGCTAAAGGAGTAGCTCAGCTTCCAGAAGGTCTGACCCAGACTCAGACTCATCATCCACTCCCAGAGCACACGGGGCATGAGCTGCACTGTCCTGACCAATGTCACTGATCCTTCCAGAGGGATTCCAACTCTCTCCTCTTTGCCTAGTCAACAAAACAGCCTTATCCAACCCAGCTGGTGTCTGTGAATGGTCGTTCTTGCAGTCTGACAGCCATGAACACTCAGTTCACACACACATACATAATACATACAGTTCTGATCATACAAATGGAATTTTCCTAACACTAAGAATCAGGAAAATATATAATAAGATTAAATATCTTTTTTGGTATTTCAGAATTATGAAAATATAAACATAACAGATATCAAGGAAAGAACAGGGTGGGAGAAAACAGTAATTTCATATATGGCTGCTGTTGCCAAAAAAAAGTAAAGCCATTTTTAGAGAAGTATAGACCAACATTTTATGACTGTAAACACTATGGCCTAAAATTCCACTTCCTCACATACACTTGGATCTCCCATGGCTGTGAGGTTTGAGTCCTGGACCTAGCAGCTTGAAAAACACGTGGGGCACATGTGCATGTGTGCTCACCTTTTAAATGGTGAATGTCAACATGCCATGGTAAAAAGTAAGCATTAGATGAAAAATACTGTTTGGTTCTCTTTGGAAATACAATCTGACACATGAAACAATTCCTACTTAAAGTCAACAAAATATGAATGGGACCAGCATATGGCATAATGGTTATGCCACTGGACTCCCATGTAGTAAACTGCAGTTCAAGTCCTGTACCAGGTGGCTTAAAACTCATGACAGGTGTGTGTGCATGTGTGCTCAAAATTTCAAGTGGAGAATAGAGAAGGGATTGAGGCATGGCCATCCCTAATGGGGAGTGATTTCTCACTTTCTGTCTCTCTGTCACTGTCTCTAGAGAGCACATGGACCCTATAGCAAAAAAAAAAAAAAAAAAAAAAAAAAAAAAAAACTCTGTAAAAAAAAAGTCAACAAAATATGGTAATAATTTACACTACCAGAAATGTTCATAGGCAAGAGGGACCAAAGCACTATTTTGAAAGGAAACTGACATGTTAAACTTGAATAAAATTATTCACATATTAATCACTTTAATAAAATTCCTCCTTATAGGAACTCAGCTTATATGCTTTGTAAACCTTTATAAATATAAGAGAGAGAAATATATTGCTTTGTATTTTATATAAAAGAAGTTGTGGTCTAGAGGTGAAGGGAGCCAGATCCCATATGCCCAGCTGCTGATCAAATTCCAGTCCCAGCAACTGGAAAAACATGCCAGGCATGTGTGCACGTGTTCTCAAATCACAGCAGAGTGGAGAAATGGACAAGGGATAGCAATGTGACCATGCCCTACTGGGGAACTGCTCTCCCTCTCCCTCTGTTGCTCTGTCTCTTTCTGACAAATGCATGTACCCTCTGACAATTAAAACAAAAAGAAGGGGGAAAAAAAGAAGAAAAAAAAAAAACAAGTGTGGGCCAGCAGGTAGTGGTGATTGGGGCATGGCCCATATGGCCAAAATACAGTTTGAGTCCAACAGCTTGAAAAATATGCTGGGCATGTGTGCATACATGCCTAGAATCCCAAAGGGAGAATGGAATAGAATTGTGATGTGGCCATTCCCCCCGGGGTATGATTTCTCGCTTTCCTTCTCTTTCTCTCTCTGTCTTTTTCTGTTTCTTTCCAGCAAGCTCACACACCTTATGACAGAAAAATGTCAAAAGAAAAAAGAAAAAGAAAAAGAAAAAGAAAAAGAAAAAGAAAAAGAAAAAGGAAAAGAAAAAGAAAAGGAAAAGGAAAAGGAAGAAGAAAAGGAAAAGGAAAAAGAAAAGGGAAAAGAAAAAGAAAAAGAAAAAGAAAAAGAAAAAGAAAAGAGATAGAAGACTTATAACTCTCCAAGGACACAGAGGAACACAAATTGACAGTTCTAGAGCAACCTCTAACATTGCTAACCCTGACAAGCTGAGGCTATAAACATTAGACCATAGGGCTGGCAGTGCCTGCTTCTATAACCCCACCTACTGAGGAAGTGACCCCAGACCTGGGGCCAGGATGCTGGAGATACCCTCAGGCATAAGACTGAAACTAGTGCAAGTGATACACAAATATACAAAAAATATTCAGAAAGTTCACAGAAACTGTGTGTTGGGAAAAAAATTGTTCATAGACTTCTAAATTTTTCTGCACCTTGGGACAAGCAGATGCATTGTGCTTATGTCACTGGACTCCCATATGGCCAACAGGGTTTGAGTTCCAGACCCAGTGGCTTCAAAATCATGGCAGGCATGTCTGCATGCATACCCAAGATCCTGAGAGGAAAATGGAAGGGATTGTGAAATCACCCCCTCTGTGGGGTGATTTCTAGCTTTCTATCTCTCTGTCTCTCCAGCAAGTGCACAAATCCCCTAGCAAAAATGTCTCTCTTACAAAAAAGAAAAATTTTTCCAAACCAAAATAAATGTATAATTTCATTTTTCTACAAACTTGTTGAATAGACAATTCTCTGGCATATCTCTCTTAGCTTTCTAAAAATTTTAGTTTTAAAGTGACTAAAAGAATCAAAGATTAGCCCATTAAGAGACCAGCAGTTAGCATAATGGCTATGTCGCTGAACTCCCATGTAGTCGACCGCGGTTCGAGTCCCGGACCCAGTGGCTTAAACTCACGCTGGGCATTTGTGCGTGCATACACAAGATCCCAAGAGGAGAATGGAAGAGAAGGGATTGCGGCGTGGCCATCCCCCCTGGGGGTGATTTCTCGCTTTCTGTCTCTCTGTCTCTGTCTTTCTGACAAGCGCACGTGCCCTATAGCAAAAACCTCTCCAAAAAAAAAAGATTAGCCCATTTAAAAAGGGCATCTACAAATTAGCCAAAGCTAATAGCCCCTTCTCTGAAAAAAGCGTGCATAAAGAAGCACGTATGACCTTCAACCATGGATTTTGCAACAGCAACAAGAAACTAATCTGTATAACTATGTTTACATGAGAGGAGGCCAAAACAGAATGCCACACACCTGTGTAAATGTGTTTGCAATTTAAAAACAAACATTTACTCTAGAAAAGAATTTTTTTTCTACCTCAGCTATGAAAATCTCAGGAAAAGTTTTACCTTAACATCTTTTAGGAAAACTACTTGTGTTTATTCTCTGGATCTCATTCCCTCCCACCTTCTTGCTTTTGTTTTTGTTTTGTTTTGTTTTTGCTATAGGATGTGTGCATTAGCCAATGATAGAGACAAATAGAGAGAGAAAGCACTCTCCAGGTGGGATGACTATACCTCAATCCCTTCTCCTCCACCCCCTCTTGAGGTTTTGAACATGTACCAGGCCTGCTTTTCAATCCACCAAGTCTAGGTCTGGAACCATGCAGACAGCTATGTGGGATCCAGCTTCCTTAACCACTGTGCCACCTGGTTGGCCCAACCCCCCACCCCACCTTCTAAATAAATAAATAGCAAGGCAGCAACAGACACACTAAGGAAGACTTTAGGTCCTGGAGCCTGACTGCCTCTTACTACCTTCCTAACAACCTGAGCATGTGCTATCTCATACACAACACTGGGATGACAGGGGCCAGACCTAGGTGCAGTGCTAAAACGTGGCACTCTGCAAGGCTGACTCGCATGGGAAGGCTCCACATTTATGCCTGGAGACTTCCCTGAGTACTCAGGACACACGTGTGCCCATGATCCAAGGCTGGCAAAAATTGGGGTTAGATCATGGTGGGAATCCTGTTGAAGGGCTGTCTCTCTTTCTCCCCCTCTATTGGTATCATAAAATAAGTAAATGTGTAAAAAATCAAAAATACTACAAACAAAAAAATAAAACTAATATAATAACTATATCTACATAAGAAGATGGTTCTGAAAATTCAGTGCTTATAGCAAATGCTTAATAAATATTTCCTATTATAATCCAACTTGGCTAGATTATATTGGTAAAAAGAATGTATTTGTCTAGAGTCAACTTCAAATTAAATTACACAGATCAACATTATAATGAATAATTAATAAAATCTAAGAAAGGTTGAATCACAGAGACAGTTGTGTTTATTTGCTACTTACAGCACAGAAAGGCCAGTCGATTCAATGGACATATCAACCACCTCAATTCAGTGAACTCCTCCAGACTCGTGCAATTCACTCACTCTCAGCACAAGTTTACCCATTATGTCAGTGTTCCTCTCTACTGGTAAAACACCCTTTAGAGTTCCAGGTAAACTAATGCATGATAAAGATCAAGAAGACCCTGCTTACTGACACATTCAGAGAGCTTACCATCCTTCAAAAGAGAGGGATGTGTGGTTGCTAAAGAGCTGAGACACAGAATTTCTATCTAACCATGAGTGCAATGGAAAAAACGTAGAGGACATTAAGCAGGAAACTGATATTATCTAATCTCTTTTTAAATTTTCTTTTTTTTTTAACTTTGTTTGCTATGTGTGTGCTCACGAGAGAGAGAGAGAAAGTAAGAAAGCAAGTTACCAAGTCTGGGACTACAACCATGGTCAACTATATAGGAGTCTAGTGCCTTAACCATCACATCACCTACTGGCCCCCTGTTCTCTACTTTTACTAGATCATTCTGACTGCTATGAGAAGCATAATAAGGGATGAGGCAGAGGGCAAGAATCTGACCAAGGGCAGCTGAGGGGCTGGTAAAGTCCTTCAGGAAAGAGATTCATCACCTGAACCAGGACCTCTAGACAGATTATATAAAAGGTCATAGTTGGGATATATTTTGACAGTAGGCAACTGGATTTGTTAATGAGCAGTGCCTAGGGAGGGGGGAACTGAAAGGAGACTCCTATATTTTGAACAACTGGGTGACTGAGAGGTGTGACAGACTGTGTTCTGTCCCATCCCCAAATCTATGTGTTGGAACCATAATGTCCAGTAATTCAGAATATGAATGCAAGGCCAGTCCTATAGCCCAGTGGCTAAGGAGCCAGACCCCACATGGCCAATCACTGTTCAAATCCTAACCTGGTGGCTTGATAAACACACTGGCAGCATGTGCATGTATGCCCCAAATCCCAACAAAATAGAGAAATGGAGGAGAAGGATTATGGACAACCACCACCCATCAAAGGTTGTTTTTACCTCTTTCTCTGTCTCTCTCTGGCAAACACACAAAACCTCTGACAACCAAAGACTTAAAATAGTAGTAGTAATAATAATAATAATATATTTGGAGAAAACTCACTAAAACACTAATTTAATTAAAAGGAGGTAGTTAGGGGGTCCTGACTGGTGTCTGGTATCTGGGTGGTGTCCTGATGAAAGGAGAACATTTGGACACACACACAGAAGCCAGGGATTCATGTGTACTAGGAGAGAGAAAGTAAACACAGAGCACGAGAATCGCCATGTGGAAACCAAGGACAAAGAGCTCGGAAGAACCAAAGCTGTCTCTATCCTCACCATGACCATCCAACTTCTCGAACTAAGAAAAATATATTTGTGGTGTTTATGTCACCCAGTCAGTGGTATGTGGTTAGGACAGCCAGAGCAAACTAATATGGGCAAGAGTGTGTATAAGGATCTAGGTAGAGAATTCTATCTAGGACATATTAAGTAGAATGAAAATACTAGAAGATACACAGCTGGCTGAGGGTACAGACTCTTCTTGAGGCGCCTCAGATGCCCACCATAACCCAGCCATAGATTAATACCCACACCCCCAGTCTTCTCTTTCACTTCTTCCCCAAATGTCTCTTTCACTTAAGAAAGATGACTGATAGCTGACATTTACTCTTTCCTGATATGCTTATCTCTGTCACTCATTGTAGACACAGGAAAAGGTTAAGGGAAAGGCTGGCCTTGGTAGCATTTGGAAAGATCATCTGCCGTCTTCCACTATCCACCAAGCCGAGGAGCTGCAGACCTCTCCACACCCGCCACTACACCAACGTGGCTTCCACAGTACTTACCAAGTAGGCATGTCGGCATGCCATTCCCCTGTACTCCTCCTACTGAACCTTCCTCTCCTACCTGAAAATCTTCTATAAGTTGCCAACTCAAGAGAGCTCACCTGTTTCCCTTCCCAGAACATGTCTGGAGAAACCAGAGACAGTCATCCCAGCAACACAGAGGGACCTGCAATGACCAAACAACTGCTCCCTGCCTCCCGCAAAGCCCAGGAACCCCAACTATTCCCCTTCAGAACACATCCACAGCTATTCCAACATGCCTAGTCACCTTGAACAAGTCACCTGGAACAAACCACACTGCATCAGGAAGCACTCCTGTAGCAAAATCTGCACCCCTCGACAGGGCCAGATCACACATTCCAATTTTTATTTAGAGAATATAAATCTCTTCAAAAAGATACATTCCTTCATTTAATCAATGGTAAAAAGCCTTATTAAACAGAAATAAAGCCTAAATATCTTAAACAGAAATACAAACCACTTCACTGAAAGTTTATGAGCATGTAGTAAACATATATTTCTACTTAAGGAATTATATGACTGAGGTTGTTTTTTAAATTTTCTTCACTGGCAACCCCATTTTATCAAAAGAACAAATTACTTAACAGTGGGAAAAATGCAAAAATTAAATTCCAAACATGAAATATACAACAAAAAATCAGGAAGTTTCTTCATTACCAAACAGATTAACAAAATTCTCAGACACTTAGATACTTTCTTGTTTTTATAATTATTTACTTCATTTTATTTATTCATTCATTTATTTTAATTTGACCAGAGAGAGAAAGACAGGGAAAGTGAGAAAGCAAGAGCCAGATCTGGGCCATGAACCACAGTCAGCCATGTGGGAGTGTCCAGCACCTTAACTACCACACCACCTGCTGGTCCCCACGTTCAGATACTTCCTGAGGCATCTCAAAACACCTACATCAAAAGTTGCATTCTTTTGAAAAGTATCAGGACATTTTCAGTGCTGAGACCATTCGTAGCACTTACACTGTATACAAAGCAGCATTGTACTACTATGGTTCACATTTGATTAACACAAATTTTTAAGTTTTATGTCACAATTTACCAATGCAACATTCAGTGAACACAATGACTAATATTTATTTCTTCCATCTGAAACTGATACTGCAATACCATTTAAACACAAGGAATAATGCCACGTCTTCTTCCCTATAATAAGCAATTTAATGAAATATCACTCCCATAAACAAACAGACATCATGAATGATGCAGTCTGGCCTATAATAATATCTGAAGACATGGCCCTCCTGCCCTTTTGGTATAGGGTCGGTGCCAACACACATACACTCCTAGATGTGCAGGAACAACCCAAAGGAAGGAAAGGATAGCGTCTTTATGGGCGGTGGATGCCCTATGGCATCCATCTCTATAGATAGAGACACATGCCAGAACTAGCAATATTTCAGAGACAGAGGAAAAGGCAATAAATTGATTTCTCTATACACACAGAGAAAAATATCATGGCCCATAGCTTTTTGTTGCTGTTTTATTTTTTCATTATTATTATTATTATTATTATTATTTATACAGTCGATCACTATACATCACTTAGATTGTAAAGAGACTTTACCCAGCATGATATACACCTCAGTCTAGTTAAGAATACTGTACACATCCTCATCAACAGATAATAAATCATATCTGTGTCCCACAAATATCTTACCTCTCCATTTTTCCTCCAAATTATGTTTCCTGTGCTCTTCCCCTCCCACACTCTCCTTCCATTTTGTCTCTAGTGTCCATGACAATTTTTAATGCTTTTACGTCCTCCAGTCTATCAGTCTCTACCATAGAGTGTGGACAGTCGGTATATGTTAAGTGGAAACACACAATGTCTCTCTTTCATAGCCTGACTTGCTTCACTCAGCAATGAATCTTCCATATTCGTCCACTTTTTATCAAATTCCAGGGCCTTGTTGTTTTTTTATGGCTGAAATATATTCCATGCCATATATGTGCCACACTTTTTCAATCCATTCATTTTTATGTGGACATTTGAATTGGTTCCACGTCTTAGCAATCGTGAATAATGTTACTATAAATATAGATGTGCAAGCGCTTTTCCGACTGAGTGTTCTCCTGTCCTTTGGGTAGATACCCAGGAGTAAAGCTGCTGGATCATATGGTAGTTCTATTTGTAGATCTTTGAGGAAACTCCATACTGTTCTCCACAGTGGTTGGACCATTTTACATTCCCAGCAACAATGTAGGAAAGTTCCTCTTTCACCACATCCCCACCAGCACTTATCATTTTTTTTATTTTAATCTTCGCCATTCTGACTGAGGTTAGGTGGTATCTCATTGTGGTTTTGATCTGCATCTCTCTTACGATGAGAAATGTTGAGCATTTTTTTATATCCTTTTTGGTTGTTCCTATCTCTTCCTTAGAGAGTTGTTTATTCAGCTCATTTTCCCCTCTTTTAATTGGGTTAATCATTTTCTTCCAGGTAAGCTGCTTGAGTTTTCTGTATATTCTAGTTATCAGCCCCTTATCTGAGGCACAGTTAACAAATATTCTCTCCCATCCAGAGGGTTGTTGATTCACAAAAATTATGGTATCCTTTTCTGTACAGAAATTTCTTAATCTGGTGTAATCCCACCTGTCTATTTTGAGGATTATTGTCTGTTCTTTGGGGGGTCTTACTTTAAAAGTCTTTGCCTTTTCCAATGTCTCCCAGTTTCCCCAGTGTTTTCCACCAGTAGCTTTATAGTTTGTAGTCTTAAGTTAGATCTTTGATCCACTTTGAGTTGATTTTTGTTAATGGTGATAGACAGGGGTTCAGTTTCATCTTTCTACAGGTGGATACTCAGTTTTTCCAGAAGCATTTGCTAAAGAGGTTTTCCTTTTCCCACTGGATTTCTGGTACCCTTGTCAAATATGAGTTGGCTATATGTTTTGAGGTTTATTTCTAGGGTCTCTACTCTGTTCCATTGGTCCCGATGTCTGTTTTTGTGCCAATACCATGCTGTTTTGATTATCACAGCTTTGTAATATATTTTTGGGTCATGAAGTGAGATGCCCCCCCCGACACCACTCTTCTTTCACAGGATGGCTTTGGCAATAAGGGGTCTTTTATGATTCCAGACAAATTCTATGTTTGTTTTTTCTAGATCTGTGAAGAATGTCTCTTAATTTTATAGGGATTGCATTAAATATGTAGATTAATTTGGGAAGGATTGCCCTAAGACAAGCATGGTAAGAAGAGACAAAGAAAGGCACTATATAGTAGTAAAAGGACAAATTCACCAAGAAGATATAACGCTTATAAATAGCTATGCACCCAAACCAGGCGTACCTAAATATGGCCCAACTTTATCCTTTTCCTCCTGCCATATTTAATATTTCCATATGCTGTGAGCAGCCGTGTGAGATCATATCCAAATGTTTACTCCTCCTTTCTCCCAATGAGAGAGCACATTAATACAAACAACATACAAGGGCTGGCAGGTGGCATGGTGTTTAAAGTGCTGTACTTTAACATGGCCAACCACAGTTTGAGTCCCAGACAGCAGCTTGAAAATCACCCTAGCCAAGTGCTCTTGTATGTCCAAAATCCTGAAAGGAGAATGCAGATGAAGGGATTATAGTGTGGCTGTTCTCCTTGGAGCATGAATTCTTTCTTTTCCTCTGTCTCTCTTTCTGGCAAGCACTTGTGCCCTATGGTAAAAACCTAAAGATATTAAATAAATAAATTTATATATGTGTGTATATATATATATATATATATATATACACACACACACACACGCAAAAAAGGCAGAGGGAAAGGGGACAAAAAACCTGAAACGTGGCATTAATTATGTATTGCTGCTGTTGTTAAGGTTTGAGTATTCCTCAGAGTAGACAAAAGAGGCTTCTCTGTTTCGAGTTTATGGTTGAGACTGGGCAGAGGAATAGTCCTTCCCTAACAGTTCTCCCTTTTCATCACAGAGAAGGGCTAAAGGTTCATTTAAGGGAAATACAGGTGGTGGTTGGTGGGGCCCTGCTCTGTAGAACACCTGTAAGCTCTGAAAGCGTCCTGACCAAACCATCATTTTGGTCTCTGCTTTTCTTCATAGATGTCAGCAATGAAGATTCTTCCCCCATGTTACTCAGTAAAACCAATCCATCTTCTGTCAGCTTCACATTCTTTTTCTTCTCAGAAATGTTTAATTCTTTAGCATCTTCCTATCATCATTTCTTGTGAGGAAATGATTAATGTTGGTGCCTCATAAAGATACAGACACACATCCCAACATTGATTCTGGGACCCTGTACAGGGCCAATAACTTGAATCATGGAGCTTCTGGCTCCCATGAGAACAGAGTCGCTTGCATTTCCTGGGCTAGAAATGACTGCTGATGAACAACATGTAATGGAAAGGGCCTTAATTCAGCATTCCTTATCTTACTAAGAGCCCTCCCACCTGCTTCTTTCTTCCCCATTGTGCCCCATTATGGTTTCAGGTAGAAGTGTACAGAAATCAGACTAGGTCCCCTTTATCTGTGATTCTGCCCTCCTCTGTATTTCGGTGGCTGACAAAAATATGCCACAGCTCTTCAGTAACGCTGGGGACCATCCCTTGGTCTCTCTCCCAGTAAGTCTCTACTTGGGTCCTGGACCTGGGGAAGCAGTTCTATTTTCCACGTAGTGTTCAGGTGCCCTTCCTGGGAGTCCCCATTAGCTCATATTACAACACTCCCCAAAAAACCTGCAACATACTTGACACCAGGGTCCCTCAATCTCTTTTCTAACCCTGGAGAGGTCTTCTGGGAAAGCTATGATGTCCAAGACTAGCTCTTTTAAGAGTATTAACTTGTGCTCAGAAGCAAAGAAATGACACTCACTTTCAATAGCATGCTGATAAAACCAAGCACTGCATGAGAAGCAGTTGTAGGCTCCAGGGAGGCTAGCAGTTGAGAGCCAGGTTCAGAGACTGTGAAAGCAGGTAAGAGGTAAAAGAGGGGAGATGCTTCATCACTAAGTCACACGTTCTTGTGCTATTCTCATTTAAGTGTAGGGGACTCAAACCAGAGCCAAGAGGAGAATTCTGAGAGACCACCACCTGAAGGAACCTGATAACCTTCCAATGATGGAAACCAAGATGATGGGCCTCAGCAAGGACCACCTCCACAAGGAGACAATCACCACCATCCACCCCCACCTTGCCCTGGGTTGCACCACAGACCACCCCCACCAGGAGCCCATCCTCCCCATACTCATGGAAAGCTCCTAGGACCTTGACCTCCCCAGGGGACAAAACCACACTGGTCCCTGGGGGAAACACCACTTCTACCCGCCCTCACCCCAGGGTGAACCATCCCAGTAATCAAAAATGACAGGTAGGACTCCTTTTCACTCCATCACAGGCCTGACCCCTACACTTCTCACACTTGAGTGTGCCAGAGAGGCAAATGAAGACACGTAGAAATTACAGTGCTGGACTCTATTGTAAGATTCAGAGTCAGGTATTCTGGGATAGGGTACAAGACTGTGCCATTAACAACTTCTTCAAGGTAATGCTGGTTTGGGAAACACTGTTCATATGATTCCAATTCCAATGATTTCCTGTCTCCTTTTGGTTTCAAATGAGAAAATAGGGCAGTGTATGGTCCCCTTGGTGCTCAGCCTCCTGTCCTAGCAGTCAGTGACTTCCCATATCAGGTGACTGTCATGACCACTCTGCTCAGTCTTGCTTCATACCAGGCTTTCTCTCAAGTCCACTCTACCTGCTGGATTGCATTTTAACTTGGTGCTGCTGAATGCAGTCCAGTGTTTTAAATAATTACTTTTAAATTAATACTTACCTGAGTTTAAAAAAAGAAAACTGACTGACCAAAAAGATATGAAGATAATTCTTACAGACATGCCATCCTTACTCCCCATTTCCCTCCCTAAAAAAGTCACAACTGTGAACTCCTATGGTCATCTTTTTGGCAATATTTCTGTGGACATTAGTACTTTTGAAAAATTTGTGGAAAATGCAGTTAAAGTACAAGTTCACTTCAGTTCAAAGAAATTTGGAATCCATGCGAAGCTTTCTCAAAATACATATTTTCTATGAACCTTTTAAAAACACCCCTTCTCATGTATGCACATATATCATCTTTCCTATAAATGTTATCGGTCTTTATATGCAACTCTGTATGTGCTCTCTTCAGATAACATTTTTTAAACTTTTATGTCAATATATCTTTCCATAGTTTTACCATGGTTATCATTGTTTATTATAGGGCTTTATTTGGGGGCTTGGGACCTTTTATGTTTTTCTCTCTTTTTCTTTTTTTTGGCTGTTGTTTTCAATGGAATACTATTCTATTGTGCTGCTAACCTTTGATTTGTTTATCCAACACGCCATTACTGGATTATTTTAAACTAGTTTCAGTTTTCCACTATGGAAGGATATTTTGCAGTGATCATCTTTTAAAGTATTTTTTTTTTCTTTTTTTTTTTTTTTTGGAGAGGTTTTTGCTATAGGGCGCGTGCGCTCACCAGACAGACAGAGAGAGACAGAGAGATAGAAAGCAGGAAATCACCCCCCAGGGGGGATGGCCACGCCGCAATCCCTTCTCCTCCATTCTCCTCTCGGGATCTTGGGCACGCACGCACACGCGCCCGGCGTGAGTTTAAGCCACCGGGTCAGGGACTCGAACCGCGGTTGACTACGTGGGAGTCCAGCGACATAGCCATTACGCTAACTGCTGGTCCCAAAAGTATTAATACATCAGTGAACATGTTGATAGCTACCAAAATATATACACTCTAAGAGTCATCTTTCTCTCATTTCACATGCAGCAGCTCAAAGCACATTACCTGCTAGGTGCACAAGAGTGAACAAAAATAAATTGAGAAAGAAAGGGCACAAAAGACAAGGAAAAAGAAAAATGGCTGACAGCTACCTCACTTCTCAAATACCAGAATGAGATTAGAAAATTCCAGTCACATGGTTTTCCCTATTAACTTCCTTGTTTGTTTGTTTCAGAAAGTGAATTAAAAGAGAATGTCCTTCAGAAAGCCATGACATTGGAACCATGTGGGCCTAACTTTATCTTCAAAATACCAATAAATTAATCATTATGCAATTTTTGATTGTCATCTCTCCTTCTTGGTTCTGTGAGGGAATGGAAGGATCCTAAAGACAACATAATAAAGTTCAGGGCCCCTTCTCATAGATGCTTTCCTCAAGACTGCCTCCTTCTTTACACATAAGCCAGCTGCCAGATGAAGGAATTTCCATTGTTCCTCCCCTGTTCTGGGATCTATAACACAAACACAAATTTGAAAATTATTTTCAGATCTCTTTCAGTACCCTAGTACGTAAAGGAAATAATAAAAATATAATAAATAAATAAATGCTTGGAACTTGAGAAACAGAATAACATTGGACCCAACTTAAAAATATAGGCAATTTCAATATACATTTCCACCATTTTAGTTTCTCATTTACCCTATTGCACATAGTTCAAAATACAAATATATGCAAAACCAACCACTTTTTTTTATTTCCTAAAACTGCATTCCCTTACAAGGGAAAAAAAGAGAGAAAGAGAGAGAGAGGAAGAAAGTATCCCCCCAATGAATTGTATCACACTGCAAAAGCTGCTCCGTTTTCTCACCCTGTTGGGATTTTGTGCCTGTATGCATACACTTTGAGCAGGTTTTTTAAGCCACTAAGGCTGAGATTCAAACCACGGTCAGCCATGTGAGATTTCCCTTACTTAGTTAGTAGGCCATGAATCCATCCTTACCAACTACTTTTACATAAGTAATACCCTGTTGCAAAAATCTAGCACAAACATAAAAACAGCTTGGGTTACTCCACCAACTAGATCTAGAAGAATAAGATATCTATCCTGGGGCCAGCTGGTGGTATGTTGGCTAAGACTTGGATCCCATATGGCCAACTACATGATTTAAGTACCAGATCCAAGAGTTTAAAAGACACTCTGCGTGTGTATGCTTGGGCAACCAAAATCCTAAGAGGAGAATAGAGAAAAGGGGATAGGGACATTGTCATCCCCCATGAGGGGGTTCTTTCTCACTTTCTGTGGAGAACAGCTTAAGCTGCAGAAACATGATTCTGTGAGCTTCATTTGCATATCAATTAAATAAATTAGCATAAGAATATGCTAGCAGCATGCTGTTATCAGCATTGCAAAATAGTATCAGTTAAAGGAAGCCATATGTGTTATTCAGATTTTGCCCCCAAAGATCAGAAGAAACCACAGGGTGCCAATCCTTTCCCCAACATCAGCCAACTAAGATCTTAAAACAACTGACTTTGCATTCTATTTCCTCTTCCCATATTTTCTGCCCTATGAAATAATAAACCTGAGGCTGGTTCAAAGTCACGGCTTTCTACATCAGAGAAATAAGGCCCACCCAATCCTCACTTTTTTATACTTGTATTGTTAGGCCAAATTGACATAACCACCACCATGTTAGACCCTCAAGAACAGAACTCAAGGAGTCTGAGACCACATAAATAAACAAAGTGCAGGTGGTCCCTGACAACGCCAGAGCCAGGTCAACCTGACCTCAACTGAAAGTCCTAATCTAAACCTAAACATATAGTGACAGCTAGCTTTCACACACCGCCTTCCCCCAAGTGGAAAATTACTGACTGTACTTCTTATATCGCGATTCAGAGCTATAAAATATCCCTTTATCTTAGGCTCAGGGTCCTTGTTGAAAGCCTGCTCTATTGGACAGAAACTCGGACAGCAGCTAGCTGGAAAAATAAAAGCCTCTTATGTAATTGCATTGTTGTCATCTTTTCTGCGTCGCCAATGTTTAGATCGATCTCAGGACCCTAACAGTATGTCTTTGTGTGTTTATTTTTATGTTTATTTCTAATCCACAGCCTTCTCACTCAAAAAAATGCATTCTACCATGCAGGTCCTGGCAACTTTCTCCCTCTCTCTCTCTCTCTCTCTCTCTCTCTCTCAACTCTCACTGGCAAGCGCACATGCCCCGTATCAAAAAAAAATTTTTTAAGTCTATTCTGTCTGTGATGTGAAAAGTAGCAGACTCCCAAATAGCTACACCTTTTCAATCCCCTAATAGAACATATTAAATTATGTGGAAAAAGGAAATTAAAGTAGTTAATCACTTGATCTTAAAATAAAGAGTTGTTCCAAGATTTCCCAGAAGCACTCAATGTCATTACATGATCCTTCAATGTGGAAGAGGAAGGTAGAAGAGTCAGCACTAGGATGATGTGATACCACTGACTACTGCTAGTTTTGAAGAGGAAGAGAGCTCAGGAATGTGGGCAAGGAAATGGGATTCTTCCCTAGAGCCTCCAGAAGGACCTTTAGTACTAACACACAGACTTTCCTTAGAGAGATTCAAGTCAGACATCTAAACTAACGTAAGATAATAAGCTCATATGTGTTAAGCCACTAGTTTTTGATGATATAATAACAACAGAAAAATGAATACAATTCTCACAGGCTAATTTCCTACTTTTCTGTGTCACCTGTCAATAAAAGATACCTGACTAGGCCAGCCCTGTGGACAGGTGATTTAGAAAGCTGGACCCCACATAACCAAGTGCAGAGTTCAAATCCCAGCCCTGGTAGCTTGAAAAACATGGCAAGAATGTATACATGCATGCTCAAAATCCTGATCCTGCAGAAAACTGTACACTAAGGAATGGAAAGCAGCACTCAGAGACATTATGAGAACTGTTTATTATACTGATGGGCACGGGGAAGTTAACACTCTGAATTTCCAGCCCCGACTGGGGGTTGGACATAGTCTTTAAGGGAGGAATTGGAGAAGAGTAGGTTTGGGGATGTTAGGAATGGGGAAGGGGCTCAGAGCGTGCACTATGCAGTGTCAAAGAGTGGAGGGAGAGAAGCAGGAAATCTAATCTATTCAAGGTACTAATCTATTCAAGGTTTTCAGGTTACCCTGTAGCTTTGGGGAGGGGCACTAAGTTTGGTTAGAGGGCAAAAACTTCAGGCAGCTATCAGCCCTGAGTTACTCATGAATTCAGGGTCCTTCCATATCATTTCCCTCTCTTGAGCCTCCTAAACTATACTCAAGGAGGTATAATAAACAGGAGGGTGGTAAACATAGCTTTCAGGGGCTGCAACAAGCAATTGATATTTGATAGGTTTTTTTTTTTTTTTTTTTTGAGAGTTTTCTTTGCTATAGGGTGCGTACGCTTGCCAGACAGACAGAGAGAGACAGAGAGATAGAAAGCGAGAAATCACCCCCCAGGGGTGATGGCCACGCCGCAATCCCTTCTCCTCCATTCTCCTCTCAGGATCTTGGGCACGCACGCACACACGCCCGGCGTGAGTTTAAGCCACCGGGTCCGAGACTCGAACCGCGGTCGACTACGTGGGAGTCCAGCGACATAGCCATTACGCTAACTGCTGGTCCCTGATATTTGATATTTTAAGGAGGGAGGCTATGAATCACTTAATCAGATTAAGGACACATGGTCCAACTGCCAGTACTAAAACAATAGCCACCAGGGGTTTCAGGAGAGGCAGTAGCCATGGGGCCTATGTCCTTAGTCCATTCCAACCTGCCCAGGAGTCAGCTGTTGCTTATCACTGTTTGGAGACTAAACCTTTAAGCTGCTTGGTCATGTCTCAGGCCACATCTGATTTGTTGGTGTAGAAGCAACTTTCCTCTCCCAAATATAAACATAGTCCACAGTTTGGGCAGTCAGGAGATTTAACCTTCTCCAGTTCTGTGGACTACATGAGCCAAGGAGTCTAGCTGGACTTGTAGGGTCTCAATAATATTCACTACCTGTTGGAATCTATCTTCTAGGGCAGTAGACAGCTGCTGGTAGTGAGCAGTGGAGGATGCCATCCTCCAATCCCGGTCCCAACACCAGCAGCAATCCCCAGCCCCACTAAGAGGGGAATGAATTGTATCACCTTCCAAACTCTATTGTGTACTATCAGGGGGACATCACAGTTTCATTTCCTCATAGAATGTCAACTTGGGGGGATGAGAATTGCTCAGGTACAGGTCCTGGATCAGTTTGTTGGAAGGCACTGGTAAGCACAGGGCCTCTATACGAGGTAGAACCCCAGGTATTGGGAGCAGATTGAAGTTCGTTTTCTGGATATGTGTTGTGACAGGTCATATTACCTACTTTGATGGAATCTTGATTTATAAAACAGCACTGGAGCTTGGAGGACAGGTGTACTTTGGGAATTGGTCCCTCCCATACAGAAGTAAGGTAAGAATAGGGCTGTCATTTATAGGGTTGGTTGGAGTGCCATATATATAGGAAAGGGCTGTTCAGATACAGAACCAACAGCTGGATGCTAACTGGGGTTGTACCTGAAACAGGAGAGCATGGGTCATATTAATGAGTGTAATTACTCTTGGATAGAGCTGGGGATCCCTCTGAGGTGCAGCGAGTCTCAGCAAATCTCAGGGAGTCTGAGAATTAAGCCTCTGTACTGCATCCTGAATGGCAGCCTGAGTCTCCGTCGGACATTTACCTCCTCCTTTTGGGAGCCCATACTGTCTGAGAACTGTGTAGCAGATGCATTTTCCTGTGGGGTGGGCAATTGTAACAGTCATGGCTGCCTCTGCTCTTTCCTACAAAATAGGGTGTTCCATTGTCCTGGCACTTCTGGAGGGTGAGCAAGTTGACTATGGGATCATAAATCCCAAGCAGGTGGTCTAACATTGGTAGGTAGGCACCCGGTTGCAGCAAAATAGTGGCTTGCTGGATGGTTTGGTTGCACCATTTGAGGCAAGGAGGATAAGCACCTGTCAGCCTCAGTAAAAGAGCAAGGCCCAGGGTCAGGAGTATCATTAAGGCAAAATTAGTATTAGGAACAGAGCCTCAATGAAAATGCCTACAGTGAGTTAACCCAGGCATTTAGGCCTATCAAGATCCCTACTACCAGGAGGTGTACTGTTGCTAGCAAAAGCCTGTCCCAATAACTTCCAGTCCCTTAGGGCCACTGCTGCCAGACCAATGGAGAGAAGCACAGCCAGCATTATGGGAAGGGCTAGGAGCAGGAAACTGTAAGAGTATGGTGGGGGTGTCATCCATCGCTGTCCTCAAGCTTCTGCCGTGCATAGACTAATGAGAATCCGGAGTGACCAAAACATGGCTATAAATTCCTCAAGCTTCCACCATGTGTAGAGCAGCCAGCCCTGCAGTCTTGATGACAGGTCTTGGTCCTCTGAAAAGTTATTTTAGTCAGTTAAGTTTACTCATGGGTAACTAAGTGTCCTCCTGATTGGCAGCTTTTTGCCTGCAAGAAGGACTGGTAGTAGAGCATTGCTCTGCCTTCCATAATAGCCTCATTTGAGCCTATCTGAGAGGATCCTCTGGTCTCACTAAGAGGCATTTGAAGAGTGAGGGTGCCCCGAGCTGCAGTGGCTCACCAGGTGATGGTAGGTGAGGCAGAACCTGGGCACAGGATTTGGGACAGCTGGCACCTCCCGCCCACTAGCTGGCAGAGCTGGAACTGGATCCTTGGCCTGCTCTTTAGGCCCTAGGGAAACAGATAGGAGCAAGGTTTTGATTACTGGCTCAGCCAAGACACACGGGGTGGCGCTGCTAATGGCTCCTCTTCTGAGAGGGAGGCCTGCAGGATTGGAGCCATGGGTTTCTTTTGATCAGAGTTTGGCACTGGGGGCATTACCTTGGTGGCCAAAATAGTGCATTGGTTTTTCCCTCTTATACAGATTTGTGCCCATGGTGTAATGACTTGGACTATCTGTAGCCAGGAGTCAGCATAGGGAAACTGCTTGGAGTGGGTGGGGGTGGAAGTAACAATGTTGTACATAGCCCACATGGTAGGGAGATCCAAGGTTCCCTGTGGTGGCCATATGACCTTGAAAGAGGGCCATTCAATCTCACAAGGGCTCTCAACTTTTCCTGTTTGATTTTAACACCTTAATCACCAGAGAAGCCCTATTATAAAATTAGTCCGCATACAGTCCACCACAGTGCACTTGGGTGACTTTGACTGAGATTTCCCTATTGTATCTTGAATATTTCTGACCTCTCTAGTTATTAAAAGCATGCACTTCCCAAAGGGCTTTTAAGATCACTTGGAGGAAGTGATCGATGAGGAAACTCTGGAGGGATGGTGGCTCCTGGGGGTGGGCTTTAGCCCAGAGGCTCAGACACTGTGCAACCTCCTGGGGGCACTGCTGAAAAGGCCAGGCAGCACACGTGGTAAGTTTGTTCAAGTTTACAGGAGGGTCTTGGCCAAGGGCTGCAATCAAAAGGACCACAGTGGTTTTTCTCTGGGGTCTGTCCTCTCGATATTTCAACAGTGGATACCCCTGTGTTGGAGAGGGGTATTTCTGTGGTGGGTGGCAGGTGGAATGGAGGCGGACAAGGGAGTAGAAATCTGTCAAGCTAATCAACAAGGAAAGGTGATGCCTGCTCTCTCCTTTCCCAGACAGAGTGGCAGGTTTCATTCCACAGTGGAATCCTTTATAGGAGGGTCAGGACAGGCTCCTGGATGACGCTTTTTGTCACGGTTGGGAAGAATTCATATTCTAGCCTCCAATGACAGAATCATGACCTGACATTTGCTACTCTGCCTATCCACCTCTATAGGGAAAGCTCTCCCAACAACCTCTTTGTCCTCCCCTCCCGTGAATGATGCTGCAAACAGACAAAGGGTGGGTGTCCCCCAGAGGGACTCAATTAGGTGTCTGTCTGGCCATGTCCTTCATGGGCTTTATGTGATTCCTTGGCAATAAACAATTGGATATAGAACCTCCACTGGATTCAGCGCCAATTTTGCCATTTAGCCTTTCTGGAACCACCACAGAAATGCTCTTAAACAGACTCAATAATGCCTCATAGCATGAGCCATGGGGCTACAAACACATTCACTTGTCACAAACACTCACATTCATTCAGAGGTTATACATTCCTTCCCCACACCAACCAATTACCAGATGATCCCTGACTGCCAGTCCTATGACCAAAGGAGAGTGTGCAGGTCTCCTCTTCCACTCAAATTGAATGGGTCTGACTAGGTCTCTACAGATCCCCGGGGGCTTAGCAAATTACCAGAGTTGACCAAGGTTGATTCATTAGGTTCCAGGAGTTGGTTCTTCTCTCCAATTGGAGTCTAATGACTCAGGATTGCTCAGCCTTGGGGCGGGCACCCCAGGTGAGGGACCCCATCAAATGAGACAGGGGTGCACCTATTTCTCCACACTGTAATGCCCGTCCTGGGGGGACATGCCCAGGATCAGTGGCTCAAAGAGCCTGTCTGATTCCATTTCCCGGCCAATACACCAAAATGTTGCAGAAAACCAGATGCCAAGGAATGGAAAGCAGAACTCAGAGAGATTAAGAGAATATTTATTACTCCAGCGGGCATGGAGGCGTTAACACTCAGAATCTGCGGCCCTGACTGGGAGTTGGACACAGTCTTATGGAGAAATTGGGAAAGGGGAGTTTTCAGGATGTTAGAGATGGGGAAAGGGCTCAAACCTGCCTTAGAAAGCCTCAAAGGGAGGAGGCAGAGAAGCATGAAGTCTAATATATTCAAGGTACTAATCTATTAAATGTTTTCAGGTTACCCTGTAGCTCTGGGGAGGTGCAGTGAGTTTTGCCAGAGTGCAGAAACTTCAGTCAGCTATCAGCACTGAGTTATTCATGAATTCAGGGTCCTTTCATATCACTGACTGCCGGGGTCCAGCCTCGGCGGGGGTGGGTTGACTCGTGGGAAGCGGCGAAGGTGAACAGAAACAAAAATTAGACTAAAACCTCAATGCCTTTAGCATGTTCTTAGCCGGCCACAGCCAGAGTTAGCTCCAGGCTGCTGCGCTGGCAGCTTTCAAACACACGTATTTATTGAGGGGTGTCTTACAGGAGTAGGAGGGGTGAGGGGGAAATAAAAGATTAACTCTAAGAAACAGGGAATTCATGGCACAGAAACAATAATCATAAAACATGATGTCTGTCTTATATGATTAGGTATAATCAATTACAGTTCTCAGGATGAAGGCGTCTATTTGTCTGGTGCATTTTCTTCTTAAATCTTGATTGCCGGACAGGGCCTTTTCGGGTGAGAGGGTCTTGTAGCTCAGGAGAAAACACAGAGTGTTTTATTAGCAGTTTTTCATAGTTAACAGCGCACAGGGGAGAAACTGCTTGTAATTAGGTGCTATCCCTTGCTTGCCTAGGACCAGATAAGAACTTTCAGCTAAGATAATTACCCTTCCTCCTGGAGCCTTCAGGTTTGTTTATCCTGTCCTGTTAGCCAGATCTGTCCTTCCTCTATTAACCCATGGGTCCTTGTATTTATTTGCTGAAATCTTTGTCTGTTAATCAGTGAATTCTTGTGCTAATTTGGCCTAATACAAGTTAACTTTGGCCTGTAGCTTTAACAAGAAGTATTTACATAAAACTAGCCTTAAACTAACTTAGTCTACATATGTTACTAACGCTAATTTGGCTTATACTAACTCAACTTAACATATGTTCATTTTAGTTTAGGATAGGCAGGTGGGGGAGTCTGTCTCAGGTTCCCTGGCCCTTTACTCTTGCAGGGTACCGTAATAACAGTAAAGCTCACAGCAGAGAAATTGAGTGCAGGCCAGTACAGTGACACAATGGAGGGCTCGTACCAGCTTGTGTTGTCTGCATGGCCCGGTCAACTGACAGCATGTAGAAATAAAGACAGGATTGTGGCACGACCATACTCCACCAGAGGTGCTCTCTCCTCTCCCTCTCTTTGCCTCTCTCTGGTGAGTACATGCATCTTCTGGAAAAGAAGAAGTAGAAAAAAGAACAGATAGTTTCTAAGACAGCAGAAAAGTAAATCATAAGTATTTCTCTCTTTTTTCTTTTCTAATTGCAAGAGGGTGCATTTGCTTGCCAGTGAGATAGAGAAGGAGAAAGCATTCCCAAATGGGGCCTATACACTAAACGATTTCTTCTCTATTTCTCCATTCTGTCAGGATTTGAGGCATGCATTCACACATGTCCAGCCTTTTGTTTTCAAGCTGCCAGGACAGCTTGCATAACCATTAGTCTACACAGCTGTCCCTATTATGGATATCAATATAAGTTAATATAAGACAACTGAGCAATCTGTTCCTTCATTATTAAAAACAAACAAAAAAAAACTCCCTCAAAATTCAATTCAAATGGGGACCAGCAGTTAGCGTAATGGCTATGTTGCTGGAATCCCATGTAGTCGACCATGGTTCACGTTCCGGACCTGGTGGCTTAAACTCACGCCGGGCACGTGTGCATGTGTGCCCAAGATCCCGAGAGGAGAATGGAGGAGAAGGGATTGCAGCATGGCCATCCCCCCTGGGGGGGGTGATTTCTCACTTTCTGTCTCTCTGCCTCTCTCTGTCTCTCTGGCGAGTGCACGCACCCTATAGCAAAAACCTTTCCAAAAAAAAAAAAGGAAGAAAAATCAATTTAAATGAACATTTATTCAGTCTTTAGTAATAAGACACAGCTAGGACATGCCCCCCCTCACATCCGTACACAGTTCGCACTGCCCAGCCTAGGATCTTGCCATTTCCCCTCAGCTGTGTCCGACCTGTGTTTCACTAGTTTTCCAGTTTCATGATCTCAGCAGTATAGAGGGGGCTTGTTCTGAAGCTCATAATTTTCTCAGAAAGTGGCAGATAGCAGAGTGACAGTCACAGCTCATGGAAAATGTACTTTCTTTTCTAAGTACAAAAAAGAAAATAAAAAATAAATATCAGGACTTAGCAAGAGAAACAGGAGAACCTGATGTTCAACACAATCAGCCCCATCCTTTCTCCTTTTCCCCTGAGACCTTGGGTAGGTAACTTCATTTCTTCTTCTTTTTTCTTCTTTTCGAGAGGTTTTTGTTGTATGGCCTGTGTGCTCTACAGAAAGACAAAGAGAAACAGAGAGATCAGAAAGCGAGAAATCACCTCTCTCCCCCACTGCCCCCACCTCCCGGCAGGATAGCCATGATGCAATCTCTTTGCCTGCATTCTCCTCTCGGGATCTTGGGCACGGACACACACATGCAAGGCATGAGTTTAAGCCACCAGGCCCAGGACTTGAACCACGGTCAACTACATGAAAGTCCAACAACATAGCCATTATGCCAACTGCTGATCCTAAATTTCTTCAGGTGTCATTTCTTCTTCTCTCTCACCGCTTGTGCTATGAATGAGATAGTCACACCTTATCTACCGTATGAAGAAACCACTTCGAGAGCTTCCATAAAAACCAAGAGGGGACCAGCAGTTAGCGTAATGGCTATGTTGCTGGACTCCCATGTAGTCAACTGTGGTTCAAGTCCCAGATTTGGTGGCTTACACTCACGCCAGGTGCAGGCGCACCCAAGATCCTGAGAGGAGAATGGAGGAGAGAAGGGATTGCGGTGTGGCCATCCCACGGGTGGGGGGGTGGGGGGTGGGGGGGGTGGGGGGGTGATTTCTCACTTTCTGTCTATCTGTCTTTCTGGTAAGCATACTTTCCCTATTGCAAAAACTTCTCTCTCAAAAAAAAAAAAAAAAAAAAAAAAAAAGAGTGAAGTGAAACATACTAATGCTGTTGCATCAGATCCCTAGGTTTTGGAGTTTTAATGGAATTATATGTTCCATTCATCATAAAATCTGACAGCTTTTCTTCAGGCTCTTGGTTGGATAAGATTCCATGGAGGAAATGGCTGCTGAATTTGAGCTGGGAAATATTGCTTTCAGGAACTAAAAATGAAGATATTCTGCTGAGACTTCTCCCTCCAGATTCATTTCTAGTAGGTAGGGCTACCTATGTATCCTTCTCTCCATCTTTCTGTCTCTCTGTGCCTTCCTGTGTCTTTTCAGTTGTTTCTTTTTTTTTTTTTTTTTTAATTTCTTTAAAGTAAAGTATTCTCTGGGCTCTCAAGCCCCTCCATTATCATGTTAATTTGTGCCTTTTTCCCCTCCCACTTAGGAAAGGCACAAACCCATGCCTATTCTGAGATGGCTACTGAACTGGATCTGTGAAATATTCCTTTCAGGGACTAAAAATGAAGATATTCTGCTGAGACTTCTTCCTCCAGATTCACTTCTAGTGGGTAGGCCTTTTCTGTATCGTTCTCTCCATCTTTCTGTCTCTCTCTCTCTCTCTGAGTATCCCTATGACTTTTTTTTTAAGGTAAAGTATTCTCTGGGTGCCCAAGACCCTCTCTTATTGTCTTAATCTGTGCCTTTCATTTTTATTTTTTAAATTAAATCATAAATATTTTTATTTTTCTTTCTTTCTTTTTTTTTTTTTTTTTTTTTTTTTGAATCTTCTTCTTTCCTCTTCTCCAATTCTTTTCTTTTATTCTTTAACTTCATTCCTTGGTTGTTCAGCTTCCAGGCACTGAATGTCTAGACAGGTCGAAGTGAACAGTATCCAAACATCTGAATACAATCAGAGACAGGATATTCCTCCATTTCCATTGAATCTGATGCATAAAGAGTGAAAAACGGAACAGAAGAGAGATTGCAGATCCCCTCCTCCTGCACACCTCTGAACACTCAGATTGAACTTCAAGAGTTAGGAAGAAATGTCCAATCTATCATATGACCAGAAATCACTGCAGGGTTACAAGAGATATAAGAAAGCAAAAAAGTACCTCTCCTCCAAGGGAAAAGAATAGCTCCTCTTATCCACAGACAGAACAATGGAATTCACGGAAATGTCAGATAAAGTTTTTAGAATATTCATAGTGACAAAGCTAACAGAGATGGAAAAGTAGAAAGACAATTAACTGCAGAAGAGGCAGGAGAAAAGACCAGATGAGTTCCAGGGGGTGAGGAATTTCTAGCAAGATCTGAAAAAGGAAATATACACCATAAAAAATAAAATCAGATGGAACTGTTAAAGATGAAGGATATAACACAGGAAGTCAAAACCTCCCTTAAAAGTATTAAAACCAGACTAGCTCATACAGAAAATCAAATATTAGATGTAGAAGATAGAATCACTGGACTAGAAAAGTCTATCACGAAGATTGAGAAAATTGCCAAAAAATATGAGAATAATATACAAGAAATACTAGATACCATCAAATGTCCAAACATTCAGATAATTGGTATCCCAGAAGGTGAAGAGATTAATAAGGGCATTATAATCTATTCCATGAAATCCTGGAAGAAAACTTCCCAAACCTAGTGAAGCATTCAAAGATCCAGACCCAAGAAATACAAAGGACCCCAAATAGAATCAACCCAAGGAGATCTTCTCCAAGACACATTATAGCTGATCAATACCACAAAGACAAAGACAAGATACTAAGACTGGCGAGATAGAAACATCAAGTTACCTACAAAGGATATCCCATCAGGTTCACAGACAACCTCTCATTGGAAACAATGTGAGCGAGGAAAGAATGGGAAAATATATTCAAAGCGTTAAGGGAAAAGCAATTGCAACCAAGAATATTGTACCTGGCAAGATTATCCTTCATAAGGGAAGAAAAGACAAGGACATTCTCAGATAAACAAAACCTGAAAGAATTTAATAAAGCCAGACCAGCCTACGAGAAGTTCTAAAGGGACTGCTATACCAGGAGAACTAAATACAGACACACAGAAATAAGAGTTCAAAAACAACTAAGGACATGGCTAACTTAATTGTAGGGACAAGTCTGGAGTTGAATATTATACCCCAGAATTTAATAGGGAAGATCGAACCACAACAAGATAAATTAAGTTTTAAGAGTTTTTGTCCTGTAGGGACCAGCAGTTGGCATAATGGCTATGACCCTGGACTCCCATGTAGTCGACCATGGTTCGAGTCCCAGACCCAGTGGCTTAAATTCATGCTGGGCATGTGTGCGTGCGTGCCCAAGATTCCAAGAGGAGAATGGAGGAGAAGGGATTGTGGTGTGGCCATCTTCCCAGGGGGTGATTTCTCACTTTCTGTCTCTCTGTCTCTCTCTGTCTTTCTCTTGAGCTCTCACACCCTATAGCAAAAACATCTCAAAAAAAAAAAAAAAAAGTTTTTGTCCTGTCTAGAGCTGTTGATAGGCTTATGTACCTACTATTTGAACAGAATCCTAACCTGTTCCCTGGTTTTAATTTTTAAGTAAAGTTCCTTAGCATTTCTATGATTTATTTAAGTTAAAACTGCTTTTCTTGAAATTAAAAATATATTTTAAAATGCCTATTTAATGACCATAATTAGCTATATAGCATCAACTAGGTGCTACCACATAGTATATTCATTCTACTCAGAGTTTCATGCCAAAATTAAGACATGTATTCCTAGATATGCTCATATCAGCTGAACATGTAAATCAGTAAAATGTGGGAGAAACGGAATGGAAAACTGTAAACACCAGAGATATTGTGGGAGCAGAGTGGGAAATGGCAGAGGGTCAAAAATAGGGGTAAATAAGGACCAGAAGTTAGCATAATGGCTATGTCACTGGTCTCACAGGTAGTCAATTGCAATTCGAGTCCCAGACCCGATGGCTTAAACACACCGGGCCCATGGGCATGCGTGCCCAAGATCCCGAGAGTAGAATGGAGGAGAAGGGACTGCAGCGTGGCCATCCCCCTGGGGCATGATTTCTCACTTTCTGTCTCTCTCTCTCTGTCTCTCTCTGTATCTCTGGCAAGCACACACGCCCTATAGCAAAAACCTCTCCAGAAAAAAAAAAATAGAAATAGGGGTGTGTGTGTGTATATATATATATATACATATATAAATATATAAAATATACATATACATATATACATATATAAAACTAGAAATGGAAAATTATTGATGATAACAAGCATGATTAAGCCTCTATGCACTATATTCTAGATGAGAAATCACATTTTGTGCGCTGTGATGATGCTCAGAGAATGAATGTAAATTGATTAATTTTTTAAAGAAGTTTCAGAATAAATAAATAAATAAATAAATAAAGTTAAATTAAAAAATTGCCATGGACACTAGAGAAAAAATGAAAGGAAACTGTGGGAGAGGAATAGTGTAGGAAAGAAAATTTGGCAAAAAAAAAATAGAGAGGTAAGACATTTGTAGGACACAGATATGGTTTATTATCTGTTGATGAGGCAGTGTATAGTATTCTCAACTGGGATAAACCCACGTGTATATCACGCTAGGTAATGTCTCTCTAAAATCTAAAAGATGTATAGCAATTGAATGTATTAATAATAATAATAATAATAAAGAAAAAATAACAAAACAAATGATAAAAAGAAAATATTGCAAGGTTTTATGGCATGACTTCTGTCCTCTCCCCAAGTTTATAGATTGAAAAAATTAACTCCCATTAAATCAGAACTGGATTGTATTGAGAAGTAGGACCTTGACACACAGTATTAAATTACAATGTGGCTACTACAGTGGCCCCCTAATCGAATCTGACAGGTGTCCTTTCAAAAGAGGACATGTGGACACACAGAAACACAGGGATGTGTGTGCACCAAGAAAGACCAAGTGGCCATGAGAAGCCAAGGAGAGAGGCCTCAGAGCAAGAAAACCTCCCAACATTTTTATCTTGAACTTTCCTCCACCAGAACTGGGAGAAAATACATTTCCTGTGCTTAAGCCACCCAGTCTAAGATATATTCCTAAGGCATCCAGAGCAAGCTATTAGAAGCAAGAGCAGGTGGAAGGATCTGGATAAAGAATTCTCGGTTATGGTATGGAGCTGCATAGATGCTAGGTGCAGGCTTGAGACCATTCAGCCTTGGGGATAGTGACTTCTGTCTTAGGACCTTCCAAAGACATCCATTCAGCAATACATACATAGCTCCAATTTCCATTGGAAGTGTAAAGCTTTCTTGCACCATATCCAATGTTCTTGAGTGGGACAGCCTGGCCTGTCTTTCATGCTTCTTCTACCAGCAGTTAGAGAACAATGCTATAGTTGTTGGGATGAATAATGCAAAGAAAATTTCAATCCTTAACTAATTTCTGTGAATAAAGTATATACATCCCCCACTATAGGAAGTAATGTAGAAGGAACAGTGATTTATAATACACATATCCTAATGTGGGATTCTGGTGGCCGAGTCTCGCCATTCTCCCTTAAACACTTTTATACCAGCATAGAGTTGGTAATAGTTGTTGTGAGCCCTACAAAGGTTTCTGTAACCAGAGAAGATCTCTACAGAGAGTTAGCACATGAAGACTTAAGGAAGCCCAATTCCTGATTTTTTCTAATAAATAAGAGGTTAAAGAATGAATGCCGATTTTTTTGGGAGAAAGGAAGATGTCCCACTGATAACTGGGCCTCCAGCATACAAAACCCGCGTGAACAGCCCTTCTTCAAGAGACAGACAACTCCATGCCTCCTGCGATCTAGCCATTTTGGGAGAAAGGAAGATGTCCCACTGATACCTGGGCCTCCAGCATACAAAACCGGCATGGTAGGAAGACCCCTTTCAAGTCTCCTGTCTCTGTATCAGTCTTTGTCTCTCTCTACCTCTGTCTGTGTCCTCTCTCTCTCTCTCTCTCTGTCTTTTTTTACATTTTTGCTTTTTAGAATTTTTTAAGGTGAGGCATTTTGCCCTTTGGCCCCTCCTCGGCCTTTATCTTGTTAATAATCCCCTCTCCTCCTCCCAGAACAGCCCTTCTTCAAGAGACAGACAGCTCCATGGCTCCACGCTTCGCAGTTTTCTAATTTTTGAGTTTTATCGAAATTTTTTGAATATTAATTTGTTTTTAGATTTATTTAAAAGTTTTTCTCTTCTTTTTCTCTGTTTCTTGTCTGTTTTTTTGCTGTTGTTGGTATTGTTTCCCTCTCTCTGCTTCCTTTTCTGCACACTCCTCGACCCTCAGATTGAACTTCCAAGTTTGGGAAGAAACCGACCATCCAGCAGATAACTAGAAATTGCTGCAGGACTACAAAAAATATGGGGAAGCAGGAAAATACCTCTCCCACAAGGGAAATGGATAGCTCCTCTTCATCCACACACAGTTCAATGGAAATGTCTGATAAAGAATTCAGAACATTCATAATGGCAAAGCTAACAGAGATGGAAGACAAGAGAGACAAGGAACTGCTGAAGAGGAAGGAGAAAGGAGTTGAGTTCCAGGAGGTGAGGAAATTCATGCAAGATCTAAAAGAGGAATTACACACTTTACAAAAGACTCAAACAGAACTGTTAGAGATGAAGGCTATAATACAAGAAGTCAAAATCTCCCTTGAAAGTATTAAAAGCAGACTAGATCATACAGAAAATAGAATCTCTGATGTAGAAGAGAAAATGGCTGGCCTAGAAAAATCCACCATGAAGACTGAGAAAATGGCCCAAAAATTTGAGAATAATATGTGAGAAGTACTAGATACAATTAAACGTCCAAACATCTAGATAATAAGCATCCCAGAGGGTGAAGAGACTCATAAGGGCATTGATAATCTATTCCATGAAATCCTGCAAGAAAACTTTCCAAACCTGGAGAGGCACTCAAAGATTCAGTCCCAAGAAATACAGAGGACCCTAAATAGAATCAACCCAGGAAGATCTTCTCCAAGACACATTATAGCCAGATTGACCAAAACCACAGACAAAGACAAGATACTAAGACTGGCAAGACAAAAAAGGCAAGTTACCTGCAAAGGGTATCCCATCAGACTAACGGCAGACCTCTCATCGGAAACAATGTGAGCCAGGAGAGAATGGGAAAATATATTCAAAGTATTAAGGGAAAAGCAATTTCAACCGAGAATTCTGTACCCAGCAAGGTTATCGTTCATTTGGGAAGAAAAGACACAAACTTTCCCAGATAAACAAAACCTGAAAGAATTTACCAGACCCAGAGCAGATCTGCAAGAAGTTCTTAAGGGAGTGCTATGTCAGTAAAATTAAATTCAGACACACAGAAATAAGAGTTCAAAAACTAAGAAAATGGGCAATTTAATTGTAGGGACAAAGTCTGGAGTTGAGTATTATATCCCAGAGTTCAATCTGGAAGATCAAACCTCAACAGAAACAGAAGAAAAATTAAGTACATGAGTCTGAACTGATGAAACAGCATTCTGTGACTTGACTAAAATATTGCTGTTTTTCTTCTAAGCTTTGTTGTCTGGTTTTAAGGATATTTATCCTGTCCTGAGCTGTCAATAGATTCATGTACCTACTATTTGCACAGAATACTAACCTGTTTCTAGGCTTCAAATTTCAAGGAAATAACCTTACCAGTTCAAAACTGCCTTTCTTTTTTTTTTTTTTTATTAATTACTTTATTTATTTTTGTATATACTTTCAATCATATTGTTTGGCTTACAATGAGACCATTTCGATATGTGAACATTTCTCCCCAGACCCGTTGATCGAAATATCTTCAACAGATAACACCACACCTCCTCATCCCGTCAATGCTCTACCTCTGTATCCCTTCTCCAAATGTCTTTCGTTGGGCCCCACTCCTCCACATACACCTCATCTGACATTCACACCCATCTCTTGTGTTTGTTCAACTGTTAGTCAATCAGTTTCAGACATAGAATGCAGACAAACGGTATATGTTAAGTGGGGACATACAATGTCTCTCCTTCATAGCCTGGCTTGCCTCACTCAGCAGTACATCTTCCATATTCTTCCACTTTCTGTCAAAAGCCAGGGCTCTGTTGGTTTTTATGGCTGAGTAGTATTCCATAGAGTATATGTGCCACAGTTTTTCAATCCATTCCTCCATACGGGGGCATCTGGGTTGGTTCCATGACTTAGCAATTGTGAATAGTGCCGCAATAAACATCGATGTGCAAGCACTTTTCCAATGAAGGATTCTTCTGTCCTTTGGGTAGATACCGAGGAGTGGGATCTCTGGATCATATGGCAGATCTATCTGTAGATTTTTGAGGAATCTCCAAATTATTCTCCACAGTGGTTGGACCAATCTACATTCCCACCAGCAGTGTAAAAGAGTTCCCCTTTCACCACACCCCCGCCAACACTTATCATTTTTTGTTTTTTTAATATTAGACAATCTGACTGGGGTTAGGTGGTACCTCATTGTTGTTTTTATCTGCATTTCCCTTACAATGAGGGAGGTTGAACATTTTTTCATATGCCTTTTGGCCATTCGTATGTCATCTTTAGAGAGTGTTTTCTTCATCTCCTTCTCCCATCTTTTAATAGGGTTGCTCATCTTTTTTCCAAACACCTTTTTTAGTTCCTTGTGTATTCTGGTTATCAGTCCCTTATCTGATGCAACATTTACAAAAATATTTTCCCATTCTGAGGGCTGTCGATTCACACTAACTACTGTGTCTTTGGCCATGCAGAAACTTCTTAGTCTGATGTAATCCCACTTGTCTATTTTGTGGACGATGGACTCTGCTTTGAGGGTCTTCTTTAGGAAGTCTTTCCCTACACCAATGTCTCCCAGAGTTTCCCCAGCATTCTCCAGGAGCAGCTTTATAGTTTGAGGTCTTAGATTTAGATCCTTGATCCACCTTGACTTGATTCTTGTCAAAGGAGAGAGGTAGGGGTTCAGATTCATCTTTCTGCAAGTGGAAGTCCAGTTTCTCCAGCACCACTTGCTGAAGAGGCTTTCATTTTCCCACTGGATTGACTGGTACCCCTTGTCAAAGATCAGTTGACTGTATGTTTGGGCACTTATTTCTGGGGACTCTATTCTGTTCCATTGGTCCACATGTCTGTTTCTGTGCCAATACCATGCTGTCTTTATTACCACAGCTTTGTAATATATTTTTGGATCGGGGATTGAGATGCCACCCACTCCATTCTTCTTGTGTAGAAGTGCTTTGGCAATACGGGGTCTTTTATGATTCCAGACAAATTTTAAGATTGTCTTTTCTAGATCTGTGAAGAATGTGTCTGGTACTTTGATTGGCATTGCATTAAATAGGTAGATTAATTTGGGTAGAATTGCCATTTTGATTATATTAACTCTTCCAATCCATGAACATGGGATGTCCTTCCATTTTTTTGTGTCATTTTCAATTTCTTTTTTTACCTTCTCGTAGTTTTCCTTGTGGAGGTCTTTAACTTCTTTGGTTAGATTTATTCCTAAATATCTTATACTTTTAGTGGCTATGGTAAACGGAATAAGTTTTTTCAGTTCTATCTCAGTCTGCCTGTTATTCGTATATAGAAATGCTATCGATTTCTGTATATTGATTTTATATCCTGCCACTTTACTGAATTCATGTATTACTTCCAGTAGTTTTTCCATGGAGACCATTGGGTCTTCTATGTATACAATCATGTCATCTGCAAATAGAGAGAGTTTCACCTCTTCTTTTCCTATTCGAATGCCCTTTATTTTTTCCTCTTTTCTGATTGCATTGGCGAGGACTTCCAGTACTATATTGAAAAGGAGAGGAGAAAGTGGGCATCCTTGTCTTGTTCCTGTGTTTAGTGGGAAAGCTTTCAGCTTTTCTCCATTCAGGATGATGTTCGCTATGGGTTTTTCATAGATGGCTTTTATTGTATTGAGAAATGGCCCTTCTATGCCGATTTTGCTAAGAGTCTTGATCATGAAGGGATGTTGTATCTTATCAAATGCTTTTTCTGCGTCAATCGATATGACCATATGGTTTTTGTCTTTCTTCCTATTAATATGGTGTATTACATTTATGGTTTTGCGTATGTTGAACCAACCTTGCATTCCTGGAATAAAGCCTACCTGATCATGGTGTATGATCTTCTGTATAAGTTGTTGAATACGATTTGCTAGTATCTTGTTGAGAATCTTTGAGTCTATGTTCATCAGAGATATTGGTCTATAGTTTTCCTTCCTTGTCCTGTCCTTATCTGTTTTGAGGATGAGGGTGACAGAGGCTTCATAGAATGAATTAGGGAGAGATTCACCCTTTTGGATCTTTAGAAATAATTTGAGCAGAATGGGAGTTAACTCTTCTTTGAAAGTTTTGTAGAATTCAGAGGTGAATCCATCAGGGCCAGGGCTTTTCTTTGTTGGGAGGTTACTTATTACTGATTCAATCTCCTGGCTTGTTATGGGCCTATTCAGACTTTCTATTTCTTCCTGGCTCATTCTTGGTAGATTATATTTGTCCAGGAATTTGTCCATCTCATCCAGATTATCTTGTTTCTTAGCGTATAGATGTTCAAAGTATCCTCTAATGATGTTTTGAATTTCTACTATGTCTGTTGTTATGTTACCAGCCTCATTGCAGATTTGATTCACCTGGTTCCTTTCTCTCTTCTTCTTAATAAGTCTCGCTAGTGGGGTATCAATTTTGTTTATCCTTTCAAAGAACCAGCTTTTGCTTTCACTTACTTTCTGTATAGTACGTTTATTTTCTATTTCATTTATTTCTGCTCGGATCTTTATTATTTCCTTTCTCCTGTAATTTTTTGGATTTTTTTGCTGTTGCTTTTCCAATTCTCTAAGGCTTGATGTTAGGTGATCCATTAGCCTTTTCTCTGTCTTCCTCTTATGTGCACTAATTGCTATGAACTTCCCTCTTATGACTGCTTTGGCAGTGTCCCAAAGATTATGGAAACTTGTATCTTCATTGTCATTGGCTTCCATGAATCTTTTGATTTCGGACTTTATTTCTTCGGTAATAGTGGAGTCATTCAGGAGTAGGTTATTTAGTTTCCATGTTTTTAGGTATTTTTGAGGATTTCTCTTGAAATTAAACTCGAGTTTAATTCCATCATGGTCAGAGAAGATGCTGGAAATAGTTTCTATGCCTCTGAATCTGCAGAGGCTTGCTTTGTGTCCTATGATGTGGTCAATCTTCGAGAAAGTTCCATGTCGGGGTGAGAAAAAACTATATCTTGTGGTTTTTGGGTGGAAAGTTCTATAGATGTCTGTTAAGTCCAATTGATTTATGGTATCATTTAGGTCCTTGATCTCTCTACCTATTTTTTGCCTAGATGATCTGTCCAGAGGGGATAATGCGGTGTTGAGATCTCCAACAATTAGTGTGTTGCAGTCTATCTCCCCTTTCAGATCTAACAATCTTTCCTTCACATATTTGGGTGCTCCTGTGTTAGGAGCATAGATATTAATAAGCGTTATATCTTCTCGATCTATAGAGCCTTTTACTATGATATAGTGCCCTTCTTTGTCTCTTCGGACACTTTTTGTTTTAAAGCCTATTTTGTCAGAAATTAGTATCGCAACTCCAGCTCTTTTTTGGTTCCCAACTGCATGGAAAACCTTTTTCCAACCCTTCACTTTCAGTCTATGTATGTCTTTTTCCATGAGGTGGGTTTCTTGTAGGCAACAGATAGAGGGTTTCTATTTTTTTATCCATTCAGCCAGTCTGTGTCTCTTGATTGGAGAATTTAACCCATTAACATTCAATGTTATTATCGATGTTATAGGGTCTGTACCGACATTTAAGTTAGCCATTTTCTTAGTTGCCTGTTATTTCTTTGTTTCTGGCTGTTGCATCTTTAGTTTTCCTGGAACAGTACTTTCTTCAGGATTTCTTGAAGAGCTGGTCTGGTGTTGGCAAATTCTTTCAGGTTTTGTTTGTCTGAGAAGATTTTAATCTTTTTTTCCCAAATGAAGGATAATCTTGCAGGGTATAATAGTCTTGGCTGAAATTGTTTCTCTCTTAACACTCTCAGTATAGTCTTCCCATTCTTTTCTTGCTTGCATTGTTTCTGATGAGAGGTCTGGTGTTAGTCTTATGGGATGGCCTTTGTAAGTTATTTCTCGTTTCTCTCTTGCCAGTTTTAGTATCATGTCTTTTTCTGTGACGTTAGACAGCCTGGCTAAGATGTGCCTTGGGGAAGATCTTCTGGGGTTGATTCTATTTGGGGTCCTTTGTATTTCTTGGGTCCGGATGGTTCGGTGCCTCTCTAGGCTTGGGAAATTTTCTTCCAAGATGTCATGGAATAGATTTTCCATTCCGCTATTAGTTTCTTCACCTTCTGGGATGCCGATTATTCTGATGTTTGGGCGTCTAATAGAGTCTAGTATTTCTCGTATATTATCCTCATGTTTTTTAGTTATTTTCTCGATCTTTTTGTAGTTTTTTTCTAGATCAGAGGTTTTATCTTCTACATCAGAGATTCGATCTTCAGCATGGTCTAATCGGCTCTTAATACTTTCCAGAGAGTTTTTGAATTCTTGTATTATAGACTTTATCTCTAATAGTTCCACCTGATTCTTTCTCAGAGTATCCATTTCTTCTTTCATATCCTGGAAGGACTTCCTAATTTCCTGTAGTTCGTTGTCTCTTTTTTTTTCCAATTCACAGAATTTGGTCACCATGAATGTTCGGAATTCTGTGTCTGTCATTTTGGTAACGTCCTCCATATTTACGATACATGGAGGGGCATTTTCCTTTGTTGGAGACATATTTTCTTGTTTATTCAGACCTGAGGCTCTTTTTCTACCTTTAGTCATTGGAGGATTACTTCCCTTTTAAAGACTTCTTGGGAGAACTTTTGTCTCACGAGAAGTAAGAGTCTTTCCTTTTTGATGGGAATAGCTGTTTGTTGAAGTCTCTCTTCTGTTGTTTTTACCAATGTGTTTTCAGGCAGGGAACTCTACAGAAGTGTCTAACAAGCAGAATCTCCTTTTTCATAGGGGATCAGTACTAGGGAGGATCCCAAAGACACTTACCTTCCTAGGAAATTTCAGATATATGATTCTAGACCTGTCTAGTTTGTCTGGCACGGTAAAAAATAAGGAGGAGAGGACAATATGCAATGAAAGGAAAGACAACACAGAAAAATAAAGAAAAAGTCGCGCGCCGCGATTTCGCCAGAGGCTTGCAGGACACGCTATTGCCTTCTGGCAGTCCAGGAAAGTCTGGGGGGAGAAGGGGGGCTAGGTGTTAACAAGGGAATGCAGGGGGGTCAAGAGAAAAGAAAAGAAAAAAAAAAAAAACCGCCTCAAGGAGATCCTGGCTACCTACCTAGAAGGTGGAGTCTGGGGCCTGGGGGTCTGGAAGTGGGGTGGGGGTCAGAGGTGACCCTCCCTCAGTATCCCTTGCTGGCCAGAGGCTTGCAGGACACGCTATTGCCTGCTGGCAGTCCAGGAAAGTCTCAAAACTGCCTTTCTTGAAACCACCAGCTGAACTTGCTATTGAAAGTAGTTAGATTACTTATGATATGGTGTAGTCAGCAAAATGTTGGGGGAAAAGGAATTGAAGACAACTGTAGACAGCAGAAATAGTGTAATAAGAGAGTGGAATAGGGCAGAGGGTCAGACATGGGGTAAAAAACATATATATATGAAAGTAATAATGGAATTTTATGTATGATAACATGCATGATTAAGCCACTATGCAGTTTACTCTACAGGGGAAACTACATTTAGTATGTTGTGAAGATGCTCAGGGAATGAATGTAAATTTTAAAAAAAATTTCAGAGAAAAAAATACTAAAACTGTTACCAAAATTTGAAGAAAAAACTGTGTATTTGATGACCACAGTAAGCTATATAGCCCCAGCTAGGTACTATTTTATAGTATGTTCATTCTACTCACTGAAGTTTATGCCTAAAGTCAGACATGGGTTCTTGTGTATGTATATATCAGCTGTGCTTGCCATTGCAAATAATTAGACAAATTAAGTTCATTAGCAAATCAATTAAATGGGGGGGGGGGATAGGCATAGAAAGCAATCATGGATACCAGAGGCAATGGGAGGTGGGTTGGACAGGGCAGAGGGTTAGGGATAGGGAATAAGGATGCCAAAAAAAAAAAAAAAAAAAAAAGGGAACCAGCAGTTAGCGTAAAGGCTATGTCGCTGGACTCCCACGTAGTCGACCGCGGTTCGCGTCTCGGACCCGGTGGCTTACAACTCACGCCGGGCGCGTGTGCGTGCGTGCCCAAGATCCCGAGAGGAGAATGGAGGAGAAGGGATTGCGGCGTGACCATCCCCCCTGGGGGGTGATTTCTCGCTTTCTGTCTCTATGTCTCTCTCTGTCTGTCTGGCGAGCGCACGCGCCCTATAGCGAAAAACCTCTCCAAAAAAAAAAAAAAAACGCAAAATATACAAGACATAAGAAAAAAAAAAAGAATGAATGTCTATACTATAAAATAAATCCTTTTCCTAGAAACTAGAATTAGTGGGGCCAGCAGTTAGCGTCATGGCTATGTCACTGGACTCCCACGTAGTCGACCGCGGTTCGCGTCCCGGACCCGGTGGCTTAAACTCACGCCGGGCACGTGTGCGTGCGTGCCCAGGATCCCGAGAGGAGAATGGAGGAGAAGGGATTGTGGCGTGGCCATCCCCCCTGGGGGGTGATTTCCTGCTTTCTGTCTCTCTGTCTCTCTCTGTCTGTCTGGCGAGCGCACGCGCCCTATAGCGAAAACCTCTAAAAAAAAAAAAAAAAAAAGAAACAAGAATTAGTAATTTGGAAGATTTGATGTTCTTGCAGTCTCTACAAAGTCCTCAAATGTGTTATGTTTAGCTTTTTTTAATCCCAAATTACCAGAATACAACTCAGAGACCAGAAAATAATTTGAAAAATTGCATTTGTGCAATTTTCCAAAAAGATGGGGAGGAACAATGGGATTCTTTCACCTGGCAGCTGACTTGTGTGTAGGTATAAGGAGTCTTGCTGGAAGCATCAATGAGAAGGGATCCTAGACCTTCTTACATTGTAATTTGGACCCTCATATTCCACCCGCAAACACCCAGAATGAGAGACAGAAATCAGAAATTGCATGATGATTATTTTATTCATATTTTGAAGAGTTAAGACCACATAGCTCCAATGCCATGTCTTTCAGAAGGATATTCTCTTCTAATTCACTTTCTGAAACAAAAAAATAAACAAGGAAGGGAATTAATAGAGAAGACCAAATGACTGGAACTTTCTAATCCAGTTCTGGTATTCATGAACTGAGGTAGCTGAGCACCCAACTTTCTCTCTTTTTCCCTGCCTCCCCATTCCCTTTCCTTACCAATTTCTTTTCCTTCACCTGTTATGTTTAGCAAATTAGGCTCTTTTATTGCTGTTTGCAAGTTGAGAGAACAGAACATTCTTACAGTATTTTGTTTGGGTAGGTATTGACAACTTTCGAGGATGTATATTTTAAAATGATTACATATCTTATAATGGTCCAAAACTGAAATCAGTCCACTGATAGGGCAGTGGTTTATGATAGGATGACGTAGCTACAACATGGAATAGCTTACAATTGCAACAGAAAAAGTAGTGCACAACAAAGACAATAGCAAAACTCTGAAGAGAGGTAAGTATCTCTAAAAAGTAACTTGGAACTTTTCTAAGAAAGGTGTTATTAGCAGTGAATAAAAGACAGATTGGCACAAAAGATATGACATCATTTGTTTTTTTTAAAAAAGAGAGCATGTATGTTCATATGAGGAAGTTGTTAAAAAGGTCACAGAGGGTCAGCAGGTGGCATGGAGATTTAAGTTGTTGGATTCTACATGGCCAATTGTGCAGCCTGAGTCCCAGACTCAACACCTGGAAAATCACACTGGGCATTTACGTGTGCGAACCTGCTCTCCTAAGGGGAGAATGGAGGAGAATAGACTGTGACATAGGCATCCTTCCTGGGGGTGATTTTTCACTCCCCCCCCCACCACTAAATGGATGCACATCATTTTAAAAAGAACTGAAAATACAATAAAAAATAAAAAGGTTGTGGTTCAGAGGTATTCTGATAAAAATCTGCAGGGACATCAAAATTTCAGTGTACCAAAATAAACATACTTTCAGTCAATTTATGGAAAATTGTTGAAGAATCCAGTACTCATAAAGACTTACAAGAATAAGACCAAAAGACTTACCAGTGGTAGATTTAGGAAGGGAGGTGGGGAGCTAGGATGAGGCACTCATTTAAGCTTTATTCTCTTTCTTCACTGTTCAATTAGCATTTATTTTTATGAAGTCAGTAAACAATAAATTTTAAAGTAATTATTTTAAAAACTACAGGTTGTTTGGGATTATCAAGTTAAGGTGTGAATTAGAGGAAGCCTGATATGAGGAAACACAGAGCAGAGTAGTCATGACAGTCACCTGAAACAGAAGTCACTGACTGCGAAGACAGGGGGCTGAGCACCAAGGGGACCACACTGCTCTGCTTCCTCAGTCCAAACCCAAAAGGAGATAGGTGATAATTGGGAAAATGGAATCATACGACAGTGTCTCCCCAAGCCAGAATTACCTTGAAGAAGTTGTGAAAGACACAGTTTTCCACCCTATCTCAGAATACCTGACTCTGAATCTTACAGTGGGGTCCAGCACTGCAATTTCTACATGTCTTCAGTTGTTTTTCTGGCACACTCAAGTGTGAGAAGTGTAGGTGTCAGGCCCATGACAGAGTGAAAGCAGTCCTACCTGCCATTCTCAATTACTGGGATGGTTGATCCTGGGGAGGTGGTGGTGGTGGTCTTTCCCCCCGGGGTGGTGGTGGTGGTGGTGGGTTTGCCCCCTGGGGATGTAGAAGCTTTCCGTGAGGCCGGGGAGGACGGTGTCCTAGTGGGGATGGTCCGTGGTGCCTCCCAGGGCGAGGTGGGGGTAGATGGTGGTGATTGTCTCCTTGTGGAGGTGGTCCTTGCTGAGGTGCATTGTCTTGGTTGCCATCATCAGAGGGGGAGCTGGGTTCTTCAGGTGGTTGTCTCTGAGTGCCCTCGTCTTGACTCTGGCTTGAGTCCCCTACATTCATATGGGAACAGCACAAGAATGGAATACTTAATGATAAAGCCTCTCCCTTCTTATTACTTCTCTCACCTGCTCTCACATTAGGTTCTCCCAGAACCTGGCTCTCAACTGCCAACCTCCCGGGAGCTCTGATTAATTGAAATATTCTTGAAGGTGAGTCTCAATCTTTACTTATGGGCACAAGTTAATGCTCTTAAAATTGCTATCCTTGGACATCACAGAGTTCACAGAAGATGTCTCCAAGGACAGAAGGAGATTGAGGGACCATGGTGTGAGGTGTGTTGCAGGTTGTTTGGGGGATGCTGTAATACGAGCTAACAGCGACTCCAAGTCTGGACACCTAAACCCTATGGGGAAAATAGAGCTGCTTCCCCATGACCAGGACCCAAGAAGAGACATACTGGGAGAGAAATGAAGTGATGGCCCCAAGGGTTACTGAAGGGCTGTGGCAAATTTTATCATTAACAGGGACCTAGAGGAGGGAAAAAATCAAAGGGAAAGGCAACCCAGACTAAGTTCTCTATAGTTCTCCCTAAAATCGTAAAGGGTCAAAAGAAGAAGAAGGAAGCAGGTGGGACCTCTCAGAATGATGGAGGAGACTGCATGAGAGCACTTTCGACTATATCATCCATCAGCAGTCATTTCTAGCCTCGGAAACAGGAAAACTACTCTGTTCTCATGGATACAGGAAACTCTATGATTTAAGTTGTTGGTCATGTGCAGGATCCCCACAAATGAGGTTGGAAATGTGTATCTATATCTTTATGGGGCACCAACATCGATCATTTCCAGACAGAAAAATGGCTGATAGGAAGACACTAAAAAATGAAACTATTCCTGAGAGGAAAAACAAAAGCTGAGAATGGATGTGACTTTACCAAGTAACACAGGGGAAGAGTCTTCATTGCCGGCATCTAGAAGAAAAGCACAGGACCATGTGTCATTAGGTCAGGAGACTTTCAGACCTCACAGGTGTGGTCTGAAAGGGCAGATCTCCTCCAACCACCACCTGGACTTCCCCTCAATGAGACTTTATCCCCTCACTGTGATTTTGTTGGAAAAGGAGGACAATATCAAGGCAAGACAGTTCCTATGCAGTGCCTCAACCATGAAACTGAAACACAGAAGCCACTTTTGCCCATTCCAGATTGCTCAAACCTTAATGCCATTTTAGCTTAAGTCTTCTGCATATTTCTATGCCATATTTCAGTATCCTTCTACTCTCACTATTTTCTGCATATGTTGTATGCATATAACTACTATTAAAGGAAGGCATAGAAGAATAAACACATGGATATGATCTACACAATTGAACACAACACATTAAAATATTATATGTAGCAGGAGAAAAATGATAAACTTTGGTTCTGTTAATTTTTTTTTTTTGAGAGGTTTCTGCTATAGAGCGTGTGCGCTCACCAGAAAAACAGGGAGAGACAGGGAGACAGAAAGCAAGAAACCACTCCCCAGAGGGGATGGCCATGCTACAATACCTCCTCTTCCATTCTCCTCTCAGGATCTTGGGCATGCACGCACAAGCTCCCGGGGTGAGTTTAAGACACCAGGTCCAGGACTCAAACCACGGTTTACTACATGGGAGTCCAGCAACATAGCCATTACACTAACTGCTGGTCCTGCGTTCTGTTATTTCTATCTCTCTCTGGAGAGAGACAAATTTTTTGTCTGATCCCCTGTCTCTGAAATAGGTCCATCCTGTGCCTACTTTATCTCTATAGCACCCTCTGCATATCTAGATGTCTGCCCTCTACAATCTACTTCGATGACTGAAGATCTTCTTAGCCGACTTCCTGTACTACTCTTGGCATCTTCTGGATATAGTCTCATCAAGATGGATTTTACTTAAAATTAAAATGTTACCTGCCTGTTAATCTTCAGTTCAAAAGTTTTCAAAAATTTAATGTAATTATTATTATTTAATTTTCTATAGGGCATGTGCACCACCAGAGAGAGAAAGATAGGGAGAGGGAAGAAAAGTAAGAAAGCTAGCCACCAGGGCCAGGACTCAAATCACCATCAGCCATCTGGGAGTACAGTACCCCAAGCCCCACACCACCTGCTGGACCCCAGTTTGAAAAATTTTACAGAATTCCAAAAGTTTTTTAAATACAGTGCCATGGCATGAAGTGAATACACACAACAAGAAATCTGCATCCATTTTCCTTCCTATCTCTTAGCACCCCTCCTTCTCCCACTCTGTAGAGAGAAATCCTAAGCTCTAAGCAGAGTCACAGCATCTCAGTTTTCTCTGTTCACCATTACCTTGGTTCTGAGCTGAGCTCAGGGCCAGCAAGGCCACGGAGAGCAGGATCAGCAGCATCTTGGAGGAGGTTCTAGAACTTCTCCACTCTGTGCTGAGAGAAACAGGGCAGCTGCTTTATAGAGCCAAGGAGAACAATGGGTCCTTTGAGCACCATGATGGATAGATTCACCCATGGGTAGCCAATGTTTTGCTTGGCTAACATCAGGTCAGCCTCTACATATTTCTCTGTGGGACTTTAACCCAGAAGGATGGGAAGTGTAGGACATTTTAGGGCCTGATTTCTAAAAGGTAAAACGTGTGATGTGGACAGTGTGTATGAAGGGGCCATGTCTACACAATGAGTGCAGATATTAGAATTTCAATAGTTGTATTGGTTTTTTGACTTGTTGATTAGATTGTTACTCTTTCCTCCCTTTGGGTTGTTGCGTGACCATGTGTGCACTGGCAGTGAACATATACCAAATTTAAGATGGTCAATAAGTTTAGCTGTTTATAGGCCAGACTCCATCATTCATATTGTGTGTACCTATGTGAGCAAGATTTAGCTAAATTATTTCATAATTTAAAGGTTATTTCAGTTTAAGTTTGAAATATGTGAGGAGAACACACATGCCAATGACAGAGGGTTGAGCCTCTGCCCACTTGGCTCACACCATTGTCCAAGATTCTCTAGCTCTGGCTATTATTGTGGAGGTTTGGGTGTTGGAGACCACAGGAGAACTCAGATATTCTGTTACTACTCATTGGTGGATAAAATAAAGTGGCCACATATAAATGTAGAGTTCCAGAAGAGAAGAAAATATATTCTTAGTTCCTTCCATGAGCCATGCTATTTCATGTCTCCACAACTTTTCTCATGTCTTTTTCCATTTCTAGAATGTTCTGTTCTAGAAAATATGCCTTATTTCTTCCAAGAAATATTGTACTCGCCCAACTAATAGTTAAGTTGCCATAATGATCCCGTCCAATAAGATAGTGTGATATACTTTAGAACCACAATTTCATTGCATTCATCTATTTTTCAGTTACATTCTATGCTATCTTGGGTTGTCAGAAAAGTCATGACATGGCTTTCTACGTAAAAATTTGTCATGACTTTTCCGATGTCCCAATATTTTCAGATTGGTCTTTACCACCAGGGATTCTCTTTACTATGTTTTGATACTCATTTCTCCCCACACTGCTTGTTAAACTTAACTGCCAATATTTTATCTTCTGAATCAATACTTTCTCTGTTTTTTTTTTCCTCTATAACAGGCATCCTTTATTTATTTATTTTTTTTTTGGTGTGTATGTTGGGAAAGTTCTTTTATTTACTTTTCTAAATCAGTGTCGATAGTACTGTTCAGTAACTTTGTTACATTTTTATAATCATTTTATATACATCACTGCCACACACTGTTGAAGGATACCAGCATAGAGTTAATTCTCAATAAAAGGATGCACACATGCAAGAGTCATAGAAAACTACTCCAAAGAAGTAAGAGGAAGTTAGTTTATTTCCAGATGTCTAAAAATCTCAGCAGAGCCTCAAGAAATATGAGAAAAATAGGAAATAACTTCACCTCAAAATAGCACAATAACTCCACACCAACAACAGGTACAACACAGGAAATCAGAAATGTCAGGAAAAGAATTCACAATATTTATAACTAAACTCAATGAGATATAAGGGAAAACAGACAACCAATCCCAGGAGATGAGAAAGGCTTTCCATGACTTGAAGAAGGAACTACATAAAGAGATAGGCATCATGAAAAGAATTAAACAGAATTTCTGGAGTTAGAAAACACAATGCAAAAACCTGCCTCAAAAGTTTTAACATGCAGAAGGAAGAATCTCTGAGCTTGAAGACAAAACTTCTGACTTAGTCCAAACAAGCAAGAAGACTGTAAAAATTACCACTAAAAAATGATGACAATATTGTGGAAATCCTAGACACCATCCAAAAGTCAAATATTCATATAACAAGTATTACAGAAGGTAAAGAGATGGGTGGAGGCTTAGAAAATCTCTTTCATGATATATTACTTCAAAACTTACAAAACTTAAGAGAAACATATGGACATCCAAATCCATGAAATGCAAAAAACACCAAATAGATTTAATAAAAAAAGTCCTTCTACAAGACACATCAGACCCAACCTGGTGAACATCAAAGCTGAAACAATATTTTAAAACAGACTAGAGAAACATCAAGTGTTTCTGTTGGTGTTAATGTGGACACAAAGGTATCCACATTAGACTAACGTAGGATCTCTCCACTAAAACCATGCAGCCAAGGAAAAACTGAGAAGATAATTTTTTAATTCTAAAAGAAAAACAATTTCAGCCAAGAAAATTGTAACTGGCAAAACTGTCCTTCAAATTGAAAGGAGAAATAAAATCATTCTCAGATAAACAAAAGCTGAAAGAATTCACTAAAAGTAGGCTAGCCCTTCAGGATATACTTAAGGGCACACTCCATCTAAAACACTAAAAGGAGACAAAGAAAAAGAAGGGATTGCACACAAAACATGTAGGAAATAAAATAAAAAGTAAATGACAGGGCTAAGTTCACATATATCTATAAAAACTTTGAATATTAATGGATAAAATTCCCCCACCTGAAAGACACAGATTTGTACAAAGGATGAAAAACCCAGAGCCCTCTATATGTTGCTTACAAGAAACACACTTCATTGACAAAGATATGCATAGACTGAAAGTGAAGGGCTATAAAAATTCATATCATGAAAACAGAAATAAAGAAATAGCAGTAGTCACTATATTGATATGAGACAAAATACTCTTAAGGATAAAAAAGGTCAAAAGAGACATAGCAGGACACCACATATCTCTAAAAAGATTCATTCATCAAGAAGATAGAGCAATCATACATATTTATGCACCCAATGCCAGGGCACTCAAACATGTGAAAAATAAATAAGAAAAAAAGTTAGCTAGATCTAAAGAGAGATATGGACTATGACACAAAAAACGTTGAGGATTTTAACTTCCCACTGTCAGCACTGGACAGGTCATCTAGACAAAAAATAAACACAGACAGAGGAACTATTGACCCCACAAATCAAATGTACCTGACAGATATAAATGGAGCATTCCACCAAGAAAGTACAAAATACACTTAATTCTCATGTCAACATGTAATTAAACCACAGAAAGAGTCCTCAAAAAAAAACAAAACTATGGAAACTAAACAACCTACTCTTTGAATGACTTTCAAACTACTGAAGAAATTAAGACTGAAATAAGAAGTTTCATCCATGCCAACGATTGTAAACCTACCACTCTTTATGACACAGCAAAATCAGTCATAAGAAGGAAGTTCATAGCTACAAGTGTTCACAAGAAAAAAAAAAAAAAAAAAAACAGAAAGGTATCAAGTAAATAAGATAATATTGCACCTTAAAGGACTGGGGGAAAAAAAATGACAAAAATACCCGCAAATAAAGAAGAGAACACATAGTGGATGTTAGAAGTCAAATACAGGAAACAGAGAGAAAAAAACATATAAAAAAAAAATCGATGAGACAAAAAGCTGTTTGAGAAGATAAAATTAGGCAGACCCGAAGCGACGTCGTGGGGGTGAAGGTCACATCCTGGCGTGGGAGTCTGAGCCCGTTTAACCTGCAGGCGGCCTCGGCAGGCAGCCTCAGCGCTGTGTTCCAGGTTCCCGGGTCCCGACCCAGCCCCGCTGCGTGTAGACTCATCCCAGCACTCGGAGCGGCTGGGCTGGGGCTCCCTCTGGAGCTGAAATTTTGGTTCTCACAGCTGGTGTTGAAACCCAGGAAGGGCTAAGTGCCCTTTGTCCAACGCCTTTCCATGAAATCCTCAGCACAATTACACACCCGCAAAGCAGACTTGTTCACCATCGAAAAACATTTGGGTTCCTTTTCCACCAATACCGCCCAATTCATCAAATAATTCTGATATCTCACACTGGCCTACAATCTTACCTGGCATGATGTTCACATAATCATGACATCCACCATGACTGCTGACGACTGGCAACCAGGTCGGGGGGCAGGAAGAGAGTATGCTGACAGGGCCCATATGGCAGACGCCACTGCAGCGGTTGGATAGAGGCCTGCCCTACTACCCGTGAAACTGCTGAAACAGTGACCAACATTCTTCTTCAATGCATTATGCCTTGCTTCAGACTCCTGTCCAGTATCCAGTTGGACAACAGGACCTGCGTTCATTTCACAGGTGGCCCAACAAGTCAGCCAGGCTCTCAACATCACCTGGAGGCTCCATATCCCACATAGACCCCAGTCCTTGGGTAAGGTAGAGAGAGCCAATGTCCTTCTTAAAACACACCTTACCAAACTCACGTTAGAACTTCACCAGGGATGGCCAGACCTACTCCTCATTGCCCTTACCCGGCTCAGGGCTATTCTCCGAAAGCCCACTGGCCTTAGCCCTTTTGAATTGCTTTCGGGCAGGCCCTTCCTAATTAACCATCACCTGCCTGCCCAGGCACCACCTTTGGCAGATTACCTGGCCCTCCTTTGGGCCCTTCTATGAGAGCGTGCCAACAGAGCCTTACCACATATCCCATCCACTAAAACCCCTACAATACTACACCCAGGAAACTCGGTACTCTTATAAGATCTCTCTCCGGGATCCTTACAGCCTAAATGGTCAGGCCTCTACACAATTATACTTACTACCCCAACTGCAGCTAAACTGCTGGGTAAACCCTGCTGGTATCACCTTTTCAGACTGAAAAGAACTCCCCCCCACTCCAACTGGAAATCCACCCAGCTTGGCCTCACCAAGCTCCAACTTAAAAGGCTCCCCGACCCCTAATTCTAGGGCCTATGCCAATCCTACCCTACCCCTATCTGCTCCTTGCTCTTCCTTTGACACTTGCCCTAGTCCTCTCCATTGGCCTAGACTCAGTAGCCTCACTGGAATGGACTCCCAGAAAACGTCTATTATTAGCAATAATATACCTCCTACGTGTGGGACTCATAATCTGTTTTAAAAACCTAGTCTGGCTAACCGGGACTACCTCACACCCACAATTGCACCCAGAATCAACCCCTTCCTACACTTAGTCATCCTACTGATCTCCCTGCCCATGAATCTCTTACTGGAGGCTCAGAGGTCTCAGATAAGGGACCAAGTCTAGAGACCCCTCCAACTGACCTGGGCCAGTTCCATTCCTTGCCTCAAATGTTGTAATCAGACTATCCAGCAGGAAACTCTCCGATTTACAACATAGCCCACCTCTCCCAAGCCTGTAATTATTGCAGGGCTCTCAACCTTGCTGGTGTTTACACACCAAGGAGACGGCAAAAACACCTGCCTTGACTCAACAACAACCAGACAATGCCAGGATGCTGGGAAACGGTATTACTTAGGAAAGAGCAAAGGAAACCATGACTACTACATATGCTCCCCTGCCAGAAAATGGGAATGTTATACTGGTCTTAGAGAATATGGGCTTCCAGATGGAGGTGGCAAGTGCTTTTTAGAGATTCAAGCTGCCGTCCAAATCCAAAACACACAAATTAATTCAAAAATTAAGCTAAAATCCCCTCGTTCCCTGGAGAAACCTCGAACTCGACCTGAAAGTCATTTCACTAATTAACGCAACACGTGCCCTCCTGACTTGGGTACAGCCCCAGTTAGCATCCAGCTGCTGGCTTTGTATCCAAACGGCTCTTCCCCACATATATGCCACCCCAGCTCAACCTACTAATGACACCCCAATAATTAATCTAACTTCTGTCCAAGAAGGACCGATCTTCCAAATATACTTCTCCTCCAAGCCTCAAAACTGCTTCACAAGTCGGGGTTCCTTTGAGGTTGGCAGTATGACTAGCATCAATATATGCCCAGTAAATAATACCAAGTTCTGCTCTCAGTTCCTAGGATTCTACTTAGCATGCAAACCATACGCTTACCAATGCCTCCCAGCAAACTGGTCTGGGACTTGTACCTGGGCAATTATTACCCCCAAGTAGATATCTCAGAGGGAAAAGAAGCAGTCGATGTGCCCCTGGTAGCCCACACTAGAGTTCGTAGAGCCATATTGTTTATCTCTCTCTTGGTTGGACTCGGAATTACCGCTGGAATAGGAACCAGTGTTGAGGGAATAGCATCCTCTGCCGCTCATTACCAACAGCTGTTCACTGCCCTAGCACATGGATTTGGCCAATCAGCAAAACTCGTTGAAACTACAAGTCTAGCTAGACTCCCTAGCAGATGTAGTCCTACAAAATTGTAGGGGACTAGATCTTCTCACTGCCAAAAAGGGTGAACTTTGTCTATTCCTTGGGGAAGAATGCTGCTTCTATGCCAATAAATCAGGAGTAATCCGAGACGTGGCCAAACAGCTCAAAGATTTAGCCTCTAAAGAGAGACAAGCAGCAGCAGACTCTTGGGCAGGTTGGAATGGACTATGGACACTAATACCATGGTTAATGCCTCTCCTGAGGCCCTTGACAGCTGTTCTTTTAGTCCTGGCCTTTGCATCCTGTGTGTTTTCTTAAGGAACGCGCATCCACCATCGCTCAAGTGGCAGTCAACCAAATGCTCCTGCGCCCCTAATCTCCCCTTCCTCAAGACCCTCCTAGAGAATGACCCCCAGGCCAATGCCCCCAACAGCTTGTATGGTCAGGGGGGAAAGAGGAGAAAGGAAAGCCTTATCTGTCTTCTGTATTCCAAGAGCTTATCTGACCTCTGCATTCTGATTGGCTCACGCCTCTGCACTGGAACAGACCTTCCCGCCTTGAGCATTTGGCACCGCCAAAATTGAACAGAAACAGCGACCTTCATTGGCCAGACAAGGACCTGTAGCGACCACCTATTGGACAATGACCCTTTTAAGACCGAGCAGCACCCACCCTGGGTGTGACTCCCTCAGCCTCTGACCAGATCGCAGGACCTCACCTGAGAGCTTGTCGTAAAGTAAAAATTTTTCCTGTTTTTTTTCCAGTACCAAAAGAAAAAAAGATAAACAAAATTAGTAAGCCATTAGCTAGACTAGTGAAGAAAAAGAGAGAGAGAATCCAGATAGATAAAATCAGTAATGAAGCTGGTAACATAAATCTGATATATCAAAAATACAAAAATTTGTGAGAAAACTATGAGCAACCTTATGCCAACAAACTAGAAAATCCAGAGAAGATGGATAATTTCCTAATATGCACATGTTACCTAGGCTGAATCAGGATGAAATAGAAATCCTGAAGACCAATAACAAATGATGAGACTGATTGAGTAATAAATAGTCTCACAATAAGGCAAAATCCAGGTCCAGATGGCATCACTTCTGAATTCTTTGGAAACATTTAAATAAGAGCTAATCTTAATTCTCCTCAAGCTATTTCTATTCATTTGTAGGACACAGAAATGTTTTATTACCTGTTGATGATGACGTGCACCGCATTCTCAACTGAACTGGTTTGAGGTGTATTTCATGTTTGGTAAATCTTCTATTCAAGTTAAATGATTGAATGTATAATAATAATAATATAATTATCATTTAAAAAGGTAAAGAGTCAAAAGGCAGGAACCCTCCCAAACTCATTCTAAAGGCCCCATCACCTTGATACCAAAACCAGAAAAGGACATAGCAAAAAAAAAAAAAAAGAAAAGAAAAGAAAAGAAAAATTTAGACCAATATCTATGATGTATACTTATGCAAAAATGCTCAACAGACTACTATCAAACCAAATCCAGCAGGTTATTAAGAAAATTATATACCACAACCACAGAGGCTTTATCCCAGGGATGCCCGAATGGCTCAACATATAAAAATAATTAGTGAAATACGTCACATTAAGACAAAGAATGCTAAAAATCATCTGATTATAGATGCAGGAAAACAATTTCACAGAATACAATATTCTTTCATGATGAAGCCTCTCAGCCTTCGGGTAGAAGGTACAATTCCCAAGACAATATAAACCATATACAAGAGACCCATTGTAAACATCATACTAAACGGGAAAGGCTGAAGGCCTACACACTAAAAACTGGAATGGGGCATGACTGCTCACTTTCTCCACTCCTTTTCAACATCCTGATGGAAGTCCTAGTAATCAACACAATCAAATCTTAGATCCAAATAAAAGGAATTCAAATAGGAAAAGAAGAAGCTAAACTGTCTCTATTTCCAGATAATATGATTATATACATAGAAAATCCTAAGGATCCCATGATTAAACTCCTAGAACTAATAAATGAATTCAGAATAGTAACAGGATGCAAAGTCAATATACAAAATCTATAACATTTTTTTATACCAACATGGAACAGACCAAGGGACCAGCAGTTAGCGTAATGGCTATGTCGCTGGACTCCCACGTAGTCGACGGTGGTTAGAGTCCCGGACCCGGTGGCTTAAGCGGGTTCGTGTGTGCCCAAGATCCGGAGAGGAGAATGGAGGAGAAGGGATTGCAGCATGGCCATCCTCCCTGGGGGGTGATTTCTCGCTTTCTGTTTCTCTGTCTCTCTCTGTCTTTCCAGCAAGCGCACGCACCCTAGAGCAAAAACCTCTCAAAAAAGAAAAAAAAAAAAAAAAAAAAAACATGGAACAGACTGAGACAGAAAGAAGCTGAAATCTCAATTACAATAGCCACGAAAACAATAGGTTACTGAGGAATAAACCTAATCAAAGAGGTGAAAGTTCTCTATATGGAAAACTATGAAAAACTGAAAAAAGAAATTGAGTATGATATAAAATTATGGAAAGACATCACATACTCTTTGATTTGGGAATTCAAAATAATAAAAATGTCAGCTGTACCCAAATTACATATTCTATACTATTCCTCTGATATTATTTTAAAATTATAAAACTGAAAAAAACAACAATTACATTTGTCTAGAATCATAAAATGATCCCAGGTTGGCAAGGTAATAGTGTGCAAAAAGAACAATAAGTGTTGGGACCAGCAGTTAGCGTAATGGCTATGTTGCTGGACTCCCACATAGTCGACCGCGGTTCGAGTCCCGGACCCAGTGGCTTAAACTCACGCCGGGCGCGTGTGCATGCGTGCCCAAGATCCCGAGAGGAGAATGGAGGAGAAGGGATTGCGGTGTGGCCATCCCCTCTGGGGGGTGATTTCCTACTTTCTGTCTCTCTGTCTCTCTCTGTCTGTCTGGCGAGCGCACGCGCCCTATAGCAAAAACCTCTCCAAAAAAAAAAAAAAAAAAAAAAAAAAAAAGAACAATAGGTGGCATCTCACGGCTCGACTTGCACATATAATACAAAGTGGTGATAATCAAAACAAAATGTTACTAGCACAAAAATAAAAACATAGACCAATGGAACAGATCACAGATCATGGAAGTTAACCCCAAATTGTTAAATGAACTCATCTTTGACAAATGGTACAAGACAATGCAGTGGAGTAAAGAAAGTCTTTTCAGCAAATGGTGCTGGAAGAACTGGATATCTACCTGAAGAAATTAACAAGAATCAACTCAAAATGGATCAAAGATTTAAATATAGTGCCTCAAACTATAGAAATACTGGAAGAAAACATACAGAAAATTTCTGTAGACATTGGAGTAGGCATAGATTTCTTATATAAGGCCCCTAAAACACAGGCAAGAATTCCAAAAATAAAAAGATGTTATTACATCAAGACACAAAGCTTCCTCACAGAAAAGGATACAATGACTTGAGTAAAAGTCAACCCATTAGAATGGGAGTACATATTTGCAAATTATTCCTAAGACAAGAGATTGATATCCAAAATATATAGGGACCCCAGCAGCTTGCAAAAATATTGAATTATTACCCAATTAAAAGATGGGCCAATAAGGACCTGCAGATGGGGTAATGGTTACGTCCCTGAGCTCCCACATAGTTGACCACAGTTCGAGTCCTGTACACAGAAGTGTGGATGTGTACCTAAAATCCCAAGAGGAGAATGTAGGAAAAGGGACTGTAGCATGGGTATCTGACCAGGCGGCAATTTTTAGCTTTCTGTCTCTCTGTCTGTCTCTGTCTCTCTGTTGAGCATGCTTGCCCTATAGCAAAAATCTCTGAAATAAAATTTTTTTAAAAAAAAAAAAGATGGGCCAATGAATTGAGTAAAAGATTCTCCAAAGTAGATTTACAAATAGCCAAGGCATATGAAAAACTGGTGAAAGTGTCTTGTCATAAGACAAATGGAAATTAAAACCACAATGAGATATCATTTAATCACAGTTAGAAAGTTTAGGATCAAAAAGTAAAGAATCACAAGTGCTGGTGAGCCTTGGTGAAATGGTAACACTCTTACATGACTGGTGGGAATGTAAATTAGTGCAAACTCTGTGGAAAACAATATGGAGATTCATGAAAAAGCTACAAATAGAACTACCAAATGACTCAAAGTTCTACTCAACAGACCCAAAACAAGAAGTTCTGTTGAAAAAAATATATACTGTATACATCACTATGAGGGTTTTATATAAAATTCATGTTAGGAAACAACACTCTAAAAAATAATTGGGCACAAAGATCTAGATTAATGGAAATCACCAGCTGCTTATTTCAGAACCTGGTTTTGTTTGGTCTTTGCTGTTGTTCAGTGTTTGTGCAGGACCAGCATTAATTTTAGGATAGCTTGGTTGGAGATAGGGTATGGAGGGCTGAGTGAATGGAAACACTTAAGAAAGGTCCCTTGGGAACCAGCAGTTAGCGTAATGGCTATGTCACTGGACTCCCACGTAGTCGACCGCGGTTCGCGTCTCGGACCCGGTGGCTTACAACTCACGCCGGGCGCGTGTGCGTGCGTGCCCAAGATCCTGAGAGGAGAATGGAGGAGAAGGGATTGCGGCGTGACCATCCCCCCTGGGGGGTGATTTCTCGCTTTCTGTCTCTATGTCTCTCTCTGTCTGTCTGGCGAGCGCACGCGCCCTATAGCGAAAAACCTCTCCAAAAAAAAGAAAAAGAAAGGTCCCTTAACTTGTGTGAATGAGTGGACTCAACACTGTTCTAGGAGCGTGTGGCCCTGCCAAGGGTGCGGATTTTGCTACAGGAGTTCTTCCTAATATTGTGGGGTTTGCTCCAGGCAACTTGGTCCTTTGAAAACACCAGGTAGATTGATTTAATTCCCCTGTGATAACTGTGAATGTGTTGTGAGGGGAAAAGCTGGGCTTCCTGGGCTCTGTGGGAGGCAGGGAGTCGTTTGGCCATTGCAGTCTCTATGTGTTGCTGGGAAGACTGTCTCTGGTTTCTCGAGATGTGCTTACTGGGAAGGGAAACAAGATGAGATGTCCTGACTTGGTGCTTGTAGTAGACTTGCAGGCAGGAGAGGAAGGTTGGGCAGAAGGAGGAGAGGGGAATGGGATACCAATGGGTTCACATGGTAAGTGCCATGCAAGGCACATTGGTGTGGTGGCAAATGTGGGAAGGTCAACTTTTCCTTGGCTTGGTAGGTACTGGAAGACAACAGGTGATCTTTCCAAATGCCACCAAACCCAGGCAGTTCCCTTAACCTTCTCCCATCTCAGCAATGAGTGACAGAGATAAGTGTACCAGGAAGGAATAAATGTCAGCTATGTAGTCACCATTCAGAAGTGAAAAGGAGGTTTGGGTACAGGTGAGAGAGAACAGTTTGGGTAAGGAGTAACAGTGTTAAAGCAGTGACCAGGTCACAGGGGCAGCTGAGGCTCCTTAAGGAGAGTTTGATGCCCTTCGTCATCTGTGTACCGTGTACTTTTCTTTTTTTTTTTTAATTTTTAATTAATTATTTATTTAATTTTATGCTTCATTATTATTATTATTTTTAATTTGTTACAAGGTACATGTTCTCCCCGGAGAGAGAATGAATCATAAAATAAGAAAGCAAGTCGCCAAGACCAACAGAACTGCAGTCAGCCATTTGGGGGTTCACGTGCTTATCTACCATGCCATCGGTTGGCCTTAGTAATTTTTATTTAACTTAATATATGCTAATTATAATGTTTGTTTGTTTCTGTGATTTGTATTTTGACTTAATGAAACGAGAATAGAATATTCAGCTAAGGAGGGTTATATACATTATAAAACTCTTTTGATTTGAAAATGTCTTCCTTTCTCTTCGTACTTACCACAGGCTACACAATGTCCTGAGAGGATTCATTATGAGAAAAATGTCCATCACAGATTTAATAACTGACTCTGGAAGGAACTAATGAGAAAGGATATGGGTAGGTGAACCCTCATCTATGGTTTCACATAAATGATCTGAATTTTTCTTACAGAAAAAATTTAAATCAGTTTCTTATTGATATACTTAAACCATTAATCTATTCAACATTCAGGTAAAGCTCAACACCTCATTTTTAGAAAGTGTTTGAGAAGAGGTCATTACAGATCATCTTGTTTTAATCGTGACATCATGAATTCAAGTCCTTGGCACAATGTTTTGCCAGTAAGAGCACAGCTTGCCTTGATTTGCCAATGATGATTTTTAATAAAGTTCATTTCAAAAACAGAGATTTCTGCTACAGTCATGCATTCTGTTTTTTATTTGTTTTTCTTTATTTTTTATTTTTTTAAAGACATTTTTGTTATAGGGCACTGTGGAGGGCACTGCATACAGAAGCCATCTTGAGCTATCCGCCATCTTGAGCTATCCACCATCTTGGAAACCATTAGGCTTCACTTCCTCACTGAGCAAACCATTTCTCAGAAATCATGTGACCAACCATTCTCTCCGGAAGTGGTTGGGTTTCTAGGCAACAGGAGAGATCCGCCCACATCAATGACTGGTTCATGCTGTTTTATCTCATTTGCATTTCAGGCAACCAATTGGTGTCCACCAGCTGTATATAACTCACCATTTTTCCTCAATAAATGGAAGTAGACGGAAGAAGACGACTTGATCAGCATCTCATAGTGTGTGTGCGTGTGTTTGTCCCATCTCTCACTCCCTCCCCCAGGGAACCTGTTCGACTGTCCCGCGGGCCGGGACAGGGCACATGCTTTTTCTGTTTCCTGGGTTTTATAATTGACTCTTTTTCCTCACTTATCAAATTTTCTTTGAACTTTTAAGTCTTCCTACGCCATCCAAGAGATCTCTGTCAGTCACATCACAATTCCTTCTTCTCCCTGCTCTCTCAGGTTCTGGGGCATGCAAGCACAAGTGTGCTATGTGTGCTTCAAGTCTCCAAGTCCAAGACCTGAACAATGGTCAGCCATGTGGGAGTCCAGTGCCTTAAAGACTACACCACTTGCTGGCCCTGGAAATTCACTTTTCTTGGGGCCAGTAGTTAGCCTAATGGCTATGTCACTGGACTCCCACATAGTTGACCACAGTTCACATTCCAGACCCGGTGGCTTAAAACTCGCACCAGGCGCATGTGCGTGCATGCCCAAGATCCCGAGAAGAGAATGGCAGAGAAGGGATTGCAGCATGGCCATCCCTTCTGGGTGGTGATTTCTCGCTTTCTGTCTCTCTGTCTCTCTCTGTCTGGTGAGTGCACGCACCCTACAGCAAAATCCTCTCCAAAAAAAAAAAAAAGAAATTCACTTTTCTTTTTTTCCTTTTTTGATAATTTATATATTATCATATTTATTATCATCATAATCTTGTTTATAGTACATTGAATTGCATATAACTTTACAGTGTATTACATTGCTTTTTCAAAAGGGAATGCCATGTATGTCAATCAATACAGAGACATTAAAATCCCCACTTCATCATTCAATTTTTTTTTGAGAGGTTTTTGCTATAGGGTGCATGTGCTCGCCAGACAGACAGAGAGAGACATAGAGACAGAAAGTGAGAAATCACCCCCCGGGGGGATGGCCACACCGCAATCCCTTCTCCTCCATTCTCCTCTCGGGATCTTGGGCACACACGCACACACGCCCAGTGTGAGTTTTAAGCCACCAGGTCTGGGACACGAACCACAGTCGACTACATGGGAGTCCAGCGACATAGCCATTACGCTAACTGCTGGTCCCAATCATTCAATATCTTTTCACTGTTTTTCCTGATCATTATTATTATTCCAATTTTTTTAAACAGTCGATCACTATTTCTCATTTTGTTTATAAAAAGACTTTACCCATCATGAAATGCTTCTCAGACCAATCCAGTTGAGAATACTATACATGTCATCATCGACAATTAATAAGCCATATCTGTGTCCCACTAATGTCATGCCTCTCTATTTGCTCTCTTGCTACTTTCTCTATCCTCTTCTCTTCACGCCCCCATTCCACATTGTCTTATTCTCGTTAAATATTTTCACTGCTTTTATGTCCTCCAATATTTTGCTCTCTACTATAGAGTGGGGATAGTCGGTATATATTAAGTGGATACATACAATGGCCTTCTTTCATAGCCTGGCTTACTTCACTCAGCAATAGATCCTCCATATCTGACCACTTTCTATAAAATGCCAGGGTCTTGTTATTTTTTATGACTGAGTAGTATTCCATAGAGTATATATGCCACACTTTTCCAATACATTCATCAGTTTGTGGACATTTAGGTTGGTTCCATTTCTTGGCAATCGTGAATAATGCTGCAATAAACATTGATGTGCAAGCACTTTTCTGACAGCATTCTCCTGTCCTTTGGGTAGATACCTAGAAGTGGGATTGCTGAATCAAATGATAGTTCTATTTGTAGATCTTTGAGGAACCTCCATATTGTTATCCACAGTGGCTGAACCAGTTTACATTCCCACCAACAGTGTAGGAGAGTTCCCTTTTCACCACATCTCCACCAACACTTATCACTTTTTATATTTTTAATCATTGCCATTCTGACAGGGGTTAGGTGGTATCTCATTGTGGTTTTTATTTGCATCTCCCTTATGATGAGGGATGTTGAGCATTTCCTCAAATGCTTTTGGATGTTCATATGTCTTCCTTAGAGAGATTTTTGTTCAGCTCATTTTCCCATCTTTTAATTTGGTTAAACTTTTTTTTTTTTTTTTCGCAGAAGGCACTTGAGTTCCCTGTGTATTCTGGTTATCAGTCCCTTGTCTGAGGCATATTTAACAAAAATATTTTCCCATTTTGAGGGGTGTCAGTTCACACTTGTTACTGTGTCCTTTGCTGTGCAGAAATTTCTTAGTCTGATGTAACCCCACTTGTCTATTTTAGGGATTATTGCCTGTGCTTTGGGAGTCTTATTTAAGAAGTCTTTGCCTACTCCAATGTCTCCCAGAGTTTCCCCAGCATTTTCCACCAGTAGTTTTATTATTTGAGGTCTTAGGTTCAGATCTTTGATCCATTTTGAATTGATTTTTGTTAATGGTGAAAGATGGGCGTTCAGTTTCATCTTTCTGCAGGTGGATACCCAGTTTTTCCAGCACCATTTACTAAAGAGGTTTTCCTTTTCCCAATGGATTGGCTGATAACGTTTGTCAAAAATCAGTTGGCTATGGGAACCAGCAGTTAGTGTAATGGCTATGTCGCTGGACTCCCATGTAGTCGACCGCGGTTTGCGTCCCGGACCCGGCGGCTTAAAACTCACGCCGGGCGCGTGTGCGTGAGTGCCCAAGATCCCGAGAGGAGAATGGAGGAGAAGGGATTGCGGCGTGACCATCCCCCCTGGGGGGTGATTTCTCGCTTTCTGTCTCTATGTCTCTCTCTGTCTGTCTGGCGAGCGCACGCGCCCTATAGCAAAAATCTCTCCCCCCCCCAAAAAAAAAAGAAAAAAATCAGTTGGCTGTAAGCTTTGAGGGTTATTTCTGGGGTCTCTATTCTATCCCATTGGTCCACATGTCTGTTTTTCTGCCAATACCATGCTGTTTTGATGATCACAGCTTTATAGTATATCTTGGGATCAGGGAGTGATATGCCTCCTACTCCATCCTTCTTGCGCAGGATTGCTTTTGCAATACGAGGTCTTTTATGATTCCAGAAAAATTCTATGATTGTCTTTTCTAGATCTGTGAAGAATATTTCTGGTATTTTGATTGGAATTGCAATAAACACTAGCAATAAACATGTAGAATAATTTGGATAGAATTGCCATTTTGATTATGTTAATTCTTCCAATACAGGAACATGGGATGTCCTTCCACTTTTTTATGTCACTTTCAATATTTTTTTAAATATTTTCATAGTTTTCTTTATAAAGGTCTTCAACTTTCTTAGTTAGGTTTATCCCTAGGTATCTTATACATCTTGTGGCCATGGTGAAAGGGATTGCTTTCTTCAGCTCTACTTCGTTCAACTTGTTGTTCATATATAGAAATGCTATAGATTTTTGGATGTTGATTTTGTATCCTGCCACCTTACTGTATTCACTTATTACTTCAAGAAGCTTTTTCATGGATACCTTTGGGTCTTCTAAGTATACCATCATGTCATCTGCGAATAAAGATATTTTCAACACTTCTTTACCTATTTGAATGCCTTTTATATTGTTCTCTTCTCTGATTGTATTAGCTAAGATTTCCAGTACTATATTAAAGAGCAGTGGAGAAAGTGGGCAGCCTTGACTAGTACCTGTTTTTAGCGGAAAAGCTTTTAGCTTTTCCCCATTCAGTATAATGTTAGCTGTAGGTTTTACATAGATGGCTTTTATTGTGTTGAGAAAAGACCCTTCTGTACCAATCTTACTGAGGGTCTTAATCATAAAAGGATGTTGTATTTTATCAAATGCTTTCTCCACATCAATTGAAATGATCATATGGTTTTTATCTTTCTTTCTGTCAATGTGGTGTATTACATTTATGGTCTTGTGTATGTTGAACCACCCTTGCATCCCTGGGGTAAAGCCTACCTGGTTATGATGAATAATCTTTGTTATATGTTGTTGGATACGATTTGCGAGTATCTTGTTGAGAATTTTTGCATCTGTATTCATCAATGATATTGGTCTGTAGTTTTCCTTTTTTGTCATGTCCTTATCTGATTGGCGGATGAGGATGATAGAGGCTTCATAAAATGAATCTGGAAGGGTTCCTTCCTTTTGAATCTTTAGAAATAATTTTAGTAGGATAGGGGTTAATTCTTCCTTAAAAGTTTTGTAGAATTCAGAAGTGAAGCCATCTGGACCTGGGCTTTTCTTTGTTGGGAGGTTATTTATTACTGATTCAATCTCCTGGATTGTTATGGGTCTATTCAGGTTCTCTATGTCCTCCTGATCCAATCTTGGTATATTATATGTATCCAGGAATTTGTCCATCTCCTCCAGGTTATCTTGTTTGTTGGCATATAGTCGCTCATAGTATCCTCTAACGATATTTTGTATTTCTACTATGTCTGTTGTACTATTGCCTGTTTCATCACATATTTGATTAATCTGGTTTTTTTCTTTCTTCTTCTTGATTGGTACATTTCCTTGATGAATTCATCTTTTAGCCTATGTAGTGTGCTTATTTGTCTCTTTTTACACTTTTAATCCTAGTCCATTATTTCTGATACCAATATGGTGACTCCTGCCTTTTTTTCATTAGTTTTTATGAAATTACTTTCGCAGATTTTCCCTTTCAGTTTATACATATTTCTGTCAATGTGGTGTGTTTCTTCTAAGCAACATATAAGGGTTCCAGGTTTGTTATCCTAGGCACAAATCTGTGTCTTTTGGTTGAAGAATTTAATCCATTAGCATTCATGTTTATTACTTATATTTGTGAACTTAGCACTGTCATTTTCTCTTTTTTTCTACTTATTTTGTGTTTACTTGCTTCTGTTTATCTCTGCTTAGGTATTTTTTTCTATTTTAGGGAGAGAGATTTTTGTTATTTGGTGTGTGCACTCACCAGAGAGACAGAGACTGAGAGACAGAAAGTGAGAATTCACCCTGTGGAGGATATGGCCACGTCAAAATCCCTTCTCCTCCATTATCCCCTCAAGATTTTGGGCATGCACACACACACGCATTTGGCATGAGTTTAAGCTGCCTGGTCGACAATCAGACTGTGGTGGACTATGTGGGAGATCAGCACCGTAACCATCACACCATCTGCTGGTACCTCCTTTAAGTACTTTCTGAAGCACTATCTGACTTATGGTGAATTCTTTTAGCCTTTGTTTATCTGAGAATGGTTTTCTTTCTCCTTCCAACTTAAAGGATAATCTTGCCATGTATAGTGTTTGGCTGACATTGTTTTTATTTGTTAGGTTTAAATATCTTTTTATTTTTTTCTTGCCTACATTATCATTGAGTGGTTCTGTGTCATCTAATGTGGACACCTTTGTAAGTGACTTGGTTTTTCTCTCTTGTCAGTTTTAGAATCTTCTCTTTATCTTTGATGTTTACCACTTTGGCTCTGATACACCTTGGAGAGGATCTTCTTATATTAAATCTAGTTGGTGTACTTTGTATTTCCTGGATTTGGATATCTATATATCTTTCTAGATTTGGAAAGTTTCCAACTAGTATATCACAAAAGAGATTTTCTACCTTCTGGAATCCCCTTATACAAATATTTGTTTAATCTTGTCTATGATTTCCCATATGTTGCAATCATTTTTAATGGTAATATTTACATTCTTTTTGGATGCTTAGACTATGTCTGAAGTGTTGTCTTCAAATTAAGGAATACTCTCTTTTGCTTGGTTAATACTTTGAAGATATTTTCTGCATTGCATTCTTTAACTCCAGAAGTCCTGCTTGATTCATTTTCAGGATGTTTGTCTCTTTATGTCATTCCTCCTTCAAGTCATGGAAAAATTTTCTCATCTCCTGGAATTGGTTGTTTGTTTTCTCTTATATTTCATTGAGTTCAGTTACAGTAAATATTCTGAACTCTTTTTCGGACATTTCTGTGATTTCCTATATTTAACCTTTGTTGATGTAAAGTTATTGTGCTCCTTTAGGGGAAGTATTTCCTGGTTTTGCTCATAGGTCTTAGGGTCTCCTGTGATATTTCAACTTCTGACAATGAACTAACTTCTTGCTAGTTCTTTCAAGGAGTTTTCTGTAACTGTTGCATGCGTGCTTTCTTTTGATGTGAATTAGCTCTATTCTGGTATACTTCAACTGTGGGTGCATTGAAGTGTGTAAAAATAATTATAAAAATGACACAAAATGAGCTCTGGGCTACCTCAATTCATAAATACCAGAATGGGGTTACATAATCCAGACATGTGGTCTTCTCTATTAACTTCCTTGTTAGTTTATTTCAGAAATTAAATTAGAAGATATTGTCTTTCAGAAGCTATGACATTGAAGCAACGGGCTGAGAAATCTATCTTCAAAATAACAATAAAATTGTTTTCATGGAATTATTTATTGTTGTCTCTATTTCTGAGTGTTGTGAGCCTGGAATATAAGGGTCATAAACAGACACACACAAAAAAAATCCAGGAACAACAAAACACGCCAGCACAAATGTGTGCCCTAAATCTCATGAGGATGCAGAAATGGAGAAGAATGCATTGTAGCAACCGCACCTCTTTCAAGGTGCTTTCTTCCTCTCTGTCTCTGGTGAGCACATATGACTCCTAGAAAAAACAAATTAAGAAAGAACATCTGGGGTCCCTCTCCTTGATGATTTCAGCAAGTTTTCTTCCTCCTTTATATATAAGCCAGCTGTCTGATGAAAACAAATTCTTGAGTTCTGTAATATAAATGCAACTTTTGAAAATTATTTTCAGATCTCTTACTGATACTTTAATGAGTTGAAGAAAATAAGGAAACTAAAACAGATTGAATATGTTGCAGAGACTGAAAGAATACTTAAAATTACCGAAATATTTGACCCTGTCTCCAGAAAGATGACTGTGGATCTAGCCCTCTTCTCTCTAGAAGCTTCATCTTTTTTTTTTTTTTTTTTTTAAATCGTGACTCAGTTCTTTTCTCCCTACATTTCGCTCCATTCTTTAACATCAACTGACTGGATTTTGTAATGGAGGCAGGACCTTGTATTTTAAGAATCAAATAATATGGAATCCTTCAACCATGAGTATAAGTACTAACTAATTCCTTCAAAGCTACTTAAAAACCTAAAAGTCAGGTATAAGAAATGAAGACAATAATGACTAACTAAAAGAATGAAAATTAAGGAGATAACTTACATAAAAACATGGCAGAGACTGCCTTCACAAGTTCCTGATAACTGTTTTAGGGGAAAAGAGTAGACATGATTAAGGAATTAAATGCACTCATATGAACATTTTAATATTGCTTCATCAAAAGATCAAATTATATTATTCCCTGACAATGCTTCTTCCAGATGTTAAGAAAAGCACATTTTACTTTGTGTATTCTTTTTATAATTTTCTGCCTTTTCAGTCTCATTTGTTTTTAATGGCAAAAACCTAAAAAAAAAGTCTTATTACCAGTTTTTAAGAAATGAATACCTGGGAACCAGCAGTTAGCGTAATGGCTATGTCGCTGGACTCCCACATAGTCGACCGCGGTTCGCGTCTCGGACCCGGTGGCTTACAACTCATGCCGGGTGCGTGTGCGTGCGTGCCCAAGATCCCAAGAGGAGAATGGAGGAGAAGGGATTGCGGCGTGACCATCCCCCCTGGGGGGTGATTTCTCGCTTTCTGTCTCTATGTCTCTCTCTCTGTCTGGCGAGCGCACGCGCCCTATAGCGAAAAACCTCTCCAAAAAAAAAAAAAAAAAAAAAAAAAAAAAAAATGAATACCTGCTAGAACATCATGAATACTGGGACCAGCAGTTAGCGTAATGGCTATGTCGCCGAACTCCCATGTAGTCAACCGCAATTCGAGTCCCAGACCCGGTGGCTTAAACTCACGCCAGTTACATGTGCATGCGTGCCCAAGATCCTGAGAGGAGAATGGAGGAGAAGGGACTGCGGTGTGGCCATCCCCCCTGGGGGGTGATTCTCGCTTTCTATTTCTCTCTCTGTCTGGCGAGCGCATGTGCCCTATAGCAAAAACCTCTCAAAAAAAAAAAAAAAAAAAAGAACATCATGAATACTTATTCACATTTACTATGGAATTTAATTCACGACTATTTGAATTTGAAACACAAAGTCTTATACTTCTACCAGATTAGAAATGTGTTAATAACGTGTTGCCAACATAAAGTCAGTTTGTCTGTCCACCAGCCAAATGAGGATACAGCATCTAGAATGAAAAAAAAAAAAAAAACAGAAAAACAATCTACCTCATAACATATGCAATAGCTGCTTCATAGCCTATAATAAAAGCCACAAACTTCTTATAATTCTAACCAAGAAAGAAATGAAAAACAAAGCAAACCTCAAAAATGAGAAGGGGGAATTTACCACAGATGTGTGCATGCTCTCCTTTTTCTTTTTCTTCCTTTAGCTAGAGGTTACTCACACTTGCCAGATAGAGACAGAGAGAAGGGAGATGAAAAACCATCTCACATGGAGAATGATTACACCACAATCCTTTTTCATTCATTGAATCCTCCTTTATGGATTTTGAGCTGGCACTCATACCAAGCCTGTTTCTCAAGACACCAGGCCCTGGACTCTAACAGTGTGGTCAAATGTGTCAGAATCAGCTTCCTTAACTACTAAGCCAAAAAACCAGCCCAGATGCATGCATTTTAAAAATAGAGAAGGATATTATGTAAAAATTTATGATGATTCAAAAATTCCAATGAAGTGGGACCAGCAGTTAGTGCAATGGCTATGTTGCTGGACTCCCATGTAGTCGACCACGGTTCGTGTCTCGGACCCAGTGGCTTAAAACTCACGCCGGGCGCGTGTGTGTGCGTGTCCAAGATCCCAAGAGGAGAATGGAGAAGGGATTGTGGTGTGGCCATCTCCCCTGGGGGGTGATTTCTCGCTTTCTGTCTCTCTGTCTCTGTCTGTCTGTCTGGCGAGCTCACACGCCCTATAGCAAAAACCTCTCAAAAAGAAAAAAAAATTCCAATGAAGTTTAGCCCCATAGCCTAGTGATGAAGCGGGAGATTTGCCCATGGCTGGCAAGGGTTCACATCCCAGCCCCAGTGCCTTAGAAACACAATGGGTAAGTGTCAATGCATGCCCAAAATCTTAACATGATTAGAAATAAAGACGGGACTGTGGCATGGCCACGCCCTACTGGAGGATGCTTTCTCCCACTCTCTCACTCTGTGTTTCTCTCTACTGAGAGTATGAACCTTCTGACAATCAAATATATATACATAGGAATTTCAATGAAAGTGATATTATTAAAATTTAAGTTATTCATTGATTGTTAACTTATGATATTATAAGGTAATTACCAAATTTTACTTGAGAAGTTTAGGAAAAGTAGAACAGAAAATAACCTTAAAAGAAATAAAAGAGAGTCTGTCCTGTGACCCAGTGGTTAAGGGAGCCAGATCACACGTGGAAAATCATGCAGTTTGACTACTGGTCCTGGCAACGGGAAATGTATAGCAAGCCTGTATATGTCCATGTCTAAAATCCCAACAGGATGGGAAACGGGACAGAAGGAATTGCAGCATGACCATGCCTGCATGAGAATTGATTTCTCTCTCTCCCTCTCTATCTCTGGCAAAACAAGAACCCTCGATCAATTAAAAGAAAAAAAAATTAAGAGTAAAAGGTATCTAGAAAGTCCGGTTACTGTGGAAAACAATATAGAGGTTCCTCAAAGACCTACAAATAGAACTACCATGTGATTCAGCAATTTCACTCCTGGATATCTACCCAAAGAACAGGAGAATGCTCAGTCGAAAAGCACTTGCACATCAATGTTTATTGCAGCATTATTCACAGTTGCTAAGACATGGAATCAACCCAAATGTCCACGAACAGATGAATGCATTGAAGAGTGTGGCAAAAGATTTATATAATCTGAAGAGAAACCAGAGTCCACTCTCTCATCTCTTCCCCAAATGTCTCTTTTGCTTATGAATGATGACTTATAGCTGACATTTATTCTTTTTTAATACGTTTATCTTTGTCACTCATTGCCAATGCAAGAAAAGGTTAAGGGAAAGGCCTCAGCTCAGTGACATTTGGAAAGAGCACCTGCTGTCTTCCACTACCCACCAAGCCAAGGAACGGCAGACTTCTTCACATCTGCCACTACACCAACGTGGCTTCCACAATACTTACCGGGGAGGTATGTCAGCATGCCATTCCCCTCAACTCTTCCTACCCAACCTTCCTCTCACACCCTAAAGTTTACCATAAACAGCCAACTCAGAGAGCTCACCTGTTTCCTTTCCCAGAAGGTGTCTGGAAAAAACAGAGACTGTCATCCCAGCAACACAGAGGGGTTTCCAATGCACAAACATCTGCTCCCTGCCTCCCATGAAGCCCAGGAACCCCAGCTATTCCCCTTCAGGACACATCCACAGCTATCCCAACACGTCTGGTCACCTTGAAGGCCCAAGTTGCATGGAGTAAAACCCGCTGCATCGGGAAGCACTTCTATATCAAAATCTGCATCCTTCAGAAAGGGCTAGACCACATACTCCTAGCACAGTGTAGAGTCCACCCGTCCACACTGGTCAAGTGACCTGTTATCTTTAGGGTTTCTTGACACTCTTCTCTCTATATCTAATATCCAATCAAGCTATCCTCAAATTAACACCTGATCTTCCACACGAACTAAACAATAGGAAAGATGAAAGATTATAAATTCTGAAATGGGCAGCTGGTAATATCCACTAAACTAGATGTTCCATGCACCAGCACCAGCAGTAGAGAATAGAATAATTAGCAACTGAATCAAGAGTGACCATGCAAATAACAGACAAAGATTTTCCAGAAATGTACTACCTTACAAACTTTAAACATCAAAATGGCTGAAGCTAGTCGAGAACACTACAGATACTGATTCAAAAACTTAATAAAATAATTTTCTTAATATATAATAAAAAAATAAGAACAAAGATTAAAGAAGAAAAATGAACACAGGAATTATTGAGCCAAAAGGTAAAATATGAAAAACTAAGTTTTTTTTTCCAATATTAAGAAGTGGTTTGTTGGGAACCAGCAGTTAGCGTAATGGCTATGTCGCTGGACTCCCACGTAGTCGACCGCGGTTCGCGTCTCGGACCCGGTGGCTTACAACTCACGCCGGGCGCGTGTGCGTGCGTGCCCAAGATCCCGAGAGGAGAATGGAGGAGAAGGGATTGCGGCGTGACCATCCCCCCTGGGGGGTGATTTCTCGCTTTCTGTCTCTCTGTCTCTCTCTGTCTGTCTGGCGAGCGCACGCGCCCTATAGCGAAAAACCTCTCAAAAAAAAAAAAAAAAAGAAGTGGTTTTTTTTTTTTTTTTGGGGGGGGGTTGTTCTGCTTTTTTTTAATTTATTTTTTTATTTAAAAATATTTATTTACAAAAATATATATATTTATTTACATTCATTCACTATACATCATTATAGCATTATAGCATACAAAATGAGATTTCCCATCCAGAATACACTGTATATTGGCTCGATCAAGCACATCAATATACGTGTTATCGTCCCTAATAATTTTCCATTTCTTGTTTCCTGTATATTTTGCTTTTTTTTTTCCATCCTTGATTCCCTATCTCTCAACCTCTGCCGTGTCCCACTCCCCTCAAACACTGTCTCTGGTATCCATGGTTGTTTCCTATGCCTTTTCCCCCCATTTTACTGATTCGCTAATGAACATAATTAGTCTAAATATTTCCAATAGCAAGCACAGCTGATATATACATATCCATGAACACAAGTCTGACTTTAGGCATAAATCTCAGTGAGTAGAATAAACATACTATAAAGTAGCACCTAGCTGGGGCTATATAGCTTACTGCAGTCATCAAATATGCATTTTTTTTAATTTCAAGAAAAACAATTTTCATGTTTTTTTTTTCCTCCTGAAACTTTTTTTTAATTAATTAATTTACATTAATCACCTAAGCATCATCATAGCATGCAAAATGTGGTTTCCCATCCAGAATATACTGCATGTGGCTTAATCATGCATGTTATTATCAATAATTTTTCATTTCTAGTTTCATATACATATGTATATATATTTACCCTTATGTCTGACCCTCTGCCCTTTCCCACCCTCCTCTCACACTATCTCTAGTATCTACAGTTGTCATCTATTCCTTTTCCTCCCACATTTTTTTAATTTAAATTTATTTATTTATCTACATTCACTCACTGTACATCATTACAGCATACAAAATTAGATTTTCCATCCAGAGTACACTGTATATTGGCTTAATCAAGCACATCAACATATGTGTTATCATCAACAAATAATTTTTCATTTCTTGTTTCCTGTATGTTTTGCTTTTTTTCCCATCCTTGATTCCCTATCTCTTACCCTCTGCAATCTCCTACTCTCCTCCCACACTATCTCTGGTATCTATGTTTGCTTTCTATACTTTTTCCCCATTTTATTGAGTCGCTAAAGATCTTAATTAATCAAAAATTTTCATAGCAAACACAGCTGATATATACATTTCCATGAACACAAGTCCAACTTCAGGCATAACCTTCAGTGAGTAGAATGAACATCCTATAAAGTAGCACCTAGCTGGGGGCTATATATCTTATTGCAGTCATCGACTAGGCATTTTTAATGCATTTTTTTATTTCAAAAAAAGATATAGTTTTTTTCTGAAACTATTTTTTAACTTAATTTACATTTATTCCCTAAGCATCGTCACAGCATACAAAATGTGATTTCCCATCCAGAATATGCTGCATGGTGGCTTAATCATGCATGTTATTATCAAAAATTTTCCATTTCTAGTTTCTAGTATTATTTTTACCCCTATTTCTGACCCTCTGTCCTTCCCCACCCTCTTCCCACACTATCTCTGGTGTCTACAGTTGTCTTCCATTCCTTTCCCGCCCATATTGTACTGATGACACAATTTAGTAAATAGTCTACTTTCAATAGCAAGTTCACTTGGTACTATTAAGAAAACCAGTTTTAACTTAAATCAAAGAAATGCTAAGGAACTTTGCTTAAAACTTAAAGCCAGGAAACAGGTTAGGATTCTGTTCAAATGGTAGGTACATGAACCTATCCATATCTCAAGACAGGACACAAATCCTTACAACCAGATAACAAAGTCTACAAGAAAATCAGCAATGTTTTAGTCAAATATCATAAAATTATACTTCACCAATTCAGTCTCATGTACTTTTATTTCTGTTGTGGTTCGATTTTCCAAATTAAATTCTAGGATGTAATATTCAACTCCAGACTTGTCCCTACGATTAAGTTTGCCATTTTCTTAGTTTTTGAACTCTTATTTCTGTGTGTCTGCATTTAGTTTTCCTGACATAGCATTCCCTTGAGAACTTCTTGGAGATCTAGTCTAGTGCTGGTAAATTCTTTCAGGTTTTGTTTATCTGAGAATGTTCTTGTCTTTTCTTCCCACATGAAGGATAATCTTGCTGGGTATAGTATTCTTGGTTGAAATTGCTTTTCTCTTAACACTTTGAATATATTTTCCCATTCTTTCCTTGCTCGCATTGTTTCTGATGAGAGGTCTGCTGTAAGCCTGATGGGATATCCTTTGTAGGTAACTTGATATTTTTCTTTTGCCAATCTTAGTATCTTGTCTTTGTCTGTGGTTTTGGTCAACCTGGCTATAATGTGTCTTGGAGAAGATATTCTTGGGTAGACTCTATTTGGGGTCCTTTGTATTTCTTGGGACTGGAACTTTGAGTGCCTCTCTAGGTTTGGAAAGTTTTCTCACATAATTTCATGTAATAGATTATTAATGTCCTTATGAGTCTCTTTGCCTTCTGGAATGCCAGTTATCCAGATGTTTGGACGTTTGATGGTATCTAGTACTTCTCGTATCTTATTCTCATTTTAGGGGGCAATTTTCTCAGTATTCGTAGTGGATTTTTCTAGGCCAGAAATTTTCTCTTCTATATCTGAGATTCTATTTTCTCTATGATCTAGTCTGTTTTTAATACTTTCAAGGGAGATTTTTGACTTCCTGTGTTATAGCCTTTGTCTCTAACAGTTCCATCTGATTCTTTTTTAAAGTGTGTAATTCCTCTTTTAGATCTTGCAAGAATTTCCTCACCTCCTAGAACTCATCAGTTCCTTTCTCCTTTCTCTTCTGCAGTTCATTGTCTCTCTTCTCTTCCATCTCTGTTAGCTTTGACATTATGAATGTTCTAAATTCTTCATCAGACATTTCCATAATTTCCATTGAACTGCTTGTAGATGAAGAGGAGTTATTCTTTTCTCTTGGAGGAGAGGTATTTTCTTGCTTTCCCATATTTCTTGTGGCCCTGTGGTGATTTCTGGTCATCTGATGGATGGTGTGTTTCTTCCTAATTCTTGAAATTCAATCTGAACATTCAGGAACAAGCAGAAAGAGGTGATATGGAATCTGTTTGCCATTTTGTTGTGATTGCTTTGTGTAGCAGATTCAGTAGATATTGAGGAATATGTTAATCCTAATAGTATTTGGATGTTTAGCTACAGTGCCCTTAGATCCATCTAGAAACACGGTAAATGGATATTGAGGTATGGAGAGATGAGAAAAAGGAAAGCCAAAAAAAGAGAGAGAAACAACAACAAAGAAACAACAAAAAGAAGAAAAAAATAGGAAACTAAAAAAATTATAATTATTGTTTTTCTTTTTTAAAAAAAGCACAAAATAGAAAATCTTCTCCTAAAGGCCTGCCTCTAGCCTCTCCTGCCTAGGCGGGAGGAGCAGAGGGGATTACTAACAAGACAAAAGGTGGAGCTGGGAGCAAGAGAAAATTTTACCTTTAAAAAAATTTTTAAAAGGAAAAGTTACAAACAAATGAGAAGACAGAAGCAGAGAGAGACAGAGACAGAGACACACAGACACAGATAGAAGGCTAGAGGAGCTCCCTACCACACTAGCTTGTTTGCTAGAGGCTGAATTATCAGTAGGAAATCTTCCTTTCTCTTGTACCCTGAAATGACTAGTTCACAGGAGCCATGAGGAATCTTCTCCTAAAGGCCTGCCTCTCGCCTCTCCTCTTCTTCACACATTTTATTGATCACACAATTTCTTAAATAATCTAACTACTTTCAATAGCAAGTTCAGCTGGTAATTTCAAGAAAAGCAGTTTTGGATTGGTAAGGAAATTTACTTAAAACTTAAAGCCTAGCAACAGGTTAGGATTCTGTTCAAATAGTAGGTACATGAACCTATCAACAGTTCCATTTGATTCTTTTGTAAAGTGTGTAATTGCTCTTTTAGATCTTGCAAGAATTTCCTCACCTGCTGGAACTCGTCAGCTCCTTTCTCCTTTCTCTTCTGCAGTTCATTGTCTCTCTTCTCTTCCATCTCTGTTAGCTTCACCATTATAAATGTTCTAAATTCTTTATCAGACATTTCCATGATTTCCATTGAACTGCTTATGGATGAAGAGGAGTTATTATTTTCCCTTGGGAGAGAGGTATTTTCTTGCTTTCCCATATTTCTCATGGCCCTGTGGTGACTTCTAGTTTTCTGATGGATGGTGTGTTTCTTCTCAACTTGAAGTTCAATCTGAGCACCCAGGAGCGTGCAGAAAAGGAAACAGAGAGAAAGAAACAACAGAAACAAAGTAACCAAGAAATAGAGAAAGAGGGAAGAAAAACACTATAAAACTAAAAAAAAATTATTTTTTTAAGAAAAAAGCAAAAATTAGAAAACCACCTGGCACACTTGCATTCCATGCGAAATCACTAGTTCTCAGGAGCCATGAAGGTGTCTTCTGGAGGCCTGTTCCCTTGCCTCTCCATGCAAGTTTGTGGGCTGGAGGCTGAATTATCAGTGGAAAATCTTCATTTCTCTTATTCCCCAGAAATCACTAGTTCTCAAGAGCCACTAAGGTGTCCAGAAAACTAAGTTTTATAACGAGTAGAGAGAAATAACTATCAGAATATTCCAGAAAAATCTCCAGCAGTGAAGACCAACCTGAAAAGATATTGCATAGAAACTAACTGAAAAGCAAGAGATAGATTCAATACACTGTATCTGTAAAGTAGTACCAGACTACCTCATTGAACTGTACCATTATAGTCACTAAATTATTAGTGGGGTGATTAAAAATATTTTCTGGAAGAAACATGGCTTATTTTTTTAAATAGGACATTGTAGAAAAAGGGAGAACTTGAGAAAAGTCACGAAGGTATGAAATAGTGTAATGCACTGAGGTAACTATGAACTGTTCTGGAACCTTCATGTTGGTTCCTTTGACTTCTTTGATTTTAAACACATGCCCCCCAAAATGTCTGAAGCCTATTGTGGTCTACTACACTCAGACCACCCTGATAGGAACCAGACACAGAGACTGGGATAATACTGTGGACTTGAGCAGGATGACAGTCAAATTTTCTTTACTGATGTGTGCTCACATTTATGTTGTCTTCACGCATTTCAAAATTAAACAGAAATAACCTTTACACCATCAAGCAGGTTTTTCTTTGTAGTTAGAACCCAACTTTATTATTAAACCAATTTTTATTTACAGAAAATAAGTCTTTTCAAAAAGATACGTTCCTTCACTTAATCAATGGTAAAAAGCCTTATTAACAGAAATAAAGCCTAAACATCTTAAACAGGAATACAAACAACTTCATGGAAAGATCATGAATGTATAGAAAAAAATGTATTTTTAATCAATTATATGAATGAGGTTGTTTTTCATTTTCTTTTAGCCAAAGAAAAAACTTTTGCTTCTCAAGGGGAAAACATGTAAAAATTAAAATCTAAACATGAAAAAATGCAACATAAAAAAACAAGAAGTATCTTCATTACCAAACAGATGAACAAAATTCTCAGATACTCAGATAATTTCTTTTTTTAATTATTTGTTTAATTTTATGTATTCATTCATTTATTTTAATTTGACAAAAGAAAGAGGGAAAGTAAAAAAACAAGAGCCAGGTCTGGGACATGAACCATGGTGGGCCATGTTGGAGTGTCCAGCACCTTAACTACCACATCACTTGCTGGTCCCCACATTCAGATACTTTCTGAGTCATCTCAAAACACCTACATCAAAGGTTGCATTCTTTTGAGAAGTATTAGGACATTTTCAGTGCTGAGACTATTTGTAGCACTTACACTATATACAAAGCAGCATTATACTACTATGGTTCACTTTGATAAACACAAATTTTTAAGCTTTATGGCACAATTTACCAATGCAACATACAGTGAATACAATGACAAATATTCATTTCTTCCATCTGAAACTGATACTGCAATTACCATTTAAGCAGATTGAATAATGCCACGTCTTCTTCCTTATAATAAGCAGTTTAATGAAATATCACTCCCATAGACAAACAGACATCATGAATGATGCAGTCTGGCCTATAATAATATCTGGAGATATGGCCCTCCTGTCCTTTTGGTATAGGGTCAGTGCCAACACACATACACTCCTAGATGTGCAGGAACAACCCAAAGGAAAGAAAGAATAGAGATCTCGCCAACAAACTAAAACCCAACATGACTGAATTGAATTCTAATATCTGCACTCATTGTGTGGACACAGTCCCTTCAGACACTTTGTCCAAGTCACAAGTTTTACCTTTTAGAAAACAGACACTACAACTTCTTTCAACACCCATCCTGCTGGGCTACAGTCCCAGAGACGAATAAGGGATGAGGTTGACCTGATGTGAATCAAGCAAAACCTTGGCTACCTGATGGAAAGTCCACCCATCATGGAGCTCAAAGGGCCCATTGTCCTCCTTGGCTCTATAAAGCAGCTGCCCCGTTTCTCCCAGCACAGATTGGGAGCAGCTCTAGAGCCTCTTTCAAGATGCTGCTGATCCTGCTCTCCGTGGCCTTGCTGGCCCTGAGCTCAGCTCAGAACCAAGGTAACGATAAAATAAGAACAAAGATGGGGACGGGGGTGCTATGACTCTGCTTGCAGCTTAAGATGCCACGCTGCAGAGTAGGGGAAGGAGGAGAGAGTGGAAGGGAAAGGAAGTAACATGGGGTGTACAGTTCTCACAAGATGGACAAAAGTGACTACATTCTCACTTCATGGTATGGCCTTATACGTTAGTACACTTGGAATACAAAAAGAATTTTGACCTGAAAACAACAAGTTGGGAAGATTGCATGTTTAGAAAAATTTGTCTGTGCTGAGAATATGGGAAATGACAGAAGGTCCAGCTGTGAAGATCTGAAGTAATTGAAGTAGATGGTGAAGGATGCCAGTCTTCATGAGCAGTGGACACCCTATGGCATCCGTCTCTACAGATAGAGACACATGCCAGAACTAGCAATGTTTCAGAGAGAAAGGATGAAGCAATAAATTGGTCTCTCTACACACAGAATACAAATAGAGAGAGAGAAATATCATGGCCCAAGTTTATCCTTTATCCTCCCGCCATATTTAATATTTTCATATGCTGCGAGCAGCGCTGTGAGAGCCTATGCAAAAGTTTACTACTACGTTCTCCCCATGAGAGAGCAGGTTAATATAAACAAAATACAGGAGCTGGCAGGTGGCATGGTGGTTAAGGTGCTGGACTCCCCCATGGTCAAACATGCTTGATTCCCAGACCCAGCAGCTTGGAAGTCACACAAGGCAAGTGCACATATATGCGCAAAATCCTGAGAGGAGAATACAGAAGAAAGGATAGTAGTGTGGCTGCTCCCCCTGGAGGATGAATTCTTTCTTTTCCTCTATGTGTCTCTCTCTCTCTGGCAAGCACATGCGCCCTATGGTAAAAATCTTAAAAAGTTAAATAAATAAATAATTATATATACACACACAAAAGGCAGAAAGAAAGGAGACAGAAATCCTGAAATGTGGCATTAATTACGAACTGCTGATGTTGTTAAGGTTTGAGTATTCCTCAGAGTAGACAAAAGAGGCTTCTCTGTTTCGAGTTTGTGGTTGAGACTGGGCAGAGGAATAACAGTTCACCCTTTACAACAACATCACAGAGAAGGGCTAAAGACTCAATTAGGGAAGGTCCACGTGGTGGACAGTGGGGCCCTACACTGTTGAACATCTGTGAGCTGTGAAGGCCTCCTGACCTAACCATCATTTTATCCTCTGCTTTTCTCCCTAGAAGTCAGCAATGAAGACTCTTCTCCCGTGTTGATCGGTAAAGCCCCATCTCTCCTCCATCAGCTTCTCTTGGTTTTTCATCTCAGGAATGTTTAGTTCTCTAGTGTCTTCCTTTCATCATTTCTTATAAGGAAATGATTGATGTCGGTGCCTCATAAGGACACAGATGCACATCCCAACCTTGGGTCTGGGGACCCTACACAGGGCCAACAACTTGAATCATGGAGCTTCTGGCTCCCATGAGAACAGAGTAGCTTCCCTGTTTCCCAGGCTGCAAATGACTGCTGATGGATGACATGTAATAGAAAGTGCCCTCGTTCAGTGTCCCCTATCCTACTAAGAGCTTCCCATCTGCTCCCATCTTCCCAGTGTGCCCCATTATAGTTTCAGATGAAAGTGTACAGAAATCATCTGGGTCCCCTTTATTTGTGATTCTCCCCTCCTCTGTGATCCTATTCATGATAAAAATTTGCCACAGCTCTTCAGTAACCCATGGGATAGCAGCACTTGGTCTCTCCTGGACTGGGGAAGCAGCTCTATTTTTCACATAGTGTTCAGATGCTCAGCCTTGGAGTCCCTGTTCACTCGTATTACAGCAGCCCCAAAACAGCATGCAACACGCCTGACACTGTGGTCCCTCGGCCTCTCTTCTGTCTTGGAAACATTTTCTGGGAACTCTATGATGTCCAAGACTAGCACTTGTAAGAGTACTAACTTGTGCTCAAAAGCAAAGAAATGACACTCACTTTCAAGAGTATGCTGATAAAATTGAGCACTGCATGAAGAAGCAGTTGTAGGATCCAGGGAGGCTAGCAGTTGAGAGCCAGGTTCTGGGAGAAAGCAACTGTAAGAGCAGGTAAGAGAGGTAAAAAGAGGGGAGATGCTTCATCACTAAGTCATATAACTGCTGTTCTCATACGAATGTAGCGAGTTCAAGCCAAAGCCAAGAGGACAACTTTGGGGGACCACCACCTGAAGAACCCAACCCCCCCCTCCAATGATGGAAACCAGGATGATGAGCCTCAACAAGGACCACCCCCACAAGGAGGCAATCACCACCATCCACCCCCACCTCACCCTGGGAAGCACCACGGACCACCCCCACTAGGAGCCCATCATCCTCGTCCTCATGGAAAGCCCCACGGACATCTACCTCCCCAGGGGGAACAACCACCACCTCCCCAGGGGGAAAGATCACCACCACCCCAGGGTGAACCATCCCAGTAATCAAGAATGGCAGGTAGGACTCCATTTCGCTCTATCACGTGCCTTACATCTACACTTCTCACACTTGTGTGTGCCAGAGAGGCAACTGAAGACATGTAGAAATTACAGTACTGGACCCCATTGTAAGATTCAGAGTCAGGTATTCTGGGATAGGGTACAAGACTGTGCCATTAACAACTTCTTCAAGGTAATGCTGGTTTGGGAAACACTGTCCATATGATTCCATTTCCCAGTGATTTCCTGTCTCTTTTTGGTTTCAAATGAGGAAATACAGCAGTGTGTGGTCTCCTTGGTGCTCAGCCTCCTGTCCTAGCAGTCAGTGAATTCCCATATCAGGTGGCTGTCATGACCACTCTGCTCTGTCTTGCCTCATACCAGGTTTTCTTTCACGTCCACTCTACCTGTTAGATTGTATTTTAGCTTGGTGCTGGCGAACACTGTCTAGTGTTTTAAATGATTACTTTTAAATTAATACTTACCCAAGTTTAGAAAAAGAAAACTGACTGAACAAAAAGGTATAAAAATGAGTCTTACAAATGTATGTCATTATTACTTCCTATTTCTCTCCCTAAAAGCCATCACTGTGAACTCTTACGACCATCATTTTGACAATACCTTTATGGACACTAGTACTTTTGAAAAGCTTGTGGAAAATGCAATTAAAGTACAAGTTTACTATGGTTAAAAGGAATTTGAAATCCATGTACTTTTCTCAAAAATACATAATTTCCATGATCTTTTTAAAAACACACCCCCTTGGGACCAGCAGATGGTATAATGGCTATGACGCTGGACTCCCATGTAGTTGACTGAGGTTCGAGTCCTGGACCCAGTGGCTTAAACTCACACTGTGTGTATGTTCCCAAGAATCTGGGAGGAGAATGGAGGATAAGGGATTGTGGCATGGCCATCCTCTCAGGGGCAATTGCCTGGTTTTAGTCTCTCTGTCTTTCTGGCAAGCACACACATTCTATAGCAAAAACCTCTCAAAAAACAAAAACAAAGGAACCAGCAGTTAGTGTAATGGCTATGTCGCTGGACTCCCACGTAGTTGACCGCGGTTTGCGTCCCAGACCCGGTGGCTTAAAACTCACGCCAGGCGTGTGTGCGTGCGTGCCCAAGATCCCAAGAGGAGAATGGAGGAGAAGGGATTGCGGCGTGACCATTCCCCCTGGGGGGTGATTTCTCGCTTTCTGTCTCTCTGTCTCTCTCTGTCTGTCTGGCGAGGGCATGCGCCCTATAGCAAAAAAAAAAAAAAAAAAAAAAAAAAAATTCTCCCAAAAAAAAAAAAAAAAAAACTACTCCTCCTCATGCAGGAATATATATAATCTTCTTTCTTACAAATGATATCAGTCATTATAAGCAACTCTATGTGTGCTCTCTTCAGATAACATATATTTATGAAAACTTCATGTCTATATATTTTTCCATAGTTTTTCCTTGGTCATCATTGTTTGTTTATTATACAGTTTTATTTGGGGGGGGGGGTGGCTTTCTGTGTGTGTGCTTTGTTTTGTATTGTTTGTTTTGGCTGTTTGCAATGGTATTCTGTTCTATTGTGCTGCTAAGCTTTGACTTGTTTAGGCAACACACTATCACTAGATTGTTTTAAACTGGTTTCAATTTTTCACTATGAAAAGATATTTTACAGCGACCATCTTTAAAAAAATACTAATACACCCTTGAACATGTTGATAGCTAACAAAACATAAACACTCTAAGAGTGATATTTTTACTCATCTTGTAAGCAGCAGCTCAAATCAAAATGCCTGCTGGGTGCACAAGAGTGAACAAAAATATATTGAGAAGAAAGGGCACCAGAGGCAAGAAAAAGAAAATGGGCTCTCAGCTACCTCACTTTATGAATACCAGAATGAGATTAGAAAATTCCAGTCACATGGTTTTCCCTATTAACTTCCTTGCTTGTTTGTTTCAGAAAGTGAATTAGAAGAGAATGTCCTTCAGAAAGTCATGACATTGGAACCATGTGGACATAACTTTATCTTCAAAATACCATTAAAATAATCATCATGCAATTTTTGATTGCCACCTCTCTGTCGGGGTTCTGTGAGGGGATGGGAGGGTCCTAAACACAACATAAGAAAGTTCAGGGCCCCTTCTCATGGATGCTTCCCGCAAGACTGCCTCCTCCTATACACACAAGCCAACTGCCAGATGAAGGAATTCCCATTGTCCCTACCCTGCTCTGGGATCTATAACACAAAAGCAACTCGTAAAATTATTTTCAGATCTCTTTCTGATATGCTAGTGCTTAATGAAAATAATAAAAATATAATAAACGTGAGGAACTTGAGAAATAGGATAACATTGGACCCAAGTTAAAAATACAGGCAATTTAAATGTACATTTTCAACCTTTTAGATTATCATGTACCCTATTGTATATAGTTCAAAATACAAACATATACAAAACTAACCACATTTTTTTTATTGCCCAAAACTGCATTCATTTTCCAGAGAAAGACAGAGAGAAAGAGAGAGAGAGGAAGAAAATATCCCCCCAATAAGTTGTGTCACAGTGCAAAAAGCTTCTCCTCTGTTTCTTATCCTGTTGAGATTCTGTGCCTGTATGCATACACTCTGGGCATATTTTTCAAGCCACTTGGACTGAAATTCAAACCACAGTCAGCCATATGGGATTTGCCTTACTTAGTCAGTAGGCCACAGAGTCAGCCTCACCAACTACTTTTACATAAATAATACCCTGCTGCTAAAATCTAACACAAATATAAAACCAGACTGGGTTACTCCACCAACTAGATTTAGAAGAATAAGATCTCTATCCTGGGGCCAGCTGGTGGTATGGTGGCTAATGCTCGGATCCCATATGGTCGACTGCATGGTTTAAGTCCCAGACCCAGTAGTTTAAAAAACACTCTGGTTGTGTATGCACGGGCATTCAAAATCCTAAGAGGAGAACAAGGGATTGGGACATGGCCATCCCCCATGAAGGGGTGCTTTCGCACTGTCCATGAAGAGCAGCCCAATCTGAACAAACATGATGACCTTAAGACACATGCAGAATCAGAGTTCCATGTCAACATCAGCCAATTATCATCTGAAAACAATTGGCTTTGCATTCCATTTCCTCTTCTCCCATTGTCCGCCCTATGAAATAATAAACCTGAGGCTGGTTCAAGGTGAGGTTTTCTCCATCAGAGAAGTTGGGCCCACCCAACCCTCACTTTTCTATACTTACATGTCTTTGTGTGTTTATTTTTATGCTAATTTCTAATCCACAACCCCCTACTTAGGAAAACTTGTTCTGTCAAGTGAGTCCCAACAACAGTCTCTCCCTCTCTCTCTCTCTCATCTCTTCCTGGCAAGTGCATATGCCCCATAGCAAAAAAAAAAAAAAATTTAAATCTATTCTGTCTGTGATGTGAAAAATAATAGACTCCCAAAGAGCCACACCCTTTCAATCCCCAGAATAAGACATATTAAATCACGTGGCAAAAGGAAATTAAGGTAGTTAATCATTGAACTTAAAATAGAAAATTTTCCTGTATCACCGAGATGGACTTAATGTAATTACATGGTCCTTCAATGTGGAAGAGGAAGGTAGAAGAGTCAGCACTAGGATGACTGCGATGTGATACCACAGGCTATTGCTAGCTTGTAGAGGAACAGAGCTCAGGAATGTGGCCAAGGAAATGGGATTCTTCCCTAGAGCCTCTAGAAGTTCCATTAGTCCTAATACACAGATTTTCTAAAGAGAGATTCAAGACAGACATCTAACCTAACACAAGATAATAAGCCCATATGTGTTAAGCCACTAGTTTATGATGGTATGTTATAATAGCAATAAAAAAACTAACACAATTCTCACAGGTTAATTTCCTACTATGCTGTGTCACATGTCAATAAAGATTCCTGACTAGGCCAACCCTGTGGACTGGTGATTAAGAGAGCTGGATCCCACATAGCCAAGTGCAGAGTTCAAATTTCAGCCTTAGTGGCTTGAAAAATAGGGCAGGTATGTGTATGTGCATGCTCAAAATCCTGACAGAAAGGAGAAATGCAGACAGGATTGTGGCATGACCATGCTCCACCAGAGGTTGCTTTCTCCTCTATCTCTTTGCCTCTGTCTGGTGAGTACATGCATCTTCTGGCAAAGAAATGAAAGAAAGAATAGATCTGTTTCTAAGATACCAGAAAAATAAATCATAGATATTTCTCTCCTTTTTTCTTTTTTAATTTCAAGAGGGTGCATTTGATTGCCAGTGAGAGAGAGAGAGAGGTGAAAGCATGCCCCAGTAGGGCCTATACACAAAGCAATTTCTTCTCCATTTCTCCGTTCTGTTAGGATTTGACCCATGCATTCACACGTGTTCAGCATGTTGTTTTTAAGCTGCCAGGACAGCTTGCTTAACCACTAGTATACAGGGCTGCCCCTGTTATGAATAGTAATATAAGTTAATATAAGACAACTAAGCAATCTGTTTCCCTATTTTATATATATATATATATGTATATGTATATATACCTCAAAATTCAATTCAAATGAACCTTTATACACTCTGTAGTAAATAGGACACAGCTAAGACCAGCCCCCTCCCATCCGTACACAGTTCGCACTGCCCAGCCTAGGATCTTGCCATTTCCCCTCAGCTGTGTCCGTCCTGTGTTTTACTAGTTTTCCAGTTTCGTGATCTCAGCTGTATAGAGGGGGGCTTGTTCAGAAGCTCAGAATCTTCTCAGAAAGTGGCAGGTAGCAGAGTGACAGTCACAGCTCATGGAAAATTTGCTTTATTTTTCTAAATACAAAAAAGAAAATAAAAAATAAATATTAGGACTTAGCAAGAGAAACAAGAGAACCTAATGTTCAACACAATCAGCCCCATTCTATCTCCTTTTCCACTGAGACCTTGGGTAGGTAACATAATTTCTTAAGCTGTCATTCTTTTTCCTGTCTCACCCCTTGTACTGTAAATGAGATAGTCACACCTTATCAAGGAATCCATCTACTGCGTGAAGAAACCATCTCAAGGGCTTCAATAAAAGGCATGAGTGAGGTGAAAGATTAGCACTGCTGCATTGAGCCCTAGGCTTCGGAGTTTTAACTGGATTATGTGTTCTATTTACCCGAAAATCTGACAGCTTTTCTTCAGGCTCTTGGTTGAATAAGATTCCATGGAATGAACTCTTGGGTCACTAGGAATGTCATGATCCATTTTGCATTAAAAAAAAAGTGGTAAAATATATCATGACTTTTCCAACAACCTAATAGACTCCACACAGAGAAATAGAGAGCTAGGAATTTTGGAAGCTCCAGAGAGAGGCCTTGTTTACTATGTGCCTTTTTAGTTACTGAGAATCCAGTCAACTGGGCTTAGAATATAAACCTCATAGAGGAAAATCTTTAATGTCCCTCTATGGTTTCATGGCAAATATCAGCATCTAGAAAATATTAAGGGTAGAATCTTTTTCCAGTGGATTAAATCCATTATTGAAAATGGCATTAAGTCCCTAGTAAGAAATCATGAATAAGAGAAAAGAAACAAACATACAGTGAGACGCATCATCTCTTTTTCTGGAGGAGCCAGGCTAGTCTGCAAAGTAAGAAATGGCTTTTATTCACTTTCAGGCAGTATTACTCTCCCTGTTTCTAGCAGTTTTTCGACAGCCTCAAGAAATGTTAGCAAAGGCGGGATTTCACTGAGTCTGGGACACCAAAGACTTCCTTCTCCTAATGTCCAAGGCACTCTGAAATTCAAGGCTGAAAAATTACCATTGAAAGTGGAAAGTCATCTGTACTACCAGGGAAGGATTTGGTTAAGGTTTGGTCTCCACTCACACTCAGATCCTAAGAGTCACACGTGAACCTAACATATCTCCACATGCTAATGTGAGCCAAACATGTCTCCCCATGCTAGTACCATGTTCACTCTTCTCCCCAAGAATGGATTCACCTAAGGAAACATGATGCCTGCATGAGAAGGACATGAAAAGGGGTTGGGAGACCGGAGTCCCACTGTTTGAGTCTGTTCTCTAAAGCCTTCAAAGAAAAAAATGCCTCGACTCCAGGAACTGAGAAAAAAAGCAAAGGTCTTTGGCCTTCTCCATGATTCTAATCAAGATTTATTGAGAATTTGCATCTGCTAGATAAAGAAAATAAATTTCTTGATTCAGTAAGTTAAAAACTCCATGATAATTGGACCTTAAAAACAGAAGCACTTGGAGGCCAGTGGGTGGTGTGGTGGTTAAGGCAGCTGGACCCATATGGCCCACTTCTCCTCACCTTGGGCCTTTTTTTCATGCTAATTCCAGAAGCCATTTTAAAGCTGAGGTGTGTCCTGGTGTTTTTGCAGAATGCGCTATCGCACTGCACAGTTTTCATTTTTTACGTGTAAAAAAATTTTTTATTCTTTTTTTAGGTAGTATTTTTCTAGATTTTTTTTTCCTTTTTGCTTTATCCTTTTTATTATTTTTCCTTTCCCACATTAAGCTTCACTCTCCACACATTGAATTCTAGATAAGCTTAGGTGCATAGTAGCCAAGCATCTGAATACTTTTAGAATCATTGAAATCCTCACCGCTTTTTTGAACCTCTTGCTTTAATGAAGAAATTTCTTTTTATAAACCTTAACTCCTTATCTTTCTGTGGATATCACATTGTGAAGCACAGGAGAGGATAGATTTTGTCAAAGAATGACCAGAAACAACCGCAAAGGCACAAGAAACATTAGAAATCAAGAAAATATCTCTCCCCTAAGGGAAAAGAACAATCCCTCATCATCCACAGACAGTACAGTAGATGTCATGGAAATGTCTGATAGAAAATTCAGAATATTCATAGTGACAAAACTAAATGAGATGCAAGAGCTGAGAGATAACGAACTCCAGAAGATGCAGAAGAAAAGAGACAATGAGTTCCAGGAGATGTTGAAGTTATTCCATGACCTGAAAGAGGAAATATACACTATAAAAAAGAATCAAATGGAACTATTAGAGATGAAGGATGCCATTCAGGAAATCAAAACCTCCCTTGAAAGTATTAAAAACAGATTAGTCCATGCAGAAAATCGAATCTCATATGTTGAAGGCAAAACTTCTGATCTATCCAGAATATACTGCATACTGACTTAATCATGTATTAGTTGTCATCAATAATTTTCTAGTTTTATATATATATAATATATATGTATGTGTATATATATATATATATATATATATATATATATATATTTTAACCCCTATTTCTGACCCTCTGCCCTTTCCCACCCTCTTCTGATACTAACTCTGGTATCTACAGTTGTCTTCCATTCCTTCCCCCCCACATTTTATTGATCACACAATTTTTTAAATAATCTAACTACTTTCAATAGCAAGTTCAGCTGGTAATTTCAAGAATAGCAGTTTTAACTTTAATAAATCAAAGAAATGCTAAGGAACTTTGCTTAAAACTTAAAGCAAGGAAACAGATTAGGATTCTGTTCAAATGGTAGGTACATGAACCTATTGACGGCTCAAGATAAAATAACCCAAAAAATGAGAATACTATACAAGAAATACTAGACAGCATTAAGCACCTAAACATCCAGATAATCGGTATCCCAGAAGGTGAGAAAATTAACAAGGGCATTGATAATCTATTCCATGAAATCTTGGATGAAAACTTCCCAAATCTAGAGAGGCATTCAAATATCCAGACCCAAAAAATACAAAGGACCCCTAACAGAATCAACCCAAGAAGATCTTATCCAAGGCACATCATAGCCACACTGGCCAAATCTACAGACAAAAACAAGATACTAAAATTGGCAAGAGAGAAACGTCAGGTTACTTATAAAGGTTATCCAATCAGGTTAACCTCAGACCTCTCATCAGAAGCAATGCAAACAAGGAAATAATGGGAAAATATATTCAAAGTGTTAAGTGAAAAACAGTTTCAACCAAGAATACTATACCCGGCAAGATTATCTTTCCTATGGAAAGAAAGGATAAAAAAACATTCTCAGATAAACAACACCTGAAAGAATTTGCCAATAGCAGACCCACTCTTCAAGAAGTTCTGAAAGGAGTGCTCTACCAGGAAAACTAAAGACACATACAGAAACAAGAGAACAAAAAGCAGCCAAGAAAATGACCAATTTAATGCTCAGGACAAGAAATATCAATAAAACGTTAAATGTTAACTTCCAGGATTTAAACAAAAAGATTGGACCACAGTAACACTGCATATTCAACAAAAGAGTGTTTGAACATAAGACTGAAATCACGAAATAGAATTTTATGACTTTTTTTTTTCTGGAGAGATTTTTTTTTGCTATAGGGCACGTGCGCTCGCCAGACAGAGACAGAGAGACAGAAAGCGAGAAATCACCCCCCAGGGGGGATGGCCACGCCGCAATCCCTTCTCCTCCATTCTCCTCTCGGGATCTTGGGCACGCACGCACATGCGCCTGGTGTGAGTTTTAAGCCACCGGGTCCGGGATGCGAACCGCTGTCGACTACATGGGAGTCCAGTGACATAGCCATTACGCTAACTGCTGGTCCCAGAATTTTATGACTTTTGAGTAAAACATGACTGATTTCTTTTGTGTAATATGCTTTGTTTTCCCAATTTAAACATTTTACTTTCTTTTGTGTTGTTGATAGGTTCAGCAATTTGTTAAAATATTTTTGTTTGTTTCTTTAAATGGAAACATAAACTTTTCTTCCTTCCTGACCCCTCTTGAATTGGAGATATTTGGGAGTATTATTATTTTTTTGGCAGAAGGGTTGTTTGCATAAGTTCAGTAATGCTTGTAGCATTGAATCAGAAATTGGAAATACTCATTATTGGACAGGGATTTGATTGGAATGTCATACCTGATGATTAACTTGTGTGTTGGGCATTAGCTTTTCAAAAATTTGAGTATTTTACATGTAAATATTTTCTCAAAAATATTTAAAACCATATTCTCTCTGTTGTTATAGAGTCACAAACAAAACTATGAAATATTTTGAACATTATCTTTAAAATTCAGTAGTTTGAAATTTTGAAAGTTGTTTATTAACTGTGAAGAACTATGGAGTATGAGCAAAATTTTTTGCTATGTAAAGTAAATGTTTGTGGAAAAATGTAAAAATAAATAAATAAATGGAAAAAAAAAAGAAACTATATCCATCATCTCCTACCATGATGGAATTAAACTTTTTATTAATCTCAGAAAAACCCTTGAAAATACACAAATATATGGAAACTAAATAACTTACTTCTGAATGACTCCATGACTACTGAAGATGTTAGGCCAAGTTAGCATAATCACCGCCATGTTAGGGAATGCTAGGGCAAGTTAGCTTAATTGCTACCCTGTTAAGTCTTCAAGGATGGAGCCCACTTTGTTAGGGCCTCAAGGACAGAAACCAGGAGTCTGGGAACTCTCAGATAAGTGGAAAACGGTTGGGCCCAGCACCTCTGAGGCAAGGTCATCCAGACCCTTAGCTGAGAGCCCTTATCTAGACCTAAGCAGGTGGTGACAGCTGGACCCTCACTTCTCATACCCCCCTCCTTTGTGTGTGTTACATTCTAAGGAACATCTTGAACTATAAAAGATCCCTTTATCTTAGGCTCGGGGTCCTTGTGAAGGCCCGCTGCGACGGGCAGGAACTTGGACTCCAGCTAGCTGGAAAAATAAAAGCCTCTTTTGCAGTTGCGTTGTCATTGTCTTTTCTGTGTCTCCATCAGTTGGACCAATCTCTGGACCCTTACATTGGGGGCCTGTCCGGAATAGGTCAGCCTGGTGGACACCAGATTAGACACGACAAAGGGAGGCTCTGCATTTTGCCGCGGAAGGAGGATTGATCACCTCCGTCTGGGACTTGCAAGGGGCTAAAGAGCCTGTCTCAGACCTGTCTTGCTCTGGAAAGGAGAATTGGCCGCCTCCATTTGGGACTTGCAGGGGGCCTTGGTGCCTGTTCCCAAACCTGTCTGATTCTGGTAGAGAATTCTCCATGGAGGAACCGGGTTAGCCACTCAGGAGGCTCCACCTGAAGTCAAGGGAGACGTTCCTGACAACCAGGAGATCAACGAGTGTCCGCATTGGATGCTGTTTGGTCTAGCATTTGGTAAGGATCCTATACGGACTGGTGTGAATTCGGTGCATGTGGTGGAACTGACCGGCCGGTGCGTGTGGTTGTCGTCTGTGCATGTTTGCTGGGCTGCAGGGGTGATTGTGATTCTGTGTCTCTTTTTGTTGTGGCCTCTGTTCCTTTTCTTTCCTGTCATGGGCCAAACCCAAGTAACTCCTAAGAGTTTAATCTTAGATCACTTCTCGGCAGTCTGGGAGAAAGCTCACCACTATGGACTAGAGGTAAGTAAAGGTAAGTTTAATACCTTTTGTTCTTCAGAATGGCCAGCCTTTGATGTGGGCTGGCCACCACAGGGGACCTTTACGCTAAAAGTCATCAAGTGGGTCTGAGAAATAATTACCCAACCTGGCCTTCAGGGTCATCGGACCAGTATCCATATATTATAATGTGGCAAGATTTAGTAGAAAATCCCCCTCCTTGGCTTAGGCCTTTTATACCAGAGAGAGAGGAAGATCCCCCAAAAATATTGACTGTGGAGGGTACCCACCCCTCAGAGCTGGGGGAAACTATAAAGGATCTCAAAAAGCCAGTCCTTCAAGGGGACTCTGGGATTTATCCTTCCCTGGCAGATTTAGATTTTGAAACTTATCCACTACCTTATGCGGCAGCTGTGGCTCCTCAGGCTCAGGCAGCTGCGGCTCCCCAGGCTCAGGCGGCAGCACTCCCCCAGCCAGAGGTGGAACTCCCTCCACAGCCTCAGCAGTCGCCCCACTCTACCATGGGGCCCTTAGCACCTCCGGTGTTGACACAAGGGCCTGCTGCAGGACTTAGATCCAGGAGGGCCCGGGAGGAAGAAGAGCCCTCATCCTCTGAGCGGGCTCCCATCTTTCCCGTCCGAGCCCTTGGGGGCACAGATCCTCAAGGAGAACGCACGTATCAGTACTGGCCCTTTTCTAGCAGCGATCTATATAATTGGAAAACTCAAAATCCTCCCTTCTCAGAGCATCCACGGGGACTCACCGATCTGTTTGAGTCTATTCTGTACACCCACAGCCCCACTTGGGATGACTGCCAGCAGCTTCTCAAAACTTTATTCACTACCGAGGAACGGGAGCGAATCCTCACCGAAGCACGGAAGAATGTACCTGGAGACGATGGCCGTCCGACCACCTTACCAAACCTGATTGATGAGGGGTTTCCACTCACCAGGCCTAACTGGGACTTCGGGAACGCTGAAGGTAGGGAGCGTCTCCGAGTCTATCGCCAGACTCTCATGGCGGGTCTCCGAGGGGCTGCAAGGCACCCCACCAATTTGGCAAGGGTGAAAGCAATTATTCAGGGAGAAAGTGAAAGCCCGGCCCCATTCTTAGAACGTCTCTATAGTGCCTATAGGCAATTTACCCCCTTAGACCCCTTGGCTGAGGAAAATCAATCTGCTGTTATCATGTCTTTTATTAACCAGGCAGCACCAGATATTACGAAAAAGTTGTATAAACAGGAAGACCTTGGAGACATGACTATTAGAGACCTTATGAGATTAGCAGATAGAGTTTTTAATACTCGAGAAACTCCAGAAGAACGGGAGGATAAACTTGAAAAGGAAGATCAGGAATTGCAACAAAAGGTTAGAAAAGAAGACAGAAAATTTCATCAGAAACAGAATAAGCGGATGGCTAAGATCCTCTTGGCTGGTATTAAGGGAGAAGGGAAGACAAGGGGTCCCCAAGGTAAAGAGATGCGACCTAAACTTGACATAAATCAATGTGCCTATTGTAAAAAGCATGGGCACTGGGAAAAGGACTGTCCTGAGAGACCCAAGGGCCCAGATCCACAAGGGGACCCCCAGGTCTTAATGGCAGGAACGTACAGTGACTAGGGGAGTCAAGACTCGGAGCCCCTCCCCGAGTCTTGGGTAACTGTGTCAGTGGAGGGGAAGCCTGTAGATTTTATGGTAGATACAGGAGCTCAATATTCAGTTCTCAACACCCCTTCCTTGCCTCTCTCAGGCAAGACTAGCATTGTTCAAGGTGCCACCGGGTCCAAAGCTTACCAATGGACCACAGAGCGTAAAGTGGATTTGGGTCGACATCAGGTCACCCACTCCTTCTTGGTAATTCCGGAATGCCCAGCCCCCCTGCTGGGGCGTGACTTATTGCCTAAAGTGCAGGCACAAATCCACTTCAGTCCTGGGGGCATTAGAGTCACTGATAACTTGGGACATCCCCTTCGTGTCCTGACTTTGGCTCTGGCAGATGAATATCGCCTATTGGCCAGACAGGTTTGAAACTACAGGGGGTCCAATTATGGCCCACAGAATTGAATTCTTGGGTCCACAAGTTTCCCCAAGCATGGGCAGAAATGGCAGGAGTGGGTTTCACAGCCCATCGGGCCCCTATAGTAATTGAACTCAAATCCTCAGCCCAACCTGTCTGAGTACACCGATTCCCTATGTCAGCTGAAGCAAGGCAAGGGATTGCCCCCCACATAAATCACCTGCTACAGGCTGGCATTCTCATACCTTGCCATTCTAGTTGGAACACTCCATTGCTCCCAGTAAGGAAATCGGGAGGAAATTATTTTAGGCCGGTTCAGGACTTACGAGAGGTTAGCAAAAGGACTCAAGATATCCACCCCACAGTTCCTAACCCATACACCCTCTTGAGCCATCTACCCTCTACTCATGTCTGGTATACAACATTAGATTTAAAAGATGCATTCTTCAGCATAGCCTTGGCACCCGTTAGCCAGCCAATTTTTGCCTTTGAATGGCAAGAAGAGGGGCCCTCAGGAACCCCCAAACAGCTCACACGGACAAGACTCCTACAGGGGTTCAAGAGCTCCCCAACTCTGTTTAATGAGGCCTTGAACCAGGACTTGTGTTCTTTCCGACAAAGCCATAGCTCCATGACTCTCTTACAGTATGTTGATGACCTTCTCTTAGCCGCACCTTCTGAAGTAGAATGTAAAAGAGCTACAGAGGACCTTTTGCAGGAATTGGGCTCGCTGGGCTATCATGCCAGCACCAAAAAGGCCCACATTTGTAAACAAACTGTTACTTACTTGTGGTATAAGCTCCATAAGGGAACAAGATGGCTGACAGAGGCCATGAAAGAAACTATTTTGAGACTGCCGGTCCCTACAACAGCCAGGGAAGTTCAAGAGTTCTTGGGCACTGTGGGCTACTGTCGGCTCTGGATATGGGGTTTTGCAGAATTAGCCAAACCCTTGTATGAGGTCACCAAAGAAAAAACGCCCTGGACTTGGGGACCTGAACAACAACTGGTCTTTGAAAGACTCAGGGCTTCTCTATTGGAAGCTCTGGCATTAGCTTTGCCAGACCCACTTAAGCCCTTTACCCTCAATGTAGCCAAAAAAGGGGGAATTGCAAAAGGGGTGCTTATGCAGCATCTAGGGCCATGGAAACGCCCAGTGGCCTATTTGTCAAAAAGACTGGATCCTGTAGCAGCTGGGTGGCCCCCATGCTTGTGCATTATAGCTGCTGTGGCAATGCTGGTCAGAGACGCTGACAAGTTAACATTCGGACAGCACCTTAAAGTGATAACTCCCCATGCTATTGAGGGTATTCTCAAACATCCACCAGGGCGATGGATGTCCAATGCACGACTGACCCATCATCAAGGACTACTCCTAGATATCCCACGAGTTACTTTTCCAGAGCCCACCTCCTTGAACTTGGCCACACTGCTGCCTAACCCAGAGCTGGACAAGCCGGTGCATAATTGCCAAGAAATTCTAGCAGAGATCTTCCATGTACGTCATGATCTCCAAGACTCAGCCCTGCCGAACAGCGAGGTAATCTGGTACACCGATGGAGTAGCTTTGTGCAGGATGGAGTACGTAAGGCTGGGGCAGCTATAGTGGACCAGAGCGGGAACTTAGTTTGGATCACTTCCCTGCCAGCGGGAACTTCTGCCCAGAAGGCTGAACTCATTGCACTGGCAGAAGCACTTGAACGGGCGGAAGGGAAGCATGCTACTATTTACACTGATAGCAGGTATGCCTTTGGGACTGTTCGTATCCATGGGGCAATTTACCAGGAGAGGGGCTTCATTACTGCAGATGGAGGAAAGGTGTGCAATCTTCCTGAAATCCAGTGGCTGTTGGCAGCGGTGCAAAAACCCCGAGCAATAGCAGTGGTGCATGTTCCGGGCCACCAAACTGCCAGGACCCCTGAGGCTATTGGCAATAAGCAAGCTGATGAGGCAGCAAAACAAGCAGCTATTAAATCTGTAGCTCCCACCCTGACTCTTAACTTGCCAATGCCGGAACTCCCAGGTTTACCTACATGTCCAGATTATTCCTCAGGAGACCAAGAATGGATGCAAAGAAACAACTGTTCGCCACCGGACCCTACTGGCTGGCGAAAAGACATGGAACATTGTCTAATCCTGCCAGAAAAGCTGGGACTCTCTTATGTCACAGATCTCCATTCGGCTACCCATCTCAGCGTAAGAAAACTACTCCAGCACCTGCAAACAGCACAGCTACGGTTTCCAAACCAAAGAAGACACATTCATCGCCTCATCGACTGCTGCAAAGGGTGCCAGGCTATGAAACCCGGCAAAGGGGGGCCACTCCACACAGGTACTCGGGTCTGGGGGAGGGCTCCAGGATGAAGCTGGGAAATTGATTTCACAGAGGTAAAACCGGGAAAATATGGATATAAATATCTCCTAGTTATGGTGGATCCTTTCTCGGGGTGGGTAGAGGCTTTTCCAACTAAACGAGAAACAGCTCAAATAGTTGCTAAAACCCTATTAGAGGAAATTATACCCCGGTATGGAGTCCCTGAGACACTCGGCTCAGAAAATGGTCCGGCTTTCATTAGTAGGGCTCTACAGGGACTAGCCCAGGCTGTGGGAACTGATTGGAAGTTACATTGTGAATACAACCCCCAGAGTTCTGGGCAAGTAGAAAGAATGAATAGAACTTTAAAGGAGACCTTATCTAAATTAGCCCGGGAGACTGGCGGAGACTGGGTGACTCTCCTACCTTTTGCCCTGTTCCGAGTTCGCAATTCCCCTTATGTCCATGGAGTGACCCTGTTTGAAATCATGTATAGGGCACCACCCCCCATACGCACTCGTACCCTCCCCTCTCTGATACCTGAAGGAACTGTAGATCATAGAACCAGCCTTCAGGCCCTCCAACGGGCTCAGGAAACAATCTGGCCTTTAGTCCGAGCACTCCATGAGACTAAGGGCTCCTTGAACCCGGAACATGGTATAGTCCCAGGAGACTGGGTCTGGGTGAAAAGGCACAGGACACGCTCTCTAGAACCTAGATGGAAAGGACCTTACATGACTCTTTTGGTTACTCCTACTGCTTTAAAGGTTGACGGAATTGGGCCGTGGATTCACCATTCGCATGCACGTCAAGCCTCAACACCTGAATATGCACGAGCCGAAAAGGAGTGGACCATTTGCCAACACCCGCACAATCCTCTGAAACTCCAACTGTCCAGATCCTCGGACCCACCAACATTTCTCCCTCAACATGATAATGATGAAGATGCTGGCAATAAGCCTGCTCCTTAGTGGGGGCACTGCGATGAGTTTTCATCAGCCTTGTAAGCAGACGTGGGTGCTCACAGATGGAGAGACTGGTAACAATTTAAATTACACCACTCACACCAGTCCATTAGGCACATGGTAGCCGGACCTTTATTTTGACTTAAGAGACCTTTTTGAAAAAACTCGTACTAAGAAACCCTCTTACCATGTCTTAATGAAAAGAACATTGATGATTGGGAACCAAATCAGGGGGTTCTGGGCCTGTCCAGGTAATCAGAGAGCCAATTACTGTACTTGCGGGGGAGCCGAAAGTTTCTATTGTAAGGCCTGGTCTTGCGTCACCTCCAATGATGGAGATGGAACACAGGTCACAACTCTGATCTTGTACACTTCTCTTTCCGGGAATTGGGTAACAGAGTCCCCTCGGTTAAAGCTAGTTTTACAAACAACGGTAAAAGTCAGCCCATATTAAAATGGCCAAACCCGGGTTTCACCTGGGGTATCCAATATTATTCAGGTGGCACTGTCTGGATGGGACCCTATCTGGGTGGACTCCTGACGATTAAATTGTCTATAGAACCCCTGACACAACCAGTAGGCCCAAATGAGGTTCTGCACAAACCTCCTTCTAAGCTGACAACCCTACCCATACGTGTGACGACCTGGTCACCCCCTCCACAAACCTTGAGTACAACTACCCATGTCCTACTTCCTGAGAAACTGTTCCCCACTGCAAAATCCCCAACCCTGTGGCTGGACCCACTCCTTGGCCTTGTTCAAGCCACTTTCCTGGCCCTCAATCAGTCTAATCCCAATATAACTTCCCTGTGCTGGCTATGTTATGATGTTCGCCCTCCCTTTTATGAGGGCATAGGGCTTGATGCCCCCATTAACCTCTCCATGTTAGACTCTCCTCCTACCTGCCAGTGGACCGACCGTAAAGTGGGCATAACCATAGAACAAGTAAGTGGCCAAGGACTCTGTCTCGGAACAGTCCCTGTATACAAAAGACATCTGTGTTCTACCATCCTTAACAATGTCTCCTCAGACACGAATAATAAGTGGGTGCTGCCCCCTCACGGTGGTTGGTGGATTTGCTCACAAACTGGACTTACCCCGTGTCTTTCCCTTTTAGTCTTCAATGCAGCCCAAGAATATTGTGTCTTAATTGTAGTTCTTCCTCGAATCATATATCACCCTGAGGAAGTCATGTTCCTACAATGGAATTCGCTTGAGCCACTTCACTCCAAGCGAGAGCCCTTCACCGCCCTGACCATTGCCACTTTGTTTAGCCTAGGATTAGCAGGGGCCGGAACAGGCATAGCCTCCCTTACCACCCAGGCTGCAGGGCTTCGATCTCTACAAATAGTGATTGATGAAGACCTAGAAAGAATTGAAGCCGCTATTAGCCACTTAGAAAAGTCTCTAACCTCACTCTCTGAAGTTGTGTTACAAAATAGAAGAGGACTAGATCTCCTTTTCCTACAACAAGGCGGTCTCTGTGTAGCTCTGGGGGAGGAACGCTGTTTTTATGCTGACCACTCCGGTGTAGTCCGGGACTCTATGTCTAAAGTCAGAGAGGGTCTGACAAAAAGAAAGAAAGAACAAGAAGCTAACGAGAGTTGGTTTGAAGCTTGGTTTAATAAATCTCCTTGGATGACAACCCTGATTGATCTCCACCATAATGGGTCCCTTGATTATTTTACTTCTTTTACTCACCATTGGCCCTTGCATCATAAATAGATTGGTACAATTTATAAGAGACCATCTCAACATTGTGCAAGCTATGGTTCTGACGCAAAGTTATGCCCAACTTTAATAATGGGAAATACTGTTTTGTTACTCTAACCCAATGCTTCTCTGCTTCTGTAAATCGCTTGGCAATATTAATGAGAATGATTCCTCATTATGTACAACACAAGGGGGGAATGTTAGGCCAAGTTAGCATAATCACCGCCATGTTAGGGAATGCTAGGGCAAGTTAGCTTAATTGCTACCCTGTTAAGTCTTCAAGGACGGAGCCCACTTTGTTAGGGCCTCAAGGACAGAAACCAGGAGCCTGGGAAATCTCAGATAAGTGGAAAATGGGAGGGCCTAGAACCTCTGAGGCAAGGTCATCCAGACCCTTAGCTGAGAGCCCTTATCTAGACCTAAGCAGGTGGTGACAGCTGGACCCTCACTTCTCATACCCACCTCCTTTGTGTGTGTTACATTCTAAGGAACATCTTGAACTATAAAAGATCCCTTTATCTTAGGCTCGGGGTCCTTGTGAAGGCCCGCTGCGACGGGCAGGAACTTGGACCCCAGCTAGCTGGAAAAATAAAAGCCTCTTTTGCAGTTGCATTGTCATTGTCTTTTCTGTGTCTCCATCAGTTGGACCGATCTCTGGACCCTTACAAAGAGATTAAGACAGAAATCAAAAGATTCATGGAAACACTTGATGATGAGCACACAAGTTCCCATAATTCACGGGACACTGCAAAATCAGTCATAAGAGGGAAGTTCATAGCAATGCGTGTGTACAAGAAAAAGATGGAAAAGTGGCAGAAAGACTACCTAACGTCAGGGAATTGGAAAAACAACAACAGAGAAATCAAAAAAATGCCTGGAAAAAAAGAAATAATAAAGATTCAAGCAAAAATAAATGAAATAGAAAATAAGCAAACTATATAGAAAATATATGAGAGAAAAGCCTAGTTCTTTGAAAAGATAAAGGAGTTGACACATCATTACCCAGACTAATAAAGAAGAGAGAAAGGAAACAGATACATCAAATTCACAATGAATGAGGCAACATTACAACAGACATCATAGAAATACAAAACATGATTAGAGGATACCTTGAGCCAACCAAGAGGAAAAACTGGATGAGATGGACAAATTCCTGGACACATATAATCTACCAAGATTGACTCAGGAGGACATAGAAATCCAGAATAGGCCTATAGCAAGCAGTGAGATTGAATCAGTAAATAACCTCCCAAAAGAAAAAGTCCAGGTCCTGAAGCTTCAGTGCTGAATTTTACAAAACTTTTAAAGAGGTAACCCCCATTCTACTCACTGTCTCTAGAGATCTAAAAGAAAGGAACCCTTCCAAATTCATCCTATGAAGCCTCCATTACCCTCACTCCCAAAACGGATAAGGATACGACAAAAAGGAAAACTACAGACCTATATCTCCGATGAATTTAGATGCAAAAATTCTCAACAAGGTACTTGCTAACTATATTTGCCAGCATAAAAAAAGGTTATTCATCACAACCAGGTAGGCTTTATTCCAGGGATGCAAGGGTGGTTCAACATATGCAAAACCATAAATGTAATACATCATATTAACAGAAAGAAAGATTTTTAAAAATTTGATCATTTCAATCGATGTAGAAAAACATTTGACAAAAACAATATTCCTTTATGATTAAGACTCTCAGGAAAATTGGCATAGAAGTATCATTTCTCAGCATAATAAAAGCCATGTATGAAAAACCTATAGCTAACTTTATACTGAATGGAGAAACACCGAAAGCTTTTCCACTAAAAACTGGGACAAGACAAGGCTTCGCACTTTCTCTGCTCCTGTTCAATAAAATATTGGAAGTCCTAACCATTGCAATCAGACAAGAGGAGGAAATAAAAGGCATTCCAAAAGGGAAAGAAGAGCTAAAATTATCTCTTTTGTAGATGACATGATTGTATACATAGAAGACCCAAGAGTATCCATGAAAAAACTTCTCAAAGTAATAAATATATATATAATAAAGTGGAAGGATACAAAATTAATTTTAAAAATCTATAGCATTTCTATATACAAACAACAAGCAAACACAGACAGAACTAAAGAAAGTAATCCCATTTACCATAGCCACAAGAAGTGTGGCACCTAGAAATAAAACTAACCAAGGAAGTCAAAGACCTCTATAAAGAAAACTATGAGGGGCGGCCCGGGACACGGGTCTCTGCTTCACGTGCTGGCCGGGCTTGCGCAGCCCGGCCTGTGCGGCCAGGGCTCTGCTTTGCGTGCCGGCCCGGCCGGGGCTCTGCTCCGCGAGCCGCGACCCGGACCGCCCAGCCCCCGCTGCCTCTCCAGCGCTGGGTGTGTCCCGCGCTCAGCGGCGCGGATCGGCCGAGGTCGCCATCTTTCCTTTCTTTGGCCGGGCGGGTGGGTGGGAGGTGGCGCGGGGACCCGCGCGCATTCGCGCACTGGGGGCTGGCGTGTGGCAGCCGGGCCGGCACGTGGCCGCTGGGCTGGCGCCTGGGCACGGCAGCCGGGCCCGCCCCTGCGTGCGGCCGCCGGGCCTGAGCGTGGCCGCCAGGTCTCCGCCTGTGTTTGGCCGCCGGGCCTGCGCGTGGCCCCCAGGCCTGCGAGTGGTCACCGGGACTGAGCGTGGCCCCCGGGCCTGCACGTGGCCACCGGGCCTGCGAGTGGCCGCCGGGCCTGTGCGTGGCCCCCGGGCCTGCAGGTGGCCGCTGGGCCTGCGCGTGGCCGCCGGGCCTGCGCCTGTGCTTGGCCGCTGGGCCTGCGCGTGGCCACCGGGCCTGCACCTGTGTGTGGCCGCCGGGCCTGCGAGTGGCCGCCGGGCCTGAGCGTGGCCCCTGGGCCTGTGCGTGGCTACCGGGCCGGCGCGTGGCCCCCGGGCCTGCGAGTGGCCGCCTGGACTGAACGTGGCCCCCAGGCCTGTGCGTGGCCGCTGGGCCTACGCCTGCGAGTGGCCACCAGGCCTGCGCATGGCCGTTGGGCCTGCTCCTGTGCATGGCCACCGGGCCTGCAAGTGGCTGCGGGGCCTGAGCGTGGCTGCCGGGCCTGTGTGTGGCTGCCGGGCCTGTGCTTGCGCGTGGCCGCTGGGCCTGCGCGTGGCCGCCGGGCCTGTGCGTGGCCCCCGGGCCTGCGGGTGGCCGCTGGGCCTGAGTGTGGCCGCCGGGCCTGAGCCTGTGCGTGGCCGTCAGGCCTGGGCGTAGCTGCCGGGCCTGCGCCTGTGCGTGGCCCCTGGACCTGTGCATGAGAGCCGGGCCTGCACCTGCGAGTGGCCACTGTGCCTGAGCGTGGCTGCCGGGCCTGTGCGTGGCCGCCGGGCCAGCACGGGACCACCGGGCCTGCGCGTGGCTGCCGGGCCTGCGCCTGCGCGTGGCCACCGGCCGCGGGCGGCAAGCTGAAGCCAAAAACAAGGATTAAGAACTTGCAACTATAAGCAACAGAAAGAAACTTAAGCTGTCTTAAACCAATTGAGAAATATATTGTATGGGAGGAGTGTCTCTTCCTATGGACAGTGAGAGGATGATGGTTGCCAGCCCTGCATTACCTCAGGGAAGAACAGGAACTATTCTGCCATTCTTGGGGAGGCCAGATGCCTGAGGATGACTCACGTTGCAGATCCCCACAGCACCATTCCCGGTGGTCACAGGTTGGATGCTGTGCCGCATCAACTGATAATCATCTCTGCTTAACAGAGTCGCTTTCCTGAAACTATGTTCCGTGGAGACTCACCTGCAGGTGCGGAACTGCACGGGACCCACCCTTAATCCAACCCTGAGTAGAATCTGTGTTCCCTGTTGTTGAAGACTGTATGAGCTGATAATTGGAAAAAAAAAAAAAGAAAAAACTGAGGGAACTGGAGGGTATGGTGGCAGGGATGGCAGCTGCAGATGCTGGAGACAGTGTGGGAGGGGTGATGAGGGTGAGTGATGGAGGGTGGAGGGGAGGGATTCAGGGAGCAAACAACACACATAATAGACACAAAAATGAAAAGTTGTCTGTTGATAATGTATATGGTAATATTGTCTTGACTGATGTGCACTGTACTCATGCTGGGAAAAACCATGTTGTACACTGTAAAGATGTGCAATGATTAAAAAAAAAAAAAGCACTCTGGCAAAGGGAGAAAGATCTGAAGATATGATAGTGGAAAGGATGAATGTGGATGCCAGAGGCTGCAGGGGAGGGGAGTGGGTGGTGGAGAGTGGGCGTGAGGGGCAAAAGGAAGAAACATTTAACACCAAAAAAATGTAGAGTCCTCTGTTGAATATATATATGTATATTGTATACATCATAATGGGGACTTTATGTAAAATGTGAATTTAATTGATCTGAGAAAGAAAAATAAAAGATAAAAATTAAAAAAAAGAAAACTATGAAAACTTTAAAAAGGAAATCAAAAAGAACACAAAAAAGTAGAAGGACATACCATGTTCCTGGATTGGCAGAATTAATATAATCGAAATGGCAACACTTCCCAAATTAATCTGCATATTTCATGCAATCCCTATAAAAATTACAAGAGATATTCTTCACAGATCTAGAAAAGACAATCATAGAATTTGTCTGGAATCATAAAAGACCCATATTGCCAAAGCCTTCCTGCACAAGAAGAGTGAAGTGAGGGACCAGCAATTAGCATAATGGCTGTGTGGCTGGACTCCCATGTAGTCAACCATGATTAGAGTCCTGGACACAGTGGCTTAAACTAATGTCAGGTGCGTGTGCGTGCGTGCATGCCCAAGATCCTGAGAAGAGAATGGAGGAGATGGGATTGCAGCGTGGCCATCCCCCCTGGGATGTGATTTCTCACTTTCTGTCTCTCTGTCTCTCTCTGTCTTTCTGGCTTGTGCACGTGCCCTATAGCAAAAACCTCTCCAAAAAATAAACAAATAAATAAACAAAAACAAGAAGAGTGAAGTGAGTGGCATCTCAATACCTGAAACCAAAATATATCACAAAGCTGTAATAATCAAAACCACATGGTGTTGGCACAAAAACAGGCATGAGAACCAATGGAACAGAGTAGAGACCCCAGAAATAAACCCCAAAACATACAGTCAACTCATCTTTGACAAAGTCAACCCAATGGAAAAAGAAAAACCTCTTTAGCAAATAGTGCTGGAAAAACTGGGTATCCACCTGTAGAAAGATGAAGAACCTGAATCCCTATCTGTCACCATTAAGAAAAATCAGCTCAAAGTGGATCAAAGATCTAAACCTAAGACCACAAACTATAAAACTACTGGTGGAAAACACTGGGGAAAGTCTGGGAGACATTGGAGTAGGCAAAGACTTCTTAAGCAAGACCCCCCAAAGAACAGACAATAATCCTCAAAATAGACAGGTGGGATTATATAAGATTAAGAAGTTTCTGCAGAGCAAAGGACACTGTAATTAGTGTGAATCAACAACCCTCAGAATAGGAGAGAATTTTTGTTGACTGTGCTTCAGATTAGGGACTAATAACCAGAATACACAGGGAACTCAAGTGGCTTACCTGAAGAAAATGATCACTCCAATTAATGGATGGGAAAATGAGCTGAATAAACAACTCTCTAAGAAACAAATACAAACAGCCAAAAAGCATATGAAAAAATACGCAACATCCCTCATCGTAAGGGAGATGCAGATCAAACCCACAATGAGATACCACCTAACTCCAGTTAGAAAGGTGAAAAAATTTTTTTAAAAATAATAATAATATGTGCTGGAGGGGATGTGGTGAAAGGGGAAGACTCCTACATTGCTGGTTGGAATGCAAATTGGTCCAGCCACTATGGAGAACAATATGGAGGTTCCTCAAAGACCTTCAAATAGAACTATGATAGGATCCATCAATTCCACTCCTGGATATCTACCCAAAGGACAGGAGAATGCTCAGTCAGAAAAGCACAACTGTATTTATTGAAACATTATTGCTAAGACATGGAACCAAACTAAATGTCCATAAACAGATGAATGGATTGAAAAAGTGTGGCACATATACTCCATGGAATACTATTCAGCCATAAAAAAAAAAACAAGGCCCTGGAATTTGATAGAAAGTGGACAAATATGGAAGGTCTATTCCTGAGCGAAGCAAGTCAAGCTATGAAAAAGAGACATTGTATGTCTCCACTTAACATATACTGACTGTCCGCACTCTATGGTAGAGATTGAAACTCTGGAACACATAAAAGCATTAAAAATTGTCACGGACACTAGAGACAAAGTGGAAGGAAAGTGTGAGAGTTGAAGAGCATAGGACAGGAAATTTGGGGAAAAAAATAGAGAGGTAAGACATTTGTAGAACACAGATATAGTTTATTATCTGTCAATGAGGAGGTGTATAGTATATGCAACTGGGCTGGCTGAGGTGTATATCATGCTGGGTAAATCTCTTTAAAATCTAAATGATGTATAACAAATGAATGTATAAATAATAATAATAATAATAATAAATAACAGAACCAGAGGTTAACAAAAAAGAAAATATTGCAAGGTTTTATGGCATGACTTGTGTCCCCTCCCCAAGTTTATAGGTTGAAAAAAATTAATTCCCATTATCTCAGAACTGGATTGTATTGAGAAGTAGGACCTTGAGAGACAGCATTAAATTAAAATGTGGCTACTATGGTGGCCCCCAATAGAATCTGACTGCTATCTTTTCAAAAGAGGACATGTGGATACACAGAAACACAGGGACATGTGTGCACCAGGAAAGACCGAGTAACACAGAGCAAGAGCAGCCATGAGAAGCCAAGGAGAGAGACCTCAGAGCAAGCAAACCTCCCAACATTTTCATCTTGAACTTTCCTCCTTCAGAACTGGGAGAAAATACATTTCTGGTGCCTACACCACCAATCTAAGGTATATTCCTAAAGCATCCAGAGCAAGCTATTAGAAGCAAGAGCAGGTGGAAGGATCTGGATAAAGAATTCTTGGTTATGGTATGGAATCGTGTAGATGTTAAGTGCAGGCTTGAGACCATTCAGCCTGGACTCTCAAGCTTGGGGATAGTGACTTCTGTCTTAGAACCTTCCAAAGACATCCATTCAGCAATACATACATAGCTCCAATTTCCACTAGAAGTGTAAGGTTTCTGACACCACATCCAATGTCCTTGAGTGGGACAACCTGGCCTGTCTTTCCCCCTTCTTCTACCAGCAGTTAGAGAACAACGCTATTGTTGTTGGGATGAATAATGCAGGGAAATTTTCAATCTTTCACTAACTTCTGTGAATGAAGTTGCATATACATCCCTCCACAATAAGAAGTAATGTAGAAGGACCAGTGATTAATAATACACATATCCTGAGGCCGGCGGGTGTGATGGTGGTTAAAGATGCTAGACTCCCACAAGGCTGATCATGATTCAAGTCCCACACCTGGAGGCTTGCTTTCTAACATTCTCTTTCTCTCTCTCTCTCTCTGATCAAACTGGAAAATAATAATAATAAATACAGTGAAATAAAATAATTCTTTAAAATAATAATAGTACACATATACTAATGTGGGATTTTGGCAGCTGAGTCTCTCTTGATTCTTCCTAAAACACTTTCATACCACATAGAGTTGGTAATAGTGGTTGCGGGCCCTACAAAGGGTTTTTGTAACCAGAGAAGATCTCTACAAAGAGTTAGCACATGAAGATATAAGGAAGCCCAATTCCTGATTTTTTCTAATAAATAAGAGGTTAAAGAATGAATGCCTGTAGTATAAAATAAATCCTTTTCCTAGAAAGATTTGATGTTCTTTCAGTCTCTACAAAGTCCTCACATGTGTTATGTTTTGCTTTTTTTATCCCAAATTACCAGAATACAACTCAGAGACCTGAAAATAATTTTGAAAAATTGCATTTGTGCAACTTTCCAAAATGATGAGGAGGAACAATGGGATTCTTTCACCAGGCGGCTGACTTGTGTGTAGGTATAAGGAGTCTTGCTGGAAGCATCAATGAGAAGGGATCTTAGACCTTCTTACATTGTAATTCGGACCCTCATATTCCACCCGCAAACACCCAGAATGAGAGACAGCAATCAGAAATTGCATGATGATTATTTTATTCATATTTTGAATAAGACCACATAGCTCCAATGCCATGGCTTTCAGAAGGATATTCTCTTCTAATTCACTTTCTGAAACAAAGAAACAAACAAGGAAGGAAATTAATAGAGAAGACCACATGACTGGAACTTTCTAATCCAGTTCCGGTATTCATGAACTGAGGGAGCCGAGCACCCACTTTCTCTCTTTTCCCTGCCTCCCCGCTCCCTTTCCTTACCAATTTCTTTTCCATCACCTGTTATGCTTAGCAAGTTTGGTTCTTTTATTGCTGTTTGCAAGTTGAGAGAACAGAACATTCTTACAGTATTTTGTTTGGGTAGGTATTGACAACTTTCAAGGATGTATATTTAAAAATGATTACATATCTTATAATGGTCCAAAACTGAAATCAGTCTACTGACAGGGCAGTGGTTTATGATAGGATGACATAGCTACAACATGGAATAGCTTACAATTGCAACAGAAAATGTAGTACACAACAAAGACAATAGAAAAACTCTGAAGAGAGGTATGTATCTCTAAAAAGTAACTTGGAACTTTTCTAAGAAATGTGTTATTAGCAGTGAATAAAAGACAGATTGGCACAAAAGATATGACATCATTTTGGGGGAGGGAAAGAGTATGTATGTTCATATGAGAACGTTTTTAAAAAGGTCACAGAGGGTCAGCAGGTGGCATGGAGATTTAAGTTGTTGGATTCCACATGGCCAATTGTGCAGCCTGAGTCCCAGACTCAACACCTGGAAAATCACACTGGGCATTTACGTGTGCGAACCTGCTCTCCTACGGGGAGAAAGGAGAACAGACTGTGACATAGGCATCCTTCCTGGGGGTGATTTTTTCACTCCCTCCCCCACCACTAAATGGATACACATCATTTTAAAAAGAACTGAAAATACAATAAAAAATAAAAATGTTGGGGACCAGCAGGTGGCATGGTGGTTAAGGTGCTGGACACTCCCACATGGCTGACCACGGTTCAAGTCCTGAACCTGGTAGCTTGCTTTCACACTTTCCCTCTCTCTCTGTCTCTCTCTCTCTCTGTGGTCAAATTAAATATAAATAAATAAATAAAGTTAAATAAACTAATTCTTTAAAGTTTTTTTTTAAAAAATAAAAAGGTTGTGGTTCAGAGGTATTCTGATAAAAATCTGCAGGGACATCAAAATTTCAATGTACCAAAATAAACATACTTTCAGTCAATTTATGGCAAAATTGTTGAAGAACCCAATACTCATAAAGACTTACAAGAATAAGACTAAAAGACTCACCAGTGGTAGATTTAGGAAGGGAGGTGGGGAGCTAGGATGAGGCACTCATTTAAGCTTTATTCTCTTTCTTCACTGTTCAATTAGCATTTATTTTTATGAAGTCAGTAAACAATAAATTTTAAAGTAATTATTTTAAAAACTACAGGTTGTTTGGGATTATCAAGTTAAGGTGTGAGTTAGAGGAAGCCTGATATGAGGAAACACAGAGCAGAGTAGTCATGACAGTCACCTGAAACAGAAGTCACTGACTGCAAGGACAGGGGGCTGAGCACCAAGGGGACCACACTGCTCTGCTTCCTCAGTCCAAACCCAAAAGGAGATAGGTGATAATTGGGAAAATGGAATCATATGACAGTGTTTCCCCAAGCCAGAATTACCTTGAAGAAGTTGTGAAAGACACAGTCTTCCACCCTATCTCAGAATACCTGACTCTGAATCTTACAATGGGGTCCAGCACTGCAATTTCTACATGTCTTCAGTTGCTTTTCTGGCACACTCAAGTGTGAGAAGTGTAGGTGTCAGGTCCATGACAGAGTGAAAGGAGTCCTACCTGCCATTCTCAATTACTGGGATGGTTGATCCTGGGATGGCGGTGGTGGTGGTCTTTCCCCCTGGCGTAGTGGTGGTGGTGGTGGATTTGCCCCCTGGCGACGTGGAGGCTTTCCGTGAGGCCGGGGAGGACGGTGTCCTAGTGGGGATGGTCCGTGGTGCCTCCCAGGGCGAGGTGGGGGTAGATGATTGTGATTGTCTCCTTGTGGAGGTGGTCCTTGCTGAGGTGCATTGTCTTGGTTGCCATCATCAGAGGGGGAGCTGGGTTCTTCAGGTGGTTGTCTCTGAGTGCCCTCGTCTTGACTCTGGCTTGAGTCCCCTACATTCATATGGGAACAGCACAAGAATGGAATACTTAATGATAAAGCCTCTCCCTTCTTATTACTTCTCTCACCTGCTCTCACATTAGGTTCTCCCAGAACCTGGCTCTCAACTGCCAACCTCCCGGGAGCTCTGATTAATTGAAATATTCTTGAAGGTGAGTCTCAATCTTTACTTATGGGCACAAGTTAATGCTCTTAAAATTGCTATCCTTGGACATCACAGAGTTCACAGAAGCTGTCTCCAAGGGCAGAAGAGAGACTGAGGGATCATGATGTGAGGTGTGTTGCAAGTTGTTTTGAGGCTGCTGTAATTAAGCTAATGGGGACTCCAAGGCTGGACATCTGAACAGTATGTGGAAAATAGAGCTGTTTCCCATGACCAGGACCCAGGTAGAGATGTACTGGGGGAGAAATGAAGTGGTGACGCCCAGGGTTTCTGAAGGGCTGTGGCAAATTTTATCAGCAACAGGGACTTAGAGGAGGGAAAAATCAAAGGTAAAGGCAACCCAGACTGAGTTCTCTACTATTCTCCTTAAAGGCATAATGTGTTACAAGAAGAAGAAGAAGGAAGCAGGTGGGACCTCTCAGAATGTTGGAGGAGACTGCATGAGGGCAGTTTCTATTATATGTCATCCATCAGCAGTCGTTTCTAGCCTAGGAAAAGGAAAGATACTCTGTTTTCATGGAAGCAAGAAGATCCATGATTTAAGTTGTTGGCCATGTGCAGGATCCCCACAAACAAGGTTGGGGATGTGTGTCTGTATCTTTAAGTAGCACCAACATTAATCATTTCCAGATGAGAGAAAAATGGCTGATAGGAAGAAACTAGAGAATTAAACTATTCCTGAGAGGAGAAACAAAAAGAAGCTGAGAACAGATGTGACTTTACCAAGTAACACGGGGGAAGAGTCTTCATTGCCGGCATCTAGAAGAAAAGCACAGGACCAAGTGTCATTAGGTCAGGAGACTTTCAGACCCCACAGGTATTCCACAGGGCAGGTCCCCTCCAACCACCCCCTGGACCTCCCCTTACTGAGACTTTACCCCCTCTCTGTGATTTTGTTGGAAAAGGAGGAAGGTGTCAGGGGCAATACTGTTCCTATGCAGGGTCTCAACCATGAACCTGAAACACAGAAGCCACTTTTGCCCATCCTCGATTGCTCAAATTTAATGCCATCTTAGCTTAAGTCCTCTGTTTATTTCTATGCCATATTTCAGCATTCTTCTACTCTCACTCTTTTCTGCATATATTGTATGTATTTAACTGCTATGAAAGGAAGGCGTGGAAGAATAAAAACATGGACATGATCTACACAACTGAACACAACACATTAAAACATTAAATGTAGCGGAAGAAAAATGGTAAGTTTGGGTTTTGTTATTTCTATCGCTCTTTGGAGAGAGACAAATTTTTTGTCTGATACTCTGTCTCTGAAATAGTCCAACCTGTGTCTACTTTATCTCTACAGCACCTCTGCCTATCCAGACTTCTGCCCTCCACTATCTACTTCAATTACTGAAGATCTTCACAGCCTATTTCCTGTACTATTCTTGGCGATATCTGGACATATTCTCATCGAGATGGATTTTACTTAAAATGAAAATGTTACCTGCCTGTTGATCTTCAGTTCAAAAGTTTTCACAAATTTAATGTAATAATTACCATTATCATCATTACTATTATTTAATTTGCTATAAGGCATGTGCACTATCAGAGAGAGACAGAAAGGGAGAGGGAAGGAAAGTAAGAAAGCAAGCCACCAGGTCCAGGACTCAAATCACCATCAGCCATCTGGGAGTCCAGCACCCCAACCACCATGCCACCTGCTGGATCCCAGTTCGAAAAATTTTACAGAATTCCAAAAATTCTTTAGATACAGGGCCATGGCATGAAGTGAGAATACACAACAAGAAATCTGTGTCCATTTTCCTTCCTATATCTAGGCACCCCTCCTTCTCCCACTCTGTAGAGAGAAATCCTAAGCTCTAAGCAGAGTCACAGCATCTCAGTTTTCTCTGTTCACCATTACTTTGGTTCTGAGCTGAGCTCAGGGCCAGCAAGGCCACGGAGAGCAGGATCAGCAGCATCTTGGAGGAGGTTCTAGAACTTCTCCACTCTGTGCTGAGAGAAACAGGGCAGCTGCTTTATAGAGCCAAGCAGAACAATGGGTCCTTTGAGCACCATGATGGATGAATTCACCCCTGGGTAGCCAATGTTTTGCTTGGCTAACATCAGGTCAGCCTCTACATATTTCTCTGTGGGACTTTAGCCCAAAAGCGTGAGCAGTGTAGGAGTTTTCAGTGTCTGATTTCTAAAAGGTAAAACATTTGACATGGATAATGTGTATGAAGGGACCATGTCTACACAATGAGTGCAGATACTAGAATTTCGATAGTTGTATTGGCTTTTTGACTTGTTGGTTAAATCGTTACTCTTTCCTCCCTTTGGGTTGTTGTGTGTCCATGTGTGCACTGGTAGTGGCCATACACCCGATTTAAGATCGTCAATAAGTTTAGCTGTTTATAGGCCAAATTCCATCATTTGTGTTGTGTGTACCTATGTGAGCAAGATTTAGATAAATTATTTTATAATTTAAGGTTATTTCTATTTAAGTTTGAAATGTGTGAGGAGAACACACACTGGGATACACACCGATGACAGAGGGTTGAGCCTCTGCCCGTTTAGGCTCCACCATTGTCCAAGATTCCCTGGTTTTAGCAGCTATCATGAAGGACTGAGTGTTGAAAACCACAGGAGAACTCATATATTCTGTGTTTACTACATTTGGGGGATAAAGTAAAAGTGGCCACATACCAGTGTGGAGTTCCAGAAGAGAAGAAAATGCGTTCTTAATTCCTTCCATGACCCATGCTATTTCACGTCTCCACAACTTTTCTCATGTCTTTTTCCATTTCTAGAATATTCTCTTCTAGAAAATATGCTTTATTTCTTCCAGGAAATATTTTACTCATCCAACTAATAATTAAGTTGTCATAATGATCCAGTCCAATAAGGTAGTATGATGTACTTTAGAGCCTCAATTTCATTGCATTCATCTATTTTTTAGTTAGATTCTATCCTGGGTCATCAGAAAAGTCATGACATGGTTTTCTACGTAAAAATTTGTCATGACTTTTCCGACGTCCCCAATATTTTCAGAAATTGGCCTTTACCACTGGGTATTCTCTTTACTATGCTTTGATACTCATTTCTCCCCATACTGCTTGTTAAGCTTAATTGCCAATATTTTATCTTCAGAATCAATACTTTCTCTGTTTCTACAGTCGTCCTTTCTTACTTTTTTTTTTTTTTTTGGCGTGCATCTTGGGAAAATTCTTTTATTTAGTTTTCTAAATCAGTGTCAATAGTACTGTTCGGTAACTTCATTCCATTTTTATAATCATTTTATATACATCTCTGCCACACACTGTTGAGGAAGGATACCAGCACAGAGTTAATTCTCATTAAATGGAAGCACACATGAAAGAGTCATAGAAAACTACTCCAAAGAAGTAAGAGGAAGTTAGTTTATTTCCAGATGTCTAAAAATCTCAGCAGTCTCAAGAAATATGAGAAAAGTAGGAAATAACTTCACCTCAAAGTAGCACATTAACTCCAAACCAACAATAGGCACAAGACAGGAAATCTGAAATGTCAAGAAAAGAACTCACAATATTTATAACTAAACTCGATGAGATATAAAGGAAAAAAGACAACCAATCCCAGGAAATGAGAAAGTCTTTCCATGACTTGAAGAAGGAACTACATAAAGAGATAGACATCCTGAAAAGAATCAGACAGAACTTCTAGAGTAAGAAAATACAATGCAAAAAGCCTGCCTCAAAAGTATTAACATGTAGAAGGAAGAATCTCTGAGCTTGAAGACAAAATTTCTGACTTAGTTCAAACAAGCAAGAAGACTGTAAAAATTACCACTAAAAATGATGACAATATTCTGGAAATCCTAGATGCCATCAAACAGTCAAATATTTACATAACAACTATCAAAGAAGGTAAAGAATTGAGTGGAGGTTTTGAAAAATATCTTTCATGATATATTACTTCAAAACTTACCAAACTTAGAGAGGCATATGGACATCCAAATCCATGAAACACAAAGAACACCAAATAGATTTAATAAAATAAGTCCCTCTACAAGGCACATCAGAGCCAACCTGGTGAACATTAAAGCTAAAATAATATTCTGAAACTGACAAAAGAAGAACATTAAGTGTTTCTGTTGGTGTCAATGTGGACACAAAGGTATCCACATTAAACTAACATAGGATCTCTTAACTAAAACTATGCCACCAAGGAAAAACTGAGAAGATAAATTTTAAACTCTAAAAGAAAACAATTCTAGCCAAGAAAACTGTACCTGGCAAAATTGTCCTTCAAATTGAAAGGAGAAAAGAAAATCATTCTCAGATAAACAAAAGCCGAAAGAATTCACCAAAAGTAGGCTAGCCCTTCAGGAAGTACTTAAAGAAATATGCCACCTAGAACACTAAAAAGAGATAAATAAAAGGAAGCACACAAAAAACATGTAGGAAATAAAAAAGAGTAAATGACAGAACTAAGTTCACACATATATATAATAACTTTGAATGTTAATGAATAAAATTCCCCACCTGAAAGACACAGATCTGGGCAATGGATGAGAAACCCAGAGCTCTCTATATGTTGCTTACAAGAAACACAGTTCATTGACAAAGATATACATAGACTAAAAGTGAAGGGCTGTAAAAATTCATTTTATGAAAAGAGAAATTTTAAAAAGGCAGAGTCACTATACTGGTATCAGATAAAATACTCTTAAGGATAAAAAGGGTAAAAAGAGACAAGTCAGGACACTACCTATCTCTAAAAAGATTAATTGATCAAGAAGATACAGCAATCACACATATTTATGCACCCAATGCCAGGGCACTCAAGCATGTTTAAAAAATAATAGCTAGATCTAGTGGGAGATATAAACTGTGACACAAAAATTGTTTAGGATTTTAACATCCCACTTTCAGCACTGGACAGATCATCTAGACAAAAAATAAACAGAGAAACTTATTGAAACCACAAACCAAATGGACATGACAGACATAAATGGAGTACAAGCAAGCACAAAATACACTTTTTTCTCATGTCCACAGGGAACATTATCATAGATTGACTACATAATAGGACACAAAATAAGCCTCTATAAATTTAATGCTATAGAAACCAGAGCCAGCATCTTCCCCTGCTACAATGGAATTGAACTTAAACTCAACAACAAAAATAGTCCTCAAAAATAAATAAAACCACGGAAACTAAACAACCTACTCTTTGGATGATTTTCAAACTACCTAAGAACTTAAGACTAAAATAAGAAGTTTCGTCCATACCAACAATAATAAACATACCACTCTTTATAACCTCTCAGACACAGCAAAGTCAGTCATAAGAAAGAAGTTCATGGCTAGAAATTCAAGAAAATATAGAAAGGTATCAAGTAAATAAGATAACATTGCATCTTAAGGAACTGAAAAAACAACAACAATGACAACAAAATATCCACAATTTAAAAAGAGAACACCTAGTGAAGGTTAGAGGTGAAATACAGGAAACAGAGAAAAAAAATACACACAAAAAAAAAATCAACTGGACAAAAGTTGCTTGTTTGAGAGGATAAACAAAATTGGTAATTGATTAGCTAGACTAGTGAAGAAAAACAGAGAGAGAAAACAGATAAATAAAATCAGTAATGAAGCTGGTAACATACAACTGATATATCAAAATTACAAAAATTTGTGAGAAAACTATGAGCAACAATATCCCAGCAAACTAGAAAACCCAGATGAGATGGAAAATTTCCTAATATGCACATGTTACCTAGGCTGAATCAGGATGAAAATAGAAAGCCTGAATAGACCAATAACAAATGATGAGATTGAATCAGTAATAAATAGTCTCACAAGGTTCATGTCCAGAGGGCATCACTTCTGAATTCCATGGACGTTTAAATAAGAGCTAATCTTAATTCTTCTCAAGAATTTCTATTCATTTGTGAGACACAGGAATGTTTTATTACCTGTTGATGATAACGTGCACAGCGTTCTCAACTGAACTGCTCTGTGTAGTATTTCATATTGAGTAAATTCTCTATACAAGTTACATGATTGAATGTATAATAATAATAATATAATTATCATTTTAAAAGGTAAAGTAAAAAATTCATAAAGATTCAAAAAGGGGGACCAGCAGTTAGCATAATGGTTATGTCGCTGAACTCCCATGTAGTCAACAGTGGTTTGATTCTCGGACCCAGTGGCTTAAACTCACCTTGGGCGCATGTGCATGTGTGCCCAAGATCCCAAGAGGAGAATGGAGGAAAAGGGATTGCGGTGTGGCCATCCTCTCTGGGGGGTGATTTTTTACTTTTTGTCTCTCTGTGTCTCTCTGTCTTCCTGGCAAGTGCATGTGCCCTATAGCAAAAACCTCTCAAAAAGAAAAAAAAGATTCAAAAGGAAGGAACCCCCCACCCAAACTCATTCTGCAGGTCCCATCACCTTGATACCAAAATAAGAAAAGGACATAACCAAAAGAAAGAAAACTATAGACCAATATCCATGATGCGTACTTATGCAAAAGTGCTCCACACACTACTACCAAACCAAGTCCAACAGCATATTAAGAAAATTATACACCATGACTACAGAGGTTTTATCTCAGGGATGCCAGAATGGCTCAACGTATGCAAACAATTAGTGAAATACGTCACATTAAGAGAAAGAATGCTAAAAATCATGTATGTATAGATGCAGAAAAAGCATTTCATAGAGTACAATATTCTTTCATGATGAAGACTCTCAGCCAAATATGGGTAGAAGGTACATTTCCTAACACAGTATAAACCATATGCAAGAGACCCATTGTAAACATCATACTGAAGGGGAAAGGCGGAAAACTTATGCACTAAAAACTGGAATGGGACACGGCTGCCCACTTTCTCCACTCCTTTTCTACATCGTGCTGGAAGTCCAAGTAACCAATGCAATTAAACCTTAGAGCAAAATAAAAGACATTCAGATAGGAAAAGAAGAAGCTAAACTGTCTCTATTTCCAGAAAATATGATTACATACATAGAAAATCCTATGGAGTCCATGAATAAACTCCTAGAAGTAATAAATGAATTCAGAATAGTAACAAGATGTGAAGTCAATATACACGATCTATAGCATTTTTTTATACCAACATGGAACAGACTGAGACAGAAAGAAGCAGAAAGCTAATTTACAAAAGCCACAAAAAGAATAGGTTACTGATAAATAAACCTAATTAAAGAGGTGAAAGTTCTCTATATGGAAAACTATGAAAACTGAAAAAAGAAATTAAGTATGATATAAAAATATGGAAAGACATCGTGTGATTTTTGATTGTGGGAGTCAATATAATCAAAATGTCAACCTTAGCCAAATTACATATTCTATATTATTCTGATCAAATAGCCTGTGATATTATTTTTTTAATTTAAAATAGAGGAACCAGCAGTTAGCGTAATGGCTATGTCACTGGACTCCCATGTAGTAGACCATGATTTGCATCCCGGACCCGGTGGCTTAAAACTCATGCCGGGCGTGTGTACATGTGTGCCCAAGATCCCAAGAAGAGAGCGGAGGAGAAGGGATTTCAGCATGGCCATCCCCCCTGGGGGGTGATTTCTCACTTTCTGTCTCTCTGTCTCTCTCTGTCTGTCTGGCGAGTGCACATGCCCTATAGCAAAAAACTCTCAAAAAGAAATAGAAAAGACAATTATGGTATTTGTCTACAATCATAAAATGATCCAATATTGGCAAGGTATTACTGTGCAAAAAGAACAATACGTGGCATCTCACAACTCGACTTGCATATATATTACAAAGTGGTGATAATCAAAACAGGATTTTACTCGTACAAGAATAGAAACATAGACCAATTGGACAGATCACAGATCACAGAAATAACCCCCAAATTGTAAAATGAACTGATCTTTGATGAAGGATACAAGACAATGCAGTGGAGTAAAGAAAGTTTTTTCAGCAAATGTGCTGGAAGAACTGGACACCTACCTGAAGAAAAATTAAACTGGAGCCGTCTGTCACCATTAACAAGAATCAACTCAAAATGGATCAAAGATTTAAATACAGTGCCTCAAACTATAAAAATACCAGAAGAAAACATAGAGAAAATTTCTGAAGACATTGGAGTAGGCAAAGATTTCTTAAATAAGGCCCCTAAAACACAGGCAAGAATCAAAAAAATAGACACATGAGATTACATCAAGACACAAAGCTTTCTCACAGCAAAGGGTACAATAACTTGAATAAAAGTCAGCCTATTAAAATGGGAGAAGATATTTGCAAATTATTCCTGGGATAAGAGATTGATATCCAAAATATATGGCACCTCAGCAGCTTGCAAAAATATTGAATTATTATCCAATTAAAAGATGGGCCAATAAGGACCTGCAGAAGGAGCAATGGTTACGCCGCCGCTTAAAACTCACACCGAGTGTGTGTGAATGTGTACCCAAAATCCCAAGAAGAGAATGGAGGAGAAGGGATTGCAACATGGCCATCTGACCAGGGGACATTTTTTCCCTTTCTGTTTCTCTGTCTCTCTGGTGAGCACATGTGCCCTATACCAAAAATCTCTAAAATAAAATAAATTTTTTAAAAAAATAGGCCAGGGACCAGCAGTTAGCATAATGGCTATGTCGCTGGACTCCCATGTAGTCAACCGCGGTTCAAGTCCCGGACCCGGTGGCTTAAAACTCACAGCGGCCATGTGTGCGTGCGTGTCCAAGATCATGAGAGGAGAATGGAGGAGAAGGGATTCTGGTGTGGCCATCTGCCCTGGGGGATGATCTCTCGCTTTCTATCTCTCTCTCTCTATCTGTCTGGCGAGCGCACGCACCCTATAGCAAAAACCTCTCAAAAAAAAAAAGATAGGCCAATGAATTGGTTTTTTTTTTCTTTTTTTCACTATTATTATTATATTTATTTTAAAGACGAGTACACTGGAAATTGGAGAGGTCAAGTTATTTACTCAGGGTTATACAGACAGTGCATGACAGACCTGAGACATGAGTATAGGGATGTATGATATCAAATCCATAAATCTATCCCCAAAGTGCATATGAGCCATTCATATACATTTAGTGAATTTAACAATAATGTGAAATGCTCTTTCAAAATCTGACAAACAATACACACTTATGATCAGATTAGTGTAGTAGAGCTTGAGCATTAGAGCAGGAAAGTCTGGGTAATGTGCCTTCAGACAATTTACTCTGTGAAGCCAGTTTCCTTCTCTGTAAAATGAATATCATGATACCAACATTACATGGTTCACTTTGTTTTAAAGTTGGTTTCTTCCATGAGTAAATGAGAGAGAGAGAGAGAAAGAGAGAGAGAGAGAGAAGAGAGAGAGACAGAACCTTACAGGGTCTTCATGTCAGGACCCATCCCTCATTTCAGCTAGCCCAGATCATGGGCACATTTGCCAAGCCTACTCTGGGAAGTTTCTGGATGCGAACCAAAAGTGTTTTAATGTGGCTTAGCCTTGCAGAGCACTGCATTTTACCACTGTGCCACTGTTCAGTCTCAATGTTACGCCATTCTTTTTTTTTCTTCGATTAATAAACATTTTATGAGTTCAATTTCTAAGGACATTTTTTTTTTACATTTCATATGCACCTGGTACCCAGCCTGAAGGTAATTTTTTTTACAGTGTACAACATGGTTTTTCCCAGCATGAATACAGTGCACATTAGTCAAAACAATGATATTACCATATACATTATCATCAACAAACAACTTTTCATTTTTGTGTCTATTAAGTGTGTTATTTGTTCCCTGAATCCCTCCCTTTCGCCCTCAATTTCTCATTCCCATTACCTCTCCCATACTGTCTCTAGTATCTGCAGTTGCCTTCCCTGATATTATACCTTCCAGTTCTTTCAGTTTTTTTTTTTTTTTCAATTATCAGCTCATAAAGTTTTTAACAATAGGGAGCATAGATTCTATTCAGGGTTGGATTAAGGGTGGGTCTCATGCAGTTCCACAATTGTAGGTGAATCTCCATGGAATACAGTTTCAGGAAAGCGGTTCTGGAAAGCAGAGATGATTATCAGTTGATGCGGCACAGCATCCATCTTGTGATTACCGGGAATGGTGTTGTGGGGATCTGCAGTGTGAGTCATCCTCGGGTATCTGGCTTCCTTAAGAATGGTAGATTAGTTCTTGTTTTTCCCTGAGGTAATGCAGGGCTGGTAACCATCATCTTCTCACTGTCCATAGGCAGAGAAAATCCTCCTAAACAATATATTTCTCAATTGGTTTGAGACAGCTAAAGTTTCTTTCTGTTGCTTGTAGTTGCAATTTCTTAGTCCTAGTTTTCGGCTTCAGTTTGCCGCCTGCGGCCGGCAGCCACATGCAGGCGCAGGCCCGGCGGCCACGCGCAGGCCCGGCCACCACGTGCAGGCACAGGCCCGGCAGCCACGCGCAGGCGCAGCGGCCACACGCAGGCCTGGGGCCACACTCAGAACCGGCGGCCACGTGCAGGCCCGGGGGCCACACACAGGCCCGGCGGCCACACGTAGGCCCAGCGGCCACGCGCTGGTCCGGCAACCATGCACAGGCCCGGCAGCCACGCGCAGGCCCGGTGGCCACGCGCAGGCCCGGGGGCCACGCGCAGGCCTGGCGGTCATGCTCAGGCCCGGCAGTCATGCTCAGGCCCGGCGGCCACACGCAGGCCCAGGGGCCACGCGCAGGCCCGGCGGCCACGCACAGGCCCGGCGGCCATGCACTGGCCCAGCGACCACACTCGGGCCCGGCGGCCACGCGCAGGCCCGGGGGCCACGCGCAGGCCTGGCGGTCATGCTCAGGCCCGGCAGTCATGCTCAGGCCCGGCAGCCACACGCAGGCCCAGGGGCCACGCGCAGGCCCGGCGGCCACGCACTGGCCCAGCGACCACACTCGGGCCCGGCGGCCACACGCAGGCACAGGCCCTGCAGCCACACGCAGGCCCAGCGGCCACGCGCAGGCCCGGCAGCCATGCACAGGCCCAGCGGCCACATGCCAGCCACGAGTGCGCGAATGTGCGCGGGATCCAGCGCCACCTCCCGCTCGCCCGCCCGGCCTGAAAAAGGAAGGACGGCGAGCTTGGCCCATCCGCACCGCCGGCCCGCGTCAGCACCGAGTGCAGGACACACCCAGTGCTGGAGAGGCAGCGGGGGCTGGGCGGCCCAGGCCGTGGCACACGAGGCAGAGCCCCGGCCATGGCACACGAGGCAGAGCCCCGGCCGCGCAGGTCCAGCTGCGAGGCAGAGCCCCAGCTGCGGCATGCAAGGCAGAGCCCGCGCAGGCCCGCAGGCCAATGAATTGAATAGAAAACTTTCCAAAGAAGATTTACAAGTGGCCAAAAGGCATATGAAAAAATGCCAGGCTTCCCAGAGTTTTCCATAGGACATTTAAACACGATTTTCTTATTTCCTTGGAATAAGGTAGTAAAAGAGACATGCAGCAGCTCTTTCCTCAATCCATCCAGCTCCTGCAGCACCCAAGTCCCATGGATTGCCAGTGTCTGGCAAGCAGCAGAAGGTCGAAGGGGGGCCAGCTAGCGGTATAGTGGTTGAGGCAGCTGGATCCCACATGGTCTACTGTGCAGTTCCAGTCCTGGACCCTGTGATTTGAAATCATGCTGGGCACATGTGTGTGCGTGCCCAAAATCCTGAAAGCAGAAATAGAGGGAAAAGGATTACAGCATTGACCATACCCCATGGAGGGTGCTTTCTTTCTCTTGCTCTTTTCCTTTAGACGTCCCCCACCTCCAGCAAACACATCCTCCAGCAAATTAAAGGAAAAAAAAAAAAAACTTGATGGGAGGAGTGGATGTCAGCCAACCATGATGAACGTCATAGTAACATAGTCCCTTGGATTGAGTAAGCTCCCTGATGTTCTGTGCACCCCATCACCCCTTGCAAAATTGTATTCAATGTTACAACCCTGGATATTGTGGAAATAAGTGACAATATACTGATGTATTGAAAAGAAAAATAAAGGACCAGCAGTTAGCATAATGGTTATGTCACTGGACTCCCATGTAGTTGAACGCGGTTCACATCCCAGACCCGGTGGCTTAAAACTTACGCCAGGTGCATAAGCGTGCGTGCCCAAGATCCCGAGAGGAGAATGGAGGAGAAGGGATTGCGGCATGGCCATCCCCCCTGGGGGGTGATTTCTTGCTTTCTGTCTCTCTGTCTCTCTCTGTCTGTCTGGCGAGCGCACGTGCCCTATAACAAAAATCTCTCCAAAAAAAAAGAATCACAAGTGCTGGTGAGGCTTGGTGAAATGGTAACATTCTTACATGGCTGGTGGGAATGTAAATTAGTGCAAACTCTGTGGAAAACAATATGGAGATTCATGAAAAAGCTACAAATAGAACTACCAAATGACTCAAAATCCCGCTCCTTCGTATTAATCAAAACAATAGGAAAACACTCCGTTGGAAAGACACTTGTGCATCCGTGTTTATTGCAGTATGATTCACAACCTCTAAAACATGGAAAAAACCTAAGTGTCCAAAATATGAAGACTGGGTTCAACAATGGTGGCACATATATACTATGGAATCTCACTCAGCAGTTAGAATTGATGACATCCTATTATTTGATTCAAAATAGATAAATATAGAAGACAGTATTAAATGAAGTGAGCCAGACTTTGAGAGATACAGACTACATATCCTGACTCAGTTTATACCAGGTGCCTGCATGCTGTGGCAGAATGGAGAGATTTGGACATGTGATCGTGGAAAGAATAAGCATAGATACCAGGAACTGGAAGGGAGGAGAGTGGTTGGAAGTGGAAGAGGGTAGGTGTAAATTGCAAAGAGAAGAAATATTTAACAGACCAAAAACAGTTCTCTGTTGAAAAAAAATACAGTGTATACATCACAATGAGGACTTTATATAAAATCAATGCTGGAAAAAAATTGGGCACAAAGATCTAGATTAATGGAAATCACCAGCTGCTTATTTCAGAACCTGGTTTTGTTTGGTCTTTGCTGTTGTTCAGTGTTTGTGCAGGACCAGCGTTAATTGTAGGATAGCTTGGTTGGAGATAGGGTGTGGAGGGCTGAGTGAATGGAAACACTTAAGAAAGGTCCCTTGACCTGTGTGAATGAGTGGACTCAACACTGTTCTAGGAGCGTGTGGTCTGGCCCTGCCAAGGGTGCGGATTTTGCTACAGGAGTTCTTCCTAATATTGTGGGGTTTGCTCCAGGCAACTTGGTCCTTTGAGAACACCAGGTAGATTGATTTAATTCCCCTGTGATAACTGTGAATGTGTTGTGAGGGGAAAAGCTGGGCTTCCTGGGCTCTGTGGGAGGCAGGGAGTTGTTTGGCCATTGCAGTCTCTATGTGTTGCTGGGAAGACTGCCTCTGGTTTCTCGAGATGTGCTTACTGGGAAGGGAAACAAGATGAGATGTCCTGACTTGGTGCTTATAGTAGACTTGCAGGCAGGAGAGGAAGGTTGGACAGAAGGAGGAGGGGGGAATGGGATACCAATGGGCTTACATAACAAGTGCCATGGAAGGCACATTGGTGTGGTGGCAAATGTGGGAAGGTCAACTTTTCCTTGGCTTGGTAGGTACTGGAAGACAGCAGGTGATCTTTCCAAATGCCACCAAACCTAGGCGGTTCCCTTTACCTTCTCCGATCTCAGCAATGAGTGACAGAGATAAGTGTACCAGGAAGGAATAAATGTCAGCTATGAAGTCACCGTTCAGAAGTGAAAAGGAGGTTTGGGTACAGGTGAGAGAGAACAGTTTGGGTAAGGAGTAACAGTGTTAAAGCAGTGACCAGGTCACAGGGGCAGCTGAGGCTCCTTAAGGAGAGTTTGATGCCCTTGGTCAAATTTGCCCTTGAATTTTTCTTTTTTTTTTTAATTTTAATTAATTATTTATTTAATTTTATGCATCATTATTGTTATTTTTAATTTAGGGACAACTGACATTTTGATTATATTGAAATTTGCAGTGTAATAACATGGAATGTCTTTCCATTTTTTTTCATTCATACAGAATTTCTTTATTCATTTTTTCATTAGAGAACTTTCACCTCTTTGGTTAGGTTTATTCCTAGGTATCTTACTCACTTCGTGACTATTGTAAATGGAATTCATTTTTCAGTTCTGTCTTGGTCCATTCATTGTTGGTGTATTAAAAAGTCAAAAAAGGTTGTTTAGTTTCCATGTTTTTGTGTATTTTTGAAGACTCTCTGTGGTTGATTTAAGTTTAACTCCACTGTGGTGGGGAAGATGTTGCATATAGTTTCTATACTCTTAAATTATAGAGGCTTGTTTTGTGGCCTACTGTGTGGTCAATATTCGACAATGTTCTGTGTGGAAATGAGGAAGAAAGTGTATTCTGTACTTGCTTGGCAGAATGCTCTATATATGTTTGTCAGGCCCATTTAGTTTATGGTATCGATTACTTCCTACATCTCTGTATATTTTTTGTCTAAAGATATGTCATGTGGTTACAGTGTGTGTAAAATCCCCAAAATTAGTGTGTTGTAGTCAATATCTCCCTTTAGATCTTCAGTCTTTCTTTTGTCTTTTGGGTGACCTGGCATTGGGTACATAAATATTTATGATTGGTTTATCTCCTTGAATTCATCTTTTAGCCTATGTAGTGTGCTTATTTGTCTCTTTTTACACTTTTAATCCTAGTCCCTTATTTCTGATACCAATATTGTGACTCCTGCTTTTTTTTATTAGTTTTCATGAAATTACTTTTGCAGATTTTCCCTTTCATTTTATGCATATTTCTGTCAATGTGGTGTGTTTCTTATAAGCAATATATACAGGGTTCCAGGTTTTTTATCCTTTGCACAAATCTGTGTCTTTTGGTTGGGAAATTTAATCCATTAGCAATTCATGGTCATTTTTTATATTTGTGAACTTAGCCCTGCCATTTGCTCTTTTTTTCTATTTGTTTTGTATTTGCTTGTTTCTATTTATTTCCCTTTAGGTTGTGTTTTTGTTTTTGTTTTTGTTTTCCTGTTTGTAGGAAGAGAGATTTTTGACATTTGGTTGTGCAATCACCAGAGAGACTGACAGAAAGTGAGAATTTTCCCCCAGAGGGTATGGTCACACCAAATCCCTTCTCCTCTTAAGATTTTGGGCATGCACGCACACACATTTGGCATGAGTTTAAGCTGCCTGGTCAACAATCAGACTGTGGTGGACTACGTGGGAGTCCAGCACCATAATCATCACACCATCTGCTGGTACCTCCTTTAAGTATTTTCTGAAGCACTATCTGACTTGAGGTGAATTCTTTGAGCCTTTGTTTATCTGAGAATGATTTCTCTCTCCTTCCAACTTGAAGGATAATCTTGCCAGATATAGTGTTTGGCTGACATTATTTTTATTTGTTAAGTTTAAATGTCTTTTTATTTTTTTCTTGCCTGCATTATCATTGAGTGGTTCTATGTCATCTAATGTGGACACTTTTGTAAGTGACTTGGTTTTTCTCTCTTGTCAGTTTTAGAATCTTCTCTTTATCTTTGATGTTTACCACTTTTCGCTCTGATACGCCTTGAAGAGGATCTTCTTATATCAAATTAGTTGGTGTACTTTGTATTTCCTGGATTTGGATACCTACATGCCTCTCTAGATTTGGAAAGTTTTCCAACTAGTATATCACAAAAGAAATTTTCTACCTTCTGGAATACCTTCTTATACAAATATTTATTTAATGTTGTCTAGGATTTCCCATATGTTGCAATCATTTTTAATGGTAATATTTCTATTCTTTTTGGATGCTTAGACTGTCTGAAATATTGTCTTCAAATTAAGGGATGCTCTCTTTTGCTTGGTTAATACTTTGAGGATGTTTTCTGCATTGAATTCTTTAACTCCAGCAGTCCTGTTTGATTTATTTTCAGGATGTCTGTTTCTTCATGTCATTTCTCCTTCAAGTCATGCGAAAACTTTCTCATCTCCTGGGATTGGTTGGGTTTTTTTGTCTTATATCTCATTGAGTTTAGTTATGATAAATATTCTGAACTCTTTTTCAGACATTTCTGTGATTTCCTGTGTTTAACCCTTTGATGTAAAGTTATTGTGCTCCTTTAGAGGGAGCATTTCCTGGTTTTGTTCATAGGTCTTAGAGTCTCCTGTGATATTTAGGCATTTGACAATGAACTAACTTCTTTATATATATATATATATATATATATATATATATATATATATATATATATATATTCAGTCACATTGTTTAGCTTACAAAGTGAACATTTCAATATGTGAACATTTCTCCCCAGTCCAGTTGATCAAAATATCTTCAGCAGATAATACCATACTTCCCCACCCCATCAATGCTCTGCCTCTGTATCCCACCTCCAAATGTCCTTCCCTAGGCCCCATTCCTCCACACACACCACATCTGGCATTCACACCCATCTCTTGTGTTTATATATCTTTTAGTCAATCAGTTTCAGTCATAGAGTGCAGACACTCAGTATATATTAAATGGGGACATAAAATGTCTCTCCTTCATAGCCTGGCTTGCCTCACTCAGCAGAAAATCTTCCATATTCTTCCACTTTCTGTCAAAAGCCAGGGTTTTGTTGTTTTTTTATGACTGAATAGTATTCCATAGAGTTTATGTGCCACAGTTTTTCAATCCATTCATCCATACAGGGGCATTTGGGTTGGTGCCATGTCTTAGCAATCGTGAATAGTGCCACAATAAACATCGATGTGCAAGCACTTTTCCAATGAAGAATTCTTCAGTCCTTTGGGCAGATACCAAGGAGTGGAATTGCTGGATCATATGGTAGTTCTATTTGTAGACCTTTGAGGAATCTCCAAATTGTTCTTCACAGTGGCTGGACCAATTTACATTCCCACCAGCAATGTAAAACAGTTCCCCTTTCACTACACCTCTGCCAACACTTATTTTTTGTTTTGTTTTGTTTTTTTTTATTATTCTTATACATTCTGACTGGGGTTAGGTGGTACCTCATTGTTGTTTTGATCTGCATTTCCCTTATGTTGAGGGATGTTGAACATTTTTTCATATGCCTTTTGTCTATTTGTTTGTCATCTTTAGAGAGTGTTTGTTTCAACTTCTCCCATCTTTTAATAGGGTTGATCATCTCTTTTCCAAACAGCTTCTTTAGTTCCTTGTGTATTCTGGTTATCAGTTCCTTATCTGATGCATAATTTACAAATATATTTTCCCATTCTGAGGGCCATCAATTCACACTAATTACTATGTCTCTTGCCATGCAGAAACTTCTTAGTCTGGTGTAATACCACTTGTCTATTTTGGGGATTATTGACTGTGCTTTGGGAGTATTATTTAAGAAGTCTTTCCCTACAGCAATGTCTCCCAGAGTTTCCCCAGTGTTTTCCAGGAGTAGTTTTATAGTTTGAGGTCTTAGATTTAGATCCTTGATCCACCTTGACTTGATTTTTGTCAAAGGTGAGAGGTAGGGGTTCAGATTCATCTTTCTGCAGGTGGAAATCCAGTTTTTCCAGCACCATTTGCTGAAGAGGTTTTCTTTTTCCCACTGGACTGACTGGTACCCCTTGTCAAAAATCAGTTGACTGTATCGGGAACCAGCAGTTAGCGTAATGGCTATGTCGCTGGACTCCCACATAGTCGACCGCCGTTCGCGTCCCAGACCTGGTGGCTTAAAACTCACGCCGGGCGCGTGTGCATGTGTGCCCAAGATCCCGAGAGGAGAATGGAGGAGAAGGGATTGCGGCATGACCATCCCCCCTGGGGGGGTGATTTCTCGCTTTCTGTCTCTCTGTCTCTCTCTGTCTGGCGAGCGCACGCACCCTATAGCGAAAATCTCTCTCAAAAAAATAAAAATCAGTTGACTGTATGTTTGGGGATTTATTTCTGGGGACTCTATTCTGTTCCTTGGTCCACATGTCTGTTTCTGTGCCAGTACCATGCTGTTTTGATGACCACAGCTTTGTAGTATATTTTTGGGTCAGGAAGTGAGATACCACCCACTCCACTCTTCTTGTGTAGAATTACTTTGTCAATGAGTGGTCTTTTGTGAGTCCAAATGAATTTTATGATGGTCTTTTCTAGATCTGTGAAGAATGTGTCTGGCATTTTGATTGACATTGCATTAAATAAGTAGATTAAGGGACCAGCAGTTAGCGTAATGGCTATGTTGCTGGACTCCCACTTAGTCGACTGCGGTTCGCATCCCGGACCCGGTGGCTTAAACTCACGCCGGGCGTGTGTGCGTGCGTGCCCAAGATCCTGAGAGGAGAAGGGAGGAGAAGGGATTGCGGCATGGCCATCCCCACTGGGGGGTGATTTCTCGCTTTCTATCTCTCTGTCTCTCTCTGTCTGTCTGGCGAGCGCACACGCCCTATAGCAAAAACCTCTCCAAAAAATTTGGGTAGAATTGCCATTTTGATTATATTAATTCTTCCAATCCAGGAACATGGGATGTCCTTCCACTTTTTTGTGTCATTTTCAATTTCTCTTTTTAGCTTCTCATAGTTTTCCTTGTGGAGGTCTTTAACTTCTTTGGTTAGATTTATTCCTAAATATCTTATACTTTCAGTGGCTATGGTAAATGGAATAACTTTTTTCAGTTCTATCTCAATCTGCCTGTTATTCGTATATAGAAATGCTATCGATTTCTGTATATTGATTTTATATCTTGCAACTTTACTGTAATCATGTATTACTTCCAGTAATTTTTCCATGGAGACCATTGGGCCTTCTATGTATACAATCATGTCATCTGCGAATAGAGAGAGTTTCACCTCTTCTTTTCCTAACTTCTTTCTAGTTCTTTTCAGTAGTTTTCTGTAACTGTTGCATGTGTGCTTTCTTCTCATGTGAATTAGCTCTGTGTTGGTATCCTTCAACTGTGGGTGGCATTGAAGTGTGTAAAAATAATTATAAAAATGACACAAAGTGAGCTCTGGGCTACCTCAATTCATGAATACCAGAATGGGGTTACATAATCCAGTCATATGGTCTTCTCTGTTAACTTCCTTGTTTGTTTATCTGTTTATTTCAGAAAGTAAAATAGAAGATAATGTCGGGACCAGCAAATGGAGTAATTGCTACATTGCTGGACTCCCACATAGTTGACTGCGGTTCGAGTCTCAGACCCGGTGGCTTAAACTCACGCCAGACACGTGTGTGTGCATACCTAAGATCCTGAGAACAGAATGAAGGAGAAGAGACTGCAGAGTGGCCATCTTCCCTGGGGGATGATTTCTCACTTTCTGTGTCTCTGTCTCTCTCTGTCTTTCTGGTGAACGCACACACCCTATAGCAAAAACCTCTCTGCCTTGTCCACAGAACAGCCTTATCCAATCCAGCTGGTGTCTGTGAATGGTCATTCTTGCAGTCTGACAGCCATGAACATTCAGTTCACACACACACAACAATACATACATTTCTGATAATTATACAAATGGAATTTTCCAAACACTAAGAATCAGGAAAACACACAATAAAATTAAATACCTTCTCTGGCATTTCAGAATTATGAAAATATAAGCGTAACAGATATCTAGAAAAGAACAGGGTGGGAGAAAACCAGTAATTTCATATATGCCTGCTGTTGCCAAAAAAGAGTTAAATCATTTTTTAGAAAAGTATAGATCAACATTTTATGACTGTAAACACTATGACCTAGAATTCCACTTCCTCACATACACTTGTTTTTTGGGGAAATTCTCTATAAAATATTCAAAAGTGCTCTTAGTGCCTTAGATATTGTTGACATCACCATGTAAAGAAATGCCATCCTAGGGCCAGCCTGTGGTGTGATTGTTAAGGAAGATGGATTTTATATGGCTGACTGTGAGGTTTGAGTCCTGGACCGAACAGCTCGAAAAACACATGAGGCACGTGTGCATGTGTACTCACCTTGTAAATGGTAAATGTCAGTGTGCCATTGTAAAAAGTAAGCATTAGATGGAAAATGCTGTTTGGTCCTCTTTGGAAATACAATCTGACACACAATACAATTCCTAAGACACTAAATATGTAAAAATATGCTTCTTAAAATCAAAAAAACATGGACAGGATAAGCGTATGGCATGTTTATGTCACTGGACTCCCACATATTTTAGCTCAGTTTGAGTCATGGACCAGGCAGCTTAAAACTCACGCCGGAACATCCCTCATCATAAGGGAGATGCATAACAAAACCACAATGAGATACCACTGAACCCCAGTCAGAATGGAGATTTAAAAACAATAAATGATAAGTGCTGGTGGAGATGTGGTGAAAGGGAAGCTCTCATACATTGTTGCTGGGAATGCAAATTGGTCCAGTCACTGTGGAGAACAATTTGGAGGTTCCTCAAGGACCTTCAAATAGAACTACATATAATTCAGCAATTCCACTCCTGGATATCTATTCAAGGGACAGAAGAACGTTCCGTCAGAAATGCACTTGCACAGTTATATTTATTGCAGCATTATTCATGATTGCTAAGACAAGGAACCAATCCAAGTGTCCACAAAAAGATGAATGGATTGTAAAAGTGTGGCACATATATTCCACGTAGTACTATTCAGCCATAAAAAAAAAAAAACGACAAGAGCCTGGCATTTGATAGAAAGTTGACAAACATGGAAGATTTATTGCTGAGTGAAGCAAGTCAGGCTATGAAACAGAGACGTTGTATGTCTCCACTTAACATATACTGACTGTCCACACTCTATGGTAGAGACTGAAAGACTGGAGGACATAAAAGCATTAAAAATTATTATGGACACTGGGGACAAAGTGGAAAGAGAGAGGAAGAGTGCAGGAAATAAATTTGGGGAAAAAATGTGGAAGTAAGACATTTGTGTTACACAGATATGGCGTGTTGCTTGTTGGTGATGACATGTAGAGTAGTATCAACTCGTCTGTTCTGTGGCACGTATCATGTTGGGTAAAATCTTTACAAACTCAATGATGTATAATGACTGAGTGTATAAAAATAATAAATAATACTAATAAAAAAGAAAACTCATGTCAGATGCATGTATATGTGTGTCACAAATCCCAAGAGGAGAATGGAGGAAAAGGGATTGCAGCATGACCATAACCAATGGGGGGAGGGGGTAATTTCTCACTTTCTGTCTCTCTGTCTCTAGAAAGCACATGTGCCTTATAGTAAAAAAAAAAAAAAAAAAAAAAAAAAAAAAAAAAATCTCTTATAAAAAAAAACAAGTCAACAAAATGTGGTAATAATTTATAGTTTCAGCAATGTTCTTAGGCAAGAGGGACCAAGGCACTGTTCTGAAAGGAAACCTACATGTTCAACTTGAATAAAATGATTCGTTCATTAATCACTTTAATAAAATTCCTCTTTTTAAGAACTCAGCTTATATGTTTTATAAACCTTTATAAACATATGAGAGAGAGAGAGAGAAACAGAGAGAGAGAGAGGTTGTTCTGTATTTTATATAAAAGAAGTTGTGGTCTGGTGGTTAAGGGAGCCAGATCCCACATGACCAACAGCTGATCGAATCCCAGTCCCAGCAGCTGGAAAAACATGCCAGCCATGTGTGCACGTGTACTCAAATCACATCAGAGTACAGAGACAGTTGTGTTTATTTGCTAATTATAGCACAGAAAGGCCAGTCGATTCAATGGACACATCAACTATTTCAATCCAGTGAACTCCTAGATCCATGCAATTCACTCACTCTCAGCACAAGTTTACCCACTATGTCAGTGTTTCTCTTTCCTGGTAAAACACCCTTTAGAGTTCAAGATAAACTAATGCATGATAAAGATCAAGAAGACCCTGCTTTCTGACATGTTCAGAGAGCTTACCATCCTTCAAAAGAGAGGGATGTGTGGTTGCTAAAGAGCTGAGATACAGAATTTCTATCTAACCACAAGTACAATGGACAAAACGTAGAGGACATTAAGCAAGAAACTGATATTATCTAGTCTCTTTTTAAATTTTCACTCTTTATTCATTTTTTTATGTTTGCTATAGGGCATGTGTGCTCACCAGAGAGAGAGAGAGGGAAAGTGAGAAAACAAGTTACCGAGTCTGGGACTCAAACCACACTTGACCATATAGGAGTCCAGTGCCTTAACCACCATGCCATCTGCTGGCCCCCTGTTCTCTACTTTTACTAGATCATTCTGACTGCTGTGAGGACCACTGATAAGGGATGAGGCAGAGGGCAAGAATCTGACCAAGGGCAGCTAAGGGGCTGGTAAAGTCCTCCAGAAAAGAGATTCATCACCTGAACCAGGACCTTGAGACAGATTATATAAAAGGTCATAGTTGGGATATATTTTGACAGTAGGCAACTGGATTTGTTAATGAGCAGTGCCTAGGGAAGGGAGAACTCAAAAGAGACTCCTATATTTGGAACAACTGGGTGAAGCAACTGTCATTAAGAAAAGACTGGGAGGTGTTATAGACTGTGTTCTGTCCCCCTCCCCAAATCTATGTGCTGGAACCATAATGCCCAGTACTTCAGAATATGAATGTGGGACCAGCACTGTAGTCTAGTGGTTAAAGGAGCCAGATCACACAAGGCCAATCATGCTTCAAATCCTAACCTGGTGGCTTGATAAATAAACTATCAGCATGTGCATGTGTCCCAAACTCCAACAGAATAGAGACATAGAGAAGGGATTATGGACAATCACCATTCATTAACAGTTGCTTTTACCTTTTTCTATCTCTATCTCTCTTTCTGGCAAACTCATAAAACCTCTGACAGCTAAAAACTTTTTTAAAAATATAATAATGAATGTTTTTGAAGAAAGCCCATTAAAATGATGATTTAGGAACCAGCAGTTGGCGTAATGACTATATTGCTGTATTCCCATGTAGTTGACCGTAGTTCAGGTCCCAGACCCGGTCACTTAAACTCACACTGGGCACAGGTGCGTGCATGCCCAAGATCCCAAGAGGAGAATGGAGGAGAAGGGTTTGTGGTGTGGCCATCGCCCCTGGGGGGAGAGGGGTGGTGATTTCTCGCTTTCTGTCTCTCTGTCTCTCTCTATCTTTCTGGAAAGCACAGGTGCCTTATAGCAAAAAAATTCTCAAAAAAAAAAAAAATACTGATTTAATTAAAAGGAGGCTGTTAGGGAGTCCTGACTGGTGTCTGGTATCTGGGTGGTGTCCTGATAAAAGGAGGACATTTGGACACACACACAGAGGCCAGTGATTCGTGTGTACTAGGAGAGAGGAAGTAAACACAGAGCACGAGAATCACCATGTGGCAGCCAAGGACAGAGGGCTCAGGAGAACCAAAGCTGTCTCTATCCTCGTCATGGCCATCCAACTTCCAGAACTGGGGAAAAAATGCATTTCTGGTGTCTAAGTCACCCAGTCCGGGGTATGTGGTTAGGACAGCCAGAGCAAACTTATATAGGCAAGAGTGGGTATAAGGATCTGGGATAGGAATTCTATCCTTTCCAGGATATGTCAGTTTGAATAAAAATACTAGAAGCTACACAGCTAGCCAAGGGTATTGACTCTCCTTAAGGCACCTCAGATACTCACTGTGACTCAGCCATATTTTAAATCCCCACCCCCATCTTTACCCATAGTCTTCTCTTTCACCTTTTCCCCAAATGTCTCTTTCACTTATGAATGATGACTTATAGCTGACATTTATTCCTTCCTGATACACTTATCTTTATCACTCATTGCCAACACACAAAAAGGTTAAGGGAAAGGCCTCGGCTCAGTGGCATTTGGAAAGAGCACCTGCTGTCTTCCACTACCGACTAAGCCAAGGAGCTGCAGACCTCCCCACATCCGCCACTACACCAATGCGGCTCCCACAGTACTTACCAGGGAGGCATGTCGGCATGCCATTCCCTTCTACTCCTCTACTGAACCTTCCTCTCACACCCGAAAGTCTACCATAAACTGCCAAGTAAAGACAGCTCGCCTGTTTCCCTTCTCAGAACGTGTCTGGAGAAACCAGAGACAGTCATCCCAGCAACACAGAGGGACCTGAAATGCCCAAACAACTGCTTTCTGCCTCCCACAAAGCCCAGGAACCCCAGCTATTCTCCTTCAGAACACATCCACAGCTATCCCAACATGCCTGGTCACCTTGAACAAGTCACCTGGAACAAACCACACTGCATCAGGAAGCACTCCTGTAGCAAAATCTGCACCCTTCAACAGGGCCAGATCACACACTCCTAGCACAGTGCAGAGTCCACTCGTCCACACTGATCAAGTGACCTGTAATCCTTAGGGTTTCCTGTCACTCATCCCTCTATACCTATTTTCAACCAAGCTATCCTCAAATTAACATTATTCCTGCACGTGAACTAAACAATAGCAAAGACCAAAGAACACAAGTCCTGAAATGGGCAACTGGTAATATCCACTAACCTGGATCTTCCATGACAAGCACCAGCAGGCAATTAGTAGAAAATAGAAAAATTAGCAGCTGAAAAGAGAGTGGCCATACAAGTAACAGATAGGTTTTCCAGAAATGTACCACCTTCAAAATTTTAAATACGAAAATGGTTGAAGCTACTCAAGAGTACTACAAACACTGATTCAAAAACTTAATAAAATAATTTTCTTAACACACAATAAAGAAATAAGAACACAGATTAAAGAAGAAAAATGAACATATGAACTATTGATCCAAAAGATAAAATGTGAAAAACTAAGTTTTACAAGGAGTACAGAGAAATAACTATCAGAATATTCCAGGAAAAATCCCCAGACATGAAGACCAATCTCTGAAAAAAGATAGCATAGAAACTAACTGAAAAACAGGAGACATACACAATGCAATATATCTGTAAAGTAGTCCCAGACTACCTCATTGAATTGTATCATTATAGTCACTAAATTATTAGTGGGGTGATTAAACACATTTTCTGGAAGAAACACGGCTTATTTTTTTTCAATATGACATTCTAGAAATGGGAGAACATGAGAAAAGTCATGAAGATATGAAATAGTATGATGCACTGAAGGAACTATGAACTTCTCTGGAAACTTCATGTTGGTTCCTTGTAACCTCTTTGCTTTTAACCCCCCACGCCAGAATGCCTTAAGTCTACTGCGGTCTACGACACTCTGAGCACCCTGATAGGAACCAGACCCAGAGACTGGGTTAATACTGTGGACCCGAGCAGGATGAGGGTCAACTCTCCATTATTGGTGTATAGCCACATGTATGTTGTCCTCACACATTTCAAAATTAAACAGAAATAACCTTTACATCATCAAGCAGAGTTCTGTGGTGTTTCTTTTTCTTTTTTTTTTTCACATTTAGAATCCAACTTTATTGTTAAGCCAATTTTTATTTACAGAAAATAAGTCTCTTCAAAAAGATACATTCCTTCACTTAATCAATGGTAAAAGCCATGTTAAGCAGAAATAAAGCCTAAATATCTTAAACAGAAATACAAACAGCTTCACTAAAAGCTTATGAACGAATGGGAAAAATGTATTTTTACTTAAGCAATTATATGAATGAGGTTGTTTTTCATTTTCTTTTATCCAAAAAACAAATTTTTCTTCGCAAAGGAAAAATGTAAAAATTAAAAGTCTAAACATGAACATATGCAACAAAATAAAGAAGTATCTTCATTACCAAACAGATGAGCAAAATTCTCAGACACTCAGATATTTTCTTTTTTATAATTATTTGTTTAATATTATGTATTCATTGATTTATTTTAATTTGACCACAGAGAAAGGGAAAGTAAGAAAGCGAGAGCTAGGTCTGGGACATGAACCACAGTCCGATATGTGGAAATGTCCAGCCTCTTCACTACACATCACCTGCTGGTCCCCACACTTAGATACTTTCTGAGGCATCTCAAAACACCTACATCAAAAGTTGCATTCTTTTGAGAAGTATCAAGACATTTTCAGTGCTGAGACTATTTGTAGCACTTACACTATATACAAAGCAGCATTATACTACTATGGTTCACTTTGATAAACACAAATTTTAAAGTTTTATGCCGTAATTTCCCAATGCAACATTCAGTGAATACAATGACAAATATTCATTTTTTCCATCTGAAACTGATACTGCAATTACCATTTAAGCAGATGGAATAACGCCACGTCTTCTTCCTTATAATAAGCAGTTTAATGAAATATCACTCCCATAGACAAACAGAAATCATGAATGATGCAGTCTGGCCTATAATAATATCTGGAGATATGGCCCTCCTGCCCTTTTGGTATAGGGTCAGTGCCAACACACATACACTCCTAGTTGTGCAGGAACAACCCAAAGGAAGGAAAGAATAGCGATCTCACCAGCAAACTGAAAACCCAACATGACTGAATTGAATTCTAATATCTGCACTCATTGTGTGGACACAGTCCCTTCAGACACTTTGTCCCAGTCACAGGTTTTACCTTTTAGAAAACAGACACTACAACTTCCTTCCACGCCCATCCTGCTGGGCTACAGTCCCAGAGACGAATAAGGGATGAGGTTGACCTGATGTGAGTCAAGCAAAACCTTGGCTACCTGATGGAGAGTCCACCCATCATGGAGCTCAAAGGGCCCATTGTCCTCCTTGGCTCTATAAAGCAGCTGCCCCGTTTCTCCCAGCACAGATTGGGAGCAGCTCTAGAGCCTCTTTCAAGATGCTGCTGATCCTGCTCTCCGTGGCCTTGCTGGCCCTGAGCTCAGCTCAGAACCAAGGTAACGATAAAATAAGAACAAAGATGGGGATGGGGGTGCTATGACTCTGCTTGCAGCTTAAGATGCCACGCTGCAGAGTAGGGGGAGGAGGAGAGAAGGGAAAGGAATGGAAGTAACATGGGGTGTACAGTTCTCACAAGATGGACAAAAGTGACTACATTCTCACTTCATGGTATGGCCTTATACTTTAGTGTACAGTTGGAATACAATAAAGAATTTTGACCTGAAAATGACAAGTAGGGAAGATTGCATGTTTAGAAAAAGCTATCTGTGCTGAGAATATGGGAAATGACAGAAGGTCCAGCTGTGAAGATCTGAAGTAATTGAAGTAGATGGTGGAGGGTGCCAGGCTTCATGAGCAGTGGACACCCTATGGCATTCATCTCTATAGATGGAGACACACGCCAGAACTAGGAATATTTCAGAGATAGAGGATGAGGCAATAAATTGGTCTCTCTACACACAGAATACACATTGAGAGATAGAATATCATGGAAAATTTTAATCCTTTATCTCCCACCGTATTTAATATTTCCATGTGCTGCAAGAAGCGGTGTGGGACCATATCAAAAAGCTTACTCCTCCTTTCTCCTCATGAGAGAGCAGTTAAAATAAACAAAATACAGGGCCTGGAAGGTGGCATGGTGGTTAAGGTGCTGGACTTCCCCATGGTCAACCACACTTGAATCCCAGACCCAGCAGCTTGAAAAGCATACAAGGCAAGTGCACATGTATGCCCAAAATCCTGAGAAGAGAATACAGAACAGATTGTAGTATGGCTGTGCCCCCCTGGAGAATGAATTCTTTCTTTCCCTCTCTTTATCTCTCTCTCTCCGGCAAGCACATGGGGCCTATGATAAAAACTTTCAAAACTAAAATAAATAAATAATTATACATACACACACAAAAAGCATAGAGAAGGGGGACAAAAATCCTGAAATATGGCATTAATTATGCATTGTTCGTCTTGTTAAAGTTTGAGTATTCCTCAGAGTAGACAGACTTCTCTGTTTTGAGTTTGTGGTTGAGACTGGGCAGAGGAATACTCCTTCCTAACAGTTCACCCTTTTCAACAACATCACAGAGAAGGGCTAAAGACTCAACTAGGGAAGGTCCACGTGGTGGTCAGTGGGGCCCTACACTGTTGAACATCTGTGAGCTGTGAAGGCCTCCTGACCTAACCATCATTTTATTCTCTGCTTTTCTCCCTAGAAGTCAGCAATGAAGACTCTTCTCCTGTGTTGATCGGTAAAGCCCCATCTCTCCTCCGTCAGCTTCTCTTGGTTTTTCATCTCAGGAATGTTTAGTTCTCTAGTGTCTTCCTTTCATCATTTCTTATAAGGAAATGATTGATGTCGGTGCCTCATAAGGACACAGATGCACATCCCAACCTTGGGTCTGGGGACCCTACACAGGGCCAACAACTTGAATCATGGAGCTTCTGGCTCCCATGAGAACAGAGTAGCTTCCCTGTTTCCCAGGCTGCAAATGACTGCTGATGGATGACATGTAATAGAAAGTGCCCTCGTTCAGTGTCCCCTATCCTACTAAGAGCTTCCCATCTGCTCCCATCTTCCCAGTGTGCCCCATTATAGTTTCAGATGAAAGTGTACAGAAATCATCTGGGTCCCCTTTATTTGTGATTCTCCCCTCCTCTGTGATCCTATTCATGATAAAAATTTGCCACAGCTCTTCAGTAACCCGTGGGGTAGCAGCACTTGGTCTCTCCTGGACTAGGGAAGCAGCTCTATTTTTCACATAGTGTTCAGATGCTCAGCCTTGGAGTCCCTGTTCACTCGTATTACAGCAGCCCCAAAACAGCATGCAACACGCCTGACACCATGGTCCCTCGGCCTCTCTTCTGTCTTGGAAACATTTTCTGGGAACTCTATGATGTCCAAGACTAGCACTTGTAAGAGTATTAACTTGTGCTCAAAAGCAAAGAAATGACACTCACTTTCAAGGGTATGCTGATAAAATTGAGCACTGCATGAAGAAGCAGTTGTAGGATCCAGGGAGGCTAGCAGTTGAGAGCCAGGTTCTGGGAGAAAGCAACTGTGAGAGCAGGTAAGAGAGGTAAAAAGAGGGGAGATGCTTCATCACTAAGTCATATAATTGTGCTGTTCTCATACGAATGTAGCGAGTTCAAGCCAGAGCCAAGAGGACAACTTTGGGGGACCACCACCTGAAGAACCCAACCCGCCCTCCAATGATGGAAACCAGGATGATGAGCCTCAACAAGGACCACCCCCACAAGGAGGCAATCACCGCCATCCACCCCCACCTCGCCCTGGGAAGCACCACGGACCACCCCCACTAGGAGTCCATCATCTTCGTCCTCATGGAAAGCCCCACAGACATCCACCTCCCCAGGGGGAACAACCACCACCTCCCCAGGGGGAAAGATCACCACCACCCCAGGGTGAACCATCCCAGTAATCAAGAATGGCAGGTAGGACTCCATTTTGCTCTATCACGTGCCTGACATCTACACTTCTCACATTTGTGTGTGCCAGAGAGGCAACTGAAGACATGTAGAAATGACAGTGCTGGACCCCATTGTAAGATTCAGATTTGGATATTCTGGGATAGGGTGGAAGACTGTGTCTTTCACAACTTCCTCAAGGTAATCCTAGTTTGGGGAAACACTGTTCATACAATTCCATTTCCCAGTGATTTCCTGTCTCCTTTTGGTTTCAAATGAAAAAGTAGAGCAGTGTGGTCCCCTTGGTGCTCAGCCTCCTGTCCTAGCAGTCAGTGCCTTCCCATACCAGGTGACTGTCATGACCACTCTGCTCTGTCTTGCCTCATACCAGGCTTTCTCTCAAGTCCACTCTACCTGCTGGATTGCATTTTACTTAGTGCTAGCAAATGCTATCTAGTGTTTTAAATAATTACTTTTAAATTAATACTTACCCAAGTTTAAAAAAAAAAAAAAACCAGTCTAACTGAACAAAAAGGTATGAAGATAAGTCTTACAGATGTATGTCATCCTTACTCCCCATTTCCCTCCCTAAAAGCCACCACCGTGAACTCTTCTGATCATCATTTTGGCAATACCTTTGTGGACATTAGTACCTTGGAAAAGTTTGTGGAAAATGCAGTGAAAGTACAAGTTTACTTTGGTTCGAAGAAATTTGAAATTCATGTAATTTTCTCAAAAATACATGATTCCATGAACTTTTTAAAAACTCACCCCCTTGGGTCCAGCAGATGGCATAATGGCTATGATGCTGGATTCCCATGTATTCAACTGGGATTCCAGTCCTGAACCCGGTGGCTTAAACTCACATTGGACACCTGTGTGTGCATGCCCAAGATCCTGAGAGGAGAATGGAGGAAAAGGGATTGCGGCATAGCCATTCCCCCAGGGTGATTTCTCGCTTTATGTCTCTCTGTCTCTCTCTGTCTTTCTGGTGAGTGCACACACCCTATGGCAAAAACCTCTAAAAAACAACAAAAAACTACTCCTCCTCATGCAGGAATATATACAATCTTATTTCCTACAAGTCATATCAGTCGTTATATGCAACTCTGTGTGTACTCTCTTCAGATAATATAGGTTTTTTTAAATTTCATATCAATATCTTTCTATAGTTTTGCCATGGTCATCATTGTTTGTTTATTATAGGATTTTATTTGGAGGTTGGCTTTTGTGTGTCTGTTTGTGTGTGTGTGTTTTGTTTTTTTGTTTGTTTTGGCTATTTGCAATGGTAATCTATTCTATTGTGCTGCTATGCTTTGACTTGTTTAGCCAACACACTATCACTGGATTGTTTAAACTGGTTTCAGTTTTTCACTACGAAATAATATTTTGCAGTGACCATCTTAAAAAAAAAAACATTAATACGCTGGGACCAGCGGTTAGCGTAATGGCTACCTCGCTGGACTCCCACGTAGTCAACCGCTGTTCGAGTCCTGGAACCAGTGCCTTAAACTCATGCTAGGTGCATGTGCGTGCGTGCCCAAGATTCCAAGAGGAGAATGGAGGAGAAAGGATTGCGGCGTGACCATCCCCCCCGGGGGGAAGGGGTGATATCTCACTTTCTGTCTCTCTGTCTCTCTCTGTCTTTCTGGCGAGCGCACACACCCTATGGCAAAAAAAAAAAAAAAAAAAAAAAAACCTCTCCAACAATAAAAAAAAAAAAATTAATATGCCCTTGAACATGTTGATAGCTATGATAGCTAACAAAACATAAACACTGCGAGAGTAATCTTTTCACTCATCTTGTAAGCAGCAACTCAAAGCAGCTCATTACCTACTAGGTGCACAAGAGTGAACAAAAATAAATTGAGAAAGAAAGGGTGCCAGAGGCAAGGAAAAGAAAATGGGCTCTCAGCTACCTCACTTCATGAATACCAGAATGAGATTAGAAAATTCCAGTCACATGGTTTTCCCTATTAACTTCCTTGCTTGTTTGTTTCAGAAAGTGAATTAGAAGAGAATGTCCTTCAGAAAGCCATGACACTGGAACCATGTGGACATAACTTTATCTTCAAAATACCAATAAAATAATTATCATGCAATTTTAGATTGCCATCTCTCTGTCTGGGTTCTGTGAGGGGATGGGAGGGTCCTAAACACAACATAAGAAAGTTCAGGGCCCCGTCTCATGGATGCTTCCCGCAAGACTGCCTCCTCCTATACACACAAGCCAACTGCCAGATGAAGGAATTCCCATTGTTCCTCCTCTGCTCTGGGATCTATAACACAAAAGCAACATTTTTCATTATTTTCAGGTTTCTTTCTGATACCCTAGTACTTAAAAGAAATAATAAAAATATGATAAATGTGAGGAACTTGAGAAACAGAATAACATTGGACCCAACTTAAAAATACAGGTAATTTCCATGTACATTTCCACCATTTCAGTTTGTCATTTACCCTATTGCATATTATTCAAAATAAAAATATATGCAAAACCAACCACTTTTTTTATTGCCCAAAACTGCATTCACTTTCCAGAGAAAGACAGAGAGAAAGAGAGACAGAGAGGAAGAAAATATCCCCCAATAAGTTGTGTCACAGTGCAAAAGCTCTTCTGTTTCTCATCCTGTTGGGATTCTGTGTCTGTATGCACACACTCTAGGTGTGTTTTTAAGCCACTAGGGCTGAGATTCAAACCACGGTGAACCATGTGGGATTTGTCTTACTTAGCCAGTAGGCCATGGAGCCAGCCTCACCAACTACTTTTACATAAATAATACGCTCTTGCAAAATCTAACACAAACATAAAAATAGCCTGGATTACTCCACCAACTAGATCTAGAAGAATAAGATCTCTATCCTGGTGCCAGCTGGTGTTATGGTGGCTAATGTTTAAATCCCACATGGTCAACTGCATGGTTTGAGTCCCAGACCCAGTAGTTTAAAAAACACTCTGGTTGTGTATGCATGGGCACTCAAAATCCTAAGAGGAGAACAAGGGATTGGGACATAGCTATCCCCCATGAAGGGGTGCTTTCTCACTATCTGTGAAGAGCAGCCCTATCTGAACAAACATTGTGACCTTTAGACACATGCAAAATCATAGTTCCATGTCAATATCAGCCGATTATCATCTGAAAACACTTGGCTTTGCATTCCATTTCCTCTTCCCCCATTTTCTGCCCTATGAAATAATAAACCTGAGGCTGATGCAAGGTCATGGTTTTCTCCATCAGAGAAGTAGGGATCACCCAGTCCTCACTTTTCTATACCTGTATGTCTTTGAGTGCTTATTTTTATGTTAATTTCTAATCCATAGTCCCCCAGTCAGAAAAACTTACTCTATCTTGTGGGTCCCAGCAACAATCTCTCTCTCTCTCTCTCTCTCTCTCTCTCTCTCTTTCTCTTTCTCTCTCTCTCTCATCTCTTCCTGGCAAGTGCATATGCCCCATAGCAAAAAAAAAAAAAAAATTTTAAATCTATTCTGTCTGTGATGTGAAAAATAATAGACTCCCAAAGAGCCACACCCTTTCAATCCCCAGAATAAGACATATTAAATCACGTGGCAAAAGGAAATTAAGGCAGTTAATCATTGAACTTAAAATAGAAAATTTTCCTGTATCACCGAGATGGACTCAATGTAATTACATGGTCCTTCAATGGGGAAGAGGAAGGTAGAAGAGTCAGCACTAGGATGACTGCGATGTGATACCACAGGCTATTGCTAGCTTGTAGAGGAACAGAGCTCAGGAATGTGGCCAAGGAAATGGGATTCTTCCGTAGAGCCTCCAGAAGTTCCATTAGTCCTAATACACAGATTTTCTAAAGAGAGATTCAAGACAGACATCTAACCTAACATAAGATAATAAGCCCATATGTGTTAAGCCACTAGTTTATGATGGTATGTTATAATAGCAATAAGAAAACTAACACAATTCTCACAGGTTAACTTCCTACTTTGCTGTGTCACTTTTCAATAAAGATACCTGGGGAACCAGCAGTTAGCGTAATGGCTATGTCGCTGGACTCCCACGTAGTTGACCATGGTTCGCGTCCCGGACCCGGTGGCTTAAAACTCACGCCAGGTGCATGTGCGTACGTGCCCAAGATCCCGAGAGGAGAATGGAGGAGAAGGGATTGCGATGTGACCATTCCCCCAGGGGGTGATTTCTCACTTTCTGTCTCTATGTCTCTCTCTCTGTCTGTCTGGCGAGTGTACAGGCCCTATAGCGAAAACTTCAAAAAAAAAAAAAAAGATACCTGACTAGGCCAGCCCTGTGGACAGGTGATTAAGGGAGCTGGATCCCACACAGCCAAGTGCAGAGTTCAAATCCCAGACTTGGGAGCCTGAAAAACATAGCAGGTATGTGTACATGCATGCTCAAAATCCTGACAGGATGGAGAAATGCAGACATGATTGTGGCATGACCATGCTCCACCAGAGGTTGCTTTCTCCTCTACCTCTTTGCCTCTCTTTGGTGAGTACATGCATCTTCTGGAACAGAAAAAGAAAGAAAGAATAGATCTGTTTCGAAGATACCAGAAAAATAAATCATAGGTATTTCTCTCCTTTTTTCTTTTTTAATTGTAAGAGGGTACATTTGGTTCCAAGTGAGAGAGAGAGAAGGAGAAAGCATTACGCGGTGGGGGCCTATACACTAAGCAATTTCTTCTCCATTTCCCCATTTTGTCAGAATTTGACCCATGCATTCACACCTGTCCAGCAAGTTGTTGTTAAGCTGCCAGGACACCTTGCTTAACCACTAGTATACAGGACTGTTCCTATTATGGATATTAATATAAATTAATACAAGACAACTAAGCAATCTGTTTCTTCATTTTATATATATATATATATATATATATATATATATATGTATGTATATAAAAGTCCCTCAAAATTCAATTCAAATCAACATTTATTCAGTCTGTAGTAAATAAGACACAGCTAACACTAGCCCCTCTCCCGTCCTTACACAATTCACACTGCCCAGTCTACGATCTTGCCATTTCCCCTCAGCTGTGTCCATCCTGTGTTTCACTAGTTTTTCAATTTTGAGATCTCAGCTGTGTAGACGGGGCTTGTTCAGAAGTTCAGAATCTTCTCAGAAAGTGGTAGATAGCAGAGTGATAGTCACAGCTCATGGAAAACGTGCTTTATTTTCTAAGTACAAAAAAGAAAATGAAAAAATAAATATCAGGATTTAGCAAGAGAAACAAGAAAACCTGATGTTCAACACAATCAATCCCATTCTTTCTCCTTTTCCACTGAGACCTTGGGCAGGTAACATAATTTTTTAAGGTGTCATTCCTTATCCTCTCTCACCCCTTGTGCTGTAAATGAGAAAGTCACACTTTATCCAGGAATCCATCTACCGTATCAAGAAACTATCTCAAGGGCTTCAATAAAAGGCTCTGGAGTTTTAACTGCATTATATGTTCTATTCACCAGAAAATCTGACAGCTTTCCTTCAGGTTCTTGGTTGAATAAGATTCCATGGACTGAACTATTGGGTCATTGGGAAAGTCATGGTCCTTCTTGCATTAAAAAAAAAAAAAAAAATAGGAAAATACATCATGACTTTCCCAACAACCTAACAGAATCCACATAGAAAGATTGGGAGCAAGGAATTTTGGAAGTTCAAGAGAGAGGCCTTGCTTATTATGTGCCTTTTTAGTTACTAAGAATCCAGTCAACTGGGCTTAGAATATAAACCTCATGAAGGAAAGAACTTTTCTTTAATGTTCTGCTAAGATTTCATGGCTAATCTCAGCATCTGGGATAAAGTGTAGAATCCTTCTCCAGTGTATTAAATCCAGTGTTGAAAATGGCATTAAATCCCTAGTAAGAAATCATGAATAAGAGAAAAGAAACAAACATACAGTGAGATGCTTCGTCTCTTTTTGTGCAAGAGCCAGGCTAGACTGCAAAGTAAGAAATGGTTATTTCCTTTCAGGAAGTATCACTCTCCCTGTTTCTTGCAGTCTTTCCACAGCCTCAACAAATGTTAGCAAAGGTGGAATTTCACTGAGTCTGGGACACCAAAGACTTCTTTCTCCTACTGTCCAAGGCACTCTGAAAATCGGGGTTGAAAAATTACCAATGGAATTGGAAAGCCAAATGTACTACCAGAGAAGGATTTGGGTAAAGTTTGGTCTCCACTCACACTCAAAAGATCCTAAGAGTCACACGTGAACCAAACGTATCTCCACGTGCTAATGTGAACCAAACGTGTCCCCCATGCTTAGTACCATATTCACTCTTCTCTCCAAGAATGGGTTCACCTAAGAAAACATGATGCCTGCATGAGAAGGACATGAAAAGGGGTTGGGAGACCAAAGTCCCACTGCTTGAGTCTGTTCTCTAAAGCCTTCAAAGAAAAAAATGCCTCAAACCCCAAGAACTGAGGAAAAAAGCAAAGATCTTTGGCCTTCTCTATGATTCCAATCAAGATTTATTCAGAATTGGTATATGCTAGACAAAGGAAATAAATTTCTTAATCAGTAAATTAAAACCTCCATGATAACTGGACCTATTAATAAAAGCAGAAGCAGGTGGTGTGGTGGTTAAGGAGCTGGACCCACATGGCCAACTGGGTGGTTTAAGTCCCAAACATGGTGGTTTGAAAAAGCCAGGTGTGTGTGTGTATGTTTGCATGTCCATGTGTGTGCACCCAAATTCTGAGAGGAGAAGGGAATGCAATGTGACCATCTCCCCAGGGGGTATTTACTCACTTTCTCTGTCTTCAGTTAGCACAGGTACCACATAGCTAAAATTACAAAAAAAAAAAAAGTATCCTCAATGTATATATTTTCATAGGACATCCCTAACCAATGAGATGTAAGTGAGGAAAGAGGAGTGGGAGACATTTCTGCATGTCTAAGACTGAATCCTTACCTAATCTTCAAAGGCTTCTTCCATAATGCTGAAGGTGACTGACTCCAGGTCACTGGGGAATTCTGGGAAGATAAAATGGAAGTGGGTGTGGTCACTACCTAATGAAGGCAATCAAGAACACTGAGGAAAGCAGGCAGATGACTGGAGCCCACCAAGGCCTTCCCAGACCTCCCTTGAAGCCAGCCCCTCAGTTACCGAAAACCTCTGTGTTCTCCCAGTACAGGTCTCCAGGCACCTCCTGGACTGAGGTCAGGTCTAGGTCAGTAGAGTAGAGGGCAATGGACTGGTCTAACTCAGTGGACTCCTCTGGGTGAACAGAAGGGCCTAGGTCAATTGGTCCCTTGGGACTGACAGTCACACCAAAGCCAACAGTTAATCCTTCATCACTGGTTGTTCCTAGAGGAGTCAAAAGAAAAGTGCAGCTCAAGTGCAAATATATGCTAGTGAAAATATATGTACCATCTCCACACCCTTCTCATTCCCAGCTGGACCTTTTTCAGAGGAAAACCATGGGATATAAAATGATATACTGAATCAAATGTGGTCTTGCCAAAGTCTCTCTCAGGCTGGAAAGTCCAGTGGAATAATGACTCCCAGGGGTGTGCCCCATGCCCCCTGCCCCACGTCCACTCAGGGCAGCAGTTTAGGAAAGTACATGCTATATCCTGCCTCTCAATGTGCACTGGTCAGGCTAGAACACAGGAAAATACCAAGACTCTCCCTATGTAATCCTTCCAGGCTCCTGAAAGCTAAATACAAAAAAGCAAGAGGGTTGAAGGAACAAGAAAAACAGCTGCTTCTAAGGAGTATCAGACAGCAAGAATGGAAATCGACTGAGAAGGAGGCTACTCCTTCCACCTTTTATTTAATGGGCTACGTCTAGGACTTCGTTCCCCAGCCTGTGCCACAGCTCTAACACACAACCAGACATTACGGGGCTTGCAAACCACATGGGCATCCTAACGGTGTGTGTTGGCTGAGCATGCAACAGGGGCTCCTTAGGCCCTCAGGAATGCAGCCACGTGGGTCACTGAGGCAGGTTACCGGCGCCCCTGGGAGGCCACAGTCATCAGCGCTCTAACTCGCCGTTTCATATAGTCGTATTGCAGTCAAGAAACACAAAGCAGCACCTCAGAAATTAGGAGCTACTTCAAACGAGCTTAGGGAGGATCAGTGGATGACATGGAGGTGAAGGTGGCTGGATTCTACCTGGCCGACAGTGTAGTTCGAGTCCTGGATTGAGTGGCTTGAAAACCACACTGGGAGCTTGTGCCTGCCTGCCCAAAGTCCCAAGATGAGAATGGAGGAGAAGGAATTGTTCCATGGCCATCCTCCCTAGAAGATATTCTCTCTCTCTCTCTCTTCCTCTCTCTTCCTCTCTCTCTCTCTCTCTCTCTCTCTCTCTCTCTCTCTCTCTCTCTCTCTTTTCTCTCTCTCTCTCTGCCTCAGCACCGTGTACCCTATAGCAAATTTTACAAAGAAAAATTATAAAAGCAAACAAATACAGAAGAGCTGAGAGGAGGGGACAAAGGAAGTAACCATTTTAATGCCAATTAGTGAACAGCTTTCTTCTGAGAAATCAGCCTGAATTCTGGAAGAACTAGAAAAGAAAGCTTTTGGGTAAAAACTCCAAGACAGCTACTTTTCTCCTTCTTCACTGTGACTCACAAGTTTCCTTCCAGACTCACTGATTTCCATGGCTGTGACTGAGCAAGCTGATAAAGCATTCTGGAAAATTCACTGTGCTCCACTGAAGGGGCAGATACTGGCCAGAAAACCTGAACCTGAATTAAATAGATTGACACTTCCTTAGCACCTAAGAGAACAGGAGCCGCAGAAAAATCTTAGTACTTCTCTAATCACCTACCCTAATCATATCTGGCCCAGACTATTACCGTCATGAGCTCTTGGCAAACATTGAACCCAAAGCTTAGCTTAGTCACTCAACCACCCCAGGCCTCACACTCAGCTGCCCATCCCCACTTTAAGACCAAGTTGACAGATGTTCACCCAAATTCACTATAGGACTTTCTTACAGTCTTCTCTTTATCTCTTCGTTAGTCTGTCTCTCCCTCTAAACACACATGACAGCCCTGCTCTCCAAAAGAGCACTGCAGTCCACTTACCTGGGAGGTGTGTGGGATAGGCCAGGGCCAGGGCGCACAAGGCAGAGCAGACCAAGGCTGTCCTGAGCATGGTGGGCCACAGGGAGGAAGGAGGCTGGGAGCTGGGCGGGCTGAGCAGGCAGGCAGGCCTGGAGCGTGTTCACAGAAAGCTCCTCTGGGCTTTTATAGCACCCCCAGCCCCCTGTCCCTGCAGGCAGCATTCCCAGGTGGTTGTTAAAGGAAAAAAAAAAAAAAAGAAAATGAAAGAAAGAAAGAAAGAAAGCCTCACCTTCACAATGAGAATGCAGGGGGAGTGGGGAGGGAGGGGCAAGGAGAGTATTTGGAGGAAAACTCTGATAAGGTCTTTGTAGTTAGGCTTATTGCTCCATTTCCTTTGGCACCACTCATTCTCTGAAGGCAGGAGGGAAATTTTCATTCTCTATCAGGTCACTAAGGGGTTCCTCTGCCTTGCCCAAAAAGAACAAGCAGGTAACTCCAGACCCAAGTTAAATGTGGCTTTGCTGAGCCTCCACACGCTATTTTATGTCAGAGGGAGGAACCACAGTTGGAAGTCAGAGCCTAGTCTCTACCTGGATAGGCCCTGGATAGATACTGGATAGGTCCGGCTGCAAACAGTACCCTCACCCTGAGCATTCGTGAAAGAGAACTGCAGACAAGAGTTCTCAACTACTGCATGACTGCTGTCAGGGAATAAGAGAAGTATTTCAAGTAATATTACACCATTCCAGGTGTGCTGCACTTGACTCTCACGGACCTATGTGACAGGCATTATCATCCCCATTTTTCTGATGAGGAACCCCAAGGCTCTGAGATGAAATGATTCCAGATTTACCCAGAGATTTTCCCTCTCTGCAGGGATGTCATTAACATTGAGGACCTTTCAACTCTCAGCCTCTGCGGACCAGCTGCCGTGTGTCTGTGGCTGGTGTCTGCCTCAAACCCACAGAAGACACATAGAATAGGCACAAGAAAATGCAAGGATAAGGGATCAGCTAGCTTAAGTCAGCCTCGGCTCAATTAAAAGTCATAGCACTGGGCCAGCAGGTAGCTTTGTGGTTAAGGGTGCCGGACTCCCACATGACCAATAGCGATTCGAGTCCCAGACCTGGCAGCCTACTTTCTCGCTTTCTCTCTCTGTCACTCTCTCTTGCTCTCTCATTCTATTCCTCTCTAGTCAAATTTTAAAAATAAATAGATAAAGTTAAATAAAATAACTCTTTAAAAAATGTCATAGCACTACCAGGGCCAGCAGGTGGCATAGTAGTTAAGATGCTGGATCCCACATGGCAGACTCTACATATGAGTCTCCATTCCATAGCTTGAAAATCATATGGGGCAGGACCAGCAGATGGTGTAATGGCTATGTCACTGGACTCCCCACGTAGTCAACCACAGTTTGAGTCCCTGACCTGGCAGCTTAAAACTCACACTGGGCACGTGTGTGTTCATGGCCCAGATCCCAAGAGGAGAATGGAGGAGAAGGAATTGCAGGGTGGCCATTCCTCCCAAAGGGTGATTTTTCACTCTCTGTCTCTCTGTCTCTCTGCTGAGTGCATGCATGCTACATTTAAAAAAAAAAAAGAAGAAAGAAAGAAACACATGGGGCACAGGTGCATGCATGCCCCAAATCCCAAGAGGCTAATGGAGGAGAAGGCACTGCTGCATGATCATCCCCCCCCCGGGGGGGGGGAGGGGATTCTCATTTCCCTTCTCTTTCTCTGTCTCCAGAGAGCACATGCACCCTTTAGCAAATTAAGATGATAATAATAATGCTTAAATATGCAATATCAGCATATATTACTTTATTGTAATACTAACCCTAAAGTAATCTTATTATTCCCCTTTTCTAGATGAGAAAACCATAGCACAGAGAGATTAGTTAACTCTTGGGAGGCCGCATAGCAAATGCTGTGCTGAAGGAAGCAAACCCACAGGCATTCTGATGCTGGAGTCCTGCTCTCAAGCTCTCTCCTGTCTCCCAGTCAGGTTATCTTTCTAATCTCCTCATTGCTCACTTTGTTCTGTGAAGTGTGGCATTACTTGAAGCTTCACACACACACATCAGGGAACATTTTGTTTTTCTAGAAACAATGTCCATGGCAAGCCCTATGCAATGAAGTGAAACCAAAACACAATAGTCAGGACCTTGGGAAGCCAGGAGCTCATGAAAGATGTGCAGGCAAATAGCAGCAGGAAACAATAACGGGCCTCAAATGAGACAATAATGCAAGTCGCTGACCAGTATGTGTGGTGGGACTTTGGTCTGCCTGGGCCACAGTAGGAGAACAGTACATATCACAGAGAAGTAGAAGAGCTAACTTTTGAATGGGCAGACCAGAATCTCAAGTCCTGGAGGAGAGTTGGCCTTAGGGGTTCAGAAGGTTTTCTAGGACAGGAGGGTCCTGTTTTGCTAGAAGCTCTGACTTGTCCCGGATCTTCTAAAACTAGACACACTGCTTTAGATGTTCTTTCAAAGGTCACAGAACTGCATTTACTCATTTATATATATACATATATATTTAGCCAGAGGGCATGTGTACTTACCAAAGAGATAGAGAGACAGAGAGGGAGACACAGACAGTAATCTCAAATGGAGGATGGTCATACTGCCAGCCCTTCTCCTCCATTTCTCCAAATGTTGGATTTGGGGAACTCACTCACTCATGACAAACGTTTTTCAAGCCACCAGGGCAGGGATTCAAACCCCCTGGTCAGCTTTGTGAGATCCAGCTCCCTTAACCAGTCATAAGGCTGACCCACATCATATTCATTGACTTAGTTTCCACCAGAGTCAGGAAAGTATGGCTGCGTGTGGCTGCCATATTGAAGGGGGTGGGGGGCTGGTCTCTCCTCATACAGATGCATTGCTCCTTTCCACCTCTCGAGTATTGTTAGTGATTGACACAGCAGGTCCCAGAGAAGAACCAGGCCTCTGCCCAGCAAGGCACAGTGGTTACATAACTGGACTCCCACATGGCTGAGCACAGGTCAAGTCCCGAACCCAATCACTTGAGAATCATGCTGGGCATGTGTGTGTGTGTGTGTGTGTGTGTGTGTGTGTGCCTAAGATCCTGTGAGGAGAATGAAGGAGAAAAGGTTATGGCATGGCCATCCTCTCTGGGTGGTAATTTCTCACTTTCACTCTCACTATCTCTGTCTCTGTCTCTCCCAGCAAGCATATGCACCCTGAGGCAAAAACCGCTTAAAAAAAAATAAAATGTAAAGCTATCATTGTAAGTTCTATTAAAAGAGATTGCAATTGTTTTTTCATTAATATAGTATTTTGACTTTCTTTTTTTAATATTTTTATTTCATTTTCTTTTTACATTCAATCACGTTATTTAGCTTACAAAGTGAATATTTCAACATGTGAACCTTTCTCCCTAATCCAGTTGATAAAACTATAAAATTATCTTCAACAGATAATACCACATTTCTTTGTCCCATTAATGCTTTGCCTCTCTATTTTTCTTCTAAATGTCCTTCCTCAGACCCTACTCTTTCACACACACTATATCTGGTATTCACATCCATTTACTGTGTTTCTATATCCTTTAGTCAATCAGTTTTAGTCATAGAGTGCGGACACTCGGTATACATTAAGTGGGGACATACAAGGTCTCTCCTTCATAGCCTGGCTTGTTTCACTCAGCAGTAAATCTTCCATATTCTTCCACTTTCTGTCAAAAGCCAGGGTTTTGTTGTTTTTTATGGCCGAATAGTATTCCATAGAGTATATGTGCCACTGTTTTTCAGTCCATTCATCTCATCTGTTCGTGAGCATTTGGGTTGGTGCCCTATCTTAGCAATTGTGAATAGTGCTACAATAAATATTGATGTGCAAGCACTTTTCCAATGAAGAATTCTTCTGTCCTTTGGGTAGATACCAAGGAGTGGGATTGCTGGATCATATGGTAGTTCTATTTGTAGATTTTTGAGGAATCTCCAAATTGTTCTCCATAGTGGCTGAGCCAATTGACATTCCCACCAGCAGTGTAAGAGAGTTCCCCTTTCACCACACCTCTGCCAGCACTTATCATTTTTTGTTTTTTTAGTCTTAGTCATTCCGACTGGGGTTAAGTGGTATCTCATTGTTGTTTTGATCTGAATTTCCCTTACAATGAGGGATATTGAGCATTTTTTCATATGCCTTTTGGTTATTCATATGTCATCCTTAGAGAGTGGTTTTTTTCAACTCATTCTCCCATCTTTTAATAGGGTTGATCATCTTTTTTCAAAACAACTGCTTGAGTTCCTTGTGTATTCTGGTTATCAGTACCTTATTTGATGCATAGTTTACAAAAATATTTTCCCATTCTGAGGGCTGTGATTTACACTAATTATGTATCTTTGCCATGCTGAAACTTCTTAGTCTGATGTAATCCCACTTGTCCATTTTGGAAATTATCGAGTATGCTTTGGGGATCTTATTTAAGAAGTCTTTGCCTACTCCAATGTCTCCCAAAGTTTCCCCAGTGTTTTCCAGGTGCAGTTTTATAGTTTGAGGTCTTAGGTTTAGATCTTTGATCCACCTTGACTTGATTTTTGTCAAAGGTGAGAGGTAGGGGTTCAGATTCATCTTTCTGCAGGTGGAAATCCAGTTTTTCCAGAACCATTTGCTGAAGAGGTTTTCCTTTTCCCACTGGATTGACTGGTACCCTCTATTAAAAATCAGTTGACTATATGTTTGAGAATTTATTTCTGGGGACTCTATTCTGTTCCATTGGTCTACATATCTGTTTCTGTGCCAGTACCATACTGTTTGGGGGATTTTTTGTTGCTGTTGTTTTGTTTTTGGAGAGATTTTTGTTATAGGGCACATGCACTCACCGGAAAGACAGAGAGAGACAGAGACAAGAAAGCGAGAAATCACCCCCCGGGGGGATGGACACGCCGCAATCCCTTCTCCTCCATTCTCCTCTTGGGATCCTGGGTACGCACGCACACGCGCCTGGCGTGAGTTTTAAGCCACCGGGTCCGGGACGCGAACCGCGGTCGACTACGTGGGAGTCCAGCAACATAGCCATTACACTAACTGCTGGTTCCTGTCCTCTTGGGATCTTGGGCATGCACACACATGTTTCCAGCGTAAGTTTAAGCCACCAGGTCCAGGACTCAAACCGTGGTCGGCTACATGGGAGTTCAGCAACATAGTCATTATGCTAACTGCTGGTCCCACCATGCTGGGTTTTTTTGTTTGTTTTTTTGTTTTTTGTTTTTTTGTTTTTTGTTTTTTGTTTTTTTTTTTTCTTTTTTTGGAGAGGTTTTTGCTATAGGGCGCATGCGCTCGCCAGACAGACAGAGAGAGACAGAGAGATAAAAAGCAGGAAATCACCCCCCAGGGGGGATGGCCACGCCACAATCCCTTCTCCTCCATTCTCCTCTCGGGATCTTGGGCACGCACGCACACGCGCCCGGCGTGAGTTTAAGCCGCCGGGTCCGGGACTCGAACCGCGGTCGACTACGTGGGAGTCCAGCGACATAACCATTACGCTAACTGCTGGTCCCCCACCATGCTGTTTTGATTACCACGACTTTGTAGTATATTTTTGGGTCAGGGAATAAGATGGCACCCACTCCACTCTTCTTGTGCAGAATTATTTTGGCAATACAGGGTCTTTTATGATTCTAGACAAATTTTATGATTGTCTTTTCTAGAGCTATTAAAAATGTGTCTGGTACTTTGATTGAAATTGCATTAAATATGTAGATTAATTTGGGTAGAATTGCCTTTTTTTTTTTTTTGGAGAGATTTTCGCCATAGGGCACTTGCACTCACCAGACAGAGAGAGACATAGAGACAGAAAGCGAGAAATCACCCCCCAGGGGGGATGGCCACGCCGCAATCCCTTCTCCTCCATTCTCCTCTTGGTATCTTGGGCACGCACGCACACGCGCCCGGCGTGAGTTTTAAGCCACCAGGTCCGGGACGTGAACCGCGGTCGACCACGTGGGAGTCCAGCGACATAGCTATTACACTAACTGCTGGTTCCCTAGAATTGCCATTTTGATTATACTAATTCTTCCAATCCAGGAACATGGGATGTCCTTCCACTTTTTTGTGTCATTTTCAATTTTCTTGTTTTAGCTTTTTGTAGTTTTCCTTGTGGAGGTCTTTAACTTCTTTGGTTAGATTTATTAGTATTTCGACTTTCTTAGCCTTTGCATATGCTATCAAATGGTATAGAACCATGAAATCTCAAGTTTGAAGCTATCTTAAATTGCATCCAGCCCAAACAGCCAAGGTGCTTTTGCAAATAGAAGAGCATTTTCCCTCATATAACTCACTATTAAGTGGCCTGTAATCCCTAGTGATGGGGACTAAGTACCTTGAGAATATTTCATTGTTGGACAGTTATTCCTTCCAATAGCCAAAGCATGCATTCTTGTCATTTCAACCTGTTTATTCCAGTTCTGTTCAATTCTTGAGAGATACAGAGAGATTCAGATGTCAAAAGCAACTATAATTTTATCTTTTTAATTTTTTTACCATCCTAAAAAGTAAGTACAGTTTTGCTTCTATCTTTTCCCTTAAAGTTTCCCCAGCCTACAACAGTGTCTAGTACATAGGAAGTGACAAAAAAAATGTTTATTTATAAGAAATGACGAAGGAGATTGTACTTGAAGTAGTGGATGCACCAACATGTCCTATGGTTCCAGCGCTGGTTTTGACCGCCACATTACCATTTTTTTTACCCAAGGGCTGGCTCTACCAAGTAGAATATGCTTTCAAGGCTATTAACCACGGGGGCCTTACATCAGTAGCTGTGAAAGGGAAAGACTGTGCAGTAATTGTCACACAGAAAAAAGTTCCTGACAAATTACTGAATTCCAGCACCGTGACTCACTTGTTCAAGATAACTGAAAACATTGGCTGTGTGATGACAGGGATGACAGCTGACAGCCAATCCCAGGTACAGAGGGCACGCTATGAGGCAGCTAATTGGAAATACAAGTATGGTTATGAGATTCCTGGGGACATGCTGTATAAAAGAATTGCTGATATTTCTCAGGTCTACACACAGAATGCTGAGATGAGGCCTCTTGGTTGTTGTATGATATTAATCGGTATAGATGAAGAACAAGGTCCTCAGGTGTACAAGTGTGATCCTGCAGGTTACTACTGTGGGTTTAAAGCCACTGCCACAGGATTTAAACAAACTGAGTCAACCAGCTTCCTTGGAAAAAAAAAGTGAAGAACAAATTTGATTGGACATTTGAACAGACAGTGGAAACTGCAACTGTTCTGTCAATTGATTTCAAACCTTCAGAAATAGAAGTTAGAGCAGTTACAGTTGAAAATCCCAAATTCAGGATTCTTACAGAAGCAGAGCTTGATGCTCACCCTGTTGCTCTAACAGAGAGAGACTAAACATTGTCATTAGTTTACCAAATCCGTGATGCCACTTGCCTGTGTGTTTGGTGACAACAAACCAACATATGGAGGCCCCTGGATTATAAAAGGAACCTCTTCCACTCCTCCGACTGCTGAAGTGGTTAGGACTCTGTATAAAAAAAAACAGTGCTTTTGGGGAAAAAAATTAAATAATGAAGGTCAACCCATAGTCTAATATCTAAGGAAGCCAGATCACAGAAAGCTGACTGGATGATTCGAGTCCTGGATGTGGCAGCTTGAAAAACCCACCAGTGCATGTGCATGCATGCCCAAAACTCTAAAAAGAGAATGGAAGAAAAATAATTGCAAACAAACAAATAAACAAATGAAACCAACAACAACAAAAAAGTACATTGAGGGGAACCAGCAGTTAGCGTAATGGCTATGTCGCTGGACTCCCACGTAGTCGACCGCGGTTCGCATCCCGGACCCGGTGGCTTAAAACTCACGCCGGGCACGTGTGCGTGCGTGCCCATGATCCCGAGAGGAGAATGGAGGAGAAGGGATTGTGGCGTGGCCATCCCCTCTGGGGGGTGATTTCTCGCTTTCTATCTCTCTGTCTCTCTCTGTCTGTCTGGTGAGCGCACGCGTCCTGTAGTGAAAAATCTCTCAAAAAAAAAAAAAAAAGTACATTGAGTATGTATGTGTGTGTGTGCGTGTGTACACCCAAAATCCAAAAAGGAAGGAGAAATGGACAGAGGGATTGCAGTGCAACTGCACCCCACCTGAGGAGTGCTTTCTTTCCCTCTTTCTATCTCTCTGTCTCTCTAGGTGAGCACACATGCCCTCTGGCAATTAAAAATAAATAAGTTGATGGCTCAATTACTGCTAGTCACTCGTCTGTGATGTCATTTGTCTATGGTCCCATAAAACTCATGTACTAGAATTCAAACTAATCATCACAGGTTCAATCTTATTAAAGCAGGAAAAATTAATATATAAAGCTTACCACCAGGACCAGCAGTTAGTGTAATGGCTATGTCGCTGGACTCCCACGTAGTCGACCGCGGTTCGCGTCCCGGACCCGGTGGCTTAAACTCACGCCGGGCGTGTGTGCGTGCGTGCCCAAGATCCCGAGAGGAGAATGGAGGAGAAGGGATTGCGGCGTGGCCATCCCCCCTGGGGGGGTGATTTCTCGCTTTCTATCTCTCTGTCTCTCTCTGTCTTTCTGGCAAGCGCAAACGCCCTATAGCAAAACCTCTCAAAAAAAAAAAAAAGAAAGAAAGAAAAGCTTACCACCATCTTTCTTTCTGGAAAATATGTAAAAATAAAAATTTTCATTGTATCATTTGTGTTAATTTTTTTAAAAGAATGATCAAGATAAATTTAATCAAGTATTTTTAAATGATGGAAAACTAAACAGAAAAGGTGAGGACACATGAGAATTTTATTTTCCTTCAACCATAAGCTTGCCAATTTCTTAATGAACACATTACTCTTCTGTTTGATACCAGCTGTGCCCACATTAGAAATTTAGTAAAAACTGCATAATGATTCCACTTTGAAGTTTTACCCATAGGCTAACATGCTTTGATCAAAAGTCTAACCACATACCAGATAAACTTCTTAGAAGGAATTCTTTCTTAATGAAGAATTCTTACTATTTCTTCTTTTAAAAATATTCTACCTTTATTCTGATGTATTAATAGTTGGGTTGATCAAGAAAATAAAGGCTAAAGGTCATCGAGCTAACTTCCTTAAAGGGAAAAAATAGAGGAAAAGCTTTTCCAACTATCTTTGTATGAGGACAATACGAAAACGAGTAAATGGAATACATAATCCAGATACGGATTAAAATAAAGTGACATTTATAATGTATTTGGCAATCAATATGTAATTATATATTTAAATTTCAACTTCCATATGTAAGATCACAGCCAAGGAGGTTAGTCACAATTTAAAATGTTATCACCACCTATTTTTACCATCTTCTCATCTCTATGACTTTACTTATGACTTTATGACTTTACTTCCAATCCTGATGTATGAATTTGTTTAAATGTAATAATTAAGAGCCTTTTCTCTTTTGGAGGCATATAATTAAAAAATTAAATAACATATTGAAGATATTACTAAAGATAGTTCACATTTTAATTATGGCATCTACAATGAATCTCTATAGGAATTTTTCTAATTAACTTTGAAATCTCACAACCTCCCTGTTTAAAGAAATATTCTCTCTGAAATAATTAGACTGAATACTTTAATAATTAGAAACTTAGTCTCAAGACCCTATTTCCATGATAAAATATTTTAACAAATTTCCTAAATATGTTCTACATAAATTTTCTTGACTATAAGATGCCAAGAATATGGAAACATGTTTACTATAATAGGACATTTAGTGACATCAGTTTCCCACCAACCCACCAAAGTCATTTACGGAGATTTATGTCGGCCATTTCCACTGGTGAGTAGGAGGTTCTTCCACTAATGGCTCCCCTGGTTTCCATTCAATCACTTTTCTCACCAGACTTAGTTCATTTTCTGCCTGAAGAATCACCTCTTCTATTTGACCACCCTGAAGTTGGTCTTCTAATTTTTTGACATCTGACTCCACTTTTACCATACCCAGTCTGTCATTTGTTATCGGCTCTGTATATTTTCTATATGCTGTATTTTTAGGCATTTGCTGAAGAATTTCAAGAATCTTTGCATACAATATTCTCAGGGGCTCATGTGGACTGTCGGACACAGCCAAGCCCACGAGACCCATGGTCTTCTTCAGCAAATCCGCCATAACAGCCTCATTTGTATTAGTTGATTTGTACATTAATACTAAGAAGAAGGCCTGACAGAAAGTATGGAAGATTTCTGACAGCCTTAATGAAACTCAAAACCCTCCCAAGTGAGATCAGTTTCCGAGTTAAGCTGACACAATAATCTTGCAGCTGTGTCCTGCAACTCCTAAACTCCCCCCCAAAAAACAAAGTCTGATCACCCTGGAGCAGGCCTCAGGTATTCTACAGGCATGGTCATTCCTTCATTCCAAACCAATAATCATTCACCCCAAGGAAACTGCTTCCAGAGACCAAAACTTGACTTTCTCCCCTGGGGAGCAGAGAGCACAAAATGAGATATAGGTATTATGACCTCAGCCATCATAACCCACAGATTAGATAAAGATGGATAAAAAGCAGTTTGGTGCTCTAGCTACAAATCAAGCCTTTTTCAAGTATCTGTTCAGTGACCCAACTATGACCTGGGGCAATTCCAAGGAGCCAAAAGTCAGTCCTTTCTTTAGAGTTTTTTGGTGTTTTAATTATGGCATCTACACCAGATATTGGTGTTTTGTTTTTAGTTTTGCTACAAGGCATGTGCACTAACCTGAAGAAAGACAAAGGGACAGAGAGAGGGGCTGTGAGAAAGCACCTTCTCAAGGGAGATGGCCATACTGTAATCCCTTCTCCACTCTCTTTTTTGGGATTTTGGGCATGCATGCACACATGACCAGCATGTTTTATAAGCTTCAGGATCTGGGGCCTAAAATGTAGATTCAGTCATGTGGGATCTAGATTCCTTAACCACAATGACACAATGGCCATTCTTTATTTTTTTTTAATAATTTTTTGGGGGGGGGGCGGTTACAGGGCCTGTGCGCTCACCAGAGAGAGAGAGAAAGTGAGAAAGCAAGTCGCCAGGTCAGTAACTCAAACCACAGTTGTTCATGTGGGAGTCTAGTGCCTAAACCACCACACAACCTCCTGACCCCTGGCCCTTCTTCTCTAGAGTTTTAACCATGGAGTAAATCAGAATATATGTAATTCAAAGGCAGTTTATAACAAAATATTAAGAAATCTAATCATAGCCAGAACTTTAAGGGGAAAAAAAAAAGGTCAATCGATTTATCAAACTTTTTACAGAGAAAGCTAGACAGGAAGGTTAAAGTCATATATCAGGGTCCACAGCCCAACTGTACATTCTGCCTCTGCCAGGAATAACTAGGTAATCATCGATGATTCACTTAAGTCCGAGTACCACAATATTCTCTTCTATGTGCTGGAGATAGAAGTAGGTCTTAGGTCAACAGGTTGTTGTGAAGACCAAATTAATGTAAACATGTAAAATACCCAGAATAAAAAAGCATATAGAGTAATTCTTAGATAAAGACCATGGAAGGTTGAAACCATCTTAATCGATTTTGCTTCATCTCACCCTTACAGAGTCTATGATAAGGTTTTAGACAAAGCAAATACCAAATACGTGATTATTTATATGTATTTGATAATCATTATATTTAAAAAGGGATAAGTGGAGCGGCATCACCTCTACATCATTTCCGAAGTAGAAAAGTGGCTAAGAACTTGGGTTCTTGGGGCCAGCAGGTAGCATGGTAATTAAAGCTACTGGACTACCAATGGCTGACTGTGGTTCAAGTCCTTCCCTGGTGGCTTGCTTTCTCACTTTCTCTCTCTCTCTCTCTCTCTCTCTCTCTCTCTCTCTCTCTGTGTGTGTGTGTGTGTGTGTGTGTGTGTGTCTGATAAAACTGGAAAGCAATAATAATTAATAAAGTTAAATAAAATATTTTTTTAAAAAAAGAACTTGGGATTTGGACTTAAATTGCCTGGACAGGAACAAAGGTCCTTGTGAAAACTTAAGCTTGTCCAAGTTATTTTGGTCTTTGGTCTTCCTCATATGCAAAATGTAGGTCATAGAAATCCTTTGAGAGTGTCACGTGTGAACAAAGTGAACTAATCCATGTCAGCTAGTAACTGGCATATAGTAAATGGTCAATAATTGGCAGCTATTATTAAGACTTGAAATGAATCCTAAAGAATACATTTTAAAATATAGGAGTAACTAAGCTTATAAAGAAAAGCATGTGACTGAAGAATACAGGGAAAGGGTGAGGAGAAAGGGGACAGTAAGAAGGGAAACAGCAGGAGTGAAAGACAGTCTAAAATGGCATTGGGGACCAGACCAAGGAGGTATGCAGAGGCAAAACTTTGGGGTCATAATGCCGTCAGCAAAATAGAACCATTGACCTTGTTATATCGGTGATTGGAGGGGCCAGCAGGTGGTGTAGTGATTAAGGCACTGGGCTTCTACATGATTGACCATGTTTCAAGTCCCAAACTAGCAGCTTAAAATTTATACCAGACACATGTACATGCAGCCCAAGACTCTGAGGAGAATAGCAGAGAAGAGATATAGTGTGGCCATTCCCCTGGGGAGTGATTCCTCATTTTATGGCTCTCTGTTTTGCTCTGTCTCTCTGGCAAGCACATACACCCTACAGCAAAAATCTCTTAAAAAGGAAAATTAAAAATTGGTGATTGGAGCAGTCAGACTCATGCTTTAGGAAGATCTGAAAAACCTGCACAGAGAGCAAGCAGGTTTTCTGTGGAACTGCAAGGACAAGAAGAGCCACTGTGAATGAAGCCAGAGCTGTGGGCCTCTGGGTATGAAATGATGCATGGCAGTAAAAATGTGAGGTTTAAAGTGCAAAAGATTTTGTCTCATGATCAGAATTGCTTTATGCATAGAGATGAAGGAGTCATTTGCATAGAAGTGTGGAGCAGTGTATATGGTTCCAAAGAAGAAGTAGAAAGACAGAGAGGCCCTTTCTGGACCAGACAACACCTTGGTCTAGGGAGATTCTTACATTTGAGAGGGATATGGCAGGGAGTGAAAATCAGCAAGGGAAGTAGCTATAGGGAGAAACCCTGAACTCATGAATAACTCAGGGCTGACAACTGTTTAAGGTTTCTGCCCTCCAGCAAACTTACTGCCCCTGGAGCTACGGGGTAACCTGAAAACCTTGAATAGATTAGTTCTTTGAATAGATTATTACCTCGAATAGATTAGTCTTCTTGTTGCTCTGTCTCCTCCGTTGGATGTTGCTGCCTAGGGTGGGTTCTGATTCTGAGACCTCCCCTCCCCTAACTCCCCCATAAAAGATCATGTCCAACCCCCAGTGGGGGCTGGAGATTTAGAGTGTTAACTCCTCCATGCCCACCAACATAACAAACAGCTCTCCTATTCTCTCTGAGTGCTGCTTTCCATTCCTCGGTGTCTGGTTTTCTGCAACAGTAGAGGCTAAAGAAGGCAAAGAACAAGAATTTCAAAGAGTTCATAACATCAGATATAGAGAGGTCAAAACAAACTAGAATGCAAAGTAAGAGAGAGGCAATAAGGTCAAAAGAAAATAACACTTCACTTCTTTCTTTCCTTCTTCTTTAAGAAGGGGAGGAAGTACAGTTGTTTTGCTTTTTAGGTAAAAGAGATCAAAGCATGGTTTAGGCAGAGGAAAAAGAAACAATGAGGCATAAGAAAATGAAAGTGTCAGAGGATAAAAACGTTGGAATAATTGACTGTACAAGAGTATAAAAAACAACATATTTAGTTACCTGTTTACATTTTTATTTTCTCCCACCAGAGTAAGCAACTCAGAAGTAGAGACTAAAAGTCACACATGTGGATCTCCTAGATGGCTTGTCAGACCTCATACCCACTTTCCCTGTCTCAGAGTAACAGAATATCTGATGTGTATCTGGAAACATGGCTGTCAAATTTAGAGATTGCATTTCCCAGCCTTCAAGGGATGTGAGTGAAACTAATATGTGCAGCCTTGAGGTTTTGCCTATAAAGGAAACCAGGACCAGCAGATGGCATAATGGTTACATCACTGGACTCCCCTGTAGTCAATTGCAGTTCGAGTCCCAAACCTGGCAGCTTAAAACACACTGGGTGCCTGTGTGTGCATGCCCAAAATCCCAAGAGGAGAATGGAGGAGAACAGATTGCGGCATGGCCATCCCCCTTGAAAAGTGATTTCTTGCTTTCTGTCACTCTGGCAAGTACACACACACTCCAGCAAAAATCTCTTTAAAAAAAAAAAAAAAGGAAGAGACAAACATTTTACTTTTACTTTCTACCTTTTTTGCTGCTATAAAATGGTAGTAAGGATTGCTAGTGCACCTAACTGTACCAGGTGAATTCAGGTTGGCCTGGGAACAAAATCTGGGCCCCACCATGTAGCTTCCAGCCTCCCAAGTAGTAGTGATGTCTGCATGCCCTTATGACTGGGCCATGGTAGGACAAGACCAACACCATAGGGACAGCAGATACCATAACCAGAAATGGATCATGTGTTCCTCTCAGTTAATAACAAAGGCAAAGAAATAAATCTCTATCCTATTATGACATTGTTAGTGGCAGCAGGTGGCATGGTGGTTGAGGTGCTGGACTCCCACATGGTGGACTGTGGTTTGAGTCCCAGACTTGGGCAGCTTGCTTTCTCTCTTCTCTCTCTCTCTCTCTCTCTCTCTCTCTCTCTCTCTCTCTCTCATATGTGCCCTACAGTAAATTTTAAAATAATAATAAATAAAATTAGATAAATAATTCTTTTTTAAAAGCAGATGAGTTAGTATAACTTTAGCATCAGAGAGCTAGCACACTTGTTAACACAGCGCTTCTTAATCACTTTATGAAGTAGGAAGGGGAAGAGGGAAAAGACTTCTAATATCTGTAGCAGTAAGGAGACATTTTACATGATGGTTGTACTTTAGAAATCAAAGAAATTTTGCATTGAGTGAGTCAACCCAGAGCTTTGGTCCTCTGTTTTCCATTGCTTCATATCAAGTCAGACTTCCTATGATAAAAACCTCCAGGTTGATCTTGCTTTACTTTACCATAAATTTAAGAAAAGTTTTCATTATATAAGTGTGGTTCTAAATGAGTCAAGAATTTCCTTCTTTGAGGCCAACAGGTGGCATGGTGGTTAAGGTGCTGGACTCTCATGTGGTAGATCACGGTTCAAGTCCCAGATCTGGTGGCTTAAAACTCACTGCAGGCATATGTGTGTATGTGCCCAAAATCCCAAGAGAAGAACGGAAGAAAAGGGATTGTGGTGTGACCAGTCCCTCTAGGGGTTGATTTCTTACTTTCTCTCTGTCTCTCTGTCCATCCAGTGGATATATGCACCCTATAGCAAAAATCTCTCAAAAAAAAAATTTTTTTCCTTTTTGATTTGCAACCTTTTGTTTTGGGATGTATAAAGTACATAAATATTTCAAAGGGTTTTATTTTGGGGAGTAGAGGTTTTTACCTTAGGGTGAATGTACTCACCAGAAAGAGACAGAGACAGTGAGAAGGAAAGTGAGAAATTACCCTCCAGGGGGATGGTTATACTACAATCCCTTCTCCTTCATTTTCCTCCTAGGATCTTGGGCACTCAGGCACACACGCCCAGCATGATTCTAAAGTCACCAGGTCTGGGACTTGAACCATAGTCAGCCATGTGGGAGTCTAGCAACTTAACTGCTATGCCCTCTGCTGGCTCCCTCAAAGGGCTTTTAGCTTGTTTGTTTGTTTAAGTTTATTAATTCCCTTCCATGAGAGGAAAAAGAGAAAGAGAGAGGCACTCTTGACAGGGTCTTGCCATGCTGCAATCCCCCACAGCCTCCCAGCCAGCCAGAATCGCAGGCAAGCACAGGCACCCCAGATTGGTCTCTGGAATCTGAACCCAGGCTTCCCGTGTGGCTATACTGACTATGCCACTGTTGTCAGGCCCTCAAAGGACTTTTAAATATGAATTTATTCTTAAGCCAATTCTGATAGATTTGCAGAGCACATAGTAATGTCTCCTCTTAATTCAGTGGGCCCTAGGACAGTCATTCTGTATAATTCAACAATGGGTGTCTCCCCCACGAAACCCAAAGATCCGAGAAGCCAAAAAAGAGAGTCCAGGAAATTTTAGAATTGTATCCTGATTTTCCATGTAAGAAAATAAAGGTGGGTGATAAGGATAGGGATGAGAAGTTGGAATGTGGCAGGATTCAGAGTCACAATCAAACAACACTCTAGGCGAGTGCTATTTGTAAAAATTGTGCATGCTTATTATAAAGATTGTAATATTCTATGCTATACATAAGTAAACGTAATACTCCATATCCCTGGAATAAATGCTGCCCCACCTGCATTTGTAATCTTTAACATGTCGAGAAGATTACATGGAACACATAGTGGCCAGGGACACTGGGCACTCTGGACAGTGACCAAACTTACAGATTTGTTTGTGGAGGTTGTTGGGTCTTCATTCTAAATAAACTAGGACAAAACTGAGGATATCTTGGTTAGTACCTGTCCCAAACAGAGCAGGCCGCCTAAGTGCATCTGCAGACCAAACAGATAGGGGCCAACAGGTCACGTGTGGAGGTTAAGGCAACTGGATCCCACATGATTTGAGTCTTGGACTGAGAAGCTTGGAAAATCATGCTGGGTGCATGTGTGTGAGTGTCCAAAATTCCAAGAGGAGAATGGAGGAGAAGAATTGCAGCATAGCCATCTCCCTTGGGGAGTAATCTTTTACTTCATCCCTTGCTCACTCTTTTCCTAGTGAGTGTATGTGCTCTATAACAAACTAAGAAAAAGGGAGAGAGAGAAGAAAAAAATAAGTCAAACAGGAAAATAGTTTCCACACTTTCTTAACTATAAATCAGTGTCATAAGACAATGTCAATAATTATTTGAATTTATATCATAGAATTTGACTAAAGATGGAATAGTTCCCAAGCATTATCTTATTTGCACCTCTTAACAGCTTTTCGAGATTGGTGTTATTCCAATTTTGTTGAATATCTTCAGGACTTGACACTAGTTGTTTAGAGAGGAAAAATCAGGTTGATTCATGCTTCCCTTTATGGAATAGACTTGGCTTCATTGTCTCAATTCATGCCACAAAATAAAATCATGAAAATACAGAATCAAAAAGAAATGTTTCTGCAGTTCTAATAAGGGCAGCTTCCAAAGGCACTCAACCTTAGTTTTCATGGTAACGACGTGAATCTGAAACATCTGAAAACTGCTGTGGTATGGTCCCCATCTGGAAAACTTCACAGACTTATAGGAATTTAGAACAGAAATAAACATAGTGATCTTAAACTAAGAGCTCAATAAACTTAAGATCATTAGAATAGAAATAAACTTGGAGACCAGTCCAATACCCTCTTTTTAATAAGAAAAATGAGGTTCGGAAAGATTACACAAGATTGTCAAGGTTTCAATGTCAATAGTTCTCAATTTTTAAAATATCTATAGGCCTCCTTTTCCTATAAGTAGTGTGGGGAAAATACTAGCTCTCTCAAAGAATTGTGGTAATACTTGCAAAGTTCCTGTCAGTAAATGGCCGGTACTACAATCACTGTCCTCACCTCCAAGCACACACAGAAGAGTTGGAGCTATAATGGAACTCTAAATTCTGTATTCTATTTCACCATAGAGCATTACCATTTTCTGTGAGAGGAGTTCTTCTGCTCTTTTTGAGGTATTAAAAGTAAATTCTCGGGAACCAGCAGTTAGCATAATGGCTATGTCACTGGACTCCCACGTAGTGGACCACGGTTCACATCCCAGAACCGGTGGCTCAAAACTCACGCTGGACGCGTGTGCGTACAGGCCCAAGATCCCGAGAGGAGAATGGAGGAGAAGGGATTGCGGCATGGCCATCCCCCCTGGGGGGTGATTTCTCGCTTTCTATCTCTCTGTCTCTCCTGTCTGTCTGGCGAGCACACGTGCCCTATGGCAAAAAATTCTCAAAAAAAAAAAAAAAAAAGGGGAACCAGCAGTTAGCGTAATGGCTATGTCGCTTGGACTCCCACGTAGTCGACCGCGGTTCGCGTCTCGGACCCGGCGACTTACAACTCACGCCGGGCGCGTGTGCGTGCGTGCCCAAGAGGAGAATGGAGGAGAAGGGATTGCGGCGTGACCATCCCCCCTGGGGGGTGATCTCTCGCTTTCTGTCTCTAATGTCTCTCTCTGTCTGTCTGGCGAGCGCACGCGCCCTATAACAAAAATCTCTCAAAAAAAAAAGTAAATTCTCATTCTCCACACCAAAATGCATAGTAGGAATTGGATTCAGAGCAAGCCAACCCACACATATCTAAGAGATAGGGCGCATAATTACTCTTGGATTGAGCTGGGGGTCTCTTTGAGGTGCAGGGAGCCTCAGCTGATCTCAGGGAGTCTGAAATTTAAGCCTCTGCACTGTATCCTGGACAGTGGCCTGAGTCTCCGTAGAACATTTACCTCCTCCATCTGGGAGCCCATACTGTCTGAGACCAGTGTAGCACTCATTTTCCTAGTGGGGATTATTGTAAAAATCATGACTCCCTCTGTTCTTTCCTACAAAATAGGGTGTTCCATTTTACTGGCACCTCTGGAGGGTTACCAAGTCAAGGCAGGACTTGCAGCCTTGCATGAATGCCAGCTGGATTGGAAGCTCTGGAATGACTATGGGATTGTAAATCCCAGGCAGGTGGTCTAACATTGGTAGGTAGGTGCCCGGTTGCAGCCGAATAGTGGCTTGCTGGATGGTTTGCTTGCACCATTTGAGGCAAGGGGGGTAGGCGCCTGTCAGCCTTGGTAAAAGAGCAAGGTCCAGGGTCAGGAGTATCATTAAGGCAAAATTGGCATTAGGAACAGAGCCCCAATGAAAATGCCTCTGGTGTGTTAACCCAGGCATCGTAGGCCTATCAAGATCCCTACTACCAGGAGGTATACTATTGCTAGCAAAAGCCCCTCCCATAACTTCCAGTCCCTTGGGCTACCACTGCCAGATCAATGGAGAGAAGCACAGCCAGCACTATGGGAAGGGCTAGGAGCAGGAAACTGTAAAGGTTTTGTGGGGGTGTCATCCATCGCTGTCCTCAAGCTTCCACTGTGCATAGCTTGGTCAGCATCTGGAGTGACCAAAGCAGGGCTATAGACTCCTCAGGCTTCCACCTTGTGTGGAGAAGCCAGCCCAGGAATGGCTGCAGAAGGGCTGCTGTCTTGATGACAGGTCTTGGTCCTCTGGAAGGTTATCTTAGTCGTCTGTTCAGGATGGTTTTTCATCATCCAGATCCCGGGGTCCTCTGGTGCTGCAGTTTGCTTCACTCATGAGTGGTGGATCCACGGGGCTAGCCCTGCAATCTTAACTGCAGTAGGGGTAACAAGCACAACAACACATGGCTCCAACCAATTTTTAACCCACACGAGATCACCAGGCTCATGTTTGTGTTCCCAGTTTCCAAGGGGAATGGGGATTCTTTCTAAGGTGACATGGGCTATTTTCTTTCAATTCTTTCCCAAGGCCACCAGATCCTGAGTCAGGACTGCCTCGTCTAGCTGACAGCTATTTAGGCCTGGGTAACTAAAGGGGGTGGCTGACCAAACAGAATCTCACAATGGGAATAACTTGGTTTTGAGGTGTACATCAAACTCGGAGTAGAACTAATGGAAGGACCTACACCCACGGGTGCCCAGCATCGTGACAGAGATTAGCCAGGGTGGACTTAAGGGTACAATTCATTCGTTCAACTCTTCCAGAGCTCTGAAGTTGATAAGCAGTGTGGAGCTTCCATTTTATGCCCAAGGCCTTTGCCACTACCTGTGTAACTTCTGCCACAAAAGCAGGGCCATTGTCTGACCCAATCATGAAGGGAAACCCAAACCGAGGTATAACTTCCTTCAAAAGGGCTTGAGTACCTTCTCTGGCCTTTTCAGTTCAAGTAGGGAAGGCTTTAAAATAAATGCAGCCTAAATAAATGCAGACCAGGACTAGTAAGTACTTATAGCCCAGCATGGTCCCACTTCCGAGAAGCCTGCCTCCAGCCATTCCAGGGGGGTTGTCCCAGGGGCTTGTATTCCATTTGGCCAAATTGGCCCCTGGCAGGGTTATTTCTGGCAGAGGTCTCTCACCACATGCTCACAGTTGCACACAATGATGGTAGGTGACTCAAAAAATAGTATCAGCCTAGCATGTTCTCTAGGTTAGTCTTTCCTCAGTATGTCAACTCGTGGTACTGCTTTACTAATGAATATCCCAAAGACTGAGGTATGTATATTCTTTTATTTGGCAATCTCCACCATCCGTCTTCTCCCAGGGTTGCTCCCTCTGACTTTGCCCAGCAATGTTCATCATCATTATAAGGTGGGGACTGGGGGCCTTTCAGGAGACTTGTGAGTAGTAACATGTTGGTTATAGCAGTCTGGGTTAGGTAGGCAGCAAACTTGGCTGTCTGGTCTGCCAACTGGTTTCCCAGGGTGATGGCATCTTCCCCATTCTGGTGTCCCCTTCAATGGATGATTTCCACTTCCTTGGGCTCCCAGACTGCTTCTAATAATTGGCAGACTTCTTTGTTTTTAACTGTCTTCCTTTCTGCTGAGAGAAGTCCTCTCTCTCAGTACAAAGCTCCATGAACATGAACATGAGCAAAGGCATATCATGAGTCTGGTAGATGTTTACCCTCTTACTGGATGCTAATCTTAGGGCCCTGATTAATGTCCAGAGTTCAGCCCACTGAGCAGGCCATCCTTGGGACAGTGCCCCAGCCTCGATCAGTGTGTCCTGAGAGATAATGGCATAGCCAGCATATCAAATTCCATCCTTCTTGTAGCTGCTAAGGTCAGTGAAGAGGGGGAGGTTAGTGGCCTTCAGTGGTGTTTCTACAAGATCAGGACATCCAGAAAAACCTCATAGAGGGCCTCTTCACAATTGTGGTCAGGAAGCCACAGCATGGCCAGGAGGAAACTAGTGGGGTCGAGTGTCTGCAGAGTCTGGAGTCTAATTCAGGGATTTCCAATCAATAAGCCCTGGTAGTGGGCCATCCTGGAGCTGGCTAGCCATTTATACCCCTGATGTTCATCAGGGTGATCATTGAATGGGGAACCCAGACATTGATAACTTGGTCTAAGGTTAATTTGTCTACCTCTTTAATCAATTCAACAGTGGCAGCAAGGGCTCATAGGCAAAGGGGCCATCCAGATGCTAGATAGGTAAGCAATGGGCCTCTCCCAAGGCCCTATGGACTGAATCAGAACTACTAGTGCTGGTTGACTTTTTTCATGTATGAAGATTGAACTCTCGTGTGACGTCTGGGAGTCCCAAAGCCAGGACTTTCCCGAGACTTGACTTAAGATCCTGGAAAGCCTACTCTTGGAGGGGTTCCCATCTGAAGGGGGCTTCTTCTGCACCTTTTAATAGTTCATATAGCAGCTTAGCCTTTTCAGCAAAACCTGGTATCCAAATTCTACATAATCCTGTGGCTCCCAGGAATTCCCGTAGTTGCTTCTGGGTTGTGGGCTGAGGCAATCCACATATCACCTGCTTTCATTCATGCCTAAGATCACAATGTCCTTTAGTCAGAATGAATCCTAAGAATCGTACCTGGGTACAACAGATTTGGGCTTTCTTCATTGAGACTTTGTACCCAGCCTGGGACAGAAGCTGGAGCAGCTCTCAAGTTCCCTTCCAGCAAGCAGAAGGTCATCAGCATATTGGAGTAGAGTGCATCCAGTCTCTTGGCTTGGAAAATTTTCCAAATCAGTAGCAAGTGCTTCTCCAAACAAAGTTAGGTAATTCTTGAACCCTTGAGGAACCCAAGTCCATGAGAGCTGAGTTTTATTTTGAGTGTCTGGATCTTCCCATTCAAAGGCAAATATCAGTTGGCTGATGGCTGCTAGTTGCAGGCAAAAGAAAGCATCCTTGAGGTCTCAACAAGTGAACTATTCAGACTCCATGGGGAGAGCACTTAGCAAAGTATGTGGATTGGGTACAGTGGGATATAAAGAAACTGTGGTGGCAGTCACAGCTCATAAGTCCTGGACTGACTGATAGTCTCCAGAAGTTCTCTTCTTCACCAGGAGGAAAGGAATGTTCCAGGAAGACTGACATTTGACCAGGAGTCTGGCTTCTCTGAGCTGGTCAATGTGCTTCTTTATGGCCAGTCTAGCATCTCGGCTTATTGGGTATTGTTGAAGGCGCACGGGCTGCACCTGAGGTGTCAGTTTGACCACTACAGATGGGGGGTTAATTGCCATCCCCAGAAGGCTCCCTTCAGCCCAGATGGCAGGAAAGTCTCTCGTAAGTGAAAAAAGTACCTCAACATCTCCACTAGGTGCATGGGGGTGAACATTCACCATTCTTCCTCCCAGGGCATTGTCAGTCAGGATTTTGGCAAGACTGATGGTTAAAGCAGCTGAGCCTGATGAGTCAAAGTTTAGTCAATATGTCCCTTCCCAGCAAGGGGACTGGGTAATCAGGCAGATACAGGAACTCAGGGTAACCAAGTGTCCCCCTAATTGGCAGCTTCTTGCTTGCAAGAAGGGCTGGATCCTGGTGTTTCCAGTGGCTCCCATGATAGTAGATTTTCTGCCTGATGGGGCAGCCAGAGGCTGGGTTACAACAGAGTGTCCAGCATCGGTGTCTACCATAAATGCTATCGGTTGGCCCCCTATGTTGACGTTGTCCAGGGGATTACAGGGGCCCAGGATTATGGAGCCTGGTCGTTCCTATTCTGATTCCATCATGGCTAGGAGGTCTCTTGAGGGCTCTTGGTGGAAAGTCTCAGAGGCTCCCAGTGGGCTTCTGGTTGTTCTTCCTTGGTTTGCCTTCCACTTGGGCCATTCACCTTTCCAGTGTCCATCCTCTTTTCAGTATGCACATTGGGTTGGTCTAAGACTGAGGTGGCCAGTTTTTGCCCTTCCACTTGGGCCAAGTGGGGCATCCAGTTGTCTGAGGTCAGTGACCAGCAGGGTAGCCTTTTGCTTCATCTGCCAATCTGCTTCCTTCTTTTCCTCTTGGTCTAGGTTCACAAAGACTCAATTAGCAATTTCCAGAAGCTCTTTCTTTTTTTTTTTTTTTTATAGAGGTTTTGGCTATAGGGTGCGTGTGCTCGCCAGAAAGACAGAGAGAGACAGAGAGACAAAAAGTGAGAAATCACCCCCTGGGGGGATGGCCACACCACAATCCCTTTTCTTCCATTCTCCTCTCGGGATTTTGGACATGCATGCACACACGCCTGACATGAGTTTAAGCCACTGGATCCAGGACTCGAACTGCAATCGACTACATGAGAGTCCAGTGACATAGCCATTATGCCATCTGTTGGTCCCTTTTTTTGTTTTCTATGGATGTCAGGGGCTGGTTGGGTGACAAAGGCAGCATTAATCATCTGCTGGCTTTCGGAGCTCTCTGGATCAAATGGAGTACAGATCCAGTATGCCTCATAGAGCCTCTTATAAAATTGCCCCAGTGAATCATCTGCCTTCTGAATTATTTCTGTAGTTTTTACCATATTTGTAGGTCTCTCTGCATCGGTTTTCATCCCTGCAGGAGTGCATCTTGATACTTGCTGAGATGGACATGGCCACATTCAGTGTTGAAATCCCAGTCAGGCTCTTCATTTGGAAAAGCAGTTCTAGCCCAAGTCTCGGGATATACCACATTGTTGGGGGCATGCTCTTGTAGCCCTTTCTTTGCAGCCACAGAGATTCTGCAGCACTCCTCTGTGTTAAGTAGGGAGAGGAGTAGCTGCCGACATTATCCCAGGTGGGCTGGTAGGTTTGGAGTATAGACTCGATGAGATCTATCATTGCATGGGGCTGTTCCAAGTAGGAGGGGGTGTGGTGTTTCCAATTAAGCAAATCAGTAGTAGTGAAGAGCTGATAGTAGAGAGTTGTTCTGCCTTCTGTAATAGCCCCATATGCACCTATTTGGGGGGTCCTGGGGTCTCCCAGAGGGGCACCTGAAAAGCGAGGTTGCCCCAGGCTGCAGCAGCTTGCTGGGTGACAACAGGTGAGGCAGAATCTGGGCACAGGGTTCAGGATGGCTGGCAGCTTCTCCCTGAACTGGCGCTGGCTCCCAGGGCTGCTCCTCAGGCCCCAGGAAAAGAGATGGAGGTGGGGTTTCGATTGCTAGCTCAGCCAGGATACATGAAGTACAGCTGCTAACAACTTCTTTTCTGGAGGGCGTGCAGGATTGGAGCTGTGGGTGTCTTTTGCTCAGAGTTGGACATGGGCGGCATGACACAAGCAGCCAAAATAGTGCATTGGTTTTACCCTCTTATGCAGATTCACGCCCAGGGAAGAATAGCTTGGGCTATCTGTAGCCATGAGTCAGCAAAGGGATGTTGCTCAGGGTGGCTGGGAGTGCCAGCAACAACACTGTAAATAGCCTACACAGTAGGGAGATGTAGGGTTCCCTGTGGCAGCCATCCAACCTTGAAGGAGGGCAACTAAACTTCACAGAGGACTTTTCCAGATTCATTTTAATTCCATAATCACCAGAGAAACTCTTTTTAAAATTAGTCAGCATACAGTCCAGCACAGTGGACTTAGAAGACTTGGACTGAAGTTTTCCCATCATATCCCAAATATCTCTGATCTCTCCAGTTATTAAAAGCATGTACTTCCCAGAAGGCTTGGGAGGTAACTGGTTGGAGAAAGTGATAAATTAAGAGACCCTGGAGGGATGGCAGATCCTGAGGTTGAGTCTTAGCCCAGAGGCTCAGAAACTGTGCAGCCTCCCCAGGCACCGCTGAAAAAGCCAGGCAGCATAGGTGATAAGTTTTATTAAACTTGCAGAAGGGCCTCGGCCAAGGGCTACAATGAGAAGGACCATAGCAGTCTCTCTCTGAAGTCCGTCCTCTCAGTCTTCTAACAGTGGATACCCCAGTGCCAGAAAGGGGTATTTCTGTGGCGGGTGGCAGGTTGGAATGGAGGACAAGAGAGTGGAAATCTGTCAAGCTAATTGACGAGGGAAGGTTTTCTAGGTAGAGGGTGACACCTGCCTTCTCTTTTCCCAAACGGAGTGGGTAGGTTTTGCTCCACAGTAGAAGTCTTTGCAGGAGGGTCCGGACGGTTCTGGGAGAATATTTTTTGTCACAGTTGTGAGGAACTCATGTACTAGCTTTTGAGGACAGAACTGGTGACCTGACACTCACTATTCTGCCTATCCACCTCTACAGGGAAAGCCCTCCCATCAGCCTGTATGTCCCCCTTCCCATGAACGGTGTCACGACAAAGGGTGGGTGCTCCCCAGAGGGGACCAACCAGGCATCTGTCTGGCCATGTCCCTCACAGGCTTTGTGTAGTTCCTTGGCAATAAGCAATTGGATATTGAACCTCTGCCAGATTAAACACATAGAAAGGGAAGAAGTCCCTCAGCACCAATTTTGCCATTTAGCCTTCACAAAACTGCCATGGAAATGCAGTTAAACAGATCCAATCATGCTCCATAGCAAGGGGCCATGGAGCCACAAACACACTCATTCGTCACAAACACTCACATTCATTCAGAGGTTATACATTCCCTCCCCATACCAGCCACATACCAGATGAGCCCTTAACTGCCAGTCCTGTGACCAAAGGAGAGTGTGTGGGTCTCCTCTTCTACTCAATCTGAGTAGGTCTGACTAGGGCTCTATAGATCTCCAGAGGCTTACCAGGTTACCAGATTTGACCAAGATTGATGCATCAGGTTCCAGGAGTTGGTCCTTCTCTTCTATTGGAGTCCAATGATCCAGGAACACTCAGCCTCAGGGAGGGCACCCTGGCTGAGGGATCCCATCTGGGGGCATGCCTATCTCTCCATGCTGTAGTGCCCATCCCAGGGAGAAATGCCCTGCATTGGTGGCACAAAGGGCCAGTCTGATTCTGTTTCCCAGCCAATGCACTAAAATGTTGCAGAAAACCAGATGCCAAGGAATGGAAAGCAGCATCGGAAAGATTAGAAGAACTGTTTATTACACTGGCGGACATAGAGGGGTTGGCATTCTGAATTCTGAATTCTCCAGTCCCAACTGGGGATTGTCATGGTCTTTTATGGGGGAAATGGGGAAGGGGAGGTCTCAGGGTGGGGATTGGGCTCATATCCCACCCTATGCAGTGTCAAAGAAAGAAGTCAGAAAAGCAGGAAGTCTAATCTATTCGAGGTATTAATCCATTCAAGGTTTTCAGGTTATCTCGAGCTCTGCGAGGGCCAGTAAGTTTGCTGGAGGGCAGAAACTTCAGGCAGCTATCAGTCCTGAGTTATTCATGAATTTAGGGTCCTTCCATATCAAAGGCTCTGGGTCCTACAGAACTGACTGCACAACTTGATTCCCAGACTTCACAGCATAAAAATCATGCTGGGTGCATGTGCACACATGCCCAAGAACCCAAGGAGACTGGAAGGTAAGGGACTGAGGAGTTGATATGGAGATAACCTGAATTCATGAGTAACTCGGGGCTGATAGCTGTCTAAGATTTCTGCACTCCAGCAACCTTACCATCCCTCCCTGGAGCTACAGGGTAACCTGAAAACCTTGAATAGATTAGTACATTAAATAGATTAGTACTTTGAATAGATTAGTACTTTGAATAGATTAGTCTTCCTGCTTCTCTGCCTCCTCCCTTTGATGCTGTGTAGGGCTGGTTCTGAGTTTGGAAAAGGAGAGGGCAGGCATCATCTTCTACCTAGACAACCTTCCCAACAGATTTCTGTTCCCTTGTCCTCCTTCATTTGACCTACTACCCACCACAGAAATACCCCTCTCCAGCTCTGGGTATCCACCATTGGAATATTGAGAGGATGGACCCCAGAGAGACCACTGTGGTCCTTTTGATTACAGCCTTTGGCCAAGGCCCTTCTGCAAACTTTAACAAACATATTGCCTACGCTGCCTGGTTTATTCGGCAGTGCACACAGAAGGTTGAACAGCTTCTGAGACTCTGGGCTAAGGCCCACCCTCAGAAGCCACCATCGCCCCAGAGTTTCCTCATCGATCACTTCCTCCAACCAGTGATTGCCCAAGCCTTCTGGGAAGTGCAGGCTTTCAATAATTACAGAGATCAGCAATATTTGAAATATGATAGGAAAATTTCAGTCCAAGTCATCCAAGCTCACTGTGCTGGACTGTATGCTGACTAATTTTATAAAAGGGCTTCTCTGGTGATTATGGAGTTAAAATGAAACTGGAAAAGTTGATAGCCCTCTGTGAGGCTGAATGGCCCTCTTTCAAGGTCAGATGGTCATCTCAGCAAACCTTACATCTCCCTACCACGTGGAGTATGTATGACATTGTTATTGCCACCCTGAGCAATTTTCCTATGCTGATGCCTGGCTACAGATAGCCCAAGTCATTCTGCCCTGGGTGCAAATCTGCATAAGAGGGAAAAACCAATGCACTACTTTAGTCACCCATGTCGTGCCCCCAGTGCCAAACTCTGACCAAAAGAAACCCACGACTCCAATCCTGCAGTGCCCCCCAAGAAGAAAAGTCATTAACAGCTCGACGCGCGTATGTCCCAGCTGAACTAGTAATCGAGACTCTGACCCTATCTATTTCCCCAAGGCCTGAAGAGCTGCCCAAGGAACCAGCACCAGCTTCGCCAGCTTGGGGGCAGGGGTGGTCCACCAGCCATCCCAAATCCCTCACCCAGATTCTGCCTCTCCTGCCGTCACCCAGTGAGTCTCTGCAGGCTGGTGCAACCTCACTCTTCAGATGCCCCTTCAGGAGACCCGAGGATCCCACCTCCAAATAGGCACAAAAGAGGCTATTACAGAAGGCAGAGCAACTCTCTACTACCAGCCCTTCTTGCAGACAAAAAGCTGCCAATTAAGGGGACACTTAGTTACCTTTGAGTAAACATAGAGAGCAAATCAGCTTTGACTCATCAGGCTCAGCTACTTTAACCTTCAGTCCTGCCTAAATCCTAACTGTGACAATGCCCCAGAAGAAGGTATGGTGAATATTTGCCCTCAAGGTACCCAGCAAAAATGAAGAGTTAATGTTGCAGGCCTAGGCCCATGAATCCACCAAATGTGAGTTAAGCAAGCTTCAGCACCAAGGAGCCCGGGACCTCTGGGCAGCAGACTTAAATAACCTTCCAGAGGACCAAGACCTGTCATCAAGACAGCAGCCCTTCTGCAGCCATTCCTGGGCTGGCTGCACTAGGCAAGGCAGAAGCCTGAGGAGTCTATAGCCCTGCTTTGGTCACTCCAGATGCTGACCAAGCTAGCATGATGGAAGCTTGAGGACAGCGACGGATGACACCCCCACCATACCCTTACAATTTCCTGCTCCTAGCCCTTCTCATAGTGCTGGCTGTGCTTCTCTCCATTGGTCTGGCAGCAGTAGCCCCAAGGGACTGGAAGTTATGGGAGGGGCTTTTGCTAGCAATAGTATACCTCCTGGTAGTAGGGATCTTGATAGGCCTACGATGCCTGGGTTAACTCATCAGAGGCATTTTCACTGGGGCTCTGTTCCTAATACCAATTTTGCCTTAATGATACTCCTGACCCTGGACCTTGCTCTTTTACCAAGGCTGACGGGCACCTACCCCCCTTGCCTCAAATGGTGCAAGCAAACCATCCAGCAAGCCACTATTTGGCTGCAACCGGGCATCTACCTACCAATGTTAGACCATCTGCCTGGGATTTACAGTCTCATAGTCATTGCAGAGTTCCCAATCCAGCTGGCATTCATGCACCAGGAGCAAGGCTGCAAGTCCTGCCTTGACTTGGTCACTCCCCAGAAGTGCCAGGACAATAGAATACCCTATTTTGTAGGAAAGAACAGAGGGAGTCATGATTTTTACAATTGCCCCCTCTCCCTGCAGGAAAATGAGTGCTATACAGGTCTCAGACAGTATGGGCTCCCAGATGGAGTAGATAAATGTCCTATGGAGACTCAGGCCGCCATCCAGGATGCAGTACAGAGGCTTAGATTTCAGACTCCCGGAGATCAGCCAAGGCTCCTTGCATCTTGGAGAGACCCTCAGCTAAATCCAAGAGTAATTATGTTCATTAATGCGACCCATGCACTTCTGTATCAGGCACAACCTCAGTTAGCATCCAGCTATTGGCTCTGCATCTGAACAGTCCTTCCCCACATATATGCCACTCCAACCTACCCTACAAATGAAACCTCAATTGTTAAACTGATTTCTGTACGGGAGGGACCAATCTCCAAAGTGCACCTCTCCTCCAAGCTCCAGGGTTGTTTTACAAATCAAGGTACCATTGAAGTAGGTAATATGACCTGCCACAACACATATCTAGAAAACAGGACTGCAATCTGCTCCCAATACCTGGGGTTCCACCTTATATGCAGGCCCTGTGCTTACCAGTGCCTTCCAGCAAATTGGTCTGGGACCTGTACCTGGGCAATTCTCACCCCCCAAGTAGATATTCCATGGGTAAATGAGACTGCTGATGTCCCATTGGTAGTACATGCTAGAGTTCAGAGGGCAATACAATTTATTCCCCTCCTGGTTGGGCTGGGGATTACTGCTCGTGTTGGGACCAGGATTGGAGGGATGACATCCTTTGCTCCTTACTACCAGCAGCTGTCCACTGCCATGGCAAATGGATTCCAAGGGGTAGAAATATTACTGAGACCCTACAAGTCCAGCTAGACTCCTTGGCTGATGTAGTCCTACAGAATCAGAGAGGGTTAGATCTCCTGTCTGCCAGAAAGGGTAGACTCTTTCTGGGAGAGGAATGTTGCTTCTATGCCAACAAATTGGATGTTGTCTGAGACATAGCCAAACAACTTAAAGATTTGGTCTCCAAACAACAAGCAACAGCTGACTCCTGGGCAGGTTAGAATGGACTCTGGACATGGACGCTATGACTACTGCCTCTTCGAGGGCCCCTAGCAGTTATTCCTTTAGCACTGGAGGTCAGAACATGTGTCCTTAATCAGATTAAACAATTTGTAACCTCCTGCCTTAAAGCTATCAAGTATGAGCTGCTTGTCACAGCCCCTGAAAGCTATGTTTACCAACCTCCTGCTAATTGACCCTCCTTAAATATAATTGGGGAGGTTTAGGAGGGGAGAATGATATGGAGATACCCTGAATTCATGAATAACTCAGAGCTGATAGCTGTCTAAGGCTTCTGCCCTCTGTCAAACTTACTGCCCCTCCCTAGAGCTACAGGGTAACCTGAAAAACCTTGAATAGATTAGTACCCTAAATAGATTAGTACTTTGAATAGATTAGTGTCTTGCATATATTAGTCTTCCTGCTCCTCTGCCTCTTCCTTTGATGCTGTGTAGAATAAGTTCTGAGCCTGAGACCTTCCCTCCCCCAATTTCCCCATTAAAAAACCATGCCCAACCCCTAGTGGGGGCTGGAGATTTAGAGTGTTAACTCCTCCATGCCCCCTGGTGTAATAAACATTTCCCCTAATCTCTCCGATTGCTACTTTCTATTCCTCTGCATCAGGTTTTCTGCAACAGAGTGGCCATGCCCACTGGGAGGTAATTTCCCCCTCTCTCTTTCCCTCTTTTTTTCTCTCTGGTGAGAAGGATCCTATAGCAAAAGAGGAGGAAAAAAAAAAGATAAAATAATCAGACTCTTTCTCTGTATCCCTCCGAGATTTAAGAATCCCTAAATCCCACACTAGATTTACCTCTCTCGTAGTTGGCTTGGCTTTCAGTTCTCCTTCAGCTATGTAAGGACAGAGGTCAGAGCCTGACTGTGAAGCCATCAGAAACTCACCTACAATCAGAGTAAATTAGACTCCATCCTTAATTCTCCCATTTACTGTGAATTTAACCTAGTTTCCTCCAGGAGAGAAGAAACATAACAACACCTTCTCCCTGAAGAATTGTTATGCTGATCTCTAGGGAGAAGAAAAGACACAAATGTTATGTATTATTATTCAGAAGATGTAAATGTTACTTACTGAGTATCAGGCATTGTTCTAAACATTGTGACCATGCCCCATTTTGGGGATGCTTCCCCCCAACTCTCTTTCTCTTGTCTCTCCATTTCTCTCTCTGGTGAATGTATGTGCCCTCTGGCAATTTAAATAAAGAAAGAAGAAATAAACAAGCATATCTAGACAAAGGCACAGTGGTAAAACACAATGGTCTGCAAGCCAATCCCAAATAGAAAGTTTCCTGGTTCAAGTGCAAAGACATCCTTGAATATGTGAGGCACACATCTACTTCTGATCTGGTGCTTGCTGAAGGCTGGAGATGGACCAAGAACTGTTGAGTACTATGCCTCTCACTCATGAAAAAAAAAAAAAGAAAGAAAAGAAAAAAGAAACAAGTTTTTAAATTAAATAAATAAGTAGAGAAAATTAATTAAATGGGATCATAGTATCAAAAATTATCATAGAAGAATTATTTATAGGTAGTACTGGTATCACAGGTCTGAAGGAGGTTAATGGATATGCTATTGTGTATAAGGGCTCCAGAAAAGGTCTCTCTGAGGAAGGTATTTCTCAACCTTTCTTAAGAAAGGTTTTGGGGAAACCAGCAGTTAGCATAATGGCTATGTCGCTGGACTCCCACATAATCGACCGCGGTTAGCGTCCCAGACCCGGTGGCTTAAAACTCACGCCGGGAGCATGTGTATGCGTGCCCAAGATCCCGAGAGGAGAATGGAGGAGAAGGGATTGTGGCGTGACCACCCCCCGGAGGGTGATTTCTCGCTTTCTGTCTCTATGTCTCTCTCTGTCTGGCAAGCGCACGCGCCCTATAGCAAAAACTTCTCCAAAAAAATAAATAAATAAAAAGGTTTTTGGGACCAGCAGTTAGCGTAATGGCTATGTCACTGGACTCCCACATAATTGACCGTGGTTCGCATCCCAAACCCGGTGGCTTAAAACTCACGCCTGGTGCGTGTGCGTGCGTGCCCAAGATCCCAAGAGGAGAATGGAGGAGAAGGGATTAATTGCAGTGTGGCCATCCCCCCTGGGGGGTGATTTCTCGCTTTCTCTCTCTCTGTCTCTCTCTAGCTGGCTGGCGAGCGCACACGCCCTATAGCAAAAAAAAAGAAAGGTTTTTCAAGAGTGAGGGAGAGACACAGGTGTCACCTGGCTAGAGAGCGTTCCAGGTAGCAGGAGCAGCAAGTGCAAAAGTCCTGAGGTGGCATGGAAATAGATTCAGTTAATGTTCTTCATGCTGCCAGGTCTTCTCTCAATATAGGATGAGTAAGTTTAAGGGCCATCACAGAGGACCGCCATGAGGCAATACTCACATATAACAGGCCTAGTTTACTCAGCAAATATTTATCAAGTGCCTACAAGATACCAAGCACTTTCCTAGGTGTTAGGAGACAAGCAAAATCCAAAACAAAGTTCCTGGCCCTAATGACATATGATATTGTAGAGGATGGACTGACAAATAAGCTAAAGAAGCAAAAATCATCTAACATGCTATATACCATAAGGGCTAAGAAGGAGAGTAAGGCAGAGAAGAGGGACAGGGCCTGAATGTGTTGGTGGAGAAGAGCTGCAGAGACTATTATAGGACTGTGAAAGCAAGACAGGTGAGCTAAAAAGAAGATAAGACACATAGCTGATTTACTTTATTGGAAATAATGTTCCAATACGGCTTAAGAGTGAGGAAGAAAGATCATAATTTCAAAACAATGACCAAGTTCTTCAATTCTATTTTTTCCATGAACAATAGAGAAAGAGAGAGAGAAAGAGGGAGGGTGAAATAAGGGCACTCCCATGCTATGATCCACCCCAGCACCATATGCTACCTCTAGCCAGCACCACATCATGGGCACACATACCCGGCGTGTTCAAGGAGGTCTCCAGATGCAAACTCAGAACCCTTCACATGGGTCAGTCTTGCAGAGTGCCACACCATCACTGGGCCACCATGTGATCTCTAGTCCCTTCTTGTACACAGAGCAACTGGCACATACTCAGGGAATACTCATTCATGGTTGTATGAGCTTTAGCAAAGCCTGATTAAGGAATCAAATCTGCTAGAATAATGGTTAACATCTACTGAATGCTTCTTCTATGCCAGTTATTGCACTGTGTGTATATTCAATTTATATAAATAAGCATTTTTATCCTCACCACAACTCTATGAAGTAGGTACTATTTGTGCAATTGTTTAACACAATGAATGAACAAAATGAATGGTGAAGCCCTTTATTTCAGGCCCCACAGTTAGAGAGTGGCTAAGCCTGGAACATACACCCATGGGACACAACACTGAAGTGCAAACTTGCACATGTGACCTACTGCACTGCTCCCTCACTGCAAGGATGGGAGGAAACCCGCATGTCATGAATCTCATGGTAAAATAAGGATGACTTAGATTCACACAGTAAACTTGAACTGATTGCAGAAATCGTCTCCCACACCCCAATCCTAGAGACAATGAATGGCCCAAAGCCAAGTATCAGATGTTCTAATGCCAAGCTGGTTCTTTCCCAACACAATATGTCTTTGTTAACTGTTATTCATGTACCTATAGCTATTTCCAAATCACATGTTTGCTCACAGAGCACAAATTAACAAAATATCGAGTAGAGTGTGTTTGACCTGCAATACTTAGGAAGCCTGTTTTATATAGAATGCATGTTCATAAAGGCTCACGAATGACACTATTCTAGTCTGGTGGATAGTTTCCCAGTTCTTCTGGGCTCCTAGTTATCTTTATTTATTTTTAATTGGCCATAGGGCATGCATAATCACCAGAGACAGAGAGAGAGAAAGAAAGTGAGAAATTGAGGATGGTCACTCCACAGGCCCTTCTTGCCCCATTTCTCCCTCCTTTTGGAATTTTGGGCATAAATACACACATGCCTAGAGTGTTTCTCAAGCTGCTAAGTCTGAGACTCGAATGACACTGTTGGTGGTGTGATCCAGCTACCTTAATCAGCACACCTCAGGTTGGTCCTTATATCTTAAATATAGAAATGAATACCTTTAACTGGGCAGAAGCCCCATTCCAAATGCAGAATCATTCTGCTTACGAGCAGAATCAGGGCAATCAATTCCCCATGAGAATCAGCCAGACAGTGCCTGGAACCAAGGCTGGATGTTCATAAAATACTGTGACCTGTCTAGCAAGGTGAGTTCTGTCTGTTTTTCATTGCTAGGCTTGTTACTGTGGAGATCACAAAGAGAGCTTAGGTACAATCCTTGTGGATGAAGGACGCAGTGAAATGTTAACATGAACGACTGTAATCCAAATGACATAGACAACAGGAAGCACATATTAATGCAGTTGTTGATTAATTTATTCAGTAAGCATTTTTCAGTAAGTGTTTTTGAGGTAAGCCAGAAAAGAATGCTAAGTGAAGCTAGAGCAAAAAGGTAAATGGGTTCACCAGGGTGGAAAGAAATGAAGTTAGAGAGGATTGTGAAAGAATCTTGCAAATGAAACCATAGAAAATAGAAACAAAGGAGAGAGGAATTAGGAAAGCTCTTAAGGAAATCTTGTTCCATAAAGGAACATGATTTGTCAGAGGGTGCATGTTCCATAAAGGACTCAGAACATAAGCAACAATGCCAACCTTATCCCTGGAAATCATTATTCAAAAAAATTCCATAATCTACTGCATTTGTGACAGGAAGCATCTCCATTTGGCACTATTTCTTTTCTTTCACTTTATTTTGTTTGTTTTTTTTTTTGTTTTTTACTTGTCAGAGGGTGCATGTGATGCCCAAAGAAAGAGAGCAGGAGAGAGAAATCACCCTCCAGTGGGGGCCTGGTCCTTTCTTCTCCATTTCTCCAACTCATCAGAATTTTGGGCACATGCACTTGCCCACTGTGGCTGGGATTCAAACTGCAGTTGGCCACATGAGATCTAGTTCCCTTAACCCCTAAGGTGTCTGGCTGGCCCATTCAACATTATTGGAAATACAAATTTCTACTGGTTTGCCACTAGCTCTCGCTAGTAACACATTTTTAGGCTCAATACGTCTTTATCATCTAGCCAAAACAATAGTAACTAAAACATTAATACTAGTAATTCCCTGTAGTTTGACCCAGAAACAAGCTAGGCTTTACACAGTAACAGTCACTCCTAAGATTGGAACAAGGTAAATACACCACAAAATACTCCATACATTTATTTGCCAGTAATTGTTTATTGAGGTTTTTCCAAGTGAAGAATTAAAGTTAAAAAAAAAAAAAAAGTAGCCTCTCCTCCTACCCTCTCGCATCCTTATATGAGAAGAAAAATGGGGAGAAGAGAAAAAACATGGCATCCTCAGCCTTGAGTTTTTAATCTAATTTTAGGAGATGAGTATGAAATAACGCAAAAAATAAGGATGAAAAACACTCCAGAGACCCAGAAGGTCACATGACTGAAAGTAGGATCTAGAAAACTTGTATTTGGTTTCAGCTTTGAAAGATTTGAAAATTAGCGAGGGAAGAGAGTATTCTGAGCCTAAAATCCTGTTTCCTCAGACTATCCATGGTAAGCACTGAGAAAAGATAAGTCATCAGAAGTTTGCTGAGTGCTTTTACCCCCCTGCTACTCTCCTGAAGGGTTTCTACTAAAAACGAAGTGATGAGGAATCTCTATGCTCCGTTTAGGCTACAGACTGAACTCTTATTTTCTTTATTTCCTTCTTCTCCTTTCTCTTTTCTTTTCTTTCTTTTCTTTTATTTGCTATAGGGTGCTTGCACTTGCAGGAGAGAGAGAGAGAGAAAGTAAGAAATCACTCTCATAGGAGTGAATGACCTAATGGCCATGCCACAATCTTTTCTCCTCCCTTTTCCTCTCAGGATTTTGGGCACACACACACACGCGCGCGCGCGCGCGCACGTGCGTCCAGTCTGTTTTTCAAGCCACCAGATCCAAGACTCAAACCACACACAGTTAGCCACATGTGAAATCTAGCCACTTTAATCATTATGCCACCACCTGGCCCCAAACTGGAATTCTCCATTCAGTTGCTCTCATTTAGAGAGAAGGTGAGACTTTTGTTTGGGTCTTTCTTTTCATGTCACACTGAGATTTTGTTTTGGGGTTTTTTTGGGGGGTTTTTTGGGGTTTTTTTGTTTTGGGGTTTTTTTTTTCTTTTTTTTTTTTCTGAAATATTTTTGCTATAGGGTGCTTGCGCTCAACAGAAAAACAGAGAGAGAGACAGAAAGCAAGAAATCATCCCCGGGGGGATGGCCATGCCGCAATTCCTTCTCCTCCATTCTCCTCTCAGGATCTTGGGCACATGCACCCGGCGTGAGTTTAAGCCACCGGGTCCAGGACTCGAACCACAGTCAACTACATGGGAGTCCAGCGACATAACCATTACGCCAACTGCTGATGAGATTTTTGTTTTAATTATCAAAGGGCATGTGTGCTGTCCACAGACAGAGAGATAGAGAGATGGAGAAAGCCTCCTTGGCCCCCTCAGTGGGGACTGATCATGTCACAATCCCATCTTCTCCATTTCCTTATCCTGTTCTGATTCTAGGCATGTACATAAACATGTCTGACATATTTTTTGAGCCTCTGGCACCAAAATTCTTTTTCTTTTTGAAAGAGATTTTTGCTACAGGGTGTGTGCACTTGCCGGAGAGACAGAGAAAGAAAGTGAGAAATCACCCAAAAGGGGAGATGGTCATGCCTCAATCCCTTTTCTTGTATTTTCCTCTCAGGATCTTGGGCATACACGCACATGCACCTGCCATGAGGTTTTGTTTTTTTTTAATTTATTTATTTACATTCATTCACTGTACATCATTACAGCATACAAAATGAGAGCTTCCATCCAGAATACACTGTATGTTGGCTCAATCAAGCACATCAACAAATAATTTTCCATTTCTTATTTCCTATATATTTTGCTTTTTTCCTCACTTTGATCCCCTATCTCTCACACTCTGCCATCTCCCACCCTCCTCCCACACTGTCTCTGGTATCTATGGTTGCTTTCTATGCCATTCCCCACACACACATTTATTGATTCACTAAGGATCTTAATTAATCGAAATATTTTCAATAGCAAGCACAGTTGATGTATACATATCCATGAACACAGGTCTGACTTTAGGCATAAGCCTCAGTGAGTAGAATGAACATACTATAAAGTAGCACCTAGCTGGGGCTATATATCTTACTGCAGTCATCAAATAGGTATTTTTAATGCATTTTTTTTAATTTCAAGAAAAACAGTTTTAGGGTTTTCTTTTTTCTGAAACTTTTTTTTAACTTAATTAATTTACATTCATTCTCTAAGCATCGTCACAGCATACGAAATGTGATTTCTCATCCAGAATAAACTGCATAGTGGCTTAATCATGCATGCTATCATCAAAAATTTTCCATTTCTAGTTTCAAATATATATATATATATATATATATACCCCTATTTCTGACCCTCTGCCCTTTCCCACTCTCCTCCCACACTATCTCTGGTGTCTACAGTTGTTTTCCATTCCTTTCCCCCCCACAATTTCTTGAATAATCTAACTACTTTCAATAGCAAGTTCAACTGGTAATTTCAAGAAAAGCAGTTTTAACTTTAATAAATCAAAAAAATGCTAAAGTCAGGAAACAGGTTAGGATTCTGTTCAAATAATAGGTACATGAATCTATCAACAGCTCAAGACAGAACAAAAATTCTTAAAACCAGGGACCAGCAGTTAGCATAATGGCTATATCGCTGAACTCCCACGTAGTCGACCGCAGTTCGCGTCCCGGACCCGGTGGCTTAAACTCACGTCGGTCGCGTGTGCGTGTGCCCAAGATCCCAAGAGGAAAATGGAGGAGAAGGGATTGCAGCACAGCCATCACCCCTGGGAGGTGATTTCTTTCTTTCTTTTTTTTTTTTTTTTTTTTTTTTTTTTTTTTTTTTTTTAATTTTTTAAGAGGTTTTTGCTATAGGGCGCATGCGCTCATCAGACAGAGAGAGAGAGACAGAGAGACAGAAAGCGAGAAATCACCCCCCACGGGGGGATGGCCACACCGCAATCCCTTCTCCTCCATTCTCCTCTCGGGATCTTGGGCACACACGCACACGCGCCCAGCGTGAGTTTTAAGCCACCGGGTACGGGACGCGAACCGCAGTCAACTACGTGGGAGTCCAGCGACATAGCCATTACGCTAACTGCTGGTCCCCTGGGAGGTGATGTCTCACTCTCTGTCTCTCTGTCTCTCTCTGTCTTTCTGGTGAGTGCACACACCCTACAGCAAAAACCTCTAAAAAAAAAGTTAAAAAAAAATCCTTAAAACCAGAAAACAAAGCCTAGAAGAAAATCAGCAATGTTTTAGTCAAAAGTCATAAAATGTGATTTTACCAGTTCACTCCCATGTACTTAATCTGTCTTCTGTTGTGGTTTGATTTTCCCAATTAAATTCTGGGATATAATATTCAACTCCAGACTTGTCCCTACTATTAAGTTGATCATTTTCTTAGTTTTTGAACTCTTATTTCTGTGGGTCTGTGTTTAATTTTCCTGGTATAGCACTCCCTTGAGAACTTCTTGGAGATCTGGTCTGGTGCTGGTAAATTCTTTCAGGTTTTGTTTATCTGAGAATGTTCTTGTCTTTTCTTCCCACATGAAGGATAATCTTGCCGGGTACAGTATTCTTGGTTGAAATTGCTTTTCCTTTAACACTTTGAATATATTTTCACATTCTTTTCTCACTCTCATTGTTTCTGATGAGAGGTCTGCTGTTATCCTGATGGGATATCCTTTGTAGATAACTTGATGTTTTTCTCTTGCCAATCTTAGTATCTTGTCTTTGTCTGTGGTTTTGGTCAATCTGGATATAATTTATTTTGGAGAAGATCTTCTTGGGTTGATTCTATTTGGGGTCCTCTGTATTTCTTGGGACTGGATCGTTGAGTGCCTCTCTAGGTTTGGAAAGTTTCCTTGCAGGATTTCATGGAATAGATTATCAATGCCCTTATGAAGCTCTTTGCCTTCTGGGATACCAATTATCCAGATGCTTGGACGTTTGATGGTATCTAGTATTTCTCATATATTATTCTCATTTTAGGGGACAGTTTTCTCAGTCTTTGTGGTGGATTTTTCTAGGCCAGCTATTTTTCCTTCTACATCTGAGATTCTATTTTCTGTATGATCGAATCTACTTTTAATACTTTCAAGGGAAATTTTGACTTCATTTATTATAGCCTTCATCTCTAACAGGTCCATTTGATTCTTTTTTAAAGTGTGTATTTCCTCTTTAGGTCTTGCAAGAATTTCCTCATCTCCTGGAACTCGTCAGCTCCTTTCTCCTACCTCTTCCTCAGTTCATTTTCTCTCTTCTCTTCCATCTGTTAGCTTCATCATTATGAATATTCTAAATTCTTTATCAGACAATTTCCATGATTCCCATTGAACTGTCTATGGATGAAGAGAAGTTATTCTTTTCCCTTGAAGGAGAGAGATTTTCTTGCTTTCCCATATTTCTTGTAGCCCTGTAGTTTTTTCTAGTCATCTGATGGATGGTGTGTTTCTTCCTAATTCTTGAAGTTCAATCTGAGTGTTCAGGAGCATGCAGAAGGAGGTGATTTGGAATCTCTTTGCCATTCCGTTTTTATCCCTTTGTGCAGCAGATTCACTGGATATTGAGGAATATGTGGGAATTGACTTCCTTAACCACTAGATTATAAAGCCAGCCCTTTAGTAGAGTCATTTATATCTTTAGACCCAATCAGTCTTAAAACCCAGGTTTGCATTTTAAGCAGGTGGCATAGTGATTAAGGCACTAGACTCTCACATGATCGATCCCAGTTCGAGTACCAAACTCAGAGGCTTGAAACTCACGCCAGGCCCATGTACATGTGTGCCCAAAATCCCGAGAAGAGAACGGAGAAGGAAATGTGGCATGGCCAACCCCCCGGGGGTGATTTCTTACTTTCCTTTTCTCTCTCTCTCCTCTCCAGCAAGGACACACACACCATAGCAAAAATCTCTCTCTTTAAAAAAAGAAAAGTACGTGCCCAACTATCTAATGAAACCTGGATTTCCAAACAGCATTCACCCTTTCTCCACAAAACCTGTTGCCTTCCTGTTTCACCTCTCTAGAGAATGTCGCTAATCTTTAGTGATCTCTCCTGCTCTCTCACTCTCTTCTGCCTTTACTGCTGATTTATTCTCAGGCCAAAATGTGTTCTACTTTGTCTTCTGTTTCTTCTTCATACCCTTGATTCTATTTCCTAAGTGGCTCTTGACTCTGTGCCTTCTTTCTATTCCTCATTGGATGTCTTCGTGTTTAACTGCCAGCAACCTCCTAACCTGTTGCCCTTTCATTCTTCCTCTTCCAGTTTAGTGAACGTAATATGAAAAGTGTGGGGTACTTTTCTCCCAAGGAGCAAATCTTCTTTTGCCCGTTGGCTCCACTTTAAGTCTTTCAGTGTCTCCCTCGTTGCCCTCAGAATCAAGTCCAGACTTTGAATACAGAGTCTGGTTTTTGGTTACTTCCCTAAACCCATACCAGTCTGCTAGTATGATCACTGCACCCACCCCCACAGACACACAGTCTAAGCTGCAGGCACACCAACCACCGAGGTTCAGTTCTCCAAAGCACCAAGCTCGCTGCTTCTGTTCTTCCCCAGACATGACCTTCTCTTAGTTTACCCATGTTATGCTCTGTCAGTATTGGCTTAGATGTCATTCCATAGAGAAGTTTTCTTATTCTGCCAAGAGAGAGTCACATGTCTTTCCATGTGCTCCAGTTACAGTTTTACTTGTAGCCACAAGTATGCAGACTCCTTGTCCCACAATTTCATTCCCAGCTCCTAGACCACAGTGTGCAGTTAATAATATTTGCTGCATTATTGAAATACCTAGTAGATGAGATTAACCTTTCAGTTGCCCTGTGATCATTGTATTTATCTCAATAGCTTTTATTTTACATACTTCTTTTTTGGTTGCATAGATACAGTTTTTCTAACACACACAGATCTTTCCATCTATTCCCAAGCCTTCCTCTAGCAACTGTCTTATTGCCTCTATTTAATACAGAAAACACTCTCCCAATTCCAGCTCCAAGTTTTTTTTTCTAAAGATTCACCAAAAAACCTAGTTTGCATTTTAAATGTTCTCTTAAAATATGTAAACAACATTTTAAAGACATCAGTGATATGATTCTTCTTCACATAGTTCATTTTTTAAAATTGTGGTTAAAATGAAAAAGCACAAACCATTAAATTTACTTTTTTTTAAGAGAGAGAGTTTTGTTATAGGGAATGTACGCTTGCCAGAAAGACAGAAAGCGAGAAATCCCTCAGGGTGCTATGACCATGCCAGAATCCCTTCTCCTTCATCCTTCTTTTGGGATTTTGGGCATGCATGCATGCACACCCAGTGTGAGTTTTAAGCTGCTAGGTCTGGGACTCAAACAACAGTTGACTACATGAGAGTCCAGCAACATAACCATTATGCCATCTGCTGGTCCCAAATTTATCTTTTTTAAATTTGTAGTTCAGTATTTTCACACTGGAACCAGCCAGTGTTATGGTGGTTAAGGTGGCTAGACCCCACATGGCTGACTGCATTTCAAGTCCCAACCTGGCAGCTTGAGAAACACTCTGGTGCATGTGCATGCATGTCCAAAATCCCAAGAAGAGAATGAAGGAGGGATTACAGTGTGGTCATCCCCCCAGGGGGTGTTTTCTCACTTTCCCTTTCTCTTTCTCTCTGTCTGTCTCTGACAAGTGCACATGTCCTTTAGCAAATTTAAATTTTAAAAAGTATCTTCATGGTACTGTGTGACAGCTCTCTAGAGCTTTTTTATCTTACAAAACTGAACCTCTAGATGCACTAAACACTGTTTCTCCCTCTGACTTTCCCACAGCCTTTGGCAATACCTTTCTACTTTCCATTTCCAACATTTTAAATCGTAGTTAATGTGAGTAGAGTCATACTGTATTTGTCCTCTAGTGATTAGTTTATTTTGCTACGCATAATATCCTTCGGGTTCATTCATGTAGTAGCATGTAATAGGATGTAGTTCCTTTTTATGGTTGCATAATATTCCATTGTACATGTATACCAAAATTCTTGACATTTTTGGATAGATAATACTCTGTTGTGGGGGGGCTTTGGTGGCAGTGCAATGCAGCATTCTCAGCTATATGGCAGTAGCACACCCCCTCCTGAAGGTTGTGACAACCAAAAATGTCTTCAGACATTGACAGATGTCCCTGTGTTAGATCGTATGGTAATCCTATTTTTAATTTTTTAAGAAACTTTAATTTTTAATTTTTTAAGAAACTTCATACTGTTTTCAATGATAACTGTAATATCTTATATTCCCACCAACAGGGTACAAGAGTTCTAATTTCTCTACTCCAAAACTTGTTGTGTTCTATTCTTCTTCACACCCATCCTATGGGTGTGAGGTTATATTTCATTGTGGGTTTGATCTGCATTTCTTTATGATTAGTAATGTTGAGCATCCTTTCATATGTTTGTTGACCATTTTAAATCTTCTTTGGAGAAGTGTCTATTCAAGTCCTTTGCTCATTTTAAAATAAGGTTATTTTTGTTGTTGTCATTGTTGAGTTGCAGAATACACACACACAGCATTTCACATGTGATTTGCAAATATTTTATCTCATTTCATAGATTGCCTTTTTACCATGTTGATCTTTTTCTCTAACACAAAGAACTTGCTGAGGTTAATGTCATCTCATTCGCCTATTTTTGCTTTTATTGCCTATACTTGTAGTGCCATACCTAAGAAATAATTGCCAAGGTCGATGTCATGAAAGTTGCCCCCTATATTTTCTTCTAGGAGCTGTATAGTTTTAGGTCTTATGTTTAGATCTTTAATCCATTCAGAGTTAATTTTTGTGTTGGTATAAAGTAAGAACCCAGCTTTATTCTTTTGCATGTGGATGTGGTTTTCCCAACATCAGCTGTTTAAGGGATTGTCCTTTCATCACTGTGTAATCATGGCACCGTTGCCAAAAATTACTTGGCCATATATGCAAGGTTTTGTTTTTCTGTAGTCACGACTTCCTCTTTTTAAAGTTTTTGCCTTAGGGTATGTGTGCTCACTGAACAGAGAGAGAGACAGAGAGGAAAGCAAATAATCACACACACACCCAGAAGGATGGTCATGCCGCAGTCCCTTCTCCTCCATTCTCCTCCCAGGTGCACACACACACGTGCCTAGTGTGAGTTTCAGGCCACCAGGTCCAGGATTGAAACACGGTTAGCCCTATGGGAGTCTAGTGTCATAACTGCTATGCCATCTGCTGGCCCTGCCACAAGTTTTTATAGCCTTCCCACACCTTTTCCTAGAAGCCTCCTTGCTTTTAGAAAAGTTAAAAGCCAGGCAGTAGTTTGGACACAGAAAGACAAAGATGTTTCCAGAAGGAATGAATGAACTCCATTCTGATAACTTCAATAACATAGTAGCAAAAAACAGAGAGCAAAATTGGAGCTTCTAAAAGGCACTGTTTATAGTTTATAGTTTAAGTTTATAGTCATTGTTGTTTTTTAATAATTTAGTCTCAGAGACCTTAAGGTTTTGCAGAAGAGCTTGATATGATGGACTCTGACTGAGTCAAGTTGTGATGTGAAATCAGCATCCATCAGTAAGGCTGGTACTGCAGATCAGGGGCACAAAGCCAGAACTCTGGGACAGGAGCCGTGGCAAGAAACTTGAGCATTTTTACTTTCCTTCCTCTATCCTAAGCAAAAAGGAGGGAAAAGACAAGTTTATGTTAGATGTAGGCAAGGGATCTGCATTTGTCACCACTGCTACCTAATAGTCCCTGTGAGTTTACAAAGGGTCCCCAAAAGATTTATCCTTCCCCTCAAGTTATCTTGTAGTCTAGCATAAACTTTGGAAGCAACACCAAGACAGTATCACCCCTCTGATTTCAATGGCTTTCAGGAAAACTCTGTAAATATTCAGAAGCTCAACGTCTAACAAAGATCATGAAAACATTTGTGGTACTAAACGTATTGTAGAATGCATGAGTGAGTTAATGTCTGAATGAATGAATGATTGAATGAGAATGGCAAAAACAGTGGATGGTGAGAAAAGAACAGGCATGGGTGAAAGGGAGAAGGGCTCGGTCTCTATAAACATATGTCACCTTCCCTGTCTCCAGTGTGGCCTAGAGTCCATACTGTTAGACATCTGGCATTATATTATGCAGTGATGACCCGAAACTGGAGAGTCAAAATATGGAATTTTTGTGACTGCCACTAAAAGATCTTTCCATGAAAAATAAACGTGAATCAAAAGACCATTTGGAAATAGTTGTCATAATCCATAAGTGCAGGGTCTATAATGGTCTTTGACAGAACAATGCATACTTGAGCATAGAAATTCCAGAAATGGTGGCAGGTAAACTCCAGATGCTAAAGGCTGAGAAGCCTGAAAGAATCCCTACCAGTATTTCTGAGTCTGAGAGTAAAGGAAAAATGGAGGCCCTGATCTAGAGTCAGGGGAGGGCTTGAAGAGAATATCATGTCATTCTTTCTTTTCTGTACAGACAACCGTCAGGCTTCAACCAGCAGCAGTTTCTCTGTGCATGTGCGCCCATGGGTGAGAGCTATTGGTTTTGCCGTAATTTGTTTATCAATGAAATATTTTAAAGTTAACACTGAGGGGGAACTCCATAAGTAATTCACAAAAGATTAGTGTAGCAGACTTGTCTAGAGAAGATGAAGGAGCCCTTCCTTCTGCTTTGCATCTGAGTATTTATTCATCACACATTAACTAAGCTCTACCATATTCAAGAAAGTGTCCTAGTCACTTTGTAGAAATAACGAAGCATAAAACCAGGTGCGTGGAGCTCATCTGCTAGTTGGGAAAAGAGGTATGAAAAGAACCAATTGTAAGGCAATGTGATCAATAGCAGAGGGAATGAAGGAATGAGATGACCCTTGAAGGCATGCCCTTAAGTGCAGTACATAGGGAGCGAGATCCTACATGATCAAACACAACTCAAATTCCAGCCCCAGTGACTTGAAAAATATGCCCGGCATGCATGTGTGCATGCCCAGGATCTTGGCAGGATAGAGAAATGGGGGCAAAAGGTGATGGCATGACCACACTCCATTGTAGTTGCTCTCTCTGTGTCTCTCTGGTTAGTGCATGTGCCTTCAGGCAATTAAAGAAAAAACTAGAACTTAAACTAGAACTTGACTATGAAGATCAGCTCACCTGGTGGTAAGGAAGTATGTTTCCCAGAAATTTTTTTTTTGGGGGGGGGGCTTGTTATAGGGTGTGTGCGCTCGCCAGAAAGACAGAGAGACAGAAAGCAAGAAATCACCCCCCAGGGGGCATGGTCACACTGCAATCCCTTCTCCTCCGGGTCTGGAACTCGGACCATGGTCAACTACATGGGACTCCAGCAACATAACCATTACGCCAACTGCTGGTCCCTCCCATAAAATTAATAGTCACAGCATTTGGAATCTGTGGCTAGGCTGGAAGAACACTTCTCGTGGTTACATGAATAGTCTGAGGTATGCTTCAGAGATACAGAAAATAGCAAGAATAAATATAAAAGTAGGTCAGGTTTGAAGGCATTAAGTGCCATACCACATACAAGCTGAAAATAAATTATTTTTTTAAAACAGGGTCTAACCTTTCCAGACCTCTCACACAGAACTAGCCACAGCTTAAAGTTCTGAACCACACAAACAAATACAGTTACTCTTTCTGGTCATTCTACAAGCCTGAAGTGTTCCTCAAGACTCTCCTTTGTTCTTTTGTGCGTTATGTGAGAAGAGACCAAAGAATGTGTAAATGTGCCTTACTGTAAACAGAGCACTAAGCAGGCCAGTGAAACAAGCTGGTTGGTAGCAGTAGAAAAAGCAGTGCATTGTGTTTTTGAGAGAGGCTGACTTGAAGAAAGGAAAAATCCATGGAGGATAGGTGCACTTTCTGGTTGAACACTTTTTTTTTTCCAACAGGAAAGGAAATGTTGATGTTATTCATTTACCATGTAATATATGAGTGACTACCCCACAGGGGATTTTCTCAAGTGACAAATGAGGGACATTTCTCTGATCCTCTGAGAAGCTCCGTATTATCTGTCTTTTGGAGGATCTAGTTTCTCGTGACGTCTGTAATACTGTCCATGCGAATACCAATGGTGCTTCACAGTAAAGAACATTGTGCTAAGGTGTTCTATTATGCGTCCTGGCTCATATCTAATCTCTAATCTGGTTTTCTGCATTCGATGGTGCATGTCTTCATTATTAGGCACAGGATGTGTCAAGGGAGAGGTTTGGTGTGTGTATACGGAATGTCCACAGGTGGGTGGTAGCATGCTATTGTCCTGCCATCAGATGTCAAAGCAAGTTCCACTTTGCAATTATAGTCATCCAGAAGAGAAGAATACGTAGATTTATGACAAACACAATAGAAGGTTCCATTTTGGGTTGGAGGCAAATGTTTTAAAATAGTTGTTCTTGATATCACCCATTTTACTGCTGCTACTGCCATGGTGTATCAAGACGCTTCCTGGAGCCAGCAGATGGCATAGTGGTTACATCATTGGACTCCCACATGGCCAACTGAGGTTCAAGTCCCAGAACTGGCAGCTTGAAACTCACGCTAGGCACCTGTGCATGTGTGCCCAAGATCCTGGGAGGAGAATGGAGGAAAAGGGATTGTGACATGGCCTGGGGAAGGGGGTAATTTCTCACTTTCCCTCTCACTGTCTCTGTCTCCTGTGAGCACATGTGCCCTAAGGCAAAAACATCTAATAAAAAATAAATAAAAAATAAAAGATGCTTCTTAGGTGGTACAAAAAAAATTGTTTTGAAGAGAAACTGCTTTTAGACAGACCACTTTTTATGCCTTGACAGATCTTCACTGTGAGCCCACCATCTTATCTCAATCTTTTCTGGTTTATTAATAAAACACGTCTAACGCAGCATTATGCAGGTAGCCAATGCACATGTGATATGCCAGTATTTATTACCATTAGAAACAGTTTTGGAGGGACCAGCAGTTAGCATAATGGCTATGTCGCTGAACTCCCACGTAGTCGACCACGGTTCAAGTCCCAGACCCAGTGGCTTAAACTCATGCCGGGCGTGTGTGTATGCGTGCCCAAGATCCCAAGAGGAGAATGGAGGAGAAGGGATTGCGGCGTGGCCATCCCCCCTGGGGGGTGATTTCTCACTTTCTGTCTCTCTGTTTCTCTCTGTCTGGCGAGTGCATGCACCCCTATAGCAAAAGAAAAAAAAACTCTCAAAAAAAAAAAAAAAGAAAAGAAATAGTTTTGGAGGGCGAGGTCATTAGGTGGCATGGTGGTTAAGGGCACTGGACTCCCACATGGTTGACTGCGGTTCGAGTTCCGGACCTGGTGACTTGCTTTCTCACCTTCTGTTTCTCTCTCTCTCTCTCTCTCACCTTCTCTCACTCTGTCCCTCTCTGGTCAAATTAAAATAAATAAATAAACAACAACAAAAATAAAATAAAATAAAAAGTTAAATAATTAAAAGATAAAAACCCTTTTTTGAGGAACCAGCAGATGGTGTAATGGTTACGTTACTAGACTTCCATATAGTTGAGTGTGGTTTGAGTCCCAGACCCAGTAGCTTTAAACGCATGCCAGACACATGTGCATACGTGCCCAAAATCCCAAGAGGAGAATATAACAGAAATAACTGTAGCATGTTTATCCTCCCTGAGGGAAGATTTCTCACTTTCCCTCTCGCTATCTCTCTCTGGTGAGACAACCACACCCCATAGCAAAAGACTTAAAAAAGAAAGTAAGGGGCCAGCAGGTGGCATGGTAGTTAAAGGTGTTGGACTCCCACATGGCCAACTGAGGTTTGAGTCCCAGACCTGGTGACTTGCTTTCTCACTTCCCTCTCTCTCTGTCTCTCTCTGCTCAAATTAAAATAATTAAATAAATAAATGAAATGAAATAAACCATTCTTTTTAAAAATAAAGTTTAAAAAAACATTTTTGGGACCAGCAGTTAGCATAATGGCTATGTCGCTGAACTCCCACGTAGTTGACCACGGTTCAAGTCCCAGACCCAGTGGCTTAAACTCACACCGGGCGTGTGTGCATGCGTGCCCAAGATCCCGAGGGGAGAATGGAGGAGAAGGGATTGCGGCGTGGTCATCCCCCCTGGGGGGTGATTTCTCGTTTTCTGTCTCTCTGTCTCTCTCTGTCTGTTGAGCGCACACGCCCTATAGCAAAACAACCTCTCAAAAAAAAAAAAAAATTTTAATTTTAAAAAAACAGTTTTGATAAGTAATTATCCCTAGAAATTCTAGCCTCCCTCTTTTCTATTCCTACTAAAATGACTTAAGAGGTAATGATTTAATTCATAATGTCCATTACTGTCAGTAATCACAGTAATCGTGTGTGCTGTGCAGGATAAAGATTTAAGATAAATTCTTTTGAGTACACAGGTTGGTTTACAAAGCTTTTATCACAAGCTTTTCTCTTTTCTGGTCCCCAGATCAGCTCTTTTACATAGATAATGTTTTCTCCATTTTAGGATAAGAAAACTGAGATTCAGAGAGGTTAGGAGCATAGCCCTATGTCACACAGCAATGAGATGAGCAGTAGTATTTACAGAAGCACCTGCACTCATCCTCCGACAGGGCACGGTCACACCACAGTTTTTTTTTTTCCCTCCATTTCTGCACTCCTTCAGGATTTGGGGCACACATGTCCAACATGTTTTTTGAAGCCACCAGGACCAGGATTTGAACTGTGATCCATCACATTGGATCCAGTTCCTTATACACAGTACTTAACCACTAAACTAAAGGGATAGTCAATGAAGTAGGTTTTAATTCATGTTTCTGACCCCAAATATCCTACTCTTTTCATTACAACTGTTTGGTGTATCAGTGGAAATCTCTAAGACACTGGGACTCACAGGTCAAAAAGGTACAAATATAAAATATAAGAGCTTATGATGAGATCAGAAGGTGGTGTGGTGGTTGGGGCGCTGGACTCCCACATGGCCAACTGTGGTTCGAGTCCCGGACCTGATGGCTTGCTTTCTCCCATTCCCTCTTTGTCTCTCTCTGGTAAACACACATGCCTTATAGCAAATTTAAAATAGTAATATTAATAATAAATAAAGTTAAATAATTCTTTTTTTAAAAAAAGAGCATATGGTATAAATAATAAATCCAGATTTAAAATACTTTTTGTTAAAAAAAAAAAAAAGAAAACCTATATCAACCAGCCATTTTCAAGCTCTCGCTATACCTGTGGATTAAGTATTATACCCAGAAAACACAAGTGCATATCTTCACAGGTCTATTTTAGGAAAGATAGGAAGGTTTTTTAAAAATTATTTGAAAGAACTCACCAGATATCTCCCCGAATACACACACACACACACACACACACACACACACATCCACCCATTCTCTTAAAGCAAGTCTGTCTAAAACAAAACTAAATAATTTCGCAAGCAGGGGTTTTAATTCAAATCTTTGTTGTGTTTTTGTTTTTGTTTTAAAAGGGTGATTTTACTTGTTTTGATTTGGGGGGGGGCTTATTCTGTTTTTTTGTTTGTATGTTTGTTTTGCTATAGGGGGTACATGCTTGCCAGAGACAGAGAGACAAAGCAAGAAAGCACCTTTGTGGGGAGCCAAAGAGGAGACGTGAGGAATGTGCAGGACGTGGCCACCAGAATAAGACCAGGGTCTTTATCCGGACATGGCCTTGGGTGGCTGGATTGTTATGAGCAGAATGTCTTGGGATTATTTTGAACTGAATGTTCCAAAGCATTGTTATAACAACCTGATAAATTCAGTAAGGACTTAAAACCTTACATCACAGAAGTCTCTGGAGTGTGTATAAATACTAGCAATAAAGTACACTTGTGGCTGACCAGTATGACTGGCAGTCCTCCCGTTTCTATCCTGTTTTCTTGTCTTTCTTTAATCCTCGCCCCCTTACTCAGGAACTGTTCGCCTTCAGCGGGTCTGACATACCTTCCCCCACCCCCAGGGAGGATGGTCACGCCATAATTCTCAGGATTTTTGGCATGCATGCACACAACTGTGGCATACTTCTCAAGCTGCCAGTCAGGGACTTGAACTCCACGGCTGACCATGCGAGATCCCTGGCCCAAACTTTTTTAAATTGTCAGAGGGCATGTACACTTGCCAGAGAAAGAAAGACAGAGTGAAAGGGAGGGGGAAAAGCACCCCCAATGGGGCGTAGTCACACTACAATCCATTTTCTTCCATTTCTGTTGGGATTCGGAAGCATGCATATGCATGCACCTGGAGTGTTTTTCAAGCTGCCAGGTCAAGGACTCAAATCATTGGGTCAGCCAAGTGGGATCCCTTAACCACTAAACCACAGAGCTGGTCCCAAATCTTTTTTTTTTTTTCATTGAGAGAAACAGGGACCTGACAAGGTCTTGTCACGCTACAATCTTTCCAGCCACCAGAACCACTGATATGCCGACATGCGTGTTCAGGTCAGCCAGGAACTGAACCAAGGACCTTCCAATATGGCTCCAGCATGGGACAGGGTGCCCCACACCTGCACCACCACAACCAGACAATCCAAATACTTCTTCTATTCCATTGATTTTAATACAAATGAGAGGGCATTATGGCCCCCGGCCTATGGCAAAATCTACTGGAGGTAGGAGGATTATGGCATTGAGTACAAATTAGATAAACTTCAACAACAGCAACAATAAATAAATAAATGAAATTATTTTTGTGTTTAAACTTGCACCTCTTGCACTCAATCTTTAGAAGAGGCCATTACAGAGGTAAAGTCCTCAGAACATCACTTTTCAGACTAGAGTGCACTAAGTCAACTGAACACCTTGTTAAAATTTAAATTCTGGAGGCCAACAGATGGCATAATGGTTACATCACTGAACTGCCACGTAGTCAATTGCAGTTCAAGTCCCGGACCTGGCAGCCTAAAACTTATGCCAGGTGCATGTGCACACATGCCCAAAATCCTGAGAGGAGAATGGATTGTGGCATGGCCATCCCCCAGGGGTTTATTTCTCACTTTCTGTCTCTCTGTCTCTCTAGGTCTTTCTGGTAAGCACATGCACGCTATAGCAAAAATCTCTCAAAAAAAAATAGTATAAATTCTGATTCTGTAGGACTAGGACAGGGCCTGAGATGCCACCCATTTAAAATATCCTGCACCTTAAGCCTCAAAGTCTGCAAATATCCTTATATGCTTAGGTTTCCATACATTGGCAAATGCTTGCTTCCCCAAACTGCCAATAAAACTGTCTGTTGATAAGGCACAGTGGAGTTTACTGCTCACCATCCAGGGACATTGCTACCAAGACTCTCAGTAAACTTTTCAAAGCCAGAGGGCAACATTGAGATACTGATGATATTTAAGGTGGCTCTTTCGATGTGGGGACTTGATCTGGACTTAGTAAAGGATATGACATAAGAGTAATTAAGAATTGAAAGACAATAAGGGTTTTAAGGAGTCTTGAGGAGTAAGTAGGTGTTTGGTGCTACCACCTGAAAAGTCGAACAGTCTGATTTTTTTAATGTTTGGGGTGAGGGAAAGGGATTTCATGAAACAAAGCTACTTGCAACTTCTATTTTCCTGGAGAAGAGCTCCCTGAATAGCAAACACTTTTGATGAAGACAGTGAGTAGTAAAGTCTTATTGATAGTAAGCTGTGTGGGTGTAGATGTTTTCAGGTTTTAGTGCAAATCGACACATCCTCACAAGACAGACCTGGGTCTATTAAGGTTTTTGTATCAGAGAGCGCCATCTGCTGGCTCGTGTAGATTAAAAAAGAAAAAAATCCTAGACCTTACAAAGGTTGGTTTTAACCCAATGACTCTGCTGCCACCTACTGATTTATTTTTAAACTTTAAACTTTTCAGATACTTTTACAGAAAGGTGATTCACTTTCATTTACTATATATATATATATATATATATATATATATATATATATATATTAAGCGCCAACTATAAAAAGTACTAGAAATGGAAAAATAAAACAATATGGGGGACCGTGATGACAGGTGAGACACTGCTGAGGTGGTAGAAGCACGGGTTAAGAATAGTGGATGGTGTGCACCAAAGGAGTGTTGTCTCTGCTAGGAGGTGACCAGCACATGGGGCAGTTACAACACTTTACTTGGGGCCCACAGGTGGCACGGTGGTTGAGGACACTGGACTCCCACATGGCCAACCATGGTTCAAATCTCGAACCTGGCGGCTTGTTTTCTCACTTCCTCTCTCTCTCACTTTGTCCCTCTCTGGTCAAATTAAAATAAATTAATAAATGAACACTTTACTTAGGCAAGGAACTCCAAAACTTCTATTGGATAAGAACTGCCCCACACATACACCCAGTGGATACCTCCAGCCGCCAGGTCCGGGATGTGAACTGTACAGTTGGCTATGTGCATGCCACCAGTTGGCCCCATAAAATATTCGCCCCCTAGGTTGTTGCTGAAAAAGTTTGTGGTTCCCAGATCTATATAGTTCATTTTGCTTTATTAGATAACGAATATACGTTTATAAAATTGAATTTAATACTTATAGCCTCCCAGAAATTTAGCATTGTAAAGTAAAAGTAATACATAAGGAAGCATAAATTTTTCATGTATAGTATATGGAAAATAATGTATTTTTTAAAATTTTAAAGTTTGTGCTGACTTAATAAGAATTAATGGAGAAGTAGAATTTGTAAAAACTTGAAAGTTCAGGGGAACCAGCAGTTAGCGTAATGGCTATGTCGCTGGACTCCCAAGTAGTCGACCGCGGTTCGCGTCCCAGACCCGGTGGTTTAAAACTCACGCCGGGCGCATGTGCGTGCATGCCCAAGATCCCGAGAGGAGAATGGAGGAGAAGGGATTGTGGTGTGACCATCCCCCCTGGGGGGTGATTTCTCACTTTCTGTCTCTATGTCTCTCTCTGTCTGTCTGGCGAGCGCACGCGTCCTATAGTGAAAAACCTCTCAAAAAAAAAAAAAACTTGCAAGTTCAATTTGGATAGTCTAACTGAAGAAATTTAAACAGTCTCAATTTTTTGTGATGAAATAAGTTATTTTAATAATTCTTTTATTTATTTATTTATCTATTTATTTATTTATTTTAATTTGACCAGAGAAGTACAGAGAGACAGAGAGAGGGAAAGTGAGAAAGCAAGTCACCAAGTCTGGGACTCAAACCATGGTCAGCCATGTGGGAGTCCAGTGCCCTTAACCACTACACCACCTGCCGGCCCCAAAATGAACTGTTTTTTGTTTTTTGTTTTTTGTTTTTTGTTTTTTTTTTACTTTCTTTGTTTTTCCCCTAGGGCAGGTGCACTTGCCAGAGACAGATAGAGAAAGGAAAAATGAGAAAGCACCTCCCATCCAGCGAGGACCACACCACAGTCCTTTCTCCTCCGCCTTCTCTCAGGATTTGGGGTTTGCATACATGCACTTGGCATGCTTTTCCAACTACCAGGTCCAAGACTCGTACTATGCAATCAGCCTTGTGGTATCCAGCCATGTTAACTACCATGCCACCTGGCTGGCCCAAAATGAACACATTTTTAATCTTTCAAAATTACATATCATGGATGATAAATTATATTTTCCTCTTTTTTTCTTTTTTAAAGTTGCCAGTGGCGTGTGTGCTCACCAGAGAGAGACAGAAAAACCAGGATGGGGGTAGAGAGAAAGCATGCCTCAATGAGTGTGGCCATGCAGCAGTCCCTTCTCCATTTCTCCTTCCCCTTGGGATTTTGGCACACACATGTGCCCAGCATGTTTCTCAAGCTTCCAGAGCCAGGATTCAAACCAAGCTGGCCATGTAGGGTCTGATATCCTTTTACCATCGGAATAAAGGGCCAATCCTCATAAATTACATTTTCTTGTACACCAAGTTTAATTGTTCAGAATGTCTCTGTTTTATCTTTGCTTCCTTTCGTGATAACTAGAGATAAGCACTCTTCACACTGAATGTTAGTTGAGGGGACAGTTGTCCAACAGTTTAGTGAATGTGAAGCCACAGTCTTATTTTGCTTACAATTGCATTTGTATAGAACCCAGGAATTTTTCCAGAAAAAAAAAAATTGCTTCATCTCATCTGCAGATCCCTACCACAGTCTGCGTTGTACAATGTTCTATAACCTTTACCTAAAATCAAGGTTTGAATATTTCTGCAGTGGATTGCCTTCCGTAATTAACATTATTTTGCCTAGTTTTCTTAAGAACCAGGTTACAACAATTGCCATGTAAATGAATATGCAAATTGTAACTTAACCATATAGCCTAGGATACTATATTTTAAATACGATAGCACCTGGATTGAACTGTTTATGAACAAGTGGTTATATGCAAAGCATATTTGTCATGGAGCTATAAAAAGGATGGAAGAAAGGCAGAGGCTCCACTTGCCCCCTCCATTCCAATGAATTCATCTTTTAACATTCACTTTAATGGAGACTTCATTTATGAAGCTTTAAAAAAAAATCTCTCCTCCATCTGCTTCTGAAGTTGGAGTTAACTACTTTTTTATACCTCACTGAACCCTGTTCAAATGTGTATCAGTGCCCCTAAAACACACCAGGACAGGTGGTCTGCACGTCTAGTTGTCTACTAGACTATGGAATCCTTAAGAAGTGGACTGGTCTCATCCACCTTTCTGGTCACTTTGTCTCATACGTTTCCTTAGGTTTACCAAATGAATAAATCCATGAATGATTTAGAGTTCTTGGGAGGTGGCACTGCCTAGTGAGACATATCAGGTGGCTTCTTCTAGGATAAGAAAGGGTATAGAGACTCAATTATATATTAGTTCATGAATAGTTAATGGCTTTCAGCAGTTAACATTCTTCTTCCTATAGTAACTGGCGGGCAAGGTTGTTTTTGCAAAACTATGTTTCCAGGTTTGCAAGAGGGATACACACGTAGGTAGGCTTTACATTTGCAAATGTTTTATTTCTGAACTCCCTACACAGTAATACTATTAACCTTCATCTTTCAATGGCTCTGTTAAGTGCGTTATGATATGTTTATACCTACTTCCCTCTTTCTCTATGACTACTCAAAATTTCTGTCAGCAGGTCATGTGACCTTTACAGGTATACCCTACAAGATAGTATAAATTTCTCTACATAAGTAATATTATTTTTTGCCCTTGATAGAATCAGGCCAAGAAGAACGAGGTCAAGGAACAAATAAATTTGGTAAAGAAGAAGCCATCATAAGCCTATCAATAAAGTTCATGTGCAAGTTTCAGTGACTTGTAAGTGCACAAGGGGAGAGTCCCAGGAATTTTCCAGAATGTTCACGGGAAAGGTTGAAGGAGCTACAATGGGAGTAGGGTGGCACCCAGGTGAGTACTAGGACACGTGAAGGGCAGTCTAGGGAGTGTTAAGGACAAGGCTACACAGTGAGCCAAGGTCCGTGCCCAGCACTGGGAAGAGGCTTCAGACCGCTTTCATTCTGCGACTCTCCTCTGTCCAAACAAGCATGAGTCGCTGTCCTTGAAAACGTTTCTGTTTACTCAGTTCATTCTTAATGGGGCAAACATATTGGTCACAGACAGAGGGAAGGTCTGTAGCTCTGGACTCAATCAGACTCCTTGTACTTTACACAGGAAGCGCCAAGGCTGAATGCGTAAATGTCATCCTTCAAAGGTCATCTCTAAACACACAGAAGCAGTCTAGGAACACAGACAGCTCACCGAGCACTCAGAAACACAGAAGCGAGCCACGCAGCAGTTCCTTCCAGCCAGAGCAGGCTCAAGTTTGGGCAGGTCAAGCCAGGACTTGGTCCCTGGCAAACTGCCCATGGAGAGGAGAGCCAACTCCCCTGACTGTTATGTAGGAGCAGAGCCCAGGGCCACTACAGTAAGGAGGTCAGAGGGACCTGACTGCTCCAGCCAAACTAGAAAAGCCTGGCCTGAAATCCTGGACCTCACCTGTGCCTAGAAAGCTCTGAATTTCCCTAGCTCACCTGTCTGCTTCCAAGAAAACACCTTGAGCATGGCACATCCTTGCCCATCTGCCAACCCTGCACCACCACTCAGAGTTAAAGGGTTTGAATGGATTTGGAAGTCATGGGCTCCAACCCCTCCTACCTACCCATCATCATAAAATCTGCTTCAGACACCACCTCCTTCCTAACGATATTGTGGTCCCTCTGATCTCGTTGCTTGGGTACTTTAGTACATCCTTATGGTATTTATCGCTTTCTGACTTGTATTAGAGTTATTTTGAACATGTGTTCTGCACACCCTATAGGGTGAGGTTAAAACTTAAACTTTTTTTTTTTTTTTTTTTTTGGAGAGGTTTTTTGCTATAGGGCGCGTGCGCTCGCCAGACAGACAGAGAGAGACATAGAGACAGAAAGCGAGAAATCACCCCCCAGGGGGGATGGTCACGCCGCAATCCCTTCTCCTCCATTCTCCTCTCGGGATCTTGGGCACGCACGCACATGCGCCCGGCGTGAGTTGTAAGCCACCGGGTCCGAGACGCGAACCGCGGTCGACTACGTGGGAGTCCAGCGACATAGCCATTACGCTAACTGCTGGTTCCCAAAACTTAAACATTTTAAAGTATTTTGGTGCCTTAAATAGTAAACGATATCATCTATACAATAGTTTCCATAATTAAAGTTTTTGTGCTTTTGGAGAAAAATGTATTCTTCTAAAAAAAAATATATTTCTCTGCCTTTCTAGTTTCTCAAGTGCTCACTTAGTGTGTCCAGTGGGAACTCTGATGGTCCTGGTCCCAACCACATGGTGGACTGTGAGCATGTTCAGGGCAATGGCAGCCTTGCTCCCTTCCTTGAACCTGCTAAGGGTAACCAGTAAGCACACAATGCATGTATGATGAAAGGAGCAGAGCTAGCACTGACCAACGTGGGCCCCTCGATGATAAGCAAGAAGTTGAAATGGTCCCATCCAGGCTTCCCAGAAGCCCCAGAGACCACACAGCTCCTTTACGCAGGAAACGGCCTGCCTCTCGATAAGCAGCAGTGCACAATGCACAGCTTCCTACCCTTCCTCTCCCTGCCACTCAGGGCCCTTGGCAGGGAGCCATCCCCTCCAGTCTTCTTTAGGAAACTGCTCGTGAGACAACGGCACTAACACTGCACAGATAACATCTTCAGGTTTTTCTGGAGGCTGCTGACTGTTGTCAATGCCTTCAGAACGCAGCTTCTTAGATGGCTTAGAAGTTTCTCTACTTTTGATCCACACAGCACCACTTTCCACACCCTCAATCAGAAATCGGAAAAGACTCACCCCATTTCCCTTGTTCTCGATAGCAAAAAGCTGCAGAGAAAGCTGGCTCCCAGAGGGCTGCCGGGCTGAGGGGTGAGCAGGGAGAAGGCGTGGCAGGAGCACCTGGGCAGCCTGGACCACTTTCCCAGCCCCGCCCACCTCGCCCACGCAGCAGCACCTTGGTGCTTCCTGTCAGATGTCTGCCGGACACCTCTTTAAAGCACTCAAAGGCTGTCTACTCGTGGAACTAAATCCTAACCTTTTTCCTGGCTTTAAGTCTTAGGCAGATTTCTCTTAACATTTTTTTTATTGTAATCTACTAAAACTCAAACTGTTTTTCTTGAAATTAAAAAATGCATAAAAAATACCTATTTGATGACTGCAGTAAGCTGTATAGCCTCAGCTAGGTGCTACTTTATAGTATGTTCATTCTACTCACTGAGGTTTATGCCTAAAGTCGGACATATGTTCATAGATATGTATACATCAGCTGCTCTTGCTATTGAAAGTATTTAGATTAATCAAGGTCTTTTGTGAATCAGTAAAATGTGGGGGAGAGGGGAAGGCATAGAATGTAACTGTAGGTACCAGAGACAGTGTGGGAGGAGGGTGAGAAATGGCAGAAGGTGAGAGGGAGGGAATCAAGGGAGAAAAAAATTTTAAAAAGCGAAATATATAAGAAATAAGAAATGGAAAATTATTTGTTGGTGATAACATATATGGTGATATCCTTGATTGAGCCAATATACAGTGTATTCCGGATGGGAAAATCTCATTTTGTATACTGTAATGATATACAGTAAATGAATGTAAATAAATAAATTTAAAATTAAAAAAAAAAAAAGGCAGCCCAAGACTAAAAGTCACTGTCTGGGATTTGGAGTAAACATGGCCACAGGAGATAAAATACTCTAGGAGAATTCAGCTGAACTGGTCTTTTAAGGTCACTACGGGACTCCAGGATCAACTTACAACCCATGTCAGTTGTGATTCACGATGTTTCCTTTTTTTTTTTTTTTTTGAGAGGTTTTCACTATAGGGCGCGTGCGCTCGCCAGACAGACAGAGAGAGACATAGAGACAGAAAGCGAGAAATCACCCCCCAGGGGGGGATGGTCACACCGCAATCCCTTCTCCTCCATTCTCCCCTTGGGATCTTGGGCATGCACGCACACACGTCCGGCGTGAGTTCTAAGTCACCGGGTCCGGGACGCAAACCGTGGTCGACTACGTGGGAGTCCAGTGACATAGCCATTACGCTAACTGCTGGTTCCCTGATTCACGATGTTTCTATGACTTTGGATCCAGGGGTATGGTTGCTTAATGAAAGAGGTTGCAATTATATTCCGTGATGATCTCTGAACATATTATTTAGGAATATTAACTTATCCAACTGCCTAAAGAATTTCCCATCTGGGCTCACAACTGCTACATTCTCTGAAGCCATATCACCCTGTACTTTACTGAACTGCTTCAAAAATGACCTCTGAACTTCCCTAGGGCTTCTGCTATGGTTTGAGTGTCTTAACAAAACTCATGCTAAAACTTGATCATAGGTCAGCCTGTGGTTTGGTGGTTAAGTGAACTGGATCCCACATGGTCCACCACATAGTTCAAGTCTTAGACCTTGTGACTTGAAAAACACACCTATCTTCTCCATTCTCCACTTGGAATTTTGGGGACACATGTACATGCACCTAATGTGATTTTCAAGCCACCAGGTACAGGACTCGAACAGCAGTCAGCCATGTGGGAGTCCAGTGCCATAACCACTACACTACCTGCTGGTCGCAATTTTATTGTTTATAAATTATACAGTCTGTGGTATTATAGCAACAGAAAGTGAACTTTGATTCTCTTTTAAGCACCTATTTTTAAAAAAAGTTTTAACACCACCTTGTATCCTTTTATTATAATAGTAAATCATTGGCAAATGATTCTCAAAACTGTTTTTAAGTGCTCTTTTCCTTGTGAGAACCTGGGAGGTGGTGGCCAGGGCTATATGAAGTTTTTGGTGACCAGGATAGGCCTGGTATGCAAGGTGACCATGGGAGCCATCCTGAGGAAATGAATAGCCACCGCCATTCACAGTCACAGGTGTATGTATTGGTTTGGACGGTATCCCCCTCAAACTCCATAGTTATTTGGAACCTTTGGACATGACTTTATTTAGAAACAAGGTCTTTGTAGATATATTCAAGTTAAGATGAAATCACATTGGATTAGAATGGGCCCTAAATCAAGTCTGATAGGAATCCTTTTAAGAAAAGAATATAGGGATTGGCAGTTAGGGGAACTTGATCCCACATGGCTGACTGCACGGTTCCAATTCCACCCCTGGTGGCTTGAAAAGCATGCCAGCCATGTTTGTGTGTGCACCTAAAATCTTGACAGGATGAAGAAATAGAGGAGAAGGGATAGTGGTGTGATCACACCCTAGTGGGGGTGATTTCTCCCTCCTCTCTCTCTCTCTGTCTCTTTCTAGTGAACACATGTGCCCCCTGGGGGGAAAAAAAAGGCAAGAAATACAGGAGGGACACCATGTGACAATGGAGGCAGAAATTGAACTGACTCTTCTGAAAGCCAAGAAGTGCCAAGGAAAGGCACGGGGAGATTTCTCTCTCACAGTCCCCAGAAGAGCAAACCCTGGTGGTACCTTCATCTCAGACTTCTAGCCTCCAGAACTAGGGGAGAATAAACCTCTCCTGTCTTAGGCCCCTGGTTTGTGATACTCTATTATGGCAGCCCTGGCATGATTTCACATTTCAGTTATTGCATATATTACTGGGCTGATTCAAAGGACCATTTATTTAGTCAATCCCATTTCCCCAGTCACTTCTTCTTAAAACTTTTTTCTTTACTTATGATAGAACACGTGCACACACTCATGACAGTAACAGAGAGAGAGAAAGAGAGAGAGAGATAAGCACCCATGGCAGGGTCTGGTCATGAAGCCCCTTCCTCTGTCTTCCAACCTGTTGGATCTTGGAACATTCCAGTAATGTTTAAGGATGACAGGGCCAGGAATTCAAACCATGGCCACTATGCAGGATCTGGCTTCTCTCAAGTGGCATCACAATGAGTGGCCATCAGCCCTTCCCGGTCAACTCTTTTTCCTTTTTTTTTTTTTTTTTTAGTTTTGGTATAGGGCATATATACTCACCACAAAGAGAGAGGGAAAGTGAGAAATCATCCCCAGGGGGAATAGCCATGCTGCAATCCCTTTTCCTCCATCCTCTTCCTGGGACTTTGGGCACACACAGCCAGGTGTCTGAGACTCAAACAACAAAGTTAGTTATGTGGGATCCAGGTGCCTTAACCATCATGTCGTTGGCTGGCCCCTCCTCTGGTCACTTCTTGTAGGGTAGTATCCATCATAGACTATTGATCCTTTGTCCTCTAAGTCAATATTAATAGGATTATCCTGAAATGCAGACATAGTGTCTTCAGGTATCTCCTAGTCAATTAGGCCAACAATTTTCAAAATATGATCTATGGTGACCTTGAATTCCAAGAGATATACATGAAGGATGTCAGGTATGGGGGTAGAGTGCACAGCAGTGAGAGACAATGAACTGAGGAAATCTTGAAGCCTCATGGCAATTTTCCCCATTTGTCTTATTTTATGCAATGGATATTTAACTGTTTACTTTTATTACTAAAATTTTCAAAAATACATGCAAATTGAGAGTTCTCCAATAAAACTCAACTTTAAATAAAATAACTATGGGTATTTTGCCATACTTGTTTGATTTTGGGGGGTGTGTTTTGTTTTGTGCTGTTTTGTTTTAAATGCCATACAGCATGAGTGCACACGAGAGAAAGAGAGGCCACCTCCCAACAGGCCTGCTCTTCTTTTTATGTGCATACATACCCAGCATGTTGCCAAATGGGCTGAGATTTGAGCTCCAGGAAGCCATGTGGGGTATGTGCAGCTTCCTCTGCACATTGCTTAACTGCTACTCTATGAGGCCAGCCTGTTGTTCTATTTTTAATAAAATATTTTATTTGAAATATGAGTTTTACTATAATCCAACCAATCTCTTCATCATACGATTCTTCATCACGCTTTTCCAAGTTCCTGGAATGCCCTATCACAGCAACTTCCTCCATCGTATCAACTCCACCATTTTTAAGGTGATGACCTTCATCTCTTCCATTGACTCTTCCTATACTGAAATCTGGTGTAGCTTTTACTCATGGAAGTCCTGTTTTTACAATGTGTATAATGGAAGTTTATCATCTTTTCTACTGCTGTATTTATAATTGTGTCAATTATTCATGTTTATGTTTCTGCTTATTTTTCCGTTAGTGCTGAATCAAGACGTTTAAGTCCCCAGAAAGCAACATACTATGATGCAACACTGGACAGTGCCTACCCTGATGAAATTGGGGGAGGAGAGACAGGCAGGAAGAAAAACATATGAACGTGGCTCCAAAGTGGGCCAGAGCCAGGAGGTTGTGTATAGCCCCAGTTCTCCCACGAACTAGCTCTGTGCCAAGGATGCTTTGCTTCCCTTCTTTAGGTCTAAGGTTCCCTCTGTCAAAGCAAGGGATCAGTTAAATGACATAAATGTATAAAATGTATAAAATGAGAAGTAACCACTAGATGGAACCCATGGACCTTTCTCCACACTTGAGCACTACAAGGAGAGTTGAACTGAAGCAGAAAACAGAGAAGGCAGGAATGGGAGATGCTCTGGTGCTTGATGCAATGAGGCTCATACGTAGAAGAACAAGAGAAGTTGGCATGGTGGTTAAGGTGGCTGGATCCCACATGGCTGAATGCATAGTTCAAGTCCTCATCCTGGTGGCTTGAAAAACACACCAGGTACACGTGCAAAGGTGTTGAAAATCCTGAGAGGAAAGTGGAGGAGGGATTTCAGCATAGCCAATCCCTCTGGGGGATGCTTCCTCACTTTCTCTCTCTCTCTCTTTCTGTCTCTCTCCAGTGAGTGCACTCTCCCTTCCACAAATTTAATAAGTAAATTGATAGAGAAAAGTTCTTAGACATAAAAGTTCTTTAACATCTGAGCTAGGAAATTAGTGATCAGCTCAAGTCAGCCAAAGTGAAAGACATAGACATAGTTCATTCTCCTTCTTATTAAATCCCCAAGCTCTTAAACATGAAGTTTATAAATGCCAAATGACTTTCTATACTATCTGGAGTGAACGTTACTTAGAGTCCCACGTATTTTTAGCCAAATATGTTTAAATTAATGTCATTTTTAGAAGAAAGAGATACTAGTCACTTATGTTAAAGGCATCAAAAATATGGAGATAAAGAGCTTTTTTCAGAAGTTGAAGATAAAAATTTTTAGATTGATCAAAATGATGAGAAGAAAAAAAATCTACCAAGCACCCTGGCATTTGACAAAAAGTGGTCGAATATGGAAGATTTATTGTTGAGTGAAGCAAGTTGGGCTGTGAAAGAAAAACATTGTATTTCTCCACATAATGTATACTGACTATCCACACTCTATGGTAGAGATTGAAAGAGTGGAGGACACAAAAGCAGTGAAAATAGTTAAGGTCACTGGAGACAGTGCAGAAGAAGAGTGGGAGAGAGAAGAGTATAGGGAAGGAAATTAGGGAGAAAAAAATAGGAAGACAAGACATTTGTGGGACACAGAAATGGTTTACTGCCTGTTGACGATAATGTGTATAGTATTCTCAGTTGGACTGATCTGAGGTGTATTTCATGCTGAGTATATTCTCTTTACAAGTCAAATGAATGATGTTTTTAAAAATCATAAGAATAGGGGACCAGCAGATGGCGTAATGGCTATGTCGTTGGACTCCCATGTAGTTGATCACGGTTCGAGTCCTGGACCCAGTGGCTTAAACTCACACCAGGTACATGTGCGTGAGTGCCCAAGATCCCAAGAGGAGACTGGAAGAGAAGGGATTGCAGTGTGGCCACCCTCCCTGGGGGGAGTGATTTCTCGCTTTCAGTCTCTCTGTCTCTCTTTGTCTTTCTGGTAAGCACACAACACACACTATAGCAAAAATCTCTCAAAAAAATAAATAAGAAGAAAAATAATTTTTAAAAAAAATCTACCAAGCTGTAAGTATATAGAAACACCATCATTTTTTTTTTCTTTTGAGACTTTTGCTATAAGGCACGTGCACTCACTGGAGAGAGAGAGGGACAGAAGTGAGAAATCATCTTCCAGGGGGGATGGCCCTGCAATCCCTTCTTCTCCATTCTCCTCTAGGGATCTTGGGCATGTACGCACACGTGCCCGGTATGAGTTCCAAGCTATTGGGTCTGAGACTCGAACCACGGTCAATCATATGGGAGTCCAGTGCCTTTACCACCCCACCATCTGCTGGCCCCAAAAAACTATCATTCTTGTGTCATTTTTGTTTGTTAATCAGTTAACTCTTTTAACACTTGTTGAACAATAAGTATCACACCCTACTTATTATTATTCCTTAATACTAATATCCCATTCCAGGGCTGGCAGGTGGCAAGGTGGATAAGGTGCTGGGCTCTCACAAGGCCAACTATAGTTCAAGTCCTAGACCTGATAGCTTGCTTTCTCACTTTCCCTTTCTCCCTCTCTGTCTCTCTTTGGTCAAAATGAATGATAATAATAATAAATAAAATTAAATAAGTAAATAATTCTTTAAAAAATAATATCTAATTCCTTAATAAATATTCACTAGTGACACATAATAATGAGTGACATACTATGTGCTCCTGAACAGTTTCCTGAATAATCCTTTTCTTTCTTTTGCTCTTTCTTTCTTTCTTTTTATATTTGCCAGAGAGTACGTATGTTCACCAGAAAGAGGGGGAAAGTAAAAATGAACCTTCACAAGGCACGGTCATACTGCAATCCCTTCTCCTCCATTTCTTTGTCCTTCTCAAACTAGGACTAGGTCTAGAACTTGAACCACCCAGTTGGCCATGTGGGATCCACGTACCAGGGCTAGCCCAATAATTCTTTTCTTTTACTACCAAAGATTTTTGCAAAAGATGTAAAAATTCTTTGTAAACTGACTTCAGTATCTCTGTGGGAGTACTTTTTTCCCCACTCAGCACTTGGTTGTCTGAAACCATGTCCTTGTTTTCATCTTGGCCCTAGGCTTTTCAACCCTCTAAACCTAACCTTTAGGCTAACTCCAATGCAGCTCTCACCCTAATCTTCTAACTCCCAACCCTTAAAGGAAATTTTTTTTTTTGGAGAGGTTTTTGCCATTGGGCATGTGCGCTCGCCAGACAGACAGAGAGAGAGAAAGTGAAAAATCTCCCCTCAGAGGGGATGGCCACGCCACAATCCCTTCTCCTCCATTCTTCTCTCGGGATCTTGGGCACGCACACACACACGCCCAGCATGAGTTTAAGCCACCGGGTCCGGGACTCAATCTGCGGCCGACTACATGGGAGTCCAGCGACATAGCCATTACGCTAACTGCTGGTCCCTTAAAAAAATTTTTTTTGAAGAATGATGATAATGATGATGAACGACATTGAAACTGACATAACTCATATATCTCAGTATCACTCAGATTCAATATTTGAGAAAATGGTATTTGAAAGGAATTATAATTTCTTTATTCCTCACAACATTTTTGTCAATAGTAATTTTTAATGGCATTTAATAGATCATAAAACAGGATCTTAGAGATTTTAAATAATTTGTACTATAAACACATGTGGCAAAGTGAGAACTCAAACCTTGGTCTCTTGATACCAAGCGCAGTATCTCCAACATGCCACGTGGAGGGTATGAGTGATCGCCTAAGCTTTCACATGGGAGGTAGAGACTCTCCAGAGCAAGCTATCAGGAAGGTATGGGACCATTTCCTCCAGCCCTGGTAGAGCTGTTCTCTTGGTCTTCTCCTTATCACAGTTGCCATTCCTTTCTCACCCACAAAAGAAGAACCTGGCAGGGTTATTCTTGCACAGCACCATGGTCACTTGTTATCAATAGGTCAGTGTTACATAACCCCTAATTGGAAGAAACGAAGGGGAAAAACAAAACTATAAAATCAGGGCTGGCAAGTGGTGTGGTGGTTAAGGTGCTAGACTCCCAAATGGCTCACCGTGGTTCGAGTCTCAGACCTGATGGTTTGCTTTCTCATTTTCCCTTTCTCTCTTTCTCTGTCTCTCTGTTGCAAAATTAAAAAGAAATAATAATAACAGATAAAAATTTTTTAACTATAAAACTACTAACAAATAACAACACAAGAAAGGGCAAGGACCAACTGGTGGCACAGTGGTTAAGGCAGCTGAGTCTCACAGAACTGACTGTGTGGTTCAAGTGCTGGACCAGCAGCTTAGAAAACACAGTGGGTACATGTGCACACAATCCCAAAATCCCAAGACGAGAACGGAGGAGAAGGGAGAGCAGCATAATCATCCCTGCTCAGGGAAGATGCTTTCTCACTTCTCTCTCTCTGCCTCTCTTTGTCTCTCTCTGGTGAGCCCAAATGCCCCACAGCAAATGTATAAATAAAATAAAAAAGAAAGGGTGATACAATATCTAATGAGAGCTTCCATTCTCTCCATCCCAAACCAGAGAAAGAAAACTTTCCTGAGGGACTTGGGAGCTGAAGCTCACCAAAGTTCCCAAGACCCGCTTTTTTTTTTTTTTTTAATTGCTTTTTGCTTAGTTTTGTTTTGTTTTAGAATTTTTAATTTTGCTGTAGGGTGCATGCACTCACTGGAGACAGAGAGAGTGAAAAAGTGAGAAACTCCCCCTCCAAGGGGTCATGGTCACCAGACAATCCCTTGTCCCCCATTCTTTTGGGGACTTTGGGCAACACATGTTTGATGTGTTTTTCAAGCCGCCAGATCCAGGATTCAATCCATGCAGTCATTCATGTGGGATCTAGCCACCTTAACCACTATACTACCTAGCTGGCACCCCCCAAGCTTTTCCTTTTTTTTTTTAATAAAGGATATTGCAGATAGTTCTCTGAGCTACATGAATGGAGCTTCTCTCTAAGTGTTTTTCTTCTTGCCCAGAGACTAGTACAGGAGGTGGACAAACTTCAGCTCACCCTTAACAAAACAGCTAGCTCTGCCCACTGGTTTAGGAAGTTTTTATGCACACAAAAGAGCAAACTCGGAGACATGAACATGGAGAAGAATATCTAATGTTGTCCTGAAGGCCTCAGAAGGTCAATGTCTTTTGCCATTATTTCTGCAGTTCAGGAAACAAGATGGAAGTTCAGGAACTATAAGCTCTACTCACCAGCCCTATAACTAACATTATAGAGCTGAGAGCATTGTCCTTTAAATAGAAGTCTCTCATGAAAAAGCGTAGATCCCTTCCAGGTAGGAAGAGAGCTTGGTCCCTTGGTCTGTGCCCATGCCTGCGGTATGGGAGTGGAAGAGAGACCAGGGATAGTCTACTCCGTTTCCCTAACGATGGCACAGTTCTGTTCAGTTCTATGGACACAAACCAGGCTGGGTCTAGTAGCCCAGCCTGCTGACGAGGCTTGCAGGTCCTTTTGTTTTGACAAGACTGACCAAAAGAGGAATTTCAATGCACTGTTTACTCCTTTCTATGGCTTAGCATGACTGGTACAGCCTGATGCTGCAGAAGTCGGACTGCTCCTGCTCAATGGGAGGAAATTCCTTCTTGACCTCGGATTCCTTTCTGACAATTACCATATGCCCCTAGAGACCTGGGAAACTTCATTCCGGCCTGAGTGTCACCGTGGATGCCTTTCTTATCCTGATGAAGACTGAAGCTTTTTTTCTATTAGCACTGTGATAAGCTGCCTTGTCTCTAAATTCTGTAACAGTGAACTGCACACATTAGTTGTCTCCTCTGTTTAAAAACTGTTAAAGTTTCCTCTTAATCATTTAAAGCATGTTATCTTGGCCCTGGCCTGGGGATGACTGGCACAGGTAGCCAGTGTGAGTTTGACTAGAGGATATTCATGTGTCCACAGCAGAATATAAAAGTCTCACTTCTCTGACTCTGCAGGAGACTTGGATTAAAGTGAGAAAGAGCCATTACCCCCAGGAGCACATCCCGCTCCTGTCTCCTCTCCCAGATCCTCTGCAGGTGAGGCATCTACCACACCAAGAAAAAAAGGGACACAGAAGGAAAAATGCTACACTTGCCTACAACCACCAGCTGGTCTGCAAAGGAGCAGAGAAGACCAGCTCATGGAGAGAGAAAAAAGGCTTCTGTTGGGAGCTTAAAAACTAATGGTATATTGATAAGCAGTGTATTCACCCTGGGAAGATTCATTTTGTATGCTGTGGAGATATGCAGTGATTAAACGTTAAAAAGAAAGAAAGAAAGAAAGAAAGAAAGAAAGAAAGAAAGAAAGAAAGAAAGAAAGAAAGAAAGAAAGAAAGAATATAAATAAAAGAAAAACAATGATTTCACTAAAAATGGTGAAATTTTTAAAAATTAGCTATGCAGTTCCTTTTTTCTAAGTTTAGAAAAAAAATTTTCTTAGTCTTAAAAAATTTTTTTGTTTTATCAAAGAGTCACAGAGAAAAAGAAGAAAAATAGAGATAGTTTTCTGTTTCTTTGGTTTTATTCAGTTTAGTTTGGTTTTTTAGATTTTTGTCAAAGGGCAACTGCACTTACCAGTGAGAAACAGAGAGTAGGGGAAAGTAATAAATCACTCTCCGGGGGAGGATGGCCATGCCACAATCTCTTCTCCATTCTCCGCTCTGCAGGATTTTGGCCACACACGCACATGTGCCCATCATGTTTTTCAAGCTGCATGGTCTGAGACTCTAACCACAAAGTCGGCCATGTGGGATCCAGCTTCCCCAACCTCTGTGCCACCAGCTGGCTCAGAGGTAGGTATTTTTGACAGTCTCTCTCCTTGTTAAGATCCTCCTGCCCCAGTCTCCCAATTAGCCAGGATTACAGGTACACACAACCGTACCTGATGTGTTCAGGTTGGCCTGGAAATTGAACCTGTGACTCTCATGCATCTTCCAGTCTTCTAAGCAGTGGCACTACCTGTGTGCACTACTGCTAGGCCCCTAGACATTTGTTTTTAATTGTGAAAGTTTGTGTGTGCTCACCAGAGAGAGAGAAAGAAAATACCCTTCAGTGAGGCATGATCATGCCACAATCCATTTTTCTCCATTTCTCCATCTAGTCAGAATTTTTAGCATACACACATATGCACCTGGCATTTTTTTTTTGAGAGGTTTTTTGCTATAGGGCGCATGCACTCGCCAGACAGACAGAGACAGAGAGACAGAAAGCGAGAAATCACCCCCAGGGGGGATGGTCACGCCGCAATCCCTTCTCCTCCATTCCCCTCTTGGGATCCTGGGCATGCACGCACACTTGCCCGGCGTGAGTTTTAAGCCACCGGGTCCGGGACGCGAACCGCAGTCGACTACATGGGATTCCAGCGACATAGCCATTACGCCAACTGCTGGTCCTGGCACCTGGCATGTTTTTCAAGCCACCAAGGCCAGGGTTTGAACTGCAGTCAGCCACATGATCCAATTCCCTATGCATAGCACTTAACCACTGCATTAGTGCACAGGTGTGAAAATATTTTTACTCACGAAGTTAATTACAAGATTTCATGTGTTTAATTTTTGTTCATTTGTTTGTTTTTTTTAAAGAATTATTTTATTTAACTTTATTTATTTATTTATTTGACCAGAGAGAGACAGAGTGAGCAAGCAAGAGAGAAAGAGAAAGTGAGAAAGCAAGCCGCCAGGTCTGGAACTCGAACCGCTGTTGGCCATGTGGAGTCCAGCGCCCTTAACCACCGCACCATCTGCCAATCGCCATTTGTTTGTTTTAAGAGTAGGAAAATATGGTACAATGGTTCATAGTGAAAAGTAAATTTTTCTCCTTAGTTTCCCAGCCTCTCAACTCCAATTTCTTATATATACTGGCAAGGATACTTTTCTCAGTCATAGGTATACGTGTACACATGTTTATGTGTATGTGCATGTGTGCAAATTTATCATTGTTCTGAATTACAAATGTAACTATGCATCCTATATTTGATCTGGTAACCCTATACTGGAGGTCTGTGCTTCTAGGCCCTCTCCAGCCCACAAATAGAATATTCATATATTATAGATATATATACATACATATATAATAGTATTATAGTATTATACATACATATATATAATACATATGTATGTGTATATGTATATATATGCATATATATGTGTGTATATATATATATACATACACACATTCATATATCCATGTATACACACATAATGTGTGCTGACTTCTCTCTGTGTATATATTCGTGTATAATTAAATATGAGTTCATGGGCCAGCAGATGGCATGGTGGTTAAGGGCACTGGACTTCCACATGGCTGACTATGGTTCGAGTCCCAGACCTAGCAACTTGCTTTCTCACTTTCCCTTTCTCACTTTCCCTTTCTCTCTCTCTTTCTGTCTCTCTCCAGTCAAATTTTTAAAATAATAATGGCAAATAAAATGAAATAAATAATTCCTTAGATAAATAAATAAGATTTCATATGTAAGTCTTTGGCTCTAATCCAGAGTTCCTTCTAGCCTTCCTTCTTTATTTATCTGTAACTTATGTCTGCAGCAGTGAAACACCTGGCCCCCGTCATCTTTTATCTCTGTCTATTTGCCCATTATTACTTGTTGTATGTGTACAACAGTTTCAGAATTGTTAAATGATTCCCACAAGAGAAACAAACTTACCCAATGGAGTGCAATGATTGTGTACAGTTCATTTTGTCCTCAGCCTTACAATTCCAAGACGAAACAGCAATTTCAAAGGTGTGCTCCTCTTCCATGCTCCCTTCAGTGATGATATCTCACATGGCTACATTCATTTGTCAAAGCGTGGGTTTCATTCTGAGATCCCCAACATCCTGGTTGAGTTTTTTTTATTGTACATATTGAAGTCCCTCCTTCAAAGTACAGTTCTATGGACTTTAACAAATGCACAGCCATTTATCCAGCATCCCAGTGTCATATAGAAAGAACAAGTCTCGTGCCCTACAAATTCTCCATGAGAGCCAGCAGGTGGCATGGTGGTTAAGGTGCTGGGTTCCCACATGGTGGACCACTGTTCAAGTCCTAGACCTGCAGCTTGCTTTCTCACTTTTCCTTTCTCTCTCTCTGTCTCTCTAGTGTTCGTACATGCCCTATAGCAAATTGGAAATATTAATGATTATAATAATGAATAATTTTTTTAATTCCCCATGAATCCTCTTTGCAGTCAATTTACCCCATCCCCCAGCACCACCACCAACCTCTCTTCCATTTCAATAGGATTGCCTTTTCTTTTCTTTTCTCTTTTTGAAGATGATTGAACTACTTTTTTTTCTAATTTTTATATATATTTATATGTATATATGTATATATATATATATATATATATATATATATATATATATATAACTTTTTTAATGAAGCACAAATTACAGAGCATTGTTTTTCAGAGAATTTGACATTTATTAGTTTGTTAAATATTTCTTCCCTTTGCCTCTCCTGCCTACCCTCTAACACCCACTGTCTACCACCCATTCCTCTCCCATACAGTCTCTGGTAGTTACACTTATCTTCTCTACTACTATATCTTCAGATCTTTCTATTTCTGCCATAGAGTGCAGATATTCCATACATATTTAGTGGAGATATACAGTATGTCTCTTTCAAAGTCTGACTCACTTCACTCAACATTAAGTCCTCTATATTCATCCACTTTGAATCAAACAATAGGGTCTTATGGTTTCTATGGCTGAGTAATATTCCATAGTATGTGTGTGTGTGTGTGTGTGTGTGTGTGTATATACATAAAATCAATTTTTGGACACTTAAGTTGATTCTCTGTCCTAGCAATTGTGAATAAAGCTGCAATGTACATGAATGTGCAGGTGTCTTTCCAACTTAGTGTTTTCATATCCTTTGGGTAAATATCAAATGAGTGGGATTATCGGGTCGTATGGTAGTTCCATTTGTAGATTTTTGAGAAATCTCCATATAGTTTTCCATAGAGTTTGTACCAATTCACATTCCCACCAACAGTATAAGAGGATTCCCTTTTCACCACAGCCTTACCAGCACTTGTCATTTTTATTTTTAATCTTAGCCTTTTTTTATTTATTGTTTATACATTCAATCGCTATTCATCATTTAGATTGTAAAGAAACTACCCAGAATGATATATACCTCAGTCCAGCCCAGCTGAGAATACTATACACATCCTCATCAACAGATAATAAACAATATCTATGTCTCACATATGTCTTACCTCTCTATTTTTTCCCCAAATTTCCTCTCCTATTCTCTTCCCCTCCCACACTCTCCTTTCACTTTGTCTCTAGTGTCCATAACAATTTTTAATGCCTTTATGTCCTCCAGTCTTTCACTCTCTACCATAGAGTGCAGTCAGTTGGTATATGTTAAGTGGAAACATACAATGTCTCTGTTTCATAGCCTGACTTGCTTCACTCAGCAACAAATCATCCATATTCATTCACTTTCTATCAAATGCCAGGGACTTGTTTTTTATGGCTGAATAGTATTCCATGGAGTATATGTGCCACACTTTTTCAATCCATTCATTTGTTTGTGGGCATTTGGGCTGGTTCCATGTCTTAGCAATAGTGAATAATGTTGCAATAAATATAGTTGTGCGAGCACTTTTCCAACTGAGCATTCTTCTTTGGGTAGATATCCAGGAGTGGAATTACTGGATCATATGGTAGTTCTATTTGAAGGTCTTTGAGGATCTTCCATACTGTTCTCCACAGTGGCTGGACCAATTTACATTCCCACCATCAATGTAGTAGTGTTCCCCTTTCACCACATCCCCTGCAGCACTTATCATTTTTTGACTGGGGTTAAATGATATCTCATTGTGGTTTTAATTTGCATTTCTTTCATAACAAGAGACTTTGAACATCTTTCATATGTCTTTTGGCCATTTGTAAGTCTTCTTTGGAGAGTTGTCTATTCAATTAATTTGCCCATTTTAAACTGGATTACTTATTTTTTAATGGGTAACTACTTGTGTTCTTTATACATTCTAGTTATCAATCTTTTGTCTGTGAAATAATTTCCAAATATTTTCACCCATTCTGAGGTTTGTCTTTTCACTCTAGTTATAGTTTCCTTTGTTGTTAGGAAGTTTTTAGCTTGATGTAATCCCACTGTCCTGTTTTTGGCTTGCGCATTGAGGGTCTTATTTAAGAAATCTTTGCTCACTCCAATGTCTTCAAGAGTTTCCTCTAAGTTTTCTACCAGTACTTTTCTAGTTTGAGACTTTACATTTAAATCTTTTATTCATTTGAGTTTATTCTTGTTAATGGTGAGAGACAGGGGTCCAGCTCCATTTTTCTGCAGGTGGTTATCCAGTTCTTTCAGCACCACTTGCTAAACAGACTTTCACTTCTCCACTGCACTGTCTTGTACCCTTTGTCAAAGATCAGTTGACTGTATGATTTGGTGGGGAGTTGGGGATTATTTCTGGATTCTCTATTCTGTTCCATTGGTCAATCTGCCTGTTTTGTGCCAGTGCTATGTTTTTAGATTATCACTGCTTTGTAATATATTTTGAAGTTGTTTAGTGAGATGCCTCTAATTTATTATCTTGTGACAGTATTTTCTTGATGACATGGGGTCTTTTATGATTCTAGACAAGTTTTATCATTGGTTTTTATATCTTTGTGAAGAATGTCACCCTCAATTTGATTGGAATTGTGTTGACTATGTAAATTCATTTGGGTAGAACTGAGAGTTTTATTATATTGACTCTTCCAATTCAAGAACATGTGATGTCTTTCCTTTTTTCTTTTTCTTTTCTTTTTTGTTTTGTTTTCTATTTCTTTTTTCATAGTTTTTCTTGTTGAGATCTTTCACCTCTTTGTTTAGGTTTATTTTTAGATTGCTTATTTATCTTTTGGTTATTGTAATTAGGATTGCTTTCTTCAATTCTCAGTCTGTTCATTGTTGGTGTATAACAATGCTATAGATTTTTATATATTGATTTTGTATCCTACTACTTTCCTTAATTCATGTATCAATCCTATAAATTTTTTCATGATTCCCTTGGATTGTTTATGTATATAGTCATACATCTGTGAATGGCTAAGCTTGTTCTTTTCCTGTCTGAATGATGTCTTGTCTGATAGCACTGACTAGGACTTCCAGCACTATGTTGAAAAGGCGTGGAGAAAGTAGGCAGTCTTCTCTTGTGTCAGTTTTTAGTGGGAAGGCTTTCAGCTTTTCCAAATTCAATAAGATGTTTGCAATGGGTATCTCAGATATGGCTATTATGGTGTTGAGGAATGTCTCTTTTACCCCTATTTTGCTGAGAGTCTTGATCCTGAACGGATGTTGCATTTTATCAAATGCCTTTTCTGCATCTAAAGATAAGATTATATGGTTTTGGGACCAGCAGTTAGCGTAATGGCTATATCGCTGGACTCCCACATAGCCGACCGCGGTTCAAGTCCCAGACCTGGTGGCTTAAACTCACGCCAGGCGCGTGTGCATGCGTGCCCAAGATCCCGAGAGGAGAATGGAAGAGAAGGGATTGTGGTGTGACCATCCCCAGTGGGAGGTGATTTCTTGCTTTCTATCTCTCTGTCTTTGTCTGTCTGGTGAGCGCACGCACCCTATAGCAAAAACCTCTCCAAAAAAAGAAAAAGAAAAGATCATATGGTTTTTATCTTTCTTTCTACTAATGTAATGTATTACATTTATTGTTTTGCATATATTGAACCATCCTTTCATCCCTGGGATGAAACCTACCAGCCTACCTGGTAGTGATGATCATTTTCTTAATATACTGTTGGATTTGGTTTGCTCATATATTGATGAAATTTTTTATATCAGTATTCATCAGGGATATTTGTCTGTAAGTTTTCTTTTTTTGTTATGTCCTTGTCTGTTTTTAGAATCAGAATTATGGAGGCTTCATAGAATGATTTTGGAAAGGTTCCTTACTTTTGGATCTTAGTAATAGTTTGAGGAGAATTGGGGTTAGCTCTTCTTTAGAAGTTTGATAGAATTCAGAAGTGAAGCCACTAGGACCTGCGCTTTTCTTTGCTGGGAGACTATTAATTTGACTCAAACTCATAACTTGTTATTGGTCTATTCAGGTTTTCTATTTTATTCTGATTCAACTTAGATAACTGTACATGTCCAGAAATTTGTCCATCTCACCCAGGTTTTCTAGTTTGTTCCATGTAGTCATTCACAATATTTTCTTATAATTTCTATATTTCTAGTTTTATCTATTTGATAAAAAAAAAAACTGATTTTATCTATCTGGCTCCTTTAACTGTTTTTCTTGATTAGTCCAACTAATGATTTGTCCATTTTGTTTATCCTCTCAAAGGAACAGCTTTATGGGACTAGCAGGTGGTGTGGTGGTTAAGATGCTGGACACTCCAACATGGCTGACCTTGTTTCAAGTCCTGGACCTGGTGGCTTGCTTTCTCACTTTCTACCTCTCTCTTTCTGATCAAATTAAAACAAATGAATGAATAAATAAAATAAAATATTCTTTTAAAAATAAACAGATTTCTGTTTCATTGATTTTTTTGGTACAGTTCTTTTATTCTCTATTTTATTTACTTCAGCTCTAATCTTCATTATTTCTTTTCTCCTGTTATTTGTGTGTGGGGTTGTTGTTGTTTCCTTTCCAGTTCCTTGAGATGTAATTTTAAGTTACTTATTTGCCACCTTTGTGTTGTTTGTTTGTAAATACTAGTGGCTATGAATTTCCCTCTTATGACTGCTTTCACTGTGTCCCAAAGGTTATGGAGAGTGGTGTGTTCATTATCATTGCCTTCAATGAATCTTTTGATTTCAGTCTTAATTTATTCAGCAATTTCTTTTTTTTTTTTTTTTTTTTTTTTGAGGTTTTATTGTCTTAGGGCACACACACTCACCAGAGAGAAAGAGACAGTGAGAGAGAAAGTGAGAAATCACACCCCAGGGGAATGGCCATGCTGCAATCCCTTCTCCATTCTCCTCCCAAGATCTTGGACGCACATGCACATGCACCTAGTGTGAGTTTCAAGCCACTAGGTCCAGAACTAGAATTACCATCAGTCACTTGGGAGTCCAGCAATGTAACCACTATGCTATCTGCTGGCCCATCTTCAGTAGTAACAAATTCATTCAAAAGTAGGTTGCTTGGGACCAGAAGTTAGTGTAATGGCTATGTCACTGGACTCTCATGTAGTCAATCGCAGTTCAAGTCCCGGACCTGGTGGCTTAAACTCACGCTGGGCGCATGTGTGTGCATGCCCAAGATCCTGAGAGGAGAATGGAGGAGAAGGGATTGTGGCATGGCCATCCCCCCCTGGGGTGATTTTTCGCTTTCTAACTCTCTGTCTCTCTCTGTCTGTCTGGCGAGCTCACATCCCCTATAGCAAAAATCTCTCCAAAAAAAATAAGAATAATAAGTAGGTTGCTTGGTTTCCATGATTTTGAGTATTTTCAAGGGCTCTTTCTGTGGTTGATTTCAAGTTTAATTCCATTGTAGTAGGGTAATGTGTTAGGTATAGTTCTATACTTTTAAATTTACAAAGGCTTATTTTGTGGACTGTTATGTGGTCAATCTTTGAAAATGTCCCATATGGAGATGAGAAAAAGTGTATTTTGTACTTTCTGGGTGGACCACTCTATATTTATCTCTCAGGTCTTTCTATTTTAGGGTGTTAATTAGTTCCTGTGTCTCTATTTTTTGTCTAGATGACCTTTCCAGTGGTGACAGTAAGGTGTTAAAATCCCCAGTAATTAATGTATTGCATTCTATATCTCCCTCTAGATCTAGCAGTTTTTCATTTACATATTTGGGTGCCCTAGCATTGAATGCACACATATTTATGACTACTATATCTTCTTGGTGAATTATCTTCTTGGTGAATTATCTTTTTAAAACTATGTAGTGTCCTGAATCATGGTGCCACTGGGGAGGGGAGAAACAGTTGCTGCCACCATTGCCAGGAGACACAGAGACAGGTTGTTACCTTTTCATTTCTCACAATTAGGCTGAACACGATTGAACCATGGGAGAACACAGTTCAGACAACAGCATCTACTTTAAGGCAGAGGAAAAGGAGCTGACCTTCAATGAGAAGATGCTCAGGTTTGTGGATAAAAACAGACTCGTGCCTTCCTCATCTGGAACTGTTTATGATAGGATCACCACTGTTCTTATTGAGCAGGACCCTGGCACTTTGGAGGATGAAGATGATGATGGACGGTGTGGAGAACACTTGCGTTTTCTAGTAGGGGGTGAAAAGGGCTTTCACTTAATAGATCATGAAGCAATGTCTCAGGATTATGTGCAACACATTATCTCAACAGATCAGTTTCATTTGACAATAAGCTTTGGTTCCATGCCCCTGCCAAGAAACATATTGAAATTCAAGAATACTGAATTATAATTTCTTAAATATTCTCCCAAAATCATAAGTAAAGTAGAAATTGTACTGAAGTAACTCCATGTTCTGATGCTGGAATAAGTAGATATAGCTTATCTCTCAATTTTATACAAATGCTTTAGAGATGAGTATGTGTTGGCATATTCTTTGTTATCTTAGTGGATGTTTTATCAGTAACATAAGCCAACTTTTTTTTATAAGAAATTCAGGAAAGAGAGAGCAAATGAGAACAGGTTATCTAAAATGAGTATTGGTCCAACTCCATGGTATAGCAGTAACATACTGCTCAAGAGAAGCTGGATCCTACATGGCAACCACGGTTTGAATCCCTGACCTGGTCAGCCTGCAACATGCTGGGGACACGCATGAATGCCTGAGACCTGACAGGCTAGAGGACTGGAGGAAGGAGATTGTAGTATGACCAGATCCTGTGGAGGATGCTCACTCTTACATGTGTATTTATGAGCTCTATCATGAATAAAGGAGAAAAAAAAAGTTAAAAAAAAGAACTATGTAGTATCCTTTTTTTTGTCTCTTGTTACCCTTTTTATTATAAAGTCTACTTTGTCTAATAGCAATATCATGACGCCTACCTTTTTTTTTTCATTTGTTTGCATGAAATAACTGTTTTCAGCCCTTCACTTTTAGTCTATGTATATCTTTGTCAATGACATGTATGTCTTTTAAGCAACATTGAGCCAATCCATTGAGCCAATCTGTGTCTTTTAGTTGTGGAATTTTTTTTTTTAAGTTGGGGAATTTAATCTATTAACATTCCGTGTTCTTATTGACATTTGTGGGCTTATTTCTGTCCTTTTGTTACTTCGGTTTTTTTTTTCCTGGTTGTTTTTTCCTTATTCTACTTATTTCCCTTTTGTTTTTCAGGTGTAGTATTCCATTAAGTATTTCCGTAAGGGCTGGACTTCTTAGAGAATTCTTTAGGTTTTTGTTTATCTGGGAATGATTTTATATCTTCTTCCCATTTGAAGGACAATCTTGACAGGTATAGTATTCTTAACTGAAATTGTTTTTCTTTCAAACTTTTAAATATGTCTTACCATTCTTTCCTTGCCTGCTTCATTTCAGTTGCAAGGTCTAATGTTAGTCTAATGGTAACCTTTTTAAGTGACTTGACATTTCTCTCTTGTTACTTTTAGAATAATGTCTTTGTCTTTAATTTTTACCGATTTTGGTTATGATGTGTTCTGGCAAAGATCTTCTTATGTTAGATCTATTTGTTGTTCTTCATATTTTCTGGATTAGGATTTCCATATGCCTCTCTAAATTTGGAGAGATTTTTGCTAATATATCATAATAGAAAATGTTTAGGCCTTTACCTGTCTCTTCACCTTCTGGAATATTTACTAGACAAATATCTGGCCATTTTATACGCCTAAAATTTCCCATATGTCAACCTCATTTTTAATGTCTTATTTTTCCATTCTTCTCAGTTTCTTTTACTAAGTCAGAAGTTTTGTCTTCAAGATCAGAGATTCTTGCTTCTGTATAGTCTAACTTGTTAGTAGATTTGAGGGAAGTTTTTATTTCCTGCATTATATTCTTTATCTCCAGAAGTTCTGTTTGATATTTTTGTCAGGATGTCGGTCTCTTTGTGGAGTTTCTCCTTCAAGTCATGGAAAGAGTTTCTAATCTGGAGTTCGTTTTATGTTTTCTCTGGCATCTCATTGAGTCTAGTTACGAAAAATACTCTGAATTCTTTTTCTGACATTTCAGTGATTTCCTGTGTTTTATTCATTGTTGGTGAGGAGTTATTGTGTTCCTTTGGGGGAAATTATTTTCAGGTTTTCTCAAAGATCTCGAGGCTCCGCTGTAATTTTTAGTCATCTGGTGATGTATTCACTTCTTGCTAATTCTTCAGAGTAGCTGTGTGCTCAAATGCTTCCCTTTGTTGTGAACTAGCTCTGTGCCAGTTTTCCTCCTCTGCTGTGGATGGCAGTATGGAATCCACAGTAGGAGTCTTGGATTCAAATTTACAGGGAGGAATTTCTCTATTTTTTCTGGTGGGTTGAGTGTAGGGAGAGGTTTCCTCCAGATCCTAGCAGTGTTCAGATGTTTGCCTCCTATATTCCTAAACTTCTCTAATCCCTACATGCCTGGAGGCTGAGCTACACAGCAAGAATGTAAGGTAGTGCTGTGTGTGGGCTGAAGCAGCCCCTTTTCCCATACCCTAGGCTGGACAGGGACCTTCTTTTTTTTTTCTTTTTTAGATTTTTGCCATAGGGCGAGCATGCTGCCCAGCATGCTATCAAGCCACCGTGTCTGTGGAGTCAGCCATCTGGCAATTCAGTGCCTTAACCACCACACCACTGGCTGACCCAGCATTGCCATTTCTAAAATGTAACATGAATATAGTCATACAATATTTAGCCTTTGGAATCTGTCTTCTTTTACTTAGCAAAATGTATTTAAGATTCATTCATGTTGTCATGTGAATCAATAACTCATTCTTTTTAAAAACTGGATGGGGGCCAGCAGATGACATAGTGGTTAGGGTGCTGGACTCCTACATGGCCAATGATGATTTGTGTCCTGGGCCTGGTGGGTTGAAAATCATGCCAAGCACCCGTGCCTGAGTGCCCAGAATCCCAGAAAGAGAATGGAGGAGAAAGGATTGCTGCATGATCATGCTCCAAGTGATAGGGGGTGGGGTGATTTCTCACTTTTCCTTTCACTTTCTGTCTCTGATTCTCTCTGGTGAGTGCACACACCCAATGGCCAAAAAAAAAAAAAAAAAAAAAGCCATAAAAAAAGGGGAAAAGAGCTAAATAGTATTTTATTACAGTAATGTGCCACAGTGCATTTATCCATCCACCTGCTGAAGACATAGTATTTGCTTCCAGATTTTGAAGATTATCGGTAAAGTTGCTGTAAGTATTTGCACACAGAGGCTCACTCTGTGGTGCAGCAGTACTCTACTGCTCAAGAGAAACCTGATCCCGACTGGCCTGCTGTGCAGAACCTGCTGGCTAGGTGGGCGGCTCGCCATCCCGGACTAAGAGAAGCAAGAACCGCGGCTCCTGGGGAGCTACGAGGCGCGTGGAGTCCAGGAGTCTGGCCACCGCCGCCTCCTTCTGCAGCGGGAGACGGCGCACCGGCAGGCGCACCAGCGGCAGCGGCGACCCTGCGCGCAGGTGGCAGTGTAGAAGCCAAAAATGAGAGCTTCCAGAAGTGGTTCCTGAAAAATAGAGTTGAGTGTACATGAGTAAGCAAGCACAGGAATCTGAAAAAACCACAGGTGAAGAAACTGAATCCTGAAAGTTTGGCAACATCCTTGGAGTTACACAAAGAACTGAAGCAGCCACTGGCTTACCTAAGAAGTTGGGAGGAGAAAGGCTTCTCCTTGATTGGCATCTTCTATGAAGAGAAAGGCTTTTGCTCTGCTTTTTTGGGAAGAAACCGACCATCCACCAGATGACTAGAAATCGCTGCAGGACCACAAGAAATATGGAGAAGCAGGAAAATGCCCCTCCTCCAATTGAAACGGATAGCTCCTCTTCATCCACACACAGTTCAAGGGAATTCATGGAAATGTCTGATAAACAATTCAGATCATTCATAATGGCAAAGCTAACAGAGATCGAAGAGAAGAGAGACAAGGAACTGCTGAAGGGGAAGGAGAAAGGAGTTGAAGAGTTCTAGGAGGTGAGGAAATTCATGCAAGATCTAAAAGAGGAGTTTCACACTTTACAAAAGAATCAGATGGAGCTGTTAGAGATGAAGGCTATAATACAAGAAGTCAAAATCTCCCTTGAAAGTATTAAAAGCAGACTAGATCATTCAGAAAATGGAATCTCTAATGTAGAAGAGAAAATGGCTGGCCTAGAAAGGTCCACCATAAAGACTGAGAAAATGGCCCAAAACTTTGAGAATAATATGCAAGAAGTACTAGATACAATTAAACGTCCAGGGGCGGCAGGCGGGGGCTCCGCTCCGCGTGCCGGCGCGTGGGGGTGGGGAGGCGGGCGCGGGGGCTCCAATCCACGTGCTGGGGTGCGGGGTCAGGGCACGGGGGCTCCGCTCCACGTGCCCTGTCTGGAGGTCTGGCCCGACAAGCTCTGCCCCACGTGCCGTGGCCGGGGCTCTGTCCTGTGTGCCATGGCCGGGGCTCTGTCCTGTGTGCCGTGGCCGGGGTCTGCCCCGCGTGCCTTGGCCGGGGTCTGTCCCGCGTGCCGTGGCCGGGGCTCTGTCCCACGTGCCGTGGCCGGGGTCTGCCCCGCGTGCCTTGGCCGGGGTCTGCCCCGTGTGCCGTGGCCGGGGCTCTGCTCCGCATGCCCTATCCGGAGGTCCGGCCCGACCGGGGCTCTGCCCCGCGTGCTGTGGCCGGGGCCCTGTTCCACGTGCCGTGGCCGGGGTCTGCCCCCGCGTGCCGTGGCCGGGTTCTGCCCCCGCGTGCCGTGGCCGGGACTCTGCCCTGCGTGCCGTGGCTGGGACTCTGCCCTGCGTGCCGTGGCCGGGGTCTGCCCCACGCGCCGTGACCAGGGCCCTGTCCCACGTGCCGTGGCCGGGGTCTGCCCCCGCGTGCCGTGGCCGGGGTCTGCCCCCGCGTGCCGTGGCCGGGGTCCTGCCCCGCGTGCCGTGGCCGGCGTCTGCCCCCGCGTGCCGTGGCCGGGGTCTGCCCCGCGTGCCGTGGCCGGGGTTCTGCCCCGCGTGCCGTGGCCGGGTTCTGCCCCGCGTGCCGTGGCCGGGACTCTGCCCCGCGTGCCGTAGCCGGGGTCTGCCCCCGCGTGCCGTGGCCAGGGTTCTGCCCCGCGTGCCGTGGCCGGGGTTCTGCCCCCGCGTGCCGTGGCCGGGGGTCTGCCCCCCGCGTGCCGTGGCCGGGGTTCTGCCCCGCGTGCCGTGGCCGGGCCCTGCCCCGCGTGCCGTGGCCGGGGCTCTGCCCCGCGTGCCGTGGCCGGGGTCTGCCCCGCGTGCCGTGGCCGGGGCTCTGCCCCCGCGTGCCGTGGCCGGGATCTGCCCCGCGTGCCGCAACCGCTGATGGCCGTCTCTGCTTTCCTGAGCCGCGTTCCTGAAACTGTGTTCCATGGAGATTCACCTACATTTGCGGGGCTGCACGAGACCCACCCTTGGTCCAGCCCTGAGTGCAGTCTACGTTTCCTATTGTTGGGAACTTTATGATCTGATAATTGGAAAAAAAAAATCATGTTTATCATAAAAAATATTTAGAATAATAATAATAATGATTGGGGGAAACATAGGAAAGATATTGAATGTTGAAGCGGGGAGATTAATGTCTCTGTACTGACTGACATGCATGGCATTCCCTTTTGAAAAAGCAATGTAATACACTGTAAAGTTATATGTAATTCAATGTAATAAAAAATAGATAATAAAAAAATAAATAAAAAAATAAAATAAATAAAAAATAAAAATAAAATAAAAAAAAAAGAAATGCAAAAAAAAAAAAAAAAAGAGAAACCTGATCCCACCTGGCAACCATGGTTCAAATCCCCAACCCAGTCAGACATGCCTGACATGCACACAATGCCAGGGTCCAGTGGACCAGAGGAGAGGACGGCAACATGACTAAAGAATGTAGAGAGCATCTCTCTCTCTTTCTTCCTCTCTCCTTCTCTCCATGTACATGCTGTATCATGAATAAAGAAAACGATGAGATAAAGACTTGCACATAGGTTTTTGTATGAACACAAGATTTTGGTTCACTTGAGTAACTATCTAGGAATGCAATTGCTGAAAAATTGTGTGTATTTTTTTGTTACAATAGTTACAGATGACAGGACAGCCTGCATATGTGATGTTGAGGGTGTTGATCACCACTGAGGTGCAGAAAGAGAGAGCATGACTTGTCTGTTTGTAAGGTCTGGGCTTCAGTAACCTCCATTAGACAATAAGAAGGGGGCAATAAGCAACCTTTTTTAGTTTAAGAGTCAAAAAGAGAATTAGGGTTGACTCAGTGGTGCAGTGCTAATGTGCTACTCAAGCAAAGCTAGATCTATAAGGTGGACTAGTGATTCAGTTCCCAGTTCAACCTGTACATGCTGGGCATGCATGCCCACCATCCTGGCTGACCTGAAAGGCTGGGAAAGGATCATGGTGTGAGACCCTATAAAGAGTGATCTCACTCTCATGAAAAAAAATTTTCGAAAGCTTCGGATAAAGGGGACCAGCAGTTAGCGTAATGGCTATGTCACTGGACTCCCACATAGTCGACCGCAGTTCAAGTCCCGAACCCGGCGGCTTAAATTCACGCCGGGTGCGTGTACATGTGTGCCCAAGATCCCAAGAGGAGAATGGAGAAGGGATTGCGGCGTGGCCATCCCCCCAGGGGGTGATTTCTCGCTTTCTATCTCTCTGTCTCTCTCTGTCTTTCTGGCACGCGCCCTATAGCGAAAACCTCTCCAAAAAAAAAAAAAAAAAGTTTTCTATAAAAACAGTCTTTCAGATGAGAGCTAGTTGCTAATCTATAGACAAAATCACATAGCTTGAATCACAGTACCACTCTAGAGAACCATAATAATTGAATTTGATTTTCTTTGTTCTAGTTCCCTTCAGAGACATCTGCCTCCTAATTTGTGAGACTGGAAGAGCAGAATTCTGATTTATAGTTTAGTTTGCTGTAATAATTTCAGCAGTCCTTTAGGCAATTCTCAGTAATAAGTACTTTGAGGAGGGGCTGTGGAGGCCCTGGCCTCATGATGGTCTTTGACACATGCAGACCAGCCTCACTGGCTGCGCTGCAGGGATCTGATGCAGACATCTGTGGTTGGCGAACTTGTAATTTGTGCTTTTGACTTGGCTGATGCTGGCTGTGTCTGAACCCGGCTATGTGGGGATTAGGGCCAGTTGAGGAAGTGAGACCCCAGGATCATCTTCTTTCTGGCTATGCTGGATCAATAATCTGCTTTGGTACAATTGTAAGTCCATTCAGCTTAGGTACGTCCATTCAGTTTAGGGAGGAATCCTTGAACAGGAGTAAGTGAGGAAGGTGGGGCGGAATACGTAAGTTGTGGGTGATGGGAGGCCAGAGCCCTTGGTAACCTTGGTTATAACATTCTAAACTGTCGCATCTTTGTCTCATGGACCAGAGCCAGCAGAGAGGAAGTCACAATGACAACTGCTATTCCCAAGCTCCTCCTGCCTTTCTCCCACATTGATCTTGCCACGGTTCCAAAAGAGTGAGAAAGAAATGGCTTCTCTCCATCCCACCCCTGCCTGGGTCACCTTTATATAAAACTCAGTGGTCTATTCCAGAATTGATGACTATGGCTTATGGACATGCTTGCAAACTAAGACCATAAAAGCTATCTCAAATGGCTGACAAATGAAAATAAGACTTTTTTTTATACATAAAAGATATATCGGATTCAAATTTCAGTGTCAAGAAACATTTGTTAAATTTAAATTTGTTAACTATCCTCAGGCAAGTTCAGTAGCATAGTAGTTAAGGTGGATCCCACATGGCTGACTGTTTGGTTTGAGTCCCAGACCCAGAAGTTTGAAAATCATGCCAGGTATACATGCATGTGTGCTCAAAATCCTAAGAGAAGAATGGAGAAGGAATTATAGCATGGCCATCCTCCACATGGAATGATTTCTCATTTCCTCTCTCCCTGGCAAGCCCAAGTTCCCAATGGTAAACAAACAAACAAAAAAGCCATAACTGTGCTCACCCACTTATGTTTTCTATTTTGTTTCTGTTTGTTGACTTTAGTCATGGAGTATGTGTGCATGCTGGAAATAGACTTAGAAAGACTGTAAGAGGGAAAGTGAAAAATCTTCTCCAACGGGGATGGCAATTCTGCAATCCCATCTCCTTTATTCTCCTCCTGGGATCTTGGGCATGCATGCACATGTTCCTGACATGATTTTCAAGCCACTGGTCTGGGGTTCAAACTGCAGCTGGCCATGTGGGAGTCCAACACCTTAACCACTATGCCACCTGCTGGCCCCACTCACCCATTTATGTTTTGTCTATGTTGCTATGGAGTTACAAGTGCAGAGTTGAGTAGGTGTAGCAGAGACTGTGTGTGCCACTCCCATCATGCACCACTGCTGCTCAGGGTGGACACGCCTATAACTGATTTAACAGAATTATGAGGGCCACACATATTGCCAAATTATGACTTTTATTTTATTTTACATAAGCACACTTTCCTCATACCTCTCATATCAAAACAATAGAAGATGAGGACAGGAGATGACAGGTGACATGGTGGTTGAAGTGCTGGACTCCCACATGGTGGATAGCAGTTTGGGTTTTGGACCTTGTGGCTTGTTTTCTCTCTCCCTCTCTCTCTCTCTATGTCTCTCCCTGGTCAAATTGAAGAATAATAATAAACAAAATAAAATAAATAATTATTTTTTTAAATTTTTTAAAAAGAAGAGGACAATGAGCTTTAAATTGCACTTGAAAGGTACACAGAGTGAGCATTGTTTTGTTATTGTATTAGTGAGGCATTGTATTTATTATAAATCAAGCTCTGCTAAAAGAATATGCAGAATTTTCAAAATGTACATGGAAAAATTTGTATCCTGACAAACTATGTATGAACTTCAAAGTGATATTTTTTTTTTGCTTTTGTTTTTGTGTTTTAGAGTTTTACCACAGGGCATGTATGCTTGCTGGAGAAGACCAATAGAGACAGGGAGAGAGGGAAAGTGAGAGATCACCCTCCAGAGGTAAGAGCACACTACAATCCTTTCTCCTCCAATTTCCTCTTGAAATTTTGAGCACACACACACACACACACACACACACATGCATGCGTGTACACCCAGCGTGTCTTTGAAGCTGCTGGATCTGGGACTTGAACTATACACCCAGTCATGTAGGATCTAGCCACCTTAACCTCAACACCATCTGCTGGCCTGGACTTCAAAGTTTTTATTTTTTTTCAAAGTTTTTTTATGCTAAAATATACTCGTACTTTAATGCCACTCATCCACTAACTTTTTTTTATATAAATAATTTTTAAATTTTTATTTATTCATTCATCTATTTCAAATTGACCAGAGAGAGACACAAAGAGAGAGGGAAAATGAGAAAGCAAGCCACCAGGTCCAGGACTTGAACCCTGGTCAGCCATGTGGGAGTATCCAGCACCTTACCCACCGTGCCATCTGAAGGTCCCCATCCACTAACTTTTTTAAATTCCCTTGTATACTATACATTGACATTATTAGACTAAGAACTCTTCACAATATTTTCAAGTCAGGAAGCAATTGTCAGGAGAAAAAAATAGAACATGTAAAATGAATTATTCCCTTATAGCAGAATTCCTTCACAAAAAAATAAAACATAAAAATGAGATGTAATCAAAATATGTGTTTGAGTGACCTGGTTTTTTTGTTTTTTGTTTTTTGGTTTTTTTTGAGAGCTTTTCGCTATAGGGCGTGTGCGCTCACCAGACAGACAGAGAGAGACATAGAGACAGAAAGCGAGAAATCACCCCCCAGGGGGGATGGTCACGCTGCAATCCCTTCTCCTCCATTCTCCTCTTGGGATCTTGGGCACGCACGCACACACGCCCAGCGTGAGTTTTAAGCCACCGGGTCCAGGACGTGAACCGCAGTCGACTACGTGGGAGTCCAACGACAGCCATTACGCTAACTGCTGGTTCCCATGAGTGACCTGTTAATCAAGAAAGGAAAGCCATTCAGTGATGGGGAGCTAATTAAATCATCTTTCTTTGCAGCAGCTGAAAACAATGTGTCCAAAGAAAATAAATTTCTTGAAGTCTATCAGCCTTTCAGTGACCATGGTTGGGGGTAGAGTGGAGCACAGTAGGAGCAATGTCAATACTCAATGAAAAAAACAGGCCACATTATTTGAGTGGTTTTCCTGGGCTCGGGATGAGTCGACAGATGTTACTGATACTGCTCAGTTGTCTGTTTGAGGAGTCAGTGCAGACTGAAGAAATGGACGTCTCAGTCCCAGTGAATAGCCCGCACAGAAGAACTCACGAAATGCTCCACAAAACTGTGCGTCTTAAACTTTAATGTGCACACATCTGGGGAATGTGTTAAAAGTGCAGATTTGTATTCAGTAGATCTGAGATTCTTCTTTCCTTTCTTTCTTTTTTTTGTTGTTTTGCGATAGTTGGCATGCGCTCGCCAGACAGAGAGAGACAGAGACACAGAAAGCGAGAAATCACCCCCCAGGGGGGATGGCCATGCCGCAATTCCTTCTCCTCCATTCTCCTCTCGGGATCTTGGGCACGCACACACACGCGCACGACATGAGTTGTAAGCCACCGGGTCTGGAACGTAAACCGCGGTCGACTACATGGGAGTCCAGCGACATAGCCATTACGCTAACTGCTGGTCCTTCTTTTCTAACAAGCTCTCCAGGAAATGAACAGGGAGTGCTTATCTCCTGGACTGCATGTCGATTAGTGCTGTTCCGCTGTACTTAGAATGTGGCTGTCTTTGCAGCTGAAAGTTGGCACCTGAAAAACCAAGCTGAGAAACACATTCAAAAGTAGTAAATAATAATAACAATAAACAGTTCTACTACCTAAGCAGTTCTACTCTAAGCCTAATATATTTAGAGGTGAAGCATACAATGTGAATTCTGGTCAGTTGTTAATACGCAACACATAATTTTTCTGTCTGAATTCAAAACTAGGATATAAGTCATATGGAGATCAAACATCACATTTAATACTGATAAAAGCTATTTAGAAAAGGTGCCTTCAATAGGGGCCAAGGGGCTTGCTAAAGTTCCTTTGAACTGAATGAAATGAATTGACTTTCTAAAATTACAAGCCAGTCTTAGGGCAGCACCCAGGCCCCAGGCTCACTGCACGGCCAAGAACTAGTGAGAACACACACTTTCTATACACAGCATGTCCCCAAAAGAGAGGGAGAGGGTAAAGCCCACAGACCCAGCCCCTGGGAGATGCCAGTGTGGAGTCAGAGAGAAAAAGTGAGAAGTCGCAGAAGTGTTATTTTAGACAAATCCCTCCATTGGGAGTGAGGAAAGTCTGTGGCCTGCTCACTCCTCGCAGACTTGGAATTACAGCACTCATTTGCAATCACAGGATAAATCCCTACTCATTCACACTCTCAGCCCAAGGTTTGCTAGCAGATAGTTTACAATGAGATTTAATTTTAAGAAAATACAAATACAGCAACATCAGGTGTCCACACTGGAGCTCTCACAGGGCTGGGAAGGAGAACAGTGGGCTTTTCAAGAGTCTTGTGATTAGAAACACTCGATCATCGAGCCAGCAGTGGTGGTGCAGGGGTAACACAATGCTCTGAGATTCAGGACCCACATGGGAAGGTCCCAGGCTCATATCCAGAGGTCTCTGTACGAGTTGAGCACCTGTGCTTGTGATTCAGGCTGCTCAAGGCTTGGGGTGGGATTGCTGCATGAAGACCCTGTTGAATACGCCCATCTTTCTCTCTCTTTCACTCCTTCCTTCTCTCTGTCTTCCTCTTTCTAATGAAAGAAATAAAATAAACTTTTAAAAGAAATTACAACTGACCAATATCTTGCAACCATGGTCTCCCTTGGTAATTGACCCTCCCCTGGTCCCTATTTATTAATCTGCACCCGTGCCTACTACTTGCTAATCAGACATCCCCCATGCTTTCGACATTGGCAGTAAAGCAAGCTGAAGACTTCTCGCCTACTCTTTCTTTTCTTTCTTTTCTTTTTTTTTTTTTCTAGAGAGATTTTTCCTATAGGGTACATGCATTCACCAGAGAGACAGAAAGAGAAAGGGAGACAGAAGCAAGAAGTCACCCCCCCCAGGGGGATGGCCACACTACAATCCTACCTCTTCCATTCTCCTCTCAGGATCTTGGGCACACACACACACATGCCTGGCATGAGTTTTAAGCCTCCAGGTCCAGGACTCAAACCGTGGTTGACTATATTGGGGGTGGGGGGGGTCCAGTGATGTAACCATGACACCATCTGCTGGTTCCTCCCCTATTCTTTCTTTGTGGTCAGACCCTGGAGCCTCTCTCTCTTTTTCACTTCTTCCACTGCTTCATCTGAGAGTTTCCTGTACTGTCTTTTTACCTAGAGAGAGCTGTGAACATCCCTCATCAAATCATCATTTCAGGGACAATTCGATCCACATCATTCTAGCAGGAATTCAAACTCTCCTTCAGAAAGATTCTCTTCTTTGATGAAAAAGAATCTTCCACTTCACTGCACTTAGATTCAAGTTTTCTTTTTTTTTTTTTTTTTTTTTTTGGAGAGGTTTGTGCTATAGGGCGTGTGTGCTCGCCAGAAAGACAGAGAGAGACAGAGAGACAGAAAGCGAGAAATCACGCCCCGGGGTAATGGCCACACCGCAATCCCTTCTCCTCCATTCTCCTCTCGGGATCTTGGGCACGCACGCACACACGCCCAGTGTGAGTTTAAGCCACTGGGTCTGGGACTAGAACTGCGATCTACTACATGGGAGTCCACCGACATAGCCATTACGCTAACTGCTGGTCCCTAGATCAAGTTTTTTTGTTTTGTTTTTTTTTCTCTTTAAATTTATTTATTTTTTACATTAATTCACTATACATCACTACAGCATACAAATGAATTTTCCATCCAAAATACACTGTGTATTGGCTCAATCAAGCACATCAATATACATGTTTTCAGCAAATAATTTTCCAATTCTTATGTCTTGTATACTTCGTTTTTTGTTTTGCCATCCTTGATTCCTTATCCCTCACCCTCTGCCATGTCCCACAAGTTTTTAAACCAATTTGAAGTTCAGTACTCTTTTCTGTGTAACAAGGTTGTGGTAGGAAATAGTTTTTATAGCACCTTCCAACTCTGAAATTCCATGATTCAGTGATTGTAGCTTTACTGGATATCTAAGAAAAAGTAAAATCATAGTAATACTGGTCTTTGTAACTTTTCTAATTTTAGAAAATCTCTGACAGACAATTTAATCTGAATGGAACCATTGCACAATGTCCCATACTCAAAATCAACAGAATAATAACTCAACTTTCTAAAATTGAAAATGTTGTAGATGGTTATGTTGTTTTGAGATATGAACAACTTTCCTAAATGAAGCAGCATTCAAACCTATTTAATTTAGAGTTTCACTGCAGCAGTATATAAAAAAGAGCTTGAAGCAAATCAGCTATAATCATTTCTTTGTTAATGTGTACACTGAATAGCCAGTTCTGTTCTAATAACATGCAGCTGGGTATTTTTAGGACAAAGATGCTTAATCACAACCATTAATATGTTTACCAATGTAATTTATTTGCACTCATTCCTCAATTACTATCTTTTATTTAAACATGGATAGTGTTTTCTTTCTTTTTTTTTTTTTTTTTTTTTTTTTGAGAGGTTTTTTTGCTATAGGGAGCATGTGCTCACCAGAAAGACAGAGAGAGACAGAAAGCAAGAAATCACCCCCCAGGGGGGATGGCCATGCCACAATCCCTCCTCCTCCATTCTCCTCTCGGGATCTTGGGCATGCATGTACATGTGCCCCGTGTGAGATTAAGCCATCGGGTCCAGGACTCGAACCACAGTCAACCACATGGGAGTCCAATGACATAGCCATTACACTAACTGCTGGTCCCCCACATGGATAGTGTTTTCAAGAGTGTGATTCTCATAAAACAGTGAGGGACATGTTCTTAGAATTTAACTGGAGGTTTAAAGGCTAACTGTGTTTACTGCTTATTTGCAATCCTGTGAGGGTTTGTTAAACTGTGTGCCAATTCCATGTCTTTCCATTCTAGATTGATTGATTTTGGAATCCAGTTAGAGGTTTAACCTCCAGTTAGAGAGGTTAAGTAGATGCAGCTAAACACATGGGTTCAGAAATAGGAAGTTCAGGCCTGGTAGTAGCACAATGGTAATGTAACCGGACCCTCATGGGGAAGGTCTTGGTTTCATATCCTGGGATCCCCCAGAGTGTACCAGGTGTATATATGGTCTATGATCCAGACCAGCTAAGACTGGGGGGTAAATCATGGTGTGAAGACCTTGATGAGGATCGCTCCTCTCTCTTCCTCCTCTTCTTCTTTTCTTCTTCTTCTCTTCTTCTTCTTCTTCTTCTTCTTCTTCTTCTTCTTCTTCTTCTTCTTCTTCTTCTTCTTCTTCTCCTTCTTCTTCTTCTTCTTTTCTACTTCTTTTCTCTCTCTCTCTCTCTCTCTCTCTCTCTCTCTCTCTCTCTCTCTCCTCTCCCCTCTCTCAATAAGTAAATAAATAGGAAGTTGAAGTCTTATTGCCTAATTACAAGTCCTGGGGAAGTGGGAACCAAGGTTACCTGCCGAAATCATCAGAGCAGTGAGAAATCTGAATGCTTATCTAGGATTCCTATATTTTACAAATGAAGAAGATATGGGCCAGAGAACTGAGTGATTCATTTAGCATTTTTCTGAGAAAATTTCAGATAATTGATCAAAGAACTCAAGGAGTCTCTTAAGAAAAATAGTGGTTGATTCTCGATCACTAAGACATGGAACCAACCCAAATGTCCACAAACAGAAGAATGGATTGAAAAAGTGTGGCACATACACTCCATGGAATATTATTCAGCCATTTAAAAAAGCCCTGGAATTTGATAGAAAGTGGACGAATATGAAAGATTTGTTGCTGAGTGAAACAAGTCAGGCTATGAAAGAGAGACATTGTTATGTCTTCACTTAACATATACCGACTATCCGCACTCTATGATAGAAACGGAAAGACTAGAGGATATAAAAGCATTAAAAATTGTTGGGACCAGCAGTTGGCAGAATGGCCATGTCACTTGACTCCCATGTAGTTGACCGTGGTTCGAGTCCCAGACCCGGTGGCTTAAAACTCACGCTGGGCGCGTGTGCATGCGTGCCCAAGAGGAGAATGAAGGAGAAGGGATTACAGCATGGCCATTCCCCCAGGGGAATGATTTCTCGCTTTCTGTCTCTGTCTTTTTCTGTCTGGCAAGCACATGTGCCCTATAGCAAAAACCTCTGAAAAAAAATTGTTATGGGCACTAGAGACAAAGTGTAAGGAGCATGTGGGAGGGGAAGAGTGCAGGAAAGATAATTTGGGGAGGGGAACGGAGAGGTAAAATATTTGTGGGACACAGATATGGTTTATTATCTGTTGATGAGGATGTGTATAGTATTCTTAACTGGACTGAGATGTATATCATGCTGGGTAAAGTCTCTTTACAATCTAAATGATGTATAGCAATTGAATGTATAAGTAATAATAATAGTAAAGAAAAAAAGAAAAATAGTTGAATGTGGGAGCAGGAATAACATGTTTCTATAAGATACATAAGAAAAGGAGAAAATAGATAATTGATTTTTATAGAAAGCTCTGAAAGGAATAATAAATGTCAAATAATTTATTGTATTTATTAGTTTAGTATAGGGCACGTACACTCTCCAGAGAAAGAGAGAAAGTGAGAAAATGAAACCACCCCTGAGGAGCGGAGGATGGCTGTGCCACAGTTCTTTCTCCTCCATTCTCCCCTGGAACTTTTGGACACACACACACACACACACATACACACACACACACACCTGGCATATCTTTCAAGTCACATAGTCCAGCCCTTGAATTATACAACAAGCCATGTGGGATCCAGCCACCTTAACCACCAGGAGGTAAGCTGGCCCCATACTAGCACTCTTTACTCTACTGACTGACAATGATAAAAAATGCCAAATAAGAATTAGTAAATGGATGGGGTCAGCAGGTGGCATGGTGGTTAAGGTGCTGAACACTCCCACATGGCCGACCACGGTTTGAGTCCCAGACCTGGTGGCTTGCTTTCTCACTTTCCCTCTTTCTGTGTCTTTCTCTGGTCAAAGTAAAATAAATGAATGAATAAATAAAACTAAAAAAATAATTTTAAAAAAGAATTAGTAAATGGATTGAGAATTTAAGAAACAGATATTTTAAAAATATGTAGTAGACATTAGCTCCTTGTTAGAAATCTATATAATTTTTTCTTTATACGTAGTAGAGTTGCGTAGTCACATGTGCGAGGGGTAGATGAGCACCCTCCACAGGTCTGGTTATACTGTAATCCCCTCTTCCAGTCCTCCAGCCCATCAGATCCTGGCGCTCAAATTCATACTTGGTCTGTTGCAGGCTGACTGGATCACGGATTCAAACCATAGTTGCCATATGGGATCCAGCTTTTTGTGAGCAGTGCATTGTCGCTATGCCACAGAGCTGGCCTCCAATCTATGTTATTGATTTAATAAAGACTTTAACATTTGGAAATGGTGAAAAGCATTGAAAAGGATTCTAATTAAGGATGTTTCTCTTATGGAATATTTAAAAATACATGAGCTTAATTATGGCAAAAAATATTTCTTTACACCTATTATTATTGACACATAGACCATCAACTGAGTCAAACTGAAGATGTAGCTACTCCTTGCATCCTGAAATAAACTAACTAGTATAGACAACTAATTAGGTTATGGTAATAAAATTAAAACAAACAACAACAAAACACTATAATAAAAGCCTAGCAAGTTAATTTTTGCCTACGCTTTAAACCATTTCCTTAGGATTTAGTCATGAAATAAAACTTGACAGGCCATAGAACTTTTTGAACACTGCCAAATGGTTTTTCAAAGATCGTTTTGCTTACCATTGAGATTTATTATTTTTGTATAATTTTTATATATTTTGTGAATTTTCTGTTTCTGTTTTGTGTCTGTGTGGTAGACCCTGTGTTTGGCCAACCCTGCCCCATTTGCAATGTGTTTCTCCTTCCCTTTCTTAACTTCACCACAGAGAGAGTAGAAGCTAAATTCTGATGTTCCATCCTCCCTTGTTGATAGGAAACAAGTCTTCAGATGTATTCTTCTCCAACTTCTGTCTTCTTTCTGCTTGAACTGCCAGAAGATGCAACAGTTACCTTGAAACCAAAAAGAAAGCTGTGGCACAGAAATAATGTACTGCTCGGGAGAAGCTGGATCCCACCAATCATGGTTTGAATCCCTGGCCTGGTGGTCCTGAGGTACTCCAGGCACATGTGTGAGTGCCCAAGATTCAACAGGCTGGAGGGCTGGAGAAAGCGGATTGCAGCATGACCAGACTCTGAGGGGGATGCATGCACACATGCACTCTGATATGAATAAAGAAAAAAGTAAGGAAATAAAAAAAAAAGAATGCATGAACCACAAGTATATGCAGCCAAGAAAATGGGTGATGTTTGGACCAATATTTCAACCCTGAATTGATTCCCATGGCACTATTGTTACCCAAGTAAAGTGATCCTTTCACCTGTTAAGCCACTGTGGTATGTTTTTCTGTTTCTCATAGCTAATAGAAGTTTGACTCATGCCTATTTTTTCCTATGGAGGGTTATGACTTCTTTGATATTGTGGATGGTATTACAGATTTTGTACCTAGCCATCACAGTGAATATGAAGCAGTATCTCATAGTTGAGTTTTTTGTTTGGTTGGGTTTTTTTGTTTTTTTTTCTAATAGGTGTTTCCTTAGGATGTGTGTGCTAGCTGGGGGATGAGTGGGAGAGAGAGAGACAGAGATAGTTAGATGGAAAAGTGAGAATCATCACCCATGGAGGATGGCCATACCCCAATCCCTTCTCCTTCATTCTCCTCCCAGGATCTTGAGCATGCACACACATGCACCTGGCGTGATTTTCAAGCCTCTGGATCCAGGACTAGAACAGTGATTGGCCATGTGGGAATCCAGCGACATAACCAGCAGCCACCTGCTGCTGACCTTCTTTAAGGGGGCCGGCACGTGGTATGGTGGTTAAGGCCCTGGACTCCCACCTGGCCAACTGTAGTTCGAGTTCTAGACCTAGTGGCTTGCTTTCTCACTTTCCCTCTTTTCTCTGGTTATATTAAAATTAATAATAATAAATTAAATTAAATAATTATTTAAAAACAATAAATCTTTGGGGCTATCAAGTGGAGTAGTGGTTAAGGCACTAGACTCCCACATGGCAGACTGTGGTTCAAGTCTCAGACCCAGCAGCTTGAAAATCACACCAGGCACATGTGCATGTGTGCCCAAAATCCCAAGAGGAGAAGGGATTGCAGCATGACCATCCTCCCTGGTGTGTGATTTCTCATTTTCCCTTCCTCTGTATCTCTCTGACTCTCTCCTCTCCAGCAAACACATGTGCCTCATGATTAAAACCTTACAAAAAACAATATTTTTTGGAAAAATGTCCGTTTAAATCCTTTGCCCAGGGGACCAGCAGGTAGCATGGTGGTTAAGGCTCTTGACTCCCAGATGGCCAACCACAGTTTGAGTCCTGGACCTGGTGGCTTGCTTTCTCACTTTCTCTCTCTCTCTGGTGTATGCAGGGTGCGCTATAGCAAATTTTAAAATAATAAATAAAATTAAATAAATAATTTAAAATAAATAAATAAATCCTTTGCCCACTTTACCTGGGGCTGGCTTTCTTTCTTTCTTTCTTTCTTTCTTTCTTTCTTTCTTTCTTTCTTTCTTTCTTTTTTTCTTTTTTCTTTTAATTTACTACAGGGTACATCCACTTGCCAAAGACAGTGAGGGAAAATGAGAAAGCTCCCCCAGTGGAGATGGCCATGCCACAATTACTTCTCCTCCATTCTCGTCTCAGGATTTTAGGCACACGTGCACACACACCCCTTGTATTTTTCAGGCTACTGAGTCTAGGACTTGAACTGCACTGTTGGCCATATGGATTCCAACCGCCTTCACCACCACACTACCGGCTGGCTCTTGGATTATCTGTCTTTTATTGTTGAGTTTTGAGGTTTTGACATATTCTAGGTGCAAGTTTCTCATCAGATGTACTATTCGTGAAAACATTTTTTCATATACTGTGGGCTCTTTCTACTTTCTTGATACTGTCCTCTGAAGCAGAGAAGTTATGTTTTCGATTTTTAAAAACTTATGATTTATTTATGTTCAATCATTGCATATCTCTATAGTGCATAATACGGTTTTTCAAAGTATGCATGCAATATATGACAATCAAGTTTTTTGGGGGACCAGCAGATGATGTAATGGTTATGTTGCTGGACTCCCACATAGTCGACTGTGGTTCAAGTCCCATTCCTGGTAGCTTAAAACAAGCCAGATGCATGTATGTCCATGTCCAAAAATCACAAGAGGAGAATAGAGGAGAAGGCATTGCAGCATGGACATCCCTCCTGAGGGGTGATTTCTCACTTTCTGTCTCTCTGTCTCTCTGTGGCAAGCATACGCACCCAAAATCTCTCCAAAAAAATAATTTTTTATTTTTTATTTTAATGAAGTAGAATTAATCTATTTTTTTTGTCATTTGTGCTTTTGATGTCCCAGCAAAGAAGGTTTTGCTCAACACAATGTTATGAATATTTCATCTTATGTTTTCTCTTAAGAATTCTATAGTTTTTTTTTAAGAGGTTTTTGCTATAGGGCGCTTGCGTTTGCCAGAAAGACAGAGAGAGACGGAGAGATAGAAAGCGAGAAATCACCCCCCAGGGAGGTGGCCACACCACAATTCCTTCTCCTCCATTCTCCTCTTGGGATCTTGAGCACGCACGCATACATGCCCGGTGTGAGTTTAAGCCACGATAGAGTATGTGAGAGTCCAGCGACATAGCCATTATGCTAACTGCTGGTCCTAAGAGTTCTACAGTTTTAATTCTTATATTTTTCTGTGATCCGTTTTGAGTTAACTTTTATATGTGGTCATTCTTTTGCAGGTGAACAAATATTAGTTGCCCCAGCACCATTCATTTAAAAAGCTATTCTTTCTCTATTGAATTGTTTGGACACTCTTGTCAATAATCAATTGACCAGGCCAGACTGTGACCTGGTGGTTAAAGTGACTGGATCTCACATGGCTGACCATGTGGTTTAAGTCTCAGAACCAGCACCTTGAGAAACACACAGGACACATGTCAGGACACATGTCAGGACACATGTACTGTGTGCCTAAAAACCCAAAAGAAGGGAGAAATGGAGAAGGAATTGCCTCCTGACCATTCCCCAGGGGGGTTGGTCACTTTCTAACTTTCCCTCTTTCTGTCTCTCTCTCTCTCTCTCTCTCTCTCTCTCTGCTGCAAGTGCATGAGCCCCATGGCAAAAATGTAAAACAAAATTTTTTAAAAAAATCAGTTGACAAAAAATATAACAGTTAATTTCTGCACACTCAATTCCGGTGTACGTCTCTGTACCTGTGTTGGTATATACTATCTTGATTACTGTTGTCCTGTAGTATGTTCTGAAACTGGTGTATGTGAGGCTTCCAAATTCATTCTCTGTTTTTTTCAAAATTGTTTTAGTTATTCTGGGTTTCTTGTATTTCCACATAAAATTTTAAGGTAAGCTTTCTAACTTCTGCAAAAAAAAAAAAAAGGTGCTAGCATTTTGAGAAAGAGTGTGTTGAAGCTGTAGATCAATTTGTGGAGCATCATCATCTCAAAAACATTGTCTTCCAATCTGTGACTGCAGCAAGTCTTTTCATTATTGAGACCTTCATTTATTAATTTCAATGATGTTTCATTGTTCCAGTATACAAAGCTTATACTTCCTGTGTGAAATTTTCTCCTGGTATGTTATTCTACTTGGTCTATTGTAGATGCAATTTTCCTTACTTTATTTTTATATTATTCACTGATAATAAATAGAAATAGGGTTGATTTTTATGTATAATAGATCATGTGTCCTGCAACTTTATTGAATTCATTTCTTAGCTTAATATAGTCTGGAAGGAGAAATCTGTTAGTATTTCCTATATAAAGATCATGTCACCTGTGAACAAAGATATTTTTAACTGCTTTTTTTTTCTAATCTTGATGCCATTTCTTTCCTTTTCTTGCTTAATAGCCCTAGCTAGAACATCCACTGCCGTAAAGAAGTGGCAAGATGGGAACCAGCAGTTAGCATAATGGCTATGTCGCTGGACTCCCACGTAGTCGACCGCAGTTCGCGTCCCGGACCCGGTGGCTTAAAACTCACACCGGGCGCGTGTGCGTACGTGCCCAAGATCCCGAGAGGAGAATGGAGGAGAAGGGATTGCGGCATGACCATCCCCCCTGGGGGGTGATTTCTCACTTTCTGTCTCTATGTCTCTCTCTGTCTGTCTGGCAAGCGCACGTGCCCTATAGCAAAAACCTCTCCAAAAAAAAAAAAAAAAAAAAAAAAGCAGATATTCTTGCCCTGTTCGTGATCATAAGGAGATATGAACCTGGGACCTTGCCATGTGGACCTAGCGTTACACAGCATTGTGCCACCACTGCACCATTGTCTGGCCCCTTCATTTTTTTAAGTTTTTTTATTTATTTCTTCCATGACATAGGGAAACAGAGAGAGAGAATCAGAGAAAGAGGGTTCCCCAATTGTCCTCATCTACAATCCAATCAGCGGCCTCAGTCAACCAGAAACATGGGTGCACATATGTGCCCTGTGTGCTCAGGGAACCCTCAGAATGTGAACTCAAGATGCAAACCTGTGACCTCCCTGTGTGGCCTGAGTATCAAGGAGCATCGTGTTACCACCTCACCACTGTGACTGGTCTCTTTCCAGTTACCTTAGGGTGGAAGATTATGTTATTGTTCGGAAATCTTTCTTATTTTTTAATATAGGTAGTTTATAACTGTAAATTTCCCTTTAAGCACTGTTTTGGTGCATTCTATACACTTTACTATGTTGCATTTTTGTTTTTATTCATCTTGAATATTTTCATCTTTTTTTTCATTGCCAGAGGGTGTGTGCACTTCCTAGAGTTGGAGGGAAAGGTAGAGAGAGAAAGCCCCCCAATGGGGTGCAACTCCATTGCTGTAGCCCCTTCTCCATTTCTCCAGCCTGGCAAGATTTGGAGCACATATGCACACATGCTTAGCATGTTTTTCAAGCCACCAGCTAGGATGTGAATCATGGTCAGCCATGTAGGATTGGTTTGCCTTAACCACTAAACTATGGGTTGGTTCCATCTCAGGAATTTTCTTGTTTTTTCTTGATATTTCTTCTTTGACCCCCTGATTATTTAGGAATTTGCCATTTAATATCTATACATTTGTAAATGTTCCAAACTTTCTTCTGTTATTGATTTCTAATTTTATTTCACTGTGGATAGAGAATATACTTTGTAAGTTTGTATTTATTTATTTATTTGAGAGAGATTTTTGCTATAAGGCAAGTGTGTTTGCTGGAGAGACAAAGAGAGACAGAAAGCAAAAATCATCCCCCAGTAGGAATGGCCATGCCACAATTCCTTGTCCTCTATTTTCCCCTAGAGACCTTGGGCACACTTGCACACATACCCAGCGTGAATTCAAGCCACCAAGTCCAAGACTCAAACCACAGTCAAATACATGAGAGTTCAGCTATGTAACCACTATACCATCTGCTGGTCCCAAGATTTTGATCCTCTTCAGTTTATTTAGGTTTGTTTTATGGCCTATAATATATGGTCTATGCTATAGTATGTTCTAGGCATGCTTGAGAAGACTGCATATTATATTGTTGAGTCTTCTACAGAAGTCTGCCAAGTCCAATCTTTGTACAGTTCCATTAAGTCATCTATTTCCTGTTGATTTTCTGTGTAGTTATGCTATCAGTTGTTAAAACTGGAGAATTAAAGTCTTTATTATTGTTAAATTTTCTGTATCTCGAGCCAGCCGGTGGGACATGGTTGGGGTGTTGAACTGCCACATGGCTGAGCACAGTTCGAGCCCTGGACCTGCAGCTTGCTCTTAATTTCCCTCTCTCTCTCTCTCTCTCTGTCTCTCTCTCTCTCTGTCTCTCTCTCTCTCTGGGATCAAACCACAGTTGGTCATATGGGAGTCCAGTCTGGCGAGTGCACATATCCTATAGCAAATTAAATAATAATAAAATTAAATAATTCTTTTAAACTATTTTTCTATATTTCCGAGTTTTCTCAGTTTTTGCTTCGTATACTTTGGGATTCTATTGTTAGATGCATATATGCTAATAATTGTTATAAAATGGGACCAGCAGTTAGCTTAATGGCTATGTCGCTGGACTCCCATGTAGTCGACTGTGGTTCGAGTCCTGGACCTGGTGGCTTAAATTCACACTGGTGCGTGTGCATGCATGCCCAAGATCCCGAGAGGAGAATGGAGGAGAAGGGATTGCGTGGCCATTCACCCTGGGGGTGATTTCTCACTTTCTGTCTCTCTATCTCTCTGTCTTTCTGGCAAGTGCATGCATCCCATAGTAAAAATCTCTCCAAAAAAAATAATAATAATCATTGTTATAACTTTCTGATATATTAAACTCTTATTATTATAAAGTGTTTCTGTTTACATATAATAACAATTTCCTAAGCTATTTTGTCTTATATATGTATCATTGGTTTCTTTTCGCATGGTATCTTTTTTCATCCTTTTATTTTAACCTGTTTCTTTGGACCTAAGGTGTATCTCTTGTAGACAGCATACAGTTTTAACTTTTTTTTTTAGAGGTTTTTGCCATAAGGTATGTGCACTCAAAATAGAAAGAGACAGAGACAGTGAGAGGGAAAGTGAGAGATCATCCCCCAAAGTAGATGACCATGCCACAATCCCTTCTCCTCTGTTCTCATCCTGGGATCTTGGGCATGCATACACATGTGCCCAGTGTGATTTTCAAGCCACCAGGTCGGGGAATCAAACCACAGTTGGTCATATGGGAGTCCAGTCACATAACCACTGCATCACCTGTTATCCCCCAGAATCCATGTTTGTTTGATTTTTGTTTGTTTTGTGGTTTTTTTTGGAGAGGTTTTTTAGCTATAGGGTGCGTGCGCTCGCCAGACAGAGAGAGACATAGAGATAGAAAGCGAGAAATCACCCCCCAGGGGGGATGGTCACGCCGCAATCCCTTCTCCTCCATTCTCCTCTCGGGATCTTGGGCACGCATGCACACGTGCCCGGCGTGAGTTTTAAGCCACCGGGTCCGGGATGCGAACCGCGGTCAACTACGTGAGAGTCCAGCAACATAGCCATTGCGCTAACTGCTGGTTCCCCCAGAATCCATGTTTTTGAAATGACCAAACTGGGGCCAGCAAGTGATGTGGTGGTCAAGGCGGTGGATTCCCACATGGCCAACCATGGTTTGAGTATCAGACCTGGTAGCTTGAAAATAATACTGGCACCTGTGTGTGCATGCTCAAAATCCTGAGAACAGAATGGAGAAGGGACTGTGACATGGCTTTCCTTTCTTGTGGTGTTTTGTCACTTTCCCTCTCTTTGTCTCTCTCTGGTAAGTGTACAGCCCTATGGCAAAAACCTAAGGGGGAAAAAAAGTATTCTGTAAATATCTACCTTCTAGTTAGAGTATTTAATCCATTTATATTTACTGCAATTGAAAATAAGAGAAAACATTCATGCTATTTTGCTATTTGTTTTCTCTGTGTCTTATGTCTTTTTTATTCTTCCTTTATTTCCTTCTCTTCCATTCCTCTCAGGATTTTGGGCACGCATGCACACACACCTGGCATGAGTTTCAAGCCACTGGGTTCAGGACTGGAATTGTGGCCAGCCATGTGGGAGTCCCATGCCTTAACCACTACACCACTTGCTGGCTCTGATTCTCATCCATTCTTGTCCAGCTTTAATTATGTTTTCTTTGACTAAAACAAAGTAATTGTGAAGCATGGTTTCTCGACACCAGCCCAATTGACATTATAGGCAAGAAATAGCCTTGTTATGGACAATTGTTCATTGTAACACAGCTGGTCTGTACCCATGAGATACTAGCAGTCTCTCTCCCAGTTGTGACAAGTGAAAATGTCTCCAGACATTGCCTGATGACCCTAGGGAATGGAGGGAAAAATCATCCTCAATTGAATCCACTGCTGCAAAGGAAACCTAAATGTTATGATGCATATGAAATGGTCGTACAAACTATGCAACTTAGGAATTACTATGTTTTCAAATGCTGTGTTTTTTTGCCAATATGTTAAAATATAAAGAACATAAAGTTTATGTATTTATGTAAGTTTATGTATTTTATTATCATTTGACTTGAAACAGAGTAAGTTTTAATCTCGTGATATTTAAAATAATAAAATGCAAATTAAAAACATATAAGAAGAACAAAAACCTCAAGTAACAATTAGTACAAATGATACACTCAAAAAATTCTAGAAAAAATGAATATAGTTTTGGAAGATTGGACATTCATTTCTCTCTGTCAACTCTTAACTCTGAATATCAGGTGAAAGTGTTTAATTATGGTGATTTAAGGATACAAAAGGGTGGCAGCCATAGAATAAACTATTCACATCAGCCAGTAGTATGGTGGTTAAGGCAGTTGGATCTCAAGTGTGTGGTTAGAGTCCCAGACCCTGTGTCTTGAAAAACATGCCAGGCACGTGTGTATATGTATCCGAAATCCTGAGAGGAGACTGGAAGAGAAGGGATTGTGCTGTGGCTATCCCCCCTAGAGGGTACTTTGTCTCTCTCTTTCACTCTCTCTAGCAAGTGTGTGCACTCGATATTAAATATATATATATATATATATACACACACACACACACACACACACACACACACATATATATATATATATATACTTTTTTTTTTTTTGGAGAGGTTTTTGTTATAGGGCGCGTGCACTCGCCAGACAGACAGAGAGAGAAAGCGAGAAATCACCCCCCAGGGGGGATGGCCACGCCGCAATCCCTTCTCCTCCGTTCTCCTCTTGGGATCTTGGGCACGCACGCACACGCACCCAGTGTGAGTTTTAAGCCACCGGGTCCGGGACGCAAACTGCGGTCGACTACATGGGAGTCCAGCGACATAGCCATTATGCTAACTGCTGGTCCCCCAAAAAAAATTTAATGAAATAAAATTAACCATTCATATTGCAGAGCATACACTCAGAGATGAGATTTGATATCGATGGTTTCTCAGCCCTAATTTTCAAGGACCACTTTTGTTTTGTGGAATGATTTCCCTTTTACCTCGCTGCCCCTTGACCTGCAGATTTCTCTATTCTTCCGCACTCTTCTACGACCACCTGGACCCCGTGCCCCATGTCTCTTCCTACTTCCCGAACTACTCACATTCACATCCCCAGAGCTCCTTGCCTTTGTCCTAATTTCTCTCTCTTTTTTTCCCTACACCTCCAACTGATTCATTTCTTAAAAGGAATGGATTTTAAGAGAGAAAAAAAAATGGGGCAGAGAAGTATGGAAGAGAAAATAAATACAAATATAGGCTGTTTTGCCCATTGTTTCATACCAAAGGTTTGAAGATGAGAAGTTCCCTTTGAAGGGCTGAAGCTGTTACTTGCTGGTATTTGGAATTTAGGCGGCAGGCCTTGCTTCCTATGGTCACTGGGCATGTGGCACAGTCCATGCTTTTGGCCAGATTCAGACAGAAGAATGGCCATTTGGCTGAGATAGAAGCATTGGAGTGTTTGGTTTCATGCCACACAATTACCAAAGTTCCTCCCACAACGTCATGCCAGGGGGCGTTGTACTTCCTGTCAAACTCCTAGTACGTGCCTTGATGTCCTTTTCTGTTATTTTTCTCCAAAAGCAAGGAGTGCACTCCACTGAATCCTGCTGCATCTCTTCTGACACGTCGCATTTCCGATCCAGCCTTTAGGTCACATCTGCTTACCCCTAGGAAGCAGGGAGGCTGGCTGATGGCATGACTCGGATTTGAAGGGATCTGCCATAGCTGCCAAAGCGTTGGCACATCTCTGCCCTGGTTTCTTCTTGCCCTCCACCTCCAGGCTTCCTCCGCTCCCTAACTCTATATGTTCTTTTGTCCTTGAGACCACTTGGGAAGCTTGGGAAGCGCTAATCATTCTAATGGTTGCTACATTCATGGGGATAGCTGGGGTCCACACCTAGTTCACACTAACTCTTATCATGGAAATCACTTCATCCTGAGGAGCAGGTTAATGGCTTGAAGGACAGGGACAACCTGTATCCAAGAATAAGGCAGATGTGGAGTAATCCAGGCTGTGCTGAAAGCAGTCCATAGCTACTAGTCATTTTAGCAAGGAGAGAGAAGAAAGAACATTCCCTAGACCCTGAGACACAATCACATCGAAGAGGAGAGCCAAAGGAGTTGGTGGAATAGTATGTCCCTCTTAAAGAAGGAAGAGAAAGAATCAAGGCACAGTGTCAGAAAAGAAATTCAGTGATTGGGGCTGGCAGGTGGCTAGGTGGTTGTGATGGCTGGACTCCCACATGGCTGACTGCAGTTCGAGTCCCAGACCTGGCAGCTTGCTTTCTCACTTTCCTTCTCTCTCTCTGGTCAACTTCAAAAAAATAATGGCAATGAATAAATTTAAATTAAATAATTCTTAGGAAAATAAAGGAATTTGGTGATTAATTTGTTTAGTATTGTTCCATTATATTCTTCTTTCTTTTGGTTCAGTGCACATCGCTGAGCTCAGGATATGTCCTTAATATTTCAGAGTGAGGAGGGATAAATGTAAGATTCCTGAAGGGGGCTTTTGAGGAATGTTGAGCTCCACGAGGTATAAACATATATGTGTGTATACTTTAGTGTATTACCCATTATGTGATCTAACTTAGGGTAAAAAGTATAAAAGTAAGTATTGCATTACAAAAATATATAATTCCAACAGTTGTTCTTATTTACTTAAATGCAGAATAATTTTTAGTGTGATGACAAGCAATGAGAGATGGTGGTCTACATGATTTTGTGTCCGAGTAACCTACACTTAATTAAATTTTTCTGGAGAGGAGCCGGCAGATGGCGTGGTGGTTAGGGACCCAGACTCCCACATGGGTAACCATGGTTGGAGTCCCGGGCCCAACAGCTTGCTTTCTTACTCTCTCTCTCTCTCTCTCTCTCTCTCGCACTCGTTCTCGCTCTGTCCCTCTCTGGTCAAGTTGAAATGAATAAATAAAGTTAGGTGAAAAAAAATTTCTGGAGAAAACATTAGCAACATGGAAGCTCTTGGCTTGAAGCAGAGAAAAACTATGTAACTGAGTCAGGAGTGCATTTGGTATAATTGGGCTCCTTTTCAGTGATTAAGTCATTCTAGGATGTATCTGACTCACTTCAAGAACTGATGATGCAGAGTCAGCAGGTGGCATGGTGGTTAAGGCACTGGATCCCACATGGCTGACAGTGCTGTTGGAGTCCTAGACCTAAAGGCCTGAAAAACACTCCTGCTGCATGTGCGGGTATACCCAAAATCCTGAGAGGAGATTGGAGGAGAGGGGATTGCGGCTTGGCCATCCCCCCAGACAGGGTGATTTCTCACTTTCCCTCTCTCTGTCTCTTTCTCTCTCTCCCGTGAGCACATGGACCCTATGAAAACTGAAACCAAACAAACAAAAAAGTGACAAAACAAAGCAAATGAACGATTTGCTGCTTAAACCATTGTGCTCCAACTTCTGTCTAACATCTTGAAGGAACCCAGAGAATCTGAGCCAGTTTTGAGAAAGTTGCAAACTGCCCCCACCCTTGTCACTGTTCCCTCACACATAAGCGAAAGCAAATTCAAAATTGGGTGGACGTGTCTGCTGCATGGGCTTTTGGCCTCTGCCCTGCTTATGATTAGCAATTTAAGCACACACCTCCCTTATCCTGGCAAGAAACTCTAACTCCCACAAGAATGGGAATAAGGCCAACGAAGGCCAAAACCTTCCTCGAACAGGAGCTCAGTAGCAAAACTCTGTGGGAGGGAGACAGTGAGGCAATTGCCCTGGGCTTGCTGGGCAGGTGACTCAGCATTCTAGCAAGAGAGGAGCTTGTAATTCTGGAGAAGTTAGGGCTGGTGCCACCAGCAGGTTGGGTGGAGAGGAACAGAGAACGTGGACTCATCAAGAAAAATGCATGGTCTGGTATGCAAAGAAAGAAATGTCTTCTCCACCTTTCTGGAGCTTGCCTAAGAAATTCTGGTTTCTCTGTCCATGCCCGAGTTTTTCAAACTCTGTGAAAAAGAAAATACCCAGCAGGTGGCAGCGCCAGATAGCTGGAGTAAAGGCAAAGGCAGCACTAACGTTCTTACATTGCACCGAAACTGTCTTCAGTGAGATTTCATCAACCCATCGTGACTATCTCATAAGAAGGAAGAGACATTGAGCTCATCTGTGTATTTCCAGCATCTAGCACAGTGCCTAGCACGTGCTGGGTGTATTTGTTGATTTCATAGATGGACAGATAAAGAAATTTTGAAAATTATCTAAGCTAGAAAAGAATCATCTTTTGAAACGGTCATATGCTCCTCTTCTTATCCCACCACTGCTATTATAATTTTGATTCTTTTAATAATGATTATTATTATTCATACCAGATTAATCTCTACTCACCCACTTGCCAATCTATATTCATATTCTTCATTTAATTTATTTTTTCCTGTCTCTTGGACTTAAAAAACACAAAGGTAGAAAAAAGTGAGATTAGAGATACAACAGCTAAAATTCCAGGTATGGAAGAAATCATCTATGTTTGGATGTCGGTGTTTATAAGATGGCACTTATGAATGAACACTTATTCCTTGATTAGTTGTATATTTGTAACTAATGACTTATTTGCAGTCTGTTTACTTTAGTTTTATTCTTTTTTTTTTTAATGTAATTTTTGCCACAGGGCACGTGCATTTGCCAGAGACAGAGACAAAGAGGGCGAGTAAGAAAGCACTACCTTCCCACCCTCCAAGGAGGGATGGCCACAGTGCAATCCCTTCTCCTCTAGGGATTTTGGCCACATATGCCTGGTATTATTTTTTTTTAAGAATTATTTATTTTATTTTATTTCTTATTACTATTTTTAATTTGACCAGAGAGAGAGAGAGAGAAAGGGAAAATGAGAAAGCAAGCTGTCACATCCAGGACTCCAACCGTGGTCGGCCATGTAGGAGTCCAGCACCTTAACCACTGCGCCACCTGCCAGCCCCATGCCTGTCTGTTTTTAAAGTCAGCAGGTCCAGGACTTGAGCTGCACAGTTATGTGGGAACCAGTTGTCTTAAACTCCATGCCATTTGCTGACCCTTTTAAGTTTTATTACTTATTTTTTTATTTATTTATGTTTATTTGTTATTTTTTAATTTTAGCAGAAAGAGAAACGGAATGTGAGAAAGCAAGCCACCAGGTCAGGGACTTGAGCTGTAGTCAGTCATGTAGGAGTCCAGCATCTTAACCACCACACCACTGCCAGCCCCTTAAATTTTATTTTTCTGTCTCTCTGTCTCTCTCTGTCTTTCTGGCAAGCACACGCGCCCTATATCAAAAACCTCTCAAAAAAAAAAAAAAAAAGAGAGAGAGAAAGAAATATGCTATTGTGCAATGGTTTATGATTTTTTAGAATACTTAATAATAATTTTAGGTAATAAAAATAAAAAGAAAGACAAAGTAAATTAATATATAATGAAAATTAGCTCTGCAGCAGGCACTGTGCTACACTGGGTCAAGGTGATGAGAGCAAATCATAACAACCATCACTGAGGGGACCAACAGGTGGTGGGGTGGTTAAGGCGATGGACACTCCCACATGGCTGACCACAGCTCAAGTCCTGGACCTAATGGGTTGCTTTCTCCCTTTCCCCTCTCTCTCTTTCTCTGAATCTGTCTCTCAAATTAAAAAAAAAAAAAGGAAATGGATAAATAAAAAATGAAATAAATAATTCAAAAAAATTATTCAGCAGACTTTTAAGAATGAGCTTAGAATCAAAAAAATTAGATTGCATCATCTGGAAATGGTAACACCCTTGCTTATCTCTGTCATCTTAGGAACTCCCGTATTCACCTGTTCTACTGCGTTACACCTAACCATCTTACCACTGTTTTTGCATCTTTATCATGTATTTAGTGCAACTCTCCTGAACTTGAAAAGCTCACTGAGTTTTGTTTTTTTTTTTTTTTTTTGAGAGGTTTTTTTTTTTCTGCTATAGGGCAAGTGCGCTCACCAGACAGACAGAGACAGACAGAGAGATAGAAAGTGAGAAATCACCCCCCAGGGGAGATAGCCATGCCGCAATCCCTTCTCCTTCATTCTCCTCTCGGGATCTTGGGCATGCATGCACAAGCGCCCGGCGTGAGTTTAAGCCACTGGGTCCGGGACTCGAACCACGGTCGACTATGTGGGAGTCCAGCGACATAGCCATTACGCTAACTGTTGGTCCCCACTGAGTTATTTTTACCAGTAACAAGAAAAGTTCTGAGTTATCATTAGTCTCTTCTAACACTAGAAGAATAAAAATAATTTTAAAAAATATAAAAGATCATTATCTTTTTAAAGAATTATTTAATTTGGGGACCAGCAGTTGGCATAATGGTTACATCACTAGACTTCCATGTAGTCGACCACAATTTGAGTCCCAGATCCAGTGGCTTAAACTCATGCCGGGCACATGTGCATGCATGCCCAAGATCCCGAGAGGAGAATGGAGGAGAAGGGATTGCAGTGTGGCTATCCCCCCTAGGAGGTGATTTCTCGCTTTCTGTCTCTCTGTCTCTCTCTGTCTTTCTGGAGAGCACACATGCCCTATAGCAAAAACCTCTCTTAAAAAAAAAAAAAATAGAACTATTTAATTTTATTTATTCATTCATTCATTTATTTATTTTTAAAATTTGACCAGAGAGAGAGACAAAAAGTGAGAAAGGAAGCTACCAAGTCTAGGACCACCATGACTGACCTTGTGGGAGTGTTCAGTGCCTTAACCACCATACCACCTGCTGGTTCCAAAAGATCATTATTTTAAGTGTTGATAATCCCTTGCGCCAGGCTTCATTCCTATTCCCTCCTCAACATGTGTGCTTTCTCTAGGCAATCTTATCCTCACCCATAATTTCTACACCAGGAACTGCAGATATTTAATTATAATTACAATTTACTTCCTGCATTCCAAATCTGTGCATACAGCCAATTGCCTACAGGATATCTCTACCTAAACTTACCATATTGCTACCTTAAGCATGTCATATCAAAGATCCATTTCAGGGGCTTCTGGTTGAAGATGGTTGATTAAGTACCTTCATTTACCTTTTTTTTCCCCAAATGAAAACACATTAAAGTCATAGTAAGCACACAAAAAGGTATGGACACTCTCAACCCAACCCAATGAACAGAACAGGAGAAACTACTAGAGGAGTAGATTCCAACAAAGCTCTGGAAGTCAGAAGATTGATGGAGCAGGCTAGCTGCAGATGCTGCAGCCTAGGAATCCTGCAGAATGGGACTACAGCCAATAGCAAGTCAGTCTGCCTGGAACAAACTCAGAAATGCTCTCACCGTGAAGACTCCAAGTTCTAGAAAGAAACAAGCAGACAACAAGTGAAAGCACTTTAAAATCTTCAGAAATATTAAAACAACAAGCATCCATAAAACAAGAGCAGGAGAAAAGATACAAGTGCTAAAACTTTGTTTCTCCACAAACCTTCTGTTCTGCACTTCCTGTCTCAGTGAATGCTGTCCTCATCCACCCAGTCTCCCAAGCCAGAAAATAGAAAGGGAGCTTTTATCTTTCTCTTATCCTTAAACCTCATTCAGTAAAGTAAAAGTTGATATTTATCTCTTAATTCCTTTATATTTCCTCTCACCTGTTTCCCCATAGTCTTGCCTTTTGTTGACTCCCATTGTGTTTTCTAGATTCCAACAATAACTTTATCTCTGTTCTATCTACAGTTTGAAGCCTTTTCAAACCATTCTGCAGGGTTATATAATTTCTAATCATTTCAGCATCTAGCACATGGCCCTTCAACCAGGGAGTACCTGTAATCATTTTGATTATCATCTGGCTACCTGTCCAGCTCTCTACTTTCACTACCCACATTAGACTCTCTATACCCTAGCAATATGAACTTATTTTTAGCTCTTCCTCAGAACATATCTTCCTTTTTAAAAGCATGTGCTCTTCTTCCAACCTAGAGTGCCCCTTTCTTTTTGTTGGCATAAACATTCCTTTGAGTCCCAGCTCAAATGCTACTTTCTCTGGGAAAGTTTCCTGATTCCCCTGGACTGCTGTAGCAGCTAGTCCTCATGTACTCCACATTTATCTTATTTTCCTCTATTGCAGCACTCTTGTTGAATTATAAAGGATGTTTTCTGTTTCCCTAGAGCAGGCCGTAGGCCCTTTAAGGATGGGGACAAATTCTTTTAGCTTTGTATTCCTTGCACATCTGCCATAGAGATGAATGACATACACACAAAATTATATTTTTTGCAGCTGAAGTCCCTGTCCTTGAGCCAATGAAGTATTATCATTCCTATTTTATTAGTTGAGACAACTGAGAGACAGAGATGAAGTGACTTATGTAAGGTTGCAGAAGTGGCATAGATAGGTTTATATGTGTGATGGGACCAAGGCTGGGGAGGGGAGAGAGTGGTGGTCATAACCAAAATCCTGGTTTCCTGCCCTCTACATACATGATGCTTCTTCTACCATATGATGACACCTCTTAATAATCAATTATCACTGGGACTAGCAGTTGGCATAATGGCTATGTCGCTGGACTCCCATGTAGTCGGCCGTGGTTCCAGTCCCGGACCCGGTGGCTTAAACTCACGCTGGGTGCGTGTGCACGCATGCCTAAGATCCTGAGAGGAGAATGGAGGAGACAGGATTGTGGTGTGGCCATCCCCCCTAGAGGGTGATTTCTCGCTTTGTATCTCTCTGTCTCTCTCTGTCTTTCTGGCGAGCGCACACGCCCTATAGCAAAAACCTCTCAAAAAAAAATTAATCAATTATCACTTACTGAAGAAATTCATCTCAAGGGCCAGCAGTGGTGTAGTGGTTAAGGCAGCTGGATGCCACAGGTTGACTGTGCATTTGGAGTCTCAGCCCCCATGGCTCGATAAACATGCCAGATGCATGTGTGAGCATGCCCAAAATCCCAAAAGAAGGGCAAAATAGAAGAGAAAGAATTGTGGCATGACCAGCCCCTCTGGAGGATGTGTCTTCTCACTTTCTCTTTCTCTCTCTCTCTTTTTCTCATGTATCATAGGTGCTCCGTCATGAATAAAATGAGGAAAGCTCATTTTAAAAAAAAAAGAAGAGAAGATTTGGAGGAAGAATGATATCTGAGATCCTGATTCAATTTTCCCCACCTGGCCCTATAGCTATCCTTCCCAAAATTAGGTTACTAACATAACTTTGCAAATAAATTATCCTCTTTTCTTTTTAAATAAATGAAGTTGGGTTTTTAAAAATTATTTATTTTTATTTATTCATTCATTCCTTTATTTATTTATTTTGCTGCAGGGTACATGTACTTACCAGAGGCAGAGAGAGAGACAGTGAAAAGCAAACCATCAAGTCTGCGACTCAAATCACGGTCAGCCACATTGGCGGGGGAGGGGTAGGGTTCAGGACCTTAACTACCACCACACTTGTCTTAAGTTGTTTTTTTGTTATTTACAAAGTCCTAACTTAAACTTTTCTTCTGACCACATGTATTCTCTTCCCCTGAATAGAAAGGGAAACACTGAATCGGTTGCCAAATTCTATGGCTTCCACCTCTTAAACATCCTTCATGTCTATCCCGTGTGTTCTACCTGTCCTGGGGTATAGGTTGTGGTAATGGCTTCCTTAGTGTATTCCCAAACTCAAGGCTTATGTCCTCCAAACCTCCTCCAACTGCTGTCAAAAGACTTCTAAAAATCAGACTAAATGCATCCACCTTCCCTTCAATAACCTTCAGGGACTCCCTACGACTAACGATAAAATTGAAGCTCCTCCAATAGCCTCAAATACCCTATAATTCAGTACTTGCTTTTTCCTGCTTCATTTCTCTCGATATTTCTTTCAGCCAAATATGACCACTCGCCTATTGTCAAATCTCTCCTGAACATTCTTGCTGCTATGCTTGTAATTTTCTCTCTTCCTATCAAAGATACACATTTTACCCATTCTTAAAATGTCACCTTCTTCATAAACCTAAAATCTCTCAAACAATAGGAAACTACATTTTCTTTATTTCTATAGTTCTTGAAGCCTCTATCAAAGCACTTTTGCTTTATACTATAGTTACTTTCATTCTTTTTATTTGCCTTTTAGGTTATAATAATTTCGTGAAGATGGAAACTCTTCTGTGTTAACCATTAGCACCAAACATTACCTACTAAGTTTTCACTAGACAGCTGTTAAATTGATCTATATATGATACATAGATTTAGGAAGAGAATTTGTTTCTTTTTCCATCATTTTAAATTTTAATTCAGTGCTTACATGAAGGTGTCTCATGGAATTTGTGAGACATTTTTATTAAAATCTAGGTACCTACTCCATTTTCTATTCTATAATCCTCATGCATTTCCTCTGTAAGAGCAATTTAAACAATTTAAAACAAATTCTGGGTCCAGCTGGTGGCAGGGTGGTTGAAGTGGCTATATCTCACATGACTGACTATTTGATTTGAATCCCAGACTCCACAGCTTGAAAAAACACACTGGTGCATGTGCATATGTGCCCAAAACCCCGAGAGGATGGAAGAATGGGGATTGTGGTGTGGCTATCTTCCCTGGAGGGAGCTTTCTCACTGTCTTTCTCTCTATGTCTCTCTCTCTAGTGAGCACATGCACCCTATAACAAATTAAAAACAAAACAAAAAAATTGTATAAAGAAATTCAGACTCTATCTCATTAAGAAAAATATCTTGCTAGTTCTTTCCCTTCTTTTCTTCTTTTTCCCTTCCTTCCTTTTACACTTCTTTCTTTCCTTCCAGACAATCAAAATGCAAGCTATGGCTTGGGTGTAATTATAGGTGCCAAGTCAAAGTCAGCTTTTATTTACAACCCCTTTGCCAAGTCAGCAGTTGATCTCCTCCCTGAACCAGTTTGAGTCATGTTATTTGTATGCCATTAAAATGGGGCATCTGATAACATCTGCTCCCTTTCTCTGGTTCAATTCATGAATGGAGCTCCTCTCCCTTCCCTTAGTCACCAGCTTTTGAATATTTACAATCTGCGATGGTCCGAAGCAATGGATTTTGAACTCTAAGCAATCTATATTTGAAGTAAGGAAGAAGCCACAAAGGAAGATAACACATGGTGAACTCCTAATAATAACTTTTCTGTTAGTGGGAGTGAGCAGTGTAAGATGAGAGAGAAAAAGAGAATGAATGACTAACAGCAGTGAAAGTTTGCAAAGAAAGCAAAAAAAAAAAAAAAAAAGCCTAAATATTTGCTTACGGATAAACACCAAGGAAAGAATAGCATTGTACCTTTCATGAATAGGTAGGTACTCAATAGCTACTTATTTAAGTATGGATAGTGCCTTAAAGAGAGGACTCGCTTTCTTGGAACTGAGAATCAATAAGAAAGGCCATTCATTTGAGCTGGCCCATGCTCTAGTGGTTAAGGAAGCTGAATCCCACGTAGCTAATAACACGGTTGATTTGAAAATGAAAACACACCAGGCACGTGTATGTGCATGTCCCAAATCCTGACAGGATGGAAAAAAGGAAGACAAGGTATTGAAGTGTGACCACACCCCACTGGGGTGCTTTCCCCTTCTCCCTCTGTCTGTCTCCCTGCCTCTGGCAAGTACATGTGTCCTTAGGCAAGTAAGGCAGGGAGGGCATGCCTTTGAGAGGACCATGGTAATCTGAAGGCTACAGGACGACTTACTTAAATAGTTTGACTTGAACTTAGTCATGTCCCTTTATGCATGCAATCCTAGATAAACTGAAGTTTGCAGTCTTTGGTTACAGGTATTTACAGCCTGAACTTATATCCAAGTTTCTGCATATGAGCTGCCATGGGAACTCTCATTTTTAGATGACCTAATCTTGATTTTTCAGCCAGGCAGAGCCCTTCATTCAGCCCCAGTTTTGCCAAATTAGCACAGTTCATAAGAACTGAAGCAAACCTGATCAACTAGATTTTGAGCACTAAATCTCACTGGCCAAGGATACTAGGCAGATATGACTGAGTGGATTCAAAAAATATACAGGCAACTGGCCCACTGCAGAAACAAGGAGTTGGGATAGTGGAATGGACATTGCATCAGATTTGTGGTCTGAACACTCTGGGTTTAAATCTTGGCTGTTGTTTGGACTTCCAACAAATCACTAGATTTCTCTATGATACAGATTCCTGGGACTTTGAACAAAACATATTTCTTTCAGATTCAGCTTTACATGGAAAATAAATTTATGAGGATTAAATGAGAAAATACATATGAAAGTATTTTATAATCTCCAAATGCTATATAAATATAAAGTATGAATTTTCAGTCATGCACTTGTTAAGGAGTGATATGTTAACATTGTGCTTAAGCAAATGGTTTCTAGCATTAGTTTTGGAAAACAGGAAAGTCACATGCAATATATGTGTACACAGGCTGATCCATCCACTAATTCAGCACCAACTCCAGTGTTTGTTGACTGCACACTAAATGCCAGCAGTGTTTTAAGTGCTAGAGCTATAACAGTAAATCAAATGGATAGAAATACCTGACTTCATGGATAAGATAAAGATAAGAAACAAGCTGGAACTGGCAGATGGCATGGTGATTAAGGTGCTGGACTCCCACATGGCCAACTGAAGTTCAAGTCTCAGACCTGACAGCTTGCTTTCTCACTTTCCTTTTCTCTCTCTTTCTCTCTCTTGTCGAATTTGATAGATGATGATAGTAACAAATAAAATTAAAGAAATAATTCTTTCTAAGAAAAAAAAAGATGAGCTACTAAAACAAAGAAGGCTGCAAAAATTCACTTGTGTAAGATTTGGGGTCATATTATTTTGAAGTTAATACAGAATGATGTTTTTCAGTGGATAATGTCACAGAAAAAAGAAAATAAATAAAAGTGAATAAAACTACGTACACAACTAATAGACACTGAACTGAGAAAATTCAAAAGTATCAGGAAGGAATCACTTCCAAACTCCTCCCTATCTCCACTGCCTCCCTGCCTGCAAGTGAAACTGTGCAGGGACACACCCCCCCACACACACACACACACTCCTACCCCTCAAGAGGAATGGGTCCTCAGTTTCCCCTTCTGTTAAGGAAAAAAAAAAATGAGAATTTCCCAAACCGAAAATTAATAAGGGCTTGTTAAATTAAATTGTTGTGGCCTAAAATGGCCGCTGTACCCCCACACTTGAATTCCTATGGATAAGGTGAACTCTTAATACATGTTAGGCTGTTTTCCTGAGTTCGTTGCTAGGTTATAGCCAATCACAGCAGCTAGGTTTCAGCCAGTCACAGGCGAGAAATCACCCCCCAGGGGGGATGGTCACGCCGCAATCCCTTCTCCTCCATTCTCCTCTCGGGATTTTGGGCACGCACGCACACGCGCCCGGCGTGAGTTGTAAGCTACCGGGTCCGAGACGCAAACCGCGGTCGACTACGTGGGAGTCCAGCGACATAGCCATTACGCTAACTGCTGGTTCCCTCATCTTTTAAACGGTGTAAATGCAGACAAATTTCGAAATGTAACCAACCCAAATTGTTTCCATACCTAATTCCTTCACTTTCGTTTCTGTAGGTCACATTCCCATTCCTGTACATAACACTCTCCTTCTCCAAAATTTAAATATTTTGTGACCAAAAGGCTACCTGGAATTATCCAGAAGTCCAGAGACAACTGCCCAATTTAAATTGTATTAAGATTTACTCAATTAAAACTTTATTAAGGAGCCAGCAGGTGACATAGCTTTTATATCACTGGACTCCCACATGACTGAGGTTCGAGTCCCGGGTTTAAATTCACACTGGGCACATGTACATGCATACTCAAGGTCCCAGGAGGAGAAGGGAGAAGGGTTTGTAGCATGGCCATCCCCCTGAGGGGTGGTTTTTCACTTTCTCTCTCACTATTGTCTCTGTCTCTCTCCAGTGAGGGTACATGCCTTAAGGCAAAAAAAAAAACTTTTAAAAAATACTCTGTTAAATTGGCTGATTTATTTTTCTTTTAACAGGTTGAACTAAAAGCAAAATATCTTGGAGCCTGCACACATCATGATGGTTGAGGCATTGGACTCCCACACAGCCAACAGCTGTTTCAGCCCCAGACCTGGTAGCTTGCCACTCTCATTCTCTCTTTCTCTTGCTCTCTTGCCCTGTAGCAAATTTTTAAAAGAATAATGATAATAATAAATAAAATTAAATAGATAATTATTTTTTTTAAAAGCCAAATATCTTGTCTAAGGGGCTTGGGCTACAAGTCATCCATTTACATAGCAATGGTCCAAAGTAAGACTTCAGACTTTGGTTATAGTCATGAAGCAACATTGGCCATAATGAGGGCCATTTGACTTCTAAAACTCCCCCTTAATGGAGAAAATAAGGTTGTAACTTTAATATTTAAGATGCTTTGTAGGATGGACACGACTGGCTTTGAGCATAAAGACCACAGGTTGAATGGCTCTAGAAATCTGGACAGAAAGTTGATTGTCTAAGGTCTCACCAATTAAGAATGCCCATGAGATGATGATGCCCTTTTGAACCAATGGTTGAACTGATCATGTGCGTGGGAACCCAGCCCCTAATTTTGCCCTTAAAAATGTAAGTGGGAAACACCTCAGGGAGATCAGGTCTTTTCAGCATGAGCAGCCTCTGTCCTTGTTTAACAATAAAGCTATACTTTCCTTCATCATACCGCGTGTCTACAGTTTGATTTGTAGTGCTTGGGTAAGTGAACCTTATTTGAGTTCATTAACACAAGTACTTCCACTGGTTAAAAACTGATTTAAGTTAGCGTAATGGCTATGTCGCTGGACTCCCACGTAGTCGACCACGGTTCGCGTCCCGGACCCGGTGGCTTAGAACTCACGCCGGGCGCGTGTGCGTACATGCCCAAGATCCCGAGAGGAGAATGGAGGAGAAGGGATTGCGGCGTGACCATCTCCCCTGGGGGGTGATTTCTCGCTTTCTATCTCTCTGTCTCTCTCTGTCTGTCTGGCGAGCGCACGCGCCCTATAGCGAAAACCTCTCAAAAAAAAAAAAAAAACTGATTTAAAAAAATTGATCATAAAAACTGGGCAGAGAATGAGAGCCAAGTGCCTCATATTTAAAGTTAATATACATGAGATGAAAGAATGTGGGGCCAGCCCTATGGCCTAGTCAGATCCCACACGACCAACTGTGCAGTTTTACTCCTGGCCCCAAGAACTTGAAAAACACATGGGGCATATGTGTATGCATGCTCCAAATCATGTGTGTATGCATGTCCCAAATCTCCACAGAATGGAGAAATGGAGAAGCACCCAGAATGACCATACCTTGTTGGGAGCTGTGGTCTCCCTCTCCCTCTCTCTGTCTTTCTGTATCTCTCCGGTTAGTACACATATTCTCTGGCAAAAAAAGGAAGAAAGGAAGGAAGGATGGATGGATATTGAAGAAAAGTAACATAGGGAAGGGAAATAGTGTCATGGTTGGTGGGATGGAGGATGGTCAGAAAGACCTCACTGACATCTGAACAAAGGTCTGAACAAGAGGTTAGGGGCCATCTCATGGTGATCTGGGGGAAACATCATCCAGAAGGACCAAAGAATGGGTGGTTCTGAGTCAGGAACATGGACGGCTTGTTCAGGTGTCAGCAAAGGGGTTTGTGGGACTGTAGTGGAGTAAGTGGGGTAGGAAGTTGATAATAGATAATGTCAGGGCTGGCTCCATAATGCAGTGAGAATGTACAGTTCAATAGAAACCATTTCCCACATGGTGACCAAGTTTAATCCTGGCCTGTCAGCCCAAAACAAACGGGGCAAACCAAACGTTTGAAACACACCTGGCCAAGTGCCCAGGATCCAACAAACTGGAGGGCTAGACACAGGATTGCAGCATGACCAGACCTGTGAAAGGTGCATCTCACTCTCTCTCTCTCTCATGCACACATTCAAACTTTATTAAGAATGAAGAAAACAAAGACCAGTAGATGGTGTAACGGCTACGTCGCTGGACTCCCATATAGTCGACCATGGTTCAAGTCCCAGACCCCGTGGCTTAAACTCACGCCAGGCCTGTGTGCATGCGTGCTCAAGATCCCGGGAGGAGAATGGAGGAGAACGGATTGCGGCGTGGCCAACCCCCCAGTGGGGTGATTTCCCACTTTCCATCTCTCTGTCTCTCTCTGTCTTTCTGGGGAGCACAAGTACCCTATAGCAAAAACCTCTCCAAAAAAAAATGAAGTAAACAAAATTAAGATAAGATCAGAGATGACTGATCCAGATGGTGAGGCAGGAGAAAGTTAGCAAATGGAATCGAGTAAGGGGGATGGAGCATCTATCTGCCCATGTGGCTAGATAGAAACATCCCCTCAATCAGGGAAGAAAATTCCCCACCCAAGGTAATGTAGGTAAGAAACTAGTGGGGGGTGTCTAGCTGATTACACCATTTGACATAACCAATGAGGTGAATCAATGGCCTACATTTGACATGGCCAATGAGAAATCAGTGGGCCCTGCTGAGACCAAGCAAGGACCTCCTAATGTATTTTCTAGGGTTCCTGAAATATAAAGTCCATTTGCATTGTAATGGCCCAGAGTAAGGAGTAAGTCTTCAGACTTTGGTTATAATAATGACCAACATGGGACCAGCAGTTAGCGTAACGGCTATGTCGCTGGACTCCCACGTAGTCGACCGCGGTTCGCGTCCCGGACCCGGTGGCTTAAAACTCACGCCAGGTGCGTGTGCGCGCGTGCCCAAGATTCCGAGAGGAGAATGGAGGAGAAGGGATTGCGGCATGGCCATCCCCCCTGGGGGGGGGATTTCTTGCTTTCTGTCTCTCTTTCTCTCCCTGTCTGTCTGGCGAGCATACGCACCCTATAGCAAAAAAAAAAAAAAAAAAATAGTAATGACCAACATGGACCACAAATGAGGGCCATTTGACCTTTAGGACTCTCACTTAAAGGAAAAATAAGGTTTTCACTTCAATATATAAGATGTTTTATGGGCTGGAAACTGCTGATTGTGAGCTCAAAGACTCCAGGCTGAATGGCTCCAGACACCTGAAGAGAAATTTGATTATCTAAAGCCTCACCAATCAAGAATGCCCACGAGATGATCATGCCCTCTTTGAACCAATCACTGAACTGATCATGTGCCTAGGACCTCTGCCCTAATTTTGTCCTTAAAAGACACATGTGGAGAACATCTCAGGGAGACCGGGTCTTTTCAGCATGAGCTGCCTGCTCTCCTAGATTTGCGCTTTGTAACAAAGCTGTACTTTCCTTCACCACACTGTGTGTCTATGGCTTGGTTTTATAGCGCTTGGGCGAGCGAACCTGATTTGAGTTCGGTAACACTGCCAATCAATGATCAACATACGTGACCTAGATTTAAAAACTATAAAACTCACAGAATGCACTGCTGGAGCTTTTTGGGCCATTGTTTCCCTGTCAGTTCAGGCTGGCTCCCATGTCTCAGGAGAGTATACTTTCACTTTTACTTAATAAACTACCTTTTTCTTTCACTATTGGCATGTTTCGTTCAATTTTTTGTTTGAAACACCAAGAACCTGGATATCATCACAGAAACCATCCTGCAACAATAGTAGGGTCTAACGAAAGACACTGGACTCTGGGTGGGATGTGGAGTCATTGGAGCGTGTTGAGCAGAAAAGTAACATGATCTTGAAATTGAGCAGGGACCCCTAAGAGGAATGGATCCTCAGCTTCCCCTTCCGTTAAAGAAAAAGTAAGAATTTCCCAAACTGAAAATTAGTAAGGACTGAACTAAAAATAAAGTGTATTTTCTAAGGTCCTTGGAATACAAGGTCCATTTACATTGTAATGGCCCAGAGTAAGGGGTAAGACTTCAGACTTTGGTTATGATAATGAAACAACATTGGCCATGAATGAGGGCCATTTGATCTCTAAAACTCTCATTTAAAAGAAAGATAAGGTTTTCATTTCAATATGTAAGATGTTTTGTAGGATGGGAACTGCTGGCTGTGAGCTCAAAAGACCCCAGGCTGAATGGCTACAGAAACCTCAACAGAAATTTGATTACCTAAGGCCTCCCCAATCAAGAATGTGCCTGAGATGATCATGTCCTCTTGAACCAATCAGCTGAGCTGATTATGTGCCTGAGACTTGTGCCCCTAATGTTGTCCCTAGAAACGCAGGTGGGGAACACATCCAGGAGACCGGATCTTTTCAGCATGAGCTGCCCACTCTCCTTGCTTTGCACTTTGCAATATAGCTGTGCTTTCCTTCATTACACCGTGTGCCTAGGTTTGGTTTCGTAGCGCTTGGGCGGGTAAACCTGATTTGAGTTCGGTAACAATCTCAAATTCTGCAGGTTAATTCAGGCCATTGTGTTCAAAACAGACTGCCAGGAACAACACAGAAGTAGAAAGACCAGCAAAAGACTATTGAGATAATCCAGAAGGCAGGCATGGTGACTTGGACCAGGATGGGAGTGGTGTTGGTGAAAAGTGGTTGGATTCAGTTTATGTTTTGATGGCAAAACCAAAGGATTTGCTAACGGATTGAATATGATATATAAGAGAAAGGAAGGTATGTAGAAAGATTCTAAGTTTTTCAGCTTGAACAACTGTGTAGGTGAAAAGTCAACTGACAGTACCTGAAATAAGGGTGAGTAGAAAGTGTTAGGTTTGATTTGGGAGTGGTGGCAAAGTCAGAAGCCGCAAAGGCGAAAATACCAGAGTCAGGCTTTGGGGTTTAATAAAACCAGCATAATTTATTCTGCGCTCTCGGGTAAGGTCCCTCAGTCTGGTCAGAGGCCAAGGGAGTCACACCCAGGGTGGGTGCTGCTTGTTCTTAAAGGGCCGTTGTCCAATAGGTGGTCACCAGGAGTCCTTGTCTGGCCAATGAAGTTCGCTGTTTCTGTTCAACTTTGGAGGGTGCGCCAAATGCCGAAGGGCAGGAGAGTCTGTTGGTGATGGCGGGCCAGGTGTGGACAACAGGAAAGTTCTTGCTGGCCATAATGTTTCCTTTCCCTTCCCCCAGACCTTACAGAAAGGACTAGGAATTGGGGGCTAGCAGGTGGTGTGGTAGTTAAGGGTGCTGGACTCCCACATGGCTAATCTTAGTTCGAGTCCTGGACCTAGCGGCTTGCTTTCTCACTTTCCCTCTTTCTCTCTCTCACTCTGTCCCTCTCTGGTGAAATTAAAATGAATGAATAAATAAATAAAAGTTAAATTTTAAAAAATTGTTATTAAAAAAAACGGAAAGGACTAGGATTTGTTTGATAAGTCAAGGGCAATTTTTCTACTTCCTTCTTATTATGGGAAGTGAAGGAGTTAGGACTTAGAAAAAGTGGAGAAATAATTTAGTCAATTAGAATGAAAATGGCAGTCCAAGAATAGGTGAAAGCTTTCGATGCAAAAATATAAGGGTAGATCATGGATCCATCCTGCCAGTTTACTAGAGGCAGGCAGAGGGGGTGGGTGAGTTGAGGAGTGGGGAAAAGAAACAAAAGAAGTTGAGGCAGCTCAAGACTTGCATCTAGCTGTTGTTAAGATTCCACCATTGGGGCCACAGGAGGGTGCAGCAGGTTAAAAACAGGTGATGGACAGCACCATTTTTGTTGCAGTTATAAATGTACCAGGTAAAGAGCAGGCAAGGATTTCAATACAGATAATCCAGACAAAAAGAGAACATTAAGTTCTTTTTTTTTTTTTTAGAGGTTTTCGCTAGAGGGTGCGTGTGCTTGCCAGAAAGACAGAGAGAGACAGAGAGATAGAAAGCGAGAAACCACTCCCCAGGGGGGATGGCCATGCCGCAATTCCTTCTCCTCCATTCTCCTCTTGGGATCTTGGGCACGCACACACACGCGCCCGGCGTGAGTTTGAGCCGCCGGGTCCAGGACTTGAACCGCAGTCGACTAAGTGGGAGTCCAGCAACATAGCCATTACGTCAACTGCTGGTCCCGAAAACATTAAGTTCTTGGTATAAGGATAAAGAGGGAATGAAATTGACTTCATAGCTTATGAAAAAAGGCTAGGTTTAAACATACACACACACACACACACACACACACACACAAATAATTTTTCTTTTTTGATTACTCTCCATCCAAACTTTTTTTCTTTTTTCCTTTTTTTTGGAGAGGTTTTCGCTGTAGGGGGCGTGCGCTCGCCAGACAGACAGAGAGAGACATAGAAACAGAAAGCAAGAAATCACCCCCCAGGGGGGGTGGTCACGCCGCAATCCCTTCTCCTCCATTCTCCTCTCGGGATCTTGGGCACACACGCACACGCGCCCGGCATGAGTTTTAAGCCACCGGGTCCGGGACTTGAACCGCGGTCGACTACGTGGGAGTCCAGCGACATAGCCATTACACTAACTGCTGGTTCCCCAAACTTTTTTTTTAATCAGAAAATATGTACACTCACCAGAGAGATAGGGAAAGGAAAAATGAGAAAGCATCCCCCTAAACTATGGGGTATAATCACACTGCAATCTCTTCTTCATTTCTCCTGACTTGGGGGATTTGGGGCATGCAAACATGCGTGCTAGGTGTGTTTCTAAAGCTGCTGGATCTGGGCCTTGGACCACCTAGTTGACCATGTGGAATCCAGCCACCTTAACTACCAGGTCATGGGCTAGCTCTATCCAATCTATTTTTTAAGTTCTGTATATTCAGGTATGTATTGGATCTGTCCACTTCTATTGGTTGCCACTGCTACACTCTGTTCTGGGTTACTAAGATATCGTCTCTTTACTATTTTTTTTTTTTTTTTTTGGAGAGGTTTTTCGCTATAGGGCGCGTGCGCTCGCCAGACAGACAGAGAGAGACATAGAGACAGAAAGCGAGAAATCACCCCCCAGGGGGGGATGGTCACGCCGCAATCCCTTCTCCTCCATTCTCCTCTCGGGATCTTGGGCACGCACGCACACGCGCCCGGCGTGAGTTTTAAGCCACCGGGTCCGAGACGCGAACCGCGGTCGACTACGTGGGAGTCCAGCGACATAGCCATTACGCTAACTGCTGGTTCCCATCGTCTCTTTACTATTGCAACAGCTTTCCAAATGTCTCTCCACTGTATCATTGTTTCCTTTTAATCTATTTCCCATACAGATATAACAGAGAATTTATTAAAATGTCTATCAGACATATTCCTTTTTTCTTTTTTAAATAAAAACTTTTTTTTAGGTTTTTGCTGTAGGACACGAGTGCTCACTAGAGAAAGAGAGAGGGAAAGTGAGAAAGCACCCACAAGGGAGATGCCCACACTGCAATCACCAATCACTTCTCCTCCGTTCTCCTCTTGAGATTTTGGGCATGCACACATACACACCCAGCATGATTTTCAAGTCACCAAGTCTGGGACTCAAACTGTGGTTGACAATGTGGGAGTCCAGTGCCTCAACCACCATGCCACTTGCTGGTCCTCTTTTCTCTTTTTATTATTTTTTTCCCAATCATGATTTCTGTTTTACATATAATTGTTGTACATCTTCATGGGGTACAGTATGGTTTTTCAAAACATGTATGCAGTGTGTAATAAGCAAATCAGGTTATAAACATATTCTCCTTATTCAACTTTGAACATTACACTGTGTTATGCTATCTCATAATAGTTTCACAAAGGTTTTGTTTTGTTTCATTTTGTTTTGTTTTTGGAAGTATATACTCAATTGTCAATGACATTTTTATTGTGATACACCAATGTGATACACCATTCTATAAAGTGTTTCACTTTTTTTCATTCTTTTGTCTGTTATCATTTTGTCCTAAATCTTCCACTGTCATCCTCACTCCCATTGCTGTGCAGTTTCTGATTTCTACAATTACTCTCTCTACTTCTATGCCATTAAGTCTTTCAGTTTCCACTATAGAGTGAAGACATTCAATATATGTTCAGTAGGGACATACAATATTTGTCTTTCGTAGCCTGTCTTCTTTAACTTAGCATTATATCTTCTAGGTTCATCCATTTGGAGTCAAATGACAATATTATTGTTCTTTATGACTGAGTAGTATTCTATTGTGTTTATGTGCCACATTTTTTATTTTTTTAGAGAGGTTTTCACTATAGGGCGCGTGCGCTCGCCAGACAGAGAGAGACATAGAGACAGAAAGCGAGAAATCACCCCTCGGGGGGATGGTCACGCCGCAATCCCTTCTCCTCCATTCTCCTCCTAGGATCTTGGGCACGCACGCACACGCGCCCGGCATGAGTTCTAAGCCACCGGGTCCAGGACGCGAACCGTGGTCGACTACGTGGGAGTCCAGCAACATAGCCATTACGCTAACTGCTGGTTCCCCCACATTTTTTTTTTTTTGAGAGAGATATTTTTGCTATAGGGCACATGCACTCTCCAGAGAGACAGAGAGACAGAAAGTGAGATATGACCTCTCCTAAGGGAGATGGCCACACCTCAATCCCTTCTCCTCCATTCTCTTCTTGGGATCTTGGGCATACACATACATGCGCCTGGTGTGAGTTTTAAGCTGCTGAGTCTGGTACTTGAACCACAGTTGACTACTTGGGGGCCTAGTGACATAACCATTATGCCATATGCTGGTCCATGCCACATTTTCTTAATCCATTCATCAGTTGTTAGACACTTAGGTTACCTAGGTTAATTTCATATCTTAGCTATTCTGAATAATTTGGTATGAAGGCGATAATAGCTTTGTAAAACAAGTTTAGAATATTTTGAATATTTGAATATTTTGAAATAGTTTGAGGATAATTGGTGTTAATTCTTTAAAAAGTTTATAAAATTTAGCAGCAAAGCCTTCTGGACCTAGACTTTTCTTGGTTGAGAGGCTATTTATTACCACTTCAATCTCATTTCTTGCTATTGATCTATTCAGCCTTTCTTTTCTTTTTGGTTCAGTTTAAGTATACTGTGTATGTCCAGAAATTTGTTCATCTCATTTAGGTTTTCCAGTTTGTTAGAAAAAGTCACTTCCAGTATTTCCTAATGACCTTTTGTATTTCTGTGATAGCTGTTGTAATTTCTCCTTTTTCTCTTTTTTTAAGTTTTTCTTTTTTGAGAGAGATTTTTGCTATAGGGCAAGTGCACTTGCCAGAGACATAGAGAGGGAAAGTGAGAAATCACCTCCCCAGCACAGGGGAGATAGCCATACCATAATCCCTTCTCCTCCAGTGTCCTCTAGGGATTTTGGGCACACATGCACATGTGCCCAGTGTGAGTTTCAAGTTGCTGGGTCCAGGACTTGAACCACACTTGGCCATGTGGGAATCCAGTGACTTAACCACTATGCCACCTACTAGTCCCATAATGTCCCCTTTTTCATTTCTAATTTTATTTATCTGGGTCATCTTTCTATTTGTCTTGATTAGTCTAGATAATGGCTTGTTTTTGTTGATCCTCTCAAAAAAAAAAAAAAAAAAAAAAAAACATTTTATTTTGTTGGACCAGCAGTTAGCGTAATGGCTATGTTGCTGGACTCCCATGTAGTCGACCGCGGTTCGCGTCCCGGACCCGGTGGCTTAAAACTCACGCTGGGCGTGTGTGCGTGCGTGCCCAAGATCCTGGGAGGAGAACGGAGGAGAAGGGATTGCGGCATGGCCATCCCCCTGGGGGGTGATTTCTCGCTTTCTATCTCTCTGTCTCTGTCTATCTGTCTGGCGAGCGCACGCACCCTATAGCAAAAACCTCTCAAAAAAAAATTTATTTTGTTGAATTTTTATATTGCTCTTTTGTTCTCTGTTTCATTTATTTCTATTCTGGTCCTCACTATTTCTTTTCTTTTCTTCTGAGTTGACTTGGCTTTGCTTTTCTGATTCCTGAGATGCATTGTTATGTTCACTTATTATCTTTCTGGGTGTTTGTTTGTTTGTTTTTAAGTCTTGTGAGTCCTAACTGCTATAAACTTTCCTCTTAGTACTGTTTTTGCTGAATCTCAAAGATCTGCAAGTGTCATTTGTTTTTTATCATTTGTCAGAAATTTTCCTTCTTTCTCTCTTTTTTTTTCTTAATTACCAGAGGAGTCATATACATGCCAGAGAGAGATAGAGAAACAAAGAAACATAGAGAGGAAGAAAATATCCCACGTGGGCATGGTCACACTGCAATTCCTCCTCCATTTCTCTATCCTGCTGGGATTTGAAGCATGCGCACATGTGTGCCCAGACCCAGACATTGCTAATATCTGGAATATTCTCCTTTAAATTTTTCAGTGGTTTCCTATTTCACTTCAAATAAATTATAATTATTAAAATAGCACCCATAGGTCCAGAAGGTGGCATGGTGGTTAAGATGCTGGATCCCACATGGCTGACTGCATGGTACAAGTCCTAGACCCAGTGGCTTGAAAATCCTGCTACATGCCTAAGATCCTGAGAGGAGACGGGAGAACAGATTGCAGTATGGCCATCCCCTCTGGGAGGTGGTGAGGGGCAGGGGATTTCTCACTTTCAGTCTATTTCTCTGGCAAGTACATGCACCCTATAGCAAAAAGTAGAGGGGGAAGAAAGCACCCACAGTTCACATACCATGTGACAGGTACTACACTAACAGCATTACACATATTCACTTATTTAATATTCAACCCTACAAGGCAGGTACTGGTATTACAATTTGCCTTTACAAGGTAAGGGAACTAAGATACTAAGATCATTTGTGCAAAAGGCCTCTCTTAACCTGGTGCAATGGTTCAAATGTCCTCCACAATTCATATGCTGAGATTTGGATGTGATGAGACTAAGAAGGTGAAAATGTAATCCTACCATGATTTTGAAAGATAGGGCATTTGGGAGGAGTTTAAGGCTAAGGTTAGCATGGTAAAGCCCCACGATTAACCCTACTGGTTTATAAGGAGAGAGAAAAAGAGCAGAACAGAGGCACAAAGACATGGATGCATATGCTCCTGTCCTCCACCATGTTGTGACATGGCCAGAAGACTCTCACCAGTGTGGTCCCTGGACCTCAGATCTCTAATGTATGAGTTGAGTTGAATAAATGTCTATTCATATAAATTACCCACACATGGTTATTACCTGTAACTAGCAATAGAATGGACTAGAATTTTGGTTTTCTCAAAAAGCAAAACCTGCAGTACATACATATATACCACTCCCCTAAAAGAGAATGCAATGTCAGGAAAGCAGGAATGAGTCAAGCAAGGAGGAACAGCCAATTCAAGGTGCTCCCTTACCAAAATGAAGCTACTGCATGGATTTGGTACAACTGATTGCTGGATCTTGCCTCACCATCTCTATACCAGGACATTCCATCTGGCAGGACAAGGCGAAGGATTTATTCGTCAGCATCTCTCCCTCTCTCTCTCTCTTTGGCAACAGGCCAGGAGGAAATGAAATAGATGGTCTGGCTCTCTAAAGTTTCCTATAGCTCCAGAAGTCCTTGAAGTGTGAAGAATGTCTTTAAGAAAGTATAGAAGAGATAGGAAGGAAGTGAAAATAGGAGTTCTGTGGGAAGTTCCAAAGAGGAAATGTAGAGATTCTGGCAAATTGTATGAAGAAGACATTTTTTTTTTTTTTTTTTGAGAGAGGTTTTTGCTATAGGTGCATGCGCTTGCCAGACAGAAAGAGACAGAGAGACAGAAAGTGAGAAATAACCCCCCAGGGGGGATGGCCACACCGCAATCCCTTCTCCTCCATTCTCCTCTCGGGATCTTGGGCATGCATGTACATGCGCCCGGTGTGAGTTTTTTTTTTTTTTTTTTTGGAGAGGTTTTTCGCTATAGGGCGTGTGCGCTCGCCAGACAGACAGAGAGAGACATAGAGACAGAAAGCGAGAAATCACCCCCCAGGGGGGATGGTCACGCCGCAATCCCTTCTCCTCCATTCTCCTCTCGGGATCCTGGGCACGTACGCACACGCGCCCGGCGTGAGTTGTAAGCCACCGGGTCCGAGACGCGAACCGCGGCCGACTACGTGGGAGTCCAGCGACATAGCCATTACACTAACTGCTGGTTCCCCGCCCGGTGTGAGTTTTAAGCCACCGGGTCCAGGACACGAACCGTGGTCGACTACATGGGAGTCCAGCAACATAGCCATTACACTAACTGCTGGTACCAGAAGACATTCTTTAAAGCAGGACTTTGAAACTGAATTTATAAATGGGTTATAAGAATCAAAGAACCTTATAAAATTTACACACAAAAAGGGTCTCTACATACGAACATGCAATTTTCTAGGTAATAGTGTCTACCATATTTGAAAGAAACCCATACCCTTCACATGGTTAGAAAACACTGATTGCAGCAATTTATAGAGCATCTAGACTCATTTCCTCAGTGTTCAAATGAAGAAATCAAGGACCAAAGGTGTTTATAGGACCTGCTAAAATTTAAACAAGTAAATTAGGTGACAAGAGACATGAGGGATCAGGACACAGGTCTCTCAGGTCCCATTCCAATGTCCACTGCTGGACTACCAGGTCTTTCTGCAAGTAAATTATAACATACTATGTGAAGAAAAAAAAGAAAATTTCTTTTAAAAACTGAAAAAAAATGCAAATTGATTACAAAAGAAAATACGGTGAAATTACAAGGTCAAAGGAGCCTTAGCAGATCAACTGAATGGTTTCCTAATTTCAGGGAGCAATCTTCTAAATATTCTGGCATGTTTATTTTTCAAACTTGGTAAGAAATCTGAAAGAAATTTTCAAAATAATTATTCAATAATTTAACTTTAAATCAAAAAGTGGGACTGCTGGTGGCATGGTGGCTTAGGCAGCTGGACTGGGCAACTTGAAAACCATGCCAGATATGCTTGTATGTGTGCCCAAAATTCTGAGAGGAGAATGGAGAAGGGATTGTGGCATGGCCATCTTCCTTGGGAGCAGGAGGTAATTTCTTACTTTCTCTCTCTTCTCCTTCCCTCCCTCTCTCTCTCCAACAACCACAGGTACTGTATAGACAAAAAAAAAAAAAGGCTATATTATTTTTATTCATCAACATAAGCATGAATATATATCTAAGTTACCCAAAAAAAAATTTTTTAAATAAAGACATAAGCCCACAATCTATTAAAGTTCATTACTCATTTAAGACACAAAGAAAAAATGAAACATGCTATGTTTTCTCATAATTACTAAAATAACAAAGTATAGTGGACACTCATTTATCTTTCACAATGTGGGCTTAAGGATAAATTAAGGAAGTGAACCACAATTTCCAGTCCTACAGGCAAGCAGTCCCCAATCATTTTGGCCATCAGGGACCAGTTTTGTGGAAGATATTTTTTCCATGTATAAGGGGGGCAGGGGGATGGTTTTAGGATGAGTCAAACACATTACATTTGTTGTGCACTTTATTTCTATCATTATTACATTACAATATATAATAAAATAATTATATAATTCACAATAATGCAGAATCAACGGGAGCCCTGAACTTGTTTTCCTACAACTAGACAGTCCCATCTGGGGGCTACTATTAGAATCTAATGCCACTGCCACTGCTGACCTGACAGAAGGTGATCATGCAAGCAATGGGGAGCAACTGTAAATACAAATGAAACTTTGCTTGCTTGCTCTCACTCACCTCCTGCTGTGAGACATGGTTCCTAAGAGGTCAGAACCGGTCACGGGCCTGGGATTGGGAACTCCTGCTTTAAGCAATTAATCAACTTTGTTCAGAGAGCATTAGACTGTTACTATTGGGTCATCAGAAAAGTCATAAAGTATTTTTCTGTGCTTTTCTATGCAAAAATGCACCGTGACTTTTCCAACAACCCAATGTATCCAAGTTCAGATTTTGCATACCACTAATTCCTAGTTTTGGAAAAGTCAATTTCTCTGGTTCTCAGCTTCGTCCATCTTCATGGTAGAAAAGAATAATTATGGATTGTATTTTTTTTTTGGAGAGATTTTTTTTTTGCTATAGGGCATGTGCGCTCGCCAGACAGACAGAGAGAGACATAGAGACAGAAAGCGAGAAATCACCCCCCAGGGGGGATGGTCACGCCGCAATCCCTTCTCCTCCATTCTCCTCCTGGGATCTTGGGCATGCACGCACACGCACTCAGTGTGAGTTTTAAGCCACCGGGTCCGGGACGCGAACCGCAGTCGACTATGTGGGAGTCCAGCAACATAGCCATTATGCTAACTGCTAGTTCCCTGGATTGTATTTTTAATTCTTTTTACTTTGAATATTTTTAAATATTCAAAGTCACATATACTTGTCAGAGACAGAGACAGAGAGACAGGGAGAGGGAGAAAGCACCCCCTACTGAGGCATGGTCACACCGCAATCTCCTCTCCTTTTCTCTATCCTGTCAGGGTATTAGACGTGCAGGCATACATGCTCAGCCTGTTTTTCAAGCCACCAGGGCTGAGATTGAAACTGTGATTGGCCATGTAGGATCCAGCTCCCTTAACTGCTAAGTAACAGGCTGGCCCTTATCTTTTTTTTTAATTTTTTGATTAGTATAACATACTAACACATATTTTAGATTATCTGCATGCATAAACATATATGCTTATAATTGAAACAAAATTTCACAAGACAATATTAACCTTTGTCACTTTCAGTGCACTCTAATATTTGCTATTCTGTCAGAGTATTTTGTGTTGCTTTTTTAAATGTAGATCATGACCCACTAAATTCCTTTCCTGACTTACACTTGAGGCACAACCTACAACTTAAAAAACATTATGAAAGCATTATTATCACTTGCAGCTTTCATGCTCTACTAATAAACTTTCTTCAAGAACCATAAGTCAGGACTAGCAGTTAGCATAATGTCTATGTCACTGAACTCCCATGAAGTCAACCACGGTTCAAGTCCCAGACCCGTTGGCTTAAACTCACGCCAGACATGTGTGCGTGCATGCCCAAGATCCCAAGAGGAGAATGGAGGAGAAGGGATTGCAGCATGGCCGTTCCCCCTGGGGGGTGACTTCTCGCTTTCTGGCTCTCTGTCTATCTGGGGAGCACACATGCCCTATAACAAAAACCTCTCAAAAAAAAGAACCACAAGTCAATAGTATAATCACTTTACTTGAATTTTTATTTTTCTCTTCCTTATGTTGAATCTGATAATATGTAGTGATAAGGAATTTCAGATAGAGAAAGGAAAAATAAGAGCTTTGAACATCAATGAAAGGAAATTCTGTCAGTAAGTAATTTTTTTTTATTAAGTAGTTTTTTGTTTTTTGTTGTTTTTTTTTTTTTTTTTGAGAGGTTTTTCGCTATAGGGCACATGCGCTCGCCAGATAGACAGAGAGAGACATAGAGACAGAAAGCAAGAAATCACCCCCCAGAGGGGATGGTCACGCCGCAATCCCTTCTCCTCCACTCTCCTCTCAGGATCTTGGGCACGCACGCACACGTGCCCAGCGTGAGTTTTAAGCCACCAGGTCCGGGACACGAACCACGGTCGACTACGTGGGAGTCCAGCGACATAGCCATTACGCTAACTGCTGGTTCCCTTAAGTAGTTTTTTGTTTGTTTGTTTGTTTGTTTTTGTTTTTTTTGACAATTTTTGCTTTCTTTTATTGAATCTATATTGTTAAGTTACAAGGTCTGAATATTACAACATCTTCTGAATTATACTTTTTAAATCATTGTTTAATGACTTTAATACCTAATATTACTTTTCAGAGTATATTTCATATATTTCTTTTAAAATAAAACTGTCAACCTTTATAAAATTGAATGACTTTGTTAATAAAAGATGTTTTAGTAAAAAATTATTTTCACTCCAAAAATGCCTTTAAGAATTATAAAATAAAACTAGTATTTCAGATATTAAATTTTAATTTCCAAATATTTTTCTATTCACACATATAGTATCAATTTTCATATATGTACCACATATATGCATATATGTATAATTTTAACCAAAATGTAATCATACTGTACATTACATTTTATACCTGTCTTTTTTCCCTTGACAATCTAGCAGTTCATATTTGTTTTTATGACTTCCTGGTTCAAAATTGGCAATTAATCCAGACTTACACACTATATCTGGCTATATATCTTAGAAGAGAGACAGAAAAAAGAAGTGAATAGTGTAATAAATTCTAATATAGTCATCACATCTTCTCAGAAAAATATATTAGAAGAATATTTTAATATATTGGTCAAGGATAAGATAAAAACAAATCCCCAAATAATATTTTATTTCTCCAACTTACTAGATTTCTTTTTATTATTATTACATTTAGTCATTGCATCTCTTCACCGCATACAACATGGTTTTTCCCAGCATGAATACAGTGCACATTAGTCAAGACAGTGATATTATCATATACATTATCATCAACAGACAACTTTTCATTTTTTTGTCTATTAAGTGTGTTGTTTGTTCCCTGAATCCCTCCCTTCCGCCCTCAATTACTCATTCCCATTACCTTTCCCATACTGTTTCTAGCATCCACAGTTGCCTTCCCTGCTATTATACCCTCCAGTTCTTTCAGTTTTTTTTTTTTCTTTCCAATTATCAGCTCATAAAGTTTTTAACAATAGGTATCATAGATTCTATTCAGGGTTGGATTAAGGGTGGGTCTCGTGCAGTTCCGCAATTGTAGGTGAATATCCATGTAAGACAGTTTCAGGAAAGCTGTTCTTGAAGGCAGAGATGATTATCAGTTGATGCGGCACAGCATCCATCTTGTGGTTACCGGGAATGGTGTTGTGGGGATCTGCAGCGTGAGTCATCCTTGGGTATCTGGCTTCCTTAAGAATGGTAGAGTAGTTCTTGTTTTTCCCTGAGGTAATGCAGGGCTGGTGACCATCATCTTCTCACTGTCCGTAGGCGGAGACAGTCCTCCTATACGATATATTTCTCAACTGGTTTCAGACAGCTAAAGTTTCTTTCTGTTGTTTGTAGTTGCAAGTTCTTAGTCCTAGTTTTCGGCCTCGGTTTGCTGCCTGAGGCTGGCGGCCACGTGCAGGACCGGGGGCCACGCGCAGGCCCGGCAGTCATGCGCAGGCGCAGGCCTGGCGGCCGCGCGCATGCCCAGCAGCCACGCGCAGGCCCGAGGGCCACGCACAGGCCCAGCGGCCACGTGCAGGCGCAGGTCCGGTGGCCACGCGCAGGCCCAGCAGCCACGTTCTGGCCGGGAGGCGACGCACAGACCCGGCGGCCAGGCTCAGGCCCGGCGGCCATGGGCAGGCCTGGGGGCCGCACGCAGGCCCGGCGGTCACGCGCTAGGCCGGCGAACACGCGCAGGACCGGCGGCCATGCGCAGGCGCAGGCCCGGCGGCCATGCTCAGGCGGCCACGCTCAGGCGCCGGCCCGGCGGTCACGCGCAGGCCCGGCGGCCAAGCGCAGGCCCGACGGCCACACGCTGGCCCGGTGGCCACTCCCAGGCCTGGCGTCCACGCGCAGGCGCAGGCCCAGCAGCCACACTCAGGCCCGGCGGCCACTTTCAGGCCTGGAGTCCACGCGCAGACCCGGCGGCCAGGCTCAGGCCTGGTGGCCACGGGCAGGCCTGGGTGCCACGCGCAGGCCCGGTGGTCACGCGCTAGGCCAACGACCACGCGCAGGCCTGGCGGCCACGCGCAGGCGCAGGCCCGGCGGCCACAGTCAGGCCCGGCAGCCACGCGCAGGCCCGGAGGCCACGTGCAGGCCCAGTGGCCAGGCGCAGGCGCTGGCCCGGCGGCCACGCACAGGCCCGGCGGCCACGCTCAGGCCCGGCGGCCATGTGCAGGCCCAGGGGCCACGCACCGCCCCTGCGGCCCCGCACTGGCCCTGCAACCACGCTCAGGCTCGGCAGCCACGCGCAGGCGCAGACCCAGTGGCCACGTGCAGGCCCGGTGGCCACGCACAGGCCCTGCGGCCACATGCCAGCCCTGAGCGCACGAATGTGCGCGGGATCCAGTGCCACCCCCCACTCGCCCACCCGCCCCGAGAAAGGAAGGTCGGCGAGCTCGGCCGATCCGTGCTGCTGGTCCGCGTCGGCAAGTGCAGGACATACCCAGCGCCGGAGATACAGCGCCGCACGCAGGCCCAGCAGGCCACGCACAGGCCTGGCGAGGCAGGGCCCCCGCGCAGGCCCAGCAAGGCGGGTGGGGCCGCTGCCACGCACCGGCCCCGGCAAGGCGGGCGGGGCCACCGCCGCGCACCAGCCCCAAGTAGTTATTTTTTGAGAATGTCCACAACTAAATTGGAAAGTTTTCACTGATTGTTTGTTTGTTTATTTGCTTGTTTTTTAGACTTTTGCCATAGGGTGCATACACTTGCCAGAGAGAGAAAGAGAGACAGTGAAAGGACAAGAGAGGAACAACTACTGCTCTCCCCCCGGCAAGGGATGGCCATGGTGCATCTCCACTACTCCATTTTTCCTCCTAGGATTTTGGGCACACACACATACACATGCACACACACGCATGCACACACACATACCTGGTGTGATTTTTCAAAACACCAAGTCCAGGACTTAGACTGCAGTCAGCTATGTGAAAGTCTAGCACCTTAACCACCAAGCCACCTGCCAGCTCCCACTGAATATTTTTTTAAAACTTGTCCATGGTGGGGGTGGGGGGTGGCAGGTGGCATGGTGGTTAAAGGTGCTGGACTCCCACATGGCCAATAGTCCAAGTCCTGGTCCTGATGGCTTCCTTTCTGACTTTCTCTCTCTCTTTTCTCTCTCTCTCTCTCTCTCTCTCTCTCTCTCTCTCTCTGGCCAAATTGGAAAATAATAATAATAATAAATAAAGTAAACATAATCCTTAAAAAAAAAACTGTGTATGAACTATCAAGAGTTTGAGGAAAGGAAAGAGGGGTTTGGAAGGAGAGAAAAAAGGAAGAAAAAGAAGGAAATGAAAGAAAGAGATGAATGACTAAGTGTTGACATTTGCTAATGCGAGCCTTAGTCCATGTGAAAAACACCCCTGTGCACTTGTGGTAAAGGACCTTCTGAGCCAGGTCAACATCCTCCATTGCTACAGTGATATGGAAGGATCCTGAATTCATGAATAACTCAGGGCTGATAGCTGCCTGAAATTTCTGCCCTCTGGCAAACTTACTGCCCCTTCCCTGGAACTACAGAATAACCTGAAACCTTGAATAGATTAGACTTTCTGCTTCTCTGACTCCTCCCTTTGACGCTGCATAGGGCAGGTTCTGAGCCCATTCCCCATCCTGAGCGCATTCCCAATTCCCCCATGAAAGACTGCGTCCAACCCCCAGTCGGGGCCAGAGATTCAGAGGGTTAACTCCTCCGTGCCTGCCAACGTAATAAACAGGTCTCCTAATCTCTCCGAATGCTGCTTTCCATTCCTTGGCATCTGGTTTTCTGCAACAGCAGCACTCCTTATAACTCACATCTGATCATTACATACTGCCTATTTAAAATCCTTCAGTGGTTTCTCAGCATCTGCACAGCAAGATACACACTCCTCAGCATGGCACATTAACCACCGATTATCTGGTGGCATCTTCTCTTAGTCCCCAACACCATCCACAGCTCCAATTTAACGCTAATACCCCTCAGTGTTATGTTCAGGCCTTTGAGTGCTCCAAACATTTCTTTCCATGCCTCTGATTTCGTTTCAGCTGTTTTCTCTTTCTAGAGTACCCTCTGCTTACCTTTGCTACTCCTTCAAGTATCAGCATGTATTTTGTATCTGTCACTCCCACCAAGTCTGTGGACCTCTACATTACACTTATCCCAGCCACAGATGCCAATGTGGTACATTGCAGCACCTCATATCTGTCCATCTTCCTTTTGTTCCTTCACAGCAGAGATCATGCCCATTCTACTCAAGATGAGCAGTGTCCAACAAATAGTAGGAATTCCATAAATACTTGTTAACTGAATTAATATTGGAGGACTCTCCTATATTCTACCTGTATTGGCTGCTAAGGATTCTTAGGAGCTCTAAGATTTAGCTATGATTCTTGGTAGTCAAGGGTGATCAGGTTGAATAGATAATTCTCTAGTCTCCTGACAAAATTTTAATAAAATCCTCACATAAAAAGTAAAGTCTACAGCTTGGAAAACATTATGAAAAGCATATTCTAAATCTTTGGCGATTAAGAAAGACAAAGAGATAATGATTAAACAGAATGGGAACATAAGCCATGAAAACCCATCATAATATCCCCCTGAAATGACTCCTTCAAAAGAGTTTGGAACCAAAATTGTAAAAAACTTGGGCTAGTCCTGTGGCCTAGAGGTTGAAGGAGCTGGATTCCACATGGCCAACCACTTCAACTCCTGCCCTCCTCCCTATGGCTTGAAAAGAACGCCAGGCACATGTGCACGCACACCTTAAATCCTGACAGGAGAAATGGAGGAAAAGGAATTGTGACATGACCATGCCCCACTGGTGGGGAGGTACTTTTTTCCTTTTCATCTCCTTGTCTCTTTGTCTCATGCCCTCTGGCAATTTTAAAAATATGTAAAAAACTCAAAAAACAGAACTCCACATGGACGGTTATCAGATTTTAGGAATTTTAGTATTTTAACTGTATCCCTTTTATTAGTAGGAGACAGAGATACATTTGTCTAATAGTAAAAATCATGTGTGGGAACAGCCTGTGGCCTGGTGGCTAAGGGAGCCAGATCCCACATGGCTGACCATGTAGCTTGAATCCTGGCCCCCTAACTTGGAGAAAATGCCCGAGCATGTGTTTGGGGGATCCCAAATCTCAACAAGATGGAAGAATGAAGGGGAAAGGATTGTAGTTTGACCATTCCTCTGTCCTTTCCTTCTGTTTTCAACTCTCTATCTGGCAAGGCTCTGGCCAAAAAAAAAGAAAGAAAGAAAAAATTAAATATGTGAAATAAAGTTAAGCAACTCTAAAACTCATGGCTATATTCCTACTTTGATTATTAAAAGAGTTGAACTTCACTAGAATAATACATCACTGGTATGAGGAATAAGTAACATGGAATTAAGATTACTGATTTATTTATTTAAAAATTTTTTTTTCAGGGGCCAGCAGGTGGCATGGTGGTTGGGGTGTTGGACTCCCACATGGCAGACCTTGGTTTGAGTCCTGGAACCAGTGGCTCGCTTTCTCACTTTCTTTCTCTCTTTCGCTCTCTGTCTGTCTTTCTCTGGTGAGTGTGTGCATCCTATAGCAAATTAAAGATAATAAAATTAAATAATTCTTTAAAATAATTTTTTTTTCATTGCTGGAAGATGTGTATGCTCACTGCAGAGAGACAGAAAAAGACAGGGTGATTTCTCACTTTCTGTTTCTCTGTCTTTCTCTTCTCTCCAGTGAGTGCTCGTGTCCTATAGCAAAAATATCTCTCTCTCTAAAAAAAAAAAAAAAAAAAAAAAAAGCAGATAAAGGAATATAAGGGGACTAAGGACATGGTTTAAATCTCCTTGTCTTTATGACATAAAGTATAATTAGATAATTATTTATTTTCATTTCCTAGAGACCAAAGGAATTGAATACAGTAAATGTATATGTTGATCTTCAGGAAGAACCAAAAAAAAAAAAAAAACCTGATTCCAAAACTATTTCCCAGTGAATGAGTTTCTGGTCCTTGGTGAACTGTTTGAAGAAAGTGTGTAGGAGCACATGAAGAGATGAAACCAGCAGAACAACATACATTCTTGAGGATAATTCTAGATATTGATGCAGTTACATTCCTATCATTGTTGGGATTTTGTCCTAAAATCACTGATGGTTATCTGTTGGTGGTAAAAGTGTAAATGATTTTTTTTTTTTTTTGAGAGATTTTTTCCTATAGAGCGTATGTGCTGCCAGAGAGACAGAGAGACAGAAAGCAAGAAATCACTCCCTGGGGAATGGCCACACCACAATCCTTTCTCCGTTCTCCTCTCAGGATTTTGGGCATGCACGCCAAGCGTGAGTTTTAAGCTGCTGGGTCTGGGACTCAAATCATGGTCGACTATGTGGGAGTCCAGCACCATAAACATTACGCCATCTGCTCGTCCCAAGTGTAAGTGATTTTTATAAGGTGTTTTGTTTGGTTTTGTTTTGCTATGGAGCACATGCACCGACCAGAGGTGGATGAGTAGTTAGTCAGAGAGCACCATCTTTAGGGGGTAGAGCCGTGCTACAATCCCTTCTCCATTCTTAAACTCTTGAGACTTTGGACACACATGCACACATGCCCAGTGTGTTTTTCAAGCCACTGGATCTGGAATTCGAACCACGTAGTAGGCCAGGTAGGATCAAGCTGCCCTAACCAACACACCACTAACCGGCCCTCAATTTTTCTTTTACTTCTGTTTATATTATCAAAAGTTCCTGCAATTAACACGTATTACAATTATAATGAAAATTTTTTCCTTCCACTCTTCTCTTCCCCATCCCCCAAAGAAAAACTTTTTAATGTTTATTTATTCATTCATTTATTTTAGTTTGACCAGAGACACAGAGAGAGAGAGAGGGAAAGTGGGAAAGCAAGCCACCAGGTCCAGGCATTGAACCATGGTCAGCCAGGTGGTAGTGTCCAGCACTTTAACCACCGTGTCACCTGCTGGCCCTCCCCCCAAAGAAATTCTGAATAGAATAACATCTAAAAATGGGAACCAGCAGGTGGCATAGTGGTTAAGGTGCTGGACACTCCCATATGGCCAACCATGGTTTGAGTCCCAGATCTGGTGGTTTGCTCTCTCACTTTCCCTCTCTCTCTCTAGTCAAATTAAAATAAATGAATGAATAAAATTGAATACATAAATCTTAAAAAAAAAAAGAATGATATCTAAAATGTTAAACATCTTTAACATATAGCTAGCTGAGGTGGCACGAGTGGTTGGGTACATCTGCATAAGGCTGGGACCGTTGGAAAGTCTAGATTCAGATCCCAGACCTAACAGGAGAAGCCAGACATGGTAGCATACCTGTATCCTAGCTAATTGGGAGACTGTAAGACTCTGTCAAAAATATCAATCTCTCAGGGCTGTCAGTGCCATGGTGCTTGAGGCACTGGGTTCACACATGGCTGAACATGGTTCAAGTCCCAGACCTGGCAACTTGTTTTTTCACTGCCCCCCACCTGGTCAAATTAAAATAAATGAGGGATCAGCAGTTAGCTTAATGGTTATGTCGCTGGACTCCCATGTAGTAGACCGCAGTTTAAGTCCCAGACCTGGTGGCTTCAACTCACACCGGGCGCGTGTGCATGCGTGCCCAAGATCCCGAAAGGAGAAAGGAGGAGAAGGCATTGTGGCGTGGCCATCCCCCCTGGGGGGATGATTTCTCACTTTCTGTCGCTCTGTCTCTCTCTGTTTTTCTGGCAAGCGCATGCGAAACCTATAGCAAAAACCTCTCAAAAAACTTAAGATAGATGAATAAATCAGTAAAAATAAATGAATATTTTTTAATCTCTCTCCCTCCCCCTCTCACTCTCCCTCTCTCTCTTTTGTTTTTTTTAATTATAATTTTTTAAAAAATCAATTTTTTTGGAGAGGTTTTTGCTATAGGATGCGTGCGCTCGCCAGAAAGACAGAGAGAGACAGAGACAGAAAGCAAGAAATCACCCTCCAGGGGGGATGGCCATGCCACAATCCCTTCTCCTCCATTCTCCTCTTGAGATCTTGGACTCGCATGCACATGTGCCCGGCGTGAGTTTAAGCCACCGGGTCCGGAACTCGAACCGTGGTCGACTACATGGGAGTTCAGCTACATAGCCATTATGCTAACTGCTGGTCCCTTTTTCTTTTTAAGATTAAAAAATTTGGTTTACTTGATCTGTTCTGGCAAAAATGTGGAAAATTTGATCCATCAATTCAAATAGCTACTATGATGACCTCTGAAAAATTAGACTATTTGGAAGAACAACAAATCCTGTCTTAGAAAGGAAACCAGAGGGCATGGTTATAGGAGTAGCAAGGGTTTTACTTATGTTTATATAACCCCTTCTCCCTAGGCGGAGGAAGAGTATGTTCTTGTGGCTGTTATTGTTACTTGACAGTAAATAACTAAGTATGGTTAGCAGCATTTGACTTTAATTAGCCATTGACCATGTCATTACCAAGTCTTTGATTAAAAGCGGTAAAAATGGAGGGGGGGGGGGGAGGCAAAGCACAAATGGCATAGCAGTTATGCCCCTGGACTCTCACATTGGTGACCGCAGTTTGAGTCTCAGACCCAGTGGCTTGAAACAGCCCGTGCATGTGCATGCATGCCCAGGAACCTGGTAGGAGAAGGGAGAAGAAGGGATTATGGTGTGATCATCCGTCTTATGGGGTGATTTCTCTCTCTATCTCTCTCTCTCTCTCTCTCTCTCTCTCTCTGCCTCTTCAGTGAGCACACGGGTCCTAAGGCAAAAACTTCTAAAAAAAAAAGTCGTATAAACCAGGACCAGCAGATGGCATAGTGGTTAACGTGCTGGACTTCCATGTGGTAAACTGTGGTTCAAGCCCTGGACCCCAGTAGCTTGAAACTCATGCCAAGTTCATTTGTGTGCGTACGCAAAAATCCCAAGAGGAGGCTGGAGAAGGGATTGCGATGTGGCCATCCCCCCCCCCCCCCCCCCCCCCCCCCCCCCCCGTGGGTAATTTCTTGCTTTCTGTCTGTCGGTCGCTCCAGAGAGAACATAAGCACCTTATAGCAAAAATCTCTTTAAAAAAAAAATGCAGAAACCAGCTCAGATTTTTGAAAAGATTTATTTTTAAGGACATAAGAACTCATGAAAACACTGTTCAGTCCAGCCTCATGGGAGCTAAGGAGGGAAACTGTTGAGCTCTCAAGCTGAGAGCCATGAGCCTTGGGCTCCGCGAGTTCCTCCATTCTCCTCTCTGCTCCCTCCTGATATCCGACCCATTCTTATCTCTGCAGACCAGATTCTGTCACTTATTCAAAATTACGGCTCTCCTGTGATTTTGCTGTGCACATGACCTTTTTCTGGGCCACAAAACTGACTCCAGGAATGACGCTACATGACAGATAGGCTCCCTGCAGCTGACATAAACTCTCAGTTCCGAGAGAAGACACTGACTCTCTCGGCCTGGAGGAGTGAGGTGTGCTTCCCGGTTCAGAGATCCCATAGGAGAGAGACCACGATAAATGGTATCAATAGCCGCCTAGCCCCAGCCCTTCCATCGAGGCTTACTTAGAGTAAGTTGCAGAAAAAGGGACTTTGTGCCAATGAATATTCAAAATATACGTGTTGCTGTGTATTAAGCATTTTGGATGAACCATTGTATTTGGCACAAATACTAGGGATAAAAATGAACTGTGTTCTTTCTTGCTTCTCTTACCTCTCACCGAACATTGTTCCTTGTTTGGCTACTCGCCCTCCCAGGTAATAACCCAACTCCCAAAGCATCCAATTCTTTTCCCCATCTACAATCTTATTCCTAAGCATCTGTTCTTTCCTGGCTGAAACAGAGAGCAAATAATTCATAGAAAAGTACTTATGATTGATAAAGTGGCTTAGAGCAAACCATTCATGCTCTCAGGGACTGGCTTCGTTTACTTTTCTCGAAAGTGACAGAACTTGGATTGCTTTGTAATACCACTTCCTAGTACAGCAATCGCTTTCTGGTGTAACTTCGTACATTCCACAGATAAAACGTGAAGATCATGTCTCCAAGGCTATGTGGAGTTTATTCTTTTGTTCTTTTCTTTCTTTTTCTCTCTTTCTTTCCCTCTTTCTTCTTTCTTTCCTTTCTTTCTCTTTCTTCCTTATTTCTTTGTTACAGGACAAGCACACTTGCCAGAGAGAGAGAGAGAGAGAGAGAGAGAGAGAAAGCACTCCCCTGTGAGAATGGCCACACTACAATCCCTTCCGCTACGTTATCTTCTACGTTAGACGTGTACCCATGGGTACCTGGCATGTTTTTCAAGCTTGTGGGGCTGGGATTTGAACCACATTTGGCCAAATGAACCATATTTGGCCAAATGTGGTTTGGCCAACACCTTTTACTTCTAGCCTACAGGGCCAGCCAACAAAATAATGTCTTTAATTCAGCAATCCAGGCAAGACAACAACCCAGGCAAGACAGTGTGTTAATTAAGACAATATTAACAAGTAAATGTTGTAAATATATACCTTAAACTAAATCAAAGTCTATTTCTTACACTGTAGGCCAGAATGGATGTTTCATTTCTGTGAGTGGCTTTCCTCTGCTTGATGATCCAGATATCTGGGCTTTTATTTTTTATTTTATTATTGTGTCTTTTGTGGTTCTGCCATCTCCTAGACCTCACTGCCATCTGCTTTCAGCCAGGTGAAGAAAAAGAATATGGAGAAATGATCGACACCTTACAGAGCCTGGCCCTGAAGTGACACAGCCCAGGTTCACTCACTGTACCGTGAGAGCTAGTCACCCCTAGGTGTAAGCAGAGTAGGAAATGTTAGTCTCCAAAGGGGCAGCCAGTTCTCAGAAAAGCTAGTGTTCCATCAATCTTCATTTGCACCATTTTTCACATTTACCATCTCTGCAATAGGAATACAGTATTCAGACAATGACCCTTTTATTATTCAACATAAACTCCAATTTAATTGGCAGCATTTTTTTCCTTCCTCAGTAGCATATAAAAACTGCGTTTTTACAAGCAGTGAAATCTTGGGAAATGTAAAATTTTGTTTATAATACATCAGAGAGAACAGAAATGTTAGGTCTTCGGGCTGCTGTTCTTTTCATTAAATATCTACATACACTCTTCTACTCTCAGTCTAAGGACACATGCTGAAGTCTGACGCAGTTAAGCCACACAGCTTGAAGTCCAGCATCTGAGGGATACGAATTTTCTCATCTACCATTCTTCTCAGCATGGTGACATATAAACCTTTATAGAAGTTGTCTGAGGCCAGCCTGTGGTGTAGTTAACACAGCTGGATCCCACGAGGCTAACGGTGCAGTTTGGGTCCCAGTTCCAGTGGCTTGAGAAACAGACCTGGCACATAAGCGTGTCCAAAATATCCCTACAGGAGCAAGAGAGAGGTGAAGGGATGTGGTGTGACCTTGCCCCATGAGGGACACTTTATTTCTCTCTCTCTCTCTCTCATCTCTCTTCTGCAAGCACATGCACCCACCCGCTGGCAAAATTTTCTTTATAAAGGGGGGCCATGGAACCAGCAGGTGGCATGGTGGTTAAGGCGCTGGACTCCCACATATCTGACTAAGGTTCAAGTCCCGGACCTTGCAGCTTGCTTTCTCACTTCCTCTCTCTCTCTCTCCCTCTCTGCCTCTCTGTCTCTCTCTAGGAAAATTGAAAAATAATAATGATAAATAAAATTAAATGATTCTTAAAAAAAAAAAAAAAAAAAGAGGCTGGGGCCAGTGCTGGTGGCATGGTGGTTAAGGCAGCTGAATCCCACATGACCAACTGCCAGGTTATGGACCAGTAGCTTGGAAAACATGCTAGGCACATGTGTGAGTGTGCCCAAAATCAGTGAAAGAGAAATAGAGGAGAAGGGATTACAACTTGCCCATCCCCCATGGAGGGTGCTTTCTCTCTTTTCCTTGCTCTCTATCTCACTCTGGGAAGCACACACACCCTCTAGCAAGTTTTTTTTAAAAAAGAAGTTAGGGACAAGCAGAAAGGCATAGCGAATAGGTCTCTAGACTCCCACATGGTTGACTGCAGTTTGAGTCCTGTACTCGGTGGCTTGAAACTCATCCCAGGCTTATGTGCATGTGTGCCCAAAATCATAAAAAGAAAATGAAGAAGGGATTGTGCTGTGGCCATACCCCCGGTGGGTGATTTCTCGCTTTCCCTCTCACTGTCTCTCTGTCTCTCTCTCCAGTGAGCACAAGAACCCTAAGGCAAAAAACCCTCAAAAAAAGAAGAAATGATCTGTTTCTCCCTCATATAAGGATAAAACAGGACAAGATAATCACAAGAAAATCCTGTTAAGAAAGGAGAGATGGAGGCTGGATCGTGATAGATGGTAACGCAATGCTCTGCAAGACTGACCCACATGGAAAGGTTCCAAGTTCGTGTCAAGATCTCTTTTGAGGGAACCAGCAGTTAGTGTAATCGCTATGTCGCTGGACTCCCATGTAGTCGACCGCGGTTTGCGTCCCGGACCTGGTGGCTTAAAACTCACGCCGGGCGCATGTGTGTGCATGCCCAAGATCCCGAGAGGAGAATGGAGGAGAAGGGATTGCAGCGTGACCATCCCCCCTGGGGGGGTGATTTCTCGCTTTCTGTCTCTACGTCTCTCTCTGTCTGTCTGGCAAGCGCACGCGCCCTATAGCGAAAAAAAACCTCTCCAAAAAAAAAAAGATCTCTTTTGACATGTTCACTATGTGTGTGCCCTTGATCCAGGGCAGGCTGAGGCTGGGGTGGATTGCAACATGAAGACCCTGCTGGAAGTACTATCTCACACATTGTCTCACTCTTCCATAGAAAGAACAAATGAATAGGGACTGGTGGGTGGCATGGTGACTAAAGGCACTGGATTCCCATGGCCGACCACGGTTCAAGTCCTGGACCTGGTGGCTTGCTTTCTCACTTGCCACCTCTCTCTCTCTTTCCACCTCTCTCTCTCTTTCCACCTCTCTTTCCCTCCCTCTCTCTCTCTCTCACTCTGTCCCTCTGGTCAAATTAACAAAATAAAATTTAAAATAAAGTTAAATAAAACCATTCTTTTTTTTTAAAAAAAAGAGAAATGAATAAACTTTAAAATTTTTTGCTAGAGAGTGTGTGTACTTGCCAGAGAGAAACAGAAGAAAAAAGGTGAGAAAACACTCTCCGTATAGGATAGTCACACCACAATGCCTTCTCCTCCTTTTCTCCTTTCAGGATTTTGGTCACACATGCATGCACACAAACACACCCAACATGATCTTCAAGCTGCCAGATTTGGGACTTGAACTATGTAGCTGACCATGTGGAATCCAGCTACTGTCACTACCATGCCATTGGCTGGCCCTGTATAAACTCTTTTTAAAAAGATATAAAAACAAGGGACCAGCAGTTAGCATAATGGCTATGTCACTGGACTCCTACATAGTCGACCGCGGTTCGAGTCCCAGACCCGGTGGCTTAAACTCACGCCGGGCGCATGTGTGTGCGCGTCCAGGATCCTGAGAGGAGAATGGAGAAGGGATTGTGGTGTGGCCCTCCTCCCTGAGGGGTGATTTCTCACTTTCTGTCTCTCTGTCTCTCTCTGTCTTTCTGGCGAGCACACATGCCCTATAGTAAAAACCTCTCCAAAAAAAAAAAAAAAAAAAGGATATAAAAATAAAAGGGGGAGAAACTGTGAATACATAGCAGCCATTGATCCATTGTAGTAAGGGATGCTGCCCTTTAAGTTATAAATAGTTCTGTAAATGCTTTGCCGGTGCATTGCATGGGTCTCCATCTTTCCTGCACCAACATCTGTTTCTTTGCCATAAGCTACCCAAGCGTTCAGTTAATAGCAGTTACTTTGGGTATTTATTATAGCAGTACTTTTTTCAAAGTACCAAGTTTTGGTTTTTCTGTGTGTGTGTGTGTGTGTGTGTGTGTGTGTGTTTAATTGCCAGAAGGTATGTGTATTCACCTGAGAGAGAGACAGAGAGAGGAAGAAAACACCTTGTAATGGGGCACATGTGTGCCACAATCCTATCTCCTCCATTTCTCCTTCCTGGAACTTTGGGCATGCACTCATTCCCAGCATGCTTCTAGAGCTGGATTCAAACCATGGTCAACCTAATGGAATCTAGCTATCTCATTCATTTTCAAATGAATCTAGCCAGTAAAGGAGAAGGATGATGGAAAAGTATGCCTCCTTCTTTAATCTTGACCTGAAAATGTTACATTTGACTCTGTTCAGACTCTACTGGTTAGAACCAGAGGAAAGGTCACATCAGGCTTAGAAGGAATGGGGAAATACAGTCTTTGTCTGGGTAATTTCCAGTGTTTTTTAAAGGATAAACACAAATTTTGGCAGTCAGCTGGCTGTTTCTGATATAAGATGAAGATTAAGTCTTAAATTATAAAACTTTGGTAGTAGGGAGAATTTTTGTTTAATATTATCAAGAAATTCCTTATAGGATGCCTCAGTTCATAACATATCAGTAACCACCACTGTCTCCAAGATCTTTGCCTCTGTATTATTTTGAAATATAAGATAAAATATCAGTGACCAAAAGAATAAAAAGCAGTAGGAACTGGAACTGATCATAGTAATGAAGTAGTAGAAGTAGTTTGCAATATTTTTACAGGTGTTGATAGGGGATGGCTTCTGTGATGATACTCAGGTTCTTGGTGTTTTGGACAAAGAATTGAATGAAACAAACTGACAGCAACAAGAAGAGAGAGTTTACTAGGTAAAAGCAAAAGTATACTCTTAAGAGGTAGGAGTAGGCTGAACAGAGAAAGAGTGGCTCAAAGGTCCCAGCAGTTACCTTCTGTGACGTTTATAACTTTAAGTCTAGGTTGTGTCAGTTGATCATTGGTTGGGCACACTGATTGTTCTCAGTTCATTGGTGCTATCAACTATGGCTGGGTCCACTGATTTATCTCATCGACTATATCAAATGTGGCTTAATTAGCTAGACATCTCCCACTGGAAATCTGCCTACATTACCTTGAATGGGGAATTTTCTGCCCTGATTGGCTTTTTTATCTAGCCACATAGGCCTATCCTCCAGCCCACTTACCCATTTCCACTTGCCAGCTTTCTCCTACCTCAGCCACTGTATTCTAAGCACCATATTGAATACCTTTCAAACCTTATTTTATGTAAACCTAACATTATCTCAACTTTATGTATGTGGAAGTTTAGGATGTTGAATAATATGGTGAGTAAAATGGTATCTAAAAATGTCTTATTCCAGGCCCTAGTTCCTAACCACTGTAAAAGAGGAAGAGTAATTTTTCCCTCTATCCGCCTAGGTTCTCTGGCTGGAGCCCTGGAAGTTAAGCTAAAAAGAGACATATTAAAAAGAGGAAAACAGTTACATACCTACACATGGAGATTTTCAAAGAAATCAGACTGAAGGAGGCAGCCAGATGATTAAGGCTCACATACCATTTTAGGCTAAGCAAAGGAAAAGGGATTCTGGGTGGAAAGATAACACACACACCAGGAGGGGAGAAGAAGAAATGTCTAGTAAATAAGAGTTGTTTTGTTAGGCAGATAAGAATCTCTCAGGTGATAAGTGTTGTCTGGAGGAGTATCTGTCTTCCTTTATGAATGGAAATTTCCTTTGCAAAAGGAATTCATGTTCTTTCTTTCAGAAAGAGATTTTTTTGCTATAGAGCACATGCACTCTCTGGAGAGACAGAGAGAGACAGAAAGACAGACAGCAAGAAACCACCCTCCCTCCCCAGGGGGGTTGGTCACACTGCATTATCTTCTCCATTCTCCTCTCAGAATTATGGTCACACACACACATGCACCCCATGAGAGTTTACACCGCCAGCTCCAGGACTCGAACCGGTTAACTACATGAGAGTTCAGCAGCATAACCATTGCACTATCTGCTGGTTCAGAGAAGTTCACATTCTACATTTAGGGACTGAAAGGGAAGTTGAGAGCTTTTCTTATATCTGCTGGTTTTCAATCGCCATTAACTCAAAACAATCCATGTGCCAATGAGGCATATATTTGAAGGGGTGTATTCTGATATCCTTCACCAGTTATTTTTCTTTTTAAAATTTACAAGTTACCTGAAGTTGCATGTCAGTGCTGGTTTAGAAGATAATAAAATTAGGGTCAGCAAGTAGCATGATGGTTAAGGGACTGGATTCCATTATGGCCAGCTCTGCAGTTTGAGTCTCAGACTCGGTGGCTTAAAATACACGCTAGGCATGCGTGTTCAAAATACCAAGAGGAGAATGGAAGAGAAGGCCATCCTCCCCCAAGGTGAGGGGGTGAGTTCTCATTTTCTCTCTCTATTCAACGAGTGCAGATCCCTGTGGCAAAAATCTAAAAACAAGAACAATAATAATAAAATTGGACCACTGTATGGAATGGTGCTCAAAGCAACTGGATCCTACATGACTGACTGCACAGCTCAAGTCCTGGACCCAGCAGCTTGAAAAACCACATTGGGCACTTGTGCACGCATGCCCAAAATCCTCAAAGGAGGAAGAAGGATTGAGGCACAACTATCCCCCATGGGAGGTGTTTTCTCACTTTACCTCTCTTTCTCTCTCTCTTATGAGTGCATGTACCCTCTGGCAAAATTTAAAAGTTAAAAAAAAATTTTAAAGATAATAAAATTATTTAGAATATGTTTTTTATATAGCCTTATATTTTATTGTTTTAAGAATTATTTTACTGGGGACCAGCAGATGGCATAATGGCTACATCACTGGACTCCCATGTAGTCGACCAAGGTTCGAGTCCTGGACCTGGTGGCTTAAATTCATGTCGGGCATGTGTGTGTGCGTACCCAAGATCCCGAGAGGAGAATGGAGGAGAAGGGATTGCAGCATGGTCAAGCTCCCTGGGGGGTGATTTCTCACTTTCTGTCTCTCTCTGTCTTTCTGGCGTGCGTATGTGCCCTATAGCAAAAACCTAAAAATAAAAAAAGAATTATTTTATTTAATTTTACTGATTTATTGGTTTATTTTTTAATTTGACCAGAGAGGAACAGAGAGAGAGAGAGAGAGAATGAAGGAAAGTGAGAAAGCAAGCCGCTAGGTCTGGGACTCAAACTGCAGTCGGCCATGTGGGAGTCTGCCAGCCCCTATATAGCCATATGTTTTATATAATCATATAAATTAAGAAATTAAATACTCTTATTTTTCCTTTTGCTATAGGACATGTGTGATAATTATAGAGGGGTTGGCCACACTGTTATCTTAGTCTCCATTTTCCTCTTGGGATTTTGGGCATGCATGCACATGTATTCAGCACGTTTCTCAAGTTGCCGGGTCCAGGACTCAAACCACTCAGTCAGCCATGTGGGAGCCAGCTGCCCCAACCACCAAGCTACTGGCTGGCCCAAGAAATGAAACATTCTTGTAGAGAACTTGCAGTGAGAGGAATTTTTCCCAATTCTATGTGTAGGTCTCTAACTTCATCAGTAATACTTTCTGCCACCTCACAGACCTAAGTTGTTAGGAGAGATTTCTCTCCTGGTAATATTGACCCTTAAACTTTATTTTCTTTCTAAACTTCAGGGTCATTTAGATACTTAGTTCTACAAAAACACAAAACGTGAAGATTTTCAAGGTCCAGGTATAGAGAAGAAATCATGGGTCCTATTTAGGGCGACCAAGGATAAACAGAGAACACAAACCAATCAAGGTTTAACTGGAGGAAAATGTGGCAGTTCTTGGGGGGGAGATGGGGAAGAACTCGGATAGGAGGGTTCTGGTTCAGACAAGGTTGGCCTACAGGGATGGTCAAAGGAAATCCTTAGAGAAAATTTCCAGTGACGATATCACAAAAGTAGATAGCTTAAATTTAATGACTATCCTTTGACTTTCTTGTCTTCCTAAGGTACTTCCTCCATTTTTAACTATGTAGCATTTGTTCTTTTCCCTGGGCTTCTGAGCCTCTAATCTTTCCTTCATTGTTGGAATTCCTCCTAGCTAGAGAAGTTTGTAAACTAACATTACACAGAAAATATAGGAGAACCAAAAATTTGCATTTGGACAAAGGAACAAAGGAATGGGCTCTATCCAGGAGGTATCTACATGCCAAAGAGTCAGCTGGCCCAAGATTCCTGCCTGTTCATCAGACACCGGGGTAAGACTGGGAGTGAAGTAGTCAGTCATGGTGTGTTAATGACAGAAAAATAAGTCACTTTCTCCTTACCAAATTCCAAAGTGCTCCTTTAGGAGGCTGATGGCCAAATAAATATAAACAAGAAAGCAATTTAGGGAATGTATACATAGTCTGCAAAAGGTCCATGGAAAATGCATATTATGAAAAAGTACACAATATCAAAAGTCTTTGCACCAAAATAAACTCATACTTTCATTCCATTTTTCCATAAGGTTGGTGAAGCTTCTTTGTATGAAGGGAGAACTAGTTAGATTTAAAACAGATTGTCGAAGTATCACACATTTTAGACTTCCAAGGAACTTAAAGCCCGATCTCATTTACAGATGACAAATGGCAAACCAGACTCACAGTGTGTTGTGCTTTGTTGCATTCATAGCTTGAATTTGTTGTCAACATTTAAAATAACAGTTCATGATCAAGTTAGTGGTACAGTAGTAACATGCTGGTCAACCAATGATGGATTCTTATAGAAGACTGTGGGTTCAATTCTCCGGTCAACTTATAATGGCTGGGTACTCATGCCCATGATCCTGGGTGGTTGAGAAGGCTTGGGGGTTGGGGGAGGAATCATGGCACGAGACTCTGTTGACAGTGTCTCTCTCTGTCTCTATCTCTCTTTTTCCCTCTTTCTCTAAAAAGAAGTAAACTTAAAGTAAAAGAAAATAAGGGGGACCAGCTGAAGGCGTAATGGTTACGTTGCTGAACTCCCACAGTCGACTGTGATTACAGTCCTGGAGCTGGCTACTTAAAATTCAATGCTGGGTGCATGTGCATGTGTGCCCGAAAAATCCCGAGAGGAGATTGGAGGGGAAAGGATTGCGGCATGGCCATCCCGCCCCCCACCCACCCCCGCCGAGGCTCATTTCTTGCTCTCTGTCTCGCTGTCTCTCTCTGTCTTACCGGTGAGTGCACGCATTCTATAGCAAAAACCTCTCTCAAAAATAAATAAATAAATAAAGATAAATAAAATTAAAATAAACATTCACTTAGAAAGAAAAGTCCAGATTTCTGTCTCTATTGAACAGTTTGAAAGATCTCCATGGCAGTAGGAGAGCTAACGAGTGACTGTGCCCTTTGGAAATTGCTCGTGTTTTCCAGCTTCCCAAAGTCTCTGTCCGGCCTGCTTTACCTTGTTCACATTACCTGACTGGACTCTGTAGGCAGCTTTCGGCTTGGCAACCTTTGCTAGGCCAACCTGTTGATCTTTATACATAGGAAGTGAGGTCCAGAGAAGCCACGTGAGTCACCCATCCACACCACTTCTTCCAAAATAACACGTACACAGTGCTCTTCCATACATCCCTACTTTCAGCCCATGCTCTTTCCCTTAAATGGTGCGATTTATTTAGCAAAGGAAAAGGCATTTGGAAAGGAAGCATACAGTTTGAGGAAATGATGTTGAAAGCAGGAAAAGACAAAACCGTTGTTAACGAAGGGATAGTTCAGAGGCTCAGCAACTGTAATTCAAGAGACTTCAATAGGAAGTTATTAATGGGAGGAAGTGGAAGGAAGAGAGAGATCACTTGTGTAATAAGAATAAATGAGAGAAGCACATGCGAAGTGCTAAGGTAAGCTGAGGAGAAGGAGCAAAAGAGGCACCAGAATGATCTCTTTGTAAGAGGGAAGAAAAGCACTTGAGGAAAAAGAAAACTGCCAAATATAAACTTTGAAATCAAAAGGCATCACAAGGGGCTAGCAGGTAGCATGGTAGTTAAGGACTGGACTCCTACATGGCTGACCGCAGTTCAAGTCCTGGATCTGGTGACTGCTTTCTCACTTTTTCTCTCTCTTTCTCTCTCTCTGCTGAGTACATGTGCCCTATAGCAAACTTAAATAGTGACAACAACAATAATAACAATAAATAAGCAAGTTTTAAAAAGCCTTATCAGAAAAAATAATTAGAAATTATGAGATACCCAAAAAAGTATTAATAAAACAAGAAATGGCATGTCTTCCACAGATTTAGTGGCATAAAAGTATATGAGAAGAAAAGCAGAGGGGACTTTTCAGAGTTGCCTGAGAAGTTTTTGCTTTTTAAAAAAAAATTTTTATTTGTTATTATTATTTTTTAATTTGACCAGAGAGAGAGAAAGGGAAAGTGAGAAAGCAAGCCATTAGGTCCAGGATTTGAACCACGGTCAGCCATGTGGGAGTCTAGCACCTTAACCACCACCATGCCACCTGCTGGCCCCTTTGTTTCTTTTTTTAGTTTTGTTATAGGGTTCATGAGCTCTCGCCAGAGTGACAAAGCAAGAGGGAAAGTAAGAAATCACAACCCAACGGGATGACCATACTGCAATTTCTTCTCCTCACCCTCCGCAGGATTTTGGACACACATGCACATATGCCGGGCATGATTCTCAATCTGCTTTGGCCTGGCACTTGAACTACGAAGCTGCCCGTGTGGGATGCAGTCACCTTAACCTCCACACCATCTGCGGGCCCACCTGAGAAATTATTAACAGGAGGAGATCAAAACAAATACATGAAAGAATAAAGCTCTGGAAGGAAAAAAAAAAAAAAATTCTTCCTGAGACTGAAGGTTTCTAGAATACACCACCCCAAAATACGGCATATGGATTATTTTGAGCTAAAAGCAATTGAGAATCAGCAGATACAGTAATAGCTCTTTACCTCCTCCTATCTAAAAATAGAGTATACATTTCCTGTCTTATAAAGGAAATTTCCATTTATAAAGGAAATTTCTATTAATGAAGGAAGAGAGTTACTCCTGGAGACAATTCTTACTGCCTGCGAGACTCTTATTTGCTTAACATAAAAACCCTTGTTTACCAGACATTTCTTCCCCTTACCGCCTCAGAACTAACCTAGAAGTCACAAATTCTTTTCCTTTATTTACCTAAGACAGCACATAAGTCTCAATCATCTGACTCCTTCTTTGAGTCTCAATTCTTTGTGAAATATAGTAAGTTAGACTGTTTTTCCCTTGTCACCTGGTCTTTCAGCAGTTTAATTCCCAGGGTCCCAGCCAAAGAACCTAAGAGAGTAGAGAGAGAAAGTCTCACCTGGAGTTTTGGTGACCACCAAGGGATGCTGGGGTACCCCACTTAATCCAAGGAAGAAAGTTGAGATCCAGAATCACTGAGAAAACCAGCAAATGGTAAAAATTCTTACCAAAGTCAAACTCTTGCCTTTTGGATTTTTGTCTTCAGGGTCTGATTGAATAAGGGTAGGGAAAGTGTCTGTCTTTCCTTTCCAAATTCGCATTAGTAGGAGAAAATCACTGTAACAGTTAGGTCTTTGGACTGCGTCTCCTATATATTTGGTTCTGAATAGTCATTGGTTATTGATCTTTAGCTCCCAAGAATAGTCATTGTTGGGCCAGCCCATCATGTGCTAATTAAGACACTGGATCCCACATGGTGGACTGCTCAGTTCGAGTCCCAGACCCAAAGACTTGAGAAACACACCAGGTCCATGCGCATGTATACCCAAAATCCCAAGAGAAGAGTGGAGGAGAAAGGACTGTGGAGTGCCCATCCATGCTGGGGGTGATTTCTTACTTTTCCTTCCTCTCTGTCTCTCTCTGGCAAGCACTTGTGCCCTATAACAAAAAAGAAAAACAAAAACAAAAAAAGTTTTCATCATCATTGAGCAGGTAACTTTAACTTATTCTGTATGTAGTAACACAATGTGAATCCAACTATTTTATATGACCTAATAAGTGTTGTACTATTGTGCCTGACTTATGCTACATTTTTATTTTTTAACAGTTTTTACAAAATCTATTTTTTGTGGGGCCAGCAGGTGGCATGGTGGTGAAGGGCACTGGACTCCCAAATGACCAATGGTGGTTCGAGTCCTGGACCTGGCAATTTGTTTTCTCACTTTCTCTCTCTCTCACTCTGGTCAAATTAAAACAAACAAACAAACAAATGTATATAAAATAATTCTTTTTTTTAAAAAAAAAACTTTATTTTTTGTGATCTTCAATCCACCGGGTCCTGAACTCAAAACATGAAGCTGGCATGTGGCCATCCTTTCTTGGGGGGTGATTTCTCACTTTCTGTCTCTCTGGCGCTCGCGCATGCGCCCTATAGCAAAAACCTTTCAAAAAACAAACAAACAAACAAACAAACAAAAACATGGAGCTGGCTATGTGGAAATCCAGCATTTTAACCATCACACCACCTGCTAGCCCTGTGGCTAAATCTTTTTAAATGAAAAACTGTAAGATCTCCATTAGCTCCTCTATGTATGTTTATGTAGGTATATTTTATATATTGGTATTTTTCTATCTCTGGAAGATATTGCCAGAATTTATAAGAGACCTCTGTTTTAGTAGATTTAGAAATAAATAAGCACTTACGTAAGTTAGTGTTTCTGAAACTCTCAGAATAATGAGGAGTTAACCCTGTCTCTCTCTCTCTCTCTCTTTCTTTCTTTCTTTCTTTCTGTCTTTCTTTCTTTCTTTCTTTCTTTCTTTCTTTCTTTCTTTCTTTTTCTTTCCTTCTTTCCCTCTTTCTTTCTTTTTTTCTTCCTTTCTTCCTTTCTTTTTTTTGGCAATTCAACCACTATGCCATCTGCTGCCACCCCCAGAACTAGCCCTTTATTTAAAATTCAATTTTACATGCTCTAAGACTCTACGGTAAATAAGCTTAGTTTGTATACCATAAGTGAATGAATGTAAAATCAATTTAAAAATAATAGCAATTAAAAAATATATTATTGTTGAATAAAACCAGGTATATATTGGGGGGAAGGTTACAGTGACTGGCTCCCACATGGCCAACTACATGGTTCAAGTACAGGCCTGGTGCTTGAAAATCGCACTAGGACAGTGTGCATTCATGCCCTAAATCCTGAGATTGAAGAAGGGATTGCGAAATGACCATCCACCTAGGGGATGATTTCTCACTTTCTCTCTCTCTGGCAAGTGCATGTGCCTTATAGGAAAAACCTTTAAAAGAAAATAGATATTTTTGCTATAGGGCACATACACTCACCAAAAAGACAGAGAGAAAGAAAGTGAGAAATCAGCCCCCAAGGATGATGGCTATGCCACAATTCCTTCTCCTCCATTCTCCTCTTGGGGATTTTGGGCACGCACACACATGTGCCTGGTGTGAGTTTTAAGTCTCTGGGTCTGGGACTCAAACCACAATCAACTATGTGGGAGTCCAGCAACATAATCATTACGCCATCTGCTGGTCCCACAAAAATCTTTAAAGAACATGAAATATAAAAAGATGTATCTCCAGAGTTGTCAGCATTATATATAACATAGACATGCAATTTTATTTTACTTAGATTTACTAGTCAAATAAGCTTAGGTTATTCCTTTTCTTTTTTTTTTTGAGAGGTTTTCGCTATAGGGCGCGTGCGCTCACCAGACAGACAGAGAGAGACAGAGAGACAGAAAGCGAGAAGTCACCCCTCAGGGGGGATGGTCACGCCGCAATCCATTCTCCTCCATTCTCCTCTTAGGATCTTGGGCACACACGCACACGCGCCCGGCATGAGTTTTAAGTCACCGGATCCAGGATGCGAACCACGGTCTACTACGTGGGAGTCCAGCGACATAGCCATTACGCTAACTGCTGGTTCCCAAGCTTAGGTTATTTCTACTGGGTATTAAGATTATAAAATTGAGACCAGCAGTTGACATAATGCCTATGTTGCTGGACTCCCATGTAGTCTACTGTGGTTCGAGTCCCGGACCCGGTGGCTTAAACTCACACCAGGCATGTGTGCATGCGTGCCCAAGATCCCGAGAGGAGAAAGGAGAAGTAATTGTGGTGTGGCCATCTCCCTGGGGGGTGGGGGGGTGATTTCTCACTTTCTGTCTCTCTGTCTCTCTCTGTCTTTCTGGCAAGCACATGTGTCCTATAGCAAAAACTTCTCCAAAAAAAAGAAAAAAAAAAGATTATAAAATTATAATTCAACCTAAGAACAAAATGTACAATAAAAATTAGTTGCTTGATGTATGTCAAGAATGTCAGTAAAAAAAAAGTTATATATGTTTGACTGTTAGATTCTTCTGTGATTGTTTTATATATGCTTCATATGCATATATTACAAAATTTGTCAACAAGAAAATAACTCTAGATGATTACTGGCATTGTTTACTGTCTCATGAAATTTTCATGACTACTTCAAACATAATTGTTAGGAGCAAGTGAATTAAATAGATGTAAGTGGCATAAAGGTTTACAAATTAACTTTCAACTACAATTATTTCTGCTTAAACATAGACTCCAAAATTTCTTTGTTAACTTAAAATCTTAAAGATATACTAAGTTAAATTAAATTATGGCTACTCTTTTTTTTTTAAGGGCTTTTGTCACAGAGCATGTGCACTTGCTAGAGATACAAGAGAGAAGGAAAGTGAGAAATCACTCACTAGGGGGGATGGCCATGCCACAATCCCTTCTCCATTCTCCTCTAGGGATTTGGGGCATGCATGCACACACACCCGACATGATTTTCAAGCCACTGGGTCTGGGAATTGAACTGTGGTCAGTCATGCGGGAGTCCAGTACTTTAACCACTACAGTACCTGCTGGCCCTATATATATTTTTAAAGTTGTAAACGACTTTCAAATAAGATATAATACTGAGACAGTAATTACTGAACATAAGTTTATACTTGGCTTATTTTTAGAGACTGAAGATATGTGGGTCTGTTATACTTTTTTACCACATTGGAAAATTGTCTTCTGGAAAAGCATATACCTCTAGAAATTGTGAAGGGTGTATTTATAAAGTTGTTAATCTACAGAATGTTGATAAGTATAACAGACACTTCAGAATTGCCTGCTTCATTTTCCTTGTAAAGTAAGGTCACTAAAGCTTAAGAATTCTAATCAATATATGTAAATCCACTACTACAAATCACGAGGTGTGAAGGAAAAAAGTCTGTGTGGAAGGTATGCAAAGAAAATAAGATGTGGTTTTAGTAAAGAAAGATATGAGGTGTGAAGATGCATTTTTGTTGAAGACAAAGGAAGTTAATTTTTCTCTTACAGTAATATAAGGTTAAAGATTGTTTCAAGGTGATCTAGAGGGTATATAAAATGGAAACCTGAATAAATGTAGGGAGTCGTGAAAGGAAAGAAAGAAAATCTTGTGATTTGGGAAAATCACAAAAATTATATAGACCATGTATCTAACCAAACTTGAATATTAATAGTGTGCTGATAACAAATTGGAATTTAGAGTGCTGTTCACCTTTTCTTTCTTCTTTAGTTATTTATAATAGTAAAGGCGTGCATGTATATGTCCTCAATAGGTATGCCAGGATACCTTTTTTCAGCCTTCCAGCTCCTCAGGATTATGGATTCAAGTGCTCAGATCAGCATGTTTCCAGGCCTATCCAGAGACTCAAACCCATGGTCATCCCTCTGACTCCCAGGACTGCAGTCTAGATTGCTACTAACTGTACCAACTGGCTGAGCCACCAGGTTTTGTGTTTCGTTGTTTTTTTGTTTTGTTTTAGCGTGATTTTTTAAAAGAATGATTTAATTTAATTTAATTGATTTATTTATTTTAATTTGACCAGAAAGGAACAGAGTGAGCGAGCAAGAGAGAGACAGAGAGAGAGAGAAAGTGAGAAAAAAAGCCCAAGCCGCCAGATCCAGGATTAGAACCACAGTCAGTCATGTAGGTGTTTGGCACCCTTAACCACCATGCCATCTGCGGCCCCCACCTGATTTGTTTTTAATAAAAGATTGTAAACTGTGCTTTTTACCTGTTGAGTAATCTGCCTAGAAAACAATGCCTGTTGTGTTTTTTTGTTTGTTTGTTTTGGTCTTTTGGGTTTTATTTTATTTTATTTTATTTTAGTGGTTTTGCCTTAGGGCCACCACAGAGAGACAGATACAGTGAGAGGGAAAGTGAAAAATCACCCCCCAGGGAGGAGGGTTATTCCACAATTCTTCCTCCTCCATTCTCCTCCTGGGATCTTGGGCACACATGCACACGTGCCCAGCCCAGTGTGAATTTCAAGCCACCGGGTCCAGGACTCAAACCGTGGCTGGCCATGTGGGAGTTCAATGATGTAATTGCCATGCCATCTGCTGACCCCATTGTTTTTTGTTTTGTTTTGTTTTTTGCTAATGGCACTTGCGTTGGCCAGAGAGTGAGTGGAGAAAGTATCCACCATAGGATGTAGCCATGCTACAATCCCTCCTCTACCATCTCTCCCTCCTTTCAGGATTTTTGGCTCTCATATGTATGCACCCAACATCCAGGTTGACTTTACAGAGCAACGATCGTAAAGTCCCTTGGGATACTGACGTACAGGGTTCTCAATCTTCCCTCCAGAAGGAAAGAACTCACCTAATCTATAGGTATTGCTGGCAAAGGTTGATGGCAAGTCCCTGACTTGGTTTCCTAGCATTGAGAGTTGCTAAAAGCCTAATCTGGGCCAGCTCCATCACAGAGTAGTAAAGCCCTGCTGAAGAGAAGTCAGAACTCACATGGAAACTGTAGCTCCAGTCCCTAGCCCGGTTCAACTTGAAACACATCACGTGTACACTTGAGTTCTCAAGATCCAGTGGGCTGGAGGACGGGGGAAGGAGATCACAGCATGGCTAGACCCTGTGGTGAGTGCTGCTCTCTCTTTTTCTTCTCTCTCTTTCTCATACACACGAATAAAGAAAAAAATTTAAAAATTAAATAAAAGTCTGCATTGGGGTGGGCAAAGATGTTTTAATCTGAGAGCTCTTAATAAAAGTTTCAACAAAGTTGGGTTGACCTTCATGGCACAGTGGTTAAATGCTATGCATGGAAAGCCAGCTCCCACATGACTACTGTTCAAATCCCAGTCCTGATGGTTTGAAAATACTCCTGGCGTGTGTGCTTACGTGTCCCAAAACCTGCAGGGATGGAGAAATAGAGGAGAAATGATTGCAGCATGACTATGCCCCTTTAGGGGTGCTTTCTCACTCTCTCTTTCTTACTGGGACAGATGTCCCCTGACAATTACAAAAGATAGATAGATAGATAGATAGATAGATAGATAGATAGATAGATAGATGATAGATAAATTTACTGGCACAAAAATAGAAACAGAGACCAATGGAATATAACAGAGAATCCAGAAGTAAACCCTGAATAATAAAGCCAACTGATCCTTGACAAAGGGTACAAGACAATGCAGTGGAGAAAGGAAAGTCTTTTCAGCAAATAATGCTGGAAGAACTGGACATCCACCTGCAGGAAAATGAAACCAGACCCCTATCTCTCACCATTAACAAGAATCAACTCAAAATGGATCAAAGATTTAAATGTAAAGCCTAAAATTATAAAATCTCTAGTAGGAAACTTAGAGAAAATTCTTGAAGACTTTGGAGTTAGCAAATATTTCTTCAATAAAGGGGCCGGCGGGTGGCATGATGATTAAGGGCACTGGACTCCCACATGGTCAACTGTGGCTTGCTTTCTCACTTGCTCTCTCTCTTTCTCTCTCTCTCTCTCTCTCACTCTGTCCCTCTCTGATCAAATTAAAATAAGTAAATAAATAAAGGTAAATAATTCTTAAAAAAAAGATTTTTTAAATAAAACCGCTAAAGCACAGGCTTTCCCAAACATAGACTGGTGGGACTATATCAATCTAAAAATCTTTCTTGCAGCAAAGGAAACAAAATTAGAGGTAAAAGACAACCCTCAGGATGGGAGAACATATTTGCTAATTATTCCTCAGAAAAGGGATTGATAATTAGAATATATAGGAAACTCAAGTAGCTTATCCATTAAAAAAATAATAATAATCTAAATTTAAAATGGGCAAATGAATTGAATAGATAACTCTCCAAAGAAGACTTACAAATGTCCAAAAGGCATATGAAAAATATTTAAAGTCTCTTGTCATGAGGTAAATGCAAATTAAAACCACAATGAGATACTGTTTAACCCCAGTTAGAATGGCTAGGATCAAAATAATAAAGAACAACAAGTGCTGGCAAGGCTGCAGTGAAAGGGAACCCTCTTAAGCTGTTGGTAGAAATATAAGTTAGTCCGACCCCTGTGGAAAATAATATGGAGGCTCTTCAAAAACCTACAAATAAAACTAATATGGCCCAGTAATCCCACTTCTTGGTATTCACCCAAAGCATAGGAAAATAGTCAGAAAAACACTTGCGCATCCATGTTTATTGCAGCATTATTCACAATTACTAGGACATGGAATCAACAAAAGCATCCAAAAGCTGATGATTGGATTGAAAGACTGTGGCACGTATATACTATAGAATATAACTCAGCTGTAGGAAACAATAAAGCCCTATTGCTTGATTCAAAGTGGATGAATATAGAAGACTTAATGTTGAGTGAAGTGAGCCAGACTTTGAAAGATACACTGTATATCCCCACTTAATATGTGCTGAATATCTGTACTCAACAGCAAAAATGGAAAAATCTGAAGATATCAGGCTGTTGGAAAAGTCAAGGCGTATTTTTCTGGTTTTCTATGAAAAAATGTGTCATGATCTTTCCAACGACCCAATGTTATAGTAGAGAGGATAAGTGTAGATGCCAGAAACTACACAGGAGAGGAGTGGATGGTAGTGAATGGCAGAGGGTAGCTATGAGGTGGAAAGGGAAAAAATGTTTATCAGACTAAAAAACATAAAACTCTGTTTTAAAAAAAGTATAATGTATGCATCATGCTAAGGACTTTAAGTCATAAAGGACTATTTTTTTAAAAGATTTTATTTAACTTTATTTATTTATTTTAATTTGACCAGAGAGAGACAGAGTGAGAGAGAGAGTGAGAAGGCAAACTGCCAGGTCAGGACTCGAACAATGGTTGACCATGCGGGAGTCCAGCAACATAACCATTACACTATCTGCTGGTCCCCAATTTTTTTTTTTATAGAAATGGAGGTGATGGTAGAGAGAGTTATTCTGTTTCAACGAGAAAATACTGCACATGCTGTGGATTGTCAAATCCTAACTATGTTTACCGTCTTCTAGTTTTCCAAAACCTCATTGCAAACTGACTCCTATCATGTGTGCATTTGTCAACAACTAACATTTCCAAATTTTCTTTCACCTTCCTGATATGGTGCTACTGAGAACTAAAATCTGACTGCCCAGATCCATATTGGCACTATCTAAAAAAAGCCCTCAGGCTGAAACTAGACCCTCGGTGCTGTGCTCTGAGAAGTCACCTCAACCGCGTCACATATGCCTTCTCCAGAGATGTTCAGCTGCAAATTAGGACATTTGTCAGATTGCCTCTGCCCATCTTGTGTCTACCATCTAAAGATGCTTTGACCCTAACATCTAACAGAAATCTTTTTAACTTATTTTCCTCTAAACTCAAAAACTGGTTACTAATTTTATCTAACCAGTACTTTTTGCTCTTTTTGTTTGTTTCATAGAAATGTCACCCAGAATATGCCACCCAACATAAGCCTCTTTGGCATATGGATTATTTTGGCTAAAGGTAATTGAGAACCAATGGATCAGGAAAAGCTCTTTATCTTCCCCTAATTGCCTTAAGGTAGAGTTTGAATTTTCTATTTTGTAAAGGAAGTTTCCATTTACAAAGGAAATTTCCATTTTTAGGGGTACCTGTGTATCAGGAAGGGAACTACTCCTGGAGATAATTCATCACTTAAAAGACTCTCGTATGCATAATCAGACTACCCTTCCTCACCTCTTCCCACCCCATGACTTACCTCATCACCCAGAGCCCAATATCCCTTTTCCTTTGCTTAGTCTAAGGTGGTATATAAGCCTCAACTCTCTGGCTGCTTCCTTAGATTTCTCTTTTTTGTGAAACTCCTATGCATACCTACATAATTAAAGCATTTTTTTCTTTTGATCATCTGTTTTTCAATCAGCTTATTTTCTAGGGTCCCAATTGGGGCTCCTAAGAGGGTAAACAGAACAAATTCCTTCCCTTCCCTAAAAATCAAAATGCAAAACCAGTCCTAATACCCAGGTAACTTCTTTTTTTATTCTTTTTTTTTTTTTTTGGAGAGGTTTTTTTTTTTTTTTTGCAATAGGGCGCATGCGCTCGCCAGACAGACAGCGAGAGATAGAGAGACAGAAAGCGAGAAATAACCCCCAGGGGGGATGGCCTCGCTGCAATCCTGTCTCCTCCGTTCTTCTCTCGGGATCCTGGGCACGCACGCACACGCGCCCAGCGTGTTTTAAGCCACCGGGTCCAGGATGCGAACCACGGTAGACTACGTGGGAGTCCAGCGACATAGCCATTACGCTAACTGCTGGTCCCGCCCCAGGTAACTTCTTACCAGTGCTTTAGTGACTGTCCTTGTCTTATCATGTGTGCTCTTTAACTTTGTGTTACCAAAAAGGATTCAGAAGAAGTTTTCCTAGGAGGAAAAATGAGTGAAGGCTGTGGTACAAAGCTCTTTTTCTTCAGGAAAGGGAAGGTGTCAGTCCTTTTATTTCTGCAAGACTACTAGATTCAGACCAACAATTGTGTAAATTCACTGTAAAGATTAACAGGGAAGTGGCAGGGTGATATTTGAGATCCTGGCCTGTGCCAAAGCAATAGGGAGGGAGTGATGTAGACAGTGGACAACCCTTAGGAGAAACAATGGGATATGTGTGTAATCAGCACGTGGAAGTCAGAGGACCAGGTTGCTTGTCTTGGCTCTCCCACTAACAGGCTGGGTCACTTTGGGACACACGCTTCAGCTCTCTCAAGCTCAGTTTCAACTGTCCAAGTGCTATCCCCAGACAAGAACTATCATTATCACCAGGACACTGAGAAATACACATTTGTATCCCTTTTCCCAGACCTACCCCGTCGGAAACTTGGGGTGAGGCCCTTCACTCTGAGTTTTAACGAACTTTGTTGGTGGAAACCAATAAAGTTTGAAAACCACTGGGCACGCCGTGGGGCAGATGATTCTACTTTTTTAAATTTATTGCTTTAACAAGTAAAAACACTTTTTCAAAGAGGAAAGATAGCTGAGTTGTCTTAGCACTTAGCATTAAAAAAATCTGTTGTTAATAAATTCAGCAGAATAAGACATGATAATCCGTTCTGAATGGTACAAGCATACAGTTAGCCATTCAATTGTATGAGACATGAGCACACCACACACACGGTCCAGGGGCGTGTCAATAATGAAGTAAAGTGCTGAAACAAAGGTAAAAACCACACATGGTACAACAGTCAGGAATACACTGGTAGTCATCTCCATATGAAGTTGCATAGGTGTTAGGACTGGTTCTATGTATACACAAAAGGGGAAAAAATCTTCCCCTTTCAATGTTAAGAGTTCTACTTAAAAAAAAAAATACACTCACAGCTCAGTAACAAGCTATCATTTTTGCTTCCATTTCACTTTTTTAAAAAATAAAATCTTGGTAACCAGTAGTTAGCGTAATGGCTATGTCGCTGGACTCCCACGTAGTCCACCGCGGCTCGCGTCCCGGACCCGGTGGCTTAAAACTCACGCCGGGCGCGTGTGCGTGCGTGCCCAGGATCCCGAGAGGAGAATGGAGGAGAAGGGATTGTGGTGTGGCCATCCCCCCTAGGGAGTGATTTCTCACTTTCTGTCTCTCTGTCTCTCTCTGTCTGTCTGGCGAGCGCACGGGCCCTATAGCGAAAACCTCTCAAAAAAAAAAAAAAAATCTTCAAGGCTCATTGAAAGTGTTGTTGTTGCTTTTTTTGGTTCTGGGTTTTGTTTGTTTTTGCTATAGGGCACGTGTGTTCGCCAGGCAGAGACAGAAGGAGGAAAAGTGAGAAATCCCCCCCACACTCACCAGAAGCAATGGCCATGCCCATTATGTTTCCCTTTGGTTAAAGTATTTCTTGTTTTGCTTTTGTTTGCCAGTTGTTGTGTCCACTCACCAGAGGGAGAGACAGAGAGAGGGGAGAAAGCACCCCCAGAGGGACTTGTCAGGCAACAATCCCGAGTCCTCTATCCCTCCATCCTGTTGGGTTTTGGGGCACTCATGCTCCTGCACCTGGTCGTTTTTCAGGCCACTTGGGGCCAGTTTGAACTGTAAGAGCAGTCACGTGGAATCTGTGTCCCATAACCACGAGACCACAAGGTTAGCCCTGGTTAGAGTTATTTCTGACAACAAAGCAATAAGGTATCACATAAGAAGAGAATGCCAATAACAGCAATATAATCACATCTAGGACAATTCAAAATATTGTTTAAAAGCTATTTTAAATACAGTTTGACTATGTAGAATATGCTCTACTACAGATTAGCACACAACCTATAAAAATTGTCTTTCAAGTCCAAACTGACTAAGAGACAACTGATATATTCTTTGTTGTTGTTGTTGTTGTTACAGGGCATGTCTGCTTGCTGGAGACAGAGAGAGAAAGTGAGAAAACCTCCCACACACACACCCCAGGGGAATGGCCATGCCACAATCCCTTCTCTTTCATTCTCCTTTTGAAATTTTAGGCATGTATCTACATGAAAGGAAGAAAGAAAAAAAAGAAAAGAAAAGGGACCAGCAGTTAGCATAATGGCTATGTCGCTGGACTCCCATGTAGTCAACTACAGTTCGAGTCCCGGACCGGTGGCTTAAACGCTCCAGGCACATGTGCATGCGTGCCCAAGATCCTGAGAGGAGAATAGAAGAGAAGGGATTGCGGTGTGGCCATCCCCCCGGGGGGTGATTTCTCGCTTTCTCCCTCTGTCTCTCTCTGTCTTTCTGGCGAGCACAAGCGCCCTATAGCAAAAACCTCTCCAAAAGAAAAAAGAGAAAGAAAGAAAGAAAGAAAGAAAGAAAGAAAGAAAGAAAGAAAGAAAGAAAGAAAGAAAGAAAGAAAGAAAGAAAGAAAGAGAAGAGAGGAAAAGAAAGAAAGAGAGAAAGAAGAGAGGAAAAGAAAGAAAGAGAGAAAGAAAAGAGGAAAAGAAAGAAAGAGAGAGAGAGAAATGAAAGAAGGAAGAAAAAGAAGGAAGGAAGGAGGGAAGGGAGGAAGGAAGGAGGGAAGGGAGGGAAGGAGGGAGGGAGGGAGGAAGGAAGGAAGGAAGGAAGGAAGGAAGGAAGGAAGGGGCAAGCAGAAGGGAGGAAGGAAGGAAGAGATAAAGGGAGAAAGAGAGAGAGAAGGGAGGAAGGAAAGAGAGAAAGAGAAACTGGGTATAACAAACAGATCCTTTCTTAGGAAGGATAATATGATGGGAAATTAATTATTCATTAAGGGAGGAAGAAAGAAGACAGACTAGAGAAGAAGTTTTGTTTGATCATTTCCCAACCAATTGGAATGGAAGAATTATGCAATTTTCAAACTGGGGAAGAACATACAGGTCAGCAAGCCATGCCTTAATCCCATGGTAGAAATTTCTTCAGATCTAATAGTCCCCATTGTTGTATTGCCACGAAAACATGGGATATTTCCCCCTCAAGGAAGATATATGCTTCACTACTGAAAAGTTCAGTTTAGAAACTTTTTTCATTCTTTCTTTTATCTTTCTTCTTTCTTCCTTTCCTTAAATTGTCAGAGGGTGCATGCACTCACCAAGAGAGAGAAAGCAACCCCCAATGGGACATGTTTATCTACAATCTCTTCTCTATTCTCCACCCTGTCAGGATTTGGGGCACCCTCATACATGCCTGGGGCCGGGATTTGAACCAGAGTGGGCTATGTGGATCTGGCTTCCCTTAATCACTAGGCCATTGGGCCAGCCCCAGAACTTTGTGTCTTATAGTGAGTTGTAATTGTTCACTTTATCACCATGGCTTTTGGGTATTAATTCTGAAATTGCAGATTTGAGCTTTTCGATCCTCATATATTTTGACGGAACTAGGCACAGTTGACCTTTGAACAAAACTGATTTGAGCTGCATGGGTGCACTTATCTGAGGATTTTTTTCAATAAATATATTGAAAAATAGATATAGTACTATATTACACTACAGTATATAATATAGCACTATAAATGTGTTTATATTCTCTTTCTTATAATTTTCTTAACGTTTTCTTTTCTCTAGATTACTTTATTGTAAGAATACAGTACAGGGACCAGCAGGTGGCGTGGTGGTTAAGGTGCTAGACACTCCCACATGGCTGACCACGGTTCGAGTCCCAGACCTGATGGCTTGCCTTCTCACTTTACCTCTCTCTCTGTTTCTGTCTCTCTCTGGTCAAATTAAAATGAATGAATGAATAAATAAATATATTTTTTAAAAGAATACAGTACATATCCACGTATGCATATAACATACAGACCCTGTTTTAGTCTACCATTTATGGTATCGGCAAGACCTCGTCAACAGCGGGCTTTCAGTACTTAAGCTTTGGTTGAGTCAAAAGTTAGGGTGGATATTCAACTGTGTGAGAAGGTTGGTGTCCTTAACCATTGCTTTATTCAAAGAATTCCTATGTATTTAATCCAGAGAAAAACATCGTTTGTGCGTGTATGTCCAAGATGGATTGGTGGTCCAAAAATAATAAGCTGCTTAGTATAAGGAAAAGCTACCTAATTATTATCTTAGCAATTGAAACATGTTGTGGCTTGCCTTAAAAAGTAGTGAACTCCAGTGCAACAGGAAAGATCAGTGACTGATTATTCACTGGGAGGCCTTTAAGATGGGAAATTTTTTTTTTTTTTGAGAGGTTTTTTTCGCTATAGGGCGCGTGCGCTCGCCAGACAGATAGAGAGAGACATAGAGACAGAAAGCGAGAAATCACCCCCCAGGGGGGATGGTCACGCCGCAATCCCTTCTCCTCCATTCTCCTCTTGGGATCTTGGGCACGCACGCACACGCGCCCGGCGTGAGTTGTAAGCCACCGTGTCTGAGACGCGAACCGCGGTCGACTACGGGGGAGTCCAGCGACATAGCCATTACGCTAACTGCTGGTTCCCCCGGGAAATTTTTTTTTAAAGCTTTTTGCCATAGGGCGTGTGCGCTGTGGAGAGAGGCAGAGAGGGGAAAAGAGAGCAATCAAACCCTGGGGGGATGGCCAAGCCACAATCCCTTCTCCATTCTCCTCTCAGGATTTTGGCCATGCACCCAAATGACTTTCAAGTCAGTAGATAATGGACTAGAACCACAGCTGGCCACATGGGAATCCAGTGCCTTCAATGCCACACTACCTGCTTGCCCCTACGATGGGAATTTTACTTTATTTTTTTTATTCATGATAAAGAATGTGCACACACGTGAGAATGAGGGAGGAACACCCTCCAGAAAGCCTAGGCACACCACAGTCCCTTCCCCCAGTCCTCCAGCCCTTCAGATCCCAGGCACTTGTGGGTTTGCCTAGTATGTTTTAGGTTGCTAGGGTTGGGGATTTGAACCATAGTCACCATGTAGAATCTGCTTCTCTTAAGTAGCATATTACTGATGCACCATGGAAAGGCCCCAGGATGAGATTCTTATGTGGGACAGTTTAGAATAAGAGGCCTCTAAAATTCCTTCTAAAATTCTAAAATTCTGTAATATACTTGATATTCTCCATGACTTTCTACTCCATAACAAACTTGTTTTTCAAACTGACTTTTCATACGCTATTACTCCAGGTCTTTCCTACTCTGGATGACCTGCTATGAAAACTCACTGATATAATAAGTATCCTTAAAATTTGTATTCAAAATTAATTTTTTGAGAGGTTTTTGCTATAGGGCACGTGCGCTTGCCAGACAGACAGAGAGAGACAGAGAGACAGAAATCACCCCCCCAGGGGGATGGCCATGCCACAATCCCTTCTCCTTCATTCTCCTCTTGGGATCTTGGGCACATACGCACACGTGCCCAGTGTGAGTTTAAGCCACTGGGTCCAGGATGCAAACCGCAGTCAACTACATGGGAGTTCAGTGACATAGCCATTACGCTAACTGCTGGGCCCTCAAAATTAATTTTTTGGGGGAGAGGCTTTTGCTATAGGGCGCATGCGCTCGCCAGAAAGACATAGAGAAACAGAGAGACAGAAAATGAGAAATCACCCCCCGCCGGGGTGATGACCATGCCACAATCCTTTCTCCACCATTCTCCTCTCAGGATCTTGGGCATGCACACACACACACACACACACATATGCCTGGCGTGAGTTTAAGTCACTGGGTCTGGGACTCGAACCACGGTGGACTACATGGAAGTCCAACGACATAGCCATTACACCAACTGCTGGTCCCTCAAATTTAATTTTTTAAAAAATATTTTATTTAACTTTATTTATTTATTTAAATTTGATGAGAGAGAGAGAGAGAGAGAGAGAAAGTGAGAAGGCAAGCTGTCAGGTCCAGGACTTGAACCATGATCAACCATGTGAGAGTTCAGTGCCCTTAACCACCACGTCACCTGCCGGCCCCAAAATTAATTTTTTAAAAGAGTTTTTGTTGTTGTTGTTGTTTTTTCCATAGGGCAGGTGACTCACCAGGGACACAGAGAGAGACAGAGAAAGAGAAAGTGAGAAACCACCTCCCATAGGGACAGCCATGTCATAATCCCTCCTCCTCCATTCTCCTCTCGGGATTTGGGGTGTATACGCACACACGCCTGGTATGAGTTTCAAACGCCAATTTCAGAACTCAAACCACTGTCGACCATGTGGGCGTCCAGCACTTTAACCACTGTACCCCTGCTAGCCCCTCAAAATTGAAGTTTATAATCAGTAAACATAATGCTGAAATGGGATCAGGAGGAAATGACCTTTGTTTGGTGACCTTGATATCGTTAGTAAAAACCAATGAAATAGATTGCTGTTAAGGAGTCTTGGAAAACAAGATTCCAATAAAATGATCAGAACTTATCCTTAGGAGTAGAATATAGTTTACAAGCCAACAATTAGTCAGTTACTTTCTAGCTTACTTAAGAAAATACAGGTCATGGGACCAGCAGATTGTGCAATGGTTATGTCAGCACGGTTTGAGTCCTGGGCTTGGTGGCTTAAAACTTATGCCAGGCAATGTGCACGCATGCCCAAAATCCCAAGAGGAGACTGGAGAAGGAGGGATTACAGGTGGCCATCCTCCCGGAAGGTGATTTCTCACTTTCTTTCTCTCCATCCCTCTCTGTCTCTCTGGCAAGTGCAAGTGCCCTATAGCAAAAAATCTCTCTCTCAAAAAAAACAGAAGGACCAGCAGTTAGCGTAATGGCTATGTCACTGGACTCCCATGTAGTTGACCACGGTTCGCGTCCCGGACCCGGTTGTTTAAAACTCACGTCGGGTGCGTGTGCGTGTGCGTGCGTGCCCAAGATCCCGAGAGGAGAATGGAGGAGAAGGGATTGCGATGTGGCCATCCTCCTGGGGAGTGATTTCTCGCTTTCTGTCTCTCTGTCTCTCTCTGTCTGTCTGGCGAGCATATGCGCCCTATAGCAAAAACCTCTAAAAAGAAAAAAAAAGAGAGAGGGAGAGAGAGAAAAGAAAATACAGGTCAAGAATCCCTTATTTGTAATTCCAGAAAATTATAAAAAACAAGTTTTTTCATAACTGATTTGGTGCCAGAATCTGATGTGAACCACTAGAGGATATTAATTATCTGTATTTATCTTATCCTGAATATTCACAAATGTGGTTGCTGAATTATTTAAATGTTTGATTTGGAAGTCATATGTGATGGGAAACTGATGGCAGGCATCTGTGTATTTGCAAGAAAAAGGAGGATTCTCCGGTTTTCAGTAGAACATTAGCCATTCTGCAGGACTTGGTAATACAAAAGAACACAATCAGGTTCTGAATAAAACATAGTCTTAAGGCCACGTTGAGCTCACAGTAGTAATGGCCTCTCTAACCCACTAACCCACAACGCTACCCACACACTAACTGCAAAGGAAATAGAAATACCAAACATATTGCAAACCAAGAGAAAAAAGAAAAAAGATTTTTTAAAAATGTAATTGGGGGGCCAGCAGGAAGCTTGGTGGTTGAAGCACTGGACTTCCAAGTGGCTGACTGTGGTTTGAGTCCCAGATCCAGAGTTTTGAAAATTTCACAGGGTGTGTGTGTGTGTGTGTGTGTGTGCGTGTGTGTGTACGGCCCAAATTCCAAGAGGAGAATGGAGGAGAAGGTATCGAGGCATAGCCATCTCCTCAAGGGGGTGATTTCTCACTTTCTCTCTGTCTGTCTTCCTCTGTCTGTCTTGCATGCACCCTATAGTAAAAATCTTTCCAAAAAAGAAAAATGTAATCGGGCCAGCAAGTGGCATGGAAATTAAGGCAGGTGGCTCCCACAGGACTGACCAGTTCGAGTACTGGGTTGCAGTGTGGCCATTCCTCCTGGGAGCCGATTTCTCACTTTCTCCCTCTCTCTGTCTCTCTCCAGTGAGTGCACATGCTTCATAGCAAAAACCGGGGTGGGGGAGGGTAATCATACCAAAGATTTCAGGATAACATTTCAGTCACAATTGCTACTTTATGCTATGATGATAAATTGACTTTAATATTTCACTGACATTTCACAAACCAGATTTATGTCCCACTCCTGCTGCGTGCTGATGCAGACTGGGAGGAGACTGTTCCACATCACCACAGAAGGACTTGAGGGGTTGAAGGCTTTCCCGTCCAGCATGTTAGAAGTTGTTTCAACACGACGAAAGAACAGGTGGAGAACTCAAACCCACCCTTCCCAGCTGTGGACTAGACATGACACAAGTCACCTGAATTCTTTCTGCCCAAGATTATTCATCTTGCCTCCCTACTGCAAGTGTTCATGTAGGGAAGACAGGAATCTTTGCTGATAGTTCCTGTTGCTGCCATGAAAGGAGAAAACAGAAACACAGAAAATGCAGGACAGATAAAAATGTAACAGTGACTGGTATAAACAAGTCCAGGTAAATCTATAATCATAACATTCGTAAGTCAAAAAGTAGGTAAGGTGAAGATGGATTTTAAAAAATCTGTTACATGTGGTTCAGAAAAGCGTCACCTAAAACGTTAGAACAAAGGTTGAAAATAAAAAGACAAATAAGAATATAACAGGCAAATATAACCAAAAGAAAGCTGAGGTGGTTATATTTCTTATTAGAAATAGTAGATGTTAAGACTAAATTAGGTATAAAGAATATAAGGTAAAAAGATGGACATTCATAATAATTCTTTAGAAGTCCACTTTACCTAGAAGATATAAAAATCCTGAACTTATATATACCTAATAAAATAGTATCAAATTTATACAATAAAAATTAATAAGGTAAGTGTGCTGGCTCCTACATGTCCAGCTGTGCAGTTTGAGGCCTGGTCCCAGAAGCTTGAAAATCAGGCCAGGCATTTGCGTGTGCATGCCTAAAACTCTGAGAGGAGAATGGAGGAAAAGGGATTGCAGTAGGGCCATCACCCCCACCAAAAAAAAAAAAAAAGAAAAAAAAAACTTCAAAAAAATTGATAAGGTAAACAGAAAATATGGCTTACGAAACTTGAAATATGAGGATTTACTCTCTGGCCCTTTACAGAAAAACCTCTACCTGGTATATATACAGAGATTTATAAGCCTCTATATATGGACATAAGGTATTTAGCAAATTGTGAAATATCAGTGTCAAACAACAACAGTCTCTGAATGATCATGTAATTAAATGTGTAGTCAATAAAAAATAATCCCACACTCTTGAGAATCTAAAAAGAAACCACACTTTTAAGTAATACATGGAGAAATAATGGGAATTAAAAAATACTAGGTAGTAAATGATTTAACAATTATTACATATTACATATTAAAACATGAACGGTGACCAAGGATGGGCAATTGGAACATTAATAGGGGTGCTAATTGCAATGCACTGAAACAGATCAAATATGTTTAACTGTATGAGTTGACACATTTGTGGAAAACAAGTTAATTGATTACCTTGGGAAGATGATAGGGGACTAGTTACATAAAGAGAAAGAAAAAAAGAAAACATACATTTATCATGCCTCTTCCACATGAACTGCACTGCCGAGCAACCAATAACCAATCACCTGGAAACACTGGCACGCTAGGCAAGTTGAAACCTGCAAGGAAATCTAGGATATGATCCTATCCAGCTTGTGAGACCACAGGAAAGGGAGTTCTTGGAGAGGTCTCTAAGAAGCTCTTGCCTCTAAGGGCTGAATGTGGAATTGAAGGAGAGTGAGGACAAGCTTGGATCCATCCAGGACCTTCACATCCACCCATCACCATGTCTGATTGCAGCAAACTTCTGAAAGCCACTAGGTAGGTCTGCCTCCCAGATTTCATGTGGGCTCCTTTTTTGGTCAATTTTAACTCAGAGCCAAAGGGGAAAGAGAATTCTGGAAAATAGCAGAATAATTCACTGTAGCTTCCATTTTTCAATTTGGCAACTATATATCCCCTTGCAAACACTTCCAAATAAAAATAATAGCAATATTTCACTTCCATTTAACCAGATGTAAGTATTCCTCATATAACTGAAAAGACACTGTCCTCTCCCTCAAATGGTACACAAATGAGATACATCTGAGAATGATGTCCATTTTTCTTTTGGCTGAAATTCACTCCTTGATATCATATAACTTAAAAACTAATGTTGGGCCTGGCAGGTGGCATGCTGGTTAAAGGCACTGGACTCCCACATAGTTGACTGTGGTTCAAATCCCGGACCTGGCGGCTTGCTTTCTCACTTTCTCTCTCTCTCTCTTTCTGTCCTTCTCTGGTCAAATTAAAAGAAACGAACAAATAAATAAATAAATTTAAATAAAATAATTCTTTAATAAACCCCTAATGTTATAAAGTTAACATCTTTTGTTAGGAAGAAGAATGGGAGATTTTTTAAAAAAGAAGAAAAATTGGTGTCTTTGTGCACACACACATTTGAAAATATTTCTATCAAAAACACATTCATAACTATTACCATCCTTTTCGCTGCAATTAGTCACACGTCATGGGTGGTATTTATCATTTCCTTTTCCCACTATCTATTCAGTACTCTCTGCTTCAGCAAGTACCTCAACCTTTCTGGACAATGACCCGAACCTTCATTCCTGAAGGATCTATACTGTTCGCCATCCTGCTGTATTGTGCTGTAGTTTTCCATCAACTTTTTTCGTTTCTTTTTTTTCTTTTTTTAATTTACCAAAGATCGCATGTGCTTGTCAAGGGAGAGACAGAGAGAGAAAAAAAGAGAGATAAAGAGAAAGCCCAGTGGGGCATGGTCAGCTGCAGTCCCTTCTCCTCCATTTCTCCAACCTATCAGGATTAGGGGTGCACAGCCAGTGCACATGCACTCAGTGTATTTTTAAATTGATTGAGTCCTGGATTTGAACCACATGGGATCCAGCTCCCCTAACCACCAGAACATGAGGCTGGCCCTCAACTTTTTCCACAGGAGTATGAAACCGTTCTCCAGGGGAACTAAACGCACATCCGGCCCAGGAGTAGCAGAAACCAAAGGTGGATTTTGCTAAAGGTGGAGCCATCATCACACGCTCAGCCTGTTCCCTGGGGACCTATTAAATTCCAGAGGTACTCCTCTCTGCCTCCACAGCATAGTAGCAGCAACCTACTTTTCCTGAAAGGCCTGAATCAATCACACTAGCTAGTAAAACAAGTCACTTCTTTTTGCTAGTAGTTTTCCTAGCATGAAAAACTCACGGTGGTCAGATTGCAGTCTCACCTTCCAGCTGGATGAAACTGTTGTGTTCCCACCGGAAGAACTCTTCCTTTGGGAACAAAGATCTTTAAAACAACAGAGCATAAAGTTGAGAAGAGGGGAGTCCCATATCTGCTAATGAACCACTGGAGTTAGAAATAAGTAGGACCTATGAATTTCCTCTCCTTAACTCTTTGACCTGAGGAAAAAAGCACCATATGGTGGTTGCCTACTCAGTGTACACATTGCATCCAGGAAGATGCTATTAGTCTGGCTCTGCAAAATGCTGCTGTCCAGCTGGCACACACTGAGTCTCCAAAGAGCCATCCCATGTCCTGTTAGGCCAACTGCCTCAAAATGATGGGGAATGTGGCAAGCTCTGTGCGTTCACTGAGTTCTAGCTCATTGCTATACTTTACTTGGTATAAAATCAGTTTGTCGGTCAGAAGCAATGCAGCGTGGAATACTACGAGGGTGAATGCAGCACTTTGAAAGTCCCCAAACAGTGGTTTTGGCCAGAAACATTGCCAACAGAAAAGACGAATCCATATTTGGTTCAGCCCACTAGAAGGACTTTACTTTTTTTTTTTTTTTTTTGAGAGGTTTTTGCTATAGGGCACGTGTGCTCGCCAGAGAGACAGAAAGCGAGAAATCACCCCCTAGGGGGGATGGCCACAACAAAATCCCTTCTCCTCCGTTTTCCTCTCAGGATCTTGGGCATGCACACACACGTGCCTGGCGTGAGTTTAAGCCACTAGGTCCAGGACTCAAATCGCAGTCGACTACATGGGAGTCCAACGACATAGCCATTACGCCAACTGCTGATCCCTAGAAGGACTTGACTTAAGTACTGTCCTTTAGGGCTACTCTTGAGTGGACACAGTGTATGGCACTTGACTGCTTCTAGGTGGTGTCAGGATGCCCTGGAATTATTGCCTCTAATCAGATAGAACTTTTTCTTCCTTAGTAGAGTGGACATGGAGCTTCCCATGAAGCCATGGGTGTGGATTGAGAGAGAAGAGGCAATGGAACAGAAAAAGAGCCATAGAGCTTGGAGCCAGTTGCTCATGTAACTTCCTTGTGCCTTCAGGACCTGATTAAGCCCTCCCTGTTTGGTAGATGGTATGTCCATTCACGGTGGAGTACTGCCGTGCATGCCCAACGTTACAGTTTGGTGGGGCAAACATCTCCATCACAAGGAGCACATCAGCTTGCATGGTAACTTGGCAGTTCAAGTCAAACATTTAGTCTTTTCTAGCCTCTAGTAGCAAGTCAGAAGTTATTTCTTAAAAGGAGGATAGTTGGGACCAGCAGATGGTGTAATGGCTACATAGCTAGACTGCAGTTCGAATCCAGGACCTGGCGGCTTAAAACTCATACCAGGTGCGTGTGCATGGGTCCCAAAGTCCTGAGAGGAGAAGGGATTGCTGTGTGGCCATTCCCCGTTGGGGGTGATTTCCCACTTTCTGTCTCTCTGGCAAGCACATGCGCCTTATAGCAAAAACTCTCTAAAGAAAGGGGAATAGTTAATTTTATAAAGTGACATAGCTTTGCTCTCAAATTCTAAAGGCATGCACTGTAGTTTGTCTATAGGATCCTGCTAAGGGCCCCATATAGCAACTCTATCTATCACAGACATTTCAAATATTAGTGAATCTTCTGGCTCAAGGGGTAGAGGAGCTGGATGCAACCTTTCTCATATTCTAGATCCCGCCTGAAACTGGAAGCCCACGACATGCTGTACTTCCTTCTTTAGGGTTGGAGGGGACAGATGCAGAAATTTGCTCTTTACTTTTGAAGACATATCTCTGTTATTATTTTTTTAGAGGTTTTTACCTTAGGGCGCATGTGCTCACCAGAGACAGAGAGACAGAGACAGAGACAGAGAGAAAAAAAGTGAGAAATCACCCCTCACTGGGGATGGCCACACTGCAATCCCTTCTCCTCCATTCTCCTCCTGGGATCTTGGACATGCACACATACACCTCTGGTGTGAGTTTCAAGCCACCAAGTCTAGGACTCAAACTGCAGTCAGCCATGTGGGAGTCCAGTGACAGAGCTGCTATGCCATCTGCTGGCCCCTTGACCTTGGTCCAGAGCAGGGAGGCAGTCACAGAGGTGGAAGACTTCTGAAGTTCTGTGCAATTTATTTCTCATCCTCTGGCTATTTGCTACTTTCTGCTCATTGGGTCTAGTCAACACGGTATCATCACTATAAATGATTAGAATGATGTCTTGTGAAATGGACAGGCAATCAATCTTCTGAGACTAGTTATGATAGAAGGCTGGAAAGTAGATAAAGTCTTATTTCTGGCTTTACCAATTAAAAGCAAACAGCTCTTTGTAGTCCTCATCACCTATCCTCAAAAACTTTTTAAAAAAATATTTATTTTGTTTATTATTATTATTTTAATTTGTCAGGGACTCAAACCACAGTCAGCCATGTGGGAGTCCAGCACCTTAACCACCACCTGCTGACCCTGTCCTTGAAAAATGTTATGGTAGTACTATTCTCCGTAGTCCCTTCAAGAATATGGCCTTTGGTTTATTATTTTGGTAGCTAGAAGCAGTTTGATGAGCCTTGTCCTGGCCTTTTCTTTCAGAGAGGTCTTCATTCCATAACCTGGGAAACAACTTGGAAATTGTGCTTTTAGTCCATATTGCATTACTAGAAGAAACCAGAGCCTGGGTAAATTTATAAAGAAAGCGAGGTTTGGGACCAACAGTTAGTGTAATGGCTATGTCGCTGGACTCCCATGTAGTCAACTGCTGTTTGTGTCCCGGACCCGGTGGCTTAAAACTCACGCTGGGCGCGTGTACGTGCTTGCCCAAGATCCCGAGAGGAGAATGGAGGAGAAGGGATTGTGGCATGGCCATCCCCCCTGGGGGGGTGATTTCTTGCTTTCTGTCTCTCTGTCTCTGTCTGTCTAGCGAGCGCACGCGCCCTATAGCAAAAACCTCTCCAAAAAAAAAAAAAAAAAAAAAAAAAAGAAAGCGAGGTTTATCGAACTCATGGTTTGGAGGTCTGAGATCTCCACAAAAAGTTGGCTGCTTTCAGGTGGTGCTGGAATACCCTGGAATATCATCTGTAATCTGGTTGAATTTTTTCCTTCCTTAGTAAAGTGGACATGGAGAGCTTCCTGTGACTCCATGGGTACAGATTAAGAGAGGAGATTATTGAAAAGAAATGAGTTTTTCAATGTATGAAGGTTTTATCAGGATGTAATTTCGTTGTAAGTCAAGGAGCATCTATATATCCTATTACTTATGCTTCTTTGGAGAACCCCAACAGAGATGAAACATTCAGTCTTACAATAGATGAGCTACAGAAGTCTGGTGGTAGGAAAAGCAAAATGACAATAATCCAAACTAGGAAATTACTGCTTCTAGAAAGATGACTACATAGAAGAGAATCTATGAATGAAACAGAAAGATTTGTAAACAGGAAATCTATAGGGCATAATGGAGAATGATAGATCAAAAATTATTTTGAAGGTTGTTAAGTTGGAGGTTGGTAATATGGTGGCATTAATAAGAATGATAGAGAATTCATAAAAATGCATACAGAACACAATGATTTGAATGTCAAATAAATTTGACAGAAATCCTAAAAAAATCCTAAAATTATAACTGCTAAAGAGTGGGCCAGTAGAGGGACCAGCAGTTGGCGTAATGGCTATGTCACTGAACTCGCATGTAGTTGACTATGGTTCAAGTCCTGGATCCGGTGGCTTAACCTCACACTGGGCGCATGTGCTTGCATGCCCAAGATCCCGAGAGGAGAATGGAGGAGAAAGGATTGCAGCATGGCCATCCTCTCTGGGGGGGTGATTTCTCGCTTTCTGTCTTTCTGTCTCTCTCTGTCTCTGGTGAGCACACACACCCTATAGCAAAAATCTCTCCAAAAAAAAAAAAAAGCATGTCAGGATTCTGTAATGTGACGACTTGGCTACGCTGCACCACATTTCCAGATTTACCTTTCCTGCATGCTTGCAGTTAGGGTGGGCCACAGAGAAATTCTTGTGTAATCTGAAGGGTAGAAATGAATCAGAAGACATTTTGTAGTTCACACCTATTTCCTTTTTTTGAAATTTGTCAGAGGGTGCGTGCACTTGCCAGAGAGAGACAGAGACAGAGAAAGAGGGGAAGAGAGAAGGAGAAAGGGCCCCTTACAGGGTGCTTGTTTGTGCTTCAATCCCTTCTACTCCTGCTGGAATTTTCGGCACACATGCACAAGTTCCCAGTGTGGTTTCCAAACCACTGTCAGTCATAGGGGAATCAGCTCCTTCACCGTGAGGCCACGGGGACAACACTGCACACTTCTGCATGACCTCTTGACTCCCCTCATTGGTGTAGAGCACTGGCTGAAACTGTGACTGCTCCACCTTTAGCAAAATCCACCTTCAGCTCCTGCTCTTCCTGGGCCAGAGGTGTGTGTTTAGTTCCAAGATAAAAGGCCCCTGAGGTCACCCGGGCCATTAAGGTCAGAGGCAAGAAGAGTGGACATGAGTTTTGGTCCATCCTTACGGGCTCTATTGCATGCACATGAGTTCTAACTTAGTCTTGATTTTACCCACTTTACACTCATCTTCTCTTTCCAAATTTCTGCTGTACACATGAGGGGACTACAAAGGTTTATGGAAAAATGAGATTAAAGTATGAGTTTATTTTAGTTGGAAAAATAACCCTTGAAATCCATTCATAGCTTTTTTTTCCATAATACACACTTTCCACGAATTATTTGAAGATTCCATGTGTATAAGAGAAGTACATGTGTGCGCACACATACATGTGCATGTGATTCTGCTTCTCTGATTATATCTGACTATACAATAAAGAACATGTATAGTTTAGAGCATTGATTCTCAACATTTAAAAAATCCATGTCTTATTTATTTATTTATTTTCATTTTTACTATAGGGCATATGCTCTCTCTAGAGAGAGAGAATGAGAGGGAAAGTGAGAACTCACTCCATGGGGGGGGGGGGGCGGGGGGCGGCGGTTGCCATCCTGCAATTCTCTTCTATTCTCCTCTCATGATTTTGGGCACACATGCACATGCACCCAAAGTGATTTTTCAAGTCACTGGGTCTGGGATTCAAACTGTGCAGTTGGCCATGTAGGATCCATAGCCTTAACCTCCATGCCACCTGCTGGACCCCATGTCTTATTTAAATAACATATGCATTTGTTCTCTTCTCTCTCTTTCCACTAGTTATGACACATCTTTCTTTCTTTTTAAAAATTTTAAGTTTAATTATTTATTTCCAGAGAGAGAGAGAGAGACCCGGGACTGGCAGATGGCATAATGGTTATGTTCCTGGACTCCTACACAGCTGAACACAGTTTGAGTCCTGGAACTGGTGGCTTGAAACCCACACCAGGCATGTACATACTCAAAATCCCAAGAGGAGAATGGAGGAGAAGGGATTGTGAAGAGGCCATCTCCCCTGAGGGGGATTTCTTGTTTTCTGTTTCTCTCTGTCTGTCTGGCAAACACATGCATCTCATAGAAAAAAGTCTCTCTCAAAATAAACAAATAAATAAATAACATGTCAAAGAGAGAGAACCCCTTTGACAGTCTTCACCTCACAGCTCTCCATAGGTTTTTCCCACAGGGCATGCGCAACCACAGCCATCACAGTCATTCTTACAGTGAACCCATGTGTTTGCTTGACATGTTTCGATAAACCCAGAACATGAACCTGGAACATTCCTAAATGTCTTCCAGCATCACACAACACCAACCCTACTCCCTGAACCACTGCAGCAGGGCCTGTGACAGATACTTTGGAAAGAAGCATGCTTGCTAAGTAGAGGAATTTCTGGTCTGCAGATGTGCAAGTGGTGTTTGTTTTGTAGTTTGTATTGTTTAAAATATTATTTTTGCTTTTAAAATGTAACATTATATTATGATGATGGCTATCAGTTTTTAAACACATCCACGTTCACATATTCCTACATGTTCATTCCTTCTCAGTCTTTACAAAGATTAGACACTTAATTTTCTCTTCCAGATTGTATATAGAAAAGCACAAGTTCATAATTCACTCCCTAGCACCCAAAACAAACCAGATACCCTACATAATTATAGTTCTAAAGAAATCATCAGTGGGATAAGAGCAAAAAGAAACCTAAGTGAACAAAACTTCAGAAGTGGTAATCATCACATGAGAAGAAAGATCCTCAGTAGTTCTCATCCCCAACTGAAATGGGGGATGTGTCTTACATGATAGTAAGAAAAAAAAATCAGCCTAAAATTTTTTAAACAATTTTTTTTTTTACCATTAATCATGATATAGCATATGTGTCAAAGAGAGAGAGAGAGAGAGAGAGAGAGAGATGCACCCTCCTCCACAAGGCCCAGTCATGTTGCAATCCCCTTCCTCCAGTCTTCCAGACTGTCTGTAACCTGGGCATGCATACAGATGCCTGCAGTGTTTTCAGGCCTCCTGGGCTGGGAGTTCAAACTGTGGTTGGGCACGTGGTTTCTAGCTCTGCAGTCCAGTATGCTACTGACTGTGCCACAGAGGCTGGGCCAACTTTTTTTTTTTTAATAGGCTTTTAGGGCACATGTGCTTACCAGAGAAAGACAGAGAGAGAGAGAGAGAGAGAGAGAGAGAATGTGAGAAAGTACCCCATAGGGGAAATGGCCATGCCACAATCCCTTTTTCTTCATTCTCTTCTCAGGATTTTGGGTACACATGCACATATGCCCAGTGTGTTTTCCAAACCACTGGATCCAGGACTTGAACCACGCAGTCAGCCATGTGGGATCCAGCCATCTTAACTACCGTACCACTGGCTGATCCTGGGCCAACTTTTAACAGGTTTTAATGGCAGTGTTTGTGCTAATGTGACAGGTTAGAATCCAGAGGAGCCACAGCAGAGATCAAAACCATAGAGCAAAACCATGCTATATCACAATTCTTTCTCATTGATATTCACAGACTTCTGGGGTAGAACCACAAAAACTAAAGCAGTAACAAAGAGCTAAGAGGAAACTCTCAGAGATACACACGGATTTCAGCTAAGAAAAACTCAGGTTTCAGAAAGGAAAGGCCAGAGAGCTTAAAGAAAACCTCTGATACTCCATGCCTTCAATTAAAGATGGAGGTGTGCTCAGCAACAGGAGACAAGAGAGATCCTCCCCGAAGACTTGAAGCTAAGAAAGACATCAGACAGCGCAGAGAAGCTGAGACGGACAGTTTTAAGATAGTATTTGCTTATAAGGAGAGTCACAATTCTAACTTCGAAATATTTGAAGCCAGTGGTAATTTGAGTCAAATTAAAGTTGTAACAAAGTTCAACCAAGTACAGGTCATATTGACTCAGTGTGCCCTGATTAAAGAAGATATGTGGCCCTTTTAGGCTAAAATATAGTTTAACTCATTGTATACTGTGATTTTTACATAAAATGTCCAGCATATAGTCAAAAAATATCAAGACATACACGCACACAAAAGCAAGAAAATATAACCCATGGTCAAAAAAGGAAACCATCAATAGATGTTAATCAGGAAATATACCAAATTTTGGAATTACCACACCATAACCAAAATGCTAAAGGGCATAAAGGAAATGGTGGAAACCATGTCTAAAGAGATGGATGATTTAATAAAAGCCATAAAAGTATTTAAAAAGCAAATGAGGCATCAGTAAGTGGCTTAGTGGTTTAGGCGTTGAACTTAGTGCTGGACCTGGCAGTTTGAAACACACTGAGTGTCTGTGCAGTCACACCCAAAATCCTGAGAGAAGAATGGAGGAGAAGGGATTGTAGCATGGCCATCACCCCTGGGGAGTGATTTCTCGCTTTCTGTACCCTTGTCTCTTTCTCTGTCTCTCCAATGAGCGCATGTGCCCTGTAGCAACAATCTCTCTCTCAAACAAAAAATAATGGAAATAAAGGATAAGAAATAAACAATTAGATAGCGTTCACACTAAATTGGAAAAAAAAAACTTGAAAAGCGGTAACTGGGAAATATCTAAATTGAAACACACTCAGAGAAAATAGATAAACCAGAGTATTTGAAATCTGTGGAACAATATTATATGGTCTAACAGTTGTATTATTGGAGTAATAAAAGAAGACAGAAAGAATGGAGAGAAGAGACATTCAAAGAGATAATAAATAAGAATTTTCTAAAACTTATAATAAAAGATACCTATCTACAGGTCCAAGATCTGCAGTGGAGGTCAAGTATGATAGTCAAAATATGTAATAGTCAAAATTTTTTAAATCAAATTTAAAGAGCAAATCTTAAACGTGACCAGCAAATAAAAATACAAAATATACAAGAGGGCCAAAAGAGCTTTTGGTACAAAATTACAAATGACTTTTTATCAAAATAGTGACACAAAAAAAGGAATAACATAGTGAAAGTGCCAAAATGAAAGAAAAAAAAAAACCTGTTAGCCAAAATTTCTACATACTGTGAAAATATCCTTCAAGTGAACATAAAACAAAGACAAAAAAAGCTAAGAGAGCTTCATCTCTAATAAAAATTGCCAAAAGAAGTTTCTGGGGCTAAAGACAAATGACATAAGGTGAAAAACCAGATCTTCAAGAAGGAAAGAAAAAGTACCAGAAAAGAAAAAAAAAAAAAATCTGGGCAAACTGAAAAAAACAAACATTTTAATATTCATTGAAAACATATATTTATAAATTCTCAAATACTCCCCAATATAGCATATAGTAGATTTTGTAATTTATGCAGAAGTAGAATATATGGCGATAATATCTTTTTTAAAAACAATTATTTATTTAATTTTTTTTATCATTATCATTATTCTTCAGTTTGCTACAGGGCACGTGTGCTCATGAGAGAGAAAGAGAAAGTGGGAAAGCAAACTGTCAGGTCCAAGACTTGAACTGTGTTTGGCCACATGGGAGTCCAGTGTCTCAACCACCACACCACCTACTGTCCCTGGCAATCATATCTTGAAGGATGGCAGAGGGATAAATGGAATTATACCATTATAAAGTTCTTTCATATATTTGAAGATAGATGATGATGATTAAAGATGCACATTATAATTTCTAAAGCACTCATATTTGACAAGAAGAAGAAAAACTAGAAAGACAATCTAGGAATTTAAAGGGAGTATAAAAAAAATCCAGTTTTCTGAAAAGAAGTCAGGAAATAAGCAGTAGAGAAACAATGGTAATGAATGAAAAAAACAAAAATCCCTCAGTCACCATTATCAAACAGTGAACGCCTTGGAAATTAGCTTTTGGTACAGACTTGATAATGTTTCCTCATGAATTCAACCTAAAACTACAAGGCAAAATAGAACTTGTATGTAAAATTTATACAGTATTGCAGTAAAATCATTTTGACATAACTAAGATTGTTTGAATCACAAATAATGTCAAGCTGCTTTACACACTTCCCATGCTGTCACAAGTTAAAACAAGAAGCAAAATATCCATTCCGACACAAATTTTCAGTAGTAATACTTTTCTAAACTCAAACTACAGTTCCAACAATGTTTTTTGGATTTTAATGCAAGTGCAAAGGACATTTCCGTATTTAAAATCCACTTAACTATGATGCTGAGGAGTTTCCATCTTACTTTCAACTGGAGGTGATTAATCTGCCATGTTAAAGGGGAAAGTGTCAAGAGAATATATAGAATTCTAACAGTTTAGAAATGCCTTTATGTAATGGGATAATTTTTAAACTATTGTAATTTTTTTTGTGGGGGGAGAGGTTTTTGCTATAGGGCGTGTGCGCTCGCCAGACAGACAGAGAGAGATAGAGAGATAGAAAGCGAGAAATCACCCCCGGGGGGGGGGGGGGATGGCCACGCCGCAATCCCTTCTCCTCCATTCTCCTCTTGGGATCTTGGGCACGCACGCACACGCGCCCGGCGTGAGTTTAAGCCGCCGGGTCCGGGATGCGAACCGCGGTCGACTACGTGGGAGTCCACCGACATAGCCATTATGCTAACTGCTGGTCCCAACTATTGTAATTTTTTATTTATATATAATCATTATACATCTTTGTAAGGTATAGTATGGCTTTGAAAAGTGTGTATATAGTATGTAATAAACAAATTGAGAATATAAATTTATTCACCACCTTCAAAATTTTTATCATTGTGAACATTTGACATTCACTCTATTGGTTGTTTCAGAAATATATATTTAATTGTCAGTGATGTTCTTTACAGTGCAAAACAGTTATAAAGAAAAACACATGTCCTCTGGAAATTAAAAAAAAAAAAACCAGCATTAACAGATAAATATTTGTAATTAATTCTGATGACAGAGAACATTTCCTTGAACTTCAAGTGAAAAGTTATTGCCCCCCAAAATTTTATTCCTACATTACTAGACCTGTATTAAAAATTGCTATTATTATTACATTTTATGTTTTATAAGTACAACCGTGTGGACACTTGTTTTTTCTCTTTTCATATAGGTATGTACATAATATTCTTAATTTTGTCTTTTGGTCCACAAAGCCTAAAACATTTATTATCCAGCCCTTAGGGCGGTTACCTACCCTTGGTCTAAATGCAGCTTTTGCCACAACTGCTACTGTGTGTTTTGTTTTGGAACCACAAACATTCTGTTTCAAACTATTCCTATGAGTCAGGAGACGGTAAGGAGGAATTAAGAATGGGGTTATATAATAACGGGGTTATAATAATGATAGCAAACATTAATTGAGCACGTGTAATATGTGGTACTCTGCTAAATAAGTACTTTCTGTTTACTTTCTCGTTTAATATGAGAGTTTTATGAGACAGATACTATCCCTCACTTTATACTCCCCTCATTTTATAGACAGAGACTGTTCTCTGTTATTTTTTAACTTTCTTTCTCTCTTGCTATAGGGCACATGAGTTCTCTGGAAACAGATGGAGAGAAAGTGAGAAATCATCCTCAGGGGGAGGGCCACACCACAATCTCTTCTCCATTCTCCTGTGAGGATTTTGGGCACACACATACATGCGTTTGCCATGTTTTTCAGGCCACTGAGCCTGAGACTCGAGCCACAAAGCACAAAGTCGGCCATGTGGGATCTAGCATCTTGCCCTCCATGCCACCTGCTGGCCCAGATTTTTTAAGAGATATTTTTGGGCTCCGCAGTGCAGTCTTGCCCTCCGCCGGCTCCCCGGATCCTTCCCTCTTCGCCCTTCCCCCGACCTGGCCTGGTGGCAACACTATCTTCAATCTTCAGGAAGATCATCCGCAAGGAAACCCCCGCCAAAATCATGTTTGAGGATGACCGGTGTCTTGCTTTCCATGACATTTCCCTTCAAGCACCAACACATTTTCTGGTGATACCCAAGAAACATATAGAAGCAGCAGAAGATGATGAAAGTCTTTTTGGACACTTAATGGTTGTTGGCAAGAAATGTGCTGCTGATCTGGGCCTGAAGAAGGGTTATGGAATGGTGGTGAACGAAGGTTCAGAAGGGGGACAATCTATCAGGTTCATCTCCATGTTCTACGTGGTCAGCAGATGAATTGGCCTCCTGGTTAAGCATGTTTTAGGGATAATTTTCCCTTCTATAGGCAATAATCAAGTTTGCAAGTTACAGTATCAGCACACTTAATTTTGCCTGTGTATGGAGAGACTGAGGAGGTAATTTGAAAACCCCATACATAAATAAAAGACTTTGCTGCATAGTTTAAAAAAAAGAGAGAGAGAGAGAGAGATTTTTGCTATAGGGTGTGTGCTTACCAGTGAGAGAGAGAAAGCGAGAAATCACCCTCAAACGGAGATGGCAACTCCATAGTCCCTTCCCTTCCATTCTTCTCTTGGGGTCTTGGGCATGCATGCACACATGCCCAGTGTGAGTTTTAAGCCGTGGTCTGGGACTTGAACCATGGTCGACTACATGGGGCGGGGGGTGTCCAGCAATGTAACCATTACGTCATCTACTGGTCCCTGAGATTGAGTTCTTAAAGAGCTTATTGACAAGTAAGTGATGTAAATGTATGATTTAATCTGGCCATGGGACACAAGACCACAGCCTGCAACATTAGTTAGGAGGAGCAAAGGTAGACAATGGGGTAATTGCTGAGAAGGAAGAGTAGATGGTCAAAGGCACCAGAACAGAAGTGCATGAGACTGAACTCTCTTAGGTGAAAATAGAACTATTAATTTACAAAAGCTGTCCCACTCCCACCTTCCTGAAACAGGACTCTCCTACTCCAACTCCTTTAATAACTTCTGGTTGAGGGTTTCAAAAAACTTGTGAACAAAGGTATTGTCTGTAGGCCCAGCCTTGGGGCTGCGGTAGTGCAAAGCTCTGCAATGCTGTAGGCCATTTGGAAGACCCCAGGTTGACCTGTACACATGGATCCTTCATGGGACACCTTGGGAAAGGCTGGGGGAGGATTGCAGAGTGAGACCCTCTTGAAGATACTTGTTCCCGTCTCTCTCTCTCTCTCAAGAAATAAACTTTTTAAAAAGTATTGTTTGTAGGGAACCAGCAGTTAGCGTAATGGCTATGTCGCTGGATTCCCACGTAGTCAACCGTGGTTCGCGTCCCGGACCCGGTGGCTTAAAACTCACACCGGGCGTGTGTGCGTGCGTGCCCAAGATCCCGAGAGGAGAATGGAGGAGAAGGGATTGCGGTGTGGCCATCCCCCCTGGGGGGGTGATTTCTTGCTTTCTGTCTCTTATGTCTCTCTCTGTCTGGCGAGCACACGCGCCCTATAGCGAAAATCTCTCCACAAAAAAACCCCAAAACAAAACAAAACAAAAACTGACGCCAGGCACGTGTGCATGCATGCCCCAAATCACAAGAGGAGACTGGAAGAGAAGGGATTGTAGTGTGGCCATCCCCTGGGGGATGATTTTTCACTTTCTGTCTCTCTGTCTCTTTCTCTCTGTCTCGCGCATGTGCCCTACAGCAAAAAATCTCTCTCTAAAAAAAGTAAAGTATATGGGAGGCTGTGTATAGGTTATGCAGAATGTTTTTAAAATAAAGATTTGTGCATCCATGGTGTTTTTGTGTGCGAGTGGAACCAATCCCCTGCAGATACTGAGGGTAATTGTACATATTTATATATCCATACTTATACAGTTGTAATATATTACTGTCAAAAGACAACACTGCAACGAATGTAGCTTTACATCACACATCCATACATTACATCCCTATGCATACATTTTCAGGGCTCGGAATTTACACATGGGCATAATGTGCTCAGTCTTGCGGTAGACTCTCCAGAGCATTTCCTGGGACTGTAAATAACAATAAAAATCCAGTGATCAGGCCACTTGAGCTCAAGGCTAGCCTTCGCTCCACTGGCTTTAACTTCCCCTCCACTGCTTCTCCAACCAAACATCCCTCTTCCCGCAGGATCCACGGCCGTCCAATCGGCCAATGAGGGCTTCGGAGCAGCGGTCCTGGGAGGGGTATTATCTGCAGGAACCCGTCCAGGCAACTTTGTAGTCGAGTCACCGCTTTCTGTTGGTAGCGGCCGCTATTTCTTTAAATGGGCAGTGGATTTCGAAACGGGGAGGGAGAGGGCTGTCAGGAAAAGGAACTCGGCTGCCTTTGATAACTGCCCAGCAACCTCCCTTCCCCGGAACGTGTGCGTGTGCTCGCTCGGGGAAGCGCCTGCCGCGGCCACGTCCCGGTTCCCGAGCCAGCTCCGGCGCCTGCCGTTTTCGGGGCGCCCACCCTCCCGGGGAATTCCCCCGCCCGGCGGTCCCCCCGCGGCTGTGGCGCTGCCGCCGGCTTTGTCTCGGGCGTCGCGCTCGGGCGCTCGCGCTCCCCACATTTCCCCGTGTGCAGCCTGTAACCCGAGCTCCCATTTCCTGGTGGATTCTCTTAAAGAGCCAGCGGTCGAGAAGCAGAACAAAGGCTATTGTTTTATTTCCTCCTTCGGATTCCGCGTCCTTACCGGAATGTCCCTTCCTGTATCATGATTTTCGTTGCATATGCGCTTAGGGGAAAATGTGAAAAAATAAAAACAAGAAAAACCTTTGTGCATTTTCATGCGGCTACGAGGGGGAGCTAGGGGAGGTGGGAGAGGTTTGATGAAACCTGCGTGTGGTTTCTGGGGCCACGGGGTAGCGCTTTCCTCCGGGGGCTTCCGGAGCGGGGGCAGACGCGGGCTCGCTGGCGGGGTCTCGCGGCGTGGGGGGCGCGTGGGCCGCCCCAGGGGCCGCGCCGCGCACCCCAGACGCAGCCTCGGCCGGCGCGGCCCCGCTCGCCCGGCGTCCTCCGCCCGCGCCCCCGCGCCCGCCCCTCCCCCGCCGGCTTTTATTTCCCCGATGCCGGGCTGTAACCCGAGCTTTTATTTCCTGGTGGCTCCTTTAAGAGGCAGAGCTCAGTGCTGGGAATTCACGTCAGTTTCTGCACTGAAACTCTCAAGATCAATGAGCAAAGAGCTTTCTCAGTTCTGCCTTTCAGTTTCTCTCTTCCAGGAAGGAAAACATTCGAGAGAGCGAGGGAGAGCAGCGGGAGGGCGGGGGGCGGGGGCGCCGGCCGGGGTGGGAGGAGAGACCGGGAGGCCGGCCGGGCTGCGCCCCGGGTCGCCGCGCCGCGCCGCGACCTGCAGACCCCGCGCCGCGCTCGGCCCGGCTCCCACGCCCCCGCCGCCCAGCGCACCCAACTCCGCGGCCGGCCGCCCGCCCCGCCCCGCGCGCTCGCAGACCCCCGGGGCGGCTGCCGCGGGAGATGCTGGAAGAAACTTCTTAAATGACCGCGTCCGGCTGGCCCTGGAGCATTTCTGGGTTGGGGAGAGGAAAGGAAAGTGGAAAAAAACTGAGAACTTCCTGATCTCTCTCGCTGTGAGACATGTCTGAGACTCCTGCTCAGTGTAGCATTAAGGTAAAGATCTTCTCCCCTCCCTCTCCGGGTCGAGATCCTTAGCTGCACGCCCAGGGCAGGCGTGCTGGGCTCTTCGGAGTGAGCTGGTGCAGTTGCTCTGTTCGCAGTGAATTATTTGGGGCGCGAGGGACGGAGATGCGGCTCGCGGCGGCGGCGGCTGTACCCTTTAGCGTAACCTTGCTGCTCCCCCCCGCCGAGCCCCCTGTCGGCTCCAAGGGCCCCCTCCTGTCCTTTTCTTTTTGACAATGAAATGCCGGTCACAATTGGTCAGGAGGAACCCGGGTTGTCTTCAGAACTGTAAAACACCCCCGTAATTAGTGCGCTTAAAAAAAAAAAACAACAACAAAACCTGCTCCCTGTCCTACACCAACATGTGACTGAAACGCAACTTTTGTTCCCGAGGGGTGGTCTCCTTGGAAAAAAAAGAAAAGTTGTTCAGCTTCCACCAGGGATGGAGTCATTTCTTTCTTTTTTTTTGGTGGGGGGAGGAAGGATTTCTTGGGTCTGATCAGACTGGATTTTATTCCCCCTCCTCTGATTGTAATTGCATGCGCTGTCGGAGGGACAGCCCTGGTGTCAGCTTTTCCTGGGCATTGCACAATGAATTTTTTTTTTTTTTTTGACCAAGGTGAATGAAGTTGCTGAATAGTTATTTTACTCCTATGCATATGAAAGTTGAGCAATCCTGAAGTGGAAAACTCTTGTGATGCAGGGAGAGAGAGAGCGAGCTAAGTGGCCAGGCAAAATGACCTTCCCTATTTGACAGTGCATAGAAGGTATCCAGGAGCAGAAATCTCCCAGCTTTCTGGCCATGGTTTGCAGTATTGTAAACGCAGGATGGTGGATGTTTGCAAACACAGAGCTTAGCTTCCAAGGAGTGTGTGTCTGTGTGCACGGATCTGTGAAGACCGCGGTGCTGCTTGTGTTGCTTCTAGAAAGTTGTTGTAAAGTTTGCTACCATCGGGCGGCAGGATGATCTCTCCATACCCCCCAATTATTTTCCCATGGCTGCATTGATTGTGCATTTTATTCATTTCACTGTTCCCTCAGTACCCAGGTGGAAAGCCTTCTGCTTCTGTGAGAGGCCGAAGCTGCTGACGTGTGTTTGTTTTTGGCTTGGCCTATTTAATACGTGCCCCTTGAATGGACGCTGCGAAACAATGGACAAATAACCTGTTTTCTTCGCCTGCAAGGAGTTAGAGAAGCCTTTCCTGTTTGAACGCTGCTTTTCAACCTGTTTAGGGGAAAGGCAGTATTTGAACATGCTTGCATATGAGGTTTTCATAATTAGAATCAGATTTTAGTGTTTCTTATCAGGAACGATTTTCATGGGTTTGAAGTGAGGTTAATAAGAGCTCAAAAGGTGGATTGAGTAGCTTTGTTTTTGCCTCACCGAAATGCCCAGTGGAACTTTTGGGCTTCTGTGTTTATACGTATCAGGGACTGGCTGTGTGTCTGTGGGCGTGGAGGGGTGCCACACTAAAGGACTTAGGGTACTTTGATATTTCAAAACTAATTTCTTTTGTGGTATAAATTAGATTCTACATTGAGTTCAGGAAAATCCTGCGGTCGAGATAATCTAATTTATTTGACACTTCATAACACAAACAGAGGTAACTAAATAATAGGGTATTAAGTCAGTAAATTGTATTTAGCTCCACGGCAATAAACTTGACATCAGGAAAATCTGGACCAGCTACCGGGCAGTAACTTGAAGGTGAAGACAACAAAAAACAAAAATCCCTTCTGCGACTTTTCTAGACCCCTTTTCCAGAGAGATCCCATCCTCACTGTCCTGATAGAGGCAGACATGCTAATGCCTGACTTGCTTCGTTATACCCTGGTGGAAAAAGAACGTTTCTCTCCTTACGCTCACGTGCAGAACCAACCCCAAGCCCACACAGAACCCTTTTGTAAATGTGACATCAAAATTGCATCCGTAATTCGCACATCATTTCTTCTCCACGTTGCTCAGTTAGTTCTTTCTGGGAGTCTCTCTTCATTGCTACTTCTGTGTAGTTACAGTCGATGTGATGGTCTTCACCAGTGATTAGAAGTATCCCCTTTATTTTGAACTGTTCTTTATGGAACCATGATGTGAATATTTGTCTAGACTGTCTACGTGTGTCGGTGCACGTGTGATGAAGAGTATCTTTCCACGGAGTTTAAGTAATGGCGTTCCAATAGATACAACTGGAGATCAGGGACTGGGATTATTCCAGGTCATCTGAAAGTGTTCTGGTGATGTGTACTGCGTTTCATTTAGACCTTGGGCTGTGGTATAGTGACTGCATAATAAAAAATGTTTGCTGGTAACTCACAGCAAGCTGCGTGCTTCTAGAGGGACTACTTCTAGAGTCCAGTGAGCTATAAACTTTTCTGTAGGAGAAGGGGTGTCAGAAACTTGGAAGGATGAGCTGATGAATCCGATGTAGGGGTTCCTGTGACGTGTGTACATGTGACAGCGAAGGCTCTGTGAGGAGCGATTCCTCTCAGTCCTGGATGTCTTCAGAGCCGACCCTGAAACCTTCCTCACTTGCTCTTCATTTCTTACAAGCACATTCCTCAGCAGCTGGGGAGATGGAGCACGCAGGAGCCTGACCCGGGCAGCCGCAGAGGGAAGTACTTTGTTGACTTCTGAGCAGTGTCTGTTCTGCTGGAAAAAGGCACTGTCTGTCCACTTCTGGGTGACGTTTCCAGGTGGCAGTTTCTGGATCTGGCAGTCAGTAATACGTTTGTAAAGATCCCTTAGGTGGAAGTAGCTGATGGTGAACACCTGATAAGAGCTTTCATATTCTTCTCCCCTTTATAAGCTTCTCCTCATCACCTAGGCAGTTAATATCAGACACACAGACACACACTTTTTACAATCGAAGAGAGGCGGACTGGGCCAGCAGGTGGTGTGGAGGGAAGGCACTGATCCCGCATGACTGGTGGTGCTCTTGGAGTCCTGGACCCAGCACCTTGAAAATCATGCTGCATGCCAGTATGCGCATGCCCAAAATCTGGAGAGGAGAACAGAGGAGAAGGGATTGCAGGTGGCCTTCCCTCTTGGGGGTGATTTCTTACTGGCCCTTTTTTCTCTTTCTCTGGCAAGCACACATGCCCTATAGCAAAAACTAAAAAAAAAAAAAAAAAAAAAAAAAAAAAAAAAACCCTCCCCCAAAAAGAAGAAGAGAGCTTGGCTAGCCCAAGGACACCCAGGTTGTCACAGAGCCCTGCCCTGCTCTGCACAGGTTGCCCACTTCTGTGTCTCATTGTGAGAGTCTGAATGTTTTAATTCCCAACCATTTGGGGTTGTTTAAATGTAAAGGCAGAATCAACTCTTTCCATATGAAATGTCAGATACTTTTTAGAGGATTGCTGGGCTGAGTGTGCTGGTCACAGGAAGAAGGAAGAGGCTGCCTTTTCCATCATCTCCCTTCACCTTCAAGTCACCTGTTCAGTTTTAAGTTCAGCCAAGTTGCAGCGGAAAGTGGTTATGGCCCGGCGTGCAAAGCCCTTTGTCAGGCCTGGCACAGCACATGAGTGGGCCCGGGCTGCCCAGAGTGCAAATGCGAGACATGCAGCATCCTGGCCCCTGCTTTCCCTGCCCTCCTTACCAGTTGACTTTCAAAGCAGGAGGAAACCCTCCTTTTTTATTTTGCTGCTAACTGGGAGATTTTCTGGATATCTCCAGCTAGACTCAGGCTCCTTGGTGTTAGTGGCGATTATCTTGGAGTCCTGACGGAACCCACATGACAGCTGGCAGAGAAATGTTCCTTGGTAATGTTTGCCGATTTGCCGGGAGATGTGGGAGGGGATGAATGCCCTCTCCTCTCTCTGTTCATGTGTCAACTCAGGGTGACTCCACACCTTCATCCTCTGACTGCCATGATGAGGGGACTTCAAAAAGTTTGGGGAAAAATGGAATAAAGGAAAAAATGTATTTTGGTGAAAAGAAAATTGAAATCCATTCTAAGTGTTTTTTTCATAAGGTGCATTTTTCATACATTTTTTTTGAAGACCCTTCATGGGGACACAGTTCTGCCTCAGAGAGAGCCATAGCACTCCCTGGCCGCTTATCCAAAAATGCTTATTAATATAATTTTGGTATTGCAATAATTTTTTTTTCTTTGAAAAAAATTCACGAAATTTGCTTTCCTGTCCAAATGAACACACAAAAAAAGTAGTGGAATAGTCAGTCAACAAAAGCTGGAAGAATCGCTTGAAAACGTTCAGATTATCAGGCTTTTACATCCACCCCCCCACCCCCCCCCCACCCCCGTTTCTCTCACAGTGGAGACCTTAGAGATGGCCTGGGCCAACCGCCTATTTTTGTAGAAAACCGTCCAAAGGGCCACGTGTTCAGCCCAGGTTTGGAGCAGCCTGGCCTGTTGGTTCTCAGGCACTGCATTCTCTGGGTTCATGGTGCATCCCTAAAAAGGCCAAGGAAATTCGATACAATGGGCCTCACTCTCTCTGGCACTTCCTAGCTTGCTCCATTTTAATCATAAGCCAGCTGGTCTGAGGGCACAGAGGTATGTGCCAAGGAGGATGGGTTGTGGGGGTGGCATTGGGCCATGAGGGTCTCGTCAGGTGTGAGAAGAGGAAATGGTAGGTGGTAGGGGATGAGAGAAGGGCCAGAGAGTTGTATTTGCAACACTGTTTGCAGCACTCTGTGTGTACATGCACACACACACACACACACACACGCATCACGCATGCATATATGTATATATATTTTTTACCACTGCCTGAGGGCTGCTAGGTCTGTTTTAGACAGAAGGAACTTGCTATTAGTCCTCTCTGAGGGATCTTTCAGTGGGACATAGGCTCTTCTATCCAGAGGCAACCAAACCTATTCTTATCTGACTTTGTGTGGAAGCTCCAAGTTTTTTAGCAGAAGCTAAAAAAAGTAGATTTATGTGTAAGCTTCCTGTTTCAAACAGTGAAAGTTGGTCCTATAGATATAACTATAGAAAGTATCCTGGGCCAGCTTATGGCGTGGTCATTAAGATGGCTAGATCCCACATGGCCAATTTAGTGATTCAAGTCCTGGATCCGGTGGCTTGAGAAACATGGCGGGCGCTTGTGTGTGCGTGCCCAAGATTCCCAGAAGAGAATGGAGGAGAAGGGATTGTGGCAGTCCCCTTGGGAGTGCTTCCTCTCTCTCCAGTGTCTATACATGCCCTATAGCAAATTGAAAAACAAAGAAGAAAGTGTCCTCCTGGGGGGTAGATAAGTCAAGGGTGAAAAATATCCCCAATGTGAGCCCTAGAGGCAGGAAGCACTAAGGCTGATTGTGCAATTCTGAGTGCAGTTGCCTTTAGTTTAAAATACCCAGAAAGGGCAGGGGAGTAAGGGAGCCGGGGGTTGCTGGGAGTCACTTAAAGTGCAGTTTCATTTTGTTACCAATTTTCCCAACTTTTCAAACTTGCCCCAGTAGTGTAGATCTCCTGGCTTGAGTGCATCAGGGTCAAATGATGTCCCCTAGGGTATGGGGTATACAAGTGACATCTTTTTCTCTGTGAATGATACTTTAGAAAAAGTCCTGGAGCTTGTTTTCAGGCCAAGTCCATCTGGGCTGTATTTGTTGTTAGGTGTGTGGAAGGAATCAACTCTGTGCATGTGTGCGTTGAATAGAATGAATGTGAGTTTACCGAGGGTTCCCATGCCGAAAGGGGCCCAGCTCAGAAAGTCTGTTCACTGCCAAACCTAGTATTTGGGAAGAGAAAAACCAGGCTACACTGGTGAGAAGTTAGAGTTGTAACCTACTAAAAAGCAAATGCGTTGTTATTGATTTTCTGAATATCTAGGAACCAGACTAATAAAAGTGGTACTTACTGGGGTATCTCAGGGTGAGTCTCAGCAAATAAGCAAAAATGGCCGCATTCAGCCATTGTGTACCACGTCACCTGTGATCCGTTGGATGAAAAACGAGTGCTACCATGTGCTCCAGACTGTTCCTTTAGTGTCGAAATGTGACCACAGATATATTATTTGCTCTGTTACTTTGCTTGTTAACCCTTTCTCCATCGGTAGTGAGAATACGCAATGGAACCTGACTTTTGTCTAAACGACCTGGGAGTCTCAGAACGTGGACGAGAGGCCTGATGGGGGAAGACACTGCGCGTGTCCAGTATGGATTTCCGGATGAGCAGAACTGCTTACTCCGTCCTGTGGATGGTGCTTATAGAAAACTGTGGCACATAAGCATTTTTTGGAACTTTACCAATTCTGTGCACAGTAAATAAAGGTGTGTGTCTGCTGTCTTAGTGGCCATTGCTCTTAAAGCAGCCCGTACACATTCTGACTTAGAATTGTTCAACTTTACGCTGGTGTAAAAGTGATGTGCATTCAGTAGAAATGCCCATATGCCATCCTGCTTTTCACTTTCTGGGCAGTATTCAATGAACAACATGAGCTATCGAACACTGCTATAAAATAGGCTTTGTGTTACGTGATTTTTTTTGCACAATGACACGCTCACAGAAATGTTCTGCGCATGTTTAAGGTAGACAGGCTGAGCTGGGATGCTGGGCAGGGTAGGCGTATTAAGTACATTTCGACCTACATGTGTGCAGTTTAACAGTGGATGTATTGGGATGTAATCATGTCATAACTAGAGGAGAATGTGCTAGCTGACAGCTGTCTGGTGATTCACGATTCACAAGGCACTTTCTTCTTTGCCTTATCAGAAAATTCTTCTCTTCTTCCTCCATCATCACCACCACCATCACTTACTGTATAGTCCCACAAGCCAGTCCTCGCGCTCAGTGCTTTACTTATGCTTTCTCATTTACTCTTTTTTTTTTTCTTTACAGAATTATTTTATTTAACGGTATTTTAATTTGACGAGAGAAAGTGAGAAAGCGAGGCATCAGATTAGGGACTTGAACCAGGGTCGGCCATGTGGGAGTGCAGTGCCCTTAACCACCATGCCACCTGCTAGCTCATCTCATTAACTCTTCACAGCCCCTTCAGAGATGCAGTTTTTCTCCCTTTTTTACAGGTGAGCAAACTGAAGACGAAAGAGGCAAAAGTGATTTATTGGCGGGACCAGCAGTTAGCGTAATGGCTATGTCACTGGACTCCCACATAGTCGGCTGCAGTTCAAGTCCCGGACCCAGTGACTTAAACTCATGCCGGTGTGTGTGCGTGCGTGCCCAAGATCCCTAGAGGAAAATGGAGGAGAAGGGATTGCAGCATGGTCATCCCCTCCAGAGGGTGATTTCTGTCTCTCTGTCTGTCTCTGTCTTTCTGGTGACTGCATCCACCCTATAGCAAAAAACTCGGGGGGGGGGGGGGGAGTGGTGTATTGGCTTAAGCTCTCCCAGTCTGTAGCAGCAAAGTTTAGGCCAGAACCTGTATCATGAGATGACAGTTCCAAAGTGTATTCGTGACTCTTCCGAAGTACAGCCATTATTGTGAAGATGACCAGGACACTCAGAGGGAGTGGGGGGCTGGTGGCTCATCACTGAAACAGAGATGAAGGGCAGGCATGAAGCTGCTCTCCGATCCCCTCTGAAAGTGGGTTGTTCTTAGTCCTTGCACTGGCCGCGGGGACAGCCAGCAACCCACCTTAAAACAAGCGTCTGCGTCTTCCATTTTTACACCCGTCCCTGATGTCCTCCGTGGTATTTGCCTTTCAGTGGGTTTCTTGTTTTTCTTGGAAACCGTTCTTTTCCATCTCTGCTTTTATTGTCCCAGTGTCAGTTCCTCCTTCATTATGTGACTGAAAGTCTGAAAGACTGTGCACTCTCTTCCTGCCTGGGGCCGGGGCTTGACACCTTTGCCCGCATCACTTCCTGGTCATTCTCCTTTCACAAAGTTTTGTTTGTTTGTTTTCTTTTACAGCTTTCTGTGCAATCTGTGAACACAGTTTCGTTTTTTTAGATTTTGCCATAGGGCATGTGCATTCCCTGTAGGGAGAGAGAGAGAGAGGGAAATAAGAAAGCACCCCTCATGGGGCATGGGCGCACCGCAATCCCTTCTCCTTCATTTCTCCCTCCTTTCGGGATTTGGAGCATTCATGCACACACACCTAGTGTTTCTCAAGCTGCCAGGTTGGGACTTGACCATCCAGTTGGCCGTGTGAGAGCCAGCCACTTTAAGCACTGCACTACTAGCTGGCCCTACAATTTTTTTCTTAAACCACCCCTCGGGTATATCCTTACCACTGTGTGATTTCTAGGAATCTGTTTGAAGTCTTTGTGGACATTCTCTAATCCTGTCCCCCAACCCCCGACCTCACATTCAAGGAATCATCTTTTCCCACTCCTTTCTCATGATGGCTGATCATATTGACCTTGTTCTGACTTTTGAGTAAGAAAGGATTTTTGCTATCTGACTCCATACATTTTTTTAAAGAATTATTTTATTTATTTACTATTATTATTATTTTAAAATTTGACCAGAGAGGGAAAGAGAGAGAAAGTGAGAAAGCAAATCACCAGGCCCAGGACTCAAGCTGCATTCAGCCATGAGGGAGTCCAGCACCCCTAGCCTCCATGCCACCTGCCAGCTCCCTGACTCCATACATGTTTAAATTTAAAATTTTTTTAAACTTTATTTATTTATTTTAATTTGACCAGAAAGGAACAGAGTGAGAGAGAGAGAGAAAGTGAGAAAGCAAGCTGCCAGGTCCGGGACTTGAACCACAGTCAGCCATGTGGGTGTCCAGCGGCCTTAAGCACCCTGCCACCTGCCGGCCCCAATTTAAATGGTTTTAATGAGGACACTTCAGAGCAAATGTAGGAAAGGAAGGGGAGATAGAGAGGTGTTCTAGAGGAAATGTGAGGGGATTGAGAAAGCATAATCCAAGTTTCTGATGAAGCAGATGAGGAAACTGAGTCCTGGGATGTTTAAGTGTCTTGCTAAGGTCACATTGCTCATTTTAGCCAAGCCAGAAGTCAGATCAGGTATTCTGTCCTGGGTCCACGTTACTCTAACTCCACGACAGGAGGAAAATGATAAAAGCAGGTAAGAAGTCAACACAGTTCACAGATAGGGTTAAACTCCTTCGTGTGGAACCACACAATCATTGATGGTATTAATGTTCGTAATTATGATTTCCAAGTGAAGGACACAGTTTAAATGAAGAGATTTAAGGACTGAGGAAAGGATGTGATTTACTTTGGAAAGATACTGAATAAAAATGATTGGCATAAAAATCATGTTAATTTTTGGGACCAGCAGTTAGCGTAATGGCTGTGTCGCTGGACTCTCACGTAGTCAACTATGGTTCGAGTCCCGGACCCGGCAACTTAAACTCACACTGGGCACGTGTGCATGCGTGCCCAAGATCTCGAGAGGAGAATGGAGGAGAAAGGATTGCGGCATGGCCATCCCCCCAGGGGGTGATTTCTCGCTTTCTGTGTCTCTGTCTTTCTAGCCAGCACCCTATAGCGGGGGAAAACAAACAAACAAACAAAAGCAAAAAAAAAACACCTCTCCAAAAAAAAAAATCATGTTAATTTTTAATAATTATTTATTATTATTATTGTCATTAACTCATCAGAGATGGACAGAGAGAGAGAGAGAGGAAGAGTGAGTAAGCTAGCCACCAGGTCCAGGACTTGAATCATGTTCGACCTTGTGGGAATCCAGTGCTCTAACCACCACACCACCTGCTGACCCCCATGTTAAGTTTTAAGAGGCTGGGTGGAGGAATGATTTGTGAAAAATACTTTACTACCTAAAGACGACACAAAAGATCTAGTTGAAACACATCTGCATGTCCATGGGCCACATGTCCTCTGTGGGGGTGTAGGGGGTATTTTTCTTTCCTATGTGGGAGTCAGACATACAGAAAATGACCTCTTTTCCTGAATGACCCAAAAGGGACACATTGCCCTACCAATGTGAGCACCCTCAGTGAGTGATCTTGATGGTAGGAGTATTACTACATTGTATTAATAGTTCCACTTACCAGTTAATTTTTGTATTTCATTCTTTCATGTTGTTCTTTGGCTCTTACCTGTAAAGTTCGAGTCCCTGTAGGGGACTGTGAGTTGCTGAGAAGAGAGCTCCACCACGTTGCCATTCTGTTGGGAAAGAGCACAGGTCCTGGAGTAGACAGACTGTGAGTCCTCATTTTTGCACTTGAACTTGTTCAAGTTACTTAATCATGAACCTGTTTACTCAGCCAAAGTTGTAATAAAAACGTGTTTCTCTTAGGGTTGTTGGGATAGATATGTAACTTGCCTAAGTAACTCTTTACACTGTTAAAAAAAAATTGGTCTGGGGCCGGCAAGTAGCGTGGTGATTAAAGGTGCTGGACTCCACATGGCCGACCATGGTTCAAGTCCTGGACCTGGCGGCTTGCTTTATCACTTCCCCTTTCTCTCTCTCTCTCTCTCTGTCTCTCTCTGGTAAAATTAAAAAAATAATGATAACAAATTGAATTAAATAAATAATTCTTTAAAAAAATTGGTCTGTCTTCCCATTATTTTTAAAAATTATTTCATTTATTACTATTATTATTTGTCACCAGAGCTAGACAGACAGAGACAATCAGAAAAGGAAAGTGAGAAAGCAAGCTACCACATCCAGGATTCAAACCATAGTCGTCCATATTGGAGTCTAGCACCCTAAAAACCGTGCCACCTGCTGGCCTGGTTCTCCCACTTTATATGAGAGTTCTTCATAATGTTAGTGAAAATGCATATTATGAAAAAAACTATGCATGAATTTTAAATTGGGGGGCACCAAAATAGATTCCTACTTTAAGTCAGTTTTTCCACGAATATTTTGAGGTCCACCATGTCAGTAGTGCCCCACCTAGTTGGTACCAGGGACTGGTTTTATAGAAGAGCCTTTATCCGTGGATGAGAGTGGGAGGTATGATTTATGAGAGCACACAACCTAGATCCTTCAAAGACACAGCTCGCACTAGGGTCTGCACTCCTGTGAGACTAATGTCATTGGTGGATCTGACAGGAGGCAGACCTCAGGTGGTAATGCGAGTGATGGGGAATGGCTGTAAATCCAGGTGAAGCTTTTCTCACTCACCAGCCTGTTGCTCACTTCCTGCCATGCAGCCCAATTTCTAACAAGCCAAGGACCGGGTGTGGGGACCCTGTCCCTATATATCCTCCATGACATGTGGCTGTATGCTGCTTAAAGGGCTAGCAACTTTTAGTGCTGAGTCAACATGGTACAGTTAAGGATATGGAGGCCATGGAGTCAGCAGGAGGTGTGGTGATTAAGGTGCTGGATTCCCATATGACCATCTGCCATTTGAGTCCCAAACCTGGCGGCTTGAAAAATCATGCTGGGTGTGCATTCATATTCATAATCCCTAGAGGAGAGTGGAGGCCAAGAGATGGCTGTGTGGCTACCACCTGGCGGGTAATTTTTCATTTTCCTTCTCATTGTGTCGTAAGGCACATACGCCCTATGACCAAAACTTAAAACAGAATAAAAAAAAAAATATGGAGGCCAGAAATGTTCATAGTGTTGCCCAAGTTTTTATGACTGATTGGTGGTATTACTGAACTAAAATCTAGAGCTCCTGATTGGCTGACTCACAACACAGTGCCCTGTCCCTGTCCCTGTCCTAGGGATAGGGTCACTTAGTAAGTGCACAGAAAAGCTCTTATTTATTTATTTTTTTGAGAGGTTTTTGCTATAGGGCACGTGTGCTCGCCAGAAAGACAGAGAGAGACAGAAAGCGAGAAATCACCCCCTGGGGGGATGGCCACGTCGCAATCCCTTCTCCTCCATTCTCCTCTCGGGATCTTGGGCACGCATGCACACACACACACACACACACACACACACGAGCTCAGTGTGAGTTTAAGCCACTGGGTCTGGGATTCGAACTGCGGTCGGCTACATGGGAGTCCAGTGACATAGCCATTTCACCAACTGCTGGTCCTAAAAGCTCTTATTTTTAACTGTAACAGAATACATCTTAAACAACAGGAGGAATGAGCCCACCGTGATGACATGGTCACATCAGATGCCTTCTGCATCTTATGGCAGACTTTGAGGGAATAGCTTGTGTGGTTCTGAATAAGTTTCCAGAGATGAAAGAAAAGGAAAAAAAAAAAAAAAAACACCCAAGTCGGGAAGTACTGTACAGTGACTGTAACCAGTGTTATTACTCAGCACTCAAGTATTCGAACCTATTCAGGGATCTGCTTGTTCATACAGTTGCTTATTCTTTGCAACTGGGGTGAGACTTGAAAGAGACCATCAATTCTCTAGTCTGCTTTTGTTTAACAGGCAATCCCATGTCTGTCTGACCACAGAACAGACACTGTTTGCTGTGGGGCGGTGAATTTCCAGTTTCAAGGGCAGGGAGTAGATGGCTCTGAGTGGAAGTTTTATTGTACGGAAGAGTTTGAAAAAAGCCAAATTTGTTACTTTGGGGCATGAGGGAACCTTGGTTTTTAGTAGCTATTTGGAGACTGAGTCTCTCTCTCCCTTACTGATTTATTTTAATTTTTGCTGTAGGGCTTATGCATTCACCAAAGAAAGACAGAGAGAAAAAGTAAGAAAGCACCTCTGGGGGAGATGACCACACTGTATTCCATTCTCCTCTCAGGATTTTGGGTATACACTTCCCGGTGCCCAGCAGGTTTCTCAAGCTACTGGGTCCAGGACTAGAACTGCACGCTTGGCCATGTGAGATCCAGCTGCCTTAACCACCACATTATCTGGCTGGCCCTGAAGAGTCCCTTTTCAGTAGCTTAGTCTTTGCACACGGACATAAAATACAATCCTGAGTCTTCCTGCGTATGTACATGTTAGATGGGAAGACACAATATAGCCTGGGAAGTGATGCTTTCTGAGGAACAGTGGAGAGAATTATCTGCCTCTTCTTTCTACCTCCTGAAATGGGTGCGGGCACCTTCAGAGTGTTGCAGAAAAAGCTGAGGTTTAGAGAGAAACCGTTCCCCTGCACACAGCCTGGAAACCACAGTGGACGTTTGTGATTTCCTCTCGGCTGCCTTGTACCCACTGGGTTACGACAGGCCTTGTCATCGTGTCTTTCTTAAGACTTACCTGTGTAATGAGGTCAGTGATCCTTGCTTCACAGGCATCCGTACATGTGAGGAAGCAGCTACCCAAGATGACATGCTGACTCTCAAGCATTTCCTGAAAGAAAAGAGTTACAGATAGGTATCAGTCTGGTAATGAAAAAAAAAAAAAAAAAAAAACACCTCAGAATATAGCCTGTTTTTCTCTGAAGTTACTCATTTCCCCAAATACTTCCTCTGTTCCTGAGTGAAAGTGTGAGTCTAGGTGTGGCAGCTGAAGGGCTAGCACTGCTGAGAGATGAGAAACCAAGAGGAAGGTTCAGGCCTGCCCACCTCACTGCCGGTCTGGCCTACAGTTGTGCTGGGGTCTCTAAGGAGGAAGGACAGTCAAACCTATTGGGAATTCATATCGTCTCAAGCCTAATAATTCATACTGAGACAAGGAGGTCTTCCCTGGCCTGGGCAAGAGGAAATGAAAGGGAGACTTCATAAAAAGGGAGGTGAGAGTTTTTCAGACTCTCTTCTCAACTGCTTAGACTAGGGAAGGAAACTTCTCTCAACACTAGTTCCTTCATTACCCATTGTTATTTCTAGACAGCTTGTTTTATCAAACTGACCTTGACCATCACATCAGATCCCCGCCTGAGCAAACCCGTTGTAGTTTCTTCTGACTTGCCCGTGAGGTCCAGCTAATTATTTTTCATGTATTGACTTCTGATCACACACTGGGCCCCTAATGGGACAGACGTGAGTTCTCTTCTCTTTTCTTTGGGCTTCTTTGTGTCCTTGTGACCAAGTCTCTGTCACAGGGTTGACACAGTTGTTTCTGGAAGACTGGGCAATTGGATGAACTGAATCCTTGGTGCATTTTGTAGTTACTGTGTCTTTTTTCACTTGCCATCTATCTGGGAGATTTAAACAAATCCGTGTCATGAATTTACTCACCTGGTACTTGGCACTGTGAAACCCGTGGCTCTCCTGATGAAGGGGTCTTCAGCCGACTGTGCCAGCCAGTGACCGGTGAGGACAGCAGGTCCGCGGTCACTCTTCACTTTGCACCTTCAGATCTGGTCGTTATTCAAAGGGAGCCAAAGCTGTTGGGAGAGTTGTCGTTTTGCATATGAAACCAGAATGAGACAGGTTCCCAGTCTGAGGACGTCTCCTCTTCTCCCCAACTTCGAGACCTGCATGACCTGATTTGGCTGACTACGCCTCAAAGCCCCTTGGAAAGCTGCCAGCTGCTGCTTTGACGTTGTGCCATTCCACCCTTTCCTTGGTCTGCTGAGTCTGATGCTTTAGGGTGAGGTGGAAGGAGAGAGCACGGCTGTTGGAAAGGTGTGAGTGCCTCCCTTCAGGGAACCAGAGAAACAAAGCCTCGCTCTCTGAATTTTGCGTTCTGCCTTTTGCATCTCCGAGACGCTGTGCTTTTGGCAGGGCTCTGAGTTAGGAGCTGAGGGTATATTTCTCTGCAGGCAGGAGTCAGCTGTAGGTCAGACACAGCTTGGAACACCGTGGGATCCAGGGGAATGTTGGCCAGCACAGAAGGTTGGAGCGATGAGCCTCTAATCTTTTTCAGTATGCTGGAAGGGTATCTTTAACTTTCACTGAGACAGGCAGGGAGATGGGCGAAGGGACCTGGGTGTTAGATTACATCTCAAGTAGGACACCTATGAGTGTCTGCCTTGCCTGGCCCCACCCTCCCTGGCACCTTGGCTTTCTAAGCTACCTACCCTGGAAGAGGAGCAAGGAGCCACTGCCATCTAGCAGCAGATTTATGGTGCAAGGGAGGGAATGTGCTCCGAGGGGCAAGGCCTCAGAAAAGCCCGAAAAATGTACAAAGGAAGAGAGGCAAAGAGCCAGGCAGACCCCACTGAAAGGCCTTGTTATTCCAGCAGAGGGAGAGAAACTAGCCAGCTCTTCTGAGAATTTGTCTCTCTTGAAAAATTTGGTGAAATGGCCATACGGAGCTGCTCTTAAGCCTGGGGAATGCCCGTCAGTGCTTTTGTGGTTAGCCCTCACGTTGAGCAGTCTGATTTAAGGGAAAGATGGTCTACGTACATTTTCACTCGAGCTGTGGTCTGTAAAGGCTTACCATGGTGATGTGGGTGGATGAGAATACAGTCCTCATGCTTCTTGGTTGGTTTCTATCTAGGTTATAGGTGAACATGAGTTCACAACACAGTTCTCGTTTGGGTGCATTTTGGAGCGACCTACAGAGCCTAGTTTGAGCAAACCCAGTTCTCCTACCCTGATGCACATGTTTGCGGATGGCTAGGCTCGGTGCCAAGTGGAGCACTGGAAAGAAGTCACTTCCAAGGCAGGTGTGGTGACGTGCACCGGTAGCCCTAGCTAATTGGGAGGCTGAGGCAGAAGATTACAACACAGTGAGACAGACTGTGTGTAAAAAATGCCACACACACACACACACACACACACACACACTCTGACACATATACATATGCCCTCCCGCCGAAAAAAAAAAAAGGAATTCACTTCACAGATCTGATCCCCATATTGGTGTCTGTAATTCTCCTTAGGGTCTTGTATTATTGGGGTTTTCTTCCCCCTAATCCCCCAGGGGCCTGAAATGGGGTCTGTATTGACAAATTTATGCTCCTTTGGGAAAGTTCTGGCTTCACCCTGGGCGGAGTGAGGCAAGCGTTAGTCCAGCTAGCTGTGTAGTGGGCAGTTGACCAAGCTTAGTCCTCTAGGGGTTTGTGTTTTATCATTTGCTAGAGGAGACATCTTTTGGGTGGTCTAATGGCCCCAGGGCACAATTGTTAGGATTTGGAAAAATTTGTTTCAGGTTTACTCTTTGTAGCCGTGCTCATGAGTGCCTCATTACTGAAGTGCATTGAAAGATTTTTTCACACTCACACATTAGAAAGAAGCCACTCTGGGTCAGGGAAAGGTACGTAGGTAAAGTTTTTGAAGACTCAAGCTCAAGAATCAACACTGGAGGGTAGCATTAGCATGTTCCGGGGAGAACAGTGAGAGGATAGCTGACACAATGCCTTCATGGTGTATTTTTAGCTCTTTCAGGACTGTATGGTGTGGCATGTGCTTTCTTGGGCATCATTTTGCTTTTATTCCAAGAGTTCGTCTCATAGCTCTGTTTGTCTGTCTTGCATATGTTATATGCGTGCTCGTAGAATCATACATTACAGAAATTAACGATATCTCTTTTCTAGCATGTAGAGGAAAAGATTGCATAAAGCTCAGCCTTGTTGTAGCAAAGAAGCCTTAGATATAGATGTAAAATATATCTCCTTGGAGGGTTGGCTTTTTGATGGGCCATAAACGGATTGTTAAACAGCAGTGTAAAGGGTTGTTAACAATCTGTTTCTAAGAGCATCTCCCTGGTCTGGTCTGAAAAGGTAATGTGTACATATTGCAGCTATGACATAGTTTGCCTCTGGTGTTTATACGTCGGTAGATTGTGTGTGTGTGTGTGTGTGTGTGTGTGTGTGTGTCTTCAGCAGTGAATAAACTGAAAAGATGATTTAAATTGTTCTTGGCATGCTCCTGTATTAGTGTCCGCGTCGTATCAGGTAATGTTTGGGCTGCTTCTTCACCTGGCTGATGTGAAGTGTTTGGTCAACCACCAGGTCTGAATCAATCAAACTTCAAAGGCTTCAGTATGTTTGTGATGATATCCTAAGTATATAATGACTGCTTAAAGGATTTATGCCTTTGGATATGTGGATGCATGGGTTAATCACCTCTCCATCAGCAAACTGGCATTTGGTTCCCGGTTCAACAAAGCAAGATTCCTGTGATGTGTCTAGTCTTCCTTGAACGTCTTTCCATATTCAGGTGACACAGCTGAAGATCGGTCCCTACCAGTGTCACCATTAGTGTGTGTTTGGTTGGTTATTTTTGAAAGGTTTTTGCCATAAGGCAGATGTGCTTACTGGAGAGAGACAAACAGATAGAGATAGAGAGAGGAAAAGTGAGAAATCATCCCCCAGGGGGAATGGCCAGACCACAATCCCCTCTTCTCCTTTCGGGATTCTGGGCATGCACGTACATGCACCCAAGTGTGAGTTTCAAGCCACCAGGTCTGGCATTTGAACTACAGTCAGCCATGTGGGAGTCTGGTGCCTTGACCACCATGCCACCTGCTGGCCCCAACACCATTTTTTTAAAAAAAAGTTATTAATTTTTTAAAGATTTGACCCGAGAGAGACAGAAATTGAGAAAGCAAGCTGCCAGGTCTGGGACTTGAACCATCATCTACCATGTGAAAGTCCAGTGCCTTAACCATCATACCACCTGCTGGCGCTGACACCACTGGGTTTTTAATGGAAGAGGATTCTCTTTTGCTCCTAGGATGCCATTCTTCTTCTGCGTTAGCAGCTGCTATGTTAAAAAACAGGTGCCTCTTCTAATCCTCTGGCTCTGTTTGCAAGCCTGGCAAAGCCTTATTATTATTGTTTTTATTTATTTATTTTTTGTCTCGCATACATCAGATACTGCCAAGAGATGTCGATGAGCAGGATTAATGTGGGAGGAGATGGCAGCTTTTCATGGTGGAGGTTTCTGTTACAAGAATCCATCTAAAGAGTCTTAGATCATAAAGAGAGGGCTAAATAAAACCATTCAGGATACGAATCATAGAGGAGAACGTCCAAAAGAGGGATAGTAAATGAATAGTTCTGCCAAGTCACTTCTCTGTCATTCTTCAAAGGCCAGCTTTAAGTCAGTGCTGCCACAAAAGCCATCGAGGACGAAGAGTAGTGGATAATGGCCCTTCTCTGGTCTGTGTACACTCAGAGACTTGTCCACCATTGCTTCTGAAGGCTTTTGGATGCAGAGCTTCTGGAGGGTGGGTGTGCCATCTTTTCCAGCCTGCACAGAATGCCACCTGCATCTCTCTCACACCAGCCTTTCTTTTCCGCCCTGGCTATCACTGACTTCCTTCTGGCCTCAGATTCTTCAGTGGCCTTCTATTCTAGCTGGACTTCCTCCCTCCACCTCTGTCACCTTTAAGCCAACCTGGGATGTTTCTTTGCAAATGAAAATCTGGCCAGGCTACTCCCCTTTTCACAGGAACACTGAGGCTGCAGGGCAGCACCAAACCCAGCCAGCCAGCCAGTAGGGTGATGAGGTGGGGGACGATTGGCAGCCCCAGGTAACCTGAAAGACAGCACAGCTTTACAGAGCCCACGACTGCCTTTCCAAGTTCAGGGAAATCCAGTCCTTTCCCTGGCTCAGCTCTCCCCAGCCCCAGGCCCTGCCAGGCCCTTTACAGTTAGTCTGCCCTTTGAGTGTCACCTCCAACCTCCCCTTCCACAGGATGTTCTAACTGAGAAGTTTCTGCTCTCGTCCCAGACCGTATACTGAAGTTTTCCTGCCTGGTGGCCGGCTTGTCATCTGAAGCCCATTTCTTGTCTTCCCTGTGGCTGCCAGGCACCGTTGAACACGCCTCTGTTATCGGCTGTGATGCGATTGAGTCCTCATTGTTTATCCCGCTCTCTGGAATGGAAGCCCACCGAGGGCAGGAGTCTGATGGGTTCCTTGTTGTCTTGCCAGCATCCAGCATGGTGTCTGGCACAGAGGGGGACCATGTATGCTAGTTAAATAGGAAATTTTTTTTTTTAAAGAATTATTTTATTTAACTTTATTTATTTCAAAATGAGCAAGTGCTTGTTAAGCATCTCTTTGGGCTTAGTGAGTGCTAGGTGCGGTGATACAGAAGATAAAGACCTTGCATAGTTAACCCCCTGAGAAAATACCCCATAAGGGGGAGGAAGAGAGAAAGGTAAAGACCTAAGTGTTCAAGTCTTGTCGAGACCACCTAACAGGGTTGGCACGTGCTGCTTCCAGCACCTGAAGGTGTCCCGTGAGGCCGGAGCTCAAGCACACTTCCACGCAGGGCCTTCACTCACTCTTTCCCTCTCGGTTGCATACTTTCAGCTGTGGACGCTGGAGAGAAAGCTAGAGAGCTTTAAATCTGGATACGCTGGAAATAGCAGGGAGCCCAAAATGAGTGGACTTATTTGTTGGGTGTCTCTTTCCTTCATTTTTTTTCTTGGCTAGAACATGCATGTGCTCACCAGAGAGAGGGCAGGAAGGAAAGAGAGCGAGAAAGAGAGAGAGAGAGAGAGAGAAAGTGCCCCCCAATGGGGCATAGTATGCCATAAACTTTTCTCCTCCATGCTTCATTCCATCAGGATTTGGGGCAAACACATGTGTCCATCCCTAAGCCACTGGCACCAGGATTCGAACCATAGTTAACCATGTAGAATCTGGCTTTCTATGTACAGAACTTAGCCACTGTGCTATGAGGCTGGTCCTGATTGACCTTTTTCTTGGCATGGCCTAGGATACCTCCTAGGTCATGGAGAGAGAGCTGATGGCTGTTTGTTGTAGCCATGCTCAGCCTCACCACAGCTAGTTGTAAGACTCCCGGAGTTGTGGCCTGTCCCCACCAGATGGGGCTGCCAGCTGTTGCCCCACTTCATTCCCTTACTGGCTGGCCGGCAGAGGTAACCTGAAAGAACACAGCTTTGTGAGCCATGTACGAGCGAGGGATTGCCTTCCAAGTTCGGGGAAATGCAGCGCTTTCCCTGGCTTAGCGCTCTCCAGCTGCCTCCTCTAGCTCCTGTGTTCTCTTCCACACACACCCTAGAGGCTTATCTCTTTGGAGCTCTTTTTATTTATTTTTTTTAACTCCTAATATGGTGCCTGGGGGCACTAAACCACGAAGACTGACTGAATGTACCCCAGGACTAGAAAAACAACTCGAGTCATGTCTTACAGATGGTCTGTCAGCCTCAGCGTCTCTGTTACAGGGGACAACTCAATGGTATTTGTTTAAAGAGGGGGCTGTTAGGAGATCTGTCAGGGTTATGAACCAGTGCTTGTAAAATGGCCGACTGGGAGAACTCAGGTATTTTCAGACACAAGTAGACGCACCTGGGTTTTCTGCACAAGCACAAATGAGTCATTTTCTCCTCATTCTCGTTGCCATCGACCTACAGCTGGCATTTGGGGCGTTAGACTATGTGAGAGGTTTCAACTTCCTGAACCCAACCAGACCCCAGCTAAGGTCCTTTTATACTTCCCCCAAGAGCTGCACGAGCTTTCCTGACCACCTGCCAGGGGCTCTGTTTTCCAGACTCCCTCAGCTGCTGACTCTGCTGGCCTTGACCTCAGGTTGGCTTGCAGGTGGGTCAGCTCGCCCGCTTCTCCCGGCCTCCCTGGGGGTGCTCTCTCCGGGCTTCCCAGTCTCTCTCACACAGGCTTCCAGAGGGCTTGGGCAGCCGGGCAGGCATTGTAACAGGGGTGCTGATCTTGGCCACTTAGGGAGCAGCAAAGTATAGGTCTGCGTTTAAATGTGAAAATATATGTTTACGACGCTGCTAACGGGTGTGGCCCTTAGGGCATGCCCTCTTACGAACACTCAGCCTACATGCTTTGAACGTGGACACCATCACGCTGTCAAGTGCCTTCCCACAGCCACTACCAGATCCCTTGCTCAACGTCTTGACTGCCGGCTGTTGATGTAGAGGCCCTTTCCTTCCCCTTCTACTTCCTCTCTCATCCTTCCACCCTTCCCAGACCCACTGGCCAGCTTACTAAAGTTCAGGGCGCACAAGGACCTGGGACTTAGTGCTCATGGGGCCTAGAGATACTGATAATTTTGTATATTGCAATCTAATCTTTCTTTTGGTGAAAGTTGTATTTATTAAAAAGAAAATGAGAGCATGCCCAATAGTCTTGATGTGGTAGTCCACCCCCAGCTTCCAGCCAACCCCAGATCACGGGCAGGTACATGCCCAGCGAACTCAGGAAGGTCTTGAGACTTGAACTGTGGACCTCCTCATGTGGGATTGCCTCACAGAGTGTCAGGTGTGCTGCTGGGCCACTTTCTGGACCCCACAGTCTAATCTTAGGACTGTCCGCCATTTAGCTCAATAGCAAATTACTGTCTTCCTTCTAGCAACTCGTTAAGAACCAACTTTTGAAACACCATGGCTGGGAGGCGATCAGTAATTGTTTACACTTGAAGTTGCTTAAAAACTGACCTGCTTCGGAGGTATTTCAGCATCTTTTTTTCTTCTTTTCCCTGTTTACTTCTTTCTTTCATAAAACAGAGAGTGGGAGAGAGAGAGAGAGGAAGACAAGCGTCCCCACAAGGTCTCATGCCATGAGCACTGCTTCCCCCAACTTTGTAGCCAGCCAGGATCACAGGCGTGTGTGTGTACCTGGCATGGACAGGTCCATACGGGAAGCAGGTCCTGTACTTCCGTATGGCTCCCTGCATTGCAGAGCATTGCACGGCCACTGCGTCACGGCCACTGTGCCCAGGACCCTTTTCTGGAGGAGCTTTTGGAATGCAGACAAGAGTATCAAATACCCCATGCAGCTGTGTGGGAGGGACACTTTACTCCCCTGCATCCCAGCAAAAGTTAACATATTTCTAAACCTAAAATTGTGATGTGTTCTCTGATAAAGGACTTCTTGCTTTTTAAAAAAAAAAAAAAAAAAAAAAACGTGGCAAGCCTTACAAAAGGTTATGCTGTCATTCTGTATACACACAGACACGTACATATATAAATGTACATATATACACACACATATATATGTATGTATGCACACACACATTTATAAATTTGCTACAGAGCGTGTGCATTCACTGGAGAAAGGAGAGAAAGTGAGAAAGCACCCCGCCGGGATTGCCACAGTTCCTTCCCCACTCTTTTTCTCTTGGAATTTTGGGCATGCACACATGCACGGCATGTTTTTCAAATCACCAGGTCCGTGACTCAAACCATCCAGTTGGCCATGTGGGATCCAGCTGCCATAACCGCCATACTACCGACTGGCCCTGCTGCTACATATTTAAGGAATTATTTCTATCAAAAATAAATCACTTGAGTGCTCGCTTCGGCAGCACATATACTAAAAAATAAATCGCTTGAGATCAGGGCTGTTGAGGAACAACCTCACTTCCAAGCAGTCTTCTGTGTGGTGAAGGTGACACTCATTTACCAAAGACATCACTCACGCCAAGGCTCCTTCCTGAACGTCCTCTGTTCTTATGATCCCTGGCTGGTCCTGAGAAGGGCTAGTTACTATGTTTGTCTTTCTCCCAGATGAAAGTCGCGAGGACACTTAAGCCTGTGCTTCAGGGCAGAATCTGATCACAAGCTGAGATCAGGAAGAAATTTTCCCCCTGTGGTATTATGTTGCACAATTGCCCAGCCAGGTGTGCTACCTCTGTTAAACAAACACACGCACAGGCATAGGCCTCAGTGGCCTTCTGCAGAGGAGGGTGTTGGGCGCCCTGGGCCAGCAGCCTACTTGAGTCACCAGTCTCTGCCCTTCGAGGTGGGAGGCAGCGGCCTTCTTTGCTCCTGCACTCGGCTCTCCTCCCGGTGGCTGTTCTGAGCTCAGGCCTACGTATTAGACCCTTGCCCTCCCATCGCCCTCCCAACCACCACGCATACATATCTTTTAAATAAAAGTTTTCTGTAAACTTGCTTTCCCCTTCCTGGGCTTTCCTTAAGTTCCTGCACCACATCAGACCAATGTACATTCCCAGAACATCAAAATACTGCTCACAAATGAGAGTAGAATTCTTTAACCATAGCCTGGTGGTTATGCAGCTGCTAATCTCAAGCTTGGGTTATATGTCGCTTCAAGGTCTGGGCCAAACGAAGCTGGGAGAGGAGGGGTGATGGCCTGGGATGGAGTTTTTCTTTACTTCTTCTTTTTTTCTTAAAAGGCCGTGGCTGGGCTCTGCTGTCTCTTGTGCAATAGGATAATAACCAGCGGTTCCCAGGCTTGCCCGCCTGCGTGTCTTCCTCTGCCCCTCTATCTCCTGCGGTGCAGCACTTCCTTCTGTCTCTATTATTAGCTCACTGAGCCTCAGCATCCAGTCCTCCCCTGTCCCCGTCCCCTCCTCATCTTCCTCCAGCTTTTCTTTTCCCTTCAATGTAAAGGTATTTTGGGGAGCCACCTTTCATGTCCTATTCTTACGTGAGCCTTCGTTTTCTGTATTAATGTGAAATCATTTAGTTTCTCCTTCGTTTCATCACGCGTTCATTCCTCTTCCCAAGATAGAAACCGTCACCGCCCAGCACATAATGTCTGGCCTGTAAACCTTTAAAGCAGGGTGTGCTGAAGTGAGCTCTATTTTTTTTTCTTTAAAAAATTTTCTGCCAGAGGACCCATGTGCTCAATGGAGAGAGACAGAAAAAGAGAGAAAGTGAGAAAGCATCCCGATGAGAACTGATCACGCTACAACCCCCTCTCTTGCATCTCTCCCTCCTTTCAGAATTTTGGGCGTGCACACGCACACATCTGATGTGTTTTTCAAGCCGCCGGATCTGAGACTTCAACTCTAGTTGGCCATGTGGGATCCAGGTGCCTTAAACACTGCACTGTGCCCCCGGCTGGCCCTGAAAGGAGTTCTTCAAAAACAGATTTGCCTCTACTCTGACTGCCATTTGCACATCTTTTTTTTATTTTTATTTTTAAAGAGGGTTGTGTTTTTTGTTGTTGTTGTTGTTGTTGTTGTTGTTGTCGTCGTCGTCGTCGTCGTCTTAGGGCACATGTGCTTGCAGAGAGAGGAAAAGTGAGAAATCATCCCCCGGGGGGGATAGCCATGCTGCTGTCCCTTCTCCATTCTCCTCTCTGGATTCTGGGCACACACGTGCACATGCCTGGCGTGAGCGTCAAGTCACCAGGTCTGGAACTCTAACCTTGGTCAGCCATGTGGGAGTCTAGCACCTTAGCCACTCTGCCACCTGCTGGCCCTGCCATTTGCAGGTCTTTACATTGCCTTGTTGTCCTTCTCTATTTTTTTATTTCTTAGCTTTTTAATTTTTTTTTCTGCCATAGGGCATGTGCACTCACTGGAGAGAGAGAGAGAGAGAGAGAGAGAGAGAGAGAGAGAGAGAGAGAGAGGGAGAAAACGAACATCAGAAATGACCCCCTCCGTGTCCCCCTAGGAGCGATGGCCATACCACAATACTTTCTCCTCCATTTTCCTCTAGAAATTTTGGGCACACACACACATGCACTTGACATGTTTTTCAGGCCACTGGGTCCAGGACTCCAATTGTAGAGTAGGCCATGTGGGATCCAGTACCTTAACTACTACCCAGCCTGCTGGCCTCTCTCTACATTTTTTTAAAAAATAAAGTTTGTTTATTTTATGAGAGAAAGAGAGAAAAACAAAGAAAAAGGTCAGTCTCCTCACCAGGATCTCAGAGCACGATTCTGTCCAGCCTTTCACCCAGCCAGGCTTGCAGGCACACCTGCTCATGTCCACAGTGCACTGGTCAGCCTGGGAGCCCAACCCTAATCTTCCAGAGGCTTCCAGCCTTGCAGAGCGTTGTGCTGCTGCTGCACAGCTACTGCCACAGCTGGGCTTCGGAGCTTTGATGATTCGACCCTAAACGTAATCCTTCCCCCAATTACTGTGTTAGTCCCTTTAACTGTTCAGCTCGTTCATTTTGTAAGATTTTCCTGTTCTTCGGGGTTATATCAATATTCTTGTGAATTAGAGATTATATCAGTTTTTTATTACCTACGTTTGCTAAACGGAAACGGTAGTATTTGCTATCAAGCATGTCTTTCGGAAATAAGGGATGAAAAGTATAGATGTGGCTGCCTTTGATATCCCAGTAATTCCACGCTTTTAATCATTGAAAAATTGCTCATGTGACTCTTACAGAGTAAAAGCTTAAAAGTTACTCTTTCTTTGTAATAGACGTGGGTCTCACTTGGTTTGGGTAAGAAACCCAGTTTAAGTGTACTAGTTTTTCAAACAGAGACCTTAGAAACTGATTATTGCTGGCATTTTAACAACTAAAATTCCTGGTGGTTAGGAGTTTGTGTATGATATATGATGTATGTTGTTAGGAGTTTTACTGTGGCGGCCCGTTGGGCATTATAACTTTCTCACTTTATAGCAGAGTTCATGATGTGTGCTGTGCTGTTATTTAAGTAGTGAAACTGCATTTCCTTAAATGGGTTTTTGTATTGAAATCGTTACTGAAGTAGCCACGTTCTTTGGCCCTGTGTTACTCGTGATTTGCAAGGATAATTACCCTGTTTACAATGCACCCTGTTTCAGGTGTAGATGGAACAAGTTTGGGAAACACTGAGTCCTACCCCACCAGAGTGAAAACATCACGTTAGGCTTGAAAGCAGAGATGTTCACAGTCTTCTAAAAATAAGGGGGAGGTGGGATCAGCACTTAGCGTAATGGCTTATGTTTCTGGACTCCCATGTCATTGACCGCGGTTTGAGTCCCAGACCTGGTGGCTTAAACTCACGCCAGGTGCATGTGTGTGTGTGCCCAAGACCCCAAGAGGAGAAAGGATTGTGGCATGGCCATCCTCCCCGGGGGGTGATTTCTCGCTTTCTGTCTCTCTGTCTCTCTCTGTCTTTCTGGCGAGCACATGCGCCCTATAGCAAAAACCTCCATAAAAGAAAAAAAAAATGGGGAGAAGTTTCAAGGAGGTGACTTATAAGATCAGTTTTAAGACCAGAACAGACATCCTTTCTAATTTTCTCTTTGTTAATGAGAAATACCGTGAATAACCTTAATATGTGTAGGTGAGTAGGTGAAATATTATTCCACCCCAAGCATAACATTTCCGTACGTATTACACTTTGAAATTTGTCTTGTAGTGTTTTTAAAAATGCTCTTTTCTGGATTCTGATCATTTATATAAAGAGCCACTAGCATTTTGTTAAACCCATGTGTATTTTTTGGAGAAAGAATTTGGGCTTTTCCTTCTTGATCCTAAGAAGTGATGAGAATAACCAAAGCCTTAAAGGTTATTGTGGCTTTTTCCTTCCCAAGAGAGCAGTCCTCTAACCCTCGCCTCACATCTCAGTGGTTCCTGAAAAGGAAGGGTTGAGGATGGGGAGGAGAGAGCTACTGACTTTTTAGAACTAGGTTTTTGCCTCCACAGCAGTTCCAAAACAATGAGGACTTATCAAATCAGACTTGGAAGTACAGTGGGCTTTTATTTGGGTGGGAAATCAGGGTCCTAGCTCAGACGCCACTAGAGTACCTGGGCCTGGGAGTGTTTTACGAGCAACCGAAGGGTGACTCTGTGCCTTTCACCTGTGCCATTGAACCTCGGGCTTGCTGTATAGTGCTTTGGGTCTCCTGCCTCAGTATTGAGGATGGTGACAAGTGGCTTCATGACATCTGTGCGGTCAGTTCTAAACTGAGAAGCCCTTGTACCTCAGAAGATAGTCATTAGAGCTACAGTTTTGACAATTTCAGACCAAGGCCCTAATAGTTAAGTGACTTACCCAAGGTCCACGGCTATCACTGCCATGTTGGATCTAGAACCCAAGAATTCTGACTCCCAGCAGCTGAGTGATTTTTTACTTAGCAGTTATTTATTTATTTTAAGACATATTTTCAAAGTAACAGACCAATTCAAGTAAAATAACTTTTAGTGGAAAATGGATTGAGGAAATGTGTTTGCTTTTTCATTGGGTGTTTTTTTAATCACGTAAAGAAAAATCAGAAGGTCCTACATGCTTCTTGTTAAGGTCTGATCTTCGTTTTGCTTTGTTTTGTTTTTCGACTCAAAATGAATCAGCGGGATGGACTCTGGCACAGTGGTAAAACACGATGCTCTGTGTGGCTGGCCTGTGTGGGAAGGTTCTGAGTTTGTGTCTGGAGACCTCCCTGAATATGCCAGGCACACACGGGCACGTGATCTGGGACTGGCTGAGGCTAGGGTGGATGGCAGCATGTAGACCCTGTTGATGTGTTGTCTTTTTGTCTCTTTTGCTCATGGAAAAAGAGAAGAAAAATAATTCAAGGGGCCGGCAGGTGGTGTGGTGGTTAAGGATGCTGGATTCCTACATGGCTGACTGCTGTTTGCATCCCAGACCTGGCAGCTTTCTTTCTTTCTCTCTCTTGTTCTGTCCCTCTCTGGCCATGTTAAAAATAAATAAATAAATTAATTAATTAATTAAATTAAATAATTCTTTTTTTTTAAAGAAAATTTACAATGAATGAAGGATGATGGAGTTAGGAAATAGACCGTGTACATAATATAGCATCCATTCTGCTGCCTTGTCCTCTGCACTGTCATGAGTATTCCAGGCTCATTTTAGGGTGAGATGTGAGTTCTGCCCCCCCCCCCCCCCGCATTTCTTCTGTTGAAGAATGTGATCATAGTGCACTGTGACTGTGGGAAAGAACCAGCTCCCCACCCAAACTGAGTCGCCTCTGAGATCCTATTAAACAGAAAATGCCCTGAACACCAGTATATGAAAATGCTTTTCTAGGATGAGCTCAAAGCATTTCATCCTCCAAATAAAATCTCTCTGCTCGCACTTGGATTGTTCAAAGGCAGATGGTAGGCAATTGAAACAGAGAGGCAAGCTGGCAAAAGGAAAAATAAAACCCCAAATATCTGTACATGAAGGTGATCTACGCTCCTGCCAAACCCCCTCCTAACTTCGTTAACACGACCGCGTAGCAATTAAGTAACATGGGAACTCAGGCTCATATGGCTAATACAATTGTCCTCTGTTAATGGGGTGAAACTAAGCTTGCCGATAATATACGGTGCTGTTCTCCAAAATGCAGAGCTAAAAGAGAATATAAGAGCTCATCCGTGGATTAGCCCGTAAACCAGGGTACCCAGAGAAGACCTATTGGAGTCTCGCTGACCCCCACGTGGTGATGGGGTCACTGGTATGAAATGCCTGCTGTGTCTTAAGGAATGGGACCACTCAGCAATAGTGAGCTCCCAGTTGGAAGCGGAGTGCCCTGGGGTGAACGAAGGAAGGTGGGGGATAGGAGCTCTCAGAATGTGGAGTCCAGAGCGGTTGCTTTGCGGGAAACCCTGAATTAGCCAGGAGTGAGTTCCTGCCATCCTGCCGTGGGAAGGCTGCATGATGGAGACAACCCCAGCGTTCTCAGCCTTTTCACTGCTGGGCAGACTTTCCAGACTCTCGAATCTGGCAGTTCTCACTCACCTTGAACTTGAACATTCAGTGACAGAAGGAGAGAGGGAGAGCAGTCTCAGCTGCTGGGGCTGGGCACCTGCGTGGCTGCTCTCGGGGCAGGCCATGTGTGGCTCTGCCTGTGCCAGGCTGTGGTGCTCCAAGGGGTGTGAAGGAGGGTGTCAATCCAGGCTACAGGAGGGGCAGCTTTCTGAGCAGGTGGGTGGGGGAACGAGGAGGGGAAGTGGTGGGGCAGGATGTGCCATGGTTTACTCTGCCGGGAAACAATCTGGGGATGTCCACGAGGAGGAAAATCGAGATGACCGCTGAGTGTGGACTGTGCAGGACAGCAGAGCTCACACTGCACGTCAGAATCAAAGGAAGGCCGTCTTCGTGTCCGGACAGTATACCCGCTGCTGCCCAGGTTGCCGAGGGGAGACAGGGAAGAATTGCACGTGTGAAAAGGCAGTGCAGTTGGGTCTGAACCTCGAACTTTCCACACCTACAGAGTTCCGATAGGAAGCGTGTGAGGCCTGGTGATTAGAGAAAGAGTATGTTGGATGAGCAAATGCGTTTCCAGAAATCAACATTTTTTTTTTTTATCCTAGGCCATCTACATTGGGTAGTCACGGCAAATATATCAGTTTATCTCTTCTGTGAGAGAGCTTGTCTCCTCGTATTGCTGTATGTCATTTTCAGTTGTTTTCTTGCCTAATGGGCCTGTATTGGATCTTGGCCAGATGTTGCCGTGATGCTCACTAGAATGCCACTAGAATGATCCCCTCCGCTGCCCCAGCTCAGTCAGACTGTGTCGTGTGGTCTCCAGACTGAGAGTTGGCAGTAATGCAAGGTTCTCATGCATGGGACTGGGTGATAAAACCCAGGAATGGGATGGCCAAGTGGTAGAGTTTGGTTGACGCAGGTGTCATTTCTAATTCCTCTGACAGTGCAGTCTGTCCCAGAGACGTTTTCTTTCCTCAGGAAGAACGGCCTTCATACTGTCTTTTTCTCAGCGGCACGGTCACACATACTTAACACGTTAGTTGGCTTTTCCCCGGGACCAGCAGACCACCCCAGCAAACACAATGCACGGAACCCAGCAAACAATAAAGAGCAGCGAGCTCGCGTGGCCGGATCGTTAGCTTCCTTCCTTGTTTGCCTTGATTTTTGGGAAGTCCTTGTTTGTGACTTCCATAGGCCATGGGACATAGCAATATAAAATGCCAGAGGATGTTCAGATGGGGGTGTGGAGGAAGAGGGAAAGCAGGAATTCTGGGCCAGGGAGCAAGTGGCCTGCTGATGACCTAGGAAGGAAAGCTTAGGCTTTGTAAAGTTAAAAAATACTCATTTATGTGCATCCTTTTCATTAAGGAGTACCGTAGCTCCAAGGGGGAGAATTCTGAAAGCGTCCTTGCCCCTAAGAACTTATTAACCGAAGAGAAGATGAGTCTTTTTTTTTAAAAGTTCATATATTTTTTTTTCCTGAGGAAGAGAGAGAGACAGGCACCTCTAGCAGGGTCTTTGTGCCATGATCCACTCCTAGCTCCAGCCAGCCTGAATCATGGTCATACCCAGTACTCTATGGAGGTCCCAGGACATGAACTCAGCACCTTCACTGTGTGGGTCCAGTTACGTTCCTTCTGTGCCACTGCCTGGCCCTGAGGGGAGATTTTTTTTTTTAAGCGAGAGATTTTTGCTATAGGGTATATGCACTTGCCAGAGAGACAGCGAGAGACAGGAAGGGGGGATGGCCATGCCATAATCCCTTCTCCTTCATTCTCTCCTTGGGATTTTGGGCACGCACGCACATACACCCAGCATGAGTTTTAAGCCTCCGGGCCCAGCACTCAAACCATGGCTGACTACATGGGAGTTCAGTGATGTAACCATTACACCATCTGCTGGCCCAGAGAGATGCTTTTAATGTAATGAAGGTTTGGAAACTACAGATAGAGACAATACAAACATCCTTGCTCTGCACTATGAGGGCCAGCAGGCAGTGTGGAGCTTAAGTTGCTGAGTCCCACGTGACCAGCTTTGCGGCTTGAGAAGCACATTGGTGGCACACCTATATGTGAGTGCCCCAAATCCCGAGAGGAGAATGGAGGAGAAGGGTGTGGCCTTTCCCTCTCTCAGTTTTTCTCTCGCCAGTGAGTACCCTCACACTATGGCACAAAACTTAAAAAATAATAATAATAAAAAAGTCCCCTGTGGCTCTGGGCCTGGGTATTTTTAGGTTTGTTTTTGGTGTGCTCCCTACAATGACCCGGCTATGCAACCTTACACTTGTGAACTGGCTGCTTCCTGCTCTTTTTTTCCAGGCCAGCGCGGTATCCATCTGCTAGAGAGATGATGGGGTTAGGGGGCAGGGAGGGGACAGCTCTGGCTGCCACTCTCTTCCTGCACCATATCCTCCAAGAGTGGAGGACGTTGATGTGCAGAGGCATTTCGGCTTCACCCAGTTTCCTACTTCCTGAGAGCAGGAGGCAAATCTGGTAGTCACCAATGAGGGCCACAGGCCCTCCTAATGGTGGAGGAAGCTGGAGCCCCCCCATCAACATCTACCAAAGGTGTTGCTGCGTCATGGCCTGAGCAGGTTCAGCTCCTCGGGATGGGCCTTGTGTTTTTGCATGCTATTTTACTCATGGACAGGGTTGAGCTAGTCCTCCTGCCTGTGCAGGTTGATTACCACAAGAAGCAAGAACACAAGGATTTTCTTTTTTAGCTGGTCTTCTGTAAGAACACCTGCAGTTCCCAGATGTTGTTCCATTGACCTCAGAGTTACCCAGAAGGCATTTTTGGGGGACCTTTTAGAGATCACCATTTGTTCTTCTGCTCCAGAGGGCAAGAATAAATCAAACAAATAAAATGAGCCTCTGAAAATCCTTTAGTAGTAGTAATATTTTTAAAGTATTGTGTATCACTGAATGTAGGCATCTGTATATCTCAATCCTTTAAAAATGTACTTTCTCAAATTGCATGATCTATCCTGCTGAAATAGCTAGCACATATTATACATTAAAAAGAAAGTTAATTCGTTGTTTGTTTATTTATTGTGGCAGGGCATGTACTCTGGCCCTTGTCATACCGCGAGGCTGAGAGAGAAAGGTAGAGGGGAAAAAGCACCCCCAGTGGGTCCCACCACAGCCCCTTCTCCATTTCTCCATCCTGTTGGGATGTTGGAGATGCACACACACACCTGGTGTGCTGCCAGGGCTGGGATTTGAATCACAGTTGACCATGTGGGAACTGGCTCCCTTAATCATTAGGCTACGGGGCCAGCCCTTGTTTTCTTTTCTTTTTTTTTTTTTTTTTTAAAGACAATGTCTTACCATGTGGTGATACTCCTACCTCAATTTCCGAGCTGGGATTACAGGCATGTACCCTCAACACTGGTGCTGTATTGCCTAGGCCAGTCTTGAGTTTGTAATCCTTCTACCTCAGCTTTCCTGAGTTATTGGATTGTAGGCCATGCCACCACACCTGGCCTTTAGGTTGGACGAGAAATCAAACCCGGGCCTCCCCTGTGATCCTAGCCTGCCAAGCAGAGCCTTCTAGCAGTGCATACCAGGCAACTGGACCCTAAAAAAAAAAAAAAAAAAGAAAAAAAATTAAGAAGGAGCTATGAGTACCTAGAAATGGTTAAATGAAATAATACTATTAAGAAAAATGTGGGGGCCAGCAGGTGGCATGGTGGTTAAGGTGCTGGACACTCTCACATGGCCGACCGTGGTTCGAGTGCCGGACCTGGTGGCTTGCTTTCTCACTTGCCCTCTCTCTCTCTTTCTGTGTCTCTCTCTGGTCAATTTTTTTTTAAAAGCATGAATAAATAAAATTAAAAAAAATACGTGTTGAAGGTTCTAGTCTCACTCCTTGCCTATGTCTCGTACTGTGGTCTTTGGCCCCTTATTTATTGCTTAATCATGCCATTTTCCTTGTGAGTGTGGGATGGGTCCAGCCTCGGTGATAGCTTTGGAGATGACTGGCGTCACTAGGGAATGCAAGCTGTTAGCCGAGGCGATGTCACAGGCATCTAAGCGTCATGCCTTTTTCTTGGTCTGCCTCAGCTTGGACATCTGGGAACTATTGTGTCATGAGGCAGTGTGCCTCTCCCTGCTCCCAGCCCATGTCGTCAGTCTTCCCAAACTGGTCCTTGCTCCTACAATTCCCTATTGCTCTAAGGTTAAAGCCCAACCAACTCTGACAAGGCAAAAGAGCCCCATGTGACCCTCGTTACCTCTCTGGCTCTGTCACCTGCCTCTTCTGGACCCACCTTTGCCCTCTCCCACCTCCTCAGCATTCTGTAGAAGTACATTCCTTCCTCTCCGGGTCTTTGCACACGCCACTCCCCTGAAACACTCTTTCACCTCTTGTTTGTCTCCTAACTCATTACTCATCCTTAGGTCCCGTCCCCCTGGAGTCTTTTCCTGGACTCCCTAAATCTGGATGAGCTGGCCCTCTTATGCGCCCTTTATAATAATGCCCACTTTGAAATGTCTATCGTGTTCTATCAGAATTGGCCGTTTGTACCTATCAGTTGACAATAGGCCCATTAAGTCAGGGCCCACCTTGGTTTTACACCTATGACCACAGTGTCTGGCATAGGGTTGGTGCTCTGTAAATATTTGTTGAGTGAAGGCATGTGGAGAAAACAGATATGGTCTTTCATTACTTCTGTGTTTGGCTCAGAGTCTGATGCTCTCTCGAGCCTTTTTATGAGTCCATACGACTCTGTAGGACCGTAAACGGAGCATGACGCGCATCTGCGGGATTGTTGGATTGAGACAGGTCGTGAGAACGCTGCTTATGCAAAGGGAATAGTATGGAGTTCTTACTTTTTAGTTCTGAATTCAGAATCTTGAGTTATACCTGAGCTGCACTGGTTTGGTTGTTAAATGGAGTTTCTGCTTTTTTTTTTGTCAAATCCTGACCAGATTAACTGAAGGGTCTCTCTTCCCATTCTCTCTTCCCTACAAGGGTGTCTGATATTCCTATATGACAGGAAAAATGATCACAGATCAATTCTAGTAGCTGCGTCTGAAGGAGAGGAAGATAGATGGGTCTGGCTTTGTAACGAACCTCTCTTTCCTTCTCCCTCTCTCTCTGCTGTAATTACAAATCTGAACAGGTCTGTGAACCCAAGATCTTTTCTGGCTCTGAATAATAGAACATAGAGAGCGTAAGCATCTAGACTATATGAGAGGATTTCAAAGGCTCTTGGAAAAAATGGAATTAATGTGTGAGTTTACATACATACGTACATATATGCATTCACACAGATACTCTGTGTTTGGCCTGAAATGCCGGCCCTACGTGAAGGCCTGTTTCTTGTTCCCTGAGCAGATGGATAGCTCTATTTATGTTTATCTGAATTCAGTTATTCTGTAGGATCCAGCTTCCGGATGAAGAGTCATGTCGTGCCCATCTCTGTAATCCCAGCGTTCAGCGTGATGTCCGACACAAAGCACTTGAGACGTGTTTACTGCTGAGTAAATGAAAGAACAGGGGTTATAAATGGCCAAGTACTGTACGTTACTACATTATTATTCCAAGAACGTTGGGCAGGAAGACAAAAAGGGAGAGTGCTTTAAGGCCCTGGAGAGCCCAGGAGATCCTGGCACACCTAGCTCCAGTCTGATGGTTGTCAACATGTGTTGCTTTTTCCTAGGAATGCTGTTCAGCGGCCCAAGGTACAGAGACCTGCTGAGGTCAAGGAGGAAGTATGTAGGTGGCTGGCAGGGGAAGGCTCACTGGGATCGGCTCATGCCATGTTCTTCATGGCTCGCATGGCGGCACCTTCTCCTCCTTGGTTTCTTCTCCGTTTGCCAAAGAAATGTGTTTCTCTTCTGGAAATCACCTTCTCATCTGCCGGCTGTCTTTTTTTTTTCTTTTTTTTTTCTTTTTTTTTTTTTTTTTTTTTTTTTTTTTGCTGCTGTTGTCTGTAGAAGTTAGAGAATTAATTTGAGTGATTGTATTGGATGGGCTTTCCCAGAGAAACTGAACTAGTAGGAAATGGATTGTTTATTATGAGGAATTGGCTTCCATGATTATGGAGACTGAGAAGTCTCCATATGATCTGCAGGTGGGAGACCAGGAAAGCCAATGGTGCAATTCCGTCTGACTCCAAAGGCCTGAGAGCCAAGAGAATAGATGGTATAAATCCCAGTCTGAAAACTGGCGAGATGAGATGAGCTATCCCAGGACAGGTTGTGAGGTGGGGAAAAATGGGGATAGGAGGGTGAATTCCCTATTCCTCTGCCTCTTGTTCAATTTAGGGTCTCAGTAGATTGGATGGTGCCCACCCATGCCGGGGAGGGCCATCTGCTCTGAGTCTGTAGTTTAAGCGCTCATCTTATGCAAACACCCTCCCCTATACTCCCAGAAATAATGTTTGATCTGGGCACCTTATGATCCAGTCAGATTGTTATGAAATTAGCCATGATGGGGCCAGCAAGTGGCTTGGTTAAGGTGACTGGATCCTACATGGCTGACTTCATCCTGCAAGGCCAACTACGACTACATGATTTCAGTCTCGGACCTGCTGGCTTGAAAAACATACCTGGTGTATGCGCATGGGGGGAAGTAGAGGAGAAGGGATTGCGCTGCGGCCCTTCCACATGAGGGGGTGCTTTCTCGCTTTCCTTCTTGCTTTCTCTATGTCTGGTGAGTGCACACACCCTCTTGCAAAAAAGAAAGAAAAGAAAAGAAAAGAAAAAGAGAGAAATTCATCATCACAGTTAATAACATTTAGTTTGAAAGCAGAATGTTCTTGTCCTTTGTGCATATGCACATGTGTGAGAGGCTTTTGCTATAGAGCGTGCGTGCTCACCAGAAAGACAGAGAGAGACAGAGAGACAGAAACTGAGAAATCACCCCCGGAGAGATGGCCATGCCACAATCCCTTCTTCTCCTCCATTCTCCTCTTGGGATCTTGGGCACACACACACATGCACCCAGCATGAGTCCAAATATTCTCATTCCCATGAGAACCAGCGTGAGTTTAAACCACTGGGTCCGAGACTCGAACCACGGTCGACTATGTGGGAGCCCAGCAACATAGCCATTACACTAACTGCTGGTGGGAGCCCAGCAGCATAGCCATTACACTAACTGTTGGTCCCTGCATGTTATATCTTTAACACATTCTGAATGTGTGGGAAATCAGGGGCAAGCACTCTTGGAGAAAAGAAACACCCCCTCTTAACAGTTACACATAACATTCTGGGTAAAGTAAGTTCTTTGGGCTTCATGAATGAATGAATGGTTGCATTTTTGAGAAAGAATATTCCTTCTTGGGTAAAGCATGCTAGTTCTTCTTCGCACAAATTCTCTTTCATCCCTTTCCTATTTTTTTGTGGAGTTGGGAAAGGAGAAGTGCATAGAATGATCTCTTACCCGCTTCTGGCCTGACTTACCATAAAGTTCACTTATGGAATGTTAAATGAGCTAGATGCTTCTCTATCAATAAAGTACTTTCCAAAATGGGGCCAACATGGAAACTGACCACCAATTCTTGTCAGTCTGTTCTTTTCCCAAAGGGGAAGGGCACATTCAGGAAGAGTTTCCATCATTTGTAACACCTGAAGATTTTTATCCTCATACAGCATCTATCAGAATTAGAGTAACAGTCAGTACCCTGTTGCCAAGCAAGCTTGTTCTAGACACTGAACATCTAGGACAGTGACCCCCTTCTCTTAGCATCCTTGTTATGATGTCTTCTGCATTTTACACACCTTCTCATTACATGACTGTGCTCCCGTTTACAAGCCTCTTTTCATTGATTACATTTTAGTTTGTCTTCATGGAGGAGTGAGACGAGTCCTTGTCTGAGAAGTAGCACACGCTGTGCCCTTGGATAAGTACTTCGCATTCCTGGCTTAGAGTTGTTTCTCTATAAAAGTGGAGACATCCAGCTCGATAGTTCTCTGGCCATGAGGGCATTGTGACCTCTGAATACAGAAGGGATGTAATCTTTCATACCTTAAGCTTTCCAGGAGCAATTTAGTCAGCTCTCTCAGTGATGAGTCCAAATATCCTCATTCCCATGAGAACCAGGAGAACCACGCTGGCCCCTTCAGAAAGCTGCTAGAGAAAATAAAAGCTTATGGATGTTGGAGCAATCAGTTGATTTCCAGTCTGCTGGTCATATGTTAGTTACCAAATTGCAACGTGAACCCAGGTATATTATTTAATATTATTTTCCATGTTATTCATTTCTAAGCAGTAGGGTTATCGGAAAAGTCAGGGCGTAATTTTTTTAATGCAAAGATGCATTATGACTCTTCCCAGTACTTCCGAGGGTGGAGTATTTTGCTGCTTCTGTTTTGGGTTGAGAATCCGTCCCTCCGTGGGTTGCACTGTAGCAGGCCTTGTTCCCAAAGGTCCACGTTACACGTCCAGAGAGGACAGGGAATGTATCAGCGCAGGCATCGCGTATCACGTGATGTGGCCCTAGCCCGCTGATTTCCTTGTAGCCAGGGATTCTCTCCCTCTGTTGAACACTCGCGAGGGGAAGAGCAAACAGAAAAAGTGTTTGTGAAAATGATGAACTGACCCTATTTCACCTTCCGGCAGCAAAGTGATCTGCTTGGAAACTAATTAGAGCATTTCCCCAATGGTGTTGATCTATTTCTCCTCCTGGCTATAATTTGAACACTTCTGCCGTCTCTTAGATAGTTACAGCACATGCCAGGGACTGGCGGTGAAGCAGCGTCTTCCTAGTCTGTCTTCCTCTGACAGAAGGGTGCCAAGAGTGGTTCATGCCTTCAGATGAATCTCAGACCTTTTATTTCAGGCTCTCTTAAGAGGTTTTGTTCCTCCGTGAGGCTTTTTATTCTTTACTTTGGGATCCCAGGGTGGACAAGGAAAATGTGTACATCGTTAATATCATACGTAGGTGGCGAGGGGACTTTGAGGCTCTCAAAGTCTGGTCCACGCTTTCTAGTGGCATGGGCAAAGCTGACCTTTTCTAGAGGAGCCTGCTAGGCCAGATCCTTTTCTGCCTCCCGCTGAGTCTAGACCTAGCCTTTTTTGTATATGGCCAGCATACCTGCCACGTGATAGAGGCTAAGGATGGTCATTTATCATAGCTACCAGACAGCTGTAAGCCGTCTGCGTCTGCTAGAATGCCATCATGCTGCTTTTATTTATTTTTTGCAATTAAAAAAGTTACTTAGTTACTTACTTATTACTTTTTAAAATTTGCTGTAGGGCACACATGCTCACCTAGAGAGAGGCAGAGAAAGACAGAGAATGAGAAAGCAAACCACCAGGTCCAGGACTCAGACCTCGGTCTGCCATGTGGGAGTCCAGTGCCTTAACCACCAGGCCACCTGCTGGCCTCCTTAGGCTTCTTTGCTTTTCAGGATAATTCTTTAGCTCCTCTGTCAAGTGGCAGACACAGCCCACCCTTATTTATAACGTCCTAAAATGTGAGTTCTGTGGCCTCAGGTAGTCTTTTACCTAGTTAACATTAGCTCATTAGCTGTGTGTACTTTTTAAGTAAATCTCTTGTCCCTTTCTGGTGGGGTCCTGGGATTTTTTTGTTTTTACATATCATAAACCTCAAAAGTTCAGTGACTTGCACAGGATGATGCAGAAAATCAGAAGATAAGACTGACAGTAGGAATGAAAGTTCTTAAATATAAATGTGAGGCTCATTTTCACCCTGGGCGGGGGGTGCTTCAGACCACAATTTATTTTTTTGAGAGGTTTTTGCTATAAGGGCGTGTGTGCTCGCCAGACAGAGACAGACGGAGAGATAGAAAGTGAGAAATCACCCCCTGAGAGGATGGCCACACAGCAATCCCTTCTCCTCCATTCTCCTCTTGGGATCTTGGACACGCACGCACGCACGCCCAGCGTGAGTTTTAAGCAACCGGGTCTGGGACGCGAACCACAGTCGACCACATGGGAGTCCAGCGACATGCCATTACGCTAACTGCTGGTCCCTCAGACCACAATTTAATGATTAAATCTCTCCATTATACTTTTGTTTACACTTTCGTTGTCAAAGTGAATTATTGTGATTTAAAAGATTCTGCCTTGACATGGTTCAGTAATCTGAGCTGGACATACAGACGTTTTGTTTGAATTTTTACAAAACTATTTTAATTCCACATTTTACAGGTAACACATAGACTTTGCCACATTTTTCATAATGATGCTTTCCTTATGGATAAGACATTGAAACTATAGTGCAACTAAGATGATATAAAAACATAAAAATAATGCTAATAAATGAGTTTGCTCATTCTTTTGGTTTTCTTTCTTTCTTTTTGTTAGTTTTGTTATGGGCCATGTGTGTTTGTGGGAAAGAGACAGAGAAAAAGAGGGAAAGTGAGAAAATACCTCCCCAGGGGGATGGCTATGCCACAATCTCTCTCTTCCATTCTCCTTTTGGGATTTTGGTCATGCACACACATGTACCCTGTGTGTTTTTCAAGCAGTTGGGTCTGGGGCTCTAATTGTGTAGTCAACCATGTGGGATCCAGCGTCTTAACCATCATGCCACTGTCTGTCTTCCCTCCTCCCCCTTTTTTTTTGCTATAGGGAGCATATGCTCTCCAGAAAGACAGAGAGAGACAGAGAGACAGAAAGTGAGAAATCACCCCCTTTGGGGGATGGCCACACCGCAGTCCCTTCTCCTCCATTCTCCTCTTGGGATCTTGGGCACGCACGCACGCACATGCGCCCGGTGTGAGTTTAAGCCACCGGGTCTGGGACTCAAACCGCGGTCGACTACATGGGAGTTCAGCGACATAGCCATTATGCTACCTGCTGGTCCCCTCCCCCCCTTTTTTAATGAGGACGAGATATAGGCCTTTTTCTTTGACAGGGTGTCACCCTTGCCCTCCTCTGCCCCAGCCTCCCTGCCAGCCAGGAGCACAGGTGCACTGCCATGCCCAGTGCGTTCAGGCTGCCCTGAGATCCCATCCCAAACCCCCCACGTGGCCCCACAGTAGTGCCCTTCTGATGGAGGTGCTGTGGCTGGCCCCCTCATTCTTTTTTTGATGGACCCGAACCATGGTCAGTTTTCAGCTATGATGTATATACTACTAGACTGTATTACTCTTTCTTTTATACGTAGGTCCAAAGTACCAGGAATGGAAAGAGAAGAGGGGCCATTAGCTTCTTAAGACGTTTTTAAAGTCTGGCTATTACATTCTGTGACTCTCATATTTCGAGGAGCTGAGAGCAAACTTTGAGCCTGAGTTTAAAGTTTGTTTTCATAGAAATGTCACCAGATTGTAAACTCCAAAACAGATTGCCCAAACAAAATTTCCTAAAGAGTCGTTACTTTCTTTCTTATGGGATTTTGTCTTATAGTATGTTCCTCATAAAGTTGCTTCCCATATTTTTTTGCTCTGCTCCCTTTTTAGAGGAAGCACATAAAATTAAAAAAAAAAATTTTTTTTCTGTTATGCCAGAGGGCATATGGGAGAAAGAGAGAAAGAAGGAAGGAGGGAGGGAGACACCCCCATCTCCGCTCCACCCCCACCCCTGCCATGGGGCTTGATCATGTTGTAATCCATTTTCCTCCTCTTCTTCATGCCGTCTTGGGCATTCACGCACACACTCAGCATGTAAGCCTTCAGGTGTGGGACTTGAACCCTGGTCAGCCATGTCGACCTGCTTCCTCTGCACAGCACCTAACTGCGGCACTTACACCCCTAGGGATTAAGGGGCATTTCTTTTTTTATTTATTACTATTTTTTCTTTTTTGGAGAGGTTTTTTTGCTATAGGGCACATGCACTTGCCAGAAAGACAGAGACAGAAAGACAGAAAGCGAGAAATCACCCCCCCAAGGGAGATGGCCACGCCGCAATTCTCTCTCCTCCATTCTCCTCTCGGAATCTTGGGCATGCACGCACATGCACCCGGCGTGAGTCCAAGCCACCTCGTCTGGGACTCGAACCGTGGTCGACCACATGGGAGTCCAGCGACATAGCCATTATGCTAACTGTTGGTCCCAGGGGCATTTCTTTAATACATGAAAATGTGCAGAAGGATGGAAGTCTGGCTTTTGTAAACACTATGTTGTAAAGTTAATTGATAATTAATTGAACAGATACGTATTACATAATGAATACAGGATAAGGATGATCATTTGTCACAGACTTTGACAGCTGAGTCAAAAGTGATTTAAGGGAGTTAGTCCTGCTTGTAAGAAGTCTTAGGAACCCTATGAGTAATTAATTCTACTTAACTTTTCTTTTAATGTATGCACAAGGTGAATGTAAACATCATGTGTACATCTAAAAGTTCTTCCACTAAATACAAAGTAATCGTAAGTGATATAGTGGCATTTTTCTTACTGACAGGTAAATTGGTACTTCTAACAATTGATGGCTTCTCATTTATGACATTCTTTGAATTGTTGCTAATTTAATAGATTAAATGACATCTAGCTCTACTTGTTTTTTTTTTTAAGAATTATTTTATTTAACTTTATTTACTTATTTTAATTTGACCAGAGAGGGACAGAGCGAGAGAAGGAACGTGAGAAGGCAAGCCACTAGGTCGGGGACTCGAACTGCAGTCGGCCATGTGGGAGTCCAGTGCCCTTAACCACCATCCCACCTGCTGGCCCCTCTGCTTAGCTTTAATAAAACTTTTGTAGTTTCTGATATTTTCCTGTTAGAAAGTCTTTTTCTAACCTAAGATCAAATAAATATTCAGTTACATGTAGGAAATATTTTTTTTCATTTTGCCTTTTAGGTTTTAAGATTTTATTACAGGGGCCTCCGGTGCCGAGGTAAAATGTGATGCTCTGCAAGGTAATCCCACGTGGGAAGGTTCCTGGTTCAAGCCTGGAGACCTCTCCGAGTATTTCTGGAATGCACCTGCCTGTTATCTAAGGCTGGCTGAAGGCTGAGGGGCGATTGTGGCACTGAAACCCTGTGGGGGTGCACTCTCTCTCTCTCTCTCTCGTCCACTCTTACTCTAGTCCTAGCTCCATCTCTCTCATTTATGGAAGAAATAAACCTTAAAAAGAAGACTTCATTATAGAACTTCTACACATTTTCAAGGTAATGAACTCTACTCGTTACTCCGCTTCCACAATGATCAATACGTGACTAATCCTGCTCATTCTGTATCCTGCCGTACTTCTCACTCCTCCTCCTACCCTATTATTTTGAATTACGCACCCCTCATAATTTCATCTATAAATATTTTAGTACATGTCTTTAGTGGATTTTTAACAATGTGATTATCACACCTAATAGGGCTAACAGTAATTCTTTCGTATTATCTAGTTAATATCTCCAGCTCAAATATAATCCCTAATTCGGGCATTGAGGATACAGTCTATAGAAGTAAAGCTTCTAAGTTTCCATACCCATGAGCCAGTCGGTATTCTAGTGTGAGGAAACAGACAAAAATAAGTGCAATAAAAGCAGGATAATTTCTGCAGATGATTAGTACTATGAAAGGAACACAATTAGTAATGTGGGGTCTTCGAAATGCATATTATAAAAAAAACTGCATAGATTTCAATTTTTTTTTTTTTTTTTTTTGCACCAAAATTAACTCATATTTTAGTTCCATTTTCCCCACAAACTTTGTGGTGTTTGTGCTAGAAGGTAGATGTGCTCACCAGAGAGAGATAGAGGGGGAGAAGACAAAGTAGAAAGCACCCCTGAGGAGGATGGCCATACCAGAATCCCTTCTCCATCTCTCTCTTCTTTTGGAATTTTGGGCATACACACTCATGCACCTGGTGTGTTTCTCAGTATTCCAGGTCTGGGACTCCAACCATATGGTCAGCCACGTGAAGTCAGGCTGCCTCAGGGGCCCTCCGGCTGAAAATCTGAAGTCCCCTTTTGTAGAGTGAGCCGTGCCAAGGGTGGGCCTTTTGAGGTGAGTGCTCAGGGAAGCCCTGAGGAGATGACTGGAGGACTGAGAGCAGACAGAGAAAGACCTGGCCCTCAGGAACCCAGGGAACAACCACCTAGGTGGAGGGACTTACAGTGGCCAGGGTTTGGTGGACCCGGGGAATGTGTTACCCAACCAAGCAAGGGTTTTTCAAAACTGCCCATGTTGGCTTTGGTTAAGGCATTTGTAATGGGTAAACTTCTCAGTGTCTTACTTTTTTGACAAAGTAAATAGAAAGCACCATCTAAATTCCATTGACTTTTGAACTTTGGTATGATTTTTTTGGTTGATTTGTTTATCAGTTATGCTTAACTGCTCCTGGATGTTTTAGGAAAAAAATGAAACTGAAAATTCAGGCTACTTAAAGACACTTTATATAGGTATAGAAGCCCCTAAGGTCACAGACCCTTATCTGTCTGTAATAACAAAGCTCTAGTTTCTGTAGGGCAGGTTCTGTCTTGAGATTTGGGACACTTCCTGATTCTTTCTGGGTAAAAGTGACTTTTTTGGTATGACTTTTTAATACTTCTTCCTCTCTTGGTTAAAAAAACCAGGAAGTGGAAAATGAATGTCTAGAAACCAACCAAAAAACACATACGTACATATGCCTGTGCACGCACACATGTGCATTTTCACATGCATACGAATACATACGTGGGGGGGAAGAAGAGGGACAGGATGCACCCAGGTGGTTTCTGCCAAATCCGATTGAAATGCATAGCAAATTAGAGCCCATTCTTGCCATGATCTTCTCTATAATCAAGATGAAATGAGCTATTATGTTCATAGGATCCACGAAAGGGGATGATTCCAACCTTTTGACTCCTTAGCCATTAAAAAAAAAAGAATTTCTGAAAGAAACAGTCTTTACATATACATACGGAGATTGCCAGTCTTTCCTCAAACACAGCCAGCCGCAGTCAGACTAAACACTCGTAGACATTTCATTTAGTCCGCAGTGGAGGTATTCGTTGGTTCACATACTTCGTTTTTCCAAGAAAATCTTCAAGGTCAGTATTCACCACTGAATTTAACCCCAAGTAAAATTCCATTATGTTATGAGACAGCTTACAATGTTATCTTCAATGTAATCTAGAAAATTCCATGACTGTCAGTCTGGTAAAAGGGGCTGGTATTTTAGGCTCGATTGTTAGCTACGTGAAGGCTGTGGGTAGTCTTGCAATTTATGAAGTGATCACTCTTCTTCATTGGGCTTCATCATCTGCCAAACTTGATCTGCCCTCGCATTCACCGGGGACTGACTATGGGTTGTTTTTTTTTTTTCCCCAGTCAGCGGGATAGAGAGTTTGTGGCAGATTTGGTTTGTCTGTATTTACTCAGCCACCCTTTCAGGGCCTGGAGCTGTCAAAGGAGAACCAGGAAATTATCGTTTACATCTGTCGGAGATTCACTGCTCTGTCCTTCATGAGCTTTCATGCCCTTCGGAGACCGTTTTAGACACCTGGAATTGTTAGAAGGGGTCTAAGATATTTTCGGAGTGGAATATTTTGGTCTGGGATATTTTGGGGTATTTTGCAGAGAGTTTATATCAACAGCTTAGTCTGCTATGATCGGTAAGGCTCTTAGTAGCTGTTTTCATAACATTTAAATTTGTTTGACAATATCTTTTCTTAAAAAAAAAGAATTATTTATTATTATTATTATTATTATTATTATTATTATTATTAATTTGACCAGAGAAAGACAGAGAGAGAGAAAGGGAAAGTGAGAAAGCAAGCTGCCAGGTCCAGGACTCAAACTGTGATTGGTCTCATGGGAATCCAGCACTCCCAACCACCAAGCCACCTGCTGGCTCCAAATTTTTTTTTTTTTTTTTTCCCAAATAAGAAAATGGGTAGAGACATTGCTGGGCACTCACTGACTCATTTAGTCAAAATGAGAATGAAAAAAAGTCAATAAATCAAGTGACTACAAAGGACTTAGCCCAGTTCTGGCCAAAGTAGAACTTAATAAGTATTGTGTTTCTGTTAAATACCAAGCATTTATTGAGTTCTTGCACTTCAGACACTATGAAGCGATATCAGCAGATGGTGTAATGGTTATGTGCTGGACTCCACGTAGTTGACCACGATCAAGTCCTAGATCCGGTGGCTTGAAACTCATGCCTGGCATGTGTGCATGCGTGTGTGCCCAAAATCCCAAGAGGAGAGTGAAGGAGAAGGGATTGTGGCGTGGCTATCACCACCCCTGGCGGGTGGTTTCTTGCTTTTTTTCCTGTCTCTCTCCCATGCACCCTATGGAAAAAAAAAAAAAAAAAAAAAAAAAAAAAAAAAAAAAACTCTTTAAAAAAAAAAGACATTTGGAAGCATTGCAGGGAAAGAAAAGCACATAAGCTATAGTCTTTACCTTTAAGGAACTTGTTGCTTGGTTGAGATAAGACATATGTGTAAGGAGATAAGTAAGAACACGAAGCAGTGTGTGATCAGTGCCAAATGCAGATATGTGCTGAAGGGATTTAAAAGAGGGAGAGTGTTGGGGGTGAGCTAGAGTAATGATGATAATGACAGCGACAGCAGCCGGCATCTACTGCGTGTTGGCTACCAATGAAGTATTTCACAGGTGTTCGTTCATTTCCTCTTCACATCAGCCACGTGTAAGCTGGGCATTTCCATGACTATTCCTGTTTGATAGCTCAGAAAACTGTGCGAGGTGAGCTGACCAGCTCTGGATCACACGCCCAGAAAATGTGGTGGGCTGTGTTAGGTTGTGGGCTGCCCAACTCGAGCTGTAGGGCTTATCCGTACCAGGTGGTCTAGGGAAACATGATCGGAGGGGGCAGCTTATGAGCAAAGGAAACAGACGACCTTGTGGAAAGTGCAAAGTGAGGTTTCACGGGGCATATTGAAGGGCCTTCCGTGAAGATTAAGGGCTCTGGGACTTGATCCAGGCAGCAATCGGAGATCAGTGAATGAACCTAGCAAGAAAATAGCAGTCATCCTGAGCGGATGGGTGTTACAAAGAACACTGGGTATGTTGCAGGGCAGCCATTAGGGTTCAAGTTTGGGTTTTCCTCTTGTTTCTGCTTTAGCCTTGTGTCTGTCGTGGTTTAGTATGATTTTCCATTAGCCTTAGAATCAATAACTACAGTGTCTTGCTTATCAGGCAGTAGGAGCTCACTGTCCTACGGTGATCAGCTCAGCTTCCCAGCAACTTATGGGAGGCTTAAGTCCTGTTCCGGAAACTGCCTCCAACAGCTGGAGATAAAGCCAGGTGGTATCACTCACTCCTCAGGGATCTGTTTATGTTTCTCTAAATTTGAGGCCAAAGATTCCGTATTTATTTTAAAAAATTTTTTGCTGTAAGGCACGTGCGCTCACCAGAGAGAGAGAGAGAGGGAAAGTGAGAAATCACTCCCCATTGCAGTGGAGCACACTGCAATTCCTTCTCCATTCTCCATTTTGGACACACACACACAGGCATGTTTTTCAAGCTGCTGGGTCCAGACCTTGACTACAGAGTTGGCCATATGGGAACCAGTGTCTTAACCTCCATACCACCTGCTGGTCCCAAAAGATTCTGTATTTCAGGGCAACTCTGGAAACCCAGAGGAGAGTGGTAACATGTGAGATGGTGACATGTGTAGGATAGCTGTAGCCCTTGCTGCCCCTGGATGCCTGACTCTTGTCCCAGGGGCTGATTAGAATTCTTTGTGACCGGGACCAGCAGTTGGCATAATGGCTATGTCACTGGACTCCCCTGTAGTTGACCAAGGTTCGAGTCCTGGGCATGTGTGCCCAAGATCCCAAGAGGAGAATGGAGGAGAAGGGATTGCAGTGTGGCCACCCCCGGGGAGGGGATTCTCGCTTTCGGTCTCTCTGTCTCTCGCTGTCTTTCTGGTGAGCGCACACACTCTCTGAGAAAAATTTAAAAATTTGTGATTACCTGGGCAAGACTACTATAGGGAACAAGGTTAGGGGAGTAACCACTGATTAATCTAGGATTTAAATCAGGCTCCAGGGAACCAGCAATTAGCGTAATGGCTATGTCGCTGGATTCCCATGTAGTCGACCATGGTTCGCGTCCTGGACCCGGTGGCTTAAAACTCACGCCAGGCACGTGTGCGTGCATGCCCAAGATCCCGAGAGGAGAATGGAGGAGAAGGGACTGCGGCATGACCATCCCCCCTGGGGGGTGATTTCTCGCTTTCTGTCTCTATGTCTCTCTCTGTCTGTCTGGCGAGCGCACGCACCCTATAGCAAAAAACTCTCCAAAAATAAATAAATAAATTGGGCTCCAAAATACAGAGCCAATGCTGGTAGCTCGAAGAAGCAAACCAAGCTTAACGTTCAGTGACACGGGGCTCCTGAAGCTGCAGGAAGGACTGGGAACAGAGGTTACTTATTGCACCCATAACTCTTTTTAGACAAAGAAAATATGTGATTAAGAAACATTTTGGCAAGCTCTCACCAAGATTATTTACTGCGAGGGAGACCCAGGACTCAGCTAGTCAGGGAAAATGCAGTGTTGGGATGGTGGGAGAACTGTTTCAAGTATGGAAGTAAGTGAACTCCTGTGCCTGGTTGTAGGGGGGTCAGGGAGGGCAATGCTAAGTACTTAGAGGAGTTTGCTTGCAATTTGAGACGTGGTGGAGGTGGGCAGGGAGAGGGCTCAGGCCCATCTCTATTCCTTAGGCATGCTTTTAATGTTTAAAGACATAGCACTGTACTTTACTTTTTAGTTTAATTGTACCTTAAGCCAAGGCCAGTTCTTCTCCAGTCCATTCTAGGAGGACAACTTGATTGTTTACCGTCATCCTGGTATAGAAATGTCCACGGTTAGGGTAGCAGGCAAGCTTAGGTGAACTTGGCTTGTCTGGTTCTAACATTTGACTGCGTAGGTTTTTATAAAAGACCGGATAAGCTGGTGTCAGCTGAAATGGCAGGTGAGGGGGTTGGTTTGAGGGTATTTGGGGAAGCGAGAGTTCTTGGCCATGTCCACTGTGGGCATTGGCTGACCATGCTTCCCCGGGGATGGGGATGGATCCTTTCCAGAATCAGTTGTCTCCCACTGGGAGCTACCTAGCAACTTTGTCTGACATCTGCCACTCACTCTCTGAGGCATAGGCCCAAGCATGGGGAGCTCAGTGTAAGTTCTGGGATCCGAGAACTGACTGGCGCTCCTGCACAGATATGGCTCACCGCAACGTTCTTGCCACGAGCCCCACATGCTCACTGTCACAAGCATGGGTTTATGATGCCATTTGAAAAGGGTCAGAATATTCAAAAATGAAATTAATGTTGGGCCAAGAGTGCTTTGTGGTACGAGGTAATGGGACTGTATTTGGTGTCATCCGGAGCGTGAAGCGCGGGTCTCTCTTGCAGATGCCGGGAAGAGAGAGAAGGCTTTGTCGATGGAGCAGGTGTGGGGCCACACATTTCTTGCCTCTTTTCTTTTCTTTTTTTTCCAAGTTTTTTTTTTTTTTTTCCATACAGCATGTGTGTTTGCTGGAGAGAAGAGAGACAGAGAGAGAGAGAGAGAGAAAGAAAGTGAGAAATCCCTCCCTGGGGGGATGACCACATTGTCCTTTCTTCTCCTCTTGGGGTTCTGGACACACTTGCATATGTGCCCAGTGTGATCTTCAGGGCACTGAGTCCAGGACTTGAACCATGGTTGGCCATGTGGGAGTCCAACACCGTTATCATCATGCCACCTGTTGACCTGCCTCCTTTCAGTTGATAACCTAGATACAGGCTGGTGCATATAAATCAGTGAGTGGCAGAATGTGGCATAAGCTGTTCCCTCTCCCCTCCCTCCCTCCTCACAGCCTTACATGACACCTGTCTGTCTTATATATCTTTAAGGACCATCTTATAGTATTCCTATGACTCCCTTTTCTTATATTATGATTTTATTTTAATTTGCAGTAGGACACATGTGCTCACTGGGAAGAGAGAGAGAGAAAGAGAGAGAGAGAGAGAGAGAGAGAGAGAGAGAGAGAAAGCACGCACCATATGTACTATATGCAGTATGGCCATACTGCAGTCCATTCTCCTCCATCCTTTTCTTGGGATTTTGGGCATGTACACACAGATGCCTGGTGTGTTTTTGCAAGCTACCAGGTTTGGAACTTGAACTGTGCAGTTGGCCATGTGCCTTAACCACCACACCACCAGCTCACCTCCTCCTTTTTTTTTTTTTTTTTTTTGTTTTTTGTTTTTGTTTGGATATGGGACTTTATAGGCAAAGAATTGGTTAGCCATAATCCTTATTTCATAACACATTATCTCCATATTTTTACTTACATAAAATAATGTGGTAAGTAACTTGGCCATCTGCTATAAGAAAATACCTTAAACTGGATGACTTATAAACAACAGAGACTTATTTCTTCCAGTTCTGGAGGCTGGAAGTCCAACATCAAGGTGCCAACATGGTCAAGTTCTGGTGAGGGCTTTCTTTAGGGCTGAGGGATCTTTCTGAGGTCCCTCTTATAAGGGCACTGATCTCAGTCAAGTGGGCTCCACCCTCAAGTCCTAATCACCTCCCCAGTGCACCATGTGCAAATTCCATTACTTTGGGGGTTGAGATTTCAACACAGGAATTTGGGGGTATCCAGTCTATATCAGAAACCATAAGCCCAACCCACAAGCAAGAGTGAAGACCTTGAAAATAATTTGCATCTGACCAGATGGTGATCCTTCCCACTCCTTATCTCCCTTCCTGCCCCTGCCTAAGAGAATTATCTGAATTCTATGTGCATCTTCCCTCTCCTCATACTTTCTTTCACCTATATGTATTCTTAAAATGGAGTACATAGGGGGCCAGCAGGTGGCTTAATGCTTAAGACCCTTGACTCCCACATGTCCAACCACAGCTCGAGTCCTGTACCTGGCAACTCGAAACACACAGGATCCATGTGCCTACGTGTCCAAAATCCCAGGAGGAGAATGGAGGAGGAGGAATTGCAAACGTGACCATTCCCCCAGGAAGTGATTTCTCACTTTCCCTCTATCTCTCTCTTCCCTATGGCAAAAATCTATTAAAAAAAAAAAAAGAAATACATAAAAACATAAAACATATATATGAACTATGTACCTATACAGATATAAATTTAATTTTTAGCTTTTTTTTTTTTTAAAGAGAAATTTTTGCTATAGGGCACATGTACTCCCTGGAGAGACAGAGACACAGAAAGCAAGAAGTTACCCCTCGTGGGGATGACCACATCACAATTCCTTCTCCTCTTGGGATCTTGGGCATGTACACACACACACCAGGTATGGGACTCGAACTGTGGTTGAGCATGTGGGAGTCAAGCGCCTTATGCATTATACCACCTGCTGGCCTCTATGTATTCCATTTTAAGAGTTTCAAGCTGCCAGGTCTGGGACTCAAACCGTGGTCGACTACGTAGGAATCTAGTGACATAACCATTATACATTACATCTGCTGGTCCCATATTTTTTAGTTATCTTTTCATTATAAAAAGGCTATGGGGTCATAAATAATAATTGGGGACTTTTTTATTTAGTGGTTTTACTGCTCATGCTCATCTGTGGTGCACACATCACTGCAGTTCATTCACTTTGTCTGCTACATAATGTCCCGTAGTGTGTGATCACACCCAGTGTATTCATTTGCCCATTCAGTAAATGGGCATTGAGTTAGGTGCTAGGATTTTAGCTATTGCAAATAGGTTTGCCATTAGATATCTTTACGTGAAAATAATCAGCTCTCCGTGCCCAAGAGATTTCTCTGTGTAGCAGACTCCAGTTTTGAAAATCAGCAGTGGTCCTGAACACTGGGAGAACATCTGTGGGAAGCACAGTGAAGACAAATCCTCTTGCCTTTTTTTTAACAATTTTAACTCCTTTAGGAATATTTTTGGTATAGGGCATGTGTGCTCTCCAGAGAGACAGAGAGAGAGAAAGTGAGAAATCACCCTGGTGTGGGGATGGCCATGCTGCAGTCCCTTCTCCTCCATTCTCCTCTCAGGATTTTGGGTATACATGCAAACACACCCAGTGTGAGTTTCAAGCCTCTGGATCCAGGACTCGAACTGCTGTTGGCCATATGCGAGTCCGACAGCATAGCCATTACACCATCTGCTGGTTCCTTTTTCTCTTTTTTCCAGGTGTTTGCCACAAGACTTATGCATTCATTAGAGAAAAGAGACAGAGAGACAGAAAGTGAGAAATCACCATCCAGGAAGTATGGCCACAACGTAATCCCTTATCCTCCATTCTCCTCTGAGGATTTCAGGCACACATGCACGCACAGGTGCCCAGTGTGATTTTCAAGCCACTGGATCTGGGACTCGAACCTTGGTTGACCATGTGGGAAACTGACTGCCTTAACCACCATGCCATCTGCTGGCCCTCCTTAATGCTTTTTGTCTCCTTTTAGTGTGAAGAAATAGCATATAAACTTTATGGGAGACCAGACACCATCTTATTTTAACTGTTTTCTCCCACCAGCTTCCCAGCCCTACCCAGTACGTGGAAGTCATTTGGGCACACACCTCAGGCACTTTTTTTCACGTGACTCTAGTACAGTCAGTGCTTATTGACTTCATCTTGTGTTAAATTCTTTGAAGATGGGACTAGCAGTTGGCATAATGGCTATGTCGTTGGACTCCCGTGTAGCCGACCGCGGTTCGAGTCCCGGACCTGGTGGCTTAAACTCACACTGGGCACATGTGCATGTGTGCCCAAGATCCTGAGAGGAGAATGGAGGAGAAGGGATTGTAGTGTGGCCATCCCCCTGGGGGGAGATTTCTCTCTTTCTGTCTCTCTTTCTAGCAAGCGCACGAGCCCTATAGCAAAAAAAAAAAAAAAAAATTTTTTTTGAAGGTAAAATCATGTTCCCAGTAAGACCAGTCTTTTTTGTTCTCTCATGTTCTCATGTATCTGACCAGATCAGTTCTTTGCATTTTTAAATTTAGTATCTTCCATGAACTAAACAGGCACCATCTTTTTTTTTTTTTAGAATTATTTATTTAATTTTATTTATCACTGTTATTGCTATTTTTAAAAAATTTGACCAGAGAAAGATAGGGAGAATGAGAAAGCAAATCTCCATGTTCGGGACTCGAACCTTGGTCTGCCATGTAGGAGTCCAGCACCTTAACCACCATGCCACTTACCAGCCCTGGCAGGCACCATCTTTTTTTTTTTTTTCCCCACAGATAGAGAGGTTTTCACTATAGAGCATGTGCGCTCACTGGAGAGACAGAGAGACAGAAAGCAAGAAATCACCCCCGGGCCGGTGGGAGGATGGCCATGCCACAGTCCCTTCTCCTCCATTCTCCTCTCAGGATTTTGGGCACACACACACATGCGCCCGGCATGAGGTTTAAGCCACTAGGTATGGGACTTGAACTACAGTTGGCTACATGAGAGTCCAGTGACGTAACTATTATGCTATCTACTGTTCCCAACAGGCACCATCCTAATAAGAGCTTATATCTTGCTCTTAAAGAACTTACGGTCTAGTGGAGAGGGGAGGCATGCAAACTGAGGATTATAACGTGTTATTATGATACATTCTGTCATGCTTGGTCATAGAGAAAAGGCACTCACCTCTTTCTGGTAGAGAAGACATCTGGAGGGGTGTGGTGGGGGAGATGGTGCTGGATGTGATATTTGGAGGATGAGTAAGTGTTCCCAAGGCAGATTAGGGAGGCAGGTGGGTGGGCACTTTAGAGAAGTTAGAGGCATGGGCGAGCATGGCACTTTGGGCCAGGCAGGTGGTTGGCTTTGACTAGAACATGCACTGAGTACAGGTAAGTGAAGGCAGATGGGGCAGATCAAACTGTGTGTTTGCATTTTTGTGCATCTCATCAGTTTGGGGCTTTGTAGATAGAACGAAGTGATTTTTACGTACTCCCAACCTCCGTTCACAGTCAGTCAGTCACCTGGCTCTGCTCCTCAGCGCCATGCTCTCACCCTCTGCTTCGTGGCGTACTTGGTTGGCCAGGATGGCTAGCCTGACTTTGTACCAAGACAAGAGGGACATCTCGGTCACCTCTGGTGCTGGTCAGCTGCCTGCTCTGACAGTAGAGCTCACCCAGGTTAGGATTCAGAACAGTCTGTGATCATGGAGCGGTGCTTTTTTCTCCAGGGACTAGCTCAGGGTAACTCCTTCACCGGGGCAGCAACAGCACGTGCTAGGGACATTCTGCTGTCTGCTGGTGCTGTCAACACAGTGTGCGCTCTCTCTACCCTATCTCTGCCCCCAGCTGCTTCGTCCATTTGCTTTCTAGTGACGAAGCACTGGGGGAAGCTGTGGGAAGGCTGCGTCACGCACTCCCATCCCTGACCATCTGTTCTCTGAGGGGTGATTCTGGGGAGGAGCACCAGAGATGGCTAGTGGAGAGCAGGAGTCATTCTTCTCAGTGAAATCACCTAGTCCTCTGTGAACAGTTTCTCCCCTTACTAGAGAGACGCTGCACACACACACACACACACACACACACACACACACTCTCTCTCTCTCTCTCTCTCTAGGGGATGGTAGGATGGAGTTGTAGCAAATAAAGTTTTTATTGGAATGTATGGTAGTAGAGACACACATCCTTTCATGCCATGGTGCAATGTAGTGTGATACTTTGGATGACTTTTTGGAAGTCTTTATTTTAGATCCGTGTGATTTGAGATCTCATTTCTTTGTGTTCCGTTACCTACTACCTAGCCTAGCCCGGTGGTTGAGAACATTGACTCTCAAGTTTGATAGCCCTGTGTTTTAACTCTCTCTCTGTTGTTTAGTAGCTGTTTTGGTATGTTATTTAACACCAGAGGCTCAGTTTCCGCAGTTGAAAAATGGGCCACTAAAATTAATGCTTGGCTGGCAGAGTGGGTTATTACGAAAGTTTGGTAAGATGTTATGCATCTAATCTATTTTACAACAGTTTTTTAATGGAGTTCATTGAACTGGGGACCCAAATGTTGCTTTCTATAAAAAGCTCATCCTTTGGGCTGGCACCATGGCCATGCTGTTCAGTGAGGTAGATCTCACATGGCCTCCTCTGTGTTTCAAGTCGTGGGCTCAGTGAATTGAAAAAACACACCGGGCACATGAGTGTGCATGCCCCAAATCCCAAGAGGAGAATGGAGAGGAGATTGCAGCATGGCCATCCGCCCTGGGTGGGTGCTTTCTCACTTTCTCTCTCTCTGGTGATAGCACATACTCTTATGGCAATTTAAAAGAAAAAATGTGTTTTTCTTTTTTCTTTCTTTTCTTTTTCTTCTTCTTTTTTTAATCTCCTCCACTACAGATCCTTCCCAGTAAAAATTCTTTTCTCACCTGGTTAGTGTGTCTGTGTTAGTTACAGCCTCCTTCCTGCTTTCATACATATTTAGCTCTGCACGGTCATAATCATCTGTCCACATGTACTTTGGTGTGTGTTTGTCTCATCTCTCTCAGAAGACGTATTTCTGCTGGTGCATGGGATATGATGTTCTTTTCCTTCCCTATGAAGTGCTGTTTTCCCTCTCGTGAAAGAGCTGGAAGAGATTTTGACTCAACTTTCATTATGGATCAATTTATCACTGTGTTTTGCTTCCCTTGGATTGACATGTGATTAAAATAATAAAATCTGGAACCACGATGGAAAGCTGGTGAATGCTGCGTATTATAAGTCTTTTCTATAGCTTCCGTACACTGAACTTAGCTGAAATCTGTCAAAGGATACGAAAGACAGACCCATGTGAAACATTTAATTTTCTGGCATTTTTAGGCATGTCAGACTGATCTGTCATAAACTGAAGGTACATTATCCTTCCATCTAATGACGTTAGCAAATCCAGCCTGAATTCACAGTGACGCCGTAGAAAACTGTTGCACGAACAGATTCTAATGAATTGGAGGAGAGAGTTCTCTACCTTTGGTAATTAGCATTTTGCGAGTTAAATAATGAAGTGGAGCGGGTCAGGACAGGGGTAGAATAGTGTGAAGAAGGTTGTGGGAGAGAATAATTAGCAGAGGGAACAATTGCAGCAGAGACCGTCACTTTTCAGGAACTGGAATTGTCTCAGTAGACATTGGACTTCCATCTGCCAGGCCTGGAGTTTGCCCCTGGGTAACCACTGCGTCCGTGGCATCCTGGCCCTCCAGTAGAAGGCCATTGCGTTCTAGTCCTGCCCACTTTTGTACTTCTGGTCTGTGAAATGGAGCAAAGACCAACAGTGCTGGCTGGAGAACGAAGGGTGAGTGGAGTTAATATGCCTCAAAACCTGGCAAGGCTGTCTTTTCTCAGCTTAACTGTGTTTCAGCTCTTACGTCCCCCTAGGGAGTCAGCTTTTGAGCAGTTCCTAGCCCTCGCCTTCATGCTTGTTTGGTCGCCAGGTAGAGGGAGTCTGTGCTTCTGTTCCCATGGTCCCTCCTCCACATGACTCCTGGAGTGCTGGAGAGCCAGGGGCATCCTGAGGGGTTCTAAGGAAGCCTGATTGCTTCCCTTGTCTGACTTCACCATTGGTTCAGAAACTGTGGTCTCCTGTGTTTAGCCACTCTTAACACGCCCTTTGGCTTTTCCATGTTATCAGTGACATTACTTTTCTTCTGATCATCAACTCATCACGTGATGAAATTAGAAAGGCCCTTGCAGTTCTTATAGTCTGACTCTAAATTTTAGAAGTGAGGGCTCTGCAGCCTGGGGACATAAGGCTATAGGTATAAGAAAGAAAAAGGAAGTCTTTTTCCGCTACCGACCGTAAGTTTTCTAGCTGGGGCCCTGTAAATTAGATACACGAAACAGACTACCAAGAGGAAAAACAGTTTATTGACAAATGAAGTGTATTTCATGGAGGAGAAACATCAGTGCTGAGTAGCTCACAAACTCAAGGATACCTTTTAATTTTTTTCCTGTATAACACATGTCATTCTCTGACCCTGGCTTGTGTTTTTGCTGAAGATTTGTCTCCTTCCACTAGAATGCAAACTCCATGGGAACAGGAATGTCAAGTCTCTTGTTCGTTGCTGTATTCTCTGCACCTAGAACTGGGCCTAGAACACAGCGTTTGCTGAAACAGTGAATGCAATATTAAGTTATTGGGCAATAACTTAACCTTTGAGCACTTTAGTTTCCTGGTGAATAAAATATAGATAAAAGTAGTGCCTACTTCAGGCCAGCAGGTGGTGTGGTGGTTCAGGCTTCATATTCCCTCTTGGCCCATCACGGTTCAAGTCCCAGTCTCAGAGGTTTGAAAACCATGCCAGGCATGTGTACGTGTCTGCCCAAAATCTGGAGAGGCGAATAGAGGAACAGGGATTATGGCAAAGCCATGCCCCTCCACCCCAAGTAAATTTCTCACTTTCCCTTTGTCTGTCTCTCCCCAGTGAGCACACATGCCGTATGGCAAAAACCCTTTAAAAAGAAAAAAAAAGATAGTGTCTACCTCATCGAGTTGCAATGGCAACTATAGAATCCCTCTAAAGCACTTACAAGCAACCTAGCACATGGTAAATGTCAATAAATGTTCCCCATTGTTGTAATTATTAAATACTCTACTTCTCACTCACTGGACTGCAAACTCCCTGAGGGCAGAGACTGTTTCTAACGTTGTCTTCTTACTTCAAGCAGCAACCTGACTGACAGTGATTGCTATTTGGAGCTTGTTGAGTAGATAGATACATAGATGATAGAGACATGGTAGGCAATGCCTCTGTAAATACTTGTTAAATTTAACTGAGTGGGTTTTCTTCCTGTCCTTTTCCCTGGCTGCAGTCAGTGAATCATATGATTATGCAGCTCATCATGTAGGCAGTGGGGCCAGCAATTTATTTTCGCTGGCTGAAATTTCCTAAGGGTCGACACCATGGCAGAGACTCGGTAAGTCACGAACGTCACCTCAGCCTATAACATACACAGGCGCGCTTGGGAATCCTGCCATTTGTAGTCGATACTTCACAGACCAGATTCCCTAGGGAAGGGGTTAAGGAGCAGAGGCTGTGGGCATCTGAACAGACAGACGTAGGGGATGAAAAGGAAGGCTGAGAGAGAAACATGCCTATTTCCATTCTCCGGAAACAGTTGAGTGCACTCATCCATGGCGGTGCAGCAGTAGCATAGTGTTCTGCAGTGCTGGAAGCCATGTGGAAGATGAGGGTTTGATTTCTGGTTGACCTGTCCAAACGGGGCACAGGTGCACATGTGCCCAAGATCCTGGCTAGCTGGGAAGGCTGGGGAAGTATCATGGCGTGAGAGCCTATTGAGGATGCTTCTCTCTCTCTTCTTTTTTTCCCTTTCTCCTTCTCTTTCTCTCTTTCCAGAAGTAAATTTAAAACCACACCAAGTAGTTATGAAAAAGGTTCCACAAGGATTCTGGTTTAAACTTTAGCCAGTCATTTGGCTTCTGTAGACCTCACAGTTTTCTTTGATAAAACTAGAGAGGAGCACTAGCTCATCTCCAAAGAACTGTGAGATTTTTGACTTTTCTGGTTCTTTGGAAATGTTTAAGAAGGCTCTAGACTGATCAAGAATTGAAGGATACAGGGATTAGCAGTTAGCGTAATGGCTATGCCGCTGGACTCCCATGTAGTCCACCCCGGCTCGAGTTCTGGACCCGGCGGCTTAAACTCATGCTGGACACGTGTGCGTGCATGCCCAAGATCCCAAGAGGATGGAGGAGAAGGGATTGCAGCGTGGCCATCCCCCCCTGGGGGATGATTTCTCGCTTTCTGTCTCTCTGTCTTTTTGGTGAGCGCACGTGCCCTATAGTAAAAGCCTCTCCAAAAAAAAAAAAAAAAAAAAAAAAAAGAATTGAAGGATACAGACGTCAATGAAGTGAAGATGCTGGTAGAATGGAAGGGCATGTTACTATAAGAGCACTGGCAATGACTAAATGGCATACAGGATCTGTTTGTGAGAGGAGCTAGAAATTATAGTAATCAAATAAAAAAAAAAATGGACTCAGAACCTGCATCTTAACACGAGACTTTCTGATCTCCTACTTTGGAAGAGCATATTCAACATGAACAGCATGTTGGCTGTCCAGTCTGGGTATCTGATTTGTGAACTTTCCCATAACTAAGCCCCAAGATTAACAATCATGCCCATAAGATAATGCGATTTGGCAAGAGGATTTGGACCTTGACAGAATTTTTTGCCCAATTTGGTTTCCAAAAGGCTAACTTCCCTAATTTGAAAATAAATTGAAAACTAAAAACAAAACCGCTGGTTTTTAGTTGTTTGATTAAAAGCTACAGAAAATTTTATGTTTTTTCCAAGTCCTGTTACTGTAAAGAATAAATTTTTACCCTTGATGCCTAAATGTCGGTTCTTGGTTTTCTATACGGCTCTGTCAGTGTTCCCATAAGGCTAAATCTGTGTAGCAATTCTGTTAAATGATACAAATTCGAGACCAGCAGATGGCATAATGGTTATGTCTCTGGACTCCCTATAGTCAACCGCGGTTCAAGTCCTGGACGCAGCAGCTTAAAACTCACACTGGGCGCATGCGTGCCCAAAACCCCAAGAGGAGAATGGAGGAGAAGGGATTGCAAGTGTGTCCATCCCCTCTGGGGGGTAATTTTTTGCTTTCTGTCTCTCTGGCAAGTGCACATGCCCTTTAGCAAAAATCTCTCTGAAAAAATATATATATTCACACAAATTTATGCATTTGGGTGTATCTTTTGTGTGTTTTGTAACATGTGTATCTCTCTCCCATCTATACTAGTATTAGTTTTCTGTTCCTGCATAGCAAATTACTATAAATCTTGTGGCTTAAAACAACATTTATTATCTTCACAGTGTTTCTGGGTCAGGAATCTGGACAGAGCTTATCTGGGTCAAACAGGGCTGTGGTCTCATCTGAGGTTTGCCTGGGGAAGAGCCTACTTTCATTGCAGAATTTAGTACCCTGTGGTTGTAGAAGAGAGGATTTCAGTTTCATTTTAGCTGTTGGCTGGAGGCTGACGGTCCGTTCCTTACATGTGGATCTCCCAACATAGACACAACACTGGCACTTCCAGACTATGCAGGGAATTGAACATTTTCCTGTAGCTCAGATTTCTTTACAGTTGTGATCTCAGTTTTCCCCCTATTATCCTTGTAAGGTAAGATAAAAATATTTGGGAGACTCAAGATTCAGAAAGGCTAAATGAAGTGTCTTAAGTTGCAAAGCAGCACTGGAATGAGAATACCAGTTGACTGACAACAAAAATGAACATTTACTAAATATTTACAGCATTCCAGGCTCTGTGCTTACAGCTTTACGTCAGTACATTCTTGTTTGATTCTGAGTACACCTCTCCAGTTAGGTATTACTGTTACTAAACTCTTTAACAGGTTGAGAGATTGAGGGTCAGAGAGATTATATAACCTGACTAAGGTTCATAGACAAAAAGTACACAGACTTGAACACCAGCAGTCAGGTTCCAGAAGCTACTACCATCCCAGCTGGAAGCCCTCTCCTCTAGGGCAGGATGCTGCCATGTTGCTGCCATACTTCAGTCGGTCAGTGCAGTATTGCAAAAGGATAACGGGAATGGGTTGTTCTTTTAAAACTGTATTAATAAAATAAAGGGACAACATTCTTTTCTACTTGAGGCAGGGCTTCTCCCTTTTTCTGAAGAGAGAAACCAGAATTTAGTGAGACTTGCGTGTATTAATAGCACTTTCACTGCATACACTTCCAAAAAAATCAAACAACTGAACTCCTTAAAGGTAGTAGAATATAGTTTGCTCTTTTCTCTTCTCTTTTCTTTTCTTTTCTTTTCTTTTTTCTTTTCTTTTCTTTTCTTTTTTCTTTTTTTTCTTTTCTTTCCTTTTCTCTTTCCTTCTCTTTTCTTTTCTTTTTCTTTCTTTCTTTCTTTCTTTCTTTCTTTCTTTCTTTCTCTCTCTCTCTCTCTCTCTCTCTCTCTCTCTCTCTCTCTCTCTCTCTCTCTATCTTTCCTTCCTTCCTTCCTTCCTTCCTTCCTTCCTTCCTTCCTTCCTTCTTTCCTTCCTTCCTTTTTTTTTCTTCAAGTTTTGGCCATAGGGCTTGTGTGGTCATTGAAGAGAGATTGTGACAGAGAAAAGGAAAGTGAGAAATCATCTCCTGGGGGTATGGCCACACCACAGCCCTTTCTCCTCTATCCTCCTCTTAGGATTTTGGGCACACATGCTTGGTGTGATTTTGAGATTCAAAGTGTGGTGGGCCACGTGGGAGTCTAACACCTTAATTGCCACACTATGTGCTGGTCCATTTTAATTGTTTGTTCATTTTAATTCATTAAATTTGTTTGTTTAGTTGCCAGAGAGTGGCACTTGCCAGAGAGAGGCCGACAGGGGAGTGGGGAAGAACACCACCATCCCCCCATGAGTCATAGTCATTGTACAAGCCCTTCTCTATTTCTCCAGCCCATCAGGATTTGGGGTATGCGTACACATGCACAAGCAAGTTTTTCTTTTCTTTTTTTTTAAATAATTATTTATTTACTTTTATTTGTTATTGTTTTTCTTAATTTGCTATAGTGCACATGTGCTCACTAGAGAGAGAGAGAGTGAAAGAGAACGCAAACCTACAGGTCTGAAACACAAACTGTGGTCGGTCCTGTGGGAGTCCAGCACCTTAACCAGCACACTGCCTCCTGACCTAGCAGCATGTTTTTCAAGCCACCGGGACTGGGGTTCATAATGTGGTAGGCTGTGTGGGTCTGGTTCCCAACGCATAGTGCTTCCCCACTGTGCTGTGGCGCTGACCCTGCATTTCTTTTTATGAACCTCGATCCAAGTCAGCCTAGCACTATAGTTAATTTCTTTGTGTGTCTCATTCTCCCTAGGATACTCTAGACTATTTAAAATCAACTCTGATCCCCTTTCAGTGCCTAGCAGGAGACCTGGAACTTGAAGTTAATGAAAGGTATTTGAATCTGTTTCATATATTTATTTCCAGCTATGGAAGACAGGTTTCTAGTCATTAGTACTAAAATGTCCATTTTAAGACTTTGAGAGGGCTGGCGAATGAATTCTTTTTTTTAAGAGTTATTTTATTCAGCTTGCTTATTTATTTATTTATTCATTCATTCATTCATTCATTTATTTATTTTAAATTTGACCAGAGAAAGAGAGAGAGGAAAATAAGAAAGCAGGTCACCAGATCCAGGACTTGAACCACAGTGGGCCATGTGGGAATCCAGCACCTTTAACCACCACGCCACCTGCCAGCCCTAGTGAATGAATTCTATATATTGTTATCCTTTATGCTCCTGTGTTGTTTTGGATTTAAAATTTTTTAAGCCCTCAGCCGTCGTCTTTTTGTTGTTGTTGTTGTTACTTTTGAGTACTTTGTTGTACAATTTTATCACAATTATTTAACATAAAATGTAGCATTTGACTATTTTTAAGTGTGCAATTCAGTGGCATTAGGTATATTCGGTATATTCACTCTGTTGTACAACCATCATACCCCTCTCCAGAACATTTATATCTTCTCCCAACCGAGACTCTGTCCATTAAACACTACCTCGTCTTCCTCCAGCCCCTGGTAACCTTTATTCTACTTTCTGTCTCTATGAATTTTGATTATTCTAGGTATCACACATAGGTGGAATCATATAATATCTGACCTTTTGTGGATAGCTTATTTTACTTAGCCTAATGTGAAAAGGTTTATCCATGTTGTAGCATGTATCAGAGTTTCATTCTTTTTGAAGTCAGCCATTGCCTTAAAAGACTTACGAGTTTAAGTGTTTTTTGTTACTGTTACTAGAGGTAGACTTTTTCCCCCTAGATCTGTCCTTGGCCTTTTCTTGGAATTAGATTTCCAGAGGCATGCCCTGTTTTTCTGAGTGGTATTTTTTGAGGGAGCTGAGTAAGAAAGAATTGGGTTCATGTCCGTGCAGCAAATGAGCACCTACTGTGTGTCATAGCCTCTGCCAGGCAGTACAGGTCTTGCAGAGGAGACATCTGCATACTCAGCTAACAGAGTGCTGTGTGCTAAAGGCTGAAGTAATTTGCTGAGAACCGTGAAGGAGTTTTAGGAAAGGTTCATGGAAGAGGTCATACGTCAGATGCACCTGTAAGTATTCCATGTACAAAAAGAGGGGATGGCCTGAGCTGAAAGAGAGGGAAAGTCATGGTTTGTAGGAAGCCTGGCAAAGCTAGGTATGCAGAAAACAGTGAGAATGTGGGGGTGGTAGGAGTCTAGGGATGCCGTGCTGAAGAGTTGGGATAAGTAACTTGGAGGCCTGCTTCATTTAGACTGACCAGTTAGATCAGCAAGTTGACAAGGTGGTGATTGGATTGGAATAGGAGCAGTGGGGTCTAGAAACTTGTGCATGGGGAGAAGTGGGGAGGCAGTGTGGTTGCAGCAATTGAGGTGAGAGAAGATGAGGGCCAGGACCACAGTAGTCACAGACATGCATCTACTCATGGTCGGCATCAGGTTTGTGGACAGCAGAATTCCTTGGACTGCCCTCACCATTCTGCCTTATTCTTTGAAATCCTTATTTCAACTCCAGTTTACAGTCCCGTTTTTGGGAAATTTTCTATCAGATTTCTCCGTATTGTACCCAGTGGCTAGGATGAATTGATTTGTACTAGACAATTGGAGAGGTTCCTACTTCAGGCTTCCCACTCATTAATGAGCGTGTTAGGACACTTTTTAATAGTGTCTCATGTAGTAAGTGATGGTGTACCTAACACCTGGAAAGGTACAGTTGCGAAGATGAGAGCTGGTTCTGTAGCTCAGCAGTTAAGGGAACCAGATCCCACATGGCTGATTGCAGTTTGATTCCTGGCACCGGAGGTTTGAAATGCGAGCTGAACACATGTGCATGCCTGCCCTAAATCCTGACGGAATGGAAGAATGGAGGAGATGGGATCGTGGTGTTACCATACCCTCTTGAAAGGAGCTTTCTCTCTTTCGCTTGGCTGAGTAAACACACCCTCTGGCAATACAAACAAAACAAAATATACCTAATTTAAATAATAAATAAATAAAGATCATATGCCATAAAGAATAACTGGAATGTCACTGTAATTGGAACAGATCAGCCAAGCAACATTAGAAGTGCTCCTCCAACCTGGCCCCCATGATCTCTTGGTAACAAAAGAACTCAAATAAGATGTTCATGAAAGGATATGAGCTTCTACTTAAGACCAAAGTTGGGTTGGCCCCAGAAATCATTGGCCCCACCATTAGAGCTCATCTAATGGTCTGGAAACCACTTGGCTTTTCTTGTGCTTTGATAGTAACTTACCAGGAAAATACATTGTCCCTGCCCATGTGCACTTCACATTCTAAACTATAGGATGCCAGAAATGACTCTGGAAAAAGTAAGTTCCATGAATATTCTTTAAAAAGTGGCGTTTAAGGAGCCAGCCCCATAGAGCAGTCATGAAATGCCCTGTATCAGAAGCTAGATCCCACATGGCCAGCTGTGGTTCAAGTCCTGGCCCTGACACCTTCACAAAACCTTAACAAAATGTGCTGGGCACGTGTGCATGTGTGCATAAAATTCTGATGGGAAGGAATAGTGGGGGAGAAGGGATTGCAGTGTAATCCTGCCCAGTGAGGAAGGTGTTTTTCTTTCTCTCCAGTGATCACGTGTCCTATAGCAATTAAAAAGAAAGAAAGAAAGAAAGAAAGAAAGAAAGAAAGAAAGAAAGAAAGAAAGAAAGAAAGAAAGAAAGAAAGAAGTGTGTTTAACATGATATTTAGGGAGGGTCCTAGACCTATGAATACAGAAAGGGAAAATACTTGGTGCAGTTATTGAAAAAAGATACCCAAGAGTCATTATTTGACAAAAAGCTGATTGGGGAAAAAGTGCTAAAACATACTAAAAATAATATGAGTTTCAAGAAAAATAATCCTTTTGCTAACCTTTGCATTAGTCAGTTCCTTATTAGAGTATTTTTTTTTCTGTTTTAGTCACTACTTTAAAAGAATGTGTATAAATATAGAAGATCAAGAGAAGTGTGTTAAAAATAATTTAAGGTTTGGAACATGGGTTTTAAAAGAAAAGGTTAAGGGATTAAAATGGGCTGAATTTATCATCTTCACTATTTAAAATTCTAAAGCATATTTATGGGCAAGCCAATGCAAATGATTGCAAGAAGGTTAAAACATATTCTAATCTAGTGGCCAGGTTTTCTTCCTTCCTTCCTTCCTTCCTTCCTTCCTTCCTTCCTTCCTTCCTTCCTTCCTTCCTTCCTTCCTTTCTCTCTCTCTCTCTCTCCCCCCCCCTCTCTCTTTCTCTCTCTCTCTCTCTTTCTTTCTCTCTCCTTCTTTCCTTCCTTCCTTCCTTCCTTCCTTCCTTCCTTCCTTCCTTCCTTGTTTTTAACTTTACAAAGGACACATGGATTTGCCAGAGAGACAAGGAGAGATAGAAAGCACCACTTGAGACTGGTTCCATCACTGTATTCTCATGTAGTTGAGCACAGTTTGAGTCCCGGACCTGGTAGCTTGAAACTCATGCCGGACACATGTGCTTGCATGCCCAAGATCCTGGGGAGAGACTGGAGGAGAAGGGATTATGGTGTAACCATCCCTCCTGCAGAGTGATTTCTCATTTTCCCTCTCACTATCTCTGTCTCTCTCTCGAGCAAGTGCATGCATTCGAAGGCCAAACCTCTTAAAAAAAAAAAAAAGGAAGTTGGGGCTAGCAGGTTGTCTGGAGGTTACGGCTCTGGACAAAAAAGTGCTCAAACTTTTACCCACATGGCTAACCACAGTTTGAGTCTTGGACACTCTCTCTCTCTCTCTCTTTCTCTCTCTGTATGTCTCTTTCTGGTCAAATTAAAATAAATGAATGAATAAATAAAATAAATATTTCTTAAAAAAAAAAAAAAAAAAGCAAGCACCTCTCAATGGAGCGTGGTCATACCACAGTCCCTTCTCTTCCTCCTTCTCATCCTGTAGGGATTTGGGGCATGCACACATGCAGCCAGTGTGTTTTTCAAGCCATTTGGTCCAGGACTCAAACCGTATAGTTGGCCATATGGAATCTAATTGCCTGAATCACTATGCTACCGACTGGTCCTAAAAAGGTTTTTTAAATGTTTATTTCTTTCAGGAGAGACAATTTCTTTCATGTGAGTGCACCCTTCACAGGCTGTCATCACCCCACTGTCCCCTTTTCCAGCCCTCCAGCTCCTCAGGTTTTTGGGCACATGCACACCAGGAACATTTCAGGTTAAGCGGGGATGTAACCCCCTCATTAGCCTTGGGGCTCACAACACTTCAGATCAGTAAGCTGTTGCTTGAGCCACCAGGGCTGGACTTGGCCAAGAATTTTCATGCCATCTGTCGTAGTTTTGTTTTTTAGGTTTTGCCACAGGACTTGGGCACTTGCCAGAGAGACAGTGAGAGGGAAAGTGAGAAATCACCCCCCAGGGGGGATGGGCCACAATCCCGTCTCCATTCTCCTGGATTTCTGGGCACACATGCACAATGCCTAGCATGATTTTCAAGCCGCCAGGTCTGGGACTAGAACCATGATATGGGAGTCCCGTGCCTTACCCACTATACCACCTTCTGCCCTCACCTTGTAGTTTTTATCTTAAACTCTTGTTTGTTTCTTTCCTAGAAGCTATTAAAACTTGCAAGGGCCAGCAGGTGGCATGGTGATTTAGGTACTGGACTCTCATGCAGCTAACTGTGGTTTGAGTCCCGGGCCCAGTGGCTTGGAAACTCACATCAGGCATGTGTGCATGCATGCCCAAAATTGTGAGAGGAGAATGGAAGAGAAAGGATTGCAGCATGGCCATCCCCCTGAGGAGGTGGTGTGGGGCAGTGATTTCTCACTTTCCCTTTCTCTGTATCTGTCTGTCTCCTGTCTCTCTCTCTCTCTCTCTCTCTGGTGAGTATACAAACCCTGTGGCAAAAACCTAAACAAACAAACAAAACAAAAAACACCTCAAAACTTGTAAATGTTTTTTCTGTTCATTCATTATATTTTCAGCCCTTGTAACTGTGGGACAGAAAACATAATGGATGGAAACAGAAACTGTCTTTTTAGTTCTTTACTGCATTTTACCATCAACCATAATATTTGATGCATAATAGGTACTCAAGAAATGTTGGTTGAATGAATGAATAGGATGAGCCAGGAGGAGAAGATCCTGCACAGACAAGTCAGTAAGCCTTGAGCAGGGAGAAGGGAAGACAGCCCAGGCCTTCAACAGGGAATGGAAGGAAGCGCAGTAGAAGGCGGCCGAGGGGACAGTAAATTCCCTGGATACTTTTCCCATTGTTGCTGTTATGTTAGGTAAGACTATGCTAAGGAGGGGAGATACAGAATGTCATATCATAAAAAAACAAGGTACAAAATGGGCGAATGCATAGACACACTGGCTCTTGGAAGCAATTCATGGTGATTTGCCATTGGGTAAGGTTTGTTACCTTTCTCTAAACCAGCCAAAGGCTCTCTAAGAACTGAGGTTTCTTGGTTTGCAAATCACCTGGAGGTTGTGTGTGTGTGTGTGCGTGTGTGTGTGTGTGTGTTCCAAGCATCTGACTCCTCTATTTAAATTCTCTGCCTTGGCCTTCAGATGGTATTTGAGCAGCTTTAGATTAGATTATCTGTGCTGGGATAATGGAGCAATTTTGCCACAAATCGCCTCTGTACTTCGGATTGTTTAGCTCTTCTGGACCTGAGTGGCAAAAAAAAAAAAAAAAAAAAAAAAGTCCTGATTTTGTCTGGTTTGGCCTGCTGTAGTGTGACTTAAGGTTGCAAAGTCCCAGACCTTAGGACACTTAAAATACTAACATATTAACGAAAAGGCAAAACAAACCAGAAGAAAACAAATCAAAAAAAGAATAAAAGGCACTTCTCCCAAAACAAACAAGTCCTCAAACCCAAATAATTCTACCTTCTACACTGTCCCATGCTGATGGAGCTTTGCAGGGAAATATTTGACCTTGAAACACAGGGTTCTCTCATAATGAGAAGAATATTCCAGGGGGAAAATCAGAGGGCAGTGGAGACAAATTTAGCTCCTGTTCTCTTCACCTTGAGAAAGGAGGCTTGCAGTCAGGTCAGTGGCCAGTGCTTAAGTGCCAGTGCTTAAGTGCTCTTACTACACATGGACCACAGAGAAATAAAGCAGGAGACTTGAACTTAATACAGACTTTTCCAGAATACTTTTTTTTTTTTTTAAAGATAGAGTCTTGCTGAATCCTAATCTTGTTTCCTTAGTCTCCGTACTGGGAGCAGAGGTGCACACTACTGTGCCCGACCTTAAGGTTGGACTGAAATTGGACCCAGGCTTCCCATGTGGTCCCAGCCCGCAGAGCACAGTGTCTCGGCAGCATGACCACTGCACTGGGGCCTCCAGAATATGTGGGTAGACTTGGAGTTGGTGGACTTGTGCATCAGACTGTATCCTCATTCCTCGTGTCCCCAGGCCTGGTTTCCACTTCGGTGAAATAAGTGAAAGTAGCAATGCCATTCTTCTGTAAACCAGCTTTTAAAACACTTGCTTTTGCTATTTCATTCCATCCTGATAAATAAGCCGGGAAGAGAAGCAGGGTAGCATTCTTACCGTCCTTGTACACATGCAGAAAACTGATGCACAGAGAGGTCAAGTTGCCCAGTTAAGGGCTAGACTCCACGTCTCTTCGCTGAAAAAGCCCAACGATATCACATTACAGGACTGTCTCTTGTAAACAGGTCCTGAACACGAATGAAAAAGAGCCTGATGCTGTGAACTCTAGCTCTTAGAGGTTCTATTTGTTTTCCTTCAGCAAAATGCTGAATTGATGGACTCTGAGCTTCTGTGTTGGGCAGGTTTCCTTCCTTGTCTGGCTACCCAGGCCTCATCCAGACAGGCACTGAGTTTTCTAATGACCTCCAGTTGAGGTGCGAGAGAAACAGCATGAACAACTGTGCTGACTTTGGTGAGCAGGACAGAAAATGGAATAAGTTTAATATGACTGAAACACTGTGGAATTCCTTTTTTTTTTTTTTTAACAGATTTTTGCATCAGGGCACATGCACTACTTGCTGGAGAGACAAAGAGAGACAGAGAGATAGAAAGTGAGAAATCACTCCCCGCTCCGGGGGGTGGATAATCACACCGCAGTCCCTTCTCCTCTATTCTCTTGCGATTTTGGGCACACATGCACACACGTGCCCCGTGTGAGTTTTAAGCCACCGGGTTTGGGACTCGTATCATGATTGACTATGCGGGAGTCCAGCAATGTAACCATTATGCCATCTGCTAGTCCCTCTTTTTTTTTTTTTTTTTTTTTTAAATAAGCTTATTTATTTCATCCATAAGCAAGGGAGAGAGAGAGGGACAGCATCCCGAAAAGAGTCCTGATGTGCAGTTCACCCCTGTCTAGCCAGACCCAGATCATGGGCACATGTCCCCAGTGCTCAGGGAGGGCTCTAGATGCGAGCCGAGAACCTTCCCGTGTAGGTCAGCCTAGCAGAGCGTCGTGTTTTACGCCGCACCACCCTTCGGCCCCTGCACTAAAGAGTTCTTAAACTGACAGGTAGATGGGTGGGAGAGTCCCTGTGTGGCTTGCTCCCTGTGGGCCCCACTGCCCTTCTGGGCACATTAAGAGCCGGGTCATTCTAGGGCACTTGCTTTCATGGCTGTATCTGTGCTTTCGGATGGGGCATCTAGCTTGCCTTTTGAGTTCTATAAATGGAATCGGGGTAAAATCTTGACTCAGTTGGATATACGACCTGCAGTTTGGTTTTTCTGGTCTGGGGAGCCCTCTGCTTCACAGTGAACAGTTTGTGCAGTCAGGTAGCCCTCTCTGCCAGAGGACCAACCCCTGTGTGTTTGAAAAGGAAGACAAACCTGTATTTTGTAGAAAGGGCCTATTGTTCCCAGGGAGTGGTTCTGGCCAACTTCTTGGACTTCTTTGGCTGAGTCTGAAGAAGGAATTGGAGTCAGAATGCTAATCAGTGACTTGCACAGACATCAACAGTCAAACCTCAGGGAACTCATAGGACAGTAAACAAAAGTGCTCAACTTGAGATTCTTGAAGAAGAGCAGTAGTGTACAGGAGGTTAGAGATTAAAGCTGTGTGTTGGGGGAAAAGGTTCCTGTTCCCTGCTTTCTCAAAGGGGTAGTCTTTAATAAAGCAGTCAGGAGCCAGGGGCTCCTTTTCCTTGACCAGGGACAATGTGGTTGGCAGGCCTACTGTCAGAGGCGGGCTCCCAGCTCAGAGCTGAAGCATGCCCATGGAATCACGCTGTATCTGATTTGTAGGATTTCTCTACCTGAACTGGATGTAGGGTGTTTATTTTATTTTTATTTTTTAAAATTATTTCATTTCATCTATTATCATCATTATTATTTGTTTCTAATTTCACCAGACAGAGAGAGAGGGAGGGAGGGAGGGAGAGTGAAAAAGCAAGCTGCCATGGTTGGCCATATGAGAGTCCAGCACCTTTAATTACCGTACTACCTTCTGGCCCCGGATGTAGGTTTTTTAATTTTAGTTATCCATTGCGCTTCCATTGGTCCATCTCATGTTCCCAATTGCTCCTCTAGTTTCATATAGCAGGCTGGTGTGGGGAACTCTGTCATCAGGGAGTGATTGTTTTTCTCAATGTCAGAAATTTCAGAATTTGTGGAACCAATGTGTAGCCCCCTCATGGGGGGTCCATGAGATAGTCTCAGTTTGGCTTGGCCCTATGATTTTCCTTCTTTATGTAAGGACAGAATTATTTTCTCCTCAATTCCTGCCATCCAACCTCCTTCATGCAGATTTATGTATTCTAATCTAGACCATTCTTTGAGTTGGTGCCAGCCGCACAGCCTCCAAGTTAGATATGTGGCAAGTGGCCAAAATGATCCATGCTAGTGAACAGCATGGTGGAAAGAACTGGCCATGGAGTGGAGATACGTGGCCCTAGTTCTGACGTTGACCTGATATGTCACCTCACAGGACCATGTTTACCTGATAAGGGGTAAGACTGAACTAGAACATGGCTGCAATCATTTTAATTTCAGCCTTCTCTTCCTGTGACCTTTTAACAAGATGAGTTTTTATTCACTTGAAGTCCACCCATTCTTCCCTTGGCAGTTGTACTTACGACTCTCTCCGCCTGAGTCTAAGTTGGATGAGTAGAGAAGTCACTCCTACTCCGTGTTCTGTTACCCTCCTCTCTGTGGTGAGCACACATCAAAAACTTTCCCTCCAGGTTCACCCTAGTCTCCAGTGGGAGAGAGTACCCACTACTACCTGCAGGCCTGATCTCGTTTAATCAAAACTGAAATAAGTCAGACAGAGCTGGGGTTCATGGGACAAACGGGAGCATCTGAAGGTTAAGGTGGGGAATCACTATGAGAAAATGAGTAAGAGTGTAGACTTGGGCTTTGAAGACAGATTACGCAGTCCTCAGTGTGCTCTATTAGGAGGTCATGTTGTCTTCCCAGCTACTGACTGGACTGGTCAGGATGCCTGCTGAACTACTGAAAGATCAGAAATCTGCTGGGGGACTTACCCGGAAGTGTCACGGTGCTGTAACTGGGTTTGCTATTCTTTTTAGAATATTTATCTAATTTTATTTATTATTATTGTTTTAATTTGACCAGAGAGAGAGAGAGAGAGAGAGAGAGAGAGAGAGAGAAGAGCGAGAGAGAAGAGCGAGCAAGAAAGCAAGCCGCCAGTTTCAGGACTCAAACCTCAGTCAGCCATTTGGGAGTTCAGCACCTTAACCACCATGCAACCTGCCGACCCCATAAAGGATTTTCTTAAGGAGACTCGAGGCTGAGCTGCCACATCCCTGGGAGGTACTTCCCACTGGCTGCTTGTGGTCTGGACATCCCCGATGGCCCTGGCCCACACCTGTCTGTACGTCTCTCCTTCTACAAGCCCCACTGTGTTCACAGAGGTATGATGGGTAGCGCTCCGCTCGGGGTATGGACACCATTCCCTTCCAGGACATTGAATAACCATACGTGTGACCCTGCCTGGCTTCTGATCTTTCAAGCCGGTTCTTAAAGCTGTTCAGAAGGGTGAAACCCAGTATTGCTTAAGCAACCTTGCTTTCCCGTAGGTTTATTTTTATTTTCCGTGCCCCCACCCACCTTGTTTTTCAGCCATCACCGAGTATTTGTTGAGTTACTCAGACACTCGGCCAGACTCTGTGGGAGAATAAAAAGATGTGTAAGGAATCATCCCAGAACTAGAGGGACAAATCCATTTGAGAGGGCAAGGCCTAACTTAAACACATAGAAAGTCATTTAGTAATGTCGGCCATACATGGAGTAGATAATAGCATCGGGGGAGAGAGAGAGAGAGAGAGAAAGATATTTCTGTCCAAGAGTGCTCAGAGGACGCTGCATTGAGGTGGTAGAATCCTTCACATTGCCTGATACCTTAATTTTTTTCTTCCTATGTTATCATTTATATGCAGTATACATATAAATGTGTACATGTGAACATGTACACATGTAAGAAGACATACACAAAAAGACATACATGTAAGTTACAACGCAGAGTGGTAAAATGAGCCCCTAAGAGCTCACCATCCACCTAGGAACTAGAACATATCAGAACTGCCGCCCTACCTGTGTTTCCTGTGTCCCTCATTCTACCCCAGCCTTCCCTCCCATGGTAACCAGTATTTTGAATTTTGTGGGTCTTGTTCCCTTGCCTTTTTTTTTTTTTCTTTTTTGAAAGTCTCTGTAGAATGCATATGTTTTCCTCAAAGACGTCATAATTTTCTGTGATACAAGATTTCTGTGGGTAAAACAGCTAGGACATATGTGATGACTCATTTTGTGTTAACTTGGCTGGGCCGCAGTGCCCAGGTAGGTGGTCAGGCATTATTCTAGATATTTCTGTGAGCTTGTGTATGGATGGATTATCCTTTAAATTGGTGGACTTTGAGTGAAGCACCTACCCTCCATAGCGTGGGTGGGCCTCACCCAATCAGTCGAAGGCCTGAACAGAACAGAAGACTGACTGCCTAGAGCCAAAGGGAAAGCTGCAGCAGATGGTCTAGGGATTTGCACAGCAACCTCAGCTCTTCCTCTCCAGCCTACTGGCCCGCCTTGCAGATTTTGGACTATCTGCCTCTGTAAGCATGAGCGCCAATTCCTTAAAGCAAATCTCTATATACACATCCTGTTGGTCCTGGTTTTTGGGAGAACTTTGACTAATAGAAGTATATAACGCTTCTCTGCTTTCCACATAGATTGCATTTCAGAATTCATTTATAGGGAATGCTTACATCAGGGGGTCAGCAATGTATTAGTCACATACCAGGAAAGCGTTTGGATGATTTTAGTCTAGGCCATGGATTAGAATCCTTCATTTTCTATAAAGCAAAGCTACGTCTTTCTGGAGTATCCTTTTCTTTTTTTGGCCTTTTGCCTCCTCCTAAAGATCCATAGTATCTCTGGTCACTCTGGTGCCCCCTCCACGTCCCCTACACACTCACACCTGTCCCTTGCCATCATGGGGCCATATCTGTGCTTCGCCATGCCTTCTCTGTGGAGCCCTGGGTCCGCCCATCCTCGCTAGGAAAGACACGGAGCTTCTCTCAATGCCTGTCTTCTCATGTGTTGGGGGGAGTCGTCAGTCTGTATTTATTATGTGTCGCTGTGTGCCAGTTATTGATTTACCTGTTTATTCCATGTACCTTCACAATCCAGGTAGTAGCTACTAACATTTTGCCCACCTTGCAGTGAGAAAATGGCCAGGAAGCTGTAGAAATGGGATTGGAATTCAGGCAGTTTCTCTTCAAAGCATCTGCTCCTGAGACTTTTAAAACAACTAAAGTATAAACTGGAAAGTACTCTACAAATAGAAGCTACTACCATTATTATTATTTTTTTCTTTTTTTAAGTTTTAGTCATAGGGCAGGTGTGCTCACCAGAGAGGAGAGAGAGAGATACAGGGAGAAGGAAGGTGAAAAATCACCCTCCAGACGGGATAGCCACACCACAATCTCTTCCCCTCCCTTCTTCTCTAGAGATTTTGGGCATGCACGCACAAGAGCCTGGTGTGATTTTCAAGCTTTCTGGTATGGGACTTGAACCATGGCCATGTAGGAATTCCGAGCCTTAACTACCACTGGCCCTGCTACTGCCATTATTAAAATGCACCCATCACCTTGGGACCTGGCGCTCCTTAGTTGCTAACTAGGGCATTTTCAGAGCTGGTCAGGCTAATGACATTAGTAGCAAGGTATTGGCTTTCCTAGGAAGCCTTGGGTCTTTGATGGAAGCTTTCTGGTGGAGCCATTCCCAGGCCCTGGGAAGTCCTAGAGGTGGCCTTCATAACGTGATAGCTTGTTAGTGGGCAGGTAGGGTCACTAGCCTTCCCTCAGGTTACATCCATAACATCCCTACTTTGTGTTTAGACAGGTCCTGGAGGCTGCAGTGTCGCCCATTGAGACTAGGTGCTTCCATACTTAACCCAGGCAAGGACACCTAGCTTGGCAGGGCAGCGACCTCAGCCAGGCCTGGTAAATATTTGGCACATCCTTCCCCTCTTGGGACCATGGCACTTGTTAAACGATCATCACCCTTGTCTGTATAATCACTACTAATTGATCAGGTTGGGCAAATGGCCTGGAAGGCCTGGGTGTCCCCTGAGAACTGAGCTTGGCAGGAGATTTTGCCTGTCCTTTCTTGTTTTCCTTCCCAACCATATTTCTCCAGGTTTCCACATGGACTTGGTCTGTTCTTCTTGTTTCTTTGGTGCTTTTCATTCTTCCTGTCTGGTCAGAAGTGAATTGGTACCACACAGATTCTAGAACTGATCCTCAAGGAATGAGCTCTTGGGACCAGCAGTTAGCGTAATGGCTATGTCGCTGGACTCCCATGTAGTCGACCGTGGTTCGAGTCCCAGACCCGGTGGCTTAAACTCACGCTGGGCGCATGTGCGTGCGTGCCCACGATCCCGAGAGGAGAATGGAGGAGAAGGGATTGCGGCGTGGCCATCCCCTCTGGGGGGAGGGATGATTTCTCGCTTTCTATCTCTCTGTCTCTCTCTTTCTGGCGAGCGCATGTACCCAATAAGGAAACAAAGAAAAAAAAAAAGGAATGAGCTCTTTCTTTTCACGAAGTCTAAGTCCATTTTTGAGTCATGGCAAGACATTCTAGAAGTTTCTTTACAAGGCTAATGTCATCTATCTCAGCTCTGGAGGGAGAAATGATTCTTTTTTTTTTTTTTAAGAACAGTCCTTTTTTTATCATTATTTATTTAATTTTATTTAGTCACTCATTTATTTTAATTTGACCAGAGAGAGACACAGAGGAGGAAAGAGAGAGAGGGAAAGTGAGAAAGGAAGCCACCAGGTCCAGGACTCGAACCGTGGTCGGCCATGTGGGAGTGTCCAGCACCTTAACCACCACGCCACTTGCTGGTCCCATGGAGGGAGAAATGATTCTTGTAGACACTCTTTCGAAGACACTCTTATCTTTTTTCTTCATACATCCTGGTTCCTGTACTCTCCTGTAGACATTAGTATGTCGTAGACATTAGTATATAGAGGTATTGTCGCAGATGCCAAATTCCTTTAGGATGTTTGTGTGCACCATCGTTTTCTGTGGGAGACTGATTCTGTTCCCTCTGTTTTCCAAACATTTCTCCTTAAAAGTATTTGCAAATATCAGTCAAACAAGGGAACAATGGTCCCTGGGTCTGTTAGGGCATATCCTTAATGACTCGAAAATGAATAAAGTATAGAGGAATACTAGTCTGAGGTCGTGATTCATACGTCATTTCCTTGCTTTCTTCAACATCATTATTTTTGAACCAGAAAGTATTTTGATCAACATTTTTAAGGAAGAATTATATGGTATTTCCCAACCTTCCCCTGTGGGTGGAATTTCATCACTGAATCACTTTTCTCTATTTTCTTTCTGCTGTCTGTTTTGTCAAGGCTCCAGCAAACTTCAGCCTTTTTTCCATGTTTTTTTTTTTTTTCTTTTTTTGTCCTGAAAATGTAGCATGGTATTTTCTAGCCTAACAAGGAAGCCTCATTAAAAACAAAGCATTTTAGGTTGGCTGCATGCGCAGTGGTCAAGCACTATGCATTGGGAGCTGGCTCCCACATGGCCAAATGTGGTTCGAATCCTGTCCCTGGTGATCTAAACAACATGCCAGATGCATGTATGTACATGCCCAGAATCCTGACAGGAAGGAAAAAATGGCATGACATGCCCCATCGGGAGACCCTTTCTCTCTGGCAAGGGTTTGTGCTTGGCATTGGCCGGGGGCAGGGGAAACATTTGTCCAGTCCTCAGGTGAAGCTATGAACCCTGATCAATGTTCCCACCTACTTGTTGCACTTTTTAGCAGTTTCAGAGGTTGGGTGAACAGTCCTCTCACCTACTATGGACGAAGCGAAGGGCATTGCTTTTATTTACCTTTGTCTTGGTCCAACCTGTTTCATACAGTGAATTTATTTTAAGGGATAAAAGTGCAATTTTAAAATATTTTGGGCTAGCCAGTGGCATGGTGGTAAAAGTGGCTGGATCACACACGGCCGACTGCATGGTTCAAGTCCTAGACCCAGTGGATTGAAAAACACACTGGACCTGTGTGTGTGCATGCCCAAAATCCTGGGAGGAAAATGGAGAAGGGATTAGGGCATGGCCATTCTCCCTGGGGGGTGGGGGGCCCTTTGTCTCTTTTGCTCTTTCTCTCAGTCCTTCCCTCTCTTTCTGTCTTTCTCCAGTGAGCCCATGCCCCATATAGTAAATGAATAAGATAACAAAAAAAAATTTCACATGTGGTTAGATTTGTAGCAGTTTCAAACTGGTCTGAGACTTAGGATGGGAAGCCGGCTCTATGGAGATCCTATGTGGGATAAAGGGCCGGGGAGCCTGTCCCTTCTTGAAAAATATGACCTTGGAAAACCCCTTAGCTGTGCATCCTTTGGTCATGTATGTCCCCATGGTCCGGCTGTCCCATTTATATTAGTGTTCTCCAGAGAAACAGAACTAACAGGAGATCTATGTCAGTTTCATTATCAACAAATAGAGGAGTGGGTATGTATGCATAGTAGTCACCATTATCTGCAGGGGATTTATTCCAAGACCCCCAGGAAGTTCCTGAAACCAGGTAGTAACCAACCCTATATATTATGTTTACTCCTTATGATAAAGTTTAATTTATAAATTAGGGGGCCAGCCAATGTGGTGGTTAAGGCAGCTGGATCCCACATGGCTGAGTGTGTGGTTTGAGTCCCAGACCCAGCAGCTTGGAAAATCCACTGGACATATGTGCACGTGTGCCCAAACTCCTGAGAGGAGAATGAAGGAGAACGGATTGCAGCATGGCCACTATGAGGGGTGCTTTCTCATTTTCCCCCTCTCTCTTTCTCTCCCTGTCTCTCTCCAGGAAGCACATAAACCTTATAGTAAAAAAATAAATAAATAAACGGAAAGAATATAAAAATGATTATAAATGAAGAATAGTAAGAGATTAACAGTAATATCTAATAATAAAGTAGACCAATTATAACAGTATACTGTAGTAAAAGTTAAAGTGAATGTTGTCTTTCTCTCTATCTCAGAGTTTTATTGTACTGTACTTACCTATTTCTAGACCATGGTTGGAACTGTGGAAAGCAAAACCATTGATAAAGGAACCTACCGTTTGTTGTGTATTTACAAAGAGACACAGAGACATAGGCTGATTTTAAAAATTGGTGTACCCAGTTGTGGGGACAAGCAGACTGGAGATCCAGGGTAGGGCTGATGTTGCAATTTGACGTCTAAAGGCAGTTTGGAGGCCAAACTCTTTGAAGGACTATGTTTTCTTCTTTTTCTTTTTCAGAGGTTTTGGCTATAGGGCACATGCACTCGCCAGAGAGACGGAGAGACAGAAAGTGAGAAATCATTCCCCCGGGGGATGGCCACGCCGCAATCCCTTCTCCTCCATTCTCCTCCCGGGATCTTGGGCATGCACACACACACGCCCAGTGTGAGTTTAAGCCACTGGGTCTGGGACTTGAACTGCGGTTGACTGCATGGGAGTCCAGCGACATAGCCATTATGCCAACTGCTGGTCCCCTATGTTTTTTTTCTTTTCTTTTCTTTTCTTTTCTTTTCTTTTCTTTTCTTTTCTTTTCTTTTCTTTTCTTTTCCTTTCTATTTCATGAGTGAGAAAGAGACACCACCCACAAAAGGGTCTTGATGGCACACTCCGTCGCCAGTCTTAGCCAACCTTGGATCACATAATCACAAGCTCAGTGTACTCAGGGAGGTCTCTGACTTGAACTTGGAGCCTTCCCATGTGGGCCAGCTTCTCAAAAACGTCACTTTTAACCGCTGGGCCCTTGTCTAGCCTTGGGATGTCAGTCTTCCTTCCATTGATAGGATGAGGCCCACCCACATTACATTATCTGCTTTACTCAAAATCTACTGATTTAAATGTTAATCTCATTAAAAAAAACAAAAAAAAAAACAAAAACAAAACTTCACTGCAACATCTAGACTGGTATTTAACCAAAAGTTGGGCAGTGTAAGTCAGCTAGGTAACACATGAAATTAATCATCCCAACATCTCAGGGCTTTTAGGAGTATCAGATAGAAACAGGCATGAGCTGGCAGCCTGGATGAAAGAGGTAAGTGTTCCTCAGCACATCTGCCTCTCCTACTCTGCCTCCTCTGCATCCTTTCTCCCCTCGCCATCATCCTTTTCCTCCAGGGTCTAACATCCGCTCTGGTCTCCCACACCGTCTGAAATGGGGGATGTGTACAAAGTGAGAATAAGGGAGAATGACCAAGAGAGTGGCTCATCTCCACTGGGAAGAGAAAATACCTCGAAGTCAGACAGACTGGAGTTAATATAGCTCTTTTATGATCGTGGGCAGGGAATATGTCTCCTTGTGCTTCTGGTCACTTATCTCCAAAAGGAGGGTCTTTATATTTATCTGATCCAATTCTTGGGACATAGCGTATGTGTGTGCACTTCCTTTGCTTCAGATGTTTTGTAATTGCCCATCTCAGAGTGTTTTTTAGATTTATTTCTCAGATTTATCTCATTACCACTGATTTTGAACTCGCTCAGGCTGTGTGTGCCTACACGTCTTGTTAGATTAGATTGCTCATTATACTATGATTGTGAACCAAAGTTTCTGCAGAGTCTTGTGGTGAATGTTCTTGTACATTAATCTCCTTTGGTATTACTCAGACAAACACATGTCTGCCTCAGGGCCTTTGTGTGTACTGCTTTCTCTACATGGAGCCCTTCCCCCAGATAACTGCGTGGCTTGTTCCTGAACTTCTTTCGAATGTCATCCCCTCAGAAGGGCTCTCCCTGAACTTTACAGAAAATAATATACACACTCAGTTTCTGTTGCACTTACTTCACTTTGTTTTTTTCCACAGTACTTATCTGGAATATGTATCTATTTTCTAGCTGTGCCCTCCCCCTAGAACAGTGGTTCACAAAATCCTAACACCACTCGTACACCAGAACAATTACATGAGAAACTATGGGAAAGAGAGCCAGGCATCAATATTTTATAAAACTCCTGGGTAAGGGGCTGGCAGGTAGTGTGGTGGTTAAGGGCACTGGAATCCCACATGGGTGACCACAGTTTGAGTCCTGTACCTGGCGGCTTGCTTTCTCACTTTCTCTCTCTCTCTGGTCAAATTAAAATAAATAAAGTTAAAGAATTTTTCAGAGAGGTTTTTGCTATAGGACACATGCTCTCGACAGAGAGACAGAAAGCTAGAAATCATCCCCAGGGGGGATGGCCATGCCGCAATCCCTTCTCCTCCATTCTCCTCTCGGGATCTTGGGCATGCACACACTTGCACCTGGCATGAGTTTAAGACACCGGATCCAGGACTCAAACTGCGGTTGACTACATGGGAGTCCAGCGACATAGTCATTACGCCAACTGCTGGTCCCTCAAGTTAAAGAATTCTTTAAAAAAAAAAAAAAAAAAAAGCCCTCCCAAGTGATTCCTCTGTGTGTCCAAGGCTGAGATCCAGTACTGTAGTCTAGAACCTTATTGTTCAGACTGTGGACTTGGTAGCATCAACATCACCTGAGAGCAGATTTGAAATACAGGTTTTTGGCCCCACCCCGTACCTGCTGAGTCCAATTTTGCTCTTTGGCTACATCCCCCAGCGATTTGTGTGACACTGAAGTTCGGGATGCACTACACTAGAATGTAAGCCAGGAGCTTCAATCTGGTAACTGCTGTAGTCTTAGTATCCTAACAGTACCTTATACATGGTAAGCACTCACTAAATACTTACCCAGTGAATGAATGAATTAAAGCCCTAGGTAAGAGCAAAAAGGAGGTAATAAGAGGAAGAGAACAAATAAAAAGGGATGACAGAAAGAAAATAGCTGGGCCAGCCCGTGTTCCCTGAGCACAGTTATAACCAGTGCAGCTTGTTCCTGCACCCTGCTAAATCAAAACACAGCCAGCTTCACTTCCACTATCCTGGGCTTTCCTCTGGCTCTGCCTTTCCAAGGTGATAGCTGGCTAATCAAAGATACTGTGATAACAAATTGCCTGACTACCCAGCCCTGCTCCTTCTCAAGCATATATTGGATTAGGGGCCTGCTAAAACCAATTAACCAATTAAGTGAATAATTCAGTAAGACTTTATGGACTGCCTGCTTTATGCATCATTTAACATAAGCTCAAGAAGCTAAGAACCAAAGATGGAAAAGACACAACTTATAGTCCAGCTATAGAGACAGACCTTTAGGTCAGTAATTATTATTTGAGGCAAAAAAGAAGAAAAAAAAGAGGAAGAGAAAACTCAGTGCTGTAAGACTCCGTAGGCATGTTTATAGACTGCTGTGGAAAGTCAAGAATGGGTGATTTATTTCATATTGGAGGTTCAGAGTAGACTACCTGATGGACAGATCAGGGGACATTTGGGTTGGGTATATAAGCGGTTAGCAAGCTCAGGAGTTTTGGTTATCACAGAGGCAGGCAGATGGCAGTGAAAGTGTTGCAGTAGAGTCTATTGTGTGTTTTTAGAAGATGACTGACTGTTATGGAAGGTGAACTGGAGAAGGGAGATCATGGATATATCAGAACCAGTTTGGAGCTGCATAGAGGTAATAGCCAAGTGAGATGACAAGGCTTTGACCTTGGGTAGTGGCGATAGGATATAAAATGTGCAAGAGTTTTTGAGGTTTTTTCAAATGTGGGAGATTATGTCTTTTTTATTTAATGTGAATGAGCAGGAATTCTTGGAGAACATAAAATTTGAAATTTTATGATCATGTACACTGAATGATATATAATTATAAGCCATTTCTCTTTCATTGGCCATCAGGTAGACTGGATTAGAGGAGAGTTGAGCACTCCCTTTTTCTTAGAGATCTTCATGTCAAGGTGGACCCTAGTGACTACTTATTTTGACCACTTTATCTGGAAGACAAAGAGAAGGAAACCAAGATATAAAGGGATCATCAGAGCCATGAATGGAACTCAGACTTACCATTATTAGAATATATTGAGCACCAGGTTTTATTAAATGCATTTTCTTTTAATTCTCACAATCTTATAAAATAGGAGATCATATTTTTTATTTCAAAGATGTGAAAACTAACAGTCAAGTAGGTTAAATAACTCACCCAGGCCACATAGCCAGTTAGTAACCCAACTGGGATTTGAACCCATGTCTAGTCCCAAACTAAGCAGTACTCTTTCTTGCTGTGCCCTTCTGTTTTCTGAATCAGCAGTCTCTTTGCTTCTGGATGATGAGTTAACCTTATGAAGCAGGTCAGATGTTTTTCTTATTTTTATGTGAAGTTTGTTTTCATTAATAATCTTAATTGAGAATTTGTGACAGCTGGTTTAGCTGATTTCTCTCTGTAACCTTTTTTTTTAGAATTTTACGGGACCAGCAGTTAGCGTAATGGCTATGTCGCTGGACTCCCATGTAGTCTACTTCGGTTCGCATCTCAGACCTGGGGGCTTAAACTCACGCCAGGCGCGTGTGCATGCGTTCCCAAGATCCCGAGAGAATGGAGGAGAAGGGATTGCGGCGTGGTCATATCCGGGGGGGGGGGGGGGGGGGGTGGTTATTTCTCGCTTTCTGTCTCTCTGTCTCTCTCACTCTCTTTCTGGGGAGAGCACACGCCCTATAGCAAAAACCTCTCAAAAAAAAAAAAAAAGAATTTTACAATGGGTCCTTTGGAAGTAAGTCTTCCTTAAAATACCTAATTGTAAAGAGAAATAGAGGAAAACTACTGAAATTAGAGAATTTCTATCAGGCTCCTTGATTAGATTTCTTATAATATTAGTAAGTATTCAGGCACTTCTTCCTTCCCTGGGAAGAATGGTGTCCTTTGATCTTTCTTATCAAGCCTGCAGTCTTGGTAACAAAGAATTTGCTGAGCACTCTGGGTCTGAGGCTGAAAAGCTGCTTGTGTATTACCCTTCCATGGAAGACCATTGGGAACCAAACACACGGAGGTCAGGGCTGTGATCTGGTGGACTGGGACTCATTTGTGCCCCTCAAGTGAGTTGACTCCAAAGAGTAAGGTCTGTCTAGACTTCTTTGATTCCTGGACTGGCATTTGTATGAGCATTTGATAGAAATTGGTTCACCTTTGACTGCAGTTGGTGGATGGGGCCAGAGTAGAGCTGGTTCCTCTCTTTCATCCTCCGTTCTAGGAAAGCTCTGGGCATGCTTACTATTTATTTAGCACATCAGCTGGATTCCCTAGACATCGCCATTCTCGAGCTGGGACCCAGACAAGAGGATCATGTTTTTTCCTTTCCTGCTCTGAAACTCTGATTTTCCTTTTGTGTGTTGAGTGAAATGACCAGGTAAGCTGCCATGGTAGGCAGTGCATATTGCACTGCAGATCGTGTGATTCCACTCCCTGTTCATGTTGTCTATACTGAAGACACTGGAGTGGCCTTAAAGCAGTTTTACGCAGCCCATAAACTGCCCAGCTGATTCACCCAGTCTTATAAGTAGGCATAGGTTCCTTATCTTTTAGATGTAAAACAGTTAGGAGGCTTTTGATTCTGAGAGTCAAAGGGCCAGCTTGGTCAGCCGCAAGCTGTTGCAAGCTGTCACAGGTACAGGTGTTTCAGAAGGTGACACTCAGGTGCTTTGGCCTTCAGTGCAAATGGATAGATGGCTTTCCTTAGCTTAAGGGGAGTCTCTTTTTTGCCTGTGCCGCGGCTCTTCCTGACTCAACGTGTGTTAATGTTGCCCTTCCATTCCAAATACCGCAATGTCAGATCTGCTACATCTTCTTCCCTTTGCCAGAGAGCAGACAACCAGCTTTGCCTTCCCAAGAGTGGACAGACATGGAGGCAAGGGTGTCACATGTTCAGCTTTGATGGCACTCGCTTCAGCTCCCTTATTTCATAACCGATTAGGATGGTCAGGCAGCACTAAGCGACACTCCGTAAAACATACCTGCTTCTTGCTGATTTCATGGTTCTGGAGGGGAGGCTGTGCACGGGAATAAAGATCGATTGGAGTAACAAGCAGGGGTGCTGTGGATTATTTATTTATACTAAATAAGTAAGTGTCTTTTTGACAGCTGCTTTCCCTGGTAGTATAATATAGTAATCATGTGCACATGCGTGTGTGTGTGTGTGTGTGTGTGTGTGTAATAGCGAGCATCCATCTGACTCTAGCTGTCATGTGTGAGAACATTAATAAAAGACCCGACTTCATGTGCGTCAGGTGATCATGGACAGTTACCAAGGCTTCCACAACTAATGTGTTTGTCTCCTGGCTCTTTTTTTTTTTTTTTTTTTTTTGGAGAGGTTTTTTGCTATAGGGCGCGTGCGCTCACCAGACAGACAGAGAGAGACATAAAGACAGAAAGCGAGAAATCACCCCCAGGGGGGATGGTCACGCCGCAGTCCCTTCTCCTCCATTCTCCTCTCGGGATCTTGGGCACACACACACACGCGCCCGGCGTGAGTTTTAAGCCACCGGGTCTGGGATGCGAACTGCGGTTGACTATGTGGGAGTCCAGCGACATAGCCATTATGCTAACTGCTGGTTCCCTCCTGGCTCCTTTTGAAAAAACTTGGGAAAGCTTTCCCAAAGCCATTTCTTTCTTTCTTTTTTTTTTGTATTACTTGATTTTATTTTACACTAAGTACTGGGCACAGAGCAATCCTCCTTAATAAAGTTGAAAGTTAGCTTTGCTCAGAACATTTTTTAGTAATGCACATTAAAAAAAAAGTATTCATCTTACAAATTGTTTTCCAAAGCCATTTCTTAGAGAATACACTTTGGAAGTTCCTTTAGTTTGTTATTGATCAAGGAACTTGCATGCAAATGCACGCTGGACTGTGAGTGCCCTCTGGCATTCCTCAAGGCTGGTCCTGACCCCAAGCTACCTGCTGCCACACCCTGTCCTCTAGCTGAGGAGTCTGGGCTTTCAACAGAGTTATGGGCCTGTTCTCTCCATCTCAACTGCCCCTTGTTTTATGTAGATGTCTCAGAGAAAAAGAACAAATAGAATGCTGTCTTTTAAAAAGCTTCTGTAAAACATGGGGAAACGTCAGACTTTGTTTATATCAGAGAGAAAGAGAGAAAATGAGGTCCCTATTTTAGGATTTGAGATAGATTTGGGGAGTTTAGAAAAAAACAGTGGTCCAAAGTAAGCAATACTTTTTTTTGTTTGTTTTTTGCCATAGGACCTGTGTGCTTGTCAGGGGGAGAGAGAGACAGTGAGAGGGAAAGTGAGAAATCACCCTTTAAGGGGAGGTGGCTACACTGCAATCCTTTCTCCTCCATTCTCCTCTCCTCTCAGGATTTTGGGCTTGTGTGCACGCATGCACGCCCAGAATCATCCTGCGTGATTTTCTTCCCACTGGGCTTGGGACTTGAACCACAGTGGGCCATATGGGAATCCAGTGCCCCAACCATCACACCACCTATTGACCCGAAGTAAACAATACTTTATGTGTGCATCAGAGAGACCTTTTCTGTGTGTCCGATCAGTATTGGGGGTGTCACCCCATTCTGTCCTCCATGCTCCCCTGTGCTGACCACCTCCCTGCGTCTCAGCCCAAAGGCTCACACCGCCCTTGACCTCACCCTGTATCTTCTGACACAGCACCCAGCTTACTGGATGTTTTACAGTGACTCCAACTGGAGGTAGAGTGGTTGCATTTTTGCACTGGGATTCACCAATTATGTGAGACCCAGTACAAAATGCAAGTTCAGGACCCCTTGTTCAAAAATTATGAAGAGTTCCAAGATGGACACAGCACACGATTCAGCAAGCACTGACAGGCACTGGGCCCCTGGGTGATGGCACAGAGCCCATTCATTTAGCCAGCCTCGTGCACGGTACGGTATTCTGGAATAAGCAGGAGTTGGTTTAAGGGCTGCTTGCCTCTCAAACCCAGTCACTGTGAGGCCTCTGACAGATCCCTGACCTGTGATTCAGAAAGAGTCATTCAGACAGGAATTGCCCAGGGTCTGGTTTTCTCTCTTTTCTCGCCGTTGAGGCGGTACAGAATGTGTGTTTAGTGCATCCTGTCTATTAGGGCGATCACTGTGGTTTCTTTGGCATCTCCAGACTGGAAGGAAATCAGATTAAATCAAGGATTTTGATGCTACCCACAGACTGGCTAAGATGTCACTCTGTTGGTGAGCCACCAGGGTGAGGGAAACAAGCCTGGCCATGACAGTCACATGACTGGAGTCTGGGATCCATGTGCTCTGGGCGGGAGGCCTGCATCTCAAGGTAGGAAGCACTGCCAGAGGGGCGAGTGCCCTCTTGATGTTTTTTAGCGAAGAAAATACTCTTCTTGCCCCAAATGATCATACGGTCTCTCTGGGCAATGCAGTGTGATTAAAAATAAACAAACTTTAGACCCCTGAAAGATGCTGATCTTTTAGGTCTAAAATGTGGGACTCTCAGCTCTTTCGGCGTTCTCCTACGCGGAGATGCAGCACGCCAGCCTGTCTTCCACTCACCGGGGACGGGCAGTGAAGCGAGCCTGTTTGTAATTTTACAGGGCTCTGAATAAAGATGCATTTATCTCTGGCCAGCAGTGACAGACCTCCATGTTTCTCCCAATGAGAAACTCAGTGTGCTCTGCATCTTTGCGGGTGCTTGGGCAGAGCTGCAGGAGGCAGCCTGGCCAGCCAGGCCTGGGAGGAGAAAGGCCAGTCCAGGCTCTAAAATCCAGCCAGGAGGCGGGATCGCAGCTGGGGCCAGCAGAGCAGGAGAGGACAAGGTTGGGGTGAAGAGTATTCGTAGAGTCCCTGTCCCTTCTTTTTCTTCTCCCCCACATTAGACCATTGGACTACTTCCCCCTCTGAAATAGGAAGTGGTCATGTGGTAACCAAGGCCATGGGCTTGTGCCGCCCGGGCACCAGCACGCTTGCTGGCTCTGAGTCATCCGGGAAGTGGAGGCGTCTCCTGCCGCCTGCTCTCCTGCCGTGGCCTCAGGCTTCCACTGTGCAGGAAATACTCCATCTCCCACTAATCTGAAGCTAGGAGCAGGAGCAATGGCAGTTTGTACAGATTTGGCAAAGGAATGAAGCTTGTGGGTATTTGCATTATCGAACATAGAAGGAAAAAGAGTTGATATCAAAGATGCCAAAAAGAGATGTGGGTCCAGTCTCATGGTGCAGTCAGTAGTGTACTGAATTGCAGTGCTGGAACTATATGGCCAACTGCAGGTTCAGATCCCTGGCCCGGGTAGCCTGGAACATGCTGGGTGTGCACATGTGCCCAGGGTCCTGATGAGCTAGAGGGCTAGGGATTTGGGGAGAGGGGAGAAAAAGGCAGCTCTGTGTTCACATCATAGCTCAAACACGTATTAACTTAAATTCTGTGAGCCTTAGTTTCCCATCAGTAAAGGGAGAGTAAAAATTTCTTACCCAAATTGTTTTAGATTAAGCAAAAAAATGTTTCTAAGATACGCAGGTATCTTAGAAATGAACACTAAACTGTAGTTGTTCTCTAAATAGTGGCAAAGGTAAGGAAGATAATAAAACACCACTATCTCACAGGGACTGGCCTCATCTGGCAAAGGGCAAAAAGGTCTGTACCTTACAGAAGGTCCTTCTGTACCTTACAGAAGGTCTGGTACCCTAGCTTATAGGATCCCAATTAAGTTAGCCTTATGTCTTGTGTGCAAAGCTGGAATGATGGGGAAGGTCAGCTGTTAAAATGAGATCTGTAGAGATGAGGTCCGTTTTCTGAGCCTTTTCACTTGTGATCAAAGTTGTCTATGGCCTTGGCATTTTTTTAAAAAGTATTTATTTATTTATTTCAAGACATTTTGCCAGATGGTGCATGAGCTTGCAAGAAGAAACAGAGAGAGAGAGAGAAAGTGAGAAAGCACCCTCCACAGGTGGTGGTCACTCTGCAGTCCCTTCTCTATTTCTCCCACCTTTCCGGATTTGTGGCACACACTCATGCACACACACTCAGCACATTTTTCAAGCCTCTAGGTCCAGTACTCACACTGTGGAGTTGGTTTTGTGGGATCTAGCTATCTACCGGCTGGTTCGACCTTGGCATTTTTGAGAGCTGTAATTTAAAGAAGACAATATCATTGGTTACCTCTTTGGAAATTGTAGAATTTGAACATTGTGCTTCTGCCCACTCATAGACAGGGCTGTGACTACAAAGATTAGCTGCCTTGATTTTATCTGGTAATAAGAGCATGGAAAATTGAAGCCTGTAGATGATCCAAGCAGCTCCTTTTAGCCAGTACCAATTCTTCTACCACCAGGTCTTTACAGAACTGCTAAGGAGGAGAAAAATGGACTGGTTGGAGTTCCCTCATCCTTTATGCTCTCCCTGCTTATCTTCAGTAGAAGTGCTAATGAACAGTGAAATGGCCAAAAGGTGAGAAGCTCCAGGCAGGAGAAGCAAAAACGCTCAGATAGTCCACAAACTGGATAATCTTGGTTTGGATCATTTGAGGAACTCTAATACAAAGTACAAACACATTCACCTGCTAGTCCTTGGCAGAAGGGAAATTAACACATTAGAATGAAAGCTTTTCTTTTCAACTTGCGTTTTTAATCTAGTGGTAGATAGTTTGGGACACTGCAACCTGGTAAATCTGCCAGCTGATGTTCAGATGCTCTAAGGAGTTAAACCATTCTAAGAATATCCAAGGCCTCTCATTCATTCGCTCCTAGCCTCTCTACGTCAAAGAATACGTTAAGTCAGAGAAGCCAAATTGATTTCTCTGAAAATAGAATTGAAATTGCTCTCCCAAACCCCAATCCTCAGCCACTCCCATACTGAGAGAAATGGATGACCCAAGGATTTTGACCTTTGCCCTTTGCCAGATGAGGCCAGTCCCTGTGAGATAGTGGTGTTTTATTATCTTCCTTACCTTTGCCACTATTTAGAGAACAACTACAGTTTAGTGTTCATTATCACTTTAGAGGCTTTTAGAACAGTTTGCTGGGCCCTTCTCCCAGAGTTTCTGGTTAAATAGGCCTGGGTGGAAGGCATAGAATTGGAGAATCTGAGACATTCCCAAGTTCTCGGGACCATACTTTAAAAACCACAGGTATAGAGGCTGGCAGGTGGTAAGGTGGTTAAAGGCGCTGGACTCCCCCGTGGCTGAATGCAGTTCACGTCCCTGACCTGACAGCTTGCTTTCTCACTTTCTCTCTTTCACACTCTTTCTCTCTCTCTCTCTCTCTTTCTCTCTCTCTCTCTCTCTCTCTCTCTCTCTCTCACACACACACACACACACACACACACACACACACATTCTGTCCCTCTCTGGTCAAATTAAAACAAACAAATAAGAACTACAGGTCCAGTGTATGAGAAGATGAGTTCTGAAATCAGACCACCGGGGTTGGAATCCCAGATCTTTCACTTGATAGTTGTATAGTTTATCGTTTACTTAATCTCTTAGTATCCAGGTCCTCTCATCTGTACTAGGGGGATACTGATATATCATAGGGTTGTGAGCATCAAGTGCATTAATACATGGTAGGCCTTTGGAGTATTGCCTGCTGTCTGGCAAGGGCTCACTGCGAATTAGCACAACACAGGTAGAGGCTTCTGGAAACAATCTATATAATGACTTGTGTTTTTTGAGCACTTACTATATGCCAGAGGCTAAGGGCAATCACATTCACTAGCCTCAGTCCTTCCTCTCTCCTTTCTTACTTCCCGCTAGCTTCCTTTCTCCTTGTGTTATCCCTTTCCTTCCTTCCTCCCTCCTAATCTTCCTTACTCTTCATAATTTATATTGGAATACAATTCATAGAATTCTAAATAAAAGAGAAAATGTCCATTTGCAGTCACAAAGTGTGACTTCATGAATTCTCGGAGGCCCGTTCATTGCTTCTTGATCTCTGTACCCCAGAGTGGTACAGCAGGAGTGTGGGGAACATTATTGCATGAATACTGTTATCTTTACAAGTCCAGCGGGATTTATCCATCAGGGTTCCCTTCCAGTTCTTCATCTTACCCTAGCTTCTCCAGGACCAGCACACTGACCAGTTAAGCTTCTCCTCTTCCCCTAACTGCTAGGCAGAAACACCAACGCAAGGTGGCATTGCCAATCATCTAAAAAGCTTTTATTTCATAGGAGATACCTGGACTACCTGTCAAAATCTTTAGAACAGATTTTTTTTTGAACAAGTGCTGGTGTTCTTGAGAGCCTTTAGGAAGAGTATGAGACCTCTGTCAAGAAGCATGGACCCCATACTCCTGAGGGCTCCTAGAGGGAAAGCAGTGCTGCTCTTCTACAAACCACTCTGTATACTGGCCCAGTGGGATTGGCCACTGACTCAATTGTTTTTGGGTTAAGCAGGATAATGGTTCTAACACATATGGCAGAGGTTCTGACATCCTAGCATGTAGTAGGAGCCTCATTAGGTTAGGTTTGTGTGTTGGAATAAAGTGTATGTATTCTGTTACATCATAAGTAGTTGGAATGGTGGGGAAAGTGAACCATTAAAACGGGATCCATAGAGATGAGATCCCTTTTCTCAGTCTTTCCACCTGTGATCTAAGTTGTCCATGACCTTGGCATTTAAACAGTTTTTAAGTTTGTGTATTTATTTATTTAAATTTTGCCAGGGAGCAAGTGCACTCGCTAAGGAGAGAGAGAGAGAAGGCACTCCCCATGCTGGGGAGCCATAGGTTCTTCCTCCTGACAGCTCCTGACTTAAGAGGTGCTACCCATCAGCTCCCCTCACTCTTGCTCATGCTGGGAATTCGTTAGGGATTGCCCAGTTACAGTTGGTTGAAACTCCCAGCTGAGCTATTGCTGCCTTCGGGATCATAAGCAGGTCAGCTGCCTGAGTCTCCGGTTACTCTTGCAGCTCAGGTTTCGCTCTGACAGGGCCTGATAGGGGCTACTTTCGCACAGTCGATGTGGCCAGGGCTTACAGCAAGGTTTAAGATTTCCATGTGCAGCCTTCTTGGCCGGCAGCTCCTAAGATGGAGCATGTTTGGAGGGCTTGGGAGGAAGCTGCCAGGCATGTTTGTGGTTCTTTAGTATTTGGAGCCAGTTGTGTGGGTCTTTGCCCATCAGTGCCAGGAGAGTTTATGCTTGGGGTGAATCTGTAAACCATGTGGTGTTTAAAGAGTCCATTTCCTCGTTGTTTCTCTTTGCTTGCCTTATGACTTGATTATGAAGTAAACACTGTTGGAGGATCTGTATGTGCCAGTTACTGTGCTAGTTATTGGTGGGATGGGGAGAAGGACACAAAGATAAATCAAATCTAGCCTTGAGGAAACAGCAGATGGCATTATGGTTATGTCACTGGACTCACACATGGCCAACCATGGTTCAAGGCCTGGACCCAGAAGCTTGAAATTCACGTCGGGCACGTGAGCACATGCATGTGCCTAAAATCCCGAGAGGAGAATGGAGGAGAAGGGATTACAGCATAGCCATCCTCCCTGGGGGGTGATTTCTCACTTTCTATCTCGCTGTCTTTCCAGAGGATTCTCACGCACTATTGAAAAACTTCTCCAGGAAAATGAAAACCCTAACCTTGGGCCAAGTGGTAGCATGGTCATAACTCAAATGGATCCACACGGGAGAGTCTCTGGTTTATATCTTGGGACTTCCCTGGACCTGTTGTGCTCACACACCTGTACTTAGGATCTTTCCGTTGTAAGAAAATGACCGGGACTGGCTGAAACTAGGGATGGATTTTGGCGTAAAGAGCCTATTGGGGGACCAGCAGTTGACGTAATGGCTATGTTGCTGGAGTTCCATGTAGTCGACCGTGGTTCAAGTCCTGGACCCGGTGGCTTAAACTCACACCAGGCGCATGTATGTGCATGCCCAAGATCCCGAGAGGAGAATGGAAGAGAAGGGATTACAGCATGGCCGTCCCCCTGAGGGGTGATTTCTCACTTTCTGTCTCTCTGTCTCTGTCTTTCTGGCGAGCTCATGTGCCCTATAGTAAATATCTCTCCAAAAAAAAAGAAAAAAAAGAGCCTATTGGGGGTGCTTGTCTGTCTCTCATCGGAAGAACAGATAAATAAACTTTAAAAAAGACAAAGACCCAGCCTTCAGAAAGCCTTCATTTCTGCTCTATTTATCAGCTGAAGGTTGAGTTGGTGATAAGAATAAAGAGTTGGAAGAAAGAAGACTGAAAAATAATGATAAGCCTTAGGGAGGGAGGGATGAAGTGTTAACTTAGAAAATTGTTTCAGCAGCTAAGCAGTGGCTATGTGTCTAGATCTAGGTTTGTCTGGCTGTGTGGTTATGCCAGAGGCCCTGACAGGCTGCCTAAACTTCTTTGGACCAGGTGCTCTGCATGAGAATGAAACGGTGTAGGGGAGACCCTCTTCAGCATGTCACAACAAGTTTTCTGGTAGAGGCTCCTTGAGCCGCCACATGCAGATCTTATCCTCCTGCTCTTCAGTTCTCCAGCTGCGCAGTTGGGAGGACCAGAGTTTTATAACTGTATTTCTTCTCTTATGGACTGAGGACTGCCCTACTTCTCTGTCCATTTTCCCTGTCAGCGGGGTCACCTGGGGTCACACACACCTTTTCTCCAGGACCATTCCCTGCCAAGAGTCAGCAGGCAGCCGTGAAAACGTAACCTTCCTTTTTATTTATTTTTTTTTCATTCAACATCTATTCTAGTGCTAAGTACTTACAGGTCATGTTGTAAATATGTGTATGAATGGATTGGTCAGAATTCCAAATTTTCAGTTGTAAGAACATTTCTTTTTGTTTTGTATTGTACGTGCTTAAAAATAAGAAAAGGCACTGACAAGGACTTGGCAGTCTGGAGATTTTCTTTGGGATGGCATTTGCTTTAGTAAGTTTTGACCTCTTTTGTAACAGACCAGAATGGAGTTCCCCTTTGATCTACCAGTCCAACACTGCTAGTGCCTTCCAGGTCTATCTCAAAGGTAATATATGTTTAAGACATTTCAGAGTGGTATTCTTAGGCGAAATTACAGCTTCCTCTTTGTTCAATAGGATTTACACATACTCTATCTGAGTATCTGTTATGCTGCTGAGTTTTTGTTACCTTCCCTGCTGGCTCCTTCTCCTTGCCTCAGGGTAGGCAAGAATTTGTCCTACCCATTTTTTTTCTTGTCTAAGTTTATTTCTTTCATGAGAGAGAGAGGTGAGGGGAGAGCACACCTCCAACAAGGTCTTCATACTGCAGTCTGCCCCCAGCCTCAGCCAGCCCTGATCGTGGGGACACGTGTGCCCATCGTGTATAGGCAGACCTTAGGATGTGAACCCAGGACCTTCTCATAGACATTCAGATGGGTTACCTCTGTGCCTCCGCCTGGCTCCTGCGTCGTAGGCATTTCTGTTGTTAATACATACCCAGAGTGCCTCTTGTAATTGACACGGTAGGTACTCGGAAATGTTCATGTATTTGAGAAGTATACTCAAGAAGTGACCAGACATGGATAGCTTGGCTTCTGAGAGTTCTTAAGGACATTCCAGATGGGATCTGTTTGGAAGGAGGGGCATGAGGATCCAAAAGGACAGACAGGAGATCAGCTATATCCAGATCCACAGTAGATTCCAGAAAACATTACCAGATACTATTGAGTGTGGACAGATGATCTCCTTGCTCAGTAAGCCTAGACCGCAGTTAGTTTTGAAGTACCTGCTAAGTACATGGCTCACATAGTTGATAGTAAAAATTAAAATGACCTGATTCCTTTTTAATCTAGGTTGGGAGCCAATGTATAACACAAATAACTAAAAAGTCCAAATCAGTTCAGGATTAGCATGTAAGTAGATAGGCTACAGAGAGGTAGAGGAATACCCCTTGTGTTCCAGACACTGTATGACGGAGTCTTCAGAAAGTTCATGAAAAATGTGTATTATGAAAAACTGCATGGCTTTCAAAAAATTTTTGGCACCAATATAAACTCATTCTTTTTTTAGTTTTTAATTTATTTATTTAATTGTATTTGTTTGTTATTTTTCTTCAATTTGACCAGAGTGAGACAGAACAAGAATGTGAGAGGGAGAGTGAGAAAGCAAGTCGCCAGGTCTAGGACTCGAACTGTGGTTGGCCATGTGGGAGTCCAGTGCCTTAACCACCACACCATCTGCTGGCCCCTAAACTCATTTGTTAATGCTCTCTATGAGCTCTTTGAAGTTCCCATGTATAGTATTATGGCAAGCGCCTTAACCACCTCTCTCTCTCATGAAAGAAATAATAAGTCACACATGTGACTTCATTTACTCTGCACAGTCTTTTGAGATAGGTGTGTTTGCTTCCTTCTCGTTCACAGACAAGGAGACGGAGGTCCAGGGGGGCCAGGTCACTCGTACAAAGTCACAGTGAATGCCAGGGCCAAGATTGGAACTATCTGACAGTTCAGAGAAAGAGCACAGAGAAAGGCTTTTGCGGTCAGGGAAGAGACTATTATTATATAAAGGGTAGGTGCACTGTGATGGGCCGGGGAGAAGAACACCCCTGTGCAGAAGGGCTGCCTTTTAGCTGAGGAGGTACCTGCCTTGTGTACACCACCCTGACAGCAAACTGTTGAATGGGAAGCCTCTAGTTCTCCTGACAGAAAGAGCAGTGCAATAGAAACCTTAGCTCAGAGATAGGCCCTGGAGCTCTCAGGCCACAAAGGCTGTGTGCTCATGCTCGAGCCAGCACACTCATTCCAGGACCAGTTGTGCTTCCTGGGCACTGCGGTTCGAGCCAGCACACTCATTCCAGGGCCAGTTGTGCTTCCTGGGCACTGCAGTGAGCAAACCACCTTTTAGGACCCTCCTCTTCTTCGTGGTGGTGTACGTGGGAGCATCCTCTTATTTTTGTGTTGTCTGTGTTCCCTTCAGTCCTGTTACCTTGCTTTTTTTTCATCTCCCTCATTGATGTCACTCATGAAGTCTCTTGAGAGGAGTAATAATCCTAAAGAAAGACTCGGAAAGTCAGAAATAGGAACTGAGCCAGCTGGTGGCCTGGTGAAAGCCCTGGATCCCACATGGCCGACTGTGTGATTTGAATTCTGGATCCAGAGGCTTGGAAAGCATACAGAGCATGTGCACACATGTGTGAGTGAGTGTGTGAGTGTGTGTGTGTGTGTGTGTGTGTGTATGCCCAAAGTCCCGGGAAGAAATGGAGGGGAAGGGATTGCAGTGTGGCTATCCTCTCTGGGGAATGATTTCTTTCTTGTTTCTTTCTGTCTCTCTTCAGTAAGCATATACATCCCACAACAAATTTTAGATGAATAAATAAATAAACCAACCAGAAACATAAATAAGAAGAACTAAAAAAAAAAAAAAAAAAAAAAAAAAAGCCTCCAGCATCTTTGGAGCTGATTTTTCCCATGAACAGACTTAATTAAAAGTGTAAGGTGGGGGGCAGTCTTTCGGCCTCGTGGATAAAGGAGCCAAATCCCACGTCACTGGTGGCAACTTGAATCTTGCACCTGACATGTTTTCTCCATTCTAGCAAAGTAGAGAAATGAAGGAGAAGGGATTGTAGCATGTTCGTGCTGCACTAGGGAGAGCTTTCTCTCTTTTTCTCCCTGTTTCTTCCTCTCTGGTGAGTACACACACCCTCTGGCCACAAAAAAAAGAAAGAAAGAAAGAAAGTGTAGGAGGAGTGAATCTGGGATTTACATCATTATAAAAAATGAAGAAAGCACATCTTCTTTGTAGGCTGCAGCACACTGGTGGGGAAGAAGCCCAGAGGCGTGGTGGGCCATGGGTATGTACAAGGTGGTGTGCCATGTGCCCCTCTTGGAGAGAGAGAGTGACTCTTCTTCCCTTTTAAGACTTGGTGATCAGTATTTGGTAAGTGGGGCTTACGTAAAGGCTTCTGTTACCCACCCACTCCTCCTCGGAGCTGGATGTTCATTCAGCACAGAAGAGAAGCCAGGGAAGGATTAGGCAGCAACAAGCACTTGTATGTCTCACTGAGACTAGGCTACACCTTAAAAATTAGATTCATTTAGTCTGTGGTGATGGAGGGGCCCAGGCTCTCCTGGAGGAAATTTCAAGCTTCCCTCAAAGATTTATATTCCAGCTTCATTAGATTAGCTTCATTATTAAATTGGATCATACATTTTTATAACTAAAGGAAACCATTTAAATGTATTTATTGTTTATTAAAATGTTTAAGCAACTTAAAAAATGTTTTTTTAAAAACTGAGCCTTTTTTAGGCCCGGCTCTGTGGCCTGGTAGTTAAGACAGCCGAATGCCACATGGCCAACATTGTGGTTCGAGTCTTGGACCTGGTGGCTTGAGAAACACACCAGGCACATGTGCGTGTATGCCCCAAATCCCGAAAGGAGGAGAGATGGAGGAGAAGAGGTTGTGGCATGACTGTCCCCCATGGAGGGTGCTTTTTCCTCTTCCTCTCTGTCTCTCTGTCTCTCTCTGACAAGCACACATGCCCTCTAGGAAGAAAACAAAACAAGACAAAACAAAACAAAACCTAAGCCATTTTAGATAATTACCAACTACCTGTACCTGATTTCTTTAAATTCTCAGCCATGTGTCCACATAGTTGTTCCACAGTTATCCATGTCTATTTACAATTTAATATGCTACTTTTAGCATTATTTAATATCAAAGTAATTCGTAATTTTGTATGTTGAGCATGGCAGTTCATAAAACACTTTGACATGTGTTATCTCTTATTTTGATGGCTCTCTGACATCACGAACCAAAGCAGCAGTGTTCTAAACTGCGTTCCGCTCCCGTGTGAGAAACCATGACAGTAATGGGAACTACCTTTAGCCTTATCATTGCTTCCTGCTCAGGCAGGTAAGATCCACAGAAAGGAACAGTGCCAAATGGCCAGGTGTGCCAGTTCGTGGCCTAGAAGGGGCAGCTGCTGTTTGAACTTTGCCCGTGTTTTCTGGATTTTATCTCATCTCCTGGGTGTAGTCCCAGGCATACTCCCATGGGCTTAAAGACCTGTTCGATGGCTCTGTATCTCTGACTGAAGAATCTTTGCAAAGGGCCTTAGAGCTGTTACACAGCCATCTTGGGACAGGTAGGGGCCCGGTTGCTGAGTGGTAGATGTAGGTTCATGCTTAATAAATTGATTTTTCCAGGATCTGAGAGGTGGTTCCCTGGGTCACCTACCTTATTACAAATGGAAAAGGTGATGTGGCAGGAGTAGCCAATTTCCCAGTCCTATTTGCAGTAATTTCTGGCAGTTTGAGGATTCCTTCCTTAACCTTAGAGCAATCTCAATATGACTGACTCACTAGGAGAACTGAGTGGCCTTTGAACTCTTGGTTCAGTGCAGTCTTGACCTTGGCTAGATATCATCTTGACCTCTGGGAAAAAAAAAACTGTTTTATTGATTCTTTCTATGAAACAACCAGGATCTTTTCATTTTTTTTTTAACGTTACGTGTCTGAAGAAGGTAGTCTTTTTTGTAGTAAACATAATAATCATTTTCCCTGTGGTGTGCTGTATATGTGGGTTAGGGCAGTTAGATTAGCTGTCTTGGGCTCTACCCCTAGGTTTTTTGCTGATTCACAAAGACATTTAATATCTTTCTACCATGTTTTCTAGATCTACAAACTAGAAAGGGGAGCTTAAGACCATCTATGGGGGGACCAGCAGGTGGCGTGGTGGTTAAGGTGCTGGACACTCCCACATGGCCGACCTGGGTTCAAGTCCTGGACCTGGTGGCTTGCTTTCTCACTTCCTCTCTCTCTCACTCTCACCTTCTGTCTCTCTCTGGTCAAATTAAAAAAAAAAAATCAATGAATGAATAAATAAATAAAATAAATAATTATTTAAAAAAACAAAAAAAAGACCATCTATGGGCTACTGGGGGCTTTTTGTGAGCAAGCGAAAATTATTATTGATGCCACCACAGGACCTGCTGCCAGCTTCGAGGGGTGCATTTTACTCCTTTTGGAAAGAGGCCAGCAGTAATGATAGAAACACAGTGCATTTGACTTTGACCTTACTTTTCACAACTCTTTCTTTAGTCTTTAAAAACACACCCACCATTTAAGTGAAGAGCGGCAGGCCTTCAGCAAAGCTCATGGTCTATGCTTTTGGCCTTTGGGATTGTGGTGAGAAACCTTATCCCTCTGTGTCCTGATATCCTTACATTTTAGAGGTGGTTTGGAGAGAAATGTGCAGAAAAGTAGCCAAACCTGCTTGACAAGTCTTGCATAAACAGAGGAAGTCCAATAAGGCTCCTGGCCTGGGATTGCCAGCCTCAAAGAAGCCAATTGTAGTGTGCACAAAGGTGTAAGTCTCAAGGCCCAGGACAGTGGGAGAGTGGGAGAGCTCCAAGGAGGTCTGCATGAAGTCAGAACTCACTAAGGACTGAACGAAGGGTCCATCGTAGCCCAGGGAAGAGCCAAGTCCTGGGACTGTGGGCTCTTTGGAGAGGAGGCCATGTTGCTGGGTGGATGTCTGACGGTTGTCCCTGCTCTGCTGACTCCTGACCTCCTCACGTCCTCTGAATTTCATCCCGCAGGTGCAGTCGGTGGGGCTGCAGCTCTCTCTGCTGCAGAACCCAGGTGGGTTTATGAGCTGGGTTAGCTTTTCCCCTTTTGCTCTTCCTTTAGTGTAGAAGTAGAAGGAAAGAAAGCAAGCCTTCCCTGTGGTCCCCTGGCCCCTCAGTGACCTCCAATGCCCTTCCTCAAAAAATAAAATGACCTTTTTTAGTGTTTAGTCACTTGATCCCAGAAGAGCAGAGAAGGTGGCAGAATGCCTTTCTGAAAGACAAGGGGTCTTCAAGAGGTTCAAGGAAAATGAATACTTTTAAAACAAATTATGGAAGGGTTTCAACATTTTTTGCATCAATATACATTCATATTTTAATTCTATTTCCTGTGAACTTTTTGAAATCCCATTGCATGTATACAGGACAGTTTTAAGCTGTTCCTGTGAGGTGGAGACCAGTGGGTGCTCCTGGGTGGAACCTCCTTGGCCTCACATCCCTGCACCCCAAACCCAGTTTAGGCCAAGTGCCTTCAGTGTACTTGGTGACCCAGAAGAGGCAAACGTGAGGCTGCCTTTGTGATACTGCGAATGGGAAGTGTTGCTGGGGGAGAAATGATTTTTAAATGCAAGCTTTTCTGTTAGGGCTCTTTTTTTTTCCACTCAAAAAAAAAAAAAGAAGAAGAAGAAGTCATGTATTAGTCCAGAAGAGCTACTTTTGGTCTTTAGGATACTGTGATATATAAACTAAAAATATATTCTTCTTATTCAGTGGTCTTAGCACCTAGCACAGTGTCTAGTAGCAAATAATGATCATTTTCTTTAAAATTTGAAAATGTAACTACTGTAGGTAGATGAATAAATGGAAGTATTTATCTTTTCTAATCAGATGGTTGTCTACTTGCACAAAATCACACATAGCAAGAAGTTAGGATGCTTATGAAGAAAAATGAGTGTTGTCTGTTTCTCCATAACATTTCTGAAAACAAGAGCTTGTTCAACTTTTAGAAAGTTTTGGAGATTTTGGAATTCCCCACTGTGGTTCTTAAGAAAAAAAGCGAAAAGAGTTTTTTTTTCTTCTACCTTCTTGGCCTATAAGGAAAAGCAAATTTCAGAAAAACATGGGACGGAACAGGAAGTGTTTAGACGGTTAGTCATACTTGTTAGGTATGAAAAAGCCCCACTGCAATCTCATCTTGTTTCTTTTATGGACTTAACACTTCCTACTTTGAGAATACCTTCCTCCCCAAGGACTCACAGCCTTTTGTAGTCATTAATCTTCATCCGCTTTTTAAAAAATTGAAATGTTAACTGCTCTTTAGCTGATGTCAGACCAACTAAAACTTCTAGCTAAATGCATTTTATTTGTCTGGGTCCAGGAGCACCGTTGGGAGTATGACCCTATTCACCACAGTAGGGAACTATAACAACTTGTTCCAGGTTGCCTAGATTGTCACAGTTTTAGCACCCAAATCCCCTACGTCAGGAACTCCCTCAGTCCTAAGCAAACCAGGATAGTGGATCACCCTGGAAGGCAACCAGCTCAGATAGCTCTGTATAAGAGAAGATCTCCCAGCAGGTGGTGTGCTGGTTAAGGCGTTAGACTCCCACATTGCTGACCACAGTTCAAGTCCCAGACTTGGTGACTTGCTTTTTCACTTCCCTCTCTCTCTTTCTCTCTTTCTCTCTGGTGAACACACATGCCCTATACCAAATTAACAATAATAATAAATTAAATATATAACTATTTTTTTTAAGGGAAAACTTCCCACCTTGCAGTCCTTCCTTTAAAGCTGACCTTGTAATTCACCTAGACAGTAGTGTGTGAAGGACTTACACAAATCTGTACCTGGAAGAGGCCTCAAAGCACACAGCAGTAGAATTAGGGAAATTCAAGATAAAGAGGGATGTGTCAACAAAGTAGAAATTCTGGTTTCTTTCTTTCTTTCTTTCTTTTTTAAACCTTTCTGTCTTTGCTACAGTCTATAGTGAAAAATGAAAACAAGAACTGATAACTACCTGATTTCTGAAACAAGAAGTGTGATTTCAGATACTTCTGTTGGTCTCAGATTTTTCTTCTGAAAAATGAGGATGCTGGTCTCAATTTCCAAGGCCCCTTCTTGCCCACACTGGCTAGGAGGAACAAAGTAGGAAGTAGAAAATGGGAGAGGTCTAAAAGAAAATAATATGCTCCCTTAATAAACTTTAGGCAGGAGGAGGACATTTTCTTTTCTCTTTAAAATTTGTGATAGAGGGAGGGCACGGGGCACTCTTCACAGTTCTGTCACTTGGCAATCTATTTCCTCTCTCCCGGCCTACTGGGATGCTGGGCATATGCACATGTGCCCGGCGTGTCTTCAACTGACAAGGTGGGGACTGGAACTGCAGTCAGCGTGTGGCTTCTGGCTGCACCGTCTGATATGCCACCAACTGCAGCAGAGGCTGGGCCAGAGGAAGACATTTTCCTTTACACTGCAAACCCTTGTATACACTTAGGGCATGTCCACACATCCTGTGTCACCGATCTTTCTCTGCCATTGTGGGCCATGGTGTTTGAATGTGTGCTTTGTTGGTTCCAGGGTGGCACCCTAGTGCTCCAGCCTGGATACACCTGACACACACACATCTCTTCCTTCTGCCCCTAGAGGGCCTAGATGAACACTTGCTCTCAGGACACCCTCTCACCGGGCCTACGTCCATGACCCTGGATGTCAGGATGTGTTTTCTTCTGTTTAAATTGCCCAATTCCAGCTTTGAAATCAACACGTTAAACACTTAACCTTCAAAAAACCCCCTTTCTAATGGGTTTTCTACTAAGTCCATGACATGACTTTTCATTTGACCCAAGATCCTCACTTCTCATTTTGGGGAGAAAATGTGGTAAGGTCTTGGCTTTGGCGTCTGACATTCTAGCCCCAGTTGTGTGGCATCAGGAGGTAGGCTCCTAAGCCTCGGCAAGACTCAGTGTCTCCATTTGTAAACAGGTGCACAGTACCTTCCTGTGTGATGCATAGAGGGTGCTCCAGGACCTACCTCTGCCTTTCTCCTCAGCCCTCTCCCTTTGCCCCACGCTCCCAGATGTACATCTTGCTTTCATTCTCTCTCCTCCGTTTAGTTTCAGAGTGTACAGAGAAGGTCTAAGTTACAGGTAAAGGAAGGCCCGTGCCCAGGGAGGGGGTCCGATGAGGAATTACACCAGCTTTCCCTCCTGACAGATCACCCGAGGTCCCACTGCCCCTGAATGTTTAGAGAACCAACTGGGAAAAATGTGTCTTCAGCGAACAATCAGAAAACTCGATGCAGGAGAGGAAATGTGTTTATTATTAGAGCAGCGCAAGCACTTTCCCTGTCATCACCACCACCGATACACACACGCACGCGCGCGCACACATACACACACACACACACACACACACACACACACACAGTGATGCTTCTTGGATTGAAAAGTTGATCTGTAAATCCAGGTGAAGCCGATGCTGACAGATGGCCCGCTGCACTGACCGCTGTAGCAGACAGCAGGGAAACTGCCCGGCAGAGCACTCGGCGTTAGAGTGCCAGCCACTGACCTGTTCATCAGAAAAAGCAAATGCATGTTTTGCTTTGGGGCAGAGCAGGGGTAGTGCTGTTACAGCAATTGCCTTGAATTATTCCTCCTGGAATGTCTACCCAAGTCAGATGGATTATCTGATCTCCTGGCAGTGGCTGCTTCTCCTGCTGTAACATCTTTGTAGGAATCAGGTCTTGCGTTTCCATTCCCCCCCTCCCCTTTTTTTTCTGTTTTCTTTTGCTTCAAAATGGATGATTTACAGAGGCACCTGAAAGTGGCTTAAACTCCATACTAGATCATAGTTTTTCCATTGACCCTGTGTCTTTTATCACCTAGTCCACTATGTAACTGTGTGACATTTTAAGCCTAGCACAGGTGGGGCCCCAAGGCATCTGAAAAATGACCACCTCTGCACATCTGTACAGTGGCGTGTCTTTGAGAGTCACCATAAGCTGACACATGCGCTTTTGTTATTGACGTTTACTAAGCTTTGTATGCCCTAGGCCTCACACTAAATCCTAGTGCATTATCCACTCCTCAGTCTTTGAGGTGGGGCAGTGTTGTCATTATTCCATTTTGTAGATGAAGAAGCTGAGGATGAGAGAGTCCTAGCAACTTGTACAAAATCACGCAGTAAGTGCCAGAGCCCAGGATGCAAAATAAACCTGGGTACCTCCCAACCGTAGCTCTTAATCACTACTCTGTACTGCTCAAAAGTATTTGTAAAACTAAATGAAGAAATCTAACTAGGGGAAAAGAAAACATGGTCTCTAGATTCAAATGGTCTATTTTGTTTTTTAAGTTTCTTTCTTTCCTCCATGAGTGACAGAGAGAGTCAGCACTCCCAGGAAAGACCACAGTCCACTTCCATCCTTCAGCCAGCCCCAGATCATGGGCAACCATGTGCAGAGGTCTCTGGACTTGAACCAGGAACCTTCCCATGGTGGATTGCCTTGCAGAGGATTGTACTTTGTGCCACTATTTGGCTCAAATTTTAATTTTCTTTTTTTTTTTTTTGTGGTAACACTAGGAAATTGTACTCTCTCTTTTCAGTTTTTGCTATAGGGCATGTATGTTCACCAGAAAGAGAGTGATAGAGAGGGAAAGTAGGAATCACCCTCCAGTGGTGGCCACATTGCAATCCCTTCTCCTCCTGGAATTTTTTTTGGATATACATACACATGTGTCCAGTGTGTTTTTCAGGCAGTCAGGTCCAGACTCAAACTGCTCACTTGAGCGTGTGGGATCTAGTACCTTAACCTCTGCACCACCTACTGGCTCCTCTTCTCTCTCTCCCTCTCTCTCTTTCTCTCTCTTTTAATTTTGCCAGAGGGTGTATGCACATGCTGGGGAGAGAGCCAGAGAAAGGGAGAAAGTGAGAAAACATCCCCCAAGGGTCCCAGTCACGCTGCAATCCTTGCTCCATTTCCCTTTCCTTGGGATTTTGGGCATGCATGGACTCACACCCAGTGTGTTTCTCAAGGCACTCGGTCCATGTCTGGAAACATGCAGTTGGTTCTGTGGGATCCACTCACTTTAACCATCATGCCATGGGCTAGCCTTATTTCTTTAAAATGTCACAGAAATGATATTAGTAAGCATGAGAAAAAAGTCTTGATCATTTTCGGCATACATCCCAAAGTGGCAGTGTGGCCCCATTTAGTGACTTTAAGTCCTGCTTCCAAGTTTCTTCCTTCCTTTCTTCTGTTCCATGTGTCCCACAGTTAACCTGATGCTTAATCCATCCACCCCGCTCCCCATAGGTGTTTGTAGGCCACCAACGTGCGTGTGACATCCTCCCCTAAAAGCACCTTCACCCTGACATCAGCCCAGAGTGGCGGTTGTAGACTCCCAGTTGAGTTAACCTTTGGCTTCTCAGTGCCTGTGTGAGGGAGGACCATGGAAATTGGTCTTTGGAGTATGTCTTAGACTTTATCAATGGTGATATTAGCGTGTGTGTGTGTGTGTGTGTGTGTGTGTGTGTCACTTGGGATGATCCTTGAGTAGTATGAGGTAAAGGCAACAGAGCATCATGTCCATTTAAGTTTTGTCTCCTTCAGAGTTTAAAAGTCATCACCTTAAATGGTAAGCCATTCGGGGCCAGCAGGTGATGTGGTAGTTAAGGTCCTGGATTCTCACATGGCGAACCACGGTTCTAGTCCCAGACCTGGCCACTTGAAAATCAGGCCAGGTGCGTGTGCCTGCATGCCCAAAAATCCCAGGAGGAGAATGGAGGAGAAGGGGTTTGCAGTGTGGCCATCTGCCTGGGGGTTGATTTCTCACTTTACCTCTGTCTCTCTCAGGCAAGCACATACACCCTATGGCAAAAACCTAAAATAAAAATAACAAAGGTAAACCATGTAATCAGATTCTACAACCATTACTTGGTGTAATCAAAGAAAGGACCTAGGCCTTGTTAGTAAGTTCTGGGTTCGAAGCCTGGCTTGCCACTTAGGACATTTTGCAAAATGGGTTAGATGGTGTCACAGCAATAAAACACAACTCTTGGCAAGGCTCAGGGTTCTGAGTTTATGACCAGAGACCTCCAGGAGTATGTCAGGCACACACGTGCTCATGATCTGGGACTGGCTGAGGCTGGGTGGATTTGGGCATCAAAACCCTATTAGAGTGCTATCTGTCTGTCTCTTTGGCTCATGGAAGAAAGAAAGAAATTAAGGTTTAACATAGTTTAAGTTTTTGGGGAACCAGCAGTTAGTGTAATGGCTATGTCGCTGGACTCCCACGTAGTCGACCGCGGTTCGCGTTCCGGACCCGGTGGCTTAAAACTCACGCCAGGCGCATGTGCGTGCGTGCCCCAGATCCCGAGAGAATGGAGGAGAAGGGATTGCGGCGTGACCATCCCCCTAGGGGGGTGATTTCTTGCTTTCTGTCTCTATGTCTCTCTCTCTCTGTCTGTCTGGCGAGTGCATGCGCCCTATAGCGAAAACCTCTCCCCCCCAAAAAAATATAGTTTAAGTTTTTTAACATTGCTGAATCCCAAGTTTTTAGTCTTTAAAATAGAAATTAAAATGTCATACATTTTTGATTGCTGGGAAGTCTGTAACTTTTTTTTTTAAATATGCTATAGGGTGCATGTGCTTACTGGAGAGAGACTTGGGGCGGGGATGTGAGATGGCAACTCCCCTACTCCCAAGGAGGATGACCATGTTGCAGTCCCTTCTCCTCCATTCTCCTCTCTGGGCTTTGGACACACACACATGCCTGGTGTGTCCTTTCAAGCTGCCAAGTCTGGGACTCAAACCAGTCAGTCATGTGGGATCCAGCCACCATACCACTGACTGACCTTGATTGCTGGGAAGTTTAAAAAAATAGCACATGTGTTTATTACATAAGAGTTGACAATACATGATAGTTTTGTTTCCTTTTCCAAGTTTTTTTTCCCCTCTAGACTATAAGCTCCTTAAGGAGACATAGACTTTTTTTCTTTTTTTTTTTCACATTTCTATATTCTTAGCACCTAGCATGTATTTGTTGAATCAAAGAAAATTCTTTCATGGCAGTCTTCAGATCATCTGCTCATTCATTCGCCTCACATTATTAATTATCTGCAGCATGTCAGGCACTGTGCTCAGGGTAGTGCAGTCAACAATGCAGACATAGTCCTAGCTGGGAGAGAATCATTACACAAGTCACAGAGTAAGGGACAACTATGATCCTTGATGTGGGCTTTCAATCTTGGAAACAGCTGGCATCATTTGGCATCAAGTCTGACAAGTTATACCTGATCCTGTTCTTGGTCAGGTACAGGAAATGGCAATAAACCACTATATATAACTAGTTCTGAAAGTTCTAATATAGCTGTTTCTATTTTTGAGGAATGGTGGTATTATAGGAATAACAGACATGTTATAAAGTATCTATCTTGAGAGGCAATAGACTTTATGGGATGGGCGCATGGGAGAGAGAAGGGTGCTCTAGGAACTCGGAACAGAATAGAATAAACCTTAAAAACAAGTCAAAGAACTGGATCGTAGGGCAGCGAATGTATGTTCTTGGTCAGTCAGTTACCAGCTGACCTAGGTGAGAACACAGGACAGAAATGAATGACAAAATGCTTTGAGTGCGAGGCTCATTCAGCGCCGTAATTACTTCCGAAATCCCCACCATGAGCCCTGTTCTAGGTGCAGGGACATGGGTGAGCAAGACCAAGGACCCTGTCCGTGTCAAGTTTTCTTCTGATGATAACCCTCCTCTTGGGAGAATGGGAAGGCCTGAAACCCTAGTGTGCTTTGGGGGGCCTGAGAGACTGACTAAGACAAGGCTGGCCCCCCTGCTGTTAATGTGGACCCAGAAATCAAAGTCTGAACTCCAGTGAATCATTGACTCAGAAACAAAGAATTGGGGAGGGGAAGAACTCAACCCAAATTTGGGCAGACTGCTGAGGTCAGGCATGAACCAGGGCGGCCTGGGATACTGCACTGTCGGAGGCAGGTCAACAGGCCCTGGACGGGCACTCACAGCTGAGTTGTGAGTGGGGAGAGAACTGTTTAACTCACTGAGTCAGAATCATAGAGATCAAACCCTACAGTCAACTGTAAGAGATTTTCTGAACCCTTTATTGAACTAGAATGTATTTATTATGAACAGGGGTTTAGAACAAGTAGAATATGTGTTTAAGTTATAGGATACTGAAGAACCCTACAGAGATTTCTTTTCTTTTTTTTAAGTTTTGATATAACATGCGTGTGCTTGCCATAGAGATATGGGGTGGGGTGGGGAGGTGAGAAATCGTCTTCCCCAGGAGGATAACCATGCTATAGTCCCTTCTCTGTTCTCCTTTTAGGATTCTGGGCACACAAACACATGCACCTGCCATGTTTTTCAAGCCACGAGGTCCAGGACTCAAACCGTGTAGTTGGTCAGGTGGGATTCAGCCACCTTCACCACCATGCCACCAGCTGGGCCAAGATTTGTAGTGCATCAGTGTTTGCCTTGCAATATAGGTGAGACATGCTCAAGGCCAGCCTCCGAAAACTAGATCGATTTTTGTTTCTGATCTGAACTGAGGAAAATGCCACATGTTCTTCTATCTCCCAGCAGCCTAATGTGTGCATATGTTGTACGAGCCCTATTAATTTTCTTAAATCACTTGGCAAAAGGAGTGGACAAGAGAATAGTCATTGAATCTTGATCTGAAAGAAATGGAAACCATTCCCTGAGAATAATATGCCATGGTTTGCAGGGGTTTTTTGTTTTGTGTATTTACTCAAAACCTCATTAATGGTCTCCATTTCATAGCCAAGGAGACGGAGAGATCTGCGCTTCCCCCGTTTTTGTAGCTTCTATGGTTTTAGTGGGAAGAATCAGTGTGGAGAGAGTGCTATGTGTCTTCCTCAGGCAAAGCAGGGCACATGGAAAAACTGATTAAGGGTGGTTATACTTGGTCAAAGAATAAATCCAAGTTACATTAAAACTGATATGGTTAATCTTAGTAAAAGATTGATTATATGGTGGTGTTGGGGGGGTGTATCTTTTCACAGGTCGTTATGTAATACTTTTAAAAAAAGTTATTTAATTTTATTCATTATTATTATTTAATTTGACCAGAGAGAGAGGGGAAGTTAGAAAGCAAGCTGCCAGGTCTAAGATTTGAGCCTATATTGGCCATGTGGGATTCCAGTGCCTCAACCACCACGCCACCTGCTGGTCCATAATATTATTTCTTCTAAGAAGGGTTCCTTCACGTGGAACCTTAGTCACAGCCTAAACCCTGAGTTACTTTTCAGTGACTGCCTTACCTGTAATGTGAGATATAGGTGGACATGTAAGAACCAGATGTGTTCTCAAGAAACTTAGAATCATGCATTTTACTTTTTTTTTTTTAAGAGGTTTTGCTATAGGGCATGTGCACTCGCCAGAAAGACAGAGACAGAGAGATAGAAAGTGAGAAATCACCCCCCAGGGGGAATGACCATGCCGCAATCCCTTCTCCTCCATTCTCCTCTTGGGATCTTGGGTATGCATGCACACGCACCTGGAGTGAGTTTAAGCCACCACGTCCAGTACTTCAACTACGGTCGACTACACAGGAGTCCAGCGATGCAGCTATTACACCAACTGTTGGTCCCAGAATCATGATTTTAACTTTGTATAGTGCTTCCATTATATTTTGATTTTCTCCTAATTAGATATTCATCTTTCTTCTGAGGAATATGAATTATCTTTTGGGGAAGTTTAAACTTCTAATTTATGGTTCAAATGCTAGATGGTAGAAACATGTGTGTAGGATTATACAGAGTGCCAAGAGTGTTGGGAGTTGCAGATGGATTACATTTCTAGGTGTCTCCTAAGAACTGTTGTAGTAGCCAGGTTCAGTACTGACCCAAATGAGGAAAGTTTGCAGTGCACAGTGGTAACTTGTGTGGGGGAGGAAAGCTGAAACTTTGCAAAATGGCATCCTGAACCAATTTGTTTTGCAGCTCCTAGGGAAATCTATCAGCTAGAGAGGGGAAAAGAAGAGAGAAAGAGAACTAGTAAGTAAAAGAGTGTACTTGAGGAAGCCTAAGAGACTGGATTCTTCCTAATGAGTGCTGAGAGACTCAAGGACAAGGAGGACAGAGGACAGAAGGTACCACCATCCCCCTCGTCCTTTATAAATGGCTTCCAGTGTGGAGGACTCTGATGACTACAGCTATTGGAGAGATGATAGAAGAGGGACCCAGGTCATCCACAGTCCTGGTCTATCTAGTTTACGATGTTTCTTTTTTTTTTTCTTTTGAGAGGTTTTTGGTATAGGGTATGTGCACTCGCCAGAAAGACAGAGACAGAGAGAAAGCGAGAAATCACTCCCCCAGCAGGCCACACTGCTATCCCTTCTCCTCCATCCTCCTCTCAGGATCTTGAGCACGCACACTCATGCACACACGCCCAACATGAATTTAAGCCACCGGGTCTGGGACGTGAACCACGGTCGACTACATGGGAGACCAGCAACGTAGCCATTAGGCCATCTGCTGGTCCCTAGTTTACGATGTTTCTGAAAGGATTAGGATGGTTTCAAGCTTGTGGCCTCCATTTCTCCTGTGGGGTCGTGTTCCAGTATCTAACCCACAGTGCCCACTGTCGTTCCATTAGCACTGGAGATGGCTGATGCAGCAGAGAAGCAGAAACCTTCACTTTTTAAATTTTGATTAATTTTAATTTAAAAACATACTCAATTTACCCTTAATGCTTGAAATAGCTTGGGTATATGAATTTGCCTTTAGAACTACAGGTTTTATAAAACTGAAATACAGATCATTACAGAGGCTGAGTATGAAAAAAAAGGTAAAATATGTCAGTAATTTTATGTATCAATTATATGTTGAGGGATTATTTTGGTTTTATTTAATGAAATATATTATTTAAATTAGTCTTACCTGTCCTTTTTTTTTTAAAGAATTATTTTGTTTAACTTTATTCATTTATTTATTTTAATTTGACCAGAGAGGGACAGAGAGAGAGAGAGAGAAAGAGGGGAAAGAGAGTGAGAAAGCAAGCCATCAGGTCCAAGACTCGAACCGCAGTCAGCCATGTAGGAGTCTGGTACCCTTAACCACCATGCCACCTGCCAGCCCCAACCTATCCTTTTTTTAAACATGGCTACTAGAAAATGGTAATGGAGGAGCAGCCAATGGTGTGGAGGTTAAAGTGGCTGGATACCACATGGCCAACAGCACGGTTCAAGTCCTAGACCCTGCACTTGAAAACACTCAAAGCACATATCGGTACATACCCTAAATCCCAAGAGGAGAATACAGAAGGGATTGCGGTGTGGTCAACCCCTCCCGCCAGGCCGGGAATGCGTTCTCACTTTCTGTCTTTCTCCAGTGAACACGCATGCCCTAGCAAACAACAACAAAAATAAATGCAAAAATAGAAAATGTTAATTAACACAAGTGGCTCTCGTTATATTTCTGTTGGACAGTGCTAGTCTAGACAGTGCCTTATGGGATCCATTGGAAATGTTACTAGGACTTTGTAAGCAATCTTGGTAGTCATCAAAGTTAGAGACACATTTTTCCCTTCTGTTAATATGCTGTTTTATATGGATGGGTTTATGAAAATTGAAAGTTGGAAAACAGACTTTAATAACACCAAGTTAATTGAGAAGATAGCTTTGCCTGTGTTAACCTGAATGATTTTCAAACGCATCTTCATCCACTCAGAAACCACAGATTCTCTGGGGCACAAAGCACTGTGTTAATGTTTTGTCATTTGCGTCTGCTTGGTCCTTTCACTTTTTCTCCTGGCAGAGGCCTTGGTGATTGTCAGCATGGATTGATTTGCTTGTGGCAAGGAATAGTAAGTCACCCACCTGAAGGGGAATTCCATTTCACTGAAGGAAATAGTAGCCCTTTCCTAGCTCAACCAGGAAGCTCCGAGTGATTTTCAGAGTTTCTCCTTCAACTTTTTCGTTAAACTTTCCAGATCTTCCTATTTATAGATATCAGCTTCATGTTAGAACTGATGGTGAAGCCCCTATAAGGCTTGACTAGTGAGGCTGTCACACGCCTTCTCATCTTGGTTTGCAAGTTGCTTTCTAAAGATGCAAAGAGATTATTACCCACTCTGGTAGTTTCAACACCCAAGTGAATTTCAGATGTTAAAGCCATATTCCTGACACAATCCAGTCACTGCTTTAGAATGACATTTTTCCTAAAGAAAGGAGAGAGAAAATACGAATAACATCAAGATGCTTGCAAACTGGAGTATGGTGGTGGTGGTTCCGTGGTATCACAGCTGAATCCGCAGAGGAAAGGAACTGGGTTTGGGTTCTGCCCCAAGAACTTCCTGAGCACGCTAGGTGCATATTCCAGGCCAGGTGACAATGAGGATAGATCATGGCATGGAGACCCTATAGAGATGCCATTCTTGCTCTCTCATGGAAGAAATAAATGACTAAACTTAAAAAAAAAAAAAAAAAAAGAAACCTCCAAAATTTTGGAAATGTTGTTTTCTAGTAAGAACTTGTTTCCATCGCTTTTTTTCCCCCAAATGTTTTTATGAAGGAATGACTAAGTAAGTCATCTTGTAAACTACCCTTCCCTTTGAGGGCCATTTTGTACGCAGATTTCATTGTGATGACCAAGAGTTTAAAGATGCTATAGACCGAAGGGGTGCTCTGGGAAAAGAAGACAACACTGGGTTTAAGGACTGCTGCTCCATCAGAGCAGTGATGTGGTTCATTCAAGGACTTTGTTAGCCCTTCAGCCTCAATTTCTGTATCTGTTGAGTAGGTTTATGCTAGTACTCGGGCCACGACTCCTAGGGGTGTTAGGAGGATTTAGCAGCATATAGCAGGCCCGTGGTTTCTAGTTTGGGGTTCTAAGATTTTATTAAGAAGTCAGCTGCTTAGTGTTGAAGGCATGACTCCCGCCAGCTGGCCAGTTCAGTGTGCTAAGATAAAGAACTCAGGAAGAGTAAGATTTTGGGAGAGAACGCGCCCCATTGGAATGCACAGAAGCGTTTCTGTAGCAGGCCTGATAGGCCTCATCTGGAGCCCTCCTCCACCTAGTGGAACAGCCGCTCTAAGTCCCTGATGTGGATCCATTCTCGAGCAGGAGAAAGGCCACTGAGCCAGAGCATGTGAAGATAGACAGATCCTTCAGGACAGGAGGGAAGGCAGGCCAGAGGTAGAGTGGGTTTTCATTTCCTCTTGCTTCTTCATTAGCCTGGTCTCCTCAAGCGTGGCCAGTGCTGAAAACATGGGCTCCTGTGAGCTCCAGAAAGAAGCCGAGCAGCTGTCCTGGGGGTGCACAGAAAGGAACTCCAGAGGCAGTTGGGAGAGAGTAGGAACCACCGCACACACCGGTCTGGAGCAGCTGTTCATATCGAGGTCAGGTAGTTGTCATTCAGGAACTTCCTGTATTACACTGGTAATCTCTACTTTATGGCGAAAGAAAGACAATGGCAACTTACTCAGCAGGGAAGGACGATTGCCAATTGATTAATAAGGTTTCTGCAACTTATTGTGAAAGAGAATTGTTTAACATATGTCTTGATTCATTGTACTTATTTAAATTTTATAATTTAAGATGGTGATTCTGAACCTTAACTCTGCATAGTGGAATCACCTAGGAATTTTAACAGTACATTAATATAAAAATATGTTAATATTCCCATTCCCAGATTCTGATTTACTTGGATATTCCTTCTTTCGTTTCCTTCTCTGAGTGATTGTGATGTATAGCCCAAATTCAGAATGCCTGTTTTAGAATGTGTTTCCTGATTCTGAGTTCCTCAAGTATAAGGAAATGCAAACATATTCTTCATGTACTATTGACTATTAATTGTTACAGTGGCAGCCTAGGATCTTATATAAAAGAAATGGATGCTTAGTCTTTTTTTTTTTTTGAGAGAGATTTTTGCTATAGGGCACGTACACTTGCTGGAGAGACAGAGAGAGACAAAAAAACGAGAAATCACACACCCCCAAGCCCCTACCCCTGGGTAAGCCACGCTGCAATTCCTTCTTCTCCAGTCTCCTTTCAGGATTTTGGACACACAAGCACACATACCTGACTGAGTTTTCAGCCAGCCGCTGGGTCCGGGACTCGAATTGCAGTCAATTACATTGGAGTCCAGCAATGTAACCTTTATGCCATCTGCTGGTCCCAAGGAACAGTTACTTAGTCTTAAAAACAGGCTATAAGAGTGTAAGGCATGAGAATATTAACAATACTTAATATATGTTATTAAATATTCAAATATGTTATTTTGGGGGTCCGCAGGTGGCAGAGAGGTTAAGGTGTTGGACTCACACATGGCCAATCATAGTTTGAGCCCGAGACCTGGCAGCTTGCTTTCTCACTTTCCCTTTGTCTGTGTCTCTCTCCATGTCTCTCTCTGGTGAGTGCATGTGCCCTGTATCAAACTAGATATAATAATAAAATTAAATTCATAATTTTTATTTTTTGAGAGGGATATTTGCTATAGAGCACATGCACTCGCCAAAGAGAGGCTGAAAGACAGAAAGCCAGAAATCACACATACACTGCCCCCCCCCCTCTGGGGGGGACGGCCATGCCACAATTCCTTCTCCTCCATTCTCCTTTCGGGATTTTGTGGCACACACATGTGCCTGGTGTGAGTTTTAAGTCACTGGGTCTGGGACTCGAACTGCAGTCGACTATATAGGAGTCTAGTGACGTAACCACTATGCCATCTGCTGGTTCCTAAATAATTTTTTAAAATATAATACTTAAAATAATTCTCAATATTCCATTCATCACTGTTTTCTTCTTGTATACACACACTTTTACATTTCATTTTTATTCCCATCATTTACTTCTTAGAATGGTAATAATGCCAATGACATTTTCATAGTGACATTCTCCTTGTCAGCAAAACTTGTTTTAGTAATTAGTTGTCAAAAACAAAACTTTCAGGCCTTTCTCCCATGACCACAATGAGGGGAAGCAGCCTCTTCTGAGTCCTCATAAGGAGTCTTATTGTCTAAGAATCTGGGAAATTTCAATGATCTTTTTTTTTTTTTTTTTAATAACTACAGGTAGAAATTCATTGCCAAGATGGTTATTATTTTTGAAAAAGGTTTCCCCAAAAAGGAAACAGGGGACCACGTAATGGCACATGTCTGATCTGGACGTGGCTGGAGCGGGGGGTGGGTGTGGGTGGGGGGGTGGATCATGGCATGGGGGCCTTGTTGGAGATACCCCACCCCCAAAGAAAGAAGTGGGTAAACTTTAAAAAAAAAGAAAGAAAGAAAAAGAGGAAAGCAGATGTACAACATTGCTGCTGATTAGTGTATAAGGCAGTTTACTTGTTACTTATTCATGTTATAGATCCAGGAATGGGGAAAAATTAATCCTACCCTTATTCCTCAGTCAATTGTACTGTGAAATCATTGTCAATCTTCAGTCATGTTTTCAATTAAGTTAATTTACTATTTTACAATGTAAACACAGGTTTAATTCTTTTTTTTATTTTTAGTTTGCCGTTGGACAAATGCACTTGCATGGGAGAGACAGAGAGGGAGAGGGAAAAACTACCCTTTTGTAGGGCATGATCATGCCACAACCCCTTCTCCTCCATGGCACCGTCCTGTCAGGATTTTGGGAACTGACACGCACGCCTCAGCTTGTTTTTCAAGCGGCCAGGTCAGATACTCTAACTGCGCAGCCAGCCGTGTGGACTCCAGCCACCTTTAACCTCCACGCCACCTGCTAGAACCAAAATATTTATTTTATAAGCTTCATCTCACTCATCTGTGAAACAACCTTATGACAGAAAATGTTAGGAATTGTTAACCCACTCTCAACAACATTGAGGAGAAACTGACTCATTTCTCACATTGCTTTTTTTTCCTTCTATTGGCAGAAGCAAGCGTGCTTGCTAGAGAGAGCTCGTGTGAGAGAGAGCACCCGTAATGGGGCACGGTCATGTCACAGTCCTTTTGCTTCCTTTCTCCATCTCCACACATGTGCACACGTGCCAGCATGTTTATCAACCCACTGGAGCCAGGATTTGAACCATAGTTGGCCATGTGGGATCTGGTTTCCTACCGACAGCGCTTATCCACTGAGCCACGTGTCTGGCCCTATCTTGCCTTTGGACAGTGTGATTTGGCTTTGTTGAAAATTTTGTTTACAGGGCTTTTTCTACATGTGTTTATTGCAGCCCAAAGTAACTCAGGAACTTGCGGATAGATATAGAGCAAGGGAATTTCTTCAGTTTGATCACCATGGTGGTGGTTATAACCAGCCTGTCCTTTTCTGGCGGTGGCTGGGGGGGCGGGGGGAGGGTCTCAATTAGGGCCTGGTCGGGCTTCTCTTTGGAGCTGCTGGAGACTGGGCCAACAATGGAGTAGTCCCAAGTGCAAGCCTTATTCACCCTTTCTCCTGATGACTCTCGTTTGAATTAGAATGTGCCCCCCTCCCCCACCTTGCTCTGATGTCTGGTCTTTAAAACCTCTACTTTCTTATTAGGCATGTGTGGTCCATTGAAGCTATAAACATTTTGTAAGGATAACTCACAGGGCAAATAATCTTTTTAGTTTTAAGGGAGGTCTGAGCTGCCTCCTCCAGCCATCCCCAGCCGCTCGTCGGGATGATGGGTTTGAGTCATAGCCCGCTCTCTCTCTTCCTTTTACAAGACTAACAGGATAGAGCCATTAGAGAAAGAAAGGAAAAAGGGCAAAGCCTTGAGTGCTGCCGGAATAGAAAGAAGAACGCTAGTGGAGGAAGTGGTGAAGGGTTTAGAAGACCAGAGAGAAAAGGTGAGGGAGGGCTGTCCGTGGTTAACGAATGCACAGGGTCCAGAGGCACCCTTTGGGCTGCCACCGTCTGCAGGCGTCCAACCCTCGGCCTTTTCTCCACTCAGGTTTAAGTCTCAGGAGTCCCTGGGGGACTGCCCACCCCGGAGGCGCTGTGAGCGCTGAACAGGAGCAGTCACGTGGTGTGGGCCCTGCCTGGAAGGTATCTCTCCTATGGGGGGAGAAATGGAGAAGTTCTCTGTAATGGTGCCCTTGATACAACTAAATAGCAGCTCTCTCCGTTCATTACTTGATAGCCTCAGGCAGGGACAACGCAGATTGGCTAATTGCAATAGCCAAACCATTAAAGGGAATCGCATTAATGGAGGAGAAAGCAGCTAATAAAGAGGCGAACTTGGCCACTTTGTTGTGCCCAGGATACAAGCTGCTGTTAATTTAAGTACCTGTTTCTTCTGCTAGTAGAAATAGTTAGGGAAAAAGGATTTAGTGACCCTCTTTGAATGGTGGATGCAAACGTGCAGTGCAGGGACATTTCTGGATAAATGCAACAGCAAGGCTTTGTTTTTCCAGGGGTAGCACGCGGTGGTCTTGTATAAAGTCGCATGGCTCTTCCTGTCTAGAAAGTGCAGTGGGACAGACTCTTAAGGGGTTTCAACGAACAGCGATAGGTGAGGCTGAGCCCTTCTGTTCTCTGCTTTGAGCATAAGCAACCATCTGCATCAGGGCAGGGATTAGAGGTGCAGTCTTGGGCTATGGAACGGTGTGAATTTAATGTGCCCATCCAGGTCTAAAGCTCGCAACCTTGCCTGCATTTGCATCGGCGCTGGGTTCCAGCCAAATGAGCTAACCATCCCTGTGTCCTCACACCAGGGCGATATTGTAGACCTCCCTGAAAACCACAACCCGGCATTGAAAGGAAGCACAGCTTTAGATTCTGCTTACCACTCATGTCGGAAATATCTAAGAAATTCAGGAGGTGGGGGGAACAGAATTTCATGGCATCTCAGGAGTGGAAAGGATCTTAATTAAAATGTCTTAAAATTGGAACAATCAAGAAATCTATTTGAGTTTTTTGCTTTGGAGCTTATCTTTAAAAGGATTGCTCCTAGTTCTAGAAAATGGTGCTTTTTTTAAAGTTACATTCAGTAGATCTCCGGGATCCTGTGAGGGGATTTGGGGACTAATTGGTATAAGAGGGGATCGTGATAGTCACTTTTTATTTGGAGCTTTTCCATCTTGTGTGTATTTAAGAAGCTCAGACTTGCCAGGGGTTGTGTGGAAGCTGCACTGAGGCGCTAGAAGGAACTTTCACATTCTGCTCCTTGAGTGCCTTCCCAGTGCGGGAAATCCTTTTAGAGTAGTAACCTCCCAGCCTCAGCATAAATCAGCTTTTGGGAGACAATCAATCACGCACATACTTGGAACCCTCAGCTGATAAAAAGACTTTTTTGGGCCAGCTGGCAGCATGGTGGTTAAGGTGCTGGATCTCACATGGCTGACTGCACGGTTCAAGTTATAGTTTGGTAACTTGAAAAGTGTACCTAGAGCATGTGCGTGTGTGCCCAAAATCCCAAGAGGAGAATAGAGGAGAAGGGTTTGCAGTGTAGTCATCCCCCCGCTCCCAAGGGTGCTTTCTCACTTTCTCCCTCTCCCTGGGAACTACATGCTTCCTGTCACAAGATTTGGGGAAAAAAAAAGTCTTTCTTCTATTGCGCAGATATAGTTGCTGGCTGTGCCCTCTGTGTTAATATAAGGAAATCTTAATTTTTTAAAAAATAAGGTATTTTTTTAATGAGAAAAAGAGAGCAAGAAACAGGCATCCCTCTCAAGGTCCCCATGCCATGGTCCTCCCTGACTTTCTGCAATCTGTGATCAAGGGCATGCATATGAGTGCCATGGTCAGGGAGGACCTGGGATGTGAACCTGGGACCCTTTCCATCAGTCTATCTGATCATCACCTGGCTCCTAAGCCTCAAGTCTTCGTTATATATTTGAACACATCTCCAAGGATCCTTTGCATCTTTTTTCCCCATAGGCCACATATATTCTTTTTATTCTTTTTTTTTTTTTTGAGAGGTTTTTGCTACAGGGCACATGCGCTCGTCAGACAGACAGAGAGAGGCATAGAGACAGAAAGCGAGAAATCACCCCCCGGAGGGATGGTCACACTGCAGTCCCTTCTCCTTTCTCCTCTCGGGATCTTGGGCACGCACGCACACACGCCCGGCGTGAGTTTTAAGCCACCGGGTCCGGGACACGAACCGCGGTCGACTAAGTGGGAGTCCAGCAACATAGCCATTACGCTAACTGCTGGTTCCCCACATATATTCTTAATGAACGTCTTTGTCCATTCCTCATCGGGGAATATCCATCTTCAGGCCTTTGGAGAAGTCCTGTTCAGACTAGGACTGCTGCGATTTCTAGAGGTAGCCTCATCTCCTGGGTGTGCAGATCTGCCTGTTCCCTGAACCAAATATGTGTTGACAGGCGCTTTCCTCCTCGCTGCACCTATTTATCTCACCTGTACAGTTAGATTTGCTGCTCTTGGATAACTGGAAAGAAGTTGAGTAAGGGAAATGTTTTTTTGTTGCTGTTAAGGAAAATTTTAGGGGGGCAGCTCTGTGGCCCAGCAGTTAAGCCCTGCACAAAGAAAGCTGGATCCCACGTGGCTGACTGTGGTTCAAGTCTCAGCACCAGTGACTTGAAAAACATACCAGGTACATGTGTGCATGACCAAAACCCCACAGGATGGAGAAATGGAGGAGGGATTGTGGCATGAACACATTTTTGGTGTGCTTTCTCTCTCTCTCTCTCTCTCTCTCTCTCTCTCCTTTCTCTCTCTCCTTTTCTCTCTCCTCTCTCTCTCTCTTTCTCTCTCTTTCTCTCTCTCTCTCTCTGGTGAGTGCGTGTACCCTCTGGCAATTAAGAAAAAAGAAGGAAAGGAAAAGAAAATGTTAGGGATTAAAAAGTAACAGATATTTTATTCAAAAATACTGAAGATAGGATTTCTGTACACTCTGAAATTATCATAGGCACAAGCAATTTGTGAATGCCCTGGCACCCCTGTATTCCACAGTTAATACAGATTGCTGGGTGAACTCTCGTGGCTGCTTCTCATCGGTCATGCCAGGGGATACTCCCCATACGTCACGCTGAGTCCTCTCCCTTCAGCTGGGTGTATTTACACCCTCAATCTGTGTTCTATGTAGGATAAGCATTGGGCTTCAGGATAAGCACCCTGGCTTTGGTGGCTGTGCGAGTGAGCCCCAGGAGTCACACTGGGATTCTGTGAGGTGCAAGGACGCAAAGCAGTGCCCTATTACAAGGCTGCCGCCATTCTTTACAAGCTCGAACTTCTCTCTAATAATTCCCCAACGTGGGACCAGCAGTTAGCGTAATGGCTATGTCGCTGGACTCCCACGTAGTCAACCGCAGTTCGAGTCCTGGACCCGGTGGCTTAAAGTCATGCTGGGCACATGTGCGTGCGTGCCCAAGATCCCGAGAGGAGAATGGAGGAGAAGGGATTGCAGCGTGGCCATCCCCACTGGGGGGTGATTTCTCGCTTTCTGTCTCTCTGTCTGTCTCTGTCTGTCTGGCGAGCGCACGCGTCCTATAGCAAAAACCTCTCCAAAAAAAAAAAAAAAAAGAATTCCCCGACTAGCCGGTATCATTTAGATGCAGTCTCTTACGTCTCTTCTTTATGAGGAGGGGAGCAGGTCAGGGAAGTGCAGTTTGACTGGCCTGCCCCCAGATTCCAGCAGTACTGTCTCCGGTGACTCCAACAGGTAGCTCAGCCCCTGTGACCTTCAGCTTGGATTCCTCATGGGGGAACAGAGAGAACGGTGCCTTTCTTGCATGATTATCATGAGGACAAAATAAGAGACAGGCTTCACTGGAAGCACATTCCACGTGTTCCTTTACTGCTGGCTCCTTTCCCTTTCCTGATAGGAATTCTGAAAGGTGTAAGTACTTATGCATGTGTACCTGTATTTATGGGTAAAATGAGAGCGTTTATTTATTTGTTTTTTAATTTGCTATAGGATGCATGGACTCATCAGAGAGAGAGAGAGAGAGAGAGAGAGAGAGAGAGAGAGAGAAAGTGGGAAATCACACCACCTCCCAGCCAAAAAGAACTTGGCTAACTGTATATTTAAGCTTCAGTTTAGTGAATCTTTTTTTTTTTTTCTTTTTTTTTTTTGGAGAGGTCTTTGCTATAGGGTGCGTGTGCTTGCCAGAAAGACAAAGAGAGAGACAAAGAGACAGAAAGCGCGAAATCAACCCCAGGGGGGCTGGCCATGCTGCAATCCCTTCTCCTCCATTCTCCTCTCGGGATCTTGGGAACGCACGCACACACACCCGGCGTGAGTTTAAGCCACCGGGTCCAGGACTGGGATCACGGTCAACTACATGGGAGTCCAGCGACATAGCTGTTACGCCAGCTGTTGGTCCTCAGTTTAGTAAATCTCAAGAAATAGCTTTCTGTAGAAGAGATGTCTTCTGTTTAGTCTGTAGAAGTTGGCTATCATACACGCATCAGGAGAGCTTCCCCAAAAAGCGTTCTTAAAATGTTCAGGTTGGAAGAGATCCTTTCCTCAGAAGGCTGACCCCCGCCAGCTCGCTCACTCTGTCGCTGGTACCTGCTGCTTCCCATCTTGTGTGCTTGCAGGTTGTCATCACAGTGATGGGACACCAAAGTGCAAAAGGATGAAGGGTACCTGGCATTTTGTCCAGAGCTCCCTGGAAAATGACCACCATTCTGCTCTGTGTCACATGTCCTCCCAGAACCTTGAACACAGCCTTCAGAAACCATTACTGCTGGCCGTCTTGACATCTGCAGTGGGGCTGGGGACAGAGTCTAGGAAAAGCTCCTAAGTCAAGGGCACCTGGGTTCTGCAGTAAAGGAATCTTTTAAATTACCTAGAAGGTTCTTTCTGCAGATATAACCAACTTCATTTCTGTTTTCCTGAAGTCCAGAAATGCTTTCTTTTTACTTCTAGAAGATTAATATTTAGTTAATAACAGATATAGCCAACCTAATTCCCTTTTCCTGAAGTCCAAGAATGATTTTCTCTTTATTTTTATTATTATTTTTTGAGAGTTTTTTGCTATAGGGCGTGTGCCCTCGCCAGAAAGACGGAGAGAGACAGAGAGGCAGAAAGTGAGAAATCACCGCCCGGGGGGATGGCCACGCCACAATCCCTTCTCCTCCATTCTCCTCTCGGGGTCTTGGGCACATACACACGCGCCTGGCGTTTAAGCCACCGGGTCCAAGACTTGAACCGCGGTCGACTACATGGGAGTTCAGCGACACAGCCATTATGCCAGCTGCTGGTGCCTGATTTTCTCTTTATTTCTGGAAGGTTAATATTAGTTAACAACAGGCTGTAAGTTTTGCAATCCCTCAGCCTTCTCAAAGACTTAATGATGTAAAAACAAATCTGTAAATATACTAAGGGAATCCCTGTAAATTATAGAAACTTTATACTGAATAATTTTGAAAAGGAAAGACTTTTTCAGTAATAATAATAGTCCTTTTTTTTTTTCTGTTCTGTAAAATGCAGGCTGGGGGATGGGGAGGGGATGGAGTAGGACGCTGTTCCCCTGCTGAGTACAAAATGCATATGCTGTTTAACGTGGAAGTCACGGGTTCCTAACTATCCAGTTTAAAAATGAGCAGAATTCAGTGAGTACCCGTCATTGGCCCTTCATGGTTTGGGGAGGGAAGAAGAGGCAGAACTCATTTCGGTTTCCATACTTGCACTTTCAGGAGAGAACCCTACTCCGTTCTCTCTCTCTTTAAAGTTTTCTATATGGTTAGTCAAATTTACATTTCAACCCTTGCCTAAAACCATCTTCAGCCTTATTTTTCTCCGTTCAGCGTTCTGCAGCGTTTTTCTCTCCCCTTGACACACTTCTCGTAGGTATCTCAATTGGCCTCAGAAATTCCAGCACATCCATTTCATATACCCCATTGGTTTGATACGTCGTGTCTGCAAATTTGAGAAGAGCATGCTTTATTTATTAATTTTTCAGCATCTAAATAGTAATGTAACCACATCACGGCATGCTTAGGTCACATTATTGACCTCCACCAGCAGTTTACCCCCCTACAACACTTGAATGCATTAATATCATTGTAGCATTTTAATTTAATTAGGGCAGTGGTTATAATCCTCTTGGGAAAATCATTATCCACTCCCCCCTCGCCTTGCCCCCTATAATGTTAAAATAAAGCACCTCTGTTTTTCATTTGGCTGAGAATTTGCTCTAGAGGTGAATGAGCCGTAAGCCTGTACTTTCACTCCCCACTCCTTTGTTGTTGGGGTTGACTTGAGAAACAGTTGTAAGATTAAAGAGGTTCCCTTTATTTGAGAAATTGGATGTTAGTCTCCTTAAGCTTCTCTGTCTGGATAGCTCTATCTGAGGTCATGGGATTTGTTCCATTTCTGTAATTGCTGATAATCTGCTGATGTGCTATTGTAATCCTTAAGTGTATGGTTAGAGTAACAGAATAAAAAAATGAGTCAGCCGAGATTCACAAAAGGAAAGAAGTTAGGTCTGTAATGTGCATTTCCCAGGTGTGTGTTTTATTCCCAGAAAGGAACCTGTGCTCTGGGTGGCATCCTTTTTGGGTCCCCTGATGTCCTGAGGGTGGCTGAACCCAGGTGTGTACTGCCTGCTGACAGGTGGCTTCATCCTAGAAGCACATTTTGGTTTTGCCTCTCTTGGTCAAGGTCACTTCTCACTTGTTACTAACAAGAATTTTCATTGAACCTTTAAAAAGAACTGCCCGACCTCAGCTACGGTGTCCCAGTCCTGTCCTTCAGCTAAGTAGAGACAGTCTCAGAGAGGAGAGATCAGGGGTTCAATCATTCAGTCTCTGGCCTTCCTTCTGTAGATGTCATCAAGAAAGAGCACAGCTATCTCCATCTAGAAATGTTGTTATGGAGTGAGAATGGTGTACACTCCCAGAGCAAGCGTGGAAGTGCTTTCAGTGTAGCCATACAGTCAGGGAACCATGCAGAAGTGAAAACACACTGAGCTGTTGTTTCCAGAGAAAGTACAGTGGAAGGAAGGTACAATGTGATATTTTAGCAAGTCAGAATATAAACACTTCAGGGGTAAGACCTAGCTTGACTCTTGTCAGTGGGCTGCAGTAGATTGCCCAGGAAATGAAATAAAATCTGCCCGGAGGGGTGAATTTCTTCCACCTCAATCTTGATGGAGTTAGGGAGCCTGGATACCATGGCCTCTCATTCTAATGGATTAGCTAGAGGATCTTGTGAGTTGCTCCTTGCTTTAAGGGAGAAGCCATTGAACAATAGTAAGAATGTGTATCTTGTTTCTTGCATTCATGCCATGGCATTTGAAGACCCTTTAGCTGCACGATGTTTTCTTCACCAACAGTTGCACTTCTGCAAAAGTCCTGACAAAACAGAAAGCTATTTCTGGGAATAAAGTTAATGGAAAATAATCTAGAGATCTAATAGGATTGGTGGGTCATGCATGGGTTGAAGAGTATGGAGAATTTGTTAAACAGACTATGTTTGAAACACTTAAAAGCTGATTTCAATCTAAAGAAAACTCCTGAGCAAATTTTATATGTGTTTTCCATGTCTGAGTTTCTGTCGTTGCTTCTTTCACCCCAAACAACACCAAAACAAACCCTCAAAATTATAACCCATCCTTAAGCAAGCTACTCAAAATACCATGCGATGTTTGATCAAGTTCAAGAAAAGTAAAGTTGAAGGTTTCGCTTCTAGGTGACCTTTGACAGGATATCTTGATCGATGCAGAAATGAAATCCAGGATATATCAGCCTGCCCTTAATTAAGAAATTCTCCAGGAAGCTTTCAGATGTATGTGTAAACAGAAATATCCCAACTGCCCTGGTTGCTGCTAGTGGGTGCCTTAGGGAAGTATGGCGGTTCCATTCGGAAATTACAACAATATGTATATATTCATTCAAAATCAGAACTTCCTCCCACAACCACCAAACTTTCCAGGCAATGAGCAGAAGAGATGCTTTAATTTGGCTATAGGGCCTGGGGACTTCCCTGCTTCCCTTAGATGAGATGTGAAATGTTAAAGAACTATCTTTCGGAAACATAAACACTCCTTTACTTTAATCTAGGATTTGCTTTTGCTCCTGATTTTGGTTTTCATGGTGGCATCTTAGTGATCTTCCCTCTCCAACTCATTTTGGACCTTGTATGTCCCACTTGACTTTGCCCAGTTAAACCACAGAAACTAGCAGAAGTGAACGTTTATGTCCGGACTGCACGTCAAACTAGTTGGTGTGTGGATCTAAGATGCAAATTGCACTGTTGTTGGGTTGAACACAGCCATTGGTTTCTTGCTGTAATTTGCAATATTTTAACTTAGAAGTAATAGCAACCCTTCCCACTCTGTCCAGTTTGTTCGAATTGATCTAGGAGACTCTGCTTGTTTGAATTCAAACAGGGCCTCTTCCAAAGCCCTCCCCACCTCCTTGGTAGTTAAGGAGTATCTTCAGTTAAACAGGACTCTCCTTAAGTTCAGATAATTCTTTGAATGAACTCTGAAAGGAAGCATTGATTCTGAGGGGGAGAAGGAAGGAACAAGGAGATACCCATTAAAGTTGCAGATTATTCCTTGCTTGAAGGTAAAATATTAAACGTGGGGTATTTTGGGTTGTGGTGGTTCTACAGAGAAATAGGCTGGCAGTAGAAAAATCTTGCTCATAGATTTATTAGTGACATCTAGAACGTATCTTCGAACCCATCATCTGCCGTTTAGCTGACTCTGTTGGATCTATGTATAGCATCATACTTTGATTAGACGCTGGGGATATTGCCAGAGAAGAGGAAGTGTGTTTTAATGTATGGGTGACATGAGTTACGTGACAATGGAAAATAATTTTTGAGAGTGTGGTCTTTTCAGCATTACCTTGGGCCTATTTGTCATTCCCTCACCTTTGTCCTCTCTCTTGACTCAAACCAACCATAGGGATTCACATCCATTGACCCAGCCGGAAGGAATAGCCCTATTTTTAGAGTTTTGTTATAAATGCGAAATGCTGAGCATCTGAAAGACAAGTGTGTACAGTCTCTGAGAGAGAGAGAGACACAGAGAGAGAGGCTGTTTGCAAAGTCTGCGCTCCAAATGCCCCCCTCCCTTTGCCCCTCCCCCATGGTCTCACACCTCCATTCCATGCGTTCACTGTCTTTTTCCCCCCCTCCCCTCTTCCTGCCCTTATTTCTAACAGCAGGAACGAATTTCATATACACCTCCAGAGAGCCCGGTGCCGAGTTACGCTTCCTCGACTCCACTTCATGTTCCAGTGCCTCGAGCGCTCAGGATGGAGGAAGACTCGATCCGCCTGCCAGCGCACCTGCGTGAGTGTGGGCGCTGCAGCCGGCCGCCCGGGGGCGGGCACACACAGGGGGACCCAGGGGACGGGCGTGGCGGGTGAGCCAGAGAGGGGAAGCTCCGGGATGATTTTCACACTGGGCAAAGTGACTTCAAGGCTCCTCCGCCATGCTGCCTCGGAATCTGCCCCCAACCCGAGTGACTTTTTGAAAAGTTTGAGATTCCTGCCGGTCGTTTCCCAGCGTACTCGTTCTGTCTGTGACATGGTGCAGAAGGAATCCGGCAGCTCATATGGAGCAGAGTCAGCCAAGTGTCCGAATAGGCGAAGTGATCTCCCCACCCAAAAAAAAGTTCGCCTAAAGTCACACCTTTCGTGTTTTCTTAGGTTCGAATTTTGGCTCAGTGTCTGAGCCAGACTTCCTGCTTTGCTTTTAGGCACGTGCTCTTCTTTTCTCCAGAGACCTCCCCTCACCCTTTGGCCAGACCCGCTGCTTTTCCTCACTTTATATGTCTATAGGGGGCCTTTCTCCTGGTTCCTCTTTCCTTCTCTCCTCTCTTGCTTCTCTGGCGCTTACCATGCCATGAGAGCCTTGGTTTGTAGCGTTCCCACCTTTCTCTCCCAAATCTCCTCTACCCCTGTTTCTACCTGCTCCCCTTCGCGTCCTTACCTGCAGCACGTGGAGCTGAGCTGGCACACCTGTGCGGCTGCTGCTGGTCTCCCAACAGCTGACACCTGTCACATCCTTTCTGTCTGACTTCTTGTGCATCTTGTCCTGCCACCCAGCCCAGGTGCTAACTGGGGCAGAGACCGCTGGGAGAATGAATCACCTCATTCCCACCCTAATCATGGTACCCAAGAAGACACCCAATTTCTGGCTTGCCTGTTGTCCTGGGGGCACAAGTCCAGGTCATGGAGGATGTTGGGGGTCACCTTGGCCCTTCCCTTGTTGATTCCCAGTGACTTTAATGGTGGCGTGGTGGTGCCCGCTGTCTCTCTAGTGTGGTGATGGTCCCCAGGTTATTCTGCCCCTCTCCTTTCATCCCTCCTCTGAAGGTGCTTGGGGACAGAAGAGAGCGATAGGCGACAGAGAATGCAGGCTCTTTTCCCTCTCTGTGACAGGGAAATCAGATGACTGATGCTGGGGGTGCTGGGGAGACATTGCTGGTTCATCTCCTCTGCACCATAGTAAGAATGGTTTCTAGATTTTTGCACAGTTAGGTGCATGAGAATTCTCTTCCTGTTTGCTATGCGGTATTTACAGAGTTAGTAACTATGGCCAAGGCATTTTTTCTTCACTTGGGTGGGGAGGTCCCACTCTACTATAAGCTCCATAATGAATTTTTAAAGAAGAGGTTGGACTAGGACCAGTAGTTGGTGTAATGGCTATGTCGCTGGGCTCCCATGTAGTTGACTGTGGTTTGAGTACCGGATCCAGTTGCTTAAACTCATGCTGGGCATGTATGCACGAGTGCCCAAGATCCCAAGAGAAGAATGGAGGAGAAGGGATTGTAGTGTGGCCATCCCCCCTGGGGAGTGATTTCTCGCTTTCTGTCTCACTGTCTCTCTCTGTCTTTCTGGCAAGCGCACGCACCCTATAGCAAAATCTCTCCAAAAAAAAAAAAAAAAAAAAAAAGAAGAAGAGGTTGGACTGTAAAGGTGCCTGAGTCCTGACTGCCTGCACTGTTGTCCTTGGTCACCTGGAGCGTTATGGTCATAGGAGCTTTCCCTCTAGAGGTCATCTTGTGACCCGTGTGACATCTCAGGAGTGTTCACTTCAGGATGGAGCACACCCATGCCATGCACCTAATCTCATTCATTCATTCATTCATTCCACACGTAGTTACTAGTTCCCTATTCCATGCCAGGCTCTTTTCTAGGTATCAGGGGTACAAAAATGAACAAAGCAAACAAAACTCTCTGCTCTTGTGGAGCTGAAATTCTGGTATACACAGAAAAAAAAGACAAACACTTGTCCCAAACAGGCTGAGGTTTGTTTCTTCCATAACTTTATATTCCTGTATTTTGCAGCATCCCCCAAAGAAGCCCTAACTCCCCGGGTCACATGTTGATGCCTTGACATACGTAAGCTTGTTGCCAGAAACTTGTCTCCGTAAGAGGTTATGATATAAAACAACCAACCAGACAGACACACAGACCTGGCAGGCAGCAGGTGTGAGCTCACAGCTAGCACTGCTGTTGGAATGTGAGTCAGTAATGCAGTCTTCCCTGCGTACAGTGCTGTTTGGACAAGAGAATGTTTAACGGCCCTCCTAACATTAAAGTATTATGCTTCTCATTTCAAGCATCATTCTCCTTACATGGAACTGTTTCTTCCCTATCAACTTTTAAATTTTTTCCTGAGTAGACAGTTTCCTCTCTGAGCCACATCTGTTCTCTTACCAGTGTTTTACTAGCTCCGACTATGTGCCTAATAAACAATCATAATAGCTCATGTTTATTGTAGGACTACTCGGTGCCAGGTATTACGTAAGGCGCGAACTCCTGTAAGTGGATTATTTTATTTCATTCACACAGCAATGCCTAGAAGGTAGGTCTTCTTATCTCATATCACACGTAAACACTTAGAAGTTTTTTAAAGTTTGTTATTTATTTTAGATGAGAGAGAGCGGCAACAAGGATCCCTAACAGGGTCTTCCCATGCCACAATCCCCTCCCAGCCAGATAAGATTATGGGTGTACTGGAGTGTTCAGGTTGACCCAGGATCAGAACCCCAGGCCTACTTGTATGGCTCCAGCCTCATGTAGTGGTGCCAGCCTCATGTAGTGGTGCTTAACTGCCTGAGCCACTGTGGCCAGACCAAAGGCTTAGAGAATTTAAGTAATTTTTCAAGGTCAGTTACAGAACTAGTAAGAGGAAGAATCAGGATTCAAATACAGCTGTCTGACTGCAGAGCCCAAGTGCATATCCATTATGCCACCATATGTGTTTAAAACTATGTTTTTTATTGCCAGAGGGTACATGTGCAAGAGAGAGAGAGTGAAAACTCCCCTTTGGGGGGCGTGGCCACTTTCCCCTCCATTTCCCCATTCTGCCTGGTTTTGGGGTACACATGTACTACATCTGGTATGTTTTTCTTTCTTTCTCTCCTTTTTTTGAGAGATTTTTGCTATAGGGCATGTGTGCTCACCAGGGAAACAGAGACAGAAAGCGAGAAATCACCCCCGATAGGGGAATGACCATGCCGCAATCCCTTCTCCTCCGTTCTCCTCCTGGGATTCTGGGCACCCATGTATACATTTCTGGCGTGAGTTTGAGTTTTAAGCTGCTGCGTCTGGGACTTGGATCCCATTCAGCCATGTGGGATTCTAGTGATTTAACCACTACACTACCTGCTGGCCCTATCTGGCATGTTTTTCAAGCTGTAGGAGCTAGGCTTCAAACTTCACTTGACCATGTGGGATCTGGCTTCCCATGCACAGGTCCTAACCACTAGGCTATGGGGCCAGTCCCTACGAAATAGTTTCTGGATGAATAAATTCAGAGTTGACATTTAGCCAGTATTCACTGAGGTAGCCATTGCACTGGTTTGTGGCTAGAATCTATTCTAGCTGTTGTTCCGTCTGTTCCATTGTTGAACAGTTTGCACATCACCCTTGGATGGACGGATGGATGGATGGATGGATGGTGGATGATGGATGGATGGATGATGGATGATGGATGGATGGATGATGGATTCATGGATGGATGGATGAATGGATGGTCCCCTCACAGATAGTATAGTAATAAACGTAGAGCACGTCAGTGCTGGCCTTAGAACAGAATCGATGGTTAGATTGTGGATTCAGGTCAGGGTAATGATTTTGCCCGAGTACTCCTCCATGGCAAGCTCACCTTAGATACCCCTCTCCACGTGAGCCCTAGGTGCCACCATTGGTTCTGACATCTGGAATGTGTCCTCTCCAAGTGGAGGTTCCCAGGCTCCTGTTGTTTACCCTCAGCTGGGGCTTTCCGTGTGAGGCAAGCCTACCTCCTCCACTGCTATCCCAGTACAGAGCCGCTGGTTGTGCTATTAGAGACGAGCATGGAGCCCCTACGATGGTTGAGACTGTGCCACACACTTGGAGATGCATCCCAGCTGAGTTTCCAAACCCCAAAGAAAATAAATACTCCAACAAGGGTATTGGGTTATTGCTGTTTTAATCTGGGATTCCAGACAGTTCCCAGTGGAATGCTCATGGAAAGTACGGGGAAGAATTTGAAAGCCAACACAGCAGCAGGACATTTATGGTATTGCTAGGTCGAAAGCATTTTTAGCTGCTCGTTTTAAAGAGATACCGACCAGACTGCTTTGCCTGCAAGTGGATTTCTTTCACCATTGATCATTGGTCTCCAGAGAAGCCCTCTCCTTAACTCCTTCTTCTTTCATTCTTTTTTTTTTTTTTTTAAGAATTATATATTTAATTTGGTTTATCACTATTATTAGTATTATTTAATTTACTCTAGAATACGTGCACACACCAGAGAGACAGAGAGAGAAAGGAAGCTGTGAGGTCCAGGACTCAAACTGCAGTTGACCATGTGGGAGTCCAGTGCCGTAACCACCACACCACCTGCGTCTTTCATTCTTAAATCAAAACAAACGTATGCCTGTGGTGGAGGGCAGAGGGGTGAGACAGAGATCTTAGTACCTGAGATCGTCATACAGAGAGTCTCTCACTCTTTGCATTCTGCAATACAGGGCTGCAATCAAGCTAGAGACACAGCCTGACCAATTAGCAAGCTATTGAGAAGTGGAAAATGATGCCTTTCGCTTTTGTTTGCTTGTGAAAAAAGCAAAGTGATAAATGGAGCAAAGTGTCAAGTGATGATTATGGAGGACTTGAAAGGGACTGGTGGGGTAGTCTGAGCTAAAGGGAGGAGCAGAGCCCAGGGGGAGATGCCAGACCCATGCCACTCTGGCCTGACTCAGTGTCCAAACTGCAGGCCCGTGCCCGGTGCCCGTCACCAGCCCAGCCGCAGAGCTCCCTGGTGCACCAGGAGAGCAAACACAGGATGTGCATTGAGAGGGGAGAAAGGGCATCTTTTTTCTTCTTCTTTCATGAAGGGTACTGGAGGCTTTTGTTTTTGTTTTTGTTTTTGTGTTTTTGAAGAGAGGTTTTCTCTATAGGGCAAGTGTGCTTGCCCGAAAGACAGGGATAGAGAGACAGAAAGCGAGAAATCTCCCCCCCCCCCCCCGGGGGGGGGGGGATGGCCATGCCACAATCCCTTCTCCTCCATTCTCCTCTTGGGATCTTGAGCATGCACACACATGTACCCTGTGTGAGTTTAAGCCACCAGGTCCGGGACTCAAACAGCCGTCGATTACGTGGGAGTCCAGTGACTTAACCACTATGCCATCTGCTGGTCCCTGAGGTTTTTTTAAGCTTGAGTATAGACAGGCTGAAGTCCAACAATTACAGCAGACAGGTGGGTAAGTGTTCCATTCTTTAAAGAGAATATTAGCCTTTTATTATGGCTCGGCAGCACTCAAAGGACCAAGGACCCCCGGGGAGTGCCTACCCAAGATCTCTCTTGACTGTAAGTAAAGAGAGGCTGTTGCCTGGAGCAAAGGAGGCCTTTCCCAGTGCTCTCTAGGGGCCTAGCAGTAGGAGGGAGGGACTTTTTTTCTAGTTTGTCTGCCCGAAGCTCACCTTCTTGTAAATTCCTGGTGGGGAGGATGGTGCTAAAGAAGGCAGCAAAAGGGCCCTTCATGCGGTGGCGGCTGCTTACCCGGTGTCCACAGCAGCCCTGGTCCACAGGAGGCCTCCAGCAGGAATGCCCAGGCTCCGCCATATGAGAACAATCTAAATATAATTCCGATTTCAGAGGCAGAATTTAAATAATTCAGTGCCTTTTCTGAATTGTAAATTTCTTTTCAACATCATCATCTCCCATTTAGTTGATTTAATCATATCTCAACGTAGGTCAACATTATGCCACTTGCCCAGAGACTTTGCATCTGCTGTATCTGTTAGGCCTTCTGAAAATCCCTGTGAATTGATATTTAAAAATCGGAACTTAAGTCTCATTCATCATTTTTAATAGGGTTACGGTTTATGATGTTGCGGGTTAATAAATAGCCCTAATAGCCGCTCAGAGTGTTCTAGAGTCAGAACACCAGAAAGAGTCCCTTGGCTCTACTTCCTTTCCTTGTGAATCTTTCAGAATTCTTACATTACTACTCCTGCTTTGTGTGTGGTTAATAATTTAATTTAATGTCCTCTTTTGGAAATGCTACCTTGCTGCTTGCCCACTCGGCTGTTCTGCATTCTCAGCAGAGTAACTGGGTTCAAGTCGATCACGTGATAAACCCAGCTGTATTAGAACCAGCATAGTGGGATAGAAGGGATGCAGGGCCTCTCTTTTCTGATTGGCTGGAGCAACAATTTTATATACTTTCAACTTACTTTGCTTCCTAAAGTTAAAGACTAAAATGGGAGCTAAATATAATCACAATCAATATTGTATATTGAGTAACAAAATGCCTTTTTTTTTTTTAAGAAGTTTCTGCCTTAGGACGTGTGTGCTCGCCAGAGAGACAGAAACAGAGACAGTGAGAGGGAAAGTGAGAAATGACCCCCTGAGGGGTGACCATGCTGCAATTCCTTCTCCTCCACTCTCCTCCAATGATCTTGGGCATGCATGCGCATATGTCCTGCGTTAGTTTCAAGCCACCGGGTTCAGGACATGAACCGCATTCAGCCATGTGGGAGTCCAGCGATGTAACCGCTACGTCATCTGCTGGGCCCAACAAAATACTTTGTACATATTATCTCATGTAATCATGCAATAGTCTTTGAAGTAGGTGTTATTAATTCTGTTTCATTGGTGATCAAGGCGACTGGGGCTCAGATAAGTCAACCTAATTGTCTAGCTTCACATAGCCTGTGGACAGTCTGGAAGCCACTCTTGGGAGAAAACACAGGCGGTGGAGTGTCATGGGCATGAACATGGTAGAGGCACCGATGACTGTTGGCAGTCAGGGCTGCAGTGTCTGGGGCAGGTCTGGCATGTTCTACTTGGCCATTAATTTGTGCTGAACGTCTGGCGGGCAGGGTACTCCTTTTCGCTAGGATGAGAGAGAGGCATTGGGGGTGAGAGCCTGTTGCCGTGGGTGGTTTACTCTGGTTTTGTTCACTAATTTCTACTGTTCCTCCTCTTGACTTTCTTGTGAGCTCAGGCTGAAGTCAGTTTATCTCAGCAACCCAACAGACAGGACTGGTCCTAATGGTGACACAGGGTCAGTTTCCAAATGAAAACATAGGAAAGATCAGACAGATCTGCATGGGCTTCCAGGGTTGCCTCCTTCTATTAGAGAGATGATTGAGAGAGATGACTGAACCTCTCTAAGACTCAAATTTCTAATAAAGTCTTCTTTTTTCGGAGAGGTTTTTGCTATAGGGCGCGTGCGCTCGCCAGAAAGACAAAGAGAGACAGAGAGACAGAAAGCGAGAAATCACCCCCCAGGGGGGATGGCCACGCCACAATCTCTTCCCCTCCATTCTCCTCCCGTGATCTTGGGCACGCACACGCGCCCGGCATAAGTTTAAGCCACCGGGTCTGGGGCTTGAACCACAGTCGGCTACATGGGAGTTCAGCGACATAGACATTATGCTAACTGCTGGTCCCTAATAATGTCTTCTGACAAGGTTTTTTTTTTTTTTTTTTTCCTTTAAAGAATATTTTTTAAAGTAAGTTAGTTTATTTACCTATTTATTTCTTCCATGTGAGAGTAACGGAGAGCGAGACAGGCACCCCCAACAGGGTCTCCATACCATGGTCCCACCCCCAGCCCTAGCCAGCCGGGAGCACAGGAGCACAGGTGTGTGTGTGTGTGTGTGTGTGTGTGTGCACCCAGCATGTACAGGGAGACCTCAGGACACAAACCTGGGACCTTCTCGTATGGCCTCAGTGTCATGGAGCTTTGCATAACCATTGCTCCACCACAGCTGGTCTCCTGGTGAGGATTCTGACCTGTCAGAGCTCATTTACATATAACCCAGGCTTGGTGCCTGGCCATACCCAGGTGACTTGCTAGCTCTCAGTTTAGGCTCTAGTGCCATAAACAGCCTCTTCAGGAGGTGCCTTCCCCATGTTTGAGGACCAAGGAATGTCCTTGTTCATCTGTTTAAGAAAGGACTTAGGGTTCTGTCTCAGTCCCGAGACTAATTTCTGTAAGTCACAATGGAAATCATAAAACAGTTTCTAAGTGATTCCTTAGGATTTCTAGGAACGCAGTTCTGCTCTGGGGTACTCCATCCCAGGGCCTTTTCCTAGCCACACTTCCATCCCTTAGTTGGGAAGTTTTTCTTCTCCGTGTTGTTCAAACCCCCAGGTCTCCTTCGTCAACCTTCCCCACCCTTCTTCTGAACCCATCAATTCCTCCCCGTCCTTTCCCGTTATCACTGTTCCAAAAATGGCCTCTCCTCACACAGCTGCCTGTGACGTGCAGCGACATCACCAGCAGGGTTGAGGTAAGGACACTGGGAAGAGATTTAATTCACGGTCTGTATCTTGACTGCTCACAAGGCTGTGACCGGCCACCAGCATTTTATATTTTGTCCCCCATGAAGCTTTCTTTGGCGCCTTCACTGTTTATGTTCAAATGCTTGCCGGCTTTCCCCACCACCCATGTGGCTGTACAGAGGCCCTGGATGGCTGTTTTAAACAGCCTGGGAGAAAAAACAGCCCACAGCCCAACAGCCAGGATGCCTCGGAAGGGAAATTTCCTTTTTGGGTTTGCTGTCTGAAAGAATTTCCGATGCAGGCAGACGTTAATTCCTAGCGCCATGCTTCCTGATAAGGAAGCAGCTTCAATAAATGCAGCTATTTATAGATGTCTTTCTTTTTTTTTCCTTTTTAAATATATAACCAGAGGTTTACTGACCTTTTCTTTCACTTCGCATTTCATGCAGAGAGAGCTCTGTGTACATTTAAGGCAGTTCCTCCAGCACGAGCCCTGCAAAGTGGCTCTGGTTGGACGGGGGAGAGGGGAGGTGAGCATGAGGAAGAGAATAGCTGCTTCTTCGTGTCCTGGGCTCTCAGGTTCCTGAGTTCTGAAGTAGACGCTTAGAAGTTTCTGGCAATGGGTTGTCCCTGCCTGGTGCTGTGGGTTATTTATGTGAGTCCAGACGTGCCCAGCTCTATTCCAGACCCACAGTTGAAAGTTTATGACAGACTAAACAGAGAGCCATTAAAGATGATGAGAGGCAGTCCGTTTCAGGAGTAGAGACTTGAACAGCAGGAAGTAGGCAACCGTATTTCCTTTTCTTACCCTCTCTACTGTCTCCCCTGGGTTTTCCGAACCGTCAGTACCTCTGTGGTCTTTCTCTTGGTGTGTCAGAGTGTCTGCAGATTGTGGAATCACTGTCCCTAAAAGTGCCATAGTCAACCTCACATTTATCTCCATAATACTTATAGGGAGGTATGATAAAGATTCAGTACAACATTGGCTTGAACTATGTTTTTCTGAGGTACTCTTCGCCTCCTCATGACTCAAAGCATTGTTTGAGCTTTATATGTAAAAATATGATAACATTTCCATATCATTTTTACTTTTTAATTGCCAGAGGGCACATGCACTTACCAGAGAGAGAAAGAAAGAGAGAGAGAAAGAGAGAGAGAGAGAGAAAGTCTCCCCTCCCCGTCCCCCATAAAGTACGATCATGCCACAGTCTCTTTGGGGCACATACACACATGCTTTTTTTTTTTTTTTTTTTTTTTTTTTTTTTTTTTGGAGAGGTTTTTGCTACAGGGCACGTGCGCTCACCAGACAGACAGACAGAGACAGAGAGACAGAAAGTGAGAAATCACCCCCCAGGGGGAATGGCCACGTCGCAATCCCTTCTCCTCCATTCTCCTCTCGGGATCTTGGGCACGCATGCACATGTGCCCAGCGTGAGTTTAAGCCACCGGGTCCGGGACTCGAACCACAGTCGACTACATGGGAGTCCAGCGACATAGCCATTACGCTAACTGCTGTTTCGTCCAACATGTTTTTCAAGCCATGGTATTGGAACTGGAACCATGGTAAGCCATGTGGGATCTGGCTCCCTCAAGCACTAAGCTGTAGAGCCAGCCCTCCATTTTCAAATAACATGTATGTTCTTTTGTTTCATGCTTGAGTTACTCCTGACTGCTATCTCAGGACTCTTAGAAGTTTCTGGCAGGAATGACTGACAGTTTCACCCTTAAGCCTTTGCAGAGGTGAATCTTCATAAGTTTCACTGTTGTCAATGGTGAATTCTGGTTTTCAGATGCTTCTCCTGTGTTTGAGTATTTGAGAATTGTTTTATTTATTTATTTCTGATCTCTTCAAATGAGGATAAAGCAGGATCCAAACTGGCCCTGGCTCTGGACATAGGTCACCTGTAAATTCCGAATTTGTTACCCTGCCTCAATACTGATACCAGGGCTCTTCACAAAGTTCATGGAAAAATGCATTGTATAAAAAACTATGCATGGACTTGAAAATTTTTTGCATTAAAATTCATAGTTTAATTTTATTTCCCCACAAACTTTTCAAAGTCCCCTTATACTAACTCCATCTTGAGTGGGTGGACTAAGCCCCAGTCCTTTGGAATTGGTCTCTAGCTCTGCTCCCTATAGATCACAGATACTAATAGCCCTCAAGTGGGGCTCTAAGAGTCAGCTAATAGAAATGAAATGTAATGGATCAAGAACTGTGGATGCACGGCACATGCAGACTGAGGCTTGGAAGAAAAAGCCAGCCATACAAGGCTGCACAGGGAACACTTTCACCCAATCAGCTGTGGTAGAATTCTCTACTCTTGGAGTGGAGGTATAACTAAAGTAGATAACTGAGGAGAGTGAAGGTTTGTAAAGAGAGACATAATCACTTTTTTATTTTTAAAGTGCTTTAGGCATGATGTATTTTCCTATGGTTTTCTATGCAAACGTGTCATGCTTTTTGACCACCCAGTAATTAATCATTTGTTTTCCATGTGTGCCTTGCTTTTCCAAATAGGTGTTTTGGTTCTGGTTTTTTGGCCTTTGTTTTGTCATTGTACCCCACCTGCCAGCTTCCACTAGCTGTACTCCTTAGGAGTCATCCTGAGACCAATTGTCAACTGTGTTGACAATCCTAAGGCCACTCCAGAGAACTTTGGAGCAGTGACATGTGGACTAAGTAATTATAGCCACTGATATTTACTGAATACTTTCTATGTGCCAGAAACTCTATGTGTTATTCTGGATAATCACAAGCACCGTAAGTAGACATTGTATCTGTTTTTTATTTGAGATTCACCATGGTTGAATCTCTTGCCTGAGGTCACACAGAAAGTGGGAGAGTCACAATTTGAATCTACATCTAATTCTAAAACCTATCAATTATTTTCCCCACTTCACCCTATTGCTTCTTGAAGGTATCAGGAACTGAAGAGAGTTGTTTCTTTCTAACTGTTGGTTAGAAGAAAAATATAAGCTAGCAGGTTTTAAAAAAAAAATTTTATATATTTATATAAACTCCTGACAAAAGGCCCAAAGGGAAAAAGATCAAAGATAGAGTAAGTTACTTTTGACTTTGGAGGAAGATCCATTTTCAGTTCCAAGTCTGTAAGGACCCTGTTACCTGCCATGTATTTTCAGGTATTTGTATAAACTCTAGTTTGTTTGAAACAAAATGAGATGAAGCAAAAAGAGCTTATCATTGTCCACAATTTTCCATTTTTTAAAAAGAGATGATCTAGGGAACCAGCAGTTAGCGTAATGGCTATGTCGCTGGACTCCCACGTAGTCGACCGCAGTTTGCATCCCGGACCCAGTGGCTTAAAACTCACGCCGGGCGCATGTGCGTGCGTGTCCAAGATCCTGAAAGGAGAATGGAGGAGAAGGGATTGCGGCGTGACCATCCCCTATGGGGGGTGATTTCTCGCTTTCTGTCTCTATGTCTCTCTCTGTCTGTCTGGCGAGCGCACGCGCCCTATAGCAAAAACCTCTCCAAAAAAAAAGAGATGATCTACTTCACAATAAGGAAGATAATGATGGTGGTAAATTATACACAGGAAGAGAAATGATGTGCTTGAATGGAGATTGTATTGTTGAGTTTACAAGTTAAAACGCTGACCTTCCTAATAAAATGTCTTAAGCTGATTTGCTTCAGAAAAATTCTCGGGTATCTTGGTACCTTCATTTACCCGTAGGACGTATGTATTAGGATGCTCTACCACGGTCATAGAGGAGGGAGCATGCTCTCCTGGGAGTCAGCCCTGTGGACTCTGTCATCCCTCAGCAGCTCATTCCTTCTCCCCAGGCTGAGTACAGGATGTCGTTCCCAAGGTTCTTCCCGATTCACACATTTTGTTGTTCTCGAATTCCAGGATGGGAATGCAAGGGATGTCAGCCATGGAGTCTTACCTGTAGATGCCCAGTATAAGCCTGGGCTTGATTTTCAGTGCTCAGCATCAAGTCTTAGTGCAGATGACAGTGTTTAGATGACACAGAAGTTGTCTTCTGCTTCAGCTGTGATTGTTTTGTGCAGATACTCTCTTGCAAGGAAATATGGAAATCCAGTGCCCAACCCTGGTGGACATTTACTAATGACACCCATGGTTGAGATCAGGCTAATGCTTTCGTGGGATGGGAACTGGCAGCTTGCCCCTACCCAGGAAGAGTAGACTTCTGTAGACTGTCTCTGCCAATCTTTTTTTTTTTTTTTTTTTTTTTAAGGTTTTTGTCATAAGGGTGCTTGCACTTGCCAGAGAGGAGACAGAGAAAGGGAAAGTAAGAAATCTCACCCTACTCCTGGGATTTGGGGCACACATGCACATGTGCCTGATGTGATTTCAAGCCACTGGGTCCAGGACTCAAACCACAGTCAACCATGTGAGAATCCAACTGCCTTAACCACCATGCCACCTGCTGGCCCTGCCAGTCTTGTCTTGTGCTCATTCCTAGGGCCTTAGAGCTAAATCACAGGCAGCTCCCCTGTTCTCAGAGCCTCTCTTCTGGCCTGAGAGTTGTCTGTGAGCTGGCCCTTGGCCCAGTGCATTATGCACAGGTGTGGCTTCTGGTAACTGTCTGCTTGACCCTAGCTGTGTGATTTGTGGGAATCCCCTCCACACCTTGAGGCTCGTTTGCCTTTTCCATAATATGTAAAAATTGCAGTGTGCATTTCTCTCCCTCTGTAGACAATCTCTTCTGGGTTTTGGGCTTTACAGAGCCAGCTGATCTGCATGGATAGGCCACACTAGCCTCCTTCAGCCGGCCCCATAGCACATGCACAATTAATACTGCATTAATTAATGATGGGGAAAAAAGGCACAGTTGGCAAGGGAATGAAGGCTTTCAGCTTCTAAAGTGAAGGCTTTGATGCTGAGCTTTAAAGTGCATTTCCATCCACCGCAGCCAGCAGAGAGAATCTGTGACACTTACACCATCCCCTGGGCACGTAAACTCACACCCAAGGAACTATTTCTAAACAGAGGCCCTGAACTAGTTACTCGGATCATCTACTTGTTGCCACAGGCTGTGAAAGGTGTGTAAGATTAGGGAGGAAAGAATTCTCCGAAGCAGCAGTGATCCGTGAACGAAGCTGAGGAGGGGTTTGCCTTTGTCTCCTTAAGTTGCTCTCGGGTTACCAACATCAGGAACTCTTTGCAGGAAACAAATGTGAGCGAGTGCTTGGGTGCCAGCCCTCTTGAGGAAATAAGATTACTCCTTGTCCTTCTTCCTTGTATGCCTTACTCCAGGAAAGAGCTCAGGGCGGTGCAGGTTCACAAACCTGTTCTGACGAGCTGGAAGGTTAATCCTTGAGCAAAGTTTCCCACTAGATGTTATAAAGTGGGAGAGAAGCTCTTTCCCTTCTTTTCTATTCAGGTTCCTTCCACAACACTGTTCCCGAAGTACTAAACTCTTGCCCTTACATTTTCCTTCCTTCCTTCCTTCCTTCCTTCCTTCCTTCCTTCCTTCCTTCCTTTCTTTCTTTCTTTCTTTCTTTTTTTTTCTTTCTTTCTTTCTTTCTTTCTTTCTTTCTTTTTTTGGAGAGGTTTTTGCTACAGGGCATGTGTGCTCGCCAGACAGACAGATAGAAAGCAAGAAATCACCCCCAGAGGGGATGGCCATGCTAATCCCTTCTCCTTCCTTCTCCTCTCGGGATCTTGGGCACGCACACACACGTGCCCGGCGTGAGTTTAAGCCACTGGGTCCCAGAATTGAACCGCGGTCAACTATGTGGGAGTCCAGTGACATAGCCATTATGCTAACTGCTGGTCCCTCTTTTTTTTTTTTTTTTTTTTTTCTTTTTTTTTTAAGAATTACTTTATTTGGGACCAGCAGTTGGTGTAATGGCTGTGTCGCTGGACTCCCATATAGCTGACCGCGATTTGAGTCCCGCACCAAGTGGCTTAAAACTCACACCAGGTGTGTGTGCGTGCATGCCTAAGATCCCGAGAGGAGAATGGAGGAGAAGAAATTGCAGCATTGCCATCCCCCATGGGGGGTGATTTCTCGCTTCCTGTTTCTCTCTCTCTGTCTGTCTGGCAAGTGCATGTGCCCTATAGCAAAAACCTCTCAAAAAAAAAAAAGAATTATTTTATTTAACTTTATTATTATTATTATTATTTTATTATTATTATTTTCCTATGTGATCAGAGAGAGACAGAGAGAGAGAGAAAGAGAGAGAGAGAGGGAAAGTGAGAAAGCAAGCCACCAGGTCCAGGACTTGTTCTGTGGTCGGCTATGTGGGAGTCCAGCGCCTTCAATCACTATACCACCTGCCAGCCCCTCTTTTTTTTTTTTTTTTTTTTTTTTGTAATTACCAGAGGGTACTCACCAGAGACTCTCTGTCTCTTCTCTTCCATTTCTCCATCTCGTTGGGATCTTGTTTACACATGCACATGCACCCAGTGTGGTTTTTTTTGTTTTTTGTTTTTTTTGTTTTTTGGTTTTTTTTTTTTTTGGAGAGGTTTTTCACTATAGGGCCCGCTCGCCAGACAGACAGAGAGAGACATAGAGACAGGTGATTGGTCAAATCCCTTCTCCTCCGTTCTCCTCTTGGTTTGGGCACGCACGCACACGCGCCCGGCATGAGTGGGGGTCCTGGATCTACGTGGGAGTCCAGCGACATCCCTTAACAAGCCCTCTAGGGATTCAAACACCATGGGGATCTGGCTCCCTTAACCTCTAGATCCCCAGCCCCCACCCTTAGTTTCGCTTCTCATGTGAGGTGGTTGTGAAGCCACCTGACAAAGTTCCTTCCCTGGACAAATGATTCTTGTTCCCCTATTTACAACTCCAACAAGTGCTTTATGTGGGACTCTTGCTGACTTTAAAATGTGACCATGAATTACCACAGAATGGTGCCTGCAATTCCTCTGGTAAGATACTCATTTTGGATTAGACAGTGTTTCCATGTAACTCCCCATTTAAAAGTAAATCATTATGGGCCAGCAAGTGGCATGGAGGTTTAGCTGCTAGATTCCACATGGCCAACAATACAGTTTGAGTCCTGGACCCAGCTGCTTGAGAATCACACTGGGTGCATGTGTATGCATGCCCTAAATCCTGAGAGGAGAGTGGAAGAGAAAGGATTGTGGTGTAGCCATCCTCCCTGGAGGGTAGTTTCTTTCTCTCTCTCTATTGAGGGCACATGCCCTATAGCAAAAAACTAAAAACAATAAAAATAAAGAAGTCATTATGACAACAGAGAGTAACTTGGAAAGAAGTCATTAATACCTCAAGCCCCTGCTATCTTAGTGAAGATTAGTTTATCATTTCTTGAATCATTTGTAATGGAAGGATCATGACCAACATAGAGGGTCTAGGAAGGGAGTCGAATTGGAAATAAACACAATTTTGCATAGGGCTAGTTTTTTGCCGTAGAAGGAGTGGCCATTAGGCTAGATGGAAAATCCAGACAAAATGTAGACAAAACATTGTGAGACTGAATGAACCTCGGAAACCAAGGCCAGCAGTCTGCCTTCCTATGTACAGCTCTTGGTCTTCTGTCATTGCCAGCATCAGTCTTGGCCAAAGTTGGGCCTCTTCTAGCACATTGTCAGCCCGAGCATGTGCAAGTCATCTGCATTTCTTTGACAGGAGCTGTGATTTTGGAGTGTAAATCTGAATCCTTAAGCCTTTCAACCATTCTAACTAAATCTCTCACCTCCAAGCTGACTAAATGTTGGCTCATCACACCAAGACCTTGCTGAGGTATAAGGGTCACGTTAATCTCTGTCTCTTGTGAAAGTGTTTGGGAAAATCTTGACCCATGGGGAATTTTAAAGAGCTCCTATGGCTGTGTGGCTTAGGTGTGTTTGACAAGGAGTAGGTGTGTGGAATATGGTAGAAAGAGCCTTTTGCATTTCATATGGAGTAATAGCTTCTATTTATTGAGTGCTTATGGTAAGCACTTTTCACATGTATTATATCATTTAGTCCTCACAACAGTCCTGTGAACTGAGTTTTTATTATCCTCACTCTACTGATGAAAAGTCAAGCTTAAAGAGATTGAAGAACTTGGCCATAGAACTTACCAGTCTCAGAGCTGGGAAGTAGTCGGGTGGGCCCATCAGACTTTTTCCACTCTGCACCTTTCCCCCCAGTACAAGCCAAAGCCCCATTCCCCATACCCTTCTTTTCAAGAACATGAAAAATAGTGGTGGTTCTCCCTCCGAGATCCAACTGTGGTTAAAACTTCATAAATTTTAGAAAAACAGAATTGCTCACTAAAATAAAATTTTAAAGGCTCCCTTCAGAAAACATCTACCACAACCCAAAACCTCAGAGTTCATATATTCAGATTCTAGTGAGCTATATGGTTCTCACTAGTCCCTTAAATATTGCTTTGTTTCCTGGTAAATAATATCCCTTTCAGGACGCTGGCACTTCAATCGTGTAATAAGGTGAGATCCTATCACCCCGCCATACCAGGGCAATCTAAGTGCAAGATGAAAATCCCAGGGCCATCTTAGTTCTTCTCTGTCAGTGTCTGTCTTTGCCCCCACTGCTTCGTAGTTCAGTGCATTCCCCTTTTTGTGGCTTGGGTCTCTGTGTTGTTTCTTTTTCACAACCTTTTTTTTTTATATGAATTGATTCGAAATGAAAAATTAAAAACTTAACCATGAGTCTGTTTCCTCCTAATGCCTAATGCTTCTTTGCAAAGAAGCTTCATAAAGTACTGTGTATTGTTCATCACTTCAGCACAGCTGCTCTGGGTTCTCACCACTTAGCCATTCACAATATGTCTGCGAGATTAATTTTTATAAGGCTGTGGTTTGAGATCTCCCCCCAACCCCATGTTTTTACTTAAAATCCTCACTGGGAAAGTTTGTGTAGAAAAAACCCAGGTAAGAGGTACTTTGGTAATAGATGTGCTTTAGGAACTATAATTTGCTGTTTTATTTTTTTGCACTGTCTTCATCTAAAATACTGCAGTCTTTCTGCCAGAAGCCTCAAGTTCGTGTGTGAGACTGAGGGGGAAACAAGAGGAGGTGCTTTGAGTTGAAGTTGCCATGCGATAGCTGTGGGGTGCGAGTGTGTATTCGTGTGATTTCTCTCTGTACAGCTCTGCCTGTTTCTTCAAGAAATCTGCAGGTACTGATTCCCTCTGGGAGAGGTCAAACTCTCTGTGTCCTGCAGGCTGTGAGGGAAGCGAGGGCATGGGAGGATGAAGTAGAGGGAGGAAGGGGTGGGCCGTGGCCACTTTCGGTGGGGTCCCCACCCGCTGGGTAAAAGCCCAACTGTTTATCCCGGCATCCCAGCAGCAGCAGAAAGCCGGGGTGTTTTCAGGACTCGGCTGCCAAAGTTTCTTGAAACAGCTCTGCTCAAAGGCATATGCTGGGCTCACTTCTGAGGGAAATTTCCTTTTTGGGGAAGTTGAAGCAAAGGAATTTCCTGTGTGGGCAGACAGAGCTTCCTGACTTGAAGGCTTCTTGGAAGGGAAACAGTTTCATAATGAAATGACAAATTAAAGACATACCAGCCGGGTTCACTTCAAAACAGCTATTGAGAGTGCAGGCAAAGCCCTATTATACTCCCTCACAGAACAAAAATAAATCCCATCCTGACAGGTTTCTGTATGCCGGATTCTATCCGTCCCCCCACACCTTCCTTCACAGCCTTCTACATTCTCCCTTCCTCCCACCCCCGCCATTAGCTGCCGCCATCTCTATCTTTAACAGCTCGCGGGAGCAGCCAGCAGGGAGGTTTGCTCGGAGCTGCTTTCTTTGTGGCTTTGCCCATCCCTGACCTACACAGAGGCCTTTTAGGTTCCGTTCCAGCCCCACGCTGCCAAGACCCAGAGTGACCTCTTCTGTCCCGTTTGACATAAAGCAGTGATTGAAGATGTCTTCGGCAATAGGGGGGACATGCAGCCGTTTCCTCGGGCTGGCCTTTAAGCAGTACTTGTAAGTGCTATTCTGGTCTTGAGAGCCGGGTCTGAAGTCTTCGTTTTGATGAAGGAAATGGGGCTCTATGCTGGGCAGACGATGTTCGTGTACCTGAACACAGTATTTTCTCCAGTTCATGAGTCGTCTCGATATGTTTGTTTTTTTTCAAACTGACATGAAGATACCTTATAAATTAAATTGCTTTTTATTAATGGAACAGACTAGGAGAAAGAACGACGGCAGTATCATTTGCAGCAGTATTTGAGAACCCCCATCATTCACTGGACTTAGGTTAATGAAATAGGAAAAGCACAGGCATTGGAATGTGATGTCCAAATTCAAGGGGCAGCCCCAGGAATATAGAGCTAGCAGTGGAGCCTCCAGCAAGCCACTCAGATTCTTTATTTATAAAAGGGGTATGGCAGCACCTTGCTCACATTGTCATGAGGAAACTAGATTATGATTTCCAGGGCACTTTGCAAACTCCTCTTAAGCCTTTGAAACTTCCTTTTAAGGCACTAGTGGGATCTTTTCGGATTGTAATATCTAATGCTAGGCTGAGACAACCAAATTATAGAACCTATTAATCAATTTGGAAACTGTTTATAAGCGATTTTCTATGTGCAGCATGGCTAGGCTCTGGGGAGGGGAAGTAAAGTGTAAGGTTTACAGTGGCCACGTGGTGTAGCAGAAAGAATCTTGCATTTGGGGACAGGAGGTCAGAGTGCAGTCCTCCATAACTGTGGCTTAGACCAAAGTATTTAACCTTTCTGAGCCTCAGTGAGCCTGTGAAATTCGTAAGAATCAAACTCTGTGACTTTAACAGAGTCTGTTCAACGTTAACATTGTATAATCCGTTTTTAGAGAGCCCCGCCTTTTGCAATTGTTCATGGGATTTATTCTGAAGAGTAGGAAAGAAATAGTCATGTGTCTGATAAGGAAACTTGCGTTAAAGCTAGACATTTGTAATTAATATATCTGATATAAGCGGGGAAGTCGTCGATTGGCAGATACGTCAGCTGAAGCAACTTGTTTTGGGGGGTTTCTGGGTGAATGCTGACACGCAGATAAGCAGATCATGCTTGAACATGGCAGTTTCTTCACGGAAGCTTGTCCCAGGGCTTCGGTTTACTTCCTTCCCTCTACTCCAGGGAACACTCAGGATATTTTCAAATGGTTGGGCATTAAACCACTGCCACCGTGGACGTCCTTGTCCCAAGAGGCTTCCAAAATAGAGGTCCCAGTGTCGACTGGTCCTGCTGCTGAGGTTTTATGCTGTGTTGATACGTGATTTTAGGACTGCTACATTATTCTTCCTCCAACTCTCAGTTTGTATTAGTAAAGAACTACTACTAATTTTGCCTAAAACAGTCTTCCAAACACCCACTTGGATGTGAGAAAATCTAGGTGCTCGAAAAGTTAGACACCATTATAAGGTCACACTTTATTGGGCGTGTACAGAGTGTTACTAGAGCTTTAATAAATCGCCTCATTAATTTTATTCTCCCAACAAGTGTGACAGGTAGGTGATAATATCTTTGCTTTACAGATACAGAAACTAGGGCTTGGCAGTGTTAAATAATTTGTTCAAAGCCACAGAGCTGGCTTGTAGTAGAGTCAAAATTAAACCCACGTCTATCTCCTCCAGAGCCTGGGTTCTTTATCCCTTTAGCACATCCCATCTGTGTTGTCAATTGTTACTCAATTAACCTCAATGCTTAGAAGTAAAGTCAAACCTATACCAGCACCTGAGAAGAAAGAAAACGAGCCTTGTAGTCCACATACTCTTATAATGGCACAAAAGCCTGAAACTTTCCCTTGTAGAAAAGGACGTATCTGGGCGATAAACTGAACAAACATAACCCTACCCCTTGCTTCTGAAAGAGAGTCTGCTCTGATTCTTCCTAGGGCCAGCTTGGCCTGGACCCCTACTGGCCAGCTCTAACCACACCTTGCATATTACGACTGAAATCTAACCATGTTCCAGATAGATAAAAGAAGTGGCTGCTGCCTGATTGCATTCTTTCCCTTGGGAAATTCCTTAGACGTATCACTTGTGGCTGGCTGGGTTTATTCTGAAGAAAATTTGAATCCTTTCTATTCGACCAGCATCGATTGAAAAACCACTGTGCTCGGTGCCAGGAATCTGAAGATGTGAAAAGTATGAACTCAGTCTTAGGAAGCAAAGACTTGGACAATCATTCATCCCCAGGATGTGTTGAGCACCTCCGGTGCCCAGGAGAGTGGTAATTCACAGATGGTAAAGATCTAAAACTTACAAGACTATAACTCCCTACAAAATGTACGTTAGGGGTCAGCCTCTGATATGGTGGTTAAGGTGGCTGGATCCCACATGGCCTGCTAAGTGGTTTGAGTCCTGGATCTGGCCGTAGGGAAAGCACACTGGGCACATGTGCATGCGTGACCGAAGTTATGAGGGGAGAGTGAAGGAGAAGGGATTGTGGTATGGCTGTCCCTGTCTCAGGGGTACTTTCTCACTTTCCCACTCTCTTTCTGTCTCAACTTCTCTCCAGCAAGCACATGTGCTCTTTAGCAAAAAGTAATTTTTGTTTTTGAGTCTACGTTTGATTTAGTTGTTTGCTTCAGTACAGTTAGCTTTAGTCTATGCCCAATAGTTTAAGTCCAAAGTTGTATTTTTCACTTATTTCATTATCTCAGAAATAGCTGCAGAATTAATTTATCTTCCTCATTCTTATTGTTAGCCTCATTTTTCTTCTCTGGAGAATATAGACTTTCAAAATAATTTTTTAAAATTATTTTATTTAACTTTATCCACTTATTTATTTATTTATTTTAATTTGAACAGAGACTGAGTGTGAGAGGAAGAGAGAGAGAGAGACAGAGAGAGAGAGAGAAACTGAGAAAACAAGTCGCCAGGTCTGGGACTCAGACCCAGGTCAGCCATGGGGGAGTTCAGTGCCCTTCACCACCACGCCACCTACCAGCCGCTCAAAACTATTTTTCATTAAGGCCAAAATATTTTTTTCAGGGAACCAGAAGTTAGTGTAATGGCTATGTCGCTGGACTCCCATGTAGCCAACCGCGGTTCGAGTCCTGGACCCGGTGGCTTAAACTCAACTCCGGGCACGTGTGCATGTGTGCCGAAGATCCCGAGAAGAGAATGGAGGAGAAGGGATTGCGGCATGGCCATCCCCCCTGGGGGGGGTGATTTCTTGCTTTCTATCTCTCTGTCTCTCTCTGTCTTTCTGACGAGTGCACGTGCCCTATAACAAAAACCTCTAAAAAAAATTTTTTTTTCAGCTTTCTTATAGTCAAAACACAGATTATATCTAGGAGAAAATTTGAGGGAAAAAGCATGATTTCGATGGCACCTATTTATAGAAAGCTCACAGTCCTAAGTTGTTATTTTGCATGTGTAGCAAAACACTCTGTAGGTGTCATCTGGAGTTCATAGTGAGGGGAGAGATGCTGTCATTTCTCCTGTAGAGAAATTTAATCTCTCACTTTAATCTTTAACTGACCCTTAGCAGCCAGGGAGTCTTTTAGAAAGTTCTTTCTTTCATTACTCTATTTTCCCCATTTGAGCTTATGGCGGAAAAAAAATATACAATTGAAATGTTATGACCAAATCCTAGTTTTTTTAAAATAAGAATTATTTTATTGAAATTTATTTATTTTAATTTCACCAAAGAGGGACAGAGAGAGAGAGAGAGGGAGGGAGAAAGAAAGCGAGAAAGGAAGCTGCCAGATCCAGGACTCGAACTGCAGTCTGTCATGGAGAGTCCAACACCCTCAACCACACCACCTATTGGCCCCAACAAAATACTTTTAAAAATAAACTTGAAAAAAAATTTTAGGGGGCTGGCAGGTGATGTGGTGGTTAAGGCGCTGGACTCCCACACGGCCAACTGCAGTTCGATTTCCAGACCTGGCAGTTTGCTTTCTCACTTTCCCTTTCTCTCTCTCTCTCTGTCCCTCTCTGGTCAAATTTAAAACATAATAACAAATACAACTAACTAAATAAAATGACTTTAAAAAACACATTTAAAAAGAAAACTTTAAAAAAGGTTGATTTCTTTCATGAGTAAGAGAGACAGAGACAGATGCCACGATCCATACCCAGCCTCAACCACGCCTGGATCATGGGCACACATATGCCTGGCATACTCAGGGAGGTCTCCAGGAGCAAATCCAGACCCTACGCATATGGGTCAGCCTCATAGAGCATTGTGTTTTAACACTGTACCCTGTGTAGCCCCCCCAAATCTGAACACTTTAATATGTTCCGTTGTACCTCTGGGGAAGAAGTGAGAGGAGGTGGAAAAGTTTGTTTGTTTTGTTTGGAAGTGAGAGAAGAGGATTGGTAGATGGTTTGGTGAGAGCTAACTTAAGGACTGGTGTGCGTTCTCTTGCACCTCAACCCTGTATCCTTGGGTAGTTTTCTTTTTTTCTTTTCTTTCTTTCTTTTTTTTTTTTTTTTTTTTTCTTTTTTGGAGAGGTTTTTGCTATAGGGCGCGTGCGCTCGCCAGACAGACAGAGACAGACAGAGAGACAGAAAGCGAGAAATCACCCCCCAGGGCGGATGGCCACACCATAATCCCTTCTCCTCCACTCTCCTCTCAGGATCTTGGGCTCGCACGCACACGCACCTGGCATGAGTTTAAGCCACCAGGTCCGGGACTCAAACCATGGTTGACTACATGGGAGCCCAGCAACATAGCCATTACACTAACTACTGGTCCCATCCTTGGGTAGTTTACTTACCTGGTCATTTATAAACAGTATTGCAACGGATAGTATTTTAGGAAGATCAGGATTGTAGTAATAGAAGAGTTGTAGAAGTGGAAGAGGCACTGTAGATGGCAGTATGATTCACAGGTGGATGGAATTCAATAGCCTTTCTTTTCAATTAAAAAAAAAAAGTTCCTAGGGTCCAGCAGGTTGTGTGGTGGCTAAAGCACTGGACTCTCACGTGGCTGACTGCAGTTTGAGTTCAGACCTTGCAAAGGCCAGGTGACTTGAAAATCACACTGGGCACGTGTACACATGTGTCCAAAATCCCAGGAGGAGAATAGAGAAGGAATTTTAGCATGGCCAAACCCCTGGGAGGCAATTTCTCATTTTCCCTCTCACTGTCTCCCTCTGTCTCTCTCCAGCGAATGCACATGCCCTGTGGCAAAAACCTTTAAAAAAAAAAAAGTTGCTAACAGATAGGTTTGAGTTATATCTTGTTTTTAATAGTCCTTGTTCTTCAGACACAGGTGCTGTGATCAGCAAAATACAAGGAAGCAGCTGTGGAGGTGGGGGGAGGAACAAACTTCCTAGGCCGTGAGCTCCTGTAGGAGGCCACTTGGCCTTGGATTAATAGAATTAATTATTATTGGATATTGGGAGTTGATGTGCCCCACAGTTTCCTTACTGCACCATCAAGAGGCGAATGACTGAAGCATTGGCCCAGGTTGCATGCTGGGCATTGAGAGAGAGAAAGTGCCACCACCTTTGTTCACCTCACACTTGCCAGGTGTTGGAGTTGCCTGTGCGCATCTTAAAGGAGACCAGAGAACTGTATGTCTCTGTGACGCAGGCCCATCCTGAAGCCGGGGGCCTCTGAACATAAACATGGATGCTGCAGCTTCCTTTGGTGACTCAGAATTCTTAATAGGGGAAGGTCTTCTCTGAGGCTGTCAATCTGATAATAGACTTGTTTTTCAGGCCCTCACCCTTCTCTTCCTTCACTCCTTCAATAAATTTAAGGTTTGGGGGAAACTAAAATAGACTATCTTCTAGAGAGGTATTAGGGTCAAATGCACAAATGGAGCTTTTCTTGATGTGTAAGAAAGAAAGCCTTTTTGACTTCTGCAAACAAAGAGTAAGTAACGGTGATGTTGCACCTCATGGTTGAGCCAGTAGCCTTGCATAAGACCTAGAGTGATTCTGACAGGCTTCAACTTAAGACCAACATCAAGGCTCTCTCTGTCTTCCCCATTAGAGACTGATTGTGATGGTGTTGTCATTGACCTTCTCTATGTAGGAACTCCAGTTTCTCAAAGTGTAACAGGATCTTGTAGGGTTTAACATGGAGGACTGCATTCCACCGTCAATGTAATGAGCTAGATACTGTGTAAACAATGCATTGTAGACGATCAATAAGTGGTGGGTGGTAATTCCAGCAAGGTCTTCTTTCCACATTTTACTTTTGGTTCTTCGTTGAGTAATGTAATAACTGAGTCTGTCACACTAACCTAGGGAGCAGTTGCTAAGGTGAACTTCATTGCTGTAAAACCCAGAGACACCTTTTCAGTACTTCCCTCTTTGTCTCTGAGTAGTCCTAATTTTAATGACATTTAGAAGTCAAACTCTAAATATTTTAGAACTGAATCTCAGTAGAGACGAACTTTAAATGGGTGGGAGTGAGGGGTAGAGGAATCCTTCTGGGAGTCAGAATGAGATACTTGTGTGTCTGGATTGGTGGCAGGTTTGTGTGTTACCAGAGTGATCTCCATGGTAACAGGTCAACATGGTGCCAGTGACAGCTCTACACTCAGAGATTTAAGTTCCCATGAGAAAGTGGATTCTCACAGCAAATGGAAAGAAAAAAAATCAAGAAATGTGGATGTGTATTCCCCTTTCTTGTAGAGTTTTGGCCATGAAGTTTCAGTTCATATAACCAACAACACGACCTATTTTAACCATGTGGGCCTCTCTGAATATACCAAGACTCTTCTAAGATGTGTAGTGTTTTCTCAACCTTCAGCTAAATGTGTACAAGGTTTAAACCAGCCTTTACAAGAAAGAACTATCTTACAGTGAAACGAGAATGTGCCTCGGAGTCTGAAGTTTGGCCTCCAGACCCAGCAGTGAAGAAACCACGTCACAGGCCTTTTTTTTCTAAATTCTTCATCGTCAGTCATCTAATGATAGTGAAAGCCCTTAGCAAGATGCATTAGAAACAACCCAATAAAAAGCGTAGCAGGCTTCCTCTCTACTATCAAAGCTATGATCATGTTGTGACAGTGTGTGCAAAACTTTCTGACACCTGAAAAGTGAGGTAGGATTCATCTCTGTTAAAGATGAATCTCTGAATACAAGACCCAAACTGTGGAGGCCAGGGAGGCAGCAGAGGATTCGGTTTTCTAGAGTCTTGGTCAAAAAAAATTCATTTGCAGGAAGAATCAGCAATCACTAGTTTATCTTAAACCACAAGAGAACATTTGTGAATTCGGAAGAACAATTATGTAATTTGGTAAATCATGAACCTCTTCCCTGGGGAATCTTATGACTCAACGATCAAAAGCGTCAGACTAGTCAAGATAGGTTTCCGTGGTCAGGTTTGTGCCGTGGCTGGGCTTCCATGCACTCTGAAGTGAGATTCTGTTTCATTGGGTGAGAGTTTGTGTTGTATACATTTAAAGGGGAGCGATTTCCCCCACAGAGTATTTTCTTGTCTGAGGCGTTTTATCCTAGGGGCGTGGGGTGTTAAGCTCTCGGTGAGTCAGGAAGTAACTGCTTACATATGTCCTATAAAAGGCAGCCGTGGACTTGGTTGGTTTGGACTAAAACAAACTAAGAGGTCTTTTCTACCACTGAGTCAGAGTATCTCCTTACCACTCGTTGCATGATTCAGGAACAACTAAGAATGGGAATGCTCTATTTAAACTTCTCTTGTGATCCTCTCTAGTTTATCTACAAACAACAAAAGTCTAACGTTTTTATTTTAGAACTATGATGTTGGAAGAACTTCAGATTGCCCACATCATAACACTGCTTCTAAGACTGGTCTCAAGAAGGTCTAAGTTCAGGATTTCAGTATGAAAAAAATCTTAATCTTATTATCTTTTATTTCCTTTAGCACATCTTAGTCTTAAGTTTACTTTTTAGGCATAAAAGAATTTTTGTTGAAGTAAGATATACTTTTATATATAAATACATTCCTTTTTTTTTTTTTTTAAGATTTCTGCCATCACCTGCATGTACTCACTGGAGAGGGAGACAAAGAGATGGAAAGTTAGAAACTGCCCTCCAGGGGCATGACTGCATGCAGTCCCTTCTCCTCTTGGTATTTTGTGCTTGCCAGCACACATGCCTGGCATGATCCTTAAGCTGCTGGGTCTGAGACTTGAACCATGGTCCACCATGTGAGAGTCCAGCACCTTAACCACCATGCTACCTGCTGGCCTCGTGTATTATTTTTTTAAGTAATAATCTTTCTGGCCAAGTCTCATCTGTGCTGTGGCTTGAGTTTAAAATGGGAGCATTCTCAAAGTGATGTCCGAATAAACAAGATGGAGAGTGAGAATTGTAGAGCATGGTTTCTCATGCAGCCTCCGTTCCAGAACGTTACCATTGTCTAGTTCCAATGTGAATGTATATTCTTCTGTTGATAACTGCTCGTTTCAGTTGTTCACTCTGTTAGTAAGAAAGTGATCGTTGATAGTGACGAGCTCTGTTGCAGGAGACTTTCTACATGACTCAGTCCGGCTACGCCAGCATTCGAAATACTTCTCTTACACTTTCACTGGAAAGACTTCCAGAAATAAGTGAGGTTTTAGGAGAAAATAAAGGGCAGAGACAAGCATCCTCAACAGCCTTACACCATGATCCTCCCTCACCCCCAAAGCCTTCCCGACCAACCAGAATCATGGGCACGTGCACCTATCGTGTACAGGTGGACCAGGGAAACGAACCTGTGGTCTTCCATAGGACCCAGCGTCACTCGAGCCGTGTATGACTGGGCTGGCTTGGTTTTCACTTTTAATGAAATGGGAGAGTTAAATAGAAAGGAGGGTAAGTTGGGAAGGTTCTGAGCGGTTTCAGGTCCACAGCTGAGAGATGGTTTTCTTGTTTGTTCCTTAGTTTGCTATAGGGCTCACTAGAGAGAGAGAAGAGAAAATGACAAATCACTGTTGGGGAGACGCCATGCCACAATTTCTTCTCCATTCTCTTGTCAGGATTTTGGGCATGCACGCACTCATGGCTGGTCTGTTTTTCAAGCCGCCAGCTCCAGGGCTTGACATGGTAGTCGGCCATGTGAGATCCAGCTGCCTTAAACACTATGCTCCCTGGCTGGCCTGAGATGTTTCTTCTAGTCAGCAAATGGCTGGAAACGGCTCTGCTGCCTAGGGGACTGTATGAAAAACCCTGTTTTCACCATGCTAGAGAGTTCACAGTCGGAACACTGAGGTTTGTGTACAGAGAAAAACTCAGAAAGTCAAGGACTGAATTAGGATGAAGAGACTATGGCTCCTCTGCCTCCAGATCGATGGTCACAGTGTCCTGTACACCTGCGTGCCCTAGGTCCTGTAGGGGTGGGAAATGACAAGGATGTTCTGCATTTTTGAGTGCATGTTCTAAAACTTTGTTGGCACCTGGAGCACTTTTTTCCCCCCAGGAGAAATAAACAGATGCAAATAAAAGGTGTTCAGATTCCCAGCTCCCAAAAGCATATAAACTCATATTCCATCTGAGATAGAGAACTGGTAGACCTGTTTCAGCTACCTACCAACTATTTCTCCTAGCTTAATTGATCTTGGCAAAACACACACACAGACTCCAACCATACTCCTGCCTTCCTGCCCCTTAAAGGAACTTGGGGAAAATGAACTACTAGTCCCTAATTAAGTAGTCTCTGAAGGAGGGAAGGGACTTAGACAGTCCCCAGAATTCTGATTAGGCCCAGGGAGCAGGATGACAGAACGAGACCTCCCTCTTCCTGTGTGTGTCACTAAGTTGAATGTCTCCAATCAGGAGCTCCGTGTCTAAAAACGGAGATCTCTGCAGATTAGGGTGCGACTAGATGCCATCACTATGTACTGTGTCTGTAATTCTCTGCCTGTGTTTGGTCTCGACCTTGGAGGAAGCTTGTCACCAGAGGCCAGTTTGTTTTCTGTAGTCAAAACAATGATTTGGGAATTTTCCTGTGAATGATAGGGAGTGAGGGAAGATCCTGGGATATAGAAGGGTACAGACAATGTTCGCAGGGTGGTGACCTAAGGAAGATGACTGGGTGGAAGCTGCTGAACTGACAGCAGAGGGGGGAGGCTGTGATTGTGCCATTGCGTCTCCGTCCACAGGTTCTAATCCTGAAAGGGTGCTTACAGAAGAAAACATACCTTTCATAGCAGACATTTTCCAGACTTACTTGGTGCAGCCCTATGAAAATTGCTGGGCTTATGTAAGAATCAAATACACCAGTGTCTTTATTTTTCATTAAAATGTCTTTATGTAAATTGGTGTTCACTTACTTCTTCAGCAAATCTTTTTTTTTTTCAGAGAGAGAGATTTTTTGCATAAGGTGCGTACACTCACCAGAGAAACAGACAGAAAGCGAGAAATCAACGCTTAGGGGAGATGGCCACGCTGCAGTCCCTTCTCCTCCATTTTCCGTGCCTGATGTGAGTTTCAGCCACCAGTCTGGTACTTGAACTGTGGTCAACTCTGTGGGACTCCAGCAACGTAAATGGTCACACCGTCTGCTGGTCCCCTGCAGCACATCTTAACTGAGCACCTATCATGTGCCCTGTCTCTGCTAGGCACTCTGGGTACCATGGTGAATAAGAACATTTTCTCCATTTATTTATGACACTGACAATCCAGAGTGGAGACTGTGCCCACCCCTCCCTCCTAGAGGCAGATGCAAACAGAAGACCCCTTCACCCTAGAGAGAGGTCTTTGCTCAGGTCACTTGCACAGTGATTCTTTGTGTATAATAAATATTCCTGTCATGTGAGCTGCTGAAGGGCCAGGGAGCCAGATGAACCACGCGAGCATCACTTCCAAGCAGTGGTTTCCAAGCAGCCAGTGAGGCAGCCAGAGCTCCCTGCCCTGAGCATTGAGTTCTCATTGCTGTATATCAGTATCTGTCAATAGGCTTCATCGTGCTGACCGGTTTGCTTTTACATGGTCCTTGGCCTACTCAAGCTAGTATAATCTGTCTTCGACTAACAACTCTATGACGTTCTCAGGACCCATTTTATCTACTTTCTGTCGTGTCTGCCTATGCACCAGGCACCACGCCTGCTGATTGTGTTTCCTGTTGACACTGAGAGGGGTGGCTAGTACCAGCACCAGGTTTGTAAACCAAGTCACCGGTGAAGGCGTTGTTAAGGTTCAACCTGCAAACTTGTAGTTATATGGAAGAAGAAACTCAAGACTAAGCCCAGGGAGGTTATGGAGTGATGAGAATGGATTTCTAATATTAAAATGAGTCCCCAGTGAGGGGGAGATACACATGCTAGGAGCAAACCCAACACTAAAGCCTATCATCATAACAACATTAAAAAGATGCCAATAGGGGGACCAGCCTGCTCGTTCTCCCTCCCTCCCTCTCTCTCTCTCTCTCTCTCTCTCTCTCTCTCTCTCTCTCCCCCCTCTCTCTCTCCCCCAGCTAGCACTTGCACCCTCTAGCAAATTAAAAAAAAAAAAATTCAAAAGGGGACCTAACTTCTACCTTGGATCGAGCATTCAAATTAAAAACTCACACTAGAGTAAATGCTAGAAATACAGATGACTAGAATAATAGAAAGACAATGTTTGCATTTGAGCTGGCAGTTGTGTGTGTGTGTTTCTGTTCATTCTTAATACAAGTAGAGCTGTGAGGAGATGGTCATACTTATCAGTCCCTGACACAGCCAGTCACTCTAGACTTCTGGCAATTCACACAAGAGTCCTACATATGGAAGTGAAAGAAAAAAGAAAACACCTGCCATGACCTGGGAGCAAGCATGTGACTCACTGAGCATAACCTTCATGGAAGCACTTGGGTGAAGTGGGTAGAAGACCTCAGATTACTCACCAGCTCAGTAATTGGTTTTCTAATAACCCAGCGCAAGAGTCAGTCTCAGATGCTCATGAGGATGTGCAGAGCAGCTGGGGCCAGCAAGAAACTGGTTGTATAAATTCAACTAAGTTGTTAAGCTGGAGTAGTATGCACTAACGCCAACATGCATTTGAAGTGCTCATGTAATGTAATTGAAAAAGGAGGATACAAATGCCTCTTCTGTGGATAATCCCAGTATGCGTTTTATTTTTAAATATTGCCAGAGGGCATGTGCTGCCTGAGAGAGTCAGAGAAATGGGGGTGAGGGATAGTACCCCCCGGTGGGGTGTGGTCATACCACCACCTCTTCTCCATTTCCCCATCCTTTGGAGACTCTGGGTGTGCACACATGCACGAGCACACGTATCTGGCACGTTTTTCAGACCTCAGGATCCAGAATTTGAACTGTAGTCAGCCATGTGGGATCTGGCTTCTTTAACCATGAGCACATGGGGCCAGCCCCCACTGTTCTTTAATCTGTTAAAAATAAACCAGTAAGACTTGCAAGAAGATACTTTATGTGTTTCTCTCTAGGTGAAATGATTGTGGTAGAATTTATTTTTCCTTACTGTATTTTTTCCTAGCATTGTCCAGCATTGTTCTTGTCTACAGAGGCCTGTGAGGTGATGGTCATGCCTGTACCCAGATACTTCATAGCTAGATTTATTGTGTCAAGATGCACATCTAGGCATGCGTTTCCAGTGCCCCCCTCCCCACTTACTTCAAAACCCCTCAGGGCCTTCCCACTGTACGTGGGGTCGCTAACACCAGCATTCCGCTCACCTCTGCAGCCGCATCGTGTACACTGGCATCTGTGCTCCTGTCCCCGAGCCATACCCAGCCTTTTACCATGTCCTGCCCTGATCATATTCCCTCAAGTCTTCCTTCTGGTTGCAACACACATCTCTATACTGAGCCCTGTCTCCACCCCTCAGATAAATTCAGCATAATTCAAAGTCATCCTTTTGGCCTCAACTGAAGTCACTTCCTCACACAGGCTTCCTGAAGACTCCCCAGCTCCCCAGCGTGCTTCCAGTGTGCTCTCGACTTCCCTTCTCTGTCACGGCTCTCAGTCCACCCTCAGCACGGAACTGCAGGCCTCCCCCGACCTGAGCCAGGGCTGGACCCGAGCCAGAGTGATTACTCCTGCATTCTCCCAGAGCATTGCGCAGGGCTCAGCTCACCCTACATGGAGAGATCAGTCTAGAGGAAGGGGCGAATCGCATCTAAAAATAAGTGGACTGGACCTCTTGTTCCCAGAGCAAGCCACGTCAAACAAAAAAATGCATATGCTCTGGAGACCTACTGTAGGTCTGAGTGTCTCTGGGTCACAGTTTCCTCATGTTTAAAAAAGAAGATCACCATGCTTACACAATTGATGTAGGGATACACATTTTTTTCCTAGAATTATTTTATTTAGTTGTATTTAGTAGTAGTAGTATTTAATTTGACCAGAGAGAGACATGGAGAGAGAGAGGAAAAGTGAAAAAGCATGCCACCAGGTCCAGGATTTGAGCCATGGTCCACCATGTGGGAGTCCGGCACCTTAACCACCATGCCACCTCCAGACCCATGAGTGATTCTTTGTAAAGGGTCTAGTGTAGTGTCTGGTGCTTAGCATGTACTCGGTGAACGGTCTTGGGGTCACTTGCTTGGTACCATAGCCAGCCTGGCATCCACCAGTGTGTAAATGGCCTTATCTGTTGTAAATTCCATGAAGAGAGGTTCCCCCAGAGGATTTCTTTTCTTTTTCTTTTTTTTTTTTTTTAATTTATTCCTCAGAAAAAGAGACTTGGTTCCCAGAAAGGCAGAATTTTACTTTAACCCTCTTAGAGTCCTATGGTCCTAGGGCTTGGCATGGTTCCTGACCAGGTTTGATATGTGTGTGCCGACTGAACCAGAACCAGACCAAGGCACTGAGTGAAAACCTTTAAGTTTATCCTGCTTCCTTCTCCTCATCCAGGGCAAATCATTCTGAACTCTGCCTGAAACTATTTGATGCCTTATTGGAAGAAGAGAAAGATAACTCCCCTGTTGGCCCAAAGAGCTCTATTTTTCCTTTCTAAAAAATCACTCTCTGTTCAAATACCACTAAACTAACCCAATTGTGCACACTGGGCTTGTATTGCATGGTATAAAAGCCAGCTCTTCCTTTAAGATTGGAGTCTCTTCGTGAGTGGTTTTTGGATAAAAGGCCTCAGAGGATCAGACTTGTCATTCTTTCATAAGTCTGATTGTTCAAGCAATACAGCCCTAAGACCGTCCCCTTATTGCAGCTTCTTAAACATGGTCAGACTGTCAGACTTGGGCGGGTGGTTATTTTATCTCCCAAACAACCCAAATCAGATTTTACATTGTAAGGAGATATTTGTGTGGCTTTTGTGCTTCCTCCATGTGGTCCCTGCGTAGTTCAGAGCCAGATTAAATACTTTGCTCTGTAGATTCATAGATCTGGGCTTTCACCACATGTAAAAATCGGGCCTACCGACTGCCCTCTCGGGTAGGCCCATGTGCACCTCTGGTCTGTTCGTGTGTGCCTTCCAGAAGAAGTCCTTTAACACTCAGGCTTTCATCAGTTCAGAAATGACTGGCCATTGTATAGGTTGAACTGTTCACGGTTCCAGGAGAATCACAGCAGCAAACACATTTGGCAGAAAGTTCGTACGCAAGCCCTTCCCCAGAACTCAGTATTGAATTTGCTGAGTTCCTGTCTTGAAAACTTGACGTTCCTTGGACTTTTACTGTGATGTGCTCATTTCTGATCTCAACTGTAGTTGAAAGCTCAGGTCTTCACATCAAGGGAGGAATGGGATCGCACAGAAAAGGAGTCAGATGCTAAAAATAGCTTCCACACTGAAGCCCACTAACTTGGCTACCTAGGGACTCAGACAGAAACATTTCCAGGATGAGATGACATAGTTCAAGTGATATAACCATTTGGATGCCTGCTATTTGTCTCTTTGCTGTCAGAAGGAAAATATGTAATATAACATAGAAACATTTCCCCAGAGTTGCTGAAATAATCACAGAAATAACCTTTGGTGCTTTGGATGATAACTGGAAAACTTGGATTTCTAGAATCGTTCATTTCCAAGGCTTCCCGAATAGACAAGGTTTTACTCAAAAACTGGTTGGTGTAGTCAGTTCCCACTGTGATAGCTGAGTGCAATATGAGACTCCTCCATGGAGGTAAGAAGTGTAAAGAGAATGACTGAGATGTGACCAATGATTGATGACCGCATTTGCCTAGTCTGCTGTGGAATTAAATAAGTGGATAAAGTGCAAAATAAATAAAGTTTTAGGAAATATCAAATAATTGACATGATTTTTTAAATGTTTTTACTCATATTCTTTTTTTCTCTACCACATTACAAATGTTCTACCTTTAGCCTTCCCTGTTTTTATTGGGTTGTTGGAAAAGTCATCATGCGTTTCTACACGGAAAAATACGTCATTTTTCTGAAGATCTCATGTATGGATGCCAAAAAACAAAGGGGTTCATTAGGAATCATTCCTTTTCTCTCTTAATGTCACAAAGAAGGCTTTCAATAAACACGTGCTGAATGAAGCAATGAGCTGTGTCCGTGAGTTAGAATTTAATCACAGAGCAGCTTCATGGGTGTTTAATTGTCTCCTCTAGTTTAAAAGATGTACTGGCTTTTTTAAAGTTGAGATTATCTCTGTCACTTGGGTTGGCAGTGTTTTAGAAGGGGATACATCTTGGGTTTCTGTAAGAAGAGGTTTTAGGTCCAGTAGCTTGTATCCTTTTTCATTGCATTAGGGTAAGAGCGGATATTCACCCAAACTCATTCTATAATAAATCACTTTTAGAAGCGTACCAGATCTCACTTGCAAATAACAAGCAAAAGCTCTAACAACTTATTCAGAAGAAGATTTTGTTGGATATGTATTGAGTAACTCATTGGCTCAAGTTTTTAAAAAGTGGCAGAAACCAAGGGAGGCTTAGCAGCTAAGAGCTCAGCCAAGATGGCGCCACAAAGATAGTTTTCAAGGATGCCGCCATGGCGTGGCTGCCAATGAACACAAGGACTTGGGAGGCTGGCGCCACTGCGATTGAAAATATCTCACCATCCTGGAGAGTTGGCCACAGCCTTAGATTCAAAGACTGAGGCAGGTGCATCTGCTTGGCTAAAGCCTGGTTTTGTTCCAGGGAGCAGATGAGAAAGATCTGCTGGTCTTATGATAAACCCCAAACAGAAAGGATGTGGATGCTGAGCAGTCAAAAATAAAAAGGTCTTGTACAAGATTGTAAATTATCATCTAACAGTGAGTTTCTTCTTGTTCTGTCTGGTGGAAGCTTTATTCATGGACAAGTTCAGGAGTTTCACATTTGTATTCCCCTAGGTTAGCACACCAAAGGTGAATGGTTTACCTTCTTTCTCCCACTTTCAGTTATACCCACGAGGTGTTAGCAAATTATATAAATTCTGTTAGCATGCTAGGAAGCTTGCCTCCATCAAGAAATAATGACAGAGTCCTGCTTCAAGAAAAGGGTGAACCTGGCTTTTTAACAGGGAGAGTATGCAAGTCTTTGGAAGTGTATGTTTACTTAAAAAAAAATACCTCTAATAATTTCTGATGAAGATCAATGATCAGAGACCAACGACGAGTTCCAAAGGACCTCAGAGATGATATATTGCAGCTTGCCATCCAGGTCATGGAAGTCAGTGACAGCTCAGATACTACAGAACATTCACGTTGTACTTATGTTCAGCAAGGAGTATGCCATTGCCCCTTTTCCATCCTTTCTTAGATGACCCTAGGTGTGAAAAGGCTTTTCTTGCATTGAGCTGAAATTCACCACACTGTCACTTTGTTCTTCGGCACTAGGTTTACATGTGGAACCAAGATAGGCATGTTCTCTCGACATTAATTACCAGGCAGATGCCCAAAATGGGACTACTATTTCCTGTATCAGTGTTTTTCTTCTCAGAGACAAAAAAAAGTAAAAACCCAATTGTTGAATGAGTAAATAGGCAATTACTTTTTTAATGTGATGTAAGGTTACATTAGCATTTTAGTATCCGTGTTATACTCATATTGATCATTTTTTACATCGATTATAGGCAGAGTCAGAAATCTTGTATTCTTTTGTGTATCTTTTTTGTCGTTATTGTTATTAAACTTAAATATATGCCTTTATTTAAATTGGCTGGGTTAATTTTCATCTTTATCTGTCATCCTTTTTTGTAATCTCTTTTTTCCTACTTCATGCCATCCATGAATATTCACTATATTGGGCTGTTGGAAAAGTCATGATTCCTTTTTGCATAGAAAAACAGAAAAATATGCCATGACTTTTCCAACAGCCCAATATAAATATTCCCATTATGCCTTTATTGGATGAAAAAATTTTTGGATGAAAAGATCAAATGGGACAGAACAGTGGGAGTCCCACGGCCTGTCACTGGAGACTGCCTTCCAGGAAAGCAAAGCCTCTTTTTTTATAACAAGTATGTTGTGGTTATATAATGTTTTATGCTGTATGAGTCTCTTTTTAAATGCCTTATATGCCATAAATGACACATTATCACTTTTGCAAGTGTACACAATGGTGTCACATTTCAGTGTAACCCATAAGAATGTCAAGATAGACCATCAAATTAGTTTCTCGAATCAGCATATACTGCTCTGTTCTCCTGAAAACCTTCACTGAGTGCCCTCTTTTGTTTTACTAATCTGCTAACAGTGAACCTAAAACTTTATAGTTGTTTCCACACCAGATCTTTCTGAGTCACTGGTAATAAACAGTTGGTTAAATCCGTTTATCTACTTTCAGTGCTTTCAAAAGAGGAAAAGAAGAATTTTAGTTTTTTCTAAACAGAGGTTTTATTTTTCTTTTATTTATTTTAATTATTTATTTATTTATTTTTAGATTTTTACCATAGGGTGGGTGCACTCACCAGAGAGACAGAGGGAAAGTGAGAAATCACCCCTCAGAGGGGATGGCCACTCCATAATCCTTTCTCCTCCATTCTCTTCTCAGGATTTTGGGCATACAAGCACACGTGCCCAGCGTGATTTTCTATTTATTTATTTATTTATTTTCAAGCAACTAGTCTGGCACTAAAACCATGGTTGGTGATGTGGGAGTCCAACACCTTAACTTTTACACCTCGTGCTGGCCCCCTAAAAGGAGTTCTTAACCTGACAAATCAGCTAAAATGTATCTGAAATCTACTCAGTAAGAGAGAGTGTTTTACCCCGACAATGTGTGTGTATTTGTTTCTCCCACTGAAAGTGTGATAATGGGTTTTTCTGTTTTGTTTTTCATTTTAAAATGGACTCAGATTTTCATTAATGTACTGGAAAGACTGCCATTTGGAGATCACTGCAAAATGCTTGGAAATAATTCATTATGTAGATGTTCAAGGTAACGCGTTCGGAGTTGGACAGTTTTTCTTAGTTACCTGCTATTTCTCTCTCTCTCTCAAAAAATAATTTACAACTACAACATCCTAAGAATGTGCGACCTTGGCTTATAAGTGTATAATAAAATTACCTACAAGATAAGCTCAGGGCATTGATGCATGAAATGCAATTAAATTATTTCCACTTGTAAGAAAAACAAGGAGAGTACACATGTATGCAAAGCAAGCCTAGGAATCGTTGTCTGGCTGGCCAAGGAAATAGGAGTTGGCTCTCGAAGTGCTCAGGGAATGCCTTACTGAGGAGCTGGGATTTCTACACCGATAGTTGTAGGGTGCCGCTCAGGGACAGTTCACTTAAATCGGGGGCCAAAGAGATCAGATGTGTGTTCAGAAAGCCTTGTTGGGTGATAGCACGGAGGATGAGACAAGGTTAAAAAAAGAAAAGGCATTATAACGCGAAATATAATGAGTGAGAAATATAGTGAGGAAAGCTATGTTTGCAAAGTTAAGACAATGTCATTGGGCTTGGCGCAGAGGGGAAATGAAATATTCAGGTGATATTAAGTAGATGGATCCGGCAAGGTTAGAGACAGATCAGGTAAGGAGGGTGAGGGCTGGGAAGCAGAAAAGACATCTCCCTGTGGCGGCCATTAGCTAGGGTGGCGAGAGAAGAAGGAAGAGAGCCTGGAGGAAAACCAAGGAAAGAGCATTTCAGGAAGGAAAGAGTGATCCTGTCCAATCAAATGCTGCACAGAATTCAGGTAGGATGGGGCATGAGGAGACGGAGAGTCTTTGGTTTCCACAAGGAAGGAAGTCATCCGTGACCCAGACAAGAGCGATTTCAGTGGCTCAGAGAGGCAAGTGGACCTCTGGGGGCTCGAATTGTGATGTGGAAGGAAATGATTACTGGTGATTCTGCTGGAATGAGGATTGGAATCCATAGAGAAGACAGGAGCTGGAGGAGAGCAGTGGGTAGAGAGATTTTTTGTTTGACTGGCTTTTTTTGTTTTATTTGTTTAATGGAAGCTATTTAGCCATGCAGAATTGCTGGTAAGAGTATTGGAGAAATAAGGGATGATTTATGGAATAAGATCCTTGCAGACGTGAGGAAAAACAGGAGGCTAAATAAAAATGTAAATTTTATTTCATTTTTAATAGGAGGATCCACTTATTCTACTGAAATTAGAGAAAGGAATGTGTGAGTGCACATAAGATAATTTTTTATATGAGAGAAAGCTTAACAATTTATGGGAATTCCCACTTTACTGCCTCCATTTTTTTTTTTTTTTTTTCCTCCTGAGAAACCAAAGATAGAGGAGGTGGTGGTAAAGGAAGCCGCAGAGTGACTGACTGAGCCAGAGAAATACTGCTTTGCAGGTAGGGGGTCTGGCATTGCCTTCCAGTGAGACACCGTGGGCTTCTATTGGCCCAGGGTTGTCTGTCTGTGTGGTTTCTCCCTGTGCTCTTTAGCACCATCCTGTAGGGAGGGGAGATGGCGAGCCTCATTCCTTCAGTCACTGTTGAATGAGTACCTGCTGCGGCCAGCGATGGTGTATGCGTTGAGGTAGAGCAGTTAACAAAACAGAAACGAGAAGCCAGCCATGTGGCTATGTGGGTTAAAAGTATTCTAAGCACAGAGAGCAGAAAAGCCTTGCAAAAGTATGTTTGGTCTATTAAAAGGGACAGCAAGGAGCCTGTCCCGTGGCCTGGTAGTTAAGGGAGTCGCATCCCACATGGCCAACCACGCAGTTCAAATCCGGGGCCTGGCAGCTTGAGAAACATGTTGAATGTGTGTGTGTGCATGCCCAAAATTTCAAAAGGAGGGGAAAATGGAGGAAAAGAGATTGTGGCATGGCCACACCTCATTCAGGGATGCTTTCTCTTTTTCTCTCTACTCTCTCTCTCCCTTCCTCCCTCCCTCCCTCTCTCTCTTCTTGCAAGCACATGAACCTTCTGTCAAATTTAATTAATTAATTAATTAATTAATTAACTTGAAAAAGGAATAGTAAGGAAACTAAAACATCTAAAGTGACTGTGCAGAAGGTGAAGGAGAATTGGGCTTGGTAGGTGGTATGGGGACAAAGAAGATGTGTGAGGACCCTTCTGGCCCTGGTACAGACTTTGTCTTTTCATCTTCCAATGAAAATTTTAAGCAGAGGATGGACATGGTTTGACACAGATTTTTAAAGAACCCTTCTAGCTGTCATGTATAGCTGTCATGTATAGGAGGAGGAAGAGTAGAAGGGAGGAGAAGAGCCAAAGCCTAGAGACTTGTTAGGAATCATCTTTTTTTAGAGGTTTTTGCTATAGAGCACGTGCGCTTGACAGAAAGACAGAGAGACAGAGAGACAGAAAGTGAGAAATCACCCCCGAGGAGGGATGACCACACCTCAATCCCTTCTCCTCCATTCTCCCCTTGGGATCTTGGGCACACATGCACACGCGCCTGGCGTGAGTTTAAGCCACCGGGTCTGAGACTCAAACCGCGGTTGACTCTGTGGGAGTCTAGCGACATAGCCATTACACCAACTGCTGGTCCTGTTAGGAATCTTTTAACAGTAAGTCTGGCAAGACATGATCGTAGGTTGGACCGCACATATTCCTACCTCAGGAACTTGCTGTTCTCTCTGTCTGGGGTGCTCTTCTCCCAGATACACATGTGGCTCATTCCCGCCCCACCTTCAGGAATCTACTCAAAGGCAAGCCCATCATAGTAATCCTCAGCCTCTTAGGAGTACACCCTTTCCGTGTCAATTTTTCCCTCTTCATAACGCTTAACTACCATTTGACCTAGCATGTAGTCTATTTATTTAGGCATGTCGTGTCTGTTGTTCCCCACTAGCGTGTCAGCTTGGTAAGAACAAGGATTTTTCTCTGTTGTTCATTGCCGTCTCCCTAATGCCTGGAATGCTGCCTGCGCTGGAGAGGCACTCAATAAATATTTGTTGAATCCATTAGGGGGAAGCTCTTCCATCTCCATCATCACCAGCAGCACCGCCACAGTTACAACTAGTAAGAGCATGGCAGGGCTGTTACTGCTTTTCTTTACCATATGTCCCTCTTTGGAAGGACCTGCTGCATCCAGCTCCATGTACCTTCCTCCGCAGGGTAGAAGTATGTCACTAAGCCATGGAGCTGATTTCTTGGCTCCTTGTGGAGCGAGCAGCCTTGCATTTGGTTTGTGTCAGCCTTTGCATCTTTTTTTAGTCACGTTGCTCACGCTCTTCACAATCCTCTAGCTTAAACTCTTGAGTAACTCTGGCCATTGGAGCTAGTTGAGAACTTGAGAACCAGTGGAGTGATACTGCCAATCGCATGCCTTATGTGCTTGGCATCTAATTTTGGCACTTTGCTTTAGCAGGTTTGATTGCATAATCCAGCCATTGGTTATAAAAAAGTGACCACGTATCCTGGCAGGAAGGAGGATTTGGAGGCCCAAGATGGAAGCTGTTCTAAGGATTTGAGGATGAGCTCGGGCTCTTGTTTTTTTTTTCTTTCAACATAGCTGCATTTTCAATCCTCGGGCTTATTCCAGGCCTTATCATTGACTGTCACTGAATATTACTACTACAGTACTTTGGGGAGTATAGGATGGTGTTAATCATTTTTGGTCTTGTCATACCAAGGTTCCTTTTTTACTCTATCTATGTGCTTGAATCCCATGTTTTGCAATATTTGCTTTATCATAAAATCTGTATTGATTAAGTACAACTAAATTTGCTTTCCCACTTTTCTCTAATTAAGGACACATATACACTGCTAATTCAGAACTTCTGGTAATTATGAAATAACTGAAAATAGCATGTGTAATTGACATAGTTCCAAAATAAGAGCAAAGAATTTGTAGGGTTAGTCCTCACAGCCTTCTTGTGGGTCAGTGTGGGATTTCTGATCACGTAGAATGTACACTTAGGAGGCATTTTGAGAACCCTTCATTTATGTCTAAAGACTTCATGATTTTGCTTTTAATGTGTAGACTTTAAGCCATGAGTGAAAAGGGAGCTGCATCAAGATTCAGGACAGGAGTTTTACCCCGAATAGATATGCAGTGTTGGCAAGTCTCTCTAAGAAGGATGCATAGAGCATGTTGGACCAGGTGACTTCTGAAGCGCCTCTAGCATGAACTCAGTACTTCCTTGTATGCATCCATGGATCTTTTTCCCCCCTCAGTATTCAGGGTTACTGAGAGCAATCAGGAGCAGTGTAACCCTTCAGGAAAATGGCTCAGATTAGAAGAGCATATGCCAGTCCCCTCTAGTCGTCGCCCTGGGCATTTCCTACTTAAAACCCCCACTATTTTCTTTCTTGATAAGTACCTGAATAATTGATATTGTTGCCAGCAATCACTGACATGACCTTATAATAAAGCTGAATAAGACCGGAAGCTATTATCTAATCCAATCACGTCCCCTAGTCCCTAAGAGTCCAAAGGATCATAGGAGTGGGTCCATGAGCTAATTGTAGTATTCCAGGCATCTCATAGTAATTCTATATTTGGTGACAATATTGTAAGGTTACGTAAGCTATGGAAGCACGAGGTTGCCCTGCTGTTGTCTAGACTTATAAATGTGATTGAAAATAAATTAGTTATCCCTAGTCACTGCTCTTGAATAAGCAAAATCGTTTAGAAGCCAAGTGTATGTGGCTGCTCTTTTGGCTGCTGAGTCCTTGAGGTGTGGCCAATCCTCACTGAGCTATGCTGTCAGTGGCAACTACATACCAGATTATTATTTCTTTTAAAGACGTTTTTGCCTTAGGGTGCGTGTGCTCACAGGGAAAGAGAGACAGACACAGTGAGAGGGAAAGTGAGAGATCATCCTCCCCAGGGGGTGGCCACCCCGCAGTCCCTTCTCCATCTCCTCCTGGGATCTTCGGCATGTATGCACATGTGCCTGGCATGAGTTTGAAGCCACCAGATCTAGGACTCAAACTGCAGTCAGCCATGTTGGAGTCCAGTGACATCACCGCTACCCCATCTGCTGGTCCCTTCATACCAGATTTTTAAAACTTAGTAGAAGAATATGACTCTGTCATTAATAATTTTCTGCTGATTACACACTTAAATTACAAGTCTCCACTTTCAACATACTGGGTTCTATAAAGTAATATTAACTGTTTCTTTTTACTTTTTCTTCCGTGCTAAAACATTTTATGTTACATTGTAAGGGTCACATGATACTTTATTGCGAGCACTAGTCTAGGGAGAGATTTCTGAGTGATGAAAGGCTGGACCTTGCCCTTTATTTTGCTGATGAGCAGAAAGGTCATAGAGGTTAGGCTCCGTGTTCAAGATTACATAGCAGTTTGGTAGCTGGGCGAAGATTACACCGGTTCGTTTCCCATTACCAAAAATGGCTAAAAGGATCATAGCAGTTTGTTTTCTCTGGAGTCTATAAAGTTGGTGCTTTGAGTAAAAGCCAAAAACATTGTATAGAATATTAGCAGTTTTCCAAAGCATAAGCTCTAACTTGTATCAACCCAGTATCAGTTCCAACCAAAAATATATTAAAATGGAAAGAAGGAAGAAAAGGGATATGAAAAGGCCTTTTTATAAAGGGCCCAGTGAGAAATCCCAGTTTTCATTTTTGAATAGATTCCTGTCACCCCTACACCCTGGCATGGAACATTAATTGCTGAAGAAAAGCACAATAAGAAAACATTTACAAGGAGTCCAGCCCTCATTCATCATGCTTTTTCCTTCCACCCAGCAAGAATCTTTTTAACAAATACCCATTAAGAGATTAAGACTGCCTAAGAATAAATTGTTTCTTAGTCCTCAGGCCGTTCATTTGACATCATTTCCACAGGATTAGAGAACCCGACAATATATGATTAGCCTGGGCTGTATTAATACTACATGGTATTATTTCAGAAAGCTTAAAGGAATTTTTGAAAAATCTCAAGCTAATAGGACTTTAATGTGGCTAGTAATCAATCTCTTACGCACCCATGGGGTCTTTTTTGCCCTCCCTAGTGTGGAACCAAACCCAGCAATTTGGCCTTTAATGAAGACAACCAGCACCTGTAAACAGTGGTCTGTAGTGGGCACTTGAGGACTTATTTATATAGGTGAATGGAAAGGAGGCCTCACACCTAGTGTACTTGGTTTTCGTCATAGGGTGTGTGCACTTGCCAGAGAGAAACAGTAAGAGGGAAAATGAGAAGCCACCCCCCAGGGGGGATAGCCACACTGCAATCCCTTCTTTTCCATTCTCCTCTTAGAATCTTGGGCATGCCTGCAGGCAAGCCCAGCATGATGCCCAGGCTGCTTGTGGGGTCCAAGACTTGAACCATGGTCAGCCATGTGGGAGTTCAGCACCTTAACCACCATGCCACCTGCTGACCCCCATTTTTAAAAAATAATTATTGATATTATTATGTATGGAGTTTAAAGAATCTAATGACTCTGAAAGGTTTATTACAAAAACCTTCAGTGCTAGGGCTGGCAGGTGGACTGATGGTTAAGTCGCTAGACTCCCACATGTTTGACCATGGTTCGAATCCCAGACCTGGTGGCTTACTTTATCACTTTCCCTTTTTCTCTTTCTCTCTCTCTCTCTGTCTGGTCAAATTAAAATAATAATAATAACAACAACAACAACAACAAATAAAATTAAATAAATAAATAATTCTTTAAAACAAAAAATCACCTCTTAATATTCCACTCACTGCAGGCCACCACTTTCAGATCTTTTCACTGATTCTTTTGTCATTTACCTCCAATACTTCAGACACATGCTCATGTTCCTGCTTCTTTATTTTTCAGTTCCAGATATTTATCCTACTGTGGAAGATGACAGTTCATCCCTTCTGGTCCCTACCCCTGTCCTCCCTTTAGATGTGTTATAGGATGGGGAAAGCTGGGAGCGTTGTGTGGGTTCTTTGGGGCCAGGCCACTAAGGTTAGAGACCTGCCCTGAGATGCAGAATGAAGCCACAGACAAGAGTACAGTAGGAAAAGAGAAGTTTTTCATAGAAAAGCGAAGATTTTAACAGAAAAATACACCCCCAGGCCAGAAAGATAATAGGCGGGTAGCTGCTGAGGACAACTGCACTGGGCGTGGGGTTAGGTGTGGCGTGTATTGTGGGGTCTTGGTTAGGAATGTTGAGCAAGGGAGGGCTGTCACTGTAGCCAGCTCTTGTTCACTTTCCATTGGTTGCCTCTGGTACTTCTGGTCAGGTAAGGAAATTCTGTTACTTGGTTGGGGAAAGTCAATACCATGCCATGCCAGTTAGGACTTGGCAGGTAGGAACGTACACACAGGGACGATCCTGCCTGTATCAGTTTATTACCCAGTTCCCGAGTGGGAAGTGGGATGCTGACCAGGCATCTTGGAGAATTCCTCTGTGCATATGTGAAACAGCAAGAGGGAAGATAGCAACCTTCTCTGGGTCCTTACACGGCAGTCCAAGCAATAAAAAGGAGATAACCTCTCCTCTCTCGGCTCCAGGGGTCTAGCTGCCTCCCTGGTAACAGTGATTGATGTGTTAGCTGCCCCTCATTGGCATATAGGGACTCCCCGCTCAGAACTGCCTACCTATAACAGAAACACCTTGGTAATCATAATTTTAGATAGGACAGTATTTAGTGTTTACATATTAGGATTTCATAAATAATATTGGAAGCCAAATCACATTCTCTGGTTATTTTTTCTTCCCAGTCGCTTTGTTTTTTAGGTTTCTGCCATCGGGCATGTGCGGTTGTAAGAGAGAGACAGAGAGAGAGAGAAAGTGAGAAATGACACTCCAGAGAGGATAACCACACCACAGTCCCTTCTCTTCCATTCTCTTCTTGGGATTCTCAGCATGGACGTGCACGTGCCTGGTGTGCTTTTCAGGCTGCCAGGTCCAGGACTCGAACTGCAGTCAGCCATGTGAGAGTCCAGCGCCCTAACCACCACACCACGTACTGGCTTCCCCATCACTTTTTGTTTCACTGGAGTTAATACCTACAGTGCTTTTACATGGTATTTCTTGTTTTCACATTCTTACTGCTTAGTTATATATGTTTTTGCTAATTCCGTCTCGGCTTCACCGCTCTCCCTGTAGTTCAGGTGGAGTAGATGTTATAAATCTGGAGGCGACATCTCCCAGAACCTTCCATCTGCTCCAGTCTGGCCTCAGCTTGGCTTGCAGCTGCTGTTTGGACCTGTCTTCACTTTACTTTTCCTTTGAGTCCCTTTCCTGAATTCCTTGCTTTCCTCTTATTCTCTGGTTTAAATGGAGAATAATCTCCAATCGCTTCCTGAGGAGAGGTCCAGGGGAGTAAACATGGTGGAATGTTGCGTGTCTGAAAAAATCACTTTATTCTTTGCCTGTGTTTCATTGATAATCTGACCAACCCTGCAGTTCTATATAGTAATTAATTTCCTCCAAAATTTTGAAGGCATTACTTCCTTCTCTTTTCTTTCAGTGCTGTGGTTGAGAAGACCAAGGCGTTCTGATCTTTAATCCTTAGGATGAAACTTTGTTTCACGTGTGTTCTCTGGAAGTGTTTTTACTCTCCAGACTACAATTTCACAGTGATGTGCCTTACTCTGAGTCAGTGCCCATCCACTGATTTCCTGTTTAGGCATTTATGTCCTGTTCTGGGAAATTTCTTCCTATTTTCTGTTATTTCTGTAGAACTCCCAGTATTAGGGTGTTTGTCTTATAATTTTCTTATCGTTTTTATTCTCCACCTGCTTATCTTTTGAGCTTTTCTTTGGGAGAGTTCTCATCATTTTTTCTCAAAAACTTAGGTTGTTTTTATTTCTGAAATCACACCTTAAATACATGGCGGAGGGTCTTCAAAAAGTTCATGGAGAATATATATTAAAAAAACTATGCATGAATTTAAAACTTTTGCCATCCAAATAAATTCATACTTTATATCCCATTTTTTCCCTGAACATTTTGAAATCCCCTACAAGTTCTTTTTTTGTTCTTGACCTGTTCTTCATTATAGTGTCTTATTTTTGTTTCATAGTCATATTCTCTTTTATTTATCCAAAGATAATAATAATTATATATATATTTTTTCTTTCCCTGGATTGTCTGCTTTCTTTGCGTTGCCTTTTTCTGATTGTTTTTGTTTTGTTCTGGGCCTTTTATTTACAAATGTATGAAGATTTCTGCTTGTCTGCTCATATTTAAGAGTTGGGGTGCCATTAGGTGGCATAGTGGGTAAGGTGCTGGATCCCACATGACCAACTCTGTGGTTCAAATCCCGGACCTGATGGCTGGAGAAACACTCCAGGTGCATGTGCGTGCATGCCCAAAATCCCAAGAGGAGAATGGAGGAGAAGGGATTGTGGCATGGCCATCCCCTCCAGGGTGTGATTTCTCTCTTTACCCCTTTCTCTATCTTCCTTTATTGAGCGTACAACCCTTTAGCAAAAATGTAAAAAAAAATAAAAATAAAAATAAAAAAGAAAAGAAAAGAAAAGAAAAGAAAAGAAAAGAAAAGAAAAGAAAAGAAAAGAAAAGAAAAAAGAGTTACCAGAGCCCTAAACTATGGATTGGAAGTTTGGCATGTCTGGGTAGATGAGGGTGCCAACAACAGTGATCCACCCACATATTTTCTTGGAATACAGTTGTGCAAATGTCTCTAGTTGTTTCATCTTTGACTACTTGGATTCCCCAGAGATGTAAGACTTCTGGTAGCCATCCTGGAAGTGTAAGTTGGATTGCAGTCTCTCGAGGAGCAAAGTCAGAGAAGGGAAGGAGAAGTCTCAATAGTCAAACATATAGATCTTCTTCTAGTTCTAACCTTTCAATCAATTCTACCTAGTTATTTTGGTACCAGCTCTCCCTGATGTTATTATATTTTACCCTCTCCAGAGTATAAGCTTCTAAACTGCTGTGGTAGAGAAGGAGCAGGGATTTGACTGTTAAGATTTTCAAAGCTGGGCCAGGCAGTGATGTGGTGGTTAGGGCAGCTGGATCCCACATGGCTGACTGGAGGAGAAGGGACTGCAACATGGCCAAACACACCTCTCTCTTTTTCTTTCTCTCTCTCTATAAGCCCTCTGCCAAATTTAAAAAAAACAAATACAAAAACAGAAAATTTGGTGTAACTGGCACCACCAGTTTCCAACCTTTCAGAGGTTCTGCTGATTAGAATTCTTCTAAATTGCCACTGATTCATCTGCTTTCAAGTTTCTGGTTTGTTTTTCTTTCCTCTCTTCACCTGACTTCTCTAACCTCCCACCCCTGCTATTACCTCTTCTCCTTGGTGTTCTGTCCTTGTGGGCTTGTGCCTTTTTAAAAAACTCTTTTACTGTGGGGGACCAGCAGTTAGCGTAATGGCTATGTCGCTGGACTCCCACGTAGTTGACCGCGGTTCGCGTCCCGGACCCGGTGGCTTAAAACTCACGCCGGGCACGTGTGCGTGCGTGCCCAAGATCCCGAGAGGAGAATGGAGGAGAAGGGATTGCGGTGTGACCATCCCCCCCTGGGGGGTGATTTCTCGCTTTCTATCTCTCTGTCTCTGTCTGTCTGTCTGGTGAGCACACGCACCCTATGGCAAAAACCTCCCCCCCCCAAAAAAAAAAAAAAAAAAACCTCTTTACTGTTATTTCAGAGAACTTTGGAGAAAGAAAACAACTAAAATTAACGTTCCTCTGATGAATTTTGACAGTCTCTCTGCGATAGACAGCCTAAAATATACGTGTTCTTGTGTATGTCAAACTAGAGTGGCTCAAAAGGAAAAGTCCGTCCATTGAAATTACTATTACTGCTGATAATTTTTTTACCCTTAGACAACTATACCTTGTGTTGTCTATAGAGAATTCCTGTAAGATACTACCCAGGGACAGGTAGTTGTACCTTTGTATTCTTGTATTTGATGAATGGAAAAAAATTATTACATCTCTTTTGTTATAGGAAATCGTTGTAAGAGTGTTGATAAAATCCATTCAGTTATATTTTCGTTTTATTTTTTATACTAACCCTCTGTGCTTGGCATGATTTTCAAGCTGCCAGGTCCAGGACTGGAACCACAGTCACCCATGTGGGGGTCCAGTGCCTTAACCACCATGCCACCTGCCAGCCCCTTACTTGGTGATCTTTTAGAAAAGATTCCATTTTCCACTTTAGAGTTATTGAATCAGTATCTTCAGGGATGGGTTTCAAGACTATAACAAAATAGAGCTCTAATTTTTGAGAACTACTAAGGGGTGGTCATTGCATCACTAATGGAATGCAGGCGTATGTATTTGTTTACCTAGAGCATTACGCTAGCCCTCTTCTGTACCAAACATTAGGCAGTATGCTGTCCGCTTTCTCTATGACATTTTGCCCCTTTGTTTAAATCAGGTTTTACCTGGCTAGGACACTTAGCAGACAGACTCATGTGGATATGCCCTGGCTTCTGCTTTTCTGATGGCAGACGTTTTTACAGAGTTGGCCACTGTCGGTAAGGCATTTACTTTAGACAGATCCACGTCCCTGAAAGGGTCCCACATGATTCTGAGATGGGTTACGTTTAAATTAATCCTTGTTCAGATTCACATCTCATCTGCTAATGGGGTTCAATCTTCCTTCATCTACTACATAACCAAACAACCCTTATTTGCGGCTGAGCAAAGAGGGAGAAAAGGGAGGAAATAAAAAGCATTAAGTTTTATTTCCATGTAAGTGACTCAAAAAGCTCTAAATGGCTATTTGATTTGAGAATTAATAGCAACCCTTTTAAAACTGAAACAGTCGGTGTTGGAAGGAGAACGTAATAGAAATTATAGTCGGGGCTGAGGGAGAAGGGTGAGAGGTGCAGGAATGTGAAAGTACACAGTTACCAAGTTCACATCCTCTAATATTTACATTGTAAAGTTTTCAACGTTTGATTCTTTTTTTTTTTTTTAATTTGCCAGAGGGTACATGTTCTCTCCAGAAAGAGACAGAGAGATGGAGAAGGAAAGTGAGAAAGCACCCCCCCCCCCTTAGGCATGGTCACTCCACAGTCCCATGTTTTCCTTTTCTCCATTCTTCCAGAATTTTTGGCACGCACACACACACACACACACACACATGCACACACACACACACACGTTTCCTAGGACTTGAATCATGTGGTTAGTTATGTGGCATTGAGCTGCCTTAACCTCCAGGTCAGAGGCTGGCCCAGTGCTTGATTCTAAGGACTATTTTTTGAATAATTTTTAAAAGTTTCATGTTCAGATTCTCGTTATACCTCTGTGTTGGAACAGTGGAGACCGACACCAGGGCTTCCCAGTGGTACAGTAAGAACAGCTAGTACTTGTGGAGTGCGGGGTGCCAGGTATTGCTCTAAGCACGTGACATCTGCGAGGCCGTTTCATCCTCACGGTGCCCCCACAGTGAGAAGGTTGTGTTGTTACAATGCCCTGATTAGAGATCAGGCAACTGAGGCCCAGGAGGCTTACTTGCTGATAATGATCTCCCCATTCACTTAAAATTGGGCTGTCCACCGTAGATGCCAGGTCCAGAGGACTTTATGTTCTGGGCTGGGCAGGGCTGTAAAAGGTATTTTTTGTTTGTTTGTTTGTTTCTGTTTCTGTTTCTGTTTGCCAGAGGGAGGCACAGAGAGAAATAACCCCCTACGGGGGATGGCCACACCACAGTCCCTTCTTCACTCTCCTCTTGGTATTTCGGGCATATACACACACGTGCCTAGTAGGATTTTCAGGCTGCCAGGTCTGAGACTGGAACGATGGTTGGAGACACGAACCAGAGTCACATGTGTGAATCCAGTGCCTCCGACCGCCACATCACGTGCTGGGCTGTAGGTATTTTAAACATGTCAGAGACCATACTCTTCCCTCTGCACCCTGGGCTGTTAGCAGAGACAAGACCCAGAGTACTGATTCAGTTCAGCCTACACAGCTAATGGCAATTACCGTCAACTCAGGATTCAGTCCAAAGCCAGAGGGATGCCTCCCTTCTCCCGCTGTTAGCTTTTCCGCTAGGAAGGTGGGCAGGAAAGACCGGGAACCAGGAGGGACCTCTGCTTGTATAAGACAGTATGACTCCTGTGTGTTTCCCAGGCCTACACCTGGCTGCATGGCAAGTAAAGCCAAGAAGGCAGAATTCTCCATTTGTGCAGGGAAAAAATATCACTCCTTTGCATCGCCAGGAGGGAACACTGTCCATCCACCAACTCTGTTTACTTCCTCCCCCTTCCCCCACTTCTTCGTTTCTCATCAAAAAGATATGAATGCTGAGATCATCCCAGGGAGATCGAGAATAAATACCATGAGAAAATGGTCCCTCTGGAAAGCGTCTTGTTCTCCTGCTGTTTGTCAATGTGAAAAGCTCAGCAACTGGGCAGCTGGATGGGTATAAATATAGCGCACGGCACTGACGCCCGCTGAATCCTGCTTTCTTAGAAGCACAATGGGAACCCACGGAAGTCAGGGAAGGAGCAGTAAAGCCCAGTCCATCAACTCAATCAGCCTCTCTCTCTCTCTCTTTCTGTCCATCCTGGGCCTTAGTGTGGGTGTGAGGATAGAAGTGGCTCTATGAGTGCACTTAAAATAGCTCTGGGAACAGCGCACTGGCTAAGCTCAGAAACAGGGAAGATGCGAGGCCGGCAGGTGGCATGGTGGTTAAGGGCGCTGGACTCCCACTCCCGGACCTGGCAGCTCTCTCTCTCTTTCCTCTCTCGTTCTCTCTGGCTCTGTCCCTCTCTGGTCAAATTTAAATAAAGTTAACTAAAATAATTCTTAAAAAAAGAAAAGAAACAGGGAAGACTCTTCCTATAAAATCAACTCCTGCCTGACCCCAGAGTGGGGCTGTTTTGACCACTGTGGTCTGGGGTCTCAGAGCCCATACTTTGTCAGTCCAGCTCCTTGGGCAGGAGCAGCGTGAATTCAGGGGTTTGGCGCCTCTCTCCTACCTAGGTACTCAGATATCCTATTGTAACAGGACTTAGCTGCCCAGAGCCTGAGGACTGAAAATAGCCTGCAGTGCCAGAGGTGGAATGAAAGGAGAGGTGCACAGGGAGTGGAGAGGTCAGCCTGACTCAAGGCACCGGCTTCCACACCTGTGGGTTCCGTTCCACCTTAGCATTCAGCCTCGTGAGGTTGTTTTAGCTTTCTCCTGTACCATTGCCCGTTTTTGATGGACATGCAAGATTAAAAAAAATCATCATATTAGATTTGTATATGTTGGTATCATCAGAAATCTAGATTTTGGCAGGCGAAAGCCATTTTTTTTTACTTAGCGGTTCCCAGAAATAAAGTGTGTCTCGTTATCTTTTCACACACATGTCAATGGGCTTGCTGTTGATGCATGCATTTATTTGTTTTTGTCTTTCCCATTTGGTGGTAAAGACTTCAAAGAAAACAACCATGTCCTCCCCTTTCACTGTAACTGCTCGCAAAATGTCACAAATCCCCTTAGTTGTCTCAGTGTGTTTTCATGACTGTGGAACTGTCTGTAACAACCTTTCTTTAATGACTGTGGTACTCCACTAGTAACTGGTATAAATGCCGTGATACTCACCTACAAGGTGTCATTGTTTAGGGTCTGGGTTCATTAGTCTTCTAAGACTGCTCTATGTGTGTGTGTGTGTGTGTGTGTGTGCGTGCGTGCACACATACCTTTCTTTGTTTCAGTGGATACGAATTGTATCGGCATCAAAAAGAATTCTGAGACAGTTTTTTCCTTGTTGAACCTGAGCATAATCTATATAAAAATAAAGCAGAAGCTGCTATCCAGCTAAAGCAGAGGACAATTAAAGTGTTAAATTTACACATGAACTAGGGAAGGCCCTGGAGTGGGAGAGCTCAGGGCTGGATCAGTTGCTGGCGGTGAAGCTCTCCTGCACTGTTCTTGGAGCTGGTGCCCCATTAGCAGGACACACCGGCCGTTCTGGCCTAGGCAGTGAAGCTTTGAGAAGGGGTTTCCTTGAAGGAGATCAGCCCAATAGCACCAAAGTGAGCATTTCCAGTTAATGCAGAGCTGTAGTGATCGATTCTCTAAAGATCATTCGCATAGTCTTTGAGAGCCAGTTTATCACTGACGAGTTGCCCCCAGGGCTTCTGTCCACATTAATTTCGCCACTACATCTCTAACCCATGGATGGCACAGATCCCACCCCCCTATTCCAGAGGACAAGGTATGGTTTCCATGGTATGTAAAGAGGCAATTTGTGCAGTGGGTAAGAGCATTTGAATTTTGACTCTGCTACTTCCTACTTCCAAGTGACTTGGAGTTAGTGTGCCTCCCCAAAGACCTGTAGAATGAAGTTAATACTAGTACCCACTTGACAGGGTTGTTCTAAGAATGAATAAATGACAGTGTAAATGCAGAATCCTTGGTGCAGTGCCTGGCACATAGTAAGGACTCAGTACATGTTAGCTAAGGTGAGAAGAGGCTGCCATCCTGACCTGCCAGCTCGACTTCAGAAAGTCTAGTCAAAGAACATCCGGAGTTTGACCTCAGTGGCCACAGGAAGTGCATTCCCTCAGTGGGTGATGCTCACCTCGCCTCGGCCACACTCTACCTTTTTCTCTTTGACTCTCCATGAAGTAAGCATCCCTTTACGCAGATAAAATGCAGACCCCTCAGCTTCCGGTTCAGCCACTGGCAGGTAGAGCAGGGAGGTACATTGTGAATGAGACTCCAGTGGAAAGAACTACGTGGTTACGATGCATTTGGACTAAGGAGACAGACTGACTTTGAGGCTTTTATGTACCATACCACACCACACCACAGTAAGCTGGGAGGTGCCATCCACAGTCTTACAGGAGGAAGCTGAGACTTGGGGAGCTGAGCTGACTTGTCCCGGGTTGTGGAGCTTATGAGGTGGCAGTGAAGATTGAAGCTCAGACCTTGTGATTCCCAGCCCAATGAACTAGGAGCAAAACAGTCAAAACAACTGCCCCACCCTCTCAAAGTGCTTACAGGCCAGAAAGGCACTTACTTGTCTCTGTTGTCTGCCACTAAAACCAGAGCACTGTTTATTGCCGTATGTGGGCCCATGGAAGGCACAGAGCTGTGCATTGACAGGTTTTCTCTCTGTAAACGTCCTTTCCCTCTTTCTTTTAAGAAATTAAATAGCACTGAGGCATAATTTCTTGAAATAGAGCTTTCATTTTTCTTCTTGAGAGGCATTTAGGTATCCTTTCTTAAGTCAAAGATTCTTGTTCTCCTGTAACGAGCCTAGAAATTATGTGTTGATCTTTTGCTATAAAGTTCCTAATACAGCTAAACTGTGCAGCAAATAAAGCTCAGGTTTGTTTGTTTGGTTTTTGGAGAGGTTTTTGCTATAGGGTGTGCTCGCTTGCCAGAAGACAGAGAGAGACAGAGAGGCAGAAAGTGAGAAATCACCCCCCAAATCACCCCCCAGGGACGATGGCCACACCACAATCACTTCTCCTCCATTCTCCTCTTGGGATCTTGGGCACGCATGCACACATGCCCGGCGTGAGTTTAAGCCACCGGGTCCAGGACTCAAACCTTTGTCCACTACCTGGAAGTCCAGCGACATAGCCATTACACCAACTGCTGGTCCCTTGTTTGTCTGCTTTAATTGCGGAGGATATGTGTACTTACCTAAGAGAGAGAGAGCGGTAGGAGGGAGAAAGCACGCCCCCAAGGGGTGTGGTCACCCCACAATCCTTTCTCCTGCATTTCTCCATCCTGCCAGGATTTGAAGCATGATGCACATATACCTGGTGTGTTTCTCAAGCCACCAGGGCCAGGATTTGAACCATGTGGTCGGCCACATGGGATCTGTTTCCTATACCTCCTAGGCTACAGGCCAGCACAAAGCTCAGTTTTTTGAAAGACCATTCATTCTTCGAACACTATTATTTTTATTCATACAATGTGCCTAGCAGTAGTCCAAGCATTGGGATCAGAGGAATGGAAAGTTATTCTCTAAGAAGGCAGAGTTTCGAAATCCCAGCTGTGCCCACAGAGTCGTGGTCATTAGGTAAGTTCAGTAGCAGACAGTGGGAGGAAAGCCAGGGTTAGCAGTCATGGGTGAGTGTGGTAGGGAGATGGCATCTAGCATTAACCTTAGCTCAGGAAGATATAGAAACCCAGGCTCAGAAACTGGGCTTCCATTGTAGGGTTTATTGAGAAGGACTGGGAGATAAAGCTGGAAAGGAAACTAGGATAGGGCCTCCGTTACAGCGAAGACTTGCCACCCGGGCACAGCAAGGGCACCATAAAGCCAGCAGTAGGAGCTCCTCAACACCAATTCCCCGAATCACTGATCCCAAGTGTCCTCTTGACAAAGAGCAGAATTGGGACTGGAGTCTGGATGGAGCTGAATGTGTGGGTATGCCTGTGTGCATGCATGTGTGTGTGCTGGGGGTGGGAGGGAGGTAGAGAGGCTTGGGGTGTTAAGTAAGCCGAGCTGGAAAGGTTATAGGGCCATAGCGGCAGACAGCCAAGCATCTCACACAGCTAAAACCCAAGTAAAATAAATAGGACTAGTGTTATGCACAAATCTCTCATACCAGAGAAAATGGACATTCTGAGGTTGTGTCTTTGAAGGAAAGGATTTCATTTCATGGGTAGGCTGAGTTACTAGATTGCTAGAGTGCTATGATATGCTACAGTTTTGTGCGGTCAATTTGTAGCTGTGATAGTAGAAATGAACAACAAAAAAAATTCCCTTCATTTTTTATTACCATGTAAGGATAAGATTTCAAGATTGCTTCTCCAACAAATGCTTCAAAAAAATTCTTGGAAAAGTGGAATTTATTTATTTTAGTGAGAAATCCATGTATAGTTTTCTCTTATTGCACATTTTCCATGTGCCCTTTGAAGACCCACATGTACTGTCTATTATGCATCAGGTATGGGCCTTTGTACTGGGATTCCAAAGACAAATAAGATCATTCTCACCCTAAGAAACTTGTCATCCATTGGGGAAGGCTGATAAGTAACCGCTGAGTTAGAATATAGTGTGATTCGAAGCCCTTTCCTGTCACTGGCCCACAGAAGAGAAGCAGTTAACTTAGGAAAGGAGAAAGTATTCAAGCTGGGTCAGAAAGGACAGTCAAAAATAAAGATGGGACCAAGAAAGGGCAACAAAAGTGAGATGCATGATTGGTTCTAGAAACTAAAAGAAGCTGGTACCAGGGGTTCAGTGGATAAAGAAAATCTGGAAGGATGAGCCTGAGGGGCCTGATGTGCAAAGCTGAGGAATTAAATTTCACCCTCATTTGGTGATGAACCATCGAAGGGTATTAGGCAGGGAAGTGATCCACTGAGGGTTAGGTCATAAGACAGGAGTTGGAATGGCCATTTAGAAAGGAAAATGATGCTGATAATGCCCTAGTAGTTGAACTTTTATCACCTAGGGTTGCTTTTCTCAAAAGTGTAGACTCCACTGCAGAGAAGCAACATGAATGTGAGATACTGGCTTGTGAGCCGTGGAGATAGTAGCTCTTTCCTCTTCAGGAAAGGGAGTGCTGGTGCCTCATATGTTTAGGGGGAGAGTAAAATGATTCTGTCATGAGCGATTAAGTTATATTGGGGCACATGTACAAAAATGCAAAAAAGTTGAAAATCTCCATCATTTTGTAGCCCCGGTATTTACAGAAGCCAACATTCTACAGGAGTATTTTAGTTGCTTCGAAGCTGGCCCCCCTCAAAAGCCTGCATACGTTCACGTTGAGTTACAAATAAAATTCAAACATTGTCTAACCGTGTGAGTGGTATTCACGGTCTCCCACATTTCAGATCTCTGGAGTCCATTTTGCTAGTATTTGTTTTCCTTTGAGATAGGAGTTAATTTGGTCACACTTTCTCCCCCTGACAATAACTGCAATTTTTTTTTTCCCGAGGTAGCTTTCCCTCTAACCGTTTCTTGTTGTTCTTACCCAAGACCCAGTATCTGCCAAAACAAATGTATGTGAGTGATAAACGCTGAGAGGAATGTCTGTTGGACCACAGGAAATTTCCTGTTCAGGAAGAGATCTTGGGAACTTCCTGTGGAGGAGTGCATTGTGGGACTTTTGGCTGCAGGCCCTTGACCACAGCTGCAATTAACTAAAGGCAAAGGGGGAAGGGAGAGGAAGAAGAAGAGACAGACAGCTACCCACAGACGTTTTAATCCATGTAGCTCGAGTAGAGAGTGGGCTCATTCAGGTTCAGAATGTTCCAAGTGAACTGAATGTCGAGTACATAGCAGTCCCGCGCCCGGTCTCCTTTATTGCCACTCATCTTTCACAACATCCCAGATGCTTTCTTAAGGTTCCTACAAACAAGCACTGTCAAAAGGCAAAACAAAACAAAGCAAAACACAAAAACAAACAAACGAAAACAAGCAAGCAGTCATGTTATCTGTATCCCCTGGTAAGCCCATGGCTACTGCTGTCTAGGCCTTAGAGGTGGGGATCTTTTTTCCATCCCAGGTTAAGTATGGAAGAGGGAAGAAGAGAACCTTTGGCTCTTTGGCATCCCTTCGTTTGACTCTGAAAACACTGAGGAAATGTCACAAATAACAAGGAAAAACTAGATTTCGAAATCCAATTTATCAGCATAATAAAAACCAACGGAGAACCCTGTATCCTTGCCCTACCACGCCATTCTGGAATGAAGTCTGAGTTCGTGCCTCATACTCTTCCCATTGATCCCCAAACTTTCCAGCCCCTGAGTAGACTTCATGGCAGAGCTGGGTCCCTCTCCACAGGGAAATTTCTGTGATCCTATAATTGAGAAGTAAGATGGTGGGACTTGGAATTTCAGAACCGAAACTGATGACAGGGCTCTAGTTAGGTGTGTAACCATAGGTAGTCACTACATCTCTCTGTATTTAATTTCTTTGTCTAACCTGGGGAATAAAAAAATTTCCCCCCTTGGGATTGGTAGGAGATTTAAATCAGGTAAGGTGTAGCAAAGCACCCAACCTAAAGTATACACGAAGGTTTTTGAGATATTTCCCCTGGAGCCTGTCATTTGCAATTAGGTTGGCAATTACTAGAGTGTAGTTCTAGCTAGAGTCAGAGGAAAGGCTTTGAGGGTCCCTATACACTCAGCTTCTGTGATCAGTGTTCAAGGAAGCTTTGCCGGGGCTTCTACTTTGTGTCTGAGTGCCTGTTTGTTTTTTTTTTGGAGAGGTTTTTTTTTTTTCGCTATAGACAGACAGAGAGAGACATAGAGACAGAAAGCAAGAAATCACCCCCCAGGGGGGGATAGTCATGCTGCAATCCCTTCTCCTCCATTCTCCTTTCGGGATCTTGGGCACGCACGCACATGCGCCCGGCGTGAGTTTTAAGCCACCGGGTCTGGGACACTACGGTTGACTACGTGGGAGTCCAGCGACATAGCCATTACTCTAACTGCTGGTTCCCTAGAATAACATCTTTAAAGTAGTATGCTTACATCATGGTTTTTATAATATAGGCAAAAAGACAGGTGAAACGAAAAGTAAGCTGTGATCATTAAAAATTGTCTTTTGGAGACCAGCAGGTAGCATAATGGCTACGTCGCTGGACTCCCATGTAGTCGACTACGATTCAAGTCCTGGACCCGGTGGCTTAAACTTGTGCCGGGCACGAGTTCGTGTGTGCCCAGGATCCCAAGAGGAGAATGGAGGAGAAGAGATTGCGGCATGCCCATCCCCCTGGGGGGAGTGATTTCTCGCTTTCTGTCTCGGTCTCTCTCTGTCTTTCTGGTGAGCACACGCACCCTATAGCAAAAACAAAAACAAAAAACAACAACAACAAAAAAAAAACTCAAAAAAATATTTGTCTTTATTCATCCCATGTGACATTTTTCATTTTTTATCAAATGCCAGAAGATGTGTGCACTCAGTACAGAAAGAAAAGAAAGCTCTCTGGAATGCAGTGTAGTCATGTCTCAATCCTTTCTCCTCCATTTCTTCTTCCCTTTAGGGGTTTATGTGCCCTCTGAGTTTTTCCACCTGCCAAGGCTGAGATTTGACCATAGACAGCCATGTAGGGTCCGACTTTCTCTCACAGTGCTTACGGGCTGTCCTGTGGGGCCAGTCTTCGTCTCAGGTCTGCTTTACATTATCCTAATGAGACTTTTAGGATCAGGGTGGCAAATGTGTGAATGAAGAAACAGAGATTGACTTTAAGAGAACAAAATAAGTCTCATTGATGATTTTTTTTTTTAATCCCGACCTTAGACCTTAGAATAAGAAGAAAAAATTTTTTAAAAAAATTAAGCTGTCTTGTTTAGTTCATAGACAACTCTGGCTATAAATATTTGCTATAGTTGGAAAAAATAACAGGTTGTTTAATATATTCGATCTGACCAAAAATTCAAGTAATCGGAACGTTCCACTTCTGCAGCGTTCTGGTGAGCTGAAGGAGAGCTGGTGCTCCATTCAATTTGAGTGGTCTTGACAAAGCCTGAGAAATAGAATCATTCTTCAAGGGAAATTCTGGACTTCCCTTTAGATAACATACTGTCATACAGGCATTTGCTATAATGAAAGTACTGTTAGACCAGCAGGTGGCATGGAAGTTATGGTGGCTGGATCCCACTGGCTGACAGAGCGGTTCAAGTCTCAGATCTGGTGGCTGAAAGGCACACCAGGTGCGTGTGCGTGCGTGCCCAGAAATCTCAAGAGGAGAATGGAGAAGGGATTCAGCCTGGCTATTCCCCTTGGGGGCTGAGGGCAATTTCTTAGTTTCTCTTTCTCTCTGTGTCTTTCTGGCGAACTCATGTGCCCTATAGCAAAAATAAAAAAAAAAAGGAGTATTGTTATGGTTAAACTAGTAGCATCTTACATACCTTACAGCCTGTTTGTATTAACGTGATGTTGTAATCTATCTCGCTTTGTCATCACAATGCCCCTTGGTGGACAGATGAGCACAGACCCAGAGAGGTTTAGGGTGAAGGTTGACCAGAGAACCTACACTGCACTGAGCATTCTCCCAAGCTCAGTCTGGCCCAGGGAAGCTGCTAGCAAGGAGTGAAAGCCAGCATGTGCCAGTGAGTAAGCAATGTGCTGACAAACCCAAGGCCAAGGGAAGTAAAAGAACTTCTTTGTTCCCCTCTATGTCTGCCTGTGCTGCTGGCTCTCAGCTCCCACCACCTTCCACCCCTGATCATATCCACCAACCCTTCTCCCCACTTGCCTCAGCCGTTGCTAGTTTCTGTGAGGGGCTGAGGAACTCTTTGTTTGTGCAGTAAGGGCTTCCTCCCAGGAAATTTCCTGTGTTGGAAACTCTGGGGAAACTTCCTGTTGTGTAGGCCACTGCAGGGGGCTGATAACAAGAACCACTTAAAGCCTTCAGACATCAGCCTCAACCAGGGGTGGAGTGGTCCCTCCCTGCTTTTCCAAAGTCTGGGAGGATGAGAAAGTGCAAGCATACAGAAGCCTCAAGCGTCTCACTTGGGTGGTATTTTCCAGAAGCTAAATACTGCAGCTGTGATCAGCAAGTTCTCCATCAGCCCTCGTGGTTACACGGGCAGTGTAGGTTTCTAACAAGAATGGTATCTCCATGGACTTAGGGCTCTGGAAACCATCTGAAGGTTCTGGGCCTGATTCTTCCTATATCATTTTCAGCTTATTCCTGTTACTCTTCAGTGCTGCGGATTTATGAGCACATCGAGCATTCATTTCCAGCTGTCATTTATGAACTGGGAATTTAATTAACCCTTGTCCTTGTCGGACATGGTTGACTACATGTGCACTGTGGTTCACAGAACCACAGGTGTAAATCACCTGGCCCGTACAGCCCAGGACAACCGTTCTTAGGCCACAGCCCAGAATTCTCAAGCAGACTTTACAATCCCTTGCCCTAGTCTGGCCCTCTGGTGGATTATTTTGTTGTTTGCCAGCACTTGAGCAAAGATAATTATTCCTAAATCATCCCTTAGGATTGAACTCGGCTTTGACTATCTCCAGGGTTAGGGATTTTATAGGTTTCCCCTAGCAGCTCTCAGAGCCCGGCTCATAGCTGAAAAGTGTGGTCTCCTAATTAGTATGAATTTTCCCCAGTGACCTACAAGCTTGTTACTATTGGCCTGCCCTTGTTGTATGATAAAAATAATTGACCCCCAGCTTCTTTGTTTCCATATAGGCAGGCGGATACTTGAATGACATCTTTTAATAGCTCATTTCGCCCCAAGTCCATTTCTCTGCAAGTTTTTAAATAGGTGTGTGTTTCCTGGTGTACGGGTTAGCGTAATCTTTCCTCACGAGATGCACCAGATCTAACGGAAGCTTCAGTCTCTCCAAAGTTCTGCCACAGTTTGGTGTTGTCTCACTTTGTTTGCAGAAAATAGTCATTTCAGCATCAGGATAAATCAGTAGATTGGAAGCATTATCTTCAGGTGGGGTTTTGTGTCCTGGTCCACATTGCAAATTGGGTGAGCATGAAAAAGATGGTGTGTGGGACCAGCAGTTAGCGTAATGGCTATGTCGCTGGACTCCCACGTAGTCGACCGCGGTTCGAGTCCTGGACCCGGTGGCTTAAACTCACGCCGGGCGCGTGTGCGTGTGTGCCCAAGATCCCGAGAGGAGAATGGAGGAGAAGGGATTGTGGCGTGGCCATCCCCCCTGGGGGGTGATTTCTCGCTTTCTATCTCTCTGTCTCTCTCTGTCTGTCTGGCGAGCGCACGCGCCCTATAGCAAAAACCTCTCCAAAAAGATGGTGTGTGTGTATGTGTATATATATATATATATATATATATATATATATATATATATAATTTTTTTGGAGAGGTTTTTTGCTATTGGGATCATGGGCATGCACACACATGTGCCCTGCGTGAGTTTTAAGCCACTATGTCCGGGCCTCGAACCGTGGTCGACTACATGGGCGTCCAGCAACATGGCCGTTATGCCATCTGCTGGTCCCAAGAAATGGTAATTAACCAGGAAGAAATAGATGGATGGCGAGAAGCTTGCCTGTTAGACTTCTAAAAGACAGAAACTGCATTCCTCTTTGTATGCACGGTATTTTATGATTTTTGGCAAACAGTCCCAGTGCATGCTTTTTGAAGGAATGAGCCATAAAAATCAAAAGGGAGCACGTTATTGGACTTAGAACATGTGAAAATTTTGAATTTTTCAACTTCTTTGTAAGAATAAGCAGTCTTCATTACAAATTGAGTATCAGTCTTAAAACAGTGAATTACCAATTATCAAGGCTTCATGTAATGTACTTACATAGGCTAGGAAAAGTATTTTTCTAAGAATGCCTTGGGATAAACTTTATATATGAAAATGCAAAACGGTGATTTAGTTTGGGCAGTTGGAAGATTGAGATAGGATCTGTTTAAATAGTCTGCAATATGATTACCTTTTTTTGTGTGTGTGCTACAGAGCATGTGCCCTCACTAAAGAAATACAGAGAGAGAGAGAGAAAGCAAAAGTGAGAGATCAACCCCCAGGGAAATGGCCATGCCGCAATCCCTTCTCTTCCCTTCTCCTCCTTGGATTTTGGGCATGGATGTGCCCACACACCTGGTTTGATTTTCAATCCTCAGGGTCTGGGACTCAAGCCAATCTCCACCAGATGGGAGTCCAGATCTTAACTACCATGCCACTTGCTGGCCCTTGTATTGCAGTGTTTTAACTGTGATTTGTCATGTGAAGTCAGGTGTGAAAGCGCTCACCGAGTTCAGATTTGGGAGCATTTCAGATTTTGGATTAGGGAAGCTCAACCTGTATTGTCGCTATTGTCATTCTGGTCATCATCATCACCATCATCATCTCACGGTCTTCACCAAATTGTGTTACAATTCCTTAGGACTCTGCTAAGTATCATTATATTTTTTGGAAGTCTGTTAGTGTTGTAGAAGGGCTTTGGGACTCTGATCTGATTTCTTGTTCTATTTTGCTGTTCCATAAATTCTTTCAACAGATATTTATTGTGTGACTACTGTATACTGTGATGTGTGAGGATATACCGGTGACCAAAACAGATACAGCCCCAGCCTTCCTGCTGCTAACAGTGAAGGAGGGAGATGGACGCTTACCATGGAATCCACACCAGTCATGTAATCCACATAGCAACCAGCAACATCTTGTGGAATGTAAATCAGACATGTTACTTCCCTACACCAAAACACAGAGAAACATGCTGAGTTCTCTGTGTAAACTACCAGGGCCTGTATCATCTGGCAAACCCTGCAAACCTCACCTTCCTCCTCAATCATCTTTTGTGCGGCTCATTCTTCTTCGACCATCTGGGTCTTCTCGCTGTTCCTGGAACACTCTGATTATGCCCCCACCTCAGGGCCTTTGCACTGGCTGTCCTCCTGCCCATACAGCTCTTCCTCCAGATATTGTCATATCACTGTCCTTGCCCAGGTGTCTGCTTAAATACCACCTCTGTAGAGAAACATCCCTGACCGCTCTATCCAAATGGTACCTTCTTTACTCTCCATCCCCTTGACGCTACATTATTTTCCTTCTTAACGATTTTCACCTTCTGATTTGGAATTTCTTTTTAGCTGGGCGATGACCCGTAGGTGCCTATTCCCAATGGCTGTTCTGAATGCAGAGGGCTAGAAGCAATTCCCTGTAGTGTAATTGGGTAGGAGCTCGCTGTCTCACACAGGACTCCAGAAGTCCTGGCTCTGGGGCAAGACTTAGGAGTCTGCCCTCAAAGAAATCCTGTAGTCTCCTTTGAAGGCAATTTGAAAGGGGCCTCAGCTTTTACCATTCATCACAGAGATTTCCACTGGATTCCAGATAATCCAGGGCTCCTCACCCTTGCTCTCTCCTAGATCTGGGGCTCTCTGCCTCGACCCAATTCCATCAAATAAATATCCAATCCCCTGCCAAGGGAAGCAGTCACTGGACTGGGGAGGATGGGATAGGGACATCCACCTTTTGCTGTTAACCTCCCCTGTTCCTCTCCTGCTTCCAAGGGGTACTTGGAACTCCCAGATTCTGAGGTTATTTGAGGTTCTTTTAGGGAAACCAGCTTGTTTTTTGGTATCTCCTCTGCAGGCAGATGGAGTTCAGCTTTAACACTAAGTGTTACACCAAATGTCTATCTGCTTTCTTGCCTCCAAATTTGGTGTCTCTCTCTCAACTTCCATTGCTTCCTCTGCCATTTAGTCTCCTGGTGGCTTTGTACCTTTCGTATTCCTCTAGGTCCTTAGAGGGATCTCGGATAGTAACAGAGACAGACAAGATATGTCTCATGTATTCAGTTACGCATGGGGTAAAAGCATTGACCTGGTAGCGTTAGTTACTTTGAAAGTATGAAATGCAAGGATCTGACCTACTCCATGGCCAGAGGAGACTTTTAAAAGCATAGTAAGAGTTAGTCAGATAAGAGGATTATTTCTGGGAAGGAGACATAGGGTATGTGAAGGTCCCGAGACTGGAGTAAGATTTGTTTCACAAGAAATGGAAAGGCAGCACAATGGGCATTTGGTGACTTTGCTCTGGAAAATCAAGATTATGGAATTACAAGAGGCAGGGCTGGCTCTGTGGCCTAGTAATTAAGGGAGCCAGATCCCCCATGGCTGACTGCACGGTTAAAATCCCAGTCTTCACAGCTAAAAAACCACGCCAAGCGAGTCCATCCGGTGGTGTGGTGGTTAAGGCACTGGACTCCCACATGGCTAACCACAGTCGAAGTACTGAACCTGGCGGCCTAAAGATCACATCACATCCATATGCATATGTGCTCAAAATCCCAGGAGGAGAATGAAGAAAAGAGATTGCAATGGGGCCATCTTCCCGGGTGTGTGTGTGTGTGTGTGTGTGTGTGTGTGTGTGTGTGATTTCTCACTATTCCTCTCAGTGTCTTTCTCTCTCTCTCCCTCTCTCTGGCAAGTGCATGTGCCATATGGCAAAAACCTAAAAAACAAAACAAAAAACACAGCGACATGTGCATGTTTGCCCCAAATCCTGAGAGGATAGAGAAAAGGAGGGGAAGGGATTGAGGCATGATTGTGCAGCATGGAGAGTGCTTTGTTTCCCTCTCCCTCTCTCTCTGTCTCTCTGTCTGTCTTTCTCTGGCAAGTGCATGGACCCTCTGGCAAATTAAAAAAAAAAAAAAAGAGAGAGAGAGAATTGTAGGAGGCAAAGATGGTGATATAGAGTGAGACAGTCATGTTAAAGGTTTTGTCCTTTATCCTCAAAACACTAAGCAGCCTTGTCCACGTAACCACAGACCTCGCAAAACCTTTGGTACTTTTATAAACCAGGCACTGTAATATCTATTTCATAGAGTTGTGGGCATTAAACGACATCATGTATATACTATATTGACTGAAAACTGTCACAATTGTTTGCTGAATTCGATCTTCTTGGACAATGACAAGTCACCATAGCTGCTCAGAAAAAGCACAGTATAATCAAAATGTCAGGTTGAGGAATAATCTTCACCATCAGCTGAGTGAAAGGTATAAAGTCAGAGACCGTTGAGAGGCATTGTTCTGGGACCCAAAAGTCTAGTTACAGGGAAGTTTCAATTGTCCACACCCAGACAATGGTGGGCTTGCAAGATGGTATAAAGGTTAAAGGAAAAGAATGCATAGACCAGTATTCTCACTATACCAGAAAGTGACTACTGTGTGGAGCTTTAATTAGCTTGTCAGTTGGTATCTGGGAACTGTGAAGGAAGTGGGCACCAGGAAGAGATGGATATATCCCATTTCTACACTTAACCTTTGCCTTATGCAATTTAAGCTATTAATGAAGTTCTAGGTTTTTCTATTAAAAAAAAAATGTTTCCTGATTTTTTTTTTTTTTAAGAGAGAAACAGAGAAAATGAAAGTGAGAAATCATCTCCTGGGGGGATGGCCACACTACCACCCCTTCTCCTTCATTTTCCTGTCTTGATTTTGGGCATGCATACACACGTGTTTTTCAAGCTGCTAGGTCTGGGACTCAAACTGCATAGTCAGCCATGTGGGATCCAGCACCTTAACCTCCACCCCACCTGCTGGCCCAAGCTTTAATACAGTTTATTTGAATTGTAACATATTTATTATCTTAAAGAATTCTCCAAGCAGTTGCACCTTCAGTGTAGGGATAAATCGATGTCTCGAATTTTGTGTATGTACGAGTCTTCAAAAAGGTCATGCAAAATGCATATTGTGAAAAAAGCATGCAAGGATTTCACCCTTTTTTTGTACAAAAATAAACTTGTATTTTTATTCCATTTTCCCATGATTTTTGGTCAGAGGGATTGTGTGCTTTCCAGTAAGAGAGAGAGAGAAAGAGAAACTACCTCCAATGGGGAATGGGGTGTGGTCACACCTTTTTCCTCCATTTTCCATCCCATCAGGGTATGGAGCATGTGCATGTGCCTGGCTTATTTCCCAAGCTGCTGCAGGCCTGGGATTCGAACCAGAGTTGGACGCTTGCGATCCGGCTTCCTAACCACTGCACTATGAGTCTGGCCCTCCACGAACTTTTCAGAGTACCCTGGTACATGGTGTGTATTTGGCCTGTTTCCAGTCAGCACCAAAGAAGCTGTTAAACTCAACTCTGTGTGACCTCACGTTCAGGGTCCGGGAATGAGCCTTAACTCAGGAACTGTCATTTCCAGACTAGCTCAACATTTCGTGAAAGCAGTAACTTTTAATAGGTCTCTGTGATGATGTTCCCCAGTCTAAGCAGACAGAGTTGTCACACTGGACAATTGTCTTGGGTTTTAGAATTCCTTCTGGGGTTTTAGGTGCAGACAGATCCTGAGACCTACAGATTTCAGATTGCCAGGTACATTTATGTTGTAAAACAGTCCATGAAAAGGCAGTGTGGTTCACGTGCAATTGTGATTAGAAGGAATCGTGTTGCTTTTTACAGCTCTGTGGAAATGATTATATAATACTTGCGGTTGTAAGTGGTAGCGGAGCAGGCACCTACTTAATTTTGATCTTAAAAGAATTTCAAAGAGAATAAATGCACACTAGAGAGTAGATGGGTTTTCAGAGTCTATTTCAGCATCACTTTTTATTTAACACATGTAGAAATATGTAGTAGTAAAGACAACTAGTCGAGTGAATAAAATACGGTATATCCACACTGGATTTTTTTTTTTTTTAACTTTTTGCAACGGGGTGCATATGCTCATCAGAGAGACAGACAGAGATAGAGAAGGAAAGCAAGGAATCACCCCCACCCCAGGAGGGATGGCCACGTTACAATCCTTTTTTCTACATTGTCCTCTCAGGATTTTGGACACTTGTGCACTTGTGCCGGCATGATTTTCATGCCGCCAAGTCCAAGATTCGAACCGCACAGTCAGCTATGTGGGATCCAGCTGCCTTAACCTCCACACCACCCGATGGCCCCACATTGGCTTAGAGTGAACACACGCATGGTCAGGCTTCTTTCTAGTTAGGAAACAGTGGCTCTGGACAGAGAGCTTTAAGTTTTCAGGGCCCACCAGACAGTGAGCAGGTGAGGCTTAAAGAGATGAGGTTGACCACTGTACCATGAAAATTCAAAAATAAAAGTTTGTTTTATTCACCCTTCAGTTCCCTTTCCCATCGAATCTGAACCTGGTCTTGGTGGTCGCACGAGAAGGGAAAGGAACACTGAAGCCGGCCTCTGGTGGTGTAGCCTGGCTGCACCCTGGGGCTGGTTTCAGACACACCTTCCCTGAAGATGAGGTGGTGCAGGGTAAGGCGGCCGGCCCCCACAGGGCGACTCCTTTGTCTTCTAGGCCTGTGTTCCTGGGAGCCGGCTCTGCAGAGCTGGGAGACAGGAAGGGACAGCACAAGGGAAAGCAGCATTTCTGGTGACAACAGCGAATGTCGTAGCTCTAAGTGGCCAATAACAGAGACTCTGGGGAAAAAAAAAGTTTGTTTTATTTACTTTTACATTTCTGAGCCTGTAGCAAAGTGGATGAGCAGGAAAGGGGCGGTCTCATAATAAAATAATTATGTAAAGACCAACCAAATAACCAGCTACAGATTTTATTCACTGGCAGCAATGACATATATTTAAAGAGGGAGGCTTTACCTAAATGGTTCTATGTAAATCAGCCACCTTCTCACAAGGAAACAGGACACACCTGTCTAGACGTGTCCTTGGTGCTGGGGCAGTGGACATTTGATTGGATTCAGAAACTGTATTTCCTTTTTGGAACTAAAATAAATAAATAAATATATATATATATATATATATGGTACGAGATCACCTTCTCTTACCCCAAAAAGTTTTGCAGCAATAGGAATTACTTCTCAAACTTGACAAGCCAGTTACTAGACCTACAGTTTTGCACCTTAGACATTCTTCTAAAGTAATAGGAGCATATACTTTTCTCTTTCATACCCTGCAGCCCCCCGTCCTAGTGATCATCAGCAATCCACACACCCATAAATCAATAAAGGCATTGTGAAGAAGAAGCATAAAATTCCCTTGAAAATGAATACCTACAAGGCATTCATAGACTTTTTCAGTGTGAATCATTTTTCACCATCAAAGATGATTGTTCTCAAATATTTGATAAGAGAGTAGCTTACATAATAATTTATCCCAGAATTTCAACTGTGTGACAGGTATGGGGGGATGGAATTTGACCCCCACAAATTGTTATTGCTGTATGAGTAACTCTAGCCTTAATGTGAATTTTATATTTTTCTCCAAAATTCTATCCACCACAACCTCCATCTCTTTTCCCCATGGGATACAATAAGAAGGAAAAATTACCTGACAAGGTATAGAGGAATGCAAAGTGACACCAAAGAGGTTAATAGCAGGCAGTAAAGAAAATAATAGAGAAGGGGCTAGCAGGTGGCATAGTGGTTAAAGTGCTGGACTCCCATATAGCTGACCACGGTTTGAATCCTGGATTCGATGGCCTGAAAATCACGCCAGGCATGTGTGCATGTGTGCCCAAAATCCCAAGAGGAAACTGGAGGAGAGGGGATTGTGGCATGGCTATCCCCCCAGGGGGTGATTTCTCCCTTTCTGTCTCTCTGTCTCTCTGTGCCCTATAGCAAAAACCTCTCTTTAAAAGAAAAGAAATATACTCTGGGCAGGTGTACGTATATGCCTAAAATCCTGGCAAGATGAAAAAATGGAGGAGGAGAGATGGTGGCATAACCATGTCCTGTTGGAAGGTGCTTTCTCTCCCACCCCCTGTAGTAAACTCATACAACCCCTGGCAATTGAAGGTATATAATGGAAAATTGAGAAAGGAACATCTAAGAAGGAAAAGAATGGCCTTAAACCAGAAAAATGGGAATTAAGTTTCCAATTTATCCAGCTATAACTATAGAAGCATATCAACTGTTATTTTTTTTATTTTAATGAAGTGAATGATAAGGAGAATCCTAATAATGGATCATTTCCAAGCATTAATACATTTTGATTTGAGGTACATTTTTCTTTTTCTTTTCCCTTTTTATTTTTCTTTTATTTTATTTGAGAGATTTTTGCTATAGGGTGTGTGTGCTTGCCAGACAGGCGGAGAAAGACAGAAAGCGAGAAATCACCCCTCGGGGGAATAGCCACACCACAGTTCCTTCTCCTCCATTCTCCTCTTGGGATTTTGGGCACACATGCACATGTGCCAGGTCTGAGTGTTAAGTCTCCTCGTTCAGGCTTCGAACTGTGGTCAACTGCGTGGGAGTGCAGCTACATAACCATTACGCTATCTGCTGGTCCCAAGGTACATTTGTCTGTTTACTGTAAACTGTGTATCTTCTTTCTCATGTATGGATTTTAAACTTTTTTTAATGAAACAGAAATGCCTCGAAGTACATGTTCAATTCAGTAGAATCAGCTCTTTATCCGTAGTTTAGTTCCTTCCTGCATCCCACTTTGGGTTGGGAGGGATTGATATCTGCAGATATCCCTTTAGCTATAAATAGGCCCACATTCCCAGTTTCCCTGCCCACCATAAAACCCTAACCTGGGCTTGTGCTTAGAAATTTTACCTAAAGACTTTGATGAGCTGGTCCTAAGCATGAGTTGTGAACATAACCCTTTATTCTTCCCATTCCGTGTGGACTGCCATGTCCCAGAGTGAGAGTCAGCAGAGCAGAAGTGAACCCACAGCACCTCGGGTTTAAGTTCAACTCTCAAGTCCATGTAGACGGCCCTTGACTGTAAACCCATGGAGAGAAGCATCCTTTTGCTTCATAAAGAACACAGAAGACCAATAATTCAAATGCATTTTCAAAGACCTTCAAAGAGCTAGGGGTGGCTTAGGAATGGAAGGTGCACTTGTGAATGTCCTCGTCTAAATCAGTGGCCCTACAGCTGAGATCCAAGTACCTTTGTGCCCTCAGCCATGGCTTCTAAGTGTTATGGAGGCTAAAAAAAAGTCTACGTGTATGCTAATAGAAGAGACCATACTAAGACATACCTGTGGTGTCTTGAGATTCTAGTTGGGAAGATTGATTGAAAACGTGTATGACTGGGGCCAGCAGGTGATGTGGTAGTTAAGGTGCTGGATTCCCACATGGCTGACTGTGGTTTAAGCTCCGTACCCAGAGACTGGAAAGTCATACTAGATGCATTTGTGTGCCTAAAATTCCAAGAGGAGAATGGAGAAGGGCTTGCATCGTGGCCATCACCTCTACCCTGACATTTACTGAGACAAAGCTTCATGCCACTTCCATAGTGGTGAGACAGCAAATAACTGATTCTTGGTTTTTCCCCTTTGTGTTCTTTTCCTTTCCCACTCTGATCATTACTTGGATGTTGTTGGTAACAAGAACTCAACCTTAACCAGCCTTTCTACATTTACCTCTTACTCTGGTGGTCTCTATATTACTGAGCTCATTTAGAATCTAACTAAAAATAAGAAATGCTTGGGACCACCAGTGGGTGTAATGGCTATGTCGCTGGACTCCCATGTAGTTGACTGTGGTTCAAGTCCCGGACCCGGTGACTTAAACTCACGCCGGACGTGAGTGTGCGTGCCCAAGATCCTGAGAGGAGAATGGAGGAGAAGGGATTGTGGCGTGGCCATCCCCCCGGGGGGTGATTTCTATTTTCTGTCTCTCTGTCTCTCTCTGTCTGTCTGGTGAGCACACGCACCCTATAGCAAAAACCTCTCCAAAAAAATAAAATGAGAAATGCTGTTTTTATAAATGTAAGTCCCAACAATCAATCGGAAAAGGAAAGGCCATTTAGCAAAGGCCAGTGATGATTCCAAGAGGCGGAGTCTTTTGGAACACTGTATGTGACCCTGTCACTGGACTTATCTGCTTATCGTCTGGTTACACAATTTCCAGCAAAGACTTGCTGCCTTTGAAAATACTTCCCGGCCCTTCCTTTGGTGACTGCATTTCCACCATTTACAGTTTGCTCCTTAAGCATGGACTTTTGTAAAAAAGAAAAAAAAAAAGCACCTAGACAGGGGTCAGCTCACCAAGCTCCTGCTGGACATTCCACTAGGACATTCATCATTTTCAGATCCCTTTCTTGGAAGCCTTGTTTTAATGAGTGGTAGTAGGGAGAGGAAGCAGGGTTGCATAGATCACCAGGATACAGGTCTCTAGGGGACATAGAAGGGAGGGAGGGGTGTTAGGAAGGAAAGAAGAAAAAAAAGGTACCACTTCTGATGTGCACATGCTGTGTGTTTCTCAAGCTACCAGTTCCAAGATTCAAACTGCGCAGTCGGCCACGTGAGATCCAGCCACCTTAACCACCACGCCATCAGATGACCCGAGGACCAGCACTTTCACACATACCATTCTCACAACGATCCCTGGGAATTGGGATCTACTTTTTACAGATGAGGAAGCAGAGACAGGAGACTAAATGACCCACCTGGTCATAGGTGAATTGGGTTCAGACCTGGGGTGTAAACCACAGCTGCCTACCCGAAGACCTGTGCCCAGTCTCTTCTCCCATGATGCCTTATGCTATCCTCAAATGGAAAAGGGGAGAGCACGGGAAAGCTGAGCTGAGTTGCCAACTTTGGAATTTTGCAGAAGCCACACTCTGTCTGAAAACATCACTTCGCAATCATCGCAGGTGACTGTAAAAAATATCCTGATCCAACTCATTTTAAGCCATGGCTTTCTTCTACCTGAAATTGTCTGACATTTAAAAATATTTTACATGTAACGAGGTGTTCGTTTATAGGGAGCCTTCCTCCCTTTTTACTCTTTCCTTACTCACTGTCAGACACACCCTCTTTTGTGGAAGTGGACTGTGCACACACACTTCACGTGACTTTTGCACAAATCTTGCCTCGTGGCAGAAGGCTGAAGATCTGCACCAGGACCCTTCCTCTGAGTCCTTCCTTGTTGGCTGTCCCCTGTTAACCCTCCAGCACAGTGAGCCGTCGCCTGTTTCCTGCATGCATTCCCTTAGGAAATGATATGGGAATAATTTTAGGTATCCCAGCTACCAGGCCAGCACTGCCCCTTTCACTGCCCCCCGTACTCACTCACACTGATGTTCGTCAGGGCTGTTTCCTGCCCCTCCACCTGAGACTTTGGGGAGAGCACTGGGGTTCTGGGATCCCCAGTGGTCCCTGGCAGACCTCCGTGTTTTCCCCAAAGTGGGCTGCCACCAGACTGGCCAGAGGATCCTCTCAGAGACAGGTCTCTCCCCACCCGCCTTTGGTATTCTTTCACAGCAACCACAGAACCATGCTTTCTCTATGAAGTACACATTCCTGGGACTATAACAAAAGGCTTCTGTGAGCCTGAGAGCAGCAGGGGAGGGTACAGTGTGAAGGTCTGAAGATTTAAAGGGTTCATTTCTTCCGTGCTGGGGACTGCATTGTGTTTGAATGCAGTTTGGAGTCTGCTTCTCTACCACGAGGGGAAATAGAAATCTGCCCTAAAGCTGCACAGGGCCCCAACTGGTCTTTATCCTCATAGCTTAGTGACTTCCTGCTCCCCCAGTGGTAGCAACAGGGGCTCCCTGAAGTTCAGGAGCCTCAGGAAACCCACTGTGGTTGCCTCAGATCGGAGAGCCCCCCGTCTGGCAGCTCTGGGCCCTGGGCTCTGCTCTGCAGAGAGGCTACTAGCCAGGCCTGCTCTTGCCAGCGGAGCCAACAGCCACAGCGAACCTGCCCTCCAGGGAGAGTGCAGTTCATTGTTTTAAAAGAGATACAGGAAATCAGAATTTTCCATCCTTCCCGGTCTTGGGGAACTGGATTCTACCGAGATGGCACAAACTATAAAGAAAGAAAGTAACCTCCCTTGTCTTCTCTTCCCCTTCCCACCCCCACGCTCTCACCCCTGGGGCACCCTTGTTCACGTGTCCTGCACTGGAGGGAAATCTTGCTCCCTGCCTGGTGGTCCCAGGCGCTCCACTGTGGGGCTGGTACTAATGCCAAGCTCCTGCGTTTTCAGTAGCAAACTTAATGTGGCCATGACTCAGAATTATGGGACCCCAGGTGCTCAGGAAGTGAACTAGCTCCTTTTCGGCTCACAGCGGACTCATAGTCAACAGAATAGGTTTCATGTTCTAATGAAACTGTAGAAAGTCTGTCCTTGGTGGCTACATGCGTGTGTCTCTCTCTCCCTTCTCACTCTCCCAGCCCACCCATTTCATCGCCTCTTCTTCCTTTCTTTGTCAGAACAAAGTTCTATAAATCTAGCCCAAAATCTTTTAAGCAAAAGGTCCTCCCAAACTTGACCTTGAAAAGACCATCCAGAGCATACTGTTTCTTGGATTTAGAAAAGGCTGGAGAAGTCTTTCAGTCCATTTGAGGAGAACCTGATTAGTGGATAGTGAATTAACAACCATAACACAAAAGAATACACATGCAAAATGAAAATTTCATCATGAAAAACAGCTTACAATTATCCAGCCTCCTTCTTCCAGGGAGTACCAAGCACTTCCTTGTAAATTCTGCCCTATTCTCACAGAGCTTGAATTATTTCCTAGAAGCGATTCAGGCTCTTTTGGAAAATGCATTGATTTTTTTTTTTTTTAACCATCGTGATTCCAGTTACAGTAAAACCTCTATTATCTGATTTTCTGTGAATTGTAAAGCTATTATTAACTGGCATATTATATATTTTACCAGCCTAATGACAGCTAATGTTTATAATGCCGACCCCAAAGTTCTGTAAGATTGAGAATTACCCACTCAGGAATCAAAGAAAGATTAAATTGTATTCAATAGAGTTTTTTTTTTTTTTTTTTTTTTTGAGAGATTTTTGCTATAGGGCGCGTGCGCTCACCAGACAGACAGAGAGAGACATAGAGACAGAAAGCGAGAAACCACCCCCCGGGGGGGATGGCCACGCCGCAATCCCTTCTCCTCCATTCTCCTCTCGGGATCTTGGGCACGCACGCACACGCGCCCGGCGTGAGTTTTAAGCCACCGGGTCCGGGACGCGAACCGCGGTCGACTACGTGGGAGTCCAGCGACATAGCCATTACACTAACTGCTGGTTCCTGTCAATAGAGTTTTTCATGTTAAATATCTATTTTATTATATTCAAATATTTTCTTAGAAGCATCTGATTGAATGTTCACTATGATTTTCCATGGCGATATCAATTTTAAAAGTTTATTCTTTCTTGGCTATGTAAATGAAACTTAATACAAAACATTTTTGTTAATACTTTGGATCCTAACTACAGCGAAACAAAATTTTTCAGAGCAGATGTTACAGACATGAAATATCACCAAATTGTGGGATATATCACCCCAAATACTCAGCACTATATGAGATTTTTTTAAAAAGAATTATTATTTTACTTTATTTAATTAACTTATTTATTTATTTTTAATTTGACCAGAAAGAGTTAGAGAGAGAGAGGGAAAGTGAGAAAGCAAGCTGCCAGGTCCGGGACTTGAACTACAGTCAGCCATGTGGGAGTCCAATGCCTTAAACACCAGGCTACCTGCTGGCCCCTGCACTATGAGATCTTAGCTTAACGCTACCTGTTCTGAGTACTAGCAGGTTCTGATTGCACCATTTGGGGATTGGCAATAGTTTAGCATCCCTGTCATAATGATTCAGATAGATGGTTCTCTTCATTGAGCTCTGCAACTCTCTTTGGGCCTTTGTGAGATGCAGTTTACTACATTACTATTATATTCCTTGAAGGAAAGGTTATGTAGAAAAATAAAAGCAATATGCCATAGAAGACTTTAACCAAAAATCCAAATGCTACAGATGTCCAGGAAAGGAGTTAAGACAAAAATACACTATGGTGGGGCCAGTAGGTAGCATGGTAGTTGGAGCGCTGGACTCCCACATGGCCGACTGTGGTTCAAGGCCCAGACCTGGTGGCTTGCTTTCTCACTTTCCCCCTCTTTCTCTTTCTAAGTCTCTCTCCAAGTTTAAGATAATAATAATAATAATAATAAATTAAATAATTATTTTTTGAAAAATACACAATGAGAAAAATGTGAGCAGAATGCCGCTCTCCCCACCATCTCTGCCTGGCATCGAGCCTTTCCCAAGCAGGACATTTAAACTGCCATCTGAGCTAGCCCAGTTTCAGGGGGACCCGGGTGCTACTTCTACAGGTTAAACTTCTAAAGCTGAGAACCTGAGCCCAACAAAAGCCTAAAAGAGAAGGAAGTGGAGGACCTTAAACAACAAAGAAAGGAAGTGGCCCACTCTCCTGTGGTTCCTCAGCTCACACAGTTGGCTTGAGAAGTCAAAGCATGCCACGGGACAGGGGATTTACTTACCCCTTAATGGTGTGTTACAGCAGTGTCAAAGAACCCTCACGTTCATTGCCTCATGTGATCTCACCACAGCCCTGCCGGGGGGCATGATAGAAACAGTTACTCCTACTTAATAGATGAGAAAACAGGCTCAAAGACAGTGAGTGTCTTGGCAAAGTTCTATCCAAGCAAGTCAGGGGACAAAACCAGGACTAAAGCACAAGGCTTCTTTTGTTTGTTTGTTATATGTGCTCTCACCAGAGAGAGTACACACTGCAATCCCTTCTTCTCCATTCTCCTCTTGGAATTTTGGGCATGCATGCCCATGCACATGGCATGTTTTCAAGCCCCCTGGTCTGGGACTCAAACCACGCAATCGGCCATGTGGTATCCAGCTACCTTCATCACATCCCAAGGCTTCTAATTTCTCATCTATGATTCCATGATGTCCGTAATAGTCTGATAGAATAGAATCAGTCTTTAAGGTGACTGCCCCCCTGGGCAACCCGGTCCCAGGGTGCCACCTCCCTGTATTAGCCGAGTCCAGGACTGAGAGCCAGAAGGTTTCACTTCTGATCTTGGCTCTACCTCTAACTAGTTAGGCACCTTTGACCAAGATGTTTAGTCTACTTCCTTTCAGGTTGCTCAGCTGGAAATAAGAACAGTAAGGGCTGCACCACTGACTCACCTGGCTTTTGTGAAGGTGACATCATGAATCCAAAAGCACTTTGCAAGCTGAAGTGTTGCCAGCCCTTTTTCATGATTTGGTTCAGGGGACAAGGGCCTCCAGGTGAAGAGCTCAGGCTGTGTAATGACTGAGGACTGGGGATACTGTGAGCAGGACACAACAGATAAAGTCACTTGACAGTGGCAGTGGGGACGCCTGGAACCCGCAGTTGCTCAAGGGTTGGGAACCCAAAACATGATGCAGAAGACACTGCCACATACTCGCTGTCAGCTTCAGGACCCTCATAGATTTTATTGGGTGCAGGAGAGACTCATGAGTAGGGACTCAAAAGTCTGCCTGCTCCCTCCCTCTGTGAGCCTGCGGTCAGCCACCTTTCTCCCTGGGAACCGAAGGAGGGTCATTGCTGCACAGTGGGGAGTGAGTGAGGAAGAACAGGAGAGAGCTGGTGGAAGGGGCCACACTGCTGTTAGCCACTTCATAGAATCAAAGTCACTCACACGAAACTGTCTCCTGCCTTTCCTTTGACGTTTCCTTCTAGTAAATGGAAACTTTAACCAGACATCAACTTCCTTCAGACTCCTAGCCCACTTAGAATTCAGATGTTCAAAGTCGCAAGCCTGGGGTAGACATGTCATTGCCATTGCTGTCGTTGGAGTGAGCAGGAGGAGCATGCTCTTCAGCCTTTAGTAAAAGCATCTGGTTGTGCCATGATGAGAAGGTTGACCTTGAACTTCAGGATCAAACAGGCAGGGCTGTGAGTCTTGGTTCCACCACTCACGGAACTCATAAACTTTGCAAGTCAGTTAACCCCTCTGACCAAGCCTGCATTCCCTCATCTGGAAAACGAGAACAGTAATTTCTACCTTCCAGAGTGGTTGTGAGGCTGAAATAGATGGTGTCACTTAAGCACCAGGTAGATGGTAGAATCTCAGCTTATGTTCTTGCCTAAAAAAGGCAGAAGTTCATATCCTTTCAATGCTTATTATTATTTTCTTTTTTTAAAGGATTATTTCATTGGGCCGGCAGATGGCGTGGTGGTTAAGGGCGCTGGATTCCCACATGGCTGATGGCAGTTCAAGTCCCAGACCTGGTGGCTTGCTTTACTTTCCTTCTCTGTCTTGCTTCATTCCTTTCTGGTCAAATTTAAATAAATAAATAAATTATTTATTTGTTTGTTTGTTTGTTTGTTTATTTATTTATTTTAATTTGACCAGAGAGAGAGAGAGTGAGAGAGAGAAAGTGAAAAGACAAGCCACGAGATCTGGGACTCGAACCACAGTTGACCACATGGGATTCCAGCGCTCTTAACCACCACGCCACTCGCTGGCCCCTTGATGCTTATTCTTGTAGAAGAGAGATCTTGTTTGTGTGACTTCCCACAGCAGCCATATATTATGTTAGGAAAATTCACATGATAGGAGTTAATTATGAAATATAGAAGGGAAAAATGTGTCTAGTTTTTCTGAACAAGGAAAGCTCAGAAAGGAAACAGAGTCAATAAAGAAATGAATTAATCAGGAGTTTAAGATAGCCTAAACACTGGCCATATATATATATATATATATATATATATATATATATATATATTTTAACTCTAAGGACTAATTTCCATGGATAATCTCCATGCCCACCCAGCTAATAACATATTGGGTCGTTGGGAAAGTCATGATGCATTTTTGCATAGAAAAATACATCTTGACTTTCCCGACAAGCTAATACTTTTCTAGCCAGAAAGACACTTGCAGGGCATGTTCAATTGTAATACACAAATCATTAGTACTTTTCAGAAAACTCTTGCCCCTTTCTGTGGCCACCTACAGCACACCGAGGCCTGGCCAGCCACCAGGCCAACTCAAGTGCGGGAATACTTGGCAGATGGGGTCCCAAGAGAAGTTCAAAGTAAAATACAGATAGCCTTGTACTGGGAGCTCGGTGCCTAATGGGAAAAAAGGCACACATGCTGATAACTCTCATTTAACACAGCATTCTAAAAACTCTGCATATATTTTCAAAATGCTCTGGAAGCAAAAAGATAGACGAAAAAGGATGTTTTTAGAAAAATGATTCTTGGAGGGAGTGGCTCTAGTTCAAGGTCTTAAAGGAGAGATGAGTTTCAACAGGCCAAGATGGAGAAAAGCATTTTCCAGACAAACCAGGCAGGACTCTGAGCACAGGCTCGCAGGAGTCGGGTAGGGGGCGCTCGGTCCAGAGCAGGCGTAAGTGAGTATTGGGTAAAAGACCTAGAAAAGTGCCCGAAGGGCCTGACTAGGATGTGAAATCCCTCTTTAGAGTGTGATTTTATTCAGCATGCCTTTGGTAGGGAGCTGTGCAGGTTTTTGTTTTGTTTTGTTTTTTAAACAATTATTTTATTTAACTTTATTTATTATTATTATTATTATTATTATTATTATTATTATTATTATTTAATTTGACCAGAGAAAGAGACACAGAGAGAGAGAGGGAAAGCAAAAAATCAAGCCACCAGATCCAGGACTTGAACTGTGGTCGGCCGTATGGGAGTCCAGTACCTTTAACTCCCATGCTACCTGTCAGCTCCAGCTGTGTAGGTTTTTAATCAGAGGAGTGATGAGAATAGTTTTTAAGGGAGATTTCTCTTGGAACACTGGCTTCTCATTGACTGACCGGTGTGGTTTTGGTTTTCTGCCAGTTGGAATATGGAAGTTGGTGTCACCAAGTCTGAAATCTGTGCTTCCAGAGGAAAGTGGACATGTCGGTTTTCACTTTGTCCCACATGGTTCCCTCAGCTGGCCCTCGACACTACTCCTCAAGCTTCAGGTCAGCTCTGCCCCACTCCCTGCAGCAGTGGGTGAGGCTGGCCACCACATTTCTAAGCTGCAGGCCAGCCCCACTTCTATAGCTCCCATACAGCCTCTCCTCAGCCTTCACAGGGCCCAGGGAGCTCTCCTCACTCTTGTCCCCATCCTGGAACCTAGTGGAAAGGGCTTCCCTCCCCTGTATACAAAGGGGACGCTTAGATTCCTCTGCCCCAGCCTCCCCTGTGGGCTACCCCCTTTATCCCTTCTTCCTTTGGCCTTTCTCGTTTTCTCATTTCTGTTCTATCTTAAGAGAAACCTGCCTGCATTCTACATCACTCTTCACCACCACCCCATGTTTTACTCTTATGGCCAAAATTTTATTTATTTATTTATTTATTTATTTATTTATTTATTTAACTTTTTGGTTGTTCTTTTTTCTTTCTTTCTTTCTTTCTTTCTTTCTTTCTTTCTTTCTTTCTCTTTTTTAGAGAGAAATTTTTGCTGTGAGGTACGTGCACTCACTGGAGAGACAGAGAGACAGAAAGTAAGAAATCACCCCATGGGGGAGATGGCCACGCCACAATCTCTTCTCCATTTTCCTCTCAAGATTTTGGGCATGCACTTCATGTACCGGCGTGAGTTTCAAGCCACCAGGTCCAGGACTTGAAACATGGTCGACCATGAGGGAGTCTAGCACCTTAACCACTATTCCACTTGCTGGCCCCATAGCCAAATTTTTGAAAGTGTCATCCATACATAATCCTTGTGTCCTCACCTCCCATTAATTCCTCCACGCACTGTGACGTGGGTTCTACTCCCATTATACCTCTGTTCTGCCTACAGTCCCCAGCAGCCACACCCATCAGACATAGCTTGGACCTCCTTATCTTGTCTCTCCTATCTGAGTGCTGCCTGAAGCTCTCTTGGCTTGCAGGAGACCACTCTTCCCTGACTTCTGTCCTACTGACCCATCTTTCAAGAGAACACTTTGTAAAAATTGCTTGTTCCTTCATTGTTTTCCTCTGGAAAACTCACCTACTCCAGTGGCTTCAACAAATGATCTGGATGATGGCGATCCTCAAGTATTTTTTTTTTATCTTTAGCCTCAGTCTTTCTCTTCAGTACCAGATGCATGTGTGCAGCTGCCTATTGGACTCTTCACCTCAGTGTCCAGAGTCATCTCACATGAGACAGAATGGAATTAGCACCCCCATCAGTCCTCTGAGGGCTGGGAAACGTGGGCGCCACCATCCATCTAGATGCAGGACTCCGAATCCTGCATTTTGGCACTGACTGCTTCCTCCGCATCAAATTAATCCCCAGGTTCCATCAATTCTACCTCCCTAATACCTTGAGCCAGTCCTTTGGCCATTATTTCTGCTTTAGTTCAGGCTAACAATATCTGTCATCTCCATTTCTGCAGCAGCCTTCTGCCTGGTATCCTCGTACCAGTCTTGTCCTGTTCTAATTCATTCTCCACTCTGCAGCTGGAGAGTGATCCATCCAAACAATATCTAATTATGTTACTCCCTTGTTTAAAATCCTTCAATGACTCCATATAGCCTTAAGATAAAGTCTAAACTCCTTAGTACAGAACACAAGGCCCTTTGTCATAATAGCTAACATTTATCAAGTGCTTCATCTATGCCAGGGAGCGTTCTAAGGGCTTTACATATATCTCAACATACTTACTGCTCATGACTCCTTGATGTCAGCCCATTACTATCCCAGGTTAACATTTGAGAAAACCAAGGCACGGATAAGTGTTTGCACTGCCCAAGGTCACATAGATCGTAAGTTGGGGAGCCAAGATTCAAACCCAGGAAACCTAATTCTTGGGCTGCCCTCCTAACCACCATACTACATTGTCTCCTTTGGGTGACATGGTGTCTCATTCGTTCAGCTATATCGATTGGGATCGGGTACCTACGAGATGAGTCAGACATTGCTTGAGGCACTGGGGACATAGCAGTAATCAAAACAAAGGTCTCTACATTCTAGTAAAGAAAAGAGTTAATAGGGACCAGCAGTTGGTGTAATGGCTGTGTTGCTGGACTCCCATGTAGTCAACTGCTGTTTAAGACCTGGATCCAGTGGCTAAAACTCACGCCGGTCGCGTGTGCGTGCGTGCCCAAGATCCCGAGAAGAGAATGAAGGAGGGGGACTGTGACGTGTCCAGCCCCCCTGGGGAGTGATTTTTCGCTTTCTGTATCTCTGTTTCTCTCTGTCTGGCGAGCGCACGCGCCCTATAGCAAAAACCTCTCAAAAAAAAGGGGGATTTAATCAACATAACCAGTAAAATTATCAAGAGAAATAAGTTAGCTAGTGATAAATGTCAAGGAAAAAAATAAAGAAGGAAGGTAAGAGAAGTCAGAGAGTACGGATTTGTGATTTTCGATGGAATGTCCAGTGACGACTTGAAGAAAATGAGGGTATCTAGGAGAGGAACACTCCAGCTGAAGGAACGGCAAGTGCAAAGGCCCTGAGGTAGGAACATGCCTGTCATGTTTGAGGAATAGCAAGGTCAGTGTGGCTGGAGCAGAACGAGGGAGGAGACAGGGCTGGGAGATGGGTTAGAAGGGGTCAGATCATGCAGGGTTCAAAGGTCATTTTAAGGGCTTCAGCCTGAACTCTGAGTGAGATGGGAAGCCACCAGGGACGCGGAGCAGAGGAGTACCTAGTATACAGTGGGAGCAGAGGAGTGGCCCTGCGTTAAATGGATCCCTCCGGCCAGCGTGCTGAGAACAGACAGTCGAGGAACAGTGGTGGGCGCTGGGAGACCAGCTAGGGGGCGGTGACTGTGATCTGGGTGAGAGGCAACAGTGGCTGGGACTAATGTGGGAGCAGCAGAGATAGCCCACGGACTGGAGGAAGATATGAGAGAGTAGACGGGTGACTGCAAGGTGTGGGACTTGGCGGCGGGAACAATGGAGCTGATGTTCTCTGAGATGGCAAATGCCGCGAGCAGCCTATTGGGACAGCAGTATCAGGGGGTCAGTTTGGGACGTGGTAAATCTAACCTGGCTGTTATCAAAGTGGCTGCTCTGTCACCCTCCCCTTAGTCCCCACCTCCATGGAAACACACACACATGCATCTCGTGTTCCAGTCCCACTGAACCACTCAAAGTTTCCCCAACTGCTTGTGCTCTTCCTTGTGTTCAGGCTTTCCACCTGCTGCTCCTCTGCCTGGAAACTGTCACCTCATCTTCCCCGGTCGTGCACTCTGCACTGACTTGCAATGTCCCTTTCCGTCCCGTTTCCCAACCAGACCATGAAACCTAAGCGTCATTCACCTTGAGGTGCCCTGCGTCTAATCTGAGATGCAGTGCGCAATGGATACCTGATGGTGAGGTGGTAGATAAGGGGGTGAATGAGTTCAGAGATGGGCCAGCGAGCACTCAGCACAGTTTGCCCAATCTGTGTTTTGATGGTAATAATGGGAATTCCCCTGGAACGCAGCCAGGTGAGATGATCTCCCAGGCTGAAATGAAATGAAACAGCAGATGTCAGGAAGTTTTTGTGTCAACCCTGCCATGCAGAAGCCCCCTTTTCCACACACTCTTCCCACCTTCCTACCCCAGCTCTGGCTCCTGCTCTTGTTGATCTCTAGCATCAGTAAACATATACCCCCTACTTTACACATCCAGGTCTGTGGGGGAAATTCTGGTTATAAAACCGGAAGAGTGTTTAACCTAATGATGTGCTGCAGGCTTGCTTTCCACGGGCCTCTGGGTCTGCCAGAACGATCAGGCCTCATTATTTAGGAAGCTGCCTCAGCCAGGCATTACTAATTTGGGCATTACTAATTCGGATGCCTATTCAGGCAAATGAGCAATGAATGTGAAGTGCTTTTGTCAGTGAATTGCAAGTGAAGAGAAAGGGGAGGGGTGAAGTAAAGGGAAAATGATAGAATGTTTGAGTTTCGCTTCATTTCCAGAAAGGACAGCCATTGCTTCCTGGAAGCCGCACTTGGCCACAGGCAAGGGGAATGGGGAAGATTTATTTCCCTTTGCCAAAGCTCAATAACTCAGCTTGAGTATCTCAAATCGATGCCTTTCTTGCAAAGTTTCCAAGGGCTGCATTAAAAAAGCCATTTTTAAAAATTATCAGTACATGACAACATCCTCTGATGAGGCTGGCATGTCAGGATGAATCGGGTCTTCCCAACAGACCAAACTCTAATGAGAAAGGAGGCAGTTAAGAGCAGGGAAGCGGAGTCAGAGCTGTCAGCAAGGCCAGTTGCACCTGCAGGGCCTCTGGTGTTCCACACCTCATTGGTTTTGTGGGGCTCTGAGAAGATCAGCTGACCCGCCCCTCCTAAGAGCTTGTGTGGGAGAATCATCAGAGACTAAAACTCCCTATTTCTTTGAAGCTGCAATTTGCCACTGAGCTTGAGAAGGATTCATTTGGGGAGGTCTTCAGCATGATCTGGGATTGCTGAGGCATCTGGTCAACCAGCTAAGTCACTCAAATTGCTGTGAATTTTTTTTTTTAATTCTGTAGTTTTGACATCTGAAAGTCTGGACATTTTGTGGTAGGAGGTGTGGGAAGACAGTGTAACATTGCGTGTCATTACTGTTGTTTTAATCCCATTAGAAATGTCTTCCATTTGGAAGTTTTATCTTTACTGGAATAGTTTCTTAGTTCTTTAAGTGAGAGAACCCGTATGTTTTCTTCCTTGGTGTCTAGTGCCCCTGGAACCACACATTCTATTTTTTCATGTGTACAGAGGTCCTCAAAAATTTGTGGGACCCAGCCTAAGTGGCACAGTCTATAGCATACTGGATTTCAGTGCTGGAAGCCACACGGCTGACTGCAAGTTCAGATCCCCCAGTGGGCCTGTAAACATGCCAGGAGCTTATGCGTACACAAGATCCTGACAAGTTGGAGGTTTGAAGCAAGGGGATCATGGTTTGAGGGTACTCTGTCAAGACTGCTTCTCCCTCATGCTCTTTCACTCTTGCTCACACACACTGTCATTTAAAAAATACTGTAGAAATATAGAGTTGATATGAGTTTATTTTGTCACAAAAAAAAACATTTTAAAATCCATGCACACTTTTTTCCTATCACACACCTCCTGTGAACACTTTCTTTCTTTCTTTCTTTTTTTGAGAGGTTTTTGCGATAGGGCACGTGCGCTCACGCTCACCAGACAGACAAGAGACAGAGAGACAGAAAGCAAGAAATCACCCCCCAGGGGAGATGGCCACGCCTCAATCCCTTCTCCTCCGTTCTCCTCTCGGGATCTTGGGCACGCACGCACACGCGCCAGGCGTGAGTTTAAGCTACCGGGTCCGGGACTCAAAGCACGGTCGACCACATGGGAGCCCAGCGATACAGCCATTACGCCAACCGCTGGTCCCTCCTGTAAACTTTCTGTATCCCCTGTGGATGCTGTCTCTGGGTTTCCTGAGTGCAGTGGTTCTTGCACTTTAGACTATAAGCCCCTTTGGTGTGGGCAGAGACCCCTCAGATGAATTACCACATTTCTTCCCCTACCGCCATGAAGCCCAGCAGTGGTTCACCCAGAGACAGAGAACTGGTGCTTCTTATGAGACACCAGAGGGAGGCCATTATTACATATCTCAAGCATTCTGGGACAAGATACACTTGAGATATGACAAGATAGCCCCATGATACAACGAGGCTTTTGATGGTTTTTGAACAGGGAAACCCTGAATAGCCAGGAGGTGGTTCCCAGAAAGCATGTAAGAATGGCTGAGAGTGGGCCTTGTCAGCTCATTCCCTGAGTGGTGAGTGCAGGTGGCCTGAGAGGAAAGCTGAAGGGCTTGGAGTTCTCCCATCCTGTGAACCCTGCAGCTAACCAGCCATATACTCCTTCTAGGCAGCCCTGCATGGTGGAAAAGCTACTGGAAGGAGCAAATAGAACAGGATAGGAACCACAGAGACTTAGGGAAAAGGTCCCGAGAGGAAACAGCCCAGGAGATTTCAGAAAGCCAGCTGCCACATATTTGAATACAACATGAAAACCATATGAAAGAAAGCTGGGTAAAGTTGGAACCAGGCCATTTCCTAAAAATTCAGGGAAACTACTTTCGCATGAAAATGAGCAATAGAAACCGTAGTGAAGTCAAATCCCATACAAAGCTTTTATAAGATGTAAAAGCAGACACAAGGGGGAGAACAACAACCCTGCAGAAGCACACCAGCTACATGACTTTGGAACCATTCAAACTGTCACCCCTTTCCAAAGGAGCTAAAAGTCATTATGAAAATGATATAAAACAGGGAGGGGGGAACAACATAAATCAGAATTAGAAAAACTTAGAAAGGACATGACAGAACTCAGGAGACCATTAAAAATAAAATCATTTCAGAAATGAAGAGTGAGCCAGTAAGAAAGAATACAAGATGAATGAATACAAAAGGTAAATTCTTAAAGAAAAACAGAAGGTTGAACAAGGAAATTTTGTAAAATAAAAAATAAATAAGATTTTATTTAACATAACGAGAAAGTAACCGATATTGAAGAAAACCACAGCAAGCCCGAGTCTGCATAATTCTGCTCTTCATGTGGCCATCTCTTCTTCATACCTCCTCTGTGTTCCCTTATAAAGGCACTTGTCATTGGGTTGAGGACCCACATACATATATCATCAAGATCCTTAATTACATCTGCAAAGACCTTTCCTCACGTACGTCACTTTCATAGAAGCCAGGCCAGGTGGCTACCATTCACCCCTCTACAGCTACTAACCTAGTAGGTGACAGAAACAGGATTTGAGTATTTTATAATAATATAGTTAGAGGCCAGCAGGTAGCACAGTAGTGAAGGCACTGGACTCCCACGTGGTTGACCGCGGTTCCAGTCCTGGACCCAGCTCCTTGAAACTCACACCAGACATATGTGCACGCGTGCCCAAAATCCTGAGAGGAAAATGGAGAAGAAGGCATTTGTGGCACGGCTGTCTCCTCTGGGGAGTGATTTCTCACTTTCTGTTTCTCTGTCTCTCTCGGTCTCTCTGGTGAGTGCACATGCCCTATAGCAAAAACCTCTCTAAATAACATGGTTAATGGAGATTTTTAATATTTTCATCAAGTTAGCAATGTTTGCGAAGACAAAAAAGCAGACAGAGTGCTTTTTGCAAATAGGAGGATATTAGGTGATCTACTTGCAGACTCCTGGAGCCCTCACCCTGGCCCACACTCTGCCCAGCCTCGGAGAAGGTGTTTGTATTTTGTGAATGAACATAACTTGTACCATCGGCAATGTGCCACTCATTCTTTTCAGTTTTCTCGGTTCGTATGTCAAAGTTAAAACACACACACACACACACACACACACACACACACACACACAAAACAACCCAGACATAGGCCTTTCTCCAGAACTTAGAATACTAGCGTCTGTATTGTAACACAGCTTTTCTGGTGCAGAACTACAAGTGACAAATCACTACAGGCAAAAGTGAGAACAATCTCCTCCCTTTGGCACCATCCACCATGCTGCATCCTGGCTTCTCAGGACCCTCGCCACCTGCTTTGGGGTCCTCCCATAGCACTTGAGAGTCACTTGACTTATTCTGACTCCCTCATCAGGCTGCATAACAGGGCCACGTGTCAACGGACTGTAGTGATTTAGTGTTTTCCCATCACCAGGTTCCTCTTCTGCAGATTCTTCATGCTGTTAGCCAGAGGAGTGAGTTATGTAAAATTTCAGACAGAATGGCAGAGCCAAAGAGAAGGGCATTCAGCAGCAGGGGTGAGGGGACTCCTAGTGCCCTTTGGCTCCTGAGCCGGCTCAGCCACCTCCTCTCCTGAGACTCAGTGGCATCTCAGAAGAGCCCGGGGCTGGTGGCAGAGCACAAGACAAGGATCCAGTAACAAATTGTTTACTCTGGAAAGGGGGCTAGGAATTGATTTGTTTTGTTCTTTAGGTGTTCCCAGTAACCACCTACATCCAGGGCGTGGGCCACCTTCACCACTGTGACACCAGGGCATACGACTAATGAGAACGAGTACGGTTTTTTTGTGGGTCCGTCTATAAAAGCTATTTCTCTGTGAATGTTCTCGGGAAAGAAGGAGCAAGGGGTTGGATGAGATGAGATAAAAGAGAAAGAAGTCAGTCACACACGCGTGCGGGCACGCACAAATGCAACACGATTATCTTTAAATAGAAGTTGCTTCTCCAAGTTTGATTTTTTTTGTCTCGTGAGGCGTCAGCAGCGCTGCTAAAATGATTTCATCCTGCCTGTGCTGTCACAGCCAGTCTGCCCCTCCAACTGCTATGTCAGCACCCCGAGGCAACCCACAGGGCCTTAGAAAACACTTGGAATCCTGCTTCGACAGTCCGGGAAGAGAGGAAGGGAGAAGGGAGAGGAGGGCAGTTCTCAAAACGAGACGGTTTCGAGAAAAGCGTGTTGGAGGTGTTTTAGGTTGCTCTGAACCCCTGGTCTGATCTACCTCTGGGCCTCGTGTGTACTTTCTGAGGTCTGCAAAGTTCCTGGTGTGAAAATCAATTACTGATTTCATGAGCCCCTTCTTCCCACCTTCGCCACCCCTGCCCCAGCTGCCCGCCACCCCCTCTCCACACCCTCACACCCCCACACCTCCTTGTCCACCTCACAGGAGTCAGTGATAATAAGGATTGTCTCGATCCTGGGAAAAGGCAGCGTGGTTTTTGAAATCACAGAGGAGAATAAAGAAAAACTCCAAGAGGGAAGGGAAGGGGTGCAGCTGAACCGCACAAAGGAAAGCCTCCCGGTGCAGGGAGGGCCCACCAGGCCCGTTCAGAATGCAAATGAGGCGCACTCTTGTTGCGGTTTGCAAAGGAATGTGCTGGAGACTGCAGCGGGCGCAGAGATGAGCCCCGTGTGGTTTCAAAGAACCAGAGGGGGAGAAAGGGTGTTTGTTCTGTATTCAGGCACCCCTAGCAGGTCACTCATGTTGTGCGAATCATGCAAATGCAACAGGATCTTTATCCTCTGTATTACCCCATCCACTTTCACTGAAGACTGAAAGCATTCTTGCCCCAACTTCCACTAGCAGCTCCAAGATGCTCACGGGAGCTGTTTGAGGAAAGTTTAGCTCTTTTTGTCTATTTTCCTACATTTTTTCTCTTCTTAAAGTTGAACTTCCTTGTGGGCTTAAAGATCAGTGAACCTATTTTTAAAAAATGTATTTTCTGCCCCGAAATATAGACAAAATGTGCTTTTTTTTTTTTTTTTACTGATGTCATAGAAGTTCACCTTGCACCTTCTCCTTGCATCGTCAAGTTGGCTCACGTTTTCAAACCTTCATTAGTTCAAATGAAATTTTTCAATATGTTTAAAGACATCTCTTAAATGCTGCACTTGAGGCAAATTTTTCAGTTGCCTTCCCCAGCCCAGGACTTGGGTGGGTTCCTGCTCTGGCCTTCTATCCTCCAGCCGCTCCCCTGCACAATGCATTCTCTCCATCCCACGGGAGATGGTTTCCCCAACCTGCACACTGCCTTACAGCACTGTACTGGCCACCCTGCTCCTTCCGAAGCCTCCGCACAGGGGACTAGAACCCTCCCTGTAGTTTCTGAGGCCCTAGTGAGCTGTGGAAAGTATTTCCGTCCCCCAGACACATGTGGATGGCAAAGTGCAACTAATCTGCCATCCAATCCCTGTCCTACCCAACCCCCGATGCACCTTGAGCACTTCCTCTGTCCCTGGTAAGGTGCCAAGTCTTTGTGGGGATTATCTCATTTCACACTTAAAATTTCCTGAGGAGGCAAGTACGGGTCTTAGCCCCATTTTACTGCTGGGGAAATGGAGGTTCAGAGAGAATTTACCTGAGGCCATAGGAAGCTGGTGGGTGGCACGATCAGTGTCTTAACTGAGGGTGATCTGACTGCAAAGCCCAGTTCTCATCTGAAATGTCACATGCCTCTCATCACAGTGCACGGCTGCCCCAAAGCAAAAATGATTCTTCTAAGTCCTGTTTGTGAGAGGAGTAGCGAGCCCTCGGCCAGTTATGCTGTCTGCAGGTTTTCTGCTCAAAACCCCTTGGTGGCTAACCCCAGGTGAAAGAAAAAAAAAAGAAACACAAAATAGAGTTTATGAGAAAAAAAAATCATTCAAGGGAATTGAATATGACTTTGGATCTCAACATGATTATATAGTATTCCTGGTCTTAGGGTTTGGGCCAGAAGACTTGAGTCTAACCTTCCACACTCTACTTGGAAACTGAGTGCTGAAATACAGGGTAACCTTGAGGACAAAAATAGGCAATGTTTTGGAACTTCCAATCCCCCAGTGGCAGAATTTGTGTGCAGAAAGCAGTTTTGATCAAATAGCACATCCAAGGTTAGAGGCAGACCCGGAGGAATGAGCACTGGAGGTTGTCAGAGCACATCCACGTTGGCATGGGTGCCTGGGGATGTTGGAGAGCAGGAGGCCAGCTGGGAGGGAAAGGAGGCCGACGGGGCTGCAGGAGTGTGCCTCTGCGAAGCAGCTCCAAGGGCTCTGCCACCCGCCCACTCATTTTTCCTTGGGAGGGCACAGCACAAAGGGAAGAATCTATGGTCAGCCCTACCTGTTGCAAGCCCTCTGTGAGGTCAGAAGGTACTTTCTGGGCACTGCCGGAGTTCTGGATCTACAGCCGACCCAGACCTGCCATGAGAAGCTGAGTTGTTATTTCCAATGCCCTTGCATTTTCACAGTGCATTTTAGAATATAAGGAGCTTTCTATCCATTATGGCCTTTGAGCCAAAGGAAGCTCACTGGACTAGTCCACGTGTCCTAGAGCAGGAGTTCTGGTTCTCGGCTCATTGTGTCCTTGGGGAAGTTCCTCAGCCTGGCTGAGCTTTAGTTTTGCAGATATTAGGTCATCAGAAAAGTCATGACAGATTTTTCTAGTGAAAACTCTAGTGACTGACAGCCCAATACTTAGGCCACCTTGAGCTCCCTCACAGATTGTTGCTGGGGTGACCCCGCACCTGATAATATTTTGAAGTGCACGATAGTCCAGTATTCTGACCGTCAAAGCCAGAGCTGGATAAGTGATAAAATGGTGTTGGAGAGGAGAGGTGGGCTCGTTGCAGACAGCAGAGCTGGTCTGGGGTGGTTACCTAGCACTGAGGGTCTTTGCATGACCTGGGGGACCATTGTGTGCAGGTGCCATGCGCGCATCACCAAGCAATCCCTTCTTACTGCATGTACATTTTAACTTTTAACACAAGAACCTAACGATTAGTTATTTCATCTCCCAGAAGTTCATAGAAGCAGCAACAAGGGGCAATGCTAACTTGGACTCGAATCTGATAAATGAGGAAACAAAGCAGAAATGGGCTGGGCAATGTAGAAACTCTGAGGACTTTTGGTAAGAATGAAAACAGTATCTTGGATTTGGAGAAAGGAAATAAAAACAGGGTCAGATGTGTTTTCTTGATTTAAAGAAGGCAGTTTTTAAATTTTTTATTTATTTAATTTTTAGTGTTTTGGTTTTTATTTTTCTCCCATAGGGTTTATATGCACTCACCAGAGAGAAAAGGCCGGAGAGGGGAATGAATAGTGAAAAATCACCCTTCAGGAGGGATGGCCACACTGCAATCCCTTCTTCTCCCTCTCCTCTCAGGATTTTTGGACATGTGTGCACACATGCCCAGTGTGATTTTCAAGCCCTGAGTCCAGTACCCAAACTTCAGTCAGCCATATGGGAATCCAGTGCCTTAACTACCACACAGCCTGCTGGCCCCAAGAAGGCAAATTTTTTAAATATAGAGGAAAATTACCTGTGATCCCACTATCTGAAAGGCTAAGACACAACTCAAGAGAGTCAAGGTGCTCTTGAAAATGAAATTCTGGTTTATTAGTTGCGCATGAGTCTTAGTTGAATGAGAAGGAAGGAAAACACTGATGAGGCTGGGGTATAGCTCATCATTTCTCATGAGTTCAATTTTTATGTTTATCTTTTTAAATATAAAAGTAACACATGCTTGGAGTCAGATGGTGGCACAGATGTAATATGATGCTTTGCAAAGCTGACACACATGGAAAAGTCCCAGATTCATGTCCGGGGACCTCCCTGAACTTATAGAGTTCATACGTGCCCATGGCTGAGCTGGGGGTGGATTGCAGCATGAAGACCCCGGTGGGAGTGTTCTTTGTGTCTGTTTTTTTCTCTCACTCTCTTTCTCACTCACAAAAGAAAGAAACTTAAGAAAAAAGAATGCCACACACACACACACATACCCTTAATATAGAGAGCTGAGAAATGAAATATGAAAAGGAGATAATAAACATGATCTATTGGGTCTTTGGAAAAATCATGATGCATTTTTACATAGAAGATACATCATGGCTTTTCCAGTTACCCAACATCATTCTTTTGTTTTAATTTGCTATAGTGTACATGTACTTGCTGGAGAGAGAGAGAGAAAGCGAGAAAGCACCCCTCAATGGGGATGGCCACACTGTGGTCCCTTTCCTCTATTTCTCCTCTCAGGATTTTGGGCACATATGCATATGCACCAGGTGTGTTTTTCAGGCCTCTGGGTCCAGGACTCAAATCATGCAGTTGCCCGTGTGGGATCCAGCCACCTTAACCAACTTGCCACCTGGCTGGCCAAATCTGTAATTCTTTTGAATTACAGTTAATATTTTTATGTTTTATTATGTTTTTCTGTGCAGTTTTAAATCATTATGTCTGTTTTACATGCTATTTTGTTTTTCAACCTGAATAAATATTTTTTATACATATTATTTTGGGGCCAGCAAGTGACATGGTGATTAAGGTGTTGTACTCCCACATGGCCAATTGCAGTTGGAGCCCTGGACCTAGAGGCTTGCTTTCTCACTTTCCTTTTCTCTCTCCCTGCCTCTCTCTGTCCCTCTCTTGGCAAATTAAAAGATGATAATAACAAATAAAGTAATAATTCTTTAAAAATAAATGAATATTATGCATAATTTTCATCATGGATGTGTTCAGTAGTTTATCTCACTATTGCTGATATGCTTGTTTCTCCATTGTTATAAATAATACTGTTGTGAACATCTTGGTGCATGAATGTTTTTTATAGACCAAGTTATTTCTTTAAGGTAGATTCTCAGAAATTAACATGTACAGGACTCTAAGATATCACCCAGTCTTTTGCCAGAAAGATCATGCCAATTACCTTCCCATTGTCTTATGAGTACCGACCTGTTGAGCTCAGCTTTTTAAAAAAGATGTATGCAATGGATGAAAAAGAAAAGAGGGATTTTCTTGGATCTAGAATGTTAAAGCTAAGTGAGCTGAAAACTGTAAAGTCATTTAAGAAAAATGTAAGTGTTGGGGGTTGGTATAGGTGTAAGTTTGATCTCAGCTTGCTGATTGGGTCAGAGAAGGTAACATTAACAGAGGGCAAAGAGAAAACAAAACTGCTCAACTTCTCCCTTTCTTCCCTGTCTTCCATGAAGGAGAATAGTTTTCAGACTGAAACAGGTAGTGCAAACATTGACATAAGGGAATTGAAGCCCAGGATAGGTGAATCGATTGTAAAAGCGAATCTGTGTTGTTCTAAGTAAGTTTGAGGTCCTTGGCCCAGACAAATGTCATCCCAGGGTGGAGAACTTACAGGGTGATGATGACCACTGATAGTGTTCCTTAGAGTTTATGGGAAATGGAAGAGGTACTAAAAGAAAGAATATGAGCTATTGTTCACCTGAGATTAGGAACTGAAAGGGGGAAAAAAGTTTATGTGCAGACTAGAAGAGCTCCCCTGAGGTACCTTCCAGTTGACATCCGAGAAAGGCATTCAAACAAATAGGAGCACTTAGGAAAGGGCTGTCACTTCGGGGGTCAGTCACTGGCTCCTTCTCTTCCTCCCTACTCTCTTTAGTAATACGGCTGTAAGTTTTGTAGTTTGTGTATTTCTGGACATCCAGAAGGCATTTCATCTCTGATGGTCCTTTTATGAATGCAGTTGAAAATACAGTCCCTATACCAGACCATTTAGATGGGCTGATAATTGAATAACTCTTCACCTCAACAGGAGCTAATAATTCGGTCATCTGAAAAGGACCAGAAAGGAGGGGACTGGGTGTCACGAGAATGCCCCCGTCTCAGCCCCCACACGTTCAGCGCTTTGCCAGTAACCTATGGAGGCGACAGTGCTTATCAAAGCTGCAGATGGGAAGCCCAAGTATAGATGATACAGCAATAGATCAAATATGAAGAGACTGTGGCATACTGAAATGGTGGTTTAAAATAGCAAGATGAGGGGAACCAGCAGTTGGCATAATGGCTATGTCGCTGGACTCCCACGTAGGCGACCGTGGTTCGAGTCCCGGACCCGGTGGCTTAGAACTCACGCCGGGTGCGTGTGTGTGCGTGCCCAAGATCCCGAGAGGAGAATGGAGGAGAAGGGATTGCGGCGTGACCATCCCCCCGGGGGGTGATTTCTCGCTTTCTGTCTCTATGTCTCTCTCTGTCTGTCTGGCGAGCGCATGCACCCTATAGCGAAAACCTCTCAAAAAAAAAAAAAAAGCCAAAAAAAAAATAGCAAGATGAGATCGAATGTTGATTAATATACATCCTTACACGTGGGTTCCAAGCACTAGCTACATATGTGCAGGGTAAGGTGAGATTATTAAAAACAATCATGGTGGACTGGTCCTGTTGCCTAGTCTTAAGGGAACCGGATCCCACATGACCAGCCGCGATTTGGATCCCTGTCCTGTAGCTTGGAAAGCATGCTAGATATGTGTGCACGTGTGCCCCAGGTCCTGACTGGATGGAGAATGGAGGAGAAGGGATTGTGGTGGTACCATACCCCATTGGGGGTGTGCTTTCTTCCTCTCTGTCTCTTTGACACGTGCAGGCACTCTCTGGCAATTAAAAAAAAAAGACAATTATGGCAATAAAAGTAGTAGAAAAACTTAAGCTAATATTTATTAAATGCTTGTCGTATGGCAGATACTGGCCTATGTGTTTATATCATCATTATCATTTGCATAATTTTACTCTGTATTACCTTTTACCACCTGCAAATTCGTTAAGCGTGTAATCTGTAACTCAGTGGTGCTTACTTCACAAGCCGAAAGTTATCCTTGTCTTTCAATTGAGACAAGTGAGACACAGAGAGGTTCAGTAACTTGTATAAGGTCACAGAGCAGGGAAACGGAAACCCCATCCTTAACCCCGGTGGATCTTTTTTAGGTTTTTAATTAAATCCTGACTTAATTTGATGTTCTGCTAAAATGCCAAATAAGCAGGTAGTCAATAATGTGGATTTTGGGCCAGACCACCCAGGTTCCAAAATGGGATCTTTCATTTCCTAGCTGTGTGACTCTAGTCCAGTCACTTGACTGCCCTGTGCTCCAGTTTTCTACTCTATAATTTGGGGTTGGGGTGGAGGGATAGCGATCATTTCTATGGTACAGGATTGCTGTGAGAATTAAATGAGCTCGGTAGGCAAGGCATTTAGAACTGCCTCTGGCCCACAGGAAGTGCTTGTAAGTGATTGCTGGTACAGTAGCCTGCATAGGAAGCGATGTGGTATGGGATGGTGTTAAAAATTGGGGCTGTGGGACCAGCAGTTAGCATAATGGCTATGTCGCTGGACTACCATGTAGTCGACTCCGGTTCGAGTCCCGGACCCGGCGGCTTAAACTCACGCTGGGCGCATGTACGTGTGTGCCCAAGATCCCCAAGAGGAGAATGGAGGTGAAGAGATTGCGGTGTGGCCATCCCCCCTGGGGGGTGATTTCTCACTTTCTGTCTCTCTGTCTCTCTCTATCTTTCTGGGAAGCGCACACGCCCTATAGCAAAAACCTCTCAAAAAAAAAAAAAAATAGAACTGGGGCTGGGGGCCACCTGGATTTCAGTCCTCGTACCGCCACTTCCATGTACGCATGCCACAGTTTTCATCTGTAAGTGAGCATAATCATCGTAGTGATTAGATTCAGCGTAAGTGCTCAGAAATTGTTAGCTAATATTATCAATAGAGCATATTAGGTGGGAAAGGTGCTGCTCCTGTCTAGGCTGTGTTTAAGAATAGGAGCCAAAGAGGATCTCCGGGAGGAGGCAGGCAGGCCAGTGAGGGTCTCCCCCCTGCCGTGCATGAGCTGGGTTTGAACTAGTGAAGGTCATTTCATCTGGAGGCAGGTGACTAAGCAAGGAAATGCTAACTGTCCTCACCGTGTCAGGAGTTACAGTATTGTTCTGTGTCATCGAGTCCAATTAGAAGACAACACGGGATATTGGAAAGAGTCAGGGGACTGGGCAGGTTGATAGGGTTTGCTTGCTGAACTTTGCCAGGCTCCAGTTTCCTGCTCGGTAAGATGGGAAGGGTGGACTAGATCATCGCTGAGAGAGCTTCCGTCTTTCACTCTTTTTGAGTCTGTCTTCCAGCCCGTACAGTCTCGGGCAAATTTCTGTTGGTGCACAGAGCCTGGGATAAAGGGTGTTTTTGGTGAATGACTACCGTAGTATTATTTAAACCAGGAAAATCACTCTGAGCCTGTCTTCTCTTCTAGCACTCTGAAATGAGAGTCCAACTGACTTCCTGGAGTTTTGGTGAGATCACCCAAAGTCATAGCTGTGAAAGTCCCTCGTCGGCTCTTATGTACTACACAGAAAATGTAGACTGTTCTGTTTGTTGTCGCCATAGCTGGGTTATAACTTTTCTCATTTCAAATATAATAAAAGTCTCTTAAGCACTGATCTGTTTTCCGTGATTCGGAAGATCCTTCAGGAAGTTACCAAATCCCAGGGTTGTGAGCATGGTGTAATCCTGTAGAAAAAGAACCTGGCTATTTGTGTTCTTCAGTTTTTAGAGTTCAAGTTAAATAGAAGAGATGGGTATCGACTGTCTGAAACTCTTTTTTTTTTTAATTAATTAATTTAATTTTTTTTCCATCCAGAGTACACTGTATATTGTCTCAATCAAGCACATCAACAAACATGTTATTGTCAGCAAATAATTTTCCATTTCTTGTTTTCTGTATGTTTTGCTTTTTTCCCCCCATCCTTGATTCCCTATTTCTTACCCTCTGCCATCTCCCACTCTCCTCCCACACTGTCTCTGGTATCTATGTTTGCTTTCTATACTGTTTTCCCCCCACATTTTGTTGAATTACTAAAGACCTTAATTAATCTAAATATTTTCATAGCAAACACAGGTGATATATACATTTCCATGAACACAAGTCTAACTTTACACATCGTATAAAGTAGCACCTAGCTGGGGCTACATATCTTAATGCAGTCATTGAATAGGTATTTTTTTTCCTGAAACTTTTTTTTTGTAACTTAATTTACATTCTTTCCCTAAGCATCATCACAGCATACAAAATGTGATTTCCCATCCAGAATATACTGCATAGTGACTTAATCATGCATATTATAAACAATTTTCCATTTCTAGTTCCTAGAATTATTTTTACCCCTCTTTCTGACCCTCTGTCCTTTCCTACCCGCTTCTCACACTATCTCTGGGGTGTACAATTGTCTTCCATTCCTTTCCCACCCACATTGTATTGATCCACAATTTTTTACATAATCTAACTACTTTCAATGGTGAGTTCACTCGTTACTATTAAGAAAACCAGTTTTAACTTAAAGAAATGCCAAGGAACTTTGCTTAAAGCCAGGAAACAGGTTAGGATTCTGTTCAAATGGTAGGTGCATGAACCTATCAGTCTCATGTACTTTTATCTTCTGTTCTGGTTCAATTTTCCTGATTAAATTCTGGGATATAATATTCAACTCCAGACTTGTCCCTACAATTAAGTTAGCCACTTTCTTAGTTTTTGAACTCTTATTTCCATGTGTCTGTCTTTAATTTTCCTGATATAGCACATCCTTGAGAACTTCTTGGAGATCTGGTCTGGTGCTGGTAAATTCTTTCAGGTTTTGTTTATCTGAGAATGTTCTTGTCTTTTCATCCCACATGAAAGACAGCCTTGCCGGGTACAGTATTCTTGGCTGAAATTGCTTCTCTCTTAACACTTTGAATATATTTTCCCATTCTTTCCTCACTTGCATTGTTTCCAATGAGAGATCTGCTGTTAACCTGATGGGATGTCTTTTGTAGGTAACTTGATGTTTTTCTCTTGCCATATCTTGTCTTTGTCTGTGGTTTTGGTCAACCTGGCTATAATGTGTCTTGGAGAAGATCATCTTGGGTTGATTCTATTTGGGGTCCTTTGTATTTCTTGGGACTAGATGTTCGAATGCCTCTCTAGGTTTGGAAAGTTTTCTTGCAGGATTTCATGGAATAGATTATCAATGCCCTTATGGGTCTCTTCACCTTCTGGAATGCCAATTATCCAGATGTTTGGACGTTTGATGGTATCTAGTACTTCTCGTATATTATTCTCAAATTTTGGGGCCATTTTCTCAGTCTTCGAGGTGGATTTTTCTAGGCCAGCCATTTTCTCTTCTACATCTGAGATTCTATTTTCTGAATGATCTAGTCTGCTTTTAATACTTTCAAGGGAGATTTTGACTTCCTGTATTATAGACTTCATCTCTAACAGTTCCATTTGAGTCTTTTGTAAAGTGTGTAATTCCTCTTTTAGATCTTGCAAGAATTTCCTCATCTCCTGGAACTCATCAACTTCTTTCTCCTTTCTCTTTAGCAGTTCATTATCTCTCTTCTCTTCCATCTCTGTTAGCTTCAACATTATAAATGTTCTAAATTCTTTATCAGACATTTCCATGATTTTCACCGAACTGCTTGTGAATGAAGAAGAGTTACTCTTTTCCCTTGGAAGAGAGGTATTTTCTTGTTTTCCCATATTTCTTGTGATCCAACGGTGATTTCTTGTCATCTGATGGATGGTGTGTTTCTTTCAAATTCTTGAAGTTTAGTCTGAATGTTCAGGAGTAAGCAGACAGAGGTGATCTAGAATCTCTTTGCCGTTCTGTTGTGATCGCTGGTGCAGTAGATTCAGTAGATATTGAGGAATATTTTAATCCTATTAGTATTTGGATGTTTAGCTACAGTGCTCTTAGATCCCTCTAAAAACACATTAAATGGATATTGGAGAGTGGAGAGACAAGAAAAAGGAAAATGAAAAAGAGAAAGAGAAACAACAACAAAAAGAAAAAAAGACAAAAAAATGAAAAAAAAATGTAATTACTATTTTTCTTTAAAAAAAAAAAACCCACAAAATAGAAAACTGTGCAGCGCACAAGCACCGCGCAAAATACCTAGTTCAAAGGAGCCATGTGGAGTCTTCTTCTGAAGGCCTGGCCTCTAGTGCCTGGGTGGGAGGACCAGAATGATAATTAACAAGATAAAAGGTGGAGCCGAGAGCAAGAGAAAAACTTTGCCTTTAAAAAAAATGTAAAAAGGAAACATTACAAAAAAAAGGAAGACAGAAGCAGGGAGAGACAGAGACACAGACACAGAGATAGAAGGCTGGGTATGGGGGGGGTGCTCCCTACCAAGCTAGCTTGTTTGCTGGAGGCTGAATTATCAGTAGAAAATCTTCATTTCTCATGTACCCTGAAATACCTAGTTCGCAGGAGCCATGTGGAGTCTTCTTCTGAAGGCCTGGCCTCTAATGCCAAGCTAGCTTGTTTGCTAGAGGCTGAATTATCCGTGGAAAATCATTTCTCATGTACCCTGAAATACCTAGTTCACAGGAGCCATGTGGAGTCTTCTTCTCTGTCTGAAACTCTTAAGGGGATCAAGAACATATACTCTAAGCCCCTCATTTTACAGATGAAATCACTGAGCCAGAGACTGAGTGGCCTGCCTGGATTCACATGTTAATTAATGGCAGATCTGGGAATAAAATCCTGGTTCCTGGCTCCCAGCATGTGTTTCACTTTCCATTGTTATTCCGAGCCTAACTTGAAAAATCTGAAATGAGGGTATGAATGCCCTGATGCGTGCGACTGCCCCTTCGAACATGAAACCAAAGAAATAGTAGAAGACAGTTTAAGGGTCTGAGTGTGGTTTTGGAAGGGCCTATCACACCACAAACTTACCCTGACCCATTTGGGGGAGGGGTGTCTAATGAAATTCTTAGTAATTTTCTTAATCATAGCAATTAATTTCTTCTGTAAAAAATGCTTTTCAAATAGTCTCTGGAATGAATTGCCATTAAAAATACCAATCTTTGTAAATGGCTCTTGTCAACGTACTTGCACAGGATATGTGTAGGCACCAGATCATGGTCTTGCCCTCTCTCCTTTTTTTATATCTGTATGTTTCGACTTTGTCGAGTTAAAGTGCAAGAAATAATTGTAACGCAAGTTTTACATGTTCCTCCCTCATCCTGCCCATGTAGCTTCTATCCCCTTAGGAGCCCGGCAACATGTTAAGACCAAGCATCGGTAAGTCCTATAGGTGAGCACTTGTGACCAAGTGACGGTAGCACTTTATCCTGGGTGCACTATCCTCTTGCCATTTATAAATCTATTTCTCCAGCAATCTACAGATTTTTTTTTTTTTGCTGCAGTTTTAGTCTGTTAGTAATTTCAGAATGCCTCTTAGATAAGTAAAAGTCAATTCACTGAGTCTTCTTTGACTTCCTAATAGACTTGAAGAGATCTCAATTTTGAATCTGGATGGGAAAGGCACAGGTCAGCATAGTGTGGTGGATAGGAGCACAGACACTGGAATCGGACTACCCGGTTCAAGTCCTCTTGTTACCAGGACCGTGTGACCTGAAATGCTCTGGGCCTTGGTTTTCACGTCTGAATCTTTATTTCATAGGGTTGTGTGAGCATGTAGTTAAATGCACTGTTATTTACAAAGTGTTTAGAACAGAGCTGGGTGCATCAAAGTGCTTAGTAAATGACTATTAAGGGAATTAAATGGTCCTGATTAGAACGTCGATTTCTCAGGACCAGGCTCTCTTCCATTCAGAGGCTGTAACATGCAGGGCATTAGGGGCCCTTAAGCTTGAGGGAAAGGGATTTCTTTTCTTCCATTAGAATTGCAAAGTGCATTCTACACTAAGGCCATTTCATTCTACCCAATTAAAAAGGAAACAGCAGTGGGGCTTGACTTTAAATGCCCAAGTGTATCAGCCCTTTTCAGCTGTGTGCATGTGTCCAACTTCTCTGTATGCTAATGGAGAAGCAGGGGCCTCCAGCAGGTGGCCTGTTCTGCCAGGGTCACTTTGGTAAGCCTGCTAGAATCACCGCAGTCTTCCCTATAACTTACTCGGTCTCTTGTGCACCAGCCCAGAGTCAGTTCCCGGTGAGGGGGTTTCCACGCCTGGCCTCAGTTGCTGCTGGGGCTGAGCTGTGGGAGCGATTAATGGGAAGTGAAAAGAGAAACTGTTGTTCTTACCCGGCAGAGCTGTTTGGAGTGTGTGACTCTTCTTGTATTTAGGGAAAAGATTACTCATGAGTATTTTCTTCCATAGAATATAAAGAACCTCAAATTACTACTTGCGTCCCCCACCCCCTTCTCACCCGCCTCCCTCCGTTTCAGTGTGTCCTCTGCAGAAACTTCAGCATTTTACTCTCATTTCCCCTCTCGCGCGGGATTCAGTTCTGTATTTGCTTTGGCAGCCGCACTTCCAATTAGCTGCCCCCTACTTTTTTCTGTCTCTGCCTGGGCACCTTCCGCCCTCTGACCCTCTCACCCCAAGTGCATTCCTAGGCCAGCCTTGGCTGGACCTTCTCCTGTGTCCCCTCACGGTTGACTTTGCTCGTCCTTCTCATGTGAAGGAGAGAGAGGTCAAAGTCCCTAATAACAAATCATAATACTGTTCTTGTTCAAAGCCGATGCCACTGCCGGTAAGAAGGAAGGTTTGGTTTTTACTAGTTCACAAATTGAGATTGTCCTGAGCCAGCCTGACTGTCACTCTCACCTCACTGCAATTCCAGATGTGCATTTTAAGGTCACTGAGAAGAGTTAGGGCACTCCTGCATCCATAGACCAGTTTTCATGACCTAGCCAAGAATCCAAAACAGAACCTGGACTCTTTTTGCGGTTGTGTTTCATTTTAAAGACCGTAGAGCAACAACTTTGTCAAATCATTGTTCTATAATGCGGCTTCTTTTTTCTGTGTGAAAAAAAGTTGTTATGGGAACCAGCAGTTAGCGTAATGGCTATGTCGCTGGACACCCACGTAGTCGACCGCGGTTCGCGTCCCGGACCCGGTGGCTTAAAACTCACGCCGGGCACGTGTGCATGCGTGCCCAAGATCCCGAGAGGAGAATGGAGGAGAAGGGATTGCGGCGTGACCATCCCCTCTGGGGGGTGATTTCTCGCTTTCTGTCTCTCTGTCTCTCTCTGTCTGTCTGGCAAGCGCATGCGCCCTATAGTGAAAACCTCTCAAAAAAAAAAAAAAGTTGTTATAAAACCAAGAAAAACCTCTTACCTGCCCATCTTTCATTATTCTAATGCCTAAGAGTTCATTATTCATATCCAACAAGATGAACTTGTACTGAGGGGACTTCCACACACGTAGAGGAAGCCAACTACACCTTTAGAACTCTATTTTGCAAAGGAACTACTTAAAAGAGCCAGCAGTCATGCCCAGAGGCCCTGGACATTCCCCAGGGGATCTGAGCCATTGGTTTCCCACTCCCGCAGGAAAGGAAAGCAGCCCGGCCAGTAGATCAGATAGTTTTTGGTCATACCTGATTTAGGATAAAAGTTGATTCTCCAGGATCAAACTGAAGAACACTTTCACAACACTCAGGGAGTCTCCTTCGCACGTTTAAGGAACTTGTATTGAGAGGCTGGAGCTCCTCTTAGCAAACAATGATTCCATTGTGCTCCATTCGAACTATTGATTCACACCAGGCCATGTTAGAGAACGAGGTTCTGTTGCACATCTAGCATCTTCTGATCCAGTAGTTCTTAAATGTTGAGTCGCAGGACTCCTTTTGATTCTTAGTTATTATCTAGGACCCCAGAGAGCTTCTGCTTGTATGGGTTATATCTAACTGTATTTATCATATTGTAAATTAAAACTGAGAATTTTTTAAAAAAGTATTAATGTATTGAATAATAATAAGCCAAATATAAAACAAGTAGAATAGAAGCATTATTAGACATTTGTGTAAGTCTCTATGATAAAACAAGTAGTATAGAAGCATTATTAGACATTTGTGTAAGTCTCTATGATGTCTGACTTAATAGAAGATGGCAGAATTTTCATATCTGTTTCTGGATTCAGTCTGTTGCAAGGCCACATGTCCGGTGACCTCTAGAAAATCCTGTCATATTCTCACAAAAGGATTAGAGAATGAAAAAGGGAAAGAATCGCTTAATGTTGTTACTTCATAGATACCCTAGAGAGGTCTTGGGAACCCTCAATGGTCCTTGGATCACCCTTGGAAAACCATGGTTCTAAAATGTTGAATGGTATAGTAAAAAATTCTTACAGCAGCAAAATAAAAATGTAATCTTATCATCAAGATCCCACAGATCCTACCTGCATGCCCTTTCAGTCTCATCCCCAGACCTCCCTCCAGGCCACTTCTGATTCTACTCAGAGTCCAAGCACCAGCCCCACCAGGAAGTTCTAGCATCAGCAGGTGGAATAAATAGGCAAAAGGCCCTTTATCCTTACCTTGCCCTCTTATTCCCAGAGACTAGCCTGACGGTTTCCCAGAGGCTGAGTGAATTGCTCTTCCTGGAAGAAGTTTCAGGGAACAGTTCATTATTTGGCAGCTCTGGAAGGTCAAGTTCAATTCTGGAACAGTCTCACTTTAAAAGGACATTGGGCTAGTCAGATTAGCTCTGATTTAAAGGTGCCCTCCAAGAGGCATTGAGATGTGAGCCCCCCTGAGAATGCCTCAGGCCAATCTGCACCAACACTGGATTTAAGACAGCCCTGGAGCCTGGCAAGGAAGGGCAGGGGGCTCTAAGCCCTACCTACCTACTACTGCCATGTAAAAAAGGATTATTTTGCTTGTTTTGCCTCTAAATTAAATTAATCTGCAGCATTTAGGAAGCTAGAGTTTTAACCTGGGACTTAAGAGTTGAACATAAGGGGCTCTTGGGATACAGAGACTCAAACAGTTCATTTTGTTAACTGTTGAGAGATTATTCTCCCTTATTCCAGCCGTCTAACTGACAAGACCTTCTTTTCCCCCTCCCTTTTTTTCTACCTCGCTCTCTCTCCAACAGGCTTGCAGCCAATTTACTGGAGCAGGGATGACGTAGCCCAGTGGCTGAAGTGGGCTGAAAATGAGTTTTCTTTAAGGCCAATCGACAGCAACACGTTTGAAATGAATGGCAAAGCTCTCCTGCTGCTGACCAAAGAGGACTTTCGCTATCGATCTCCTCATTCAGGTGAGAGTCTGGACTCTTGATGTGTGCTCAGCTTGCAAAATCAGTCAGCCCCACTCATCCTGCCCAAGAACTGGTATGCGGATAGGAGGTCATTGCGATCACAAGGACAGGGACAGTTCAGTAAAAGGGAGATCCTGCCTACATAGCCAGTTTGAGGGGGAAAGAGGAACAGTTTTTAGATCAAAGGTAGGCTTGAAGTCAGGAGAGGTAATCCATTTAGGCCTATGGACAAAGGAGCTTAAAGGATCTGCTGTGTCATCAAATAAAGAAGAAAATGTTGGGCCAGTAGGTGGAATGGAAGTTAAGTGCTGGATTCCATATGGCTGACCACAGTTCAAGCCTTAGACATGCAGATTGAAAATCCCGCTGGGCATGTGTCTGTGCATGCCCAAAATCCTGAGAGGAGAATGGAAGAGAAGGGATAGTAGCATGGCCATCATCCGGGGATGATTTCTCACTTCCCCTCCTCTGTCTCTTTCTGTGAGCACATGGGTTCTATGGCAAAAAACTAACGAACTAAATAAATAAATAAATAAATAGAAAGAAAAAGGAAGAAAAAAGAATATGTCATTCCAGCCCCCTCACTCTACCTTACCCCTGATTCTTAAGACTTGTTAAAAAAAAAAAAAAAAAAAAAAAAAGATGCCTGAGACTGAGTAAAGGTTCCCAACTAAAAACAGACAAGAGAGAGGAAGGAGAGTAAGCAGGGAAAGAAAGGAGAGTAGAAAGGAGAGAACTGAAGCTGAGTACAGGGAATTGTGGAGAACCTAGAAGCCAAGACACATTGAGAAATAAACTCAAAGGACTTCAGGTGAAATCACTTTGCTGACCTTTTGACATACTGCATCATGTAGAAATGCTGCAGAATCACAAAGCTTCCTCAGGTTTTGTTTTTGTTTGTTTTGTTTTGAGAAGTTTTTGCTATAGGGTACATGCACTCCCCAGAAAGACAGAGACAGACAGAATGCAAGAAATCACCCCCTGGGGGTATGGCCATGCTGCAATCCCTTCTCCTCCATTCTTCTCTCGGGATCTTGGGCACATACGCACATGCACCTGGCGTGAGTTTGAGCCACTGGGTCTGGGACTTGAACCGTGGTTGGCTACATGGGAGTCCAGCGACATAGCCATTACGCCATCTGTTAGTCCCGCTTCCTCAGGTTTATCTAACTAGGAAGATCTGTCAATATAAGGACTCCTAAGACCACAGTGGAAGACTTAGTTCAGTAGCAAGCATTTGTACCTACCACGTGTACTGCTGACCATGGATATGACTTCTGACATGCTCCTGTATTTCATTTCTTACACTTGATGGTTATTCATAAAATAGCTTCTGGGAACTTCCTGTGTCAAAGGAGAACTTGAGTCTCAGGTTTCTGCCTCTTTAAGGGGTTAGTTATTGAAGTCAAAAGGCCATCATTCTATTGAGTCTCTTTGCTACCCTGACTTTGATATGACTTCTCTGGCAGAGTCCCTTCTTTCCTGGACAAAGGGCAAAGTTCCTGCATAAGGTGTTGGCATAAGCCCTAGCTACCTTTGCCTCTTATTTACCCCTGGAGGCCTGCCAGAAGTTAATAACCTAACCATCATGAGGAAGTGTCCCCCATCACAAGGGGGTGAGATAAAGCTGTAGAACAGTATCTCTCCTGCTTTTCCTAATTGCACCAGACCATTTATATAAAGAAATATGAAAGGAGAAGTTCTCCTCAAAGTATAGATGCTATTGAAACTTGAAATTTTATATCCCTGAAAACAAGTAATTTTTAAGGTTTGATAAGGAACGCAGAAATACCGGAAACTTTGGGACCAGCAGTTAATGTAATGGCTATGTTGCTGGACTCCCACGTAGTCGACCGCGGTTCAAGTCCCGGACCTGTCAGCTTAAACGTACGCCGGGCACATGTGCGTGCGTGCTCAAGATCCCGAGAGGAGAATGGAGGAGAAGGGATTATGGTGTGGCCATCCCCCTTGGGGGGTGATTTCTCACTTTCTGTCTCCCTGTCTCTCTCTGTCTCTGTGGCGAGCGCACACGCCCTATAGCAAAAACATCTCCAGAAAAAAATAAAAGAAATACCTGAAACTTTTTGTTTAAATCTTTGATTCTTTCTGCAATCATAGAATAAGAAAATTGCAAAACAACCACACAGATAAGTAAGACTATTTGGGACCAGCATTTGGCATAATGGCTATGTTGCTGGACTCCCATGTAGTTGACCATGGTTTGAATCTTGGACCCGGCGGCTTAAACTCACACCAGGCACATGTGAGAGATCCCGAGAGGAGAATGGAGGAGAAGGGATTGTAGCATGGCCATCCCCCCTGTGGGCTGATTTCTCACTTTCTGTCTCTCTGTCTCTTTCTGTCTTTCTGGCCAGCGCACATGCCCTATAGCAAAAAAAAAAAAAAAAAAACTCCCCCCCCCCAGAAAAAAGAGAGATAAATAAGACTATTATAAATATTAGGTCTTCATGAAAGTCATGACATATCTTTCAAGGTTTTTCTATGCAAAATGCGTCATGACTTTCCCCAGTAGTTCCTTTGACTGTGATGCAAAATACTTCCCTTTTTTGTTCTAGTGGAAACTCAAAGATACATACCTGGAGAGGAAAAAAAAAAAAACCCCAAACTCTTTAGGGTTCTAGTGAAGCCATCCATGTAAAACAAACAAAAGAAAACATAATGATGTGTTTTGACTTGATTCGACTTAGATGTTGGGCAAGCTTTCCTCCCAAGGCTTTGTGAATTTCCCCTTCATCATATCTCAGGTGCTCCTCTTAGTTACTGGTTTGTTTTTCTCCCCTGTGATCTCTGTCAACTTTACTTATGAAACTAGAGTCTTCTTATTCAAAGATATGTGAAAGCCTGCCAGTAGTTCCTTGCCACTTTGCCAGTGGGCAAGCCTGGTGGAAGATGGCCTGCTCTGAAGGGAGTCACTGCCCATTGGAGAGGCAGGGTGGCATTGACCCCAAAGCAACAGAGAGCTGGAGAAGGGTGGGGTTCGTGAGAGAAGGGAGGGAAATGGTCTGGAGCTTAAAGGACGGGGGCAAGTGAGTCGGGGAAGTGTATTTGGAATATTGTTAGCCTAATAGTTGGGTGATGGTGAGAAAAGGCAGCCCTCATTCTACCAGGGACTGTAAAAATGGTCCTTCCGGCTAAGCCCTGGAGCAGAGTCTACCTGATGAATGGAAGAGCCAGGAGGCAGGAAGGCCAGCTAATGTTGATGGCACTAGTCCAGACGTGAGGTGCTGTAGACCACAGCTAGGTGTGGGCGGAGAAATTCACTCCACAATATTCACCGAGCAACTGTTCTTCTGAGGGATAGAAGCACAGACTTAGGGAGTTCTGCCGTAGGAGAGGCCATTTCTAGTGAATTAGCTAGGAAGCGCACAGGTATGGTAATGGAGCCAGACTTTGAAAGCTCACAAGGTAAACAAGAGGGAGATAAGGATGGGTGTTAAAGAGGAGGTGTGGGCCAGTTTGGGTAAAAGAGTCAGAGATCAGGCCACCTATGCCAGATCCTCCTTTTCAAACACCGTTGACCATCACTCCCTATTCTCCCCTGCACTTGTCTAATTTCGCTTTCCCATGATGCCTTTCTCCTGGAAAGCTGCACTTGACTGCCACCACTGCTGCCCTAAGTTCACCCCACCTTTTTTTCTCCCATCTATTCCCCTCAGTCTACACAACACCCGCCCACACACATACACACACTGTGTTACATGTGATTATTTTCCATCCTGCATTCCTACCTCAGAGCAGATAGCTCAGTGTGAGCAGGGATTGTGTCCTGTCAAGTTGCCTTGTCTCCCAGGACCTAGCACAGGGCCTGGCATCCAGGGGACCCTCAATAAATATTGGTGACGTTCGGACCCAGTTTGAGAGCACCTTACAGCCCAGGTCAAGAAGTCAGGGTTTTATTTTGCAGGTGATGGGAAACCACGTGGAGTTTCGATCAGGAGAATGATATGACTGGAATTCTGCCTTAGGGACAGACCTTTGCCATCAGAACAGAGTATGGCAGCATGAGAGCTCATTAGAGTGCTCCTGCTACGGCCTGCTGTGAAACAGTGAAGTCCAGAGCTGGGTCTGAGACCCAAACAGGGGTGCTTCAGGCTCAGAGTGGTCAGCTGATGGGGAGCTGATTGGGACATAGTGGGGAGGGTTCATTTGGGGGTGAACAAGGCCAGGACGCTCATGAAGACATGTCCTGTTCTGCAGTAGGAAAGGCAACAGGAGATGCTGCCAGAGCAGGAAGTGACAGAGAAGAGCGTCATCCCCATTGCATAGGGGTGTGTGAGCTGGGGATGAGGACGGATTTATACTGTGGGTAACTTAATTAAGGCATCAACCAGAAAGCCACAGATAAAATGTCAAAATGTGATTCCTGCCAGGGGCTACAGGGTGACCTGCCACAGACAGAGGAGTGCTGGCAGTGGGTTTATAGGATAGAACTAAGGAGGAGTTGAAAAGACCCATCTCATGGAGGGGCCGCCCAGTAAAAGGACAAAGGCCGGAGATAGCCACTGGCATTTTCCTGGGCAGAGACCAGGTTTAGAATGAATATCTGTTTTGCTGCTCAGATATAACATTGCCTTCCTTCCTTCTGTCATGGGCTTTATGCTGCAGCAGTTTGAAGTCACTGTCCTGAGGCCTGGGGCCTACCATGTGGCTCTTCACAAATCATATCACTTCACTTGGCCTTATTTTCTTCATTCATAAAATGGAGTTTTCACCAGGTTGCTGCTAAGTTCCCTTCAAATCTTAGTTTTCTTAGGTTTTTGCCATTGGACATGTGCACTTGCCAGAGAAAGTGAGAAATCACCCCCCAGGAAGGATGGCCATGCTGCAGTCCCTTCTCTTCCATTCTCCTCCTGGAATTGTGGGCATGCATACACATGTGCCTAACATGATGTAAAGCCACCAGGTCTGGTCGGCCATGGGATTCCAGCGCCTTAACCACTACACCACCTGCTGGCCCTGTGCCCTTCAGCTCTTAACAGCTGCCCCAACCTCAACACTCAAACAATATTAAGCTTCAGTAAATAGAACAACCTCCCACCCTACAGGCAGTGAATAAATACTTTCATCTCCTCCGACCTATGTAACTTGTACAGCGTGTACTTTATGCAATTTTTCCCTATCGCCTTTCTCTGACTCTTTTTTTGCTGCAAAAGAAGATTTAACAGTAGCTTCTCACTCGTCCTGGTGCTCCTGGAATGAAACAAGAGTGTTCGGTTGCACCATGAATGGATGTCTCTGTCTTCTCCCCACTTTTTTTCCTGCCTGGCCTCACCCAGGATTGTGCTCTCTGTATATGGAAATAACATTCTTTAACACAACTCATCTCCAATGTAGAGAAGACAGAACTGGATTATAGTTACCTGAAATATTAATATACCTTAAGTTTAAATACAGTAGCCTTTCTAAAGTCCATATTCTTTGACCATTTTAACAAATTACACTTGTCTCCACTTCCAGGAGAGGCCTTCATTTTCAACCACCAGAATAAAGCAGTGAACATAAGTAGTATGACTTAAATAACTATATTGTTTCTAAACAGAAGATTTTAAGGTTGAAGATAAATGGAGTATTTTCTTTAAAATAGTCTCCCAATTGGAGGATAGAAGATGATAAATTTGTAACATTTGCAGAGCTAAAGAATAAATGTAAAACGGTCCTAGTTGTATAAAACCTCACCTGGACAGAATAATTCTACCTAGTTCTTGAGCTACTAGACAGTGACTACACTGAGTAGTTCTGAGGTGATTTTAGTTCGGAGAAGTATTTGTGATTGTTGACTGTATTGAGACTCTGAGAAACACAATAAGAACAGACAAATGTTAACTTTATATTGGGTTGTTGGAAAAGATAAGACATATATTTTTTGTTTTCTATGCAAAACTGCATCATGACTTTTCCAATAACACAATATTAACTCTAAGAGTTTTTTATTATACGACTTTCAGGTGGAATGGATTTACGTATTTCATATGAACAAAGAAACTCCACTTTTTTGTTTGTTTGTTTGTTTTGGGGAGAAGTTTTTGCTATAGGGCATGTGTGCTCACTCACCAGAAAGACAGAGAGAGACAGAGAGACAGAAAGCGAGAAATCACCCCCCCCCCCGGGGGGGGGGGCGGGGAAATGGCCACACCGCAATCTCTTCTCCTCCATTCTCCTCTCGGGATCTTGGGCACGCATGCACACGTGCCCCGTATGAGTTTAAGCCACTGGGTCCAGAACTCAAATCACGATCAACTACATGGGAGTCCAGCGACATAGCCATTACGCCAATTGCTGGTCCCCTCCACATTTTATTACCAATTTAATTCATGTTAAACTCTCTATCAATGCTAAAAAAAAAGAGAGAGAGAGAGAGAAACATTTTCAAAGTCTCTTCAATTCAGCAAAAATGCATTGGGAATTCGAAAAGTAAATCAGCTTTTAGCATACTCTCACGTGCTTTTGTAAATTATTTCTTCCCTTTTCAACACCCCAGAGCCTTTATCATTGGAAATATACTTTTATTCTTCGAATATGGCAAAATTCCTTTTCAAAGTTACACTGAAAATATTACTCTTTGATACATAGGCTGGTACTTCAAAAAGTTCATGGAAAATGGAATTAAAGTATGAATTTATTTTGGTAGCCAAAATGAATTGAAACCCATATTTAGTTTTCCATAAATACAATTTTCATTAGCTTTTTGAAGACTCTCTGTATAGTTACTTGGTCCAGTTTGTCTAGTAATTTCTCTTGCACAACGCTGGGCGGTTTGCTAGACAGACGGTCTATGTCAACTACCAGCTCTAGAATTAAGTCAGAGAATCAAAGGACAGAAGTCAGAGAAGGATAATTGTAGCCCTAAAGTGTGGGATATCCCTGCATGAGCTTTGAGGCAGGCGTGACCTTAACTGAAAACACACTAGTATGGCCTTTTATTTTACTGAGTCTTTGAACAAGCAGAAGTAAAAATGTTCATCACACATTAGATAAGTACTTAGATAAGTCACTTATGGGAAAGTCATTTAATTTTTTAGCAAATCACTTTTTGCATTTGTGAAATGGCAGTGGTAGCCAATGCTCTATCACACAGACTGATGTAATGGTTTTGTTGTTGTTGTTTTCGGTTTCTGTTATAGGGCTTGTGCACTCATTGGAGAAAGACAGAGAGAGGTAGTGAGAGATTACCCTCTCCCCGGGATGGCAGGGGATGGCCACATTGCAGTCCCTTCTCCTTCACACTCCTCTCAGGATTTTGGGCACACACACACACACACACACACACACACACACAAAAACACACTCAGCGTGAATTTTAAGCCACTGGGTCTGGGACTCGAACCACAGTTGGCCATGTGGGAGTCCAGTGCCTTAACCACCACATCATCTACTAGCCTCCAGAGTGATGTTACAATGACATATGCAAAACAAACTGCACAACACTGCCTTTAATAAAATTTATACCTAGTTCACAATATTTATTTCTATTTTCTTAGGAGTGTATTATTTGGTTTATCTTCCCTTATATCCAGTTAAAGGCACTTTTTTTTCCTTTTTTTTTTTGAGAGGTTTTTTTCTTATTGGGCGCATGCGCTCGCCAGAAAGACAGAGAGAGACAGAGAGATAAAAAGTGAGAAATCACCCCCCAGAGGGGATGGCCACACCACAATCCCTTCTCCTCCATTCTCCTCTCGGGATCTTGGGCATGCACGCACATGCGCCCGGTGTGAGTTTAAGCCACCGGGTCCGGGACTCGAACCGCAGTCTACTACATGGGAGTCCAGCGACATAGCCATTACGCTAACTGCTTGTCCCAGGGCATTTTTTTTACTACAACTGTCTGATTTATTCTTTTCTTAAATATTAAGATTTAATTTTTCCCACAATCTGCCCTTCTTTTCCCAAGGTTTCTGTGTCTATGACATAAATATTAAGCTAAATTTCAAATATTGGTTCGTAAGAGACTAGTTTATTTTATGGTCAACAGAAAGTCCTCTGTATTAAATAAAAAGGCTTGTAATTTGATCAACCTCTATTTTGAAGTGAGGAGTAAGCAGAGTTAGAAAACCAGGCAGTCTCATTACAGGAAGAGACATGTAAGGGTGCCAGTGGGATCTCCCTAAGCCTGTGAATGCTTAAGGGGACTACCCAGAAGGGAGAGTTTTCTAACAAAGTTAAAAAAATATCTTTTGCACATCAACATGCTTTTCTTTCTTTCTTTTTTAAAGACTTGGTCAAAAGGAAACTCAAATCTCTGAATAAAAACAGAAGAGCAGAGAGAACTGTTTGCAAATTCCAAGTGTGTAATTCAGAGAATTTACATAAAGGTTATGCACATAGCAAATTATCACCATTTTTTTTTCTTAGAGAGATTTTTTTCTATGGGGCGTGTGCGCTTGCCAAAGAGAGAGAGACAGAAAGCAAGAAATCACCCCTCAGGAGGGATGGCTGTGCCACAATCCATTCTCCTCCATTTTCCTCTCAGGATTTTGGGCATCTATGCACATTGTGTGAGTTTTAAGCCACCAGGTCCAAGACTCGAACTACAGTCAGCCATGTGGAAGTCCAGCAACATAACCATGTGGGAGTTCAGCAACATAACAATTACGCCATCTGCTGGTCCCCCAAAATGCAGATTTTAACAATGTTAAAATTTTACCTTAAACTTGAGAAGTTAGAAGTTGGGAAACCCCATGGGACAGACTGTAGGTAGCATTGCAGATGACACTAAACGTGGTTCAGCCTTCTGAGCAAAAGCAGTATACAATAAAAACTTTAAAACTAATCATACCTTTTCAATGATAATTCCATGCCTAAGAAAATATCCCAAGGAAATAATCCAGTAGTGGGGTGGGGGGGGGGGGATGCCCTTAGCAATTCTATTTATAATAGTAGAAACTGAAAATTCTCCAATTACCTTTAGTATGGGTCTAGCCAAGCAAACTTAGGAGGATAAATATAATGGGATACACTTTAGCTTTACAGTCATTCATTCAGTCCCTCGTTTACTGTTGTTTCAGTAGATGATGTAAGAGCTTGCAGATCATGTTCAGGATTTTAAATGTTATTTTAAATACAGGCAGAAAGCATCTCAGATTTAAGGTAGAAGCTTGGTACGAGAAGGGCACAGGTGCAAAGTGGAGGTGGGCAGTGTGTTTGGCTGGGGTGTAGGAGCACTGATGGCCACCAGAACTAAGGCAGCGCCAGCAGCGAGAAAGGAATGATTCGAGGCACATTAGAAGGCAGAGTTTTCAGGTCTTGGTGATCGACTGGTGTTAGAGGAGTGGGAGAGAAGAGCTAAGGGTGACTCTTAAGTTTCCTAGTGAACTGTCTAGTTTACTAAACTAGGGAAAATCATCTGGTTTATAAAGGCTTTTGTGTTAGACATTAGAGATGTGGCGCCTTCCAAGAAGATGTGTGTAGGAGATAACTGAACCTCGTCCTGGAGTTCAGAAGACATGGCTGACTGGAGTAGATTTAGCATAGAGAAGCTGGTTGAAGCCAAGGGAGGAGATGAGATTCCCTAAAAAGAAAGGTTAGTGAGAGCCCTGGGAAACCTAATATTGAAGGGTTAGAGGAGGAGGAAGATGGAGCAGTGGGAGAAGTAGGAATCTCTGACTCCTAGCTACAGAGGGATCCTAGAGAGAGGTAGTGCCTGAGGGGTCAGGCAGTCCCCAGGTACCGACTGCCCCGGACCATAGGGGGTCTCAGCAAGAGCAGTCTGGAGCAGGTGGGAGTGGGGGAAAACAGACTGCAAGGTGAGAGAGCAGAGGTAACAGAGGTGGGCAGCTCCTGGAGAAGGTTGGCTGCCATGGGAGGAGAGAAACAGGAGCAGCACCTGGAGGGAAGATAAGGCCAAGGGGCGTGTGTGTGTGTGTGTGTGTGTGTGAGAGAGAGACACGTGCATGTACAGACAGGAAAGTCCTAGAACTACCTAACTACTTAAATGCTAAAAGGAAGAAACCCCCTAAAAGTGGCTGAAGGTGCAGCTGTGAGTGGAGGGGATTATGAGAAAGCTGTGGCTGTAAACTAGAGAGGTCTCTATGAAATGATGCCAACCACAAAAAAAAAAGTTCTATACTATGAACGTGACTTAACTTTGCAGAACTCATACATATGTTTTAAATAACAAAAGTATTAAAATAAAATAGCTTTTTGGTCAACTTTGTGAGACACATCTATTAATGGTTATCATAATCACACAAGATACCATCCATTGACCATATGTTATGGTAGGCATGGGGCTACTACTTTGTATATACCATCTCATTTAATCCTCCTAACAGTTCTGCTACATCCGGGGCTATTTTCATTTTATAGAAAAGAATACAGACCTAGGCCTTGAGCCGAAGGGCACACAGCTGACAAACAGAGGAAGTCCCACTTGAGACTGCCTTGCTCCAAAGCTGCTATTTTTCCCTTGACAACTAAAATTACTTAAATACATTTAAACCCCCAAGCAGCATCTGTATGTTCTTGGTCTTCGTGCACTGCTGAGATTGATAAGGCAGCTTGCAGCAGGAGGTTCATTCTCTCTTCTATCTATTTGAAACAAATTGCAAGAAATTAATAGAATTTAGGATTCTCAAAGGAGATGCCTGCCTGCCTTGTCAAGATCACCAATATAAAATTGCGTATGTATTTTGGTTTTTACATTTTTTTAAAATGTTTTTGCCATAGGGTGTGTGCACTCACCAGAGAGATAGAAAGAGACAGTGAGAGGGAAAATGAGAAATCACCCCTTGGGTGGATGGCCACACCACAATCACTTCTCTTCCGTTTTCCTCTGGGCATTTTTGGCATGCATTCACGTGCACCTGGTAGGAATTTCAAGCTGCCAAGTCCAGGATTTGAACTGCAATTGGCCATATGGTAGTCCAGAGCCTTAAACACCACACCACCACCTATTAGCTATATATGTATATTTTGTTTGTGTGTATGTGTGCATGCACCCAGGAATATATCTAGATTTTAGAGCCTAAAGCATATAATCTGGAGGACACAGATTTCTAGGACTCTTCACAAGGACCTAGGCAAAGAAGGGCCCTGACGTTTAGTAACATTATGGCCAGGCCACCTCTGAGCGTGCATTTGTGTACATAAACACGTATGTACGCATGAAGAAATGCAGAGGAACCAACAAAGATGATCATCCCTTGATCAATAGGCATTGACTCCATCACTTAATACAGTAGAAACACTAGTTGATACTAATTATTTCTTTTCTGTGAAGATATTTATCAAGAATCAAATGTACCAAGAATTTTTTTGGAAAGTGCCTTTTGTATTTAAGCCAATATTCATTGGCTAAATTAGATGTACAGTGAGATGGCTCATACTCTTTATTTTTAGTAGGCAAGTAGATATAATTTAAAATATCTCACGACCAGCAGAGATAATAGTTACATCAGTGGACTCCCACATAGTCGACCACAGTTCAAGTCCTGAACCTGGTGGCTTAAAAACTCACACTGGGTGCATGTGCTTGTGCACCCAAAATCCCAAGAGGAGAATGGAGGCGAAGGGATTGTGGTGTCGCCATCCCTCTTAAGGGGTGATTTTTCGCTTTCTCTCTCTGTCTCTCCAACGAGCACACACTCTCTATAGCAAAAATCTTTCTTAAAAATAAAATAAAATATCTCACTTATCCCAAGAGCCTTTTGTTCATATTGCCTTTTAGCTGTGCTCTCCTGCACGGAGTACATGAAGGTTTTAAGAATATAGGGACCAGGGACCACCAGTTAGCATAATGGCTATGTCACTGGACTCCCATGTAGTCAGCCGCAGTTCGAGTCCCGGACCTGTGCTGGCGTATGTGCGTGCGTGTCCAAGATCCCAAGAGGAGAATGAAGGAGAAGGGATTGCGGCGTGGCCATCCTCCCTGTGGGGTTGATTTCTCGCTTTCTGTCTCTCTGTCTCTGTCTTTCCGGTGAGCGCACATACCCCATAGCAAAAACCTCTCAAAAAAAAAAAAAAATGTACAAGAGTGCCTGTGGCCTCGTGGTTAAGGGAGCTGGATCCCGCATGGCCAACTGAGTCCTGGACCCAGCAGCCTGAGAAACATGCCGGGCACATGTGTGTGCCTAGCATCCCAACAAGATGGAGAAATGGAAGAGAAGGGATTGTGGCATGATCATGCCCCATTGGGAGGTGCTTTCTCTCTGTCTCCCCCATGTCTTTCTCTGTTAAGTACAAGTGCCCTATGACAAAAGTTTAAAAAAAGAAAGACTATACTAAGAGAATCAACTGAGTGTTGGAGGAGCTGAGGGACAGTAGACACAGAAGAGGATTAGAGGGTCATCTTTTTTATTTAGGAACCCAGTGGAGACAATGCACAGGTCATGTATTATTCTAGAAGCTAAAGCTGCTAGCCGAGGTGCAGGGGGCTGCAGAGGAAGCCAGGTTCCAACTCAGCAGAACTTCCCACCCACTGGAGCTGTCTCTGCTGGTGTGCCTGTGCTGCAGCGGGCTGTCGGTCACCGACGTGCTCAGCCAAGCCGCTTCTCACTCTTAGTGAGCAGAAGGAAGTTCAAGTCAGTCTGAGACACCCCTAGTATACTCTCTGGATCTAAGACTCCATTACTGGGCACACCCTAACTGTGATCACACACATGGTGCACACACAGGGTGCCGGTCTCATGCACTCCCCTGGCAGGTGTGTTTGTGCTGAGTGAACGACATTCCCTGGCTGAGCCCCTGGTTGCTGAGGAAAGATGTCTGTGGATGAATGGATCCAGCTATGGCCACACTCTAGTGTCTTGGAATGCAGTTTCTTCCAGCCTAGCACCTGGGACCGTGAGTCCGTACTCCTGCCCATTAGCCACGCCCATAGATGGCACTTAGCCACTAACCTTACTGGCTCTCACAACAAGCTATGATCGGTTGAGAAACCGACGGGGTCCTGCTTGATCTGCCCACTCCCTGCTCCCTCCGGCACGTTAGAACAGCCTTCTCTGCCCGCTCCCTTTGCCAGCACGGAAGACCCGGGAAAATACAAGGCGGAGCGCACATCTGCCCTGCTGTGGTCTGCTCCCGCCGGGTCAGATGGAGTGCCCAGAGAACTCAGGAATGGGAATGTGTGAACCTGTGGTTGCCCTTTCTGGTGGGGGAACATGAAACTGACCACAACCCAGACACTCCTCTGTTCTCTGTGCGAGACCTGCTCGGGTCTACAGGCCTGTTCTAATTTGCTCTGATGGTGTCAGTCAGTAAGAAGGATCACAATGTGAGTGGTGGTGAGAACAGTGGACAGCTGGCGTTCTTGAGCTTTTGCTGTGTGCTGACACTGTGCATGGACCACCTTACTGAGTCCTCGCAATAACCCTACACGATGGAAGGTGGCAGTAGTGTTGCCATTTTGTAGAAGAGGAAGCTGAAGCCTGGACAAGTTAAGGCACCTGACTAAGGAGGCACCAGTCTGCCTCCAAACACAGACCCTTTACCCCTCTGAGGTGTCACCTCCCTTTTTCTATGTATATGGAAAAAAATGAAAACACAGAGAAGAAAATGGCCAGTCTACTCTCTGGTGCTGGTTGAAGTCAGCCCGTGGGGGGCTTCTCCAGCCCTGGGGCAGCCTCCATGTAGGGGCCGGGCTGCAACACGTGCACCACACCCTGCTCTGCCTGCCTCGTGACATCACCTCAGGGGGTGCTGCGACTAGTATTTTGCAGAGAATTCGTGGGCTTGCCCACAGTCACCTGGTATGGAGGGGCTGGGACCTCGACTCAGGCAGCCCCGCTCCACGTCCATGCTCCTCGCTGTGGCACCAGCCTGCCTTGCTGAGAGAACAGAACCGAACACCCTCACAGACACTAAATTTATATTTCCTGGCCTCCCCTTCCAAAATGGATGCACTAATTACTGACCATTTTTTTTAGTAAGAGTAATCATCAGGAACACATTCTTAAATGTTTTCATTTTCTATTCTGCGTACTACCGAAATAAAACCTCGATCAAGCCCACAGGATAAAACCCAGCGAATGTGAGGCTGTGTAAATTCGGAAAAGTTCAGGAAGACATTACACTAAACTGAAAGAAACAAAGTGTTGATTAGGGATTTATTTTTGTATACGATTCAAATATGAATCATTAAAATAGGACTGTATTTCAGGCTCCATATCCCCATCTCATGCGACATCACCATGACTACTAGGTTTGTATTCCATGAGCTCCAAATCCCTTTCCTGGTGCAAGAATGCAATCATGTGCTCCAGGGTTCTACCTTGGATGTGACACCTTCAAAAGTCAAGTTCAGAACCCTTCTGCATCTTCCAGCCTATCTCCTTTTAATGAAATACCCAAGAGATGTGACACCTCCAGCTCTTTGAAATCTTTGGCTTTATTTCATCTAATAGTGAGCAGTAGCAATAAGTTAGACTAATAGCAGCCAGAGTTCAAAGGTAGAGGGAAGAAAAAGATACCGCCAAGGCTTGGGCTCCCCAGAAAAATTGCCTGGAAAAGGGCACCCACAGAACTTCACTTGGTACCCATGGTAAAGGACTGGAGGTTTGCAGAATGAAATTAATATGGTGCAGTCTTGGGGTCATGCTGAGTATGAAAGAAAAAAATAGCAATGTCTGCAACCCAAAATATGCAGTTAAATTAAGTTGTTAGTTAAACTATCTGTTAACATGGCTAAAATTAGAGACAAAGGCCCGTTATTTGGTACAATTGTTGATGGCGTATCTGTGTGTGTGGGGAAGGGCGTGGGGGGACCGTCAGAGGCCCATGGTATTTTAAAGATTAATCACCCACCCTCTGAAAGGTTTCAAGGCACCCACCTGCATTTTGAAATTGGATCGAAGTCAAAGGGGTAAGACAAGACCATGACAGGAGTTTCTGCTAATTAACTCCTTGGCGGACACTTCAAATACCAAATAGAACAGAGGGCCCCTGCTCAACACCAGCCCCCACCATCCTCCCAGAGGGGCTTACATCTCAAGATGATTTTTCTAGAGATTACAGAACCTTGGAGCAGTGCCTGTGTGTGTTTGTAAAGGAGGGAGTTATCCCAGACCATGCCAGTTCCTTATAGAGTATCTTTAATAGTTAGCACCTCTGACCAGACTGGGAGATATTTTTTTTATACATATTCTCTTCCTGCCTGGGATTAGAATAAATTAGGAGGGAAGATCTCTGTAGAGAAGATCTCTGTGAAGACTCTGTGACTTGTCTTTGGAACATTACAAATATTTATACTTAATGACTTCATAATTCTCTGAATAGTCTGAAATGCAAAATAGATATAAAAAGGATGCTTTCACAAAAATAATAATAAATTGGGATCACTTCAATTTCCAATAAAGTCTGTTTTCCTTCTGATTTACCAGTGTTATTAGGTAGCTGCAAAGCAATTCTTTAATATGGAAAAGTCTTCAAAAGTGAATGTGGCAGGCCAGCAGGTAGCATGGTGGTTAAGGTGCTGGACTCCCACATGGCAACCATGGTTCGAGTCCTAGACTTGGGGGCTTGAAAATAATACCAGGTGGTGTGTGTGTGTGTGTGTGTGTGTGTGTGTGTGTGTCCAAAATCCCAGGAAGAGAATGGAGAAGAAATTGCAGTCTGGCCATCTTCCCCCTATGAAGTGATTTCTCACTTTTCCTCTCTCTCGGGCTTCTCTAGTGAGTACACATGCTCTACGGCAAAAAACCTTTAAAAAGTAAATAAATAAGTGAATGCGGCAGAGAAAAGGGAGGACACTAAGTTACTAAAAGCCTGGTTTTAATTACACACTGACAAATAGTATTAACAGGGTTTCTCTCTCTTCCTGGTGGAATTACAAGTGATTGTTTTCTTTCTGGTGTTCTGCATTCATTAAACATTTTTTTGTATATTACTTTCATAATAAAAAAAAAAAGTTTGGGACTGGCCTTTTGGTAAAGGGAGCTGAATCCCACGTGGCCAACTACGTAGTTCACATCCTGGACCCAAAGGCTTGAAAAACATGCTGGGTACATGTGCACGAATGCCCCAAAATCCCGACAGGATGGAGAAATGGAGGAGAAGGGGTTGTAGTGTGAGCCTGCTCCGTTGGGGGATGCTTCCCCCCCACTTTCTGGGGAGCACGCACACCTTCTGGCAGTTAAAAACTACATTAATTAAAAAAAAAAAAAAAAAAAAAAAAAAAAAAAAAAAAAAAAAAACAGGAAAAAAGATTGATTTGAAAAGGTCACCTGGCTTTGAACTCGTGAGTTTCCAGTGCTGCAGCCTGAACCCTGAGAACTCCAGGAGGGTAGGTAGCACGCCTGTTTTGTTCACTGTGGAATCCTTAGTACACGCCAGGCGCCAATGGAAGCTCAGTGAGCAGTTGTTGAACGAAGTGTTGCCATTTCTCTACTCGCTGTTCCTTTGCCTTTCCAGGTGATGTGCTCTATGAGCTCCTTCAGCATATTCTGAAGCAGAGGAAACCTCGGATTCTCTTCTCACCCTTCTTCCACCCGGGTAACTCTATCCACACACAGCCCGAGGTCACCCTGCATCAGAACCACGACGAAGGTACTGCGGGAGGCTTCTCTTTCCTGGCTGAGGGTTAGGTCCATCAGGAGCTTTTATGGTTACCTTGATAAGCCTCTCTGAGTTATGTAATTCCTTGTTCATTCAGCAAACATTTTCCGAGTGTTTACCATGTGTAAGGAACTGTGGAAAATGCCTCGATGTGCCCTTAGTGCCTGGAGCTCGCACACTGAGCAAAGCAATGAGACAGATGTACGTACACATAAGTACAAAAGCATCACCGTGATAGTAGGTGCCATACACAGGTACTGGGAGCCAGGTGGTGGTACAGTGGTAACACAGCTGGACCCACGTGGTAAAGGTCCTGGGTTCGCGTCCTGGCAGTTCCCTGAGCATGATGGGTACTTGCATCCCTGTGATCTAAGCCAGCTGGGAGGTAGATTGTGCCAGGAAGACCCTCTTGTAGGTATCTGTCCCTGCTCTCTCGCTCTCTCTCTCTCTTAACTCATGAAAGTAATAAATAAACTTTTAGAAAAATAGAGATAGTACAAGGGGCAACTACACCTAGATATAGAAGAAGGGTCTGCTCCATAAAAAAAAGGGATCATTGGGACCAGCAGTTAGCATAATGGCTATGTCGCTGAACTCCCGTGTAGTTGACTGTGGTTCGAGTCCCAGACCCGGTGGCTTAAACTCACGCCAGGCGCGTGTGCGTGCGTGCCCAAGATCCTGAGAAGAGAATGGAGAAGGGATTGCGACGTGGCCATCCCCCCGGGGGGTGATTTCGCACTTTCTGTCTCTGTCTCTCTGGAGAGTGCACGTGCCCTATGGCAAAAATCTCAAAAAAAAAAAAAAAAAGAAAAGGGATCATTGCTGAAGTCCTTGAAGGCCCAGCAAGACTCTCATAAACACAGGGAAAGTAGAGAATGTTCCAGGCAGAAGGTGTGACTTCAGGGTATGAGGTAAGGCCTGGAATATAGAGAAGTCAGACGACTTCGGTGTAGAGCTTATCTACGGCCCCCACCCCACCAGACCCACTTATTATGAAAAATAAATGTACTCCAAATAGAGTAAAATAAGTAAACTGCTGTGAGCCATCACCCTGCTTCAGCAGAAAGCAGCGTTTTCTAACATGCTTGGAAGCAGAGGGTGAAAGACTGACTTCTGGACTATGGAGGACAGTAATGAGGAGCCATTAAAACCTTGGCGCAGGGGGTTATAAAAGCTGGGGAAGGAGGAAAACACAAACCCAGCAACTCCGAGTTGGGCCAGGGCTTCCTTCATTATGTACCAAACGAGGGTTATTGCAGGGTTTATGCTTATTTGGGGTCGTTGTTTATCTCTAGTTTCTGTTCTTCTCTATGACTCACGGTGCTCGTGGAATCACTGGTAGATAACAGAAGGCCAGGACTGAATTGTGGTCCTGGACAGAGTTCCAAAGCAGGCGTTCAGGTGCAGAAATGAGGCATGGACATCTTCCTTGGAGCGCCATTCCATTGCACATAGCTGATTCCTAACAGCCGAGTCAGGGGTCGTGGCATCCACGTCCTCCTGCCCAGGCTGGTCAGAGAGCGGATGGGCAGACACACAGGAGAAGGTTCACGTGTGTGCTTTTCCCTCAGACCAGATCACTGGGGGCCGACCATCCCAATCTCCTGGGACTTTTTTTACGTGGATTGATCATCCCCAACAGTTGGGCTAATGTTTTTTATTCTTGGTTTTAGCAAATGAAAAAGTAAGACATTTTTGTTTGGGGAATTAACATTTCACAAATGAGAGCTAGATTCCAGACACCCTTGTACTGAATGTCTCACAGCAGTCCCCTCGCGTCTGTGATAGAGAATAAACGAGCATTTCTTGCCTGCTCCATGCCTCTTCCTCTCATCCTTTCCTCCCCTAGATTTACCCTTGCTAAATTTAGCAGCCCCCCCCCCCATTGGGTTTTTCTTCCTGCCATGTTCAATTCCGGCTTGCATAATAGCCAACAGCCACTCCAGAGAAGAGAAGGTGGGTTTACTGGAGCTTGAAGGCAAGAATTTTATTACCTAGCCTGCCTCTTCAGATACTAAGAATGTGTGATATTTGTTTATTTCCCTCTGTCTCTCTTTCTCTCATTATTTAAAAAAAAATTCTGTTTGGAATTCCTGTTCCTTTTATATTTCCAAATGTGGTTGGAGGCTTATGGTCTCACCTCATCACAGATTTTTCCTCCTTTCCCCTTGGCCTGATTTGCCTCCGAAGTAGGTGTGTTTGTTGTCATTCCCGTTTGCAGGAGCTCATCGATGGGAAAAGCTGGCTTACTCTGAGAGCTACTCTCAAACACAGCAAATGCAGATGCACCGCCGCACACTCTGTAACGAGCTCGCTCTCGAGTGTTCCGATGTCAGTGGTGGTGAGCTCAGTAGGCAAGAGAACGGAGCTAACGAGGCCAAGGTCAAGGGTGTCATCGCCCTGCGGACCAGTTAGCTCAGCTTTAGACCCAGCTCTTGAACGCAGCGCATTCCCAGGGACCGTTCTTCCTTAAAGATGACAGCCAGGAAGCAAGACCTAAGAGCCCATGTCTCACTCCTTTGTCTGTCCAGACACAGCGCACGCTCTCAGATGAGCAGGCGGACCTGACGGAAGGGAGCTCTTTGTCAGGTGGTATCCAATGAGATGAGCCATCCAAGGTACAGAGGTGATAGGAAGAGGCTGCCGCCCCCCAGACTTTCAGGTATGCAGGTGTTCTTGGTGACAAAGAGACCAGTGGGGAGGTGGATGGATCGTATGAATTCCCTCCTTCCTCCCCTTCTTCTCTACCAGGGAAGAAAATTCTGGCTCAGCGTGAACTGTCTCCAGAGTCAGTACTGTTACATGTAATGGTGAAGGGTAGAGGTGGTAGCTGTGGGGTACGTTAACACAGAAAGACCTAGTCCTGAATAAAGGTCTGTAAAGTGAGACTACACATAGCAAATCGTCCTTCCCCATTTTACATAATTAGGGCCACAGTGCCATGGAGAGGTGCGTTGGTCCAAGACTACTCACGTTGCCGTTGACTTGGCACAGGTGTGCGTGCGTGTGTGTGTGTGTGTGTGCACGCATGCATCTTGTGTGTGTGTGTCTAAGAGAGAGAGAATGTGCGTGGGGATATGAACGACAACATGAAAGAAAGCAGCATTCCAGAGAGGGCCCCGCTCAGCCCCGAGGCAGCCGGACGCAGCGAGGTCTGCAGAGTGAGGCATATGGGCTTTGTGCAACCTCCTCGTGACTTCGCCTCATCATGGCCTCAACTTAACCAGTTCATTCTTTCTTTCAACATGGGAATTTCTGTCATGATTTTTCACCCATACAGGCATGTAGGTTCCATTAATAAGTGAGCCAGGACAACAGGCAGAAGCAAGAACCAGCTCAGACACACGGGGGTATGGTGTGTGTGTGTGTGTGTGTGTGTGTGTGTGTGTGTGTTTAGCATATTTTAAAGGATGGGATCTGGTGGTCAGTAGCCAGGTTCTCATACTTCATTTTGCCAGAGCAAATCACAAAGACTGAGTTCCCCATCTCCCTGGTTCTCAGTTTCCCCAGTTATAACTTGGGGTGTTAGGCTAAATGGTCTCTAACTTCACTCTCTTTTTTTTTTTTAAGACAGATTTTTGCTATAGGGCACATGCGCTTTCCAGAGAGAATGGGAAACCACCCCCGGGGGATGGCCATGCCACAATCCCTTCTCTTCCATCTTCCTCTTAGGATTTTTGGCACACACACACATGTGCATGGCATGAGGTTCAAGCCACCAGGTCTAGGACTCGAACTGTGGCCGACTATGTGGGAGTCCAATGCCTTAACCACTACACCACCTGCTGGCCCCCCTCTAACCTCTCTTACAACTAAAATCCTGACATCGGATCCAAGCTGTCTGAGTCTCTCTGGGCAACGTGAAGATGAATAGACATGTCCTCTACTCTCAGGGTCTCGGATGAGTAAAATCCAAAGACTTATCAGTGTCCTGTCTGGCACTGATCAGCAGCAGTAGGAAATTGCTTCTGTTTTTATGTGTCTCACTTTATCAGGAACTTCTGATAATGTTGCCTCTCTCAGTAATCAAACCAAAAGTAGCATCACTCACTTCATAGTGAAAAGCCCAGTTTGATCAGATTCTTTGTTGCTTATGACTCATTTCATCTGTGTAATATGAATTAAGTGGTAGGTAGGTAGTTATGTGGAATAGAGAAAAAAATAATCAGTGATACTAATTCTTTCACATACAAATATACACAGAATTCTAAAGCATCTTTAAAATTTTCATACCAACAAATAATTATGAAAAATGTCTTCTAGGGGACGGCAGGTGGTGTGGTGTTTATAGCACTGGGCTCCCACATGGCCAACCACGGTTCAAGTCCCAGACCTGGTGGCTTGCTTTCTCACTTTCCCTTTCTCTCTCTCTGATCAAATTAAAAAATAATAATAAATGGGATTAAATAAATAATTCTCTAAAAATATTTATTCTGTCACACAAAACAGCAACATCTTTTGATTCCTTTAGTTTTCAAATCAGTTACTTTTATATCCCAAGAAACTAGAAGGAACTAATTCTAGCTCCTTTCCAAAGAAAGGTTTTGTCCCCAAAGTATTTATTCAGTTACCATGATCCCTTTAGCATTAGAATACTGAAATCATGTTTCCCTAAAAGTTCATTGGGCAGGGGCCAGCAGGTGGCATAGTGGTTAAGGCGTTGGACTCCCACATGGTCGACCACAGTTCAAGTCCCAAAACCAGCAGCTTGTAAATCATACCAGGTGTGTGTGTGTGCGTGGTGCTTGAAATCCTTAGAGGAAGGTGGGGGAGACAGGACTGTGGCGTGGCCATCCCTCCAGGTGGTGATTTCTCTGCCTCTCTTTCTGTCTGTCTGACAAACACACATGTCTTATAGCAAAAAAGAAAAAGAAAGAGTTTATTGTGGTAATATAAAACAAGATTCCAGTTTGGGTTTAAGTGTCCCTGTGGGACCAGGCATGAACATGAGATGGAACTTGATCTGCATTTCTCAAACATTGTCATCTCATAACCCCTTGGAGTACCTTCCTATAATTTCCACCCCTCAGTCCCATCTTTTTATTTTATTTTTAAGAAATTTTTGCTGTAGGGCCACATGCACTCACCAGAGAGATGGAGAGAGACAGAAAGCGAGAAATCTCCCGCTGGCAGAGATGACCACATCACAATCCCTTTTCCTCCATTCTCCTCTTGGGATTTTAGGCATGCATGCACACATGCCTGGTGTATTTTTCAAGCCACACTAGGGTCTGGGACATGAACCACAAAATTGGCCACGTGGAACCCAGGGCCATAACCTCAATACCACCTGCTGGCCCTGCCACAGCAATTTTTAGTCATCTGACTGTGTACAGTGTGGCAGCTTCCAGCACTCCTGCTGATAATACTGCCACGTTGAAACCAAAGAGAAGAGAAAGGGCCCAGATAATTTTTGATACTCCAAAGTGTCATTAGTCATGATATTAAAAACCCTTCTGAGGGCCAGCCCTAGAGCACACTGACTAACCACTGCACATGTGGAGCCTGATCCCATGTGGCTGACTGTGGTTCGAGTTCCAGACCCAATGGCTTGAAAACACACCAGGCACATGTGCGTTCATGCCCCACGTCCTCATGGGGTGGTGAAATGGAGGGAAAAATGACTGTGGCGTGACCACACCCCATTTTGAGGCACTTTCTCTATCTAGCTATCCCACACTCTCTCTCGGCTGAACACGTGCAACCTAACAATTCAAAACAAAAACAAACAAACAAAAAACTGATGCTAAATTGGACGGAATGGACCCCTGTAGATGATTGACTCCCCCTAGATGAATGGACTTAGCACAGTGAAAACCTCCCAGCCTGTGAGAAATACAGGTTCCGAGTCAGGTCCTGGGTGCCTAGAGCAGAAGCGCTGGTTTGTTGCCAGTCCTGGGTGTGGGTCACTCCTTGAAAGCCAACCTGTCATTACAGGGCTGAGTAAACACCATGGAGATGAGGTGTTTAGCTATTCAGGCCACACCCTGTGACTGGCCATTGTAAAACCACCCCAGGTCTTTAATCTAGCTGGACTTAAGCAGATGACTGAAGTGTCAAGGTGGCCATCGGCTCTGCGTTGACATCTCTGTTATACACTTTAGCCATGGAACACAGGATGGAGCCAGAGAGGCGAGTTCAAATCCTCACTCCCCAGTTTACTAGCTGTGTGCCTTTATGCCAGTTAACTCCTTCACATCTTGCCTTCTGTCTTGTGAAAGAAGCAAAATAGCTACCTGTCTTATAAGATCGATGTAGGAAAAAAATGAGTCGATACAGGAAATACCCTTATCACAGCACGTGTCAGATCACAGACCCTCAATAAATGTATTACGTTGCCAGAAAAGTCAGAACATTTTTTTTTGTTTTTCTATGCAAAAATGTGTCATGAATTTTCCAACAACCCAGTAATTCACTGTCATTATTCAATGTTTGATTGTGTTTTTTTCCTAACTTTTTTTTGTTCTAACTTTTTTTTTTTTTTTTTTTGCTATAGTGCAGATGTGCTTGCTAGAAAGAGACAGAAAGTGAGAAAGCGCCCACCCCGGATTGCCCATGCTGCAATCCCTTCTCCTTCATTCTCCCTCGGGATTTTGGGTATGCACGCACACATGTCCAACATGTCTTTCAAAATGCCAGGTCCAGGACTTAAACTTCATAGTGGCCATATGGGATCCAGCTACCTTCACCACCAGCCACCAGCTGACCCTCTTGTAATTTTTTAGCTATGATAAAGTTTACATAACATAATATTACCATATTACTCATTTTTAACTGTACATTTCTGTAGTGTTAGGTATATTTACCTTGTTGCCAAATGGTTGGATTTTTCTTTGTTTTTTATGATCAGTTATTTAATTAGGTTCTTGGCAAAAAATTTAGAACACCAATTTGTGAGGATAAACTCCATTTGTAAGGGCAAACACAGATCGCAGGTAGCCCTGGAGCTGAGGAACAGCTTTGATTTTTGGTAAAATTTGCGAGTCCACAGCTTTTTGATCAGTCTTGCGCTGCTCTGAAATCTCGTATTTCTCCTTCTCTGTGTCGAAGATCTCACCTTCCTGGTGTCTGGGCTTCCGCAGTTTCGTTTTCTTGAAGTAAGGTACGTTAGGATTTGTGCTTTGCTGGTATCAGTTTTCGTGGCGGTGGCAATGACAAATTTCTGGTATGTTCTGTGTAGTGGAACTCGATTGAGAACCAGCGGTCCAGTTACAGTAGCAAGCCACTGCTCAGCTGCTTCAGGAAAACCACTCTCGTGCCTCTGTGGCGTCCAGTGAGGATGCTCAGAATTGACCCAGGAGTGATGCTTGCTCGCAGCTTTCTCACATGCTGACTGAAGGGTTTTTTGCCGTGGCTCAACAGCTTTCAAGGCACATCTTCAGTAGGATAATACCTAGGCATTTTGCACAGTTTAACCACCTAGGTACCAAGATCCTTGTCTCCACCAACTGGTTTTGTGACAGTCACAAGAACCTTCTCTTCTTTTTCGATCCTGGATTTAGTGACCAAGTATTTCCTCTTTTACATGGCCTTCCTGGAATACATGGCAGACCAGGAGTATCTGCTGATGCCCCGGACTAGGACTGGGTTACAGCTGCAATGGGACTTCCCCTTCTTGGGCTTTTTAGCCTTGGGGTCACCGTTTTTAACCTTGCCACTGGCATCTACCTGCCTTCTTGGCTTCAGGTTTCTTCTCCTTAGTATCGTGCTTTGCAGCTTTTTCGCCTGCCATCTTGTATAGTAGGAAAGAGCGGTTGGATTTTTCTTACTTCCAGTTCCAGTGTTCTTACCATCTTATTATTGCCACTGCTTTGCACTTTATGCAAAACCAAACGTGTGCAGTCCATACACAGGAAGGGCCTGCTGCCTCCCCTGTGCCACTATTCTAGAACACCTTCGTGAATTAACTGGGCACCATCTGTAGCATAATTCCCATTGGAAAATACATTTGAAGTGCCAATCTTTTTTCTTTTTTTTTTTTTGTATTTTTAAGATTTGTTTGTTTGTTTGTTTGCCATAGGGCACATGCACTCACCAGAGAGACAGAGACATAGAGAGAAAAGTGAGACATCATCTCCTCTCCCCCAGGGGAATGGACAGGTCGCAGTCCCTTCTCTTCCATTTTCCTCTTGAGATTTTGGGCATGTACGCACATGTGCCTGGCATTTTCAAGACACCAGATCCAGGACTCGAACCCAGGACAGCCATGTGGGAGTCCAGTGCTTTAACCACCACACTACCTGCTGGTTCCTAAAGTGCCCATCTTAATTGTGTTCAGAACGCAGCCGGTTTTGAAGTGAGTGCTGGCGTTTTGGTCCTCCCTGGCCCCTCGGAGGCATTTTATTAATCTCTTGGCTGTCTCCCCCCACGTTTAAGAACTAGGAGATTAACCCCTTTGAACCCCTTTCCATTCTGGTTTGTGACCTGGCAGCGGGTTAGGAGTGCCAGCCCGAGAGTGGGCTCTGGTCTGGGCACCCTTCTCCCGGGTCACAGAGCCTCCAGGCACCCTTTCCCCAGCAGGCCTCCTTTTACTCTTCTGCAAGGCCTCCTTTCCCTTTCAGGACCTCGTGATCCTGCTTTGCTGCAGACATTTCAGGGCAACATGACCTTTTACCTCCTGACCTCTGTCCCTTCTGTAGCAAGTGGCAACGTGGGGGCACTGGATTATGCGGGGTGCCTCTTTGCAGCTCGTCTGGGTGCTCAGTCTGCTTCAGGACAGCCCACCCTCCCTGACTCCTCTAGGTTCCTCCCATGGCTGAAGGCTGCTTGCACCCCTAGGAGTAGCCACCTCTTAAGCTAGGAGTTTGAGGGGCAAGAGATCCCTACTATGCATGAATAACTCCCGCTAGGCAGGAAGTGCCCAAGAAACTTCCTTCACCCCTAGGGAAATGTCATTCGAGCCCTTTGTGATAAGAGGACTGGGAGGCAGTCTCCAATCCCTGCAGAGCAGGAAGCCCTTGGCTCAGGGGTTATCTTGCCCTTTTCTCACTCGGGGGCTCCTTGACCCAGCTCCTATCGTGGGGCCACCCTGACCCCCATCAGGGTAAATGACGAGAGGTCCCACCACCACACACAGATTTCATTCATTTGTTGGAAGTGTGATCCCTTGATTTTTCTTCTTCTTCTTCTTCTTCTTTTTTTTTTTTTTTTTGCTATAGGACACATGAACTCGCAGCAGAGAGGAAAAGTGAGAAATCACCCCCTCCAGGGGAGATGGCCTCACCACAGATCCTTCTCCTCCATTCTCCTCTCCGGATTTTGGGCATACACGCACACAGGCCTGCCATGTCTTTCAAGCCGCCAGGTCCATGACTTGAACCGTACAGTTGGCCATGTGGGAGTCAGCTACCTTAATCACCATGCCACCGGTTGGCCCTGAAATGTATTTTGAATTGCACTTCAGGACCTCAAATCTTTACCTTTTATGTAGCTGTTCATACCTCATCGTTTCCACTGATCTTTTGCAAAACTACTGGGACACAGCCCCTTCTCAAAGAATGCGGAACAGTGGACTGAGGTGCTGAGTGTGAGTTCCCTGCTGGGCCTGTCGATTTATGTCCCCTGACTGGCTTCTCTGATTGTCATCCATGGCTGTCGGGAAAGCCGGGTGGCTGAAATGTGGTCCTGGTATGTGAGGTCTGCCCCAGAGATTTTTCAGTCAAAACCCATGACACTCATCAAAGGCAGTTTTTGTTTTTTTTGATTTTTTTCTTAGGATGATTAGTTATTCATTGTTTATTACATGGTTACATTGGATCAAATTTGCTGGATTTTAAGTAGAAGACTTTTTCTAATAAGTAAAAGGAAAAAGGAATGAGAAAACAGACTTTCTTTTAAATATCGCGTTTAAAGACCTGATTAATTTGGGGCTGTTTGATAGTGAAAAGGGGGATTATTTGTGTCCAAAAGAGGTCTACGAAGAGGAAGGTTTGGGATCAGAAAAGACTTGCAACCAGAACGACAGTTTCCTACCCGTCTTCGGTCTCTTTCCCTCCCTTCCTTCTTTGCCCACACACTAATTATGTGTGGCTCTCCCTCCCTCTTCCTGCTGTATCTCCCTCCCATATCAGGACCTTCAGAACGAGGGCAGTGTAGATATTTTCCCAGTTTCCCAGCTGGGCAACTCACCAAGAACAAACCCAGACATCAAGGCCAGACCAAAAAAATCTTCTTGTTTTAGACAGAAGACTCCTACATCTGGGGATTTTATGCACCCACTGTCCGCTCAGTGCATTTCCTGTGTCCGGAGCACCTCTGCCTGCCGGCTCTGGTCTCGTAAGTTTCCATACCCTGCTGCCAACTCGGAATAACAGAGGCACCAGGCGGCAGGGTAGGAACGTCATCGCCCACTCGTACGTGGGCGCATGCTTTGCAAACTGGAACGAGGCTTGGAAGGTCTCGTTACAGGCCTTTCAGCCTTGACAGTGTTGTGCCCAGACCACCAGGAGCCTGGAATTAAATGCCCTCAGATCTAGTTCTCTACCATTAATGCTATCAGCCCCATCAAGTACTTCCTCTTTGAGTGGTGTCTGCAGAGAAATAAATAAATCAAGCTCCTCTGGTCTCGTTCCTGCCCAGATCATGAGTCAAAAGTAAAATGGGAGTTGGATAGTCTAGAGCGCTGTCTCCCTCCTTCGTTGTTCCCAGAGATCTGGGCAGGAACAGAGAGTGAAATCTCCCCAGGACGTTACATCAGTTCCTCTCTTCCCCTTGGCATGAAAGTCTTTCCTCTCACAGCCCTCCCAGACTTCCTAAGGCTTGCCTAAGTGCACACCCACACTCCAAGCCTTGATGCCAGGACATCAAAGAAGGCTGCAGGTAGCCAGATGACTGACCAACACTTATGTCCATTGTGAAATTATAACACAGGAAACGGATTCAGGAAATGGGATTTTTCAGTACATGGTCTTCATCATCCTTAAGTATTTTTAAACCTTAATAAGTTTCAAGTAAAGACAGAGAGTCTGTAAATGCCCTCGAGAAGAAAATATATGAGAGTTCGGAAGGAAACGATCTTAAGTCGTTTCTTACAAGGATCACGTTCTGTGACAAATGAAAAGTGAGCCAGAGACAAAAGATAAATTAGGTTTCATGGGCAGCAGATTTGAGATCCATACTGGCCATCAAAAGAAAACTTGCCTTGTCCCCAAAAGATTGCAGATCAGTTCTATTATACTAATAACCTTAGCTGTTAAAGGTAACACCTGGGGACAGCAGGTGGCATAGTGGTTAAGGCACTGGACTCCCATGCAACCAACTGCGGTTTGAGTCCCGGACCCAGCAGATTGAATCACACTGCATGTGTGTGCGTGTGTGCACAAAATCCTGTGAGGAGAATGAAGACGGGGGTATGGAGTGGCCATCACCCCCTGGGGGGTGATTCCTCGCTTCCTCTCCAGTGAGCATACACTCCCTGTAGCAAAAACCCTCCCTCCCCCCCAAAAAAAGCTAACTCCTTTGGCCTAGGTAGTACCCTGTAAGCATTTATTCTATATTCTGGGTCAAAGTCAGGAAGTTGGTGCTTGCCTTTCTAACCCATATCCTTGCAAAGTGGTTTTAGCACCTAAGAAAACTTACAACACGAAAGGTCACACCTGTATAAAAGTAGAGAGACTCATGTAATGAAGCACCAGGTCCCAGCACCAGTTTGGACCCTCAGCTTGTGACCACTGGGTCTTCCTCTGTGCGCCATCTGTTCTCTCATCCTAGATTATCGGTGAGCAAATCCCAGATACATCATTACATCTGTAAATATATCAATATAGGTCTGAGAAGATAGGGACTCTAAAACTATAATCAGGGACCAACAGTTAGCATAATGGCTATGTTGCTGGACTCCTACGTAGTCGACCGTGGTTCTAGTCCCGGACCTGGTGGCTTAAAACTCACACCAGGCACGTGTGCATGCATGCCCAAGATCCCGAGAGAAGAATGGAGGAGAAGGGATTGCGGCGTGGCCATCCACCCAGGGGGTGATTTCTCAGTTTCTATCTCTCTATCTCTCTGTGTCTGTCTGGCGAGCGCACGCACCCTATGGCAAAAACCTCTCCAAAAAAAAAAAATTAAAACCATAATCATAGAGTCATCACACCACCTAAAACTTACAGTCTGAATCAGAATCCAAACATGGGTCTCCACATGACAGAGAGTTAGTATGTCTCTTCAATTTCTTTCAAGCTGTAGCTTCTCATTCGTATCCTTCATGCGGGTATGTTTGAACACTCTCTCTTTAGGCTTTTAAAAGAAATTACCCATAATTAGTGTAACTTTTCCCCTATACATAGTATCTTTTTTTGCCTTCTGGTTACTTTCAGATTTTCTCGTTATTTTCCAGCAGTTTAATTATGATGTGCTTGGTGTGGTTTTCATCATGTGTGTCCCGCTTAGCATTCACAGGACTTCTTGGATTTTATGTTTATTATTGTTGATGTTGCGGTTATCAAATTTGGGGACAATCTGGCTATTATTCCTTAATTTTTATTTTTCTTTTTTTTCCCCCTTGTTCTTACCTATGTTCTTCTTTTTAGATTCTGATTAAATATAAATTAGACTATTGCATATTGTCCTACAGGTCACTGAGGATTTATTTGTTTGCTTTTAATTTCTATTGACCTGTGTTCAAATTTATAATCCTTTTCTCTCATCTCCAGTGTGCTCTTTTTTTTTTTCTTTTTTTTTTTTTTTTGGAGAGGTTTTTGCTATAGGGCGTGTGCACTCGCCAGAAAGACAGAGAGAGACAGACAGACAGAAAGCAAGAAATCACCTCCCAGGGAGATGGCCATGCTGCAATCTCTTCACCTACATTCTCCTCTCGGGATCATACATATGCGTCCGGTATGAGTTTAAGCCACCCAGTCTGGGACTTGAACTGCGGTCGACTACATGGGAGTCCAGCGACATAGCCATTACGCTAACTGCTGGTCCTTCCAGTGTGCTCTTAAGTCCATCCAGTTCAATCTTTCATTTCAGGTATTGTACTTTTCAGCTCTAGAATCTTCTTTTTTTTTTTTCTTTTTAAGTTTTCATTTCTCCTTTAACAGTCTCTTACCTGCCATCACTCATAATGACCATTATGTCCTTTAAGTGTTTGAACTTATTTATAATAGCAGCTACCAGGTCCCTTTTTGCTAATTCCAATATCTGGAATATCTTCAGGTCTATTTCTGTCAACCGCCTTTCCTCTTGATTATAAGTCACATTTTCCTATCGTTTCTTTTCTTTCTTTTCTTTTTTTTTTTTGGGGGGGGGGAGGTTTTTGCTATAGGATGCGTGTGCTCTCCAGATAGACAGAGAGAGACAGAGACACAGAAAGCGAGAAATCACCCCCTGGTGGAGGATGGCCACGCTGCAATCCCTTCTCCTCCATTCTCCTCTCGGGATCTTGGGCACGCACGCACATGCGCCCGGTGTGAGTTTAAGCGACTGGGTCCGGGACTCGAACTGCAGTCGACTACATGGGAGTCCAGCAACATAGCCATTACGCTAACTGCTGGTCCCCTGTCTTTCTTTTTTTTAAAGGGCCCACATGCTCACCAGAGAGAGAGAGAGAGAGAGAGAGCACCCCCTGATAGTGTGTGCTCATGCCACAGTCCCTTCTTCATTTCTCCATCCTGTCAGGATATTAGACATGCATGCACACATCCACCAGGGCCAGAATTCATACCACAGTTGGCCATATACCATCAGCTTTCCTTTTTTTTATTTATTTATTTATTTTTTTTGAGAGGTTTTTGCCATACGGTGCGTGCGCTCACCAGAGAGACAGACAGAAAGCGAGAAATCACCCCCCAGGAGGGATGGCCATGCCACAATCCCTTCTCTCCCGTTCTCCTATCAGGATCTTGGGCACGCACACACAAGCGCCCGGCGTGAGTTTTAAGCCACCAGGTCCGGGACGTGAACCGCAGTCAACTACATGGGAGTCCAGCGACATAGCCATTACGCTAACTGCTGGTCCCCCATCAGCTTTCTTAACCACTAGGCTATGGGGCTGGTCTTCTATTTCTATTTCTTCTTATGTCTAGAAAATGTTTATTGGATTCTGAACATGGTCAATAACACATTGTAAAGACTCTGAATTGTGCTGCATTATTCTGAATAGTGTTCAGTTTTGTTTTAACAGGCAGTTAAATTAAAGTCAGTCACTTTGAATTTGTGGTGCTTCGTCTTCCATTTCATTAGTGTAAATCTGTTCTAGTATTGCCGTTATCCCTCATCCAGATCTGTCCTGGGACAGTCTTTACTCCTTTACTCCTAAGGTGTGGCCATCTTGGGCAAAGCCTGGGGTGTTTACAGAGCCTTGATAAGACTCAAACTCAACTCTGTCCCTATGCAGTACCCAGCAGCAGCATTCTATCCATATCTTTCATGGTTGCTTTTCACTGAACTTAGAGTCTCCCCACATATGTGCTGTACAAAAGTCAGACAAGAAAGACAGAAAGTCAGACAAGAATTTGAGGGAACTTTTTTTAAGAATTATTTTATTTAACTTTTAATTAATTTGTTTGTTAATTTGTTTTTATTTATAAATAAATAAATAATCTGACCAGAGAAGAACAGATGGAGAGAGAGGGAAAGTAAGATACAAGCCTCCAAGTCCAGAACTCCAGCTGTGGTCGGCCACATGGGAGTCCAGTGCCCTTACCCAGCACGCCACTCACCGGCCCCTGAGGGAACTTATACATGCCAGTTCAGCGACTGCCCCCTCTGCAGCTCCCTCCTGTGCTGGATTTGCTTCCTCAATTTTGTGCCACTCTGGCAGCTGCATACTCGATCCTGTGTCATCTCAGATGGCTTTCTGTTCTTGTTCTAACTGCCCAGTGCCACATGGGCTGAGGAGGGCTCTACGGGAGAAGGCTACATAAAGAAGGGTCTTACTCTGGACAGGTCCCTTTCAAGAGTGAAGTCTCCTTTGGTTTTTGTCTTACTTTTGGTCACTGTCTTCAGTATCTTCAAATAATTGTGGGTTTTTTGTTTTGTTTTGTTTTTCTCTATAATTTCTCTCTAAGGAAGGTTAATCTGGTACAAACCACTCTACCATGGTTGAAACTGGAATGGTTCCTCTCCTTTATTAAGCAGTAGCAGATCCTAAGTACTTCATCTTCCTTTTCTTATTAACCATAGAGCCTGAGCACCAGTCTTTAGGAAAATATTGAGATACTCCTTCTTCCTTTTTACAGTTGACTAGTACTCCATTCTTGAGAGAAAAACTGATTTATTAAACCATTCTTCCTTTGACAGCTATTCCAGTGATTAAGCACTTTTGAATTCATGGTAGCAGATTCCATGTAGTCCTTTTTTAAGGGCCCACATGCTCACCAGAAAGAGAAAAAGAGAGAGAGAGAGAAAGCACCAGACTTTTGAGTGAACCCTTTGTTGTCAAGGGCTTATTATAACCAATAATATATGCAATATTAACATAAACAATATTTCTTTTGTTCAGTTTCAAATGACCGGTAAAGTCTAGCGAAACTTGAAGAGAAAACAATCTTAGGTGGCTTATGGTTAGGGTGCTGGACTCCCACGTGGCTGACCATGGTTCAAGTCCCAGGTCTGACGGCTCTCACTCTCTCTCTCTCTCTCTCTCTCTAACTTTCTCTCTCTCTAGTGAGCATGTGTGCCCTATGTCAAATTTTAAAATAAGAGTAATAATAGATCAACTTTTTAAAGTCTCTTTTCCTGTTAAATCTGTGTAAAACTTGAAGAACTAACAGCTCTGTCCTTGTTTACTGACCCTATCACATTCCCAGACCCCACGTGTTCTTCACGTATTATTATCTTAATGGACATAGGTAATATCTTGCACTGCTTAGAATCAGGGACAGGTCTTTAACCAGAACAAAGACCAGCAAACATGTACAGCTTTTGGCAAGACAGCTCTAGAAACAGATGTTGCCAGGCAGATCTGATTGAGGTGCATGTGAAGCCCTGTGGAAAGCCCCGTTTCTTTTTGGTATTTGTTTGTTTGTTTGTTTTTGAGAGGTTTTTGCTATAGGGCACATGCACTCGCCAGAAAGGCAGAGAGAGACAGACAGAAAGCAAGAAATCGCCCTCCAGGGGAGATGGCCACACCACAATCCTTTCTCCTCCAGTCTCCTCTCGGGATCTTGGGCACACGCACACATGCCTGGCGTGAGTTTAAATCACTGGGTCCGGGACTCGAACTGCGGTTGACTACATGGGAGTCCAGCGACATAGCCATTATGCCACCTGCTGGTCCCAAAGCCCTGTTTTTATGAGATGTCCACCTAAACCTTAGCAGCGACCCTTGAAGTCACATGTGTGCTGATTCGTCCCTTGACCCAGAGCCCGAGTCACTTCTGTTTCTGAGCTGTGTTCACCTCTGATGTCCTTGCTCTGACGTCAGCAGCTTGAAAGTTCAAGTGGGTAGGGTGAAGGTGTCGCTGGAGGGACTCATCCATCTTTCTCATTTCTGCCTGTCTCTGAGCATTCGAAGGGTGTGTGTACTCACCAATAAGGTGCTTATAAAAATTCATTCAGAAACCAGCCAGTGGTGTGGTGGCCGAGGTGGCTGGATTCCACAAGGCCGACTGCATCATTCGAGTCCCAGACCCAGCGGCTTGAAAAATGCCTGGTGTTGGGACCAGCAGTTAGCGTAATGGCTATGTTGCTGGACTCCCACGTAGTCGACCGCGGTTTGTGTCCCGGACCCGGTGGCTTAAACTCACGCCGGGCGCGTGTGCATGCGTGCCCAAGATCCCGAGAGGAGAATGGAGGAGAAGGGATTGCGGCGTGGCCATCCCCCCTGGGGGGTGATTTCTCGCTTTCTATCTCTCTGTCTCTCTCTGCCTGTCTGGCGAGCGCACGCGCCCTATAGCAAAAACCTCTCCAGAAAAAGAAAAAAAAAAAAAAGCCTGGTGTGTCTGCATGTGCACCTAAAATCCTGAAAGGAGAATGGATTGTGGTGTGGTCATCGCACCTGGGAGATGACCTCTCACTTCCTATCCCTCTCTCTTTCTCTCTCTCTCTCACTCTCACTCTGTCTCCCTCTCTGGCGAGCACACACACCCTATACTAAATTTAAGAAAAGCATTCCTTCAGGAACCAGCAGTTAGTGTAATGGCTATGTCGCTGGACTCCCACGTAGTCGACCGCGGTTCGCGTCCCGGACCCGGTGGCTTAGAACTCACGCCGGGCGCGTGTGCGTGCATGCCCAAGATCCCGAGAGGAGAATGGAGGAGAAGGGATTGCGGCGTGACCATCCCCCCTGGGGGGTGATTTCTCGCTTTCTGTCTCTATGTTTCTCTCTGTCTGGCAAGCGCACGCGCCCTACAGCGAAAAACCTCTCAAAAAAAAAAAAAAAAAAAAGCATTCCTTCAAGTACAAAATTCTCATTTTCTGAATTAGGGCTTCTAGTCATGCTTACTGCAAGTCTCAATATAATTGTGTTTCCCAGTTTCTCTGTAGCAATGTGACAGATAGTATAATGAGTACCTAAATCTAGAATCTGATCAGAGATTTTCTGGTTCTAATCTCCATACTGGCTTAGATAAATTACCTAATTCTTTCTCTTTCGTTCTCTCTTTCTTTCCTTTTTTATTTTTTTAAGTTTTTGCTATAGGGAGGCATTTCACTTGCCAGAGAGAGACAGAAATCACCCCCCAGGAGGGAGGGCCGCACTGCATTCCCGTCTCCTCCTCTCTCCTCTCAGGACTTTGGGTAGGCACACACACGTGCCCAGCGTGATTTTTATGCCACCAGTCTCAGACTCAAACTGCAGTTGGCTATGGGGAACTCCAGTGCCTTAACCACTATGCCACCTGCTCCTCCAAGTCACTTATTCTTTATGCCTTGGTTTTGTCATCTGTAAAATAGGAGTAACGGTGGTATCTTCTGCTTAGGGGTGTGGCAAATTTTGAACACTAGAATACAGTTCCTAGGCTACAGCAGTGATTAATCATTGTTAGTCATAGTGGTAGGTATCGTTAATATCAACAGTTCATAGAGGCAGAGAATATGAACACTGGGTTAGGAAAACTTAAGTCAATAAAAGCCTCTAAGGGAAATGCCTGAGGACGCGTAGCAGAGTCAGATGAGAAGATAAGCATGGACACTGCAGGGCATTTATCAGCCACTGGCAGGTGAGTAATGGATTGTTTGCAGGTGTTCTTATTGCAGGTATATGCACTTTAAAATTTTTTAAATAATTATTTTATTTTACTTATTTATTTTAATTTGACAAGAGAGGGACAGAGTGAGAGAGCAAGAGCAAGAGAATGAAAGAAAGTAAAAAAGCAAGCCACCAGGTCCGGGACTCGAACTGCAGTCAGCCATGTGGGAATCCAGCGCCCCTAAACACCACACCACCTGCCTCCCCCTGCACTTTAACATTTTTGAAGCAGCGAAAGCAACATGCTACAATACACTGCCGTTAGAACGTGGCGAGGCCCCTGTCCTCTCAGTTCCCTGGGTTCTGTGACTGTCTTTCTCTCTGCCCCACAGACAACTGTGTCCAGAGGACCCCCAGGCCACCCGTGGAGAATGTGCACCACAACCCTCCCACCATCGAACTGTTGCACCGCTCCAGGTCGCCCGTCACCGCCAACCACCGGCCTTCCCCTGACCCTGAGCAGCGGCCCCTCCGGTCCCCCCTGGACAACATGATCCGCCGCCTCTCCCCTGCCGAGAGGGCCCAGGGACCGAGGCTCCACCAAGAGAACAACCACCAGGAGCCCTACCCCCTGTCAGTGTCTCCCATGGAGAATAACCACTGCCCGGCGCCCTCTGAGTCCCACCCGAAGCCCTCCAGCCCGCGGCAGGAGAACACCCGCGTGATCCAGCTCATGCCCAGCCCCATCATGCACCCCTTGATCCTGAACCCCCGGCACTCCGTGGATTTCAAACAGTCCAGGCTCTCCGAGGACGGGCTACACCGGGAAGGGAAACCCATCAACCTCTCTCACCGGGAAGACCTGGCATACATGAACCACATCATGGTCTCCGTCTCCCCACCAGAAGAGCACGCCATGCCCATCGGGAGAATAGCAGGTGAGCAAGCTCCCCCCTCTGGGCTCTTCCCATCAGGGGAGCCCCGCAGAGCCCTGCTCTCACCAGAGCCTGGCAGCTGCTCACCCCGGTCCCAATTAGGTGCCCTCCAGGCTTCAGCCAGGATGAGGTGAAATCCCCAATGGCCCAGTTAACGAGCCACTGAGATGGAGTAGTTAATGAGCCCCAGAAATGTTAAGAAACAAACGTCCTCGGGAACCAGCAGTTAGCGTAATGGCTATGTCGCTGGACTCCCACGCAGTTGACTGAGGTTCACATCCTGACCCAGTGGCCATCCCCTCTGGGGGGTGATTTCTCGCTTTCTGTCTCTATGTCTCTCTCTGTCTGTCTGGCTAGCGCAGGTGCCCTATAGCGAAAACCTCTCCCCCAAAAAAAGAAACAAACATCCTAGGTCTTGCTTACAAGGAGAGTCACATCAGAATCATAGCTAACTGCAAACATTTAAAATAAAAGGTTTACAAGCATGCTAATGGGCCTGTCCTGAAGTTCCAGCAGCTAATTAATGGCCAGACACAGCACAAAGAATCTTTGTCTCAGCCACAGGCCTGTAATTCCATCCTGGGGCACTAACTCAACGTGGTCTCCTCCTGGGAAGGAGGTAGGAGGACAGCAGGGTTGGATGTCAGAGGCAGGTGTTGCTAGATCATTTGGACAGAGGAAACCACTCCCAAATTCTTTTTCTTTTATGATGACAAGCCCAAATTTGCTTCCTAACACAAGAAACCAGTGGAAACCGCTGAGGGGAAAAAAAACTATACATTGTGTTTTTGTCAGTCTGTCCATAATTCACATGAATTCATTCTCCAGCTTACTCCTCTAACCACTGGGCAAGGTTAGTTCATCTCTTCACATCTGGAAAATTTATGGAGTACCTACTATGTGCAGATAGACACATTAGGAGTAGGGAATACCAAGCTGATGTAGCACACAATGTCTTTTTCCTCAAGGAAGTTCGGATTTAGGGGAGAGACGAATGTGAAAATCACTAAGATAGAAGCAGAGTGAGATAAGCCCCAAGTCTCGTTCGTCCAGTGTACAGTCACTCTTTGAGCACCAACTATGCGCCAAAATAATAAAGTGCTTTGGAAGCAAACAGAGGGAAGGTACGTTTTGACTAGATGAGCCAAGCGAGGCCCTGCAGGGCAGACAGTTTTGTCCTTTCCACAGTGAGACAGAGGCCCAGAGCATCCCCGGCCTGACCTGCTGGGAGAAGTGCCTGGGACGGAGCTCTGGCTGACCGCTGGGATGCAGCGAGGCTCTAAGAACAGGCACTGCTGCAAGCCAGTTCTACCTCTGCTGGGACTGCTTGTCCCTTTTTTTTACATCATTTCTTTCTACATTCTTCTCTGTCCTCTCATGCACGTCCAGTGTTGCCTCAATTTTATTGTTATAAATAGTTTATATCAGAGATATTGAATAATCAAGAAAATAAATGGAAACTAAATGACTTGTATGTTTAAAAAGCTATGAAAAATGGAATGATGTATGTTTGGGATTCAATTCCAAATGACCCCAACAGGGTTGGGGTGGACAGTGGGTGGGATAGTCCTGAGGTAAGGTTGGTCATGAGGTGCTGAGGAGCTATGGCTGGATGGTGGATGCAGGGGGTTCACACTAGTTTTCTTTCTATGTATATACTCTCTATCTATCTATCTATCTATCTGTCTATCTATTGGGTCATTGGAAAAGTCATGACATATTTTTCAATATTTTTCCATGTAAAAATGCATTAGGACTTTTCTGATGACTCAATACATTACATTTTTTAATCACAAAAAAGAAAAAAGGAACTGTGAAGAGAAAAGAATAGGTGGTAAAGAAGTAAAGTACTTAGGGAAAAGGAATTTCCCAGAATATTGGCAAAGAAGGATGGGATTAGTGTATTGCTGTGATCCATACAGTGTGTGTGTGTGTGTGTGTGTGTGTGTGTGTGTGTGTGTGTGTGTATTGGGTCGTCGGAAAAGTCATGATGCATATATGTCATGACTTTTCTGACAACCATACACACACACACACACACACACACACACACACACAAGATACATATACACATACTAGAATATATATACAGACACACACACACATATAAGAGATATATACACACATTAGAATATATATACTCTATATACCATATATATACACTAGTCTATAGGTATAGGGTATATATAGGTGTATATATATATAGATGTATATCTACATAGGTGTATACACCTATATATACACACACATACATACACCTGCATATACCCTATACCTATATATACAGTATACATAGATGTGTGTGTGTGTGTGTGTGTGTGTACACCCTTCTCCTCTTCTTGCAGGGTCTCCATAATAGTACTGGACATTTTGCAGACACTTTTTGCTTGCTTATAATTCTCAGGACTGCTCTTTTAGGTAGCTTATAACTGCTCCATTCATTTTATGTTAAGTGGTCACTTGCACAGGGGAAATGACAAAGGGAACCTCCTCATGAGCAGGGGCCTTCGCCCAGCGTCAGATAAGGGCCAGGGGATAAGGGATGGTTCTTGCTGCTTTGGCTTCTGTTCATAATGCTCCCCTCCTTGTCCAGGTGTGTCGTGTCCACCTCCTCCATGACACTTCACCACAGACTTCTTGGGAACCTAAAATCAACCTATTAATTAAGAAAGATGAATTAATTAGACTTACAGAGTTATTTTTGTCTTGTTTAGTAAAGTTGTAAATATTCAAATTATTGTTTTCTTAACATCATAGTATTTTTAAAAATTGTACTCCTAATCATCAGCATGGTTTAATAATGAATAAATTCTCATCAGTAAAGAAGCTCGGTGGACCAACCAAATGATGAGCCCCATGTCTGTGGGTGCCCTCTCTCTGGGAACACACAGAAAGGGAGAATTTCTGCTTTATTGTGTGGCCCCACATAATCAGAATATTCATATCAGTAATCCTGGGCCCACATTTCTTAGACGATTGCATTGGGCCCAGCAGATGGCATAGTGGTTAAGGTGCTGGACTCCCACATGGCTAACTATGGTTTAAGTCCCAGACCCGGTGGCTTGAAACTCAGCCAGGCACATGTGCGTGCATGCATGCCCAAAATCCTGAGAGGAGAGTGGAGGAGCAGGGACTGCAGTGTGGTCATCACCCTGGGGGGTGATTTCTTACATTCTCTGTCTCTCTCCATCTCTCTGGGGAGTACATGCACCCTATAGCAAAAAAAAAAAAAAAAAAAAAAAAACCTCTCTTAAAAAAAATAAATAAAAGCATTGACTTCTTCAATGAAACCCTAAATTTAATATTAATGCTTTAATGGTATAGTCAGAAGCTTTACATCTCTAGATAAATATATGAACTCATTGTAACTAAAAGACACAGTTTTTCTCAGAGGTGAAATGGGAGGATTGAACTGGATGGTGTCTGAAATACCTTCCAGCTTGCAAATCTGCAATTTAGCACTTGGTCTTGGCTCTGTAATCTTTCAAAGGAGCTCATCACAGTTCTATGCTCCTAAGTTTCTTTTGGGGTACCCCTGTCTCTGTACCCAGCCCTTCATGTATCCTTCTGAAATATTCAGATTCTTGTAAAATTGATTCTGGAGGTCAAATCCATTGTACAATGTAAAGTTCTGTCATTCTGGAACAGCCATAAAAAGCCTTTAAGTCTCTATAAAGCAGCTGTTAGATGAGAAAACTTCACTCCTTCAAGCTTTTTAAATGAGCACAGCCCAGCAAGACATCAAGGTGCTACCGATGTCACACCAGTGAGTAACCGGAATTGGGAGGTATGACAGAAACACTGCTCACAAATGTGGGTCAAACAGCGAAGACGAACACTCACCATTCAGATATCATTTGCTCAGATGCACTAGGACGTGTGCATTTGGATACCTTCCCTGTCTCAGGGACTATATTGCATTTTTACAGGGGTGGGGGCAGGTTCAAGGAAGTGTAAGACATAATCTTCATCATGAAAGAGCTGAGCACAGTGAGCTATAAAAGTGCAAGTGCATTAATACGTCTTAGATGGTCTCTTGTTAGAGAGGTCAGAGTGGGGATGTCAGAGGCTGCAGAGAGAGCTGGCTTTTAGCAGGGCCTAGATGAATGCTCGGAATATGGACAAGTGGAGATTAGGAAAAAGGAGGTCATTCCAGGTGGAGAAAACTTCAGTAGCAAAGCCAGATGGAGCCCAGGATATTTTTTCTATTTCTGGTTGAAATGTAAATCCCTAAGGCCACATGTATCCAGGTCAATTTTATTATTTTTCAGAAATTCAGTTTTATGCTTTTTAGTATTTTTGAAATTAGGATGCATCATACAATTAAAAGGTTACATGCAAAGTTACTGCCATTGACTCGGGTTTTTGGCGTGCAGTTTTGCCAAACTAAAATAAGCAAAGAGGAGAGTCAGTAGGTTGTTGACAACCACAAATTGGATCTATTTCAATTTGATATAGTTTGTTGTTAAAGGAATTACTTTTCAAAGGATAAGGAGAACTGTTGTTAAGAGTTTAATGTGTTGGAATGACCAGTATTGATGAGAGAGAGCTTAACACAGGACAGAGATCCCTGGGTTCTGTTTTTTTATTGACTAGCCAATGATTTTTGCTGCAATGAGCAAGCCATCTCTTTCTGTCCTTGATCTCTATTTGTTTTCTGTAGGGAAGGCTTTCTGGAGGGCAGGGGATGGGGGGCATCTGTCATCTCAGACTTTTCTCTACTTACAGAAGTTTCTCTGTCCCACGTCCCACCACCCTGTTGAGCAGCCAGAAGGCATATTGGCCATGAGGTTGACAAGATGTGACTCTAGGGATGCTGGGAGTCATGTTTTCAGGATGGATTGAAATTCTTTCCTAGAACTAGATGATTTCAAAGTGAGAAAAAAAAAAAAAAGGCCTTTAACAGTAAAAGAACTTGAGATTCAGATACGTCGAGAGTCCAGCCTTGAGCTCCTGTCCAGTATTCTTCCTGAAACACTTACTTCTTTCTAGCCGAAGACTGTAGAGCCGGGATTAGAAACTATAGCTTGTGGGCCAAACCCAGCCACCACATGTTCTTCTAAGTCTAGTTTTATTGGAAAATGGTCACACCCATGTATTTAGCACTGTCTGTGTTTGCTTCTGTGGTGCAGTGCCATTCTTGAATAGTTACTGAAATTGGGTGGCCAGGAAGGCCTAAAACATTTACCCATTGACCCTTTAGAGAAAAAATATGCTGTCTCCTGCTCGGTAGTGTTGTTCATTTGTGTGGACAGTGTGCCTGGAATCACAGGCCTAATGTAAAATGGACATAGAAAACAGCGCCCCTGCTCTCAAGGAATTGCCTGCACTTCAGGTCATGAGGCATGTCTTAGACTCGTGAGAGGAATAATAACAAGTGACGTAAGATAATAGACAAGTTCTGGACCGCAGGCTGTGTTTACGGACCAACCCAGAATCGCTGCAATAACATCATTTACATAAATAAAATATGGCTGCCCAAAAGAAGTGGTTTCTTTGCACATTTGAGTGATGCAGTTCTGATTCACTTATTCAGAAATGATCCCAAGTCTACCATGTGCCAGTCATTGTTCTAGGTGGCAGAGGCACAGAGCCTCTCAATAAAAGCTCTTCTTTTGCTTTTCACCATAGAGAGCTAAATCTTAAACATTTTATTAATAAAGTCATTTTTGAGCCGGCAGGTGGCATGGTGGTTAAAGGTGCCGGATTCCCGTGGCCAACTGTGGTTGAGTCCCGGAACTTTCTCATTTTTCCTTTCTCTCCCTTTCTGTCTCTGTCTGGTCAAATTTTTAAAATAATAACAACAACAAATGGAACTAAATAAATAATTTTTTTTAAGTTACTTTCATTTTCTCTTAAATAAAGGTCTTTCATTCCCTGAAAACCTAAGCTAGGGGACCAGCAGTTAGCGTAATGGCTATGTTGCTGGACTCCCATGTAGTCGACTGTGGTTCACGTCCCGGACCGGGTGGCTTAAACTCAGGCCGGGCGCATATGCGTGCATGCCCAAGATCCCTAGAGGAGAATGGAGGAGAAGTGATTGCGGTGTGGCCATCCCCCCCGGGGGGTGATTTCTCTCTTTCTATCTCTCTGTCTCTCTGGTGAGCGCACACACCCTATAGCACAAACCTCTCAAAAAAACAAAATCTAAGCTAGTAGGTCTCCTGTCTGCTTGTCCCTTCCTTGGCCTTAAACCAAAACTCTGCCAAAGAAGGGAGATTCGTGGGTAAACAGAATTGTCTTATAATCCTTTAATAGCCTCTCATTTGGTACACAAAGGTGGGTACTTGAAGTCTGTACAAATTTGATTATTCAAAGTCCACAACTCACTCAAATAGAGAGTATTCCCTTGCTGTTGTTTATCTCACAGCAACTTTTGCCAAAGTCTCTCTATCCTCTCTGCAAAGTGAACTTAATGGTTATCAGGATATCATGAGTGGATTGGGTCACTGATTCTACAGTAGATAAGACAGGTTTCCCTCACAGCTTATAGAGATCACTCTCTCCACTCCAACTCCCCTTTTATTATTTAATTTAATTTTTTTATTTTTTTAAATTTGCTACAGTGCAGACGTGCTCACCAGAGACACCAGCAGACAGAGAGAAAGAGAGAAAGAGAAAGTGAGAAAGCAAGCTGCCAGGTCCAGGACTCACACCACTGTCGGCCATCTGGGAGTCCAGTGCCTTAACCACCATGCCACCTGCTAGCCCCACTCTCAACCCTCTTAAAGCATGCTTCACAGGACCAGCCGTTGGCGTAATGGCTATGTCTCTGGACTCCCATGTAGTCAACTGCGGTTCAAGTCCCAGACCCAGTGGCTTAAACTTATGCTGGGCACGTGTGCATGTGTGCCCAAGATCCTGAGAGGAGAATGGAGGAGAAGAGAGTGGCATGGCCATCCACCCAGTGGGTGATTTCTCGCTTTCTGTCTCTCTGTCTTTCTGGCAAGCGCATGCACCATGTACAAAAACTTAAACAAACAAAAAAAAAAGCTTCATGTCAGTTTTCCAGATCCTGAAAGGCAGGCTACTAGCACTTTAAAAATATATATGTTTATTATCTGTCAAGGTTACATCTCTAACAAGGACATTCTAATCAGAGAGACATTAAATTTCAGTATTGTGTATTGGTCACCTGACTAAAACATTGTGCGTTCTTGAGCTGCTTTCATTGACTGATTGAGTTCTATACACAGAAATTCAATTCTGGAAGCACTAATCCTTTGTCCAATTAAGAACAGAAAGCCCAGATGTCCAAAGGAAAGCAGTTGGAGGCTGGTCCTCAGGGCTTCCAGGACCAGAGGAAGCCTCACTGTGTTCCAACCGCTTGCTTCCATCTCTCCTTTCTCCCGCGCCATAGTTAATGCAGATGAAATTAGTCTCAGATAAAGCTCATGGGCTATTTTCTCTTTTGCAAATAAGCCTCAGGAGGGGTCAAAAGTCATCATAACAGAGTTCTAAAGGGACTACAATGGAAACGATGGGGCAAGTCCCATCCGGGTCCTTTATTGCAAGGTATGGGGGCATGCATGTTTATGTGCACCTTTGTACACATGTGTGTGTGTGTGTGTGTGTGTGTGTGTGTGTGTGTAAATATCTGTATTCACAGGAAAGCAAAGAGAGTCGTGAGATACCACCAAGGCTGGCATGATCCTGATTTTTTCCGTCCCGCCCGAGTGACTTCTTTCTGCACTTTCTCAGGGAGATAACCTTCTGCAGACCCCTCTAGCCCAGAACTCTTGGTGCAGGGTCCAGTCAACAGATGGCCTGAACTGTTCCTGAGAAGCAGTGTGGGCCGTGGCAAAAGGTTGTGTTTCAGAGCCAGCAGAACTGGAATCCAGTTCTTGTCTCCCAAGCAAGGGTGCTCAGTATCCCTGAGGCTTCCTGTGACATTGCGGGTAATAATACTCGTGTCTGCACCAGCTGTGGTGGCGCGAGTGGTAGCTGCTGCTGCACAGTGGCTAAGGCCACACAGGAAGCCCGTGTTTGTTTCCTGACCTGAACAGCCTGGCCACGGTGGCACACAGTTCTCGCTAACTGGGAGGCTGGGCAGGAGAATAGCAAGACCCTGTCGAAAATACTTATCTCAGTCCAGTCAGTGGTGTGGCTGAGACTGAATCCTACATGGCTGACTGTGCAGTTCGAGCCTTGGACCTGGTGGCTTGAAACACACGCCGGGCACATGGGGATGCCCAAAATCCCAAAAGGAGAAATGGAGAAGACATTGCCATGACAGCCGCCCTGGGGGGGTGCTTTCTCACTTATTCCTACCTCCCGTCTGTCTCTCTGCAGCAAGCACACATGCCTTCTAGCAAGGTTTTTAAAAAAAAAAAAATTGAAAATACCTCTCTTTATAAAAATAATAATTACAATAGTACACATTCCTGGACACTTACGACTGTTGAAACGTAGTATGAACATGCAGCACAGCAGGTTGGTTCATAAGCATTGCTGTGCCTCCGCCTCCCTGCAGAGCTGCCAAGCCATCCATCGAAGAGGGAACGAGCCCAACATGGGTACAGCCAGCACGCTGCCCCGCGGGGCTGACACTGGGCACACAGGGAAGGCGTGTCAGGTGCGTTTGTTCCAAATGATGCTGACCTGCAAAGTGTGCCCCTCCAAGGCCCCCTTAGTTTTCTTATCTCTGGAAACTTTCCCCTTTTTTTGGCCATAGGGTGCATGTGCTCGCTGTAGAGAGACAGGAGAGGGAAAGTGAGATATCACCCCCAAGGGGATGGCCAGGCCGCAACCCCTCCTCCATTCTTCTCCTGGGATTTTGGGCATGCACGCACATGCCTGGCTTGATTTTCAAGCCTCCAGATCTGGGACTCGAAACTTCCTCCTGTGCACCTCCTTCTGCTCCTCGAGGCCTTGCCTGCAGTTGAGATTTGGAGGCTAAGGTAAAGGCAGTGCCTGGGGCCTTAGGGAGGGAGGATCTACCGCTCTAATAGCAGTATTCCCAGTGACTGAGTCACTGCCCTTTATTTTCAGTGTGAACAACTGAGAAATCAAAGAGCCCTAAAAAAGAAGGAAGTTTCAGGACAGTGTTTTTAAAAGATAAGACAACCACAGGGAGGTGGCTGGGTGGAAAATACTAGAAAGGGCTGGAGGAGACTGGAAATTCCAGTTTACTGAAGGTACAGGATGGTACTGGAATACAGAGCCTCCACCTCTACATCCCTGGGTGTGATTTCGCGTAGCACCTACACTAAGCAAAGCAGAGGCCCAGGTATTCTTTATTTAGGTTCCAGCTGCGGGCTGAATCTCAGCAGCAAGGCATGGGTGTCAGGTGCCAGCATTTCCCAGCCTTCTCCACCCCCTGTGTAAGCAGAGGTGAAAAGGTCCAGCCTCGTTTGCAGCTGCAGCAGCTCGGCCCCGTGCAGCCGGAAGCATAGATGTGCGTTCTTGGCCTCCACTCGGCCCTCCGGCGGCGTGCCACTCTGCACATGTGTTTGTGTTTTCCTAAGCCAAGGCCAAGCGTAAGCAGTCGCTCACTGTAAACACACCTCTGTGTGTCAACACGAAGCCGTCTTGGCTTTATCAACTTGCTGCTTCTAGGTAATGTCCGATCTAGAATGGAGAAAGGAAAGAAAAGACAGAATGGCAGGCTGCCCCGGATGGTGTAAACCCGTGTGTCTATAAGCAATCAGCACTCTTGACTTTTGGGCCAAATAATTTTCTGTGAGGGGTTGTTCTGGGCATTATAGGCTTTTTCGCAGCATCCCTGGCCTCTACCCACCAGATGCCACTAGCACCCTTCACCCAGTAGTGATAACAAGGAGCTGTTGTCTCAGCCTCCCCAAGTGCCCACTAGGGAGCAGGGGCAAAATCACCCTACTTTAGAACCACTGCTAGAAAGCATAGTAACCACTTCTTATTTTGCATATTACTTACCTGTTTTATTGCTGAACGTGAAATGAATTTATTAATTTTAGGTAATAAATTTTTAAGAATGAAACAGGGACACTCAGTCTCCCTCCGCTGGTAATTATGTCCACAGAACTCTGGTGTAGAGACCTTCATTGCAAATTCCTTTTGGGCAGTTAAAACAACATCAAGTGACTTTCTTGAGAAGCTTTCCTGAAATTTAAATTAACTACCATCATTAAACTTTCCCTTTGTCAATAACTTGACTTGCCTGCTCAGATTTTCTTCATGTCACTTTTATCTAGTGTGGTTTTTTTTTTTTTCCCTTTAGAAACCACCTTGGTTCTGTGTGAATGGCTCATCTCTTTTACAGTCTCTGCTCACTGAGTTTACACAGGGAATCTCTGGTAGGAGACAGCCTAGGAATCACAATATTTCTTCTTAACCACGGGAAGGCGTTTTTCGTTTGTTTGTTTGTTTGTTTTTATGATACCTTTTAGCTATTGATGCTCAAGATACTCCAACCAGCAGGAAAGAGAGAAACTCATTCGCTGCAGTTGGAAAAATACCACTCGAGTTAAACTTTCGTAAACCTCCTCTTATGAACAAGACAATCCAAATAATGGCCATTTCTTTAAAAGACCCAGAAGCTTTAATACAGAAGGCCCTTTCATCTAAGAGAAACACACTTAGAATGAATGAATACTAGAGCCAGATGATAGTGTGGTGGTAACACAACTGGACCCACACAGGTAGGTCTCAGGTTCATGACCCAGGGCCTCCTTGTATGTACTGAGGCTGGAGATACACCACAGCACAAAGACCCTGTTGGGGATATGTTCTCTCTCTCTCTCAGAACTTTTTTGAAAAATTCATAAATACCTGTGATACAAAAATATCTTTACATGTGCATGTTTATGTAAGGTGAACTGTTGTTTATAGAATTGGGTGATTTCCAGAGCTAGCTCTGTGGCCTGATGATTAAGATACCCAAATTCCACATAACTGACCGGGCGGTTTGCGTCAAAGCCTGGGAAGCTTGTAGAACATACCAGATGTGAGTGCGCACGTACCCCAAAATCCCCAGAGGGTAGAGAGGTAGAGGAAAAGGGATTGTGGCATGACTACACCCCATGGGGGTTGCTAGTGCCTCTCCTCTCTCTGTCTCTCTGTCCCTCTCTGGTGAGCACATGTGCCTCCTTGCAAAAAAAAAAGAATTTGTTGAGTTATATAATACTAAACATTTTCTTTGATGGTCAGAGAACTTCGTTACTATGCAGGCATGGATTTCAACAAAGTGGAAAAGCACCAGGTGGGCTATGATAACAACCTCCAGAGGATTTAGGGAACTAAAGATGATCTGCCTCTTATTTAATAGAAATCTTAAAAAACAAAAAATCTTACATGGTATTTAATGGAGATCTTAAAAACAAAAATAACTTACATGGCTAGCACTTCAATTGTTTAAAGGAAAAAAAAACCTGTTGTGTGGTCAGGCAGTTATATTTATCATCTGAGTATAATTTTTAACTAAAGAAACAGAGCAATCAATAGTGTTATAAAAGCCATTTATATACTGAGCTTGAAACAACTCTTTTGCCACAAGATTCCTGTTGCTACATCCATTAGTGACTGAGTAATTCAATATGTCTTGAATGTCAACATCTTGTTATTACTCAGCTTAAGTTGGCTTTGCTGGATTAAATGTCATTCAAAATGATCAATTGGCAGCTTGATTGGGATTATTTCCACATTAGTGAAAGGAAAATGTTTGCGAGACACAAATGATCTTGAAGCTTAGAGTTAAAATCTGTTCTTTGGTAAACCTCGCCCTTCATTTGCCGTCTGAAGAATAGATAACATTCTGGATCCCAGTTTGATGCCTTTGAAAAATCAACCCTCATGCTGATTAAGCCAGTAGGTGGAGAAACCGTGTGGTTCACGTTTCACTGTTTTTTGAGAAACAGAATGTACCATGATAATAAGAAAACAGAGACAGTACAGTGAAAACTCTCAGGCAGATGTGGACGGCAGGAGAACCAGGTCCATTATATTTCAGCTCCACTGCAAGTCTCTGGGTGGAACACCTTCTGCCTGGAGCCATGAGGACTGTCAGTATATTGTTCACCTTCACATAGACAAAATTCTGGTACCAAACTATAAAAGACAACCAGGTAGTTTCTTTATTGCTAATTTTTATTAAAATGAGCACACTCAGGAATCATATTCCCCATCTAGAAGAATGCAATGAGCACACTCAAGAATCATATTCCCCATCTAGAAGAATCCAAAGGCGTCATCAACCATTTTGCAGTGAACGTGATTATAGCCCTACAGGGAGATAAGGGAGGGCTAACAGGCAAAGCACCTTTGTCCCTCCTAATTCACTTGCATTTTATGTGACAGTGTTTGGTTTGGTCATATGTTTTCCAGTCAGAAGGGATTGTGGGAAATTAAAATATACCTGTCATTTGATGGTAGAACAGTAACTGGGCACATAAGCCGCAGTTCTGTTCTTGTCTTAGTTGGCTAATAATAGTATACCTTAAACTGGGGTAGTTTATAAAGAACAGAGATTTATTTCTCACAGTTCTGGAGACTAGGAAGTCCGAGATCAAGGTGTTGGCCAATTTGACCTCTGGTACAGGCCCACTTTCTGGTTCATAGTCAGTACCTTCTTGCTGTCTCGCTCAGGCCTTATTTATAAGGGTGTTGATCCCATTCATAAGGGTGGAGCCACCATGACTTATCCACCTCCAAAGGCCCCACCCCTAATCTGTCCCTCTGAAAGTTAGGAACACGTAAGAGTTGTGGGGGATGTGAACATTCAGACCATAGCAGTTTATATTGAAAGTAATGCAAAATAAGAAAGTGGCTTCTTGGGATAAAGATGCATTGCCTATTTGACTGCTTTGTCTAGAATCTGGTCATCCTCTTTCAAGGAGCTGGAAAGACAGCTAGTATTCTCAGTCTGTGGTAGTGAGGCCCTGACTTGTCAAGGAACTTCATGATGCTTGGATTGGTTCCCCTCCTGTGTTCCCCAAACGCAACCCTTTGGCAGTAAAGAAGGTTTCGGTAAGAGCAGAAACAAGTGACCAGCCAACTTCTGTTGTTAGAATGTGTTAGACTCCAAGACTATGGTATCATTGTTTTAAGGACACCACTTGTCCTTTACTAAAACACAACAAATCACACCCCATAGTCATTTTTAGACACAGTACGGAAGAAAGGGTACAGTAAGTACCCATTGTAAATGTGATGGTAATTCCTTGAAAGATTAAGCTTCCTGGAAAATGCCACGTTTGATACTAGCTCCTTCTACTGCTCAGAGAGAAAGCTGGATTCACAAAGGGTGCCCTAAGCAGAGGTCAGCTTTGCTCTGGAAATTCCAAAGATTCTGCAAATGTATACCTGTTAACCAATTTCTCTGAGCATGGAAATCACACTGGGGACTGTAGCATAGCTTGGGTTTCATCGTCCTGGATTCTCACATGTATCACTTTCAAGTGGTGCCATTATTCCCAGACCCTCTCAGCCTCGGCTTATTGGTCTGTCAAATAGGAATAGCGACAGCACCTGCAGCGTATGGTGCTGTAAAGGTCAGATGTAACTGTGCTCAGAATACACAGCACAGCACCCGCAAATAGCACCCAATAAATCGTGTCGTTACTCTCATTACTCGCTCTTCACTCACATGATCACTAATACAATAATCCTGTAAAGGAAGGGTTGTCATTCTGTTTGATAAATGATCAAACAGAATCTCAGGTTGATTAAGAAACATGTCCAGTGTGGCCTGACTGAATCTGCCTTGTAAATATACCCCAAAGATGGGTACATTTCTCTGGGAAGTGAATGCATTGGCTCTAAGACAGTCCAAGTCTCAGCTGGACACTCCCCTCCCAGGTGTGCCAGGCTGACCTAAGACAGAGCAGGAGCCCAGAGTTCAAATCCCAGTGACCTCAGGCAATGTAGGCCAACCTCTGTGAAGATTAGAAGTATTAATAGTTGATGAAATGTGCCCAACACATACTCTGGTATTCAAGAATTGATCTCCCACTACTAGTTATTCTGACTGGTACCTGTCTGGAGACTCCCAGGATCATACAGCGAACACCTGAAACGGGTGCCTTGTGGTCTCCTCCTGCGACTGGTCCCACATCCACAAACCTAAAAAGTACATGTCCATCTGCACCTACTTGTCAAGGCCCTACTGGAGGGCAAACCACAAGGCGTTACAGCATGAGAAAGCAGTAGAACCAGGACAAGGTCTGCATCTCATGTCTGTCTTTTTTTTGAAGTCTTTGACATAGGGCACATGTGCTTGGAGACAGAAAGAGAGGGAAAGTGAGAAATCACACCCCAGGGAGAACGGTCATGCCACAATCCCTTCTTCATTCTCCTTTTGGGATTTGGGGCACACATTCACACACACCCAAAGTAATAGTCAGCCACCGGGTCCAGCACTCAAACCACAGTCAGCCACGTGGGAGTCCAACACCTTAACCACCATGCTACCTACTGGCCCCACATCTCCTATCTTAATTAATCAATCTGAGGCCAACAGCCTAGGCCTGGCACAGTGCCCGGGCCACACTAAATCACTTAGTAGATACTTGCTGCCTGAGCAAAGGACCGGATGTCAGTTCTGAACGGAGGAAGTCTTTTTTCTCACTGTGTTCCTTTTTACCATGCTTCCATTATAATCAAACAATTACAAGACCTCCAAGAGTGTAACATAATGAGAGTGTCTGTGTTGCTTTTTAAAACTATGCTAGCCACAGTTCCCACAGTCAGTGTCACCAAGCCACATACTTTTTCTTTTCCACTCGTCATTCTGCTTTTCCCTGCCCCAGTCTTCTCATCTTTGTAAGTTCAGCATCACCAACATGAAAATCATCTTTTAACCCCCACATTTTTTGGTTTATGAGTGTGTGTGTGTGTGTGTGTGTGTGTGTGTGTGTGTTTAGTGTTTGCTATAGGGCACGTGTGCTCGCCAGAGAGACAGAGAGAGGAAAAGTGAGAAGTCACCTCCCGGGGTGGCCATGCTATAATGCCTTCTTCTCCATTCTCCCCTTGGGATTTTGGGCACACATGCACATGTGCCCAGCGTAATTTTCCAGTTGCCAGGTCCAGGACTCCAACCATGCAGTTGGCCATGTGGGATCCAGCACCTTAACCTCCACACCATCTGCTGGCCCATTCCCACTATTTTTTAGTCACATCATTCTCTTTGCAGTAGCAGGACTCTTTTTTAGCCCACTTGCAGAGCCAGTTTGTTTATACGTATTGCTTGTTCCCTGTCTTTCATATGGGCTGTGCTCAAATTCAAGTTTTTTGTTTTGGGAAGAGGGTTAGTTTTTGTTTTTCTCTAATTGCCAGAGGACATGTGTGCTTACCAGGGAGACAGAGTGAAAGAAAGCACCCTCCAGTGGGGTGTGGTCACATCCCAGCCCCTTTCCTCCATTTCTCATCCCATCAGGCTTTGGGGCATGCACACATGCCACCAGGGCCAGGACTAGAACCATGGTTTGCCATGTGGGATCCAGCTCCATTGGTACTGTACTAACCATGGTGCTACGGAGCTGGTCCTCAAGTCCAACCTTTGGCCATAGCCGAGGGCAGTTTCCTTCCTCCCTGGTCCCCATGCCCTTGTCTGTGCAAGCAAAGGAGGCAGCGGGCCTGGGTGATCTCTTAGGCCACTGCAGGGCAAAGGTCACACTTCTCCAACACGGTCTCACTGGATCTCTCCAGACCTAAGTTCCCCGACTGTGAAACAAAATAGATGATCCAAACTAGGCAAAAGCGGTTACCAGGTTCTGTTCTGATTCTTGTTAGGCCTCATCAAGACACATCTCAACGGTGTTTTCTTGCCTTTTCCTCTGTAGATTGTAGACTGCTCTGGGATTACGTCTATCAGTTGCTTTCTGACAGCCGGTACGAAAACTTCATCCGATGGGAGGACAAAGAATCCAAAATATTCCGGATAGTGGATCCCAATGGACTGGCTCGACTGTGGGGAAACCATAAGGTAAAAGGGCGCCGGTACCTGCTCTATACCGAGTGCCGCAGCGCGGTACCCTTAGACTGGGGGTAACTGTCTGTCTTCTGCGTCCTCAGTCTGCCCATAATTACTCAGTTGATTCCTCACTGAGCAACCAGTTAAACAGTAGCAAAGGGAAGGGAATAATTAAAGATGCCCCTTCCCGAGCGTCCCTTAAGCCAGGCGCCCGTTACCTTGGCACCTCCTGGGTTGTGGGTCTGCATGCGAGTAACCTTCTTTCCGCTCCCCCCTCACCGACCTGGCCCAGCCGCCCTTGCTGTCATTAGGAACTGGGTAACAGGGAAGTCCTGGGAAACTCTCTGACTCACATGGGACCTTTGGGCAGTGTCCCTTCTTGTGAAACTCCCGTGTTCATAAAAGCCTATTTCTGCGTGGAGAACACATTCTGATTATAAAACAGCCCCTTTTCAACAAACAAACAGTGCAAAAAGTTTAATTGACCCGCAGTTTTACAAACTGGAAGAAGGGAATGGAATTTAGAACATAAGGCCTTTTATGGTAAGAAAGACAGATAAAGTGTCCAGATGTTCGAAGTGGGACTCACCATCCAAGCCAAACGACAGGCCTGGTACAGGGGCTGGGGACCCCACAGTGGCACAGCCCACCGAGTGGAGGTCAGGGAGGCCCAGCGAGCTCTCCCAGGCTTCAGCCTTCCAAGCAGGCTCAGCCTCACAGAGAGAGCCTAATGCAGGCCATGACCAAATATGGCAAGACCCCACTCCAGACAGTGTGTGAGTCACTGGGAGAAATCCCCCTGCACCACCGGCCTGTGTCCTAGCCCCAGGGCTCCCGACCACTGTGTCTTTGCTTCCACAACAGGAACTGGAATAAAAAACTCTCTTCCTTGAAATGACAGACCAGAAACACAAGTTTGAGAAAGGTCACTGCAACAAAAAAAGAAATTCTGATTGGGTCAGAAGGTGAAGGATGACCCAGAGATAGGGGGAACCTGCAGGAAATTCCGCAGGCGCAGTGGAGAGCGGTCTTGGGGAAGGGAAGGGAGGCAGGTTGCTATGGGACACACTTTATTAGCCAGAGTGCCAAGACTTCTGACAAAGAGCAATTCACTCAAGGGGAAAACCTGGGCTGGGAAGGGTGTGGGTGAAGCCAAGGGGTGGGACGAACAGTCCTGGAAGTCAACAGATTAGCAGGTAGCTTCCCCAGCTGGCAGGGCCCCGTGGAGCAGCCGAAGGGCTTTTATTTTAATAGCTCCCCCAGTGCCTTTTCTAAGGTTCATTTCATTGTGTCTTTGTGCTTTTTTTCCTCTCTTCCTCCTTTGAACAAACAGAACAGAACAAACATGACCTATGAGAAAATGTCCAGAGCCCTGCGCCACTACTACAAACTAAACATTATCAGGAAGGAGCCAGGACAAAGGCTTTTGTTCAGGTAGCACTTCCTTTTTTCTCCTTTCCTTCTTTTGGGGAGGATACTGTTTTCTTTAAATAAGGGGGAGAAGGGAGACTGTCAGGATCTCTGCCTGCCTGTCTGATGCCCAAAACCACCGTTGCTGCAAATTGGATACCAGGTGCTGGTTTGTTAGGATTGAAGAAACAATATTTATTATTATTATTATTTGACTTATGCATGTCCTGTGGTGAAGCCAAAACTGAATAAATAAACATCATCTGACTTTTATATAATGCAGTGATCAAATAGTCTTTTCTGACACTCAGGTCCAGTGTCGTTCAAGGGGAGCAGTGTTGTTGGTCTCAAACAGGGAATTAAACCTAGACTTCAAAGAAGCAAACTTGTAAGCTACTTTCTAAACCAGGATTTGTCCAAATACAGGGATGACCCATAGTGAGTCATGTAATAGATTTAACTGATCAGTCGCAATCTTTTTTAAAAGAAATAGTGACTAGGGTAGGATAATGTTGAAGATATCACCCGTACCCTAGGAAGTAAGAGTAACTATTGATTCATGAACATTTTGTTTTGTGTGTGCGTGCCCTGGTGTACAGTGTATCTCTTATAATGCATTATAGCCAGAAAAGTCTGGAAGCCTTTGCCCTAGATATTCCTCTTTCTAGAATTCTTCACAGCTGGGGCTGGCAGATGACATGGTAGATAAAAGTGCTGGTTTCCCACATGGTCAACCATGGTTCAAGTCCTGGACCTGGCAGCTTGCTTTCTTGCTTTCCTTCTCTCTCTCTCTCTTTCTGTCTCTCTGATCAAATTGGAAAATAATAATAATAATAAATAATAATAACAAATGGAATTAAATAAATAAATAATTCTTTTTAAAAAAAGAAAAAGAATTCTTCACAGCTAATGAGTTCAAATCATTAAGCCCACCACGTAGACTATGATTCCAAGTACTGTGTAAGAGTGGAGAAAGGATTAGAAGAGCTCAAGAAGGGATTCAGAGGACCACTCGGAGGCGTAGAAGTAGACCTCTGACATTGGGAGTAACTGACATGGTGGGACCAAGTGCAGGTTGGGAAAAGGTGAGATCAAATGTAACCTTAGGTTATGGGCTTTGGCAAGTGTGAGCAAGAAGAATAACAGCTGGGGCTTGAGGTATGGACTTGGAATTATCTATATTCAGGTAGAAAATGACACTGTGTATGAGCATCTTGAGTCCACTGGGATGATAAGTATTTATTGGAAAAATAGAGAACTTGAGGTTTAGCATTGGAAAGGAATGATAGTTTAAGAGTAGTAAAAAGTGGGGCCAGAGGATGGTGCATTGGTTATGTCGCTGAACTCCCATGTGGTCGACCATAGGTCAAGTCCTAGACCCGTCAGCTTAAAACTCATGCCGGGCACATGTGTATGTGTGCCTAAAATCCCGAGAGGATAACGGAGGAAAAGGGATTTCAGCATGGCCGTCCCCCGGGGAGTGATTTCTCACCTTCTGTCTCTGTCTCTCCCGCAAGCACGTGCACTCTATAGCAAAAATCTCTCTCTCTAAAACAAACAGACGAGAGTAGTAAAAAGTAACTGAGATCTTCAAAAGAAACAGAAAAGGCTGTTCATGAAATGGAAGCTGAATGGAATGAATGAAAATGGACTTTCTTTTCTCTGAGTCTATTGATGCCTTCCCTTCCTCCTTCACCCTAAACTTAGTCTTTGGTTCCCTGTTCTTCCTCTCAACACTTTTCCCCCTGAGTGAATTAATCCCATCACACAACTTCATTTATCACCCTCATGGTTAAACTCTTAGTAATCTATATCCAGTTCTAAAATCTTCCCAGAAATTCCAGATGTGACTTTCCAAGAGCTTCCTGTAGTATATGTCCAGTTAAATGTCACATTAATATTTCACACATTACACCTTCAAAGACAGATCTTCTTCAAATCCTACTCAGAATTCTTGTTACTGCTCAGTGCCCATCCATATCGCTTTAAGCAACCAACCTTGAAACTAGCGTTACCTTTGACTTTTCCCGTATCCAACTCAGTCACTGTGCTGGCTTGTCCACTGGCTCTTCAGCACCATGCCTACTCCATACTATGTTGCAGGGGCTAGAAGCCTGGTAACTACATTGCCTGGGATTTATTGCCAGAAGGTCCCAGTTTGGAGTCTACCAGTGACAAGCACTTTCATGAGATTTGGAAGATGGGAGAAAGGCAAAAGCATGGTTGTTGCTTCCCTGGTAATGGAAGCTGATGTCTGGACTTCAGGAGTTACACCACAATTCATTCAACAAACTCTGTACCTCTGGTTTACTCCTTTGCCTTCTGAATACACACTGCCAACTGCCCTACAACACTAATATGATGCCCTATGCCAGAAATGTGTATCCCTTTATCTTTTGCTTGTTTAATACGTTTGCCCTCAAGGCCCACCTCAAATCTGTTTCTCTTTAGTAGATCTTCAGCTGCCCTATGATATGAACAGATATTTTTCATTCATCTCTTTGGTTCTTCTGGCCCTTAACCACGCCATGGTTTGCATGTTTAATTGTTGAATGTGTGAAGTCCTTCTCTCCACAACTAGACTATAAACTTCTAGGAGGTAGAGGATTTTATTTTGTATAATTTGTTTTAAACCATCAGAAAATTTCAATAAATGTTTTTAGGACAAGCCTGATAGAATATCAGAAGCTTAATATAGAAAAGTACTCAAAAGAAGAAAGGGGTATTTTGGAGGGCCGGGTATAGCATATCTGTGAAGTTAGCTCAGAAGAGATCATGAGTGACTTTAGATGTTGAGGGGAAAATTTTCACTAGGAAATGAAGTAGAAACAACTTACAAACATTGCAAGTCATGCTGCTTGAGAAGTTCAGCAGTCATGGGAAGAAGCAAAAAAACAGTAGTAATTGAAAGGGCCATAAACTTCCAGTAAAAGATTTTCAACACGAGGGAAACACAAGCTGTTAGCAAGAAGAGATTAGTCATTTTGGGAGGAAATGTGTGTTGGATACCAAACCTGTCACATGAAGGTTTCCTAGTATAAGACCCGTGTGTAATCAGTTGAAGGATTCAGCTGTGGGCACTCTTCCCAAGGTTTGTAGGTATTGAGGGAATGTGGACTTGAGTATGGATTGGTGCTGTTAAGCAGTTCCTTGATAAAAAGGTGGAACGCAAAGAATGAGAAGAACTCAACTAGCAGTCAGAAAGGTTCCAGAGAAGGGAAAGATAAGGATTTGTAGGATACCATGAACCATGACTCTGTAAAAAACAGACTGGCAAACTGGAGCAGAGGATTCTTACAGGTGAATAATAGAAAATAAGAGTTTTCGGGACCGGCAGTTAGTGTAATGGCTATGTTGCTGGACTCCCATGTAGTCGACCACAGTTCGAGTCCCGGACCCGGTGGCTTAAACTCACGCCAGGCGCGTGTGCGTGCGTGCGTGCCCAAGATCCTGAGAGGAGAATGGAGGAGGAGGGATTGCAGCGTGGCCATCTCCCCCTGGAGAGTGATTTCTCGCTTTCTGTCTCTCTGTCTGTCTCTGTCTGTCTGGCGAGCGCATGCGCCCTATAGCAAAAACCTCGCCCAAAAAAAAGAGCTTTCCACATAGTAATGGTGGAATACTTCAATGTGCAGGCCAAAGAACATATCCTTGACTTGATAAATGGTCATCATAGATTTTGAACAAAGAGTGAGGGGAGAAAATGTATGCTTTAAGACAGTTCATCTGGTGCAGAGCAGAATTACATGATAAGGGGAAGGTGTGCAGGTACAAAGTGGGGCTGTGGGGTCAACCGCACCAGGGGCAAAGCGTTTGCAACCAGGCTGCCTTCCTGAACCATACACACCATGGTCAAAACATGTCATCCATGTTATTTCCAAATGAATCCACTGAGCTAGAAGATAAGGCCTGTCGTATGTCCCAGCTGCAAAGGAGCACAGACTAAAGAGAATCCATTGTTTTGAGTTGATCAGTGACAACACTGAAAATTATTCTCTTTGCATTTGTCTTTCTAATGTTCCAAAAGCTCTAATAACTTGCCTCATTATCACTAAAACATTGAATTATATCATTTGAGTTAAGTTTGTGTTTTGAATATCATTCCCTGGGCTCACAGTCTAGAATGGAAGTGGGTATACAGCTTTGTAGAGTCTAACTCTTTAAAATTAAGCAGTGCAATACACTGTAAAGTTATATGTAATTCAATGTAATATAATAGAAGAACATGATGATAATAAAAAATTTTTTAAAAAAATTAAGCAGTGCATATTAAGTGAGCTATCATGGGATTTCTTTGTGTGGGATGCAGACCTGCAGTCCAAAGGGTGCTCTGTGCCTTGTTGTCATCCCAGACTGTCTGTATAGTCATTTTGGAGGAAGGAGGATTTCAGTGTGAACAGGCCCTATTGGGGAGGGAGGGGGAGTGCTTTCTCTCCTCCTTCTTCCTCTTCCCGGTGGAAGAGGAAGAAGGCATTAAAAAAAGAAAAAAGTTTGGGGCCAGCTCCATGGCCTGGTGATTAAGGCAACCAGATACCACATGGCCCACCATGCAGTTCCAGACCCAGGGATTTGAGAAGCAGGCTGGGCATGTGTGCATGTGTGCCCAAAATTCCAAAAAGAGGGAGAGAGAGAGAGGAGAAGAGATTCAGTGTAACCGTCCTCCATGGAAGATCGTTTTTCCTCACCTTCTCCCTTTCTCTGACTCTCTCTGACAAGCCTATGCACAAAAAAAGAGAAAAGCTTATGGATAATGCATACTGTGAAAAAACCATGCATTGATTTTGACATTTTTTGCACCAGAGTACACTTATTCTTTAATTTCATTTTTAATAAACTTTGAAGTCCCCTCCTATAAAATAATAGGACTTTTAGTTTTGTTTCTTTGTCTGCACCAGAGGGATTGTGTGCACACTGGAGAGAAACAGAGAGAGAGGAGGAAGGACAAAGCCCCCCCTGCCCCCAGTGGAGCATAGTCATGCCACAACCCCTTCTCCTCCATTTCTCCATCCTGTTGGGATTTGGGGCATGCACACATGCTCACCATGTTTTTCCAGCTGCCAGGGCTAGTACTCAAACCATGCAGTCAGCCATGTGGGATCCTACTCCTTAACTACACAGCACACCAGCCAGAGACCTTTCCCTTATTTTGAGAGATTTTTACTATAGGGAGTGTGCTTTTATGGAGAGACAGAAAGCAAGAAATCACCCCCCCCCCCCATGGGAGATGACCACACAGCAGTCCCTCCCCCTCCATTCTCCTCTTGGGATTTTAGGCATGCACATGCACTCAGCGTAAGTTTCAAGCTGCTGGGTCCAGGACTCAAACCCCAATCGGCCATGTGGGAGTCCAGTGCCTTAACCACTATGCCACTTGCTGGCCCTGAGACCCTTCTTTAAAGGCTAGAGTTCATGGTAAAGACAACTTTAGGAAAATGTAATCTCTCAACTTCTCCTTTCCACTGTCAAAGGTTTATGAAAACGCCCGACGAGATCATGAGTGGCCGAACAGATCGTCTGGAACACCTTGAGTCCCAGGAGCTGGACGAACAAATATACCAAGAAGACGAATGCTGAGGGCAGCAGCACACCACCCCAGCAGCCGGTAGCCCAGGGAACCCTCGCCCACCAGGATCGCGGGAGGCGTGACATGACGTGGGGAGCAGGCGAGCCAAGGAGAGTGGAAAGGAAGAGACCAGACATGGCAGTGACACTTCTCTTGCAGGCTACAGGGGACCCAGAGCACCTTAGATAAACTACCCCGCAGAGGCAGGCTGGCATTCTGGAGGGCACGAGCCTGGCACTCCCGTGTCACAGTCCCTCCCCAGCTGGGATCTCTCCATCTGTAATTCCTCACCTCACCCTTCCCCCTATTGTTAGTTTCATGGTGTTTTCGTTTTTGTTTTTTTAAGAACATACGATTTGGCTTTTCATCGTTCATATAGGGGAAGACATCTGATGTTGTTTTCCTATGGAAATATAGATCTATTATATATATATATATATTTTTTTTTTTTTTCTCCCAAATCTCACAAAGTACGGAAAGCCCAACTGGTCAGGAAAGAGAATACTTTTACAGAAGGGTTTGGGTTCCCCTTTTTCCTGCCCCTTTGACCAGGTTCGTTCCTGTTACCTTTGGGTCTTGGCTAAAGAAAAAAAAAAAAAAAGATGCTTTTTAAAAAGATCAAGTGAAAGAAGACCTCTCGTTCTCACTCTTGCTCTCTTTTCTTCCCTCGCCCCCCGTCCTCCCTCCCTGTCTGCTGTGGAGTCGCAGAGGCCTTTCAGCAGAGTTCAGTCTCTTGGAGAGTCTTAGGGGTTGTTGGCACCTACGTGCAATCAGTAATCTGGGTGCTGGGGGGCCGGCAGCCAAAGTCAAACCCACACCCCAGCATTTGGCCGCCCCTCTGAGGGAGGCCAGAAACACCACAGATGCTTCTGTGCCAGGAAGATAAGTGCTAGCCCAGCTGCTGTCCCCACAGCCACGGCGCGCGATGGGAGAGGAGTCTGCCCTGCTAACTTGGACAGCCTTTGCAGCTTGGGATTAGCTTGCCAGTGCTGCAAAGTGGAAAATGTGCAAAGACCACAGAGGCCTGGCTCTCCAAAAACTGGGTGAAAATACTCCGCTGTGGGGTTTTATTTTCCCAAAGCAGGTTATTGAGGCCATTGAGAAAGAAAAGCTCTTGTGTGCTCCATTCCGAAGGCCATCTTGTGGTCAGTTCCGTGCCCTTGCCTGATGGGTGTTTCTTTTCAATTCCTCGCCTTTTAAAGTTTCCTAGTCCCCTCTGGACACAGAGCATTTGAGAGGGGGAGGATCCCTTAGTGCAGTCTTCATTGCAACCAATGTTTGCCCAGCCTGCACAGACAGGAAATTCCTCAGATACATTCTTCTTTCCTTCCTTCATAGCTGTGTTTCCAAAAGGACTCATTCATGGCTCTTTTCACCTCAAAATAAGGTCGATCATATCTTGTAAAATGAGGAGAGCGCCACCCCTTAGTACGTTTGATAACAACTGATATTTTTAGAGCTCTATTTTAGGTTCTTATTTTTTCTGTGTTGTCGCTGTCTACCTTGATTCTTCCAGTATGGGCTGAGGCATCCAGTATTTGGAGTGCAGTCTTTTCTCCAGATTAGACTTGTTTTACAAAGCACGCCCTTATTCTCTGTGTCTGCTACCTAGCTGGGTGAACATCTCAACTCCTTCAAGGTACAAAGGAGCACCACCCACAGTAGTTTCCAGGTGAAGCTGCCAAACCCCTTGACTTGTCCTCAGTTTCTGAGTTGAGTCAGGCACCTCGAGGTTGGGGACACACAGACCAGAAGAAGTCTCCCTGGGGGACAAGTGGATGGACTGTAATCAGGGATGCTAGCACTGCAGAGCTGATTAAGGCTATTCAGTCTCGCCCTGTCCCTGCATCTTTTGAGACCACATGTAGATGCACCAGGATGGCCAGCCTACTCCTGCTGTCACATGCTTCCCCCTGCTCCCTCTGGAAGGTCAGGGACCTTGGATGTGAGACTCAAGGGGCTCATTGTGAAGGGCAAGGGTCTCGGTCTGCTTGAAAGGTGATGAGATTCAGCTGGGTCCCAGCACGCCCCAGATGGCTTTCAAGCATATGCAGCAGGAGACGGTGATGCATTTCCCAGCTCTAAGATGACTGATATTATATCTCAAATAGAGAGGTTAAGCCAGATGCCTGATGTGTTATGAAAACCATTGATTTGAAGAGCTGGAGAGAGAGGGTAGATTCTGACAAAGGCCTTTTGTATGAATATGAAATCAGAGACCAGAACGTGATGTTGCTCTTCTCAAAGATGAGGACATCTCCTCCTGGCTGCTTTACCCAAGTATACAAACTCAGGCTCTTCCTGTTCAGCGAATCTCATAATTGAGTTACGGAGATAAATTCCCTTTACCCAAGGATGTCTGTATTTAAAGCTGTCCTGTGAGTCTAGGTAAGTTAGGATGATACCTTTGGCCACTGGAAACAGGATGTGCGAATTCCAGTGTATTTTAATTTCCCTTCAGATACAGGTTGAGCATCTCTAATATGAAAATCCAAAATGCTCTAAGAATTGAAACCTCTTGAACCTTGACATGTCACCACAAGGGGACAGTTCCACATCTGACCTTACGTGAGAGGTCCTCGTCAAAACATTGCAGTATAAAAATATAGTATAAGACTCCTTTCAGGCTCTGTGTGTAAGGTGGATATGAAACAGGTAATGAATTTCATGTTTAGATGTGGTCCCATCCTCAAGATAGTTCATTCCATATATGCAAGTATTCCAAAATCTGAAAAAGTCCAAAATCCAGAACACTTCTGGTCCAAAGCATTTCGGATAAGGGATACTCAACCGGTATTACCAGTAATGATTTTTCTGTTGATAGGCTTAACTGCAGAAATCCTCCTGTTCTTTGAGAGAAGGCTTGGGCAGTGCTGCCAGTGAGGATGCAGAGTCTACAGTGTCAGATTCCTCTTAGCAAACCTTGATGAAGCACCCGGTAGATACCATGAGGGGGTCAGAGATAAATCAGGCATCCCTGCCCTCCAAGAGTAGATAGTCTACCTGCAGAATCGATCTAGCATAAAATTTCTCAGTTCAATACTAATTCCTAGGGGTGATGAACAATCTCACCAGGACCAAATTAACTAGTTGGCCTTTCCTTGTTGCCATCATAAGAATTTTTGGCTCACAAAACCTGAAGTCAGGAAAATAAAAAGCAGAAAAGCAGTGCCCAGTTTGAGACCTGGGCATTCTTTAGCTCTATCTTGAAATCCTCTCCTTTCTGAAGTTAGCCAGCCTGCCTTCTCCATCAGCAGAAAGACGGGCAGTGTCATCTCTGAGATCTTCTCGGCCCAAGGCAACATGATCTTGCCTAAAGCACCAACTCCAGTGTTGGAGAGTCTTTGGGGGAGAGGGGTCCCTACAGGGAAAGAACAACAGATCATGACTTTTTCTCTATTCAACAGTGTGTCTGGGGTTCTCCGATCTATTGTCTTTTTATACTCACATCTTGTCCAAATGCGAGTGTTCCTTTAGCTGGAATTCACACGGCCATGACACAGTTTACTGGGACGACTAAATGACCCAACCTCCACCTTGCGCTGCCCAGGATCTAACTCTAAATACATTTTTGAAAACTCCCTCTTGCAGACTGGAACCCGGAGTGCCAGGGGCACCATAGGATTCAAGCTAGAAGCCCAGAGTATGCCAGGGACAGAATTAGGATTGGGAATCCAGCCTGGCCAGGCCCCCATTGGACCCATTTCCACCCAGGAAACTGAAAAGAAAATATTTGGGAAAATACACAAAGAACAAAGGACAGGTTTTTGTGCCCAAGCATTCGGTGCTAGTTAGAAGCTGTTCCCTACTCGGCCTGCTTCTCTTCTGAACAGAAACCTGGAAGAAAGGGAGCGGAACAAGGAAGCCTGCAGGGTGGGAGGAGGGGAGACACAGTAATCCCTGCCTGTCTGGAAACCACAGAAGACTAACCTGATACTCTCCTGGCCCCGTCTGCAGCGACACTAAACAACTGCAAACTCCCTGAATCTTTCGCACATGCCAAGTGAACATTCTTGAAGATTTCTCTTTGTGACGGCAACCACCTGCAAACCAGAAAGAATCTAGAATTTCTTTTTCTTTTTTGTTTTTTTTGTTTGTTTGTTTTTGGTTTTTTTTTTTCTTTTGGTTTAGTTTCTAATCTCTCTTTGTTTATGAGGTGTGGGGTTTATAAGGGACTGAATCAAATGAATGTAACAAAAAAGAAAAAAAAAACAAACAAAAAAATGCCTTTTCTCAGGGCCAGTGAGTTGCAAATAATTTTTAAAGAAAAGCCTATAATTACATCATCTCAATAAATTTTTTTATAAAAAAAAAAAAACTGAAGTCCTAAGTCTCTGTTTTTAATAATATGAAATGGAGTCAGACAGGCAAGGTGCTCCGATGAGGTAAATCCTGTCTCCACTCAATTATGGCATAAAATGCAGTCATGGTTTTCCACTGGCAGGAAGCCTTCATGACAGAGCGGTCTGCAGGCGATCTTTAGACAAGTAACACGGGAAAGGTCAGAGCGAACTATTCAGATCTGAGCAGCTGCCACAGGTGGAAAATTTTACCCAGAGGACCCCCTGTCAGATATGCTTGGGCTCTATTCCGTGCCAAACATTTATTAGTTCACTACGGACTGAGGCGATCGGTGCCAGGGCTAAGGGATCCCGAGTCTTCACTCTAGAATGGTTCCTTAAATCTGCTGAGATCACAGGTCTGAGCCACCAAGGCGACGAGGTCATGGTGGGAGAGATGCCATGACTAAACGCAGGGCAGGCATGACCTGGAGGATCATTTGGCTCAGGGCCAGCCCACGTGCTCACAGTGTCTCAGCCACACTGACCGGGAAAGCCACTTCCACCCGGGCACTGAGGAGTACAAGACCAGACATCTGCCCTCAGAGGTGGCTAGAAACGAGAATGGACAGTGAAGCAAACCTTGTTTTTTAGCAGCACAGATGAAGGTCTGAAATCAGTCTCAGAAATGTTAGATTATGTCCGTACTTAGTCATCCCAGGCACTCTGTACCCCTGATGATGCATTGCTGAAACTTGGCCCTATATTCAGTACAAGAGCACAGTATCACATAAGGGTCGAGATATGTGGTATTAAAAAATGCATCTGGAGGGCCAGCAGATGGCATAGTGGTTAAGGGTGTTGGACTCCCACATGGCTGACTGTGGTTCGAGTCCTGGACCTAACAGCGTGTGTTCTCACTTTCTGTCTCTTTCTCTCTCTCTCACTCTGTCCCTCTGTAGTCAAATTTGAATAAGTTAAATAATTCTTTTTTAAAAAATGTATTTGGGGGGACCAGCAGTTAGTGTAATGGCTATGTTGCTGGACTCCCACATGGTCGACTACGGTTCGCGTCCCGGACCCAGTGGCTTAAAACTCACACCGGGCGCGTGTGCATGCGTGCCCAAGATCCCAAGAGGAGAATGGAGGAGAAGGGATTGCAGCATGGCCATCCCCCCTGGGGGGTGATTTCTCACTTTCTCTCTGTCTCTGTCTGGCAAGCGCACACGCCCTATAGCAAAAAACCTCTCCAAAAAAAAAAAAAAAAAATGTATTTGGGGACAAGCAGGTGGCATAGTGGCCAATTGTGGTTTGAGTCCCAGACCTAGCGGCTTAAAAATCATGCCAGGTGTGTGTGCATGTATGCCCAAAATCCCGAGTGTTGAAGAAAGAAGAAATTGCAGTGCAGCCATTTCCCCCCAGGGTGGGGAGGTGATTCATCACTTTCTCTCTGTCTCTATCTCTTCAGTGAGCACATGCACCCCCATGGCAAAAATTTCTAAGAAAAATTAAAATAAAAAAATAAATAAATATGCATTTGGGGGCCAGGAAGTGGCATGGTGGTTAAGGTGCTGGACTCCTATATGGCCAACTGCAGTTTGAGTCCTGGACCTGGTGCCTTGCTTTCTCTCTCTCTTTCTCTTTCTCTCTGTCTCTCCAGTGAGTGCATGTGCCCTATAGCAAATTTAAAAATAATAAGAAGTAAATTTAAATAATCCTTTTTAAAATGCACGTGAAGCTATGAGTTCTACAAAACAGCATTAGTTTCACCTGAGACTTGCTAGAAATGGAAATAATCCGATCCTTCCCTATAAATTAAATCTGACACGTTGGAAAAAGGACCTGGCCATCTGTTGTTTTTTCCTCATTTTCTTTTTTACATTTAATTACTGTACACCTTTACTGCATACAAAATGGACTTCCCAGGTGTGAATATACTGTATATTAGTCCAGTCAGAGATATTACCATGCACGTTATCTGCTTTAACAAACGCTCTGGGTGATTCCGATGCGCACTGAAGTTAGAGCGGCTGCTGTGTTCTGTTTGTTCATCTAATGTGGGAAGGAGCACTGGCATTCTAAACGGTAAATGCTCAGCGGCATGGGTGACCCCGAGTCTGCATTAATAGTACTCACACACAACACTACGCGAGTCTGCATTAATAGTACTCACAACAACACTACGCGAGTCTGCATTAATAGTACTCACACACACACTACGCGAGTCTGCGTTAATAGTACTCACAACAACACTACGCGAGTCTGCGTTAATAGTACTCACACACAACAACACTACGCGAGTCTGCATTAATAGTACTCACACACACACTACGCGAGTCTGCATTAATAGTACTCACAACAACACTACGCGAGTCTGCGTTAATAGTACTCACACACAACAACACTACGCGAGTCTGCGTTAATAGTACTCACACACAACAACACTACGCGAGTCTGCATTAATAGTACTCACACACAACACTACGCGAGTCTGCGTTAATAGTACTCACACACAACAACACTACGCGAGTCTGCATTAATAGTACTCACACACAACACTACGCGAGTCTGCGTTAATAGTACTCACACACAACAACACTACGTGAGTCTGCATTAATAGTACTCTCACACAACACCACTACATTTTCCTGATAAACTGTGCAATGAGACAAAGTGGACACAATCACATACTGAAGTTGTCAGCTGATTTCCTCCAAACCTTTCAAGTAGTCAGTTTGCTGTAAAAAGCCGTTGTAAAGGGTAAATCTAACAGCTGACCTGCCCTTGCAGATTAGAGTGTAGCGAATTATCCACTTATGCCCACCTTTCTGCCTAGCCCGTGTGGTCTAAAAAGACAAATGAGAGGATCACTCTCATGTGCTGCCCAACCTTGGTCCTCTGTCTCTGAAATTACCAAGCAGAGCCTGGATGGCCACTCGGCCAAGGTATTTGCAGAGAACTCTAGGACCGCGGGACAGCCAGCGCTTCTCAGACCTGAACGCACTTACGAATCACCTGGGGATCTTGGTAAAGAGCAGATTTTGCTTCAGTGATAACTCTTTGGGAAGTATGGACAGAAGACCAGCTCTACTCTTGATATTCCACATTTTTTTAAAGGTTTTTGTCATAAGGCTGTGTGTATTTGCTGGAAAGGAGAGAGAAAGAGGGAAAGTGAGAAATCACCTCCAAGAGAGGAAATCCCTTTTCCATTATTCTCTCAGGATTCTGGGCACATAATTACACATGCCCAGCATGCGTTTCAGGCCACGGGGTCCAGAACTCAAACCATAGGCAGCCATGTGGGTGTCCAGCACCTTAACCGCCACGCCACCTGCTGGCCCTCATATCATATATGTTTGTGTGTGTGTGTGTGTGTGTGTGTGTGTGTGTGTGTTTTAAGGATTATTTTATTTAACTTTATTTATTTATTTATTTATTTTTACTTTGACCAGAGAGAGAGAGAGAGAGAGAGAGAGAGAGGGAAAGTGAGAAAGCAAGCCACCAGTTCTGGGACTCGAACCATGGTCAGCCACGTGGGAGTCCAGCGCCCTTAACCACCACGCCACCTGCCGGCCCCATACTGTGTTTTGTTTTTTAAGGGAGATTTTTGCTATAGGGCACTTGTGCTCACCAGAGACTATGTGGGAGTCGAGCAACTTAACCATTACGCCATCTGCTGGTCCCTTAAGTTCTTTGAATGAAGGGGTAAAGTCAAACTCTGTGACCTTGAGTTAAGCAAATATATCTTAGATATGCCACCAAAAACACAATGCATAAAAGAAAAAAGCTAAGTTAGACTCCAGCAAAATTAAAACTTGCTCTTCAAAGACATTATTTAAAAAACTAAAAGAAGTTACAGACTGGGAGAAAATATTTAAAGCTACTTGATAAAGGGTTTATATCCAGGATATAAAAGAACTACAACTAAAACATAAGGAAAGCTGCACAATTGAAGAATGATTTACAGGTTTGAATAGACATTGCTGTCAAAGAAGATATAGGAATGGCTACTAAGCACACAAAAGGATGCTCAACATTAGTCACTGAGGAAAGCAAACCACAGTAAGATACTACTACACACCCACACATAACTATAGTGCTGTCAATACCACGTTTTGGCTACAATGTAGGGAAACTGGAACTCTTATACATTGCTCGTAGGAAAATAAAATGGCATAGCCACTTCAGAGAACAGTTTGGCACCTTCTGCAAAAGTTGAACATAAGGGCCAGCAGGTGGTGTGGTGGTTAAGGGTACTGGACTCTCACATGGTCAACCTCGGTTTGAAGTCCCAGACCTGGCAACTTATTTTCTCACTTTCTCCTCTTTCTCTCTCTCTCCTCTCTCTCTCTCTCTTCTCTCTCTGTCTCTGTCTGTCTCTGTCTCTCTCTCTCTCTCTCTCTCTCTCTCTCTCTCTCTTTCTCTCATGAACGCACATGCCCTGTAGCAAAATTTAAAAATAATAATAATGAGGGGCCAGCAGGTTGCCTAGTGGTTAAGGCACTGGACTCCCACGTGGCCAACTGTAGTTCAAGAGTTCAAGTCTCGGACCCAGCAGGTCAAAACTCACAACTGTGCCCACGTGCCAAAAATCCCCAGAGGAGAATGGTGAAGAAGGGATTGTGGCATGACCATCCTCCCTGGAAGGTGATTCTTTGCTTTCTGTCTCTCCATCGCTCCAGCAACTGCATGTGCCCTATAGTAAAAATCTTTTTAAAATAAATAAAAACTTTAATAAATCTGAAAAGAAAAAAAAAGTTGAACACAAATTTGCCATATAATCCAGCCATCCCACTCCTAAGCATCTTCCCAAGAGAAAACAAAACATGTCTACACAGTAACTTGTTCACAAATGTTCATAGCAGCTTTGTTCAGAAGAGACAAAAACTGGAAACAAGTCACAGGTTCATCAACTGGTAAGTGGGTGAATAAAGTGTGGTATATCCATGCAGTGGAATAGTATCTAACAATGAAAAGGGAACACTCTTAATGTGTGCAATAACATAAATGAACCTCAAAAACATGATAAGTTAAAAGAAGCCAGGCACAAAAGATTACATGTCATACATGCCTATTTATATAAAGTGTCCAATAAAGGCAAAAAACAGCAGATGAGGGTTTTCCTGGGGATAGAGGTGGGAGTGGGGGTTGAATGGAAGCAAGAGAGAACTTAACGAAGATGATAGAAATGCTATAAAATTGGATTGCCATGATGGTTGTACAAATCTCTAAATTAACTACTATTCATTGTATTATACCCTTATAAAGAGTGTGTTTTGTTTTGTTTTGTTTTTAAAGATTTTTGCTATAGGACATGTGTGCTCACCAGAAAGTCAGAGAGAGAGAGAAAGTGAGAAATCATCCCCCAGCTGAGACAGCCACACCACAATCCCTTCTCCTTCATTTTCCTTTCAGGATTTTGGGCACACATGCACACGTGCCGGTGTAAATTTCAAGCCACTGGGTATGGGACTCAAACCACCGTCAGCCATGTGGGAGTGCAGCAGCGTAACCATTATGCCATCTGCTGGTTCCAAAAATGTGTTTTATAGTAGCACTTACTTTTACTTCAAAAAAAAAGAAAAGAAAAGAAAGAGAAAATCTGTTAAAAACCAAAAGAAATAAAGAAAAGAAAGAAAAAGGGAATATATATATCAACCCAGTGGGTGAGGCTATCCTCAAGAGCTGAACACAGGATTCAAATAAAGGAACTCTAGAAAAATCGTACTAGGGGGTCAACAGATGACATCATGGTTAGAGTGCTTGGCTCTCACATGGTCGGCCATGGTTCAAGTCCTGGATCTGGTAGCTTGCTTTCTCACTCCCCCCCCCCTTAAGTGCACATGCCTCATAGCAAATTAGATCATCTTAATAATAATAAATAAAATAATTTTTTTTGAAAAAGAAGAATTGTGCTAATAATGTAAAAATGAAACATTAAGTTAGACAACATCTTATGGCAGGGAATCATTACCCACATTCTGTTCCTCTAGGAACATCTGTGATTGTCAACAGCTCAGGGAATCTTAGTGAGCTACTGCTCTCTCAGAAACCCTCAATTTTCAACACCCTAAAAAGAACCCCAGACACACAGCCTTTGATGACCACCCACTGCCGCCATCTGATGGCTCCGGGCAGCTGTGGAGATGATGGTCCTAACCTTGACCTCGGGTGTTGGAGCCGTCTGGTGCTGAGACTCCAGGTCGTTGTTCTTAGAGCAGAATGCGATGTAAGGTCATCTGAAACTGTAAGTTTTTAGTTGTGTGGTTGTGGCCTAAGTGTTCCCCAAAGGGGTTCAGAGTGAGGGAGAAGAAAGCCTCAGGAATAAAGCAGAGGACTGGCTTGGTGGGGCAGCAGTGACGCGCTGTTCCAGAAGCAGGATCCCACGTGGCGACGGCAGTTTGAATCCCAGGTCCTTCAGCCCAAAACATACAAGGCACATGCATGAGGTGCCAGGATCTGAGGAGCCGGAGAACTGGAGGAAGCGGATCGCAGCCTGACAAAACCCCGTGAAGATGGCCTTTCTCTCTCTGTCTCGCTCTCCTCTTTTCTCTCTTACATACACACACGTGCTTCAGCTTGAATAAAAAGAAAAAAATACTTTAAAATAAATCAAATGAAGCAGGGAAGCTAAGAGTACCTGACAAATCAGATGAGTGGGAGCAACTAGCAGGAAGATGATTTAACCACTATTATTCAACTACTTAACATTTATTTAGTTCGGATAGAGAGAAAAAGGTTTTTTTATGTTTTGTTTTGTTTTTAATTTTATCAGAGGGTGCATGTACTTGCTGGAGAGACAGAGAAAAGAGGGAAAGTGAGCCAGCACCTTCCCATGGGGAATGGTCACACCACAAATCCATCTCCTGCTCAGGATTTTGGGCGCACACATACACACGCCCAGTGTGTTTCTTAAGCCACCAGGTCTAGACTGCTACTCATGCTGTGATGTGGGGTCGAGTCGCTTATCCACCAGATCACAGAATGGCCCAAGATTTTCTGTTAATAAAAAATGATGTGATGCTTTTATGTACAAAAGAAGAAATTTCTTACGTGCACTGAACGTATCTTCACATTTTTACTTTATCTCAAGCTCTCTTAGAAAACAGCTCTCTCTCCTTTTTTTAACTGAGTAATGTTAGTCACTCACACATAAAGTATGGAGCTCTATTACAAGCCTATTGTAATGAAAATCATCTTCAAAAATGTGTTTTAAGATTACATCTCCCGTCTGTCATGTTGGCCAAACACTTCACTGTTCTGTAGTTCATAGTCTCTCTTTTCTTTTCTGTTTGTGAATGTCTGAACAAGGCAGCCTCTGGGGAAGCATATAAAAGGATTTTAAGCTTAAACAATAAAAAGCACTAATTCCTGATAAACAGTGTGAGAAATCTTCAAAAATGCATAAGAAATGACTATTATGAAAAAACTATGCATAAAATCTTTTGCACACAAATAAAGTCATACTTTAATTCCATTCATCCACAAATTTTTTGAAGTCTTCTGTTACGATACACTAAATCATTTGGTCTCAGAATTTCAGCCTGTTGCAAATCAAGGCAAATCAACATCTTTAGACAATGGGCCTTGGGGCTAGGGAAACAGCTTGCAATCTCACAGAGTGATTTGCTGTAGGGCTTGGGGTGGGGGGGACAGCACTGCTATCAGATAGGACAGTACAGGCTGGATTTGCCCCCTTAGAATTCTGTCTGCTGAACTTCATCATCCAACTTTCATGTTTTGAAAGAATTATTTTATTATTATTATTTTTCAATTTGCTATAGGTCACGTGCACTCACAAGAGAGAGAGAGAGACAATGAAAAAGCAAGCCACCAGGTCCGGGACTCGAACCGTGGTTGGCCATATGGGTCCTTTAACCATCACACCATCTGCTGGCCCCAACTTTCATTTTTTTTCCAGTTACCTCAGAAATTCTAGATAGAACCTGAGTTTACTGGTACCAAGTTTTTTGATTATTCCATTCTAACTTAGTGTCCCTTACGTTGCTGGCCTGAGAGAGTGACGGAGCAGAACAGTTAAGTACGTACAATCCGTACTCGGAGTTCCTGGATCCACATCTCACACCTCCTCTCACTGGCTTAAGGACCTCAGGCAATTTATTGAACTACTCTGGCTCGGTTTTCTCAAACGTAAAACGGCAATGATGATAATGATAGTGCCTACTTCAGAAAGATGGTTGAGGATTAAATGAGCTATTCCAGAAAAGGAGCTAAGAGAGGCGAGAGGGAGTGCAACAGTAAAATGCTCTGCTCTGAAAGGCTGAGCCCCTGTGAAGGTTCTGAGTTTGTATCCAGAGACCTCCCTGAGTACACCAGGGACGTGTGTGCCCATGATCCAGCGCTGGCTGAGGCTGAGGTGCAGGGTGGTGTGAAGACGCTGTTGGGGGTGCTGTCTCTTTCTCTCTCGTTCTCATGGAAGAAATAAATGAATGGACTTTGAAAGAAGAAAAGTAAAAAAAAAAAAAAAAAAAAGGAAGGGGTTAGAAAAGTGCACTGACACATTATACACAGTTACTCTTTTTCGACTCCTCTCTATTTCAATTTCACTGTGACTATTTTTCTATTCCAGCTCCCAGCTGCTGCTTCACTCTCAACAGCTCTGCTTTCATCAGATTCTATACCTTGAGATTCCCCAAGTAGACACCTTCTAAAAAAAGTTTCCACTGTTTTTGTTTTATTTTATGTTCGTTGGGACATTATGGAACAAATGCAACCTCCTCACTTTACAGATGAGCATCCGAGGCCCAGTGGGGGGCGGGGCTACCCAAGTCCTCCCATCCTCCAGAGGTCTGAGTCTGGCCCCAGGCTGGTGTCCTCACTGCACCTCCCTCCATGGGGCCAAGTTCTCAGCCTCCAGGAGCACCTGAGTGCTCTGTGATATTTACTTGTGGCAATGGACTCAACCCAAGAGAAATATTGGCTTGGCTGAACTCAAGTTTGCTAAGAATATTTTGATCGGGTTTTGTTCCAGTTCAATCGCTTTAGGAAATGTGTAGGTTTCATTCTGTTTAAAATTTGTTTGCTAAGGTCTTTGATTTCTTTTTTCTTTGAGACTTTTCTCTTTCTTTTTAAGGATGTCCTGGCTCAGCATTCCATGCACAAAATAATGTTATTTGGGCTCAGTTTGGAGTTGAGGAAAATTGAAAGCTACTTTTGAGAAGAGCCTCCCCTGCCCCCCCATCTTAAAGCCCTAGAAGTCTGGCCTTTGGGGAGCCCTGAGGTTGAGCCCTGAGAAGCTCCTGATCATCTCGCTTTCTGCTGGACTCTGGCTGTTTTGCAAAACGAGGAAAGGTGCCCATGAGTAGGGTGGGAGTCTCCTCTTTCCGCTCTGAGATGGAGCTGTGTATGGAGCTTTAGGAACAGCAAGCAGTCGATTAGGATTCCAGTCCCATATAACCACTATCTCAGGCAACTCTCCTAAGACTTGAGCCCCAGTTTCTTGCAAAATTATGGTTCTTGAAGCACCATGGAAATGATGCAATGAAGAAAATGTGTAACCACCCCAGCACACACAATAGTTCCCATCCCTCTTTCCTACATGTTCAGCCCTCCCCACAACCCACACCTGCATTGCCCTTCCAGCACTAAATTGCTGCTGTTCTCTTTCTAGAGAATTTCAAGTGAGAAACTCACACAATGACAACTGCTGATGTACCTTAGACCTTTTCTTTCTAATCAACTGAATTGTCCATTTATTTCTTCAAGACCCAGCTTGTCCTTAGTTGAGAACTTGACCAAAATAAGGTAGATTACGGGTGACGTAAATCTGGGAAGTTGGAAGGCCCCTCCTCTGCCAGCCTCCCAAAGGAAGCACCTCCTCGGGACTAGAATTACCCAATCAACCTCCTCTCCTTCCCCCACTTTGTCTTCCCAGTAAAAGTCTGAGTGGAGCCATTTGCATCAGTTTGGAGCAGGTTAGTCAAATCAGGAGGCAAATGCAAATTCTTCAAAGCATTTGAAAGCTGCTTTGGGCAATCCAGTTTGGATCTCTTTTCTTTCCTTCTGCTCACAACCCCCAAATACCAGTTCTGTGCCCAAGGAAATCTTAGAACAACATGGGAAATTCCAGAATGGTGATATCCCCAAACCAAAGAGTTTCTACTTAAAGGGAAATTTTGGTGGGTCAGCAGGTGGCATGGAGGTTGAGGAGGCTGGATCCCCACCTGATTGATTCCATGGTCACGTCCCAAACCTGGCAGCTTGAACAACACCCTGGGCACATGTGCATGCATGCCCAAACTCCAGAGAGGAGAAAGGATTCGGGCCTGGCCACCCCCCCCCCCCTCCCCCGGGAGTAGTTTCTCTCTCTTTCTGTGGAGCACATGCTCCCTACCGCAAAAGCTGAAAGAAAAAGAAAAAAGTAAAATTCCGGTTTGGGTTTAGCCTGTTTAGATGTTATCAGGGTTTAAGTAATGAAGTAAATTTCTTTTTCTAGTGGATACTTTATTCTCTTTCTCTGCTCCCAGGATTCACCACCATGGTCTTCTTCAAATATTGCCTTGGGGCCAATGATGACAGGACACCTGGCCACGTGCAAGGGAAGGCCACACTTGAGGACTACAGTTGTTCCATGTGAAGGTTTGAACTGGGACTCAAGTTCTGCATGAACGGAAGAAGATGTGGCCACTTCAGGGACATCTGACCACTTCAGGGACATCTGGCTGAGACTTTTGCCATGGAGAATGCCTCGTTCAGTTCTGCACTTACCTTCAAAGGTTTCTAGTTTAGACAGGTGATGTGGCTTTAACCAGCAGAAAAGCAGGAATCACACCAATAGAGATTAATTACATGGTGGCATGATGTCGCTGCTCCTGTAGTCTCCTCTGCTTTGTAATTGTGGGTGTCAGCCTTTGCACGGGCTCAGACTTGCCAAAGCACATCCCTTACCCTACTGGGTGCTGCACAGAAGTCTGGGTCCGGGGGAGACTTCACAGCTCGCAGTGCAATTCTGACAGGTCCGGCTCTAAGGCCTGCAGGACAGTCAACTTGAAGTTACTTTGGGCGTGCCTGCTCTTAGGTTGTTGGACATAGTTTGAAGGAGAACCCGGGTGGCATGCGGCTCCTGCAGTGGCTCATTCGACCATGTCAGGAGTAAGAGCAGGATGGTCTGGTGAGAGGAGCACAGGCTTTGGAGTCAGAAACAGCTGAGTCTGGAACCTGGCGCTACTACCCACAGCAATGCCGTCTTGTAAAAATTACTCATCCTCTCTTAGGAGCCATTTTCTTCTCCACAATTATGAAAGGTTTCTTTGAAAAGGAGAGACACAGCATGTAAAGTGCCTGGCACACAATATACATTCAATAAACAGTTCTTGTTATTATTCGGCTGGTAAGCCCTTTCTTCAAAATATGGATGGAGAGCTGAACAGGGAATCATTTATCTCAAAACCTTATTTCCCACTCACCAAATCTTACCCAGCTTCTCACTTCACATTTTGTTCTCTTTTTCACTCATTATTCAAGGGATTTTTTTTTTTTAAATAAGCAACTTTAGCATAGTGACTATTCTAGGTCTTTTTTCCAAATGAACTGGCTTCTTTCCCAATTAGTAATATATATGGCGAGGCTGAGAAGTATTTCTGAATCCCAAGTAAAAATATTTTGCATGAGCACAAGACTTACAAATAGTCCTTGCTCATGCTGTATCTAAAATCCCTATAACAAATAACTCTTGAAAATATTTTCTTCCTCATTTTAAGGGAAAAGAAATTCAAGAGAATAAGTTGTGGGCCAGCGCCATAGGAAGCCAGATCTCACACGGCCAACCGAAGGTTCAAATCCTATACCTGGCTGCTTGAAAAGCATGCCAAGTTTGTACATGCATGTCCAAATCCTGATGGAAAGTAGAAACTCTCTTTCTCTCTCTTTCTCTCCCTCTCTTTCTCTCTCTCTCTCTCTTAAGTGCACATGTCCTCTGACAATTATAAAATAAAATAAAGAGAGAAGTTACTTGGTCAAGTTCATATAGATAGAAAGCAGGAAAACTTGGTTCCAGATCAAGATCTTTTGATTTCATGTTCCATCATATTTTCCAGGAAAAGGAAACTCCTCAAACTATTGTCAGGCTTTGACAGAAATGCTTCTTGGACTGACTAGAAGAGAACGGAGCTCTTACAAAGCAAATACAGGACAAGTCTGACTGGAACGAGGAGCTTGTCAAGGCGGTGATCTGGCATTTCCGAGTCCTGAGAATCAGGACAGGGTGCCCACGGCGTTTTCTAAGATTAGGGGTACGATGAGAGTACTGAGTGTCATGAATGGTAAAATACCAGAGATATAGCTGAAAGAGATGCGGAAAAGTACTGAAAATAAACTTCCCCAGAGTTACCATTTCACCTTACATCCTGCGTCTCCTCTTTACTGTCATACGATTTCATAAACCTTTTCAACTTTCCATGGGCTATTCTCTATCACCCACAACAATGTAGCCCCATTCAGATACTGGAAATGGCTGGTGACATAGCAAAGGGGACGTCCACTCTGGGTGAGACCACCTGGAAAGAGAAGGTCTGGTGATGGGATTAAGGAGGAAAGTTCTCTGACGACACAGCAAGCAGACCTGCGTACAAGGCCAGGAGCACAGCAGGTTAGCAGGTAGCCGAAATGGGTACAAGCCAGATTCGAGAACATAAACGGTATTTGAAAGAAAAGAACATATAACCAGTATGGATGAGAATCAGGAGATATATAGAAACAGCTTCTAGGAGTAAGGACTAACCTGCAGTGCCAGGGTAGCAACAGAGGAGGGGGTACATGCATGTATCTGTGTGTACTGTGTGGTGCGCGCACTCTTGTGTGCGATTAACTATTCACACTGCTACAGTCGTTCCAACCTCATGCCCCACTGGGAAGTGTCTGTGTGTCACCACAGGGGCAGTGCAAGTCAAAGGAACTAGAAGGAATCTTACATTATTTCATGTAAATTGCAGTTCACGGGAATTCAGTGGCTCATCTAAGGTCACACAGCTACTCCGTGGCATTGCTGGGATGCTTCTGTATGGTTCATTGGCCTTGGTGAACGCTGTCAGGAAAATACCTCAGCAAGGAATCAGAGGCAAAGAAGGAGAAACCATCCTCAAAAGCTGCCAACCCATAGAATAAATGCGAAGGCCAAAAGAAGAGAGGAAAATGCTCTGGTAAGCACTGGTTCCGATATGAAAAGACCAGACACGAAAAGACAATTTATTGGGTTGTTGGGAAAGCCATGAAGCATTTTGCATAGAAAAACATGGAAAATATGTCATGACTTTCCCAAGAACCTAATAGTTTTAGAGAAAGCAAATAGTGAAAACAGAAAAGGCATAACATTCTGTATCAAAAAGAAAAGCAAAAACAAAACAGATTAATTTTATGGACAACTTTATACCACAGTGCTTGCCATAAATATTTGATTTTGCATGAACAAATACAGAGAACCGGTTTGTGTGACAGAGAAGAGGCTTGGATGTTCAGTGGCATCTAAATCAAAGAAGAGAATGCAAATAACCCTGGCTTCTTAGGTGAAAGCCTACAATGGAGTGTTCCAATATAGTGGCTTCCTGCGGGCTTCTCAGCAGCTCATAGATACACAGTTTTAGAAACAAGGTGTCCACTGGGCCTTAGTTTTCACTCTTGTCCCAGAAACTAATAGGTAGACTAATGCCTAAAATCAGAAAACTTTAAACACGATCAGATTAGAGCAAAAGTTATACCACGATAGTGTGTGGATTCTAACATACAAAGGTATAGTATTAATACATATGACAACTAATTAGTTTTATATCTATATCAAATAGAAATGACAGGGGAAGGTGGTAACTAGATCTTTAAAGTTACCAGGTTCTTACATTTTACATGAAGTAATATGATGTTAACTTTATGACTGAAAATGCAAGCATATACCTTGTAATAGCCAAGCAATCACTAAAAAATTCAAAAGGCTAGATAAATTAAAATAAAAACCTTAAAAGTGTTCAATGAACCCAAATAAGTGAAAAGGCTAGATAAATTAAAAGAAAAAGTTTAAAAGTATTCAATGAACCCAAAAGAAGTCAGAAAAGAACTAAATACAATCAAACTAGTAATTACATTAAATGGAGAAGGACTCAAACACTCCAAATAAAAGACAGATGTTTTCAGAATGGATTAAAAACAAGACCTAAGTATATGCGGTCTATAAGAGACATACTTGAAATATAAGGACACCGATTAAAAATATGGTTAGGAAAAAATATGAATACAAACAGTAAACATGAAATGGTGAAATGACTATAGTTATATTAATATTAGGTAAAACAGCCTTCAAGGCAAAAGTATTATTGGTGAAAAACAAAATGGGAGCCTGTGGAAACAGGCACTAATTCGCTGACTATGTAACCAAAAGAGTCCAAAAAGCCAAAGGGTCAAAGGGAAGAAGAACAAGAGGTAGTATATTCAGCCATCCCTCCAAATCTCTTCTAGTTTATTCTAAAAATAATTTAAGACAATTTGGTTCAAGCACATAACATTTCCTGAGTTCTCACTAGCAAAGAAAGGAAATTTTCGAAGAATATATCCTCCAACTGGAAGGGAAACTTGGAATCCACTGTGTGGACTCTCCAGCTTTATGTATGATTGAAAAGAAGGGGAAGATGACAGGTCATTTGTTTAACAAGTCATTATTAAGTCCTTACCATGTGACAGACACGAGGCTAAGCACAAGTGAATGATGTAAACATAACCCCCCCACACACATACTGATAAAACAAACCAAGTCACTATACTACCTATACATAATGATAATTATTATCACAAAAATGCTCATGGAGGCTGGATGGGGTGCAGCAGTAGAATATGACGTTCTGCAAGGCAGATCCACATGGCAAGGTTACCAGTTCAAATCTGAAGAGCTGAGTACAACAGGCATGTATACTCTTTCACAATTCTTAGCAGCTTATATCCAACCCAAGATCTAGGCTGGCTGAAGCTGGAGGTGGATCATAGTGTCAAGACCTTGTCAGGGAGCTGTTTCCCTGACTCTCGCTGTCTCTCACTCATAGAATAAATAAACTTCTTTTTAAATGCTCATAATGCATAGATAGATAATAACAAATGATAAAGGAAACCTGCCTGAGATAGCATAAGAGAAGGGCTTTGGAAAGGTGACATTTAAGAAGAGCCTGCCAGGGATAGAAGAGTAAGGTGGCCAGGAAAGCCATACACATAAAGCACTCAAGGAGGAAAAAGCTCAAAAATTTTTAAGGAATGGAAGGATAACTAGAACCCAGAGGTAGGAAAACAAGGACTAAACCATGTGGGAGGGTGCTACCAAAATTTCAATCTCATATAAAATTGTCTATAAAATAGGAGAGTAAATAACATTTTTCTAACCTATTTACAAAGCTAACATAGCCTTGGTACTGAAACCACAGAAGGACAATATAAAAATGGAAATTATGGGACAATCTCAGTCATCAAATAGATACAAAAAATCTTAAATTCAGCAAATAATATAGACCCTGGGAAGTATTATGAAACAGTCCCAGGTGTCTTTGAAACTGGTAACACAGGGCCAATCCCATGGCCTAGTGGTTAAGAGAATTGGATCTCATATGGCCGATTGCAATGGTTCATATCCCACATCCTACAGCTTGAAAAACATACTAGGTACATGTGCACACATGACCCAAATCCTAACAGGATGGAGAAATGGAGGAGAAGGGATTTTGCAGCGTAACCGGACCCCACTGGGGGCGTGCTTTCTCCCTCTTGCTCTCTCTCTGTCTCTCTGCCTTGCTCTAGCAAGTGTACATACCCTGGGGCAAATTTAAAATAAGAAAAGAAAACTAGCAAAACTATTCATTTTTGCTTTTGATACTATTGGATAGCTTGCACCTGACTGAGATACAAACAAGTTTATATGGGTAACGCTTACAGTCCTGGAAACATCCAGCTTTCAGATTTATATTGCAGGAGCGCTCTGGCCCTATGCAAATTTGTAAATAAGTCAATTTCGCCTTTGGAATTTAGTGTGCTCCTTTCCCTACCACAGCCCACAGTCTCACCTGAATGGCCCTACACCATTCCCTTAAGAAGAGACTTAGGTTTCAGGATTGACCATTAACTAGCTGTGTAACCTCTCCATAAAATAAAAGCAATACCTAGTTCCTTCAGCTGTTGTGCAAGAATTAAATGAAATAATGCCTGGTAGATGTCTACTATAACACTTGTAAAAGAACAGGAATTTAGTCATTTTTCTCTGTAGAATCTAAGGTTTTGTTCTATTGTCTAGGACTGCTGGTTTGTCAGGTGCACAGAGGGGAATGATGGGAAATAGTACCCCCAATATAAAATCCCAATGAGTTAATCAGAGAATAATACATCAACCAGATTCCGAAACGTATTTTGATGGGCAAATATCAATCAAGGACTTAATTTTATTTGCTTCAGAATAGAATTTCAATTGCTTTTGGTCAGTCCTTTTTCTATCCTATAAACAACCTCTATTTTTCACAATTCTTAGCAGCTTATAGCCAACAAAGTAAAATGACCCTATAAAACCTCAGACCTTCTCTTAATGACTCAATAAATATCCATTAGATTGAATCTATCAAATGTAAACATATTGCTTTTAAAGGGTATCTGTTTAAGGCCGTTCCTTGGTCCATCGAAGGGAGTGTCATTAATTCCATACCAAAGCCACCTAATGCTTAGCACCTCGGAAGTTCAAAATTCATTCAGGAGGGTAGTATCCAAAGCAGAACCAGATCTGCCCACTGAAAAACAGGAGTTGTCTGTTTCACAATGAAATAAAGTGTAGTGATGCCTTTGTGAGCTCTCCATCCCTCCTTTCCCACTTTCAAATTTGTAGTAGGGGAACTAATAGAGGGAATTGGGAGTATATGACATAGCTAAGGAATCCATTATTGGGATAAGGCACACATCATCTCACAGGAAACTTTTCCTACAGCTTTTTCCTCTATATTGGAAGACTCTTAATTTTTTTTTAGCTTGCCAGAGGGCATGTGCACTTGCCAGAGAGAGACAGAGAGAGAGAGGGAGTATCAGTGGTCACGCTGCAATCCCTACTCCTCTGCACTTCCTCATGTTGGGATCTTGGGCACATATGCATATATGCCTGGCATGAGTTTTAAGCTACCAGGTTTGGGACTTGAACTGCACAGTTGGCCATGTGTGACCTGGCTACCTGAACCACTAGGCCACAGACTGAATCTCATTATTGTTCTAATTTGCATTTCCCTTATGACACGTGATATAGACCATCTTTTCATATACTTACCCATCAACTGAATGGCTTCTTTGGTAAGGTACCCAAGTTTTTTCCCACTTAAGAATCAAGTTGTATTATTGTTGAGTTATAAGAGGTCTTTGCACATTTTGGATAACAGCTCTTTACCAGATGTATCTTTTGCAAATATTTTATCAGTCTTATCTTTTCAGTCTCTGGATATAGTCTTTCACAGAGCAGAATGTTTTAATGAAGTCCAGCTTGTCAATTCATTTTTCATGGATTGGGCCTTCAGTATTATACCTTAAAAGTTATTGCCTAACTCAAGGCCTTCTAAACTTTCTCCTATAGGGTACGTGCTCTCGCTGGAGAGACAGAAAGACAGAAAACAAGAAATCATCCCCCTAGGTGGGATGGCCACACTGTGATCCCTTCTCCTCCATCCTCCATTCTCCTCTCAGGATTTTGGGCATGCATGCACACACCCCCAGCATGAGTTTTAAGCTTCTGGGTCCATGACTCGAACCACGGTCGGCCATGTGAGAGTCCAGCAATGTAACCATTACATCATCTGCTGGTCCCATGGCTTCAATTTTAAGATAAATGTTCTAAGAGTTTTGTTTAGTTTTGTTTTTTGGGGGGAGAGATTTTTACTACAGGATGCATGTGCTTTCTGGAGAAAAAGAGAAACAGAAAGCGAAAAATCACCCCCCAGGGCAGATGACCACTCTGTAATCTCTTCTTCTCCATTCTCATCTCAGGATTTTGGGCATATATTCATACACACCTGGTGTGAGTTTTAAGCTGCCAGGTCCGGGACTTGAACCACAATTTAATACATGGGAATCTAATGATGTAACCATTATGCCATCTGTTGGTCCTCTAAGAGTTTTTGAGGGATACTCTATTTGCTTAATTGGGATGAATTAGTTACTCTCAAAAGCTCTAGATGCACTGGCATGGTCTAGGCAGCCACAATATCCAGAATCTTTACCCCAAGGTGTGATATACCATTTTGATACAACTACAGATGACAGTAATTAGCAAGTACATATTATTCCTCTTCTTCAAAAATTCAACTACTGGGAAATTTTCCTCTTCCTTTGAACTTTCCCCCATTTCACTTTTATAAGAGTAAGCAACTTGAGCTCTCTTTGAACCTTCAAAGCCATATAGTAAAAGTCACTATTAGCAGTCATCAAGACCTGCATCTATCAGTGACATATTCCTCCACAAGTTTCCCACTCACACACCTGCAGGTTACTTTTCTATGTTTCTTTCCATCAAGAGTTATGGGAAAGACTAACTTGGGAAGAATTATACAATTCAGGGATTAGAATTGATCTAATGAAAGTTGATAAGACTTGTTTGCATGGGGTCATTGATCTATAGCCAAGCCTAGCTCAATGGGTCCAGTTTCTAACTTATCACTTTTCACCCTTCATCAAGACCAGGCACCGAAGGGACAACTAAGCCTACAAAGCCCGTATTGTCAATTGTGATTGAAAAGAGTGTGGGATTCGCTTTCTCTAACACAGGGGGGAAACTGAAGCTGACTCAACTATGAGAAAGGCAAGAGGAGTCTGAGCCAGTGTCCTCTCACCTGGAGAGGGAATCCAGAGAAGACCAGGTTTCCATTGTACAGTGTCTGGGGAATGCTAGAAGAACAGGGCTCTCATTGTTCCATTTCCCACATTCAACTACCAAAGATGAAAGTTTCCTTTCTACCTAATACCTATGGTCCCAAGTTGCTGGGAGAGGTAATCAGACCATACCACAACATCTTTTGAACTCCCTGGAGAGCTCATGCTGCAGTAAAGCATGTGGGATCTGTATCAACACTAATCCCCTTGGTCTTCCTCTGCCATCTTTGTCACTTACGTACAACCACTCAACCTTATTCAGTCATTCTTCATTATTTCTCCCTGCTGTTTGTTTCAAGTCTATTAGACTCTCACTCCAGGAAATAGAAACTAACATAAAAACAAGTGTCAGCCTTCAGCACTCAAAAGCACAACCTGGCCAGTGGGAGTAGGGAGTGATTAATGTGCGTTCGGCCTCTTTGCAAATACTAGAGTAATAATAGTATACACTGAGTCTGTGAACTGAAATCATCATCAAAAGAGGCCTTGGTGTTCAATCAGCATTATTGTGTCCGCATTAGCCTTCCCCAGAAGCAAAAACACCTTTTTTTCTTTGCATTCTCTACATTCTTCTCCTTCATTAACTCCAAATGAAGAGTTGCATTATTTTTCACACACTCGCACAAAGAGGACTGGAACCAGCACATGATGTAATGGTTACATCACTGGACTCCCACATAGTTGACCACAGTTCAAGTCCCGGACCTGGCGGCCTGAAACTCGCACCGGACACATGTAGGTACAAGCCCAAAATCCTGAGAGGAGAATAGAGAAGAAGGGATTGCAGCATGGCCAATCCTCCTGAGGGGGTGAATTCTTGCTTTCTGTCTCTCTGACTCTCTGGTAAATGCACGTGCCCTATACAAAAATCTCTCTCTCTCTCAAAAAATAGATGGCTTTACAAAAGGGTTTACAGATTTCAAAGATGCTGAAGAAAGCTAACATGAATGAAAATACTACTGTTTAAAAATTTATCCCTTTCCAGGAAGATCTGAGCAGTGTAAGCATGTGGAAGAATAAGAGGTCATTTCAAAATATGCCATGTATTTAACCCTCAATTACAAGCAGCAATGTAGTCTGATAACCAAGTATCTGGGTGATGCAAACGTAGGCCCCATTGGCCAGTAATAAAAATGTGTTTTACTGCAACACTTTCCATTCTAAAATCATCCCCCTTCTATACACAATAATCATACCACTGTCTAGATAAAATCTCTTTTTCTTGGGGCCAGTGGAATGGAGGTTAAGGTGCTGAAACCCACACAGCCTAAGCTACCCTAAGAGGGTCTTGACACCATCACGTATCCTAACCTCAGCCAGGGCTGGATCACGGTCAGCCCCAAGGGATTCTAGTACCTCAACCACTATGCCACCCATTTTCAATAGTAATAAAAAATCAAACATTTAGAGGGGAGCCAGATAATGGCACAGCAGCCACGTGACACTCGAAGCTGATCCACATGAGAAGATTCCAGGTTCATGTCCAGAGAACTCCCTGAACACATTGAGTGCGTGTATATCTGTGATCCACAGCTGATGAAGGCTCAGGGTAGAGTGCAGTGTGAAGGCTGTGTTGGGAGCACCAATTTCTGTTTCTCTATGTCCCTTGTTCATGGAAGCAAGAAACAAGTTTTTTGTTTATTTGTTTTTTTTGTTTGTTTTTATTTTTCAATTTGAGCAAAAAGAAAATTTTAAGTGGAGGGACCTTCTTCATGCTCCCCTGCACACACAATTTTTTTTTACCAGAGGGCATAATCACTCACTGGAGAGAGACAGAGAAAAAGAGGTAAAATGAGAAAGCACCCCCCCCACACCACCACCACCACCATGGGGAATGGTCATTCTGCAACCCTTTCTTCTCTATTTCTCCCTTCTTTTGGGATTTTGGGGAAGCACATGCATGCACCCGGTATATTTCTGAAGCCACCTGATTCAGTATTTCAACAGTGTAGTCAGCCATGTGAGTCCCAAATGCCTTAACTATCACATCACCAGCTGGCCTAAAAAATATATATCGTGGGAACCAGCAGTTAGCGTAATGGCTATGTCGCTGGACTCCCACGTAGTCGACCGCGGTTCGCGTCCTGGACCCGGTGGCTTAAAACTCACGCCGGGCACGTGTGCGTGCGTGCCCAAGATCCCGAGAGGAGAATGGAGGAGAAGGGATTGCGGCGTGACCATCCCCCCTGGGGGGTGATTTCTTGCTTTCTGTCTCTCTGTCTCTCTCTGTCTGTCTGGCGAGCGCACGCGCCCTATAGCAAAAAAAAAAAAAAAAAAAAAAAAAAAAAAACTCTCAAAAAATATATATCGTTAAAATTCTTTTTATTATAAATTTTTTTCTTTTTCATTTTCAGATTAATTTCTCAACTTGCATAAAGTCTATATCATGATGTATACAATATTTTTTTCAACAGAGAACTTAACATTTTCTGTTGATTAAATGTTTCTTCCCCTTGTACCTCACATCCACCCTCTACTACACACTCTCTACCATCCATTTCCCTTCCTTACAATCTCTCATATCTATATTTATTCTCTCTACTATCGTATTTTCAGATATTTCTATTTTTGCCGTATTTAGTACATACTGAATGAAGATACACAGTGTGTATCTTTCAAAGTCTGGCTCTCTTTGCTCAACATTTATATTTCTATATCCATCCACTTTGAATCAAATAATAGGGTCTCGTTTTTTCTCATAGCTGAATAATATTCCATAGTATACTAGTGCCACAGTTTTTCAACCCAGTCATCAATTTTTGAACACTTAGGTTGGTTCTATGTTTTAGCAGTTGTGAATAATGCTGCAATAGACATGGATGTGCATGTGTCTTTAGGACTGAGTTTTTCTTATCTTTTGAGTAAACACCAAGGAGTGGGGAGTGCGATTACTGAATCACATGATAGTTTTTTTTAAAACTTTATTTATTTTAATATTACCAGAGAGGGACAGAGTAAGAGAGAGAGAGAGGGAAAGTGAGAAAGCAAGCCACCAGGTCTGGGACTCGAACCATGGTTGGCCATGTGGGAGTCCAGCGCCTTTAACCCACCATGCCACCTGCTGGCCCCAATAGTTTTATTTGTAGTTTTTTTTTTTCTTTTTTTCTTTGGAGAGGTTTTTGCTATAGGGCATGTGCACTCGCCAGACAGAGAGAGAGAGAGACAGAGAGACAGAAAGAGAGAAATCACTCCCCAGGGGGGATGACCATGCCGCAATCCCTTCTCCTCCATTCTCCTCTTGGGATCTTGGGCACACACACACACGCGTCCTGTGTGAGTTTAAGCCACCGGGTCCAGGACTCAAACCGCGGTCGACTACGTGGGAGTCCAGCGACATAGCCATTACGCTAACTGCTGGTCCTTATTTGTAGTTTTTTGAGGAACATCTATATTGTTTTCCACAGGCTCTGTGGAAAACAACCTAATTTACATTCTCACTAACAGTGTAAGACAGTTCTCTTTTCACCACAGTCTCATCAGCACTTGTTAGTCTTTATTGTTTTGATCCTAGCCATTCTAACTGGGGTTAAATGGTTTCTTGTTGTGGTTTTAATTTGAATTTCCCTTATGACAAGAGACTTTGAACATTTTTCATATGCCTTTTGCCCATTGATAAATCTTCCTTGGAGAGTTGTCTATTTCATTCATTTGCCCATTTATTAATTGGATCATTCACATAGAATAAAAGCACAAAGATACAGAAATTTACTCTGAAGGAGTTCCATGAAGTGACGCATCACCATATGACTAAAAGTCATAGCAGAGCCTCAGAAGATATGAGAAAACCAGGAAATAATTCCCCTGAAAGAAACATAACAACTCCTCACCGATAAAGGATAAAACACAAGAAATCACAGAAATGTTTGAAAAAGAGTTCAGAATATTAACTAAGCTCAATGAGGTGCAAGAGAAAATGAACAGCTATTTCCAGTAGAAGAGAAAGTCTTTCCATGACTTGAAGGAGGAACTTCATAAAGACATAGACACCCTGAAAAGAAATCAAACAGAGCTTCTGGAAATAAAGGATGCAATGCAGGATATTAAAACCTCCCTCAAAAGTATTAACAGCAGATTAGACCATGCAGAAGAAAGAATCTCTGATCTTGAAAACAAAACTTCTGACTTAGTCCAGGAACCAAGGAGAATGGAAAAATAACCATTAAAAATGATGGCAGCATATGGGAAAATATAGACACCATTAAATGCCTTAATATTCACATAATGGGTATTCCAGAAGGTGAAGAGGCAAGCAAAGGCTTAAAAAAAAACTTTTTCATGATATATTAGCTAAAAACCTCCCAAATTGAGAAAGGCATACAAAAATTCAAATCCAGGATATACAACGAAGACCAAATAGATTTAATATAAGAAGATCATCTCCAAGGCACATCATAGCCAAACTGGTAAAAATCAAAGACAAAAACAATATTCTAAAAATGACAAGAGAGAAACACCAAGTTACTTACAAAGGTTACCCCATTAGACTAACATTGAATCTCTCTGCTGAAATAATGCAGGCAAGGAAAGAATGAGAACACATATTAAAAACTCAAAGAGGAGGCCTCCAGGAGAAGATCTCTCATGGCTCCTGCGAAATAGTCATTTCAGGGTACAAGATAAATGAAGATTTTCTACTGATAATTCAGCCTCCAGCAAACAAGCTAGCATGGTAGGAGAGGCGAGACCTCCAGGAGAAGACCCCTCATGGTTCCTGCAAAATAGTTATTTCAGGGTACAAGAGAAATGAAGATTTTCTACTGATAATTCAGCCTCCAGCAAACAAGCTAGCATGGTAGGGAGCTCCTCTGGCCTTCTACCTCTGTCTCTCTGTCTCTGTCTCTCCCTGCTTCTGTCTTCTCATTTTTTTGTAATTTTTCCTTTAAAAAATTTTTTTAAAGGTAAAGTTTTTCTCTTGCTCTCAGCTCCGCCTTTAGTCTTGTTAATAATCCCCTCTGGTCCTCCCATCCAGGCAGGAGAGGTGAGGCCTCCAGGAGAAGATCCCTCATGGCTCCTGCAAAATAGTCTATTTTGTGCTTTTTTTTAAAAAAGAAAAACAATAATTACAAATTTTTTTCATTTTTTTCCATCTTTTTTTTTTCTGTTTCTTCATTGTTTCTCTCTCTCTTTTTCATTTTCTTTTTTCTTGTCTCATCACTCTTAAATATCTATTTACTGTGTTTCCAGATGTATCTAAGGGCACTGTAGTTAAATGTCCAAATACTATTAGGGTTAACATATTCCTCAATATCTCCTGAATCTGCTGCACAAAGCAATCACAACAGAACAACAGAGATTCCAGATCACCTCTTTCTGCTTGCTCCTGAAAGTTCAGATTGAACTTCAAGAATTAGGAAGAAACACATCATCTATCAGATGGCTAGAAATCACCATAGGACTACAAGAAATATGGGAACGTAAAAAAATACCTCTCCTCCAATGGAAAAGAATAACTCCTCTTTATCCACAAGCAGTTCAATGGAAATCATGGAAATGTCTGATAAAGAATTTAGAACATTCATAACGGCAAAGCTAACAGAGATGGAAGAGAAAAGAGACAATGAACTGCTGAAGAGAAAGGAGAAAGAAGTTGACGAGTTCCAGGAGGTGAGAAAATTCTTGCAAGATCTAAAAGAAGAATCACATATTTTAAAAAAGAATCAAACGGAACCGTTAGAGATGAAGACTATAATACAGGAAGTCAAAATCTTCCTTGAAATTATCAGAAGCAGACTAGATCATACAGAAAATAGAATCTCAGACGTAGAAGAGAAAATGGCTGGCCTAGAAAAATCCACCACGAAGACTGAGAAAATGGCCCAAAAATTTGAGAATAATATACGAGAAGTACTAGATACCATCAAATGTCCAAACATCTGGATAATTGGCATTCCAGAAGGTGAAGAGACCCATAAGGGCATTGATAATCTATTCCATAAAATCCTGCAAGAAAATTTTCTAAACCTAGAGAGGCACTCAAAGATCCAGTCCCAAGAAATACAAAGGACCCCAAATAGAATCAACCCAAGAAGATCTTCTCCAAGACATATTATAGCAAGATTGACCAAAACCACAGACAAAGACAAGATACTAAGATTGGCAAGAGAAAAACATCAAGTTACCTACAAAGGATATCCCATCAGGCTAACAGCAGACCTCTCATCGGAAACAATGCAAGCAAGGAAAGAATGGGAAAATATATTCAAAGTATTAAGAGAGAAGCAATTTCAGCCAAGAATACTGTACCCGGCAAGGCTGTCTTTCATGTGGGAAGAAAAGACAAGAACATTCTCAGATAAACAAAACCTGAAAGTATTTACCAGCACCAGACCAGATCTCCAAGAAGTTCTTAAGGGAGTTCTATATCAGGAAAATTAAATACAGACACACAGAAATAACAGTTCAAAAACTAAGAGAGTGGCCAACTTAATCGTAGGGACAAGTCTGAAGTTGAATATTCTATCCCAGAATTTAATCGGGAAAATTGAACCACAACAGAAGATAAAGTACATGAGACTGAATTGGTGAAGTATAATTTTATGACTTTTGACTAAAATATTGCTGATTTTCTTGTAGACTTGGTTATCTGGTTGTAAGGATTTGTGTCCTGTCTTGAGATATAGATAGGTTCATGCATCTATCATTTGATCGGAATCCTAACCTGTTTCCTGGCTTTAAGCAAAATTCCTTAGCATCTCTTTGATTTAAGTTAAAACTGATTTTCTTAATAGTATCAAGTGAACTTGCTATTGAAAGTAGTTAGATTATTTAAGAAATTGTGTGATCAATACAAAGTGGGTGGGAAAGGAATGGACGACAATTGTAGACTCTGGAGATAGTGTAAGAATAGGGTGGGAGGGAACCAGCAGTTAGCTTAATGGCTATGTTGCTGGACTCCACGTAGTTGACCGCGGTTTGCGTCCCGGACCCGGTGGCTTAAAACTCACGCTGGGCGCATGTGCGTGCGTGCCCAAGATCCTGAGAAGAGAATGGAGGAGAAGGGATTGCAGCGTGGCCATCCCCTCTGGGGCGGTGATTTCTCGCTTTCTGTCTCTCTGTCTCTCTCTGTCTGTCTGGCGAGCGCACACACCCTATAGCGAAAACCTCTCAAAAAAAAAAAAAAAAAAAGAAGAATAGGGTGGGAAAGGACAGAGGGTCAGAAATAGGGGTAAAAAAAAAATTCTAGAAACTAGAAATGGAAAATTTGTGATAATAATATGCATGATTAAGCCACTATGCAGTATATTCTGGATGAGAAATCACATTTTGTATGCTATGATGATGCTTAGGGAAATAATGTAAATTAAGTTGAAAAAAAGTTTCAGGAAAAAAAATTACCTATCCGATGATTGCAGTATGATATATAGCCCTAGCTAGGTGCTACTTTATAGGATGTTCTTTCTATTCATTGAGGCTTATGCCTAAAGCTGGACTTGTGTTCATAGAAATGTATGTCAGCAGTGCTTGCTATGAAAATACTTAGATTAATTAAGATCTTTAGTGACTCAATAAAATGTGAGGGAAAAACAGTATAGAAAGCAAACATAGAGGGACCAGCAATTAGCATAACGGCTATGTCGCTGGACTCCCACGTAATCGACCTCAGTTCGAGTCCCAGACCCAGCAGCTTAAAACACGCTGGGCGCGTGTGCGTGCGTGCCCAAGATCCTGAGAGGAGAATGGAGGAGAAGGGATTGCGGCGTGGCCATTTCCCCTGGGGGGGGTGATTTCTCGCTTTCTGACTCTGTCTCTCTCTAGACATCTGTCTGGCAAGCGCACGTGCCCTATGGCAAAAACCTCTCCAAAAAAAAAAAAAAAAGAAAGCAAACATAGATACCACAGACAGTGTGGGAGGAGAGTGGGAGATGGCAGAGGGTAAGAGATAGGGAATCAAGGATGAGGGGAAAAAAAGGCAAAACATAGGAAATAAGAAATGGAAAATCATTTGTTGACGATAACATGTATGTTGATGTGCTTGATTGAGCCAATATACAGTGTACTCTGGATGGAAAATCTCATTTTGTATGTTGTAATGATGTTCAGTGAATGAATGTAAATAAATAAATTTAAATAAAAAATAAATAAAATAAAATAAATTAAAAAATTTTTAAAAGGAATCATCACTACTCAGTCAATGAACATTAAAAAAGACAATAAAGGATTATTATGAATACTCTAAAAAAAAAAAAACTCAAAGAGAAAAACAATTTTGGCCAAGAATACTATACCCTGCAAGATTATGCTTCAAATGGAAAGGAAAAATAAAATCAATCCCAGATAAACAAAAGCTGAAATAATTCACCTAAAGTAAGCCAGCTCTTCAGGAAATACTTAAGGGAATACTACACTTGGAAAACTAAAAGGAGGTAAATAGAAACAAGAGAACACATAACAACTGGGGGGGGGGGGGGGGGGGGAAGAGTGTAATTGAATGACAGGGCTAAGTCCATACATATCAATAATAACATTGAATTTTAATGGATTAAACTCCCCCAACTAAAAGATATAGATTGGTTTGATAGATTAAAGGGAAAAAAAGAACCCTCTGTATTTTGCTCACAAGAATCACATCTCATAGAGAAAGATATTTAGAGAGACTAAAAGTGAAGGGCTGGAAAAAAAGCCATTTCATGCAAATAGAAATTTAAAAAAGGCAGGAGTCATGATATGGATATTAGACAAAATAGACTTTAAAATAAAAAGTGTAAAAAGATAAGGATGTAGATAGGTCTAAGATAATTAATTTACCAAGAAGATATAACAATCATAAATATTTATGCACCCATTGCCAGGGCACCTAGATATGTAGAAGAAAGACTGCTACATCTGGGGCCAGCAGGTGGCATGGTAGTTAAGGGTGCTAGACTCCCACATGGCCGACCGTGGTTTGAGTCTTGGGCCTTACAACTTGCTTTCTCACTTTCCTTCTCTCTCTCTCTCGCTCGCTCACTCTCTCTCTCTCGCACCTGTCTCTCTCTCTGGTCAAATTAAAATAAACAAATTAAATAAAGTTAAATAAAATAATTCTTTAAAAAAAAAGACTGCTACATCTAAAGGAGATATAGACTGCAATACACTAATTGTTGGATATTTCAACACCCCACTGTTATTATTAGACAGGTCATCTAGACAAAAAAACAAAGAAACGTAGTAGCTAATTGAAATCATAAACTAAATGAATCTGACAAACATATATAGGCCATATATATATTCCACCCAGCGACTACAAAATACACTTTCATGTCATCTCCACATGGAACATTTTCAGAAGTTGACCATGTAATAGTCCACAAAACAAGCCTCTATAAATTTAAAAATAGAAACTATACTCAGAATCTTCTTTGATCAAAATAGAATTAAACTTCAACACAACCATAGAAGGAGCCCTCAAAAATACACAATTACATGAAAACCAAACAACCTGCCCCTGCACAACTTTTGAACGAATGAAAAAACTAATTTTGAAATAAAAAGATTCATTGAAACCAATGACAGGGAACATACCACTCTCCACAACCTTTGGGACACAGCAGAAGCAAACATAAGGTGGGAGTTCATAGCCATTAATGCTCACAAGATAAAAAGAGATAAAAAGAGAGGTGGCAAATAAATAACTTAACATCGCATCTCAAGGATCTAGAAAAGCAATAACAACAAAAACAAAAATAGCAGAAGAAAAGAAATAGTAAATATGAAAGTTGAAATAAATGAAATAGAGAATAAAATTGCCATAAAAATTAACAAAACAGAAAGCTAGTTCTTTTAAAGAATAAACAAAGTTGACAAACGATTAGCTAGAAAGATCAAGAAAAACAGAAACTATCCTCATAGATTAAATCAGTAATGAAGCTGGTAATATTACAACCAATTTAGTATAAATACAAAAATGTGTGGGAGAGCATTATGAGTGATTATATGCTAACAAACTATTGATAGAAAGCTTAGATAAACTTCGGACAAATGGACAAATATCTGAATACATGCCAGCTACCTTCACTGAATCAGGATAAAATAGAAAGCCAAAATAGACCAATAACAAACAATGAGATTGAATCAGTATTAAATAGTCTCCTAACAAGTTAAGAGCCCAGGTCCAGTTGGCTTCACTTCTAAATTTTACAAAACTCTTAAATAAGAGCTTATGCCAATTTTCCTCAACTATTTCTAAAGACAAAAAGAAGGAACTCTCCCAAACTCACTTTATGAAGCCTCCATCACCTTGATACCAAAAACAGACAAGGACATAATGAAAACAAACAGACAAACAAACAAAAAAAAATTAAAAAAAAAAAAAAACACTGCAGACCAAGATCCCTAATGAATACTAATACAAAAATTCTCAACAGCCTAATCCAACAGCACATAAAGAAAATTATACACCACGACCAAGTAGGATGTAAGGATGTTTTACCTTATGCAAAACAATAAATATAATAAATCCTATTAACAGAAAGAAAGATAAAAACCATATGATCAGCACCAACAGATAGCATGATGGTTATGTTGCAGGACTCCCACGTAGTCGATTGCAGTTCGAGTCCTGAACCCAGTGGCTTAAAACTCACACTGGGTGTGTATACGTGCATGCCCAAAATCCCAAGAGGAGAATGGAGGAGAAGGGATTGCAGCATGGCCATCACCCCTGGGGAGTGATTTCTCGCTTTCTATCTCTTCATCTCTCTGGTGCAAGCACATGCACCCTATAGCAAAAATCTCTCTCTAAAACAAAGAAACAAAAAACCCATATGATGCAGGAAAAGCATTTGAAAAAAACATATTTTTTCATGATGAAGACTCTGAACAAAATATATAAGAAGAGACATTCCTCAGCACGAAAAAATAAAAGCCATATATGGCAGGCCCATTGCTAATATCATACTGAAAAGCTTTCAGCTTTTCCACTAAGAATTGGAGCAAGACAAGGCTACCCACTTACTCCACTCCTTTTCAACATTATGCTATAAGTCTTAGCCAGTTCAGTCATACATGAGAGCAAAATAAAAAGATTCAGATATGAAAAGAAGAAGCTAGACTGTCCCTATTTGCAGATGATATGACTATATACATAGAAAATCCAAACGAATCCATGAAAACACTCCTAGAAGTGATAAGTGAATTCAGTAGAGTAGCAGGATACAAAAATACAAAAATTTATAGCATTTTTATATACCAACAATGAACAGAATGAGACAGAATTTAAGGAAGCAATCCCATTTACAATAGCCACAAATAAGATACCTAGGAATAAGCCTAACCAAAGAGGTGAAAGACCTCTACAAGAAAAAATATCAAAAACTAAAAAGAAAAAATAAATAGAAAATGATACCAAAAAATGGAAGAACATCCCATTTCCTTGGATTGAAAGAATCATTATAATAAAAATGTCAGTTCTATCCAAGTTAATTCATATATTCAATTCAATTTCAATCCAATTGCCAGTGACGTTCTCAAAGAAATAGAAAAAAAATTATAAAATGTGTCTGAATTCATTTAAAAAAAAAAACCAACTCTGTATTACCAAGGCAATATTGTGCAAAAGGAATAAACTAAGAAGCATCTCATGACCTGACTTAAAAATATTACAAAGTGGTAATAATCAAAACAGCATGGAACTGGTACAAAAATAAACACATAGTCCAATGGAACAGAATAGAGAATCTGGAAATAAACCCCAAATTATATAGCTAACTGACAAATGGTACAAGACAATTCAGGTGGAGGGGAAAAAAAGTTTTTTCAGCTAATAGGGCTAGAAGAACTGGATATATACCTGCAGAAAAATGAAACTGGACCCTTTTAACAAAGGTCAACTCCAAATGCATCCAAGATTTAAGTGTAAAGACTCAAACTAGAAAAATTTGGGAGGAATTCTTGAAGACATTGGATTAGGCAAAGACTTCTTGAATAAGACCCCTAATGCACAGGCAATAATCCTCAAATTAGGAAAGTAGGACTACATCAAGCTAAAAAGATTCCTCACAGCAAAGGAAACATTAATTAGAGTGAAAAGAAAATATCTACCAATTATTCCTCAGACAAGGGATTGATAATCAGAATATATAGGGAACTCAAGCAGCTTACCCTTTTTTTTTTTTTTTTTTTTTTTTTTTAAAGGCCTTCCCTCCTTTACATTGAAGAGAGATCTTTTCCCCACCTCCTACGCCTTCCTTGCAGCCTGCGGGCTCCCAGCCTACTGCTGGGGCTCCTCAGGGATGGGCCCTCCCCTCCTTCCACATTCTCCCAATGAGAGCAGTAATTTCCATGGCTTTATATGCCTTCTAGTGCTGGGGACTACATATTTATTGATCCAAACAAGACTTCCCAGAGCCCCAGTTCTTATACCCAACTAGGTATTTCACAGCACCATTAATATTTCATCACATGTTAAAGCCAGATTTATTTCTTTATCTTTTATTTTTCTTTCTTTCTTTTTCTCTCTTCTTTTTTTTTTTTTTTCTAGAGGAAAGCATCCCCGTGGGAAACGGTCACATCATGATCCCTTCAATTTCCCTCCTTTCCGGATTTTGGGCATGTACACTCATGCCCAGTATGTTTCTCCAGAATTCATCTTTCCCACCCATCCAACCTTAGAATAGCAGAAACCATAAACCTTCTTTAAACATTATGAGAGACTAGAGGTGTGGTCTTCAGGGAAATTGAAACTTGCCAATTCAGCTCCAGACACCAGGAGTAGACAATGTGAGAATAAGATTCAGAGCAGGAAATAAGGTAATTCATAGAAAGTCTGTGTACTCTATGGCAGAAAGCGGGTTCAGGCCACCTTGCCCTGCCTTACTCTTAGAGCAATAGGGCCAGTTCCCAGACAACAACTCCCAGGCAGTTTTTTCCCTGGAGAAACTGAGTGGCCTCACAGAAATGACCTTCAGACACACTGTGTGGCCACTTCATTGCCTGTTTCGTTCTAAGAAGCCTCCTAGTCACCAGGGACAAGGCCCAACTGTGTGCATGAAACTGACTCATGCTCTGAAGTTTTTCTTTTTAAAATGTAATTAAATGGCCCGGGATCAATAGACATTCAAGGAAAACAGCAATGTAAGCATATTATTTAGAAAGTGAGAAATAAATATCAAGAAAAATAGCTGAACAGCTTGAAGAGAGCTGGCCCAATGGTTAAGGGACATTGGATGCCACATGGCCAACCACAGTTCAAATCTCAGCTCTGAAGGCTTTAAATACATGCTGGGCCCATGTGCATGTGTGCCCTAAATCCTAACAGGGTGAAGAAGTAGAGTATGAATTGCAGCATGACCACGACCACGCCCATTGCGGGTGCTTTCTGCTCCTCCCTCTCTTTCTCTGGAGACCATTTATGCCTTTTAGTAATTAAAAAAAAAAAAAAAAAAAAAAAAGGACTTGAAGATATTTGCCCCATGGAACAACTGTTGGATAGGAAGGGACTATACAATGTTTTCAGTTATGCATTCATTAGTACTACTTGATTTTTTTAAAGGGTGGATATGTATATATACTCATGTACACATACATGAGTAAAATAATTTTTAAAAAAAGAAAATACAAATACTATCATCTACCTATCTGCTCAAAACAAGAGAAATTTGGAAATTATCTATGATTCGTCCCTTTTTCTCACCCTTTATAGCCAATCTATCAGTAAGATCCATTAACTTAACTCTCAAAATATTCCTTGATCAATCCATTTCTTCCCACCACCAACCTCAAACATAACACCAGCCTCTCTGCCCAGGTACACACAGCCCTTATTGGTTTTCCTTCTTCATCCTTGCCCTCTCCCATGGATTCTTTTTAAGGCAATAAAAGTGATCTTCATAAAAGGTAAATCAGTCATGCAAAACCTCCAATGTCTTCCCATTGTCTTCAGGATGAGATGCAAATTCCAGTGGTACCCCAAAGCCCTGCTCGATCTGATCCTGTCTGCCTCCTCATTCCAAGGCCTTGCTCAATCTGATCCTGTCTACCTCATCATCCGCATTTTGATTTGTTCCACTCTCTTCCTCATTTACTAAGCTCTGGCTTCCTTGTTTTTCTTTCCTCCAATTTCTTTCAAAAAGCCAAAACCTTCACTCTTTCAGGTCTTTATGCATGCTATTTCATAGGCATGGAAAGTTTTTTTGACTTACTCTTTCTCTGGCTGGTTCTTTGAGTCTCATCCTATCCTTCAGGTCTTAGCATACGTATCACCTCTTGGGAAGGCCTTCTCCTGGCCTGGCTTGGTGGCACAGCAGCAATATGCTGCTCAAGGGAAGCTGGACCTTTACAGAAGATCATAGGTTTGATTTCCTGGTCAACCAATGGACACTGGACTCTCATGTCCAGGACTCTGGCTGGAAAGGAGTGGATCATGTTGTGAGACCCTGCAGAGGATAATGCTTGTCTTTCTCTTGCTCTCTCTTACTCTCATAAAAGAAATAAACTTTTTTAATAAAAAAGTCCTGATATTCTCTAATTCATCCTCTTGCTTGCTTTCTTCATAACATTATTGTTTTTATTGTTTCATCTATGAATGTTCTTAACTTTTCTGCCTTCTTCCTGCTCCCATAAAAAGTTAGCTCCAGGAAAGCAAGGACCTTGCCCTGTCTCTAGCATCTAGCACAGTATCTGATTGAATAAATTACAGCCTAAAGTGAATGTGAATATCATTTGCATCTCTCTGGGCAGTTTTCCAGGTTGTGCTCTTCTTCAGAGTAAGCACAACAAACTTGGTTAAGGATTAAAGATGTATGACAACACTTGTTCCCTAATTGTGACACAGCATCAGTCGCACTCCAAACTGCTAAGACATCTCCCTTATGGGGCTTGTGCAACAGTTATCTATTTATATTTGAGGAAGGAGAGAACAGAAAAACCATACACAAATTAACTCAGAGGGGAGAAAGTGCTTTTGAAAAAACTGGTCAATAAATCTTCCTTAGATGTAGAGAGGAGTCTCTTCTTGATGGGCTTGCGGGAGTAGGAATCAAATGCCAGTTTCCACTGGAGTCACATTAGTGTGGGTACTGCAACAGCTTCTTCCTTCATAGTTATTTGAATATTTAAAATATAATCATGCAAAAGAGCGGGACATCAGATCATGAAAAGGAATAGGAAGTTAAAATACCCTCAACTGTGTTCTTCAGATATTTGAGTCATGTTTACACCATAAACTTTATCAAAAAGATCTGTAGGAAGTTAGGATTCTGCAATCAATGAGGCCTTTGCCTTTCTTTGACCTAGAAAGAAATACCTACTTTGTTACCTTAAAATTCAATCTGGGGCCAGCAGGTTGTGTGGTGGTTATGGTACTGGGCTCCTACTTGGCTGGTCATGGTTTGAGTCCCGGACCTGATAGCTTGAAAATGATGCTGGGTGTGTGTACATGAGTACCCAGAATCCTAGGAGGAGAATGGAGAAGGGATAGCAGCTTGGCTATCCCTCTTAGAGGAGGGGATGGGTTGATTTCTCTCTGTCTCTCTCTGGCAAGTGCAAGTGCCCTATAGCAGAAAATAAAATAAAAAATTTCAAGCTGAGTTGACTGTGGTGCAGCAGTCACACACTGCTCAAGCAACATTGGATCCACATGGTAGACTGCAGTTTCAGTTCCCTGGACAACCTGTAAACACCAGGAGCACGTGCCCATGATCCTGACTAGTGGGGAAGGCTGGTGTGGTCAGATCACAGCATGAAACCCTATAGAAGACAGTTGTCTGTCTGTGTCTCTGTCTCTGTATTTCTCTGTCTTTCTGCCTCTCTCTCTCTCTCATGAAAGAACTAAATTGTTAAAAAAATTTTAATCGCTATCATTTATCAAAATCACAGTGGCTTATCTTTTTTAAAAATAATATTCTTTTTTTAATTTATTCATTCATTTATTTTAATTTGACCAGAGTGAGATAGAGAGAGAGAGAGAGAAAGTGGGAAAGCAAGTCACCAGGTCCAGGACTTGAACCGTGGTCGGCCACATGGGAGTGTCCAGCACCTTAACCGCCACGCCACCTGCTGGTCCCAAAATCACAGTGGCTTATCTTAAGTAACGTTGGACATATGTGTGAGAGAAAAGACATGCACTGAGATGACATTGCCGTCACAATAGCCTCTCTTTCTGCCCAGGTACAATGGCACAGAAGCTCTGGTCCTGCCTTGAGATGATGGACCAAATGATTCCTTTTAGCTCTGAGATTTAATAATGGGAGGATTCCTCATTTGCTGAAGGAAGTTAGCCTAGGAGATTGGGTGGTATTAAGCTATGAGACTCTTATCAGTCTGAGCAGTACTGAGCTGCTAGATCTACACATTAGCATCTTAGACAAAGAAAACACCACATTTTATTCAGCAGAGGCCAGAAGTGAAATCCTACTTATTAGTTATTTGCTTATTAAGCAAACATTCATTTAGCACTCACTATATAACTGCCATAGTGCTTGAAACTGGAAGCAGATACATCAAATCAACCTCTGGGCTCAGAGTATCAGAAAGGAACATAAACAGTTATAGCACAACCTGATGAATGCTTTGGGGGTCAGTGCTGCAAAGTTCTATAGGAACTCAAGAGGTGAGTAACTACGGGAGCTTAAAAAGACTTTATCGAAGAGATACTATTAGAACTGGCCTTTGGGACCAGCAGTTGGCGTAATGGCTATGTCGCTGGACTACCATGTAGTTGATTGTGATTTAAGTCCTGGACCCGGTGGCTTAAATTCATGTTGGGTGTGTGTGCGCGCATGCCCAAGATCCCGAGAGGAGAATGGAGGAGAAGGGATTGTGGCGTGACCATCCCCCCTGGGGGGTGATTTCTCGCTTTCTGTCTCTCTATCTCTCTCTGTCTTCTGTCTTTTTGGCGAGCTCATGCACCCCATAGCAAAAAATAACTCTAAAAAAAAAAAAAAAAAAAAAAAGAACTGGCCTTTGAAGAATAGGTAGAAGATTTCTTATAAAAAGTGAGAAGGTAATCCCAAGAAGAAGGAATGGCATACATAAAGGCTTATAGGCATTTTGAAGTGAGTGGAGGAGGGGTATGTAGGGATGAGGGATTAGAATAAGTACAGACAGGGGGCCAGCAGCTGGTGGAATGGTTATGTCGCTGACTCCCATGTAGTCAGCCACGGGAACTGGTGGCTTAAACTCACACTGGGCATGTGTGCGTGCATGCCCAAGATCCCAAGAGGAGAATGGAGGAGAAGGATTGCAACGTGGCCATCTCCCCTGGGGGGTGATTTCTCACTTTCTGTCTCTCTGTCTGGCGAGCGCAAGCACCCTATAGCAAAAACCTCTTAAAAAAAAAAAATAGGGAACCAGCAGTTAGCGTAATGGCTATGTCGCTGGACTCCCACATAGTCGACCGCGGTTCGCGTCCCGGACCCGGTGGCTTAAAACTCACGCCGGGCGCATGTACGTGTGTGCCCAAGATCCCGAGAGGAGAATGGAGGAGAAGGGATTGTGGCGTGGCCATCCCCCTTGGGGGGTGATTTCTCGCTTTCTGTCTCTCTGTCTCTCTCTGTCTGTCTGGCGAGCGCACACGCCCTATAGCGAAAATCTCTCAAAAAAAAAATAATAATAAATGCAGACAGGAAACCGATGGTAAAGTGTTTTGTATACCAGACTAAAAGCTTATATATATATATATATATATATATATATATATATATTTTTTTTTTCCCCCCCAATAAACAACAGACCTGCCTGAATGGCTTTTTACCAAATGTGCTTCATGATCAGATTGCTTTTGTTAGAAAAAAATTCCCTAGTGAAATTGCAGAAAATTCACAAAGTCAGTTAAGAGGCTACAGTAATAGTCCAGTCAAGAAATAAAGGTATGGGACCAGCAGTTGGCATAATGGTTATGTCGCTGGACTCCCATCCATGTAGTTGACCACAGTTTGCATACTGAACCTGGTGGCTTAAACTCACGCCCAGGCACATGTGCATGTGTGCCCAAGATCCCTAGAGAATAGAGGAAAAGGGATTGCAGCGTGACCATCTCCCCTGGGGGGTGATTTCTCACTTTCTGTCTCTCTGTCTCTCTCTGGCTTTCTGGTGAGCACACGCGCCCGATAGCAAAAACCTCTCCAAAAAGAAAGAAAGAAAGAAAGAAAGAAAGAAAGAAAGAAAGAAAGGCAGAGAGAAAGAAAGAAAGGAAGAAAGGAAGGAAGGAAGAAAGGAAGGAAGAAAGAAAGAAAAAGAAAGGAAGAAAGAAAGAAAAAGAAAGGGAGAAAGAAAGAAAAAGAAAGGAAGAAAGAGAGAAAAAAGTATAATTTAACACATGAGAATATGCTCAACCTCACTATAATGAGAGAAATCTATACTAAATCCCTACTGAGATAGCATTTCTTGCCTATCAAGATGGGAAAAATTCAAATTCTTCACCACACACTCTGTTGGTGAGGCAATGGACAAGCAGGCCCCCATCTATTGCTGGCTGAGGTACAGAATTGTATACTCCACATGAAGAAGGACTTGACAATTTCCAATAAAACAATATACACCTGTACTCCTTGACCCAATAATCACATATTTAGTAATTTACCTTGAAGACATAGTTCTACAAACACAAAACAATGTATCTATAAATTTATTTAACTGCAGCATTATTTGTATTTACAAATACTGAAAAGACCCCCAAATGCTTATTCAAAGAAGTCTGGTTAAATAAAATGATGTTATATCTACATAACTAAATATTATGAAGCAATGAAAAAAAGAATGCAAAAAGTCTCTACAAATTAATATGAAATAATTTCCAGGATATACTGTTAAGTTAATAGAGCAAAATGCAGACAAGCCTATAGATTATGTCATCTTTTGTTATGAATGAAGAAGAATGGGTCAGGCAGTACCACAGTGGTGATGCAACTGGACTCAACCAGCAAAGGTCCTGGGTTCACCTCCCAGGATCTCTGAACACATTGGGTGCACGTGCATGATCTGGCCTGGGTGAGACTGGGGGAGGATCATAGCATGAAGACCCTGGAAAAGGCAAAAAAATTTTTTTTTTGAGTGGTTTTTCGCTATAGGGCGCGTGCACTCGCCAGACAGACAGAGAGAGACATAGAGACAGAAAGCAAGAAATCACCCCCCAGGGGGGATGGTCACGCCGCAATCCCTTCTTCTCCATTCTCCTCTCGGGATCCTGGGCACGCACGCACACGCGCCCGGCGTGAGTTGTAAGCCACCGGGTCCGAGACGCGAACCGCAGTCAACTACGTGGGAGTTCAGCGACATAGCCATTACGCTAACTGCTGGTTCCCCGAAAAGGCAAAATTTTAGAGACAGTTTAACGTGAATGGTTTCCTGGGGTTAAGGGGAAGGAAGGAGTGAATAGGGGAGAGCATAGAGTTCTAGGACAGTAAACCATTTTGTGTGATTTGACAATGGTGGGTACATGTCATTACTCATTTGTCAAAACACATAGAATATATACTACCAAGATTGAGCCCTAATGTAGCCTTTATGTGAAAATACTGTGTCAAGGTAGGGTTGATGATTATGACAAATGTAGCACTATAGGCCAGATGTTGATAATGGAAGAGGTTGCAGGGAGGAGGGGACAGGAAGGAAGAATATATAAACTTTCTGTACTTTTCATTCAATTGCCATGAACCTCAAACTGTTCTGAAAAGCATTCCCTAGGGAATGCCAACGTCTATGACTGTGATGTAAAGAAGAGAAGCCTGTGGACAGGACAGATGTACATGAAGACCCAGGATGATGAGCATCTCAGGAGAGCTCAGTCACAGGGACCAGAGGTCTCTGTGGGCAGAAGTACTCATGAAGACCAAGGGTCGTGTTAAAGGGTCACAGGGTCTGACCTGAAAGGACTCACACTGAGCACATTGGGGTCAATCTGGGCAATCTGTAGAAAATATTTTAACAAGGATCATTAGCAGCTACTGAAGCTACTTTGTAAACTTTTTTGGGCATAAAAACATTCACACCTTCTCCAAGTATTGCCCACCCACACGTTGCTTACTAATTACGAAAGGTGAAAGTTACCTTTACAATGGAAAGCTATAATTAACACATTGTCTTTCTCTCTTCTAGGTTTCCTTTTGTAAGATGCTAACCAAGCTACTAACCTACGGTAGCTTTATTCAGTGTCAACCTAGCTAAGCTGGAACTGCGTTTCGTGAGATATTTGGAAAGCCACATGGAATGGCCCAGACAAGCAAATACAGTTTTCTGGGGCTGAAATTCCAAGGAGCTCGGAGTCTTTCTGCTCATTCGCCCCTTCATCAAGTCCCAGGGCTTCCATTTCTAGGATATGAAGTCAAAGATCTGGCTCAGGGGGTAGAAACACAGAATTAGCTGTTTTTTTTTTTTTTTTTTATTTTCCTTCTTATTTATGTCATTTTATCATAACTGTCCCGGAAGCCATGAATCGAAATATACCACCTTTTATTTGATACTCCAACCTTCTCTACTTGTGGGGTCCAGAGATCACATAAGGCTCCTCATTTAAATATCTGTGACATCATTGGAGCGTACACCAATCAAGCAGATGTACAGTGACATTTTTAGTGCAATTTGCCCTATAAGCCCAGCAGAACACTCGCTCGGCCCACCATAGTGTTAGTGACTCATGGGTGTTAATAGTGACAGCTCATAACTCGACTGAGGATGCAGCCAATTTCTTCTTATCCACAAATAGATTACTCCTTTGCCAACAATCTGTTCCAGCCTAGGCATCACCACAGGCCTCAGCTTGGGTGGGGTCAGGCCTGTGTGAAGGAAGTGGAAGGCAAGGGTGGAAGTGAAGGTTAAGGGGATATTTTCACCCCAGCAAGTATCTGAAAATGTTCTTAGGTACAATGTTATTCATCTCTGTTACCAAGTACTTACTGAGCATCTACTATGGTTGGCTCTGCGTAAGCCAAGAGAGATTCCAAAGCAGTACAATAGCTTACACTTGAATTTAGGGCACAAACCATAGACCTAAATACATGCATTAATATCCACCAGCCATGATAAATGCCCAAGTGTGCCGTACAGGCAGTAAAGTTGGGAAAAGGAGCTATCCACCTTGTAGATGCAATGGGCAAATCGCAGGACTGAGTGGATGCTCCGGGGAGAAAGGAGAAAGGAATAAGGATAAGAAATATCTATTAAGCCTCTAAGAATGATACCACTAACGGCTACCATTTGAGGATATTTAATAAATGCCAAATGTTAAAGGAACTGGATCCCATATAACCAACCATGGTTCAAATCCCAGGCCCTGTTTTGAAAAACAGGCTGGGTACATACATGCATGCCCCAAATCCTGACAGGATGGAGAAATGGAGAAGGGATTTCAGTGTGACCACACCCCATTTGGGAGTGCTTTCTCCCTCTTTGTCTCTCTGTCTGCCTCTCTCCAGTAACACGGGAAGAGGACATCCTTCAAAAAGCATCATGTCCTAGCTGTCTACGTGGAATCCTGCCAGTGCTCCCAGAATGACTGCTGGGTTCAAAAAATGTGAACCGTAACAGCAGACCCTCCAGAAGCTACTTTGTCCGACAGCACACCATGGGGTGCTCACATCATGCTTTAATAGCAGAAGAATTGTTCCAGGGTGGCCTGCCTGGGTAGACTGGGGGCATGAGATATAGCTACCACTCCCGAGCCCCAGCCAGCCCAGCCGAGTAGCAGCAACTCTCCAGGAGCAGGGAATAGTCCCTCGGCCTGCAATGTGCCTAACAAGTGTCAATATTTGCAGAACTCAAGGGACAACAGATGGCTGGAGTGAACTAAAAAGCAGACACTTCCCAGTTGTCATCTTGAAGTCCCTGCTGCAGAAAAGGAAGAATGAGCCACGCTTAGTCGTCTACTGTCACCTTAGCAAGCTTGATCGCCCCCTCACATACGTTTGAGTAACAAAAACTGGAAGGTGGATTATAAATGGCAGTTCAGTGGCATGTTAGTATTTTTGTCTTAGGAGAAAACAAATGCTCTTGCTTCCCTTCAACTCATTTTCTTCCGTATAATTTCCTAGCAATGCTTTGTAGGTTTTGGAATCACTAGCACCCAGTCATTAGCTATAATAATGACAATGGATGATACTGAGAGTCCACAGGGAAGAGAACCAGCCAAGAAAACTCTCAGGTGCCAACATGTATGGCCGTGATGTGAAGAAGAGAAGTCCATGGGCAGGACAGCCTGTAACTGACCATGGATGTTCATGAAGACCCAGGACTGACAGGCCTTTTGGGAGCCCTGAAGTGTCAACAGCTACAGAAAAGTTCAGGAAGAGAAGAACTAGAAAATGTTCTTGTGTTTAGGTAGGTGCTGAATGTTAGACCTCCCAGGGGCAGTGGAGTGACAACCCGAGTGCAATGAAGAGCAAACGGGAGGGAGAGAACAGACGGAGAGGGTAGGTTGAACTCACGTAGAGAAGTTTAAAAGAAGATGGAGGATTGCTAGCAAAGGAGGCGTGGAGAGTGACCAATCTGAGCAAACATGGTGACCCTTAGACACAAGCAGAAATGGGCTTCAGTGAGCTTCATTTGCATGGCTATGAAGGCATTTGCATACAAAAAACCGTTATCTGTTTGTTGTTGTTGATACCACAGAGCAGTATCAGGCTAAAGGAAGCTCTGTGTTTAACAGATTTCGCCCCAAAGAGATCAGAGAAATTACATGGCGCCAGTCATTTTCACATCTTCAGACGATTTACATCCAAAAGCAACTGGCTTTGCCTTCCATTTCCTCTTTCCCCATTTTCTGCCCTTTAAAAGAATAAACCTGAGACCTGTTCCTGGTCAGCTTTCTCCATCAGAGACTTCAGGCCCAAGAATCCTAGCTTTTCTATACTTGTGTGTCTCTATGTGTTTGTTGTTACATTTATTTCTAATCCACAGCCTCCCCACTCAGAAAAAAAGTGTTCACCCGAGCAGGTCCCGGCAGGGAGGGACAAGAAAATAACTTTTTCAGAATAGAAATTATTTGAACACAGTAAGAGGTTCAAAGAAAGAATGGAGGGAGAAATCCTAGCAGAGGTGAAGGCGCTGTGACACTGGTGAACATCACAGAGAGACCCTGGGATATGAGCCCCTCAGCTGGACTTACATGGCTTTCTTGAGAATCGATAACTGGGATGGTTGTCTTTGCTATCCCTTTTTATCCTGTTCAAGGACAGCAGGGCCTCATTGGCCATCTTCACTAGCTGCAAGTTCATCATGCCCCCCCCCCCAAAAAAAAGCATAGACGAGATTACTGTGTGTGCTGCCTGCAAGTTTTCCTCAACCCCCACTCTTTTTTTATACATCCTTAATTCAGTTTAAAAACTGACTCCCTCACATATAAGGAAACAATTTGCATGCAAAATAATTAAGCAACATGCAAACTAACTAACTGTTTTTGAGTTATTTTTGACAGGAAAAGAACAGCAGAATGTGCAGGAACAAATAGTTCTGATAAGACAAGGTCCCAGAGAAGGTAGGAAGTGATAGGGTCTGAAGCACTTACCTTTATGTAGGAGAAGGGATGCCCATATTCTGACCCTGGAGGAAAGGTAGAAAGGATACATGTAGATTGACAGGAGTTTAGGGAGTAAGAGGATGCCAGGGGTGTGTAGTGAGTAGGGTAGAAAGTTGTGCTTTTATTTTCATTGTCAGAGGGTGCTTGCACTCACCAGAGTGAGACCAGGAGAAAACACCCCCCTACCCAATGGGGTGTAGTCATGCCACAATCCTTTCTCCTCCATTTGTTGAAGAGAATGAGTGATGGACACAAGATAATACAGGTTTCCTGGGGGGTCCTTGAAGGTCCAGTGAGATTGAGACACAAATGGTGGCATTCTGCATAGTTACATGATTTCCCCCAAACCTGCTCAGCTGTCCAGGCATGAAAGGAAAGGAGAGCAGGGGTAGGAACTTTTCTGAGTGGGGACAGAGAGAGAATGACTGGGGAGGCAAGGACATCAAGGAGGTGAGAGGAGAGTAATTTGGGTAAACGCAGGACTTGGGCTGGGGCAGGAGGGAGGGAGGCTCAGAGGGGCTGTCAGCCAGCGCTCTTGTTAGGGAACAGAATCTGCTCCAGCTCATTTAGGCAGAAAGGGATATAGATAGCTCAAAAAAAAAAAAAAAAAAAAAAAAAAAAAAAAAAAAAAATCACCGCGAGGTGTAAAGAAACATTCTCTTGGCCAAGCTGCCAGCCATGCTTCCCCTTCACACGCTGTGGAACTAGCCTGTCAAAGGAGCCCAGCCTCCACCACTGTCAGGGAGACTTAACTCAGAGATGGGCCACCACAGCTGCCAGCTATCGTGGCAAAGCCCCTGCCACCAACCTCCCAGTCACATGCTCCCGTCCTGTCTTCCTCTTTCAACTGTTTTGAGTCAAAAGTCGCATGTAGGATTGGTGGAACCTCAATCACACACCTGCTCCTGGTGGCAAAGGAGCAAGGGACGCTGGGAAATTAAGTGTGTATGTGTGGTCTTCCTTCCCTTCTGCACCCCATTTGGAGGGTGCTATTTACATGGTGGAAAACCATCACAGTGTAGAAAGGGCTCAAGAGGCTTAGACAAGGGCCAGCCCCACAGCCCCGGGGGCTAACGGAGCTGGATTCCAACATGACCAACGAAATGATTCCAACTCTGGCCCCATCAGCTTGAGAAACACTCCAGGCACATGTGCATGTGTGCTCCGAATCAAAACAGGACAGAAAAGTAGAGAAGGGATTGTGGCATGACCATACCCCATCATGGAAGCTTTCCTCCTCTCCCTCCCTCCCTATCTGGTGAACACACACATACTCTGGCAAAAGAACAAAAAAGAGGCTGAGATGCCTGTCCACTCTAGAGTCATCAAGGCTGCTGCCAGCCTGTGTAGGGCCTTTCCGAACATCCTTAAAAAGATCCTGCTAGGGGCCAGCAGGTAGCATGGCGGTTACGAAGGCTGGATCCCACATGGTCAACTTTGTGATTTGAGCCCCAGGTCTGGTGACTTGAAAGACAGGCCAGGTGCATGTGTATGCATGCCCAAAATCCCAAAAGGAGAATGGAGGAGAAAGGACTGCAGCATGGCCATCCTCCCCAGAGGATGATTTCTCAATTTCCCTTTGTCTCTCTCCCTGGCAAGCACACATGTCCTATAGCAAACTAAACAAACAAACACCCTGCAGTCCTGTAGGTACATGGCTTAGCAAGACCTGCCCCTTATAAGAAAAAAAAGTTCCAAGCCAGCCAGGTGGCATGGGGGTTAAGGTGACTGGGTCCCACATGGCTGGCTGACTGTAGTTTGAGTACAGTGACTTGAAAAACACACCACGCACGCATGTATGTATGCTTGCTCAAATCCTGAGAGGAGAATGAAAGAGAAGGAATTGACTGAGGCATGGTCATCCCTCATGGGGGGTGCTTACTCATGTTCCCTCTCTCTCTCCCTGCTTCTCTGAGAAAGCACATTTACTATAGCAAAATAAATAAATAAATACAAATTCCTTCTTCCGGGGGACAACTCCCTGCCCCAGTGCATAGCTTGCCGGACCAAGTGCAGTTGGGTTCAACACTCACCTGCCTCCCCAGATGCTGTCTAGTTCCCAGAGGACACAGCCATTTGCGACAACTCTGAGGCTTACAGGCTACAGAAGAAATAGAGGGTCAGGGCCTCTCGGAGTCTCCACAAAGTCAAAGGGCACATGTGGCAGGAATGAGATGACGGGGACGTAGGAGGGGTAGGTGTTACGGTCACAGCAGAAAACACGGGAGCCTGAGAGTTCTGAGGGGATACCACGGTCCATCCCTATGGGACAGGGAAGTGCAGTGGGGATACAGTGATCTTGACACGGAGCAAGCAAGTGAGAGACTGGGCACCAACATGGAAGAAGAGGAAGAAAAAAGGCAGGCCCCACAGGTCACAAGGTGACAGTGGGTGACAACAGCCAGGAGGAGAAAGACCCAGGTGGCAACAACCTCAAAACAGGAAGGGCTGCGTGGGTGGAAGGAGCAGCGAGGAGCAAACACAACAGCCCAGCTTTCCCCTCCCAGCCCCTGTACATGGGGCCTGCATTTGTTTATGTAAGCAAATATTTATCTTATTTAGTGATGCAAATAATAAACCTCCATGTCTTAGCTCGGTCTGCCTTAACAAAATACCATGGCTTAAGCAACAGAAATGTATTTCTCACACTTCCGGAGCCTGAAATCAGGACACCAGCATGGTCAGGTTCTGATGAGAGCTTTCCACTTACAGATGGCCACCTTCTCACCGTCGTCCTCACCTGGTGGAGAGAAAGCCAGTGAGTTCTCTGCTGTCTCTTATAAAGGCACTAATCCGATGGTGAGGCCCACTGTTATGTTCTTATCTACACTTAATCACCCCCCAAAGGCCCTACCTCCAAAGGCCATCACACTGGGGGCTAGAGGCTCACACGTGCAGTCGGGGGACACGATCCAGTTCAGCATTGTCCTGTTTGTGAACACAGTCCCTGTGCTCTTGGAGCTTATATTCTGATGGAGGAGGCAGACAATAAACTAAAATAAATAGCAATAAGTCTGACAGTACGTACTATAAAAAATATGCAGTGGGGTGTGTAGGGTGAGGTGTCTATAGCATAGACATGGGAGGAGTCTAGAACATCAACTCTCTGGGCAAAGAGTGGTACAGCCGGAGAGAGCAGCAAGTGCAAAGGCCCCGAGGCAGGGTCAGGATTTACCTGAGAAACTGGAGAGGAGCCAGAGGAAGGAGCCAGATGGTAGAGCATGTCGTCATCAGAGCATAACATGGTACCAGTCAGGAGGAACATTGTGAAGACCCAGCTTTTATTCTGAGTGAGGTAGAAAACCACAGTGGGTTTTCAAAGAGGGACGTAGCATGGTATAGAAATGGGTGGGTGAAAAGTCCACTGTGAGGAAGGGCAGAGCTGCAGGGCTGAGAGAGCATGAGAGGGGCTCTCATGGGAGGTGCAGGCATGAGGGAAGGCGCTGGACGAGCTGCCGTGAGGCAGGCCGGGGGAGGCAGAGGCCAGGCTGCAGCTGCTCCTGGGTCTGCAGAGGGCAGAAAGCGTAGCCCCATAGAGGCCGTTCTGGGCAAGGGCTGAAGGAATATACCAAAGCCAGCAGAGGCAAGTTCCCACCCTGTTTCAGGATGCTCAGCGGGGATGGGATGTGGGGAAGCCAGGACACCTCTCCGAATGCCAGAAATGCACCCTGCACAGCACGAGGGGTGCACGAGACTCTTCCTGGCCAACTGCTTCCTGCTAAGTTTTGATAAGAAAGGTGGAAAGAGTGAAAACCTGGAAAACCATCAGCCCAGAAAAACCTCCCACCCCAGGAGAGCTGGGCCAGCCCAAAGGTTCTGGTGCTTTGGAGAACAGGGAGGAAGAGCTTGCTGAAAGGTGAACGGAAAGCCAGGGCAGGAAGGGGCTGCCACCTGGAGCCTTCCTCCTTCAGGCTCTGGCCTCCCAGAGACCTGGGCCTGCAGGAGACTGCGAAGGAAAAGCAGCCACAGTAGATCTAATCAAGAGCCACTCTCCGTGTGCTCGTCTGCAATTCTGTTGCTCCTTTGGCAAAAGGCCCCGAGCAGCTGTTCCTCCTTGAGAACTTCCCCCAGGCGGTTGGAGGGCCCTGCAAGATGCCCGGCAGCGGCTGGCCTCATCGCTGGGAACCGGAACGTTTCCCCCACTCCCAGCTCTTTCAACTCGCACCAGAGGACAGGTGAGGGCAGAGGCCCCAGCACAAGCAGGGAGTGCCAGCGTTCCTCCCACTCCTGGCTAAAGCAGGACACGAAGCGCTCCTTGATCTGTGCCCTCCGCCAGTCTGCAAGGGCTGCATTTGTCACAGCTCCAAAAAAGAGCAGGAGGTTACTTAGCTATGGATGAATAATAATTGGGCATTTGTCTAACAGCTACTGTACTGATGAATAATTAAAAATTTTATTACTATCGAGGCGAAAAGCACTCTGCCTACATGGATGATCTGTCTGCCGCGTCAGGGGAAATGCAGGTAATCGCAGAGTACCTTCCAAGTGCTGAAATAATCGTCGTTTTTATGGTTAAGAGTCTGGGCAAATGCTGAGGAAAGTTATAGGTAAAGCAGACCCAAACACCAAGGTCTTTTACTTTTCAGGACATAATAAGATAAATCAGTTTGGGCCAGCCTATACCAATGGCTGAAATAGCTAAGGAAAAGAAGACATGAAAACCAGGAGGCAATAGTAAAAGAAGTATGTATGTCCAATGTCTCTTGTCATAAGGAAAATGCAAATGAAAACCACAGTGAGCTAGGTATCACCTAACCCCAGTCGGCCATGATCTAGAAACAAAGACTAACAAGTGCTGGCAAAGTTGCAGAGAAAAGGGGACACTCCTGTACTGTTAGTGGGGATACAGCCATTGTGCAAAGCAGCAAGCAGATTCCTCAAAAATCTAAAAATAGACCTATAGTATGAACCAGCACTCCCACTATTGAGTGTATACCGGAAGGGCAGGAAATCACCGTTGGAGAGACTTTTGCACATCCATGTTTACTGTGGCATTAGTCACAATTGCTAAGACATGTCATCGACCTGCATGCCCAACAAACCAATACATGGATTAAGAAAACATGGCACATATACATAATGAAATACTACTCAGCCATAAAAACAATATCCTGTCATCTCACCCATGGTGGATGAACCTAGAAGATAAAATGTGAAGTGAAATAAGCCAAGCTATGAAAGACAGATACCGTACGTTCCCACTTACCTGAATGGGTGCACTTAATGGTGGAGACTGAAGGACTTGATGGAGTGGAAGTGGAGAGAGTGATGGTAGACAGCAGAATGTGCGTGGGGAACGGGGAGGGGGGGGGGGCGGGGTTTGAGAAGAAAATTATTAACAAACACAAGAATGTATGTGAAAAAGTAGAATAGGTGGCCCAGCCAGTGGTGGTAAAGGTGGCTGGATCACACATAGCCAACTGCACCGAGTCCCAGACTTGGCAACTTGAAAAACACCAAATACGTGTGTTCATAACCAAAATCCTGAAAGGAGAATGGAGGAAAGTGGATTGTGGTGTGACCACCCACCCCATGGGAGTGCTTTTTCACTTTCCCTCTCTCTCTCTCCCTCTCTCTCTTTCTCTGTCTCTCTAGTGAGTACCTGTGCCCTCTAGCAAATTATATATTTTTTAAAAGTGAAATACAGTATGGAATAATGTACCACCACAAAGTAAAAAATTTCACTGACAATGTTACACTTCACAAAAAAAGAAACTAGCAGAAACATTACCAAATGTGAACAACATAATGTGATGTTCAATGTCAAAAAAGATGAATATATCCATATCCTTGATTTGGTTATTACATACTGCATATATACTTGGAAAAACTATACTGTACCCCATAAAAAATGTACAATGATTATATATAACCAGAAATGTCAGTAAAATGTTTTAAAAATTTCATAAAAAACAATGAGACCCAGACCCTGGCATTTGATAGCAAATGAACAAATATGAAAGATAACTGCTAAGTGAGGCAAGTCAGATGATGAAAGAGACACATTGTATGTCCCCACTCAATATATACCTAATGTTGGCACTCTATGGTAGAAACTGAATGAATAGAAGGTATAAAAGCATGGAGAGCAATGAAGATACTGGATACAGTGGGGGAGGAGGGTGGGAAAACGGGGGAGGGTGAGAGGAAGGAATCAAGTCGGGAAGAAGAAAGAAGCAAAACATTTAAGGGACCTAAAATGGAAAGAAATCTATTGACTATAATGTCTATGTGTTTGACTGGACCAATATGCAGTGTATACATCATGGGAAAAGTCATTCGGTATGCTGTAATGATATACAGTGATTGAATTTTTTAATTAAAAATTTTAAAATTTTAAAAAGAAGAAAGACTAGTCACTCAACTATACAAGCATTCTTATATCATAGCCAATGATGATGATTTTGACAACAGACAAGGGACAACTAAATTATAAAGAAAAAATGCTGAAAAGAGGAGTCAGAACACCCTATTTCTTTGCTTTGACCTTGGTCAAACTCACTCTCCACAAATCTCTCTCCCTCTCTGCATCTACAAAATGAAGACAAAACTACTTATCATTCTGTCCTGGGGATCAAACAAGATACTGCTAATGAGAATATTTGGTAATTATAAAGACAAAAGGCAAATGTAAGTCATTATAATTCAAATAGAGGAAAGTGAATCTGGGGCCAGCAGGTGGCTTAGCGGTTAAGGCCCTGGGTCCCACATGGTCAACTGTGCAGTTCAAGTTGCAAACCCAACAGCTTGAAAATGACACATGTGCATGCACGCCCAGAAGTAGAATGGTGGAAAAGAGATTGCAGTGTGGTCATCCCTCTTGTGGGGTGATTTATCCCTTTCCTCTCACTGTCTCTCTCTGGCAAATACATAGGCCCTATGACCAGAACCTTAAAAAAAAAAAAAAAAAAAAAAAAAAGGTAAGTAAATCCAAACAGCACAAAAGTTAGGATAGGGTTAGTGAATTAGGATGTAGAAATAATCAAAAAGAAAATCTGTGCTATTTGGGTTGGAGCATATGAAATAATCAAAGAAATTCCCTATGACCCTACTTAAATACATCGTGCAAGGTAAATAAATTCCTTTAATTATTAAATGTCATTTTATATTTCCCTGGTTTGTCAACAGGACAGTTTTCTTAAAGGAGAGGCCATTATATGATCAGGATTTTGATGGGAAAGTGTCTGTGGAATTCATATATCTGAAGTGACCATAGTCAGGAAGGACAAGTATATCCACTTCCTAAAATCATGTCACGTGCAGTATAACCTGGACATACCTGAGGGATAAGTGCCAAGAATGTCCTAACTCTCGGGAACCAGCAGTTAGCGTAATGGCTATGTCACTGGACTCCGACGTAGTCGACCACGGTTCACGTCCCGGACCTGGTGACTTACAACTCACGCCGGGCACATGTGCGTGCGTGCCCAAGATCCCGAGAGGAGAATGGAGGAGAAGGGATTGTGGCGTGACCATCCCCCCCGGAAGGTGATTTCTCGCTTTCTGTCTCTACGTCTCTCTCTGTCTGGCGAGCGCACGCGCCCTATAGCGAAAAACCTCTCCAAAAAAAAAAAAAAAAAAAAAAAAGAATGTCCTAACTCTCCAAATATGTAAGGATGATAGAGCGTGGAGGCAGGGTCTAGCTCTGACTCTGTGCAGTGACCACCCTTGCAGTCCAATGGGGTTCAAGTTCAAGATGAGAACTAAAAATGTTAAAGTAAATTTCAGGCATCAAATTCCATCATCTCCTTTAATCTACCCAACACTTCTATGACTCCATGTTTACACAGAATGAAACTAAGTCTTAGAGGGGTTCAAGCAAGTATCCCATGGTTCAGGACTATGAAAGCATAGAACCAGGATTTGAAACATATTTCTCTCTCAAAAACATTCACTGTCATATTCTCCTTCATAGTTTATATGGGGAATGTAACACTGAACATAATACAACTTCTTTCCTTTTTTATTTTTAAGAATTATTTTATTTAGCTTTATTTATTTATTTATTTATTTATTTATTCATTTATGTGACCAGGGAGGGACAGAATGGGGGTGGTGGTGAGAAAGCAAGCTGCCAGGTCCGGGACTTGAACCGTGGTCAGTGGAGTTCAGCATCCTTAACCATCTAATCTACTAGGATAAATGATAGTGAAGCAAATTGACTCAGCAAGTATTGGATCATCAGAAAAGTCATGGTGTATTTGTCTATGTTTTTCTATTGAAAAATGCATCACAACTTTTCTGACGACCCAATATTTGTTGGGCACTTTTGTTCAAAGTGCTGGCAACCCATGGATAAAAGAGATGAACCCTGTTATTAGATGCAACTATGGTGGCAGCAGGTGGCATGGTGGTTAAGGCACTGGACTCCCACAAGGCCAACTGCAGTTTGAGTCCCAGACCTGGTGGCTTGCTTTCTCACTTTCCCTCTCTCTGGTGAATTAAAAAATAATAATAATAAATAAACAAAACTAAACAAATAATTCTCTTTTTTTTACATAATGCCATTTATTTTATTTTATATGTGTGTGTGTGTGTGTGTGTGTGTGTATGTGTGTGTGTGTGTATATATATATACACACATACATATATGTGTGTGTGTATATATATATATATATATATATATATATATATATAATATTAATACAGCAATACACATGGAAATAATAATAACCAAACTTAAGATTGTAGTTTATCTGAGAAGGGAAAAAGAAGATTGGAACTGGGGAGTGATAGAGCCTCAGCTTTTCTTTTCTTTTGTTTGTTTGTTTGTTTGTTTTTGCTATAGGGCACATGTGCTCACCAGAAAGACAGAGAGACAGAGAGATAGAAAGCAAGAAATCACCCCCCAGGGGGGATGGCCACGTTGCAATCCCTTCTCCTCCATTCTCCTCTTGGGATCTTGGGCACACACGCACACGCACCCAGCGTGAGTTTAAGCCACCAGGTCCAGGACTTGAACTGCAGTCGACTACGTGGGAGTTCAGCCACATAGCTATTATGCCAACTGCTGGTCCCTGTTTATTTATTTCTTTTTGTTATAGAATGCATGCACTCACCAGAGAGAGACAGAGAGAGAGAGAGAGTACCCCCTGGGGAAACAGCATACCATAATGACTTCTCTTCACTCTCCACTCAAAATTTTGAGCACACATACACCTGTGCCTCATGTGTTCTTCAAGCCACTAGATTCAGTAATCATACAGCACCGTCAGCCATGTGGGATCCAGCCACCTCAACCTCCACGCCACTTGCTGACCCTGAAGTTTATTTATCCCTTCCATGAAAGAGAGAAAAACAAAGGCACACTCAACCAGGTCTTCAGGCCACAATCCATCTCTAGCCTCACCCAACCCAGATCATGGGCACAGACATACCCAGCATGCACAAGGGAACCTTGGGACACAGCCCTAGGACCATCACAAGTGGGTCCAGCATCACAGATCATTGTGTCACTACTGTGCCACCATTGGGCCCCAGACTTCTTATTTGTTTCTTTTAAAAGTGGAAAAAAAATGTAAAATTTAGGATTTGATAGTCCTGGGGAGCTGAGTGATATGTGTAGGTTTATTTGATTATCTCCTATATTTTTCATTTATAAAACAGTTTTTAAGTCTTAATTTATGTACACCCATGTTCATAGCAGCATCATTCACAATAGCCAAAAGGTAGAAACAAAACTAGTGCCCATTGACAGATGAATGGATAGACAAAATGTGTTCTATACAACAGGATCTTTTGCATCCTTAAAACAAAAGGAATTTCTTGGGATCAGCTGATGGCGTAATAGTTACATTGCTGAATTCCCATGTAGTCAAACGCAGTTCAAGTCTCAGACCCAGTGGCTTAAACTCATGCTGGGTGCATGTGCGTGCATGCCCAAGATTCCAAGAGGAAAACAGAGGAGAAGGGATTGCGGTGTGGCCATCTCCACCCCCACCCCCCCCCACTTTCTGTCTGTCTGTCTCTCTCCTTCTGGCGAGCACACGCACCCTATTGCAAAAAACCTCTCTCAAAACAAAACAAAACAAAACAAAGAAATAGATAGTTCTTTAAAAAAGAAGAAGAAAAGAAATTATGAAATGAATGCTATGTGCAGGGTGCCCAGTCCTGGAAGCCTTGCAGGGCTGCTTGCTGGCTCCTGGTGGTGGATCCCTTACTCTGGCCACCTGGATGTCCATGGATGCAAGTCCCACCTACCAGACATGATGGACAGCAGGCAGGCTGGTGTGGAAATGGACAGAATGGGATTTGAAGGAAGGAATCCAGGCCTAGTTCTGGCTTTACCACTAGCCCTGTGACCTTCTATAAGCCCCTCAATTACTGAGTCAGTTTCATCATTTGTAAATTAGAATATTGTTGAGTAAAGAGGTACAGGTGAGAGATTATCCAAAAGTACATTTGAAAATGATGTTAAATAAATGTTAGATTTTATCCTATCTTTTACCTCTATTTATCAAACCCATGGTAGTTTTGTTTTCATCAATCCATGAGGTTCCATGGAATACTATCGGATTGTTAGAAAAGTCATGATGCATTTTTGCATAGAAAACATGTCATGACTTTCCTGATGACCTAATAGATTTGAAAATTCCAAACTACACTTCTCTTGCAGGAAGGACTAATTATCACACAAGCTTCTGTCTCAAGAGTGGAGTGTTATGGGACCAGCAGGTGGTGTGGTGGTTAAGGTGCTTGATATTCTCACATGGCCGACTATGGTTCAAGCCCCAGACCTGATGGCTTGCTTTCTCACTTTCCTTCTCTCTCTTTTTCTGTGTCTCTCTCTGGTCAAATGACAATAAATGAATGAATAAATAAAATTAAATAAATAATTATTTTAAAAAGAAAAAAGAGTTGGAGTGTTGTAGAAGGCAAAGGACCACAAAGGAAAATGAGCCCAGGCCTCCTTCCATGCCGACTCCTCTTTCCATCTCTTCTTGGGCCTAGATTTTCAAAGCACAGGCTGCAAGTTTGTATAGTTTCAATGAACAAAGAGCCAGATGGGACAAGGAAGCATTTCTAAAACATTTACTAGATATCCTGAAATATCTAGCTATTTGCAGCTCCCCCCAAGTGCTGTGATCCTCTCCGTGACACTGCCCTGTTTTCTGCAGGCTGGACACTGTGTCTGAATGACCGCAACCTAATGACCAAGCTCCAAAGGTCTAGAGCACTGCTCCGTATCCCAGCCTAACTAAGCAACGACTGACCACCCATCTGCGTATACCTGGACATATGGCTGCTGTCTTCCAAAGGGCTCCATCCTGAGCAATCCTCAAGCAAAATGCTCCAAACCTCCATTATGGACTAGGGCCGAGGAGTGCGTACATGCTTGACCGTGAGCAGCCGGCTGCTGAGCGCTGGAAGACACAGGCCATGAGTTGGGCTGTTACCTTGGTGTTTCCAACAGAAACCAGTTATGACAAGTGAGCAGTCGCGTTGGTTTGCCCAGCTTCAAACTTTGTACCTACCAGAATAAAACACAGACAAACTCTCAAAGGTCAACCTGAGGTGTTATCTGAACATGGTCTTCCTTTTTAGCAATCTCAAGTTGTTTAAAAGGGAACTGTGGGCAATTTAATTGCCCACAGGTATCAGATGGATATCCCATAACACTTGACTGAATCTGCAGTCTTCTAAAGTTGAAGAATGTTTACAGTTGGTTCAGCTGCCTCTGTACAGTATCCCGACAGTAGTCGGCGGGGGTGGTGGTGGTGGGGGCGGTGAGGAGACTGGAATATTCATATTCTCCATCCTTGGGGAGAAAGCCTCGTGCTCCTGGGAGGTAGTTGTACTGCAAAATCAGCAGAGAGTGGACCAGCAGGTGGCGTAGTGGTTACAGGCTGGCCTCCCACATGGCCGACCACAGTTCTAGTCCTGGACCCAGCAGCTTGAAAATCATGCCAGGCATATACGTGTGCATGCCCAAAATTCCAGGAGGAGACTGGAGGAAAAGGCATTGTGGCATGGCCATCCTCCCTGGGGTGTGTGTGTGGGGGGATGATTTCTCACTTTACTTTTCAATGTTGCCCTCTGTTTCTCTCTGGTGAACACAGACACCCTATGGCAAAAACCTTAAACACCAAAGAAACAAAACCAAAGGGGAGAACCTCTGCTATTCAGTCACCCACCCTGGAATCAGACTCCTTTCAACCTCCCTCCCAAGTGCACACCTGAAACTATCCATGACCCCATTGACAGTGAGCCTCCCAGCTTGGACTGTTCAACTTCCTCACAGTCTACAGGATGAGGCAGCCCCTTGCTTTGTTAAAGTCCCCTAGGGACTTTGAAGGCTGCCTCATCCTGTGGGCTTTCATTTTATTCATGAAAGCACATGTGTACACACGACATAGAGAGTGAGAAGCACCATCGAAGGTCTGGTCACCTTCCCCCCAGCCCCCTTTCCCCCCAGCCCTCCAGCTCATTGGGATTCTGGACACTCACACATGCTACCAACCTGTTCTGGCTTCGCCTGGCCAGGGATCTCAAACAGTGGTCATTTGTGTGACTTCCAGCACTGCAGCTGGGTATGTTACCAACTGTAACCTCCACGGAGGTTGGACCCATTTATTTGAAGGAGACTCTCTTTTTTTTTTGAGAGAGATTTTTGCTATAGGTCATGTGTGCTCACCAGAGATACAGAGACAGAAAGCGAGAAATTACCTCCCAGGGGACATTGCCATGCCACAATCCCTTCTCCTCCATTCTCCCCTTGGGATTTTGGGCACACATGTACACACGCTGGAGTGAATTTCAAGCTGCTGGGTCTGAGACTCAAACTGTGGCTGGTCACGTGGGAATCCAGAGCCTGAACCACTATACCACCTGCTGGCACCAAGACACTTGCTTATATTAAAAGAAAACCACCTTTTCTAGAACTTTCTCCCATTGGCCCATTCGATATACCACATTAGTATCTTTAAAAACTATGAGGCTGCCAAAATAAGAAGAACAAGTGCCTCTGCTCAGTCCCTTCTAGATCCTCCTAATCCATCCTCAGAGCTCCAAACATTTGCACCTACCAGAAAGAAACAGAACCAAACCCTAAAAGGTCATTTTGAGGTGAAACTCTGAGAGGTTCTTCAGCTTATTTTCTGACTTGTTTTTAGAAAGACATTTAGACTACTGTCTGTCTTGATAAATTATCAAAGGTCTTTCTAGTGTGCCCCCTTGCTGCACCTCTCCCTTCCCCCTGCCCTGTGTTCTCCCTGATAGCGCCAAGCCCTCCGATGGCTCCAGAATGCGGAACACACAGACCTTGAGAATGTGGGTTCTGCGCCAATGGGACTGACTGCGCACATCAAGAAAAAGACAATGTGCTGCTTCTCGGTGCCATTGCTAGCAAGAGACTTTTACTTCCTTCCTTCCGGAATTCCTACATTACCTCAAGGGTAGCCACGAGGTGCCTCGTGTCTCAGTTCCTGGTGGCAATTTCTACCACACATACACACCCTGAGTGCCTTCCTCATCTTGTCAGTCCTGCACTTTGGGCCATGGGCCAAGCACCTCCATGAACTGGCCCATTCACGAGGTGATGGCAGTAATACTGCTTCTCAGTGCCTCCTGGGGAAAAAAATAAAACCCACAATGATAAAGTTGACATTTTCCAGGGGTGAAGTTATGTGGCTTAATCCAGGCATTGCCCATAACCTTCACTTTTCTCTAAAAGTATCTGAGCAAGAGTGTCAACAATGCTCTAGGTAAAAGGTACAAGTGTACCCTATTGACAGGAACCATTGTCAAAAATCCACACTATCTTCTTCACATAACCACTCCCGTGTGCCAGAGCACTCCCCTGTGATGAGAAGGGAGGTAGTGGAGAATGGAACATTAATTAATATGTCCTTTTACTCAACGCATTTGCATTAAATGAATTTTGCTTTCACAACATCAAGTGGCTGGAGAAAAAAAAAAAGAACTTGCTAAGGCATAACCTACACCCATATATCCTGGCCAATCTATAGCTGAAATTTCCCAGGTAGTAGAGGATCCCTTTATTGTTGATGAGGGTGATGATGATGTCGATGATGATATTTTTGTGTTTGCTTATCTTTACATTGTAAGTATTTCAACGTAAGGAGAGAAATAAAAACAGTAATAAAATACATATAGGTGTATCCGCCATCTAGCTTTAGTATTATATATAATTAACCATATCTCTTTCAGCTGATTTTTGTGATGAATACTGCATTTAGATACATATACAACTGTATGAGTGAGCCTCTCTCCTTTCCAGTAGGTAACCACTGACCCAAAGCTGATGGGATCAGTCCCATGAAGAGTTTTTTAAGAACATCTACTATTACATATGCATAAAGGAATAGTAGAGTTTTTTTTTTATTTTAACTTTTTAGATAAATTACATCATGTTGTCTGTTCTATTCTGCATTTGCTTTTTTTACTCAACATTATGCTTTTGAGATCTATCCATAATGATATGTGCAACTCTAACTCATATCTCCCAACTGCTACTATTTTTCCCCATCTTAAAAACAAAAACAAAAAACTGCCACTGGCTTTGCCAGCCACCTACAGCCCTCTCTTTGGCTCCCCTCACTCTCATTTATAATAAAACTCCCTGAAGGGGTTGTCTGTACTTACTGACTCCCAAACTCTTTCAACCCACCCCATTAGGCTTTTGCCCCTTAACTCCACTAGCAAGAGACTGGGGTAGGATAGCTAAAATTCCTTCCCTCCAGAATTCCTGCATTGTTTCATAGTAGCCAAGAGGTACCTCCTGTCTCAGCTCCTGGTGGCAGTTTTTGGCACATGCACAGCTTAAGAGTACCTTCCTCAGCTTGTTGGTTTTGCACTTAGGGACATGGGGCCAAGCACCCTCATGAACTGGCCCACTAAGGGGGTGATGGCAATTCTGCTGCCTTTGCTCTGGGTGATGGTCTTTGAATGTTGGACATAGAGGCCTGGCTGGGTGGCATAGTGGTAGCGTGATACTCTACAAGCTGGAAGCCATATGGAAGATCAGGGTTCAGTTTCCCGGCCTACCTGTCCTCAACTGGTGTGTGTACATGTGCCTGAGACCCTGGCTGGCTAGGAAAGACTGAGGGAGCATTGTGGCATGAGATTCTTTTGAGGGTGATTGTTATTCTCTCTTTTTTCTCTCTTGGAAAAAAAAAAGAACCAAAAGGACATTACACATACAAAGATGACCAGTCTGCAGTCTGGTTCTTCCTGACAACTACTAAGGAGGTATATAAACATAGCGTGGAGCTCTTCCTTTTCCTTCCCCTGCGAACTCTGTCAGATAAAGAGAATAGTCCAGAGCCACTCTCCAGGACCTCTACCCACTGACCGCACATGGCTTCCACTTACCTCCCAGGAAAGTCCCCAGTGACTAGTAGGACAGAGGAGCCATCATGTTGACCAGAAATAGCTTTATGCCCCACCCTGCTACCCCTGAAACATACCTTTGCTGGGGTTTTCTTTTTTTTTTCTTTTTTTTTTGGGAGAGGTTTTTGCTATAGGGCGCGTGCACTTGCCAGACAGACAGAGAGAGACAGAGAGACAGAAAGCGAGAAATCAACCCCCCAGGGGGGGTGGCCACACCGCAATCCCTTCTCCTCCCTTTTCCTCTTGGGATCTTGGGCATGCACGCACACACACCCGGCGTGAGTTTAAGCCACCAGATCCGGGACTCAAACCGCGGTCGACTATGTAGGAGTCCAGCGACATAGCCATTACGCTAACTGCTGGTCCCCTTTGCTGGGGTTTTCCATGAGGGTCTATAAATGAATGTTTAGGTCCCCATTAGGGAAAGGGCTTCCCTTCATGAAGTTCTAAGAGCTCCTCAGCTGTGAAAGGAGACCTTTACTCCCTATGCGTATGTTGACCACAACCTACTGTCCCTATCCCACTATACACTAAAAAGCCTAGCTGTATCCCACTAATCAATAACATATGTCTATTGTCCAGCAGTTAGCATAATGGCTATGTTGCTGGACTCCCATGTAGTGTACCATGATCCGAGTCCCGGACCCAGTGGTTTAAACTCACGCCGGGCGCGTGTGCGTGCGTGCCCAAGATTCCGAGAGGAGAATGGAGGAGAAGGAATTGCAGCATAGCCATCCTCCCTGGGGGGGTGATTTCTCATTTTCTCTCTCTCTGTCTCTCTGGCGAGTGCACACGCCCTATAGCAAAAACCTTTCCAAGTAAATAAATAAATAACATATGTATATATTTTCCTTTTTTTTTTTTTTTTTTTTTTCTAGAGAGTATGTGTGCTCACCAGAAAGAGAGAGAGACAGGGGGTGGGGGGGGGGGGGGGACAGGAGAAAGCACCCCCATGGGGAATGGTCATTCCACAGTCCCTTCTCCATCTCTCCCTCCTGTCAGAATTTTGAGCACAAGCTTCCAGGTTTGGGTCTCAAACTGCTTGGTTGACCATGTGGAATCCAGCCATCTTAAACACCACGCCATAGTGTGGCCCTCTAACTACATTTACAAGTCACATAAATACACAAGTCAGACTCACATTTGTTTTTACTTATTTACTTTTTGTCCTGTTTAGTTACTTTGCCTCTTCATTGGTCCTGAAATATCAGTGGATAAGCGCATGTTGTAAAAGCGTCAGAATTCTGGGCAAGCAGGTGGTGGTGGCTGGGGCCCTGGACTCCCACATGGCCAACCGCAGTTCCAGTGTGGGACTTGGCGGCTAACTTTCTCACTCCCCCCCACCCAGCTCTCTGGTGAGTGCACGTGCCCTATAGCAAATTTAAAAATAATAAATAAAATTAAATAAATAATTCTTTAAACAAGCACAAAGCCTCAGAGCTCTGCTCAGGAAAGGTGGAAAAACCAAACAGACAATCCACAGCGCCTCAGCAAATACCCTTTGCAAAGCCCAGCACTCAGAGACAAATGACCTGCGTGGAGAAAACTGCAGGTGCTGCACACCCGGCAGGGTATTTTATAGGCTAATTTGCAGTTTGCATGATGTTTTTCATACAACTGCATCCTAAAAGACTTTCACAATGAGCTGTTTAAATGTGCCAGCGACTGCAGAGAGGGAAATAATAAAAGGTGTACCTGAAGAGACAATGTTCCACCCAAGATTGGGGGGGTGTCATCTAGGACAAATAAAATATTTTTAAATGGGTGCTGTAAAATTAAACAGTCAGAGAAATAACCAGACAAGTTAGGTTGACTTCTCTTCCTTTCTTTACAAGGCTTGTCTTGAGCTATTTCTCCCCTAGATAAGACAGACTAGATTTGAACCCTGGCTGTCATCTAACTATGTGTGACACTGGGCAATTTATTTTACCTTCAAAAGCCTCGGTTTCTTTTTTTTTTTTCTTTTGGAGAGGTTTTTTGCTACAGGGCATGTGCACTCACCAGAAAGACAGAGAGAGACAGACAGAAAGCGAGAAATCACCCCCCCAGGGGGGATGGCCATGCCACAATCCCTTCTCCTCCAGTCTCCTCTTGGGATCTTGGGCACGCACGCACACATGCCCAGAGTGAGTTTAAGCCACGGGTCTGGGTCTCAAACCACAGTCGACCACATGGGAGTCCAGCAACAATAGCCATTATGCCAAGTGCTGGCCCCTAAAAGCCTCAGTTTCTTTATCTGTAAAAATAAGACATAATTACAGTACCTATTTCTTTGGTTGACTATGAGTTTGTTTTGTTTTGTTTGCTTGTTTTTGTGTTTTTGTTTCGTTTTGTTTTGTTTTATTTTGTTTTGTCTTTATGCCATAGGGCAAGGGAGAGAGAGAGAGAGAATGAAGGCACCCCCCACCCCCAACATGGCCTGCTCATGCCACAATCCTCTTTCCTGCAATTCTTCATCCTGTCAGGATGCTGGTGTGTGGCTGCGGGTGCCAAAATGTGAACCTCAGTCGGCCATATGGGATCGAGCGCCCTCTGCACAGGGCTCAATGACTGTGCCCTGAAGTCAAACCCAAACTAAGTATTAACTGTAAATACAGAACCTAGCATGTTACAGGGCTCTTATAAAGGAGTCGATAATGTTGGCTGCTAGTCATATGAACATTTTCTTAAACTTCTTAATATTCATTTTCTCCCATCCTCACCTGCGTGGCCTCCAATCTACTCCAGCCTCTCATCTCTTCATTGCCTTCATTTCTCTCTTTGACTCGGGGTGATACATTTCTTCAGCATCTGTCCCAATCTTTTCTACCAGCTCCAAGTACTCTCCCGGCCATAAACTCACCATCTGCATTGACCATGCCACACTCCTCCCAGCTCTTGGGCATTTCTTACTGTCTGTGCCCTTTTCCTCCAGGAAAACGCGCTTCTCCACTTGTCCATCCTGCTCACTCCATCGCTCTTGGAATCCAGCTCTGATACTGCGCTTGTCTCAGGCAGTGCTAGCTTTTGTTTATGGAATATACTGCTTAGCCTTATCATAAGCTCTGGAAAACAGGAACTGGGTCTTATTTACCTATAAGTCCCCACCTAGCAGGTAGCCAGGGCATGCTTGTGGAATGAAGAGTGAGCGATGGCTGATGAGCTAGTTCCAACCTTGCTAGGCCACTTAAAAAAGTGTCCAGGAACATGAGAAGACAGGAGGCTGCTTCTGCCACCTGAAAATTGCAGAGTGTGAGAGCCTCAGGACGTCCGACAAACAGAAAGTGAGAAATCACCCGCTAGGGGGTATGGCCACACCACAATTCCACTCCTCCATTCTCCTCTTGGCGTTTTGGCCATGCACATGTGCCCAGCATGCTTTTCAGTCTTCGAGCATACTTGAAAACACAAGCTTGAGTGCATTGGACTCTCAGCTGGAGAGGAGTCCCTTCTGAAGGTGAAATGTAGGTGACGGGGAGGTTCCTCCCATGTCCAGCTCACCTGTGATATCTGCTCATGACGTGGGAGCATCCTGGAAAGAATTCTTGGGCATTTGCATCCCTCACCCTGCGCTGTAAGAGAAAGCATTCAGGGGTCAATGTGGCTCTGTAACAGGGAGCCCCCATGGTTTCTGAAGCAGGGAGAATACAAGCAGAGATTCCCTGGGAGACCCTGAAGATTCTTCATCATCTCTCATTAGCAGTAGGAACCCAGAAATGACTCGCAGCTGAAACCTCTGTCCCACATCAACACATCACATCCCTGGCCATCAGGACACAATCTCACCTTATTTTTCTGAACTGTAAACACACAGTAGTCACATAAAACCTGTTACCGTGCTGGCGTCAGGAGAACACCCCTTATTAGACATTTCCCGAACCATCAAGAGTCATTCCCTTTAGAGTCTGGTGCCCAGGGGACCTGCCAGCAAAGAAGTCCTGGGGAGAAAGAGGCACTTCCTAGTAGGCTTTTTGCTTTTTTTTTTGGTTTGATTGGGTTGTTTGTGGTTTTATTTTGTTTTTATTTTTTATTTTAAGGGTTTTGGTTTTGGTTTTGGTTTTGCCATAGGTGCTTGAGCTTGCCAGAGAGAGTCAGAGACAGAGAGAGGGAAAGAGAGAAATCATTCTCCAAGGGGTATGGCCATGCACCAATCCCTTCCACTCCATTCTCCTCTTGGGATTTTTGGCATGCACACGCACCCAGCATGATTTTCAAGCCACCGCATCCAGGACTTGAATTGCCATGTGGGAGTCCAGCGCCTTAACTACCACATCAAATGTTGGTCCTGCTGTTTTGTTTTTACTATATGTTTTGTTTTCAGTTCTGCTGGTAGTAGAGAGGGACGCCTTCAAGATGCGGCCCTAACTCCAACAGTCTGCGTTCAAACCCAGCTCTGCTCCTAGCAACTGTGAGACTTTGGTCCATGTGCTGCATTTCCCTATGCCTCTACTTCCTTACCCAGAAAATGGGATTAGTGATAATGTGGTCACTTGAAGAACTGAATGATACATGACAGCTTTGGGAATATGAGGGTGGGGGGTAATAGAAAACAGCTCATGGGGCGAGGTCATTTTACAATCAATTCTTCTCCATTTTCTCCTTCCTTTTGGGATTCGAGTATGCATGCACATGCACCCAGAGTTTTTCAAGCTGCCAGGTCCAGGACCCAAACTGAGTGATTGGCCATGTGGGACCCATCAGGCCAAGGGTGGCCTTGTCTATGCCTGTTTTTTTTAGAGAGGTTTTTACTGCAGGGTGCATATGCTTGCCAGAGAAATAAGAGAGACAGAAAGCAAGAAATCACCCTCTAGGGGGATGGACATGCCACAATCCCTTCTCCTCCATTCTCCTCTCCATTCTCCTCACGTGTACATGTCCGGCATGAGTTTTAAACCATCGAGTCTGGAACTCGAACCACTGTGGACTATGTGGGAGTCCAACAATGTAACAATTACACCATCTGTTGGTCCTTGTCTATGTCTTTCTTTAGTCAGGGCCATGACCTTGCTTTGGCACCAACACTCCAAAACAGAATCTTTTCCCCACACTAATGACCCATCTCTGCTTGGAATAGTTCAGGAGTAACATACTACATTGCAAGAGTGCCCATTTCACTGTTAGACAGCTACGGTTTATAAAAACATCCCTCTTGCATGGGGATAAAATCTGATCTGCCCCTCTTTAGCTTTTCTACTTTACTTCTCTGACTGGGATAAATGGTTCCCCAAGGACTCTTGGTGATGTATTGGCGATCTATAAACCCACAAAGTAAATATGGCATGGTTTCCTGATGAACCAAACTAAAACAAAGATGTATTAGGGAGATGGAATTAAGCTTTTCATTGAATATCTGTGCTTTAAAAAATACTTTCTAATTTAAAATATTTTTATTATAACAAATAAGCATATTTTAGTATATAACAAAGTTCAAATAATTTCTGTTTTAGATTTGGCACAAAATTTTGCTTTGAGCAGCCACTGACAGCTCTCCCTTAGACCTCCCAGGAGTGTTTACTCACTTTCCTATGACATTGGGGATTTCTAGATGGCAAAGGCTGAGAAATGTGCTCTTTTGAGCAGAGCTACAAAGAACAAATCTAATTCCTTTCCCACAGGGCTTCCCGTCAAGTTTTCCTAAGATCTTACAGTTGGAAAGAGACTCAGAGGCTGTCTAAATCGATCTCCCTTCTGCAGCAGTCCTAACAGATGGTCCCCCAGCCTCTGCTGGATCAGACTCAGAGCAGAGAAGAGACCACATGGTGATCATCGCCATTCCATCGCTGGCCAGCTCTAATTGTTAGAATGTTCTTTTCGTCAGCCTCACAACATGCACATGGGCCCTGGGATGAGGCAGACCTGAGTTGGATTCTCAGACCAGGCACTTAACCCCACTGGTTTCGGCTTCCTCAGCCATGAAATGGGATGCCTGGTGTTAGCCATATCCCAGGGAGTGCCAGAAGAGAAAATAGATGCAAACCACTTCTCTTGCTGTCTGACACACTGAAAGAGTTGATAAGTATTCACCATCCTCATCATCATTTCCTCACATCGCTTCTGGGAGCTAAAATCCCAGAGCCTATTTGCAATGTCTCTGCTCCCAAACTATGTCTTAGACATTCGTTAAGAGTTAATATACTCCATCCCTCCAACTGCACCTAAAACACCTTTTTTTTTTCCTGAGTTAAATATGCCCCCACTTTCCTCAATAGAATAATAGTCAGACCTTCAGTTAGTGTATCTTTCTTTAGAAAGATATATGAAAGTGTTAAAAGATTTTTAGAGATGAACCAGAGGAGTGGCAGAAGATGACAAGTAACCATGGAGAAAAGATACAGGGTAAGTGGGTGGAAAGGGCTAGGGTTAAGGGGAAAGTGCAACTCCAGTTACAGTAGTCAAAGAACTGACTTTTCTTATCAAGTTTGAGTGCAGAACAAGACATGAATATGGATCAGAATGGGGGCATGCCTGCTCCTTCCCAGAGTCACAGACATGAGCCTGCAATGACGTGCTGGCCTGACTCCCCTGCCCAGCAGCAGGCTGAACAGCATGAAGACTCCAAGCACCGAGTCTGCTCACCCTGCAGCTCACTTTGTGTGGCCCAGAAGGCAGAGAGGCCAGGGCAACAGGAGACAGAACTCAGGAGTTCCATCCTTACATCCTGCCCCAGCTCTAAACATAAGCCCACAGAGGAATCAGGTGGGGGTGCAGTGATAATTCAGCAGGACCCACAAAGGCAAGTCCTGGATTCATTTTCCAGGACCGTCCTGAGCATGCTGAGCTGGCATGGCCTGGGTCAGCTGAGATGGGAGTAGAGTGCAGTATGAAAATCCTCGGGAGTCTCTCTCGGTCTCTTTGGTGCTCCCTCTCTTAGTCTCCCTATGAGAAGAAGTAAATAAATTTTGAATGTTATATATTTGAGAGATTCATAGTCTCTCCCTCTACCAGAAGAAATAAATAAATTTTAAAACTTCTGTTTATTTAAGTCCCCCAATGGTTGTGTTGGGTTCTCACCCATTTAATTAACTCCTTTACTTCTTGTAGAGAGGAGTGACAGGCTCTAGAATTCATGAGCTGTGTTTCCCCCAAAATTCGTGTGTTTAAGTCCCAATACTCAATGTGCTGTGTTTGGAGATTGGGCCTTTACAGAGGTAATTAAGGTTAAATGAGATCATAATGGTGGAACCCTAGTCTGATAGAACTAGTATCCTTATGAAAAGGGCATGTGAGAACACAGCAAGAAGGCAGCCATCTGCAAACCAAGAAGAAAGCCCCCACCAGGAACTGAATCAGCTGGCACTTTGATCTGGGACCTCGAGGCTCCACAACTGTGAGAAAACACATTTCTGTTATTTAAGCTGCTCAGTTTGGTATTTTGTTATGAAGCCCAAGTAGACTAAGACACACAGTATAGCAATCCTCAAGAGAATGATATGGTTAGTGGGAGCTTCTTTCTTTATGGGTTGAAGCAGAAGATGGGGAGAGAAGACCTCCTCACCATAGGTAGATTCTTAAAAGAATTCAATGCTGTAATTATAAAAGATAAGAATGTAGATTAGGATTGGCCCCATAGTTTAGCTGTTAAGGAAGCCAGATCCCATGTGGTCAACTATGGTTCAAATCTCAATCCCAGTGGTTTGAAAAATGTGTGTGTGTGTGTGTACCCAAAATCCTGACAGGAAGAGGCATCTTTGTTGCTAGGGATTGCAACATGACCAGGCCTCCGGGAGGTTCTCTCTCTCTCTCTCTCTCTCTCTCTCTCTGTCCCTCTGATAATTAAATAAAAGAATGTAGGATAACACTAAACTTAAATAGAAAGTTACGTACTATGCCTCAGCTTTGTGTTCAATATTTTAAATTTATTCTTTGAAAAGGAAGAAATGAAATAAAGCTTTGAACGGGTGAAAGAGTAAAGAAAAAAATTATTCATAAAGGAAAAGGGGAAAGCTAAAAGATACTTAAAGTTGACTGCTCTTTAAACCCAAATTCAGATGAAACAAGTCCCAACTGAAGGCAGGAATATTTGTAAAGTGTTTACTGAATGCCTGATGTATTCACGGTACTGAGCTCAGAGTGAAGATATCAATACAATAAACGATAGGATAGCAATCTTGCCTTTTAGGAACATACATTTCAGAATAATACAAATACTAATGATACCCGCTGAGACTCTTAGGGACTCTCACTTCTCTCCAGAAGCAAAGATGAGGGAGTTAAAAGGAAGCCCAAGGGAGCTTACAGGAAGAAGGAGCAAGACGGAACCATCTGCTCTGCCAAGTATAAGAGTCAAGGTATATTGCTGGGACCAGAATGGAAAACAGGCCTGAGCTCCATCCAGATCAGGAGCAGGGGCCAGAAACTATGAGGGTGTAACTAGCACCGCCTTCACAGTTGGGGGTGGAATCTCAGAGAAGTCATTTGGGCCCACTCTGCAGAATCAGACGGGAGCACAGGTAACCATGGGAATGGTTTCCTACATGAATTCGCATGGCCAGGGCTCCTGACCCTTTTGGATTTTCTGAGGTCCTGGGTGCCATATAAACTAACAGGAACTGAAGTTTGGGACTGGATTGGAGTATTTGGAAATCTCATCCAATCCCTGAATTTTACCAATTTTTTAAAAAAAAAGGGAAAAGAGCTTATTGTGTGAGTTTTGCCCACATAGACCACATGAGAGCACCCCCAGTCCCCCATCACACCATGGTGATAGAGTGGAGTGCTTTCATGGGGTCAGAAGAAAAAGAGATCACTCCCTGGGCAGGTGTGGGAAGGAAGGGCTCAGGTAGGTTGTAGATTATACAGCATGAAAGCTCATACCACCTCACACTCCATCTGTCTGTCCTAGGCCAAGAAGCTTAATCACAGGGTTTTTATGATTTCACAGAATTTGATCTTATTCTCTCTTAGAACCTCTACAAAAGAAAGAGTGCTATCTCTGTAGTCAGCCCTTCCACAAGTGAGAAATTAAAGTCCTACCAAAGCAATGGTGAAAATAATGTGTTCTTCCTCCCTCTTTCCCTTCTCCCTACCCTTTAATCCTTCCTTTATCCCTCCCCTCCTTTGTTCCTTCCTTCATTCTTCTCCTTTCTCTTCCTCCTCTCCTCCCATCATTTTTCCTTCCTTCCATCTTTCCATCTTTCTTTCAATTTTCCCTTCCTTTTTCCATCTGTCCACCTTTCCTTCTTTCCTTTCTTTCTCCCTTCCGTCCTCCCCTCCCCTCCTTCCCTCTGTCATTTACTAAACATGCATTGAGCCAGTCTTTTGCTAAAGGTCACAGAAGGCGTATAACGATAAAGTCTAGGTCATATTTTTAAAGTGCTCACAATCCAAAGAAAAACAAAACAGAGCTGAATTAAAAATTAAACCAGCCCGTGAGGAGCCACTGGCTTCACAGAGACAAAGAACCTTAAAGGATAATTGCAAATTCCACAGAGGTGGCCAGCAGAAAACAGTCCGAGCAGAGGTGACTGCCTGAGTCCTGCCACAGGGGCCTGGACGCACAATATTCTTCTGAAAGTCCAAATCCAGCCCTAGGAGCTCTGGGTGCAAGGGGTCCATAGCTCAGTGGAAGTTTCCTCTCTGCCATCAAAACACTTCTGCAAGGCGATTTTTGCCTAGATATACTAAGCTGAAAAACAAGCCAGAAATACCTATTTTGCTAAAATTAGCTAAGTCCTCCCTTAAATCAGGTTCTCCAAAGCTGTCTTTGGAGCCTCTGCCCCACGCAAACTCCCATCCCCACCCACATCCATGACTGATGATGTAAGCAGAGAGGATCCAAAAGGGAACACAGCATCTCAGCGTCTCTGCCCCTGCTTCTCAGCCTTTTAATTAGAGTCTTTTCAGATCCCTAAGCATCCTATTTCTGCAAAGTCCCCAAATCTATTCACTAATAATCACTTGAGTGCTAGGCACTTTTTCATATATTTTTAAACACATTTTCAAAACAAGACCAAGAAGTAGGTATTATTGCCCTACTTACAGATGGGAAAAATGAAGGTCAAAAAGGTGGTATCATTCTCCCTCCAAGATCATAAAACTATAGTTAGTGTGGGAAATTTTAAACCAGGTCTACCTGATGTTGTTTGTAGCTGTGGTTCTCAAAGCGTAGTCCCTGGACCAGGAACATAGCACTACCTCAGAACTCATCCAAGACCTGCAGAATCAGAAAGTGCAGGGGTTCATGTCCAGCATCCTGTCTCTAGCAAGCTCTTGAGGTGATTCTAATGGACTCTAAAGATTGAGCATGTACCTTTAACCATGTTAAGTATGTTGCAGCTCCACAGTCCTGCTCTCCAAATGCAAGAAAAACAAAACAAAACAGAAAGAATAAAAGAATCACCGATGTGAAATCACTAAGAACTATAGGTGGTTTTCTCCATAGTTGATTCCAAGAAATTCAAGGTAACTCTTCATTCTAGATTTTCAACTTGACCCTATGTCACTCAGCTACCTCAGGTTCATTATCACAGCAATCGTTTAGAAGACAAATTTGCCTTCTCACACTGTATAGAATTCTAGTTCTCTAACTATTCATGAAGAGCCAAATCATAGCTTACCTATTGCACTCAACTTGATCTTAAGTTCTCCTTGATCAGTACAGCCCTACCCTCTGATAGGCTGACAGCTCCTTCCACGCAGGACACCAAGACACTGCCTGACAACTGCCACCAGTCAACATTTATTGAGTACTCAGTCTGTAGCAGGTCCTCTGCTAGACTCATTATCTCAATTAATCCTTACAACAACCACAGGGAGATACCATTATTAACCCATTTCAGAAATAAGGAAAATGAGGCACAGAAAGATTAAGTCATTTGCTTAAAATCACTAGCTAGCAAATGGCTGCGTTGAGATTCAAATTGAATTTTACTCAGGAGTTCATTTTCTTTTAAAAGTTATTTTATGAATTACTGATGAAATAAATGACATGTTTTGATTTTTTTTTTCTTTAGAGAGCATACATGTGCACATGAGAGAGAGAGAGAGAGAGGAGTACCCTCCACAGGGTTTGGTTATATCATGATCCCTATCCTCCAGTCCTCTAAATCCATTGGCTCTTGGGTGCTCCCACGCTTGCTTTGTGTGTTTCAGACTGACAGGGCCAGGGATTTGATCTGCAGTCACCATGTGGGATTCAGCTTCTCTTGAGCAGTGCATTACTGTAGCACCAAGGAGCCAGCACAAGTTCTTATGCTCAGTCCTTTACTGCCTGCCATGGGCCTGTCTCCAACAAGTCATCTCTCGTGGTGGGCTCCAGGCCCAACCCCTACGTGCCAAGCTGAGAGTCCTCTTTGCAGCCATGCAAATCCACGTTCTTGCTCTACCATCATCTTCTGAGGCACCTCTTGCCAAGCTGTCTTCCATCACACCCCACCTGGGTTATGCTGCATGTGGAGCCACCGCCTGCTAACTAGGTTTTCACCTCCCAGTCACTTCTCCTTCCTTCCTATCAGCTTTATCTCCTCTAAGTGCTGCTCAGCATGGAATAAATTATATCTTCCGCCAATTTCCAATTTCAAAGCCAATTTTTTTTTATTTTATCTTACCATCTCTGCTTTGACCAGACACTTGGTACAACTTCAGACATTGTCGCCTGTGGTTTGGCTGCCTAACAAGGAACTCTTGGCCTACTTCACAGCCAGCCTTCTTGAAGCCCACCCTCACATTTAGCACCCCTAATATAGACTTTGTCTTCCACAGAGCAGGGTAGGCTGAGAAGATAGAGGAGAATCAGAGAGGAGGCTATTTCTTCACTGTGATTCCTAGCCTGTTGGTGAAACCAATACTGAGTCTGGTAATAACCGAAAAATGCAAAAATGGGAGAGGCTGGGCGAGAAGGGCATGAAGCTTCTCAGATATGACTCATTAGAGTTCATAATAAAGTATCTTTGACAAAGGTCTTGGGGGAGGCTTCCTGGAGGGTCCTTTCCTCTCAGAAGGATTGGGGGACAGGCCAGCTCAACCCTAACGGCAAACAGGAAACTCTGCCAATAAACAAAAGGGAAAAGGAAGCTCCCAATTCCTGTTCCAAGTAGCCTCCCAAGAAGGGCTTTATCTTTGGGGAAAATTTTGTTGAAGGAAATTTGAACAGTGGCAAGTTTTCCTTTGTTAAGGAAAGCAAATAACATGAAAAGGGAAAGAAGCAACTAGATGAAAGATGGGTCATCACAGAGGCAGATCTAATCTCTGTGGTAACTTGAACTGGAATGAACCTAGAATTCAATGCTACACATGGAGAGGGGAGGTGGCAGCAGCAGGTGGGGAAGTGGCCTGAGCCATGGCTCAAGATGACATGATCCCAACCTCCCTAAGGGGCAGAGAGGGTCCTGGCTGAGAGAAAAGAGCAGTGCAAAATAAGGCTTGCTTAGGGTGGCTTTAGTCCTTCAATATTGGGATATAGAGTTTATCAAGCTCACAGGCCTTGGAGTTTTGTTTTACAGGTATTTGGGAAATTAGATAAAGTATATTAATAATACCAATCAACTTTTTTTTTTTGGAGAGATTTGTGCTATAGGGCGCATGTGCTCACCAGACAGACAGAGAGAGACAGAGAGACAGAAAGTGAGAAATCACCCCCCAGAGGGGATGGCCATGCCACAGTCCCTTCTCCTCCATTCTCCTCTCAGGATCTTGGGCACACACGCACACGCGCCTGGAGTGAGTTTAAGTCACCGGGTCCAGTACTCTAACCACGGTAGACTACATGAGAGTTCAGCGACATAGCCATTACGCTAACTGCTGGTCCCTCAATCAACATTTTTTTAACAGCCAACATTTTTTAACACACACTAGAATCTTTTTAAGCTCTTTACATGTTCTAATTTAAACCTCACAACAACTCTATGAAATAAACACCATTATAGTCACTTCCCTTTAGAAGGCACAGAAAGGCTGAGTACCTTATTCAAAGTCACACAGTTTGTAAGACTCAGGGGCAGGACATGAACACAGGCCGATTGGTTACAAGGTCTCTACTCTTGACCACCATATCCAACTGCAAAACAACCATAAAATTAGTGAAGTGTACCATCTTCTCTTTGTTCTTTAAGAAGCATGTTAGCAACTCCTAGAATGGTGATAGAGTACAGAAGAAAGAAACCTGGGTTGGAATACTCACTCTCCAACTAAAGCGTAGGACCATACACCTTGAACTTCATAAGGTGGTTGTAGGTAGTAAGTGAGATCATGCAGTCTTCAGCACTTAGTAGATGCTTAGTAAGTCATTCCACTGGCTCATATTCATTGATGCTCATCAGGTGCTAGGCAGATGCAAGGCCCTAGATACAAATTTCCTGAATTGAATTTAATGGGACTTGATTGGTTTTACACTCCTGTTTCCTTTCAGGGCATGAAAAATTGTTATGATCAGCAACTTGAGAACTTCTCCAAACATCAACTAGATTGCATAATAGTTTCTCAGATGAGATTCTTACGTCTTCTTTTAGTCATATTCTAGTAAATAAAATAAGATTTAATAGGTCACAATCAAAAGCAACTATCTTTCTTCTGCTGCCATTCCTTCAAACCCACTCTTCAAGCAGTTTCTTTCTGTGCCCCTAGCAGAGATTGCAGACAGGTCTGACAGCTTTCCAGTCATTCCTAGGCACCTGGGTCATTTTCAGCCACAAGAACAACTTCATTTCAGAATGTTAAGTATCAGGCTGTGGTAATAATAAAAACTCTCAACTTCTATCTGAATTTTAAAGTCGCTCTTCTTTCAAACAGACCCTGCCTGTTTGCCTGGAATCTGGGGCAGCTTTTGACCTTCCCTCACCTTCTCTCACTCACTAGCACTTCCTCCATGCGCCGCCTATGAGTCAGACTAAGGGTAGTGGGGATGAGAGGAACAGTCTTACATCTGATACTATTATAGCCCTGGTGTTGGTGCCTGCAGAGCCTGGCATTGTGCAAAGCTGACCCTTTGACAGGAGGCAGCTGCAGGTAATTACAGAAACCTGCAATTCAGTTAACACAAGAATGACTATATGTGCCATGTGCAGGGACAGTCCCAGTTTAAGCCTGTTGTCTCAGCATGTATGTTCATATTTCTTTTCTTTGTCGAAAGTGTCCCTACTTAAATGATAATTTACATAGTCGTCCTACTTAACACAGACGTGACGTCCTCTGCATGGCCGAATTTCAACTTCCCCCAGACCCATAAGCTCCCTTTTATCTACTCCCACTGATGGGTTTATCTATCTAGGGAGTCTTTATGGAAAGAGTCATTTCAAGAAAGTTCTAGGCTGGCTCATTGAATACATAAACAGAAAATCCACCTTAGAGGACCAGCGTGGTAGTTAATGGGTTCCACATGGCCAGCCATAGTTGCTGGCCCCCAGCAGCTTGAAAACTATGCCTGGTGCATGTGCATGCCCCAAATCCTAACAGAATAGAGAAATGGAGTAGAAGGGGAAGAGGGTTCTTTCTCCCTTTATCTCTGTCTCTCTGTCTCCCTCAGGTGAGCACACATGCCCTATAGCAATTGTAAAATTTAAAAAAAAAAAGAGAGAAGGAAAAAAGAGAGAAAGAAAGAGAAAGAGAAGAAAGGAAGGAAGGAAAGGAAAAGAGGAAAGAAAGAAAGAGAGAGAGAAAGGAAGAAAGAAAAAGAAAGAAAAAGGAAAAGGAAAAGGAAAAGGAAAAGAAAGAGGAATTACCCTAGAATTTCTCTTCTAACTGGGGACACCTGGCCACATTACTAACTGAAGTGTGCACAGAAGTATCAGCCTTGCTGGTTCCAGTTCTCAGTCCTGTGCCCTATCCAAAGAGTAGGGAAGGGGACAGAGGAAAGGTTTCCCCTCTCCATGACTCTAGGAGGTTCACAGTCGTTTCCTTAGAAGCTAGAGTGTGGCTGCATGGATGAGTCACCATGTTCATGTCTGTCTCTCCTATAGGTACCTTGAGAAGACTTCCGGGCATTCCCAAGCTTAGCCAGTAAAAACTATGTGACGTGACTTTTAGCACTGTGCCCTGCTCACTGTACACTCGATCTCTGTGGGGTAGAGTGAAACAAAGAAAAGCTTTTTAGTGTGATCACACCTTTTCCCACAAGCCATGTTTTCATAGGAGGTTTTTGTTTTTTCCCAGCAGCAAGGTAAAGCAAGCAATTGAACTAACTTGTTCTCAGATCAATGAATCCATTGTGTGCTTCATGGAGCAAAAGAGTTTTTTGTTGTTGTTGCCTTTTTTCTCTCTCTCTCTCTTTCAATGTTGGTTTAAAGCAGAAATTCAACTTAGCCATGGGCTAAGGAAAAGAACTGCATAGACAAAACTGTCTTTCTTTGGTTGGGATTTAGATTACTGTGAAAATCCATAGGCTTATAACTAAAAGTGTTACCAAACATCTATTCACTTACACACATATACTCTTCCAACCCCCCCCCCCCCCCTTTCTCCTATGCTCTTCCCAGCAGCACCAGCTGAGCTCCAGAACACTAGAACAACCCTTACTAAGGTGCTCAAGGGTTATATTCCTGACGTTGCTGATTATCTTATGAACAGAAACAGAGGCAAAGTCACTGAGGTACGATCAAATATTGACAGTGAAAGGGAGATTCAAAGGCTCATGCGTACCATGGACAAAACTTCAGATCCAAACTCTAGAATATTCTGATCTACATACAAATTAGGGAAAGGAGTAGTGTTATTTCACTGTTTCTCCTCTGCTCACAAATAATTTGGACAGATTCTATTCTCAATTCTGAGCTAATTTAAGAGTAACTGTAGCCAAGATCATTGAATGGGAAAGAATAGTCTTTTCATCAAATGATGCTGGGACAACTGGATAGCCACATACAAAAAGATGTAGTTAAATTCCTGTGTCAGTCAGCTTGGGTTTTCATAACAAAATACGGGGGGTGGGGGGTGAGAGGCTTAAACATTTATTTTCTTACATTTCTGAAAGATGGAACTCTGAGATCCCCACATGGTGGGGTTCTGGTAAGGACCTCTTTGGGGCTTGCAGGTAGCCATCTTCTTGCTGTGTCCTCACATGACAGGGAGAGAGTAATAATCTCTCTTCTTATAAGACCACAGTCATATCTGATTAAGGCCCCATCCTAAGACTTCATTTAGCCTAATTACCTCCAAAAGATCCTATTTTGGTCCAATCTCGTGGTGCGGTTGGTAATAAACTGCAGTGTTAAAAGCCACATGGTTGACTGCAGATCCCTGGGTCAGTCTGGAACTGATGGGCATGTGCCCAAGATCCTGGCAAATTGAAGGGCTAGGGAAAGGGGGTCATAGTGTAACCAGACCCTGTAAAGGATGTCTCTTTCTCGCCGTATATATGTACATCCTCTCTATCACAATTTTTTTCTAAAAAAAGACCCTATCTCCAGATATAATCACATTGGGGGTTATTGGAGTTTTAATATATAAATTTTGAATGAATACAATTCAGTCCACAGCAACCTCATCTTTATGTCATATACAAAAACTAAAACAAAATAGGTCAGAGATCTAAATGTAGGAGAAAAAACAGAAAAATGTTGAAGAAAATGTCAGAGTAAATCTTCATGACACTGGGTTAGACAAAACCTTAAAAATGACACCAAAAGCATAAATAACAAAAGGAAAAATAGATAAATTTCGTTTCATCAAAATGTAAAAAATTTTGTGCTTCAACGGACACCATCAAGTAAATGAAAAGACAACCCACAGAATGGAAGAGAATATTTGAAAATCATAGAGCTAATAAGGGACTTGCATCTAGAATATATAAAGCATTTTAACAACTCAATTTTTAAACAATTAAAACATAGGCAAAGAATCTAAATTTCTCTCAAGAAGATATAAAAATAAGCACATTAAAAAACCCATCATTATTAACCATCAGAAAAATCTAAATAAAAACCACAGTGAAATACCATTTCATACCCACTACATGACTACAATTAGAAGGATAGATAATAACAAATAATTGGTAAAAAGTTCAGAGAAATCAGAATCTTCATTCATTGTGGAATATAAAGTGGGACAGATACTTCAGCAAATCTTCAAAAGGTTAAATCTAGAGTTGTCATATGAACAGCAATTCTACTCCAAGGTACATATCTAAGAGAAATAGCACCATATAGCCACACAAAAAATTTGTACACCATGTTCATAGCAGCATTGTTCATAATAACCAAAGTAGAAGCAATCCAAATGCTCATCAACTGATGAATGGATAAATAAAATGTGGCAAATCTAAACAATAATGTATGATTTGACCATAAGAAGGGATAAAGTACTGATATATAAGAATGAACCATGACATTATGCTACCTCAAAGAAACCAGTCACAAAGACTACATGTTGTATGATTCAATGTATACAAAGGCCAGGGTAGGCAAATCTAGAGGCAGAAAGTAGACTAATGAATTGCCTAGGGAAGAATAAGGAAGGACCGGGTGAGTGGGGTAAGGGAAATATGAAATGAGTGTTCACAACTACAGAGTCCCTTTTGGAGATGATGAAAATGTTCTAAAAATGATTGTCTTGATAACCACACAGCTCAGTGAATATATTAACCACTGAATTGTACATTTCAAATGGGTGGATTGTTGGTATGTGAATTCTATCTTGCCAAAGTCAATACAACTGGAAAAGTTACACTACCTAAGATTTTAAACAAAAAAAAAATTAAGAAAAAAATTTGGGAGCTACATTGAACATAAAGCCTTTCATTTATTCTGGAGAAAGCATCAAGATATCCGGAAGCTAGAAAAATTGAATTAGGGAAAAATGGACTCAGGAAAACCAAACCGGAAGTCTTGATGGGAAACTGAACCAAGTCAGAAGGCCCTATATTGTTTAAAGGGATCAGATCACTAGGATATGATTTTTACCATGTTTGGAATATTTCTTATTAGGAAGGAAATAAAACCTACACAGTCTAGTCATACCTTCCTTCCCTGGGAGTGACCTCGTGTCTGATATGTGAGTATAAAAAACAACACAAGTCTTGTCCTGATTATAAAAATAATGATCTAAGATAATACAATAAGTACTGAGAATGAGGTGAGGGGTGGGGAGAGTCACTTAATCTCGCCCTGCAGAAATCAGTACTGATATTTATTAAAGGTTCTTCCTAAGCACATTGGTTCATGTATTTAAGCTTATACTACGCACACAATTTTGTATTCATATTTCACATTTATAATAATCATTTTACATCATTATTTAAAAGTCTCTTAAGTATTACTTTCAATCAAAAGACTAAACCATAATTTTCTTAACTGTTTTCCTAGTAAGGGCATTTATCTTTTTAATCTTTATTTTTTAAAATCTTCAAAGAAATTTTGGAGCATAAATTTGTGGTCATCTTCAAATTATTTCCTTGGAACATAAACAATTTACAAGTCAGAAAATATAAAACTGTTTAATGAGCTTTCATAGTGCTTCTCAAAAATGTATACTAACACATTTTAACAGATGTGTCATGCCCATCTCACCACTAAATATCAGGACTCTTTAAAGTAACTCCTATTCCCCTTCTTTTCCTTTTTTTTTTTTTTTTTGAGAGGTTTTTGCCATAGGGCACGTGCACTCTCCAGAGAGACAGAGAGATAGAAAGCAAGAAATCACCCCCCAGGGGGGATGGCCACACCACAATCCCTTCTCCTCCATTCTCCTCTCGGGATCTTGGGCGCGCACGCACACGCGCCCGGCGTAAGTTTTAAGCCACCGGGTCCGGAACGCGAACCACGGTCGACTACATGGGAGTTCAGCGACATAGCCATTACACTAACTGCTGGCCCCACTCCTATTCCCCTTCTAAGAATGAACTCTAAGGAAATAATTCTCATTACAGTATTATTTATGGCAAATATTGGAGGAAAAACAAGCACCCATCAATAGCAGAAAAGTTAAATAGATCTTGACAGATTGTTTTCCTGAAGTTAAGTGGCTTCAAAGAATACGGAGTGACAAAGAAAAAATTATTACTACAAATTATTGAATGAAATAATCTGTATGCTATACACCAAATTCTTTGTGAGGTCAGAGAATCTGAAAACACTCCAGCAGGGGCCAGGCAGTACCACAGCTGAACCCACATGGGAAGGGTCCTGCGTTTCCATCTGGTGTGCATGTGCCTGTGATTCAAGATGTCTGGGACAGGTTGTGGCTCACAGCATGGAAGCGCTGTTGGAGGTATCTGTCTAGAGCTCTCTCTCTCTGACTTATAGAAGAAATAATTTTTAAAATTATTTATTTAATTTTTTTATTATTATTATTAGTAGTAGTAGTATTAATTTGCTACAGGGCACAGGTGTTCACCAGAGAGAGAGAGAAAACAAGTTTCCAGATCCAGGACTTGAACCGCAGTCCACCATGTGGGAGTCCAGCACCTTAACCACCATACCACCTGCAGGCCCTTGAAGAAATACATTTTAGAAACAACACCAGCAGAGATTATATCTGGGTTGAAGGATCTGTGTTTTATTCATACTCTTCTACATTTTTAAACTATTTATACTGATAGTTATTTTGTTTTTACAATTTTTAAAAGTTCATTGACTGGAACCAGCAGATGGCACAATGGTTACATCACTAGACTCCCATGTAGTCAACCACAGTTCAAGTCCTGGAGCCAGCAGCTTAAAACTCATGCTGAGTGCATGTGCATGCAAACCCAAAATTCTGAGAGGAGAATGGAGAAGTGATTGTAGTGTGGCCATGATCCCTGGAGGGTGATTTCTCACTTTCTATCTCTCTGGCAAATGCATGTGCCCTATAGTGAAAATCTCTCTTAAAAAAAAATTAATTGACTTACAAAATCAGCCCATAAGTTAATTCATATTCAACATAGAAAATAGAGGAAAGGGGGGCCGGCAGATGGTTAAGGCACTGGACTCCCACATGGCTGACCACAGTTTGAGTCCCAGACCTGGCGACTTGCTTTCTCACTTTCCTCTCTCCTCTCTCTCTCTCTCTCTCTCTCTCTCTCTCTCTCTCTCTCTCTCTCTCTCTATTCCTCTCTGGTCAAACTAAAATAAATAAATAAATGGATAAATAAAGTTAAATAAAATAATTATTTTTTTAAAAAAGGAAAGAAAATATAGGCAAGGAAGAAATCCATGGGTACAACTGAAAGGCACTGGGGCCTGGAAGTCTGCTGTTCTGGCTTCTAATTCCAGGCCTGCTGTTTTCTGAGCATGCTCTGTGTTGAAGCCTTAACTAGACTTCATTTCCCTGTTGTTATAGAGAAGATGTCACATGACCTCTGTGAGCTAATATCTCTGAGTCTGTGTTCTTCAAGAGCCACCCAGGTGTGTACTGCAGCAGTCTAACATGCATTAACTACCCATGCACACAAGGCAACATCTGAGAAAGGGGTTCTGCGTTTCTTGGCAAGCACAGGAAAAGGTGAGTCTGGATAAAGCTTGTACTTGGGAGTTTAAACACAGTCCTGGCTGCAAGGAATCTGCCCAGATTGCAAAGTTCTTGGACAGAAAGCAGAAAACATAATATCCCTTCCACCATCTCTGTGCACTTTGTATGACCATCCTCCACCAGGACCGCAGACTTGTCCAGCAGCCTGCTGGCTTCACACTAAGAGCAAAGCTAAAACGGTAGCAAAGAGGGCCTTTGAGAAAAGGAGGATTAACAGAAAGTCCAGCCAGTGGTATAGTCAGGACTTCCTGGTTTATAAGCTGTTGGTAATGGCTCATTCACTGGTCAGGTGTCGACACAAACTGAATTATTATGGACCTCAAACTAGAATGTTGGCAGTGTAATCTTTCATTTAAAGAGCTTAAACAATGCTGGGATGCAGTTATAATCAAGTAGACAGAGCTACATTTGCCCTGGATCCAAAATTAGTGCCAATTGGTTACCAAGGATGAGAAGTCAGGTTTACTATATTCTTCTGCTCCCTGGGTTATAGTCATAATTTCTCTGTATGTTTTTTGCACACCCTATCATGCAAGTGGCCCGAAATCCCCTTCTGGTTAGCAGAGAGCCATGAGAGTCTGTTTAGCAGATTTATCCCCTCAATAAGGCTGCGTAATAAACTATTTCAAAGCTCCATGGCTTAAAACAAGAAAGATTTCGTCTCATACTCACAAATCTGTAAGACTGACTATGGTTCAGCTGTACTTGGCACCAGCTTTGGGTTAGGCTGTAGACATGTGCGTTCATTCTGGGAGGCCCTAGGCTGAACGGGTAACAGCTGTCTGGAGGAGGTTCTTCTCGTGATGGATCACTGAGATACAAATTGATCAAGCTTCAATGCACAAGGTCTTTTCAAGCTTCCGCTGTGTCACATCCATGGGTATTCATTTTGGCCCAACCCAAAGTTAAGGAGCAGGAAGTATCCCACCATGAGACCATAGTAAGGAGGCTGATGAATAATTCTCTTAGAATGCTGTGAAGGATTGAAAACAGTAATTCTGTTTTCCACAGTGACAATCTCCACATTGAGCCAATTCTGCCTCTTCTGACAGCCCTGGCTTTCTCCTCCGGCTTCCCAGACATTTGCACCTCCGGAGGTGAGACAAACGGCCAAGAGGTCGGCATTACCCACCTAAATGGAGACAGAGCAACTTTTCTTTTGGAAGATTCTGACTAACCTTCCATGTGTCACAGCATCTTCATTATTTGGAAGGGGATATGATTATGCAAAATATATAACTGTGAAGAACACAGATGCAAAAAGGGAGTGGGGAAGGAAGTAAATTTAGTAGTTTGAGCTAGAAATGAAGTTTCAATGAATTTCAACAAAAACATTCTAAGCAAAGAATATTTTCCTGAACTCTTCTCTCTTATTTTTACTATTCTATCACTGAGGTAATGCACGAGCATTGTAGAAAAAAATATGTCTGGTGAGTAGAAAACACACCTGTCCATAATTCCATCACCCAAAGTTAGCTACTGTTCAAGTTTTTTATATATGAACAGCTACACAGCATCAAAAATCAAGGTGACCCTACCTACCCCATGTAGTGAAAGCATTAAAGCTCTGGCTCTAGGCCACTTGAACACCAGAACATCTTGGTCTCTGGCCCAGCCACAATCACACAGGCACTAGGAGGTTGCTGCACAATGCTGGAGTCATATGGGAAGGACCAGGGTTTGGATAATCTCTTACATACAGTTTCACATACAACATGCTTAATTTTATTTATTCTTTATTTTTTGCAAAAACAGACTCATCTGAGACCATCAGTTAGCGTAATGGCTATGTCGCTGAACTCCCACGTAGTCAACTGCAGTTCGTGTCCCGGACCCGGTGGCTTAAAACTCACACCGGGCGCGTGTGCGTGCGTGCCCAAGATCCTGAGAGGAGAATGGAGGAGAAGGGATTGCGGCATGGCCATCCCCCCTGGGGGGTGATTTCTCGCTTTCTGTCTCTCTGTCTCTCTCTGTCTGTCTGGTGAGCGCACGTGCCCTATAGCGAAAACCTCTCAAAAAAAAAAAAAAAAAAACAGACTCATCTATTACATACTACTTTCATCGACAAAGCTGTATCTATATTACCATTTTAAATTCTGACTTGTAGTATTTTATTTATGAATTACCATAAAGTATTAAGCCAATGCCTCAATGGAAGTTTAGGTTATTTCCAGTTTTTCAGAATTACTTTCAGTGTGCATAACAACCCATGTCATTCTGTATACAAACCAAGGCATTTATTTTCATTTTCAGATCTAGAAAATCTAAGCAGCGCCTATTGACAATAAATAGAACCACCCTTGTGGTGATAGAATGTGGGCAGCAAGGAAAGAAATAGTGTGGTTGGGTGGAGATTAGTCATTTTTGAAAGAGCATGTATGTACCTTTTGCATGTTGACGGCAATCCACTCAAAATTGTATAGATGCAGGTTAATTCCAGAACCAAGCTTAGGTTGTGAAACAGCATTAAACACTCCTAAATCCGGGTGTTCATCTCAGCCTCGCGGGCCTGCCAACCAGGAGGGAGACTAAGCAAGCCAGCCTCCCTGGTGGCCTCTTGGCAATCTTGCCTTTGGAGGCATTTCTGTAAGGGTAAAGGGACCCCCTGGGCTCTTGTGTCACTGAGACAAAAATGCCACCCAGCTACTCAGCCCATCTCCATCACCACAGCAGGGGAGAGTAGCCGGGCATTATTATATGGGTCAAGAATAGCTCACGGCCAGCAGCAAGCTGACTGATTATAAACTGAGCCAAGGCATTCAAGGAGAGGAAATCAGCCAACAGAAAGTGCCAGAATCTGGGGAGCTACTCCTTCTCTAGCTCTCCTCCCCGAGAGTTATCAAGGTGACACAGCCTAAAGCGGATAATACGATTATTACTGCTATGACCCAAAGGCACTTTGGCACCGAAAGAACTTACTCTTTTTTTTAACCCCCCTTCCTCCCTGATTTTTTTTTTCACTGCTTCCCATATAAGTTGAGATTTCCCAGCAAAGAACATGCTTATCCATTTTTGTGCCATTCAGAAACAAGAAAGTTCAATTCTCCTATGACTTCCTCTCACAACCTTCTATCAGTCCCCCAACCTTCTTACCTTGTAAGGCGGGGTCACCATAATAGAGTCAAAGAATGTGAGAGCCTAGGGGGACCGTGGAGTGTCTTCATCCTTCAGTGACTAAATGGAGGCCCCAGAGAGAATAAGCGATCTTCCCACGGTCCCACAGAGTGAGTGGCAGAGCCCAAAACTTTTGGCCCCCAACTACTCTGTCCATAATCCCAGCTGATCCTTTTGCCAATGCTCTCCACTGGTGACAGTCTTTGTGCCTGAATTGCCTCACGAGGATGTCAGGAAGACAAATTACTCTCTAGCTGCATGGTTCTTTAGTCCTTTGGACAGATTTGCTATGTATCAGTGTACCTGGAAAGCCCCCATGGAAACTAAAACCGGGGAGAAATGAAGCAGTCCTCCCTCCCCTGCCACCCTTGGTTAAAACTATTCACAGACCACTCATCTCTAATTCTTCGCTTTCTAGACAACCTAGCAGGTAAATACGAGTGAAGCATTATAGAGTTAAACCTTGTATATCAGCTAAGCTAAAAGAACAGTTTGTTTTACACCCTTAAACTTTACCGGAATAGAACACAAACTACAGGGCAGTAAGAACAAAGGAACAGACTAGATACATACATTTTTCAGAAATTTTAAGCCATCGGAGAACAAAAAAAATTTTTTTCTTCAAAGAAAATTTGGGGGCAGGGGATTGAAATACATGCAAAGTTTATTTTTAGTGCCCTTTACAGATATAAAGTCATGCTGTTCGTTTAGGAACAAAAAAAAAAATACATTATGTATAACTTGTTTCACTCATAAAATTATCATGTTTTGTATATTGATATATTTAGACATTGGGAGATCTGAAAAAAGAGTTTTATGATTTCTTTCCTGGTAATTTTCTTCTGGAAAAAAGGAGTTTAAAAAAATAAAAGCCCTCAGTGGAAAAACTTTTCAGAACTTTAAGAAAATTTACAGACTTTAAAGGTCTTTACTTCTCCAGATCAACTACTTAAAGTCTCTCAAGTCTTAGGTCACTGAATGCTTTAATCAATGTCATCAATCTGGCACAACCCAGTTAAGTCAAGGTGACCTATCATGGACCTTGACAAAGTCCACGTTCGAAGTCCCACACATTTGAAGTTCGCTTTCTTAAACAAGGAAAATTTCTGCTCTTCCCAGTGCAGCCCTACACGAAGCACATTTCTAAAAATGAGTCAGGACAGACTACAGATCATTTAGTCCAGACCCTACATGAGCACTAATCCTATCTGAGGTCTCCAGATGGTTGGCTGTCCCCTACTCCTACAATGGTTTATCTGTCCAACCACATCTTTTCATACAAATAATACTAGAATCTGGGGATTTGGATTCCAAGAGCTGACTCTCTTCCCAGTAAAAATTGCAAAGAACAACAACAAACAAACAGACAAAACAAGGAAACACAGCGTATGGAAGGAAAAAAGAGACGATATATATATATATATATATATATATATATATATATATATATATTTTTTTTTTTTGGAGAGGTATTTTTGCTATGGGGCGCATGCGCTCGCCAGACAGAGAGAGACAGAGAGACAGAAAGCGAGAAATCACCCCCCAGGGGGAATGGTCACGCCTCAATCCCTTCTCCTCCATTCTCCTCTTGGGATCTTGGGCACGTACCCACACGCGCCCAGCGTGAGTTTTAAGCCACCGGGTCTGGGACCCGAACCGCGGTCGACTACGTGGGAGTTCCACGACATAGACATTACGCTAACTGCTGGTTCCCAAGAGACGATATTTTTAAAAAGAAGATATATTGCTTTTCTTCTCCCCTAATGAGGGGAGCATTTTGAGAATTAATAATTAATTTTAAATTACCTAATGAGTCAAAAACACGGCCCTGAGATAGCATAGGCCAATCCATGGATCCAGAATACCTACAGTGATGCACACACCGAGGCCGCCGTGAAGGTGAGTGCCAGGAATGTAACGTCACTGGGCATGCCCCCGAGTCCAGGGAAAGGCACATCTCGAAGACACTCCAGTCTTCTCGGTAAAGGCAAGAGACTTCCCAAGAACTGGAATTTCATCTTCCATGTGTCATTTCCTGATTTAACATCAGTTATCTGCTAGCTCTTGTTAAAATTAAACTTCTATTATAAAACCATAAAAATAATAAAAGTGTTAGCAAGATGCAGGTGTGGTGGTTTCATATTTTAAAATATTTCCAAGGTATTATGTTTCCAACGAGGATGTAGAAAGTCACAAGAGATGAGCGTTTCTTTTGAATATTAAAAACAAACTAAGGTGGGACCAGCAGTTAGTGTAATGGCTATGTCGCTGGACTCCCACATAGTTGACCACAGTTCGAGTCCTGGACCCGGTGGCTTAAACTCATGCCAGGCGTATGTGCGTGTGTGCCCAAGATCCCAAGAGGAGAAAGGAGGAGAAGGGATTGTGGTGTGGACATCCCCCCCCCCCCCCCCCGTGGGGTGATTTCTCGCTTTCTGTCTCTCTCTCTGTCTTTCTGGTGAGCGCACGCACCCTATAGCAAAAACTTCTAAAAAAAAAAACTAAGACCAGCTTATGGTCTGGCAGTTCAGGGATGTGGATCCCGCATGTCTGACAGCACAGGGAGCTGGATTCCACATGGCTGACCACACGGTTCCTATCCCAGACTCTGCAGCTTGAAAAACAGGATTGAAAAAGTGTGGCACATATCACTATGGAATGCTACTCAATCATTAAAAATAAATAAATAAAAAAAGACCCTGGCATTTGCTAGTAGGTGGACTAAAATGGAAGATTTACTGCTGAGTGAAGCAAGCCAGGCTGTGAAAGAGAGACCTTGTATGTCTCCACTTAATACATACTGTCTGTACTATATGGTGGAAGCTGAAAGATTAGAGTATATAGAAGAATGGAAAATGGTTACAGATACTGGAGATAGTGTGGGAAGAGGGTGAGAGATGGGTGAGAGTGAGAGGAAAGGAAACAAGGAGAAAAATAGAGAAGCAAGACATTTATGGAACACAGAAATGGGTGATGATGTGTTGATCATAACTCATATAGTATCTTCAACTGAAGTGGAGTGAAGTGTATTCATTCATGTTGGGTAAACTCACTTTATAAGATGTAGTGACGAGGGACCAACACTTAGCATAATGGCTATGTCGCTAGACTCCCATGTAGTTCACTGCGGTTCGAGTCCTGGACCTGGTGGCTTAAACTCACACCAGGTGCGTGTGCATGCGTGCCCAAGATCTTGAGAGGAGAATGGAGGAGAAGCGATTGTGGTGTGGCCATCCCCCTGGGGGGTGATTTCTCACTTTCTGTCTCTCTGTCTCTGTCTTTCTGGTGAGTGCACGTGCCCTATAGCAAAAACCTCTCTAAAAAAAAAAAGACGTAGTGACGAATAGTGATTGAATGTTTAAAATAAATTAAAATTTTGAAAAATTTTAGTAACAATCTAAATGATCTTCTTAAAATTTGTGTGTGTGCATGTGTGTGTGTGTGTGTGTGTGTGTGTGTATGCTCAAAATCTGAAAGGAGGGCGAGACAGAGAAGAAGGGGTTATAGGATGACCATCCCCTGCGGAGGGATGCTCCTCCCTCTCCTCCTCTGCAAGCACACACATTCTCTGGCCTCTTCTCTGCCTTGTCTCATCTTTTCTTGCTCTGCTGTTCTGCTGCTCTGCTGTGTGATGAGGCCCAGTCCTCTCCCCACCCAGCCCAGGCCTTTCTTCTTTTACCTGTGCTCTTGTATTTCTCTCTTCCAGCCACTGCCACCAGGCATCAGTGCCACACCTCTCCCCCTGTCGTCCCTGCAGCCTACTGCCCAGGCCACCTTGGGTATTCTGCTCAAGGTCACCACATCCCTTTTCTAAAATTTCACTGAAAGAGAGAAGATGCTTTATCTGATTCTTTGGGCCATTATTTCATGGCAAACTTTCTGACCAAGTATACAACTACCCAGAGGGCCCAGAAGTGCTGTGTAGACAACAGTTCTACTCCAACGTTGAGCCACCTTGGGAACCTAGCTGACAATAGGGGGTTCCAGCTCCTAACTTGCCCATGGTACTCACTGGAGAGAGACTGGTTGAGGGGTGTTGAGAAAGCACCGCTCCCCCAGCAGGGATGGCCACACTACAGTCCCTTCTCCTCCTTCCTCCCCTCAGGATTTTGGGAGAGCACTTACCCAGGGTGTTTTTCAAGCCATGAGTTCTGGGACTAAAACCACACAGTTGGTCTTGTGGGATGCAGCTGCCTTAGCCACTATACCCCTGGCTGGCCTCTCAATCTAATGTACAAATAAATAAGAACAAGCCAAATAAGCTACTTATCATTTAAAGTGTTTTAAAACACTTCAAATAACAGAAGACACAAAGAAACCTAAACAAAGTAAATTCCAAAAAGTAATAAATACTTCCTAGGAGAAAAAAAATCCATGGTCATTTTCATCCCTGTCAGGGTAAAGAGGAGGAAGCTACCATAGACAGATAAGAATAAACAAGTCAGACTTTTAATAAAACTTTAGTTATGTGTGGGCTAATGTGGATGATGAGAACACCACGGAGCTTTAGCCACACAGCAAGTTGGTCCCTACCTCATCTTCTCCACAGACTTTCACTGAGGGAATGTGTAAGTAGGATATACACACCTCGCCCCGTCTCCCACCCAGCAAGATACACAGAGCCTTTTCCAAGTACAAGGAGCATCCTCCAAAGGCTAGGACCAGAGCAGGAGAGCAGAAGGAAATACCTCTGCAGCACTCCCAGCCTCTCTCTTTTTAAAAAAGAATTCTTTTATTTAACTTTATTTGTTTATTTATTTTAATTTTACCAGAGAGGAAGAGAGAGAGAAAGAGAGAGAAGGAAAGTGAGAAAGCAAGCCGCCAGGACCAAGACTCAAACTGTGATCAGCCATGTGGGAATCTAGTGCCCTTAACCACCATGCCATCTACCGGCCTCTAGCAGGCCCAGCCTTTACCACTACCCTTCAGTAACCCTCAAAGACTGGGAGAAGCCGAGGAGAGCTAAGAAGAATTCCTACAAAATGTTCTCAGCCTTAAGTGAGAGGGGACAGGAAGAAAGGGACAAGGAAGTCAGGAGGAAAGAGATCACCTAAGGAATTGCAAGCTAGAAGAATGTAGAGAAAAGCAAACTCCCAGACACCCAAAGAGCCAGTAGCTGACTGTCTAAGGACACTAGTAGACTTACCAGTGTTCAGAACCGAAGCTCTGCTGAAAGAAGTCTTTATCCTGCTCTGATCCTGAAAGTTATAGTGGATTGAATCAAACTAACGCTACAACAAAGCCCAAACACAGTTCAACTACAGAGTACATTGACTCAGCTTCCACTCTAGAGCCTGAGAAAAGGAGTGTTTAGCTGTTTCTAGGAATAAAAATAACTTATTTTACTCTACTGCTCTTTGACACAAAGTACAGCATGCAATCAAAATGTATAGGACATGTAAAGAATCAAGAAAGTGTGCCCCATAGTCAAGAGAAGAAATGGTTAACAGAAACAGACCCAGAGAGTACGCAACTGTTGGAATTGTCAGACATGGAATTCAAAAGAATTGCAATATGGAAAAGTAATGTTGTTGGAAAAGTAATGACATATTTTTTTCTATGCAGAAGTGCATCATGACTTTTCCAACTACTAAATAATTATATTAAAAGATATCATAGAAAAACTGGACAAAAAAGAGTGAACAGTTGAAGAATTTCAGCAGAGATGTATTTTTAAAAATAACCAAGCGTAGATTTTAGAAATAAATATATGATATCTGAAAATAAATGTTTGTTTGATGGGCTTAAAAATATTTCCAGGATTTCTTGAAGAGAGGGGAATATGCTGCTAGGATAATAGTACATAAAACTAACTGGAATCTACCAAAAAGGAAATGTTTCTAAATGCTTTCTTTTTCTGGCAAATCAAAGCCGAGAAAAGCGCTAAGGTATAACCTTAAATCACCTACATTAGGAAAAATTCCTGATAAAGTTAGAGAAAAAATAAGTCTTAATATGAAAATACAGAAAGAAGTGAAAATAAGGATGGGTTGGAAGTATTTTCTTATGAGGACACTGTTGGTGTCCTGTTTTTCTAACAGAAAGGTGTAAGTCCATTAGATTACCAAGCTGTGTCATTAGGTGCCACTAGGACATATGTTGATCTTTACTATCTCCCCACTTCTAAACCACCCCCATCCAATCTGGGCAGGTTCAATTCTCCTTGTTAAAGTGAAGAGGCAAAAAGAGCAAGTAAAACAATTGGATTCCACTCACAAAACCAATGACTTACTAAAACCTCCAGGAGAATGAGCACTACCAATTCCTAGTTCCAGATTTCTCCCAAGATGTCGGGCAAGACAGAAGGAGCAGCATGAATGTATGGACTGTTGATGCTGCTTCCCACACTTACAGGAGAAGTTATCATATATACCCCATGTCCAAGAAACACTTGAGTTCGCCAGTTCAATGCAGCATCTCCTTTTTTACCCCTCTTAATTTGCCAGAGGGCATGTGTACTCATCAGATGCATGGAGAGAGAGAGAGAAACCTCTAATAAGTCACACCACAATCCCTTCTCTTTCATTTTTTATTTGTTGGGGATTTAAGGCACACATGCACATGTGCCTGGTGTGTTTTACAAGCTGTCAACTGGGACTCAAACCAAGGCTGGTCATGTGGGACCCAGATTTTTTAAGCACTAGGCTATGGGCCTGACCAGCAACATCTTTTATCCAAAACACGAACACTCTCTCATACATTCTATACCACTGACTTCATAGAATTCCTCCCCAAGTTCATCACAGTTCTTCCCTTTCTCTAGGGTCACAAGTAAACCAAAATGAATTAGTCTTTTCCTTTCTATCATCTTCTGCCTCTGAGAATTTTTGGTGAAAGTTAATGTTGATCAAGTCATGTTTATCTAATTTAATTTGTTCTATCTATTTTTACCAGAAGCATAATATGACATATTTCCAAACAGACATAGCTGCATTGTAGAACCTCATGGGAAAAATACATCTCCCACATATATTACTTAACCAAACAGCTGAAGACCATTTTTGACCAAATTTAAGACACTATCAAGATGGTCCCATAGCTCAGTGGTGTATTGGGAGCCGGAACTCACATGACTAACAGAGGTTCAAATCACACCGGTCTCATGTGTGTGTGTGCCTAAAATCCCAAGAGAAGCATGGAAGAGAAGGGACTGTGGCATGGACATCTCCTCTGGGGGGTGATTTCTCTCTTTTCCATTCTCTGTGCCTCTCTCTCTTTCTCTTTCTCTCTCTCTCTCTCTCTCTCTCTCTCTCTCTCTCTCTCTCTCGCACATATGCCCTATGGTGAAAACTTTAAAAAAAAAAAAAAAGAATGATTCAGCTGTGTTAATCCAGAAGGGTATCCACAACAAATTATGTGAAAAGGACAAATTGCAACAAACTAAATACAATGTGATTCCAATTCTTCTTTAAAAAGCACAATAATATCTATTTATATTGGCTTGGGAAACACATGAAAAGATTCATAATAGGTCATTATAATTAGTTATTTTAGGGGACCAAGGATAGAAATGAGAAAGATAAAAAGGATGCTTAATATTTTTTTCTTTTTTCTCCATATAACTGATAGAGGATGTGTGAATTCTCTAATTTTGGAAATGGAATTTAGTAGAAGATTTTTTAAACTGAAAAATACACAGTACGTATTCTTATCTCTCTGGAATAGCATAGGCTCAAGATTTGTTCTCCTTCAAGTGATAGAATGAATTTATCCTCTGCTTAAATGATTTACAATCAGTTTTCTCAGGGAGACTGATTCTTTAGCTGATCTTTTAAAAATTTATTTCTACTATGAGAGAGAGAGAGAGACATACCCCAGCATGTTTCCCACATCATGATTCACCTCCATGTCAACCAGCCAAGATCATGGGGACAGTGATCCCAAGGAGGCCCCAGTACACAAGCTCAGGATCTTCCCTTGAGTCCAGTTGCACTATTGTCACACCACCACCCAGCCCTGGTTGTTCTTTTGATATATAAATATTTATATTTTTGTTTTCTAAAAAAAAAAAAAAAAAAAAAGTGTAACCATTCCACCAGGAGGCTAACTAGCCACATCATTTGTGTCTAAATCATACCACACCATCATATTCATCCAGAGAATTCTGGAAAGAATTTTTTTTTGGTTAAGTGAGAGAGAATTGTTGGCAGGAAGGGAAAGACATTGTCAAAAGTGAATACAGAAGATATGAGAATTGTTTAAATAGGATATTTTTTGTTTTCTCCCATTCCAGAACCATTTTCCTTGTTTATATTAGCCACCACTATAGTTTGGTTGTACCTAACAGTTACACACAATTGCAGAGACTTACAGTGTTGCCTGAGTTTGCCTACTGTGCTGCTCTATACTCTTCTGAAGACACCAACAACTGCCATATGCCTACACCAGCACACTAGCCTTTTAGTGAGAAAAGGCCTTTGAAGTTCCCATAACCATCCCATGCAACTTGGCTAATTAAGAGATAATTCATTAAAGGAAGCTCTAGTTGAGGTCTTTCCAGTCTTTATGTGAAAAAAGTTTGTGGCTCTAGCAGTGGTCGAACTTCTCTCAAAATGACGAAACTCTATGGGAAAACAGCGACATTCTCCTATTTGTTCCTTTCCCAGGAATAGGGAGCAAAACTCACTTTCCTCTGACTTTCAGTAATTACCAAATAAAATAACCTAAAGCTTTCTTACTATCCAACCAGCAAGTGGAACCATTGCCAGATTCCTAGTTGATAAAGTCATCACCAGGCATTGTACTGCTTTGATCTAAGACAGAGATTGGAAGGAAATAAAAGGCACAGGCCTTCACTGCTCAGAGAATGGTCAGATGCTAAAACAGGGACCTCTCATGAGCCACCAAGCACCTGCTGGGAGACAAAAATCCTTTGAACACTGGACTAGCTCGATGGTACAGCAGTAATTTACAGCTCAAAGAGAAGATGGAAACCACATGGTGACTGTAGTTCAGGTTCCTCGTCCAATCAGCCTGAAACACACTGGGAGTGTCTGTGTATGCCAAGATCCAATAGGATGGAGTACTGAAAAAGAGAATCAGTGTGACAGTGTGACCAGACTCACTCTGCAGAGGGTGCTTCTCTTTCTCTCTTCTCTTCCCTTTTCTCTTCTTCTCTTCTCTTCTTCCTTTCCTTCCTTCTCTTTCACACTCTTGTGCATGTGTACATTATCTATAAAGAGGGAAATGTAATCATTTGAACACTAATAATTCTTATATGCCTAGTAGCTCATGAGAACTTTGGGCCCATATCTCTCCCCATGCTTCAGGAGCAATGTAGAATTGTTCTTTGCACCAATCTTCTCTCCGAGCAGCCATCTACTAAAGAGAGGAGCAGGAGTTTAGAGTCAGCTGGCTTCCAGGCAACTGCAGGAAGGAGTCCAGTTCATTCTCTTCTACCCACGTGTTTTGTACTTACCTTAGGCAAGAAAGTGGGAGGATCCCAGAGGTCAGCAAGGGTCTAAAACTGGTGGCCACTGGGTTCACAGGTAAAGTGGACAATAGTCAGTTGTCTCTTGAACATCCATTCTACCTTCATCTGCCAACGGCTGCAGATTTTTATTAGGGGAGAGGCTTAGTCAGGGTTCTTTAGAGAAACTGAACCAGAGAGAGAGAGATTTATTACAGGAAATGGCTTACATCACAATGAAGGCTGAGGAGTGTCACCATTTACAATCTGCAAGCTGAGAAGCAGGAATGTCAGTGTGATGATTCAGTCTGAAACCAAAGTTCTGAAAATAGAGTGGAGGTTTCTGGTGTCCTAGTGTCCAAAGTCCAAAGTCCAACTGCTGGTCCCCAATTAACTCTCTTTTCTTGAGCTGCAACATTTATCTTCTCTGGCCCTTGGACAACAAAGCTCCTGGTTCTCAGGTCTTTGGACTCCAGGACAAAGACTGTCCTATTGCATGTGACAAAAACAATTCTAGAATTGTGCGATAGAACATGCGATAGAATGTATCCTGGCTGATACGACACAGCAAAAAGCCGAGAGTCACAATGAGGACATCCACATGCTCTTTTTTTTTCCCATTTAAAATTCCCAGGCACTGTGCTTACTAGTCACTACCAGAGAGAGGTATTACAATAGTTCTCACCTATGAGGGGCTTCCTCTAATCTATTTCAGACTTCAGTAGGAAACATCCATTTTATTAAATAGGAAATCCTAGTGGAAAGTCACTGTGCTGTTTTCTGACATTTAATTTCATTCTTGTTAATAATAATTAAAATGCACCTCTCGGTTTTCAGAGATCATTCAGTTGATCCAACACTGACAGCAGGTTTCCGCTCCTCAATTGCAGCAGCTGGGTGGAATGTTCTGTGTATGTCTGTATTTTTTTTTTTTTTTTGAGAGGTTTTTTGCTATAGGACGTTTGTGCTCACCAGAAAGACAGAGAGAGACAGAGAGACAGAAAGCGAGAAATCACCCCCCAGGGGGGATGGCCACACCACAATCCCTTCTCTTTTCTCCTCTCAGGATCCTGGGCACGCACACACACACGCCCTGCATGAATTTAAGCCACCAGTGTGCCTGTGATGTGCCTTGGTGAGGCTCTTCTTATAATTAAATCTATTTGGTGTTTTTTTTATTTCCTGGATTTGGATTTCCATATGCCTCTCTCAAATTTTTTTTTTTTTGAGAGGTTTTTCGCTATAGGGCGCGTGCACTCGCCAGACAGACAGAGAGAGACATAGAGACAGAAAGCGAGACATCACCCCCCCAGAGGGGATGGTCACGCCGCAATCCCTTCTCCTCCATTCTCCTCTCGGGATCTTGGGCAAGCACGCACACGCGCCCGGTGTGAGTTTTAAGCCACCGGGTCCGGGACGCGAACCGTGGTCGACTACGTGGGAGTTCCACGACATAGCCATTACGCTAACTGCTGGTTCCCATGCCTCTCTCAGTTTGGAAAGTTTTCAGCTAATACATCCGGAAAGAGATTATTTTCTTTCTTTTTTTTTTTTTTTTTTTTTTGAGAGTTTTTTTTTTGCCATAGGGCGCGTGCGCTTTCCAGACAGAAAGAGAGAGACAGAGAGACAGAAAGCGAGAAATCACCCCCCAGGGGGGATGGCCACGCTGCAATCCCTTCTCCTCCATTCTCCTCTCGGGATCTTGGGCATGCACGCACACGTGCCCAGCCACGTGAGTTTTAAGTCACCAGGTCTGGTACGCGAACCGTGGTCGACTACATGGGAGTTCATAGACATAGCCATTACGCTAACTGCTGGTCCGAGATCTTTTTTTTTTTTTTTTTTAAGAGATTTTTGCTATAGGGTGAGTGCACTAGCTGAAGAGACAGAGAGACAGAAAGAGAAATCACCCCTCAGGGGGGATGGTCATGCCACAATTTCTTCTCCATTCTCTTCTCAGGATTTTGGGCATGCACACACACGCACCCGGCATAAATTTTAAGCCACTCAGTTTGGGTGCATTTTACTCTTCATTTCTGAAAGTTCTGTTTTAATTTTTTTTGGGGGGGGGGTTCTGAATGTTTATGGAGTTCCTCCTTCAAGTTATGAGAAAGATTTTCTCATATCCTGGAATTGGTTGCCTGTTTTTTCTTGTGTCTCATTAAGTGTAGTTCAAAAAAAATTCTGAAATTTTTTCTATATTTCTGTGACTCCTTGTGTTTTATCCATTGATGGTGAGAAGTTATTGTTTTCCTTTAAGAGAAGTACTTCCTGGCTTTCTCATTTTCTTGAGGCGCTCCTGTGATTTTTACTCATCTGGAATTGAGCTTACTTGCTGCTTCTTTGAAGTAGTTTTCTGTAGCTGTGTGCTTGTACATTTCCCTATGATGTGAATTATTTCTGTCCAAGTTTCCCTCATCTACTGTGGGTGGCAGTGTTTCATCCACAATGGGAGTTTGGGGTTCAGGTTTACAGAGAGGTTTCTCTCATTTTTCTGCTGGGGTAGCTGTGGGGAGAAAATTCCTCCAGATCCTCACTGTGTCCAGCTTTTGAGCTCTTATTATACCCAAACTCCTCTGGTCCCAATGTGACTGGGGGCTGAAGTGGGAAGCTAGAATTAGGGTGATGTAAGTCACATGTCACATGTCACATGTCACATGCCACACGCTGTGCAGACCTGCTGTCCCTTGGCTCCTGGATGGGTGGAGAGCAGGGCAGGATCAGCACAGGAAAGGGGGGCCCTCCTACCTCTTAACCCTGACTGCAAGAACTGGAGTGGTGGTCGTGAAGGCTGGGGAAACCCTTCCTCCCACACTCTAGGCTGGGCAGGGGTCTTTGGTGATGAGGTTAGTCTGGGAGGCCCTGCTTTCCCTCTGCTTCTGGATGGGTGGAGGGTAGGACATCTCCTTCTACTTATAAACCCTCCAGAACCCAGCTATGGGGGCCCTGCCCTGATGAACATATCACACCCACAGGCCCCACCCTGAGATGCCATGAAATGATTAAGGTTTCACTTACCCTTAGAAAACAATCAAGTACCAGCATGTGAACCTTTGGGGGACAAATCGTCATTTAACCGTAATGGTCAGTGAATATCGGTACACAGAGGACTGAAACAGACCCCTTTCCATAGTCAAGGAATGATTCTATCAGTAAAGTACCTGTAAAGTATTGAACAAAAAAAAGTTGGAAAGTTGGGGAATCAGAACTTTGACTATTTCTGCTTTGTATTATAGGGTGAGTAACGAAGCTCTGGACCTATTTGTTTTTTCTTGTCTTTTTTTTCTTTTCTTTTCTCTTTGTTTTTTTTGTTTTTTGTTTTTTGTTTTTTGTTTTTAATCTGCTCAAGGGCATGTTGCACTCATCATAGAGGGAGGGAAAATGAGAAATTACCCCCCATAGGGGACAACCTACCACAATCCCTTTTTCTTTTCTCTTTTCAGGATTTTGGGCACTTATGCACACACACCTGACATGTTTTTCAAGCTGCCAGGTCTAGGATTCAAACCACACTGTTGGCCCCATGGGATCAGCCACCTTAACCATCACACCACTAGGTGGCCCTAGACCTATTTCTTCATGATGCTCACCAAAGTGTGTGTGTGTGTTTAACTTATATAGCATTGAGACCAGCAGGTGGTATGGTGGTTAAGGTGCTGGACTCCCACATGGCCAACCATGGTTCAAGTCCAATGGCAGCTTAAAAATCACACTAGGTATGTGTGCATGTGCACCCAAAATCCCAGGATAAAAATGGAAAAGAAGAGATTGAGGCATAGCCATCCTCCCTGTGGATTGATTTCTGACTTTGCCTCTCACTTTCTCTCTCTGACTCTGTCTTTTTGGCAAGTGAACATGCCCTGTAGCAAAAACCTAAAAAAAAAAAAAAAAAAAAAAAAGACCATATATAGCATTAGCAGTACAAACAAACAGACCAAGGTAGGAATCTGAGAAATGTCTCAAATAAGTCAATCTTATATTATTCTCCATTCTCTTCATGTGGAATCTAAGAATTAAATTAACAAAAATACAGCAACATTCTATAAATACATGTGATTTTTTTGTTTTGTTTTGTTTTTATTGCTAGAAGGCACATGTGCACACCAGAGCAAGGGTCAGGGGAAGAGAGAATACCCCCAACAGGGTCCTGGTATAATTCAATCCTTTTCCCTCCCCTTTTCCATTCTATAAGGATTCTGGGCACGCACACACATACACTCAGTATGTGTTTTTGAAGCCACCAGGGCCAGGATTTGAACCGGAGTGGGTCATGTGGGATCCGACTCATATCCTCAGGGCATAACTGCTGGCCCTAAATCTGATATTTTTAAAAAACATAACAATTTTAACATTCACTTCTGCTCTGGATTATTTAACTAGAGTTTATTGTGTTTTTGATACACTATTCTGTAAGATTTGTTTAGTATCTACTCCTAAAAGTGGATACCATGATCCCAATTTAGCAGAGCTAGGACTGGGATGTCAGAGATGTTGAGGACCTTAGCTAACTGTAATAGCTGATAAGAAATTGCATGACCAGATTCAAAAGCAGGTCTTTCAGACTCCAGAATTTATAGTCTATTATATGATGATGCTTCTTTTCAGCATAGTTCTGTCTGCTTGGGGAAAATCCCAGTCCATTAGGCCAGGGGGTGGATCTAGGACTCCTCATTCTCTTGGTCTCTTGAAGGAAGGCATCTCCTCCTACTTGGGAATCTCAGCAACCAAGACCCCCTGACTTCAATGGCCTCCGTCCTCTTGTGACTCATGGAGGAATCTGCTTCCCTTGAGTGTGCTTCAGCCTTACTGTCCTCTAGGGGCTCCGTACTCTCCAGGAAAGCTGTCTGAGAAGCCGCTCCTTTGCCATGGCATTTGCCTCTCCTTGGTACTTTCCAAGGAAACTTCATCTTGCTTCTGTTCTGGCCATCCTCTTTGTGGGTTTCCCATCATGATACTCCCTTTCCTTGGGTTGGTGGGATGAGATTATAGCAATTCCAAAACAAATGATCTGCTTCCATGTCCCTCGAATCATCATATTCATAAGCAACATCCACAGGCTCCACCTGCCCTGCCTGATCCTCTCAGGCCCATTCTGGTGCAAACCCAGCAAGCTTTCTCTGGCTCAGTCTATGTGTCATCCTAAGATCCCAATTCAACCAGTTTCCTCCCTCCCTCTGCTACCCAAAGACATCTCGGAAAGTTTTCAAAAACAAATGAAGAATGAAAACAACAACAACAAAAACAAAAATAAGGCTGTACTTTCTTTTTCTTTTCTTTTTTTTTTTGGAGAGGTTTTTGCCATAGGGCACGTGCGCTCGCCAGACAGACAGAGAGAGAGAGACAGAAAGCGAGAAATCACCCCCCAGGGGGGGATGGTCACGCCGCAATCCCTTCTCCTCCATTCTCCTCTTGGGATCTTGGGCACGCACGCACACGCGCCCGGCGTGAGTTTTAAGCCACCGGGTCCGGGACACAAACCGCGGTCGACTACGTGGGAGTCCAGCGACATAGCCATTACGCTAACTGCTGGTTCCCAAGGCTGTACTTTCTGATTGAAGTTTAATACATTTATTTATTAAAGTACTATAAGAACATTCAGATGAGAAAATAATGAAATGTAAAATAAAATGAAAAAAGATGAGTTAATAAAATCAATAACTATTATCTTAACATGAAGAACCAAATTATATTTAAAAAATTGGATCATACCAAAGGCAATGAGTAATTCATTAAGAGAAAGGAAAGAGATGCATTTTAAATAGAAGTAATGATAAGTAATAAGATCTTGGATTGCTTTATAATCCAATTAATGAGGAAAGTGAATTATAAGAATACACAGGGAAAGGATTTAAACTTCTTGCTGACTTGACACAAAATACTGGCATCTCTAAAGATAACAAAAAATTTATAATATACTGTGAAAATGAGGACATGAGTATCATCAGTTCAAAGAGTATTTAAGATAGAAACTCAGAAGAAAATCTCAAGTGACCTGAAATCTTACAGCTCTTATGTGAAAGAAACTTGAGAGTGGCTTCCCCAACTTTGATAATGCTAATTATTTTTCTGGCACTACCTAGTACAAGTTGTGAAACTGAAAGAAATTTTTCTAAGCTATTTATAATAAAAATAATGTTTTCATCAGCAATGCTAAGAGACTAGTTAATCTATAGTCTCTCCATAGCAAATATCACAAACTTGTTGTCATTTAAAAACATAATCAGGGAACCAGCAGTTAGCGTAATGGCTATGTCGCTGGACTCCCACTTAGTCGAACGTGGTTCGCATCCCGGACCCGGTGGCTTAAAACTCACGCCGGGCGCGTGTGCGTGCGTGCCCAAGATCCCAAGAGGAGAATGGAGGAGAAGGGATTGCAGCGTGACCATCCCTCCTGGGGGGTGATTTCTCGCTTTCTATCTCTCTGTCTCTCTCTGTTTGGCGAGCGCACGCGCCCTATAGCGAAAAACCTCTCCAAAAAAAACATAATCAGAGCAGCTTGTATCATGGTGGTTAAGGCAGCTGGATCCCACATGGCTGACACTGTAGTTCAAATCCCAGACCCAGAGGTTTGAGAAATATGCTGGGCACATGTGTTCACATGCCCAAAAACTCAAAAAGGAGGGAGAAATGGGGGAGAAGAGATTGTGGCATCACCGTTTCTCATGGGGGGTGTTTTTTGCTTTCCCATCCTCCCTCTCACTCTCTCTGTGTCTCACTTTGGTGAGTGCACACACCCTGTGGCATATTAAACACACACACTCAAAGCATATGTAGCTAAAATGATGTATCAAAATATTATGATGAAAGTGCGACCAACAGTTAATTACGAAAATATTCTTTTGATTTATGTTCTCATTCTAAATAAATATTCACTTTTCATATTTAATTTCGCACTCTCGTTTAAAGAGAGCTTCGAAAATTGTCTAAATTTCAGCTCTACAAACCATGGGTCCATCTTCACAATGAGATCTTGGGGTTTGTCCCTCCCTCTCTTCCCACTTATACTCAAGACTGACCATCTTCCAGACAGACAGTGGTCAGGACAGAAACAGACCAAAATGAATAGAAATTCTCCCTACATGTTTTTCTCCTTAAAGATCAGTACTGTTCAAACATTATCTTTAAAATTCAGTAGTTTGAAATTTTGAATGCTGTTTATTAACTGTCAAGAACTATGAGCAAAAAATTTTTGATATGCAAAGTAAATGTTTGTGGAAAAATGTAAAAATAAATAAATAGATGGAGGAAAAAAGATCAGTACTGTTCACCCTCTAGCAACTAAAAAGCCCCATGAAGACACACAGTTCTCAGAGACTCTGTTCTCAGAGACTCTGTTGTCTCACCAGATCACCTACAAACTCTGAACAGATATAACGGCTAGTTAGAGCCTGTTCAACTTCCTTTTTTAAATTATTCTGTTGTTGCAAAAATAAATGTTCTGCTGGAGAAAGTCAGCATAATTCACCCAGTGCATTCCTCCCTTGCCTGCTGAACCCACAGGTGACTGAGTGGATTACATACTTGCGAAAGGTCTGGTGCTCGTCACACACTAATTAGGAAGACGTTCTGTGATCCAGTTCTAACAAAAAGCTCTTTGTTTCTTGAGTAAGCATTTGTTGGTATAATAGACATGCTAAAATAATTTCTATATAACTCTCCCACGACAGAACGAGTTCTTCTGTTTGTTTGTTTTTAAAAGCTTATCTATGTCTTTCCATGAGAGAGATACAAAGGCAGGCATCCCCAACAGGGTCCACATGCCATGATCTACCCCCAACCTCCGCTGACAAGCATGTGTACACACACCTGGTGTACGCAGAGAGGTCCCGGGACATGAACCCAAACCTCTCCCATATGGTTCCACCTGTCGCCAGCCATCCCTGCTTCATTGTTTCTTTTTTTATTCTCTTTTTATTTCTAGAGTGTGCATGCACTTGCCAAAAAGAGAGAGAAAGCATCCCCAGACAACACTGGCCAGGATGTAATCCCTTTTCCTCTATTTCTTCATCCCATCAGGATTCTGGGTATTTACACACACATGCACAGCATGTTTTTCAAACCAGTGGAAAAGGGACTTGAACCTAAGTCAACTTTCTGGGCTCCAGCTCTCAATCCACAGGTTTAGCTGCTGAACTTCAGGGCTGGCTTCTCATTATTTCTTGATTCTTTTTTGGCCATGATTAGGTCTCAGGAATTTAATTTAATTTAATTATTGTATATTAAAATACAAAACTTTGCAAAATATAATTGTATGATAATTTCACTGATGTGTTTTGCACATCAATCCAACTGAATTCAGCAAGCATTAGCTGAGAGTCTTCCAGTCTGACAGGCACAGAACTGGCTGGGCACTGGGGAATACAGAGCTGAAGGTCAACAGTGTTCCACAAACATGTGCCGAGGTCATAAATGCTGCTCTGACGATAAGATCCAACTGTTGAGAGAACCAGAGAGGAAGGCTGTTAATCCTTCCTGGGCCGACTGGGCAGAGAAAAAGTGTGTTTTGAGAATCCCAGGGCTGCAGGGAGGAGTCTCTGGGTGTCTGCTTGGGCAATGGGGAGCCAAGAGGAAGGATTCCAGGTCTCCCATTACTGCTTCAACCAAAGCAAACTCCCTTTCATCTGTTTCATTTGTTGGAAATCTACATTAGACTTCTTTGACAAGAAGCTTCTCCTTCTGAAAATAATTTTAACTAGTAAATGAGATGCTCTTTAATCTAGGCTTAACAGTTACAGAATTTATTCAATAGAGATGAAACCCAATGGCTTCTGCTCCCTTCAGTATATTAAAAGTTCCGCAACCCACATCTTCAGCCCTGCTTTCTCCTAAAGCTAGAATCCCCCCGTTTCAGTCCATCCTCTAGTCTCCTCTCTAGCATGTTTTAGAACCTTTGAGGCTCCCCTTGGCTACTGGATAAAATCCAGTCTTTCTGGTATGGTCTATAAGATTCTTCCTCATCAGGCTTCAAAGGCCTTCTACCGTTTATTATCCTCCATCTACTCAAAGATACTGTTGGCAGACGATTTCAAATGGTCTATTTAATTTCTGCACTTCTTGCAAACAGCACTGACAAATTTGGTTTCAGTCTTCTTTTTCAAGAATGTTTTTGTCGTCAACAGTTTTGGAAACTAGATATATTGACTCTCTTCAGAGCAGAGGGAAAGGTTGTTTGCTTCTCAGGATATTAAAGAGATTATTTCCCTCCCGGAAGAGGTTGGGCAGATTTGCCTGCAGTCCATTATAGAAGACCGAGTTTTCCCAAGCTCAGGGTTCCTCAGTTGAGACACAATCCCACTGAGTACAGCATCCAACAAGGCCGCCCTGCATTGCCATGGTGGGACTTGGAGGGCCTGGGAAACCAGTACAAACACAAAGCTCAAGCTGCTTGCTTGAGTAATAAAATTGCTGTGAGTGGGGCCAGTTGGTGTGCGGCAGTAAAACTGAACACTCCACAAGGCAGCCCCGCATGGAAAGGTTCCAGTTCAAGTCCAGAGACTTCGCTGTGTATTCCAGACACACATGTGCCCACGATCTAGGGCTAGCTGATGAATCACGGTGTAAAGACACTGTCGGGCATTCTCTTCCTCTCTCTTCCTTTTTACTTCTCTCTTTCGTGGAAGCAATAAATAAATTGTTTAATTGTTCTGAGTAATAAAATCCTTCGTCTCTAACTCATTAATTACGTATCTCCTGCCAGCATCCTTCTAACTATGGCAGACTGGCTTACATCTAATGTAAAATCTCAGAGCCTTCAGTGTTCTTGGCAGGTCCCTGAATCATTCAGGATAAACTAAGTTATTCTGTAGTAACAAACGATCCCCAAATCTTAGTGGCTTACAACTTGCTCATCCTCCAGATCCTTTGTAGGCCAGCTGGTGGCTCTACTTCCATCACCATTGTCTTCATCCTAGGACACCATCTTACAAAGCACCCTCTCTCTGGGACATTGTTAGTAGCCATAGGAAATGAGAATGTGGCAAAGAATATACCAGCTTTTAAATCTTCCACCCGGAAGTGATAGGTATCCCTTCCTCTTACTTTCATTGGGCACATCTAAACCCAGGTCTTCCGGAAAGTACAAAATTACCATATGCCCGAAAGGAAAAAGAGTTGGAATATTGCTAAACATCCATGACGGCTAGCAGTATACCCTTGTCTCCATCCATACCAAATGACTGGTCTTGATGCAAACCTGCTTTGCTCATTCATGCCTGTACCTTAGTCATGCAATTCTTTCTTCCCCAAATGTGCTGTCACTCTGCTCTTTCAGTCTTTCTCACCTTTCTTAGTACTTGGACAACCTCTACTGTTTTTCAATAACCAGCTAAAATTCACCTTTTAAGTCTCTTTTGACCACTCCTCCTTTGCTTCCACAGCACTCTGTATAGAGTTACACCAGAGTACTAAGCACACTGTTCATACTGGTTAAAGAATGTGATACCTCCCATAAATCAGGTTTTGTCAGAAATAAGTGATAGGGATAGGCTCATGGTGTTTTATCTACTTTCAGGCAAACCTAACACCATTTTGAATAAAATATTTCAGAAGGATTTTCACTCAAGATTTTTTTAAAAAAAAACCCTTGGCATAGCTTTCAAAGCCCATGCAGTCTGATCATCTCTTATCTCTGTTTATGCCATGTTTCTGGTGCCTTTAAGCATCTCTTGCCTTCTTTCAGGTTCTCAAATATCTCATCCTCTCTCTTCCACCATTTCTTTGCCTCTGCCTGAAACCCCTTCTCCATCACCTCCTGCCTTGTCTAATTAACCCCTCCTCATCTTCCACACCTGAACAGAAGCAGCTCTTCCTTAGGGAAGTCTCCCTGCACATACCTACCCCCCACCTCCAGCCCTGGTCAAACCCCCATAGTGTATTCTCATAGTTCTGTGGACTTCTTCACCTAGTGTTTCACTCAGCATCACCAGTGTTTGGCAGTCCTTTATATAGCTATTTCATTGTTTTTTTTCCCCCACACTTGATGTGACATTATAGATTCATGAGGACCTGAATCCTATCTATTTTCCCCACCACTGGATCCCTAGTTCTTAGTGTACTATTGTCTGTCATACAGTAGAACCCAATAGATATAGGGTGAGTGAAATAAATGAGATGCTCAGTATATGTGTGTTAGACTGAAGGATTCCAAGGAACAAGGACAAAAGTAAGAAAAGGCCCAAAATTTCTATGGTCTGCAGGATGAATACTTTTCATGAATTACAAGAACAGCATGAGAGGCAAACCAAATTTCCCATAAATCTTTCAGTATATCATCTTAGCTTAAAGTCTGAATTATGAATAATCAACACTGGATGTCAGGAGAGTTTAGGGATATAATCTCATTAATTTTCTTTTTCTTTCTTTCTTTTTTTTATTTTTTTTTTATTTTTTTTTTTATTTTTATTTTTTTTTATTTTTTTTTATTATTATCCATTTTTTTGTTACATTGAATTACATATAACTTTACAGTGTATTACATTGCTTTTTCAAAAGGGAATGCCATGCATGTCAGTCAGTACAGAGACATTAATCTCCCCACTTCAACATTCAATATCTTTCCTATGTTTCCCCCAATCATTATTATTATTATTCTAATTATTTTTTATGATAAACATGATTTTTTTTTTCCCTCCAATTATCAGATCATAAAGTTCCCAACAATAGGGAACGTAGACTCCACTCAGGGCTGGACCAAGGGTGGGTCTCGTGCAGCCCCGCAAATGTAGGTGAATCTCCATGGAACACAGTTTCAGGAATGCGGCTCAGGGAAGCAGAGACGGCCATCAGCTGATGCGGCACGCGGGGCAGACCCCGGCCACGGCTCGCGGGGCAGGCCCCGGCCACGGCACGCGGGGCAGGCCCCGGCCACGGCACGCGGGGCAGGCCCCGGCCACGGCTCGCGGGGCAGGCCCCGGCCACGGCTCGCGGGGCAGAGCCCGGCCACGGCACGCGGGTCAGAGCCCCGGCCACGGCACGCGGGTCAGAGCCCCGGCCACGGCACGAGGGGCAGACCCCGGCCACGGCACGCGGGGCAGACCCCGGCCACGGCACGCGGGGCAGACCCCGGCCACGGCTCGCGGGGGCAGACCCCGGCCACGGCACGCAGGGTCAGAGCCCCGGTCACGGCACGCGGCGGCAGGCCCCGGCCACGGCACGCGGGGCAGGCCCCGGCCACGGCACGCGGGGCAGGCCCAGGCCACGGCACGCGGGGCAGGCCCAGGCCACGGCTCGCGGGGCAGACCCCGGCCACGGCACGCAGGGTCAGAGCCCCGGCCACGGCTCGCGGGGGCAGGCCCCGGCCATGGCACGCGGGGGCAGAGCCCGGGTCACGGCTCGCGGGGCAGAGCCCGGCCACGGCTCGCGGGGCAGAGCCCGGCCACGGCACGCGGGGCAGGCCCAGGCCCCGGCTCGCGGGGCAGACCCCGGCCACGGCTCGCGGGGCAGACCCCGGCCACGGCACGCAGGGTCAGAGCCCCGGCCACGGCTCGCGGGGGCAGGCCCCGGCCACGGCACGCGGGGGCAGAGCCCGGGTCACGGCACGCGGGGCAGGCCCATGCCACGGCTCGCGGGGCAGAGCCCGGCCACGGCACGCGGGGCAGGCCCCGGCCACGGCACGCGGGGGCAGAGCCCGGGTCACGGCACGCGGGGCAGGCCCATGCCACGGCTCGCGGGGCAGAGCCCGGCCACGGCACGCGGGGCAGGCCCAGGCCCCGGCTCGCGGGGCAGACCCCGGCCACGGCACGCGGGGCAGACCCCGGCCACGGCACGCGGGCCAGAGCCCCGGCCACGGCTCGCGGGCCAGAGCCCCGGCCACGGCTCGCGGGGGCAGACCCCGGCCACGGCTCGCGGGGCAGGCCCCGGCCACGGCACGCGGGGCAGACCCCGGCCACGGCTCGCGGGCCAGAGCCCCGGCCACGGCTCGCGGGGGCAGGCCCCGGCCACGGCACGCGGGGCAGGCCCCGGCCACGGCACGCGGGGGCAGAGCCCGGGTCACGGCACGCGGGGCAGGCCCATGCCACGGCTCGCGGGGCAGAGCCCGGCCACGGCACGCGGGGCAGGCCCAGGCCACGGCTCGCGGGGCAGACCCCGGCCACGGCACGCGGGGCAGACCCCGGCCACGGCACGCAGGGTCAGAGCCCCGGCCACGGCTCGCGGGGGCAGGCCCCGGCCACGGCACGCGGGGGCAGAGCCCGGGTCACGGCACGCGGGGCAGGCCCAGGCCCCGGCTCGCGGGGCAGACCCCGGCCACGGCTCGCGGGGGCAGGCCCCGGCCACGGCACGCGGGGCAGGCCCAGGCCACGGCTCGCGGGGCAGACCCCGGCCACGGCACGCAGGGTCAGAGCCCCGGTCACGGCACGCGGCGGCAGGCCCCGGGCTTTTTTTTATTTTTAAGAGAGATTTTTGCTACAGGGCACGTGCACTCACCAGAGAGACAGAGAGACAGAAAGTGAGAAATCACCCCCTGGGAGGATGGCCACACTGCAATCCCTTCTCCTCCATTCTCCTCTCAGGATTTTGGGCATGCTAGCACATGTACCTGGCATGAGTTTGAAGCCCCCAAGTCCAGGACTCAAATCGTAGTCGGCTACGTGAGAGTCCAGTGACTTAACCATTACACCATCTGCTGGTCCCAATCTCATTCATTTTCCACCTTGGTCTCTAGGTGTAATTTTTACCTAATTCTTTAAATAAGAAGAGACTTTCAAAGCCCATGACTGTTATCATTATCTAACATTTATTTGGTCACTTACCATTTACAAAGCATTTGCATTTCCTCATTATGCTGTCCTATTTAGCACTAAATACTCCACTAATCAAGACAAAAGTCATAAGATCTACCTATGACGTCCTTACAGAATAACTTTTTGATATATTTGTGAAATAGCAAGATGGCGGCTAAGGCAGAGAAGAAGCCTTCCCAAAGCAAGAGTGATAGCAGCCACTCAGAGAGGGGGGTAGGAAGGCAAAGAATCAAAAAGAGGAGGAGCAAAGAAAGTAATGTAGAGATAGTCCCCCAAACAGGGAAGAGAAGGCAGTGGTCTGCAAAGTGGGACTCAATGACAGTGTCTGAAGTTGGAGAGTGGAGAAAGACACCGTGTAGGGTAAGAAATGAGTGGGACTCAAGAGGGAGCAAGTCCCTGGGTAGGGATGACTACAGGAAGTCTACAGGAGGCCTATATGGACCTGAACTTGTCAATAAGAACATAAAGGGTATTTTTAGGTATTTCTGTCAGTAAAGGATCTTTTTCTGAGCTTGTCAGAGGGTGCATACACTTACCAAAAAGAGACAGAGAGGGAGAAGAAGAAACCACCCCAGCGGGGTATGGTCACACTGCAGTCCCTTCACCCTCATTTCTTCCTTCTGTTGGGATTTTACGTGCATGCACAAGTAACCAGTATTTCAAGCCACCGGGTCTTGGAATTAAACCATGTGGTCGGCAATGTGGGATTTAGTTTCTTTAACTACTAGGCCACAGGGCCGGTCCCTAGAGGATGTTTTATATGGGATGGGAGTCAAAAGGTTTTACATAGAAAAATAAAATGTGGATTATGTAATAGGTCACAGAAAATGGAAATTAGTCATTATTGTTTTCTTCTGAGATTCCATCAGTATGGGGGTTGTCGTAGTTGGGGGAAGGATACCCTGGAAATGCGAAGGGGCTGACAAGCTGCAGAGAAGGCAGCAAACACTCTCAGCATTTCACTGAGGCACATAGTGCTCCCAGGAAGGCTGTGCAAACTTGCATGGGCTCTGGGAACCCTGAACTGCCAGAAGAGGCCCACCCTGTCCTGGCCAGCTTCTAGGATTCTCAATGAGCAAGCTTAGGCAACTTCCTCAGTCTCTTAGAGACCTCTTCCCTGGTCCAGCCCAGAAAATTAGCATCACCATCCACTCCACTACCCACAACAAAACCCTGAAAGCTACCATTGACTTTTCTTTCATTTTACTGCCCACATCTAGTTGAATCTATGTCCAAATATCTCCTCAACCCACCCACCTCTAATATCCCCATACCCACTGTGGTAGTTCAGGAAACCAGCACCAAAGTTCTAACTTCCCCACAACCTCTGTCTGGCTCCCTTCCTATCTGTTGGCCACCCTGCCAAGTTGGTCATGGCTATTCCTCGGATTGCGACTCTTCAGCAGCTCTTCTCCACCCTGGGGCTAAAGTGTAAAGTCCCTGAATTGCCTGTGATCCTGCGTGGTGAGCTGGTCTTATCTCTGACTTTTTTCCCAGCCATACTATGAGACCCTGCTCCTTTCACACCTTGACTCAGAAAGTGTATCTGGCTCTCCCTGAAAATCGTCTGCACCTTTTTTTGTTTTCATGGGTTTTTTTTTCCTTTTTTTCACATTTAATCACTGTACATCTCCACAGCACACAAAATGAATCTTCCCAGCATGAGTCACTGCATGTCAGTGACATTACCACACACGTTATCATCAACAGATCATTTTCCATTTTTCCACCCCTGAAATGTTTTGCCTTCTTTCCCTTGAATCCCTCCCTCCCATCCCCCAGTGCCACCCTCCTTTCACACTGTCTCTAGTGTCCATGTACCCACAGTGGCTCTCCATGCTTCTGTCATTTTTTTTCTTTATTTGTGATAGAACATATGCATGTGCATGTGAGAGTGGAAGAAAGAGAAAGAGCACTCCACAGGGTCCGGTCACACCGTGATCCCCTTTGGCAGTTGGATCTGGGGGCTGAGTTTCCCAGCAGAGGCTGGGATTTGAACTGCAATCACCTTGTGGTTTCCTGCTTCTCTGGAGCAACACATTACTGCCACACTACAGAGGCAGCCTTGGAAACCATCTTAATTCACCTCCCCTTACTCTCAGCAACCCTAGTCCTGATGCACCTGGTTCATTCCTGCCCTTGAAATCTCAGCCCTGATGTGTCCTACTTCACAAAATTCTAACCCTTCCTGGGCTGCATAAATGGCCCAACTGCATGCTCCCATGCAACTGTATTCACCAGAATTAAAACATACAATACTCTGTATTGCAGTTTGTATTTTTTTTTTTTAACTTATCTGTCTCTCTAACTAGATTAGGGTCTCCACTCTAACAGCAGGCCAGACTTGTCTATGGACCTTATACAAATGCTAATGCCTGTTAAACAAAAATCCCCCTTGGGAACCAGCAGTTAGCGTAATGGCTATGTCGCTGGACTCCCATGTAGTCGACCGCGGTTCGCGTCCCAGACCCGGTGGCTTAAAACTCACGCCAGGCGCGCGTGCGTGCGTGCCCAGGATCCCGAGAGGAGAAGGGATTGCAGCGTGATCATCCCCCTGGGGGATGATTTCTCGCTTTCTCTATGTCTGTCTCTGACTGGCGAGCGCACGCGCCCTATAGCGAAAACCTCTCAAAAAAAAAAAATCCCCCTTTAAAAAAATTTTATTATTATTATTTTACTTGCTATAGGGCATGTACACTTACCAGGGAGAGAAAGAGCACGTGAAAGTGAAATAGCAAGCCGTCAGCCATGTGGGAGTCCAGCACCCCAGCTGCCACACCACCCCACCAAACGAAAATCTCTTAACAGGGGCCAGCAGGTAGTGTAGTGTAATGGGGCTGGACTCCCACCTGGTCAACTGCGTTTGAGTCCCAGACCTGGTGACTTGAAAATCATTCCACGTGTGCCCAGAATCCCACAAGGAAAATGGAGAAGGGATTGCGGCATGGCCATCCCCCCGGAGGGCTATTATCACTTTCTCTCTCACTGTCTCTGTTTCTCTCTGATGAATATACACTCCTTATGGCAAAAGCCTAAAAGAAAAAAATCTTAAGGTAGATCTGGCCATGGATGATTACGAGGTCCCCCCAAATACCTCACAGGGGCAACCAGAGATGGCACCGCTAGCCAGACTGGAATTCCTTGAACTCAGATCACTCAGCCCACTTGGTCTATGGGCTAACAGCTCTGCAGAGAGGACCTGAAGAGGGGGAGAAGGGTCTTGGAGAAGAGCCCTGCCCTGGGGAGACCTGCATCTCCCCTCAACTCCTTAACTCCTTTGGGTACAAAATCACATGGCTGAATTGTGGGCACAGGCCCAGGGTCGAATTCCATCCCGTGGGAAAGGCATTGAAATCAGACAGCCACTGATTCCTCTTCATGGAAGGGAGTGTAATTTGGAAGGACAAATGTACTTCTCAGAGCATGAAATTGAAAAGATTTCACTACACCTTCAGGGCAAGTACCAAGACGGGTAAACTGAGGCTCCCAAAGACTGTGACCGGTCCTCACCTCAAATCCCCCCTAGAACACAGCAGAGCAGGAAACAACAGGTGACCAGTCAAGAGCGGGGGTTTCAAGCAGGACGATGAAAGCAACGACGCTCACTCTCCTGCCTCCTGGAGCGACAGAGCTCACCCACCGTAGCTCCCACCACCTGGTGGTACCCAGATGCACCTTAAGGTAAGATGCAGGAATGGGGAGAAGGACAATTTTGCACCTAGTGACCCTTTTCCTAAAAATGGGATCATGTTAGTTCCCGCGGAGGGGAATTTTATCTGAGAATCTATGACCCTAATTAAAGAGAAAGGCTTTTATCAACAATGCACTGACTGATCTCGCCCACGCTGCTCCACCGGGGTTCCCACTGCTAGGGTCTGCTCCGAATCCTAGGGCTCCTGTTGGGTAGACAAAAGGCTGGGCAGAGGGGTAGGGGCCGAGGGTTGTGCTTACTGTTAGGTGTCTGAAGGCAGGGTTGGCTTTAGCCAACAGACAGCCCCGGGTTCAAATCCTGGCCAGCACCAGCGCCTGCCAGCTCTAGACCCCAATCATGTGGACAGCACGAATCTGAACTGCTGACCCCACCGACAGCGAGTGCTCATTGTTCGCAGTGTTGCTGTTGTTGCCGGCAGGCCGCAAGGAATCCACCGAGCAGCTGTACTGAAAACCCCTCATCCCGGAAGGACTAGAAATGGGGAAGGACCTGTTGCCGGACAGGAAGCCGAGCTGCACTGTGTGGAATACTCAGCTCTTTGGATCCAGGCCTCTTTCTGCTCTGAGACACAGAAAGAAGCCACAATGTGAGCAAAGTAGGAAAAGAGAAGTTTTTAATAGAAAAGTGAAGGTTTGTTTTTGGTTTTTTTAGGTTTTGCTTTAAGAGGTTTTTTGCTATAGAGTACGTACACTTGCCAGAAAGACAGAGAAAGACAGGGAGACAGAAAGCGAGAAATCAACCCCCGGGAGGATGGCCACGCCACAATCCCTTCTCCTCCATTCTCCTCTCCGGATCTTGGGCATGCACACACACGTACCCAGCGTGTTTAAGCCACCGGGTCCGGGACTCGAACCTCAGTCAACTACATGGGAGTCCAGCGACATAGCCATTACTCCAACTGCTGGTCCCAGCACATGCTTGTTTTGCTGTCTCCAGTGAGGTTCCTGAGGCTCTGCCCACTGTCCTCTAGCAGGGCACAGCCCAGACTCTGCTCAGTCTGGCCCAGCCAGGTGGCCTCCCAGCCCAGCCATCCCAGGCCGAAGCTGTGGTTCACAGTCCCTGGGACGCTGGCATCCAAACTCACTTCCTGCCTGCCTGTCCCCACAGGCAACGGCTCCTGAAAAAGGGGAACCCAGAGCTCTCCGTTTCAGCCCTCCCGCAGCTGACCAAGCCGGAGTTCCCAGGCTGGGCGGAGGGTGTCCCGCCCGCCTGCCTCCCCGCTGTGGGTGAAGCAAGCCACCTATCAGCTCGAGCTGTCAGAAAGAGAGCTGTGTGCCTTTAAGATGAGGTGGCGGGCCGCCATCCATCTTCCCTAAACACAGACTCGCCTTGTTCTTCCATTTCTGGCTGAGCGATAAAACGTTAAATGTCATTTCCTGTATCAGTGGTTAACCACTAGATGCTGGATCAGAGATTTACCAGAAGTGCTGAAGTTAAGGAAAGAGAGAGAGAGAGAGAGAGAGAGGAGAACCTGCTGCTTTCAATAGCCCTTTCTTGCACCTTGTGGGAACTAGTTAACCTTTGTGGGGCACAGGAGGCTGCTGGATTTGACCTGAGAGATACTTTAGGAATGGATGTGCCGACACTTCCTTAGGCTTCGCAGAGGAAGCGGGGAGAGGTGTACTTTCTCCTCCCTGCGCCTGGCCCCGGGAGTGGGCTCCTGTGTGTAGGAAAGGCAGGGCAGGGCCGAGCAAAACTCCGACAGTGTCTTCTCCACCCACCTCGCTCTCGGGATATCCAGAGTCACTTGGTTTCATGGATGCAACGTTTCTGTAGAGAATAGCGACCCTGGCTGCAATGGCCTCAGCATCCCGCAGCGATGAGTGACCTTCGGTGACCAGAGGCCTACGGGGAGAAGTGCGGAGAAGCTGCGGGCTGAGGGCTGGAGAGCCCAGCCGCAGCCTCTGTCGTGTCCTCTCCATTCAGTTCATGCAAAGCAGGAGAGGCCTGGCTCAGCCCAGGAAGAGGCAGCCAGAGTGGCTGCAGCCCACCCGCAGTTGTACTGTAGTCCCGCTGCTGTGCCATGAACTTCTGCCCTGGGGTGACCTCCACAGGGGGCACAGCACACCCTGGGCTGCCCCCCACCGTGTGTACCTCGCAGTCCTCGGAGAAGTTAAGACCGACAAGCTATACTCGCTTGAGCGGTTGTTTCCTCCTCGTGCTGCCAGGATGTTCCAGGCACACCAAGTACTCCCAGCACCTCACAGCGAGGCGGCCAACGGTTCTGGTGCGCCTGGGACCCAAGGGTTTATGAGATGCAAGACTTCCATTCCTAAAGCTGGGAAAGCCCCATGCATGGAATTGAGTCCGTCACTCTACAACAGATACAATGCAGACATGGGCATATATGAGGGGACTTCAGAAACCTTGTGGGAAGATGGAGTTAAAGTATGAGTTTATATTTTTATTATTTATAAAAAAAAATTTAAGAGAGATTTTTGCTATAGAGCACACATGCTTGCAGGAAAGACAAGAGAAAGACAGAGCCAGAAGGTGAGAAATCACCCCCGAGGGGAGACAACCATGTCACAATCCCTTCTCCTCCATTCTATTCTCAGGATTTTGGGCACGGATACACACATGCCTGGTGAGAGTTTCAAGCTGCTTGGTCCAGGACTTGAACCACAGTCTACTACATGGGAGTCCACCAATGTAGCCATTATGCCATCTGCTGGTCCCAAAGTATGAGTTATTTTGGTGCCAAAAACAAAATGAAGTCCATGCTTAGTTTTTGCATAATACACATTTTCAGAAACTTTGAATATCCCCCCAACATGTATATTCTATCAATACAACAAAACTGCAAACATCTAGAATAAGTCAGCTAGGTTTGTGTGAAGAGGGCATGACATGATAGAAGGTTCCTTGGGGAGGACACAGTTCATCATTGGTTTGCCACTGTTCCTGGCAGTCATCTGGAAGTCACCCTCACCCAGCTCCGTAGTTATCAGAGAAAATCTGCAATCGAAGCCAGAACTGGAAAGGCGAAGAGTGTGGTGGTGGGGGGGGGGGTGGGGAGGTGGGGGGATATAATTCACTAAATCTCTTACAGGCCTCTGGAACTCAAACTGACTAGTTCCCATGGACTGACTCCATGGCACAGCAGTAATGCACTACTCAGGAAAAGTTGGATCTCACGTGGTGACTGTGGATCCCTGTCAGCCTGAAACATGCTGAGCAAACACAAGAGCACCCAGGATCTGACAGATGGGCTGGAGGGTTAAGGGAAGGGGACCATAGAATGACCAGACTCTGAGGTGCTCTCTCTCTCTCTCTCTCTCTCTCTCTCTCTCTCTCATTCATATGCATGCACCCTATTGTGAATAAAGTGGAGGGGGAAAAGCAAACTTATAATTTCCCTTTTCACAATCATCATCACCCCTAGGTGTCCAAGACAGAAAACTTGGAGTGCTGCAAAATTTCTCACCCTGCCTCAGTCCCACTCTGTTGTCTCAGCAAGGCCTGATTTTCCTCCCAACTATTCTCTCTCCTCTCTACTCCCACTGTTACTGCGTCTGTTCAGGTTCTCACTGCCTCCACTGTCTCTTCTCTCAAAAACCTGCCTCCAACCTCTTTAATATCAATGTTAATTGCTCTCTGACCTGTTTGATGTCTCCCCCTCTTTTATTTTTAAGAGAGATTTTTGCTATAGGGTGCATGCACTCGCTAGAGAGATAGAGAGATAGAAAGTGAGAAACCACCCCCACCCCCCCGTCCCAGGGGAGATGGCCATGCTAGAATCTCTTCTCCTCCCTTCTCCTCTTGGGATCTTGGGCATGCATGCACACACACCCAGCGTGAGTTGTAAGTCATTGGGTCCAGGACTCGAACCACAATTGACTACATGGGAGTCCAGCTACATAACCATTATGCCATTGGCTGGTCCCTTCCCCCCCTTTTAATTAAATTCAAGAAACATTTATTGACTACCTAGATCAGGAAGATGCCACAGATGTCGCAACTAGATTTCAAACAACAGGGAACAAGAACATTTTTCAGAGGTACATTTTTGAATAAGGTCATCCATGATACCTTCTTGCCCAAGAAAATCTCCCTGATATCACTACATGAAGCTGAACACTTTCTCCGCAGCTTCCTGGTTCGTATCATCTCTCATCGCTATGACAACTGCTTTACATTTTCATTTTGTCCACTAGTTTTGAATCCCTGTTATCTCGCTTATCTTGTTCCCTCAGAGTTGATACCACACCTTAACAGATAGTAGCTATTAAATAAGTGTTAGAAATGAGAAGGTATGACGATAAGAAAGGAAAATGTTGGTTGGATACTCTTGTACTTTGATGGGTCTGGAGTGAGTTGAACATATGACCTTCAAAGTTACTGATTATGGCTAGATGAGCCTGAAGAGTAATCTCTATCAGTCTCTATCAAACTACCACAGGTCTCTGCCCCGGGCCCTATCCTAACCAAAATCTTTATAAACATCCTAGATGAAAACAGACTTGCAGATAAATCAAAGATAGGAAATATCACTAAGGTGAAGAATGCTACACTTAATAATGTTTCAGAATTATCGTGGCTTAAGTGATTGATAGATCAAATTAAGAAAATAAAATCTCACACGAAGGCCAACCCCACAGCACAGTGATTAAGTGCTGTGTGGAGGAGCTAGATCCCACATGGCCGTCTGAGGTTTGAATTTCAACTCTGGCAACTTGAAAAACGCACCAGGTACATGTGTATGTGCCCGAGGTCCTGAGGGGATGGAGGAATGGAGAGAAAAAAGGGTTGCAGTGTGACCAGATCCCACTGGGGGACACTTTCTCTCCCCCTCTCTCTCACTCCCTCTCTCTATCTCTCCAGCATCTCTATCTCTTGATCTCTGGCAAGGACACATGGCTTATGACATTAAAAAAAAAGTCACCCTAATAAAAGGAAATGCAGATTTGGGTAACACTGTCCACTAGGGCAATGAAGATCAGGTTTAGCAGCAGTTCATAGAGAAAAACTCCTAGCAATTCTCACCATCTTTGAGCTAGAAGAGAACCTAAAGACCGTCTAACAGAGAGAATATCAAGCTCTTTTTTTTTTTAACAATAGAACATTTTTGAGAGAGAGAGATTTTTGCTGTAGGGTGTATGCGCTTGCCTGAGAGACAGAAAATGAGAAATCACCCCTTAGGGCAGATGGCCACGCTACAATCTATTCTCCTCCATTCTCCTCTCAAAATTTTGGGCATACACAAACACACACCCAGCACCAGTTTCAAGTCCGGGACATGAACCACGGTTGGCAATGCGGGAGTCCAGTGACGTAACCATTACGCCATCTGCTGGTCCCAACCATAGAACCTTTTATCAATTAGAATTTTACCCACTGGGTCTACAGTGGCACCGTGGTAAAACAATGCTCTGCAGTTCCCACATGGGTATTTTCCAGTATCATATCCAGTGGCCTCCCTGAGCACATGGGAAACTTAGCATGCGTGGACTTAGCATCACGACCCTTTGTGGATACTGTTATGCTCTCTCTCTCTCTCTCTCTCTCTCTCTCTCTTCTCTCTTTCTCTCTCTCTCTCTCCTCTCTCCCTCAGAGGGGGTCTCCAAACGTACGAGTATGGAGGGTCTAGAAACCATGACAAATGAGAGCGCCAGCTTGGACAAGCTTGGGCATGTGTGACAAACGGGGAGGGGTGAGAATCAGGGCAGTAGTCATCAAAGAGAGAGAAGCACTTGTGGGGGGAGGGCCCAGGCTCAGTACCACTCGTCAAGTGAGTTGTAGAAGAGATTCCTGTGTGGGTAGAAAAGTGGTCGAAATAAGTAAAAGGCGTGCATTTTGTAAAAGTAGAGAGTGTAATGGTGGGTACCAGAAGCTGGCACGGGGCGGGGGTGAGAAGGGTGATGAGAAGTGGGTAAACAGATAGAGAGGGCACGTAATGAGGTGGGATGGGCTACAGAGCACTATCGCACGGAGAAGTACATTGATGCTGGCTCAAGATGTATTTCAAAATAATCAGAAGAGATTTAAAATGTGTGAACACAGAGTTATGATACGTGTTGGAGATGGCGGGTATACATACTGCCCTGATTTCATCATTACGCACCGTGTACATGGTTTAAAAAAACCCACACTGCATCCCCACGGAGATGTACAACTATCACATGTCAGTTAGAGGTTACAATAAAAATTATTTAAAAGAATGTGTATGTTTTGGACAGGCTACTGCTTTGGAGTAGAGACAGTCCTCTGTGCCTTTCAAACGCACATCTTCCCTGTCTTCCCTGTCAAACACGCCATCCTATCTTACATGCTGTGGGCTCTCAAAAGCTACTTATTGGGGACCAGCAGTTGGCGTAATGGCTATGTCACTGGACTCCCATGTGGTCGACCATAGTTTGAGTCCCCGACCCGGTGGCTTAAACTCACACCAGGCGTGTGTGCATGCGTGCCCAAGAGGAAAAAGGAGGAGAAGGAATTGTGGCGTGGCCATCTCCCCTGGGGGGGGGGGGGGGTGATTTCTCACTTTCTGTCTCTCTGTCTCTGTCTTTCTGGCGAGCACACACGCCCTATAGCAAAAACCTCTCAAAAAAAAAAAAAATAAACTACTATTGGTCTATCTCCCTTTGGCACTAGGTGCTAAGTAGCTGTCCTGTTGTAAAATGGCCCACAGTTTCTTCAGCTAAAGAAATAGCCCCTTAGGCTGGTCCTGTGTTCTAGTGGTTAAGAGAGTCAGAACCCACGTGGCTGACCACAGTTCAGTTCCCAGCCCTGGTGACTTGAAAAACATACAGGCATGTGTGTATGCATGCCCCAAATCCCAACAGGAAGGAGAGATGGAGGAAAAGGGGTTTCAGTGTGACCATATTCCACGGGGGGAGGGGAGGCTTTTTCTCTCTCCCTCTCTGTCTCTGATGAGTTGCATGCACCCCTGTAACTAAGCAGCAAAGAAACAGCCCCAGGTGGGGTCACATCTACAGTGAATGAGCATCAGGCACGTAGTGCCCAGGACGCAAGGCCGGAGTCCACGTCAGACACGCCAGGACGGAGTAGCCGAGTTCAGGGCCCCTCTCCTGCATGGGCACTCATTCGGGGATTTTCTCTGGGCTGTGTAAGTAACTTCCCAGACTTGTGTCTCCTGGTCCATTCTCACCAGTGAAGGCAAAGAACAAAATAGGGAGCTTGAGATAAAGTAGCCTTTTTCCTCCAATAAGTCTACTCTGATAAAGACCCTTCCCAGAGAACCGGAAACTTGGAGACAAAGTTCGGAGCCCCGCCCCTGGCCGCCAGCTCCCCGCCGTGCGTCCCCCGCAGATTGACTACCAACCCACCCGCCCGAGGACAGTCCAGTGGGCCCGGCTCTCCTCGCGCCCTGTCTGGTTCTTCCAGCGTCGCCGCTATGAAGAAGGTGGTCCAGCAGCTCCGGCTGGAGGCCGGGCTCAACCGCGTGAAGGTCTCTCAGGCCGCTGCAGACTTAAAACAGTTCTGTGCTCACACGACCCCCTCCTGACTGGAGTGTCTTCAAGTACAAATCCCTTCAGACCCCAGAAAGTCTGTTCTTTTTTGTAGTAAAAAGAATCTTTGAAAGGTTTCCCAAGCCATTTCTCGTGAACCAGTGAATATTCAAGAGAGCCAAATTGGCAGCCTATACAAAAGCTTTTCCTATAACACCTGTGCCATAATATGCAAAACTTTTACTTTTGTCGGTCCTTAACATCTACCTCTCTGAATTTTCATAAATTTCTATTTCACAGAATAATTTTATACACACTGGCATCAGCATACAATAAAATGCTTAGTATAAAAGTTTCTTACTTTAAACAAACAAACAAAAAAAAGATCCTTCCCAGAGGTTGATCCTTATCTCAAGCCAGCTAGAAATTCTATCACAAGGGGCCAGCAGGTGGCATAGTAGTTAAGGCACTGGACTTCTATATGACCGACCCCGGTTCAAGTCCAGGTGGCTTGAAAATCATACCAGGCATGTGTACATGCATTCCCAAAATCCCAGAAGGAGAATGGAGGAGAAGGGATTGCAGTGGCCATCGCCCCTGGGGGCGGGGGGAGGGAGGTCTCCCTTTCCTTTTCAGTGTCTCTTTCTGGCAGTGCATGCACCCTATGGCAAAAACCTTAAAAAAAAAAGAGAGAGAGAGAGAGAGAAAGAAAAAGAAAGAAGAAAAAAAGAGAGGAAAAAGAAAAATATAAAGAAAGAAAAAGAGAGAAAAGAGAGGAAGGAAGAGAAAGAAAGAAAGAAAGAAAGAAAGAAAGAAAGAAAGAAAGAAAGAAAGAAAGAAAGAAAGAGAGAGAAAGGAAGGAAGGAAGGAAGGAAGGAAGGAAGGAAGGAAGGAAGGAAGGAAGGAAGGAAGGGAGGAAGGGAGGAAAAGAAAGAAATTCTACCGCAAGCCTGAGCTTTTAGAGTCTCTGAAATGACTGCACACTATACTGGCCTCACTTAAGGCTGATCAAAATGACTTTCTGTTCTAAGATCAGAGTCACCGTCCTCCCACTGTCCGCTACCCCACTCCACCCTGCGGAGGCACCTCTTGTCAAAATCCCAGGGTTTCAAGCCACACCCTCCTTACAGGCTTGAATACCACTTCCTTTTGGCTGAATCCAACCAGAACAAGAAGGGATAGGAACAAGTGCTGAGAAACAGATGGAGAATTCCCAAGGAGAAAGGGCCTTGAGGTGGAGACCCCAAAGGTACAGGTAGGACCCTTTCTAGGTGAGAGCTGCAAGGACCTAGGTCCTCTAGTCATCTAGTCTGATAGCAAACATATTCCATTTTGTGGGCCACATGTGGTCTCCGTCACGACCATGCACAAAGGCAGCATGACAGCAGGTAAGAGAATGGACACAGCTATGTTCTAATAAAGCTTTATTTATGGATACCAAATTTGAATTTCATATATTTTTCATAGGTCATGAAAATGTTATTATTATTGTTATTTTCAGTTATTTAATGTAATATCCATTCTGAGTTCACGGGGCATACAAAATAAACAGAGGCTGGATTTTTCCCTTGGGCCATAGTGTGTCAATCCCTGATCTAGTCCAAGCCCTTCCTGAGACATGAGAAATCTGACTCCCAGGAAGGCGGTGAGTGGTTGTTCAGTGTGGGATTAGAATCCACATATTTGATTCTAGAGTTGTGCTCTGCCCTCTGCAAAGTTGTTTTTGCTTGTTTTGTTTTGTTTCGTTTTTGCTGCCCCCATTTCCATGGGACATGTGTCTCTATGGGGACTTCAGAAAGCTGGTGGAAAATTGAATGAAAGTACAAGTTGAGGAGTCAGGCTGTACCATAGCAGTAACGCAACCAGGCCCACATGGGAAGAGTCCTAGGTTCGTGTCCTGGGACTTCCCTGAGCATGCCCTTGTCCCTGATCTGAACCAGCTGAGACTGGGGGTGGATCGCAGCACCAAGATCCTGCCTAGGGTGCTCTCTCTTCACCGTTCTCTCTCTCTCTAGAAAAACATAAACTTTTTTTAAAGTATAAGTTTATTTAGTACAAAACACATTTTGGAAATCCATGCATAGTTTTTCTCATAGTATATATTTTCTGTGAACTGTGTGAAGACCCCTCAAACTGCAAAGCAATAGCCTGGTCCAAGCACTGCCTACAGAAGCATCTGGTATAGAACTTTTGGACACAGCATTCTTCACCTCTGCGCCATTTCTGTACCCAATCGATGGATGACCTTGGACTGGTCAGTTACCCTCTCTGGACCCTAAGAGAAAATACAAATATAGGAACTAAACAATTACCTCTAAGAGCACGCCCTCAGCCATTGTTCCACCTTCCCTGTCCCAGCTCAGCTCTCTGCCTCTCCCTCTCCTTGGACGATTCAGGGCTGGCAGGCCCTGGCCCTCTCTCCAGTTGGCACTGGCTGCTGCCCTCACTGGCAACCATCCCTTGGAGAGACCAGTTCTGATGCCACCCAAGGATAATGACTTCTGGGCAGGGAAACTAGACATGGGAGCAGATGAAGTGTCTGTTTCCACGCTGATGAAGTAAAGGGGGTTATATGGCTCGTGTGCAGAGTGTCACTTCTGTCACATTTGGGAAGCAGAAAATCAGCCTCCTCTGATGTGGTGGATGAGGACGTTCTTGGGGTTTCCTCTTTCAGAGGAAATTTGAGTTGATTTTTGTTGTCGTTTGGTTGGGTTTTAAATTTTAGCTTTGTGATTTCCTTTAATGAGAAGTTAGAGAAGGTAGGTTTGGAGGGAAGGTTTCCTGGGAGTAGGAAACAGAGCCCACATGCAGAGCTTCCAGGATCTGATCATACAAAGAAGGTCAAGATGATCCAAAGTCACGGAGTCAGACGCCTATGGTGCTGCCAAACGCCAGACGCCTTGGTTAGGAAATGAGCGCCATTTGACATCTGGGCCCTGTGTGATTGCCATCCACAGATAAGGAAGGAAGGAAGGAAGGGAGAGAGTACGGGCACGGAGTTCCAGCCGGCTCAGAGCCCTGGCCTGTCCTTGCCATCACACTGAGGAATGTGGCTGCTGCTCTGCCCTGGAGCTGTTTCCTCCAGTCACCCCAGGGCTGGGGTAGCCAGGAGCCTGGGGCCAGCGGCTGGTCACTGTTCAGCCCCCACAGCATTGCTCTGTGCTAGCTCCCTCTGCAATCTCCCAGGGCTGCCAGTAGCCAGAGGGTGGATCCCTAAGCATTAGGTCACGGACCTTCTCAGGAAGCCATAGGGTCTCTTGGGAAGTTGAGTAGAAGCCACTCCAAGGACGACTCTGAATCCTGCATCCTGCTTAGCTAGGGACGCGCTGGTTACAGTTTAACAACCACCATGCAGAGGGGAAGGCCCTTAAGTGCAACATTTGCTAGCTCCATGGTGTAAACACTCCCTCCTTAGCCAACTTTAGGTGGCCAGTGTGATGTCCAATGGCTCACAAAAATCCTGTGAGTCAGAATAAGCCCAGCCCTAGCCACCCCAGCCCTGAGCCCTTTGAGACCCAAGGAGAGAGCAGCAATCAGAACAGGCTGCCTAGGCACAAAAATGCACTGTGAACCCCTGGCAAAGCCATGGGCTTTCTGAGCCTGAAGCTCATCACAGTGAGGGACCCTGCTGTGGGTAGGAGTAGTGCTGGCTAATTAGAAGCCCACGAAGAATTCAGGTGGAAGGAAGTAAGGGAATGTAGTAAATGCTAAAACATTGTGTGGTCCAAACAAACGGGGCGGGGGCACTGAGGGCTTTAACCACCTCCCTTTTCTGTCTCAGCCCATCATTTTCCAGGGAAAGTCTTACTAAAGGACATTAAGAAGCAGCCCTGAAAAGAGGGGCCCCACCTACGCAATGGGCTGAAGAAGAGACAGTGACTGACTCTGAGGCATCTGGCCCTGAACGCAGAGTCCAGGCCTAGGTGGCACCAAGGATGGCGTCCTGTTGCTCCCCACCCCCCACGCCCCCGCCACTGCCACCACTCCCTGCCGCTGCTCCCCAGAACCTCTCCTTACCAAGTCCCACCTAACATGCTTGGTCAATAAGAAGGGAAACCCCATGTCCTCTAACTCCTGAGATTTCCCAGCAAGCCCCCCAAGTGTGTTTGTGGAAAGAGCATTGTGCCAGTCAGTGGCATGATGGTTAAGCAACTGGATCCCACATGAGCAACTGCATGATTCGAGCCCCACACCTGGAAGCTTGAAAAACACGCCAGGCACATGCCTGTGCCCCAAATCCCAAAGGCAGAAATGGAGGAGAAGGGACTGCAATGTGACCGTCCTCTATAGGAGGGAGTGCGTTCTCATTTCCCTCTCCTTCTCTTTCTCTGGTGAGCACATTTACCCTCTAGCACATTTTAATAAAAAAGAGTGTCTAAGAGTGTCTAAGAGTGTCTAAGGCTGCCAAGCTGACCCCATGGGCTAGTGGTTAAGGAAGCCAGATTCCACATGACCAACTGCATGGTTCAAATCGCAGCCCTGATGGCTTGAAAACCACACTGGGCACGAGGACATGTGTGCTCCAAACCCCAACAGGATGGAGGAATGGAGAAGACAGGTTTGCAGCATGATCACACCCAGTGGAGGTGCTTTCTCCCACCCTCTCTCTCTGGAGAACACACGTGCCCTCTGGCAAATTTAAAACAAATAAAAGAATATCTAAGGATTTGTGGATCGGTGAGGGCCCTTTCCCTTGGGCAGTTTCAGCCTCACAGACCTTCTGGGAGTACAGCCAAGCGGTAACTCACTTATGAAAGACTTCATTCTGTATCTGCTTTCCTCATCCCACGGCTGACACACCGAGAAGCCCTGACTGCCAACTGCAGTGTCCTCACCCTTCAGAACCTACTTACTTGGCCCAAGACACTCCACATCCTCCGAGCTGCCCACACTCTCTTTGCTGGGAGATGAGCCCTGGATTCTGTTCCTACCCCAGCCACCAATTGCTTTGAATACTCATTTAACCTCTCTGATCCGTAATCCCCAGATGAACCCAAAGTACAGGCAGGGTAGAAGGCTTTCCTAGAAGTGAGTGGTAAGTTCACAGGATCAGAGCATTGATTTTAGAGACTTCATCAGTGAAAACGGGTCAGAAACTGTAAGAGCTTTCTGGGGATTCCAGTGCGCAGTCCAGACTGAAGGCCTTGTTCATAAAGACATTCTAACTCAGTTAATGAAATGTGACAAGGTAGTGACCATCTGGGTAGAGCCAGTAATGCCTGACCTTCATGGAGTTTAGACTGGGGATAGATATAATTGAGCTATTATCAGAAAAGTTTGGGACCAGCAGTTGGCGTAATGATTATGTTGCTGGACTCACATGTAGTCAACCGTGATTCGAGTCCCAGACCCGGTGGCTTAAACTCACGCCAGGCGCATGTGCGTGCATGCCCAAGATACTGAGAGAAGAATGGAGGAGAAAGGATTGTGGCATGGTTCCAGGGGGTTCATCTGGGTTTACCCGGTGGGTGATTTCTCAGTTTCTGTCTCTCTGTCTCTCTCTTTCTGGCGAGTGCATGCGCCCTATAGCAAAAACTTCTCAAAAAAAAAAGAAAAAAAAAGGAAGAAAAGAAAAGTTTGAGATACTTTCCTATACTTTTTGTTTAGGCTAAAGACCTGCAATAAATCCGGCTCAAAAGATATGGAAATAACCTAAATACCCATGATAAGATAAATGGACAAAGAAAATGTGTGGGGGGTGGGGGAGAGGGAGAAGTGAGTAGCTATATTTATATATTTATATACATTCACACAGTATTATATTATTCAGCCTTAAATAAAGAAAGATATCCGGTTATTTGCAACAACATGGATGAATCTGGAGGACATTATTCTAGACAAAATAAACCACATGCAGAAAGACAAATACCACATGATCTCACTTATGTGTGGAATCTAAAATAGACTTACAGAAGCAGAGGGTGAGACAGGTGCCAAGGACTGGACGGGAGGGGGGAATGAGATGTTGATCAAAGGTACAAACTTCTAGTTGTGCGAGATGAGTACATTCTGGAGATCTCTCATGTGGCATAGTGACAATAGTTAATATTTGAAATTTGCTAAGAAGTTGGATCTAGGATTAGGACCACCGAAGACACTCCGCCCAGACTTCACCCTCCTATCCCCTAGACTTAGCCAAAGAGCCAGGATAAGCCAATCGGCAGCCATCTATATTTGGGTTCTGAACAGCCCTACTCAGGCATCAGGACCACCGAAGACCCTCTGCCCAGATGTCACCTTCCTGCCCCCCCCCGCCCCGACCTATGAGCCAGGTTAGAGTACCTACTTATTCTCTCTGTCTCTCTCCATCTCTCTCTATATATATATTTGTTAATTTTTTAAAAAAATTTTAAACTTCTTAGTTCTCTACCACTCTTTTTAATTCTTACATTTCCCCTGCCCCCATAGGATAGGCCAATCAGCAGTCATCTGTATTTGAGTTCTGAGTGGCTCCATTCACATGGCGTGCTAGTGCACCACACAGTTTTCATTTTTTTGGTCAAAATTTTTTTTCTTTTTCGTGTGTGTCTTGTTTTTTCTCTTTTTTGGTTTTCTTTTTTTTTTTTCCTTTTCCTTTCTTTTTACCTTTCTCACTTTTCTGCCCAGCCTCCACAAGGTTTGGTGCTCAATAGCCAAATATCTGAATACTTTTAGGGTCAGACTAATCCTCAATTTTCATTGAATCTGCTGTGCAAAGGGAGAGAAACAGCACTGTTTAGAGACTGCATGTCACCTCCTCCTGCATTCCTCTGAAAGCTCAGCTTGAACTCCAAAACCTAGGAAAAAGTGTATAATCCATCAGATGACCAGAAACCACCACAGAGGCACAAGAAATATGAGAAACCAAGAAAATATCTCTCTTCTAAGGGAAAAGAATAACTCCTCTTCCTCCACAGAGAATGCAAGGGAACTCATAGAAATGTCAGATAAAGAGTTTTAAATAGTCATAGTGACAAAGCTAACAGAGATGCAGAAAAAAATAGACAACAAACTCCAGAAGGTGCAAGAAAAAAGAAACGAGGTGAGGAAGTTCCTGCATGATCTGAAAGAAGAGATACACATCATAAAAAAAGAATCAAACGGAATTGTAAGAGATGAAAGCTGTAATTCAAGGAATCAAAACCTTCCTTGAAAATATACAAAGCAGATTAGATCATGTAGAAGATCGAATCTCAGATGTAGAAGACAGAACCTTGACCTAGAAAAATGAACCAAAAATACTGAAAACATAACCCAAAAACAATGAGAATAACATATGAGTAATACTAGATACCATTAAACACCCAAACATATGGCTAATCAGTATCCCAGAAGGTGAAGAAACTAATAAGGGCATTGATAATCTGCTCCATGAAATCCTGGGAGAAAAATGTTCCAAATCTAGAGAAGCACTCACATATCCAGACCCAAGAAATACAAAGGATCCCACATAGATTCAACTTAAGAAGATCTTCCCAAGGCACATCATAGCCAGGTTGATCAAAACCACAGACAAGATACTAAGATTGGCAAGAGAAAAAGAAGAGATATTCAAAGGATATCCCAGCAGGCTAACATCAGACCTCTTGTTGGAAACAATGTGTAAGCAAGGAAAGAATGGAAAAATATATTCGAAATGTTAAGTGAAAATCAATTTCAACCAAGAATACTATATCCAGCAAGATTATCCTTCATATGGGAAGAAAAGCTCAAAACATTCTCAGATAAACAAAACCTGAAAGAATTTATCAATACCAGACCAGCTCTTCAAGAAGTGCTGAAGGGAGTGCTATACCAGGAAAACTAAAGACAGACAGAAATAAGAGAACAAGAAATGACTGAGAAAAGGCCAACTTAATGGTAGGGACAAGTTCAGAAATATCAACAATATGGTTGAATGTTAACTTCCAGGATACAAATGGAAAGATCAGACCACAGTAACACTGCAAATTCAATAGAAAAGATGAATTACATGAGTCTGAACTATGCAAATAGAATTTTTTTACTTTAGACTAAAACATTACTGATTTTCTTCGCTGCTTTGATTTCCATGTTTAAAGATGTGTGTCTTCCCTTGAACTGTTGATAGGTTCATCTGCCTACTATTTGAACTGAATCCTAACCTTTTTCCTGGCTTTAAGTTTTAAGCAAATTTCTCTTAACATTTTTTCAATTTTGATCTATTAAAACTAAAACTGTTTTTCTTGAAATTAAAAAATGCATTAAAAAATACCTATTAATATCTATTTAATGACCGCAGTAAGCTATATAGCCCCAGCAAGGTTCTACTTTATAGTATGTTCACTTTACTCACTGAGGTTTATGCCTAAAGTCAGACATGTATTCATAGATACGTATATATCAGCTGTGCTTGCTATTGAAAGTTTTTTAACTTAATTAAGATCTTTAGTGAATCAATAAAATGTGGGGGAAAAAGGCATGGAAAACAACTGTAGCTACCAGAGACAATGTGAGATGGGACAGGGGGTTGGCAGAGGGTGAGAGGTAGGAAATCAAGGGGGGAAAAAGCAAAATATATAAGAAACAAGAAATAGATCATTATTGTTGATGATAACATATATGGTAATATCCTCAACTGAGCCAATCTACAACCTATTCTAGATGAAACATCTCATTTTGTATACTGTATAGATGTACAATGAATGACTATAGATTCATTAATGAATAACTAATTTTCACAAAAAGAAGTTGGAGCTAAGTGTTCTCACCACACACCAAAATGAAAGAAGATGGTTACTTTTGTGAGGTGATGTAAACATTCATTATCTTGATTAGGGTCATCATTTCATAATGTTTGCACATATCAGTACATCAAGTTGCATACAATAAATACAAATACTTTCTATTTGTCAGTTCCATTTCAATAAGGCTGGGGGAAGAAAAACAAGGGGAGGCTCCAGAGATCATCGAGTGTACCAGGAAGTCAAGCATTCAGGTGTCCAGAATAAAAGCCATAATTACCTAGTGCATGGCCTTTGTTGGAGAAAGACTAGGCAAACTGCCCAAGAGCAGCTCATAAGGACATGGGCTGGGTTGGCAGGAATGGCGTCAGCAGAGCAGGACACAAGGAGAAACGACAAGGTGAGCCAGGAACATCTGTTCAGATGAATTCAAGGAAGGCATCTGGGACTAGGAAGGAAGGGAGAGGAGGGTAAATAGAACTTCAGGAAGAAATGGGGGCAATAAAGACCCATCTGAGTTGGTGGTGGGATAAAGGTAAAAAAGAAAATAAAGGAAGAAGCCAGGGTGTGGTGGTCAGTTCCCCAGGAAGGGTCTAGAAGAAAATGTTCCTAATGAGAAAAGTTACCCAGAGAGACAAGCAGGTTACCTGTTAAGAGCAGATTATTCACCAGGAACATGGAGAGAACGGGGTATATGAGTTTCCTTACCAGTCAGTTTCCAAAGAGTGAGATTTTTGTTTACACTTTATAATGGAAACTTTCCAATGACTTATGACATATCGATCTGATGGTACTTAACGATGATGTGGATTAAAGAAGCAAAATGAACCCCTTTATGGATATGCATGTGTAGTAGTCCTTTTTCTATTGCTCTAACAGAACACCACAGACACTATTTATAGAGAATGGAAGATTATTTGTTCATGGTTCTGCAAAGTACAAACTCGAGTGGCCCTGTCTGGTGAGAGCCTTTTTGCTACATCATAACATACTGGAAGCCATCACATAGTATGAGAGTATGAGTGGGAGAAAAGAGAGGAGACAAAATTAGCTTTTTTTATAACACTCTAATGATAATAGCCTTAATCTGTCTCTGATGACCTAATCACCTCTTAAAGGGCCCACATCTTTATTTGTTTGTTTTTAAGTTTTAGTCATATAGTGCATGTGCTCACTGGAGAGATACAGAGACAAAGAGAAGGAAAGTGAGGAATCATCTCTCTGTGGGGATGGCCACACTGCAATCCCTTCTCCCCCTTTTTCTCCCCTCAGAATTTGGGGCACATATGCCCTGCATTATTTTCAAGCTACCAGATCAAGAACTCAAACCACAGTTAGACACATGGAAGTCCAGCGCCTTAACCACCATACCATCTGCTGGCTCCAAAGATCCTACCTCTTAATACCATCACAATAGCAATTTTATTTTTAAAAGAGAGAAATGGGGACCTGGGGAATGAGAATGCAAGTACCAGGTCCAAGACTTGAACCATGATGAACCATGTGGAAGTCCAGGGCCTTACCCATCACGCCACCTGCTCATCCCAAAAGTCTCACCCATTAATACCCTCACAATGGCAACTCAATTTTTTTTTTTTTTTTGGAGAGGTTTTTCGCTATAGGGCGCGTGCGCTCGCCAGACAGACAGAGAGAGACATAGAGACAGAAAGCGAGAAATCACCCCCCAGGGGGGATGGTCACGCCGCAATCCCTTCTCCTCCATTCTCCTCTCGGATCTTGGGCACGCACGCACACGCGCCCGGCGTGAGTTGTAAGCCACCGGGTCCGAGACGCGAACCGCGGTCGACTACGTGGGAGTCCAGCGACATAGCCATTACGCTAACTGCTGGTTCCCGGCAACTCAATTTTAACACGAGTTTTGGAAGGAACATTCAACCATAGCAGCATATTCCCCCACAGAAATCCTTATGACCCCCAAAAGAAATTTTAAAAACAAAAGCCATATATAAAAATGTGCCTCACGGGACCAGCAGTTAGCGTAATGGCTATGTCGCTGGACTCCCATGTAGTCGACTGTGGTTCAAGTCCCAGACCCAGTGGCTTAAACTCACGCCAGGCGCGTGTGCGTGCATGCCCAAGATCCCAAGAGGAGAATGGAGGAGAAGGGATTGCGGCATGGCCATCCCCCCCGGGGGGGGTGATTTCTCGCTTTCTACCTTTCTGTCTCTCTCTCTGTCTTTCTGGCGAATGCATGTGCCCTATAACGAAAACCTCTCCAAAAAAAAAAAAAGAAAAAAAAATGTGACTCACATCCTAAACACCACAATAAAGGTATGGGAAGAGGGAGGAGACAAAGATTTTCACTGATTCTCAGGAAAAATCAAAATGAAATGGGAGATTTAAGAACATCCCCCAACAAACCAAATAACCTAGCTTGTAAGAACATAGGACTGAAAGGTGTTGGTTTAAATGCAGATGCCAACAGTTGGCCACCTAGTAACCAAAATGGAAACTGAGCCAGGAAAGCTGACATTATTTGCACACAAAAGAGACTAGCGGTTGTTGACATGTCACATGGATGATGTTCTCATTTTTATTTCATGAAGGTAATACCAAAATTCACCTCTAAAAACCCGGGAGTTTGGCAGTGGTATAAAGAAGGGAGTGAATTCCTGATGAAACAAGAAGAGATTAAGAACAAAAGAAGAGAGATCAAGGGGAAGGTAGGCCTCTGATCTTCACGGGCTGGTGGTGGTGGGGAGTGTTTGAAAACGATATGAGGAAGTGCTCACGGAAAGTGGCTCAGAAATCAAAGGTTTTTCAAGAGAAAACCAGAGTCTGTCAAGTAGGAGCAATAACCAGAAAGACCAGGATCAAGAAATTGGAACAGAAATGATGGAATCTAAAGTACCAGAGAGAGGTTTCTAGGGAAGGTTGTACAGAGAAGGAAATGAGGAAAAGAGAATGATACAGCAAAATAAAGACATTGCACAGAAAATTCTAGAATGTGCTAGAACTAAAAGTGGGGTGAGGAGAAGAACAATGATCAAATTAAGAGAAGCAGACAGATTTTAGTGGCACGACTGAAACGGCTAATAAAGGAGATCTTTCTGAAATGGTTTCCATGAGAAGAAAAGCTATAGGAAGAGAAGAGAAGGCGGTGAGTTTATTCCAGTAGACCAAGAATAATAAATGCATGGATTGTCAGCCAACAACTCATATCAGGAGAGAAGCGTGGATAAACTATGTGTGCAGACGTGTGCCAGACCCAGGGATCTGCGTGCTGAATGCTGCAGACTTTGCCTCCTCACCTGGACCTCATCGAGCGCCTGTCTTCAATGGCCTACACGGAAAAGGCTGAAAAGGTGAACAAAATTAAATCCATTTCTTCTTTGGTTCCATCAACAAACACTAACCCTGTGCCAAGCACAGTGCTTGATACTGAGAAAATGCAAGATAAAGAATGAACATGACTAGGGACCAGCAGTTGGTGTAATGGCTATGTCCCTGGACTCCCATGTAGTTGACGCGGTTCAAGTTCTGGACCCGGTGGCTTAAACTCACACCGGCCGCGTGTGCGTGAGTGCCCAAGATCCCAAGAGGAGAATGGAGGAGAAGGGATTGCGGCGTGGCCATCCCCCCTGGGGGGTGATTTCTCACTTTCTATTTCTCTGTCTCTCTCTTTCTGGTGAGTGCACGCGCCCTATAACAAAAACCTCTCCAAAAAAAAGAAAGAAAAAAAGAATGAACATGACTAGTTTTTCAGAAAAGATAGGAGCAAGAAGGGGAAGCTGAATATTTAAAGCATAAAATTTGCCAGATAAGGCAAAGTTCAAAGATGTGAAAATGAGGGAAAATGTGAAGTGTGATAGGACTGCAGATACAAAGGTCGACGAGAGGTTACTACATAGTCTGTATATAAAGGGGAACGAGATAGAAAAGGAAACTGGGATGCAGAAAGGGGAAGGAATGTCAAAAGGCCTGCTCTCTAAGGTGGGAGGACGTGGCTCTAATCTGCATCTTGGCCCTTACTCTGCTGGTTCTGGTGTGATCTTTTTATTTTAAGTCTCCTTTCCTCACCCCTGGTGCTCCCAGTCAATCAAGATCATGGGCACCCTCAGCATGTACAGGTCAACTGGGGACCTGAACTCACATCTTCCGTGCACGTCCAGCGTCACTGCTGGGCCATCTAGCCAGCCCGTAATGTGATCCTGAGCAAGGTGCTGATGCACCCTGAGCCTCAGTTCTCTCATTATAGACTAATAATGTCTGTCTACCTACAGAGTAACTTCTGGCTGTCACTGGGACAAGTGTAAGGGATTTGTTTATGGCGGACTCACCCTCATGCTGTAAACAACTAAAACCCAACAAAATACGTGAAACCGTTCTGTGGCACTACAGTGCAGATGGTGCAGGGGTGTGATGTTTGAGAGAAGAAGAACACAAGAGGTGAGATCCACATTGACTCTGGCCTTCTGCGAGGGGGGCTTTAGCACACAGTACATTAAAGTGGAGCCCAAACAGAGGCCGGGAGAAAGAGAGACCACATGTTTGGGCTGCTGAAGGACCAGAATCTATGAAAGGAAAAAAGGAAGACGCTGCACAGAGCAGAGATCTGAGCAGGGGAACCACGTGCACCTTTGGCTGAAAACAAGGCTCCATGCGTGCAGAGTGAATTGCAGAGCGAATTTCCTAGTAGAGAGTGGATATTAGAAGCCACGTACTGAACAGAGATCCTGGAGGTACACAGTGGGGAGAGGCTGATGATCTCAGTGGTGATAGCGGACAGAGATCCAGAAAAGACCACGCTTTTGGGGTCAGGTTACCCTAACCCTAGAGAGGGGCTGGGGTGGACCGACCATGACAAAGCCAAAATCCAACACTCAATAACATCACACTGATCGCTGCCTTCCAAAACAAATGCAATGCTCTTCAAAGGAAGGCAATAAAATCCATAATGTTTACTATGTGATAAAAAATTACTAAATATGTGGGGCCAGCAGGTAGTGTGGTGGTTAAGGCACTGGACTCCCACATAACTGACCGTGCTTCGAGCCCTGGACCAAGTGGCTTGAAAAATCACGCCGAGTACATGCACATGCATGTCCAAAATTCCGACAGGAGACTGGAGAAAGGATTGCAGTGTGGCCTTTCCTCCAGGGGGTGATTTTTCACTTTTATTCTCTGTCTGCCTCTCTCTGTCTCTCTCCAATGAGCACACAAGCTCTACGGCAAAAGAAAAATAAATAAATTACTGAATATGTAACAAGGAAGATAAAAAAAAAAAAGCACTCATAAGAAAGAGTCCCAGAGGTGATACAAATGAAATTAGCAAACAAGGATCTTTAAAGTAACTAAAATAAATATATTGAAGAATTTATTTTTTTGCCACAGGGTGCATGTGCTCACAGAGAAAGAGAGATACAAAGTGATAAACTACCCCCTGCCCTCAGGGGAGGGATGGGCACACCATAGTCCATTTTCCTCTCAAGATTTTGGTCACACACATACCATGTCCAGCATGTTTCAAGCTGCCAGGTCCAGGACTCGAACCATACAGTCAGCCATGTGGAATTCAGTGCCTTCCACGCCACCTGCCAGCCCAATATTTTTAAAAATGTAAAGGAAAAAAAAATTACATAAGAAATTAGTAGACAGACAATCTTATTAGTTGGTAGAAACTGAAAAAGAGCTGAATAGAAATTATATAACTCAAAAATATACAATAACTGAAATAAGTCATAGGATAGACTTAACAGGAGATTGGACATTGCAAAAGAAAAGATCAGTAAAGTTGAAGACATACTAATGGAAATTATCCAAACTGACATACAGAGAGAAAAAAGGGATGAGGAAAAAGGAGTGAGGAAGAAAAAAACAGAGCTTTAGTTACGTGTGGAACAATATTAACCAGTCTAAGTACATATAACTGAAGTCTCAGAAGGAAAGAAAAGAGAAATCAAGCCAGAAGAAATAGTTCAAAAAAAGAAGAAAATGACCTCCAAATATGATGATAAATACTAATCCACAGATCCAAGAGTCTTATCTTAAACAAGATAAACACAAAGAAAACCACACCTAAGAATATCCCAGTCAGATTGCTGCAGAGCCAAGATAAGAAAAGGATCTTAAAAAGTGTACAGGGACAGAAAACAACAGGAGCCCCACCTTACTGCAGGGAGACAATATTGAGAATTATCACGGAACTCTCTCTGAACTAGTGCAATCCAGAAGATAGTGAAATGACATTTTTAATTTCTAAAGAGAAAAAAAAAACATTAATCTAGAATGCTATGTCTAGTGGAAAAGCCTTCAAAAATGAAGGCAAACCAAAGACATGTTCAGATAAGCAAAAGCTAAGAAAATGTACTACCAGAAGAACTGCACAATAAAAAATGTTAAAGGAAGTTCTTTAGGCCAAAGGGAAATGATACCAGATAAAAACACAGATATATAACACATAAAGAAGAGTGTCAGAAAAGGCAAAAACACAGGGTAGATGTAAAACACATCTCTATTTTATTTATTTATTTATTTATTTATTTATTTATTTATTTATTTTAGGTTTTTGTCATAGTGCATGTGTGCTCATGAGAGAGAAGAGAGATAGAGAAATACAGAGAGAGAGAAAAAGAGAAATCACTCTCAGCGGAGATAGCCATGCTGCAATCCCTTCTCTCAGGACTTTGGGCACACATGCACATGTGCTTGGCATGATTTTCAAGCTGCTGGATCTGAGTTTCGAACCATGATTGGCCATGTGGGAGTCCTGCACCTTAACCACCACACCACGTGCTGGCCCTGCACATCTTTAAGTTTCTTTAAACTGTATTGACTATCTAAAGGAGAAACAAGAACAGTGTATCTCAAGGTTTATAGTGTATGCAGAAGTAAAATGTGTGACAAGGATCGCATGAAGGACTGAAAAGAGGCGCATGGAAGCACATCGTAAAATTCTTAGTCACATGAAGTCTCATTAATTCAAGTGACCCTGTGATCAGCCAAGGACGCCTAGATCCAGCAACCACACAAATTAAACAAAAAGCTCTAGGTAAAAGTCAGTAAAAAGGGGCAGCAGGTGGGCTGCTGGTTAAGGCACTAGACTCCCACATGGCTGACCACAGTTCAAGTCTCAGATCTGCCGACTTGCTTTCTCACTTTCCCTCTCTCCTCTCTCTCTTTCTCCCTCCCTCTGTCTCTCTCTAGAAAGCACATGTGCCCTATAGCAACTTTTAAAATAACAAGAATAATAAAATCATTCTATTTTTTAAAGTCAATAAAGAAGATAAAATGGAACACTAACAAGTACTTCATTAACTCAGAAAGAGATGAGGAGAGGCAAAATGAACAAAGAATAGATGGCGAGGGATAGCCCATGGCATTGTGGTTAAGGTGGTGGAATCCTGCATGGCCAATTATGTAGTTTGAGTCCCAGACCCAGGGCTCAAAAAATATGCCAAGTGCTTTTGCATGTGTGCCCAAAATTATGAAAAAAAAGCAAGAAATAAAGAAGGGATTTCAGTGTGACCATCCCCCATGGGGTGGGAAGTGCTTTCTCAGCTCCCCTCTCTCACACTCTCTGTCTCTCTGGCAAGTATGCATATCCTCCGAGGGGAAAGAAAAATTTAAAAAAGAATAGATAAGGGAATCAAGAACAGATAGGAGGTGGCAGAATCAGACCCAAACTAACTTACAGAGCTGCTGTGAATGTAATAACGTGAACCCCTGGAAGTGGTCCGTTGTGAAGCTGCCCTCGTGACAGATGTGAGGTTTCAACAGTGGGTTTCTGGGTGGAGAGGAAGAGGGTAACAAATAAGGAAATAAAAATGTTAACCTGGGGAAATGAAAATTCTAGTGGACGAGGTTCTCTGGTCGTGTTACTGCCCGTGCTGGTTTTTTACGGTGCACATAGCTGTGTACCCCTCTCACAGTGAGGCCTGCAGCCTGCTACAGGTACTATGGCCGTGGCTTTATGGAACAACCATGTGAGCTTGCTTGGGCACCTGCCCCACAGGAGGGCAGGCTGGGCTGGCTTGCAGAGCTGCTGCTTGAGATGCGCAGAAGGCAAGAGACGAGCTTCAGGTCTACCTGCTCTGTGTGAACACTGCCCTGCTAAAGAAAAAAGAATAAGCTCTATCCACCAAAGAGACCATGTCTTTGTTTTTGTTTTAGTTTTAGTTTTAGTTTTAGTTTTAGTTTTAGTTTTAGTTTAGTTTGTTTGTTTGTTTTGTTTGTTTGTTTGTTTGTTTGTTTAAATAGGCAGAAGAGAAAAAAAGACAGGACCTAGAAAGTAAAATAGTAAACCCATAACGTAAGAAGTGGGTAACTGGGGCTGTCTCCACAGCCTGATGGTTAAAGCAGCTAGATCCCACATGGCCGACGGTTTGGCTTGAGTCCTGGACCCAGTAGTTTGAGAAACACACTGGGGACATGTATGTGTGTGCCCAAAATCCTGGAACAAGAAGAGACTGAGAAGGGATTCCAGCATTACCATTCCCCATGACGATTGCTTTCTCCTTTCTCTTTCTCTGTCTCCCTGTTTCTCTCTCTCTCTCTAGGGAGCATGTGCACCCCTTAACAAGAACTAAAAAGGTGATAATTGTAAAATTAAAATCTGAAAAACTTTTAAAAGGCAATAAGGAAAAGATAAACTAAAACAGGACTCTCATATGTTGGGTTGGCAAATTCGGTTATTTGACCCAGTGAAGGTCCTGGAGATGGAAACACTGTAACTTCTAGTCTGAACAAATTGTCCCAAACAACATCGTAGCTAACTAACAGAAAGGAAGTGGCCAAGAGGAACTCAGTTCAATTCAGCATCCATTTACTGAGGACTCGCTGACCCCAGGCTTTGTGTCAAGTGTAGGGGGCATAAAAATCACGAAGACAGGGACCAGCAGTTAGCATGATGGCTATGTTGCTGAACTCCCATGTAGTCGACCACAGTTCAAGTCCCGGACTCGGTGGCTTAAAACTCAAGTCGGGCACGTGTACATGTGTGCCCAAGATCCCGAGAGGAGAATGGAGGAGAAGGGATTGCAGCATGGCCATCACCCCCCTGGGGGGTGATTTGTTGCTTTCTGTCTCTCTGTCTCTCTCTGTCTGTCTGGCAAGTGCACGCGCCCTATAGTAAAAACCTCTACCAAAAAAAAATCACTAAGACCAATACTCAGTTGAAATACTCAGTTCATTCGTGCCCACCCTAACGGCACAGTCAGTAGCAAATCGAACTACAATGTAAGAAGCTATGTGGCCAATGGTGGGTTCAGATCTCTGAGTTGGCCTAAAAATATGCCAGGCACATGCGTGCATGCCAACATCCAGACAAGTCGGAGGGCAGGGGGTAAGGGGGGAGGATCGTGTTGCACAAATCTCCTGTCAAGGATGCTTCTCGCGCGCTCTCTCTCTGTCTCTGCTATGCACACATGCACTCTCTCTCATGAATAAAATAAAAAGAAAGAAATACCCTGTTGTAGTGGGGGAAAGATGCATAGGAACAAATCAAAAAGTAGTGTGGCTTTGGTCCTCGTATTCATCTGCCTCTTACCAGCTGTGTGGCTTTGGGCAAATTGCTTACCCTCGGTTTTGTCAACCATTGAATGAGGATAATAATGACTACCTGGCAAGCGTGTTGTAAGCATTATAGACATAAATTTACAAGTGCACAGCATACCACCTGGCCTATAGCAATTCAATAACTCTCACTTGAAAACAAAGCTCAAATTAGAATATAGGTGGCATAGAGAGTATGCCTAGCTATGTCCTGCCTCCCCCCATGCAGATCCTGACTCCCCTTAGAGAATGAGTCTGTCTAGTCCAAATCCACTCCCCTGGATGAAGAATTGCTATGTATCATGAGAGATGTAAACTGTCGGGGTGTGCTTTTCATATGAAAAGTGCTCAACAGAATGAAGTTTAAGAATCACTGTTAAGCTTCACCTCCGCTCAACACATATGAAGCACCTCCTGTGTGCCGGGCTCATAACAATACTAAGGTGAATCATGACTATGCAATGATAGGCTATGCATACAATGCTAAGACAATACAAAGAGAAGGCCCGCAGCCGGAAAGACCAGGAAGACCCACAGTCGCTGGCTGTGAGCCAGCCCTGCACAGGGGAGAAGGGGCTCTCAGGAGAACACAGAGGTATAATCGGGCAAGAGTGGACTGTCAGGGGAACACAGAGGTATGATCTGGCAAGAGCACGGCATGTGCAGGGAACTAGAATCCAAGCATTTACATGCTCAGGGAATCGTATGTCTGGAGAAGCAGACGAGGGCAAGTTCATGAAAGTCATGCCAGAACATCCACTTCATCCTATGGGTGTTGAGCGCCCAAGAAGAGCCTGATGAAAGGGAGGCTCAGGTCCTCTCTGTGCTCCAGGTTGGTCTCTGTGTAAGTGATTCCCACGCTGGATTTAATGACAGCCCAACTAGCTGAGAACGCCCAACTTTAGGAGGATTTCTCAAGGGTAGAGCCCACAGCTGTCCTGGTATAGCTTCCCAAGAAGCCACCACAGTGCGAATCACAGTGGCAGGTGGTTGATTGTATAGAAATGAGATGAACAAACTTCCTTACTTAGAACTTTGTGCATTTTTAACCTTATCTCCAACTATGGTTTCTATTCTACCACAAAGTTTTATGAGGCCCCCTAAAAGGTATACTATTGAGTAAAGAGGGAAGATGTGAGCACAAATAAATACAGCACAGTGACATGAAGGTTATAATTCAGATGTGTTTAAAGTGCTTTGGGAGATAGAGAAAGAAGCAATTAACTATCAGAGGGATCCAGGAAAGTCTTCATCGTGAAAGAAATATTAGAACTGGGTCTTGAAGGATGAGTAGGAGTTCAGTAGTCAGAGAATAAGACAGGAGTTTTCAGCTGGGGGATGAGCAGGAGAGCTGTGAGAGAAAGCTGGAAGCCTTTCCGGATGAGTGATGGGTACTTAATACCCACTGGGGTTAAATATGAGAATGCAAGAGGAGGCCTAGAAAGGAGGTTTTTCAACCCAGGCTACACATCAGGAATTTCCAATGCTCAAACCATACTTTGAACCAATTAAATCAACACCTCTGAGGCCGAGAACCAGTTTGTTTGTTCTGTTTTGTTTAGAGGGTACATACACTGGTTAGAGAGAGGGGGAGTGAGACAGCACCCCGCATGGGGCATGGTCACACTACAGTCCCTTATCTCTTCCTCCTCTTGGGATTTTGGCATGCATATGTGCCTGGTGTGTTTCTCAAGCCACTGGGTCTAAGACTCAAATCATGGGATTGGCCATGTGAGATCCATCCACCTTAATCACCAGGCCATGGGCTGGCCCAATCACTTTTTTTTTTCTTTTTTTTTTTTTTTTTTTTTTTTGAGAGGTTTTTGCTATAGGGCGCGTGCGCTCGCCAGACAGACAGAGACAGACAGAAAGCAAGAAATCACCCCCCAGGGGGGATGGTCACGCCGCAATCCCTTCTCCTCCATTCTCCTCTCGGGATCTTGGGCACGCACGCACACGCGCCCGGCGTGAGTTTTAAGCCATCGGTCCGGGACGCGAACCGCGGTTGACTACGTGGGAGTCCAGCGACATAGCCATTACGCTAACTGCTGGTTCCCTGGCCCCATCACTTTTTAAAAAGCTCTACTTTGGGTGATTCCAATGTGCTGCAAATTTTCAGAACCACTAGTCTAGAAAGAAAAGAGAAGGATTTACAGCTTGCCCAGCGGACAGGCCATGTGTGACCCTGCAATCCTGGCACATAAGCCCTCCTGGTAAAAAGAGCAGCCAAGCCATAGCCATCAGCTTCTCCCTACTGCTCCTTCCCCCACCACCATTCTGACTGAAATAGTGGTTCTCAAAGCATGCTCTCTAGACCAGCAGCAACAGCCTCAGGGAAAACTGGTTTAAAAAAAAAAAAAAATTTCAGACCTACTAAACCAAAAACTCTGGGAGTAGAGCCCAGCAAAGAGGGATGCTAAGGTTAGAGCACAGCTGCTCTACATTGATTTCTCCAAAGCTGCAGCAGGGCTGGGTGTGGCTAAGACTGTGCAGGGGCCCAGGTGGAAAGAAGCTGGTGGGGTCACTGCTTAGTCAGCAGAGATGCCTAGGGACTGGCCTGGTGGCCATCATCACCACCAGGCAGTGGCCTCGAATCAAAGATGCCAGGGGCTGATAGGTTGATTGCTTTTGTGGGACCAAGAAAAGGCTTTAGGGTTGGGGGCATTTTTTTTATCCCCTTTTAATACAAAATGGTCCCTTGAAAGCAAACTTTCAAGATATTTCAGCTCAGACCTGGCTGGGAAAACCCAGGATGTCGATGGGCATGGTATACTATAGGTGTTTTCCTCTGGAGGGATGAGGAAGGTGTACATACTGAAGGGTGTCGCCTGGAGGAGAGGTGGAAAGAAAGGGCATTGTTGGCCCACTGCTGCACAATCCCCTCCTCCCAGGCCCCAATTAGGCTGAGAATTTATGGTTCCTGGGAGGAAAATAAAATAAAGGAAGCAACAAAGGAAATGAGTTCCCCATATAGAAATGGAAATTGCCTTTCCCCTTCAGGTCAGGCTGGTCAGAGGTAAAGGAGTAGTAGACCCTAGTGACTGGCCACTACTGGAGCCCCTGGAGCCCCAATCCTGGCCTTCTTTTGCCCTCACAGAATCAGTCTGGGTTTTCTTGACCCTGGAGCAACCAGGTCCTGCTTTTCCAATCCCTTGAGGAGCCAGCCAGCTCCACCCTAGTGATCCAAAGAACGCTAAGTGGATTTTCTGCCTCACGATTGAAGAAGGCAAGTTCTCTGGGGGCTTTGCCACCTGCTTTCAGCTTAGCTGTTCCAAGCGGAAGTACTGGGCCTTACTTTTTCCCTCCTTCAGTAAAGGAGGAAAAATCCCCCAGATCTGGAAATACTGTTGGATTTGATGGTGTGTGTGTAGCACCACCTGGTGACCAGAGCATATCAACACAGCTTCCCTCCTGATTCTCAAGTGTGTTTATGGAAGGTTCCAGCTTCCTGACTGGTACACTCCATTCTCGTGCCTGGTCTGCTTTCTCTTGGGAATTTCAGTCACTTTGCTTTTCGTGGGCTGAAAATCTCCTGGTTTTTCATAGGCATTGACACCAGTAATATAAATAAGCCACAGAGATTTCTCTTTCTCTTAAGAAACCAAGCATTTAAGATGTTCTCTAATACACATTTCTCTAATTGATCAAAGGACTCAGAGAGATGTTTCTGGTTATTTCTATAAATCGTGACAAATGCCAAGATACTTCCTCTCTCACCACGATTCCTAGGGTCCTAGCGTAGGGAACCCTTGGTGCCACAATATCCTGGGTGCTAAGATTCCATAACACTTGACAGACATGAAGGACCCAGGTGACGGGAAGGAGAGGCGGCCTGGAATGCTGTGGAGAGCAGCGGAACATGCTGGCCTGGCCACCAGGCATCGCCAGGGACCAGTGCCAGTGCTGGTGCCACCACTAACCCCCTGTGAGACCTTGGGCAGTTCTTCAATGTTTGTGGGTCTCAGTGCCTCAAAATTGTGACCTTCTTCACTATTTCCCCATAAGTTCACCCCTTGTCTTTAAAAGATGTTGCCTGCCAAAAGGCATTTGTAAAACCGTAACTAGTAAGTTTTTTTTTTTTAATAAGAGCTAGAACAAAGAGGGAGGAAAGAAGGCATGAAGAGAAAAAGAGCCAAGTATTTTTGACAGGATCTCATCCTGGAGACCCTCTGCCCCAGCCTCCAGTTAGTTGGGATTATGGGTGCACACCACCATGTTCTTCCCGCTTAGGTTGGTCTGGGATCCGAACCCACCTCACACAGTGACGTCATACCCCTTTCAGCATAACAGCCGGGCCAGATTTTGTACCTTTAATGACCAAGTGTGTGAATGTCGGGCAGGCCTTCTGATCAACCTAAGGCAACCAGAGTTACTATAGAGTTTGCATCACAGACAAAAGCACTCTTTTTACCCCAGTCCCCGCTATATACACAGTTCCTATTACGCTATTAGCAGATAAAGACTCATTGCAAGACGTAGTTACAACTTGCACAGGACCTAAGGGCTGGGAATTCCAGTTTGGGAACAAATGGACTAAACATTGTCCACAGTCATTCAAGCTCTTAGGAAGTAAAACAGAGGAAGATGGAAGGTTGTAGAGGGTCTGTGCAGATAGAACTTCAATTTTTTGTTTTAATTTTTCTTTTCTTTAACTCATGTATATTTTTTTTTTTAGTCAGCGTCTTGCTCTGTCAAGGTCCTCCTCCTCAGCCCATCAAGTAGCAGCATCCACCAGCGCGATCTACCATGACTGAGTCAGAATGTTAATTTCACAGACAGCATCGGGGCCAGCCTCATAGCACTGCGGATGAGTGCCAGACCCCACATGGCTGATCATGGTTCAAACTACAGCCCGATGGCTTGAACAACACACCAGGCACATGTGTGTACATGCTCGAAATCTGAGGGGATGGAGAAATGGCTAAAAAGAACTGCAGCATGAAAACACTCCATTGGGAGTCTCTCTCCCTTTCTGGTGAGTGCACCTGCCCTCTGGCCAAATGTGTATTATATATACACACATACACACGCGCGCGCACACACACACACACACACATTACAAGGAATTATCACTTAAATGTTACTTCAGTGCAGTTTTCTTTTTTTAATTGTATATATTTTTCATTTTGAAATATGAATACACTGTGGAATGGCTTGATCCAGCTAATTAACATACACATTACCTCAGATACTTATCACTTAAGTCTACTCTCTTAGAAACATTCAAGAATACAATATGTAGGTATTAACTATAAGCACCATGTCGTACAAAAGATTTCTTGAAGTTATTCTTTCTAACTAGAACTGGGGAGGGGGGGTGATTGTGTGTGTATGTGTGTGTGTGTGTGTGTGTGTGTATTTGTTTTGCTATAGGGTACATTCACTTACCAAGGAAAGAAAAAGAAAGTGACAAATCACCCCCTAAGGGAGATGGTAATACTGCAATGCCTTCTTCTCCACTCTCCTCTAAGTATTTTGGGCATTCATGCACACAAACCTGGCATAATTCTCAAGCCATTGGGTCCACGGCTCAAACTGTGAAGCTGACCATGTGGGATGTTGCAAATGACAGATTTTTTTTTTTTTTTTGAGGGGTTTTTGCTATACAGTGTGTGCACTCACCAGGAAGACAGAGAGAGACAGAGAGACAAAAAGTGAGAATCACTCCCCCCCCCCCCCCAGGGAAGGATGGCCGCACCGCAATCCCTTCTCCTCCAGTCTCTTCTTGGGATCATGGACACGCACACACATGTGCCCAGCGTGAGTTTAAGCCACCGGGTCAGCTACATGGGAGTTCAGCAATATAGCCATTACACCAACTGCAACTGCTGGTCCCCAGAATTTCTTTTTTTTACGGCTGTATAGTATTCAGTGAGTGTGTGAGTGTGTGTGTGTGTGTGTGTGTGTGTAATCTATTCATCTGTTGATGGAATCTTAGGTTGATTCTATGTCTTAGCTCTTGTAAATAATACTGCAATAAACCCGGGAGTGCAGATAGCTCTTCAACATACTGATTTTCTTTCCATGGGTATATACCCAGTAGTGAGATTATTAGATCATATGGAAGTTCCGTTTTTAAGTTTTTTGAGTAATTGCCAAACTGTTCTCCATAATGGCTATGCTAATCTATATTCCCACTAATGGTGTGCAGGGTTCCTTTTTCTCCATTGCATCACCAGCACTTATCTTTTGTGTTTTTTGATAATAGCCTCTCTGTTTTTGTTTTTGTTTTTTAAATGTCACAGGGCATGTGAATGTGTATGAGAAAGAGAGCGAGAGAACCACCCAGCAGGGTCAGTCACACCAGATCCAGAATACACATGTGCATGCTCAGCATGTTTTCTAAGTCACAGGGTCAGGACTCAAACTCTGGTCAGTCATGTGGAATCTGGTTTCCTCTGCGCAGCATTTAACTGCTACCCTGTGGGGCTAGCCTGATAATAGCCATTTTACGGAACTGAGATAACATCTCACTGACATTTTAATTTGTACTTCCCTTATGATAATACAGAAGTTTTAAGTACACAATCCTTGCTAGTTCTCAGGGTAACCTCTAAAATAGCTGTGCAGATGAGAAGTTAAAGAAATTGCCTGTGCCTTATATCTGGGATCAAAAATCAGGTCTGTGCAACTGCAGAGCACGTAATATTTCAAAATAATCAACATCTGTACTAACACACAGCAATCTCCATGTGTGAACCAATACTCCAAAGTAAAACCATTTTGTTGAATGAAGACCCTAAATTCAAGTTCCCATCTTCTTAAAAAGGCGCATTTTTGAGGGCAGCCATAGTAGCCTGCACTAGTTGATGTTGCCACTCAGCAGGCAGAGGCCCCTGGAGGCTGGGTTCAATTCCCAGCCCATTCTAAAAGCTAGGCGTGGTAGTGTAGTTGCAGTACCAACTACTTAGGATTCTAAGGCAGGAAGATTAGGAGCTTCCAGCCAGTGTGGAACATACCAAGATCCTATCCAAAAGAGCCAGGCATAAGTGGTAAGCATTTCTAGTCCTAGATACTCAAGAGGCTAAGGCAGGAGAATCGTGGCATAGCAAGCCTTTGCTTTTTTTTTTTTTTTTTTAATAGGAGGGTTGGGATTATCTTTGGAATTTGAGCACTCCATCTGCCCAGTGCTCCCTGCTGCTGGGCCTCAACCCACCCAGTGGGACACTTGGGTCTAGTCTTGCAGACCTCTTCCCCTGAGTGCACACCCACCGTCTGGGGTTATCTTTGAAATTTGTGGCGCTCCAATCTGCATGCTGTGTACAGAGCAACGCACGTCTGGATCCTCTTCACTGAGTTCTATCTCCTTAGCTTGTTCATGGAGGAGTCTGACCCGGCGAGGCCCCAGGATCTGTCTGAGCCCCCTAGACCTTTGAGTTCCGCTTCCGGTCAGATTAATATGCTGGCAAAGCCACTGTTGTGCACCCCCTGACCTTGGAACAAAGCTTGGGTCAATTAGCATGTCAGCAAGGCTGCTTGCTATTTGTTCTAGAAAACTGGTAGCCTTGCTGGGAAGCGACCCCCCTCTGACTCCCCAATTTACTACTATAAAAGAATTGCATAGCTCTCTTATACATCCTGAGTATATGATAAAATTTTCCAGGAACTCCCCCGACCGCTCCCCTTTGCTATAATCACCTACTATTAATTACAATGCTTTATCTCCATGGTCACAGTAGAGGGTGGGCTGAAGTTCTATCTAGGCAGAAATAATCTTGACCTTTGGAAGGCCCTTCAAAATACATTTAAGGTAAACTTAATCCTTTCTTTACTTAAAATAGGATTAGGCCAAAACTGGCCCAGGACACCTCCGCCCTCACCAAGCGAAATAGATAAATATTTTAGGACTCCTCAAATCAAGTTTTAAATCCCTATAAAACTATGTAAGTATCATTCTTTATTAAGATCCAGAGGAACTAATATCTATTCTTGAAATTTTCTTTTCTCAGAGCCATTCCTGGTAATCACAAAATGGCTGCTGCGCTGCATCAGCTGATAATCATCTCTGCTTACCGGAACCACCTTCCCAAAACTGCATTCTATGGAGACCCACCTACAATTCCATGGAGACCCACCTACAAATGCAGAACTGCACGAAACCCACCCTTAATCCAACCCTGAATAGAATCTATGTTCCCTATTGTTAAAAACTTTATGAGCTGATAATTAAAACACGTAGCCCCTCTCCCATTTACTTGCATGTAACACATTTTCAATAAAAAGGCACGATGATTCCTAGCAGTTGTCACTCCCCAGAGAGCGATCTCTGGGGGGTGTCCGGCATAGGACGTGCGTAAAAAGGCATCGAGGCCTGTGTCTTCTATTCACCTGCGCCGCCTCCGTCGAGATAACCCACCCACGCCGAGGCTAGTCCCCGGCATGTTCACACCTCATCAAGTTTGGTAGAGGAGTCAACCTCTGCTCTGATATGGGAGACACAACCTGGGAACTAATGCTGAAATTCTATCTTTCAATACTACAGAATCTACTCCAATAAATAGGGAAAAGTGAATAGTGCACCACATGACCAATAACTAGCACAGATCTTGAGAGAACAAGGGGATAATTCTCCCCAAGGTCAGCACAGCAGCCCCTCAACAACAATGAACAACATAAAGGAATTCACAGAAATGTCAGGAAAAGAATTCTGAACATTCATTGTGACAGAATTCAATGAGATGAAAGAGAAAACAACCATTTCCAGGAAATGAGAAAATCATTCCACGGCATGAAAGAGGAATTTCATATAGAGATAGACATTCTGAAAAAGAATCAAACAGAACTCCTGGAAATGAAGAATACAATACAAGAAATTAAAATCTCCCTAGAAAGCATTAACAGCAGACTGGACCATGCAGTAGAAAGAATTTCTGACCTTGAAGACAAAGTCTCCAACTTTGGTAGACCAAACCACCAAAAAGAATGAAAAAAAAAAAAAATGAGGATAACATGTGAAAAATTCTAGACACCATGAAACACCCAAATATCCATATAATGAGTGTTCCAGAAGATGAAGAAGCTGCTAAGGCATGGAAAACCTCTTTCATGAAATACTATCTGAAAATTTTCCAAATCTAGAGAAACATGGAGAGATTCAGACCCAAGAAATAAAAATAACTCCAAATAGAATCAACATAAAAAGATCCTTCCTCCAGCACATTATAGCCAGACTGGTAAAAATCACAAAGACAATATTCTTTTTTTAAAACTTTGTTTATTTATTTGTTTATTTCAATTTGACCAGAGAGGGAGAGAGGGAGGGAGAGAGAGAGAGAAAGTGAGAAAGAAAGCCACTAGGTCTGGGACTCGAACCGTGGCCAACCATGTGGGAATCCAGAACTTTTAACCACCATGCTACCTACCAGCCCCACACAAAGACAATATTCTAAAAATGGCAAGAGAGGAACAAGTTACTTAGAAAGATTATTCTATTAGGTTAGCATTAGACCTCTCAACTGAAACAATGAAGGCAAGGAAAGAATGGGAAGACATATTTAAAACATTGAAAGAAAAACGGTTTCAACCAAGAAAACTATATCCAGCAAGATTATCCAGCAAGATTATCCCTCAAGTGGGATGAACAAATAAGAGTATTCTTAGATAAACAAAAACGGAAAGAATTCACTAGACCAATTCTACAAGAAGTACTGAAGAGAGTATTTTATCTGGAAAACTAAAGAGAGACAAACAGAAATCAGATAACAAAAACAACCAAGAAAATGGCTAACAAACCAAGGGGGATACATCTACAAATATCAATAATAACATTGATCGTGAAGGGATTAAATTCTCCTCTTAAAAGACACAGATTGGCTGAATGGATTTAAAAAAAAAAAAAAAAAAAAAAAAAACAGAAATTGTCTATACGCTGCTTACAAGAAACACACCTTGGGGACCAGCAGTTAGCGTAATGGCTATGTCGCTGGACTCCCATGTAGTCGACCGTGGTTCGCGTCCTGGACCCGGTGACTTAAAACTCACGCCGAGTGCGTGTGCATGCATGCCCAAGATCCCGAGAGGAGAATGGAGGAGAAGGGATTGCAGTGTGGCCATCCCCCCTGGGGGGTGATTTCTCACTTTCTATCTCTCTGTCTCTCTCTGTCTGTCTGGCGAGCGCACGTGCCCTATAGCAAAAACCTCTCCAAAAAAAAAAAAAAAAAAGAAAGAAACACACCTTGGGACCAGCAGATAGCATAATGGTTACATCACTGGAGCTTAAAACTCATGCCAGGTGTGTGTGAGTGCATGTGCAAAATCCTGGAAGAATAGCAGAGAAGGGATTGCAGCATGGTCATCCCCACTGGGGGATGGGAGAGTGATTTCTCACTTTCTGTCTATCTCTTTAGCGAGTGCACATGCCCTATAGCAAAAAACTCTTAAAAAAAAAAAGCTATAAACAAGAAACACCTCACTGATAAAGACATACATAGACTAAAAGTGAAGGGCTGGAAAAAGGTATTCCATGCAAATGGAAACCAAAAAAGGGGGGGAAAAGCTGGAATTGTGATACTGATATCAGACAACATAGACTTTATGACAAAAGAAGCAAAAAAGAAACAAAGAAGGACATTATATAGTACTAAAAGGACTTGTTCACCAAGAAGATATAACACTTTTAAATATCTACACACCCAACACTAGCGCACCCAAATACATGAAAGAGAGACTGTTAGATCTCAAGGGAGAGATAGACCGCAACACAGTATTTGTTTGGGATCTCAACACCCGATTGTCTCCTCTGGACAGATCATTTAGCCAAAAACTAAACAAAGAGATACAAGATCTAAATGATACCATAAATGAAATGGACTTGACAGACATTTATAGAATATCATACCCACCTAGGACAAAATACATATTTTTCTCACTCCCACATGGAATATTTTCAAAGACAAACCTCATGATAGGACACAAAACAAGCCTTTACAAATTCAAATATAAAAACTGTACCTAGCAGGACCAGAAGTTGGCATAATGACTATGTCACTGGACTCTCATGTAGTCGACCATGGTCAAGTCCCAGACCCGGATGCTTATACTCACACCAGGTGTGTGTGCATGCGTGCCCAAGATCCCGAGAGGAGAATGGAGGAGAAGGGATTGCGGCGTGGCCATCCCCCCAGGGGGTAATTTCTCACTTTCTGTCTTCTTTCTCTCTCTGTCTTTCTGGCAAGCACACGTGCCCTATAGCAAAACCTCTCAAAAAAAAAAAAAAAAAAAAAAAAAAAAAAAAAAACAATAATAATAAAGTAAACTATATCTAGCATCTTTTCTAATCACAATGGAATCAAACTTGAAATCAACTACAGAAAGAGCACTCAAAAATACACAAACACATGGAAATTAAACAACCTACTCCTGAATGACTATACAACTAATGAAGAAATTAAGTCTGAAATCAACAGTTTCACAGAAACCAATGACAATGAACAAACAAGTGTCTACAACCTATAGGACACAACAAAAGCAGTCACAGACAGTAGTTTATAGCAATTAGTGCCCACAAGGAAAAAAAAAAAAAACAGCCTAATGACACAACTCGGGGAGATGGAAAAAAATCTAGGAGAAAAGAAATAATAACAGGTGATATTACAATGGATCTAACAGAAATACAAAGCATCATAAGAGAATACTATGAGCGATTATGTGCCAACAAACAAGAAAACCTAGAGAAGGAAAATTTTCTGGACACGTATAATTTATCAAGATTGAATCAGAAAGGAATAGAAAGCCTGAATAGACTCATAATAAGCAATGAGGTTGAATCAGTAATAAATTCTCCCAACACAGAAAAATCCAGGTCCCAATGGCTTTACTTCAGAATTCTACAAAACCTTTAAAGAAAAACTAACCCCAGTTTCCCTCAAACTATTACTAAAGATCCAAAAGGAAGGAACTCCATGAAGTCACTCTATGACGTCTCCATCATACTGATTCCAAAAACAGACAAGGACATAACAACGAAAAAAAATTTCATGCTAATATCCATGATGAATACAGATGCAAAAATTCTCGATAAGATGCAAATTATATTCAACAACACATTAAAAAGATTACACAATGACCAGGTAGGCTTTATTCCAGGAATGTGTGGATGGTTCAATATATGCAAAACAATAAATGTAACACATCACATTAACAAAAGGAAAGATTAAAACTACATGATCCTATCAGTCAATACAGAAAAAGCAGTTGATAAAATAAACATCCTTCATGATTAAGATTAATCAAAATTGGCATATAAGAGACACCCCTCAACACAATAAAAGCCATCTATGACAAACTCATAGCTAATATCATACTGAATGGGAAAAAGCTGAAACTTTTTCCACTAAAAACTGTAACAAGACAAGGCTGCCCCCTTTCTCCACTCTTCTTCAACATAGTACTGGAAGGTCAAGCCCTTACAATCAGATAAGAGAGTCAAACAAAAACATTAAAATAGCAAAAGAAGAAGTTATATTTGCAGATGATATGATTCTGCACACAAAATCCAAAAGAATCCACAAGAAAACTCCTGGAGGTTATAAATGAATACAGTAAAGTGACAGTATACAAAATCAACATACAAAAATCTGTAGCATTTTTATACTCCAACTGTGAACAAACTGAGACAGAATTGAAGAAAGCTATTCCATTTACAATAGTCACAAAAACAATAGGAACAAACCTAACCAAAAAAGTCAAAGACCTCTACACGAAAAACTATGAAACACTTGAAAAAGAAATGTAATGCGTGGGAAAACATCCCATGTTCCTGGGTTAGAAGAATTAATATAATCAATATGTCACTCCTATCCACACTAATCTACAAAGTCAATGCAATTCCAATCAAACTACTAGAGATAGTCCTCACAGAAATAGAAAAAAACAATTATAAAATTTGTCTGGAATCATGAAAGGTCTCATACCACCAAAGCAACACTGCAAGGGGAGGAAAATAGGAAGCATCTCACTTCCTGGTTTCACAACATATTACAAAGCTGTGATCATCAAAATAGCATAGCGCTGACACAAAAACTGGCAGGTAGACCAATGGAACAGAATTGAGAACCCCAAAATAAACCCCAAAACATAGAGCCACTGATCCTTGACAAAGGACGCAAGATAATCCAGTGCCAAAAAGAAAATCTCTTCAGCAAATGGTACTGGGAAAACTGGATATCCACTGCAGAAGAATGAAACTGGACCTTCTCTCTCACTGTTAACAAAAATCAACTCAAAATGGATTAAGGATCTAAACATAAAGCCTCAAACTATAAAACTACTAGGGGAAAACTCTTGGAGACATTGGAGTAGGCAAAAACTTTTAAAAGAAGACCCCTAAATCACAGGCAATAGTCCCAAAAATAGACAAGGGGGACTATATTAGGCTGAGAAACTTCTGCACAGCAAAAGAAGCAGTAACTAGAGTAAAGGGACAACCCTCAGAGGGGGAGGATATATTTGTAAACTATACCTCAGATAAGAGACTGATAACCAGAATATACAGGGAACTCAAGCAGCCTACCTCCAAAAATAAATAAATAAATAAATAAATAAATAAATAAATAAATAATCAATCAAATTAAAAGATGGGAAAATGGGGACCAGCAGGTGGCATGGTGTTTAAGGCGCTGGATACCCCCACATGGCCAACCACATTTCGAGTCCTGGATCTGGTGGCTTGCTTTCTCACTTTCTCTCTCTCTCTCTCTCTCTCTCTCTAGCTCATCAAATTAAAATAAATGAATGAATAAATAAAATAAAATAAATCATTCCTTTAAAAAAATAAATAAAAGATGGGAAAATGAACTGAAAAGACAACTCTCCAAGGAAGATATATTAACGGCCAAAAAGTTTATGAAAATATGTTCGACATCTCTTATCATAAGGAAAGTGCAAATCAAAATCACAATGAGATGCCACTTAACACCAGTCAGAATAGCTAAAATTAAAAAAGAAAAAAAAGAAAGAATGATAAGTGCTGGTGGGGCTGTGGTGAAAAGGGAATGCTCCTACAATGTTGTTAGGAATGCAAATTAGTACAATCACTGTGAAGAAAGATATGGAGATTCCTCAGAAACCTACAACTAGAAATCCCATTGGACCTAGTAACTCCACTCAGGTATTTACCCAAAGGATAAGAAAACCCTCAGCTGGAAAAACACTTGTTCATCTGTTTATTGCAGAATTATTTACAATTGCTAGGACATGGGATCAACCCAAATGTCCAACAATAAACAAGTGGATTGAAAAAAATGTGGCATATGTACTCCATGGAATAAAAAACAATGAGACCCTGACATCTGATGCAAAGTGGAAGAATATGGAAGATTTAATGCTAACCAAAGCCAGCCAGACTATGAAAGACAAATTTGCATGTCCCCACTCAATATATACTGATTGTCTGCACTCTATAGCAGAAACTGAAAGTTTGGAAGGTAAAATAGCAGGGAGGGCAACTGAAGATACTAGACATAGTAAGGATATGGGTAATAAGGGGGTGGGTAGTAGGGGGAGAGAGGGAGAGGAACCAGAAAAAAAAACGTTTAATTGACACAAAAACAAAATGTTATTTGCTGATGATAATGTACAAGGTAACGTCTTTGTCTTGACTGATGGGCACTGTATTCGTGCTGGGAAATACCATATTGTACACTGTAAAGATGTATAGTGATTAAACGTAAATTATATGTATATGCGTGTGTGTGTGTGTGTGTGTGTATTTTTTTTGTTGTTGATTTTTTAAGTCGGGTTGGGGAGAGGGCGGCAGGTGGCATGGTGGTTAAGGCACTGAACTCCCACGTGGCTGACCACAGTTTGAGTCCCAGTCCTAGAAGCTTACTTTCTCACTTTCCCTCTCTCTCTGTCTCTCTGGTCAAATTAAAATAATAATAATAATTTCAATTATAACAAATAAAATAAAATAAATAATTCTTCTTTTAAAAAAGGCAGAGGTGGGGGCAGCGGGTGGTGTGGAGGTTAAGGTGATTGGATTCCACATCATTAACTGCACAGTTCGAATACCAGACCCAGCAGCTTGAAAAACATGGTAGGCATGTGTGCATAGATGCCCAAAATCCCAAGAGGAGAATGGAGGAGGGATTGCAGCATGGCTATCCCCTCTGGGGGGTGATTTCTTACCCCCCCCCTCCCCCAATGGCCCCTGTCTCTCTCTGGCAAGCATACATGCCTTATAATAGCAAAAATCTAAAAAACAAAAAAGGAGCATTTTTGGTCTAGTATATATTGGCAAACCTTTTGAATGTCTTTGCAATGTTAATTCCTTTAGTATACATTATTTTATTGTAGTAAAGCCAATTTCCTGGCCTTGGGCACTTTTATCCCAATGTAAGCTGTGAAATACTTCCATTCTACATCCTGGTGATTTTTTAGGATTTGCTGCTATGATGTGAATGTACACATCCTCCAACATTCAGATGTTGGAACATAAACCCCAAGGTGATGCTATTAGAAGGTAGAGCCTTTAGGAGGTGCATAGGAGGGCAGAGCCTTCGTGAATGGGATCAACGACCTTATGAAAGGGCTGAAGGAAATAGATTGGCACTTTTGTCTTTCCATTTCTCCTGCCACATGAGGGCACCGCATTTGTCCCTTCTACTCTTCGTCCTTTCCCATCATGTGAAGGTGCTTGAGGAAAATGCCGTCATGGGACAAGCCTTCGCAAGACACTGTCTGCTGGCACGGCATTCCTGGATTTCCCAGAGCTGTGAGGAATACATTTCTGTAGTTTATAAATTACCCAGTCTGGGATATTTTGTTATAGGAGCCAGAACAGATGAAGGCACTTTATGTTACGTGTTATTTCAAGATACGAAAGTTCAATTCTGGGATATTTTCTTTTATTATCCCTCTGGTGGTTTTCTTTCACTCATTACGTGTTTTTCTTTCTGAAAGTCATATAATTGAATATTGGATGACTCTTGTACTATAACTCTTGTTTTTTAATCTTTCTCGTCTCTATTAGGGAATATGATTCAGCCAGGGGTTTCTTGTTTTTTTTTTTTTTTTTTTTGGAGAGGTTTTTCGCTATAGGGCGCGTGCGCTCGCCAGACAGAGAGAGAGAGACATAGAGACAGAAAGCGAGAAATCACCCCCCAGAGGGGATGGTCACACCGCAATCCCTTCTCCTCCATTCTCCTCTCGGGATTTTGGGCACGCACGCACACGCGCCCGGCGTGAGTTTTAAGCCACCGGGTCCGGGATGCGAACCACGGTCGACTACGTGGGAGTCCAGCGACATAGCCATTACGCTAACTGCTGGTTCCCTTGTTTTTGAAACACAAGCAGTCAAGTGGTAGATTGGTATTCTTTCAGAGGCTCAAGAATCTTGAGACAAAGATCTCAAAAACTCTTCTTCATGGCTACAAGATAGCTGCTCCAGCTCCAACCACCCTGTCCACATTCAAGGCAGGAATAAAGAAGGAGAAGGAAGCAGAAAGGGCTTCATTTGTACCATGAAAGTGAAAGCTTTCTAGAAATCTTTTGCAGACTTCAATTTATAATTCATCAATCAGAAATGTTTCCAAAGGCAAATCTAATTACAGGGCAATCTAGTAATGAAACTTTAGTATTCTGTTCCCAACAGTAGAGAGAGGCAAGAGAAAGGAAGTTTTTGTTTTTTTTTGTTTTGTTTTTTGTTTTTTGGGGTTTTTTTTCCTAATTAATGAGCCAACTTATTCCTCTATCTTTGAGTCTTTATTTTTACTACTTTTTGCAAGAATTCTTCAATGTTATCTCCTAAACTTTCTTTTGAATATTTTTTCATTTCTGCTCTAATTACTTAAATTCTGAACTCTTTCTTGTTCTCAGATATTTCTTTTTGTTGTTGTTTTGTTTTAATAGCTTTCCTTCTTGTTTCATAGTTGCAGTATTTTATCATTTCTCTAAAAATATGTATAATTGTTCCTTAAGGATTTTTCTCTCTCCGTACAATATATTGTTTTATTTTTTTCAGAAGAGATCGGTCTTTACACACACTCATTCTTTTGCCTCTGTTCATTATTTGGGTGGTACAAAAGTCTGCTAATCTTGGTTTTCGGTTTATACTCAAAATGATACACCAAGGAGTTTTTTGAAAAGAGCTGTGTGATCAGACCAGAGCTGTCACCTGGGCATCTGCCGAATGGTCAGGTGTTGAAGCAGCTCTTTCCTTCATGACTCCCCACAGATAAGTATGTCTTCTGTGTGAGCATTTTCTCTGGTCCCCTTGGGTTTTCCCATTGACTTTCTAGTCTGGTCTTCCCAGACATGGTAGCATTAGAGAGCGAAGTCCAGCCACTGGGCTTGGTGCCATAGTGAGAGGAGAAAGGATGACTCCTCACAGCTGGAGTCTGGCCAGCAGCTCCAGAGAAGAAACTTCGCCTTCTGCAGTGGGTCAGAAGTCTAATATCTTTCAAGAAACTTCCAAACATTCTCCCTGAGCTCATGCCCATGATTCCACAGCCCCTTTTCACTGTCCTAGTGTCTCCAATTCCAGAGCACTTCAAGGATTCTGTTAAAAAAAACTTTTGTTTCTCCTTAGTCTTCTCTTCCTCGGGTGCTTGAATTTTGGCTTCCTCTCCTCCACTTAAGTCATTCTTCAAACCACTTTTCATCTCCTCTATTCCTATTTTCCTCCAATTCTCTTTCTTCTTATGGGTTTATACCTTTTTTATTCCTTCACTGTAATTGTGATGGGAATGGAGCTTACACACACACACACACACACACACACACACACACACACACCAAGTCTTCAAAAAGTTCGTGGAAAATGTTCATGGAAAATGTGTACTATAGGAAAAAATTATAGATATTCAGTTTTTGCCCCAAAATAAACATCGATTTTAATTCCATTTTCCACATTCTTTTCAAGTCCCATAATGTGTGTTTAATCTGCTATGCTAACTGAAATCCAAACATAAATTTTTTTTGAGAGATTTTCACTATAGGGTGCGTGCACTCGCCAGACAGACAGAGAGAGACAGAGAGACAGAAAGCGAGAAATCACCCCCCAGGGGGGATGGTCACGCCGCAATCTCTTCTCCTCCATTCTCCTCTCAGGATCTTGGGCACGCACGCACACGCGCCCGGCATGAGTTTTAAGTCACCGGGTCCGGGACGCGAACCGCGGTCGACTACGTGGGAGTCCAGTGATATAGCCATTACGCTAACTGCTGGTTTCCCAAACATAAATATTTTTTAATTCTTCCATTTTCACAACATATCCCCCCATTTAAAAAGTCCCAAAGAGTTTTTGTTAGTGTATCACCTGCCTCCAGTCACACTATGTCTTAGCAAATATTCAAGCATACACCAGACTGAAAGGCTTGACAAATACTCTTCTGAGAAACCTGCATTTGATCACATGAATCCCTATGGATTCTCCAAAATAAACAATTAGCTAACATTTATAAAAAGAAGATGGAACAAATACAGTAAGTGTTTGTGTTCCACAAGTCAAACACAGAGAGGGTTTTGAAGAGGAAATCTGATATCACAAGGTCTGGGAGGTCAGAACAGAGTGAGGTAGGCTTGTACATTAAAGCAGCTAGACACCTGCAAAACCAGTGATTGCCAGGTAAAAATAAATGGTGAAATCATCTACACAATCTCATGATGGTTAAACAAAAGGAAAGACATGTTGAGAAGCTAAAGCACTGCAAAAGGAAATCAAAAGCTGCCTTAACTTTCTGGAGAAAGTTTACTAGAGCTTATCTCCTAAGAATAGCTTATGAGGTGTTATCTTTTGCTCTAACAAATCTACTTTTGGGGACTTGTTCTACAGATACAGTTGCCCAAGAGTCCAGTGAGGTGCATTTAAGGACTTTTATTTTGGGACATTTTTGATAATTACACAAAAAAGAAACATCCTACCTTTCATAAGACCCACCAGACCCAGGTGGCCAGTGGCCACAGGAATGGCACCTATACTGGGAGGGTAAACCAAAGGACTGAAAACACGGGTATCTGAGCGAGGGCTGTGGCTCAGCACCAGCAGCGAGCGAGGACGCCCTGGGCTGCGCAAAGCCTGTTTTCAGCAGTTACACTTCAGGGCTGCTGACGGTTCTCAGCCTCTCCAGTCTCTGTCTGGTGTTTGGAAACCAGATTGGCCTCATTACACTGAATAAAACCTTGGTGCAGACCATGGGAGGAGATTGGACTTCTTTCTCTTCCTGGCAGTAAAACAGAGTCTCTACTCTCTCCTTCGTGGTGGCCGAGTAGGCCTAGTGGGGAGTTAGGATTTTCGCCACCACCAGAGGTTACAAGGCCACCCCCACACGGTGTCAGCAGAGACTATGTGGAGGTCAAAGGCCGGCGGGTCTATACCAAATATCTATTATTCATGTCACTTGGAGCCCAAGACAGGAGAAAGAAGGCAAAACAGAAAAAGTATTCTAACAGACATAATGATTAAAAACTTCCTAAATTTGCTAAGAGATGTAAACTTACAGTTTCCAGAAGCTGAGCAAACCTCAGAAATGAGAATTTCATACACAAAAAAAGTCAAATTTCTTTAAACTAGAGACAGAGGAAAAAAATCTTGAAATGAGGCAGGAAAAAAAAAAAAAAAAACAAGAGGAAAACCAATTAGATTGGCAACTCATCTCCCATCGTAAACCATATACACAAGAGAAAGTGGCTATATATATATATATATATATATATATATATATATATATATATAAACACATATACACACATACATATATATATATTTATATTTACATTTATATTTATATATATTTGCCATAGGATATGTGTGCTCCCTAGAGAGAAGAAAGAAAGAGAAAGGGAGAAGGCACCCTCCAATGGGGTGTGGCCATACCACAATCACTTCTCCTCCATTTCTCCATCTTGTGGGGATTTGGGGCATGCAAATCCTGGTATGTTTTTCAATCCTCTGGCAAATTCAGAGCCAGGATTCAAACTGTGGTCAACCATGTGGAACCTGACTCCCTTAGCCACTAGGCAACAGGGCTAGCCCAGCAAAATATTTTTCAACAGCTAAAAGAAAGAGAACTGCTAACCTAGAGTCCTATAACCAACAAAAACATCCTTCCAGAATTAAAGGGAAATCATAATATTCTAAGATGAAGGAAAAGTAAGAGAATTTGTCACCAAAGAATTACTCCAGAGAAATGGCTAGAGGAAGCACTGGAAACAGAAAGTAGATGGTACAAAGAAGCATGAGATATCACGAGGCACGGTAACACAAATATGGGTAAATAGAACAAGCTTTCTTCTCATGTGTTTCTAAAGCATGAGAACATAACCATAAAGGAACATTTATAACACTATCTGATGTGGTTCTCAATGTATATAAAGGAAATATTTAAGACAATTTTGTTATAATCAGGAAAAGGTAAAGGGATGTAAAAGGAAAAGGTGTTTGTCTACTTCAAGCAAACAAAAGTACAATAACAATTGACTGCATTCGATTATGTCTATATAGCGTAATACCTAGAACAAACACTAAAAATATTCTACAAAGAGATATATTCAAAAAACCTTAGATAAATCAAATAGACATGTTCAATTAATTCAAAATAAGAAAGAAAAAAGTAAACAGAGAAACAAACAAAACAGAAAAAAACAAAACAAAAAATAAAATGGCAGACTTAAGGTGTAACGTATCAATAATTACATTAAGTGCAAATAGTCTAAATACATCAATTAAAAGAAAGAAATTGAGGTGGGGGGGCTCAACTCAGCTGGATCCCACATGGCCAACTGTGGTCTCATTCCTGACCCCGAGAGGCCTGAAGAACACACTGGATCATGTGTGTACATGTCCACCTGCCTGACGGGATAGAGAAGTGGAGGAAGACGGATTGTGGTATGACCAATGTGTGTGGGAGGTGCTTTCTCTCCCTGTTTTTCTCTTTCTCTCTCCCCCTCATTTTCTCACTTTTTATCTGGTAAGCACATGTGCCCTCTGGCAATAAATAAGGACCCAACTATATATGCTGTCAGATCCAACATATTCGCTTCAAATAAAATGACACTGGTAGAGTGAAAATTCAAAAATGGAAAAAGATATATCATACAAGCAGTAATAAAAGGAAAATAAGAATGACCATATTAATGCCTGTTAAAATAGACTTTAGAGCAAATAAAATTGCCAGAAACAAAAGAGGTGTTACATAATGATTAAAGGATCAACCCACCAAGAAGTGGGTTATACCAAAACCAGACAAAGCCACAAGACAAGAAAAGAAACAAATAGTGGGCCAACCCCATAGCCTAGTGGTCGAGGGAGCCGATCTCACCATGGCCGACCATGGTTCAAACGTAGGCCCCAGTGGCTTGAAAAATGTGCCAGGCACATGTGTGTACATGCCCCAAATCCCCAAAGGATAGAGAAATGGAGAAGGGACTATAGCATGACTACGCCTCATTGACAGGTGCTTGCTCACTCGCTCGCTCTCTCTCTTCCTCTTCTTTCTCTGGCAAGTGAACATGCCCTCTAGTAATAAAAATAATAATAATAATTTTAAAAAAAAAAAACAGAAAAATACATTCCAGTATCTTCTAAAATAAAAAATCCTGAGAAAAATATTAGCAAGTAAAATTCAGTCATATATAAGCAGGATTCACCACAACTCACTGGGGTTTATTCTAAAGATGCAAGTTTCATTCAATATAGGAAAATCAGGCAAAGTAATCAACCACATTAACAAGTCATTGAAGAAAAATCACATCAATTGGTGTGGAAAAATTATCTGATAAAATTCAACACCTATTCATGATCTTAAAAAGAAGAAAAAGAAAGATAAGAACAGAAGGGAAATTTCTCAGCTTGGTAAAGAGCAAAAACAAAATACCTATGGCAACATTGTACTTAATGGTGGAAAAACTGAAATGCTTTCTCCTAAGATCAGAAAAAAGGTAAGAGCATTCATTCTTATTCAGTGTGGTGCTGAAATGTATATAAAGGAAATGAAGTTTTAGCCAGTGTTATAAGGAAAAATAAAATAAAATAATTAAATATGAAAAGGAAGATATAATTGTCTATACACAGAAAATTCCAAGGAGTATACAAGACAAAACAAACTCTTAGTACTAGTGAATACAATATACAAGACAAACACAAAAACCAATTGTATTGGGGCTAGAGGGTGACCTGGTGGTTAAGGTACTGGTATCCCACATGACCACCTGTGGTTCAAGTCTCTGACCTGGCAGCTTGAAAAATCACACTGGGAGTTTGTGCATGCATGCCCAAAATCCAAGGAGAATAGAGAAGGGATTGCAGCGTGGCTATCCCCCGCCCCAGAGGGGGGGTGATTTCTCGCTTTCTCTCTCCCTGTCTCTCTGTTGACCACACATGCCCTGCAACAAAAACCTCTCAAAAAAAAAAAAAAATCAATAGTATTGCTGTATACTAGCAATGAATATTTGGTGGCTGCTAAATTTTAAAATATGATACCATTAACAATAATTAACTAAAAAAAAAAAGTGGCATATTTAGGTATAAATCTAACAAAACATGCCCAGACTTCTATATGGAAAACTACACAATGCTGATGAAAGACATCCAAAAAGATCTAAACAAAGGAAGAGACTTACTGCATTTATGGGCTAGATTGACTATAATAAAGTTACAGTCCTGAGCCAGCAGGTGGCGTGGAGGTTAGGGCAGCTGGATTTCACATGGCAGTTTGCAGTTTGAGTCCTATACCCTGCAGCTTGAAAAATCACACCAGGTGTGGGCGCATGCATGCCCCAAATCCCAGGAGGAGAATGGAGGAGAAGGGATTGCAGCGTGGCCATCCTCCCTGGGGGTGATTTTTCACTTTCCCTCTCATGCTTGCTCTCTCTCCCCAGCAAGCACATAAGCCCTATGGCAAACAAACAAACTGCTATGAGGTATCACCATAGCACTACCTACCTATCAGAATGGCTAAGGTAAGAAAAAAAAAAAAGGAATGACAATAACAAATTCTGACACAGATGCAGAGAAATTGATCACTCAGATATTGCTAGTAGGAAGGTAAAATGGTAGAGTTCGGCAGTTTCTTAGAGTTAAACATACAGGACCAGCAGATGGCATAATGGTTACATCGCTGAACTATCATGTAGTCAACAGCAATTTGAATCCTGGGCCCAGCAACTTAAAACACACCACATGTGTGCCTAAGATCCTGAGAGGAGAATGGAGGAGAAAGGATTACAGCGTGGCCATCCCCCCCCTGGGAGGTGACTTCTCTCTTTCTCTCTGTCTCTCTGTCTCTCTCTGTCTCTCCAGTGAGCACATACTTCGTATAGCAAAAATCTCTCTAAAAAAAAAAAAAGCTAAATATGCAATAGTCACACAGCCCAGCAATTGAGCTCCTGGGCATTGATCTTAGAGAAATGAAGATGCATATTCACACGACAATCTGTACACAAATGTGTGTAGCAGCTTTATTCACAATAGTCCCAAGCTGGAAACAATCTAGTTGTCCTTCAATGTGAATGGTTAAATGTAAAAAAAAGTAATAGTTAAAAAATAATATTGTATCATATCATGCAAAAATGTTTCAGCAAAAAGAAGGAACAAACTATTGATAGACACAACCAAAATGCATCGCCAGACAATTATGTTGAGTGGGAAAAAAGTCCCAAAAGATTACATAATGTATGATTGCACTTTTGTAACATTCTTAAAGGGACAAAACTGTAGGAATGGAGAGTAGATTCGTGGTTGCCAGGCGCTGTGGAGGGGGAGAGAGCAGAAAGGAAGGACTACGGCTGTGAAATGGCAACCCGAGGGACCTTGATGGTGATGAAAATGTTGTGTCTTGACTGTATCCGGGTCAATATCCTGGTTATGATATTGTGCAAAAAGTTTGACATAATGTTTCCACTGAGAAAAATTGGAGAAAGGGTACATAAGATCTCTATTACAATTATCTCAAAATAGAAAGTTTATTTATTTATTTATTTATTTGTTTATTTATTTTGGAGAGGTTTTTGCTATAGGGCGCGTGCGCTCGCCAGACAGACAGAGAGAGACAGAGAGATAGAAAGCGAGAAATCACCCCCCCAGGGGGGATGGCCACACCGCAATTCCTTCTCTTCCATTCTCCTCTCGGGATCTTGTGTCGGGGACCAGCCTCGGCGGGGGTGGGTTATCTCGACGGGGGGCGGCGCAGGTGAACAGAAGACACAGGCCTCGATGCCTTTTCACGCACGTCTTATGCCAGACACTCCTCAAAGATTGCTCTCTGAGGAGTGACAACTGCTAGGAATTATTGTGCCTTTTTATTGAAAATGTGTTACATGCAAGTAAAGGGAGAGGGGCTACTTTAATTATTAGCTCATAAAGTTTTTAATAATAGGGAACATAGATTTTATTTAGGGTTGGATTAAGGGTGGGTCTCGTGCAGTTTAGGATTGGATTAAGGGTGGGTCTCGTGTAGTTTTGCATTTGTAGGTGGGTCTCCATGGAATTGTAGGTGGGTCTCCATAGAATGCAGTTTTGGGAAGGCGGTTCCGGTAAGCAGAGATGTTTATTAGCTGATGCGGCACAGCAACCATTTTGTGATTATCAGGAATGGCTCTGAGAAAAGAAAATCTTAAGAATAGATATTAGTTTCTCTGGATTTTAATAAAGAATGATACTTACATAGTTTTATAGGGATTTAAAACTTGATTTGAGGAGTCTTAAAATATTTATTTATTTCGCTTGGTGAGGGTGGAGGTGTCCTGGGCCAGTTTTGGCCTAATCCTATTTTAAGTAAAGAAAGGATTAAGTTTACTTTAAATGTATTTTGAAGGGCCTTCCAAAGGTCAAGATTATTTTTGCTTAGATAGAACTTTAGCCCACCCTCTACTGTGACCATGGAGATAAAGCATTGTAATTAATAGTAGGTGATTATAGTAAAGGGGAGCGGTTGGGGGAGTTCCTGGAAAATTTTATTATATACTCAGGATGTATAAGAGAGCTATGCAATTTTTTTATAGTAGTAAATTGGGGAGTCAGAGGGGGGTCGCTTCCCAGCAAGGCTACCAGTTTTCTGGAGCAAATAGCAAGCAGCCTTGCTGACATGCTAATTGACTCAAGCTTTGTTCCAAGGTCAGGGGGTGCACAACAGTGGCTTTGCCAGCATATTGACCTGACCGGAAGCAGAGCTCAAAGGTCGGGGGGGGGGCTCAAACAGATCCTGGGGCCTCGCCGGGTCGGACTCCTCCAATCTTGGGCACGCACACACACGTACCCGGCGTGAGTTTTAAGCCACCGGTCCGGGACACAAACCGCGGTCGACTACGTGGGAGTCCAGCGACATAGCCATTACGCTAACTGCTGGTCCCTAAAAATGGACTTTTGAAATAGAATAGAGGGAGGGCTGAAAAGCTGGGACCACCATGGACTCTACCACACCACTCCGACCCCTCCAGGACTAGGAATACTTACTAGGAATACTTACTAACACTCTTCTTTCTTACAACTCTTGCCCACTCTCCCTGCCCCATGCAAGTAAGGGGGAAATGAGAGGAGGCAGGAGAGGAAACAGAGCATGGAGTGTGTGTGCACACACACGCACGTGCTATGGGGGATGGTCCTTAGAAATCCCATCTTTGTGGTACTATTGGGTATTTGTAAAAGTCATGATGTATTTCTTCTGTTTTTTTATACAAAAATGTGTCATGACGTTTCCAACAACCCAATAGCACTGCCAATGTAAATGTCTTTTCTTCTCATGGCCAACTGTGACTATTGTCCATTACTTCAAGGACCCTACAACCAACCTGAATGTCCTTTTGCCAAAGGCAGATCACAGGGGGAGGGAATTGATGGTGTCTACAGATTTCCTATCCTGAACTGAGCTGCCTCTGCCATGTCCATTGCCACTTGTCTCCACCTCCCCTAGCCCTGTCCCAATCTTTATTCCATCTGCTGCCTCATCTGTCATTCTCTGCTCATCCCTTCAATCTTCTAAACTCTCTGACCCTTCCCAGCACTCGCCACACTTTTATTTTATTAGAATTCCTGTCCATAGTCACTGAGAGCAATTCTCTTAACCTCCATCACCTTATCTATAATATGTGGATAGCAGCAGGAGCTACAGAGCTGATGTGAGGTTGAAATGGCATAACTCACTTAATGAATTTACACTGCCTGGTTTACAGAAATCCCCCAAGAAATCTTAGGATTTATTTTCTTTCAGTATGGAAGTCAGAGTTATGCTCAGTCTCACAGCAGACACTTAAAGTAATCCTGGTATTCCAAGTCGGAACACTGAAAATACTTCGCCATAGAAACACTGTGATCATATTCTACACTATTATTACTCCTAAAAATTCTACGATTTCAGTTCTTCAACTTAACTCTATAGGTTAAATGGACTGCTTTGGACTGGCCCAGCAAAACTAACCACGATGAAGAATATTATGGCAAGGGGAAAATGTGAGTTCTAATCAAATCCCTTGTGAATGGACTTTTGAAATAGAATGCCCTCTAAAGTTAGGTATTGCCTAGAGTTTAATGTACGGAAAGATGCTTTGAAGACAGTAAGTGTATCAAGCCGATGCATGGCAGATATTTTAAACGCTCGGGGTCAAGGATGAAAAAGCAAACTAAGCTATAAAGAGAACCAGATGAATTGTGGGGGATGGATGGAGGTTAACAGGAAGGACGATCCTTGGGAAGGAGCTTCAATACAGGGAAAACAGGATCCTAAAACCAATGCCAAATGGGGTACTACTTGTTGGTACAGAGTCTGTGAAAACAGAAAGGTCTTAACCAGAAGCTTGTAGGCATATATCTGGGACCCAAATGAAAAGGGAATAGATAGACCCATAATTTGAGAATGAAATTAAATAGCTAGGAGAAATACAAAACCATAACTTCAAGGCCAAGAACCTAGAAGAAATAGATTTGGGACCTTTTTGTGAAAGTGCTTGATAAGGATTGAAAAGCACCATAAGCTGAAGCTAAGCTGAAGGGTTTCAGCATTTAGCATTTAGCAAATGCTTTTAGATGAAGCCGACTTCTCACTGTAGTAAAAGCTCAACCACATTGACCTTCTGGGTACACTGGACAACAGTAAGCAGGGTGGAAAGGGCTGGGGAAGGGATATTCCAAGATCTAGAGGGAAGTGGGGGAAATAGCTGGCTTTTGGTGGAGGCTCAGTCTCCTGCCTAGGGATCAGCAGGAGCCAAGAAGTAACCTGAGTGAGACCCAAGTGTCTCCGGGCCCTGTCTCAACCTCACTAATGCACCAGGCATCTGTGCATTTGTGTATCTGTGATACGCGTGAACCCTAAAATGTCACTGAGATTTTCAGTGATGTTGAACCCCAGCTAGTACACAGGAATCCCAGGAATGCACCCTGTATTCCCCTCTCCACATCCCTGACCGTGGTCATCACATTTCTGCTGGAATACCCTTAATCATCGCTCATGAGGCACCCATCCTCTCACCAGAAAAACGTTCTCTGTACAGCCTGAACAAATCTTCCCCCTCGCGACTTCTGGTCCCTGGTCCTCATTCTGCTCTCTGGTGCTACAATCCTTCCTCCCAGTGAGTCAGTTCCATTCCTCTAAATCTTCTCTATTCTAGGATAGAGTCAACAAGCATCGCATGATGGCCTGACGTAGGCAAAGACCAGGCATGTGCTAAGTGAGACCCTAAAGTGAATATTATTTCCTTGCTCTTCAGGCAAACTGAGTGAAGACACAGGCATGGACACTGGACTCTAATGCAAAGAAGACAGGTACAATATAAATATTCAAAGCTTACTGTGGTCTAGGTTTGGGGAAAGAGTAAACCAACTCAGCCATGAGGATCTGGAAGGGTTTCTAAGAGGTGGGACTTGAGATGGAATTTGAAAGACTTCAATAAGTGGATGTGGTAAAAAGGCAGGTGCTGAGTGGAAAAAATAGGGCATGGCATTATGAAGTTTGGTTTCTTCTCTCATCTTTTCAGTTTTGTTTTGTTTTGTTTTTCATTGAGAATAACCGCATGTACAATGTGATATTTATTATGTAGAATGATTAAATCCTGCTAATTAACAAGCCTACCACCTTCCATATTAGCTTTTTTTTTTTTTTTTTTTTTTTTTTGTCATGAGCATGTTAAAAATCTACTGTCAGGACCAGTAGCTGGCATGGTGGTTAAGGCATTAGACTCCCACATAGTCAACTGTAGTTCAAGTCCCAGACCGGGTGGCTTGCTTTTTTACTTTCTCTGTATCTCTCGCTGTCTCTGGTGAGTGTGTGTGCTCTATAGCAAATTAAAATGATAATAATAAATAAAATTAAATAAATAATTCTAAAACAAACGTACTCTCTTAGCGATTTTAAAATGTACAGTGCATTTTCATTTATTATAGTCACAGTTCTGTGCAATAATTACTAATGCTTATTCTTCCTGTCTGACTAAAACTTTGAACCCTTTGATCAGCATCTCCCCTTTTCCTAGCCATCTTCTCTCCCCCAGCCACTGGTAACCACCGTTCTACTCCGCTACTAAGAGATAAACTTTTAGATTTCACATATAAATGAGGTCATGCAGTATTTATCTTTCTGTGCCTGATTTTTTTTTTTTTTTTTTTGGAGAGGTTTTGCGATAGGGTGCGTGCGCTCACCAGACAGACAGAGAGAGACAGAGACAGAAAGTGAGAAATCACCCCCTAGGGGGGATGGCCACACCGCAATCCCTTCTCCTCCATTCTCCTCTCGGGATCTTGGGCACGCATGCACACGCGCCCGGCGTGAGTTTTAAGCCACCGGGTCCGGGACGCAAACCACGGTCGACTACGTGGGAGTCCAGCGACATAGCCATTATGCTAACTGCTGGTTCCCTCCTCTCCCTTTTTAAGGCTAAATAGTATTCATTTGCGTGAGTGCATGTGTGCGTATATGTACACACTTTGTTTTTCATTTCTTGTTCCATATCTTGGCTGTTACAAACAACTCTGCAGTGAACATGAGAGTGCACATAGTTCTTCAACATACTGATTTCGATTCCTTTGAATAATGTTATGGCTTGGGTCATGGGGGTTCCCCAGAGTTTCATAGTTTGGAATGTGATGTAGGGAGGTGGTAAGGCCTAGTGGATGGTGAGTGGTTCATGGTAATCGCATCATGGAGACAACACTTTTGTGAATGAATTAATGACGTCTCACAAGACTCAGCAAGTTTTAGATCTCATGAAAAGAGGTTGGTTTTCATGAGAGCTGGTTGCCTCTCTCTGCATGGGCCCACCACTCTCTATGCTTCTATCGGCCATGCTATAGGCCTACACCTTTGGACTTTCTAATCACCAGAATCATGAGTTTTGTAAATAAACCTTTATCTTCTTTATAAACCATCCAGTCTTAAGTAGTTCTGCTAGTAATACAATAGACTAACACAAATATATACCCGGAAGAGGGATTGCTGAACCAGGACCTTGGTTTCTTCTATTTGACCTTGAGTTTATCTAAAATGAAGGCTCTAAACTAAGTGATCTCTAAAGTCTAGTGATAGAGACTATGAAAAGTATAAAGTTGGACATTTCAACTTAGGTAAGAATCCAAAAATGTGAAGGGCGCCCACACAGAGAGTGGGGTATATGTTTGGGACAGAGGTGGTAGAGACGGAAAGGGGATCGCTGATTCAATATTCCGCCTGCCACATGGATGCAGCCCCCACCGTCATACTGATCATGACCCTTTGGGACATTGACAATGTTCTCCTTAGAATAATAATAATGAGGGCCCGCCCCATAGCCTAGTCGTTAAGGGAGCTGCTCTCACATGGCCAACCATGGTTCAAAGCTTTGCCCCGATGGATTGAAAACTACACCAGGTGCATGTGTCCACATGCCCAAAGTCCCAAAGGGAGGGAGAGATGGAGGAAAAGGATTGTGATGTAATAATGCGCCACTGGGTAATGGCGGGGTGGGGAATGCTTTCTCTCTGTACTTATCTGTCTCTTTTTCTGTCTCTGGAGAGTGCACGTGCCCTCTGTAAATTTTTTTTAAAGAAGAAAGAATGGGGATGTGGTATCACCAGACCCATCAGCAACAACAACATTTCTGTAGCATGTCTATAAGCCAGATATGTTTGGAAGCACTTTACATCCCTTTGAACCTTCATAACAGTCCCAATAAGATATGTACAGTTTTTATTATTAGAAAGCAGAGGCACTGAGAGGTTAGATAATGTGCCCATATTCACAGAACTGGTCTACTGGCAGAGCTAGGACTTGAACACAGGCAGTTTGTCATCTGGCTTTATTTCCTCTATTAAAAACCTAAGGGCAGGGATGGAAACGGCTCTGTAGGCATGGTCTGCCTCACCAGGACAAGGGTACAGTGGCCCTCTAACTTCTTCATCTCACTAATTCAGTCTTTAAAAACACCAGCTTTCTTGGAAGCCACATCACACGATGGCTCAAACTGAGCTGACAATCTCCTGAAAAACCCTAAGACGTTTCTGACAGGGGCCCCTCTGCAGCTCGGTCTCTCCCATTCTGTCCATGTGCAGTTGATTAATTAACCTTAAATGTTGGGTTTTACACTGAACTCTACACAATTCTAGGTTTTAGCTTACAGTTTCACCCTACTCTAATTCTGAAACATGATGTTATCCAATGTTATCTGTCCTAGCTTAGCAATAACATAGCAATAACAGCTGACAGTTATTAGGGCACTGGTCTGGGGCCAGACTCCCTGCTAAAGGTTATTCACGTGGTGCCTTACCTAGTCGCTTAGTCTTTACACAAAGTCAAATATCATTATTATTCCCCTTTCATAGACTAGAAAATCAAAGCCAGTAACATTAAGAAACTTGCTCAAAATCCAGTTAGGAAGGGACAGACCCGAGGTTCATATCCAAGATCGTCTGACTCCAAGGCCTGAACTAGGATAAACTACGGGTAACTCTGGATAAAACATAGTCTCTCCCCACTCTTTGCGTCATCTGTTAACCTTGTCATTATCTACATCAATTATGAAAAATGTCAAACAGAATCAAGGACAGAACTCAGAGGTAAATTACCCCCTCCAGGGGAACGTGAGTCAGTCACGCACACAGTTATAAACAGAGACGGAGGCGTTTTTCATATAATGCTGAGCGCTAGGGTGTAAAGGGGTAGAAAAGTAAATCCAGAGAGGTCAAGTCCCTCATCCCATCAACACGTACTTCGAGAACAAATGAGAAATTGTCTGAAAAGTTCGCAATCACAGTATCATCTAGCCTGCAACCCTCCGACTCGTTCACATGTAGCTCACAAGAGCTTTGTCAAAAGGCTTGCAGGAATGAACGTGCACTTTGTCAAAGACACCTCTGATCGGCGGGAGACGGGATTCATTTGTCCTGAGCAGCTCTCGGGAACACATGAAATCACCGTTCCAACAGTTCATCAATTGCCCATTTAATGATGCAGTGGAGGATTTTGCAGGGAATTAACAACAGTGTGAGGTTTCTGAGATCCGCCAACTGCCTGGAACTGTGTGCGTCAACCCCAGTCCAGTTCTCGGGCCCTGCTCAGCGGTGGCCCTGGGCCTCTCTGCACTGAGCCAGAGACTGACTGGATACTGCTAAGCACACCTGTGCCGTCTCTTCATCACCTTCTCTCAGTCATTTCCAACTGAAACCATTTTTCCCTGGTAGAGAACAGAGCGAGCAAATTGACTCAGAGAAGTTCTGTTTCTCTCTACATTCTGTCATTGTATATGAACTCAAATAAATCCTTTCTTTTGTCTTTAAACTTTCCAAGAAACTTCATTTAGTCCAATACTCTTATTCCAGGCCCGTTCCACTCTTTGCATGTGTTTTTTGTCACAGCCACTGACAAAGACTCTCTCCTTGACCCAAGTAGACTCTATCTTTGGGCATGTCAACCCCACCCTCCATGTCCGGTCATCCCCTACAGCCAATCAAATTTCTCATTTCCAGTGCCTCCCAGGTGATGCCTGATCGTGCTGGCCCACCTTCAGTAAGAATCCTGTCAGGTTAGTTCAGCCAGAATACACCCTGCCCTGATGTTTTCTCTTAGTAATTTCTTCTCCATCAGTTTCACCTCTCCTACCCACCCCTTGGCTTTCAATTCCCACTGAGCCAGGCTATTGTCAGACATGAACTGAATCTCTTTTCCCTACTGCAAAACCCCCATCACAGGAGACCCTACATCTGTGGCAAAAGTCCTAACATCTGCCTTACCATTTTCACAAGGGCCTGGATTTTTTTTTTCCCTAGTTTTGCCCGATATCTCATGTGCTTGATGGAGAAAGACACAGAGAGAGAAAAGGGAAATCACCCTCCATGAGGCATGGTCATACTGCAATCCCTTCTCCTCCATTTCTCCCTCTTTTTTGGGATTTTGGGCACACACACGCACCCAGTGTGTTTCTCAAGGAACTAGGCCCAGGACTTGACCCACGCAGTTGGCCATGTGGATGCAGCTGTCAACCACCACACCACAGGCTGGCCCTAATTTTTCTCTAACATTTCCTTAGGACCTATAAGAACTTTTAGTCTTGAAATCAAGTGTCTTTGTGCTTTCTTCTCTATGTCACCCTCTTGTACCCCTCCTCTAGAAGAGGCAGATCAGGGTTCTACTCCAAGACTGTGGCTGGGGAGCCTGGGCCCTCCTGTGCTCTGTTATATCTGCATTATCTGTGTTTAACCAAACCACATTGGCCCGAGGAAGCCTCCATACTCCCATACTTGAGTTCTTATAAACAAATCACAACTGAACTAGGAGTCTCTTTTCTTAACAAACAGCGAGTCAGCAGCCCCGCTTCAGCAAACGCTGGGCCCACGGCTTAGACTGCGTCCAAGTAGACAAACACTGAGCCCAACCAACCCAGCTGTTTCCCTGCCTCGCTTTCCTTCTGTTTTCTCAGGGTCACTTTCCTTTTCCTGCCCATAAATGTTACTTGACCACGCGGCACCTTGGAGTTCCACAAACCAGTTCGGGGAGCTGCCCAATTTGCAAATCATTCTTTGCTCAGTTAAACTGTGCTAAGTGAGATTTGTCTAAAGTGTTTCTTTTAACATCTGTAAATGTGCCAGTAACTAAGCTGTTGATTAGACACACAGTCAGAAACAGAAGCATGAGATCTCTATCCAAATGCATCTCAATCAGTTAAGCATACAAATATCCAGAAGGGAAACTGAGGTTCAGAAATTTTAAGTGAGTTAGCCAAATTGTTAAAAGAATAATTTATTTGATTTTATTTATTATTATTATTTTTTAAGCTTTGCTATAGGGTACATGCACTCTCCAGAGAGAGAGACAGAGAGAGGGGAAGTGAGAAAGCAAACCATCGGGGCCAGCAGATGACATAGTGGTTAAGGTGTTGGACTCCCATACAGCTGACCACAATGCAGTCCTGGACCTGGTGGCTTCTTTCTCACCCTCCCTTTCTCTCTCTGTCTCTGTCTCTCTCTCTAGTTAAATAGAATAATAATAATTAATTTAATTTAATTAAATAATTCTTTAAAAAAAGAAAAAGGCAAGTTGTCAAGTCCGAGACTCGAACTGCAGTCATTAATGGAGAAGTCCAGTGCCTTAGCCACTACACCACCTGCTGGTCCAGTTAGCCAATTTTAAAAGATAATTTTTTAAAAGTAAAACTCATAACTCATAATAGTAATCATAATCAAAAACAAACAAAAAACAACAACAAAAAGAAAACAACAGTTAAAGTGACCAGCAGTTAGCATAATGGCTATGTCGCTGGACTCCCATGTAGTCGACCGTGGTTCGAGTCCTGGACCCAGTGGCTTAAAACTCACGCCGGGCACATGTGCGTGCATGCCCAAGATCCTGAGAGGAGAATGGAAGAGAAGGGATTGTGGGGTGGCCATCCCCCTTGAGGGGTGATTTCTCACTTTCTGTCCCTCTGTCTCTCTGTCTTTCTGACGAGTGCACATGCCCTATAGCCAAAACCTCTCCAAAAAATAAAATAAATAAAATAGTAATCCTAATCATATCAAAGACTATATGTCAAATATTTTATTTAACTAATTTAACTGCAGCTACTTGAATATTACAACCAGTTCAAAGAACTCCAACAGTCCATACATGGACAGTCAGAGAAGAAATACTGAAAAGAATTTATGGACAGAAGCAAAACTGGAAAAACCAGTCAATATCTACAGGACAAGAAATAGTTGCCTCACACAGGAGACAATTTTTATTTCAATGGGAGGGACCATTTGCATCATTCTCAGTGTTCTCTAAGTTAACTTGTGTCTCTAGTTTTGTAAAATAGTGTCATCAAAGCTGTCAAAGGAGCATGTCACTATAAAGCAGATAATCCCCGAAGGTTCCAACATTCCATCAAAAGGATATAAATCTCTTCAGTCTTTCCCCTCACCAAAGTCAAATGGTGGTAACAATGAGTCCAGAAAAGAAAGAGGATAAGGAGCATCGACAAAGGGATACACCTAAACAGTGTTAAGAAAAATGATCAAGGGCCAGTAGTGGTGAGGTGGTTAAGGTGCTGGATCCTACATCGGCTACTGGGTAGTTCAAGTCCCAGATCTGGTGGCTTGAAAAATATGCTGGGTACATGTGCATGCATGTCCAAAATCCTGAGAGAAAAATGGAGAAGGGACTGCAGCCTAGTCATGGTCCCTGGGGAGTGATGTCTCACTTTCCCTCTCTCTTTCTCTGTCTGTCTCTCTGTGGTGAGCACACGCACCCTGCAGTAAATGTTTTTAAAACTGAGAGAGAGAAAGAGAAAGAAACAGAGAGAGAAGAGAGGAAGGAAGGAAGAAAATAAAAAAAAAGACAATCAGGGTCGGCAGTTAGGATCGCATGCTCCAAAAACAAACAACCTGGGTTCCCTTGACCCCGGTCCTGCCACATGGGTTGTACCAAACCTTGGGCAATTTCACCGAGCCCTCCTTTGCCTTAGTCTCCTCATCTGCAAGATGGGCAAAATGGAAAGTGCCTACTCCACAGCTGAGCTAAATGATAGCCGTTACTGTGAAGCCTGTCTGAGTTGTGGCCAGGAAAGCATATCTACCTTTACCCCAAAGTTGATGCCCTGCTAGGCCCAGAATTCCCTCCTCACAATCACAAGCTCGCCCATAAGATGAGCATTAAATCTCCCTCCAAGGTTCCCATTGCTTCTCCTAGACTCAGGTTACAACGCTTTGTTACCAACAGCTTCCTTTGACTTAAAGACGATATTAGCTCACGAAAGAGGTGCTCTTTGTCAGAGGTTTTCAACAGCAGTCGAAGCAATTCAGTCATCTGTCAGAATGGCACCCTGCTTCCATGCCAGGGTGATCTCTGAATCAAAGCATCGGCCAGCACCAGGCGGGGTTGTGGCAGTGGTGAGGGTGGAGCCACATGAGAAGGAGCCTGGGTCTCACTCCAGGACCCCAGTGAGCATGCCAGGTGACCCAGGCTGGCTGAGACTAAGGGTGGGCGGCAGAATGAAGACCCTTTTTTTTTGGGGGGGGGGGTCTCTCTCTCTGTCTCTTTCTCTGAAGTAATAAACTTTTTTTCTTAAAAAAAAAAAAAAAAAGGCATCATTCATCTTGCCTCTATCCCCACATCATCACCTCAAGTCCTATTATTTGTCTTTACCCAAACCACAAGTTACGAGATGTCCTTAAAGCCATAGGAACGGGGGAAACCCTTTGCCTTTACCTTCCTTAATTCTCTGGTTGGGTTCCTACAAATTACACTGACAAAACACAGACTGAACAGAAGAAAAACAGGTACCAGATGGAGCTTCAGTAAAACTTGATTACCCTGTGAGACAATCCCACATGGGAACATTTCTGGTTCAAGTCCAGGGACCTAATTGAGTACATAAGCCTGTCCATATCCAGGGCGGCTGAAGCTGGGGCGGACTGAGGCATCGGGTCCCTAAAGGTGTGGCACACACTCTCTCTGTCTCTCTCACTCACTGAAAAAATTTAAACACACACACACACACAAGAATTTCCAAGTCACACTATGGTATGGTGATGAAAGTGACTGCATTTCATATGATCAACTGTGCAGTTCTAGTCTCAGACCCGATGGCTTGAGAAACACACGGGCTGAATGTGCTTGTGTGCCCAAAAGCTTGACAGGAGGAGGAGGTAAAGGAGGAGAGTGGCTGACCATCTCTCACGGGGGTTGCTTTCTCCTTTCTCTCTCTCTTATGTAACCTCTAGGAAAATTAAAAAAAAAAAAAAAGAATGTTCATATCTGACTAATGGGAACCCACTCAGGTTGGCTTCAAAGGAAGGAAGACAGAAAGGAAAAGAAAGAAAGAGAGAGGAAATGAGAAGGAACGAAACAGAAAGAAGAAATAAAAAGGAGACAAAAAGGAAGGAAGAGAAAAAGAAGAAAGGAAGAGGGAAAAGGATAAAAGAAGAAAGAATGAGAAAGAAGAAAGAGAAAGAAAGAAAGAAGAAAAGAAAAGAAAGAAAAAAGAAAAGAAAAGAAAGGAAAGGAAAAGAAAAGAGAAAAAGGAGAAAGAAAAAGGAGAGAACAAGGGAGAAATCTATGAACGCAGGCTGTGCACAGCCCCACGGGAGAACTCGGCGATGGTTGGCACTTGGCCATGCATAGCATCATAACAAAAACCATCCGATTGTAGACAAGTGATAAGACAGACCAAAATATCCTTATGCCGGGATGGCAGATTTGGCGTGGCATGGAGAGAAAGGGCGATGGGCGTGGCAGACATCTGAAAAGTAGGTGTCTATTGCTGTCACAGAAAGAGGGAAAAACACCAATTCCCTAACAGTATTTGGCACTGAATGATGGAATTATGGTGATGGTTATTTTATTATGTATGCTGTTTTATATTTTGCAAATTTCCTGCGACAGTATGTATATTTTTAGCATCAGGACAACAGTAGGTTTTGTTCTGCTGTGTTTTAATATATGACATACATTGATTGGTGTCCTTGGTATGTGCTAGCTTGGAAGGTGTGGGAGGTAAGAAGTGACAGTCCCTGTCCTCAATGAGCTTGTCCCTCCTCACATTCATAGTCACCTTGCCAAGACCTTTCAAGAGTCTCTGAAGGAACTTAAAAGAGTTTGTGGAAAACCTAATTAAAATACGAGCTTATTTTGGAGCAAATCATTTTCAAATTTATGCATAGCTTTTTCACAATACATATTTTTTTTTAATTGCCAGAAGGTACATATGCTAACCAGAGAGAGATGGGCGGGGGCGAGGTGGGGGGAGGGTAGAATGTACCTTCCAATGGGGTATGGTCATGTTGCAATCTCTTCTCCTTTATTTCTCCATCTTGTCAGGTTTGGGACATGCACTCACACCTGCCTGATACGTTTTTGAAGCTGCTGGGACCAAGATTTGAACTGCAGACAGCCATGTGGGATCCAGCTCCCTTAACCACTGGGTGATAGGGCTGATTCATAATATACATTCTCTGTGAAGTTTTTGAAGACTCCATGTAAATGATTTTTGTGACATGTGGCATTTAGCTAGCAATTCCGAATTCTAATAACAACCATAGCTCACGGAATGTAATTTAGTTATTGATTGTAGGCATTTGTTTAATTTTGAATGGTTTCAAATGACTATACCAGGAGTCTTACAATTTTCCAAGGGGACCAGCCACTGGCATGATGGTTAAGGCAGCTGGATCCTGTAATCTAACAGAAAACACACCAGGCGCATATGCGTGCGTGCCAAAATCCTGAGAGGAGAATGGAAGAGAAATGATCGCAATATGGCCATCCCCCTGGGGAAGGGGTTGCTTTCTCTCTCTCTCTCTCTCTCTCTCTCTCTCTCTCTCTCTCTCTCTTTCTTTCTCCAGTAAGTGCACATGCCCTCTGGCAAGTTAAAAAAAATAGACTTCATGGAAAATGTACATTACAAAAAAAATTGTGCATGGATTTCATTATGGTTTAGATGAGAGTTTGTTCCCCCCCAAAAGGTTCATGTGTTAGAGTTTTATCTTGGTGACAGTGGTGAGATTTCCCTCAAGGGTTCATGTTTCAGAAGTTGGTTGTACTGTAAGGACAATGAGTGAAAACTTAACCCCTTCGTGGTGCCCCAGGATGGGCCCTTGGGGTGTGACAAAGTCCTGAGAGTTGGCCCAAGGTTTGAGTTCTGGTGTGTATAGAAGGAAGAGAAATGAGCAGAGCCCACAGGATACAGACCACACTCTGCTCTGCTCAGAGTTCTGCCTTCCACTGTTCTGTGATGTCTTTGGACTTTCCAGCCACTAGAATGAGGAGACTTGCCAATAGGACTCTTATCTTCTTTGTAAATCACCTAGTCTCAGGTGTTTCTGTTAATGTGAAAATGGACTACAATTTAGAAATGTTTTTGCAACAAGGTGACCTTTAACTTTTATTCCAGTCCTCACAAACTTTTTGAAGCATGCTCATATTTCATCTTATTGAAAAAGATTGTAAGTTTTTTAAGGAGGAAAAACATCCCTGATACGTCTTTAATACTCCCTAAGTAGACGAGACTGGTGAACGTCATGTACAGTAAACATCACGGTGTGTCTCTCCTGGGTCTGTTTGCCTAATATTTAAATGACCACAGCTTCCCCGACTTTGATGAAAATAGCCTTAATTCCCCTTTCACCATTCACACTTCCTCATCTTCCATTTCAACCAGCCAGTGCTCAAGGATTCATGGTCACAAGTCCGGCCATAAGTATCTGTGTCAGTTAAGACTCCACATAGACCATAAAATCATATGTAACTTTCTCATTTTACATACACAGGAAATTGTATCTCTCAAATCGTGACATATGGCTTTTAAATGAGTTTTTGTGGCTTTTACTATGGTTGAGGTTAGATTCTTTTTTATTGTTAATTTTTTTTTGTATTTAAGAGAGTTTTTTGCTATAGGGTGCGTGCACTCACCAGAGACACAGAGAAAGACAGAGAGAGAAAAAACGAGAGATCACCTCCCAGCGGGGATGGATACACCGTAATCCCTTTTCCAGTCTCCTCCTGAGGTTTTGGGCGCACGTGTTTCTGACATGAGTTTCAAGCTTCTGGGTCCAGGACTCAAACTGCAGTCAGCCAGGTGGAAGTCCAACACCTCAACCACTATACAACCAGCTGGCCTTTTTATTGTTAAATTTTAAAATGTATTTCTTTCATGAAAATGATGGAGAGACAGAGACAGGCACCCTTAACAGGGTCTTCATGCCACGACCCTCCCCCAGCCCTGCTTCTAGCCAGGAATTCAGTGATCCAGCTGGCCGAGATCCACCCGGGATTCAAACTTGGAGCCTTTCTGCATGGTTTCCAGGATTGCCATACTGCATGCACCACAATCCGATGTGGTCACCCTGCAATCCTGTCCTCATTTCTCCATTTTCTCAGGATACCAGGCACACATGCACCTGTGCCCAGTATGTTTTTCAAGCCATCAGGCCAGGTTTGGAGCCACAGTCGGCCACGTGGGATTCAGCTTCCCTGAACCACGAGGCTGTGAGGACAGTCCAATTTTTGAGTCTTATGAAAGAGGTCACACAATGTACTGTAAACCTAGAAAGAACACAATTTGGGTCTCGGCTGCACTAATAGGGATGCCTAGCAAGATACTTCATGTCACTGAACCTTGGTTTCCTCGTCTGTGCAATGGGAGTCCTAACACCTGCCACTTGCATGACGATGAAACGTGATCCAGTCACCTGTAACATGGTAGAGAGACAGTAAACACTAAACTAATAAAACGGAGGAGAGCACAGAAGTACAGGAGAACACTCACCTACTTGTCCTTAAGGGCAGTGAGAGTGATTGTAAAGGAGGCAGAACTTGTTTCAGAGTCAAATTACATGAACAAAGTTCAGCCAGTCAGTTAGCAGGCCGAGGGCGAGGCTAAACCAGGAAGTGGCTCTCCTCTCCTAAACCTGAAGAGGCTGTCCTGGCTTAGAAGGTTTAAATCGTATGAGCCTTTCTACATGAGAAGCCAGGAAGACCTGTTGGAAGTTTCCTCTTGAGTTTCGTGGAGAGACTCAGGTAGAGAAATAACCTACGGCCACCAGCCCTGCCTCAGGAGAAGCCACTGCAGCTCCCAGACCAGGTAACCCCAGGAGGCCATAATCTTCACTCAGCCTTCTCAGGAGCTGAGCGTGGGCTCTCTAGCCCTGATTTGCTGAAGGAGCTCATCCAACCAGGGGCCCTTTTTACTGGGTTTATTTAAAAGTTCTTATGTAAGTCACAGGGCTCAAAATGACATTGAGAATCTGATTTATTGGGATTTCAAGGAAAGGGAAAGATAATTTAGGTTTCTCTTTCATTTCCCCTTTGCTACAGAGAGTTTTGGGTCATTCAGTTAAGAATATACTGTACAGGGAACCAGCAGTTAGCGTAATGGCTATGTCGCTGGACTCCCACATAGTTGACCGCGGTTCAAGTCCCGGACCCGGTGGCTTAGAACTCACGCTGGGCGCGTGTGCATGCGCGCCCAAGATCCCAAGAGGAGAATGGAGGAAAAGGGATTGCGGCGTGACCATACCCCCTGGGGGGTGATTTCTCACTTTCTGTCTCTATGTCTCTGTCTGTCTGGCGAGTGCACGCGCCCTGTAGCGAAAATCTCTCCAAAAAAAAGAATATACTGTACAATGGGACCAGCAGTTAGCGTAATGGCTATGTCGCTGGACTCCCATGTAGTTGATCGCGGTTCGCGTTCCGGACCCAGTGGCTTAAAACTCACGCCGGGCACGTGAACGTGCGTGCCCAAAATCCCGAGAGGAGAATTGACGAGAAGACGTGGCCATCTCCCCGGGGGGTGATTTCTTGCTTTCTGTCTCTCTGTCTCTCTCTCTGTCTGTCTGGCGAGCGCACATGCCCTATGGCAAAAACCTCTCAAAAAAAAAAGAATATACTGTACAATTGGTTGAGTGATTTTAATATTATGCAGTCCCCTCTCGAATATATGTGGGATCTTCAAAAAGTTTATAGAAAATGCATATTACATAATACTATGCATGGAATTCCAATGTTTTGCACTAAAACAAACTGATGCCTTAATTCTGTTTTCCACAAACTTCTTTTTTTTTTTTTTTTTGGAGAGGTTTTTGCTATAGGGCGCGTGCGCTCGCCAGACAGACAGAGAGAGATAGAGAGATAGAAAGCGAGAAATCACCCTCCAGGGGGGATGGCCATGCCGCAATCTCTTCTCCTCCATTCTCCTCTCGGGATCTTGGGCACGCACGCACACGCGCCCGGCGTGAGTTTAAGCCACCGGGTCCGGGACTCGAACCGCGGTCGACTACATGGGAGTCCAGCGACATAGCCATTACGCTAACTGCTGGTCCCGTCCACAAACTTCTTGACTCCTAGTATGACAAGGCATGTGATGGCATGACAGCCATCCTGTACCAACCAGAGACCATGGAGGTGCCGACTTCCTGCCCTAGAGCAGGGACTGGGCCAAGGAAGGCAATCCCTGGTTTGAGCCCTGAGCCCCGGACTCTCCCTGCAGGCAGAAGGGCTAGTCCTGGTGGATTCCCAAGACTTCCTTGAGGCCCAGACTAAGGTAAAATGGGAGTCCGCTCCCTCCCTCCAGAAAGCCCTCTATTCTCTGAGTTTCCTCCGTTCCCTGCTAGAGCTTTAGTCCCTTTAATGGATGAATATGACCTAAAGTTTTGTCTCTTAAGTTTCACATCTGTTATGGGAAGTGAGACAGTTTACCTCATTCCTCCTTTCACCTTTAGCATTAAAGACCATGTCAGGCTCAGAGATGACAGACAGGGCAGAGAGAATGAAGCCTTGGAAAGACCTGACGGGATAAGGGGTACAGACAATCTCTGAAGGGCAGATGTGGGCACAGGACAGGCAACCAGGAAAACTGAGCTATGCTTGGGGCCAGGCGCCACTCCTGGGATGGGGGTCCACACCTGTGAGTTACACTCAGGCCTCAGCTGCAGGTCTAGAGCACATGGCATCAGCTCCTTTGCTGGCCTATTGCCAAAGCGTTCCCCACCCGGATGGGGGAGGCACAGGGAACAAGTACAGCTCTGTCTCCAGTATAACTCGGGCACCACGTCGAGGCAGCCTGTAGGCATGGACACGTGGTCACCCTGCTGCTTCCTGTGTGCTCATCCAGCACCCGCCACCCGGAAGGAAGTGAGGTCTGACCTCAGCAAAGGAATGCACAAGCTAGCAAAGTCCGGAAAGAGCGTGGCCGTACTGCAGTCTCGGCGCTCCCTGCTGTTGGCCTTCCGAGCTGAGGCCTCAGTACAGGCGAACCGAGTGCATGCATTCCTGAAGGACACCGGGGGCGGGGGTGCTGGGGGACCTTGGCCAACGCGCAGAGAAGCCCCGGGAAGGGCAAAGGGGCCTTGACCTTGGGCTCTGTGACCGCGTTTCTGAGAGTGGACGCTTGCTCTTGATAAGGAGACAGTATGTAAATACGACATCCGTGTAAATACCATCGCAGTGACAAGAGCAGGGTCGGGGCACTGCTGAAGTGGAATCAGCCTCCCAGGCCTTATTCTGAAATGAAAATTTCCCCTCAAGGTTCTGAACCAGACTCAGGGACCTCCATCCAGGGCATCCACAAACATAAACATAAAACTGATGGTTTAAGATTCCATCATCCCCAAGTTGAGCTCCATTTCTGTAAGGTAAATTGCAGTAGGGACAGCTGAGAGCTGAATGGGTTCACTGCGCAACCAACTCACAGGTGACCGCCTTGAGTAAGACCGAGCTGACAAACCCCTCCTCCATCTGTAAGGACGACTAGCAAAAAGAAAACTACGCTCATCAAACACAGTCCATGCCCCACCTCCTCTCCTTCCCAGCTCCGGCTCAGCAGCTCCTCCTGCCTCCTCTGTGTGGGTGGCCTTGTTTCTGGCCATTTCCTGAGCAGGGCTACTCTTTCTGCTTCCCCTCATCCTTGGCTTGGTCTGTGGGGTGGGCCAAACATCACTTCCTTTCGAGCCTAAAAGACAACAGAAATCTCTTCTGTAGAATAGGGAGACCGTGTTCTCCATCCTGACCTGATTTAGGTTGCTCCTGAGTCATTTAAGAAACTCAGTGCTTAAGGAAGTCAGACCCTTCTCTCCAACACATACCCATGCATGCACATATGCAATTGTAAAGTCCTTACACTACATTTAAAAGGGTTTTTTTTTGGTTTGTTTTTTAACTTACATTAAAATGTCTTCAAAGCACAGTTTCTCTCTGATGCAAGGACACTCCTGTAGGACCAAAATGTGCATTCTGCCTGCAATGTCCTGAGCTCCCCAATTTAAAGACAAGATTTGAATTAAAAAAAAAAGAAAAAAAATGAGAAAAGGGGCCAGAAGGTGGCATGGTGGTTAAGGCACTGGACTCCCACATGGCCGACCTCAGTTCAAGCCCTGAACCCTGAGCCTTGACTATCATTTCAGGCATTTGTGTTTACATGCTCACGATCTAGAGAGGAGACTGGAGGAGAAGAGGTTGCAGCATGGCCATCTCCCCTGGGGGTGATTTCTGTTTCTCTCTAGCAAGCGCATGCGCCCTATAGCACCAAACAAACAAACAAACAAAAAAACACCAAACTAAATAAATAAATAAAAACTCAGAAAATTACTTCTCAGACTTTAGGCTATGATTTAGTATAAACACTCAGCCAGTCTCTCTTGAGAAATCCCAGCTCCTGTCTGTTGCCTAGATGCGCCTCCTTCACCCCAAATGCGTGACACATAATTTGGCCACATAACCCGCTTTAGGCTCACTCTCTGAGTTCACTGTCTTGCTGATCTCGATTTTCCCAGACTCAGTCCTTGGCCACTTGCCTCACTCACCCATACCTCAGGGCTTGGCGTGTCTCGCTACAGCTTTCAGTCATAGGCTTGCTGGGCTTAGCAAATAAAAGTAGAAGGCACCCAGTTAAGTTTGACTAAAAACAAAGTATGTTTTTAGTTTATACTATTTTATTTGGAACATATTTATACTAAAAATTATTGATCTGAAATTCAAATTTAGCTAGGTGTCCTGTATTTTAGCTGGCAACCCTACAATCCATTCATTCATTCATTCACCAAATAGTTACTGAGCACCTACTATGTGCCCAGTACCATTCAAGGGAAAGCCAGACAAAATTTCAGTCATCATATCTTACAGTATAATGTCTGTGTATATACATACAAAAAGGTCTCTAGGGACCAGTAGTTGGCATAATAGCTATGTCGCTGGACTCCCATGTAGTCGACCGCAGTTCGAGTCCCAGACCTGGTGACTTAAAAATCACACCGGGTGCAAGTGCGTGTGTGCCCAAGATCCCGAGAGGAGAATGGAGGAGAAGGGATCACGGCATGGCCATCCCCCCACGGGGGGGGGGGGGGGGGCGGTGATTTCTCGCTTTCTGTCTCTCTGTCTCTGTCTTTCTGGCGAGCGCATGCGCCCTATAGCAAAAACCTCTCCAAAAAAAGAAAAAGAAAAAAAAAGGCCTTCTTAGAACTTTTTGGCTTGATGGTTAAGATGGCTGGAGGCTGGATCCCACTTAACCAACTGTCAAGTCCTGGACGTGGTGGCTAGTAAACCATGCCAGGCGTGTGTGCATGTGTGCCCAAAATCCCGAGAGGAGAATGAAGGAGAAAGGATTGTATCATGGCCATCCCCCCAGGGGGCTACTTTCTTACTCTCTCTCTCTCTCCCTTCCTCTCCTTGCCCCCTCCTGCCCCCCCACCCCCCGTCTTTCTGGCAAGTACACGTGTCCTATAGCAAAATTTTTTTAAAAAGTTATTGGAAAATGTGTGTTATGAAAAAACTGCATGGATTTCAAATCTTTCACACTAAAGTAAACTCACTTTTTTTAATCTGCTTTTTTTTCATTCTTTTTTCTTCTTTGGAGAGCTTCTGCTATAGGGCGCGTGTGCTCGCCAGAAAGACAGAGAAAGAGAGAAAAGACAGAAAGACAGAAATCAAGAAATCACCCCCTCAGAGGGTATGGCCACACCACAATCCCTTCTCCTCCATTCTCCTCTAGGGATTTTGGGCATGCACGCACACACACCCAGCATGAGTTTAAGTCAGCAGGATCAGGACTCGAACCACAGTCGACTACATGGGAGTTCAGCAACATAGCCATTACACCAACTGCTGATCGCGCTTTTTTTTTTTTTAATTGCCAAAGGGTGCATGTACTCACCAGACACAGAGAGGGAGAGAAAGCACACACACACACACACACACACACACACCCTGCAATGGGTATGGTAACACTACAGTCCCTTCCCCATTTTTCTTTTCCATTGAGATTTGGGGCTTGGGCATGGACGGGCAGGTTTCTTAAGCTTCCAGGGCCAGACCTGGAACCATGGTCAGCCATGTGGCATCTGGCACCCTTAGATTACAGGGCTAGCCCTAAATTCTTCCTTTTAATTTCATTTTCCCACAACTTTTTGTACTTTGTAACAACATTACTACATTTAACAAGATTGTCACTGTTTCTTCAATGTTTTGTAAAACACCTATCATGTTCAGTTCTCCTTGATTATCTCAAAATCAGCGACATCTTTATATAGTAAATGTGTTTGAATTAGGATCTAAAGAAGGTTCACTCATTGCATCTGTTGATATATTTCTTAGGTCTCTTTTCAATCGTAATAGCTCCTCCTCTTCACCTTTCTTTATGCTATTTATTTCTTGAAGTCACTGGCTCGTCCATCTTGCAGTATTTACCACACTGAGTTGGGATAGTCACTTCCGGTGGACTTTAGCTTGTTTCTGTATCCTCTGTGTTTTCTGTAAACTGACAGATCCAGAGGCTTGATCAGTGTCAGACCCAATGTTCTGGGCTCTGGAGGCACAAAGTGGTTGTCTCAGCTGTAGCAATGCTAATGGGTCTTTGGGTTCAGGTGCTGTTGGTCTGAGCCAACCCTTTTGCCAAACACCAGCATGGGATCAATCCAGCCCTTTCAACAAACGCCAGCATGGGATTGTTTGTCTGCTGGGTGGAGCCCTGTGCTGGAAGCGGAAGCTCTAGCAGAGGTCTAAGGACAGAGGAAGGTACCTTGGGCCGGCGAAGTGGAGACGAGGGAGCACAGGGACACCGATGTGTTTAGAGGCAGAACAGGCACTCTGTGCCCTGCGCTGAGGAGGGGAGGGTCTGGTGGCCTGTGAGAACCCACACGGGGAGGGGAGGGAGGGGAGGCTGGGGAGGGGGAGCCAGGTGGAGCAGCAGGAAGGAGCATGTACTTTGAGGAGATGTTGATGTTTGTCCTGGCAGAGTAAAAGGTTCACCCTTGTGAGTGCAAAATTGGGGGGTTAGAAAGCTAGTGGAAGCACTCGAAAAGGACAGATATGTGAGGAAACGGAGGAGGGACAGAGGTCTGGATGCCCACTCCATGCCCTGCCCCTCAGCATTTGTTTATATTCAACGATAAGTGGAGGTTTAGTAGGGCTTGGACGTTGTGTATGTATGAGGAGAGTTCAAGTTCATGAGAAAAATGGAATTAAAACACGAGCTTATTTGGTGCAAAAAATAAAAATGAAGTCCATGCAGTGTTTTCATAATACATATTTTCCATGAACTCTTCGAAGACCTCATGTCTGTGCGTACAGTTAGTGTGTCAGGTTTTATAACTCTGCCCTTTGCTGCACCAAGAAATCCATTTCCTTATGTTTCTTCCATGAGAGAGAAACAAATATTCTTGTCAGGGTCCTTCCCCAACTCCCAGGCAGCCAGGATTACAGGCTCAGCTTTGCCTGGCATATTCAGGAGCCAAACCCAGGCCTCCCCGCTGGTCTGGTCTCACACCGGTCTCCTACCTGCATCACGGCAGCTGGGCCTTTGAGAAATTCATTTCTGTGCCCTCCTTCTTCACCTACTGCTCTGGCCTGACCCCCATAGTCCCTCCCTGCCTTACCTCCATCAGAACTCATCTGGCCAGGAACCACTGCTTCGCTGGGGTCTGGTCAAGAAACAGGCCCTGAGAGAAATGGCTTCCAGATCAGCCAGCTGCTCCCAGTTAAGAAAGACAAGGATGGAGGCAGGAAGAGTAAACCAGGCTGCAGGGTCATTTCAGCCTCTGCGCCTCCTTCAAGTAGCAAAACCAGAGAGAGCATCTGCCACATGCCCTCAGTCTAACAAGGTATACTCAGGACCAAAAAGCTCAAGTGACTCGCCCACAGACATTGCCAGGTAGAAGCTGAGCCAGCCCTTGGCCATCCACCCTGCAGACGCCCTGCACAGTATGTCCGCATCGGGACGGGGCCTCAAACCGTGTCTGCAATTCACATCCCATTTCTTTGTAAGACGGTTCTGGTGTGACAGGTTTCAGCGGGAAGAAAAGGAGGATCATGCTCGTTGAACCCATCAATGTCATAACAGCTTACGTATCACCACACCCACGTACATGGCAAGAGGTTATGTGTGTGTGTGTGTGTGTGTGTGTGTGTGTGTGTGTTTCTGTTAGGGGGCACATGCACTTGCCAGAGAGAGAGAGAGGGAGAAACACCCCTCCCCAGTGGACTGTGGTCATGCCACAATCCCCTCTCCTCCATTTTCCACCCCGTTGGGATTTCAGGCACATACATGAGCCAGCGTGTCTTTTAAGCCACCAGGGCCAGGAATGATACCGTGGTTGGCCATGTGGGATCTGGCTCCCTTAACTACGAGAACACAGGGCTGGCCCCAAACAGCCTTAAAGTAGGATCAGTAAGGGAAGGGAATGTGGTTAAAAGCCACATCGAGTGCAGCAGTAATAATGTTCCATGATGCTGAGGTTGTTATGGGTAGGTTCCAGGTTCATGTCCTGAGGTCTTTCTGTACACACTGGACATGCACATGTCTGCCCATGGTCCTGACTGGCGAAGGTGGGATTACAGTGTGAAAATCCTATGGAGAGCAGCAAGTGGCATGGTGGTTGAGGGCGCTAGACTCCCACATGGCTGACCATGGTTCAAGTCCCCAGACCTGGCAGCTTGCTTTCTCTCTCTCTCTCTCCCTCTCACTCTGTCCCTCTCTGGTCAAATTTAAATAAATAAATAAATAAATAAATAAATAAAAAGTTAAATAATTCTTAAAAAAAAAAAAATAAACCCTGTTGGGGGTGTACCTCTCTAAGTAATAAATAAACTTCAAAAAATAAAATAAAAAGTCACATCAAAGACAGAACCAAAATGCCTAGGATGACAATTATTCTAAAAAAGAAATGATAGCCACCACTCTGAGCCAGGTTCTATGCTGAGTCTTCTCACACATGATCTTATACCCTCACAACATCCCTGCAAGACGGCTATGTTAGTACTTACAATTACCTACCAGAAGCTCAGGTTCCATGAGGTGGAGGGACCTGCCCTGCATGCATGGCGTGGCCACCATTGGAACTCAGGACACTAGACATGACCCCAGTGTTTTCCAATGACCACTGCCATCAAAATATCAACCCAGTGAGAGTGGATAGATCTTTTTTCTTTTCTTTTTTTTTTTTTTTTTTTTGGAGAGGTTTTTGCTATAGGGCGCTTGCGCTCGCCAGAAAGACAGAGAGACAGAAAGCGAGAAATCACCCCCCAGGGGGATGGCCACGCCACAATCCCTTCTCCTCCATTCTCCTCTCGGGATCTTGGGCACGCACGCACACGCGCCCGGCGTGAGTTTAAGCCACCGGGTCTGGGACTCGAACCACGGTCAACTACGTGGGGGTCCAGCAACATAGCCATTACGCTAACTGCTGGTCCCAATAGATCTGTGCTTTCTGGCATTTGAGACAGGAAGGAAAATGTAGTCCTTAACATACACTAGAAAAAAAAGTAAATTATTAGATTCCTAGCAAGAAATCAGAAAGGGAGTTATTTTGTAAAAGCTTATGCAAGAAAAATTGAAAAGAATTAGTTTATTAATTCAGTTATTTTTATGGAAATAAAGAGGAAAGGCTTTCCTCCCTGGCATCCCAGCCCCTTCTGAGAATTCTAACACACGACTGGGATCAATCACTCAACACTTTGAAGAGCTCTTCATTGCCTCCATCAGAGTTTTTCCAATGTGTAAATGATAATAATAATAAAAACCAACAGATGGCATAATGTTTATGTCCCAGACCTGATGACTTAAAACTCATGCCGGGCACATACACATGCACGCCCAAGATCCTGAGAGGAGAATAGAGGAGAAGGGATTGTGGTGTGGCCATCCCCCCCGGGGGGGGGGGTGATTTCTTGCTTTCCATCTCTCTCTGTCTCTCCAGCGAGCACACATGCCCTATAGCAAGAATCTAAACAAACAAACAATGGCAGGAAGCATTTCTCAGATGAAAGCTTACATGCAATGCCAAACACAGGAAGACAGAAGAAAACCTGAGCATACATAAGGCAGAGGATGAAGGAAGAAGGGATAGCAGAAGGCAAGGGTCAGGGGACCCAGACATTTTCTTCCCTTCCATTAGCCTTCCCTTTGCTCACCTGCCCTCTCCCAAAAAGTCCTTTAACCCCCTTGATTACCTGTCAAACACATCCTGGCCCAGTTCATAATGGTACAAGCAGTGGCAGGATGCCGCTCTGCCGTACTGGAGCTGTGTGGAAGACCAAGGTTCAGACCCCAGATGGAACAGAAGCGTTCTAGGCATGCGCCCATAATCCTGAGTGTCTGAAATGGGGTGAGGGGTGGACTGTGGCACAGCAAGACCATGTCAGGAATGACTCTCTCTCTCTCTGTCTCTCTCTAAGAAGTAAAATAAGTAAACAAAAAAAACCCGAATTCCCCAATAGTCTACCCTCTGTCCATCTGGTTCTTATCCCAATATCTACCCACGGGTCTAAACCTTCTATTTATCAAGAAGCCTTCTCTTGCCTTGAAACTGGCCTGTCCCTCCTGCCTCCCTTTACCCGCCCTCCACATCTCCGTTAGAGCCTTAGCTCATTCTCTGTGTTTGGAGTTACCTACACTCAGGACTCTCTTCCTATCCCCTAAAGACGGTGGCTTTTCCATCTCTGATTACCTTCCAGTTGCCCAGTACAAAGAGAAACAATGCCCAATAAATGCTGATTGAGTTTTCACCCTCCCTCCTGATCTGCGGAGACTGAATGGCCCACAGCAGAAGGGCTCAGTGTGGACATGGTTTTTCCAGGCCCAACATGTGCAGCACCAGCACGTATGACCTGGAGGAAATCCCTTTGGATGATGATGACCCAAACAGCTTAGAATTCAAAATCCTGGCATTCTATGCCAGGCACCATGTCTTCAAGAACACCCCCGATGTCTTCTCGCCAAAGCTGCTGAGAACAAGAAGTCTGTCCCAGAAGGGACTGACCAGTTGGTCAACAAACGAGTCATGGACACAAGTGCCATGGCCTACCAGACACTGCGGACCCAGCGAGAAGCCCGTAAACCTTGCCAAGAAAAAGTCTTCTTGGAGAGCATTCTTTGGGGTACTGGAGAAGGAGGAAGAGTCACAGAGCTTGCCTACGATGGCCCATACTCAGGGTCAAAGGACAGTGGAATATCAGGGCCCAACCAATCAGCAGTGGTCCAGGTCTCTTTCCAACGTGGAGCAGCGCGTCGAGCATGCAGGTAGGCTTTGGGGGGCCTTTTCTTGCCTACGCCCAGACTTTCCCTTCTTTGTGTGTTCGGTGGTGCTCCTCCCATCTGATACCATGGCCTTAGGCATGCCTCTGCCTTCGCTTTCCAACTTCCAGTAGTATTCCATAGTAATATCATTACTCTTCTCAAGACTGAGCAGCAGCGAGGATGGTGGCAGTGAAGACTGATGGAACTGGTTTCAGGCTCCACCATCTATAAATAAGCTTACTTCCCACATTCCAAATCCTCTGTCCCCAAGTCCAATAGAGAGGAAAGAGGTCTTTGCTTAGACCTTTCCTAAGGTAAGTCAGCTCATCTCTCAGGGCGTCTGTATTTCCATCTGTATTTGGCGGGGGGGGGGGGGGGGTGTCCTTACCTCTTAGGGCTTATAGAAGGATTGGATAACTATATGTGAAAATATACTTCAAAGTATAAACCCATTAAAAAAACAAAACCAAAACCAAAAAACAAGCGAGGACTGACCATATAGCCAGATCCCACATGGCTGACCACAGTTCACATCCCAACCCTGGCGGCTTCAGACACACCAGGTGCATTTGTATGTGTGTCTGAAATCTCGACAGGATGGAGAAATGGAGGAGAAGGGAGTACAGAGTGAGCACGGCCCACTAGAGACAGTGCTTTCTCCCTCTCTCTTTCTCTGTCTCTCTGGCAAGCACACACACCCTCTGGCAGTTAAATAAATAAATGAGAAGCATTTTAATAAACATCTTCCTCAGTGAGACAAAATTGTATTGAATAAAACATTTTCACAAAGAACTTTAACATTGACAGTTGCCCTTAGTCCACAAACCTTGGCCTAAACATTTTCTGCCCCTTAAACACAGTCTAGTTCTGATGCCCAGGTTTGAGAAGAAAGCCCTGCTCCTGCTGGGTTTGACTGGCCTGGGTAACTTGTCAACAGTGAGTCAACAGGTGGCAGCAATGTCTCAGTTTTAAACTGTGACTCCCTTGACATGGACAGCTTTAGAGCATTCACTGTGGCGAGGGCGGGTTCGCTTCACATTGGACTCACGGAAGAGTAGGTCGGGGGGAATTAGGGTCAGGAGCACCTGGGAACCTTATTGCACAGATGTCAGGAAATGAGGGTGCCACAGAAGGGGCTTGCTGAAGGGGACACACTGGTGAACGGCAGGGCCTCAACTAAACCCAGGTCATCATCCAGGGCTTTAACCTTTCAAGGACCCAGCTGAGGCAGAACAGAGGAGCAGACGGAGCTCCCTCCCTCCTCCTCCCACCTTCCTCTCCACCTCGCTCAGCTGTGGTAGGCAAGCTCCTTCTGCTGAGGGTCCTGTCTGAGCTCCAGAGCTGAAAGAACATGGGTAGCATCTAAGTAGGCTTTTCTGCTTACTGTGGACTTTACCTGGAGGCGCTGACAGCTTTCTTTGTTTATAAGCCAGTTTGTGCATGTTCTTGAGAGAGAGAGAGAGAGGCGGAGAGGGAGAGGGAGAAAGCGCCCCCTAGTGGGACATGGTCACACTGCAATTCCTTCTCCACCATTCCTCCATCCTACTGGGATTTGGGGTACACATGCACATATGCTCAGCACATTTCTCAAGCAGCCAGGATTTGAACCACATGATTGGCCATGTAGGATTCAGCTCTCTTACTCACTAGGCAATGGGACCACCCTTTTACAGACTTTAACCTTCTGGCTTTGTTCAACTTAAATGACATTCTGTATTCCAATATTTACTGAAGTATCTTTTGACATTTTTCTTTGCTAAAATTTTGATGGCTAGCCTGGCAATTCAAAAAAAAATTGTAATAGAAGTTTTTTCCTCCTTTTATTGATGGGGAAAGAAAGGTTTATATAAATTGAGAGTAAAAATGAAGTTCAAAAAACACTTAGCCAATGGGTTGATGTGCTGAGTAGCTGAGTACTGTTTATGGTTGAATAACTAACTACGTGTAACTAGAGAAGTAGCAACGATTACCTCCAAGGAGGCTTTGCTTCAATCACACATCTGCACCGCTTCTCTTCTCACCTTCCTCCTCGCTCTCTTGTTTAATCAGTTATGTGCTTGTGTTCATTGTGGACCTTATATTGAGTGTAACCCGAGGGGCCCTCACGTTCTTTCTAGCTTGCCACGTACGAAGCCAGAACTTGGCAGTTGGTTTACCTGGTGTGGTTGTGGTTTTGTTTTGATTTTGTTTTGTTTTGTTTTGTTTCCTTTGTTTGTTTGTTTTGCTACAGGCCATTATGTGCTCACCAGAGAAAGACAGAGGGGCAGTGAGAAATCACCCCCAGGAGAGATGGCCAGGCCACAATCTCCTCTCCTCTATCCTTCTCTTAGGATTTTGGGCACATCCACAGCACCCATAGTGTTTTTCAAGCTGCCGGGTTCAGGACAGGAACTGCAGAGTCAGGGACATGGGACTTAACCACCCCGTTACCTACTGGCCCTTACCTGGGTTCTTTTAATAAAAGGACTCAAGTGACCTTTGTGTTGTCATTTCCAAGACTCGGAATCCAGGCTTACGTGGGAACTGTGAGGTCATGTCCCAAGATCGAAGTCTATTAGTGAGAGATGGATGTTAACACCCACTTTAGAAACTGCCCGCCCAGATGCTTTTACTTGTGACTCTTTTGTGTCTTCACAGCTATGACTCACTACCTGGGGAACAGTATCGTGAAAATTAGGTTCTGTAATATTTAGTGAAAACCCAAGGAACTGTGGCTTAAATAATACAGGGGTTTATTTTCTCTTCTATAAAAGAAGGCCGGAGTTCGGCCACTCAGTCCCGTAGGGTGGCTACACAGTTTTTAGGGATTTCTGGGAATACTGCCATCCCTCAGCTAATGGCTTCAGTCCTTGAAGTCACCTTATATACCATAGTGGCGGCTGAGACTCCAGCCATCATGTCTACATTTCGAGCCCAAAGAAAACAGGAGGGAGGGACACAGTTGCCTTCTTTCTAGAAAATCAGCTTCCTTTTAGGGAGCTTCCTTGAATCTACTCTCAGTGGTGTCTCCTATCTACTGACCGCTCCACTGCAAGGGGGGCTGGGAAATGTGGTTTTTTCCAGCCAGATCCATTGCTGCCCCTCACGTTTCAGGGTCCTGTCACTCAGGAAGAAGAAGACATTTACTGAGTGGGAAATAGCAGTGTCCACCAAATGGGAGGCACTCCCAGACTCTGCTCTCTCCATCTCTCTCTCTCTCTCTCTCTCTCTCTCTCTCTTGCATTTCAATAACTTTATTGAAAGGTATATCTCTTAGTAACAAAACATGATGGTTAAGTTATCTCTACCAACCCCAAATTAACACTGATGTATTCAAAATACTGAAATATATCAACTTTTTGGGAAAACTGAAAAGTTATCCATAAAACAAGGTTTATGAAAGTTACCATATGTGGTTCTTTGGTTTATTTTTCAGTGCTTGCTTATCAACAGCCAGTCAAAATTGGTTACAGCCATTCTGGGTGGCCTCGGGCTACACACTAGACTGAGGAACAGTGTACGGCACTGTAATGTCCCTACGGTCACCAACTGACACCTGAACACAACTCCAGTGAAAAAATATGGAGCGCTTCACGAATTTGCGTGTCATCCTTGAGCAGGGGCCATGCTGATCTTCTGTGTCGTTCCAATTTTAGTGTATGCGCTGCTGAAGCAAGCACATCCGCTCCCTCTCTTTACGGCACCTGCCCCAGGTCAAGACTAAAGGGCACCTTCCCAGCCCTGCCTCCTCCTCCACTTGGCCCCCCAGGGACCCCCAAAATAGACTCCAAAGGATGGGCAGTCTTTCTGTCCTCTCCCTGTCCTGATCCAAATTTCCCTAGCTTTGCAGATGAGACCAAGTTTGACAAGAAAGGATTCTTTTATCATTTCTTTCTCTCTTTCTCTCTCTCTCTTTCTTTCTTTCTTTTTCTTAGAGAGATATTTTTGCCATAGGGCACATGCACTCACCAGACACACAAAGAGATATCCCCAGGGGAGAAGACTATGCTACAATCTCTTCTCCATTCTCCTCTCAGGATTTTGGACATGCATGCACACGTGCTTGGCATGAGTCCCAAACTGCTGGGTCTGGGACTCGAACTGCAATTGGCCATGTGGGAGCCCAGCATCATAACAACCATACCACCTGCTGGCCATCTTTTTTCTTTTTTTTTTTTCAAAAATTATTTTATTTTTAATTTTTTATTTGACCAGAAAGGGACAGAGAGAGAGAGAGAAAGGGAAAGTGAGAAAGCAAGCCACTAGGTCCAGGACTTGAATCACGGTCAGCCATGTAAGAGTCCAGTGCTTTAACCACCACACCACCTGCCAGCTTCTCTTTTTTCATTTCTTAAATTAAGAGATTCAAAATGGAAATCATAACTAGAGCCAGTTCATCTTAACTACAATGTGTGTGCTTATTGGGTTTCCTGCATATCTCATCTGCATCCCTCACTGGACACCCAAGACTCACAGACCTAAGAACACTGTGCACGGTGAGCCAGACTGGGCACTTCCGTGCCTGCCGGTGGCTGCCCGGTCACATGGAGTTTGGGATGAGGGTGGTGGCCAGGATGCAGAGGGACAGCCCTCAGTGCCTTCATCAGCTTCCTTAGTGCACAAGGTGGGCAGAGCCACATGCTGATCAATCCAGACAGGCTACTCAGCTAAAGAAGGGGCAGCTGGAAGCTTCCCTTTCCCGTCTCCTGAAGACACGCAAGGGAAGGTCCCCCAGACTCTGGGATCCCGTCTTCAGCCACTTCCTTCCCTGAGGCCGTGGGTGGTCAACGCACTAGAGGAGACAAGAGAGCATCAAGAGGTGATTGGAAAGTGGAAGGTATATTCAGTTCAGTTGTTAAAAGGAGAAAGAAATAGCAACTATTTTCTCCTTAACCTCTCTTCTCTAATTCACTCCTGGTCTGTTTTCAAACCCTTTGTCCTGAGCATGAAAAGTCTGACATTTTCAGCCAGATGCCCTCTTCTGGAAGGCATTACCAACAGGCATTGTCTCCTGTGGTTCTTCCAGTGTCTGGCCATAGGGGTGAGGTGGAGGGGCACTGAAGTTCTCATGCTGGGAAGAGGGACAGGAAGCCACTTGCACAGCCCCGCCCCCCGCCCCGTTTCTCATGTGACACAATCCCTCCCAGGGCCCAGGCCTTTCCACTTTGATCTGTCATGACTTACAAAGTCCAGGGGTTCCATGGGCAAACCAACCCTGTGGCCAGAGTCTGTTACTGTCTCTAAGTCTCGTAAACTAACTGGTATCATTCTTCAAACATTATGCGATACAACTCAGCTGCTCCAGATGGTATCCGAGAGAATTTGGAGAAGCCTCTGAAAGTTAAGAACTCAGTGACAAGTCTTCAATGAAAATGTTACTGCCCATCAACTCAACCACACACATGCTCGTCCCACTCCACCCTACCCCAAATCTGGGCAAAATTTGTCTTTTTTACTATTTTTTTAATTTAATTTTTTGCCATAGGGTGTGTGCACTCACCAGAGATAGAAAGAGAGACAGATGAAGAGAGTCAGTGAGAGGAAAGGTGATAAATCACCCCCTGAGAAGATGGCCATACCGCAGTCCCTTCTCCTCCATTCTTATCTTGGGATTTTGAGCATGCACACACACACGTGCCTGGTGTGATTTTCCAAGCCACTGGGTCCAGGACTCAAATCATGGTCAGCCATGTAGAAGTCTAGCACCTTAACCACCATGCCACCTGCTGGTCTCAGAGCTTGTCTTTTATAACCTGTAGCTGAAAGTCAAGAAGCCAATGTCATTGTAGCCTTCCTATCCAAATGCTTTGTTCTATAATTCTGTGTGTAAATACATGACAGAACTCTTCTGGATTATGAATTCTTGAAGGCCACGGGATGTACTCTGAGCATCCTTGATTATCTTAAGCATTAACTAAAAGCTTTCCAGAAGACATGGAGGAGAGATGAGGAATTCAACGAGGAAGGAGAGTTGGGTGTTTGCTGGATGATGGACTTGGGTAATGAATGAGGCCCCAGAAGAGAGATTTTTTTCTCTTTCCTCAGTGACTGAACCCCGAAAATTTGTCAAACTACTGAATGCCCTTCTATGCACATAGGGACCAACTCGCCAAGATATTAAGGCCATCCCGCCCAAAAACGAATAAAAATAAAAGTACAATGAGCAATCCCTCAAGCAGAGAAATAATTATTCCCTCTGTGGTTCTTCCCTTGCAAAGGAGAATGGGGGCTGTAATTTTACAAGACTTTGAGAAGATGGTTCAAAGGACAATCGTTTGAAGGTGATAGTCATCCCTCTATGTATTCCTCCTGTCCCCCAGCCCCAGCTGGCAACTGCCAGTCCCTTCTGAAGAATGATCCCCCCAGCACACACACACACAGTCCTCTCATTCTGGGCTATTCTAGACATTTGGGCAACTGTGTACAGCAATGAGCCAAATGAAGTTCTGCGAAAGGCCTCTCAGCACCATTTTGTCTCGTTTCAGTTGAGGACCCAAAAGCGGCTTCCATTGCCAACCGAGTTGCTGAAATTGTTTACTCCTGGCCACCACCAAAACTGACTCGCCTCCGTGGAGGGGGCATCACACAGGAAGCTGCAAGTTCTCAGAAAGGTAAACCATCCTGGGAGTGTTCGCGCTGTGCCGTTTGCCAGGCAGAGGTATATGAGTGGTACGTCTTTGTTCAGTTCAGAGCTCTGTAACTTGGGAGTCTCTGCCAACCTGGACAAGGGCATGGCGGACCAGGCTGGAGGCAGGGAACTCTAGCTGGAGCTACCAGCCCCAGACAAGGGGGCTACTCCAGTGGGTGGACCCAACATGCCAAGCTCACTACTAAGTCAAAAGAAAGGTCTTCTTCTAGGGGAGGAGTTCGCACGGAGCCTGCATCCAGCCTTGTCCACAGGGGAACACGCACTATCAGACTGGATTGTGTTGCCGGTGGCCCTGGACCAGTTTGCTCACAAGAGTACATTGGAAATAGCTGGAACATCAACCCAGGGCCTTCCACGATTTCTTTGGGCTGTGGTGGAAAAGCAGGGGGCTGTCAGATTCCAGCCCTGGAGAGCACACAGAGCAGAACTGGGAAATGGTGACTAGACTGGGCCAGCTGTCACCAAAACTATGGCAACAGTTACAACGACAGATCCCACCAGGCCATGAGAACTCCAGGCTTTGAGGAGGGAACTGAGAGGAGCAGGAGCAAGTGCCACAGGAGAGACGCTTGGTCCCACCTTTCCTCACCAATGCCCTGTCTCCCTGAAGTCTCCAGTGTAGGGTGTGGGGCAGAGAGGGCTCCTGGGTGTGCAGCACCCAAAGAACAAGGCAAAGTTCTTTCTCTCGTGCTCTGCTACACTCCTGGTGGGGATGCAGTCAGCACAGCCATCATGGGAAACAGGGCAAGTTCTTCAAAACCTAAAAGTAGAACTGCTGTATGACCCAGCAGTCTTTACTAGGTAAATATTTGAAGGAAGGTGAGTTGGTATGTCACAAAATATCTGCACACCAGTGTTGACTGGAGCACTATTCACAATAGCCAAGATAGGGAAGCAACCTAAGAGTCCATCAGCTGGCAAAAGGATAAAGAAAATGTGGTGTATATATATATATACACACACACACACACACACACACATACATACACACACACACATACATATATATATACATACAAGGGAATACTATTGGGCCATTAAAAGGGCAGAAATCCTGCCATTTGAGGTTGAATGGGTGAGCCTGGAGGACTTCATATTAAGTGAGATACGTCAGGCACAGAGAGGAGTACCACGTGTTCTCGCTCACGTGTGGACATTGAAAATACGATCTCGTAGAGGAGAGGTCTGAAGAATGACTGCTGAGAGCTGAGAAGGTTGGGGGTGAGGTGGGGAAAGAGATCTGTGCTGATTAACAGAAATAAAACTACACATGGATGGGAGGCCAGCAGGTGGCACGGTGGTTAAGGTGCTGGATCCCACATGGCCAACTGCATGGTTTGAGTCCCAGACCTGGCTGCTTGAGAATCATGCCAGCATGTGGGTGTGTATGCCCAAAATCCTGAGAGGAGACTGGAGGAAAAGAGATTGAGTATAGCCATCCTCCCTGGAAGGGACGAGGCGTTCTCACTCTCCCTTTCTCTCTGTCTTTCTCTGGCAAGCACAGGTGCCCTATGGCAAAAATCTAAAAAAACTAAACAAACAAACAAAAAACACTGCAGATAGATAAGAGGAACAATGTCTAGTGCTGTAGGATACAGTTAGAAGAATACAGATGGCAACAGCTTTTGTGGATCTCAAAGTAACCAAAAGGAAGAATTTTGAATGTTTCTACCACAAGTAACGTCCAGTGGTCAAGGCGATGGGTATGCTAATGATGCAGAACGAATTTCTACACACTGTAAAAGTCAAACTGTATCCCCATGATCGTGTACAATTATTATACATTGAGTTTTAAAATATACTTTAAAAAGTTTTCAGGGCCTGCCTTGTAGCCTAGTGGTTAAGTGAGTCAGATACTACATGGTCAACTGCAGTTCAAATCCTGGCCCCAGAAGCTTGGAAAATATGCCAAGTGCATGTCCAAAATCCCAACAGGATGGAGAAATGAAGGAAAAGAGATTACACCATGACCGCACCCATCTTGGGAGTGCTTTCTCCATCTCTGTTTCTCTCGGGTGAGCACATGCATTCTCTGGCGATTAAAACTAAGTTTTAAAAAGTCCTTCGTTCAAAGGCATGGTGGTGGCTTTGTCTGCCCCCTGTTGTATCATAGGTGTCACGAATGGCCACAGAGGCCTTGGCAAGGAGTTAGAGGAGAGGAGAAGCCCTTCCTGTCTGCCGAACAGAGTGGTGACACTTGATGGCAAAGGTTGTGTATTTGGCAGACAGAATAAAGTTAAGGCCCTAAAACTCAAGCCCTGTGACAGCAACTGTTCCACAGAGAGGTGGCACCAAGTCAAAACTGCACACGCACCGTGGAGGCACAAGTTCTTTCTCCTCTCTAGTAACTCGAGCCCGAGTCTCCCGCATACCTCTTACCTGGCCCTTCATGGGGTTTTCTTGGGAGCAGCTACTTCAATTCCCTGGTCTTTCTTTCCTCCTTATCTGGGACAAATGGAAGATGCCATGATGTCAGAGACTGTGCTATAAATAAAAATACTGTTTTCTCAGTCCCTGGCCTTCCTCCGGATCCTGTTCTATGGCAATGACCGTTTTCCTCATGTTTCATTGTTAGCAAGTTTTTTGTCGTTGTTTTTATGCTAGAGGGCATACGCATGGAACAAAGAGAGAACAGGGAGAAAGCACCCCCTCGAGGGGATGTGGTCACAACACAGACCTCTGGCCCATCCCTTCAGTATCCTGGGCATGGACCCGTATGTGTACCTGGTATATTTTTCAAGTCACTGGAGCTAGGATTTGAACCTTGGCTGGCCATGTGAGATCTGGCTCCCACTGCAAAGCACTTAACCACTACACTATGGAACTGGCCAAGTTGTTAACAAGTCCTTGGAAAAAAAATTATACTCAACCTCCCCTGTTCCAATACAAAGGGGCTTCAAAAGTTCATGGAAAATGGAATGAAAAGACAAGTCTGTTGGAACATGGAATTTTAAAAATCTATATATGGTTCTTCCATAATGCACATTGTCCACGAACTTTTCGAAGACCTCTCCCACCTGCTCTACACACAACAGACCAACTGTGACTGTATTTCTATCCATCTGCCATTTTAACCTTGGGAGAAGGAAAATGGATCGACTTTACTTATATATCCCATCTCATTGTAGAGACATGACTTACAAAATAGCAATTTTAGTACAATAAACAAAACCGCATTTGAAAGATAGTGTAAAAAGAAAACAAAACTAGAACACTATTTTGGATTTAGCAACGAGATTAATTCCCAAAATGTACACCAGGAAGATTATACTCCAACCTGGACAAGGGCCACGAGTATGGATTTATACACTCTAGCAGCTAACATAAAGAAAAAAGTATGATCACCTATGGGCTGTAATACCGTCATAAGGAAAAAAGCACTATCTGCTGAGAAAAAGTCTAAACACCATAAAGAAATTCCTCATGACTAGATCATGTGTAGTGAAACTGATGCCTTGAACGACATTCTTAAAGTAAATATAGTAATGGATTTCATGGTGAGAACTGGGGAGCTGAGCAAAGAAAGTGGAGGAACGAGGAAAGAAGGGAACGGTAGAAGTGTCCGGGAATGGCTTGTGTCTGTTCAGAAGAGGCAAGGTAAGATTTATTTGCTAAGACTTAGAAAGCACACGTATTCCTTGATACCAACTAAGCCACAAATGTTGCCACTGGGGAAATTTACCGTTATTTTTGCCTCTCTTGGGAAAAAATAAACAAATAACTGGAATTTTCCTCTGACAGATGGAGAAGACCAAATAATAGCCAGAATTGTTGAGCTGCTGAAATATACAGGGGATCAGTTGGCAAAAGAGGTATGAAGGTCCTTGAACGAGTGCAATTTCTGTGTGCGCCCATGCACTAGCATACGAGAATGGAATTGCACTTTGGGTTGCAATATTACTCCTTTTCGAAGTTCAGGTTTCTACTTAGTCCTACATTTTATTTGCCTTGGAGTCAAAATTCCTCATGCTGGCAGCATCTCAAAAATGAATCACTTTGGAAAACATCATTAAACTTTCTGGAGCCTCCTTGGAATTTTTGGAAACTAAACTTGGAACTTTGTTATTGCAAGAAAAGCCACCAGTACGTTGAAGCTGGCTGAGTAGAACCGTCTTGTTCCCCATGTAATCGATCCTCATTGGGGTTTAGGCTCTTGCGTTTGCTCTGCAGCCTGGCTATCTGTGTCCTATAGTTACTCAAAGGCTGGAGTCCTTCTGAAGTCTCTCTTAGAGTTGCTGGACTGTTTCCTGTTCAAGGCCTCTTAGCAATTCAGCCAGAAAGGCAGGGCTAGTCTTACTTGTAGATCTCTTTCTATGTAGAAGTTTAAACTTACTTTTCCAATCAGGAACATGTGGGAATTGCCTCCAGGTAAAGAGACGGTTAGCACACCCCCAACATGGTCAGAAGGGCTTCTTTTCTAGATGCCATCTCTTTCTGTGTCCATCACCCACAGATGACGGAGTAGTCCTGAGGGTCTGTCAATCAAAGTCCAGCCTATGAATCCAAGTCATTGTTTTGCCAGGACCCATGGGGAGAGAGTCTGGCCCTGAAGGACTTTAAAGGACTTCTTGCAGGATGGGGAAACAGCAGAACCAGTCAGCCATCCTACAATGTCACATGCTCACAGCTCCTGGCTCAACAACTTTGCCAGACATGTGCCCCAAGGATGGTGACTGGGAGGGTAAAGGGCCTGGGACAGGGTGTAAATGGGGGGTATTGGACTAAACAAAAGAGAAGGAAGTATGTTAGTTTTGTTGCCACAAGTAGAGAGTAGAAGGGGGCCATAGGAAGCAAGATTAGAATAGAGTTTGGGACCAGCAGATGGCGTAACGGTTACGTTCCTGAGCTTCCACATGTCCAACCAAGGTTCAAATCCTGGACCTGGTGGTTTAAAACTCAGGCTTAATACCAAGAAGAGAATGGAGAAGGAATTGTGTCATGGCAGTTTTAAAACTCAGGCTTAATACCAAGAGGAGAATGGAGGAGAGGGATTGTGTCATGACCATTCCTCCAGGGGATGATTTCTCACTTTCTGTCTCTCCAGTGAGCACACTCGCCCTATAGTAAAAATCTTTCTTTAAAAGAATAAAAAATAAATAAATGAACAAACTCATGGTGGGCACATGTACGTGTGTGCACAAAGTCCCGAGAGGAGAATGGAGAAGAAAAGATTGCAGTGATTTCTTGCTTTCTGTGTCTCTTTCTCCAGTGAGTGCATATGCCTTGTAGCAAAAATCTCTTAAGAAAAAAAAAAAAAAAAGAAGAAGGACAGAGTTTAAACACAAGCCTGATTCTCCAGAACTAACATTATGGATGTAGAAGTTAAGGGAACAGATTTCTCCCCATGTGTGAATGAACTTTCTGGCATTTGGGTCTGCCTTCTGAAGAAATGCCCTTCCTGTCACTAGAGGAATTACAAGTAGATGCCAATAACCAAGCAGCAGTTCAGTCTCCCAACTGAGAGAGACGCTTAGAAGTCCTCGAGGATCCTTCACTGCTCTGGGGTTCTGTGGTTCTCACGGCAAATTCTTTCTGGCTTCTATAGGCGTGACTTGCAGTAACCAATGGGGTGGTGTGAAGGTGACCCTGGGTCACAAAGAGACTATCCTTCCCCCCACCCTGCAATTTTTCACTCTCAAAAACCTTGCTTTGTGTGATGCTCTCGGTGATATTTTACATTAATGATGTATCAGTAGAATCTGTGCTTGTTGTTTCTTTTACATGTTTTCCCAGTAGATGACTCTTCCAGTCCACTGCAGTGTTTGAATTAATATGAACCACTGTGCTCCTGCAGTGTCTTAAAAAAATGAACATTAGGACCAGCAGATGATGTAATGGTTGCATCTCTGGACTCTCATGTAGTAGACCATGGTTCAAGTTCTGGACCTAGTGGCTTAAACTTCACACTGGTACATGTGTGTGCATGCCCAAAGTCTTGAGAATGGAGAAGGGGTTGTGTCATGGCCACTTCTGGGGGGTGATTTTTTGCCTTCTGTCTCTCTGACTCTCCAGTGAGTGCATGCACTGCACCATATAGCAAAAAATCTCTCTCTCTCAAATAAAAAAACATTCCCAGAGCACCTCCTCCATGCCCCACTCTACGCTAAGTGTTTCATGCAATAACACTATAGTATAGGTACTATCATCCTATTAGTTCAAAGATCATAAAACTGAACCTAAAAGGTAAACTTCCCAAGATTGCACAGCCAAGAGGTAGGACAAGGGTCTGAGCCAAGATGGTGATTGCCACCCTTCAGATGTTTTCTTTGTTTTGCTTTTAGGTTTTTGCCATCAGGTGTGTGTGTACTCCTCAGAGAAAGAGACAGAAAGTGAGAAATCACCCCTCAGGAGGCATGGCCATGCCACAATCCCTTCTTCTCCATTCTCCTCTTGGGATTTAGGACACACTTGTACATGCACCCAGCATGATTTTCAAGCCATTGGGTCTGGGATGAAAACTGTGGTCAGCCATGTGGGAATCCAGTGCCTAAATCACCATACCACCTTCTGGCCTCCAGATTCTGTTCTTTACACTATTTATAGCAAAGCATTTAGCACTGTTTTGCAATTATCATTAGACTGTGAGGCCCTCGAATGAGGACCTGAGTCTTAAGATTATCCATAGCACCTGTTCATTTTAAGTGCTCAGGAAATGTATGTTGAATATTCAGTGAATGGACTCTCCAGTTGGTCACTTATTTGTCCCAGTGAAATTCATTCACAGAGCAGGCCCATCTCAGTCTGGTTCTCCAGGACATTGTACCATGACGGAGGAGACCAGAATCCAAGGCTTTCCGCTAAGTGTTTCAATAGTTCATATTTGAATTAAAGAGTGCCCTTTGGGGACAGCTGGTGGTGTGGTGCTTAAGGCAACTGGATCCCATATGGCCAACTGTGCAGTTCAAATCCCAGACTCCATGGCCTGAGAAACACTCTGGTTGCATGTGCATGTGTGCCCAAAATTCCAAAAGAAGAAATGGAGAAAGGATACTGCATGGCCATCCTCCATGGGGTGGGAGGCGCTTTCTCACTGTCCTTCTCTCTCTTTCTCCAGCAAGCACATGCACCCATTAGAAAAAAAAAAAGAAAGAAAAGAAAAAGAAAGTGAGAGGCCTTTGTCTGCCTCACTGGGCCAAGTTGCTTCACTGAATGCCTGTCTTCTTGTACACAGTTAAAGAAAGACAAGACTTTGATAAGCAGCTTCCCGGATGGGCTGTCCTACTCTGTTTTCAAGACCATCACAGACCAGTTCCTACAGGGTGTGGACACCAGGGGAGAATCGGAGGTCAACGCTCAAGGCTTTAAGGCTGCCCTTGCAATAGACGTCATGGCCAAGCTCACAGCTATCGATAACCACCCGATGAACAGGGTGCTGGGCTTTGGAACCAAGTACCTAAAGGAGAACTTTTCGCCCTGGGTCCAGCTGCATGGTGGATGGGTAAGTGGATCCCATTTAAAAGTGTATCTTCTCAGAACCCAGAAAAAATGAGATGAGAAGTTTTTGTTTTTATTGAAGGGAACATGGCTGTGAAGCACTTCTCATGGGTTTAGGACACTTGAGTGGCAAGAGATAGATCCCACTGATGGGAAAGTATTTTAAGCAATTACGTTCATCATCGATAAATATTTACTGAGCTCCCAAGAGTATGTGGGGTATGACTGTGGCGGGGGGGAGGGGAGAAATTGGTCCGATGTAACAGGAAATGAGGAGCTGCTGACATATAAAATGTTTCCAAAGCTGTAACTTCTGCTTTCACAAATTTTTCAGGCAATAGACGTCTGAAGTGATACAAGGGCAGACACTCAAAAATACTGGTAGGGTGTTGGGGCTGGTCCTCACGCAGAGATTCAGGGTTCATGACCTTCTGGCACTGCTGCTTTGACCCAGTTATTTTGACATTTTCATACAAACAAGAAAACAAACAGCAAAACTTATGCCTACAGTATTTTTAATTATTTGATATAAGTCAAAACAGCATTTTCCCTACACCTCGGCCTCTACTCCTCTCCCTTCCTTTATCCCTCTTCTGAGATCTCCCTAAAATGCTGTGTTCAAGTAACTAAGAAAGCTATTCAACCTTGGCAAAATGCTCTACCCCAGAAATTCACATCTCAACAGTGCTGGGCCATTCCTAGGACAGGCCTTCACCCTCCACGGTCTTGTACTAGAATGGCTCAGCTGGCAGAAGGTCTGAGTTCATTTTTAAATTATTGTTGGTCTTGTTACTATTGGGTCAATGGGAAAATCATGAGACATTTTTGCATAGAAAAACAAAAGTATGTCATGACTTCCTGACAACCTAATATCATTCCCCAGAGATATTGTAAGTATCAATTGGTTCACACACCAACTCTTACAAGTCGATTTAACACCCAGATGTAGCTGAAATGCTGGGTGATGAACGAATGTATAAACAAAATGTAGTATATCCCCACAACGGAATATCATTTGCTCACAAGGAGAAATAAGGTTTAGCTACATGAATGAACCCTAGAAACATTATGCTAAGTGAAAGAAGTCAGACAAAAGGGCCATATATTGTATGATTCCATTTATATATAATGTCCAGCATAGGCAAATTCCTTGAGACAGGAAGTATGCTACTGGTTCCCAGAAGGGGGGACGAGAGGTGGGGACAGCTACTAATGGACTTGGAGTTTCCTTCCGGAGTGATGAAAATATTCTAAAATCAGAAGTGAAGGTTGTACAACTCTGTGAATGTACTGAAAACCGCTGAATTATGCACTTCTTTAACAGGGTGAATTTCACAGCATAATTATATTTCAGTAACTCTCTTAGAATAGTGGTTCTACTATTTTTTTTAAAATTTTTTTTTTGAGAGGTTTTCGCTATAGGGTGCGTGCACTCACCAGACAGACAGAGAGAGACAGAAAGCGAGAAATCACCCCCCAGGGAGGATGGCCACGCCACAATCTCTTCTCCTCCCTTCTCCTCTCAGGATCTTGGGCATGCACGCACACGCGCCCAGCGTGAATTTTAAGCCACTGGGTCCGGGACGCGAACCGCGGTCGACTACGTGGGAGTCCAGCGACATAGCCATTACGCTAACTGCTGGTCCCCCGATGCAAGCTCTTTTTTTTTAAAAAAAAAAAAAATCGACTGCTAGTGCAGTAGAGAAAAAAGTCCAGTTACAGGAAATAAATTAATTCTTTGGTAGAAATACTAAAGGGGATTTTTTTTTTAAATTTTGCCATAAGGCATATATACTCGCCATAGAGACACAGAAGGAGAGGGAGAAAGCACGCTCCAGTGGGATGTGGTTATACCAGAACTCCTTCTCCTCCATTCCTTCTTGTCGAGATTTTGGGCATGCACACACATACCCTATCAAGTTTTCCAAGCTGCTGGGGCCAGGATTCAAACCATGCAGTAAGCCACGTGGGATCCAACTCCCTTAACCACAAGGCTACAGGGCTGGCTCTTGAATTTTAAATACAACCTCAAAGGATCCCCATCTTCCAGAAAAGGCCTAGCCCTCCATGTGTAACATAAGACTTCAGCTGAGGTTTTCCTTTCAGACATGCTAAGGATGCCAGCCGAACCCTCCCCAACCCTACCACAGCCCCAGCATCCCAGCCTCGGGTCATGCCTGGGACAAGAGCAGAGTTAACAGGCATGTGTGTTCACTACGGCAAGCTTGGGATTTTAATCATCTCATTCTCTTTGCCCTGTCTAGGAAAAAATACTTGGGATTTCACATGAAGAAGTAGACTGAAATATCGGAAGATCTGTCATCTAGAATCGTCATCATCCACCTGCGGCCCTGAGCACGTCGATCTCCACATAGACTGTGAGAGAAAATGTAAATGTACCAGGCAGAAGGAGCCTTGAAGTATTCAAAACCATTATTTCCATGACATGAGAGGCATGAGGAAAGACCTTGTTCATCTCCAGGTCATAGACTGTCGCAGCACAGTCCTTGAGTCGATGTTAGGCCCTTGGCGGAGTGAGGACGTCTGTGAGGACAACTGGTGATTTCCTTTCAAAGGTTCGGTGCAGAGACCATCACCATGCCTCTGTTAGTACTTCAGGGCAAGCGTTCCCCATGTCTGCCTCCCTGTGTGGGGGAGACGATAAACTGCATGTGCTCACTCTTCGGTTTTAGTATTTATTTTTTCAACTACACTTGGGTTAGCCTAATAATGACACTGTTTCAAGTGTACCTTTAGGACAATGTTGCTATTCCTGCTAGTAGATAGCTTTCAAAACCTCTGAAGTTGACTTCCATTCCTATAGGTTTGGGGGGACATAGCTGTATACATGCCTTTTTGACCCACGTCTGTTGGAAAATTCTTAACCAGCTTCACAAACTTCCATTTGGTTCAATACTCCAACCAGCTTCAACTCTCCTCTCAGTGACACACCTCTGCTTGGCAAGGTACCTGAGACTTCATTATGATGTGGAGCAACCCAAGGCTGATAACTGCCTGAACCTTCTGTTCTGATATGGAGGAACGTGTGAGCAACCTTGAAGCAACCCAGGGCTGATAGCTGCCTGGGCTTTCTGTTCCCCGCGAGCTAGCCGCCCCTCCCCTGAACTGTTGAGCAGCCAGAGGCCTTGAACAAGTTGGATCCCCTGCTTCTCTGCCAGCTCTGTATTAGGGCAAACACTGAGCTCCTTCCCTGATAGCACACTTCCAGTGCTGAAACTGCCCCTCCCCAATTCACCCATAAAAGACTGTGTCCAACTCTCAGCCGGGGCCAGAGATTCCTAGTATTAACTCCTTCATGCCCGCTGGTGTAATAAAACAGTTCTCTCTCTCTGAGTGCCATTTCCGTTCTGCAGCATCTGATGTTCTGCAACAATTATTCTCTGTGGTAATGTAATGATTGGTAGCTGCTAAAATAAACATGGAGAAAGACTATGGTCAAGAGTGTCTCTGGCTGGGACCAACAGTTGGCATAATGGCTATGTTCACTGGACTCCCATGTAGTCAACCACAGTTCGAGACCCGGACCCAGTGGCTTAAACTCACACTGGGCGCATGTATGTGCATGCCCAAGATCCCGGGAGAATGGATGAGAGGGATTGTGGCGTGGCCATCCCCCCTGGGGGGTGATTTCTCACTTTCTGTCTGTCTTTCTGGAGAGCGTACACACCCTATAGCAAACCCCCTCCCCCCCAAAAAAAGTGTCTCTGGTTAAAATAAGTAATAAGTAATAAGTAATAGGGACCAGCAGTTAATGTAATGGCTATGTCACTGGACTCCCATGTAGCTGACCAAGGTTCAATTCCCGGACCCGGTGGCTTAAACTCATGCTGGGCATATGTGCGCGCGTGCCCAAGATCCCAAGAGGAGAATGGAGAAGGGATTGAGGCATGGCCATCCCCCGTGGGGTGATTTCTCGCTGTCTCCCTGTCTCTCTCTGTCTTTCTGGCGAGCGCACACGCCCTATAGCAAAAACCTCTCCAAAAAAAGAAAAAATAAGTAATAATAGTGCTAGGGTTTCTGTGAGTATCCACTGATTTAATTCAGTGTTTAGTTCTTGGTACTTAATGCTAAATGTCCACTTATGCTTCCAATATACACCCCTCAAAAAATACAAAGCCAGACAGAACAGCCCTTCTTCAAGAACCAGCTCCATGGCTCCTGTGATCTAGCCATGTTGGGGGAAACGGAGGAATGAAGAGATCCCACTAGTAATTCAGCCTCCAGTATAGACAACTCGCGAGGTAGGAAGACTCAGGCCTCCTCTCTCTGTATCTGTCTTTGTCTCTATCTCTGTCTCTGACTCTTTTTTTTTTAATTTTTGCTTTTTAGAATTTTGTTTAAGGTGAGGCATCTTTCTGGGCCTGTTGGCCCTGCCTAGCCCTTTATCTTGTTAATAATTCCCTCTCCCACTCCCCACCCAGGAGAGGCGGAGGGAACAGAACAGCCCTTCTTCAAGAACCAGCTCCATGGCTCCTGCGATCTAGCCATGTCGCGCAGCGTGCGGTTTTCTAATTTTTGGGGTTTTTTTTGAAATTTTTTGAATATTAATTTTCCTTTTTCTTAGTTTTATTTGAAAGTTTTTCTCTTCATTTTTTCGCTTTTTCTTTGTTTGTTGTCCATTTTTGTTTTTTGCTTTTTTTTTTTTTTTTTTTTTTTTTTTTTTTGCTGTTGTTGCTTTTGTTTCCCTCTCTCTGTTTCCTTTTCTACACAGTCCTCGACCCTCAGATTGAACTTCCAAGTTTGGGATGAAATCGACCATCCACAAGATGACTAGAAATCGTTGCAGGACCACAAGAAATATGGGGAAGCAGGAAAATACCTCTCCTCCAAGAGAAAAGGATAACTCCTCTTCATCCACACACAGTTCAATGGAAGTCATGGAAATGTCTGATAAAGAATTCAGAACATTCATAATGGCAAAGCTTACAGAGATGGAAGAGAAGAGAGACAAGGAACTACTGAAGAGGAAGGAGAAAGGAGTTGAAGAGTTCCAGGAGGTGAGGAAATTCATGCAAGATCTAAAAGAGGAATTTCACACATTACAAAAGAATCAGATGGAACTGTTAGAGATGAAGGCTATAATACAAGAAGTCAAAATTTCCCTTGAAAGTATTAAAAGCAGACTAGATCATACAGAAAATAGAATCTCAGATGTAGAAGAGAAAATTGCTGGCCTAGAAAAATCCACCATGAAATCTGAGAAAATGGCCCAAAAATTTGAGAATAATATACGAGAAATAGTAGATACAATTAAACGTCCGAACATCCGGATAATAGGCATCCCAGAAGGCGAAGAAACTCATAAGGGCATTGATAATCTATTCCATGAAATCCTGCAAGAAAACTTTCCAAACCTGGAGAGGCACTCAAAGATCCATTCCCAAGAAGTACAGAGGACCCCAAACAGAATCAACCCAAGAAGATCTTCTCCAAGACACATTATAGCCAGATTGACCAAAACCACAGACAAAGACAAGATAGTAAGACTGGCAAGAGAAAAACGGCAAGTTACCTACAATGGATATCCCATCAGACTAACGGCAGATCTCTCATCGGAAACAATGCAAGCGAGGAGAGAATGGGAGAATATATTCAAAGCATTAAGGGAAAAGCAATTTCAACCAAGAATTCTGTACCCAGCAAGGTTATCATTCATTTGGGAAGAAAAGACACGAACATTCCTAGATAAACAAGACCTGAAAGAATTTACCAGCACCAGACCAGATCTCCAAGAATTTCTTAAGGGAGTGCTATGTCAGTAAAATTAAATGCAGACACACAGAAACAAGAGTTCAGAAACTAAGAAAATGGGCAACTTAATTGTAGGGACAAAGTCTGGAGTTGAGTATTATATCCCAGAGCTCAATCTGGAAAATCGAACCTCAACAGAAACAGAAGAAAATTAAGTACATGAGACTGAACTGATGAAACAGCATTCTATGACTTGACTAAAATATTGCTGCTTTTCTTCTAAGCTTTGTTGTCCAGTTTTAAGGATTTTTGTCCTGTCTTGAGCTGTCAATGGATTCATGTACCTAATATTTGAACAGAATACTAACTTTGAAACCTTAAGTTTCAAGGAATTATCCTTACCAGTTCAAAACTGCTTTTCTTGAAACCATCAGCTGAACTTGCTATTGTAAATAGTTAGATTACTTATGATATTGTGTGATCAATGAAATGTCGGGAGAAAAGGAATTGAAGATAACTGTAGACAGCAGAGATAGTGTAATAAGAGAGTGGAATAGGGCAGAGGGTCAGATATGGGGTAAAAAAAATATATACATGAAAGTAGAAATGGAATATTATAGATGATAACATGCATGATTAAGCCACTATCCAGTTGATTAAGCCACTATACAGTTTATTCTAGATGGGAAACCACATTTTGTATGTTGTGATGATGCTCAGGGAATGAATGTGAATTAATAGAAAAAAAATTTTTCAGAAAAAAAAAGGGCATTAAAAATACCTATCTGATGACTGCAGTAAGCTATATAACCCTAGGTAAGTGCTACTTTATAGTATGTTCATTCTACTCACTGAGGTTTATGCCTAAAGTCTGACTTTTGTTCATGGATCTGTATATTTCAGCTGTGCTTGCTATTGAAAATACTTAGATTTATTAAGATATTTAGTGAAACAATAAAATAGGGGAGGCAGAGAAAGCAACAATAGATACCAGACACAATGTGGGAGGTGGGTGGGAGATGGCAGAGGGTGAGATAGGGAATCAAGGATGGGAAAAAAGGCAAAATATACAGAAAACAAGAAATGGAAAATTATGTGTTGACAATAACACACATCTTGATGTGCTTGAGCCAATATACAGTGCACTGTGAATGGAAAAATCTCACTTTGTATGCTATAATGATGTACAGTGAATGAATGTAAATAAATAAATTTTAAAAAAAATACAAAGCCAGCAGATGGCTTAAGCAGTTATGTTGCTGGACTCCCACATGGTCGAACACAGCTCAAGTCCTGGACCTGGTGGCCTGAAACTCAGGAGATCCCAGGAGGGGGCAGAGGAGAAGGAATTATGGCGTGGTCATCCTCCCTGAGGGGTGATTTGTCACTTTCCCTCTCATTAATTCTGTCTCCGTCTCTCTCTGGTGAGTACACATTCCCTAAGGCAAAAACCTCAAAACAAAACAAAACAAAAACCGGCAGCCCTCAGCCAAGCTGAGAACCTCTTCTCTCAAAGCAGCCACTGATTAGCTTTTCTGAAATTGATGCTGAGAATGAACTTTTTCAAGTAGTGAAACACATTCAATAGGAAGAATTAGAATTATACTATCTTACAACACTCTGGCTCTTCAGCTTTGGGACCTAATATAAAACAGGCCATTAAAAGGGCCAGCCCTATTAAGGCAGTGCACCAGTTAAGGAGTTAGATCTCACATGGCCACCACTCATGGCTAGAATCCCAGCCTCGGTGGCTTGAAAAATACATTGGGTGTGTGTGCGTGTGTGCTTAAGATCCTGATGGGATGGAGAAATGCAGAAAAAAATCATTGTAGGGTGACCATGTCCCATTGTGGGATGCTCTAATAAGTGCCCATGACTTCTGTCAATTAAAAATAAAAGTGGGTGTTTAATACAACTTTGATGAACAAAGAAATAAGCCAATTATATACACTTTGAGGTTCAAGGGAAAACTGGACCCATCATTAAATGCTTAACTAGCCTACCTATTTCAATAACATGAGTTATGTTCTTCTTTCAGTGACAGTCATAAATATTCAGGATAGAGAAGTCTCCTTTTACATATGGAGACACAACCACTCCTCTGCCCACTTTGATCCACCCTCACCAAACTCCTTGCAGTTCCCTCAATGTGCTGAGCCTCCTTGGCCTCTGAGCCTTCATTAGTCTTCTCCCTTCTGGTGATGCTCGCGCCTGCCAGCCTCCTTTCTCCCGTTCCCACTAATCCAACTGACTCCAGCCCATCTTTCCAAAGTTACTCCTTCATTTTCTCTAGGATTTATTTGCTAAACTTCCCTTGGCTGTCCTGTGAGTACATTTGAATGCCTTTTCTCATAGGTGCTCCAAACACCCTGTGTTGACCTTATTCTTAATACATTGTACCATAAGAACTGATTTCCGTAGCCATGCTCAATGAATTGTAAACTCTTCTGTAAACAAACAGTATGTCTAATTTAACTTTGTATGACTAATGCCTGGCATCGTTTTGGCACACCGTGGCAAAAGCATACCCTAGTCATACTACTGTAACATGTGAATTAGCATGACTAAAAGTTGGTCCAAGATAGTAGTATTGAACACAAGGGCCTGCTTCTCAAAGCACACCAAAAACAATCACCAGGCCCCATGTGGATCCCACATGGCCAACCATGCGGTTCAAGTCCTAGACCTGGTAATTTGAATAACACACTGGACACATATGCATGCTATCTCAAGAGAAAGGAGAAACAGAAGAGAAGGAATTAAGCATGACATTCCTAAAGGGGGCTGTTTTCTCCTCTCTCTCTCATGACAACATGTACCATATAGCCAAAAAAAAAAAAAAAAAAAAAAAAAAAAAAGCTTGTATCAGAAAAGGTCTAAAATCTAACATTTAAATTTTCATCTTAAGAAACTAGCAAGTTGAGCCCAAAATGAGCAAAAGGAAATAAAAGGAAGGAAATAATGAGTAGAAACCAACAAAATAGAAAATGAACACACAATAGAGAAAACCTAATTGGAACAAGTTGATTTCTGGAAAAAGTAACATTGATGTATCTCTGTATCTCTGGTTTGGCTGATTAAGAGATGGGGCCAGCTTCATAATCTAGAGTGGTTAAGGGAGCAGGATCCCACATCGCTGACTGCAGTTCAGATGCCTCAAGTCCCAAGATGGAGAAATGGAGAAGGGATTGTGGACCATGCCCCATTGGGACTGCCTTCACTTTCTCTGCCTAGCATATGCGCCCTCTGGCAATTAGAGAGAGGGGAGAGAGAAGGAAGAGGAAAAACAGCGTTTTTGCTACCCTACTACCTAGGTCTGTGGCTAAGGTCTCAAGAGAAACCCAGCCACGTTTTATTTAATGTAAGTTTCACATGACATAGGAGTTATCAGAGAGAAATGAAGACTAAAAGAAAGATAAACATATGTTTTATAGTAGGTTTGAAGAATCAACAGTTGTAAAGAAACATAATAGAGTAAAAGGAGTATGATCTAATTTCCCAGAGTGTGTGTTTAGATTCTTCTCCATGACCCTTCATCTTCGGAAATAAAGATGTCCCTTTCCTTCAGGGACAGGGAAGGCACCTCTTACATGAAGGATCCAATTCAGAGAAAGATCAGAAAAGCCAACCTAAATTCTATGACCTGCTTCAGGAGAGACCATCCTCTTCTGCAGTTTATTCCGATTCTTCGGTTTAAAATATTCAGTACGCCAAGGGGTCCTATTTTGAGGTAGTGCGTTCTGAGCCCCATCGGAAGACATGAATTACCAATGACAGAAATGAAACAGGCATTGAAAGGATAATGGGCACACTACACATTTTATTTTATTCATGACAGCATGTGAGAGAGGGAGAGAAAGAAGCACGCTAGACAGGATCTCTCCACACTGTGGCCCCCTTTCCTGGGCCTTTCAGCTGGTCAGGATCTCAGGCACATATAGATGTATCGGGGAGGTTTTCAAGGTAACCCAGGGATCCAAACCTCTAGTCAGCCATGTGGTTTCCAGCACTGCAGTTTAGTTTATTCTTGTATTTTTTTTTTTTAAAGCTTTTTGACCTGGGGTACAGAGAAAGACGATGAGAGATAAAGTGAGAAGTTATACACCCCTCCCTCCAGAGGGGATGGCCACACAGCAATCCCATCTCTTCCATTCTCCTCCTGGGATTTTGCGCACATAAGCATCCACACCCAGCGTGAATTTCAAGCTGACAGGTCTGGGACTTGAACTGGGGTTGGCCAAGTCAGTGTCCAGCATCTTAACCATTACGCCACCTGCCAGCCTCCAGTTTAGTTTGCTACTGACTGTGTCAGCAGAATAAGCCATAAATTTTAATAAATCAACTTAGATAAAACGGCCAAATTCCTTGAAACACAAACTACTAATGTGACATAAGAATAGGAAATACGGATAGCCCTAGATCTATTAGTGAAATGGAGCTATTAAAAACTTTCCCGATTTCTGTCAGAGAATCACACCACTGCAAAGAACTTGAGGGCCCCAACCCTTTCCTTCCCATGGAATCCCTAAAAAAACTACCTGAGTTAGTTTTTTAGGTAGTCTGAGTTCTCATGGGTTTTACCACATCCCATCGCATTCTATTGGGTTCTACATCAAGAAAGTGAACATTCACTTTATACACTAATTTGGGGGAGAGGAAGGTGGGAGGTATTCAGTATCTGCATCAGGATTCCTTCTAGGAGTTTACTGAACACGAGCAGTTCTGAAACAGACTCCTCTCTATTCTCTGTTCCCCACCACAGGTGTTGTCAGCACTGAGCTAAGCAACAACCCTTTTCAAACATCTCTTCCAAGGCATTACTTCTTTGAAATGCAAACAATAAAACTGCTGGGTTTTTTGTTGTGTGTCAAACACAAGTCTTATTTATAAATATCACAGCAAAGACCAACCAGCTCCTGTTTTAGTTTTCTTACCGAAAAGAAGTAACACTGGGGCCAGCAGACGGTGTAATGCCTACACTGCACATTGCTGAACTCTCACGTATTGACTGCGGTGTGAGTCCTGGACCCAACAGCTTAAAACTCACATTGGGCATGTGTGTGTGTGCATGCATGCCCAAAATCCCGAGAGGATAATGGAGGAGAAGGGTCAAATCTCCTGGGGAGTGATTTCTCACTTTCAGTCCCTCTGTCTCTCTCTGTCTCTCTGGTGAGCACATATGCCCTATAGCAAAAATCTCTCTTAAAAAAAAAAATGACACTTATTTTTCCATTGTTTTATTATAAAAATCAACATTTCATTTGTTACAATTCAGCTTACTGTAATAATCAAAAAGGGGATTTATACAAGGTGTTTTTATACAGTTTATAATTAAAGCACTTATTTTACAAAAAGGGGGAAGTGAATAAGTGGACAAGGGCTGACCAAATGTTGGCCATTATAATATAAATACATCCTTGCAAAGCACCATCGTACCAAAGTCAAAGTCGATGAACAAGAAACACCAGCTGACTTTAAGACAATGACAAAGATTAAAGCTTAAGAAAAAAATTTTAAACATAAAGGATAAACATCTGAAAGCAGCACCAAATCCTTCACTTGCAAATAAGGCTAGTCCAGTTTAAGCTTGATATCCTCTTCACTCTCTTTCAACTTTTTTTTTTTCACTAATCTGGATAATTAATTTCATGTACTATTGGACTTAGTAAGACTTTGCTTTGTTTTCCTTTTAATATCCATATCTACTGGATGGATGAATGGTATATGGAGATATATATGTATGTATGTATGTATGTATGTATGTATATATATATATATATATATATATATATATATATATCTCCACTCTTCAACTTGCTTATATTTGATTTAAAAACAAAACTACCAAAATGGACAGTTAAGCAAAAGTATACTGCCTACAATTCTTTGGTGTTAACTTCTGGGCAAACCTTGAGTGGTAGTGGGAAATCTAATGTTAGTTTATATTAGGTCTACACAAGTACAAGAAATCACTTACTTTGTAATTCTATCTGTAAAGTCATGAAGTCTTTTTTCATTAATAAACTACGAATGGTTTAAGAAAGTCTTATGGAAAAAACTAAAGTTTACTTCAATTGAAAGAAGGGGAGGGGAGTTGATAATTTTGACTCAATCATTAAGATGACTTATTAAGATTAACCTAAAAATCCACCTTCCCCACCTCTCAGATGTAAATGCTTAGCTAAATGAGATGTGAAGTCAAGCTAAACAAATATTCAGAGGCTATGGATTCATGGATGCTTAAAATGTTAATTTTCTAAGTTATAAATGTATAATTTCATGCATGAGGTCTAAAGCTCTCTACTCTAGAACTCGAAGAATTTCAAAAGCTAAAGTTTGGGGCTATTATCAAATGATGTCATGCCAGTAGCCACACATATGCAGCCTGCTACCAGTACTTTCCAACATCATCTATTGCTTCTCTTGGCTCATTTTAGGTTTGGAATAGGGAGAGGAATACTGAATTAAATGATATCTTTTGAGTTTAATCACCCTGATCACATGCTTTACAGAATGCTTGCTGATAAGCTTATCCAGTATTCAGTTCATGTCTGCACATAGTGGACAGTGTTATTTGTGAAGGCCAGGTATGTGTCAATCAATTGATACTCATGTCTGCATTCCAAACCACGGATGCCATACATTGACTTAAGCATCACGCATTTATTAAGAACATGTGATAATTGTGGTGTAAAAGCTCAAGATTTTTGTTTCTAAACCTTGTCCACTGTGTAAGAGTAATCAATATACAGCTCCTATGGAAAGCAAATGGATGAAATGGCAACATTTCTTCTGCAAGAAATAAAACAACTCCATTTCCTAGGAATCCAATCTAGGCACAGAACTAGGTAGGAGGGGCAGCGGCTCATCTGTTGTGGAGAATCGGGTTTGAGGAAGGCGGCCTCTCTGGCTTATGATGACTGTTGCTATCAGCTCACATCAGTACACCTATTTCATTAACAGGTGAGGGTGAGCTGTAGCTAACCACAACTCTACTTGAAGTAGTCTTCATTAAGGGACCTTCACAGCAACCCAACAAGCTACAAAACTACAAAACTGACAGCTACCTAATATAAATGGTCATAATAGTCACATTTTAAGTATCAAATGAGTTGCCTTTATACGTTACTGACTTAGGAGTATTTTAAAATGATGAACAAATACAACCCTCCATGGTTGTAAAACTTTACAGTTCAGCCCCACCACTACTTCCGAATTACTGGCCTGTGTTAGAAGACAATGTAGTTTAATTAAAATCTTCACTTCTAAATGAATTTAGAACAGCCGCCCTCGAACTTACTAAAGAATTAGATACCTCATGGCAGCAGATTGTAAAGTATTTTTATGTATAACCTTCAGCTAAACAGACATCACATGATATCCTAGTACAAAAGATGGCAGCTAGTGCCAAACGCATAATAAAATTTCATGGAAGAAAAATTAATACTAAGAAAATTCTACCTACCAACTCTTTCTTTCCTGTGAACGTGCCATTATCTGACTTAAGTGACAGAATGCCCTGGGCCAGGGCTCTGTAAAGCCAAGGACAGAGTCTCTGCTGGGAAAAGGCACTTCACTGCTGAGCGCGGGCTGGTCTTCACAGAGCGCGTGCTCTGCCAGTGTCCACAGCTCGGATCACCGTAATCACATTGGTCAGCGTGCATACTTTCAGACACACGCTCAAAAGGAATACTTTGGTTTTTAAATTTTATTTCCCTTTGGATAATAAATCTAGCAATGCAACCAAAATTGAAAATCCCCTTTCCCCCAATTGGTCGTCTCTTATGTTCATTTTGTCTCCTGTTTTTCCAATTAAAGCTCTTATGTGATCTTAATGATGCAGTTTACTTTAGCTTAACTGTCCGGGTAACCTGAGAGCCAGTAAATCTTTCCCAGATTTGACAATTCTCTCTTTCAAATGTAGCCCCAGAAATACTAAGAATCCATCCCAACTACTCCAGAACGAGGATACTGAAATTAAGCTGAACTGCCTTCAAATCATTTCAAATTGGCACACAGATTAGTATTTTGCAAGAAGAGGCCATTGCCATCGCAGTACAAGCACTTGGACTGAGATAAAACAAGGCAATATTCTTCTTAGTTCATGATAGTGCAAGTTTCCACATGGGAAGCCCACCAGATAAAGATGCACATTAAAAAATGTAAACATATAAAATTCTCAAATTCTAATTGATACCCAGTTATTGCTAACTTTTCCATTTTCATTGAGCATCAAGTGTTCCTATGTGTCACAGAATGCGGGTTCCACGTCCATTGTGTCGTAGACTGTGGGGACTCTGCTCCATCAACAGGAAGAGTTAACGTGTCTGACTGAAATGCAAGACACTGATGGATCACTGTCTATACACAAAACCACCTGGTTCCTACAAGCTGTCCCCAATATCTGAGCATTACTTTTAAACCACATTTTTTTCTCCCTAAAAAGTTTACTTAGGTGGTTTTTTTTTTTTTTAAATGCTTAAAAATTTACTTTACTCCTACCAAAATTCTGAATTCTGTCTTCCACTGTTTTCTCTTGGGCCCTGAAACCCAGAGAGGCTTCAACAAGACAGAACTGGAAACAACAAATCATTGAACAACTAACTGACCAACACGTGATAAGGTTTAAAAATAAATCCGTTTAAGAACACATTAGATTTAGCAGAGAAGTACTAGACACAAGTCAAAAGCAGGAAACTAACTTGTGGCAAGGCAGCAGAGCAGCGCTGGGTCATTCCCGCTCAGCCCTGACAGCTGAAGGCAGCTGGAGACGCAGCAGACCGGGGCACGGCACCTGCCAGCAAGGCGGGCGGATTGCGCAGGTCTCCACTCTTCCCCTCCATCAGGCGCTGACAGCTGAGAAGCTGACAGTTCACCTTCTCATTTAATCCTCATTGTTAAATTATCTTAATCCATAACAGGATAAGAGAGAACATGAGGTGATTATAAGAATAATTTGTGAATCATTTTAAAACAAACTAACATTCACAGTGGGTAACAGGAAGATACTAAACTCATGTCACACTTTAGAAGAGGTATGTATGTAGACAACATTCTGAAAATAATTGGCCTGAACATGAAAATGTCACAAATAGTTAACATGGGAAAACCTAATGATAACAGAAAATTCTTTTAAAATAGACTGTCTCTAATCAAAACATTTAAATGTTTTACTCAGAAAAATATATATAAAACAATTTCATATTATGATATTATATGCTGAAAGTACTGCAAGGATATATGATTTAATTACAACAAAATGATTAAATTTTTAATTCTTAAACACTGCCTATATGTGTTGTAAAAAGACATTTTAATGAGCATTAAAACAATCTTGGAAGTAAAGAGCAATAATAAGTCTAATTTTTCATCTTTATGCAAAAATAGCAGTCAAATTGAAGAGCTAAGCCCACTGGGGAACGGAGCTGTTGAAAATAGGAAAATCAAACCTTTAGAAATCATATGTAATCAATTCCTCAGAGAAAAAACTCAAATAAATCATGGTACCTTGGCAAAATGGCCCACAAAGTTGCTGGGGGCGGCAGCAAGGGGAAGACACCTAGAGAAAGATGAACACTGACAGAGGTGTGGGTCCTACAGAAAGGAGAGACAGCCCCTCGGCCCCTTACCGGACAGCTCATCTCACCTCCCACAGAGACACCTAGAAAGGATTTTTATAAATACCTGTTTTCCTCACGAAAACTATTGTATTCCTAGAGAAAGCAAAGTTCTCTGTCCAAGGTATTAATTCCTTCTTTTTCCTTTCATGATTTCGTAACCTGCTGGCCCTCAAATGCCAGTTAATATGAAGGCTATTTGGCTACTTCCAAGTATCCATGGTTTGCTGCTCTGAGATGGACTTAATTTTTCTCCTCCTTCTGCTTCTTCTTCTTCACTCTTTATTTTTGGTATCAATAAAGTCTGGACATTCCTGGTCAGTGACACTTTTATTATTCCTGTTTCCTTTGTACTCAGTCACTTCACTGGTTTTAAGGCATGCTTTGTGTATTTAGTTTGCAAAAATAGAACTTTTTAGTACAAATTTTTTTTATACAAACTTTTATGGCACAAGCAGCAAAATGTGCTGTTTTAAGAAAATATATAAATATTCTTTTCTTCTGTACAAATATCTCCAGCGTTCCCCACCTCATTTTATAATTTTAACTGTACATGGTCTGCCTCATCCTTCTCTAATAGCTCCCTCCCCCCCTCCAGATCTCACCGAATTTGTATTTACATTTTCTGATGGAGGCAGTCAGAGGAGGAGGGCCCCTCCTCAGGAGGAGTCTGTACAGGGAGAGGGAGGTGGTGGGTAGAGGTGATGAGAGTAGCTCCTCTCTGTGTATGGAGAAGGTGGGCAGCTTTCACAGTTCTCCTCTGCCGACAAGTACTGGCTGCGGGGCGTGGGAGGTGGGGGCACAGGCTCTGAGTCATAGTTCAAGTCACTAGTGTAGCCCTTAGCTGTCGCCACTGAGGTCATTCTCCGGCTAGGAGCATAGTCACTGTCACAGACATCTGTGCTGCAGGGCGTGGTGGGAGGTGCAAAGTGCCGGTAACTGTATGGCCTATAGCTGGTAGATGGAGGGAAAAAAAAAAAGAGAAGCAGAGTTAGGCTGTGAAGGTGTGGGTGTTTTATTTATTTCTTCAATGAGAAAGAAAGTACAAAAGGAGAGACAGAGAGAGAGCACCGCAACAGGGTCCTGACCCCACCATCCACTCCAAACTTCAGCCAGCCCAGATCACAGACATGGACATGACCGGCATATTCAGGGAGGTCTCTGGATGTAAACAAGTTACCTTCCTCTGTGGGTCGGCTCTGCAGAACACCAGCCAGCTCTCAAGAGTTAGTTTTACCAAGAAATTATTTCCTCTTTTGAAAAAACTAATGCAATTTAAATCTACACAGACTAAGAGGCAATTTTCAATGGCAGACTGGCAGAGGAAGACAGCATGTATTTTCGTACCTACAAATAAGATTTAACTACAGGCAAGTAAAAATGTTCAGGATGGGAATGTGGAGGTCAAATGATTGAGCCTCTGGAAGAGCTCTTATATCTTTAAGTTCACAAAATGTATCACGAAATAAAAGAGAACTATTCCAAGTTGTTCTTAATAGTTATCTCTGGAAAATACACTCTACACTTACAAAGTAGGCCTCACCAATTTCTATAGTTTCATAGCCTCTAAGAATGGTCCTTACGTAGGACCAGCAGATGGCATAATGGTTACATTGCTGGTCTCCCATAGAGTCGAATGCGACTTAAGTCCCAGACCTGGTGACTTAAAACTCCCATCAGGCACGTGTGCATGTGTGCCCAAAATCCCAAGAGGAGAAAAGGGATTGTGGCATGGTCATTGCCCTTGGGAGGTGATTTCCTGCTTTCTATCTATCTTGCTCTGTCTCTCTGGTGAGCACACGTGTCCTATAGCAACAATCTCTAAAAAGAAAAAAAAAAAAGAATGGTCTTTATATATTTTACCTACTCAAACATGTCAGCATTCCCTGAATATTCTTTAACTCTATGATTTACCTGATGAATAATTTAATGATGTCTGAAGACTTCCATTCTTCTTTAAAACTCAAATGCTGTACAACTCAGGCTGACTTTCTGCAGACAGTCTAAGCATCATGCCTATCCCGTTACTATTATTATAAGCAAAGGGGAAAAGGCTGTGGTTTGGGAAAATAATTTTATGTGTACACAAGTATACTGTCACAAGAGCACCTTTAAATGAGTACCAAAGTAATATTGTTTTATTAAAGTTTATCTGTTGAGGGTGGCAGGTGGTGTGGTTGAGGCACTGGACTCCCACATGGCTGACTGTGGTCCGAGTCCTGGACCTGGCAGCTTTCTCACTTTCTCTCTCTCTCTGTGGGTGTCTCTCCCTGGTCAAATTGAAAAAAATAAGTAAAATAAATAAAATAAACAAATTCAAAAGAAGTTTATTTATTTATTTCTTCCTTGGCAGGGAAGCATGTGAGACATAAGAATGCAACAGGGTTGGGGCTGGCAGGTGGCGTGGTGGTTAAAGGCGCTGGACTCCCACATGGCTGACTGCAATTGAGTCCTGGACCTGGTGGCTTGCTTTCTCACCTTCCTTCTTTCTCCCCTTTTCTCTCTCTCCCTGTTCCTCTCTGGTCAAATTTAAATAAATAAATAGTTAAATAAAATAATTCTTTATAAAAAAAAAAAAAGAATACAGCAGGGTCTTCATGCCATCATCCACCTCCAGCCTCAGGCAGCCAGGGTCATGGGTGCACACGTGCAAGTGCACAGTGGGCACAGGAGACCTCAGCATGTGACTCAGGCCCTGCCCGCATGGCTCCAGCACCGCAGAGCACGACGTCACCACTGCACCAGTGAAAGATGATACATCTTAAAGATCTACAGGGGTCAGTGAGTTTCCCAATACATAGTTCAGGCCTTATTACTTCTATTTACTACCTTTTTGAATAACCTATAGTTTGTAGCATGGCTAACAAGATGGCATGGAAGGAGGAACTTACTAGTAAAAATAAAAGTACACCTAAAGTGCCAGCTTTTCTATCATACCTACTTCTTTTTTTCCTAAGTTTTTGCTATAAGGTGCATGAGTTCACCAGAAAAAGAAAGAAAGGGAAAGTGAGAAATCACCCCCCAAGGGGGTTGGCTATGCTACAATTCCTGCTCCTTCATTCTTGTCTCGGGATTTTGGGTGTGCGTGCACATGTGCCTGGAGTGACTTTCAAGCCGCTGGATCCAGGACTCAAACTGCAGAGTTGGCTATGTGGGATCCAGCTGCCTTAACCGTCATGCCACCTGCTGGCCCCTATCATTCCTACTTCTATTTGTAACTTCTTATGCTTTCTTATCCTCATGTAGTAAAATTTATTTCATTTCACATTTATCCTGACTAAATAATTTATTCATAAGTTTTCATATCAAGAAAAGTGACCGAAAAAGAAAGACCAGGTATAAAGACTGATGTAACAATTTGTAAAATACCTAGTGACAGCACCCCAAGATAAAACCCTGGGATACGAGCCATTTGGTATCACCTGGGCTTGCCTCCATGGAAACAGGTGCAAGAGGTTAAACTTACATGACTGGCTGGGCAGGTTCTCAGAGGTTTTTATTATCAATATTGACATAATGTGGGATGTTTCTTTTTTGGTCCTATCTTTCAGGCTAATCGGGGCTGAGCTTTAGTGAATTTCTTGACTCAACATTTGAAATACTTAAATTTTCATGCAAAAAAGGAAAATAAACTGAATTAAAATTCTTTTCAGTTTCGGTTTAGACAAAAATCTCAACAAACTATAAAAAAGTGTGACTTAGATGAAACAGAAATTAGTTTTAACTGGAGACATGGGAAATGGTTAAGAAAAGAAGTGTTTGATGCAATTATGTTTATTTTGAGCAAATACTGCTGCATTCGATCTTTTTAAAAATTTTGCCAGAGGGCTCATACTCTCACCAGTCAGGCAGGGAGAGAAAAAGGACCTCTCCAATGACACAGTCACAGTGCAACCCCTTCTCCTTCATTTCCCCATCGTGTTAGGATTTGGAGCATTTATACACACACATGCCTGGCATGTTTTTCGAGCCATCAGGTCCAGTACTTGAACTACATAGTCAGTCACGTGGGATCCAGCTCCTCTAATCACTAGGCCTTAGGCACATCCAAATTTTATCCAATTTGGATTAAATTCATTTCTTTTATGTCAGAGGGTGTGTGCACACATGCACATGGGAGAAAGAGAGAGAGGAGAAGAGTGTTCTACCCAACAGGGCCTGATCACACCACAACCCTTTCTTCATTCCTCCATCGCGTCAGGATCCTGGGCCCCCATGCGATGCTCAATGTGTTTTACAAGCCACTGGGGCGAGGATTCAAACCATGGTTGGTCTCGAGGAATCTTATTCTCTCTGCACAGTGCTTAATCACTGTGCTACAGGGACGGCCTGAATTATTTTTTAAAATAAAATTTCAGGCTTTCTGCCTTTCTGTTTTGGCTTTTAAGAACAAACTAGTCACAGGGAAGCAGTATTAAAATAAATCATAATAAACCATCAGTTTGGGGGGCCAGCCAGTGGCATGGTGGTTAAGGCACTGGATCCCTCATGGGTTGAACTGTGCGGTTCCATCCTGGATCTAGCATTTTCAAAAACACTCCATCAAGTGTGTGCACGTTCTTCAAATCCTGAGAGGACAATGGAGAAGGGATTGCTACACAGCCATCCCCTCTGGGGAAAGCTTTCTTATTCTCTCTCTCCTTTCTCTCTTTCTCTCTCTTTCACTTTCTCCAGCGAGTATACGCACTCAACAGAAAAAAAAAAAAAAACATCAGTGCAGAGCCAAGCCTACCTCAAATGGTCTTACTTAAAGTGAGATGAGAATTCTGACGGCCACACTGTAAGTAGTTTCCACTTTACTTCTGTATGTGTGGATGGTCACATGAGGTCAACGTGACTGAAATGCTAGAAAACACCCTGTATCTAGGAGATAGCAGGCACCTGTGGGACTCTCATAAACACCGGCACTCGAGTGTCTAGACCTAGAACACTGGGCTGCTGACTTCCTGCTGGACATTTAGGTAAGTCGAGACTAAGGCTGACAGACTAGCATGTGACTGTGCAAATTAGCACAAAGGCATAATTCTCCCTTCTTTGGTTTATAAATACACTTTATTTTTGTAAAAAAATAATTACTGTTTATTTGTTATTTAGTTTTTAATTTGACCAGAGAGAGAGAAATGGAAAGAAAGCAAACCTCCAGGTCTGGGACTCAAACTGCGCTCAGTCATGTGGAAGTCCAGCACCTGAACTATCGGCCAGCGCCCCTACTTTACTTACATTATTGAGTCTTGATCTATTCCTTACAACTACCTAAGAAATCTTCCTCTCCAGATTGCAGTAACACACCAGGAAGAACTGAATCTACACTTTCGACTTCCTACATTCTGTGCTCTCGATACCCCTGCTGTTTCATGCTCTCACAGCTCTGAGTCATAGTCTAACATCACTAATCCACTCTTAGGATAGCAACCAAACTTATCCTCGTAGTAACCTGTTCTGAACTCCATCACTTTGTTGAGTAACTTTTCCTTAGAATAGTGCCAAAGCCAGGAGCTCTAGTTTATTATTCTAAAAACCAACATTTGTGACTCTCTTTTAAAACTATATAATTCCCTGAAAGAAAAGGATCTGTGATAGAGTGATGTCAATATTACCAACACTAGGTGCCTGTTCTCCCTCTGCTGACCATCGTCTACTCCTTAGGGGCTAAATCAAGTCCAACTCAAGAGTACGTTTCCATCTAATACGTGCTTCCACCCACACCAGGGGAGGACATGTGTTGTTACCTGTATGATCTATGAGTGGAAGGACTGTTTGAAGAATAACCAAATTCCATGGTATAATGTGATCGTTCTGTGGCTGGGGATGGTGGAGGATTCAAAATCTAAAAGAAAAAATATTAAAATATCAAAATCCCAATAGTCTATCCCAGACAGAGATTATAAAGCTTTCTTCCAACTTTTTTTTCTCCATCTCAGTTCATAACCCACCCCATTACACCATCTGCACATCCTTCATTACCAAAGAGCTGATCTCAAATAGTACTTTATAATTGTAGCTCCCCATCCCCTAAGACAGACGTTCTTGCTCTGTGTGGCTAATACAAAGCAAAGGGGGTAAAAAGAACATCTATAAACTCCAAGTCATTGATTTAGGAGAAATTCTAGGTGTGCTTTCTCTTTGGAGAGGTCATGAAATAAAGATCCTAAGTCTCCCAAGAGGTACCATCCAGTAGTTCAAATTTCACTTGAAATATGAAATTAATGCCTGCTGTTTGTAAATATGCTGGTTAATACACAATAAACTTTTTAAAGAAAGATTTATAAGCACGGGGGTTAGTAAGTCCTCCTTTGAGCCTTATATGCCTCAATCCTATACTAAAAATCTATTTTACATCACCATCACTTGAGCACCCACATTTATATGAGTTAAGAACCTAGTATCACATGCATTTCAGCATTGAAAGGAAAGTAGACGGCTTACTGCAGGGAAGTAAGTGCCTTTGGTGCTTGAAGAACTGCTTGATGAGGCTCCTGTGACGTGAGCTCGATCATAGGGTGGTCCGCTGCTTCCCCCCATGATACTGAGGGAGCTGATCATTGATTTACCTCGAGACATTCCTGAAATCAAAGTGAGGATGGATGAGTTCCATTACAAGGCATGAAGTAATTTTATTCAGCATTAGGATTATAAAAACCAATAGTCAAACAGCCTGAGTTTAAAACATCAATATGCCCTTTTTTCCTAATGGTGACTAAAACATTTAATGGAGAAGGGAAATGAATGTTCTCCAGAAGTGAATGCTTCCATTAAGAGCTTGGCCAAAATAAGGCCAAGAATAGCTCCCACTTACTTCCCCTCATGGAAGCAGAGCTCTTCAAAATGAGAGGCTTTTATTTGAAGGGTAAAAGCGGAGGTTGTAAAGTGGGGTAGATCAAATAATAAACGTGTTCAAAAAGAAACAAAAAATTTTTTAGGACATGAATACAACATACAGAAGGTATTTCGTCATCTATTAGATACAAGTGTTGCTACAATCAAAACTACCAACGCTAAAGAAGTTTTTTCTTTGTTTTCCAAGCAGTTTCCCAAATCCCACTCCCTGAAAATAGGTATGGAGACAAGGAAACAGTATCATTAACATCTCAAAAACCACGTCTGTTCACTGAAAAGTTATATCCAGAATAAGTTAGTATTTTCAGAGGGCTTTTGCTAGGCATCTCTTTCTCCATATTCATTAAAAGGAAGACTTGTTTTCACATAGGGCACCGGGAAATGCTGAAAAGAAAGCTATCCTTCCCTAGAGCAATGTGGCCTACCTAAATGCAGAACGTGGGGCTAACTTGGTTATGCCTAAATCAGCCCTCGTCTCATATCATCAGGTAAAGTCAGGAGAAAACCTAAGACAGTATATTCCTCCTTTCTATTACCCAGCTATTTCCAAACCCACATCTGCTAAAGGGAATCATCTAGTTTTTGGCCTTTTTTACTCTGGGGGTCGACAGTACTGGGGTTCTCCAGAGTAAACTGCAGAACTTGTGGTTTATGATTCTTTTCTGAAAGGCTGATTCATTCAGTAGTGTGCATCCAGAAGTACAGTCAAAAGCATTTAGAAATTTCTTTTTAGCAATTCCTATCAAACCACGCCTAAGTCCTTTAATGTTCCTGAGGCAAGGTACTAAAAGTAAAATACAAAAACAAAAAAATCCTTACCATTTTTTAAACCCACAGTAACATACTTTGAAACAGACCCCAAGTAATACCCTATCTCCACAGTGGAAATGTGGTAGTCCTCCTACAATCAGTCTTAACTCACCAGGAAGAGAGCCTGACAAGGAACTTGGGTGTGGCACATAACCGAGGGGCACAGAGGCTGGTCCGTGGACTACATAGTCATTCGTCATGGTTTCCCCATCTCCCTTCATACGTGGACACAACATCCTCTGGCAGATAAAGTATATCGTTCCAGACACAAAAATGGTGACAATCACTCCAATGACTGAACCAACTGTATTGGTGGCCTGTGGTGCTGGCTCTTCAGTTGGATCTAAAATGAAAAATGCAGCACAGTTATCTAATGGAAAAACAACTCTGTACTCAAACTAACAAGAGGGCTTCCTAGCAGAACATGAAGTTACAAATAAAGGAAGACAACTCATATATGGTTTTCTTTTTTATGAATTTATATACACCATATCCCATGGGCATATGGATTAAATGCCACTGTTAGGAATCAAAATGAACTACCCTTAAGTGAACACAGAAATAAAACAGACTAGGAAATGTAACTGTAAATTGACAGAAACAAAGATGATAAGCGATGTGTAGATTTAAAAACTATTAAGAAGCTTTAAATGCATATGTACATAGATAAAATTTATTCTGCTTCATTCTGTATACTGTAAAAATCAACAATGGTATTTGAAATTTCAGGAAAAAAATTTAGGGCCATATGGGATGAACCTAGAAAAGTTATCAAATGTTTTACCTGTAATGGTGAAAAAGCGAAAAGCACAAGTTAGAGTTTAGATCTGAATAGTGACATTTAGGCCACGTGAAGGAAAATTAGGAACTAGATGAGCCTCAACTCTCAGACCCAATATGCTGCCACCTTCAGACTATCTGGTGTCAGAGCAAGAAACACAAAAGTCCCCAATCCCTGAATTCTAGAGAACTCAAAGAGCAGGACTAGAGTGTGAGAGGAAGACCCTGCCCAGGGTATCAGTTTCACTGGATGTGTGGGCTAGGGAGGCTAGGGAGAGAGAGCATCACTATGAGAGGAGAGAGAGCATCACTATGAGAGCAGAGAGAGAGCATCGCTATGAGAGTAGAGAAGGAGCAGACAGGCTTCCAGAATGCAGAGCATCACTCTTCTATCCAGAGTATTCCTCCCATCTGAAGGTGAAAATCGTATATCACAACTGAGAACCCTTTGAATAACTTCCTTCTGCTTCGTCTTATCTCAGATCTTCCATCCCTTTAGCTACACTGATCCTCTAACAGTCTACATGAAAGTGAGTAAAAATGACATCACTAAGCGACACACTATGTAAGGGCTATTTAGTTACAAATTTAAATTTAGTCCATGGAATCTGAAGCAGAACCTTTCCTTAGTCCTTGTGAGTAACCATCCCAACCTTTCCACTCTTTTTCGTGCCTTACATTCCTTTGTAATTGCAAGCATCAAGAAAGAGTACTATATACTCGCCACTCCCAACGCTCAGCTCTGGGTTGTATCTTAACTCACCAAAACCAGTCTTCTCCTGTCACCCTGTACTGAAAACACTCTGGCGAGGGCCCAAGTTTTCCTAACTGTCATATTCAATGACCTCATTGTCTCACTGACCTCTCTACACATTCGATCCTGCTGGCTCTGATTTTCTTCTCAAAAATGTCTGATCAATATCCTCCAAGACACCACTCTCTTAGTTTTACTAACTCTAATAGGTTGGCATCGATCAATCTCTTCTGTCTACCTCTGGCGGGTGTTTCCCAGAGTCCTACCGACCACTACTGTTTTCCTCTTCTCCTTACTCCCCCGCACGGCTTCATCTGCTGCCACAGTGCTAGATGTCATCAATAAACTGGAGAGTGTCAGATGTCTCTCCTGAGCCACAGACTCACATAATCAACAACTTCCTGAACAGCTTCAAACGGACATCCCATAGACACCGTTCAGCCCCACACTGAACTCCCGGTCACCACCATCTGTCATTTCTTCTAGGTTCCAGAGGGAAAGCAGAAGATGAAGGAATGAAGTCTAGTGTATGACAACAGAGAGTGATAGGGCCCTTAGCAAACTAAGAGTGCATGCCTATCTCAAGGCATTTAAATGAAATTACAAACAAAGACAAACAGACAAAAACTACTGCATCAACCAGGCATGACACCTGCAGCCAGGATGGGGCAGAGTACCTCAGTCTTACGTTCCTGCTCCGAGTCCTCCCCAATGACTCCAGTCACTCGGTGAAGGACCAGCGGGCCAACTTAACTTACTAACTACATCTCCAGGGTTACTAAACCGCTTTTAGTCTGTTTTTAAATCCCTCTGAAGTCCATTCCCTCCTTTCCACCACTACTGCTGCCCCTCTCAATTTAAACTTTCATCATCTCTGTCTGACTACAACAGCCTCCTCCTAAGCATTTTTAAATTACAGATGCAAGGCACTGGTAGATGGTGACATTACTTGGTGGGCTGCAACCACCTTTTAAAAAAATAAAAAGGAACAGACCATCTCAGAACGCACTCTACACGCCATGAGTAAGCGCTATTGTGATGTGTCGTTTCTTTATGTACACACCCACATCTTTGTATTCCTCTTGATGTGGTCAAAAATAGTTTAAAAACAACCAATCTAACAGATTTCCCCTGCCAATAATCTTATCACCTCCCATCCATCTACTATGCAGTTTTTGTACTTATCCTGTCATGCTTGTTTTTTCCTTAAAATTCTGACTCTTCACACTGAGGGAGTACTGCCTGGGCTCTTTACAAGACAAGCCAAGTGCTCTGGGATCGTCCCTTTACCAGAGTTAGAGTTATCTCTGGCTCACACCCTCAAGACACAACTGTACCCTGGCAGTTCTAGTTACAGGCGGTTTCCCAAAGGCACTGTCTGACTCCTTTCTGCTTTTGAACAGGCTATGCCGCCACCCGGAATGCAATTTCTCTACTTCTCTGCATAACAAATATTCACTGATCAACACCCAATCTTAAGTACCTTTCTTTTTGTTCTTGAGAGATTTTTTTTTGCTATAGGGTGATCCTTGGAGAGACAGAGAGAGACCTAGAGAGAGGAAGTGAGAAATCACCCCCCTAGGGGGATGGCCATGCTGCAATCCCTTCACCCGCGTTCTCCCCTCGGGATACACATACACCCAGCATGAGTTCCAAGCCACTAGGTCTGGGACTTGAACCACGGTTGGCATTTGGGAGTCCAGAACCTTAACCACATCATCTCTGGCCCCTACGTATCATTCTTTTAATGTGGAAGATAAGGAAAAAAGTTTAACAGGAACAAATCACCGGTTGGTAAGGGGAGGAGCTAGGATTCTAGTCCAGATCTGCTTAGTTCTAACATCCCTGTTCTTACTACTGTGACTCTGAGAAACTGGGTGCATGAGCCAATTATCCTCAGCACACATGCTTGTTGTACACATTAACAGATTTATACATTCTCAGCAGGAGCCATGCTTACTGTAGTAGTACACGCTTACTTACTTGAGAAAGCTCTTTAAGTATTGTAGTCACACAGAACTATGTGGGAACACTTCAAGAAAATAACAGGAGAGAGTAGGCACAGACTACTGCTCAGACATGATAGAATTTATAGATTCTTGAGCATGTTCATGGAATTAATAGATTCTGAAAGTCTGAGTATCCACTTGAACTTTGTAAAAGTACCAGCTTTAAGTCCTTATTACAGAGGACTTAAAGGACTTGACATTAATACCTGTTACTTACTAAGAAAAACTTTTAAAAATGAGTCTTGTTGGGCTGGCAAGTGGCATGGTGGTTAAGGCACTGGATTCCCACTTGGTTGACCATGGTTTGAGTCCTGGACCCAGCAGGGAAAATCACACTGGGCTTGCTTTCTGATTCCCCACACCCCTTCTCTCTGTTTCTCTCTGGTCAGATTAAAAAATAACAATAATACTTAATAAATATTCTTTTTTTTTAAAGAGGTTTTTGCTATAGGGCACAAGTGCTTGCCAGAAAGACAGACAGACAGAAAGTGAGAAATCACCTCCCAGGCGGGATGGCCACGCCGCAATCCCTTCTCCTCCATTCTCCTCTCGGGATCTTGGGCACACACACACACACACACACACACACACACACACACACCCGGCGTGAGTTTAAGCCACCGGGTCCTGGGACTCGAACCGCGGTCGACTACATGGGAGTTCAGCGACATAGCCATTACGCTAACTGCTGGCCCCATAAATATTCTTAATAAAGAAGTAAGTCTTACCTAAATTCCATTTATCAGTTTTAACAGGACAGACCTGCCTTATTCTGAATTTTATTTAGAATTAAGTTTATCAGTTTAGGATACAACATTTGTTAGGGCATTGGCCAACAGTTATGTACCTTAAAGAAACTATAAGCTGTTCAGCTAAGTCTAGGGTATATGTTGGCCCAAGCAGCCTCGGGTTGCTATTTGAGAAAGCTCTTAAGTCTTATAGTCACAGAGAACTAAGTGGGAACACTTTAGGAAAACAACAGGGGACAGGAAGCATGGACTACGCTCAGAAGCTAAGTCCAGACCACCGAGTGATGTCCATGTATCTAAACTACCTAAAGATTTTGAAACTTTAGTTGTGGCAAAATAATATTCTTTTTGATGTCCTACTAAATGTTTCTGTGAAGACTTTTGTGCATAAGAAAACTGCTGTCTTTAAGAAAATATTAAAACAAAAAATTCCTGGCACCAAAAACTAGCTTACTATTAATACCTGTTACTTAACAAGATAATCCTGATTATAAGTAATCCTCGCACTTAAAGTATTTTAAAACTCTTCTTCTGAGTAATTTACAAGGTTTTATTCCTACTTACAACAATCCAGTTCGTCCGATTTGTCACTGCAATCCACATTATGATCACATTTTTTGTGTTTTCCAATGCACTGACCATTGGCACAGCGGAACTGATCAATTAAACAAAGCACTGTGAAAAAAAAGCATATAGCTTTCTTAATTTCATCATCATGCAAAGCCAAATTCTAAAAAGAGTCAAAAGGTTTTGAGCACAAATGAAAACAAATCACACTTTTAAATATTGTTAAATTATTATTCTCTGGAAATTTCTACTGGTAGAGGGAAAAGAGTGGATATATACTATTCTCATTTTACATACTTTTCTCATTTCTCAATTTTCAAAACTTATTAATCTGTATAAACCTCATGCATGTGAAGTACACTGAAGCAATAATTGGCAACATGGTACTATGTTCAGACATGATCTAATCATATACTTGAAAACCCAAATCTATCCTTGAACCAAAGCAACACTGAATATTCAATAGCTTAAGAGAAAACAAACTGCACAACCAGACGATGAGGAACGTAAGATACCTTCACAGTTCTTCTCATCCGATTTATCCTGGCAGTTTGCATCTCCATTGCATCGGAGGGCACCGTCAATGCACTGCCCACTGGCACATGGGAACTGGGACTCTGAGCACACAGGACAATTGAGTTCATCACTGTGGTCTTCGCATTCAGTGAACCCATCGCAACGCCAAGCCACAGGGATACAGTCAATTTCTCCCGTGAAACAAGTAAACTGTTGAGGAGAGCATGTTGGAGGTTCTTGATGAACAAGGGAAGAAGAGGGACAAAAAAAATATAATAATGGTTACATAAAGTTTCAAACACATCATCTGAGTGAAGCTCATTTAACAACCAACATACACAAGACACTTATAATAAATATAACTTGCAAACCACCTCATTTAAGCAGAGAAGAAAAAGTTTTTATACTACTTCATTTAGATTCATTAAGTTAAGCTATAAAAGTATAAAGAAGTCTTCCCTTAATTGTAATTCAAGTAGGATTATAATATTTACAATCAATTACAATCTCACACATAAACGTTGGACTAATCAATATAATCACCCATTTTCTAATATTTGAAATTTAGCTTACAACTTGTAAATTTTCTAAGGTTTTTAAAGGGTGGTTCATGAGACCTCTGTCAGAAGATCCACTAGGTCAAAGCTATTTTTATAATACTACAAACATGTTACTTGATTTTCTCACTACATTTGCACTGCTGCTGCAAAGGAACTGGAGGCAAAACTGTTGACTCTCAGGCCCAAGGCAACGGCATCAGCCCAGGCAAGTGACCACTATACTCTACAAACTCAGTACTCACAGTATAAGCCAACAAAAGGTCAGCTTCACTTAAGCATGTTCTTGAATCATATTAATATCAACCCTTGAGTCTATATCTCTTCAATATTATGTTTAATAAAACAGAAGGTGTGCACCATGTTCATGGCACAAATCTAAACATGACGGTTTCTCAAGGGAAAGTGTTTGTTTGAGCTGGAAATGTCACTCAAAGTGGAACGCCATTTTCACTGTGACAATAACCGGCAAATAATTACAATGATTTACACTTGGTATTTGGCAGAAATGTTTAAAAAATAAACCAAGTGAGCCTGTTACATCAAGGAAAACAGTATTTGTAGCAAATTATAAAATTGGAGCTTGAATTGAGTATGAAATTAGAATTTTGGAAAACGTGTATCTAATGCTGTAAGTTTGACAGATTCCTCTGGTGAGATTACATTTAATAAATAAGAGTTTTACATATTATATAATGAAATAAGTCAAAATCTAAACATCTGGGAACTTGTGAAAGTAATTTTGGTATTTCCAAATGACTAAGGTATGAGGTTACAAAATCATGCTGGGGTAATAGATAAACTCAGAGGACAATATTAATTAGTAGTTTTCATATATGAAAAGTTAGTAGATCTGGTTTCAAATTCCACACAACTAAACATACAAGAAACTATCATTTGTCAAGTGGTAAAATAAATAAAATCTAAGATGAATATATATAGTCTGAAGAGACTATTACAGTGTTTCCATTTTCTAACTAAAATATCTGTGAGGACAAATTTTCACGTATTTCAACCAAAATGACATGATACAACAGACTTAATGCAGGAGTAGGCATGAGAATCTAGCCCAACATTAAAAAGATTTACAAAAATATAAAGCAATGCTATTCCTCTCACTAAAATTATTTTTGCTTTAGAAAATGTAGGTAATTTTCTTAACATACTTCATTTATGAAAACATGTTATTCTTAATAGTTTTTAAAGTTCTTGGTTTTAAATTCAAATACAGTAAGTACAGATAAATATAACCCATGTAAACCAAAGTTCTTCAGGATCTTCAATAATTTTTATAATGTAAAATATATGCTGGGACCAAATAGTTTGAGAACTGCCATTTGAGGCTAATTTGGCTCCTAAGGAGGAAACTGAGGATCTGAGGGGCTAAGCGACAGCTCAGGGTCACACGCTTCCTCTTAGTAAGTGATGAGATGAAAAAATAAGGGCAGTCTCCTCATGTTAGCCCACTGCCTTTACTACTCCACCACAGGCAGGTTTCTCTTAAAACCCGCGTGGTTAGTAAATTCCCTAGAGAACACAACTTTATGACATGACCCTGAATTACAAAATTCTTTGAGAGAATACCGCAGATTACAGGTGAACATTTTAAATGAGAACATTGAGAAATGATTTTGAGTCTCGTACGTCAATCAGAGCTGTATACACTCAGTTGTTTAACTTAATAATTTTCCGACCATTAAAAATTACATTGTTTGGGCCAGCAGGTGGCATGGTGGTTACGGCACTAGATTTCCACATGGCTTACTGTGGTTCAAGTCCCAGACCTGACAGCTTAAAAACCACAACAAATAAGTAGATAAGTAAATGTTTTTAAACAATTATTCTTTTTAAATTTCTACCATATGGTACATAAAATAGCATGATATAATCATTATCCTCCAGTTGAATTAACTTAGAATTATCCCCAAGAGGAGGATTTCTGAATTAAGAGTATGAATACCATATGATGCTTGATACTGCCATACGAAGACTTAATAAAGAAACATACCAATCTGTTACACCTAAGTGATTAAACCAATGATACTACAATAGTATCATTACAATCAGTGCTACCTTTAAAAAACATTTTTTTTTTTTTTTTTTTTTTACTAAATAAGTAATAAAAACAACAGGAAACTGCTGATGCACTTAAACAAAAAATATTCTTTTCATGAGAATCATTCCCAACAATGATATGTAAACTGATAGAGTCTAGGATTCACTGGAGGGAGATTATATAAGATAGAATTTATCTTCTTAACTCTCTGGGGGTGAACTTTTCTATTAGAACTTTTACTATTAGAAAACACAACATTCACAGGCTAAGTTTCACAGGCTGAAAATGTGGTAATGTATACACAATGAATTACTATTCAGCCTTAAAAAAAAAAAAAAGAAGACGGAAATCCTATCAGTTGCGACAGTACAAATGAAAGTGGAGGATATTATGTTACCTGAAACAAGCTGAGCTCAGACGAACAAATACCACATGATCTCACTTACGTAGAAAGTGTAAAAACGTTGAACTCATAGAAACAGAGAATGAAATGGTGGCTAGTAGAGGGTGGAGTTAAAAGGACTAGGAGAAGGAGAGAAAATAACCCAGAAGCCTAATACAGCACAGATTAATGGAAGACACGTGCCTAATTTAATTTAGGAGAAAGAGCGACTTCGATGCCTAACTGTAGAAGGCTACTCTACATACGGGATACGTGGCATTTAGGCTTGCACAAGAAAAGTACAACATACTTACCTCCACACGAGAGCTCATCCTGAAGCAGCACCAGGTGCATGGGGCAAGAGCACCGTGTCGTACCGTCTCCTTTTACAAGACAAATATGTGAGCAGCCACCATTATCCTGAGCACAAGGGTGCTGTCCTGCAAAACAAAAGAAAAAGAAAATAGAGAAAAAAGAAAGAGAAAGGGAAAATGCTGTTAAAATCAATTATTTATGAACTACAAAGAAAACCAAATACAAAATTGGCCTTTATTTGCATGTAGTGCAATTCCTCATTCCATTCCCATACAACCCGTAATACTTACATGTAACTGCTGTCTTCATATATTTATATATAAAACATTTGAAAATATTTTAAGCAATATAATAGTATAGCTCATGTTAATATTTATGATCATGAACATGAAAATCTGATTACTGATACTAAAACATAGGAAGAATGCCGAGATCTGGATATTATTCTATTTAAAATATAAGAACTTGGGGGGTCAGCAGATACCCTAGTAGTTATGCTGCTGGTCTCCCATATGGTCGACACTGGTTCGATTTCTGGACCTGGCAGCTTAAAATTCACACCAGGTGCATGTGTGCGTGCATGCCCAAGATGAGAATGGAAGAAAAGGGATTGCAGCAAGGTCAGTGCCCTGGGGAGTGATTCCTCACTTTCTGTTTGTCTCTGTCTCTCCAGGTGAGAGCACACGCACCCTGCACTCTATAGCAAAAATCTCTAAAAAGAAGGAGAAGGAAAAGAAGAAGAAAGAAGAAGAACTTGGAACAGCAGGTGGTGTGGTGGTTAAGGCACTAGATTCCCACGTGGCAGACCACAGTTCGAGTCCCATACCTAGTGACTTCCTTTCTCACTTTCTCTCTATCTACCTCTAGTGAGCACAAATGTCCTATACCAAATTAAAAAGTAATAATAATAATGATTATTTAAAATAAGCTAACTCTTCTGTACTAAAGAGTTTAACTAAGAAATTCTACACGTCTAAAAGATGAGATGATTTCACTCCAAAAGTATATTTTAGGCCCATCTGCTACAGCACATCAGTAAGGCAAGTGCCCTGTAAGAATGGAAGCCATATGGCCACTCCTGGATTTGGATCTCCAAGTCAGCTTGAAAACACACTCTTGGTGGGACGAGCAGTTAGCGTAATGGCTATGTTGCTGGACTCCCATGTAGTAGACTGCGGTTCACGTCCTGGACCCGGTGGCTTAAAACTCACGCTGGGCGCGTATACGTGCATGCCCAAGATCCCGAGAGGAGAATGGAGGAGAAGGGATTGTGACGTGGCCATCCCCCCTGGGGTGTAATTTCTTGCTTTCTATCTCTCTCTCTTTCTCTGTCTGGTGAGCATACGCACCCTATTGCAAAAAACCTCTCCAAAAAAAAAAAGAAAGAAAGAAAGAAAGAAAGAAAGAAAGAAAGGAAGGAAGGAAGGAAGGAAGGAAGGAAGGAAGGAAGGAAGGAAGAAAACACACTCTGGGTGCCCAGGATACGGGGAAGCTGGAGAACTAGGGGAAGGGGGAGCAGATAACAGCATGATGAGAATCTGTCAAATGTTATTCTTTCTCTCTCACATTTTAAAAAAAAAGGTGCATTTTAAAGAGAAATCCACAGGAAAATAAAGAGTAATTAGAAGAAAATACTTAAGGGCACATGGAACTGAACCATTCAGAGACAGACAAAATTATTTTCTCAGTCAAGTACAAAAGGTAACTACAACATTACACATTTTTTTCTTTTCCCTTTTTTTTTTTTTTTTTTTTTTTTGAGACATTTTTGCTATAGGGCACTTGTACTCGCTGGATAGACAGAGATAGAGAGACAGAAAACGAGAAATCATCCCTCAGGGGTGATGGCCACGCTGCAATCCCTTTTCCTCCATTCTCCTCTTGGGATTTTGGGCATGCATGCACCCATACCCAGCGTGAATTTCAAGCCGCTGGGTCTGGGACTTGAACTGCAGTCAACCTACATGGGAGTCCAGCAACATAACCATTACTCCATCTGCCGGTCCCTATAGCTATTTAATTACCTGGTATTTGGGATAAATTAAATAAACAAACTACAAGAGAATATTTCAAAGTCTATTTCACAAGTTGTATTTAAAGAAATCACTGCTTTGAATTTTCTACTTAGCTTGTGTTGAAAGTAACCTGACATCTGTTACTACACAATACCAGTCTCTAATGCAGCTACCATTTATTATCAGACTCTTCTACATTAACAGTAGTCTTGCCTCAGTCTGTGCTGGTGAGACTGAGAGTCATTATCTACAAATGAGCAGACTGTCCAAAACAGACACCACATATTATATTATAATGCAGAATTTACATTAATAGTATTTCTCAACCTTCTAATTTTTTTTAAAAGAGATTTTTGCTATAGGGCGCGTGCGCTTGCCAGAAAGAGAGAGACAAAGAGACAGAAAGTAAGAAATCACCCCCCAGGGGGGATGGCCATGCCACAATCCCTTCTCCTCCATTCTCTTCCCGAGATCTTGGGCACACACGCACACGTGTCCAGCATAAGTTTTAGCCACTGGGTCCGGGACTTGAACCGCAGTCGACTACATGGAAGTCCAGCAACATATCCATTACACTAACTGCTGGTCCCCCAAAAGAGTACTTTTGACAGAACAAATGTACTGGCTTCAAGAAGGTAATAGAAAAAGTACAAGTCTATTTTGGTGCCAAAAAAATAAAAACAAACAGTAACAAAAAACAAAACCAGGGACCAGTAGGTGGCAAAATAGTTACGTCACTGGACTCCTAAGTAGTCAACCGCAGTTGGAGTGACAGACCCAACAGCTTAAAATCATGCTGGGCACATGTGTGCGTCTCCAAAATCCCAAGAAGAGAATAGAGAAGGGACTGTGGTGTGGCCATTCCCCCAAGGGAGTGATTTATTGCTTTCTGTCTCTCTGTCGCTCCAGCGAGCACATGTACCCTCTGGCAAAAAAAAAAAAAAAAAAAAAAAAAAAAAAAAAAAAAAAAAAAAAAACTCCCCCCACCAACAAAACAAAACAAAACAAAACCAAAAATCCATGCATAGCTTTTACATAATATTCATTTTCCATTTAGCTTCTGAAGATCCTTCATATTAACAAGAAGCTAGGCCAAGATGATTAGCCATTTTCAAAGGTTTTCAATAAGGACTGGATCTGCAGTGCAGTGGTTAAGCGCTATGTAGGGGGAGCCAAATCCCACATGGCCAACTGTGGTTCAAATCCCTACTGCACGTGCACTCATGCTAGGACACTGACGGAAAGGAGGAATAGAAGAAAGGGGACTACGGTGTGACCAAGCCCCAATGGAGGTGCATTCTCTCTTTTCCTCTCTTTCCTGTTGGTGCACTTGTACAACCTCTGACATTCCAGAAGTTTTCAATAAGATTTAAAATTATTGAAATCAGCAGGTGGTATAGAGGTTAAGGCACTGGACTCCCACATGGTCAACTGCAGTTTGAGCCATGGATCCGGCAGCTTGAAACTTGTGCCATGCGTGTGTGCTCAAAAATACCGAGAGAAGAATGAAGGAGAAGGGATTGTAGCGTGGCCATCCTCCGTGTGTGTGCGCGCGCACATGTGTGATTTCTCACTTTGTCTCTCTGATGAGCACATGTGCCCTATAATAAAAATCTCTCAAAAGAAATTTTTTTAAATATTTATGGCTATTTTAATTATTTTATGGCTACTTTTTAAAATTGAAAATTGGAAAAACTTATCTGAGGAGGAAGACACAGCCTCATGGATTCTGCAAACTAGCCATTTTGGGGAAACAGAAATCAAGACTTCCCACTGATAATTCGGCCTCCAGCACCCAAAACTCGCGTGGAGAGGCAAACGGAGCAGGCCTTCTTTTTTTTATTTTTCTTTCTTTTTCTTTTTTTTTTTTTTGGAGAGGTTTTTGCTATAGGGCGCGTGCGCTCGCCAGACAGACAGAGAGAGACATAGAGACAGAAAGCGAGAAATCACCCCCCAGGGGGGATGGTCACGCCTCAATTCCTTCTCCTCCATTCTCCTCTCAGGATCTTGGGCACGCACGCACACATGCCCGGCGTGAGTTTTAAGCTACCGGGTCCGGGATGCAAACCACGGTCGACTACATGGGAGTCCAGCGACATAGCCATTACGCTAACTGCTGGTTCCCAAGGGAACAGGCCTTCTTGAAGACACAGCCTCATGGATTCTGCAAACTAGCCATTTTGGGGAAACAGAAATCAAGACTTCCCACTGATAATTCAGCCTCCAGCACCCAAAACTCACATGGTAGGAAGACCCCTTCCAGGCCTCCTGTCTCTGTACCTGTCTTTGTCTCTCTCTACCTCTGTCTGTTCTCTTTTTTTTTTTTTTTTTTTTGGAGAGGTTTTTGCTATAGGGCGCGTGCGCTCACCAGACAGACAGAGAGAGACAGAGAGATAGAAAGCAAGAAATCACCCCCCAGGGGGGATGGCCACGCCACAATCCCTTCTCCTCCATTCTCCTCTCAGGATCTTGGGCACACACGCACACGCGCCCGGCGTGAGTTTAAGCCGCCGGGTCCGGGACTTGAACCGTGGTCGACTATGTGGGAGTCCAGCGACATAGCCATTACGCTAACTGTTGGTCCCTCTTCTCTTTTTTAATTTTTGCTTTTTAGAATTTTGCGCAGCGCACAAGTGCGCTGCGCAGTTTTCCTATTTTTGTTTACTGAAATTTTTTTAAATATTAATTTTTTTTAGTTTTATTGAAAAGTTTTTATCTTTGTTTTTTCTTCTCTTTTTCTGTTTCTTGTTTGTTTTTTTGCTGCTGTTGCTGTTGTTTCTCTCTTTCTGTTTCCTTTTCTGCACGCTCCTCAATGCTCAGATTGAACTTCCAAGTTTGGGAAGAAACTGACCATCAACCAGATGACTAGAAATCTCTGCAGGACCACAAGAAATATGGAAAAGCAGGAAAATGCCTCTCCTCCAAGGGAAAAGGATAACTCATCTTCATCTACACACAGTTCAAGGGAATTCATGGAAATGTCTGATAAAGAATTCAGAACATTCATAATGGCAAAACTAACAGAGATGGAAGAGAAGAGAGACAATGAACTCCTGAAGAGGAAGAAGAAAGAAGTTGTTGAGTTCCAGGAGGTGAGGAAATTCATGCAAGATCTAAAGAGGAATTTCACACTTTACAAAAGAATCAGATGGAAATGTTAGAGATGAAGGCTATAATACAGGAAGTCAAAATCTCCCTTGAAACTATTAAAAGCAGACTAGATTGTACAGAAAATAGAATCTCAGACATAGAACAGAAAATTGCTAGCCTAGAAAAATCCACCACGAAGACTGAGAAAATGGCCCCAAAATTTGAGACTAATATATGAGAAATACTAGATACCATCAAACATCCAAACATCCGGATAATAGGCATCCCAGAAGGCGAAGAGACTCATAAGGGCATTGATAATCTATTCCATGAGATCCTGCAAGAAAACTTTCCAAACCTAGAGAGGCACTCAAAGATTCAGTCCCAAGAAATACAGAGGACCCCAAATAGAATCAAAGAAGATCTTCTCCAAAACACATTATAGCCAGATTGACCAAAACAACAGACAAAGTCAAGATACTAAGATTGGCAAGAGAAAAACGGCAAGTTACCTTCAAGGAGTATCCCAACAGACTAACAGCAGATCTCTCATCGGAAACAATGTGAGCGAGGAAAGAATGGGAAAATATATTCAACGTGTTAAGGGAAAAGCAATTTCAACCGAGAATACTGTACCCAGCAAGATTATCATTCATTTGGGAAGAAAAGACACGAACATTCCCAGATAAACAAAACCTGAAACAATTTACCAGCACCAGACCAGATCTCCAAGAAGTTCTTAAGGGAGTGCTATGTCAGTAAAATTAAATGCAGACACACAGAAATAAGGGTTCAAAAACTAAGAAAATGGGCAACTTAATTGTAGGGACAATGTCTGGAGATGAATATTATATCCCAGAATTCAATCTGGAAGATCGAACCTCAACAGAAGAAAGATTAAGTACATGAGACTGAACTGATGAAACAACATTCTGTGACTTGACTAAAATATTGCTGCTTTTCTTCTAAGCTTTGTCGTCCGGTTTTAAAGGATTTTTGTCCTGTCTTGAGCTGTCGACAGGTGCATGTACCTACTATTTGAACAGAATACTAACCTGTTTCTAGGCTTTAAGTTTCAAGAAAATATCATTACCAGTTCAAAACTGCTCTTCTTGAAATTACCAGCTGAACTTGCTATTGAAAGTAGTTACATTACTTATGATATTGTGTGAGCAACAAAATGTTGGGGGAAAAGGAATGGAAGACAACTGTATATAGCAGAGATAGTGTAGTAAGAGAGTGGGAAAGGGCAGAGGGTCAAACATGGGGTAAAAAACACATATATACATACATATATGTATGAAAGTAGAAATGGAATATTATTGATGATAACATGCATGATTAAGCCACTACGCAGTTTATTCTAGATGGGAAACCACATTTAGTATGTTGTGATGATGCTCAGGGAATGAATGTTAAGTAATTTAAAAAAAAAAGTTGCAGGAGAAAAAAAAAAAACAGTAAAACTGTTCGTATCGAAATTAAAAAAAAAAATGCATATTTGATGACTGCAGTAAGCTATATAGCCCCAGTTGGGTACTACTTTATAATATGTTCATTCCACTCACTGAGGTTTATGCCTAAAGTCAGACTTGGGTTCACGTATAGGTATATATCAGCTGCGCTAGCTATTGGATATATTTAGACTTATTAAGGTCACTAGCAAATCAATTAAATGGGGGGGGGGGGGGGGGGAGGCATAGAAAGCAACCATGGATACCAAAGGGTGAGGGATAGGGAATCAAGGATGGCAAAACAAAAAACAAAGTATACAAGACATAAGAATTGGAAAATTATTTGCTGATAACACGTATGTTGATGTGCTTGATTGAGCCAATACACAGTGTATTTTGGATGGAAAATTCATTTGTATGCTGTAATGATGTATAGTGAATTAATGTAAAAATAAATAAATTTAAAGAGAATAAAAACTTATCTAAGGAGAGTACTTGCTAATTAAATAGTCTTCTCTGTTTACACACTAGTTTTAGTTTGTTTTGCTACTAAGGTTAATTTATGAGAACAATATTCATTGTTGCATGAAATATAATTTTTATTTAAACTATGGGGGATATACAGGACAGAAAAGAAATAAATGCCTTGAACTACCAGATTCTCAAAGTCACTGAAGGAGATAAAGACATGACAAGCAGAGCCACTAGTGTACTCAAGAGAATTTTTTTTTTATTTGTCTGAAGGTGCAAGGACTCCACAGAAAGAAAGAGAGTGGGTAAAAGGGACCATTTCCCATGGGGAATGGTCATGCGGCAATCCCTTCTCGATTTGTCTCCTTTTTGGGATCTTGGGTGTGCAATGCACATTATGCCTTGTGCATTTCTCAAACTGCTAGATCCAGACTCAAACCCTGCGACCAGTCATGTGGGATCCTTAACCACACCACCAGCTGGCCTTTGGAGAAATTTCTTTAGATGAGCAAGATAATGCCCCTTTCCCCTCCTAGTTTATGAGAATAACATGTTTAATTTGAAAAGGCTCCCGGGTATGAGTCTGACATAAGGCTATCCGATCATGAAGAGTTCAAAGAAATAGCACAGCTAAAAGTGAATGAAAATTGTGAAGATAAAAGAGGTTAAGATCTAAAACTGTATCTTGATTTCCTACCAAAACATGAGTCCCGTGTTAACCAGATTAGCACTTACTGTATTCCTGAAGGTTCAGCTCCTTTACTGCATGAATGTCACTAAGCTGGGCGATTCGAGCCTGAACTTTGGTTCTGCCCTCTCGACCTGTCATGTCAATTTTTTCAATCATTTGTTGCTGTTTATCAATCCAATAGAGCCAGTTTTCAAACACAGTCAGTCCCACAGGCTGCAAAATATTCGAGTCTTCTAATACTATCCGGTTGGCACCTTGGAAAAGGACATTCAAGAGAAATGATTCATGAGGATCGAGTCATGCTTCCAACAATTATTTACTGAATACCAGTTACATTCTAAAAGAACAGAAAGGAAAATATGATAAGCTTTCTACCACAAAATTTTAAAATTATCCTGAGAAGATATACCTGTTTTTTTTTGAGGGGAGGAATGGAAAGTTGCAGGCAGATTCTACATTGTATATAGAAATTGTAAAAGGGGCCAGCAGGTGGTGTGGTGGTTAAGGGCGCTGGACTCCCATATGGTTGACCAAAGTTTCAGTCCCTGACCTGGTGGCTTGCTTTCTCGCTTTCTCTCTCTCTCTCACAGTCCCTCTCTGGTCAAATTAAAAATAAATGAATAAGCAAGCAAATAAAGTTAAATAATTCTTTAAAAAAAAAAAACCTCAATAATTGCGCCAAGGTAACCTGAAGGAATATTTAAAAACTTAAATAAATCTACTAGAAATCTGTATAATAATTAAGACAGTGTAACATCATGTAACTAAGCTGACCAAGGGACTATCAGAGTCCAGAAACAAACTTGCACCAAAATAGTGACCACATTTATGACAAAGGTGACGTTAGAGAGCAGTGTGGACAGGATGTTCCTTTCAATAAATAGTGATGAACTGAAAACTTAACAATGTGGAAAAAATAATTTTTACCCTGTTTCACATTGTACACAGATCACAGGGGTAATTATAGAGCTAAATGAAAAAGATTAAACAAAATATTTTAGATAAAAAAGGAAAAACACAGAAAAATATCTTTGAGTCTTTGCAGCAAAATTTTCTTAAAGAGAACATAAAAGATGCTAATCACAAAGGGAAAAATCAATAAACTGTACTACATTAAAAGTAAAAGCTTCACTTTCATCTAAAGACACCATTGGGAGAATAAAAATGGTAAACTACAAACTGGGAGAAGATTTATGCATTAAATATCTTTGACTAAAGATTCACATTCAGAATGCATAAAAAATTATATACATCAGTAGACTTTCAAGTTACTAGCTCTTTTTTTTTGGAGAGGTTTTTTTGCTATAGGGTGCGTGCACTTGCCAGAAAGACAGAGACAGACAGAGAGACAGAAAGAGAGAAATCACCCCCCTACACACACACACAGGGGAATGGCCATACCGCAATCCCTTCTCCTTCATTCTCCACTCGGGATCTTGGGAATGCAAACATATGCACCCAGCATGAGTTTAAGCCACTGGGTCCAGGACTCAAACCACGGTCAACTATGTGGAAGTTCAACGACACAAGCCATTATGCCAACTGCTGGTCCCTGTTATTAGCTCATTTTAAACTTATATAAACTGCTGTAGAGATTTGAAAATCGGGAAATATTCACCAACATATTTCAAGAAGCTAATATAACTTTAATACCAAAACCAAAGATAGTTTAAGAATGGTAAGTTATAAGCCAATCCCCCCAGTAAGACAATTTCAGTAATGCATTTAAAAAAATGGATCATAGAAGACCAGCAGATGGCATAATAGTTACATCGCTGGACTCCCACATAAAGGACAGCAGCTCAAGTCCTGGACCCAGTAATTTAAAATTCACACAGGGTACCTGTACGTGGGTGCCCAAGATCCGAAGAGATGGGATTGTGGCTTGACCATCCCTTTTGGGAGGTGATTTCTCACTTTCTGTCTCTGTCTCTGTGGCAAACACACATGTCCTACAGCAAAAACTTTCTTCTATTAAAAAAGCATCATAAACAAGTTGGAATTAGCTCGAGAAGAAAAGCGCAGGTTAATAGGTCCATTAATGAGACCAGCAGATGATGTAATGGTTACATTGCTGGACTCACACATAGTTGACCACGGTCTGTGGCTTAAAAACACAAGTTGGGAGGCTGGCAGGTGACATGGTGGTTAAAAGCACTGGACTCTCTCATGGTCGACTAGGGTTTGAGTCTCAGACTTGCAGCTTGCTTTCGCTCTCTCTCTCTCACTCTCACTCTGTCCCTCTCTGGTCAAATTAAAATAAATAAAATAAATGAATAAAGTTTTCAAAAAATGCACGCTGGGTGCATGTGCATACATGCCCAAAATCCTAAGAGAAGAATGGAGGAGAAGGGATTGTGGCATGGGCATTCCCCCATGGGTGACTGACCCATGAGGGGTGATTTCTTGCTTTCTGTCTCTCTCTCTCTCTCCAGCGAGCACACATACCCTATCACAAAAATCTCTCCAAAATAAATAAATAAATCTATTAATATAAAAAACTCAAGCAACAGGACTCAAAGACAGACTGATGTATATATAAGATCTGATATATCTAAAAATTATGGAAAAAATGGATACATAGTGGTGTTGAAAACTGATTGTTTACAGGGATGAAAAAAAAGTCAGGTTCTTTATATCATTACCTAAAGGTTATAATAAATCTGCAAATAAAGTACAGATCACTATAGAGAAAATAATAAAGATGTACTAAAAATTATTAAACAAGACCAAAGTGGAAAGAGGGACACTCTGACCATTGACAGAAAGGCTGAATGTTCTAAACGTGCCAATTCTCCTCATATATATATATATATATATATATATATATATAAAATTTAATAATGAATTAATATACTAAATTACATAGAGAATTTCTAGAAATCTGAAATAGAAAAATGGGCGGAGGCTATGAATAACAATTCACCACGAAACAAAGTGACCAAAAAATACAGAAAAGGTTTTGTTAAATCTCAACAGCAAATAGGGAAATGAAAATTTCACTTCTAAGATACATCTTTTAAACAACTGGGTTGATAAAAATCTGGAAATCTGATAATACCAAGTGCTGGAGTGATAACTCTCATATACTAGGACTTTAAATTGATATAATTACACTGGAGAGCAATCTGGATATATCTAGTTAAGCAGAATATATACATACAATTACATAGCAATTCCACCACTAGGTTTAGGCCATACAGAAACATTCAAATGTGTGCTCAAGAACATTTACTGCAGCACTGTTTTTAATGGCAAAAAATTGGAAACAGTTTAGTCATACAGTGAAATAAATTGCAGGAGAGTCATATAATGAAATATTATGGGACCAGCAGTAGGCGTAATGGCTATGTCACTGGACTCCCATTCAGTCGACCACAGTTCGAGTCCCAGATCCAGTGGCTTAAACTCACGCCAGGCACGTGTACATGAGTGCCCAAGATCCTGAGAAAATGGAGGAAAAGGGATTCCGGCGTGGCCATCACCCCCGGGGGGGGGGGGGGGGTGATTTCTCACCTTCTGTCTCTCTTTGTCTCTGGCGAGCGCACACGCCCTATAGTAAAAAAACTCTCAAAAAAAAAAAAATACATACATGTATATATATATATATATACACATTATATATATATACACAATTTAGCAATGAAAATGCAGAGTTCTAGATCAATATGGATCACCCTAAAACTATGGTATCTCTGTAATGAGCAAGTTATGAAAGAATACACATGAATATTTATACGAAGTTTAAAAAGCGAAAGAAAGCTTAAATTGTGTGTGTGTGTGTATGTGTGTGGTAAAAGTAACACATATACACATAACATGCACAGCAAGAAAAAGAGCAAAAATTACCTTTGCAAGAGGGGGAAGAGAACAGGACTGAGAAGGGGTACACAAAACCTCAAAATTTTCTCTTAACGTTTTGGTTCAAGGGAGGAAGGGGAAAAGAAAGACCAAGACCAAATATGGCTGAATACCAAGACTTGATGAAGTTGGATGGTAGGTATTGTACATTGTAGGTTTAAACTATTTCATAATTCGTGGTGGAGAAAAATCCACATATGGGGAGGAGGAGGAAAAAACAGGAAGTTAACTCAGTGTGTCAGCAATGAAGAACCAGACAGTGGCACAGCAGCAATGCCACTGGACCCACGTGGAAAACGCCTGGGTTCGTGCATGAACCATGCTGCCTGACAGGGGATGGACTGCCCCACAAGGACCCTGTTGGGAGTGACTGTCCTTGACTCTCCCCTTCTATGATGGGAAAAATAAGTAAACTTCTTAAAAGTTTGAAGTGTTAACAACTACGGTGTTTTAGATAACTTCTTCTTTATTTTCTAAGCTTTATTTAGTAAATGTGTTACTTTTTCAACAAAAAAATAAACATCATAAATGAAGGGAAAGAAAAGGAGAACTCATCTACAATACTAATAAAAGTATTAAGACACTGACATAGGTAACTACTGTACAAATAGAGATGATGTAAGAGTACCAGAGATCAGAGGAGGGAGCAGACATGTAAACACACGTGCACGACTGGTGCACAACCGTTTAGAATCAGAGAAGAAAAGACAGGATGGGGGTGTTTGAAGATGAAGAAAAAACTTTTTAAGATTTTTTTTTTTTAACAAAACAAGTGCATTCAAATATACAAAAATAGATACAGGCAAGGGGGCCGGCAGGTTGTGTGGCAGCTAAGGGCGCTGACTTCCACATGGCCAACTGCAGTTCAAATCCTGGACCCGTGGCTCGCTCCCTCCCTCCCTCCCCCTCTCTCCCTCTCTCTCCCCCTCCTTCTCTGTTCAAATCAAAATAAATAAAAGTTAAATAATTCTCTAAAAAAAAAAAATAGATACAGGAATAAGTACTCTTAACATTTCACTATGCTAACATTCCAGACCTTTCATAAGCTGTATTTGTTTATTTCCTGAGAAACAGACATATATGCCCATGTTTCTTTTATTTTGTTTTACGTCAGAGGATGCCTGCACATGCACAAGATAAAGAGAGACAAAATCCCCCAATGCAGCCTGGTCATACCACAATCGCTTTCCTCCAACTCTGTATATCATAAGGATCTTGTTCACACATGTGGATGCCCAGCATGTTATTGAAGCCTCTGGGGCCAGGGCTCGAACGCTGGTCAAAGGATTCAGCTTCTTTTGTGTGCTTAACCACAGCACTACAGGGCTAGTTCCCACGTTTCTTAATAGTATATATGTGGTGTGGCTCTCTCCTCTAATTGCCCAAGTTGCCAAAGGGAAATAAGGTCAAAGGGAAGAAGGGGGTTCTAGCCCTACTTTTGTGAAGCAGCAGAAGGCTAAGGTGGTGGTCAATCCGCTGCTTGAGAAAAGGACTAAGAATTTTGGTAAGGACAGGACATCCAGCCCAAATGGCCTTGCTACATCTGGCTGCAGCAGCAGAGGGCCGTCCTCTGCAAGCAGCTGAAAGTGCCGCCTGCGATGGCCCAGTTCACCCGGACCCTGGACCGCCAGACAGCTATTCAGCTGCTTAAGCTGGCCCACAAGTACAGGCCAGAGACGAAATAAGAGAAGCAGCTGAGACTGCTGGGCTGAGAAGAAAGCTGCCGGCAAAGGGGACGCCCCCACGAAGAGGCTGCAGTTCCTCCAAGCAGGGTCACCACCTTGGTGACTGCACAGGATGTGAACTCCATGGAGCTGGTGTCTTCCTGCCCGCCCTGTGTCGGAAGATGGGGGTCCCCTATGCATCATCTAGGGGAAGGCCAGGCTGGGACACCTGATCCACAGGGAAACCTGCATCATCATCGCCTTTGCACAGGTTAACTCAGAGGACACAGGCATCCTGGCTAAGCTGGAGGAAGCCATCAGGACCAGTTACAAAGACAGATGCAACAAGATCCGCTGTCACTGGGGAGGCAATGTCCTGGGCCCAAAATAAGTGGCTGGCATTGCCAAACTGGAAAAGGCAAAGGCTAAAAAGGTCACGCACAAACAGGGTTGAATGTGCACTGCTGAGTTTTCTATACATACATACAAATAATAAAACGCTCTCCTTTAGCCAAAAAAAAAGTATATATGCAGTGTGTGTAGCGTATATACCATATAATTTAAAATTGTAAACAAAAGAGGATCTTATTCAACACTATTACGGAACCTAAATTTTACTTTTATTTTTGTTTATTTCTTCCACTACCTAGAAAGACAGACAGCACTCCCAACAGAGTTTCAACACTACAATCCATCCCAGTCAGCCTGGAATCATGGGCACATGCATGCCTGGCTTACCCAGGGAGGTCTCCAGATATGCGCCTGGAGCCTTCTAGTGTGGGTCAGCCTCACAGAGCATAGGGCTTACCAATGTACCACCATCTGGTCCCCTCAACTGGGTACTGATGCCACAATTCGCCCTCTGCTTCAGCCTGCCCCAGATCATAAGCACATGTGCACCTGACATGCTCAGGGAGGTCTCTGGAAGCGAACTCAGAACCTTCCCATGTAGATCAGCCTCAGTGTTACAATTTGCTATTGTGCCATAGTCAGCCCAATGCAACTTAAATTTTAAAAAACTTTCTATGTTGAGGCCAGCAGGTGGTGTGATGATTAAGGTGCTGGACTCCCAAGTGGCCAACTGCAGTTTGAGTCCTGGACCCAATGGATTGAAAATCATGCTGGAAACTTGCACTCAAAATCCCGAGAAGATGATTGTGGTATGGCCATCTTCGGGAGGGGGGGAGGGAGGGGCGGATTTCTCACTTTCTCTCTGTCTCTCTCTCTTTCCAGCAAATGTACACACCCTATGGCGAAAACCTAAAGTCATCCTCTGTCGTGTATGCAGATCTACCATATTCTTCTAAAGGGTATACCATTCCTTACATTAATATACTAGAATATATTTCTCTATTAAGAGATTTATCACAAATATTGCTCAGTGGATATCCTTGTACATCTGGAGTGGTATTTCTGCAAGACAACCATCTAAAATGGAAACTAACAGATCGAAGGGAAAACATATTTAAAATTTTGATAACTACTGGCAAATGGCTCTCCGTAAAAGTTCTACCAACTTCCACTTCCACCAAAGCACATGAGAGCATGCCATTTCCCACCATCCTGGCCAATGTTAGGCATAATCAACTTGAACGTATTTTTGCCACTCTAATGTACATAAACAATGTTTATTTTATTTTATTTTATTTTTTGAGAGAGATTTTGCTACAGGCCATGTGTATTTCCTAGAGAGACAGAAAGAGACAGACAAAAAGCAAGAAATCACTCCCCAGGAGCAGGATGGCTATGCCACAATCCCTTTTCCTCTCAGGATTTTGGGCACAAGTGCCTGGCATGAGTTTCAAGCCACCAAGTCCAGGACTCAAACTGCAGTCGACTATGAAGGAATCCAGCACCTTAACCACTAAGCCACCTGCTAGCCTCTACAAAAATGTACTATATTAATTTCATTTCCCTGGCCACTAGTGAGTCTACACAGGGTATGTGGACATCAGCAATTAGGGGTTGGGAAGGCAACTGCGATTATCAGCAGAGGACTGAATGCAGAGAAATGCGAAAGTAAAAATGTAGGGTCAATGAATGACTTAATTAGGTTAAAACACCAGCAATGCAAAGGTCATGATGAGTTTGAGAAAGGCAAATACCAACTTATGCCAACTTAAAGAGTACAACTAGACCTTTTTCTTACAGGTTATGAGGCTACCCTGAAGATTATTTTTAAGAAACTATGCTTCAGAAAATAACAAGCAAAGAGGAGCCCAAACTAGGCTAGCATTCGGGCCAGAAGTGATGAGAACTAGAAAATAAATTATATATCGAGTCAAGAAAAAGAAAACTGGCAAATAATTAGGTAAGAGAGGAAGTAATCATGTTGACAATCGAAAAAAGAAAAAGCTCTTTCCCAACCAATTTGATGCCCGCTTCATTTGGTACATAAAGTTGAGAAGAAACATGTATAAAAATAATACAATGCAAGAAAAATATAAATGTTATTGATGAATCATCTTAACAACTTAAACCAAAATAAGGAAACATGTTTCTTGGTTACCTGAAAGATCGCTGCTTTCAATTCGTCGGAGATCTGAATCAGCCCAAAAGAGCTTGCCCAACCTGCTGTCAAGGGCTAAAGCAATTGGTTTACTTAAGCCACTGAAAAAGAGGACTTCCCGTTCTGTCCCATCCAAAGCAGCCCGTTCAATTTTGGGAGACCTTTCCTGAAGATTGGTAAAATACATATACCTGTAGAGAATGGAGGAAACAGTAAGCTTCTGACCTGAGAAACCATATGAGAATATTGTTGCTGATTAAGAGAAAAGAAAAAAAATAATAATATTTTTAAATCTTATTTTTAAATATGTGTGTGTCTGTGTGTGCGTGTGTGTGTGTGTGTGTGTTGAGGTGATTTATTTATTTCTTCCATGAGACAAGGAGGGAAGGGGAGACAGAGAGAAGCAAGCACCCCAAGAGGACCTTCACTCCCTGAACCTACCCACAGCCTCAGCTTGCCAGGATCCTGGATGTGCACATACCTAGTATGCACAGAAGCTTCGAGACTCCAGCCTGGGACCTTCCCGTATGATCTTAGCATCACCAGGCATTACATTACTATGGCACCAGCACAGCAGGCCTAAAATTGTTTTTTCATAAGGTCACAGTATGCTTTTGCTACTTTCAATAATAGTAACAAGGACTACACACATAGAAGTTCTCAGGAAACTAACTTTCATAGATTAATAGAACAGGGACTAGCAGTTAGCGTAATGGCTATGTTGCTGGACTCCCATGTAGTCGACCACGGTTCGAGTCCTGAACTCGGTGGCTTAAACTCACGCCAGGTGCATGTGCATGTGTGCCCAAGATCCCAAGAGGAGAACGGAGGAGAAGGGACTGCGGCATGGCCAGCCCCCTGGGGGGTAATTTCTCGCTTTCTGTCTCTCTCTCTCTCTCTCTCTTTCTGGCGAGAGCACGCAGCCTATAGCAAAAACCTCTCCAAAAAAAAAAAAGATTAATACAACAGTATTAGGTATAGGCCTATCTATACTTTCATAACACTACAATAAATTAAAGATTAGTGGCCAGAAAAAACTGGACACAAAATTCTAAATTTCTTTTCCAATTAACCTATTTAATAATCAAAAATAAGTCATGTGTGAATCATTTATTATGTTTAACTTACAAATTTCATTACTTTCCTGTATCTCTGTTGAAGTAAGCTATCCTCCTCCCTGCTGAATTTATCATTTATGCTGATGCAACTGAGTACTTAGTATTTATTAAATGCAAAGCTCTATATCAAATGAAGGAAGACATATTCATTCTTGTCATAAAGGTACCTAAAATCCAGTAGGAAATAAGACTGGAAAACAGTTAAGTATAAGGGAAGCTGAAAATGACTAAGTGTGTCTAGAGAGGTGCAGACACGGACTGCTGGGTGTACAGGAGAGGAGAGGAGCTCATCCAGCTGGGAGTGACATTAAGATCAAGAAAAACTGCATGGAGGACATGGCAGCAGTAACGGCTGGAGGTATGAGTAAAATTTAGAAGCAATGGTGACAAAGGAAGAAAACTCCAGGCAGTTGAAACAGAGGAAATACAAGAAAGCTCAAAGAAAATGCAGAGGTAGGTAAACAGAGCACAATAAACTTAAGGTAAATGATGGGCTGAAAAGGAAGGTTGAGAAGGGTCTCAGATACCAAGATGGTTCAATGCCACTCTTCTAACATACCCTTTCTCTGGGTTCACCACGATGGCTCGAGGTCTGTCTTGTTCGCCTTTTAGCACTAGCCCAATTGATCGCCCATCTAATCTGGTCACGTTAATGACATTGGTAGCTTCACAAGTCCAGTAGATGTAGCGGCTATAAATATCAATGCTGAGGTCATAGGGCTGTATTTCTAGGTTCTGATTCGGAACTGAGCTCACAACCACAGTAAAGCCCTAGAGAGAAAAAAAAATACACAAAATTCAACGGACAACTCCAAGGGGATCACTGACAATGCTTACAACCAATGTGGTCAGACACCCGAGAAAGATCTCCAGGGCTTAAGGACGTTTCTTATAGAACGTTTTTATGAGAAATGTGCTTCTTCGTTAACACATACCTCAAACGTTTCCTTGAGTTATTACAGCCTGGAGCAGAAGAGAAAACTGAGGCCAGATTAGTTGCTCCAAGAACTTGTTAACGCCTTGATTAGAGATGAAAGTGAGAAGGTAGCAGCTGTCTGCTGTGAACAGGAGACAACTGCGCCTAGAACCACACCCTAGAAATGCCTCTAGAGTGGTGGTTCTCAACCAGAGGTGACTGTGCCCCCATGGGCATTTGGCGATGTCTGGAGACATTTTCAATTGTCACAATGGTGAGGGTATAACTGACATCTAGCTGTCGAGCCCAGAGATGCTGCTAAACGTCCTACGATGTACAATGCAGCACCCCATGAACAAAGACCTATCCAGCCCCAAAACATCAATGGTGTCAAATTTGAACACCTGTGCCAAACCCTGCCCTCGTGAAAATAGTAACTAGTGAGGAATACAAACCTCATTTAGAAACCATCTTTCTCAGATTCTCAAATCCAAAAAACAAAAATTTTTCCTATATAAAGTCAAGCTAAAACAGTGGCTTTTTCTGCCTGAATGAACTATATTTTATTTACTCAGTATCTCTGAGGTAACACTTTCATTAAGGAGGTTACCTAATCTTTTGTCATGTCCTGGCTCTACAATAACTATCATTTTTATCCACTAGGATATCAACTCACCATTCTTGGCTTATGTAAAGTGCAAATGGCATATACACATTTATGATGAAATTCCTAAATTATCACTCCACAGACCTAAATAAACTACCTTCTTCCTCTTTATCATAAGACAGAGCAAACAGATAATCTAATCTCCCTAAATTTCAATCTTCCAAAATCTAATTTAACATCACTGCTATTAAAGAAGACAACAAATCAATACATATTGTAATCCCAGCCTCACCACTGCTTGGCCACAGAAAATGAGCAAATTAATATGGAGAGCAGGATGTAACTCCGTGGCTGGTATGTAAACACAGAAAGAATTACTGATAATATCCTCATTCCCATGCCATAGTCAGTGAGAAATATTTACTAAAAAAGATCACTGGGTCAGTAACACAACCCATATAATTCTAATTTTACTGAGATTGTGTTTTGTGTCCAAGCCTCTAAACTTTCAAAATATAGTTAGTTAGTAATAATGGAACTTATTTATCGAATCCCTACTATGCAACAAGTACGGACTATGTGCTTTGCATTCTTTTCGGCTAACGAAGTTCCTAATAATCCTAATGAGCAACAGAGTTGGGATCAGAATTAAGACCTATTTGATTTTAAAACATCTTACACTCCACACAAATAAAACGACAATGAAAAAGACTATACAATCAGATGTGGGTAGCAGTCACAAAGTCATTATAGACATATGACCCTACGTTATCACATTATGATTTTCATCCTAGTATTATCAAACAATACTCAAAGAAAAGATCATCAGTTGAAAAAAGCTTCTAGGTCCAGAATTTCAGATTCTCTCTTTCTCCCCCCCTGCCCCAAACATACACATTCTCTCTCTCTCACTCTGTCTTGATCAGAGTCAAGACCTAAATTAGATAGGATAGTTGGCTGGTCGAGTTACTAGTCATAAGAAATGGAATTTAAATGGAGCTCTAAATCACCTGGCTGCCATCTTCCTGTGCCTTCCGGATCATGTTTTGTCGGGAGTCAATCCAATACAGTTGCTTGTCCAGTGGGTCATAGTCAATGGCCCGGACATTCCGAAGGCTATGGATGGGAAGGATGATGTCAGGGCTCTGCTGTTCATCAATTACCATTCGGTTGATGGCACTCTTCTGACTGAAGAGCAGGAAAGTGGTAGGAGCTTAAAAAAAGAAAAGATGAAATCTGAATTACAATTATGCTAACTCCTGTATCACCTTAAGATTTGGCCTATTGCATTTATCTCATATAAAACAGACTTAGATGTTGAACAGGTAAGGTTGAAAAGAGAACCTGTGGCATGCCCCACACTCTCTGCAAAGTCTCTGGTTATGAATTTATCCAATGACACAGTCACCTAGCCTGTTCTCTCCACCTCGTCCACAGAAATTCCACAGGAGACTTGATACCAATGAGGCATTTGCTAAAGGTATTAGGTTGGCGCAAAAGGAACTGCAGTTTCAGACCATGACCTTTAAATCATTATAACTAGGCGCAAACACATCTTTAGTCATCGAAACAGGAACCATTACAAACAACACATTTTTGCCATTAAGAGCTTTATTCCTGTGGCATAAAAATCCTTGATTCGGGATTCGACAAACTCTCCTAAAGCATTTTAGGCACCCTACTGGTTGTGGAAGCGTATTTTCCTACAAAAAGTCACTGAGTTGCTTGAAGAAGTGGTAGTCAGTTGATGAACATGGTGGATGAGGCCAAACTTTGTAAGCCCAATCCGTTCAGCTTTGAAAGTGCTGGATGTGTGACATGAGGTGGGTATTGTTGAGGAGAACCGGGCCCTTTCTGCTGACCAATGTTGGCTAAGGGTGTTGCAGCTTTCAGTGCATCTCATCAACTTGCTGAACATACTTCTCAGATGTAATGGTTTTGTTGGGATTCAGAAAGCTGTAGTGGATCAGACCCTACAAAATAGTGACCATGAACTTTTTTTGGTGCAAGTTTGACTTTGTGGAGTGCTTTGGAGCGCCTCTCAGTCTAACCATTGAGCTGGTCATCTGTGGTTGTCACATAAAATCCACTTTTTGTTGCATGTCACAATCCAATCGAGAAATGGTTCATTGTTGTTGCGTAGAGTAACACAAGAAGACATTTCAAAATGATTTTTTTCATTTTTGGCCAGCTCACGAGGCACCCACTTATCAAGGCTTTGCACCTCTCCAATTCACTTCAAATGCTCAATGACCACAGAATGGTCCATATTGAGTTCTTTGGCAGCTTCTCGTGTAGTTCTAAGAGGTTCAGAGGGTCGGCTTTAATGATGCTCTCAATTGGTCACTGTCAACTTTCAATGGCCAGCTACTATGCTCATCTTCAAAGTTCTCAACTCCTTTGCAAAACCTCTTGTACCACCACTGCACTGTACATTCACTAGCAATTCCCGGGCCAGTGTGTTGTTGGTGTTACACATTGTCTCCTCTGCTTTATGACCCATTTTGAACTCAAATGAGAAAATCACTCAACTTTGCTTGTCTAACATCGTTTCCATAATATAAAACACATATAAACAGCAATGAATCACCAGCAAAAAAAAAAGCAAGAAATGTGCATTAAAATGGTAACATAACCACATTTATTTAAGAAGGTATCCAGTATCAAACAGCAAATTTCAACAATGCAAAACCACATCACCTTTGCACCAATCTAATATATAAACTTCTCACAGTCTACTAAGTCAGTAACCCTAGTCCTCCTTGACTTTCTTGTGTGTGGTGGGTGGCAGGAGGCCTGAGCCGCCACAGGTCAAAGTAGAAACCTCGAAACTGGTTTCACTCTCGGTCTTCTCACTGCCCTAGTCATTTGATCTTAACTAAGTCACTTGATTGTAACTGAACCTCTCTGGGTCAAAGTTTAATTAACAGTAAAATAGAGTTTATGGCAGCTTCTCCCTCTCATTGAGTTTCTCTAAGAATTTTACATCATACGTAAAAATATTTCTAAAGATGGTACCATATAAATGTAAAGTAAAAAGTTATTATTTATTATTACCGTGGTGGCAGTAATAAAGTTGTTACCAAAAAGAAGTAAACCTTCACAGAATACAGAGGGAGACTTTATTTTGCTTTGCATGTGATGACTACAGGAAGAGGAAGTAGCTATAAAAGTTACCAAAGCACTAATAATTACAAATGCTTTACACTCTTTTCTTTCTTCTTTCTTTCAGAAGAGGCGTTCTTTTTTGTGGGAGTTCACCCAACAGGGCATGACCCTGGCCAGCTGGCCGTCAGGGCTGGGCTGGGTGCCATCTGTCCCAAGTTCCTATCTCCTTCGGCATGTCCCTAGTAGCCACCATCACTCGGCAGAGTCCGCATCAAACCTGAGGCCCTGGAGAACCTCGCTGATCGCCTCCGGGGTTTTAATTACCTTCATCTTCAGCTGGTGCATCTGCACCTTGTCCTCCTGCCCTGTCAGCTCTGGTGCTCCCATCAGCTAGCCCAGCATGGCCACTCCTCCAGTCAGCAGAAGGTCTGTGCATGCTCAGCCTGCTGCTGGTGGCTGTGCTGTACCAGCGTCCAGATGGGGGCATCTTTCTGTGAGGGCACCACTAGGAAGCTGGAGCCCTTGGGCATGTGCCGCCTACCCAGTCCCATCCCTGCTGAGGCCCAGGCTCACCCAGGGCCACACAGAGGGTCTCCGGTATCTGCAGCATCACCAGGTACCATGGGAATGGCTCACACTTATTATTTCTAATCCTAATTTTAAAAAAACCTTTATATTTTATATTTACACTTATATTTTCATTAAAAAATGTTCTGCTTTGAAGCCCAACTGTGATACAAAGGTAAAATACAATGCTCTGTAAGGCTGAGCCAGATGAGGAGGTACCAGGTTCCCATCCAAAAGTCCTGGATCCTGGCTGGGTGAGGCTGGGCGTGGGGTGGGTACTGGCATCAAGACCCAGTTGGGAGCGTTGGCTCTATATCGCTCTGTCTCTCTTGCTCATGGAAGAAACAAATTAACAAACAAACTAATTTTTTAAAATCCTGTTTTGATGCCAGGTTGATGCCCTAAAGTCACAAAATAGGAAAACGCAACAGAGAAAACATTTCCCCTTCCCAACTAGGCTTGTGACTAGGTAGCCATCTTTTTTTTTAGAGATAGATTTTTGCTATAGGGCACGTGCACTCACCAGAGAGACAGAAAGACAGAAAGCAAAACATCACCCCCCAAGGGATATGGCCACACCAGAATCCCTTCTCTCACTCTCCTCTTGGGATATTGGGGACCCATGCACACACACCCAGCTTGAGTTTTAAACTGCCAGGCTGGAGATTTGAACCATGGTTGAAGGTAGGAGTCCAGTGACATAATCATTACACAATCTGCTGGCTCCACTAGGAAGCCATCTTTAACACACCAAAAAATGTCTAGAAAAGAATGACATTTGAGAGAGCTACCAACAACTTCAAAGTCCAAAAGTATTTTTTAAATTCTCATTAAAAACAAAAAAGAAGTGTATGTGTGTATGTTTCATAATTATGTTCTATTCTCTTGGTGCTCAGTCATCACTTAACTCCAGAATCTTGTACTTCTCAGGGATATGAAAGATAAATAAGTCAAGCCTGGACTCCTTGCTGTAGGTCCCATTCTTCACAGCTCCATTATTTGTGGTTCCTGGCCTTATTTTACATTTTACACTCAAATGTATATTGGCTTAAATCCCAAAGGAACTCATTGGTACTCAAAAAAATCTGGTATTTGTAATACTAAAATTATTTCAGTTCTTCTTTTGTTAAAAGCTTGGAAAATTTAGAAGATATCTCAAGGATTCTACTAGAAATCTCCACTATCTGGAATCTGTCACATACTGATTTAACAACTTTTAACAATTTTGATAGACTCCATGCCTTAAGTAGTAAGAACAAACATCACACAGAATATGGCAGCTAAAAACTCTGCCATCTTTTTTTCTTTTTTAAAGAATTGTTATTTTGGCAGTACTACTTTCTCAGTAACTTCAAGAAAAACAGCAAAAGAAAGCTCTAAAAGTTTCCAACAGAATAAGCACTACTTGGACAAAGGACTTTCAAAAAGTTGGTGAAAAGCGGAATGAAAATATGACTTTATTTTGGTGCCAAAAAGAAAAAATGCTGACATCCATGCCATTTGTTCATAACACTGCATTTTTTAAAATTTTTTTAAAATTTTTTTTTTGAAGAGGTTTTTGTTATAGGGCACGTGAGCTCACCAGAAACACAAAGAGGGACAGAGAGATAGAAAGCGAGAAATCACCCCCAGGGGGGACGGCCACGTTGCAATCCCTTCTCCTCCATTCTCCTCCTGGGATCTTGGGCACGCACGCACACGTGCCCGGCGTGAGTTTAAGCCACCGGGTCTGGGATGCGAACCGCGGTCAACTACATGGGAGTTCAGCGACATAGCCATTATGCTAACTGCTGGTCACCATAACACTGCATTTTGTATGAATTTTCTGAAGATCCCTCATCTCACACATACAATGAAATTTAGAAAAAGAGTTTTATATCTGAAATCTTCCTGCCTGAGAATTAATCAAATATGTATTTGGTTCCTAGAATATTTTGCTGGGTATTCTTTTTTCCAAGTCAAGTTTTAACCTTCAATAAGACTGTTAAAGGTGTGAATCTTGTTCCAGAAATATGGATCAAATAAAGCCAAATGTGGCTCCAAATAAGGGCCCAGAAGAACACTTGTCCCAAAAGTACACTCAAAGGCAGCAAAGATTACAATTAACTGGCTCAGGATTTCTAAGGGCAATCTGATACTTTGACTTATTTATGAGACAGGCAGAACTTTAAGTGGCATAGACTATGCCATTTAAAAGCCTAAATATGGGCTGGCAGGTGGTGTGGATGCTAAGGCGGCTAGATCCTGGACCCAGTGGCTTGAAAAACATTGAGTGCATGTGTGTGCATGCCCTAACTTCCAAGAGGAGAATGAAAGAGAAGGGACAGCAGAGTGGCCATCTCCTCTGGGGAGGTGATTTTTTCTCTACCCCCTTTCTGATCTAATCTCTATGTTTTGATTATATAATCTAATTTGTTCTTGTCTATCCACCAAGACATGGGCTTTCCTATATATTTAAATCATAACCCAGATTTCCCCTAGCCAATAGTGTTTTGTTACACACTTTATTTTCAGCATTGTATATGTGTATACATATATACGTGTATATATGTGTTTAAACATTTTTTTTGGGGGGGAGAGATTTTTGCTATAGGGTGCGTGCGCTCACCAGACAGACAGAGACAGACATAGAGACAGAAAGCGAGAAATCATCCCCCGGGGGGATGGTCACGCCGCAATCCCTTCTCCTCCATTCTCCTCTCGGGATCTTGGGCACGCACGCACACGCGCCTGGCGTGAGTTTTAAGTCACCGGGTCCGGGACGCGAACCGCGGTCAGCTACGTGGGAATCCAGCGACGTAGCCATTACACTAACTACTGGTTCTCATGTTTAAACATTTTTTAAAATACCAAGAGATACTTTAGCCAAAACAAACAAACACAAACCTAAAAGCCTGGATTCATAACCAGATGAGAAGACTAGTCCTACCAGCTGGAGTTCAGTAGCAACTGCCACTAAACCACTGAATTAGAGCATGAGTGCTCTCGTTCCCCATCATCAACTACTGTTTAACGTTGGGTTAAATGCTCTCCCAACATGTTTTTGCCTGGTCTCTTATATTAAAACATTTTGTTTGTCCTATTCTATGCATTCATAAGTCAAGGAGGAGGGACCAGCAGTTAGCGTAATGGCTATGTCGCTGGACTCTGACATAGTCAACCGTGGTTCGCATCCTGGACCCGGTGGCTTAAAACTCACACCGGGCGCGTTTGCGTGCGTGCCCAAGATCCCGAGAGGAGAATGGAGGAGAAAGGACTGTGGCGTGGCCATCCCCCCCCGGGGGGTGATTTCTCGCTTTTTGTCTCTCTGTCTGTCTGGCGAGCGCATGTGCCCTATAGCAAAAACCTCTCCAAAAAAAAAAAAAAAAGTCAAAGAGGACATGTTTTGAGATTTTACTTTGTTGTATTATTCATACTGCTCTTTCCTTACTTTAAAGTGAACATATATGAATTAGGTATAGTACCCGTGAGTAACTTTGTCTCTCAATAATGCCATGCGTATTTTTAACTAAATATTTAATGCCCAAGGGTAGAAGTTTTAATTTTTCTTTAATATCAAATTGCTATCATCAAACACATAAGGAAAAAAAGTTTGTTTTTCCACTTGCCCCCTTTAAATTAAACAAATGATCAACTCTCAATCTCCCCTGCCTTATATAACAGAAAGAACATGACTGGGGCTTGTAGGTGGCATGGCGGTTAAGGTGCTAGACTCCCACATGACCGACCATGGTTCTAGTCCCAGACCTGGTGGCTTGAAAATCATGCTGAGTTTCTGTGTGTGGGTGCACAATCTCCCAGGAAGAGAATGGAGAAGAAGTGATTGCAGTGTGGCCATCTCTCCTGGAGGATAATTTCTCACTCTCCCTCTCAACGTCTCTCTTACAAGTTATGTGTACCCTATGGAAAAAACCTTAAGAAAAAAAAAAGAACAAACATGACTAAAGCGCTTTCCAAATGCTGCTTTCTTTTGATTCTAGCATGCTCGAGGGAAATGCAACTCACCACTACAAGTCCTGTTGTCAGCATTAAGTGAGTAGTGGGCAGGGCAACCACACACAAAACCTCCAACTGGCACAGCCAAGCAGAGGTGGGAGCAGTGGCCGTTGCTGGAAGCACACTCATTCCACCCTGCCTGCCGAGAGGAGTGGAAGACCAGGATGTCCATCACATAATCCAAATGGCCCTGAATGATGGTGCGGTTTTGGCCACTGGTTTTGTTGGCACGCTCAATGCTGCGTCGGCTCCAGTCTGTCCAGTAGATGTAATCTTGGTACTGAGTTAAGCCAAAAGGATGAGGCAAGTCATCTGCTATAACTTCACGGTTGAGTCCTATTTTCAGAAAGGCAGTAGACAGGGAAGAAGCAGAGAAATGAAATAATGTAAGGATACAAGTGTCTTGTTGGAAAAAAAAAAAAAAAAAAGAGTAAAACATTACATTTGTAAGCAATTTAAAATAGAACAATTCATTTAAAGGCAATTCTAAAACCATACCAGTTTCTTGAAATTAATACATCTGCATTCTCACCAAGCCTGTAACTTATATTCCTACTATAAATCACTAAGTTTGTTTAAACCTCCACAAATGGCCCAAATTTGACTATGGTGTTGTTTTCTCTATGTAAGGGCCTACATTCAACTTTTCTTCTTTCCATAAAAAGATGGGAACATATGACCCAAGTGCACTGGCATAGGTTGCATAATACTTGAGCCACATGGGAGGCCCAGGTTCAGAACCCAGATCAATCTGAACATGACAGGCATACTCACATACACCTCTGACCCTGGCTGGCTGGGAGGCTGCAGGGAGTAACACAGTGTGGTGAGATTCTGCCATTCAAAAAAGATGAAACTATATATATTTTACTTAACTACAAACAAACAGTCACTTCAGTGATATCTAGGGAGTTATAGACTTCACTATAAGCCTAACAACAGCATCTTTACATATGAGTAAAGAGGTATCACTCCAAGTACCTAGGGCAGTCCCATAGGACAGAAGCTAAGTATCCTGTATAGAAAGCCAGATCATTTATGACTGACCACGGTTTGAATCCTGGCTCTGGTGGCTTGAAAAAAACGAGGTGAGGTCCTATCTAACAAAGGGCTAGGCGTGGCAGTACAACACCAGATGGGAGGTTGAGACAAGAGGATCCTGACATGGTTAGAACCTGATTTTAAAGAAGGAAAAAAGGCAGTTAAGTAGGAAAGCTTACCAAGCATATTTGATGACTCTATTAAGTTGGTGTCCAGGTCTGTCCAATAAAGCCTCCTTTTAGCATAATCAATAGTCAGACCATTTGCCCGCCCCACATTTGGAACTAATGTAGTACGTTCACTTCCATCCATAGCAGCTCGGTCTATCTTAGGTTTTCCACCCCATTCAGTCCAATACATAAATCTAAATTCAAAACAATGGATATTTAACATTTCACTTTGATTATCTGGGAGAAAAGGCCACTCGCATGCATGGTAATTAAGTAAATGTAAACAAAATATGTGGTAAAGAAAGAAAACGGATAAAACAAAATCACAGATTCTTTCAATTATTTTGGCACTTTCAACTAAATATTTTTCTCATATCCCAAAAAGGAAGTGAGTCAGTTTTCCTTAGTCTTTCCAATGAACATGTTCCATCCAAACCTAGGAACTGGAACCAAACCAATGGTTTCTTTATTGCAGCAATGGTATTTATAAAACTAATATTCACAAAAACACCAAAACTATGGTCTCAGAATCTGGTACACTTCTTAATAAAATATCTCTATATATTTCTGGACATAAGTAACTTGAGTTTTTAAATAGTTGAACTTACTTTTTAACCTGTGTAATCAACGACCTCCATAAACATGTTGCAGAAGTAAATCAGTTGTCAAAATAAATACTGAGCCTTTAACTGAAGTCAAAAGCAAAACCTGAAAATGCATTTGGCCACAAGGTGCAAAGGAGCATACTATGTAACTCTTCAATATGTCAGCTGGGCAATGAACGCTACTACAATCCCTGTGACATTTTAGAATATTCCTCTGCTTTCCAGTTTTGAGTTTTTTACTAGAATCTTTGGGCAACCCTACAGCATAGGCTTTTTACAGATAAGGAGATCCAAGCACTAAAAGGAATGTGAATGAGTTGTAGAATGACTTTGAGCCAGTTACATGGCAAAACTAGAATGAGAACCTCATTCTTAGCCAGACGGCCTTTCAGTTCAAGTTTGGGAGCCTCTCTGCATACACAAGGCACGCACGTGCCCATCATCCAGGGCTGGCCGAAGAAGCGGGGTGGATGCAGTGTCAGGACTGTGCTGGAACTGCTGCCTGTCTTTCCCTCACATGTGCTCAAGGAAGAAATAAACCAACAACAACAAAAAACTAGTAAAGTGCTGATTCTCAAAATATTCTGAATACTGGGATTAGGAAAGTATGCCATGTGCCAGCTCTTGTGAAATATCTCTGGACACACATTCACTCATCACCCTTTTAGCTGATTGAGTGGGTAGCAATGTATGAACATCTTTTCCTGAAAATTAAAGTCACCCCAGGCTTTGTTTGCATTTGCATTTGTCAGCTGACAAGCATGTGCACATCATAAGAACCAAAGAGAAACGACTGTGACAGAAATTTCATACTTTGCCACCAGTAACTTGTTCTAAAGTCCTTAGCCCCAATAACTAAATTTATCTGTCTAGCAACTAATGCTCAGAGCAAAGATGACCATAATCCCTTCACAACATATGAGTGTAAAGAAGCTACCTTTGAGATCGTTTTCTAATTGGATGGATAACTAGCTAATCATGGAATTAATATGGTGACTTCAGGAAAACCATTTTTAATTACAGTTATAGTAAATATGTTTATTAAGTTCACACTGTTGACTTCTTTTAAAATGTAATTTTCCTTCAAATTTCATACTTCTTACTGTTGACTTTTAAACACTTGCTGACTCTTATAAGACGCATCACCTTCCCTTGAAAACCATGCCATTCTGTGAACAGTTTCATCTGTCTCAGAACATCAACATTTCTCCAAGTTTATAATAGTGATTGAACTAACCACCCATTGTGAATTACTGAATATTCTAAAATGGAGTTTCTTTAATGCAGTTGTTTCTTAGCACACAGCATTATTTCAGTGAGTTTACTACAATGGGTTTAGAATCCAGTATAACTGGGGAGCAAATATGGGTTGATAATACTAAAAAAAGCTATTCATTCAGTATATAAATATCCATCAGTGGTGCCAGCAAATGGTGTGGTGGTTAAGGTGCTAGACTCCCACATAGCCAACCACAGTTCAAATTCCAGACCTGGCAGCTTGCTTTCTCACTTTTCTTCTCTCTCTCTCTCTGGTCTAATTAACAATAAGTTAAATAATTCTTAAAAATAAAATAAATAAAATTAATATCAATCAGTAATATTTGATTACTAATTCATTGCATTCTTTCTTTACCCAATGGTAACACAAAAGTAAAATTAGCTAATGTTATTCATAAATCACTAAATCTCAATTAATGGTTTTAAAATAAAGCCTATCTATATTTAGTTTCAGATTTCTCATAAACACTATCGAGTACATCAAGACTATAATCAGTAACTAGGTTATATTTCTCCAAATTTTTAAGGCAGTCACCAAGAATGCAGAGCAAAGCTGTTTACCCTTCAGCAGGGTCCAACGCTAGAGCTCTTGGGCTATCTAGGTCTTTCCACACCAGAACTTGTCGATGCTGCCCATCCAACTTTGACACCTCAATTCGATTCGTCCCCGTGTCTGCCCAGTACAAGTTCTTCCCAAGCCAGTCTACTGCCATGCCTTCTGGATAATCTAAGCCAAATTCTACCACATGTTCCAGTGCACTGCCATTCATGAAGGCTCTGCTGATGGTCTGCAAAATAAAATTAACAAACAAGTCACATGACAAATATAAAACACTATCCACAAAGGTTTAGTTTACTTTTTGCTGGGGGAGGAAGGATCCAGAAACACCAAGAGGCACACTGTTCCATAATGAAATTGATATAATTTGTAAGTAAACTTAACATCAATCTCTAATAAATGCAACTGTGACCTCGAGTTTTACTACCAATTCAAGGAGAAAATTTTAAGTCTCTTAAGAACTAAACATTTATTCTACTACGTAAGACAACCATGGAATGACCTTTCTTCTAAAATTTATTAGTTATCAAATGAAAAGAATGTGACCAGGTTGCTGAAGATCCTTAACTGGTAGTCAACTTCCTAAAAGTACTCGAGGTCAGTCACAGTGGCACAGTAGCAACGCAAAGCTTTGCAACGTGGAGTCCACGTGGGAAGATGCCGAGTTCATGTCCCAAAGTCTCCTATGCCTGTCAGGAATGTATACGCACACATTATCTGGCTGGCGCAGCATGGATAGGAGGGCAGAGTAAGGCACTGTTGAGAATGTCTGTCTTTCTGTTTCCCTATCTCATGAAAGAAATAAAAATAAACTTAAATTTAAAATAAAGGTACTTGAGAGTATATCAAGTACCAAGTCTTGTGTCAATCAACAATCTCAATAACCTTATAAGAAAATGAAAATACAGCCTGCCCTGTGGCACGGTGGTTAAGCACTATGCATTGGGAACTGGCGTCTAGATGGCTGACCAAGTTCAGATCCCAGTCCCTGTGGCTTGAAAGACACACTAGGTACATGTGTGTGCATGCCCAAGGTTCTGATGAGAGTGGAGGAGAGGTGACTGTGGTATAGCCACATCCCCCTGAGTGGGAGGGCTTCTTCTTTTTTTTTTTTTTTTTTCTCTCCCTCTCTCCCTCCCTCACTCCTTCAGCAGGCACAATCACCCTCTAACAATAATAAAAATAAATTACTATCATCATTATCATATTATTACCACTATAGCTTTGAATCCCATAAAATTTACAACAAACAGGACAGCAGATAGCGTAATGATTATGTTGCTGGACTCCCACGTAGTCAACCGTGGTTCAAGTCCTGGATCTGATATTTTAAAACTCATGCCAGAAGTGTATGCATATGTGCATGCCCAAAATTCCGAGAAGAGAATGGAGGAGAAGAGATTGTGGTGTGGCCACCCTGTTGGGGGCAATTTCTCACTTTCTGTCTGTCTCTCTAGCAAGTGCATGTGCCTATAGCAAAAGTCTCTCCAAAAAAAAAAAAAAAAAAAAATAATCAAAATTAATATTAATAGTTGCTAATTCTTTTTTTAAAGAATCATTTTATTTAACTTTATTTATTTTTTTAATTTGACTAGAGAAGAGCAGAGAGAGTGAGTGAGAAAGTAAGAAAGCAAGCCACTAGGTCTGGGACTCAAACTGTGGTTAGCCCCATGGAAGTCCAGCATCCTTAACCACCACGCCACCTGCCAGTCCCAATAGTTACTAATTCTTGTCAAGTACTGCTCTAAGTATTTATGCCCAAAGGTGTTCTCATATATAGGCACTGTTTCTTTTTCAACATGAGGACACTTAAAAGGCCAGGTTATAAAAGACAAGATTTATTTATTTCCTTCATGTTTCCATTCACTTAATAGATTTTACTGAATACCATTAAAATCCAACTCTGGCTCCTAATACCTCATATTTTTTGCATATCAGACAAAAATTCAGACAAGTTATCTAAAACAAGACCAAAACAACCTGGAAGAAAGAAAGATTATTGTCTAGATTTACTGGTCAGGTCATTCCTTTCTCACTATCCCCACATGCTTTTCAATATTTATTCTAGAAAAAGAAAATAAAGATATCCTATAACTCATAATTGACATTTTCTGCCTCAGTCAGGCTCCAAAGTTTAATCTAACATAAACCAAGCGAGCCTTTATGGAACATTTTATGTGAAGCATACCACTGCTTACCTAGCTAATTACAGAAAATGCCATTCATCACTTCAAGTCAAACAAAATAGAGAAAGATTATGTCTTGCAGATTTAGAACATTCTAGCAAAGTATTTTGTATTAAAATGCATGTAATAAAATACTGAATGGGCTTTTCCAGTCACTTTCTTTAAAAAGTTAAAGATTTTTGTTGAAGTTTGCCTATCAAGCAAGGAGGGAGGAGGTCATAGCATGACAAGTCAGAAATTCTTTATTTTTTTGGAGAGATTTTATGCTATAGGACACATGTGTTCGCCAGGAAGAGAGAGAGAGAGAGAAAGTGAGAAATCACCCCCAGGGGGGATGGCCATGCCACAACCCTTCTCCTCCATTCTCCTCTTGGGATCTTGGGCACGCACATACATGTGCCTGGTGTGAGTTTAAGCCACTGGGTCCAGGACTTGAACCGCGGTCAACTACATGAGAGTCCAACGACATAGCCATTATGCCAACTGCTGGTCCCTACAAGTCAGAAATTCTATTAGGCCTTCCTTCTATAGTACCCATCTTGAATACTCCAGGTCTTTCACTAACCTTGAGTGATATATCAGTCCAATAAATCCGGTTGTCTGTCACATCAAAATCTAAAGCTGAAGCTTCTTTGACTCCAGTTAGCGGAATGGCCACATTATTATTGTTTGTCTCCAAAGAAATTCGTCTGATATCTGCTCTCCGGGAAAACAAAAGGAAAGCCTCTGGGACAATACAAGTCTTCATGTCACTGATGAGTTCAAAGCCAATGGGGCAGGCGCAGCGAAGCCCCTGAGGTCTGTAGAGGCAGAGATGGCTACACCCCCCATTTTCCTCAGCACAGGGGTTGGAACCTAAGAGATAAATTAATTACAAAAGGAAACAGAAGGACATATATCAATACAATCAAGTACTAAGGCTTAAAGTACTAAGCATTTGGTTCCAAAGACCTGTGATTATGTCTGCCACCCATCTAGAATTTCCACTCTAATCTCATAAACTAGCAATATGAACATGAATAGGGAGTAAAGGTACAGTAAAATACTTTCCTTTTGCCCACACTAACCTTTAAAATAAGGTACCTTATTTACACAATAAGGCTGAATTCTTTCAATGAAGGTGTGTGCATGTTTGCATGTACATATTTAGCCCTTCAGTCCAAACTATGTAGCCTGAATACTAACCCAAAACTTAAAAAGGCCCTTCCTAGTAAAAATAGTGCTAACAATGACTTCTACAGTGCCTCAAAACGCCAGTAATTCAGACTGCTGCTTTACAAGTTGCTATCTCCTCCTTTTCTCATTTTTCGTTTCCATTTCAAGAGAATTCTGGAAATATTTACCAGTGATTCGATGAACACTTGTGGCCTTTAGACCCATGAGGTCAGGCAGCTGGTCTATGATGATCTCTCTCTCCGCACTCCGTTTGTGCACTCGTTCGATGCTGCGCCTCTGCCAGTCAGTCCAGTAAACATAGTCACCCAACAAAGTAAACCCAAATATGTGAGGAATTTTATCTTCCACTAGGACTCGCCTCCCAGTGCCATCAGTATTCATAACCTTCAAGTTTAAAGTCAAAGAGAAACAAAAGGATGAGATATGTACTTATCCTTCAAGCGTACATAAAAATGACAAATCCAAGTGCCTGTTGTACCAAAATCCAAGAGCCATCTTAAGTTACTCCTGTTATGATGCTTTGACAAAATTAAAATTACAACATGATGATTTAATAAGAATTTCAAATATTCATTATAAGCTCATATTTGATCTCTTTTCCTATCTCTTATTACCCTTTCTTTTAAACCTCCTGGCAACTTCAAATTCTACATGCATCTCTTCTAATAAGCAACTGAGTCAAAATTAAAAATATATTAATTACCATTACCTTAAGTTTGTCTGTACATCTGTTACATTATAATGTACCTTCATGTATATTACTTTATCACACATTTTGTTTTATAACATATTATTTTATCTTGAGTGCTTTGCCTTTTTTATACCTAAGGAAACACTGGCATAAGGCCACAGAGCTTGTAAATAGAGTTGATGCCATTTAGGACATTTTCCACTTAGCATTTTTTTTATTTCATTGTTTTTGTCAAAGCAATAATAAAAAACAGGTAAGAGGGATCTCAATAAATCTCTCACTCCCTTAAGGTTATAATCATATAGAAATACTGAGTTTATGACACCTTCTTTGCAATTAAGTTCAAGAAACTAGGATATACCTACTCTTTTCAACTACCCAATGGCATTATTTACTAAACTCAATCTCAGTTGCACACTGCAGCAATTACACTCACTTCAAGCTCTGAAAGACAGAGTAGGCCTTCCAAAGTATCAATGTTCAAGTCTCTAACTATGCCATTGCATTTCTACCACTAAAAGTGGCTGTGGGGGCCAGCAGGCGGCATGATGGCTAAGGGGCCAGACTCCTTCATGGCTGACCATGGTTCAAGTCCTAAAAGTGGTGACTTGCTTTCTCATTCTCTCTCACACTCTCTCTCTTTCTCTGGTGAATGCACATGCCCTGTACCAAATTAAAAAAAAAAATAAATAAATAATCTTAAAAAATAATAAAGTGGCCACGTAGCTAGGCAAATTTCCCATCAGAAATGTTATTCTGGTATTAAAAACATTGGAACCAGCAAATGGCATAGTGGTTATGTTGTTGGACATCCACATGGCCAAATGCAGTTTGAGTTCCAGACTCAGTAGCTACAAACTCAGACCGGTGTGTGGACATGCATGCCCAAACTCCTGTAAAGGAACTGTGGTGTGGCCATCCCCTCCAGGGAATGATTTCTTGCTTTCTGTCTCTCTGTTTCTCTGGCAAGTGCACGCACCCTACATAGCAAAATTCTCTCCCAAAAAACACAAAAACAAAAACATGTACACATGAGCAATAGCTGGCCACCCATCTGCCTAAAAAAAAAGCTATCAGATGTAATCTTACATGCAAATATTACTTTTTTAATCCATAAAGTTAGTAAGAACTGTTTCAAGTAAGTCAACAGTGATTGCCTAAATGGAATGAAAAACAGATGTTATCTTTATTTCTCCTCCCTAACATTTTAAAACACTTACTGACCTTCCAACAACAAATCAAATCTAGCTCTTGGAAACTGAGCAAAACTGTGTTAGATTCTTCTAATTTCCAAATATTGATAAAAATTTGATTTATATTCAATGGAAGAGAGCATAGATTAATGTTTTTCTGTCCATAACAGATACAATGGTATTTCTGTTGGTCCAACTACATGAGCCTGTATTTACATAGTGTTATTTAAGTCAAAAAACAAGGTTTAAAAAAAGTCTAAATACTACTCTAAGTTCTTCGTTAAATACTTTTTAAAGTCAGCAACTTTAAAGCTACGTTTAAATTTTTTATACTCAATTTCTTGCAACAGACCATTCTTGTATATATTTTACGATGCCTATTTTATATCTTTAATTGGGTCAAATATTGAAAAAGTGTTTAAGAGTAAAACGATCAAGTGGACAAAAGGTAGAGATTATGTTTATATATCTAACTAAAATGTAAACTCCAAAATAATAGGACTCTCAATTCACCCACTTACGTGTTTCTCATATCCCTATCAGAGAGCCTGGCAAAAAATTCAATTAACGTTTGTAAAGTGATTTTTTTAAAGAGAGATTTTTTCCTATAGGACATGTGCACTTGCTGGAGAGACAGAAAGTGAGAAATCACACCCCCAGGGGGCATGGCCATGCCACAATCCCTTCTCCTCCACCCTCTTCATATCTTGGACATTCACATGCACGGGTGCACACCCAGCATGAGCTTTTTTTTTTTTTTTTTTTTTTTAAGAGAGATTTTTTTTGCTATAGAGTACATGCCCTTGCTGGACACACAGACACAGAAAGCAAGAAGTCACTCCCCCCCCCCCCACCAGGGGGAGATAGTGATGCCGCAATCCCTTCTCCTCCATTTTCCTAGAGATTTAGGGCACACATGCACATGCACCCAGTGTGAATTTTAAACTGCTGGGTCCAGGACTCAAACTACAGTAGACTATGTGGCAGTCCAGCAACATAACCAATACGGCATCTGCTGGTCCTATAAAGTGATTTTTAATAGGAAAATATCTAAAGTGTTTATGTTAAACCTTTGGTTTTTCAGATTACTGGATATGAGTGTTTCTCATACACTGAAAAACCACCTACTTGAGAGTAGGACTAGACAGCACAGGTGGTGTAGTAGTTAAGGCATGGACTCCCGCCTGGCTGACCACAGTTTGAGGCCCAGACCCAGCAGCGTGAAAAATCACAGTGGGCATAAGTGCACATGTGAGAGGAGACTGGAGAAGAAATGACAGTGGGGTCATCCCCATGGGAGGGATTCCTCACTTTCTTTTCCCCGTCTCTCTCTGGCAAGAACATTTGCCCTATGGCAAAAAATTTATTTAAAAGAATGTAGCAACACAAAACTATGAATAAGAGAAAAACTAATAAATGATGGCTGTGACTACTATCATCATCTATATACAAAAGGTTTTTTTTTTGAGAGGTTTTCGCTATAGGGTGCGTGCGCTCACCAGACAGAGAGAGACAGAGAGACAGAAAGCGAGAAATCACCCCCCATGGGGGATGGTCACGCCGCAATCCCTTCTCCTCCATTCTCCTCTCGGGATCTTGGGCACGCACGCACACGCGCCCGGCGTGAGTTTTAAGCCACTGGGTCCAGGACGCGAACCGCAGTTGACTACATGGGAGTCCAGAGACATAGCCATTACACTAACTGCTGGTCCCACTATACAAAAGTTTTTAATCCACATTTTAAAATGTCAATGACAGGCCCCATAGCACAGAGATTAAACACTATGCATTAGGGAGCTGGATCCCACATGGGAGCCAACAGTTTGAGTCCTGGTGACTTGTGAAATGTGCCAGGTACGTGTGCGTGCATGCCCCAAATACTGAGAGAATGGAGAAACAGAGGGTTCTCTCTCTCTCTTTCTACCTCTCTCTCTCCCACAAGCACATGCATCCTCTGGCAATTTAATTAATTAATTACAATGTCAATGACCATAATGCTGGATGCAAAATCCTGAGGGTGAACAGTTACTAATCTCACTTCTACAGGATTCCCAAGAAACTCAATAAAATTTCCTAAGGGAGGAAAATTGATTTCTATAACATTTTTATCTTTGCTCCTACAGCTTAGAGATCTGAATCCATAAAAATTGTTCTTTTCGAAACTGTAAATCCATGTAAAGATTTGGCAGACTACTGGCCACTTCTGGGAAACAGATATAGTCATGATCCCTCCACTATCAGCGCTCCTAGAATTTCTGGTCCCATTTTATTACCGCCTGGGAATTTTTATTTTCCTTTATAAGATACCCAATTTAGGACAGTATTTTAGATCAGGAAAGATTATTATTAATCTGTACCTTTAACTCCATGCTAATATAGAGATTATCATGACTCCAGTCTCTTTCCCTACTCCTTTCAAGAATTTCTCAATATTTTCTTCCTTCCCAGGATCTTTCATTTCTTCCTCTCCATAGAATCCTTCCCTTTCTGCTTTTAGCCTAATTTCCCCACCTGAGTCAGATACTCTAGAAGCTGAACAGTTCTACTTCATATGTTAACTATTTCATCTTTCTTTATTCTTAAAAATATTAAAATAATAATTCATTATTCTTATTTTATTAACATAATTTTTGATCTATAAATACTGCTTCCATCTCTCATCATTAATTCTTCATAAGTAGCTTCCAATCTGTAATTTATATGACATAACTATGGAAGATAGCCAATGACAACTTTCTTTTTTCTCAATTTTTATGCTCTGTGTCTCTTTAACGTTTTTGCTACTCTTAACTACCCACTGAAATGCTCCACAGTCTTGCACGGCACAATACAATCCTATGTCTTTTCCTACACTCAGGACTGCATTTAGTCTCTTCACTTCATTGGTTCCTTTCTCCTTTTTCAAACCCTACTTGGTATCTTCCAAGATTTCCTAGATTCTTCTCTTCTGTTAAAACCACCCAAAAAGCTCATCAAGCTCTATGGCTTCTTCTATGACTTTATATAGAAAAATTACAATTCTGTAAAGTTCTAGTCAAAGATCCTGTCTGTTTATTCTGCAGTGTTTCTGGTTACATTTCCAGGAAGATGTACTGCCACCTCATCTAAAATATCATATACTTACAGTGAGCCTATGTTCTCCCTTAGGAGGAGTTCACCATCCTATCAGGAAGCATCCAACACAGAGTGCTAAACAGTCTGTATTATAAAAATAAAGCATTACTTTCTTATAAGCTTATGGGTATTTTTAAAGATAATTTATTTCTTCCATGAGTTAGAGAAACAGGGAAAAAAGAGAGAACCTTTCCATATGGGTCATCCTCACAGGGCATTTTTTTTTTTTTTTTTTTTTTTTTTTTTTTACTGCTGCACCATTGTCCAGCCCCTCTGATTTTATTCTTAGCCTTAGTTCTATCTTAAATATTCTGCATCATCTGGCCAGCCTGTGGTCTGGTGGTTAAGGCAGCTGGATCCCACATGGCTGACCATGCTGTTCGGGTCCTGGACCCGGCAGCTTGAAAACTCACTAGGTGTATGTATGTACATGCTCAAAATCCTCCCCACTCCCCCCCCCCCCCAAAAAAAAAACGAAGGACAGGGCTTGCAGCACAATCATTTCCCATGGGGAAGCGGTGCTCTCTCCTTCCTTCTCCGTCTCCCTCTGTCTCTCTAGCAAGCACACATGCCCTCTGACAAAAAAAAAAAAAAAAAAAAAAAACACAAAACGCATATATATGTAAATATGTGTGTACATATATATTTTCTAAATTATCTTAATTTGATAAATTACACTAATTTTGCTAAGTACTACATTCAAATGTTGATCTTCCTATTAAAATCTGTTTGCTGGCTCAGAAGTCAAACTAATACTGAACTTAAAAACTTTATATTTACACCTGCAAAAATATTACTAGTTAACCAACTCCTTCAGCTAAAATAACCCTGTAACATTTTTGTTTTGATAAATGGGTAACTTAAACAAAAGACAGACAATTCAATCTAAATTTGGATAATAGCTTAACAAAAATAACAAAGCCACAATTCCAAAAGAACTTTCTAGCTCACACAATTCTACACCTTCTATTTAGCAGCTACCCTTCAGTCTTCTATTTTCTAAAACTCTCTCATAATCAGCAAATAACACCGTGGAAGAAACAGATGTAGATTTTGATTTCAAACATAAATTCTATTATTCATTGGTACCCTTAGGAAATCTCTGACATATAAAATAGGTAGAGAGCCACTATCACTACTAAATTACATATGGATTAGATAAAATAATGCTAAATATGTATTATAGTATCTCAGATTTATAGTAGTGGTCAGTAAATGCTGGTCCCTGTCCTTTAAAATTGTTGTATTAAAATGCTTTTTAGCCCCTAAATACAAATAGCTTAATGACTATACGTAATTAATGTATTAAAATGCAATGAATGCTTCAGGCCAGCAAGTGGCACGGTAGTTTAGGTTCTGGATCCCACACTGTGACTCAGCAGCTTGAATCTCGGATCTGGTGGCCTGAAAAACATGCTAGACGCCAAGTGTGTGTGCCCTAAATCCCACGAAGAGAAGGAAGATGGGATTGCAGCATGGCCATGTCCCCTGTGGCTGATTTCTCACTGTCTCTCTCTCTCTGTATCTCTCAGGCAAGTGCATGTACCCTATGGTAAAAAAACTAAAAACAAAACATACAATGCTTCAAAACAAAAATACATAAACATGAAAAATTTCTGGGATAAAAGACTAAAACACCCACACAGAGTTAAAACTTAAGACAAAACCAATACAGACCTTTCTATATCCTGGCAACCTGGGGGAAAACCACAGGATTGCAGTCTTATTCCCATTTCCTACACCCATTTTTATTGTTTGTTTTTGCTAACTGAGTATAAAGGAAAGGAAAGGAGCAAAACATATGACAATTTTATTAGAATATACTTTTGATATTCCACCAGACCCCCACTTACTTACCACCCCTCATCCAACTACAGTCACATGTAGCTTAATGACGAGGATGTTCTCAAAATTTACCATTAGGTGTTTGGTTTTTTGTTTGTTTGGTTTTTGGTTTTTGTTTTTTTTGCTGTGCAAACCTAATGTACTTACACAATCCTAAGTGGTATAAACTACTACCACTAAGGCACGTGGTACAATCTTACGGAGCTACCAGCAGTCTGCTCCTGGCCGACATGCTGGTACTGTGTACCTGACTTGTCAATGTTATCTAGGAAGCGCACATCACCATGGAAAACATGATATGATAAAGCTTAGACGGGACCTCTTCTATTTGTAGTAAACCACACATATCTAGTCTCCCTGGACTGTAAGGCATCAGGAAAAACTTTAGAAAATAGTCAGAGTTGAAAATATCTTGAAGAATTGTAATTTTGACAAAGACCAAAAAAGGTTTTTCAGAGTAAAAGAAATAACTTACTCAAGAATGCACACAAACTGACTGACTTGAATGAAATGCTCTGAGACAGAAAGAACACAAAAGGGACTTAATGGAGACAGGGGCAGGCAGATCCCACCCTGCAGCAGGTATTAAATTTCAGGTAAAGGGAACTAAACAAAATAAGAGGCTTCTGGTAGCATTTTAAAGAGAGTGCCTTAACAAAGCTGGATTTCAGGAACACTTGCTTTACCTATGTCACTGTGTTTAGATCTGGAGAAGTTTACCTCTTCCCACTTTCTACCCCCATTTTTATTGTTTGTTTTTGCTAATTGGGTATAAAGTAAAGGAGCAAAAATAGGACAATTTTATTAAAATATACTTCTTACTCTTTTTTTGGAGAGATTTTTGCTATAGGATGCGTATGCTTGCCAGAAAGACAGAGACAGAAAGAGAGAAATCACCCCCCAAGGGGGGATGGTCATGCTGCAATGTCTTCTCCATTCCCCTCTCGGGATCTTGGGCACACATGCACACATGCCCGGCATGAGTTTAAGCCACTTAGTCTGGGACTCAGACTGCGGTGAACTACATGGGAGTCCAGTGACATGGCCATTATGCCAACTGCTGGTCCCCTAGAATATACTTCTAATAGTATCTTCTTTTAAATATAAAATTACAGTCAACAAAATACTTTCAATTTCTGTGGGATGGTAATAAGAGACCCAAAACTCCGTATCTGAGTGTCTTTGGGCCAGCTTTATTCCAGAATTCAGACTTTAACAGCTCTGTAGAAGGGTTAACACAATGCACATAGCATGGCGCCTCCATGTGGGGCCAACGCAGCACTCTGCCCAGAACAGCAACATTTCGGCAATAAAATATTTATGTATTCCCACAAAGAAGTCTCATAGTGCTTCAGGTCAGGTTTTCACCAACTAAATTAACAAAAATGATGTTTGTTTTTCAGGGCTTTTTTTTTTTTTTTTTTTTTTTTTTTTTTTGAGAGGTTTTTGCTATACGGCATATGCACTTGCCAGAAAGAGAGAGAGAAAGCGAAAAATCACCCCCCAGTGGGATGGCCACACCGCAATCCCTTCTCCTCCATTGTCCTCTCAGGATCTTGGGCATGCACGCACATGACCCCAGAGTTGAGTTTAAGCCACCGGGTCCGGGACTCGAACTGCGGTCGAGTACATGGGAGTTCAGCGACAGCCATTACACTAACTGCTGGTCCCCAGAGCTTTTTGAACTTTAGATGTAGATCAGAAATGCTTTGCTCAGGGCAAAGAAGTGGCATGGTGGTTAAGATGCTGGATTCCCACGTGCCTGACTGCTGTTCGAATTCCAGACCTGGCAGCTTGAAACTTACGATGGGCGTGCGTGTGTGTGTGTGTGCCCAAAATCCCAGGAGGAGAATGGAATAGGGATTGCAAGGTGGCCATCCTCCCCCCAGGGGGTGATTTCTCACTTTCCCACTGTCTCTCCACACTATGCCAAATATCTTAAAAAGAAAGATATGCTTTGCTCATCTAGTCCCTTGATGAAACTGAGGTGTGGGTAAGTTAATGCTGCTCTAAGCACAAGTAAGGGTTGTGGGGAGAAGACAGCAAAGGGCATATTAAAAAGAAAAAGGTCTTTAGCAACATCTGGTGAAACAACAAATGGTAATAAAGAACTGAAGAAGGTCTTTAAAGGTCATCAGGTGGTGTGATGGTTAAGACTCTGGACTCCCACATGGCCGACTATGGTTTCAAGTCCTAGATATGGTGGTTTGAGAATTATGCTGGGAATTATTGCTTGTGTGCCCAAAATACTGAGAGAAGAATGGGGGAGAAGAGATTATGGCATGGCCACACCCCCTTGGAGGTAATTTCTCACTTTCCCTTTCACTGTATCTCTTTCTAGTGAGTACACACACCCTATGGCTAAAATTTGAAAAAAAAAAAAAAAAAAAAAAAAAAGTTTTCAAAAAAATTTTTAAAAAAAGATCTCTAAAATGGCACAGTGGCCAGGAACTCAAATATGGTTCCTGAAAAGTCACAACCAAAGATCTGGCTGCTTTACCCAAAAGAGCAACAGTCCTTTCCAGCTATTTTTTATTCTCTCATTTTAAAAGCATCATCTAAAAGGCACTTGTTATTTTTTTTTGTAAATAAAGTACACGCAGAAATAAGGAAAACCCATTCATGTCTATTTCAGATGAAACAATGCAGAATGTGCTAAGATTTATAAACTACAGACTTATAAGCACATTGTTTCCCTCCATTCCTATCTCCCTGTGCTGTTACAGTTTTTACAACAGGGTTGAGTCTAAAACATTGCTGTCCAAGAGAAATATAATACAATCCACAAATGTGAACCATGTGTCTATTTAAAATTTTCTAGGAACCAGATTTATAAAGAAGAGCATATAAAATTTTTTTTTAAAATTTGTTATAGGGTGCATGCGCTTTTTGGAGAGAGACAGAGGAAAAGTGAGAAATCACCCCCAGGGGGAATGGCTTTGCCATATTCCCATCTCTTCCAACCTCCTCTTGGGATTTTGGGCACACACGCACACACGTGTCCAGCATTATTCTCAAGCCACCAGGTCCAGAACTCGAACTGCAGGTGGCCATGTGGGATCCAGCTGCTTTAACATTCACACCAACTGCTGGCCCCCCAAAAGTTAACTGTAATAATATATATATTTAACTCAACATATCCAAAATGTTTTATTTCAACATGTAATCAGTATTAGATATTTTATTAATGGGATTTTTTTCATACTAGGTCTTCTTACTTTAGCAGAGTCGTTCCTTTTCTGTAGGGGATACGTTCTAAGACTTCCTATGGATCCCTGACACCACACAGCACCCAAACCCTACATATCACTATTTTTGGTTTTTTTTCTACACATACATACCTATTATAAAGTTTAAGTTATAAACTAAGCACAGTAAGAGAGTAACAACAATAACTAAAAAAAATAATAATTATAACGACATTCTGTTATGGAAGTTATGTGAATGGGCTCTCTCTCTCAAAATATCTTATTGTACTGTACCCCTAGCATACCATTTTTTCTTTCCTTATTAAGGTGAAAACTTTACCTTTTCACTTAAGAAAATAAGTTCTCTTTGGCATATCCAAATTGCCAGCATCATTACTCTTAAGCTTTGAGGCCATTACTAGGTAAATAAAGGTTACATGAATGTAAGCACTGAGATTCCATGACAGTCGATTTGATAAATTATACTGCTACAAGTGACTAAAGGGCAGTATCTCAGTCCATCACTATGGAACTAACAGGAACACTAGAGACCGGGTAACCTATACAGTACAGAAGCTAAGGCAGTGGTGACGTGGTGGTAATGTGACGGGAGTCCCATGGGGAAGGTTTCACATCCAGGGCCTCCCTGAGCACGGTGGGCATGCACACATGTACCCACGATCCAGGCTGAGACTAGGGGTGGATCATGGCACGACAACCCTGTTGGGGGTACATGTCTCTTCCCCCCCCCCCCCACAGAATAATTTATTATTTTTTTATTTTTTTTAAAAGATCAAGTTCATTTGACTTGTGATTCTGGTGACAATTCTGGTAGCAGAAGAGAATGACTGGCCACTGATCCTAAGTCCCAATATGGCCAACAGAAACAAGAAGGTTAACAGATGCGTACCAAGATAGTGAAGGACCGGTAGACACCGTATCTTTTATAACAACCCCCTCTCACAGAAAGTAACACCTTCCTGTAAGAGTGAGAACTTGCTCCCGTAAGACACGAGTAATCTATCCATAAGGTCTGTGCCACCATGATTCCAACACTGCCCACTGGGCCTCACCTCCAAAGGTCTCACCACCTCCCAACACCATTACACTGGGAAACAATTTCCAGTACATGAATTTGTGGGAGACAAACCATATTCAAACCATGGCAGGTAGATAACACATACAGTATGGATAAGCAGAAGGGGGTAATTCACATCCTGCATGGGACAGAGAAAGACAGCCCAAGATTTCAGCATTCTACTCAGAACAGCAGGCTATTTACATCTTAGTACGGTGGTTAAGGAACTGGATTCCCACAGGGCTGACTGCGATTCGAGTCCTGGACCCGATGACTTAAAAATCATGCCGGGTACGTGTGCGCACACTCAAATATTTCCCAAGAGGAGAAGAGAGGAGAAAGGACTGTGCTGTGGCCATCTCCTGAAGAGTGACTTCTCACTTTCCCCGTTTCTAGTAAGCACACATGTCCTAAGGCAAAAATCTAAAATTTAAAAAAAAAAAAAAAAAAAAAAAACACCATGGATAAAGGAGGGCTAATGTACGTATTTTTTTCTTAAAGAGATTTTTGCTACACCTGTGCTCACCAGAGAGACAGAAAGCAAGAAATCACCCCAAGAGGATGATCACAATGCAATACCTTCTCCTCCAATCTCCTCTCGGGATTTTGGGCAGGTGTGCCACCGGGTCCGGGACTCGAATTGCAGTCAACTATGTGGGAGTCCAGTGACACAACCATTACGCCATCTGCTGGTCCCCTAATGCGCGAATTTTAAGGAACACTTGAAGGGCATCTCAATTCAGACTAGTTACTTTTTTTTTTTTTGAGAAGCTTTTGCTATAGGGCGCCTGTGCTCGCCAGAAAGACAGAGGGAGACAGAAAGACAGAAAGAGAAATCACTCCCCAGGGGGATGGCCACGCAACAATCCCTTCTCCTCCATTCTCCTCTCGGGATCTTGGGCATGCACACACACACCCCGCATGAGTTTAAGCCACTGGGTCCAGGACTCGCGATCGACTACATGGGAGTCCAGTGACATAGTCATTACGCTAACTCCTGGTCCCCAGGCTAGTTACATTTTAAATGTTCCATAACCACATGTTCCTATTGGCTACACACTAGACTGTGCAGAATTAGACTTTTACAGTGGCGACGACACAGCCTACAGTGAAATTAATTTGCTCCTTTAGTTCAGATCATCATCCGCTCCCACACCTGTCACACCCAGGTTTATCCTAGACCCATCAGGCTCAGTATAGCAACAAACAAGTCAATGTTTTCCATTTGGTCTTTCTTCTTCTCAGTATACTATGTTTAATTTTAATATGAATAAAAATAATTAAAAATAATAATCTCTGATGAAAAAGAAACTTTTTTTACAATATATTACATTTGCCAGTTTACATTTCAAAAACCCTAGCTGAGTTTTCTAAGAGCGAGGACAAAGGCCTGATTCATTTAAAAACAGAAGTATTAGACCACAGTTATATTAGTAGGAGAGTCTACCTCTGCCATCTCCTTGGCTCCCCCTCAAAACATGCTGCATTCTAGATCAGTCATGTACTAACAAAGGTCGAAGCTGGGTGGTTCATGGTGGTCTTTAGTTTCTATGTCTGAAATTTTCCATAATTAAAAAGGAGAGTCCAGCCCCATAGTCTACTGGTTAAGGGAGCCTGATCCAACATGGCTGACCACAGCTCAAATTCCAGCCCCAACAGCTTAGGAAATACACCAGGCCTGTGTGCGTGAGTGTCCAAAATCACAGCCCATGGCGGGGGGTGGGGTGGGGTGGGCATGCTTTCTCCTGCTCTCTCTGGAGAGAGCAAGTGCCCTCCAGCAATTAGAAAAGGGGAGGGGGATCAAGATGAGGGCACTTAAAAAGGGAGAAAAGATAAGGATAAGGTCTAAGGGCACTTAAATAATAATGATGATAATTGTTATTAATAAGTGTGTTCATCATTTTTGTTAATATGATGTGGAAAGCAATTATGAGGATCTTCTGAAGAGATTAAGGGATCAGCATCATAAACAAAATCTGACTGTGAGACTCTGCATCTAAAGAACCATATACTTTCCACTGCAAAAAAACGCAATGATTTTTTTGAAATCCATTTCCTTCAATTACTTTTTTCAGAGCTGATACTATTATTAAAAATTGATTTTGCTGCTAAATGTCTCTCTTATACCATCCACACAATCTCTTTCTACTAAGTAGAAGCAACAAAGTGAAATAACATACTTATTTGTCTCAAAAATCACTATTATATTTCTCATAGCCAACAAGTAACAATTTTGGACAGGTTACTTGGTTTACAAATATAGTTTTAAGCCCTTTATGTTTTAAATCCCAGTCAAAGCTCTTTGTACATTTAGAACATAGAACAAATGAACCACTTTAGGCGATTCCAGAAGATTATCCTTATGCTTTCAAAGTTGAGCCAACATTAATTAAATCTGGCAACTCTGGAGGGTGTGCTTCACTGTATTACACTGGAGTGGTTTAATTAGTAAAATTGAAATTAGGCTCTGTCACTTCTAAAATCTAACTCCAAATCTAACGAGCATCTCCAGTAGTTTCAGCTGCTTCGACCACACTGTGGTATAGGTTTAACAGTCCAAGGCATTCCCAAATACTGTAAACAGCATCGAGAATATGGGTTACAACAAGAAGTACACGTGGGTCAACCATAACATTAGGTGCACAAGTAAGAGGTAAAGGCAAACTTTCTACAGACACCACATCCAGTTTCTGAGCAATTTCATCAGCTCATTAAATGTCAAGACAGGATTATCCATGAAATCTTGGAATGTAGCCAGTCTACTACCAAAATTGCTGCTATGCAACTTCACTTGACTAAACATGTTCAAGGAATAGATGACAGTAGGATAACCACTCACTCGCCATAAAATGAGCTGCAGTGGGGATGCTATGATGTTCTAGAAGAGAAACTGAAAATAGGTTCAAAATGAACCATTCCTCTTTTAATGTCCCAGCCAATATCTAAAACAAGCATTTAAATCAACGTTTATGTACAGGAGAGACAGACAGATATGGCAGGAGGTTGGAGAGTGCATTTATTCTTTGATACAATGTCATTTCACATAAATGGCATTTTAAAAAATAGAATATAGGTAGGTGCCAGCAGGTGGCCTGGTCCAACAAGTCACTGGACTCCCATCCCACATGGCCAAACCACAGTTTGAGTCCCAGACCTGGCAGCTTGCTTTCTCACTTTCTCTCCCCGCCCCCCTCTGGTAAGTGCAGATGCCCTCCAGCAAATTTTAAAATAATAACAACAATAAAGATAAATAATTATTTTTTAAAAAACCAGAATATATATTCAAAGAAATAACATTTCAATCATGCCAAATCTCAGTGCAGTGACAAGTAGAGAGAAATACTTTGGACTCAGTAGATGAAGTAAAGGGATACTACGCACCTGTTTAGGAGGGCTGTAAGGTCAGCTACAGTGCTGCAGTCAAACGTTTTCAACTCAGTTCAAGACACAACACATCTGCACATGTACGAGTAAGTTTCAACGAATTAAACCATGACACCTACACTAGGTAGTTTTATAGTATTTTTCAAGACTCATGCTTAGACTGTTAAGCATTTGTGATTGCTATGCTCTTTTTCAGATAGAGCTAAGAATTACTACTGTGATCAAACTTTCCCAAAACCTGAACTACTCAAGAGAAACTAAAACGGAGAGAGGATTTCCAGATGAAGAATCACTGTGAGAAATACCAGTATTTAGGTCAATTATACTCAACTGCTTCACAAGACACTTCTAAGAGTCCCATTGTCTGGAAAGTCCCAAATAAACCTTAATGGGAAAAAGATTAGCATGTTAACAAGGGAAAACTGCCCGCTCTCCCCTCATTCTTTTCGAGCACAACTAAAATAAATGTTAACTGGATTTTAAGTGGGAACAAAAATCAATTATAATACAACAGCATTAAAAGGCAGATTACTCCAATACCATTTCTTCATTAGAAAGAACAGTTAGGAAATAGCTCTTAGGAAAAAGAGCTGATTTTAAGGCTGAGGCAAGAGTTGTACAAGATGAGGCAGAAACATGTTGTTCCAGAAAGTATTTTAGAAATGGGCTCCTTGGGACCAGCAGTTGGTGTAATGGCTACGTCGCTGGACTCCCACATAGTTGACCACAGTTTGAGTCCCGGACCCGGTGGCTTAAACTCACACTGGGCCTGTGCATGTGTGTGCCCAAGATCCCAAGAGAAGGGATTGAGGCATGGCCATACCCCCTGGGGGGTGATTTCTCACTTTCTGTCTGTTTCTGTCTTTCTGGTGAGTGCACGTGTCCTATAGCAAAAACATGTCAAAAAGAAAAGAAATGGGCTCCTCAAAAAATTAAATTACCATGGTATATGCCTATATTTCCAGAGACAGTGAGGCTACAGGATCATGGCATAGTGAGAGCTTGTCTTTAAAAAAAATTTTAGGGCTACTGGCAGGTAGCATGGTGGTTAAGGCGCTGGACTCTCTCACATGGCCAATCGTGGTTTGAGTCCTGGATCTGGCAGCTTACTTTCTCACATCCTCTCTCTCTGGTCAAATTAAATAAGAAAAATGAATAAATAATTCCTTTTTATAAAAAAATTTTTAGGGAATCAGGTGGTGGCCCAATAGTAAAATATGACACTGTGAGGTAATCCCACACACAAAGGTCCTGAGCCAGTTGTTATCCAGAGAATTCCCTGAGTACACACATCACACACATGCCATGATCCAGGGCTGGCTGAAGCTTGTGACACCAAGGCCCTGTTGGAAATGCTATATCTCCCTCTTGATCATGGAAAAAATAAATAAATAAAACTTTAAAAAAGTTTTAAGTCATTATATGATCCACTTCTGGGTATACAGTCAAAATAAATGACTATAGGATCCTGAAGAACTGTTTGCATGTTTATAAACACATGTTCATTGCAGCATTTTCACAAGAAGCAAGAGGTAGAAGCAAATGTATGCATACAGATGGTTAAGCAGATTTTTTTCCTAAAGAATTATTTACTTAATTAATTAATTAATTTTAATTTGACCAGAAAGAAAGAGAAAAAGCAAGCCGCCAAATCTAGGACTCAAACCTCAGTCGGCCATGTGGGAGTCTAGCACCTTAACTACCTTATCACCTGCTGGCCCCAATGGATTTTTTTTTTAATGTGGGGTGCATTCACACACACACGCACACGCACACGTGCACACACACACACACACACACGGAATATTATTCAGCCTCAAAAACAAAAGGAATCCTTGACATCTGCTACACATGAAAGAACTCTGGGGACATGAGGCTAAATGAAATAAGCCAGTTAGAAAAAGACAAATATTAGAACTCTCCATTCATATAAGGACTTTAAAGTCCATAAATCTTTAGGAACAAAAAGTAGAATAAGGGCCAGCCAGTAACATGAAGGTTAAGGTGGCTGTATCCCACATGGTCAATTACATGGTTTGAATCCCAGAACTGGAAGCTTGAAAAACATTCTGGGCACATGTAAGCCCAAAATATTGAGAGGAGAATGGAGATAGATTGTGGTGTGGCCATTCCCCATGGAGGATGACATTTCATTTTCCCTCTCTCTCTTCAACTCTGTCTCTGCCTCTTACCAGCAAGCACACATGCCCTACAGCAAACTAAAAAACAAACAAAGAAGTAGAATGGTGGCTCTCAGTGTGGATGGAGGGCTGGGGCAGCGAATCATCCTGACACAGCTGGTATTCAGTGACTACAGTTAAATAAGATGAAAAAGTTCCAAAGCTCTTTTGCACAATCACTTGTATACAGTTAACATTACTGTACTGTAGACTTAAAAATGGTTAAGATGGGACCCGCCTATAGCCTCATGATTAAGATGAACTGGAGACCTCACATGGCAGATGGCGTGTGAATCCCAGTCCTGGCAGGTTGAAGAACACACCACCCCAGACATGTGTGCACGTAAGTAGAAGGTCTAACAGGATGGAGGAATGGAGAAGGGACTGCGGTGTGACTATGTCCCACTAGGGAGTGCCTTCTCTCTATCCTCCGCGAGAGAGAGAGAGAGAGAGAGAGAGAGAGAGAGAGCGCGCGCACAAGTGCCCTCTCACAATTAAAAATAATTATTCAGATGATAAAAGTTTCATAATGTACTTTTTATAATTAAAAAAAGAAATTAGGCAAGGGGCCAGCAAGTAGCATGGTGGTTAAGGGTGCTGGACTCCCCCATGGCCAACCACAGTTCAAGTCCCAGACCTGGCGGCTTGCTTTCTCACTTTCCCTGTCTCTTACTCTATCCCTCTCTGGACAAATTAAAATAAATAAATAAAGTTAAATAAAATAACTCTTAAAAAAAAAAAAAAAGGTAAGAAAGTGGCATGAAGGTTAAGGTAGCTGGATTCCACATGGCAGACAACACAGTTTGAGTCCTGAACCAAGAGGCTTAAAAATCAGACTGGGGGGACTGGCAGGTGGCATGGTGGTTAAGGGTGCTGGACTCCCACATGGCCTTCCATGGTTCAAGTCCCAGACCTGGAGGCTTGCTTTTTCACTTTCCCTCTCTCTCTTTCTCTAACTCTCTCTGATCAAACTGGAAAAAAAAATAAATAAATAAAGTTAAATAAAATAATTGTTTAAAAAAAATCAGACTAGGCACATGTGCACCCCAAATCCTGAAAGGAGGGGGTACTGCAGCATGGCCATCCCCCCAAGGGGTGATTTCTCCCTTTCCCTCTCTCTGCCTTTCTCCATTGAATACACGCTCCCTTAGAGCAAACTAAAAAAAATAAAGTGTGTGAAAAGCACACAAAAGCAAACTTGAAAGTGCCTCCAATGTCAAATCTATGACAATCTGTGTAACAATATTAACATATATACTATACTACACAATACAAATACTATACTACACAATAATGTAACAGAATACTACACAATAATGTGATATAACAATGTAATATAACCTCTGGAATAACATTTGTGAGTAACAACTGATATAAATGATAACTGATTAGACAAACAGGAGATCTTTCTTATAGGATTCTAATTAATAAATATAAAAGAAATGATGTATAAAAGTCAATTTCCTGATATTGATAATGGTACCGTGATGAAGTAAGATGAAGTTGGGTAAAAGATATTATTGAAAAATAAGTGTGAAATTATTTCAAAACGAATAGTCTAAAAATGAGGCAGCAGAAAACACCACAAAACGTATTCTATTAGTAATCAGGAACTTGAATACTAATACTACTCCATTCTTTCTATTAGGTCATCAGGAAAAGTCATGACGTATTTTTCTGTTTTTCTATGCAAAAATGTGTCGTGACTTTTCTGACTCCCGATAAACAGAAAGCTGTATGACGGGCAAGCAAAAGAAGTTAAGCAAAAAACACCCAGTATTACTGAAGTTTTAGAAAGTGGAACCTGGAACAGAAAGAACAAATGTTTGTGTGTGTATATATCACACTGTCTAGAAATAAACAATAGCTAATTTTCTGATATCTGAAGATGGCTTTCTTTCATTCAAAGACAACTATACTTTGAAAGCTATATATTGGGGCTGGCAGGTGGCGTGGTGGTTAAGGCGTCGGACTCCCACATGGCTGACCTTGGTTCCAGTCCCAGACCTGGCGGCTTGTGCGCTCTCTCTCTCTCTTTCTCTCTCCCTCTCCCTCTCTGGTCAAATTAAAATAAATAAGTAAATAAAGTTAAATAAAATAATTCTTTAAAAAAAAAATGAAAGCTATATGTTAACTTACTATAATATATACAGACTAATGAAATCTATGGTGGCACAGAAAGAGTTCTTTCATAGTCTAACAATGACAGAGCAACTAAAACAAACAGGCAATATAATAAATCTCCTGTAAGTATTAAAAAGTCATGGGCCAGCCTGTGGCATAGTTAAGACAGCTGGATCTCACATGGCCAATCCGCGGTTTAATTCCCAGACCTGGTGGCTTGAGAAACACGTCAGGCGTACAGTATGCATGTGTACCCAAAATCCTGAAAGGGAGAAATGGAGAAGGGACTGTGGTGTGACCATTCCCCTGGGGGGAGGGGGGGAAATGCTTTCTCAGTTTCCTTCTCTCTCTCTCTCTCTCTCACACATGACCTCTGGCAAATTAAAAAAAAAAAAAAAAAAGAAGCCAAAGTCACTAAAGTCAATCCAAAATCAAGACAGAGGCTATACTGACTACATAAAGCCTCCCTAATTTTATTCCAACTTATAAACTCTAGAAGTCCAACAGATTTCTGAAGCTCAAAAGTGCAAAAGAGGGCTGGCCCTGCAGCCTGGTGATTAAGAGTCAGATCCTATACAATTTATCCCATGGTTTAAATCCCAGTCCTGTTGCCTTGAAAAAAGCACACGAGGTTGGGGCTGGCAGGTGGCATGGTGGTTAAGGCACTGGACTCCAACATGATTGACCATGATTCAAGTACTGGACCCGGTGGCTTGCTTTCTCACTCTCTCTCACTCTCTCTCTCTAGTCAAATTGAAAAATAATAAATAAATAAATAAATAAATAAATAAATAAATATTAAAAAAAAAAAAAGAAAGGAAAAAAACGCACCATGTACATGTGGATATGTGCTCCAAATCCCAACAGGATGGCGTAAGAAAGAAAGGACTACAATGAGACCACACCCCATTGAGGGGTGCTTCCTCTCTCTCCTTCTGTCCCTCTGTCTCTCTCTAAGTGCATGCACCCCCTAGGGTGGAAAAAAAGAAAAAATACATACATACATATATATATGTAAATGAAATATATATATTTTACAAATGTAAATATATTTATACACATAAACGAAATACTAAAACAATACCATTCTATTGAAAATCTTAGTAGAAAAAGGGAATCCTGATTCTTTTTTTTTTCTTTTATCTTTTTTTTTTTTTGAGAGGTTTTCGCTATAGGGCGCATGCGCTCGCCAGACAGACAGAGACAGACAGACAGAAAACGAGAAATCACCCCCCAGGGGGTATGGCCACACCGCAATCCCTTCTCCTCCATTCTCCTCTCAGGATCTTGGGCATGCACGCACACGCACCTGGCCTGAGTTTTAAGCCACCAGGTCCAGGACGCGAACTGCGGTCAACTACGTGGGAGTCCAGCGACATAACCATTACGCTAACTGCTGGTTCCCAATCCTGATTCTTCTTAAACCAGAAAAAAGTGGGGGTATTCTTTGTTCAGTATGAATAACTTCAAGAGTAACTTGTACACAGATTCTTTAAATGGCTAGTGATAACTTTAAATTGAAACAAGAAGGTAAAACAACCATCACTGTTAAACACTGCTTAATGTTTTTGCAAACACCTCTCTAAGAAGTCTCAAAACTTTTGTCCTTGCTATTTCCTGTCTACCTGCCCTTTCCAATCCTTCTAAAAACAATAAAAACTAAATGACCATTTTATTTTTATTTATTGCTAGCGTGCGTGTGCGCATTCAGCCAGAGAGTGAACCCTCTGTGGTTCAAATCCCAGACTTGGCGGCTTGAAAATCATGCAGGGCATGTGTGCAAGTGCGCCCAAAGTGTGATCACCCTTTTTTCCTCCATTTCTCTATCCCATCAAAATCTGGGCACGCATGCTCACGTATTTCCAAGTTGTCAGGTCCAGGAAGCTAAGGGTGATCACCCTGTGGGACCACGCTCCCAATACACAGCACTACTAACTGCTGCACTACGGGGCCAGCCCTCTACCCCTTAAAAACTGTAACAGTTTCCCACCTGTAAAGAAATACTCGCTAGTCTGAAAAACAATATTTTACATGCACTCTCATTACTATAAAGCATTTGTATGTCTGGCAAAAGCTTCAATAACAGCTTTCAACATTTATTTAAACCGACCAGACATGTTAGTAATGTTGCAGTGTGTATATGGTTTGGTATAAAATCTAAAAGGGTAGCTTACCAAAAGAGGTTGTTTCAGTAAAATTCAGTTACCAAAAATTCTCAGCCCCAATAAACAAGTTTTCTTCAGGTAACAGAGATTAACTGCATAGCAAATAAGCAAAAGTTAAAAGAAAGTATTCATATCACCTGGAATATAAGTTCCCTTATATAAATTCTCCCAGGGTGGTCCATGTTCAATTCCCAGCGCACCCAAAAGCAAGATGCCAGGCCTGGAGTCCCAGCTACTTAGAGCTGAGACAGAAGGACTGTGATATTATCAGAAAGGAAGAAAAGGCAGGAGACAGGAAGCGAGTGAGAGAGTGAGGAAATTCACCAAAGGCAAAATATATTATTTGTTCTTAACCTAAGACATAAAATTACCACAATAAACATTTTTTTAAAAATATTACAACTGAAAGGAACCTTAAAGAACATTTGGTCTAAACGGTTTCTTTGGTCAAAGTACAAAGACCAGAGATTATATGAGTTACATAAATTCAAGTCGTTAAATAGCAAAATCGAACAAGAGTTAAAGTCTGGATTCAATTTTATAACATGTTTCAATAAAAATCTAGAGATTACTACTCTTAACATCTAAACACTGTTATAACTGCTACAAGGCTGATCACCTGCCCTCCCTGAGATCAGCACATTAAAATCAGCGTTCTTTTAATTCAAAAGTACAAAAACCAAAAGAATAAAGTACTTCTAAAACAATCAGACTGAGGGCCAGCAGTTGGTACAGAGGTTAAGACGTTGGATCCCACACGGCTGACTGCATCATTCAAGTTCCAGACCTAGCGGCTTGAAAATTGTGCTGGCAACATGTGCAGGTCTCCTCTGCAAAACCACGAGAAGACACTGGAGAAGAGACTGCGGTATGGCTATTCCCCGTGGGGGGTCATTTTTCATATTCCCTTGCTGTCCCTCTCTGGCAAGCCTACACGTCCTATAGCAAAACTGGAGGTGGGGGACATTCATACTGATTCGGGTCGGCACATGGTGGTTAAGGCAGAAGATCCCACATGGCTAGTCAGAGCCAGTGGCTTAGAAAATACACTGGGAACATGAGCGTGGGTACCCCAAATCCAGAGAGAATGGAGGAGAAGGGATTCCGGTGTGCCCATCCCTATGGTGGTGGTTGCAGGGCTGTGCTTTCTCACTTTCCCTCTCTCTGTTTCTCTCCAGTGAGCACACGCACCAAATAGAAAATTTAAAAAAAAAAAAAAAAGATTGAAACTAAAAATACCATACATATTGAATTGCTTTATACTAAAACATGAAATGAAAATTTGTAAAAGCAGAACATTTTAAAACAGTTTGAGCCAACTGGTGGTGTGATGGTTAAGGCAGCTGGATCAGACACAGCTGACTGTGCAATTCAAGTCCCAGACCCCACAGCTTGAGAAACACACCAGGTGCATGTGCTTGCACGTACAAAATCCCAAAAGGAGAAAAAAATGGGGGAAAAAGAACTACAAGGCGACCATTCTTCAGTTGGGGTGCTTTCTCATTCACACCTCCTCACTCCTGTCTCTTTCTGGCTAGCACATGTGCCTTCTAGCAAACTTAAAAAAAGAAAAACAAACAAACAAAAAGGCTCAAGAGCAAGTTCAAACTTGACCATTAAACTGCTTTCTAAATACTGACATCAGATTATCCCAATTTATATAGCTAAGACTATCCTAACTCCTAATTGAGGCAAAGCATCTTACGTAGTGAGGCTGTAGGGTTTGTTGTGGCAGTTCAGTACAGCATGATTATACTTCTCATCAAGCAAGTTTCTCTCATTATATGCTTGCAATCATTTTTAGAGCCAGACAGAGTAGAGTGGATAATGAGACAACAGAGCATGTAACTGGATGACCTACCACTTTGGCTACTGTGGATTATAACAAGTAAAATTAATGTTGCAAGGACTGTATGTGGGACTGGCAACTTTCAAAAATGAGTTTACAAGTTTATTGTCAGGAAATATACCCAAAACCAATGCAAGATGATGCAAAAGGACAGCACCATGTTTACAGCTCAATGGGGATATGCCCTAAGTCAGGTGCTCTGCTGTACTTTAATTCTACTTTCCCATGAATTTTTGAAGTACTCTCATATAATCAGTTTTAAGGAATGTTAAATGTTATAAACCACCAAAGATTCAAAAAGAAGTACTTGTTGATAGCTGCCATATAATCAGAAGAGCTATATCTCAACAATAGAGAATTCTATCATTGTACCATTTCTTAACAAAGAATTAAACTTTGAAACCAACAGTAAGAAAAAAATCTTCATAAATAGGTCCTTGGGTTTTTCTGTTGTTGTTGTTTTAAACAGACTTTCTCAATACACAGGCTAAAGAAGCCAAAGAAATTCCTTTAGAAAGAAGTCTGACTACTTGGGAAACCAATTTCCTTATAGGGCATTGATAAAACAAAGGAAGTTGTCATCAGAGTTTGAAAATGTAGTCTTGCAATTTCAAGCTCTGAACATGAAGCAGAACATTCACCAACTGCCAAAGTTTTCAGCAGGCATCATCCACAATAATACTCTCTTTATTCAAAATTTCTTGGTACTAAAGGTTCTAATAATCCCCACTTCTCAACAAAGCTGTGCCAGGTATAATTAGATCTGGACAAAACTACCTATGGACACCATATCCTCTAAAGCAGAAAGATTTATACTAAGGGAAATTTAAAACAAAACCACATGCCCTTCAAGTAGACAAAAGAATTTCTCTTTTTACCTGTAACTACTGGTACTGCTCCATTGTCAGCAAAAGCTCAGAAAGCAAGGAGGAAAAGGGGGGTGATGAAATCAAGAGTGTAGTGACAGAATAGACCATGAGGAAAGTTTAGCTATTATTGTTTCCTATAAAAACCAGTGATTCAAAATACATTAATTTTGTCAGTTAGTTACTGACAAAAATGAGAAAAACATCCTTAGGAAAATACAAGCTAATGGTACACTCTTAATTTGATATCATGGTAAGAAATGCTTTGAACTTATAAATTACCAATGATATCCTTGCTCTTGGTAAGCAGTATTGCAGGCATTGGTGCAGTACATGTTTCGGGCAGTGAAATGTGCCCCAGAAAAAGGAGGATGTTAAGAAATAATGTTGCTCTGTCTACCATAGGCTCGTGTAAAATAAAAATACAAGGAGACTTCAAAATGTTTGTGAAAAAGATAATTAAAGGACAAGTTTCTTATGGTGCAAAAAAATGTTCAAATCCACAAGTAGTTTTTTCATAACACATATAGTCTAAGAACATTTTTGAAGACCCCTGTAAAAGCTTTCTGATGCTTCCCCTTCCAGAAAAAAAGGAAATAATTCTTTCAGCTTGTGCTTTAGTATTTACTGTCAGGATGTCCCAGAACAGTAAAATGTACCACAGTAAAAATGGGTGTGAGGAAAAGCAAGTGCAGGTAAGTAAAGTAGAAAGTTTGTTCATAGAAAAACGATGAAATCATTTTATCATAATGAAGAGAAACATAAACAAGTACCAGCAAGCACTTTTAAAATAACACCTATGAGAACATGGGTACTATCAGCTGACAAGCAGAGAAAGCAGACATATCCTCAGCATATCCATTATTAAATTAAAGCAGCAGCCAATACTACACTGTCTTTTTTTTTTTTTTCTTTTATGTGACATCATTAACAATACCTTGTGTCTCATCTTTCTTTCCAGAAACTAATTATAAACCAGGGGCTAACCTATTAACTCTTTCTACAACTCTGTGCCAAAAAAAAAATCAAGTCTGAAACCCAGAGCTCCCCATTCCTTCTCCCTGGTTTCCTTCACCCTTAGACTTGAATACAGTCACCTTACCACTCACAAAAGAGGGAGAGAGAAGCTGATGGAAGGAATCCCCACTGAAGGAGTAGACAGCGGAAGTGAATGAACGTTCTAAGCTCTTTCCAAGTGATCTGCTCAAAACACGTAAGAGTGTAGCTTTCACTGCTACATAAAAATTTACCAAATTAAATTTACTTTTTAATTCCCAACTGCCATCAGTACAAATAGGTCAGTTTGATCCCAAATAAATTCTAAGTCTTCCAGAAGAGAACAGAGTTAACAAAACCATAATTTGATAATCTTTTACAGTTGCAGGGACAAGCAACTTTCATTCCCGGGCATGACAAAAGCTGAGACACTTTCTCGGGAGGATGGGACTAGAAGGAAGCATATCACCAGACTGAGGTCAGGCCAGGCTCCTGTGGTCAGCTGCTATGTGACAACAGGCTAGCGAGTATACTGCTTGTACTGCTTGGGGGGAAAGGCTTTTTTTATTTTTACAATTACTTATTTTTCCAAAAGTTTTCAAATTCAATATTATTTGCCTATTACTTGGTAAAAAGAGATAAAACCTGATAGGGGAAGTTGCCACTATAATTAGAACTAGTCTCAGGACAGAAAATATATTCCCGTACTTATCTGCGAAAGGAAAATAACTAAAGCATGATGCCCAACAACTGAAACCTCATCAGAATCTCCAGAAAAAAACTAAGGGAAGGGGTCTTTATGTGTGTAGTTTGGTAAAAGTAAATTTACAACACAAAACAGTACGTCAAAAAGAAGACAGACTGAGCCCACAGGTGGTGTGCTGGGTGCTGGACACCCACAGGGCTGACCACTGTTTGAATCCTGGACTTGGTGACTTCTGGCTTTCTCACTTACTCTCTCTCTCTCTGGTGAGTGCATGTGCCCTATAGCAAATTAAAAATAAGAATAATAAATAAAATTATACATTTTTTTAAAAAAGGACAAAGTACACATGCCCTATGGCAAAATCCTAAAAAAATAAAGAAAAAGCAGTTGTATTCAGAAAACCTAGGAGGAGACACAGGATCTAAAAGGCAGTTGTTATGGTGCTGAATGGCAGAGCAGAGGAAAATGCGACATACTGCAAGGCCAACCTACAAGGGAAGGTCCTTGGCTCACATTCAGAGACCTCCCTGACTAAGCTGGGCACACATGTGCTCACCAACCTGGGCTGGCTGAAGTTCCAGCTGGAGCTGGGAGTGAACTGAAGCACAGAACCCCATTGGGGGATGCCGACTGTCTGACTCTCTTACTCATGGAAGAAATAAATAAATAACAAATTAATGAATGAATGGCAGACTTAAGGGCACTGGTCTACGCAGGGAAGAAGGAAAGAAGGAGTGAGGAAGCAAACGACACCATTAAATACACATGTATGACTGTTATTAATATCTACTATATTCATTGATATCATCGTTATATAATATACATTCATTTTCATTCTTAAAACACTGTCAGAATCAAATCAAATTTTTATTTCCTTATCTGATTCTCTCCTGAATGTATTTTTGCATAAGAAAATGCGTCATGACTTCCCGGACGACCTAATATTTGTGATCTTATGTAAATTTCTAGTATCTAAAGTATTAAATATATCTGGAGTAGGGGAAGTAGGACATGATAAATTCCCAGTAAGAAATAAATGATGCTATTTTCAAGTTAATAAATCAGTCACAGTAAGTTAAAAATGCCAAGACCAAATATAGAATTTTAAAAATCTTTATACAATAATAAAAAAAGTGCTCATCTCTTGCATAAACTGTATTGCTACAGACATTCTTCAAGAATACATGGGCTTTAAACCTTTTCCCTAAGAATAGTAATACCTCTATATTCATGTACAGTCCAAAGCTGTCAGCGATATACAACTGTGCACTAGCTGGGATTGGGTGGGCAATTTGTACCCAAGCTGACTCAAATGAAGCTAACAGCCTGTCTGGAAAGTGAACTCATAACCTTTGTCTCATTAGCACTGCACTCCAGCTGTTAAAGATTCAAACGTTAACTTGAATTTTTAAAAAGGCAGGGGGGATGGGGAGCAGTAAAACACTAACAGGGAGAAAATTTATATAGTCTATGCAAATTTTTGCTACTAATGGAAACCAGCTTCAAGAATAAATAAGAGATGTCATTTTCAGTACTGGAGCCTCGTGGAATACTAATGGGTTCCTTCTATTCCAACTTTCCATCCTGGAAAGATGGTCTTTTAATTCATTATTCCCGTCCCCAGCACTCCTCAGAATTACCTTTCTAAAATAACTGCTCTAGCGTTTCAATGTACTGTCCGTTAGATGTGTGCAGGGGCTCTCTGAAGAGTCATTCAATGCCATTCCTTCTAGGCAAAGCCCTATAACCCCTAAAGAAAAATTGAGATCCTAACCCTGTTTTAAGTAAATGGTTTATAAAATGTCTACCATAACCGAATTCAAAGTTGTGAATTTTAGGCTTCACACTCAATATTGAGGAGGACATATGTCATTTATAAAACTTGGAGATAAACTATTAAACACAATTTTCACTATAATTCTATTAGATTGTCACAAACTTAATTCTGCCACTTAGTAAAAATTTTTGCAAAGCTTTGGTTAATTAATCTTTCTCCCATGTAGCCCCTAAGTCAATTTAAAAGGTGATTGCCTACAATCATCTTAATATTTAATATACTCTACCACCTATGCCCAACACTACTAACAACAACAGAAGTTATATACACACGTGGGCTTTGCCTTCCTAACTCAGGACAGTTTTCAAAGACAAGTCTTATATAATTTTGGTTTGTAAAAACTTCCACCAGGAAACTCAGGCAATAGCTTTATCTAAAATGAGAAAAGCCATTTACATAACCTTTTAAAAGACTGGATATAAATGAATGCTATTGCTCATACCAATAGAACTTAGAAATCCACTGTGTAGAAGAGAATACATTATCCCTAGAATCATGAAGGCTGAGTAAAATGTCTGTGAAAAGATACCTCTGGCAACCTAGGTAACTGTTAAGATGCGAGAATATCTATACCAAAATTACCATCAACTCAAAAACTATTATAAAACTGGTTTTAAAATGAAAAAGTAAGAAACAAACCTCAATTTTGTCTGTTTTGGCATCTCCCCAGTATATTTTGCCTTCATCATAATCCAAGGCTAAACCATTTGGCCAACCAAGAGAGGTGTTAACCAGTACTATTCGGTCAGAACCATCCAGAGCTGCCCGCTCAATTTTCGGGATTTCTCCCCAGTCAGTCCAATACATGTACCTATAGAAGTACACAGGAAAGTAAGCTAAAAATAGTAAGGAAATGTAACTCTCGTATCTTAAAGGTAAGATCCATATTAAATCAATATCATCAGACAATGACACAGATTTAAAACGCACACACACATACACACACACAATTGAACACAAAAGGTATGTTTAAGGCTCTTATAATAGCAATGTGTTAAGATTTGTAGAAAATTTTCAGATCAAACAGTGTTTTTTAGAACTGATCCTGAAAATACCTCCCAATAATGAGATTTTATTTTTACTTACTTTTTCAAAATATTTCGCACTCTTTCCCATGAACTTTTCTTTTTCTTGATGGTTTGTCATCCCTTGATACGACAAGGTTATCCCAGTAGTAATACTCAGATTACAAACTTAAATTCCCTACATAATTAATTTTTCCTATAATGCTAAGTGATTCTTATGGCACCCAGATGTTTAAATGGTTCCAAAGCATTGGTATACACTAAGGTATAATAATTTGCCACTACATTCTTCCTCAGGATAAATCTCATAGTAACAAAATTATGTTGGTGAGTATTAGAAACTTGTCCATCTCTGGACTATGTCAGAGGGTTAAAGTAAAAAAATGGGGGGGGGGGCATAAAAATTAGGAGTAAAGCTACGGCCCAACAAAGTTTTGGAAATTGGGTCATCCATGTATCTGGGGGAAACATAAAGTAAGATATATTCTAACTATATGTAATGAAATGGGATGAAATTACATCTCCTAGAAGAATGGAAAGAGTTCTGAAAACAATTTCCATTTTCCATGGTCACGATGCAACCTGAGCAAAATCTGCAAACACCACCCAAGTTAGCAAGCATGAACTTAATTTAAAAAGAAAAAATTACTTAAAACATTCAAAGCAAAAAACTAGCAATTCTTGATATTTTATTCCAGTCACTACATTCTAAAAATGGAGAGCCATTGAAGATCTGTTTATTGAAAATGAACATAAACTTCGTGTTATCTTCATCAGTGACTTTAGGGACCTATAGAAAACAGAAACACCAGGGAGAATTTATTATCAACAGAGCTTCTTACCCAACCATGGGATCTAACACAATAGCCCGGGGTTCCTCTAAGTCCTCTGAAATCAAGATCTTCCGCATGGTCCCATTGAGCCTTGTTACTTCTATCCGATCAGTGCCAGTGTCTGTCCAATAAAGATTTCGTGCAACCCAGTCAACAGCAATACCATCAGGATGGGCAATTTGAGAAGTGACTACAAACTGACTGCCAGATCCATCTATGAATGAGCGGCGTATGGCCCTCACTTCATCATCAGTCCAGTAGATGTAGCCCTCCACAGGATCATAATCTATGGCAATAGCATGACGGATGTCTTCTAACTGCAGAACAATGTCTGTAAAATCTGGTGTATCCAAAGATATGCGTCTCAAATCTGTCCTTCGAGCTAAAAGCAACAATTCAGTGGCACCTAGAAGAACAGAGTAATGTGTCAAATAACTGAAATGCACAGGCAAAATTTAGCCACTCTATATAAAGAATGCAGTACTTCTTAGGAATTGAAAAATAAATGAGTATAAAAGGGTACTACTGGGTCATCAGGAAAGTCATGTCATGATGCATTTTAGCATAGAAAAATACATCATGACTTTCCTGATGACCTAATAGCTCTTTTTAGAATGAAAAAGGAAAGCAACGGAGTGAAATAGTGAAAAAGTCTGCCATGCAGTCAAGTTCTATAATGGCCAAATTCTCTTAATCAAGTTTTGATCCACTTCCTGATTTTATTCATTAAATAGTTCCTGGAATTAATATCACTATTTAAGGGTATAATAAACACCGACAAGGGATGACTAAGAAGCTAAGTATCTGAGTACAAAATGAGAAAGGAGATGTAGACTACATATCTTTTGTTCAAGATGTCTGTTTAAAAAGGTAAAGAAATCTAGGGCAAGAACCTATGCTGTTAAAGGAAATGTTCTAAAACTGGATTATGGTAAGGTGTGCACAACTCTATATATTTGTTAAAAATTACTGAATTGTACCCTTGAAATGAATACATTTTATGGTATGTAAATATGACATCACAGTAAAGCTGTCTTAACAAAGAGCAATATAGGACAATACCTGCCAAAGTGAGGACAAAGGAAGCTATAAAGACAGCAGCAATGGAGCAGTGGGATCAGATAAGCATAAGACAGTGGTTAAGAGTTAAGAGTTGAAGACCCAGTAGAAAGTGATTCAAGAAGGTGTATACAATAAAATTAGACAAAACAATTTCTCTGAACCTAGTCTCCTTATCTATATTCATGTATTTGCTATGAGGACTAAAGGACATAAACGTAAAACTCAGGAAGGTACTGAGCATTTGGGGCAAAAAAGTTGGAAATCCATGTATTTTTTGTTAATATGCATTTTCCATGAACTTTTTGAATACCCCTTGTATAATTATTAAAAAATAAAGACCTCCAAATTTTTATTTCACTGAATTTTCAAATCAAAACTTAATAAAAAATAACTGAGAATGAAGATATTAAGCTTAATCTTTTTTTTCTTTTTGTTTTTTATTGCAGTCTAAAAACAGCAACTGTTTATTTACTGACCAGATTACAAAAATAATCATGGTGAATACCTTAGTTCGTCCTTCTAATAAGTCCGTTGATCTGGTCTTTGTTTTCATTTTTAACATCCAAGTAAATCAACAAAAGATTCATTTTAGCTATAAGAAGCTAGTTTTTAAAAAAAAAGCAAAGTAAGCATCAGCAGATGGCTTAATGGTTACATGCTGGACTCCCACGCAGTCAACTGTGGTTCAAGTCCTGGACTTAGCAGCTTAAACTTCAGACTGGGCACATGTGCATGCCCCAAATCCTGAGAGGAGAATGGAGAAGGGATTGTGACATGGCCATCCCCTCCGGGGATGATTTCTCACTTCTGTCTCTCTGTCTGTCTCTATCTCTGTCTCTCTCTATCTCTGTCTCTCCAGCAATCATACGCCCTATAGCAAACATCTCTCTCTCTCAAAAAAAGTAATAACTGTAGGGACCAGCAGGTGGCGTGGTGGTTAAGGCGCTGGACACTCCCACATGGCTGACCAGTGTTCAAGTCCTGAATCTGGTGGCTTGCTTTCTCACTTCTTCTCTCTCTCACTCTCACCCTCTGTCTCTCTCTGGTCAAATTAAGAAATGAATGAATAAATAAAATAAATAATTATAAAAAATTTTTTTAAAAAGTAATAACTATAAGAGCAAGAAAAGATTCCTAACAAATGATCTGAGTCCAAATGTAAACTTCAAGCATCAATCTGAAAACTACAGAAGAAAAAACTGCGAAGTAGAATGAAGCTGCAATCTCCACTTTTTGACTCTAGGGTTACTATTTTTATAATTATTTAATTTTATTCATCATTATCATTTTTTAGTTTGACCAGAGAGAGACAGACAAGAGAGAGGAAAGTAAGAAAGTCAAGTCCGGGACTTAAACCATGGTTCACCATGTGGGAGTCCAGCACCTTAAATACCAAGCTACCTGCCACCCTGACTCGAGGGCTAATTATAAATGAATTCTGACTTGGAGGAAATATACCCCAATGACAAGTACAATTCATAGCTTCTATAAGTACCAAAAGAAACCAGTCCCAAACTTTGCAAACAACGAAGGTACAGAACTGCTCATTTGGGCAAGTTGATCAAAACAGAAGAGTTAACTTAAAGCTACTACACATCATAACATATATCTGAAATATACAACTGGTAAAAATGTACATTTGTACTGCTGTGAAGGAGTAGGTTAGGGCACTATTGCTAAAATAAATCCTCTGTTTCAAAGTCAGGCTACACTTTTAAACAAAAAAGAAACATTACAAAAACCTTTTGTTTTAAATGGAAACCAAATTATTGTTTTCCATGGAAACCATCTGACAAGAGGCCAGCCAGCTTCACCTTTGACTATGAGGATAATTTATCAATGCCAAGTCATAACAAACATCCGCACACAGACTCAATTCCATCTCTCTGACTCTCTGACCCTCTTGCCAGAACTCTCTAACATACTCCAAAATAAAGGCTTCTACTTTTCAGAGTTAGATAAAGAAGCCACTGCTAAATATAACAATTTTCTTACCAGGTCTTGCTGGTTGCTAGAGAACCAGATGGTGATCCATAGGGTAAGAATGAAGAATAACATTCTCATTAAGAACAAAAAAAGAACTGGTGTTCTTCCAAACCAAAAGTCCCTTGAAATGTCCTAAATCACTACTAAAGTATCCTAAATCAGTCTCTTCTCCAACATGCTCTCTCTCTACAGGGAATTCAGAGTAAGGAGAGAAGCTGACACAAGACTACTAAATATAAAAAGGTTGTTGCTTTTAAACAGTATAATACATAATTTTTTTCTTCTTCTGAAAGCACTTCTCTGTCACTAACAACCAAAAATATCTTTTGATCTTCAATCATTTTTTAGAAACTCAATCTGTCCCATGAGATTCTTTAGAGATAAAAGTTTAATAAACATTTTCTCTCCACAGAGGTTATTCATAAGTGCTACCTACTATGAAAAATGTGTTGTTTATAAGAAGTAATATTCACTTCCACAGAAACCAATTGTGATTTAATGACTGAGATCTGGTAAAGAAAATAGCACCTATTTATTTCAAAAATACTTAAAATACTTAAGTATTAATATACTTAAATATTTTACTTAAAATGTTAATTTATAAATAGCCCTCAATAAATGCCTGCCAGGGAACCAGCAGTTAGTGTAATGACTATGTCGCTGGACTCCCATGTAGTCGACTGCGGTTCAAGTCATGGACCCGGTGGCTTAAAACTCACGCTGGGCGCGTGTGCGTGCATGCCCAAGATCCCGAGAGGAGAATGGAGGAGAAGAGATTGCAGCGTGACCATTCCCCCTGGGGGGTGATTTCTCGCTTTCTGTCTCTATGTCTCTCTCTGTCTGTCTGGCGAGTGCACACGCCCTATAGCAAAAATCTCTCCCCCCAAAAAATTAAATAAATAAATAAATAAATGCCTGCCATAAAACACAAAACAGTCCTGTTACATAACCATTTCTGAACCCTGTGAGAGTGACTAGTGTCCCAAAGTACTGTCACTTTCAGAACTCATTATAGAGAAATCAAATGTATCATAGAGAATCCCAATTGCTATCATAACATTTTCCCTTCCTTACCATCTTTGCAGGTTTTTCCATTCTCCAGGAGTTTGACCCCAGTTGGGCAAGCACATTGATAAAAAGGTTTGACTGGAGACATCAAACACAAATGGGAACAACCACCATTATCAATTCCACATGGATTTGTAGCTGTCAAATATAAATCACATTGATTAATACCAATGATTATGGCTGACCTCCCTCACTCTAGGGTACACAAAGGTTAACAACCATAACATGAACAACTGCGATAAACCAAAATTATTTCCAAATGTCAGCCAGGTGCTTGACTGCCAAGCCATCTGCAAGGAAAGGAATTAATCTGTGAGAATTTACTTAGCATTTTATATAAAAGGAATACACAAGAAGTAAAATAGGAGATCCCTGCCCTAAAAGAGCTTATAATCTAGTCAATAAACCCAAATTAACAAACAGTAAAATTAGCAACACAAAACAATGAAACTAAATGCTATCTTGTATACTTTTACATATAGAGTCAAATGAGAAATAAACCACTGAGGTTTGACTGAAGAAATGATTCATGGAGAAAGAAAGACCTAAGAGGAGCCCGAAAGGGAAGAAAGGATAGACTGAAGACAGTTTTAAATATGATAAAGCCAAGTGAATAAAAGCCTGGAGGCTGTACACAGGGTAAAATAATAAGGTGATAGTGTATCTGGGGGTTCAAGTTTCTGTTGACTGACAGGAACTAAAACAGAACGAACACACAGAATGTGGTAAAGGGCACTAAATGTCAAGAAAGGTAGTCATCCCCGTATCTGCAGGTGATTGGTTCCAGGACCCTCCCTGCCACGGATATCAGAATCACAGATGCCTGAGTCCCCTTAGATAATGTAAAATAGTATAGTATTTGCATATAACCTACCCAAATCCTCCCATAAACTTTAAATTATCTCTAGATTATTTATTATATGGAATACAATGTAAATGCTATATAAATAGTTACACTGTATTTTTTAACCTTAATTATTTTAAAACTATACTGTCATTTATTCTTTATTCATGAGAGTTTGCATGTGCATACACGTGAGACGGTGAAAAAGTGAGCGTGAGAGAGATGAGCACCCTCCACAGCGTCTGGTGATGGCAGTCTTCCTCTCCCAGTCCTCCGGTCCATCACATCTTGGGCACTCACATCTGTGCCCAGTGTATTTCAGGCTAACTGGGCTGGGGATTCAAACCATGGTCACAACATGGGATCCTGGGCCAAGGAATAGAGCTTGCATTGATATTTTCTATTGTTTTGGGTTTTTTTTCTCTAAATATTTTTGATTCACAGTTGGCTGAATCTGCAGGTACAGACTAGCCACAAATATAGAGAGCCAACTATAATTAGAATGTTGAAAATTCACACTTAGGAATGATTAACATGGAAGGGATGAGCAGAATAGATTAAAAGAGGAAGAGCTGAAAAGCAGAGAAATTTAATTAATTGGCAAACGTGTAGATACTATAGAAAGAGATATAAGTAAGTTTAAGTAAGTAAGTTTCATAGGAAAAAAAATCAACGTAATATGAAAAACACTAGAACATGAAAGATAGAAGAGCAATAGTAAATATAACCACAAATTCTCAAACTAGTAAAACATGAAGGACCAACGATGACATATCAAAACAAAGGAAAATTTTCTCCCCGATGGCTAATCATGAAGAAAAAAATTAACAGGAGTAACTAGATACGCTTTTTTTTTCCTTTAAATGTATTCACTAAGAGAGAGAGGCAGAGACCCCCTCCAGGAGGGTCATCCCACACAGTGATCTAGCACTGAAACCCCCCAGCCAGCCAGGATCCTGGGCACAACCGCAGGCCCAGGGCACCTGATATGTTCAAGGAACTACAGCTAGGACCTTCCCAGATGGCTCCAGTAGTAAGCAGTGGTGAATCCCTACAACCTGGGCCACCACATCTGGACCTTAAACATTTTCTTTTTTACAAAAGAGTAACACATATGTTTTAAAACATTTTAAAATGTTTCATGATCATCAGATTCCAATATAACATAATCAATACATTCAGACACAAGCCAGACGTTTATTTACACGTAAGTACAAACACTCAACATTCTCATATTCCTTTTACATCTAATTCCAGTCCTCTCTTACAAAAAACTGTTTTCTGCAGCCACAGTCCACATCTTAATGGTTGACCAAAAACAGAAACAAAACTAAGAAAAAAGGGGAGTGGGGGTAAAGATGAGAGGTGTGCACAGAAAAGTTTAAGCAGGTATTTTATTCATTGAGCTGAGGTACTAATATTCATCAACTAGATTAACAGGTTTTCATTCAACAGAACTGTCTTTTTTAAACACACATAAACACTGAGAGAAGTAATACAGACAAGGAATGCATCTGTAAGCTGAGCATATGAGCGCCCTAGGTTTTTTTCTCTTCTCCACCTCCATAAGCCCTGTTCCAACAAAGGGCTGAGGTGGTCTGCAGTGGTAGATGCCAGGCTCCAAGTGGCTGAGGCTATTATTTAAGCTGAATTATGTTTTGGTGTTTTTCCTCTTCCACTCTCTTCCATTTGGATTCATCTTCTTTCCTCCTGACCCTCACTAAAGCCAGACATCAGAGTGCTACAAAGCTGTTCCAACTCGCAATTTAAAAATCAAGATCACTTACCATTTGGCTGCCTCTGTTGGCTGAAAGCATGTATATCCATGGGAGAGAAGATGTTAGAATGGATTTCACGCAGGCCCTCGCCAGAATACTTGTTGCAAGCCAAAATGGAGTGTGTATTCCAATCAGTCCAGTACAATGTGTCCTCGAATAATGTCAAGGCAAAAGGATGTGGAAGGGAACCTTTAACCACTGCCTGCCTGTAAATGAGAAGAGAAAAACTCGCTTATTTCTAAATTTTCTTCTTCTATTATAACGTTAACTTCTCTTATTAAAATCCTACTAGTCCACATTAACACATACAAATCCTGGGTAACACCCATCTTGTAAATTAAATGTACCTATGAAAAAATTTCACATAATAATTCAAATATATTTTCAACCTGTCCCCAAAATCACGACCAAGCACTTTAGAAATGGTCCCTAATTGTCAGCAGACCCCAGACACACTGCAAGCTATCCAACAGAGAAAAAGCCTGAATCAACGTGGCTGTCGATTCCCACTTCTCAACAACTTCCAGTAATTTTCCACTTTTTCACATAATGCATGTTATCAGAAAGAGAAAAGTGAAGAGTAAGAAAAAGATGAGGAATTACAGTTGTCATTGGGAAGTAAATTTAAATCAGCAATAGGTGTGAAAGAACAAACAATCTGATCCAGGACTCGAACCATGGTTGACCATGTGGGAGACTTAACCACCATCCCACCTACGGCCCCAAAATTTCAGTATTAAAAGCAGTTTGTTGATCCTAACTCTCAAAGATGACTGTGAGGTATTTAAACTTATGTTAGGAATTAACTACAGATTTGGCAGAAACAGCAGAACTAGAACTAGAAGTAGAGGGGCCAACAGGTAGGTAGTATGGTGGTTAAGGCACTGACTCCCATGTGGCTGACCATAGTTCAATTCTAGGACCTGGCAGCTTTCTCTTTCTCTCTCTCTCTCTCTCTCTCTCTCTCTCTCTCTCTCTCTCTCTCTTTTCTGGTGAGCACACATGTCCTACAGCAAATTAAAATAAATAAAAGAAAAAAGAATTAGAAGTAGAGTCTCAAGTTGTGTCTGAATTGCTACAATCTCAAGATTAAACTTGGAGGGGCCAACAGGTGGCATAATGGTTAAGCACTGAACTCCCACATGGCCAACCACAGTTCGAGTCCCCAAACCTGGCAGCTTGAAAATCATACCAGGGGGGACCAGCAGTTAGCATAATGGCTATGTTGCTGGACTCCCACACAGTCGACCACGATTCAAGTCCCAGACCCGGTGGCTTAAACTCACGCCAGTCGCGTGTGCGTGCGTGCCCAAGATCCCAAGAGAAGAATGGAGGAGAAGGGATTGTAGCGTGGCCATCCCCCCTGGGGGGTGATTTCTCGCTTTCTGTCTCTCTCTCTGTCTGGCAAGCGCACACACCCTATAGCAAAAACCTCTCCAAAAAAAGAAAAAAAAAATCATACCAGGGGAACCAGCGTAATGGCTATGTTGCTGGATTCCGATGTAGTCGACTGCAGTTCAAGTCCCAGACTCGGTGGCTTAAACTCACACCGGGCACTTGTGCATGCGTGCCCAAGATCCTGAGAAGGAGAATGGAGAAGAAGGGATTGCGGCATGGCCATCCCACCCCAGGGGGTGATTTCTCGCTTTCTCTCTTTCTGGTGAGCGCACGCACCATATAGCAAAAAAGCCTCTCCAAAAAAAACAAAAGAAAAAGAAAAAGAAAAAGAAAAAGAAAATCGTACCAGGCACATATGTGTGCCCAAAATCTCAGGAGGAGAATAGAGAAGAAGGGATTGCAGCATGGCCATCTCTCCAGGGAGGGGATTTCTTACTTTTTCTCTGTCTCTCTCCTCTTGGACCAGTGCACATGCCCTATGGCAAAAACCTTAAAAAAATAAAGATTAAACTTGAATGGAGAGGAGTTGTGTCTTACAGATGAACAAAGAAAGTTGACTCTTAAGATGAAATCTAGGGAACCAGCAGTTAGCGTAATGGCTATGTCGCTAGACTCCCATGTAGTCGACCGCGGTTCGCGTCCCAGACTCGGTGGCTTAAAACTCGGGCCGGGAGCATGTGCGTGCATGCCCAGGATCCCGAGAGGAGAATGGAGGAGAAGGGATTGCAGCGTGGCCATCCCTCCTGGGGGATGATTTCTCGCTTTCTGTCTCTCTCTGTCTGTCTGGAGAGCGCACACGCCCTATAGCAAAAACCTCTCCAAAAAAAAAAAAAAAAAAAAAAAAAAAAAAAAAAAGATGAAATCTACTCCTAATAATGACACTATAAATACTGCTGAAACAACAACAGAGGATTTAGAATATTACATCAACTTAGTTGATAAAGCAATGGTTTGAGCAGAATGACTCCAATGTTTATCTTTTTTGATTCCTGGTTTACATATAAATTTAACATCTTCATGGGGTATAGAATGGTTGTCCCATAATCTATGTACCTGTTCCATAAACTATTATTCTATTTGTTTATGTGGATTCTTGTATCTGTTAACCATTTCCTCCTAAACACCTCACTTCCACCTCCACGTAGCTTTTGGTAGCTACTGTCACTCTATTTCTCTGTAATTGAGTCCTTCAGTTCCTGTCAGAGTGGACACATTTGGTCAGTATGTTAAGAAGGATTGACTTCAATTTTGAAAAAAGACCTGCAGTGGGTAATACAACGTCACATACTACAAAGAAATCTTCCATAAAAGGAAAAGTCAATCTATACAGCAAACTTCACTGCTGTCTTATTTAAAGAAATCCCCATGGTCACTCTAATCTTCAGCAACCACCACCCTACTCAGTTAGCAGCTATCAACATTGAGACAAGACTCTTCACTAGCAAAAAGATTATAACACACTGAGGCTCAAATGATCATTAGCATTTTTTAGCAATAAAGTATTGGGTTGGATAAATCAGGACATATGTTTTCTATGCAAAATGCATCATAACTTTTTCAACAACTCAATATTTTAATAAAGGTATGTACATTTTTTCAGACAGAATCCTATTATACACTGAACAGACTAAAAAAAGAGTGTAAATGTAACTTTTATATGTACTGGGTAACCAAAAATCTATGACTCCTTTTATTGTGATTTTCACTTTATTGCAGTGATTTGGAACCAACCCCACAATATCTCCAAAGTGTGCCTGTAGAAAGCAATAACTCTAACACTATGTTGCTCATAACAGAAATGCAATCTAAATGAAATAATATCACAAAGAAGGGCAGAGAGAATGGAGCTATTACTAGAGCAAAATTTCTGTACTTTATGAGAATTAAGTTATTATGCCAGTAGATTTAGGCAAAATTTGCATTGTAGTTCCTAGAATAATGACTTTTTAAAAATCTCAAAAATGGGACCAGCAGTTAGCGTAATGGCTATGTCGTTGGACTCCCACGTAGTCGACCGCGGTTCGCGTCCCGGACCCGGTGGCTTAAACTCACACCGGGCGCGTGTGCGTGCGTGCCCAAGATCCCAAGAGGAGAATGGAGGAGAAGGGATTGCGGCGTGGCCATCCCCCCTGGGGGGTGATTTCCTGCTTTCTGTCTCTCTGTCTCTCTCTGTCTGCCTGGTGAGCGCACACGCCCTATAGCGAAAACCTCTCAAAAAAAAAAAAAAATCTCAAAAATTATAGTTTAAAAAGATTGACAAGGGAATTAAAATGATGTGCTAGAAAACAACTAATTAATACAAAAGCAAAAGCAAAAAAAGGTATAAAAATGACCAAAGCTATCAAGAAGAAAAAAAACAGTATGTAAAATGTAAGCCCAACTATATTACCAATAACAAAATGAGAAACACTCCAATCAAAAGATAAAGGTTGTTAGATTGAATAAATGCAAGATCCAAAACACTTCAATTCAAAGGAAAAAATGGGTTTAAAATAAAAGTGATATTACTGGACTCCCACATAGTCGACCACAGTTCAAGTCTTTCCTGGACCAGGCAAATTAAAATCCACGCCAGGCGTGTGTGTATGCATGCCCAAAACCCCCAAGAGGAGAATGGAGATGAAGGGATTGCCGTGTGGCCATCCCCTAGGAGGGTGATTTCTTGCTTTCTGTTTCTTTTTGTCTCTCTGGTGAGTGCACACACCCTCACACCTTATAGCAAAAATCTCTCTCTCTTTAAAAAAAAAAAAAAAAAAAAAGTAAACTAAACTAAATCTAAAGCAAGTATAATGAAGAAAATAAAAATACTAGTATGGAAATCAATGAAAATAAACCTGAAAAAACAAAAGTTGGTTCTTTTCAAAGAATGTAATGTAAACTCTTTAGGTAGATGAACCCAGAAAAAAAAAAAAAAAAAAAAGGAAAAAACACACCAATTAAGAAAACTGGGACTAAAATTATGAGTGGAAAAAAAGGACATTATCATCCACTTTATAGAAATTAAAAGGACCATAAGGTGATGCCATAAACAACTTTATGCCAACAAATTAAATTACATGTATTACTTTTATTGTCATTTCTGTTTTGTTACAGTTGTATAGTTAACAAAAGCTGTAGCCTTTATACCCTATTTTAATTCTCCTTTAGTCTTCATTCTAGAAGTAATCATGTTTAATGTTCATCATCAAGGCTATTCTGATGTCTTGGTAATCAATTTGATTATCTAGAGCTCTGTCACTTCAGTACATATCCAGGAAGGACTCAGGAAAGCAACTGTCTGATTTCTTACATGTTAATCTTAATAATAATTTGTCTGTGGCTTTATATAAGAAAGTCAGTTTTGTTGAATATAAAATGCTCGGCCCACACATTTTTTTCCTTCTAATTTTAAAGAACTATTTCATTTTACTTATTGTTTTTAATTTGCTCCAGTGCACATGCACTCACGAAAGAGAGAGAGAAAGCAAGCCTTCAAGTCCAGGACTCAAACCATGGTCGGGAATGTGGGAGACCAGCACCATAACCACCGTGCCACCTGCCAGTCCCACTCATGTTCTTAAGTGTCTTAAAAATATTTCTCCATTTTCGTTAGAAAGTTTGACGCTATTCCAATTTTCTTTCTCTTTTACATTATTTACCCTTTCTTCTTAGAAGTCCAGAAAGCTTTTTTTTCAGTCATTTTTTTTTTTTAGATTTACTTAGTTTTATTTACTACTCTTTAATTTGTTAGAGCCACCAGAGAGAGACAGCAAGATTGCAAGGGAAAGTGAAAAAGCAAGCTGCCAGGCCCAGGACTTGAACAGTAGTCAAACATGTGGGAGTCCGAGCCTTAACAACCGTGCCACCTGCTAGCCTCTTCTTTTTCTTTAAAGAACAGCAATTATGCTAGAATGTTTTGTGTTGTTTGCTCTGGGTTTTTACAAGGGGTCGTCAAAAAATTCATTTAAAAAATGCCTATTATAAAAAACTATGCACAGATTTCAAAAACAGCTTTGTCACCAAAATAAACTCATATTCTAATCCTATTTTCCAAATACTTTTTCAAGTAACCTACTTTTAGAAGGTTAATACTTTTCTACAGTATTCTCTTTCAATCTGTAGTACTGAGTCTTCTTTTAAGAAACTTTTGGGATCAGCAGTTAGCGTAATGGCTATGTTGCTGGACTCCCACGTAGACGACCGCGGTTCAAGTCCCAGACCCGGTGGCTTAAACTCGCGCCAGGCGTGGGTGAGTGCGTGCCCAAGATCCCGAGAGGACAATGGAGGAGAAGGGATTGTGGCGTGGCCATCCCCCCTGGGGGTGATTTCTCGCTTTCTATCTCTCTGTCACTCTCTGTCTGGCAAGCGCACGGGCCCTATAGCAAAAAAACCTCTCCAAAAAAAAAAAGAAAAAAGAAACTTTTCCTGGGGTCAGAAGGTGGCTTAGCGGTAAAAATGCAATGCTCTGGAAGGTTCTAGGTTCATATCCAGAGATCCCCTCTGAGTACACCCAGGCACATGCAGGCCCCTGATCAGGGACTGGCAGAAGCTGAGGTAAAACCGCAACATCAATACTGTTGGGATTTGTGTGTGTGTGTGTGTGTGTGTGTGTGTGTCTATCTGTCTCCCTCTTTCATGAAAGAAAGAAACAGAAAAAAAAAAAAAAAAAAAAGACTGTTCTGAATGATAATTCTTCATATTTGTGATCATAGAATCTTCCCTGTCAGGTAGTTTTTGTATTTGTAATGTTCCCTTCCCTTGCTTTCTTCTCTTCCTTAGGAGGATCTACCTATCTACATGTTGTCTCTTAGCCTATCTTCAATATTTTCACTTTCTCTAAGATTATCTTCTTGCAGAATTCGTTTTAGTCTTTAATTTTTTCCTTTTTTTTCATCCTTTAATTAAAGGGCTTTTTGTTTATTCACTTTTGCATCCCTTCTAGTTTTCTTTTCTGAAATGATTCTTTTTCTTTTATTTATAATTTTTTCCTGACTTCTAGCATTTCATTTCTGAAGTTTTCCAATTTTATGTTCTTTCTTATGTGATATGGATTTCTCAATGACTTTTGTTGCATTTTAAAATAAAGGTTGATTGGTTCTGTGGTCATGTTTTTCCAGGGTGCTTCCTATGCAAAAATGTTATTATGTTCTTCAGGATTTGGGGTGTTTTTTTTGTTTAGTTTTTTACTTTAAATGGTCTAGCTCTATGGCAAAATGTTAACATGCTGCTCAAAGTAACACTGAATCCACACACTGTGGAATACCATGCGTTTGGTTCCTTAGTCAACCTGTAAAAGCTGGGTGCACTGCTTATGATCCGAGCTGGCTGGGGAGGGGGCTGGGGGACTGCAGCTGCGGCCCTGTTGAAGGTGTTTATCCTTACCTCCCTCTGTCTCTCTCTCATGAAGAAATAAACTTTTTTTTTTTTAAATGGGATTTTTACCTTGATACTTTTCTGTTTCGCAGTCTACTTAAAATTAGTTTTGTAAAACTTTTTTAAAAAGTGGCGTTCACGGTAGTTTTTCTAATTTCACAGAATTAACTCCTCTGTTGTTGTCATATACTGTTACAAAATATGGTAGCTTGCTTTCTGAGGTCTTCCAGCTGTTCATCTCCCCATCCTTGTCTGAACTTCTCTTTCCTCCCCCTACTCTCCATCCCTTGATTCCACTATTCCAGTCCTGTTCAACTCTGATTCTAGTGTCCTATTCACTTTAGTTTCCATTCAGTGTGGTGCAGTCCTGAATAACACTCTGGCAGGTCCATTTTATGGGTTCATTGGGACTAGACTGCTCTAACTTCTGTATTACCACGGATGCACTCCACTTGCCTAGCACAGTTCACTTACTGATAGAAATAAGCTCTGAGAAATGTGTCATTAGGCAATTTCATCACTGTGCAAGCACCATGGTGTGTACTTACACAAACCCAGATGAGGTAGCCTGCTACACACTAGCTACTACAGTGCGGCCTATTACAATCTACGGGACCACCATCACACACACACACATCACACACGCGGCCGTCATTGGAATGGGCAACCTCTCACCTTCCCATATCAGCTGCTGCTCTTAATGTAGTGCACCTCACTGTCCAGTAAACAGTGGAGGCCAGCTGCTGTGGAGCCTCCCAGCTTTCAAGTCCAGTGAGACACAGTGTTACCACTCTTTGCATACTCCTGCACAGTGATACAATGGTCCACAGCCACTGGAGGGCTGCCATTACCTTTTTGTATTTTCAAGTACATGGGGTTAGTTTTGTTTATTTAATTGCCAGAGGACAAGGGGAAGGGAGGAGTGGAAAGGCAGGCTCAAACATTGGTTGCCCATGTGGAATCAGGCTCCCTTAACCACTAGGCCACTGGGCCAGAGCCAACTTGAGGTTATTTTTTTTCTAGATGGTATGTGCACTTGTCATGGAGAGACACAGAGACAGAGACATAGGGAGAGGAGAAAGTATCCTCTTGGGGGGAATAGTCAAGCCACAATCCCTTCTCCTCTTTCTCTCCCTCCTTTCGGGATTTTGAGAACACACGCACATGTGCACAGCACATCTCAAGTGACTAGGTACAGGACACAAACCATGGAGTCGACCATGTAGGATCCGGCTGCCCTAGTCACAAACCTCATAGTCAATTTTATCCCATATGCTTTTGGATTTGCTATCTAGTTTCTCCCAGTTCTGGTCAAAAAATTACAGGGATGTCATATCCATCTTCCTAGAATCCCTCTCAAAGCCAGATCTAAAACTCAAACATAGCAGTTATGTTTTCCTTTCTTTTCTAATGACACAGAAGGGAGAGAGGGAAAAAGAAGAGAAAATGCCCCAGACAGGTTCTCATCACACCGTGACCCCCTTTCCCCAGCCACCAGTGCCTCATGATTCTACGCATCAACACATCTTCAGGCCATCTCACGGATCCTAACCCACTGTGGGCCACATGGCTTCTAGCCTTGCAGGGCACTTCATTACTACTGTTATCATAGTGGCTAGGTAAGCAATTATGTTTTCATATTCTTATGCATCATAAACAGCTACAGGTTACTAAACCACAGTGATATGTTCTTAGAAATGACCTCTTAGAGGACCAGCAGTTGGCATTGTAATGGCTATGTTACTAGACTCCTATGTAGTCGACCGCAGTTTGAGTCCTGGATCCACTGTCTTAAACTCACGCTGGGTACGTGTGTGTGTGCCCAAGATCCCTAGAGGAGAATAGAGGAGAAGGGACTGTGGCATGGCCACCCCCCCCCCCAGGGGGTGATTTCTCGCTTTCTGTCTCTCTGCCTCTGTCTTTCTGGTGAACACACGCTCCCTATAGCAAAAACCTCTCCAAAAAGAAAAGACCTCTTAGGGAGTCTTACTATGTGCAAACATCACAAAGTGTACTGATTCAAAGTTAGATGCCATAGCCTACTATCCACATAGGCTATATTATAGAATCTTAAGAGACCACTGTTAACCAAAACATCATGCATCACATGGATATATACAGTATTACTTTTTTTGAAGCTTTTTTTTAAAAAAAATTTTTTTATCATTCTTTTTCTTTTTCTTTTTTTAAAATTTGCTACAGGGTATGTGTGCTCACTTGAGAGATAGAGAGGGAAAGTGAGAAAGATAGCTACCAGTCTGAGATTCAAACCAAGGTCGGCCATGTGGGAGTACAACACCTTAACCACTACACCACCTGTTGGCCCATTGAAGTGTATTTTAATTGTTTTTAACCACCTTCTTGTAGGACATCTATCTTTTTTGAAACAAGGCAAAAAAACACTACAACTTCATGATTATAGAAAGTTTCCTTTAATTAAATTCTTTAAAACTTGCCTGGATTTTAATACTTATAAATGTTCCTTATTCATAGTTCAGATAATGTACAAACATTTACACTTCGATTGTGTAACACTTGTGTCCAGTGGGGTGCTTAGCCTGAGACTATAAAAAATCCAAATAATCACTCAAACACGAGAAATGCAGATATGAAGTGTCTTCAAAAATCTGAACATGATCTGAGAAGAAATTGCATGTTTATGTATTATAGACTTTGTGTTCTTTAAATACCAGTGTGTACAGTAAATGTAGCAGATTTTCTCCTAGTCCAAGGATCAGCAAACTGAGGCTCATTATCTGTTAAAGTTTTACTGACACACAGCCATCTCCATGGCCTTATGCATTATCTAGAGCTGTCTTCAGATTACAATAGCAGAGATGAGAAGCTAAACCAGAGAACATGTACACAAAGCCGAAAATATTTACTTTCTGGGTATTTGACACAGAAGTTGGCCACCCCCTGTCCAAGTCTAGAGATTTATCAAAGGAGCTTCCACAAGCAGTACTTAAAACTTCTAGGGATAATTCTGAGTGGAACCACTCTTCGTTGTGTCGGATGCTCAGTTTATGACAGGATGCTTGGCATCTCTGGCCTCCCAGAAACTGAAATACTAGTAGCACTCCCAGTCCTTGGGGTAACCAAACTTCCCCACACACGTCCCAACTCTCTGGGAGGAAGTCAACGCACTGGTCTTGGTTGAAAACCAAGTTAGCTCAAAGAAAGGAAGGAGAAAATACAATTCATAAGTTCTAAATGCTACCCAGATGGATGAGAAATATAATTGCTTTTATACAGAGCAAGCTGTAAGTCTATTTTTCCCCTTTGACAAAAATGTTAATTTTAATCAAAATACACTAATATCTTCTCAATAAACTGTATTAAGAATATATTTATTAAGCATAATTTATACATACTTTGATCAATATATGAAACCATCATGGCATTTTCAATTAAAAAAAAACACATAAGCCAGTCTTACCGATTTGTTCCATCCAGATTTGATTTGTGGATGAAATTAAGTTTCGCATCTGCCCAATAAAGCTTCCGTTCCTCATAATCTAAAGTCAGTCCATTTGGCCAGTAAATTTCAGTGTTTATTATAATGAAGCGACTTGAACCATCCATTCCAGCACGTTCTATCTTTGGTACTTCTCCCCAGTCTGTCCAGTACATAAACCTAAAAATAATTATAAAAATATTAAAGCCATGACATCAGTAAATAACAAGGAAATATTTTATAATTATCATTATTATATAATCAAAGCTCTCCCAGGAATATTAAAACTCCAACTAAAGAAATTATTTTTGACATTTTACTCCCTGATTTAGACAAGCATCATCAAGAATGCAAACAACAATGGCTATGTCGCTGGACTCCCATGTAGTCGACCGCGGTTCGAGTCCCGGACCCGGCGGCTTAAACTCACGCCGGGCGCGAGTGCGTGCGTGCCCAAGATCCCGAGAGGAGAATGGAGGAGAAGGGATTGCGGCGTGGCCATCCCCCCTGGGGGGTGATTTCCTGCTTTCTATCTCTCTGTCTCTCTCTGTCTGTCTGGCGAGCGCACGCGCCCTATAGCAAAAAAAACCTCTCCAAAAAAAGAAAAAAAAAAAAAAAAGAATGCAAACAACACTGGACCACCATGTACTGGAAAAAAGGATATTACGGTATTTTGATGTGTCTCTCCACAAATTACTGTTAATAACATAGAGGAAATGATAAACTTAGAAAAAAATACACGTGGTGGGCATCACCCAAACCAGTCACCTCAGTTAATATCAATAAGGGAGTAAATTGGCCATTTGCCTCTTTTTTTATTTTTTAAGAGGATTTTTGCCTTAGGATGTGTGTGCTCTTGCTGGAGAGAGAGAAGAGACATAAACAGTGAGAACAAAAGTGAGAAATCACTTCCGGGGGGGGGGGGGGATGGCCACGCTGCAATCCCTTCTCCTCATTCTCCTCCCAGGATCTTGGGTATTCATGCACACACGCCCTACGTGAGTTTCGAGCTACCAGGTCTAGGACTTGAACCACAGTAAGCCATGTGGAAGTCCGGCAACATAACCGCTCCATCATCTGTTGGCCCCATGTGCCTCTAAATGTGAGCCACGGAAAATATGTTTACTAGGTCATCAGTAAAGTCGTGAAGTATTTTTCAATGTTATTCTATGCAAAAATGCATCATAACTTTCCAGACAATCCAATAACACCTTTTATTAGTATCTCTTGCATAGTATTCCTGCCAGAAAAATGCACTACCTGAATAAAATTATGAGGAAACAAAGAAACTCAAATTGAAGAGCATTCTACAAATCAACTGGCTTTTGACCATATCAACATTATGAAAATCAAAGAAAGGCTGACAAACTAATCTAGACTGAAGGAGAATAAAGAGACATGATAACTACATGAAATGCATGATCCTAGACTTTTAAGAGAGAAAAAAATGCCATAAAGACATTATTGGAACAGGCAAGTGCCAAATTATATACAGTACTGCACTAATGTTAGTATTTCCTAAAAATGTTCATTGTAGCGTGGTCAGGGTATGTAGGGGGTTCACCACACTACTTTTGTTTCTATTCGACAAGTTTGAAACTTCTCTCAAAATGAAAAATAAAAGCTTAATAGTGTCATTATAGAAAAATACACTTTTTTCTTGATGTAAAAGAAATTTTAATGTATTACACTTCAATTAAAAGCATGTTTTGAAAAGATAACAAGGGTGGTATGTACTAGATATGTGGCACTAAATAAATGTATTGAAACTCAACTGAAATCCAGGTTTAACTTTTATTGATAAAATATTGGTATCTCAGGGTCAGCAGGTGCACGGTGGTTAAGGCACTGGACTCCCATATGGTCAACCGTGGCATGAGTCCCAGACCTGATGGCTTGAAAATCATGCTGGGCAAGTGTGTGCGCATGCCCAAATTATTATTATTTCACGTAAGCCTTACAGCAACTTCATGATACATTAACTGTTCATTACCAGATTTCAGGTGAGAAAACTCAGAAAAGTAAGCACATTGCTCAAAACTGCACAGCTAACACATGGAGAACACAAGTTCTAACCTATATCCTTCAGAATGAAATTAATGCTTACATCGTAAGTCAAACCTTACTTTTTATAAAGCAGAACACAAAGTGCTCTTGAAATTGAGGATAATGATTAGATGTTGTTCAGAATGAGTAGTAGTGGAATGATTCGATTCATATAAGATAAAACGATATAGGAAGTTAGGCCACGTCATATGAGAATTTTGTTTTTTCATTTATTTATTTATTTTTTTAATGTTGCCAGAGGGCATGGGTTCTCACTAGAGAAAAGAGAGAGGGGGTGGTAGGAAAAGCACCCTCGATGGGGAATGGGCATGCCACCCTTTCTCCTCCATCTCTCCTCTCAGTGTTTTGGGCATGCATACCCACATAGCATGTTTCTCAATCTGCTGGGGCCAGAACTTGAACCCCACAGTTGGCCATGTGGGATCAAGTCACCTTAACCACCATGCCATTAGCTGGCCCTTGGGTTTCATTCTTTTATTCTAAGAGCAATATGAAAGCACTTAAAGACTTTTTAAATAAGATGTGAAATGACTAGCTCTGTGGGGCCACAGTAGTGGGGACAGCTGGCTGTAGTATGAGGAAACACTGGAAGAAGGCTAAAGAGAATAGTGAGGCCAGCGCATTCAAAGTGTCTCTGTGAGGAGTTCTGCAAAATCCTCTTCTCTAAACAATGAAAAAGAGAACAGAATTGTCAAAATAACTAAAGTGTCTAAAACATACAATGACATGAGAAGCATTTATTCAAAAAATTTCTACTGACTTTCCATAAGAACTGTGATACTTTAGGTAGGGGTCTTTTGCATTCCCATCCACACTACCAGGTTTGTGTGGAACACAAGTTCTACCCTGGGCAGACATGGCAGGCCTTAAGGTCTGGTAACTACGTCAGCCTAATCAAGAAAGCACACTTTGGAACAACACATGACAAACATCTATGTCCAGGAATCCTAGCAAAGCAAGAGTGCTTTCAATGACAGACAAACAGGGAGGATTACTATCCCAGTGATACTGGTTGGGACAATTAAAGTGGTAAATGAACCAGATTTTACAGCAAGAATGCAGGGAAGAGATAGCCAAAGAGAGTGTAGTTAAGTGGATATCCATCCCTGCTGGTCAGGAAGGCTATGCACATGCTCATGGCTGCTCCCTCTTAAGAGAAAGAGAGTATTCCAGAAAGCTAGTCTCCAGCTGAATGCGGACAAATGGAAAATTGCCTAAAGCTTTAAAGTATTCTCCAAACCAGAAACAAATCCAAAGGAAAATGGTAGAACACTTACTGGCTCAGGGTTGTTTAGGAACAACCTCTAATATATCATTAGCTGACCACTAAGATACAGCAACACAGGGGCAACCCCTAGAAAGTGCCAAGCATGAAAGTACATTTTTTGAGGGGAAGGGCCAAAAATCAAGCAGTGACTCCAGAAGAAGCACATTTAGATTTATTCTATGTAAGTCACTAAAAACAAACAAAAACAAGCCCAGGGAAGGATCAGAATCCATTGTCACTATCATGTATTATCTAAAGTCTCCAGTTTTCAACAAAAACATACAAAGAAGAGTGAAGAGTGACCCACCCGCAGATTTAGCAGAAAGAATTTAAGTCACAATTATAAATATGGTAAAAGAATCAAGGAATGTTAACAATGAAAAGAAAAGATGATACCAATGATCCATCAAATGGAGAACAAAAGAGAAGTTGTAAAACACACACACACACACACACACACACACACACCCCACCAGAAATTCTGGAGCTGAAAAGTACAATAGCCAAAATGAAAACTGAAAATGATGGGCACAACAGATTATAGCTGGCAGAAGACTACATACACTTGAAGACTGGGTGATAGAGATTATCTAATATGAAGAACTACAAGCGAAAAGAGTTAAGAGGCTCAGCTGCAATGGTGCACACTACTAAAATGCTGCTACTCAGAATGTGAGGCCCAACCTGAACAGCCAGGCACAGTGCGGTGTGCCTGCAGTCTTAGCTAACCGGGAGTCTAGGGCAAGAGGATTGCAACATGGCAAGATTCTGTCAAAAATTTCCCCCACCCAGGGCCAGCTGGTGGCATAGCCGTTAAGGCACTGGATTCCTATATGGCTAACCACGGTTCAAGTCCCACACCCAGAACCTTGAAAATCATGCTAGGGGCATGTGTATGCATGCCCAAAATCCTGAGAGGAGAATGAAGAAGTGGTCATCATCATGTTCCCTCTCTGTTTCTCTATGGTTAGTGTGCATGCCCTAAAATAAAAACCTAAAAAAAAAAAGGCTATCCCACCTTCCCTCCTTCCAAGTCCACATTCCTCTCTTTCTCTTATAAAAGAAACAAGAGATCTGTATTCCAATATGTATTCCACAAATGGAGTACCAGAGTACAGAGAAATAAAGGGGGGAAAATATGTCAATAATTACCAAAACCCTTCACATGTTATGAAAAATATTAATTCACATTCAAGAAGCTTAACAAACTCCAAGTAAAATAAACACACCTATAGACATCAGTCAACCTGCTGAAAAAACAAAGAAAAAGCTTGAAAGCAGCAAGGGGAAAAAAAATTCAGCATCTGTAAAGAAACCACACTATAATTAACAGCTGATTTTTCACTACAACAATGGAGGCCAAGAAGCAATGGGACAACATACTCAAAAGTATTAGGGGGAAAAAAGTCAGCAGAGAATCCTACATATTGCAAAATAGTTCTTCAAAAGTGAAGGTAAAATAAAAATATTACCAGATAACTAAGGACCAAAAGATCTGTTGATCATAGATTTGCCTTGCAAGACACACTAAAAGTTCTTCGATTTCAGATACTAGGTGACTCAAATCCACAGGAAAAAAACAGTCCTCACAGAAATAATTATGAAAGTAACTAAGAGAGACAGTATAAATATGTGGTTTTCTCTTACTTTTCTTAAGGATTAAAAAGACAATTATGGGGACCAGAAGATGGCATAATGGTTACATCACTGGACTCCCACATAGTCGACAACAGTTCAAGTCCCAGACCCGGCAACTTAAACTCACGCCGTGTGTGTGTGTGTGTGTGTGTGTGTGTGTGTGTGTGTGTATGCCCAAAATCCCAAAAGGAGAATGGAGGAGAAGGGACTGTGGCATGGCCATCCCCCCCGGAGGGTGATTTCTCACTTTCTGTCTCTCTGTCTGTCTCTCTGTCTCTGCTTCTCTGGTAAGCGCACACACCCTATCTCTCTCTGAAAAAAAAAAAAATAATAAGACAATTATGGGGTCAGCCAGTAGCATGGTGGTTAAGGTGGCTGGATCACATATGACAGATGGCTCAGTTCAAGTCCTAGACCAGCGGCTTCAGAGACATACCTAGCCCATGAGTACGTATGTCCAAAATCCCTGGAGGAGAAGGGATTATGGCATGGCCATCAAGGCTGGGAGTGCTTTCTTACTTTCCCTCTCTCTCCAGCAAGTGCAAGCACCTTATAGCAAACATTAAAAAAAAAAAAAAGACAATTGCAAAAGACATCAAATTTTATTATTGAGTGTATAACACATAAAAGTAAAATACATACAAGTAATCCCAGTAAAGAAGGGGAAGGAGAACCAACACTGAGATTAGGAAATTACATCAGAAATTGACAACAGAAAAAATAAGAGTTCCAGAAATGGTAAATATGTAGGTTAACATGAAAGTCTTACAAATACTTTTCTTCTCATCTGTTTTCTTAGCTTCTTTAAAACACACACACACACACACACACCTTAAAGCAATTATTATAACACAATATTAGTGGTTTCCTAACATATTGAAACATAATAATAACAGCAAAACAAAGGAGGAGGGAAATGGACCAATACTGGAACAAATGTTCTGTATTTTATTGGAGTTACGGTAGCGTTAATCTTTAGTCCATTATGATAAATTAGCACTGACATAATTGATATGGCAGATACTAAGAAAACCTTTTAAATTATTTTACTTTTCTTTATTATTTTTAAGTTTGCTATAAGGCATGTGTGTTGACCAGAGAGAGACAGAGACATAGAGATAGAGAAAGTGAGAAGGCAAGCTGCCAGGTATGGGACTTGAACCATGGTTAACCATGTTGAGCACCTTAACTACCACACCACCTGCTGGCCCCCTAAGAAAATTCTTTTTTTATTTTTTTTGCTCTAGGGCACGTGCGCTCACCAGACACACAGAGAGACAGAAAACGAGAAATCACTCCCGAGGGGGGAAGGCCACGCTGCAATCCCTTCTCTTTGATTCTCCTCTAGAGATCTTGGACATGCATGCACATGCGCCCGGCGTTAAGTTTAAGCCACTGGGTCCAGGACTCGAACCACGGACGAACTACATGGGAGTCCAGCGACATAGCCATTACTACACCAACTGCTGGTCCCAAGAAAATATTTTTAAAATTTTGGTTGAAAATTCAATAAAGGAATTGAAACAGTGCACTAGAAAACTAGTACAAAAAGAGGAAATTAAGCTGAAACAGGGGAACAAAAAGACAGAATCTAAGAAAACAAACAGTAAAGTGATAGATGCAAACATGTTCAAATCAATAAAAGCATTAAAACATAAACAGATTAAAGACCCCCAAACAAAAAAGGATTGCCAGAGGGAACTTAAAAATAAATCAATAAATAACAAGATCCAACTATGTGCTATCAGAGACACATTTTTAAATCATAGATACAAATAAGGTGAGAGTAAAAGGGATAAAAAAGATGCACACACAAATAACCATAACAGAGTTAAGAGCGGCTACACAAACAAAACAGACTTACACAAACAAACAAAACGTTACTAGAGATGAAAAGGGGCACTTTATATTAATAAATGAATCAAATTACCAGAAATAATTACAAACATGTACGCACCTAATAAAAGACCCAAAAATGAAGCAAAAACTGAATTGAAAACAGAAATAATTCCACAATAGTTAGAAACACAGTTACTGATTTCAAATTTTATGAAGCTGGAGCTGGCCGAGCCATAGCAGCACACACTGGATGCTGCTGTAGGGCAGGCCGAGGCCACACAGGAAGCCCAGATTCCACTCCCAGCCCACGTGAAAACCTGGGTGTGGCTGCGAGGGCCTGTAATCCCAGCTGCTCGGGAGGCTCAGAGCTGGTGTGGTCAACTTGGCGAGACTGTCTGGGAGAGTTACACAAGGTGACATGTGTCTGTGGTCCCAACCACTCAGAAGGCTGAAGCAGGAGGATAACAACACAGTGAGACTCTGTTTAAACCAACCCCCCATACACCACAATAAAACAAGGGAAGGAACAAGTAAGGGAGGGAGGAATAAGCAACATAATGTAGTTTGACGCGTGTGCTAAAGTAACTATCAATGGAACAAAGTATTAGGTCGTGGGGAAAGTCATGATGCCTTTTTCTGTGCAAAAATGAGTCATAACTTTCCCAACAACCCAACGGAACATTCAGAAACACATTTAAGATCAACTAATTTTTGACAAAGGTGCAAAGGCAATTAAGTGGAAAAGGACAGTCTTTTCAAAAGGATATCCATACCCGACTCTCAAAAGAACTTCATCTAAAAACCATTCAAACAACCTATATACAAAAAATTAATCCACGATGGGTCATAAAAATAAAACCTAAAACTTGTTAATGAAAATCTTTGTGACTTTAGGGTAGGTAAAGATTTCCTGAGGATTGGTCCCATAACCTAGTGGTTTAAAGGAGCTAGATTCCACAGGGCCAACTGTGGTTCAGGTCCTGGCTCTGGTGGTTTGAGAAACATATCAGGTCTTTGTGCATACTCAAAATCCCAACAGGATGGAGAAATGGAGAGGGGACCATAGTGTGAACCCACCCCACCCCTCTGGAGGGTTGCTTTCTCCTCTCTCTCTTTCTCTCTCTGGCAAGCTCACGCACCTCCTGGCAATTAAAATATAACAACAACTGGGAACCAGCAGTTAGCGTAATGGCTATGTCGCGGGACTCCCACGTAGTCGACCGCGGTTCGCGTCCTGGACCCAGTGGCTTAAAACTCACGCCGGGCACGTGTGCGTGCGTGCCCAAGATCCCGAGAGGAGAATGGAGGAGAAGGGATTGCGGCGTGACCATCCCCTCTGGGGGGTGATTTCTCGCTTTCTGTCTCTCTGTCTCTCTCTGTCTGTCTGGCGAGCGCACCCGCCCTATAGCAAAAACCTCTCAAAAAATAAATAAATAAATAACAACAACAAAAAAGATTTCTTGAAATGATAGTAAAAACATAACACATAGGGATCAGCAGGTGGCGTGGTGGTTGGGGCGCTGGACATTCCCACATGGCTGACCACGGTTCAAGTCCTGGACCTGGTGGCTTGCTTTCTCAATTTCCATCTCTCTCTCTCTCTCTCTCTCTGTGTGTGTGTGTCTATGGTCAAATTAAAATAAATGACTGAATAAATAAAATTAAATAAATAGTTATAAAAAAAAGAAAAAAAAACATAACACATAAAAGAAAAATACTAAGAAATTGGACTTCCTCAAAATGAGAAACTTAGCAAAAAAAAAAAAAAAAAAAAAAAAAAAAAAAAAAAAAAAAAAAAAGCTTTGTGCTTCAAAAAAACAGAATTAAGAAAATGAGGGCCAATGATTAAGCTCACATGGTTAACTATGGTTCAAATCATGGCCTAGGCGACTTCACACACATACACACACACACACACACACACACACACACACACACACACAGAGCTGACCCCACAGCTCAGGAGTTAAGGGATTCAAATCCTACCCGGTCCAACAGAATCCCAGTCCAGGAGGCTTGAAAAACATACCAGGTGCGTGTGTGTGCATACATGCCCCAAGTCCTGAAAGGAGAAATGGAGTAAAGAGACTATGGTGTGACCACAGTCCATTAAGGAGTGCTCTTTCTCTCTCCCTCCCCCCTCTCTCTCCATCTCTCTGGTGTGGACATGTACACTTCGGCAGTTAAAAACAAATTTTAAAGGAAAAAAACACACACATATATATATAAAATCATAAGTAGCAGGCTAGTGTATTATTTGAAATCACGGGGGCCAGCAGGTGGTGCGGTGGCTGGGGCACTGGACTCCCACATAGCCAACCATGGTTTGAGTCTGGGAACCAGAGGCTTGAAATTCATGCCAGGCACAAGTGCATACGTGCCCGAAATCCCTAGAGAATGGAGGAGAAGGGATTACAGCATGGCCATTCCCTCTGGAGTCATCTCCCCACTTTCTCTCTTTCCTTCTTTCTCTGGAGAGTGCATATACCCTATAGCAAAAATTCCTCCAAAAGAAAGAAAAAGAAATCATATACAATAAAGGTTTTATACAGAATACACAACACATTCTCACAAATGAACAAAAAGATCAGTAACACTTTTAAAATGATAGAAAAACTTGAATAGACATTTCACCAGTCCAATAATCACCACCTGAAAAGATGTTCAACATTATTAGTTTTTAAGCAAAAATGCAAATTAGAACCATAAAAGATAACATCTCATACAAACAAGAATGACTATAATAATGTTTTGTTTTGTTTTAGGTTTTTGCCATAGGGACCAGAGAGAGAAATAGAGAGACAATGAGAAAGAAAGAAAGAAAGAAAGAAATCACCACCGGGGAGATGGCCACACTGCAATCCTTTCTCCTCTATTCTTGTTGTGACAGTTATGGGCGAGTCCATAGTGAAGTAGTTAAGGCAACTGGATCCCACATGGCCAATGGGCCAGTTCAAGGCCAATGGCTTGAAAAACACATGGTATGTGTATGCACGTATGTCCAGAATCCCAAGAGGAGAATGGAGAAGGGACTGTGGTGTGGATGATTTCTCACTTTCCCTCTCTCTGTCTTCAGAGGGCTTATGCACCCTACAGTGTTAAAAAAACAGAGGGGGGCGGGGGGGACCTGGCAATTATCGTGTTAATAAGGATGTAGAAAGATGGAGATGTAAAGTGATACAACCACTCTGAAACAAAAGTTCAGCTTTTCCTTAAAATAGTAAATATAAATTTATCAGACAATCCAGCAATTCCACTCTACCCAAGAGAAATTAAAGCATACATTCAAAGATGTTTATGAAAGTTCTTATCAGTGTTACTCATACTAGCCAAAAAATAGAAACAATCCAAGTATTTGGGGACCAGCAGATGGCATAATGGCCATGTCGCTGGACTCCCATGTGGTTGACTGCAGTTCGAGTCCCGGACCCAGTAGCTTAAACTCACGCTGGGCATGTGTGCATGTGTGCCCAAGATCCTGAGAGGAGAATGGAGGAGAAGGGATTGCAGTGTAGCCATCCCCCCTGGGGGGTGATTTCTCGCTTACTGTCTCTCTCTTTTCTGGCAAGCGCACGTACCCTATAGCAAAAATCTCCCCCCCCCCAAAAAAAATCCAAATATGTATTACCTGATAAACAGATTAACAAAATTTAGAATATCCAAGCAATAGAATTCTATGCAGCAATGAAAAGGAATAATGTACTGATATATGTTACAACATGGATAAATCTAAAAACATTATGCTAAAGTCAAAGATACAGTACTGTTTATTTATGACTCTGTAACAATGGCCCAAAAAGCAAATACAGGGCCAGTGAGGTGGCGTGGTGGTTAAGGCAGTGGATCTTACACAGCCCGACTATGTGGTTCCAGTCCCAGATCCAGCGGCTTGCGAAACCACACCCAGACCCGTGTGTAGACATGCCTAAAATTCTAAGGAAAGAATGGAGGAGAAGGGATTGCTGCATGGTCAGCCCCCCTCCCATGCTTTCTCACTTTCCAATAAGGCTTAAGCAAACTTAAAGGTTCATTACTTCCACAATCCCCCTCTAATACCCTGTTCTTAATTTTGTATAGGCAGCCACTGCTTGGCATGGTTCCCCCTCCCTCGTCCACAGGGTTCAGATTTCAGGTACCACACAAAGTGTAAGCCTCACTGCTCCTCCACACACGGGTGACAGATGTGTATTACGATCAGTGATTCATCGAGTCACTTCTTTCACTGCCCATTTCTGCTGTACCACCACCCTTGAACTGGACTTGCTAGGCACTCACGTGTTCAATCACTTGCTAGGGAGGGTGACATGTGTTTTACAGAGTGACAGCTGACTGGATTTAAAAGAAGAAAAACACAGACACTAATTAGGACGCTATTTTAAATTTTTCTGGTGAAAATGATGGGAGAACAACTAAAGCGAAGGTGATAGAATAACATAATAGAAATTACGGCCTACCCTACACTCCCGATTTCATTTCCTACTGTTTCTTACTTTGGGACTCCTACCGTTACAAGCCCATAGACACACGGGTTTTCTTCTCATGCAACCCACTGGACTTTATGTGACACCCCGCCCATAAAGACTGAGAAGCCTCATCAATATCAAAAAACTGGGAGAGGGACCAGCAGATAGTGCAGCAGTTACGATGCTGGACACCCACGGGGCCGACTGGAGTTCAAGTCCTGGACCCGGTGGCTTGAAACTCACCAAGCGCATGCAGTATGTGTGAGAACTGAGAAGGAACTGTGGCATGGCCAGCCCCCTGGAGAGCCATTGCTCACTTTCCCTGTCACTGTTTCTGTTTCTCTCTCTCACTGGCCATGCACACATACCCTAAGGCAAAAACCTCTTAAAAACAAACAAACCCAGGGGAGAAAAGTATCCCCAGCCCTGCTTTTGCCAACTCTCCTCTAAATACAACATGAGCACTTCACAGAAGACACCAAGAAGTGTCCTGCCCCTCTGTTTCTCCACATATCATTTTATCCCATACTCATTAAGAATGCTAATAAGTAACACTTCAATAATTAACTCAGGAAGTTGCAGCTATGATACAATAGCTTGCTCTGTCCCAGTTATTCCACGATAATCATAAAATTAAACAAAATATCTGAGCAACTCTTCCCAGAACTGAAACTACGCAGCACAAGATTGCAAACCCTGAGAAAAGGGGAACTCACGAGGAAAGCTCCACAATTACTCCAAATCAACTGAAAGAATTTCATGTTAATAAATACCATTATAATTCTACTATGCTCCAGTTACAAGCTGCTTGTTATTCCACGAGTGTGCAGAAGCATGAGCATCTGGCACACAGTGTTCCTACCAACGAAAAGTCACTACCCACTTCCGTATCTTGTCCCTCTAGCCAACAATGGCCTAGCTAGAAAGAACCAACCTAAAATAACTCCAGTAAAAGGGCACGCTCGCTCCTTCGTGCCCCACTGCACAAATTTCCCTCTCCTTTGTGCCCCATGCACAAATACCTAGAAAGCTTCACTGCATGACAGCTCCCCCAGTTTAAAACTGGCTTATAAATAATAAAACCATTTAATTAGCCTCTTCATTCTATACAATCTGCTGCTAACTTACTTTGGAAGGTTTATCAGACTATCCCAACACTGAAACCTAGATGTGATGTGTGCTTCACTGACTTTTTTTATTAAGTGGACTGATTTTTTGAAGGTAAAATCATTTTATTCACCTTTATGAGAACTTTGATTACCTGTCTGATAAATAATTTAAAATTAGCTTCTAGGGAAAATCTCACCCCGTCCTTGTTTATTCTCTCAACTCACTCACCCCAGCTCACCTTACTACCTTAAATGAAGGATACTTTGCCCTCGTGCTACCAGGACAAACTAAAAATAAATAAATAAAATAAAATAACTGTCATTGTGGATATTATAAAAACATCATAGTTTTTTTTTTTTTTTTTAATTGCCAGAGGGCACATGCCCTCACCAGAAACAGAAAGGGAGAAAGCAACTCCCAGTGGAGCGTGGTCATGTCACAATCCTTTCTCCATTTCTCCATCTGTCAGGATTTTAGGCATGCATGACCATGCACACGGCCTTTTTATTTATTTATTTTTTTTTAAGCCACTGAGGCTGGGATTCAAACAACAGTTGATCATGTGGGAACTGACTCTATTAACCCCTCTGTGGGGCCTGGCCCTTGTTGTAGCCCTTGTAGTTCTTTCTGAGAACTAGTGTGTAGAAACTGGTTTCACAATCAGGAGTAGAGATGATTTCTCAGTGAGTGCGTTACATACCTAAAGAACATTAACTCTTATCGTTGGTATTTTCTCAAACAAAGAGTCTGGCTTAAAAATAAAATTTGTGTGGAAGAGTACAGGAATTAATGACATACATTTTGGTATACTAATTTTCACACTTCTACAATTATTTTTATTTATTCAAATTTATTTATTCATTTTGCATTACTCTATATTTTTATAAAACACCTTAAATCCTTAGGGACAAAGAAAAAATTTACCTTTTTTTTCAGTTTATCTATTAGGGATTAAGCATTTTTTCACTAATTTATATGCACTTTTTGTATATTAAGGCAATTAACTGTTTACTGTATCTGCTACAAATGTTTTCTGTCTTTTCCAGCTTGTTTCGACACCCTGTGTGATTGAATCAATGTTTTTCTGTGTGATCTCTTCCACTGCTTTTATTCCCTCGGGCGGGCAGGTGGTGTAGTAGTTAAGGCACTGGACTCCCACAGGGCCGACTGCAATCTGAATCCCAGACCTTGTGGCCTGCTTTCTCTCTCTTGCTCTCTTGACCTCTCACTCCCTCTCTGTCTCTGTCTCATGAGTTCATTGGCCCCACAGCAAACTAAAAATAATAATAGTAATAAATAAAATTAAACTAACTTTTAAGAATTTATTTAATTATATTTATATTATTTTTTTAATTTGACCAGAGAGAGAAAGCAAGAAAGGAAGCCACCAGGTCCAAGACTCAAACCATGGTCAGCCATAGCACTTAACCACCAAACCATCTGCCAGCCCAAAATTAAATAAATTTTTTAAAAAATAATGACCTAGAATAATCACGTAATTAGAGCTTCAATTTTATTCTGTGAAAGGAATACTCCACTAGTTGATGTAGGGATTAAAATAAAAGAATATATGGGGTGGCATGGTGGTTAAGGGCGCAAGACTCCCACATGGCTGGGCACAGTTCAAGTCCTGGACCTGGCAGTTTGCTTTCTCACTTTCCTTCCCTCCCTCCCTCTCTCACTCTCTCACTCTATCTCTATCTCTTTCAGGTAAAATTAAAATAAATAAATAAAATGATAAAGTTAAATAAAAGAATTCTTTAAAATAAATAAATGCATAAAAGAATATATGTGAAATAGAAGGTGTATTTCCTGCTGGCTTTAACCCCTGTCTGTGGGACAGTTGTCACATTTATCATCTCCTCCTAGATTTTCACATCCCCGGGGATATTTATTCATCTAAACTCTCTATTAATAACTATCTCATCTTAAAGTAGCAACCAGTGTGATAACCAACCAAGGAGCCCAGTTAACTCCCACTCTCAAAATACATCTTTAAAATGTGTTACAAAAGAATATTTATTACATTCAGTTCTATTGTAAGATTTAGAACAAAGTAACATCTATTCAATCTCTGTTAATAGTAATTTATTTATATAAGATCTAACAATTCCTTACACTGTAAATAAGCTTAGTTTTATTTATTTTTATTCTTATTTTTGAGAGAGATTTTTGCTATCAGGCTCATGCGCTTGCCAGAGACAGTGAGAAATCCCCACCCCCCAGGGGGTGTGGCCATGTCACAATTCCTTCTCCTCTAGTCTCTTCAGGATTTTGGGCATGCACACACATAATGCCTGGTCTGAGTTTTAAGCTGCTGGATCCAGGACTCAAACCATGATCCACTACATGGGAGTACAGCACCATAACTATTATGCCATCTGCTGGTCCCATAACTTCATTTTAATAACAAGTGAATACAATGTAACATTTTAAGGTTCTTATTAGATTACTAAAAGCCATTCTTCAGATAACTTATAAATTAACTATATCACATAACTAAGAAATTAACTTATAAATTAACTATATCACATAACTAAGAAATTGACGTCTGGGGGCCGGCAGGGGGCATGGTGGTTAAAGCACTGGATTCTCACATGGTTGACTGCGGTTTGAGTGCCAGACCTCGCAGCTTGCTTTCTCCCTCTCCCCTTCCCTTTCTCTCTCTTTCTCTGGTCAAATTAAAAAAATAATAACAACAAATGGAACTATATAAATAAACAGAGGAGAAGGGATTGCAGAGTGACCATTTCCCATGGGGGATGCTTTCTCTTCTCCCTCTCTCTTTCACTCTCTCTCTAGTGAGCACATGTGCTCCTAGCAAATAATGTTTACAAACACTCCCTAATAAGAAAACATTTGGGGGACCAGCAGTTAGCGTAATGGCTATGTCGCTGGACTCCCATGTAGTCGATCACGGTTCCCGTCCCAGACCCATTGGCTTAAAACTCACGCCAGGCGCGTGTGCGCATGTGCCCAAGATCCCGAGAGGAGAATGGAGGAGAAGGGATTGCGTCATGGCCATCCCCCCTGGGGGGTGATTTCTTGCTTTCTGTCTGTCTCTATCTGTCTGGCGAGCGCACGCGTCCTATAGCAAAAAACCTCTTCAAAAAAAAAAAAGAAAAGAAAACATTTGGGAGACCACCACAAGGAAATAAATATCAGTGGTTCTCTCACCAATCCTTGAGATTTGAGAATTCAGCAAATTATTTGGAAAGAACAAATCTAATAAAAACAGTCTGATGAAAATACTTAGTTATCACTTACTACTTTTAATGCCCTCAATCAGTTAAGGACTAAGATTTCAGTAGACAGCTTCTTCAGATATTAAAGATCAGAGTTTTCTTATGAGAAGTTATGTGTGTGATACACAAATATCTGCCTAATTATATCATCTTTTTTCACATTTTCAAAGCAGCTATGGTCTTCTATAGCTCTTTTCTGAGTCCATTTTGCTGAGAAACTCGTTTTCTACCTATCTTTTCTTATTAATAATTAAACAACAACAACAACAACACACACACACACACACACACACACGAAGGAAACGGGAAGACTTGGGGACACCTCCATCTCTCAGAAGACAAAATCTGATGGATTTCTGAATACTTGGATCTCCCTGCATATATGGAAGTGACCTTGTTACCCAGGATGAACATGATATGGTACTATCTTACAATGATTTAAATGTAAAGTTAAGTATAAAACTGGTAATAGACTCTATAATTTGTATACACTTGAAAAGTATGGGAACTAAGACAGTATAAATTGTATCTGAGAAGAAAAAAAAAGTTCAAGAGCTACTGAAAAAACATAATCAACAAAATCTGGTAACTGACAGAATGTGGGGAGTCAGGAAGAAAGGGGTATGTGTACCCACGATTCTGACGAGCTGGAGGGCTGGGAAAGGGGACCACAGTTTGATGAGGCCCTGTCGAGGTTCATCTCTCTTGTGTGGCTGTGCATGCACACACTATCATTAATCAAATAAACATATAAAAGTAAATATATAAAACCTTATCTTTATTCAAACTGATGTAAACAGAACGACTTATGACAAATAAAAAAGCCAATTTAACGTTAATATTTGATACTTGTGTCATCATAAACAATGAATCAATCAAGTATAAAAGAACTGAAACGCTCCATGGGGTCACCCCAGTGGAAGAGTTGCTGCTTCAAGACCTCTCAGGTACATTAAGGCTTTATGATCCACTAAGCTTGCATGATCTGGGTATCCTGGGGCTGGGGGCTGAGGGCTGGATCAGCATCAGGACCTACTGGAGATGTCTGTCTGTCTGCCTGTCTCTTTTTCACACACACACACATACACACACACACACACACACACACACACCATGGAAGAGACAAAAACTTAAAAATTAAAAAATCATCATCAATACATAATTACCATGAGGTAGCCAGTTCTTGAGTATTAAGAAATTAGAATTGTCGGGGCCGGCAGGTGGCATGGTGGTTGAGGAAGATGGACTCCCACGTGGCTGATTGTGGTTCAACTCCTAGACCTGGCTGCTTGCTTTCTCACTCTCCCTCCCTTTCTTTCTCTCTCACTCACTCTGTCCGTCTCTGGTCAAATTCTAATTAATTAATTAAGTAAGTAAGTTAAAAAAGAAAGAAATTAGAATTGTCTGAACAATTACCAGTTACCATTAGTATATTTCTTAAATTGTGCAACCCCACCCCATACACATACACAAAATAACAGGAGCAGTAGCATGAAATACCTCCAGCAATAATTTTAAACACTTGAGAATGGTCTGAGAAATGTGCTAAAAATATCCATAACTTTGTTTCTTCCATCAGATAATCTAAGTAAATTGACATGGGCTGAGATGCAGGCATTAGTATTTTTTAAAAGCTCCCCCAAAGGAATTCTAATACACTGAGGCAGGGTTCAGAATCAGTATAGAAGGAAGTGACTTTCTGAAGCACCTGTTTATTCACAGCCTTCTGTTCTTGTATAGATGGTATTAATGTGTCTTAACTCATTAATCAGTTGACCCTAAATATTAGCTAATCAGTCACAGATGGCACTCAGCCCATAAACTGTGCAAGACCATATAAGGGAACAAAGCTTCAAATAAACCCTTTCCCACACACCAACCTCCTATATTTCTTTCAAAAGCTGTACAAACTGAGAAAGAGAATTTAAAAATTAGCACTTAAATTTTACTAAGTAAAAATACACCTATCTGTAAGGGTAAAAAAATTTTAATTTCTTCTGTAACATTTCAAGCTTTTGGTACCCAATTTACATGTCATTCAATGTATTATACATACACATGGAGTCTCAATTTAGTTATGATTATGAACAAATAGTGTTACAGTGAATACACTTACAAAATTTTTGTCTTTAGTACAGAAGATTTGCAAAATGGTGACGTTAGGTTACCCAGGAATTTTCATCCAAATATATACAATTCGGTAGGATCATTCTGACATTGGTTGACTTGAATCTACCTTTCATTATGTTGAACAGAAAATGAAAAAAAAAAAAAAATCATGTAACTGGCTTTTAAAATAATTATGGGATCAGCTCCATGGCCTAGTGGTTTAGGAAGCTGGATCCCACACAGCCAACTCCGCAGTTCATGTTTCAGACCCAGCAGCTTGAGAAACATGCCAGGCACATGTGTATGCATGCCAAAAATCCCAAAAAGGGGAGAGATGGAGGAGACGGAATGGTGGCATGACCATGCCCCGTGAAGGGTGCTTTCTCCAACCCCTCTCTGTCTCTCTCTGGCTTGAGTGCATGCCCTCTAGCAAAAAATAATACTAAAAAAATAGTTGTTTCTTCCTTAAAGTAGCTCCAATTCAGGAAAACATTGATGTTTTGTTTAAAAAGCTGTCATGCCTTAAGCAACTGCACTACTCAAAAAGCAATTGATAAGTTTTCACCACAGAGAAGGGGGGAAGAGCATGAGGTTTCAAGAAAGCCGCCGGGTTCAAGACTTGAACCACGCAGCCAGCCATGTGGGACCCAGCTGCCTTTAACACTAATGCCACCAGTGGGGGTGGTCACGCTACAATCCCCACAATCCCTTTTCCACCACCTCTCCCTGCTTTCGGGGTTTCGGGCGCACACACATGCACCCAGCATGTTTCTCAAACCACCAGGTCTGGGACCCAAACTGTGCAGTCAGTCATATGGGATCCAGCCACCTTAAACACCACGCCACAGGCTAGCCCCGTAATGCGCCTCTACAAGTTTCCAACTTAATAAACACTTCTGAAAATAAATGGTTTCACATACTACTTTTTTTTTTTTTTCCAAATCCACATAAATCCCAGAGAAAACGTGCAACTTTATTCATACACTCACAACAGGCCAACATGCCCAAAAGCTACTCCATTTGCTGGGGCCACGGTTGAGGATGAAATTAAGATTCTTTGACAAAATTACAGACCCAGTTTCTGCATGAGACTCCAAGGGTTTCTAAATCTCCTGGTTCCTGAAAATGGTACTAATTTTAGAGTTACTTGGATACTCTCTGGGGCCAAGAGGCAAACAAATTTACCTTCAATTTTACCTTGGGATTAAATAGGTCAAAAGAATAATTAAACGTGGGGCCAGCAGATAGCATAGCGGTAAAGGCACTGGACTCCCACATGGCTGACCACAATTCAAGTCCTGGACCTGATGGCCTAAAAATCACACCAGGTTCATGTGTGTGCATGCCCAAAATCCCAAGAGAAGAATGAAGAAGGGACTGTGGCGCGGCCATCCACTTTGGGGGGGGGGGGGGGTGTGATTTCTCATTTTCCTTCTATTTCTCTCTCTCTCCAGAGAGCTCACATGCCCTATGGCAAAAACCTTTATAAAAAAATTTAAAAAAAGAAGAATTAAAGGTAACCACAAAAAATAAACAGAACAGAAACAAATATCTAATACTTTAAAAAGACAGCATGAGAAACATATTTTTGTTTGCTTGTTTGTTTGTTTGTTTTGGGAGAGGTTTTCACTATAGGGCGTGTGCGTTCACCAGACAGACAGAGAGAGACATAGAGACAGAAAGCGAGAAATCACCCCCCAGGAGGGATGGTCACGCCGCAATCCCTTCTCCATTCTCCTCTTGGGATCTTGGGCATGCACGCACACGCGCCCGGCGTGAGTTTTTTAAGCCACCAGGTCCGGGACATGAACCGTGGTCAACTACGTGGGAGTCCAGCGACATAGCCATTACGCTAACTGCTGGTTCCCTGTTTTTGGTATTTTTTAAGAGAGATTTTTTTATAGGGCAAGAGGGCTCATGGAGAGAGAAAGAGAAAGTGAGAAATCACCCCCTCCTCCAGGGTGGGGGCAGACAGCCATGCCACGAGCCCTTTTCCTCCATTCTCCTCTCAGGATTTTGGGTACACACACACACACACACACACATACACACACACACACGCCCAGCGTTAAGTTTAAGCCACTGTGTCCAGGACTTGAACCATGGTCAACTATGTGGGAGTCCAGTGATGTAACCATTACATCATCTGCAGGTCATTTTGAATATATTCTCCAGTTAGGAAAGGAGCTAAATAAAACGATTATCACTTTTAAAAGACCTGTTTTACAAAGATTTAGTTTGCAAAACAATCTAATACAATGGATGAAAAACTAATTTGTCAATAAATTTTACATAAATACTACTTTAAAAAGCTGAACAATACGTATGAGTAGGCATCCTTTTATCTACCAGAGGTGGGAAGCAGGCAAGAGACAAAAGAATAAAATCTGAAATACAAGAACAGATATCTGAAAGGAAAGTTAAGACCGAACCACCAATCAATTTCCACTCCAACTCTATAAAAAATGTATCAAATGGGGGCAACAGATGTAGTGGTTAAAGGTGCTAGACTACCACATGGCTGATCACAGTTCAAGTCCCAAACCTGGCAGCTTGCTTTCTCACATTCTCACTCTCTCTCTCTCTCTCTCTTTCTGTCTCGCTCTGGTCAAAATAACAATAATAAATTAAATAAACAAAAGAATTCTTAAAAAAAAGTATCAAATAAAAAATCTAAGACCAGCCCACTGTTAGTATAGGGGTAAGGCAGCTGAGTCCCACATGGCCGAATGAGTGGTTTGAGTCCTGATCCCAGCAGCTTCAAGAACACTCCAAGCATATGTGCCTAAGAGGAGAATAGAGAAGGGATTGTGGTATGGGCACCCCTGCCTCAAGGATGTTTTCTTTTTTTCTCTCTCTCTCTTAATCTCCCATCTCTGGTGAGTATACACACCCTGTTGCAAACTAAAAAAAGAAGGGGGGAAAAAAACAACTATACAGTCAGTCCTCCATATCCACAGTTCCACATCCACAGATTAAACCAACCACAGATGAAAAATGCCTTTTTGAAAAATCCATTGATTCTGTATCTACCATAGATTCTTTTCCTGTCACTGTTCCCAAAACAATGCAATGTAACAACTCTTTACATAGCACTTACACTGCATACAGTATTAGAAATCAGCTAAAGTAATAGGAGGATATAAGTTATATGCAAATACTGTGCCACATGAAAATTAAGCATCCACAAATTCTGGTATCCACAGGAGGGTCCTGGAACTAATCCCCTTGAATGCTAAGGAATATATATATATATTTAAAACTCACAGGGAAAGGGGACTATTAAAGTCTCACCCTGGAGTGAGACAATAGCACAGCAGTAAACCTGAAACTCTGAGAGTCTGACCCACATGGGAAGGCCCCAGGTTTGTGTCTAGAGACCACATGCCCAGGATGCAAAGTTGGCTGAAGCTGGGAATGGACTGCAGTGTAAAGTCCTTTTGGGATGCTGTGTTTCTGTCTCCCTTGCTCATGGAATAAATAAATAAACTTTAAAAAAAAAGAAAAAAAGAGGGACTAGCAGATGGCATAATGGCTATATCACTGGACTCCCATGCAGTCGACCACGGTTCAAGTCCCAGACCCAGTGGCTTAAACTCACACCGGGCGCGTGTGTGTGCGTGCGTTCCCAAGATACTGAGAGGAGAAGGGATTGTGGCGTGGCCATCCCCCCGGGGCATGATTTCTCGCTTTCTGTCTCCCTCTATCTTTCTGGTGAGTGCACATGCCCTATTGTCAAAAAAAAAAATTAAATATCATGTATGATGCAAAAGCAGCAGCAATCAGTATGTAGGAAACAAACTATACCAATCATTTTCAGTTGTTCAGTCTTTGTAGTAAACATATCAGTGTTTGTTACCTTATTCTTTTTATCTTTTCATACATATAAAATACAAGTTGAACATATTTAACTGTTTTCAGCATCGAAAGTAAGGTAAAACAAGAAATCTTAAAGTAGGACCAGCACCAAAGTGTTTGTTAATCACTGTGTATTAACAATCAGATCCCACATGGTCAATTGCAACTCAAATCCCAACCCTGATGGCTTGAAAACAGATCAGGCATGTGTTCCTGCATGCCCCAAATTCTGACAGGATGGAAAAAAGGAGAAGGTACTACAGTCTGACCATGCCCCATTAAAGGGTTCTCTCTCTCTTTCCCACTGTCTCTCTCTCTCTATTGAGCATATGTACCCTCTGGCAATCAAAAAAAAAAAAAATCATAAAGAGTGATCCAATGCATAAAAAAAAAAAATAGTAAGAGGAGCCACCTGGTGGCGTGATGGTTAAAGGTACTAGACTCCCACATGGCGAACCACGGTTCAAGTCCCACACCTGCTGGCTTGCTTTCCTTTCTCACTTTCTCTCTCTCTCTCTCGCTTTCTCTCTCTGATCAAACTGGAAAATAAGAATAATAAAAATTAAAATTAAATAAAATAATTCTTTTAAAAAAATAATAAACTTTTTAAAAGGAGTTTTTTTTAAAAATTGAAACTAATGACTGAATAGCCCAAATAGTATAATTTCAAATCTTTTCTGCCTTCATTGAAAGTGTATAAATAAACAGTTTTAGCTGATCAAAAAAAAAATCATAAAGGAAAAGAATAGATTAAGTAATTGGAGTGAAGAAAACAAAAGACTGGAGCCAGCAGGTGGCATGATGGTTGAGGTGCTAGACCCCCACATGGCCGACTATGGTTTCAGTCAGACCTAGCAGCTTGCTTTCTCATTTTCCCTCTCTCTCTGGTCAAATTAGAAAATAATAATAATAAATAAAATTAAATAATTCTTTAAAAATTTTTTAAATAAAAATTTTAAAATAAAAGACTTTCTGGCAATATGGCATACTAGAAGCTCAGAGTGGAGTTCTATTATAAAACTGCAAAAAATACTGAATAAACTATAAAAATATATTAAATGCTTTTGATGAAAATTAAAATATTTTTAGATCAGAGATGAATGGAAAAATCCCAAATACAGCTTTCTGTTCTTTATAGTTTCAGTGTTTAAGATTGATACTGCCAGTAAGCCACTGTGATGCAACAAGGCTCCCCAACACTGAGGCCATAGAGGAAGCTGGGGTTCAAGTCTGAGGTTTCCCTACACACACGCATGCACAAATGCCCATGATCCTGTCTGGCTGAGGCTAGAGTAGATCGTGGCATGAAGACTCTGTCAAGAGGTGCCTCTTCTCTCTTTCTCTCTCTCTCTGAAGAAAAAAAGACTCTTTTAAAAAGTTCTAATTTACAATGGCACTAGAATTTGTTTGTTCCTGTCAACATCTGAAGATAGGGTCCCTGTCCCCAGGCTCTGGGGGAGAACAGAAACCTAACTTCACTTAGGTGCCAGTTAATAAGCCCAGATGAGTTTCAACATGGTCCAAAACACCTACCAGCATTTCAGTTTTTCATTTCTTGACTCTACTGGGCTGCTGCTCACCCCTCTTTCTATGCTTTAAAACGGCCACCTCTGTACCAATCAAAGTTCAGTTCACAATGAACTCTTTTCCCTACTACTACAGTATATTACTAATTAAAACTCTGTTTAGGCCAGCAGATGACATGGAGGTTAAGATGGCTGAATCTCACAAGGCTGACTGCACAGTTCAAGTCCCAGAACCAGTGGCTTGAAAAATACACCAAGCACGTATGTAAGCAAGCCCAAAATCACAAGAACGGGACAGGTAAGAAGACACTGTGGTGCTGTCACATCTCCTAGAGGAATGCCTTCTCACTTTCCCTCCCTCTCTCTCTGTATCTGGAGAACACACACACCCTCCTATAGCAAAAATTTTTTAAACAAATTTTAAACTTCTAAAATTCTTTTCTTATTTAAAAGAGAATATTTGTGTGCCTGAGGAAAGAGGAAGACATGCTGCGATTGTTTTTCTCCCACTTTTCTATTCTATCTGGACCCTCGGCACATACACATTACAGCTGGGACTGAAACCAGCCCAGCCATGTGGGGCACTGCTATCTCTCTGCAGCATCTAACGCCACTAAGCTATGAGGCCAGCTTGTTCTTACCACTTTAATGTCTAGCTTTGTTTATCTTTGAAAATATACAATTGTATGTGAATCTATCAAAATTCATAACATACACTAAAAAGGGTGAATGTTACTGAATGCAAATCATACTTCAATTAAAAGGGGAAAAATACTTTCATAAACAAAAAATCTTCTAAACCATCAATGATAATACATTTTATCGAAAGAGTTTTTTCTTTAAAAAAAAAAAAAAAAAAAAAAAAGCCTGCAAAGGGGCTGGCAGGTGGCGTGGCGTGGTAGTTAAGGTGCTAGACTCCCACATGGGTGGCCACGATTCAAGTCCCAGACCTTGTGGCTTGCTTTGTCCCTCCACCCCCTATCTGTGTGTGTGTATGTACGTGTGTGTGTGTGTGTGGGGGGGGTGTTTCTGGTTAAATTTTAAAAATAATAAATAAAATTAAATAATTTTTTAAAACCATAGAATTGATTAAGAAAAAAAAAGACTAAAGTCATGACAAACACTAATTTTATAATAGCTCTTTCTTTCAACAACTAACATATATCCTTCCCCTAAAGCAGAGATGTCATGAAGGTGAAATAAGCCTCAGGCCCTTGTTTTGCATGGCCCCACAAGTTTCTACATTTTGAAAGGATTTCTAAACAAAGGAAAAGAAGTACACTCAAGGATGGCAGACAGCCTTTCAAGACTAAAGTATTCACTATAAGGGACTTTTTATAATAGAACACATTTGCCTGATCTACAGCCTTGCTACTAAAAACGTGCCCCGTGGACCTTCCCTAAAATACTGAATCATAATCTGCACTGTAATAAGAAAATAAAACCTAAAGCATTACTTTTCCTTATTGATATATCTTTCTAGCATAGAAAACACATAGTAATAAAGACTGTATATAACTCTGAACTATTTCTAGGAAAAGTCTACAAAGCATTTGGCAAATTCTCCTATATCAATTCAGCAAAACCACCAATTAAATCTCAATCATATTTGACTCTATTTTCTGATCCCAAAATTACAGATGATGCAGTCCAACACCAAAATACAATGTTTTAAATCATTTTCCCAGACAACATGGTAACCACGCATGCCATTATTTGAGAATAACTGCCACTATAAAGGTGTTCCAAGGGGCCAGACGATGGTGCAGCAGTAATGCGACTGACTGGACCCATATGGGAAGGTCCTGGGTTGGAATCCCAAGGTCTCTGTATACACCAGGCAGACACATGCCCACGATCCAGGCTGGTTAAGGCTAGGGGTGGACACGAGGACCCTGCTAGGAGTACACACACACCTCTCTTTCTCTCGTTTCTAAGCATCAATATAAATCTAATATTGGAGTCAGTCAACAATACGGTTGGTAAGACAGTAGGCCTTCCATATCCTCAGGTCTGCAGACTCAATCAACTGCAAACTGAAGATAACTGGGTGTGTGTGTGTGTGTCAAAATTTGGTTGCATCTAAACTAAACACATACAGAGCTTTTTTGTTATTATTCCCTAAACAATATAGCATAACATTTACTTACCTAGCATTTACATTGTTATAAGCCATCTAGAGTGGATTTAAAGTATACAAGGACATATATTGGTTAGATGCAAATACTATACCATTTTATATACAGACCTTAAGCATCCTCCAATTTTGGTACCCACGTGGGTCCTGGAAGCAATCCCCTGCAGATACTGAGGAACAACTGCACACAGGCTTGGATCTAGGATCCTCCCTTCATATACTCCATGGCATCTGAGAAATCCTATAATACTGTTTATAACAAATCCTGCACTTACTAACTATAATACACTCTTTTACTACTCCCATCTTTTTTTTTTTTTTCAAAGTATATTAATTCACGGGCTGAGTCTTTTACAACCATGCATTCCTTAACAGACTGGGATACATCCAAAGATACGCATCGGTAGGTGATTTTGTCACTGTGCAAACATCACAGACTGTACATACCCAAACCTCATGGCAAAGCCTACTACACATCTAGGCTACATGGAATAGCTACTTCTGCTCCTAGGCTACAAACCTGTACAGCATGTTACTATACTGAATACTGTAAGCAACTGTAACAACAAGGAGTAAGTATCTGTTTATCAAACACAGAATATACACAGTAGAAATAAAAAAGAAAAATGGCGCACCTTCTTAGGGCACTTACAATAAATGAAGCCTGCAGGCCTGGAAGTTGCTCTGGTGAGTGGTTGAGTGAACATGAAGGCCTAGGATGTTACTGATACTACTGAAACTTTACACATGTTACACACTTAGGCTTCACTGAATTTATTTTTTTAAGTTATCTTTCTTCGATAATAAATCAGCTTAACTTAGGATAAACTCCTTTTTTAACTTTTTGCTTCTTTTTTTAATAACATTTAGGTTAAAAAATAATCACATTGTACAGCTGTACAAAAATTATTTATTTATACCCTTATATAAGCTTTATTCTATTTTAAAAACTTATTTTACCTCTTTTTTTAATTGCCAGAGGGCACATGTGCTCCCCAGATAGAAAGTAACACCCAACAGGACATAGTCCTGCTGCAATCCCTTTTCCTCCATTTCTCCATCCTGTCTGGATTTTGAGCAAGCACATATATTCCATTTCCAAGCAAATGGAATCAGGACTTGAACTGTAATCAGACATGTGGAATCCAGCTCCTTCCATATAGCCCTTAGCCATGTACTACAAGCCTGGCCCTATTTTTATTTTCCTCTCCATCCTATATGGAATTTATTTCCAGGCTCTCTCATATCTCCTCCTTTTCCATCTCCGTTACCACATCCTGGCCTCGGCCCTTACCACTGTGTGCTGGTCTGAGCAGGGCACAGAGGCCTGGGAGGCAGCTAGGAGGCTATCTGAGTAGGTGAGGCTGCAGCTGACATTTGGCTTTGTCTCCCTCCCCCTCCAGAGCCTATGCTGTCCTCCTTGTCAGCACCCCTCACACACAACCCCAGCCGCCTCTGCTGACCAACTCCCAGCTCTTCACTGTCCAGATACAATCCACCAAGGCTGGCCCTATTTTTAAAGTTTATTTTTCTTTATTCATAATAGAGTGTACCAAGAGAGGGACAGTCAGAGATACCCCCAACAGGGTCTTATCATGCCATGATCCCCTTTCACTAGCCCTCCAGCTTGGCAGGATCTTGGTCACATGCCTGTGTGTGTGTGTGTGTGTGTGTGTGTAATTTGTTATTTATTATCATTATTCTTCGATTTTTTTTTCTTTTTTGGAGAGGTTTTTGCTATAGGGCGCGTGCACTCGCCAGACAGACAGAGAGAGACAGAGAGACAGAAAGCAGGAAATCACCTCCCAGGGTTGATGGCCACGCCGCAATCCCTTCTCCTCCATTCTCCTCCCGGGATCTTGGGCACGCACGCACACGCGCCTGGCATGAGTTTAAGCCACCAGGTCCGGGACGCGAACCGCAGTCGATTATGTGGGAGTCCAGCGACATAGCCATTACGCTAACTGCTGGTCCCGATTATCATTATTCTTCGATTTTGACAGAGAGAAAGAGAGAGTAAGAAGCAAGTTCTAGTCCCGCCAGGTTCAGGGCTTGAACCGTGGTCGGCCATGTGGGAGTCCAGTGCCTAAACCACCGTGCCACCTGCTGGCCCGCCTGGTGTGTTTTCAAGCTGACCCAGTAATCCAAACCCTCAGTCAGCACTTTCAGCACTGCAGTTCAGTTTTCTACCAAGTGTGTCATCAAGCTGGGCTTAATTTGTTTATTTTTAATTTTTTTGTTAAAATTAAGACATAGGATCCAGCCATGGTGCCAAGCACTGCCAAGACACCAAGCCGTCTATGCTGGAACCATGTAGAAGGCCTGAGTTTGATTCCCAGTCCAACCTCAGGACTGAGCTAAATGGCTTGCACCTTTAATTCCAACAACTCAAGGAGGCTGAGGCAAGAGCATCACCAGTTCACAGATCTCCTGGGCAAGTTTTCTGCTTCATTAACCTTAAAACAAAAATGCAGTCATGCACTGTGTGAGACTGTCTGAAAAAGAGCTGATTACGGGGCCAGCAAGTGGCATGGTGGTTAAGGGGACTGATTCCCATATGGCCAACCATGATTCAAGTCCCAGATCCAGAGGCTTGAAAATCACACTGGGTGTGTGCGTGTATGTGCATAACCAAAACCTTGAGAGAATAGGGAAGTGATTGTGGTGTGGCCATCCCCCGGAGGGGCCGATTTCTCACTTTCCCTCTTTCTGTCTCTGTCTCTCTCCGGCAAGCCCATGTACCGCTATGGCAAAAAAAAACTTAAAAAATTAAAAGAAAGAAAGAAAAGAAAAGAGCTGTCTATGGTGGTGATCCTGCAGCCCCAGTTGGGAGGCTGAGGCAGGAGGATAAGAATATAGTTTGAGATATTTTCTTAAAAAAAAAAAAAAATGTAAAATTACAAAGGAAAAACCCTAAGACATAAATGCACACATTAGCCTAGACCTACATGGGGTCAGGATATTATGGTCTGCCATCTCCACATCTTGTCCCATTGGAAGGGCCACAATGAACAAAACAACCCAAGATTAGATGATACCATCAAAACATAACATGAACGAGGCTGGTGCCAGCATAACACAGAATACTATTTTTCACCACACTTTTTTATTTAATAAGGAATACTCTCTGAAAGAATGATGAAAAGCAAATACATTAACCAGTAACATAGCTATTTACTACTATCATCAAGTATGACAAACGTAACTGTCTGATGTATATAATTGTATTTGCTATACTTAAGGCAACTGGTAGTGCAGGTTTATTCACACTACATTACCACAAATACACGAGTACTGCACTGCACTGCACTATAATGTTACAAAGGCTACAATACCAGTAAATGACAGGAATTTTCAGTTCCATTATAATCTTATGGGACCACTGTTCTTTCTATATGCAATTCATTATTGACCCAAACATCACACAGCACGTGACTGTACTTTTGTTTTAAGGTTAATGAACCAATAACTTCACTTAAAATGTACCCTTTACCATCATGAAGATAAACATGAGTCCACATCAATGTCAACTAATCCTTTACCTTGTGGGTCATTCCGGCCTCCTCTCCTTGCTTGTCTAAGTTTGCACTCCAACTGTGAGAAACCTGGCTCTCACTACCGATCATCTATTTAACATAACTGTTTAATTCTGGTATGAAGCCAGAACTGCAGTATCAGATCTGTTACCTAACCTGCATGGGAAACAGTATTATCAACTAGAGTACACTGCAAGCAGAGAATACAAGTGGTTCCCTTTGTCTTTAGTCTCACGGGCTCAGTGCATTTCAAAGTTACTTAAGTCAACACACACACACTGCGCCCCTTGCAGTGAAGGTGCTTTATATATTCCTAACATCCTTATATTCTTCTGACTCAGTGTGCCTTCCATTCTGGAATCCCTCACCTCCCACTTGATGTTTTATTTTAATTTGCATTCACTAAGGTTTACTTTCTCCTGTTAAGTTCTATGGGTTTTGACAGGTACACTGTGTGTTTTTGTGATGCCTTTAGTCCTCTACATATTAACATTTTACAAATAATTCTACCACTCATTCTTCAGGCAAACAGACACACTTTCGATCTTCAATTCTACTCAACAAGGTAGAGTTCTGCCTGTTTGTAGGCATCTCTTTATGCACATACTCCTTTTTTCACAATTGCTAGATTTCAAGAAAGCATCTTTCAGGTAACAGCTGTCTGTTCATGATTAAGCTTCAAAGGAAATATGTTAGAGAATTATATAACAAATAGATTTCATATCCTTATTTTGCAACAAAGTTCTGAGTGTGTCACTTAATTACTGAAAGCTGTAAAAAAAAGTTAGTTATAAATTCATCGTACTGCTTTCGCTTTCCTCTCCATCTTCCTATATGTAAGCTGGAATGATGTGGATTCACTTACTCAGCCCAGTCTCCTGATAAGGACTTTAAACAAAGTCAGTCTAGTCCACCGCGAAGAACTAGCTTACTGGACATAGTTTATTAGTAACAGCACATCAATACCAACCTGCAGGGCACTAACCGAGACGAAGGAGGCAAGTAAAGAGCGAGCACACAGGTTCCACTGCCGGGTGACACCCCAAATCTGATGAAAACCTCTTACTATGCCTGGGATTCATCTGTTACAATTAAGACCCCAGACTAAACTACGGAAGATCCTCCTCGTTCTCACACATATTATTCTTCACCCATGCTTCTTCATCAATTCCTATTTCTAATGCAAAAAGGAAAGACCTACTATCCAGTTTCCAGTTCATCCTGTAAGGAGCCTGGAAGTGGTCACTCCAGCCTAACAGCAACTAAAAGGCCAAAAACAAGCTGAACAAATCGGCAACTCTCCTTACACCCAACAGAGAAGTAAGGTCATCTGATGAACTACTGACTCAAAACTGGAGAGAAGAAAAACGGATACCAAGAAACACAGTTTACCATGGCATAAACCTACACAGAAATCAGTCACGAGTAGAAAAACCGAAACGTGGACCAGCTGGTGGCATGGTTATGAAGGCAGCAAGATCCCACAAGGCCAACCGTGCAGGTGGTGTCCTGGACACTGGCTTGGAAAACACACCAGGTGTGCGGATATGTGTGTTCCCCAAATCCCAAAAGGACAGGAAAAAGGAAGAGAAGGGACTGTATTATGCTCACTCCCCATGGAGGGGGGGGTGCTTTCTCACATCCTTTCTCCCTCTCTCCCTCTCTCTTTTTCTCTGTCTCTCTCCACTGAGAACATAGGTTCTTTTGCAATTTTTTAAAAAATAAAACCTAAACTGTAATTAACAAACTGATGGAGATGTAGTATGGACTAACTTGAAAGTTAAACACACCAGAAAGACCCAGTCCTAGGGAGGCCTCTCTTAAGGAGGCCCTCACAGGAGCTCTATCAGGTCCTCACAGTGAAGTTCTGAGAAAATAAATCCCCACTGCTTCCAGCAGGAAGAGAAAAAAAAAAAAAACAGTAACTATTTTTAAACATGCCAGAGTCATCTGTTTTTAACCAGATCTGCTCTCAGGAGGTCTATTTTACCAGAGCCTAACCTACTGGGATTTTCTCAAGTCTAAAAGACCTAGGGGAAGCAAATACCCAACTCTACGTCCCGCTAATCTTCCACTGTGAATTAGAAACACCTAACTCAAACCTCCTCTAACAACATGAGGAGGCAAGAAGCAGGCTCACTAGTGAAACTCACATCCAGGGCGCTGGCTCCCTAAAACTGAAACATAATCCCAGAACTACAGAATGCGTCTCTCCCCCACCCCCAACCTCACCACCATCTTCAAGTCTTTACACCACAGTTCCTTTTATAGTTATATCACAATTAGCTTTTAACAAAAGATTGCAAGGCATACTAAAAGGAAAAAAAAAGCAATCTGAAGGGACAGAACAAGCATCTGAACAAGACACAGATAAGGTAGGGATGCTGCAATGAGCAGATCAGGTATTTAAATATGATTAATATGCTAAAAGCTCTAATGGAAAAAAAAAGACAGTGTGCAAGAACAGATGGATAATGTAAGTAAGAGAGATGGAAATTCTAAGAAAATAAAAAAAGTACTGGAGATCAAAACCGCTGTAACTAAAACAAATTCCTTTGATAGGTTCCATAGGAAACTAGACATAGCTAAAAAGAAAGACTCTCTGAGCTTGAGGATATGGCAGTAGAAACTTCTAAAACTGAAAAGCAAATTTTAAAAAGACTGAAAAAATGAGGGACAGAGTATGTAAAACCTGTGGGACAACTACAAAAGGTATAACATACATACACATAATAGGAATATTAGGATAAGAAAGAACAGAACATTTGAAGTAATAATGACGTAGAATTTCCCACATTACTGTCAGACAGCAAATCACAGATCCAGGACTACCAAGCAGGATACAAAGTGGACAGCACAAGTAGAATCAATACAAAAACAAAACACTACACCTTGACATACCATAGTCAGACTGCAGAAAATTGAAGGAAAAAAATCTTAAAGTTGGAAAATTACCTATACAGGAACAAAAATAAAAACATCTTACTTCTCAGAAACCATGTAATAAGTAAGAAGAGTGTGAAGTGAAATATTTTTGAAGAGAAAAAAATGTTTGAAAACTACCAACCTAGAATTCTCTACCCTGCAATATTCTGCATAAGCAAAGGAGAAATAATCTCCCCAGACAGACAAGAACTGAATTAGTCACCAGTAAGCCTGCTTTGCCTTCTAAGAAATGTTAAAAGTGGTTCTACAAAAAGAAAAATAATGTCGAAAATCAGATTTACAAAAAGAAAAACCATTAGAGAAGGAAATAAGTGATGGTAAACTAAACTAATTTTTCTCATTTTCGATTACACTAACAGATTTGTCCAAAATAGCAAAAGCAACAAGGTTTTTGATGATTATAGCTTATATAGAAAAGTGAAATGAATGACAGATAGCAATTATATCAGAGATGGAAAGGAAGAATTAGGAAAACTTTGTTCCACTCAATTTTACTAGGAACCTAAAACTGTTCTTTTTAAAAAAGTATTTCATTGATACTTCCGGTTCTGGCCTGCCTCTCTCTCTCTGTGCAGATAGCAGGCCCGCAAGCATGATGAACGTCCCTAAAACCACCAGATCTTCTGTAAGAAGTGTGGCAAGCACCAACCTCCTAACATGACACAGTGCAAAAAGGGCAAGGATTCTCTGTATGCTCAGGGAAAGCGGCGTTATGACAGGAAGCAGAGTGGGGACCAGCAGTTAGCGTAACGGCTATGTCGCTAGACTCCCATGTAGTCGACCGCGGTTCAAGTCCCGGACCTGGTGGCTTGAACTCACGCCGGGCACGTGTGCGTGCGTGTGTGCCCAAGATCCCGAGAGGAGAATGGAGGAGAAGGGATTGCGGCATGGCCATCCCCCCTGCGGGGTGATTTCTCACTTTCTCTCTCTCTGTCTGGCGAGCGCACACACCCTTTAGCCAATAAATAAATAATAAATAAATAAATAAATAAATAAGGAAGCAGAGCAGCTGTGTGGACAGACTAAGCCTATTTTCCGGAAAAAGGCAAAAACTACGAAGAACATTGTGCTGAGGCTTGAATGTGCTGAGCCCAACTGCAGATCTAAGAGAACGCTGGCTATTAAGAGATGTAAGCATTTTTAACTGGGAGGAGATAAGAAGAGAAAGGCTCAAGTGATCCAGTTCTAGGCCTCATCTTTTCTACTATGAAGACGACAAAATCTTGAGGTGAATGGTCACCTCATTTGATTATAGTTCGTCTATTTGTGAGGGAATAAAGTAATCAATAAAATTCTCCTTTTGGGGAAATTTGATTCATGGTTAAAAAAAAGGGTATTTCATTAAAGAAAAAAAAAAAAAAAAAAGTAAAGCCTTTCTTACTTCACTTTGCTATTCCCAAAAGCTTGGCATTCATTTTTAGTGGTCAGTAAAATTTGTACCAAATCCTCATTTGGCACATCTGCTCAAGGGTAAATTATGTATGCAAGGGAAGGAATAAGAAACAGAGCCTCACAAAAAGGGATAAAACATCATGCCTAAACATAACAAGTAGGTGTTGTTAACTGCTCTTGCAATGACTTAGCAGAATGGGTCTTGTTGCCTTGTCTTCTCCACAACAGCCACACTGTATTTCTGCCCAGTCTTCAATCTCAGGATCTGCTTTATGAGATTGTCCTCTCCAGGGAAAGCAGGAAAATGGCAGTAGCCCCAGGGTGGAAGGAGGGAGGCATGCATGACACTCGGGGATACAGCACTGAAGCTGACCCAAGGGGGTGGAAGCTCAGAGAACACTGTACAAGAATGTGATGCTGGAAAACTATGGAAACCTATCACACTGGGAATTCCATTTTGCAAACCCAAACTCATAGTTCAGCATAAGGGAGGCATGAAAAGTCCTGAAAAGAGGAGAGAAAACATCTGGGCACCTGTGGATTAAAATGGATTTGTTCTCAAGAAGGAAGACCTATTATGTTGCTTAAGAGGATCTGAAGACTCTAAATGGGTCAGGTGAGGACATAGTTGAATTATAATATCTGACTTTATCGAGTGAACATCAATTTATATCCCTTGGTGCAAATGCAGTGCCAAACAAGACTAGAATGCTCTGCTCTCAAACACTTGTAATCCAAACATGAGGAGCAAATATACAACGGCTCTATACATACAACAGACTCTAATACTCTAGTACTAGATACTAAAAGAAATGAAAAGTTCACTCTAGATATTATGAAGAAATTACGTGGCCTAGAAAAATGTCCCAGTAAAACTTACAAAAGAGCTTACAATATTCCCAACAATACCTGTTTAACTTTCCAATTTTTCCTATCAGTTTATCACACAGGTTACTTGAAAATAAAATTGGGGCCAGTCCCATAGTACAATGGTTAAGTTCTGTGTTTTAGGAGCTACATCCCCACATGGCCAACTGAGGTTCAATTCCTGGTCCCAGTGGCTTCAAAAACATGCCACGCACATGAGCAAGCAAGCCCAAAATCCTGGATAGATAGAGGAACGGCAGAAAGGGATTGTGTCACAGTCACACTCTTGTCGGTGTATTCTCTCTCCTCTTTTCTTCTCTCTCTGGCAAACACACACATCCTATGATGATAGGACAACAACCAATTGAATCCTTCAAGGTTTTCTGTCATTTTCAAAATAATTCTACAGGTTCAGAATTTCCACAAACCTTTCCCAGTTGGGGATAGCTGCAAACAGAAAGCATCAGGGGCAACGAATGTCAAATAAGACATCAAGAGTTAAATAGGTGGCCCAGCCATGGCAGTACAGGAGGCAGGGCATCATTCTGTAGCACTGGAGTCAGTGGAAGACCATGTTTCAGATGCAGGCTCAACCTAAAACACACCAAGCAAGTGTCTGTGATCCTGGCTGGCAAGAAGGCAGGGAACATTACAACACAGTGAGACCTACCAAGGGTACTAAAAAGAAAAAAAAAGTGTTTAAACATGGTGGCTTAGCTGCTGTGGTGCTTTAACACAATGCTCTGCAAGGCTGGAAGCTACATGGCTGGCCACAAGTTCAGATCCCCAGGTCAGCCTGAAGACACAGTGGGCGTGTGCAGGGGTGCCCAAGACTTTGAGAAGCTAGAAGGCTAGGGAAAGCAGATCATGACATGACAAGACCCTGTTAATGATACACACACTATTATTTTTATTTAAAAGAAAAAAAAAGAGCTAAACAAGTTGAACATCTCTAATCTTAAAATCCTAAATTGTTTGAGACAACATGACACCAGCAGAAGGAAATTACACTGCTAACCTCATGTAACAGGCCACAGTCAAAATGCTGCAATACAAGGACACTGTACAAAATAGCCTTCAAGTAATGTGTTTAATGTGTTTATGAGACAGAAACAAAATTTGTGTCTAGACTTGAGTCACACCCCAAGATACCTCGTTATGCGTATGCAAATATTCCAAAATTTAAAAAAAATCCAAAACACTTCTGGTCCCAAGCATTTCACATAAGGGATATTCAACCTTTATTTAAAATGGAGAGGTGGGGGAAGGCCACTTGCAGCACTAAAATACACAACCAGATATTCAGATTCTGGTTGTAACTGCTACGGTTCATAGGGTAAAGGGCTCCTGCTAAAAGCTTAAATGACAAAGATATTAGGTAAAATAAGGCGCAAAATTGTTCAATAAAGAGTAGAAACTTACTTTCTGTTTTTATTTTTGCCATAGAGCATGTGTGCTTGCTGGAAAGACAGAGACAGAGATAGCCAGAAATCACCTCCCAGGGAGATGGCCACACTGCAGTCCCTTCTCCAACATTCTCAAGATTCTGGGCACACACACACACACAGCCTGAGTTCAAGCCTCTGGTTCCAGGATTTGAACCACAGTCGGCCATGTGGAAATCCAGCGCCTTGACCATTACATCACATGCTGTCCCCAACATAAACATTTCCTATTATTAAGAATAAAGAGGGACCAGCAGTTAGCATAATGGCTATGTCGCTGGACTCCCACATAGTCGACTGCGGTTCGATACCGGACCCGGTGGCTTAAACTCACGCCGGGCGCGTGAGCGTGCATGCCCAAGATCCTGAGAGGAAAATGTAGGAGAAGGGATTGCAGCGTGGCTATCCCCTCTGGGGGGTGATTTCCTGCTTTCTGTCTCTCTGTCTCTGTCTGGCTGGCTGGCGAGCGCACAAGCCCTATAGCAAAAACCTCTCCAAAAAAAAAAAAAGAAAAAAAAAAAAAGAATAAAGAATATCAGGACCAGCAGTTAGCGTATTGGCTATGTCGCTGGACTCCCACGTAGTCGACCGCAGTTCGAGTCCCGGACCCAGTGGCTTAAACTCAAGCCGGGCGCGTGTGCGTGCGTACCCAAGATCCTGAGAGGAGAATGGAGGAGAAGGAATTGTGGTGTGGCCATCCCACTGGGGGGTGATTTCTCGCTTTCTATCTCTGTCTGCCTCTGTCTGTCTGGCAAGCACACACGCCCTATTGCAAAAACCTCTCCAAAAAAAAAAAAAAGAATAAAGAATATCTTGGGACCAGCAGTTAGCGTAATGGCTATGTCGCTGGACTCCCACATAGTCGACCGTGGTTCGAGTCCCGGACCCGGTGGCTTAAACTCACGCCGGGTGCGTGTGCGTGCGTGCCCAAGATCCCGAGAGGAGAACGGAGGAGAAGGGATTGTGGTGTGGCCATCCCCCCTGGGGGTTGATTTCTCGCTTTCTACCTCTCTGTCTCTCTCTGTCTGTCTGGCAAGCGCACGCGCCCTATAGCAAAAAGCTCTCCAAAAAAAAAAAAGAATAAAGAATATCTGGCATTGATACTTGAAAATCTCTGTAACTCAATCATTTAAAAATTACACTATGAAGAAAGCTCCATGACTACTTCATTATTTTATTTTGTACTCTTTCCAAAATAAAAAAATAATTGGTATGTACATACCGAGAAGAAGGCTTGGTTGTTTTGGTTTGGGTTTCCAGTTAACCTACCCTAGCAACTTACAGATATCTAAAAGTGCCTAACAGTCAAGTTGCTAAATTCAATTAGTTGTGTAATATTCTGCAAAAGCGTGTATTAGCAACACATTTAAAAGTCAACTTTAGCATGCTTTGGGAAACACGCAAAATGTATGTGTTAAGTCTCTTTTGGCTTCTCAAAAGCCAGGCTACAGGTTTTATATAGAAAAATCTCTCTTCAACAATTATTATTAACTTACCAATTATGTAGTCTATTTGACCCCTAATTTATTTTCGTCTCAATGAGTGTTATTTTGGCTTTGCATTAAAGAGAGGATAAACGTATTTACTTGATATTGAAGAATTAAATACATGAGGTTACAGTTTCACTTTGCAATAATATGTACATCTGCTACTCATCAAAAACCATGAAAGCTAGTACCAGGTTGTTATATGCTGTTCACTGGTGTCCATACAAATGCAGTTTTATTTCTGTGTCTGGTCTGATACTCATTTGTAATGCTTTCTGAAAAATAATTTTTAAATGAAACAGAGAGTCTTAGAAGATAAACTTCATTTTAAATATGAGGGAATTTTTAAAAATAAACATATATTAACTTTTCAAGATGTCAAAATTTTCTTATGCCAGAAAAATAAAATACTTCAAACTATCAGACTAGACTTACACATTTATTTTATATAAATTTAATACAACCCAGAGGCTGGCAGGTTGTGTGGTGGTTGACGCACTGGTCCCCCACACAGCCGACCACAGTTTAAGTCCCAGACCTGGTGGCTTGTTTTCTCACTTCTCCTCTCTCTGGTCAAATTCTAAAATAATAATTAAATAAATAAATAAGTAAATAAATAAATAAAACAATTCTTAAAAAAACTGAATTGCAATCCAAAATAAGTGACTTCTATGTTAGGTAAGGGTAAAATAACAAAATTTTCAAAATGTTCACAAATCCTTAATTTGGTATGTATACTCAATCTGAATCCAGTTTCCCACAATGCAAAAAATTCAGAAATACTTAATAGTTTAAATAAAGCCAGATTGAAGGGATAAATGCTCATCTTTTATAAGATGTAATTACATGGGGCTAACAGGTGGCATGGTGGTTAAGGGCACTGGACTCTCACATGGCAGACCACAGTTTGAGTCCCAGAACTGGTGGCTTGTTTTCTCACTTTCTCTCTTGCTCACTCTCTCACTCTATCCCTCTCTGGTCAAATAAAAATAAATAAATAAATGGATGAATAAAGTTAAATAAAATAATTCTTTAAAATATGTAGGGACCAGCAGTTGGCGTAATGGCTGTGTCACTGGACTCCCATGTAGTCAACTGCAGTTCAATTCCCAGATCCTGTGGCTTAAACTCACGCTGGGTGCGTGTGCGTGCATGCCCAAATCTCGAGAGGAGAATGGAGGAGAAGGAACTGTGGTGTGGCCATCCCCCCTGGGGGGTGAATTCTCTCTTTATGTCTCTCTTTCTGAAGAGCACACGCACCCTATAGCAAAAACCTCTCCCCTCCCAAAAAAAAGATATAATTACACATAGAGGTCACTAAGTCAGACAACATTCAGAATTGAGCCACAAAACTAAGCGAGCCAGATCTATATTACTTCATGATCCTTAAAGTAACTTATATAATTCTACTTATAACAAAAAGAAGCCATTAACTTATACACACAAGGAGTCTTCGAAAAGTTTATGGAAAATGCACATTATGAAAAACTATACAAAAATGTTAAAAAATCTTTCACACCAAAATAAACCCATACTTTAATTCCATTTCTCACTAACTTTTTCAAGTCTTCTCATATTAGTAAGTATGAATAATGCCCGACGGTCATGTATCTCCAGTAAGAACAGACAACTTTCTGTCTTTACTTATGTCACAGGGCACACGTGAGAGAGAGGAGCACTGCTATAGGTCTATCACCTTATGACCCCTTCTACCTATCAACCAGCCCGTTGTTCCTGGGCATTTGCACCCTCAGGTATTCCAGGATGACCAGGCTGAAGGTTCAAACTGCAGTCACTGTGTGGGATCCAGCTTCTTTTGACAAGTATATTACCACTGTGCCATGGGGCCAGGCCCATGTAATACTTCAAAACATCAAAGTCAGAATTTCTATTTCTGCTAACTTCTTAACAAGCTAACCAGAAAATCCTCCTTTTTCAAAATACCTGGAACTACAGGTTAAATTCTTTATTTGACTTGAATGTATATACAAAATAATACAAATACTCCTTCAGGTATAGAGCTACGGTATCAAGAAAGAAGGGGCGGGCCACAGGTGGTGTGGTGGATAATGTGTTGTACTCCCACATGGCCATGGTTAAACCTGTGGGCCTGACAGCTTGGTTTCTCACTTCCTCTCTCTCTCTGTCTTTCTCTGGTCAAATTAAAAAATAGTAACAATATGGGACCAGCAGTTGGCATAATGGCTATGTCGCTAGACTCCCATGTAGTTGACTGCAGTTCAAGTCCCAGACCCGGTGGCTTAAACCCACACAGGGAGCGTATGCGTGCGTGCCCATGATCCCGAGAGAATGGAGGAGAAGGGACTGCGGAGTGGCCATTGCCCCTGAAGGTGATTTCTCGCTGTCTGTCTCTCTTTCTGGCGAGCGCATGCACCCTATAACAAAAACCTCTCCAAAAAAAAAAACCAGTAACAATAAAGTAAGTAAATAATAAATCTTTACCAAAAAAAAAAAAAAAAAAGAAAGACAGAAGGCGAAATCTTCAGAGAACAAAAATGAACAGGAAGATACAAATCAGACAAATCAGAACATGCTTGACCTGATGCTACAAAACTGCAGGATTTTCTGATCTCAGAAACTGAGGACTTCTGTTTCAATGTCAAAGCAGAGAAGATGGACCTCAGCACACACAAAGCACCGGGTTGAAGTAGGATTCCTACAAAATTCAGACTATCAGGGAACAACGAAGTAGATATACTTCCCCAGTGGCCAATGGAGGCAAGGAAAATTTTGTCTTGCCTTGGTTCCAAAAAGGTGAGAGAGAAAAAAAAATCACTGAAGACTTTCTAACCAAAAAACTACTCTCAGATAAGTTTAGGGTTTGAATGTATTTTATTTATATAATAGAGGAACTCTCAATTCCAAAAATTTAATATAAAAATTTATCTCTGCTTGAACAGAGTAATAACAACATAGGTGTATTCATATGACAAAGTTCAAACTACACACTTAAAATATGCACATTTTACTGTATATAAATTATAATGCACCTTAAAATAAAAATATAAAGCATGCTTGGCAAAAAGCAAATCAAAACCTCTCTAGAGGTATATGCCCATCTCTCAAGGAGTATGCCTCCAATAAATCCACTCAAGATTCTCACAAACAGGGACCAGCAGTTGGCATAATGGCTGTGTTGCTGGACTCCCATGTAGTCAACCGCGGTTCAAGTCCCGGACCCGGTGACTTAAACTCATGCCGGGCGCATGTGCGTGCGTGCCCACGATCCCGAGAGGAGAATGGAGGAGAAGGGATTGTGGCGTGGCCATCCCCCTTGGGGGGTGATTTCTTGCTTTCTGTCTCTCTGTCTCTGTCTTTCTGGCAAGCGCACGAGCCCTATAGCGAAAACCTCTCCAAAAAATAAAGATTCTCACAAACAAGCCCTTCCAAAGATCAGTTCATAATCCAAAATTATAAAACACTCAAGGAAACATTTCACCATGAGCAAGATACAGGGGGTACAACAAACAGCAGAGGTGAATTTCTAAGGAGCTCTGACAACTAAACAATCACATAGACATTACAAATATTTAAAGTAATAAAAACACAAAAATGATGGAATAGAATGCATGAAACAACAAGATATCTTCAAACAGTAATGGACAGCCCTAATATAATACATACATGAATTCATCCTCAGTGCACACAAAGACAATCAACAGAAGGGTGCTTAAGGAGGAACTAGGAACTGGCTAAGTATGAAAGGACCATCCTACAAATAAATGTAAGGATATAAAAAGAATAGCTCAATATTATAAAAAAGATGCTAATTCTCACCATCCAAGACTTCATAAAGTTCACGGAAAAATGGAATGATCTCAGTGTCACTACAATCAGGTAAGTCGTCGTGTAACTTTCTGATGTGATGGGTACAAAGATACAGTTCTACCTACGAAGTACTCATATACCTATATAGGAAGTACTTCTGTTCACATTAAAACAACATTGCCTTTGTCTTTAAATTTCACTTCACAAGAAACACAGGGAGGAAGAATAAGTCAAACACAAGTCTGCATTAGAAACTAAAAGTCTGAAACACTCTATAGGACAATTGACCCAGTCTTTTCAGAAAGTCTACAAAGAGTGAGAGGGAAGAAAATAAAAGAGCAGGAGCATGGGGATAGTGAGAACTACTAGAGGCATACCAAATACAACTTGTGAACTTGTTTTAGATATGAATTTCCTACTTCAAACAAACTATAGAAGATAACTTTGAGATTATCGTAAGTATCTGGATATAAACAGTAATTCATAATGTTAAATTTTTTTAATTTTGATGCATGCAAAAGACAATGGTATTATGACTGTAGGGGGAAAATGTCTATTTTGTTAGAGATGCAAAATATTTTTAAAGATGGCAATGTAAGGATGTGATTTAAAATAGCTCAGCTAACAAAAACAGCCTAAATGCCTGCACATAAGAACTTTGAACAATTAAGGTACATTCACACTATAAAATACTATGCACAAAAAATGAGGATGAACTCTGTGAAATGATATGAAATAATGCTCAAAATGTTATCACTAAGTAAAAAACAAAAGTGCCAAAGAACACTTATGGGACTAGCAGGTGGCATGGTGGTTAAGGCAACTGGATCTCACATGGCCACCCACATAGCTTGAGTTCTGAACCCAGTGGCTTGAAAAGCATGCTAGGTGTATACATGCCTAAAATCCCAAGAGGAGAATGGAGGAAAAGACATTACGGCATGGCCATCCACTCTAGTGGGTGCTTCTTCACTTTGTCTCTGACAAAAAGAGAAAAATTTTAAAAAAGAAAAAAAAGAGTATCTACAGTATATCACTCTTTTGTATAAGAAAAAAGGGAATAGAAGAAAACATGCGTATCACCAGCTCTTTTGTACAAAAAGAAATTCTGTACAATACAAAACCAGAAATGAATGAGATTAAGATACATTTAGAGGGTGAGCATGACAGACTGGAAAAGGGAGAGGTATGTGGAGACGGAACCAGCATAGAAGAGATGGGGAGGAAGAACACTTCTCTGAATATAGTAATTTTTTGCATTTTCTTTTTGACTATATTTCACACAATACCAAAGTAAATCAATAATCAAAATCAACAAGGGTATGAAGGGGGGGAATACTCAAATTATAATACAAACAGTAATAAATGTATTACAAATAAATAACGTAACCACACTGTAAGAAGAAAGATAGATAAATTTGGAAGGCAGTATTTTGACTCTACTGACAGTATTTTCATAGTATTCTGAACAGTAATTTTGTTTCTCATAAGGAATAGGTTAGTAACTTTAAAACTTTAAAACTCTCTTTCTGCTGTGGCACGGCAGTAACACAAGTGTGCTGCATGGCTGGAAGTCATATGGAGGCCAGGAGTTCAGGTCCCAGGGCTGGTCTGAAAACACGCAGGCATGTCCATGAGCACCCAGCATCTTGAGGGGCTGGAGAACTGAGGATAGGAGGTCATGGTGTGATAGTCCTCTATCTCTCTCTCTCTATGTATGTGCATACTTTCTATCATAAGTTAAAATAAAATAAAAACATAACATAAAACTATGTATACACTAGAATTGAGCAAAATTAAAAAAAATAAATAAGAAAACATACACACTTAACTGAGTTCCCTTCCTACAACTAGGTCGTTAAGGAAACTGGTAGATAAGCAATATGTCTTATGGCTTGTCATGGCGCCACTGGTAAGAGGAGTTTCAAAGGAGATTAATGAGAATGAAGGAAAAAAAATCAGATAACATTCTGTTGAACGTTTCTAATGAACAACGAAAATGTTTAGTTTCTAGAATTAAAAACACTGGGTCATCAGAAAAGTTACAACATATTGGGACCAGCAGTTAGCTGTAATGGCCATGTTGCTGGACTCCCACGTAGTCGACCGCAGTTCGCATCCCGGACCCGGTGGCTTAAACCCAAGCCAGGTGCGTGTGCGTGCATGCCCAAGATCCCGAGAGGAGAATGGAGGAGAAGGGATTGTGGCGTGGCCATCCCCCCTGGGGGATGATTTCTCGCTTTCTGTCTCTCTGTCTCGCTCTGTCTCTCTGGCGAGCGCACACGCCCTACAGCAAAAACCTCTACAAAAAAAAAAAAAAAGTTACAACATTTTTTTTTATGTTTTTCTATGCAAAAATGTGTCATGACTTTTTCGACAACTCAATATATCCATATCAGGTCAGACAGGTGGCAAGGTGGTTAAAATGACTGGATCTCACATAGCTGACTGTGTGGTTCAAGCCCTGGAACCGCACAGAGAAATGGATTGAGAAATGCAATGGGTACATGTGCATACATCCCTAAAATCCCAAGAGGAGGGGGAAATAGGTAAGAAGGGATTGCACCATGACCATTCACTATGAGGGTCTTTCTCACTTACTCTCCCTCCCTCTGTCCACACTGACAACATTTTTTTTAAAAAGAGAAAAAAATGCTAGGTTTTGTTTTTTGTTTTTAAGCAAAGATATGATATTCTCTTTCAGTATTCCTTAAAAAAAAAAAAAAAAGTAGGCTTGGGGGTGCTGGAAGGTGGAGTGGTGGTTGAGGGTACTGGACTCACATGTGGCCAGGTGCAGTTCAAGTCCCAGACCTGCACCTTGCTTTCTCACTCTCCCCCTCACCCCCCTCTGGTCAAATTTAATTAATTAATTAACTAATTAATTAATTAACTAAAGCTTTTTTTTTTTTTAAAGTAGGCTTGGAGATATAAGACAAAAATTTGACAACAGAATTCCTCATTAAATATAATTCATTACTCTGAGACAAAGTGAAAATACCAGTTGCTATACAGAATTAAAACCAGGCCAGCAGATGGCATGGAAGTTGAGGTGCTGGATCCCACAGAGCCTACTCTTATGGTTCAAGTCCCACACCCAGCAGATTGACAATCATCCCCATGCATGTACATGCATGCCCAAAATCCCACGAAGAGAATGGAGAAGGGATTGCAGGGTGGTCATCCCTCCTGGGGGTGGGGGGGGGACTTCTCACATTCTCCATCTCTCTCTCTTTCTCTGTCTCCTACAGCAAAAATTTTAAAAATTAAAACCTAGATGATAAAGATGATCTTAAGAAAGAGAAAAAGCAACCCTAAACTGACATTTGAGAAAATACATACACATGCATACATTATTTTATTCCTTTCTTTTTATACATTATTTTATTCCTTTCTTTTTTTTTAATTTCCAAGAGGATGGTCACAATAAACCTATAATCTATATTTTTCTGGCCAGATTTTTTTCTAACATACCACTCATTTTTTAAATCATAATCTCAAAAACACCATCTCCAACTATATGACTGTATACAATCTGCGTAAAAAAAAAATTTTGGAAGAGGTTTTGCTATAGGGCACGTGCGCTCACCAGAAAGACAGAGAGAGACAGAAAGCAAGAAATAACCCCCCAGGGGGGATAGTCACACCGCAATCCCTTCTCCTCCATTCTCCTCTCGGGATCTTGGGCACGCACGCACACACACCTGGTGTGAGTTTAAGCCACAGGGTCCGGGACTTGAACCACAGTTGGCCACATGGGAGTTCAGCGGCATAGCCATTACGCTAACTGCTTGTCCCATCTTAATTATGTTTTAAACAAACATTTCTTATCAAAGCCATACTGATCTGTAATTCATAAAAGACCATACTAAAATTTATATTTGCTTAGAAAATACCTTCTCCCCTAACAACAAAATAATTACAAGATTTAAAATTAAGTTTCCCCTAACAAGGAAATAATTACAAGATTTAAAATTAAGTTTAGTCATTCAAAAAGATTTACTGGGGGGAACCAGCAGTTAGCGTAATGGCTATGTCGCTGGACTCCCACGTAGTCGACCGCGGTTCGCGACTCGGACCCGGTGGCTTACAACTCACGCCGGGCGCGTGTGCGTGCGTGCCCAGGATCCCGAGAGGAGAATGGAGGAGAAGGGATTGCGGCGTGACCATCCCCCCTGGGGGGTGATATCTCGCTTTCTGTCTCTATGTCTCTGTCTGTCTGTCTGGCGAGCGCACGCGCCCTATAGCGAAAAACCTCTCCAAAAAAAAAAAAAAAAAAAAAAAAAGATTTACTGGGTACCTACATGAGGCAGGAACTATTTTAGTCATCTGGAATATACTGGTGTAAAAAAATACTTTTAAACATACTTCAAATATGACAATTTTTACACATATATATGAGATATGGAAGTTATAAATCACTTTTTTTCACTGAACTAGGCCTGCAAGCTTTTTTCTTTCCTTTTTTGTGTGTGTGTGTGTGCTATAGGGTGCGTGTGCTCGCCAGAAAGACAGAGAGACAGAAAGCGAGAGATCACCCCCCCAGGGGGATGGCCATGGCACAATCCCTTCTCCTCCATTCTCCTCTCGAAATCTTGGAGAGAGAAAGACACACACACACACACACACACGCCTGATGTGAGTTTAAGCCACTGGGTCCAGGACTCGAACCACGGTCGACTACATGGGAGTCTAGCAACGTAACCATTTTGCCATCTGCTCATCCCTGCAAGCATTTTTAAATCAGAAATTTTAGTATAATTAATATTTTACTTAATGATAAAGATTTAGTTTTATAATATCAGTCTCTGCTGTTCAGTATAAACTCACTTTAAAATGAAAACACTAAAGTTTAACTTGCTAAAAAAAATATCTAAAATGATTTGGAATATGAAAGATTCCTTAACAAATAAAAACCCTCAAACTGTTTTCAGATTTGTACCTGAAACAGATCCCTGACATCATCAAGATTACACAGTAATTGTGGAATCACACTGAGGAATTCCATTCATTCAGAACAACCACACAATCAGGAATTACTTTTACTCCCTGTAATGCAAGAATACTGCTTTCGGTAACCATGGTTGTTCATTTCTGGAACAATTTTCAAACATATATTTTCTTTTTCCTTACTCTGAATTCTACATTGCCAGTCACTATTAAAAGGAAAACAAATCTCAGACTAACAGAGGCCAAATTTAGAGAGGGAAATAAAAATCTTCCTGCAGTCTAGGCTAAATGGACTGCTTACACAAAGAACTCCATACATCCGAAAGCACACAGATGTCTGTACTAGTTCCCAGGGTTCAAACAATGCCAGTCATTCAACAGCTTTCCTTTTACATAAGTTGATGTGGGAAAGCCAGTCAGCCCTTCTGAACCTCACAACCCAGGGCCCTGGAACTCCAAGAAAGTTCTGTATTTTTCCTCAGCACTGTTTTCATATACTTTGTCTAGAAAACAAACTTAATTTTTACCCAAAAAAACCAATCTGGAGGGAACCAGCAGTTAGCGTAATGGCTATGTCGCTGGACTCCCACGTAGTCGACCGCAGTTCACATCCCGGACCCGGTGGCTTAAAACTCACGTCGGGCGCATGTACGTGCGTGCCCAAGATCCCGAGAGGAGAATGGAGGAGAAGGGATTGCGGCGTGACCATCCCCCCTGGGGGGTGATTTTTCGCTTTCTGTCTCTATGTCTCTCTCTGTCTGTCTGGCGAGCATACACGCCCTATGGCGAAAACCTCTCAAAAAAAAAAAAAAAATCTGGAAATCATCTCTTCTGTTTGACAAGTGATGCGCTCTACCTATAATTACTCTTCTACTAAAAAACACAATCTATGAGATAAATCTAAGATCATCACATCTAAAAGACATTTGATAGAATTTTTTAAGAGAGATTTTTGCCATAGGGCACGTGCACTCACCAGAGACAGAGAAAGTGAGAAGTCACCCAGAGGGTGGATGGTCATGCCACAATCCCTTCTCCTCCATTCTCCTCGCAGGACCCTGGAAACCCATGCACACGTTCCCAGCATAATTTTCAAGTTGTAGGTCTGGGACTCAAACCACGGAAGGCCACATGAGAGTCCAATGCCTTAACCACGACATCACCTGCTAGTCCCAACAGAATGTATTTTTAAATGCACGAACTTAAAATAAAATTTTAGGGCTAGCCCTGTACAGCAGTTAGCCCTGTGCATAGGGAGCCCGATCCCACGTGGCCAACTGTGGTCTGAATCTCAGCCCCTTGAAAAACATGCCAGGTGTATGAACATGAAAAATTACTTATGGGGGGACCAGCAGTTAGCGTAATGGCTATGTCGCTGGACTCCCACGTAGTCGACCACGGTTCGAGTCCCGGACCTGGCGGCTTAAACTCACGCCGGGCACGTGTGCGTGCGTGCCCAAGATCCCCAGAGGAGAACAGAGGAGAAGGGATTGCGGCATGACCATCCCCCCTGGGGGGTGATTTCTCGCTTTCAGTCTCTATGTCTCTCTCTGTCTGTCTGGCGAGCGCACGTGCCCTATAGCGAAAACCTCTCCAAAAAAAAAAAAAAAAAATTACTTACAAGATAGAGAAACAAAGGAAAAAAAAATGGTGGCATTCCACACCCCATTGGGGGTGCTTTCTGTCTCTGACAAGTGCACACGCCCTCTGGCAATTAAAACACACAAAATTTTAAATGGACCCTGTTATGCCGACAATCAAATATATACCATTGGCTGGATCCTATTTGTTTTCTAGTCGTATAATTTTTTAAATAGCCATAGGACACAAAATAGCTTACCAAATTCTGAAAGAAATTTTAGGAAAAAAACTGTTAAGGAGAGAAGAAGGTAAATTTGCATTTGTTCTCTCTTTCTACCCCCCACTTTCTCCTCTTCCCCCCAACCTTAACAATGGACACCAAAAAAATGAAAGATTGGTGGACCAGCAGGTGGCATGGTGGTTAAGGGCACTAGACTCCCACATGGTCGACACGATTGAGTCATGGGTCTGGCGGCTTGCTTTCTCACTATCCCCCACTCTTTCTCTTTCTATCTCTTTCTCTCTCTCATTCTGTCCCTCTCTGATCAAATTTAAATAAATAAAGTTAAATAAAATAATTCTTTAAAAAAATAAATAATGAAAGGTATTTCACTGGATGTTTTGACCAAACCTTTAGGCCTCAGAAAAAAAGATAGTTATTCTTCACCAAACTACCTTTGGAAGCTAAATAACACAATGTCCTACCTTCAAAACACATCATTTTTTATTATTCCAATAACTTATATTGGTTTAATCTTTGGTGAATTCTTGCATTCAATTTTTTTTAGAGGGGTGAGATTTTTGCTATAGGGCATGTGCACTCACTCACCAGAGAGACACAGACAGACAGAGAGAGAAAGTGAGAAACCACCCCTCAAAGGGGATGGTTATGCCACAATTTCCTCTCCTCCTTGGGATTCTTGGGCACACATGCATACACACACAGACACGCATGCACACACGCCTGATGTGAGTCTCAAGCCTCCAGGTCTGGGACTCAAACCATGGTTTGCCAAGCAAGAGTCCAGTGCCTTCACTCCTATGCCACCTGCTGGTCCCCTCACATTCAATATTGAGAAGCTAACGTAGATAAATTAAAGCCACAGAAAGCTCGAATATAATCATTTGGCAAACTTACTTCCTAAGATACTTAACGGACCTGCTACGCAGAAGGTCTCATTAGTTTTAGAAGACAAACAGAAATGATTAATTTGTTTTGTTTTTATATTTTTTGCTACAGGGCACTACCACGCCACCCACTGGCCCTAGGAATAATTAGTTTACTCATTAAATTATTATAACCTGAATAACCAAGAGTTGCCTGCAGACATCACTGTACCCCAGTTAGAATGGCTATTAACAAAAAGACAAACAGGAACAATTGTTGGCAAGGATGCAGAGAAAAGGGAACTCCTAACAGTGGATGGGGTATAAATCAGTATAGCTACTATGGAAAAACAGTATGAAGGTTCCTCAAAAAATTAAAAACAGATCTATCATGTGATCTAGCAATCCCATTACAGGAATCCAAAGGAATTGAAATCAGTATATCAGAGATATCTGCACTTCCTTGTTTTCTGCAGCATTATTTGCAGTAGCCAAAATAACATAATCATCCTAAGCACCCACAATCAGATGAATGAATCTTTTTTAAGTATGTACATCACAATGGAATACTATTCAGCCATTAAAAAGAGGGAAAAAGAAGCAAATCCTCCCATTTGTGACAACATACATGAATCTGGAGGACATTATGTTAAGTAAAATAAGCCAGGCACAGAAAGACAAATACTATATAATCTCACTCATACGTGAAATACAGAAAAAGTTGACATGAAACAAGAGAAATGAAAGTAGGGAGTCGAATGGTAGTTAGCAGAGCCTGGACTAGTAGCAGAGAGGCAGGAGTAGGAAGATGTTGGTCAAGGGATAAATAATTACAGTCGGGAGGACTGAATTCAGGAGGTCTATTTGCAGCATGTGACTCTGGTTAATGATCATGCATTGTATTCTCTTTTTTTTTTTTTTTCAGAGAAAGATTTTTTGCTATAGGGTACATGCGCTTGCCAGAGAGAGAGAAAGCGAGAGAAAGCGAGAAATCACCCCCCCAGGGGGTGGCCACACCACAATCCCTGCTCCTCCAATTTCCAGGGGCACACACTCACAAGTACCCAGCGTGAGTTTTTTTTAAGTCACCAGGTACAGGACTCAAACCGCAATCTACTACGTAGGAGTCCAGTGACATAATCATTATGCCATCTGCTGGTCCCAGGCATTGTATTCTTGAAAATACAAGAGGAATGGCTATTAAGTGCTCTCACCACAAAAATGACAATGACATGAGGTGATGTATTTAAGCTAGGTTTAACTATTTCACAATGTTTATGTACTTCAAAACATTATGCTGTATATTACAAATACATACTAGGTTATCTGTCAGCCTTAAACAATTTTTTTGAAGTTGACTAATCAGTTCTCTTTAATATGAGCTATCACGTGATCACTATTCCTCATAGAAATACCCAAGATGTTGTTCCACAATTTTAGTAAACCAATTATTTATAAATCCATCTTTTTAAAATCTTTTTTTTATTTTTTATTTATTATTGCTTTTTCCTCTCTCTACCAGAGAGAGAAAGGGGGGGGGGAGTGGGAAAGTGAGAAAACAAGACTCCAGGTCCAGAACTTGAACCATAGTTATCCAAGTGGGAGTCCAGTGCCTTAACCACCACACCACCTGCCAGCCCCCATCCACCCTTCTTAAGAGCTCTATGATCCTTGTAATTCTTTAACATAACAATTCTGTCATCCTCCTGGAGAGGAGGAAGTGTTAAAGTACACATGCAAATGCACCCTACGTGATTTCAAGTTGCAAGATCCAGGACTTGAAGCACAGTCAGCCATGTGGGAGTCCAACACCTTAACCACTACACCATCTGCTGGCCCACAGTACCCATTTTGTTATATAATACACTACATAACACAACTAGATATGGTGTGAATGAGAAAGCACTCTCAAGTTTTCTATCCTTATATAAGAAAGACAGTAAATTCTTATGGACAGTCCCCCCCCCCCCCCCCAACCAGAGTACAGAGCTCTGAACATACTAGTCATTTAACAGATATTTAAATTTCAATCATTACCCTAACAGTGATAAAAACTAAACTTGTCAAGGAGAACTGTTTATCTTTTCACCAAAGATGCTTCCCTAATGACCACTGAAAGCACCAAAATCCTGTGTGCTCTACAAAGCAGTAACCTCAGAAACATTTCACCACTCCTGAGATTCATGAACTCTGTTAGCAAAACACACACTTCATTTCTGGAAAACATCTTTAAAATTCTTGGCAACTAAATAGTTTGACACAATTTTACTGCGCATACAATTCCTCGACCTCCTCATCAGCATTCCCAACCCTTTTTGCTATCACCAGAGCTACTACAACATTTATTAAGCATACCATGTGGGGCCAGCCTCACAGACTGGTGGCTAAGGGGGCTAGATCCCACATGGTCAATTGAGGTTCAAATATTGGCCCTGACAGCTTGAGTAACACACCAGCTATGTGTGCATGCATGTCCTAAATCCTGATAGGACAGAGAAAGGAATGTGGTGTGACCACGCCCATTGGAGGATGCTTTCTTCTGCTCCCTCTGTTTCTGTCTCTGCCTCCCTCTAGCAAGTGCACATGCCCTCTAGCAACCTTAAAAAACAAACAAACATAAAAAACACACACAATCTAACTTCAATAGATACCTCTTAATTTGGAGACTAGAAAGAGGGGAAGTGAGATATCGCCCCCCCAGGGGGCATGGCCACACCACAATCCCTACTCCTCCATTCTCCTCCTGGAATTTTGGGTACACATGCAAATGCACCCTACATGATTTTCAAGTTGCAAGGACTTGAACCACAGTCAGCCATGTGGGAATCCAGCACCTTAACCACTACACCACCTGCTGGCCCACAGTACCCATTTTGTAAGGGATTTACCAAGAGCTATAAATTTCCCTTCTCATGAAAAAACAGGCCTTCACTGCAAATATACATTTAGTTAACCAGGAGTGAGTTATTTAACAACTTAACTTTTACTTTTCATTCAAACTGACATATTAAGTAACTTCAGAGCTTAATATAAAAGAACACTTAAAATGTTTGTGCATGTGATAAAAGTTATAAGACCTAGAAGATATTATCTTGTCTCCAAGCTATTAAGTACTGCTCTTAAATCATCATTTCTTCACTCTCTTCTAACTATAATTACAAAAAACAAATGTAGAAGAGGGACCAGCAGGTGGCATGGTGGTTAAGGTGCTGGACACTCCCACATGGCCAACCATGGTTCAAATACCGGACCTGGTGGCTTGCTTTCTCAGTTTCCTTCCCTCTCTCTCTCTCTTGTCTCTCTGGTCAAACTAAAATAAATGAATGAATAAATTAAAAATTCAATAAATAATTCTTTAAAAAATAGTAGTAATAAAAAATAAATGTAGGGAACCATAGCGTAATGGCTATGTCGCTGGACTCCCACGTAGTCGACCGCGGTTCGAGTCCCGGACCCGGTGGATTAAAACTCACGCCGGGCGCATGTGCGTGCGTGCCCAAGATCCCAAGAGGAAAATGGAGGAGAAGGGATTGCGGCGTGACCATCCCCCCTGGGGGGGTGATTTCTCGCTTTCTGTCTCTATGTCTGTCTCTGTCTGTCTGTCTGGCGAGCGTATGCGCCCTATAGCGAAAACCTCTCCAAAAAAAAAAAAAAGTAAAAAAAAATAAATGTAGAAGAAAAACCAACACCCATAAACATGGTCATTCTGTGAGTGCTATCAAAAACACAAAACTATTTATAGAAAGACCTTCCTTCAAGAACACAACCTAACTCTCCATGTTCAAGTCTACTTGACAAAGGAGGTCAGAAGTCTAAAAGTCCTGCTTTTGATCTTTTTCACTTGACGGTGAAAAGGAGTATGTGCCACCAGATAAAAACCAGGAGGAGATGCAATGAGCATGGTACATTACACAAAAACTTACCCACTTGAAGGATCTAAGGCAATAGCTCTGGGTTGATCCAACTCTTGCCAAAATAAAACTTTTCGTAAAGATCCATCTAAATTAGAAACTTCAATCCGATTAGTTTCAGAATCCGTCCAGTATAATTTTTCTCCAAGCCAATCACATGCCAGTCCATCAGGGGACAATAATCCAGAAACGACAACATTCTGTACACTCTCAGTTTTGTTAAATTCTGTTCGTTTAATGGCTTCTTCGCTGACATCACTCCAGTATATCAAGCCATGACCAAACACGAAGTCCACTGCAGCTGCATCTTCCAAGCCTCCAACTACAATCGTAGCATTTTCTTTGCCATTTGTAGCATCAACCAATCGCAAGTCCCGCCTGTTTGCATAAAGCAACAAAGGGGCCGCTAGAACAAAAAAAAAGAAAAAGTATGTAAGTAAAAAGGAAACAGACGTATTGGTTCTTACAAATTGGGGTTAAATTAGCGTTGGTGAGCAAATACAGCTGACCACTGAATAACGCACGGGTTAGGAGCACCACCCCTACGCAGACAAAAATGCACATAAAACTTTGGACTCTCCCCAAACTTTACTGCTAATAGCCTTTTGTTGACCAGAAGTCTTACTGACAACATAAACAGTTGATTAACAAACATGTTGTATGTGTATTATATATTACATACTGTATTCTTACAATAAAGCTAGAGAGAAGATGAATGTGTATATACTTGATTTGATAATTATACACCCATTCATCCCTTAAAAAAACCACAATGTAGCCCAAAGATATACACTGTTTATATGTAAACCAGAAACCATATTTAAAAATTAAAAAAACATAAGCAAGATAAAATACCTTTATAGTACAGTATTTTCCAATGTATTTATTGAAAAAAAAAAAAACTCCACATATAACTGGAAGTAAATAGTTTAAGCCCATGTTGTTTAAGATTCAAGTGTACTATCAAAAATATGAGTAAATAGGGACCAGCAGATGCTATACTGGTTATGTCACTGGACTCCCACATAGTCAACCATGGTTCAAGTCCTGGACCCAGTGGCTTAAAACAGGCAGGGCACATGTGCTTGTATGCCCAAAATGCCGAGAGGAGAATAGAGAAGGGACTACAGCGTGGTTCTGTCTCTCTTGTCTCTCCAGCAAGTACACGTACCTTACAGCAAAAAAAAAACTCTCTTAAAAAAATAAATAGTAAGTGCAAATAATAGGAAATTGTCTAAAATCTTTTCATGTGCAAAATATTTTTGTGGCATTTCTTTTGAATTATTTTTGACTTTTATTTATTATTGTTATTTTCCAATTTGACCAGAGAGAGACAGAGGGGGAAAGTAAGAAAGGAAGTCACCAGATCTAGGACTCAAATCTTGGTCAGCCACGTGAGAGTCCAATACTTTTAACCACCATGCCACCTGCCGGCCCCTTCCTGTGGCATTTTAAAGAAATAACATAGCAAGAAGGGAAATTAATTTCACCAGGGCAGCTGTTTCTTGTTATAATATTCTGTCAAATAAAATTAAAAAGCTTGGCTATACCAAGAATTGGCCAGGACATGGAGCTATGGGAACCTAATGTAGCCACACTAGAAAACAGACAGTTTCTTAGAAGGTTAAACATACAACCTACTATACTGATCTAGCCATTCCACACCTACATATTTACTCAAGAGAAATAAAAACATACATCAATAGAAAAGCTTATGCATAAATGTTCGTAGCAAATTATTTTTAATAACCTAAACTGGAATCAACACAAGTATTATCAACAGACTAACAAACAAGCTGTGCTACAGCCATACAGTAAAAAGTCATGAACTGGGGCCAGCAGGTGGCGTGGTGGTTAAGAGCGCTGGATACCCATGTGACTGACCATGGTTCAAGTCTCGGACCTGGAGGCTTGCTTTCTCACTTTCCCTTTCTCTCTCTCTCTCTCTGTCTGTTCAAAATTTAAAAAAAAAAAAAAAATGATAACAACAAATGGAAATAAGTATTTTTTTTAAAAAAAGTCATGAACTATTTGCACATTAAAAATGAATGAGTCTCAAAAGAATGCAGAAATGAAAACTAATAAGGAGTATGTACTATTACATGACTTCTAGCTATACACAGTTTTAGAAAATACCATCTATTATGACAGAAATCACATCAACAGTTACACTGAGATAAGACGAAGGGGTAGAAAATAATGAGAGGGAGGAATTATAAAGGCACGTGAGGAAACTTCCGTAAGTGATGGGCTATCTCAATTATGATGATGGTTACAGAAGTGTATACATGTCAAAACTTATTAAATCTTACACTTAATATAACTGCCATTTATTGTATATCAATTACATTTTAATAAAACTGTCAAACAGTCTGGCAGAGTCAGTTCTTCATATAACTACTTCATTGTGTTCTATATTATTAAACATTATTAGAATGACCTTTTACTAGATATAATACCAAAACTAAATATAAAACCTATCTTAAAAAAATAACATCAGGATCAGCAGGCATAATGGTTATATCACTGGACCCCCACACAGTCGACCTGGTTCGAGTCCCAGACCCGGTAGTATGGAGGTTAAGGGCACTAGACCATAGTTCAAGTCCCGGACCTGGCGGCCTGCTTTCTCACTTTCACTTTCCCTCTCTGTCTCTCTTTGTCCTTCTCTGGTCAAATTAAAATAAGCAAATAAATTAATTTAACTAAATAATTCTTTTAAATATGTAGCTAGATGACTAAGAAATTGAACTTTTATTTTTTATTTTTATTTATTTATTTTTTTTTTAGATTTTTGACATAGTACATGTGCACTCACCAGAGAAATAGAGAGGAAAAGCAAAAAATCACTCCCCAGGGGGAATGGCTAACCCATTATTCCTTCCCCTCCCATTCTCTTGTGATTTTTCTCATTTCCTCTCACCTTCTCTCCCTCTCTCAAGGGGGCACACACAACCTATAACACATTTTTTTAAATCTTAAAAATAAATAGGCAAATATAGCTAATGTAGAATTAGATAGCACAGACCTAGAAGCTGGAATTAAGAACAGGAATGAGGAAATAAAAACAAAATCAGACTTAGATTGCAATAATCTGCATGGTCCTCTCTCATAATTACTTATTCAAGGTCTAAAACTGTCATCCAAAGCAAAGATGAAGTGCCATTTAAAAGTAATCACTCTGCTTCTAGGTAAATTACTCTTAATTTCACAAAGTTAAGAAAATCAAAAATGTAGGGAACCAGCAGTTAGCGTAATGGCTATGTCGCTGGACTCCCACTTAGTCGACCACGGTTCGCGTCCCGGACCTGGTGGCTTAAAACTCACGCCTGGCGCGTGTGCGTGCGTGCCCAAGATCCCGAGAGGAGAATGGAGGAGAAGGGATTGCGGTGTGACCATCCCCCCGGGGGGGTGATTTCTCGCTTTCTGTCTCTATGTCTCTCTCTGTCTGTCTGGTGAGCACATGCGCCCTATAGTGAAAAACCTCTCCAAAAAAAAAAAAAAAAAATGTAAAGGAAAAGTGATTTTTAAACCAGTTACAGATTGTGCCTACCAAACAGCCAAAAACATACACAAGGTCCATCTGTAAGCATAGCACGAACTTCCCTTCTAAACTTAATCCAAATTTCTTAAGTCAAAGGAAAATGGGGAGATCGTATTTAAATTAAAAAAAAAAAAAAACAGAAAGTGACTAAGAGTCCTTTCTGCTTATTCTAAGTCTCTGCTGCAGCTATGGCAAATTCCTACGGTTCCCTTACAGATAAATGTTTCACTTGTCTCAGGCCATCACACGACTCAAGGATTTATCAGTCCCCACTGCATCACCTTATGCTGACCCACTCACACTATGTGCCAAGTACAAACATCAGAAGAAAGATCCCTGTTAGTGAAGGGGGTGATGCTAAGTGCTGCGCAGGACTGAAAGCCAGCCATGGTGACACAGGCAGCAGGGCGCCACTCCGCAACGCTGGAAGTCATGTGGAAGACCATGGGGGTCAGATATGAGGTGGACCTGCATATGCCAGGCACTTAGACACCCATAATCCCGGCTGGCTGGAAAGTCTGAGGCAGCAGGCAAATTGAGGCATAAGTCCCTGTCAAGAGGGCCTCTCTGTCTGCATCCCTCTCTTCCTCTCTATCACGAATGAGAAAGAAACTTTTAAAAGGGGTAGGGGCTGGTTCTGTGGCACAATAGTAATGCTCTGCTCCAGTGAACCTGGATCCCACCTGGCAACTGTGGTTTGAATTCCTGACCAAGCTGGCCTAAAACACACCAGGAACGCACATGAATGCCAAGACCTGATGGCTAGAGGAGCTAAGGAAGGGGATCCCAGCGTGACCAGACCCTGTGGAGGGCACTCCTCCCTCCCTGTCTCTCTCTCTCTCTCTCACACACACGTGTGTGCACATGAGCTCTATTATGAATAAAGGGGAAAATAATTAAGAAAAAAAAGTCCTATAACACTTAAAATTTAAAATTCAAGCATTATAATCATCTAATGTTTATTGGGCATCTTTATGGCACTACCCACCCTTGGAAATTGTACACCAAATCTGTACATGGCACTTGGTGACAGCCAAATCTTTCATGACTTGCAAATAAATGCTAATATTTCTACTGAGTGTTTTTGTTCTACAAAGTCCAAATAAACTTTCTGGTCATTTAAGGCCTCACAATTCGTCTGAGTACAAAAAAAAACACACAAACAAAAAAAAAAAAAGGCAAAAGAAATCAAACAAAAAAGGGTGATGAGGGAAGAGTTCATCTTTTTAAAATAACCGGTACTGGCTATAATTGGGGATTTCAGAAGTACTGTACATAAACCTGAGCACTCTTAAAAGGCAAACTGGGTTAGCCCCACAGTGCAGCAGTTAAGGGAGCTAGATCCCACAGGGCCAACTGTGGTTCAAACCCAAGCCCCAACAGCTTAAAAAACATGTTGGATGCGCGTGCTCACTCTCGTGTACATGCTTGCACTCTCTCTCGCTCTCATGTGCTCTCTCTCTCTCTCTGTCTCTCTCTCTCGTGAGGACATGTGCCCTCCAGCAATTAAAAAAAAAACCAAAGGAAAAACTGAAAAATCAAGGGAAATCCTAGAGTTCATCCTGCCTAAACACCTGTCTTTCAGTTTTAAGTTTACTTAAGTATTTCCTTCACGAGAAAAGAGGTGGCGGAGGGAGAGAAAGTCAGTCACCTGACAGGGTCTGATCACACTGCAATCCCTGCCCCAGCCTTCCAGCCAGCTAAATCAATGATGCACCGAGCATGTTCAAGGTGACGTGGGGTTCCAAACCTGGGGCTTTCCCATGTGGCTCCAGTGTCATGAGCAGCACCCTACTGCCTGCACACCACGGCTGGGCCCCAACCAGCCTTCTGATGCTTGAATACTTTCTACTATATTGTCACTGGTATCTTTTCAGCAATGTATTAAATGTGTCATCTGATCTCTAATACTGTTTTTATCTATTAAAGCGGTAACAAGAGATCTACATATACTCACCCCCTGATCGTAGCATACACACCAGGCACTTAGTATCTTCCATTCCAGGATCAACCATGGTGGTGTGGGCTACTTTGACACTGCTACTTGGAGACAGGCCACAAGGAAGCCTGGGTTCAATTCTCAAACCAACCTAAATAGGCTGTGTATGATGGCACACACCTGCAGTACTAGCTAACTGGGAGGCTGGGCAGGAGCATTAGGGAATGACTCAGTCAAAATCAGTATCTATGTATTGGGTCTCCGAAAAAGTTATGTCATGTTTTTGCATAGAAAAACACATCATGGGGAGCCAGCAGTTAATGTAATGGCTATGTCGCTGGACTCCCACATAGTCGACCGCGGTTCGCATCCCCGACCCGGTGGCTTAAAACTCACGCCGGGCGCGTGTGCATGCGTGCCCAAGATCCCGAGAGGAGAATGGAGGAGAAGGGATTGCGGCGTGGCCATCCCCCCTGGGGGGTGATTTCTCACTTTCTGTCTCTATGTCTCTCTCTGTCTGTCTGGCAAGCGCATGCACCCTATAGCAAAAACCTCTCCAAAAGAAAAACACATCATGATTTTTCTGACAACACAACATCTATCTCATTTTAAAAAAAAAAAAAAAAAAAAAAACAAGAACCAGGGACAAGTAGATGGCATAATGATTACATTTAGTCAACCACAGTTCAAGTCCTGGACCCAGCAGCTTAAAACTCACATGCATGCGCATTCATGCCTAAAATCCCTAAAGGAGAATGGAAGAGAAGGGATAGCAGCGTGGCCATCCCCCAGGGGGTGAATTCTCACTTTCTGTCTCTGTCTCTCTGTGTCTCCCCGTGGAGCTCACACACACTATAGCAAAAATCTCTCTTAAAAAAAGAAAAAAAAAAAGGAAAAAACAAGAACAAAATAAAACTTCTATTTTAGAGAGCTTGCTTGCTAACTTGCTAAAATTCAGATAATCTAAACCACCACCATCACATCTCTTTAGCAAAGCACTCCCAGGTGCTCAGGAATCATTGTTTTCTTTTATCAAACGCCTACCAAACTTTCTCTAGCAGCCTTTCTCAACTGATTCTGCTTTTCTGAAGACAAATCCCATGCCTTGTCCTACATTCTCAAAACATTCTCTCAGATAACCTCATCAAATGATGTCAGTGAAGCAGGAAGCAAGGTAAATGCCATACAACCCCAAGATCTCAAAAATTTATCTGTATCACCACCTATCATCACTTATCTTGTCCTCAGTCTCGAACGAAAAGCTGCCCTTCATCCTTTTTGAGGCTAAAGTAATACTTTTGGTTCAAGCTACCTCCTTCCTATAATTTGATCTGTATTTCTTATATATTTAATGGCTCATGCCAGGTCCCTGCTATCAACAACTGTTTTGGGACCAGCAGTTAGCGTAATGGCTATGTTGCTGGACTCCCACGTAGTCGACCCTGGTTCGAGTCCCAGACCCAGTGGCTTAAAACTCACGCAGGTGTGTGTGCGTGCCCAAGGTTCCGAGAGGAGAATGGAGGAGAAGGGATTGCGGAGTGGCCATCCCCCCGGGGGGTGATTTCTCGCTTTCTGTCTCTCTGTCTCTGCCTGTCTGGTGAGCGCACGCGCCCTGTAGCAAAAACCTCTAAAGAAAAAAAACTTGTTTTAACAATACTCACCTTGTTACCACCAATAGAATAAGATTTCTGCTAACCACAAAGTCTGACAATATTGACATTTTCTTTTCTTTTTTTGGAGAGGTTTTTGCTATAGGGTGTGTGTGCTCTCCAGAAAGACAGAGACAGACAGAGAGACAGAAAGCGAGAAATCACCCCCTGGGGGAATAGCCACTCCACAATCCCTTCCCCTCCATTCTCCTCGCAGGATCTTGGGCACGCACGCACATGCATCTGGCATGAATTTAAGCCACCAGGTCCGGGACTCAAAGCGCAGTCGACCACATGGCAGTCCAGCAACATAGCCATTACTCTAACTGCTGGTCCCAATACTGACATTTTGAACTAACATTCATTAGCTAGTAATTCCTTTAGTCTTTCAACCCAACATGCAACTAAAACTGCTTTCTCCCAGTCTTCAGAACCAAATGCAGTGGCCATTTCCTGGTCCTGTTCCTGACCTCTCTGCACAGCACTGCTGACCATATCTTTATTGTACCTACACAGAATGTTCTTACACTATACCACCTATATCCATGCTTGGCTGCCGTTTGGATTTGTTTTGTTTTGCTTGGTTTTATTTATTTTAGAGAGAGATTTTTGCTATAGGATGCACCATTTGCTGGAAAGACAGACAGTAATCGAGAAATCACTACCCAGAGGGGATGGCCACACTGCAATCCCTTCTCCTCTGTTCTCCTCTTGGGGCTTTGGGCACGCATGTACACACACCTGGCATGAGTTTTAAGCTGCCATTCAAGACTCAAATCACAATCAACTATGTGGGAGTCCAGCGACATAACCGTCATGCCATCTGCTGATACTGCCTTTTGTTTTTAAACTTCCCTCCTAACTTCCCATATTTAGGTACCCCAAAACCTCCACCATTCCCCACATGAGAGTATAGAAAATTATCCACTTCATAAGGTCAACAAGACACTCTATACAGCCCATTTCTAAATCATCATTTCAGCCTAACTTTAAATTCTGCACCTACAACTTCATGTTGGCCATCTCTTCTTACTATTAAATTAAATTCACTATCTTCCCTCAAAAAAAGTCCTCATCAGTCGGAATCAACAGATGGCATAATGGCTGAGTTGCTGGACTCCCCTGTAGTCGACTGCAGTTCGAGTCCCGGACCCGGAGGTTTAAACTCACACATTGCCATTACACTAACTGCTGGTCCCCTCTTCATTTTTTGATCTACTATCCTCCTCTAGGCCTTCATAATCTTACATCTAAACAACCAAGACAGTAAGTGACTACAGAATTCCCTTTACTTACAATGCTTTTACTTTTCCCAACTCAAAAAGGGGATGGACAGTACAGTGATTAAAATGCTCCATTGTAGGGACCAGCAGGTGTAGTGGTGGTTAAGGTGCTGGACAACCACATGGCTGAATACCATTCAGGTCCCAGACCCAGCAATTTGAAACTCAAGCCAAGTTCATGTACGTACATGCCCAAAATTCCAAGAGGAGAGTGGAGATTGCGGTGAGGCTATCCCCTTAGCGGCGGCCGCGGCGGGGGGGGGGGGGGGGGGGGGGTGTGTGATTTCTCGTTTTCTGTCTGTCTCAGTCTCTCCAGGAAAAGCACATGCCCTATAGCAAAACTCTCTACCCCCAAAAAATGCTACACTCTAAAAGGCAATTCCACATAGGAAGTTTCCCAGTTCAAGTCTGGAGACCTCCATAAGTACTCCAGGCACACACCTGGTCATCATGCCAGGCTGGCTGAAGCCTGGGGTAGATCTCAGCTTCAAGACCCTTTTGGGAATACTGTCTCCCTCTCTTCACCTATCTCTCCATTTCGTGTTCTCTCTTTATTGCTGATAAATGAAATAAACTTTTAAAAATTTTTCTGATTCTCTGTCTAAAACATAAAAGCCGCAATACCTCAGCTCTCCACCGCAGGACTTGTACCTAAATTTATCTTTTTAGCCTCTTCACTATACAGACAGGTTTTCAACATGTAATCTGAGAGCACCTCACACTCCAGCACCACAGGCTATTATTTATGTTCCTGCCCATCTATACTTCTCTCCTGGCAAGCAAAGCTAAGTCATTCAAGGCCAGTTCAATCTTACCTACTCTTTGAATCTAACTGCCTCAGCCTTCTTTCTTTGAGCCTTTGCAATACTTACACTTATTTGATATGTGCATTCTTTTTTTTAAGATTTAATTTTATTTGTTGTTATTATTTCTCTTTTTTCGTTTTTTTAATTTGACCAGAGGAAGACAGAGAGAGAGAGAGAGAGTGAGAAAGCAGGATGCCAGGCCCAGACCTTGAACCATGGTCTCTTATGTGGGAGTCCAGCACCTTAACCACCACACCACCTGGCAGCCCCAATATGTGCATTCTTTACATGCTATTTCCCATCACAATTACAATCTCAGCCCCTAGAACAAGTGTCGTAGTTTATAACTGATTTCAATTTCAATGACTAGTATGGTTTACTGCATATGGTAAATACATTTACTAATATTTAAAAAAGTACCCTCTAAAACTTTTTCCATAAACCCAAAGGATTTTACATTTAAGTAATGACCAAGAGCTCACAAAAGCCTATTACTTACCAACACGGACTTAGCTTGATCAAAGTTCAGTCAGGCTTCTCTCCTTCCCACAAACACTTCAACCTTGGCTATCCCTAAGCTTAAAGCTAATACAAAATGTCCTTTCTTACCAATCCATTCAGAAATCAGATGACTGTAGGGAAAAAAAAAATCTCTCTTAAAGTTGCCCTGGTTGGGACCAGCAGTTAGTGTACTGGCTATGTCACTGAACTCCCACGTAGAGGATCACGATTCGAGTCCCAGACCTGGTGGCTTAAACTCACACTGGGCGCGTGTGCATGCGTGCCCAAGATCCCAAGAGGAGAATGGAGGAGAAGGGATTGTGGCATGGCCATCCCCCCGGGGGGTGATTTTTCGCTTTCTGTCTCTCTGTCTTTCTGGAGAGCACACATGCCCTATAGCAAAAACCTCTTAAAAAAAAAAAGTTGGCCTGGATTTTGCTGGTTTGAATGCTTACTCCCAAAAGTTCATGTGTTAGAAATTTATCTGTAATTATAATGGTATAAAGAGGGTAGAAACTTAATCCAACTATAGTATTAAGAGGTGGGATTTTTTGGAAGGTGATTAGGATTAGATCAAATCATCAGGGTAGATAACCCATGCTTGACTTCTGGTGGCTTCATAACAAGAGGGAAACCAGCCCTGGTGGTACACAACATTCTGCAATGCTGAGGCCACATGGAAAGGTCTTGATTTGCTGCCCCAGTCTCCCTGTACATGCTAGAAGGAAATGCAACCTGGTTGGCTGAAGTTATTAGGGTGACTAAGGTGTGAAGATCCACTAAGGTTGCCTGCCTGCCTGTCTGTCTGTCTGTCTCTCTCTCTGTTATGGAAGAAAGAATGAAGCTTTTCAAACAAAGAAGAGGAGGGAGAAGGACAGCGACCAGAACCGAAAGACAGGCAGCTCTTGCCCTCCCACCATCTGATACCCTATGCCACCTCAGGCCTCTGTAGAGAGTCCCTACTAACAAGGTCTTCACCAGGTAGAGCCTCTTCATCTAGAACCTCCAAAACTGCAAGCTGGGTAGCCCTTTTTTAATAAATTACCTACTCTTGGTATTCGATTTTTAGCAACAGAAAAACAGACCAAAACTTTTGTTAGCTCCCAGTCACTTGCCCCACTCTCCCACAAAGATCCACCGACAATACTTCTATCTATAAAAGCCCTCTTGTGTTTGATATTGAGACACCTGCAAATCTTGTGGTCAGAGCATTCGCTCTACTGCAATATTCTTTCCAAATAAAGTCTCTCCCCTACCAAAGGCAAGATTTATTTTCTTTGGCATGTGTATGGTGACAATGGCTTGGATACGGATTAGACTTCGCCTATAACCTGTGGCATCTCCACCTCAATAATGGCACTGTTGTGTATCATCTGAAACCTCCATCAGTTTAGAGGTTAAGGGATCTTTTCTTGAGTTCAACTCTTGAACTAATAATGCTCCACACATCTTGTCAGCTGCAGCACAGTAAGAAGTTACTTTCCCCCTCTTCCTTGGCTCTTTGAGTAGAGAACAACTCCCTGACTCTTGAGCAGGAATATTCCTGGCTACTCTGTGATGCTTCTGTTTCCTCTTGACCCTGTAGAAGGGATTGCAAGAAGGAACTTCCTTGGCTCCTCACTAAAGAATACACTCCTAGCTCCTTTGAATTTTTATGCCTAATTTAATTATTTATTCCTACAGGTACCTATCACTCCTGCAAATGCCCCTCATCTTCTCCCACTATGTGCTTCACCATTACAGCACTACAGCTAGCCCTTGAACACAGGTTGAACTACACAGGTTCACACTTAAATGGAGAGCTGTCTCAACAAATACATTTAAAAAATACAATACAGCGATGGCAGGTGGCGTGCTGGTTAGGGTACTGGACTCCCACGTGGTCGACTGTGGTTTGAGTCCCAGACCTGGCAGCTTGCTTTCTCACTTTCCCTCTCTCTCTCTCTCTGGTCAAATTAAAAAATAATAATAATAAAATAAATAATTATTCTAAAATAAAGTACTTCTGTAAATATATTTTGTCTTGCTTATGCTTTTCTTAACTTATTTTCTCTAGTTTATTTTATTCTAAGAATACAACATATAATACACACAACATAAAAAATATGTGTTAACTGTTTACAACTGGTAAGGCTTCCAGTCAACAGCAGGCTATTAGTTTTGTTTTGGGGAATCAAAAGCTATACACAAAACCTAGCCTAGATAGCACAGTCCATAACATACTAGATCCAGTGCTGGAAGCCACATGGCTGCTCATGTGTTTGGATCCCCAAACACACTGGGTGCACCAGGTGCCTGGGATCCTGAGGAACTAGAGCACCAGGGATAGGGCATCATGTGGTGATGATTTCATGATCCTCTCTCTCTCTCTCTCTCTGAGTATTCATATACACTATCAGTTTAAAAAAAAAATTTTTTTTAAGTTCCATGCAGATTTTCTACTGGGGATGGGGAACAGTCAGTATTTCTAACCCATGTTATTCAAAGGTCAACTGTAATTCAGGTCAATTATCTTCAAAAGGGACAGGATTTACTAAAAACAATTTTACTCCTTGGGAAAGTTAAAATGCCCTCAAGCTGGCTCAGCTAAAGCTTTTCACTTCCCATTATCACTCACTCTCCTTTCCTCCTTTTTACTACCTTCAACCTTCTTTTCCTCTAGCTTGACTCTCTGCATCTATTACCCTTCAATACTCCGACTTCCTCAATCCCTTTATCCACCCTTGTCAGACCTTTCCCTTCCCAGTCCAACCTCTCAGCAGTATCTCTGGTCACTCAAGCTTTAGGTTCCCCATTCCCCACTGGGGACTCACGAAGCTGGAAACAGGCTGTATCTTTCATCCACTCAGATGGGCTCCGTCTCTCTTTAGGGCTTCACTCAAATTCAGTTCAGTCTCCATAAGATTACATAGGCAAAGGAAACCTTACAGGTCTCTTCCACACACACTGATGGTGGCAGGACACTTCAGGCCTTTTACTGACTGAGCAGATGACCACGAGTTATCCCATCTGCCATAAACACAACCTGGTAAAAATATTAACGTGGGAGTGACAAGAACTGGCTCTTTTAAACAAACTCCAGTGAGCTGAAACTTTTAAAGTGAAGTATAAGCTGTCTATAAGTTTGTGTGTACATACAAATATATGTATGTATGTTTTATTATATATAATGTGTATAAACTTACTACCTTTAAACACATTATAAATTAGATTATAAAATCTCTTAAAATAACTCTAATTGGCTTAAAGATAAATAAGTGTTCATATAACTTAAACATTTTCAAGATTTGAGAAGTTGGGACCAGCAGTTGGCATAATGGACTCCCATGTAGTCGACTGTGGTTCAAGTCCGGACCGATAGCTTCTTAAACTCACGCTGGGCGCGTGTGCGTGCGTGTCTAAGATCCTGAGAGAAGAATGAAGGAGAAGGGATTGCAGCGTGGCCATCCCCCCAGAAGGTGATTTCTTGCTTTATGTCTCTCTCTGTCTTTCTAACGAGTGCATGTGCCCTATAGCAAAAACCTCTCCAAAAAAGGAAAAAAAAGAAAAAAAAAAGACTTGAGAAGTTAAGAAAAATAAACTTCTTATACTACTTTCTTTTAATTAGTAAAAAGATACACACATTCACTGGAGACAGAGAGAGAGAACATGAGAAAGCACCCCCAGGGGGGTAACTATGAAACAATACCTTCTCTATTCTCTTGGGATTTGGGACACACATGCAAATGCACTGGGTGTTTTTCAAGCCACTGGGACTAGAACTCAAACCACACAGTGGGCCGTATAGAAGCCAGCTACCCTAACCACCACATCACCTTGCTGGCCCAACTTCTTTTTTTTTTTTTTTGGAGAGGTTTTTGCTATAGGGCGCGTGCGCTCGCCAGACAGACAGAGAGAGACAGAGAGATAGAAAGCGAGAAATCACCCCCCAGGGGGGATGGCCATGCCGCAATCCCTTCTCCTCCATTCTCCTCTCGGGATCTTGGGCACGCATGCACACGTGCCCGGCGTGAGTTTAAGCCGCCAGGTCGGGGACTCGAACCGCGGTCAACTATGTGGGAGTCCAGCGACATAGCCATTACGCTAACTGTTGGTTCCCTGGCCCAACTTCTTATACTTTCAAAAGTATCTCAACTTCTTATACTTTCAAAAGTATCTTTAAAGATACTAATCCAAATGTTTTAACAATCTTAAGTTTAAATTATTTTAAGAATACCATTGGCAAATGAGACTCATTTATTGTTGGTTTCATTAAAAGAGCTAGGTCTTCTAAGTTACCAGCACTAACTATTAACACAAGCATGTTTTAACTCTACTTGGCTATGTTCTTCCAACCTTTTATGAGTTTACTAGTCTAATAAAATAGCATTACATATGCATTTGTATTCAGCCAAGTTAAATCATTAATCTAACAAACTTTCTTCCACTAGTAATCATGTTTTGTAATAAGCCAACTTGAAGATATTTTCCAAAAATTTTGCTAACTAAAAACCTTAGACTTACACTAAGTTAATCATAGTAGTCATTAAATACCTAGGTCATTCCTCAGTTTTTAAGAGAACACTGGGGACCAGCAGGTGGCATGGTGGTCAAGAGTGCTGGATTTCCTCCCACATGGTCGACACGGTTCAAGTCCCAAACCTGGTGATTTGTTTTCTCACTCCCCCCCCCAACTCTGTCCCTCTCTGGTAAAATTTAAACATAAATAAATAAGTTAAATAAAATAATTCTTTTTAAAAAAAAAATAAAAGAACACTGAAACATAACTTCAAGTTTATATAGTTTTGACTCTTGTTTTTCTGGTAGAAAAGCTACATATATTTGGGTCTATTAATGAGCATACTCATTTTTGTCACATTGAGAAGTTATATTTTCAGAAAGTGTACTGCTATAAAACTCTGTAATATGTATATTCATAAGCTCTGCTAGCCTATTACAAAATACTAATAAATGACAAATAGTTTCACAATTATTCATTATAGTTTTTCTCTGTAAAATGGCAGTTACTCTAATTAGAGTAAGTTAAAACCTTCTATGTAAATAAGCTTCCAGTAGGAGAAATAATGACAGAAAGGAACAACTTAGTATGCAAGGTATGCAGATGTGTTTTTGTTAAGGAAAAAATAAAAAAAGGTTTTGTCCTCAAGTAAAATGATTGTGGGATCAGCAGAGGGCATAATGGTTATATCACTGGACTCCCACATGGCTGACCAGTCTGAGCCCTGGACCAGGGGGCTTGAAACTCACGCCAGGAGCATATGCATGCATGCCTAAAATAACAAAAGGAGAATGGAGAAGGGATTGAGGAGTGGCCATCCCCCCTGGGGATTGCTCATTTACTGTCTATCCAGCAAGCACACATACCCTATAGCAAAAAATCTCTCTTAAAAAAAAAAAAAAAAATACCTGTTCCAAATAATTGAGAAAAAGGAAAATGTAGAATAAAACTTTATTTGACAGAGAAAGTTATAAAACATTCATGAAAAATGAACTTTATTTGTCATGGTCAAAGCTAGGAAAGATTTCATGAGTTTATTTAAAAGATTTTCAAGAAGTATTTTTGTCGCAAATACTACACTTAAAACTAGATTTTTTGTTCTCTATTACAAATTACCAAATTTTCCTGGGTTATTAGTCTTTTTTGGGAGAGAAGAGATTTTTGCACTAGGGTGCACATGCTCATCAGAGAGACAGAAAGACAGACAAAAAGCGAGAAATTACCCCCCAGGGAAGATGGCCAGGTCGTAAGCAATCCCTTTTCCTCGGTCCTCCTCCTGGGATCTAGGCACACACAAACATGTGCCCGCCATGAGTTTTTTTTTTTTTTTTTTTTTTAAGAGATTTTTGCTATAGGGTGCATACGCTCACCAGAGAGACAGAAAGCAAGAAATCACCCCCTCAGGCCACAATCCCTCCTCCTACCCTCTCGGGATCTTGGGCATTCACACACACACCCAGCATGAGTTTAAGCTGCCCGGTCCAGGACTCAAACCATGGCTGACTACCTGACAGTCCAGCAACATAACCATTATGTCATCTGCTGGTCCCCTGGCATGAGTGTTAAGCCACCAGGTCCAGGACTTGACCCACAGCCAGTCATGTGGGAGTCCAGCAATATAACCACTATACCATCTGCTGGCCCCAGAAAGCAAACCACCAGGTCTAGGACTCGAACTACAGTCAGTCATGTGGCAGTATCCAACACCTTAACCACCACATCTGCTGGCCCCTAGTCTGTTTCTTTGTTTTGTTTTTTTAAAAGAGAGATTTTTGCTATAGGGCACGTGATCTTGCTAGAAAGACAGAAGCGAGAAATCATCCCCCAGGGGGTATGGCCACACAGCAATCCCTTCTCCTTCATTCTCCTCTTAGGATTTTGGGCACGCACAAACATGCACCTAGTGTGAGTTTTAAGCCACCAGATCCAGGACTCGAACCGCTGTCAACTACGCGGGAGTCCAGTGACATAACCATTACGCCATCACTGGTGCCCCCCAGTCTGTTCTTAATAAAGAGGTTAGAAAAGATTTTGCTTTGTCTTCTGAATAATCCCCATAGAAAATAAAGATTCTGTGTCTTATCAAAATTTCCTGTGCTTGATGTGACTTTGTCACGTCCTTGATTATTTAAAAAGTCTTCTCATTTTTGAAAGAGCTATGGTTCTTTACCATCCTATTACTTCCCATGTTAACGTCTTTAAAACTTAGTCACTTTGGTTAAATATGTTGCCAAGTATTTTTCTCTCAATGACCCATGACCCTGTTTAATCAAACATTCAAATCTGCTGACAATTTTGACATGCTACTTTTTCAAAATCAAACCTGAAATGTCTTGTGCACCAACTATTGTCTTTGAGATTTCCCACAGGGAGTCTAGAAAATTACAAAGAGCTTATATTTTTACTGTAAAAAAAGAGATGTTAAAAATAATTACGTTGGGGGGACCAGCAGTTAGCGTAATGGCTATGTTTCTGGACTCCCACGTAGTTGACCACAGTTCGAGTCCCGGACCCAGTGACTTAAACTCACGCCGGGCACGTGTGCATGCGTGCCCAAGATCCTGAGATGAGAATGGAGGAGAAGGGATTGTGGCATGGCCATCCCCCCTAGGGGGGAGGATTTCTCGCTTTCTGTCTCTCTGTCTCTCTCTGTCGAGCGCATGCACCCTATAGCAAAAACCTCTCCAAATAAATAAATAAATAAATAAAATAATTACATTGGGGCCAGCAGATGGCGTGGTAGTTAGAGGTGACTGGACTCCCACATGTTAACTGGGATTCGAGTCCTGGATGTGGTGGCATGCTATCTCACTTTCCCTCTCTCTCTATCTCTCTCTAGTCAAATTCAAAAATAATAATAATAAATAAAGTTAAATAATTTTTTTGAGAGATTTTCGCTATAGGGCACGTGCACTCGCCAGACAGAGAGAGAGAGACATAGAGACAGAAAGCGAGAAATCACCCCCCAGGGGGGATGGCCACGCCGCAATCCCTTCTCCTCCATTCTCCCCTCAGGATCTTGGGCACGCACGCACATGCACCCGGCGTGAGTTTAAGCCACCAGGTCCGGGACGCGAACCACGGTCGACTACGTGGGAGTCCAGCGACATAGCCATTACGCTAACTGCGGTTCCCAAGTTAAATAATTCTTTAGAAAAAAATAATAACTATGTTTATCTGATCAAATGTTATTAGTTATATGGAAAGCATCGTCATATCAAAAGAGATCCTTACTTTTCCTAGGTTAAAGTTCTATGGGTAAGATTTTATTAATATGAACAGCTAAGAAACTATAAAAGTTTATCAATGCTGTCATTATCTCTAGTGTCCAAAGTTTATTTTTAGTTATTTCTTCCATGAGTGAGAAAGACAAACACAAAGGCACGTTCAGGCACTCCGGACAGAGTAATCACAATCTGCCCTCAGCCTCAGTCAGCTCTGGATCATGTGCACACAGTTCAGGCGTGTTCAGAGAGATCTCTGGACGTGCACCTGGAACATCCCATGCTGTCAACCTTGCAGAGTGCTATTACTCATGCTGTGAACAATAATTTTAATATTATTATTATTATTATTATTATTATTATTCGGGCCACTGTGTGGCCTCTGTCCATGGTCTAGTTCTACTGACTAGAGTCCTGGTGCTGGCTTGTCCACTGTTAAACAACATTACAGTGTCATCTGTCATAATTTCAGGGAATGTTTAAATGTTACCTTAGTCACAATTTATTTTTTCTTTTTTTTTTTTTGGAGAGGTTTTTGCTATAGGGCGCGTGCGCTCGCCAGACAGACAGAGACAGACAGAGAGACAGAAAGCGAGAAATCACCCCCCAGGGGGGATGGCCACGCCGCAATCCCTTCTCCTCCATTCTCCTCTCAGGATCTTGGGCACACACGCACACGCGCCCGGCGTGAGTTTTAAGCCACTGGGTCCGGGACGCAAACCGCGGTCGACTACGTGGGAGTCCAGCGACATAGCCATTACGCTAACTGCTGGTCCCATAATTTGATTTATTTAATTAAATTAAACTACAGTATTTTCTAAATAGGCCAGTGGTTCTCATGTTACTAAAGGAATTTTATTATATAGATCTAACTCCAGACTGACTAAAATTTTTTTTGGTTTTGCCACAGGGCATGTACACCAGCTCAAGAGAGGCAAATTGAGAAACCACCCTGCAGAGGGGAAGGCAATGCTGCAATCCCCTCTCCTCCATTCTCCTCTTGGGATCTTGGACACGCATGTGCACACGCCTGCCATGATTTTGAAACCACCAGGTCCAGGACTTGAACTGCTGTCGGTCATGTGGGAATCTAGCACCTTAACCACAACGCTACCTACTAGTCCCCTGACTAAATCTTTTTACTTAATAATTTTGACATAGTCTTGGTAAACTCTACATATGTCTGATATATGCATGGCATATCATGTCTCAGAATTACTATGTATCTTTTAGATTTTTTTCTCTGCAGATTGTTCACCTAAATTCACAAATTACATATATATTGCCACTCTTCCTTAAAATAAGGTTAATCATTATGCTTTTAAAAAGTATGTCTAGGGACCAGCAGGTGGTGTAATGGTTATGTCATTGGACTTGCACATACTCAACCACAGTTCGAGTCCCAGACCCAGAGACTTAAAAGTCACACCAGGTGCCTGTGCACGCGTGCCCGAGATCCCAAGAGAATGGAAGAGAAGGGACTGCGTGTAGCCATCCCCCCAGGAGGTGATTTCTCGCTTTCTGTCTCTCTGTGCCTACAGCAAGCACACACATTCTATAGCAAAACTCTATTAAAAAATTAAAAAAAAAAAAAGATGTCTAAAACTTCTTGGATTTACTTGATTTTGCTCTGCTTATCATAAAACTACCAAACTTCTTGATTAACTGCATTCTTTTTTCTGACCAACTCTCATTAGGTCTTTCACTTTAAAGACTAGTGGTAATAAATTAATCACATTTTCAGTTAGAAGTTTGTAACTACACTGTAAGTTTTTTTGTCATCTACTGATGCTCCCCTGAAAGCACCTGCAAATCAACAACAGACCACAATGCCTGTCTTCCATAAAAAGGGACTGTTGAAAAATGACTGCATGAGGTACTTGGACACTAGCTTCTGACAGCATCACTTAAATAACTTTGAGACCACACCAACAGACTGAGTCAGGATTTCCAAAAAGCTAGTAGAGAAGCAGATGGGTTCATGAGACTGCTGACACAAATCCAGCAGAACAGGAATTAATTACATAGGGCTGAATGATGAAGGATGATTATGGGTTTGGTTGAAAATATTGCTGATGCTTTAATGTCCTATTTTCTGGATATCAGAAACTCCTTTCTCTCTATTCTTAAGCGATCTATAATGCGTAACAATTTAAGCAGACTGTGCTTTTGTCAGCCAAAATAAAACATCTATCTTTTTCTCTCTGCCTAACTCTTGTAGAATTCAAAAACTCTTATTTAGTATTTTTATTTTCATAGTAATAAAGTCATCTGCATAGGTTCCAAGTGTCTGCCTACTAGTTGGCAACACTGGTTATACAACCAAGGCTTTGACTGGAATGTGGTATTTAAAAGCAGTGTTCATTTAATCAGATATGACCATACACTTCTAAGGAACTACAGTTGCCTTTAGGAGCTAGAGCTTATAGACCTCTTGAGAAAATGGCTTAGAGTTCCCAGCCAAACAGGTAAATAAAGGGCGTTCCACTTCCTAGAAGGCCCACAAACCCTAAAATATTTGGGGAACCATAAGAAGACACAAACTCACCCAAATCTGTAGGTATGACTAGTAAAATCTGATGGTTTTACCTTCCTAGACTCAAGAGGCTTTTAATATTTTTTTAGTTGGCAGATAGCACATTTGATCATGAGAGAGAGAAGGCAACCACCAATGGAACAAGGCGGGCACAGGTGCACAGGTGTATTTAAGCTACTGAAGCTAAGATTCAAAATTCAGTCTGCAACGTGGGATCTGGTTCCCTTAAGCATGGCATTCTGAGGCCAGCCCCTGGACACTTTTTTTTTTTTTTTTTTTTTTTTTTTTTTGCTATAAGGCATGTGCACTCCCCAGAGACAAAGAGAGGGAAAGTGAAAAATCACCCCCCAGAAGGGAGGGACACACCAAAGTCCCTTCTCCTCTCAGGATCCTGGGCATGGAACCACACATGTCCCAAGTGTCTTTCAAGCCTCTGGGTCTGGGAATCAAACTGCAGAGTAGGCCATGTGGGATCCAGCTGCCTTCACCACCACACCACCTTCTGACCCTCAAGAGGCTTTTAAAAATCCAATGTGGGGGCCAGCAGGTAGATAAGACGTTGGACTCCCAACCAGTAGGCAGACACTTGAACCACAGGGTCGACCTTGGTTCAAGTCCTGGACCTGGTGGCTGGCTTTCTCACTTTCCTTTTCTCTGTCTTTTCTCTGGTTAAATTAAAAAATAATAACAATAAATAAATTAAAGTGAAGTGGTGGTTAAGACGCTAGACTCTCATATGGCTGACCACGGTTCAAGTCCCAGACCTGGCAGCTTGCTTTCTCACTTTCCCTTTCTCTCTGTCTCTTTCTGGTCAAATTAAAAAATAAATAATATAACAAATAATAAAATAAATAATTCTTTTTTTAAAAATAATAAAAAAGAATCCAATGTGAGATTCCTTAAAAAACCTTCAGCAAAACAAACTGAAGGGGCCGGCAGGTGGCGTGGTGGTTAAGGGCACTGGACTCCCACATGGTGACTGGAATTTGAGTCTGGAACCTGGCAGCTTACTTTCTGCACTTTGTCTCTTTCTCTCTCTCTCTATCTCTCTCTCTCTCTCTCTCTGTGTGTGTGTGTGTGCGTGTGTGTGTGTCTCACCCTGTCCCATGAGACCAACTTCACAATGACTTCCACCCTATCCTTAATTGTAACGGATTTTGTTTTAAACAACAGGAGGACTGACAAGTGTTCAGCATAATTACCCATTACTTACCCACGACTTGGCCTGACCAAACTTTAGTCAGCCTTCTCTCCTTCTTAATTCCTAAACTTTGGCTTACTCTAAGCTTAAGCAAGTAGCTGCACAACTTCTCCCCTCATTCCAAGCATCAGCTGACTACAGAAAACTTTTTTCCAGTAAAACCAAACTGATCACGCAATCTGCTCACTCCTACCACTTAGCCCATAGCCTCACCCACTTGGCCCAAACTCCCACAAAGTTTCTGCTAGCCCTGCTTACCCCTCTCTATAAAAGAAAAGCCCCTTTCTGTCTGGTTTTTCAGATCCTGTAGTAAGCATGGTCTTCCAGTGCAATAATTCTTGCAATAAAGTCTCTTCTTACCTAAATTCAGACTTTTTGGTTACATCATTATGACAAACTACCTCTCTGCAAACTCCAAATTGACATTAATATTTATCTTCCTGTACCAAGTGATCAGTATCATTCTCAAAATCATAATAAAGCTCAGGTAAAATTGGGCACGTACAAAAAACATATGTCTAAAATTACTGCCCAGCAATTTGGCCTTATTTAGTCATTTATCTTCCTAAATTTCTCTCTTTAATTTATTTATTTTAATTGGCTACAGAGTGTATGTGCTCAGTGGAAAGAGACAGAGAAAGTGAGAAAACTCTATGGGAGATGGCCATGCTTCAATCCATTCTCCTCCATTTTTTTCCCAAACTTTGAGCAAGCTGTACATGCACCTGGAGTGTTTCTCAAGCTGTGAATCAGGGACTTGAACCATGAAGTGGGCCATGTGGGACCCAGCCACCTTAACCACCATGTACCAGAAGCCCCTCCCACACACACTTTTATTCCTTAAAGACAGAGACCACAAAGTGGGCCAGGTGGTATCCAGCCACCTTACCACCTTCACCAGCTAACCCCTTTATTTATTTTGTTAAAGACAAGGTTTTACTATGGCACAATCCCCTGCTTCACCCTCTGAAGCAGCTGGGATTATAAGCAGACACCACAGTATAGAGCTTTCTAAGGCGGACTAGGAATCAAACCCAGGCCTCCCATGCTGCCTCAGCCTACCAAGTATCACCATCTACCAGGGCATGCTATAGCAACTGGGACTAGACTGGGTAATTCTTAACATCACTCTATTTTTATTATTCTAGATACAAATTTGGTAAAAAGGTTTAACTGAGACAGAGCTATTCAGAAGTCATTACAAGAATAATGGGGCCAGCAAGTGGCATGGTGGTTGGGGCACTGGACTCACACAATGCCAACAGTGGTTCGAGTCCCGGACCAGGCAGGTTGCTTTCTCGCCTTCTCTTTCTCTCTCTCTCTCTCATCAAATTAAAAAATAATAACAAATGTAATTAAAAAGTAATAATTCTTTAAAAAACATGAATGATATGATGGTGAACTACTGAGTACTTTTCAGGCAGAAAAACAGAACATTAAGGTTTTTTTTTAATGTTTATTTCTGTAACTTCAAAAGCTGAGATTTCAATGGTAAGACAGACAGTGGTAAAATATATGCTTTACAAGGCTGAGTCCTGTGGGAGGATTTCTGGTTTTTGTGTGGAAACCTCCCTAAGTTTAACAAACACAAGTGTCTATGACCCAGGTACGGCTGAGACCTACAAAATACAGTATCTTTAAATAAATATATGGATATAATTAAATTACATCTCCCAGTGAAGCTAGCCAACAATGTAGAAGGCTCCTATCCCTAATATTCCTGTACTTAGTTTGGTTTGAGTGAAGCAGTGATAAAATAATGACTAAACAAAGCCATCAGAGAAAACTGCCTCCTGGGCAAAGGCATATAATTTGACAAAAGCATAGTTTTCCAATATCTGGGTGGCTATTAAAAAAAAAAAGAGGGGCCAACAGGTTGTACAGTGGTTAAGGCGCTGGACTCCACGTACCTGATTGCTGTTTGAGTCCTCGACCTGGCTGCGCACATCTGCATGCATGCCTAAAAACTCAGGAGGAGGGAACCAGCAGTTAGCATAATGGCTATGTAGCTGGACTCCCACGTAGTCGACCGCGGTTCGCGTCCCGGACCCGGTGGCTTAAAACTCACGCCGGGCGCATGTGCATGCGTGCCCAAGATCCCAAGAGGAGAATGAAGGAGAAGGGACTGCGGCATGACCATCCCCCCTGGGGGATGATTTCTCGCTTTCTGTCTCTATGTCTCTGTCTGTCTGTCTGGTGAGCGCACACGCCCTATAGCGAAAACCTCTAAAAAAAAAAAAAAAAAAGGATTACAGCATGGCCATGCACCCTAGAGAGTGATTTCTCACTTTCCTTCTCATTGTCTGTCTCTGTCTCTCCAGGTAGCACACATGCCCTATAGCCAAAAAAAAAAAAAAAAAAAAAAACTGAAAAGAAAAAGACTTACAACTAAATTAACAGGGCCAGCAAGTGACGTGGTTGAGGTGTTGGACTCCTACATGGCGGTTAGAGTGTTGGACCTGGCGGCTTGCTTTCTCACTTTCTCTCTCTCTCTCTCTCTCTGGTCAAATTAGAAGGAAAAAAAAAAAAGATAATGATAAATAAAAATAAATAATTCTCTGAAACTAAATAAACAAACAAAAAGAAAAAAATAAGTAAATTTTAGGGCCTGTGCACACACCAGAGAGACAGACAAGGACAGTGAGAAAGTGAGACATCATCTCCAGGGGGTGGCCATGCCACGATCCCTTCTCCATTCTCCTCCCAGGGTCTTGGGCGCACACACACACACATGCCCAGTGTGCCTTTCAAGCCACCAGGTCCAGGACTCAAACCATGACTGGCCTTGTGGGAGGGAGTCCAGCGACATAACTGTTACACTATCTGCTGGCACAGATTCTGTGTTAACCTTGTTTGGAAGATTAACAAATAATATATTTTTTTAATTATTTAACTTTATTTATTGTTATTATTTTCCAGTTTGATCAGAGCAAGACACAGAGAGAGGGAAAGTGAGAGAGCAAGCCACCAGGCCCAGGACTTGAACCACAGTCGGCCATGTGGGAGTCCAGCACTTTTAACCACCATGCCACCTGCCAGCCCCAACAAATAATATTTTTTAAAAAGATTAATTCTTTTTAAAAATAAAAATTTTTAAGAGATTTTGCTATAAGGCACGTGCACTTACAGAGAAACAAGAGACAGACAGAAAGACAGAAAGCAAAAAAATCACCCTCCAGGGATAATGTCCATGCTACAAACCCCTCTCCTCTACTCTCCTCTTGGGATTTTGGACACACACGTACATGCACCTGAGAATTTTAAGCCACTGGGTCCAGGACTCAAACCACAGTTGACTATGTGGGAGTCCAGCAACATAATCAACATGCTATTAACTGGTCTCAAAAATAAATTTTTTTAAAAAGACTAATTTTGGGCAAGCAGGTAGCATGATGGTTAGGGGGCACTGGATCCCACATGGCCGACTTCACAGTTCTGAACCCAGCAGCTTGGAAAACACAGTAGGTGCATGTGCATGCAAGCATTCCCAGAGTCCCAGGAAGAGAATGAATTGAGTGTGACGTGGCCATCCCCATTGGAGGTGATTTCTCCATTCCTTCTCTGTCTCTCTCTGGGGAATGCACGTATCCTATGGCAAAAAAAAAAAAAAAAAAAAAACTAAAAATAATACATAAAAAGATTACTGATGAAGGGACCAGCAGATGGCGTAACGGTTACATCACTAGACTCCCACGTGATCGGCTGCGGTTCAAGTCCCGGACCTGGCAGTTTCAAACTCAAGCCAGACACATGTGCATGCATGCCCAAAATCCCAAGAGGTGACTGGAGGAGAAGCAAATGCAACCTGGCCATCCTCCCAGGGATCTGATTTCTCACTTTCTGTCTCTCTGACAAATACATGCACCCTACAGCAAAAATCTCTCTTTACTGTTAGGGCCAGGAGATGGTGTAGTAGTTACATCACTGGACTCCCAGGTGGCCAACCGCAGTTCAAGTCCCAGACCCAGTGGCTTGAAACTCATGCCGGGTGTGTGTGCATGTGTGCCCAAGATCCCAAGAAGAAAATGGAGAAGAACTGCAATGTGGCCATCCCTCCGGGGGTGATTTCTCACCTTTCCTCTCACTGTCTCTGTCTCTGTCTCTCTCTCTCTCCAGTAAGTGTACGGACTCTAAGGCAGAAGATCACGTTCACCTCTGCACTTTTATTTTTACTGAAATATAATCAATAACTTTAGGTCTGATATCCATTAATAACATACACGACTTCATATGTTTTTCTGCCTAAAACTGTAATTTTATTTTATATCCCTACTCTTTCTTAAATTGGTTTCAAGACAGCTAAGCACTTATACATGACCCTTCCAAGCAAGGTTAACAAAGGCACTAAAACAAGCAAGTTACATAATAGTCAGTAGGATCATAGCATTAAAGTACCAGTAATTTTCACCAAATAGAGCCCAAGTATATTTTACTATTTTCTAGTCTCATCCTTGAACAGCCTGAAACTTGTAAGAGTACTCAATGCCACAAATAATACAAACAGCTTGAGAAAAAAAAAAAAAAGAATATGCCATAATGTTTATGTACTGAAAACTAGTATTTTAAATAAATAATTTTAAGGGCTGTCTATTCTAACTGGTTTAATCCGTCTATCTGACTAAATTTAAAAAGTTATTCATCTGCAGCAGTATTCTATTCATCAACGTGAGCTAATTTTACAGAAGATACATAAACACTCTCGTGAAAACATGAAACATTGCATGAAACATGCAATGCAGGAACTCAACATAGGATCTACTTGTCTTGCAGGGAGTAGCCCAGCAAGTAAATATATCAAATTTTTGTAAATAAATAATGCAGTTTCTCAATTAGAGAAAGTTCACATAAAATTATTTCAACCGTACCTAACTCGTTTAAAATAAGTATTTTTTTTTCTCTTTTTTGGAGAGGTTTTTGCTATAGGGCGCGTGCGCTCGCCAGACAGAGACAGACAGACAGATAGAAAGCGAGAAATCACCCCCCGGGGGGATGGTCACGCCGTAATCCCTTCTCCTCCATTCTCCTCTGGGATCTTGGGCACGCACGCACGCACACACGCCCAGCGTGAGTTTTAAGCCACCGGGTCCAGGATGCGAACCGCGGTTGACTATGTGGGAGTCCAGCGACATAGCCATTACACTAACTGCTGGTTCCCTAAAATAAGTATTTAATCAACCAAACTATCTCGTCTCTAGCTATTTGAAATAATCATCCCCCAAAACTGTATTAAGGTTGTAACCCTTTAGAAAGTAAAATATGGCCCAGTCATGGAAGCGCAGGCAGTTAGGTAGTGCTGCACCATACTGGTAGCACTTGGGAGGGTCTGGTGTGAACCTCAGGTCTACCCGGGCATGCTAGTGCACCCACATGCACCCTTGACTCTGGTAGGCTGGAAAGCTAAGATGAGGACCATGTCATGACAATAACTGTTAAGGGTACTCCTCCCCCTGCCCATAAAAGAAATAAACTTTAAAAAAAAATAAACAAACAGAACCAGCCCATGACATGGTGGTTAAGGCAGCTGGACCCCACGTGGCTGACCGTGTGGTCTGAGTACAAGCACACACACATCCAAAGTCCAGACAAGAGGCAGAGGAAGGGGAGAGGATTGCAGGCGGCCATTTCCCACGGGAGGTGCTTTCTCACCTTCCCCCTTTTGCTCTTATTGTCTCTCATCCTTTATTGCACATGCCCTCTGGCAGATTTATTATTTAGGTAAACTTATCAGTAGCCATTCTGTTTTATATCAAACAAAAGAGGAAATATCAAAAATAGAGGTATTTCATAAAGCTTGTGCAGAAAAATCAAAAAAAAGTTCAAGAATCATTGGACTAAACTTGTCAACTGCCAAAAACTGTACCCAGAACATAGCAGGCATTTAAAAAAATGTTCTACTGATCTTTCCTGGTCACTAAAATTGCTTTTAATAAGGCCATCTTAATAATAATGACCATCTAGTCAATGTCTACTCCTGACAGTGCACAGTACTACCCCTTCGGAAACGTTCCCTCAACAATTCTCACAAAAATCCCATCTACTAGAGGAAAAAACTAAGGTTAAATAACAAAGTGAGATAAAGTAGAAGCAAAAGCTGAAGCAGAAGATTTGAACGTCATCTGTTTGACAACAAAGTCTGTACTTCTGCTATGACGCACTTCGTAATAACCTCCAAGTATAAACTTCCAATAAAACGTCCATGATGAAAATGGATTTTCTCAAGAGAAGTTACCACGGCCTAAACAGTACTACAAATTGTTACTTCTTTTTCTAATATGTTCAAATTATTCAGACAAAAATACATGTTCTCATAAAGTATTTCCATTTAGCAAATGGAAAGACCACCAATTAAAGCCAACAAAAAATTACCTGAAAAACTGAACCGTGGGAAATCACTGTTAGCCCTGATAACAATGAGCTAAAATTTTTAAGTTTCATAACCAGCCTTACTCTCCAGCCAGGTCCCAGGGCAGCAGCACAGACGACGCCATTCCTGGAAGACATGGAAGTCATGTGGGAAGGCTCCAGTTTCCCATCTTGGATCTATCTCAACATGCTGGGTGCACCCATGATCCTGGCCGGCTGCAGTGCCGGGGAGGTGGGGGAGTGGGGGAGCAGAGCATACAGAGCCTGTCCAGGGTGCCTGTTTCTCTCTCTCCGCCTGCCCCTCTCTTCCCCTGTTCTCCCTCTCTGGGGGGGCGGGGGGGAGGGAATTTAAATAAAAAAATTCTTCCCGAGCCAGATAAGCACACCTAGGGCCAAATAAGTAAGTAGAGATGAAAGTACCATGAAACTGTCATCAAATATCAGCAATTTACATGAATCAACTTAATACTTTCAAGATTATTTACTCCTGGTTTGCTCCAGGTTTGTTTCTTTTTTTTTTTTTTTTTTTTTTTCTTTTTTTGGAGAGGTTTTTGCTATAGGGCGCGTGCGCTCGCCAGAAGACAGAGAGAGACAGAGAGATAGAAAGCAGGAAATTCCACGCTAGGGATCTTGGGCATGAGTTTAAAAACCGCGATACGTTAGCGACAGCCATTACGCTAACTGCTGATCCCCCAAAACAAAGTTTCACATTGTTTATGGGAAAAAATACATTGTCAAGTTTGGGAAATATTGGGTTTAACGAAGTTATACTTGATCTTTTTACCTCAGGACTTCTTAGAACCCTTAATGTGTTAATATGAATTGTGAATCTCCAAAAGGATTCCTTGCCTTAATAAAGACAATAGAGTATACAGAAATTTAAGTGACTTACCCAAGGTCACACAGCTAATGGTAAACTTACAACCATAACCTAATTGTCCTGATTTCCCCTATAAAATTCATTCTACTTCAAGATTTTATAATATCTGGGTTTTTTTTTTGTTTTTTTTGTTTTTTTTTTTTTTTTTTGAGAGAGATTTTTGCTACAGGGTATATGCACTCACTGGAAAGACAGAGAGACAGAAAGCAAAAAATTACCCCCCCAAGTGGGGGGTGGGGGGTGGCCACACTGCAATCCCTTTGCCTCCACTCCCCTCTTGGGGTTTTGAGTATGCATGCATACACACACACACACACACACACACAGGACCAGCATGAGTTTTAAGTTGCCGGATCTGGGACTCGAACTGTGGTCAGCTATGTGGGAGTCCAGCGATGGAAACATTACGCCATCTGCTGGTCCCTAAAATATCTGATTTTAGAGGGACCAGCAGTTAGCGTAATGGCTATGTTGCTGGACTCCCACATAGTCAACCGTGGTCCGAGTCCTGGACCCGGTGGCTTATTAAACCCACGCCGGGAGCGTGTGTGCGCGTGCCCAAGATCCAGAGAAGAGAATGGAGGAGAAGGGATTGCGGCGTGGCCATCCCCCCTGGGGGGTGATTTCTCTCTTTCTATCTCTCTGTCTCTCTCTGTCTGGCGAGCACACGCGCCCTATAGCAAAAACCTCTCCAAAAAAATATATATATATCTGACTTTAGAAACACTTGGCAAGGATCACTTCTATGGAAATATGAGAAAGGTTTGTACCGGCAGTATTAACTACCATCCCATCAAAATAAGCAAGTACCAAAGATTTCTTATATAACAATGAAAGACTTCTCAAAGAAAATTAAGATATAGCATTTACATAGACCATACACACTGACAGTATTGCAAAACCTTCTATTCTTATCAAAAACTTCCTCTAAAAAATAAGAGAATTTTTTCTAATCAGTAGCAAGACGGAAGAAGGAATGGTAAGGAGAGCAACCTGAATTATGAGGTCCTTTAGAACAAGAATTCTGTATGTTTGCCTCCCTCCTACATCAAAGGCTAACACACAGAGCATTTTCTATATGTATCTACTGAATGAATGATAATATGAAAAAAATAATAAAAAAAATTTCTGCTCTACTACTTCACTGTAGGACCTCAATCAAGTTGTATCATTTCTTTTTTCCTCCCACATGATGGGGGCCAGGATTCAAACCACAGTTGGCCTTGTGGGAAAAGACTACACTAACCACCAGGTCATATAACCAACCCTAAGATGTATCATTTCTGAATTAGTCTCCCCACTTGTAAATGAAGCAGTTAGACACATGATTACAATCTCTCTACTTTTAAAAATTTATGAATCTGTAGTCAGAGAATTGCACAGTGATTAAAAAAAAAAAAAAAACCCACACACAAAACTCTACAGCTGACTGACAGGAAAATTCTGGGTTCTCCTCTAGAGAGCTCCCTGAGTACACTGGCCAGTCATGGGCATGCCCATGATTCATAGCTGGACGAAGCAGGCGTCAAGACCCTATTGGGGGTACTGTTTGTCTCTCTTCTCTCTCTCTCTCACTCATGGGAGAAATTTAAAAAAAAAAAAAAAAAAAATTGTGAGTCTTACACAAATTAAATCGCCAACTCCCAGAATTTGAAGCTATATCCACAATCAAAAACTGGAATGGAGACCAGCAGTTAGCGTAATGGCTATGACGCTGGACTCCCATGTAGTCGACCGCGGTTCGAGTCCTGGACCCGGTGGCTTAAACTCACGTCCGGCACTTGTGCGTGCGTGCCCAAGATCCTCAGAGAATGGAGGAGAAGGGATTGCAGCGTGGCCCAACCCCTGGGGGGGTAATATCTCGCTTTCTGTCTGTCTCTGTCTTTCTGGTGAGCACATGCGCCCTATAGCAAAAACCCCTCCCAAAAAAAAGAAAAAAAAAAAAAAAGAGAGACTGGAATGAAGCACTTTATTTATATTCGCTACTTCATTTAATACAGCTAATAACCCTGCAAATTAAGTAAGTATCACTACCCACATTTTATAGGTAAAAAAACTGAGGTCCAGAGAAGCTGACTAAATAGAGCAGAACCACAAAGTTAGGGCTTTAAATTCACGCTTCTTGGGCTTTAAACCCAAACTTCTTTTGTGTTGAAGACTCCAAATCTTTCCATTATACCTTGTCACCCAGTGACAGGGCTAGGGATGGAGCCCAGATGATGACAGGATCCCCTGGCCCTCAGCTACTGGTCAAACAGGGCACAGAACTAAAGGTCTCCCCAGTTCTATCACGCACTTAAAGTTAAAGCGGCAACTGTTCTGGGAAGGAAAATAACCGTAACACAACAAATTAATCACATTTTCTCCTTGGAGTCCAAAGTTGACTAGTGCTATTATACCAGAGGATGACATTATCAAGAGATGAAGACCACCTAAATTATATGCAGAAATCTTTCATTTCAGAATGCAGTTTCCATTCAAATAATATGTACTCACGGTTAAGCTCCGTTAAGTGGAAAAACCTCCTAAATTTAAAATGAGATCTCCATTTTTTAAAACTGTTTGCTGGTAGAAATGAGACAATTTAAACTATTACCTCTTCTAGGCCTTGTTACCTATCACACTTCAAAACAAATTACTACAAAGACAATTTCTCTGACCTCCAGTAATGAACAAACCCCACTCTGGGCTAAAACCTGGTGAAAAATAAACGGCATTTATATCACATCCTTCCCCTCCAAGATACACACGTGAACAACCAGAAGCATCCCAGGATTCTAACCAATCAGCTGGCTCTCAATTTCATTAACTCTATTAACCTTCTGTCAATATACATATATATATATATATATATATATAGAGAGAGAGAGAGAGAGAGAGAGAGTCGTTATATATCATTTATCTTGTAGAGAGAATTCACCCAACATGAAATACATCTCAGACCAGTCCAGCTGAGAATACTATACATGTTGTCATCAACAGGTAATAAGCGATTTCTGTGTCCCACAACTGTCTTACTTCTGTTTTTCTCCCTAATAGCCTTCCCTACACTTTTCCCCCTCCCACCCTCCTTCCAGTCTCCAGTGTCCTTAACAACCTTCTGTCTTAAAGTGTGTGTGTGTGTGTGTGTGTGTGTGTGTATGTACATGCTTATGTCTAATATAATTGTTGCTCACATCTACAGGAAAATTCCTTCCAATAGAGATTATACTATGTACACTTACTTACTAAACTTCTCAAGCACATAGCGCTGCATTAAATTCTCTACCATGAAAGGCCAATAGAAACTCTCTCTGGGATCTACACATGGAAATGGTTCAGAAGATGCTCACAATGCATTGTAATTATTAAATATAAGTAATATGAATGTCAGCACAAATGCTGACAAAAATCACTAAGGAAAATATTCTCCTCCTCAAAAAAAAACAATCGCTATCATCCAAAATACATGTATCTACACAGGGATAACACACCTATCACTTTTATTTTTTTGTTTATTTTTTATACATTCAACCACTGCACACACCTGCCACCTTCAGAGCACAAGATCGTCACTACGGTGTTCTATAAACTTCCTAAGTTTTGGAGGACTTAAAATTTAGTTTACTGAGTGAACAGCTAAAAGTCTGCAGAGATTCATAATTGAAAAGAACTGACCATAAACACAAGTGAGAATTTTAACAAAATCAAAAACTACAAGCCCCTATATCAAGCAGAGTAATGTTCAAAAGCGCGACTTCGACATTAGTTTCAGAAGAGCTGTGGAAAACCTCGCGGGCCAACGTAAATACCTTTGCAAACTGTCACAAAATCAAAGGCACAGCCTAGGTGTCAGCTTTGCAGTCCAATTCGAAACATCCCAGGATCGTCAAATTTAAGCGACTCCCGGGAGGAAATTAACCGAACAGTCTACGGTATTTACCGAAGTGCCAAGCCATCCCCAGGGGTACGCAGCAAATGATCATTTAGGTCCCAACCCAGGCTCCTCTTCCCACAAGGATGACTTTCCTCCTGGTGCCAACTGTACACTTGCAGACTCCGAAAATAGGGGCGAGCCCTGAATACCACGGGTTACGAGGCCAACGTTCCTATGTTACCATGGGCAGAAGCTGCGAAGATCCCCAACGCAGAAACGCTCCACCTATAACCCCGGAGTCACTTTCCCACTGTGTTCTCGCCCAGGATCACTACATCCCAAACGGAAACCAATTATTAGTTGTACGAGGTCTGCAAAAATTGTCAGAGGGCTTTAAAAGTTCCCCTACGAGATGGGGGCAAAGCGGGGGCTTCGCGGAAGGCGGCCAACGTTCATGCACCTGGGGCTCCCACCTTCTAAAAACCGAAATACGTACAAAACCCCTCTTCCCTGTCGACGCCGGGCAGAGGGGCACGGACGCTCAGGCATTCCGACAGGACGGGGTGCCGGGGGCCCCGCGGGCGAGCAGCCCGGACAGCGTGGGCCGGGCAGGGGTCTCATTGTGGCCAGGCGGTGCGCGCAGCCCCTGCGCCCGGGCCCCTTTCTCTCGCTCGCTCCCCACGACCAGGCCTCTCCCCGCTCCCGGTCCCTTCTCCGCTTCCCCTCCCCCCCGACACACCACAGGGCCACCTCCCCCCAAACGCCACCAACTTTCCTGCCCCCCACGCTGCCCACCTCTCAGGAGCACACAGAAACTGCAGGCCAGGAGGCTCCTCAGCACGGCCCCCATCTTCCCTTCTCGCGTTCTCTTCTCTCACCGGCGAGGGGCGGCCAGCAGAGGGGGAGGCGAGGAGCCGGGGCGGCCGCCGCAGCGGCGGGTCTGCACGCTCATGCTTCCCAGGGAGAGAAGAAAGAAAGGGGCACGTCAGGGCTGGGCGCGCGCCGCCGCCCTCTCTACCGCGCCGCGGTGCCCGGGGCTCGCGCGACGCCAGCGTCTGCTTCCATCCCGCCGCCTCCTCCCCCGGCGCCCCGCTTCCCCCGCGCCGCTCCTCATTCAGCCTCTTCCTGTCGCGCAGCGGCGCAGGGATACGGCCGCCGCCGCCGAGGGTCGCGAGGTCTCCCTGCGCGGCGAGCCCCTCCCGCGGCGCCGCCTCCCGTGCGGAGGGGGGAAGGAGCGGGGCTCCGCGCGCACGGGCTCTGCTCGGAGACCCCGGGCGAGGTGGCGGGCGAGCAGGCGCGGGCCGGAGGGGAAAGGCCGCCCGGCCGCGCATTCCTAGGGGATTCTTTCCCGCCTGGCCGCCGCGGCCCTCCCCGCGGAGGGCGTGAGGCGACGTCGAACAACATTGGAGCCGGCGTGGTCGGGACTACTTTCTGCGGCTCGGCCGGGCCGCCGCCTGCCCGGCTCTTTGTGCGGCCGCCGGCGGCCGAGCCAGCTGCAGCTCCCGGTGCACGCCGGCCGCCGCCTGGGCCGCGGGGCGGCGGGCAGGGCACTGCGGAGGAGCCCCGTCGTGTCCCGACCCGGCGTGAGGAGCCCTGTCTTCGGGGTTGGAAATTGCTTTACGCCTTTTTTTTTTTTTTCCGGAAAATAAAAACGAATGAATGCTGGTTACACACTAGCATGTTCAACCGCCAACTCAAAACTGAAATTTCAGTTTTTCTCCTTGCTTCCCAGAAATATGGACCTTGCCCAGAATGAAGCCTTAATAAGAACTAAAGATTTCTGAAGTGGCAGATGAAATTCCAAGATAAATGCGTCAGCGCCTAAGACAGAGCGAAGGGACAGTTGGATGAGACTGTATGTGGGAACTCACAAGTTGCATTTAATCGTGAATGTCTGGCGTGCTTTGTGGTCAAATCTCAGCCTGAGCAGAAAAGGACTCCCCCAAATCTTTGACCTTACAAGCCTCTGCGGACACAGTGAGCTGGACATTCCGGAATATCTGCCCAGACGCCCCCCTGCAAACACCTGGCGGGCTTCAGTCTAGCCCGAGAGAGGCACTCCAAGGGTTAACCATAATGGAGCCATCAGGTGCATTCTGCCCCGCTGTCACACACCCATACCTGGAGGCAGATAGGCAAGGAATTGAAGCTACTACTACCACAATGTTACTAATGTAACAGTGACATGAGAGTTCACCTAGTTCTTGCACACCCATTATCAGATTTGAGCTCAAAACCACCCTGGGGAAAGTCAGTTTCCTTACTTAATGTCTTTATTACACAGGGGAGAAAAATGAACACCAAATGAGAGGCTCAGTGACTTACCCAAGGCCACTCGAGTAGCAAATAGCCTAGCCGGGCCAGGGAACACAACCCAGGTCTCTGACTTCAGACACTGCTCTTTCCAAGAAATGCTTGTTGTACAAACAGCAATGGAGGTCTGCAAGCAGACAGACAAGTGAAAATGTTGCAGAAAAAAACAGAATCTGGACATGAAACAGCACTCGGAGAAATAGGAGAACTTCTTACCTTTTTTACACAGGCTGGAACAGAGGAGCTAGCGCTCTAATCTCCAGCCCTGTCCACTGGGTTTACCTTCTTTTTATAGGGACAGTAGACAAGGGGGGGGGGGGGGGGGGGGGGGGGGGGGGGGGGGGGGGGGGCTGGGATGGGCTCAACTGAGCAAGCTTTGGGCAAGAGCTGGTTGCTATGTAGAAGCAAGGCATGGGGACTGCTTGGTCAGGTAAGGGGAAGGGTTTCTAGTAGCTCTGGGGAAAGGGCCTCCTGCCTATGGCTGGGAAGTGCCTCCTTTTTGGGACTGATAACTGTGAGGCTTGTGGCTGCCCAGAAAGTGGTTTTTTACTTTTTCTATCTCAAAAACACCCAAATCACTTGCTCCTAAATTTACCTGGGAAAGTATAGCCACCAGTGATTTAAACACCTTTCTTCCAGGGGCTGGCAGGTGGCATGGTGGTTAAGGTGCTGGCTTTACACACAGTTGACTATGGTTTGAATCCCTGGACTGGTGGCTTGCTTTTTCACTTTCCCTGTATCTCTCACTGTCTCTTTCTGGTACTGTTTTTTTTTTTTTTTTAAATAATAATAACTAAATATTCTTTGAAAATAAAAAACTTTCTTCCAAAAACCAGATCAAGACTCAGTTTTGTATTTTTGCCATCTAAAAACAACATAACAGAGACCAGATTTTTTTCAGCAATAACTTCGAGAATGTATTATTATTCTACAGCTAGTGAGGCTATAGAGAAATCATGAAGCGGTAAAAAAATCATGAGTTTTGGAATAAGATGTGTGCTAAGATCAAACTACCAGTTATTTATGTAGGCAAGATATTTAAATACACTTCACCTTAGTTCTCTCATCTAGAAAATGGAAATAATACCTCCTTCAGGCTGTGAAATAGGAACATTGAGTAATATGTATAAACTGCTCAGTATATACTAAGGCTCATTTCCTTTCTCACCTTCTTTAAGGTGAATTCTGCCACAGTAACTTTAAATCACTGGGAAATAATGGAAGACAGGAAGAAATTCACATACCCAAATGTTTATTCCAAGAGGATTTATAATTCTATGTAGTTAAGCATGAAATTAATGAAGATTAACCTTCAGGACCCCTCATTCCACTAGCTTTTTCCAAACAATGTGTTTAGATGGTCCTATTTGCAAAAGTACAATAATTTTGTATTCAATCATATTATACAAAATTGCATAAGCTTTCAGCCCCACAAAACCTGGATCTGTCCTGCTTATAGTAGAAAACTTGGTGCCCCCTAATTCTCCTTAGGCTATTAACCTGAGTAGGCAAATGAGATATATAATACCTAAAAAATGATCATCTGGACAATTATACAAGAGCATTGGAATATATTTACAGTTAGGTAAGCTTAAAAAGTGAAAATGCAAAAAAAAAAAAAAAAAAAAAAAACTGAAAAAGGGACCAGCAGTTGGCATAATGGCTATGTTGCTGGACTCCCATATAGTCAACCGCTGTTTGAGTCCCGGACCCCGTGGGTTAAACTCACACCGGGCGCGTGTGCGTGCGTGCCCAAGATCCCGAGAGGAGAATGGAGGAGAAGGGACTGTGGCGTGGCCATCCCCTCTGGGGGTGATTTCTCACTTTCCCTGTCACTGTCTCTGTCTCTCTCTCTCTCTCCAGTGAGTGCAAGCACCCTAAGGCAAAAACCTCTTAAATAATAATAAAAAATAAAATTCAGTAACTCATTTTTAAAAAATGAACAGTAAATATAAATACCACACATTTCATGCCAGCCTCAAACAAGATGAAAGGACATCTGCAGTAAAGGGTAGATTGAAATAGGAATCACAGTCAGAGTAAAGAAAGGAGGGTGTCCATGCAGTGGCGAGGATGATGGCAGTTAGCATGTTCATTATACACAGGAGGATAAATCTAATAAGTATAGTAAGGATGATGAATGCTGGGTTTCTAGCTATTTGGGAGGTGGGTTACAAATTCAAAGGAACTATACCAGTGCCAACATCAATAGAAATGTTGTGGTAGGAAACTCCAAGGACCTTTTTCTCCCAAAAAGCACTGGGTTGAAGGGACTTTTAAAAGCTCTCAGAATTAAGGGGTCTGGACAATGTCACTGTGGTAAAATATGATGCTCTGTGAGACTGATCTACATGAGAAGGTTCCAGTTTGTATCCAGAGGCTTCTGAGTGCTCTGCGCAAGTACATGCCTGTAATATGGGGCTGACTGAAACTGGGGGCGGATCATGGCATTGAGACTCTATTGGGATATTCTCTCTATCTTCTCCCTCTCTCAGAAGAAATACATAAATAAACTTGTTTTTAAATGTCAAAATCAACTTCATTTTAATGTTAGATGATAATCACAGATATACAGCAACAAAGTGAATTCCTAATCAGGAGAATGGCCACTGAACATGGTAGGAGAGAACGGTCATGTTTCAACTTACCATTTCCTAACCCCCCTGTCTGGTGCAGTAGCAGTCTAGCAGATGGCCCTCCATGTTCCCATTATATGTTTCTGGTTCGGAAGGACACAAAGGGAACCTTGTTCCTAAGGAATTGTGTTCGAATGTCTTAAATATTGGTCCATTGAAGTTATCCAGCCTGAGGAGCCCAAAGAAAAAGGAATAAAGAGAAGTGAACAAAGACTCCAGGAGAACTGTGGGACATCATCAAGTATACCATATGCATAATTGAAATCCCAGAAGGAGAAAAGGGAGAGAAAGGAAAGAAAGACTATGTGAAGAAACGATCCTAAATTTGATGAAATACATGAATCTACATATTTAAGAACCTCAACAAAGAGAAAGAAGTTGCAAATACAGACACAGAGAAAAGTAGAATGGACCTTGTGATGCTGTATTAGTATTGAATATATTGGTATAAACTTTTCAATATATGATTTTCAATATATGCAGATCATTATAAGCATATAGCTCTAAACATGAGTATGCTGTGCATACACACACATATATGTATGGCCTACCTATACATACGTTAGCACATGTGTTAGTTTATGTTTATTGAGATGCAGTCACCAGGACAGGATTCATTGTGCAAGAGATTTGGGGGGGGGGGGGGGGGGGGGTGTGATAACCTCCAAGGTAGCCCAATGATTCTCACCTCACCTCTTGGTAGTTATACCCCTGTCAATTCCCTTCCCACAGTGAAGCGGATTGACAGAATGTGACGTTAGAGTTAGACAATAAGAGACAAAGGGACTCCTGCTTTGTTTTCTTGGAACCCTTGCCATAAAGAGAAAGTGAGTGGCTATATCATGAGGACATTGAAGACACTCCTATGGAGTGTTCCCCCTGGTGAGAAACTGAGACCTCCTGTCGACAGCCAAGCAAGCCATCTTGGTAGATCCTTCAGGCACAAGCCACGCCATCATGGCTAATATCTCCATAACATCATGAGAGATTCCAAACTAGCAAAGATGCTTCCAAATTCCTGACTCACAAAAATTGTGGGACAATAAATACTTTTTTTTAGTCATTATATTTTTTAGGTAATTGTTACGCAGTGACAGGTAATGAATACAAGAGAGGGAAGAGAAATGATTCAGAGTAAGATGCAAGTCTACCCTTACGGAAGGAGAAAAGGAAGAAAGAGTGAGAGTAAGAAAAATCTTAGACTGGGACCAGCAGTTAGCGTAATGGCTATGTCGCTGGACTCCCACGTAGTCGACCACAGTGCGCGTCCCAGACCCGGTGGCTTAAAACTCACACCAGGCGCGTGTGCGTGCATGCCCAAAATCCCGAGAGGAGAACGGAGAAGAAGGGATTGCGGCGTGAACATCCCCCCTGGGGGGTGATTTCTCGCTTTCTGTCTCTCTGTCTCTCTCTGTCTGTCTGGCGAGCGCACGCGCCCTGTGGCGAAAACCTCTCCAAAAAAAAAGAAAGAAAGAAAGAAAAGTCTCAGACTGTAGCATAGTCCTAAGAAAAGATTTTGGGATGGGTGCAGAGTTCTAAACTCAAAGCCGTGCACTGGAGGATTCTTGTCTTAATGGTGCCACTGCTGTGGTTGGCACTGGCCAGTAACTCTTAGGAGGTGTAGCCTCGCTGTGAACCGGGTGGTAGATTCAGGCATAAGTAGTTGGGGCTGCCAATTAGGCTCCCTCCAGCAGAGGGTCTGAGTAATGCATGTCATAGCCACCAAGGCAAATGACAATCCAAGAGCAGTGGCAGCCCAATAGCAATGAGCACAACGACTGCCAAGACCTTAGATTCTCTGTAACATTCTCCTTTGACAAGAACCAGTTCTCCCTAGGGAAATGGCTGATCCCACATGTAGGCAAGGGAAGTATAAGCTGAGTCTGGAATAACTTGTGACCAGGAGCAAGGGCTCAAAGAATGATGGGAACATGTCAAAGAAACAGAAAGCTTAAGGGGTGGCAGGTGGCACGGTAGTTAAGGTGGCTGGACTCCCATGTGGCTGATTGCAGTTCGAGTCCCAGACCTGGCAGCTTGCTTTCTCACTTTCCTTCTCTCTCTCTCTTTCTCTGGTCAACTTAAAATAAATAAATAAATAAAATAATGATAATGAGTAAAAATTTTAAAAAGAAACATGATGATAATAAATAAAATAAAATAATAAAAAAATTAATTAAAGTTTTTTAAAAAAGAAAGTCAACTTGAAGGGACTTCCACTGGCCAAATCAGGAATAAACTAAGCATCAAAATAAAAAAAAATCTTGGGTCCATCAGGTGGCATGGCGGTTAAGGGCACTGGACTCCCACATGGCTGATCGCGATTCAAGTCCCAGACCTGGTGGCTTTCTTTCCTTCTTTTTTTTTTTTTTTGGAGAGGTTTTTGCTACAGGCGTGTGCACTTGCCAGAAAGACAGAGAGAGACAGAGAGACAAAAAGCAAGAAGTCACCCCCCCAAAGGGGATGGCCACTCTACCACAATCCCTTCTTCTCCATTCTCCTCAGGATCTTGGGCATGCATGCACACACGCCCAGCGTGAGTTTAAGTCACCGGGTCCGGGAGTTGAACCGCAGTTGACTACATGGGAGTTCAGCAACATAACCATTATGCTAACTGCTGGTCCCATGGCGGCTTGCTTTCTCACTTTCCCTCTCTCTCACTCTATCCATCTCTGGTCAATTTAATATAAATAAATAAATAAAGTTGGGACCAGCAGTTAGCGTAATGGCTATGTTGCTGGACTCCCATGTAGCTGATCACGCTTCAAGTCCTGGACCCAGTGGCTTAAACTCATGCTGGGCATGTGTGCGTGAGTGCCCGAGATCCTGACAAGAGAATGGAGGAGAAAGGATTGTGGTGTGGCTATCCCTCCCGGGGGGTGATTTCTCGCTTTCTGTCTCTCTGTCTCTCTTTGTCTTTCTGGCGAGCACATTTGCCTTTTTTTGAGAGCCAAAGCCTCTCAAAAAAATTAATTAAATAAATAAGATTAAATAATTTTGAGAGCCAAAGCCTCTCAAAAAAATTAATTAAATAAATAAGGTTAAATAATTCTTTTTTTTTTTTTTTTGGAGAGGTTTTTTTTTTTGCTATAGGGCACGTGTGCTCGCCAGACAGACAGAGAGAGAGACAGAAAGCGAGAAATCACCCTCCAGGGGGGATGGTCACGCCGCAATCCCTTCTCCTCCTTTCTCCTCTTGGGATCTTGGGCACGCACGCACACGCGCCCGGCGTGAGGTTAAGCCACCGGGTCCAAGACTCAAACCGTGGTCAACTATGTGGGAGTCCAGCGACATAGCCATTACACTAACTGCTGGTCCCAGGTTAAATAATTCTTAAAAAAAATTAAAGCATCTATAAAAGATTATAACCCATTGAATAAAACAGGAAATTTTGAGAGCAAACAGCTTAAAAATAAATAAAAACATAAAAAATTTGATGAGGAATTGGATATTCACATGGTTTAAAGAGGAAAAAGGAGCACATTTACAGGACCCCCATGTGGTATAGTGGGTGAGGCACTGAACTCCCACACGGCTGACCACGGTTTGAATCCTGAACCTGGCAACTTGCTTCCTCACTCTCCTTCTGTCTCTCTCTGGTGAATTAAAATAATAATAATAATAATAATAATAATAATAATAATTAATAAAATTAAATACATAATTCTTTAAAAAACAAAAGTATATTTACAGTAAAGATGCCTGGCAGATACCACCTTAATGAAGGAAACAAAGGAAATCTCCTTAGTAGTGGGACAAATTGAAATCAGGTGCTACCTGATAGCACACAATGAGAAGAAAACAGTGTCACTTCTATGAGATTCCTACCAAAGTTGCATAATCTAAATCTAATAGTAAGGGAACTTTAGCAGACTCCAAATGAAGAGACAGGTTACAAAATAACTGGCCTAACTTCTCCGAAAGTATCAAAGTCACAGCCAAGCCACTGTGGTGCAGTGGTAATGCTAGTGCCCCGCAGTGCTAGAAGCCACAGGGTGACCATGGTTTGGATCCTGGGTTGACCTGAGAACATACAGGGTGCGAGTGAGGGTGTCCAGGATCCTGAGGAACTGAAGGGCTGGGGACAGAGGATCGTGGCCTGATGAGACCATGTTAAGGATTCACTCTCTCTTTCTCTCATACACACATACCTACTTTCTATCATTAAAAAAAAGGTTAATTTTTTTTTAGTATCAAGATCATGAAAGGTAAAGGAAGACCAGGGAATTATTCTAGGTCAAAGGAGACTAAACAGATATGAATGTGACAATTCAGTGCAATGTGCAATTCTGAACTAGAAACATCTTTTTAAAATTTCCAAAGGATGTGTGCGCTTGCCAGAGAGAGACAGAGAGACAGAAAGCACCTTCCAATGGGATGTGGTCACACCACAATCCCTTCTTCACTTCTCTATCCTACTGGAATTTAGGGCACATGTGCACATGCACCAGGCATGTTTTTTCCAGCCACTGGGCCTCATATTTGAATCATGGATGGCCATGCGGGATCTGGATCCTTTAATCACTAAGTTATGGGGCCAAACCAGTTTGAAAGCATTTTATTGAGACAATTGACCAAGCCTGAGTAGGAGCTGAGGTTTAGATGGTATTCATGTATTAGTGCTAATTTTCTGTTCCTTTCTTTCTTTTTTAAATGTTGCTACAGGGCATGTGTGGTTACCAGAGAGATAGATAGAAAGAGAGAGAGAGAGAAGGTACCCTTCCACACTGCACTCCTCTATCCTTTCTGCTGTCTGGATTTTGGGCACACACACATGCATATGCACCTGGTGTGTTTTTCAGGCTGCTGGGTCCAGCACTCAAACCACACGGCTGGACATGTGGGATCCAGCATCCTTAATCACCCTGCCATTTTGATAGTTGCATCCTGAGTATGGAGAAGAAAGTTCTTGTTTGTAGGTAATAAAGTAAATAAAAAGTATTTGGGAGTGATAGGTCATAAGATCCTCACTTTCAAATAGTCAAGGACAGGGGCCGGCAGGTGGCGTGGTGGTTAAGGACGCTGGACTCCCACATGGTCGACCACGGTTCAAGTCCTGGACCTGGAGGCTTGCTCTCTCGCTTTCCCTCTCTCTCTCTCTCTCTCTCGCTCTGTCCCTCTCTGGTCAAATTAAAAAAATGAAATAAATGAATGAATAAATAAAGTTAAATAAAATAATTCTTTAAAAAAAAATAGTCAAGGACAAAAGTTATTCATATTATACGTTTTTTATACTCTTTGATTATTTCAAGATGAATAAATAAATAAAAGCACTGACACTATTTGAAAGATAAATGCATGATAAATATAAGCTTTTATTATTTAAATCCAGAGAGCGCTTTTACATTTTTGAACTTGAGAATAACTACCCTCTTTCTTTTCTCCTCATCCAAGATTATTGCAATTCATTCACAAGACTGACTGGAATCTCAACATCTAAATACTTAATCTCTTTCTTTCATCTTTGGCACCAGGGAACTGGATTTCCCCACTTTTATGAGTCACCTGATAACAAATTTCCCAGCTTAAATAGGTTTAAAGTTGTACTATTAGTAAGGCAACATTGTGAATTGTGTCTCAGGTTCGAGGATTTATAGTAACCGTGTGTTTTAGCATGCATGCTCAAGCTCAAATGTATATATTTTACCTTTAATGGTATAAAAAGTCTTTCTGATGTTTCAAAGTTTTAATACAGCTATGCTGAGATCAAGCCCCTCCCCACTTCGCAAAAAAGAAAAAAAAAAAAAACCCCACAAATCTTGGATGTGTCTTTAGCCTAAATCTAAATTGTAAAGCACTAAATTCTTTCAGTTTCCCCACAAAATAAAATAAAAGAAATATGTTCTTGCTGTTTTGGGAGCATTATGTCCAGAGAAATAAAACGTGGCCCTTATCTTTGCCCATCAATTAGCCCCTCCACTCCTCTCATCTTTGCCATTTCTTTTTTCTTTCTTTCTTTCTTTCTTTTTTTTTTTTTTTCTTTTTTTTTGAGAGGTTTTTGCTATAGGGCAAGTGCGCTCACAAGAAAGACAGAGAGAGACAGAGAGAGACAGAAAGAGACAGAGAGACAGAAAGCAAGAAATCACCCCCCAGGAGGGATGGCCACACCGCAATCCCTTCTCCTCCATTCTCTCGGGATCTTGGGCACGCACACATGTGCCTGGCATGAGTTTAAGCCACCGGGTCCAGGGCTCAAACTGCAGTCAACTACGTGGGAGTCCAGTGACATAGCCATTATGCCAACTGCTGGTCCTTCATCTTTGCCATTTCTGAGATCCAAACTGGAGAAGGCCACTGCAATCAGGAAGAAGCAATTTTTTTTCTTCCCCACTATTAGGATCTATTCCATTTGGAAACATATGAACGAACCTAATTTTTGCCTTGGATATAAAAAGGAAAAACGTCAGTCCTATCAAATATCCCTTTTTGAGAAAACAGCTAAGCAGACTCTTTAGCTAAGCGATCTCAACAGCAGGGAGATAGGAGATTTTGCACTCCTCCACCCCAATCCGACTTGTGCTAGTATCCAGAGACATTTTAGTCTGACCAAACTGTGGGGTGTTAGATGTTACCAAAACTTGTATGTGGAGGGCATGGATGTTGCTAGACATTCTACAAACATACTGGACAGTCGTCACAACAAAGAATCGTTAATGCCACTCTTGAAAAGCCTTGCCTAAGATGAATACAGAGTCTGACAGAAATAAAAGAGGACTAGGAGAGTGGGCCAGCATGTGGCATGCTGGTTAAGGTCCTGGATCCCACATAGCTGACTCCACTGTTGGAGTCCCAGAGCAGGAGCTTGAAAACTATGCCAGATGTGTGTGTGTGTGCGTGCCCCAAATCTCAAGAGAAGAATGGAGAAGGGATTGTGGTGTGGCCATCCCCCCTGAAGTGTGATTTCTCACTTTCTCTCTCTCTGGCAAGTGCACACACCCTATAACAAAAACCTGAAAAAAAAAAAAAAGATTAGAAGAAATAACAGACACCAAGAAACACAAACATAAGATACAAAATTTTAAAAGAAACAAACAAAAAAAAAGAATTTCACACAGAAATCTAAATACTCAGGTTTTTAGGGATTAGCAATCTTATTTTTCAAGATATTACTAAGAAACTCTTTTTAGTTGTTCTTTCTTTCTTTCTTCCATGAGTGATAGAGAGTCAGCATCCCCAAATGGTGTTTTGACAGAGCAATCCACCCCCAGCCTTCAATCAGATCCAGCTCACGGCCAAGCACATACCCAGTGTGCTCAGAAAGGTCTCCAGACTTGAACAGGGAACCTTCCCATGTAGGCCTGCCTTGTAGAACATCACATTTTACCACTGTGCCACTATCTAGCCCCATGTTGCTAAGATGCTTTCAAAGCTACTTTTTGAGTTTTTCTTTGTTTGTGTTTGTTTAGGTTTTTGCCATAGGGTGCATGAACTCTCTGGAGAGAGACAGAGACAGAGACAGAGAGGTAAAGTGAGAAATCAACCCCCACCCTGGGGGGATGGCCATGCTGCAAACCCCTCTCCTCCATTCTCATCTCAGGATTTTGGGCACGCAAACGCATGCGCCTGGTGTGAGAGTCAAGCCCCTGAATCCAGAACTCGAACCACAATCTCGTGGGAGTCCAGCTGGCCCCAAGGTTTTTTCTTTCTTTTCTTTTAGAGGTTTGTTTTTTTTTTTTTTTTTTTTTTTTTTTTTTTTTGCTATAGGGCGCGTGCACGCGTCAGACAAACAGACAGAGACAGAGAGACAGAATGCGAGAAGTCACCCCCCAGGGGGGATGGCCACACAGCAATCCCTTCTCTTCCATTCTCCTCTCGGGATCTTGGGCACGCACGCACATTCGCCCGGCGTGAGTTTTAAGCCACCGGGTCCGGGATGCGAACTGCGGTAGACTACGTGGGAGTCCAGCGACATAGCCATTACACTAACTGCTGGTCCCTCCCTGAGGTTTTTTTAAGTTTATTATTTTTTTATTGTCATTATTTTATGAGAGATTTTTGACATAGGGCACATGCACTCGCCAGAAAGACAGAGAAAGAGAAAGTAAGAAATCACCCTCTTGCCATGGGGGATGGCCACACCGCAATCTCTTCTCCTCCATTCTCCTCGCAGGATCTTAGGCATGTATGCACATGTGCCTGGTGTGAGTTTTAGCCGCTGGGTCTGGGACTCAAACCGCAACAACATAACCTTTACGCCATCTGTAAGTCTCTGCCTCGAGGTGTTTTTTTGTTTGCTTGCTTGCTTGTTTGTTTTGTTTTGATTACTCTTTTTTTTATCATCGGTTATTTACTAAACATTCATTTCTTGAGTACCTACTATGTGTCAAACACTGAAGACAAAAATAGATGGATCAGGCCAGCAAGTGGGATGGGTAGTTACAGAGGATGGATCCTACATGGCTTATTTATTTACATTTTTATTTATCCCATTTTTTAAATAGAGAAAGCTTTATCGATGTAAGCTTCTGTATTGTTTTAATTCATTTTTCTTTTTTATTTATTTATTTAAGCTTTCTGTATTTAAAAGGAAAAAAGGATAAACCAATCTCTTCCCAGAAATACCTATAAATGAAGAATTATATATAATACAAAAGCAGGGCCAGCCACGTGGTATGGTGGCTAAGGTAGCTGGATCCCACATGGCCAGCTGCATGGCTCAAGTCCTAGACTCGGCAGCCTTAAAAACACCTGGTGTGTACCAGGTGCGTGTGCATGCATGTGAGGAGAATGGCCATTCTCTCTAGGGGGTGCTTTCTCACTTTCCCTCTCTCTTCGGTCTCTCCCCAGCCACATCCCCTATAGCAGAAAAAATAATAATAATACAAGGGCAAGGAGTAAAATAGCAAAAAAAAGATTTATCAGGCCCAGCCACAGTGTCATCAAACTCTGCATGCTACTGGAACTGTATGAGAAACTCTGGATTCAGATTCCAGGTTGACCTGAACATGGCAGAGGGGCCTGGATGTGAACTCATGATCTTCACTGGTTAGAAAACTGGGGGTGTGAAGGACTGTGGCATGGTGAGACCCTGTCAAGGCAAAGGTGCCTATTTGTCTGTCTGTCTCTATTCTATGAAATAAAGAAAGAAACTTAATAGAAGAAAAATGGACCCTCTCTATACCAAGCACTGTGCTTATTTCCGGTAATCCTCAGATCAACTCTCTCAAGTGAATACTCAAATCTCTTCTGTTCTGTGTGTCCCCTTTCCCCCCTCCTATTCCTTTTTCCTATCTTTCTTTCTTCTTCTTCCTTCCTTCCTTCCTTCCTTCCTTCCTTCCTTCCTTCCTTTCTTCTTTCTTTCTTTCTTTCTTTCTTTCTTTCTTTCTTTCTTTCTTTCCTTCTTTCCTCCCTCCCTCCCTCCCTCCTTTCTTTCTTTCTTTCTTTCTTTCTTTCCTTCTTTCCTTCTTTCCTCCCTCCCTCCTTTCTTTCTTTCTTTCTTTCCTTCTTTCCTTCTTTCCTCCCTCCCTCCTTTCTTTCTTTCTTTCCTTCTTTCCTCCCTCCCTCCCTCCTTCCTTCCTTCCTTTCTTTCTTTCTTTCTTTCTTTCTTTCTTTCTTTCTTTCTTTCTTTCTTTCTTCCTTCCTTCCTTCCTTCCTTCCTTCCTTCCTTCCTTCCTTCCTTCCTTCCTTTCTTTCTTTCTTCCTCTCTTTCTTTCTTTCTTCTTTCTTTCATGTGAGACAGAGAGACAGACAGTCTTCACACCACAAACCACCCACAGTCTTAGCTAGTCCAGATCAGGGGCACATCACACATACCAGCATGCTTGGGAAGGCCTCGAGACTTCAGCTGGAAACCTTTCCATGTGGTTCCAATTGTGTTCCTGCTACGTCACTCCTTGGCCCCCATCTTCTCTTTCTTAGTCGCACTTTACCTAGTTTAGATGTTTATGGAGTGTGGGAGAGGAAAGGAAGACTCTGGGCTGCCTCTCTTCTCCATTAGCAACTCTTCCCAGCAACTCTCAACCTGACTCAAGTCAGCAGAAAGGCAGACATTATTAGTGATGATGCAGCGCTAAAACTGGAAGCAGCGTGATGTCACTGCCACCAACATTACGCTTTCTAGATTGATGTGGTTGAGTACATTTTGAGCATGACGGTGATCCTATTACCAACACTCATATAGTGCTTTATGGTTTACCAAGCTTCTTCACATGCACTCTGCCGTTTGATCATCAAAACAAACCAAGGAGGTAGATATTATCCCATTTTACAGTTGTGAAGACTGAAGCTGACAGAGCTTGTGTAAGTGGAAAGAATGAATATGGAACTCCAGACTTCAAGTCTCATCCTTTCTCCTTGCCTTCCTCCCTCTTTAAAAATGCTTTATTTTTTCTTTTATATGCATTTAAATTTTCCAATATGTGTGAGACAGCAAAGGCCAAGAGATTTGAATTTGCTTTCCCTTGACTTGTGGAAGGTTATACCACTTTGGCCCCCTCTGCTTGTTAATGCAACCCTGTGATGATCTTCCAAATATATCTTGTCACCTTTAGGAGCTCTCACCTCCTGGCAGATACTGACTGCGCTTCTTTGCATGGCCTGTATGCCCTTCTACATCCTGGTTTCCACCATCTAGGTCTGCCTACAACTCAGGGGCAGGAGACTTTCACTGCTAACACTGGGATGGCTGCTGACCCTTTATCTCCTTCTTCAGCCTGCCAAATCTGCCACTTTCAAGTTCCTTTTTTAAATATTTACTTGTTTGTTTATTTGTTGTGATTTTCAAGCCATCAGGTCTGGGTCTTGAACCTTGGTCAGCCAACCACCATGCCACTTACTGGCCCCAAACTCTGACTTCTGAGAATCTGTGCATCCTAGCAACAACCTTGTCTTTACATATGCTTTTCATTTTATTGAAAGCACATACTTCTACCTTTTTTTCTTAGCTATTTCCTAGTTTTTCTTCAAAACTGTGTTCTAAAGCGTATGTACTAATTTCTTCAGGAGACCTTCTCTGACATAAATGTCCTTTTCTTTGTGCTTTCACATAATCCCATACAACCTTTGGCATAGCATTGAACTTCACCGTATGTAAATCATTTGTTTCTTTGGCTGTGCTGTAGACTGGATATTTATGACTCCGTGATTCTTATGATGAAATACAAACACCCAAGGTGATGGTATTAGAAGTGGGGCTTCTGGAAGGTGATTAAGTTGTAAGAGTAGTAGCCTTTAAAAATAGGATTAGTGTTCCTGTAAGAAGAGTCATAAGGACCAGCCCCATAGCTCAGTAGTTAAGGAAGCTGGATCCCACATGGCTGACCACTGTTCACATTCTGGCCCTTGTGGCTTGGGAACATGCTGGGCATGTGTGGGTGCATGCTTGAAATACTGACAGGAAGGAGGAATGGAGGAGAAAGGATGGTAGCATGAACATACTTTATTGGGTATGCTTTCTCTCTCTCTCTCTCTCTCTCTCTCTCTCTCTGGCAATTAAAAAAGAAAAGTAAGGAAAATATTTTTTTAAATAAAAAGTAATTTTTTTTAAAAAAGGAAGCATAAGAGAAATGATTTTCGCTCAATTGCATGAGGATATAATGAGAAGATGGCCATCTGCGAACAGAAAGACCAGTGCTTTCGCCACCTGCTTGATCTTGGACTTTCCAGTCTCCAGAACCATGAAAAAGAAATGTCTACTGTTTAAGCATCAGTCTATGGTATTCTGCTATAGCAGCATGAACTAGGACAAGCTGTCTCTTCCAGAATGAATATGTTATGCTCTTTGTAAGGCATCTTTTCATGCCAGTCCCTACTAGATGATTAACAAAGACTGGTGAGCAGGTCAAATAGTGCCCTGTAAGAATGCTTCCTCTTGGGACCAGCAGATTGCATAATGGTTACATCACTGGACTCTTACATAGTGGATTGCAGTTCGAGCCTCAGACCTGGTGGCTTAAAACTCACCCCGGGCATATGTGCATACTTGTATGCCAAAAATTCCAAGAGAAGAAGTGTGTCCATACCCCCAGGGGATGATTTCTCACTTTCTGTCTCTGTCTCTCTGGCAAGTGCTCATGCCCTATAACAAAAATCTCTCTCTCAAAAAGAAAAAATGATTCCCCTCCACAGACCTCTTGCCAAAAAGAAGTTCCCCTCAGTAAGGTAAAAAAAAAATTCAAGAAATGATCAGAATTGAGATCATGTGACATATGAGCAGCCTTCAATAAGTTCATGGAAAATTAACAATATGAAAAGTCAGTGCTAGCAGCGGGGTGGTAGCTAAGATACTGGAGTCACACATGGGTGATTGCAGTTCAGATCATGGACCCAGCAGCTTAGGACTCATGGCAGGCACCTGTGCATGCATGCCCAGGGTCCCGAAAGGAGAATGGAAGAGATCGCAGCATGACCATCCCTCCTGGGGGGTGATTTCTTGCTTTTCCTCTCACTGTCTCTGTCTCCCTCTTTCTGGCAAGCACATACACCCTACAGCAAAAGCCTCTTTTAAAAAATTATTTAATTTTGGGACCAGCAGTTAGCGTAATGGCTATGTTGCTGGACTCCCATGTAGTCGACCGTGGTTCGAGTCCCGGACCTGGTGGCTTAAACTCACACCGGGCACCCGAGAGGAGAATGTTGCGGGGGGTGATTTCGTGACCAAAATCCCGAGAGATTTAATTTTATGAGAATGGAGGAGAAGGGATTGTAAGGTGTGGCCATCCCCACTTGCTGATCCTAATGCATGGATTTCAATATGTGTGTGTGTGTGTGTGTGTGTGTGTGTGTGTGTGTGTGTGTGTGTGTGTGTATTGGCACCAAAATAAAGTCATACTTTCATTCCATTTTTTTCATGATCTTTAGAAAGTTTTGGCTCATAGACGGTTTGGCTTCATATGCTAAGGGGTACAGATTTTCATGTTTTAGCAATGGAGAGACATTAACAGGATGAAGAAATAACATGATCTGTAGTCCTTTGTCTATGAACTGAAGAAGAGTCTAGGCAAGAAAAAAAGACACATAGGTAGACCAGCAAGACTACCACCAAACATGTTATGCTGAAGACCTGATGGTCTGCCTAGAGTTCTACATGCCTCCCTCAGGGTTCCAAGGGCCTCAGCGTGTAAGTTTACCTGAGCCCACAGGTGTACCTGGTTGGAGTGGGTAACAAACTAAATGGAAAACATTTGCTGTCCAAAAAAATAAACTCAAAATAGTGTAACTGCAGAGGCACGCACGTAGGTAAGTCTTACATGAACAGTCCCCTGCGTGGTTGTTCTCACACCGGAATGTGCATCAGAACCACCTGACACTTGTTAACTCAGAGATCGCTGAGTCCCATCCCCAGAGCTTCTGACTCAGTGGGTTTGAGGTATGGCCTGAGAATTTGCCCTTTCTTTCTCTCTCTCTCTCTCTCTTTCTTTCTTTCTTTCTTTTCCAATAGGGTTTTCATGCTCTCTGGAGAGAGACAGAGAAAGGGAGAGTGAGACATCGTCCCGCCCCCCGGGGGCTGATGGCCACACTGCAAACCCTTCCTCTCCAGTCTCCTGTGGGGATTTGGGGCATGTATGTACATGTGCTCCATGTGATTTTCAAGCTGTCAGGTCCAGGGCCCCAACCACAGTCAACCATGTGGGAATCCAGCACCTTAACCACCACACCACCTGCTGACCCTAAGAATCTGCATGTCTAACAAGTTTCCAGGGGTCTGCTAGTATGGAGACAATGGAGGACCAACCCCCTACCACCCACTCCACCCCTACCTCCTCCACAGGTAACTTGTCTGTCCTTTTTGCCAAGACAGTCAAGATCCCCGTGACCCAAGACTTACCTCTTTTCTTGCTAACGACATTCCTCACTCTTTCACAGACTCATTCTCCTTTGACATTCTCAAATCTGTGCAATGATGAGGTAGAATGGCAGGGGGTGTTAGGGGTGGGGGACGCTACTCCTTAATCATTACTCTTTTTTTTTTCTTTTTTCTTTTCTTTCTTTTTTTTTTTTTTTTTGGAGAGGTTTTTGCTATAGGGCGCGTGCGCTCGCCAGACAGAGAGAGAGAGACAGAGAGACAGAAAGCAAGAAATCACCCCCCAGGGGGGATGGCCACGCCACAATCCCTTCTCCTCCACTCTCCTCTCGGGATCATGGGCACGCACGCACACGCGCCCGGCGTGAATTTAAGCCACTGGGTCCGGGACTCGAACCGCGGTCGACTACGTGGGAGTCCAGCAACATAGCCATTACACTAACTGCTGGTCCCAATCATTACTCTTATTTCTTTCCTTTTTCTGGTAAACTTTTAAAATTGTTGACTACTTTCACTTCCTCACCATTCACTCTTTCTTTAAACTCCTATAATCTTTCTTATACTCCATCTACCACTCTACGCAAGTCATAAAGATTATTTACACATTTATAAGCACCAGATCCAGTGCTTGTCAAACTTACTTTGTGTCACAGATTTGATATTGTTGACTATCCGTTCCCCGTGCATATGAAAAGCTCTGGGGTGTCGGCAGGTGGTGTGGTGGTTAAGGGCGCTGGACTCCCGCGTGGCCAACCATGGTTTGAGTCCTGAACCTCGTGGCTTGCTTTCTTGCTTTCCCCCCACCTCTCTCACTCTGTCCCCTTCTAGTCAAATTAAAAAAATATTTTAAAAAAAGAAAGAAAGTTAAATAAAAAATAATTATTTAAAAAAAGAAAAGCTCCAGGTATAGGACGTTTGCATATGTTCCTACCTCTTTATAATAAAATGTACTTTCCTTTACTAACACTTTCTCCTTTGTAACACGTCCAGTTAGTACTTACCCAATGTGAAGATTAATGCCCTTTATTAACAGGTCCTGGACATTCCCACATGGCTGACCACGGTTCAAGTCCCAGACCTGGTGGTTTGCTTTCTCACTTTCTCACTTTCTCTCTGTTTCTCTCTGGTCAAATTAAAACAAATGAATAAATAAAATTAAATAAATAACTCTTTAAAAAAAGATTTCTAATAGAATAGTAAGAAAATTACTTATGAGTTAAAAAAAAAAAAAAAAAAAAAAAAACAGAAGTCTGCTGGGGAACTCCTGGAACATATTGGGTCTTTGGGAAAGTTATAACATATTTTTCTATGCAAAAATGGATACATGACTTTTCTGACAACCCAATCTTTTTCTCTCTTAGAATAAAGGAGAGCAGGGACCAGCAGGTGGCATGGTGGTTAAGAGCGCTGGATTCCCACATGGTCAAACACAGTTCGAGTCCTCAACATGGCAGCTTGCTTTTGTACTCTCTGTCTCTGTCCCTCTCTGATCAAATTAAAAAATAAGTAAATAAACAAATTTTTTAAAGTTAAATAAAATAATTATTTAAAAATGTAAAAGAATAAAGGAGGGCAAAGAGAAATTGCTCTTCCTGCCCATGAATAGTTTTTGTGAAAATGAAATGCTTAGAGCTGTGGAAGCCATTTTGTTACAATGAAGGGTCAGCTCTGAAGACAAAAGGCAGTGAACTGACAATGCCAAAGCAGAAGGGTGGAAAGCTCTTGGGTTATCAACATTACTTTGCGAACTAATAACCAGTTCCAGAATTACCATCTTCGGACTTCTAGCTACCTGAAGTAAGGAATCTCTATTTATTTATTTTGAGCTAGTGTTTCTCAAACTAAAATGTGTATCTGAGTCCTTTGGGCAGGGGGGTTTCTTGTTAAAATGTTACTGTGATTTAGTAAATCTGGGGAGATTTTGCATTTCTATCAAATTTCCAAGTGATACTTTTGTTTCTGACTTTAAAACATGCTTTGGGCAGTAGGAATTAAACCTATTTTAGTCATTCATTCTGTTACTTGCAGCCTAATACATCCTGACGGCTAACACACCTCTAGTATCTACATACTACCATAAGTATCTTCCCCCCCAGTTCCCATAGGGCTCATGCACTCTCTGGAGAGAGTCAGAGAGAGGGGAAGTAAGAAATCACCCCCAAGGTCAGCAGGTGGCGTGGTAGTTGAGGACGCTGGATTCCCACATGGCTGATCACGGTTCGAGGCCCATACCTGGTGGTTTTCTCTCTCTCTCTCTCTCTCTCTCTCTCTCACACTTTGTCCTTCTCTGGTCAAATTAAATAAACAAGTAAATAAAGTTCAATAAAATAATTCTAAAAAACAAAAAATCATTCCCCCACCAGGGGAAGATGGCCACACCACAATCTTTTCTCCTCCATTCTCCTCCTGAATACACACATGCCCAATATGATTTTCAAGCTACTAGGTCCAAGAGTTGAACCACGGAGGACTATGTGGGAGTCCAGCACCTTAACCACCACACCACCTGCTGACCCCTCCTGAGTATCTTCTTACCAATAAAATTGTAGTTCTTCTCCAGGTTCACTAAGAAAAAAAAAAGTTTAAAATGTTAAACAAGCCAGACCTGTAGTTGAGGAGGTACCCATGTGGGTAACCAAAGTTCAAGTCCCTGTCCCAGTGGCTTGAGGGACACCTCAGATGCAAGTGCATTCATGCTCAGTTTCCTGACACAACGGGAAAACGGAGAAGGGATTGTGGCATGACCACACCCCATTGTGGGGCACGTTCTCTCTTTTTCTCTCTGTCTCTCTTTGGCAAGTGCATGCACCTCTGCTAATTAAGAAAATAAGAAAAGTTACAGAAGAAAAATATTATTTTGAAGAGGACAAATACTCAGGGTAATTTGTAACCGGATATATGCTATGTAGAGATTTGTAGTTGCTGTTATTTTTGTTGCATTGGCAGATGGTTGTGAAAGGTTGGAGGACTATTTTTCTTTCCTTTCTGCATAGGCTAACTCCGGAAGAACATTTTTCTTCGTATTTTTTCATATAAAGAAACTTTATTTCTCCTTGGCTTCCCCCCCCCCCCCCCCCCCCCCCGTGGAGTTAAAATTAGCTTGGATCATGGTTTTTTTTGTGCCAATTTCCCTCAGGATGTCTGCAGATGTTAACAGATACTTCAAAGTCCCAAAAGGAACTTCACATTTTCATATTGGATTGAGTGGAGAATGGAAGGCCCTGATCCCTATTAACTAACTTGGTTACATATCTTCCTTGTTGTATTCCTGCTAAAGATTTTTTCCTAATGAGAATATGAATATTTTCTCTTTCAATAGAAGTATTATAACTATTGTAAATTCATAAGTATTAATTCCTTCATTAGCAAAATGTATACTTCTCTAAACTCAGACAAACAGGCCATTTAACGGGATATATTTAACATAAAGAATAAATCAAACTAGCATTCAAAATGAAAATTACGGGGCTGACAGGTGGTGTGATGGTTAAGGACACTGGACTCCCACATGGCCCACCGCAGTTGAACCTGGTGGCTTGCTTTCTCACTTTCCCTCTCTCTCTTTCTTTCTCTGTCCCTCTCTGGTCAAATTAAAATAAATAAATAAATAAATAAATAAATAAATAAATAAAGTCAAATGGAATAATTCTTGGAAAAAGTTTTTTAAAAATGAAAATTACATGACCAGCAGTTAGCGTAATGGCTATGTCGCTGAACTCCCATGTAGTCAACCATGGTTCGAGTCCTGGACCTGGTGGCTTAAACTCATGCTGGGCATGTGTGCATGCGTGCCCAAGATCCTGAGAGAAGAATGGAGGAGAAGGGATTGTGGTGTGGCCATCCCCCCTGGGGAGTGATTTCTCACTTTCTATCTCTCTGTCTCTCTCTGTCTTTCTGGTGAGAACACACACCCTATAGCAAAAACCTCTCCAAAAAAAAGAAAGAAAGAAAATTACATCTATTTATAACTGGAGGGAGGATTTCAGGTCAACAGATTGTGTGTTATCATCAATCCCCAATTGTCAATGTTAGTGCAGCAATGTTATTACTTTATTGAAAATACTAACTGAGGGGGCCAGCCGGTGGTGCTGGATTCTCACATGGTTGACCATGGTTTGGATCTTGGATCCAGGGGCTTGAAAATCACACCAGGCACATGTGCATGTCTGCCCAAAATCCCAGGAGGAGAATGGAGAAGGGATTGTGGTGTGGCCACCTCCCCTGGGCAGGGGGAATTTCTTACTTTCCCTCTCTCTCTGTCTCTCTCCAGTGAGCACATATGTCCTATGGCAAAAACCTAACGAAAATATTAGTTGATTGAAGATCATGGATTAGGTAGTATCCTTGATTTGATTACTACACACTACATGCTTTGAATAAACATATTATACTCCACAAAGATATACAACAACTAAATGTAAATAATAAATTATAAAACAAAATTTTAAAAATAAGTAAACAGGGCCAGCAGGTGGCGTGGCGGTTGAGGTGCTGGATACTCCCACATGGCCGACCACAGAACAAGTCCTGGACCTGGTGGCTTGCTTTCTCACTTCCTCTCTCTCTCTCTCTCTCTCTCTCTGTATCTCTCTCTAGTGGAATTAAAATAAAGTAATGAATGAATAAAATTAAATAAATAATTTTAAAAAATAAGTAAACAAATACTAATTTAGCACCTCTCTGTACTTTGATAATATGGGTAAGTACTTAAAAACAAACAAACAAAAAACAAATAGAGCCCAAAGCCAGTTTCATTTAAGAGAAATGTAGCGTAGGGCTAGCCCTGTAGCACGGTGACTAAGTACTGTGCATTGGGACATGATGACCATAGTTTGATCCTCGTCCCAAGTGGCCTAAAAAACACACCCAGGTGCATGTATGTATGAGCCCCAAATCCTGATGGGAAGTAGAAATGGAAGAAATAGATTGTGGCAGGACCATGCCATAAAGTTGGTGGGGGGCTTTCTCTTTATCTCCCTCTCTCTCCTTCCCTTTAGCAAGCACACACACCCTCTGGCAATAAAAAAGAGAGAGCTGCATAGTGTAGTTGAAGACGTTAGACATCTGCACCGAAAAATGAATCACTAATAAATAACAACACTAGAGAGTTTGAGATGCGCACTTCCAAGTGAGAGGCAGAGGCAGCAAGGGCTTAAGCCTACGCTCCCTGGGGATGTGGATGACTCCATGTAGGATTCCCTCACAGCACGTCAGGAGAAAGAGGGCAAGTGGAGGGGCCTAGATCATCACAGAATGAAAAAGTGGGAAAGCAGAAGGAAGAAGAATTCATTTAAGGAAGGCCTAAGAGTAAAAACCACGTTTGACCCATGGGTAGGTCAATCTGACTGGAGTAGGTCAATCTGACTGGATCTGAAATTTCAGATGGTGAAAGCAAGGAAATCGTATTTTAATAGCCTTAGGAAATAAAACAGCTAAGATTTCATCAGCAAGTTCCCTGAAAGAAATCAAGATCGAAAGGTTAGTTTAGTTTACCAGTGTCTAATAAACTTGAAAATACACAAGTCACACTTTTTTTTTGTAGACCATAGATTAGTTTATTTTTAACACCCATCATGCCATGAATTCATAGGGAAGTAGGTTCCAGAAGCTCGGGCGCCTTTCCATTGGTTCTCACAAAGTGTGCTTCTCTAGGGTGGAGCAGGCTGGTGCTTTAGTTGAACCCAGGTACCTTTCTCTTTGGCTTCCTTCTTTTTTGGTCATTTTCCTTCACACGTTTTAGGAAGCTCTCTCTGCTCTTAGAATGTTTAATATGCTCAATACGCACATTGATTCTCTCTGCAAGAATCTTGCCCTTAACTTGTTTGTTCACAACAATGCCAACAGCATGCTGGTTATCACTGTAGACTCTTCTAGTTTTGCCATGGCAACATTTGTGGGGCATTCCTTTTTGAACAATACCCATTCCCTCGATGTCTACAATATCACCTTTCTTGTAGATTCGCATGTAGGTTGCCAAAGGAATCACTCCATGTTTTCTAAAAGGCCTAGAGAACATACATCAGGTGCCTCTCCTCTTCCCCTTTGTGTTCATCATTTTGGTTAATTACTGGAAGATGGCGGTTGCAGCCAAAAGGCCAAAGCATGTTTTGACCAGTGCTTTTGCAAGAAATAGAATGTACTTTCACCAGGGGTCATTGAGGACAATTCAATAAAAGGACTATTTGCAAAAATGTAGGCAAAGTCATGGAAACTAAAAAGCAACCGGGTGAGCCATAGCAGGAGAGCTTCCACTGCTACCCATGGGACTGAAGGGACAAAGAGAGTGGCTATCAGAACCCCAAAACCCAAGGAGGAAACTGTAAAAGGAGAGCCCCCCACAAGAGTTGCAGCCTTGGGTAGGTAGAGAAATGCAGCCACCCATGGGGCCAAGCACAACCACACCCTGCTCAAGAATGAATGCCCTGATCTCACTCTCTTTCCGCCTCTGCTTTCCCGCCTCACCTTCCCCTCAGATCCAACAAGAAGCCAGAGGAAAAGGGAACGCCTTGATTCAGCCCAAGAAGGTCAGATTCCTGGGGCACAGAGCAGAGAAGGAGAGGGTGGATCTGGGAATAAATGGAAACATCCAGTACACCCCATGACCTGCTGCTCTGACTCTAGGGTTAGGCCGTATAGAAACTCTCCCACATGTGTACGCGAGGACATACACAAATACCATCTTGCAGCGTTGCATTTAGTAATCATAACTGGGGGCATAAGTAAGAAGTTGGAGACATTGGAGTAGATTCATTTGTTAGAATATAGTGCAGCTGGGCCGGCAGGTGGAGTGGTGGTTAAAGGCACTGGATTCCCACATGGTTGACCACAGTTCAAGTCCCGGACTGGCAGCTTGCTTTCTCGCTTTCCCTTTCTCTCTCTTGCTCTCTGTCTCTTTCTGGTAAAATTAAAAATGATAATAACAAGTAGAATAAAATAAATAATTCTTGAAAAAAAAAAAAAGAATATCATGCAGCCATCATAAAGAATTGTCTGGGAGACCAGCAGGTGGCGCGGTGGTTAAGGCGCTAGACACTCCCACATGAGTGATCATGATTCAAGTCCCAGACCTGGCAGCTTGCTTTCTCACTTTCTCTCTCTCTCTTTCTCTCTCTGTGTCTCTCCCTGGTCAAATTAAAATAAATGAATAAATAAAATGAAAAAACAAAAGAATGATCTGGATATGCATGTGTGTGTGTTTTACAGAGAGATGTATGTAATGTGTTGGATACTGAATAAATGTACTTAAGACAGACAGAAAAAGGAGTCGTATATTGTTTCCATCTACATGCACAGTAGAAGTATAAAATCGACATGAGCAGTAGCATACTTAAAGGCAGAGAAACCAGAATTAGGATAGTAGTTTCCTCTGGCGAATGAGGAAAAGGGATGATCGGGAAGATGGGAGGAGGGACTGTATTAGTCAGGGTTCTCCAGAGAGACAAAACAATGACATACATGAACAATGGATAGATAGATTGATACACAATAGCTAGGTAGATAGAGAGATAGATGATAGGTAGCTAGATGATAGAGAAGAGTTTTTTTTTTTTTTTTTTTTTTTTTTTTTTTTCCCTTTTCCTAGGGAAATTGGTTCTCATAGTTACAGAGACTGCGAAGTCAATCAGCAAGACTATCTACAAGCTGGAGAGCCTGGGACACTGGTGTCATGTGGCTCAGTCCAAGCCCGAAGGCCTTCGGAGTGGGTGATGTAACTCTCAGTCCAGGGCCAAAAGTCTGATAACCCGGGGCGGGGTGGGGTGGGGTGGGGGGGGGGTGGGCACTAATGTAAATCTGAGTCCAAAGGCCAGAGAGCTTGGAGTTCTAATGTCCAAGACCAGGAAGAATGTCCTCTCTCTCTCTCAGGAGAGACAGACAGACACACACACACACACACACACACACACACACATACACATGCAGAGGAGAGAAAGAGAAAAGAGACAAAGTTGCCTTTTTTCTGCCTTGTGTTGTCTCTGGGCCTCCAGCCGAATGGAAGGTTTCCTCCCAACATTGAGGTAGATGGTCCCCACTGGGTCCACTCACTCACCTGCCAGTCTTCTCTGGAAACACCCCCACTGGCACCTAAAAATAATGCTATACTAGCGATCTAGGCATCTTCTAATCCAGTCAGGTTGACACCTATAATTAGCCAACGTGGGGCCTTCAACTATATGGTTTATTTCAGAAAGATCTGAAGCAAATGAGATGAGGGGAGAATGGAGGAGAAGGGATTGTAGCATGGCCATCCCCCATGGGGGCATGATTTCTTGCTTTCTGTCTCTCTGTCTATCTCTGTCTTTCTGGAGAGCACACGCACCCTATAGCAAAAACCTCTCAGAAAAAAATAAAAGAAAGAAAGAAAGAAAGAAAGCTTTTCCAAACCTAGAGAGACATTCAAAGATCCAGACCCAAAAAATACAAAGGACCCCACGTAGAATCAACCCAAGAAGATCTTCTCCAAGGTACACCATAGCCAGATTGAACAAAACCACAGACAGAAACAAGATACTAAAATTGGCAGGAGAGAAACGTCAAGTTGCTTTCAAAAGATATCCTGTCAGGCTCACATCTGACCTCTCATCAGAAACAGTGGGAGCAAGGAAAGAATGGGAAAATGTATTCAAAGAATTAAGTGAAAAACAATTTCAACCAAGAATACTGTACCTGGTGAGATTATCCTTCATGTGGGAAGAAAAGGTAAAAACATTCTCAGATAAACGGAACCTGAAAGAATTTACCAACACCAGGCCAGCTCTTCCAGAAGTGCTGAAGGGAGTGCTATACCAGGAAAACTGAAGTCGGGCACACAGAAATAAGAGATCAAAAAACAGCCAAGAAAATGGCCAGCCAATGGTAGGGACAAGTCCGGAGTTTAATGTTAACTTCCAGAATTTAAACAGAAAGATCAGACCATGGTAACACTACAATTCAATAAAAGAGAGATTAATTACATGAGACTGAACTGGTGAAATAGAATTTTATGACTTTTGACTAAAACATTACTGATTTTCTTTATGCTTTGTTCTCCAGGTTTAAGGATTTTTTTTTTTTTTAAGGTAGAAAGAGAATTTAATAGGAAAGAAAGATTTTAGAAAAGAAGTACACCCGAAAGGCTTTTGGATGGGAAGGTTGCTAGGTAGCAACTGCTGCCCAGATTTAAGGATTTTTGTCTTGAACCGTTGATAAGTTCATCTACCTACTGTTTGAGCTGAATCGTAACCTCTCCCCTGGCTTTAAGTCTTAAGCAAATTTCCCTTAACATTTTTTGATTTTGATCTATTAAAACTAAAACTGTTTGGGGGGAATAGCAGGTGGTGTGGTAGTTAAAGGTGCTGGACTCCCACATGGCCAACTGTGGTTCAAGTCTCGGGCCTGGCAGCTTGCTTTCTCTCTCTCTCTTTCAATCTGTCCCTCTCTGGTCAAGTTAAAATAAATAAAATAAAGTTAAATTAAAAATTAATAAATTAAAAAAGAAATCTAAAACTGCTTTTCTTGAAATTTAGAAAAAATGCATTAAAGGGACCAGCAGTTGGTATAATGGCTATGTCACTGGACTCCCATGTAGTCAACTGTGGTTCAACTCCCGGACCCAGTGGCTTGAACTCACACCAGCACATGTGCATGTGTGCCTAAGACCTCGAGAGGAGAATAGAGGAGAAGGGACTGTGCTGTGGCCATCCCCCGGGGGTGGTGTGTGTGTGTGATTTCTTGCTTTCTGTCTCTCTGTCTCTGTCTTTCTGGAGAGCACGCATGCCCTATAGCAAAACCTCTCTTCCCCCCCCCCCAAAAAAAAAGCATTTAAAAATACCTATTTAATGACTGCATTAAGCTATAGAGCTCAGTGAGGTGCTACTCACTGAAGTTTATGCCTAAAGTCAGACATGTGTTCATAGATATGTATATAACAGCTGTGCTTGCTACTGAAAGTATTTAGATTAATTTAATTAAGATCTTTAGTGAATCCATAAAATGTGAAAAACAAAATAAATAAAAGGTACGGAAAGCAACTGTAGATACCAGAGACAGTGTGGGAGGAGGGTGGGAAACGGCAAAGGGTGAGAGGTAGAGAATAAAGGGGGGGGGGGGGGAGCAAAATATATAAGAAACAAGAGATGGAAAAATTACTTGTTGACAATAGCATGTATGGTAATATCCTCGATTGAGCCAATACATACTGTATTCCGGATGGACAATCTCATTTTATATACAGTGAATGAATGTAAATAAATAAATTTAAAATTAAAAAAAAGAAGAAGAAAGAAAATTATGCAGGGTGTGTGTGCCCAAGATCCCAGGAGGCCAATGGAGAACAGGTTACAGCGTGGTTATCTTCTTAGGGGGTTATTGCTCACTTTCCCTTTCACTGTCTCTGTGTGTCTCCCTCACACGAGCGCATGCACCCTACGGCAGAAACCTCTTTAAAAAAAGTATATATATAGGGACTAGCAGATGGCATAATGGTTATGTAGCTAGACTCCAATGTAGTCAACCATGTAGTCGAGTCCTGGACCAGTGGCCTAAAACTCATGCTGGGCATGTGTGTGTACTCAAGATCCTGAGAGGAGAGTGGAGGAGAAATTATGGCGTGGCCATCTCCCCTTGGGGGTGATTTCTCACTGTCTTTCTTTCTTTTTTTTTTTTTGGAGAGGTTTTCACTATAGGGTGCGTGCGCTCGCCACACAGACAGAGAGAGACAGAGAGACAGAAAGTGAGAAATCACCCCCCAGGGGGGATGGCCACGCCACAATCCCTTCTCCTCCGTTCTCCTCTCGGGATCTTGGGCACGCACGCACACGCACCTGGCGTGAGTTTTAAGCCACCTGGTCCAGGATGCGAACTGTGGTCGACTACGTGGGAGTCCAGCAACATAGCCATTATGCTAACTGCTGGTCCCCCTCTCACTGTCTTTCTGTTTCTCTGTCTCTCCAGCAAGCGCACATGCCCTATAGCAAAAAAAAAAAACTCTCAAAAAAAGTATGTCTGTGTATATATATATATGTATGCGTATGTATATACATGTTTGTGTGTGTGTTGTGCGTGTGTGTGTGTATACAAACACATACACTTCCTCCCTCCCAAAAGGAGGAAGAATGGAGAAGAAGGGATTGTGGTGTGATCATTCCCATGGGACATACTTTCTCACTTTCACTTTATCTATCTCTCTCTGAGGAGCTCATGTGTCCTCTCACAAAGAAAAAAAAAAAAAAGATACCATTAAGATATATATATATATTTTAATGTTTTTAATGTATTGAGGTGAAATTCACACAAGACGTGTCAGTCATTTTAAATGAACAATTCAGTACATTTAGTTCATAAGCAGTTTCTCCCCATGTTTTTTTCTCCCCAGCACCAAGCAGTGCCCTTCTGCATTCTGTCACTGTGGCTACCTATTATGGACATTTCATATAAATGGAATGATATAATATGACCTCTTGTGTCCTTCACTTAGCTTAACGCTTCGCACATTTCCATTGTACATACATTTCAGTTATATTTTGTAAACGTTTTACTTCTGCTAAAACATATATAAAGTTAAGCTGGCAGGTGGCATGGTGGTTGAGGGCACTAGACTCCCCATGGCTGACCGTGGTTCGAGTCCTGGACCTGGCGTCTCTTGCTCTGTCCCTCTCTGATCTAAATAAATAAATAAATAAATAAATACATTTAAATAAAATAATTCTTTTTTTTTTTTTTTTTTGGAGAGGTTTTTCGCTATAACGTGCGCTCGCCAGACAGACAGAGAGAGACGTAGAGACAGAAAGCGAGAAATCACCCCCCAGGGGGGATGGTCACGCCGCAATCCCTTCTCCTCCATTCTCCTCTCGGGATCTTGGGCACGCACGCACACGCGCCCGGCGTGAGTTGTAAGCGGGTCCGAGACGCGAACCGCGGTCGACTACGTGGGAGTCCAGTGACATAGCCATTACGCTAACTGCTGGTTCCCAATAATTCTTTAAAAAATAAATAAAGTTGGGACCAGCAGTTAGCGTAATGGCTATGTCGCTGGACTCCCACGTAGTCTCAAGTCCCAGACCCGGTGGCTTAAACTCACGCCGGGCGCGTGTGCGTGTGTGCCCAAGATCCCGAGAGGAGAATGGAGGAGAAGGGATTGCTGCGTGGCCATCCCCCCTGGGGGGGGTGATTTCTTGCTTTCTGTCTCTCTGTCTCTCTCTGTCTGGCGAGCGCACGCTCCCTATAGCAAAAACCTCTCCAAAAAAAGAAGAAGAAAAAAAAAGAAAAAGAAACAAACAAATAAATAAATAAATAAAGTTTACCACCTTGTCCAGTTTCTGTTTTGTTTTGTTTTTTGCTATAGGGCACATGACCTTGTTGGAGAGACAAATACAGAAAGAGAGAGAGAGAGAGAGAGAGAGAGCGCACCTCCCCCAGGGGGACGGCCATGCTGCAGTCCCTTCTCTTCTATTCTCCTCTTGGGATTTTGGCAACACAGGCACATGTGTCCAGCATACCTTTCAGGCTGTGGGGTCCTGGACTCAAACTGTGCAGTTGGCCGTGTGGGAGTCTAGCGCCTTAGCTACTATGCCTGCTGGTCCCCCATCTTAACCACTTCTAAGTGTGTGGCATTCATTATATAGATTCCCACTGTTGGACGACTGTCGCCACCATCCAGCTCCAGTACTTTTTTTTCTTCCCAGACTAAAATTCCATACTCATTAAACTCTCCAGTGCCTCCTCCCCCAGTTCCTGGAAACCACCATTCTTTCTGTCAGTATGAATTCATTTAAAGTTATTTATTTATTTATTTATTTATTTTTCCATGAGAGAGAGAAACAGAGGCAGTGGCGTAGAGCTATACTCCCAACAGGGTCTTAATGCCATGATTTACCTTCAGCCTCTGCCATCTCCTGATAATGGACATGTGTGCCTGGCATACTCGAGGAGGTCTCCAGACCAGAACCAGGAACTTTCCCATGTGGATGTTACAGAGCTTCGTGTTTTACCACTTTACCACCATCTAGCCTGGTCTCTATGATTTTGACAATGCTAGGTATCTCACAGTAGCGCACAATATTTGTCTTTTTGCAACTGGCTTATTGCACTTAGCACAATAGCCTCAAGGGTCATCCATGCTGTATCATGTGTTGTCATTCCCTTCCTTTTAAAAGGAAAACTGTTATTTCTTTCTTTCATGAGAGAGGTACCCTTGACAGGGGCTTGTCATGCTGCAATCCTCCCACCAGCCTCCTAGCTAGCCGGAATCATGGGTGCACTGAGGCCCCCAAGGATCCTAACAGAGGCCTCCTAAATGGCTCTAGCATTGGGCAGCAATGCCCCACTGTCTGTGCCACTGTGCCTGGGTCAAGATGTCCTTCCTTTACAAGACTAAATAACACTCCATTCCAAACATATCGCATTTCCTTTATGCATCCGTGCGTGAGTTGAACGCTCGGGATGGCTCTGCCTTTAGCTATTGTCAATGTGATGCGAACATGGGTGTACAAATACCCATTCAAGTCCCTGCTTTCAATTCTTTGGGGTATGTACCCAGATGTAAAATTGCTGGATCATATGATAATTCTTTCATTTTTGAGGAATCTCTGTACTGCTTTTCATAACGACTGCACCATTTTCATTCACAATAGAGTGTAGTCATGACTTTTGTTGTTGCTTTTGCTCTCCAGAGAGAGACAGAGAGAGAGAGAAAATGAGAAATTATCTCCCCCCCCACTCCCCAGGAAGGGTGGAATTGCTACAATCTTCTCATGCACATGTGAGTGTGATTTCAAGCTGCCAGGTCCAGGACTCAATCTGCAAAGCTGGCCATGTGGAATCCAGCACCTTAACCTCCATACTACCTGCTTGCCGTAGTCATGACGTTTTTAATGTTCCTCAGTTTGGTAGGTGTGGGGAGGACTGGGCGGCTCTGGAGTAGACCATCATCTACACATTGCCTTATGGGTCTCTCTCAAGGCCAGGTAGCTAGCTGGGTGTGATAGTTAATTGCATGTGTCTATGTGACTGGGCCAAAAGGCACTCAGAAGTAGACATTATTTCCAGATGTGTCTATGGGGGTGTTTCTGGGTAAGATGATTATTTGAACTGTTAGACTCAGTAAAATAGACGGTCCTCCCCAAGATGAATTTAGCATCATCCAGTCTGTCAAGAGCCCGAACAGAACAAAAGACAGAGGAAGGAACCCTTGTTTTTCTGTCTCACTGCCTGCGCTGGGGTATCTCACATCATCTTCTGCTCTTGGAGTGAGATTTACACCATCAGCTCCCCTGGTTCTTGGGCCTCTGGACTCAGACTGAATTATACCACGGGCTTTCCCGGGTCTCCAGCTTACAATGGCAGAATATGGGACTTCTCAGTCGACATAATTTCATGTGTCAATTATTCATAATCAATCAGTCGATCTGTCCTCTATCTATTTATCTATCTGCTGTCTTACGTATCAGGCCTACTGGTTCTATTTTTCTGGAAAGCCTTAACTAATACAAGTGTTCACTATGAATAGCTGAGTGGTGGAAACAGTTAGGTACAGGGGTGGGTAGTGCAAGGAGAGGTTTGGAGGTGACCAAAAGACTAACTGAGGGTTTGAACTAGGATGATGCTTCTAAAAATGGAAAAGAGATAGAAGATAAATTAGAATACAGTTAAACTGAGAAAGTCAGATAATAGTAAGTGTTGACAAGGATGTGGAGAAATCAGAACCCACACATGCTGCTGGTAGGAATGTAAAATAATGCATCTGCTTTGGAAAATAGTCTGGTGGTTCTGAAACGATTAAACATAGAGTTACGGGCCAGTGGGTGGCATGGTGGTTAAGGCAGCTGGATCACACATGGCCAACTGTGCAGTCCAAGTCCTAGACCGACAACTTGAGAATCATGCTGGGAATGTGCGTGTGTGTGGGCCCAAAATCCCAAAAGGAGAAATGGAGGAGAAGGAATTGTGGTGTGACTATCCTCCATGGGGGAGGCACTTGCACTTTCCTTCTCTCTCTCTCTCTCTCTCTCTCTCTCTCTCTCTCTCTCTCTCGCAAGCTCACACACCCTCTAAATTAAAAAATAAAAAGGGACCAGTAGGTGCCATAGTGGTTAAGGTGCTAGGTCCCACATAGCCAACTGAGTGGTTTCCCCAGACCTGGTGGCTTGAAAAACACACTGGGCATGTATGTACATGTGCCCAAAATCCCTAGAGGAGAATGGAGGAGATTTGGTTATGGTGAGGTCATTCCTGCTGGGAGGTGATTTCTCACTTTCCCTTTCTCTCTGGCACTCTCTGTCTCTCCATTGAGCACACACACCCTGTAACAAACAAAACAAAACATAGAGTTACTATATGACTCAGCAATGTCATTCTCAAGAATGTACTGAATAGAAGGGTACATCCACTGAAAAACGTAGCCCAAACAATCCAAATACCCATCAACCCGATGAATGAAAAACAAAATGTGGTATGTCCATAAATGAAACATTCGGTCATAAAAAGGAATGAAGTACCCTGTGCTACATGAGTGAACCTTGAACACACTATACTGAGTGAAGAAGTCAGTCACAGGGACCAGCAGTTAGCGTAATGGCTATGTAGCTGAACTCCCATGTAGCTGACCGTGGTTCGAGTCCCAGACCTGGTGGCTTAAACTCAGGTCAGGTGCGTGTGCGTGCGTGCCCAAGATCCTGAGAGGAGAATAAAGGAGAAGGGATTGCAGTGTGGCCATCCCCCTGGGGGGTGATTTCTCGCTTTCTATCTCTCTGTCTCTCTCTGTCTTTCTGGTGAGTGCACGTGCCCTATAGCAAAAACCTCTCAAAAAAAGAAGTCAGTCACTAAAGGCCACAGATGACATGGTTCTATTCACGTTAAATATCTGGAACAAGGAGCTCTATAGAGACAGAAAGTAGAACAGTAGTTGCTTAAGGCTGGGGGTGGGGTGGGGTAATGTGAGGATAAGGGAGTGATAGCCAAAGGGTACAAGGTTTCTTTGCAAGATGATGAAAATATTCTAAAACTGACTGTGGTGATGGGTGCACATATTTGTAAATATACTGAAAAACATCGAATTGTACATTTCACCGGAGAATTGTGCGGCGTGTGAATTGGGTCTCGTTAGGCAGGTAAAAATATAGATAGCGTGGAGTTCCTGAGTGACTGGTTATGGGGGCTGGAGAGAGAGAGGACACAGAGAATGTCAAATATGCAACGCGTTAAGATAGGGAGAATGCGATAGTGATCTCTACTGATGGAAAAAGGGCAATGTGGAACCTGAAAGAAATAAAAATGCAGTTTGGAGGAAGAGATTGAATAAGGTTAAGGAAAAATCCCAGAGCACTGTAAGTTATTTTTAGATCAACTTGAATTTTACTAGCTTCTTTCCCAGGAGCTCCCAGAAAATATCTTTTTCATATATTTTTACATCTTGTGGGCTTAAATTAAGTCATGGTCTGGAGCAGACACTGCATCACCTTAGATGTGGAAGAGAAGCTAATCATCCCTCAGTTTTCATGCCTCTTTTTCCTTTCAGCAGACGAACCACCACGTTGCCCCAGTTTTTTGTTGAGAAAATGGCCACTTTCCCATTTCTTTTTCGGTTAGAGGACAGGGGATGGGAGGGAGAGTGATGTTCACAATGTCTATCTTCTTTCCTTAAAGACAAGACTCTCAGGCTGGTCCTGTGGCCTGGTGGTTAAGGGAGCCAGATCCCACATGGCTGATTGTGCGGGTTGAGTCGTAGACCCAGTGCCTGTGCAAGTGGGCTCAAAATTCCAACGAGATGAAGTGGAGAAGGGATTGCAGCACATCCACCCCCTACTGGAGGGTGCATTCTCCCTCTTCTCCCTTTCTCTCTCTGATGAATGTATGTACCCTCTGGCAAATTTTAAAAAGAGAAAAGAAAAAGAAGAGCCAGAACTTCTTACAGGGTACTGTCTCTGCTCTCATGCAAACTGGAACATGGAGCTGTGCCAGTCCCCACCATGTGAGCAGGAATGGCAGTGCATGGGCCAGCAGATAGCATGATGGTTAAGGACGCTGGACTTCCACATGACCAACCACTGTTCAAGTCTTGAACCTGATGGCTTGCTTTCTCACTTTCCCTCTCTCTCTCTCTCTTGCTCTGTCCCTCTCTGGTCAAATAAAATAAATAAATAAAGCTAATAAAATAATTCTTAAAAAGAAAGAAGTGCAATTATTATGAAAATAACCCTTGTTCCCTTTTTTTCTTATTTATTTTATTTTACTTATTTATTTTAAAATTTGACCAGAGAGAGAGAGAGAGAAAGGGAAAGTGAGAAAGCAAACCGCCAGGTTCAGGGCTTGAACCGCAGTCAGCCACATGGGAATCCGGCACCCCAATCACCATGCCACCTGCTGACCCCAAACCCTATCCCATAATCGGAGTGGAACAGAGCTACCCACCTAGCCCTGGATATCTGACCACTATTTTTTGTGAGTTGGAAGTGAATTTCCATCTTATTTAAACCACTCTTTGGGGTTCCTTGTTACCATTGCTTGGCCTGTACCCAAATTAATTCACTAGGGGAATGGGATGAGCTAGGTGACTTATTCCAATCAGGGCACTCCTCCAGCGGTGAGGGTGGGAGTGAAGTCACTCCCCTTGAAATAAAGGAATCTGATAGAGGATGGTGAACATCTGAATATGGGCCCATGATCCTGGGTGGCTGTGAAGGCTGGGGGCTAGAGGATCATGTCATGAGAGTCTGTTGAGGGACCAGCAGATGGTGTAATGGTTACACCACTGGACTCCCACATAGTCAACTACGGTTCGAGTCCTGGACCCGGCAACTTAAAACTCTTGCTGGGCTCGTGTGTGTGCATGCCCAAAATCCCAAGAGAAGAATGGAGAAGAAGGGATTGTGGTGTGACCATCCCCCCCGGGGAGTAATTTCTCTCTCTCTGTGTCTCTGTCTCTCTTTGTCTTTCTGGTGAGTGCACACACCTTACAACAAAAATCTAAAAAAATAAAAAACGAGTCTGTTGAGGGTGTTTGTCTTCCTCTATCTCAATAAATAAAATATAAAAAAGTCTGGTATCAGGCCAGTCAGGTGGCATAGTGGTTAAGACAGCTGGACCCCACATGACTGACTATGCGGTTTGAGTCCTGGACCCAGTGGTTTGAAAATTACTCTGGGCATGTATGTGTGTGTGTGTGTGTGTGTGTGTGTGTGTGTGTGCATGCCCAAAATTCCTGAGAGGAGAGAGGAGAAAGGACTATGCCTCCTGGTGGGTGGGTGCTTTGTTACTTTCTCTTCCTGTCTCTGGAACGCACATACAATCTAGAAGAAATTAAAAAAAAAAAAAAAAATCTGGTATCCAGACAGCACAAAGGTGCTAGAAGTATGCCCTTACATAACCACAGGCTCCTTTTCATCTGACTGGGCCCCATGGCTCTCTCCAAGTTCGGGTACTACCACGGCATGCGCTGACTGCGCCCTAGAAGCAGCCTCCCACCTGCCTTTGCTTCTCCTCACTATTCGCCGTCTTTTCGGATCTCTGTCAGCACCAGTGTGCCATGCCCCCACCTTCTCTGCCAACACCTTCCCACCCGGGAACACTGCCTGACACGAGTCCGGCAAGCCAACTGTGGATGGCGGACTCTCTCACGACGGCGAGCTCTGAATCAACGGCTTCTTACTCACTTGGGTCGTCTTCAGTATTTCCACAGCACTGAATACACAATAAAGGATGTCATAAAGCCAACGTATGAAAAGAGCCCCAGTTAATAAACATTTGTGCCGCTTTACAACCCTCTCAGTAGGCCTCGTAAACACCTTGTGAAGTATGGATAGTCCCATTTTAGAGCTGAGAAAATTGGGCAGGCACCAACCATGAGATTAAGCCACTTGCCCAGAGGTAGGATTAGAACATAGACCCCCGCCTACCCTGGGCTTGAATTCTGTTGTTTATCCACTGAGCTCAGGCTGCACTTTGGAATCATTACCATTTTAAAGCATTTGACTCTGGGGTCGAGTGAATATTAAGAAGTAGATCACATTTCAGCTTGGCAGGCGCGAAAGTATTGTTTTTGGTTTGTTTTTCTAAGTTTTCATAGAGGACATATGGGCTCCATTAACTTTACTATGTAGTCCAATTTTGAAGATAGTTTCTTTTCCAAAAATTTTTTCGCCATAATTTAACATTTTAGAGTTCAGTACACTCCATCGACCCTGGATGCTTGTTTTTCTCAAAGTTGTGTCATCTTCCTCTCTGCGGGCAGCGGGGAGGGCAGGAGGTCATAGCTATCCCCTGAGGTATGTTCTGTTATTGTCCTGGGGGCGGTTTCCAAACTTACGTGTAGATGGAGTGAGGGGAGGTGGGTGTAACAACCCTGGCCAAAGTCCCTCTGATGTAGGGCTTCCTTTCCTTTTTTTTTTTAAGATAAGAAGCGTGTTTCACTTTTTCCTCCTACATGTTAAGATTGCTAAAGATGTTGACTGAAGAGAAATTAAGAAAACTGGAACTTTACAGAACCTAACTGGAATATGGTGTGCCTGTCTGGAAGGCAGGGACAGGTGGGAGAAGACAACTTTCTGAAGCTCCTTGCTGTCTGCCCAAATGCAGCTGTCCCCATTCCTCTCCACTCTGGGACATTCGAAAGGAGACTGGCTGGCCACAGCCTTCGGCCCATGTGCCACATGCCTGACCAGTCCAGCGTGGGACACCATAATGCCTTGTTAGAGGGTACATGAGGCTAATCAAGTTAGCACCATGTATATACTCATTAAATTAAAGTTACTTCCATTTGCAGCTACCTAGTCCTTGGAATCTACCCAGTCCTTGAACTCCTATCACACTTACACTCATTAACTCACTTATTTAGACTTATTTATTGACTTATCTATTGATTTGTTGTGATTTTTCAGGCTGCAGGGCCCAGGACTTGAACCATGGTTGGCCATGAGGGAGTCCAGTGCCTCAACCACCATGGCACCTACTGGCTCCTACTCACTTACTTATAAACTTATACACGAGTTCCAAATTTTATTTCTTCTACATTAACCTTTCATATTTCTTTTTTTTTTTCTTTCCTTTTGTTGTTCTTTTTTTTTCTAAAGAATTGTTTATTTTATTTTATTAATTCATTCACTTATTTTAATTTGACCAGAGAGAGAGAGAGAGAGAGAGCAGAGAAGGAAGCAAGAAAGCAAGCCACCAGGTCCATGGCTCAAACCATGGTTGGCCATGTGGGAGTGTCCAGCACCTTAACCACCACACCACCTGCTGGTCCCTTGTTCTTCTTTTTTAAGCTTATGGATAAGCCTGCATTAAAGGTCTACAGGGCCTGCCAGTCACACAGTGGTAACACAACACTCTATGATACTGAAAAAATCCCAGGTTCAAGTCTTGGGGCCTCCCTGTGCATGTGAGAAGTAAACACATGCCAGGATCCAGGCTAGCTGAGGCCGGGAGTGGATCATGGTCTGAAGACCCTGTTGGGGATACCTATCTCTCTCTTTCTCTCTTTCTCTACATCTCTCTCTCATGGAAGAAATAAATAAATGAAATTTTAAAGAGAGCTAAAAACACATATAAAGATGTGTAGGTAATTCTGTTGGCCCTTGAAAAAGACCATATTTGCACCTACAATCATGAAAATTACAGAATTTAGTCTTCACCAAACCCTATGAGTCTTCATTCTCTATTATTTAAATGTAAATGAACAGATGAAAAACAAGTGTGTTCCAAGGAATTAAGAGTTATATCGTACATGAAATAGAAACTTGGGCCAGCAGGTGGCATGGTGGTCAAGGGTGTTGGACTTCCACACGGCTGACCGCAGTTTGAGTCCTGGCTCTGACAGCTTTCTCTCTCTCTCTCTCTCTCTCTCTCTCTCTCTCTCTCTCTCTCTGTGTGTGTCTCTCTCTGGTCAAATAAAAATAACATAAATGAATAAATAAATAAAGTTAAATTTAAAAATTCTTTAAAAAAACAAAAAAGAAACTCATCATCGAACCCTCCCATCCCAACATCTGGATGGAGGTATTCTAGGTGCATTTTTTCACAGGTATGCCCCTGCTCATGGAAGCACAGTGTAGCAAAGAGTGTTGAACTGGAAGCCTTCTGGTTTTAGTTTGGACTCTTATTAACAAACATGATCATCTGGAGACAAATAACTTAGATTCTGAGTCTTTTTTTAACTCAAAAAGTGCTCCTTTAAAAGTTCCCTTAATTGGGTCAGCCAGTGGCATGATAGTTAAGGCACTGGATCCCACATGGCCAACTGTGTGGTGTGAGTCCTGGACTTGGTGACGTGAAAAAGTCAGGCACACATCAGGCACATGTGCACGTGTGCAGGCCTAAAATCCTGAGGGGAGAATGGGGGAGAAAGGATTGTGGTGTGGCCATCCCCCCGAGGGGTGATTTCTCACTTTCCTTCTTTCTTTCATTCTGTCTCTCTTTGGCAAGCATACACGTCCTATAGCATAGGAAAAAAGTTACTCTTAATTAAAAATCAACAAAAATACTAGAGCACAAACTAAAATACAAACTCATACACCCTTTTTTTTTAAAAAAAGAACTATTTATTTCTGTAATTAGTTCCATTTATTATTATTATTATTTAACTTTACCATAGAGAGAGAGACAAAGAGAGAAAGGGAAAGTGATAAAGCAAGCCGCCAGGTTCAGGACTCGAACCGCGGTCAGTCATGTGGGAATCCAGCACCTTTAACTGCCACATCCCCTGCTGGCCCTGAAACTCATACTCTCTTTAGGCTATGTAAACTGTACTATTTCAACCTTAAAGAAAGAAATACACAAAATCAAAATGCTTATCTATCGATCCCTGAGCACCTGGTCTTACTTAAAAGAAGAGTATGCACTTCATCATTGCATACCTGGATTGTATCCCAGCCTCTTAAAAAGGCACATAAGTAGAGCCTCAGCTGGATTTTCTTTTTTTTTTTTTTCTTTTACTTATTTTATTTGGATTTCCTTTGTGATGTATAAACTGCTGCACACAGCCAAATCTCTTCACTACCCATTGCTGAAAGGAATGGCCTTCAACCAACAGGATCTAAAACTCACTCACGATCATTTATCGAGCATCTGTATGTGGCAGACTCACTGCCAAACATGGAGGGAGCAGAGAAACGTTGCTTTCTGACATATCATGGTCTATCAGTGTAACATATAAATGGATAGGTTAGAAGATAGCATGGTGGGGCCAGGTGGTGGTCAGTGACATCGCAACTGGGCTCACATGGGAAAGATCTTCGGTTCGCACCCTGGGCATGCCAACTGAGACTGGAGGTGAATAGTGGCAGAAAGACCCTGTTGGGGGTGTCTGTCCATCTCTCTCTTTCTGTCTCATGAAATAAATAAAAAATAAACAACAGCCAAAAAATTAAAAAAAAAAAAAAAGAGGATATCATGGAAGTATTTCGCTAATGGTCTAAATCAGGCACTATGTCAGAAATCCAGAAGGAATATGGCCTCTCCTGGGAGAGTCTGGGAAAGCTATAGTGAAGGTGATGTCTGAGCTGGGTCTTGAAGGATGAGTGGAAATTTGCCAGGTCAAGGAGGGGCCGGGCTCCTCAAAGTGCCTGGCATGTTTGAGAAATAGTGAAAGGGGTTATATATTATAACTACAGCCCAGGTTTTATGGGAGAGGATGGGAGGGCAGTTAGGTTGGGGATAGAGCATGGGGAGTGCTACTATGCCCTGTCAATCGGTAATCATGCCTACAGAAGATAGGAGCACCAAGTGTAACGTGTGGACTTACAGGTCCTACGTTGTTTTCAAGGTAACCTGAGTCACATGGAAGGAATGTGTGACATGGGAGTAGGTAGTGGATGGAAAAATGGAGGAAAAAGGATTGTGGCATGGTGGTTAAGGGCATTGGACTCCCACATGGCTGACCACAGTTTGAATCCTGGACCTGGCAGCTTGCTTTCTCACTTTCCCTCCCTCTGTCTCTCTCTCTCTAGCTCTGTCCTTCTCTGGTCAAAATAAATAAATAAATAAATAAAGTTAATAACCTAATTCATTTTTAATTTTTTTTAATTTTTTTCTTTCATTTTCTTTTATACATTCAATCACATTATTTGGCTTACAAAATGGATATTTCAACAGGTGAACATTTCTCTCTAGTACAGTTGATAAAACTATAAATTATCTTCCACAGATAATACCACATTTCTTTGTCCCGTTAATGCTTTGCCTCACTATTTTTCTTTTAAATGTCCTTCCTCAGACCCTCCTCTTTCACACACACTATATCTGGTATTTACATCTATATACTGTGTTTCTATATCCTTTAGTCAATCAGTTTCAGTCACAGAGTGTAGACACTCGGTATATATTAAGTTGGGACATATACTGCCTCTCCTTCATAGCCTGGCTTGCTTCACTCAGCAGTAAATCTTTCATATTTATCCACTTCCTGTCAAAAGTCAGGGTTTTGTTGCTTTTTTATGGCTGAATAGTATTCCATAGAGTATATGTGCCACAGTTTTTCTATCCATTCATTTGTTTGTGGGATTGGGTTGGTTCCATGACTTAGCAATTGTGAATAGTGCCACAATAAACATTGATGTGCAAGTGGGAAAAGGAAAGCCTCTTCAACAAATGGTGCTGGAAAAACTGGATTTCCACTTGCAGAAAGATGAATCTGAACTCCTACCTCTGATGAAAATCAAGTCAAGGTGGATCAAAGATCTAAATCTAAGACCTCAAACTATAAAATTGCTCCTGGAAAACACTGGGGAAACTCTGGGACACATTGGAGTAGGGAAAGACTTCTTTTTTTTTGAGAGTTTTTTTGCTATAGGGCACATGCGCTCGCCAGACAGATAGAGAGAGACAGAAAGCGAGAAATCACCCCCCCAGGGGGGATGGCCACGCTGCCTTCCCTTCTCCTTCATTCTCCTCTCGGGATCTTGGGTACGCCCGCACACGTGCCCAGCGTGAGTTTAAGCCACCGGGTCCAGGACTCGAACCACAGTCGACTACATGGGAGTCCAGCGACATAGCCATTACGCTAACTGCTGCTCCCATAAGGAAAGACTTCTTAAATAAGACCCCCAAAGCATAGTCAATAATCCCAAAATAGACAAGTGGGATTATATCAGACTAAGAAGTTTCTGCATGGCAAAAGACACAGTAATTAGTGTGAATCGACAGCCCTCAGAATGGGAAAATATTTTTGTAATCTATGCATCAGATAAGGAACTGATAACCAGAATTCACAAAGAAATAACCTAATTCTTAAAAAAAAAAAAATGGATTGTGGCATGACCATGTCTCAATTTTTTTTCTCTCTCTCTCTCTCTCAAACACAAGTGCCCTCTGGAAATATTAACAATAAAGAAAACCGTAAAGGGAAGATAATGTTTGGTAAACATCGGATGTGGAAGCTGAGGCAGATGGTGAGCTAGGGTAGGACTTTGAAGTTACTCAATACAGGAAAGACTGGATGGGGGGACACTATTCAGTGAGACTGAGGACAGAGGGCGACAGGATGGTCCTCTATCAGTGCACCCTTGACTAAGGAGTGACCCGTACCTTTGGCACATGTGGTAAACTGACTGAACAAGACGACAAGCTCTCAGTGTCTGAGAAAGTGGATGAAACCTACCCTATGAGACCACTGACCTCTTAATTTCCACACATCTGGCTTAGGGTATCACTCAGTTCAACAGCATCTGTATACTGTTCTCTAGAACATGCCTGATAAATACTGCAAACTGCTTTTGGGTTAGACTATGTATCATTTCAGTTACATGAAAGTAACACACAGTCTAACCTCTCCCATGTGGGCCCAGCGTGGTGGCACTGACCACCACCTGGCCCACCATGCTATCTTCTGACATATCCATTTATATGTTACTCTGCTAGACTGTGGTATGTCAGAGAGCGATGTTTCTCTGCTCCCTCCATGTTCAACAGAATCTGGCACATACAGAGACTCGATAAAGGATCATGAGTGAGTTTTAGAACCTGTTGGGTGAAGGCCATTCCTTTCAGCAATGGGTCTGGCTGTGTGTGGATAGGAACTCTGGAGCCGGAAGCCTTGGACAAGTGGCTACAGGCAAGTCCCTTAAACTTCCCTTACCTCCATTTCCTCATTTCCAAAATATGGATGCAATGTCTTCTAAAGGAATGACATGAGTTAGTATACATAAGAATGTGCCTGGCTCATACTGGAAATACTTTACAGGAGTTTGCTATCATCATTTTTTTAAAAAAGGTTTTTGCCATAGGGCATGTGTACTTGCCCTATGAGAGAGAGAGAGACAGTGAAAAAGAAAGTGAGAAATTATCTCGGGGAGGGGGAGGGCGGGGAGTCGGCGGGGGTTGGGGGAGAGAAGGCCACACATCAATCTCTTCTCCTCCATTTCTACCTGGGGATTTGGGCACACATACACTGGCATGATTTTCAAGCCACTGGGTCCAGAACTCGAACCATGGTCGGCCACGTGGGAGTCCAGCACCGTAACCACTGGGTGGCCCCAGGTTTGCTGTCAGCATTAGTAAGTAATGGGAGGCTCAACTAGAAGTGGTGCAAATACTGGAGACACATCATGGATCAGAGACGTTGGCAGTTCCCAGGTGAGTCCTGTCACGTTACCAAGGCCCCCAGCACCAGACTCTTCTCCTACCCCATTGCTGTGCTGCCGTGTGAGTGACCCCCTCCTCAGTAAGGCAGGAAGGCTGCAGTAGCTCCACGTATGGAGCCCTCACCTGGCTGGCATCCCAGCAGGACATGAGAGTAGGGGGAAAGGGCTTCTTCAGTTGTGAGTCCTCCCTCTCTTTCTCTAAGTTCATTTATTTCATGAGAGGGAGAAAGACAGAGGCGGGGAGAGAAACAGAAACAAAGGAGTGCACCACTCCATGATCCACCCCAAGTCCCAGCCGGCCTAGATCATAGGCACCCAGCCTGCTCGGGGAGGCCCAGGCACATAGCCTGCTCAGGGAGCCCCTGGTACCCAGCCTGCTCGGGGAGGCCCTGGGACTCCAACCTAGGTCCTTCCCACGTGGGTCCAGTTGCATTACCACTGTACCACCACCTGGCCCAGTACAAACTTCTCTTAACAGGCAGGAAGATCTTTCATAGAAGCCCCCAGTAGGTTTCCTGTCCGCTAGCATGGTCACAGAACCATCCCCAAATGCCAGAGAGTCTGGGAAAGAGGAGCTGGCATTTCTAACCCTAACGGAGGCAGAGTGGGGCTGCGCTGTCGGGTAATGGGAAGCCTCAGCACGCCTGCGATCCGGAGTGTCCGAGGGCCTTACTCAAAGGAAACTGAGAAATAGGAAGCAGTATACCAACCCAGGGTTATCCTTCAGAAGTCATGAGCTTTGTTAACAGTGACTTTTTTTTTGGGGGGGGGGGGGTGGTGGTGGCTATAGTGTATGGACTCACCAGAGAGAGACAGAGACAGAGAGAAAGAGGGAAAGTGAGATATCACCCCCCAGGAGGATGGCCACAGCACAATCTCTTCTCCACTCTCCTCCCAGGATTTTGGGCACACACACACACACCTGGTGTGATTCTCAAGCCCCCAGGTCCAGAATTCGAAGCACAGAGTCAGTCACTGAATTTCAGCTTCCTTCACCAGCACAACCAGCTGGCCCCAGGCGTGGCATTTTAACCTGGAGGAGTATCTTGATGAGATAGGAGAAAGGCTATTTTTGAGCAAGAAAACCTTCCTGGTCTCACTTGCTCTAGGGCGCCACCTGCCCTTTCAACAGACCAAAGGAGAGGGCTCATAATTCAGTGCGCCTTTTCTGAAAGGCTGACGAGGCTAGCCACTGCTCAAGTCACCTGGAAAAACAAAACAATGAGGGCCAGGTGGTGGTGCAGGGGTAACACAATTGCACGCACCTGGGAAAGGTCCTGGGTTCGCGTCCCAGGACCTCCTGAGCATGCCAGGCTTATATGTGCACACCCATGATCCAGGCTAAGACTGGTCACATCGTGAGGACCCTGCGCCTGCCCTTCCCTCGAAAGAAATAAACTTAGAAAGGAAAAATTAAAATAAGAGCAGGCTTCTTCTCCCCTAGATTGTCCTTGTAGCAGCCTTATTCACTGTGATGGGGGAAAATTAGACAGAATCAGGTGAGCAGGGCTACTCTTTCCAACTTAGAAATATGTCTTGGGCCAGCAGATGGTGTAGCCTTTACGTCGCTGGACTCACACATGGCCGACCATGGTTCGAGTCCTGAACCTAGTGGCTTTAAACTCCTATCAGGCATGTCTGTGTGCGTGCCCAAAATCCCAAGAAGAGAATGGAGGAGAAGGGATTGCAGCATGGCCATCCCCCTTGGGGGGTGATTTCTTACTTTCCCTCTCATTGTCTCTGTCTCTCTAGCACATGCCCTAAAGCAAAAACTCTTTTTTTAAAAGAGTTATTTTATTTATCTATCTTCCTTTCTTTCTTCCTTTCTTTTAATTTGTTCAGAGAGGGACAGAGAGAGAGAGAGAGAGAGAGAGAGAGAAGGAAAGTAAGAAAGTAAGTCACCAGGTCTGGGACTCAAACCCCCATTGGCCATGTGTTAGTCCAGTGCCCTTAACCACCACACCACCTGCTGGCCCTGGCAAAAACCTCTTAAAAAAACAAAAAAGTGAATCCAGGTGTTTCCCTACGCCTACACCCCCATAGCTGCTGCAAAGTTTGGGTCCAAAGCATCTCTCATCGGGACTACTGGTCTCCTCACCAAGTTTCTCCCTGTCGAGAAAAACTGCAGCAAGGGACAGAGAGAACCACAGGAGAAAGCTTTCACCAACCTCCAACGGAAAGCCTTAGTTCCACCTTCCGAATCCAGTAACAAAGAAAGGAGAAATTTTAAAATTCCGAGGCACTTGGTTACTAATCTGATTCTGGTCTGCATGTGGATATTCAATAAATACTTGTTAAATTAAATTGACTCAAGGTTTTATTTATTCAACCTACTTAACGTTTATGTAAAACCCCTTGGAGATTTGTGTCAAACTGTTCCATTGGAAAATACATGAAAAGTAGTATTTTGAATAGCTCAGCTTCCCTCTTAACGTGTTTTATGAGCTTAGTGTAAACCGGGGGCGGGGGGGGGGGGGGGCGGTTGGAAGGGTGGGGGGAAGAGGTTCCAGGAGAGTGAAAGGGAAGGAGGAGGTGAGAGGTAGAGAAACACGTGCTGCTGTCATTGCCTAGGTCTGTCTTCATTGCTTTACTCACTAACCAGCTACTGCCCTCTAGTGCCCACTGCATAAAATTCTCATCCGAAGTCTGTTTTTCAAAAATAATTGTTTTATTTATTTATGTTTAACTTGCTATACTCATTAGAGAGAGACAGAGAGAGAAAAAGAGAAAGTGAGGGAAAGTGAGAAAGCAATCCTCCAGGTCCGGGACTTGAACTACAGTTGACCATGTAGGAGTCCAGTGCCCTAACCACCACAATACCTGCTAGCTCCCAAAGTCTATTTTTAATCTTAAAAAAAACCCTGTTAACTTCTGAAAAGGACAATTTTTTTTAAATAATTTGCTATAAGGTGTTATGTGCTTTCTGGAGAGAGACAGTGGGGGTGGGGGGACAGAGAAAGTGTGAGAAACATCCTCCAGGGGATGGCCATGCTGCAATCCCTTCTCCAGTCCACTCTTGGGATTTTGAGCACACACACATACATGCACCCAATGCATTTTCTAAGCTGCTGGGCCCGGACTCAAAACAGTGCAGTGGGCCATGTGGGATCCAGCCACTTTAACCACGGTGCCATCTGCTGGTCCAGGTACCAAACTTTTTTTTTTTTTTTTTTTTTTGGAGAGGTTTATGCTATAGGGCTCATGCGCTCGCCAGACAGACAGAGAGAGACAGGGAGATCGAAAGTGAGAAATCACCCCCCAGGGGGGATGGCCACAGCACAATCCCTTCTCTTCCATTCTCCTCACGGGATCTTGGGCATGTACGCACATGCGCCCGACGTGAGTTTAAGCCACCAGGTCTGGGACTCGAACTGCGGTCAGCTACATGGGAGTCCAGCGACATAGCCATTACACTAACTGCTGGTCCCACCAAACATCTTTTGCAGATAAAAGATGGAGACGTGGAGAAACTTGGTGAGAAGTCCAGGGAGGTGGGGTGTCAAAATGACCAATGCAGCCTCCTGGACTCTAAGTCATGCCACTTGTAACTCGTCTGACAAACTCTCTCTAGTATGAGTACTTCTCAGATGTTTCAGGAACTAGCCAATAAAAATTAACAGCACACAAATCTAAGTGCTATATATTATTTCCAATGTTGTTCCAAAAAAAGCTAAAACTGACTGTTGGTCAGGTTTAGATAAGGATTTAGAGATAACATTGGTATATTTTAAACTTAGTACAGGTTTAGAAAATGTCTACTTTTTTAAATTGCCAGAGTGCATGTGCACTCTCCAGAGAGAGGGAAAGGGAGAAAGCACACCCTGTGGGCAACGGTCATGTCACAATCCCTTCTCCTCCAGCTCGTCCTCCTGTCAGGATTTCGGCCATGCACACATGATGCCCATCTTTTTCAAGCTGCCAGGGTTGGGATTTGAACAGTGGCAGGACATGTGGGATCTGGCTCCCTTAAATACTGTATTATGGGGCTGGCTTGAATGCATATAACACATTTATTTTTATTTTTAGAGAGAGATTTTTGCTGTAGAGTGCATGTGATTCCAGTGAGACAGAAAGCAAGAAATCACTCCCCCCCAGGGGAGATGGCCACACTACAATTCCTTCTCTTCCAGTCTCTTCTCAGGATTTTGGACATGCATGCACAGGCACCTGGCATGAATTCTAAGTTGCTGGGTCCAGGACTTGAACCACGGTCTACTACGTGAGAATCCAGTAACGTAACCATTATGCCATCTGCTGGCCCCTTAATACATATCTTAAAAAGAATTATTTATTTAATTTGATTTATCATTATTATTATTATTACATGCACTCACCAGAGAGACAAAGAGAAAGAGAGGAAAAGTGAGAAAGCAAGCCAGCAGGCCCAGGACTCGAACTGTGATCAGTCATGTGGGAGTCCAACACCTTAGCCACCACACCATCTGCTGGCCCTAATAATACTTAAAAAAAAAAAAAACAGACCCCAAATGAATTTGGCCATTTATCAGAGTTGACTTACATTGTCTCTCTGCAGCTAATGTTCAGCTAGAATTCTCCCAAAGGAGCCTTTTTGCTCATTGAGGGGAAAATGGGATTTGTCATTTTAACTGGGAACACATATTTTCATCATTTAACCATTTTGCCGATGGGAATAAATTGAAAGTTATCCAGCTGGATATGTCACTTACCAGAATATTACTGAGTACCCAAAGATTCATTCACATACTTAATTGGAAGGAAATACATCTGGAATAAGTTTTATTGGAATTCATATAAAAAGAAAAGTGAATCCATTAGAACTAACATCATCAACAAGTGACTTTATCTGCAATCAGAAATATGAATGAATTGGAACCTACACACCCTAAACTTTTTTCCTTGCATAAAGCTAGTTGAATTTTTCTATTTATATGGCAATTATACATTATTACTTTAGGTAGAGTTATCTTTTCAGCTATTTTTTTAGAGACAGTTCAGTCAAATGACCTAATTTGGTTCCCCCCCCCCAAAAAAAAAAAACACAAAAACCAAAAAACAAAGGGATGCGGGGCATTTTTCTGTCTTCAAAATATAACCAATCTGCTAAGATCGGCAACTTGGCAGAAATGTAGTGCATTTGGGCATCTAGTGACGAAATGAGCTAGCCAAGTAGTTTCATCCTTAGATGTCAACATAGATCCCATTGATCAAGTAATCCAGTCGTGAGTAACGCTTCCTGCGGAGGGATTCTGAGAGCATCCTACCCAAGAGGACGAGGCCTATCACCAGGAACAGAACGCCGAAGAGCAGTGTCCCGATGAGAAGCCACTTTTCCAGTGGGAGTGCATGCTGGCTTCCTGGAATGCTGCTCAGTGAGGAACCACCTGCACCAGCCTTCCCAGGGCCCCAGGAAGCGGTTTTATTTGTAGCAGGAGACTCTCCACTCGACAAAGAAAGTGTAGTGGGGCGATGTACAACTCCTGTGTTCCAGCTGTGGCTGGAGATTTCTCTTAGGGGCACCATTTCTGGGGTGCCTTTCAAATCTGTGGGTGTCTGAAAGATGGGAGTCGAAATGGTTGTAGTCACAGCTTGGGGCGTAACCACAGCACGTGTAACAGCTGTGGAAACAAGGGCCGGGGTGGGCTGAGAGGTGACCTTGGTTACACGGGGCACAGAGGTGGGCTGAGAGGTGACCTTGGTCATGGGGGGCGCCGTGGTGGCCACCCGTGGGTGAGAAGTCAGCAGAGGTACCGCGGGAGCGCTGGCGGGGGGAAGGGCTGCAGGCTGCAGAGCGGCAGGGACGGTGTCCTGAGATGCAGCAGGCGCTGCAGTTGGGGACACAGTCACAGCTTCAGGCAGCGGATGCGCGACTTTGGGCTTGGGGGAAAACTGAGAATTCTCAGAGTGGCTTTTTTCCTTATGAGCAGAGAACGGTGTACTCACTTCCTCAATCTTGAACAGTTTCTCCAAGTTATCCGCGGCTCCAAACTTTGGAGAACTGGCACCTTCCCATAAGGTATCGGCGGGCTTTGAATAACCTGCCCGATGAGGGAGGGCAGGGGTGGCTGCTAGTGGAGACGGAGACGGGCCACGTAAGAGACCATCGCCGTGAGCTAACGCTTGGTGTGGAAAATCAGTTCTGGTCAAAGATGGAAAATCTGAAAGCAAAGAATATAAAAGGAAGATGTAAAGACTTCCATGTTAACGTAGGTTAAAAACACAAACATTGGCCAGCAGAGGGCGTGGAGGTTAAAGCAGCTGGATCCCACGTGGCTGGCTACACGTTTCGAGTCCTGGACCTGATGGCTTGAAAAAAGCATCGTGTGTGCGTTCATGTCCAAAAATTCCAAGAAGAGAATGGAAGAAAAGGGATTGTGGCATGGTCATCCCTCCTAGGGGGTCATTTCCCATTTTCCCTGTCTCTCCCTGGTGTGTACATGTGCCCTATAGCAAAACTTAAAAACAAACATGGCCAACTATGGTTCAAATCCCAGCACTAGAGGTTTGAAAAATACATTGCACACACATGTATGTATGTGTGTGCCCCAAATCCTGAGGAGGTGGAGAAATGGCAGAAGGGATTGTGGTGCGATCATCTCCTACGGGGGTGCTTTCTCCTTCTCCCTCTCTCTGGCAAGTGCACATGCTCTCTAACAACAGCAGTGGAAAAAAAAAAAAAAAACAAAAAAAAACAAAAAACAAAAACCAAGAAACCTATCAACTTGTTCCATGAGTCCCCAAACTGCTGATACTTGGTATTTCACTGAAACATGTACAAAGTGGAAAAACACAAATGGCTAAATTAGAAGCTCACTGCACTGCCTCTCTACCAGATGCTACGGTATATTTCTGGAGGGATGGGACAGGAGAAACGAGAAGGGAGGCAGGTCGGGAAATGAAGGAAGTGGTGGAGTAGCAAGTGAGGCACTAAGAGGAGCTCACAGCAAGGGCAGCAGCGTGTCTAGGTCGCTGAGGTGGGTTAAGGGGCCACAGCAGAGAGCTGGGCAGGGTGGCATGGGCAGGAAGAGGATGGACAGGGTGAGTGCTGGTGTATGGCCCAAGCTCTTGTTGGATATGCCCCAGGGCCCAAGACGACTAGTGAGCATTAGGCTAGATTTCTTCTCTTTTCTTTTTTTAAAGAATTATTTATTGGGACCAGCAGTTGATGTGGTGGGTAATGCACTGGACTCCCACATGGCTAACTGTGTGTGGTTCAAGTCCCGGACCTGGCGGCTAGCTTTCTCATTCTCTCTCTCTCTCTCTAGTAAGCACGTGTACCTTATAGCAAATTAAAATAATAATAAAATTAAATAATTATTTTTATAATTATAAATAATTCTCCAAGTGATCTGAGGGTCCAAATAATTATAATTTATACAATGTTTATATTTTATAATTTGATAAATAATTATGGAAAGAATGATTTATTTAATGTTATTAATTATTATTATAGTTCCTTAAAATTTGCTATAGGGCATATATGTTCGCCAGGGAGAGACAGAGAGAGAGAGATGGAAAATAAGAAAGCAAGCTGCCAGGTCTGGTACTCAAATTGCAGTTGGTCATGTGGGAGTCCAGTGCCTTAAACACCACGCCACCTGCTGGCCCCATTATTAAGTCAGATTTCACAGCGAGGACTCCGGGTGGGCAAGAAGGGATATGCAGAAACTGTGGAAAATGAGGTGGTAGAGTCAGGAGAGGAGACAGAATCTTGGAAACATGCCTGTGGCAGGGCGGGGGCTTTGGCAGGGAGGAGGAAGGCCTGGTTTTCTCTGAGGGCACAGAGCCAAGGCGGTAGCAGAAGGCTGATGGCATTTCCTAAAAATTTATTTATTTTTTCTTCCACGAGACAGAGAGCCTACTCAATAGGGGCTGTGATCCACTGTGAACCCCCAGCCTCAGCCGGGGTCTCACCCTGCCCAGATCTGGCTGCACACTGCTCCAGGTCCCAGGACACAAACCCGGGACCTTTCCAGGTGAGTCCAGCTGTGTTATCACAGAGCACCACCCAGGCCCTGGGCAATGGCATTTTCCAGTTGAGACACGGGATGTACAGTTCTAGCCCGGCACTTGGAAGAGGGAGGCAACCTGGGAGATTTAACTGTGATGCTCGACCATTAGAATTTTAGAGCCAGTCTTAGGTTATAAGAACAATGGGGCCAGTATTTGGAATTGTGTGGCCACGCTGCAGACAGAAAGAGCAGGAAACCACACAGTCCCACTCCCTCTGAGGAAGAACCAGCCTCAGATCCTGCTCATGCAAGGGAGAGCTTCGAATTTCATTTACAGCTCAGGCCAGAGAGGCTCGCTAATGCAGTCGAGTGTAGCAGTGGCGCTGAGTCGCTGTGTTACTCTGTTCCGGGGCTAAGCATTTTGTGGAGGTTAGACCTGCAGAAAACAGAAGGAAAGACGCAGAAGCATCTCCAGCACTTACGGTTCACCGACTCCTGCCCTCTTCACCCCTTTCTTCCCTCAATGCCCAGTTCTAACTAGGGATCCAGAGGCTACTTCGGATTTCTGACATCTTCTGACTACTCTAAGTCTCACACCTCTAAGAGTTCCTTAAGAACTGTCACTTACTGGGGCTAGCAAGTGGTGTGACGGTTAAGGCACTGGACTCCCACATGGCCGACTGTGGTTCAAGTCTCAGACTGGATGGCTTCCTTTCTCATTTTCCCTTTCTCTCTCTGTGTCTCTCTCTAGTTGAATTTAAAAATATTAATAATAATATATTAAATAAAAATTTAAAAATTATTTAAAAAAATAACAAACTGTCGGGACCAGCAGTTAGCGTAATGGCTATGTCTCTGGACTCCCATGTAGTCGACAGCGGTTCGAGTCCCGGACCCAATGGCTTAAACTCATGCCATGTGCATGTGCGTGTGTGCCCAAGATCCCAAGAGGAGAATGGAGGAGAAGGGATTGCGGCATGGCCATCCCCCCTGGGGAGTGATTTCTCGCTTTCTATCTCTCTGTCTCTCTCTTTCTGGCGAGCGCACATGCCCTATAGCAAAAACCTCTCCAAAAATACAAAATAAATTTAAAAAAATAACAAACTGTCACTTATTAGTCCATCTGGCGTATAGAACTCTACTAAAACAGAATCTGGTTGCCCAAAGTTCTTTTTCTTTCAACAATGCTAAAGAGCAGTCTTTCTTTCTTTCTTTTTTTTCTTAGATTTTTGCTATAGAGTGTATGTGCTTGCCAGAGAGATGGAGAGAGACAAAGAGACAGAAAGTGAGAAATCACCCCTCAGGGGCATGGCCATGCCACAATCCCTTCTCCATTCTCCTCTTGGGATTTGGGACATGCACGCACACGTGCCCGGCATGAGTTTTAAGCCACCATGTCCAAGACTCAAACCGCGGTCGACTACATGGGAGTCCAGCACTGTAACCATTATGCCATTGGCTGGTCCCTAAAGAGCAGACTTTCTACTACAGGCGAGGTCACATTCATGATGTCACCATGGATAAGTAGCATTGATATTTGTAGGTAGGATCATATATTTAAAACAAAAAAAAAAGAAGATTCAATATATTTCATTTTAAAATTTTAAAAAGGCGAAGTAAAAGCTCGGGGATGTGTGTGAAATCACAGCTTAAATGAGGCCATCGATAAAGAATGACCAGAATCGCTGGTTTCTTTCTCAAGCGTGCAGACTCACAAATACAGCAAAGCTGGGCCGGTCCCACTTGGCGGTAAGAATCACCTTCAGCACAGATCCTAGAGCCGCCCGGGAGTCTGCGCACGGCTCTGTGTACCTCAGCCCTGATATCTGCCCCGGGCGTGGTGTGACCTCCCCGACACACAGACATGGCCCACAGCGGAGCTGGGGACAGTCCTTGCCCTCACTCTTCTTTTGAGTTTCCTTTTCACGCTGCTTCACTGAATTGAAAAATGGGGGACTATCACCTGGAAAACAGCTGAGCAAACAGACTCTCAATTTATTTTATTTCTGAATTCTCCTATTTTTCTAGTCCTTGGTAGAAATGACGTACCCCTAGGCTGCCCTTCCAAAAAAATTAAATTGTCTCAAGCTGCAGTTTTTTTAAAAAAATTTATTTGCTTTTATTTATCATTATTATTATTTAATTAGCTGAAGGACACAGATGCTCACTAGAGAGAGACACAGAGAGATAAGGGAAGTGAGAAAGCAACCACCAGATTTGGGACTTGAACTGTGGTCGGCCATGTGGGAGTTCAGCATCCCAACCACCATGCTACCTGTTGGTCCCTCAAGCTACAGTTTTATAGAAAGAACAGAGTTTATTGTCATATTTCAAGTTTTCAGAATGTAAATATTAGTCAACTGGCTTTAGAAAATAGAGTGCCAGGCCAGCGGGTAGAATAGTGGTTGAGGCAGCTTGCTCTCACATGGCTGACAGCACAGTTCAAGTCCCAGATCCGACAGCTTGTGAAACACACAGGTTGTGTGAAGGAGTGCCCAGAGTCCCGGTAGGAGAATAGAGGAAAGGGGATTGTGCCTTGGTCATCCCCCAAGGGTGATTTCTCACTTTCTCTCTGTCTCTCTCCAGCAAGCTCGTGCACCCTACAACACAAACTTTTTTAAAAAGAAAGACAGAAAAGCAGAGTTCCGAGACCAGCAGATGGCATAATAGTTGTGTTGCTGGACTCCACATAATCAACCATGGTTCAAGCCCCAGACCTGATGGCTTAAAACTCATGCTGGGCACATGTTTGTGTGTGCCCAAGATCCTAAGAGGAGACTGGAGAAGAAAGGATTGCAGTATGGCCATCCCACCAGGGTGATTTCTCGCTTTCTGTCTGTTCTGTTTCTCTGGTGAGTGCACAAGCCCTATAGCAAAAATCTCTCTTAAAAAAAGAAAGAAAAGGGGGCCAGCAGGTGGTGTGGTGGTTAAGGGCACTGGACTCCCACATGGCCGACCTTGGTTCAAGTCCCAAATCTGGCAGCTTACTTTCTTCTTACTCCCCCCCATTACTCCCCACCCCCCCACCCTTGTTCTGTCCTGGTCAAATTTAAATAAATAAATAAATAAATAATAAAGTTAAATAAATAATTTCTTTTTTTTTTTTTTTTTTGGGGGGGGGAGAGGTTTTTGCTATAGGGCACGTGTGCTTGCCAGACAGACAGAGAGAGACAGAGAGACAGAAAGTGAGAAATCGTCCCCCCCCCCGGGGGATGGCCACGCCGCAATCCCTTCTCCTCCATTCTCCTCTCGGGATCTTGGGCACGCACGCACATTCACCCAGAGTGAGTTTAAGCCACCAGATCCGGGACTCGAATCGCGGTCGACTACGTGGGAGTCCAGCGACATAGCCATTACCCTAACTGCTGGTCCCAAATAAATAATTCTTAAAGAAAAGAAGAGTTCCTCTGGAAACTAATCACTAAACAGGTATCTACATTTAATTTCACTTTAAACAGGAGGCAGGTCGTTCATTTTTAAAGGGGCAATGTAACCCATCAACACGCCTAGATTCCTAAGCAGAGTTACAAACACAGCTTGTCCACATCCTGTAGATGCCAACAGTCCTCTGCAGGCTAGGAGGCGCGGTGGTGCCTCTGCCTCAGATAGCCATCAACCTGCTCCAGTCCGATGATGCCCCCTGCTGGCTGCCACAAGAACTGCTTGATTCTAATTTCACTTACTAGCTTCTAAAAGGTTTATGCATGTGAGAAGTTCCCTTTTGTCCTGCTTCCACTGGGGATGGTCTTTACCACATATTTTCCCCTTTTTTTAAACAAAACAAAACATTTGTTTAAAAAAATTTCTGCCAGAGGGTGTATGCGCTTGCTAGAGAGTGACGGGGAGATAGCAAGAAAACATCCCCGACAGGAATGGACACTGCAATTCCTTCTCCTCCATCTCTTCCCTCCCTTTGAGATTTGGGCATCACGCACTTATGCATGGTGTTTTCAAGCCTCTCGTTCTAGGACTCAAATCACAGTCAGTCATGGGAACCCAGCTGCTTTAGCCACCAGGCCACGGGGTGGCCCCATATTTTCCTTTAAACACCCATGACAAAAGCAACATTACAGAGCTTTAGGAACCTTAGAAAATAAGGTCAAATATAATTTCTGCTATTGTTTCCCAGCCACAGATTATTACACAAATTATCGATGCTCCATGCTTTTGTGTAAGAGGATGTTGGACGGGTTCCCTAGTTCATGAACAAAACTCAGCACAACCTCACCCAGGGGGCAAAGCAGAGTCAGGGTCCAGGTACTCTGGGCAGTATCGGTCCCCAAAGTACTTTACACCCACTACAGCCAAGAGAGAACTTGGTTTCACTTGACCTCCTAATCCTAAAATTGCTCTTCCCAAATTTCTCTAACTCAGTAAATGGCACCAACACCGTCTAGACACTCAATTCAGAAGCCAGGACTCAGCCCTGTCACTTGTCTTGTGGTTCCCCATATCCACGTCATCAGCGTGATGCCAACCCTGCCCCCAGAATGGCCCACATGTCTCCCTTACCTGTGTCCTCCCTTCCCCTGCGCACCGGCAGCCATGGCCTCTCATTTGGATCTCGCCCCTGCCCCCAGGACCAGCCTTTCCAGCCCCTCTTTGATGCTGCATCACTGTCCATTCGCAAGCGAGCAGGCACAGCCAGTGTTGAGAAATCACCTTTAAAACCCCACACGGGCCAGACGGTGGCTCAGCAGTAACATACCATGCTCTGCAAGGCAACCCCACATGGGAAAGTCCCTGGTTCAAGTTCGGAGACCTCCCTAAGGACATTGGTCATGCCTTTCTTCATGATCAGCTGACTGGAGGCTGGATTGCATGTCAAGACCTTCTTGGAGATCCCGACTCTCTTACTCTCTCTCTCTTTTTCTCTCTCTCATGGAAGAAATAAATGAATAAGGTTAAAAAATAAATAAAACCCAATAACAAACCTGTTTAAAGCTCGCAACAGGAGCCAGGAGGTGGCATAGGGTATGGGGCACTGTACTCCAATATGGCTGACCACAGTTCCATTCCCTGACCTGGCACCTTGAAAATCATGCCAAGTGCAAGTGTGTGCTTGCCCAAAATCCCAGGAGAATGGAAGAGAGGGGCTTGTGGCATGGCCATTGCCCCCGAAGGGTGATTTCTCACTTTCCCTCTCACTGTCTGGCCAGAGCATGTGCCCAATGGCAAAAACATTAAACATACAAACAACTTCTTGAAGTTGGATGCAGTGGCACGGCAGCAATGCAGAGCTCTGTGACTCTGAGGCCATGTCGGAAGGTCCTGGGTTGTGCCAAGGTCTCACTGTGCACGTGCGTATGCTCGTGATCCTGGCTGACTGGGGCTGCGGCAGGATTACGGCATGACGACCTTGTTGGGGTTGCCTTTTTCTCTCCTTCTCTATCACCCTCTCTTGTGGAAGAAAGAAATTTTATAAATATATTACTTCTTGAATGAGTTTTCCTCCAGGTCTAAAGAATAGCATCCAGTAAGTTTGATGTTAGATAATATAATAACGAAATAACAGGAACTTAATAACAAATACAATAGATTGTACATATTAACATGGGTCCTAACCCTTTGAAAGTAGTTATCCTGTAGACCTGTGTACTTATTCCAGGGTTGCTGACATTGTTCTAAAGAAGTGCTTCAAAAGTGCTGTATAAAAGGTTTTAGGACCGTCTGCAGCCTGACAGTTAAGTGCCTGTTCAAGTCCTGGACCTGGTAGCTTGAGAAATAAGCCAGGCACGTGTGCGTGCATGCTCAAAATCCAGAAAGGAGGGAGAGATGGAGGAGAAGGCATTGTGGTGTGACCACTCCTCATGGCAGAGAGTGTGTGTGGAGGGGCGCTTTCTCACTTTTTCTCTCTCTCTCTGAAAAATACATGTATCCTCTGGCCAAAAATATTTTTTTTAATAAAAAGTCTGTGCAGGCCCAACTATGGTGGCACACTGGTAGCACAACCCTCTGCAATGCTGAAAGCCATGTGGAGGATCAGGGTTCAAGTCCTGGGTCCATCCATACACACCAGGCAAACATGCGGCATTTGTAATCCTGGCTAGCTGGGAATGCTGGAGGGAAAACTGAGGAATGAGCCCCTGGTGAGGGTGCTTGTCTTTCCCTCTCTCGCGGAACAGGTAAGTAAACTTAATGATAAAAACGTTCTGTGTCTTTTTGTCATATGAAGATATACATGTATATATGGGAACCAGCAGTTAGCGTAATGGCTATGTCGCTGGACTCCCACGTAGTCGACCGCGGTTCGCGTCTTGGACCCGGTGGCTTACAACTCACGCCGGGCGCGTGTGCGTGCGTGCCCAAGATCCCGAGAGGAGAATGGAGGAGAAGGGATTGGGGCGTGACCATCCCCCCTGGGGGGTGATTTCTCGCTTTCTGTCTCTATGTCTCTCTCTGTCTGTCTGGCGAACGCACGTGCCCTATAGCAAAAAAAAACCTCTCAAAAAAAAAAAAAAGATATACATGTATATATATAAAATATATATATTAAAAAGCAAAACAAATATAGAACAGAAGACTTTCAACTGGAAAGCAAATTTAGGTTTAATAAACTGACTTTCAAATCATGATATTTTCTTCTGTATCTCAGTATCTATGACCTTTTTGGTAGTTTTATTTAGACTTTTGTAGGAAATCATTCACAGAAAGCATATCCTGAAATAATTTCAATCGCATAAGAGAAAGAGCAATGCTTCCACTACCTCTACTTATCCTGTAACTCATAAGTCCCGTGGCTGGTTTCAGTGGACAGGCTTCCTCGCTGGGACAGAAAAACAGGTAGCAGTTGGGTTGTCCAGTTGTTTTCCGTGTGTCGAAGATCATCAGATTACATGCTTTGTCTCCTGCAACGAGAGGTGTCATAAGCACGATTCTGAAATCGGACTTTCTAAAGAGTTGGGCATGCAGGAAGAACATCATTTATTCTGCTGTCTAATACAAACACCTTTGTTCATCTTGCTTACTTGTCTGCTAACTGCTGAATTATTTCCCTCTCCTTAGCGTAGCCTTTTAAAGCAACTTAAAATCACATTGAATTTGGGGCCAGGCACTGAGTCCCACATGGCCTACTCTGTGGTTCAAATCCTGGACCTAGAGGCTTGAAATAACATGCTTGGTGTGTGTGTGTGTGTATGCCCAAAAGGAAGATAGAGGAGAAGGGACTATGGCTTTGCCATTCCCCCAGGAGGTGATTCCCACCTTCCCTCTCTGTCTCTCTGGCAAGGGCATATGCCCTACGACAAAACAAACACACACATTAAATTTAAGAATCTGAGTAAAGGTCATTTTTGGCAAATCAGTTTTTAATAGTACATGTAATTACACAGCAAAAAGCCCAAGGCTCAGTGTGGTCACAAGGGTGGCAGGGTGCTACTGTGTGAGGCTGGAGGCATATGGGAATGCCTGGGCCTGGATCCCAGGCTGGCCTGCACTTGCTGGGTGCTCTCAGGATCCTGGTTGGCTGGAAGGCTGGGGGGGCTATGGTGTGGTGAGACCCTGTCAGGGGAGCCTGTCTCTCTCCCTCTCAGCCTCTCTCCCTTTTCTCTCTAGCTCAAAGGGAATAAATAAAATTTTAAAAAAAGAAAGAAAGAAGCCTTTCATTTGCTAAAATGTACATAGAAATACTGATATTGCAATCCATTTTTTCGAGAGATTTTTGCTATAGAATGCATATGCTCTCCAGACAGACAGAAAGTGAGAAACAGCCCCCAGAGGGGATGGCCACGCTGCCACTCCTTTCCTCCCTTCTCCTCTATTCTCTCGGGATATTGGGCACGCATGCACACGCACCTGGCATGAGTTTCAAGCTGCCAGGTCTGAGATTTGAACTGCAATGGGCCACATGGGAGTTCAGTGCCTTAACCACTACAACAACACTATCTGTTGGCCCCTGATGTGATGTTTACACACTCACAGCTGAATCTGGGCTTTAAGAAAAGGCTCTAAATCTACTGATTCCATGTACGTTTTGTGTCTTAAAGTTTTCTTAGACAACTAGGAAGCCATGAGCCTGGCACTGCTGGTGGAATCAGTACATTGATCATCACAGACATCATGCCTCCTTCAGCAAAGGATCAGAGTATATGGGAACAGCTCCCCTCTCCTTCAGCCAGCAGCGTTCTTCTTTTGGTTCTTCTTAGCATTTCCCCTCTTGCCTTATCATTTTTGCTCTCCTATTTTTCTTCATTCTGTACTTTTCATTCTTTTTTTTTTTTTTTTAAGTTTTTGTCATAGGGCACAAGCGCTTTCCACAGAGAATGTGAGAGGGAAAGTGAGAAATCACCACCCAGGGGAGACTGCCATGTCACAATCCCTCTCCTCCCGGGATTTTGGGCACCCATGCGCACACACACACACACACACACACACACACCTGGTGTGATTTTCAAGGCACCAGGTCTGGTACTCAAATTGTGATCAGTCATGTGGGAATCCAGCACCTTAACCACCACGCCACCTGCTGGTCTCCTGCACTGTATTTTCACTCTTAGCTTTCATTTCTGGCTTATTTTCCTCCTCCTGCCATAGCAGCAATTTTTATGTCCAATAGCAATTTTTCTCTCTCTCTTGGGGCTGGCTGGTGGCGTGGTGGTTGAGGGCACTGGACTCCCACACGGCTGGTGGTTCAGGTCCTGGATCTTGTAGTTTGCTTTCTCACTTTCCCTCTTTCTCTCTCACTCCATCCTTCTATGGTCAAATTAAAATAAATAAAGTTAAATAAATAATTCTGAAAAAAGAAAAGAAATTATTCTCTCTATTCATCATGGCCTACAGCTGGTTTTGTCTTCAGTCTGGTGCAGTCTCACATCTTTGCCTGTGACTCTATGGGATCTGCATATCCCTGGGTCAGATTGAAGTTTAAGGCACACACAGGCTAATGATTAAAGACGCATGCCCTACCACCCGTCGCCACTGCTGGTCTGTCCACAGCCATGGGTCAACCCTGACTGCCCAGTTGGGAAAAGAGACCTTGGCAGCCTCTGCAGGGGTTTGGTCATGTCACTTCCACTACCCAGGAAGGAATTAAAGGAGGTACTTTTGCTTTTCCTTTCTCCACAATGTGATACTCGCAAGACCATGTTTCAAAAAGAATGACTTATTTAATTTTATTCATTTATTCATTTATTTTAATTTGACCAGAGAGAGAGGCAAAGTGAGAAAGCAAGCTTCCAGGACTCAAACCGTTATTGGCCATGCGGAAGTGTCCAACACCTTAACCACCACACCACCTGCTGGCCCCCAGACCATTTTCTTCAGCACTTAGATAAAGGGCCTCCATAAGACCTCCCAATGCTATGTAAAATTTTGTGTCCTTCAAATTTATGTGCATTTCTTCTAGAGTCCATGGCTACCATCAAATTATCAACGTGGAGGCCAGCAGGTGGCATGGTGGTTAAGGCACTGGACTCCCACATAGATAACTGTGGCTTGAACTCTGGACCCAGTGGCTTGAAAATCACACCAGGCTCAAGTGTGTACATGCTGAAAATCCTGAGAAGAGAATGGAGGAGAAGGGACTGCAGTGTGGCTACCCCTCTTGGTAGTGATTTCTCACTTTTCCTCTCTCTGTCTCTGTCTCTTTCTCCAGCAAGTGCACACACCCTATGGCAAAAAAAATAAAAAAATAAAAAAAAATAAATAAATAAATAAAAAAAGGAAAGAAAAGAAAAAAATAAAAGAACAATCACAGTGCCTTCTGAACCCTAAGCAGTCAAGAACCATTGCCAAATAAATGAGGGAAAATTCTGAGATCTATGAACTGAGAATCACAGTAATTGTACTTTGGCTTCTAGAATTAGGCAGTGTGGGGCCAGCAAATGGCATGGTGGTTAAAGGCGCTGTACTCCCACATGGCCGACCATGGTTCAAGTCTCAGACCTGTTGGCTTGCTATCTCACTTCCTCTCTCTCTCTCTCTCTCTCTGATCAAACTGGAAAATAATAATGATGATAATAATAAATAAAGTTAAATAAAATAATTCTAAAAAAAATGGTCTTAGAATTAGACAGTGAACCCTCACTTCCTAGAACTGAGGAGAACAGCAGTGTTTCCTACATCACTGGGAAACACCCACACAGCATTCATTCCTATTTGCTGGTGACTTTTCTACTTCACATAAATGTCAACATTTAAAGAAAAAAATATAAATTTCCTTTAAATTCCCATAAATTACTTTCCTAGACAGTGTCCAAAACCACACTGATGTGAGAACACTGAAGGGATTTTCCCTTCTGGCACCAAGAGTATGGTGTTTTTTCCACACAAATTCTCCATTTCTCTGACAACAACAGGATATCCTACAATTCAGTTCTGACACTAACCACCCACAGTCAGCAGACACCATGGATTAAGGGGCCAGATCCACAAAATTGTCCTCACTTCAGGGGACAGTAGCAAGTATGGCATCTCTAGATTCCCCATACTCTTGTCCATGGTGGCTATAAACTGAAGGGTTTCCCACAATCCCACCCCTCCGGTTGGATGACTTGCTAGGACAGCTCGCAGAACTCAGAAAAATGCTCAGTTTCCCATTATGTACACACTATCATCAAGGATATAAATGAACAGCGGTACAAGGGAAAGGTCTGAAAGGGTCCTGAGTGCAGGAGCCTCTGTCCCTGTGGGTACGCCAGTCCCTGGTTTGCAGATGTGTTCACTAACTTGGAATCTCCATGGAATTCAGCAGTTTGTTCTTCATTTGCCAAAAGCTGAATGTGCTCTCCAGAGAGAGAGACAGAGAGACAGAAGTGGAAAGAAGAAAGCACGGGCCCCCATGGGATGTGGTCAAATCACAATCCCTTCTCCATTTCTCCTTTCTTTTGGGATTTTGGGCACACTCACACTTACGTGCCCAGTCAGTTTCTCAAGCTGCTGGGTCTGGGACTTGAACTGTGTAGTGAGTCATGTGAGAGCCAGCTCACCTTACCACTAGGCCATGGGGCTGGCCCTAACAGGGGATTTAATGCAGGTTTCATTACAAAGACATGATTGACTCAGTTACCAGCCACCGTGGTTGAACTCAGTCTGCAGCCCCTCTCTGGGGGTCAAACTTTCAAGCTTCTAAGGAAGGTCTGGTCTTTCTGGCGACCAGTACCATCCAGAAGCTGAGAAGAGGCCTGTCAAGAGAAGCCTCATTATCACGAACTCAGATATGGTAAAATAAATAAATAAATAAATAAAAAGGGAGCGCTTATTATGAATTATGGAAGACAAGCTCCTATCACTTGGGAAATTCCAAGGCTTTTAGGAAACAGGATGATAGACCAAATATACATAGGTGATCCCTGACTTAGGATGGTTGGACTTAACAATTTTTTTATTTTACAACGGGTTTGTCAGGACATAACACCATCTTCAGTCAAGGAGCATCTGTATATTCCTAATTATACCTCAGCTATTACAGAAAAAAAGGAAGTAGAAATCTCAGGGTAAACATCGGATTTAATTGGCTGACGTAAGCCAAGGAAGAACGACTGGTCCCAAGTTCACTAGCTCTTCTAGGCTCCTGGAGGGCAAGGCCTTGTCCGTCTTAGTCACTATTTTATCGCCAGCACTATTGCCCAGAGCTGCTCGATCAATTCAGTGTTTTCATTTACAGAATCAGAATGGAGTCATGAGCAAAACTAAAAAATTGCTATTGTTTTACTTAGACATGTACTACTTTTTAAAAGAGGATGATTTAATTTAATTTTTAAAATTATTATTATTTTCCAGTGTGGTCAGAGAGAGACAGAAAGAGACAGAGAAAGAGGGTAAGGGAGAAAGCAAGCCACCAGCCGGGACTTGAACCATGGCTGGCCATGCCAGCATCCCATGTCCAGAGCCTTTAACCACCAGCCATCTGCTGGCCCCGATATGTACTAATTTTTTCAGTTTGCAGATTTTTAAAGAGTTAATTTACTGGAGGCCAGCAGGTGGCATGGTGGTTAAGGTGGTGGCCTCTGGCATGGCTGATTGTGGTTTGAGTCTCAGACCTGGCAGCTTGTTTTCTCACTTTTTCTCTCTGTCTCTCTCCCTGTCTCTGGCAAAATTAAAACATAATAATAATAATAAGATAATGGTAAATAATATTTAATAAAACAATTCTTTTTTAAAAAAAGTTAATTCACTTAGTTCTCTTTCTCTCTGTCTTTCTATTGAAAACTTCAAAAGGGTCTTGACGCTGAGCTCCCCGCAACCCCAGTGAGCCCCAGATAATGGGTGCATGTGTGCCTGGTACACTTGGGGAGGTCTCTGGATACGAACCCAGAACTTCCCATGTGGGTGAGTCTTGCAGAGTGCTGCATTTTACTGCTGTGGCACCATCCAGCCCACCTGATAGATTTGAAGCCTGAAATAGGCAAAGGCAAGGTTCAAACCTGAGGACCAGTGTCTTTTTGTGTCATGTGAATGAGTCCAACGAAATGACTCCCACCCCTTTAGGGGTTCTAGAAGCTGCAAGTACCTGGTGGCTCGTGGCTTCTTGACTCACTCTGTGCTCTAGGTAGGAAGATGAAGTGGAAGTGCTTTCACTTAAAAATCAAATGCTGATTTCCTATGGGATGAATGAAGAATTCTATTCTTTGTTTTGACTCCCTTTCTCAGTTTATATATTTGTGGGTTTTTTAAGAATTATTTAATTTTATTTATTGCTGTTATTTTATTTTTTTGAAGTTGACCAGAGGGAGACACAGAGAGAGAGAAGGAAAGTGAGAAAACAAGCCAGGTCCAGGACTGCAACCGAGGTCAGCCATGTGGGAACCCAGCCACCTTAACCACCACGCCACCTGCCGGCCCCCATATCTGCTTTAATAACATACCATATTCCATGATGATGGCCACAAGGGGGGGAGGGGCCCAGCCATGGTGGCCCAGGCGGTAGAGTGCATGGCACGACACTAAAGCATATCAGAAGGCCCAGGGTTCAGAGCCTGGGCTGACCTGCACGTGCTGGGAGTGCCTATGGCTAGATGGAAGGATGGGAGGCAGAAGGGTGGGTATCTTGGTGTGTGAAACCCTCTTGAGGGCACTGGTTTCTCTTTCTCTCTGTCTCATAAAATAAAGAAGTAAATAAACTTTTTTTTTTTTTTTTTTTTTTTTTTTAATTATTTATTCATTCATTTTATTTTTTAGTTTGACCAGAGAGAGAGGGTGAGAGTGAGAGAATGAGGAAGTGAGAAAGCAAGCCACCAGATTCAGGACTTGAACCCTGGTCGGCCACGTGGGAGTGTCCAGCACCTTAACCACCACACCACCTGCTGGTCCCATTAAACTTTTTTTTTTTTAAGAGAGATTTTTGTTATAGGGTACGTGCACTCCCCAGAGACAGACAGAGACAGAAAGTGAGAAATCATGCCCTGGGGGGATGGCCACACCACAATCCCTTCTCCTCCATTCCCTTCTCGGGACTTTGGGAATGTGCATACGCACACGCACACACACACAAACACACACACCTGATGTGAGTTTTTTAAATCGCTGGGTCCGGGACTCAAACTGTGGTCAACTGTGTGGGAGTCCAGCAAGGCAACCATTACGCCATCTACTGGTCTTAAGAAATAAATAAACTTGGGAACCAGCAGTTAGCGTAATGGCTATGTCGCTGGACTCCCACGTAGTCGACCGCGGTTCGCGTCTCAGACCCGGTGGCTTACAACTCACGCCGGGTGCATGTGCATGCGTGCCCAAGATCCCGAGAGGAGAATGGAGGAGAAGGGATTGCGGCGTGGCCATCCCCCTTGGGGGGTGATTTCTCACTTTCTGTCTCTATGTCTCTGTCTGTCTGGCGAGCGCACGCGCCCTATAGCAAAAAAAATCTCTCAAAAAAAAAAAAAAAGAAAGAAATAAACTTTAAAAATACATATATAAATATAGTCTTTTGTTTTCAATATTATAGACGCTTGTTAGAGGATATACCAGTGATTCTTAACCTTTTTTCTACCCAGTCACCTGAGGGATATGTGTACACACTCACCAGTAACTTTGACTCAGCATGGGAGGTGGCCACTGCGGAAAATCCCCCCCAGTGATTTTGTAACCCACCTTTCCACCCCATTGGAATCACTGGTATAAACTATGCAGCTATTGGGTTGTCGGGAAAATTATGACACATTTTTTGCATAGAAAAATACATCATACTTTCCCAACAACCTAATACATCCCTTAGCTGCTAAAGTCATAAAAACACGGAATGAGGAGTTGCCAGGGAACCACGATTCACCTGCTATGTTTTCTGTTGAACAGCAAGAGCTAACACAGTCTTCCTGAGTTACCGTATATACGGGCTCATTGCCTCTGATTCCCCTAGAGAGCGATGATTGGATGTCAATGACAACACCTTCTAGACTCTCGGTGAGGCACTTCTGACTGGTGGACAGCTTCAGTGTCAGGAAACAAACGACCAAAGTGTAAGCCAAGCTCCATTCTTCCCTGAGGGACATTTTAAATTTCAGTTTAGTCTTGGTCTTCAAATGTCAAGGATGGCCCACCCTCAAGTTCTAGTTTGCTTCAAGAAGAGGGCACAGATGACGGGATTTCTCTCTAGAACAAAAATAGAAAATCATCAGCGAGTTTTACTTCTTTTGATAAACGAGGGAAAAAAATTTCCTTCCTTCTCTTCTTCACTAAAAGGTGGGTGTGTTCGCACAGACAGAGACAGACAGAGAAGGAACTTGAGAAAGCGCTCCCATGGGGAAAGTCGAGCTGCAACCCCTTCTCCTTCATTTCTCCTCTTGGGATTTCAGGCATGCATGCCCATTCATCTGGGTTTTTTTTTTTTAGAGGTTTTTGCTATAGGGTGCGTAGGCTCACCAGAACGACAGAGAGAGACAGAGAGATAGAAAGCGAGAAATCACCCCCAGGGGGGATGGCCACGCCGCAATCCCTTCTCCTCCATTCTCCTCTTGGAATCTTGGGCACACACACACGGGCCCAGTGTGAGTTTAAGCCACTGGGCTGGGACTGGAACCACGGTGTCGACTACATGGGAATTCAGCAACATAGCCATTACGCTAACTGCTGGTCCCATCTGGTGTGTTTTTAAGCCATCGAGCCTGGGACTCGAACAGCACACCTGCCATGTGGGATCCAGCTGCCTTAGCCATCATGCCCTCTTTTCTTTTTTCATAAGGGCACGTGCATTCACCAGAGACAGAGAGAGGGAAAGTGAGAAATCACCCCCCCCCCCCCCCAGGGCGGATGGCCATGCCATAATCCCTTACCCTCTTTTTCCTCCTGGGATTTTGGGCATGCACATTTATACACCTGGTGTGAGTTTCAAGCCACCAGATCCGGACTCAAACTGTGGTCAGCCACGTGGGAGTGCAGCACCTTAACAACCGTGTCACTGGTTGGCCTTGCCCTCATTTCTTCTAAGCCACTGAACATGACCCGTGTAGGTAGGCCTTTGGACCCACTCATTTTCTGTCCACTCAGGCCCACTCCTACCTCTCGGGGGTGTAATTTTACTTTTACTCAATAACTTTTACTCAAACCTTTGCCTTACATGAAAAAAAAAAATGACCCATGTATAATTTAGAAAAGGATAGAAATAAACAGTATTTGTTCATTTCATTTTTAGAAGATTTAAGACTTAAAAACTTAAAAACTGGCAAAGAACTAATAAGCACAAGCACATATTGGGTCGTTGGAAAAGTCATGATGCATTTTTGCATAGAAAAACATAGAGAAACGACATCATGACTTTTCCGATGACCTAACATAATATCTGAACAGTGGTTATAAAGTGACACTATCAATAAAAGAGGTATGAAGAGTAGGCCACCTTTTAAGTTCTCTCTTTTGCTTCTCCTAAAGAAAAAAGAGAGGAAGTCGAATTTCTAGTCATTGGTTAACAGTAATAAAAGGTCTGGACATATTTTCTTCCTCAGTAATAACAATCAATATTTAAAAATATTCTACTGAGGGAACTAGCAGCTGGCATAATGGTTATGTCGCTGGACTCCCACATAGCTGACCACAGTTCAAGTCCTGGACCTGGTGGCTTAAATCTCACGTCAGGCACATGTGCATGTGTGCCCAAAATCCTGAGAGGAGAGCAGAGGAGAAGGGACATGGCTATCCTCCTGGGAGGTGATTTCTGTCTCTCTGTCTCTCCAGTGAGCACACTGCCCTATAGTAAAAATCTCTCTCTTAAAAAAAAAAAATTTACTGGGAGTCAGCAGGGGACATGGCAGTTAAGGCAGGGGACCTCACATGGTTGACTGTGGTTCAAATCTTGGACATGGAGGCTTGAAAATCAAGCCAGGCATGTATTCATTCGTGCCCAAAATCCTGGGAGGAAAATGAAAAAAAAAAAAAAAAAAAAAAGGGATTGTGGCATGGCTATCCCCCTTTAGGGATGATTTCTCACTTAGGGGTGATTTCTCTCTCTGTCTCTCTCTTTCTCCAGTGAGCGCACGTACCCTATGGCAAAAAAAATCTAAAAAAATATTAAAAAATCATCTACTGGGTAGTAGCAGGCACTGTACTGAACAAAAGACATCTATGACTCCAGTTAAGATGTAAACCAGCCCTACCAAAAAATCCATTACCCTCCCATTTCTTTTTCAATCACCTCAGGACACATGCTCTCATCAGAAAGAAAGAGTGAGAGACTGTGTGTGAGAGAGCCACCCCAACGGAGCATGACCATACCACAGTCACGTCTTCCAGTTCTCCAGCCATCAGGATTTGAGACGCGCATGCAAATACACCTGGCATGTTTTTCAAGCTGCTAGGGCTGAGATTTGAACCATGGTTAGCCATATGGGATCTGGTTCCCCATGTACAGCACTTAACCACAACACAACTGAGCTAGTGCTTCATTGTATAATGAAAAAACTAAGATAGGCCTCTTGTTTTACATATTTATTTATTTTTATGATGAGACATGGTCTTACTATACTGCCCAGCCTAGTCTTGAACTCACAATCTAGAGAAATATTCTGGCTCAGTTTAGAGGCATGTGCTCTTTTTGATACTGCTAAAACCATAAAAGCTGTACTACGTATAGTGCCAACTCCATTGGTGCCAACTGCCATTTCCATTTTACAAAAGAAAAAAAGTCAAGGGACCGACCAGCAGTTAGTGTATATAATGGCTATGTTGCTGGACTCCCATGTAGTTGACCGCGGTTTGAGTCCGGGACCCAGTGGCTTAAAACTCACGCCGGGCGCGTGTGCGTGCGTGCCCAAGATCCCGAGAGGAGAATGGAGGAGAGGGGATTGGGATTGCGGCATGGCCATCCCCTCTGGGGGGTGATTTCTCGCTTTCTGTCTCTCTGTCTCTGTCTGGCGAGCACACTCGCACTATAGCAAAAAACAAACAAACAAACAAAAAAACTCTCCAAAAGCAAAAAGAAGGAAAAAAAAAAAAGAAAAAAGTTAAATTGGCAAGGCAATATGAGAAACTATCTCTTCTCCTCTAACCCTAACCCCTCACACTTCCAGAATACAAATCACTTACTGACTGAAAGCTGAGAGCAGCATTATTGCTTATTGACCTTTTTGTGACCTTGAACTCTTTGGAAGTTTAGAATATCTCTGAGAAAAATTGTTTTAAAATGCAGCCAGTGAGATTACAAAGGATTACACAGGAAGCCAGTTGCATTGAAATAAAATTATCAAAAAAGTTTTTAAAATGTGCCTGTAAAACTGATGAAAGAAATCAAACAAGATGTAAGTAAATGGGAGAGATAGTCCATGTTCATGAATAGAGGATATGATATGATTAAAATGTCGTTTTTTATCCCCAACCTGATCTATAGATTCAATACAGTCTCAAGCAAAATCCTGGAAAGTTATTTTGTGGATATCAGCAAGCTGATTTTAAAAACTGCACAGGAATGCAGGAAAGACTAGCCAACACAATTTGCCTAATCGACTTTGAAGAACAAAGTTGGAGGAATGGTACTGCCCAACTTTGATACTTACTATAAAGCTACACTAATTTTTAAAAATGTGACAACTGGCCAAAGGATAAATAGATGAATGGAATGGAACAGTATGCCCAGAAATAAACCTGTAGAAATACAGTCATCTGTATTTTTCAGTATATGGCATCTTCACAGCCCCTGGACTGCAGAAAGTATTTAAGACCAAATCGATAAAGATACTCAATCGTTATGTTAAGTCTTGTAACCATTCATATTTAGGCCTTAAACGGCCAAAGTGTAGTTAAATACTGTTGGAAAAAAGGAAAAAGAAACGGGTAGGCGGGAGAGGAAACATCTGAACTTTAACACCTGCTTATTGGTCACTACAACTTGTACATAGCTATTTCAGATAGTCGTAATGTAATCATTTTATTCACAGCACGCTTTGTCAAGAAGCTTTTTACCTGTATACACGCGTCCTACAGGGTATTAGACTTAAGTAGGTTCTATAATGAACACACTAGCCAATACAAGAAACAAATGAGAAAATTTCCATTCCTTTGGGGAAACTTACAATCTGTTGTTCGAGAACTATTCTGCCTCTCCCGACAAGGCGGAGCCCGTGCCATTTAGGGCAGGTGCTTCTGAGCCTGCCTGGCGATCGCCCTCCGGGCACCCAGACGCTTTTCAGCCCTATTCGCTCCTCTCTGGCCTGGCCCTCGGGGTGCTCCGGTATGGGTGGGGGAGCCTGGGCCCCTGGAGGGGAAAAAGCTGTTCTCTCTGTGGGACGCTTTACCTGGCGGCAGAAGCCCGGGGGGCCGCGATGCCCTCCGAGGAGAGGCCAGCTCCGGCAGCGCGCTCGCGAGCAGGCCTGGCGACCCCGAGCGAGGGTCTCGACGAGGACCGCAAGGGATGCTCCGCAGCTCCCGCCCAGGCCCGGCGGGTTTTGTGGTCAGCAAGTTCCTGCTTCCGTCGCAGACGAGGAAAGTTTGCGGCGGGGGAAGGGCGCATTCCTGCCCTGCAACCCGGACCTGCTTCCTAGCAACATCCAGGGAGGTGCACTGGGCACTGCGCGCCGCCAGCCTTGCCAGGCGGAGGCTCCAGGTACCCGAGGGCGCCCGCCCTAGCTGTGCCCCCAGCGCGCTCACTGCCGCGGCGGACTGCAGGCTGCGCGCGCGGTCAGGCGCGACCCTGCGGGCAGCCCCAGGGGCTGCAGCTGCGCCTCGCCTCCCTGAAGCCGGGGCGCGAGCAAACGCCCTGGGGAAAAAGTCCCTCAGCACAAAAAAGGACAAAGTGGTGAAAAGTCTCCCCCTGAACCCGGTGCCCCAGTTTCCTAAGATCCCTCCCAGCGGCAACCACTGAGAGCAGTTTCTTGATGTTCAAGAGTCTACAGTGCATTCTATTTGGGCGTGCTCGTGAGAATTCTGTTTTAATTGTTAGAGGCTGATGGGTCCTCGGTTGGACTTGGCAATTCTTGAGTTGAATATTATGTGCAAACCAAGTCTCAAGGTAAGCATTTGACTTTCTGAAGGTTTTACTGTTTATTGGTATGGATAGTCATGATGAAAACTATGGTGACTGTTAGCTATTTAAAAATTACATTGCTCTCGGCTTGGACTAAGATCAAGTGTAAGTTGCAGAAGTTTTCTGGGACCAGCAGTTGGCGTAATGGCTATGTCACTGGATTCTTATGTAGTCGACCGGCTTCGAGTCCCGGACCCGGTGGCTTAAACTCATGCGGGGCAATTGGGCACCCGAGAGGAGAATGGAGGAGAAGGGATTGCAGCGTGGCCATCCCCCCTGGGGGGTGATTTCTCCCTTTCTGTCTCTCTGTCTCTTTCTGTCTTTCTGGCCAGCACACACACCCTGTAGCAAAAAAAACTCAAAAAACTAAAATAAATAAGTAAATAAATAAAAGACGTTTTCTAAATCAGTGTTAGCTCACCCCCACCTCTGTATACAAACAAATGCAACATTACTACACCACTGACACTTACCTCTCAAGCTGGCCTAACCTTTGGCCAGGTCTTCACCTCTGTGTGACAGAGCTTCAGACTTAGAGCACTATGCAATTGTAGATGGCCGGGCAGCTAGCTGCACCTGCTGTTAACCTATAGGTACAGGAGGTATATGTTGACAGGGAATAGCTTGTGAACAATGGTCCATTGTGTGAACTAACTCTGCTAGCTGTCTCCAGAAGATGACCTACTCTTGAATTACAGTAATATTGCCAAAGCTTGTTTTCAAAGAGTTAGCAAAGAAAAGTTTACAGTGATTGTTCTTTGGACTGATTTTCCTGATGCAACAAGGGACTCACATGCACATGTCTTTTATCTCTGAAGATGATACAGTTTACAGTTCAGATTGTAGAATGGTCTTTTTTTTTTTTTTTTTGACCCCTCCTACATGGGTAGCCAAAGGTAGGGCTAAATAGGCCTTTCCACCATAAGAAACTTCATATTCAGTGTTTTGATACGATGAACTGGTTCTTACTGAAGTGATGGATTATTTTTTCAGTATGACAGTGAACACGGGACAGTGATCAAAATAACAACTAAATAAGACCTTGCTACGGATATAGTATTTTATAAAATATTAAATTAGACATCATATCCTCGCTGCCTCCAACAAATTCTTGACCTTCATCTCCTGCATGTTAAAAGTCCCATCTGTGTAGAGAATAATTTTTTAAAAAGAAAGAAAGAAACAAGTATTACATGCAGAAAACAGGTACCCATTGGGACCAGCAGATGGCTTAATGGTTACATTGCTCGATTCCCACGTGGCCAACTGTGGTTTGAGTCCTGGACCCAGTGGTCTCAAGCGCATGTGGGGGGCATGTGTTAATGTGCCCAAAATCCTGAGGAGAGAATGAAGGAGAAGGGATTGCAACATAACCATCTTCCCTGGGGTTGATTTCTTGCTTTTTATCTCTCTATATTTCTCTGTCTTTCCAGTGAGTGCATGCACCCTATAGCAAAAAATCTCAATTAAAAAAAAAAGGAAGAAGAAAACATGTACACATTAAGCACCTGCAGGGGAAATTAAAGGCCAATAAAATTTATGTTCAAGATGCTTATAGTTTAGTGGGGAAGAAAATCGAGTAAATCAATGCCTGTATAAAGAATAAAGTGGGGGTGGGTGGGCAGCAGATAGCACAGCTCTATGTCACTAGACTCCCACATGGCCGACTGCTGTTTGAGTGTCAGACCCAGGGCTTGAAACTCACACCAGGCAGGTGTGCATGCCTCCCCACAATCCCCAGAGGAGAATGGAGGAGAATCCATTGCGATTGATTGCGGTGTGACTGTCCCCCCTAGGGGATGATTTCTCACTTTCTCTCTCACTGCCTTCCCCTAGCCCTCATGAGCTCACCAGTCTTAACTTCCCACATGGCCCACTGGGGTTCCTGGACTTGGCAGGTTGCTTTCTCACTCCCTCGCTCTCTGTGTCTCTCTCTGGACAAATCAAAGAAGAAGAAGAATAAATAAAATTAACTAAATAATTCTTTAAAAAAAATAAGGATAAATAGGGACCAGTAGGTGGCACAGTGGTTAAGGTGCTGGATTCCCCATGGCCTACTATGTAGGTCCAAGTCCTGGATCAGGCAGCATGAAAAACACATGGGGCACGTGTGTGTGTGGGTGCCCACAATCTGGAGAGGAGAATGGAGTAGAAGGGACGTTGACCGAGCAGCCTGCCGAACTCCTGTGTGCATGTGTGGAATGACAGGAGGGAAGACAGTAACCTTCCCAAGGCCTTTTAACTACAGCTAAAGCAAGAAAGTAGATAACTTCTCTCTCTTGGCATCAGGGTTCTAGCTGTGACCCCTAGTGACAGTGACTGATGTGGTAGATGTCCTCTCTCTTGGCATATTGTCGGCATATTGGGACTCCTTGCTCATAACTGGATACCCATAACACCGTTAGCTACGTGTGGGCCTCGGGGTTGTGGAAATTCAACTAGGCAAAATAGGGAAAGTGTGTGTGAGAGTGGAAGAGACTTAAAAATCACTTGTCAGCTTGACACTCCTTCTGAGTTTATATATATATTTTTAAAGAATTATTTTAACTTTATTTATTATTCTTATTTTAATATTTCCAGAGAGAGACACAGAGAAAGAGGAAAAGTGAGAAAGCAAGCCTCCAGGTCCGGGACTTGAACCACAGTTGGCCATATGAAAGTTTAGTGCCCTTAATCAACACACCACCTGCCGGCCCCTCTGAGTTTATATTTACATGTAAAAAATCATGTAAATTCTTGAAGCAAATAATATGGAACGAGTTGCAAAGTTCTGAGAGCCCAACTCCTTAATAGCATTGCATTGCTAGGTCTACGTCTGTGACTGGATGCAACTGGCAGTTGTCAGATTGCTTCGCTGGTACTCCTCCCATCACTATCAAGCTTCCCAGAAAGTGCCTAGATTGTGAGGTCATTCACCTCCCTTAGAAGATACACACTGTCGGGGACCAGCAGTTAGCGTAATGGCTGTGTCGCTGGACTCCCATGTAGTCAACCGCAGTTTGAGTCCTGGACCCAGTGGCTTAAACGCACGCCGGGCGCATGTGCGTGCGTGCCCAAGATCCCAAGAGGAGAATGGAGGGATTGCTGTGTGGCCATCCCCCGGGGGGGGGGTTTCTCGCTTTCTGTCTCTGTCTCTCTGATTTTCTGGTGAGCCCACGCTCCCTATAGCAAAAACCTCTCCAAACAAAGAAAAAAAAAAAAAAAGAAGATACACACTGTCTAATACAGGAATTAGTTGTTAAATTTATCCATTTTTTCTGTCATTTCTAGTTATTTCCTTTATTGTTTCATAGTATTTTTTCATATCATGGTCCAATATCAAACTCTCAGCTTTTGGAACTTAGGAAGGAGCCTTGCATCCAGCATGGATTCAAATCCTGAGTCTACCACCTCTCTTTTGTGATATGTAAAACAGGATTAAAAATACCCACTTTGGTGTGGTGGTTAAGGGTGCTGGACTCCGACATGGCCAACCATGGTTGGAATCCCGGACCTGATGGCTTGCTTTCTCACTTCCCTCTCTCTCTCACTCTGTCCCTCTCTGGTGAAATTAAAAAAAAAAAAAAAAAAAAAAAAGTTAAATAAAATAATTCTTTACCAAAAAATACCAGGCCGGCAGGTGGTGTGGTGGTTGAGGTGCTGGATTATCACATGGCTGACCATGGCTTGAGTGCTGGACCTAGCAGCTTGCTTTCTCGCTCCCCCTTTCTCTCTGTCTGTCTCTTTCTAGTCAAAAGTGAAGAAGAATGATAATACATAAAATAAAAAAGAAATACATCTTAAAAAAAAAATACCTACTTTAGGAGGACCAGCAGATGGTGTAGTCAACTGTGGTTAGAGTCCCAGACTGGCGGCTTAAAACTCACATCAGGCATATGTGTGTGTGTGCCCAAGATCCCAAGAGGAGAATGGAGAAGGGATTGCGGCGTGGCCATCCTCCCTGTGGGTGATTTCTTGCTTTCTGTCTCTCTAGCAAATGCACACACCCTGTAGCAAAAATCTCTCTCTTAAATAGAAAAAAAACGGGGGCCAGCAGGTGATGTGGTGGTTAAGGGCGCTGGTCTCCCACATGGCACACCGCAGTTCAAGTTCTGGACCTGGTGGCTTGCTCACTTTCCCTCTCTCTGTCCCCCTTGCCTCTCTCTCTTCCTCTGTCCCTCTCAGGTCAAATGAAAATAAATAAGTGAAGTTAATAAAAATGATTCTTAAAAAAGAAAATACCTACATTGTAAAATTGTTCTAACATGCTGGTGTTAACCTGGTTAGTAGGTGGGAGGTGATTAAAGGTGATACTTCATCACTGAAGTGCTCACCCTTCCAGTGACATTCTGACTTTGAGGATGTGCCCCCCCCCCCCCCCTTTTTTCCCCTATAATGCGCAAGGGTTCGCTTGAGAGACAGAGAGAGAGAAATCACCCCCCAGGGGGGGATGGCCATGCTGTAACCCCTTCTCCTCCATTCTCCTCTCGGGACCCTGGGCACGCACGCACACGCGCCCGGCATGAATGTCAAGCCGTTGGGTCCGGGACTCGAACTTGGTGCACTAGATGGGAGTCCAGCGAGTAGCCATCGCACCATCGCTGGTCCCCGCGGGCCCTTTAAGGCGGCGTCGCCTTAGCTGTCAGCGCGGGTCTCCCCGCCGCGCCCTGGGGGCGGGGCCTCCGAACCCGGAACTGACGGCCGAGCGCAGCCGGCGCCGCCAATCCGCGTCCCGGAAGGAGCGAGTCCGCGGCGCCGGAGCCAGTGAGTGGGAGCGGCGCCGCCAGCCGGCGCGGCTCAGCCGGTGTCCTCCGCGCGTGGGTTAGGGCTTCCTCCAAAGGAGGGCGCGAGTGGCGTGCGTCCGCGCCGCGCCTCCGCGTGTTTCTGTTCCCCAAATAGGGCCTCCCCACCCCGCCGCCCTGGCTCCGGCGTGGGCTGGGCGCGCCACCTCCACGCTGACCTCCCCGCGGCGCCCAGACCTGTCCAGCTCCCGGTCGGTCCCCGGCCCCTGCCCCGTCGCCCGAGCGGTGACCGCCCGGCCGGCTGTCCTTCCGCTGCCATCGCTGCCGGCACCATGGGCAGTGAGCAGAGCTCCGAGGCCGAGAGCCGCCCCAACGATCTGAACTCCTCAGGTCGGTGCCCTAACCTCCCGCCCCCTGCAGCCGGCCGGGTTTGCGTGCAGAGCTTAGTGGGGTCTGGGCCGGCGGACAGCCTCGCACGAGCCGCCGCCCCGCCCGCCACCATGCTGCTCAGGAGAGTCACCTTCCACCCAGCCTCGCTGCGCTGGTGGGAGCTCGACTGCGGGCTGAGCCGGCGTGCGCGCCCTTGCCCAGGTTCATTTTCAGAAAAGCCGTTTCTCTCCCCTGCAGCCTGCTCTGCAAGGCGACGTCATTTTTGGCTCGGGCAGTCCTAACGTAGTGAGATTTGGTTAGCGCTGCGGATGGGTCATAGATGGGACCTCTAAGAACAGGCTCGCTCTAAAATCGGGTTTGAGAGGTTCCTCTTCGGAAGGGTTTTTTTTTTTTTTTTTTTTTCTTTTTTTTGGAGAGGTTTTTGCTATAGGGCGCGTGCACTCGCCAGACAGACAGACAGACAGAAAGCGAGAAATCACCCCCCCAGGGGGGATGGCCACGCTGCAATCCCTTCTCCTCCATTCGGGATCTTGGGCACGCACGCACACGCGCCCGGCGTGAGTTTAAGCCACCGGGTCCGGGACTTGAACCGGGGTCGACTACGTGGGAGTCCAGCGACATAGCCATTACTAACTGCTGGTCCCCGGAGGGGGTTTGTGATAGCCGAACACTCGCTTAGAGCCTTGGGTGCAAGCATCTGCGGAAACGGCTTGTTTCTCTTCTAAGCTGTCTTGAGCATCTTTCTGATAGAGAAACAGGCCGCCGTGCAGACCCTGCTGTTTCCCAACCCTCCCCGCCCCGTGTCCATATATTTAAGATTTCTGTCAGCATTTGAGGGGGGCATGGGAGGGTTCTTGTTCTTGAACTATAATGCACACTCTATCAATAAAACAGCTGATGTTTAACTGAGGACCATTTGCCCATTTTTTGTTGTTGTTAACCCTAAGGCAGCTGGGAGTGCCCCCACCGTAAACTCCTCCGTTGCTATTCCAAATCAGTTAAATCTGGAGCCCAGAAAGATACCCTGTTCTTAGAACTACTGTGTTCTTGTAGGGTCTGTACTTCAGAAATGTAGAGGCTCTAGGGGTGTTTCGCACTGAAATGTGACTTGCCAGACTAGTTCAGACCTGCATCCTGGGAGCTAATTAGAGTAACTTTTCATAGTGAGCAGCATTTACTAAGTTCGGTACGTTCTTTTATTTCTGCTAGACCCAGGGTTGTATCTATTACATCAGATATGATAATCAGTAATCATTACTACATCTTTTCTGCCCTAATGTCAGACCAGAAGCATATTGTGGGGGGAAGGGGCTTGGTATTTTATGTGCTTGCTCATCTGTAAACTAGCTGCATAGGCTCATTTCTTTCCTTTTTAAATTTATTTAATTTCATTTATTCATTCATTTCTTTTTAGTTTGACCAGAGAGAGGCAGATAGAAAGAAGGAAAGTGAGAAAGCCAGCGACCAGGTCCAAGACTTGAACCGTGGTCAGCCATGTGGGAGTGTCCAGCATCTTAACCATCATGCCACCTGCTGGTCCCCCCACATACGCTCCTTTCTGCTGTTAGAATTTGCCTATTCTCTGGCGCCAAGTGCATTCCATATATTTACATTGAATCCTTACAGTAACCTCATTTTACAGATAAAGGAAGAGAGGTAATAGGTGCTAGTTGGAGTATGGTGAAGTCCCCTTTCCCCTAGGGAAGAAGAACTCACACTTACTTTGTGGCAGGAAAGATTCGTGGCATGCTTTTGTAAAATGTTAGGTGAGTTACTAAAAGAGGTAAGAAATTATTCTTGAAGATCAGTAAGAGAGTTTTCTGAAAGAGTGAACACCCAGTCTCAGGAGACTCTAGTTCCCAGGAGGCAGAGCAGCTCTGCGGCATCTCTGGATGACTTCTGAGTCACATCTGTGACAAGTCTGAGAATACCACCATTTAGAGGGTAAAACACTTGAAGATTCATTCTTGCCCTAACCAGGAAGATATTTGGGAGAGGAGGATGTCTTGATCTAGGGAGTCCTTATAGTTTGAAGTACTTCCCTCCAGATAGTTCCTGTTTTTCTAAAGAACCTGAAATTGACATGACTCTAGCAGTCCTCCAAGTTTCTGAATTGTGCCTCAGCCCAGAATGGGCATACTTACTATTTTTGTCCTTCTTGGACTAACGCTGCACCTTTAAGGACGAGAGGGCTGGAGCCTCATCCCCATCATCTGGGGTTGAGACCAGGGAGTTTGCCTGTGACTAGACTTATTAAATACACCTGGCCTGTTGTAACAGGGCGGATGGACAGCTTTGCAGTCCCAGTGTCCCAGGTCGGGCCATGCGTACCAACCAATCCATAGGCCTCCAATTCCTTTCCTAACTGCAGCATTGTTCACCTTGGGGGACTCACAGCCAGATTTCGTACTCTCATTGCCTGATTTGTAAATCAGGGCCATATGTAAGGAAGATTGGGAGAATCAAAGGAGAGACTGAAAACACAATCTGCTGGGACCCACAGGTGGCGTGGTGGTTAAGGCACTGGACACTCCCACATGGCTGACCATGGTATGAGTCCTGGACCTGGTGGCTTACTTTCCCTCTTTCTCTCTGGTCAAATTAAAACGAATGAATGAATAAATAAAATTAAATAATTTTATTAAAAATTTTAAAAACCACAATCTGCCTTTACTTCTGTGAAAGTATATGAATAGTCTACAAAAATTTATGGGAAATCTATATATGAAAAAATTGCATGGATTTCAACATTCTTTGCACCAAAATAAACTGATATGCTTTAATTCAAGTTTTCCATGAATTTTTGGAAGCCTCCTTGTATATTTAGTTCCAAAAGAACTTCATATGTGTTATATGTTCCTGTAATGCCTTTTTAAAAAGAATTATTTACTTTATTTATTTTTATTTTTATTTTTTTTTAAATTTGCTATATGGCACATGCACTCACCAGAGAGAGAGAGAAAGTAGAGAGAGAGGGAGGGAAATTGAGCAAGCAAACCATTAGGTCTGGGACTCAAACCGCTGTTGGCCATGTGGGAGTCTAGTGCCTTAACCACCATGACACCTATTGGCCCCCAATATCTTTAAAAAAAAAAAGAGCTATTGAAAATGAAGACCTCCTTCCCATAGTTCATCTCTCTTGCTCTAGCCCCCACTACAACATAACTATATTGGGCTGTGTAAATCATTCTCTGTAGCGACTACACTGAAAACACGAGGCAGGGATAGCTAACTGATGTGCATCTCTTGAGCTGTGTGCCTTTATTTTCAGTGACTCCTTCTCCAGCGAAGCATAGAGCCAAGATGGATGACATCGTGGTTGTAGCTCAGGGCTCCCAGGCCTCTCGCAATGTCAGCAACGATCCTGATGTCATTAAGTTGCAAGAGATTCCAACCTTCCAGCCGCTTTTGAAAGGTAAAAAGTTGTTTTGTTTTACCTGGATTTGCTGAAGAAGTTTGTCTATGTAGCCTCACTGCTGTCCCCAAACACCCATGTTCCTTACTCCTCTGCTTTAGGCCTTTCCTAACATGGCAGTTTTTCAATGAGACTTTCCTTGACTGCCCTATTTGAAATTGTAGCCCTTTTCCCTGCCTGTTTTTCTCTGTAGCACTTTATTACTCTTGAACTGCTGCAAATTTGTTTACTGTCAGTATTTATCTGCTGAAATGTGAGCTCCTTGATGGCAGGGACTTTCAGTAGTTTATTAAATCCCCAAAACTTGAATGAGGCCAGGTGTAAAATAAGGACTGAGTGAGTGACTGAATTAATGAATGGTGTGGAGTTGGCCCTTCCCTATTGAATTTCCATATGAAGATCTTTATTCTTTTTTTTTTTTTCTTGTAGAGAGATTTTTGCTATAGGATATGTACACTCACCATAGAGACAGAGAGAGACTGAGAGACAGAAAGCGAGAAATCAACCCCCCAGGGGATGGCCGCACCACAACCCTTCTCCTCTGTTCTCCTCTCAGGATTTTGGGCATGTACACGTACATGCCCGTCATGAGTTTCAAGTGTCTGGGTCCGGGACTTGAACTACGGTGGGTCATATGGGAGTCCAGCTATGCCATCTGCTGGTTCCAAAATTTTCATTCTTATTTGTGATCTGGACAATGGATTAACTAGTTCAGATCCACAGAGGAAGTCTTTATCACCACAGGTACACTTAAAATTAGTCCTAGCAGCTTTTTGGTATGAGAGGAGAGATTGTCTACCTGGTTAGCATATATCGAGGTAGTTAAGTTTCAGTGTAAAGGCTGGGCCAGCTGATGGTATGCTGATTAGGGTGACTGGATCCCATATGGCCAACACTGTGGTTAAAGTCCTGGACCAGGTGGCTTGGAAAACACGCCAAGTACATGTGCATGTGTGCTCAACATCTTTTTTTTTGTTTGTTTGTACTATTTATTTCTTTTGGAGGAGGAGGTTAAACATTTGTTTGTTTGTTTGTTTATTTTTGCTCCAAAGAGCTTTCCTAAAGAGCAGAGATTTATTTTCATTACATGTCAACATGGACAATGTTCTAACTTTATGACAATTTAAATTCAAGGTAATATATACAATATGTGTTTTTCTGAAATTTAGTGTGTTTATTTGAGCATATGGGTGTTTCTTGTGTTCTTGCTCACACATGAAAGAAACTGGCACTTGGGCTTCATGGGCAAATTTTTAAAATTACAGATTAATCCAGCTTGTCTTTGATATGGGCTTGAGCTAATAGTTAAGAAATCATTCAATAACGGCCTCAAACATGTAAAAAGCCTATGAAACTGCAACTAATGAAGGGACTATTGATTCTAAGAATAAGCAAGGAAATGAGGTTAGAATTTTAAGTGTGGATGTCAAGTTCAATATTCTTCTCATTTTTATAGCATGTATAAAGTAGAAAGAGAGAATAAGAAATATATGAACAACATAAAATAAGTGCATACAGAACTGGGAAATATTTTTCATTGCAATTGCCACTTATTTCAGTTCCAATAGAAGCTAGTAAGGAAAGTAACCATTTAAGGTGGAAGATTAATTACACTGTGGCTGTTCGAACTTCTGGTGAGCAAAAGAATGAATGCAATCAACTTCCCTGGTTTATACTTAATTATTTATCTTACAACATGTTATTTTGTAAACTTCTGGGTCATGCTTTGAAGATTCAAAGCCGAAAATAAAATCATAAAGAAAGTGAGAAATTCTATGTACACATCTAGACAGATGTTTGCTTGTAGTTTTTGGTATCCAAAACCTTTTTCCCACACGTTGCGCAGGTACCCTTTTTGTAGGCACAGCCCTGGCAGTAATGAGAACCCGTTTGGTGCACAGAACTTTTACAAATTCTGCAAGTAGAGAACTTGTTCTTTCCATATGGGTCGAATCTTGCTTTTTTTGAAGTCAAAGCTTTGTTTTCATTCAGCTTTCTTCCACCACTTTCTGTGGTATTCCTTGCACCATCTTTCCAAGTATCTGGAGTGATAAGAGTACCAAGTTTCTTTTCACATTTTTCGCACACCATCCTTCCGCCAGTGATTCTGTGCTCAACATCTTGAGAGGAGAAGTAAAGGAGAAGGGATTGAGGCCTGACCATCCCCATGGAGGGGTGCTTTTTCACTTTCCCTCCCTCACTCCTCGTCTCCGGTGAGCACACACACCCTCTAGCAAACTTAAAAAAAAAAATATATGAAGGGACCAGCAGTTAGCATAATGGATATGTTGCTGGACTTCCATGTAGTCAACCGCGGTTCCAGTCCTGGACGCGGTGGCTTAAACTCACTCCAGGCGCATGTGCGTGCGTGCCCAAGATCCCGAGAGGAGAAGGGAGGAGAAGAAATTGCGACATGGCCATCCCCCTTGGGGGGGTGCTTTCTCACTTTTTGTCTCTCTGTCTCTCTCTGTCTTTCTGGCGAGTGCACGCGCCCTATAGCAAAAACCTCTCAAGGAAAAGGAAAAGAATATATGAAGGCCATAACTTTATTATTTTCATATCTCTGTTAACTGGTAAAGAAGACTTTTTTTTTTTTTTTTTTTTTTTTAATTTGGTACAGGGCTCATGCACTTACCAGAGAGAAAGAGACAAAGTGGGAAACACCGTCATGAGGGAATGGCCACTCTGAGGTCCTTTCCTTCATTCTCCTCTCAGGATTTTGGGCATACAGACTCATGTACCTGTGCGCCTGGCATGCTTTTCATTCCGTCGGGTCTGGGACTCAAACCACACAGTTGGCCATGTGGAATCCAGCTGCCCTAACTACCATGCCACTGGCTGGCCCTAGAGATGATTTTCTATTAACTGAATGGTGTTTTTGCAATAGGAATTCCTCAGTTCCACCCCTCCTAAAGAATGAACATGAGGCCCTAGCTTACTTAACTTGGTATATTAGAAAATATCTTACATTTATATAGCTATTTATTTTAAAAGACTCCTTTTCCACCCTGTGTACATATATGATCCCTTCTGTTCTTACATCATTAAATGTGTTTGAATGATTTGTACAAGATCAGGCACTTGGCAGATAGAGATAGCTGGAATCTTCTTTGCTGATGTCAAATCTTATTACAGTATTCTACCCTCTATGTTAAAAACAAACAAATAAACAAACAAACAAACAGAAACAAATGGTGCTCTGTAGACAATCCATAGGTCATTTCATTCTTCCCAGCACCTCATCTGTCTTACAGATGAGGAAATATGAGCTTTCAGTCTCTTCCCCGCCGACCTCAGGGTTAAACTTTGGTAAACACTTTGGCTCTTTCACAAAACAACACATCACATCCTCTTATCCATCTTACTAGTTTTCATTATTTTGAAGACTAAGGTGATTCTGCAGAGAAGCCAACATTAATGAAATTCTCATCTCTACATATCCTTGTGCATCAGATTAAAAGACACAGCCTTTATCTTCAGAAGCTTAGAGCTGGCCCACTTTTGGTGGCATACAGGTAGTGCCATCCCTTGGGAGGCCGGAAGTTACCGGGGAGGCCCAGGCCAGCCTGAACACACTGAGCATGGTTGCATGTGCCTGTAATCCTAGCTAACTGAAAGCTGGGATGGAAGGATAGCAACTTGGTGAGACCCTATAGAAACACACCTCTCCTCATAAAGGCTGGGAGGAGGAACAAAGAGCTAGATACTTTTTCTTTCTTTTTTTTTTTTTAAGTTTATTTATTTATTTATTTAGTATTTTAGTTTTTGCCATAGTTGGAGAGAAACAGAGGTAGAGAGAGGAAAAGTGAGAAATAATTCCCCAGGGGGGATGACCACACCACTATCTTCTCCCCTCCATTCTCGTCCTGGGATTTTGGGCATGCACTCACGTGCACCCAGCATGATTTTCAAGCTGCCAGGTCTGGGACTTGACTAGCAGTTAGCCATTTGGGAATCCAGTATCTTTTATTTATTTATTTTTTAAAGAATTATTTTGTTTAACTTTATTCATTTATTTCATTTAATTTTGACCAGAGAAGGACAGAGTGCATGCATATGTGTGTCTGAGGGAGAGAGAGAGAGAGAGAAAGTGAGAAAGCGAGCTGCCAGGTCCAGGACTCAAACTGCTGTCGGCCATGTAGGAGTCCAGTGCCCTTAACCACCATGCCACCTGCCAGCCCTGGGAATCTCGCATCTTAACCACCAGGCCACCTGCTGGGCCTTGGACACTAGAATTCTATCCCTTTCTTTTCTGGAGTTGTACATATTACTGCCTGCAGTCACAGTCTTCATGCTTCTGCTTCCTGTTATTACTATCCTTTCTTCTAAACTCTTCTAGCTCCAGGTGAGGCCTTGTGGTGACCAGTTCTTATCTCCACTTTAGGGAAATATTAAAAAAAAAAAAAAGGCAGAATATTGAGATTATTTAATAATTTCCTGGGATTAGTATTTTAGTAATATGAAGTAATTAATATTTTATGATAATGAATTGACCAGTAGGAGGGCTAGGAGAAAACTTAGTGTTAAGGGAAGCTAAACTCAGATTTAAAAACCACTCCAGGTCACCCTAAAACTGAATAAGATGTGCTGCTGTCAATACAGTACATACAGCCGGTCTCATTTGCATTAATTCTCGGGTTTTAATTGAGACTTTACCACCAACGAGCCCTGCTTCCTCACAGGCAGTGAAGAGGTTACAGTAAGAGGCTGTGGGGTGAGGTTAAGGAAGGTATGGAAGGTCCTTGATGAGAGTGGCATGAACTTAGAAATAGCACCATGCAGCTGTGGTCATACCACAGGGGACGGAAAACAGCCCGTGAGCCGTGATGGGCTGTTCATGTTCCACCGTGAGCAGGACATGTCTAGGGTCAGGCAGTGGTGTGGCTGGACTCGCCTGGGTGGGGTCCTGGATTAGTGTCCCAGGACCTCCCTGTGCACATGGCAGCACATGCCCACGGGCTGGGCTGGCTGGCAGGGTGGACTGTGGTGGGGGTACCCCCTGTTGCAGCTATTTCTGTTTCTCCTTTTCTCTCTTCACTTTCTCTCTCTGTTTCTCTCATGGAAGAAATAAATAAACTTAAAAAAAAAAAAAAAAAGCAGTCAGGGCCAGCAGGTGGTGCAGTGTTTAAAGGTGCTGGATTCGCCCACATGGCCAACCATGGTTTGAGTCCTGGACCTGGCGGCTTGCTTTCTCACTTTTCCTTTCTCTCTCTCTGTCTCTCTCTGGTCAAATTAATAATAATAACAAATGGAAATAAATAAATATTTGAAAAAAGAAAAAAGCAGTGAGCTAAACTGACCCTGTAGCTATGTGGCTAAGGGAGCTGGATCCCACGTGGCTGATTGTGGTTTGAGTCCTAGTCCTGGCAACTTCAAAAAGAACACCAAGTGCCTGTATGTCCAAAATCTCAAAAGGATTGAGAAATGGAATAGAAGGGATTGTGGTGTTGCTACACCTAGTGGTGGTGGTGGGGGAGTATTGCTTTGTCTCTCTCTCTCTCTCTTTATCTCTCTCTCTCTCTCTCATGCCTTTGGCAATTAAAAAAGAAAAGTAATGGGGCCAGAAAATTGCTTGGAGGTTGAGGTGCTGGATCCGACATGGCCAAGTGTGTAGTTTGAGTCCTAGACCAGGTAGTTTAAAAATCAAGCTGGGTATGTGTGAGCGCATGCCCAAAATCCTGAGGGGAGACTGCGGAGAGGGGATTATGACATAGTCATTCCCTCTGGCAGGTGATTTCTTATTTTTCTTCTCTTTTTATGTCCCTCTGACAAGCACACACTCCCTATAACAAAAACTAACAAAAAAACAATACACCTAATTTTGATAATAATAGAATTATAGCTGATCCCCCAGTACCTTTGCATGATAGCTAAACTATTATTCATTACATTTTGATGTTTCCAGATTAGAATATTGAGACTCAGGTTGCTTATAAATGGCCTGAAGTCTCATTGTCTAAAGTCTCAAGGCTATAGGGACAACCCATCTTAAGATACAGGCATCTAGTTGTTGTTATTTTTTTTTTAAGAATTATTTTTATTTATTTCATTTTGTTGTTTTTGTTATTTTTTAATTTGACCAGAGAAAGACAGAAAGAGAGAGAAACAGAAAGTGAGAAAGCAAGCCACCAGGTCCAGGACTCAAAGCACGGTCGGTCATAGGGGAGTCCAGTGCCTCAACCACCATGCCACCTGATGGTCCCAGATATCTAGTTTGTACCATCTTGTGTGTCAGCTAAGACTCAGTTCCCAAATGTCGCCGCGTGCATTATGATCACCGGGCTCTGACACGGCATGGCGCGTGGGTCTGAGGTGGTTTGACTTTCAGGCGCATGTTTGTTGCAGAGTCTCTGCACTGACATTGTTCTGCCTGGTGAACACCCTGCCCTCTGCCTGCTGGGCTGCTGTAGGGGCCACTCGTCACTGTCGCCTTCATACTCTAATCTTTTCTTCCCTTTCCTGCTTTCAGGATGAGGCTATTTCTCAAAGTAGTAAAAAAAAAAAAAAAAAAAAAAAAAAAAAAAAAGCCACACAGTGAAGGCTGTACCCCCCAGGTTTGATTTCAGAATGCTTTTATTCAAGTTAATGACAGTTTATTCTTTCACAACAATATATTCAAGTATTACACAGAGTTCTCTATTGTTCCATAATGTCATATGATGTAATGCTAATGCGGGTGGGTGAGCTGCAGAGGCAGCGGCTGGGCGAGTTCATGGCTATTTGTATGACTGAGGTCACGTTTGCATTTTTAATAAGTAAGCACATTCTTGCTTTGGTCCTGACTCTTTTGCATAGATATACCAGAGTATAATTTGTGGACCATAATCCAAATATCTGTTACTTTTTTTTTTTTTTAAGTCAGAGATTTCTGCTTTTTGTAGCAATCTCTGAATTTACAATTTATTTTGCCACACAGCATTTAATAGGAAATGAAAGATTAGAATACTAGAAAGGGTCATGATCAGAACAATGGACAGAGCACAAAAGCAAATGTAAATGTGATGGAAATTACTGAGATTCCCAAGGGTTAAACAAGCCCTATAGATTTCTTACTTAAAACTCAGCCACTCATATTTTTTAATGAAATCCGCTGTTTCATGTCATTCTATAGAAATGAAATAATTGTGAGAATAATGCATTACTGTTGCCATTTTATATATGCAAGTTACAACAACAATTATTCAATCCTGAAGAGTGAATATATGCATAACGTACACATGCACATTTGACATTCCTTGCAACTGACGTATCATTTTTGTTACTGACCTTGGATACAATTTAAGAATTGTCTTGCTACCTAAGGAAGGGACTGTCCTTGTTATAAGGACAAACTTACACAGTGTAGATGCTTACGTTATACTAAGCAGCCTTGTGGGAGTTCCTGTTTGATTGTTAAGAATATGATACATGGTGGGCCAGCAGGTGACACGGTAGTCAAGGTACTAGACTTTGACATGGCTGACCACAGTTCAAGTCCCAGACCTGGTAGCTTGGAAATCACTCTCGGTGTGTGTGCATGCATGCCCAAGATCCAGGGAGGTGAATGGAGGAGAGGGGACTGTAGCATGGCCAGCCCCCACCCTACCCACCCCTGGGGATGATTTCTCACTTTTTCTCTCTCTGTTTCTCTCCAGCAAGTGCACACACCCTATGGCAAAAACCTTAAAAAAAAAAAAAAAAAAAAGAACATGATGTATGTAAAATAAATGTTGCCAATTACAGAGACCATGGGACTTTGCTTGTTGAAGCAAAATCTCATGGAACAGCATTGAAGGATCTCAAGTCACATGGAACTTTGAGAATTAGTGCTCCAGGTTGTAGCTGGCCAAGAATGAAGAGATGAAAAAGGGTAATAAGGAGAATGCGAGGGAGCTCGATTTCAAATGACCACTTCCTTCACATATTTCTCACCTGTTTATCCAGACATGTAAAAATAAAGATAGAGGGTCGGGACCAGCAAGTGGCATGGTGGATAAGGGCACTGGACTCCCACGTGGCTGACTGTGGTTCAAGTCCCAGATCTGGCAGCTTCTTTCTCACTTTCCCTCTCTCTCTGCCCCTCTCTGGTCAAATTAAAATAAATAAATAAAGTTAAATAAAATAGTTATTAATTAAAAAATATAAATAAAGTAGAAAGTCTTTGCAGTCATCAGGCATCTGTCTCTACGAGGCATCTGATCTTATCATCGCATTGGAAGATGCCAGGCCAAAGGAGGGGTCTAGATAGTGGTTTGTGCATTTGTTTGTATGCTTGCCAGAGGAGGAGTGTGTTTGCCAGAGAAGAGAGAGACAGAGGGAGTGAGGGTAAGGGAGAAAGTACCCTTTAGTCCTTTCTCCTCTACTCCATCACATTGCGATTTGGGGCACTTACACACATGTGCCCAGTGTATTTTTCAAAATAAGGAACTGGATTTGAATCTAGCAGTCAGCTGTGTGGGATCTGACTCCCTTAACCAGACAGTGGATTTTTTTTTTTTAGAGAGGTTTTTGCTATAGGTCGCGTGCGCTCACCAGAAAGACAGAGAGAGACAGAGAGACAGAAAGCGAGAAATCACCCCTAGGGGGGTGGCCATGCTGCAATCCCTTTTCCTCTATTCTCCTCTCGGGATTTTGGGCACGCACGCACATGCACCCGGCGTGAGTTTAAACCACCAGGTCCAGGACTCAGACTGCGATCAACTACGTGGGAGTCTGGCAACATAGCCATTACACCACTGCTGGTCCCAGACAGTGGATCTTAAGCAGAGTCATGGCAAGGGCCTTGTTGCTCCTCCTCAGTATTCCATCACGTATTCTGTCATGAAGCCACGGGTATTCCATCATGGGGGACAGTCCTGATGACCGTATCTAATGCTGATGATCTTTTAGAGGCCTCACACCTTATATCATACTTGGATTAAGTTTCTACTTCTTCATACCATCACAATATTAACCAAGTTCAACACATCAGTTCTGGGGAGACACATTCAAACTGTAACAGTTTCCATGCAGCTTAAACCTGCCTTTAGCTTTACAACCCTCACCACCATGATGTTCTGTTTTTTCTGTCTACTCAGTAGCCTCTGTTCTTCCCTGCTCAGCATTTTTCTTCATTTGGAGAACCAAGGTTCTAAGTGTTTTAAGTATTTTGTAATATAGGCATCTAGATGTTTGTAAGATTATATTATCTTTAACTTTTTTTTTAAGAGAGATTTTTGCTATATGCCATATGTGCTTACTGGAGAGACAGAGGGCAAGAAAGTTAGAAACACTCCCCCTAGGTGGATGGCCATGCTGCAGTCCCTTCTGTTCCATACTCCTCACTGGATTTTAGGCACGTGCACACACATTCCCGGTGTGTGTTTCAAAACCCTGAGTCCAGGACTTGGTATGTTTTTCACACTACTGGTGCCAGGACTTGAATCATGGTCAGCCATGTAGAGTTGGGCTTCTTGTGCACAGGGCTTAGCTGCTATGCTATGAGGCCAGCCCTGTCTTTACTTATATATATGCAGGTGTACACACACACACATTATATATATACAAATACTGGTTTTTAAAAAATTATTTATTTACTCATTCAGTTATTTTAATTTGACCAGAGAGGGACATAGGGTGAGAGAGAGGGAAAGTGAGAAAGCAAGTCATCAGGTCCGGCATTCAAACCATGGCCAGCCCTGTGGGAGTGTCCAGTGCTTTAACCACCACGTCCCATACTGGTCCCCTACAAATACTAATTTAAAAGAATAAATTTACTGATAATAGAAGTTGGTTGCCACCTGGCAATCTGCCCGCCCAAGAGTCTTTTGGATGTACTTTCCTTTCTTTCCTATTAAATCTTCTTTTCTACCTAAAAAAAAAAAAAAAAATTAGCTAGGATATAACTTGATATAGTAAGTAAAAGCATAAAGGGAATATAATTACATCTTGCCGAGGCGTCACTTTTAGCAGTCTGTTTTCTCATCTTCTTCAGAAGGGTATCTAGAAACCAGTTCCAGACCCTCTCAGTGGTTTAGCTAGGAAGTGCACGTACACGTGCACACATGCATACACACTTGCACATTTACACTTTATTTCCGTATTTACCTGCATGTGAAAGGACTGAAGAAATCCATGGGAAAAATGGAATTAAAGTACAAGTTTATTTTGGTGCAGAATATTTTTTAATTCATTTGTAGTATTTTCATAATACATATTTTCCATGGAAATTTCTTTTTTAGGTTTTTACCATAGGCCACATGTACCAGAGAAAGAGGGAAAATGAGAAATCACCTCAAGAAGTGTGGCCACTCCATAGCCTGTTTCTCTTCCATTTTTCCCTCCGGATTTTGGGCATGTGCACACATGGACCTGGTGTGATTTTCAGGCCACCAGGTCCAAGGCTTGCACCTTAGTCAGCCATGTGGGTCTAGTGCCTTAACCACCATGCCGCCTGCGGGCCCCTCCATGGACTTTTTGAAAACCCCTGGTATTGAAAGTGATGAGTTCAAACTAATGAGTTCCATATGTTTTTTGATCTGTAGGTTTATAGTTTTTAATCAAATAATTTGACCATTATTATTTCTTCCAATATTTTTGGCCCCTCCCCCCCTTTTTTGTGGGACTCCAATTTATTGTTAGACTGCTTGATTATTTTCTTACGGGTCAGTGACACACCTTTCTATTTTCATTTTTAGTCTTTCCCTTTCTGTCCTTACTTTGGGTAATTTCTCTTGCTATGTTTCCAAGTTCAGTGGTTTCTCTCCTGTCGTGTTGGTCCTGTTGCTAATCTCATCTAGGGCAGTTTTAATTTCGATGCTGTATGTTACAGCTTTCGATGCCCCTCCACCGCTTTTAAATGTCCACAGTTACTCTCCTTATCAGGATTATGTTTCTTCTACTCTTTGAACATGTGGAGTGTATTTACAATAATTCAGTTTTAACTTTCTTGTCTGCTAGTCTATCATTTTTGGATCTGTTTTTTATTGATTGAACTTTTCTGCTGTACAAGTCATACTTTCCTGCTTTTCCATATGCCTGGACATTTTTTACCATAGGCCAAACCTTGTATATTTTATGTTTTTAGGGGATGGGTTTTGTTTTATTTCTTTAAGGAATACTGGACTTTGTTCTGGCTTACGGTTAGGTTACTGGTAATCAGTTTGTCCCTTCTGGGCCTCCTTTTAAGTTTTATTAGTACTTCCCAGAGCAGTCTTAGGTTAGTTTAATTTAGCCTCACTACCAAGGTGAGTACTCTACCTATGTCCCCGTGTATTATGAAGTCTCTCCTCTGTGGCCAATGGGAACGTGAACTATTATTCTTAGCCTTATGTGAGTTCTAGAAGATGTCTGGCCTGCTCTTCTCCTGTAATTGTTTCTCTAGCCTTGTAGAATTTCACCCCACACATTCACAGACTTGTGTTCAACCAAAGATTTGAGGGTACCCTGCACAGATCTCCATGGTGCTCACTTTTTTATTTTAAATAAAAATAAAAAAGGGTCCGTGCACTTGCCAGAGAAAGAAGAGATGGAGCTAGAAGGAGAAACTTCCCAGTGTGGTGTAGTCTTGCTGCTCACTCTTCCTCCATTTCTCTATCCCGTCAAGTGTTCTGAGTACACACACAAATACCCAGTGTGTTTTTCAAGCCACCAGGGCAGGGATCCGAACCACGATCGGTCATGTGGGATCCAGCTCCCTATGCACAGAGCGTAACTGCTGTGCTGCGGGCAGGCCTTGAAAAATGCCTTGTAATCCATACTTTTCTGTCGGTAACACCTTCCATTATACTTAAGAGCTTCATGCTAGCAGCCTTTAATTGGTCATTTATTTCTGCAGCACATGAGTAAATACCTACCAAGTATGTAATAGTGTTGACAATGGAGATACAAAGAACATATGGTACAGTTGCCACTCTTCAGGCGAGTCTGTAAGCGATTTAGACAAGTAAACAGCTCGTACTACCAGAGTACGGTTATACTGGCCAGAAGACTAGGCTTGCATAGAGGAAGATTAATTTGGATTGGGAATTTGGGGCAAGTTTTACAATGGAAGAGAACAGTTGAGGAGATAACATGTGAACTGGGCTTTGAGCCTTAAGTAGGAGATAGCCACATAGAGAACATGGGGTCAAAGAACCCTAGTTTAAAGTCTTCTATATAAAAAAAAAGATGAAAGATTCCAGAAGAATTCTTCACCAAAATTATATTTGGTATATTCTACATAGATTTCCTTTTTACAGTTTAGAAAGCCGTAGGTATGCAGGTTAAATTCTAATTTAATTTCAAACAATGTTAAATATTAGCTGTCAAGAATAATTAGCTAGATAGATAGTTGTGTACTGATTAGTTGTTATTTTTTTGTTTCTTTAAACCTTTTTTTCTTTTTAATTTTTGCCAGAGTTTATGCACTCACTGGAGAGAGACAGACAGACAGAAAGTGGGAAGGCCACTCCTCGCGCCCTCCCATGAGGAATGCTCTCATTGCAACTCCTTTTTCTCCATTTCTCCCTCTTTTTAGGATTTTGGGCATGCACACGCATGCTCCCGCTGTGTTTCTCACGCTGTTGGGTCTGGGACTCAAACTGTACAGTTGGCCATGTGAAATCCAGCTGTCTTAACCACCCGGCCACAGGTTGGCCTGTTTCTATCAACTTTTAATTTGTGTTACATTTTGAATTTAAGCAAAACATGCATGCCTGACTTTTGCTCATACCCAAGGATGGATCTTTCTAAGCAATATCCTTTCTTGTCTGAGCTAGCTGATTACTCCTAGAATATGACAACAAAGAATTCAAAAAAGTTCATTGAAAATGCATATTATGAAAAAACTATGCATGGGTTTCAAAAATGTTTTGTACTAAAATAAATCTGTATTTTTTTTTTTTTTTTGTGAGAATAATTTTTGCTATAAGGCGTGTGTGCTTGCTGGAGAGACGGAGACAGAAGGTGAGAAATCACCCCATGGCGGGGTGGCCATACTGCAATAACTTCTTCATTTTCTTCTCAGGATCTTGGACAGATAGGCCTACGTGCTTGGCAGGAGTTTCCAACTGCCAGGTCCGGGACTCAGGTCCGGGACTCAAACCAGTCAACTCCATGGGAGTCCTACAGTGTAACTATTACGTATGCCACCTGCTGGTCCCAGTAAACCTGTACTTTAATTACATTTTTTCCATGGATGTTTGAAGTCCCCTTGTATATATTTCCTTTTAAAGTTCTGGTTTGGTCAATACTTTCTACTAAGTGTAAATATTTGTCACTCATTTTCAGTTTTCCACTTTTCCAAAAATCTTTGTAAAAATTCTTCTATTTTTAAGCACACCAATATTTGAGACTGAACTATTCATTTAGGAAAGCTGAGGCTTTATGGATATTTCCAGGTTTAAATTTTTTTTTTTTTTTTTTTGCTATAGGGCGCGTGTGCTCACCAGACAGAGAGAGAGACAGAGAGACAGAAAGCGAGAAATCACCCCCCAGGGGGGATGGCCACTCCACAATCCCTTCTCCTCCGTTCTCCTCTTGGGATCTTGGGCATGCACGCACACGCACCCGGTGTGAGTTTAAGCCACCGGATCCGGGACTTGAACCACGGTTGACTACGTGGGAGTCCAGCGACGTAGCCATTATGCTAACTGCTGGTCCCTCCCCAAATTTTTTTTCATTCCATTAATTCCCAGATTTTCTGATGATTGGACAAATTAATTTGATACTAATTTTTATATGTTCGACATTGATCATTGGTAAGGTGTTTCAGTACCGGCCCTTTTTGGAATTGTGCTGTTTTGACTATTCATGGACTTAAAGAAATTCGATGAGTTCCTGTTGTTTACTAGATATTTATAGGCCAGAGATAGAAAAACAAAATAAATGTGATTCCTTCCCATGAAGAGCTCACAGTATGGTGAGGCAAACTTCACTGTTTTTTTTTGATGGGGGGAGAGGTTTTTGCTATAGGGCGCGTGCACTCGCCAGAAAGACAGAGACAGACAGAGAGACAGAAAGCAAGAAATCACCCCCCAAGGGGGATGGTCTCGCCACAGTTCCCTCTCCTCCAATCTCCTTTCAGGATCTTGGCCATGCACACACACGCTCCGCGTGAGTTCCAAGTCAGTGGGTCTGGGACTCGAACTGTGGTCGACTACATGGGAGTCCAGTGACCTAACCATTATGCCATCTGCTGATCCCGAGAACCTTTTTAAAATGTCGATTGTTGGACCCCAACAGCACAGATTCTGATTCAGTAGGTTCTGGTGTAAGGCACCTGTATGAAGGGACTTCAGGTTCATGGATAAATAGAATTACATTCATTTTGGAACAAAAATCTTTTGAAATCGTCTAGTTTTGTTCTTTTCTTCTTTTATTTATTTATTTATTTGCTCCTTCAGTGAGAGAAACAAAGAGAAAGACAGAGACACAACCTCCCCCAAAGGGTCTCGATCCTGTGATTTATCCCCCGGTTTCAGCTAGCCTGGATCACGGGTACGTGCATGCCTGGTGTACTCAGGGAGGTTTCCAGACTTGAACCAGCAATCTTCCCATGTGGATCTGCTTTGCAGAGCATAGCATTTTACTGCTGAGACACCACCTGACCCTCTCCATAATTTTTTCATAATTCACAATGTCCATGAATTCTTTGAAGACCTATTGCATGTTAAATTAGCATTCTAGGGGCCAGCAGGTAGCATAGTGGTTGAGGTGCTAGACTTCCACATGGATGACTGATTGACTGTGGTTTGAGTCCCCAACCCAGAGATTTGAAATTTATTCCAGACATGTGTGCTCAAAGTCCTGAGAGGAGAATGGAGAAGAGGGGATTGAGGTGTGGCCATCCCCCCCAACCCCGGGAGGTGATTTCTCACTTTCTCTGTCTCAGTGTCTCCAGCCAGCACACACCCCCATAGCAAAAATCTCTCTTAAAAAAAAAATAAGTAAAAGCATCCTAGGTGATTCTAAAATGGGTCCATGGATTACATACACTGTGGAAAACATTTAGCTAAAAGATTATGAATTTGAATACTAGATCATTCAACTAAGTGATTTTAGACATTTTAAAAGAGATACGGTTATTCAAATAACATTCTGGACTCTGTTATTCAGTTTTTACTACTTTTAGATGAACTCTATTATTAAAACTATGGTTCACATTTACTTCCTGTCCATTAGATGTTGTATTTATTGAGGATACATTGTTTGCAGAGGACTTTGTTAAAATAGTCACAGGTTTTCAATAATAATAATAATGTTTTAATGTTTTTTCTACCGGGGCCAGCAAGTGACGTGGCAGTTAGGTTGTTGAACTCCCACATGGCTGACTGCAGTTCAAGTCCTGGACCTGGTGACCTGCTTTCTCACTTTCCCTTTCTCTCTCTCTGGTAAAATTAAAATAATAATAGTAATATTATCAACAAGTACAATTAATTAAATAATTCTAAATTAAAAATAAATAAAAATAAATTTTTTTCTACCAAAGTTCTATTTCACATAAAGCTAGTGAAATGCAAAGTGATGTTTTGAAGAACAAGTTTGGATAGATAATTATTTGCCTTTACAAACGGATGAAAATCGTGAGTGAGAATTTCTAAACATGTTTCTGAACATTTTTACCAGCATGTGAAGATGTCAGGAAGTAAAGCTATATGAACAAAGATGCTGTTTTGCTTTGCAAGATTTTTGGAACAGACATATCACAACTGGAGGTTGCTTTGCTTTTCACTCAGTCTCTTCAACCCAAGCTTTTCTCTAGTGTATAGTTAAAATATTAGTATCTTATTTTAAAAACTTTATATCATAATTATTATTACAAGAGAAGAAAAATCCCAATTCCCACCGAGAGGTGTTAACAGCTATGTAGGCCAAAAATAAAATGTAACATTCTTTAATGCTAATAAACACCATAGTTCTTTCTCATATTTTGCCATTTGTTTTCGTAAGATGGCCTCCATTTAATGTCATTTATAGCAGTTCTGGTTTTAACAACACGTTGCCACTAGATGTCAGTAGACTAAAATAGTTAGTTAGCTTGTCAATGCTGATACAACATGTGGCAATATTTTCAAAGGTCTTTGGTTAATAATGTTTACTGTGGGGACCAGCAGTTAGCGTAACGGCTGTGTCGCTGGACTCCCATGTAGTTGACCGTGGTTTGAGTCCCGGACCCCGTGACTTAAAACTCACACCGGGCGTGTGTGAGTGCGTGCGTGCCCAAGATCCCGAGAAGAGAATGGAGGAGAAGGGATTGCGGCATGGCCATCCCCTCTGGGGGGTGATTTCTCGCTTTCTGTCTCTCTGTCTGTCTCTGTCTGGTGAGCGCACGTGCCCTATAGCAAAAAACCTCTCCAAAAATAATATAATAATGTTTACTGTCTAACATCTGTTTTTTTCATAAAACAGGTCACAGATCCCTTCAAGCATTAGCAAAGCTAGCTGGAAAATATACATGTTCTGCGACACATTAGTAGTCTGTAATTAATTATTTTAGTGTGTATCTAGACAGAAAAGGAAAAAAAAATACTACCCAGGAAACTTTTTAGTAACCTTAAATTTAGACTGTTTTTTGAGAGGTTTTTGCTATGAGACAAACGCCGGAGAGACAGAAAGTGAGAAGTCACCTCCCGGGGGACAGCCATGCCCTATCCCTTTGCCATTCTCCACTTGGGATTTTGGGCATGCACGTACATGCGCCCAGCGTGAGTTTCAAGCTGCTGGGTCTGGGAATTAAACTGCAGCCAGCCACGTGGGAGTCCAGTGCCTTAACTACTGTACCACCTGCTGCCTGCCATCCTTCCCCCCACCTTTTTAAGTATTGCCAGAGGATGCACGTGCTTAATGGTGAGAGACAGGCAGAGTAAAAGGGAAAGTGAGAAAGTACCCTTCCCATGGGGAAGGTAACATTTCAATCTCTTCCCGTTCATTTCTACCTCCATTTGGGATTTTGTACACACAGGTACCTGGCACGTTTTTCCATCCAGTGGGTCTAGGACTTGAACTGCACAGTTGGTTATTTGGAATCCAGCCACCTTAATCACCACATCATTGGCTGGCCCAGGCTTGGCCTGTTTTAAGTTGGTCCAGGAGCTGAACCCTGGCCTCCAGTGCAGCCCTGGAATTATAAAGTAGCACCCTACTGCTTGTGTTACTGAGGAGAAGGGATTGCAGCATGGCCATCCTTCTTGGGGGATGATTTCTTGCTTTCTGTTTCTCTGTCTCTCCAGTGAGTGCATGTGCCCTATAGCAAAACTCTCTCTAAAAAAAAAAAAAAAAAGGAAAATGGGTGAGGGGCCAACAGGTTGGCATGGTGGTTAAGATGCTAGACTTTCACATGGATGACCACAATTGGATGACTTTCACATAGTTGACCGCAAAATCCTCCTGGGATTTTGGGCATGCATGCACACACCCCCGGCATGAATTTTAAGCCCCCGGGTCTGGGACTCGAACTGTGGTCAACTATGTGGGAGTCCAGCAATGAAACCATTATACCATCACACCATCTGTTGATCCTTCGCCCTTTATGTTAGAAGAGAAAACTATTTTGATCTGTCACTGTAGACAAAGAAAGAAATTTAAGAGTTTGGGATGATTTTTTTTCCTCCTCATGTCTGGTTTCTCAGGGCCCTACCACTAGCCATGGCAGTTGGTGTTCAGTCAGTGTCTCTAAGCATTGAGGGGGTGTACTAGCTGTCAAAGGGGAAGAGGCCACAAGTCGTCCCCTCGGAAGAAGTCTCATTTGGGAGCCTGCAGTACCCACAGCCCAGGGTACTAGATATAAACCAAACGTGTAGTGTAGTCATTAGATTCTTAGGATTTCAGAGGACCAGTGACTCTTGAGAGCTGGAGCAGTGATTAGAGAAGGTGTCCTCAAGAAAAGGGTTTTCAGCGATGAAAAAGGCAGGCAGTGACAAATGAGAAACTTGTGAGTTACGGTATAAGGAGAGGAAAATGCAGGCATTAAGGATTCAGAAAAGTGAAAATGCAAAGGCCCTGAAGTTAAAGCTTTTGCGTGGATTTAATATTTTAGGGGAGGTGGGAGAGGACGTTGAAGGATATTATAGTAGGGAAATAATAATATGTTGCTGAATGCGTGGTAATTTACAAAACACTAGCACTCCAAGAAGGGTGAATTAAAGATGATTGCTCCTCCATTTTGAAATATTTCTGTTCTAAAGTCTTTTAAAAACACTTCTATTTAAGAGAGCAAAGGTAGGTATAGGACTTAACATAGTGCCTGACACTAAGTAAACCCTCAATAAATAATCCTTATTGAGAATGCTCTTGTTGAATCAGAAAAAATATTAGGCGCAATCTACGAATTAGTGTTTTTTGGTAAGAGTCAAGGTCATGAAAGGCCAGGAGTAACTGAAGAATTGTCATAAATGGGAGGAGAACAAGGAGGTACGCAGTGGATTGGCTCCTATAATGGAAAAGAACATTAGAGGAAAATGGTATATTTGACTAAGGTGTGTCATTTTGTTGATTGTGTTGTGTGCTATTCATTTCCTGGTTTTGATTGTGCTATGGTTATGTGCTGTGTTAATATTAAGGAGAAGAGATTAAGATAATGCTATATTTTTCTTTTAAGTTAAATGATTTCAAAAGCAAAACAGTTTAAAAATATCGTTTTGTTTTAGTAAAGACCACAGATCCATGTTTGAACTAAGATTTCTACTGAGAGGTCAGATGGCAGAAGTCTCCTACCTGTTAGAGACAGCGTCTGGCTGTGCCTTGATCCTCCTGCCTCAACCTCCCAGCTGGGACTGCAGACCCTTGCCACCATGTCTGGCTCTTTTTGGACAGTCTCTCTTTGTTGTCCAGACTGACCTCCCCACACAATCTTCCTGCCTTATCCTTTTCCACTGCTGGGATTATAGATGCACACCAGCATGCCTATCCTTGTGGTTAGATCAGGAATTGAACCTGGGTTTTCCACATGAACTGTGCTCCTAGCCTGCGAAGAGCAGTTGTCTTAGCACGTGCCACAGCAGCTGGGCACCTATAGAATGATCAGGATAGACCTCCACTACGGTGGCTTAGGTAAGGGGAGAGGGGTCCCTCAAAGACAGGGAAGTAGAGCTTCTGAGGACCCTAGAGTTGATTTCTCTCTGTCTCCCCCTCCCCCTTTTTAAATGAGAGAGAGTGAGCACAGGCATGTTCCCAGGAGGAGGATGGAGAGGAGAGAGTCTCACATTTGAGAGCCTCTGCCCCAGCCTCCCAGTTAGCTAGGAGTACAGCCTGTGCCCACCTTTTCATGTTTGTCTGGGATCCGAACCTGGGCCTCCCAATGGCCTCAGCCCCTTGCAGTGGTACCCTAGCACCTGCACCATTGCTGCTGGGGCCCTGGAGTCCATTTCAGCTCCTCCGTAGATGCCTAAGCTACTGGGTAGATGTCCTACTGTGCTGGCCTTTAAGGGCTCTTTCATCTGAACTTTGCCTCTTTGAGCTGTTGTTTAATTTCTCAACCCCTTTCTCAGGTTGTTCACAGTAACCTAATGAGGCTTGTAAGGCCATACCCTATATTCCAAGGAAAAAGTGCTTACAGAATTCTGCCTGTAGCCCTTCCTTAACTATTTCTTCATTTTTACTTCGATTACTCTGTGGGCCCAGAGCAACTCTCTTTCTGGTGAGTGCACGTGCCTTATAGCAAAAACCTCTCAAAAAAAAAAAAAAAAAAAAAAAGTCCTCTTGATATTGTATAGTTTATAAAGAAATCAGAGATTTATTTGTAAAACTCATAATTTTCATGGCTGGAAGGTTCAAAGACATCACAGAATGGTGGAAGGAACTTTGAGCAGAGCAGAGCGTGGTCTTTATCCATGTGGGCACTGCATGCCTTATTTCCTCTCCTTATATACACAACAGAACTCAACCATGGGGCTAACCCTAATGTCTTTTTCACACCCAGAGGCCCCATCCTGAGACACTGTGAAGGGATTAAGTTTTCACGTAACACCTTTACAGTACAATCAAGCCCCAATATATGAACCGTTGGGTGACATCCAACCACCACCCACCAAGACTGAATTCCAAAACATGAACCTATGGGGGACAACCATTGTCCAAACTATATCATATGATAAACCTACACTTACTTTTATGAAACTGACAAACTTCTTTTCAGAATGGCTGTTCCATTTTACATTCCTCTATGAGTATGAGGATTCTGTGTTCTCTCTTAGGTTATAGCCACCGGAGTAGACATAGTGGTATCTCATTGTGGTTTTTATTTACACTTCTCTAATGATGTTGAGATTCTTTTCAGATACTTATTAATTATTCATGTAGTTTTAAAAAGTATGTTCCATGAGTGAGAGAGACAGAGTGGGAGAGAGAGACAGAGGTGGAGATATGGTGTTCCCGACAGGTTCTTTCTTTTTTTTTTTGGAGAGGTTTTTTCTTATTGGGCATGTGCGCTCGCCAGAAAGTCAGAGAGAGACAGAGAGATAGAAAGCGAGAATTCACTCCCCAGAGGGGATGGCCACGCTGCAGTCCCTTCTCCTCCATTCTCCTCTGAAGATCTTAGGCACGCACACACATACGCCCAGCGTGAGTTTAAGCTACCGGGTCCGGGACTCAAACCGCGGTCGACTACATGGGAGTCCAGCGACATAGCCATTACGCTAACTGCTGGTCCCCCCGACAGGTTCTTGACACTAGCCCTGAGAGTCAGCCATCTCAGATCATGTGCACACATGAACCTAGCTTACACGTTCACTGATTGTTTCTCCTGTTACCCCAAAACTGTTGTTGAGCTGCTCTAATGAATTTTTTATTTCTATTTTTGTACTCTTCAATGCCAAGATTTCCATTTGGTTCTTTTTCTTAAATATTGGGTTGTCTGAAAAGTCATGACATATTTTTCTGTTTTTCTAGGCAAAAGTATACCGTGACTTTCCTGATGACCCTATGTATATAAACTCTGTGTCTGTACTGAGTGTCACTGTTTGAAGATTCATTGTTGTCATATTTTTCTTTAATTCTTTCATTACAATTTCCTTTAGTTCTGTAAATTTATTTATAATAACTGCTTTGAAATTTTTGTCCGCTAAATCTAGTGTCAGGGACACTAAGCAGTTTCTATTGAGTGCTTTTTTTCTTGAGTACGTGTCATGCTTTCCTGTACCTTTGTTTATCTCATAACTTTTTGTTTATCTTGTAACTTAACTTTTGTTAAGAACTGGGAATTTTAGATAATATAGCAGCTCTGGATTCTGATCCCTGCAAAGTTGATATTATTGCTTTTTTGTTTGCCCATTGTTCTTTGTTTGATAACATGCTTACTAACCCTGTGAAATCTTTTTCCTGTGGTTTGTGGCAGCTGTTCCCTCCACCTTTTAAAAGACAACAGTCATTTTGGTATCTCTCCCATTTCTGTCGGTCAGTGATTCAGAAAGGGTTCTGGTGGGTGGTTCTGACTCTGTCTTTTATGCACCTGCAGTCAGCTGTGGCTAGAGCTGAAATAGCAGGGCTGGAATAGCTGGGGCTGTCTGGGCATGTCTCTTATTCATGTAGTCTCAGATCCTCTCCATGTATCTGCTCACTATATAAACGCATTCATGTTTTTAAGTCTGCTTTCCTAAGTGTTGGCCTTTTGTCTACATGACGTGATAGTCAGTTATTAAACAGAAGTTATGTTCAACCACCTTGACCCGAGAAGGCTTCTGTCATCTCTTAGTGACTTTAGGTAGAGGTAAGGTAGCACATTCAAAGCTTGGGCCATTTCAAATTGCCCTCATCTTTTTCTTTTTGTTACACCCTCATCTCCCTACTTGTCACGCACATAGTCTCAGTATCAGCCAGAAGTGTGTGACTGGTTAATGACGCAGGTCAGGTTTCCGCTGCAAATGCACACAGCCTCAGCCAGGAATAAGCTAGCCCTGGTCATGACCCCAGCCTCATGCTGATACAGTTTTTGGCACCTCCCACATGCCTGTCTCTGAGATAGTCAATTCCACTGATGACACTGCTGGGTGTGGATGTTACCTACTTCCCCAAATAAGTCAGCTGCAGAAAAGCTGCTTGTTCCTATAACTTGCCCCATTGTGGTACAATATTCCCTCAACTGAGACAAGAGAGATGGGAGAAGCCCCAGGTCAGGATGCCACAGATTGCTACCATTTTTTCCGAAGTTAAGGCATTTTTAAGGCTTACGGCCTCAGATTGTTTTGTGCCTCTGGCTGCTTTTACGCTGTCCAGCTTTATAGTTACTGTTTGCAGAGAGGATTTGTAGATGTCTTCACTAGGCTTGAGCAAGAAGTCACATCTGTCATGTCTATTGTGCCTTTAATCCAGATTTCTGTTTATATTTAAAGTGGCTATCTTACAGCCAGTGTATAATTGACTCGCGCTTTTTTCTATACATGTTAAAAATATCTTTTCAATAATATCTTTAACACTTAGATTTAATGTGATTTTTTTAAAAAAAATATAGTTTTCTTTTTTTAGGTTTTTGCCATTGGGCATGTATGCTTGCCAGAGAAGAGAGAGACAATGAAAGGGAAAGTGAGAAATCACCCCCTAGAGGGTTCGACCATGCTGCAATACCTTCTGGGATTTTGGACAGGCACGCACACACGCTTGGCGTGATGTTCAAGCCTTCAGGTACAGGACTAGAACTGTGGTCAGCCATGTGGGAGTCCAGCGCCTTAACCACCATGCTGCTTACTGACCCTTAAATATAGTTTTTTAATTGCCAGAGGGCACATGTGCTTGCCAGAAAGAGGTCGAGGGACAGAGAAAGAGAGACAGAGAGAGAAATTGAGGGAGAAAGCACCTCTTTATGGGGTGTGGTCATGCCGCTGTTCCATTTCTTCATCCTGTTGAGATTTTGAGTGTGCACAGGCACCCAGTGTGTTTTTCAGGGCACTAGGTCCAGGATTTGAACCATGTTGGCCATGTGAAATCTGGCTCCCTTAACTACTAGGTTATGTAGCTTACCCTAAAATAATTTTTAACTAATATGTCATACATAATTGTGGGGGTACAATGTGATTTTACTGTGTGAATATAATGTGTAATGACTTATTCAGGGTAATTATCATACCCGTCAGCTCAACCATGTATCATTACTTACGGTGGGGCCATTCAGAATCCTCCTGTTTAGTTACTCTGAGATACACAGCAAGTCATTCCCATCTATGTTCTCCTGGTTATATCTTACAACAATACACACTGGTCTTCCTGTCTGCTAATCAGCATTTCTCTATTCCCCCTAGCCCTTCATCTTAGCCTCTAGGAGTCATTTATCCCTCTATCTCTATGAGGCCATTTTTCTTTCTTTTTTTTTTAAGAATGATTTTTATTTAAGTTTGTTTATTTATTTTAATTTTGATCAGGAAGGGACAGAGAGAGAGAGAGAGAGAGAAAGGGAAAGTGAAAAAGCAAGCTGCCAGATCCAAGACTCGAACCGTGGTCGGCCATGTGGGAGTCCAGCGTCCATAACCACCATGCCACCTGCCAGCCCCCAGAGGCCATTTTTCCATTTCTACACATAATGGAGAACATGAGATGTTTTTCTTCCTATACTTGGCTTATTTCACTTAATGTAATGTCCTCCAGGCCCACCCATTTCACATCAAATGATACAATTCTGTCTTTTTTATTTGGTTGAATGATATTCCATTTTATATATGCACCACATTTTCTTTATCCATTGTCAGTTGATGGATTTAGGTTGCTTTTGTATGTTGGCTATTGTGAATGGTGCTACAATAAACACTGAGGTGCAGGTTATCTTTGCAACATACTGATTGACTTTCTTTTAAGTACGTACTTAGTCGTGGGGTTGCTAGATCATATGGAAGTTCTCCTTTTTCCTTTCTCGTGAATACTTAATACTGTTTTCAAAAATGACTGTATTAATTTATATTCCTATCAACGATGTATAAGAGTTTCTCTGCATTCTCTCTAACATTTGTTATTTTTTGTTTCTTTTATAGCAGCCATTCTGTTTGGGGTGAAATAATATAGTACTGTGGTTTTGATTTCTCAAATGATAAGTTGTGTTGAGCATTTTTTCATGAGGTGTTCCTGTGTTTCTTTTTTTGTTTTGTTTAAAGAATAATTTATTTAATTTTACTAATCACGATCAGGTTTTTTTTTTTTTTTTTTTTTTTTTTTTTTTTTTTTTTAATATGACCAGAGAGAGAGACAGAGAAAGGTAGAAGCAAGCCAGGTCTGGGATTTGAACCGAAGGAGGCCACATGGGAGTCCAGAGCCTCAACCACCGTGCCACATGCCAGCCCTGTAGCCTGTGTTTCTAGCTTGTTATGGCTGTTTTTTTGATCCCCATGATTGACACTAGTTACCTTATTTAAGTCATTAAAAAATATTTAACAGGGCAGAACCCAAATTAGAGAGTCTGGAGAACTCATGTCATATCATAGTTCACAGACGTAGAACTCTTACCGTTTGTTAAGAATATATATTTTAAAATTTTCTAGTTTTCTATTTAGCATTTTTGGGGAAGGAGACTGTCACCTTATATGCGATTAGTGAAGATAATATTGGTTGTGATTATGTTTAATGAGGCTCCTTTTGGTATCTTGTTAAGAGCCCTGTGTTTATTCTGTATATCATTAATGCAGTGTTTATTGTAGTATCTTATGTATTACTACTGTGTGTATTTATTACTAGCACAGTACTCATTTAAAACATTGTGGGTTTTTTCGAGACTAAACCACATTGTGGACCACACTTCCCAAACATATGATGGTAGTGACCAGAGATAAAAGTCATACCACTGAAGAGAGAGTGCACATTATTTTAGGACCTGCTTTAAACCCTGGATAGGCTAGCATAGGGTAGCAGTTTCATGGCTGCTGATAATTTTAAAACATATCCGTTTTCATTCATGATAGATCTGTGGGCATACATGAGGGAGAGGAAGAGAAGCACCCACCCACAAAGTCATGCCACAGTCCTTTTCCTTTAGTCTCCAGCTTCTCAGGATTCTGAAGGGCGTGTGTGCATGCAGATGCCCAGTGTGTTCTGAGGCTTAAGCTGGAGCGAACCATGGTTGGTGTGTGGCTTCCAGCTCTACAGTCCTAAGGAACCAGCTGTGCACAGGGGCTGGGAGGGCTACTGCTAATTTAGACTGCGTAAAAGCAACCAAGAGCAGCTGCTGACTAGGGAGAGTTAATACCCCAAAGCAAAAGAAATGTATCTGTAAATAAAGAAGATAAAATAAATCTCATCGTGATATCCAGTGTTACTTTTGGATAGGGTCACTGAACAGTAGTAGGTAAGTGCATTAGTAAAACCGCTATGTCAGGCAGTGTCCCATAATTATGCAGCAAGGGAAAATAAGACAAGGCATGAATAATTAATGAAAGGAAATCAGATTCCTAAAGGTGGGAAATACGAAAAAGTTCAGAGGCATTGAGGTCTGGTCTAAGGACCAGAGGAAGGGCATATTAACATTGTGGCCAGATAGGCTCTATCTCTCCCTGTTCTTCCCATTTCCTGGCTATTACTGGCAGAGATTGAAGCAGTGTATCAAAGCAGCCCCACACACTAAAGGCATTTGATGGAAAGGAAAAAAATGTACCCAGATAGGAGCATAACTCTCTTCGGTTAGACAACTAAGCCATTCTTTCAGCGATAGTTGAGGCCAACTCTCCCACAACTTGCAGTAAGTTCTGGCAAGAAGCTGCAGTTCTGCGGCCTGTTTACTTTGGCCCCGTTTTATCCCGACTTTTACTTTGGTAGCACTCGTTGAGTCTCACCCTAATGCATAGGCACAGGACACAGGTTGGGAGGCAAAGGCTGTGGGTCAGTGGAAAGGATGCAGAAAGATTTTATCCTGGCCGCAGCTTTTTCCTCGACCTATGCAAATGCACTTATAATGCACATTTATAATTCTTTCCAATTAGTTTTTGTGTACCTCTGCCTGAATCTTTCGTAAGCCTGACGGGTTCACGTATGAGCTCCTGGGCCTCACAGGACGATCTCAAGAAGCCTTTGTATACTTCCCACTGCTTGTGTGTGTCTCAGGACCCAGGCCAAACTGGACTGTGGCCTTTGCCATAGCAACTCCAAGTCTGTAGCGTGCTGTTCTGTTAATGGGAAAACTGTCTTCTCTGTGAAGGCCTGCTGAAATCTCACTATTTTTTTTAAGACTTTGATTGTTCATTTGTTCAGCAAATATTTGAGGGCTGCCAAACAATAAGCACTGTTGTGGTAGGTGAGCCTATAGCAAAATGTAGTCTCTGTTCTCAAAGGGCTTACATTTTAGGACCAGCAGGTGGCGTAATGGTTACTTTGCTGGACTCTCACTTAGTTGACAGTGGTTAGAGTCCCGGCCCAGTGGCTTAAAACTCATGCTGGGTGCATGTGCATGCATGCCCAAAATCCCAAGAGGAGAATGGAGGAGAAGGGATTGCAGTATGGCCATCCCTCCTGGGGGGTGATTTCTCATGTTCTGTCTCTCTCTCTCCTGCAAGCACGTGTACCCTATAGCAAAAATCTCTCTTAAAAAGGTGGGGGGCAGTCGGACCTGGCGGCTTGCTTTCTCATTTTCTCTCTTTCTCTCTTACTCTGTCCGTCTTTGGTCAAATTTAAATACATATATAAATAAATAAAGTTAAGTAAAACAATTCTTCAAAAAAAGAGGGTGGTGACTTGAAAATGTGCATCACTGTAACTTTCCACCTGTTGATTCCAACTATTTGTACCTTTAAAGCTTGGTTCCTTTCAAATACTTATAGCCTACTATTGTGTCTGCAGACAGTGTCATCTTTTAAAAATAAAAAAATTTTCAAGATCATAACTAAGATGCTACAGGGGTCTGCCCTTCCCTCTACCATATTCAACATTGTAGTGACCTGGCTCCTACTGCAGGAGTGCAGGATCTTGGACATGCTAGAGACTCTAAGACTTGTTGATTAGCCTTCAGTAAAGGGGTAGAGGCATGAATCACATTTGCAGATAAAACATTGGACAGAATTTCTAACACAGTCGATGACAAAACCAAGGGTCAGCTGATCTCACATCAGGCAATGAGCTAAGCACTTCACATGCTGCAGCTCACACTGAATTCTCATGTCAGCCTTGACACTTGGGTCCTTTTAGTTCAGATTTAGAGATAAGTAAACTGTTGATCAGAGAATTTGATTTGTTCAGTGCTGTGTAGTCAGGAAGTGGTTGCACAGCTGTTCTTAACCTGGATCTGACTGTTCTCAAAAGCCTGTGCCTATGAATTGTGCAAAGCAGTAAACTCTCAAAACACAGGCAATAATCCCCAAAATAGACAAGTGGGATTATATCAGATTAAGATGTTTCTGCACAGCAAAGGACACAGTAATTTGTGTGAATTGACAACCTCAAGAATAGGAAAAAAGTTTTGTAAACTATGCCTCAGATAAGGGACTGATAACCAAAATATGCAGGGAACTCAAGCAGCTTACCCAGAAGAAAATTTTAACCCAATTAAAAAATGGGAAGACGAGTTGAATAAACAATTCTCTGAGGAAGACATGTGAACAGCTAAAAAGCATATGAAAAAATGCTCAACATCCCTCATCATAAGGGAGATGCAGATCAAAACTGCAATGAGATACTACCTAACTCTAGTCAGAATGGCAAAGATTTAAAAAACAAAAAATGATAAGTGCTGTCTGGATGTGGTGAAAGGGGAACTCTCCTACATTGTTGGTGGGAATGTAAATTGGTCCAACCCCTGTGGAGAACAATATGGAAGTTCCTGAAAGACCTTCAAATAGAACTGTCATACGATCCAGCAATTCCACTCCTGGGTATCTACCCAAAGGACAGGAGAACGCTCATTCGGAAAAGCGCTTGCACATCTATATTTATTGCAGCATTATTCACAATTGCTAAGATGTGGAACCAACCCAAATGTCCACAAACAGATGAATGGATTGAAAAAGTATGACACATATACCTCATGGAATACTACTCAGCCATAAAAAATAAGTCCCTGGCATTTGATAGAAAAATGGATGGACATGGAAGATTTATTGCTGAATGAAGCAAGTCAGGCTATGAAACAGAGACATTGTATGTTTCCACTTAACATATACCAACTGACTGCACTCTATGGTAGAGAGTGAAAGACTGGAGGACATAGAAGCATTAAAAATGGTTATGGACACTGGGGACAAACTGGAAGGAGAGTGGGAGAGGGGAAGAGCATAGGAGAGGAAATTCGGGGAAAAAATAGATATTTATGGGACACAGATATGGTTTATTACCTGTTGATGATGATACGTATAGTCTCAACTGAGCTGGACTGAGGTGTATATCATGCTAGGTAAAGTCTCTTTACAATCTAAATGATGTATAGCGATTGAATGTATAAATAATAGTAATAATAATAAATTTTTTAAATCTATAAAAAAAACCAGAGATGTTCAAGCACAACTAGAATGATCCTCCTGCAAAATTTAGAATTGATTTCTGTCATTTATGGGACTATGAATGGGCAGTGTGGCATAATGGGAAAAGGGCATGGGGTCCAGGGATAGAAAATGTCACACATTAGAGCCAGACTTGGTGGTGCATGCCTATAATCCCAGCTACTCAGGAGGCCGAGGCAGGAGGTTCCTGAACTCAAGGCCTGTCTGGGCAGCACAGTGAGATCCAGTCTCTAAAAAAAGGGAAAAGAATAGGACCAGCAGATGGTGTAATGGTTACATCGCTGGACTTTCACATGGCCAACTGCAGTTCCAGTCCGGAACCCAGTGGCTTAAAACTCATGCCAGGTGTATGTGCATGTGTGCCCAAAATCCTGAGAGGAGAATGGAGGAAAAGGGACTGTGATGTTGCCAGCCCTTCTGGTGGATAATCTCTTGCTTTCTGTCTCTCTACCGAGCACATGCACCCTAGAGCAAAAATCTCTCTAAAAAAAGAAAAAGAGAGAGAGAGAAAAGAAAAATAATGTCACACAGTCGTATGATCATGGGCAAATCACTTAACTTTTCTGAGATCATTTTCCTTATCTGGAAGCCAAAATAAAATTAGTAGGCCTTTGGGGTGGTCCTATTACTAAAATACATAGGCATTAATGTATGGAATTTATAATAACTACTTTAGTGACCCATAGATCATTTTAGTTGCTTTTCCTACTTCTTGGCTATTCAGGGAATTGAAATTATCAAATAAGTGAGATGCAACTGGCTGTGACACAATTTTTGCTCTTGGTTTTACAATCTAGTTATGACAACCAAATGTCATGGTTGACTTACAGCCTAGAGTTTTATAAGCTTAGTGTTCATATAATATTATGTAATGCCTTAATACCTACCATCCACATCTTGAGTGTTTGCCATGTTCCGAATGCTACACCAGTTACTCTCTATACAGGATCTCGTTTTTATCTTTAATAAGGAAGAGGTATTTTTGACAGGATTTTACCACGTCGCCATCCTGCTGCCCCAGCCTCTCAGCTGGAACCATAGCTGTGCACCACAGGCACCCAGACCGTTTAGGTTAGGCTGGGAACCGAAATCAGCCTATGGTGAGGCGTCAGCCACCGCACAGCAGTGCCCTCCTGCTGTGCCACTGTTGTTGAGCCAGAATCTCTCTCTCTCTCTTTTTTTTTCTTTCTAGAAAGCACATGCACTTGCCAGAGAGACAGAAAGAGAGGGAGAGGGACAGAGCACCCCAGAATGGGACATGGTCACATCACAATCTGTTGCCTCCATTTTTCCATCTTGTCAATATTTGGGCATGCATGCACACAGGTCCTGTGTGTTTTTAAAGTTGGTGGGGCCAGGATTTAGCTGCTTGGTCATCCACGTAGGATCTAGCTCCCTGAACTTCCAGGTCATGGGGCCAGCCAGGAGCCAGAATCTTTTTTAAATTTCGAAAACTCTCTCATAAAGGAAATAATAACATCATCCTCATTTTATAGATAATGCTAAATAAATTACGGAGAGGTTAAATGTCTCACTTAACTTCTAATAGATTTAAATTCTGGTCTGTCATAGTCCAAAGCCAAACTGTTTTTCACCACACTGGAGGAGGTGGACCATAGACCAAATATTAATTGAACCTAAAGACGCAGTCAGGACTTCGGTAAAATATGTTGACTTGAGTCAGAGGATGCAGGATGGGGTTCCTAGGGAGCAAAGTGGGCTTGCCTGTGCTGCAGTTGGGAAGGTGCTTGACCAAATGGACTTTTTTTGTTTAGTTTGCTATAGGGAGGGAGAGATGGTTTTGTGAGCATGCAGCCTAGATCCCACACATGCGCAATTCACAATAGGGTTCATGCTCCTGTGAGAATCTCATGCTGCACAGATCCGACAGGAGACAGGGCTTAGGCTGTAATACGAGTGATGGGGAGAGGCTGTAAAAACAGACGAAGCTTCGCTCGCTCACCTGCCACTCACTTCCTGCTGTGTGGTTTGGTTCCTAACCAGTACTGGTCTGTGGCCTGGGGTTTGGAGACCCCTGGTGTAGGACATAAAGGAAAGGGATATAGCTGTTGGAAAGCTGAGTAATGCCAGACTTGATTGACTAGGGGAGCAGAATGCTAGCAGAATTGCGAAAGATTAAGTTTTAAAATTGGCCTGTAAAACTATATAGCTAGTAGGAGTCCTTTCAGTGATCACACCGAATGTTCTGGCCTAGCACCCTACAGTGCCCTTCTAGTCATGGAAGAGAATCGCTAAGAAAGTGGTGCTGGGGAGCTGGCCCCATAGCACAGCAGCCAGTCCTGTGCAGAGGAAGCCAGATCCTACATGGCTGACTAGGGTTTGAGTCCCGCCCTAGTGGCTTGATAAACGTGTTAGGTATCGGTGTACCTGGGAGTGCCCAGGATCCTGATGGGATGGACAAAATGGGAGGAAAAAGGATTGCAGTGTGACCAGGTCTTATTGTGGGGTGCTGTGTGCGCTTTTTTTCTGTCTCCTCTCTCTCGTGTACTTCCTCTGGCATTTAAATAAAAAGAAAGAAAGAAAAAAGAAGTCAAGTAGTGCTGGAGATGAGGTGGGGAACATGGTAGGAACAGAGAGGAACAGATATCTTTGTTTTTTTTTTTAGAAAGGGATTTTTGCTACAGGGCATGTGTGCTTGCCAGAGAGACAGAGAGAGACAGAAAGCAAGAAATCACCCCCCCCCCCCAGGGGGGATGGCCAGACCATAATTCCTTCTCTTCCAGTCTCCTCTTGGGATTTTGGGCATATACACACATGCCCGGCATGAGCTTTAAACTGCTGGGTCTGGGACTCAAACCGTGGTCAACTACATGAGAGTCCAGCCCCGGAACCATTACACCATCTACTGGTCCCAAGGGGCAGATATCTTTAAAGGTTGCTGTTTCCTGACTTGATTTTGCCTTGAGGCTTTTGAGTGCAGTATCACAGTCATGATAAACACCTTTGCACTGATGGGCTTAATGAAGCTGCAATGTTTTCTGAAGGGCGAGCTAAACTCTTGGGTGGGAGTGGGGATTATGAGTCTTCATACTTTTATTTTACTGTTAATGCCTTGGAGCAGTTCATATTCCGGGGCCTTTATCTTTAAACTGAGAGTGAATACTAATATGAGTTTATGGTGCTCGTGTTGGAAATTGCTACCCTCATTTAGAAGCCATTAACCTTTATGTTGATAAAATAATATTCTTTACTGAGCATGTGAAATCTGTGCGGAACAGCTGCAGCTTTTCCAGAACACCAATTTACAAAGCACTCGTCATACTTTTTGCAAACCAAAAGTATGTGGGTGGGATGAAGTCACCTGAGCAGTTTCCTATAATTACAACTTTCAAGGCCTTTTCCTTTGTCTTTTTCAGGCTAACTTACACACACACACACACACACACACACACACACACACACAGAGGCAGCTGCACAAACCTATGATTTTCTTAGACTTTTGGACTTGTTTTTGTTCAGTAGTTGCAGTCCCCAGGAAGGTGTGTGTGTTCTTGTCCTTTCCTTAGTTTATTTAAAACTTTGTGTGAGGGGACTTCAAAAAGTTTGTAGAAAGCGGGATTAAAGTATGAGTTTATTGAGCTGGCTCCACAGTGCAATAATTAAGCACTGTACTTTTAGCCAGACTCCATGGGCCAGCGGGTATCATGGAGTTTATGATGGCTAGATCCCACGTAACTGACTTTGTGGTTCAAGTCCTGGACCCGGGAGCTTGATGATCATGCAGGACATGTGTATGTGTGTGCCCAAAATCCCAGGAGGAGAACGGAGGGATTGTGGCCTGCCCATCCCCTGTGGGGAGTGATTTCTCACTTTGTTCCTCTCTCTCACTCTGTCTCTGGTGAGTGCATGCACCCTATAGCGAACTGAAAAAGAAAAAGCAAGAAAAAGCCTGATCCCAGATGGATAACCATGGTTTGAATCCTGGCCCTGGGCACCAGTACATTGAAAAACACTCAGGGCATATGTATCTGCTTGCAAGAGTGAGTTTCTTTTGGTATAAAAATATTGTTTGAAACTAGTTTATAATTTTTTCATAATATGGATTTCTATGAACTTTCTGAAAGCCTCCCATCCCCCCCTTAATTCTCTGAGTGCTGTGAAATCCCCCCAACCAAGCTAGCTGTCTGCCTGTGGACGTCTGAGCCCGTGTGGCTTCTCCCACCGCGTTTTCAGGTACACTGGATTTGTGCTGACTTTCCCCTGCACCGACCTCAGCCTGCACTGACATCCGCGGGAATGAGCCAGGAAAACGTCAGTGCGGTGAGGATTAGGTTCCTCGGGGTCATGCTGGTCAGCAAATTCTAGACTGTGACAGAATCGGCATTCATGCCTAGGAGCAGCCCACACTGGGAGTGAGCGTCTGCACGCTGATCATTCAGGCCCGCTTGCTGCTAATGTTATCCCCTGAAGGAAGGAAAACCAGGGCATAATAGTGTTTCCAACGGTACATTTTAATTAACGGGACTGGAAAGGAAAGCCTTTAAAAGATGTTCATGAGGGAAGATTACTACCTGACATAGTTTGGTAGTTCCATCATAGTTGACACGTTTTAAGAATACCAGCACCAACTTTTTTCAATACACTAACTGAAAATAATTCTGACTTTCAGCTTGTTTTATGTGTAGAATAAAAGTTTTGGCTTTCTAAAAGTATTCATTAAGTAGTGTCTTGCCAAAGGTGAAGTACAAAGTAGTATAATTTGTGTGTCTTACTGTTTTAAAGGTCATTCCTTTTTTCTCCTTAAGTGTAAAAGTTCTTCATCCAGAAGAAAATTTGGGACTTGCATTTTATTTCATATCTATAGGTCTTACTTGTTACTAAAAGGGAGATCTTGGGGCCAGCAGGTGGCGTGGTGGTTGGGGTGCTGGATTCCCACATGGCCAATCGCAGTTTGAGTCCTGGACCTGGTGTCTTGCTTTCTCACTTTCCCTCTCTCTCTGGTCAAATTAAATAATAATAAAAGGGGAACAGCAGGTGGCGTGCTGGGTAAGGCGCTGGACACTCCCATGTGGCTGACCATGGTTCGAGTCCTGGACCTGGTAGCCCCCTTTCTCACTTTCTCTGTTTCTCTCTGGTCAAATTAAAATAAATGAATAAATTAAATTAAATGAAACAATTTTTTTATGAAACAATTTTTAAAAATAATAATACTAATAATGATAATATTGATAAATTAATTCTTTTAAAAAAGAGAAATATCTTTCCCAAGGAAGTTCATATAATTACGTTATCTTGTTCTCATGATGTCTTTTTCCTTCTTAGTAACTTAAAGGGATTTCTTTTTTGTGCTGAAGCAATTTGCAAAGATCTTTCTACTATATACGTGTATAGTGCCTTGGGTCATAGACATGAGGGGTGATGTTATTTGTTTCAGAAGATACACTAATGAATCAAAAACAAGGGACAAGGGAAACAGTGCAGCCAGTAATCCTGTTGCTTCAAAACTGAGCAAACATTTGGGGAGAGCAAGTCCTCGCTGGACATCACTAAATAAGAATGAGTTGATGTCACACTTGGCAAGAAGCAACTCTTAATTTTTTTTTTCCATGCAAATAGAACAACATGGCGGGGAGGAGGGATTGCGAGCAAAGAGTAAAGAATGATGGGGGAAACAAGCTGGAAAAGGAACGTGAGAATGAGTTGCTCACTAGAGGAAGAATTGATATGATACAAAAGCCGTGTTTGTTTTGCCGGGAGGCGTCTGCGTGAGAACGTGAGCTGATGGAGGGGAGATGTTTACCAGCTCCCCCCGCAGGCCCTCAGAGGCTGTGGTGGTGTGCCGGATCCCTGTGGAGGGTTGTGTAACCGCCTTGACTCACTTTCAAGGAAGAATGACCCCTACAGCTCTTTTGGCTCAGCATAGCACGGCCTCACGTGTGGGTGAAGCCTGAAAGCATAGCGATCTCAAATTCAGCATGCCGTCCTTTTCATCAGCACTTCTATTTTTTTTTTTTTTTTTTGGAGAGGTTTTTGCTTTAGGGCGTGTGCGCTCGCCAGACAGACAGAGAGAGACATAGAGACAGAAAGCGAGAAATCAACCCCCAGGGGGGATGGCCACGCCGCAATCCCTTCTCCTCCATTCTCCTCTCGGGATCTTGGGCACGCATGCACATGCACCCAACGTGAGTTTTAAGCCACCGGGTCCGGGACGCGAACCACCGTCGACTATGTGGGAGTCCAGCAACATAGCCATTACGCTAACTGCTGGTTCCCTCATCGGCACTTCTAAACCCCAGTGGGTAGAAATGCCAACTCTGTGGAGTGGGCGCCGTCACCCCTCCCCCTTCTTGAGTTCTGTGCGGAACTGAGGATCTGGGCAGCCCACAGGTGGGTCTTGAGTCTTCCCTAAAGCCCGGTGTCAAGAGCAGCCACACGTGCCAAGTGTGTGTTCCGTTAGCTGGAGTTACCTGACCGTGATGTCTCTAGTGCTTCATAGCACAGTGGCCACTGCTCTCTAAATGCCGCTAGTGCCCCCAGTCTCAGTGGTAGCCAGGAGAGTCCCTCATTCTTCCGACTCCCTGTGAGGTGAGCAGGATCCAGAACTATTATGTGGTTGACGGTGTTACTAAGCACCAGGGTTTTCTTTGTTCTTGTTTACATAAAGGCCTTGTAAAGTCCTGGCAAGTTGTGGATTTCTTTTTTTAAGAGATTTTTGCCGTAGGGTATGCATGCTGTAGTGCACTTGCCAGAGAGACAGAGAAAGACAGAAAGGAGGAAATCATCCCCTGGGGGGGAGGTGACCATGTTGCAATCCCTTCTCCTCCATTCTCCTCTTGGGATTTTGGGCATGCATGCACATGCACCTAGATGAATTTCAAGCCTCTGGGTCCAGGGCTCAAACTGCAGTTGACTATGTCCAATGATGTAACCTGCTGGTCCTTCAAGTTGTAGATTTTTTTTTTAGAATTATTTATTTATTCAATTCCATATGTTATTATTTTTCAGCTTGACCAGAGAGAGAGAGATAGAAAGAAAGGGAAAGCAAGAAAGTAAGCCGCCAGGTCCAGGACTTGAACCATGGTCGGCCATGTGGGAATCCAGTGCCTTTAACCGCCATGCTTCCTGCCGGCCCTAAGTTGTGGATTTTTAATGTAGCATAGATTTCATTCAGAAAGGATTTCATAAAGAAGCTGTATTGGGGAAAAAAGTTTAGAAAGTGGGTGGGTGGAAGGATGTTGCCAGAAAAGGAAAGAGTGAGGTGCAGAATGGCTTCTGAGCTAGTCCGTTGTTCCACAGCCCTGCTCTGGGTTTCTGGTTCTGTGAGGGGGTCTTCTTTTTCTGAGAGGCAGCAGATGAGTAGCCCAGAGGAAGAGGCAGGGACTAGAGGCAAAGTAGGGGGTAATAAGAGAACAGAGGACATGGGGAAGAGTCAGCCATGAAGAAAAGGTTTGGGTTGGTACGCCCAGATAGAATATGTGAAAATAATGAAAGATAATAACAAAGAAAATAGAGATTTTACAGGACGTTGCTAGTTTTACAACGTTGGTGTTTCAGGGACAGTTCTGAGTACCACAGCTCTGGAACTTCTAAGAGAAAAACCCTCTGAGCTAATTACATCATTTGGAGACTTTCATGTGTATTGAATTATAATATTTAATATCCCTTTTTAGGATTCAGTTTTGTTTTTTTTTTTTAAAGGTTTTTGCCCTAGGGTGAAATAGTGTGAGAGGAAAAGTAAGAAATCACCCGTGGTGGGGGGGGGGTATGGCCATGCCGTAATCCTTTCTCTGTTCTTCTGAGATTTTTAGCACACATGTACACAGGCATGATTTTCAAGTTGCCAGATCTGGGATTCAAATTATGGTCAACCATGTGGTAGTCCAGCACCTTAACCACTATGCCACTTGCTGTTCTCGGTAGGATTCAGTTTTGTTCTATATATACATATATGTGTGTGTGTTATCATGTGTGTGTGTTTATATATATATATGTATATATATGTATGTGTGTGTGTGTGTGTGTATATATATATAAATATTTTATTTAACTTTATTTATTTTTTAAATTTCACCAGAGAGGGATAGAGAGAGAGAAAGGGAAAGTCAGACAGCAAGGCACCAGGTCTGGCACTTGAACTGCAGTCAGCATGTGGGAGTCCAGTACCCCTAACCACAACACCACCCGCTGGCCCCTAGGATTCAGTTTTTAAGCCTAACCTTCAAAAGATAATCCTTCTAGGTACTTGGCCAGCAAGGTGTAGGTACACTGTCACCTCTTGCTTAATGAATGGCTTTGACATGTGAACAGCCATTTTCCCTTAGATTTGCCTGAGTATAATAGTTTTTCATTCATTTGAACTTTTTGAAAATAATATGGTAAAAATAAAATAAAATAAAACAACTCCTGGAAACATTAAGTATACAATTAGCCAAATGTTAGCCTAAAAATTAGCCAAATTATATGTTATTAAATGAGATATAAAAAAAGCAGTAAGTTTTGAGAAATACAAGCAAATCTCACTAATTTTTATCAGTCAGCAGTTACTAGTAATCTTGGTTTTGCACCGAGGCTTAGTTAAGTATCAAAACACTCCTCAAACTGTTTCCCCAGCATTTTAGTTAGTTTTGAAAACATTCGGTTGCATGCATCTTGCTGGATTTTTAGCCTTTTTACTAGTCGTCACTCTGGCACTCTTTCTTCAGTGAAGGCCTTGCTCTTGTCACTGGCCGTTTCCCTAGCAGCCAGGGCGTTGCTCTCTCCTTGTCTGGTTGTCTAGCATGAGTGGAAATTACCTTGGACAACAAAGAGAGTACAGCTCTTCCTGAGTGTCTCAAGATGACTGAGGGTGGAGTGGTGGTAGTCTTGTGCTAAGCCTCCCTCAGCTTTGCTAGAGTTCTTAGACCTAAAAATGTTTAAGAATTACTGTTCTGTAGGCCAGCTGGTGGGCTGGTAATTAAGCAAGTGGATCCCATGTGGAAAACTGTGCAGCTGAGTCCTGGACCTGGCAGCTTGAAAAACACAATGGGCAAATGTGCCCCCAGTCCTGGGAGGACAATGGAGGAGAAGAGACTATGGTGTGGCCATCCTCCCTGGGGGATGCTGTCTCTCTACAGAAAGCACACACTCACTACAGTAAAATTTAAAAATTTAGAAAAAAAAGGGGACCAGCAGATGGCATAATTGTTACATTGGTGGATTCCATGTAGTCTACTGCGGTTCAAGTCCCAGACCTGAAGGCTTAAAACTCAGGCTGGGCGCATGTAGTGCCCAAAATCCTGAGAGGAGAATGGAGGAGAAGGGATTGTGATGTGACTGTCCCTTGGGGGGGTGATTTCTCACTTTCTCTCTGTTTCTCTCTGTTTCTCTGGTGAGCACACGTGCCCTATAGCAAAAATCTCTGAAAAAAAATTTTTAGAAAAAAAAGAATTACTGCTGTGGATACAATAGAGACTGCCAGCTGCTACCTTGAATTTCTCTTTCATTTGCAGTATCTCTGCATATAGAAAAATTACAAACACCATATATTCATTTACCAACTTTATCAGATTTCAATATTATTTTTTTAAGGAATTATTTATTAATTTTAAAATTTACTTTTACTATTTTAAAATTTGCCCCAGGGCACATGCACTCATCAGGGAGAGGGAGAGAAAGAAAGCGTGAGCCGCCAGGCCCGGGACTTGAACTGCAGTTGGCCATGTGGAAGTCCAGCACCCAACCACCCTGCCACCCACTGGGCCCAGATTTTAATATTCTAAAGCACTTGCTTCAGATCTTAATTGCCCTGGGTGTGGGAGGGAACATTTAAAATAAACATAAAAGACCCTCCCTATTCTTTATAATCTTTTAAAATATTCCTTTTCCCTTACACTTTATAGGGAGTCATCACTCTGACTTTGATATTCAGCATGCTCATGTTTGTTTTTCATGGTTTTACTTTTTACTATTAATTTTTGTGTATCGCTAAATAATAAATATTTGCGTGTGTTTTGACTTTATGTAAATTGTATCCTACCATATGTATTCTTCATATGTTTCTATAACTTTTGCATATATTTTTGAGATTTATCCATGTCAAAATATACCTCCTTTATTTTCGCTGCTATGTAGCATTCCACTGAATGAATATCTCACAGCTTATTTATCTGTTGCCCTCTTTTTTTAATTTTTTCGCTATAGGGCGCGTGCGCTCGCCAGACAGACAGAGACATAGAGACAGAAAGCGAGAAATCACCCCCCAGGGGGGATGGTCACGCCGCAATCCCTTCTCCTCCATTCTCCTCTCGGGATCTTGGGCACGCACGCACACGCGCCCGGCGTGAGTTGTAAGCCACCGGGTCCGAGACGCGAACCGCCGTCGACTACGTGGGAGTCCAGCGACATAGCCATTACGCTAACTGCTGGTTCCCTCTGTTGCCCTCTTAATGAGCACTTGAGTTGTTTCACTGTTAAACAGTTTGGTAGTAGACAGCCTGGTACACATCTCCTTTTGCGCATGTATAGAGTTTTCTCTAAGATACGCAACTGCGATTGCAACTGGAAATGAATCGCGGTGGTAGGGTACGCGTGTTTTCCCTTACTGCGTATAGTCAATTTACCCTCCAAAGTTGCCGTGCTGACTTATATCCTTACTAGTTGTGTATGAGAGTTCCTGTTGTTCCACATCCTCAATAAAACTGGATATTGTCCCAGCTGTTCCTTGTTTACTGATTAATTTAAGGACAGCACTGTGCTTAGCAACCATCTCAAACAGGGTCAGATGCAGACTTGATTTTTTTTTCATACCAGGCTTCCTTTGTCTTGTTTTTTTTTTGAGTTATACATCCAGGATAACTACAGCATAGTTTTTTTTAGTACTTATTTATTTCTTTTTTGCTCATTTTTTTAAAGTTAATTTTGTTTCTTGAGAGGCCATCGCCGATAGAGTTTTGTCACGCTGTGATCCCCCACGCCTCTCCAGCCAGCCAGGATCAGGAGAGCATGCACGTGTGTACCCAGCATGTTTTAGGCTGACCTGGAATCCAACCCCTGATCTTCATTCCATCTGGGCCAGTGTGGCCTGGCTATATGTATTTTTTAGAATAGATTTCTTTTTTAATGATGAAAAAAATGAGTATATAGTTTTTTTTGTTTGTTTGTTTTTTTCTAATTTGGAAAACAGAATTACAAAAAAAAAAAAAAAAGACAGTTAAAAATTATACCACTCATGATGCCAGCAAGTGGCATGGTGTTTAGGGCACTGGACTCCCACATGGCCGACTGTGGTTTGAGTCCAGGACCTGGCGGCTTGCTTTCTCACTTTCCCTTCCTTTCTCTCTCTCTCTGATCAAGTTAAATAATAATTTAATAAATAAATCTTTTAAAAAATTATGCCACCCAGATATAGCCATTGTGAACATTTCGCTGTATATTTCTAGCGTAAGACATGTATTAACTATGGGTATATTTTACCTTAGAGTCAAGCTTAATTTGTAACTTTATATGACAATTTCACTTAAACTGTGGTATTTCCCATGTCATTGAGTAGTATTTGAAAAATCACCTTAATAGGTGCATAACAGTTTTGCGTGTGTGTAAATGTGTTAGAGTTTAACCATCCTCCCATTGTAGTACATTTTGGGTATAAAATAATTCTGGAATAAAGTCTTGATACATAAGTCTTCATTTGAGTTTGTTTCTATTGTATAGATTTTTAAGAGGTCAGCAAATATTTATGAAACTAGTTTGAGTAGGCCATGCATGCAAGGAGAAGAGAACAGTTAAGAGAGAAGAAAATAAAACATGCTTCAGAATCATAAGATCCATTAATTCAACTTGCCTTGTATTTGAGTTGAGTTCCAAATACTTTACCTGAGTTCGGAGACCCTTTTCTTATTGGGGACAATATTAACTCTACCCCTACCGTGGACATCAGATAGTGGGCTGTATTGTAGTGTTCAAGGGTTACAGAGTCTTAAAAAAAAATAAGTTTATTTATTCCATGAGTGTAGACACATCCACAGCGCCCCAACAGGGTCTTTGATGGTGCAGTCCACCACCGGTTTCAGCCCCGACGGATCACAAACACCACAGGCCCAGCATACTCAGGGAGGTCTCCGGAGAGAACAGGTAACCTTCTCTTCTGAGTCTGCCATGCAGAGTCGAGTTTTATTAATCCCACTGTCCTGCCTTCCTGTCCTAGGGTTAGGGAATCCCAGAGGAGCTTTTTAGAGTAATTGCATCCAGTATTTTACTTCTTCCACAGCAGAGTTCTTTTTTTTTTTTTTTTTTTTTTTTTTAGGGTTTTTTTTTTTAATTTTTTAATTTTTTTATTATCATCATATTCTTCTTTATATTACATTGAATTACATATAACTTTACATTGTATTACATTACTTTTTCAAAAGGGAATGCCATGCATGTCAGTCAGTACAGAGACATTAATCTCCCTGCTTCAACATTCAATATCTTTTCTATGTTTTCCCCAATCATTATTATTATTCTAATTATTTTTTAAGACAGTCCATCGCTATTTCTCATGTTGCTTGTACAAATACTTTGCCCATCATGAAATACTTCTCAGACAAATCCAGTTGAGAATACTATACATGTCAACATCAACAGTTAATAAGCCATATCTGTTTCTCACTAATGTCCTGCCTCTCTATTGTTCATTTGTTATCTTTCTCTATCCTCTTCTCTTCACTTCCCCCATTCCACACTGTCCTATTCTCATTAAGTACCTTCACTGCTTTTAGGTCCTCCAATTTTTTTTCACTATCATAGAATGCTGATAGTCGGTATATATTGAGTGGATACATACAATATCTTTCTTTCATATCCTGGCTTACTTCACTCAGCAATATATCCTCCGTATCTGACCACTTTCTATCAAATTCCAGGGCCTTGTTATTTTTTATGGCTGAGTAGTATTCCATAGAGTATATATACCACACTTTTCCAATCCATTCATCAGTTTGTGGACATTTAGGTTGGTTCCATGTCTTGGCAATTGTGAATAATGCTGCAATAAACATTGATGTGCAAGCACTTTTCTGACTGAGCGTTCTCCTGTCTTTTGGGTAAATACCCAGAAGTGGGATTACTGGATCGAATGGTAGTTCTATTTGTAGATCTTTGAGGAACCTCCATATTGTTCTCCACAGTGGTTGAACCAGTTTACATTCCCACCAACAGTGTAGGAGGGTTCCCTTTTCACCACATCCCCGCCAACACTTATCACTTTTTATATTCTTAATCTTTGCCATTCTGACAGGGGTTAGGTGGTATCTCATTGTAGTTTTTATCTGCATCTCCCTTATGATGAGGGATGTTGAGCATTTCCTCATATGCTTTTTGGCTATTCGTATGTCTTCCTTAGAGAGACTTTTGTTCAGCTCATTTTCCCACCTTTTAATTGGGTTAATCATTTTTTTTCGCATAAGGCACTTGAGTTCCCTATGTATTCTGGTTATCAGTCCCTTGTCTGAGGCATATTTAACAAAAATATTTTCCCATTCTGAGGGTTGTCGGTTCACACTTGTTACTGTGTCCTTTGCTGTGCAGAAACTTCTTAGTCTAATATAGTCCCACTTGTCTATTTTAGGGATTATTGCCTGTTCCTTGGGAGTCTTATTTAAGAAGTCTTTGCCTACTCCAATGTCCCCCAGAGTTTCCCCAGCATTTTCCACCAGTAGTTTTATTGTTTGAGGTTTTAGGTTAAGATCTTTGATCCATTTTGAGTTGACTGTTGTTAGTGGTGAAAGATGGGGGTTCAGTTTCATCTTTCTGCAGGTGGATACCCAGTTTTTCCAGCACCATTTACTAAAGATGTTTTCCTTTTCCCAATGGATTGACTGATATCCTTTGTCAAAGATCAGTTGGCTGTAAGCTTTGGGGGTTATTTCTGGGGTCTCTATTCTCTTCCATTGGTCCACATGTCTGTTTTTATGCCAATACCATGCTGTTTTGATGACCACAGCTTTATAGTATATCTTGGGATCAGGGAGTGATATGCCTCCTACTCCACTCTTCTTGCGCAGGATTGCTTTTGCAATACGAGGTCTTTTATGGTTCCAGACAAATTCTATGATTGCCCTTTCTAGATCTCTGAAGAATATCTCTGGTATTTTGATTGGAATTGCATTAAACATGTAGATTAATTTGGGTAGAATTGCCATTTTGATTATGTTAATTCTTCCAATCCAGGAGCATGGGATATCCTTCCACTTTTTTATGTCACTTTCAATGTCTCTTTTAAGATTTTCGTAGTTTTCTTTATAAAGATCTTTGACTTTCTTAGTTAGGTTTATCCCTAGGTATCTTATACACCTTGTGGCTACGGTGAAAGGGATTCCTTTCTTCAGCTCTGCTTCGTTCAACTTGTTGTTCATAAATAGAAATGCTATAGATTTTTGGATATTGATTTTGTATCCTGCCACTTTACTGTATTCACTTATTACTTCAAGCAGTTTTTTCATGGATACCTTTGGGTCTTCTAAGTATACCATCATGTCATCTGCAAATAAAGATATTTTCAATTCTTCTTTGCCTATTCGAATGCCTTTAATATTGTTCTCTTCTCTGATTGCAATAGCTAAGACTTCCAGTACTATATTAAAGAGCAGTGGAGAAAGTGGGCAGCCCTGCCTAGTACCTGTTTTCAGAGGAAAAGCTTTCAGCTTTTCCCCATTCAGTATAATGTTAGCTGTAGGTTTTTCATAGATGGCTTTTATTGTGTTCAGAAATGACCCTTCTATACCAATCTTACTGAGAGTCTTAATCATAAAAGGATGCTGTATTTTATCAAATGCTTTCTCCACATCAATTGAGATGATCATATGGTTTTTATCTTTCTTTCTGTTAATGTGGTGTATTACATTTATGGTCTTGCGTATATTGAACCATCCTTGCATCCCTGGTATAAAGCCTACCTGATCGTGATGAATGATCTTTGTTATATGTTGTTGGATACGATTTGCGAGTATTTTGTTGAGAATTTTCGCATCTATATTCATCAATGATATTGGTCTGTAGTTTTCCTTTTTTGTCATATCCTTATCTGTTTTGGGGATGAGGATGATGGAGGCTTCATAAAATGAATTTGGAAGGTTTCCTTCCTTTTGAATCTTTAGAAATAATTTTAGTAGGATAGGGGTTAACTCTTCCTTAAAAGTTTTGTAGAATTCACAAGTGAAGCCATCTGGGCCTGGGCTTTTCTTTGTTGGGAGGTTATTTATTACTGATTCAATCTCCTGGCTTGTTATAGGTCTATTCAGGTTCTCTATGTCTTCCTGATCCAATCTTGGTAGATTATATGCATCCAGGAATTTGTCCATCTCCTCCAGGTTATCTTGTTTGTTGGCGTAAAGTTGCTCATAGTATCCTCTAATGATATTTTGTATTTCTGCTATGTCTGTGGTAATATTGCCTGTTTCATCACATATTTGATTAATCTGGTTTCTTTCTTTCTTCTTCTTAATCAGTCTAGCCAATGGTGTGTCAATCTTGTTAATCTTTTCAAAGAACCAGCTTTTGCTTTCATTTATTTTCTGACTGGTTCGTTTATTTTCTATTTCATTTATTTCTGCTCGAACCTTTATTATTTCTTTTCGCCTGGCATTTTGGGGATTTGTTTGTTGTTGTTTTTCCAATTCTCTGAGGCATGATGATAAGTTATCTAGTTGCCATCTTTCTGTCCTTTTCTTATGTGCACTAATTGCTATGAATTTTCCTCTTATGACTGCTTTTGCTGTGTCCCATAGATTCTGGACACTTGTGTACTCATTATCATTAGTTTCCATAAATTTTTTTATTTCAGCCTTAATTTCTTCAGTAGTGAAGAAGTCATTCAGAAGTAGGTTGTTCAGTTTCCATGTGTTCGTGTATTTTCGGGGTTGTGTCTTGAAATTAATCTTGAGTTTAATTCCATCATGGTCAGAGAAGATCACAGCAGAGTTCTTGAGTTGAGTGTCTTTTTCATGTTATCCCATTGAAGTAGACTTGTAACCTAGTATTATCTACCAATCAATTGTATTCCCAATCAGCTCGTTGTGTGAGGCGATCTGTATCCTTCCTGGACAGCTTCGATTAGCTGAGTTTCCCTCCTTCACATAAATACAAATTTATTCTTCAATTTGTTTTAAATAAAAGGCTCCCTAGGAGCAGGTAGGTGGCATGGTGGTTGAGGGTGCTGGAATCCACCATGGCCAGCCGTGGTTCGAGTCCCAGACCTGGCAGCTTGCTTTCTCACTTTCTTTCTCTCTCTCTCTCTGTTACTCTGTCCCTGTCTGGTCAAATTAAAATAAATAAATAAAGATAAATAAAATAATTGCATAAAAAAATAAAAGGCTCCCTAAAAATAATTCTGAAAGTATTTCAACTTTATGTATTTTTCTATTAGTTTCTACTATTATTATCATGGAAACAAGCACGCATTTGGCTTGCTTTTAGAGTCTTGGTTTCCTTCTAAGGTATGTATGTGTGTATTGTGTGTGTATTGTGTGTGTGTTTAATATATATATTAAAGAGATTGACATATAGCGAATGTGCTCAGAGAAGACACAGAAACAAGAGAGAGAGAGAGAGAGAGAGAGAGAGAGAGAGAGATCATCCCCCGGGGGGATGGCCACACCACGATCCCTTCTCCTCCACTCTCCTCTCAGGCCTTGGAAACATATGCACATGCACATGCACCTGGTGTGAGTTTCAAGCCTCTGGGTCCAGTACTGAAACTGCTGTCAGCCGTGTTTTGAGTCCAGTGCCTTAACCACCACACCACCTGCTGGCCACCCAAGGTATAATTTATTTTTATCCTGTCTTTTAAAAAATTTATTAAGAGAGTATGTGCACTTGCCTAGGGTGGGGAAAGAGAGAGATAGACAGAAATCAAGAAATTCCCTTCCATGAGGGATGGCCATACCACAATCTCTTCTCCTCCCTTTCTCTCAGGGTTTTGGGCATGTGCACACACGTGCCCAGAATGTTTTTCAAGCTTCCAGACTGGGACTTGAACCACTCAGTCAACCATGTGGGATCCAACCACTTTAACCACAACAGTATCAGCTGGTCCTATCCTGCCCTTTTTTTTTTTTTTTTTAAAGAATTATTTTACTTAACTTTATTTGTTTTTAATTTGACCAGAGAGGACAGAGAGAAAGTGAGAAAGCAAGCCACCAGGCCCAGGACTTGACCCATGGTCAACTATGTGAGAGTCTAGCACCCTTAACCACCACACCACCTGCCAGCCCCCCATCCTATCTTTATAGTGAAAATTATATACATGTTGGTGGGACAGAAAAACCTTTCACATATTTATATGCATGAAGGATAGACAAGCTACCAAGTGTTCAGATACTACTCATTCTGTTATTTAGCACTGCATATAAAGTGTGGGTATACACAGCCCATCTTTTCCATCAGTAGCAGCAGCCACCCTTTTTCCTTTTCTTTCCTTCCTTCCCTCCTTTCTTTTTTTGCACAAAAGGTATTATATGTACTGTCTCAATCCTTGGACAGCCTATTAGGATAGGCATTTTCCTCCTGCATGCTAAGGCTCAGAGAAGTAAAAATTGTTTCTTATCACATCACTATTTAAAATAGAGCTGGGGGAGCCAGCAGGTGGCATGGTGGTTAAGGCACTGGACTTCCACCTGACTGACCATGGTTCAAGTACTAGATCTGGTGGCTTGAAAACCATGCCAGGGATGTGTGTGTACATTCCTAAAGTCCTGAGAAGAGAATGGAAGAGAAGGGATTGTGGCATGACCATCCCCCTTGACGTGTGTGTGTGTGTGTGTGTGTGTGTGTGATTTTCACATTTCCTCTCAGTCTCTCTCTCCCTCCCTCTCTGGCAAGCACACGCCAAAAACCTTAAAACCTTTGGCAAAAACCTTGGGGAAAAAAAAAAAAAAAAGAAAGTAAAGGTATAATTTAATTTTATCCTGACTTTATTTTTAATTTATTAGAGGGCATGTGCACTTGTCTGGGGGAATAAAGAGAGACAGACAGACAGAAATCAAGAAAGTCCCTTCCATGAGGGATGGCCACACTGGAATTTAAACTTGGTCTAATTCTAAAACCTGTGTATTTAACTAGTTGGTGAATCTGTCTCCCTGACTTAGTTATGTTAATTTCGTAGTAAAACCAGATACACGTCTGTTCCAAACATGCACATGGTTTGGATCACTTGAATCGCATGGTAGTGTGTGCATCATTATCGGAGGTATACTGCTTCTGCTTGCCTCTCCTTGGGAAACCCAGCTGCTCACCCCTTGGTTTGAGTGCACCAAAGATTCCCTTCCTGTGATTGCCCCAGTTCCCTATGGGACACCTTCCTGCTTCCAGGAAAACTATGGCACCAAATGAGAAAAGGGTAACAGAACCGTATTTTTTTTTCCTGAATACTATCAACCATCATGTTCCAAAAGGAACATGTTTTCACAGCTGTTTGTGTGCTTTAGGGATAGTGGGAAAAGTTTGAATTTGTGTAACTCAGTATCTGCTGCAGCAAGGGCAGTGACACACATGCTCTGAGGACTGGCAGCGTGGAAGCCGTCCTCTTCGCCCTGTGATAGGGTCATCACATAATCTTTGTGATTATGGTTACTCCGAGATTCAGATATGTTATCTCAGTGAATTGAGGCCAGGGTTCAGAGTACCCAGGAGTGGCCTGGCTATAGTAGTGTGATCTAATTACCCTAGATCAATCAAGCTTTGCCTTAGTGAATACAGAATATATTTTGTGTTTTATTGCTAGGGGGAAAGGAACAAAGTTTAATCCTTGGTTTTGTTGACCTCTGCTATCACTTTTATCTTGTAGTGCTATGTAAGTGCCTTTGCTGAAATTTCAAAAGACTGAAGTCAAGTGATTTATAGATAAGGGTTCGGTTAGTACTTACACAAACATGGGTGACGTAAGTTTTACTTCAGAGACAGAAATGAGTTCATTTTTTTAGAGAGAGATATGAACAGAATGTGAGTCTATTGCTTGGGTGAGAAATAATTTAAATTCAGAACTCTGCCTGCAGAATGCAGTAACTTGAGCCTCTCAAATTAGGGATCTTTCATGGAGGCCCAAGAGCGCATTGTCTTAGTTTGTGCTGCTATAACAAAAATACTTGAGACTGGGTAATTTATAAAGGACAAAAATTCATTTCTTACAGTTTTGGAAGCTAGGAAGTCCAAGCGCAGGGTACCTACAGGTTCATTCTTGGGTGAGAGTTCCATCTCTGCTTCTAAGATGACACTGTTGATCACTCTGTCTTCTGGAGGGGAGGAACATTCTGTCCTCATATGGCAAAAAGCAGAAAAGTAAAAATGGGCACAAACCTCCTCCATCATGTCTTTTTATAAGGGTACCTAATCCCATTTACCCAAAAGGAGCCCTCATGACTGGTCACCTTTGGAAGGCCTCACCTCTTAATACTGCCACATGGCAGCACCTGAATTTTGGAGAAGACATTCAAACCAGAGTAAGCGCCAGTTGTGTGCTTTGCAGAACTCATTCCTCGGCATAAGAAACAGTAGATATATATGGAGAACTACTTTGTGTAAGTCTGCTCTATACCTGGTAACGGAGGAGAGAGCCAGAAATATCAATACACAAACGGTTCTAGGGTAAATGCCGAAAGTGAACCTTCAACCAAGGGCATTGCAGAGATATAACCCACAAAGGGTGGGACCAGCAGTTAGCGTAATGGCTATGTCACTGGACTCCCACGTAGTCGACTGTGGTTCGTGTCCTGGACCCGGCGGCCTAAAACTCAAGCCGGGCACATGTGCGTGCGTGCCCAAGATCCCAAGAGGAAAATGGAGGAGAAGGGATTGTGGCGCGGCCATCCCCCCTGGGGGGTGATTTCTCGCTTTCTGTCTCTCTGTCTGTCTGGCGGGCGCACGCACCCTATAGCAAAAATCTCTTAAAAAAATAACCCATAAAGGGAAAGATGTCTTCATAAATGAGCTGTGTTACTTTTATTCTAAACTATAACCAAATCTCAAACAAAGCTATTGAATGCATAAAGTAAGAGGAAAATGGGGGCCGGCAGATGGCAAAGAGGTTGAGGTGGCTGGATCCCATATAGGCGACTGCATGGTTCAAGTCACGGACCTGGTGGCTTGAAATCATGCCAGCACATGTACATTGTGTGTCCAGAGTCCTGAGGGGAGAGTAGAAGACAAGAGACTGTAGCATGGCCATCCCTCCCTGGGATGTGCTTTTTCTCTCTGGCAAGTGCATGTGCCCTATAAGAAAAGACTAAAAAAAAAAAATAATAAATTAATTCCTCAAGTAAGTTGCCAAACCATCAACACCAGAATTTCAACAGTGGGCAATTCCAAAGCTCTCATGGTTTGGCTTCTGTATTATCTCCCTCAAATTGCAGTAATAAATAATATCTCTGTGACAAACATCATCAATTTATTATTTTTTAAATCTATGCTTTAAAAACATTTTTTTAGAGAGATTTTTACTATAGTACATATGTACTTGCCAGAGGGACAGAGAGATAGGAAGTGAGAAATTACCCTCCAGGGGGATGGCCATGCTGCAATCCCTTCTCCTCTTGGGATTTTGGGCATGCACACATACATGCCCAGCATGAGTTTCAAGCCACTGGATCTGGGACTTGAATCACAATCAGTCATATGGGAGTCCAGCAACGTAACCATTATGCCATCTGCTGGCCCCTAACATCATTAATTTGTAGCATTTTCTTTCTATTAATTTCAATGCTTATTCTTACCACTTTTTTTTTTTTTCTTCAAGTTTTGCTAGAGGGCACATGAGCTTGTTGAAGAGACACCCAGAGAGCAGAGAGAGAGAGAGAGAGAGAGAGGTAAAGTGAGAAATCACCCTCCAGGGGGATGGCCGCACTGTAATCCCTTCTCCAAGGATTTTGGGCATACATACACATTCACCTAATAAGCTTTTTCAAGCCACCTGGTCCAGAATATAACCACCATGTCTCCAACTGGCACTATCACTATGATTTTTTATCCTGATTATTATTATTTACTTAGTATAGGAAGAATCTGTTTCCTAAGGTCATCTGACAATTAAACAAGGTATAATATGTAGCATGCTTACTGTGGTTTTTGACTAAGGGAGTACATCACTAATGTTAGTGACTGGTTTTCTTTTCTTTTTTTTTATTATTATTTAATTTTATTTTATTTATTCATTCATTTATTTTAATTTGACGAGAGAGAGAGAGAAAGTGTGAAAGCAAGCCGCCAGATTCAGGACTTGAACCATGGTCAGCCATGTGGGAGTGTCCAGCGCCTTAACCACCATGCCACCTGCTGGTCCCTGGTTTTCTTTTTTTAAAAAAATTATTATTTATTTAACTTTATTCATTCATTTTTTTTTTATTTGGCCAGAGAGAGACACACAGAGAGAAAGAGAGAGAGAGGGAAAGGGACAAAGGAAGCCGCCAGGTCCGGGACTCGAACCGTGGTTAGGCATGTGGGAGTGTCCAGCACCTTAACCACCATGCCACCTGCTGGTCCCAGTGACTGGTTTTCTTACTCAGGAAATGCAAAATGCTTTGTATATAGTGTCTAGCATATTGTTAAATTGTAGTAAATTATCATAATGTGTCACTTATTGTTTACAAAGGACTTTAACATATATTATCTCAGTTAATCCTCTCAGCTACCTTCAGGTAGATAGTATTACCATGCCTCTTTTACTGATACAGAAATTGAGGGTAAGTGTATCTGTCAAACTTTCCGGCCGACTTAGATAGATAAAGAATTTATGTTAAGGGCCAGTTTCATAGTGATTATGCCTTGTGTAGTGGAAGCCAGATTCCACATGACCATCAGGTTCAAACCCCAGCCTTGGTGACTTACATGCCAGGCCCATGTGAGCCAGGATCCTGAGAGGATGGACAGTTGGAGAAAAGGATTGTGACATGACCAGGCCCTTTTGTGTGTGCGTGTGTTTGTGGGGGATCTCTCTCTCTCTCTTTGTGTCTCATGCACATACATGTGCCCTGTGGCAAAATAAAAGGAAAACAGGTTTTTTGCATCTCTATTTATTTTTTATTTACATTTAATCACATCTTTATAGTGTACAACATTTCTTTTTCCAGCACAAATGCTATGCATGTCAGTAATGCCAGAGATATTACTCTATAACTTATCAGCAAATAGCTTCCCATTTTTTGTCAATTAAGCATACTTGTACTTTTTTTTCTTCCCCTTTCCCTTCTCTCTCTTTCATACTAAACTTTCTTCCACATTTTATTGATTCACAAAATACCTTAAACTAAAAATATGGACAAAGCTAGAATCTAGTGACGAGTGCACTGTAATTTTCTTCTGAAACATTTTTTAATTAATTAATTAATTTACATTCATTCTTCACAGCATACAAAATGTGATTTCCTATCCAGAATATACTGCATAAGTGGCTTAATCATGCATGTTATCGTCAATAACTTTCCATTTCTAGTGGAAAACAGTTTTTTTAAAGAATTATTTAATTTTATTTATTCATTAATTTATGTTCATTTGACCAGAGAGAGAGAGAGAGAGAACAAGTCACTAGGTCCAGGATTTGAACTGTGGTGGGCCATGTGGGAGTGTCCAGTGCCTTAACCACCACACCACCTGCTGGTCCCAGGAAAACAGTTTTAAAATAATTTATTAGAAGGATAACAGCTCACTGGATCACCAGAAGAGCTTTGGAATCGTTTTAAGCTACATAGTCAAGCATGATGGCCAAAACTGAGCCACAGAACTGAGCAGGAGCCAGGCGCTTGAAGCTCTCTGCACCACAGGCAGTGAGGGCTGGCCACAGCCCCAGGGCTGCTCCGGCCGCCACTTCAGAAACACTGTTCCCTGAAATTGCTGTCACGGGGGAATGTACTTGATGGAAGGTCACTATTTTGCAATATTGGCTCCCTAGTTAGAGTCTGGGGTGGGTGTCCAGATAAGTGGATCTTCCATCACATGCTTGTGTTCTAGCTGCAAGGCAGGTGGGAAAAAGACTCTTGGTTCTCCGCCCTGTTAATATAATGGGCAAAGAGGCTCTCACGTGATAGTTTGCTTTGTTGCCAGCTCTTTGGGCCCTAGCTATCTCTGCAGAGGAGTACTTTATTTATACTTCATTTTAATTGGATTTAAGCTGAGTAGAAATTAAGATTGTTTTCCTTGGGACCAGCAGTTGGCATAATTGCTATGTCACTGGACTCCCATATGATTGACCATGGTTCGAGTCCCGATGGCTTAAACTCACACCGGGCACGTGTGCGTGTGTGCTCAAGATCCCAAGAGGAGAATGGAGGAGAAAGGACTGCAGCGTGGCCATCCCCCCGGGGGATGATTTCTTGCTTTCTGTCTCTCTGTTCTCTCTCTGCCTTTCTGGTGAGTGCATGAGCCCTATAGCAACCCCCCCCCCCCCAAAAAAAAAGAGATTGTTTTTCATTATTGGTAAACTTTATATGTGAAAAAAGTCTTTTTTTCTAAAATCAATCTTATTCTTAGAAATTATCTAAGTTAACTGTATTGCCTTAGGATTTCAAGCTACTAGAAAGTGAGAACTTTCCATCTGATCAGGGTGTTTGCTTCAATATAAACAAGCCTGTTTCCCATTAACCATTGGGGTGCTTGATATGGATTGAGAAAGTTGTGAGTTAACACCTATAAGAAGAGTGACCCTTTGAGCAAAAAAAGTCCTGACGTTAACATTATTAAGATTTTTTTTTTTTTTGGCTTCTTTTCCTAGTACTTCCTTTGTCTTTATTTAAAGTGACCCGTGATTCATCTTGCTGGAAATCTCAAAACAGAAAACATGTTAGGGCCCTAATGTGCTTGCTGTTGACTCTAAAAATAGCTCCTGCCTTTTATAATCAGTCTTGGTGTGCCTTGCAAAGTCTGAATTTCTGAGAAGTTGTGTATATACTTCACACTACTATAAATAGAATCATATGTTGAATGTCAGGTTTTAAAACACTTTCAATTCCTTAAAGCAAACTCTTTTAGAAAGGAAAGAACCCTTTGGTACTCTAAACAACCATTCCACATGGTCTGGAGAGCTCAGGTTTTAGGGTACTAATGTTTGAGCAAGTGGGAAACTCCTGGGTTTGATGAGCACAACTTGCCAAATTGTAGGGAGGACCTTCGTCTTGTGTGTGTGTGTTTTTTTTTTTTTAGCCTGGCATTCATTCCTCCACGTGGGTGAGTCAAAGTGGGCTTTCTGCCTTCATTCAGCCAGAGCTGTTGGAAGATTTGGTTACCTGACAAGTGAATGTTTATAGTAGTTTGTCATATTTTCATACTCAGTGTGTCTTCTGAATTTCAATATGTTCCCTTCTGCAAATAATTTCGAGTTAATTCTGATCTTGTGTTAAAAGAAGCATGGTATAGCAGCGTAGAATAACACCTCATAGCTCTTCACTTGGAGACACGGACTTTTCAGTTCAGACTTGGAAAGAAGAAACACTGACTTGCTCAGCTCTCTTGGTCTTCAGATAAGGAAACAAGATTTGTTTTTCTCTTTGTCCTTTTAAAGTTTTCATGTTGTTCCCTGTTGCTCACATGACTCTTCTTGTCCTCTTTATTAGGAGTACCGTGGAATATTTTTGCTTACCAAAAATTACAGCCAACCTACCTGCCTTGGGGTTGTAAAGTATGCCTAACAGAGTTTATTATCTTACTCCTTTTTGTTTGTTTGTTTGTTTTTGTTTTGTTTTGTTTTGTTTTTGAGAGGTTTTCTCTATAGGGCGCGTGCACTCGCCAGACAGACAGAGAGAGACATAGAGACAGAAAGCGAGAAATCACCCCCCAGGGGGGATGGCCACGCTGCAATCCCTTCTCCTCTCGGGATCTTGGGCATGCACGCACAAGTGCCCGGCGTGAGTTTTAAGCCGCCGGGTTCGGGACGCGAACCGCGGTCGACTACGTGGGAGTCCAGCAACATAGCCATTATGCTAACTGCTGGTTCCCTATTTTACTCCTTTTTGAGAGTACGATTTAGTGGCAATAAGCCTACTCCCATTGTTGCTCGACATGACCGTCCATCTCCAGAACTTTTCCATCATCCCTAATTGAACAGTAATCTCCAGACCTGGCAACCATTATTCTATTTGCTGTTTTTATGAATTACAGTTTTCTATGTGACTCACGTAAATGAAATCATTTTACATTTACTTTTGTCTCCAGTTTATTTCCGTTAACCTACTGTTTTCATCCGTGTTCTAGTATATATCAGAATTTCATTCTTCTCTTTTTGGCTGAATGATTTTCCACTGGGTATTAACATAATCCAAATGTACCACATTTTGTTTATCCATTAATTCATTGATGGACATTAGGGTGAGTAATCTGCTGTGAACATTGGTCAGTCAGTGTCTGTTTGAGTCCCTCCTTAGAGGATTTTTGGATGAATACCCAGAAGTGGAATTGTTAGATCATATGGCAATTTCACTTAATTTTTTCCAACATTTTTATTGTAAATAAAAGTGTAAAATACACTTAACATAAAATTTGTCATCTTAACCTTTTTTTTTAAATTCAATTTGTTTAGTCCCCCCCCCCCCCCCCCCCCCGCCTCATAGGGCATATTCGCTCGCCAGACAGAGACAGAGAGAGGGAAAGTGAGAAATCACCCCACAAGGGGAATGGCCATGCTGCAGTCCTTTCTCCTTTCTCCTCCTGGGATTCTGGGTATGCATGCACACACATCCACATGATTTTCAAGCCTCCATGTCTGGAACTTGAGTTGCAGTCAGGCATGTGCAAGTCCAGCACCTAAACCACTAGGTCACCTGTTGGCCCTGGAGGAAATGCTTTTCATACCTACCCCAAATGCCCTGAAACCCGAGTGCCACTTTGCCTCGTTGAATCTTAAAAACAGTCAAGAATAAAGGGACCAGATTTTATCAAGAGCCTGTTGTTTCCTAGGGAAGCCCTAGAGGGAGGTGGTTATTATCTCATTTTTATAAATGAACAAACTAAGGCTCAGAAATGAAAACTGTCGGGAACCAGCAGTTAGCGTAATGGCTATATCGCTGGACTCCCACGTAGTCGACCGCGGTTCGCGTCTCGGACCCGGTGGCTTACAACTCACGCCGGGCGCGTGTGCGTGCGTGCCCAAGATCCCGAGAGGAGAATGGAGGAGAAGGGATTGCGGCGTGACCATCCCCCCTGGGGGGTGATTTCTCGCTTTCTGTCTCTATGTCTCTCTCTGTCTGTCTGGCGAGCGCACGCGCCCTATAGCGAAAAACCTCTCCAAAAAAAAAAAAAAAAAGAAATGAAAACTGTCCAGATTCATGCAGCTGATAAATAAGGGGGCTGGGGCCAGCTTTGTGATGCTGCCTGGGTGACACGTGTCTCTTTCTAACCCTCCGGTAGTTTGTGGAAGCTGTTGGGAGGGAGACGCGGGAGAAGTCGTGTCCTCGCTGAAGGCACGTCGCATGGTGGCCTGTTCACCAGGCCTGCTCTCCATCTGCAGTCTCCTCTGCCGCCTAGTTCAACTGAAGCATTGACCAGAGCCATTCTAGGTGGCTCCTTTTCCTGGTCGGACTGGCGTTCCTCTGAGGTGAGCAGATGGGCGTTAAAGTTCCTGAGGACACCACCCACAGAGAGCACCCTTTTCTAAGTACTCAGAAGAAATTGATGACGTACTCACGTCACAAACTTGGGAAGGTCTTTTTAGACTTTTCTGTTTCTTTAAGGGAAGGAGCAGGGAATGCCTTTGAGAGTTAGAGTTTATATTACGTAAAAGCTTAAGTTCTTTTATTGTTGAAATGCACGGTAACCAAGGGAGTCAGGAATACCTTATTACAGTAGTTGGGGGGTGTCCTACCCAGTTTGGGCCACTATGACAGAATACCATAGACCAGTGGCTTAAGCAACAAACATTTATTTATCACAGTTGTGGTGACTGGGGAAGTCCAAGAGGAAGGTTGCCAGTAGGTTCGATTCTGGTGAAGGCCTAGGTTCTTGTTTGCAGATGGTTTGAAGATGGCTGTGTTCCTTACATGGGACAGGGGGGACAGAGCAGATGGGGACAGGCTCTCATATATCCCCTCTCCTTTCCATTTCCATTTCATTTCTTCCATGAGGGAGCAGAGAGACAGGCACCCCATTAGGGTCCTCGGTGCACAACCCACCACCAGCCTCATCCCTTTCAGGTCATGAGTGTGTGTGCATGTGCCCAGCGAGGTCCCGGGTCACAAACTCAGGACCTTTCACATGTGAGCTCAGCTGTGTCCCCACTGCACCACTGCCTGGCCTCTTCTTACCAGGGCAGTAGCCCCATTTATGAAGGCTGTACGTTCATGCCCTAATTACCCCTCAGAGGGCCCATCTGCTCTTACCATCACATTAGGGGTTAACATATGATTCTGGGGGAGGAAAAAAGAGGGGTTTCTTTTTTCATAATCTGCTGCTTCATTGTACCCGTATAGTAACTTTCGTCAAAATTACATAGATCTACCTTCTGGGTTTTATACAAGTTTGTCATACTGTTTTTAAATATGTATACTAATACTCATAATACCAATTTTTAATCTTAGAAGGGCTGAGCCTCTCAGAGTTAAGGACTTTAGTTTGGTAATTGCCTAAGTTAATACCCATATGGCTCTGTACTGTGCTTCAGAAAAACTGTGGCTTTTTTTTTCCCCCTCCACCTGATACTTCAGAGTGAAAGAGATGGCTCAGCAAAATATTTTCCAAACTTCTAACCCAAATGATTTTTCCACTCGACCCTTTACACAAAAAGGTAGGTTATAGATGGTAGCTTGCTTGGAGCTGTACACTCCTCAGTCTTGGTTGTCAACCACTCTCTGGAACCCACTCCTCATTCCTGTATAAACAGAGTAGTTTCAACAGTGTCTAAGGAAATATTTCCAGTGTTTATCATTTATAAACTCAACCCTCAATGTATGGGATCTATTCGATCAGCCTTTAAACTCAGAAGTCTACTTTGTGTACATCACTGTATTAAGCTTAAGAAGAATTAGGAAATGGGCGTGCCCAAGATCCCGAGAGGAGAATGGAGGAGAAGGGATTGCGGTGTGACCATCCCCCCTGGGGGGTGATTTCTCTCTTTCTGTCTCTCTGTCTCTCTCGGTCTGTCTGGCGATTGCACGCGCCCTATAGTGAAAACCTCTCAAAAAAAAATGTAAAAAGAAAAAGAAGAATTAGGAAATGGAAGGTCAGGGCTTCCTCTCGGGCAGTAAGGAAGAGATCATTTAGAAACGTCTTTCATTTAGCATGAAAACAGTCTACCCCAGAATGTGTGGCTAAACGTCCTCTATAAGGAGTATTAGAGTGAAATGTCATGATGTCTGTAATTTTTTTCTTAAGGGTTGCGTTGCTATAGGGCACATGTGTCCACTGGAGAGAGACAGAATATGAGGAGCGAGGAAAAGTGAAAATCACCCTCCAGGGGGACATGACCACATTGCAATACCCCTTCTTCTTTATTCTCCTCTTGGGATCTTGGGCATGCACACATATATGCCTGGTGTGGTTTTCAAACTGCCAGATCCAGGACTTGAACCATACAGTTGACCATGTAGGATCCAGGTGCCTTAACCTCTTATGACCTGCTGGCCTTATGTCTATAATTTTTAGAAGTTTGGCAGAAGACCAAAATTTCTATAGTGAAATGAAGTGGCTCTGAGAAAATGCTAGTTATTGAATCTAGATGGTAGCTGTTTGGGTTTACATTTATTTCCTCATCTTCTAGAGTCTGAAAATTTTCATAATGAAAATTATAAAAGAAATATGCAAACCATAAATAACATTCATAAAACTATATCAAAAAAAGTATTTCAAGGGTGATATGTAGTTCGTTTTCTATTTATGCTAAGGGTTTAGGTAATTATTAGAGTTGGTAGGAAAGAATTAAAACAGGGGTGTATATCCTGGGCTCTCGGACACCCACAGGCGGGTGATGTGATCAAGTGGGCTGCTGGGCCTAGAACCACAGGGAGGCTGTGGGGAACGAGAAAACGGGAGAGTACGCTCTTCATTGAAAGCAGACAGAACACTGTAAAAACCAGGCTGGCCCCACATGGCTAGGGGTTAAGGGAGCAAGATCATACATGCTGACCGCACAGTTCAAGGCCTGACCCAGCAACTTGATAAAACATGCCAGTGTGTATATGTGCGTGCCCTAAATCCTGACAAGATGGAGAGATGGAGAAAAGGGGTTGCAGTGTGACCACACCTCACTGTGGGAGTGCTTTCACCTTCTGTCTCTCTCTGTCTCTCTCTCTGGTGAGTGCACACGCCCTCTGGCTCATAAACAACCACAACAAAAAAATAAAATCTTAAACAATGTACATTCAGAATAAAACACTTCTAAGGGCTGGCAGTTCTAAAAATGATCGAATTTACTGTCTACATTTACTCAGCTTTCTGCCCTCCTTCCCTTTTTTTTTTTTTTTTTTTTAAATCAGGAGATATAGGAGTAGTTCAGGCATTGATATGAGGGGTCATGGAAAATGTTGTGTTCGTTGCCCTGAGAATTTGCCTGGGTTATCATGGCTTTATAGCTACAGAGTGGAAAAGTGGCCCGTCTTCTTTTTCACTTTGTCCTGTCTTGCTCCCTCAGTGGCCTGGGGCACACCTGTGGCAGAGTCGTGGAGATTACTGTGAGTCAAGAAAGCAGTTCTGATAATATGACCGTGTACCTGGTTTTGCTTTTAGATGGTGGAGGGGATTGTGATTTATAGGAATGATCTGAAGTGCAATTCTATGACTGATGTTGGCGAGGCAACTTAATCTGAACAATTTAGTGTGCCTTTTAGACCTGGCAACTTTCTCAAAATCCTCCTCCCCCTCTCCCCACAATTTTTTTTTTTAAGGTTTTTGCCATAGAGTGTGTGCTCTTGTCGGAGAGAGTCAGAGAGAGGGAAAGTGAGAATCACCCCGAAGGAGGGTTGGCCACACCGCAGTTCCTTTTCCTCCGTTCTCCTCTCTGGATTTTGGGTGTGCACGCACAGGTATCCAGCGTGATTTTGAAGCCTCCAGGTCTGAGACTCGAACCATGGTCAGCCATGTAGGAGTCCAGCTACTTAATTACCATGCCATCGGCTGGCCCCTCCCCACAACTTTTTTTGGGAGAGGTGAAACATGGACTTTCTTTATAAGCTGAGGTTGGGTTCTAGGCCGTCTGCTTCTGCCACCCGGTCTTGGGGCTTTCCCCCTCGTTCTGCAGTCCAGGCATCCAGTGGTCCTCTCGAGGCTCAGGGCTTTCTTGGTTACCTGGAAGAGCAGGTTCAGACGGACACAGGGCTCACTCTTGGACGTGCGGAGCATGCCCAGGAGACCTTCCAGAAGGCTTGTTTCCCTCTAAAGTCTTCTTAGCTCCCTCTTTCCTTAGAATTCCGGCAGCAGAACTGCGTCCTCCCACCTAATTAGAGAACCTTTTATATGCCAGGTGCCAGGTGAGGCAGAAGAGGTGAAACGAGAAGCAGAACATGCCCCTCTTCTCAGCCAGTTTCGCTGTGACGCTTTTAATCACCTCGAGAAGACATTGTTTTGAAGTGTATTAGGCCACATAGCCCTTGGTCAGAGTGAAAGAAGTGGAACTGGTTTTGTCTTTTAGAGAAAGGTGTGTTCAAGGGAAGATGCCTGAGAAAACATTGCTGATGGATGGGAAAGATCTTGGCTTTTTGTTAAAATGTCTTTATTTAAAAAATTTCCCAGGACCAGCAGTTAGCGTAATGGCTATATTGCTGAACTCCCATGTAGTTGACCGCGGTTCGAGTCCTGGACCCGGTGACTTAAACTCGCGCTGGGTATGTGTGCGTGTGTGCCCAAGATCCCGAGAGGAGAATGGAGGAGAAGGGATTGCGGTGTGGCCATCTCCCCTGGGGGATGATTTTTCGCTTTCTGTCTCTCTGTCTTTCCGGCGAGTGCACGCGCCCTATAGCAAAAACCTCTCCCCACCCAAAAAAAAAAAATTTTTTTTTTCCCAAGGGGAAATACATTCCTTTGGTTAAAAATATATATGTTAAAAGTATACCATAAGGGCTACCCCTGTGGCCTAGTAGTTGAGGGAGTTGGATCCCATATGGCGGACCGTAGTTCGAATTCCGGCCCCAGCAGTTTGTGAAACATGCTGGGCAGGATGGGATGGAGAAATGGAGGAAAAGGGATTGTGGTGTGACCATGCCCGGTCGAGAGCACTGTGTGCTTCTCCACCCCCTCACCCTCCTTCTCTCTAGTGAGCACAAACACCCTCTGGCAAGTAAAAAGTTAATATATTTACAAGTCTCTCTCTCTTTTTTTTTTTTCTTCTTAAATTTGCTAGAGGGCATGTATATCATGAGAGAGAGCGAGCGCGAGCAAAATGAGAAAAACACCTCCCAAGGCAGATGGACACCTCCCTCCCTACCCTTGCTCTCCATCTGTCTAATTCTTATGTCATTCTAGAGTTTATTTATGTTAATATATGCAAATGTGAATATATATGATTTTGTTGCCCTCCCCCGCATTTGTATGCAATAATATCACACTTGGTGAACTTTTTTTTTTTTTTAGTTTTGCTGTAGGGCACGTGCGTTCCCCAGGAGAGACAGAGAGAGAGAAAGTAAGACATCACCCCCTAGGGGGAATGGCCATGCTGCAATCCCTTTTCCTCAGTCTCAGGATTTGGGCCACGCATATGCGTCTGGCATATTCTTTAAGCCACTGGGTCCAAGATTCAGACCCTGTAGTTGGCCGTGTGGGATCCAGCACCTTAATCGCCATGCTACCTGCTGGCCCTCTATGTACTCTTTTATATGCCTTTTTATTACTTAATATCCTTTGTTTATTTTTGTTTTTATTGCCAAATGTGCTTGCACTTGCCAGAGACAGGCAAGGGGGAGAGGGAGAAAGCACCCCTCCAATGGGATGTGGTCATGCCACAATCCCTTCTCCATTTCTTCATCCTGTTGGGATTTGGGGCATGCATGCACATGTGCCCAGCATATTTTTCCAGCCTCTGGGGCCAGCCTTCCAATCTTGGTCAGCCAAGTGAGATCTGGCTCTCTTAACCACCAGGCGGTGGGGCTGGCCTTTTTATTTACTATCTTATGGAAGTTTTTTCTTTCCCATATGTGAGTATATAGAGAACTTCCTCATTCTTCTATGTTCATGTAATACTGTGTGTGGATGTACCTTGATTTAATTAACAAGTCTTTTATTGATGGGCGTTGAGATGTTTGCTGACCTTTTGTGACTGCAGTCACTACTGCAGTGAACCCTCTTACGTACACATCATACATCACTCAGCATGTGTGGTCACGTGTGAGTAAACTCCTAGTAGTGAAATTGCTGCATCAGAGGCTGTATGCATTTGTCATTTTGCTATCTGTGCCAAATCACCCTCTTTAGAGGTGTCAACAGCTAAACTAGTCACAAAGCACGTTTCTTCATAGCTCTGCATGAGTTTTCTCTTGTGCTTTTAGATTTTTACCAGTTTGACAGGTAAAAAGTGGGCTTGCTGTGAGGTTTTGCCTTTTAGATTATGAGTGAGGTTGTGAGTCTTTTCTTATTGCCGAGACATTGATGTTTCTTTTTTGGCGAAATGAATTTTCATATTCTTTGTTCATCTTCCTCTTGATAATTATTTTTAATTGTCAGAAGGCAAGAGAGACAGACAGACAGAAGGAGAGGGAGAAAGCAACCCCCCGTAGGGTGGTGGTTACCCTGAGATCCCTTCTCCTCCATTACTTCATCCTGTCAGGACGTTGGACACACATGCATACGCACCAACTGGTTTGTTAAGCCACCAAGGTTGGGATTCAAACTGTGGTCGGTCGTGTCAAGAAATCACCCCTCTAGGGAATGATTGGGCTGAGGCTGGGGACGGATCGCAGCCTGAAGACCCTGCAGCGGATACTTGCCTCTCTCAGTCTCTCTTTCTCCCTTTCTCTCTCCCTGTCTCTATCTTCTTCTCTCATAGAAGAAATAAATAAATAACCTGGGGAACAAAGAGAATTAAGTAAATACATCTTCCAGTCTTTTTAATTAAGAAGAAATTTATATTCTTTAAAACCTTGAAGTGATATAATAAGATCAGAAGTGCTATCTTAGAGAAACCACTTAGTAGCTGTGTGACTTTCAGAGAGTTACTTAACCTCTCTGTGTTTTGACTTCCTTATCTGTAAAATGGGGTTAATAATTCCTTACTTTCTGGGGCAATTATGAATATGAAAAATAATGCACAAGAGGCACTCATCATTAGCATGTAACAAAAGATGCAGGATTAAATTTAAGTCTCTTCTTCTGTCATCAGTGAACTTTTTAAAAATTATTTAATTTTTATCATTTATTATTATTTTTATTATTATTATTATTATTTGTTATAGGCAACACAGAGAGAGAGAAAATGAGAAAGCAAGACACCAGATCCGGGACTCGAACTGTGGTTGACCATGTGGGAGGCCAGAACCTTAACCATCAAACTACCTGCTGGCCTATCACTGAACTTACCAAACTACATTATTCACAATCTTAGCAGTAATTTCCATCTCGTTTCATTGTGTTTTCTTTTTTCTTTTCCTCTTCTTCGAAGGGCTGTTGAGTGGCCAGACGTCCCCAGCCAATCCGAAACTGGAGAAACTGGATTCCCAGCAGGTGTTGCAACTCTGCTTGCGCTATCAGGATCACCTGCACCAGTGTGCGGAGGCCGTGGCTTTCGATCAGAATGCTTTGGTTAAACGCATCAAAGAGGTAACAGACCATGGGGAGATTCCAGTGCTGACTCGGTATTACGATTCCCTGTAATTCTCGTTTCCTTTCTGCTGGGGAAGGTGGTGAACAGCCCCAGCTGTATGAGAACCAGTCATTTTCTAAACTAGTACTTGACAGTTGTCTCTATTCCTTTGGGAAGAGCGTCTTTCCTAGCAGTGAAACATGGTGGTAAAAAGGGTGGTCCACAGAACTCGGCTGATCTGGAGTTTGGATCCTAGTTCACTCCTGATTTGCTTGGGTGAGTTGCTTAACTTCCCCTTGTCTCAGTTTCCGCCTATGAAAAATGGGCTGATAGTAGTGACCTAGCCCGCGAGTCCCAGGACTGTGAAATCACTCGACAAGCACTAGCTAGTATTAGTATAGTAAAGTCCTGCCATGCTCACTTGTTCTAGCTGACGTTCCGTCTTCGAATTGACTTAGCCGTTTCCTGTTCCCAGGAGGTTATTATTTCTTGGAAAGCAGGAGCCTCACATCTCTGTCAATGATATATTCTGTTAGCGCATGAAAACTCAGTGACACTTATTGGTTTTATGGAAACAATTATGCCTATTCAACCCCCAGTGTCCTTTGTGAGGAGGGAGTAAACAAGATAATTCATGCAAAAATACTTAGTACCCTAAAGAACTTGGTGCGTGTGTGTGATTATTGATAACAGTGAGTACTGTTAAGCACTTGATGTGTCATTTACAGGGCTACTGTGTGGCACAATTCTGGGGCACCAAGGATTCAGTAAATACTCTTATCAAAGTTTTCAGTCAAGAGATTTCTATTTCTGATACCTTGAAGTAGTGTCGTGAAGAAAATGCCGGGGGCTCTGCCTTGGAGAGACCACTTACATGCATGGTACCCACTAGATTTATTTAACAAAATGGCCCTGGTCATTAACCCTGATGAGTGAAAAGGATGAATGTGGAGAAACACACAGGTGCTGGGCTGAGAGTCACTGCAAGGTGATTTCCAATTAGTGATAGAGGCAGCGTGTCCTCCAGATTACAAAGTGGTCATGAGTTATGTTGACATTTATGTTTTCCAACATCACCACCATTTGGGGACTTCCATCAGTTGCTGCATGCATGCATGCAGATACTCTTCTCTTCTGGGTTAAATACTGTTATTTGGGAAAGAATTAAGTGCGACCTTTCACATTGCATGTGGCCTTTTGAGATATTCAAAACTTACTTGCTGTATTGTGTACAAGAGCTTGAACTCACACACATGGTTCTGAATCAGCATCGCTGGGTTTTCAAATATTTTAATTCTGGGCTCTCCATTCCCCCCTTGCCAAGGAGGTCTAGGGCATGGTCTGTGAATCATGATTTAACACGCTTACCAGATGATACCAATGCCACGCTCCATTAGCTGGGATTTGGAGACCACTGGTCTTAGAGCACTCAGTTCCAAAATAAGTCTACAAAACTAGCTCCCTTGGGAACCAGCAGTTAGCGTAATGGCTATGTTGCTGGACTCCCACGTAGTCTACCGCGGTTCGCGTCCCGGACCCAGTGGCTTAAAACACACGCCGGGCGCGTGTGCATGCATGCCCAAGATCCCAAGAGGAGAATGGAGGAGAAGGGATTGCAGTGTGGCCATCCCCCCTGGGGAGGGTGATTTCTCGCTTTCTGTCTCTCTGTCTGTCTGGCGAGCGCACGCGCCTTATAGCAAAAACCTCTCCAAAAAAAAAAAAGAAAAAAAAAAAACCTCACGCCGGGCGCGTGTGCGTGCGTGCCCAAGATCCTGAGAGGAGAGTGGAGGAGAAGGGATTGCGGCATGACCATCCCCCCGGGGGGTGATTTCTCGCTTTCTGTCTCTGTGTCTCTCTCTCTGTCTGTCTGGCAAGCGCACGCGCCCTATAGCGAAAACCTCTCAAAAAAAAAAAAAAAAAAAAAAAAAAAAAAACCTAGCTCCCTGAGAATTTCAGACTTTCTGTGTATTCCATCCCTATGCCTTGAAAAGTGACAATGTGTATTATCTTTTGTAAAGTTCTTAAGAGTTTTGCAATAAAGAAAACCAGCACTTTTCACTCGTTTGATCTCGAAACCCCTGTCTTAGGTAATAGCTATTAATATCCCCTAGAAGAAGTGTTTTGTAGAACATTCTATTGGAATGTCACAGGCATGAGCTTCTACCATTTTTGACTGTTGTGCTAGAAGTTAACTGCGACATTGAGTTTCATAGAGAAGATTTGAGAGTAAGTTTTTGATGTGTCTTGTCTTCTTTTTAAAAGATCTAATCCATAATTGTAATTTTGCAGTTTAGAAAAGTATGGTACAGAGAGACTGAGTGACCAGGTCAATGTTAGAGCATTGGGGAGGCTGGCAGGTGGCATGGAGGTTAAAGGCGCTGGACTCCCACATGGCTGACCGTGGTTCGAGTCCTGGACCTGGCGGCTTGCTTTCTCACTTTCTCTCTCTCTCTGTCCCCACCTCTGGTCAAATTAAAAGAAAGAAAGAAAGAAAGAAAGAAAGAAAGAAAGAAAGAAAGAAAGAAAGAAAGAAAGAAAGAAAGAAAGAGAGAGGGAGGGAGGGAGGGAGGGAGGGAGGGAGGGAGGGAGGGAGGGAGGGAAAGGAAGGAAGGAGGAAGGAAGGAAGGAAGGAAGGAAGGAAGGAAGGGAAGGAAGGGAAGGAAGGGAAGGAAGGGAAGGAAGGGAGGAAGGAAGGAAGGAAGGAAGGAAAGAAAGAAAGAAAGAAAGAAAGAAAGAAAGAAAGAAAGAAAGAAAGAAAGAAAGAAAGTTAAATAAAATAATCCTTTTAAAAAAATGTTTGATAGCTGGGTAAAGTATCAGGTCACCAGAATTTTGAAATAAAGTCTTGCAATTGAATTTTTAAAAAGTCACGATGTATTTTTCTGTTTTTCTATGCAAAAATGCAATTATGACTTTTTGGATGACCCAGTAAGTTTTGTAGCTGGTAGTCCCAGGGAGAGCTACTCATTATTTAAGAGCTACCAACATTTCAAGACTCCAGAGCAGTGTTTCTCAGCCCTGGCTACATGTAAAAATCACCTGGTGGTTTTTCCTCCAATATATTTGATGGAAAATCGTGCGTACTCTGAAGGAGACAGACGATGCAGTGAACCTTCCTGTACTTATTACCCAGCTACTACAGTCGATTTGTGAATGCTCCTGTTTCATTCTACTCCTAGCCTCTCCTCACCCCACTGGCCTCTTTTATAATAAATCTCAGACTTAGCATTACATTAAAAATACGTATCTTGGAGCCAGCAGGTGGCATGGTGGTTAAGGTGCTGAACACCCACATGGGCAATTGTGGTTCAAGTCCTAGATCTAGTGGCTTGAAACTCATGCCAGGCATGTGTGTGTGCCTGCCCAAAATCTCAAGAGGAGAGTGAAGGAAAAGGGATTGTGGCATGGCCGTCCTCCCTTGGGGGTGATTTCTTATTTTTCTCTCTCTCTGTCTCTTTGGTGGGGACATGCTCCCTATTACAAAACTCTTTCTCTTAAAATAAAATTTTATCATTAAAAGTAGATTATTTTAGAAAATTTTCATTTGAATGAGTTTTAGACTCAAAGAAAATTCATTGGCCAGCTGGTGGTGTGGTACTTAAGGCAGCCGGGTCCCTTATGGCTGATGGCGTGGTTCACGTCCTGAACCTGGTGGCTTGGAGTCCTGGACCTGGTGACTTGCTTTTTCTCTCTCTCTCTGGTGAGTGCACGTGCCCTGTAACAAATTAAAAGAAAAAAAAAACCATAAATAAAATTGAATAAATACTTCTTTGAAAGAAAGAAAGAAAAACACATTGGGTGCATAAGCTTACATGCCCAAAAATCTCAAAAGGAGCAATGAAGAAGGGATTGTGGTATGACCATCCCCTGTTGGAGGGTGTGCTTTCTCACTTTCCTTCTTTCTTTCTTTCCCTCCCTCTCTGATGAGTGCATGTACCCTCTAGCAAATTTAAAAATAGAAAAATTGCGAAAGTAATTTTGTAATTTCTTTTGTGGGGTACCTAAATAAAACCCCCATGCATCTTCCTCTAAACTTAGCATCTCGTATAACCCTTAGTTCAGTGATCAAGACTAGGACGTTAGCATTGGTACAATACTGTCAACAAAATGGAGATCTTATTTGAATTTCATCAGTTACTCCACTAACAAAGGACTTCTTTTAAAATATGCAGGAATGGGGACCAGCAGATGGTGTAATGGTTACATTGCTGGACTCCCACGTGGTCGACCGCGGTTTGAGTCCCAGATCTGGTGGTTTGCTTTCTCACTTTCACCCTGCCCTCTTTCTCATTCAGTCTATGTCTGGTCAAATTAAAGTAAATAAATAAATAAAGTTAGATAAAATAATTCTTTATAAAAAAAGAATTTGCAATTGTTCGAAAAAAAAAATACTCACACCCTTGCATGTGTGTGCTTACAAGATCCGGAGAGGAGAATGGATGAGAAGGGATTGTGGTGTAACCATCCCCCCAGGGGGTGATTTCTCACTTTCTGTCTCGCTGTCTCTCTGGTGAGTACATGTGCCCTATAGCAAAAATCTCTCTTAAAAAAATAAAATAAAAAATAGAGGAATGGTGCTATTACACCTAAAATATTAAACAGTTATACCTCAATTCATTCAGTATAGCTGAGGTGCAGTTAAGAAAATACTGATGCAGGTTCTCACTAGAGCAAAGTCTTTTAAGGGTGTGGGAGGAAAGGGGCGGCTGGCCCTTGGTATTTATGAAAGTGCTCTGGGTGATTCTCCTGTGTAGCCAGGGTTGAGAAACCAGTGTTCTGGAGCATTCTATTAAAAATATTAAACTGAGGGGCCAAAGGTGGTGTGAGGTTAAGATGCTGAACTCCCACATGGCTGACACGGTTCAAGTCCCTGAACCGGCAGCTTGAAAATCACACCAAGTACTTGTGCACACATGCCCAAAATCCCAGGGGGGAGAATAGAGAAGGGACTGTGGTGTAGCCATCCCTCCTGGGGGGGGTCATTTCTCACTTTCCATCTCACTGTTTCTCTCTGTCTCTTTCCACTCTGTGAGAGCACATGCCGTATGGCAAAAAACCTTTATAAAGACAAATTAAACTGAGTTAACAACTCTGTTTGAGGAACTTTAGAATTCATTTTGAATAGTGAGGATTATTGCAAAACAGAGAACAACGATGACAGAACCGAGCAGTTCCTTGGTCGGGAAGCCGAGGTGAACACCGTCACAGGGTCCCCATTGGTGACTTAATGTGTCCATGGTATCCATGTGGATGTTAGCCGACTCCCACAACACATCCATCCATCTCACTTCAGACTAAGAGCTGAAATTAGTCACTTCCAGATGAATAAAGCAGAGGATACAGTGTTGATCAAACACTAGCTCTCTGATATTATTCCAGATATTTCCTGGAAACTCGTAAGACGTGTGAAGAAGTAACATAATGCCTTGCGTGTTGACAGGTGGGGGACCTTGAGAGCCATGGAGAGCATGTGTTAGTGCAAGCGCAGAACTGGCTCCACTAGAGGCCCATCGGGTGCCTGTGGTCATTTCGGTTTGGACCCGAGGGAAACGTGGCTGAAGCCATTTCTGATTACATCAAAGAAAATCCAAGACATAGCTAAGCATTCCTGGTAATAAATCTGGACGATACTCTTGAATGAAAGGTTTACATTTGCAAATTTACATATGTGATAGAGGAGAAGAATGATGATGGTTTCCTTCACCATCCAAGCGTCTTGTAAAATACCTTGACCACCAGCTTCCTCAGCAGCCAGAGGATGAACCCCACCCTTTACTTCCGGCCAGCCAGCCGGCATTGCTGAGCAACTCTGGCAGACCCACTCAGGGGAGGCCCTTTGGTTTGGGGGTTTCAGAGCCATGTGAGTCCCTGAGAGCTTAGCCGAGGGGAGGGAATGAAGCTACACAGAACAAAGGTATGAGAGAGAAGGCATTATCAATGGGGAGTGCTCGTTGTGTTTTATCTATTTGTTTGTTAGTTTGTTTGCCAGAGGGCTGTGGAGAGAGACAGAGGGAAAGCGAGAAAACACCACCCCCCATGGGGAATGGCCACACTGCAATCCCTTCTCCTCCATTTCTCTCCTTTCAGAATTTTGGACATAAACACACACATGCCCGGTGTGTTCTCAAGCTACCGAGTCCAGCGGGCCCCGTGGAATCCAGCTGCCTTAACCACCGTGCCACCAGCTGGACCTTGAGGATCTTCTTAATGACGATAGAGCCACTAAGTTAATTTTATTGCAGGAACCATGTGCCTACTTAAAGGCCTTGAGTAAGTAACTCATGATACGATTCTGGTAATCTCTGTCTTTAATTCTTTGACGCATTGATGAGTAGCACGCTAAATTAACATAAACCAATGTGATGCATTGGAGTGGGACTCAGATGAGTGGGTAAGAAAGAGTTGCAATCCTTAGAAAGTCGTATGACTACACAGCGCCTAAAGTTTCTCTAATTCAGCCCTTTCATTGCACAAGGAAGGAAACTAAGGCCCTTTGAATTTATTTGGGTCTTGGTCAGGATCTTTCTATTTAATGACTAAAGTGGTATTGGAAGATGAATCCAGGGCCAACAGGTGGCATAGTGGTTAAGCTGCTGGACTCCCACATGGCTGACCACAGTTCAAGACCCGGACCTGATGAGGTCTGGTCTGAAACTCAGGCCAGGCACATGTGTGTGCATGTCTAAAATCTCGAGAGGAGAATGGAGGAGAAGGGGTTACGGTGTGCTGTCTCCCTGGGGCATGAGTTCTCTCTCTCTCTCTCTCTCTCTCTCTTTCTCTCTCTCTCTCTGGTGAGCACATGGACACTGTAGCAAAAAATCTCTCTCTAAAAAAAAGAATGAATCCTCCTGATGGCCAGTTCTCATTCCCATTATATGTTCCATACTCTTGGGTCGTTGGGAAAGTCATGATGTATTTTTCTGTGCAAAACTGCATCGTGACTTTCTCGACAACCCAATGTCTATGTTCCTTTCCTTAGGTTCCTTCATTTCCTTTTTGGCGATTCCTCTTTCACACAGTAGGCACTCACCTGGAGTTTGAAGGGATACAGGAAAGCAGCCATTATGAGCCTGCAGACAGGGCCAGGCAAGGATTTCTTTCTGGCTTCAGTCCTGCAGTGTTTCAGACCTAGCCAGAGCTGTCTTCCAAGTGTTCGACCTGACTTCCTGTGCTGTGCGTCCTCCCCAGGGGAGAGACCGATCCAGGGTCAGTGAGTCGTTCCCAGTGTGGAACAGAGAGCCAGTGTCTGCAGTGGCGTCATCCACTCAGAGCGCCTTCCCTTGGAAGCCTGGTGAGCAGGACCGGGGCCAGGGGAGGCCGTTCCTCTTTGCCACCTTGAACTGAAGCTGCCTTCAAGGACAGCATTGTTAGATCCCTGTTGCTGCTTCTCACCAGGTTCTGGTGTCAGCCGCTGCTTCCTTGACCTGAAACTATAAAATGGGTTGGGAGTGCTTCTTTTAAAGCCAGGACTTTTGGCAAGCGCCCTGAGACGGCCAGCTTCTGTTTGGGGAAATACTGAGGCGAAGTGTTTCAGGACGCAGTTGTGATCCCTTTCACCGCACAGGTTACTCCGGTGTAAGTTTCACACGGAGACCTGACAGTTCAGTGATAGCGTCCCCCCTTCTTGGCCTTCGGGTAGCCTTCCCCTTCAGCTAGAAATACAGCTGGTCCCTTGGGTACGGGGAACACAGATGGAGCTGGGCTTGCCTGGGTTCGTGTGGCTGTAAGGTAGGCCATGCAGGCTTCTGTGGGCCCAGCCCCGCACTTCCTTTACACCAGCGCCGTCCTGCCAGAGGATAGAAGTCTTGGAAGAGGGCCCAGGCTGGTTTAGTGCTTGCCGGTTGGAAATGTAGGCTGTGTTCTTTGGCAGAGCACAAGCAAAGCCCAGTTACTTGACTGCTCTGTGGTTTAACTCCATTCAGATCCTGCATACTGACATGTGAGCGTGTGTGAACGGCAGCCCCGTGGCCCCCAGCTGCCTGCCCTAGGCGTGCCCTCGGGCAGCTACCCTCCAGCTACCCGTACAGACACCAGAGCCCCTGTCTTTCTCCCTCTCTCTGCTTATTTCATCAGAGGCTTCATATAACCTCCCTTCTTCCTGGGAACCCTGGAGTACCTGTCGTCTCTGAGCCAGTGGATGTGCGGGGCAATGCAAACTGTGATGTCAGGGAAAGACATGCCTTCAACAATAAGTGGTGGTGGTGGTGGGTGGGGGGGAGACAGGATATAACACTGTATATTCAACATGATTTTAACTTTGTTAAATATTCTTTCTTTTTTTTTAATTGCTGGAGAGTGCATGCTCTCACCAGAGAGAGACAAAGAGAAAGAGGTGAGGGAGAAAGCATCCCCTAAAGAATGCAGTCATGCCATAACCCCTTCTTCTCACTTCTCCCTCTTGTCAAGATTTGAAGCAAACGTGTACACACACCTGGCGTGGTTTTCAAGTCGCCTGGGCTGGGATTCGAACCACACTCAGCCGTGTAGGACTCAGCTCCCTTAACCGCTAGCTCACAAGGCCAGCCCATTAAATATTCTTAATAAAAGATTAGAAAGAAGGAAACATGATGGGTGATTAATCGTGCTTGCCCTTTAATGATGAGATGGTATGGTTTTTAGCCTGCTTCTTTCTCTCCGTGGATATTTTACAAATCCTCTCTCACTGCTTATGTGTTTCCGGAGAAGGGAGGACACCCTCACTAAGGTCCTCCTGTGGAGATCCTCCCCCCAGCTCTGCAGTCAGCTCTGGTCACAGGCACAGACCTGGGCATGCCCGGCATGCTGAGGTAGAGGGAGAGACCGACTTTCGACAGGGTCTCGCGGTTGTGATCTTCCGGTTACAGCCTCCCGGTTAGCTAGGACCACAGGTGCACACCACAGCACCCAGACTGTTTAGGTTGAGTGGGGAGTCGAACCCGGGCTTAGCAGCTGCATCAGGAGGCCAAAACTTAAAAGGCATCTTTACAGGGCGCAGGTACACCAAAAATGAAATACACAAACAACAAGCCCTGAAGGCCCTACACTTGTATCCTTAAAATGACTACTCTTTTTACATTGGGGTACATTTGCCAAGCTCCAATCATGTTTTTGAGAAAGGGACCTTTTTTAACCAGGATCTCAGAGGACTGTGGGAGCGAAGGGAGACAGAGACACTACTGGAGCAGCCAGAGGGTGGACGCACGCTGAGGGGCTTCCTCCTTCCCCTGCCTCTGGAGGCTGCAGGGGGGAGGCCGTGCTTAGCCGCAGAGGAGGGCTGGGCGCCCACTTGTGCGGCAGGGACTTGGGTGGCAGCCATCTCAGTGTCTGTGTGTCCTGTCCTACTGTCTTGCCTGAAGTCCATCTGGCGGGAGGAGTGGGACCTCTGCCCACAGCCTTCGTGTCTACCTGGGATCTTTCCTTCTCCTGACTCGCTGCCTTTCAGTGTCACTGCCTGGCCCTGCCTCAGGGGCGGGGTTCATCTACCTGCCTTGAACACGTTTACACCGGGGACCTGCTTAAACATTTGGGATCGCTTTCCTCCTTTCCCACCAGACGTAATGCCAAGCGTAAGAAGGCATCCGCGGAAGCTGGGCAAGTCCTAAAGTAACTATCAGAAGAAGCGGTGCAATGCACATGCCTTACGTTCTGGAGTGTCTCAGTTCTCTCCAAGACCCGAGTCAAAGTGTTCCTTCACTGGGACATTGAGATACATTGTTTGAACAAAGGAAATGGGGTCACTTGAGAATGTCCAGTATGTGGCAATCGATGCCATTCAGCCTGTGGTGAAATTAATGGAAACACTGGCGACAGTCTGCTCAGCGCGTCGTTGTGCAACAGGAAGCGGCAGGCTGACGAGCTGGGGACGGTTTAGGTGATTCAGAGGGAAGCGGGCGTGTGTGCTGCTCGGGCTGACACCCTCTGCCTGCAGATCTAAGCTCACCTGAGCAGGTTCGCGTCCTCCGGGATACGGCCGAGTTTGTTTCATTCATGTCACTTCGTTTTGACATCAGTTCATGCTAGAGTCCTATTTCCCTGAAGGCTGGAAATGGTGTCGTGGAAAACCATGTCTTGTTTTATCTTTATTTTATGTATTTTTTTAGGTTTTTGCCATAGAGTACATGTACATGCCAGAGAGAAACAGAGGGAAATTAAGAAACCACTTCCCACCCTGGGGGATGACCACGCTGTAATCTCTTCCCTTCTGTTCTCCTCTCGGGACACCGGGCACGCTCACACATGCGCTCAGCTTGAGTTTTAAGCCACTGGGTTCAAGACTTGAACTCTGGTTGGCCGTGTGAGAGTCCAGCATCTTAACCACCAAGCCACCTGCTGGCCTTGAAAAACCACATTTTAGATCATAGTTCTCATACACAGTTATGAGTCGTTGGGCACAGTAGAACTGACTGTGGAAAGAAAAATGTCACTGGCCAACTTGGGTCACTTCAGGCAGCTGACAGTTATGTGGTGCAGTGGCCCTTGGGGTCAGGAGGCCTGGAGGCCAGCCCTGGCTTGAATCAGGCAAACTGCTTACCCCCACTGGAGCAGTCTTCATCCGTGAGAAGAGGTGGTGGGTTCAAAGGCTCTCTCAGGACCCTCACGGCTCTGACGTTCTTTGTCCTAAGCCCTCAGTGAGGTGAGGATTGTGAAATGCTGTACGAGTGAAATGTCAGAGTACAAAGTGTACGGACTTCGCCTGTGAAAACGTCCTTCCAGTTTATCTGCTCTCAGATAGTTTATTCCCTTTGGTCTCCTCTTAGTTTTTGTTTTGTAAATGTCCATGTTATGTCTGGTCATTTATTTTTGTTAATAAAAAAGTAAATGTTGGTGATTAAATTAGAAACCAAAGAATTTTCCCGGTCCACTTGCAAAAATTTAAAATGACTGTTTACACTCATCTGTCAAGGATTTCGAAAAGGCATTGAACGCATTGTCCAGCATGGCGTGTATGTAGTGGAAATGAATAGACATTTGGATTTATTATCTCTGTGGAAAAGATAGGCAAAGATTAGGTGAAAAAAGCATGGGTCGAATTCTGCTTTCACAGCTGGTATACATTATGTGACGTCTGCATGTGTTTCATTATCTCTGAATCCCCAATTCCTCATCTCTACTAGAGTATTTTTCCTTTATGACTGTTACAAGGAGTAATGGTAATGTATATACGAGGGGTCACAGTAACGTATATACGAGGGGTCACAGTAACGTGTATACGAGGGGTCACAGTAACGTGTATACGAGGGGTCACAGTAACGTGTATACGAGGGGTCACAGTAACGTGTATAGGAGGGGTCACAGTAACGTGTATACGAGGGGTCACAGTAACGTGTATAGGAGGGGTCACAGTAACGTGTATACGAGGGGTCACAGTAACGTGTATACGAGGGGTCACAGTAACGTGTATACGAGGGGTCACAGTAACGTGTATAGGAGGGGTCACAGTAACGTGTATACGAGGGTCACAGTAATGCATATAGGAGGGGTCACAGTAACGTGTATACGAGGGTCACAGTAATGCGTATAGGAATGCGTATAGGAATGCGTATAGGAGGGGTCACAGTAATGCGTATAGGAGGGGTCACAGTAATGCGTATAGGAGGGATCACAGCGATGCGTATACGAGGGGTCACAGCAATGCGTATACGAGGGGTCACAGCGATGCGTATACGAGGGATCACAACGATGCGTATACCAGGGGTCACAGTGAGGCGTATACCAGGGGTCACAGCGATGCATATACCAGGGGTCACAGCGATGCGTATACCAGGGGTCACAGTGAGGCGTATACCAGGGGTCACAGTGAGGCGTATACCAGGGGTCACGGTGAGGCGTATACCAGGGGTCACGGTGACGCGTATACGAGGGGTCATGGCCGATGCATATACCAGGGGTCATGGCCGATGCATATACCAGGGGTCACAGCGATGTGTATACCAGGGGTCATAGTAATGTATATATGAGGGGTCACGCGACGCGTATACGAGGGATCACGGCGACGCGTTTACGAGGGGTCACGGCGACGCATATATGAGGGGTCATGGTGACGCGTATACGAGGGGTTCACAGTAATGTATATACGAGGGGTCACAGTGATGCGTATATGAGGGGTAACAGTAATGTATATACGAGGGGTTCACAGTAATGTATATACGAGGGGTCACAGTAATGTATATATGAGGGGTCACGGCGACACGTATACCAGGGGTCACTGCAGTGCGTATACCAGGGGTCACAGCGATGTGTATACGAGGGGTCACGGCAATGCGTATACGAGGAGTAACAGTGATGTATATAAAGCACAGAGTGCACAGTGTCTGACATATTGTAGATACTCAGCTGATGGTCGATGTAATTGTTACATGTATTTTACTACATTCGCTAGAATAACTAGGGAGTTCCTGAATATTGTACACTGGGTTCTCCCTACCTAGTGATCCTGTTATAATGCACCTAGGTTACCAGAAGAAAGAGTCCCACTAGCATGGATTTCAGGTTTGTTTTTATTAGAGCAGGTGGACTGAGATTGCCGGAGAGGGACTTCTCTTGTCTGACTTGCAGATCAAAGGTTTGTGTGTGAAAATAAAAGGTAAGGGTTTGTTCTTACAGGCTGCCGTTGCAAACCATTGTCTTCAGAAATAAGGTCACTTCAAAATGCCCAGTGTGTGGTAACCGGTGCCTTTGAGCCTGTGGTGTAATTAATGGAGGAAGCATCTGCCTGTTGCTCTTGTGCAAGAGCGAGGCATCCAGAGGTCCCCACAGAAACTCCCGGCTCCCACACACTCGCAGACCTCTGTGGGAGTGGCGCCCTGGGGGAGGGTCTGGAGCCAGAAGACACAACCGACCCTCACCTTTGTGATCCAAATCCCACGCGGCCAGGTGGCGAAGGCGGGGCTAGAACGTGCCAGCCTTTGGTCTGTAGTGAGGGGCATCCTGCCCTGGGAAGCAGAGCCAGCTAATAATGTGAATCAAAGACAGAACCCGGGGGCAGCTGGTGTACGAAAGCTGGAGCCACGGAACCTAAGCACCAGGTTCACAGAGGAGGAGAAAGATCTTGAGAAGGTGCCTCAAGTCAGACACAAAAGATGGCAACTGTGTGAGGAGACGGATGTCAGTTAGCTTGACTACAGTAGTCATTTCAGTGTGTATGTGTGTCAGAACGTCACGCTGAGCATCAACCATCAATGTGTGGTTTTTATTTAGAAAGAAAGAAACAATGCAGCCAGCGTGAGTCAGTGTAGGAGCGAACCAGGGTGTTTCCAGGAGTGCTGAGAACTGGCTTCCTCCTGGCATTAGTGTGAACATCAGCATGGGGCCAGTGGCGCAACTGTAGTGCAAGCACTGTGATTCTGGCCCTGCCTGGGAAGGTCCCAGGTTCACCTCCTGAGGCCTCCCTGGATGTGCCAGGTATGTGTGTGTGCCTGTGATCCTGGCTGGCTGAGGGGGAAGACCCTGTTGTGGGTGACTGTCTCTTCTCTCTCTCACTCTCTGTCATTGAAGAAATAAATACACCTAAAACAAGTTCACATTTGGGTGAACACAACTTTTTACCTTGGACTGTAGTGGACTCAGCTACCTTCCTGTAGGGTTATAAATATTTTACTTGGCATCAGAAGTTTGTTTCAGTGCCACGTTGCTAGCATCTGGTCTAGGATTACCAAATAGCTTTCTTCATCTTTGTAAACTCTGATTATTCAAAAGCAGCCGTCCTGGGTCCAGTGTCAGGAAGGACACTGGGTACAAGCTAGATTTAAGATGCAGTACTGATGTCTGTCACAGGCTTGGGAGAGGAGGTAAAGGAACTCGAGTAGATTCATTGATGTATTTTATTATTTTTAAAAATTGAGATATAATTCATGTCATAATTCGTACTTCTACAGCGTACAACTTGGTGGCTTTTAGTATACTAATAAAGTTGCAAAACTAACAGCTCTAGTTCTGAACTTTTTATTTTTTTGGTAGAGGTTTTTGCTATAGGGCGCGTGCACTTGCCAGAAAGAGAGAGACAGAGAGACAGAAAGTGAGAAGTCACCCCCCCCAGGGGGGATAACCACACCACAATCCCTTCTCCTCCATTCTCTTCTCGGGATCTTGGGCATGCACGCACACATGACCAGCATGAGTTTTAAGCCACCAGGTCCGGAGCTCGAACCACAGTCGACTACATGGGAGTCCAGCGACATAGCCATTATGCTAACTGCTGGTCCCTGAACTTTATTTTTTTTTTAAGAGAGATTTTTGCTATAGGGCATGTACACTCGCTAAAGAGACAGATAGAAAGTGAAAAATCACCCCCCCGGGGGGATGGCCACACTGCAGTCCCTTCTCCTCCGTTCTCCTCAGGATTTTGATCACACATGCACACACACCTGGCATGAGTTTTAAGCTGCCGGGTCTGGGACCCAAACCATAGTCAACGACATGGAAGTCCACTGGTGTAACCATTACACCATCTGCTGATCCCAGTTCTGAACATTTTTATCACCCGAAAAAGAAATCCTGTGTATGTCAGCAGTCACTTGCATCCCCCAGTGTCCCTGTCCTCTGGCAACTGCCAATTTACTGTCTGTCTCTTTGGGTCTCCTATTCTGCGGCATTTCGTATAAATGAATTCATTTGATGTGTGATCTATTTGGCTTCTTTCACTAAGCATAGTATTTTCAAGGTTCTCCTGTGTTGTAGTTTCTAGCAATATCACAATCTTTTTTATGGATATACCACATTTTGTTTATTCACTCATCGACTGATGGACATTTGGGTTGTTTCTGCTTTTTGTTATGAGCGATGCTACTATGGACATTTTGTACAAGTGCAGTGTGAACTCATATTTCAGTTTTCTTGAGTATATACCTGGGAGTGAAGATGCTATGCTGGCTTTGCGGTGACTGTTTTTGAGAAACTGAAAACTGCTCTTCAGGTGGCTGCACTACTTTACATGCCCACAGCAGTGGCTAGAGTTCCAGTTTCTCCACATCCTCGTCAACACTGGTCCTTATCTGCCTCTTTATTCCAGCTGTCCTAGCGCGTAGAGTTCCAGTTTCTCCACATCCTTGTCAACACTGGTCCTTGTCTGCCTCTTTATTCCAGCTGTCCTAGTGGGTGTGCAGCTATATCTCCTTGTAGTTTTGACGTTCATTTCCCTAGTGACTGATGACATTGACCATCTTTTCATTTGCTTATTGGCCATCTGTACATTATCTTTGGAGAAGTAACTTGAGCTGTAATTGCAAGGCCAGATTTTGCCTTTGGAACAGTATAATTTAAATGGTTATGCTCACCACTTTTAGATGAAGAGAACTGTTAGTTCTGCATTGCAGAAACATGTGAGAAGGACGCTGAATCAGTTTTCTTTTAATACAGTCATTATAATTTGGGAACTTCCCAGTTTTATTCAAGTACCATGAAAAACAAATCTCCAACTGTATTTGGCCATTCCGCAGAATTATATAGTAATATCACCTCACATTACTACAGCTCTGTTCTGTTTTCAAATCACTATTGTATCTATCACTCTATTTTTAACTATAAGACTACTGTGAGATCGGATGGACAGATGCACTGGTATTGTTACCTGTTTCTTAAAAGTAGAAGCTCAGGGAGCCAGCCTGTGGCCTAGTGGTCAGAGGAGCTGGTTCCCACATGGGTGACTGCGTGGTTTGAATCTCAGCCCCAGTGACTGGAAAAACATACTAGGTACATGTATGTGTATGCTTCAAATCTCAACAGAGTGCACAAACGTAAGAAAAGGGTTTGTAGTGGGACCCCACTCCTTTGGGGGGGTGCTTTCTCCTCTCTCTCTCTCTCTCTCTCTCTCTCTCTCTCTGTTTCTCTCTGTGAGCACACATGCTCTCAGGTAAATTTTTTTGAGAGGTTTTTGTTATCTTAGTCATACGAAAAGCACATATATTGACCATATAGATAGAAATTTTGTTAACTGTGAAACAGAATTTACCTAATCATTGTTTTTAGAGCCACAAGATAGTTATTAAACTTGCTTTTGACTATTTCTACATATCTACGACTTAATGTTTTTGATTCTAGAAAAGGAACAATATCTTCATGAAACTCTTCTAATTTTTTTTTTTTTTTTGGAGAGGTTTTTGCTGTAGGATGTGCACTTGACAGAAAGACAGAGAGAGACAGAAAGTGAGAAATCACCCCCTAGGGGGAATAGTCATGCCGCAATCCCTTCTCCTCCATTCTCCTCTCGGGATCTTGAGCACACACACATACACACCTGGCATGAGTTTAAGCCACCAGGTCCAGAACTCGAACTGCAGTTGACTACATGAGAGTCCAGCAACATAGCCATTAGGCCAACTGCTGGTTCCCCATGAAGTTCTCCTAATTAAATTATACATCTTTTCCAATTTAAAACTATAAGTCCTGTAGAAAGTACTTTGAGAAGCACCAGGGACGTCTTCTATAGGATGACATACTTGCCTCAAGCCAGCATTGAAATTTACCAGGAAAGTTTATGTATCAGAACTTTTGGAGGGAATATCCTCTTGTTGGAGAAGACATCTCTTATTAACCCTTGTGTGGACAGCAGGTGGCGTGGTGGGTAAGGTGCTGGACTTGTACATGGTGGAGTACAGTTCGAGTCCCATACCCCACAACTTGAAAATCACACCAGGCACGTGTGTGTGCATGCATGCCCAAAATCCCAGGAGGAGAATGAAGGAGAAGGGATTTTGGCATGGCCATGTCCCCTGGGGGGTGATTTCTCACTTTCCCTCTCTCTGATGAGTGCACACACCCCTATGGCAAAAACTTTAAATAAAAATAAAAGAAAAGAAAAAAGAAAAAAACTTTTCTGTTTGTTTTCAGATTTTTTGGGGGGAAACTAGATTTGCATGCATATACCATGTCAGTTAGCAAAATAGTGGTGGTAATTACTCATTCTCGTGGCCCAGTGTATAGTTCAAAAACACAGGGAAGGACTTATACATAAATAATGGTTTCAATTATTACGTAGCTTGAAATGATTCTGTCAGAAAACTTTGGCCTGAGTAATGTGATTCTGTTGTAAGACTTCCAGTAGCTCAGTTCAGAACAAAAATAAGACATGTCAGCAAAAAATACAATGGCAAATTGTCATCTGAGTGATTGGGTAAGCCTTGAAGAGGGTTAATGTAATAAGATGAGGCATCACCATAAGCTTCCCCGCCTTTACAACAAAGATACACTGTGTCTATCTGCATGCCTCAAGATGTCTTCCGCTCTCCCTGCCCTTGCTACAGGGCTTACTGGTTTAGGGAGCTTTTCCATTCTTTATGGAAAATAGGTTTCTAGACGCAGTTTCCGTTTCTGTTCACATCTTGTTTACTGTTTGTGGAGCTCTTTTTTCTTTTTTTGGGGGGCGGGGGGATGTTCTAGATGTTATTTCACATAATCCTCATGTCAGCCCTATGAGGTAGGTACTGCCATCATCCCCAGGTTAGGGATGAAGAAGCTGAGGCTCATGGGGGCTAAGTAACTGGTTTAAGGTCACATCAGTAGCAGAACCAAGATTTTTGACCCAGTTCTGTCTGACACCACTATTTTTAACTACAAGATATATATTACACACACACACACACACACACAACTCAAAACTCCAGGTAATTGAACGATAAAACATTAAAAGCCAAGCATTACTTATTTATTTATTTATTTATTTTTCCAAAGTGAGTACATGCACTGGCCAGAGGAGAAAGCTCCCTCAACAGGGCATGGTCATCACACAGTCCCAAACCACATGTATGTATTTGATCATAAAAATGGGTGGTGGAGTCAGCAGGTGGTGTGGTAGTTAAGGTGCTGGACTCCCACATGGCTGACTGCAATTCAAGTCCGGGGCCTGGCGGTTGGAAAATCACACCAGGCGTGTGTGCCCAGAATCTCAGGAGGAGAATGGAGAAGGGATTGTGGTGTGGCCATCCCCTTGGAAGGTGACTTTTTTCTATCTCACTGTCTCTCTCTCTCTCTCTCTTTCTCTCTCTCTCTCTGAGCACATGTGCTGTATGGCAAAAACCTTTTTTAAAAAATGGAGTGGTTATTCAGCCTCACATTAATTTGTTGTTTATTTTATTTTTTGGCACTCTCCTCTCTTTCTAGACTCTTGAATCTCTCATCTTGAGCTCAGGAATGGCTTCAGACATCTCAGTAGTTATTTGCGGAGTCTGGATGGTCTCCTTCTAAATTCTGGCTTACTCCTGGAAGGTGAACTATTGAGAATCTAAGCCAGTGGTTTCAAAAACAGTGGAGTCCTGTCCTGCCACTCCAGCTCACCGGGAAGGATACCCCTCCCGAGGTGAGACGTGCACCTCAGTGGGCATTGGTGTCACAGACAGACTCGATTTGGCAGGGTGGCCATTGGCAGGACTCAGGGTCATCCTGGGCATGCACTGGAAGCCTCCAGAGCTCTCAGAGCAATTTGAAGACGGACTAGAATTGTTTCCTTCCCACAGTGTCAGGGCCTCCATGAGGAATTCTGTTCAGACAGCTGTCTGGCTATCTGGTTGGCCTCTGACTACTCTTTTCATCCTGGTCTGTAGTCCAGCTTACCTACCAGTGCCCAAGGTTACAGTCTTCAGACCAGTTTCACCCTTTACGCCGTCTTGTAAAGAACGCCAGATCCACTTCCAGGCTATCTCCTGTAGGACTTTTGCTAGGTCCCTAATCCATTTCCAGTGGCTCTTTATTGACCCTCTCCTTACCTGTGCTTTTGTATCCTGGTTTTAAATAAAGCCAGCTAAACAGTTGGAAGGTGAACTGTTGAGAATTTAAGCCAGTGGTTTCCTAGAAGGAGTCCTGATTTTCCTTCTAGAGATCTTAAAAGGTGATTGTTAATTCTCTTTAGCATTTAATAACTCACTGCTGTTTTACTGAGATAGAGACTCTGGAGCAGTTCTCCTAAAAAGATCCCAAATTTGGATGTTTTTCTTAATATCGCATTGAAGAGTTCTTTATATTTGACTGGATGCAAGTTTGTTATCAAATATATACATTGTGAATACTTTTTTTCATCTGTGACTTGTCTTTTCATTTTCTTTTCTTTTTTTTTTTTTTTTTTTTTTTTAGAGAGATTTTTGCTATAGTGCACTTGCACTTCCCAGAGAGACAAAAAGCAAAAAATGATCCCCCAGGGCAGATGGCCACACCACAGTCCTTTCTCCTTCGTTTTCCTCTTGAGATTTAGGGCACATGCACACACACATGCCCAACATGAGCTTTAAGCTGCCAGGTCCTGGACTTGAACTGCAGTCGACTATGTGGGAGCGCAGCAACCTAACCGTTATGCCATATGCTGGTCCTTTTTCGCTTTTTTATTGGTGTCTTTTGAAGAGAGAGATTTTTTTTTTCATTTTGATAAAGATCAATCAAACTATTTCTTTCTTGTATGGTTAGTGGTTTTTTAATCTGAGTCTGCCTATCTCCTGGTAGCAAAGATTTTTCTTCTATGTTTTCTTTCTAAAGTTCCATATTTTTAACTTTCTTTTTTTAAGAGATTTTTGCTATAGGGCGTGTGCATTCACCAGAGATACAGAGAGAGACATAAAGCGAAAGTCACCCCCCAGGGGGAATGGCCACGCCGCAATCCCTTCTCCATTCTCCTCTTGGGATTCTGGGCATGCACATATATGTCTAGTGTGAGTTCAAGCCTCCAGGTCTGAGACTTGAATTGCGGTCAGCCATGTGGGAGTCCAGCAATGTAATCATTACACCAACTGTTGGTCCCCATGATTTTAACTTTTACATTTAGATCTGTGATCCATTTCATGTTAATTTTTGTGTAAGGTGTAAGGATCTAGGTTGTTCCCCCCCAATGCTATTTATTTGTTTTAGCACAAGTTATTGAATTTTTAAAAAGAATTATTTATTTATTTAATTCAATATCAATAGTCTTCAATTTGACCAGAGAGAGAGAGAGAGAGAGAGAGAAGAGAGAGAGAAGCAGGCCGCCAAGTCTGGGACTCCAACCACAGTTAGGCATGTGGGAGTCCAGCACCTTAACCCCTATGCCACCTGTTGGCCCCGTACAGATTTTATGTATATGTATTTATATACCTGTATATAGTTCTAGTTCATATATATATGTATATATACACACGTGTATATATACTTGAGTTTTTCCCTAAATATTTCAAGCTTTTGATACAGTTGTAAATAGTATTCTTTTATTCCATTTCCAGTTCATTGTTATTTAGAAAAACAATTGATTCTTGTATATTGGCCATGTGTCTTGGAACCTTGCTAAATTCACTTGTTACTTTCATTAGTTTTTGTAGATTCTTTAAGATTTTCTAAGTATACTATCATATCACCTATAGATAAAATCTCTTATTTGTTTCTTTCTATCTTCTAACCACGGTCTGCCATCTGGGAATCCAGTGCCTTAACCACCATGCCACCTGTTAGCCCAGTTCCTTTCCAGTTTCTATGCTTTTTTATTTATTCTTAGAGATGTATTACACTGGCTAGGCCTCCAGTTCAGTGTTAAACAGAGGTGGTAAGAATGGACATCTTTGCCTTATTGCTGATCTTAGTGAAAAAGTGTCTTTACCGATGACTGTTGCGTTAGCTTTACGTTTTCCATTGCCCTTTGTCAGGCTGCCATCTGTTTCTAGTTTGCTGAAAATCCTCAGCATAAGTGAGTACTGAATTCATTGAATGTTCTTTCTGCCTCTGTCGAGATAATCATCTATTCTTAACCTTTAGCCTATTCAGATGATAAGTTACTTTGATTTTTGAATGTTGAAAATGCTTGTCTCCTTGAGAGAAGCATCACGTGGTCATGATGTAGTATTGGTTTTGTGTATTCCTGGATTTGATTTGCCAGTATTTGGGGCTCATTTCTAGAGTGGACTAGAAGGTGGCAGATGGGCCCACACCATTCATATAAGGTATTTGGAACAAGTCTGAGCACATTCTACAGATAGCTACCAGCTGCAGTTACAGCCACAGAAAATCTCCCCTCCTTTTTCAACCATCCTGTGAAATGTACTACCACCAGAGACAGCAGATACTGTGTAGGGCAAGGTTTGAAGTAGAAGTTTGAGTGAACGATGGATTCTGTAAGGCAGGATTCTGCAGCCAGTCCCCTGTTAGGAAGTGGGCCACACAGCTGGAAGTGAGCAGCAGGTGAGTGAACGAAGCTTCATCTGTATTTACAGCCTCTCCCCATCGCTCACATTACCAGCTAAGCCCGTCCCCTGATTGGGTCGGTGGTGGCATTAGATTCTCATAGGAGTGCAGGCCCTATTGTGAGCTACACATGTGAAGAACCCAGGTGTGTACTCTCATAAACCATCCCCACCCCTATCCCGGTCTGTGGAGAAGTTATCTCCCACAAAACTGGTCCCCAGTGCCAAAATGGTTGGAGACCACTGCCTTAGGGTCAAGAGCTTTATTGCATTGGTTTCTATCCGTCACAGATTAAATCCAGCTAGTGTTACAGACACCCAGCATTCCAGTGGCTCATACAGAATGGAAGTTGGTTCTCTCCTTCAGGCCCAGCACTGCTGTTGCCCCCAGTGACCTTAAGGACCCAGTCTGCTTCTAGTTCCTGGCTCTGCCGACCCAAGTTTGTGCCCTTGGTGTTCAGAGGGTCTCAGCAGGCTGTGTGCATTTCAGCAGCAGCAGAGTGCAGGATGGGGTGGTCAAGGAAGGAGGGGTGCAAGAGCATCTGCCAGCTGACCTTGATGAGAGACTTACACGCACATGCCCTGGCCAGCACTCAGTCACGTGGGTCTAGGCAGGAGGCACGGGGTTTAGGCAGGAGCTGTGGTCGATAGGCAGTTATTCACCATCTATTGGAAAATCAAGTGGTTTGTTCACTTAAATGGGTTTTTTGGGGAGTTCCAGAAACAAAGTTATTTGCAGCTTTATCACTGTGGGCCCGTTTCCTGGAAGGGTAAAGTCATGTTAACAAAGACAGTGGAGGGAACCAGCAGTTAGCGTAATGGCTATGTCGCTGGACTCCCACGTAGTCGACCGCGGTTCGCGTCTCGGACCCGGTAGCTTACAACTCACGCCGGGCGCGTGTGCGTGCGTGCCCAAGATCCCGAGAGGAGAATGGAGGAGAAGGGATTGCGGCATGACCATCCCCCCTGGGGGGTGATTTCTCACTTTCTGTCTCTATGTCTCTCTCTGTCTGTCTGGCGAGCGCACGCGCCCTATAGCAAAAATACCTCTCCAAAAAAAAAAAAAAAAAAAAAAAAACAAAGACAGTGGAAAAAGAGCATCATGTGTACCCACTCTGCTTCGTGGGTGTAGTTTTGGCCCTCGGTGTCTGTACCCTTGGGAACTTGCATGATGGCCTGGCATGTGACCGTGTGGAGTGAACACCTGTCAGTGTGCATATTAACAGTTCACAGGGAGTGGTCGTACCCTGTGTGCAGCCTCATTTCATCCCCAGGACAGCTTTACTGTAAAGTAGCCCCTGTGGTCATCCTCACTGTAACAGATGAGGAAACAGGCTTACCTGCATTTGCATTCATTGATTCAACAGATATTACGCAGCACCTATTAGGTGCTGGATGCTGGGCTGATCGCAGGGTTCAAAACATAATTGTCCTTGTGGAATCATCCTCTGTTCTAGTTTTTTTGGAGAGAGAGACTTTTGCTATAGGGTGTGTGCACTCGCCAGAGAGACAGAAATCACCCTGGGGGGATGGCCACACTGCAGTCCCTTCTCCATTCTCATCTTGGGATTTTGGACATGCACACACACATGACCAGTGTGAGTTTTAAGCCTCTGGATCTGGGACTCAAACCGTGGTCAGCCATGTGGGAGTCCAGCGATGTAACTATTACGCCATCTGCTGGTCCCCATTCTAGATAATTTTTCTAAGTCACGTAGGTACTAGGTAGAGGTTGGCACTGAAGCACAGGGAGTCTGACTACAGAACCTTCCTCTTAGCTCTTTGACGTGTAGATGAACGGGCTGCTGAGTGTGGTGAGCAACGGTGTTAACACTGTCTCACAAGTGACTTCATCATTGCCCTTTAGCTACAAGGTAGGCAGTGAGATTGCCCTGCCTGCGTGGTATCTCGTGAATGGCTTGGAGTACTCAGCGCATGAGCTTCAGATGAGATCATCATACCTCTAAAGTTTTCCGAGCAGGACACTGAGTGAATGTGCTGTCCTGTGAAGCTCCGTGTGCTGAAAAGTAGGAAGAGCAAACGTAAGGAAGGCTGTATGCCCCAGGTGGTCGAAATGATGAGTTTCTGATTTACTGCCTAAAGGCGTGCCACGTGTGTTAGAGTAAGCATGTACGTGGGAGTCACTAAGCCAAGGTGGGGAGTGTGGACTGGAGACAGTGCTGCCTCAAGAGAGCCAAGGGCCAGGATGTCAGAATTAGGCCCTGCTGGTATTATGACACACTTCCAGGAATTAAACTACTTTTTTAAAAAAAAGTTATTTATTTAATTTTATTTATCATTATTATTATTTTATAATTTGCTTTAGGGCACATCCACTCACCAGAGAGGGTGGGGTGGGGAGTGAGAAATTAAGCCACCAGTTCTGGGACTTGAACCGCGGTCAGCCATGTAGGAGCCCAGCACCTTAGCCACCACGCCACCTGCTGGCCCCAGGCATTAAATGCTTGCACCACATTGAGACTTTCTTTGCAGCTAGAATGGGAAAAGCCTTTAGAGATAATGACTTTCCCCTCACATGATCTGATGTTCTTCAGCGCTGTATCATGTACCAACCAAAGTCTCATGGTGCACCAGGGCTGTGCGTCCCTCACTTGGGAAGTACGTGTAAAGGAAGATGCTAGACTTAGGAGACCGGGTTCCTGTCTTGGTTTTGTCTATGAAACTCAACCTCATGCTTCCTTTTCTATGGTGGTTTTTCTTCTGTGAATTTGTAATATTCTTGACTACTGAAAGACATGACATGTTTCATGTGCCTGAAATATGTGTGTGCACACCTACGCACTAAGCATGTAGTGGGTTTGTCCAAAGCTCTGGATACGCTAAACATGGCCCAGCGGGATCTGGAAACACGCAAGGAAGTACATGCCCTTGAACAAACACCTCTGGAAGTTGTCTGACCAGGAGTGAGCCTGGGCTGATGGCCAAAGGCTTTCGACATGAAGAGCCTGAGAGGCCATTTCAGATGAACTCCCAAGTGTCTGGCAGTCAGGTAGAGCTGGGAGGGGAGGCCCGGGAAAGCTGCTGCCAAGCGCAGTGTGATCACACGAGAAGGTTCTGGGTTTGGGAGCAGGCAGTGAGTGGTGCTGTGCTTGCTAGGATTCCAGCGGGCTCCACATCGCCCCGCTCTCGGGTAGGGTCCCTCTGGGGGCCAGGCTGAACTGCGGTCCTGGAAGGGTTGCTGTGTCTGTCTGGAACACTTGTGTCCTCTGCTCACGATTTCCAAAGTGCTGGGTGACTGAAAGGTGGGAGGGAGCACCTGAAGGTCTCGATTGTTCCCACGTTGCTCGGAGTTCCTGGGTGGTGAGGGGAGGACGTCCGGTGCCCCTGCCCGCCGCGGCTTCCTCCTAGCACCAGCATGGGTGCCGGCTGCCACTGCCCTCCACACACAGTGAAAAAGTAGAGCTCGTTGTTTTCCTGTGGTTGGCTTTGGTCTACTGCATGGGGATGAGGAGGGCAGAATCTGGCACAGACCAGATGGAAGGGGCACAGCAGCGAAGCAGTGCACTGTGAGAGGTTCCAGGTTTGCAGCCAGAGACCCCCTGAGCACACCAGGCTCATCCTTTGCCAGCAACCCAGGGCTGGCTGAAGCTGGGGCAGGCATTGGGGGATCCTTTCTGGGATGCTCTCGCTTTCTCTGTCTCATGGAAGAAATAAACTCTAAAATAAGAAGAAAAGAGGGCCAGCCAGTGGCGTGGTGGTTAAGGGGGCTGGATTCCACATGGCTAACTGTGGGTTTGGGTCCTGGGCCCAGTGACTTGCAAAACTGCCAGGGCCCCTGTACTGTCCAAAATCCTGGTAAGAGGGAAAAACGGAGGAGAAGGGATTGCAGCCTAGGGTGACCATGCCAAGGGGTTGCTTTCCTTCTCTCTCTCTCTCTCTCTCTCTTTGGTGAGCACACATGCCCTCTGACAGATTAAAAAATAAGGAAGGACGGAAGTACCTGTAGAACTTTGGGATAGGAATGGCTCTTGGTAATTGAGAGGTTCTGCCCTGGTCTGGGAAGGAGGCAGGGTGTGGCCGATGTGGGGTCTGTGCAGAGGGCGTGTAGGACACACCCCAGGTTTTATTCAGAGGAGATGTTCTGAGAACTTTACCAGGCAAGGAAGAACGCTGCCCAGGGGAGCCCAGGGCCTGTTTGCTACTGGGGAGAGGGTGCCACTGTCCACAGTGGGGGTCCTAGGGAGAGCCCCCTTCTCTGCGTTCTCCCCAGTGACCACCGGACTAAAGCCACTGTGGGGGGTCGGGGAGAGGACCGAAGTGTAGGCGTTGGCCGCTGCCGAGCCCGTGCTGGACGCATTTGTGCGTCACCTCCTTAATCTTTCCGGCCCCTGCAGCTCTGGGTCAGTTCCCCATCTTCTGCCAGTGCGGACCCTGAAGGGAGGCGTGTTAACCGCTGGGGCAGCAAAGCCAGATTCAAACCCCCCGGTTGTCCCCGCGCAGAGAGTGGGAGAGAGAGCAAGGCTGCAGGCCCGGCGGGACAGACCATGGTGGCTTCACTCTCCCGGGGGTGGTTCTGGTGCGCGGGGTACGACTGTGTTGCGGCGCCACGATCGGTTCTGGCCTGACCCGGGTCTGGCCCTCGGGCGGAACACCCGGGCCTCCAGAGAGGGCTCAAGTGGACCCTGCTGACCGTAGTTTGCCCTCTCTCCTGGTGCAGATGGACCTGTCCGTGGAGACCCTCTTCAGCTTCATGCAGGAGCGCCAGAAGAGGTACGCCAAGTACGCCGAGCAGATCCAGAAGGTCAACGAGATGTCCGCCATCCTGCGCCGCGTGCAGATGGGCATCGACCAGACCGTGCCGCTCATGGAGAGGCTCAACAGCGTCCTGCCCGAGGCCGAGAGGCTGGAGCCCTTCAGCATGAGGCCCGACCGCGGACCCGAGCTCTAGGCCCACCTGCCGCCGTCCTGGAGGCGGAGACACCATCCCAGAGGGCGCCGAGCTGGGCCTGCCAAGGAGGGTTCTGCAGCAGCTGCACAGACGCGAGCCCCCACACTGCCCGCCCGCCCTTCCCGGGGGGGGGGGGGGGCCTTCTCCCAGCCAAAAGCACCAAACCAGTGCTCGGCCAGAACTGCAGTTGGACCATTTGAATTACTAGGAATTCTTTAAAGAACTCTGCGTTGTGAATTATTTTTATTTTATTTAGATTTTTAAAAAAGTAGTTGTATATATAGGCCAGTCCAGCTACCTGAGCAAAAATGTGGAGACAAAGGAGAAATATGTTCAGCAGTTCCTGCCCCCCACAGCTCCTGAAATGGTACACAGTTGAGTTGTAACAATAAAAACGAATTTAATCGAGGTCTCTGTGGTTACTGTTCCTATCTGGACGGTTTCTGGCACATCGAGTCTTTAACTGGGGCACCCTCTTCCTGCCTGGCCGGGACAATGGCTTTTTTGTCTGTGCCGGGTTATGGTGTCCCTGGGATGTCGTCATCAGACACTGAAGACTTCTCTGCATGCTCACCAGATTCCTCTGTGCTGACAGCCAGGGCCCTCGCAGACCTAGTTAGGCCACCGCTTAGTACCTCAGCACCTGCTGGACTCCGTTTTCTGGCACCTGGTCTAACCAGCACATGTTTTTGCTAGCCTGGTAGGTAGTGACATGACGGCTTTGACAGGCGACCGCAGAGCTCTCTCATCCTGCAGGCATTTACCCAGCATGCTGGATGTGCCCAACATCAGGAACAAACACGGGCCCAGCTGTGTGGCCCACGCTGGACACTACTGCGGGGCAGGCCGGGGCGCGTCAGAGGCCCAGGTTCGGTTCTCAGCCCACCTCAGCTGTGGCGGTGTGCACCTGTGGGCCCAGCAGCTTGGGAGGCTGAGGCAGGTGAGTTGTAACAGTGAGACCTTGTGTAAAAGAAAAATGGGTTTGTAACATCTGCTCTTCATTTCTAAAGAGGAAACAAAAATTTCCGTGGGATTTTAGGAAGCGGAAGGATTTAGTGACAGCCAAAGTGCTCAGTGGCGTACTCTACTCATCATAGCTGTTCCAGTGGAAGGAAGGATTGAAGAAGCAAAGAAATGGAATCAATGGACCAGATCCAGGCTGGCAAACAGATGAGAGCTGAGGTTTAAGAACTCACTGGCGTCCCGGGGCTGGTCTGTAGCACAGTGGCCGGACATCACGCTGCAAGGCTGACCCAGAGCGGAGAGGTGCCAGTCCCTGCCCGCAGACCTCCCTGACTACGCCAGGCACGCCTGAGCCCACCCTCAGGGCTGGCCGAAGGTGGGATAGAGTGTGGCATCTGAACCCTTTTGGGGTGCTGTCCTCATTTGTGAAAGAAATGAATGTTTTTAAAAGAAAACCTTTAGTAGGGCTGGCAGGTGGCATGGTGGTGAAGGCACTGGACTCCTACATGACCAACTGTGGTTCGAGTCCTAGACCTGGTGACTTGATTTCTCACTTTCCCGTTCTCTCTCTCTGGTCAAAATAAAAAATAATAATAACAAATGGAATTAAATAAATAAATAAATTTAAATAGCTTTTTAGAATAGCTATAAGATTAAAATTGATTCTGCTTAATTTAGCATATCTCAGCTAAGCGTTACCTGATTCTAACCTTGGATTTCAATCAGACACTATCTTGTGAGATTCTTAGAACCTAGGATAAAATGTATTGTCAGGGCATAAGTGTGTGTATGTGCCCAAAATCCTGAGAGGAAAAGAGATCGTGCCATTGCCAGCCCCCAGGGAGTTATTTCTCACTTTCCCTCTTGTGCACAAAACACACACACACACACACACACACACACAAAAAGCAGGGCATAAAACAACTAGATGACAAAAACATAAACATTCAAGCTGAATGAAAAAAAATCTTTTAATTTGGTCATAGAAAAAAATTAGTAGCTTCTAGTATTTTCTAATGACAACAACAACAAAACTTCTTTTTCTCTGAAGTGAAAAGACAAATTTGAAATCAGGGTCAAGGGAGTGTCTGCCTTTTGCAAAGGCAACCTTTAGTTCCCATTTCTGCCTTCCCTTTCCCTTTCCCCCTCAGGAAGGGCAGGTAGAGACAGCCAACCTGCAGAGATAGAGGTCCTGGGGGGAGCCGTGAGCTGGGAATGGGGAGCTATTTCTTTCACCTTTGTTGGGCCACAGCGGTGCAAGAGGTTTCTTTTTCTTTTTCTTTTTTTTTTTTGGGGGGGGGGGGGGATTATTCTATTTATAAAATTTGATCAAAGAGAGACAGAAAGAGACAAACCGCCAGGCCTGTGACCAAACTGCAGTCTGCCGTGTGGAGCCTGGCACCTTAATCACCACACCACCTGCTAGCCCCAAGAGAGGACTTCGTAATGCCTTCTGATGCTCGGGATTTTACTGAGGCCTTAAACCATTTCTAGCTTCATCAGTGGATATAAGTCACGAAAGATGTTCTATAACTTAGGGACCAATTAAGTAGCTGTGGGCATTCTAGGAAATGCTGTCGGGGTGTGGGAAGATGGTGGCCACGTTAATTGAATGGGCCAGCTCAATGGTGTGGCGATAGCGCACTGCTCCAGCTTCTCCAGGTTCAATACGGAGGACAGCGGGTTCCCCACAGTCGACCTTGCACTCCGGGTCCGCATACCTGTGTGTCTGGCCGGGAAGGCCAGGAGATCGCAGCATGAGACCCTGCTGAGAGTGCTTCTCTCAATAAACACAGAAACGACGGAATAATGCACTTACTGCAATGACTGGCAGGAGGCCTCCTTTGGCATATTACAGTTCCACACAATTGAAGATCTCCTGGGTCATGAGAAAAGTCCTGATGCATTTTTGCATAGAAATACTTCATAGAAAATATGTCATGACTTTTCTAATCCATTGATGTTTTCCATACCGTCTTACACTGTTTTTAGGTTTTTTAATGCTAATAGAATTTTATTTTATTATTATTATTTTTTTAAGAGAGTCTTGCTGTGTTGTGGTCCTCCTGCCTCAGCCTCCTGAGTAGCTGGGACTCCCGGTGCATGCCACCATGCCTGACTTTCTAGGGTGGGTCAGACTCGAACCCAAGTTTCCCATGTGGCCTACGGAGCAGCAGGGCTAGCCAGCATGCGCTCTCCTGGCTGGGCCTCGCAATTTAATAACTGATATAGCTAGACTAGGCCCCATCTACCCTTAACACTACTTTCCCTTTTTAAAAAAATTTCAAATTAGCAGAAAAGTTGAAATGATACTACAGTAAATAATAATCATTTACTTCATCTAGATTGATAGGAAGTGGTACTTTTTTTTTTTTGCTGTTGGGTGCGTGTGCTCGCCAAAAAGACTGAGAAATCACCCCTCGGGGGATGGCCACACTCCAATCCCTTCTCCACTCTCCTCTCCGGATCTTGGGCACACAATGCACATGCACCCGGCATGAATTTTAAGTTACTGGGTCCAGGACTTGAACTGTGGTCAACTACATGGGAGTTTGGCAACGTAACCATTGTGTCATCTGCTGGCTCCAGAAGTGGCATTTTTTTTTTTTTTTTAGAGGTTTTTGCTATAGGGCGTGTGTGCTCACCAGACAGACAGAGAGAGACAGAGAGACAGAAAGTGAGAAATCACCCCCCCAGGGGGGATGGCCACGCCGCAGTCCCTTCTCTTCCGTTCTCCTCTTGAGATCTTGGGCATGCACTCACATGCATCCGGTGTGAATTTTAAGCCACCAGGTCCGGGACGTGAACCAGTTGACTACATGGGAATCCAGCGACATAGCCATTACGCTAACTGCTGGCCCCGGAAGTGGCACTTTTAAGCTACCACCATCATTGTCTGGTCTTGAGTTCCTAGAGTGTACGGAACCCAACGACATGCTTATTTATAGCCTTCAAAGAATGAAAGGCTAAATGTCTCTAGAGCTATAAAAATAGCTCAGGGCTGAGGCCGTCTCCTCATTGCATTTAATGTGGTTGATAAAAAAACACAAAGTGAGATGCCGACTAAACCCGCAAGGGCCGAGCTCCCTCGCTGTGTTTTAGCAGTTAATGGATTGAACATGACAGAAAGCAGACCTAAGCATGGCATGAAACAATTCTCAGCCAGCTCTTCAGCTCCTTTTCTTCTTACAGAGGTTAGACACGCCGGAGCACAGTGCTCCTCCATGCCAAAGCTATGTGGGAAGGTCCCAGGTTCGCTTCCTGAGGTCTCCCTGTGAGCGGGCATGCATGTGCCCATGGTCCTGGCTGGCTGGGGTGAGTCATGGCACAAAGCCTCTGCTGGGGAATGAATTAGAATTATTTATTATTTATTCTTAGAATTTGACCAGAGAGAGAGAGAGCAAGCCGCCAGATCCAGGACCCGAACTGCAGTGGACCTGAACTGCAATTTTCTCACTTTTTTTCCCAGAGATGAGTCTTTCTTTCATGGAAGAAACAAGCAAACTTAACCAAAAAAAAAAAAAAAAAAAAAAAAAACAGGATTAACTTAGTTTTGAGTACTATGTAGAAGGATGGTGGGCTTATCCGGACGCAGGCGGAAGCTGGTAAGGAGCAGTGGGGAAGTGCAGTGACTGGGGAGAGTTCTCGTTTACCCTGTGTGCGCGATGTCGTACAGTGCTGTCACCTTGCTACGGTGATGTTTCCCAGAATCCCCTTAGGCCAGCCACAGAGCCGTCTGCACGAGCTCTGGAAGCAGGCGTGAGGCAGCAGCCCCGCTGCCCGACCACAGTGCCTCACGGGCCCTGTCCGTGTCCTGGACGTCGCCGTCTGTTGCACCTTCCGCGTGGGTGCGGCCAGGCCCGCAGCCCCTCCGGCTCCCTCAGAGCTGCCTCGGCTTTTGCAGAGCCAGGCCAGGGTGAGTCTGGCTCTCCTTCAGGTCATCCCAGCAGCAGGGATGACGGCTCAGTGATGAGAGACCAGCGGGGTTCTGGGGGTACGCAGGCAGGCCTGGCTGTCCCAGCGCTCTCTCCCCAAGTGTCTGCCATCCTTCTCGACGGCCTGCCTGGGGCTCAAGTGAAGAACAAACCGCGCTGAGCGGGGACTTTGCCCCAGCTTCTGTAAAGGCTGGAGCTCCCATCAGCCTTGCTCCACATCAATCCTAGTAGTTCTCTGAACCCTGACGGCTATCACGGCACTCCCAGTCCTTTTTCTCTTCAAATTTTCTTTTTTCTTTTTTTTAAGTTTGCTATAGGGCGTGTGCGCTCGCCCCAAAGAGAGAGAGACAGGGAGGTGGGGGGAGAGAAGGAAAGTGAGAATGTACCTCCCCAAGAGGGATGGCCATGCCACAATCTCTTCACCAATTTCCTCTCAGGACTCTGGGCATGTATGCACACACACTTGGCATGTTTTTCAAGCCACCGGGCCCGAGACTCGAACCACGCAGTTGTCCATATGAGATCCTGTCATCTTAACCTGTGCTTCCTGCTGGCCCCGGTCTGCTACTTTTCCCCAAGATTGGAAGCTGATTCCTAACTGAAGAGACAGTTATCCTAGATCTCTTCGTGGTTCATCTCTCTGGGGTGTTTTAGGGGAGGAGGCGGTGGCAGCCTGGAGTTGTGAAGACACCCTGGCTGGAAGTTTCTAGCCACGACCTTCGGTAAGCCATTTCATTCCCTGAGCCGGTTTCCTCCTCACTGTGAGCTAGTCAGGATGGGCTCTCAGTGCTCACCTCCCAGTCTGGGGACGCACTAAACCCTTCAGACGAGCGGCCCCAGGTCTTGGAAGGGACTTGAAATTCTGAGCTCCCAGGGACCAGCAGATGGCATAATGGTTACATTGCTGGACCCCCACTTAGTAGACCATAGCTTGAGTCCCGGACCCGGCGGCTTAAAACTCATGCCAGTTACAGGTAAGTGCATACCCAAGCTCCTGAGAAGAGAATGGAGAAGGGATTGTGGCATGGCCATCCCCCCTTGGGGATGATTTCTTGTTTCCTGTCTCTATCTCTAGCAAGCACACATGCCCTATAGCACAATCTCTCTAAAAAAAGAAAAACAAAACAAAACAAAAAACACCTGAGCTCCCAAGGGAGCGCTTCTTTCCTTCCTTTTAATTATAAATGAGACAGGTGTCCACTGGCTTGTAAAACCTACTCGTTGGTTATCTGTCGAGCTCAGTTTTATTTATGAACACTGATGGAGATGCCTATACTGCAGGCCCCTGGTTTTAACTGGCTGAACCGGAAGGTCACTAGAAGCTGGTCTTTGCCCCTGTAGACATATTTATATGCACATAACACATGAATTGTGGAGTTAAGAGCAAATGATAGTATTGATTTTATGAAAGACTTTGTAACTGTTTTATAGATTTCATGCCTGTTTCCCTTAAAGTTTTATCATCCTTAGCGACTACAAATTATTATATAAATCTATATGAGCATCACACATGAATTGCTGGTTATACTAGGAAGCAACTATTTAGTTGCCAGTTTATTTTTCTGAGTGGTTTGAAGCGTGTGAATAGTGCAGTTATCTGGGAACACGTAGGCTCTGTAGCCATCGCATTTGAAGGGAAGGTACCTGCTTGGTATGTCAACCCCCCCCCCCAATTCAATTTTACTGTAAATTAGGAAACCACACTGACAGCTCCTCCAGGGCACTCCATTCTTCTTACCGGAGGAATGAAGATTAGGAGGAAAAAGCAAAATTACATGTCATGATTAGGAGAAATTATATATCGAAAAAAGCCACAGGAAGGAACATTTTCCCCCTCCCATATGCAGTAGCAACATCTTAAATACTTTCCTTCAAAGTGCTAAGTGAACAAATCGGGAAGACCAAGTTCCCGTCTGCTGGAACCTCAGTAACCTCAGTGTGTTTGCTTGTGGCGCTCGGGACTGCAGAGCCTGCTTTTGCCTGGGACTTACTGGGGGAAATGGCAAAGCTAAGTCCCCCAAATCAGTGTGAAAGTGGCACATGTCAGCCCCTGGGCCATTGTTTCCGTGACCTTGGAAACGGCAAGGCCTGTAACATAAGGCCAGCATTACCAGCTTCTTCCAAAGTCTGAGGAAAAGCAAAGAAATGGCCAGAGAGCACCAGGTAGATAATTACATAAAGAGTTCAAGTGTACTCCTAGAAGGGGCCTTCCTAAAGTCCACAGAAAATGTGTATTTTGATAAAAACTATGTACGCATTTCTACTTGTTTTACATTGAAATAATCTTATATGTGGGACCAGCAGATGGCATAATGGTTACGGTGCTCAACTCCCACGTAGTTGACCCTGGTTCAAGTCCCAGACCCGGTGGTTTGAACTCATGCTGGGGGCAGATGCATGCGTGCCCAAGATCCCGAGAAGGGACTGGAGAAGGGATTGTGGCGTGGCCATCCCCCTAGGGGTGGGGGGAACAGGCGTGATTTCTCACTTTCTGTCTCTGCCTCTCCAGTGAGCACACCTGCCCTATAGAAAAAAATCTCTCATAAAAAAAATTTTTTTTTCTACTTTAATTACATTCTCCAAGAACTTTTGGGAAGTACTCTCCTATCTGTGTCCATATATGCTTGGGGATTTTTGCAGGGTTTCTGTGTCAATATCAGATGTGATAGAATTTACTAATTCTTCACCAATCAAGGCTTAATTCCTCGAGGTATGATTTATGCCACAAGCTTTGTGCACCAAGTACTTTTCATGTAGTCATTGAAACTGTCTAATTTCCTGACCAGAGACGACCCGGACTGGAGCTGACCGAACCGTTGCCCTATTTGCAATGAAGTTGCTTCTCCAAGGTCACACTGCATTTCCTGTGGGGGAGCATTTTTAAACCGATTCTGGTTTTCAGCTAGAATCAAAGGAATGAAACTTGTTCTTTTTTTTTTTTTTTTTTGGAGAGGTTTTCGCTATAGGGTGCGTGCGCTCGCCAGACAGAGAGAGACAGACAGAGAGACAGAAAGCGAGAAATCACCCCCCAGGGGGGATGGTCACGCCGCAATCCTTTCTCCTCCATTCTCTTCTCGGGATCTTGGGCATGCACGCACACGCGCCCAGCTTGAGTTCTAAGCCACCGGGTCCGGGACGCAAACCGCGGTTGACTACGTGGGAGTCCAGCGACAGCCATTACGCTAACTGCTGGTTCCCTGAAACTTGTTCTTACATAAACACAATTTGATGTCTCTGCACGTACACTGGAACCATACAACTGGCTTGTAAATATCCTCCCAGACAGTGCTGTAATTTTCCAGTTAGTTTCACAATACTCAATGACACAACCAAGTGCATTTACGCTGCACACCAGGATGCGGGAACCCCACAGAACACTAGAAATAACTCACTTCCCTCTTCTATTTATAGATGCTAAAGCGTAATATGCAGAGAAAAGTACCTAGGCACGTTTTGTTTATAGACCTAAAACATTCCTGCCTAATGTCAGATAAAAGCAGACAAGAGTGTTTAATGTACCCGTGCGTGTTCTGAAGCTGAAAGGTTTTCATCGGCTCACCCAGGGCAGACACCTACCCCCTCACCATCTTCTGGACACCCACTGCTCACTTCAATTTTGCCGTGTTTTTCTTCCCATCACAGAAATGTACATTCATCCCGTTTCTCTCTTAGTTAAGTCCTGGTCTAATTTTAACTGTCAGTTCCAAGCTAGTCTTCCAACACTGGCCTGCTCAGGCTGGTCTCTAAAAAGCTCCAATTCCTGGCTCCCTCCAGCGAGGTAACTAGCTTGACCCTCAAGCCTCTCCAAGGTCCACACCTTGTCTCCTGAAGCCTCTCCCTCAACCCATGTTCCTCCTGGACCTTCCATCTCTGGAGGCCGACTGGCCCACACTTCCACCTTTCTCTGTGGCCCCTGGCCAAGATGGCTCTTCAGTGCATTCTCACTCAGCCTAATCCCTCTTGCTTTTAAATGTTCTTAAATCCGATGTCAACTGAGAAGCCTTTTTACAACCACCTTTAACAAGGCCACCTGTGCTTCTCTTTATAGTCATTAATTACTCCACCTCCTTGCGCTGAAGGTAGATATTTTATTCCATTTTTTTTTTAGAGTTTTTTTTGCTATAGGGACGCGTGCGCTCGCCAGACAGACAGAGAGAGACATAGAGACAGAAAGCGAGAAATCACCCCCCAGGGGGGATGGTCACGCCGCAATCCCTTCTCCTCCATTCTCCTCTCAGGATCTTGGGCACACGTGCCCGGCGTGAGTTTTAAGCCACCGGGTCCAGGACGCGAACCGCGGTCGACTACGTGGGAGTCCAGCAACATAGCCATTACGCTAACTGCTGGTTCCCAATATTTTATTCCTTTATGTTGTTTTTACTAACAGACTGACAGACTAAGTTCTCACAAGTCATCATCTAGTGCCATAAACAAGAGAGGCCGCTAAGCGGCACACGGCAAGGATGGAGAACAGAACCTCACTACCCTCCTTCGGTTTTCCTTACAAGAATTTTAAAAGCATTCACTTATGAAATAGGCGTGTGTAGCTGGTCTTTTTTTCTACAGAGAACACCCTGTAATGTGCTCCGGAGCCAGAAAACACCTGCCACGTGCCTGAGTCCTGACTGCGGTGTGCCTTGGACTCAGGCGCGGAGAACAAGGCTGTGCTGAGCTGAGTTAGTGACCAGTGTCTCAGTGAAGGGTGGCCCCCAATGCGCCTGAAGCCGCGTGACCTCAAGCAAACGCCTCCTTTATGTGAGAAGGCAGGCTGGTTCTGCTCCCGCCTCCTCCCGCACCTGGAAGGTTGCTGTTCCCGCCCAATTTTCAGCGGCACAGAGAGGTCTTTTCACACAGTTATGTATAAACAGGTACCAGTTTTGATTTTATTTCATATTAACATACATGACACATCAAAATGAGAAATGCACAATTTAACAGTTCAACAGCTTGCCTTACCGTCAAGGAACACTATATTCATAGTAGGCATTTATACAGTCTTTCCACCTCACTTTACAAAAGTCCTAAACCAGGCTCCAGCATTTCTCACATACAAGTCTAGTTTTTCTCTAAAAATCACCATTCTGTATCATCCCAGTAAATTCCAGGCTTCCCCTATGACCACGTACCGAAGGGCAGCCACCCCTGGCCCCGCACAGGCGCCCAGCCAACCCCCCGGCTCGTATCTGAGGCTGCCCCTCCAGCAAGGTAGTCCTGACTCTGAGATTGATGATTTGACACTAGCGATCACGGACTACAGGCTGCAGTGTGCCACTACGCCACCGTGCCAGGAAGGCAGGGGACCACGGCTGAGGGAGACCCTACGTGATGGAGGGCCTCGGCCCAGAGCTCGTGCTGAAGCCAAGTTCCCAACCCTGGGACACACGGAGCAATGGAATTACTGCTTTAATCTCTTCAAAGTGTTGGCAGATGTGACCAGACTCTGCAAGTGGTGAACTGTCACACTTTTGGTGTGTCTGCATAACACACCCAGAATTACGGTGTGAACCTTGAGAATGTTCAGATTACATTACAAATTTTAAAGGTATACATAAAAACAAACCCAGAACTTGTCTGAGATGGTAACAACGAAATCCCCACGCAGCGGGCTCTGGTTTGCCTTCGCTGGACACTCACACCCCGCACATCCGCACATCCCCACGTGGACTTATGTCCGTGAAGCTCGTGGTCCCCAAGACCGAGTCGGTCAGCCGGGAGTTCTGACACTCTGAGCTGGTTTTAGCAGTCACCACAGGAAACGTTAGGTCACACCCTAGTCAAAGGACTGTCCATTTCTCCAACAGAAAAACCTGAGATTTGAGAGTCAGCAACGAACTACGCTTACAGTAAAGGAAAGGACGACGACAATGCCCACCAACCCACCCCGAGAGAGCTGCTGACTGAGTTAAGGCTTTAAAAGAGGACCACACCGTTGCGGATAAACTTAAGCCAGGAAGTTTCAAAGCAGAGATGTACTGTCGCCTTTTCACTCGCTCTGAGGACCTCCTGTTTCAGCTGCCAGGACAGAGCCCACACAGTGATCGCAGGCCGAGGACTGAGACACCACCGTGGCCTTGCGCCATCTGCTGTGCTCCTTCTACAAGAAGCGAGCTGGGACAGTTCTCCAGAAAGGCTGGCTGTGGCTGTCCACAACACACAACGAAGTGAGATTCAGCCACCTCCCTGTTCTGTTACTGTGACTCTCCCTTGCTTGCTAAAGCCTCTCAGTCCTACTGGTAAATCTGAAAGCCTGGGGAAATTATGGAAATACCACTTTATGGCAGGCCAAGGGGGGGAAAGCTACCAAGGAAGTAAGTGTCCTGCTTCTCCTAAGCAATTTTACTTTCCTTCCTCTTCCAGTACCCCCCACCCGCCTTGTGCACACGCGCAAGGCAGTCTTCTGTAAAAGCCGGCCTGGGTGGCTCCATCGTCTATGCCGCGTCCACGCGAGGAAACAGATCTCCTCGGGCTGAGCCCTCGCAGGCGCTGCTGTTCTGCCACCGACCTGGATCATTTCACATTGGGCTTTAAACCGAGTTCATCTTTATTTAAAGGACTAACCACTCCATTTTAAACAATTCTTTGATTTGTGAAGAGGGAGGCAGACTCGTTTAGCCTCCCAACCTTAGCTTGAATCACGACACTGCCAGATCCCCCCGCTTGCAAGTGGGTTAGATGGGTTCCCCCCCCCCCCCCACAGAGCTGAGAAGAAAAGCAACCCCTCCCCGTGCAGGTCCAACGGGAATTGTGTGCACACAGTCTAAATCGGTCTGAAAAGCTGGCCTAGCTCCCTGCCTATTCACGATGCCTAGAAAACGGGCGACCAGACGCGGCAGTGGTGAGAGCCCCGACTCCCTGTCTGAGGTACTGGGTTCTAAAGCAGATCTTGGCAAGGCCCCTAATGGTGCGTCCAGCAGAATGATGCTCGCGTCACGTGGCTGCCAGGTGACCTTGGATCTGTGACTCCACTTTGGATCTGATCATTTCTCCTGGATTTACCATTAGGTTCTGTCCCTAAGAGGGTCCCCTCACCTGACCCGCAAGCTGGCTCAGTCTCGGCGCTAAGGTGCTCCAGGAAGGGGCTGGACAGAGACTAGTTCTTGACATCTCTTTGTGGTGCATGGGAACCACAGGGGTTCCTGTCCTCTACTAACAAATTTGCTTTTGTAAGAACTAGAGGATGTGTAATTCACCAAATAAAATTCTAGCATCTGCCCTTCCACTTGTGTTGAGAGAAATATTAGCTGATCTCTCAAATGTAGACGTTGAGAAAAGAATGACTGTGTTGATCCATCTTTTGCTTTTACACCATAGCTCCATTTTCCAAAAATATATATGTATGTACATATATATATTTCAGATTTACAGGGAATATTTTTATGAACGAGAAGACAACTGTCAATAGAAGTCATGACGTCATCTTCTCAGGAGACCTCGATGACCTCCATGCTGCCTGAAAAACTAGACTGACTGCCCACTTTGCCCAGCTCTTCCCGTGACCTGTTCTCCGACATGATGCTCTCTCCAAATTCCATCTGGCAGCTCCTGCGCTTAAACTGCTTTTCAAAGGGGCTCTCTTCGTGCCAGCTCCGCCGCGAGTCTGCCCTGTCACTGGGCTTCTGCCGCCTGCGCACAGAGTAGACTTGGTCACTGCACGTGGGCAGCTGGCTACAGCTGTAGGCAGGGTAACTGGCGTTGCCGCCATAGATGGCTGAGGCAGAGTAGAAGTGAGAGGACTCCGTGGCAAAATACCAACTATTGGTCAAGGAAGGGGTGGAGGTCTGGGGAGCCAAGATATCTGAGTGCCAGCCCTTGAGGCCCAGCCCAGCAGCGGACTTCGTGAGGTGTTGCTGGCTGGTGGAAAGGCCAAAGAGGAAGCCAGGGTGGTAATTGTCCTCCACACTCCCGCTCCGATGCAGTGGCGCTGGGAGGGCCCGCTGGGCGGCCCCATTGCTGCTGGTTCTTACTGAGTGTAAGCGCTTGCTCTGGCCCTCGGGAGGCCGGCTAGGCTGGGGCTTCGGGGGCATGTTGGCTTCCTCCGTATCTGGGCTGGTTTCTGGAGTCTGCTCTGATACTTCCTGAACTGGGGAGAACTGGCAGGGCTTGCTGGCCCCATCCAGCGTGGTGGAAGGTTTGTAGAATTCCAAAGCATCTTCTGACGAGGAGAAACCGTGTAAGGATGCCGCCACACTGGCGGAATATGAGACGGATTTGATGTCCAGGGAGAAGGAACGCTTGAGCTTATTGCTGTCTTCCAGCTTGTCTGAGGACAGGTGGAGCCCGCCGAGTGCCTGTACCAGGGGACTGTCCTCCAGCAGGGACGGCTGGAGGCTGGGCACGCCAGCAGTGTGCATGGGCCTCGGCCCTGCTGCCTCTGAGGTAGCAGAGTTGGCGCAGGGTGGACTGAGGGGTGTCTCGCTTTTCTGTCCACCCTCTGAGGCTGCAGGGACAGGTTCATTTGGCTTCTCCAGGTGCAGCAGCTTGAGTTTGCTCTTTGGCCCTGACACTCCAGTCTGGTTTCTAATCTTCCTCTCGTAGTCTAGGAGTTGGCCCAGAAAATTGAAGTTCGGAGATATGGTAGGTCTTTTTTCTTTTACAAATCTATGAAGAGAGGAAAAAGAAGAGGAAACCTAGATTTTACTACTGTTACGGTTTGAATGATGGTTTGGACCCCAAGGTTTCATGATGTGAAATTAGATGCTGAGAAGTGGTGAGGCCTAGGAGGCCTCAGGGGTCATGAGGACTGCATCACGGAGGCAAAGGTCTCATGAACAGATCAGTGATGTCTTATGAGACCCAGTGAATTCTAGCTCTCCTGAAAAGAGGCTGGTTCTCAGGAGAGCTGGTTGTTATTCTTTTTGTAAAGAATTATTTAGTTTTGGGAACCAGCAGTTAGCGTAATGGCTACGTCACTGGACTCCCATGTAGTCGACCGCGGTTCGTGTCCCGGACCCGGTGGCTTAAAACTCATGCCGGGCGCGTGTGTGTGCGCGCCCAAGATCCCGAGAGGAGAATGGAGGAGAAGGGATTGCAGCGTGACCATCCCCCCTGGGGGGTGATTTCTCGCTTTCTGTCTCTATGTCTCTGTCTGTCTGGCGAGCACACGCGCCCTATAGCAAAAACCTCTCCAAAAAAAAAAAAAAAGAATTATTTAGTTTTATTTATTATTATTTTTTTAATTTGCTATCGGGCACATGCACTCACCAGAGAGAAAAAGGGGGAGAAAGTGAGAAAGCAAGCCACCTGGTCCTGGACTCAAACCGTGGTCAGCCATGTGGGAGTCCAGCACCTTAACCATCCCACCTGCTGGCTCCAAGAGCTAGTTGTTATTAAAGAGCAAGCTTCTGACAGCTCTCCCTGCACATGCCAGCCATCCTCTATGTGTCTGACAGCTACGATGTAGGCCTAGGCCCTGGACTTGCCAGTCACTAGAATTGTGAGTCAAAATCAACCCCTACTCCGGGGCCTGCAGGTGGCATGGTGGTTAAGGTGCTAGATTCCCACATGACTGACTCTGGTTCAAGTCCCAGACCTGGTGGCTTGAAAATCACTCTGGGCACGTGTGCATGCATGCCCAAAGTTTTGAGAGAAGAACAGAGGAAAGGGATTGCAGTATAGCCATCCCCCTAGAAGATGATTTTCCACTTTCCCTCTCTGTCTCTCTCCAGTGAGTACATGTGCCCTATGACAGAGACTGAAAGGTAAATAAACAAACAAACCCCTATTCTCTTACATTCATCTACTCTCAGGTATTTTTGTTAGCAATGCGAAGACAGACTCACTATAGCTAGACATATTCTAACTATACCAAAGACAACGATACCTAAGAATATTAAGTGAATATTTAATATGGGAATTATGAAAGACCAAGTACCTTCAGGAGACAATTGGTTTAAAAGTCTGAGCAGCTGTCTCACAGTGAAGAGTACAAAGAATGCTTTGTTGGGAAGCCTCACGGCATGACCCTGGAAATACCAGAGGAGGGCCAGGCCCCCAGTGCTCTCGCTTTGGTCGCCTTACTTCAAGGACCAAAGGTCTCCAATGCCATTGACAGGGGCTGAGTCTTGGCTCACCACCTTGGCCTCGAAACACACACGCAACGATGCTGCCATCAGAAGTCTGGCAGGACGCACACTCTCCTGCTTCAACTTCCCAATGTCTTTTCCATGGTCCAACCTCCACCTGAAGTCCCCACAGTCACCTCTCGAGAAATTCCACATTTCAAATGAGTGATTAAAAAAAGGTGACTATTGGTTTCAAAGCACATATTCTGAGTTTCTTCTTTATTTTTACTCAACATGACAGAATAACCAGGTATGACGTGGTCTCTGCATGCTAAGCACTGTGCTAAAGCTTTGAAATATTTAATCCTCAAGACTACCCTTTATCAAAGTAGTCTTTTTCTTAAGTAAAAGGGGGTATAGAGAGCAGAAAAAATGTTTCAGAAGAAAATTACAGTGCACTTTTCACTAAATTTTAGCTTTGTCTCTATTTTTAGTTTAATTAAGATCTTTTGTGAAACAAAATGTGAAAAAGTGTTTAGTATGGGAGGGAGGGAAAGGGGAAGAAAAAAAGTGAAAGTACATTTAATTGACCAAAAAATGAGACGTTATTTGCAAATGATAATGTATATAGTTATTATCTTTGTCTTGACTGATATGCATGGTATTCGTGCAGGAAAAAGAAATGTTGTACACTGTTAAGATATATGTCATTAAATGGAAATTTTAAAAAAGAGAAAAAAGAATAAAAAAGAAAAAAGAAAAATAAACTTCATGGAAATCAATTCATCTAAAACAAAGTAATAAAGTGGCAATAACTGGCTGCAAATATAACAAGCATAAGTGCAGGGCCCTCACGACAGGATAGCTCTGCATGGCGAGGACCACGTTAGGGAGGAAAGCTGAGCAGAGGGCCCCACGCCTCCGGTCTCCTCCTCCTCAAAGCTCTTGAGGTAGGTCGTTTCTTTTTTCCAAATTTTCTACTTTCAGAAAAAAGTCCAACTGTTGAGATGGGCCTGCTCCGTGTGTCTGTATTTTTTATTTTGTATCACAGGACAACTAACCACCTCCACCTAGCCCACATACGGGACTCAGATTTACCAGTCACTAAGCGAAACTCTAGTTCTTAGAGGTATTTCCACTTGCCTGCCTTCTATTTTGAGAAACAGAGCAGCCAAAATTACACACTGCAAACTCAGGTCAACTCCACATGTACGCGGTTCCCCTTAGCGAATGGGATTTGCTAGTTACGTGACTTTACACTTGGACATAGTAGGCCTTTTCCCCACAGCAACATGAAGTTTGAAGCAGAGTAGGGATTCCATAGCGAGCATTCTACTGGGGCTTTTTCCCCTCCTGTGTCATTAAGAACACCATAGTTACTTAATGTGAGAAAGACACAGGCTCCCATAACTGGATAGAGATCTCTGCCTGAATTTGTTGTTCCTTAAACTCAAAAAGTAGCTGAGGATGAATATGGCATATGATAGGGCAGAATTCATGCTAAATAATAAAACTGCATTCTTGGGCTACCAGGTGGCGTGGAAGTTGAGGCAGCTGGATCCCACGTCTGACCTTGCGGTTTGCGTCTTGGACCTAACAGCTTGTAAATCATGCCAGGCGCATGTATGTTCATGCCTAAAGTCCTGAGAGGAGAATGAAGGACAAAGTACTGCAGTGTGGCCACCCCCACCCAGGGAGTTATTTCTCACTTTTTGTCTTTCTCTCTCTCTCCCCCCTCTCTTCTCCTCCCCACTCTGGGTCCCCCGTCTCTCTCTGGTGAACACACACATCCTATAGCAAAAGCAAACAAAAAAAGGGAACTCTTTTCCAATCTTTTTGAGACTAATTAACAATCTACAGCTCTCAAGGCCAGCAGGTGGTGTAGTGGTTAAGGTGCTGGACTCTCACATGGCCGACGGCAGTTCAAATCGCAGACCTGGTGGCTTGTAACTCATGGTGGGCGTGTGCATGTGCATGCCCCAAATCCCGAGAATGGAGGAGAAGGGATTGTGGAGGGCTATCTCTTCTGGGAGAGGAGTATGATTTCTTACTTTCTGTCTCTGTCTCTTTGGTGAGCACATGCGCTATAACAATAACTCCTCAAAATAAATGAATGAATGAATGAATGAAAATCCACAGCTCCATATAGAGTGTGACTAAAATAATTATTACTGGCTTCAGTCTGGTCTCCCACCCCATGTCTCTTCAAGTGTCAGATCAAATGAAAAGCCAGCACATAAGGTGTGCACCTGCCCTCACCTGTAGGCTTCATCTAACGACATGTCCATCCTCTTCATTATGTAGGCGATGGCAATGGTGGCGGAGCGTGAGATCCCCGCTAGGCAGTGCACTAGGACACACCCATTGGAGGCTTTTGCTTTCTCTGTGGAAGTTAAATTCAAGAAAGGTCACTCATAGCAACTGTGTTCATCAGTGAAATCATGTTTCCATTTATACCTGAAAACATCAAAGTAAGTCTCACCTATTCACACCAAATTTATCTTTTCAATAGTCTTTTCTTTTATCATTCATTTATTTTTACATTTTCCCACATTTACTTTATATATCAAAACATTTTTGCTCATACCCCATAGTTCTTGACAGTTAAACAACTTGCAAAATTTTGAAAAACTAAATTTTAAACATAATGCTCAAAATATTTGTTATAATTTTGTGACTCTATAACAACAGAGACAGTATGGTTTTAAATATTTTTGAGAAAATATTTACATGTCAACTACTTAAACTGTTGAAAAGCAAACACCCAGCTCACAAGTCACACATACACCTTCTCAGTTCAGTCCTGCCTACCAAGTATTCTGTGATATACTATCTGCTAGCAAAGACCGGTCTTTTTTTCTTCCTTGAAGGTCTTCCTCAAGATAATCCTCTGGTTGTGGCTGCTCTTTTGCAACCTCTACTGATTACAATGCTGAGCTGGAAAAGTCTACGTTATTTTTTGGTACAAATTCTTTCACACAGCTTCTCTACTTCTCTCAGCCAGGCAGAACTGTGTATGGTGCCAGGCCATCTTTCCAAGAGCTTCTGTTGGCTTACTTGAGATTTACCTTAGTTCCATAGTTTTCTGGTTTAATCTTCAGGTATGACATTCCAGTCAAAGCCCTGTCCAATAATGAATATTTCCAATTTCTGATGCAAGGCAAGAGGTATTACTAAACTTATGCAAATAATCCTTCTGCCACAAAAATAAGAATACTCCCAAATATTTTCCAATTCCAGAGGGGTCGGGAAGGGAGAAAAGTTTATATTTCCAATTTGAAGAAACAAACAAGAAGAAAAAACATTTCAAAAAATTGCTGAACCTATCAACAACTCAATAGAAAGCAAAATCCTTAATTTGGGAAAACAAAACATAGTAAAAAAAATCAGTAACATTTTACTCAAAAGTCATAAAATTCTATTTCACTAGTTCAGTCTTATGTAATTAATATATTTTTTGTTGAAATCTGCAGTGTGAATCTGTTGAATCTGTGGTCCGATCTTTCCATTTAAATCCTGGAAGTTAACATTCAACATTATTATTGATATTTCTTGTCCTCAGCATTAAGTTGAACATTTTCTTGGCTGCTTTTTGTTCTCCTGTTAAGTGTGTCTTTAGTTTTCCTGGTAAAGCACTCCTTTCGGAACTTCTTGAAGAGTTGGCCTGGTGTTGGCAAATTCTTTCAGGTTTTGTTTATCTGAGAATGCTTTTATATTTTCTTCCCATATGAAGGATAATCTTGCTAGGTATAGTATTCTTTTTTTTTTTATTTATTTATTTTTTTTGGAGAGGTTTTCGCTATAGGGCGTGTGCGCTCGCCAGACAGACAGAGAGAGACATAGAGACAGAAAGCGAGAAATCACCCCCCAGGGGGGATGGTCACGCCGCAATCCCTTCTCCTCCATTCTCCCCTCGGGATCTTGGGCATGCACGCACATGCGCCCGGCGTGAGTTTTAAGCCACCGGGTCCGGGACACGAACTGCGGTCGACTACGTGGGAGTCCAGCAACATAGCCATTACGCTAACTGCTGGTTCCCAGCTAGGTATAGTATTCTTGATTGATACTGTTTTTCACTTAATACTTTGAATACATTTTCCTATTCTTTCCTTGTTTCCATTGTTTCTGATGAGAGGTCTGATGTTAGACTGATGGGAGAACCTTTATAAGTAACCTGACATTTCTCTCTTGCCAATTTTAGTATCTTGTCTTTGTCTGTGGATTTGGCCAGTCTGGCTATGATATGCCTTGGAGAAGATCTTCTTGGGTTGATTCTATGTGGGGTCCTTTGTATTTCTTCGGTCTGGATATTTCTGAATACCTCTCTAGGTTTGGAAAGTTTTCTTCCAGGATTTCATGGAATAGATTATCAATGCCCTTATTAGCTTCTTCACCTTCTGGGATACCAATTATCCAGATATTTGGGCGCTTAATGGTATCTAGTATTTCTCGTACAGTATTCTCATTTTTTTGTCGATGTTATTTTCTCAGTTTTTTTTTTTTCTAGGTCAGAGATTTTGCCTTCAACATAGAGATTCGATATTCTGCATAGATCACTCTGCTTTTAATACTTTTGAGGGATGTTATGATTTCCTGCATTGCAGCCTTAATCTCTAACAGCTCCATTGATACTTTTTTATAGTGTGTATTTCTTCTTTCAAATCGTGAAGGAACTTCCTTCCTGGAACTCGTCTCTTTTCTCCTGCATCTTCTGGAGTTCATCGTCTCTCGGATCTTGCATCTTGTTTAGTTTTGTCATTATGAATATTCTGAATTCTCTATCGGACGTTTCCACGAGTTCCACTGTACTGTCTGTGGATGATGAAGGACTACTCTTTTCTCTTAGGGGAGGGATATTTTCTTGGTTTTTCATATTTCTTTCTTTCTTTCTTTTACTTTTCTTTTTTTTTTTAACTTTAAAAAATCTTTTATTGGGTACATTTGAGGTTTACAAAATGTTGAGATAAATACAGCTATATACAGATTAACATAATTTTTTTTCATTTGTGTGGTAAAAGCAGCTAAAATCTATTACACAAAAACTTACCTATTTCTTAATCTATTTTTTCATTTTTTGATCAATTAAATGGTTTTTCCCTGTTCCTCTCCTTCCCTATTACCTACCCCTCTATTATCCAACACCCTATTATACCATCTCTAGTACCTACAGTTGCCCTCCCTGCTATGATACCTTCCAATCTTTTAGTTTCTGTTCTTTCCTAAGTAAAAAATCAATTTTTTGTTTCAATAGATCTTTTTGGATCAGCTGCTGGCCTAGTGGTTAAGGCAGCTGAATCCCACACAGCTGACCCTGCAGCCTGTAAAACATGCCCAGAAAGAAAAATGGAGAGAAGACTGCTGTGGCACGACCATGCCCCATGGGGGATGCTTTCAATTTTCTCCCACCTATCACATGCACACCCAATTGTCAAAATTTTAAAAGGAAAAAAAAATACTGATAGATCTTTCATATTTGTTTATTTACTTCTGCTGTCACCCTTAACTCTTGCTTTCCTTCTAAGTTTGGTATGTGCTTCATTTGCTAGCTCCTTGAGGTGCATTGTTAGGTTATCTGAAACCTTTCTACTTCTTAAATGAAGGTGTTTATTGCTATAAACTTCCTTCTTAGCATGGTGTTTGCTATACCCCATAAGTTTCCCTGTGTTGTGTTCTCATTTTCACTTGTTTTGAAAAATATTTAAATTTCCTACTTAAGCCCTTCATTGGCCCAGTGTTCCAAGAGCATGATATTTAATCCCATATATCTTTACAGTTTCCTAAGTCCCTCTTTCTACTTTCTATTTTGATCCACTGTAGTCAGAAAAGGTACTTGATACAGATTTTAAAATTTTTGTTAAGGCTTATTTTGTAGCCTTACATATAGTCTATCCTGGAGAATGTTCCAGGGTGCTGATGAGCGTGTATCCTGCATCTGCTGAATGAAATGTTTTATAAATGCCAAATTAAGTCCATTTGGTTTAACTCAGATTCTTAATTCTCTATTTAGCCAGATTGCACAATGCATTTGCAAGAGACAGAGAGAGGAAAAACAAGAAGCACTCCAAATGGGAGAATGATTATTCTGCAATTCTTTCTCCATCTCTCCCTCCTTTGGGGCATGCATACACACATGCTAGCATGTTTCTTGGGCCACTGGGTCTGAGGCTCTAACCAGATGGTTGACCATATAGAATCTAGCTGCCTTAACCACCAGACAATGAGCTAGCCCAATTCAGACTTTATCAAGGGTTTCCTATTTAGATGATCTCTCCAGTCCTGGGAATGGGATGTCTATCTCTCCCCTTTGGATCCTGTAATATATGTTTTATATATTTGAGTGTATATGTAATTACCATCAAGTCATCTTGCTAAGTTGATTCTTCTATCATCATATAATGACTTCATTTCTACAAGAGACAGTAGGGTGGTGTGTGTTCATCAGAAAGAGCACACCTCCCCCAATGGGGCATGATCACTCCATTTCCACATCCTGTCACAATATGGGGCACACAAGGCTGGAATGTTTGTCAAGCCAGTAGGGTCAGGATTTAAAACAGTCAGTCATGTGAGACCTGACTGCTTTAACCATGAGGCTATGGGTCCAGTTCTCTTTTTACAAACTTTTTGTTTAAAAGTCTATTTTATCTGACATAACAAATCCTGCTTACTTTTGGTTTCCATTTCCATAAAACACTTTTCATTCTTTCACTTTCTGTTAATAAGTGATTACTACTGAAGTAAGATTTTTATGAAGTATATAGTTTGTCTTGTATTTTTAAATCTATTCCACAAGTATTTATCTAACCTATTTACATTCAACTAATGAGGATTTTCTATCATTTCATATTTTCTAATTTTGTATTTCACTTATTCCTTCATGTTAATCTTTGTGATTTGATGATTTTCTCTACAGTTAAGGATTTTCTTTCTCACTTGTGTATACTACCAGTGAGTTTTATACTTTCATGTGCTTTGTTTATGATGGCAGTTATCCTTTTACTTCCAGATGTAGCACTTCCTTAAGCATTTCTTGTAAATCTGGTCTTATGGAGACACATTTCCTCAGTTTTTGCTTGTCTTGGAAAGACTATTTTTCCTTCACTTCTGAAGGACAGCTCTGCAGGATAAAGTATTCTTGGTTGGCAGTTTTTTTCTTTCAATACTTTGAATATATCATGCCATTCTCTTCTGGCTGGTAAAGTTTCTAGAGAGAAATCTATTAGTCTAATGGGGATTCCCTTATATGTGACTTGTCCCTTTTCTCTTGTGGCTTTTAGAATTCTCTCCTTGTATTTACATTTTGATAGTTTCACTATACTGTGCCTTGGAGAGGGTCTTTCTGGGTTCAATCTTTTTGGGGGACCTTTGAGCTTCCTGAATCTGGATGTGCATCTCTCTTCCAAGACTTGTGAAGTTTTCAGCTATTATTTCATGAAATAATATTTCTATGCCTTTTCCTGTCTCTTCTCCTTCTGGAACTCCCATAACACGAGTAATTTGTTCATTTAATACTGTCCCATATGTCCTGTATTCTTTTTCTGTTTTTCTGACTGGATTATTTCAAATGACTTGTCTTCAAGTTTGGAAATTCTTTCCTCTGCTTGAAAAAGTCTATCATTGGGAACCAGCAGTTAGTGTAATGGCTATGTCTCTGGACTCCCACGTAGTCGACCGCGGTTCACGTCCCGGACCCGGTGGCTTAAAACTCACGCCGGGCGCGTGTGCGTGCGTGCCCAAGATCCCAAGAGGAGAATGGAGGAGAAGGGATTGCGGCGTGACCATCCCCCCCGGGGGGTGATTTCTCGCTTTCTGTCTCTATGTCTCTCTCTGTCTGTCTGGCGAGCACACGCGCCCTATAGCAAAAACCTCTCAAAAAAAAAAAAAAAAAGTCTATCATTAAAGCGCCTGAAGTGTTCATTCTTTTTTATTCTTTTTTTCTGTTTTTCTCTCTGGCTTTATTATTTCAAATGACTTGTCTTCAAGTTTGGAAACTCTTTCTTCTGCTTGATAAAGTCCATTGTTAAAGCTCCCAATTGTAGATTGGATTTCTTTCTTTGGCTCCTTCTGCTCCAAGATTTCTCCTTGGCCCTTTTTAAAGACCTCGGCTACTTCATGGACTGAATCTTTCAGATCATGTAATAATTCCATTAATTTGTTGAACTGCCTATCACTATTCTCTTGTATTTCATTGAGTTTCCTTATAATAAAAATGTAGAATTCCTTTTTAGATATTTCATAGATTTCCTTCATTGTAGGGTACGTTGCTGGAGTATTATTGTATTGCTTTGGGAGTGTCATGCTAGCTTGTTTTTTTCAGGTAGCTTGTATCCCTATATTGAGATTTGTTAATCTGGTGAATAGTTGTCTGTATGAGTTTTATAGGATGGTGTTCCAGGTGAAAAGACTTTCTCCAGTAGTTGTGTCCTAGGATGCCAGTTGTATAGACTATGTTGGCTTTGGCTCTAGCTAGGCACAGTGGTATAGTAGTATCTTCACCTGTAATCAGTAGCAGTGATTACTATAAGTGATGCAGTGGCCTCCCTGGCTGTTCTTGGAATGTGACAGGTGGGGCTTCTCAAGCAGCATAGTTATGTCTACACTCACTCTCACAACCTGATTCTTGAAGATGCAGAGGGTCAGGCCCTCTCTGAAACTGAGCTGTGGGCAAGGTTGCTCACTCTGCCACTTCCATGAGACATACAAGTATGTGGGGGAGGTAAGGCTGCTTCAATAGCTCTTGGTGCTAGTGTTTTTGAGAGAGGGTGTTTGCCCAGCTTCTCCTGCACAACGCAGGTGGGTATGGTCACAGGATGGCTTTGCCACAACCTGTGTGGGGGATGGTACAACAAAGACTGGACTTCTCCCCTGTGGTAATTCAGCAGTGTGGCCACCCCTGGTCACTCCCTAAATTGGGCTCAGGGCCCATGAGGGTTTTCTAATTCCTCTGTGATAAAATTCAGGTGTCGAAGGTGTCAATGTTACTGCTGAAGGTTTCTTGCTTATTCTTTCCCCAGAACAAGAAGTTCCTTCTAGCTCCTAGTTGATGTTGACTAGGACGATAGGGCAGGAGATACTGAGTGCTACAAAGCTTTCCTGAGTCTCCGTGCTCTGCAGTGTCTCTACCACACTCACACTTCACTCCAACACAACAATGAATATCATTTGCTTATTCTTTGTTTTGGTCCTTTTATCTTGAGAGGGATGTATGTTAGGCACTTCTAGTAGCCATCTTGTTGAAGTTTTTACAAAAGAAATTCTTTGAACCTGAAGCGTTCTGCAAGTCAGGCTACTGGAAAGATCCCAATTTGTATGTCAACAGTCTTCTGTGAGGTGGGTTAGAAAAGTGATTTCACATCCAAATTCTAACTCTGGGACAAGAAGAGTCCAGGGCAGACAGCGCTAAGGTCCCGGCTCGCAGCTGCCGGCGGTTGGAGGGCTGACCACGCTCTCACTGCCTACCCGCCGAATCCCCGGAGAGGACGAGCGGACCGCACGCCAGTTTCTCATATTTCTTGTGCCTCTGCAATGGTTTCTGGTCATTCTGTGACAAAATCTTTCCTCTACCTGTCTGAGTGTTTGGGGGTCAGAGCATAGGTTCAGTCACCCTGGTCCCTGAACGTGCCAGGACACACCTCAGATATAAAATGGCTTCTTGTCAGAGTGTTTTGGGGGTCTATAAGATCAGGCTTTTCCATTTCTAAGTTGTCTCCAAGCCATCTGTTCAAGATGCTGGTGTTCAAATAATTGTTCTTGACAGCTGCCACAACAGGGTGAATGATGAGCGTGGCTGAGGTGCCACTAAAGGTCTCTCTTCAATAGTTTTTTTTTTTTTTTTAAGAATTATTTTATTTAACTTTATTTATTCATTTATTTATTTCTATTTGACCAGAGAGGGACAGAGTGAGAGAGAGAGTGAGAAAGTGAGAAAGCAAGCCTCCAGGCCTGGAACACGAACCACAGTCAGCCATGCGGGAATCCAGTGCCTGTAACCACCATACCACCTGCCAGCCCCTCTGTAGTCTTTTGAGGAAGGAGAAGACAATTTCCTCCCCACTGACATGCAGGGCAATCAAGGTCCAAAGGAATTGGAGTTACTATTATAAGTCAAGTGACCTTTTTTTTTTTTTTTTTAAAAAAGAATTATTTAATTTTATTTATTTATTAATGAATTTATTATTATTATTATTCAATTTGACCAGAAAGAGAGAGAAAGCAAGCTGGCAGGTCTGGGACCTGAACTGTGGTTGGCCATGTGGGAGTCCAGCACCTCAACTACCATGCTACCCGCTGGCCTCTGCCTGATTCTTACTGCAGAGCTTTCCATGTATGTTTTTTACATTTTTTTAAGCATTACTTATTTAATTTAATTTATTCATTCATTTATTTTAATTTGACCAGAGAGAGATAGGGAAAGTGAGAAAGCAAGCCATCAGGTCTCGGACTGGAACCAAGGTCCGCCATGTGGGAGTGTCCAGTGCCTTAACTACCACACCACCTGCTGGCCCAGTGTTTTTTACATTATTATTGTCATAAATTTTCCTGCATTGTAATAACATGATTCTACTCACTTTAGAGTAGAAAATTTCAGAACTACAGAAAAGTATATAAAGAAGAAAGTGTCATCAACACCCCACACCTATAAGATATAGCTAATATTTTGTTTACTCATGCTATCTGACACTTCAATTTTATTCCCTATTATAAAAAGTTGGTATTTTTAATTTATTTTCAGTTCAAATACATCAGACATGTATTAGTATTTAAAAAAGAGAGAAGTGAGAAAGGAAGAGACTGAATTACAAGATACCATATAATGACCAAAAGGTGGAAGACTGAGTCACTTTCACAATGCAGACATTCATAGAACTTGTCTTCCTGAGCTCCCTATTTACAAAATGGCTCAGCTTTATTTTCTGAATTTAAGGAAAAAAAACATGTATACATTACGAATCAGGTTTCCTAGGGTGCTCTAACACAGACCAAGAGAACCGTTACCCTTCTCGATGCCCAGAAACAGGTCCCACTGCACCATCTCAGCCCCCACACACAGCAGAGCTCCAGGCACCATCAGAGCCGCCACCAGGAAATTCCAAAAGGACCAGCTAGTGCTGCTGAGGGACTTCAAAGTTTAGCAAGGGCACACGAAGTGATCATGCTGGCCTGGCAGCAACTCAGTCTCCCCAGTCCTACGACTTGACCCTAAACATGTACATGTGTGCTTAGCTGTGAGCTGTGACCGTGGAGCTGAACTCTTCCCTACCCACTCTGGGTTTAGTAGATAGTGCCACAAACTTGCCAAGCCTCACATTGAACATAATAACTAACAAAGAAGCAGGGAATCGGCTGTGGCAGCTGAGTAACACAGGGCCGCGCCAACACCAGTCTTGTTGCCTATGTGACAGAGCTTTCAGAGGCCTGGGGGTATGATTTACTATTCAAGCGTTGTGTATAACACATCGTAGGGGTTTTAGATAATACATGAATGACCAGGCAGTAAGCGCTTCCCCTTCCAGCTGGGGAAACCAAATACAATCCAACAATAACACAAGGACGCAGAGAGACAAGGCAACGACGACTAAAACAGAGTAATGCTGTGGCAGCCCGTGTATCTCAAGTGGCATCCGTCCTGTCTGCAGTCCTCTTCCCTCTCGGCTAGTCGGCACCTACCCCACACCACGTACCGTATCTCTCCCTTTGCCTTGCTAAGAACCACAGAGCTACTATTTTCATTCGGTTTCATTAGGTCTGACCATTCACATTTTTGTCAAAGTATTATACTTTTCCTAGTTCCCTATTAATTAGTTCTCACCTTTTATCCCATTTTAACGTGTATGGGCAGGAATATATAAATTTTTAAATCCCAATTTTTTATTATAAGCAGATTCAAACCTTTACTGGACTGGACTGGGTTAAAGTTCTTTGTTTTTTAATTTTTTAAATTTAAATTTTATTATTCTTATTTTTTTTAAATATTCAATTGCTATACATCATTTGGCTTGTAAAGAGAATTTACCCAACATGAAATATATCTCAGACCAGTCCAGTTATCATTAATAGGTAATAAACCATTTCTGTGTCCTACAAATGTCTTATATCTATTTTTTCTCCCTGATTTCCTTCCCTATACTCTTCCCTTCTCCCACCCTACTTCCACACTATCTATAGGATCCATAACTATTTTTCACTGCTTTTATGTCATTCAATCTTTCTGTTTTTTAATGCTGACAAGAGCCTCTCATTGTTTTAAATAATTATCTCAAAAACTAGACTATAAAGACTGACAAGGGCCTTGCTTCTAATACTCCCCAAAAGGGTCTAATACTAGGCACACAGCATGCATCCCGATACTGACAGACATTTTAAAAAGCAGTATCAAAAAAATTTGAAAAAAGCTGGAAATAAAATGATGACAATAAAGATGTCTTACGGGACCAGCAGTTAGCGAAATAGCTATGTTGCTGAACTCCCATGTAGTCGACTGTGGTTAGAGTCTCGGACCCGGCGGCTTAAACTCGCGCCAGGCATGTGTGCGTGTGTGCCCAAGATCCCGAGAGGAGAATGGAGAAGGAACTGCAGCATGGTCATCCCCCCTGGGGGGTGATTTCTCGCTTTCTGTCTCTCTGTCTTTCTCTTTCTGGTGAGTGCACGTGCCCTATAACAAAAACCTCTCCAGAAAAAAAAAAAAAAAAATGTTTTACAATGTTGAGGTTTCTGTATTTCAATTTTCTCTTTTTCAAATTTTCTGTCTTGTTCTTACACTGCTTTTATAATCACAACTCTTTGGATGATGTATTTTAAATACCAAATTAGGCCCAGCCACTGCAGTGTGCTAGACGTGGATTCCTGGTAGGCTGAGGCCACATGGAGGTCCAGATTCGAGCTGTCCACCTTAAACTATTGGCAATGGCGGACATGCCTGTGTCCTGGCTACTTAGGAGTAGGAGGACTGTGAATAGGAACCCTGTCTTAAAAACAAAACAACCCAAAACAACACACACACACACGTATGCAATATTATTTTGTAGTGGGGTTCATTAGCACAGTCTTGGCAGACGGGAGTGGTAAATTGAGTCTGAGGCAGAGGCAGTACTACACATAGATCTGGCAGAGGGGAGAAGAGAAAGTGTACAAGGAAGTCCTGAGGTAGGATGGAGCAGAGTGCCCAGGAAACAGCTGCCTTGGCTGGCGTCAAGCTGTGTGGGAAGTAACTAGAAAGCAGGTTTCAATGGCAGGGAGCAGGTGGGGAGGGACCTGGCAATGTTAGGCTAAGGCCTACTTTTTTTTTTTTTTTTTTTTGAGAGGTTTTTTGCTATAGGGCGCGTGCGCTCGCCAGACAGACAGAGACAGACAGAGAGATAGAAAGCAGGAAATCACCCCCCAGGGGGGATGGCCACACCGCAATCCCTTCTCCTCCATTCTCCTCTCAGGATCTTGGGCACGCACGCACACGCGCCCGGCGTGAGTTTAAGCCGCCAGGTCCGGGACTCGAACCGCGGTCGACTACGTGGGAGTCCAGCGACATAGCCATTACGCTAACTGCTGGTCCCAGGCCTACATTTTTAATGCAGGAAACTAAGGTGCCTCTGCAGGTTGCTGAATAGGGAACAAGGCAACGTTGGTGAGAACTGGAAATAAAACCAGCAGGCTGCCACCTCAGGAATGTGTGGATGAAATCTAGGCTAACAGGTGAGAGGACCGAGAATGAAAAGGGTAAGACCCACTGACGACACAGAGGAAGTGATAAGTAAGTGAGGTTACAGAGGACAGGACCATGGAAAACATGAAAAATGAAACATCTCATAATTTAAAAAAGTTTTAAGAGCCAATTATGAGCCTGGTACTTTACAAGGTATACAATACACACACACCATCTGTTTTGTTTTGAAAGTTTGCATAGGGCAAGTGCAATCACAAGACAGAGAGAGAAAGTGAGAAAGCACACCACCCCAGGGGATGGCCTCACCTCCCATTCTCCTCTCAGGATTTTGGGAAACCCAGACTCCTGGTGTGTTTCGCAAGCCACTGGGTCTGAGACTTGAACCACACAGTTGGCCATGTGGGATCGAGCCACCTTAACTAGGTACATGGCACATGGGAAGTCACTCTCTCTTAATGTTACTAAGAGTGAGCAGCGGTTCCTTGCTCAGCCACTCTTCACTAAAACTGCATTTTGAATATCCGTCCCCAATTTACTACCAGCAGACCTGATTCCACAGCACCGAAATGTCACAATAGCAGCAAGGAATCAGAGACACTTCAGCAAAGGCCCAGGAAGCAGAACAGAATATGGTATAAACCAGATGCTGTCATAGCCACTGCCAGGGAACTGACCAGGGGTGTGTGTGTGTGTGTGTGTGTGTGTGTGTGTGTGTGAGCATTCTGTTAGGTCCAATGCTACCTGAGATTATTGGACTGAGGCTTAGAAATCTCTGACATAAAGACTTCAGACATAATGGAATTAGTTTTTGTAAGATTTGACTTTTCTCTGGGGAAAACACAGCAGCAAGGCAAGAGGGAATATCACCAAGGATCCCAAATGTCTTTCATAGGATTTGAAAATGTGTATAATGCGGTACCTCAAAACTTAACTGATTTTCAACACTTGAATACATAATCACAGATCCTATGAGTCTTAGCCTTGGAGTGTAAAAGGCAGCTAGAACGCTGTAAGCTGGCCTCTTAGGCACAGCGTGACACGGGTGTCACCTTGACGACCACATGAGTAAGCAGCATCCTATCGTTTTCAGACTTTTGAAATCTCCGAAATAGGCCCCTTTTCCCTTAAAGAAAAAAGGGGGGGGGGGGCAGAGAGCGGGGAGGTACATGCAGCCTACCTATCTATACGAGACCATAACCCAAAGGACTTGTAATATTCTTTGAGCTACTTACCAATGAAATCTACTGATTTGTCCAACCAGGGAAAAATTTTCTCACAGAAGCTATCATTCACAGGCACCCTCAGGAAATGAGACTCTGGGATGAAGTCAGGCTTTGGACAGGTATTGCTGGCATTCAGCACATAACCGATCCCATTCTGCTGCATCAGCTCCTACAGAGGGAAGAGCAATTAAAGTGACTAATAACATACTAACATGATTATTGAAGGAGTAAAAAGTTTGGGACCAGCAGATGGTGTAATGGCTGTGTTGCTGGGCTCCCATGTAGTCGACTGCTGTTTGAGTCCCGGACCCGGTGGCTTAAACTCACGCCGGGTGCGTGTACGTGTGTGCCCAAGATCTGAAAGGAGAATGGAGGAGAAGGGATTGCAGCGTAGCCATCTCCCCTGCGGGTGGTTTCTCACTTTCTGTCTCTCTGTCTCTCTGTGTCTTTCTGGCAAGCGTATGTGCCCTATAGCAAAAACCTCTCCCCCCAAAAAAAGAGTAAAGTTCACTGTAATGATAAAAACAAACCAGTTTTCCTGAACTTATCAGAGTTTATTTACACTAGTGAAATTCAAATACCTGGCAAAAGGACATATAGAGACTTAAGTTTAGAGTGACAGAATTTTAAGGACCAAAAAAGTTGTTTAAAATAGTATGTGTGAAGATCACACATCATTAATATAGTCATTTCTGTTATCTTCATTACTAAAGAAACAGAACAAACAATACAAAATAAGACAACAGTTTATATATTTTAGAATATATACATAAAAACAAGAACATTTTCTTCCTATACTGACCTTGTTGGTTCTTCTCTTAGATACAGTCCCAGGCCTCCCTCTTGCTCTCTAAACATTCTCTCTGAAGACTGCATCAATCTCCACAGCTCTACATGCTGGTGACACCTGTGTGCGTGTGTGTGCATGTGTGTGTGTCTTCTTAAATTTCCAACCATATCCAAATACCTACTGGGTATTAGTATGTTCTGCAGGCTCTTCATATTCAAAATGTCAGAAACTAATCAACACATTATCTTCCTCCCTTCTCTGCTCCAAACCCCCATTTCCTTTCCAATCCCTAAACGGGTTTATGGTAGTAACATCTACGCAGCCAGCTGAGCTAGAAAAGATCAGCTCACTTCTGTCTCTTCCTCGTGACCTTTATCCAAATGGTCGCCAAACCCTCTGGGTGTCATCCCTTCCGTTACCCTCATCTCTCTCCCCACTTGCTCAGGGGATGGTCCTCACCAAAATCACTAAAAAAGCCATCAGGGAGCTCTCAAAAGTTGGCAGGGGTGTCCAAACCAATCTAAACAATGAGAAAATCCTTTTAATAATGAAAAGCAGCAGAGTGGTAGATCCATTCTAACTTCAGCGTGTCTCATGTCCCGCTCCTGTCCCTCCAACCCCCAGCATCACAGGTAGGCCTACTCTCTGTGCCTTGGTTCACAACGTTCCTGTGCTAGAAGGCAATCCTCTTTCTTCCTGATGCCTGTCCTCCCATGTTTCCTACTTTGTTTAACCTGATCTATGAACTCCTTCTTCCCACGGGTGCGTAATTAACCATTCCATTCTCCACCCTTCCGAGAGTACTCCGCTTGCACCATTAGCAAGGCTCCTAGTGTGGTGTGCTTCCGTGAAGATAATCTTGTCTACCCTAGTAAGTAGTAATGGGTGAGATCTTGGACCAAGTCTTGCTTGTCCTACTTTAGCACCAGGCATATAGTTCCACTGAGTGTCTACCTGACATCCATCGACCGTTTACTGGGAAGGCCGACATGACCCTGCTTCCTTCAGTCACCCATTGCTGCTCTCAGGGAACGTTCCAAGCCTGGGATCATTCTCTCATTCTAAGTAACCTTGGGCATTACTTCCTTTTCTTGGAATGCTACCTTTTCTTTGACTTCTTTCCAACTACTTGAAAGGTAGTTGGTAATTTTCTTCATATTTTACCCTCCTGAAACATGCCAGTTTCCTAATCTCTTCATTTACCACATCTGAAGCAATATATTTTTATTTTACATAAAAGAAGAGCTGTATAAATCCAGATGTGTTTTCAACCCTCTCTCATCTCTGAGCTGACAGTGTCAAGAAAGTTTTTGTATGGTACCAGTGGGTGGTGTGGTGATTAAGGTGCTGAACTCCAGTATGAGTCCAGCAGTGGACTGCAGTTTGAGTCCCAGACCTGGTGGCATGCTTTCTCACTTTCTCTCTCTCTCTGGTGAAAATATGTGCTCTATAGCAACTTAATAATAATAATAATAATAATAATAATAAATAAAATTAAATAAATAATTCTTTAAAAAGAAAAAAGAAAGCTTTGGGAACCAGGTGGGCTTCTCAGATTTACTAATACCTTTCAGCATGCCAGAGCCCATGTCTTCAGATGGTCTCATCTGTTTCTGTCAGGTTAATAATCAAGCTATGAAACGGTTTTGCCACAACCTTTAAACCTCTGTTCATGTAGCAAAGGTTACATCTCCTTCACTATGGGTGAACTGAAGCTACACTGAGCTTATCTACAGTACATCTGGTCAACTACAAGGTACAGAAACTTGTTCAGTATCTCCCGTGGAAGAAGTAGGCCATCAGAGTGAAAGCAGTCTTTGAAGGCCCTTCTCACCAATGGTCCTTAAAGAAATAACTGTGTTTTCTTTCTTCTTTCCACCAGCAGCGATATAGATTCTTTAAATTAAAAATAAGGGATAATAGTAATATCCCCTTCCACCCCTCCAATAAGAAAGATATCATAAAAGTTTCTGAGCAAAAGGAGTGATACTAACAGTGTTATCTATTATAAACAATCAAAAGATGACAGACAATTCTCACTGAGGACAAATGTGCTGCAAGTCACTATGACCGTGAATCAGATTCTCCAGAGACCATAATAATGTACACTTCTGAAAAGTGACCCAATAACCTACATTTTATAGAAATGACAACCTTGTTTCAGTTAAAAAAAAAAATTGTTGAGCATCTTTGCCAGAGGATATGGCGCATATTAAGAAAATATCTAGGGGCCAGCAGGTGGTATGGTAGTTAAGGGTCCTGGACTCCCACATGGCCAACTGTAGTTCGAGTCCTTGACCTGGCAGCTTGCTTTCTCATTCTCTCTCTCTCTCTCTCTCACTCTGTCCCTCTCTGGTCAAATTTAAATAAATAAATAAAGTTAAATAAAATAATTATTTTAAAAAAATAATAAAATATCTAACATCTAATGAGTGCCTACTATGTCCCATATATATTGTAAGCATTTAAAGAGCTTGTCTCTGGGTCAGTAGGTGGCATGGTGGTTGAGGTGCTGGACTCCCATGTAGCTGACCATGGTTCAAGTTTTGGACCTGGTGGCTTGCTCTCTCTCTCTCTCCTTCTCTCATCAAAATAAATAATAATAATAATAACAAATAAAATAAATAAATTTTTTTTAAATAAAGAGCTTGTCTCTATTAATCCTCACCACTACGCTTTGATGTGGGCACTGTTTTTTTTTTAGAGATTTCTGTTACAGTTCACTCGTACCCACTGCAGAGACAGAGAGAGACAGAAAAGGAGAAATTATTCCCCAGGGGGATGGCCACACCATAATCCCTTCTCCTATATTTTCCTTTCAGGATTTTGGGCACATGTGCACACACACACACACACACACACACACACTTGCTTTGCCTGAGTTTCAAGCTGCCGGGTCAGGGACTTGAATCGTGGATGATCACGTTGAAGTCCAGCACCTTAACCACTATACTACCTGCTGGCCCTAAAAATTTAAAGTTTTAATTTCATTCTTTTTTGCTCTTTTTAACTAAAATAAATTAAAAGGCAAAACAGCAGCATTCCAGTCATGGACTGTTTTGAGGACCCCTTGGCAGTGACTCAGGCTATGTGACAGGAGACTTGTCCAGGCTGTGTGTCTTGTTTCTCTGTCATTGCCACACTGCAGTCACAGGCCTCAGAGCGCGGCCTCCCACCCTGTGTTTACATGAGGAGCCCCGTGCAGGTGGAGAGCTGGTTGCCTGCACTCGGCCCAGTTCACTGCACCCTATCTCAATAGCACTATGTGGTCAGGTGCATAGAAACACAAAAGGAGGCAGCTCTGCTCCAATGGCAGAGACATCAGTAAGCTGGGACCAGGAGATGGCATAATGGTTATGTCGCTGGCCTCCCACATAGTCGACCACAGTTCAAATCCCAAACCTGCAGCTTAAAAACACAGTGGGCACATGTGTATGTGTGTCCCAAGTCTTGAAAGGAGAATGGAGGAGGAGGGATCACAGTGTGATCTTTCTAAAGCATTTAACTTAGGTCACAGAAAACCAACTCTCTTCCCTCATTTATATTTCATAAGTGCACTTATGAAATATACTTATGAATAATAATGATGTGTTGATTTTAATTAATGTACATAATTATGAGTGCACTGGCCTAAACAAGTTTGAGAACAAACACAACTGCTTTCTGCTACATATAATATCATGCAGATGGCGGAAGCAGACACGCTACAGAGTAGTCTACTGCTAGCCCTGTGCATAACATGAGTAGGAGATGTGGCTGAATCTCTGAAATTAGTTTAAAAAGTTCCTGAAGCTTCATATAATTAATCTACTAGCTTTTTATCTTGATTATTTTTTCTTCATGTTCTTAAACTTTTTAAAATTTATTTCTTCCATTAGCAAGAGACACACCCCCAACAGAGTTTTCATACTGCAATCCAGCCCCAGATCATGGGCACCATGCCCAGGGTGCTCAGGGAGCTCTCCTGATTTGAACCAGCAAACTTGCCATGTTTGCCTCATACAGCATTACATTTTGCTGCTGTATTACTGTCTGGACCTCCTTGTGTTTTTTCATTTGTTGTTTTTTTTTTTTTTATGAATGTACATATAAGTGGCTGAAAGGGCATCTTAATTTGTTTTTTAATTTTGCCAGAGAGCACATGCGCTTATGGGGGGCTGAGAAAGCACCCTCCATGGGGAATAGTCATGCTGCCAATTCCTTCTCCATTTTTCCCTTCTTTTGAGATTTGGGGCATATACACCTAGCATGTTTCTCAAGCCACTGGGTCCGGGACTCAAACTGTATGGTTGGCTCTGCCATGCAGCCACCCTAACCACCAGACCAAAGGCTGGCCCGCATCCTAATGTTTTCATTAGGAAATGAGATGAAATTATTACTATGAAGAATGAGTCTATTTTATGCAATAATAACTGCTTTTATTCATAGATGAATGTCAATGACTTCTTACTAAATTGTAAAGAGATATTTACATTTATACTCTTTTGTTTCAGTATGTTGTATAAAACATATGCAATTGGATATTTACTCTGTCCCATAATTAAGCATCATAATCTTTAGGATTCCAGAGAGCAGTCATCTTACACTGTGAAATATTCAGCTCAACTTTATTCTAAATTTGCTAAAACATGCTCTTTACCAATAAGATAATCCTTCTTTTCTGGTCTTCAAATATGCTTCCAACACCTAGGTCTCACCGCTCTTTGACCTCCTCACCTTAGCCACTCACTCCCATAAATCTGTCATAGCCTCTGTCATTTCCGATATCCACAAACCCTCACAATCTCAACTACATGCAACCCACTTGGACCTCTCTTCCTCTTTCCAGTTCACTCTCTTTACCACTACTCCTGGAATCCTTCAACCCCTCCAGGACCTATCACTATCTGTGACCCTATCCCACTTTTCTCTGTCCCTCATCCCCAATATCTTTCATCTTCCTTGCCCAACTTCAACTGTAAAGTCATCATTACAATCACTTCCTTGCTCTCACCCTCAAATCCTTTGCCCCAATCACTTCTTCCCACTACAACACTTCACACTTCCGACCTTAGTGGAAGCTAATTCTCCACCTCTCTGCATCTGCATTCATGCATCTGACCACAGGAAACAAAACGAAACAAAACAAAACAAAACACTCATCAATGCCACCTGATCTCACTTTCAATTCATGCTCCTGGGCAATCACCATATTTCCCTAGTCTGTTTACATTCCTTCTCTCCATTCCACCTATTTCCCTTTTCCTTCAAACTTCGTATATGTTTTTGATCATCTTCACTCTCAGCTGATGATCTTGTTTCCTACTACAGTGGAAAAACTGAAATATTCAGAAGCAAGGTTGGATAAATGTCCGCCACCGCCTTTACCCTTCTATTATACCAGCACATGCACCTGTATGCGTTACATTCCCACCTGTTATCATAGACCGACTGTTCATGCTTCTAAGGAACATCCCTCCACTTGCTCAATAAATCCCATTCCCTCCTACTCAAGGCTGCAGCTCTAGCTATTCCATCTCTCCTACATCGATTTTCCACTCTACTAGATGATCCCTCCCACCAACAATCAACAAACCACTCTTCCTCTCATTCTAAAAATCTCATTCTCTCTCACCACCACTTTTCCTCCAGCTCTTATTACCCACGTCTTTTCTCCTCTCATGAGCAAATTCCTTGAAAGAGCTGCTAAGACTGTACTTGCTGTCTCCAATTTCTCTCCTCCTGTTGTCTCTGTTATATCTTCCTATTCTATTTTCTATCTACCCCCACCATTCTCCCAACCCTGCTCATAGCGCTCCACGTTGCTAAACCCAATGACCAATGCTTAGTCTTCATCCTTCTTGACTTACAGCACCATTTGGTACACCTGGTTACTCCTTCCTCCTGGAAAACACTGTTCATTTGTTTCCTGGACTACTTCAATCACTTGATTTCCTTTCTTCCTCAATATTTACTTCTAAATATCCTTTTTGGGGGGCTTTTCAACTTCCAAGATTTTCAATGTTGGAGTGCCCAATGGCTTAATTTTTTTCTCCTCCTCCATCTATATTTTCTCTCATAATGACCTTATCCAGTTTTACAACATTAAATACTGTCTATGTGTTAATAACTCCCTCTTCCTTCAGGGACCGCTCCCTGAGTTCACATATCCATCTGCCTAATGAACATCTCCACTTGAATATAATGGGCATTTCAAACTTGGCGTGTCCAAAACTAAACTGTTCTTTCCATAGGCTTCTATATCTCAGTTAACAGAAACCGAATCTTCCATTCTCCTTGACATCTCTCTTTTCTTTTTCACATAACTCTACCATACGATCTATAACATTCTGTTGGCTGTACTTTCAGAGTAACAGCCAGAATCAAGCTCCTTCTTACCATTGCTATCACCTTGACTCCAACAGACCCCTACCTCCCACCCTGTAGGGAATTCAGCCAACTTCAATATAGGTGCTACAGTGATCCTAATAAAATGTAAGTCAGATCACCTTACGCCTCTGTTTAGGACTTTTGATGACTCCCTTTTCTCTCAGAGTAAAAGCTTACATCCTCACAAGACCCATCAAGTCTTGATTTGCCTCATTCCTCTTTGACCACACTCCGCCCACGCTCATTCTGCTCCAGTCACTTGGGTCTCCTCACTATTCCTTTATCATACCAGATACACTCGAATTTTTGCATCATTAGCTGCTTCTAGCTGTACAGCACTTCCTCCAGATGTCGGAATGGCTCACTCTTTGACCACTTTTCACCGTCTGTTCAAATGCCTCTGTCTCAGTGAGGCCTATCATTTCACTACAACCTGGTCCCACAGCCACTCCTTGCCCACTTCCACCGTGTTCTTTATAGAGCTAATCACATCTACTGCACTCTACAACTCATCCACTTAGCAGACAGACTATCAGGTTTCCCCCTCTATAACGTAAGCTCATGAAAGCAGAGACTTCTGTCTCATTCACTAATGAATGTACTAGAACACTCTCACACATATCAGAGGCTCATTCAGTATTTGCTCAATGAACATGTGAATGAACTGCTATCCTTAACGAGACTAAGCTCAGGGTCTCATAACTAGTTTACTAGCATCTTTGGATGAACCTTTGTATATGTTCCTCACATATTCTCATTTTACAAGCCATGGTAAATGTCACTAATTCACACTCAATTCATAATTTGTGGAAGTATTTCATTTCAGTTGACAATTTTAGATTCTTGAATTTGTTAAGAGAGGGTTTTCCAAGTAAATTAACAGCATGGAGGTCATTTTTAGAAAGTGTATTTATCTTAACAAATTTTAAGCACATGGTAAATTGTTTGCATACGAACAAGGTGTACTGATTTCAAATTAGGCTATTCCGAATCATCTAGGGCTTTCTGAGCACCCAGGTACTCTGCAGCAGTGCTCTGGGGCATGAGACGCATTCTCAGTGAGGGAGGAACAGCCTACTAGCAGGCATCGGGCTGCACAAGTATCAGTGCTGCGAAGAAGTAACTGGCCAATGGAACGCAGTGGAATAAACGAAACAGCACCGGAAAACAGAAGTAAAACCCAAGGGGAGGCTTCTGAGAGGGCCATGGATAGCAGGAATTGAGCTTGGCAGGTGAAGCTCAGATTAGAGTACAGGCATTCTGTATAGAGTATTGAAAGTAAATGAAGACAGGGCTGGCTTAGTGGTTAAGGGCGCTCAATCCCATATAGCAACTGTGGTTTGAATCCCAGCCCTGGCAGCTTGAGAAAGACGCCAAGCACATGCGCATGTGTGCTTGCGTGTGTGTGTGTGTGTGTGTGTGTGTGTGTGTGTGTCTGTACATGCATGTGTGCCCAAGATCACAACAGGATGGAGAAATGGAGGAGAAGGGGTTACACTGTGACCATGCCTCATTGGAGGGTGCTCCCCCCCTTACTCTGTAGCAAGCAGATGCACCCTCTGGCAATTGAAAACAATCAAACAAAATAGAAAGTGAATGAAGACAAATGGAAGTGCAGACGTACCTGGGAACACAGACTATTGTGGTCTGTTCAGACACTAAGAAAGGATGAGCAGGACAAGATAACAGATGAGTCAACTAAAAAGGGAGAATTAGATCCTCTGGTGTCTTAAACATCAAGCTTAAGAGTTGTATGGTCAAGCTAAAGAACTTTATCAAATGCCATAATGAGAAGGCTGATCAATTCATTAAACTGAACTTCTAGAAACCTCTCATTAGAAAATTCATTGGTAGTGAGACTAGCAGATGACGTAATGGCTACGTCACTGGACTCCCACATAGTCGAGGTGGTTTTAGTCCTAGACCCACCAGGTGTGTGTGCATGCATGCCCAAACCCAAGAGGAGAATGGAGAAGGGACTGCAGCGTGGCCATCCCGCCAGGGGGTGATTTCTCGCTTTCTGTATCTTTCTGTCTCTCTGGTGGGTGCACACACTCCATAGCAAAATATCTCTCTTAAAAAAAAAAAAAAGAAAATTCACTAGTAGCTACTGTTGAATCTTGGTATAGCACAGCCTATTGAAAAGTAGATGGGTACTACACCTAGAAAAGGCAGAGAACAGCACTGTGAGTTGCTGTTCATTAACTGTATGATCTTGGGTAGGTTAGGTTACCTAACCCAGCTCAGCTTTAATTCCCTCCCCTGTAAAATAGGGCTAATGGTGTACATTGTGTAAACCTGATGCAAGGATGAAGTGAATGTAATACAGTTTCATTAAATGTTAGTGTCTAGGTTATTACATTTCTCTGTCCTGTCAGAACTGGACAAGCACATGTGCCTGGTATGGTTTTCAAACTGCCAGGGCCAGGATAAAAACCTTGCCTGCCAGCCATGTGGGATCTGGATAGCTTCCACCAGGCCAGGGAGCCAGTCCTTGAAAGTCTTAAATTAAATATGGGGCCAGCAGATGGCAGAATGGTTATGTCACTGGACTCCCACATAGTCGACGGCGGTCTAAGTCCCGGACCCAGCAGTTTACAACTCATGTCAAGTGCATGTATGTGTATGCCCAAAATCCTGAGAGGAGAATGGAGGAAAAGGGACTTCAGCATGGCCATCCCCCCAAGCCCTGGCAGGTTATTTCTTGCTTTCTGTGTCTCTCTGTATCTCTGGTGAGTGCACATGCCCTATAGCAAAAACTCTCTAAAAAAAAATTATATATGGCTTGCATTATTTTTCTGTTGAAGTGGTCGGTACACAAGATTCTAAGGAGGGCCAGCTGGTGGCATTGGTAGTGAAGGTGGCTGAATCTCACATGGCCAATACATGGATTAAGTCTGGACCCAGGGGCTTAAAAAATATGTGGTACACACGTGTGCATACTCAAAATTCTGAAAAGAGGAATGGAGGAGAAGGGACTTTGCCATGGCTATCCCCTGTAGGGGGTGCCTTCTCATTTTCCTTTTCTCTCTGTCTCTCTCTGACCGGTGCACATGCCTCTCTCACAAAATTTAAAAAAGAAAATTACAAAAAAGGAGATCCTAAGGAAAAACGTCTCAATTGTAACTCAACAGACTGTTAAGCTCTATGAGTCTTTTGTAATGCTTTGCCATAGAGAATTTCATTTTCCAGGAGATAGAGTATTTTGGGTTATATAAACATAGAATTTAAAATCAGAGTAGTGAAGTTTGTATATGCTCTGACACTGACCAGCACTGAAGTCACCATCGTCTTTGGTGGGTGATGTAGCCACTTGAGGCCAGTTGACCTTCAAATCCTATTTATGAGGGTTAAATGCAATAATATAAAGAGCCTGACTTCTTTAAAAAAAATTGCTAGAAGGCACATGTGCTTGCTAGAGAGAAATAGGGAGAAAGTGAGAGAGTGAGAGAGAGAGAGAAAGCAAGAAAGTGCCTCCACATCCACCCAGGATCTTGGTTATGCTGGAATCCCATCTCTTCAATCTCTCCCTCGTTTCAGGATTTTGGGCACACACACATGCCCAGCATGTTTTTCAAGCTGCTGGTCTGGGACTCAAACTGTGTGGTTAGTCACTTGGGATTCAGCTGCCTTAACCGCCAGGCCATGGGCTGGCCTGAGCCTGACATTTTAAATGGTAAATAGCATGAGCCACCTGAGAAGATTTCTCTGATGCGCTTTTAACATTTTAGTGTCACTTAAAAAAATTAATAAAGTTAGTGGCTTTGCGGTTAGAATTTTAATTTAAAAAAATGTCCTATTAGGGAAGAGTAGAAAATCTACATCTGTGAAATTCCTTAAGAAGAAAAGAAGCATGTTATTTTTCCTATAAAGTTTAAATCACTAAGTTGAGGAAGATCAGTTATGTTTTTTGGAAATAGAGGCAAATCTGGTTCTGCAACTCAACTAGGTGACACTGGCAATTCCTTACCATTTTTAGAATATCAGTTTCCTCATTTACCAGAGGAAAGTGGTTGACTAAATGATCTCTAAAAGCCCCTTCAGCACTAAGGCGCTTGTGAAAAACTGATCTGGAGCTCAGATGTAAATTTCCATTCATTGCTTTCGAACCTGTCCATCCTGCTGTGCATTCCCCTAGTTCACACAGCTATTATAAAGAAGCTTTCCAACAGTCTTCCATAAGGACTCCTTGACCAAGCTGTTGTCCTGCCCACATCCGTAAACTCATTCTCCCCCTGCAAACATTTCCCTCAGTGCATCTTCATACATATTCTACTTAACATGTCTGGAAGTCAATGAAAAACAGCAAACTATCCTTTCCCCTATCCTCAACCCCAAGTTCTGGGTTAACTGCTCTTACCGTGTAGGTGTTTAGTTGCTCACTAACATATCTGCTAAATCTGAAAAAGGTTTATAGTAAAATAAATGTCCTACTAAGTTTAATGTCAAAAGTAACAGAAATGATCTGTTGACAATTATTTGTGGAACTACCTGCGGGCTGACTAGTTCAAGTTTACCAGGATTAAGTAGTATCCCTAACTAGGGACATGAGTTGATTTTCTGATCTGGGGATTAAATATACCATCTCTAGCTTTGTCCTAGGAATGCACATGACTTTTGGAAACTGTAACATAGTTTGCATATCTCTCAAAGAATTAATAATCACATGCTCGAAGGCACTGTGACCCCACCAGAAAGCTCAAAACAAACAAATCATATCGAATCTCAAATAGGCAGATCTCATAGTACGAGCAGATATAGTAACAGAGTGTAGAAGCGTAATTTTGAATAGACAAGAGTTTGGGGGGAAGAGAATGTCTCACTGCAGCCCAACAATGGGGTATTTTCCCCCCTACTTGGAAAGCTTTGCTTTCCATGTGCTAAAGAAAGTCAGTGTGGAAGCTTATTTTATGGACAACCTAATTCTTCAAGGAGAAAATGTTAAGGCACACCGCCCTTTATACAAGAAAGTGGCACTCACAAGTCATCAGTATTTAAATTAAGCTCTTTGGCTGCTTTTTCGATTTGTGGTGATACACATTAATAGGCTTTAGATAAAATCACTTTTCCAGGCAGAAAGAGTACCACTGTCTAGCACTAACTGGTTAGGAGCATAAAACTGTGGTGTCGCCATGCAGTTCCAATGTCGTTGTGCTTGTACCATTATACACCAAGGCCTCAGCCCACGAGGCACTCCCCTGCTAGGGCACGCCATGTCCTTTTCAGCAAGAATCCATGCTCTTCCCTCTTCTTTCTCAATCAAACTGCTCCAGGGAGCGTTAGGCCCCAGGGGCTGGTGGCACACCCTTTTAACCTTTGCCCTCACCATCTTTCTCCTACCTCTCCCACCCCCTCCAGCCAGCAGGCATGGAGAGGACCTTCCTCAATGCTTACCCAACCTGAGCCCTTTTCTAATGTGCTGCAATAAATAAACATGTTTCTAAATAGAAAATACTGTGGGAAGTATTGTTCTAAGTGTGGCCAATTATGACCTGACAATTCATATCCTGAGCAAATAAGGCTAACTGGCTGGAAAATCCTGTCCGACTTTGGGTCTCATGGACTTAGAAGGAACAAGCAAACATGAGCACGTTTTAGGTTTCCTGGGGCAATAAATAACTTCAAACAAAAGAACATTCTGAAAGATGAGGCGACCATTAACTAGGAGTCACAGTGAAAATGGGGTACTTCCCTTCTGGGGGGGGGGGCGGGTGATTGCTGTCTCTCCAGCAGCTAACAATAAAGCTGGCAACGAAGGCGATTTTCAATGCACCCACCTTGTTGAGGACATCTCGCTGGCAGCCCAGATAAAGATTGGGGAGGATTCGGGTTGGCCCAATGTTGGCGACAGGTAAGCAAGGCTGAGAGATGCAGGTAGGGACTAGAGCGGATTTTCCTTCACAGAGGCCAGGGAAACAACGAGAGAACTCCGCAAACCCACCTAAGGATAAACATTAGAAAATTATGCCATGGACAGAGCAAACATCAGCCTTCTGTAAACTGCTCAACTGAAACTATTTAAAACTGAAAAAGCAAATCCCACAGGTGCAAGTCGATACCACGACACACATACCCCTTTCTGCAGGTGCTGATGCTAAGTCTGACGGATGAGCTGTAAGGCTGCAGTGCAGATACGCATGCGCTGAAGGCACTTAGCATGACCTCTCCCTTTCTCACACATTCTTGTCTTCACATACCCTACATCTCCTCCCCATCCCCCTCCATGCAAACTTTTTTTATGGCACATAATCGGATTTAAAGTCAGTAGCAATAACCAAGGCAAAACAATTACTCACAAAAGAAAAATGAGGATTCAAAACAGGTAAACTGAGGATGAATTTTACTTCTTCAAAATCAAATTACATGGTTCAAGTCCCAGATCCCGTGGCTTAAGAAAAATGTTGGGCATGTGTGTGTATGTGCATGCATGCCCAAAGTCCCCAGAGGAGAAGGGATCGCAGTGTGGCCGTTTTCTCTGAGGGGGGATTTAAAATAACAACAGCAAATCAAATTGATCAAGTAAAAGATCTCTCTAGAATTAACTTTAAATCTTCCTACTATTTGGATTTTCTATTTCACAGGTATCACAAACATACTCTCTCCCACTCTCTTTTTTTTAAAAGAATTATTTATTTAATTTTATTTATTCATTCATTTATTTTAATTTGACCAGAAAGAGACAGAGAGAGAGAGAAAGTGAGAAAGCAAGCCACCAGATCCAGGACTCGAACTGTGGTTGGCCATATGGGAGTGGCTAGCACCTTAACCACTGCGCCACCCACTCTTATAAATACTCTTTACATGAAGTTCTTGGGATTCCCTGGGCAGTTAGTCAGGGTTCAAATAACCCCCACTGACTCCTGGAGCTCCCCTGTTCATTTCGCTAAGCACTATAAGGAGGTATTTATTGACAGACCCTAATTGTTCAGGCACATGAAGGCCTTGTGGCAAGATTTCTGGACTCAGAAGAACTGAGTTCTAACCCTGTCCTTACAATGACTTGTTCCATGACCTTCATTAAGTCACAACCTTGCTGCCACTTAATGAAGAGCAATTTATGTAGCCAAAGGAGGTACTGTCTCCTCCTCTGGGAAAAGAAAAAATATAACAAGGTCTTTTCTGGGGTTCCCAACCAAATATTCCTTGCTATCCAAACTCTGCCTATCGAAATCCAAACCTGGGACCCAAACAGCCTCTGGTAAGTTTTCAGATACATCCTTTGCTATACAAACCCTTGCTACTCACTAAGTCTGAACTCAGGAAGTGAGATATGGATTGTATGGAATACTTGTACATATTAGTACTATTAAACTAAAAAGCACTTAACATTTTAAGACTCATTGGAAGAGAAGTACAACCTCGGGCTGGCAGGTAGGCATGGTGGTTAAAGGTGCTAGACTCCCACATGGCTGACCACGGTTCAAGTCCTGCACCTGATGGCTTGCTTTCTCACTTTCCTTTTCTCTCTCTCCATTTGATCAAACTGGAAAATAATAGTAATAGGGTTTAAGAAAATAAGTCTAAAGAAAACAAGATAGTACAACCTCTTCAGTTGTGCCTTAAGATTCTAAAATCTCACTGAAGTGTTTACTCATCTCCTTGACTTACACTGTACTAGACCTTCCTTACTTCAAGAAACATAAAAGATTTGTCCTCAAAAACTGCCAGCAGTGCAGGGAGTTGAGACGGGGGAAGAGCGCTCACTCGGTATTAATGCAACCCTTGTACTATGTTCACTAAGCACAAATCAGAGCTGGCCGCCCACAACTGCTCTCTGCTCAGGACAAAGTCCACAAAGAAGCGAGCTAGAGTGGCAGGAAGCCGTCTAACGGTCACCTGCACCGCGTGGAGAGTGTGTTCCAACCTAAGTGTCTATCTTTTTTCACTCATAAGTAGTTACAATTCTAGGCGTACTAAAGTTCTTCAAGCAGCCTGATGGACAGAGGAGGTGGAGCCATTACACAGAGAAATCTCAAAGTCCCTGTGTGACAGACGAGGCCCTCAGGGTCTCTCTCTATTCCGTTTCATAGTTTCATTTCTGACCATTCCAAACATGACCCCAGCCACACCCACCAAACTCATTCTCATTTCATTCTTTTTTTTTTTTTTGGGGGGGGGAGGTTTTTGATATAGTGTGCTCACCAGAAAGACAGTGAGAGACAGACAGGAAGTGAGAAATCACCCCCCAGGGGGGATGGCCACGCTGCAATCCCTTCTCATCCATTCTCCCCTCGGGATCTTGGGCACACACGCACACGCGCCCGGCATGAGTTTAAGCCACTGGGTCCAGGACTTGAACCACAGTAGACTAAATGGGAGTCCAGCGACACAGCCATTACGCCAACTGCTGGTCCCTCTCACTTCATTCTTGAGTGCTGTTCTGCCCCCCGGAGATACATCCCGCAGCCCACCTCGCGTACCCACAGCACCGCGGGAGCCTCCCCAGCTCACAGCAGACACAGCAGGAGCACGCGCTCCGGATGTGCGCTCGTGTCCTGGCCACGCCACCTTCTGGTTGTCTGATTAGGTCAAGTTACTTAACCCCTCTGGCTCTTAGTTTCCTCGTCTATACAATGAGGATGATGATCAGACCTACCTCAAGGAGTTGTGGAGGGCATTTGCTAATACAGCTAAAGCATTTTGTGCCTGGGACACAGTAAGCACTCAGCGGTATCAGTGACCATTATGTCATACAGTGACTGTACATCCGGGACCCAGTGTCATCTGAGTGGCCTTCCTCCACCCTGATCTCCCACTAATTGTTTAGCTACACCTTGTTGGGATTACCTGAGACCCAATGTGAACAAAAGCGAAGCCACTAAGGTTACATTTCCCATAGTGTGCTGCAGAGCACAGGTGTCCAAGAGGATGACAGGAGAGTGGTCCACAAAGGACAAGACACGCTGCTCTCTCTCTGGGAGGGTCACGATAGTGTATTAAAGGCTATAGAGAGTATCGCCAAAGAAACTGGCTTCCTTAGTCAAATAAATTTCTACCATAGTTAGTCATGGTTATTATTTAATGTGAGGGTTCCCCCCCCCAGGTAGTTTTTTTTTTTTTCAAGAGGTTTTTGCTATAGGGCATGTGTGCTCACTGGAAAGACAGAGAGAGCCAGAGAGAGACAGAAAGTGACAAATCACCCCCGGGGGGATAGCCACGATGCACTGTCTTCTCCTCCATTCTCCTCTCGGGACTCGAACCGCGGTTGACTACATGGGAGTCCAGCGACACAGCCATTATGCTAACTGCTGGTCCCCCCAAGGTAGTTTTTGTAACAATAAATGTGGGGCCAGCAGATGGTATTGTGGTTGGGGTGGGGGACTCTCACATGGCCAAGCACAGTTTGAGTCCTGGATCTGGAAGCCAGCTTTCTCACCTTCTCTCTCTCTGCCTCTCTATGATGAGCACATGTGCCCTATAGCAAATTAAAAATAATAATAATAATACCAACATTGGGTGGTCAGAAAAGTTATGTTACATTTTTTATGCAAAAAGGCATCATGACTTTTCCAACAGCCTAATAAATAAAATAAATAAATAAATATTTAAAAGGGGGGCAGCAGGTGGCATGGTGGTTAAGGCACTGGACACCCCCACATGGCCAACCACAGTTCAAGTCTCTAACATGGTGGCTTGCTTTCTCACTTTCTCTCTCTCTCTGTCTCTCTGGTCACATTAAATGAATAAATAAAATTAAATAATTTTTTTTAAAGCAAAACAATAAATGCTAAATATTCTCATAATCTGCTCATCTTGAGTCTGCCCGATGTAACAACTGACAGGCACTATTTTGATTATAATTTAATTGTTAATTTTAAATTTTAACTTCTATTGACTTATATGGATCTGGTGTGTTTCTCTAAAAACTGTTCTCACATTTTTTTCTATTCTGGCTCCAAAAGAATTCATGGGATGGCCTGTCATTTAAATCCAACAAAACAATATTCTAGTAAATATTCTGAGAAACCAGAGCATCCAAAGAAACTCCACTTAAATCCGATTTTAAATTTGTAGATAATCATACTTATAAATAATATATGTAATCATAGAATAAACCGAACACTGACCATGTGGCAAGCAGTGCTCTGAACACTTTACAAATATTTGCTCAATCTTTATTACTAACCTATGAGGTATTACTACCATTCCCATTTTCAGATAAGTAAACAGAAGTTCACAATTACATTGTGTAAAACGGGCACAGCTAGGATAGGAGTCCACTTCTCTAAATCCTGTGGCGTTCATTTCAACTCCCCCGGGGATGCGGGGCCAGCCTTGCTGACGTCTATGGGATCCAGCCCCCTCACCAGCTGCCTGTTCTCTTACCGGGCTCACACCACCATGGCTCTCTTACAAACTGAGGGGAAACCCTGCTTCCCCCAAAGCGCGATCAATATGGGAGAATAAAGGGAAGGAAGTCCGACACGACTAGAGGTGTAGGGGACTCTTCGCATGCACTTCCCATGAAACCAGTTACAGGGTTCACAGAGGACCCAGCTAACTGCAGTCTGGCCGCTGGTTTGCTCATGATCAGTTTGCAAGTCAGTGGTGAAGCTGAAGCTATGTCCCGGCACTCAGGCCACCCTCTACAGAACAATTTCTGGAGGAAATCCAACTCTGTAACCATCATAATCGGTCAGCCCGGCTGTCCCAGGTAGCGCTGTAACAGCAATCCGAAAAGTGACCCCAGATCACTTCAGTGGACCTCAAAAGTGAGTGCAACTCTAAAAAACTCTAAGAGAGGGACCAGCAGTTAGCATAATGGCTATGTCGCTGGACTCCCAACGTAGTCGACCGTGGTTCGAGTCCCGGACCCGGTGGCTTAAACTCACACCGGGCACATGTGTGTGCGTGCTCAAGATCCCGAGAAGAGAATGGAGGAGAAGGGATTGCGGCGTGGCCATCCCCCCTGAAGGGTGATTCCTCGCTTTCTGTCTCTCTGTCTCTCTCCATCTGTCTGGCGAGCGCACGCGCCCTATAGCAAAAACCTCTCCAAAAAAAAAAAAACTCTAAGAGAACAGGAGCAAACAAGAGAAACTACTGTTCAGCCTCAAATAAAACAAAAGTGAAAATAACACATTACAAAACAAAAAGAAACCCTTTTTTTCTTTTCAAACCTTTTAAACTAATATCTGGCATCAATCCAAATAGCTAAATATTTAAAAATATTTCATAGGTTTCATTGAAATCAGAGCATTATTTTAATGCAGTCTGGCTTGGAGTGTCCACACTGCGGCTCCTGGTCATTTCCAGGAAACACTACCTCAGCCAGAGAGTACGTTCTCCCTGATTTTTATCCATGACATGTTCCACTCTGCTGACATCCTCCTTCATTGACAGTTTTTTCCATTCACTGACCTTCCATTCACTGTTGTACTCCAGTGACTCCAGTTTCATTTCATTAATTAATACCAGACCAGACACTGCTTGACTTCCCGTGAAGCCTTTAAGAACTCTCTGTGGCCTTCCTAGCAACTCAGTTTTGAAATATGTTGAAAACATGTCTCCTCTCTTCATAGGTTCTCTTACAAACCAGGTTTACATCAGAAGAAAAAGACAATTCATTTACGTAAACTGTGTTACAAATGGCTGACCACACAGAGTAGGGCACCATCTTATCGGCCCTTGTCAGAACTCAGCACTGCCCTGTTAGATTCCTCTACAAGAAGACAAAACATCAGTTCATGATCCTCCTGTGTTTACCGTGAAAAGCAGGACTGAAAAACTGATACGCTTCTTGAAAAAGTTCTCAAATAGTTTTAATAGTTGTTCAAGGATTGGACACACTGTCCAATCTTGCCAAGTTCCTCCTGTTCCTAAAGCGTGTGCAGTTTATCATCTGGGAATGTGGAAAAGAGTCAGTAAGCCACGTGCACTTCCCTAACCAAGACCTCAGTAGGAATGGTGGTGTCCACCAGCCCCTCACTCTGGAGACGGGCAGACAGACTTGTCTTGGCCACCACAGATTCAGCAGGACAGGTAGAGATCCACGTTTCTGGCTGTCAGTCTTGCACAACTCCAACCAAAAGAATGCAAGTTTTATAAATAAAAACACGCATACACTTGGAGAAATTATGTAGTATAGCTTCAAAGGCATTCGTTATTTCTCACTTTATTCTAATTCAGCTAAGAAAAACTTCTTCCCTGAAGAGCACCTCTTTCACCAATCCAATCATAAATATCACTTTCTGAAAAAGCCCATGTGAACCAGCATTCTATTTTGGGGGGAAAAAAGTTGTGAAGTAAAATAAACAATACAAAAGAATTCTACTAAACAATGCCAATTAGTCATTATTTTCTGGTGTCCTTGAATAACAACCAGTTATAAATCAGTGTATTTTCTTAACTGAAAGAATATTTACATACTAAATATAAGTAGCAATTTATTACAGCTTAGTGATGTTCTTAAAATATTTTTAATCCTGAATTCTAAAAACAGATTCCTATTTTTTCAGTCTAGCTAGAGATAAATGTCAATTCGATTACATTAAAAATAGTTCCCTGCAGGAAGAGACAGAAGACTTCTCCACTTATGCTTTTTTTTTTTTTTAATTTTTAAATTTATTTAGTTACGTTCATTCACTGTATGTCATTACGGTATACAAAACGAGATTTTTCCATCCAGAATGCACTGTAAATTGGCTCAATCAAGGATATTACCATATGTATTACTGTCAACAATTTTCTATTTCTTGCTTCTTGTATATTTTGCTTCTTCTTCCCCCCTTGATTCCCTACCTCTCACTCTGCCATTTCCCACCCTCCTCCCACATTGTCTCTGGTATCTACAGTTGCTTTCCATGCCTTTTTGTTTTTCTTTGCATTTTATTGATTCACAAAAGACCTTGATTAATTTGAATACTTTCAGCAGCAAGCACAGCTGATATATACATATCTATGAACACATATCTGACTTTAGGAATAAACCTCAGTGAGTAAAATGAACACACTATAAAGTAGCACTTAGCTGGGGCTATATGCAGCTTACTGCAGTCATTAAATTGGTATTTTTTAATTTCAAAAAAGCTTTAGTTGTAATAGATCAAGATTAAAAAATATTAAATTTGCTTAAGACTTAAAACCAGGTAAAAGGTTAGGATTCAGTCCAAACAATAGGTAGATGAACCTATCAACATTTCAAGAGAAGACAAAAATTCTTAAATCTGGGAAACAATGCATAGAAGAAAATCAGTAATGTTTTAGTCAAAAGTTCTATTTTACCAGTTCAGTTTCATGTAATTAATCTCTCTTTTATTGAATTTGCAGTGTTACTGTGGTCTGATATTTCCATTTAAATTCTGGAAATTAACATTTAACTCCGGACCTATCCCTACCATTGGCTGGCCATTTTCTTGGCTGTTTTCTGAACTATAATTTCTGTGTGCCCGACTTCAGTTTTCCTGGAATAGCATTCCCTTCAGCACTTCTTGGAGAACTGGGCTGGTGTTGGTAAATTCTTTCAGGTTCTGTTTATCTGAGAATGTTTTTACCTTTTCTTCCCACATGAAGGATAATCTCACCAGGTACAGTATTCTTGGTTGAAATTATTTTTCACTTAACACTTTTAATATATTTTCCCATTCTTTCCTTGCTCGCATTGTTTCTGATGAAAAGTCGGATGTGAGCCCGATGGGATGTCCTTTGAAGGTAACAGGACGTTTCTCGCCTGCCAATTTTGGTATCTTGTCTCTGTCTGTGGTTTTGGTCAACCTGGCTATGCTGTGCCTTGGAGAAGATCTTCTTGGGTTGATTCTATGTGGGTCCTTTGTATTTGCTGGGTCTGGATATTTGAGTGCCTCTCTAGGTTTGGAAAGTTTTCTTCCAGGATTTCATGGAGCAGATTATCAATGTCCTGATTAGTTTCTTTACCTTCTGGGATACTGATTATCAGGATGACTGGGTGTTTAATGGTATCTAGTATTACTCGTATATTATTCTCATTTTTGGGGGGTTATTTTCTCAGTCGTTTTGGTGAATTTTTCTAGGTCAGAGGTTCTATCTTATACACCAGAGGTTCGATCTTGTGAATGATCTAATCTGCTTTTAATACTTTCAAGGGAGGTTTTTTGTTTTTTTGGTTTTTTGTTTTGAGAGGTTCTTGCTATAGGGTGTGTGTGCTCACCAGGAAGTCAGAGACAGATAGAAAGCGAGAAATCACCCCCCAGGGGGGATGGCCACACCACAATCCCTTCTCTTCCATTCTCCTCTCGGGATCTTGGGCACACACGCACACGTGCCCAGCGTAAATTTAAGCCAACAGGTCCGGGACTCAAACCGCGGTTGACTACATGGGAGTCTAGCCACATAGCCATTACACCAACTGCTGGTCCCTCAAGGGAGGTTTTGATTTCCTGAATTGTTAAGAGATTCTCTTAACAATTCCATTTGATTCTTTTTTATGCTATGTAATTCCTCTTTCAGATCATGCAAGAACTTCCTCACCTCCTAGGACTCGTTATCTCTTTTCTTCTGCATCTTCTGGAGTTTGTTGTCTCTATTTCTTGCATCTCTGTTAGCTTTGTCACTATGAATATTTTAAATTCTTTATCTGACATTTCCATGAGTTCCCTTGTATTGTCTGTGGAGGATGAGGAGCTATTCTTTTCCCTTAGGGGAGAGATATTTTCTTGGCTTCTCATATTTCTTGTGCCTTTGTGGTGATTTCTGGTTATCTTATAGATTATATGTTTTTTCCTAGTTTTTGGAGTTAAATCTCAGCATTCAGAGGCATGCAGGAAGAGGTGATCTGCAATCTCTAAGCAGTACCATTTTTCTCTCTTTGTGCAGCAGATTCAATGGAAATTGAGGATTACTCTGACCCTGGCTAGATCTGGGGGTCAGGAGGGTGAAGTTTGGGCAGAAAGTCTTCAGTTCTCCTAGTCCCTGAAAGAGGCCACTCAGAACTCAGCTGTAGATGGCTGGTGATAGGCTTGTCCTGGCGAGATCTGGGGCACAGGAGGTGAAGTCTGGGCAGCAAGTCTTCAATTGTCCTCCACTTCTGCTTTCAAATAGGCAGCAAGTCATTCACTTTATCAATTGATAGAGCTGCCCAAGGTGGAAAGACAGAATGAAAGAGAACCTCCCTCCTGCCCTCCACCATACTGTGAATGGATTCCATGATTATACATAGAAACGGTATTTATAACAAAGCTCCACTTTATGAAGACTTTTTTCTAAAATGTCACAGGTTAACTTTTGTATTTTTTAAGAATTATTTTATGTATGTATGTATGTATGTATGTTGTAAATTTCGACTGGATTGGAACAGCAGATGGAGTAATGGCCACATCTCTGGATTCCCATGTAGTTGACTGTGGTTCGAGTCCCGGACCCAGTGGCTTAAACTCATGCTGGGCACGTGTGCGCGTGTGCCCAAGATCCCCAGAGGAGAAAGGAGAAGGGATTGTGGCGTGGCCAACCACCCTGGAGGGTGATTTCTCGCTTTCTGTTGCTCTGTCTCTCTGTCTTTCTGGTCAGCGCACATGCCCTATAACAAAAACCTCTCAAAAAAAAAAAAAAAAAAATTTTGACTAAAGAGAGACACAGAGAGGGAGAGAGGGAAAACAAGAAAGCAAGGCACCAGGTCCAGGACTTGAACCACGGTTGGCCATGTTGGAGTCCAGCGCCCCCACCACCACACCACCTGCTGGTCCCTAACTTCTGTATTCTAAATCATTTTCATATAGTTCATATGGTTTCATAATTTTGTTTTGCTTTGCTATGTGTTAAGTTTATTGTCTTTATCTGGAATAAAGTCATAGAAAATTATTTGGTTTAGCTCTCAGCAGACCTCTCCTGAGCTCTGAGGAAGTTTGCCTTCTTCTGGGTTACCCGATCTTTCTTCTGGGCAAGGGACATTTTGGGATGATTCTACCTCTTCTTTTTAACTTCTTTCTTGGGTTTCTTTTCATAGACTGGGTTTTCTCGTATAGCTATATGAGCTTTCTTCTAATCTCCTCCATCATGTCTGGAGTTACATTTTTCTTTATGTACTGAGAGAACTGTTTTCTGTAGGCGTCTTCATCTTCTTCCATTAGGTAATGCATGGCCCATGATGTGCTTCCGATGGACTTCTGCATTCAACTCCTTGCTTTCAGAATCATAACCAGGGATTCGTTTGGTACTGTGAGGGATATTTAAGTCTCCATCCACCACTTCCTTCAGGGCCTCAAAAACTTTATTGCCAGTGGTAGTTCTGGCAAGGCCTTCATCCAAATAGCAGGTGAAGGCACCAGGTTGACCAGCGACGCTTTCTACATTGTACTCATCTCCAGTCACTTCCACTTGGCCTTCGTAGATCTTGTCCATGCCAAACCTGCGGGCCAGCAGCAGGCCAGTACAACATGCTGCGGCATAACTTGTCAGGCCAGCCTTCACACTGTATTTTGGTAGTTCGTGTGCATGAGCTGCGCAGACTATCATATCCCCTTCGGTATGGGCATGAGCAATCAGACAAATGATCTCTGTTAGTTACACAACTATCATCCTGACTTGGGTGTGTTGTACTTATTTATTTTTTTTTATTTTAAATTTATTTTTTTACATTAATTCACTATCTATTATTGCAGCATACAAAATGAGTTTTCCCATCCAGAATACATAGTAAATTGACTCAATCAAAGATATTACCATACATGTTATCTTCAACAAATAATTTTTCATTTCTCGTTTCTTATTTTTATCCTGGATCACCAAGCATTTCCAAGCAGAGTAATCAGTTTTACCCTCTCATCATCTTCTAAATTTCACTTGGCATCTCTTAAAGTAGTCCTTATTCTTGACAACTTTAATAAATCCCATTCTGTGAAACAGACCCAGGGCCGCGGCTGACCTGCAGGCCCGCAAGCACTACAAGGGCAAAAAAGCTTTTTTTTTTTTTTTTTTTTTTAAAGAAAGATATTGGGACCAGCAGGTGGCATGGTGGTTAAGGTGCTGGACACTCCCACATGGCTGACCACAGTTCAAGTCCTGGACCTGGTAGCTAGCTTGCTTTCTCACTTTCCCTCTCTCTCTGTGTGTGTGTGTGTGTGTGTGTGTGTGTGTCTCTCTCTCTGGTCAAATTAAAATAAATGAATGAATAAATAAAATTAAATAAAAATAAATAAATAAATAAAGTTAAATAAAATAATTCTTAAAAAAAGAAAGATGGGAACCAGCAGTTAGCGTAATGGCTATGTCGCTGGACTCCCCCGTAGTCGACCGCGGTTCGCGTCCTGGACCCGGTGGCTTAAAACTCACGCCGGGCGCGTGTGCGTGCGTGCCCAAGATCCCGAGAGGAGAATGGAGGAGAAGGGATTGTGGCGTGACCATCACCCCTGGGGGGTGATTTCTCGCTTTCTGTCTCTATGTCTCTCTCTGTCTGTCTGGCAAGCGCATGCGCCCTATAGCGAAAATACCTCTCCAAAAAAGAAAGAAAGAAAGAAAGAAAGAAAGAAAGAAAGAAAGAAAGAAAGAAAGAAGGAAGGAAGGAAGGAAGGAAGGAAGGAAGGAAGGAAGGAAGGAAGGAAAGAAAGAAGGAAAGAGAGAGACAGAAAGCAAGAAATCAACCCATCCCGGGGGGCGGGAGTGGTGGCTACACCACAATCCCTTCTCCTCCATTCTCCTCTTGGGATTTTGGGCATGCACACACAGGTGCCAGCCTGAGTCTCAAGCCTCCAGGTCTGGGACTCGAACTATAGTCACCCATTTGGGAATCCAGCGGCATAACCATTACGCCATCTGTTGGTCCCTGGTTTCATAGTATTTAGATAAAGTAAATAAATCCATCTGTAAAACAAAGACCCTCTTTCTGTAAAATAAACAAGATCCCTTTATTTCCTTAGTTTAGAACTATGTGAATGACTGGAGTCCATTGCACCTGGAGAGAACAATCCTCTCCACCCTGAAAATACAATCTGAGGGGCCAGCAGGCAGCATGGTGGTTAAGGGCGCTGGACTCCCACATGGCCCATTGCAGTTCGATTCCCAGACCCGGCAGCTTGCTTTCTCACTTTCTCTCTCTCTCTCTCCCTCCCTCTTGCTTACTCTATCCCTCTCTGGTCAAATTTAAATAAATAAATAAAGTAAGATAAAATAATCCTTTAAAAATAAAAAAAAAAGAAAAAAAAAAAAAAGAAAATGCAGTCTGTTGCCTTAGTATTGCACAAAGGAGATGATGCTAATGTTGAACACTGATGGCCACGCAGTGCTGTGCGGGCAGGAGAGCACCACAGCAGGGCAGAGGCTGCCCAGGGGCCCGGCTACTGTGTGCATGGTGGTGCATGCCTGTGGTCCTGCCCACGGGAGGCTGGGCAGGGCAGTCGCAACATGGCAAGACCAGGTCAAAAATAGGCCAGGTCCACAGAGGCAACCCTGAAGGGCCCCCCAGTCACTGTAAGACATGAAGACAATGGTCAAGTGAACATTGTCCTCGTAGAAAACAGAAAGTGATGATTTAGAAGGAAGCTGCTTCCCTCAGCATGGAAGGAGGGGCTATTACAGAGATCACATCTACTCGTTTTCACCTGGAGACCAAAGACTTCCCCATTCATGCTTTGGGGCTCAGTGTCTCAAACTCCAGTCAAACACGTTCAGTCTTCCCTGGCCATTTCCACTTGAAGGACCTACTGACACTTTCAGAGGGTGTGACCACACGCTAGGCATCTGCACACTGTCCCTGCCTTTCATTCTCCTACCACCATCCCAGCCCAGAGCCTCTGCGCCTTGTGCTAAGATAAATTCAGTAATGACTCTTTGATCCTCTGGTCCTTTTTCAACTAATTTCCACTCTGTTGCCGGAATAAGCATTCTATAATGACTTTTTGGTATTGTTCTCTGCTTGCATACGTCCACAGAATGAAATCCAAAATGCAGAGGAAGACACTCAAGCCCCTTCAAAATCTATTCTGGGACCAGCAGATGGTTGGACTCCCACATGGCCAACCATGGTTCAAGTCCCGGACCTGGAGGCCTGAAACTCACACTAGGGGCATGTGTACGTGACCAAAATCTTGACAGGAGAATGAAGTAGACTGCAGTGTGGTCATTTCCTCCGGGCATGAGGGGGGTGATTTCTCGCTTTCTGTCTCTCTTTGTCTCTCTGGTGAGTGCATGCGCCCTACAGCAAAAGTCTCTCTCTAAAAAAAAAAAAAAAAACATCTAATTCCAAGCTAAGATCCGGTCTAATTCACTTACCAGTGCCCTACAAAGTACTAGATTAATTGGGCTTCTACTGTTTTCCCTAACACAGCCAGGCTTTCCCATCCCTAGGCCTTTGGCAATTCAGTCCTTCCAATCCATTTCACATTTCCTTCCAAACCACAGGCAGGTACAGCTTCTTTTATCATTACTAACAAAATACACTTTACATCAGAAACTCCTTGGCACCTACGCATCCTCCCCACGGAAACAAAACTGTTATAACACAATTTGCTCTTACTATATGAGACTGCTCTCTGATGATTTCGATTCTGGTTGGTTGCATTGAAAAAAAAAGAAAAGAAAAAAGACACAAAACTTCCCTAACCTGTGTGGCAAGGTATGGTCTTGCCAACTCAGAAGTCCTATAAAATTTATACCAGTCATTTGGCAGCAATTGCCACTGGCCTGGTAAATGTGGATTCTCTCTCGGTGTGTGTTTTGACCTGTTTTATTTCTCCAGCTACAATACACTGTGAGCTGCTTGTGGATAAGAATTATGTCTTACACTCCTTTGTAATTGCTTTCGCATTTAGTATAGTGCCTGGCACGTCATTAGAATTCAATAAATGTTTATTGACTCCTTCCTTGTTACAATGAATAGCTGTGGATGGACATAAGTCTTGTGTATTTTTGGTGTTCAAAAGGATTTCCTGATTCCATTCAAAGCCAGAATCTATGCTGGCTTCCAAATTCTAGAGCACAATGCCCAAGAGACTCAAGAGTCAGAGAGGAGGCACAAGGCAAGAAAAACATTTTTCTCCTACTACCGGGAAAGAGACAGAATTGCGAACGCCACTGTGCTCATCCAAAAGCAACTCTGAATCCTTACTGTGCTTCTGCCATTCCAGGGAACACACTCAAATGAAAGCTCAGGACCCACAACGGTGTGGGAAGTCCGTGGTACTCTGTGACTCAGCGAACCAGGGGCAAGTTCCTTCAAAGCCACCTAGACACAAACTATAATTATATGCCGATGAGGATGAAGTGGCTGTGGATGAGTCTAACATCAAAGGCCACAACGAAATGAGATTATCATTAGATAACTCATAGCATTATCTCAGAAGAGACCCGCCATGGTTTATTTAATTTTTTAAAGAATTATTTTATTTAACTGTAATTATTTATCTTAATTTGACCAGAGAGGGACAGAGTGAGAGAGAGAGAGAGAAAGCAAGCTGCCAGGTCCGGGGCTCAAACTGTGGTCAACCATGTGAAAGTCCAGCGTCCTTAACCACCATGTCACCTGCTGGCCCCCAGTTTATCAAAGTATATTTTACTCCTGCTATTACAGTGGGGCAAGAGAAGGAAATATTATAATAGAATAGTATTTTTCATCTGTAGGTTGATCTTTAGTTCTATTAAATGAACCTGTTTATTCTCTTGCCTGTGTGTTTTCACAAACTAAAAGCCAAATTCAGTAGCTTTTCTTTTTTCTCCTGTATTTATTTCCAATGTGGTACTCTTAGAAATGAACGAGAGCAAGTAGATACATAGTGAGCAAGTAAAAGCCAAGAAACAAGTTTATTAAAGAAAAAAAATAACAGTTTTCTGAAGGTTAACAAGACCTAAACAGTTGATCATTTAGTTGATGTTGGGAACTGGTTATTTTGTTTTCTAACTCATAAACAATAATAGCTTCTTTTCAAAGATTATTGAGGGGCTGGCAGGTGGCGTGGTGGTTAAGGGTACTGGACTTCCACATGGCTGACCATAGTTAAGGGTACTGGACTTCCACATGGCTGACCATAGCTCGAGTCCCAGACCTGGAGGCTTGCTTTCTCATTTTCTCTCTCTCTCTCTCTCCCATCTCTGGTCAAATTAAAATAAATAAATAAATAAATAAAGTTAAAAGAATAATTCTTTAAAAAAAAAAAAAAGACTATTGAAATAGAGATTTCACATCTACTGTGTAATATAATCTTCATGATAAGGCAAAAGTTATGGTCTCTTTTTTTAACATCTATCTACCTATCTATCTATCTATCTATTTGTTGTGATTTTCACACCACCAGGTCATTCCCACATGAACAACAGAGACTCAAACCTCAGCTGGTCATGTAGGAATCCAGCGCCTTAACCGCCATACCACCTTCTGGCCCAAGTTTTGATCTCTTTTTCTCTCTCTTTTTTTTTTTTTAAATTAAGCAATATTTATTTAATTTTATTTTTTATTATTTTAAAATTTGCTATAGGGCACATGTCTTTAAAGAAAGACAGAGGGACAGAGAGAGAGAGAGGGAGAAAGCAAGCCACCAGGTCTGGGACTCAAACTGCAGTTGACCATGTGGGAGTCCAGCACCTTAACCACCACACCACCTGCTGGCCCCCAGATATAATCTTAAAAGCCCATTGAAAACCAACGACTCAGGTTAAATGATTTAGCCAAAGTCACCCAGACAAGAGCAGCAGAGACAAGAAACAAAGGCTAGTTTTGCCTATCATTCTCTCAGGTGTAACAGGGCTGCCCCGAGCAGATGTTAAGCCCCAGTGAATGGCATGGAGCTGCCAGAACACCCTCCTGAGAAGATGTCCCTGCACTGAGACAGCACTCTTCCCTACTCAGGCCCTTGCTCCTCTTCCCTCTCTTCCGATCCTTCTTTTCTTCTGTCAATATCTAAGTTTAGCAGTAATTTTAAAGATATTACCAAACCCTCAAAAAAAAAGTTTCTTAGTTTGGATTCTTCCAAGCTGTGTCTCCCCTTCCCCTCAATCCTAATGTTACTTTTTTTTTTTATTCTTTATTTTGAGAGGTTTTTGCTATAGGGCGCGTGCGTGCGCCAGAAAGACAGAGAGAGACAGAGAGACAGAAAGCAAGAAATCACCCCCCAGGGGGAATGGCCACACCGCAATCCCTTCTCCTCCATTCTCCTCTCGGGATCTTGGGCATGCATGCACACACGCCTGGCATGAGTTTAAGTTGCTGGGTCCGGGACTCGAACCACAGTCGACTACGTGGGAGTCCAGCGACACAGCCAGTGTGCCAACTGCTGGTCCCAATCCTAATGTTACTTCTGTAAAGGAAATGGTGAGAAGCCCCGGCCAAGCACAGAGAGGACAGCTCCTCTCTCCTGCTCTTTACCTACTGATCTCCATTTGTGACTTTCTACTGCTAGTTTAAAATACAGTTTATTCTTTGCTATCATTTGTCTTTTTTTTTTTTTTTTGAGAGGTTTTTGCTATAGGGTGCGTGCGCTCGCTAGACAGAGAGAGAGAGACAGAGAGATAGAAAGCGAGAAATCACCCCCCAGGGGGGATGGCCACGCCGCAATCCCTTCTCCTCCATTCTCCTCTTGGGATCTTGGGCACACACGCACACGTGCCCAGCGTGAATTTAAGCCACCGGGTCTGGGACGCAAACTGTGGTCGACTATGTGGGAGTCCAGCGACATAGCCATTACGCTAACTGCTGGTCTCAAAATTTAAACAAGCCACCAGGTCCAGGACTTGAACCATGGTAGGCCATGTGGGAGTGTCCAGCATCTTAACCATCACGCCATCTGCTGGTCCGCATTTGTCTTTTCTTTGAGGGACAGTGAAAGAAGACTTGTTAAGTCTTCTTCTTATTAAGGAAAGTGTAGAGTAGACCACTCCGTATGTGGAGCAGCCACATGAGGGGAGATGGGTGAAGTTTCATTCATTTCTTCCTCCCAAAAGAAGGAGAGAACCATTACCCAGAAGGAATGATAGGACTACCCTACAGGCAGGGTAGCTACCTTTTTAAAAATGTAAGATTTATTCCAACTGTTCCCATTTAACATGGATTCAAGGACTTAGACCTTCCTTACGAATAAAGAGAGATTTCTAGAGTTGTTATTATCTCTTTGTCAATTTTAAGGACCACACAAAAGTAACTTTATTTAACTACAGCTGTATTTTTTATTTCATTTTAGTATCATGTTTAAATCCACTTAAATAGATAACATTTAAAATTTTTTTATTATTATTAACATTATTTTTTAAACTTGACGAGAGAGAGAGAAGGAGGGAGAGAGAGAAAGCAAGAAGGCAAGCCTCCAGATCTGGGATTCGAACCACAGTCAGTCATGTGGGAGTCCAGAGCCTCAACCACGATGACAACTGCCTGCCCCAAAAGATAACATTTTCATGCTCTTCCACAGCAGCTACATGTCTGCTCTATTTTCAGGTTTTATCACTGTTTTTGCTTTTTTGAGAAAGATCTTTTTGCTGTATTGCGTGTGTGCTCGCTGGAGAAACAGAGAGAAAAAGCGAGATATCACTCCCTGGGGGGATGGCCACACTGCAGTCCCTTCTCCTCCATTCTCCTCTCTGGATTTTGGGCGTGCATGCACACGTGCCAGGCTTGATTTCAAGCCAGGACTCAAACCACGGTCAGCAGTGTGATGGTCCCTCCTCATTGTTTAATACTATCATTTAAATGCTAAGTCACTTATAAGTGACTCTATACACAGGGTCAGCAGGTGGCATGGTGCTTAAGGGTGCTGGAGTCCCACAGCCAGCCCTGGTGTGAGTACCAGACCTGGAGGCTTGCTTTCTCACTTTCTCTGTCTCTTTCTGGAAATATTAAAATAATAATAATAGGACAAGCAGTTAGCGTAATGGCTATATTGCTGGACTCCCAAGTAGTTGACCGCAGTTCGAGTCCCGGACCCAGCAGCATAAACTCACGCCGGGTGCGTGTGCGTGCGTGCCCAAGATCCCGAGGGGAGAATAGAAGGAGAAGGGATTGTGGCATGGCCATGCCCCCTGGGGGGTGATTTCTCGCTTTCTGTCTCTCTGTCTCTCTCTGTCTTTCTGACGAGCGCATGTGCCCTATAGCAAAAACCTCTCCAAAAAATAAAAATAATAATAATAATAATAATAAAGTTAAATAAACTAATTCTTTAAAAAATAAGTGATTCTATATGCATTTGTAACTGTTTGTATTTTTTTAACCCTAATAAAATAAATCATATGAGATATATGGTATAAAACCTACAGGTAGGGATCAGCAGTTAGTGTAATGGCCATGTCGCTGGACTCCCACGTAGTCAACCGTGGTTCGCGTCCCACACCCGGTGGCTTAAAACTCACGCCAGGCATGTGTGCATGCGTGCCCAAGATCCCAAGGGGAGAATGGAGGAGAAGGGATTGCAGCGTGGCCATCCCCCTGGGGGGTGATTTCTCACTTTCTGTCTCTCTGTCTCTCTGTCTGGCGAGCGCACGAACCCTATAGCTAAACCTCTCACACACACAAAAAAAAAAAAAACAAAAAAAAAACCTACTGGTAAACTAATGTATATATCAAATATTTATTGAAAATTTAAGAAGTGCTAGGACAGGAGAGGAATGTAAAGATGAACAGAACTTGTTCCATACAGAGTCTTAACCTTGTTCATTAAAAGAATGCATATTATGAAAAACTACTCACAGACTGCAAAATATTTTTTCATTAAAATAAACTTGTACTTTAATTCAATTTTTTCAAGAACTTTTTCAAGTCCCCTCCTATTAAAGAACTGCATTCCAGTATGGCTTCCCCAAATCTCATCTCCCCATTCTTCAGCAATTTTTCATTTTTTAATGTCCACATGACTATATCCCCTAGGCAAGTTTTGGTCTCCCCTTGTTTTTGAAAATATATGTTCATTAATACACTACTTTCAATTTCTTGGGGACTTCTCTGGTTCCCCTTGTAAAGAGTCGTTCTTCCCCGGGTAAGGCAGCCCGGAGAGCCTGAGTAACAGCAGCGGCCTACGGTTCTTCACTTCCGTATCTAAAGACCATCTTACATATCTGATGCTTTCTTCCTTTCTCAGGGTGACGGAAAATGTTCTGAACTGATGAAAATCTCCATGAATCTCCAACATCTTTCTACTACCATATGCACATGAAGTAAAAATCTGACTGCTAAAAGCCACAGAGTCAAGTTTGTAATGAAAATCATTTCCAGCGACCTTGCAATTTACAGTAGCTACTCTGAGAAACTAGTGTCACTTCTCCCCAAGCAAAATATTTAAGAAACTTTTGTCAATACAGCCTTCTGTGCCACACCCCTGGCACATCCTCTGACCAGCCAGGCCCTGGCAAACAAATCAGGCTCCCAAGAACTAATGGCCATACCTTCCCTTATATTCTTTTCCACAATCTTATCACAATTTTTTACCTACCCCCAGTAACAAAGTCACTAACCAAGGGCATTCCCAACTGGCCAGAGGCTTGCAGATGGCTGAGGAGGCTTTCACTATCCAAAAATCCTAGGTATCAAAGAGATCTATCACGACTGTTCAGACACTCCCAACGAGGCCATTCAAACCCTGAAGTCACCTTCCAAGCTCAAAGAAATGCTGGATTCTGGAGGTGTGGATGGGGCTACGGTGCTACCAAAACAGCCAGTGTGGCTCTTGGTGCTGCCTCCATGGATCTCTGGAAGGCCTTAGATACCGCTCCTGCATGAATGGGGGGGAGGGGGTCAGGGTTTTCTGACTCTGTCTCCCACCAAGTCCCTAGGGTTCATCTACCTGATCTGATCAGATCAAGTCTGCTTTCTTCCTTATTGCCCAGCGAGTGCCCCTCCCTAAGCTGATAAAGACACTTCCCAGGTAACAAAGGAATGCTCTTTGAAAGAGGCTAAAGGGTGTACAAGTGCCAGGAACTCCAGGTGGGTGAGCTCATTCCTCTGTGGGTGGGCCTGTTCTGCCAAGCTTCCAGTCAGAGCCCACTGGAAGGAAAAAGGGTCTCAAAAAGGGCAGAGGGGGATGATCACGCTTTCAAAGCACATCTCAGCACACAGTCTCTCTCTCTCTTTTTTTTTTTAAGAATTATTTATTTAATTTTATTTATTCATTCTTTTTTTTTTTAAATTTGACCAGAGAGACACACACAGAGAAAGAGAGAGAGACAGAGGGAAAATGAGAAAGCAAGTCACCAGGTCCAGGACTTGAACCATGGTCTGTCATGTGGGAGTGTCCAGCACCTTAACCACCACGCCACCTGCTGGTCCTTTTTAAAAAAGCCCTGATCCCATTAGTAGGATTCCAAGGTAAAGTCCCTCACAGTGGCTACAAGAAGCATGAAATGAATTCCTGAACTCATCAACTTAGTTCAGTGGAACTCTACTAAGAGATGTTAAGTTTCACATGCTTATTCTTCCAGTAAAAAATAAATAAATAAATAAAAGGCCTATCAACAGAGACAGAACCTAATATTATATTTCTGAGCCAGAGAATTCTGAAAACAACATTCTAGGACAAGCTGGCTTCCCTCGAAGGCACTAACAGATCAGAGTCCCAGCATAAATGAAAGGTGTGGCTATAAGGGATCTGAAAGAGGCTGGACACCACCCGGTGAGAGGAAACTGGAGACGTGGAAATCCGATTTAAACCTAGACGCCCGTCGGAAAGTGCTAACACACCAACCCACTAGCCCTACTCTCTCAGAGCCGATAAGTTCATATGTCTGACAATTCATCGTCCGTGATGTCAAGTTCACTGTACCTTTTCTTACCACAAAAGACTACAGGTGTTAGAATAACAGAGTGTGTTCATAGTCTGCTGTTCTCAGAGGAAACTATTAAAGCACTCATGCTGGTCACCTGCCCGACAGTTGCCCTATACTGGGGCGGCCGTGTATCAGCAAGCTGCATCCCCAGCTCAGCGAGCCAGTGCTAGCTAGCGAAAGGACTTCAGTAACGTCTGCAAGACAGTTTGGGAAGCTCTGGAATCTGATGAGCTGGAACTCCCACACTGCCCTCCTCTGGGGCAGAAATAAAGCCTGTGGTCCTTCCCACGTAGTGCACAAAAACACCTGGTTGCTTTCTGTTTACACGTTGACTTTTTTTTCCAATTTGAAAAACTAAACAAAAATACCCAAGAAGACACATTTTGTAACGTTTCCTTTATTAGGAGAGATGTGCTGCACCCACTCTCAGCCTGCTTCATTGTCAACAACACCTAGAAGGGCGACTTCTCTCTGGGGTCCACGCTGACTGCAAACGTTTGAAAGGTCTGACGCTGCAACACTGGTCGTTCTCGCCCCAGGGAGCTGTGAAGCTGCCGCTTAGATCATGCGGTGTTCTTATATCACAGATGAATAGAAAAGACATCCCTGGACAGAAGGGTCTGGCTCTGTGCTACGGATGACGGAGCATGCAGAGTTGGTGGCACTTCTAGCTAATAAACATGGCATAAGAAGCGTGGGAGCCACATCAAAAATACACCGACTGTGGAAGAATGAAAGGATTCAAGCTAACTAGAAGAAAGATTCTATTCAAGTTGAACAGGACAGTTACACTGAACCAAAACTTTCATAAATAAATCATTTTAGACATCCAAGGTGGATGAGCTCCTTGGGAACACACCGCCTCTGCTTTGATTCAGTGAGGTTCCCACAAGCCTTACCTGAAAGCAGGTGAACGGAACTGAAGCTCTTCTCCAGCTTACCCAGAAGGACAGTGAGAAAACAGTCTGAAGACAGAGAGGCGACATCGTGGGAGCTCTGGTCATAAACTACAACCTTTTGACTGCAATCAATGTCCACCTGAAATACAAACATGAGGCTGGTTAGGAAGGACGGCGAGAAGAGTAACTATCTAACTACTGCTTGAGCAGGATTTTACATTTACTGGTGGTGGACAAAATAACTACTTCCCAGTCTCGATTAATAATCTGAACAAAAATGAGAGGCAGTCAATCTAATGGATAAACCCAACACACAATAAGCTTAAATGTTTGTAAAAATGAACTTATAAAAAGTGAAACTGATGTTTTTTTCTGTACAGACATACTCAAAACTCCTTGATATTAAATTCTTCACAATATAAAAGAGTTTCAAAGTTTATAAACCAAATAAAATGAAAAATAAATTTAACCCTTGACCAAAAGAAACATTTTAAAATATGGGTTCTACATAAAAACAAAGAAATTGATTGTTCACGAGCATCAAAACACAAACATTTTTATTCCTGAAGAAGAGAAATAGCCATCCCTACCACACAGATAGTATTATGGGATCCCAGAAACAACTTGTCTTGAAGATAATAATACTATTAAGTCTTAACCAATGTTACCACATAAAAATTGCAACTCTAATAATTAGTTTCCACCTTCTTTTCAAAGTACTTGAAAAGAATGACTTTCCTTTTGGTGAATTGGTAGATAAAACAAAATAAATGTGTAAATTGATGGGAAAAAAAAACAATTTTAGCAAGCCAACAATAGGAAAACATAATAATTACACCTGTCCAAATTGAAGAGAGAGAACCCTTCTGTCGATTTAGAAATATTCTTTTTTTCTTCATTTGCCAGAAGGTACATAAACTCACCAGTGAGCGACAGAAAGAGAGAGAAAGTGAGAAAGCACTCCCCATGGGGGATGATCATGCCATAATCTCTCCTTCACCTCTCCCCCCTTTCAGGATTTTGGGCACTCATGCACACACCCCATACACACAGAGTTTTTCAAGCTGCTGGGTCTGGGACTCAAACCACAAAGTGGGTCATGTGGGATCCAGCTGCCTCAACCATCATGCCATCAGCTGGCCTGAAATATTCTTAAAGGTGACAATCTGGTTAGTAAATTATTTTGAAGTACCACAAGGTACCTAAATTGAAAAAAAGCAACTAAAACTTCCTCAAATTACTTTCTCCACTTAAAACTAAGGCTTCAGTGAAAATCGGTCCCCATTCAGCATGCCCATTTATTTTAAAAAGGCAAAAAAGAAAAGCATTTATTTACCTTGTGTTTCGCTGAATGCTGGATGAGTTCTGTAATTAACACTTTGTCCTGTTGCAACCTTCGCTTCATAAGCTTGGAGCAGTTAATATTAATGGCTTCCAAAATGTGGGATGTATTGTATTCCACAAATGGCCGGCTGTCAATTAGCAGCACTTTTTCCGTCCCGCTCTCCAGCAGAGCCACCAACCTCTCAGTAACGATTTGAGTTCCAATCATCTCATGGGCCATGACAACAATAAGTCCTCTTTTCCACCTCCTTCTTTAATTTGCCACGATGATGTAATGGTGGTACGCTCAAAGGCTCAGCCACTCCATTGTACTAAAAATGTATGAGGTCAGGCTGGTGCCGACTGGCAAACAGAGAGTTAAACCCATTTTCAGCAAGAGCTCTCCAAGTGAATGTCTCTTTCTCTTTCCTGGTTGATGTGCTCTTGCAAAGGACTCCTTCCACAAAGCAGCTCCTCACATTTGATTCATAAAGAGATGACTGGAATAACCATGCCACAACAAAAGATGCTTTGGGGCAGCCAGTGCATTACATCATTCTTTACCTTTGCTCCCTCGTTCCAACAGCTTTCCGCACTGCAAGCCTACCCGGACGGAGAGAGACAGAAAACAAAACTCGAGGTCAAAAAAAAAAAAAAAGAAAAAAAATAGCATCAGACTGGAGAGAGAGCATGATTCATAATATTTACTCCAGTAATTCCATTCCATACTTGATGCACTGTTTCATTTGAACAAACAAACAAAAAGGACAACAGATATGGCTTCAGAAAAATGTACTGGCGATAATTCAATTTTACCTCAACGTGCAAAAACAAAACCAAGAAATACTTGTCAACTATGATCAGCCGGGGCCCAGAACTAAATTACATGTAATATCAAATTAAATGGGGCTATAAAAATTTGCTTAAGTCTTATTATTCCAAATGATTTTGCTTATTTCTTGAAAACAGCACAAAGAACAGCAACCCAGGATCAGGTGAGCAATCCCATATTATTTGCAAAAAAAAAAAAATCTCTTCTGACAGCTTGAGAACTACCAGGAGGAGTGAGAGTGTGAATGCATATCCACGTACCACCAGGGTACAAACAGCAGCCCCTTGCTCTCCAAGAGAAGAGGAGAGGGAAAAAGCCAGGAGGTCCTACAAATTTCATCTACCGTTTCAGGACAACACGCTTGGCTGACAGGCTTGCCATAGCAACTGCTGAGCTAACTGCGAGGGGCTCGCGATGTATCCAGCTCCACCAAGACACACTGCCCTGATGCTGGCCTGCCTCCTTCCCATAACCCTCTGTACCAGATGCCTTGACCTCTGAAGGCTTCCCTTCACTCTCTCATGCTTCAATCTACAGGAATCACAGACTCCCAGCCTTAGACACTGTCAACCCGGGACCAGCAGTTGGCGTAATGGCTATGTCGCTGGACTCCCACGTAGTTGACAGCGGTTCGCATCCCGGACCCGGTGGCTTAAACTCACGCCTGGCGCGTGTGCATGCGTGCCCAAGATCCTGAGAGGAGAATGGAGGAGAAGGGATTGCGGCGCGACCATCCCCTCTGGGGGGTGATTTCTCGCTTTCTGTCTCTATGTCTCTCTCTGTCTGTCTGGCGAGCGCACGCACCCTATAGCGAAAATCTCTCCAAAAAAAAAAAAAGAAAGAAAGAAAAAAACTGTCATCCCTTAACCTGGGACTCTAAGTCAGCAACCCAGACAGAAGGAGTCCTTAAAGCTGGCTGATGCGTCCCTGCCCGGCCACACTCTTACGACCAGCCATTTCTTACTGAACAATGGTCCAGTTTTGTGCCCATAGCTGGGATCTCACCCTCACCTTCGATATCCTCAGATTCCAATCTCCTCTGGTCCATCTCTCCTCACACAAAGTCCTCCACTACAAAAAACTAGGTGTCTCCTGCTGACATTCAGTTCTGGAGGATGAACTATTTGATGGGAAAGGTGTTGTGTTAGCTTTCTTGCTTCCACAGTGCTCTGAACATAAGATGCTCAATTTATACTATTATAGTAAGCAAAAACCTCTTTGTTCCAAGCACAATTTAAGAATCTAAATAAATATTTGATTAGCTGCTTACAGATCAGGATGATAGAGACTTCAAACATGTCTACATTGTACTTCCTGTTTTCACACTTACACACTAGAAATTGGGGGGGGGGGGGATAGGACATCAAGAGCAATGTCTTTGCCATTTACCTGTTATGTGACTCTGGACGAGCCATAAGAGGTTTTGCTATAGGGCGCGTGCGCTCGCCAGAAAGACAGAGACAGACAGAGAGATAGAAAGTGAGAAATCACCCCACAGGAGGGATGGCCACACCGCAATCGCTTCTCCTCCGTTCTCCTTCTGGGATCTTGGGCATGCGCGCACATGCACCCGGAGTAAGTTTAAGTCACTGGGTCCGGGACTTGAACCGCGGTCGACTACATGGGAGTCCAGTGACATAGCCATTACGCCAACTGCTGGTCCCCATACAGCCTCTCTATAGCAGCTTTCTCACCTTCAGATACTGACTTGCCTCCTCACACAGTCTGTTCTAGGACAAAGTTATCTGTCTATAGTTCATGAGTAAAAAAGGCAATGGCCTACCATACAGAGAACAGAGCAGAAATGCTCTGAAGATGTCAGTGGTGAACAAAGCTGGCTGTTTTGGGAATCCAAAAGATATTACCCAACAGATTAAAAACAGAAGTAAATTTATTCTCCTATAGTTCAGCTACAACTGAGCTGGGCCATTTCTTTTCTTTTCTTTTTTTTTAAAGAATTACTTATTTATCTTAATTCCAGTTATTATTTATTTAATTTGACCACAGAGAGAGAGACAGAGATGCAGATAAAGAAAGAGAGAGGGAGAAAGCAAGTCACCAGGTCTGGGACTTGAACCGCAATCAGCCATATGGGAATCCAGCATCCTTAGCCACCACACCACCTGCCGGCCCGAGCTGAGCCATTTCTACAGAGCCTGACATGGGGGCAGTCAGAGGGTACCTGAGCAATCATCTTATACACTCCACATTTTTTTAAACATTTATTTATTTATCTATTTATTTGTTGTGATTTTTAAAAATATATTTAACATTTATATAGGGCTTTTTTCCAAGAAAAAAATATTTGTTAGGATTTTGTTTGTGACTATTTGTTGTGATTTTTGAGCTGCCAGGTCCGGGACTTGAACTATAGTCAGCCATGTGGGGGTCCAGCACTTCAACCACCATGCTACCTGCTGTCCCCTCCATCCATATTTTGAAAAATATTCAGCTTCAGGGACCAGCAGTTGGCGTAATGGCTATGTCACTGGACTCTCACGTAGTAGACCAAAGTTCAAGTCCTCGACCCAGTGGCTTAAACTCACACCGGGCACGTGTGCGTGTGTGCCCAAGATCCTGAGAGGAGAATGGAGAAGGGATTGTGGCAAGGCCAACACCCCTGAGGGGTGATTTCTCCCTTTCTGTCTCTCTGTCTCTCTCTGTCTTTCTGGCGAGTGCACGCACTCTATAGCAAAAAAACCTCTCAAAAAAAAAAATCAGCTTCATTTAATACATTATACATCCATTTCCTGTCTTCTAAGAAACGAGCTTCATTATATGACTGTATTTATTTTTTGTATAGCTTTATGGCAATGAGGTATAAAAATCATCTCTATTTTCAACTGGAGAAAATAAAGCAGAGAATGTGTCAATCCACTGATAACACCCGCAAAGCACCTACCAAGGCTATAGCACTGAGTCAAGTCCTGACCGCTCAGTGACAGTTCACAGCAATGCAGGGGCCTGCACTCTCAGTGTCTGAGTCCCAAACCAGGGCTCCTTCTACTGGGTTACCCTGTTTTTCCCTAAGAACCTATTCTCATAATGGACCTGGACTGGGAAAGAATGACGTGACGCGTCCATGAGGGTGCCGGGTGGCACAGAAAGTGGAAATTCAAGAACAAGGGCAAGCTGATTCAAACAATGGCACTGAGTCTCCGAGTCCAGTTGGCTCCTCTCAATAATAAAATCCAGATGGACAAAGCAGTTATCTGGGTTAGGAGATCCAGGGTCAAAAGAAGGCAGAAGACAGCAAACATGCCCAAGTTGAATTAGAAAGTCCTCATCTTTGCTTGCCTTCAGCCCAAATCTCATACGCCCAAACACAGGTTATGGCAAAGTTCTGCAGAGCAGAAAATGGGCCCTCTTACCCCCAGAACCAGAGTCAACAGTTACAGACACTAAAAAAGACCTTTTCCCAGACCACTCACAGGTCTGATCAAAGTGACACTAGTATGATGATGCAACCGGAACACGGGATAAACTAAAGTGTGGATTAAGTTACACCCTTCAGTGGTTTGCTGAGGCCAGCTGGAGCCCTCTCACACCTTTATGGCTCAAGGTCTGGTATTCTGTAGTTTGTTTTTTTTTTAAAGAATTCTTTTTTTCTTTCATTTTATTTATTCATTCACTTATTTTAATTTGACCAGATAGAGACAGTGAGAAAGCAAGCCAGTAAGTCCAGGACTCGAACCATGGTCAGCCATGTGGAAATGCCCAGCGCCTTCACCACCATGCCACCTGCTGGTCCCCTGATTATTCTGTAGTCTTAAACTGATTATGTGAGAGGCAGAGCCCTGTCAGGACATTGTGGAGGATGAAGTAATAGTGGCTTTAACCTTGTTGATTTACAGCTGGAGAATTCTGGATTTTTAAATCCCCACCCTCAGCTGTAACTCTACTCCAAAAAAATTCTTTGCATTCACTGTTCAAGCTGAAAAAAATGTCAATATTCTGAGATCAAGGATATGCCTGAGACAGTTTCTGTTGTCAAAATCTCTCACATCAGGTAGAATTTAAAAGATGACAAGAGAGGCCAAAAGGTTGCCTTCCCACATTCCCTCTCTCTCTCTCACTGGTAAAATTTAAAAATAATAATAAATAAAATGTTTTTAAAGATTTATTTAAAATTTTATTAGCATTTTTCTTTAGTTTTGACCAGCGACAGACAGAGAGAAAGGCAGAGTGAGAAAGCAAGCCACCAGGTCTGGGACTTGATCCATGGTTGATCGTGTGGGAGTCCAGTGCCTCAACTATCACGCCACTTGCCAGTACCTTATTATTGTGGGTTTTTTTTTTTAAAGATATTTTTGTTATAGGGCGAGTGTGCTCACTGGAGACACAGAGAGAAACAGAGAGACAGAAAGGCAGAAATCACCCCCCCGGGGGGATGGTCACGCTGCAATCCCTTCTCTGTTCTCTTGGGATATGGGGCATGCACGCACAGACCCTCGACATGAGTTTGAAGCTGCCAGGTCTGAGACTCGAACCGTTGTTGACTACATAGGAGCCCAGCGGAGCAAACATTATGCCAACTGCTGGTACAAATAATAAATACAATTTAAATAAATAATTCTTTTTAAAAAGTTTTTTAGAATTGCCAAGATAATGAACCAACAAGTGCGAATAGACGAAAAATATGAATATATTGAAAGTCCTCTTCCCACCCTGTTCCCCATATGCCCAGGTCCCACACCTGCCCTTTAACTGGTAAACCAGCATACACAGTTCCTTATGATTTCTTCCAAAGATTCTTCTTTTTTTAGTGAACACAGGATAAAACACAAATATATATTCTTTTCCTTCTCCTTCTTCATTCAAATGTGACACAGTACACACACATCACGGCACAGACACTGTTATGCATCTTGCCTTTGCTTTCACTTAAAAAACTCCAATGACTGTTTTTTGACATTTAATTAAAAAGTAAATCTAAGAACAAGAAGATTGCATAATGGTTATGTCACTGGACTCCCACGTAGTAGACCACAGTTAAAGTCCTGGACCCGGCAGCTTCAAACTCACGCCAAATGTATGTGTGTGTGTGCCCAAGATCCCAAGGGGAGAATGAAGGAGAAGGACTTGCAGCATGACCATCCCCCCCAGGGGGGTTTCTCGCTTTCTGTCTCTGTCTCTCTGTCTCTACAGTGAGCACACGCATTCTATAGCAAAAATCTCTCAGAAAAAAAAAGTAACTCTACACATACATAGGTCTTTCATATGTACTTTTAGAAATATAAATAAAACATATATAAAAACTTAAATCATTCTTTCCTCTAAAATTATACCTATTCAATCAGCCATCTGCTAGGGTACCTAAAAGCTAGAGTAATTCATCACACAGTATGCTCAAAAGGTCACGGGACCAGCAGTTAGCAAAATGGCTATGTTGCTGGACTCCCATGTAGTTGACCGCGGTTCGAGTCCCGGACCCAGGGGCTTAAACTCATGCTGGGTGCGCGTGCATGCGTGCCCAAGATCTTGAGAGGAGAATGGAGGGGAAAGGATTGCAGCATGGCCATCCCCCGTGGGGGTGATTTCTCACTTTCTGTCTCTGTCTCTCTCTGTCTGGCGAGCGCACGCGCCCTATAGCAAAAACCTCCCCCCCCCCCAAAAAAAAGGGTCAGCAAAATATTTTATGGTATTATAATAGAAGAGTGCCCTCTATTACTACTCTGGCTTAGAAGAAAATTAAAATGTGACAATGCACATTTGTGGAATTACGGAAATGATCTTGTAAAGGCTGAAGTCCATAAGGTAATATGTATCATATCAGAGGCTGGTAACCTTAGCCAGGGTTAATCAAAATAAGTGGAAATTATCTCATGGTCAGAAGTTCAGAAATAAAGGGTTTTTCCTTTTTTTTTTTTTTTTTTTTTTTTTTTAAAGAGAGATATTTTTGCTATAGGGCACAATCATTGTGTCCAGAGAGACAGAAAAATGAAGAATCACTCTCTGGGGGGATAGCCACACTGCAATCCCTTCTCCCCTATTCTCCTCTCAGGATCTTGGGCACACAAGCGTACGCGCTTGACTTGAGTTTCAAGCCACCGGGCCCAGGACTCGAACTGTAGTCAACCATGTGGGAGTCCGGCACCTTAACCACTATGCCACCTGCTGGACTCTACAGTTTTGTTTTTTTTTTTAAGTTAATTTCTTCCATGAGCAAGAGAAAGAGACAGATAGATAGATAATAGCCCCCAAAGGGTTGTGACACCATGATTCACCTCCAGCCTTGCCAGCCCCAGATCATGGGCATGTGTGCATCCGGCACACTCAGAATCTCTGCACACAAAACTGGAACCTTCCCATGTGGATGAGCCTCGCAGAGCATCACGTTCTTCCACGGTGCCAGTGTGTGGTCCCACTCGTTTTATTTATTGAAATTCACAGTATAACCAACTTAACAAGAATATAATACAGGTTTAGTATCCTTTATCTAAAATGCTTGAGACAAGAAGTATTTGCTTTTTGGATTTTTGAATATTTGTATATACATAATGAGAGATCTTGGGAACGGGACCCAAGTCGAAACACAGAATTCATTCATGCTTCATCGCCACCTTGTGCACACCGCCTGAAGGTGACTTCAGACGTTATTCTGTACCGTGGCACTGTGACCGTGCCCATCACACGAGATCAGGTGTGGCAGTACCTACTTATGGCGTCACATTGGCACTCAAAAACAGTTTTGACTTTGGAGCAATCTGGATTTCATATTTTCATCTTAGGGGTGTTCACCTGTGTATCAATAAGGTATACTAACGAATTCGTTATGTTTGAGCACTGTAAGTCTAAGGTTGCTTTTTTAGTTTTTTGCCATCAAGAGCATGCGCTCGTTGAAGAGAAACAGAGAGACACAGCAAGGAAAAGCGAGAAATCATTCCCCAGGGGGGATGGCCACACTGCAATCCCTTCTCCTCCATTCTCCTCTTGGGATTTTGGGCACGCACGCACATGCGTCCAGGGTTGAGTTTCAAGCTGCCTGATCCAGGATTCGAAATGCGGTCAGCCATGAGGGAATCCAGCACCTTAACTACTATGCCAACTACCGGGCCAAATCTAAGATTATTTTAATAATAAAGTGAATGGGTGGGGCCCATTTATTTATTTATTTTTGCGAAAGAGATTTTGCTATAGGGCGTATATGCTCACTAGAGAGACAGAGAGTCAGAAATCAAGAAATCAACCCTCAGGGGGATGGCCAAGTTACAATGCCCTCTTGTCTATCCCCCCTCAGGATTTGGGGCATGTACACTCATGCACCCAGTCTGAGTTTCAAACCGTCAGATCTGAGACTCAAACCAGAGTGGGCCACGTGGGAGTCCAGTGCCTTAACTACTAAACTGCAGGCCCAAGTTGGGTCTATTTTAATTAAAATAACAACATAAAGTCCAATCGAATAAAAACTGGTTTTTGCCATTAAAATAATTAGCTAAGAGAAAAAACGTTTAGTTTTTATTTTTTTCAGTATTTATAGCCTTCAAAGTTAGTGCTCAACCAGGAAAAAAAGGTTTCAGAAGATTTTTTTAAAAGAATCATTTATGGGACCAGCAGTTGGTGTAATGGCTATGTCGCTGGACTCCCATGTAGTCGACTGCAGTTCAAGTCTCGGATCTGGTGGCTTAAACTCACGCCGGGCGTGTGTGCATGCGTGCCCAAGATCCCAAGGGGAGAATGGAGAAGGGATTGCGGCGTGGCCATCCCCCCTTGGGGGGTGATTTCTTGCTTTCTGTCTCTCTGTCTCTGTCTTTCTGGCAAGCGCATGCACCCTATAGCAAAACCCTCTCGAAAAAAAAAAATCATTTAGTTAATTTTAGTTGTTATTATTTTTAAAAATTTTGTTCATGTGCTCATGAGAGAGAGAGAAACAGAGAGAGAGAGAGAGAGAGAGAGAGAGAAAGTCAAAAAGCAAGCTGCCTAATCCGGGACTCAAACTACAGTCAGCCATGTGAGAGTCCAGCACCTTAACCACCACACCACCTATTGTCCCCAAGATTACTTTTAAATTATTCTGTTAGGTATCTTCTCCCTCTTCTCCAATAAGACATTTTTTCTCTTCAAATTCCCAAACACAATCCTGGCTTTTAGGTCAGTCATCTTGACACTGGATATATCCAACCCATTAAAAAAAAAAAAGTGAGAAGTTTTTCTCACATTTTTTTTTTTCTTTCACACACAATTTCTTCCCCTTCTACCCGTGGGTGATTTTCTGCCAACAACAGTTCATTTCTACTTCTACTGGGCCTACAGCAGATAGGGTAAAGGATGAGGCTCCACGAACACACCCCCCGGGCAGAGGTGGCACAGACAGGCTCCCGGGAGAGGCGTGCTCACTGCTCCTGCGTGGAGAGGATTCTCAGGGGGAGGAAAGGGTCCTGTAGCTGCAGTGTGCTTCCAAGGCCTGCTCAGTGAGAAGGCGGATTTAGCTGTATTTGGATGGGCTACGGCTCAAGTGCAAATTCCGAGAGTTTAGAGAGGATGGACTCAGGTGAGCAGTTTACTTTTATTAAACTACAAGCTAGACTTAAACATTTTCCCTCTGATAAAACTGCACAAAGAGACAACAGATACACCAAACAGCCTGGCAGACCTCTACACACAGAGCTTTTTTTTTTTTTTAAGGTTTTTGTCATAGGGCATATGTGCTTGCCAGAGACAGACAATGAAAGGGAAAGTGAGAAATCACCCCCACCACCACCCCACCCCGTGGGAATGGCCACGCTGCAATCCCTTCTCCATTCTCCTCCTGAGATTTTGGGCACATGAGCACACACGCCTGACATGATTTACAAGCCACCAGGTCCAGGACTGGAACCATGGTCGGCCATGTGGGAGTCCACTGCCATCAGCACTATGTCACCTGCTGGCCCACACACAGACTTTTTTTTTTAATGAGGATTTTGCCTTAGGGTGCATGTGCTTGCCAGAGAGAGACAGAGTCATAGCAAGAGGGAAAGTAAGAAATCACCCCACAGTTGGTCGGTCATGTGGGAGTCCAGCGACATATCCACTATGCCATCTGCTGGCCCCACCACACAGACTTTCAATAACAAAAAAAAATATTGAAGGGGAAAAAAGTAGACTATTAAGTCTGAAGCAGGAACATCTCAGCTCTGACTTAAGTCTTCACTGACTAAAGCAGTTCTACCGCATATGCTGAGGGTAACAGAAACCCGAGAGAAGTCCTGAGGTCCAATACTTGGTAATGACATTCAATAAACACACAACATCAAACCACGCTCACCAAGGCCATGAAGGCTATGAATTGAATGTGTGTGTGTGTGTGTGTGTGTGTGTGTGTGTTTTAACATGTCTTGACTGTATTTTCTTACCCACAAATTAAAGCTACATATTTCCACAAGTGAGGGCTGTAATGGGACTGACTGCCTGGAGCAAGCCTGAGAGTACTAGACCCAGGGACAGCAGTTAGCCCCGCAAACCCAGCCACCACTCACTAACCGCTCACTGACCTCGGGCACTGCTGGAAGCATCCACTCAATAGAGGTTCAGCAAGAGGGGCAAAAGGAGGAGAGGTGGCGTTTGAAGTGCTTAACACAGCAGTCTTGAAGAGGCCTTGCTCTGAGGTTCTGTTGAGAGGATGAGCTCCATGGATGTGGACACCTGGAAGACTGCAGCACTCTGTCTACGTCAAAGGCTTGAGGTCAATCAATACACCAGCCAAGATAACACTGAACTGGGCAAATGCCAATGAAAGACGTAGCAGGTGTTCAGTCTTTCCTAAGAACTACAGCTGTACCTATTGGAAATAATGTATTCCCTGGCAATGGAACTTTTCACTTCAGTATTAAGAATATACATAGCCATGCGTCACTTGACAGCAGGGACATGTTCTCAGAAATGCACTGCTGGGTGCTTTCACCTTCGTGCAAACACTGCAGGGTGTTTCTTACACAGGCCTACCTGCTACAGCCTACTACACGCCTACAGCTTATTACAGTCATGAGAGACCATGCTGCATGCGCAGTCTATCACAGACCGAAACATGTGCTGTCGGTGTACAGCACATGACTGCATACCCAAGAAAGTTCAGTAGTTTCTTCCTTAAAACTATGAAAGAGGGGCAAGTGGGTGGCATAGTGGTTAAGATGCTGGACTGACAGACTGCAGTTTTTGTGGGGTTTTTTTGGAGAGGTTTTTGCCATAGGGCACGTGCGCTCACCAGAAAGAGAGAGACAGACAGAGAGACAGAAAGCGAAAAATTACCCCCCAGGGGGAATGGCCACACCGCAGTCCCTTCTCCTCCATTCTCCTCTCGGGATCTTGGGGATGCACACACATGTGCCTGGCATGAGTTTAAGCTACCGGGTCCGGGATTCGACCCACAGTCGACTACATGGGAGTCCAGCAACATACCCATTATGCCAACTGCTGGTCCCCCAGACTGCAGTTTGAGTCCCAGGCCTAGTGTCTTGCTTTCTCATTTTTTCTCTCTCTTATGAGTGCATGTGCCCTGTAACAAATTTTTTAAATAATAATAAAAAAAAATAAATAATTATTTTTTCTAAAAAAGTACAAAAGGAGAAGCTGTTTTTCCTACATTAGTGCATTTCTTGGCAAAGACTTGAAAAGAAATACTTTAACAAGAAAAATTACTATTACTGTTAATTCAATGCAATCCTTCCAACCCTACAACTGTGTTGTATATAGTAAGAATCTTGGTTTTATGTCAAAGACATGTTAAGCAAGATGTATGCTTTTAAAAGATCTATACAGGGGCTGACAGGTGGTGTAGTGGTTAAGGGCGCTGGACTCCCACATGGCCATCATGGTTTGAGTGGCAGACATGGCATCTTGCCTTCTCACTTTCTCTCTTGCTTTCTCTCTCTCTTCCACTCTGGTTAAATTAAAATAAGTAAATAAATAAAGTTAAATAAAACTATTCTTTTTAAAAAAAATCCATATAACAAAGAAGTAGTTTAATGGATTTTTACACTAAAATAAAGAAAAATGCTTTCTTTGTCAGAAGGTGGATCAAACACTTAACACAAAGACTTTACAGGTTAGATTACTGGTTGACATGGTAGTAACGCTAGTTTATTATCTTTACCCACGTGCACCATCCTTACTTCATGCCTAGTTTGATTAGAAAAAAGACACAGTATAATTTTTTGACACCGAGCTAAGTTACTCAAAGTAGTGAGATCAGGGTAAACATCTGGAAATTTGGAACACCATCTAATGGGAGAGGGTTATATTGGGTTTTCGGAAAAGTCATGTGCATTGTTGCATAGAACAAGTATGTCATGACTTTTCTGGCAACTAAATAATTTTTCCACAAAGGGACAGAAAGCTCTAAGAGCAAGCAATGGAATACTATTAGAAATCAACAACATTTGGGGTCAGGAGGTAGCGTGGTGGTTAAGGCGCTGGACTCCCACGTAGCCAACTGCACAGTTTGAGTCCCGGACCGGCAGCTTGAAAATCACGCCAAGTGCATGTGCATGCAGGTCCAAAATCCTTAGAGAAGAAAGGATAAGGGATTGCAGTTTAGCCCTTCTCCCTGGGAGGTGATTTCTCACCTTCCCTCTCTGTCCCTCTATGGTGAGCGCATGTATCCTATGACAAAACAAACAGACAAATATATGATAATGTTTCTTAAAAAAAGGAAATCAGCAACACTAAATCTGCTCACCTTTCACGCCCAAGTTTATAGTAGTGATAGGTCAAATTTTTTACCTATTTTAAATCTCTTAATACTGAAATAAGTAATACTGGAATGCCAAAACTATATCCTCCTAAAGATAATTTCAAAACTGCTTACAAGGATAATTTTAAACACCAGAAACTGCTTCATCTTTTAGCTAAAATATACATGAAAAATAGTGGAAAGGGCTTACACGTGTAAGATGGGACTGGTTAAGTCATAAATTACAGTAATTCCGGCAACAAAGTGTCAGGCAACATTTTTAAATGGTGATGTGAAAGTATACTTCTTGATGATCAAGGACGTTTTTGGTAAATTAATAGAATCAAATCAAGTCTCAAATTAGTTCCATAAAGGAGGAACGCAAGTACCTACGTACCTACAAACACAGAGGGCGGGGAAACGTAAACTGCAGCAGTAGTTTCACTTAGGTAATGACAAGTAAACATTAAATTATTTTCCATAACCTTGGAAAGTGTGAAAAATCTCAGCAAAGGGCGTGAGACACTCAGACCAGGTACTAGTACCAGGTCCTGGACTCCTCCTTCCCGAGACTGTTAAGAAAAGTTTGATTAGGGGCAAAGTAAGAAGATGAACAAATACATCATATAAAAATGGGTGTTTACTTGTAAGATAAAGGCTAAGATACTACTTCACTAAAAGAAGTACAAATACTTTTCAAAAGCAATAATATTTGAGTGGGGGAAAAATGATAAAAACTTACACTTTAAATCACACATTTCTGACTGTAAACCTGGACTTTCATTTTTGGAGAAAGGGACTCACTATGTTCCCAGACTAGTCTCGAACTTGTGATCCTCTTACTCAACCTCCCACTTACAGGCTGGTGCCACCATGCCCAGCTACAAATCTGAACCTGGAAGAGATCAACTGGCAGTATCTTCAATAAATGGTGCTAGGAAAACTGGACAGCTGTATGCAGAAGAATGAAGCCAGACCTGTATCTCTTGCCATATATACAATTCAACTCCAAATGGATTAAAAACTCACACATGAAACCTTCGACTATAGAAGTACTAGAAGCAAACGGAGAAGAAACACTTCGGGACACTGGTACTGGCGAAGAGTTCATGAATAAAACCTCAAAAGCTCAGCCACAAAAGCAAAATAGACAAGTGGGACTATATCAAACTAAAGCTTCTACACAGCAAATGAAAACACGAACAGAATAAAGAGACAACTCATAAAATGGGATAAAACACTTGTATACTATCCCTCTGACAAGCAATTAATAACCAGAATATACAAAGAGCTAAAAAAAATTCAGCAGCAAAAAAAAAAATTAAAAAGAAAACAAGTTAAAAGATGGATGGACAGGAGGGCTGACTGGTAGCATGGTGTTAACACGGCTATACAGCACATGGTCAGCTGCACAGTTCGAGTCCCAGACCCCGTGCCTAGAGGAACACAGTTGGCACATGTACATGCATGGCATCAACCTGAGAGGAGAACGGAGAAAAGGAGATTAGGTGTGGCCATCCCCCTCGTGGGGTGCTTTCTCACTTGCCCTCTCTCCTGCCCTTTCTGTCTCTCTCCAGTGAGGGCATGTACCCTACAGCAAATTAAAACAAACAACATGAGCAAATAACCTAAATAAATAGTTCTCAGAAGATATACAAATAGTCAACAAACACATGAAAAAACGCTCCCTATCATTAGTCATTAGGGACATGCAAATCAGCACAACCTCTACAGCATCATGTCACCCCAGTTAGAATGGCTATTATCAAAAAGACAGAACACATGCTGGTGAGAACGTGGAATGTTCCCACACTACTGGTGGGAACATGAATTGATACAGCCCTTATGGAAAACAGTGTGAAGCTCTCTGGCTTGGTGGCTAAGGGGCCTGGAGCTCACATGGCCGACCATGTGGTTTGAGTTTGAAAAATATACCAGGTGCATGTGCACATGTGCCCAAAATCCCAAAAGGAAGGGTAAATGGAGAAGAAGAGATTGCTGTGTGACTGTTCTCCTGGGAAGGGTGCTTTCTCCCTTCCCCTCTCTCTCTGATGAGCAAATGTACTCTCTGACAAATTTTTTAAAAAACTTTTTTCTAAAAAGGTACAACTTCCATATGATCCAGCAATCCTACTCCTAGGTATACACCTAAAGAAAAGTAAATCGGCATATCACAAAGATATCGGCACACCAATGTTTCCTGCAACACTATTCACAACAGCCAATACACAGAATCGCTCTACACGCCCATCAACAGATAAACGGATACAGGCGCTGTATGTGTGTACGTACACACACACACACACACACACACACACACAGGAATGCTACTCAGCCATTGGAAAAGGCAGTATCCGTCATTTGATGTTAAATGGATAAGCCTGGAGGACATCACTTTAAGTGCAATAAATCAGGTACAATTGTATATGAAGACTGAGAAAACGGCCACAGAGAGGTAGAGAGCTAAAAAGTGATTCGAAGCTGGGAAAGATGGGCGGGGGCAGGTAATAAAGAGAGAGTGGTTAATGGAAACAAAATTTCAGGTCAGAGGGACAGTTTCTAGCTGTATGAAATACAGTAGGGAGGATACAGTTAACCACTTGCTATTCAATATTTATCTCAGTAACTACTGTAAAAAGACAGGATTCTGAATGTTCCCAACACAAAGTAATGACAAATAGTTGAGAAGATGGGTAAACTAATCACTCTGCTTTAATCATTGCTCATTGTATTCTTGTACTGAAGTCACAGGGTACCCCACAAACGCATATAATTATTACATACTAATGAAAAAAATGACCCACACCAAAAAACACATCAGTCCAGGTATGACCTTTTCGATACACAAGATTTGTTTCTGTATATAAAGGATTTATATATGTCTTTCAAATGAATATACGTTCTAATACGAAATGTGGTTCGATTTATTATACATTGGAGTTTCCAAAATAAACCTGCCTAACGTCTCTTGAACATGACATAGTACGACTGCCATCCCTCTCACTGGAAAAGTGCAAACTGCTCTAACAAGTGTGCACAGACACTCGCCACTATTCTCCACTCTTAAGTAGACAGGCACAACAGGGCTTGAATGCATTCCAGGCGTGGCCTTCAAGCCCAGACCACACCTGCTTCCAAGGCCCTGGGGCTAAAAATAACTCTGGGGCCTCAAAAATGGGACAGCGGCCAGGCCCAGGGGTAGCTGCAGGCCCCTTGCTCAGCTCCCCTCGCAGTAAAAACAAGAGCCTCGGAATTCTATCATCACAAAGAACTCCACCCCAGGCTTGTTCCTCTGTCTCTTCATCTCAAATCACCTACATTGCCTGCTCAGTTTCTTGATTTCTTAAGGCTAAAACGAATCCTAGTCATTTAGGAAGTTTTTATGGTGTATTCTTTGGAAAAAAAAAAAATGTGAATCAGGTCTCAGGAGAGCATGTGTCTAGTTTCAGCTCCTCTGCTAGAATGCTAAACCGGCAATATCACACGTGTCCTTTGACATCTGTGAGCTTGTTACCCTTACCTGTAAAACGAGGAATTCGGTGCAGACCAACATGGAAAGGCTATTCGCTAAGGATAGACTGACGGTGCCATGATGTCTCAGTAAAGTGTCCGAACAGGGACCGAGTACCAGGGCTGATGCGATCACAACGCAATCACGTTAAGGTGTTAAGAGTTTGTGTCTTATGACACAATCAGCACATGTAACTGGGGCTGGGGGGTGGCGGGGCGGAAGGGGACAGAGGAATGGCAGCAGAGGTTCCACGAGCAGCACATTATGTTCCAAACAATCCCTTTGATTGTAGGATGGGTTGCCAAGCCTTGCTCTGAGATTACCACTCCCACCTCTCTGCCAGCCACGTTATGTGGGAGCCCCCTCTGGGGTTTGTTACTCTACCACATATGGAAAGAAGGGAGGCCAGGTGGCAGTGGAAGAGGCGTGGTAACAGCACCATGACGGTTCACCCAGGGTCCTCGGCCTTGCTAATTTAAGTCACTGTGTCTGTCCCCACACTTCCCCTTCTGGGGCCCTGGGACTTAACAATATCAGGAAGTGTTACCAAGGGCTAGGACCCAGCTGACACAAGAGAGCCAAGAGACTAGAGGCTGGCAGAGCAGCAATATGGGAGTCTGCATGTTCTCGAACCCCATCCCTTACTCTGTCCCCCTCACCCTTTCAGCATCTACCTTCTCCCTGTAATTCAGCTCCACTGTGTCATCTACCTGCAGCTTTGGGCCTCTTTTCTGTTCTTCGAGGCCTTGGTGTTTCCCCATCTCTCTCCCTCTCCTCTTAATTTCTCTCCTCACAATCATGAACAAGTTGCTCCCTTTCCAAGCTGTGATCATTAATTTCACTGCTGAGGCCCTCGAGGTATTACTTTTATAACAAGTAGTCATACTGTTTCAGACTGCTATGCGATTATTATCATGGAGTAGGTTTTGTTTTGTTTTTAGGTTTTTTTTTTTCAGAGAGGTTTTTTTCACCACAGGGCGCGTACGGTTGCCAGACAGACAGAGAGAAACATAGAGACAGAAAGCGAGAAATCATCCCCCAGGGGGGATGGTCACGCTGCAATCCCTTCTCCTCCATTCTCCTCTCGGGATCTTGGGCATGCACGCACACTCACCCGGCGTGAGTTTGGGGGGGGGAGGGGGACGCGAACCACGGTCGACTACGTGGGAGTCCAGCGACATAGCCATTACACTAACTGCTGGTTCCCCTCCCCTTTTTTTTTAAGAGGTTTTTGCTATAGGGCACGTGCACTCGCCAGACAGACAGAGAGAGACAGAGAGACAAAAAGCGAGAAATCACCCCCCGGGGAGATGGCCACCCCGCAATCCCTTCTCCTCCAGTCTCCTCTCGGGATCTTGGGCACGCACGCACATGTGCCCGCGTGAGTTTAAGCCACCGGGTCTGGGACTCGAACTGCAGTTGACTATGTGGGAGTCCAGCGACATAGCCATTACGCTAACTGCTAGTCCCTGATTTTAGGTTTTTTGCATAGGGCATGTGTGCTCACTGGAAAGAGACAGACAGAAAGAAAGAAAGAGAGAAATCATCTCCCAAGGGAATGGTCATGCCACAACCCCTTCTCCTCCCTTCTCCTCTGGGGATTTGGGGCATGTACACGTGTGCACCGGGCATGATTTTGAAGCCACCAGGTCCGGGACGTGAACCTCAGTTGACCATGTGGGAGTCCAGCACCTAAACCTCTATGCCACCTGCTAGCCCCCATGGAATAGGTGTTTTACCAACCTTTAAAACCTTTTATTAGTCACTATTTTTTTTTAAAGTTTTATTTTACAGGAGAGAGAATAAATTGTTCAGTTGGTATTTCGTACATGATTGGTTATATGAAGCACAGATCATTATTAATTCAGTATCTTGTATTAATGTTAGTGTTTAAATATCCTGATGATCTAGATATTAAACATCAATCCTCTATCTAAACTTCAGAAGAAGATAAAAACTGTGTGCAGGGTTTCACACTAGGTTACTTAGAAAACTAACAAGATCTGACTTACTGTTTAATCTACTCCTAAGATTTTTAAAGCAGAAAGTAATCTTAGGCTAGCAGGTGGCGTGGTGGTAAGGCAGCAAGATCCCATGTGGTCAAGTGGCAGTTCAGGTGCTGGACCCAGTGGCTTGAAAACCACAGTGAGCGTGTGTACGTTGTGTGTCCAAAATCCCAAGAGCAGAATGAAGGAGAAGAGATTGTGGCATGGCCGTGTCCCGTAGGTTGATTTCTCCCTCGCTGGCAAGAGACTGCACTCTACAGGAAAGAGAACATTTAAAAATGATATCTATTTTAGAAAGCAATCTGTGCACACATGAACAAAGCTGGCCTTATTGGGGTCTGATGACTGACAGCTGTGCCCACAGCAGAGCTGCTCTGCTCTGCCCTCTGTCCTCCCACACCGACCCCGGGGAGCCACTCGTTCTTTCAGACTGAATGTGCCTAACTCAGAAGAAATTCAAAAATAAATCTAAAAGCCAGAGTTGAAAACATTAAATAAGGAGGCCAGCGGGTGGCGTGGCGGTTAAGGGTGCTGGACTCCTACATGGCGACCATGGTTCTAGCCCCAGACCTGGCAGCTTGCTTTCTCTCTCTGTCTCTCTGTCTCTCTCTCTCTCTCTCTCTCTCTCATACACACACACACACACACAGTCCCTCTTTTAAGGGACAGAATTGAATTAAAATAAATAAAGTTATATAAAATAATTTTTTAAAAAAGAAAACATTAAATAATTATAGTCCCCTTCATCTTAGCTCCCAGTAACTCTATTGGTTAACTTTTTGAGAAATGATTTCTCACACAGAGAGCTACGATGGTGCAGCAGTAGCACAAACCTCCACGATGCAGAGGCCTTATGCGAAGGTCCCAAGGTCCCCTGTACACACCAGGGCACATGCACACCCACGATCTTGGCTAGCTAAAACTGGGGGTGGATCACGGCGTGAAGATCGGGGCGGGGGGTGTCCCACCTTTCTCTGTTTCTCTCCTCTCTCTCAAAAGAAAAAAAAAATTTAATTTTCCATACAATCTGACTAGCAAAACAAATACTGATGGTAATAGGTTATAGTCTACAGAATAAAATAAATACCAATGAATAAAAAAAAAACAAAACCCAAAAGGACTTTCTAAACATATGTACTCTACGGTGAAAGTCTGAGAGGGTAGTGTTTCTGATTCTTGTTATTTTTGTTTTCTCTCTTTCTACACAGTTATTGTGTGATCTTTGCATAGTGCTACACACTTGCCCTCCTAAATTCTGGGTGTGCTGTTGGTCAGGTTCGGTGTGCCACACACAGCAGCAGACACCTTCCTACCCCAGTCTCCACTTCCTACTCTGAACAATACCTATGTCTGTCTGTATTTATTTATTGATGTTAGCTAGGTGTCTAAACTGATACAGGCCACTATGGGGATGACAGAATGGAAGGCGAGTCCCTGTTTTTCATTAGTTGAGTGGATAGGCGAAAAAGGACACAAAAAGATAACATTCTAGCAGGCTGTGTAACGCATTAAAGAGAAGGGCTTCCTGGAAAACATAAATTTCGAGGAGAGTTTTAAAAGAAAACAGGGACGTGACTGGCGAGAGAGAAGATGGGAAGAGAATTCCAGGTGAGGAAGGTGCACGGACACGGGGAGTGGTGAGCCAGCTGCGCGCAGGTGTTCTGGACGCGTCTCGCCGACTGTGCCCGTGAGAAACGATTACGCTGGGGGAGCAGAGGGGTGGGCTGACGAGACATCCTCACAGCCATCTAAGCCACCGTAAGCTTTACGGAAACATGATAGGAAGAATCTGGAAATAGATTACAATGAAGAAAAACACTGGAGAAAGGAGAGCACAGTTTTAGTCATCGAAGGCAGGCTTAGCCTAGAACGGTGACGGTTTGTACAGTATGACAGGAAAGGCAGGAGCCAGAGGCCAGCGATGGCCTACATTTAAGGCAGTATGTGCCCCGCACGCTCTGTCCTTGTTAAATAATGGATTTCCTGCCTGAGCTGCCCATGAAAATGGCTACCTATACTATGTTGTTCGATTACTCCACCATAACAACACCTGAAAATATGTGAATGCCCTATTCTGTCCCTGCTTCCGATGAGCTTGTTTAAAACAAAATGAGGTTCTGGACAAGTTTGTTTTAGTACCCAAGTCACTGTTTTTAAGGCAGAAGAATAAAAGCATCGTCAAAGGCTGAAATAAAGTAAAGCAAAATGTAAACAGGAGTAGACTCAACGCTGACATGATGTGACTTTCTTCTCCATGTTTCTCTATCACTTCCAAGATTTCTATTTTACATACACATGGGCGCATGCGTGCGCACAAAGCTTTCACACAGAAAACTGAAAGTTATGTTTTTTAAATCAGTCATAACTGATGTCATGCTCATTCCGTTCAGAGGAAGATATGGAAGATGAAGTTCTCTGCCAATTCTCTGAACTAGCAAAAAAAAAAAAAAAAAGATCTTATATGAATCATTCATCTAAATGAGTTCTAATACAGTATCACGGCATTTTCATTCAACAGTGGCTTAATAATATGAAATAAATTTTTTGAATGGTAATACATATTGGGGCCAGTAAGTGGCAGAGTGGGTAAGGTGCTAGACTCCCACATGGTCGACTGTGGTTCGAGTCCTGGACCCAGCGACTTGAAAATTGTACCAGGTAAGTGTGTACGTGCCCAAAATTCTGAGAGGAGAATGGAAGAGAAGGGACTGCAGCGTGCCCATCCCTAGGGGGTGATTTCTCATCCCTCCTCCCCCACGTCGCTCTCATTCCAGGGACCACAAGTGCCCTATGGCAAAAATCTTAAAGAACAGAGAAAGTTAATATGTATGATCCCTATGACAGCTGTGTGATAGGAGGTATGCATATTTACTCCATACAAAGCAATATAAATATATATGATTCAGTATAGGGAAATGTCCCCATTCCAAATTTATCCTTCAGTGAGGCCAGCAGGTGGTATAGAGTTTAAGGGCTCTGGACTCTCATATGGCTGACCACGGTTCAAGTCCCAAAGCAGATAGCTTGCTTTCTCAACTTATCTCTCTCTCTCTCTCTCTCTCTCACTCTCACTCACTATTGCTCTCTGGTGAGCACATGTGCCCTACAGCAAATTTTTAAAAAATAATAATAAATGAAATTAAATACTTAAAGCTGGATTTGAACTAAAAATAACAGCAAGAAGAGGAATGGGAACTCTGCCTGAGACGGCTGAAATCTCACAGCTTAAGGACTTCCGTGTAGTCTAGAGCAGCAGTCTCCAACCTTTTTTGGCACCAGGGACAAGTTTCATGTAAGACAGTTTTTCCACAAACAGGGTGACGGGAATGGGAGGGATGATTTATACAAGTGTGCAACCTAGGTTCCTCGCATGTACAATTCAAAATAGGGTTTGCGGTCCTCTGAGAACCTAATGCCACCGCTGATCTGACAAAAGGTGCAGCCTGCAATGGGGAGAGGCTGTAAATACAGATGAAGCTTTGCTCAATTGCCAGCCACTCACCTCCTGCTGGGTGTAGCCAGGTTTCTAAATGGTACATGTCTTGGTGGCTGTGGACCCCTCCTGGTCTAGTGCTTGCCTTCTGGTAGGTTAGTATTACTGCTCTTACAAAATTTTTTAAAGAATTATTTATTTAACTTTATTTCTTTATTTTAATTTGACCAGAGAGAGAGAGAGGGAAAGTAAGAAAGCAAGCTGCCAGGCCCAGGACTCAAACTGCAGTTGGCCATATGGGAGTCCAGTGCCCTTAAGCACCACGCCACCTGCCGGCCTCACTTTTACAAAATGTTACATACTTACCCATATCATACAATGTATAAGTAGTAGACTAGAGCCACTAGGGAATGGTGCTTTTCTCAACCTTATTAAGGTTTACTACACACCTTACAAATTTTTTTTTTCTTTTTTTGGAGAGGTTTTTGCTATAGGGCGCATGCACTCGCCAGACAGACAGAGAGAGACAGAGAGATAGAAAGCAGGAAATCACCCCCCAGGGGGGATGGCCACGCCGCAATCCCTTCTCCTCCATTCTCCTCTCGGGATCTTGGGCACGCACGCACACGCGCCCGGCGTGAGTTTAAGCCGCCGGGTCCGGGACTCGAACCGCGGTCGACTACGTGGGAGTCCAGCGACATAGCCATTACGCTAACTGCTGGTCCCCACACCTTACAAATTTTAATAGGATCCTGAGAAACAGAAAGCTATAGATTTGAAAAGATGAAAAATCATGTTCCTGTTTAAACACCTGATGTGTGTGGCTATGAAGAGGGTTGGGCTTACCAAAATGCCAGCTTGCCATGAAGCTAACAGGAAATGCCAAGCAGGAAGCAGCAAACCGAACAGTGAAGCGACAGGCCTCACAGAAAACTCTCGAAGGATAAGGAACCTTGGAAGCAAAAGTTTGTCTGCTTCACTGGGTCACCTGAGAATACAGTGAGATAAAGTATGGAAGAGAACAGTACCTTGTGAAGTGTAACATTTGCTAAGGAGGGAGTAACTCACTCTGCACAGAATGAAGGAAGGAGCAGTTTGCCTAGTACAGTTCTAAAGCCAGGCTGCACGTTAGAATAGCCTGGGGAAGCTCTTAAATTCCTAACGGACATCAGAGCTATAAATCAGAATGTCTGAGGAGTGGGCCCATGCATTAGTATTTTTCACACAAACAAGTAAAAGCAGATTCTTTACCTATCTCCTTTCAAGGAAGGGTTGGTCACAAAAAACAGGCCACTTGGAAGGCGGAGTTTAAGAGGGAGCTGAGGAATTTAGTGACATATAATACCATCATGCAACTGACCTTTTACTTGAGGTGTGTGTTTTATAATATGTGCTGTAAGTCTGGGGTTCTGAATATATTATTAGGTAAGAGATCAGGTTCTCTAATGTCTAATAATAATAAAGAAGCGCAATTCAGGGACCAGCAGTTAGCGTAATGGCTATGTCGCTGGACTCCCACATAGTCGACCGCGGTTCGAGTCCCGGACCCGGTGGCTTAAAACTCACGCCGGGCGCGTGTGCGTGCGTGCCCAAGATCCCGAGAGGAGAATGGAGGAGAAGGGATTGCAGCGTGGCCATCCCCCCTGGGGGTGATTTCCTGCTTTCTGTCTCCCTGTCTCTCTCTGTCTGTCTGGCGAGTGCACGCGCCCTATAGCAAAAAACTCTCCCCCCCCCCCCAAAAAAAAAAAAAAGAAGCGCAATTCACTTATGATACCCACAAAAGGCCCTAAGGATATTCTGGGACACAGAGCCCCATTATGGCTTAATGAAACAGAGTTTATGGTTGAAGCAATCTCATTTCCGATCTTTCTTCACCAGGTTTTAGAAGTAGATGTATTTAAAAAAATTTTTTTTTAATGCTGGGAGGACAGAAGCTGGAACTCTGTGTTCACCTGCTTACGAATGCAAGTTAAATAAATATCTCCACCCAGGAATTTCCCATTACTAAGGACTAATCACCATTACAAGGATATACAAGCCTTTGGAATTCTTCTCACTAAGCTAATCCCCTAAAACGTCTTTTAAGTAAGACAATGACGATGACTATGGAAACCAAGATTTGGGCCTCCAGCAAACAATCTATATTAAATTAAATTAAGGATATCCCCATCGGACTAAAGATTGGGATGGTAGTTACTTAAAAAAAAATAAAACAAAATAAAAGATGGTATTGAACAATTAGGAGTTTTTATTCATAACATATCTTAATAGCATACCATAGACAAAACGAGATGGGAGAACACTCATTACACTACCCTCCCTTGCACGGCGGGTCTAACCTGTGGTTCATTTGTCCACACAACCGCCCTTTAGCCTCTATATTTTACAAGCCTTTTTGCTCGGGTACTTTGGAGGATGCAGCTTAAAACAACAACATAAAAGAACTAAAATCTGAGGGGCCAGCAGATGGCATGGTGGTTAAGAACACTGGACTCCCACATGGCCAACCGCGGTTGGACTCCCGGACCTGGCAGTTTGCTTTCTCACTTTCCCTCTCTCTCTCACTCTGTACCTCTCTGGTCAAATTTAAATAAATAAAGTTAAATTTTAAAAGTTTTTTAAAAAATAACTAAAATCTGTACACAGGTAACTGCAAGGCTCAGTGTGTTAGTGTGCAAGGGTAAAAGGATTTCTGGAGACCCCTGGAAGTCAGCGAGGAGGTGATAAATCTCAGCAGCATGCGTTTACTCTGGATGCTTTCCTACCCAGCTCTTTAGGGGGTACACAATCTCTCTGTATTCACAAATAACCTCTGTTCAAGGGAAGTGTGGAGGGAGCAGGGACATCACCAGCCAGCAAACTACTAATCCTGGAGGCAACTTCCTTTCAGCTGGTCCCTGAAGGCTGGCTGCTTCCTGCCAGGAACCTCTTAGCATAGATTCATCTTCCCAGGCAGACTGGTTACTGATTCCCATTGAGGCACTGACTTAGCAGAGGGAAAGGGAGAAGGGGAAGACAATTCTTCCTTCAGACCACAGACACACCAACTCCCCTCTCTCCAACATACAAACAAACCGAAAAAAAAAAAAAAACAAAAAAAAGAGATATATAGGTATATAGGCCTTACAACAGTGATAGTTATCCAAGATTATACTATTATTATTTCTAATCAACAAATCTCCCATAAAGCAAATGCAGAAAAAAATCAGAAAGGACCTCTTATGAAAATTAGTCAATTGAGGGGCCAGCAGGTGGCATAGTGGTTAAGGTGCTGGATTCCCACATGACCAACTGTGTTCGAATCCCTGATCTGGCAGCTTGAAACTCACACTGGGCCCGTGTGCATGCATGCATGGAATCCCAAGAGGAAAATGAGGAGGAGAATGCAGTGTGGTCATCACCCCTGAGGAGTGATTTCTCACTTTCCCTCTCACTATCTCTCTGTCTCTCTGGTGAGAGCACGCTCATTATGCAAAAAACCTTAAAAAAAGAAAAGAATTAGTTAATTTTCTTGAACGGCCCCGTAACATAGGCCAATGGTATAAATTCTCAGGAGTCACTCGATAGCAGTTGTAGATGGGAGAAGGCGGCTATCCGCACCGACTGGCCTCAAGCCTTTCAGTCTAAAGACCACTTGGAAGTGACAAAGCTCCCTGATGGATGCCCTGTGAACCTCTGCTGCTCTGACTACATGTGATCCACCACAAACCCTAGCAGAAAATAATGGTGAATACAGTTCTTCAGAGGATGACAATGAGCTCTGAGACCTGCATCAGAGTGTAGATGCAAGAGCACTGACAACGTGCCCACAGGGTCAGCCCTCTGGCCTGGGTAAAAGAGCCAGACCTCACATGGCCTCTGTAAACTTTCTGTAGTGAAATATCTTTAAATCTTTGATTTTTTTTTTTTTTTGGTAGAGTGCCTTCTTCGTGCTGTATTGTACAGCTACTTTACACATTGTACACACAATCCCTTTGTCATATGTATGATTTACAAATATTTCTACTTAGTCTGTCTTTTCCTTTCATTCTTGCAACATCGTTTTTGGCAGAGCAAAAGTTTTAATTTCAATGTTGTCCAATTTATTCTTTTTTCTTTCCTTTTATGAATCATGCTTTTGGTATCATAATTCAGAATCCTTAGGACAGGGACCAGTAGATGGCATAATGGTTATATCACCATACTCCCATGGTTCGAGTCAACCGCGGTTCAAGTCCCGGACCAGGTGGCTTAAAACTCACACCAGATGCATGTGCATTCGTGCCCAAAATCCCAAGAGGAGACTGGAGGAGAAGGGAATGCAGCGTGGTCATCCCCCTGGGAGGTGATTTCTTGCTTCCTGTCTCGCTGTCTCTCCAGCAAGCACAAGCGCCCTATAGCAAAAATTTCTCTCTTAAAATTTTAAAATAATCCTCAGGGCAGCTAGTGGTGCAGTGGTTAAGATAGCTGGATCCCATATGGCCAACTAAGTGGTTCGAGTCCTGGACCCAATAACTTGAAAAACATGCTAGGTGTGAGGACCAACAGTTGGCGTAACGGCTATGTCGCTGGACTCCCATGTAGTCGACCACGGTTCGAGTCCTGGTGACTTAAACTTACACTGGGCGTATGTGCGGGCCCAAGGTCCCAAGAGGAGAATGGAGGAAAAGGAATTGCAGCATGGCCATTCCCCCGGGAGATGATTTCTCGCTTCTGTCTCTGTCTTTCTGGCGAGTGCACTAGCCCTATATCAAAAACCTCTCCAAAAAAAGAAAAACATGCTAGGTGAATGTGTATCCATGTACAAAATCCCAAAAGAAGGAAGAGAAGGGACTGTGGCATGACCGTATCCACAGGCCGCTGCTTTCTCACTATCCCTCTCTCCGTGTCTCTGTTTCCCTCTGGTGAGTATATGTGTCCTTTAGCAAATCTTTATAAATAAGGTTAAATCAAATAAAATAAAACCACTGTAGTATCAAGCAATCTCACTTCTGAGAACATATCCAAAAGAAATCCAGTCAGGGTGTGCAGAAGCTATTCATATACTACGTTTGCAGCAGCATTATTCACAATAGCTAAATGGTTACAGCAAATAAATGTCCACAGAATGAGGAACACAGAAACAAAATGTGGTATATACACACAATTGATTATTACTCAGCACTAGAAGGGAAGTTCTGACACACGCTGTAACATGGAGGAACGGTGCAGTCTATGCTAAGGAAAACCGGCCAGTCAGAAAGGCGAATGCTGTATGACTTCTCTTACATGAGGTAGCTAGAGTAACCAAACTCAGAGACAAAAGGGAGACCGGTGGCTGCTAAGGGAGCCCAGGGGGAACTGGGCAAATGCCGCTGAATGGACATGAAATAGTTCTAGAGACCGGTTGCACAGCAATGTGAATATACTTAATACTGAACGGTAGACTCGAAGAGCATCAAAATGATGTATTTACTTGGAAAATATCATTCATGTGGACCAGCAAGTGGTGTGGTGGTTAAAGCACTGGACACTCCCACATGGCCGACCGGGTTAAGAGTCTCAGACCTGGTGGCTTGCGCGCATGCACACTCTCTCTTTCTCTCTCTCTCTCTTTTGTCAAATTAAAATAAACGAATGAATAAATAAAATTAAATAATTCTTTAAGAAAAAGAAAAACATATTCATTGTAACACACAAGTCATGATCAAATCTTAAATTGCTCTTATTCATTATAACACACCAATCAGGACCCGATCTTGAATCACTCTAGTAACAGGTAAGAGGGCCCATGGGTAAGTAAAGTCTAATGATACTCTGCAAGCTGCCATCTAGTGAGAACTGCAAGGTGCCTTCAGTTCTATCTCCTAACATATCTCTCCCCTCTCCCAACACAAAGCAAATAAGAAAAATGGTGACCAAATCACAATCCTAAAGCTATAAACACTCTAATTTTTTTAACTGCCAAAGGGCACATATGCTCACCCAAAAAGACAGAAAACGAGAAAGGAAGTACTTCCCTGATGGGGCACAATCATGCCATAATCCCCTTCTTCTGTCTCGCCTTCCTGTCAGGATTTGGGGCACACACACATATGCACCTCCATAAAATGCAGTCAGCCATGGGAATTTGTCTCACTTAATCACTCAGCTATGTGGCCAGCCCAACACTTCAAGGTTTACAACATAAATTCTTTTTTTTTTTTTAAAGAAGTTTTTGCCTTAGGGAGAAAGAGAGACAGAGACAGTGAGAGGAAAAGTGAGAAACCATCCCACAGGGGCCATGCCACAATCCCTTCTCCATTTTCCTCCTGGGATCTTGGGCACCCACAAACATGCGCCTGGAGTGATTCTCAAGCCACCAGGTGTGGGACTTGAACTGCAATCAGCCGTGTGGGAGTCCAGTGATGTAACCTCTATGCCATCTGCTGGCCCCAGTTATGTGAATTCTGAACCATTTGAAAGGAAAAAGAACTTCTATTACAAATGACATTGATGTCATAATAATAGTAACATCATATACTTTCAGAAACCAAAAATAGTATTACATTACAGAATTAAGTTGTATTTCTCATGCAATTTAAATAAATGGGTAAATAATTTAAAAAATGGGGCCAGCAGGTGGTGTGGTAGTTAAGGCGCTGTACACTCACATATGGCCAACCATGGTTCAAGTCCTGGACGTGGTGGCTTGCTTTCTCACTTTCTCTCTTTTTCTCTCTCTCTCTATGGTGAGCACATGTGTCCTACAGCAATTAAAAAGTAATAATTGGGGGGCCAGCAGGTGGCATGGGGGTTAAGGGTGTTGGACTCCCACATGGTAGACCGTGTTTGAGTCCCAGACTTGGAGGCTTGCTTTCTCACTTTCTTTCTCCCTCCCTCCCTCCCTCCCTCTCCCCCCCCCCCTCATTCTGTCCCTCTCTGATCAAATTTAAATAAATAAATAAATAAGAATAAAATAATTTTTTTTAAAAAGTAGTAATTAGTACCAGCAGATAGCATAATTGGTTAACATGACTGGACTCCCATGTAGTCGACTGCAGTTTGAGTCCCAGATTCAGTGGCTTAAAATACGCTGGGCAAGTGTGTGTGCATGCCCAAAATCCTGAGAGGAAACTGGAGGGGAAGGGATTGCTGTGTGCCCACCCGCCCGGGGTGATTTCTCACTCTGTCTCTCTGGTGAACACATATGCTCTATAGCAAAAACATACTTCTCCCTATCCTGGGCACACGCATACACTAACACAAATAACATAAACTTAAGAGAAAAGGGGCAAAGGACTCGAACAGACATTTTTCCAAAGATGACATATAAATGGCCAATAACTATATGAAAAGATGCTGAATACCATAACCATCAAAGAAATGTAAATCCAAACTATAATGAGATATCATCTCACATCCATTAGGATAAGTAGTATATTACAACAGAAAATAGTAAGCGTTGACAAGCAAGCAGAGAAAATGGAATCCTGTATCCTTCTGGGAGATTGTAGAACTGTGAAACTTCTATGCAAAACAGCATAGAGAGTCCTCAGAAAATTAAAAGTAGAGCTAACTACCACATGATCCAGCCATCCCACATCTGGGATTCTTAAATCACAGATCTACGAAATGAAAAACTTCTACATGTCCAAAAGAAACCCACGCGAGGTCTCAAAATGATTTTTGCAAATCTATGTTTTTCACAGCAACATTATTCACAATAGCTAACAGGTAGAAGCAACCCAAATGTCATCTACAATAAATGGTTACACACATACACACACACACACACACACGCACACACACGAGTATTCAGCCTTAAAAAAGAAAGGAAATCCTGTCATGCTCCAACATGAATGAACCTTAAAGACACTATATAAAATAAGCCAGTCACGAAAAGACAAATACAGTGTCACTCCACTTACATAAGGTATCTAAGAACGCCAAATTCATAAAAATGGAATGTACAAAAGTGGTTACCAGAGGCGGGGCGGGGGAGAAAAAGAGAAGTTACTAGCCCTAGAGTTCCAGGTCTGCAAGATGAAAAGCTTATGGAGCGGTGCTTCGCAACTCTGTGAATATGCTTAACACTGATCTCTGTATTGTAAAGCAGTTGAGATGGTAAATTCTGGCCAGCCACCAACGCACAACAGTAATGCGACGTTTGAGGCCATATTGGGTTTGTACCCCGAGGTCTCCGTATGTATGTCAGTTGCATGTGTGCCATGATCCTGGCTGCTTGAGGTTGGGGTTAGGACTGTGGTGTCAAGACCCTGTTGGGGATGCCTATCTCTCTGTCTTTCTCTCATGGAAGAAATAAATAAGTAGAAATGATGAATTTTATATTTCCGGGGGGGGGGGGTATAATTTGCCACATGGCGCATGTATTTGCTGGAGAGAGACAGGACAGAGAGAGACGGGGAAAATGAGAAAACACCTCCTAAGGGTGATCGCAATGCCACCATTCCCTCTCCTCCATTCTCCTCTCAGGATCCTGGGCATGTTGGTGTGGTCCTCGAGGCACTGGGTCCAGGACTCGAACCACACAGCCAGTCATGTGAGATCCAGTCACCCTAACCACCATGCCACTGGCTGGACCTGTTTCCTGTTTTTTTTTTGTTTTTTTTGGTTTTTTACTGTAATAATACAAAAAAAAGTGGTAATAGATCTTGCTTTTTCTTGCGATGCTCCTATCAGCGTTTCACACTCTACAGATGCCAGTAACTGCTCCACAACATTATCTCCTTTCTCCTGTCCCTCAGAGCAGTTAGCTAACACACTGCTCTTGGAGTAAGCAGGGCAGTTCTGCAATCTGTTTTAGGGGAGGGGAGATTTTTTTGTCATGGGGCATGTGTGCTCACCAAAGAGACAGAGAGGGAAAGTAAGAAATCAACCCTCAATGGGGGAATGGTCACACTCATCCCATCTCCTCCAGTCTCCTCTCAGGACTGTGGGCACACATGCCCATGTGCCCAGTGTGATTTTGTTTAAGCTGTCAGGACCAGGACTTGAATCACTGAGTCAGCAATGTGGGCTCCAGCACCCTTAGCCACCACATCACTTGCTGGCCCCAGTTCTGTCATCTTAAGAGAGACAGTGAGATGACAAATACAGGACCGCAGGTAGACTGTCCTCCATCTCTAATTGTGACCGTCTCTCTCAGACCTAGGAAAGTGGAAATTGCTGAGGTGGACCCCAGTTCAGCCAAAAGAATCCCTTGAAGCAAAATTATGAAGTTTTTTATGGTGTTTTATAGAGACTCAATAAGGAGATGCTGACAATGAGTATAAGCTCCTTCATGACCAAGACCACATGGTATCCCTTCTAAAAATTCGCTCATAGAAGAATTCGCTAAAGAAAAACTCATTTATAGGACAACAGATGGCGTAACGGTTACATTGCTGGGCTCCCACACGGTCAATTGTGGTTTGAGTCCCAGACCCAACAGCTGAAAACTCACATTGGGCACATGTGCACACATACCCCAGATCCCTCCATTGCTGTGGCCATCCCCCAGGCGGTGAGTTCTTGCTTTCTATCATTCTCTGTCTCTCCAGCAAGTGCACCAGCAGGTGGCGTGGTGGTTAAGGCTGCTGGTTCAAGTCCCAGACCTGTTGGCTTGTTTTCTCACTTTCCTTCTCTCTCTCTCACTCTCACTGCCCCTCTCTGGTCAAATTTAAATAAATAAATGAATAAAGTTAAATAAAATAATTCTTCAAAAAACTCTTAAAAATACTCATTTGTGCTCATGACAAGGACATCATTGGCAAGAGAATGGATCTTTTGTCCAAGAAAATACTTATTTTAATTAATGAATCAAGGTCATTTCTATAATAAAAATCTCCACTGACTTCACAACAACTTTTATTAAAAATTTCTATAAAACCACTTTTTCCTGGCAAGGGGATACCATACTGCCCAACACTTGGTACTTGGAAATTCCCCCCCAAACATACCGTATCTCCTTAAACTAACATCACATTAATTACATTTGATAACGAGACAGCCACTGACAGCATCTAAGATCACACTGGCCATTCGTCACAAAAATTGCCTGCATTTGCCTTCCAGTTGGAACTGTTGATAGACCAGAGAAGGGGTTTTCCACTATACATGATTTTTATTGTTGATTATAAAGCCAAAAAGCTATTAAAAAAATCAAGCTTCCTGAATATGAAATTAACAAGGCTCTTAGTCATTCGCAGAATGAAAAATGAAAACAACTGCTTTAATTACATACTTAAAAGGGTTTCAGCAGAAGAAAAAGATTTCTAACTGATATTTGGATATTCTGTAGTAATGAAATTAGACACTGCCCCTGAGCTGTTGAAAGCAGTTATTAAATACATTCACACACATGCACGCTGTATTCTTAAAAATACACCCCAAACTGGAGATGCCTTTTGGCTTATTGAATACTACAGTTAGTAATATTTATCTCCAAGATCTCCCAAAACTGAAAAGCTATAAATAAAATGCAAGGGATCTTTCTGTAAGATTTTTGTTAGGTTCACAGTCTTTAGTTATTTTAGTAAACTCTCTTATAAGCAATGTAGTGTTTCTTAATTTGTTAAGAGTTGAGAATATGATTTCCAACTCACTGTTTATCCAAATTCACACAACCTTGATAGGATTCCATATGAGAAACCAGATCAGGCCAGCCCTGTGGACTAGTGGTTAAGGGAGCCAGGTCTCACATGGTCAGCCCAACAGCTGGAATCCCAGACCCAGCGGCTGGGGGGGGAGGGGGAGGGGAGGTGACCAACACTAGATATGCCTGTGTGCATGGCCCAAATCCCAACAGAATTAAGAAAAGGAAGAGAAGGGACTGTGACATATGATCACTCCTCATCGGAGATTCCTTTCTCTCTCTTTCTCTCTCTATGTGACTACAAAGTGCCCTCTGACAAATTTTAAGAGAGAGAGAAACCAGATCATCATTCTCTTTGAATCAGAAATAGAATCCAAGTTCAAAGTACTTGGAACATCAAAGTTATGCCTCATTCAAGGAAAGTTTATTTGCTACGACGCACCTAGGAAACCACCTTCCTTTAGCCGTCCTTCAATTTTATCTAAGGCAAACTATGGCATGAACACTATTAACAAGTAAGAACAAATGCCCAAGAAGCAAAAGAGGACATTCTACCAGTGTTTTTACAACGATGCTTAAAATATATCCTTGGGGGGTCGACAGGTGGCATGGTGGTTAAGGACACTAGACTCCCACATGGCCAACCGTGGTTCAAGTCCCAGACCTGGCAGCTTGCTTTCTTACTTCCCCCTCTCCCTCTCTGGTCAAATTTAAAATAAATAAATAAATAAAGCTAAATAAAATAATTCTTAAAAAATACATCCTTGATTGGGATAAAAAGTATTTCCTCTGAGCGTTATACTATATTTTGGTTATATATATTCACACACACACACACATACACAGAAAAAAAATATATATATATCTTTATTATCTTTTTGACTTTATTTATTTTAATTTCACCAGAGAGGTACATAGTGGAGGGGTGGGGGTAAGAAAGCAAGCCACCAAGTTTGGGACTCGAACTATGGTCAGCCATGTGGGAGTCCAGTGTCCTTAACCACCACACCACCTGCCAGCCCCCACCTACACATACCATTTTTTTTTTTTTTTGGAGAGGTTTTTGCTATAGGGTGCGTGCGCTCACCAGACAGACAGAGAGACAGAGAGATAGAAAGCGAGAAATCACCCCCCAGGGGGGATGGCCACGCCGCAATCCCTTCTCCTCCATTCTCCTCTCGGGATCTTGGGCACGCACGCATACGCGCCCGGCGTGAGTTTAAGCCACCGGGTCCGGGACTCGAACCGCGGTCGACTACGTGGGAGTCCAGCGACATAGCCATTACGCTAACTGCCAGTCCCTACACATACCTTTTTTAAAATAAAAATGTAATTAATGTTTCACTCCCAATGAAAATTTGGAGAATATGAGTACCTATAAAAAGGCAAATACTTAATTTTACCTTTAGCCTTCTTTGTCATCAAGATCTTTTTTTTTTTTTTTTTTTGGAGAGGTTTTTGCTATAGGGTGCGTGCGCTCGCCAGACAGAAAGAGAGAGACAGAGAGACAGAAAGCGAGAAATCACCCCCCGGGGGGATGGCCACGCTGCAATGCCTTCTCCTCCATTCTCCTCTCGGGATCTTGGGCACGCACGCACACGCGCCCAGTGTGTTTTAAGCCACTGGGTCCGGGACGTGAACCATGGTCGACTACATGGGAGTCCAGCGACATAGCCATTACGCCAACTGCTAGTCCCTGTCATCAAGATCTTTATTAGGGATACTACCTGGCAGTCAAGACAACTAAAAAACATACATTTTCATATCCACTCTCTAATCCTGCCTACTTTTCGGATTAAAAACATAAAATGTGAAATGGTCAGAAGATAGGCTAAAAAGAAGAGACAAGAATTTTAGAATTGAAAGCTCTCTCACGAATGCATGATCCTCATTTTACAGTTGAGAAAACTGAGATCAAATTATCTCTAATTCTACAACTAATTAGAGGTCTGTATAATTTTCCCCTAACAAAGAAATAAAATGGATATGGCCTTGTTTGGGAGTGTTTTAATCCATCATGTTGCTAACAACTACATACTTGCGTCTAGATGAGTTATGAAGAAAAAGGGTTTATTTAGTTCACGGTTTTGGAGGTCTAAGATCAAGGCAGCTGCAACTGGTGAGGGTGTTCTTTCTGGTGGGGACTCTGAAGGGTCCTGAGATGGCACAGGACATCACATGATGAGAGGTAAGAACATGTGTGTCTATGTCTGTGTGCTCTTCACACAAAGCCCCCTGAATTTAGTCATTGAGGCCCCACGCTGATGGCCTTAGCTATCTTAATCACCTCTGGAATGATCCACCTCTTAGTCCCATAGTCAGATTATGTTTCCACCCTCTTTCTCATACAACCAAATTGCAAATATGCTTTTGTATTTTTTGCAAGGTTTTTGCTATAGGGCGCGTGCGCTCGCCAGACAGACAGAGACTGAAAGAGAGACAGAAAGCGAGAAATCACCCCCCGGGGGGATGGCCACACTGCAATCCCTTCTCCTCCATTCTCCTCTCGGGATCTTGGGCACACACGCACACGCGTCCGGTGTGAGTTTTAAACCACTGGGTCCAGGACGCGAACCACAGTCGACTACATGGGAGTCCAGCAACATAGCCATTACGCTGTTGGTCCCAAAATGCTCATATGAATTCGGGGGGGGGGGGGGGGGGAGTTGTTTCATCAAGGTGCTTACTACTCTTGTGCTTTCCCTCTGCATATTTGGGACAGACACACAGCGATCCAACAGAATTTCTTCCCCTCTGACATGCTAACGGAACCCCAGGCTTGTCCTGGGCAGCAGCAATGTGCCGAAGCCTAGCTGACGCCCGACACGTGTTAAGCCAAGTCTGATAACCTCACCCCCTTAAGCCATGCAGTTGTTGCCCTCGTCTCCCCTGTGAATGAGACAGTCTTCTGAAACAATTCAAGCGAATAAGACTTGAAAAGAAAATTGGGGGCTGGTCCCATAGCCTATTGATTAAGGGAACCAAATCCCATATGACTGACTACGGTTCAAATCCTGACCCTAGCAGCTTAAAAGACAAATCAGACGTGTGTATGTGCCCCAAATTCTGATAGAAGAAACAGAGGAGAAGGGACTGTGGCATGACCACACACCCCACTGGGGGTGCTATTCTGTCTCCCTCTCTCTGTAGCAGGCACACGTACTCTCTGGTAATCAAAAAAAGAGAAAACTCAAGGAGAGCATCCAGTAAAGATTCTGTCTTCTGTTTAGCAGGCACAAGAAGAGGAACTACCTGTTCTGTCCCCTGCCTCCTCCTTGCCTTGAAAAGAGATAGTGGCAGTGAGCATGGGAACAATAGCAAAGGCCAGAAGAAGCGGGCCAGCAGGTGGTATAGCGGTTAAGGCGCTCGACTCCCACATGGCAGACCGAAGTTCGCGTCCTGGACCTAGTGGCTTGTTTTCTCACTTTCCCTTTCTCTTTCTCTGTCATCTCTCTCTGGTCAAATTAAAAAATAAGAAGAAAAGAACAATTCTAAAAAAATTTTTTTAATTAAAAAACAAAAAGACAACAGAGGCAAAAACTGGAGAGAAGCTGGAACCTGGATGACACTGCGGAGCAGCTTCACTCCTGAGACCACCTACCGCTGAACCTCTCCACATTGAGTCAGTATAAGGTAAACAGCTGTGGGCTAAGCCCCCGCTAGTGGCTTTCTGTTAAGTATGGCTGAGAGCAGTCCTGAATTTAAAAACACAATTTTTCCCTGTGACACGCTGTGATTTTCCTGCCCGATCTCACTCATTATACACACCTATTGTGTTTACACTACATGCAACTGAAAATGACAGGGTTCTATCTAGTGTGACGAGTTGAGAGACCAATTTAATTACTTTACAGGTATAGCACATTAACTATATAGGTCTATTAAAATAAATGTCACCAGTAGAGAAAACAACAACAACAAAATTCCTTAGAATCATGTTTGATCTTTGTTTCCTTCCATCTTTTGTTCTGTCATCGCAAATTCTTTTGGAACTAGGTACCCTATAAAAGAAATTCATAAATTGGTTGGAACTAAACTCTTCTATCTCCTGGAGTCGTAACTTCCTGTTAGTAAAAGGTAAAGTATTCAAGTTAATTCTTGTGTCCTGGGTCTCCTGAAGGGATCCATCACCCTCTCAAAGCTAAAACTATTTTTGGTAATAGATAGATGTTATCAGCCTTTAAAGTCTTCTTCTCCCACGAGTGTACAACAGTGATTTCAGAGGATACACAGTATGTAATGGTGATGCATCACTCTGACAGCTCATGAAACATACCCTTATACTTGTATAGTCTTCACTGCCTATCGCTCATTAAAGAAAAGCCAGGGCCAGTCAGTTAGGTACAGTGGTAACTCAATGCTCTGCAAGGCTGGACCCAAGTGGGAAGGTCCTGGGTTCAAGTCCTCAGACCTCTCTGTATACACTAGATACACACAGGCATGCCCATGACATGGGCTGGCAAAGCTTTGGGGGGATCGCAACATAAAGGCCTGTTGGAGTGCCTGTCTTTGTCTCTCTCATGGAAGAAGTAAATTAAGAACTTAAAAGAAAAGCCAGTTTCACTTAACAATAAAAGTTATTCATTTTAATAAATCACAACTCGAGACCAGCAGATAGCATAACGATTCCGTCATTGGACTCCCATGTAGTCGGCCATGGTTTGAGTCCTGGATCCAGTGGCTTCAAACTCACGCCGGGCACTTGTGCATGCATGCCCAAAGTCCTGAGAGGAGAATAAATAAGGGATTGCAGCATGGCCATCCCTCTGGTGGGTGATTCCTCACTTTCTTTCTCTCTGTCTCTGTCTCTCCAGTGAACGCATTGCCCTACATAAAAAAATTTCTCTCTACAAAAAAATTTAAAAAATAAAAATCACAACTCTTAAGAACTTGGGTCTACAAAAGTGAGATGAGAAGTATACATAAAGCACTTCCACAGCCTGGCTTGAGGGAAAACACTGATGCAACTGTTTGAGTTATGAGCTTTTTCATAGGAAGCCGTTTTTGCTGAAAAGAATGGCTAGGCCTGCCAGTGGCGTGGTGATAAGGCCTTTGGATCCCACATGGTCAACTGTGCAGTTCAAGTTCAGGACCCTGCAGCTTATAAAATGCATCAGACACACGTGTGTACATGATCAAAATCCCAGGAGGAGGAATGGGAAGGGACTACAGCCTGCTCATCCTCCATGGGAGTGCTTTCTCATCTTCTCTCTTTCCAACAAGCCCTCAGGCTCTCTAGAAAAATCCTTTTAAATGACTGGTCAACAACTTACAGCTATCCAAACCAAGTTATATGGCAGGCATTTTCTCTAAAATTAATGAAGTAAGTCTTGTCACTTCAAGGAAAACTGACAATACCTGCTGCCAATGACAAAATTTGAATGTGCCCAGCATGAGTTTCAAGCCATGGGGTCTAGGACTCAAACCACAGTTGGCTATGTGGGAGTCCAGGAACATGACCACAGACATCTGCTGGTCACTTGTTCTGGAATACTTTTATGATCCTTGTGAAAATATAGTTTTGGGCCAGCAGGTAGTGTGGTGGTTAGGGCGTTGGACTCCCATATGGCCAACAGTGGTTTGAGTCTTGGAACTGGCGGCTTGTTTTCTCTCTCTCTCTTTCTCTCTCTCTCTCTTTCTCTCTCTCCCTCTCTCGCTTTCTCTCTTCCTCTCTGGTGAGCACACAAGCATTAAAAATAATAATAATAATAAATAAAATTAAGTAAATAATTCTTTTAAAGATACATTGTTCACACTATACTATCAAGTTTATTTTTAAATGAATAAATATTTTACACACTTCTCAGTTTTAATTTCTAATATGTTAAATGTTGATAGATCTACTCCACATAAATAAAAATTTGGGGGGACCTCAATAAATGTTAAGGCTCCAGGTCCAGGACTTAAACCATGGTCAGCCATGTGGGAATCCAACACCTTAAACCACCATGTCACCTGCTGGCCCCAACACATGAAGATTTTTTATATAACCACAATACCAATATTATAGTTGAAAACATTATAGTTACAATTTTTATTTTTTTAAGATCTGCCATAGGGCACATGTGCTCATGAGAGAGAGAGAGAGAGAGAGAGAAAGAGGGAAAGTGAGAAAGCAAGTCACTAGATCTAGGACTCAAACTATGGTAGGCCATGTGGGAGTCTAGTGTCTTAATCACCATGCCACCTGCTGGCCTCCCTAGTTATAATTTTTAAATATTATCTCATATACATTCCATGTTCATATTTCTTGATTATCTCCCCCAAAAAGGTCTTTGTTAGTTTTTAGTTGCTTTCCATTATCAAAATACTCTTACCTGTTCTTTTTCAAGTAAACCCAAGATTTTTAACCAAAGCTTGGATGGAAGAAAAAATAATACCATGTGTCACATACCACGTACAGAACAAAATTTTTGATTTACAAAGCAAAGTTAAGAAATGTCTTCCAGAAGATTGTGCTTCTCCATCAACCAAACAACAACAAACACCCCACTACAAAATAGCCCAGCATGGTGACACATACCCTTGAGTATTCTGAGAAGTTACCAGAAAAGCACAGAGTTCCGCTGCTCAGGGAGGGAAGAAGCTGTTAGACTGTGCACATAAAGAAGTGACAGGAAGCAATGACCCATCATTTTGGAAAGGATGAGGTCATGTCAACCACGGTCAAAGGTGAAGGTGAGTGAGATCAGGGACCCAGTTCTAGTGTGAACACACGGCTTACCCAAGAGTCAGGCACTGGAAACTCTAAGTCAGCCTCACCTAAGGAGCAATTCAAAGGTCAAAAACCAGTGCTCTAAGCTAAAGCTATAATGGAATTACTATAAAAAATAACAATTGTGAGAATTACTCAACCTATTCAAGCAACTCTACTAGGTACTATCATAGGATATGATTGTATATTTTAAAAATTGAAATACAACGCAAATCATCAGTATATACTTCTCTACTCATACTTCTCTACTTGGGTCGTTTTCTTCCCCTACATTGATTTTAAAAAGAAGAATGTATACATTTAATGCTAATTATCTTGCCCTAACATTACAATTTTTATAGTGGATCTTTTTTTTCTCTTTTTCTTTTTTTTTTTTTTTTTTTTGGAGAGGTTTTTGCTATAGGGCGCATGCGCTCACCAGACAGACAGACAGACAGAGAGAGAGAAAGCGAGAAATCACCCCCCAGGGGGGATGGCCACGCCGCAATCCCTTCTCCTCCATTCTCCTCTCAGGATCTTGGGCACACACGCACACGCGCGCCCGGCGTGAGTTTAAGCCACCGGGTCCAGGACTCGAACCGCGGCCGACTATGTGGGAGTCCAGCGACATAATCATTACGCTAACTGCTGGTCTCTGGATCTTTTTTTTCTATAAACTAAAATTTGCCCCATCATTACCACATTCCGCCCCCCCCCCCCCCATTAATACAAATCTGAATTCTACTGTCCCTCCCAAAGTTTTGAGAAGTACAAGTCAGATTAGCTTTATCACGCCACGGATCCCCGCCACACCTATAACTCTTTTCTAGATGAACTATTTGTTTAAAAGCAAATTCCTACTTTATCTTAAAATTGTTATATCTTCTAGGGCCGGCAGGGGGTGTGGAGAAGGGTGCTAGACTCCCACATGACCGATGGAGGTTTGAGTCCAAGACCTGGTGGCATGCTTGTGTGAGCACGCTCTCTCTCTCTCTCTCTCTCTCTCTCACTCACTCTGTCCTCTCAGGTCAAATAAAAATAAATAAATAAATAAAGTTAAATAAAATAATTATTTAAAAAAAAAACTGTTATGTTTTCATAGACTTATCACAATGTGTCAGAATATACAGAGATGGGGCCAGCAGGTGGCGTGGTGGTTGAGGGCACTGGACTCCTACATGGATAACTGCAGTTCAAATACCAGACCTGGTAGCTCACTCCCCTTCCCCCAACTCTGTCCCTCTCTGGTCAAAATTTAAAATGAATGAATAAATAATGTTAAATAAAGTAATCGTTTAAAAAAAAAAAAGAATATACATAGGTCGAGTATTGTTTAAACACAGAATAATTTAAGAGATTTAATTCTATAGAGACACACACTTAATATAAACCCTCTCTAGAATCATTTACCTCAATTCCACCACATATATATATGTGTGTGTGTGTGTGTATATATATATATCTCAGAGGATTTTGCTATAGGAGCATGCGCTCACCAGAAAGACAGAGAGAGAGAGAAAGAGAGAAATCACCCCCCGGGGGGATGGCCACGCCGCAATCCCTTCTCCTCCATTCTCCTCTGGGAATCTTGGGCACACATGTGCATGCACCCGGTGTGAGTTTAAGCCACCAGGTCCGGGACTCAAACCGCAGTTGACTACATGGAAGTCCAGCAACATAGCCATTACGCCATCTGCTGGTCCCATCACCTTTAATATTGTTTTAAGTTTGAAACTGCAGAAAAAGTGAAGGTAAGAGAAGATTTTTTTTTTTCTTTTTTTGGAGAGGTTTTTGCTATAGGGCGCGTGCGCTCACCAGAAAGACAGAGACAGAGAGATAGAAAGAGAGAAATCACCCCCCAGGAGGGATGGCCACGCCACAATCCCTTCTCCTCCATTCTCCTCTCGGGATCTTGGGCACACACGCACACGTGCCTGGCGTGAGTTTTAAGCCACCAGGTCCAGGATGCGAACCGCGGTCCACTACATGGGAGTCCAGCGACATAGCCATTACGCTAACTGCTGGTCCCTAGAGAAGATATTTTTTAAAGAATGCTTGAGAAGCACTTTGTAAATGTGCCCAAACACATGAAAAAGTCACTAAGTTTTCCGTTGACCTGAAAGGATAGCTTCTAAAAAACAAAACAAAGTTGGCAGGAAAAACTCACTTTAGATCACTTTTGCTTCAGGTTTATATTATTTGTAGAAAAACAAGAAAAATTATGTTTAAGATGATTATTTTCAAATCTTTGAAGACATGTAATTACACACATTGAGCACATATGAGTCAAAATTTGCCATTCAATTCCTGTACCACACGGACAGTACCTGGACAGGTGTCATCACTTACCTTTTTTTTTTAACCTGTTTCTGCTAATTAAGTCCAAGAGCTTACTTATACTGTCTGTACACCTTTTGTTTTGTATACTCTCATACAAGGTACAATCAAAACAAACTGTCCTTTGTTCAACTTTAGCTTTACAGTACAGCAATATGTGATTATTGTTCTTTTTTTCTTAAAGGTTTTTTTTTGTTTGTTTGTTTGTTTGTTTTTTGTCCATAGGGCGTGTGCGCTCATGGGAGAGGAGACAGTGAGAGGGAAAGTGAGAAACGATCAGGGGAGGGTGGGGGGATGGCCATGTCACAATCCCTTCTTCCCCTCCATATCTCCTCTGGGGATTTTGGGCATGCACGCACATGTGCCCAGCATGATTTTCAAGTCCCAGGTCCAGGACTCAAACTGGGGTAGGCCATGTGAGAATCCAGTGCCTTAACTACTACTACATCACCTGCTGGTTGCTGATTATTGCTCTTCAAGGAAAATCTAACTTAAGTATAGCTCAAAATTCTATCAGCAAACAGTATTAACCTCATTGTAAAAAACATGAGCTTCTGGGGCTAGCAGGTGGCCTGGTGGTTGAGGGCGCTGGACTCTCATGTGGCCAATTGCAGCTTGAGTCCCAGTCCCAGACCTGGCAACTTACTTTCTCACGTTTCTTCTCTCTCTCTGTCCTTCTCTGGTCAAATTAAAATAAATAAGTAAATAAAGTTAAAATAATAATAATAATAATAAAAACATGAGCTTCTTAGCAAATGGCAACAAAACACTGTACATGACCTGTTAGGGTTAAAAATTCAAAGCTTGCATATTTTAACCTAAAAAAAAAAAAAGCCACATGAGTTTAAAAAAATAAAAAAGGTTAATCAATGTGTAAAGTTCTAGTCAAATAGGTTCGGACTGCACAGGAATATTAAAAAAAATCATAACATTAGTCATTGGAACATCATAGGCAAAACAGGCTATTCTCAGAATAAGCAGGATTACAAATAGCCCTATCATTAGTTTTTGATGATTATTATTATTACTTGCCACCATTGGACATCAGATTTTCAAGTATAGTTTACCTGTTTACTGTCCTTGCAATTGTCTCTGCTTCTTCCACTAGGATGGACGTTCCCTGAGAACAAAAACTCCCATCAGATCTTACTTTCCAGTGTATGGCCAATGTCTAGCATTTAGGAGAGGATCAACAGAAACCTGCTGAATGATTAGCCAGATGAATGGCTTCCTTCTGTGATCTCCCACCTTCCCCTCTTCCATACACATGTTAACTAACAGCCTTTGAGGCCAGGGTGAAACTCTATTATCTCCAGGAAGATTACTTACTTCCCAGTCCTCCCATCTCCATATCCTCCATCCCTTGAATCTGGCATTTAGCAGCAACCTGACAATCACTTATCTTTGCATATGTAGATACCTCCCTTAAAATTATTTTAATCCAGCTCTCCCTAAGGGCATGGGCCCCTGTCCCCAGCTTTTGGAATCCATCTCAGCACATGTAAATAGCATACCATGAATAAATGTTTTGCTTAATTATTAATCCAGTTAATAACTTCTACTTGGGTTATACTTTATCTGTCCCTTCCATATCATTCAAAGTTGCTATGTGATTGCAGTGTGTCCCCCCTCTATTTTAAATTTATCTCTGGCAATTTCAAGTTTTATATTCTCAAATAATTATAATTTATCCCTCTCTCGGCCCCAAAACTAGGGGGTAGGGTTAATTTGGGGGGAGGGGGTAATAAAAAATAAATTTTGTGGCTTTTTGGTGATACCCATTATGAAGTTCCTAAACCTAATCAAGGGGGTGAAGTTTCATTACTCTTTTGTTGCTGAGGTATTAGAGGGTATTTTTCATCTATGCCTTTTTCCTTTCATGCTGGATGTATCCCGTTTCTCTTTATTGATCATACCCTGGGGAACTTTTGTATTATATTTCTCTGTACCTGTCCTCAGGATCTGCCTTCGATTCTTCTTCTGACCCACTCTCGTTTCCCTGGTACTTTATTTGATTAAATTTCTAACTCCCTATCTCCATCAGTTCGAGGATGAGACTGACCTCCTTTTAAAGTCTGAGCCTGGTTCTTTAAACTCAGCCAAGCTTTCTGAACTTCCCTTCCCAGGCCAACCCTTGATCATTTAGGCTAATGAAATGTACAAAATGACCGAGTACCCACAGCTCGAGAAAATCAGAAAAAAAAAAAAAAAAAAAGAATATATCATACACAGCTTTGGGCAAGACTTTCTTAATTACATTTTTGCTTAAGCCAACATGAGTAAGATTTCTTTTATGGTGGTGAATATCTGCCTCCATTTTTACAATTTAACACAGTTAATTAAAAAAATAATCAAGCATGAACTGTGTTTTTTTCCTATCAAGTCTTTTCAACTGGTTCCTTCAATCTATTGAAATCTGTCATAAAATCTGTTCTGTTTCCGCTGATGTATTGATACGTTCTCCTTTTCTTGGGATTCTAATCCCTATCAGTTTACCTTATTTTAATTTAATCCCTCAATCTAAAGCAACTTTTGCTTGAGAACTCAGAGCATTTTAGAAACACTGACTATCCAATGAAATAGACTCCATAAGGCAGAAAAATCTATTTTTGTCAGATATTCTAGGAATAATTGGGGATCTAAGACAAATTATATTGCTAATTCTAGCAAATCCTATTTAGTAGGATCTTATGAATAGTTGAAAATTGTAAAACTTAATAGCAGATAGCCATGTCCGTCTGCATCACCAGTGTATTGATCCCATATGCTAAAAATGCTACAGAATTCAATTCCCAATACAGGTATTTACAGAAAATAGCATTAAAAAACTCAAGCATCAACCCCACCCCTTCTCATGACCCCAGCCTAAATTCTCCAGTTTTCTCAGACCTGCCCAACCATGCCACAAAATAACTTAAGTGTACAAGAAAATGGAGGAAAAAAAAAAAAAAAAAAAGGATACTAGATCTCTTCTGTGCCCTGCCCTTTTCTCAGTTCACTCTCAGTCTGCTACAATTAAGCTTTTGGCCAAGGAGATCCCTAACCTGCGATTTTCCATGACTCTGTTTTACAGGTACTCACTCACATTCACCAAACTGGACCAAAGGACAAGGTACTTCCCCAACTGAGGGGGGTAAAAGTGGATAATTCTGCAGCTCTGCTCCTTGCCCTTTCCATAATGTTGAGCTGTCTGAACACTCAAGTATAATAAGTACAATTTTAAGCCAAATCAGGAATTTTATTAGGAGTTGCTGACATACCAGAGGTTAAAACTAAGACATTTTAATTAGCATTATCACAGTTTACACATTTTTTAAAACATCTCCACGTAGGTTTATAGTGCTTGAAGTGACTTATTTTCATACATTATTCACCATATTACCAGAATTCAAAATAAACTCATTTCTAATTTTTCCCCATTAGTAATTTGGCAAGTGCAAGTTATTTTACTTATAAATCAACTCTTGGGTGGTGGTAGTTAGCCCAAATCTTTACATAAGATGTTAAACGTTAACCACACACAAAAAAGTTTTTCTAAGAGCAACTTTCCACATTGTTTTCAAACTCAACAAATTCCACAATTTTATTTAAAAAAAAAAAAATTCGCCATTCATAGTCACATCTTGCCTCCAATACCTCCCCAAAGCCATAAATTCTGAGTTTTTCATTTTAATTCTCCACGCTCCTCTGCCAAATACAGACCTCCCAAGTGTCAGTTCATTAGAACCTCTCAATATAGCTCATTCTCAAGGAAAAGTAAATAACTAAAATAATTAACTCAGCTGGTAAGAATTCTTTTTTTAAACTTTACCTTAACTTAAAATAATCTCTCTTGTCTCGATGGAGATGAAATAGTATTAATCCTTTGAGGAAACAGTTGTCAACTGCAAGTACTCTCAATCAATCCCCTAGAGTGGCGTAAAAGGAGTTTTCTGACAGTCTCAGTTCCCCAAATATCAATAGTAGTCATAAGATCCTTCATGGATGGTGCATCTCAGTCTCTCTCTCTCTCTCTCTCTCTCTCTCGCACACACACACACACACGAAAAGAAGAAAAGGAAACATACCTGGCCATTTTCTAAACAGGTTTGATAGGTTTGGTTTACTTGCTAAAAGCAGAGTATTTACTTATAATCTTTTAAAGCAGATGTGGCAGCCAGAGCACTGGGTAAATAAAAACTTCAGAGAGTTTTAAAAACCCTGCATCTTAACTCACTTCGCCGTGGTTCAAGAGGACGGCGTAGCAAACCCCACAGCAAATGAGATTATGCAACAGGTTTTTCCTCGCCACCTTACTCATCGCATTGGCTGGTGAGAGGTGTGCTTTCTCCAAACAATGTGGGACCCCCGGGACTTCCAAACAAGGATCTGTGCATTATGTTCAATAAACGTCTTTTATTTGGGATTTTGCCGTATCCATTCATTTCCAGATTTATTCGTCCCGTCCTGATTCACCACCAGTTTTCTTTAAAAGACACCCGGCGTCTGCAAACTTCGCTTTTGCACGACTCTCCCTGTGCGAGGTTTCATTCTACGAAACAACCCATGATCCAACCCCTCCGTCGTGGCCCCGGCTTGCTTTCTCACGTTTTGCGATTAGTGGACATCCAGAAGTCACCGGTGCGCAGGGCCCCGCAACACCACCACCCGAGACCCAGTACGAAAATGGGGCTTTTCCTCGGGGGAGGGCGCAGCACCGTCACCGGCCAGGTGGCTTTGCTGCCTGCACCGAAGGCGAGTCCGGATAATGGGAACAGTCAGGCCGGGGCCCCGCTGGGCAGGCGTGTTGTGTAACAGTCGCGCCTGGAAGGGACCAGCTTCTCCCGCGAAGGTGCCGCGTCGCGCGCCGGCCGCTCCTCCCGGCGGGGCCGGCCCAGAGCGGAGCTCTCCGGGGCGCACGGACCGCGACCCCGCGCCCGCCCGCCCTGCCCGGCCGCGCGGCCGGCCCCCAGCCAGGCCTACACCCCCGCTCCGAGCGCGCGCGGCCCCGGCCGCGGTCGCCCCCACCCCGCCTCCCTCCCGAGACGGTGGCCGGCCGCCCCGGAAGGCAGAGCCGGCGGGGCGAGGCGCGGGCGCGGGAGACGGCAGCGCCGCGGGGCGCCCACGCTGCCGCCGGCGCCCGCACCCGCCCGTCCGCTCGCCGCGCCGCGCGCCGAGGCCACTTACTTCTGCGGCCGCCGGCCTCGCGACTCCCTCGGAGGGAAACGAAAGTTGTCACGGCGTCTCCCCGCGGCCCCCCTGGCCGCGCGGGCTCGCGAGGCGCCGCCGCGGAGCGGGAGGGCGGCTGCGCTGCGCTCCGTCCCGTCCGGCGCGCCGTCCTCTTCTCGCCACTATATTATCTTCTCCTGGCCGGAGGTGGGTGGGGGCGGGCGGCTCGGGAGAGAGACGTTTGCAACTTTCCTTCCCTCTTTCTCCCCCCCACCCAGCCTTCATCAAAATGCCGAACGGGGCGAAGCGCTCGGAGAGGCAGCGGTGGGGGGCGGCGCGGAGGGGGCGGCGGAGCCGGTGATAATCGCTGGAAACCTGATTAAAGCCCCCCGAACGGTGAGACCCGGGAGAGGGGGAGAGGCGGGGGGCGGGGTGGGGGTTGGGGGGAAGAGAAAGAGTCGCTGGTCAGGAAACTTCAAGCGCGGATGAGGTCATTGGTTTAAAAATAAAGAGATGGCGTCACTTGAAACCAATCCCAGTGAATGAACTCAGCGGAGCCCCGGGGAAAGGAGGAGACAGGCGAGGGCAGGGCGGTGGGCGCCGGGCGGGGCCGCCCGAGCCGGAGCCCGAGCCCGAGCGCAGCTCCCCGCCTCGCCTCGGCCGCGCGAAGAGGGTCGGGTCACGTTCCCGGCCGGAGCTCGGCGGCTCCGAGGCAGGTTCCGCAGGCGCCGCTGGGAGGAGCCGGGCTGCCGGCGGAGGCGGCCCCGTGGCCTCCTCCTCCAGCTTCCGCGCCCGCGCCCCCGCCGCCCGCGGCCAGCGGCTCCGACCCCCGGCCGGGCGTCCCGGCTGCGCGCGGAGGGACCGGAGGGCCCCCTACCAGGCGGCAGAGCCCATTCCTCCTCTTTGGGCGGTTTCCAGCTGCCTCACCAACGCAAAGAAGCGCAAACAATGATTGGAGAGATTTACAGTCGGTCTTTTAAAAGTCTGATGACTCCAAAATGCAGGGCTGGGAAGCTGCAGGTACACCTACCTTAAAGCAGTCAATCACGCCAGGATGGTCAGGCGTTCAGCTGTCTGTGACTGTGGTTGAAAGTCCAAACTGGAAGGTTCCTAAATTATTTGACTTTGCTCATGTTATATGTAGAAATACAATGAGTGTTCGCAGCTGAAATGCTCTTCCAGGCTGTTTTCTGGCTTGGGCAGCACAGAAGCACCTTTAAGTCAGACCTGGGGTTTTGAGACCCTTGTTGATTTAACTCCACATGCCTCATGCCTTTTAGTTGAATTCTTCAAAATAGCTTGTTTTCGAGACGACATTGCATACCCTTTGGAAAACCAGAGAGACCTGAGGTGGTGACAAACCAGGACTTGGAATCACTGAATAGGACAATCGGAGCTTTATTCCAGTGTTCTTTGAGCATTTGAGCATGAAGCTGCCTCTACTGAGAAGTGCTCACGTGGATATCACATAACAAAGATGTGATTAATGACGGAAAAGCACACTGCAAGTGGACTGCTCCCTGGCCAGAATGCATGCGGAGAAACACCGTAGCTCTTAAAATACGCCATCTGCAATGTAAGGGGTTAGGGACCCTGGCCTCTAAAGACAGTTTGTTGAGGGATATCCAGGTATTCTGCCTTAAGGAGCTTTTCTTTTTTTTAAATTGGCAAAAAGAGCTGAGAAGCAGATTGGGGTGGGTTGGAAAGATGATGTATAGATCCCTATGTTACTACTTTTCTGCCTTTAAATCCTGCAGCTGGAGTGTATTCGTTATGATTGGTAGTCATTTAAGGTCAGTATTAGGGGGTAAGCCTCAGGAAACTTCTGACCCATCTTTTACAAGAGGGAAGGGACCCCAGTTAGAGAAGGGAGACAGGCCAGCCCTTGGGCTGCGGGTGAAGCCTGAGGGCCCAGATGCACAGGGAACTTCCAGCCCGTGCCTTTGGCCTCTGGAAGACTTCAGTAGAGAGAAAGCGATCTCTCCTGCTGCTCCCGGTCCTCTGGTGGCCAGGAGATATTACTGCAGCTTCATTGGGGTCACTTGTGCTCTGCAAGTAAGCCCCTAAAAATGGAATCCTAGATCTGCTGGATTTAGAACAGCGCAGAGCAGGTAGTTGGTAAAAGATACACATCTCAAACCTGCTGGATTGAAAGAGTTGGGATTTTTAGCAAGGAAGGAAAGGAGAGCCAGTCGTTGTCCGAGAGGTGGAAAGCATAGATCTTGCCTGGAGGAGAGGCATCTTTAACTGACCTGTTTTGAAACCTTTCTGTTCCTTCCTCACTTACACAGTTAAACTGTCCTCCGTGTACTCATACATGGTGCTGTGACAGCCATGAAGGGGCTTATTCAATGTATATCATGAATTCAGGAACAAGCAGATTAAAAAAAAATTCTAATGACTGAATGTATATCATCTTCCTTAGGAGTACAGGAAAGAGAGGCCAGCAGGTGGCGGAATGGTTAAGGGCACTGGACTCCTATATAGCCAACCGTGGTTTGAGGCCTGGACCTGGTGGTTTGCTTTCTCACTTTCCCTCTCTCTTGCTTTGTCCCTCTCTGGTCAAATTCAAATAAGTAAATAAAATTTAAGAAGTGAAATAAAAATAAATCTTAATAAAAAAAAATCCAGGAAAGAAATGGAGCATTGTAGGTTGAAAGAAATGGAGCATCGTAGGTTGGGAATGTCAGGGAAGGCATCTAAGGAAGAGCTTTGCCTCATTCTGGACGGAAAGTTAAGCCTTTGTGGTGAAGGTCCGTGGGGGAACAATACGAGAGGAGAAAATGGCATAAGCAAAGCCATGCAGGTGGGATGAATAAGGTGCATTCAGGTGAGAGGACAAGTTCTCCCTTCCAATAACAGTAGAGATTGATGTTCAGCACTTCGGTATAAGGTTAGATGTAAGCGATTCAGAGACCCATTGTGGAGGTACTTGAACTTGGCTGTTCGAATAAGTATCTTGTTACTAGTCCAGCAGGTTAAGGAGAAACCACCTAACAGGATCAAGTCACAGTTCTCCTTGTTCTATGTATAGTAACAACACAGATGTGGAAAATAAATGTGAGACACAGTATCACTTATAGTTGCTCCAAAGAGTATGAAATATTTAAGTATCAACCTAACAAGACACGGTACATCATCTGTATGCTGCAAATTATAAAATGCTAATGTAAGAAATAAAGATCCAGCCAGGAGGATGCAGGCAGTAGGGGGCGCTGCACAATGCTGGAGTCATATAGGAGAGTGTAGAGTCTAGATCCCAGGTTGTCCTGAGCGTGCCAGCAGGTGGTTAAGCAGCAGGCACACCCATGATCCTGATTGACTGGAAGGTTGAGAGGTGGATTGTGGCATGGCAAGACTCTGGCAGGGGTCTCTTTCTCTTTCCTTCTCTCAATGGATTTTTAAAATTTATTTAATTGATTTGATTTATTTATTTTTTTAATTTGCTATGGGGCACGGGCAGTCACCAGAGAGAGAAGGAGGAAAGTGAAAAAGCAAGCTGCAAGGTCCAGGACTGGAACCATGGTTAGCCATGTCCAGCACCTTCACCATCATGCCAACCCGTTGGCTCCCTGGATAGATGTTTTAAAAAAGAAATTAATGGGGGACCAGCAGGTGGTATGGTGGTTAAGGCACTGAAAACTCCCACATGGCCTACCACGGTTTGAGTCCCAGACCTGGTGGCTTGCTTTCTCACTTTCCCTTTCTGTGTGTGTGTGTGTGTGTGTGTGTGTGTGTGTGTGTCTGGTCAAATTAAAAAATAAATGAATGAATAAATAAAACTAAATAATTCCTTAAAAAAAGAAATTAATGAAGACATTAATCATTGGAGTGATTTGCTATATTCACTGATTGGGAGAACCAATACAATAAAGATGTCAGTTCTTCCTAAATTGATCTATAGGTTGATATACACAACTCTTATCAAAATTCCAGCAGATACAGACAAGTTTAAACCAAATTTGTGTCTAGCACATTTAGAGGTATGAGTGAAAGCTGATTTCCCAAAGGCAGATGAACAACTCAGATACTTTGGACACCAGCAAAGCAGAGGCTCCAAGATTTACAATAGAATAATCCAGAGAAAAGCTATTTTCATGTCAGTACATGTTTGGTTTAGTGTACAGTTAAATAAGGGGAAAGAGCATCAAAATTTTCAGTTAGAATTAAATATAGGAGAGGACACTATAATCTTTTTTTAAGAATTACTTTATGGGGAACTAGCAGTTAGCGTAATGGCTATGTCACTGGACTCCCACGTAGTTGACCGCGGTTCGCGTCCCAGACCCAGTGGCTTAAAACTCACGTCGGGCGCATGTGTGTGCGTGCCCAAGATCCCGAGAGGAGAATGGAGGAGAAGGGATTGCGGCGTGACCATCCCCCCGGGGGGTGATTTCTCGCTTTCTGTCTCTATGTCTCTCTCTGTCTGGCTGGCGAGTGCACGTACCCTATAGCAAAAATCTCTCAAAAAAAAAAAAAAAGAATTACTTTAGGGACCAGCAGTTAGCATAATGTCTATGTCACTGAACTCCCAAGTAGTCGAACATGATTCGAGTCCTGGACCCAGTGGCTTAAACTCATGCCGGGCGTGTGTGCGTGCATGCTCAAGATCCCGAGAGGAAAATGGAGGAGAAGGGATTGCCGCGTGGCCATCCCCCCTGGGGGGTGATTTCTGGCTTTCTATCTCTCTGTCTCTGTCTCTGGCAAGCGCATGTACCATATAGCAAAAACCTCTCAAAAAAAAAAAACAAAAACAAACAAACAAAAGAATTATTTTATTTAGCTTTATTCATTTGTTTATTTCAATTTGAAAAGGGAGAGAGAGAAAGTGAGAAAGCAAGCCACCAGGTCCGGGATTTGAACCATGGTCAGCCATAGTGAGAATCCAGCATCCTTAACCACCACGCCACTTGCCAGCCCCAGACACCATAATCTTTAGTGCTTTAGTGCTTAGACCCCAACGCTCCTGAGGAGGAATTAAGCCTGCTTATTCAGTCAATAGTAATTGGACGCCCACTGCCAATATGTGCCAGGCTCCATGCTTAGCTCTGGAAATACACTTACAAATAAGAGAGGCCAGGCCCTTTCCTCATGGAACTAACATTCTACTGGGGAGAAAAGATTGTAAGTAAATAAACAAAAACAATCACCAGGGCTGGGTCCACCTTGACTACAGAGGGGAAAATCTGGGTGATGCGTAGTGAAAGACTGAGTGTAGGGGCAAAGGTCATTGGGGAAGTTCAGATGAGGACGGGACATTTCAGCTGAGGCCTGGGACGTGCGAATGTTCTCAGCTGGGCTGGACTGAGGTGTGTGTCACCATCTAAATTATGTATAGCGATGAAATGTGTAAGTAATAATTAAAATTAATAAATTTAAAAAATTATTTAAAATAAATAAACTGAGGCCTGAGGATGGCATCCAGGGAAGGTGGTCCAGACAGAGAAAACAGGTCACCCTAAGATCCTTCAGTGAAACTAGAATGACACACAGAGTTGGTGTGTTTTTGGAGAAAAAGGGAGTCTGGTGGGACTCGAAGGTATAAAAGGTGTGTGCAGGGTCAGCAGATGGCATGATAGTTACGTCACTGGACTCCCACATGGCCCACCGCAGTTCGAGTCCTGGATCCAGCGACTTAAAACTCACCCCATGCATGTGTGTGCGTGCCCAAAATCCCGAGAGGAGAATGAAGAAGGGATTACGGCAGGGCCATCCCCCCACGGGGGATGATTTCTCACTTTCTGTCTCTCTCCCCACAGCAAGCACATGAGCCCTATAGCAAAAAGCTCTCTAAAAATAATAATAAATAATAAATTAATAAATAAGATGTAGGCAAAAGCCAGATTATATAGAACCTACCAGTGCGTGGTCAGAATTAGGATTCTATTCCAGAGTATCAAACCGGTTAGTTCATGATCTGACTTATGAAGGGGATATTTGCGACTAAGCATAATATTGGGTCATCAGAAAAGTCACAACATATTTTTGCATAAAAAAATAGAAAAATGCCTCATGACATTTCTGACGACTCAATAGATGAGATTTTAAGAATAACATTTTATGTAAAGATTTTAAATTTATTTTGTTGCTCCCTTTTCTTTATTATTTTATTTTTTTACAATTAAAGTATGAATTTATTTTGGTACCAAAACTTTTTGAAATTCATGTATAGTTTTCCCATTACATGTATTTCCATGAGCTTTTTTTTTATCTGAAACATTTTTTTAATTAATTTACATTTATTCCCTAAGCATCATCACAGCATACAAAATGTGATTTCCCATCCAGAATATACTGCATAGTGGCTTAATCATGCATGTTATCCTCAATAATTTTCCATTTCTAGTTCATATATATATATATATAAAATATATATACACATACATACATATATATATATATACATATTACAATATATACATATTACCCCTACTTCTGACCCTCTGCCATTTTCCACCCTCCTCCCACACTATCTCTGGTGTCTACAGTTGTTTTCCATTCCTTTTCCTCCACATTTTATTGATCACAAAATTGCCGCTCCCTTTTCTAATAAGGGAACGTTTTGATTATTTAGTTAATGTCCCTAAATCAAGTGTTCGTGGCCTAGGATGTATGGCTCCCTAAAGAGTACAGAAATGGGCTTCAGGGGTCCAGGAGTCCCCTGAAAACTTGTGTATATATGTGTACAGTGGATCCCTAGATCTCAATGAATTTTTAAAGAGTTTTGTCATACACAAAGTTTTGTCATTCACAAAGTGAATAAGACCCACCCACAGTGCCACAGGTAGCAGGGTCTTGCTGCCCTGAGCCATGTGGAATGGCTCTGGCTTGGATTCAGGTTGACCTGAGCATCCAGGGCACATCCATGATTTTGGCTGACTGGAATTCTGGATGGGTGGTGGTACTAAAGCATGGCGGACCTTGTCAGCGATATACCTCTGTCATGAAATAAATAAATGATGGAGCCAGCAGGACTCCCACATGGTCACCTGCAGTTCAAGTCCCAGACCTGGCAGCTTGCTTTCTCACTTTCTCTGTCTTTCCTCTTCTTGCTCTGTCCTTCTCTGATCAAATTAAAAAAAAAAAAAAAAAAGGGACCAGCAGTTAGCGTAATGGCTATGTCGCTGGACTCCCACGTAGTCGACCGCGGTTCGTGTCCCGGACCCGGTGGCTTAAAACTCACGCCGGGCGCGTGTGCGTGCGTGCCCAAGATCCCGAGAGGAGAATGGAGGAGAAGGGATTGCAACGTGACCATCCCCCCTGGGGGATGATTTCTCGCTTTCTGTCTCTATGTCTCTGTCTGTCTGGCGAGCGCATGTGCTCTATAGTGAAAACCTCTCAAAAAAATAAAAAATAAAAATAAAATAAATAAAGTTAAATAAAATAATTCTTTTAAAAAATAAAGAAAGAACGAACTTAAAAAAGCAATTTAAGAGGCCAGCAGGTGGCATGGTGGTTAAAATGCTGGAATCCCACACGGCTGACGGTGGTTTGAGCCCTGGATCTGGTGGCTTGCTTTCTCACTCTCCCTTTTTCTCTCTCTCTGGTTAAAATGAAGACTAATAATAAATAAATGAATAAATAAATAAATAAATTGAATAGACCTACTTCACATTTAAGTCTTGGCTGTGCTTTTTGCATAATAGTTTCTGCTTATGTCCTGAGATTCATGGTACTGGACAAACGGATTACAGTTCTGGAAAGAAGCAAGTTCTGCCTCAAACAGGTGACACAACGTTGGTGGAAGGAAGTGATTGCAGCAGAGTCGGAAGGGGTATTCCATGAGTTTGCCATGGAAGGAACTTCATAGAAGGAAGCTTTACCTGTGTAATGGGAGAGCTTGAAGATACCTGAGATGTTACCTGATGCCGTCCCACTCACTTAATACATAAGGAAGTGAAGGTCCAGAGTGGTTAAGTAGCTTGCCCAAGATTGTACAGCTAGTTGGGACTAAACTAGGATTAAAGTAAGTCTCTCAACTCTCAGTACAGTGCTCTGTCCTCCTCATCTAAAGGCTTATGAAGAAACAACCAACTATTGAACTGACAAATTTAACTCAAATGGATGGGGCCAGCAGGTGGCATGATGGTTCAGGTGCTGGACTCCCACGTAGCTAACCACAGTTCAAGTCCTGGACCTGGTGGCTTGCTTTCACACTTTCTCTCTCTCATCAAATTAAAGAATAATAATGATAATAAAAAAATAAAATAATTCTTAAAAAAAAATAAAAATAATTGGTTTAAAAAAAATTAAGAGGGGGGCCAGGAGGTAACATGATGGCTAAGGGCAATGGACTCCCACATGGTTGACTGCAGTTTGAGTCCTGGACCTAATGGCTTCTTCTCTCTCTCTCTCTCTCTCTCTCCCCCCCTCTCTGGTCAGCTTAAAAACAAATAAGTAAATAAAGTTAAATAAAATGATTCTTTAAAAAAAAACAGTAACAGGGTTATTGGAAAGGCCCTGGATTCAGACCCCAGGAAATCTAGAAAAAGAAAAGTAACAGGCACCAGGAAAGTAGCAGGGCAAGATCTGTCAGGAGTTCTAGTCTTTTTCTCTTTCTCTTTTTCTCATGAAATAAATAAGTAAACATTTTTTTAAATGTTTAATAGGATTTAAGGGCTGAATTTCATTCAACTCAACCGCACAAGTGCATATGTAACCCTAAGGAATTAGAAGGAAAGAGGAGAGTAAAGGAATTTAAAAAGTGGCTTGCTTTCTCACTTTCCCACTTTCTCTCACTCAGTCCCTCTCTGGTCAAATTAAAAGTAAATAAATAAAGTTAAATAAAATAATTTTTAAAAACTTATTCATTTATTTTTAATTAGAGAGAGAGAAAGAGGGGAAGTGAGAAAGCAAGCCACCAGGTCCGGGACTAGAACCATGGTCAGCCATGTGGGAGTGTCCAGCGCCTTAACCACCATGCCACCTGCTGGTCCCCAATAAAATAATTTTTTAAAATATATTATTTGACCAGAGGGGGACCGAGCAAGAGAAGGAGAACAAGAGAAAGAGAGAGAAAGAGGAAAGTGAGGAAGCAAGCCACCAGGTCTAGGACTTGAACCACTGTCGGCCATGTGGGAATCCAGTGCCCTTATCCACCACATCACCTGCTGGCCCCCAAAAATAAATGAATAAAGTTAAATAAAATAATTCTCTAGAAAAAGTGTGTACGATCCCAGCCCTGAAAAAGATGAAAAATATCAGTGTTAAGATGTACTGGGACTGGCTCTGTGGTGCCATGGTAATGTGCTGCTTAATAGAAGCCAGATCCCTCATGGCTACCATGGTTTAAATCCGCAACCCAGTCAGCCTAAAATACACCAGCACAAACAGTGGTGTCCAGGGTCTGACAGGCTGCAGGGCTGGCATGGCCAGACCCTGTGGAGGGTGCTCAGCTCTTCTTTCTCGCTCACATGAGTATGCATGTGCACTATTGTGAATAAAGAGAAAATAATAAAGTTTTTTAAAAGAATTATTTCATTTAACTTTATTTATTTATTTATTTAAATTTGCCCAGAGAGAAAGACAAAGTGAGAAAGCAAGCTGCCAGGTCCAGGACTCCAACGGTGGTCGGCCATTTGGCAGTCCAGCACCCCCAACCACCATCCCCCCTGCCAACCCCAAGACGTTGAATTTTAAACATGTAGAGTTCGAGGGGCCCATGACACCTCAAGAGGAGTAGGTCTTTGCATCTCTGGGTCTGAAAGTCAGGGGAAATGTCTGGGTAGAAGAGAAGGATGTCGGATTTCTTGGTCATATTTTGTAGCAGTCATGGTTGATGGACGAGATCCCAGACATAGAGTGAAACTGTGGGGAGTCCAGGGAATAGTGAGGTTTTCAAAAAGCTCATAGGAGACAGGGAAGGAGAAACCAAAGGAATAGAAAACAAAGGTGTGGAAATAGCCATTACAGAAAGCCAAGAAAAGAGTTTTGAGCCAGGAAAGAGTGTGTTTCAGTGGGATGGTGGCCCTGGAAGCCCCATGAGATAATGACTAAAAGGTCTGTCTTTGATTTAGCAGTAAAGTGACCATGGAGAAGGTAGTTTCACTGAAGACAGTCTTGCAAAGGCAAGATCGTAGGCAGTGAGTTGAAAAAGGAGTGAGAAGGAAGAAAATGGAAAACAGTGAAATATAAACCACTCTTTCAAGAAGCTTGACTGTCAAGTGAGGTGGAAAATAGGATCATCTATATTAATAGTGAGAGACAGATGTCAGACATTTAAACCTTACAGGGATCCTAATGACCTGGTAACTGACCTAAGGTTTTGTTTGTTTTGTTTCAATCAAGCAATTTATAACAAACAAGTATTAGGAAACTGATCATTTCTCAGCTATAATCTCAGGAAAGTTGCAGATGGACTTCTGCTACCTACAGCCCAAACTTTATTTTCAATACTATCCAGGATACATATTTGGGGATTTTGTCCAGGTTATTTTGACAAGTCTTCTAATAGCTATGAAAGAAAATATTAAGAATAAAAGAATGGGGCCAGCAGGTGACGTGGTGGTTAAGACAGTGGACACTCCCACATAGGCGACTATGGTTCGAGTCCCAGACCTGGTGGTTTGCTTTCTTACTTTCCTTCTCTCTCTCTCTGTGTCTCTCTCTGGTCAAATTAAAATAAATGAATGAATAAATAAAATGAATAATTCTTTTAAAAAAAGAATGAAAGAACTATCATTTCTAACATTAGATGTATGTCTCATTCAAAAGACTGGAAAAGGGCCAGCCCCAAAGGCCAGTGGTTAAGGGGGTCAGATCCCACATAGACAGCCACAGTTTGAATCCTGTCGCAGCAGCTTGAAGAACATGCAGGCCATGTGTGCCCCGAATCCTCATGGGATAGAGAAGTAGAGGAAAAAGCGTTGCCCAGTGTGACCAACCCTCATGGAGATGCTCTCTCTCACTCTTTCTCTCTATGCACATCTGTGGCCGTCCCCCCGAGGGTGATTTCTCACTTTCTGTCTCTCTCCATGTATACATGTGAGAGCACACATTCTCTGGCAATAAAAAAATGTGTGTGTGTGTGTGTAAAGTAAAATTTTTTTTTAAGTTCACTGTAGGGCACAAATCCTTACCAGATAGAGAGAGAGGGAACTTGAGAAATCACCTCTGGGGGAATGGTCACACTGCAATCCGCTCCCCTCTATTCCCCTGTTGGGATTTGGGAATGCCTGCACACGTGCCTGGAGTGTTTTCCAAGCCTCCAGGTTCAGGACATGAATCACGCACACAGTCGGCCATGTGGGATCCAGCTGTCTCAGTCATCACGTCACCTGCTAGCTCTAAAGTCAACTTATTTTTTAAGTCTCTTTCTTTCATGAGAGTGAGAGAAAGAGAGAGCTACAATCTCCCCTCCTTGCCTACCAGCCAACATCATGGTCAAATGCAGCCGACTTGTACGGGTTGACTGGCAAACTAAACGTGTAATCTTCCACGTGAATCAAGCGTCCTTGAGCACAGCATTCTTGCTGCACCGCCCAGCCAGTCAATGAAGTCAATGTTACCATATTTTAAGACAAAGGACTTATTTGGACCAGCAGTTAGCATAACGGCTGTGGCGCTGGACTCCCATGTAGTCGACTGTGATTCGAGTCCTGGACCCAGTGACTTAAACTTACACCAGGCGCGTGTGCGTGCGTGCCCAAGATCCCAAGAGGAGAATGGAGGAGAAGGGATTGCGGTGTGGCCATCCCCCCAGGGGGTGATTTCTTGCTTTCTATCTCTCTGTCTCTCTCTGTCTTTCTGGCATGCGCACGTGCCCTATAGCAAAAACCTCTCCAAAAAAAGAAAGAAAGAAAAAGGACTTATCACTCCAGATTAAATCACTGAATTTTAGGAATATCTCAGACCACTACTAGAATACACTAGAAACTAGAAATTAAATGGAATTTGAAAATAAACTAATGTTACCATATCAAATCAAATACCCAACAAGCAGCTCTTTTATACAAGATATGTTTTCTCACAAGGAGATTTTGCTGAAAAGATGCACAAAATCCTAAATATAAACAATAAGCAATGTCAGTATCTTTGAATGCACTTCTGCGATTCTTGGTCAAACTTACCATTCAGATATGAGCTATAAAGTTTGGACTAGAATGAGAGCTCTCGGAGCTGGGGCAGAAGAATCAGCCAACTACAAATTCAATTGCTGCCATACTCTGACTACGTGACTTAAGGAAAGCTTAGTTTTCTCATCTCTAAAGTGAAGATAATTAACACCAGCCTTCCAGAGTTACTGTGAGGCTTAAGTAGAGTGCTGAGTAGAGCACCCATATGGTGTATGGTACATAGCACATGGTAAATGCTACTTCCTTCCTTCTTAGGAAAGGCCTATGGAGAACCCACTTTGACTTTGAGCAATAGGTTGAATTGTGATTTTGAGAGAATGGGGAAGCGCATTCCAGGGAGAGAAAATAAGCACAGTTGGAGACACAGCAGGGAAAATGTGTTTAAAATGGTTTAACTGAGGGGCCAGCAGGTGGCGCTGTGGTTAAGAGTGCTGGACTCCCATATGGCTAACCACGGTTCAAGTCCCAGACCTGGCAGCTTGCTTTCTCACTTTTGTTTTCTCTCTCTCATTTGCTCTGTCCCTCTCTGGACAAATTAAATAAATAAATAAAGTTAAATAAAGGAATTCTTTAAGAAATAAAATAGTTTAACTGAAGTAGAACATTTGAATGTAATAGTATGCAATAAGGTTGGGAAGCAGTTTGGGGCCAGATTACATTAGGCCTCAGTCAAAGAATTTAGATTTTTGTAAGTAACAGGAGTAGTAGGAAGTTTTTCCTAAAATATATATATATATATATATATATATATATATATATATATATATAAAATTTGCCTTATTTTCTTTCACAAATAAATACATATTTATTGTAGAAAGTCTGTCAGCTGCAAAAAAGTATAAAGAAAATGTGTCACCTTATTCAGTGGTTACCTTAGGTAAGAGACTAGATGTCGTTCTATCCTTTGGTGGTTTTTTTCTCTCTTTTTTTCTCGCTTTATTGAGGCGTAACTGACATGGAAATTGTATACATTCAAAGTGCACTTCATGATGATTTAGTGTGTGCATGCTGTGCATTGTGAAATAATCACCACGAATTAATTAACACATCCATCACTGCACAGAGCTACCATTTTCCTTTAGTGGTATTTTGTAGTTTTTCGCTCTTTAAAAAAAACATGTTTTCCCAGGACCAGCAGATGGTGTAATGGTTACATCGCTGGACTCCCACGTAGTCAACTGTGGTTTGAGTCTCAGACCTGAAGGCTTAAACTTCATGCTGGTTGTAGCTGGCAGATGGCATGGTAGTTGGGGGCACTGAATTCTCACATGGCCAATCATGGTTCGAGTCTTGGACCACAGAGAGTGAGTGGGAGAGAGAGGAAAAATGGGAAAGTAAGCCACTAGGTCCGGGACTCAAACTGTGGTCAGTCATAAGGGAGTGTCCAGTGACTTAACCACCATGGCACCGGCTTGTCCCCTCTATGATTATATGTTTACATTCCTTTATTATTTTAAATTATTTATTTAATTCCATTTGTTGTTATTATTTCTTAATTTTTACCAGAGAGAGACAAAGAAAGAGAAAAAGGGAAGGCAAGAAAGCAAGCTGCTGAGTCTGGGACTCAAACCACAGTCAGCCACGTGGGAATTCAGCACCTTTAACCATCACACCACCTGCCGGCCTGGCCCCCTACATTCCTTTTTAATTGTCATTCATGTGGCCAGCAGGTGGTGTGGCAGTTGGAGGCAATGGACTTCCACATGGCCCACAATAGCTTGAGTCCCTGACCTGGTGGCTTGCTTTCTTGCTTTCCCCCTCCTCTCTCTCTGTCTCTCTCTCGCTCTCTGTCTCTCACTGGCTAAGTTCAAAAATAATGATAATGATTAAATAATTCTTTTTAAAAAATTGTCATTCATAATAGAGTGTGTATGTACATACAAGAGAAAGAGAGGGGACCAGCAGTTGGCATAATGGCTATGTCGCTGGACTCCCATGTAGTCGACCACGGTTCGAGTCCCAGACCCAGTGGCTTAAACTCATGCCAGGCGCGTGCATGCCCAAGATACCAAGAGGAGAATGGAGGAGAAGGGATTGCGGCATGGCCATACCCCCTGAGGGGTGATTTCTTGCTTTCTGTCTCTCTTTCTGTCTTTCTGGCGAGCATCCTATAGCAAAAATCTCTCCAAAAGAGAGAGGGAGAGAGAGAAATACCTTCCACAGGGTACCATGACCCCCTTTCTGTGGTTCCCTAGCCCATCTAGTCTTGGGCACTGGTGCCCATGCCTGGCGTGTTTCAGGCTGACGTGGCCGGGACCCCAGTTGCATTTGCCATGTAGGATCTGGCATCGTTAGTGCATTACCACTGTGTCATGCAGCTGGCCCCCTTCAGTGGAATTTTGATTAATTTTTTTTGGCTTTTTTTAAATTATCATGCACATTTATTATTCTAATACCAATAAAGTTTATAAATACATAGAAAACATTAAGTATATTTAGCTAACTGTTCATTTTAAAGTTTATTTATTTCTCCCACGATCAAGACAGACAGAAACAGCACCTTCAGTACAGTCCTGATGCTGTGATCCCCCCAGGCTTCAGTTAGCCACATCCTGGGCGAGTATGTGCGTGGTGCATTCCGGAAGGTTTTACAGCTGGAACTGTGAACCTTCCTGTGTGGGGTTACCTCACAGAATGTAGCATTGTAACGAAGTGCCACCATCTGATTCCCTCCCGTCTGATTGTTCTTTTACACAAAATTTGCCTCTAAAAATTGGAATCACAGGGTCAGCAGATGACATGGAGGTTAATGCAGCTGGATCCCACATAGCCTATTCAGCAGTTCAAGTCCCAGACCCAGCAACTTGAAATACCACTCCAGGGGCCGGCAGGTGGCGTGGTGGTGAAGGGTGTTGGATTCCCATGGGGCCAACCGCAGTTCAAGTTCTGGACCTGGTGGTTTGCTTTCTCACTTTCCCTCTCTCTTTCTCTCTCTCACTCTGTCCCTCTCTGGTCAAATTAAAATAAATGAATAAATAAAGTAAAATAAAATAATTTTTAAAAAAATTACTCCAGACGTGTGCACTTGCTACTTAAAATCTTAAGAGGAGAATGGAGGGGAAGGAATTGTGGCATTGCCATCTCCCTTGAGTAAACATGTGCCCTGTAGCCAAAAAAAAAGACATTGCAGCTCAGTGATGTTGATGTAGGTGGTGGGCACTGCCATGCAATGTGGGAGCCATAGAAGGGCTTAGGGTTCAGATGGGCAACCTGATCACACTGGGCATATCTGTGGTCTTGGCTGACTGGAGGGCTGCAGGTGGTGGGTGACTGTGACGCGGCAAGATCCTGTTGGACGGTCTCTCTCTCTCTCTTTCTCTTAAGAGATAAACATATAACCTTTTGGGGCCATCAGGTGGCATGGTGGTTAAGATGCTGGGCTTCCACATGGCTGGCCATGGTTCAAGTCCCAGACTTGGTGGCTTGCTTTCTCACTATCCCTTTCTTTCTTTGTCTCTCTCTATATCTTTCTGGTCAAATTAAAAAAAAATAAAAATGATGATAAATAAAATTAAATAAAATAGGGAACTTTTTTTAAAAAAAAGAGATAAAAAGTAACTTTTGAAAGGGAAAAAAATTAAACTGTATATTTGAGATGATCAGATGACCAATGAGAACTCCCCAATGCTAAAACAAATGAAGTTTGAGTGGTATATTTATAGGGTAAAATTGTTGCTTATCTTTATTATATATCTTGTCCTATAATTTCAACATACAGTTGTAACATGTTTTCTATTATTTTTAATATAACTAATGTATTTAATTTCTCTAAAAAATATTGCTACCACACACTCTTCAAATATGACCTTTGAGAACATTTGGATGTATTTTCTATACTTCAAGGGTTTAAACTTAGAGATGGACGGGATAAAAGTGATATTTTAGGAGTTGGCTGGTGGCGTGGTAGTTAAGGTGCTAGACTCCCACATGGCTCCTGCAGTTTGAGTCACAGACCTGGAAACTTGCTTTCTCATGTCCCCTTTCTCACTCTGTGTCTCTCTCTGGTATAATTTTTTTTTTTATTCATTCATTCATTTTATTTTCATTTGACCAGAGAAAGACATACAGAAAGAAGGAAAGTGAGAAAACAAGCCACCAGGTCTGGGACTTGAACCATGGTCGACCATGTGGGAGTGTCCAGCATCTTAACCACCATGCCACCTACAGACCTCACTCTCTGGTCAAAATTTTTAAAAAATAAATAAATAAAAATAACAAATAAGAAAAAAATTTTTTTTTTAAAAAGTGATACTGGGCTCTCTGTCTTCTCTGGCAAAACTCATGTGAAAAAAAATAAGTAAATTAAATAAATAATTCTAATAAATAAATCATTTAAAAGTGATATTTTAGGCCGCTTATTCTGACCAAAGCATGTTAGAAAATCTAAGAGAGGAGATGATGGGACAGAGGAGAACGTGCTGGGCTACGGCAGCAACTCAGGCATAAGTCGGAAACGGGCGGGACTGGTAGAGCGGCAGCGGGCCTGGGAAGAACGCAGCGACGCTCGAAGTAGTCCAGAGGGAGAGCTGGCAGCGCTCGGTGAGTCATGCACTGGGGAAGGTGAAGAAGACGAGCAAGGAAAGATGATGTTGAGGTGTCACCACTGGCAATTGACATAAGCCTCAATTTCCTCATCTATAAAATGGGGTTCATAATTATACCTTCCTCGCAGGGCTAGTGGGAGGGTTAAGTGAATGACGTGGAAACTGTTTGGCACGATATGTGGAATGCCTTCCTAGTAGGTGTCAGCTGTTACGGTTTTTACAGAGGTTGAATCTAGATCACTGAATTTATGAATAACAAAATTCTTTTTTTTTTTTTTAAAGAATTATTTTATTTAAGTTTATTATTATATCATTATTATTTTTCAGTTTGATCAGAGAGAGACAGAGAGAGAGAGAGAGAGAGAGGAAGTGAGAAAGCAAGCCACCAGGTCCGAGACTTGAACCGCGGTCGGCCATGTGGGAGTCCAGCGCCTTTAACCACCACGCCACTTGCCAGCCCCAATAACAAAATTCTTAAAGGAAAAGGAAAGTCAGAGAGGAGGTTTAGCGAAGTAGAGGTATCGCTGAGTTACGTTGCAGGCATGTTAAATTTATGTTATGGTAGACCGTCCATTAAACATAGTCAGCAGGAAGCCACCACTGGCCACTAGCTTGTCTTTTCTTTTTTCTTTTTTTTTTTTTTTTAAGATTTTTTTGCTCACCGGAGAGAGAGAGAGAGAGAGAGAGAGAGGAAAAATGAGAGATCACCACACCCTTGCTTCCCCAGGGAGGATGGGCACATTGCAGTCCTTTTTCCTCCATTCTCCTCTTGGGATTTTGGGCACACATACACATGTGCCTGATGTCATTTTCAAGCTGCAGGGTTCGGGACTTGAACTGTGGTCAGCCATGTGGTAGTTCAGTACCTTAACCACTATACAAAATGCTAGAGCCTGGACAGTGGTCTTGAATAATGGGCACATCTTTTGGGGACCAGCAGTTAGCATAATGGCTATGTTGCTGGACTCCCAGGTAGTCGACTGGGGTTCGTGTCCCGGACCCGGTGGCTTAAAACTCACACCGGGCGCGTGTGTGCCCAAGATCCCGAGAGGAGAATGGAGGAGAAGGGATTGCAGTGTGACCATCCCCCCTGGGGTGTGATTTCTCGCTTTCTATCTCTCTGTCTCTCTCTTGTCTGTCTGGTGAGCGCACGCGCCCTATAGCAAAAACCTCTCAAAAAAATAATAATGGGCACATTTTTTTAAAAGCATTATTTACTTACTTAATTTATTTTGTATTATTATTATTTAATTTTGCTATAGGGCGCGTACACTCACCAGAGAAAAATAGAGAGGGAAAGTGAGAAAGCAAGCTACCAGGTCCAGGACTTGAACTACAGTCACTCATGTCGGAGTCCAATGCTTTAACCACCATGCCACCTGCTGGTCCCAACAATGGGCACTTTTTTGAGAGAGAGATTTTTTTTTAAATTATTTTTAATTTTATTTATTCATTACTCATTTTATTTTGATCAGAGAGACACACAGAGAGAGAGAAAGTGAGAAAGCAAGCCACCAGGTCCAGCACTTGAACCAGGGTTGGCCATGTGGGAATGTCCAGCACCTTAACCACCACGCCACCTGCTGGTTCCCGAGAGAGAGATTTTTACTATAGTGGATATCTCTGCAAAGTATGATTTGTACCTCTCCCCCTAACCGCCGCATAACTAGACCAAATTACTAAACTAATGAGCAGATTCTACCTGTTGTTGACTTCCGGGCTGAATGAGGGTTCAGGCAGGACAGACACCAAAGTATAGTGAAGCACTTAGGTTTTGGAGCTGGACAGATGTGTGTGTGTATGTGTATGTATATGTACATGTACATATACATATATATATGTATGTATTTTTTTAGAATTATTTTCTTTAACCTTATTTATTTATTTACTTTAATTTGACCATAGAGGAACAGAGCAAGAGCGAGAGAGAGAGAGAGAAAGTGAGAAAGCAAAGCACCAGGTCCAGGACTCAAACTACGGTCAGCCATGTGGGCGTCCAGTGTCCTTAACCACAACACCACTTGCCAGCCCTGGACAGATATTTTTGAATCCCAACTCTTCCACTGACTGTTGTCTGATCTTCGGAAAATTAACACTATACTTCTATACTTCATTTGTCTTGTTTACGAAATGGAATCATAAAAGTTTCCACCTCACAGCAAGGATAGGAGAATGAAAAGAAAAAATTTAAATGAAACAATTTCTTTAAAAAAGTGCTATAAATATCAAGTATTGCTATTAATCCTGTCTCTTCTTGAGGTAAATAGTTATGTTTCTATTTCTTCTCCATCCCACATGGTGTCAAACATGGAAAGGACTCTCCCCACTTCTGGCCATTTCTTCGCCATGACTTTGGTCTTCGGCGTCAAACCCTTGGCTATGTAAAACACTGGGAGGCCGGGCAGCGGCTCTGGGGTGAGGTGGGCTATCAGTCTATGTTTGGTGAGACCCTCTGTCAGTTTTCTTTATCTTTTTTTTTTTAAGAGAGAGAGAGTTTTGCTATAGGGCGCATAGTGCTCGCCAGAGAAACAGAGACAGAAAGTGAGAAATCACCCCCTAGTGGGGATGGCCTCACTGGAGTCCCTTCTCCTCCATTCTCCTTTCGGGATTTCAGGCATGTACACACACACACCTGGCGGGACTTTCAAGCTGCCAGGTCCAAGATTTAAACCACAGTTGACTACATGGAAGTCCAGCGACAGAACCATGATGCCATCTGCTGGTCCTGCCTCTATCAGCTTTCTGTCACTGCTGTGAACAAAGTGCCACTAACTTAGTGGCTGAAAACACAAATATATCGTACATTTCTGTTATTCAGGAAACAGATCTCGCTGGGCAAACATCACGGTATCAGCAGAGCTGCATTCCTTCCTGGAGGCTCCTTGGGAACATTGATCTCTCTCCTCGCCCTTTCCAGTTTCTAGAAGTTGCCTGTGGTCGGTCCTTGGCTCAGGACTGTCTTTATCTTCAAAACCTGCACCAGTGGGTTGAGTTTTCAAACCCTCAACCCTCTCTCTGCTTCTCTCCTCTCTTCCTCATTTCCGGTGAAGGACCCTCATGATGACGTCGGGCCCAGCGGGATAACCCAGAATGCTCCCCTTCCTCGAGGTCTGCTAACTAGACCCTGAATCTCCTCTTACCCTGTAACCTAACATTTCACAGAATCTGAGAATTAGGACGCGAACACTTGGAAAGGCATTATTCTGCCCACGCCCGCCACAGAGAAAACTCCAGGGGGTTGCCCTGCTTCCTTGCTCTGCCTCACAGGTCCTGACCATAAGTGACCGCCATCAGTCAAAATTTGACCATTGTAACGATCACAATGGGAAGTCTTTCATGATAAGATTTTCTTTTAGTCTAACCCCGACTCTGATTCACGTCTCAAGATATATTTTCAGACAAACACAGTGAATGGCAACTAACTAAAAGCCCTTAAAAGAACTAATGGAGATCGGCAGTTAACGTAATGGCTATGTCGTTGAACTCCCATGTAGTCGACTGCGGTTCAAATCCCAGACCTGGTGGCTTAAACTCACACAGGGCGCGTGTGCGTGCGTGCTGAAGATCCCGAGGAGAATGGAGGAGAAGGGATTGCGGCGTGGCCACCCCCACCAGGGGGTGATTTCTCCCTTTCTGTCTCTCTGTCTCTCTCTGTCTTTCTGGCGAGCACACGCACCCTGTAGCAAAAACCTCTCAAAAAAAAAGAATGATCCTAGAAAATCTTCTCCACCGTAGGAAAGAAAGTTTTATTATCGGTCATTCATTTTCATAAATGAGATAAATGTCCATCTCATGTCCACTGAGAATAAACCACCCTACGAGTCTACTCTGATTATTACCAAGATGGATCTTATTCCTTTAACAGTCTCTCAACAGCAGTGTTTTCCCGTTCGCTCCAGTTGATGATTAATGGGCATCAGAGTATGTCCCAAAAAAGACAGGTGAAAAGTATCAGGTTGTAAGGCAAAGAATGTAAACAGAGCAGATAGGAAGGAATTTTTTTTAAGGGGTAAAAGGCCAGAAGTTCTATTTTAGGAGTACTAAGGGTTCAAACACTGTAGTCAGGGGCCAGCAGATGGCGTGGTAGCTAAGGCACTAGACTTCCACATGGCTGAGCGCGGGTCAGGTTCTACACTTGGTGGCTTACTTTCTCACTCTCCCACTCTCTCTCTCTCTCTGTCTCTCTCTGGTCAAACTGAGGAATAACAATAAATAAATAAAATTAAAATTAATAATTCTTTGGGACCTGCAGATGGCATAATGGTTATGCCGCTGGACTCCCACATGGTCGGCCATGGGTCAAGTCCCAGACCCAGTGGCTTAAACTCACGCCGGGCGCATGTGCGTGCGTGCCCAGAGTCCTGAGAGGAGAATGGAAGAGGAGGAATTATAGTGTGGCCATCCCTTCTAGGAGGTGATTTCTTGCTTTCTGTATCTCTCTCAGGCCAGTGCATGCATCCTATAGCAAAAATCTCTCAAAAGAACCCAAACAAAAATAAAATAATTATTTTTTTAAAAAACCACTGTAGTCAGAAATGGACAAAACTTCAATGCATTTGAATCTTATTCTGAAATTCAGTATTCTTATGTCTTAGGTTCTATTTTTTAAAAACATTATTTTACTTAACTTTATTTATTTACCTTAATTTGACCAGAGAGGAACAGAGTGAGAGAGAGAAGGAAAGTGAGAAAGCAAGTTGCCAGGTCCGGAACTCTGGCTGTGGTGGGCCATGTGGGAGTCCAGCGCCCTTAACCACCACACCACCTGCCGGCCCCATCTTTTAGGTTCTTTTATCTCAAGGTATTTAAATGTGCTCAAAGTAAATGTGTCCAAATCTCCAATGAAGGTACTTTTCACCTTACAAAGACACTGTGGCATGGTGATTAAGGTGCTGGACTCCCACATCGTTGACCATAGTTCAAATCCTGGAGCTGGCAGCTTGAAAATCACACCTGACACCTGAGTGCACACCAAAAAAATCACAGGAAAAGAGTGGAGGAGAAGGGATTGCAACATGGTCAACCCCTCTGGGGACTGATTTTGCACTTTCCCTCTCTCTCTCTCTCTCTCTCTCTCTCTGTCTCTCTCAGTGAGTGCATGTAAAAAAATAAACAAACAAGCCAAAACAAACAAACAAAAAAATAAAACAGAAAATCCTTTAAAAAATAACAAATAAATTTGAAACAAAAAGAAAGAGACCATGGGAAAGCATTGGAACTGTGTGGCCTACCTGTGTTGCCATGACTACCTAGCCTATGAAAGGAGGCTACTGCTGCTGCCACCACTGCAAATGATGACCAGGTCCCAACACCCACCAGCTGGGAAGTTTTCTGATTCTTCAGAAAAGAATCGGGTACTTTTTATGAATTTACTTTTTTTTTCTTTTTAGATTTTCACTATAGGGTCCATACGCTCACCAGAACAGAGAGATATACAGATAAATCACCCCCTAGAGGGATGGCCACACTGCAATCCCTTCGCCTCCATTCTCCTCTCAGGACCTTGGGCATACATGCACAGGTGCCCGGCATGATTTTCAAAGATACCAGGTCCGGGACTTGAACTACAGAGTCAGCCATGTGGAATCCAGCTGCCTTAACCATCATACCACTTGCTGACCCTGAATTTACATTTCTAAAAACAAATCCATGGGGCCACAGTTGGCATGGTGGTGATAGGCACTGGATTTCCACATGGCTGACCGTGGTTTGAGTTCTGGACCTGGTAGCTTGCTTTCTCTCTTTCTCTCTCTCTCTCTCTGTCTCACTCTGGTCAAATTAAAAAATAATGGTAACAAATGGAAATAAATAAATAAATAAATAAATCTCTTTTTTTTGGAGAAGTTTTTGCTATAGGGTGCGTGCACTCGCCAGACAGAGATAGATAGAGAGACAGAAAGTGAGAACTCACCCCCCACGGGGGATGGCCATGCCACAATCCCTTCTCCTCCATTCTCCTCCCAGGATCCTGGGCACGCATGCACACGTGCCTGGCATGAGTTTAAGCCACTGGGTCCGGGACTCGAACCGCGGTCGACTACATGGGAGTCCAGCGACATGGTCATTATGCCAAGTGCTGGTCCTTTTTAAAAATATTTATTTATTTAATTCCATTTGTTATTATTATTTTTTAAATTTGACCAGAGAGAAACACAAGAGAGGGAAGAGAGAAAGCAAGCTGCCAGGTCCTGGACTCAAACCACGGTCAGCCATGTGAGAATCCAATGCATTTAATCACCACATCACCTGCCAGCCTCCTAGAGCAGTTTTTAAACAGGCCTGTCACAGTGTCACAGAGGTAGCACAACACTCTGCAATGCTGGGAGCCACATGGAGGATCAGGGTTCAGTTTCCAGGTCCACTGAAGCGTTGTGCACTGGCTGGCTGGGAACGGTTGGGGGCTTCGGGGAAGATCACGGCATAAGATCCTGTTGAGAATGCGTTCCTCTCCCTCTCAAGGAAAAAATCCACAAACAAACAAACAAAGACCCTGTCTAACACAGGACTGAACTATGTATTCCAGACAACATGTACTATGAGAGTGCAGAGAACAGGGAGATGAACAGGCTGCAAGACCCATGAGAACTGGGGCAAAGACAACGCTCTTCACCTTGCATCTTGGACTGGTCTTTCTGGGCCGTCTCTGTAATTATGAAATCCTGGCGTGAACCTTTCACATAGTCCAAACATTGTCAGCTTTGCAGGTTGCAGTGATGTCTCTCATCTCACGTGATCTGAATGCCACTTCATCTTTATTGGCACGCCTGGGAGGGGTAAAACCCCAGTGGTATGCAAACACCGTCATGGATACTTGCTTCAAGCCATGGGAAGTTTCATGCAAAACCAGTTTCTCAATAGGGCAAATGTTATGTAAAGGTGTACGAAGCTTGAGAAACGAGTTAAAGACAAAGCCTGTCACAGCAAGAACCTGATTTGAATGGGGACACTTTCCTGTCTGTGTCAGCAATGGTCAGCTTCCAGTACCACACCTGCAGGGTTCCTGTGCTTAAGCTCTCCTCCAACACCTTCGCCCAGAGGCCACAGGACCTTGTTCCATGTAGCAGGCCCTTCTTGTCCCTAAGCCCCTCCGTCTGCCCACCCTCATATGCCACTCTATTGACAAGATTCTAGGACTGAAAAATTATTCCAGAATAATGAATTCCTTCCTATGCTCAGAGTATTAAGTATGCATTCCCTTTTTTTGGTTTGTTTGCCTTTGGATTTTTTTTTTTTTTTTAGGTTTTTGCCATAAGGCACGTGTGTAGTCTCAGGAAAGACAGAGACAGAGAAAGTGAGAAATCACCTCCCAGGAGGGAGGGCCACACCACAGTCCCTTCTCTTCCTTTCTCGTCCTGGGATCTTGGGCATGCACACACACGTGCCCAGTGTGAGTTTTAAGCCACTGGTCCAGGACTCGGACATGGCTGGCCATGTGGGAGTCCAGTGCCTCAACCACCACGCCATCTGCTGACTCCAGAATGAGTTCCTTTCTCCAGAGTCCACCTAAACACAGTCTGGGAATATAATCCAAGAGACGATATGAAATGATAACATAACCTAGTAGATTAAGTAGTTTACATATATTTAGTGATGTTCTCGAACAAAGCTGGGCTGAGGAATATTTTCCAAACTAGTTGAAGATAGAAAAACAACCATACCTAATAAAAACAAAGACAAATGAACAAGCAAACAAACAAACAAACAATGGCTAAGTTTACCTGACAGAATAATAGCATCAAGTACTAAATCACGGGTAATTGGTTCAGAAAAGGGAGACATTCTGGGACCAGCACTTAGCGTAATGGCTATGTCGCTGGACTCCCATGTAGTCAACTGTGGTTCAAGTCCTGGATCCAGTGGCTTAAGCTCACGCTGGGCACGTGTGTGTGTGTGCCCAAAATCCCGAGAGGAGAATGGAGGAGAAGGGATTGCGGCATGGGCACCCCCCCCCCCGCCCCGGGGGTGATTTCTCGCTTTCTGTCTCTCTGTCTCTGTCTGTCTGTTGAGCACACGCGTCCTTTAGTAAAAACCTCTCAAAAAAAAAAAGAAAAGAAAAGGGAGACATTCATAAATAGAAGTAGTGAGGGAAAGTTTCACAGAGGCAAGGTTTAGGATAGACCTTTAAAAATGGGAAGAATTGGGATTGGCAGGTGGCATGGTGGTTAGGACTCTGGACTCCCATGTGGCTGACCATGGTTTAAATCCCAGACCTGGCAGCTTGCTTTCTCACTTTCCTTCTATCTGTCTGTCTCTCTCTGATCAATTTTTTTTAATTGATGATAGTAAATAAAATTAAATAATTCTTTTTAAAAATTATTTTGATTTAAGTTATTCATTCATTTATTTTAATTTGACCAGAGAGAGACACACACACAGAGATAGAGAGAGATAGAGAGAGGGAAAGTGAGAAAGCAAGCCACCAGGTCCGGGACTCAAACCATGGTCGACCATGTGGGAGTGTCCAGCCCTTTAACCACCACGCCACCCGCTGGTCCCAAAATTAAATAATTCTTAAAAAAAAAACAAAAAACAAACAAAATAAAAACAGAATGGGAAGAATTTGGGTAGGCAAGGAAGAGAAATTATGACATTCTAGAAATTAAGAATACCATAACCAAACTCAAAAAACATGAAAGATATATTCATGGAAAACTAAGGCAGTCAGCCTGTCTGGAGGAAAGGTGGTGTGAGAATATCAAGAATTAGTGGAAAATAAGATCATATTGGATAAGATGAATTGATCAGCAAATTAAGCAACTATATAGTAAGTGCCAAACATATAATAAGTATCAAGCAGCCCAGTAGGTCTCTAATACACCTATTAAAGCTTACGACATGTCATATACTGGTAAGCACTTGATTCATATTACCTCATTTCATTATCACTATAGGCCTATGACGTATGCACTGTTAAAATCTCCATTTTACAGGTAAAAATGATGAAGCCCAGCGAAGTTAAGAAACTTTCTCCGGGTCACATAGTTACAAAGCGGAAAAGCCTGGGCCCGAACCAAGCGAGTCAGCTTAAATGTGGGTCAAGAGCACTAAGTCAAACTGCCTCCACACACATTGTCTCATTAAATCAAATTCCTGATGACATCTGCATTACTATACCCACTTTGCAAATGAGGAGCCAAGGCTCCAAGAGCCAGTGAATTGCCCAAGGTCATCCCGCTGAGCACTAAGCCTGAGTGTGAAAGCAGGTCCATAGTTCCAAGTCCACTGAACTTTCCATGACAGTGTAGCCACCTGGCAGGAGAGTTGTCTAGGAAGAGACCGAACTCAGGGAACTTGGCCAGCCTGATGCGAGCAAGAAGCCTCCATATAATAACAATAGGGAAACACGGGTTTGGAACAGACGTGCTTTGATTAATGAAGAAAAGTCTAGGTTCAGCCTCTGCCTGTCACAGGAAATTGAATCAAGGAGCGGACAGGAGCTGGTGGTCAGGATTTAGGAAAGGGGGTGGGGGAAGGCAGGGCAGAAATAAGATCAATGTTTGAAGGAAGGAGCCAGCAGGTGGCTTGGGGGTTAAGGGCGCTGGACTCCCTCATGGCTGACCACGGTTCGAGTATCGGACCTGGCAGCTTGCTTTCTCACTTTCTCTCTCTTTCTCTCTCACACTCTGTCCCTCTCTGGTCAAATTAAAATAAATAAATAAATAAATAAAGTTAAAAAAAAATTTGAAAGAAAAGCTGACTATTCTTGGAGATGAATGAATAAAGGTGATGAAAGAGGAGATCAAGGGGGCCAGTAGGTGGCATGGTGGTTGAGGTGTTGGACTCCTACATGTCTGAATACAGTTTGAATCCTGAACCTGGTGGCTTGCTTACACTCTCTCTCCCTCTCTCTGTGTGTGTCTCTGGTCAAATTAAAAAATGTAATAGCAATGATAAATAAAATTATATAAATACTTATTTTTTAAAAGAATTATTTTATTTAACGTTATTTATTTATTTAAATTTGACCAGAGAGGAACAAAGAGAGAGAGAGAGAAAGCAAGCTGCCAGGTCCCGGACTCGAACCATGGTTGTCCATGTGGGAGTCCAGAGCCCTTAACCATCACGCCACCTGCTGGCTCCAATAAATAATTATTAAAAAAAAAAAAAAAAGAAAGAGGAGATTAAATCAAAGAGGACTCTGTTTCTGGATCTAAATGGACTGTTGACAGGGACTGAGAAGTTTTACATACATGAGTGGCTGATTTGTGGCAAAAAATGAAGGTTGTTTTTGGACATGTTACAAACTGCTTGAACAATGACTGGCACATTCCAGAGAAAATGACCAGTAGGCCGCCAGGGATGTGGAATTGGGCTCAGGTAGAGAGCAGAAGCTGCCAATCACATCTGACAAGTGAACTATGCCAGGACCACGGAAAGAGTGGACAAGTCAGATCCCAAGGAAAATAAGTTTTTACTGGAGTCAGCAGAGAACAAAAATGCAGCTTGACAAAAGAGAGCAAGCCCAAGGCAAGTGACAGGTCAAGACAAGTGATTAGGGCCAGGGAAGATGAAATAATTAAAGGGACACGGCAACAAACGAATGTCACCAGTATCAAGGAGGAGTGACCACAGAATAATCCGCATTCCGATTTCTGGTATTCCGGGGTGTTTCTGTATTACGTGAGCCAAACCTAGCATCTGCGGATGGGCCCCTGCAGCCTGGCCCTGTAGAACCATCAGGAACTTTCCTAGTAGAAAGCAGCCAGTCTGTATCAGCACAGGGAGGAAACCGAAGTACTCAAAAAGGGCCTTGGAACATTTCAAGATAGCTAAAATGGTAAATGCTGTGTGATGTATATTTTACCACAATTAAAAGAATAAAAAAGATCTCTCCCCCAAAACTATAAACATCTATGGTCTCCCCCCAAATCTCCAGGAGCCCATCTGATTTAGCGGCCCCTGGACTTACCTCTCTTTGTTGAAGACCTTGGTTTCTTTGGTGCTGAGGGGTTGCTAGTGGCTACCTTGCTTCCACGTCCCTTCCAGTCTGGAGAGAGGTTGGGGTAGTCCGTTGTGGTGCGTTTACAGTGGAAACTCCTCTTCTGGCCCTTTCTGCTCTCTCTCCTTTTTTCAGAGCTCAGGGAATGTGATACATTGGCCAAAGCCCCACCCTCTGTGACCTCGTCTGCCTGGCAGAATTAAGAAAGTGAGACACAGAGCAACTCAGCCGACACCCGGAAAGGACTTACCTGAGAGCCCTGCGTGGCCCTCCAGGTACGTCCTCTCAGAGCTTCAGGTCTTTCTTTAAGTTTGTATTTTATTTACTTCCTCCACCAGCAAGAGAAACAGAGACAGAGAGATAGCATCCCCCCAAGAGCTTCTTGACCACGATCTAACCCTCTCCCACCTCAGCCAGCCCTAGGTCATGGACACACACGTGCTCAGCTACGCAGACAGAGGTCTCCAGATGCGAACGCAAAACCTCCCCACTGGTGTCGACCTCACAGCATTGTGTGCTGCCGCTGTGCCACTGTCCAGCCCTCCAGGGTCTTCCTTCTAACTGAATTCACAGACATCACCTCTGAGCCCATCTCCAACTGATTTCCTGCTCAAAATAGAACCAGTTTCCAGTCGGGGATCCTCCACAGATCAGGGGAGGCACCCCGAAGGGGCTTCTATGCTCTCGGGAGTAGCAAGTTAAGGTCCTTCTCATTTTACAAATGAGGGTGGAGGCTCAGGATTGTTGAGTGGCTCCCCTAAGGACGTACACCTGATTAGCTGCAAAACGAGCAGGGGATGCAGGCCTCTGACCCACTCTCCAAATCTCTGTCAGCTAGACGGAGAGATCCCAGCTGAAGCATTTGGAATTGTATTTTTATTGAAGCTTTGTTTCCCAAGACTTGGTCTCTTTTACTGCCTTTGTCTCAAAAGATGTTAAAAATGCCTGGGAAAGCCAATTCGGGTCTAGACGAGTATGGGAAGAGCTCTCATGGAGTGGGGAGGCTCGCTGGTTACCCGCAAAACCATTGCAGACTGCCTATTAAGCTGTGGCTGGAAGTCGGATCCGTGCCCTCCCTCAGTCCTCATACAGCACGGCCTTGAAGGGGGCCCTGTGTATCGAGGCTGTCCACGGCCCCGTGTTGACCTCGATGTCTGCCTCTGACGTCCGTGATTACCAACATCCACAAGCAGCTGGTCAGCTGGGATGGGCCCACCACGGCTGCGGCCAAAGAAAAGAATGACAGTACAGCTCACCGTAAGTGTATGTATCAGGCCGACTTCAGGAAAAACTAGTTGCTCAAGCTTGCCACCTCAAGACAAATAATTTCGTGTGAAGCTTGACCTGCTGCGAAACAGATGTGAGCAAGGTTATTCCTTGGCACACTCATTTTGGGAGGTATCTGTGTGTCTGTTCAGCACACAATGATTTTTTTGTTTGTTTTTTTCTGGATATCATACAAACTATAAAGTTAACCAGAGAAATGTATTATCTGTTTCCATTAAATCTACATATCTTTTCTTTCTTTCTTTTCTTTTTCTTTTTCTTTTTTTTTTTTTTTTGAGAGGTTTTGCTATAGGGTGCATGTGCTCACCAGAAAGACAGAGAGAGACAGAGAGACAGAAAACGAGAAATCACCCCCCAGGGGGGATGGCCACACCACAACCCCTTCTTCTCCATTCTCCTCTCGGGATCTTGGGCACGCACGCACACGTGCCCTACGTGAGTTTAAGCCACCGGGTCTGGAACTCAAACCGTGGTCGACTACATGGGAGTCCTGCAACATAGCCATTATGCCAACTGCTGGTCCCGAACCTACCTATCTTTTCTATAGTCATTTTCTGAAGATGCAGGAGTTTAGGTTTAGAGCTTCTAAGTTACAGAGTCATATACTCACGAAATACTAGAGCTGTATGGAACTTGGAAATCGTCTTATCCGGCCCACAATTTTCAGATGAGGAAGCTGAAGTTTCCTGTTATTAGAATATTGTACTTCTACTGTGCAGCCTAGAATTGCAGTCACTTCTTACAAGCTAAAATTGCACTGTTGGCTTTTGTGGTGCTGGTGGTTAACCTAAAACCTATGCTAGTTTTCATACAAATCACTGCTCAACTAGATTTTTTCCCATCCCAAGTTTGTATAATAAGTTTATTAAAATTTTGTCCAGGAGTTTACATTTTCCTTTCCATTTTGCTCGCTTTAACGTCATATTTGAGTGTATGATTTTTTAAAGGGCCATTTATTAATTTTAATTTATTATTTTTATTTTATTTATTTATTATTATTTAACTTGACTGGAGAGAGAGAGAGAAAGAAGTGAGAAAGCAAGCTGCCAGGTCTGGGGCTTGAATTGTGGTTAGCTGTGTGGGAGTCCTGCGCCTTAACCACCACGCCACCTGCCAGGCCCTCTACTGCATGATGTAAAACTTGGTCTGGCTTAAATTTACAAGTGTGTTTGAGAAAGAGGAAGACCACTTGCTAGTGTTCATGTGATAGTGCGTCAGCTACCTCACATTTAATAGTAAAGTTGTTCAAATAAGACTGTAAAAAGCAATTAATTTAGAATTTTCTCAGGTAGCTTTTCAGGTCTTCAAGGGGGCTGAGTAACTTTTCTCCCTTCTTACACAAAGGAGCTCTAAACTGTCTCTCTTCAATAGGGCGAAAGAATATTCCTATAGCTTGTCTCCTCCCAGAAGTGGCTCATGTGGTAAAAAAGCAACCTCCTAACCCCCAGAGTCTGGAGAATCTTTTTATGTTCACCTTTCATATAGAGATTAGTCATTTATCTTCCACCTAGCTACGAAAACTGGTGTAGTCAAGAAATAGAGGCATGAGGGGGCCGGCAGGTGGCATGGTGGTTAAGGATGCTGGACTCCCACATGGTCCACTGTGGTTTGAGTCGCAGACCTGGTAGCTTCCTTTTTCACTTTGTCTCTCTCTCTCTCTCTTCCTCTCTGGTCAAATTAAAATAAATAAAAATAATTCTTTAAAAAAAAAAAAAAAAAAATGTAGGCATGAGGAGGAAAGAAAGGAAGGATTTTCTAATCTCTTTTGTACTCAAAGGGGTATGTGCTGGATGCAAAGGGAGAATTGAGTGGAATCTATGGGTATTGTAGTAGCCAGACACATAACAGTGGTCTCTGCTTTCCTCTGCTCCTTCGTGCCCTGTATCTAGTACTAAGAATGGCTAGCATTTGTCTACCCGTTGTTATGTGCCTGATACTGTGCTGAGTACTTGATAAGCCTGATTAATTTCATCTTCACAACACTGCTCATGATCTTAAGATGAAAAGTCTGGCACTTTAAAGAGAATAAGTGACTGCTTGAAGTCACATACCTAGGATTAGTGGAGCCATATTCATATCGAGTTATTGTGACTCCAGAACCCAGAAGCTTACCCACCCTAGGTGTTAGTCCAGGGCCTCCAGGAGAGCCATCAGACCATGATGCGTGTCTGACCCTTATGAAGGAAGGAAGGCTGGAAGGAAGGAAGGGAGGGAGGGAAGGTACAGAACCAAGAAAGTTCAGGAAGACCGGGAGAACATCTTGGAGCTGAGGCCGCCCATCAGAGGACTTCCATACTCCCTAGGAATGGGCCTGCCTTAGTATTCCTGAAGCACTCAGTCATAAAGGAGCCTTCAAGAGTCGTGACGTCAGCAGAAAGCAGCGATGGATTTTGGAGCATAGAACTCAAGGTTATCAGTGTGAGCCTTTCTGAGAAATGCATTTTTAATCCTTCCCCTTTATACCACTCCTTCTCTCCAAGTACATCTGCTAGTTTTGTCCTCAACAGATATCTCTATTCACTGCTCTACTTCAAGCCTCTGTCATCACTTACCTAAAAAATTCCAATAATGGGACCAGCAGGTGGCATGGTGGTTAAGGCGCTGGACACACCCACGTGGCTGACCACGCTTCACATCCCGGACTGGTGGCCTACTTTCTCACTTTCCTTCTCTCTTTCTCCCTGTGTGTCTCTCTCTGGTCAAATAAATAAATAAATAATATTAAATAGAATTATTCTTTACCAAAAAAATAAAATTCCAATAACATTTTAACATATTTCCCTACTTTCAGTTTCAGTACTCTTAAATTGATTTCCCACATGCTATCAGGATCATCTTTCTGAAATCCAACCTTTTTTTTAAGGTTTTTGCCACAGAGTGTGTGCACTCGCCAGAGAGACACAAAGAGAGACAGACAGTGAGAGGGAAAGTGAGAAATCGCCCCCCGGGGTTCTCCTCTGTGTCCCAGCCTGCGGGGCAGTCGAACAGGTTCCCTGGGGGAGGGAGTGAGAGATGGGACAGATACATAGACACACAAGAGTGGAGACAAGACTAGGTGCCGATCAAGTCTCGTTTATTAAGGAAGAACAGCGAGCTTATATACAAGCTGGTGAGCATTGATTGATTGCCTGAAATACAAATGAGATGAAACAGCATGAACCAATCATTGGTGTGGGTGGATCTCTCTCGTTGCCTAGAAACCCAACCACTTCCGGGAAGAACAGTTGGTCACATGATTTCCGAGAAACAGTTTGCTCAGTGAGGAAGTGAAGTCTAATGGTTTCCAAGATGGTGGATAGCTCAAGATGGGGGATAGTTTAAGATGGCTTCCGTATGCAGTGCCCTCCACACTCCTGGGATCTTAGACTTGTATGCACACACACCTGGTGTGATTTCTTTCTTTCTTCTTTTTTTAGAAGAATTATTTTATTCAACTTTATTTATTTCAATTTGACCAGAGAGGGACAGAGCAAGAGAGAGAGAAGGCACGTGAAAAAGCAAGCTACCAGGTCTGGAACTCAAATCATACTCAACCACATGGGAGTCCAGATCCTCAACTACTGCGCCACCTGCTGGCCCCATTGCCTGGTGTGATTTTTTTTTTCTTTTCTTTATTTATTTTTACATTTTCCCACAAACATTTACTTTACATAGCAAAAAATTTTAGCTCATACTCCATAATTCTTGACAGTTTACAAACAACTTTCAAAATTTCAAAATACTGAATTTTAAAGATAATGTTCAAGATATGTCTTATAATTTTGTATAATTTTATAACTCTATAACAACAGAAGCAACATGGTTTCATATATATATATATATATATATATATATATATATTTTTTTTTTTTTTTTTTTTTTTTTTTTTTTTTAAGAGTGCAGACACTCGGTATATATTAAGTGGGGACATACAATGCCTCTCCTTCATAGCATGGCTTGCTTCACTCAGCAGTAAGTCTTCCATATTCATCCACTTCCTTTCAAAAGCCAGGGTTTTGTTGTTTTTTATGGATGAATAGTATTCCATTGAGTATATGTGCCACAGTTTTTCTAACCATTCATCAGTTTGTGGGCATTTAGGTTGTTTCCATGACTTAGCAATCATGAAAAGTGCCACAATAAACATCGATGTGCAAGCACTTTTTCGATTAAGTATCCTTCTGTCCTTCGGGTAGATACCAAGGAGTGGGATTGCTGGATCATATGGTAGTTCTATTTGTAGATTTTGAAGGAATCTCCAAATTGTTCTCCACAGTGGTTGGGCCAATTTACAATCCCACCAGCAGTGTAAGAGAGTTCCCTTTTCACCACACCCCCTCCAGCACTTATCATTTTTTGTTTTTTTAATCTTAGACATTCTGACTGGGGTTAGGTGATATCTCATTGTTGTTTTGATCTGCCTTTCTCTTACAATGAGGGATGTTGAGCATTTTTTCATATGCCTTTTAGCTATTCGTATGTCATCTTTAGAGAGTGTTTTTTTCAACTCATTCTTCCATCTTTTAATAGGATTGATTGTCTTTTTCCGGAACAGCTGCTTGATCTCCTTGTGAATTCTGGTTATCAGTCCCTTGGCTGATGCTTAGTTTACAAAAATATTTTCCCATTCTGAGGGCTGCCTGTTCACACTAATCACTGTGTCTTTTGCCATGCAGAAACTTCTTAGTCTGATGTAATCCCACTTGTCTATTTTAGGGATCATAGACTGTGCGTTGGGAGTCTTATTTAAGAAGTTTTTCCCTACCCCAATGTCTCCCAGATTTTCCCCGGTGTTTTCCAGGAGCAGTTTTATAGTTTGAGGTCTTAGATTTAGATCTTTGATCCACCTTGACTTTGTTTTTGTCAGAGGTGAGAGGTAGGGGTTCAGATTCATCTTTCTGCAAGTGGAGATCCAGTTTTGCCAGCACCATTTGCTGAAGAGGTTTTCCTTTTTCCACTGGATTGACTGGTACCCCTTGTCAAAAATCAGTTGGCTGTATGTTTGAGCATTCATTTCTGGGGACTCTATTCTGTTCCATTGGTCCACCTGTCTGTTCCTGTGCCAGTACCATGCTGTTTTGATTACCACAGCTTTGTAGTATATTTTTGGGTCAGGGAGTGAGATGCCGCCCACTCCACTCTTCTTGTGCAGAACTGCTTTGGCAATACGGGGTCTCTTATGATTCCAGACAAACTTTATGATTGTCTTTCCTAGATCTGTGAAGAATGTGTCTGGTACTTTGATTGGCATTGCATTAAATAGGTAGATTAATTTGGGTAGAATTTTGATAATATTAATTCTTCCAATCCAGGAACATGGGATGTCCTTCCACGTTTTTGTGTCATTTTCAATTTCTTTTTTTATCTTATAATTTTCCTTGTGAAGGTCTTTAACTTCTTTAGTTAGATTTATCCCTAAGTACCTTATACTTTTTGTGGCTATGGTAAATGGAACAACTTTTTTCAGTTCTATCTCAGTCTGCCTGTTGTTTGTATACAGAAATGCTATAGATTTCTGGATATTAATTTTGTATCCTGCAACGTTACTGTATTCATGTATTACTTCCAGAAATTTTTTTATGGAAACCATTGGGTCTTCTACGTATACAAGCATGTCATCTGCAAATAGAGAGAGTTTCACCTCTTCTTTTCCTATTTGAATGCCTTTTATTTTTTCCTCTTTTCTGATTGCAATGGCCAAGACTTCTAGTACTATATTGAAGAGGAGTGGAGAAAGGACATCCTTGTCTTGTACCCGTTTTTAGTGGAAAAGCTTTCAGCTTTTCTCCATTGAGGATGATGTTCGCTATGGGTTTTTCATAGATAGCTTTTATTGTGTTGAGAAATGACCCTTGTATGCCGATTTTGCTGAGAGTCTTGATCATGAAGGGATGTTGTATCTTATCAAATGCTTTTTCTACATCAATTGATATGATCATATGTTTTTTATCTTTCTTCCTATTAATATGGTGTATTATATTTATGGTTTTGTGTATGTTGAACCAACCTTGCATTCCTGGGATAAAGCCTACCTGATCATGATGTATAATCTTTTTCATAAGTTGTTGTATATGATTTGCTAGTACCTTGTTGAGAATCTTCACGTCTATATTCATCAGGGATATTGGTCTATAGTTTTCCTTCCTTGTCCTGTCCTTATCTGTTTTAAGGATAAGGTTGATAGAGGCTTCGTAGAATGAATTAGGGAGAGATTCACCCTTTTGGATATTTAGAAATAACTTGAGCAGAATGGGGCTTAACTCTTCTTTGAAATTTTTGTAGAATTCAGAGGTGAATCCATCAGGGCCAGGGCTTTTCTTTGTTGGGAGGTTATTTATAACCGATTTGATCTCCTGGCTTGTTATGGACCTATTCAGATTTTCTATATCCTCCTGGCTCAATCTAGGTAGATTATACATGTCCAGGAATTTGTTCATCTCATCCAAATTATCTTGTTTTCTGGCATACAGATGTTCATAGTATCCTCTAATAATGTTTTTTATTTCTACTATGTCTGTTGTTATTTTGCCTGCTTCATTGCAGATCTGATTCACCTGGTTCTTTTCTCTCTTCTTCTTAATAAGTCTCGCTAGTGGTGTATCAATTTTGTTTATCTTTTCAAAGAACCAGCTTTTACTTTCATTTATTTTCTGTATAGTTCGTTTATTTTCTATTTCATTTATTTCTGCTCGTATCTTTATTATTTCCTTTCTCCTGGAGTTTTTTGGATCTTTTTGCTGTTGCTTTTCCAATTCTGTGAGGCATGATGTTAGGTGATCCATTTGCCTTCTTTCCATGCTCCTCTTATGTACACTAATTGCTATGAACTTCCCTCTTATGACTGCTTTAGCAGTGTCCCAAAGATTATGGAAACTCATGTCCTCATTGTCATTGGCTTCCATGAACCTTTGATTTCAGTCTTTATTTCTTCAGTAGTTGTGGAATCATTCAGGAGTAGGTTATTAAGTTTCCATATATTTGAGTATTTTTGAGGATTTCTCTTGAAATTAAACTCAAGTTTAATTCCATCATGGTTGGTGAAGATGCTGGGTATAGTTTCTATGCTTTTGAATCTGTAGAGGCTTGCTTTGTGCCCAATGATGTGGTCAATCTTCGAGAATGTTCCATGTGGCGGTGAGAAAAAAGTGTATCTATAGATGTCTGTTAATTCCATTTGATTTATGATATCGTTTAGATCTTTTATCTCTTTACCTATTTTTTGTCTAGATGATCTATCCAGGGAGGATAGTGCAGTGTTGAAGTCTCCAACAATTAGTGTGTTGCAGTCTATCTTTCTTTTAAGATCTAGCAGTCTTTCCTTCACATATTTGGGTGCTCCTGTGTTAGGCGCATAGATATTAATAAGCGTTATATCTTCTTGATCGATGGACCCTTTTACTACAATATAGTGCCCTTCTTTGTCTCTTCGAACAGTTTTTGTTTTAAAGCCTATTTTGTCAGAGATTATTATTGCGACTCCACCTCTTTTTTGGTTCCCATTTGCATGGAAAATCTTTTTCCAACCCTTCACTTTCAGTCTATGTATATCTTTATCCATGAAGTGGGTTTCCTGTAGGCAACAGATAGAGGGTTTTTGTTTTTTCACCCATTCAGCCAGTCTGTGTCTCTTGATTGGAGAGTTTAATCCATTGACATTCAATGTCATTATCGATGTTAATGGATCTGTCCCGACATTTAAGTTGGCCATTGTCTTAGTTGCCTTTTACTCTTTTGTTTCTGGCTGTTACTTCTTTAGTTTTCCTGGAACAGTACTTTCTTCAGGGTTTCATGGAGAGCTGGCAAATTCTTTCAGGTTTTGTTTGTCTGAGAAGATTTTAATCTTTTTTTCCCATATGAAGGATAATCTTGCAGGATACAATAATCTTGGTTGAAATTGTTTGTCTCTTAACACTTTCAATACATCTTCCCATTCTTTCCTTGCTTGCATTGTTTCTGTTGAGAAGTCCGGTGTTAGCCTGATGGGGTGACCTTTGTAAGTCACTTGTCATTTCTCTCTTGCCAGTTTTAGTATCTTATCTTTATCTGTGGTCTTAGTCAGTCTGGCTATGATATGCCTTGGGGAAGATCTTCTTGGGTTGATTCTATTTGGTGTCCTTTGTATTTCTTGGGTCTGGATGTTTGAGTGCCTCTCTATGCTTGGGAAATTTTCTTCCAAGATTTCATGGAATAGGTTTTCCATGCTCTTATTAGTTTCTTCACCTTCTGGGATACCAATTATTTGGACGTTAGGACGTCTAATGGAATCTAGTAATTCTCGTATGTTATCTTCATTTTTTTTGTTATTTTCTCTATCTTTTTGGTGGTTTTCTTTAGGTCAGAAGTTTTATCTTCTACATCAGAGATTCGACCTTCAGCATGGTCTAATCGACTTTTAATACTTTCAAGAGCGTTTTTGATTTCCTGTATTTCAGACTTCACCTCTAATAGTTCCGTCTTATTCTTCCTCAGCATTTCTTCCTTCATATTGTTGAAGGATTTTCTCATCTCCTATAGTTCATTGTCTCTTTTCTGTTCCAGCTCATAGTACTTGTTCAACATGAATGTTCTAAACTCTATCTTGGACATTTTGGTAACGTCCTCTATTTTTTCAAGAAAAGGAAGGGAGTTACTGTGTTCCTTTGATGGAGACATATTTCTTGCTTTATTCAGGCCTGAGGTTCTTCTACTTCTAACCATTGGGAGATGTGTTCCCTTTGAAAAACCTTTTAGGAGAACGTTTCTTCGAATAGGAGCAAGTGTGTTTCCTTTCTGATGTGGAATGGAGACAGCCAAAGTCTCTCTTCAATTCTGACTGAAAGAGGGGTGTTGGCTTGGGGGGTCCCGGGGCTGAAGCTACTGGGGGCAGTCCTCCCTCGAAGATCCTGGCCCAGGGGTCGAAAGATGGGAGTGTGGTGTGGTAGAACTGAGGGCGTTCCTGGCTGAAAGAGGGGTGTCTGGCTTGGGGGGTCCCGGGGCTGAAGCTCCTGGGGGCAGTCCTCCCTCGAAGATCCTGGCCCAGGGGTCGAAAGATGGGAGTGTCGCCTGGTGTGATTTTCAAGCCACCAGGTCCAGGACTCAAACTGTGGTCAACCATGTGAGAGTTCATCTTTTTTTTTTTTTTTGAGAAGTTTTTGCTAGAAGGTACATGCGCTCACCAGAAAGAGAGAGAGACAAAAAGCGAGAAATCACCCCCCCGGGGGGATGGCCATGCCGCAATCCCTTCTCCTCCATTCTCCTCTCGGGATCTTGGGCACATATGCACATGCACCTGGCATGAGTTTAAGCCTCCAGGTCCGGGACTTGAACCATGGTCAACTACATGGGAGTCCAGTGACTAGCCATTATGCCAACTTATGGTTCCCAGAGTCCATCATTTTAACCACCATACCACCTGCTGGCTCCAGCCCAACATATTTTTTTCCAAAGACTTATTTACTTCACTTTATTTATCATTATTCTTCAATTTGACCAGAGAGAGAGAGATAGGAAGCAAGTGTCCCGGTCCAGTACTCGAACCTCCGTCGGCCATGCAGGCATTCAACGCCTTAAGCGCCATGCCACCTGCCAGCCCCCAACATAATTTTAAGAGGCAAGAGGCTAGGTGGAGACATCCTTTTGTCACTCTCATGATACATGTGATGATCCTTTTCTTTATCAATGACAAGAATCTCACCAGCTTTCATGAACTAGGCTGATTTCTTTTTTTTTTTTTTTTTTTTTGGAGAGGTTATTTTTTTGCTATAGGGTGCGTGCTCTCGCCAGACAGACAGAGACAGAGAGACAGAAAGCGAGAAATCACCCCCAGGGGGTATGGCCACGCCGCAATCCCTCCTCCTCCATTCTCCTCTCGGGATCTTGGGCACGCGCACACATACCTGCTGTGAGTTTTAAGCCACCGGGTCCGGGACACAAACCGTGATCGACTACATGGGAGTCCAGCGACATAGCCATTATGCTAACTGGTGGTCCATGAACTAGGCTGATTTCAAAATTGCTTCCTATTCTCTTTGATAAGTTCATCATTATGATATTTGTGTATGGGGTTCTTCCAGTTACCATATTTCATTTGTCTGCTTAACAACTCACAAAATACTTACAGGATTAAAACCTAGGATTTTGACCATCGTATACCAGGACGCCCAGTACCCAGCCACCCCCTACTTCTCTGGCATTATTCCTGCCCTCCTTTCCTGACATGTAACGCTCTGGAAATACAGTGAACTGTGTGTAGCTCTCAGCATGCTCTGTCTTATCTCCGGGCCTTATTTACACTCTTCCCTCCTCCAGCAACGCCATTTCCTCTTCCCTTCCTTTCCTTCTCCTATTTCCCGTTCTAGATTCAGCCTAGCTACCACCAGCTTTCCGTGACTCACGTGCACCCCAACTTGAAGATAATTTAGTGCAGTCTCTAGCCCAGTTCAGGAGTCATCCAGACGCAAGGCCGGCCATGGACGAGCTCTCTCTGACCTCGCGAGCCTACTGGCCACAACTCTGGGCTGTGCTCACAGTCACGTAAACCAATCACAGCCCCTTCTTACTCCGTCTCATCACGGAGTCTAGGCAGACCGAGAAATTCTCTTGGCAAGTCCAATAGATGTAATCTCTAGTTTTGAAACTTCAGGTCTTTTTTTTAAAAAAAAAATTATTAAATTGTGTTTATTCTTTTTTTTTTTTTTTTCTGCCAGAGAGAGAGAGAAGGAAAATCCCAGACCTAGTGGTCAGCTGTGTGAGAATGTCCAGAGCCTTAACCATCACGCTACCTGCTGGTCCTGAAACGTCAGATCTTGAGTGGGAGCAGAGTTGGGGAAGGGGATAAGGAAGGACAGTCATTTGCCAACAAGTCGCTGGTCATTTCCTTCTGGTTGTAATTTCTGAACTCTCTGGTTTTCATTCCTGAATCTCTTACCTGTGGCTCACAGATGTTTCGAGAGTCCTGCAGCATTGCCTGAGGACTTGAGTAAGCGGGAGGCAGGGTAGAGAGAACGATGGGGCAGGAACCAGCGGTTAGCGTAATGGCTATGTCGCTGGCCTCCCACGTAGTCGACCGCGGTTCGCGTCCCGGACCCGGTGGCTTAAAACTCACGCCAGGCGCCTGTGCGTGCATGCCCAAGATCCCGAGAGGAGAATGGAGGAGAAGGGACTGCGGCGTGGCCATCCCCCCGGGGGGTGATTTCTCGCTTTCTGTCTCTATGTCTCTCTCTGTCTGTCTGGCGAGCGCACATGCTCTATAGCGAAAACCTCTCAAAAAAAAAAAAAAAAGGGGAGAGAGAACGATGGGGCTCGTAATAGACCTCCTAAGGGGGAGGATTTGGCCATGGTGACGGCTGTAACTACGATTTCCTTAGGACTTTTTGGTAAATCTCTTTTTTGCCAACATTGGAAAGTTGGTCTCTAGAACTACATACATAGATGGGAGAGACCTAATGTGGAGGGAAATTTGTAAACAAGGGCTGATTTGGGAGCCCTTCATTTTTAGGATTGTGGGATAATAAGCATGCTGAACATGAACCTTATCTACATTGAACACGGGCAGTTTTTCCTTCAGGTTTTGTGTTTTTATTTTTTAGTTGATCTGTTTATTCTAACCTCTAGCCCAGTTCAAGAATCATCCAGGCAGAAGGCCATCCGTGGAAGAGTTGATGACCTCACAAGCCTGCTGGCCACACACAGAGACAGAGATAGAGCACCCCGACAGCGTCTCGATTCCTCAGCCCACCCCCAGCTGCAGCCAGCCTGGATCGTGGGCGCACACATGCCCCGTGTACTCAGAGAGGTCCTGGTGCCGATGGGAACCAGTAGCCTTCCCAGGTCAGCCTCGCAGTGTTGCATGACTACCTCTGCACACCACCAACCTCAAGAGGTACTGCCTAATTTTATGCATTGTAGGGGTTTGAGTATGGTGACTAATAAACCCTGGCACACGGTCAAGTACTTTTCAGCCAAAGGTTTACTTGGGGGGAGCACAGGAAGGACTCGTAATACATATGAACAAATCAAGAAACATCAATCTGGGGACAGCCAGTGGCCTGGTGGTTAGGCCAGTTGGATCTCACATGGCCAATAGCATAATTCAAGTACTGGACCCGGTGGTTTGAAAAATATACCGGGCATGTATGCATGCATGCCCAAAATCCCAAAGGAGAAATGGAGAAGATTGCAGCATGACCATCCCTCATCTGGGGCACTGTTTCAGCTTTTCTCTCTCTCTCTGTCTCTTCTCAGTGAGCACCTTCCAGCAAAAGTTTTCCAAATAAAAATGAATCAAAATCTCACAGCAATGTTGTTTATAATGTAACATTGGAGATAAAAACAATAATAAAATTGTACTGGCAATTAAGAATCATTACAGCAGGTGGTGTGGTGGTTGAGGGCGCTGGATGCCCACATGGTCGACTGCGGTTCAAGTCCTGGACCTGGTGACTTGCTTTCTCCCTTTTCCTCTCTCTTTCTCTGTCTCTCTCTGATCAAACTGAAAAATAAATAAATAAAATAATTCTTAAGAAAATTAGAAAAGAATCATTGCATTATCTTTTTTAAAAAAATAATTATTTTATTTAACTTTCTTTTTTTTTAAGTTTGACCAGAGAGAGACAGAATGAGAAACGAAAGTGAAAGGAAAATGAGGAAGCAGCTGCCAGATCTGGAACTCAGACTGCAGTGAGCCGTGTGGGAGTCCAGCACCCTTAACCCCACGCCACCTGCCGACCCCTTATTACATTATCTTACCACTTATGATTATTACTCTGTACACACAGAGGATATAATTCAATTTCTTTCTTTTTTTAATTTGCTAGAGGATGTGCATACTCATTGGAGAGAGACAGAGATAGAAGGAAAGTTAGAAAGCATTTTCCCAGCAAATGCATGTGCCTTCTAGGAAAAAAAAATGTTTAATTCAATTAATTAATTTTTTAAATAATTATTTTATTTATTTACTTATTTATTTATTTTAATTTGACCAGAGAGGGACAGAGTGAGAGAGAGAGAGAAAGTGAGAAAACAAGCCGCCAGGACTAGGACCTGAACTGTGGTCAGCCATGTGGAATTCCAGTGCCCTTAACCACCCCACCACCTGCTGGCCCCAATTTAATTTAATTTATTATTATTATTATTTTATTTTATTTTATTTTATTTTTGCTATAGGGCACATGTGCTCACCAGAGAGAGAGAAAAAAAGCAAGCTGTCAGGTCCAGGACTTGAACTCTGGTCTACCATTTAGGTGTCCAGTGCTTTAACCACCATACCACCTGCTGACCTGCCCTCTGGAAAATTTTTTTAAAAAATCAATAGATTACTTACGATACCTAACATAATGTAAACATTATGTAAATAGTTGTTTTACTTGTTTAGGAATTAACAACATGACAAAGGTCTGTACATGTTCAGTAGAGACCAGCCAATTGTTTTCCAATTTCTTCTTTTATTTTGTTTTAGAGAGAGATTTTTGCTATAGGACACGTGTGCTCACCAGAGAAACAGAGAGACAGAAAGATAGAAAGTGAGAAAGGACCCTCTAAGGGGGATGGCCATGTCTCAGTCCCTTCTCCATTCTCCTCTCGAGATTTTGGGCACTTACACACATCTGCCTGGTATAAGTTTAAGCTGCTGAGTCAGAGACTCAAACCACGGTCGACTATGTGGAAATCTAGTGACATAACCATTATGCCATCTGCTGGTTCTGTTTTCCAAATATTTTTTATCTATGTTTGGTTGAACACCTAAATGCAGAACCCATATATACAGAAGGCCAAGTATATATTATTAACTAAAATAATGTAGACCGGTGTGCATAATGTAACACCATTTATGTATACAGGCCAGCAGGCAGTGTGGTAGTTAAGGTGCTGGGCTCCCACATGGTCAACAGCGGTTCAAGTTCCAGACCTGGCAGCTTGTTCTCTCACTTTCTTTCTCTCTCTTTTTGTCTCTCTCTGGTGAGCACATGTGCCCTATAGCAAATTAAAAACAATAATAAATAAAATTAAGTAAATAATTCTTTTTTTAAAGAATTATTTTGTTTTAACTTTATTTATATATTTACTTATTTATTTTAATTTGACCAGAGAGAGACAGAGAGAGAGAAAGTGAGAAAGCAAGTCACCAGATCCGGGACTTGAACCACAATCAGCCATGTGGGAATCCAGTGCCCTTAACCACCATGCCACCTGCCGGCCCCAAGTAAATAATTCTTTCTTTTTTTTCTTTTTTCTTTTTTTTTTTTTAGTAAATGATTCTTTTAAAAAATTAAGTTCTACACCTTATATTGCATAGAATTTTTTTTCTTGCTATAGGGCACGTGGCTCTCCAGGCAGAAAGAGAGAGACAGAGAGACAGAAAGTGAGAAATCACGCCCCATGGGGGATGGCCATGCCACAATCCCTTCTCCTCCATTCTCCTCTCGGGATCTTGGGCACGCATGCACACGCGCCCGGCATGAGTTTAAGCCACCAGGCCTGGGACTCAAACCGCAGTCGACTACATGCGAGTTCAGCGACATAACCATTACGGCACACCTGGCCTGAGGTTGTTTTTTTTTTTTAAATTTATTTTAATTTTATTTATTCATTCATTTATTTTAATTTAATCAGAGAGAGAGAGAAAGAAAGTGAGAAAACAAACCACCAGGTCCAGGACTCAAACTGTGGTCACCCATATGGGAGTGTCCAACACCTTAACCACCACACCACCTGCTGGTCCCTGCCCCTGGCATGAGTTTTAAGCCACCAGGTCTGGGACTTAAGCCACTTCCACTATGCGGGAGTCCAGCGATACACCCATTATACTAACTGCTGGTCCCTATTTTTTTTTTTAAAGAGAGATTTTTGCTATAGGGAATGTGCATTCACCAGATAGAGAGAGACAGAGGAACAGAAAACAAGAAATCATCCCCCGAGGGGGTGGCCACACTGCAATCTCTTCTCCTCCATTCTTCAGTCAGGAATTTGGGCACGCATGCACATGCTTCTTGGCATGAATTTTAAGCTACTGGGTCTGGGATTTGAACTGCAGTCAACTGCATGGGAGTAACCATTACACCATTTCAAGACTTTATTTATTTTTATTTAATTTTATTTATTTAGTGTTATTCTTCAGTTTGACCAGAGAGAGACAGAGAGAGAGAGAAAGGGAGAATGAGAAAGCAAGTCACCAGGTCTGGGATTTGAATCATGGTCAACCACATGGGAGTCCAGCACCCCAACCACCATGCCATTTGCTGGCCCCTGAGACTTTAAATTTTTAATTTACTTAGTTAATTTTATTTACTAGCAGGCATATGGGCTTGTCAGGGAGAGAGAGAGCGCGAGCGAGCGCACGCACTCCTGGGGGGTTGTCCATGCTACAATCCCCTCTTCTCCATTTCTCTCTTCATGACTTTGGGCACGTACACTCCCGTGTGGAGCCATGTGGGATCCAGCCTTCACCACCATGCCACTGGCTGACCTTCATGTCGGAGTTCTTATGCAGCCGCTGTATATTATAAATGCTTGATAGATAGCAGCTCCTTACACTGTTCAGTTCTGTGTATCCTACCGGCATGTAGCTATCTTACAAGCATGACATGACCTACTATAATAAAATAAAATAAAAGGTATTGAGGTGCTGCCAGCTGCCTATGAGAGAGCCAAGTTTCCCCAGATTTAATTGTCAGTGTCCGACCTAAATCTCCAATGCTCCCAAGCACCTGCAGACGAAGTCCGCACTGCTAAGCTTGGCATTCAAACGCTTCATCATCTATCGCCTGTCTCCGTCTTTGCTTTAAGCCCCTGACCCTGCTCCCCTGAGCCTGCGGTTCACCCGGGTCACCTGTCTGATTCTTTGCAGCTCCTCACTGTTCCTTCACAACACTATGCCTCTCTGAGGTTTCTTTTCTTCCCTGCTAGGAAAATTTGCACCCCTACTTTGGGGTGGAGCTTTTCGGGAAAGACTTGCCATAGTCCCTCTCTGGATTTCATGTACGTCTTTAGTATTATACTTAGCGCACTTCTGCGTTTATAAAGAACAAAAATGACGGGACCAGTGGGTGGTGTGGTGGTTAAGGTGCTGGACACTCCCACATGGCTGACCACGGTTTGAGTCCTGGACCTGGTGGCTTGCTTTCTCACTCCCCCCCACCTTATGTCTCTTTCTGGTCAAATTAAGATGAATTCATAAGTAAATAATAACTTTTTTTAAAAAAAAGAACAAAAATGAAATTCCATACTTAGAGAAGTACATAGTAAATGAAATGTCAATAAATCCCCATTAGCATATAAGCTCCTTGAGGGTAGAGACCCCCTCTAGGTAATCTATGTATCTCCAGTGTACAGCAAAGTATCTGGCAAGAAGGGGCTGCTTGGTTCCTTTTGTAATGAATAGACGGATAAAAGAAGAAATCAATTGGGCCAGCAGGTGGCATAGTGGCTAAGATCATCTGCAGGATTCCCACATGGCCAGCCAAGGTTCAAGTCCTAGACCCAGTGGTTTGAAAATGACAACAAAAAACTAGATAAATAAATAAATAAATAAATGTTTTATTTTGTTTTGTTTTGTTTTGTTTTATGAGAGGTTTTTGCTATAGAGCGTGTGTGCTCGCCAGAAAGAGAGACAAAGACAGAAAGCGAGAAATCACCCCCTGGGGAGATGGCCACGCCGCAATCCCTTCTCCTGCATTCTCTTCTCAGGATCTTGGGCATGCACGCACACGCGCCCGGCGTGAGTTTAAGCCACGGGGTCCAGGACCCGAACTGTGGTCTACTATGTGGGAGTCCAGCGAAATAGCCATTACGCCAACTGCTGGTCCCACAATAAATAAATGTTTAAAAAAAAAAAAAAAAAATATATATATATATATATATATATATATATATTTTAAAAAAAGAAGAAGAAAACATCAATCATACTATAGCTAAGGGTTTCTTCACAGTATGGCATTTCTTTATATAAATCTGGTCAAATTTGCATCTGTCTTGGATTCTGTTATTCCCACACAGTCGGGTGCCACAGGGCACTTCAGTGAAATTCCTGCAACGATTCATGGAGTGTCCACTGCGCAGTTGGTGCAGTCTTAAACAGGGAAAAGTTAACTTTAAAACACACCGAATGACTAAGTATATATCACTTACATCTTGACAGTATTCTTTCAAGCAGACGCGTACATTTTTCCTCCTTCACATAGCTAGCATCTTTCCAAACAAGCTTAGATCGCAATCTGTTTTCTTTGGGGAATTGATTAATGGGGCCATTATTCATATGCTTGGTCGTATGACATTTCCAATCACATCGTCATCTTGTTTATGGAGTGGTGCGTAAAAATACCCAAGAATTTACTGCCAGTGGAGGGACCACCTGTCTGCTGGAAACGGTAGAGGAGAAAACTGGGGAGGCAACCCCCTTGAAGAATGCCGAAAAGGGTCTAATTCGGTTCCGCACCTCCCCCACAGCAAACTGCCGCCTCCAGCTTAGTAACAGCACGTGTGGAAATAGGAGGGCAGCCTCGCTGGGAACTTAGCGCGTTGGTTGGTTGAGGACTGAGCTGGAAGCTGCAGAAGTAGCTCTTCCCATGCCTAAAGTTTGGCAGAGTAAGGGAGCTAGGGGAAAGCGGGGCTGGCAAACACCGCATCAGTGGTAAGGAGAAAAGTGGGTCTAGTTAGGAGTGGAAACAAGGGAGAAACGCATGAACGAGCTGGGAAGCGTGGGGCAGGGGATCCACGCCGAGATGGCAGAGGAACCAGGCAAGGGTAGTTAACCCGTTCCCTTCACCCACAGAGAGTGAGGTGGGGCCAAGGGAGGAAGTGGCCCTAACCAGGAGGGGGATCTCATCCTCTGCAGCTATGGCCCGCGGGAAGGTAACAAGGGCAGGAACAGCGCAGCTCAGCGGACACACTCCGTGCTGACAGGGAAGGGGCTTTGAAGCCAGGCCGGCATACAACGTGGTGGTTAAGTTGCAGACCACAGTTCAAGTCCCAGACCTGGTGGCTTGCTTTCTCACGTTCTCTCTTTTTCTCTGATCAAATTAAAAAATAATACTAATAAATAAAATAATTCTTTAAATTAAAAAAAAAGGCTATTGAAGCAAAATACACTGGAAGGCCTTAAATCTTCCAAGATAAAACAAACGAGGGGGACTCTTCTAGGACTAGGGAAAGAATAACTTGTCCATTCCCCAGGACCTGCTGTCTGCAAAAACAAAACAACAAAAATAACAGTACAAGACACAAGACCCATGTGGGAAAGGGAGAGGGTGATGCTCTGAGGGAGAGGAAGACGGTCCAGGCTGATGACCCAAGTGCCAGACTGCAGGAAAGATCCACGTCTCCTGCACAGTCCTGCGTGTGCGTTGGCCAGCACAAGGCCCTCCTGGGCTGGCAGCAACACAAGGCGGGAAGCTTATTTGAGGAAGCCAGCATTACCTAATACAGAATGACTTCCTGTTCTAGAAAAATGCCCAGAGGTCTTGGGGGCCAGCAGGTGGCATGGTGGTTGAGGCGCTGGACACTCATACATGGCCGACCACGGTTCGAGTCCCGGATCTGGTGGCTTGCTTTCTCACTCCTCCCCCATCTGTCTCTCTCTCTGGTGAAATTTAAATAAATGAATAAAATTAAATAAATATTTAAGAAAAAAGAAAAATAACCAGAGGTCTGAGCTTAAATTTACTTCATAAGTAAATCTACACGATTCCCAATGCTAAGGTATTTTTCCCCTGATTTAAAAACAAACAAAACAAGGAAGCAGGGAATTACTACTGTAGGTTTGTAATCTCACAGTCGTGAGGGCAACAGGCATGTCGGGAGAGGCTGTAGCCCTGAACTTTAAAATTCCCATGCTGCATCGTAAAATGAGATCCATAACTACTGAATTGTGTAAACTATCAGTTCTGATAATTCGGGCCTATTAGAGAAATAAGGTGGTTGTCTAAAGACCTAATTTGAAGAAAAAGGTGAAAGAAACGAAGACCTTAGTGTCTGTGTGGGACATACATGTATGCCTGTATGAAGTCCCTGTAGAGGACATGGCACTCTGAGAAGTTCCAGCAGAAGGCCCCAGAAAATGTTGGGCAGAACCAAGTCCAGAACAGAAGTGAAAACAGAGTACTTACTTTGCTCAGATTAAAAACAGGCTAACAAGTCAGTCCCATAACCTAGTGGTTAAGAGAGCTGCTCCCAACCAGCAGATGGTATAATGGTTACGTTGCTGGTCTCCCATGTAGTCCATCATGGTTCAAGTCCCAGACCCACTGGCTTAAAACTCACACTGGGCGCTTGTGTGTGCATGCCCAAAATCCCGAGAGAGGCATAGAGGAGGAGGGATTGCTGCATGGACATCCCCGTGTGGGGTGATTTCTCACTTTCTGTCTCTCGGGTGAGTGTATGTGCCCTATTGCAAAAATCTCTCTCTAAAAAAAAGAGCCTATCCCACATGGTCGACTAAAGTTTGCCTCCCGGTACCAGCGGCTTAAAAAATAAGCTGGGATGGGGCTAGCAGGTAGCATGGTGGTTGAGGCACTGGACTCCCACATGGCTGACTGCTGTTCAAGTCCTGGACCTGGCAGCTCCTTTCTCACTCTCCCTCTCTCTAGTTAAATTGAATAATAATAATAATAAACATTAAATAAATAATTCTTTAAGAAAGAAAGAAAAACATGCTGGCACATGCACACACATGCCCAGAATCCTGACAAGATGGAGAAATGGAGGAGAAGGGATTACGGGTGACCATACCCCACTGGGTGCTATCTCCCTCTCCCTCACTCTCTGTCTCTTTGAGATTGATCTCTCTGGTGAGCACACACACCCTCTGGCAATTAAAAAAAAAGCAAACAAATACACAAAACTATAACTCACACACACACACACACACACACACACACACACGGAAACCGCTCAGGAGGCCAGCAGGTGGCGTGGAAGTTCAGGCGCTGTATCCCACATGGCCGACTCCAAGGTTTGCATCCAGGACTCAGTGACTTCAGAATCATGCCAGGTGCGAGTAAGTGTGTGCATGCGCAAGATCAGGAGAGGAAAATGGAAGAGAAGGGACTGACGTGTGGCCATCCCCTGTGGGTGGTGATTTCTCTCTCTGTCTCTCTCTCTCTCTGTCTCTTTCCAGCAAGTGCATGAACCCTATACCAAACCAAAAGTTAAAAAAAGGAAGAAAAAATAAAATGTGTTTCCCCCCAAATCTAACCCTAATATGTTAATAAATTGAAATTACAAATGAAGATACATGATCATTGTATGATCTCAAATAGAAAAATCAGAATGTTGGAACAGCAGTTGGTATAATGGCTATGTCGCTGGACTCCCATATAGTCAACAGTGGTTCGAGTCCCGGACCTGGTGGCTTAAACTCACGCCGGTCGCGTGTGCGTGCGTGCCCATGATCCCGAGGGGAGAATGGAGGAGGAGGGGTGATTTCTTGCTTTTGGTCTCTCTGTCTTTCCGGTGAGTGCATGCACCCTATAGCAAAAACCTCTCCCCCAAAAAAGAAAATTCAGAATATCTTTAATATATATTTTTAAAAGAATTATTTATTTGATTCCATTGGTTATTATTATTATTTTTCAATTTGACCAGAGAGAGAGAGAAAGGGAAAGTGAGAAAGCAAGCCACCAGTCCAGGACTCGAATCATGGTCAGCCGTGTGGTAATCCAGCACCTTTACCCACCACGCCACCTGCCAACCCCTCTATAATATATTTAAAACATTTTTTTGTTATAAGGTGTGTGCTCCATCAGAGACAGAGAGAGAAAGAGGGAAAGTGAGACATCACCCCGAGGGGGAGGACCACACTGCAATCCCTTTTCCTCCACTCTCCTCTCATGACTTTGGTACACACACACTCCTGACATGCTTTTCAAACCACCGAGTCCAGGACTCAAACCCTGTATTTGGCTACTTGAGATCCAGCTGCCTTAACCCCCATGCTGTCTGCTGGCCCCATATCTGTAATATTTTAAAGTATGCTGGAAAGAAAGAGTCAAAGATATTAGCATGTAGCAAGAGATAGTACCTAACTAGAGGCAGGAAATGTTTGTTAGCACTTAAATTCCCATAACTATTGTGTGTGGCTTTTTGAAAATATATTTTTTTGAAAAAAAAATTATTTTATTTAACTTTATTTATTTATTTACTTATTTTAATTTAAACAGAGAGGGACAGAGAGAGAGAAGGAAAGTGAAAACGCAAGTGCTGGCTCTGGGACTTGAACAGTGGTTGGCCATGTGGGAGTCCAGTGCCCTTAATCACTACACCACCTCTGGGCCCCAAAAGTATCTCTAAAAAAAATTATTTAATTATTTAATTCCATTTATTATTATTATTATTATCATTACTGTTATTATTATTATCTTAATTTGACCAGAGAGAGAGAGAGAAAGGGAAAGCAAGAAAGCAAACCACCCGGTCCAGGACACAAACCACCAGGTCTGGGACTCGAACTGCAGTCAGCCATGTGGGAATCCACCTGCTGGCTCCCTTGAAAGTATCTTAATGATCACAAGAAGGTTTGATAGGATCCCAATAGTAATTCCTTTTTAAAAATAATAAACTTTTTAAAAAGAATTTTATTGTTTAACTTTATTTATTTACTTACTTATTTTAATTTGACCAGAGAGGGAGAGAGTAAGAGAGAGAGGGAAAGTGAGAAAGCAAGTAGCCAGGTCCAGGACTTGAACCATGGTTGGCCGTGTGGGAGTCCAGCACGCTCAACCACCACGCCACCTGCTGGCCTTCCCAATAGTAACTTTTAGTTTGCATTTTATCCTTCAGAAATGAGGAAGATTGGGACCAGCAGTTAGCATAATGGCTATGTCCCTGGACTCCCATGTAGTCGACCGTGGTTCGAGTCCCAGACCCAGTGGCTTAAACTCATGCTGGGCGCGTGTGTGTGCGTGCCCAAGATTCTGAGAGGAGAAGGGGTTGTGGCGTGGCCATCCCCTGGGGGGTGGTTTCTCGCTTTCTGTCTCTGTCTCTCTCTGTCTTTCTGGCGAGCGCACACACCCTATAGCCCCTATAGCAAAAACCTCTAAAAAAAAAAAGAAAGAAAGAAAGAAAGGAAGAAAGAAAGAAAGAAAGAAAGAAAGAAAGAAAGAAAGAAAGAAAGAAAGAAAGAAAGAAAGAAAGAAAGAAAAAGAAAGAGAAATGAGGAAGATTGAAGCAAAGATTGGAACAGTGAAGGCTATTTATAAAGTAAGAAATGGTTCCTCTGCTGCTCTTGTAGACTCCAGGTTTCCAAAAGCACACTTCCTCCGGAATGGCCGGGCACTCCAGTCTCTTACTCCCTAAAGACACAAGAACCACAGCTAGAGTGGTAACATGCACTCCAACGATGCTGGGTCCGTTCTCGGGGTCACAGGTGCGTCTCCCTGTAGACCCGTGAAGGTAGTGGTCCTGGCTAGCCGGGAGGGCTACAGGGAGATCACAGTGAGACGCTGTCGAAGGTGCTTGTCCTTCTCTTTCTCTGTCTCTCACTCTCATGACAGAAATAAGTTAATTCTGTTTTTGATGATACTGCATGAATGTGTGTGAGAGAGAAGCATCCTTGATAGGATCTCCTCACGCCATGATCTCCTTCCCCCAGTCCTCCAACTCCTTCAGCTCTTTGGGATCCTAGGTGCCTGCATGCCTATGAGTGTTTTCAAGCTGACTTGGGGACCCTGTGGTTGGCCACGTGGCTTCCAGCCTTGCAGGGCACTTGTATTACTGCCACACCACAGTGGCTGGGCATGCATACATGCATAAATAAATACAAGATCCAGAAGAGAAGCCCAGTCAGGTTTCCATCCAGCAAAGAACCCTAAATTTACTAAACTTTACACCGGAAATAACAGTGAATGACAGAAGGAAGTCGCTTTTTTTTTTTTTTTTTAAGAATTATTTATTGGGGCAGGCAGGTGGTGTGGTGGTTAAGGGCGCTGGACTCCCACATGGCTGATCACAGTTCAAGTCCCAGATCGGGCAGCTTGCTTTCTCACTTTCCCTTTCTCTCTCTGTGTCCTTCTCTGGTCAAATTAAAATAAGTAAATAAAGATAAATAAAATAATTATTTTTTAAAAAAGAATTATTTATTTCATTTCATTTCATTTATTTGGGAAAGAGAGAAAGCAAGCCACCAGGTCCAGGACTTGAATCTCATTTGGCCACGTATATGGGAGTCCGACACCTTTAATCACCATGCCACCTGCTGGCTGGGGAAGTCACTTTTTAAAAGAATTTTTTTTTTTTTTTTTTTTGGAGAGATTTTTGCTATAGGGCACATGTGCTTGCCAGAAAGACAGAGAGAGACAGAGAGACAGAAAACAAGAAATCACTCCCCAGGGGGAATGGCCACGCCGCAATCCCATCTCCTCCATTCTCCTCTCGGGATCTTGGGCACGCACGCACACGCGCCCGGCGTGAGTTTAAGCTGCCAGGTTTGAGACTTGAACCACGGTTGACTACATGGGAGTCCAGCGACATAGCCATTATGCTAACTGCTGGTCCCAAAGGAATGTTTTCAAGTTATAAGGCACAGGTTGAGTTTTTCAACTTGCTCTCTACAGTATGGGCCACGGTAACTGTAGACCTTTTCAGGTCTGAGTCAGTAGAATATGATGTGCCTGGCCTGTGTGTCTGTTGCGTAAGTCCTCAGGAGAATTGTGAAAGGTATCTGATCACTTGTTCTTTCTTCAGCTCTCTCCCACCTTCCCACCCTAGCTTTCACAAGTATCCAGTTTGTACTTGCTTGCTCTTTAAATGCTCAAAGCCTCACCAAAGCAATCAGATCTACCCCACTTTCCTCCTCTTTTTTTTTTTTTTTTTTTCTTTTTGAGAGGTTTTTGCTATAGGACGCATGTGCTCGCCAGACAGACAGAGAGAGACAGGGAGATAGAAAGCGAGAAATCACCCCCCAGAGGGGATGGCCACACCGCAATCCCTTCTCCTCCATTCTCCTCTCGGGATCTTGGGCACGCATGCACATGCACCCAGCGTGAGTTTAAGCCACCGGATCTGGGACTCGAACCGCGGTCGACCACGTGGGAGTCCAGCGACATAGCCATTATGCCAACTGCTGGTCCCCCTCCTCTTTTTTTTAAGAGAGATTTTTGTTATAGGGCACATGTGCTTACCAGAGAGACAGAGATAGAAGGCGAGAAATCACCCCCCAGGGGGATGGCCATGCTGCAATCCCTTCTCCTCCATTCTCCTCTCAGGATTTTGGGCACGCATGCACACAGACCTGGTGTGAGTTTCAAACCACCGGGTCCAGGACTTGAACTGTGATCAACCGTGTGGGAGTCTGGCAATGCAACCATTACACCATCTGCTTGTCCCCCCTACCTTCCTCCTCTTAAAACACCTATTTCTGGGGGCTGGCAAGTAGCATGGTGTTTAAGGATGCTGGACTCCCACATGGCTGATTGAGGTTTGAGTCCCAGACCTGGAGACTTGCTTTCTCACTTTCTCTCTCTCACTCTGTCCCTCTCTGGTCAAATTAAAATAAATAAAGTTAAAATAATTCTTTATTAAAAACAAACAAAAAAATCCTATCCATCAGGGCTGCAGGTAGTGTGGTAGTTAAGGTGCTGAAGTCTCACATGGTGGTTCGAGTCCCAGACCTGACAACTTGCTTTCTTACATTTTGGTCTCTCTCTGAAAGTGATTTCTCACTGTCTCTCTGACTCTCTCTGTCTTTCTGGTGAGTGCACGCACCCTATAGCAAAAATCTCTCCAAAAAAAATAAATAAAATTTCTTTTAAAAAGTGACTTCCCGGGAACCAGCAGTTAGCGTAATGGCTATGTCGCTGGACTCCCACGTAGTCGACCGCGGTTCGCGTCCCGGACCCAGTGGCTTAAAACTCACGCCGGGCTCGTGTGCGTACGTGCCCAAGATCCCGAGAGGAGAACGGAGGAGAAGGGATTGCGGCGTGACCATCCCCTCTGGGGGGTGATTTCTCGCTTTCTGTCTCTATGTCTCTCTCTGTCTGTCTGGCGAGCGCACGCGCCCTATAGCGAAAACCTCTCCAAAAAAAAAAAAAAGTGACTTCCCCAGGTAGCAAGTGGCATGGTGATTAAAGGTGTCGGACTCCCACATGGCCAACTGAGATTCAAGTCCTGGACCTGGTGGCTTGCTTTCTCTCTTTAAAAAATAATAATAAATAAATTAAATTAAATAAATAATTCTTTATAAAAAAAAACACAAAAGCATCTAGCCCTCAAAAACATTTATTACTCTTTCTACCCCCCTAAGTCACATTTTTTTTTTTTTTTTTGAGAGGTTTTTGCTATAGGGCATGTGCACTCGCCAGACAGACAGAGACAGAGAGACAGAAAGCAAGAAATCACCCCCCAGGGGGGATGGCCACGCCGCAATCCCTTCTCCATTCTCCTCTCGGGATCTTGGGCACGCACGCACACGGGCCCAGCGTGAGTTTAAGCCACCGGGTCCGGGACTCGAACCACGGTCGACTACGTGGGAGTCCAGCGACATAGCCATTACGCTAACTGCTGGTCCCTTTTTTCTTTCTTTTTTTTTTTTTTTTTGAGTGATTTTTTCACTACAGGACGCGTGCGTTCACCAGACAGACAGAGAGAGACATAGAGACAGAAAGCGAGAAATCACCCCCCAGGGGGGATGGTCATGCCACAATCCCTTCTCCTCCATTCTCCTCTCGGGATCTTGGGCACGCACGCAACATGCGCCCGGCGTGAGTTTTAAGCCACCGGGTCCGGGACACGAACCCTGTCGACTACATGGGAGTCCAGCGAGATAGCCATTACGCTAACTGCTGGTTCTCCCTAAGTCACATATTGAACTAATCTTTAGATAGCAGATAAAAGAAAGAAGGAAGTACATTCATACTAAAGTGTAAATGACTAAGGATGATGCTTAGCAAGCTGTCTCTTTTAAGAGGTAGTTGTTTTAAACAATTGCTTACTGTTCACGTAAATAAACACCCAATTGTACCCTCAAATGATCTCCTCAAATTCACTGGATGAGATATAAATAGATAGATCTCTCTCTGTCTCTTTCTCTCTCTCTCTCTCTGGGCCAGTAGCATATTTTAAGTAAAAAGTAGTCATGACAATATAGAACACAGCTGTTACATTTGAGGAGCCGCTTTCAGCATGTTGGTGAAGAGGAAGAGGTTAGGGAAAGTTTGAACATGGAAGGTTTTAGTTCCTTGAGCTTCATTTTCTCTTCCTTATTTTTATGCTGATGGGGTCTTTTTTCCTTTCCCTGCCAACAGACTGAGTGCGTGTGGCTTTATTTATTTATTTTGCTCCTGCCACAAGCTGGAGGCTGAGTTCTGTGCTGGCGCTGAAAACGTCCCTTTGCTGCCCTGCCTCTGAGCTCTCGGGTGCTGCAGAGAGTAAATCCGTACTGTGCTGTATGCAAATGCACGCATATTTGTCCGTGTAGGCAAAGGACGCGAGGCAGGCCACAAAATGCCTTCAGGACCAAAACAGACTTTGGAGATGGAATGTTTTCGAGCTTCATGAAAGTCAGTTAAACTTTTAGGAAACAGAAAGTCCAGAGGCATGCTTATCTATCAAGTAATTGGGGCGGAGGATACACACAGAACAAAACCTGACTAATACTTCAACAGTGAGTTCACCTCAAGCATTTCATGAATTTCACATGGCCCGCCCACTTGTTCTCGGTACCTCGAGAGATTACCATATCAGCCGCAATAGTACTCTGTTGTTCAAGGGCTGGATTTACATATCAACGTCGTAGCCACGCATTCCTGAATGCAGAATGTCGCACTGTTCTCCTGTGCTTTCTACTATAAGGTTAATTTTTGTTCCCTTACCCTCTTCTCTTAATCTCATGCCACCCCCTGCCTCCCTTCAATCGGTGGTTTGTGTTTTTTTTTTTTTTTTTGCTTCGAATAGTTTTCCTCCTTTCCTTTCTCCCTCTCGGTGTCATGATTTGAACTATCTGCAAATTTACACACGCTGTATGTTAAAATCTTTATCACTCAGCGACAGAGTAGCTCTGGGAAAAGACAAGTGAGGGACGGAGAAGTAATGAATGGTCACTTCTGGCATGACCCGGGGGATACTGTCTTCCCTAAGGTTATCGTAGGGTCAGAGGTTGATCCTGGTCATTTCAGGGCTACCTAGGTCTCTTTCTTGGTAGGCCTTTAAATATATATATATATATATATTGCTGTTTCTAGATTGTATTGAAAACAGGTCTAGCAAAAATTTCTTTGCCAGGATGGCATCCAACAACTTTCATTTCCAGTGGATGTTGGGAAAGAGCTGAACGAGTTTGAGTTTAAAACGTTCAGGCTCCAATGTGTCACGTTTGATGGAAAGTCAGCTGGAGCCTGCCAAGCTATTTTAATGAGCTTCCTTTCGCTCTGATGTTTCCCCGGGAGTATGTGCCCAAGCAGACCCATGTGACCCAGGGAGGAACATGATCCTCTTGGCTCTGTTTAGACACCTGTGCTCTTTTAGCCTACAAGTATGGGAGCAGGAGAGAGAAGTGGTGGCGTGGAGGGTGTGCAGCCTGGTGGGGATCCGTGTGGGCCACGGTACTTGAGTCACTGGAGGAAACTCCAGCGGCAGAGACTTGCTGTATCACAGGCCAACAGTGCCTCTGTGTGGGGTGTCTGAGCATAGGACATGCGTTTCTGTGTGTTGGGGAGGGAGGGCAGGAAAGACATATATGCATTTCCAAAAGGAATTGCATGCCTTGGAGTTTTTGTTTTTTTTTTTTTAAGAATTAGTTTTTAATTTCATTGATTATTATTATCAATTTGACCAGAGTGAGAGAAGTCTGGAACTTGAACTATAGTCAGCCATGTGGGAGTCCAGTGCCTTACCACCACGCCACCTGCCAGCCCCTGGAGGTTCCTTTTGAGATGACAGTGTAGGAAGAAAAGATTGAGAACCATGGATATAGAGTATGCCCAAAACTGACAGCACAATCTTCTCACTTTCCCTAACTCCTTAAAAAAAAAAAAAAAAAAAAAAAATTACACACACACACACACACACACACACACACCACTGTTTCTTTGTTTGACTCTCCTTACCCTCTGTAACACCCTCCCCCCATCCCCAACACACACATACTTTTTTAAGGTGGGAAAGACAGACAGCTACCCTTGACAGGGTCTTCACACTGCAACCCACCCAGAGCCTCAGCCAGCAGCAGCCCCAGGTGTGGGGGTTTAACTTCCACTTATCGGCACACAGATGCTAAACTTGGCCTGTATTATTTGTCACCAGATGCCTGGTTACCTGAGCCATCTTAGTCTCAGGTATGTATGCATGGTTCCCTCCTGGATCATCAAGTCCTTGAGAACTGATACTTACAGAAGTTAATCCACTCTCATGTTCTCTCTTCATCTCTTTGTGGCCAATTCTGGGTACTTCCAGGCAAAAATTTAACATGAGACTGAACCATACTCTTAAGATTTCTGTCAGGGGTCAGCAGGTTGTGTGGTGGTTAAGGATGCTGGACTCCCACATGACCGACTGCGGTTCAAGTCGCGGAACTGGCGGCTTGCTTTCTCTCTATTACTCTGTCCCTCTCTGGTCAAATTAAAAAATAAATAAGTAAATAAAGTTAAATAAAAAATCATTCTTAAAATAAAGTCATTGCTTATCTTTGGGGGCCAGTAGGTGGCATGGTTGGTTGGGGGTGCTGGACTCCCACACAGCCAACTATGGTTCGAGTCCTGACTTGGCAGCTTGCTTTCTCAGTCTCTCCCTCTCTCACGCTGTCCCTTTCTGGTCAAATTAAAATAAATAAATAAATGGACAAAGTTAAATAAAATAATTCTTTAAAAAAAAGATTGCTTTCCTTTAATAAAGTCTTTCATGATCTGATTAAGATTCATTTTAGAAATTAAAATCTGTTTATAATTTAAAGTATTTTGTATTTTTAAAAACGAGTAGATTTGGGACCAGCAGATGGCATAATGGTTATGTTGCTGAATTCCCACCACAGTTCGCGTCCTGGGCCCGATGGCTTGAAACTCACGTTGGGTACATGTGCATGCACGCCCAAAATTCCAAGCGAATGGAAGAGAAGAGATTGTGTCATGGCTACTCGCTCAGGGGGTGATTTCTCACTTTCTGTTTCTTTGTCTCTCTGTTGAGTGCACTCACCTTATAGCAAAAATGTCTTAAAAAGAGGGAAAAAAAAAGAGGTTTACTTATAGTTTTGTTGTTGTTGTTGTTGTTTTAGGTTTTTGTCATAGGATGTGTGAGTTCACCAGAAAGAGAGACAGTGAGAGGGAAACTGAGAAATCATACCTCCATGACTCTATGCTACAATCCCTCCTTCTCCATTTTCCTCCTGGGATTTTGGGCACACAGGTATGTGCACCCAGCATGATTTTCAAGCTGCCAGGTCTAGGACTAGAACCACAGTAAGCCATGTGGAAATCCAGCACTTTAGCCATCATACTACCTGTTAGCCCCATTAAAAAAAAATTTTTTTTTAATTCCTATTTTGGATATGAATGTACAGAAATATAAAGTAAACAACACAACATGCATCCATAGTTAACACATTTACTTCATCTTTTTAAAAAATAATTATTTATTTTATTTTTTATTTATTCATTCGTTGATTTTTTTTTTGTTTTTAATTTGACCAGAGAGAGACAGAGGGTGAGAGTGAGAGAGAGAGGAAGTGAGAAAGCAAGCCACCAGGTCCAGGACTCGAACCCCAGTCGGCCATGTGGGAGTGTCCAGCTCCTTAACCACCATGCCACCTGCTGGTCCCTACTTCATCTTTTTAGAAGTAAAACTGGAGGGGACCAGCAGATGGTGTGGTGGTTAAGGTGCTGGACACTCACTCCCACATGGTGGCATGCCTTGTCACTTTCCCTCTCTCTCTCTTTCTCTGTGTGTCTCTCTAATCAAATTAAAATTAAATAAATGAATAAATTAAATATTTCATAAAAATAAAAAAAGCAAAAGTGAAATATACAACTAAGTACCCAAGACTCTCCTCATCCATTCCTATCCCTCCCTCCCTCCCTAGAGACAGTCTCTCTCCTGAAGCTGATCTACATACTTCCTCTGCTTGTTTTTACCTCTCCCCCATATTTATGATAGAGCAGGTGCACGCGAAAGTAAGAGTGAGAGAGAGAGAGAGAGAGATGAGCACCTTCGCAAGGTGGTCTTGGGCAAGCCTGCTTGGAGTATCGCGAGCTGACTGGGCTGAGAATTTCAGACAAGGTCACCACGTGGGATCTGGCTTCTCTTAGAAGCATGTTAGCAATAGACCTCAACGCCAGCCCTCTGGATGGTAGTTTTATTCTACTACATGGTTAGAAAAACCTTAGTCGCCCCTCCTGACAGGCTGGGGTTGGGCCTGAGAGCTTCTCGCGTGGCCAAGTCTGTCTATCTTATTCTGGTGACTACGGAAGGACTGAAGGACGGGATGGATATACGATTCAAAGTGTGGGGTGAATTTTCGTCAATGGAGATACCTTTTTCTTAAAGGATGATTTCTTTTCATTTATTATTATTTTATTTAACTTTATCTATTTATTTATTTATTTTTAATTTGACCAGAGAAGGACAGAGCAAGAGAGAATGAGAGAGAAAGGGAAAGTGAGAAAGCAAGCCACTAGGTCCAGGACTTGAACCACGGCTGGCCATGTGGGAGTCCATCACCTTAACCACCATGTCACCTGCTGGCCAGAGATTCTTTTTTTTTTTTTTTTCCTTCTTTCTTCTCTTTTTTGGAGAGGTTTTTTGCTATAGGGCGCATGCGCTCACCAGAAAGAGAGAGACAGAGAGATAGAAAGCGAGAAATCACCCCCCAAGGGGGATGGCCATGCCACAATCCCTTCTCCTCCATTCTCCTCTTGGGATCTTGGGCATGCACGCACACACGCCCGGCGTGAGTTTAAGCCACTGGGTCTGGGACTCGAACTGCGGTCGATTACATGGGAGTTCAGTAACATAGCCATCACGCTAACTGCTGGTCCCACGACCAGAGATTCTTTAGGACAGCTGTGATGCAGGTGAAGAGTAGCAGAGTAGCAAATGACTAACCAGGGAAAGGAAATTCCACTCCTTAGTGGAGGCAGGGATGTGACTGGGGAGGCAAAATTGAAGTCACACTGGACCCAGACCAGGAGGTGCCTGGCGGTGGACAGGGCTCTAACTCAGACTTTGCCCTCCTGTCTGTCAGAGAGGACAGGGCGAGGCATCTCTCAGACCACCAAGAATACAGGTTGGGGTTACTGGTACCCACAGGCTGGTCCTAATCACTGAGACCTCAGCACATCAGACCTGTTACCAACCACACGTCCTGACTGTCCGGCCTTTTCCTGGAGAACTGACCTGCTGTAGTTCCTCTGCAGTGTTAGACTGAACAGACCATTCAACTTTCCTGGCATTACTCCTCCTCATTGTAGAGTTGTCAGATAAGACAGAGGAAGTTCAGTAACTTTTGATGCTCAGATGAACAATGGATCATTGTTTTGTAAAACTGTGTCCCAATTACTGCATGGTTTACCTGAAATTCAATGTAACTGAGTGTCCTGTAAATTTATTGCTAAATCTAGGAATACTACCACAGTCAAATTTTGGAAGGGTTAACAAAACTCTTTAGGAGCCTTTAAAAAGGTGTCAGCCAAAGGACTCTTTAGGATTAACATTAGGGGCCAGTAGGTGGTGTGATAGTTGAGGCAACTGCATCCCACATGGCTATGTGGTTCGAGACCAGGAACCAGCAGCTTCGAAAAACACCCCAGGAGCATGTGTGTGTATGCCCAGAATCCTGAAAGGAAAAGGGATTATGGTATGGTCATCCCCCTTTGGGGATGATGGTATAGGAAGAAAGGCTTTCTTACTTTGTCTCTGGTGAGTGTGCATGTCCTATAGCAAAAAAAAAAAGAGTAACATTAATAAACACAATCTTTGTCAAGTTCTCAAACACCTAAGAAAGGCTACAACATGGGACCAGCAACTGACATAATGGCTATGTCGCTGGACTCCCATGGAGTCAACCACTGTTAGAGTCCTGGACCCAGTGGCTTAAACTCACCGGGCATGTGTGCGTGTGTGCCCAAGATCCCGAGAGGTGAATGGAGAAGGGATTGTGGCATGGTCATCCCCTCTGCGGGGTGATTTATTGCTTTCTGTCTCTGTCTTTCTGGCGAGCGCACATGCCCTATAGCAAAAACTTCCCCCCCCCCAAAAAAAAAGACAGGCTACAAAAACAAATCACTGACTTTATTAAATGAGGCCGATGCACTGAGTAATTTTAAATAACTATTGGAATATAATTTTTTGGGAACCAGGAGGTGGTGTGATGATTAAGGCGTTGGAGACTCCCACATGGCTGACCAAGGTTCAAGTCCTGGACCCAGTGGCTTGCTTTCTCACTTTCCCTCTTTCTCTCTCTGTCTCTCTCTGGTCAAATTAAAATAAATCAATGAATAAATAAAATTAAATAAATATTAAAAAAAGAAATATAATTCACTCATATAAAGTGTACAATTCGGTGGTCTTTATTATATTCAGAGATGCAAACTGACACCAAAATCAATTTTAGAACATTTTCATCACCTCAAGAGAAAACAAAAAAACACAACCATTAACAGTCACTCTGGCTAGCAGGTGGCACAATGGTTGGGGTGTTGAACTCCTCCCATGGCTGACTGCGGTTCAAGTCCTGGACCCGGTGGCTTGCTTTCTCACTTTCTCACTCTCTGGTGAAAGCATGTGCCCTATAGCAAATTAAATAATAATAATAAATAATTCTTAAAAAAAGTCACTCTCCGTTACCATTCTCTGCACTGCCTCCCCCACCCCCTTACCCCTTACCCCCAACTTGCCCCATTCCTCAAACCTAGTCCTTAGGAACCACTAATGGATTTTTTTTTCTTCTTTAGCTGTGCCTGTTCTGGACATTTCACCAAAAAACACAATCATACACTATGTGATCTTTTGTGTCTTCATCCATTTAGCATAATCTTTTCAAGGTTCAAATACATTGCAGTGTGATCTATACACCTTTTTTTAAGAATGATTTTATTTAACTTTTATTTATTTTTATTTATTTTTTAAAATTTGACCAGAGAGGGACAGAGTGAGAGAGAGAAAGGAAAGTGAGAAAGGAAGCCTCCAGGTCCAGGACTCAAACCACAGTCAGTCATGTGGGAGTCCAGCATCCTTAACTGCCCCGCCACCTGCTGGCCCAACTTCATTCTTTTTATGCTTAAGGAAAATGTTTTCTTTTTTTTTTCTTTTTTTTTTTTCTTTTTTGGCTATAGGGCATTTGTGCTCACCAGAGTGAGAGCGAGCGAGCGAGAGAGAGACACGAGAAGCTGCGATCCCTTCTCCCATCTCTTCCGCCTTTCCAGGATGTTGGGCACATGCATCCTGCATGTTTCTTAAGCCACCAGTCCAGGACTCCAACCACCAGGTCAACCCTGTATGAGATCTGCCTGCCTTGAGCACCAGGTCATGGAACTGGCCCACTCTTTCTTTCTTTCTTTTTTTTTGGGTAAAATTAATTAATTAATTAATTTTTTTTTTTTTTTTTTTTTTTTTTTTTTTTTTTTTTTGGTGAATTGCCAGAGGGGGAATGCACTTGCCAGAAAGAGAGAGAAAGCACCGTCAAGGGTTATGCCTCAATCCTTTTTGCTCCATCTCTCCATTCCCTCAGGGTTTTGCGCACAGACACTTGTGCCCAGGGGTGCGACCCTCACTGTGAGATCCTGCTCCCTATGCACAGTGCTTACTTGTGCTATGGGAACCCCCTCCCAATAATCCTTCAGCATGTATTAACGTATGCTCTGTAATCCGTTTCTTCATTCTGCAATTACTGAGCATTTGGTGGTTTCCGCTCTTTGGCTGCTGAGCAACACTGCCAGTCAACATCTGTGTCCGAGTTTCAGTACACTGTTCTCACTTCTCTCGGGTGTATACCTAGGACTGGCCACACGGGAACTCTAAGTTTAACACTCCAGAGATGCGAAATTGTTCCCTGAGGCAGCTGCACCATTTTACCTTCTTTAGTTTTTTGTCTTTTTTTTTTTTTTTTTTTTTTTTTAAATAAGGAATCTTTGTAGTTTACTCTGCTTCCCGGAGCGGCCGCCCGCACCAGGGCCAGGTCCTCAGCGCTCAGGAGCCCGCCCGAGCCTCCGCGCGCGTTGGTAAACGTCTCAATAGTTCGGGCCTGCCGTTTGGCCCCGCCCCTAGCGCTCGTAGGAAAAGGAAAACAGACGCCCCTTGCTGAGGCTTTGTGGACGTTGTAGTTCTCGTTCCACTACCTGCGCAGATAGCGCCGTAGGACGAACTACAACTCCCAGAACCCCACGGTGCTACGGCGGCCGACGGGGCCCATCCGCGCACAACACTCCCGCCCACTCTCCGGCCTCGGCCGCGCTCCAGGGCGTCTGTAAACACACCCAGAGACTGTCATGGAGGGGGAGGAGGGGGCGGTGGCGGCGAAGGGAGGCGTTTGGGGCCGCCTCCAGGGTCCGCTCTACCATTCCTGAACTGGTCCCTCGTCCCCGTGACTGTGGCATCAGGGAAGCGAACTGTTAGGCGAGAGGAGGCAGTCAGAACCATATCCCCTTCTTCCCCGGGGCGGGGGCCGGGCCAGGCCGGCTGAGCCGGGGGAGGGCCGAGGGAGGGAGCGCCTGGCCGGGCCGGCCTGTCTGCCGAGATGGATGACAGTAAGGTAAGTCTTGTGGTTTGCACGCGCTGCCGCCGCCGCCTGCTTGTCGCTAAGAGCTAGCCCCGCCGCCGAGCCGCAGCGCACTGGTCTGTGCCACCACCCAAGAAGCACCTGCCTAAGACATCCCCGCGCCTCTCCAGTGATCACTCAGGGTTCCCAGCCGGGAATTCAGGGGACAGCAGGGCTACGAGTTTCCAGGGAGGGCCCTCTCTGGAAAATTCTCACTCCCAGGGCAGGGCAGCTGTGTTTGACGGCTTTTCTAGGTGGTCCAAATCCTAGTCTTGGATCTGCCTGCCTAGATGAGTGCAGGCACAAGTGTGCTTGCTCCCCCCCACCCCGTCCCTGGGACCCCTCCCAGTTTGGAGACCTTAGCTAATGCACCCAGAACCCGCCCTATTCGCCTTGACGACTCCCCTTTCTTCTCTCGGGCTCCCTTGCTCAATGCCCCATTCATATAATCAGTTCACTCCTCCTCTGAGCTATTTTCCTGTGGTTGGTTGGAACACTCTGCTAAGCTCCTGTTGCTATTCTGCCAGAGTCTGGAATCTAACCTCCTCTGGAAAGCCTTCTCTAAGAAAAGTAGTGAGTTTCTCCTTGTGACTCTGTCTTGATAGCCCATCTTCAACCCACTTTCCCTGTCCCAATCACTCTATGATTGTGAGATAATGGTCATTACTGGTTAATTCATATAGTTTATGTGTAACTTATTTTCTCTGTATATGTACCCGTAAGTATTGTTTACTTTTATTTCATGAAGTTAGGGACCGTTAGGGAATCATTTATTGATGTCTTAGCATTTTAGCAATTGAACTTTTTTTATTTTTCAAGGAATCAGACTTCTAAAATTTGCCAATTTTAAAAGTAGAAAGGAGTCCCTTCCTTCTGCTTTCTGGAGTCTTATACTCCACAACCTCTGGTATACTCCTTGTGTTAGTTTTTTTCTTTGTTTGAGTGCCCTTCTTCCACCACCCAACCAGTAAAATTTTGTTATTTTTAATTTTTGTACTTTGTTTTTAGTTTGCTACAGGGTACATGCACTGGCAGGAGAGAGAAACAGAGAGGAAAAGTGAGAAAGTGCCCCCCCCCCCCCAACCTCCCCAGGGGTATGGCCATGCTTCAATCTTGTCTCCTCTGTTCTCTGGGGATTTGGAGCACTGCACACACAGGTACCTGTTGTGTTTTTCAAACCATTAGGTCTGGGACTCAAACTGTGCAGTCAGCCATGTGTAATCCAGCTGCTTTAAGCACCATACCTCCAAAGAGCCCACCAAGTTTTGTTTTACCAAAAAAAGAACAAAAATTTTTCCAATTTCTTAATGCTGCTTGTTTTATTCCACATTATACTCTCTGCCTCTTTATGTAGAAGGCGCTAAGAAAAGTGATAAAAGGGAAAGCACAGTGCAATACTTTGGAATTGGGGCACATCCAGAGGAACAGATTATTTGTGAAATAGCGGAGTCTTCCTAATTTAAGGAAGTAGTATTCCCAAGACAGAAGGGAGGCATTCTGGAAGTTTTCCAGTAAAATGAAAAAATAATTTTCTATAAGTCCTTGCTAGCTTGATCTTTCTGTGTTAATTGTGAAATTAAATTGGAGTACCATAACCATCATCTTTCCCAGAAGATATTAACATTATTGCTCCTTAAGAGTGCTAAAAGAGGGGCCAGCAGGTGGCGTGGTGGTTAAGGGCACTGGACTTACACATGGCCAACTGCAGTGGAAGTCCCAGACCTGGCATGTATATGTATATATGTGTGTATATATATATATATACCCACACAGTCACACAAACACACACACACACACACACACATACATATGTATAATTTATTTATTTTAGTTTGACCAGAGAGGAACAGAGTGAGAAAGAGAGAGAAAGTGAGAAAGCAAACCAGGTCCGGGACTCAAACTGTGGTTGACCACGTGGGAGTCCAGTGCCCTTAACTACCACGCTACCTCCCTGCTCTCATAGTATATTTTACCTAATTTTCAGTTGTTGCTTTTCAGACTTTTGAAACATTTAACAGATTTTCCTAAGTCTTCAATAATCTCAGATATAGCCAAGAAATATACATAGGCTTTGAGTTTTTTTTAATCTATAAGATCACATAGAGGTTTTTTTTAAAATTATTATTTTATTTAATTTTATTTATTATTGTCATTTTTAAAATTTGAGCAGAGACACGGAGAGGGAAACTGAGAAAGCAAGCTGCCAGGTCTGGGACTCAAACTGTGTTCGGCTATGTGGGAGTCCAGTGCCTTAACCACCACACCACCTGCCAGCCCCCACAGAGGTTATTTTGAAAACTAGGAAACTATAGTTGGGAGAGAGAGAAAAAATTCCATTGTTTTGCCTAAAAGAGTTAAGTTAAATTTTGGAGGTGGGCTATCCACAACTCTCTACAGGGTACACAGGTAAACAGAATGAATCTAATTATCATTACTTATTAATTCACGGATTTTATGAGAATAGAAACAAGCAATTCCTAAAGTCTTCATGATTACCAGGAAGAAATGCAAATGTTCCTGGGTGAATGGTGCCTTGGGAGTATACTACCTTCACTTCAAATGTATGTTGCAGTCCTGGATGAGCAACATTTAGGTGTCACAGTCAGCCAGGCCGGAGGACTCCTTCAGCAGCCAGGCAGCGTCAGACCGCCCCTAGGCAAGACTTTGGCAGCTTTTAACGCTGCCTTTCTCTCCTGGTTGTTACAATCCCACACAACTCTTTGATCCTCCTAGCACATACAGACATACTCATAAACCAAGGACATTTCCCCTTCACATCGTGTATAGGTCACAGCTTCCCTGGTTCCGTTTTCCACGATAGAGGGGAAGATGAGGCTTGAGGCTTGGAAGTATGGGGGCTACGCCCGTTGAGAACATAAAGGATGACAGACTGGCTGACAGCAAGGCCACTGCAAGAGGGAAAGGACAAAGGAGGCTGGACCAGCAGCTATAAAGAGCGCTGGCATTTGGTGAGCAGGTTGGGCAACATGATGATGATGATGATGATGATGTGGGGACCTCCCTTTGTAGAGGGCCTGTACTCTCGAGTTGTTTTCACCACCCACTATAAATAGGTCTGCCAAGAGTTCACCACACGCTCCCATCCAGCCTCCTGAAAGGAGAGCGAGATGGGTTTGAATGGGGGTATAGCTCTGACCCCACGTAATCTAACCGCGTGCCCAATACAGCGTAAAGTTCAAGTTAATAGTGAGCGAACCGAATAAACAGTGATGTTAGGAGGGTGCCGAGATTGCCTGCTGTACCTGGGCTTGCTTAATCCACGTGCTCCGTTTGAGCAAACTACCCAGAGAGCATGTATAATAGTAATTGGGGAAAGTGGGGCGTTGGGGAAGTGGTAAGTAACAGGGGTTAACTGCTCACTGAGTAGCTCTCCTGCTAGGCCAGTTGGGAGGGAAAACATTTGGCTGAGTTATTTAACCTTTCTGGCCTGCCTGCCTTCCTTCCTTCCTTCCTTCCTTCCTTTCTTTCTTTCTTACCAGAGAGGGACAGAGAGAGAGAGAGAGAGAGAGAGAGGGGAAGTGAGAAAGCAAGCTGCCAGGTCTGGGACTCGAACCATTGTTGCCCATGTGGGAGTCCAGCACCGTTAACCACCATACCACCTGCTGGCCCCCAAATAAATAATTCTTAAAGAAAAAAAAGAATTACTAAAATGAGGGGTCGGCAGGTGGCGTTAAGGACACTGGACTCATTTTAATTTGACCAGAGAGGGACAGAGAGAGAGAGAAAGTGAGAAAGCGAGCCACTAGGTCCGGAACTCAAACTGTGATGGGCCATGTGGGAGTTCAGTGCCCTTAATCCACCACACCACCTGCCAGCCCCACTTTAGTAGTTCTTACATATGTGCTGTTGTGTAACACTCGTAGCCATGTTTACACCTGCACTACCCTTTGCTCCTGTGATCCAGACGGGATAGGGGCAGACGGGTGAGATAGAAAATGGACTAAGCTGCTGTTAGCTGTTAGAGTGTATGAGAGAGGTAGTTTCCTGAGCCCACCTGCATGTCACCGCTAGGAAAATGCTTATTTTTATGAAAGCCTCTTCTTGAAATGTGTGCACTTGAGGGGAGGTGTCTGAGTTTCATCCTTTCAGAAGCTTTCAACAAATTTCATTGCACTTTTCTTTCAATAAAGCTGTTGCATTTAAAAAAAAAAGAGAATAGAAATGTGTTGTTTTCAGGACCAGTAATTGGCATCGTAATGGCTATGTCGCTAGACTCCCATGTTGTTAACCATGGTTCGAGTCCCAGACTCAGTGACTTGGACTCACACTGAGTGTGTGTGCATGTGTGCCCAGAATCCTGAGAGGAGAATGGAGGAGAAGGAATTGTGGTGTGGCCATCCCACCTTGGAGGTGATTCCTCACTTTTTGTCTCTCTGTCTTTCTGGCACACGCACATGCCCTATAGCAAAAACCTCTCCCCTCAAAAAAAAAAAAAAAAAATTAAAAGGAATCTTCTATGATCAAAGCTTCTGAAAACAACACTTTTTTTTTTTTTGAGGGGTTTTTGCTATAGGGCGCTTGTGCTCACCAGAAAGACAGAGAGAGACAGAGAGACAGTAATCGAGAAATCACCCCCCAGGGGGGGTCACGGGGGGCGGGGGGATGGCCACGCTGCAATCCCTTCTCCTCCATTCTCCTCTCAGGATTCTCGGCACACATGTACATGTTCCTGGCATGAGTTTAAGCCACCAGGTCCGGGACTCAAACCGTAGTCGACTACATGGGAGCCCAGAGACCATAGCCATTAGGCCATCTGCTGGTTCCTTTAAGTTTTTTTATTATAGGGCATGTGCGCTCACCAGAGGGAGAGGGGAAAAGTGAGAAGTCAGTTCCCTGGGGGATGGCCATGTTGTAATCCCTTCTCCAGTCTCCTCCTGGAATTTTGGGCATGCGTGCACACGTGTGTGGCATGATAGTCAAGCTGCCAGGTCCAGGACTCAACCATGCAGTCAGCCATGTGACATCTAGCACCTTAACTTTCATGTCACCTGCTAGCCCTTCTTTTTATTTTATGTTTGGTTTTTATGTTTATTGAGTGGACACGTGAATAAACTACAATACCCTAAACCAGAGTGTTCTTGACATAGATTCTAAGCTGGGAATACTGTAGTGCCTAGCCTGACAATGTAGGGCATCGAGTTCCATTTGAGGCTAATAAGGGAATGAACCAAGCCTTGGTCACAATATGCTCATATGGGCCCTGTTCCCCTCCGTACTTCTTCTCCACCTTGCGCTAAACATCATTACATGGAAATGAGGTTTCTTACCCATTCCTTATTCTTCTCCCTTCCCCCAAGGTCTTCTGTTATTGGTGGTTATGATTTATGCTAGTTCTTGCAAAAACTTTAACTTGGCCAAAAAATCTCTGACATTGGGACCAGCAGGTGGCATAGTGGCTAAGGTGCTGGACACTCACACATTGGCTACCATGGTTTGAGTCCTGGGCCTGGTGGCTTGCTTTCTTGGTTTCCCTCTCTCTCTCTCTCTGTATCTTTCTCTGCTCAAATTAAGAATAAATGAATAAATAAATAAAATTAAGTAAAAAAGTAATTTTAAAAAAATCTCTGACATTCCCAGACCTATCCTTTGGCTCTGAAGTGCTTTATTGTCTCCTTAGCATCCTCTGGTACAGTTGGAGCTACCCTTCTCGGGCAGTGCCACATCGCCAGACATTTTCCCTTTTTCTGCCCTTCTGTTCCTTCAACATCTTCCACAAGACGGAAGAGCCGGCTCATCTCCTAAACAAATCTCTGGCAGTAGATGTTAGCTTGCCTTTCCTCCCTTGTCTAGGATACATGGGCATTTTAAGATGGGTACGTCTACAGATAGCTTAAAACTACAACAGGTGACAGCTGAAATCCGGGTTTAACCGTATTCAGAATGTTTTGCGTTCTGGGTCTTCAGAAAGGTTTGCTTATTCAGTAATTCATCAAACATTTGTTGGGCACCTAATATGTACCAAGCATTGTGCAGGGCAGTCGAAGTACAAAGATGAATAAGAGGGTATAACTGTTCTCGGGTAGTTTACATTTCAGTGGGTGAGGCAGATAAACAGAAAAGTAATTCTAACGTGGTGAGGTAAGAAAGGAGAGCAGTAAAGGCAGAGTGTTTCGGGGCACTAAGAATTGATGTCTAACGGTCTAAATATGTCAAAAATGGGTTCACAGAGTGGGAAGGAAGAATAGGAGTCTCTCCAAAATAGGAATGTCGCAATAGCCTGCACTAAAGTATCCCGCACAGAAGAATTACTTTCGTACAGCCCAAGCAGGGATGGACAAACTTGCTGTGGCGGGCCGGCAGTGAACAGTTGCAGGCTGTGTGGTATCTGTTGCAGTGACTCAACTGTGCCATTGTATCGTGAAGGCAGCCATGGGCAGAATGCACAGAGCGGGCGTGGCTACGAAAACATGCTGCAGGCTGTACTTCAGCTTGTCAGAAGGGCAGTCATTTAGTGACCCCTGAGCTACAGCAGAAGGCACAAGTAGAAGAGTGGTTAGAGAAAAGGATGAAAAGAGTCGGGGCCAGATTGATACACCTGGTCAACTAGGCCTAAACATCTGGGCCAATATTTTTCCAAGTGTCCAGACTATGCTGAATCAGAATCTCTGAGGATGGGGCCTGGGATTTGAATTTGAATAGGCTCCCCCATTGAGTGGTCATATGCTTATTTATTTTGACAGACTTTTGCCCTAGGGTGCACGCACTGCCAGAGAGACAGAAAGCGAGAAATCACCACCCCCCCCAAGGGGAATGGCTAGGCTGCAATCTCTTTTTCTCCATTCTCCTTTTGAGATTTTGGACACTTAGGTGCACACACACCCCCAATGTGAGTTTTAAGCCACCAGGTGTGGGACTGGAACCAAGGTTGAGTACGTGAGAGTCCAGCGACATAACCATTACACTATCTGCTGATCCTGGTCATAGGCTTATTAAAGTTCAAAAACCAAGGCCACTGGCCTTGGGGAGCCCTCCAAAGATGTTAAAGCAGAGGTGACAAAATCAGATTTGTGTTTTTGAAAGAAAAAAAAAAAAGCTTAATGGTTGTACAGAAAATGGAGTAAAGATGTGAGAACTGGGACCAGGCTGGAGGCAGATAGTCCAGTTATGAAGAACTTGGGTTTTGGTATATGGCCTAAGGTTAAATCTGATTTCCACCTGTCTTTTAAAAAATTACTATTATTATTATTATTATTTTAATTTGCTATAAGGCATGTGGACTCACCAGAGAGAGATAGGGAGAGAGAGGTAAAGTGAGAAAGCAAGCCTCCAGATCCGGGTCTCAAACTGCAGTGGGCGTGTGGGAGTCCTGCACCTTAACCGCCATGCCTCCTGCTGGCCCCACTGTGTAGCAGCATGTTTAGATGAAGTAGTGCTTAGCCCTAGCTTCAGGAAATGGTAGCTGTTGGGGGGTAGGGGAGGTAAGAGAGGACAGGCCTGGCCCATTGAGTTTAGCTGCCTGCTTTATTGTTTCCTCCTTTTAACTAGAAAAACTAGCCAAAGGGTGAACAGCTGGGAGAGGTGATTAGACTTTCTTTCTTCCTGAAGATGTAAATAAAGGAAGAGAAAATGCCTGGCCCAGGGTTGGAAAGGAAGTTATAGGAACCTTGAAATGAAAATGCTCCTACTGATTTTGTTCATTCAAGTCTTAAAGAGCAGTGGCTACGTAATCTACATTTTTTTAAAAATAATTATTTTATTTAACTTTATTTATTTATTTTAGTTTGATCAGAGAGGACAGAGTGAAAGAGAGAGAGAAATTGAGAAAGCAAGCCGCCGGGTCTGGGACTTGAACCACAGTTGGCCATGTGGGAGTCCAGCACCCTTAACCTCCATGCCACCTGCTGGCCCAGTTATTTATTATTTTGAATTTGCTATAGGGCATATGCATTCACTAGAGAGATACAGAGAGAGAGAGAGAGACAAAGTGAGAAAGCAAGCTGCCAGATCCAGGACTTGAACAGTGTTTGACCACGTGGGAGTCTAGTGCCTTAACCATTATACCACTTGCTGGCCCGTGAGGGAGGTTTTTGTTTTTGTTGGTTGTTTTAATTTGCTATAGGGTACATGTGCTTGCCAGAGAGAGAAAGGGGGAAAGTGAGAAAGCACCCTCAGAGGTAGGCATGCTGCAATTCCTTCTCCATTCTTCTCTTGGAGTTTTGGGGCCAGCACACATGTACATGCATCTGGTGTGTTTTTCACACTGCTGGGTCCAGGATTTGAACCATGTAATCAACCATGTGGAGTCCAGCTACCTTAACCTTCTTGCCTTCTCCTGGCCCTAGCTGCTGCTACTCCCCACCCCATCCCCAAATTCTATAAGTTGTTGGTTGTGTATCAGTTTAAATCTATTTCAAAATATTGCTAAGTTTTCTTTTAGAGTGAAGAACACGTGAACATTATTTTAATAAGCCGAAAAGAAGCTCTTCTAAAATCTAATATCCTACTTTTAAAATTTAGTATCCTCCTATTGTGAAAGAAGCTCTCTATGGGACCAGCAGTTAGCGTAATGGCTACGTCACTGGATTCCCATGTAGTCGACTGCGGTTTGAGTCCCGGACCCGGTGGCTTAAACTCACGCTGGGCGCTTGTGTGTGTGTGCCCAAGATCCCGAGAGGAGAATGAAGAGAAGGGATTGTGGCGTGACCATCCCCCTGGGGGGTGATTTCTCACTTTCTGTCTGTCTGTCTGGCAAGCGCACACTCCCTATAGCAAAAACCACTCCAAAAAAAAAAAAAAAAAAAGGCTCTCTATGGTAGGGAGATGGGGAGACAGGGAGACAGGGAGACAGGGAGATAAGGCTTCTGAGTGTTTCCCTAGAGCCTCTGTCCCCAGCTCCTGAATATGTTCTGGTGGAAAATGAGGTAGAATGGATAATCGGTAAGAGGTAAATCCAGGTATTTAAATTTGTATGTGGCTCTGTATGGATAAAATAAAATTAAAACGGGAAAAAAAAAGCTAAATATTTAGGTTATTTTCAAATTTTCTTTGGACTTTGTATTGGTGCATAAGAATCAGGACTTTGATTTAGCCATATGAATGTGCTTCCTTACAAGGGTGCTGTGGAGAGAGCAGGGATGGTTATCACTGAGTGTGTGGGAATTTTACGAATCTGTAAAAAATGTTGGAGGGGAGGGACCAGAGATAACATAAGAAATTGATGGGGTTGATTGTAGTTTTAGCTTCTACTTTTTGGTTCCTAATTAGCTTTCTCTATCCATTCCTCAGTCTTTACAGCTTATCAAATAAATAAAGTTCAGTTGTTAATTAACGTAACTAGTATACTAACCAACATTTGTATAATGCTTTTTTTCTTTACAAAATGCTCTCATATACATGGTTATACGTAAGATTTACAATAATCCTGTGATATACTACTCAACTCTCTTAAAAACTCGTTTAGTGGGACCAGCAGTTAGCGTATGGTCGCTGGACTCCCATGTAGTTGACCGTGGTTCGAGTCCCGGACCCAGTGGCTTAAACTCATGCCGGGCGCATGTGCGTGCGTGCCCAAGATCCTGAGAGGAGAATGGAGGAGAAGGGATTGCGGCGTGGCCATCCCCCCTGGGGGGTGATTTTTCACTTTCCGTCTCTCTCTCTCTCTCTCTTTTTCCAGTGAGCGCACACACCCTATAGCAAAAACCTCTCCCAAAAAAAAAAAAAAAAAAAAAAAAACACTCGTTTAATGCTTATCAGACTTTAGCTGGTACCACAAGCCAAAAAATTGAGGACAGGTTAAGCTAGGGAAGTGGTGGTTATGTGGTTTTAAATGTAATTTTACAGGAGATGACGTAAAATACAGGAACCCTACATTCATCTACTATGCCTTCTAATAAAGGAATAAAATAGCTCAGATTTAAATATTTTGCTACCATGAAAACCAAACAAAGGTTTATAACTACTGTTTGATTTTTATGACTGTGCTAGGTTTGTTTAAAAAATCAATGAAGTCCATAAAGTACATGGTGTTCTTTTTCTGTCTCCTCAAAGGCAGCCCCTCCTAAATTAATTAAAACAGCAATATATGAGGTATCAGGTTATCGCGCTGTGTGAGTGATGTCTCATTTTACAACATAAAGAATCGATGTCTTCTATGCATTTTACCATAGGTGTGAGCTTACACTATGTTCTATTGCTTTTTCAAAACTGTAGCAATAGTAGGTGTACTTTTTAAAATTATTTTTCTTTTCTTTTCTTTTCTTTTCTTTTCTTTTCTTTTCTTTTCTTTTCTTTTCTTTTCTTTCAATTTAACCAGAGAGTGAAAGCAAGCGAGAAAGCAAGCCACCAGGTCTGGGACTCAAACCGTAGTCAGCCATGTGGGAGTCCAGTGCCCTTAACTACCACGCCACCTGCCAGTCCACAGATACACTTTAAAAAAAATATTTATTTAAATTCATTTTTTATTATTATTAATTTGACCAGAGAGAGAAGAAGTAAGAAAGCAAGCCATCAGGTCTGGGACTCAAACTGTGGTTTACCATGTGGTTGACAGTGCCTTAACCAGCATGCCACCTGCCAGCCCCACAAATAAACTTTATTTTAATGCAGAGTGATTTCAAAATATCTTACTGAAATTGTACAATTGGGACCAGCAGATGGCATGGTGGTTAAGGTGCTGGACAGTCCCACATGGCCAACCACCGTTTGAGTCCCGGACCTGGTGGCTTGCTTTCTCACTATCTCTCTCTCTCTGTGTGTGTCTCTCTCTGGTCAAATTAAAATAAATGGGGACCAGCAGTTAGTGTAATGGCTATGTCGCTGGACTCCCACGAAGTCAACCAGGGTTTGCGTCCCGGACCCGGTGGCTTAAAACTCACGCCGGGCACATGTGTGTGCGTGCCCAAGATCCCGAGAGGAGAATGGAGGAGAAGGGATTGTGGCGTGGCCATCCCCCCTGGGGAGTGATTTCTCGCTTTCTATCTCTGTCTCTGTCTGTCTGGCGAGCGCACGCGCCCTATAGCAAAAACCTCTAAAAAAAATTAAAATAAATGAATGAATAAATAAAATCAAATAATTCTGTTTTAAAAACTGTATAATTGGTGAAATACAAAATGAGCATAATTTAAAATTTAGGCTATAGTAATGTTTGGACCTAGGTCATTCTGAAATTGCTGTCAAATATTTGGCTCTGAAGAAAAGTTTACTGGGACCAGCAGTTGGCGTAATGGCTATGTTGCTGAATTCCCATGTAGTCAACTGTGGTTCGAGTCCTGGAGGCTTAAACTCACGCCAGGTGCATGTGCGTGCATGCTCAAGATCCCTAGAGGATGGGACCAGCAGTTAGCGTAATGGCTATGTCTCTGGACTCCCACGTAGTCGACCGCGGTTCGCGTCCCGGACCTGGTGGCTTAAAACTCACGCCGGGCGCGTGTGCATGCGTGCCCAAGATCCCTAGAGGAGAATGGAGGAGAAGGGATTGCGGTGTGGCCATCCCCCCGGGGGGTGATTTCTTGCTTTCTGTCTCTGGCGAGTGAACGCACCCTATAGCAAAAACCTCTCCAAAAAAAAAAAAAAAAAAGAAAGAAAAAGTTTACTAAAGTGTGTATTTTTTAAAAAAGAATTATTTAATTGTATTCATTGTCATTATCATTTTAATTTGACCAGAAAAACACAGAGACAGAGAGAGGGAAAGTGAGACAGCAAGTTGCCAGGTCTAGGACTTGAACTACAGTCGGCCATGTGGGAGTCCAGTGCACTTAACCACTGTGCCACATGCTAGTCCCCTAAAGTGTGTATTACTATATTGGAATAAAAACCTTTTGATGCAGGGAACCAGCAGTTAACGTAATGGCTATGTCGCTGGACTCCCACGTAGTCGACCATGGTTCGCGTCCCGGACCCAGTGGCTTAAAACTCACGCCGGGCGTGTGTGCATGCGTGCCCAAGATCCCGAGAGGAGAATGGAGGAGAAGGGATTGCGGCGTGACCATCCCTCCTGGGGGTGATTTCTCGTTTTCTGTCTCTATGTCACTCTCTATCTGTCTGGCGAGTGCACGCGCCCTATAGCGAAAAACCTCTCCAAAAAAAAAAAAAAAAAAACCCTTTTGATGCAGAGAAGCCTTTAAAGAAGCTTTTTGAGAAGACAAAGCTAACTTGAGAGTTGTACTAAACCATCTAGCTGTAAGGTGGTGGGGGGCCAACAGATGGCGTAGTGGTTATGTCGTTGGGCTCCCACATGGCTAACTGCAGTTCAAGTCCCTGACTTGGCAGCTTTAACTCAAGCCAAGCGTGTCCCAAACCCCAAGAGCAGAAATGAGGAGAAGGGATGGCTTCATGGCCATCCCCCCTGGGGGGGTGTGATTCCTTGCTTTCTGTCTCTCTGTCTCCTCAGCAAGCGCACTCACCCTATAGCATAAATCTCTTAAAAAAAAAAAAAAAAAGATGGTGGTGGAAAGGACAGATTTTTTTTCCTAGAACCATGGAGTAATCTGTCTTACTTCAGAGCCACCTTATGAAATGCTAGCTGTAATAGTTAGCCATCATAATGTCACACAGGCTTGGTACATGTGAATGATTCATGTTTAAAATTTGGTTTCCATGACCTAACCCTTACACTTAGTAATCTGGTCCTTACTGTGTATTTGGTATTGTTCAGGAGTGATACTGACTTCAACCTAACAAATCAGTTTTAGATCCAAACAAATATTAACCCTTTGAGTTTGGTTACTTGGAAAGGTTTCACATTTATTCCAGTGATTTACTGGTATTTAGAATTTGCATCTTCTCCTTTAGAATTGCCATTAAAACCTTAGCAATACCCTTGTCAATATACCGAAGGTGTAAAATTTTCATTCTCTAAGGTGATTTCCAGAAAGACCTAGACATCATTCAGAACTTTGTTAAAGAGATAATCAATACGGGAACTTAAAGAATAATGTCTAGCACTAAGTCATGAGATCTATTGTGTGATGACTTGTAAAATAAGGCTTCAACAATACTTTTTTTAAATTTACCTTTATTTATTATCATTATTTTCCAATTTGACCAGAGAGAGACAGAGAGAGAGAGAAAGTAAGAAAGCAAGCCACCAGTCCCAAGACCTGAGCTGCAGTCGGCCATATGGGAGTCCAGTGCTTTTAACCACCATGCCACCTGCCGTCCCCTCCAATAGTACTTTCTAAAAAAAAAGTTTTTAACAATGGCATTATTGGGACAAATGTCCCCTCTTTGAAGATGACTGCTTTAAAGAACACTTCTTTTTTTTTTTCTTACTTATTTAATTTTATTTATTCATTCATTTATTTTAATTTGACCAGAGAGAGACACACAGACAAAGAGAGGGAAAGTAAGAAAGGAAGCCACCAGGCCTGGAACTCAAACCATGGTCGGCCATGTGGGAGTGTCCAGCACCTTGACCACCATGCCACCTGCTGGTCCCCTAAAGAACACTTCTTTGAGCACAGCTGTGTGGTGCAGGCAGTAGGGGACCTCTCTGCAATTGCTGGAAACCATGCGGAAAACCAGGGTTTTGGATCCTGGGCCCACCTGAGCACACAGGCATACATGTGCACCCATGAGTCTGGCTTGGCGGGAATCGCAGCGTGATGGGACCCTGTCAAGGGTGCTTTCTCAGCAAAGAAAGAACATGTATTTTATCTGTATGTTCAGGTTCATATGTTTGTGAATTCATCGTTTTTACCTCATTGTTATATCTGGCATGAATAGCAGGGCAAGGTTTCAAAGCTAAACAGTGAAGAAGATTAAATTACTTTGTCAGCCCTCTAATAATTGTGATTAGGCAGGTGAATGAATAAGAGAGACATTGAGAGGATGTTTTATGACATTAGTGGAAGCAGGTAGAAATCTGAGGCAGTCTACTATTATAATTACAGGCTTCTAAAGGCAGGAGGAAATTATGAAGATTTCAAGGACTTCTTGTGTGTTCCTTTGGGTTCATCAAATTCAAAGAGGGAATTTATAGCTAGATTGCATAGGACACACACATGCAATTTTATAAATTTTTTTTCTAACTGTAAACATTTAAAAATCATTAAAAAATACAGGTGACAAAAACCTATTTATAATCACATCTACAGAGAAATCCTCACTGACCTTGTTTTTTTTTCCCCAAAGAATTATTTATTTAATTTTATTTGTCATTATTATTATTTTTAAATTTGCTACAGGACACATGCACTCAACAGACAGAGACAGAGAGAGATAGTGAGAAAGCAAGCCACTAGGTCCAGGATTCGAGCTGTGGTCGGTCATGTGAGAGTGTCCAGTGCCTTTAACCACCGCGCCACCTGCTGGTCTCTCTCTCTAACTTTGTTAAATTCCTTTCTTATATATATTATTTTGTAGCATTAAGATCATAATAAATGTATAATTTTGAATACACTGTATTAATTTTTCCCCTTATTTTATCATATTTACTCAAGGCAATAAAAAATTCAAGAACAACATATTCAGTTGGCAGTTGTTTAGGCTTTTTAAATAATTATTTTTTTACTTAACTTTATTTATTTATTTATTTATTTATTTATTTTAATTTGATCAGAGAGGGATAGAATAAGAGAGAGAGAGCGAGAGAGAGAGAGGGAAATGAAAAATGAGAAAGCAAGCCACCAGGTCTAGGACTTGAACTGCAGTCAGCCATATGGGAGTCCAGTGCCTTTAACCACCATGCTACCTGCCCAGCCCCTAGACTTAAAAAAATATATTTATTTAATTTTATTTATTCATTAATTTATTTTAATTTGACCAGAGAGAGACACGGGGGGTGGGAGGAGTGAGAAACCAAGCCACCAAGTCTGAGACTTGAACCTTGGTTGGCCATGTGGGAGTGTCCAGTGCTTTAACCACTCTGTCACCTGCTAGTCCCTAGATTTTTATTATCCATCTTCACATAGTTTATAAAGTTTACTCTTCAACTATTTAAACTGTGTTATTAAATAATAAAAAGTTACATTACTCTCTCAAATTTATGGTATCAAAAGAGTCAGAAAAAAATTATGAGGCAAAAATATTTATTGTGATTATGCCATAGGCTTCAGTTACTGTAAATGTTCTCTTTGCTAATGTAGCCATAGTTGTTTTCCTGTACACAGAACTAAGAGGGAAAATGATCTCTTCTCTCTCTTGCTGAAGGTGGTTGGAGGCAAGGTAAAGAAGCCTGGTAAACGTGGCCGGAAGCCAGCCAAAATTGACTTGAAAGCCAAACTCGAGAGAAGCCGGCAGAGTGCAAGAGAATGCCGGGCCAGGAAAAAGCTGAGATACCAGTACTTGGAAGAGTTGGTGTCCAGTAGAGAAAGAGCTATATGTGCCCTCAGAGAGGAACTGGAAATGGTAAGAAAGTCTATCAATAAACACATGAAAAATCAACCTCAGCTTTGCAGTAAAAGAAATATATATCAAAACATGAAATTGCTAGTTTGTACCTATCCAGTTGGCAGAAATTAAAAAGAATATTCAGGAGCCAGCAGGTGGCATGTTGCCAAAGGCACTAGACTCCCACATGGCCAACCGTGGTTTGCATCCCAAACCTGGTGGCTTGCTTTCTCATTCTCTCTCTCTCTCTCCCTTTCTTTCTCTCTCTCTCTCTCTCGTCAATTGAAGAATAACAATAACTAAATAAAGTTAAATTATTTTTTAAAAAGATATTCATCTGTTAGCGAGGATGTAAGTGAATAGGTATTTTTGTACACTGCAAAAAGTACATGACTATTTCTAGGGCCAGCAGGTGGTGTGGTGGTTAGGGGCTCTAAACTTCCACGTGGCTGACCACAGTTCGAGTTCCAGCCCTGGCAACTTTCTTTCTCTCTCTCTCTCCTCTCTGATCAAATTAAAATAAAATGAACAAATGGGTAAATAAAGTTAAATAGCAAAAACCTCTCCAAAAAAAAAGTTAAATAAAAAAATTCTTCAAAAAATTTCATAAGAATATTGAAAAAAGAAGAAGGTACATGACTATTTCATTGAGAGATTGTTTATAATAGGAAAAAAAAAAAAAGGAAACTAACCCAGATGTACAACAGTAGGGGATTGATTAAATAAATTACACTTACCTATTGGGCTACTTTGTAGCCAGTAAAAATCACAGTGAGTATATATTTACTGAAATAGAAAGATATACATAATATATTGCTAAATGGAAAGGACAGTATAACAACGGGTAACTGCATAGTATGATACCATTTGTATTTAAACAAATTAACTTAGGTGTTTTATTTATTCACTTACTCAGACTTTGGGTAGTGGCTTTATAAATGCAAAAGACAGTAGCTAAAACAGAACGGAAACCCCATTACTGTGAGATCAGGGAGGAGGAGACAGACGGAGAGAGAAATGGGATTACCACGATCATTATGAAACTGGAGCAGGCACCTCGGGTTTAGAGAGTGAGAGAATAAGACGGGGACATGATAAGAGGGGCGTGAGCAGTGTATATATTGTCCAGATAGATACTACTCAGTAGATTTTTTTTTACATGTTGAATTTGACCTATGCTTTAAGTTTTTTTAACCTCATGAAATGTAAGCCACTTGACAGAATCTTTGGTCTGTTTCATTTCTGCATACCTCACAGTCCACAGTATATGAGGAAACTTCAGAAGTCTGTAGAAAGTGGAATTAAAGTACAAATTTATTGCACCAGCAGATGGTGTGGAGGTTAAGGCAGCTGGGTCTCACATGGCCGACTGTGGTACGAGTCCCAGACCTAGCTGCCTGAAAATCTCGCTGTTAGTTCCTTAACACAAGTATTGGAGAAAATACTAAACATAAATGTAAGTGAAAGTTCTTTGTAAGCTGTAAATCAAAATATAAATAAAAAGGTAGTATCACCAACAATAACAGCCATGTGGGAATCTAGCACCTTTTACCACCATGCCACTGCCGGTCCTGGGACTTAATTATTACTATTACTTTGTAATTTTGCCAGAGGGTGCATGTGCTTGCTGGAGAGAAACAGAGACAAAGAGAGGAAAAGTGAGAAGGCCCCTTCCGTGGGGAATGGACACGTTGCGGTGCCTCCTCTACTTCTCTCTGGTCAGGATTTTGGGAACACGTGCACACATCCCTAGCCTGTTCTCAGAGCTCTGGGTCTGGGACTCTAACTGGGCAGTCGGCCGTGTGGGATCTGGCCGCCTCAGCCCTCACCATGGGCTGGAGGAGAGTTCTTTTGTCTAAGATTTCTGTCAGAGGTTCCTGAACTCTGAGTAGTAAAATTTTACTTACATATATTTTACATATTTCAGTACAAGCAGTGGTGTATGGCGATGGACCAAGGAAAAATTCCTTCTGAAATAAAAGCCCTACTCACTGGAGAAGAGCAGAACAAATCTCAGCAGAACTCAAGCAGGCACACCAAGGCTGGGAAGGCGGATGCCAACAGCAATTCCTGTGAGTACAAGCCCCTGGGAGGATTTATTTCTAAGGGACCATCTCAGTGTAGGATTTCCTACTTGTCCTACTTTCCTCAGCATGCTTTTAAATAAATTAAACATTCACGTCATGTGTAGTACACTAAGCAAGTGAAATGGCATTAGATTCTGAATATTGAAATGTATTTTATATGCGGTCTACAAAGAGCAATTGATACTTTTTTTTTCTTTTATCTTTTTCTTTTTTTTAGAGAGGTTTTTGCTATAGGGCACATGTGCTTGCCAGACAGGCAGAGAGAGACAGAGAGACAGAAAGCGAGAAATCACCCCCCCAGGGGGGATGGCCACACCCCAATCCCTTCTCCTCCATTCTCCTCTCGGGATCTTGGGCACGCATGCACATGTACCCAGCGTGAATTTAAGCCACCGGGTCTGGGACTCGAACTGCGGTTGGCTACATGGTAGTTCAGTGACATAGCCATTACGCTAACTACTGGTCCCACAACTGATAAATTTATGAAAAGAAAATTTTAAAATAATTTTTGCCCACGGGCATGTGTGCTTTCCAGAGAAAAACAGATGGGGAGGAGGGAGGAAACGGCATCTCAGAACGGGGCGTGGCCACACTGAAAGCCCCTTTCCGTCTCCATCCTGTCAGGACTCTGGGCATGTACTTCCAAACCACCAGGCTGGGATTCAAACCGTGTGACTGGCCATGTAGTTCCCAGCTCCCTCAACCTCCGGACTACGGGGGCCAGCTGGAAATTTTTTATTCAGTAGACTCAGTCCATAAATGGGAGGGCATTCATCTAGTTATTGTTGGGAATACTACCTTTTTATTTTTATTTTGATTTACGGCTTACAAAGAATTTTCACTTACATTTATCTTCAGTATTTTCTCCAGTACTTGTGTTAAGGAACTATATTTCTTGTTTTATATGTGAAGAAATAACAGGGGCTAGGTAAGGTGTCCACAGTCACACTGCTGTAATAGTGGAAACTGTCCTTACCATATCCAGGTTCTCTCTAGCACAATAGCCCTTCATTGTGAGAATTTCTTTTTTAATTGAAGTAAAATCCACGTAATATAAAATTAACCATTTTAGCTTTATTTCTTTCTTTTATGAGAAAGAGAGAGACAGGTACCCTTGACAGTCTTGCCACACTGCTCTCTGCCGAAGCCTTCAGCCAGCCGGGTTCATGGGCATATGTGGGCACGGCTCGTGTGTTTGGGTCGACCCGAGGTCTGAACCTGGGCCTTCCATGTGGCTCCAGGATTGTGCAGCAGTACCCTATTGCCTGTGCCACATTGGTAGGCCTATAATTAGCCATTTTAAAGTAACAATGTGAAGATACTTAGTACAATTATGGTGTTATACAACCACTACCTCTATCTTGTTATAAAAATTTAACCATCTGAAAAGCGAACGCTGAACCCATTAAGTAGTTACTCCCCTTTACTGCCTTTCCTCAGCTTCTGGCAACCATGAATCTGTTTCTGTCTGTATGGATTTACTTGTCTTGGATATTTCATATAAATGGAACCATATCATATGTGACATTTTGTGTCTGGCTTCTTTAGCCTAGCATAATATTTTATCCACATTGTAGCATGTACCAGCACTTTATTCCCTGTATGATAAAATATTTCTGTGTATATGTATAACACAGTTGCTTATACACTCATCCGTTGATGGACATTTTTTCCTTCTGACTATTGTGAATAGTGTCTCTATAAAAATGAGCATACAGGGGAGCCAGCAGGTGGCATAGTGGTTAAGGTGCTAGACTCCCATATGGCTGACCATGGTTCAAGTCCTGGATCTGGTGGCTTGCTTTCTCACTTTCCCTCTCTCTGTGTCTCTCTCTGGTTGAGTGCATGTGCCTTAGCAACATAAAATAATAATAATTGAAAATAAAATTAAATTCTTTAAAAAAATGAGTATATAAGTATTCATTCACATACCTGTTTTTGGTTCTTTTTTTGTTTGTTTGTTTTGTTTTTGGTTCTTTTGTGTATAATCTGGGAATCAAATTCATTGGTCATATGTTAATTCCATTTCTAAATTTTGAGAAACTGCCAAATGTCTTCCCAGTAGCTGAAACATTTTACACTCCCACCAGCAGTGCATGCCTGTTCCAATTATCCCACATCTCATCAACACTTGTTATTTTCCTTTTTTTGTAATTTGACAGAGAAAGCATGTATACTCACCAGAGAAAGACACAGGGAGAGGAAGTGAGAGAGAGCACCTTCTAATGGTTGCAGTGGTTGCAATCCTTTCTTCTACATTTCTGCTTTCAGGATTTTGGATACGCACGGACACATGCCTATGTGTTTCTCAAGCGGCCAGGTCCAGGACTGGAGCCATGCAGTCAGCCATGTGGGACTGAGCTGCCTTAACTATCATGCCACTGGCTGGCCCCTATTTTATATGACGGAATACTATTGCCAGGAGCCAGCAGATGGCATGTTGGTTGAGGTGCTAGACTCCCACATGCCGAGCACTTGGGGTCCTGGACCTGGCGGCTTACTTTTTCAGTCTCTTTCTTTCTCCTTCTGGAGAGTGGCCATACCCTATAGTAAATTTAAAAATAATAATACATTAAAAATTAAAAACATTGGGACCAGCAGGTGGCGTGGTGGTTAAGGCGCTGGACACTCCCACATGGCCGACCAGGGTTCAAGTCCTGAATCTGGTGGCTTGCTTTCTCACTTCCTCTCTCTCATTCTCACCCTCTGTGTCTCTCTGATCAAATTAAAAAATAAACGAATGAATAAATAAAAAATAAATAATTATTAAAAAAAATTAAAAACATTTTATTATATTATTAAAAAACCATACCTGTACCACTAGGTGTGAAGAGGTATGTCATTGTAATTTTGATTTGTATTTCGCTAATGACCAATGATATTGAACATCTTTTTGTGTGCTTATTGGCCATTTGTAAAGCTTCAGTGGAGAAATGTCTCAGTCCTTTACCCATGTGTTACTTTTGTAGCTGAGTAAGAGTCTTTTACTTAATTTGAATACCAGATATTTATCCAGCATCTGATTTGCAGATACTGCCTCCTGTTGTCTTTTTGCTGTTCTGTTTTGTTTCAGTGCTCTCACGTACACATGCACTTGAGAAAGGGAGAGAGAATCACCCTTGATAGAGTCTTGTCATGTTACGATTCCTTCCCCGGTCCTCTAGTTCCTCAGAATCCTGGGCACCCACACGTGTATCCACGTATGTTGGGGCTGACTGAGGGATATGAATCTGTGGCTGGTAATATGGCTTCCAGACACACACGACACGTGCATTACCACTTTGCCACAGTAGCTAAGGCCTTTTCACTTACTTGAGTGTCTTTAATGCATAAAAAATTTTAATTTTGATGAAATATAATTTATATTTTTCCTTTATTGCTTGTGTTTTTGATGTCATATCTAAGATTCCATGGCCAAATCCAAGGTTATGAAGATTTACCCTTATGCTTTCTTTTCAGATTTTTATAGTTTCAAGTCTTTGTTTGGGTCATTGATCCTTTAAAAATTTTTAAATTTATTATTATTATTTTATTTATTTTTATTTTTTTAAATAATTTTTTTTTGGGGGGAGAGGTTTTCGCTATAGGGCGCGTGCACTCGCCAGACAGACAGAGAGAGACATAGAGACAGAAAGCGAGAAATCACCCCCCAGGGGGGATGGTCACACCGCAGTCCCTTCTCCTCCATTCTCCTCTCAGGATCTTGGGCACGCACGCACACGTGCCTGGCGTGAGTTTTAAGCCACTGGGTCTGGGACGCAAACCACGGTCGACTACATGGGAGTCCAGAAACATAGCCATTATGCTAACTGCTGGTTCCCAATAATTGTTTATTTTTATTTATTCATTCATTTATTTTTATTTGACCAGAGAGAGACACAGAGAGAAAGAGAATGTGAGAAAGCAAGCCACCAGGTCCAGGACTCGAACCGTGGTCGGCCATGTGGGAGTACTCAGCGTCTTAACCACCATGCCATCTGCTGGTCCCCTATTATTATTTTATTTTGAGCAGAGAGAGACAGAGAAAGAAAAAGTGAGAAAGCAAGCTGCCAGGTCCAGGACTCGAACGTGGTAGGCATGTGGGAGTCCAGCGCCTTAACCTCTGCCACCTGCCAGTCTCTCATTGATTCATTTTGAGTTAATTTTTCTATATAGTGTGAGGTATAGGCCCATTTATTACATGCACATATCCAGTTGTCCCAACACCATTTAATGAAGAGGGTGTAAAGATTTTAGAATGATGATGTCATGTGTTGATTTCTTTGTTATTGTGATTACTCTGGAAACTTTTTAAATAGTTAAAGGAAAATGTTATAAATTTTCAATCCTTTTTTTATAATTGTGAGAGGCACATGCACTTGACAGAGAAAGACAGAGAGAAAGAGAGAGGAGAAAGCACCTCCAGTGGGGTGTGGCCATCTGTTTTCCTCCATCCCTACCTTTTTTCAGAGCCTTGGATGCACATGCACATGTACCTGGCGTGTCTTTCAAGATGCTGGGGCTGGGACTCAAACCATCGTTGTCCATATGGGATCCAGCTCCCTTAACCACTCAGCTATGGGACTGGCCCAACCAGATTTTTAAATCTTTCAAAAAAATTTTTTTCTTTAAAAAATATCGATTTTAATTTTATTTATTATTATTGTATTTTAATTTGATCAGAGAGAGAGAGAGGGAAAGTGAGAAAGCAAGCCAACAGGTCCAAGACTCAAACTGCAGTTGGCCATGTGGGAGTCCAGTGCCTTAACCACCATACCACCTGCCAGCCCCTAAAAATTTTTTTATAAAATTAAAGCAATTGTTTTTTGGACAACTTTTTTTTTAAAGAATTATTTAATTTTATTCATTATAATTTTATTTTATTTTTTTAAAGTTGACCAGAGAGAGATAGAGAGAAAGCAAGAAAGCAAGATGCCATGTCCAGAACTCGAACTGTGGTCAGCCATGTGGGAGTCCAGTCGCCTTAACCACCACGCCACCTGCCAGCCCCATGGACAGGTTTTATTGGATGAAATGACATTTGCTTTAATCTAAATAGAATTAATAAAAAATCCAATTCAGCTCATTTTTCTGTCTGTATTTTAAAAAAATAGCCTTCTCATAGATGAAAAAGAAAAAAAAAGTCATGTATTTTACAACAGATTAGGCAACTTTATTAACTTAATTTTTTAAAAAGAATTACTTATTTTTAATTTTATTTATTCATTTTCTTATTTTATTTTGACCAGAGAGAGACACAGAGAGAGAGAGAAAGTGAGAAAGCAAACCACCAGGTCCAGGACTTGAACCATGGTCAGCCATGTGGGAATGTCCAGCGCCTTAACCACTACGCCACCTGCTGGTCCCCCTTTTTTTTTTTTTTTTTTTTTTTGGTCAATCACTTTAATATATGTCCATAGGTAATTCATATGAATGTTTTTTTTTTCCTTTTTTGAGAGGTTTTCGCTATAGGGCGCATGTGCTCACCAGACAGACAGAGAGACAGAGAGACAGAGAGACAGAAAGCGAGAAATCACCCCCCAGAGGGGATGGTCACGCTGCAATCCTTTCTCCTCCATTCTTCTCTCGGGATCTTGGGCACGCACGCATACGCGCCCGGCGTGAGTTTTAAGCCACCGGGTCCGGGATGCGAACCGCGGTCGACTATGTGGGAGTCCAGCGACATAGCCATTACGCTAACTGCTGGTTCCCTTTCATATGAATGTTTTAATTACAAAATTAGCTTCCATGATCCAAATGTGTGGAACTTTAAGAAAGCTTTTATTATTCAAAAGATAGCTAAGCATACCAACTTTGATTTCTAAAATGTATTTTATTTTTTAAAAAATAATTATTTTATTTAACTTTATTTATTCATTTATTTATTTTAATTTGACCAAAGGGGAACAGAGAGAGAGAGAGAAAGGGAAAGTGAGAAAGCAAGCTGCCGGGTCCAGGGCTTGAACCGCAGTTGGCCGTGTGGGAGTCCAACGCCTTTAACCACCACACCACCAGCTGTCTCCTCTAAAATGTATTTTAAAGGCTTATAAAACAAGGCTAATTCTAGAGTTATAGAGCACTAAGGTAATTAAATTTTGTTATTTTAATAACTTCATGAATTGTTTAAAAATGCTACATTTGGGGGCCAGCAGGTGGCATGGTTGTTAAAGGCACTGGACTAGTTAAATAAGGTAACTTTTAAAACATTACATTTGTATCTCCCAGTTTACACATTTCTATATTGACCTAAAGAAAAACCCATGTGAAAAGTTTCCATGTGTTTACAAAGGCAGCAGCACATGCTGTTTCCATGGCAACTTCTTGTTACTGCCTCAAAACAGACTTGCACATAAAGCATCAACAAAAAAACTACCCTCACACTCCCACTAAAAACCCAACCCTGGGGCGGGCAGGTGGCATGGTGGTTAAGGTTGCTGAACTTTTACATGGCTAACCGTGTTTCAAGTCCCGGATCTGGCAGCTTGCTTTCTCACTTTCCATCTCTTTCTCTTGCTCTCACGCTCGCTTTGTCCTTCTCTTGTCAAATTACAATAAATAAAGTTAAATAAAAATAATTCTTTAAAAAAAAGGACAAAAAACACCCCTTCCCATTCCCAGCAAAAATTACCTAGTACAAGCACTGACTTAAAAGCTTTCTGGGACCAGCAGTTAGCGTAATGGCTATGTTGCTGGACTCCCACGTAGTCGACCGCGGTTCATGTCTCGGACCCGGTGGCTTAAACTCACGCCGGGCGTGTGTGCATGTGTGCCCAAGATCCCGAGAGGAGAATAGAGGAGAAGGGGTTGCGGCGTGGCCATCCCCCCTGGGGGGTGATTTCTCGCTTTCTGTCTCTCTGTTTCTCTCTGTCTGTCTGGCGAGCGCACGCGCCCTATAGCGAAAACCTCTCAAAAAAAAAAAAAAAAAAAAAGAAAAAGAAAAAGAAAAAAGAAAAGCTTTCTTAGTAGGAAGCATTTATAAAATGCAGAGATCTGAACAAGCTAAGTGCTCATGCAGATAAGATGGGCCTCTCCCCCAAGAGTTTCTTTCTCGAGATGCAGAAAGAATCTTGATAGTTTGGGAAACCTCATTTTTTTAAATGTATTTATACATATTCATAGCTGTGTCTTTGAAAGAACATACCCAGCCTCAACCATGGAAGATAAAAGCAGAGGGAGAAGCAAAGGTCCACAGCTATAACACAGAGCGCAGAGCTTCTGAACATCCATGAGGTTGCAGCAGCCAAGGAGGAAAACACTGGTGGCTTCGCATAGACCAAGGATCTGAGCTAGGCGAAGCAGTGGATTTTTCATGCATCTGTTACTCAGAAAAAATAAACCTAAACAATCACTTAAATGTAGCATTCACATTGTCATTAGCTCATGGAATCAAACAAGGAGAAAACTGTGCTTATGTACTACCCATGCCTAGAATTTTCCATGCACACATCAGGATCCTAACACCTACAGATTTCCTGTAATACTGTCATCAGCACCTCCCACCGACAAAACATACACTGCGTTATGTGTTGAATCCCTGAGATTTTGTTACCACATATAGTGTTCTAAATTTTACCTTTTCACAAGTTTAATGTAGGCACAGGAGAAAACACCAAGCAGTGTTTATTGTGCAGTTCCAATGATTATTTGTAGAACTGTGGCTGAGAGTCAGTCTTCGCAGCCATTCCAACTGCCTACTTTAAACAAAAAGAAATCATCTAATTCTCTACCTATGGCATGATATTTCTCCAAACATCAAAGCACTAAAAGCACTGATGATGCATGTTATAATTTAAAAAATATTTTTAAAGAATTATTTTTATTAACTTTATTTACTTATTTTGACCAGAGAGGGACAGAGTGAGAGTGAGAGAGGGGGGAGAGGGAAAGTGAGAAAACAAGCCTCCAGGTGGACTCATTACCACGGTCAGCCATGTGGGAGTTCAGTGCCCTTAACCACCATGCCATCTGCTGGCCCTAAAATAAACAAACAAATAAATAAATGTGTGTTAAGTGTGTGTGTATATATATATTTTTTTGTTTGTTTTTTGGAGAGAGATATTTTTGCTATAGGGCACATGCACTCACCAGAGAAACAGAAAGCCAGGAAGCCAGGGGGTAGGGCCATGCCACAGTCCTTTCTCCTTCATTCTCTTGGGATTTTGGGCACACACGCACATGTGGCTGGTGTGAGGTTTGTTTTTCTTTCCTTCTTTTTTTTTTGAGAGTTTTTTTGCTATCGGGCGCGTGCGCTCGCCAGAAAGACAGAGACAGAAAGATAGAAAGTGAGAAATCACCCCCAGGGGGGATGGCCATGCCGCAATCCCTTCTCCTTCATTCTCCTCTCAGGATCTTGGGCATGCACATGCGCCCAGCATTGAGTTTAAGCTGCCGGGTCCGGGACTCTAACCACAGTCGACTACAGGGGAGTCCAGCGACATAGCCATTACGCTAACTGCTGGTCCCACACATGTGGCCGGTGTGAGTTTTAAGCTGCCGGGTCCAGGACTTGAACTACGGTCGACTACGTGGGAGTCCAGTGTCATAACCATTATGCCATCTGCTGGTCCCAATATTTAAAAACTATATAAATATCACATATCGTTCCTTTTATAAGATAATCAAAAATAATTTTATTATCTGGAATAAAATTACTGAAACAGAGCCCTTTCACTGTACCTGCAACCTCTGTAAAATTCCACACCCAAAGCAGAATAGATGGTGAAATAAGGGTTTCTAAGTGGCAGGAGTGTTTGAACTTGAAGATGAAAAATGGACTGATGATTTTTAAGTTTCTTGTGATTTCAGAGCTTACGGAGGGGATTAGGACTTAGATCTCTGGGATGACTTTACATGGCTTTCACTTTGATGTGTTTCATTTTCATTTGCTTCTTCCCCAACTTCTTTTGCTCGTGCCTCAAAGCCGCTTCCTCCAGCCCGCGCTGCTTCTCAGGGCCTTCCTCACTCAGGATCCGCTCCTTCTCTGCTCTTTTGTTCTCCTCACGTCGAGACCGTGCAGCTTCCTGTCTCTGCTCATGTGTCAGCTTCAAGAAGTTCTCCTCTACTCGAGCCCGGTTCTTATCTGCTTTTTGTTTGCCTTCTCTGTTGAGTCGGAACTTTTTGGCTTTATCGATAGAATAAATCACCATGTTCATCAGGGGTAGCAGGGCCTCCATATCCTTTGGGTAGGTGTTACCTGAGCCTGGCACATTAAATGTAAACAATAGTGTTTTCTTGGTGTCAGGCAGCTTCAAAGGCTGACCTTCCTTTTGCATCATTTTTGGACCAGAGAACTGGTCAGAAAAATGAACAGATTCAATCTTGTCGGCATAGTGTGTAAGAAAGTGAACCATCTTGGTATCCATCATTCCTTCTGTGACTTCTCTCATCTCTGACAGGATAGCTAAAGAGTCTGGCAGCCCATACTTCGTTCCCGACTTAGGTTTAGCACTACAAAACTCACTCAGATCTTGCATCTTCTTCTGCAGTCGCACCAGGGTTTTCCGTGGGCCAACAGCAAACACATAGGCACCCATGTCTTCATCATTCATGGTCACTCTGATTTGCACTTGGTCACTCACTGGCCTCATCATCCATGCCAGGACGTTGAGTAAGTCTTGTCTCTTGAGGAACCTCAACTGAACAAACATGCCCTCACAGTTCACGCGACCGGAACACCACAGGGTGTAGATGTGCTTATTCTCCTGGTTCAACTTTCCTGTGCTTATGGGTTCTCTGTTAGTTACATCGTCCCCTACTAAGGCAAAATTGCTTTCCAAAAGCTCTCTATGGGTGTCAAACCAGGCCTGTGCAAGTCGACTGTTCTTACTCTTCCCGATGATGTAATTCATGATATAGGTGAGCAGACCGGTCATCATCAAAATTTCTAGATAGTATCGCTCCCACCTGTCCTGCAGGTGTGCAGGAACATTAACGGTTGTTATTGGGTCTTTATTTTTGCTAGATGAATCTGGTTTGTCTTCAAAACCTTCAAATTCTTCATCATCGTAGGGCCCACTCTCCGTATCTCCCTCCTGGGCATCTGCATTTTTAGAATCTCCTTCCTGGTTTTCATCTTGCCCTTCCAACTCTAGAGTGGTCTCATCTTCTTCATCCTCAGTGGCTATCACCCATTGAGGAGACTCAGTAATAGAATCTTCCATGACATCCTCAAATTCGGCAAAGTCATTATCATCATACTCTACTATGTCTGCCTCATCCCCCAAATCATCCACCTTGCCCTCAGAGACACTCCCGAACATCAGCAGGACAGCACAGGAAGCCAGGAAGGCGTCCATTGTGCCTACAAAGAAGCTGCATCCCGGGCAGCTGGCCCAGTGCTCCTGTGGCCGCCACCTCTGCCCCTCCTGCCTGTTGGTGTCACCACCACCCTCGTGGTCACTGCAGTTTTACTGCCCCCAACGCCTGTAGGGCACAGAGGGACAGGTAGCTCAGTCCCGCACCCCACGCCACGCCACACGCAGGCTTTGCCTTCCGTTACGTAGAAGGCCTGCGGCTGGTCTGCGCCTGCGCGGCAGGCAGCCAGGCATTCCCCTCCCCGGAGGGGAGGAGCTGAGTTTAGGTGGGGTTACCAGAAATGAGCCCGTGGCCACTGGGGTAAAATGTGGCCCCAATTTTTTTTTTTTGCAAGGGTCCGGAGTTTAGGAGGTCGGCATTTTTATGTAAATGAGGAATGTGGAAGGGGGGACTGACTGGTGGGGCCATTCTCCCTGGGGGGGATGATACCTCACTATCCCTCTCTCTGTCTCTCTCAGATGAGTATAAGTGTCCTATGGCAAAACCTTAAAGAGAAAAACAAACTCCTTTCTTATATTGGTAACTGATTTATTTTTCAGGGTGAAAAGCATGTAAGGTGATGAAGTGGTCGAAGCCAATATTCTGATTCCCCGTGGAGGATGAGAGGGCAAGACTGTACTCCTGGCTCCATTCGTACCCACCGCTCAGTAGTCATCTCTGTAAATCTGCAGTTTCTACCAAAATGTGTGATCGTAGGTCTCAAAGGATCTTGCTTTAACTTTCAACACTTAGGAAATTTACAGACGTTCAGACCTGTTCTGGTTGGTATTGTCACCCGCAACATTTAACATGTTGGGAAGCTTGACAGGAGTAGAGAAAAATGGGTGAAGATTGTATTTTTGCACCTTAACTCCACATTGCTTTATATTGCATTGGTTAATTTATATTCTTTCTATGTAATCCATGTAATTATATGTGTATGTGAGTTTAAGTGTCACCTCCTTTCATGTTTTTGATTGCCCTACGAAGCAAAACCAAATGGGCTGATTACTGACTGAAGGTTCTCAGCCTTTATGGACCTAATCTTACTTCTTTCTACTTACTTGAGTAACGTTTATTTTCTGCATGAACCATGATTTCTCCTGTGAGCCATTCCAGCATAAGCTGTGAATCTGTATTAACAAATATATACATTTCTATTTTTATAATCCATTATGATATGCCTGTTTTAAATAATGAACATGTTAACAAAATCCATCAGAAAAAAATTTTAAGACAGACTCTGTTTAAAACCTTTTGTTGCTGTCTTCTTAAACTATCTTTATAAAAAAAAAAAAAAGCAAATCTTCATTTGCTAGGGCCAAATCTATCCTTAGAGAATAATTAGCCCAATTGTATTTTTAAGCAGGAAGTAACCTTTCAGGCATTTCACCATCATACATTATTTTGACAACCTAGCGTATGTATGTATGTGTTTCTACAATATTTTATGTCTCTATTTATGTGGGGAGGACAGGAGTGAATATTAACATACATTTTCTTGCGTATGCAACTAAAGCAGAGAATTTTTCTGAAGGAAATAGGATGAAACTAGCTGCTGAGATTGAACTTCTGTCTTGAGATCTAGAACAAAACAAGGGACAAATTGCTGGTAGACCCAATTGCTGTAGCCAGAATGAGAGCACTTAGCTTCTTCCCTGATGTGAGTGTCCTTATGAATGTGTTCTGAGCCAGAAACCCAGGTGGGCAGACTCCGCTGTCGAGGGAAGCGCCAGAGCCCTGGAGCTGCGCTGTAAGCCGCCCGGCAGCCAGTGGGCCTGGCAGGAGCCGCAGAAGGTCACGGTATTTCTTCCCTGTCCCCATGAAAGCTACCTTTATGTTCTTCCTAACTACCAAATGGCCGATGGTTGGCATCAAGCTTACAATACAATACACTGAGATAGACCTGGGAATCTTTCGGTTTCCTCAGTAAGACACTTTATCTCTCTTCTCTTTCCCGTAGTCGAATCAAGAGCTGTGTTCTATGTTGCTGCTAAATTTTAATCGATCTTCATTCTAATGAAACAAATATTTGGCTTCCAAAGAAAATATGTTGTTACAAAGGGGCAGTTGAAGAGGAGGCATCATCATCTAGATCTGTCCGTGAGGCGGAACATGAGCTGGACCACATAATTTCGGTTGCCAGGGGCTTTCCCCTTCTCTTAGGCCACGGGTTTGAACAAAGTGCCTCCCCTAGCCTGAGCTCCTGAAGGTGTCTTTCTGCTTAGGCTGCAAACTCCAATCTCTAGCTACTCTAGTCGTGTTGACTACTGACATACCACTAGCCCAGCTTGTTGGGTCTCTCTGTGTTTTGGAAGATTGGGGGTTTAAGAGTATTTAATGTCTTTTTAGCATCTTAAATATACATAGATTAAGGGCTGTTGATATTTAGGCCTTTGGAATTTGTATTTTAAATATAGTGTTCAGATTGTAATGGGTATGTTTTTGCCATCTGGTCTACTCACTACTTTATTTTGCAAAACAACCCAAGACTTACTTTATGTTGCTTTGTTTAGTATCTTTTGAATTCCCCCAGAAGAGTTGTTTTCAAAGCAAACATTCCAAAATGAATGTGGCTCTTCAATGGAATGTCATTGTGCTTGAAGTATTTCTTTTCTTGTTGTAATTCTAAATGACAGGATCACTTGAGCTTCTTTCTCTCCCCTCCATATCTTTACAGGAGCAGGGACTTTGTGTAATCTGGGGTGAAAGTAAATTATAATATATTTAAGTTTATTCCTAAAACTATCTGTTTTCTATTTTGGAGTAGATTGAACCAAGAGAGAGTTCACTGGTCTTAAAAAGGATGTTAGGTTACTGTGGGTACCGTGCTGGCTGTACACTTTGGCTGCTTCGAAGCATCGAATCAGTGTCACTGAGGAAAACAGCCGGAGCACCTCCCTGACCGGTCCAGTTAAGGAGGAGCACACGGACGCCCTGGCCGCTCGCCGGCAGTGTCAGGAAGGCAGAGCCAGTCAGTGCGTTCAGCAGAAGGAGCTACTCTCCTTTTTTTCTGAGATGACAGAGCAATGTTTGCTTCTCCTTTTATTCCCAAAGAAAGAAAGCTAAGGGAGATATATATATATATATTTGTGTATCTAGAACAGTCATATTTTGTCACTACTTTATCATCAACCTGTTATATGTTAGGATAACTGAATATAATATGGAATATTAAGTTTGACTATGTCAGGTTTTAAGATATAGTTGAAGTTCTTAAGAATTTTTTTTCTATTTGATCTAAAATATTTCTATTGTATCTAATCAGAACTATCTTACTACAGCAAATTCATACCACTGTTTACCAGCTAATTGACAGTATAGATCAGTATCACCATGTAGCATTTTATTTTGTCATCTTTACATTATGATGAATTTGACTTGGCTAATTACAAAAAACACAGATTTAAACTAGACTTACCTTTGCAAGGAAGATTTTAGAACATAAATGCTATATTTCATAAGAAACCACTTTCATATTATCAATTACATATTTAGTTTTTAAAAGGAGGAAGATTACTATTAAGCCACATGGTATTTTGGAACATTGAAGGAATTTTTTCTTTCTCTGAAGAGGATTGTACAATTATATTTTTATGGAAAATAAAATATCTTCACCAGAACCATCTCAAATCGTCTGTTTTACAATACTGAAATCTGTCTGTAAACACACAGGGTAGCTCAAAAGAGTGGCCGTGAGGCAGAAGAACTGGTCTTAGGTCCACTTTCTTAGGTCACTTTGAATTTAATCTGTCAGCCTATTTCTTCATTTATTGAAAAGGAGGAAGATAACTTTTACGGAGTAATTGGTAAGCCAAATCACAGTTAGGAAAAACTGTTGGTTAAACAGTAAAAACTGCATTCAGTTTAAACATTCACATTATGCCTGTGTTAGGATTTAAATCATTAAAGACAAATAGGCTTACTGAATAAACCAGAATCTAAATATGTTTTGCTGTAGGTATCAGCCTTCCCCGCTCTTTATTTATTTTTTTGGGAGAGGTTTTTGCTATAGGAGCGTTCACTTACCAGACAGAGAGACAGAGATAGAAAGTGAGAAATCACCCCCCAGGGGGGATGGCCACGCCGCAATCCCTTCTCCTCCATTCTCCTCTTGAGATCTTGGGCACGCATGCACATGCGCCCGGCGTGAGTTTTAAGCCACCAGGTCTGGGACGCGAACCATGGTGGACTACATGGGAGTCTAGCGACATAGCCATTACGCTAACTGCTGGTTCCAGCCTTCCCCGCTCTTTTTAAGCTTTTTCATTATGTCTGTACTTAGAATGGTGTAGCTGAAGGGTCTTTAGCAATAATAGACTTCTATTAATTAAGCTAACAACCAGTGTTCCAACTGGCTATATCACCGTACAGTTAACTTCATAAACGTTCAGGCTGCTAGGTAACTTGACTCTCTTTTTCCCTGTGCAGTCCATTTTTCTTAACTGTAGGTTGGTCATGAATCAGAGCCAGGACTGCCTTGTAAGGCCGTGCCTTCTGTGCATTGCACGAAGGAACTCAGTTCAGGAGGCAAAAGGGACTGCATGCTAGCTCACACTGCCCGCAACAAGCTATATGGAAGAAGGGCCACCTCCATCTGCTCTCCAAGGTGCACAAGTGGCAGAGGACGCCCAGAAGAGCTGCCTTTTGTGTACAGGGGATACCGTATTTATTTGTTTGTTTATATTTGCACTCGCCAAAGAGAGACTGAGAGAAAAAGAGCAGAAAGGTGAGAATGTGCCCCATCCCACCCCCACCCCCGTGGGAAGTAAAAAAGAGGTAAACAGTTGTGTACTGGTAGATTTGCAACAACTGATCTTGGTTGGAGGGGGCCTGATTTGTATCTGCCAATTTCTGGGATGGAAGTATTTTCACCAAGGCTGATTTCAAGCTCCTGTGTTGTCGACTACCTTCTAAAATTTTAAAATTTAGGAATTGGCTCTTGTAAGCATGTACGAGCCAATTTGATGTCACAGGATAACCTATAATATTAGGTTGTTGGTAGATTCATGATATATTTTACTATGCAAAATGAGTCATGACTTTCCTGATGACCCTACATACGGTATGAGGGTAGACTATTGACTTTCATCTGAAGGTAAACAATACCCAACAAAAGTTGACAAAAGATAACGTATTATCTCATGTAATTAATGAAGGTTAATAATGGCATTAAGGATCCAGGATCTTTCCTTTCTACTTCTCTGCCAACCTCAGCAGACTGGCTGCTCCCCTCAGCTCATCTCAAGGTGGTAAGATGACAAGGACCACTCTCGCAACTGGATCTAAGGAAAAAAAGCTTTTTCTTACACACTACTTTTTTCTCCAGGGTAACTTAATGACATCTACCATCAAATTCATTTTGACCTGGCAACTCCAGTTTTACAGACTTAGGCATCAGATACATTGGCTCTTGGGTTCAAAGATATCTGAGCATGGGAACCAGCAGTTAGCGTAATGGCTATGTCGCTGGACTCCCACGTAGTCGACCGTGGTTCACGTCCTGGACCCGGTGGCTTAGAACTCACGCCGGGCGCATGTGCGTGCGTGCCCAAGATCCCAAGAGGAGAATGGAGGAGAAGGGATTGCGGCATGACCATCCCCTCTGGGGGGTGATTTCTCCCTTTCTGTCTCTTATGTCTCTGTCTGTCTGGCGAGCGCATGCGCCCTATAGCAAAAAAACTCTCCAAAAAAAAAAAAAAAAAAAATCTGAGCATGATGTTTCCTGCCTCATCATCTGTAAGAACAAAGGATTAGAATCACGAGCCGGCAGACGGCGTGGTGGTGGAGGCAGTGGACTACCACATGACTACTCATGGTTCAAGTCCTGGATCTGGCGACTTTCTTTTTTTCTCTCTCCCTAAACTAAAGAAAAATAATGAAATAAAATGAAATAATTATTTTTTTAAAAAAAGATGAGAAACAACTTAAATGGCCACTCACAAGGGGACGGTTTGGGTCAGCCCTGTGGCTGCATGCTTGAGGGAGCTAGAGCCCACGTGGCAATCATGCAGTGTGAGTCCCGGATCCGGTGAGACACGCTGGGCAGGTGGTGTGTGTGCATGTCTGAAGTCATGACAGGACAGCAAGACAGAGGAAAAGGGATTGCGACATGGCCACATCCCAGAGGGGTGCTTTCTCCCTCTCCCTGCCCCTCCTCGCTTGTCTCCCTCCAATGAGCACATGTGCCCTCTAGCAAAAATTTAAAAACAATAAATGGGCAACCCATTTTTCAGGGCTCCTTCCTTCTTGGGAGCTCTGTTTTTCCTTTCCTCTCTTTTAATAAACTTCCTGCTTTGCTACACCCAAATAAATAAATGAAAATTTAAATTAAAAAAAATAAAATCAATATATGGCACATCTTTACCATGGCATTATTTTCTTGAGAATTAAAAAAAAACATGTACTTATTTATTTGTTTGTTGTCATTTATCAAGGGACCAGGTTCAGGAGTCAGTTGGTCATGTGGGAATCCAGCACCTTAATCAGCACGCCACCTACGGGCCCCCTTGCAATGGCATTTTATGCAGTCATTAAAAAGAATATCCTGACCCAGCCTGGTGGTTGGATAGTCGCAAACTAAACTGCAGTGCTGGAAGCCACATGGCTGACCGGGGTTTGGATCCTTGGGGTGGTCTGAAAAACACACTGGGCACACATGCATCTGGCCAGGATACTGAGACGCTGGAGGACTGAGGGAAGGGTCACAGCATCACTGGGCCCTGTGGAGAGTGCTCCTGCCCAGCCCCTCCTTTCTCTCATGATCCTCACACTCTCTGTCAGGAATAAAATAAAAATCCTAGGCTGGCCCCATCGTGCAGTGTTAGCCACTCTGCACTGGGAACGAGATTCCACTGGGCCAACCCCAGTTTGACTCATAGCACCAGAGGCTTGAAAAACACACTAAGCCTGTGTATGTGTGTACCCCAAATTCTGACGGGATAAAGAAATGGAGGAAAAAGAATTAGTACACGACCAGGCCCCATTGGGGGTGTTTTCTCTCTCTATCTCTTTCTCTGGCAAGCACACGTGCCCTCTGGCATCAAAAAACATTCTAATATGGAGGGATCATTAAGACATATTAAGTGAGGGGCCAGCAGGTGGCATAGTAGTTGGGGTGCTGGACTCCCATGTGGCTCACCACTGTTCAGGTCCCAGACCAGGCGGCTTTCTTTCTTACTTTCGCTCTCTCTCTCTCTCTCTCTCCCTGTCTCTTTCTGGTGAATTCAAACTAACAACAACAATAATAAATAGAATTAAATAAACAATTATTTTTAAAAAGACATATCAAGTAAAAAATATCAAATAGTTTGTATAATGTGATCTTAGTTGTATTATTATTATTATTATTTTTTTTAAAGAGGGTTTTGCTATAGGGTGCATGCACTCGCCAGAAAGACAGAGACAGAGAGACAGAAAGTGAGAAATCACCCACGGATGATGGCATGCCACAATCCCTTGTCCTCCATTCTCCTCTTGGGATCTTGGGCATGCACACACACGTGCCCAGTGTGAGTTTAAGTCACCAGGTCCGGGACTCAAACCACAGTCACCTACATGGGAGTCCAGCAACATAGCCATTATGCCAACTGCTGGTCCCGCTTGTTGTATTATTAAGGGGTGTGATATATATATTCATATACAGTACTTACTTTTAATGTATTTTTGTATTTAAAAAATATTTTTAATTTAATTTTATTATTAAATTTGCTATAGGCCATGTGCACTCACCACACAGAGACAGAGATAAAAGTGAGAAAGCAAGTCACCCGGTCTGGGACTTGAACCACAGTCAGCCATGTTAGAGACCAGCACCTTAGCCACCATGCCACCTGCTGACCCTAGGATTTATGGGTACTCTTAGAGGTTTTTTGCCTTAGAGTGCGTGTGCTCATCGGGGAGAGAGAGAGAGAGAGAATGTGAAAGGGAAAGTAAGAAGTCATCCCCCGGGGGGATGGCCACACTGCAATCCCTTCTCTTCCCAGGATCTTGGGTGCACACACACACACCCCTGGTGTGATTTTCAAGCTACCGGGTCCAGCACTCAAATCAAGGTTGGCTATGTGGGAGTCCAGCCACATAATTGTTATGCCATCTGCTGGCCCCAAGGATTTATGATTTTTTTTTTTTTTTTTGGAGAGATTTTTGCTGTAGGGCACATGCACTCGCCAGACAGAGAGAGAGAGAGAGAGACAGAGAGAAAGAAAGCGAGGAATCACCCCCCAGGGGGGATGGCCACGCCGCAATCCCTTCTCCTCCATTCTCCTCTTGGGATCTTGGGCACGCACGCACACGCACCTGGTGTGAGTTTTAAGCCACTGGGTCCGGGATATGAACCGCGGTCGACTACATGGGAGTCCAGTGACATAGCCATTACGCTAACTGCTGGTTCCAGGATTTATGATTTTTAAAAAATTAAAAAACTGAGGGCCAGCAGGTGGCATGGTGGCTAAGATGCTGGACACTCATGGCCAACCACAATTTGAGTCCTGGACCTGGTGGCTTGCTACTTCACTTTCCCTCTCTCTCTGGTCAAATTAAAGTAAATGAATGAATAAATAAAATTAAATAAATAAATAATTTGAAAAGAAATTAAAAAAAACCTTTATCTCTGGTGAAGGGTACTGGAAGACAAGAAATTCAGGAGAAGAGCAAAATCTACTTTTCACATCTTTCTTTTGTAAGACAGAGTCAAAAATGGTCTCCAATGATTCCTTCCTCCTGGCAGTCACACTGTGTAATCTCCTCCCCGGAGCATGGGCAGGACCTGTGGTGTGCCTCTGAACACTCAGGGGAGGGGAGGGGATGTCACTGCTATGACTAGGTAACGTACGATAGTGACTTCTCTCTTACCAGCAGTCTCCTCTCTCTCGCTCTCTCTCTCTCCTCTGTGGATCAAGCTGCCGTTAACTGTAGAGACCCAACTGCAAGGAGCTGACAGTGGCCTCCAGCCAAGGACCAGCAAGAAACAGGCCCTTAGTCGAAAGCCCTTGACGAGCTGAATTCTGATGATAACATGGGGGCCTGAAAGCAGGTCACACCTCGGATGAGCCTTCAGTTGAGACTCCAGCCCTGGGTGATACCCTCATTGCAGTCTTTGGAATCAGACGATGCAGTTAAGCTATGTCCAAATTCCTGACCCATACAAACTAAAAGATAATAAATACATGCATGTTTGTGTGTGTGTGTGTGGTTTAGTTTTGTTACAGGGCAGGTGCACTCACCAGAGAGACAGATAGAGGGAAAGTGAGAAATCAGCCCCTCAAGGAGGATGACCCAGCCTCAGTCTCGTCTCCTCCATTCTTCTCTTAGGATTTCGGTCATGCACACACATGTGCCCAGCATGGTTTTCTTTTTCTTTTTAAAGAATTATTTATTGAATTTTATTTATTCATTCATTTATTATTGTTATTTTTTCATTTGACCAGACACTTACACACAGAGAGAGAGAGAGAGAGAGAGAGAGAGAGAGAGAAAGCATCCCTCCAGGTCTGGGATGAACCGTGGTCAGCATGTGGGAGTGTCTAGTGTGTTAACCACCACGCCACCTGCTGGTCCCCCCCCAGCATGTTTTTCAACCCACTGGGTCCAGGACTTAAACTGCAAAGTCAGCCCTGTGGGATCCAGCTGCCTTAACCACCACACCACCAGCTGGCTCTGTATGTTGTTTTAAGCCGCCAAATTTGGGGATAATTTGTTATGTAACAATAGATAACTCATACCGTTGTTTCATTTTCCCTTAAATGTGTACTCCATATTCAATTAAGACTGTTTAAAGTATCTTCCAAAGTGACAACAAGAAAACCAAAAACAACCTACTTTCCTTTTTCTCAGAAGTTTCCATATTCACAGAGAAATTGCTATGTTACACTTTTAGGTTCCCAAAACAGTGTGCTCTGCATAAGCCATCTAAACATTTCCATCATTGGAAAGGAATACCCCTCCTTGTAAATTAATCAGTGGTCCTTTGGTTGACGTACTTGAGTTTCCTATCAGGCTAACTAGGTAGAGGAGAGTCAGCTTTGTGTAGTGGATCAAAAGCCTAAGCCTCGGGAACCAGCAGTTAGCGTAATGGCTATGTCGCTGGACTCCCACATAGTCGACCGCGGTTTGCGTCTCGGACCCAGTGGCTTACAACTCACGCCGGGCACGTGTGCGTGCGTGCCCAAGATCCCGAGAGGAGAATGGAGGAGAAGGGATTGCGGCGTGACCATCCCCCCTGGGGGGTGATTTCTCGCTTTCTGTCCCTCTGTCTCTGTCTGTTTGGCAAGCGCACACGCCCTATAGCAAAAACCTCTCAAAAAAAACCCCAAAAAACATATTCAGTGTCCAACTGGCAGAATATAGTCTTTTTATTTTTTAAAAGAATTGTTTATTCATTATTTCCACCTGTCATTATTATTTTTTAATTTGACCAGAGACAGAGAGAGAAAGGGAAAGCGAGAAAGCAAGCCACCAGGTCTGAGACTCAAACCGCAGTTGGCCATGTGGGAATCCAGCACCTTTAACCACCATGCCACCTGTAAGCCCCAGAATATAGTCTTATCTATTTATTTTAATTAATTTTGTTTGTTTGTTTGTTTGTCTGCTATAGGGCACATGCACTCCCTGGATAGAGAGGGAAAAAAATGTGAGAACTCACCCTCAGAGGGGATGGCCGCACTGCAATCCCTTTTCCTCCATTCTTCCCTTGGGATTTGGGACACATGTACCCAGTCTGTTTTTCAAGCTGCTGGGTCTCGGACTTGAACCACACTGTTGGCCATATGGGATCCAGTCACCTTAACCTCCACACCACCTGCTAGTCCCAGAATATAGTCTTCTCAAAGAGACAGGAAGCAGAATGGAGAGGATTCATTAATAATCCCCAAAGGAATTTTAGTCTCTTATATCTATTGTATCCATTGTGGAAAAACAGCTAAAACTGCCTTGCTGTTTTGCTGCTAAAAAACAGATTATGTTCTCAAGCCTCCAGACCTACGCCATGATCCTGAAGTCAGGCGCACAGGTACTAATCTCTAGAGAGTCCAGTGCTTTTTGGGGGCCATTCTTCCGTAGAACTAAGATCACACATCCTCTAAGTTACAGGTGAATTCAAACTGTAGAACATTTGTGGAACTCAGTCAAGGCTGGTGAGTCCATAAAATAATCCTTTTAAGGAGACTTCTTTTTTTTTTTTTTTTGAGAGGTTTTCACTATAGGGTGCGTGCACTCACCAGACAGACAGAGAGAGACGTAGAGACAGAAAGCAAGAAATCACCCCCCAGGGGGGGGATGGTCATGCCGCAATCCCTTCTCCTCCATTCTCCTCTCGGGATCTTGGGCACGCACGCACATGCGCCCGGCATGAGTTTTAAGCCACCAGGTCCGGGACGCAAACCGCGGTCGACTACGTGGGAGTCCAGCGACATAGCCATTACGCTAACTGCTGGTTCCCTGGTTTTTTTTTTTTTTTTTTTTTTTTTTTAATTTCAGATTTTTGCCATAGGGCGTGTGCATTCACTGGAAAGAGACAGAGGTAGGCGACCAGCAGTTAGCATAATGGCTATGTCACTGGAGTCCCATGTAGTTGACCGCAGTTTGAGTCCTGGACCTGGTGGCTTAAATTCACGCCGGGCACGTGTGCATGTGTGCCTAAGATCCTGAGAGGAGAAGGGATTGTGGTGTGGCCATTGCCCCTGGGGGGAGTGATTTCTCACTTTCTGTTTCTCTGTCTCTTTCTGTCTTTCTAATGAGCGCACAACCCCTATAGCTAAAAGCCTCTCAAAAAAAAAAAAAAAAAAAAAAAAAGAGAGAGACAGAGGTGAGAGGAGGCAGAGAAATCACCTCCCGGAGGGATGGTCAGGCCTCAATCCCTTCGCCTCCATTCTCCCCCAGAGATTTGGGGCACACATGTACGTGCACCCAGCATGTCTTTCAAGTCACCAGGTCTGGGACTCAAATAGTACATTCAGCCATGTGCGATCCGGGGCCTTAAATCCCACGGCACCTGCTGGCCCAAGGAGGCTTTTTTCGAGAAAGAATACAGACCACTTGTGTGTATTCATGCAAAATGTTCAGAATGGTCCAGATTGCAAGGGCTGAAACAATGAATGGGATTCTGAAAGGAATGAGGTGGGCCCCAAATGAATTGAGTCTAAAATAAATTCAGCTGCCATTGTAGCAGCACGCGCACATTTACTTGTAGGCAAACTCTAGATGATGCCGCAATGAAAAAGTCCATGCGTTCTCTGAGTCTAATGATAAAAAGGAACAGAAAAGCGAGGGCTCCGGCAAGTGTGGGTGGCTCTGCTGCCAGTGTGGTGGTCTGATGGGGTTTTTCAAAATGATCACATTTGTAAAATGGGTTTAAAACAATATTTTGACTAGAGTTTTCACGTCTGTAAAGGGTATTAATTATTTCGGAATCCCCTCCAATGTTTAGATGCCTTGTGTTTTGAACACACTGATTGATTAGTTAATCTACAGCTGCTTCTGGAGGCCCAGCAATTGTCCCTGTCTTGTTGCTAGGAGACCAGGGCCCCTGTGAATGTGCGCTGTGACAGGCCTTGTGAAGAGGCGGTGGGCTCTGCCCGCTCGCCACAGTGCCACCACGTGGTCACTCCGCAGAACTGCTGGAGAAGGTTGGTTTGCTCCCAGGGCTCTCTAATTGCGCCATTCTAAGGTCATCCCTTTTCCAGATGAATTAGCACGTTAACTGAACAGCGGGGAATTCTGTACTCTTTTCATAGTCTTCTTCACACAGTGACGATTTTTTAATCCAATAAATGAATCATGCCTCAGCAAGGAGAATGGCAAAGTGGAAAGAATGCTGAACTGAACATTTAGTTCACCCCTCACTTCAGAGCTCTTCTGGTCTTAATTTCCTCTTGAACCTAAACAATAAAGGGCTTGGGCTAAGTTTCCCTTCTGCTCTAAAAGTCTCTAATTCTTCTTTTCTTTAAATAATTATTTATTTAATTGTCTTTTTTCTTTTGAGAGGTTTTTGCTATAGGGCGCATGCGCTAGCTGGAGAGACACAGAGAGACAGAGACAGAAAGCGAGAAATCATCCCCCAGGGGGATGCCCACACTGCAATCCCTTCTCCTCTAGTCTCCTCTCAGGATTTTGGGCACACGCGCACATGCACCCAGCCTGAGTTTTAAGCTGCTGGGTCCAGGACTTGAACTGCGGTTCAACTGGGAGTCCAGCGATGCCATCTGCTGGTCCCTTTAGTTGTATTTGTTTCTTTTTTCTTTTTTTTTTGTAGAGGAGAGAGAGAGAGACAGAGATAGTGAGAGGGAAGGTGAGAAATCACCCCCCAGGGAGATGGCCATCCCGCAACCCCTTCTCCATTCTCCTCCTGGGATCTTGGGCGTACTCCTGGCGTAAGTTTCAAGCCACCGGATTGGGGACTCGAATGGCAGTTGAGCTTGTGGGAGTGCAGTGACATAACCACTACACCATCTGCTGGCTCCCTTATTATTACTTTTTAAATTTTTGCTATAGGGCACATGTGCTCAACAAAAAGAGAAAAAGAGAGGACAAAGTGACAAAGCAAGTGACCAGGTCAACTCAAACCATGGTCATCCATGTGGAGAGTCCAGTTCCTTAACCACCACGCCACCTGCTGGCCCCTAAAATCTCTATTAGCTACTTTTACATATGGTTCTTCCAGTAGGTGGCGTGGTGATTAAGTGCTGGGTACTCCCACATGGCCGACCATGGTTCAAGTCCCAGACCTGGTGGCTTCCTTTCTCCCTTTCCCTCTCTCTCTCTCTCTCTCTCTCTGGTCAAATTAAAATAAATGAATGGATAAATAAAATGAAATAAATAATAAAAAACCCCTGCTGTTTTAAAAGAAAGAACTATTTGATTTTTATTTATTTTATTTTTTTTACCAGAGAGAGATAGAGAGAAGGAAATTAAGAAAGCAAACTGCCAGGTCTGGGACTCAAACCACAGTCAGCCACGTGGGACTCCAGCGCCTTAACCACCATGCAACCTGGCCACCCCACATATGGTTCCTATAGAGAAGCATAACCTTGAAGCTGAACCTGGTCAAGTAACTCCAACTGAATTTGGTTTGGTCCTTCAAAATGAGTTGAGCAAATGGCAGCAAAGATGGAAGGGCGAGAGGCTGGCAAGTGGCGTAGTACTTAAGGGCGCTGGACTCCCACATGGGTGACCGTGGTTCAAGGCCCGGACCTGGCAGCTTGCTTTCTCACTCTCTCTCTCTTTCTCTCTCTCTCACTCTTGCTCTCGCTCTCTACATCTCTGGTCAAAATGTAAAATAAATAAAGTTAAATAAAATAATTATTAAACAAAAAAAGATGGACGGGTGAAGGATCTGTCTGTGACCACGAAGGCAGTCCAAACTGCCAACCCTCTCTGGCCAGTGACTCTACTTCCCCCATTCTTGGTGGAGGCAGATCTGAGTACAATTGCCCTTCCTGAGCGAGAAGTCTGGCCCAGAGAATCAGCTTTAGGTATGTGGGGCAAACCCAGGCTGGAAGGCGCACCAAGAAGGTGGGTAAGGCTGCTTTCATGAAGATCTGAAGAATGGGGAAAATTCAAATTTCCCCTCAAAGGAGGGACCAGCAGTTGGCGTAATGGCTATATCGCTGAACTCCCACGTAACTGACCATGGTTCGAGTCCTGGACCCGGTGGCTTAAAACTCATGCTGGGTGCATGTGAGTGCGTGCCCAAGATCCCGAGAGGAAAATGGAGGAGAAGGGATTGTGGTGTGGCCATCCTCCCTGGGGGGTGATTTCTCGCTTTCTGTCTCTCTGTCTCTCTCTGTCTGTCTGGTGAACGCACGCACCCTACAGCAAAAACCTCTCCAAAAAAAAAAAAATTTCCCCTCAAAGGAAGCATCCCTATTCCTTCCCCTGAGAATTCACAGGAGCCTGGAACCGGCTGGAATCGCCTCTGCCCTGAACCGCTCTCCCGCTTTCCTGAGCTCCTGTTTAGAGGTCACGTGGACCCAGATCCATGGTGCACTTCGGAGTGAGCCTGGTAAAAGAAACCAGTTTTCCTATTCGCCCCGTAGCCTGACCCAAGTTCTTGCCGAGTGACGTGCGAGCCGGTGCGTGACATTCTTGGGTCACTAGGGCGGAAGCAAATCTCCAGCAGCCTGTGCGTGAGACCCGGTTTCCTCCAACGTCAGCATCAACCGGGACGCCAAGAACCCTGAATATTAATCCAAACTAAACAAAATACAGCGGATTACCAAAACCCCGAGCGAACACAGCTGGATGACATAGGTCATGAGACTCTGGGGCTCTCTATTTTGATTTCACGTTTTTATCATTATTTGGGGGATAAAAAAAACAACTTTCTACAAGAGCTTGCGTAGGGTTGTCTCACTGAACTTCTACTTGCTCGGGTAAACTCACAGAACATAAAGGACAGAATGGAGCCTGGAAAATACGTAATGTAACTCTTAGTTTGAGACCCTGAAAACATATAAACACAAATTAAACTTCTTACAATCTAATCGTAATAATATACCATTTAAAAAGATAAAAAATAGCGGACAGCAGGTGGCAAAGCAAACTGCCAGGTCTGGGACTCAAACCGCTGGTGAAGGTGCTGGACTCCCACATGACTGACCATGGTTTGAGTCCTGGACCTGGTCCCTTGCTTTCTCCTCTCTGTCTGGTGAGCACACATGCCCTACAGCCAGCTTAGAAAAATAATTTAAAAATTTTAAAAAGGCAAAAAATAGGGCAGGCAGGTGGCGTGACAGATACAGGCACTGGATTCCCATATGGCCAACTACAGTTCGAGTCCCGGATCTGGTGACTTGCTTTCTCGATTTCTCCCTCTCTGTCTCTCCTTGATCAAGTTCAAAAATAATGATAATGATAAAATTAAATAATTCTTTTAAAAAAAGACAAAAAATAAATACTGAAAAGATCCTCTTTACTTGTTAACAAGTCTGAACCACAAAATTCAAGGGCCAAGAGAAATAAATATCTGCCTAATTTTGGGGCCAGCGGGTGCCCTAGAGGTTGAGGGAGCAGGATTCCCACATGGCTGACTGCAGTTCAAATTCCAGACCTGGCGGCTTGAAAAGTTGTGTATGCATGTATGTGCTCAAAATCCCAAGAGGGGAATGGAGGGAGAGGGGACTGTGGTGTGGCCATCCCTCTGGAGGGTGCTTTCTCACTTTTTTTTTGATAGTATCTTTTTTTCTTTAATATATACTGTTTATTCATTCATTCATTTTAATTTGACCAAGGAGAGAGACAGAGAGAGACAGACAGTGAGAAAGCAAGTCACCAGGTCCAGGACAAAAATCGTGGTTGGCTATGTGGGAGTGTCTAGCTCCTTAACCACCACGCCACCTGCTGGTCCCCCATCACTTACGTTTTCTTCCTTCCTCCCTTCCATCCTTCCTGCCTTCCTTCCTCTCTTTCTTTCTGTTTCTGTCTCCAGCGAGTACATGCAACCTATAGCAAAATTTTAAAACAAGATTAAAAGGCCAGATTCTCTAAGACTTTAGACTTCTCTACCAAGGCAGGCTGTGGAGGCCTGTCAAGGCCTGGATGCTCTCTACAGAGACATCTGCTATAGTTTAAATATATCCCCCCCAACAAAACTGATATGTTGAGCCACTGTAACTGGATGAAGAGAGTGAAAATTTGATCTAATTATGGTGTCAAAAAGGCAAAGCTTTTGGGGTCAGCAGGTGGGACAGAGGCTAAGGTGGCTGGAGCCCACAGAGCAGACTGCACGGTCTGACCCAGACCTGACAGCTGGAGAAACACGCCTGGATGCTTGCATGCCAAAACCCACTCTCCTGAGAGAACGCAGGTGGCCATTCCGCCAGGGGTGACTGCTCACTTTCTCTCTCTCCAGTAAGCACTCGCACCGTATAGCAACACTAACAACGCCATTAAGCCATGAGCTGCATATACCTGTATTTTTACACATCACCCCGATTCAGGTATCTTCTGTTCTTAGTCACAAATGGACTAGAACATCTGAAATGTTCCTAAAAGAGCAAGAGACCTGTAGTTAGAGGACCCCTGTTTGAGTACCAGTGATGTCACGTTCTAACTTGGGCGAGTCACATAACGTGAGTCCCAGTTTCCTCGTCTACGTAACGACCTACTAAATCCACCGCAGAAGTGTTGAGAGGCTGCCACAAGATGATGTGTGTACAACTGGAGTCATTATTTGCAGCTTTAACTAGGGTGTGGAAGTCCGTGCCAGTCGTGTCTATAGGTCCTAGAGTTGAAATACTGGAGCCCTGGGAACCAGAGAAGAACACCCAGGTTAGCACAGGGAGAGCATGGGCTGGGCCAGGAGAGAGCAGGGAGGAAGCTCCGGCTAGGGAAGGGGCCTCCTGGCTGAGTTTCTAGGAGAAAGAAGGCAGCCCCTGACCTCGCTGTCCTGGGGGCAGAGGTAGGGCTGGGCAGAAGGGTTTGTGCTTGAATGGTTGAGCACGGAGAAATGCTGCCATCTGTCAGTTCTCCTTTTGGCGTTTTCTAGCAAGGGCGCCTGCTCATTTGTTGTGTGTTACTCAAGGAACGGAGGTAACGTGTAGATGCAGAGGTGGGACAGAGATGTGAATGGTACGTCACTCTGACTTAGTGTTCAAAGCCTCATCAATTGCTTAGAGGAGGAAATCAAGAAAAAGAGAAATTAGGCAACTTTGTAAGCTTCCTGTCCCTAAGAAGCTGGATTAAAATCCAACCACAGGGGCTGGCACGTGGCATGGTGGTGAAAGGTGCTGGATTCCCACATGGCTGACAGTGGTTCGAGTCCTGGACTTGGCAGCTTGCTTTCTTATTTTCCCTTTCTTTCTCTATCTCTCTCTTGTCAAATTAATAACAAATAGAATTCAATAAATAATTTTTTTTTTTTTTTTTTTTTTTTTTTTTTTTTTTTTTTTTTTTTTTTTTTTTTTTTTTTTTTTTTTTTTTTTTTTTTTTTTTGGAGAGGTTTTTGCTATAGGGCGCGTGCGCTCGCCAGACAGACAGAGAGAGACAGAGAAATAGAAAGCAGGAAATCACCCCCCAGGGGGGATGGCCACGCCGCAATCCCTTCTCCTCCATTCTCCTCTCGGGATCTTGGGCACGCACGCACACGCGCCCGGCGTGAGTTTAAGCCGCCGGGTCCGGGACTCGAACCGCGGTCGACTACGTGGGAGTCCAGCGACATAGCCATTACGCTAACTGCTGGTCCCAATAAATAATTTTTTTTGAGAGATTTTTGCTATAGGGCTCGTGCGCTCACCAGAAAAACAGAGAGAGACAGAGAGACAGAAAGCGAGAAATCACCCCCCAGGGGGAATGGCCACACTGTAATCCCTTCTCCTCCATTCTCCTCTCGGGATCTTGGGCACACACACACATGTGCCAGGTGTGAGTTTAAGCCACCAGGTCCGGGACTTGAACAGCAGTTGACTACATGGGAGTCCAGCAACGTAGCCATTATGCCATCTGCTGGTCCCCAATAAATAATTCCTTATTTTCAAAGAATTATTCTATTTAACTTTATTTATTTTAATTTTGACCAGAGAGGGACACAGTGAGAGAAAGTGAGAGAGGGAAAGTAAGAAAGCAAGCCACCAGGTCTAGGACTTGAACTGTGGTTGGCCATATGGGAGTTCAGTACCCTTAACCACCACACTACCTGCTGGCCCCCATAATTCCTTAAAAAAAAAAAAATCTGGGGCTGGCAGGTGGCATGGTGGTTAAGGCTGCTGGGTTCCCACATGGTTGATTATGGTTTGAGTCCTGGACCTGGCGGCTTTCTCTCTCTCTCTCTGGTCAAATAAAAGTAAATAAATAAATAAAGTTAAGTAAAATAATTCTTTAAAAAAATATACAACCACAGAAGACTTCCTAGCAAGTTCGATATATTCCAATACCTGGAGAGCTTTTGCCAGCTGGTCTGGCCAGGGGTTACCCGGAGGAAGATAATGTGAAAATATACACAAATTAGCCCTTCAGAAATGTTGCTTCGTAGGAGAGATACAAACTCGAGATATGTGACAAGGAAAACTGGAACAGAAGCCAATAGGAGTGAAAATCCAGTAGAAAGGAGACGAAATAAAACTACGTTGGATGATTATTCCAAGACTGTGTGTCTGGCTTATGTTTTATGGACATAATAGTAAATAAAAAGAAGGAAAGCATTTTCTTTCCTTTTTTTAAAAAAAAAAAAGATTTTTTACCATAGGGCACGTGGGCTTGCTGAAGAGAAACAGAAGGAACGTGAGCCATCACCTCCTGGAGGATGGCCACACTACATTCCCTTCTCCTCTGTCTACTCAGGACTTGGGGCACACACACGCACTCGCATGTTTTTCAAGCCTCTGGGTATGGGACTCGATCTGGGAAGTTGGCCATGTGGTATCCAGCACCTTAACCACCATCCCACCTGCTGGCCTGGCGTCTTCTTTTGATTTTTTAAAGATTTATTTAATTTTCTAAAAAGAATTATGTAATTTTGTTTATTCATCCATTTATTTATTATTTTTTGGAGGGGTTTTTGCTATTGGGAGTGTGTGCTTGCCAGAAAGACAGAGACAGAAAGCAAGAAATCACCCCCCCAGGGGGATGGCCATGTTGCAATCCTTTCTCCTCCATTCTCCTCTCGGGATCTTGGGCACGCATGCACACATGCCTGGCATGAGTTTAAGCCACTGGGTCCAGACTCGAACCGCGGTCGACTACATGGGATTCCAGTGACATAGCCATTACACCGATTGCTGGCCCCTCATCCATTTATTTTAATTTGACCAGAGACAGAGATGTGAGCCACCACGTCCAGGATTTGAACTGTGGTCAGCCATGTGGGAGTGTCCAGCACCTTAACCACTATGCCACGTCTGGCCCCAAGATTTATTTAATTTTATTATTCTTAAATTTGACCAGAGAAAGACAAAGAAGGGGGTAGGGGAGTGAGAAAGCAAGCTGCCAGGTCCATAATTCGAACTGTGGTCAGTCATGTGGAGTCAAGCGCCTCAACCATGCCACCTGCTGGCCCCAGCATTTTCTTTTTTTTTTCTTTTCTTGGAGAGGTTTTTGCTAAAGGGTGTGTACGCTCGCCAGAAAGACAGAGAGAGACAAAAAGCAAGAAATCAACCCCCCGGGGGGATGGCCACGCCGCAATCCCTTCTCCTCCATTCTCCTCTTGGGATCTTGGGCACGCACGCACACACATCCGGTGTGAATTTAAGCTGCTGGGTCCGGGACTCGAACTGCGGTCGACTACATGGGAGTCCAGAGACATAGCCATTATGCTAACTGCTGGTCGCCAGCATTTTCTTTTTATACATGTAACTAACATAGAGAAATGTTGACTATAGTTCGAAGTGAATGCCTTTCCTAAAACAAAAACTAGAATAAACCCCACAAAACCTTAATCAATAAATCAAAACCTTTTACAAAATAAAACATGACCCTCAGAAAGTTAAGTGAAAAAAAAATGTAAGCAGCATCTGTTTTTGTACTTAAAGCTTTTTAATCTCTGGCACATAACAATAACTGAAAGAAATATGAGAAATTAGACAAAAGTATTTGGTGGATTTGAATTAATAGGCCAAGCAAGTTTTTTTTCCTTGGCTTCTCTGTCAAATGAATCATAGATTGAGTCTTTGGTTATAGTTTTGGCAACAGGAGGGATTTCTGAAATGCCAACGTAGTTCTTTTTGGCCATCCTCGAACTGGTTGTGATAGTATAGGCATTGCTTCGGTAACACTTCATCGAAGACATGCAGAAAGTCTCTTTCATCCCCCTCCTAAAATTGGCATTATAGATGGAATACAGAGTAGGTTTAGAGGCTGAAGAACTGAAGGATATCCATGTGATAGTTGTGAAAACAAGGGAGCTTTTCTTATAGTCCTGCTCATGGGGATGCCACAGCTGAGCTACGTGGAAAGGCAGCCAGGAGAGCACAAACAATAGATTCAAAATGAGGAACATCTTGATAGTTTTCACTTTTGTCCTTGGGACAATGTTCATTGTCCTTCTCACTGTTCGGCCGTCAGTGCCTATTCTCCAAATATACTTTATGACCTTCTGGTAAAATAAGATTATGAGGACAGATGGAATCACAAAGCCCACCAAGAAGTGGACGATGGTATAGGCAGTGCCTTCCCAGGAGGAAGGGAGGAAGTAGTTACAATGACTGTCCCAGTTGGAGCCGTAGAAAAAGAATACGGGGGTCACAAAGGCCGCGTCGAAGATCCACGATGCGGCGATCATTTTCTTGGCTTTTTCTCTGGACACCTTGAAGCTCAGAGGATAGACGATGGTGTAGAAGCGGTCTATGCAGATGGAGAGGAGAACGTAGATCTGGACGCCGGGCGTGAGATACTGGAAATAGCGCACGACCTTGCACAGTGCGCTGCCCAGGGTCCACCTGCCAGTGGTGAACTGGAGCAGGACGAAAGGTGTGCTGCCGATGCTGACGAGGAGATCGGCGCATGCCATGGAGACCACGAAGTAGTTGGTGGTGGACTGAGTCCTCCTGCTCCTGTGGATGACCAAACAGACCAGGGAATTGCCCAAGATGGAAAACAACCACAGGGTCCCAAAGAAAATGCCGGCCGTGGCCACCTCCCCAGGTTTCAGTCCGTACTGAAGGCCCGTCCTGTTGCTCATCCAGTTGCGCTCCTCAGATAATTCCGTCAGGTCATGGCTCGCCAGAGGTGTGGCTGTTTCGGTGCAGCTGTGGTTTTGGAGGGGCACCAGGAGTGTAGGAATAACCAGAGATGGCTTGCTGCTCTCCATTCTGTGAGCAAAAACCATATTCACTTTTTTTCTCTTAGTTCTGGATAAGGAAAGAAGAATGAGGCCTCCTGTTAAAATGGCATCACAGAGATTTTACTAAGGCTAAGAGTCTTACTTGACACCTGGATTGGCTGTCATCTGTTAATGGGGAGAACGCGTGCGCTGGCAGGAAAACGTAACTACTATCCCAAAACGCTCTAGCCTCGCTTCTTTTTCATTTTTGGAGCAGTTTCAGCTGTTCCCAGCTCAGGCTCTTTCTGGCGTTACCCTCTCTAGGGACCCTTATTCAAATATGGTAGAATGCATGCCAGGCCCTTCTCCTACACAGACCCTTATTCCCTTCACCCACCACAGGCCACGGAGAGTTAGGAAGATCAATCCTGGCTCACAACAAGGGTGTTACCACCAACCCAAGAACTGCTGGAATTCTGAGTAAGTAGGTGAGACGTCCCTAAATGTTTACACCGAGGTAATAAGGCTACAGGACAGGAACACTTGGGCAGATGGAAACACACAGATCCTGGCTACGGAAATAACTAAGAGGCGTCTGAATACAGACTGGTCGGCTCCTGGAAGGGCACTTCCTTAACGTTTTCAGATTTTCCATTACAGGTACATTATGGTAACGCATGGGGTAACAAATCAGCACTCCTCCATGAGTCAGAAGTAGCTCCTAACTTAATGACAGCTGAAAACAGACAGCTTTCTCTAAAAGATAATGCAGCTTGTGTACTCACAGCTGGCCACCTATCAACAACACAGATTTTGATGCTATTCTATTGTTGATTCAGAAATGACACACTGACTAAACAACATAAATGTATAAATAAATCACTAACCAAAGTTAAAAAAAAAAAAAAAAAGGAGGGGGCAGAAGGCAGCGTAGTGGTTAAAAGGTGCTGGACTCCCAAATGGCTGACCGGGTTCAAGTCCCAGACCTGGTGGCTTGCTTTCACACTTTCTCTCTTTATTTCTCTCTCTCTCTTTGTCACTTTCTGGTCAAATTAAAATAAATTTAAAAAGTTACATTAAAAAAAAAAAAAAGAACATACCAATGTCCTTTAAAGAATATAACCAGGACACTAGAGCCCTATGGCAGGCCCTGACTGATGCAGCAATCAGTAGCAAACTGAACTGCAATGCTGGAAGCCACGTGACCCACTGCAGGTGTGGATCTGCAAACCAGCTTGAAAACACACTGGGTATACGCATGCCTGCCCAAGATCCAAACGAGCTGGAGTTTCGGGAAAGGGGGCCACTGCATGATAAGACCATGTCAAGGGTGTTTTCTGTCCCCCTCCCTTTTTTTTTCAGTCTCTTGTATGCATGCAAGTCCACATGTGATCACGAATAAATGAACTTTTAAAAAATATATTTTAGGGACCAGCAGTTGGCATAATGACTATGTCGCTGGATTCCCATGTAGTTGACCGCGGTTCGTGTCCGGACCTGGTGGCTTAAAACTCACACCAGGCGCGTGTGCGTGCGTACCCAAGATCCCGAGAGGAGAATGGAGGAGAAGGGATTGCGGCATGGCCATCCTCCCTTGGGAGTGTTTTCTCACTTTCTGTCTCTCTGTCTCTGTCTGTCTGGCAAGCGTACACGCCCTATGGCAAAAACCTCTCCAAAAAAAAAATTTTTTTTTAAAGATAAATAAAGAGACTTTATGGGAGTCAGAGGATTAAAACCACAAAATATAACCATTAACCTTACTCAAAAACTTATTAAAGATTCTGTGCTATAAAAGAAAATTATGAATTTATTTTATACTTCATTTGGAGAAAAGACAGTTACACTTTTTAACAGGTAAAAAGACCGTATAATTGTGTGCCATTCAATTAAAAGTGAGGTGATTCTGCTCACAGTGGGATTACACAGGCTTAATTTCGTCTGCATACGTTAAGGCAAATGAGATAGTATCACAATGAAACCCACAGTAAACACAGCAATTATGGCCATTAAGGGAGGAGAAAAGGACAAACATGGATTTTTCTTTTTTTTTCTTTTTTTTTTTTTTAGAGGTTTTCACTACAGGGCGCGGGAGCTCGCCAGACAGACAGAGACATAGAGACAGAAAGCGAGAAATCACCCCCAGGGGGGATGGTCACGCCACAATCCCTTCTCCTCCATTCTCCTCTCGGGATCTTGGGCACGCACGCACACGCGCCCGGCGTGAGTTTTAAGCCACCAGGTCCGGGACACAAACCGCAGTCGACTACGTGGGAGTCCAGCAACATAGCCATTACGCTAACTGCTGGTTCCCAAGGACAAACATGGATTTTTAAAAAATGTTGCCCAGGGGCCAGCAGGTGGTGTGGTTGGTTAAGGCACTGGATTCCCACATGGCTGACCATGGTTCAAGTCTAGGACCTGGCAGCTTGCTTTCTTCCTCTCTCTCTTCCTCTCTCTCTGGTCAAACTGAATAATAATAATAAATAAATAATTCTTAAAAAATATGTTGGCCATTAAAAGAGAAAAGCCCAGGGGGCTACGGCCGCCACATTGCGGAGATTGTGTGGCCTGTGGCACAGGGGATGCTGCTCTGGTAAGTCTCTAGCAGGGACAAGTGTCCCTCTTGGTGGGATCCTGTGACTTCATCCCAAAAGAAGCATTCATTTCTGCAGTGAGAGGCAGGATGAAGAACAGTTCTTATGGAAAGAACAGTTCTGAATGACCCATTTTTCCCAGGAAGAATTTCTGTGCTAATTTGAAGGGAGAGGAGAGTTAATATATCGATATATTGGTGAGATATATCGGTGAGACACCACGTCCAACGACAGTCTAGGCTTGGGGCAAGGAATCAAATGCCAGTTCCATACTACCTTCAGGCTTCTTATGTCCATGAGGCAGCCCTACTCGAGCTCTCAAAGAAAAATGTAAATAACATTTTGACTACTAAAAAACTCTTCTGCAGGGCCAGCAGATGGCATAACAGTTATGTTGCTGGACTTCCATATGACTGACCATGGTTTGAGTCCCGGACCTGCACCAGGTGCATATGTGTGTGTGCCCAAAATCCTGAGAGGAGAATGGAGGAGAAGGAGAAGGGACTGTAGTGTGGTCATCACCTCTGGAAGGTGATTTCTCCCTTTCTGGCTCTCCAGTGAGTGCACATGCCCTATACCAAAAATCGCTCTAAAAAAAAAAAAAAAAAAGAATTCATATGAAGAGGTAAAGGTTACAGAAGAGTAGTAGCTCCTTAAACGTAGAGAGCTGGAATTTCTTACCCAGCAATGTTCACTGGTTGTTATGGGCTATTTTGTGAAGCTAGAAAGACCATTTTGAAAAACAGTTTTCTATTCAAAAAAGTCACGTTCCCCTTGAAAATATAACCAATAGCCAAACAAACAAACACAAAAAATGTACCCAGTCCGGTCACAGCCAACTGCTTGACACCAGTTGAGAAACAGATTAAGAAAACATAGGGCTGGAAAACATTTTTTCCCCTTTCCTTATTTTTAAAAGAATTATTTATCTAATTTTATTTATATTTTTTATCATTTAATTTATAATCATTATTATTATTTTAAAATTTTGCTCCAGTGCAAGTGTGCTCACCAGAGAGAGGGAAAGCGAGAAAGCAAGCTGCCAGATCCAGGACTCGAACTGTGATCAGCCATGTGGGAGTCTAGCACCTTAACCACCATTATTATTATTTAATTTGCTGTAGGGCATGTGATCTCACCAGAGAGGAACATACAGAGAGAGAGAGAGAGGAGGGAAAAAGTGAGAAAGCAAGTTGCCAGATCCAGGACTCAAACTGTGATTGACCATGTGGGAGTCCAGCACCTTAACCACCATGCCACCTACTGGCTCCCCCCTAAAATTTTTTTAATTGCCAGAAGGCACTTAGATTCACCAGAGAGAGAGAGAGGAGTAAGCACCCCTCAACAGGGCATGGTCAAACTGAAATCCCTTCTCCATTTCTCTACCCTGTCTGGATTTGGGACACGCACTTGCATTCATGTGTTTTTCAAGCTTTTGGAGCCAGGATTCAAAATGTGATTGGCCATGTGGGATACAGCTCCCTTAAAAAGCAGGCTACAGGGCTAACCCACAGGTGGAAATATTATGGAGTAATATATATATATATATATATAGTCTTCATATATACATATAGAGAGAGATATAGATATAGTCTTCATATACACATATATATAGAGATAGATATAGCCTTCATATATACATATATATATAGAGAGAGATAGATATAGTCTTCATATATACATATATATAGAGATATATAGTCTTCATATATACACATATAGAGAGATATAGATATAGTCTTCATATATACATATATATAGAGAGATAGATATAGTCTTCATATATATATATATAGAGATATAGTCTTCACATATACATATATAGAGAGATATAGATATAGTCTTCATATATACATATATATAGAGAGAGATATAGTCTTCATATATACATATATATAGAGAGATATATAGAGAGATATAGATATAGTCTTCATATATACATAGATAGATATAGTCTTCATATATACATATATAGAGAGATATAGTCTTCATATATACATATATATAGAGAGAGATATAGATATAGTCTTCATATATACACATATATAGAGAGATATAGATATAGTCTTCATATATACATATATATAGAGAGATATAGATATAGTCTTCATATATACACATATATAGAGAGATATAGATATAGTCTTCATATATACATATATATAGAGAGATATAGATATAGTCTTCATATATACATATATAGAGAGATATAGTCTTCATATATACATATATATAGAGAGAGATATAGATATAGTCTTCATATATACACATATATAGAGAGATATAGATATAGTCTTCATATATACATATATATAGAGATATAGATATAGTCTTCATATATACACATATATAGAGAGATATAGATATAGTCTTCATATATACATATATATAGAGAGATATAGATATAGTCTTCATATATACATATATATATAGAGAGAGATAGATATAGATATAGTCTTCATATACACATATATAGAGAGATAGATATAGTCTTCATATATACATATATAGAGATATAGTCTTCATATATACATATATAGAGAGAGATATAGTCTTCATATATACACATATATAGAGAGATATAGATATAGTCTTCATATATACATATATATAGAGAGAGATATAGATATAGTCTTCATATATACATATATATATAGAGAGAGATATAGTCTTCATATATACATATATATAGAGAGAGATAGATATAGTCTTTATATATATATATATATATATATATATATATATATATATATAAAAAGGAAAAGAGTACTAGAGAAAATTTCAGACATATAAGCCTGTGATACTAGGAGTCTCAGGTGTGGAGCAAAGCCCTGTTTTTCTGGCAGTGTGAGGTACTTTTGTAATTATTTAGTATAAATAATTTACAAACTGAATTCTATATGCTTTTGAAAGACATATTTAATCCAGCTTTATTAAATTATTTTGTTGTAAGGTGTAGACAAAGTTTGATCTGGCTAATATCACTATAAAATCTGGGGCCAGCAGATGGTGTAGTGGATAAGGAACTGGACTCCCACATGGCCGACCACAGTTCGAGTCCTTGACCTGGCAACTTGTTTTCTCACCCCCCACCCCTGTCTCTCTCTGTTCAAACTAAAAAAATAATAATAAAATAATTATTTTAATAAGTAGATTTAGGTAAATCACTATAAAATTACTTCAAACTTGGAGAAAGATTGTGTTTATTTGGGCCTCAGTGATTGTCCCCTTAAAAACACTGCCTAAGAACCAGCAGATGGTGTATTGGTTACATTGCTGGACTCCCATGTAGTTGACCACATTTCGAGTCCTGGACCCAGTGGCTTAAAACTCACGCTGGGCATGGGAGAATGGAGAAGGGATTGCAGCAAGGCCACCCCCTGGGGATGATTTCTTACTTCCTGTCTCTCTGGAAAGCAGACATGCCCTATAGCAAAAAACCTCTCTAAAAAAATAGAGAACAAAACAAAAGGACTTCCTGTAGGGACCAGCAGATGGCGTAATGGTTATGTGGCTGGACTCCCACAGAGTCGACTGCAGTTTGAGTCCAAGAGGCTTAAAACTTGTTCCAGGTGTGTGTGTGCGTGCTCAAGATCCCAAGAGAAAGGAGAAGGGATTGCGGCATGGCCATTCCCCCAGGGAGTGATTTTTCACTTTCTGTCTGTCTGGCGAGCGAGCGCACATGCCCTATAGCAAGGAAAATCTCTCTCTTAAAAAAAAAAAAAAGACTGCCTGTAAATGATGATTAGATACAGGCCTTTTCACAAAAAATCATTTACCCATAACAAAGCTAAATTGTATGACTCATGGTTAGTATAATAGATGATATGTGATATGATAATTAAAATTTGCTTGTCATATGGTTAAAAGAGCTGACAGTAGCAAGAGTGCTAATTTGTTGAAAGAATTATGTTTTTTATTTATCTTTTTTTTTTTTTTTTTTTTTTTTTTTAATTTGCAACAGGGCACATGTGCTTACCAGAGGGATGGAAAGTGAGAAAGCAAGCTGCCAGGTCTAGGACTCAAATCATGGTCAGCCATGTAGGGGTCCAGCACCTTAACCACCACACCACCTGCTGGCTCTGAGTGCTACTTTTTGAGGCATTTGCTATATGCCAGCCATAGAAGGAGGTTTCTTATAGAAAGATTCAAGAATAGTATATTATTTTCCCCATATCTAGTAGACGTACATGCGTTAGCTCATTTAACTCCTATGCATAGTTTTGTATAACTCCTGTAATAATCAAATGAGAAATGCAGATATGAAAATCGAAGCTCAAAAGAGTGAGGTAACTTGCTTAAGGTCGCGTAGTTGGTTAGAGAACGACAGGAGTAGGATCTAAACCTCAGTTATCGGACTTCATAACCCATACACATCACCACTTAGTGAGCCCTAGCGCAGGAAGCCAGCGCAGCACTGGAGGCAGAAGGAACAATGAGTGCAAAGACCTGGAGCAGAATGAACTTGTTCTGTGGCTGGAGCCCGTGGCCGTGGAGGAAAATGCTGCCGATATAACTGGAATAGGGAGGGGGGAGTCAGGTCACATAGGGTATAGATTTTGTCCTACTATTAAAAAAAGTATTTATTGGGAACCAGCAGTTAGTGTAATGGCTATGTCGCTGGACTCCCACGTAGTCGACCGCGGTTCGCGTCTCGGACCTGGTGGCTTACAACTCACGCCGGGCGCGTGTGTGTGCGTGCCCAAGATCCCGAAAGGAGAATGGAGGAGAAGGGATTGCGGCGTGACCATCCCCCCTGGGGGGTGATTTCTCGCTTTCTGTCTCTATGTCTCTCTCTGTCTGTCTGGCGAGCGCACGCGCCCTATAGCAAAAAACCTCTCCAAAAAAAAAAAAAAAAAATTATTTATTTAATTTTATTTATTTATCCATTTAGTCTTTTTCATTTGGCCAGAGAAAGATGGGCATACAGAGAGAAGGAAAGTGAGAAAGCAAGCCACCAGGTCCGAGACTCGAACTGTGATCTGCCATGTGGGAGTGTCCAGCACCTTAACCACCACGTCATCTGCTGACCCTATCCTATTATTTATTTTTTTTTTTTTGGAGAGGTTTTTGCCATAGGATGTGTGCGCTCGCCAGACAGACAGAATTATTTTCTTATTTATTTAGAGAGATTTTCGCTATAGGGCGCATGCGCTCGCCAGACAGACAGAAAGAGACATAGAGACAGAAAGCAAGAAATCACCCCCCAGGGGGGATGGCCACGCCGCAATCCCTTCTCCTCCATTCTCCTCTCGGGATCTTGGGCACGCACACACATGCGCCCGGCGTGAGTTTTAAGCCACCGGGTCCGGGACGCGAACCGCGGTTGACTACGTGGGAGTCCCGCGACATAGCCATTACACTAACTGCTGGTTCCCTATTTTCTTATTTAATTTTATTTATTGTCTGTCTGTCTTTCTTTCTTTCTCTCTCTCTCTCTCTCACTCTTTCTTTCTCTTTCCTTCCTTCCTTCCTTCCTCCCTCCCTCCCTCCCCCTCTCCCCCTCCCTCCCTCCCTCCCTCCCTCTTTCTTTCCTTCCTTCCTTCCTTCCTTTCTTTCTTTTGAAGTTGACCAGAGAGAGACAGAGAGAAAGAAGGAAAAGTGAGAAAGCAAGATGCCAGGTCCAGGACCTGAACCACGATCAGCCATGTGGGAGTCCAGCTGCCTTAACCACCAGGCCACCTGCTGGCCCCTATCCTACTATTTTTTTAAAGTTTATTTCTTCCATGAGAGAGAGAGACAGGACAGGTACCCATACCAGAGTCTGCACACTGCAGTCCTCCATCTCAGCCAGCCTGGATCACGGGCAAACGGCAAGCACCCGGTATGCTCAGGGAGGTCCGGGGACATGAACGCAGGGCCTTTCCCAAGTGGGTCCAGTTTCATCATTATTGTGCCACTACCTGATTTTATTCTTATTAAAATGAAATTCACTGCAGGTTTTAAGCAAAGGAGTAAAACTGATGGTGACCTGATTTGTTTTAAAAATACTTTAAAGCCAAGGCTGGGGACTAGCAGGTGGCATGGCTGTTAAGGTGCTGGACACTCCCACGTGGCTAACCATGGTTCAAGTCCTGGACCTAGTGGTTTGCTTTCTCACTTTCTCTCTCTCTGGTCAAGTTAAAATAATAAATGAATAAATTGGGACCAGCAGTTAGCGTAATGGCTATGTCACTGGACTCCCACGTAGTCGACCGCGGTTCGCGTCCCGGACCCGGTGGCTTAAAACTCACACCGGGCGCATGTGCATGCGTGCCCAAGATCCTGAGAGGAGAATGGAGGAGAAGGGATTGCGGCGTGGCCGTCCCCACTTGGGGGGATTTCTCGCTTTCTGTCTCTCTCTGTCTGGCGAGCGCACGTGCCCTATAGCAAAAACCTCTCCAAAAAAAAAAGGCCAAGGCCGGCAGGTGGCATGGCAGTTAAGGTGCTAGAGCAGAAGGGACTGCTGCATAACATCCCCAACACAGGGTGCTTCCTCAACCTCCCTCCTCCAATGCCTGTCTCTAGCCCTCTAGTAAAACTTAAAAAAAAAAAAAAAAAGACAACTTGAGCTGTTGTATAGGTGGCCAAGAGCAAGAGGGAGACAATTAAGAGGCTATTTCAATATTCTAAGTAAGTAGCTTATCAGGGTGAAAGTACTGTAAGTGAAGAAAAGTAGTTGGATATTGAAAATATTTTGGGAACAGAGCCAACAAGATTTGTTGATGTGTGCTGGGGTTAGGAGATGTGGATGACTCCTAGGTTTGAGAACCTGAGAGCACGGGAGAAAAACTGGGGAGAATTGGAAATCAACAATTCTATTAATATTTTGGACATGTTAAATTCCTACTGTGGGGCTGGCAGGCTGCACGGTGGTTAAGGCACGGACACCTACACTGCCGACCATGGTTTGAGTCCTGGACTTGGTTTGCTTGCTCACTTTCCTCCTCTCTGTCTCTATCTTGCTATGTGTTCAAATTGTAATAATGATGATGATGATGAATAAAGTTAAATAAAATAATTCTTTAAAAAAAATTCCTATTAGGGGACCAGCAGTTGGCGTAATGGCTATGTCACTGAACTCCCATGTAGGCAACTACAGTTAAGAGTCCTGGACACAGTGGCTTAAACTCACACCAGGCACATGTGTGCGCATATCCAAGATCCTGAGAAGAGAATGGAGGAGAAGGGATTGCGGTGTGGCCATCCCCCCTGGTGGGTGATTTCGTGCTTTCTGTCTCTCTGTCTCTCTCTGTCTTTCTGGTGAGCGCACGCGCCCTATAGCAAAAACCTCTCCAAAAAAAAAGAAAAGGAAAAAAATCCTATTAGGATATCTAAGGGACACCGGACACCAGTTGGCAGTTAAGTATGTAAGTTTGGAACAAAGTCTATTCTGATTCCTTGCCATGTTCATTAATTTACTCATCATCCCACAAATACATGTCAAGATCACACCAAGTGGCAGAATGTCCTATGTTGAGAACCGGCCATACAATGGCAAATGAAACCATTTTCCTACCACATGAAGATCACAGTCTAAATAGTTGTGAAGGGGAGGAGAGAAGAATACACAGATAAGAACAAATAAATACAGGGCCAGCAGGTAGTGTGGCAGTTAAGGCACTAGACTCCCATATGGACTGCTGCAGTTGGAGTCTTGGACTTGGTGGTTTGCTTTCTCACTTTCTCTCTCATCTCTCTTTAGTGAGTCCATGTGCCCTGTAACAAATTTTTAAAAATAATAATAAATAAAATTAAGTATATAATTTTTTTTAGTTTTTTTTTTTTTTTTAATAGGTCACATGTGCTTGTGTGCGTGCACGTGCGCGCGCGAGAGAGAGAATGTAAGAAATCACCTCCCAGGGAGGATGGCCATACTGCAATCCCTTTTCCTCCATTCTCCTCTTGGGATTTTGGACGCAGACATGTGCCTGGTGTGAGTTTCAAGTGGCCAGGTCAAGGACTTGAACAGTGGCTGGCCATGTGGGAGTCCAGCACCTTAGCCACTACACCACCTGCTGGTCCCCAAATAATTCTTAAAAAAAAAAAAAAAAGGAACAATATTATGTCATCAGGAAAATCATAATGCATTTTATTTTATTTTATTTTATTTATTTGTTCATTTATTTTAATTTGACCAGAGAGAGACACAGAGAGAGAGAGCAAGAGAGAGAAAGTGAGAAACCAAGGCACCAGGTCCGGGACTTAAACCGTGGTCAGCCATGTGTGAGTATTCAGTGCCTTAACCACCATGCCACCTTCTGGTCCCCAAGCCATGATGCATTTTTTCATAGAAAAATGCCATGACCTTCCTGACAACCTAATAAACACAGTGAGTTGTAATAAGTTCTGTGAAAGAGAAGCACATGGGTGACCAGCAGTTAGCGTAATGGCTATGTCGCTGAACTCCCATGTAGTAGACAGCAGTTCAAGTCCCGGACCCAGTGACTTAAACTCATGTCGGGTGCGTGTGTGTGCGTGCCCAAGATCCCGAGAAGAGAATGGAGGAGAAGGGATTGTGGCATGGCCAACCCTCCGGGGGATGATTTCTCGCTTTCTATCTCTCTGTCTCTGTCTTTCTGGCGGGCGCACGCACCCCATAGCAAAAACTTAAAAAATAAATAAACAAACAAACAAACAAACAAAGAGAGAAGCACATGGTAGGAGACCCTGCCCTGAAGCTGAGACAGAGAACAGGTAGGTCTGCTGCTGACAGCTGGTGAGAACCTAGCCCCCACTTTGCCTTGCATCCCACCCTGATCCTGAACAATGCTTCAGGCTCCTTCAACCCTAGCCTTAGGGCTGTTCTCATGACAGATTATCATCCTTAAGGCAACCCAGAATTCTGTGCAGCCCAGAGAACTTGCGTTTTCCATGGGGAGCAAGAAGGGAGAAAAAGGGGCCTAGAGGAACAAAAGGCCTTTGGGAACCTTGTCACTTGTGACCCAGGTTGGTTCCTCTGTTCTCCCATCCTACCCCACGTCTCCCTCGGGTCATTTAAGCTGGGAAGAAAAGAATATCTGAGTTTCCGCTAAAAGGAGGAAAGAAGCGGGGGCAGGGGAGAAAGCCTGATTCTCTCACCCACAGACCACTGCTCAGGTCGGTGGTCGCCTGCTAGGTGCAATTTGAAGACTCCTCACTATTTTACAGAGGCAGGTAAATCACTGAGGTACTGACATGTGTCGAGATTTTTTTCCTTGTCCAATTCTGAGATAAACCCAGACCCCGTAAATGCTGCCTTGCCTTACAGGAGAGCTGTGTCACTGAATAGGGAAAGGATCTGTTTCCTTGGCTCTTGTTTTCTAGAAGCTGAGTTCTCTGAGGGAGTTTTCCTAGAGGGCAGAGGTAGAGATGAAGACCTCTGAACTGAGAATGTGATGAGAAGCTCTGGATGGGGACAAAGGATCTTTTAGTGATGATGAAAAGGGAGCGGACATTGGATTGTAGTAATGGCTAAATAACTGTGCATGTAACAAAGTCACTGAATCGTATATTTTAAATTAGTAACTTTATGGTATGTGAATAATACATCAGTAAAGCTATTTTATAAAGGTGGAGGTGGGCTGGACTCTTGCCACCTTCTCTGTGCTCCAGGTCCGTGGCAAGAGTGAGGAGGAGTGCAGCTTGGGAGGCTGACCCAAGGCACAAAGCTCCCTAGCAGGGAAGAGCCCGATGGCCCAAGGCGGGTCTTGAAGCAGCAGATCCACCAGCCTCCAAAGACCCACCAACTCAGACCACAGTTACTTCTCTGCTATAGTCAGAGTGGGTCCATGGGGCCACCCCACATCTTTTGTTCTGTATAAGAACCTCAGAACCCAGAAGAGGAAGGGAGTCCAAAAAGGTCCGTCACTGACTTTCCCACTGACTGGATGGGATGCAGCCCTGCCACTACGTAATAACATGTGGAATGGACAGAGGAGGCCCCCAGAGAGATCCGTGCCCAATCCCGGGAACCTGTGAATTTGTTCTGTCATGTAACTGAAGGGACTCTGTATATATAATTAAGGTTATGGGCCTTAAAATGGCAGGATATCCTGGATCAGGTGAGCCACTCATAGGAGCCCTGAAATGCAGAGAACTTTCTTGGGCGGGTGGCAGACAGAGATTCCAAGCGTGAGAAGAAACCGACATGCTTTTGCTGGTTCGGAAGTACGGGTACCCACATGCAAGGTCCAGGGAGAAGCCTCCAGAACTATGGGTGGCCCCCAGCTGACAGCCAGCAAGGAAGTGGGACCTCAGACTTACAACCACAAGGCACTGGATTTTGTCAACAACCTGAATGAGCTTGGGAGGGGAATCAGCCCAGAGCCGCTAACAAGGATCACAGTCCTGCCGGCATCTGATGCGGCCTGTGAGACTAAGCAGAGAAACCAGCCAAGCCCACCCAGGCTTCTGACTTACAGAATGGGGAAATGATAAATGAGTGTTATCCTAAGCCACTAAATTTGTGTTAACCTATTGCAATAATAGAAACTAATTCAATATGGCCGTTTCTTATACACTGAGTGTGAGGATTAAAATTCATTCCGGCCATTCTGTCACCTTCCACTACCCCACCAGCATCTGAAATACTAGAAAATCCCCAACGCTTACAGAGCACAGTGCTTCTACTTCGCCTTACAGGTTGGACTGCAGGTTAAGAAACCTGAGTTCTACTGTAATTCTAAGCACAAAACAAGTCAAGAGACTCTGGTTTTATTTTTAAATAGCAGCCTAAGAACCTTAAGAACCTCAAGTAAATCAGTCTTTCTGACTCTCTGTTTTCATGTCTTTAATATGTATGAGGTAGCCTGGATGATTTTTTTTTTGTTTAGGTTTTTGCCACAGGGTATGTTGGCTTGTCAGAGAGAGATAAAGAAAGGGGAAGTGAGAAATCACCTCCCAGGGAGAAGGCGACTGGGCAATCCCTTTTCCTCCATTCTCCTCGTGGGATTTTTGGCATGCAAACATATATGTCCAGAGTAATTTTCAAGCTAGTCGATGAGTCCGGGACTCAAACCATGATTGACCACATGGGAATCCAGTGCCTTAACCACCACGCCAGCTGCTGGCCCCAGCCTGGATGATTTTTACAATCAATTCAGCTCTATAAACTATAATAAAACCAAGAGGCAGACATTGTTAACTGGGGTGAGCAACACACACTCATTTAATCTAAAACCCTCCACTTTCACCTAGCAAAGAGCTCATCTTAGAGTGATATTTTTAAATAATTATTTTATTTAACTTTATTTATTTTATTTATATATTTACTTATTTTAATTTGAAAGAGAGGGATAGAGTGAGAGAGAGAGAGAGAGAAAGAGAGAGAGGGAGGGAAAGTGAGAAAGCAAGCCGCCAGGTCCAAGACTCGAACCACAGTCAGCCATGTGGGAGTCCAGTGCCCTTAACCACCACGCCATCTGCCAGCCCCTATTTGTTTTGTTTTTAAGACAGGGTCTCACCATCTAGCAATTCTGCCTCAGTCTCCCACCTGGACTACACCATGGGCCACCAGGCCCAGCTCTTTTCTTACACAGGGTCTTGCTATGTTGGGCAAGTCAGCTTCAAGCTCATAATCCTCCTGCCTCAGCCAGAGTCACTGGGATTACAGGCGCATGCCATGACTCTCAGCCTTTACGTTGGACCAAGAATCGCACCTGGGCCTCCAATGTGATCCTAGTCTGCAGAGCACAGCACCATAAAAGCTTGTACCGCGCCAGATGGGCCCTCAGAGTACAGTTTGCCAGGAAGAGCGGGAAGCGGTTTAAGGCTGCTGGGGCTCGGCCTGAGGAGCCTCGACATCCAGGGTCAGGTGATGGTCAGCCATGTGGGAATGTCCAGCGCCTTAACCATCACATCACCTGCTGGTCCCCTTTTTTTAAATAATTGTTTTTATTTATTCATTCATTTACATTACAACATTTTCTAAACACTCCCTGTATGTGCCTTGAGTTAAAGTGGAAGCAACCAGCTGTTCTGGAGAAAGAGTGTTCCCTTGCGCTCCCAAGCTCTGATTTCTGTACCAACATCTCTGCTAGTGTGACTACATATCCAAGAGGTGGGAACAAAGAGACCAGGCTACCACACTCAAAACCAAGGACTGTGTGGTAGGTACGATTTACAGTGTTTTTGCTAGAGGGCACATGTGTTCACCAGACAGAGAGGGGGAAAGTGAGAAAGCAAGCCACCAGGTCCGGGACTTGAACCACGGTCGGCCATGTGGGAGTCCAGTGCCTTAACCACCATGCCACCTGCCGGCTCCACAGCATTTTGTTAAGAAGCGAATAAGAGCACTGAACAAGAACTACAAAGAACTGTTTTTTCAGGAGCATTTGCCCTCTGTCTCACATCAGTTCTGCAGCGTCACTCTGAGTAAATGTTGAACTGCACCACTGTCTTCAATCAAGGTTTTAAAGAAGGCTACCCTCCATTCATAAAGCAAAAATTAGATGTGAAATTGCATTAACATATATATTTCGTGGGCAGAGTATGCAACTATTTGTAGTCAGATGTCATGAAGAAAACGGTGAAACATGTATTTATGCAAATTTCATGTGGTTTATATATATGTATATATGTGTGTGTGTGTGAGTGTATACACACACAAATAAAATGTTAGTGCCAACCACTGTTAGGCATTCTATAAATTAATATGTTATTGCTATAATTTTTTCAGTGTTTCATACTTCAGTCATCTCTGCATATCATCAATGCTGACCCAAATCACTTACACCAGCAACCTTCTTCCAGAGACACACATGACAAGTGTGCTCACACATGTGCTACACCTCATGGAGATACCCAGAATTATGTGTAACTCTAATTCAGCCTTGAACTCTGACTCTTCAACTTCCACCTAAGAAATCATATTGAAAATTGTTCTGTAGGGCTGGCAGGTGGTGTGGTAGTTAAGGGCGCTGGACTCCCACGTGGCCGATCATAGTTCAAGTCCTAGACCTGGCAGCTTGCTTTCTCACTATTCCTCTCTTTCTTGTGCACAGCCTGTACCTCTCTGCTCAAAATTAAAAATAAATAGGGAACAGCAGTTAGCATAATGACTATGTCGCTGGACCCCCATGTAGTCGACCGCGGTTCAAGTCCCGGACCCGGTGGCTTAAACTCACACCGGGCGCGTGTGTGTGCATGCCCAAGATTCCAAGAGAAGAATGGAGGAGAAGGGATTGCGATATGGTCATCCTCTGGGGGGTGATTTCTCGCTTTCTGTCTCTCTGTGTCTCTCTTGTCTTTCTGGCATGCACATGCGCCCTATAGCAAAAACCTCTCCTAAACAAACAAACAAACAAGTAAATAAATAAATAAGAAATGATGAATCCATTTTAAAAAAGAATTGTTTTGTAGATCTCCTTAAATGTATTTTCACTAATTTTCTGCCTCTCTCTCTCTCTGTGTATATATATATATATATATATATATATACACATACATATATATACACACATACATATATATGTATATAATAGTTGACATAAAAATTGTATACATTTGTGAGGTACAATTAATTTTTCACTGCAAGAATACTATCTGTATTAATTAAATTAGGGTAATTAATATATTCATCATCTCAGCTATTTGTCATTGCTTTGTGTTGGAAACATTCCACATTCTTTTTAGTTACTCTGAGATACACAGTAAATGTTATTAACTATATTCAACCTACTGTATTTTGTAACACTAGAAATTGTTCCTCTGACTGATTTATAATTTTGTTTCTGTTAATCAACATCCTTTTATTCCCTCTTATCCCCACCCTTCCCAGCCTATATTAGTCATCCTTCAACTCCTTACTTCTCTGGGATCTTTGTTTTTATTTCGTTTTGTTTTCAGTTTCCACACATAAAGTGAGAAAATGTGGTATTTCTCTTTCTGTGCGTGGCTTATTTCACTTTAACATAATGTCCTCTAGACTCACCCATTTAACGCCAAATGACAGAATTTCATTTTTTAAAAATTTCTGAATAGTGGAGGCTGGCAGGTGGTGTGGTGGTTCAAGGCACTGGACTCCCATATGGCCGACCATGGTTTGAGTCTCGGACCTGGAGGCTTGCCTTTTCTCTCTCTCTCTCTCTCTCTGTCCCCTTCTGGTCAAATTAAAATAAAGAAAGGAAGGGACCAGCAGTTGGCATAATGGTTATGTCACTGGACTCCTAGGTAGTAGACCGCGGTTCAAGTCCTGGACCCAGTGGCTTAAAACTCATGCCAGGCGTGTGTGCGTGTGTGCCCAAGATCCTGAGAGGAGAATGAAGGACAAGGGATTGCGGCATGGCTATCCCCCCCGGGGGGTGATTTCTCACTTTCTGTCTCTCTTTCTGGCGAGCACACACGCCCTATAGCAAAAACCTCTCTAAATAAAAAAGGAGAAAAAAAAAGGAAGGGAGAAAGAGTTAAATAAAATAATTCTAGATAGAGAAAGATAGCAAGAGAACAAATAGACAGGATGTCAGTGGGAAACAGATATGGTTTATTACCTGTTGATGATGACATGTATAGTATTCTCAACTGGATTGGTCTGAGAAGTATTTCATGATAGGTAAAGTCTTTTTGCAAGCAAAATGGGAAATAGTGATTGTTCAAAAAAATAATTAGAATAATAATAATAATGATTGGGAAAAACATTGAAAAGATATTGAATGATGAAGTGGGGAGATTAATATCTCTGTATTGACTGACATGCATGGCATTCCCTTTGAAAAAGCAATGTAATACACTGTAAAATTATATGTAATCCAATGTAATATAAAGAAGATTATGATGATAACTAAAAAAATTTTTTAAAAAAGTGCAAAAAAAAAATCTAAAGAAAATGTTCTGAATAGTATTCCCTTGTGTGTGTGTGCATATGTGCATATATTTGTGTATATCTATTATCGATGATGATATATACACACATACATTATATATACACACAAATGCCATATTTTCTTTTTTAAAAAGAATTATTTACTTAATTTTATTTATCATTATTATTATTAGTCTTTAAATTTGCTACAGGGCATGTGTGCTCACCAGAGAGAGACAGAGAGAGAAAGAGAAAGTGAGAAAGAAAGCCGCCAGGTACAAGACTTGAACTGCAGTCAGCCGTGTAGGAGTCCAGTACCTCAACCACTTCTCCATCTGCTGGCCCCAAATACCATAGTTTCTTTACCCATGTGTGTGTGGGTTGATGTACACTTAGGCTGAGTCCATATCCTGGCTATTGTAAATAGTGTTGTAATAAAGGATGGGTTGCAGATACCTTCCTGGCTACTAATTTCCATTCCTTTGGACATATGCCTAGTGGTGGAATTGCTGGATCACATGGCATCTTATTTTTAGTTTTTCTGAGGGTCCTCCATACTGTTTTCCATAATGGCTGTACTAATGTACATCCCTACCAATAGTATAAAAAGTTCCCTAATTTTTTTTTTAAAGTATATCACTGGGCAACTTTGGTACTTTATTTATTTTTTTAAAGAATTATTTTTATTTAACTTTATTTATTTATTTTAATTTGACTAGGGAGAGAGAGAGAGAGAGAGAGAGAGAGAGAAGAGAGAGAAAGCTGCCAGGTCCGGGACTTGAACCGCGGTCGGCCATGTGGGAGTCCAGTGTCCTTAACCACCACATCACCTGCTGGCCCTCCCAACTTTGGTACTTTATTAACAAGCAATTATTTGTAACAGACCTTCTCTGTGTGGGACGCAGAAATATAATTGACATCTTGGTTAATAAGTGCTGCCCTACAATACCACAGGGTGTACGCCTGAAATGTGAATTCTAGAAGGCCAAGGAGCTAGCGCAGAGAACTGGGAAAAGATAGTGAGAGAGAGAAAACCGGTTTTCCTCCCCGCTGGACGAGAAGGGGACGCTGTAAACCAGCTCTGTGCTCTAAGCCTACTACAGGGCCAGCCACAGTGGCACAGCAGCAGCACTCTGCTCCCCAGCGCCAAAGCTACATGGGAAGGTCCTCGGTTTGCAACCAAGGTCTCCTTGTTCACACTGGGCACCTGCGATTCTAGTGGCTGAGTCTGGGAGTAGATCACAACATGAGGGCCCTGCTGGGAGGTGTCTCTCTCTCAGAAGAAATAAATAAACGTGAAGCGTCTACTAACAAGCATTTTTTTGGAGGTAACTATCTACGTGTGATCTATAAAGCCGTGGACATTCCAGTGAGATTTCATAGCCTGTACCTAATCTGAAGATTTCCCTCTTTAGATGTAGAAGAAAATAACTTTAAGTGCATTTAAAAATTATTATTAGGTTTCTTTTTTTTTTTTTTTTTTTGGAGAGGTTTTTGCTACAGGGCGCGTGCGCTCGCCAGACAGACAGAGAGAGACATAGAGACAGAAAGCGAGAAATCACCCCCCAGGGGGGATGGTCACACCACAATCTCTTCTCCTCCATTCTCCTCTCGGGATCTTGGGCACACACGCACACGCGCCCGGCGTGAGTTTTAAGCCACCAGGTCCGGGACGCGAACCGTGGTTGACTACGTGGGAGTCCAGCGACATAGCCATTACGCCAACTGCTGGTTCCCAAGGTTTCTTTTTTCTTGTTCATGATAGACCATGTACATGTACGTGAGGCAGAGAAAGAAACAGCAGTATCTTCCACAGGGTCTAGTCATCCTCCTCCTCGAGTCCTCCAGCCCACCAGGATACTGGGCACTTGCACCAGTTTCTGGCATGTTTCAACTTCTGGCTAGGGATTCAAACTGTCGTCAGCAAGTGGCTTCCAGCTCCAAGTCCAGTGTGCTACTTACTGAGTGCACCATTGAGGCAGGGGCTTTCTGCACACCTTAAATATGAGGGTGTGTACTACCGTGGTTGAGGCTCTTAGCCAGAGATCATTTTGCCACCCCCCCCCCCCCCCCGCCCCAGACATTTGACAATATCTAGAGAAGTTTTTGGTCATCACAACTCGGGGAAAGAAGTGTTAACTAACATCTGGTAGGTAGAGGCTAAGGATGCTGCTGTACACAAGGAAGGTGTACAGGAAATCCCCCACGACAAAGAATGAATGGACCCAAAATGCAGGCAGTGCTGAGACTGGGAAAACCTGCTTCAGAGAAAGGCTGACTTGGTTTGAAATCACTTATCATATGTGGAGGCTTTCGCAAGTCACTAAACACTGTCTCCACCAACCCAACTAGGGTAACAACAGTACCCATCGTACTGATTTGTTGCGAGACTAAAATAAGTGACAGAAGACAACTAAGAACAATGTCTAGAACAAAGCAAGTGATCAACAAATACTTGTTTTTGTTGTCGTTATATGCACTGAGAATGACTTGAGAAGAAACACACCAAAATTTTAACAGTGATTGTTTCTAGGTGGCAAAGTCATGACTCATTTGTATTTTCATTATGCTTTTTTTTTTTTTTTTTGGAGAGGTTTTTTTTTTTTGCTATAGGGCGCGTGCGCTCGCCAGACAGACAGAGAGAGACATAGAGACAGAAAGCGAGAAATCACCCCCCAGGGGGGATGGTCACGCCGCAATCCCTTCTCCTCCATTCTCCTCTCGGGATCTTGGGCACGTACGCACACGCACCCGGCGTGAGTTTTAAGCCACCGGGTCCGGGACGCGAACCGCGGTCGACTACATGGGAGTCCAGCGACATAGCCATTACGCTAACTGCTGGTTCCCATCATTATGCTTTCTTTTTAAGAAAGGGTCTCCTCATGTCACAATCCTCCTGCCTTGGCCTTCCAGCTGGAACTACAGGCATGTACCACCAAGCCGCCTGCTCTTTTTTGTTTTTAGCGATAGAATCTATGTTGCCCAGGCCGGTTTCCAGCTTGGACACCTCCTGCCTCAGTTTCTCTGTGTTGCTGAGATTACAGACACACTGCACCCAGCTTTTAGGTTGGACCAGAAACCAAACCTGAGTTTTCCACACAGCCCCAGCCTGAGGAGCATCGAGTCTTAGCAGGACATACCACCACAGCTAGGCCTTCATCATGCTTTTCTACTGCTTCTTTATAGTTTCATATTTTCTAAAACTATATTTGTATTCATCAGTACAAATTTTTAAAAGAATATAGAGGAAGGAAATTTACTTGTGATATAGTGGAAATACAGACTTAGAAAGACCTGGATTCAGATCCTGGCTCTACTTGGTGTGTGTGACTTTTTATTTTTTAAAAAGAATTATTTATTTAATTTTATATACTATTACTATTTTTAAAATTTGCTATAGGGTACATGTACTCACCAGAGAAAGAGAGAGAGAGAAAATAAGTCACCAGGTCTGGGACTTGAACTACAGTTGGCCATATGGGAATCCAGAGCCTTAACTACCATGCCATCTGCTGGCCTGTGTGTGTGTGTGTGTGTGTGTGTGTGTGTGTGTGTGAGAAAGAGAGAGGGAGAGAGAGAGGGAGACTTTAAGCAAGCTATTTAATTTCTCTGAGCTTCAGTTTCCTCTTTGGAAATTAGGGCTAATAATGCCTACCACAGAGAGATGTGATGAGGACTAAACATGACAGATGTACAGTGTCTAGGAGAGTTTGTTGAATGAAAGACTTCAGGCGATGACTGCTTTACAGGTTGACCCAAGGGAAAACGAGTCTGTAAACAGAAGAATAGGTTCAGGATGCTAACTCCCCTTTCCTTTTCTTTTTTTTTTTATAAGAGAGATTTTTGTTTATAGGGTGCCAGAAAGCAAGAAATCCCCCCCCCCCCACCAAAGGATGGCCATGCCACAATCCCTTCTCCATTCACCTCTCAGGATCTTGTGCACACACAGCCCAGTGTGAGGTTTAAGCCACCAAGTCCAGGACTTAAACTACAGTCAACTATGTGGAAATCCAGCGAGTCCAGCGATGTAACCATTATGCCATCTGCTAGTGCACCCTTTTGCTTTTTAAATTATCCTCTCAGAGAGGACAAGTCCCATTTCATTCCGTTTTTCACCTTGGCTCCTTGAGAAGAAGCTATGTCCACACTCTGGTCCTTCTCTCTACTCTTCCCCCCCCCCCCCCCCCCAGGGAGAGATGTGATAATTCCCCTGGCAGGCCTGACTAGTTCAGAGAGCATTAGGAGCTGGCAAGTTACAGTCTGAGGTGCAGGACCCAGATAGCTCCTCACCAGACTCCTTGCCCCTCTTCTTATGACCTCCTTCGCTCCTAGCCTCCACGCTGGAAGAACACTTGGCAAGGCCTCTCCGCAAGGGAAGCCTCTCCACGCTCCTCTGTTCTTAACCACCACGCCACCTGCTGGCCCCTCAATGAATCCCTCTTAAATCTAAAGATGGCAACTTATTCAGTTAAATAAAACAATTGTTTTAACAAAGGAATTATTTTAACTTTATTTATTTATTTATTTTAATTTGACCAGAGAGGAACAGAGTGTGTGTGAGAGAGAGTTGGAGGAGACAGAAAGCAAGTCGCCAGGTCTGGGACTCAAACAGCAGTCGGCCATGTGAAAATCCAATGCCTTTAACCAACATGCCTCCGGCCAGCCCCATAAAATAATTGTTAAGCTCTTTGGTCTCAGCCACAGAAGCAAAACGACAAGGGAATGTCATTGTTTGGAAAATGTCACAATAAGATGCGTACATTGTGTCACCAATGTGACTCTAAGGCCTACCACTTTCAGAAGTCGATCTGTGGCAAATGTGGCTACCCTGCCAAGCGCAAGAGAAAATGTAACTGGAGTGCCAAGGCTAAGAGACACCTACTGCTGGGGCTGGTGAACGACACTCCTAAAAACTACACTGCAGATTCAGACATTGATTCCGTGAAGGATCAATACCCAAACCCAAGAGGGCAGCCATTGCGGCATCTAGTTCATCCTAAGGATTTCAACAATTAGTCAGATAATAAATGTTCTGGTTAAAAAAATAAAAATAATAATTCTTAAAAAAAAAAAAAGAAGAGGTACTCACAGAAAGCGCAGTGAGGGCCCCAGGTCTGTGCGTCTCATGTGCATTAGCCCTGTTTATCCAGGAACCCTGCGCATGTGAGGGGGTGGGGCACACACCACTGGGGTCTGGGCTTCAGTGGTCTGGGCTGTCGGTCCTTCTGTGCAGCTCACTCTGCAGCTAATACTGGAGAGGAGGAGGACGGGGGGGGGGGGGTGGGGTGGGGGGGGGAGGGGTATTCAGGGACCAGCACCTCATCCACAACCCCACAACCCCAACCCTCCTCTCCTTAGTGATTTAATTAGATGGGAAAATACTGGGTTATTCTTATGTTTATTTTCTGGAGGGTGATTATGTGAAGCCTCATGTTAGCCTGCTAACTTGGATTTAAATCCTGACCAAGCTTTCAAAATGCCCGGAGACAATTTTCTGCAGTCATGTCCTAAATGCCATGGTTTGGGAAAGGCCTTCTGGCCCTGACCCATGCCAACACTCAAGATCTCAGGGTTTCCTGGGGAAGGGTCCTGCCATCCTGTGGGCTCTCCCTGTAGAGTTTTGGGGACTGGGAGTCAGAATGGATGAGGAGAGGACTGCCTCAGCCAGGGGCTGGTTTCCTCAAGTGTTTTATACTAAAGGCATATACTCTCAACCCCACATGAACTGTTTCAACACCGGTAAAGATACCAGGCAAAACATAAGAAAAAAGTGAGACTGTTAGCGGTGTTTCTGTCTAGATATAAATAAATGTATCAGGAGAACTTCATTCTAAATGTAAATTAAGGGCTGGCAGGTGGTGTGCAGGTTAAAGCGGCTGGATCCCACATGGTCAACTGGATGGTGTGCATCCCGGATCCAGCAGCTTGAGAAACATGCCAGGTTTATGTGCATGCATGTCCTAAGTCCCAAAGGAGAATGAGTAGAAGAGACTGCAGCATGATCATCCCTCTGGGGAGTGATTTCTCTCTTTCTCTCCACCCCCTGCTCCCCAGGGAGTGCATGTGCCCCATAGACTTAAAAAAAAAAAGTAAATTAGAACACCCAGGGGATTGCTGATCCCCAGCCCCCAAAAGAATTCATGGAAACTTTTTGAACTCTAGTTTGCTGCTGCTCCAAAGCCAGCCGAACTACATAAAACTTAGGTGTAATTGTGACTGTTGCCAAGTGATCTCTTACCACAAATTGCCTCCTCATGGTCTTGCCTTGCAAAACCAAAAGGCATGGACCCCCAAACTGGCACCAGCAGAACGCTGAGTCTTGAGTCATCCCATTCTTCACTGGCAAGTGTAGACAGAATTACCCATCAGCAGGCCTGGTGCTTCAGTGCTAGGAACCCATAGAGGGAAAGATGCCATCCCTTTTCTCGAGAAGCTCACTTCAGGTAATGACAATAGTATCAAAGCATTACTTGTCCCAGGAAAAATGTGGATTTCAGCAGAAATAGAGGCTATGCTCAAAGACTAAAGTTCACTATTGTAGGGGACGCAGTTACTCTTCCAAGTTCTGTGTAATGAAACCCCCTGAAAGGAAACACCTCATTTAATAAAGAACCTCACAAATTTGAGATTCTTGTCCCTTTTCTTCCTCTCTTTAGCTTAGATCTAGTAAATTTTCTCAGTCTTCCCACATCTTACAAGAATGAGATCTGTCATCTTTTATTGTCAAGGGTCAGAAGGGAATCTACACAGAACAAAAAGAGAACATTTTATATTGCAGAAATTTCCAGCAGTTAAAAAAAAATGAACAAGTTTCCTTTTTCCTTAATAACCTAAGGTAATGTACAAAGAGAGATCAATTGCCTTAATTATGTTTTTGAAGACAATAAGTCTAGTCTGTTAGATAGCATAGTTTTTAAAAGTTTTTTTTTTTTGAGAGGTTTTTGCTATAGGGCGCGTGCGCTCGCCAGAAAGACAGAGAGAGACATAGACACAGAAAGCGAGAAATCACCCCCCAGGGGGGATGGCCACGCTGCAATCCCTTTTCCTCCATTCTCTCCTCAGGATCTTGGGCACGCACGCACACGCGCCTAGCGTGAGTTTAAGCCACCGGGTCCGGGCCTCGAACCCCGGTCAACTACATGGGAGTCCAGAGACATAGCCATTACGCTGACTTCTAGTCCCAAGTTTTTAAAAGTTTTTAATCTATTTATTTTGAGAACCAGGTAAGTGCTTTTAAAATAATATGCTTAAGTTGTTCTTGCTGCTATGTTCTGAGGATAAAGGGATTAAATTAACCAAAAAAAAAAAAAAAATCAACCGTGATGTAATTCTAGATTTTTTTTTCCTTCAGACATCATTTGGTCACCATGGTAACGTAGTGTTTTACTACCAGATATCTTTTTTTTTTCTTTTTTTTTTTTGGAGAGATTTTTGCTATAGGGCGCGTGCGCTCGCCAGACAGACAGAGAAAGACAGAGAGACAGAAAGCGAGAAATCACCCCCCAGGGGGGATGGCCACGCCGCAATCCCTTCTCCTCCATTCTCCTCTCAGGATCCTGGGCACACACGCACACGCGCCCGGGGTGAGTTTTAAGCCACCTGGTCCAGGACGCGAACCGCGGTCGACTACGTGGGAGTCCAGCGACATAGTCATTACACTAACTGCTGGTTCCCAACTACCAGATATCTATACAGCACCAGGGAAAGAGAACAGACAATCACTTACTGGGTTATTTAGGGTATAGAACGTGACTGCTGGGATCATTCAAGATTAAACAGATTTCACTGGGGATCTGTTTTAGCCAGGCAAGCTGATTCCATCTTCCAGTAGCACCAGCTAAACAAAATATGTGGCCAAATCAACTGCTCATATTATTTGAACTGAAGCAAGCAGGCAAGCAGCATAGCTCAGTGGTTAAGAGCATGGGCTCTAGGGTCAAGTTTCTTGGCTCCAAATTCTAGTTTTACTAATTGCTAGCTGTGTGACCCTGGGAAAGTCCCCTAACTTCTCTGTGCCTTAGTTTCATCATCGCTAAAATACAAGCAATAATACCTCCCCTAAAGAGTTACTGCAAGGATTAAACATGCTGAAAACGGGGCCTTTACATAGCAGTGATCAGGTAAGTATTTGTGAAATAAAAAATAAAAATTTAAATCTGTTAGGGAAATGAGTCAAAGCTATATCAAGATTTGAGTTCACAGCAGATTCTTTTAGCCTGCAACTTGGATCGATTCCTTTGAGAACTTGCTGGGGCCCTTTGGGGTGGAGATTCTGTAAGAGGTGGAATTCTGTGGCAGTCTCCTGCTCCGACCAGAGCCGGGAACAATCACACGCACTCCCGTACCAGGAACCTCCGAAGGAAGAGGCTCGCAGGGCACAAAGAGCAGCACGCTGCCCACTCAGGCTCCCTAAGCCACTGCCAGCAACCCCGAGGAACACGGGCACAGAATAGGCATTGGAAAGGGATGAAACAGGATTTATTGCAGTGGCAATGAAATCTAGTTGGTTTCGGTAATGTTCTTTCTTTCTTTTTCTTTCCAGGATTCAAGGAAAAGGATTCCTTTTCTTCCATGAGTGCTTTGTTTTTATGATCACCATGTAAGATTTCCTTCCCATTTTTCCTCAACAGGCATTTACTCTGGTGATTTATCCATTTTACGGAACTACCTAGGCATCTTTTCTGGACCTGTAACAAATCTAAAGCCTCTAAGCAGCCCCTCATCCAGAAGAAAATCTGCCAACTGCTTGGGGAAAAAGGCGTTAGGTCCTAAATGTCAGAGGTACCGCGGGATCTCCATCACATACCTTCATCTGGACTTGATCTCAGAGCCGGTCTCCTCAGGTCTTCTTGGTCAGGAGCAGCCCTTGCATGGGAGTTTGCAGAATGCCATAAGCCACCAGAGAAGCTTGGGAACACGGTCATTTCTGTCCTCTGCCTTCCCCTTGGCTCACGGCCGGCTTCCTGGTAGGGAGACAAGATGACGCGCTGCAGGGTTGACTGTTAAACCATCTTCCCGCCCCCAGCCCCACTCTCCGGCTGCCCCTCCCTTCTCCTTTCCAAGGCTCAGGAATGTGTCACATGGGGAATGGATCATGTGGCTCAAGGGGAGAATGTGGCCATCTTCTCTCTCCCTTCCCCCACTTTTCCTTTCAGGAGCAAAGCAGCAGACATCTCTGCCCCGATTGGCTCTGCCCAAAAATCTCCATATGAAAAGAGGTAGAGTCAGCCCTCCAAAGCCCCAGCCTTCTCCACTTTCTTCCCTGTTTTTTCTCTATCTGCCGACTTCGTAAGGAGAACATGAAGCTGCTTGGTGTGGGTGGGAAATGAAGACTTTCCCCTCAGCCCCTCTCCTTTCATACCATCACCAGTGCCCTGACACGGCAAAGTGTTCCTTAACCTCCCTCCAGAAGCCCCTTGGCACATCTGGCACAACGGGGCGTTCAGCACCACGGACAGCATTGCACCCTCTCCAGTGCTTGTGAAAGCCACTGGTCTGTCTGGCTCTCAGGTAAATGAAAACATTTTTCAATACTTCCCTGAGGTCTTGCGCCTGCATAAAAATCACATGATATATTTAGGGCTCTGACTTCCCCTATTGTCAACTTACTGTTACCTTATAAACACAAATGTAAGTTTTATATTTCATTAAACCCAAAGACCATCCCAGTCCTACCTCCCTGCCCTCATCCCATCACCTATCCTCACCTTTAAAACATACTCTGGGCTTTTTTGGGGGGTGAGGCAGTGCAGATTTTCATAATATACATGGCTAAATGTCCATATGCCTATGCTCATAGGAAAAGCCACAGAAATGCACAGGAATTCTAGGGTATACAAGCCTAGCGTTTTTTTAGCCGCATCCTAGGCCTCAGGCAGGGTTGTTAGACAGCCAGGAGAGCTGGGTGGAGCTGTTTTGTGAGGTCTCTCTGGCTTTGCTGACGTCCCAGTTGCCATGGTGCTAGGTAACTGCTAAAGGGGATGATTTCTTTCAAAGCGGTCACCATGGGACCCTGCTGACTAAAGAAAGCAAGGAGGAAAAAGCCTGAATTGCTGAGAAGGGTTTTCAATTAGCATTTTCAGAGCCAAATTTACCTAATGGGCTCTTTCCTTACCAGACTGAGGTTGATGCTAAACTGTGAAAGGATTCTAGGAATTAGTATGGACACTGTGATGATGTAACTTCCCCCATCCTCCACTTTTTTTTTCCTTAAAAACCAATGTAGAGGCCAGCCCGTGGCCTACTGGCTAAGGGAGCTGGATTCTACATGGATATCCATGGTTTGAGTTCTGGCCCTCCAGGCTTGAAAAGCACCTGGGAATATGTGCATGCGTGCCCCAAGTCCCAGCAGGATGGAGAAATGGAAGAGAATGGATTGTGGAGTGACCATGCCCCCCTGGGAGGTGCTTTCTCCCTCTTTTTCTCTAATGACCACGTGTACCCTTTGGCATTTAAAAAATAAAGATGCCAGCTTCATAGGATGACTGTGAACTGCCATCACACAGTGGTAAGAACCACATGGTTCTTCTCAGGTTGGGATTCTGACTTTTGGGAAGTCATTCATCTAACTCCTAACAGCCTTCATCAGGAGATAGGTTAGGATCGCACCTAATGTTGACACTAGGTACAGTCTGTGAATGCTTTACAGTTGTATGGGTCAAAAGATACGTGTTTTGGGACAACCAGATGGCATAATGGCTACATTGCTGGACTCTTATACGGCCAACCACAGTTCGAGTCCCAGACTTGGTGGCTTAAACACACGCTGGGTGCGTGTGCATGCATGCCCAAGATCTCGAGAGGAGAATGGAAGAGAAAAGATTGCGGTGTGGTCATCCCCCCAAGGGGTGATTTCTCATTTTCTTTCTCTCTGTCTCTCTGGCAAGCACACGCATCCTATAGCAAAAATCTCTCCGGAAAAGAAAACAAAAAAAAAAAAAAAAAGAAAAGAAAGAAAGAAAAAAAAAAAGAAAAGAAGAAAAGATACACGTCTTTGAATGAGTAGTTGTAGTTAAATTATTTTTAATAAAAATAAATCTGATTCTTGCATATTATTTGGATCACTCTACCAGGAATTTAAGTTAGTGGTACATTTGTTTCATAATAGCTGGCATATAACTATTTTCTCCGAATCCTAACTAAGGCAGTTACAAATATTTATTTTTTCGGAAAAGAAATTTTCTTTGTAAGAAAAGAGGTGGGAGGGCTGGACAGAGTCACAGCAGTAGGATACAGCTCTGCAAGGCTGACCCACATGGGAAGTCTTACATCTGAAGACCTCCTAGAGTATGCCAGCATGCATATGCCCATGATTAGGGCTGTCTGAAGCTAGGTGTGGATCGTGGCAGGGTCTCCTGGTGGAGGTGTTGTTTCTCTGTCTCATGGGAGAAATTAATAAATAATTATTTTTAAAAATAAGTAGAGGGACCAGCAGATGGCATAATGGTTACATCAGTGGACTCCCACATGGCCAACCACAGTTCGATTTCTGGACCCGGCAACTTTGAACTCACGTGCATCCCCAGAATCCTGAAAGAAGGGAAGAGAAGGGATTGCAGTGTGGCCATCCCCCCTGGGGGCTGATTTCTCACTTTCTGTCTCTCCAACGAGTGCACATGCCCTATAGCAAAAATTTCTCTCTAATAAAAAGAAGAAAAGACTCAAAGGGGTACTGGAGTACAGTTTCAAAAAAACAAAGCTCCTTCCTGGCTCAACAATCAGCTTAAAATGTATTTAATGGGACCAGCAGGTGGCATGGTGGTTAAGGTGCTGGACACTCCCACATGGCTACGATTCAAGTCCTGGATCTGGTGTCTTGCTTTCTCACTTCCCTTCTTTCTGTGTCTCTCTCTGTCAAGTTAAAAATAAATGAATGAATAAATAAAATTTAATAAATAATTATTTTTAAAAATGTATTTACTACTTTTAATTTAGGGGAAGAGGTAGGTTAATTCCAGTTTTTCTATACTGAATAAGACTAAGAAAAATTCAATTTTCCCCCCCCAATTTTACCAAAGGGTATGTACACTCAAAAGACAGAAAGAAACAGAGACAGACAGAGATAGAGAAATCACCACCGGAACTACTAGACATAATTTTACAAGGAGTCAAAATATATTATTGGGGCTGGCAGGTGGTATGGTGGTTAAGGGTGCTGGACTCCCACATGGCTGACTGCGGTTTGAGTCTCAGAGCTTGTGGTTTGCTTTTTCACTGTCTCTCTCTCTCTCTCATATGCACACAGATGCCCTATAGCAAATTAAAAAGAATATGATAGTGATAAAATAAATTGAATACTTTTTTATTTTTAAAAAGAGAGTTTCTTGCTATAGGGCACATGTGTTTGTTGGACAGACAGAGAGACAGAAAGTGGGAAACCACCGCCCCACCCCCAGGGGTATAGCCATGCCCCGTCTCCTCCATTCTCCTCTCGGGATCTTGGGCATGCACACACAAGCGCCCAGTGTGAGTTTAAGCCACCGGGTCTGGGACTCGAACAGCCGGTTCGAGTGGAGGAGAAGGGACTGCGGCATGGCCATTACCCTTGGGGTGATTTCTCGCTTTCTTTCTTTCTGGCAAGCGCACGCGCCCTATAGCAAAAAACTCTCCAAAAAAGAAAATAAAATAATTATTTAAAAAGACACATTATATACAAATTCTGCTTTTAAAAATATTAAATTTGCAATCACCAAACTTCTTTTAAGAACTATTGAGGCCGAGGGGACCAGCAGGTGGCGTGGTGGCTAAGGCGCTGGACACTCCCACATGGCTGACCACGGTTCAAGTTCCACACCTAGTAGCTTGCTTTGTCACCTTCCTTCCCTCTCTCTCTGTAACTCTCTCTGGTCAAATTAAAATGGATGAATGAATATATAAAATTAAATAAATAATTCTTTAAAAAAAAAAAAAGAATTATTGAGGCCGGCAGGTAGCCTGGATGTTAAAGGCACTGGACTCCCCCATGGCTGACCATGGTTTGAGTCCCAGACCTGGCAGCTTGTTTTCTCACTCTCACTTTTTCTCTCTCTGTCTCTCTCTGGTCAAATTTAAAATAATAACAACCAACGGAATTAAATAAATAAATAAATAATTTTGAAAAAATGTATTTATTATTATTATTTTAAAGAATCATGTTATTTTTAACTTCATTTTAAAAATTTATTTATTTATTTTAATGTGACCAGAGTTGGACATAGAATGAGAGAGAGCGAGAAAGTGAGAAAGCAAATTATCAGGTCTGGGACTTGAACAGCAGTTGGCCACGTGGGAGTCCAGCGCCCTTAGCCACCATGCCACCTGCTGGCGCCTATTATTATTATTTTCTTTTTTCATCTCACCAGAAAGAGTGAGTGAGAGAGAGAAAGTGAGAAAGCAAGCTGTCAGATCTGGGATATGAACCACAGTCGGCCAGGTGGGAATCCAGCTTCCCAACCCCCACACCACCTGCTGGCCCCCAAATTTATTCTTGACCATTGTAAGATGACTATCAGTTGTTTCCCATCCAAATTCATAAAACCCTACAAAACCTATGTACCTGGGGTTAATTTTTTAAAAATATTTATTTATTTATTCATTCATTTATTTTAATTTTTTTAGCTTCATTTATTTATTTAATTTGATCAGAGAGTAACAGAGAGAGAGAAGAGAGAGAGCGAGAGAGAGAGAGAGGAAATGTGAGAAAGCAAGTCACTAGGTCTGGGATTCAAACTGCGGTTGGCCATGAACTGTGTGAGTCCAGTGCCTTTAAGCACCACACCATCTGCCAGCCCCTCATTTATTTTAATTTGACTAGAAAGAGACATAAAGAGGGAGAGGCAAAGTGAGAAAGCAAGCCACTAGGTCCGGGACTCTAACTGTGATTGGCTATGTGGGATTGTCTAGCACCTTAACCACCACTCCACCTGCTGGAGTAATATTTTTAAAATTATTTATGAGATATTTTTCCTCTGCTGAAGGAACCTATTTGCCCTGTAGATAAGTAATGTGGCACTGCACAGAAGTCATACAACAAATTGAAAAAGAGAAATTAATATTTGGCTTCTGAAATTCAGAATAAGAAACCTAAAAGGACAATGTGCTTGAAATCCAGGTTGTAATTTGGAAAGCCAGTCTCTAAATTCCTTCATTCCTGTCCTTAGTGGTCATCAACCAAACTTAGAGGACTTTGCTCAGGGTGCTCTGCACTGCAGAGCTGTATCTTCATGCAAAAACTCTGAAGGAGGGGACCAGCAGGTGGCATGGTGGTTAAGGCGCTGGACACTCCCACATGGCTGACCATGGTTCGAGTCCTGGACCTGGTGCCTTGCTTTCTCACTTACCCTCTTTCTCTCTTTCTCTCTCTGTGTATCTCTCTGGTCAAATTAAAATAAAATGAACGAATAAAAGTAAATAAATAATTAAAAAAAAAACCAAAAAACTCTGAAGGAGTCCCAGAGCATGCAGACAATCTTTGGGGATCTAATTTCTAGATCCTCGACCTCCACAAGTAAGCTGTCTGAAAGTGTTCTTCCTGAAAACTGTTGCAGTCAACATTTCGCACTGGCTCTTGGTTCCACCCAGTTGCTTTTCTTCCATGTACCATAGAGTGGCAAATCTCACACTCACCTCTACCTCAGATCCTGCAATGGAATTCTGACTGAATTTAAAAATTTCTGGTAGGGGGGAAGGCTGGCATAGAGTGGTGGTTGGGGGGCACTGGCCAGAGTTCTGGAGTCCTAGACCTGGTGGCTTGCTTTACTGTTTTTTTTTTTTTTTCCCTCTCTCTCTCCCTCCCTCCCTCTCTCATTCTGATCAAATTAAAATAAATAAATGAAGTTAAATAAAATAATTCTTAAAAAAAAAAAAAAAAAGACTTCTTGGGGACCAAGCAAAGGAGCAACTAGAAATATGAGAGGTGATACTAAGAAAGTGAATGGCTTAAATAATTGAGGAAACATTGTTTTAAAAATCAGGAGCTTTCCGGGACCAGCAGATGATATAATGGTTATGTTGTTAAACTCCCACATGGTCGACCACAGTTCAAGTCCCAAGCCCAGTGGCCTAAAACTCAAGCCAGGTGTGTGTGTGTGCATGCCCAAAATCCTGAGTGGAGAATGTAGAAAATGTAGAAAAAGGGGTCACTGCATGGACATCCCCCAGGAGTGTTTGTGGGGGGGATTTTTCACTTTTTTGTCTCTCTGGTGATCACACAGGGCTTATAAAAGAAAATCTCTCAATAAACAATAAAAAAAGTCAGCTTTCCAATTGCTTTAGAAAAAACTGAAAGCAAACCACTATCCAACTTTCCATCAAGTGATTCATTAAAACAGTTTTTTTAAAGAATTAGTTTATTTAATTCCATTTGTTATTATTATTTTCTAATTTGACCAGACAGAGGCAAAGGAGAGAAAGAAAGTGAAAGGAAGAAAGCAAGCCACCGGAACCAGCAGTTGGTGTGGTGGTTTAGAAGCTAGACACTCCTGCATGGCTGACCAGGGTTTGAGTCCCATACCTGGTGGCTTGTTTTCTCACTCCCCGCCCCCGCCAAATAATAAATTAATTAATTAATACAATTAAATAAATAATTCTTTTAAAAAAAAGGAAGGAAAGAAAAAAGAAAGCCATCAGGTCTGGGACTCGGACTGCAGTTGGCTATGTGGGAATCTAGCACCTTTAATAACCATGCCACCTACTGGCCCTAAAATAGTTTTCTTAAAAGAAAGCTTTTCTTGAGCTAACAGGTGGCATCAATGCTAAGGTGGCTGGCTCCCTCATTGCCAACTCTGCAGTTCAAGTCCTAGACCTGGTGGCTTAGAAAACATACTAGAGGTGGGGAACAGCAGTTAGCGTAATGACTATGTCACTGAACTCCCACGTAGTTGACTGCGGTTCGAGTCCCGGATTCGGTGGCTTAAACTCACGCTGGGCACGTGTGCGTGCGTGCCCAAGATCCTGAGAGAAGAATGGAGGAGAAGGGATTGTGGTGTGGCCACCCCTCCGGGGAGTGACTTCTCACTTTCTGTCTCTCTGTCTCTGTCTGTCTGGCGAGTGCACGCGCCCTATAGCAAAAACCTCTCCAAAAAAAAGAAAAAGAAAAAAGAAAACATACTAGAGGCATGTGTGTGCGTGTGTGCCCAAAATCCCAAGAGAAGAATATAGGAGAAGGGATTATGGTGTGGCCACCCCCTGGGAGGGGGGGTTGATTTCTCACTTTCTACCTCTCTGCCTCTCTGTGGTAAATGCACACACCTATGAAAAAACTCTACCAAAAAATTAAAAAAAAAAAAAAAAAAATTTTTATCCATACCCACTATCTGAAAGAAATGCATGACACTGAACATATTGGAAACTGGATTGGACACCTTAGATTTTTTTCTGTAATAGGTTGTGGGGGTTTTAAAATGTGCCTGCAGGGGCCAGTAGGTGGTGGGGTTGTTAGGGCACTTTTCACATGGCCAACCACAGTTTGAGTCCTGGACCCAGTGGCTGAAAATCATGCTGAGCATGTGTGCATACAGGCCCAAAATCCAGAGAGGAGAATGGAGGAGAAGGGACTGTTATGTGGCCATCTTATCCCCCGGGGGTGGGGGGAGAGGTGTGATTCTTCACTTTCCCTCTTTCTGTCTCTCTCAGGGGAACACATGAGCCCTATGCAAGAAACCTAAAAAAAAAAAAAAAAAAAAAAAAAACCAGAAAAAAAAGCCTACAAATCATTTTACATCCCTCTCTTAAAATGATGAGACCTAAAATCCTTCTCCCCTTAAATGCAGGCCAGATTTGGTTAATAGAAGGAGCCAAAAATGACGGTGTAACTTCTGAGGTAAAATCACAAGGAATCATTTACCGGGCTCTGGCCCTCTTGGATGACTTATTCTGGGTCAAGCCAGCCACCATCTCATAAGGACACCCAGGCTGCCTGGTGAAAAGGCACACGGAAAACCCAGGCTTCTTACCGGCCAGCACCAACTTGGCAGCCACGAGACTGAACTGCCTTGGAGCAGATCCCCTGAACACAGACCGAACACAAATTCCATGTTCCTATCCAAAGGAACAGTCTCTCAACGCTCTGAACCTAAATTCTTAGGGGCAGAGTCTGTTTGACGCAGCTTAACTCAGATATAGAGCTGGATCCAATCAGCATGGGCCTTGGGATCAAGAAGAGTTCCCTTGGGACCAGCAGTTAGCGTAATGGCTATGTCACTGGACTCCCATGAAGTCGACTGCGGTTCGAGTCCCGGACCCGGCGGCTTAAACTCACGCCAGGCACATGTGCGTGCGTGCCCAAGATCCTGAGAGGAGAATGGAGAAGGGATTGCGGCATGGCCATCCCTCCTGGGGGGTGATTTCTCGCTTTCTGTCTCTCTCTGTCTCTGAAGAGCGCACGTGCCCTATAGCAAAAACAAAACAAAAAAAACTGTCTTAAAAAAAAAAAAAAGAAGAGTTCCCTTCTCTGTACTCTTTAAAAGGCTATTGGCAAAGTTTATAAAAGACAAGGGCAACTGACCCTAAGTGACCACAGTCCAAGATATCATCTTAACTATGGCTTTGAGAGATTCCAAGTCAAGTGGCCCAGATAAGTTGCTCTGAAATTCCTGATTTGCAGAAGTCGTAAGATAACAGTTATTATTATTTTTAGACACTAAGTTGGGGAGTACTTTGTTATGCAGTAATAGATGACTAACACTCAAGTAAAACAAAATAGCAGACCTATTTTTTCACGAGATATCTGAGCTGTAGTAAGTTAAGGAAGTTTCCTTGCTACGCATGAGTGTGTTCCTGATGTAGAAGGTATGTAGTTTTTTAAAATTTTATGGTGCATATACTGACGGGAGAGAGAGAGAGAGAGAGAGAGAGAGTGAGTGAGTGGGGGAGTGAGAAATCACCCTCGAGGGGGACGTCCGTGCTACAATCCCTTTTCCTCCATTCTCCTCTTGCGATGTTGGTCACACAAGCCCAGTGGGATTTTAAAGTTGCCTGGTCTGGGACTCAAACCATGATCAGCCATGTGGGAATCTGGTGCCTTAATCACCACGTCACCTGCTGGCTCCAGAAGGTATCCAGTTTTTCTAGGACAAGAATATCATGAAGGGAGAATATAATTACACACATAACACTGTTGTTTAAGAAAAAAAAGGAAATCATTTAGGTGGAGATGGACTTATTATAAGCACTCAGAAACTTAGAGAACTCAAGAACAAGAAATGACAACCAAATCGTAGATGCCCCTGATGCTTTGAGAGCCAGGACAGTCATCCACTCCATCTCTTTTTCTCTGGGGCCACTAGCCTGCTGTCTGTTTCTCTCCTTCCCTCCTTTAACTGTATTTACTAACTTATTTCTCTCCTTTTTAAAAAAGAATTATTTAATTTTATTAATTCGTTCATTCATTTATTTTTTAATTTGACCAGAGAAGAGAGACACACAGAGAAAAGGAAAGTGAGATATCAAGCCACCAAGTACGGGACTCAAACCATGGTTGGCCATGTGGGAGTACCCAGTGCCTTAACCACCATGCCACCTGCTAGCCCCACTTTTTTAAAAAAGAGAATTATTTATTTAATTTTATTTATCATCTTTAAAAAAAAATCAGAGAGATATAGACAGAGAGAGGGAAAGTGAGAAAGTGAGCTGCCAGGTCCAGGACTTGAACTGTGGTTAGCCATGTGGGAGTCCAGCACCTTAACCACCACACCTGCTGGCCCCTCTCTCTCTTTTTTTAAAAAGAATTATTTATTTAATTATTATTGTTTTTTGTTGTTGTTGTTGTTTTTTGGAGAGGTTTTTGCCATAGGGCACGTGCGCTCTCCAGAAAGACAGAGACAGAGAGACAGAAAGTGAGAAATCACCCTCAAGGGGGATGGCCATGGCGCAATCCCTTCTCCTCCATTCTCCTCTTGGGATCTTGGGCACGCATGCACATGCGCCCGGCATGAGTTTAAGCCACCGGGTCCAGGACTCAAACCACGGTCGGCTATATGGGACTCCAGTGACACAGCCATTACGCTAACTGCTGGTCCCATTATTATTGTTTTCAATTTGCTATAGGGCATGTGTACTCACCAGAGAGAGAAAGGGAAATAAGAAAGCAAGCAGACACATCCAGGACTCAAACCATAGTCAGACATGGTGAGAGTCCAGTGCCTTAACCACCATGCCACATGCTGGCCTTTCGGCAACCTCTTGCGAGATCAACTAGTTTTGCTTGTTCCCATTGTATTACTGGTCCCCAGATGGCTGCCCCCAAAATGGCAACCTTGGAAATGAATTTACATGTCTTTACAAAGTCAGCGTTCCTATCCAAATGCACAGTCTCCCAATGTTGTGTGTGTGTGTGTGTGTGTGTGTTTAGAAAAAATTTTATTCATTGTCATTCATTTATGAGAATGAGAGAGCAAGCTGCCAGGTCCAGGACTCAAACCGTGATCAGCCACTTGGGAGTCCAGTTGCCCTAACCATCATGCCACTTGCTGGCCCTTCTCTGTGGGGAGCCAAAGAGGAGACATGAGAAATGTGCAGGATGTGACCACCAGAATAAGACCAGGGTCTTTATCCAGACATGGCCTTGGATGGCTGGATTGTTATAAGCAGAACGTCTTAGGCTTGTTTTGAACGGAATGTTCCAAAGCATTGTTACAACAACCTGATAAATTCAGTAAGGACTTAAAACCTTACATCACAGAAGTCTCTGGAATGTGTATAAATATTAGCAATAAAGTACACTTGTGGCTGACCAGTATGACTGGCAGTCCTCCCGTTTCTATCCTGTCTTCTCATCTTTTCTTTAATCCTTGACTCCCAACTCAGGAACTGTTCGCCCTTGGCGGGTCCGACAGAGTGGTGCCAAGTACTGGTGACCTGAGTACTGGGGATGCTGGTGAAGGACACTGCAGAGTAAACGAAGAACGCAGACGTCTTAAAAGTGAAAGTGTTGCGGTGAGTATATTACGGGAGTAATTACAAGACAGGGCAATAGTCACCAGCTTTTTGTACATATGCTTAAAGAAACTCTAAATGCACGAGGCTTGCAGGTAGGGCAGCAGCAGCTTTCAAAATTTTTAGAATTTATTGAAGAAGTTTGTACCTGGTTTCCTGAGGAAGGTACACTTCACATAGATACCTGGGAAAGGATGGGGCGAAGGCTCCAAGATGATGATGATGCCCATGGTCTGGAAACGGTGCCCGTGGATGCTATCAGTTTATGGGCTTTAAGTAGAGATGTTTTGGATTTTCGTCACGAGCAGGAGAGGATTCTTCCCGCTGTGGATAAAGACCCTGGTCTTATTCTGGTGGTCACATCTGCACATTCCTCATGTCTCCTCTTTGGCTCCCCACACCTCTCCCAGTGTTTTGAATCTGAATTCTTAGAGGCAAAGCCTGTCTGACCCAGCTTAAGTCAGATACAGAATTGGATCCAATCAGCATGGGCCCTGGAATAAAGAAGAGTTCCCCTCTCAGTACTCTTTAAAAGGGGCTTTTTGGAAAAGCTTATAAAAGACAAGGTAAGGAAAGGGAAGGAATAATTGATGGACGAAATGACTGCCGTCTTAGTGTATCTGTTGTTAATATTCCATTAACTTTCCAAGGTAAGCCTACCAACAAACCCAGCCTAAACTCAACAGCCATGACCTCCATTTTGCCTCCCTTTTAATCGCCCACCGAATGCACACCCTCCACCCTGCCTGTGGTGCTATTATATACCATGCTGTTTCACGCCTCCACGGCCCAGCCCTGGCACACAATCCCTCTGCCCTGTTCATCTGTGAACATCCTCATCTTCTCTATGGCTATCTCTCCCACTCGCCACCCCTCCAAAATAAGTTACTCATGTTTCCTCACTATACCACTACTTTAATTTTCTATTACTGCATCTATCATATTGCATCATGTTCAGAGATTCTTGTAGGGAAGAGTATCATCCAATTATTATTATTTTTTTGAGAGGTTTTTGCTATAGGGCGCGTGTGCTTGCCAGACAGACAGAGAGAGACGGAGAGACAGAAAATGAGAAATCACTCCCCAGGGGGGATGGCCACGATGCAATCCCTTCTCCTCCATTCTCCTCTCAGGATCTTGGGCACGCACGCACACGCGCCCGGCTGAGTTTAAGCCACCCGGTCTGGGACGCAAACCGCGGTCGACTATGTGGAAGTCCAGCGACATAGCCATTACGCTAACTGCTGGTCCCATCATCCAATTATCTTTATACCTCTAGTATCTGAATAAACAAAGTAGGTGCTCAACAATAGCGTTGAGCATACTAAACAAATATGACTTTGAGGATTAACCTAAAGCAACTTAATTTTTATTTTCTGCTATCCCTTTGAAAACACACTGTGGGGTGGAGTTTTCTCCTATCCCTGAATTAAAGTTCAGGTGGTTGCATTACTTCTTCTGGTTACTTTTCGTTAAGAGATGCTAATAAGTAAAATATCCAGTCCTGCATTAATAGTCAAGATTTGACATCTGATTTACAGTTAGACTTCTCTCCTTCCTCCCAAGTTTGTGCCTGCTAGAGAGAAACTTACATTTAGGGAAGGCATCTGGCCACTTCTCTATTTCCCTGAGTTTTGTCTAACCCTCAGAGCTTGCCATCCCAATTTCAGACCCCTCCAGGGTTAGAGAGTAGGATGACTAATACATCTTGCTTGCTGGTACTATCATGAGTTTCACTTTCTCTAAACCTCAATGTATTAAAAGTTGGCGCCATGGGAACCAGCAGTTAGCGTAATGGCTATGTCGCTGGACTCCCACGTAGTCGACCGCGGTTTGCGTCTCGGACCCGGTGGCTTACAACTCACGCCGGGCGCGTGTGCGTGCGTGCCCAAGATCCCGAGAGGAGAATGGAGGAGAAGGGATTGCGGCGTGACCATCCCCCCTGGGGGGTGATTTCTCGCTTTCTGTCTCTCTGTCTCTCTCTGTCTGTCTGGCGAGTGCACGTGCCCTATAGCGAAAAACCTCTCCAAAAAAAAAAAAAAAAAAAAAAAAAAAAATGTTGGCGCCTTCTCTCATAGACACTTTTGTGGGTTTGGGAGACAAATCTCTGTCTAAGAATCTGTCAACTGCGGTTCCTTTGACAAGCTGACCACTTATCCTAACTGTAGAAAGATCTTCAGCTCTTCCCTGCTGAAGCCTTTGGGTGGTCTTGGTCAAATCCAGTGATGACTCCCTGCTGGTTGTCTTGTTTTATGAACGATACACAGCTGCTTTGCAGGAAATACACGCACTTTCTTTGCCCTGACAAACTCTGGAAAAACAAGCCCATTCCAGCAAAGTAGCAACCTGTCTGTCTAAAAAACTTTTCAGGTGGGGGAGCCAGTAGGTGGCACCTGAGCCAGGTGGCAAAGTTCTTAAAACACTGGGTTCTGGCATGGCTAACCACGGTTCGAGTCCCAGACCTGGCAGCTTGAAACTCAAGCCAAGTGCATGTGAATGCATGCCCAAAATCCCAAGAGTAAAATGGAGATGGGACTGTGGTGTGGCCATCCTCCCTCAGGGGTGATTTCTTACTTTCTCCATCTCTCCAGCAAGCACAGGTACCCTATAGTAAAAATCTCTTTTTAAAAAAAGGGGAGGGGGACCAGCAGTTAGCGTAATGGCTATGTTGCTAGACTCCCATGTAGTCGACCTCAGTTCGCGTCCCAGTCTCGGTGGCTTAAAACTCACGCCGGGTGCGTGTGCGTGCCCAAGATCCCAAGAGGAGAACGGAGGAGAAGGGATTGTGGCGTGGCCATCCCCCCTGGGGGGGTGATTTCTCGCTTTCTGTCTCTCTCTCTGTCTGTCTGGTGAGTGCACGCACCCTATAGCAAAATCCTCTCCAAAAAAAAAGGGGGGGGGGAGGGAGCAGCAGGTGGTATGGTAGCTGAGGTGTTCAACTTCCCACACGGCTGACTGTGGTTCAAGTCAAAGACCTGGCAACTTCCTTTCTCACTTTCTTTTTCTCTCTGTCTGAACTCAAGTGGAAAATAAATAAATACATAAATCTTTTTTTTTTTTTAAAAAAAAAAAGAAGGACCAGCAGGTTGGGTGGTGATTAAAGGTGCTGGACTCCCACATGGTTGACTGCAGTTCAAGCCCCGAACCTGGTGTCCTGCTTTCTCACTTTACCTATCTCTCTCTCTCTGCCTGATCAAACTGGAAAACAATAATAATAAATTAAGTTAAGTAAAATAATTCTTTAAAAAAAGAAAATAAAAAGAAAACAAAAGCAAAAACTTTACAGGTGGAAAACAGACATTAGTGCATAGTATGCACCTAAACTCCAGCAAGCTTCCACATGGTCTCATTGGAGGCCCTTTTCCACGGTCTTCAGGTGAAGAGCTAAAGTGCCGTCTCTTCCTTCTTAGTGACTGAGATCCTCAGAGTACTCTAGTAACTCCATTCAAATATCCTTAAAAACGCATTCCTCAGGGACCAGCAGGTGGCATGGTGGTTAATGCGCTGGACACTCCCATATGGCTAGCCATGGTTCAAGTCCCGGACCTGGTAGCTTGCTTTCTCAATGTCTCTCTGGTCAAATTAAAATAAAAGAAAGAATAAATTTTAAAAATTAAAAACAAAAAAACAAAAACGCTTTTCTCAGGCTTCACTTGAAACTCTTTTAGGTCCTTGATAAGGTAAGAATTTAAATTGGTCTACTCAGTTTTCACCTTCCTACATTTTGCACAAGCCTCGATGCAGTCTGTCTCTGATATCGCTGGTGTTAGGATCTCAGACAGCAGTCCTTTTTATTTTTTTGGAGAGGTTTTTGCTATAGGGCACGTGCACTCACCAGAAATACAGAGAGAGACAGAGAGACAGAAAGCGAGAAATCACCCCTCAGGGGGGATGGTCACGCCGCAATCCCTTCTCCTCCATTCTCCTCTCGGGATCTTGGGCACGCACGCACACGCGCCCGGCGTGAGTTTAAGCCACCGGGTCCGGGACTCGAATTGCGGTGGACTACATGGGAGTTCAGCGACATACCCAACTGCTGGTCTCCAGCAGTCCTTTTTAACATACTTTTATAACAGTTTAACTAACATGTTACCACTTGAGGCCTCATCAACCCTGAGAGGTGATGGGAGAAGCTTCATTATCAATGACCTGATGCACATGCATTCCCACTGGCACCTCCCCTACACAGGAAAAGAACCCCCATACGCATATACTTCAGTCGTTTCTTGGTGTTCCTCCTCAAGCAGTGGAGCAAAGCAAGTTGTAAAAGTTTGCCCCAACCCAACAACATTGATAATGGCCAAAGAGTCACCATGTGGCAAAGCAATTGAGACATTATCACAACATCATTTGTGTTGTCTGTGCTACTGAGACATCGGGAAAGTCATGATGAATTTTTTTTTTTTGGAGAGGTTTTTGCTTTAGGGCACGTGCGCTCACCAGACAGACAGAGAGATGGAAAGTGAGAAATCACCCCCCAGGGGGGATGGCCACACCACAATCCCTTCTCCATTCTCCTCTTGGGATCTTGGGCATGCACGCACACAAGCTCGGCATAAGTCTAAGCCACCAGGTCCAGGACTTGAACTGTAGTCGACTACATGGGAGTCCAGCGACATAGCCATTACACCAATTGCTGGTCCCATGAATTTTTTAGTAGAAAAATACGTCATGATTTTCCCAACAACCTAAGAGATCAAAAGACCAGCTTGAGTCTTACATCTCTACATTAAATCCTGTATGTTCCTGACATCTATATTAATGGCTTACCACTGACCTTTCCCAAATCACTGTACTTATGCCATTCTTATCACAGTGGCCTCCCTCAGGAATACAGCTCATTATTCCCTACCCATCTGCCACATCAAGCCCTAGACTTTATTCCTACAGAATTCTTTATATACATAACTCTCCAGATCAATTAGGCCTTAAACTACAGGTCTAATTTCTTTTCTCCTTCTAGAGGGAACTCTTATTTGCAAAATGGAGAGCTTTAAAATAATACTGATGTTGGGGCTGATAGGTGGCGTGGTGGTTGGGGGCACTGGACCCCTATAGAGTCAAGTGCAGTTCAAGTCCCAGACCTGGTGACTTGATTTCTCACTTTCTCTCTCTTTCTTGCTCTGTCCCCTCTCTGGGCAAAATAAAATAAATAAATAAATAAATAAAGCGTAAAAATTTTTTTAAAGAATTATTTATTGGGACCAGCAGGTGGCGTAGTGGCTAAGGTGCTGGAAACTCCCACATGGCCAACCATGGTTCAAGTCCTGGGCCTGGTGGCTGGCTTTCTCAGTTTCCCTCTCTTTCTATCTCTCTCTGTGTCTTTCTCTGCTCAAATTAAGAATAAATAAAATTAAATTAAAAAGTGATTATTAAAAAAATATTTACCATTAAAAAAAGAATTATTTATTTTTTAGTTGTTATTATTATTTTTTAATTTGACCCGAGAGAGACAAAGAGAGAGCAAGGGAAAGTGAGAAAGCAAGCTTCCAAGTCTGGGATTCGAACAGCAGTTGGTTATGTGGGAGTGCAGCACCCTTAACCGCCATGCCACCTGCTGGCCCCGAAATAAAAATAATTCTTAAAAAAAAAAAAAAAAAATACTGACATCTGGGCTCCAATAATTTTGATTTAATTTCTCTAGGATGAAACCTGGGCATTAGAACACTTTTTAAAGCTCTCCAGAGGTCTCTACTGTACAGGCAAGGGAGAGAATCTTTAAGGCTCTCTAAATACAGATGGACCTGTGTTCCACAGAGCATCCATAATTTAGTGAATGGGTGGCATGCATAAATGTGGTAGGTGGGAGGCTTAGGGAATAAACTCTCATTTATTGATCACATACTATAAACCTTATTCCAAGTTGTATGCTCCTAACTTAGGTAACTTTTTATTTTTTTTTGAGAGGTTTTTGCTATAGGGCACGTGCGCTCGCCAGACAGAGAGAGACAGAGAGAGAGAAAGTGAGAAATCACCCCCTCAGGGGGGATGACCACGCCGCAATCCCTTCTCCTCTATTCTCCTCTTGGGATCCTGGGCACGCACGCACACACGCCCGGCGTGAGTTTAAACCACCGAGTCCGGGAAGCGAACCGCGGTCGACTACGTGGGAGTCCAGCGACATAGCCATTACGCTAACTGCTGGTCCCCACAGGTAACTTTTTCAACAGTATCTCATTCTGTCATCATAATTATATGAGGGAGGCATTGTTATCATTTCTTACAAATAGGGAAAGTAAGGCTCAGATCGGTTACACACAGTGACCAGCAGATCCAGAAGTCAAACCCCAGGTCCGATTCCCAATTCTACACACTTTCTGCGGCATGATATTTAGATGCCACACCTCTGAGACTTGTTCAATCCCAACCCTAAGACAAGATGCTTGGGCTTCAACTCAGAAATCTTAATTCTATTGCATCCATGCATTTTTCCCCTCAACATTTTCCTACAAACCCCACACATACTGCTCAGCCATCAAAAAATACTTGAAGCAGTCAAAATGTTCTGTAGAGAGACCCCCTGGGTAAGGGACTACTATATCTGGCTCTTCACTGAAGTATTTGTATTCAGACCTGAATCCTTCTCTATCACTGCTAGCATCACTCCTGTGGTGTTCCATGTTTAGTTTTACTTACAGACAGAGCTATATTGCTTAAATACCAGCCATCACTGTGTTGGGCCTGGTAAAATTATATACTCTCTCAGCATTTCTTTACCTTGTACTCCACACAGAACACAAAGAATCAAAATATACTGGCTAAGCTGCAGAGAATTGCTGCCTATATCAAGATGGGCTCTAATGTCTAGTAGACTGTGAGGCTGGAAATATGTACATCTAGGGGCAAGCAGGTGGCATGGTGGTTAAGGTCCTGGACGCCCACAGGCCGACCACAGTTCAAGTCCTGAACCTGGTGGTTTGCTTTTTCACTTTCTCTCTCTTTCTGATAAAATTAAAAATAAAAATAATAGGGGCCAAGAGATGGCTTGGTGGTTAAGGGCGCTGGATTCCTACGTGGCCAACCACTGCTCAAGTCCCAGACCTGGAGGCTTGCTTTCTCACTTTCCCCCTCTCTCTCTCTCACACTCTGTCCCTCTCTGGTCAAATAAACAAATAAATTTATTAATTAACTTAAAAAATAACTAATAAAATAAAATAATTTAAAAAAAAAGAAATATGTACTTCTTTGACATGCCAGTGATACCTCTAAGTAACTTGGCTAATTTTTACCACTTCAGTCCATGAAATCACATTTCATTCTGGCTAAAGGGTGGGGTTGGAGGGAGGCAGTAGGGGCCGGGGTGCTCCACTGGAAGGAGAACAACTGCAGGTATTCGGTGGTACCTTTAAGATGTCTCAGGGCTAAATCCAATGCTTGCGCAGGTGTCCTATGTATCCTGAGAGAGAAAGAGGTCAGAACAGTCAGATCACTCAAGACGGCTCCCGAATTCCTGACCCCTGCTACCTTGACCATTTTCCCCAAGTCCAACTCTTGCTCAGAACTATGGCTTTTTAAATCCCTCCTGCTTCACTCATTCAAGGACTTCTCAATTTCCAGCTTACCTATCATGTTCCAAATGCACATTTCGGCCTTCTGTTTACAAGGATGCATAGACTCACAGTATTTAAAGTAAGATTTCCTGTCAACAGTTCTGTCTTACTAGTGTCGCCTCTTAGGCATGCCAAATTTCTGCCTTCACTGCATGTCCCCATCTCCTCCCCACCCGCTGTATTACCCTCACACTCCATCCTCTCTTGGTCACCAATTAAAACATAAAATCCTTTGGTCCCTCAGACTTAGCCTTTCATAACGCTTCCAGTTATTTTGCCAAACACGTTAAAGTCATCATTCTATTTAAAAATCTTGCTCCGCTCTCCCGCCTCACTCCTCTACTCCCAGATTCGCTGAAACCTCCTCCCACAGAATTCACGGCCAATATAAAAACGGAAAGAAGGGACAACCAAACAAGCTCGTGGAGCTCTGACTGCAACATCTCGAAGCGTGTGTCGTGTGTGCTGGGCTCCATCGGACCAACGTGACGAACCTTTCCCGAAGGCCAAATTTGGCGCCCTGTTTCCGGGCAGAAAGGTTTGAAATCTTGGCGCGCGGAAAATGATTAGTTCGGCGCACGCGCAAAAGTCCGCTGGGGGGGGGGGGGGGTGTCTCGCTTCGCCACAGGCGATCTCGCGATAGTTGGGGGAGCTGACAAGCAGTGTTTTCCTTGAGGCTGTAGCGGCTTGGCGCCTTATTTCTAATTTCTTTTTTTTTTTTTTTTGTGCGGCCCCAATGGGTTAATACTGCAGTCAAAAAAAAAAAAAAAAAAAAAAAAAAATCAAGTCTCCACGGCAAGAACATATTAGGCTAATATAGCTAACAGGCTAGCAGCGTTTTCTTGGGGCCGAGGACACGAAGGAATTTCTGCGAGGTCCTGGAGGCCGCACAACTGCTTCTACAAAACGAAAGCCAAAGTACATGTCTGTATATATACAGAAAAGGCCGGCCAGTTTATCGCCGGAGCACCTACGGTTCCGTTTTGGTTTTCCTCCTTCCCCTATAAGAGACCTCCCATTGGCTCCCGCACCAGCCTAACCTGCCGCCTTCGCGCCTGCGCGCCGGTTTGTTTACGAGGTCGGCGCACCCGCTTCCCGCCGCCGCGCGGTTGCTGGCTGCCGAGACGTGTGATTCATTATGAAAGTCGTGTTTCATCTAGGAACACAGATTGGAGGATTAAAACAGGACGGTATAAGTGCAAACTTGAAACCAGTGAAAGTAAGCACGGCAGTGAGAACCGGAGTCTCCGAAATCGGTGCCCTGCCGGAGCAGTCACGGAAGATGTCCGTAGGGAACCTCACAGGATGCCAGCACCACCCTAACCGACCATGACTATTGATAGGCAGCACCGGTAAACCAAACCCACAGGTGGCATGCAGCACCTATTTAAAACATGGACTCAAGTATGGCAAAAATGCAAATAAGCCCCAACCAAGGCCATGTTGCTCGAGTAAACTTCGAGAAATACCTGCACAATTAAGACTGACTCTTGAAGCAAAGTCAAAAAGGCAGTCATGCAAATATTGAAACTAAAAACAAAAACAAAAAAAAGAGAGAGAGAGAGAGAAATATTCAACAGGAGAAGTACAAACCAAGAAGCAGGTTTTTGCAGTGCTTTGAGGGCCTATCAACAGCAGTTTCTTGGAAGATGAGAATACTTATACAATGAGGTCCGATGAAAATATGTGTTACAGACATGATTAGATCTATCTCAAAACAAAAAGAGGCAATTGGGCTGATTTTTTAAAAGTATCTACATAGAAAGATTTCATTTTGATATTCAAGAACAACCTTTAACAGATTCAGCTACACCTAGATTTTTATCTTAAGGTTAGATAAAAGCTTAGATGTTAATTTGGCAGTTTTATTGGACGCTGTCAGTTACATTTTGAATGGTGAGTTTGAGGAAATTAGTTTGTGGTAAATTTTCTACAAGGAAGATGGATTTTTTAAGGTAATGTAAAATTAAGTAGAGAAAACAGGGCCATGTGAACAGATGGAGACAAATTTGGAAGGTTTTGCCGGCTTTCAGTATCAGTCACAAAGATGCCTTTATGTCAGAAAGCTAGTGTCTGGGGACCAGCATGTTGCAGTTGTGGTTAAGGCACTGGATTCCCACATAGTTCAGCACAGTTCAAGTCCTGGACCTGGTGATTTAAAATTATCATGCCAGGCATGTATGTGCTTGCCCAAAATCCCAGGAGAATAGAGGAAAAGGGATTGTAGGTGTGGCCATGCCCCCTGGGGGGGTGGGGGTGGGGTGGGGGGGTGATTTCTTACTTTCCCTCTCACTGTCGATCTCTGTTTCTGGTGAGCCCACATACATGCTATGGCAAAAACCTAAACAAACTAACTTCTGCATTTTCTTATTATGTTCGTATGATGGTAAAATCAAGTAAATCTAGCAGTTTGAAGACTTACCTTTAATACAAATTTGTACCAAGGTAAGAAATGACTTTAAAATCCTGCTCTACTATACTAGAGGTACACTGGCCAGGTTGAAGTAATGTGAGGAAAACAGTTTTCCAAGGTAATAGTGAGCTGACATTTTCTTCATGAAGGAAAAGAGTTGCAGACATGGTGAATAGATTTCTGTTCACCTCAATGGTTACAAAATAGACTAACGAATATTTCCACCATCAGTAGCTGTAAAAGGTAACTGTACTTTAGCCAGCATCCTCAGCATGCTCCGTTGTAACGGCCCTGATGTAAAATAGTGGGAAAAAAGGCCATCATTGTATCCATGTATTTACGTGGATCTAGGTTCTTGAACTGTTGCAACCCAAGGACAAGTAAGAAAATTTGCTGAAGAATGAGTCTGATATCCGTTCCCAATTACTCAAACTCGGTTGAAGCAACACAATATAACCTTACTTATTAACTAAATGATAGCACTTTTTTTTTCATGCTTGATGAAAAAAATGCTTGATGAAGCATAGAAAAAAAATAAACACACACACATATTAGAGCCAAATTGAAATGTTTGGGCATAAATCCTAATCATAAACAAAGACTTTCAAGGATATTTTGCTGTTGCTTCTTTTGTAGCTCTGTACTCTCTTAAGTACTGAGGGAAGTTCCAGTAATGTTGTCATAATTTAAAAAAAAAAAAGAGTGTTTCAATCGGAGGGAAAAGAATCTTCTGCAAGAAGGAGAAAGAAGGCAGATTTTTTTTTTTTGAGAGGTTTTTGCTATAGGGCGCGTGCGCTCGCCAGAAAGACAGAGAGAGACATAGAGACAGAAAGCAAGAAATCACCCCCCCAGGGGGGATGGCCACACCGCAATCCCTTTTCCTCCTTTCTCCTCTCAGGATCTTGGGCACGCATGCACTCACACCCGGCGTGAGTTTAAGCCACCGGGTCTAGGACTCGAACTGTGGTCAACTACATGGGAGCCCAGCGGCATAGCCATTACGCTAACTGCTGGTCCCAGAAGGCAGATTTTTTTTTTTTTTTTTTTTTTTTTTTTTTTGAGAGGTTTTTGCTCCAGGGCGTGTGTACTCACCAGACAGAGAGAGGCAGAGAGACAGAAAGTGAGAGATCACCCCCCAGGGGGGGATGGCCACACCACAATCCCTTCTCCTCCGTTCTCCTCTCGGGATCTTGGGCACGCACGCACACGCGCCCGGTGTGAGTTTTAAGCCCACCGGGTCCAGGACACAAACCAGGGTCGACTACGTGGGAGTCCAGCGACATAGCCATTACGCTAACTGCTGGTCCCCCAGAAGGCAGGTTTTGATTGTAGCTCTCCAAGCAGTGTCTATGAAGGCCATTTGCTAAGCACTCCTTACTCCTAGAGAACTCCATCCCTGCCTCCCTCTGTCCTCACAGTCACACTGCTGGCTTCTTCCTTCACCTACATCTCTGATAAAGAAAGACACTTTTCTGTTATCTTCAGTGTAGCAGAGTCTTTGATCATAGTCACACGCTGGCTGCCACAACTACAAATATGTTCTCATGGGAAATGTTCCAAACAGAAAGGAATGGCTATGGCCCAAATCTTTCCCTTGGAGGACTCTTTCATCTTATAAAGGCAAAAAGTCTTTCCCATGTAACTTGACTGACTTCCTCTTGTATCTCAGTGCCTAGAACTACATCATACGGCTACCCCTAGCTGCAAGAGAGGCTAGGAGAGTATGTACAGCGAACACAAGTATGGCCTTTAAATGGTACACTTAAATGGTACACTAACCTAGCAGGGCTTCCAGGAAATACAGTGATAGGAGCAGACCCCTCACAATCTCTGCAGTTTTATTATTTTGAGGACCATAAAAATGACCGGGCTAATAAAAAATATAAATGAATCTCCACTCACGTTTGTACTTGGTGTCACAGTCATCCTTTAGGACTGTGCTGTCCAATATGACAGTGACTTACCAACCACGGGTGGCTGTAGAATATGTAAATGTGCTAATCCAATAAGATGTATCATAACATAAAAATACACCAGATCTCCAGGACATAGTATGGAAAAAAAAAAAAAAAGAAGATAAAATAATCTGTAATTTTTGTTTCTCTATGAAAGAGAAAGGGCATGTGTGTGGGGGGCGAGGGTGAGAGTAGAGGGAAGGGCAGAAAGACAGACAGGGTCTTGCTTCTTACAACCTTCCTGCCCCAGCTTCCTAGTCAGCTAGGATCACAGGTGCGTATGACCATACCAGGTGTGTTTGTGTTAAGCCCACGAACAAAATCCGAGGCTCCCGTGTGGCTTCCAGCCTTCCAGACAGTGATACGATCTATGCACCCCCACAATTGGCTTCAGTAATTTTTATATTACATGTTGAAATGTCATTTCACCTGTTTCCTTTAACTTTTAAAAAATATAGCTAGAGGGACCAGCAGTTGGTGTAATGGCTATGTGACTGGACTCCCATGTAGTTGACCGCGGTTTGAGTCTCGGACCTGGTGGCTTAAACTCAAACTGGGCGTGTGTGCGTGCATGCCCAAGATCCCGAGAGGAGAATGGAGGAGAAGGGATTGCGGCATGGCCATCCCCCCTGGGGGGTGATTTCTTGCTTTCTGTCTCTGTCTCTCTCTGTCTTTCTGGCAAGCGCATGTTCCCTATAGCAAAAACCTCTCCAAAAAAAATGTAGCTAGTAGGAGCCAGCAGGTGGTGTGGTGGTTAGGGTGCTGGACTCCCATGGGTGACAGCAGTTTGGGTCCCAGACCTGGTGGCTTGCTTTCTCACTTTTTCTCTCTCTCTCTCTGGTGAGCACACAGGCAGTATAACAAATTAAAAATGATAATAATAATAACAAATAAAAGAAAGTGAATAATTATTTTCTTTTTTTTAAAGAGGTTTTTGCCATAGGATTCATGCACTCACAAGAGAGAGAAAGAGACAGACACAGTGAGAAGGAAAGTAAGAAATCACCCCCCAGGGGAGATGGACACACTGCAGTCCCTTCTCCTCCATTCTGTTCCTGGGATCTTGGGCATGCACACACACCTGCCCAGCCTGATTTTCAAGTCACAAGATCGGGGATTCAAACCGCAGTCCTGATCATGTGGGAATCCAGTGACATAATCACTATGCCATCTGCTGACCCCTAAATAAATCATTCTCTTTTTAAAAAAATGTAGCTACTTGAGCCAGCAGGTGGTGCAGTGGTTAAGGGCGCTCGATTCTCACATACCTGGCCATGGTTCGAGTCCCGGACCTGGTGGCTTGCTTTGTCACTGCCCCCACCCCCCACTCTGTCCCTCTCTGGTCAAATTAAAAATAAGTAAACAAATAAACTTAAATAAAATAAGTTTAAAAATTTTTTTCTTTATTGGCTAGATAGGGGTTTTTTTTAAGAATTATTTTATTTAACTTTATTTTTATTTATTTATTTTAATTCAATCAGAGAGGGACAGAGAAAGAGAGAAAGAGAGAAACAGAGAAAGAAAGTGAGAAAGCAAGCTACCAGGTGTGGGAGTCAAACAGCAGCTGGCCCTGTGGGAACCCAGCGCCCTTAACCACCATGCCACCTGCCAGCCCCAAACAAAATAATTCTTTAAAATATATATACATATATTATTTATACATATTTGATCCTGGGGTATGTGATTCTTCTTTGAACACATATGCCCTCAGTGACCTTCATTTCCAATTAAAAGCAGTTTCAGGACCAGCAGTTAGCGTAATGGCTATGTTGCTGAACTCTCATGTAGTCTACCGTGGTTCGAGGCCTCGACCCGGTAGCTTAAACTCATGCCGGGCACTGTATGTGCGTGCCCAATATCCAGAGGGGAGAAGGGATTTGCGGCGTGGCCATCCTCCCTCGGGGGTGATTTCTTGCTTTCTGTCTCTCTGTCTCTCTCTCTGTCCTTCTGGCGAGCACACAGGCCCTATAGCAAAAACCTCTTAAAAAAAAAAAAGCAATTTCATCAGGCCTACAGGTGGTATGGTGGTTAAAGCTCTGGATTTGTGGATTCCCACGTGGCCAACCATAGTTTGAGTCCTGGATCCAGTAGCTTGAAAATCAATGCAGGCATGTGTGCCCAAAATCCCAAGAGGAGAATAGAGGAGAAGAGATTGCAATGTGAACATCCCCCTTGGGGGGTGATTTCCCATTTTCCTCTGTCTGTCTCTCTCTCTGTCTTTATCCAGTGAGTGTACATGTCTTATGGGGAAAAAAAACTATAAAAACAAAAACAAAAAAATCAGTTTCTTCAACTTAAAGATCTGAGACTGACTCAGTAGCATGGTAGTTAATTAAGTGTTATGCAGATGAAGCTGGATCCCTTATGGTCATCCAGTTTGAATTGCAGCCCTGCCAGCTTGGAAAACATAACGAGGTACAGTGGCCGGCAGGTTGTGTGGTGGTTGAGGTGTTGGACTCATGGCCAACCGCAGTTCAAGTCTGGACCTGGCAACTTGCTTTCTCACTTTCCTCCTCTCTCTCTCTCTCTCTCTCTCTCTCGCACCCATGCCCTGTAACAAGTTTTAAAATAAATAAATAGAATGATAATACATACAATTAAAAACAAACATGCCAGATGTTTGCCTACAAGTGCTTGGGATCTTGACGAGATAGAGAATCATAGAGGAGCCAGCAGGTGGCGTGGTGGTTAAGGTGCTGGACCCCCACATGTCTGACCATGATTCAAGTCCCGGACCTGGCAGCTTGCTTTCTCATTTTCCCTCTCTCTCTCTCAATTCAAATTAAAGTAATAATAATAAATAAAAATTAAAACAAAGAGAATCACAGGGAAAAGGTGGTAGTGTGATCAGGCCCAGTCTGGGTGATGGGGGTAGGGAGTGCTTTATCTCCTCTTTCTTGTGTGCATGCGTATGCATGCACCTCCTGGCATTTAAATAAATAAATACCAGTATATGATTTTGCCTTCTGTATCAATCAATTTTTCCTCCACAGGACAAAACAGGTTCCCCACCTTCATTTGTAATTTTCAGCTTTACCACATATATTGCTGTGAAAAGCCTAGATCTTCTTTACAAATTTTAAAAATTATTTATTTAATTTTATGTATTATTTTTAAATAATATTTAATAATAATATTTTAAAATAAATAATATTTATTTATTTATTACTTCATTTAAAATTTTATTATTATATGCCCCAAGATTAAATATTCTTTTTTTTCCTTAAAAATGATTTACGGGACCAGCAGGTGGTATGGTGGTTAAGGTGATAGACTCCCACATGGCCATTCACAGTTTGAGTCCTGGACCTGGTGGCTTGCTTTCTCACTCTCTGTCTCTCTCTGATCAATTGCATAATAATAATAAATATGTATTATTATTATTTTTAAAATTTGTTATGTATTATTATTATTTTAAAATTTGCATGATGACCAGAAAAAGACAGAGAAAAAATGAGAAAGCAAGCCACCAGATCCAGGACTCACCCCTCTGTCAACTATGTGGGAGTCCAGTGCCTTAACCACCTTGCCACCTGCTGGTCCAAGCTTAGGTGTTCTTTTCTTTAAGTTATTTTATTTTGTAGAGATTTCTGTTATAGGGTACGTGTACTCACCTCAGAGACAGAAAGCAAGAAATCACCCCCTGGGGATATGACCATGCTGCAATCTCTTCTTCTCCATTCTCTTAGGATTTGGGGCATGCATGCACATGTGCTCAGTGTGAGTTTTAAGCCAATGGATCCAGACTCGAACCACAGTCAACCATGTGGGATCATCCCAAGTATGTAACCATCTGCCATCTGTTGGTCCCTAGCTTAGATTTTTTTTTTTTTTTTTTTTTTTTGAGAAGTTTTTGCTATAGGGCGCGTGCGCTCGCCAGACAGACAGAGAGAGACAGAGAGACAGAAAGCAGGAAATCACCCCCCAGGGGGGATGGCCACGCCGCAATCCCTTCTCCTTCATTCTCCTCTCGGGATCTTGGGCACGCACGCACACGCGCCTGGCGTGAGTTTAAGCCACCGGGTCCGGGACTCGAACCACGGTCGACTACGTGGGAGTCCAGCGACATAGCCATTATGCTAACTGCTGGTCCCGTAGCTTAGATATTTTTAAAGCCACCAAACAAGCCTTTAATTACACTAAAGGAAGATATTTATGCAGAATTTTCTGCTTTTTACCTAAGGTCCTTATATATTGCTAAGGTTTTCTATTTAGTTGTGAGAAGGCCTGCCCCTGATTGCTTCACAATGTTAGTGTGCCGGGAAAAATAACAAACTCATGTAATTTCTAAAATATATTGACATGGTTATCTGGCCCCATGTTGGAGAATAATAATGGCATTAGATGACCCTCAAGTCTCTAAATTAACATTTAATAAGTAGTTTCATTTGATTTACTCAATTACTTTATTCTCCCAGCTAAAATTTGTTGAATTCTTAAGACCTATTTGAAGGCCGGCACCATGGCCTGGTGGTTAAGGGAGTCAGACCCCACATGGACAGTTGTCTCATTTGAATCCTAGCCCCTGTAGCTTGAATAACGTGCCAGACATGTGTGCATGTGTGCCCCAAATCTCAACAGGATGTAAAAATAGAGGAGATGGGATTGTAGTGTGAGCACGCCCCATAGAAGGGTGCTTTCTTCCTCTCTGTCTCTCCATCTCTCTTTGGCAAGCACTTGCGCCCTCTGGCATTTAAAAAAAAAAGGACTTATTTAAAGTCACCTCTCGGGGCTGGCAGGTAGAATGGTGGTTAAAGGCACTGGTGTCCCACATGGCTGACAGCAGTTCGAATCCCAGACCTGGCAACCTGCTTTCTTGCTTTTCCTTTCTCTATTTTCTCTCTGGTCAAGTTAAAAAATAATAATTCTGCCCCGCGTGCCGTGGCTGGGTTCTGCCCCCGCGTGCCGTGGCCGGGGTTCTGCCCCGCGTGCCGTGGCCGGGGTCTGCCCCCGCGTGCCGTGGCCGGGTTCTGCCCCCGCGTGCCGTGGCCGGGACTCTGCCCCCGCGTGCCGTGGCCGGGGTTCTGCCCCCGCGTGCCGTGGCCGGGACTCTGCCCCGCGTGCCGTGGCCGGGGTTCTGCCCTGCGTGCCGTGGCCGGGCCCTGCCCCGCGTGCCGTGGCCGGGGCTCTGCCCCCGCGTGCCGTGGCCGGGGCTCTGCCCCGTGTGCCGTGGCCGGGGTCTGCCCCGCGGGCCGTGGCCGGGGCTCTGCCCCCGCGGGCCGTGGCCGAGATCTGCCCCGCGTGCCGCAACCACTGATGGCCGTCTCTGCTTTCCTGAGCCGCGTTCCTGAAACTGTGTTCCATGGAGATTCACCTACATTTGCGGGGCTGCACGAGACCCACCCTTGGTCCAGCCCTGAGTGCAGTCTACGTTTCCTATTGTTGGGAACTTTATGATCTGATAATTGGAAAAAAAACTCATGTTTATCATAAAAAATAATTAGAATAATAATAATAATGATTGGGGGAAACATAGGAAAGATATTGAATGTTGAAGCGGGGAGATTAATGTCTCTGTACTGACTGACATGCATGGCATTCCCTTTTGAAAAAGCAATGTAATACACTGTAAAGTTATATGTAATTCAATGTAATAAAAAAATAGATAATAAAAAAAAATAACAAATTGAATTAAATAAATAAATCTTTAAATAAATAAAGTCACCTCTTAAGTAAATTTTTCTCTGATCTGCCCTTTAGAACCTTCATACCCTTTTGTACCACCTTTTTTTTTTTTTAAAAAAAAAAGAATCATTTTATTTAATGTTACTTATTTATTTATTTATTTATTTATTTATTTATTTATTTATTTAAATTTGACCAGAGAGAGAGACAGAGTGAGTGAGCAAGCCACTGGGTCTGAGACTGGAACCGTGATTGGCCATCTGGGAGTCCAGCGCCTTAACTACCACACCACCTGCTGGCTTCTTCTTTTTTTTTTTTTATAATAATTATTTATTTTATTTTATTTATTCATTCTTTTATTTTAATTTGACCAGAGAGAGATACAGAGAGAGAGAGAGAGAGAGAGAGAGAGAGAGAGAGAAAGCAAGCTACCAGGTCCGGTATTCGAACTGCAGTCAGCCATGTGGGAGTGTCCAGCACCTTAACCACCACGCCACCTGCTGGTCCCCAGTACCTTAAAGATTTTTTTGTCATAGGACTTGTTCATTCACTGGAGAGAAACAGAGAGGGGGGAAGTGAGAAATCACCTGCCCCTCCCGGGTGGGAGATGGTAGCACTGCAATCCCTTGTCTTCCATTCTCCTCTTGGAATTTTGAGCACACAAGCACACACACCTGGAGTGATTTTCAAGCCGCCAGGTCCAGGACTCAAACTGCAGTTGCCATGTGGGAGTCCAACCTTAACCACCACACCACCTGCTGGCCCCTATACCACTTTTACACCACGCATGTTCAGCCTTATATTTACATTATTGTCTACATGTTTTACATAGAATAATATTATTAAAAACATTTTTTGAGAGGTTTTTGCTATAAGGCACGTGCGCTCACCAGAAAGAGAGAGACAGAGAGACAGAAAGCAAGAAATCACCCTCTGGGGGGATGGTCACGCCGCAATCCCTTCTCCTTCATTCTCCTCTCGGGATCTTGGGCACGCACGCACACACACCTGGCGTGAGTTTAAGCCACCGGGTCTGGAACTTGAACTGTGGTTGACTACATGGGAGTCCAGTGACATAGCCCAAGTGCTGGTCCCTAAAAATTTTATATGTAGGGAACGGGCAGGTGGGGTGGTGGTTAAGGCCACTGGACTCTGACATGGTCTATCGCAATTCAAGTGCTGGACCTGGCAGCTTACTTTCTCACTTTCCCTCTCCCATTCTCGCTCTCATGCTCTCTCTCTCTCGCTCTCTCTCTCTCTGTCCCTCTCTGGTCTAAACAAACAAACAAACAAACAAGGTTAAATAAAATAATTCTAAAAAAATAAAGTTAAAATAATTTTTAAAAATGTATATGTAGGGGGAACCAGCAGTTAGCGTAATGGCTATGTCGCTGGACTCTCACGTAGTCGACCGCGGTTCGCGTCTCGGACCCGGTGGCTTACAACTCACGCCGGGCGCGTGTGCCTGCATGCCCAAGATCCCGAGAGGAGAATGGAGGAGAAGGGATTGCGGCGTGACCATCCCCCCTGGGGGGTGATTTCTCGCTTTCTGTCTCTATGTCGCTCTCTGTCTGTCTGGCGAGCGCACGCGCCCTATAGCGAAAAACCTCTCCAAGAAAAAAAAAAAAATGTGTATGTAGGGAATCAGCAAATGGTGTGGTGGTTAAGGCACTAGACACTCCCACATGGCCCATCACGGTTCAAGTCCCAGACCTGGTGACTTACTTTCTCACTTTCCCTCTCTCTGTCTGTCTCTTTCTGGTCAAATGAAAATAAATGAATGAATAAATAAAATTGAATAAACTATTTTTAAAAAATTATATATAGAATAAAGCTCTCCCCCAAACTGAAGACAGGGACTATATTTTATTTTATTTTTTAAGAATTATTCAATTTTTTTGGGACCAGCAGGTGGCGTGGTGGTTAAGGTGCTGGACACTCCCACATGGCTGACCACGGTTCAAGGTCCGGACCTGGCAGCTTGCTTTCTCACTTTCTCTCTCTCTCTCCCTCTCTCTCTGGTCAAATTAAAATAAAATAAATGAATAAATAAAATAAAATTAAAATAATTCTTAAAAAAAAACATTAAAAAAAAAAAGAATTATTCAATTTTATTTATTTATTATTACTCTTCAATTTGACCAGAGAGAGCCAGAGAAGGAGAGTGAGAAAGCAAGCTGCCAGGTCCAGGACTTGAACCACAGTTGGTTGGCCATGTGGTAGTCTAGCACCTTAACTACCATGCCATCTGCCGGCCTCTGACTATATTTTATTTATTTCTCAGAATTCCTCTGGTGACTAGCCTTATGATTCATACAAATTAGGTACACTTAAACTTTTGTCAAATTTAATTGTGGTATATCTTAAAGTGATTTACATAAAATAATATTTCTAAATTTTAAAATAATTGTTATTGGGCCAGTCAGGTGGTATGGTGATTAAGGTGACTGGATATCACATTGTGGACTACTTGGTGCAGGTCCCTGACTCAACAGCTTGAAAAACACACCGGGCACATGTACATGCATGCCTACACTGGAGAGGGGACTGGAGCATGGTCATCCCTCCCTGTGGGGGTGTTTTCTCCCTTTCTCTCTCTCTTTTCTTCCTCTCTCTCTCTCTCCTTCCTCTCTCTCTCTCTCTCATTCTCTGTTTCTGTATCCAGTCAGTACATGTACCCTATTGTAAATTGTACATTAAAATTTGCAGTAAGGTGACATGGTGGTTAAGGGTGCTGGAATCCCATCTGGCCGACCACAGTTCAAGTCCTGGACTTGACCGCTTGCCTTGTCACTTTCTTTCTCTATTCCTCTTCCATCTCACTCTGTCCCTCTTGGGTCAAATGGGAAGGAAGGAAGGAGGGAAGAGAGTGGAAAGAAAGAAGAAAGGAAGTTAAATAAAATAATTTAAAAAATAAGTAAATAAATAGCATAATATTTCACTCACATTTCTAGTGCTTACAGTTTGACAGATCTCTTTGAATAGAATAAAGCTAGAAAGACTAAACATGTCACAGTATGTACTGGAAGGTTTTTTAAAAAAATTATTTAGTTTATTATGACTAAATCCATGGTAAATATAGACCTGTGCTAAATCTGTATCCATATAGTGATGACTCATATGGCTTTCTGGATCTTCTTTCTCCCGTACTCCATGCCTTCTTTTCTTCTGTTTTTGGGGGTTTTGTTTGTTCGTTTTTGCTGTAGAGCACCTCCGCTCCCAGAAGACGGAGACAGAGCAGGAAAGTGGGGAAGCACCCCTCACCCAGTGGTGACGGCCATGCCACAATTCCTTCTCCATCCTCCTCTCAGGATCCTGGGCACAGGCGCATACTCACCCAGTGTGTTTCCGAAGCCACTGGGTCTGGGACTCAAATCCTGCAGTCAGCCACAAGGGACAGCCACCTCAACCTCCATTCCATCTGCTAGCCCTCTTCTGTTTTCAACTTATATTTTCCTTACTTCTTTGTTTTGTTTCTTTTTTTAAATTTGTTACAGAGCACATGCACTTGCTGGAGTGGGGTGATGAGAAGTCACCCCCCAGGGGATTGGGCACCCACTCACGAAAGGCATGTTTTTCAAGCTACTGGGTCCGGGACTTCACTGCACAGATGGCCATGTAAAATAGAACTGCCTTAACCTCCGTGCCACGTGCTGGCCCCTTTACTTTGTTCAAAATAAGAAATCAGTAAGGAATGTCTAACTTTACATGTAAAACATTACAATTAGGCCAGCAGGTGGCACGGCGATTAAGGCAGTGGATCTCACATGGCTGACTGAGCCGGTCAAGTCCTGGACCTGGCACCTTGAAAAACACACTGGGCACAGGGCATGCACACTCAAAATCCTGAGAGGGGACTGGAAAGAAGGGATTGCAGCACGGCCATCCTCTCCAGGGGCGATGTCTCACTTTCTCTCTATTTCTCTAGTAAATGTCCATGCCCAATACAAACTAAAACTCACACACACACACACGCACACACACACACACACACCACATAACCATATTTAAAATCCTGAGAGGTCAGCATTCATGTTAAATCATGATCATGATGAACTTAGCAATTATTAACCCTGGCCATCTCATTACACCATTCTACACTCAGCGATTAAAGCACTGAAGAATGATGATGCAATTCTGTCCTCACCTTTACACTTGACTGTACTGACCCAAATCTTGTCATGACTGATAAACTGGACTTGGATAGAAAAGCTTTATTCGAATGACTTAACTGCAAAAGAGAATCTACGGTTAGACAATCAGTATACAGTTTCCCTAAATTTTCTCTAATTTGTTTTTATCTTTGCATAATCTTCCTAGGTCTTTTTCACTGACTTGGGGCTCCTTAAATACAGAGGTTTTCTCTAACTTGTCTCTGTTGCTTACTTATCTCTGTGATTCCAGCATCCAGCATAATGCCTGTCACATTGTAGGTAATCAATAGATACATATTGAGTGAATGAAGTGTATCTTTGATCAAACTACCACATGTTCCATGTAATCATGGTCCTTAGAACATGAAAAGCCTGGGACCAGCAGTTAGCGTAATGGCTATGTCGCTGGACTCCCATGTAGTCGACTGTGGTTCGAGTCCCAGACCCAGTGGCTTAAACTCACGCCATGTGCGTGTGCATGCGTGCCCAAGATCCCGAGAGGAGAATGGAGGAGAAGGGATTGCAGAGTGGCCATCCCCCCTGAGGGGTGATTTCTCGCTTTCTGTCTCTCTGTCTCTCATTGTCTCTCTGGCAAGTGCACATGCCCTATAGCAAAAACCTCTCCAAAAAAAAAAAAAAAAAAGAAAAAAAAGGAAAGAAAAGCCAAATGATAGGGACTTAAAAGGGCCATGTGTACACAGGATTTAAGGTTTACTTGGTGAGCCAGCGGGTGGTGTAGTGGTTGGGGAACTGGTCTCCCACATAGTTGACTGTGGTTTGAGTCCCGGACCCAGTGCCTCAAATCTCAAATCTTACTTTCTCTCTCTCTATTTCTGTCTCACTCTGGTGAGCGTACCCTATGACAAAACCCTAAAATAAATAAATAAATAAATATTTTTTGGAGAGGTTTTCGCTATAGGGCGCGTGCGCTCTTGTGTGAGTTTAAGCCACCGGGTCCGGGACTCGAACCGTGGTCGACTACATGGGAGTCCAGCGACATAGCCATTACGCTAACTGCTGGTCCCAATATTTTTTTTAAAAGATTCACTTGGAATCTTGGGCATTCTAGAGGGCTTTGCTATAGAAGTCCATGGTCCATCACCCCAGCACATAGTGACTCTGTAGGTCCCTACACTTCTTTCCATATCTGTCTGTTTTCTTTTCACTATGGTCCTCTGGTTCTTCTTTTTAAAATAATTATTTATTCAATTTTATTTATTATTATTGCACACCAGAGAGAGAGAGAGAGAGAGAGAGAGAGAGCAAGCAAGCCACCAGGTCCAGGACTCCAACCATGGTTGGCCATGTGGGAGTCCAGCGCCTATAACCACCACACCACCTGGCGGTCCATTACTCTACTTCTTAGTTCAACTTCTCGAGTGAGAGCGTAAGACCGGCTTAGCTGATAAGCATCTTCCTTCTTTTGGGCAGAACTGTCTATACAGCCCCCATTATAAACCATAGTTGTCAGGTGCCACAGCCTGGAGGTGGGGCACTAGCATCAGAATTGGCCTCACTGGTCAGTTTTATGTGGTAAAAGACTATGGTTTTATTTCTGAGGTCAAGGTGAATTTGTCATAGAGGCAAATGTTTCCTAGGAGGTCTTTTTGGGGGGCAGTCTTTTGAAAAGCTAGGTGTAATGAGAAGAATCATGTTTAGGTGATTACCTTGCCTTTGTACCTAGCTGTATATGACCATAGACAAGTCACTTTTTCTCTTTAATTCTACTTTTTTTTCTTTTGAGATTTTTACCAAGGGCACGTGCACCTGCTTGGACAGAGACAGAGAGAGACAGAGAAAGAGAGATGAGAAATTACCCCTCGGAGGATGGCCACACCGCAATCCCTTCTCCTCCATTTTCCTCTTGGGATTTTGGGTACACAAGCACATGTGCCTGGCATGTTTTTCAAGCCACTGGGTAAGGGATTCAAGCCATAGAGTTAGTCACATGGGATCCAGCACCTTAAACACTGTGCCACCTACTGGCTCTAATTTTATTTCTTCACTGTTAAGGGTTATAATATCTACCTTGCCTGCACAATTGTTAAAACACTCTATCGTAAATAAAATTTTTAAAAGTGTATTGCACAATGAAAAATAACCCATTCTATCATAATGGGCTGGCCTGATAGCCTAGAGGTTAAGGGAGTAGGATCCCACATGGCTGATCAGAGTTCTAACCCTGGCCCAAGCAACTGGGCATCTATGCATGTGTGCCCCAAACCCCAACGGAGTGGAGAAATGGAGAAGGGATTGAAGCATGATCATCCCCCTTTGAGGGGTTCTCTCTCTACCTAGCCAATCTTTCTCTGGTGAGCACATGTGTCCTCTGGCATTTAAAAAACAAACAGGGGGCCAGTCAGTGGCATGGTGATTAAGGCACTGGACTCCTATGTGGCCAACTGGGGTTCAATACCAAGACCCTGCAGTTTGAAAAATCACTCCAGGTGCATTTGCGTGCAAGCCCCAGAGCTCAAGAAGAGAATGGCTGAGACATTGCAGTGTGGCCATGCCCCGGGGGGTGATTTCTCACTTTCCTTGTTCGCTCCAGTGAGCGCATGCACCCTGTGGCAAAAACCTAAAAGCAAACAAACAAAGCCTCATTGTATCATAAAATAAATATGAAATTCAGATTATTATTGGATCATATATGAAAACAATCCTAAAACATTACTTAATTGGTAAAATCTATGTAAATTCGGAGTTCAGTTAAATTTTGTAGGGATTAAAACTCTCGTGTGTGCATTAGGAAAGTATATTATAAATATGGCTGAGGTTTGGAATATTTGAAGGATGAGGGCTGACAGTTCTGGCCTGGTGCTGCCCTCCTGTGCTATTTAAACAGGGCAGCAGGTCAATTCCATTACTGCTCAGTGAAAGTTTTCAGGGGGCAATTCTATCTTATTCCTAGCCCTCTCATCCTCATGTGGCCACAGAAGCCCTAACTAGGAGGTTGTCTGGAAAGGCATGACGTATTTGTCTACATTTTTCTTTGCAAAAATGCTACATGATTTTCGTGACAACCCAATAATTTGGATGTTTTTGTTTTTCTAATGAAAAAGATGGAAAACTACTCTGAAACATTCTAGGTCAGAAAATACCATTGTGAGTTTAGGGAAAAGGCAACAGATTGCAAATGCATTTCCCACGGGACACAGAACTGACCCATTGCTATAGGACCATCCTAGGCAGATCACTGAAGTTTGGAGACAAATACCACCATTACAGCATGGGGAAAGACTTGTTCTCTAGCATAAATAGAAATGTAACTTTTTCCTCTTTTACTATGCCAGGAATTTATAATAAAGCCTTACGCTGTTTATTTGGTAAATAAGATACTCTGTTAGGATGGGAACAGAAGATGCTGTTCTGCCCTGATATTCTAAGCAGGACACGAGACAAATGAAATGTGAGACTCACAGGCAGAGCTAATTCTGTGTTAATTCTCAGCACGTTCTCCTAAAGTGGTTACTTTTAGAGAAATTTAAGGTCATTTTTCAGCATAACTTTTTTTTTTTTTTTTTTTTTTAGTTTTCAGAGGGCAAGTGTGCTGACCAGAGAGAAAGGGAGAGAGAGAGAGGCAGAAAGAGAGAGGGAGAAAGTATCTTCCAGTAGGGTGTGGCCATGCTACAATCCCTTCTTCTCTATGCCCTCATCCCGTTGGGATTTGGGGCACTGCCCCCCACAACAACATGCCTAGTTTTAAAGCTATATTTGAATCATGCAGGCCACGTAGGATTTAGTTCCCTTAACCGCTAGACTATAGGGCTTGCCCTAGAATGACACTTTTTTAGTGAAAATTAAGAAAAAATCTTGAAGGAAGCAATGTAAAACCAGTCAACGAAATAGCAAAGACAGTCAATATAGCACTTTTTTTTTTCTATTGAGGTTTTTGTCATAAGAAATGTGTACTTTTTTTTCTTTTCTTTTTGGAGAGGTTTTTGCTATAGGGTGTGTGTGCTTACCAGAAAGACAGAGAGAGACAGAGAGACAGAAAGTGAGAAATCATCCCCCAGAGGGGTTGGCCACGCCGCAATCCCTTCTCCTTCAGTCTTCTCTTGGGATCTTGGGCACGCACGCACATGCACCCAGCATGACTTTAAGCCACCGGGTCCGGGACTCAAATCGTGGTCGACTACATGGATATGTGCACTTTCTGGAGAGACGAAGAAAAGGAAAGTGAGAAATCTCCCTCCCCCCCCCCCCCCCCCGAGGGATGGTCATAACTCAATCCCCTCCCTTTTATTCTCTTCTTGGGATTTTGGACACACACACCCTTGTATCCAGAGTGATTTTCTTTTCTTTTTTTTTTTTGGAGAGGTCTTTGCTATAGGGTGTGTGCGCTCGACAGACAGACAGAGAGAGACAGAGAGACAGAAAGCAGGAAATCACCCCCCGGGGGGATGGCCACGCCGCAATCCCTTCTCCATTCTCCTCTCGGGATCTTGGGCATGCGCGCATATGCGCCCGGCGTGAGTTTTAAGCCACCAGGTCCGGGACGCGAACCGCAGTCGACTATGTGGGAGTCCAGCGACATAGCCATTACGCTAACTGCTGGTTCCCTCCAGAGTGATTTTCAAGCTGCTGGGTCCAGGACTAGAACCATGGTTGACCACGTGGGAGTCCAACACCTTAGTAACTGTGCCACCTGCTAGGCCCAATATAGCACCTTTATAATGGACTTGCTCCTCTATCAGCTCCACCTGGCTCCTACCTGGCCTGTTTCTAGACTGGTTTCCTGTTATTAGCACCTAGCTACCCTCTGTGTAGACGAGCTTTATGTGTGCATAGTGTACTCATGTGGGAATACTGTGTGTGTGTCTGTGTGTGTGTCTGTGTGTGTGTCTGTGTGTGTGTGTGACTTCCTCTCCTTATAGCCCCTCCTGTCAGGCTTTCCCACCTTCCACCACCAAAATTACTCTTATTCCATCCCTGATAGGAGCCAGCAGGTGGTGTAGTGGTTGAGGCATTGGATTCTCACATGGCTGACCACAGTTTGAGTCCCAGACCTGGTGGCTTGCTTTCTCACTTTCTCTTTCTCTCTGTCTCTCCCTGGTGAGCATGCATGTCCTGCAGCAACATTTTTAAAATAACAATAATAAATAAAATTAAATAAATCATTCTTTTTAAAAAGAAAAAAAGATCACGGACGACTTTGATGGCCAAACGAAACGGTCAGGGTTTAGTCCTCATCTTACTTAGCAGCAGCATTCGAACCACTGATCTCTCTTCCTTGAAACACTTTGGTTCCTTGGCCTCTGAGTTGCCCCTCTTAGCTCTCCTCCACTCCAGCAATGGCTCCTTCCCAAACTCCTGTTAGATTCTTTTCATCTTTACTTCTATAAATGATAGTACTCTAGGGCTTATTGCTTAGGCCTCTTCTCTGTCTAAGCCCCACTCCCTTGGTGATTGTATCTAGTCCCCTAGTTCTAATAGCATCTAAATACTGAAACATTTTCCAATTTGTACCTCCAGAACAGACTCCCCACCCACCCACCCCCGAATTCCACATGTATTCATGTATCCAACTGCCTACTCAAGATGTTCTTGGACATCTCAACCTTGACATGGTCAAAGCAAAATCTGTTCTTACCTCAATGAATGGTCATGCCTGCTTACACCAGAAAGCGTTGGACTCATTATGAAATGATTCCATTGTGGCTTGCTTTCTCACTTTTCTTCTCTTTCTATCTCTTTCTAGTGAGCACACATGCCCTATAACAAAATTTTAAAAATAATAAATTAAATAAAATAATTCATTTTAAAAAACCGCGAACAAACAAAAAACCTCAGTCTCATTCCTCTCACACACAGATCATTTCTAAACCTTCAGCAAATCCCATTAGATGTAGCTTCAAAAAGTGGCATGGTGGTTAAGGCACTGGACTGGACTTGTGGTTAGGGTCCCAGACCTGGTGGCTTGCTTTCTCACTTTTCCTCTCTTTCCATCTCTTTCCAGTGAGCACACATGCCCTATAGCAAAATTTTTAAAATAATAAATAAAATAAAATAATTCATTAAAAAAACTGAACAAACAAAAAAACACAACTACCATCTCCACCCTTCTTTTACCTACGCTGCAGCCCTGGGCTGAGGCCCTACGGCCTCTTATCTGGGTAACAGCTAACTGCTAACTGCTAACTGCTGTCTGTACTTCAGTCTTGCCTCTTTTTTTTCCCTTCTTGCTATAGGGCGTGTGCGCTCGCTAAACAGAGAGAGACAGAGAGATAGAAAGTGAGAAATCACCCCCCAGGGGGGATGGCCACTCCGCAATCCCTTCTCCTCCATTCTCCTCTTGGGATCTTGGGCACGCACACACACGCGCCCGGCATGAGTTTAAGCCACCGGGTCCGGGACTCGAACCGCGGTCGACTACGTGGGAGTCCAGTGACATAGCCATTACACTAACTGCTGGTCCCTGTCTTGCCTCTTTGAAGAACTTCCCACTTAGCTGTCAACGTGATCAAAGTTAGCCAAAGAAAAGATCAACACTCTCTGCTTGAAGATGACAGCCTTGTTTGAAAGAAAATCCAGCCTTTACCATGGCTTATACAGCTGCCATGTTCTGGACCCCTGCTCCCTGTTCATCTCCTCCCCAGTCCGTGCTTACATGTTTCTGGCTTAGTTCCCTGATTGTCCCTCAGCTAGCTGAGTCGCATTTCTACCTCAGAGCCTTGGGATCTGCTGTTTCCTCTGCCTGGAGCACAGAAAATGACATGATCTATGTCCTGATTTCACTCAAGTCTCCCCTCAAACGTCGCTCTATTGAAGTGTCTCCCTGTTGATGTAGCGTCTGCCTTCACTGCACTGCCCGCCTTAGCGAGTTTGTCTCTGGAGCACTTAGGCCAGGATGTAGCGTGCTGCTTATTTGTGTACTGCCTGCCTTCCCCACATGAGGGTAAGCTACATTCCATGACAGCAGGGACCTTGGCTATCTTTGCTCTCCGCTGTGTCCCCAGAGAGGCTGACATCTGGTAAGGGCTTGCTAAAAATCTAATGGAAGAAATGAACAGATATTCATGTGAATGATTATTCAGAGTGGTCAGAGACAGAAAGTGGGTGCTTGCTAGGGTTTTTTAAGATGGGACTTTGCATACACTGAAGACCCAAGGTCTGAAGGGTGGATGTTTTCTCCTTCGTGTCTTCTCAATGGAAAGAATAGAATGTGGTTGAACGTGGTGGCTTGGTGGCAAATATGTTTACTATTCCAAATTCCAAATTCTTGTCACAGAAGCAGTCTATTTATTTCAGTCGTGGAAATTAAATCACGTGTGTGGTTCTGGATCCAGGCTTTGTTATTTATTTCCTAGTTTTATGACATGGCAATACTACAAAACTTACATTTGTTTACATTTTACCCAAATATGAAAATTTTCTCGGCTAGCAGGTGGCGTGGTGGTTAAGGTGCTGGACTCCCACGTGGCCAGCCTTGGTTTGAGTCCTGGACCTGGAGCCCTGTTTTCTCACTTTCTCTCTCTCTCTCTCACATGCACATGTCCCATAGCAAATTAAATAATAATAATAATAATAAAATAAGTAAGATTTTTTCTAAGTAAAAATGTCTGGTGCACTTTTATTTATTTATTTTTTTTAATTCGCACCCTACCAGATTAAGTTTTGTTTTTTTTTACGTCACAAAGGATTTTTTTTAGAATTATTTTATTTAGCTTTATTTATTTATTCATTTATTTTATTTTGACCAGAGAGACACAGAGACACAGAGAGAGAGAGACAGTGGGAAAGTGAGAAAGCAAGCCACCGGGTCCAGGACTTGAACCATGGTTGGCCATGTGGGAGTGTCCAGCACCTTAACCACCATTCTACCTGCTGGTCCACCACAAAGAATTTTTTTAAATTTAACTTTTATTTATTTATTTATTTGTTTGTTTGTTTATTTTCATTTGACCAGAGAGGGACAAAGTGAGGAAGAGAGAGAGAGAGAGAGAGAGAGAGAGGGAAAGTGAGAAAGTGAGAAAGCAAGCTGTGAGGTTTGAGACTCGAACTGTGGTCTGTTGTGTGGGAGTCCAGTGCCTTTAACCACCATGCCACCTGCTGGGCCCTCCACCAGATTAGCTTTAAGCCCTTCTTGAATCTTGTTTGCTTGCTTTTCAAAAAAATTTTTTAAGAATTATTTTATTTAACTTTATTTTATTTATTCATTTATCTTTAATTTGACCAGAGAAGGACAGAGAGAGAGAGAGAAAGATGGAAAGTGAGAAGGCAAGCCACCAGGTTCAGGACTCGAACTGTAGTCAACAATGTGAGAGTCCATCGTCCTTAACCACCATGCCACCTGCCAGCCCCAAAAATGTCATTTTTCTTTTTCCAGGGATTTGAATCTTTCCTTTTGGTAATAGTGCATTGCAAGTGAATTACAATCTGCAAACCCACCGAGTCATTCCATTTTCTACAAGGGACTCTCCCTCTACCAGTCCTAGTGCTCTCTCTTCTCTCTCCTCATCTCTCTTATAGATGTTCAAATTCTTAGTTTATCTTAGGACATCTGCAAGAGAGAATAGTGGCATTTGCCTTGCAATGTGGTCTTATGAGGATCCAATGTAATGGCTCCGGAGAAATTTCATATGCAAAGTGATTAGGAATGTCTTGGGTTCAACTGACAAAAACCTGTAACACACTAGCTTGGAGCAAAAAGGTGAAAATAGTTTTATAAACACAGGGCTGTCCCAGGGCCTGCAGGTAGTATGGTGGTTAAGGGTCGTGGACTCCCTCATGTTTGACCGTGGTTCAAGTCCCAGATCTGGTGGCTTGCTTTCTTAATCCCCCCATCTCCACCCCCACCACTTGCTTTCTCACTCTGTCCCTCTGATCAAGTTTTAAAAATAATAAGTAAATAAAGTTAAATAAAATAATTCTTAAAAATAAAAGGTTAAAAAAAGGTGGACCAGCAGTTGGCATAATGGCTATGTCACTGGACTCCCATATAGTCGACCTAGGTTCAAGTCCTGGACCTGGTGGCTTAATCTCACGCCGGGTGCGTGTGCGTGCATGCCCAAGATTCCGAGAGGAGAATGGAGGAGAAGGGATTGCAGTGTGGTCATCCCCCTGGGGGGGGGGGGGGGGTTGATTTCTCACTTTCTGTCTTTCTGTCTCTCTCTGTCTTTCTGGTGAGTGCACACGCCCTATAGCAATAAAACCTCCCCCCACCCCCCCCAAAAAAAGACCAGCAGTTGGCATAATGGCTATGTCACTGGACTCCCAGGTAGTTGACCATGGTTTGAGTCCCAGACCCTGTGGCTTAAAGTCGTGTTGGGTACGTGTGCGTGCGTGCCCAAGATCCAGAGAGGAGAATGGAGGAAAAGGGATAGCGGTATGGCCATCTCCCCTGGGGGGGTGATTTCTCGCTTTCTGTCTCTCTGTCTCTCTCTTTCTGGTAAGCGCATGTGCCCTATAGCAAAAACCTCTCAAAAAACAAACAACCAAACAACAACAAAAAAATCCACAAAAACCACAGGGCTATCCATAGAGTATAATTGTAAGGGGTAGGGAACCTCATGAGGTATGGGTCCCCATCCTGAGGAGGCTTCTGTTGCTAAGGGTTATCTGTCTTTCTAAAAGATACTCTCTCTTCTCTGCCCATCTTTGGATGTCCTTTTCTTCCCCTGATACTCTGCAGACACTTTACCTGCATCTCCCTCACACAGGGGCTGAGGACAGTGTTCTCTAAGGGCACTCTCAATCCCGCCCACATTACCTTATTAGTCTGTAACTTCCAGCTTGCTTGCTGAAGTTCCAGAGACCTGATTCCAACTTTCCAAGAGAAAGAGTTTGTCCGCCAACTCTGGGTGGGAGAGCCAGCTCCTCTCCCTCGTTTGGTCACCTTCAGGAAGGGAGTAGAAGCAACTCACGTATCTGCTGCCTCAGCCAAGGCCAAGGGGGCAGACGGAGAAGGACGTGTGAGACAGTGAAGTGCTGAGTATGGCTCACCTCCATGTCAAGATCCCACGCGTCCTAGTCCCACGCCTTGTTCTTTCCCCAGCGAGGTCTGACCCGGCCACCCGATCAATGGCTCAGTTGGAGATATGGACAGGTCGTGGAGAGCGCTGCCAACCAGGGCCTCCCTCACACTTGGTCAGATTCATGCCTCCTGTGTCATCTCTGTCGCCCTTGTAAGGGACATACCTTTTCATTCTTTCTTTTCTCTGGGGAATCCAATTACCTTCAATAAGTGTACTGTGAAAGTGAAATTCCTAGCCTTCCCCTTCCCTAGCTCCCCAACATTTCCCTCCCTAAGTTAGGATTCACTGTGGAATGCTATAACAAAGACCCCCAAATGCAGTGATTCAACAGAATAGAAATGTATTTATCTTTCAGGCCAGGTCAGGAACCCGGGTTGACGGTGGCTCTGTCGTCTTCCACACGTGGCTTCCAAGGCTGTATTACTATTCTTTCCAGCCCATGGGAAAGGGGAAACAGAAGACAGAATCAGAGGGGGTGTCACATGGCAGGATTTAGGCATGAGGCCTGGAAAACACACGTCACTTTGGCTTGAGTCTATTAGAAAACACTTCATCATAAGATCAAACCTAACTGCAAAGGAGACTGAGGAATTTTGTGTAGCTAGGGGGCTGAATTTACAGTTCTGATTCTGACACTAAGGAAAGAGTGAAAGTAGATTTTTTTTTAGAACTATTTATTTTATTTTATTTGTTATTATTATTTATTATTTTTTAAAAATGTGACCAGAGGGACCAGCAGTTAGCATAATGGCTATGTCGCTGGACTCCCATGTAGTTGACTGTGGTTCAAGTCCTGAACCCAGTGGCTTAAACTCAGGTCAGGCGCATGTGTGTGCATGTCCAAGATCCCAAGAAGAGAATGGAGGAGAAGGGATTGCGGTGTGGCCATCCTCCCTGGGGGGTGATTTCTTGCTTTCTGTCTCTCTGCCTGTCTCTGTCTTTCTGGCAAGTGCACACGCCCTATAGCAAAAGAACCTCTCTCAAAAAAAAAAAAAAAAAAAGTGACCAGACAGAGACAGAGAGACAGAGAGAGAGAGAGAGAGAGAGAAAGGGAAAATGAGAGAGGAAGCTGCAGGTCCGGGACTCGAACCATGGTTGGCCATGTGGGAGTCCAGCACCCTAACCATCACACCACCTGCTAGCCCAAGAATGAGAGCAGATTTTGATGGATTGCTATCATCCATTACATTCTCCCTCCACATTGTCTCTCTTCTCTCTTCGTTAATGGCATTATTTTCTCAAATACCCAAGCCTGAGTTATTTTTTAAAATAATTTATTTTATTTTATTTATTATTATTATTACTATTATTATTAAATTTGATACAGGGCACGTGTGCTCACCAGTCACACACACACACACACACACACACACAGAAAGAGAGAGAGAGAAGGAAAGTGAGAAAGCAAGCCTCCAGGTTCGGGACTCAAACTGTGGTCAGCCATATGGGAGTCCAGCGCCTTAACCACCATACCTACTGGCTCCCAAGCCTGAGTTCTTAAATTCATCCCCCAGTCCTCCATCTTTTTTGATCCCTTTATTCACTCTCACTACCTAAGCAGTTCCACATTGGTTCCCTGCTTTCCACTCCCTCCACCATGGCATACTTCACCCCACTGGATCATTGCTCGAACAGCTGCAGTAGCCTCTCCAGGCTCAGCACACCCATCCCATGCCCTGCTGTCAGATGCCGCTTCTGAACACAAAGATCTGCTCGTCAGAGACAGCTTGGGCCCTGAGCAGTTACTCGGCACTCACAGACAAGGCTGTAAGCACCACATAGAAGCCCCTGCCGCTCTGCCTTTGTGGCTCAGACAGCACGCCAGATTGCCTCCCGCTCTGGGCCACACCTTCTCATCCTGGACTCAGAGTGCCCCTGTCTCACATCTGTACTCTGCCCACCCGCCACTCCCTCTGCATTAACCCTGCAAGGGGACTGTCTGCCCAGCTTTTCATTTAGCTCCATGCCTAGACACTGTCTCAGGTCCACCTCAGCCTGAGAAGGGTAAAAGTCACTCCGTCTCACAAACCTGAACCCCAGAATTCCAACCTAAGCCCAGGGCCCACATTTGCTTTTGTTCTGAAGATGACTTTGGACAGTGATCACATCATTCTCTTCACCAAAAGCTCCATCTGTTCCCACTGTTTGCTGAGTAACAAATGTTTCTCTAGCATGCCCGCCCAGGCCGGCTGCAGGATCTCAGCTCCACTCCCACACCTTCCAATGTACTCATCCTCTTCTTGAAACTTTTCTTTTACTTCAAGATCTCTCTCCATATCGTCTCCTCCAGGAAGCCTTCCTCCCTCTCCTTCCTTTGTACTCCATAGCGTCATGTTCTCCCTTGCATTGCCTCTTACTTCCAGTTTCTTTTTTCTTTTTCTTTTTTTCTTTTTTGTTTAGATTTTTGCCATAGGGTATATGAGCTCACCAGAGAGAGACAGAGACAGACAAAAAGGGAAGATAAGAAATCACTCCCTAGGGGGATGGCCTTGCAGTAATTCATTCTTCATTTTCCTCTTGGGTGTTTTTTTTTTTTTTTTTTTTTCTTTAAAAGAGATTTTTGCTATAGGGTGTATGTGCTCCCTGGAGAGATAGAGAGACAGAGAATGAGAAATCATGGGGGGGGGGGGGTATGGCCACATTGCAATCCCTTCTCCTCCATACTCCTCTCAGGATTTTAGCATGCATGCACACGTGCCCTGTGTGAGTTTTTAAGCTGCTGTGTCTGGGACTCGAACCATGTTCGACTATGTGGGAGTCCAGTGACATAATCATTACACCATCTGCTGGTCCCTCCTCTTGGGGTTTTCAGCACACACACACACACACAAGTGTCCAACGTGTTTTTCATCCACCAAACCTGAGACCCAAACTGCATAGTGGACCACATGGGATCAGTGGGATCCAGCGCCTTAACCACCATGCTACCTGCTGGCCCTAGCTTTGTTTTTGTCTTTAAATACGAGAGACAGTGAGAGCATGGTGGTAGGGGGGGTGTTTTTGATACGGTCCCACCACACTGTGATCCTTCTGCCTGTCCTCCCAGCCAGCTAGGACCACAGGTGCAGGCCCCCACGCATGGCCTGTGTAGGTGGGGCCAGGAATGGAGCCTGGGACTGTAGGCTGGCCTCAGCCAGCAGTGCAGCGGAGCACAGCCATGGCTGAGCCTGGACTTCAGCTTTTTTTGCACACAGTGGTCTGTCTTTCTAGGGCATACATTCCCTGGGTTTGGAATAGTTGCTCTCCTCCCCAGGCTGCTGAGAATAATGCCCTGGGAAATACCTTATGTGTGTTAAGATCACATGGTTCCATTACTTAAAACCTCCTGATGCTCCAGCGGCATCCCGTATCACCCAGTGAGTGACAGCCCACACCGTCTCCTCCATGATCTGGTGCTCCAGTCACCACTCTGTCCTTACTCCGGCCTGCCCACTAGGGTCCTCCTTGCATTTCCTAGAACACATCAGGCAAGAGCCCACCTAGAGCCTTCGCATTTGCTATTCCCTTTTTTTTGAATACTCTCTTCCAGATGTTTGCAGGGCTGCTGCCTCTGGTCCCCAGAGCTTTTCTCAAGGCCACTTATGCCATGAGGCCTTCTCTGTCACTCTGTTCACATGAGACCCTTGCCACTCTCTCCTCCTCTGCCCTGCTGAGTGTTTCTCTGCGTGTCACCCCCTTCCATAGTGTATATTTCACTCATTTACCATGTCTATTTCCCCCAGGAGGGCATAAGCTTCACTCAGTTTAATTTTGCTTATTTACTTCTGTATCCCCAGAGTCTAGGATAATATCTGGCATATAGAAGGGACTCAATAAATATTTATTGAAAGAAAGAATAGGGAGGGACAGCAATTAGCATAATGGCTATGTCTCTGGACTCCCATGTAGTTGACCGCAGTTCGAGTCCCGGACCTGGTGGCTTAAACTCACGCTGGGTATGCGCTGGGTGCGTGTGTGTGTGCCCAAGATCCTGAGAGGAAAATGGAGGAGAAGGGATCGCGGCGTGGCCATCCCCCCTGTGGGGTGATTTCTCGCTTTCTGTCTCTCTGTCTCTCTCTGTCTCTCTCTGTCTTTCTGGAAAGCACACGTGCCCTACAGCAAAAACCTCTCAGGAAAAAAGAAAGAAAGGAAGGAAGGAAGGAAGGAAGGAAGGAAGGAAGGAAGGAAGGAAGGAAGGAAAGGACCAGCAGGTGGCATGGTGGTTAAGGGTGCTGGACTCCCACATGGTCGACTGTGGTTCAAGTCCCAGACCTGGCAGCTTGTCTCCCACCCCCCCAACCCCCATGGTCAAATGAAAATAGATGAATAAATAAATAAAGTTAAATAAAAATTTTAAAAGGAAGAAACAATAGGCAAATTAATACAAGGTGCTTGGTAAATGTGTGTTTAGTTGAATTGAAAGTGGCAAAAACAGATGACTGAAATTTCTGAACTCTAACAATGTGTCGGTTTTAGGGGAATGATGAAGTTGAGCCGAAGCTACCTCCTATAAAGATTCTCGAGGAGAGATTCAAACCACGACCTTGGGGTATGAAGGGTCCACCCTACAAGGAGACAAGATGTTTGCAGAAACATTTGGAGCCCGGTTACTTCCAGGTGAGGGGCTGCATCTGGGAGCCAGCTGACACCCGGTCACCACCTTCGGACACGTGTCGACCACACAGGTGTTTTCTTCTTGGTTATTTCAGTCTCTGCCTCTCTCCCTGGCTTGCGGAAGACTCAGGAATCTAGGGTGGCCTATGCGACACTTGTCAGGAAACCAGGAGGAAAAACGACTAGAAAAACATCACTCCAGAGGACTAGGAGCCCCGGGGAGGCAGAGACCATTTTAGAGCAGTGTGCGTGCAACTTTCGGTCTCCTACGCAGGCCCCGCCTTCCCATCGCGGATCCGAACATTTTCTCCCTGGCTCGGTTTGGCTTGCGCTTTCGCAGCTGCCGGCTTTCCGCAGGAGGATGGCGCTCTGGTTTCCAGGCTGCCTCTTCCTTCGGGACTCCATAGTAGTTTTTCACGCTTCGGAGCTACTACGGCAGGCAGGCGCCCGCCTGCCTTCTCATTATTTGCAGTACAGCTCTCCCGAGCCTTGAGTGTAAACAAAACACTTTAGATCGTAGTGAGGTCCCCGTAAGCACTGCCTTTCTGCCGGCAGCCAGACTTCTTAAGGTGGCCTGACGGTGACTCGCTTACTTTTCAAGATTAACAAAGCAACAAAATGGTGCTCTTTCACATTAGGCGAAGGCTTCAGAGAGTGCAGGGGATCAGCGTAATGGCTATGTTGCTGGACTCCCACGTAGTCGACCGCGGTTCGCGTCCCAGACCCGGTGGCTTAAAACTCACGCCGGGTGCGTGTGCTGCGTGCCCAAGATCCCTAGAGGAGAAGGAATTGTGTGACCATGCCCTCTGGAGGGTGATTTCTCGCCTTCTGTCTCTATGTCTCTCTCTGTCTATCTGGCGAGCGCACGTGCCCTATAGTGAAAATCTCTCTCTCAAAAAAAAAAAAAAGAGTACTTATTTTCTACTTTCATATACCGTATTAATCCCATGAATATAATCAAACTTCTTTGGCAAGGTGAAATGTTCTGGAGTTTCCCATTTACATATATGTAGCAGTTTGTGTATTTATGCACAGGTATGTACGCAGGCATAGGTACATACAGAGTTCTTGTGTAGTCCAACAACTATTTTGATATTTGGACAACTGTCTAATTTTGGGGGGTAGGGTATACATCTTTTTAAGGAATTCTTTTATTTAATTATATTTATTATTCATTCTTAATTTGGCCAGAGAAAGAGAAAGAGACAGAAATGGGAGTGAAAAACAAGCCACCAGGTCCGGGACTCGAACTGCAGTTGGCCATGTGGGAGTCTAGTGCCTTAACCACTGCATGGCTTGCTGGCGCCAAAGGGCAGGGTATAAAGTATGGTAGTTATTTTCCTGTCCCTTCTCTCCTAGTCTTTAACCCAAGAAATTAAGTGGGCATTAAGTGTAGGAAATATAGAGACATGACCTCCTGCTTTGATCATGCACACTCTTTCCGGTCAGCCAGAAGTCCTGACTTTGAAATCAGCTCTGGGTCCTGCCCCCTTCACTTTCTCTGGCTATCTCCTTTTGGAATCCGCATTTTAGTTGATCTAGAGGCTAGTGCTACCAAAGGCCAGTGACCGACGCGTTGAAATATCAGTGACCACAGGCCACATCAAGGAAACATCTGCGGACGACCCAGGCCTGGGAACTGGGAAGGAGCCGTTTGGATCGGCCTGTAAGAGAAGAGGACCTGCGGATGACAGTCAATCAAATCCAGACAAAAGCCTCAACCAGTTGGGACCCTCAGGAAGGAAAGGGACAGAAAATGAGCCAGCCCGAGAGCTGCGACCCGATGGATGTGTGTCCCTGGACAGGAAACCGGAGTCTGGATTTCCTCCGTGGTAAGAAGAGAGGGTTAAACCACAGGGTCCCTAAGGGCCCTCCAGCTGTAACACGCTGCAGTGTGTGAAGTGCAGCCGGCATGCCAAGTGGACCAACAAGATGTGGCTAAGAAAACAAGTGAAAAATCAAACCTATTACAGCCTAGGGGCATGAGAAAATACAGCTGCAGTGCACTATTAGAACTAGGGTCATTAATTAGAATGAGGTTAGTTTCCAGCAACGTTTACTGACTTGGGCCCAAACCAGGAGTCTTTGTGTTAAGACTGGAGTTGGGGAAGCAGTTCAAGACCCACTGAGCGCCATCTCAGGTAGAACGGAGCTCCTGTTCCTCAAGACCCCACTGGGAGGGACATTTCAAGTTGCAAAGGGGAGCAGAGAAACGCGTTAGAACACGGTTGTGCTGGTTTTTATAAAGCACTTCATAGTCCGGACTTTGACCTTAAGGGACTGTTTTCACCCTTCAGCACTTGCAGTCCTCTGAAAGCACTCAGGTGTAACTGAGGATCGTCTGGGTGGGCTGGAGCAATGAATGCAGTGGGAGAGAAGGGCGGAGGGAGGAAGGAGCTGTTGTATCTGGCGGCTGGACTCAGGTGGAGGAAACTGCTACGACCCGGGAAGAAAATGGGTAAGTATAAAGAGACACGTTCCCACACGAAGCCAGTGTCAATGGCCTCAGCTGTGTTTAGGAACAAGAGTCCTGTGTCAGAGGCGTAACTCGCCGAGCAAAACTGAATGTGTCTAAGACGGCTACAAAGTGTATTGAGGGACTTTGCGAGACCAGGTGGATTTTTCATCCTGAGATACTTTCTTACTCCTTACCGGGGGTAGCTGGGGTTCAGAATACCTGGTAAATGCTGCGTCTGCTCTTGGGTGATTAAGAGAAAGACATTGGCCCTGGCTTCTCTCCTAGGATAGCAGAGACTCCTGGCTTAAGACGAGGCTAACCACTGCCCACCCCGCCACCCCGGCTAAAGCACCCAGGCGGGGGGTGGGGGTGGGGGTGGGGGGACGGGGGGGTCGCGGCAGCTCAGCCAAACTTCCTCTGCCTCCCAGACGTCCTCGAGGTGGGGGCCGCTGGAGAGCCCAGCTTCGGGCTGCGAGCCCACCACGGGCCACCGCCACCCAGTCGCCCAGACTCCCGACTCGGCGAGGGCGGGGAAAACGCACCGGCCCCAAGGCTCAAAACGAGCTACAAGCGACTTCGAGATCAGCTGGCTCAGACCCTGGTTTCCTGGGCGAGGTGTGGGAGGTCGGGGGTTCGGAGCGGCAGCCCGCCCGCTCGTCCGCCCGCGCAGTGCGGGGACCAGAACCCCAGGCCCCGCCTGGCCCGCCGCACAGGCCCCTCCCCAGCGTCCCGGCCGTTTGGCTAGTTTGTTTGTCTTATTTTTAATTTCTCCGAGGCCAGCCGGAGCAGGTTTGTTGGCAGCGGGACACCTCCGGCAGTCACGCGACCAGCCAATCTCCGGGCTGCGCTCGCGGGAGTCGGCGCGCTCGGGAGCGCGGAGAGGCGTCGGAACCGCGCCGGGGCCACCTTAAGGCCGCGCTCGCCAGCCTCGGCGGGGCGGCTCCCGGCGCCGCAACCAATGGATCTCCTCCTCTGTTTAAATAGACTGGCCGTGTCAATCATTTTCTTCTTCGTCAGCCTCCCTTCCACCGCCATATTGGGCAACTAAAACCGGGGGCTCGTCTTTTCGGGGTGTTTTTCTCCCCCTCCCTTCTCCCCGCTGGCTCGCCGCTCCGCGACTCCGACGCCGGCAAGGTTTGGAGAGCGGCTGGGTTCGCGGGACGCGCGGGCTCGCCCAGCCCGGACTTGGACTGGTCTAGCCGCCCCTCCTCCTCCTCCCCTCCGGTCCCCGCCCTCCCGCTCGCCAGTCCACTCGAGCGGCGGGGACTCGCGGCTGCCTGGCCGGGGCTTCCCCGCTCCCCTCCCCCAGACCCCGCGCGCTCCTGAGCTCGGGCAGTGACTTGTCGCTGTTTGTTTCTCTTGGCTCCCAGGGCAGTCGCAGGGCTTATAAGAGGGGCTCGGGCTGCGCCGGGGCGTTTTGTTTTGTTCGGTTTTGTTTTTGGAGAGCGCGAGCGCGGTCGTCCAGCCCCGGGAGGATGTCAAACGTGCGAGTGTCTAACGGGAGCCCGAGCCTGGAGCGGATGGACGCCAGACAGGCAGAGCACCCCAAACCCTCCGCCTGCAGAAACCTCTTCGGCCCGGTGAACCACGAAGAGTTAACCCGGGACTTGGAGAAGCACTGCAGAGACATGGAAGAAGCCAGCCAGCGCAAGTGGAATTTCGATTTCCAGAATCACAAGCCCCTGGAGGGCAAATACGAGTGGCAGGAGGTGGAGAAGGGCAGCCTGCCTGAGTTTTACTGCAGACCCCCGCGGCCCCCCAAAGGCGCCTGCAAGGTGCCGGCGCAGGAGAGCCAGGATGTCAGCGGGGCCCGCCAGGCGGTGCCTTTAATCGGGGCTCAGGCAAACTCAGAGGACACGCACTTGGTAGACCAAAAGACTGACCCGTCAGACGGCCAGACCGGGCTGGCCGAGCAGTGCGCAGGGGTGAGGAAGCGACCTGCGGCGGACGGTAAGGACCCTCCCCCGGCCGCAGACCCTGTCTGTCTGTCCCTGTGCCGGGGACCCCGCTTTGCCTGCTTGAGGGAGTGAACCTTCGCCTGCCTTTCAGGGTGTCCCAAGGTGGGTTTGGGGTAGGTCTTAACGTCTGCTAGGCTGGCCGATGGCCTGTTTATGATTTTCGAGTCAGAAGCTGCCGTTTGTAGGATCTGATCCTTCCCCTAACTTACGGCCTCGCAGATCCTTCCCGCTAGCCAGGCGTGGGTCTGTGACAACACCGGGATGTTTATCGGGCCGCCTCCAGCCGTGGAGAGAGCGACTTGGGGCGGAGAATGCACTTTCTGTTATGTGCAAACAACCTCATTTTGTGCCCTGAAAGGCCACGAGGAGGGGGGGCGGGGGGGGGACTGACGGGTCCTGGATGGTGGGTGGAGGTGGTGGGTTTTTCATCCCGACTGTTGGGCCAACTTCTGTCAGCCATTGTTTTTGCTAATAAAGATTGTGGGTGTTCTTTTTTGCATTTCCCCTTGCCTTAGATTCTTCTCCTCAAAACAAAAGAGCCAACAGAACAGAAGAGAACGTTTCAGACGGTTCCCCTAACGCCGCTGCCGCCGCTGCTGTGGAGCAGACGCCCAAGAAGCCGGGCCTCCGAAGACGTCAGACGTAAATTGCTCGGTGGGTCGATCTCTGGGAGCACAGAACGGCCACCCCGAGCTGGGCCACAGGACCTCCTGAGGTCTGGAGGCCCACGGTACCCCATCTTACCCGCAGCCGGCAGATTACGGGTGGGAGGGGTGGGTTCGGTTTATATCACACCAGGTCAAAACAACAGTGGGGAGAGTTGGGACTCACTGGGGTGACAGTGTAATTCTTCAAAGTCTCCAAGTCTTGAGATCCCTTTCCCTGACACACTAACCGACTAGAACAAGTGTCCAGGCAGGTAATGGTAACCAGGGAAGGTCTTTTCCCCGAGTCCCACCAAAACAGGTTGGAAAGGAGAGGTTTTTTTCCCCCTCTCAACAAGAACTAGGGTCTTCCTCCATCCCACTTCATGAGAATTTCTTTCTCATGGGATTAGGTTTAGTCAGTAACATGTTTTGAGCCATACATCGCAAAATCGTAAATAGATGATTACACTTAAATGTGGAGGGGAAAATTAGGTACAAACAGCCCACATTCAGCTATGCAAGCAGTGTGAGTAGGATAGTATGATGTATTTCTTTATCGTTTTCATAAACTATCACTTTCTCTGTTTTCTGGTAATTTGGGGGGAAGACAGAAGGAACCAGCCTATTTAAGAAAACTAAAACGGAAAGAGCAAACAATACTGAACTTGCTATAAAATTTCTGGTATCACTAAAGTTGCAAAACAGAAGTTAAATTAGGGCTGGCTGGGTGAGCAGTCCAGGAACACGTCAGCTGGTGTATGCTAATCATGCCGTAACAGGCTGATTTGGGTATGTGTAGAGGAAATGGGTGGACGGGCGTCAGGACTGGCCAGAGGAGGCTACCTAGCACAAGGGAAGTGGAAATTTTCTCATGTACTCAAATCTCAGCACATGAGAGCTGATCTGAGTAACTCGGCCTGCCCCTCCAGTGTTCATGGATCAGCGATCCATACTAATCAAACTTCGCATATTAATACTTTTAAACTTTTATAGATAGGACTCTGATCTCTTTGTTTTTCCTAATCCTATGCATATCATAGCATGTGAAGAGATCATAAGAAATGACTACGTGGGGACCAGCAAGTACCATGGTGGTTAAGGCACTGGACTCCCACATGGCCAATCATGGTTCAAGTCCCAGGCCTGGTGGTCCGAAAATCACAGTTAATAGGTAGATCAATAAATGAATGTTAAAAAAAAAAAAGAGAAATGTCTACGTTGATATTTTAAATCCTCATTTATAAAAATTTAAAAATAAAAAACACGGGGATTAAGGTGAGATTCAGGTTTATTGTGTTTTTAAACCAAAAAATCATATATATGACTTTTTCACATATATGTGATATTTCTCAGAGTGTATATAAGACAGCACTTTAGAAACTCTGTATCATGGCTCTCTGAAGTGGAGAAGTTGGATGAAACATTTTCCTGAAGCTATTTAACACCTTGCAGTTCTGTTTTTTTTTTTTTTAAGAATTATTTTATTTAACTTTATTTATTTTAATTTGACCAGAGAGTTGGGGGGGAGTGAGAAATCAAACCGCCAGGTCCAGGCTCAAACCTTGGTGGGCCATGTGGGAGTCCAGCGCCCTTAACCACCATGCCACCTGCCGGCCCCTCTCATTGGTTTTTGACTTGAGATCTTGCTCATTCGATGAGCCCCGTGAATCAGACCTACTGTGTATTGGTCATGCAAAGAGGCATTTACTCATAATATTTCCAGTTGAGAAAACACTAGAAATAGCAGTAAGGACCTGTTCAGAAGCCTTCGTGTGTCTATTCTGCATGAGTAAGAAATCAGAATGTTGTGCAGGAATAAGGTGTTAATAGAAGTTTCCTTGGGGGGGCCTTTATAAGTTGTATTTCCACTTCTTTTTCAGTTTCCAGTTATATTTACAATTTAATTTTCTTATTTCTTTTCTGTCTCACCATCTTTGACCCAGATTTTTAGACTAGGGTTTCTCAACCTCTGCACAATTGACATTTTGGGCCAAATAATTCTTCGTTGTGAGAGGCAGTCCTGTGCTTTGTCTAAGGGTTGGCGTTAGCTCCGGCTTCTCCCACCACATACCAGTAGCAGCCTCCCTCCCCCAGTTGTGACAATCAAAAAGGTCTCCATTGTCAGATGTCTCCTGGGGGAGAAGGGAAAGCAAAATTGCTCACTGTTAAGAGCCACTGCTCTAGACAAAAGAACGTAAGACAGAGGAGAGTAAAAATCCAGTTCAGAGAATGTTAGATGAGGATGACGGTAGTCACCAAATGTAGTACATCCTTTTTTTTTTTTTTTTTTTTTATAATTTCTTTTCTGTCACTCAGGTATTTCCCAACTAAGGTAGTGGCAAAATAATTCCTGTGTGTACTGGCAATGACACTTCAGCTCCTTTCCCCTAATTCTTTCTTGTTTCTTTTACAGAATTAAGAATGTTTCCTTGTTTATGAGATACATGGCGGCTTGATGAAGCAAGGAAGAGAGACATGAAAGATTTTAAATACATATCGCTGACTCCATGGAATGGACATCCTGTATAAGCACTGAAAAGCAACAACACAATAACACTAAAATGTTAGGCACTCTTAAATCTGCCTCTAAAAGCATCGGATGTAGCATTGTGCAATTAGGTTTTTCCTTATTTGCTTCATTGTACTACCTGTGTACATAGTTTTTACCTTTTATGTAGCACATAAACCTTGGGGAAAGGAGGGGAGGGCGGGGCTGAGGAATTGGCATGGGGGGTATGGAGCATTTGCTTCGATTTATTGCAAGGAGGAAATTATTTGACTTGCATGGAGAGAAGCAATTTGGGGGAAGGGTTTGAGTTGTTTTCTTTAAAGATGTAATGTCCCTTTCAGTAAGAACTGATACTTCATTTTAAAAAGCATCAGATTTAAAAATCATGAGAATTTGAACATTGGCTACAAACAGTTGCTGTTTATTTTTGTATGAAGTTTATTCTCATTTGGGAGCTCTGGTTATTCCGTTATATAGCAGCATTTTTTTTTTAAAGCAAAATAAAAAAAAAAAAAAAGAAGGAAAAGAAAAACAAAAAAACCTATCCTTGTCAGTGCTCCTCCAATCTCCTTCAAGTTAGAATTTACCAGTTCATTATTCAGTAGTTCCATTATCAACCCCCAGATAATTCTGGGCAAAAATCTGAGGTGTATTGGGAGTTTTGATGCTCAGAATTCACCATCTATATTTATCAAGTTTCTTGGAAAAATTTCTTAATTTTTGTTTCACTTTGGGCTGTGTAGACACAGTTAAAATCATTTAAAATCTCTGATTATTTTTAAGGAGCAGAAAATAATTTCACATAAAAAATGAATTTTTTTTTGCCCACATCAGAACTAAAAATGAAATCATTTTTAAAGTTTCTTATTCTTTTTATAATTTGCCCAAAGAAAGCTGGTGTTTTTAAAGAAAGGTGCATGTAGAGAAAAACACACTTGGAATAAGTCAATGGATACTACATCTTTAAACAGTATTTCTTCATTTCCTGTGTATGTGTATGAAACAAAACCATTTGAAGTGTACCTGTGTACATAACTATGTAAAGACACTGAAAAATTATACTAACTTATTTATGTTAAAAGAGATTTTTTTTTTTTTTTTTTAAATCTAGACAATATACAAGCCAAAGTGGCATGTTTTGTGCATTTGTAAATGCTGTATTGGGTAGAATAGGTTTTTCCTCTCTTTGTTAAATAATATGGCTATGCTTAAAAAGGTTGCATACTGAGCCAAGTATAATTTTTTGTAATGTGTGAAAAAGATGCCAATTATTGTTACACATTAAGCAATCAATAAAGAAAACTTCCATAGCTAGTCATTGAGTCAAACTGTAATGTGCTTTACTAAGGTTGAGCGGTTTGACCTGGCATTCTGGTCAGGTTTACACAAATACCATGTAAAGTTGGTAAATATCTTGTTAATTTAGGCCCACAACTCAGACGATGCTTTATGTGGGTGCTAATGTACTTGGTAATTTACTGTTTTCTACTTGGTTCTATATGGGTGGACAAAGCTTTAGAAGTGGACCAGAGAAAGCCATATTTTCATATAAATAATGTCAGTCTCCATTAGTTACAATATGCCTTCTGGGACATGAGTGTATCAGAACCAGAAATCCTTACATAAGTGTAGGCTGATCACACATTTGCAGGATTGAAAATGAAAGTAACTTGGTGACTTCTCTAAATTTTGTATTTACACATGCGAAATGTTCTGAGGAATTAGAGCAGTTGTTCAGACCATCGAATCCACAAATCTTATACAAAATATTCCAACATATGGGTCCTTAAGAAGTTGATATATGTTCCACAGTCATTTAGGTAGGTATTCAACTTAAACTGGTCTCAGACACAAATTCCTCAATTGATAAACATCCTGGTTATAACCTACACTTTCAAAAAATGGGTTAATTTAAACAGCAAATTGGAGGAATTTGGGTCCCCACATCCATCAAGCACAAATATACTTTTACCTTAAATTTTTTTTAAAGTCCTATTTGCTAAAATGATTCCTGTAGTTCACATTGTTTAAAAATGTGGTGTAGGTGTAAAAACAAATGATTTACTCTAGGAATCTGCAGATGTGTGAATCATAAAAATCCAAATCTGGGTTAAATTGTTTCCTCAAATATTTGCAGTTACATTATTGTACCCCAAAGGGAACTCTAAACATCATAGTTACAGTATTTTTAAGTTGTTTTTTGTTGTTTTTGAAGCAGGGTTGGCTCTTCAACTTCTGAGAAGGGACAAACCTAGGTCCTTGGGTGGCTAGGCCCATCTTTCAAGTAGGTATTCTTTTAATTAAATAAGACTAGAGGTGTTTTTGTAATTCTGTTTGAACCAGGCACATGGGGGTGTTTTTCAGGAAGAGTACCGAGAGAGCAAGAAAAACAATTCAAAATGGGGAGGAAGGAGTGAAGGGTCAGGAAATGAGAATAAAAGTTCCTCTGAATAAAGGGTACTTCAGGAAGTGTCCCTAACAGACGAAAAACATCTTCCTAATGTCGGCCTGAACCCCATTTTCCTTTCTCCTAAAGGGCTCTTGCATGTGAATTTTCAGACTGAGTTTTAGGAACGCTGGGCCAGGGAGAAGTGGATGCTGGCCGCGCCAGGCACGTTCACAGGGACACAGCCCCCAGGTCATCCTTCACGCGTCCGTGTCGAGCCTCCCAGAGCGATCCTGCGCTTGGGACCCGGACTGCGGGGGCTGCCGCCACTGTCCCTCGTTGGGATGCGCCCCGCCACTCGGGCCCTGATCGCCCCGCAGCCCGGTGCCCGCGGCCGGCTGCGGTGGCGGGGTCGGGCAGGCTGGCGCCAGCGGCCTCCAGGCCATCGAGTCTCGCCCTTCGCCTGCGACTCGCAGCTCCCGCACCGCCGCGTCGCCGCGCGCAGTTCCCGCGCTCCCGGCGCCTGCAGGCCGCGGAGGGCGGCCGCGCCTCTGGTGGCGCAGCCGGGCTGGGCGGCTTCTGAGGAACTTGCCTCCCTCCCCATCTCCCCTCTGGTCTCAGGGAGAAGCGAGACCCGCACTCCTCCCCACTCGCGGGCTCTCCGGGGCGGTGAAGGGACGGCGCGGCGGGGCCAGCCTTCCCGACTTCGCGGACCCTCAGGCGCAGCAGCCCGCTCCCACCCCCCGCCCGGGCTCCAATGATCCGCAGCCCCGCGCATTTCGAAAGCCTGCCCGGCTCTCCGGAGGGCCGCAGCGGCGCGCGGGACGGGCCAGGCCCCGCAGCTGTTCGCGGGGGTCGCCTCCGCCCTTACCCCTCTGGGCACAGTCCCCACATCGCATCCCCGGTGCCCGGCGCCCGGGACTGGGACGGGGAGAACTGGGAGAGTGTGGGTTCGGGGGCGTGATGGGGGGCTGCGGGGCCGTGGACTTCAACCGAGGGGAGCTGGGCGGCGGCCCTCTGGGCCTGGGTGCGCCCACCGCCCCGGCCGCCCCGAGCGACCTTTCCCCGCAGCGCGGAACGCTGCCTTCGCCATTTCACCGTTATCGTCCGCGCACGCACTTGCTCTTCTTAAGCTCTGCATTTAAAAAAAGTGTTTTCAAACTCGTCCAGGGTCTCCGACCTGGTTCTCAGAGCACGAATGGTGCAAGCCTGCTCTCCCCTTCACCTGGGCCACACCCTACGCCCGCCACCCGCTCCCTTCCTGCCCCAAATCGGGTACAAACCCCGCCAGCTAAGCAGGGGAGAGGGACCGCGGGCGAGCTGGACAACCCCAGGGCACCTCCCGGAGCTGGGCTGGCGTGGGGGTTGGGGCAGGGTGGGGTCAGCCGCAGGCCGAGCCCGCAGCAATGAGAGCGCAACGTTTCCACGGACACTCAGGTCCCGGCGCGGCCACCCTCGTTTCCCCGGTCTGTCACGCGTGGGGACACGCACAGGACAGGCATCGGGACGCGAGAAATACAAAATGAACGCGAAGGGCGCGAAACCTCGACGCGCCTGGGAAGGAACGTGCAGAAAAGGCCGGGAGCAAGGCGCGCAGCCGGGACGCGGGGCCCGAGGATTGCATCATTGCGGCTCCCCCTCCAGAAAATGGGCCCCGAACCGCCGCGACCATCATGGCGCTCGGGTCGGGCCGCGCTTCCCGCGCGCAGTCCCAGAGCGCCGGGCCGTGGCCGCCGAGCCTGAAGCGAGCTTTTTGCAAACATTTCTCTCGCTCGCTCTCGAGTGCCGGCCCCCCACCCCCTCCTCCCTTTTGTGCGCGTGTGTGTGTGTGCGTGTGTACATACGTGTGTGTGTGTGCGCGCGCGCAGGAGAGAACTTGGAGATTATTTTTTTCCTCTTTTTTCCCTCCCGTGCTGGTGGTTGTAAACTTGATTGGCATTGGCTGCGCCCACTGACCCCTGCGCCGAGTCCATCGAAGATTTAAGGTGGATCCGAGAGGCAGCGGCTTTAGGCGGAGTCTCGCGCTTTGGCTGATTTCAGAAGGAAAAAAAAAAAAGTCCCAAACTGTGCGCCCGCCGCCTTTTACGAATCCCCTGCAGTACAGCCCCCGCGCCCGCGGCGCCCCCCTCCCAGGCCCTGCCCGCCCGCTTCCTCCGCCCACCTCCGCTGCCTCCCCATTGGCCAGCCCGGCAGTTTGAAATTTTGGGGGATGCTTGTTTTCTTATAAAAAATAACAGTATCCCAGATCGGGTGACTACATCTACACCGGCGGCCTGCAGTGGGGTGTTTCAGCTAGTTTGCAGAGGGGGGAGTGGGCGGTGCTTCTGTTCCGAAACGTTCCCCCAGTGCGGTTGACAGTGTGCAGGCGGCGCGGGCCGGCGGGCCACCGGCTGCTGCAGGAGCGGGGCGGGTCGGAGATGCCGCCGAGACGGTCACGGATGTCCAGGGCGCGCCGGCTCGCCGGCTGCTGGCCAGAGGGACGAGGAAGGCGCGGGCCCTGCCCGGCCAGGATGCACCTTCCCTGCCGTGGAAAGGTAGAACTGGGGAGGGCGGGTGGGTGAAGGTCTCCCGGATAAGAACACCTTCTCACCACCAAGAAAAAAAGACGGAAACAGGAGAAGGGGAATAGAGCGAAGATGTAGTGTCCCGGCGCTACTCATTCAGAATTCTTCATAATTCAGGCCATCGGTGACATTTTTACCGAATTAAAGAAAGTTTTCTCTCGTTTCCAGCGTGTGTCTGAGTGAGGGATACGTTAAAATTAACGTAGAAAATTTGATCTTTAGGTGTCTTTGATTTCTGAGTCTGGAAATAAATCTTTTGCATAAAGTACGATTCAAGTTAATGTTATTTACAAGTCTAATAGAGCTTACACTCTTTACTAATTAGAACCCAAGTCTCTTTTACTGCACTGGGAAACATGTTAAAACCTTATGGTATTCCAAATCTATCTTCTCATGAATGAAATGAGCATATATAGAGACTCCCTCCTTTCCTTCTCTTTCTTTTTTCCTGTTAGCTTTGGTGTTGTGTAGTGGACGGTTTTAACCGATGTCCAGTCCTAGCCTAACCAGAGTAGTGGCATATTTTGATTCTTAACTCCCTCAGTCCTTCTTAGCCCAACAAACCTCTTAATTACCCAATTAAACTAAGCTCCATCAACCCCCCAAACCAACCTGCTTGGGTTGGGCTTTAGCTGGGCTGTGCTCATTTAATCTTTTTTCTTTTTTTTGGGAAATTTTCTACAGGGCATGTAGGCTTACAGGAGAGAGACAGAGAGAGAGAGAGAGAGAGAGAGAGAGAGAGAGAGCAAGCACCCCCCCAGAGGGGATGGCCATGCTCTGATCCCTTCTCCATTCTCTTTGGGATTTTAGACATGTATGCCCAGGGTGTATTTTAAGCCAGTGGTCTGGGACTTGAACTCTTCAGCTGGCCATGTGAAATCCAGCCACCTTAATTACCAGGCCACTGGCTGGCCTCATTTAATCTTCCTAACCCCACAGATCCACATTACAAAGGTCCATTAGTCACTCCTGACCTTCAGGACCTCGCTCACCAGGCTGACCACTATAAGGGAACACGTGCCTTAATATAAAGAGGGATTTTCTGAGTCAAGGCCAGGCTAGCCTTAAGAAGCAGTGAGCTGACCGTCGATGAAACGAGAGTCAAGCAGCTGCCTGGCTGACCCCTTGATAGTAACATTACAGACAAGATTGAAATAGCAAATGAAGGACCAGCAGGTGGTGTGGTGGTTAAGGCACTGGACACTCCCACATGGTTAACCACGTTTCAAGTCCTGGCTTGCTTTCTCACTTTTCCCCCTTCTCTGTGGTCAAATTAAAATAAATGAATAAATAAATAAAATTAAATTTAAAAAAATTATAAAAAAAAAAGAAATGTCAAATGAGAACTTGGGCCAGTGACTTCAAAGACTGTTCCAGACACTTGAGATTCTGTATTTCTACCCTTGGAATTTCTGGATTTTCACTACACTACACTATTTTTCTTGCTTACTGCAGTGCAGAGTTGGGTTGTCCAATAGTCAGTAGCCACACAGTTACTGAGCACTTGAATGTGGCTAGTTCAATTGAGGTGTACTATGCATGTTACCCAAATAGTATTAAAGTGTTAAATATTCATTAATCATTTTTATATTGATAAATGTCAATATGATTTTTAATATACTGGGTCAACTAAAGTTATTATTAAATGAATATAATAATTAATTTACCACTGTGACTGAATTCTGTTAGACATTGCTGTGCTGGAGCTCGAAGGCCCCAGCTTTAAGAGTGGTGAGCAGTCGATGGTAAGCACCAGCTGTCACCCTAACTTTCCATGTTAAATCGAGGCCCAAACTCAGTCTCTGGAAACTTTAAAAATAGAATTCTGCCTACATCTAACACCTACTGTTTGATCTTTAACACTCAGTGTTGGGTTCGAGCCCAGATTATGGGATATGGTACAGATGTGTCTGATGAAATCAGATGTGATCACCACGGTTTTCCACGTTATGTAAATAGAATGACGGGAAAGTCCAATATGTTAGGAATGACTCTGGAAAATATTTAGAGTCTACTTAAAGCCTCCACAGGTAACTTTTCACTGTCATTCTACACAGGACGGGAAGGCAGTAGAGATGCCTAAGACTGTGATTCTGTGGAAGACTTGACCAAATGAAAAGGTGTACCATGTTCTTGGATAGGAATACTCAATACGTGAAAGATGACAGTCTTCCCTGATTATCTTTACCTTTACACTGAATTCTGATCATAAGTTCTGGTCATCCTATTTCATTCCACTGTTTACTAATTTTTTTTTTTTTTTTGGAGAGGTTTTTGCTATAGGGCGTGTGCATTTGCCAGAAAGACAGAGAGAGACAGAGAGACAGAAAGCAAGGAATCACCCCCCAGGAGGGATAGCCACGCCACAATCCCTTCTCCTCCATTCTCCTCTTGGGATCTTGGGCACACACGCACATGCGCCCGGTGTGAGTTTAAGCTGCCAGGTCCAGGACTCGAACCGCAGTCTACTACATGGGAGTCCAGCGACATAGCTATTACGCTAACTGCTGGTCCCTGTTTTAAATACTAAATTTAGGATGTGTTGTAATTTCTGGTGGGGTCCTGCACACCCCAACAGTTTCCATTACTCATGTTTTCAGAATTTTCTTGGCTTCTTTTTTAATTTGTCAGAGGGCATGCAAGTGTGCATGCTTGAGAGAGAGAGGAAGACAGAAATGGAAGAGAAAAAGGAGAAAGCACCTCCCAATAGGGTGTACTCACGCACTCCATCCCGTTGGGATTCTAGGCATGCATGCACCCATGCTTGGTGTGTTTTTCAAGCTGCTGGGGCTGAGTCAAAAAGTGCGGTAGGCCACTTAGAATCCAGGGTCCAGATCCTTTAACTGTGAGGACACAGGGCCAACCCGCCTGGCTTCTTTCACTTGATCCCCCAATATGGGTTTAAAATAAGGGGCCAAAGAGCGGTACAGTGGTAAATCGTCAGTCTGGAAGGCTCGCCTATGTGACGAGGTTGCAGGTTTGCATCAGGAGACCCTGAACACCCTGGGCAAGTACGTGTGTGCTCATAACCAGGGCTGGCTGAGACTGGGAGCCAAGGGTCCAGACCTTGTTGGGGGTGCTACTTCTCTCTCTCCCTCTGTCTATCTCTCTTGCTCATGGTAGAAATAAAGGCACAAATAACTTACTAGGTTAAGCTGGAAGAACCTTGCCTTCATGGAACGTTCTCATGAAAATGAACTTATCTATTTCCAAATGTAATTCCTGTTGGTATTTTTTTTTAAAGTGTTTATTACTATTTATTTATTTATTTTAAATTTTACTCTTTACACCAGGATAGAATCTGAAGAATTAAGAGAGTGAAGTAGAGGGGACAGCAGGTGACACAGTGGTTAAGATGTGGGACTCCTACATAGCCAACCACAGTTTGAGCCCAGCCCTGGTGGCTTGCTTTTGCTCTCTTTCTCTGTCTGTATCTGGTCAAATTAAATAATAATAATAATAATAATAACAGCAAATAAGTAAAATTAGATAATTTTTTTTCATAATTTAAAATTTATTTTAATCTGATCAGAGAGGGACAGAGAGAGAGTAAGAGGGAAGTGGGGGAGAGAGAGAAAAAATAAGAAACCAAGCTGCCAGGTCTGGGACTTGAACTGTGGTCAGCCATGTGGGAATCTAGCGCCCTTAAACTACTACACTACTCGCTGACCCCCGATAAACATATTTTTAAGAAAAAGAGTGAAGTAGAAATAAATGAAAATGAAACCATAGACATATCAGAAAATAACTCAGTTTTATTTTATTTTATTTTATTTTATTTTATTTTTTTGAGAGGTTTTTGCTATAGGGCGCATGCATTTGCCAGAAAGACAGAGAGAGACAGAGAGACAGAAAGCAAGAAATCACCCCACACCCCAGAAGGGATGGCCATGCCATAATCCATTCTTCTCCATTCTCCTCTCGGATCTTGGGCACACATGCACATGTGCCCAGCATGAGTTTAAGCCACCAAGTCTGGGACTCGAACCACGGTCTACTACATGGGAGTCTAGTTACATAGCCATTACGTCAACTGCTGGTCCCCTCAGAGGAGGTTTACAATAATTTTTTAAAAAGAATTATTCTATTTAACTTTATTTATTTATTTATTTATTTATTTATTTATTTACTTATTTGTTTAGACCAAGGAGGAACAGAGGGGGAGAGAGAGAGAGAGGGAAAATGAAAAAGCAAGTCACCAGGCCTAGGACTCGAACTACAGTTGGCCACGTGGCAGTCCATCACCCTTAACCACTGTGCCACCTGCCAGCCCCAGAGTTTTTGCAGTAAAATTTTGCAGAGGGGAATGTATTTCTGTGTTTAACACAAAACAGAATTCATAAAATGTAATAATGAAAATATTGATAAATTTGATGACATAAAAATGTTTTGCACAGTAAAACCTACAATAAGCAAAGTCACAAGAAAATGACATGTCAAAGGCCCAGTGTTGGTGGCACTTATCCCCGAGGCTGGATCCCCCTGGAGGCCCAGGTCCAGTTCCTGGACTAATGTAAGGCGGCCATAGTGCAGTGGTGCACGCCTGTCATCCTAGCAGGCTGAGAGTCTGGGCCGGTGGATTGTGGCATGGCGAGACCCTGTCAGCAATAGGGAGCTGGATCCCACATAACTGGGTCCTGACTGTGGTTTGAACTCCACCCTGGTGACTTGAAAGCACACCGGGTGTGTGTTTGCCTTAAATCCTGACAGGATGGGGAAATGAGGAAGAGATTATGGAGTGACCATGCCCATTGGGGTGCTTTTCTCTCCTTTTCTGTCTCTCTTTCTGGCAAATGCATTCACCCTCTGGCAGTTATAAAAACCACTCTCTATTTCTCTCCCTCTCATAAAATAAAATAAAAAAAAAGACAAATGACATGGTAATAATAGTTTCCCCAAAACATGAATGTATTTAATGTCACTGAGTCATACTGAAAAATGATTAAAATGGGGAGTCAGTAGGTTAAGGCACTGGACTCCCCCATGGCTGACCAAGGTTTGAGTCTCAGACCCTGCAACTTGAAAATCATGTCGGGTATGTGTGCTGTGTCTCTCTCTCCGTCTTCCCAGTGCACATGCTCTATGACAAAAACCTTCACTTTCTGTTTCTAGTGAGAAGATGTTGAGAAAAACGAAACAGAAATTTTCTTGGAAAGCTATTTTAATAGTGACAGTAAGGTGAAATTGTAATATCATTCCAAAGAATTGTGGAAAATGTAATTTTATAGCATATGCACTGTATACATACCTACATATCATGAGTGCTTATAAAAATGTATATCGTAAAATAGGTAAACTTTGTTTGCATTTACTTATTTAATTTTTTAAAAAGAATGATTTTATTTAACTTGACTTATTTACTTATTTTAATTTGACTAGAGAGGGACAGAATGAGAGAGAGAAAGGGAAAGTGAGAAAGCAAGCCACCAGATCCAGAACCTGAACCGCCGTCAGCCATCTGGGAGCCCAGCGCCCTTAACCACTGTGCCACCTGTTAGCCCCTGAATTTATTTTATTTTAAAAATTTTTTTTAAAGAATTATTTTATTTAACTTTATTTATTTATACATTTTTAAATTTTCATTTGACCAGAGAGGGAGAGAGAGAGAAAGAGAGAGAAAGTGAGAAAGCAAGCCACCAGGTTCAGGACTCGAACTGTAATCGCCCATGTGGGAATCCAGTGCCTTTAACCATCACGCCATCTGCTGGCCCCATCCCTGAATTTATTTTTTAAATTAGGAATGTGTTTTGAGAAAGTTAAACACAAATTAATTATATGCATATATAAGTGGTATCCAGAATAAAAAAAAAAAGTTTCTATTTTTTTGTCTATAAAATGAGGATGTTTACACTTTTTTTCATAAGGTTATTAGAAGTATTCAGTCGGGGGTTGGCCCCATGGCCATGGCCTGGTAGTTAAGGTGGCTGAATCCCACATGGCTGACCGCCTGATTCAAGTCCCAGACTGGTGCCTTGAGAAACATCCATGTCCGTGTGTGCACATACCCAAAATCCCAGAGGGAGGGAGAGGTGGAGAAGAAGGGGTTGTGGCATGACTGTGTCCCGTGGGGGAAGTGCTTTCTCCTCTGCCTGTTGCTCTTTGGCAACTAAAGAGAAAAGTATTAGTGGGATAATAGATGCAGTACTTAGCACAAAACCTGGTACACGGTAAATAATAACATTATACATTGTGAATAACAATTAATGGGGAGGGCTGGTTCCTATTTTTGTCTTCACAGTAACCACAGCTGGTACTATGTTAACCTTGTAACTATGTTTTATTATTATTTATTTAATTTTTAATTATTACTGTTATTACCCTTAAGACAAAAAATGTTTTTCAAATTTATTATTTTAACATTTATTTTGATTTGTCATTTGAAAAATGATTTTACTTAACTTTATTTATTTATTTTTTATATTTGACCAGAGAGGGACAGAACAAGAGAGAGGGAAAGTGAGAAAGCAAGGCACCACCAGGTCTAGGACATGAACTGTGGTTGGCCATGTGGGAGTCTTGTGTCCTTAACCACCACGCAACCTGCCAGCTCCTATTTTAACATTTATCTTATTAATTTTTTTATTGTCAAAGGTTTATGTGCTCGCTAGAGTGGGAGCGAGAGAGAAACAGACAGAGAAAGCACTCCCCAGTTGGGTGTGATTATGCCACAAGCTCTCTCCTCCACTTTCCCATTCCATCAACATTTGGGGCACCATGGGACCAGCAGTTAGTGTAATGGCTATGTCGCTGGAATCCCATGTAGTCGACCATGGTTCGAGTCCCAGACCCGGTGGCTTAAACTCACGCAGGGCACGTGTGCGTGCATGCCCAAGATCCTGAGAGGAGAATGGAGGAGAAGGAATTGCAGCGTGGCCATCCCCTGGGGGATGATTTCTCACTTTCTGTCTCTCTGTCTCGTTCTGTCTCTCTGGCTAGCGCACATGCCCTCTAGCAAAAACCTCTTCAAAAAAAAAAGAAAAGGTTTGGGGCACCTGTGCACATGCACCCACATGTTTATCAAGCCACTGGGGCTGGGATTCAAACTGACGTCAGCCATGTGGGATCTAGCTTTTGTTTTTTTTGCTAGAGGGCACTTTCACTTGCCAGAGAGAGGCAGGAAGATAGGGGGAGAACGTGATCCCTCGTGGGGAATGATCAAGCCTCAATTTCTTCTCTCTCTCCCTCCTTTTGGGATTTTGGGCACTCTCATATATGAGATCTGGATTTCAATAAGCAGCACCAAAGGCAAGCACTTCTGGATCTTGTAGCCCGGGGGTGGGGGTTGAGGGGAGGCAGCGCTAGGATCTATACTGTAGTTAATAAAATGTAGAAACACTCAAAAAAAAAAAATAAACAGCACTTAACCACTGCATTATGGAGCTGACCCCTCAAAATAATTTTTTTTTTTTTTTTTTTTTTTTTTTTTTTGGTGTGGAGAGGTTTTCGCTATAGGACAAAAAGCGAGAAATCACCCCCCAGAGGGGATGGTCACGCTGCAATCCCTTCTCCTCCATTCTCCTCTCGGGATCCTGGGCACGCACGCACACGCGCCCGGCGTGAGTTTTAAGCCACCGGGTCCAGGATGCGAACCGCGGTCGACTACGTGGGAGTCCAGCGACATAGCCATTACGCTAACTGCTGGTTCCCAAAATAAATGTTTTTGATTAGCATTTAATAAATGGAATTGGGGCTGGCAGGTGGTGTGGTGATTGAGGCCCTGGACTCCTGCATGGCCAGTTGTGGTTCAAGTCCCAGACCTGGTGGCTTGCTTTCTCACTTTCCCTCTTTCTCTCTCTACCTCTCTCTAATAACATTAAAAATAATAATAAATAAATGAAATGAAATAAACAATTCTTTAAAAAATAAATAAACAGAATTAATAATTGCAAAAATGGATAAAATGGTAAATTTTATGTTATGTATATTTTGCCACCAAAAAAGTTTTTAAAAATAAAGCATTTGTTGAGTTTTAGTGTCATCTCTAATGATTTCTGAAAGATTTGGTATAGATTTATCTGTGGTAACACATCAACCATATATGTCCATATATAAAGACCATGATACATCAGGAAACGTGTTTGTATTTCAGATAGCAAAGGATTAATTTGCCTAAAAAAGAAAAAGTTTCTAAAAATGCAGTGAGAAAAGCAAACTAAACAATGGAAAAATAAGCAAAGGATATAAATACGGTTTTCAGAAAAGGTAATGCAAAGGATCTTAAACTATGAACACATGCTCAATTTGGGGCCAGCAGGTGGCGTGGTGGTTAAGGCACTAGACTCCCACACGACTGATCACAGTTTGAATCCCAGACCTGGCAGCTGGAAACACGCTGCACACATACGTGTATGTACCTAACATCCCGAGGAGGATAGAGGAGAAGGGATTGAGGCATGGCCATCTTTTCTGGGGGCAACTTCTCAGTTTTCCTCTTTCTCTCTTTCCCTGGTGAGTGCACATGCCCTATGGCAAATAAATAAATAAATAAATAAATAAAATTAAATTAAATTAAAAAAATATCTTCAGTTGTAATTTGAGATATTGGGGTGAGCTATGTACGGAATACTCAAAGTATTAGGTAGATGGAGGCAGAAACACATCACTCAGACACAAGGTGGCCATTATTCTTTCTAAAGGTAGTTTAACCTTTGTGTCCCTCCTTTTTATCCAAGGCTGAGTGTTTTTTTTTTTTTTTTTTTTTTTTTTGTAGCTTCATTGGTAACCAGAGAAGCCAGGAGTTTGCGTCTGTGGAAGCCACGTCCATCTTCAGGCTCTGTGTAAAATCCCTCCCAGACAAACTGCCTCATCTTCATCTTAATCTTTCTTTGCCCATTGAAATGCCCGGACTCAGCCTCGCACACCGGTATTCTCCCTCTCGACACAGTCGCGTCCGTGCCTGCTTTGAATGCTGTATGTTGTTGGCAATCCAATATCAGCTGAAATCCGAAGTCGTCACCTTCTTCAAGGCCCTCTTTTAAAAGCTTCAAGCAGAATTTATTAAATGAAAAACATAAAATGCTAATCAGTAATGATAGACTATGGTATGCAGCAAATGTTGTTAGGTTACAGTTAACTATTTAGGGAAAACATACACACACACATTTTGAAACAAAAATAAATACTTGGGGCTGGCAGGTGGCGTGGTGGTAGAGGTGCTGGACTCCCACATGGCTGACTGCTCTTCGAGTCCTGGACCTGGTGGCTTGCTTTCTCACTTTTTGTCTCTCGCTCTTTCACTCTGACTCTCTGGTCAAATTAAAATAAATAAATAAATAAATAAATAAATAAATAAATAAATAAAGTTAAATAAAATAATTATTTTAAAAAATTCTTAAAAAATGAATTACTGGGAACCAGCAATTAGCATAATGGCTATGTCGCTGGACTCCCACGTAGTCGACCATGGTTCGCGTCCCGGACACGGTGGCTTAAAACTCACGCTGGGTGTGTGTGCGTGCGTGCCCAAGATCCCGAGAGGAGAATGGAGGAGAAGGGATTGCGGCATGACCATCCCCCCTGGGGGGTGATTTCTTGCTTTCTGTCTCTATGTCTCTGTCTGTCTGGCGAGCACACGTGCCCTATAGCAAAAAAAAAACCTCTCCAAAAGAAAAAAAAAAGAATTATTTAACTTAAAGAATTATTATTATTTAAATTTGCTGTAGGGCATGTGTGCTCACCTGAGAGAGACAGAAAGAGAAAGTAAACCACCAGGTCCAGGACTCGAACCACAGTCAGTCATGTGAAAGTCCAGTGTCTTAACCACTACACCACCTGCTGGCCCATACACATTTTGTATTTTGTATACTAATATATAGGTTTAATATGTCTACACTGTTTTTGAACGTTTATTTTGTATGAAAGAGAGGGACAGACTAAGAGAGAGAGAGAGAGAGAGAGAGAGAGAGAGAGAGAGAGAGAGAGAAAGAGAGAGAGAGACTCCTGGCGGGACCTCAGCACACCACTGTCTGGACCTCTCCCAAGCCCCAGCCTTCCAGCCAGCCAGGATCACGGGCACACCCCAAGCGTCATCAGGGCTGAGCCAAAATATGTGTACTCCTTTTTTAATTTTAACTGCATAGTGAGTGTGTACTTGCCAGAGAGAGAAAAGAAGGCACCCCGACAGGGCACACTTGCACTGCAGCCCTTTTTCTTCCATTTCTCTTTCCGATCAGAATTTTGGGCACACACACACACACACACACACACACACACGGAGGTGTTCAGTGAGTTTTTCTTTCTTTGTTTTATAAACGCCATTTTTATTTTTTAGGCTTTTTTCATAGGGCACGTGCACTCACCAGAGAGCGACAGAGAGAGGGAAAGTGAGAAATTACCACCACCACCCCCACCCCCGCCGTGGGGAAGAATAGCCATGCTGCTATTCCTTCTTTTGACATTTTGGAGAAGCACACACACATGCCCAGCATGATTTTCAAACCACCGGGTCCGGGACTTGAATCGTGGTTGGCCATGGGGAAATCTAGCACCTTAACTACCATGCCATCTGCTGACCCTCCAGTGTTTTTCAAACTGTGGGGTGAGGATTTGAACTGTGGCTGGTCATGTGGGGTCTGTTTCCCAATGCTAAGCACTTAACCACTGTGCTACAGGACCAGCCCCAAAATGTGTATACCCTTCATCTCACAATTCCTTTTCTACAAATTTAGTTTTAGAAAACGAATATGTAACTAAAGCTGTATTTGCCGGAACGGTTATCATAAGATTATATATTCAGCTTTAAGAAAAAATTAAGCAACCAAACAAAACCCCCTTAGACATGGGATTACAGGACTGGTCATTTGATTGAACCATGGATTAGATCATAGAGCTATGGATGATGACTACAGCTGCTCAAATGCTCCAGGTAAGTGCATATATATATATATATATATATATACATATATATATATATATATATATATATATATTTTTTTTTTTTTTTTCTTTTTTTTTTAATTTTTGGAGAAGTTTTCGCTATAGGGCACGTGTACTTGCCAGACAGACTGAGAGAGACAGAGAGACAGAAAGCGAGAAATCACCCCCCAGAGGGGATGGTCACACCGCAATCCCTTCTCCTCCATTCTCCTCTTGGGATCTTGTGCACGCACACACACGCACCCGGCGTGAGTTTTAAGCCACCGGGTCTAGGACGTGAACCGCGGTCGACTACGTGGGAGTCCAGCCACATAGCCATTACACTAACTGCTGGTCCCGTTAAGTGCATATTAATAGGAAAAGTTGTCTTTAGTACCTTCAGGCAGAAAACAGACATAGCACGTTATTTACAGTATGAAATAATTTTTGTAAAAAAATGTAAAAATTCCCAGACACACACACACATATATACATAAAATTGACAGGGAAGGTCACCCCTCATATTAATAGCTTCTTTTAGGGGGCTGGCAGGTAGCATGGTGATTGAGGGCGCTGGACTCCCACATTGCCGACCATAATTTGAGTCCCCGACGTGGCGGCTTCTCTCTCTCTCTTCCTCTCTGGTTGAATTAAAATAAATAAATAAAGTTAAATAAAATAATAAAAAAAAAACTTAAAAAAATAGCCCCTCCTATTTCTGAGGGTGAGATTGTCAAGAGACTTTCTCTGAAATATTTATGGACTAGTTGTGATTTTTACAATTTTTTAAAGAATTGTTTATTCAATTCTATTTATTATTATTTTTAATTATTTAATTTTATTTGTTACTATTATTATGAATTTTTTAAATTTACCAAAGAGACACGGGGGGTGGGGGAGTGAAAAAGCGAGCCACCAGGTCCGGGACTCAGACTGTGGTTGGCCACGTGGGAGTCCAGCGCCTTAACCACTATGCCATGAGCTGGCCCCTATTATTATTATTTTTTAATTTGACCAGAGAGGAACAAAGAAAAAAAGGGAAAGTGAGAAAGCAGGCTGCCGGGTCCAGGACTTGCACTGTAGTTGACCATGTGGGAGTCCAGTGCCTTAACCACCATACTACAATTTTTTTTTTAAAGATTTTTGCCATAGAGCATATGCACTCATCAGAGAGAGATAGAGAGACAGTGAGAAATCACCCCCCAGGGGCCATAGCCACACCATAATCTATTCTCCTGGGATTTTGGGTGCACACACACACACACACACACACACACACACATGTGCCTGGCATTATTTTCAAGCCGCCAGGTCTGGAACTTGAACTCCAGTGAGCATGTGAGAGTCCAGTGCCTTACCCAGTATGCCACTTGCTGGCCCCTTTACAGTGGATTTTAAGAAGGTAAGAAATATTTTAAATTTGAAAAATAATTATTACAATCTCTTAAATGCAGAATCAGATTTTTTTTTTTTTTTTTTTTGAGAGGTTTTTGCTATAGGGCACATGTGCTCGCCAGAAAGACAGAGACAAAAAGCGAGAAATCACCCCCCAGGGGGGATGGCCACACTGCAGTCCCTTCTCCATTCTCCTCTCGGGATCTTGGGCACGCATGCACACACGCCCGGTGTGAGTGTAAGCCACCAGGTCTGGGACTCAAACCGTAGTCAACTACATGAGAGTCCAGCGACATAGCCATTACGCTAATTGCTGGTCCCCAGAATCAGATTTTTTACTTATGTCTCACATACAGTGTCTTAGACATAAGCAGAATATAAGCATTTCATTCATTTTCCCCTCCATTTTTCTGTTTAACTCCAATGATCATAAAATGCTTTCGTGAGTTAGAGGGTGTGTATGATCTGGCTTCCACGGCACATCGTGAGGGGAAATATCTTCCCCATCAACTCAGGGATAGCTTAACAAACCATGGAAAATTGAGCCTATTTCATCTTCTTACCACATGAGATCTTACTGGTAACATGATCCTTGAACTCACTCCTTGATCTCTGGCACTTTGCACACATGGGGATCCCACCTGGGAATCCAGGGGATCAGCTCCCTGCTTTCCATTAGCTACCCAGGCCGTGGTGTGGGGAAACGGCTTTGCATTTCAAGTCTGCAGGCCAGCCTCGGCTGTCACTCGCCATTGACTGACCTGGCGCAAATATGAGACCCTCAGAAGGCTGTGTAGGGGAGAACATTTCAGCTAGGCTTTTGAAATTATAGATGAGAAAAGTTGAATTCTTCATTTCCTGTCGAGTGGGGAGACGAAAGGGGGTGATTTATAGGTTCCTTCTGGCTTACAACTTGGTGATTCTAGTTTCCTAGTCAAGATCATATATTCCACCCTGGTGGATCCGGTTATTTTCCAAGGAAATTAGAGTCCTGAGTTTTTGGTCCCAAATCATAAATTCACAGGAGTCAAAGGAAGACAGTGGTAAATAGGGTAAGCTGACCCGAGGATGGTTATTACCTCACTAGATGAAAGCACGTGCTTGGGGAGCTGGCAGGTGGTATGGTGGTTAAGGTGCTGGACTCCCACGTGGCCAGCTGCGTTTTGAGTCCCAGACCTGCTGGCTTGCTTTCTTATCCCCCCCCCCCCCCCCGCGGTCAAATTAAAAAATAGCAATAATTATAATAAGTAAAATTAAATAACTAATTCTTAAAAAAAAATTAGAGCAAGAAAGCATGTGCTTGTGCGATTTAGTAGTTTCATAGTGGTGCCTGATATTGCTCCATTGTTCCACGCATGCTCGGTGAGCCCCCGCACCATCACACATAACGGCAGTGACCTGCAGGCGTTACGGACTGCTGAAGGAGACAAAGAATCAGAACCTTCATTATCAAATGAGATTTAGGTTGAGTGTTCTGCGGCTTAAGCACTGTGAAGGGATCTCAGAGCTTCTGTATCGTGCTCCAACAAATTGGGCCCTGTGCAAAGGTGTGCAGCCGAGGGAGTGAGCGGGGCTAAAATCCTCTTTCCCCAGGCCAGCCTGTATTCACAGGAAAGAAATGGGCCTTTGAAAATCCACCACCCTCCCTCCACCCCGCCCCTAGGTGGTACCTTCCCCTGTGTTCAGTGGCCGCCCTGTAGGATGCTGCAGGGGTTGGAAACAAGGCCCTAACCCAGTGGTGAGGGCTAGGAATCCCTCCTAAGGAAACGACTTTCACCTGAGACTGAGACGCTGAGCTGGACTTAAACCACTGCAAAAGAAGGCAAGGACAGTGACCTGGCAGAGCAGCCTAAGGCCACAAGTCAAGGAAGGACTTAGTAAAAACAGTGCTTGGGCTGGGGGATGGTGAACCAAGGGCAGAAGGACACGTGCTGTGGCCGGAGTGGAGTGCTTTTGTTTTTTTTTTGTAGAGGTTTTTGCCTTAGGTGTGTGCTTGTGGGGAGACTCCCCTGGAGACAATGGGGGTGCTGGCAGAGACAGTGAGAGGGAAGGTGAGAAATCACCCTTTAAGGCGGATGGCCATCCCTTCTCCTTCATTCTCCCCCAGGATCTTGGGCACACATGCACACGTGCCTGGTGTGAGTTTCAAGGCACCAGGTATGGGACTCAGACTCGAATCAGCCGTGTGGGAGTCCAGTGATGACCTCTACACCATCTGCTGACCCCCTTTTAAAAAATATATATATTTTTTGTGTCCAGCAGATGGTGTAATGGTTATGTCACTGGACTCCCATGTAGTCAACTGCAGTTCGAGTCCCAGACCCAGCGACTTAAAATTCACAGAAGGCGCATGTGCATGCGTGCCCAAGATCCTGAGAGGAGAATGGAGGAGAAGGGATTGTGGCCTGGCCATCCCTGATGAGGGGTGATTTCTCTATTTATTTTCCACATTTAATCACTATACATCTTTTTTTTAATAATTCTTTTATAATTATTTATTTTGTTTTATTTACTATTACCACTCTTTAATTTGACCAGAAAGAGGGAAAGAGAGAGAGAGTGAGAGAGAGAAAGCAAGCCGCCAGGTCCAGGAGTCGAACTGTAGTTGGCCGTGTGAGAATCCATCCCTTCAACCACCATGCCACCTGCCGGTCCCATAATGAATCACTATACATCTTTGCAATGTACAACCTGTTTTTTTCCTAGCATGAATACAGTGCATACCAATCAAGACAAGACATTGCCATATACATTATTATCAGCAAACAAGCGTTCACTTTTGTGTCAATTAAATGTATTTTTTAAACATTCAATCCCTCTATCATTACAGCATATCAAATGAATTTTCCTATCATGAATACTCTGTACATCGGTTCAAAGACACCGTTATGCACATCATCAACAGCTTTCTTTCCCCGCGGCTCCCTCACGTGTTCTGCTCCCTTCCCTCTTCTTCCCCTTGCTTCCCACTCTCTTCCCTCCCCGATTACCCCCAAATATGGACCGTTTCCCTCATTTGCGTGTCACCCTTGTGCAGGGGCCATGCTAATCTGCGTGGAGTTGCTATTTTAGTATACGTGCTGCCACAGTGAGCACAGAGATGGGCTTTTGAAGCCACGTGGGGAATTTCGGACTTCACTCCAAGAGCCGTGGGAAGCTCTTGCAGGTGTAAGAGAGCGACTTGAGCAGCCTTAATTATGTTTGATTATTTCTTACTTCATCTCTTCTACTTAAAGACCTTCGTCTTTTCTTCTTCTTCTTTTTTAAAAGAATTATTTAACTTTATTTTATTCATTTATTTTATTTTAATTTGACCAGAGAGAGAGAAGGAAAGTGAGAAAGCAAGTCACCACGCCCGGGACTTGAACCATGGTCAGTCATTTGGGAGTATCTAGCGCCTTAACACCACACCACCTGCTGGTCCCAAGCCCTTAGACTTATATTGGGATCATTCTAATAGGATGTGGAAAGGAAACTTCACACTTCTGCCTTTGTTTCGCATCATGCTGGTTAACATACATAATATAATTAAAAATGAAACTCTGGTTTCAGGGCTGGGTGGTGGCATGGCAGTAAAATGAGGTGCTTCATGGGGCTGACCTGGCGCAGGAAGGTTCTGAGTTTGCATTTAGGCACCTCCCTGGTGTCTTGGGTAGGTGCATGCCCATGATCTGGGGCTGTCTGAGGCTGGGGGTAGATGAAGGCTGGGGGTACGTTGAGGCCCATTGGGTGTGCTGTCACACTCTCTGTCTCTCTCACCCATGGAAGAAAGAAAAAAAGAATGTTTTTTTTAAAAAAAAAATTATTTTATTTAACTTAATTTATTTTAATTTGACCCTAGAGGGTGAAAGCAAAAGACGAAAAGTGAGAAAGCAAGCCACCAGGTCCGGGACTCGAACTGCAGTCAACCACGTGGACATCCAATGCCTTTAACCACCATGCTACTTTCCGACCTTAAGAAATAAACTTTAGAGACCAGCAGTTGGTGTAATGGTTATGTCGCTGGACTCCCATGTAGTCGACTGTGGTTCGAGTCTCCAACCTGGTGGCTTAAACTCATGCTGGGTGAGTGTGCTGCGTGCCCGAGATCCCGAGAGGAAAATGGAGAAGAGATTGCGGCGTCGCCACCCGCCCCTTCTGGGGGGTGATTTCTTGCTTTCTGTCTCTCTGCCTCTCTGTCTTTCTGGCGAGTGCACACGCCCTATAGGAAAAACCTCTCCCCCCCCCCCCCCCCAAAAAAAGAAAGAAACTTTAAAAAATTTTTAAGTAAAATAAAATGAAATCGGCTTCATTGAGTAAGGAGGATGTGATGTGAGGTGTGCGGATCGTCAGAGCAGACACTGACCACAGTGGTGTATTTCGGGGTTCGGAAGGGGGACACCAGCAAGGGCATGCCTGCTGCCAGTTGCTGAGCTGGGGTCTGAAGAAGCCAACCTGGGCCTGCTCCGGCTCCTCCTGCTCCTGGCGCTAGCCATCGTCATAAGGAGCCAGACGCTGGTGCTCTTTGTGGGACCTGGTTCGTGTTGTGCTCTCTGCTCGTACAATCAGTGTGAACTTTCTAATCCAGCAGACGGTTTAGGGGAAACACCAAATCTTTTTTTTTTCGAAGAGCTCAGCGTTTTTGTCTTTCATTGTCACTGACCAGCTGGATTCAATGTTCACAGATACTTTGGCCAGAAAAATTCCTTATTTAATTTGGCTTGGGAAAGAAATCGCAAGAAAAGGGTAATACAAATGAACCCAGAGGATTTTGGGTTGTTTTGTTGTTTTGAAAATTGAAGATCAGGAAAAGAGAGACCTCTGCTGGCTGAACTGGTTCAACGAACTAGAGTTGGCGACGGAGAAGCGGCCGGGTGTGAGCTGCCCCTGGAGCTTTAGGGTGGTCAGCAGATTGTTCACTATTAGTTCATCCCTTCAGCTGCCAGCTCAGGTTCACGTGGAGCTAATCCAAGTGACCTGTAGTCCCCAGTCCCCGTCCCAGTCAGCTCTGTGTCAATTTTCAGGAAATGTGTTAGTTGGGGCTGGCAGGTGGCTTGGTGGTTAAGGGTGCTGGACTCTCACATGGTTGACTACGGTTCAAGTCCTGGACCTGGCAGCTCTCTCTCTCTCTATCCCTCTCTGGTCAAATTGAAATAAATAAATAAATGAATAAATAAAGTTAAATAAAATAATTTTTTTAAAAAAGAAAATGTCTTCCATATTTATTGAAAATGATAGCTCTAAGTATCAGCCCTAGTCAAAAGCCAGACCTGAAGTAATGCTACATCTTATCTGCGTTTCTTTTTCCTGTTCTGCGCACCCTTACCCCACCTCTCTGCTTCCCCTCCTCCAGTAAGATAAAATAAAATGAACCTTCCCTGAAAGAGGGAGCTGCTGATAGAAAGTGAGCAGGAGGGACTACCCGCTTAACTCGGTACCCTTGGCAGTGTAGAGGCCTGGGGCCCGGGGCTGGTGTCATGTCCCTGAGAAGAGCTGCCGCTCCTGTGGAAGCCCTGGTGACTTTGTGCAGCCGTAGGAATGCGGGCCCACCTCGAGGCGTGAGAGTCAGTGAATGGGAGACGCTTGGACGTGTGGAGGTTGTTATGTAGGATGAGACGGGGACTGTGCCCTTGAGAACAGTTTTTGGTGACAGCAATGACAATAAGCAGGTCCCGTGTGCCAGGCCCTACACTAAGTGCTTCACACACCTTGATTCTGTTTATTGCTTTTCCTTTCTTGGAAATCTTTTTTTTTTTTTCTTTTTTTAAAATTATGCCAGAGGGTGCGTGTGCTCGCTGGAGAGAGACACAGAGAGTGGGAGAGGAAGAAAGCACCTCCTAATGGGGGCATGATCATGCCACAATCTCTTCTCCTTCATTTTCCCACCCTTTCCAGACTTGGTACCTACATGCACACACACCCAACTTGTTTTCTTTCTTTCTTCCTTTCTCTCTCTCTCTTTTTTTTTTTTTTTTTTTTTTTCAGTAGGACATGTGTGTTCACTAAGGAGAGACACAGAGAGGCAAAGAGAAAGGGAAAGTTACCCCCCATGGGGGATAGCCATGCCACAATCCCTTCTCCTCCATTCTCCTCTTGGGATTTGGGGCATGCATGCACATGCGCCTGGCGTGAGTTTCAAGCCACCAGGTCTAGGACTTGAACTGTGGTCTGCCATGTGAGAGTCCAGTGACTTAACTGCTATGCCATCTGCTGGCCCCCTTTTCTGGTAGATTTGCATCCATGTTGCCAAAAGAACAACTCCATGTTTCCCAAAAGGCCCAGAAAGGGCTGGCAGGTGGCATCAAGTTTAGGGGAGCGGATCCCACATGGCTGGCTCGAGTCCTGAACTTGATGGCTTGAGGACCACCCCGGGCCTGTGTGCATGTGTGCCCAAAGTCATGAGAAGAGAATGAAGGAGAAGGGATTGCAGGGTGACCACGGCTGCTTCCTCACTTTGCCTCTGTCTCTGTTTCTGACAAACGCATGCATCCTCTAGCAAATTAAAAAATACATGTATGTGGGCCAGCCAGGTGGGATGTGGTCAAGGTGGCTGAATCCCACATGGTCGATTGTGCAGTATGAGTTCTGGCCCCAGGGGCTTGAAAAAACACATTGGGGGGAACCAGCAGTTAGCGTAATGGCTATGTTGCTGGACTCCCACGTAGTCGACCGCGGTTCGCGTCTCGGACCCGGTGGCTTACAACTCACGCCGGGCGCGTGTGCGTGCGTGCCCAAGATCCCGAGAGGAGAATGGAGGAGAAGGGATTGCGGCGTGACCATCCCCCCTGGGGGGTGATTTCTCGCTTTCTGTCTCTATGTCTCTCTCTGTCTGTCTGGCGAGCGCACGCGCCCTATAGCAAAAACCTCTCCAAAAAAAAAAAAAAAAAAAAAAACAACAACAAAACAAAACAAACAAACAAAAAAAACACATTGGGCACATGCGTGTGTGTGTGTGTGTGTGTGTGTGTGCCCAAAATGCTGACAAGAAAATAGAGAAGGGATTGCAGCATGGCCGTCTCCCCTAGGGGGTGATTTCTCACTTTTCTCTATCTCTTTCTGGTGAGTATAACAAAACTGTAAATAAATAAAATGTAAGACGTATATATGAAGAACTTAGAACTAAGACCTGCACCAAATAATAAAAGGATAATGTGTGTGTTTGCTACTTAGCTATTTTATTTTGACTGTAAATAGACAGAAACCCTCAAGTGCAAGAGGAGGCTGTCCCCGTGCTCACCAGGGTGAGTCCCAGACCTTGCTGCAGAGGTCCCACCGCTGGCCCTCAGGAGCAAAGCAGCCTCCGTGGGTGGCACTTAGTTTCCACACTGGCACCAGCTCTTACTCCCAAGTCTGCGTCCTCGTGCTTTGAACCTCTCTGGGAAAGGCCAAAGCACGGTCTCTCAGTACCGAGCATGCCATGTTGGTGCTGCTGAGGGACCTCAGGTCATCGACTCCGAACCTCTCTTTTGAGGAAACAGAGACCCAGAGATGCTGTCGGCTGTCTGAGGTCACCCAAGCAGAGAGTGGCCAAGGCAGGATAGGAGCCCACAGTTCCTGATTTCTTTTTTTCTCTTTTAAAGAGTTTTTGGCATAGGGCATGTGTGCTCACTGGAAAGTCTGAGAGACAGTGAGAGGGAAAGTGAGAAATCATCCCCCAGGGGGCATGGCCATACCACAATCCCTTCTCCTCCATGCTCCTCCTGGGATTTGGGACATGCATGCACATGTGCCTGGCATGTAGGTCCAGGACTTGAACACTTGTCGTCCATGTGGGAGTCCAGTGCCTTAACCACCACGACACCTGCTGGCCTTGACTCCTGGCTTTTGATGTGACTGTTCCTATGGTACCCACACTGTCCTCGGTCTGTAGTCTGTAGGGTGCTTTTTGCTTGCTCTTGGCCAGCTGTCCATCACCCGCGTCCCCAAAGCCTCCATCCTTCATGTGCACGGGCAGGCAGCCTGGGCTGAGTGAGCCCCAGGCAGCTTCTCCAAGCAGGGGGCAGACTGGGCCTCCCTCCCCTACATGCAGGGATTCTGTTTGGGCCTGGTCAGGGTGCTAAGAAGTCGCCTGATTCCCCGATTTACCCAATGCTGGGCATAAACCTTTCACCTTCCTCTGCAGTGCCTACCCATCTTGGCATTTCTGGGTGGCCTGGTGAGCAGTTTTCACGTGTCCCCTAAGTCTGTGCACATCCAAGTTGCCAGGAACTTATGGTAACTCTTCTGCATCCTCAGCATGATGCAGTGTCTTTGTTTTTTGTTATTCATGAGAGAACATGATGTGCACACGTGTGAGAGAGTGAGATAGAGAGAGAGAGAGAGAGAGAGAGAGAGAGAGAGAGGGAGGGAGGGAGGGAGGGAGGGAGAGGAGCACCCTCCATGGGGCCTCGGTAATCTCCTTCCTCTAGTCTGTTGGATCTTGGTTACTCGTGGACAGGCCTGGCGCGGTTCACTGGGGATGTGACCTGTGGTCACCATGTGGGACCCAGCTTCTCTTGAGCAGCACGTGACTGCTCTGCCAGCCCCATAGAGTTGTTTCACTGAAGCACTTGTACTTTTTTACTTTCTCAATTTTGCTATAGCGTGTGTGCGCTCACTAGAAAGAGAGAAGGAGGGGGACCAGCAGTTGGCATAATGGCTGTGTTGCTGGACTCCCATGTAGTCGACCGCGGTTCCAGTCCCAGACCCGGTGGGTGCGTGTGCTTGCGTGCCCAAGATCCCAAGAGGAGAATGGAGGAGAAGGGATTGTGGCGTGGTCATCCCCCCTGGGGGGTGATTTCTCACTTTCTGTCTTTCTTTCTCTTTCTTCCTGGCGAGTGCACATGCCCTACAGCAAAAAAGAAAAAAAAAAAGAGAGAGAGAGGGAACCAGCAGTTAGCGTAATGGCTATGTCGCTGGACTCCCATGTAGTCAACTGCGGTTCGCGTCCTGGACCCGGTGGCTTAAAACTCACGCCGGGCACGTGTGCGTGCGTGCCCAAGATCCCGAGAGGAGAATGGAGGAGAAGGGATTGCGGAGTGACCATCCGGGGGTGATTTCTCGCTTTCTGTCTCTATGTCTGTCTGTGTCTGTCTGGCGAGCGCATGCGCCCTATAGCAAAAAACCTCTGCAAAAAAAAAAAAAAAAAAGAGAGAGAGAGAGAGAAGAGAGAGAGAGAGAGAGAGAGGGAAAGTGATCTCCCATATGGAATAGTCACCCTGCAATCATTTCTCTTTCCTTTCAGGATTTTGGGCATGCACACACAGGCTCAGTGTGCTCGCCAAGCTGCCAGGTCTGGAAATCCAACTGCGCAGTTGGCCACGTGGGGATGCAGCTACCTTAACCATGAGCCATGGGCTGCTGGAAGATAGAACTCTGACCGTAACCGGAGTAAGTTTATCTCTGGGAATTTCAGGAACCATGACCAGCCAATTATGTAGCTATTTGAAAGCAGAGTGTCTTTTAAAGAGTTTCGAATGATACCCTGTGGTTTCTAACTGGCGTCCCAGGTCTGTCACTGAGGCTTACTAAAGGTTTGTGAGCCATGAACTGTGCTCTGCCACAGAATACATTTGCAAGTGTTTCAGTGCTCAGAGAAGTCAGTGGGACCGCGCTTGGCCTGGAGGCATTTAAAAAGTTTGACATCTGCCTGTCTGTCCCCCCTGGCTGCCTACCAGGTGGATTGGATGTGCAACGTGAGGAGGCATGCTTTGTCCTGAGGATAGAAGGTGCTTTGTGGGGCAGTGAGATGCAGGAGCTGGAGGTGAGGCCACACCAGCTACGCAGAGCTTATCTCCAGAATTCTTTTACGGAAAAGAAAAATAAACTTTTATCTTGTAGCCACTGTTATTTCTGGGCTCTGTTACTAGCTGCCAAATGCAAATCTTCACTGATACAGAGGTCCTTGAGCGTTTTAGAGCAAGGAACTCATTCTGTGAAGTTGGTGACTCTGCAGGGAACAGATTCGGGGAGAAGCCATTCTGGGAAGTGCCAAGAGATAAAGCTGGCATCGTAGATGGGGGCAGATAATGCGGGAGCCCGGGGAGAATGCAGGTCTTATACAGGGTCACCGATTTTGTCTTTTTTCCCAAGACACCTCGGCTAAATTCCTATTACACAATGGTTATTTAAATTTGTAGTTATTGAGTGAATTGAATTCTGATTGTCAAGTGGCCTGAAAACTAGGGAGATGGAGAGGAGGGGTACTCTTTGTGCTTTAAAGAGAAGCAGACAAAAGTTGGGAACAGGAAGAGAGATCAGTGTTACAGTAAAGTGAAGTTATTATGTTTTCTGAACTCCTGCTGACATTTTCAGGGAAAGGACCTTTTGTTACATGCGATTGTCTAATCTAGATACATTTGAAATGTATCCTTTCCTGGGTAGTCACTGTAAACAACACTGAAAAATAGATCTTGGAGTGACTTGCGGGGTAAAGATCATTTCATCTGCTACAAGTTTCTCGAAGGGGAAAAACTTAACTTGCTCATTCAATCACACTGAGTGAAGGCTGTCTCTCTCTTTTTGAAAGAATTATTTTATTTATTATTATTACTATTTTAAAATTTGCTTCAGGGCACATGCACTCACTGGAGAGAGAGAGAGAGACAGAGAGAGAGATAAAGGAAAAGTGAGAAAGCAAGCCACCAGGTCTGGGACTCGAACCATAGTAAACCATGTGGGAGTCAAGTGTCTTTAACCACCAGGCCACCTGCTGGCCCTAAGACTGTCTTTTCCTAGTGAGATTTACCTCTTGAGGTTGAGAAGGTAATTTTGTATCTTTTAGATGAGAAGAAATGTAGTTATTGTTTACATGGGTTAAACATATATGATCATGTCGCTATGATATACTTCAACATTGCAAACTTGGGTACTTTCACTCACTTTTTGTAGATAGATCCCACTATCTCTGGACACCCTATTTTGCTACAGCCATGAGGTCCCAGTTGCCCCTTTTAACATTTTTACCTTCCTTTTCTGGGTGGTCCTAATATTTAGGGAACCTGAGCCTCAGTGCACACACAACTCTCCTCTAAACTAGGTGTATTAACTTAATATTTCAGTGACTCTGTTTTATTTTTAAAGGGTTTTTGTCATAGGGTGAATGCACTGGCCGGAGAGAGAGAGGGAGACAGTGGAGAGAAAGAGAAATAACGCTCTAGTGGGAGGATGGTCACACTGCAATCCCTTCTCCATTCTCCTTTTGGGATATGGGCACGCCTGGCATGATTTTTCAAGCTGCTAAGCTCAGATATTTTAAAGTAGGGTGTCTCTTAACAGTGGTTGGCCGTGTGAGTCCAGTGCCTTAGCCACTGCGCCACCTGCTGGCCACGTCTTTGTTTTCTTAATAATGGGTTACAAGTCTACAGGTTCTTCCACATCTGACCTGGGCAGGTAATTAGAAGCCTGGGCACCGCTATAAATGTCAAGGTCCCTTAGGCAGCGACCTTTAGCCTCTTCTGTCCTCTTACACAAGGAGGGCAGCGATGCCCAGTATTGGACCTGAAAATTCTTGCTCATTAATTATGTCTTTCTACCCTTTCATTCTATTTAGAAAGAAGTATACTAGAATGCAAGAGACTAAAGATTAGTTTGCAACCTGGGCTATCTGTTGCAAGCCACAGTTTTTCCACCCATTATTTTATTTGTTATTATTATTATTATTATTATTATTATTACTACTGCCATTTTAAAAATTTTGACCAGAGAGAGACAGAGAGAGAAAGGGAAAGTGAGAAAGCAAGCCTCCAGGTCCGGGACTCAAACTGTGGTCGGCCATGTGTGAGTCCAGCACCCCAACCACTGTGCCATATGCCAGATCCCCAAGTAATTTTTTGTGTGTGAAAAAAGAAAAAAAAAAAGCCAATCAAGCTGAAACTCTGAAAAAAAGTATATCTATTAATATGAAAGGATTATATGTATTAGCCTAGGAGGTAAGAAAATATGCAATGAAAGGAGAAAAAAATCATGTTTTATCACTCTGGCAGAAGATCATGTAGTCAATAAATGTGTTCTCAAATATTTTTAGAAAGAATTATTTTATTCAACTTTATTTATTTATTTATTTATTTCTATTTGACCAGAGAGTGAGAGAGAGAGAAAAAGAGAAGGAAAGCAAGAAAGCAAGCCACCAGGTCCGGGACTCGAACTGTGGTCGGCCATGTGGGAGTCTGGAGCCCTTAACCACCACACCACCTGCCGATATTTAATAACAAAAAATACTCTTTTTCAATTCAAAGCCAGGAATAAAATAGTATAAAAGTTTACTAACAAATTTTTTTTTTGGAGAGGTTTTTGCTACAGGGCGCGTGTGCTCGCCAGACAGACAGAGAGAGACAGAGAGACAGAAAGCCAGAAATCACCCCCTAGAGGAGATGACCACGCTGTAATCCCTTCTCCTCCATTCTCCTCTCAGGATCTTGGGCAATGCATGCACATGCGCCCGGCGTGAGTTTAAGCCACCGGGTCTGGGACTCGAACCATAGTCGACTACGTGGGAGTCCAGCAACATAGCCATTAAGCTAACTGCTGGTCCCTACCAACGAATTTTAATAGTAACATTAATGATTTGCAGACAATAGTAGAAGTATAAAAGGGGATTTCAGGACAGCGCTAACGTGCTGCTCAGGTGACACTGCGTTCATACGGAAGATCACAGGTTCAGCTCCCCGTTCAACCAGTACAAGTTGATCAACCTGTGCAAGCTGAGTGGTGTGCTCATGGTCCTGGCAGGCTGAGAAGTCAGGGGAGGGGGAAAACTGCAGCCTGGAACTCAGTTGAAGGGCTTGTATTCTCTTTCCCTCTCTTTCACTGTAGTGAAAGAAATAAACTTTTAAAAAGTTACATCTCCCTGAAGATCCTGGGCTGCATTTTGCTACAGTCTGCACACAGGAAAAAACAAAACAAAGTATACAGCCTGATAAACAGATGTTCTTTCTCTATAGTTAAATAAATAATAGCAATTGCCAACATTTATGGAGCACCCAGTGTGTGTTAAACCACTAATCTCCATGATTTCTTTTAATCCTGCTAAAAATTCTGAGAAATAGCTGTACTGATGAGGAAGCTGAGCCTTGGCCCTGTTGCTTAAAGTCATGCTAAGAGGCCGAGCAAGGGCTCAAATTTAGGTCTTGTTAACTGCCAGCCTGGGCTTAGAGGCTGCCCAGTCACTCTTACACTGGTCTCAGTGAGAACAAGGCCCACTGGCTCCGTTTGACACCTGATCTGAAATAACTCCCTTCCCCTTTCTGCCAGATCAGAAGACCTTATAGTGATTAAATTTTTCTGGCCAGCAATTTTTGCCATTTATTGAAAAATGATGCCCCAATATCTTTAATGAATGTTTCATTAAAAACAAAGCCCTAGCTATTTTTGCAATTACTATAGAAACGTCTCTTTATTACCCTGCACCCCAGTCTCTCTTGCAGCAGGATGGGAAGAACAATATCCCAAACATTGCTTTGGGGAGAAGAGAAACAGTGTATGGTACTTAATTATGATTAGTAGCTGCCTTTTTTTTTTAAATTGCCAGAGGCATGTGTGCTCGTCCGAGAGGCATGGAGAGAAAAGGAGAGGGAGAAGGCACAACGGGGCTTGATCATGATGCAGTCCCTTCTGTGCGTCTCTGTCCTGTTGGGATTTTAGGCATGCATGCACACATGCCCGGGGTGTTTTTCAAGGCATGGGGTGGGCCCAGTAACCACTTTTTTATGGCTGGATATAACCACCATGGGACATTTTAAAGTTGGGAAATCCTTAATGCTGTGCAGAGGGCGCTGGGTCCCACAGAGCCAGCCATGGCTCAAAGGACTGTGGTGTGATCAGGCCCTGTAGGGGGATCTTTTTCTCACATGGCCTCTAGTATTAAAAAGAAGAAGAAGGAGAAGGAGAAGGAGAAGGAGAAGAGAGGAAGACAAAGGCTATTTTATGACAAGAGAAGCACAGAAGAGGCTTGCTCTGCGGCCTGATGGTTAGGGCAGCCAGATCCCACACGGGTGAGTGTGCAGCAGGGCACATGTGCATGCCCAAAAATCCTGAAGGAAGGGAGAAAAGGAAGAGAAAGGATAGGGACCAGCAGTTAGTGTAATGGCTATGTCGCTGGACTCCCATGTAGTCGACTGCGGTTCGAGTCCCGGACCCGGTGGCTTAAACTCACGCCGGGTGCACATGTGTGCGTGCCCAAGATCCCGAGAGGAGAGTGGAGGAGAAGGGATTGCGGGGTGGCCATCCCCCCTGGGGTGTGATTTCTCACTTTCTATTTCTCTGTCTCTGTCTTTCTGGTGAGCGCACGCGCCCTATAGCAAAAACCTCTCCAAAAAATAAAAAAGAAACAAACAAACAAAGAAAGACTCAAGGGAGAAGTCTTAAAATGAGCTTGCCTGGGCACCTCCTTTTGCTTTTAATCTTCATATAGACTCAGGTGTTCCTCAAAGACTCCTTTTCCTGAGGGAGGCTGGAGGTCCTGAGCAAAAGCTTTCTGTTTGCTGAAAGTAAACACGGCCTTCTTGGCTTCGCACCTCCTAGATCAGCTGCCCAAGAGGGGACCCAGTTGACCCTGCCGTGGCTGTGAAGTAGCTGTTTGCTCATCTGCTTATTTAGTGAGGGATCTCATTAAAAGGGTCATTTCCTTTGTATAATTAAGGAACTCCTAGGGAAGATTTCTCATTTTTTTCTGCTTTTCAGTTCCTGTTTTGGAGGTAGTTCTGTGAAGAACAATTAAGCCCAAAGTCTTCTTTAAAAACTGTTATTTAGGCTCCAGAAAGGCCACTTGCTTCTGTGATGGAAACACACCTGGTGGGGTGGTAGGAAGACTAGTGGGGATCTAAGGGGGTCAGACCAGCAGGTGGCATGGAGATTAAGGCACTGAATCTCAGACGGCCAACTGCACCTTTCAAGGTTGAGACCCGGAGGCTTGAAAATCACGCTGGGGGACCAGCAGATGGCATAATGCTTATGTTGCTGGACTCCCACATGGCCAATCACAGTTTGAGTCCTGATCTGGCAGCTTGAAACTCATGCCAAGAGAGTGTGCCTGTGTGCCCCAAATCCTGAGGAGAATGGAGAAGGGATTGCAGTGTGGCCTTTCCCTCTAGGGGGCGATTTCTCACTTTCTCAGTCTCTGGCAAGTGCACATGCCCTATAGCAAAAATCTCTCTCTTTAAAAAAAGAAAAAAAGAAAAAGAAAATTATGCCAGGCTTGTGTGTATGCCCCAAATCCTGAGGGGATTGAGAAAACTTCCCTAGGAGTTCTTTAATCATACAAAGGAAATAGCTCTTTTAATGGCCATTCAACTTGGGAAATGGTTTCTCGCTTTCCTTTTCTGTCTCTTTCTGGCAAGCGCACATGCTCTATAGTAAACACTTTTTTTTTTTTTTTTTAAAAAAAAAAAAAAGGGGGGGGTCTAGTAGGTGGCGTGGTGGTTAAGGGCATTGGACTCCCACATGGCCGACTGCAGTTTGAATCCTGGACCTGGCAGCTTGTTTTCTCACTTTCCTTCTCTCTCTCTCACTCTGTCTCTCTCTGTCAAAATTAAAATAAATAAATAAAGTTAAGTAAAATAATTCTTTAAAAAAAAAAAAAAGAAGAAATGTACGGCAGTCTTCTTCAGCGGGACCTCTCCATCAGGTGGACCATGTATAGGCCGGTTATTATTTTTGTGTCTAACCTCTCTAAACTGATGAGGGAAACTAATGACCGCCTCAAAGAGTTGTCATGATCAATGAAAATAAGGTACCTGAACTGGTTTGCAAATTTATGATTATAATTTGTGAAAATGGCAACTAATGGAAATGCTACAAAATGCAAAAACTATTGCTTTTTTTTTATTTTTTTTTCAATTTATTTATTTGCATTCATTCACTGAACATCATTACAGCATACAAAATGAGATTTTCCATCCAAAGTACATTATATATTGTCTCAATCAAGCACATCAACAAACACGTTATTGTCAGCAAATGATCGTCCATTTCTTGTCTTCTGTATGTTTTGCTTTTTATTTCCCCCCCCATCCTAGATTCTCTATCTCCTACCCTCTCCCATCTCCCACTCTCCTCCCACACTGTCTCTGGTATCTATGTTTGCTTTCTATACTGTTTTCTCCTCACATTTTATTGTATCGCCAAAGACCCTAATCAATCCAAATACCCTCATAGCAAACACAGGTGATACACACATTTCCATGAACACAAGTCTTACTTTACGCATCCTATAAAGTAGCACCTAGCTGGGGCTACATATCCTACTGCAGTCATTGAATATATATATATTTTTTTCTGAAACTTTTCTTTTTTTCTAACTCAATTTACATTCCTTTCCTAAGCTTCATCACAGCATACAAAATGCAATCTCCCATCCAGTACACACTGCATAGTGACACAATCATGTACATTACAAAAAATTTTCCATTACTAGTTCCTAGAATTACTTCCACCCCTCTTTCTGACCCTCTGTCCCTTCCCACCTTCCTCTCACACCACCTCCGGTGTCTACAATTGTCCTTCATTCCCTTCCCACCCACGTTGCATTGATCACACAATTTTCTACATAATCTAACTACTTTCAATGGTGAGTTCACTCATTACTACTAAGAAAACCAGTTTTAACTTAACTCAAAGAAGTGCCAAGGAACTTTGCTTAAAGCCAGGAAACAAGTTAGGATTCTGTTCAAATGGTGGGTGCGTGAACCTATCAGTCTCATGTACTTTTATCTTCTGTTCTGGTTCAATTTTCCTGATTAAATTCTGGGATATAATATTCAACTCCAGACTTGTCCTTATGATTAAGTTGGCCACTTTCATAGTTTTTGGACTCTTATTTCCATGTGTCTGTGTTTAATTTTCTTGATACAACACACCCTTGAGAACTTCTTGGAGATCTGGTCTGGTGCTGGTAAATTCTTTCAGGTTTTGTTTATCTGAGAATGTTCTTGTCTTTTCTTCCCACCTGAAAGATAATCTTGCCGGGTACAGTATTCTTGGCTGAAATTGCTTCTCTCGTAACACTTTGAATATATTTTCCCATTCTCTCCTCGCTCGCATTGTTTCTGATGAGAGATCTGCTGTTAGCCTGATGGGATGTCCTTTGTAGGTAACTTGATGTTTCTCTCTTGCCAATCTTAGTATCTTGTCTTTGTCTGCGGCTTTGGTCAACCTGGCTATAATGTGTCTTGGAGAAGATCTCCTTGGGTTGATTTTATTTGGGGTCCTTTGTATTTCCTGGGACTGGATCTTCGAATGCCTCTCTAGGTTTGGAAAGTTTTCTTGCAGGATTTCATGGACTAGATTATCAATGCCTTTATGGGTCTCTTCACCTTCTGGAATGCCAATTATCCGGATATTTGGACGTTTGATGGTATCCAATACTTCTCGCATATCATTCTCAAATTTTTGGGCCATTTTCTCAGTCTTCGTGGTGGATTTTTCTAAGCCAGCCATTTTCTCTTCTACATCTGAGATTCTATTTTCTGAATGATCTAGTCTGCTTTTAATACTTTCAAGGGAGATTTTGACTTCTTGTATTATAGACTTCATCTCTAGCAGTTCCGTTAGAGTCTTTTGTAAAGTGTGTAATTCCTCTTTTAGATCTTGCAAGAATTTCCTCATCTCCTGGAACTCGGCAACTTCTTTCTCCTTTCTCTTTAGCAGTTCATTATCTCTCTTTTCTTCCATCTCTGTTAGTTTCGACGTTATGAATGCTCTAAATTCCTTATCAGACATTTCCATGACTTTCACCAAACTGCTTGTGGATGAAGGAGAGTTACTCTTTTCCATTGGAGGAGAGGTATTTTCTCGTTTTCCCATGTTTCTCGTGATCCGACAGTGATTTCTTGTCATCTGATGGATGGTGTGTTTCTTTCAAATTCTTGGAGTTAAGCCTCAATGTTCAGGAGCAAGCAGACAGAGGTGTTCTAAAATCTGTTTGCTGTTCTGTTGTGATCGCACACTAGCTTTGCTTGCTGGAGGCTGAATTATGAGTAGAAAATCTTCATTTCTCCTGTGCCCTGAAATATCTAGTTCCCAGTAGCCATTCGGAATCCTCTGAAGGAAGGGCTCAACTCTCCCAAAAACTATTGCTTTTTAAATAATTATTTTATTCAACTTTATTTACTATTACTATTACTATTATTATTATTATTATTATTATTATTATTATTTGACCAGAGAAAGAGAGAGAGAGAGGGAAAGTGAAAAAGCAAGCCACCAGGTCCGAGACTTGAACTGCAGTTAGCCATGTGGGAGTCTAGCACCTTTAACTCACACCACCTGCCAGCCCCTAAAACTACTATTAACAGGAGTGCAAGTCAGTATTGTTTCTGGCTGGAGAAAGTTGCTTTATGTGCACCCATGGCGACTTTTCAAAATATATTCTTTCCCTGTCTATTCCCTTATAATGTCAGCATCCATTTCCATACCTCTTCACTCTCTCTCAATTGTTATCGTATATTTTAAAAATAATTCTTCCAGGTGGCATGGTGGTTAAGGTGCTGTACTCCCACATGGCCAACCGTGGTTTGAGTCCTGGACCTGGAGGCTTGCTTTCTCGCTTTCTCTCTCTCTCTGTCTCCCTCTAGTCAAATCAAAAGATAAATAATAACAAAATAATTTTTTTTTAGAGAGAGATTTTTACTATAGGGTGCATGCACTCACTGGAAAGACAGAGAGACAGAAAGTGAGAAATCGTTCCCCAGGGGGGAGGCCATGACACAATTCTGTCTCCTCCATTCTCCTCTCAGGATCTTGGGCACAGACACACACGTGCTTGACATGAGTTTAAGCTGCCAGGTCTGGGACTCGAACCACAGTCGACTACATGGGAGTCCAATGACATAATCATTATGCCATCTGCTGGTATCAATAAATACATCTTATTATTTATTTATTTTTTTAAAAACAATCCTTCCATTCAGCTTTAGCAGCCAGAGCATTGCCTTTGTTTTCCTCAGTTGTTCTGTTCCAAGGGCAGCGAACATTGACTACATATTATTCTTTACTTCAGTGACATTAGGCACAATTCAAAGCCAGGGGCATGTTGTAACGCTGACTAATAATCTGATAAAACGTGGCTTATGGTGGTTTGAACAGTAGGCGTGTATTCTCAGAGATGGTGTGGTAGGCTGCTTTCTAGGGCCTGTGGCTCACGTCTAAGCACCCTCCTGTCTCAGTTACCCGAATGAGAATCAGGCCACGTGGGTCAGGTAGAACCTCACTAGTGCTCTGTGTCATCTGGGCTGGTCATGGGGATCAGTAAACGAGGGCTGTCCTGCAGAACAGCAGTGAGGTACTGCACAGAGGAAGCCTGATCCCACACGGCTGCCTGGTGTTCAAGTCCTGGCCCTGTGGGCTTAAAAATGTATGGGGTGTACATGTGTACACCCGGGACCCTGACAAAATGGGGAATTGGGAGAAAAAGAATTGTGGCTGAAGCAAACCCTGTTGGGATATGTGTGTATACACGTGCCCTTTGGCATTAAAAAAAAAAAAGGTAAAAAATAAAGGCCAAGCAGTGATGCAGGGGTAGTGCAACAGGAGCCACATGGGAGAGGGCCTGGGTTCACATCCATAGGCCTCCCTGAGCATGCCAGGTATGTGTGTGCATGCCTGCGAGCCGGGCTGGCCAGGGCTGGGAGCTGGTCACGGCGTGAGAACTCTGGTGAAGATGCCTCTCTCTCTGAATAAATAAATAAATAAACGTTAAAAATAGATCGAATATGTGCTCGCTAGTGGCATGTTGGTTAAGGCACCTGGGTACCACGTGTTCAACTGCACAGTTTGAGTCCTGGACCCAGTGGCTTGAAAAACATGCCAAGTGTGTGTGTGCCCCGAATTTGGAGGAGAAATAGAGGAGCAGGGGTTACGGTGTGGCCACCCTCCCTGGGAAGTGCTTTCTCTCACTTTCCCTATCTCTTCCTCTCTAACAATGGGTACAATAACTGTGTGAGCCATGACTGCCACAGTGGCGTGAGGGACATCTATGGAACAGAGCGTGGGCCCTCCTAGACACTGAATTTTCCAGCACCTTGATCTTAGGCTTCCCAGCCTCAAGAGTTGTCAGAAATTTTGTTGTAAGCTACCCAGTTTGTGATGTTTTGTTGGGCTAAATAGAATAAGAGAGAAAGGTAAACAGAAATTCACCAGTCAAGCCCAAACAACAAAGCAGGAGGGCCGTTTATGTGGTTGAACAGATCTACGGAAGGAAGGCACCCAGGCTGGGGGAATGCGGCAGGGGGCTGGTGCCGGGCTTGGGGAGCTGTGGTGATGTGTTCCGGCGTGGTGAGTGCACGAGTCCGCGGATCCCAGCATCAGACGTCTGCTGTGCTAACCACGTGCTCCTGGGGTTTCCCTCGGAGGGCAGTTATCTGCGGAAACCTGCGTTATCTGGGCCCAGATTACCTTCCCTACTCGTGTGTGGAATTCTGGAGAATCCGGAGCGTCCCCAGTAGGCATCTCTTTGCCCAGAGACAGAAGTGAGTGAGATCTGACACTCGGAATCACCCACCAGCTGTTGGGGCTGCTACAAGGAGCATATGCAGAGAGGAGGGAAACCCACCGCAGCTTCCTCTGAGTTTCCTGTCCTGGTAAAGGACATTGGATTTCAGAAATGATACCAACTCCTTTTGCCTAGGCGAGGGTCAGACCCAAGTGGCTTCCCTTAGGCTCTCTCTCTTTTTAGAGTTTATTCATCTATTTCTTCTTTGAGAAAGAGAGAGAGACCCCTCACAGGGCTGTCACGCTGCGCCCGCCCCTAGACTCAGTGGGCCTGGATGGCAGCACTTACAGGCCTGCCCAGCCAGCTCAGGGAGGTCTCAGCACGCCGAGGCGGGGTCCCTCCCGTGTGGGCCTGACTCTTCCCCGACTCCCCATCTCCTTTGTCCTGCTCTTCAGGCTGTCTCCTACCGACTGCTGAAGAACAGAGCCCTTGTACAGCAAAGCAGCCCTGGGGCCGTTTCACTGGGATCTGAAAGCAACTCGGGAGGCAAGTGCCAGCGGTAAGAGAGACTAAAACAGAGACAGCTGGCCCAGCAGTGCTGTGGGGTGAGTCACTGGGCTCCCACACGGCCGTCTATCATTCAAATCCCGGATCCAGGGCCTTGAAACACGCCAGTCGTGTGCATGTGCGTGTTCACAATCCCAAGGGGAAAATGGAGGAGAAGGGACTGTGGTGTGGCCACCCTACCTGGGATTTCTCATTTTCCCTCTCTCGGTTTCTGTCTGTCTCTGTCTCTGTCTTTCTCTCTCTCAGGCAACCACACGTGCCCTATGGCAAAATAAGTAAATAAATAAGCTAGAAAAAGCCAAGATGAAATGGAAAGAGCCCGAGGCGCCTCCTGTCTCCCAGGAAGTGCCTGCTGGGTACCTCTGCTGGTCGATCTTCCTCAGGGAGCAACCCTGGGGACCCGGCCTCAGCACAGATGCAGGATGAGTGGTGCGCGACGTGGACTTGCTAACTTGCCTTAGCACTGCACTGCATTGGAAGACACTTCCACTCCATTTTCTTTCCTTCCTCTTCGCTTTCACTCAGGGTCCCTCTGCTTCCTGGTCTGATGGTGTGAAGATTTTCCCACTGGCTCTGCCTCATTTCCTCACAGACATTTCCCCTAATAAATGTCTTAATGTATAATTCCATCTTGGTGACTGCTTATTGAAGGATCCCAAATAACATTGGATGAAAAGGTTCTGGGAGTGCTGTTTCCAGGGCTGAGTCCTTTAATACTGAGACGGGAAAGTAGGAGAATATATTGTAGATGGTCTCTAACTTACGATGGTTTGTTTGATTTATGAAGTTTGGACTTTACGATGATGCAGATGGCTACTCAGCATTCAGTAGGAACTGTACTTCGAATAATCTGCTGGGCCCAAAAGAAAAATCTTTGTAATCTTGGATGAAAGAAAGTTCTTAAATATGACACCAAAACATACTGTTCATAAAAGAAAAATTTCATAAATTAGACTTCATCAAAATGTAAAACTTTTGGGAGACCAGCAGTTAGCGTAATGGCTATGTCACTGAACTCCCAGGTAGCCAACCGTGGTTTGAGTCCCAGACCCAGTGGCTTAAACTCATGCCAGGCACGTGTGCGTGCGTGCCCAAGATCCTGAGAGGAGAATGGAGGAGAAGGGATTGGGGTGTGGCCATCCCCTCTGGGGGGTGATTTCTCGCTTTCTATCTCTCTGTCTTTCTGGCAAGCGCATGCTCTCTATAGCAAAAACCTCTCCGAAAAAACCCCACAAAAAACAAAACTAAAAAAAAAATACAGCCAAAAAAAAAAAATGTAAAACTTTTGGAACCAGCACATGCTGTAATGGTTACATTGCTGGACTCCCGCGTAATTGACTGTGGTTCGAGTTCTGGACCTGGTGGCTGAAACTTACATCTGGCAGGTGTGAGTGTATGTCCAAAATCCCAAGAGGAGCATGGAGGAGAAGGAACTGAAGTGTGGCCATCCCCGTTGAGGGATGATTTCTTGCTTTCTGTCTCTCTGTCTCTCCAGTAAGCACATGCTCCCTATAGCAAAAATCTCAAAAAAAAGAAAAAAAATTGAACTTTTGCTTTGTGAAAGACTCTTAAGTGAGTAGAAAGACAAACCACAGAGATAGCAGATGGCATAATGGTTACATTGCTGGAGTTCCACATGGTTGCCTGTGGTTCAAGTCACAGACCTGGTGGCCTGAAACTCACACCGGATGCATATGCGTGCATGCCCAAAATCCCTAGAGGAGAATGAAGGAGAAGGGACTGCAGTGCAGCCTTCCCCATTGGGGGTTGAGTTCTCTTTTTCTGTCTCTCTGTTTCTACAGTGAGTGCACACGCCCTATAGCAAAAATCTCTTGGGACTGGAAAGTGGCATGGAGTTTAAGGGCGCTGGACTCCTGCATGGCCAACCACAGTTCAAGTCCTGGACTTGGAGGCTTGCTTTCTCACTTTCACTCTCTCTCACTCTGTCCCTCTCTGGTCAAATTAAAACAAATAAATAAATTTAATTTAATTTTAAAAACTTTCTTAAAAAAATCTCTATTAAAAAAAAGACAAACCACAGTCTAGGAAAAAAGTTTTACAAACCACATATCTGACAAATCACATTATCTTCTCATACACAGATTATGTAAGAACTTTCAAAACTCAGCACGTAACCAACTCAATTTAAAATGGGGGAAAGTGGGGTCAGATAGTGTTGGAGTAGTAAAACGTGATGCTCCACAAGGTTGATCCACATGTGAAGGTTCTGGGTTTGCATCTATCTAGAGACTCCTCTGAACATGGCGGGCACAGGCATGCCCATGAGCGCCCTCTGGCGGAGGCTGGGGTGGATGTGGTGTCCAGATCCTGTGGGGATGCTGTCTCTTTCTCATACATGGAAGAAATAAATAGATTAAAAAGGTGGCAAACGATTTTTTAAAAGAATAATTTATTTAATTTTATTTACTATTATTAGTTACAAATTTGCTATAGGTTATGTGCACTCACCAGAAAGAGAGAAAGTGAGAAAGCAAGATGTTGGGTCCGGGACTCAAACCAGCCATGTGGGAGTCCAGTACCTTAACCACCACACCACCTGGCAAAAGATGTTTTTTAAAGAATTATTTTATTTAATGTTATTTATTTATTTTATTTTGACCAGAGAGGAACAGAATGAAAGAGAAAAAGAGGGAGAGAGAAAGTGAGAAAGTGAGCTGCCAGGTCTGGGACTTGAACCACAATCAGCCATGTGGGAGTCCAGTGCCCTTAACCACCACGCCACCTGCCGGTCCTGGCAAAATATTTTTAATAGATATCTCATAGAAGAAAATATATAGATGGCGAATAAGCACATGAAAATATGCTTGGTGTCAATCATAACTAGGGAGTTGGTAATTAGGGAATAATGTCATTAGCAAACCACAATGGGATAATACCATACATCTATTCGGATGTCTGAAATCCTAACTCAACTGAAACTAAAACAAAGCAAAAAAATGGAGAATAACTAACGTTGGCAAGGATGAACTGAAACTACTGTACAATGCTGCTGGGGATGCAAAGTGGTACAGCCACTTTGTAAAACAGTTTGGCAGTTTCTTTTTCTTTTTCTTTTTCTTTTAAGAGAGAGATTTTTGGCTATAGGGCACGTGCACTGGCTGGAGAGACAGAGAGACAGGGACAGAGAGAGAAAGTGAGAAATCACCTCCTAGGGAAGATGGCCATGCTACAGTCTCTTCTCCTCCATTCTCCTCTTGGGATTTTGGGCACACACGCACACGTGCCCACGTGAATTTTAAGCTGATGGGTCTAGGACTTGAACTGCAGTTGACTACGTGGGACTCCATCACCTTAGCCACTGTGCCACCTGCTGGTCCCTGCAGTTTCTTATAAAGATGAATATATGCAGGGCAGGGGCCAGGTGATGGACCAGTAGTGACGTGACTGGACTGACATGGGGGAGGTCTTTCGTTCACATCCCAGGGCCTCCGCCAGCCTTCTGGATACACGTGTCCCCATGATCTGGGTCGGCTGTGTCTGAGGTGGAACGGCAGCTTGAAGACACTGCTAGAGGGGCCTGTCTGCCATATCTCTATCTCCCTTTCTCATGGAATAAATAATTTTTAAAAAGGTATGCTTACCTTATGACCCAGTAAGGCTAGGTATTTACCCAAGGCAAATGAAAACTTCAGTTCAAGCAGCCTGTGTGTGAATGCTTATTGCCGTTTTTATTCCTACTTATCCCAAACCGGAAGCCCAACTGTTCTCCAACAATTGAAAGGATAAACAGACTGTGAGAGGCCAGCAGGTGGCATGTGGTTAAGGTGGCTGGATCTCACCTGGCCGACTGTATTGCTGTCCCGACCCGCAGGACAGTCGAACAGTTTCCTGGGGGAGGGAGTGAGAGATGGGACAAACACACAGACACACAGTGGAGACAAGACGAGGTGCTGACCAAGTCTTTTTTTTATTGAGGAAGAATTGCGAGCTTATATACAGGCTGGTGGGCATTGATTGGTTGCCCGAAATGCAAATAAGGTATGAGTCAGAGGGAGCCAATCAGGAGTCTGATATGGCTTTCTGGGGACTGTTGTTATTGTTTACTCAACGAGGAAGTGAAACCCAAAGGTTTCTAAGATGGTGGATAGCTCTTAAGATGGCTCCCGTATGCAGTGCCCTCCACATATTGCTTCGGTCCTGGACCCACCAGCTTGGTTTGAGAAACACACCAGACACATGTGTGTGAATGTCCAAAATTCCAAGAGGAGAATGGAGGAGAAGGTGTTGTGGTATGGTCACCCCAGCTGTGTGTGTGGAGAGAGGGTACTTTCTCATTTCTCTCTCTCTCTGGCAAGTGCATGTGCCTTATAACCCTCTCCCCCAGCCCCCGCTCCAAAAAAATATATACATGTCAAACAAAAACTGTCCTGCAGAGGATGGGAGTTGCATTAGTTTAACACCTGGCTTTTTTCTGTGCTTTCCGAACTCTGCCTCTGGGCTGGTGATTTAATTGGCACGTTTGGCCACAGTCAAGTGGGCATACTCACCTCTTCCCTGATCATTTTCCTCTTGGAATCCAGTCAGCAGGTCTGCTCAGGGAAAGGCTGACACGCCTGTCCAGGGAGGGCAAGTCTACTTTGGGCTGTGTGTTAGCCAGGATTCCCTGTGGAGGCAGAACTGGCAGGTTGTAGAGGTAGAGACGAGGGGATGCGATGTGCTGGGGGAACCCGCTCACACCCCGTGCCAGCCGGGAAGTCCCACAGCAGGCTGTCTGCAAGACGAAGGCCCTGGGACTCTGGCAGTGTGGCTCTGAGTCTGAAGGCCTCAGAGGCAGGGAAGTGAATAAAGTAACTAAAGTAACTAAGTAAATAAAGTCTGAAAGCCTGAGAACCTTGGAAGCCACTGGCGTAAATGCTGGAATCTGAAGGCAGCGGAGCCTTGAGTTCCGATGTCGGAGGCCACAGAAGATGGTTGTCTGCTCTGCCCCCAAAGAGACCCATTTGTCTGCTGCATTTATTCTCCCTGGGCCCCTTGGTGATTGGACAGCGCTCGCCCATGTGGAGGGCAGATCTGTTACATCTCACCTACTCACACTCACAGGCCAATCTCTTCTGAAAAGGCATGCACAGACACACCCGCAGTGCTGCTGTATCAGGTTTCTAGGTGCTCCTTAGCCCAGTCAGGCAGACACCCTAAAACCAACCCTCACACACTGGAACTGCTGGGTTTCATTCTGCAGCCTGGTGTTGAGAAGCCCTGCCTCTCATATCACACTGCCTCCTGGGCCAGCCATGTAGCGCTGTGGTCAAACCCCGTGCGTAGGGGGCAGCATCCCCCAACAGCCAACTGTGGTTTGAATCCTGGGTGCAGTGGTTTGAAAGACACACCAGGTGCATGTGTGTGTGTGCCCCAAATCCTGATGAGATGGCGAGGTGGAGGAAGGATTGGCCATCCCCCATTGCTTTCCGTTGCTCTCTGGCGAGCACACATGCCCTCTAGTAATTAAACACAATTTTAAGCTGCATTCTGCAACTCAGTTCTATTAGGAATAAAGTAATAATTTGGCCTTCTTTTTCCATACCCTTATTTTACCTCTTAATTTGTTTTTAATCTGGAAAGGAGAAGGAGTGTTATTTATTGAGCACTCCTTCAAAGTCCCAACATTTGGTGTGTTGGCCAGAAAACTGATATGTAAATAAGAAGGCACCCAAGGCTGGCAGTTGGCATGCTGGGTAAGACGCTGGACTACCACATGGTTGACTGCAGTTTGAGTCCCCTACCCTGCAACTTGAAACTCATGCCTGGTGTGTGTGTGTGTGTGTGTGTGTGTGTGTGTGCCCAAAGTCCCAGGAGGAGATGGGAGGAGAAGGGATTGTGATGTGGCCATTGCCCAGGCGGGAGATTTCCCACTTTCCCTCTCTCTGTCTCCCTTCAGTGAGTGCAGGAGCCCTATGGTAAACACAAAAACGAAAACAGGAAGACATCCATTTAGGGAGAAGCGAGGGATGTAGAGTGGCTGGAGCTTCTGGAGTGGCAAGGGCTCGGCGAGGCCCTGGGGCCTTTTCCTCTGGTGTATGTGCACAGGACGTTTGATCCCGGCATAGGTGTGCAGGTGTACAGGTTTACACTGGCCCAGGCAGGTTTCCATGGTGGGGTAGTTGACCCCTAATAGCTGTGGCCTGGGGAAAGAGACCTTGGAAACACCACTCAGAGGCTGCAGAGAGCCTCGCAGGGGTACCGGAGCTACACGAGGACCTTAGCAGGGGCCAACTGGCTGAAGAGGCCTAATAAGCTGTCATAGCTTATTAGGATTTAACTGTGGAGGGAAAGAAACAGTCTTTTCATATGCTGCCCTTCTAGATAAGGGAGGGCCAGCCAGGTGGCATGGAGGTTAAGACACTTGGGTCTCACATGGCTGGCTGCATGGTTCAAATCCCGGACCTGGTAGCTTAAAAAACATGCCGAGTGCATGTGTGCCTGCCCGAAATGCCGAGATGACAGTGGCGGAGAAGGGCTTGGGGCAGGGCCATACTCCTTGGGTGGGAGAGGGCTGGTTTTCACGTTCCCTACCTCTCTCTCTGGTGAGTGTATCCTATAGCAAATAAATAAATAAATAAATAAATATAAATAAAGAGAGAGGAACATTATTTACTGTTTTTAAACCATGGTGCAGCTGGCTTTGCTATGGACCACAGAGCGTCAGTGAGAGATTGCAGTATGTTTTCAATATATTAGGAGTGCCAGGTCTGGGTAGGTAATGCCAACAAACAGGCCCCATTTTAATGCTTCTTTTATGTTGTTTTGACCTATCCCCAAAGGCAAAAGAGGGCTAGGGGGATGGAGAAGTCTGAATTCCTATGGCTCAAGGATCCTCCCTCCACCTGGTCTCGAGATGGCTAGAAAGGAGTTGTTTCAATAGGAAAGAGAGACTGTCCGCAGGGGGTGGTTTTCTTAAGCCTAAACTCTTCCACAGAACGAGGCTGTGGGAAAAGCCACTGTGGCACAAGAATGAAACCACTCCCTGGTTATCATGGAGCTTTGTTACCAGACAGAGTTTAATTTCACGGCAACACTGCAGGCAGGCACCTCAGGGTCAAACGGTCATAGACATGGAAAGGTCTTAAATATCTGAGGGGGGTAAGAACAGCTTCGTGATGACTAAGAATGTTGCTGTTGCACCTTTCTCTCTCTTCTTTTTTCTTCTTATTTCTTCTTTCTTTGGAGAGGTTTTTTGCTATAGGGCACGTGTGCTTGCCAGAGTGACAGAGAGACAGAAAGCAAGAAATCACCCCCTGGGGGAGATGGCCACGCTACAATCCCTTCTCCATTCTCCTCTTGAGATTTTGGGCACGCATGCATATGCACCCGGTGTGAGTTTAAGCCACCGGGTTCGGGACTCGAACCACAGTTGATTACATGGGAATCTAGCAACATAGCCATTACGCCAACTGCTGGTCCTTTCTTGTTCTTTCTTTCTTTGTTTTTCTTCTTTCTTCTTCTCTCTTTCCTTCCTTCCTTCGTTTTCTTTCTTTCTTTCTTTTCTCTTTCTTTCTTTCTTTCTTTCTTTCTTTCTTTCTTTCTTTCTTCTTTCTTTTTCTTTCTCCTTCCTTCCTTCCTTCCTTCCTTCCTTCCTTCCTTCCTTCCTTCCTTCCTTCCTTCCTTCCTTCCTTTCTTTCTTTCTTTCTTTCTTTCTTTCTTTCTTTCTTTCTTTCTTTCTGTTTTATCCCTTCTTTCCTTCCTTTCTCTCTTTGTCTTTCTGTTTCTCTTTTCTTTTCTCAGTTTGCTATAGTGTACATGCACTCATCAGAGACATAGAGAAAGAGAATGTGAGGAACCTTCCCACCCCCGCTCCCACCCCCACCCTAGATGGGGTGGCCAGGCTACAATCACTTCTCTGCATTTTTCTCTTGGGATTTTGGGCATGCACACACACTTGGAGTGTTTTTCAAACCTCTAGGTCTGGGACTTGAACCACACAGTTGGCCATGTGAGATCCAACCACCTTAACATCCATGCCCCCAGTTGGCCCACCATTATGCATTTGTAAGCTCTGCCAAGAGGCAGCATCCTTTCAGATGCTCTGTCTGAGAGACTAGATTGTACCAGAGGTGGATTGTCCCGGGTGTGGTAAATGCAAGGTACCACAGTGCTGAAATGGATTTGTGGCTAGATTTCTACTAAGTGGCCTTAGATTCTAGACTTTTAAAATAATTTCCTGAGGGCACGTGTGCTCACCAGGAAGAAGAAAAGAGAGCGAGAGATAAAGAGAGAAAACGACCCAGAATGGGGTGTGGTCATAATGCAATCCCTTCTCCTTGATTTCTCCAACCTATTGAGATTTGGGGGCATGCATGCACATGTGCTTGGCATGTTTTTCTTTTCTTTTAAAAGTATTTGCTGTAGGGTGCATGTGTTCACCAGAGAGAGATGGAGAGAAAGACAGTGAGAAAGCATCCCCCTGGAGGAATATCCTTTCACGAGAATATCCTTTCTCTTCCATTTCTCCTTTTGGGATTTTGGGTGCACACACACAGGCCCAACATGTTTTTCAAGCCACTGATCCATACTCGAACTGTGTAGTCAGTCATGGGATCCAGTTTCCTCAACCACCACTCCACTGGCTGGCCCCCTGGAATGTTTTTTAAGCTGCTGAGGCCAGGATTCAAACCTCAGCTGGCTGCGTGAGCTCTGGCTCCCTCAACCACTAGGCTAGGGGACAGAGCATTGATTCTGGACTCTTGGTGTCGATCATCTGGCATCTCGGACAGGTCATAATCACTACCACGATCCTTGGCACCTCAAATACTGACTCTGGGAATGCAATTTTGCTTGAACTACTTACTAGAAATTGGCTTGTTTTCTGAATATGTTGGATGCTGAGCCAGCGTTATGATCATTTTGTACATTCTACTAAATCTATAGACTGCTTAGGAAAAAAAAAAAAGGCAAATCACAGACTTGGCTGGTGTTATTACTTCTAATTTGAAAGTGCTGAAGGAAATGCCCCCATTCTAGTGAGATACACTGAAGCTGCAGTGGCCAAAAGATTCCTGATTCTAGGCATTGAAATTCTCCACAAAAAACCAACAATAACAACAAAACCATGAGTGTTACCAGAAGTACTTTTCTTTCTTTCCTTCTTTTTCTTTTTTTTAATAGATTTTTGCTATAGGACATGTGCACTTGCCAGAGAGACAGAGAGACAGACAGAGAGAGAGACAGAAAGTGAGAGATCATCCCCTAGGGGGATGGCCATACTGCAATCCTTTCTCCTCTCAGGATTTTGGGCACACACGCAGACACACTGGGCATGGGTTTTAAGCCACCGGGCCTGGGACTCGAACCATGGTTGACTGTGTGGGAGTCCAGCACTGTAACCATTTCACCATCTGCTGGTCCCTCTTTCTTGTATTTAATTATAATTTCTGAGTTATATGTAACTTTCTTTGTGGGATACAGTATTTTTTAAAATAATTATTTTATCTTATTTTATTTATTGTTATTATTATTTTAAATTTGACCAGAAAGAGAGAGAGACAAAGAAAGAGACAGAGAGAGAGAAAACAAAGTGCAAAAACAAGCACCAGGTCCAGGAATCAAACCTCAGTCGGCCAGGTGGGAATCCAGTGCCTTAACCACCATGCCACCTGCTGGCCCTGGTACAGTATTTTTTTTTAAACGTATGCAGTGAGTAATAATCAAGCCAAAGATATAAGCATATTTATCATCTTTGGTATATATGTTTTTAATTTTGCCAAAGGGTGTGTGCACTCGCTGCAGAGAGACAGAGAGAGAGAGAGAGAGAGTGAGAAAGCACCCCCCCACAGAGGGGCATGGCCACGTTGCAATCCCTTCTCCTCTATCTATCCCTCCTGTCAGGATTTTGGGCATATACATTCACCTGGAATGAATGAATTTCTTTCTTTCTTTCTTTCTTTCTTTCTTTCTTTCTTTCTTTCTTTCTTTCTTTCTTTCTTTCTTTCTTTCTTTCTTCTTTCTTCCTTCCTTCCTTCCTTCCTTCCTTCCTTCCTTCCTTCCTTCCTTCCTTCCTTCCTTCCTTCCTTCCCTCCCTCCCTCCCTCCCTCCCTCCCTCCCTTCCTTTCTTTTTTTGAGAGGTTTTTCCTACAGGGTGCATGCGCTCGCGGAAAGACAGAGAGAGACAGAGAGACAGAAAGCAAGAAATCACCCCCCGGGTGAATGGCCACGCTGCAATCCCTTCTCCATTCTCCTTTTAGAATCTTGGGCACGCACATGAGTTTAAGCCACCGGCATGAGTTTAAGCCACTGGGTCCGGGACTTGAACCACAGTTGACTACATGGGAATCCAGTGACATAGCCATTATGCTAACTGTTGGTCCCATGTTTTTCAAGCCACTGTTTCTGGACTTGAACCACACAGTTGGCCACGTGGGATCCAGCTTCCTTAACCTCCACGCCACCTGCTGGCCCAATAATCTTTAACATTTAACATTACATTTTGCTGTACATGTTTGATATTTGCTCTGCTAGTGTTTTGGAAAGTACATATTGAATTATCAACATTTTTTACTCTACTGGAATACACTGTTCTATAACTTATTTTACCAATACTTGTTTACTTGTATTCTTGTATCTGTTAATCTTTTTCTCCCAACTCTCCTTGACTTTTTTTTCAGGTTTTAGTCATATGGTACATGCTCTCACTGGAGAGAGAGAGTCAGCGGGAAAGTGAGAAATCATCCCCTGGGGGATGGCCATATGACAATCTCTTCTCTCATCTCTTGGAATTTTGAGCACGCATGCACATGCATCTTGCGTGATTTTCAAGCTGCCAGGGCTGGTACTTGAACCGCAGTTGGCTATGTGGGAGTCCAGTGCCTTAACCATCATGGCACCCACTGTCCCCACCCCACCCCCGACTTGTTAAAAGTAATTTTCTTGACTTTTTAAAAAAAAATATTCATTAATTTATTTTAATTTGACCAGAGAGAGACACAGAGAGCGATGGAGGGACAGTGAGAAAGCAAACCATCAGATCTGGGACTCAAACTGTTCATGTGGGAGTGTCCAGCACTTTAATCACCATGCCACCTGCTGGCCCCAATTTTCTTGACTTTTAACCCACAAAAACTACGATAGTTTTATTTTGAATTTCACTTTCTTTGAATTTTAATATCTCATTTTTTGGGAGGTAAGAATAGATTTCATTTCACGGACATTAATTTCTCCTTAGAAATTCGATAAAGGGAGGGTATTTATGCTAAAGTTTGCTTTTCTTCAATATTAGTGACACTTTGTTAAGGAAGTTTCTTTGTGCATATTATTATTGGAATATTGAACTTTTTTTAATTTGGAGAATAATTTAATGTTAACTTTAAGATACAACCATTTTCTAATGTCCTTATTTAAACTTAAAGAAAAGGATCTGTATTACAAGACCAAAATAACCCAATAACCCACAGACCATGAGGCTGATTTTTATGTTTCCTTTTTTTTTTTTTTTTTTGTTTAAACAAATGGGCACCACAATGTTTCAACAGGTAAGGCAAATGCCATGAGTGTGAAAACTGCATTCGCAATGTACCACATCTAGAATCCAGGGGAGCTGAATCGGACAGTAGTGGTAGTCATTCTAATTGAACAATCAGGTCACATCATGACAAGTGGTTTGCAGCATCAAAACTGTCCATTTAAGTTTCTTTTTTCTTGATGATCAGAGGTCCCACGTTGTCTCCAGTCTCCTCGTTGTGTTTTCTGTGAGCTCCATCACAGAATGGGAACTTTTTGGACCTCCAACAACGGCAGTACACAGCTTTGTCTCCCAAATCTTCCATGTCGAAAGCATGTACTACCTTGGGGTTGTCTTTCTGGATATGAAGGTTTACCATAGATTTACTGTGATGATCTTTAACATAAAATCTTCTGTAAGCTAGATAACCAATTGCTGCTGTCCCGGGGCAATGGTAACTGCTGCAATCCATTCAGCTCGTATGCTGGAATTGGAAGTCAGACCCATGGCGCCGTCGCTTGCAAGGAAGTGTGCGCAGGACACCAAGCACAGGCGGGTTTGCGCGGACAGTGGGAGTCAGGTGCGAGAGGCATTCTAAGGGCACCGACACTGGGCGGCTACCGCGCAGGTGCCCGGAATATTGAACTTTTGACACTTAATCTCATTGCTGAGCCTCTGATATATGCTATATGGATGATATGGATAAACATATTAAAAATGGGTAATGGGGTCCAGCACGTGGTATGATGGTTAGGGTGCTGGACTTAGGGTGCCAACCACAGTTTGAGTCATGGACCCAGCAACTTAAAACTCATGGCAGGAGTGTGTGCATGCATGCCCACAATGCTGCGAGGAGAATAGAGAAGAAGGGATAGCAGCGTGGCCATTCCCCTAGGAGGTGATTTCTTGCTTCTGTCTCTCTCTGTTTCTCTGGCGAGGACACATGACCTACAGCAAAAATCTCTCTTAAAAAAAAGAAGGCAATAGGAAAATGAAAGAAATTTTAGTCTTGGATTCAGAATAGCATAGAACTATTTAATTAATGTAATATAAGAAACTATTTAGTAACCTTTCATGAGCAAAATCTCTAGCATCCACCAGTGTTCTTGCAAAGGTACAAAGGAAGGGTAGCCTCATGAAGATGGGGCAGGACAGTCCTAACAGGGGCCAAGGTCCTTCCTTGAGGATGTCGGCTGCAGCTCTGGGGTGTATGGCTAAGTGGCTAACCAATGGCTAAAGAAAAAAAGAATCAAGAGGATATTCATGGAGCATAAATTTTAACCAGCTCTTGATATGACCTCCCATGATGGGCTGAATAATTGTGCCCCCAGTTACATACGTCCCAGTCCCCAGAACCCAGGACTGTGTTACACGGCAAAGGGGACTTCAGTAAAGGATCTTGACATGAGTCCATTATTTGGTTGCCCAATGTAATCACAGTGATCCTTGTAAGAGGACAGGAGTCCGAGTCGAAGGTGCTGTGGTGACGGGCAGTTGGGAGTGATGAGCTTTGGAGATGGACGAAGGGGCCACAAGTCATGTGATCACAGTTGCCAGTAGAAGATGAAAAAGATGAGAAAACCATTCTACCCTTGGAGCCTGCAGAAGGATCCTGCCCTGTGGACACCTCAACTTTACCCCGAAGAAATGGATTTTGGACTTCTGACCTCCAGAACTATAAGAGTAAATTTCTGTTGTTCTAAGCAACTATGTATATGGTCATTTGTTGCAGTAGCAAGAGGGATCTTCCACATGGAGGAACTCGATTCTATTTATCTCTTGTTTTCTTGGAGAGTGTGATTTAATCTGGTTGACAAATTCTGGAATAATAAACTGAGTGTAATTGGCTTGGTCTCATTCTCTTTCTCCTAGTGGCTTGAAAATCATGTTGGGCGCATGTGTGCATGTGTGTCCAAAATCCTGAAAGGAGATTGGAATAGAAGGGCTTGCAGCATGGCCATCCCCCCAGGAGCTAATTCTTCACTTTTCTCTCCCTGTCTCTCTCTGATGAGTGCATTTGCCCTATAGTAAAAACCTTGGGAAAAAAAAAGTGCTAACATGAACGAGAAACAAGAAACATGATAGATGATAGAACTCCCAACTGAGAAAATAGAATTAACACAGCAAAAGGACTAGGGTTTTACAATAAATATGACTTGTAGCATTAAAGAAATGTGGGGATCAGCAGATGGCATGATAGTCACATTGCTAGGGACCAGCAGTTAGCATAATGGCTATGTTGCTGGACTCCCATGTAGTCAACTGCGGTTCGAGTCCCGGACCCGGTGACTTAAACTCAGGCCAGGCGTGTGTGCATGCGTGCCCAAGATCCCGAGAGGAGAATGGAGGAGAAGGGATTGTGGCATGGCCATCACCCCTGGGGGGTGATTTCATGCTTTCTGTCTCTCTGTCTCTCTCTGTCTGGCGAGCGCACGCACCCTATAGCAAAAAAAAAACCTCTCCAAAAAAAAAAAAAATAGTCACATTGCTAGACTTCCATCTAGTTGACTGCAGTTTGAGTCCTGCACCCGGCAGCTTAAAACTCACACTGGGCACATGTGTGTGCATGCCAAAATCCTGAGAGAATAGTAGAGAAGGGATTGTGATGTGGCTATCCCCTGAAGGGGACTGATTTCTCACTTTCTGTCTCTCTGTCTTTCCGGGGAACATACAGTAAAAAATCTTTCTTTAAAAAAATGTGAAAAGTTAATGTACATATAGATGATAATAAACTGGATAGTGTGAAAATTCAATTGATGCTGAAATAATTCAATTGATTGCTGAAATGAATTTGTCAAAAAGCAAATAAATGAGCCAAACGATAGAGCTAGAAAATTCTTCCAGAACATAGTCCAAATAGGAAAGAGATGGAATGTATGAAAGAAAAATCAAGAGACATAGAAAACAGACCCAGACTTTTAATTTTCTTCTGATAAGAGTTTCAGAAAGAAAGAATAATGAATGAATAAGGAAGAAAGGTAAAACATTTTTTCCTGCTTTCTAAAAAAAAAACCTAGTTCAGAGAAGGCTTGATTCCTCATTGAGTCCTACAAATAGTATGAAAATTTTCAGTAGAAAAGAGAAGAGAAAAGCTTTAAAATCTTTCTGTGAGTTAAAAAAAAAAGGTTTGTAAAGGAAAAAAAGTCAAATTGAAATCAGACTTCTCATCAGCCACACTATTCATATTTAAAACAGTGCAATAAAATCTTTGAGGTATAATAGATTTTTTTAAAAAAATTGCCAGAGGGCATATGTGTTTACAGAGAAGGAGAGAGAAAGCACCCCACAGTGGGATGTGGTCATGTGCAATCCTTTTTCCTCCATTTCTCTGTCTTGTCAGGATTTTGGGATGTATGCACACGTCCGGTATGTTTTTCTTGTTTTAGAGATTTTTGCTACAGGGCATGTGCGCTCACCAGAGAGACAGAAAACAAGAAATCATCTCTCACAGGGATGGCCACACCGCAATCCCTTCTCCTCCATTCTCCTTTGGGGTTTTGGGCACACACGCACATGTGGCCAGCGTGAATTTTAAGCCCCTGGGTCTGGGACTTGAACCACAGTTGACTATGTGGGAGTCCAGCGATGTAACCATTCCACCATCTGCTGGTCCCTCAGCGAGTTTTCAAGTTGCCAGGGCCAGGATTGGAATTGAGTCTGTCATGTGGGATCTAGCCCCCTTTGCACAGTGCTCACCCACTTTGCTATGCGGGGCGGGGGGGGGGGGGGCTGAGATACTAACTTTGAATTCAGGATGCTGGTAGGCCCGATCAAATAGTGGAAACACATGGTGATGATTGGGGGGACGGAGTTGGGTGAGTACTATTCCACCAAACACCCATCTTTAATATCAAGTGATTGTTACAAAACCAGTATGCTACAGGTGCAAAGATAGACAGAACTTTGGAACAGAAGAGAGTTCAGAAAGACCCACCTATATGTGAAAATTCGACTTACATAAAGTCAGCATTACAGATCGATAGAGGAAGGATCAACCAGTCTATCCATGATGATTATATTTCTCACTCATATCATTTAGCAAAAATAGATTCCATAGAAGGACCCAAAATGTAAAGCAAACTGTTATACTCAAATACATAAAAGACTGCTAGATTTAAAGAGAGAAATCGACTACTACACACTAAATCTTGCGGATTTCAAGAGCTCCCTGCTGCCACTGGACAGGTCATCTAGACATACATACACACACACAAAAAAAAGACACAGGAACTAAATGATACCATAAATCAAGTGAACTGACAGACATTGATAGAACTTTTTACTCAAAACTACAAAATACATATTTTTCTCAGTTCCATATGGAACATTTTTGAAGATTGAACATATAGTAGGGCATAAAACAAGCCTTTACAAATTGAAAAGTATAGAAACTATGGCATCTTCTCCAACTGCAATGCGATTAAATTTGAAATCAGCAACAGAAAGAGCCTTCAAAAACACACAAGTACTTGGAACTAAACAATTTACTCCTGCATGACTTCAAAAGTACTGAAGAAATTAAGACTGAAATTTAATAATTTCTTGAACTGAATGATAACAAACACAGTACTCTCAATATTTGGGACATAGCAAAAGCAGTCCTAAGAGGGAAGTTTGTAACAGTGAGTACTCACAAGATAAAATAAAAAAGATGGCAAACAACTTAATGACACACCTCAAGGAACTGAAAAGCAGCAATGAAGGACTCTAAAAGTACTAAAAGAAAAGAAAGAATAGGGACAACCAGGTGATGTAGTGGTTAAAGTGGTTGGATCCTACACGGCTGACTATACGATTCAAGTCCCAGACCCAGTGACTTGAAAAACACTCTGACTATGTGTATGTGTGTGCCCAAAATCCTGAGAGGAGAGTGGAGAAGAGATTGTGGTGTGGTCATCCCCCTTGAGGAGTGCTTTCTCTCTCTCTCTTTCTCTCTCTCTCCCTCTTTGTATCTCTCCAGTAAAAAAATAATAAAAATTAGAGCATAAATAAATGAAATTGAAATAAAAAAATAATGAAACATAAGCTGTTTATTTTTTGCTTTGAGAGAATAAACAACATTGACAAACCATTAACTAGGCTAACCAAGAAAAGCAGAAAAGGCAACAAGATAAATAAAACCAGTAATGAAACAGGCAATGTTACAACAGAGCACAGAAATCCAAAACATCATGAGAGAATATTATGAGCCAACAAAGTAAAAAATCTAGATGAGATGAACAGATTTATGGACACATGTAATAAATCTAGATCAGACCAGGAGTAGAAAGCCTGAATAGACCAACAAGAAGTAATGAGATTGAGTCAGTAATGAATAGTCCCCTAACAAGGAAAAGCCCAGGTCCTGATGACTTCACTTCTGAAGTCTACAAAACTTTCACAGGAGAATTAATCCCAATTTCCCTCGAACTATTGATATTTCTAAACATCCAAATGGAAGGAACCCAAAACACATTCTATGATGCCTCCATCACCCTGATACCTAAAGCAGACAAAGATACAACTAAAAAAGAAAACTACAGACCAATATCCATGATGAATACAGATGCAAAAATTTGCAATGAAATACTAGCAAAATAAATCCAACAGTACCTAGGAAGATTATACACCATGATCACATAAGCTTTATCCCAAGGACACAAGAATGGTTTGACATATGCAAAACAGTAAACATAATGCATCATATTAACAGAAGGAAAAATGAAAAACATATGATAAAACAAAGCAAAAGAAAAAACCCCAAAACGTAAAACAAATTTTAGAAGAAAAAAATTAGAGACTATTTTTATTGTCTTATACAGAGCAAAAGGAAGCCATAAACCCAAACTATAAGGAAAATATTGATAATTTCAATTACAGTAAGATTAAAAAAATGCCTATTTATAGAGAGTTAGATGTTACAATTTGAATGAAAATATCTGTAATAATATTACCCATAAGAATTAGTATCCAGGGCTGGCAGGTGGCATGGTGGTTTAGGCGCTGGGCTTCCACATGGCTGACCATCATTTGAGTCCCAGACCTGGAGGTTTGCTTTCCTACTTTTCCTCTCTCTGGTCAAATTAAACAAATAATAATGATGATAATAAATGAAATAAAGTAATTCTTAATAAAAAATTAGTATCCAGATTACATGAAGAACTCAAAATCAATAAAATACTTCCAAAAATAGCAAAAAAAAAAAGACAAAAATATAAGCAGAAAATTCATATAAAAGGAAAACCAAATGACTAATAATGGGATGAACAACCTTGCTAGAAATAATAAAATGCAAACAAGAACAATGTGATTAATTTTATCCATTGGCTTGGCAAAAATAAATAAAAATATGGCAATATCAATAGTTTTAGAGAGTATGGAGCTACAGGGCATATTATATATGTTGGAGGGATTGTAAATTGGTATGTTCACTTTGGAGAGCAATTTGATAGTGTCTAGAAGAGATATGGATGCACCACTAGGCCTAAGATTTCACTCTGAGGCATTTACTCTAAATACACTCAGCAAAGGAAGTCAACAAACTTGAACAACCATGTTCAGAGCACCCTTTTATTTTTTCCAGAGAGTTTTTTTTCTATAGGGCACGTGCACTCACCAGAGAGACATAGAGAGACAGAGAGACAGAGAGAAATCACTCCCTGGGGTGGGTGGCCACACTGCAATCCCTTCTCCCTTCTCTCGGGAGTCTGGGCACACACAAACGTGTACCTGGCATAAATTGTAAGCTGCTGGGTGCAGGACTGAAACTATGGTTGACTACGTGGGAGTCCAGTACATAATTATTAATTATGTCATCTGCTGGTCCCAGTGCATAGATTTTTAACCAAGAAGCTAGAAGAATAACAAAATAGATGCAAAGGACATAAAAGGATGGATAAAATGGGAAACTAATTAGAAGACATACTTGCATTCTATATTTTTATTTGTTAAATCTGGCAACCCTAAAGTTGGTGAAACTAGAAACTAAAGAATAGGTTATTTGTACAGAACAAGCAATTAGATAAACCTTTGGAAAGTTTAATCAAGAAAAAAGAGAAGCTAAAAATTTTGGAATTAAAATTAGAGACATAGTACCGATATAGAGGGGATTTTTAAAAATCACTAGCGAATACCATATATAATTTATATGAATATACTTAATAAGCAACTATTAAAGACAATTAAAAAATTTTAAATAATTATTTATTTAATTTTACGGTAAGTTCTCCTACGCAGTCATGAACAGATATTTCTCACCTTACCCAATCTTTTCCAGGGGATGGGTTAAATAAAAAACTATGTTAAAAAAAAAAAAAAAGAGAGGAAGAAGAAAAAAAAGAAAAAAGAAAAGAGAAAGAAGAAGAAAAGAGAAAAAAAAAGATGGAAGTTCTGTGATTTATTTTATAAGCCTGTCTTAACTCCGATACCACCGAGGACAAGTACAGCATAAGAAAAGGAAAAAAAAAAAAAAAAAAAGCCCAGGGCTGGCTCCATAGCCTGGTGGCTAAGGGAGCTGACTGTGGTTCAAGTCCTGACCATGGTGGACTGAAAAACGTGCAGAGCACATGTGTGTGCAGGCCCAAAATCTTGAAACGATGGAGTGACAGAGAAGTGATTGTGACCATGCCCCACATCAGGTGCCTGCTCCCCTACCCTTCCTCTGCCTCTCTCTGACAAGCACATGAGCTTCTCACAATTAATAAAACAACAACAAGCAAACAAAAAGTGTGAGGATAATCTAAATTGTTACTTAAACAGTTACTGTGAATGTACTACATTTACAGATCCAATCTATTCGGAGGCCAGCAGGTGGCATGGTGGTTGAGGGGGTTGGACTCCCACATGGCCAATCACGGTTTGAGTCCCAGACCTGGCGGCTTGCTTTCTCACTTTCTCTCTCCCTCTCTCTCTCTGGTCAAATTGAAATGAATAAATAAATGGATAAATAAAGTTAAAAACATAAACAAACAACAACAACAAGAAAAAACCAAATCCAGTCTATTCAACGAATGTTTTTTGAACTGTTTCCTATTGCATTCCAGACAGTGTTCTGGGAACTAGGAAAGCAGCGGGAAAACTACAGCTTGTTTTTTCTTCTCCGAATTGAAAGCAGTCACTGTTTATTAACCGACCAGATGACAAAAATAATTACAGTAGACACTTTAGCTCATCCTTTGAATAAACCTGTCGATCAGGTTTTCCCTGTTGCCAGCATCTCTACTTTCTGTAAAAGAGCTGGTCTTTTTCTTCATTCAGCCTGGCAGAGAGGATGATTCGAAGGGCTACCGAAAGTTGCTGACTTCTTCGAAGCATTTCTCGACAGTCTAGCTCTAAGGAGTCAGATCCTTCATGTGGATGGTGCCGTGTTTACCAGGGATCAGCCTTAGCTGTCAAGGCAATTCACTTACTACATTTGCCATAATCCTGCTGGTAGGTTAGTTAGCTCGTTTGCTGACTTCAGACTTGGGATCCTGATGCAGAGTACAATTCCATACTCCTCAGCATGTCAACAGAAGCCTTGTTGAGCTTAACAAAGATCTGGGGAAGGCAAAAAAGGTGCAGCACGTTTCGAACCTATGGGCTCACACCATGGATTCTTCTGATCCTGTGGATGAGTGCCCATTTGGGTTCTGCAGGTACTAGAACTTGTCAGCTATTGTTTCTCTCCCTTTTTTTTGTTTGTTTATTTAATTTTAGTTTTTTTTTTTTTTGCCATAGGATGTGTGCAGTCTCTGGAGAGAGAGACAGAGAGATATCGAGAAGGAAAGTGAGAAATCAACCCTCAGGGGTGGGGATGGCTATTCTGCAATCCCTCCCCATTATTCTCAAGATTTCAGGCTCACACACACATTCACCCAGCATGATTTTCAAGCCACTGGGTTCAGGGTTCAAACTGTGGTTGGTCACATGACTCTAGTGCCTTAACCACTACACCACCTACTGGCCCCTCTTTATTTATTAAGACCCTTGCCAGGAGCGCACCATGTTTCAGTCCTCACCACAGCCTCCCGACTAGCCATGACTCAGGTGCCTGTGGGTGCAGGATCCAAACCCAGGCCTCCCACGTGGCTCCAGCATTATGCGGGCACCCTATTGCCTGACCTACTGTGGCCGAGCCAGAACTTGCCAGCTTGTCTTGCCATCCCAGCCATTTGAATGTCTGAACATTTGCCTATTTTCTTTGTGATAGTGCTTAGCTGTTGCATAGATAAGATTTCTCCTTACTTTTTGAAGTATCTTTGGGAAAACTTTTTTTCTTGGGTGCTTGATCTTTAGCCCTACAAAATTCCTTAGCTTTTTCTGAGGGTTTCTGGAATTGCAGAAACCTTTTCTTCTCTTTGACACCACCGTCGTGCTGAACTGAAAAGAGGAGAGCTGGTGCATAGGCCAGTTTTTTTTTTTTTTTTTTTTTTTTTTCAATTTGCTATAGGGTGGGTGCACTCACCATAGAAAGAAAGAGACAGTGAGAAAACACCTCCTTGGGGCATGGCCATACTGCAATTCCTTCTCTCCTGTTCTCCTCTTGGGATTTTGGGCATGCACGCGCACACACATCTAGCATAACTGTCAAGCCACCAGTCTGAGACTTGAATTGTACAGTCGGCCATGTAGGATCTAGTTGCCTGAACCACAATGCCACCAGCTAGCCCACATGACAACTTTTCTTCAATGTTTAAATCAACCTTATTTATAAAACACTACCATAAGAATCATAATTCTCCTGTAAGAATTATTCTAGGCTGGCAGGTAGCCTGGTGGTTAAGGGCGCTGGACTCCCACATGGATGACTGCAGTTCAAGTCCCAGACCTGGTGGCTTGCTTTCTCACTTTCCCTCTTTTTATCTCTCTCTCTCACTCTGACCTTTCTGGTCAAATTAAAATAAATAAATAAATAAATAAATATTCAATAAAATAATTCTTGAAAAATAATTATTCTGGGACCAGCAGTTGGCGTAATGGCTATGTTGCTAGACTCCCATGTAGTCAACCGTGGTTTGAGTCCTGGACCCCATGGCTTAAACTCACGCTGGGCACGTATGTGCGTGCCCAAGATCCCGAGAAGAGAATGGAGGAGAAGGGATTGCGGTGTGGCCATCCCCCCTGGGGAGTGATTTCTCACTTTCTGTCTCTCTGTCTCTCTCTGTCTTTCTGGCGAGCACACATGCCCTATAGTAAAAACCTCTCAAAAAAATTATTCTGTACATATTCCGTTTGAGTAGAATTATAATCACTTAAGTAACAACAATTTTCTTTTTTGGTTTTAAAATTTGCTGCGGGGTCAGGGCAGTGGCCAGTGGCGTGGTGATTAAAAGTGCTGGATTCCCACATGGCTGACTGCAGTTCGAGTACTGGACCTGGCGGCTTACTTTCTCACTTTCCCTTTCTCTCTCTCTGCCCCTCTATGGTCAAATTAAAAAATAATAATAACAAATAGAATTAAATAAATAATTATTTGAAAACTCCCTCCTTCCCCCGAGGGTGTGTACACTCACAGAAAGACAAAAAAAAAAAAAAAAAAAAAAAAGGAGAGAGAAAGGCATCTCTCATGGGGTTTGGTCATACCACAGTCTCTTCTCCTCCATGTCATTTTCCTTTTGGGATTTGGGGCATGAGCACACACACGCACCCAGCATACCTCTTGAGTCTGGGACTTGCACTGTGCAGTCAGCTGTGTGGGATCCGGCTTCTAGTCTTCGTCAACCATCAGGCTATGGGCTGGCCTATAATAGCAATTTTCTAAACTAGGAATCAGCAACAATTCAAAATTCATTTTGAAAGGGGTTAAAAAGAAAGTTCAGCAGAGAGTTTAAGCGAAAGCTGAATTAACTTTGAAGAGAGCCCACTATGTCAGGACGCAGGGATCACAGCGTGAAATGTACACAGGGAAAGAAAAGGAGGCAAACATCCTGGTGGATGCTTTTTTCTCTTGTTACTGGAGAACATGGTAGGCCAGAGAAAAACTCTTTAGTGAAAAGACTTCTGGGGTGGTTCATACATGCTTTCTGAGGAAGCAGGAGGAAAAGGAGGTCCCCTTGAACCCACCAGCATCAGAGGCCATGAGCTGGAGATGAGAAGTGTGATGTTTATTTTATGTGTCAACTTGGCTTAAGGCAAAGGTGCCCTGCTGTGTGGCTAAACACCAGCCTGGATGATGACAATATGGTATTTTTGGTATTTTTAGAAGTGATTTCCATTTTAGGTGAATTTTTTTTTGAGAGAGATTTTCGCTATAGGGCACATGCGCTCGCCAGACAGACAGACAGAGACATAGAGACAGAAAGTGAGAAATCACTCCCCAGGGGGGATGGTCACGCCTCAATCCCTTCTCCTCCATTCTCCTCTCGGGATCTTGGGCACGCACGCACACGCGCCCGGCATGAGTTTTAAGCCACCGGGTCCGGGACACGAACCGCGGTCGACTACGGGGGAGTCCAGCGACATAGCCATTACGCTAACTGCTGGTTCCCGAAGTGATTTCTATTTTAACCAGTAGTCCCTTATTAAAGCACTTTACCTTCCATTACATACATAGATGGACTTTATCCAGTCAGTTGAAGGCCTTAAGAATAAAGATTAAGATTTCCCGAAATAGAAGCGATTCTTCCCCAAGACTGCAGTGCCTACACTCTCGAGTTTCTAGCCTGTAGATTTTGAATTCAAAACTGCAATGTCAAGTCTTCCCTCAATTTCCAACCTGCTGGCCTACTCTACAAATTTCAGACTTGCCCACCTCCACAGTGATGTGAGTCAATTCCTTGAAATCCATCTTCCTCTCCTTGTCTATACCCGATAGGTTCTGTTTTTCCAGGGTACTCCAATACACGGGAGAAGAACAAAGTCAGGGAGCCAAGGGAGACCAATGGAGAGGAGTGAAAAATGTCACCCTCTGATGAAGGCTGCCCTGTTGGTGAAGACTGCATTGGAGAATACCCTGCCAGTAGGAACACCCCAGTGATCGCACGGCTTTCGATTTTGTTGTTGTGCTTTTACCCTTCTTATAATGCCAGAAATTAATTTTCCAAATTTCTCTTCTTTCTGTTCTTTTGTGTGTGTGTGTGTGATTTCTGCTTTACCATGGAACACACAGTTGATACCGTTTGGCTTTTCATGAATGGTCTCCAGAGTTGGTAGTCCCTATGAGTCTTTACGAAGGCAGCACCTTTTAAGAATAATTCTAGGCCATTTTAATCTCTTTTAATATGGTTAATCTTTTCAAGAATTTTACATTTTCCTTTGGTTAGTTTGGTAAGTTGTATCGTGAGCTTCCACTCCACCCTTCTCTACAAGATTGTTTTTGTTTGTTTATTTGTATTTTTCTTGTTGTAGTATAGTATACATACAATAAAATTGAACATTTTAATTCTTTTTTAGTGTACAGTTCAATTCAGTATATACACATTGTTGGGTAATCATAACCACTCTCTAGAATTTTTTCATCATCCCAAATGAAGCTCTGTACCCATTAAACAATAATTCCCAATTCCCCCTCCCACCAGCCCCCAGTAGACACTATTCTTTTTCTCTATGAATTTGCCTAGCGTAAGTACCTCATATACATGGAATCACACAATATTTGTCATTTCTACAGCTGTTCCCTCCCCCCCTGTTATGATTATAGAGTGAGAGTGTGAGGGAGCAGGGGGAGCACCCCCTGCAGGGTCTGACCACATGTGATCCTCTTCCTCCAGTCCACCAGCCCGTTGATCTGAGTGCACGTGCCTGGCATGTTTCAGGTTGACCAGGGCTGGATTTGAACACAGGATCTAGCTTCTCTTGACCAGTGCATTACTGCTGCACTGGCAGCTGGGGATATAGATGCTTTTTTAACTAAGCAAAAGCTTTTCCAGAACAAGAATCATTAAGAAATAAAAATCCAATCATTGTTGCCCATACCATCACCTCCAAGGAGATGTAAGGAAATTGGAACCTGGGCTCATGTTTCTGTGCAACATAGCTCGTCACCTTCTCCAGGGGAAGCCTGTAGCTCAGTTCCGAGGCAGCCATCCCTCTTCTGTGGAGCCCAAGTCTGCCACAAACCTGCCTCTAGTGGCCGTTGGCCCTGAGCCACAACAGACCACATAGATCACTCCAGGATGTTTAGCCAAAACCACATCTGCACTGACACCTGGGGTGGCTCGTTTGATCCAGGACTTAGAGGCACACTGAATAACTGACCCTGTACCCCTGCTTCTCACCTATGCTTTCAACATTAATGCTTTATTTTACTTAACTTTTCACTTAGAAATAAAGTACAGCTCCAGAAAACTGTATGAAACAAATTACTATAAAGATAGCAACTTTGGAGGCCAGCAGGTGGCATGGTGGTTAAGGTGCTGGATGCCCAGATGGCTGACAGTGGTTCGAGTCCCGGACCCAGCAGCTTGTTTTCTCTCTCTCTCTCTCTCTTTCTCTCATGATCACATGTGGCCTACAGCAAATCAAATAATAATAACAACAGGGGCCAGCAGATGGTGTAGCAGTTACATCACAGGAGTCTCACAGGGCCGACCATGGTGTTGCAGCTTCTTCGTCTTCTCCAGATCTTCAATGGTACCTTTGTTAAACTCAACAAGGCCTCAATTAACATGCTGAAAATTGTGGAACCACATATTGCATGGGGGTACCCAAACCTGAAGTCAGTAAATGAACTGATCTACAAACGTGGTTATGACAAAATCAATAAGAAGCTAATTGCTTTGACAGATCACTCTTTGATTGTGCGATCTCTTGGTAAATTCGGCATCATCTGCATGGAGGATCTGATTCATGAAATCTATACTGTTGGAAAACGCATCAAAGAAGCAAATAACTTCCTTTGGCCCTTCAAATTATCTTCTCCACGAGGTGGAATGAAGAAAAAGACCACCCATTTTGTAGAAGGTGAAGATGCTGGTAACAGGAAAGACCAGATCAACAGACTTATTAGAAGGATGAACTAAGGTATCCACCATGATTGTTTTTGTAATCTGGTCAGTAAATAAACAGTGGCTGTTTTCAGACTGCAATATACTGTTGTATTAGTAACTTTTTTGGTAACTTGTCTCTGCCTTGCCTTAACTATTGTGGCACATCTTGGTGCTAGGTAAAATTAAGCCAAAACTTCTGTAAGACTAGCGTCCATTTTTTTATTTTGTGAAAATCGCTTAGAGACTGTTGAAAGGCTTTTCCTATACCAGAAAGGGCTAATGTTTCCCCTTTTGAATTTTGCTGAGTAAAAATGGGTTTATTCAACGAAAACTTATTTCAAGGCATTCATGCATGATTTGTAGGTAAGGTAATAAAATAAAGGCTAGTTCACACACACACACACACACACACACACACACAACAAATTTGAATTTATGGATTTCAGTATACTTCGTGGCTTTTGGTGCATTATAATTATTATCCTGACTGAAGCTCAAATGGTCCCATCTTGGCCCAAATCATCTCTGTCCTCTGGGCACAACCCTACTTGTCTTTGTTAACTTCCTTGCTACCTGGGATCAGCGGAGGGCGTAATGGCTATGTCGCTGGACTCCCATGTAGTTGACCGCGGTTTGAGTCCTGGACCCGGTGGTTTAAACTCACACCGAGCACGTGTGTGTGCGTGCCCAAGATCCCAAGAGGAGAATGGAGGAAAAGGGATTGCGGCATGGCCATCCCCCTTGGGGAGTGCTTTCTTACTTTTTCTCTGTCTTTGTCTATTTCCAGTGAGTAGACACACCTTGTAGCAAAAATTAAAACAAAAGCAATAATAACCTAAAAGAGTCTATCGTTACAAGACAGAGAAAGGCAAAAAGTCATAGTGATAGACTGATAATCTGAATACATGACGTCAGGAATAGACAATGCCGGGGCCAGCAGTTAGCATAATGGCTATATCGCTGGACTCCCACATAGTCGACCGCGGTTCGCGTCCTGGGCCCGGTGGCTTAAACTCACGCCGGGAGCGTGTGTGTGCGTGCCCAAGATCCCGAGAGGAGAATGGAGGAGAAGGGATTGCGGTGTAGCCATCCCCCCTGGGGGGGTGATTTCTTGCTTTCTGTCTCTCTGTCTCTGTCTGTCTGACAAGCACACGCGCCCTATAGCAAAAAAAAAAAAAAAAAAAAGAAAAAAGGAAAAAGGAATAGACAATGCCATAAATAAAACGGAAAGACAAGCAACTGAATGGAAGTAAATATTTGCTTCGTACATATATAACAAAGAAAATATTTGCATATATACATATGCAAAAAATACTTAGTATCAACATTATAGTAAACCTTCTATATATAGCCAAGAAAACAGCAACCCAACAGGGCAAATGCTATGAACAGGGAATTCAGACACAAAGACATAAAAAGAGGAAAAATAAAATAAAAGATAAAGCACATACAAAAACCCCAAACACATGAAAGGTGCTCAACTTCACTGAAATCATGGAAATGCATTAAAAACGTCAGCATAAGGAGTTAGCTCTATAGCAGAATGATTATGGGAGCTGCATAGCTCATGACTAACCGCGGTGTGAATCCCAGCCCCTGCAGTTCAAAAAACATACTGAGTATGTTTGTGTGTGTGCCTAAAATCCTCACGGGAGGGAGGAATGCAGGACAAAGGATTACAGCATGACCATGCCCCAGTAAAGTGTGCTTTCTCCCTCTCTCTCTCTCTCTCTCTGCTCTATCTCTGTTCCTCTTCTCTCTTCTGGTGAGCACACCCATCCTTTGGAAAGAAAGCTAAAAACAAAAACAAAAAAATCAATGAAACTGCTACATAGGGGCTGGCCCCAGAGCACAGTGGTTCAACTCTGCATAGGGAGCTGGATCCCACATGGCAAGCTGCAGTTTGAATCTCAGCCCCCGAGGCTTGGAAAACATGCCAGGTTCAGTGTGCACTTGCTTCAAATCCTGACAGAAGGGAGAAGTGGAGGAAAAAGGATTGCAGGATGATCATGCCCCGTTGGGGGAATGCTTTCTCTCTCTGGTGTGCACATGTGTCCTCTGGAAAAAATAACAAATAAATAAACCACACACACAAAAACCTTCACATTTCAGTATAATATCTCAAAGTATGAAGGTACCAAAGTTTAACCATTTCCCTACTGATGTAATTTAAGATGATTTAAAATGTGTTACATACAGTGTCAATGAGCATGCATCTCTCTTATCTCTTTGGATCCCATTTCTGCTTTTGAGATACTAAGCCTTATTGTGGGAGGCTGCACACCATCGAGTCTGCCGAGGCCATTTTCATGAGTCTCTTACTATCGCCATTTTAGGAAGCCCTTAGGTTTTGGTTTCTCAGAGAGCAAACAATTACACAGCGCCAAAGGCCATGAATGGCTCCCCTTCAAAACCACACTCTGATACCGCACTCTGATTGGCCACAGTCTACGATGCCCACCGATTGGTGAACTCAGAATCCCTCATATTTGCATATCCGGGTACCCCATGATTGGTCCATCTAGAATCCTTCATTTACATATAGAGCAACCAATCACCGCCCACCAACATGTATATAACCACGATCTCTGCTGCATAATAAAAGGATGATCCTGAAGAGTTGTAACACTGTGTCGTCTCCGTCGTGCTGTTCGTCCCGTGCTGCTCTCACTCTTTCCCTCAGGAAACCTGTTCGACTGTCTTGTGGGTCGGGACACCTTATAAACCTGGGAGCTGGCAGGTGGCATGATAGTTAAAGGTGCTAGACTCCCACGTGACCGACCACAGTTCAAGTCCCAGACCTGCTGGCTTGCTTTCTCTCTCTCTTGCTTTTGCTCTCTCTCACTCTGTCCCTCTCTAGTCAAATTAAAATAAATAAATAAAGTTAAATAAAATAATTCTTTAAAAAAAAACCCTTACAAACCTAAACTTAGACTGTGATAGCAAACATCTTGGTATGGGGTCCCAAATAGAAGCATATTTTGTAAATGTGCTCTAAAGCTTACCATCAGAATGTTCTTTGAATTTTATTCTTAATCATGTGCTTAATCTAATACACTTAGGAACTACTTTTTCTGGTCAGCTTAATTCAAACAGTCAGAAATTGTTCTTTTTCCTTGAAATAAAGCTGATTGAAGGATTACATTGTCTGAATAGCTGTAGGATTCAGAGACTCTTTTTATAAAGACTTATTTTATTTTTAGGTTTAAACATATCTATGATTTATTTTGGATTAATGGTCTAAACATGCATAATTGACCAGAGATTTATTTTTTCATTTATCATAGCTACAGCTTGTTTCTTGTTCATTAGTTATACATATGTTTGAGAGAGAGGAAATTACTGAATATCTACCAACTATGGAAAGAAAAAAAAATTTTTTTAGAGGTTTTGCTATAGGGCATGTGCGCTTGCCAGAAATACAGAGAGAGACAGAGAGACAGAAAGCGAGAAATCACCCCCCAGGGATGATGGCCATGCTGCAATCCCTTCTTCTCTATTCTCCTCTTGGGATCTTGGGCACGCATGCACACACGCCCGGCCTGTTTAAGCCACCATGCTCGACTACATGGGAGTCCAGTGACATAGCCATTACACTAACTGCTGGTCCCAATATTTTTCAATTTCAAAATAAATATGCCTCGGGTTGGCCCTATGACCTAGAGGACAAGGGAGCCAGACTCCACATGGCTAGCCACTGCTCAAATCCTGGCCCTTGTGGCATGAAAGACATGTTCTATGTGTGTGCATGTGTGCCCCAAATCCCAACAGGGTAGAGATAAGAAGGAGAAGGGATTGTGGTGATTATGCCCATTAGGGGGTGCTTTCTCCCTGTCCCCTCTCTCTCTCTGGAAAAATTAGAAAAAAAAATATGTATGCCTTTCATTTGAGTAATTCCAATGGTAGGAATCTTTTCTACAGAAATACTTTCAGGAGTATACTCACACTTACACATACCCCCACACAAGGATGTTCACTGAACCATTGTTTGAAATAAATAATTTAATTTACATAAGTGTCGATCAATAAGGGACTGGGTGAAGGGATCATGATGGGTGAAATTGCAATGAGTGAAAGCTACGTGTATCACCTTGAAAAATGTCTGTATAAGAGAAGGTCCTGGCAGGAAACGAATTCACCCCAGATGGTTCAAATGAACAGATTTTTAAGGAAGGGTTTACTTATAGAGGTTGGGTGGTGTCTCTCTCTCTCTCTCTCTCTTCCTCCATGTTTTTCTTGCTCATGAAAGAAATAAATCTTTTAGAAAAAAGAGCTGAGGGCCAGCAGGTGGTGTGGTGATTAAGGAGCTGTATGCCACATGGCTGACTGCATGGTTCGATTCCTTGACCTAGCAGCTTGAGAAATCATGCTGGATATGTGTGCGTGCCCAGAATCCAGAGAGGAGAATGGAGGAGAAGGGATTGCAGTGTGGCCATCCCCCCGGGGGATGATTTTGTACTTTCTCTCTCTGGTGAGTGCCTGTGACTCATGACAAAAAAAAAAAAAAAAAAAAAAAAAAAAAAAAAAAAAAAAAAAAATCATTGAAGCAGAAGGGAAACAGAGGAGCCCTTCTTCAAGAGAAAGCCTGCTCAATGGCTCCTGAGATGTAGACATGCTGGGAGAAATGAAGATGTCCCACTCCTAACTGGGCCTCCATCATACAAAACCCACGTGAACAGCCCTTCTCCAAGAGAAAGCCTGCTCAATGGCTCCTGAGATGTAGACATGCTGGGAGAAATGAAGATGTCCCACTCCTAACTGGGCCTCCATCATACAAAACCCACGTGCCCTTCTTCAAGAGAAAGCCTGCTCAATGGCTCCTGAGATGTAGACATGCTGGGAGAAATGAAGATGTCCCACTCCTAACTGGGCCTCCATCATACAAAACCCACGTGAACAGCCCTTCTTCAAGAGAAAGCCTGCTCAATGGCTCCTGAGATGTAGACATGCTGGGAGAAATGAAGATGTCCCACTCCTAACTGGGCCTCCATCATACAAAACCCATGTGGTAGGAAAACCCCTTTCATATCTCCTGTCTCTGAATCAATCTTTGTCTCTCTCTACCTCTCACTCTCTCTCTCTCTCTGTCTGTCTGTCTGTCTGTCTTTTTTTTAATTTTTGCTTTTTAGAATTTTTTAAGATGAGGCTTCTTACAGGGCCCTTTGGCCCCTCCCTCCTAGGCCTTTGTTTTGTTAATAATCCCCTCTGCTCCTCCCAGAACAACCCTTCTTCAAGAGAAAGCCTGCTCAATGGCTCCTGAGATGTAGACATTTCCGCGCCGCGCGGTTTTCTAATTTTTGATTTTTATTGAAATTTTTTTAATATTAATTTTTCTTTTTTAGATTTATTCCAAAGCTTTTCTCTTTTTTTTCTCTGTTTCTTGTCTGTTTTTTTTTGTTGTTGTTGGTATTGTTTTCCTCTCTCTGCTTCCTTTTCTGTACACTTCCCAACCCTCATATTAAACTTCAAAAGTTTGGGAAGAAACCAACCATCCACCAGATGACTAGAAATCGCTGCAGGACCACAAGAAATATGGAGAAGCAGGAAAATGCCCCTCCTCCAATTGAAACGGATAGCTCCTCTTCATCCACACACAGTTCAAGGGAATTCATGGAAATGTCTGATAAACAATTCAGATCATTCATAATGGCAAAGCTAACAGAGATCGAAGAGAAGAGAGACAAGGAACTGCTGAAGGGGAAGGAGAAAGGAGTTGAAGAGTTCTAGGAGGTGAGGAAATTCATGCAAGATCTAAAAGAGGAGTTTCACACTTTACAAAAGAATCAGATGGAGCTGTTAGAGATGAAGGCTATAATACAAGAAGTCAAAATCTCCCTTGAAAGTATTAAAAGCAGACTAGATCATTCAGAAAATGGAATCTCTAATGTAGAAGAGAAAATGGCTGGCCTAGAAAGGTCCACCATAAAGACTGAGAAAATGGCCCAAAATTTTGAGAATAATATGCAAGAAGTACTAGATACAATTAAACGTCCAGGGGCGGCAGGCGGGGGCTCCGCTTCACGTGCCGGCGCGTGGGGGTGGGGAGGCGGGCGCGGGGGCTCCAATCCACGTGCTGGGGTGCGGGGTCAGGGCGCGGGGGCTCCGCTCCACGTGCCCTGTCTGGAGGTCTGGCCCGACGGGCTCTGCCCCACGTGCCATGGCCGGGGCTCTGTCCTGTGTGCCATGGCCGGGGTCTGCCCCGCGTGCCGTGGCCGGGGTCTGCCCCGCGTGCCTTGGTTGGGGTCTGTCCCGCGTGCCGTGGCCGGGGCTCTGCCCCGTGTGCCGTGGCCGGGGCTCTGACCCCGCGTGCCTTGGCCGGGGTCTGTCCCCGCGTGCCGTGGCCGGGGCTTTGACCCCGCGTGCCGTGGCCGGGGTCTGCCCCGCGTGCCTTGGCCGGGGTCTGCCCCGTGTGCCGTGGCCGGGGCACTGCTCCGCGTGCCGTGGCCGGGGTCTGCCCCACGTGCCGTGGCCGGGTCCCTGTCCTGCGTGCCGTGGCCGGGGTCTGCCCCGCGTGCCGTGGCTGGGACTCTGACCCGCGTGCCGTGGCCGGGGTCTGCCCCGTGTGCCGTGGCCGGGGCTCTGCTCCGCATGCCCTATCCGGAGGTCCGGCCCGACTGGGGCTCTGCCCCGCGTGCCGTGTCCGGGCTCTGCCCCGCGTGCCGTGGCCGGGGTATGCCCCTGCGTGCCGTGGCCGGGTTCTGCCCGGCGTGCCGTGGCCGGGGCCCTGTCCCGCGTGCCGTGGCCGGGACTCTGCCCCGCGTGCCGTGGCCGGGGCCTGCCACCGCGTGCCGTGGCCGTGGTCCTGTCCCGCGTGCCGTGGCCGGGGTCTGCCCCGTGTGCCGTGGCCGGGGTCTGCCCCCTCGTGCCGTGGCCGGGTTCTGCCCCGCGTGCCGTGTCCGGGCTCTGCCCCGCGTGCCGTGGCCGGGGTATGCCCCCGCGTGCCGTGGCCGGGTTCTGCCCCGCGTGCCGTGGCCGGGACTCTGCCCCGCGTGCCGTGGCCGGGACTCTGCCCCGCGTGCCGTGGCCGGGGCCTGCCCCCGCGTGCCGTGGCCATGGTCCTGTCCCCGCGTGCCGTGGCCGGGGTCTGCCCCTGTGTGCCGTGGCCGGGGTCTGCCCCCTCGTGCCGTGGCCGGGTTCTGCCCCACGTGCCGTGGCCGGGGCCCTGTCCCGCGTGCCGTGACCGGGACTCTGCCCCCACGTGCCTTGGCCGGGACTCTGTCCCGCGTGCCATGGCCGGGACTCTGCCCCGCGTGCCTTGGCCGGACTCTGCCCCGCGTGCCTTGGCCGGGGCCCTGTCCCGCGTGCCGTGGCCGTGGTCCTGTCCCCACGTGCCGTGGCCGGGGTCTGCCCCGTGTGCCGTGGCCGGGGTCTGCCCCGCGTGCCGTGGCCGGGACTCTGCCCCGCGTGCCGTGGCCGGGGTCTGCCCCCGCGTGCCGTGGCCCGGGTCTGCCCCGCGTGCCGTGGCCGGGGCCCTGTCCTGCGTGCCGTGGCCGGGGTTCTGCCCCTGCGTGCTGTGGCCGGGACTCTGCCCCGCGTGCCGTGGCCGGGGCCTGCCCCCGCGTGCCGTGGCCGGGGCCCTGTCCCCGCGTGCCGTGGCCGGGGTTCTGCCCCGCGTGCCGTGGCCGGGGTCTGTCCCCGCGTGCCGTGGCCGGGGTTCTGCCCCGCGTGCCGTGGCCGGGTTCTGTCCCCGCGTGCCGTGGCCGGGGCTCTGCCCCGCGTGCCGTGGCCGGGGTCTGCCCCCTCGTGCCGTGGCCGGGGCCCTGTCCCGCGTGCCATGGCCGGGGTTCTGCCCCGCGTGCCGTGGCCGGGGTCTGTCTCCACGTGCCGTGGCCGGGGCTCTGCCCCGCGTGCCGTGGCCGGGGTCTGCCCCGCGTGCCGTGGCCGGGGCTCTGCCCCCGCGGGCCGTGGCCGGGATCTGCCCCGCGTGCCGCAACCGCTGATGGCCATCTCTGCTTTCCTGAGCCGCGTTCCTGAAACTGTGTTCCATGGAGATTCACCTACATTTGCGGGGCTGCACGAGACCCACCCTTGGTCCAGCCCTGAGTGCAGTCTACGTTTCCTATTGTTGGGAACTTTATGATCTGATAATTGGAAAAAAAAAATCATGTTTATCATAAAAAATAATTAGAATAATAATAATAATGATTGGGGGAAACATAGGAAAGATATTGAATGTTGAAGCGGGGAGATTAATGTCTCTGTACTGACTGACATGCATGGCATTCCCTTTTGAAAAAGCAATGTAATACACTGTAAAGTTGTATGTAATTCAATGTAATAAAAAAATAGATAATAAAAAAATATATATCATAAAAAAAAAAAAAAAAAAAAAGAAGGGAAACAGAGAAGGAACAGTCAGACTTCTTTCCTTTTATGCTCTGATCTCTTGCTGGAACCTCTTGGCTGAGCCCGATAGGCAGCATTGGCCCGAGAGCCCCGAGGAGGTGGTCTGCAGGAGCCAGCCTGCTGGGCACAGAGTAGGCCAGACAGAAATCTCTGGGAGAGGACCAGCAGATAGTGTAATGGTTATGTCGCTGGACTCCCAGGTAGTCAACCATGGTCTGGATGCCGGATCTGGCAGCTTAAAACTCACGCCAGGTATATGATGTTTTGGTTTCTCAGTTTTTCAAATTAATTTCTTTACTTTTGATTAATAATAAAAATAATCTATTTACGTGGTCCAACGTGATGTTTCGATGTATGTATACACTGTGGAATTGCTAAATCAAGGGATTAACGGGCGTATCTGTTACCTCACATACTTATCAGACATTTCGAGCCTCTTCTCTTGGCCAGTCATGTTGGCACGAGCATGAGGTGGTGTGGGAAGCCCAGGCTTATTCCCCGGCCCGACCTCCGTGGCTGGCTGTGGGGGCTCACCCCTGTGGTGCTAGCTAGCTGGGTGGCTGGGGCAGGAAGGATTGCAATGTGGTGAACCCTGTCAAAAATACTTCTTTCTCTGGGGCTGGCAAGTGGTGTGGTGGTTAGGCTGCTGGGCTCCCATATGACTGACTGTGGTTTGAGTCCTGGACCTGGCAGCTTGTTTTCTTGCTTTCTCTCTGTCTCTCTCTGGTCAAGTTAAAAGGTAAATAATAAAAACAAAATTAAATAACTCTTAAAAATAAAAGCCCTCAAAACCTCTTTCTAATACTCTCAGCACATGTGTGTGCATGCCCAAAATCCCAAAAAGAGATATAGAAGATATGGCAGTGTGACCATTCCCTGTGTGTGTGTGGGGGGGTGTGCTGTCTTTGCTCTCTCTCTGGCAAGCACACATGTCCTCTAGCAAAAAACAAAACAAAACAAAACAAAACAAAAACCAAACAAACAAAATAGTTTTCTCTCTCTCCCTACCTCCTGTACGTGGGGCTCTCTCTTTCTCTCCCATTGAAGAAGCAACAACAAAAACCCTATTAATTTTTTAGCCATTTCCCACCATATAATGTATTGCTATTTTTTTTTAAGAGAGATTTTTGCTACAGGGTGCATGTACTAGTCAGAGAGACAGAGACAGAGAAACAGAAAGTGAGAAATCAGCTCCCAGGGGAATGGCCACACTGCAATCCCTTCTCCTCCATTCTCCTCTTGGGATTTTGGGCATGCACACGCACCTGGCATGAATTTTAAGTCTCCAGGTTTAGGACTCGAACCGGAGTCAACTACGTGGAAGTCCAGTGACGTAACCATTACACCATCTACTGGTCTCTAATACATTGTTATTAATTACAGTCACAGGGTTATACAATAGCTTTCCTGAATTTATTCCTCCTAATTGAAATTTTGTGAGCTTTGTCTAATACCTCCCTAATCCCACCCCTCACGATGTTTATGTTCTATTTTTTAAGTGGAACAAAGTTTACATAGTAATATAAAATATACTATTTTAGAAAATGAACAAAATAGCATATAAAAGAAAGTCAAAACCACACACTTGAAAAACCTATTTGCATATTCATAAATATTATGTAAGAACACATAGCAAACTATAAACCTCAGTATTACCTCAAGAGGATACAAATGGAGACGGAAAACTTTTATTTCTCACTTTCTCCATTTTTATAGTGTAGAAATTTTTTGTAAGAAGTATATATTTCTGGGGCCAGTGGGTGACATGGTGGTTAAGGTGTTGAACTCTCACATGGCTGACCATAGCTCGTGTCCTGGACCTGGAGGCTTGCTTTCTCACTATCCCTTTCTCTCTCTGTCTCTTTTGGTCAAATTTAAAAAATAAACACATAAATAAGTAAATAAATAATTATTTAAAAATAACTTTATAAAAAAAGAAATATGTATTTCTTTTGTGATTAGAAGAACAAAAATAAACTTTTTTTATGAAAAGAAAACATCATTACACTTAAGATAGAGATAGGAGAAACCTTAAATGGTTATTACATAGTTAATCCATTTAAGAGCACTACAAAGAAAAATATCTCTAAAGATTTATGTTAATCCTTTGAAAGTTAAATTCAGAATAGATCTCATGTGCTGCAGTGTGGGTTAGGGTTCTCTGTTGCAAAGATCAGAAATCAAATCGAGATCACTCAAAGAATAAAAAGGGAGTTCCAAAAATATAAGGGTTGGGCTGGCCAGTGGCAGAGGTGGTTAAGGCGACCGTATCTCACATGGCCAACCGCACAGTTCGAGTCCCAGACTTAGCAGCTTGGAAAACACTCTGGGTGCGTGTGCGTGCATGCCCAAAAAATCCCAAGAGGAGAATGGAGAAGGGACTGTGGCCATACCCCTCAGGGGGTGCTGTCTCACTTTCCATCTCTCTCCTTCTCTCTACCTCTCTCCAGTGAACACTGTGACTATAGGCAGAAACAACTTTTAAAAAATTTTGATATGGAGTCTGTACACTTGTGGGAGAGAGACAGAAAGAGAGAGAAAGTGAGGGAAAAACAAAAACAAAAACAAAAACCCTAGGGAGATGGCCACACTGCGGTCTCTTCTGTATTTTCTCTTGGGACTCTGGGCATGCTTACACTTTCATTGGCCTATTTTCAAGACTCTGGGTCTGGGACTCAAACCACAGAACTGACCATATGGGATCCAACCACCTTAACGATCATGCCACTGGCTGGCCCAGAAATAACTTTTTCTTTTTTAAAAAGATTTTGCTATGAGATCCATATGCTCACCAGAAAGAGACAGAGAGAGGGAAAGTGAGAAATCACCTCTCAGGAGGTATGACCACCCTGCAATCCCTTCTCCTCCTGGGATTTTAGGCATGCATGTACATGCGCTGGCATGATTTTCACGCTACCAGGTCTGGGACTCAAACCTCAGTCCGGGAGTCCAGTGCCTTAACCACCATGTCACCTGCTGGCCCCCTGAAATAACATTTAAAGTACTAGATTTTCAGGAAAAAAAAAACAGTGGATTAGGGATTTCAATTTCTGTTCCAGCTTGCAGGCACCTAAGCGTCAATACTTCATTCTAACAACAAATAAACAGACAAACTGAAAAATCAACAGCTTTTTTTTGATCCATGAAAGATATGAGGTCACAGGGAAAACCGCTGCCCCCCAAACTGGAGAGACAGGTGCAACAGATTCACGGTTCATGGGAGCAGAAACCTCTGAGACCCAGTGCAGGGGTAGGAAGACCTGACCTGTTGAATCGCCGGAGGCTTGGTGTGGGCAAGTCAACAAGGTAACGGCTCTGTGGGGACCCAGTCAGGGCAAGGCTCCCACACTTCTGTCAGTTTTACTTCCAGGAGTTTTCCTGGGTTCACTTGGTGAATAATGGAGGAAATTCATCTTGTGCTTCCAGTGTGGGGAGGGGAAAAAGAACCATCTTGAACCACCCCCGGACTTCTCTGTTCTTATGAGCAAGGACTGCCCTCAGGAGAAATTATTTAGCCAGGGCCTCACCTGCTGGGATTTCCTTATAGCAAGACCGACCTGGGGGAAGGGAAATACCCACTCGGGCATACTCTGGCCATCCTGCTCCACCTAAGGGGAAGGGACTGAGAACTTGTGAAGTTCACAGTCCAGCGTCCTCGTTAAAGCAGGGGTCCCCAACCTCTAGGTCACTGACTGGCACTGGTCCTTATTATTACAATGTAATAATACTAAAAAGAAAGTGCACGATAAGATGAATGTGCTTGAATCATCCCCAAATCATTCCTCCCGTCACCATCGGTGGAAAAAGTGTCTTCCACAAATCTGGTCTCTGGTGCCATAGAGGCTGGGGACTGCTGCAGTAAGAAACTGAGACCTCATCAGAGGATTCTAGCATAAGCAAAATGATAACAATGGTGCAAGGGATGGGAGGAAGGAATTAGGGTTATTTTGTTATCCTAAGGTACTTGCACTAACCGTGAAGTAGTACGGCATTATTTGGAAGTGGACTTGGATCAGTCGTGAATGTATGTAACACTCCATAGCCATCACTAAGGAGGGTTAAAAAACATGTAACTGGGCCAGTGTGGTGGTTAAGGCAGCTGGGTCTCATGTGGCTGACTGCACGTTCTGAGCCCTGGATTTGGCGGTTTGAGAAGCATGCCAGTCACCTATTTGTGTGTGCAGAAAATCCCAAGAGAAGGGAGATTTGGAGAAGGGATTGCAGAGTGACTATTTCCTATCGGAGCTGCTTTCTCACTCTCCCCCTCTGTCTCTCTACAGCAAATGCACGCACCCTCTGGCAAAACTGGGGAAAAAATGTAACTGGATATGCTCTGAAAAAAGATAAAATTGAATGACATAAAATGCTCAATTAATGCAAGAACGGGCCAAAAAGTGTTGAGGGAAAGAAAGAAAGAAGGAAAGGAAAGGGAAAGAAAGGAAAACGTAGAAGATAAAAATAGAAACAGAGTAAGGGGAGAACCAGAGCAGTGGGAAGTATAATGCTTGGAATCATAAAAGACCCCACATTGCCAAAGCAATCCTGCGCAGGAAGAGTGGAGTGGGTACCAAAATAATACAAATCTGTGATAATCAAAACAGCATGGTATTGGCACGAAAGCAGACATGTGGACCAATGGAGCAGAATAGGGACCCCAGAAATAAACCCCCAAACATACATCCAACTGATTTTTAAAAACTCCATTTTATTATTATTATTATTACTATTATTATTATTATAGCATTTGATCACTATACATCATTTGGCTTGTAAAGAGAATTTACCCATCATGAAATACACCTCAGACCAGTCCAGTTGAGAATACTATACACATTATCATCAATAGGTAATAAACCATTTCCGTGTCACACAAATGTCCTTCCTCTCCATTTTTTCTACTACCCAACTGATTTTTGACAAAGGGTACCAGTCGATCCACTGAGAAAAAGGAAACTTCTTTAGCAAATGGTACTGAAAAAACTGGGTATCCAAAAAATAATTGGGTATCCATTTGCAGAAAGATGAATCAGTACTATCTCTCACTATTAACAAAAATCAACTAGAAAATGGATCAAAGATCTAAACCTAAGACCTCAAACTATAAAACTACTGGCGGGAAACACTGAGGAAACTCTGAGACATTGGTGTAGGCAGACTTCTTAAATAAGACCACCAAAGCAAAGGCAATAATCCCAGAATAGACAAGAGGGATTACATCAGATTAAGTTTCTGCACAGCAAAAAACAGTAATTAGTGTGAATCAACAACACTCAGAATGGGAGTATGTTTTTGTAAACTATGCTTCAGATAAAGGACTGATAACCAGAATACACAGAGAACTCAAGTGGCTTATCCGGAAGAAAATGACTAACCTAATTAAAAGATGGGAAAAGGAGCTGAATAAACAACTCTCTAAGGAAGATATGGCAACAGCCAAAAAGCATATGAAAAATGCTCAACATCTCTCATCATAAAGCAGATGCAAATCAAAACCACAATGAGATACTACCTAACCTACCAGAATTGTGAAGCTTAAAAAAACAATAAATGAAAAGTGCTTGCAGGTATGTGGTGAAAGGGGAACTCTCGGGACCAGCAGTTAGCGTAATGGCTATGTTGCTAGACTCCCACGTAGTCTACCATGGTTCGAGTCCCGGACCTGGTGGCTTAAAACTCACGCCAGGCGCATGTGCGTGCGTGCCCAAGATCCTGAGAGGAGAATGGAGGAGAAGGGATTGCGGCGTGGCCATCCCCCCTGGGGGGTGATTTCTCGCTTTCTATCTCTTTCTCTCTGTCTGTCTGGTAAGCGCACACGCCTTGTAGCAAAAAAAAATCCTCTCCAAAAAAAGGAAAAAAAAAAAAAAAAGAAAGGGGAACTCTCCTACACTGCTGAAATGGGAATGTAAATCGGTGCAGCCACTGTGGAGAACAATATGGAGGCTCCTCAAAGACCTACAAATGAAACTACTATATGATCCAACAATTCCACTCCTGGGTATCTATCTACCCAAAGGATAGGAGAATGCTCAGTAGGAAAAGTGCATGCACATCTATGTTTACTGTGGCATTATTCACAATTGCTAAGGCATGGAACCAACCCAGATGTCCACAAACAGATGAATGGATTGGAAAAGGGTGGCACATATATTCTATGGAATACTACTCTGCCATAAAAATCAACAAGACCCTGACATTTGATAGAAAATGAACAAATATGTAAGATTTTTTTTTAAGACTCAAATAAATCTTCATTAATCAAAATAGGAATCATTATAATCAATACATTTTTGCCAATGAGAAATAAGTTTGTTTATTCCTATAGTGTAAAAATCTGTGCTTTGGGACTGACAAACTCTTGGAAAGCATTTTCTGCATCCTGCTGGTCGTGGGAGTGTCTTCTGTGTAAAAAGTTGTCAAGATGCTTGAAGAAGTGGTAGTTGATTGGCCTGAGGTCAGGTAAATATAGTGGAGGAGGCAAAACTTTGTAGCCCAATTCATTCCATTTTAGAAGCGTTGGTTCTGTGATGCACAGTTGAGTGTAGTCATGGAGAACTGGGCCGTTTCTGTTGACAGATGCCAGCTGGAGGCATTGTAGCTTTTGGTGCATCTCATTGATTTTCTGAGCATGCTTCTCAGATGTAATGGTCTCTCCGGGATTCAGAAAACTGTCGGGGATTAGACTGGCAGCAGATCACCAGTCAGGGACTGTGACCTCTTTTTAGTGTAAGTTTAGCTTTGGGAAGTGCTTTGGAGCTTCTTCTCAGTCTAACCACTGACTGGTCACCACCGGATGTCATATAAAATCCACGTTTTGCTGGACGTCACTATCCGATTGAGAAATGGTTTGTTGTTGTGTAGAAAAAGCAACACTTCAAAACAGTATTTTTTTTTATTTTTGGTCAGCTCATGAGGTACCCACTTATTGAACCTTTTCACCTTCCCAATTTACTTCAAATTCGGAATGACCCTAGAATGGTCAACAATGACCTGTTTGGCAACTTCTCATATAGTTGTAAGTAGATCAGCTTTGATGATTGCTCTCAGAGGGTCACTGTCAACTTCTGATGGCCAGCCAATAGGCTCCTCCTCTTCAAGGCTCTCGTCTCCTTTGAAAACTTCCTGAACCATTGCTGCACTGGATGTTCACTAGCGGTTCCTGGGTGAAATGGATCGTTGATGCTGCAAGTTGTCTCCGCTGCTTTATGACTCATGTAGAACACGAGTAAGAAAATTGCTTGAATTTTCCTTTTGTCTAACATCATTTCCAGAGTCTTCAGCTAATTTCCTGCCAGCCTGGGGTCCACATGTTTCTGCTCTAACATTAGTTCAGCTCCCCAGAGTCCCCCGAGGCCAGGGAGTGTGTCTTTCACACTTCACTAACTTTCTGGGGCAACTGCAGACCACACCCTAAGGAAGAGAAGAGCATGTGAAGGCCTGGAAGATTTGTTTCTGAGTGAAGCGTGGTCATCCCCCTGGGGGGTGATTTCTTGCTTCCTGTCTCTGTCTCTCTGGTGAGCGCATGTGCCCTATAGCAAAAACCTTTCCAAAAAGAAAAGGAAGAGAGTCATCGTATGTCTCCACTTAACATATACTAACTGTCCACACTCCGGTGGAAACTGAGAGGTTGGAGGACATAGAAGCATTGAAAATGGTTATAGATTCTGGAGACAATATGGAAGGAGGGTGGGAGAAGGAGAGTGTAAGGAAGGAAATAAAGGAAGAAAACAGAGAGGCAGGGTATTTATGGGACACAGAAGTGTGTTATTATCGGTTGATGATAATGTGTTAAGTATCTTCAACTGGACTGGTATGAAGTGTATTCATGTTGGGTAAGTTCAACTTACAAGCAAAGTGATGTATAGTGATTAAATGTATAAAATAAAATTAACAATGAAAAAAAAAATAGCAAGGGTGGGGAAAACAACTAAAAGGCAGGGAGACTAGCTGGGGGAATTTAATAATACACGGGCTTTTACCAATTAGATAGTAGGAATAAGTTCAAGAGACAGAATGTAAAACAAGGAGACTGAAATGAATAACAACGTGTTGTATTTTGAAAACAAATGTGTTGTATTTTGAAACTGAGGGGCTGGCAGGTGACGTGGTGGTTAAAGGTGCTGGATTCCCACATGACCAACTGTGGTTCAAGTCCCAGAACTGGCGGCTTGCTTTCTCACTTTCCCCTTCTTTCTCTGTCTCTCTCTGGTCAAATTAAAAATAACAAATGGAATTAATTAAATAAATAATTCTTAAACAAAGAAAAAATAAAGAAAACTGCTGAGTATTCTTTAGTGTTCATACCACACACACAAAAAACCCAAAACAATATGAGATAATGCACACGCTAAATAGCTTATTGAGCCATTCTACAATGTGTGCTTCTTTCAAAATATCATGTTGTATATGATAAGTATATATAATTTTATTTGTTGACTAAACATAAAATATTTTAAAATAAAAAAGAAACTACAGAACATTTCTCATGAATAGAGCAAAAATTCTCAAGAAAATATTAGAAAATAGAATCCAGCAATGTATAAGATAAATCATATACCATGATCAAGTGAGGTTTCTCTGAGGTGCTCTAGGTTAGTTCAATATTTAAAAATCAATTATCGTGGGCCAGTAGATGGTGAAGTGGTTTTGTTGCTGGTCTCTCACATGGCCAACCGCAATTTGGGTTCTACACCCAGTGGTTTGAAAATCATGCCAGGCATGTGCGCTTGCATGCCCAAGATCCCAGGAAGAGAATGGAGGAGAAGAGATTGTGTTGTGGCATTTTCCCTGAGGGGAGATTTCTCACTTTCCCTTTCACTGTCTGTGTCTTTAGCTCTCCAGCAAGCACATGTGTCCTAAGACAAAAACCTCTAATTAAGAAAAAAAACCCCAATTAGTGTAATCTGCCACATCTACAGGTTAAGGAATAAAAATAACATGATGATATCAATAGATGCAGAAAAAATGAAAAAACAAAACCAAAACCAAAAACCAAGTTTGGTTAAAAAATAACCCAAGCTTGGAGAAAAAGAACAGATTATATAAAGTCATTTTCTTACCTAATGCAAAAGCTAATCAATATTAAAACCTGCTATAGAAATCATTCATTAAAAAAAATTAGAGCAATAGGGACCAGCAGTTAGCGTAATGGCTATGTCACTGGACTCCCACGTAGTCGACCGCGGTTCGAGTCCCGGACCCGGCGGCTTAAACTCACGCCGGGCGCGTGTGCGTGCGTGCCCAAGATCCCGAGAGGAGAATGGAGGAGAAGGGATTGCGGCGTGGCCATCCCCCCTGGGGGGTGATTTCCTGCTTTCTATCTCTCTGTCTCTCTCTGTCTGTCTGGCGAGCGCACGCGCCCTATAGCAAAAACCTCTCAAAAAAAAAAAAAAAAATTAGAGCAATAATGATCAACTTTCAGAATGTTAGAAAATACACCCCATACTTCATTATGTTGTTTACTGTGAACTTTTTAAATTCTTATATTAAAAAGCGGCTCTAAGATGAGTTAAAAAAGAAAACAAGGAACAAACATTCTCTTGACTATAAGAGATATGCTGAACATTAAACTATTCAAGGGGTCTAAAAGTTGAGGGGGAGTTTAAGATTTATTACGCCTTGTAGATACAAAACAAGCAGGTGTTGTGATCCAGGTTGCAACGACTATTGTAGAGTCTGAGAACTTGGAAGATAATGACTAAGCCTGGGAAGGGGAAAGACAAAGGTAATTGTTTCTCAGTGTCCCGTGAGATAAGAGAACCTTTATAGCTGCTGCAGGGATGTGGACTCAGCTGTGTCTTTCTGGAACCAGAGGAAAAGGCGTATGGCAAAGCAGACTTCTGTAACGGGGGCCACAGGGCAATCACCACTCTGTTAAGATACAATGTGTGTTTCACCCACAGGGGCCCAGGTGTTCTGTGCAGGTGCGCACACCTGTGGAGGAGGAAGTGAGACAAACTTAAACTGCCTGCATTTAATCACGTTAGGGAGCTTGGAATAATCAAAGAGCTCCCGGTGTCAGATTTATTCAAAATAATAAGCAAGTGAGATCACTACATTTTGTTTTCCTAGCCAAAGGCAAGTATAGTAGATATAGTAGATACTCTTTTTAAATATGTATAGGGGTGTGTGTATATATAGATATTCACTTTTATTTATTTATTATTATGATTGTTCAGTTTGACCAAAGAGAGAGAGAAAGAAAGTTGCCAGGTCCAGGATTTGAACCGTGGTCAGCCATATGGGAATCCAGTGTCTTAACCACCATGCCACCTGCTGGTCCCAAGGTATATGCTCTCTTAAAAAAAAAATCCAATTGTGAAGCAGTGATTTTCAAAATATTATATTGAATTTAAAACAGCAAGTTAAGGGACCAGCAGATGGTGTAATGCTTATGTGGCTGGACTCCCACATAGCTGACGGTGGTTTAAGCCCCAGACCAGGAGGCTTGAAATGCAAGCTGGGAGCGTGTGTGTGCGTGCCCCAAATCCCAGGAGGAGAATGGAAGAGAAGGGATTGCAGTGTGTCCATCCCCCTGGGGGCTGATTTCTCCCTTTCTGTCTTTCTGTCTCTGTCTCTTGGGTGAGTGCACACGTCCTATAGCAAAAATCTTTCTAAAAAAAAAAAAAAGAAAGTTAAAAGTGAAATAGAATAGGTTTTCTAGAAATGATGTAAGCAATGCTAACACATCAATGTAAGATGGACACATCTATAGGAAAGCATATTACTCTATTTCCTTAGTGAAAAGCAATCAAGATTTTATCAGTCTGGAGAAGAGTTAGCATCCACTATGCACTAGAGTAGATCCCAGTTGAGTCTGTTAGGTCACAATGTTTATTATGGCAAGTTTCCCTTTCCCTAGTACACCGTCGTCATTGTAATTTCCTAGTGAACTTTCTTCTCCTTGACTGTCTACTATGACATTAGTGTAGAGGGAGAGTCAAGTCCTATTATTAGCCTCCATTTGGAGGCTGAAGGTGATTCACTCTTCTTCCTACCCAGAGTAGCCAGTAAATGGGCACATGTCCTAAACACAGCCAATCCAGGGGTCACTCCTAAAAGAATGATTTTTAAAAATATTTAAAATTTTTTTAATTGCCAGAGGGTACATATGCTCACTGGAGAGACAGAGAGAGAGAGAGAGAGAGAGAGAGAGAGAGAGAGAGAGAGCACCACCCCCAAGAGGGCCTTGTCACGCCATGATCTTATTTTCCTCCATTACTCTATCCCATCAGGGTTTGGGGCATGCATGCACATGTGGTTGTTGTCTTTTTTTTTTTTTTTTTTTTTTTTTTGAGAGTTTTTTGCTATAGGGCACGTGCACTCACCAGAGAGACAGAGAGACAGAAAGCGAGAAATCACCCCCCCAGGGGGGATGGCCATGCCGCAATCCCTTCTCCTCCATTCTCCTCTTGGTTTCTTGGGCACACACGCACACACACGTGACGTGAGTTTAAGCCACTGAGTCCGGGATTCGAACTGCAGTCGACTGCATGGGAGTCCAGCAACATAGCCATTACGCCAACTGCTGGTCCCAGGTTGTTGTGTTTTTCATGTTTATTATAGCTAGGACTGGAACTGCAGAGGGCCATGGGGAATGTGGCTCCCTTAACCCCCACACTATCAGGCCAGAGCAGAACTGGATTCTTCTCTTCTTTGTTGTTGTTTTTGTTGTTTATTTTTATTTATTTCATGAAATACAGAAAGAGAGACAGGCAGCCCAACAGAGTCTTTCTGCCACCCTCCCGCTCTACTCTCAGTTGGCAATGCCCAGGGACATCCCAGGATGTGAACCCAGGCCCTTTCCCATGTCAGACCAGTTGCAGTACCACTGGGCCACCACCTGGCCCCAGAAGTTTGATCCTTAAGCTGATACAGGCCAAGAGGGAACAGGGGTTGCCTGGGGGTGCCCAAACGGGCTATTCCAACCACAGAACAGCTTGGTGCCTTCCCACGTTTCAGCACATTCCCTCAGGCTTGTGGCAATAGTTTGTTCCTGTTAGTCAGAGTGAAGTTCTCAATATATTCCATGCTGGCTGCAATTCCAAAGAAATAACTGAGGAGGAAAAGGGTACATGAGGTGGCTGGTTCACGTTGGAATATCTCCTCTACACGGAGAGAACTCTGGAGATGGTCTGATGGTTTGCGTTTCTTCCTCTCGCCTACCCTTCCAGATGGGAGGAGAAGACTTCCCTATTGCTGTAATGCTGGGTTGGCTACGTGACTTGATTGACCATTAGAATGGAAGTGGATATGATAGTTATCATGTCTGAGCAGCATCTAAGGATGATAAGCGAATTTTTTTCTTCCAAAAATATTTTTTTAATTAAATATTTTTTTATTGCTTGAGGATATATATGCTTATCAGAGGGAGAGAGAAAGTGCTCCTCCAATGGGGCATGATCATGCTATGTTCCCCCCATTTCTCTATCTCGTCAGGATTCTGGACATGGACACACATGTGCATGGGTGTTTTCCAGGCTGTCAGGGCTGTGACTTGAACCACGTCGGCCACATGGGATCCAGCTCCTGATGCACAGTGCTTAACCACTGAGCTATGAGACCCCCCCACATGTATTTTATAATTTATCCACTGCATTCCATCCTCCCAACACTGTCCAAATCCATGGTAATGTCTCTCAACTGTATCAACAATCTTTCAATTTATCTCTTGGCTTTTAGTTATGTACCTCCGAAAATCACTCTTCACACAACTGTCAGCGAAGTCAAGCCTTTTCAAGCCTTTTCACAGATGAAAAGGCTTCCACGGCACCCTCTGCCCCACATGGCATCTGAGTGCCACTCTGATTTGTCTGCTGTGTATCCCTTCTGCCTCGTTACTGCGTGTTCCCAGCTTCTCACTCTACGTTCAGCAATACCAAACTGCCCACAGCCTCCCAAATACTCCTCCACACCTTCGTCCATTCCGTTCCTCGGCCTGCCCGATTCTCCCTCCTAATTTTGTCTGAATAGCATCAATGTTTTTGGAGCTTTCTGTTTTGTTTTCTTTTTCTTCTTTTTTTGTTAGTTTTTTATTTTGGCTTTTCTTTTTTTAAATTTTGTTCTTAGTTCTCTCTTTATTTCTTTTTTTTTGTTTTGTTTTTATTTCTGTCCCAATAGCTTTTCATCCCTCGAGGTTCAGCTCAATGCCAGCGTGTCCAGAAGATCTTGCCTCGTCTTCCAAAGCATGTACTTTCCCTGTGCCTCCTCAGTCTCTGTACACCTCTGGCACTTGCCACATTCCAGTTAGGACACATTTATTCTGTCTTTCTCTTTCCATCAACGGCCAGCTCCCAGAAGGCAAGGACTGTGCCTATTCAGCTTTTTTATCCTCACAACCTAGCATGATACATGGCACACGATAGGTACTCAATACATGTTTGTGGAGCTGAAAGAAACCGATCTAATAGAAGAAAACTCTGAGTTTTCTCAAAGCCTTCCAAAGGTGACAGCATGAACATTGGTTCTTCTGGAAAGCAAGAGAGCCACAGAGAGCGAAAGCTATGGAGGTGTTCATTCTTCACTTCACATTTTTTCTGCTGCTGAGTACTTCCCAAAGAAATCATCTAAAGGGGGAAAATATACACAGATGCTCCAGCAACTCCAGTTATAAAAGTGGAAAAAAAAACTGGAAGAAATCCAAATGTCTAGTAGGGAAATGACTAAACAAACAATAGGATTATTACACAGCAATTAAAAATGACAGAGGTGAGCACTGTGTCAACACAGAGGAGTGTGTATCTGCAGGAACGTTAGGTGGAGAAGAGAACACAGACAACTGTGTAAACACCAGTGTTTCAGGTGTCTGTGCATATGAACAAAGATTGGAAGCCACTTTGGAGAAACGGAAGTGGCTAGAGTTCAGTGTTCATGGTTTTTTTTTTTCCCTGTGAAATTCCATGACTCTATGACAGTAATAGCTTAGATCTGTGCTCTATAAGTAGCCTAAAAGTCTTCTGTAGAATAAGTACTCTCAGTTCTACCCAGTTGTCTGTTCCAAGATATAATTTAATGTTAAATTCTCATAGCATTGTTATGAAGATAAGGACATTGCTTCAAGTGAACAAAATAATTTTTTCTTTTTTATTTTAGCTAAATTCAACAAGCAATTGTTGGAGTTTAACTGTGCTACATTCTCATGAAACTCACAAAAGACATGGGGAAAAAAATTCTCAGGTGAAATTGTGTAATTGGTTTAATTAACTTTTCTTTATTTGGGTGAATGTACCTATTAGACCAGATTACAAAGGAAAGTCTAGAAGACTTTTGGCTGAAATCTCACATTTATAAAATGTCTCAATTACATATTTTTGATGTTGTCTCCAAAAGAGGTTCCATATGTAGTCACTAAGAGACACTGATATGGATTTGTAGAGGACCAGCAGATGGCATAATGGTTACGTTGCTGGACTCCCATGTAGTTGACTGTGGTTTGAGTCCCAGACCTAGTGGCTTAAAATTCATGCCAGGTGCGTGTCCAAAATCCTGAGAGGAGAACGGAGGAGAAGGGATTGAGGTATGGTCATACCTCTGGGGGGTGATTTCCTGCTTTCTGTCTCTCTGTCTCTCCAGCAAGTGTACACACCTTATAGCAAAAATCTCTCTAAAAAAAAATTACTATAGGATGTATGTGCTTGCCAAAGAGACAGAGAGAGGGATAAAGCATCCCCCGATGGGACATGGTCACACCACAATCCCTTCTCTTCCATCTCTCCATCCTATTGGGAGTCAGGACATGCACACATATGCATCTGGTGTGTTTTGCAAGCTAACGGGGCAAGGATTTGAACTACAGCTGGCCATGTGGGATCTGGTTCCATTAACCTCTAGGCCATAGGGCCAGCCCAATGGATTAAATGGAAAAGGCCATCATCACAAACTCTAAACTTGTGCCATGTCACCACTTAAGTGCACGATAAATTAACATTCTAATAAGTCCTATGAGTATACCGTAGATAGCAAAATATTGACAGTATATCACACTGCCATTAAAAAAATAACCATCTGCCAGTGGGTGCCATAGTGGTTAAGGCACTGGACTCCCACGTGTTCAACCATGGTTTGAGTCCTAGGCCCAGCAGCTTGAAATTCGTGCCAGGCATATATATATGTATGCCTGAAATCTTGAGAAGAGTATAAAGGAAAGGAAATGTGGTGTGGCTATCTTCCCTTGGGGACGATTTCTTGTTTTCTATATCTCCAGTGAGCACATGCGCCTTGACAAAATTCTCTCAAAACAAAATAAAAAACCCCCACAGTTATTTATATTGTTTTATAATTTCTTCATTTTTTTAAAAAAAAAAATTCACTGGGAGTCTCAAAAATGGAGGTGGCCCAGGCTTCTGGGAAGCCCTGAGTATAACTATTGGTTTATCTTTAAAGTGTGATAGTTTCAAAAGACCCCTAAAACCAATAGGTTGTTAATAACATGGCAATATAACTGTCTAACTAACTACTGTGTACTAGCCTTACTGCTTCCACTGCCATATAACCTGCAGTCAGAAAACTACCAGCTTCTTGAGCAGCAGTTCACAATCTCGGGGGCAGGTTAGAATCCCCTGACCCCACTCCAGACCTCCTGAGTTAGACTACCCAGGGCCGGGGCCTGGAGACTCCGATGTGGGAGAAGCTCCAGGCCTCCCTTCCTTCCTGCATTGAGTTTCCTGATGGTTCTAGGACTCAGAACTGAAGCCATACAGCTAGTGCTACAATTCAGCTACATCAAGAGTTTAACGGATCTGAGGCCAACCACCATTTTTAATGTGGTCCCTGTGGGCTGATGGGACACGTGCCCAACACTCAATTTAAAAAAGAAGTTTGAGAATACAGTCCATAGATTTTTTTTTTTTTTTTGGAAAACTGTTCACACAGAGCAGTTTATCAAAATACCTTCAATTGTTCTCAAATTTCTTATTGTGCTTTACTCTATGAAAGAAAACAAATGCTGAATTGAAAGAATTAAGTTCTAGAAGACTGTTTATAATTCTATGTAAAAATAAAACATTGTCTACTCTTCAATCTGTGCATTAAAGACAGTGAAAATATTTGTATGCAATACATTAATTTCTGTGAAAGCAAGACAAAGATTTCATAGCTATTGAAATAATTTATTTTTTTGTCCATAAAAGGTAGTTAAGAGCTTTCTTTGTTGTTTGGTCATGCTTATTACAGTTTGTTTATGAAATTAATTGTAAATGAAATAGAAACTTTTTTTTTTTGGGAGTGGTTTTCGCTATAGGGCGCGTGCGCTCGCCAGACAGACAGAGAGAGACAGAGAGACAGAAAGCGAGAAATCACCCCCCAGGGGGAATGGCCACGCCACAATCCCTTCTCCTCCACTCTCCTCTCGGGATCTTGGGCACGCACGCACACGCGCCCGGCGTGAGTTTTAAGCCACCGAGTGCGGGATGCGAACCGCGGTCGACTATGTGGGAGACCAGCGACATAGCCATTATGCTAACTGCTGGTTCCCAAAATACAAACTTTTTAAAAAAGAATTAAGTTCAAGCGTCAGTGTTTTTTTGTTTTTTTTTGTTTTTTTTTTTTTTTTTGAGAGGTTTTTCGCTATAGGGCGCGTGCGCTCGCCAGACAGACAGAGAGAGACATAGAGACAGAAAGTGAGAAATCACCCCCCAGGGGGGATGGTCACGCCGCAATCCCTTCTCCTCCATTCTCCTCTCGGGATCCTGGGCACGCACGCACACGCGCCCGGCGTGAGTTGTAAGCCACCGGGTCCAAGACGCGAACCGCGGTCGACCACGTGGGAGTCCAGCGACATAGCCATTACGCTAACTGCTGGTTCCCGAGCGTCAGTGTTTGTAGATGACGTGCAGAACCAGGTTTTACAGGCAGTACACAAACTTCAAGTAGTTCATGCTGTCACATGGCTCCATTTTTCCCTCCATTGGTAGGCAAATATGGGGCCAGTTCTGTGGCCTGGAGGTTGAGGTAGCAAGATCCCACATGGCTGACTAGATGGCTGAGGCCTGGACCTGCTGGCTTGTAAAACACACCGGGCAAGTGTACATGCATGTCCAAAATCCTGAAAGGAGGGCGAGGTGGAGGAGAACGGATTGTGGCGTGACCACGCCCCACGGGGAGCTTTCTCCCCACCTTCTGTTTCTCTGTCTTTGTTGAGCATAGAGGCCCTCTGGCAAAATAAAAAAAAAAGGCATATATGAAGAAAATGAGTTTTCTTTTGAAAAAATTTATTATAAGCTTTGAAAGGAATTATTCATTTAACTTTATCATTATTCTTCAATTTGACAAGAGAGAGAGAGAGAGAGAGAGAGCAATCTGACAGATCTGGGACTCGAACCCCAGTCAGTGAAGTGGGAATCCAGTGCCTCAACCTTTACACCACTTGCTGGCCCTGAAAATGAGTTTTCAAAACAGAGAAAAACGAGTTCCAGATATGGAGTGAGGTTGATGCACATGTTATTCATTCTCCTAAACCTCCTACTTTTTAAAAAAAAATGTTTGCCAAAGGGTACATGCAATCACCAGGGAGTGAGCGAGAGAGAGAAGGTGAGAAAACACTCTCCATGGGAATGGCCACATTTCGATCACTTTCCCTCCATTCCTCCCTCTTCTCAGGATTTTGGGCACACACCCATACACACACACACACACACACACACATACACCCGGTGCAATTTTTTTCAAGCCACTGGGTCCGGGACTTGGCCCATTCAGGCAGCCATGTGAGATCCAGCCACCTTAACCACCAATCCATGGGCTGGTTCACCTCCACTTCTTCATCTCATTCTGTACTATGATTATTGATTCTCTGAAGAAGACTCTGGATTCCAGCAACATTTCCCATCCATGCAGTAAGGATTTAATGGTACTTATCTGGGCCACAGCACACAAGACCACGTCTCGTGAAGCTGGAGCACAGGCAGACTGAAGACTCGGTGCAGTCTCTTTTTGTCCACCTCCCAAGTCACCTGGACTCACATCTCATTTTGTGTGACTAGGTCTATAGAGACAGAGGAAGATGTTCTTTTTTCTTACTACCCAAAGGTGCAGGGAGGGGTCAGATGGTGGCATTGCAGTAATGCAACTGGGCCCATATGGGAAAGGTCCTGGGGTCATGTCCTGGGACCTTTCTGGGTGTGTGGGCATGCACATGATCCAGGCTGACTGAGACTGGGAATGGATTGTGACATCAGATCTCTCTCTGTCAAGAAATAAATGATTAAACTGGAGGGAAAAAAAGGTATAGCAGAGGCCTAGCTATGATAGTCAAGATGATAGATGTTGGTCCTCTGGGGCTGAGTCCACCTGGGAGACCCGGGATCAATTCCCAGGCCCACCCTAAAAGCCAGGCATGTAATCTCAGCTACTTAGGAGGTTGATGCAGAAGGATTATGACCAAAACAAGAACCTATCTTTTTTTTAAAAGAATTATTTATTTAATTTCATTTATTCATTCATTTATTTTAAAAACTTGACCAGAGAGAGATACAGAGAGAGAGAGAGAGAGAGAGAGAGAGAGAGAGAGATGAGGGAAAGTGAGAAACCAAGCTGCCAGGTCCCAGATTCGAACTTTGGTTGGCCATGTGGGAGTGTCTAGCATCTTGACTACCATGCCACCTGCTGGCCCCCTCCCTTTTTAAAAATAATTATTTATTTATTGAATTCCATTTGTTGTTACTATTTTTTTATTGTTATTACTATTTAATTTGACCAGAGAGAGATAGAGAGAGAGAGAAAGGGAAAGTGAGAAAGCAAGCTACCGGGTCCTGGACGTGCACTGCGGTCGGCCATGTGAGAGTCTAGCGCCTTAACCACCAGACCACCTGCTGCCCTGAGAACCTGCCTTAAAAAAAGAAATGTGGTGCCAAGTGGTGGCATTGTGGTTAACGTGGCCTGATCCCACTCTGCGATTCAAGTCATGGACCTGGCAGCTTGAAAAACGCATGCCGGCTCTGTGTGTCCATGCCCAAAATCCTGAGAGGAGATCAGAGGAGAAAGGATTTGCTGTGGCCCTCCCCAATAGAAGGTGACATCTCACTTTCCCCCCTCTCTATCTCTGTCTCTCTCTGGTGAATACTCATGCCCTATACCAGACTAGGGAGAAAAAAAAAAGACTATGGTGGTTATAAGCAGTAGCAAATGGTGCTGTGTCGATAAATGCCAAGCAAAGTGGTAAAGATGGGGAATTAAGTCATGCTCCAGAATGAGATGGCTGCTGTGACTTACCAGATGAACCAGAGAGTTGAGACAATAATCACTTGAGTGCAAAACCCGTTGGGACTTCCTTATCTGAAGGCGACAGTGTGAAAAGAAGGAACATGTATGTATCCAGGGTCCTGTGGCAGAACTGAGTTCTCAAGCTGAGCTCCAATGGCCATTTAATGCCCCAGAAATATCTATTCTCCACCGGACCTGGTCTGTGGCAAGTCCACAGATGCTATGCTATTTCCCCTCCTGAATTATCAGAATAATTGCCGTTTTAGCACAAGCTTCGCTAACCTGTAGCTAGAATCCATTCATTTAACTATCATAGGGGCTACGTTTTTTCCCCCAGTGAAAACCTGGGAAGCCAAATTCCTGCTGCTATTGAAAGTGTATAATTAGCTCCCTGTGCAGCCTGACCCCACTGATTCTTGTGACGCATTTGGCCTGCAGCGTGCCCTTTCGGAGACCTCCAGCTTCTCCTGCACAGCTGGAGATGCCCCAAACTGCACGCACACTTCCTGTGGGCGGGCCTGGAGTTCTCGAGGCAACGCCCTAGGTGGATCACGTGTTTCAGTGGCGCACGTATCCTGGGCTCTCAGTGGCTACAGCAGGGTTTCCACTCCACCCCCTGTTCTTTTTAAAAATGTTTCTCTAACGGCGGCCTCTCAAGAAACACTGTAATTGGTGTGCCTGAGGTGCACTGAAGACCTCCCAGGTCACGTCATTAGCTATTCTCAGGAGAGGAAAGGCAGGGTGTCCCCCTGGGAAAATGACAACACTGTTTCAAGTTGGGGAAGAGCCTGTGGTTCTCTTCCTGCTGGGGGGAAAGCGCACACACAATGTTCATTTCCTAAATACGGGATGTACTGGCTGGCGGGTCATTTTCCACCATGTCACATCCTTCTGGATGAAGGCAGCAGGGGTCAGGACAGGAAATGGCCAATTCTCAGAATGAGACAAGGCTTTCCCAGGGCAGCCATTGGTTCTCTGGAACTATAAAACATGCTCATCCCGAAACAGCCTCATTTTCTTTCTCAGAGGCAACCAGAAGCGAATGGTGAGTGGGGAGTGAGAGGGATACTATTCTGAAAAAATAGCTACTGGGCTTGCCATACGGGGGCTGTGTCCTCTGTCCATCACGTATTGGGGTGCTTTTTTCTCATTTCTCTTTTTACTTGGAAACTTGTCACTGGTGGGTTGTCTTGAAAGCGTGCCTGTAAAATTAAGATGTGTGAGTCAGGAGACTAGGATTCTAGCTTGCGCTCTCTGAGGAAGCATTTGCATCTAGACCATGTTTATGTTTCAATTTCCTCTTCTTCCAGAATAATGATTTTGCCCTGATATCTCGACAGAGTTGAAGCGCTCTATTTCTATGACTTAACGCTTTTGAGAAGCCCCTCCTAAGGAAGGGTGCAGTGGATATTAAGGTGGGAATTCTTGGCATAGGAAGGACACACTTTTACCCCACTCTCTTTGTTAGTCATTTTTAGCTGACTTCGATTCAGCTTGGTACATGGCGACACTCAGTGAGCTGTCAAATAAAAATTTTGGCTGCTTTACTTATTTACTTTTATTTTTGCTACTTTATTTGACTCAACTGTTCCTCATTTTTTAAGGAATGAGGAGACAGAGTAGCATTAATGTAACGTACTTTAGTTGTCATGAAGCGCCCATTGAAGATTAAGATTTCTGAAGACCTGAGAGCCCTAGTTAGAATAATTATGCAAATCACACTTTAAGGTTGGTTCTAAGGGCCTGGAAGAATAACAAGCAGAAGAGTTGCTTCAGAAAAGCATCTCCTGTATATTAATCTCTTCTTTATTCATGATAGACTATATGTAGGCGTGCACCTGCGCGAGAGATGGGCACGCTTTGCAGAATGGGCTCACCCTGCAGTCTACTTCCTCCAGTCCTCCAGGGGCCTCATGCTGGAGGCCTGCTTGTTTTGCGGCCTGTCTGGGGCTCTGGCTCCTCTTAAGCGGGGCATTGCCTCTACCACTGAGCTGCCCCATTATTTCTTACTTTTGATAGACAATATGGTCTCTGAGGTTTGGGTGACTTGTTTTTTTTTCACCCACCAGAGAGAGAGAGAGAAAACTGTTGTATGTTGCAAACTCCTAGGATCCAAGTCTTCCCATCGTGTAAGGGCTTGTCAAGTGGTTTTTTTTTTTTTTGAAACTGAGCAAAGGCCTCAGTATTGGAGTGGGCTTCTAATACCAGCACGCCCCTCCTCACCAAGTTTAAATCTTACTTAACGCATAATGATATCTACCTTGGCGTCCTCCGGGAGAGAAGAAGACAGTTTCATTTCTATTTGCATATGCGGGTATAAGGTCTTGAGAAATTGTGTGACTTGTCCCAGATTCTAGAACTGGTCTTTGAGAACTTGACACTTGACCCACTGGGAGCTGACCAGTGTCCGCTAGCGTGGCAGTGGCTGGAGGGTTTAAGCTTTGATGAGTCTCTCTTGCCAGAGCAGCAGCAGCAGCACCGAGACTACGGGCTAACTGCATGTCTGTGTCCCCGCAGGGCATGGAGTGGCCGGGCGCCTGGGAGCCGCAAGGCACCGAAGCCATCAGGCGCTTCCAGGGGCTGCTGCTGGACCGCCGGGGCCGGCTGCACAGCCAGGTGCTGCGCCTGCGCGAGGTGGCCCGGCGCCTGGAGCGGCTCCGCCGGCGCTCCCTGGCGGCCAACGTGGCGGGCAGCTCGCTGAGCGCAGCAGGCGCCGTCGCAGCCATCGTGGGGCTCTCGCTCAGTCCGATCACCCTGGGGGCCTCACTCCTGGCGTCTGCCGTGGGGCTGGGGGTGGCCACCGCCGGAGGGGCCGTCACCATCACATCGGATCTCTCCCTGATCTTCTGCAACTCCCGGGAATTGCGGAGGGTGCAGGAGATCGCCGCCACCTGCCAGGACCAAATGCGCGAGATCCTGAGCTGCCTCGAGTTCTTCTGCCGCGGGCAGGGCCGCGGGGACCGCCAGCTGCTGCAGTGTGGCAGGAACGCCTCCATCGCCCTGTACAACTCGGTCTACTTCATCGTCTTCTTCGGCTCGCGGGGCTTCCTCATTCCCAGGCGGGCCGAGGGGGCCAGCAAGGTTAGCCAGGCCGTGCTGAAGGCCAAGATTCAGAAACTGGCCGAGAGCCTGGAGTCCTGCACCGGGGCTCTGGACGAGTTCAGCGAGCAGCTGGAGTGCCGGGCCCAGCTCTGCACCAAGTCCAGCCATGGCCGGGACCTCACGACCTCTGGGGCCCAGCACGCAGGGCTGTTTTTCTGACATCCTTTCTCCCTAGTGATGGAGACCGGAAACTATCTCCACGGGGTGCTCCAGATTTATAACTCTTGCAGGAAAACACCGATTGGGGTTAGGAGTTGGGTGCAAAGAATGAGAAAAAACCGTTCTTGAAGTGGGTGGGTCTTCGCAGCCCACCGTTTTCCACCGCTGTGACATCCTGCTTCGCACTCGCGTGATCCGAGGGGAATGTGTGACCCGGAAACTTTCCTTTATCGAAACCTTCGGACTCCTGTCCCTGACTGTGCCCTGGTGGTCTGAGCTGAGCCTGGAGGGGGTGGCACCCTCTAGGTCCTCTCCAAGTCCCACTAGGCTCTGAGGTCCTCCAAATGGTCCACGGAGAGGAAATACTTGCTTTAAAACCTCCCTTCCAGAGTTTCTGACACAAAGAACTCTGGAATCTACAGCAATCCAGACCCCCCCGTAGGAGCATTCAGGACCCAGTCCTGACATCCCTCCTCCTCCCCTCTCAGCTTACCCCTTTCCAGATCCAGCCTGGATCCAGTGGACCATTCCTGGGTGGCTTCAAATCCAGACCTCCAGGAACTCGGAGCCAGGGAGCCAACTAAACAGCCTGCAAAGTCTCTCCCCTTTCCTGAAGACGCTGAGGCTGAGAAAGATGAAGTGACTAACAACAGCCGCCTCATCCCTCTGAGACTAGGTTTCTGTAGCACAGGTAATAACAGCTCACCCTGTGCTGAGCTATTCAGTCCCACCAAGCTCCTAGCGCACTGTGTGGTCCCTGACCTGCAAAATCAGCGTCACCTGGGGAACCTGTCAGGAAGCACGTTGTTGATTCCACCTCTGATTTATGGGATCAGAGACCCTCGATGTGGAGTCTAGTAACCCGCGTTCAACAAGCCCTGTGGATGATTGTGGTGCACACGACGGTTTAATAACCACTGCAACAAACGTTTATTTCTGATCCCCCGCAATATGACTTTGTGAAGTCTCACGGCCTCTCGGGGGATTTCGTGGTCTTCAGAGTCATTTACAGAAGGTCAAGGACAGACTGTGTCTCAGGAGCAAAAGAAAGAATGTATGTTGCTCAACGCATCTTGGGTCACTTTCTCACCAAACGAACTAACGGACATAACGTAATATGTCCTCTAGAGGGCAGTGTTGCCCACTTTTTGTAGAAACTGGTACAGACGGGAATGTGAACTCACCTTTCTCTAGTATCTTGTCTAAAAACCACCAGACCATGTATTTTTTAAAAATGTATTTCAGGCTTGTTATTTAACTGCCATTTATTATTTGCATTTCTTTTTATTTAATCAGTACACTTAGAAAATAAGCAAATACCAAGTTGCCGAATGGGAGACCACTGAAGCTCTTTTCGGGAGTTGAGGTTGAATTGGACTTTTTAAGACAGGGCATGCATTAGAAATAGCATACTCCCCTTGAATAAGTCTCTCTTTTTTAGAGGGGATGTTGTTTTCTGTAGTGTTTTACATGATTCTTTTAAGTAAGTGTGGGGATTCTGAATAAAGAGACCAGGAGCTGAGTTGAAGCTTGTTAAGGGTAGCTTGTATTGTGGGATGTGACGAAGCATATTTATCCGGAAGGTACTCTGTCAGAAGATACCATTTGACCTGGAAAGAGAACCGATGTAGTTCAGGGAGGGAAATTAGAGGCATATATAAGGGAAGCACTCAGACCTTGGGATTCTGACATCCTATGAATTTATGTCTGTAGATCATATAGACAAAATAGCTTGTGATATGGGGGTGATGAGCCATGTTTTTGTTCTTGGATCTGTAAGAAACTTGTCACCTATTTTTAAGAAAATACTTACAATTTCTTCAGTTTCCACTTCTACAACTGTAATGTCAAAAATATGTTGAAAAATATGGGGGACCACATACACAAAACTTGGCTATGCCATTTAATTATTTGATATTTGTAAATTCACTCAGTCTACCCTAGGCTTCCCAATGATGACAGTGTGTTTGAGGAAGTATAATTTCAGCATGGGGTGGGGAGATGTTCCTATATTTTTGTTTTTTCCTATAAATTGCAATTGGCCTGTACCCTGGTTTATTTTAAAATCAATATTGGTTTCTTCTTACACTGATATAATTCCCTACACGGCCTTGCACAGGTGCTAGCATTTTTAGATCACCAGAATGTACTTCAGAGTGTCATTTATGTTATGTCATGGAGATACCACTATTCCCAATTTCCCCTTTTATGAATACTTAAGTTTGAATTTTATTTTTTCAATGCCTGAGCTATTCTCTAGAAATAAACTGGGCACTTTTGGAAACTGCAGCAACAAGATCAAATTTTTCTTATCATTTAGATATTTTGATACATCAAAGTACTAAACTTTTTTTTTAATTCTTAGAGGGTATGTGAGCCTGCCAGAGAGAGAGAGAGAGGAAGAAGGTGACGGAAAAGGGGAGGAAGAAAGCACCTCTCATTGGCTTTGTGGCCATGCTGTAATCCCTTTTGCTCTACTTCTTCAGCCTATTAGAATTTGGGATACATATGCCCACGTAGCTGGCATGTTTTTCAAGCCCCCTGGGCTGGGATTCAAACCCTGGTCAGCCATGTAAAATCCAGCTTCCTTAATCGCTAGGCTAAAAAAGCCAGTCAAAGTCCTCGACTTCTGAAATTAAAATTTCCATGGTCCGCTTTACATCTACAGAAGTGTCTGCTTTGGAACAATACTTTGCACATAAGAAGAACTCAATAAATAGATTTGAATAGTTTAATCAACTGTGTAACTGTAGTGATAGGAATTTGTTGATAATGAAAGATCATCCATCCTCCTTCGTGTCTGTTAAGAAGATTGGAATCTACGGAATTTAGCCAAGTTCGGTTAAATTGATCTTAGAGATAAATATTTATTTATTTATTTTATGGGAATGTGAATAAGGCTTTTCCTTAAGGCCTTCATTCTATAAATAGGTTGAAATGGTATGTTGTAAACGGAAAAAGAGAGAGCAGTAGTTAGATTATAAGAATACTTCATAAAAACGTCGGGGTTTTAAAAAACTGTGTACTAAATGTTTAAATGCTTCTCTGTTATTTTGTGTTTCCAATCATTTGCATTGTTTTGTCTTACAATAAAGGAGATTCACTTGTTGTGCACTTCAAGATTTAGTCACCTATTTTCTGCTCCATTGAAAAAAAACACACACACACACACAGGGACCAGCAGTTAGCATAATGGCTATGTTGCTGGACTCCCAAGTAGTCGACCGCAGATCACGTCCTGGACTGGTGGCTTAAAATTCATGCCGGGCGTGTGTGCGTGTGTGCCCAAGATCCCAAGACGAGAATGGAAGAGAAGGGATTGCAGCGTGGCCTTTCCCCCTGAAGGGTGATTTCTCACTTTCTATCTCTCTGTCTCTCTCTGTCTGGAGAGCGCATGCACCCTATAGCAAAAACCTCTCCAAAAAAAAAAAAACCAAACAAACAAAAACACACACACACACAATCATTAGCAAACATTCTGATGATCCTAACTACTCTGATACACAGTAAGGGTGGAACCTGTCATTGGCAAAATGGTAAATGTCAAAGTCATTTGCTGGGGGCCAACAGGTGGTGTGGTGGTTAAGGTGCTGAACTCCCACATGGCTGACCATGGTTCGAATCCCAGACCTGGTGGCTTGCTTTCTCACTTTCCTCTTTCCTTCTCTCTGTCTCTCTCTGATGAGCATATGTGCTCTACAGCAAATTAAATAATGAAAATAATAATGGTAAATTAAAAATTAATTCTTTTGATAAAAGTCATTTGATGGAAGAAAAAAAGAGAAGAGTGTAGAAGCCTCTCTAGATCAATATATCCAACAATCAGTCACCTTGATATATTGAGTCATTGGGAACATCATGACACATTTTTGCACAGAAAAATATGTTATGACTTTCCCAACGGCCTAATAGTTTTCATTCAAAACCTTGGTGTGAAAAGAAAGTAGAGGGAATTGAGACATTGAGATAAAGACCTTGCAGAGCTAAATGGAGATACAGTTAAATACTGAGAGTTTGGAATTCATTTTTTCCCATGATAGCAAATCCAGTCCTTTCGCTTTATTGACATAAAATGTACATTCCTCAAACTTTTTGATCTTTCTGCACTTAATCACCTAGCCTCATGTTTGCTTGTGTTTTAATTAGCAACTTTGAAAACGGCACATGTTTAATCATTTTCACTTCCAATGTTCAGCATCAGACTACATGAATCAATTTCTTAAAAAGTAATCAACTCAGGTACAGGAATCCCCATATTATCTAGAAATCAGCCTTCCAGCAGTCTCCAAAGCTTTGAATGTAATTACAACCTGGGAAGTAATTGAAAGGAAGTCTAAAATCAGCCAAATTAGCCTTTGCAAAACCCAAACACTGGAGAGGGGGGCGGTGGAGGGTGAAGGACGGAGCTATATTAGGAAGGTAAGGCTTTCCCAGAAATCTCTAGGGCACTTCACCTTGCCGGTCCCTGATTTCAATCATGCAAGACATGCTGGGACATGTAGTTTATTTGTTTGTTTGTTTGTTTATTTATTTATAATAAACGAATGCCCTCAATACGCCTAGGACTCTGTTGGAAAGGAAAAAAAAGAGAGTTACCATTGGACAAGGGGTCCAGCAATCCAAACAAAAAGCCATTTGTGGCTGCTGTGGTCAGCTAGGGACTCTTCTTCTGGAGGTGACCTCACTGCCTGAGAAGCAGTCTGAGTCTGCACATTGCAAACATTCCCTGGGCTGGCTGCTATACTGTTCAAGACTGTACCACCAATAAACAAGGCTGTGTGGGCAGGACCCTGGCTATTTGCAAAGGCAGGCACAAGCTGGGATCCCGTCACTGCTGAAGCATATGGTGGTACTCCTGTAGTAACGAGCGTCCTTAGAGTTCATTGCAGTCAGTCTCTCCTTGAGTTGTTAGGAGGTTGGGAATGTTACTTTTTGCTCCTGGCAAACTCACAGGAGGGAAAGTAAACCCTGCTGTGGTCTGGAAAAGGACAAAGAGTGAGCCCTACCATCTGGAAACAGTTTCTTAGCAACCACAGAGCTGTCAGGAGAGGCAAAATTGTGCTGATGAAGCAAGATCCTCTCAGGGGGCAGGAATGCACATTTGGGATCTTCAGCACCCTCACACCTAACTAGCATGGGGACTGTGTTGTGGAGAGAAGACCCTCCAGTGTCTACACAGGTAAAGCCTGTCTACACAAAGCTATATCTGCACAAAGTGATGATAATCCCACTTCATATTTCAACGTAAAGCCAGGGGTGGAGTAAAGGCAGGCTTGCGACCTGATTTGCCCCAGAGCTTTAATCATGGGTCACGGTCCTTTGCCTCTTTTACACACCGGAGTAGCCAGATCCGGGTTTGTTCCAGCATTTGTGGGTATGATGGCCACATACATCAAAGCAGCTGTCATCACAAGAAGCATTTTATGTAGAGAGGACTGCAGAGAAGAGGTTGATCCCTAGAATCTTCTTTTTAGGCTGAAAACTTTTCCTAGGTTCCCTGGATAACCTACATACATTTGTTTCTGACTTATCTTGCTATTGAAATTGTACTCCGAGACCAGCAAGTGGTGCGGTGGTTAAAGCGCTGACTCCTACATGACTGACCACGGTTGGACCTGGCAGCTTACAAATCATTCCGGGTGTGTGTGCATGAGTGCCCAAAATGTCGGGAAGAGAATGTAAGAGGAAGGATTGTGGGTGGTGTGGTCATCATCCACAGGGGATGATTTCTCACTTTCCCTCTCTCTGTCTCTTTGGCTTGCACATGTGCCCTATGGAAAAAAAAAAAAAAAAAGAAAAGAAAAAGAGAGAGAGAAAGAGAGAGAGAGAGAGAGAAAGAGAGAAACTACTCTCAACATGTCATTTAAAATTTGTTTATTCAATTTTATTTATTCATTTATTTATTTATACTTATTTATTTTTGGAGAGGTTTTCTTTGCTATAGGGTGTGTGTGCTCACCAGAAAGACACACACACACAGAGAGAGAGAGAGAGAGAGAGAGAGAGAGAGAGACAGAAAGCGAGAAATCACACCCCCCCCCCCCCCCCCGGGCATGGCCATGCCGCAATCCCTTCTCCTTCTTTTTCCTCTTGGGATCTTGGGCAAGCATGCACACACGCCCGGCGTGAGTTTAAGCCACTGGGTCCAGGACTCGAACTGCAGTCAACTACATGGGAGTCCAGCGATATAGCCATTACACCAACTGCTAGTCCCTTCATTCATTTATTTTAATTCAACTAGAGAGAGACACAGAGAGAGAGGGAAAGTGATAAAGCAAGCCACCAGGTCCAGGACTTGAACTGTGGTCAGCCATGTTGGGAGTATCCAGTACCTTAACCACCACGCCACCTGCTGGCCCTCTCAACATGTCATTTAAGGACAATACTTCTCTCAGTGCTTAAATAAAACACTTGGATAGTATAGGAAATAATGTGGGCTATTTAATAACAATGATAGCTAACAGGTATTGAGAACTCACTAAGTACTATTCTAAGTACAATTTGACCTGTAACATCTCATTTACCTTAGAAAAAATCTTATGGAGTACACATCATAATTACCACATTTATTTAAAAAGCAAGGAACTGGAGAAGTTACACAACTAGCAAGAGGTCCCCAGCGTTTGAATTCTGGCGGCCTAACTTCAGAGTAGGCCTCTTAGCTATTTGTATAGTAAGTATATTCCTGATATAAAGTAATAGCTCATGGTGGTGACGGTATTAATAACAGCAAACTGATGCATGCATTTCTCCAGAAATCATTTGTGAAGCACTACCTTGTTCCTGGCATTTAACTTCCATGGTTCTAACTTTCATGGCACTAACGATCTAGTCATCTAGGTGGGGTGTGCTGGTACATTAATCAATAAGAAATTCAAATGTGGGGCTGGCGGGTGGTATGGTGTTTAAAGGTGCAGGACTCCCACATGGCCGACTCATGTTGGAGGCCCAGACCTGGTGGCTTGCTTTCTCACTTTCCCTCTCTCTTTTACACTCGCTCTGTCCCTCTCTGGTCAAGTTAAAACAAATAAAATAAAATAATTCTTTAAAAAATTAAAATGTATTGGCTTTCAGAAAAGGCATGACACATTTTTGCATAGAAAAACACGTCATGACTTTTCTGACAACCCAGTAGTTTTGCAAATGGCCAGTATTTGCCATAGACAATGTGACTGGAAAGTTATTAAACTATAGCTTTGATAAAAACTTATGTTCAGACAGCTATTTTGTGCTGCTGCCTAGAGCTCCCAAGTATGGCCAAATTCTTGTGAACAAAATATCCTACTGGGGGTTCCTGTCTCTCTCTCTCATGGAAGAAATAAACTTAAAAAAATATGAGGTGTGGAAAGATTGATTAATAAGAACTTCTTGCTAATTGTTGATGTGCCCAAACTGAAGTTACCAACAGAGAAAATAGAGATGCAAGTAAGGGAATTACTGGTTCAACAGAATCTTCCAGATCTTATTTATAAACCTCTCAAAATGAAATCTCTTGGGGTCATTCTGTCAATACTACCACAGACTGTTGTCAGCTTTCTTCCTGTCACGGGTGTGTACTCAATGGCGGTCTAGTACTTATGACCACAACTACTTGTGGTGAGTAGATAGGTGTGAATAGGAATGCTTTTGGGTGTCCTAAATCTACTCAAAATAATAATCTTTGTGGATGATTTGTTTCTAACATTGTCTTCTGAGGTTTGTATTGTAAGCACTATTAATTGTTTAATTTTCACTGTTTTTAATTTTATTTTGCTATAAGGCATGTGCACTTGCTGAGGAAAAAGAGAAGGGGGGGGGAGGGAGAGTAAAAAAAAAATTTACTTGGGCCATCCATGGGGGATGGCCATGCTCTAATCCTTTCTCCTCCAGTTCTCCTTTTGGGATTTTGGGCACATGCACACATGCACCTGGTATGTTTTTCAAACTGTTAGGTCCTGAGCTTGAACTGCACGGTCAGCCGTGTGGGATCCTGCCGCCTTAACCGGGCCACTGGCTGGCTCAACGTTCACTCTTTCTAATTTCTCTGTAGCATTTTGTTTGTTTGTTTGCTGAAGAGCATGAGCACTTGCCAGAGAGACAGAGAGGGAGAGAAGAAAGCACCACATGGGGAGTGGTCGGAGCATGATCCCTTCTCCATCTCTCCCTCCTTTGGGGATTTTGAACAAACACATGCGCACACACGCGCACACACACACACACACATGAGCGCACACACGCGCACACAGAATGTTTTTTAAGCGGCCGGGTCTTGGACTTGAACTGGGGGTGTTGGTCATGTGGGATCCAGCTGTCTTAACCACTAGGTTATGGAGCCGCCCCCTTTGTAGCATCTGGCAGTGCTGACTGTCAAGTTCCTAAGCCACTCTTCTTTCTTGAATTTTGTGACACCAGCTTTTCTTGTTATTTATTTTTAGCTGGTTTTGTTTGTTTGTTTTTTTGTTTGTTTGTTATAGGGTATGTGTGCTTGCCAGAGAGACAGGGAAAGAGGGAAAGTGAGAAATCACCCCCAGGGGACATGGCCAGGCCACAACCACTTCTCTTTCATTCTCCTGGGATTTGGGGCACTCACACACATGTATACAATATGATTTTTTTTTTTCTTTCTTTATTTTTTTCTTTTTGAGAGGTTTTTGCTAGAGGGCCCGTACCAGAGACAGAGACACAGAAAGCGAGAAATCACCCCCCCAGGAGGAATGGGCACGCTGCAATCCCTTCTCCTCCATTCTCCTCTTGGGATCTTGGGCACGCACGCACACGCGCCCAGAGTGAGTTTAAGCCACTGGGTCCGGGACTCAAACCGCGGTTGACTACATGGAAGTTCAGCGACATAGCCATTACGCTAACTGCTGGTCCCCCCTTTTTCTTTATTTTTTGAGAGGTTTTTGCCTTAGGTCATGTGTGCTTGCCATAGAGAGACAGAGGCAGTGAGAGGAAAAGTGAGAAATCGACCCCCCTGGGGAATGGCCACACCACAATCCCTTCTTATTCTCCTCCTGGGATCTTGGGCATCCAAGCATACATGCCTGGTATGATTTTGAAGCCACTGGGTCCAGGATTCAAACCACAGCTGGTCATATGGGGAGTCCAGCGATGTAACTGCTACACCATCTGCTGGACTTTTTGGTACAATTTTCACTCTCAGGTCTGGGATTGAACTGTGGTCGACCATATGGGAGTCCAACCCCTTAACCACTATACCATCTGCTTGCTCTGACACCAACTTTTCTTATTTGCTTTTCTACTTAGCTGTGATAGTTTTTCTTTCTGACCTTTCTTTTCCTAAGCTCCGTGTGTTCCTCGAACTGCAGACTTTGGCTATGTCCCATAGTCCTTAACTGGGCACGCCCATTCCCAGTGTTTCTCCAGTCCTAGATTGGATGTTGATGTGGATGAAATCAGCTCTACAGGATTCTCTTGGGTCAATGTGAATTCAGTGGATATGAAGTAAGATGAAAACAAATGGGGGCCGGCGGGTGGTGTGGTGGTTAAAGGAACTGGATTCCTACATGGCCGACTGCAGTTCGAGTCCTGGACCTGGCGGCTTGCTTTCTCACTTTCCCTTTCTCTCTCTGCCTTTCTCTGGTCAAATTAAAAAATAATAACAAATTGAATTAAGTAAATAAATAAATCTTTAAAAAAAAAGGAAACAAATGAAATCACTGACTGAATGAAGGAGGTTGCAGGGAGAGGGTACATACGCATAGTAAGTTCCCAGCTGTTTCTTACCACCCCTTTTCCCTAGCTGGGGTGTTGTACATTGATTTCAGCCAGATGTGGTCTTGCTCTGATCTGAATGTCTACGAGCAATATGCTTGTGTCTCACACAGACTAGTCCTGGACACATTTTGTTGAAGATATTTGTGCCAGGCCAGCAGGTGGCTTGGTGGTAAAGGTGAGGATTCCCACATGGCTGACTGTAGTTCAAGTCCCAGACCCAGCAACTTGAAAATCACAATAAATAAATAGACACATAAACCAGTAAATAAATGTAAAAAAAAAAAAGGATATTTATGCTTCCTCCAAGGCTTGTAAGGACAGAAAGCATATCTCAGATTTCGTAAGTCTCTGCACCGTGTCACTCTAGCTCCTCTGACAGATGTTCCATGAGCATTTGTTGAAGGACCATGAGCAAGACCTAGCTACCCTTGTGGATGTGCTGCGCTGTTTCTCAGCACCTCTGAAGTTACATGGCTACATGGCCCCGTTCCAAACTCTTCACCCTCTATCAAAGACAGCATCATGTACTAGTTGTCCACCTTGAAATCTCATTGGCATCTCCAGACCCCCTCATCCCCTTCTTTGTTTCTCTGATATCTCTTTGCCATTCCAGTAGGTGTCCTCCCCAACCATTTTGGTCCATTCCACTCCGAACACGACCTTTTTCCCCTAATACTTGCAACAAAATTCAATGAGTTTTCTGGATCCCTGCTCACATTCACGCTCCACTCCAGTCCTTGATTTACTGACGTGAATCAGATTCCTCATGTTCCAGTCTAAGGGGATGACATCTTACCTAAAACTCGATTCTGAATTGGAGTACACATCCTAGAGCAGGGTAGCTCCTGTGGTGGTGGTTATATTTCAACAGTGTATTATGATCAGTGATATCACGAAGGACTAAGATCAACAATTCTGTGGTTTTTAATGAAAGCAAAACAAAACAGTGATATCATCTAGGGACTTTCAGAAAGAATTGGATCAGGAAGAAAAGGCCTAAAGCTGGTGGTGGGGGGAGCTTTGGGAGGCGAAGGATGGTAGAAAGAAGAGAGAGAGAGAGAAGCAGGAAGAAGCAGGCTCAGGCCATCACTAGATGAATATCGTCCATGAAACTGAAGGCCCAGTGGTTTCGATCGACTTGGAGAGAACTGGGCCGTGGCTCACCACCAAAGCAAGCTGTCTGCAGGATCCTTCACGACAGGAAGCAAGAGTGGGGAAGCCATTATATGCCGAGCCTGACGTCTCACCTCTTGAGCATGTGGAGTCGGTGTGACAATCCCAGCCCAGCCCTTGGCCCACACTCACTTCCTTGCTCTAGCTGTCAGATTTGTAGCTGAATCATTTATGGTGTTGACCATGGACTTCCTGACCCCTGAAAGCTTTCCTCCTTAGAGCCACCTCCTTTTAAGGGATGTGGTGTAAAGAGCAGAAGATTTCAGAGTTAACTGGGTTACCATTTCCCACCTCTCCAGCATGGCCAGTTCCGTATATTTTCTCATCAAGTTGGTAATTCACTTTTACTTCTCAGAAGAGGTTAGGAGAATACCACTTCCTTTGGTGTGTAGAAACAAGTAAGTGAGTGAGGGCCAGCTCCACAGCCCAGTAGTTAAGGGAGCTGAATTTCACCTGGATGACCACAGTTCAAGTCCCGGTGACTTGAAAGACAACGCTGAGTGTATGCGTGTGCATGCCTAAAATCCCGATAGGATGAAGAGATGGAGGAGAGAGGATTGCACATGATCATGCCCCATTGGGCAGTGCCTTTGGCAATTAAAAGAAAAAGGGACCATGAGAAACATCTGGGATAATAGGAATAGCAATTAGTGTTTTATTTATTTATTTATTTTCTTTCTTCTTTTTTTAAATTGCCAGAGCATGTATGCACTTGCCAGAGAGCAAGACAGAAAAAGAGGAAGAGATAGAAAAAGATACTCTAATGGGGATGGTCATGCTGCAATCCCTTCTCCATTTTCCCATAATGTTGGGATTTGGGGCACACATGGACACATGTCTGATGTGTGTTTCAAGCTACCAGGGCTGGGATTTGAACTGCAGTTGGCCATGTGGGATCCAGCTCCCTTAATCGCCAGGCTATGGGGCTGGTCCAAATATATATATATATATATATGCATATACAAATAAAGAAAGAAGCAAATAAACAAATTATATATACATATATATATATATATATATATATATATATATATGATTTGCTTATTTATTTATTTATTTAGAGAGAGATTTTTGTAATAGGGTGTGTGCACATGCTGGAGAGACAGAGACAGAAAACAAGAAATCATCCCCCCTAGGGGATGACCATGATGCAATCCCTTCTCCTCCATTCTCCTCTCAGGATTTTGGGCACACATGAATGCAGTGTGAGTTTCAAGCTACTGGGTCCAGGACTTGAACCGAGGTTGACTACATGGGAGTCCAGTGATGTAATCATGGCACCATCTGCTGGTCTCTTATTTATTTCTTTTATGAAGACAGAGAAAGAGAGACTGCACCTCCCCCCCCCCAACAGGGTCCCGAAATAGTGCTCCAGCCTAGCCTTGGCTAGCATTGCTCATGGGCACCTGTCGGCAGGGTGGTCTTTGGGTATAAATCTAAGCTGGGTCAGCCTCGGAAAGAACAGCATTTTACTGCTGTGCCGCTGTCTCCCCTAATATTTTATTTTATTTGCTAATTTATCTCTAACATTTAGACATTAAGTTAATTACACTGACATTTATACGTCTATTTTAAAGTGTGGCTGGAAGCTGCTGTGTAGTACACTTACTTTATTGTGGCAATGGTATCTGGGTTGCCAAGGACTTTTCTAAACATCTCCATTTTTAGTAATTTAGTTTCTTTTCTTTTCTTTTTTTTTATCGGGCGGGGAAGAGGTTTTTGCTATAGGGCGTGTGTGCTTGCCAGAAAGACAGAGACAGAGAGACAGAAAGTGAGAAATCACCCCCCAGTGGGGATGGCCATGCCACAATCCCTTCTCCATTCTCCTCTTGGGATTTTGGGCCTGCACGCACATGCGCCAGGCATGAGTTTAAGCCACCAGGTTCGAGACTCAAACTGCGGTCAACTACGTGGGAGGCCAGCCACATAGCCATTATGCCAATTGCTGGTCCCAGTAATTTAGTTTCTTAAAAATTGTGTATGCATTTTTAAAAAGCCAAAAACACTTGTATGAGAGGAATACGTAATAACCAGGAAACCAGGAAATGAGTCAAAGCTGTCTCTTCCTTCATTACCCAGCCCATAGTGTGAACTGACCCTGAAACTCTAGCCTTCATGACTTTTACGTAATGCTCACAGCATAACATTAGAATTTCCTGCTGCTTGTTGACTTTAGGTTAAACCCATTCCTTATATGTTTTGTTTACATCTTAAATATCATTTGTCCTCTTCGTTGTAGTTCTCAGTCTGAGACATTAGATTTTTTGAGGGATATTAGATACAAAAATCTCTTATCCTAAAATCCCAAGGATGAAGTGGACCAAGGAGTTCCAGGACACGGATCTGCTCCTAGCCACACTCAAGGTGCCACCATAGGAGTGGCTACAGCCTTGACAAATGATCACACTTCGAAGTTGCCCTCTCTACTTCTTTTCAGATTCGGAAACTCCCCATGATCCATATAATTAGCAAATAAGTAGGCCCTGGAGATTCATTCATGCTAAACACACTCACAGGAGATTAACCTAAAACCTGGTCTCATTCTTTCATCAGACACGTATTGATGGGATGTCTGTGCTACGCCAGGTGCAACCGTGCACAGCGCAGGGGTGGACGCTGTGCTCCCAGTGCTTGCCACCCGGTGGGACACCAGATGCTAATCACACTCATTGTGGACTACGGTACTACCCTGGAAAGGGAGGAGTAGAGGGACTTGACATAAATTTTGGCAGGAGAGTCTGTAAGACTTGCTGATGTGGAGCTTGCAGGAAAGGAAGAGGTGAGATGAAGACGGAGGGAGAAGCAAGTCTAGGGGAGAAATCCACACACTAGGTTTCTCAATAGTTAATTAGTTAATTAATTTCAGGAGAGATAAAGGGAGCGCTGTGCCCTCAGCAGGTCTCATGCTGGGATCCTCCCAAGCCCTCCCGGCCTTCCCAGCCATCCAGGGTCATGAGTCCCTAGCCTGGCACGTACAGGTTGACCAGAAAACCGAACTCACAGTTTTCCGTGTGGATTCACCGTCCCTTGAGCAGCACCTTACTGCTGTGCCATTGAGCCGGCTCCGAGTGCTGAGGTTATAATGTTCACTGGGAGAAAAGGACAAGCTGAGATGTCAAGTGAAGCATCTACAGAAGAGACACCCTGCAGCGAGTATAAACCATCCAGGAGACAAAATAAATCGGCTTGGGACCAGCAGGTGGCATAATGGTAATGTTGCTGGGCTCCTGCATGGCTGACTGCAGTTCGAGTCCCAGACCCAGTGGTTTGAAACTCATGCTGGGGTCATGTGTTTGAGTGGCCAAAGTCCTGAGACGAGAATGGAGAAGGGATTGCAGTGTGGCCATCCCCCTGGGGGATGATTCCTCACCTTCTGTCTCTCTCTGTCTCTCTGGTGAGCACATGTGTCCTATAGCAAAAACGCTCTTTTTTGGGGGGGGGGGGATTTTTTTGCTATAGTGTGTGTGTGTGTGTGCCAGAAAGACAGAAAGAGATAGAGAGACAGAAAGTGAGAAATCACCCCCCCGGGGGGGTGTGGCCATGCCGCAATCCCTTCTTCTCCGTTCTCCTCTCTCAGGATCTTGGGCATGCACGCACACATGCCCGGCGTGAGTTTAAGCCACCGGGTCCGAGACTCGAGCCACTGTCAACTACATGAGAGTCCAGCAACATAGCCATTGCGCCAACTGCTGGTCTCGCAAAAACACTCTTTAAAAAATAATAATAATAAATAATGAAAAAATTGGCTTAAGCCAATTGGAAATTTAGAGGGATTGTTACTGATACCTCCACCTTCTTTCTCCACACGAAGGACAGCATAGTGACACTACAGTACCCGTGTGCCCATACTAGAGGTAGCAGAGGATGGCGGTAAGACTGTGAGCTCAAGTCCTGGTTCCCACAGTAGCCCTGGTCCTCCAAATATGACCTTACCTCTCCTGTTACCCAGATATTTGTTCCTCTTCTAGACTTTTCCAACTGTGTAAATGGTTCACTACTCTTATACTTGCTCAATCCAAAAACCCAGGAACCACAGAAACGTCTCTGGCCTTGATTCTCTATGTTAAATCAATCATGAGGACTTACTTGTAAGTTAGAACACTGGGCGGGGCTGGACCAACAGTAAAATGAGCCCCCAACTTAGGGACAAGAGTTTGTGGAGGAGTCAAACAAGAATCACTTTTGTTTCTGCACAAAATCTTCCCAGAAGTTGCATACCTGGTATCCTACTTTGGAGACAGCTCACTTATGATGACGCGCTCTTTATTATCAAGAAGAAATCGCTAGGACCATTAGTTGGCACAATGGCTATGTTGCTGGACTCCCATGTAGTTGACTGCGGTTCGAGTCCCAGACCCGGTGGCTTAAACTCATGCCAGGCGCGTGTGCATGCGTGTCCAAAATCCCGAGAGGAAAATGGAGGAGAAGGGATTGTGGCATGGCCATCCTCCCTGAGGGGTGATTTTTCGCTTTCTGTCTCTCTTTTTCTCTCTGTCTTTCTGGTGAGCACACGCACCCTAGAGCAAAAACCTCTCCAAAAAAGAAAAGAAAAGAAATTGTGAAATGTAATCAATCAGAATTTATCTTTAGACATCTGATCTGGAACCAGTTATGAATATGTATAGGGGGAGTCAGTCCCTTTGCCCTACCCTTCTGGAGTCATTACATTGTTTCAGGCCTGCTTCCCCCACCTCATGGTTTTGAGTGTTTATTTAGATTTCCTCCCTAACCTTCCTCATTGTTCTGAAAGTACAGGATGTGACTCGTTCAGTCACTAGAACTGATTTCTATTATTTTCCATGACCTGAATATAAATATCTAAACTACTCCAAACCCGGTAGCAACAGTCAAAAGCAGACCATGTTCTAGGGTGACGCAGGCTCCCCTCTTTGGAACACATCTGTGCTCACCCTCTCAGGTGGGCATGAAGCCTGTTGCCAGGTGGGTGTTGGTTGGAGGCCCAACTCTTCCTGCAGGTCCAGACAAGGAAAGGGGCAACACCCATGCTGTCCACACTGCTTTGATGCCTCGGGGACAGTGGCACCAGAGCATGTTTCCAAAATAGCCATGTCTGAATTATCCAAGAACTGACAGAGAAGACTTTTGCTGGGTGAAAACTTTGGCTAAAATAAGACAGACAGGGTTTTATATTATAAAAGCTGCTGAGTCATTGAAATCAGTTTCCCCGTAAAGCGGTGGTCTGCCTCGGCAGTCATATTTTTTCTTTTACGTAACACATGTTAACTAAACTCGGGAAACTTTAAAGGTTATATTGTACAACTTGATGGTCCTCCCAATGATTTCCACTTGGGTCTCCTTTTCGGGCTTCATTTTTTTTAAGTTTTTAAATTTATTTTTTCACGAGAAAGACACACACACACAGTGTGTGTGCGTGCGTGCGTGTGTGTGTGAGAGAGAGAGAGAGAGAGAGAGAGAGAGAGAGAGAGAACACTCCCAACTGGGTCTTGATGCCATGATCCACACCCAGCCTCAGCCAGCCCTGGATCACGGGCATGTGGGTGTGTAGCACACTGAGGGAGGTCTCTGGATGTGAATCTGGAACCTTCCACGTGGGTCATCTCTGCAGAGACTCCTCCTTCTGCTACACTGCCACTGCCACCCAACTCTTTATGTTTTGTTATTTTTTTTCTGATATCTTTCTTTTTTCTTCCTTCCTCTCTCTCTCTCTCTTTCTCTCTCTCTCCCCTCCCCCCCTCTCTCCCCCAGTAAAGCAAGACAGAGAGAGAGAGAGAGAGAGAGAGAGAGAGAGAGAGAGAGAGAGAGAGAGAGACATGTAACTCAATGAGGTCTTCATGTCACGATTCGGACCCAACCTCAGCCAGTCAGGGCCGCAGACATGCAGGTGCTCCTGGTGTTCTCAGGGAGGTCCTGAGATGCAAACCCAGGACGTTTCTCATGTGGGTCCAGAGCCATCACCTGGGCCCCTTTTCAGCCTTCTTGTATCTGCCTCTTCCTACTCCCCAGCCAAGCGTCTCCTCTCCTCTCAGCTCTTCATTCTCCACTGCACACTCCTAAATGAAATCAGAGAGTGAATCTAAGGGAAGCAAAATAAATACTTCGGCAGCTTCTCTCTGTGTTTACAGGAAAATCTGTGTGGCAGAGGGGTTGAGGGTGGCTGCACAGTAAGAAACTGCTTTTGATCTTCTTCAAGAAAAGCACTGGTATGGACTGAAGAAGCTTGGGTTCCAGTCTCACCTCTGTGACCTTGCTGTGAGACCTTGGGCATGTCTCTGGGACTCGAGTCCTCATGTGTGGGACAAAGATTACTCAGCAGTCCCCATGCTACAAGACAGGAAGAGGACGAAGCACAGCTAATTTGGTGGGCCTTCTTGGGATAAGTCAACTTCTGCTCAAACCAAGGTGCATTATCACTTTGGAGATGGTCTAGAGTGGCCTAATTCCCAGTTTTAGAGAAATGGAGACAGTGGCCATGGGGGAGGGACAGAGGGCCAGGGTGCCTTAGCCCGCGGTGGCACAGTATGTGCCTTGAACACCTGAGGGAACCACTTCCGGGTGGTCTGTAGTTTCATGCAGTGTGTTTTCTCTCCTTCCCTTTCTGCGGGGGTGTAACGTCAAAGATGGAAAAGACTTCACTCTCTAAAGAAACCACCAACGAAGCCCTCCCTGGGCTAGTACCTGGACCCAACGCTTTGCTGGGTTTTATTCACCCGGGGCGCATTGACTGAGCGTCCATCTTGGGCAGGCTCCTGCTCAGAGTTATGAAGACCATCTCTTGGCTCACAGTCTCTTTTCTCAATCTTTCTCCTCTATAATCCACGTCCGTGTAGAGTTTAAACAGTACTTTAAATATGTAGATCGCTTCGCTTTCCTGCTCAAAACCCTCCGGTGGCTTCCTTTTGTATTCAGGGTAATGTTCAAACCCCATAGCTTTTACCGCTGGGCCCTGCAGGGTCTGAGCTGAGCCTACCTCTCTGACCTCGCCCTACCTTTTGGTGTTGCTGTGGACATAAGTGTAATTCTTAAATCAGGGCTTGGTATTTATTTATTTGTTTGTTTGCTCGTTTGTTTCGGTGTGATGGCGGAAGGGCTTCAGGCACAGTGAGTTAAGTTCATCACACTTCTCAGGTCTAGGCGTATCACCCCTCTCTTGCGTTGTACGTTTATTCTCTTTCCTCTCTTTTATTTCCAATCTCCAATTCCCATTTTTACCCCAAATCATCTCCTTCTCTAGGCAATCATCCCAAAATGTTTTAAATGTATCTTTTAGTTTAGTTTTGTTTTTAATTTATTCATTCATTTCTTTCCTGAGCAAGAGAGACAGCCAGCCAGCCAGCAACCCCAATGAAGTCCAGATGCCGCAATTCAGCTCTGGATCATGGGCAAGCACGTGTCTGGAGTACTCAGGGAGGTCTCTGGACTTGAACCCGGAACCCTCTCACATGGGATTGCCTTGCAGAATGTCACATTTTACCTCTACCACCACTTGGTTCTTTAATGGTATCTTCTATTTGTACATATTCTAGTAGAAAGTGATAATCTTTCTTTCTTTCTTTCTTTCTTTCTTTCTTTCTTTCTTTCTTTCTCTCTTTCTTTTTTTTTTAATTGTGGGAGGGTGGATGCACTAGCCAGAGAAAGGCCGATAGACAGAGGGAGAAAGCACCCCCAATGGGGCATGGCCACTCCACAATCCCTTTTTTTCTATTTCTCCCTCCTGTCAGGATTTCAGGCACATATGTACACACCCCTGAGACATTATTCAAGCCACTGGGCTGGGACTTGAACTGTGGCTGGCCATGTGGGATCCAGTTTCCTTAACCACTAGCTAAGGGCAGACCCTGAATGTGGTACGTTGTGGGCATCTATTTCAAATATACGTGATTTATGTTTTTCTCTCTCAGCCCTAGTTTTTAAGATCTAACCATATTGGTAAGGGCACGTCTGTGCACAAGTACACATTTTAATTAGCCACTTCTCTGGTGAAGGATACCAGATTGTCTCCAGTGCCCCACCTCCAGCATAACACTGCCATGAATACCTGTGCAGTGTGAGAACCAGTACGAGAGGCCACAGGAGGGCCCTCGCTGGAGCAGGGCATGCAACATCACTTGCTGAGTACTAGCGCATTGCTTTCCAGAACAGCCTCACTCACCTCAAGGCCTTCGTATGTGCAGTTCCCTCAGTTTGGAATAATTGTCTCCTGGACCTCTAAAGGGTTTTCTCCAGCTCGTCAGTGAGGTCTCAGCTCAAATACTGACTCTGGAAGGCAATTATCCCTGCAACCCACCCTCCCCATGCAGCTGTCATCTTTACTTACATTGAAAAAAAATTGTTTGTTTTACTTTATTTTGCTTATTATTTTTATTATTATTTTTGGAGAGGTTTTTGCTATAGGGCGTATGTGCTCGCCAGAAAGAGAGAGACAGAGAGACAGAAAGCGAGAAATCACCCCCCCAGGGGGGATGGCTACACCACAATCCCTTCTCCTCCATTCTTCTCTCAGGATCCTGGGCACGCACGCACACACGCCCATTGTGAGTTTAAGCCACCGGGTCTAGGACTCGAACCACGGTTGACTACATGGGAGCTCAGCAACATAGCCATTATGCTAACTGCTGGTCCCTATTATTATTATTTATAAAGTTTGCTATAGGGCACATGTGCTTACCAGAGAGAGGGAGAGAGGGAGAGAGAGAGAATGAGAAAGTAAATTGCCAGGTTCAGGACTTGAACCACAGTAGACCGTGTGGGAGTCCGGCACCTCAACCACCACACCACCTGCTGGCCCCTTTATTTACATTTCTTTTAAAAATAATTCTTTTATTTAACTTTCATTTATTTATTTAAATTTGACCAGAGAGGGTCAGAGTGAGAGAGAGAGAGAAAGGAGGGAAAAAAAGAAAAACAAATAATTAATAGTGTTGTGATATCAATTCATCGCAAACTCTATGGTTAGAAAAGCGAAAACATAACGGCTGAGGCAGGTAGGGAAGACTCTTTAAAGGGGACCTTCGGGGCCACTGGAGACGCTAGTGCCCGGCCGCCTCTGCCCTCTCAATCCGCCGGCTCAATCCGCAAGCCCTCACTCTTACTAACGCAATCTCTTGCTAAATTTTCGCCACCTTTCCGCTAGGACTCACCCGCTGGCCGGCGGGGCAACCCCCTCCTAAGCCTGCAGGGGGCGCCCAGAATCGCTTTCTGAAGCAGAACTGAAACTACATTTCCCAGCATTCCGCGCGGTGCTGACCCACTTCCGGAGCCTTCAGCGAAGATGGCGGCGCCGGAGGAGCATGATTCTCAGACCGAAGTCTCGCAGCCAGCAGGAGAGGAAGAGGAAACCAAAACATTTAAAGACCTGGTGAGAGCGAGGGTCGCTGGCCCCTTTTTGTCCTCTTGGCTGTAGGTCAGGCAGGTCCCTGCCGGTGATGTGCCGAAGCATCTCGGGGCCTGGCTTAGGTTTTCTCCAGAATTTCAGAAGCTCTGTTCCGGCCGCGCTCCGTGGGCTCTGAGGTTGGTGCCGGCCTCGAGAGCGCCTATTTGCTCCTTTCTTCACCTAAGGGTGGCGACGTTTGTTATCTGACCAGGAATCGGTGTTTTTATAACTGAAATCTGCAATCAGATGAACCAGCCAGGTTTTTATCCTGACCTAGTGACTTGAGGCGAGATGTTACCACTATGTGCCTGACTTTTTCCACAGCTGTGAATCGGGCATAGTAATAAATATGTACGTGGTGGAATTGTTGCAACAATTAAATGTTAATGCGTGTGAAACACTTGGCCTTGTCTCTGGCGAGTAGAAAGTGTAAAGTCTTGAACTACTGTCTCATGGTTCAGTTAAAGGACAGGCGCAGAGGTGCACAGTAAATGCTTTTTTAAATCAAGTGCAAGGTCTGTGTATGAGTGGGCTTCAAGACGTCCCTGGAAAATGGCTATTATGAGAAAAAACCTGCATGGATCTCAGTTTTCTTTACCCATTAAAGTAAACTTGTACTTTAATTTTATTTCCCCATGAACTTTTTGAAGTTCAGGTGTCACTAACAGTATAGCTATGACAAAGTCATTTAAAAATGTTTGTGGGAGATGAAGAGTGCTGTTTTTTTGCTAAAGTATATTTTTACTCATCCTAAGGGCGTGACAGATGTATTGTGTGAAGCTTGTGACCAGTTGGGATGGACAAAGCCCACCAAGATCCAGATTGAAGCTATTCCTTTAGCCTTACAAGGTAAATTGAAATATGTGGTCTGGTGCAGATTCAATATGTAAATTCTGCTCATTTAAGTACAGTACTTAACCGGTTTTTAGAGCTATTGCTTGCATACTTCAAGTGAAATAAAGATGTGATCACTAAAGGTAAAATATTTGGGGACCAGCAGATAGTGACTGGTTACATCCCTGGACTCCCACCTAGCCGACTGAGTTTGAGTCCTGGGCCTAGTGATTTAAAACTCACACTGGGCACGTGTGCGTGTGTGCCCAGAATCTCTAAAATGGAGGAGAAGGGATTGCGGTGTGGCCATCCCCTCAGGGGGGATGATTTCTTGCTTTCTGTCTCTCTCTGTCTCTAGCAAGCACATATGCCCTATAGCAAAAATCTCTCTCTCTCTGAAAAGAAAAAGATAATATGTTTGGTCTTAAGTGACTTTGGAAAATATCAGTTATTATCCAGTTTTACTAAGCTTATTTTCTGTCTTGATAGTTGAAGGCTTTTGCTCCTTGCCACTGTGCCGACTTTAGGGAGGCACTGGATTCAAGTATACCAACAAGAAACTTGTTAGAAAATAGAATTGGCAGGCTTACGCATGCCTGGAACATACATTTTGTTTCTAGGGGAGTTGAGAGTTCTTGCTGTGGGACATGTTTGCCAGATTTTTAGAAGGATGGTTCAAGTGCTGTTTGATGACTAGTGGGTAAGCTCTAATTGGATAGAAATAAAGTCCTACTCTTAGTTTCCTAAAATGCGCACTTTATAGGATTAAGGGTTCATGGTAAAGAGACCCAGAATCATTAGTTAATTGAAATTCACTAGTTAACTGAAGTTCTTTCCAGGCCTGGATGGTGTAGCATAGTGGCAAAATGCTGCACTCTGCAAGCCTGAACCACGTGGAAAGATTCTGTGTTCCTGTCCAGAGGCCTCCCTGAACGTGCTCGGCATGCATGTGGCCTTGATCCAGGGCTAGCTGAAGCTGGGGTGGATTATGACATCAGGACCCTGTTGAGGGTTTTGTCTCTGTCTTCCTGTCTCTCTCATGGAAAAAAAAAAAAAAAAAAGTAATAATAAACTTAAAGATTTCCTCATAAAAAACATACAAATATGTATACACATGAAATTTTGCATATAATTTCAGAGAATTCAAGACTCTTCTCCCCTATACCCCTAATTCCTGCCCCATGAATCCTCGATTAAGAATTCCTGGATTAGCTTTAGACAGAAAATAGTGCTTTGCAGTGATTAGAACATGCCTACGAATACCATATTGATTAGATGTGAAGACAACAGATCTCAGAAACCAAGTGAAGGGCAGTGGGTATAGTTTAGTATTAAGAATGGTCAGAAATAGTTAGAGAAACTGAGCGCTTTTGGTCTAGGGAAGAGCAGGATGAGAGTATAGAATGCAATTATTGACCTTAACGATTTGAAGAACTGTCATGTGGTAAAAGGGATTAGATTGATTCTGCATAATCCCATTTTCTCCTTCCATAAATAGAGTATTTGATGTAAGTAGTAGGCACTAGGGGTTAAGAGTCAGGCTCTAATGGGTAAGAGGCTGTCTTCTCTGATAGATTACCCTCTAATGAGGAGTACAGGGCCCAAAGAAAGTTACATTCAAAATACACTGAGGAAGTACATGAAATTACTTCTAATTGGAATGGATTAGAAAAGATTTATTTCATTTTACTTTTTTTGGCTGGGGAGGTTGATAGATTTGAGCTGACCTTGGAGATTGAATTTTGAAGGCTTTAGACATTCAGATATGATGGAGGGGGAGGGTGACATTCTAGGCCTAGAAAAAAGCATGGAAAAAAGTTAAAGAGGTTGGAAAACATGGCCATGTATGGAGATTTGCAACTTTTTACCGTAGAGTGGTGAGAACACTTAGTAAGGTAATTGGGGCCAGATTAAGGACTTGAATGCTTGCTGAAAGAATCTGTTGTTTGTTCTCAAGGCAACGAAACATCTTTACAGATTATTTTTTAGCAGGAGGATGAAATCCTTAGAGTTATAGTCATAGAAGATTAATCTCATAGCTGTGTAAATTCGATCAGAAATGAGAGCCTAGAGGCTAGAAAACAATTATGAAGTCTTTGCAGTAAATAATGGGCAGTGATAATGAGAAAGAGAAAACGATAGCAAAGAGTAAGCATGATTTTTACCACCAGTCAGGCAAGTGGAATGCAAGGGGTGGGGAAATTCAAGATTACTGCAGAATTTCCAAGCTGTGAATTAAGGACATGTTATTTGTAAACTCTTGCTATAAAAAGTGACAGGGGGGTTAAAGGTGCTGGATTCCTTCATGGCCAACCACAGTTTGAGTCTCAGACCTAACGGCTTAAAGCTCATACTGGATGTGCATGCGTATTGGCCCAAAATCCCAGGAGGAGAATAGAGGGAGAGGGATTGTGGCATGGGCATCCCCCTTGGGAGGAGTGATTTCTCACTTTGCCTCTCATTGTCTCTCTGGTGAGTGCATGTACCCTGTAATAAAGACCTTTTAAAAGAGTGGGGGTGGAGGGAGGCAGGAAAGATTTCAGGAAAGATGAGTTCAGTTAGAAATAAATGATTTGGGGCATTAACGAGATTGAGTTAATAAAATCAGAGTTGGGGGTAGCTGGGGTGATAGCAGAGGGTGCAGAGTTTCTGTTCAACAAGATGGGTAAGTTCTGAAGCTCTCTGGTACAGTGTGGTGACTATAGTTAATAACGTTTTGTATATTTGAAACCTGAGAGTAGATTTTAAGTGTTTTCACCATGGATAATAAGTATGTGAGGTAGTGGATATGTTAATTGGCCTGATCTAATCACTTACAGTGTATGCATTTATTAAAACATGACATTGTGTGCTGTCAATATATACAGTTTTTATTTGTCTACTATACCTCGATGAAACTGGGGAAAAAAATAAAATAGAGAGAGAAATACACAGTTTGAATCTAGGGATTGGAACATGATTGAGAGTCCAGACCTGGTAAGTAGAGACCATATTCAAAAAGTGGGTATAGCTGAAACTGAAAACTGATGAGATCATCAGAGGAAGTCAAGAGATTACAGAGAGGGGAATGGGAAGGTTTGTTTTTGTTTTTTTGGTTTTTTTTTTGGAGAGATTTTTTGCTATAGGGCGTGTGTACTCGCCAGAAAGCAGGAAGACAGACAGAGACAGAGAGAGACAGAAAGCAAGAAATCACCCCCTCAGGGGGGATGGCCACACTGCAATCCCTTCTCCTCCATTCTCCTCTTGGGATCTTGGGTACGCATGCACACACACCTGGCATGAGTTTAAGCCACCAGGTCCGAGACTCAAACTGTGCTCGACTACGAGGGAGTCCAGTGACGTAGCCATTACGCTAACTACTGGTCCCTGGGAATGGGAAGGTTCTATAGAGGATTAAGAATCATGGGATTTGGTTTCACAGAGGTTAGATGAAGAAAAGTGGTCCAACCACGGAGGGCATAGTAAACACTGACTTGTGTGCAGAAGTTGGGCTAAGGACCAGATGAGGCCATTGGTGGGAAAGAGCTGCCAGCTGCCAGCAGTCCCAGCATTGCTTTCCAATAGCTAGAAGAAGGTTGGAGCATTTTGACTTTTCCCAGATTGCCCTTCAGCATAGGTGGAAAGAAGGAATCAAAATTAGCTGGTGGTGGGCTGGCCTTGTAGTATAGTAGTTAAGTGGGCCAGATCCCACCCACATGGGTGACTGTGGTTCAAATCCTGAGCGCAGTGACTTGAAGAACGCACTGGGAGTGTGTGCAAGCATGACTGAAATGCCGATGTGCTGGAGAAATAGAGGAGAAGGGACTGTGGTATGACTATCCCCCATTGAAGTTGTGCTTTCTCTCTGTCCCTGTCCCTGTCTCTGTCAATCTATGGAAAGTGCACATGCCCTCTGGCAATTAAAAAAAATTAGGTGTAATAATTCTAAAATTATTCCAGTGTTTTTAACCAGAAGTTTGAATTTCTTGCAGAGAAGAATTAATAACATTCAAATGACCGTCATGGGAAATGTCTTGATTTGGGGTTCACGTCTGAAAACCTTCTTGAGTATGCGAGGCATGCGTGTGCCCATTGTCTGGGGCTGGCTGAGGCTGGGGGTGGATCCTGGTGTTGAGATCCTGTTCTCTGACTCCTGGAAGAAATAAATTCAAAAAAAAAAAAAATAACTTTTAAAGTTTAATTTGGGACTAGTTATGTCTGAGTTTCTACAGTTACAGAGCCCTAGGACATTCATTGTTCTTAAACCTTATAACAATCCTGAAAGGCAGGACTGATTGCTTTATTGGTGAGGAAATTGAGGCTTAGAAGATTAAGTTCCTTGGCTGGAGTCCCATAAGTAATTATTGCAAGAGCTGCATTTTGAACATTGATTCTTGTAGTTCAAAACCCTGTGTCTGTGGGGTCTCCAGGTGATGTGGCGGTTTTGGTGCTGGGTTCCTACATGGTCGCCCATAGTTTGAGTCTTGGACCTAGCGGCTTAAAAATTCACTCTGGGAATGTGTGCATGCATGGCCAAAATCCTGAGAGGAAAATGGGGAAGGGATTGTGGTGTGGCCATCTCCCCTGGGGAGTAATTTCTTACATTCCCTCTCTTTGTATCTTTTTCTCTCTCTCCTCTCTAGTGAACGCATACGTCCTATGACAAAAAACAAAAACCTGTGTTTGTGACCCTGTGTCACACTCCTGTGACCCAGAGTGTTACATGAAGAAATCACAATCTTGTGATTTTCTTTTTTTTTAAAGAATTATTTTATTTAACTTTATTTATTATTATATCATTATTATTTTTTAGTTTGATCAGAGAGAGACAGAGAGAGAGAGAGAGAGAGAGAGAGAGAGAGGAAGTGAGAAAGCAAGCCACCAGGTCCGAGACTTGAACCGTGGTCGGCCATGTGGGAGTCCAGCGCCTTTAACCACCACGCCACTTGCCAGCCCCAATTTTCTTCTTCTTTTTTTTTTTTTTAAGCTTGCTGTGGGGTGTATATGCTTGCTAGAGAAAGACAGAGATAGAAAGAGAGAGAAAATGGCCACTCTGCAATCCCTTCTCCTCTCTTCTCCCTTTAGGATTTTGGGAAGGCACGCACATGTGCGTGTGCCTCAATCCCTTCTCTTTCATTCTCCTGGAATTTTGGGTATGCGTGCACACGTGCCCAGCATGACTTTCAAGCCGCTGGGTCTGGGACATGAACCATGGTCAACCAGCACATTAACCACTATGCCACCTGCTGACCCCTACCTACTTTTAGGGCCTCATCATCACAAAGTGTTTCATTACTGCTTTGCCACTGTGGCTGGCCAATAGTGTGTATGAGTGCACATGTGAGAGGGGAGAGAAAGAGATGAGCACCTTTCACAGGATCTGATCACACCACGATCCCCTTCCTCCTGTCCTCTGCCCTTCAGATCCTGAGCATACTTGGGTATACCTGGTGTGTGTATCAGGTGGATGGCCAATAGTGTGTATGCGTGCACATGTGAGAGGGGGAGAGAAAGAGATGAGCACCTTTCACAGGATCTGATCACACCACGATCCCCTTCCTCCTGTCCTCTGCCCTTCAGATCCTGAGCATACTTGGGTATACCTGGTGTGTGTATCAGGTGGACCAGGCTAGAGATTCTAACCATGGCGGCCTTGTGGAATCCAGCTTATTTGAGCAGTGAATTACCACCGTGTCATGGAGTCAGCCCCTTTTTGATAGTTGTTGAGGATGATTTCCTTCCCATGTTTCAGGTTTTAAGTTTATTTCCATTTCAGAGATCACTTCAGTCATCCTCTGGGAATCTCAGATGGCGTATTAATAGCTGCCACAGACTGGGCACTCATGGTGGGTGCTAGCAACGTGGCTGGTGACTATGACACAATATATTCTGCTCTCATGGAGCTTATGTGTTCTAGTGTGTTCCGCACCAGTGTTAACTCTGAAAAGACTTAGAGGTTTTAAGAGGAAGAAGGAGATGATAAAGAAAAACTTACCACTTTCACAAACTCAAGTTACCCTGAGGGAATCACAAAGAAGCTGACAGCACTGCAAGCCTCAGCTCTCAGCAGTGGCTTGGCTCACTGCCACCGCCTCAGAAATTGAGTGATACAAGCTTTTTTAGGTCCGTAAATCTTTCTTATGTATGCCTTTCTTCTGAAAATTTAAGATTTCCCGTGACATAAAAGGAAGAGAGATCCTAGCTCCTCCAGGGCATGCTGTGGTGCACAGGCAGGGGAGGCGGATGCCCTGAGAAGTCAGGGAATCAGAGGCGTTGGAAATGACTAGTTTTCACACATCTTTATTTCTCAGGAAGATGCTCTTGCAAGTCGTTGTTCAATACCCTACAGCCAAGGGGAACGTTCAAATAAGTAGATAAGTGAGAAATACTATCCCTGGATTGTAATTTTCTTCTGTGATCCTTGCAGAATTGGTCTCTGTCTAGTTCAGCTTGCATTTCACATCTACACGTGTATTTTTGTTGTTATTTTTTGTTTTTGTTTTTTTTTGTTTATAAGCCAGAGGATGCGTGTGCTTGCCTGAGAGATGGAGACGCAGGAGAGGAGAAAGCACCCCTTGATGGGGCCTGGTCACTGCCACAGTCCCATCTCCATTTCTCCATCCTCTTAGGATGTGGGGTGTGTGTATATGTGCCTGGCGTGTTTTTCAAGGCACTGGGCTAGGTTTCAAACTGTACTTAACCATGTAGACTCTGGCTCCCTTATCACCAGGCTATGGGACCAGCCCGCTAGGCATGTATTGTTGAGTGGGAAACAATGTTAACGAATAGAAAGTAAATAGATAGAATGTACTAGAATACACTGTTGTCTGATCTGGCATGGCAGATCCTGGTTTAAGAGACTAATCTGTAAGAGATGGATAGTGAAGGTGTATTCTACTAGATTGGTGACATTGAGTAGTACTAATCACTTTCTTTTTGATGCTCTCTTCCTATTTAATTTCAAGATAATCTTTCTAGCCTTTCTTTCTAAGTTTTTCTTTTTTTCCCCCTATTTGCTTTATGATACTGATTCTGTTTTGCTTTTTTCTTACTCTAACACACGGCCTAAAATTTCTGATTCAATCCTGAAGTGTTCAGTGTGTCTGTATGGTTGTATGGTTGAGTCTCACCTAGTGCTCATCAGAATCATCTGTGGAGCTCTTAAAAAAATAAAAAATCAGGGAACCAGCAGTTAGCGTAATGGCTATGTCGCTGGACTCCCACGTAGTCGACCGCGGTTCGCGTCTCGGACCCGGTGGCTTACAACTCACGCCGGGCGCGTGTGCGTGCGTGCCCAAGATCCCGAGAGGAGAATGGAGGAAAAGGGATTGTGGCGTGACCATCCCCCCTGGGGGGTGATTTCTCGCTTTCTGTCTCTATGTCTCTCTCTGTCTGTCTGGCGAGCGCACGCGCCCTATAGCGAAAAAACCTCTCCAAAAAAAAAAAAAAAAAAAAAAATCAAAATCAAAAAGCAGAGGTTTCTGAGCTCTGATCTAGACCGACTGAATCAGAATCTACAGGCATGGGACCTTGGCATAAATATATTTGTGAGAACCTAATAGATATCCTTTTTTTAGAGAGAGAGATATTTCATTATAGGGTGTGTGTGCTCACCAGAGAGACAGAGAGAGACAGAAAGTGAGAAATCATCCCCCCAGGGGGTGGTCATGCTGCAATCCCTTCTTCATTCTCCTCTCGGGATTTTGGACATGTGTATAACATGGGCCTAACGTTAGTTTTAAGCCACTGAGTTTGGGACTTGAACCACAGTCAACTGTGTGGGAGTCCAGTAATGTAACCATTATGCCATCTGCTGGTCCCATCCTCGCAGATTATAGTCTTACGTGTCTGCTCTGGGAAGCACCACCAGTAGGATGCTCATGGCCCCTGTCTGTATTTCTAGCCTACATTTTTCTACTGTGCGCCAAACAGGTACTCTGACTGGTTTCTCCTTCCTTCCTTCCTTCCTTTCTCTCTCTCTCTCTCTCTCTCTCTCTCTCTCTCTTTCTTTTTTAAAGAGAGATTTTTGTTATAGGTGCATGTACTTGCTGGAGACACAAAGAGAGACCGAAAAGGAGAAATTACTCTCCTGGGGGAATGGCCACACCACAGTTCCTTCTTTGTTCTCCTCTCAGGATTTTGGGCACGCATGCACACAGGCCTGGTGTGAGTTTCAAGCCACTGGGTTCGAGACTGGAACTGTGGCTGGCCGTGTGTGACTCCAGCAGCGTAACTGCTGTGCCATCTACTGGTCCCTTGACTGGTTTCTAGATATTTCTCCCTGAACTTACTGCAGGATCCTTTGACTCCTGTGTCCAAACCAGAGTCATTATTTTTCTTACCAGACTGTATTTTTTCTGTAGTCACTTTCCGGCTTTAAGACTGTCTTATTGAAAACCTAAGTGTGGGACCAGCAATTGGCGTAATGGCTATGTCGCTGGACTCCCACGTAGTCGACCGCGGTCCAAGCCCCGGACCCGGTGGCTTAAACTCACGCCGGGCGCGTGTGCATGCGTGCCCAAGATCCCGAGAGGAGAATGGAGGAGAAGGGATTGCAGCGTGGCCATCCCCCCTGGGGGGTGATTTCTCGCCTCTCTCTGTCTGTCTCTGTCTGTCTGGCAAGTGCACACGCCCTATAGCAAAAACCTCTCCAAAAAAAACAAAAAAAAAAAACATAAAAAGAAAACCTAAGTGTTACTCACATTCTCAATTGTTGTTCTACAAGTCACTCGTCCTGCCCCCGCTGCCTTGCCTCAGTTGAAACCACCATCACGTCTGGCCTGAATTGCATCCAATGTCCTAGCTGAGCTCTTGTTTTTCCCTGTTCTGGGCATTTCAGTCATTTTAGATAGTGAGAACTAAGAGTTTTGTTCAGGTTGCCCCAGGGGAAAGGGGGGTTATGTAGTGTAGGATCATGTTCTAGAAATCTGCCTCTGAGCAGCTGCACACTTACAGGGCAGCCCAGTAGCTGTTGTGGGGCATCACTGAATAAGAAGCGTGCTCTCCGGGCACCCTTTAGTGATCGTCAGCTGCAGCCAGCTTCCAGATGGTGGTCGTGGGAGCCCATCTTCCCAGTTGTGGCTAGAGGGGTGATAATAACAAATCTCTGACCTCTTTTTTTTTTTTTTTTCTTTGAGAGATTTTTGCTATAGGGCTCATGTGCTTGCTGGAGAGGCAGAGATAGAAAGAAAGAACTCCACCACCCCCTGGGGGGGCAGGGGGAGATGGCTACACTGCAGTCCCTTCTCCTCTAGTCTCTCTTTATTTTGGGCACATATTCACACACCCAGCGTGAGTATCAAGATGCCGGGTCCAGGACTCGAACTGCAGTCAACCATGTGGGAGTCCAGCACCTTAACCACTATTCCACCTGCTGGCCCAGGGATCTCTTCTTAAGGAGTTACTTAGGACGTTCTCAGAAGGAGCAGTGTAAAAGGCATGTGTATTAGCTTGTTGGCTCCTCCTTATGCCATCAGGCCTGGAGTATTTCTTCCTAAAGGGTGATACTTACTATGATCCTGCCTGCTCGAAATTTTTCCTTTCCTCTTTTTTACAGGAAAACATCACAATTCCTTAGCATGGCTTATGAATTTCCTTTGCGGTCTCATTCTTCTCCCTTTCCACCCCTAGCACTTCTGTGTTGCAGCCACCTTTCACCTGTCATCCTTCCTGCGCACACTATGTTCTCAGAGCCTCTGTCCTCCATCCCCACACAGGAAGGTCCCTCTTCCCCGTCTCTGGTTACGTCAGAGTGAATTCACTCATCACCACTGTCAGCCTTTCTTGACTTCTGGGCAGTGAGTTACTTCCTCATTTATGTTCTCTGTATTTTGTAGGGGCCTGTATTAAAGCCTTGTTGCATTACAACGTGTTTGTGTATTTGTCCATCTCACTTCAGATTTTGAGCTTATCTAGGATGGAGACCGTGTCTGTTCTGCTTATTCAACCCTCCTCTCTCCCCAGCTCATCCCATCTTTATTCAGTGTCTGCTTTGTGCCCAGCCTTGTGTCGTTGTAGAAATGTAGAAACAGGGCAGAGAGAGGTCTTCTGGTATTAGGTGTTTCCTTTTTCTTCTAGGTCGCGATATCATTGGGCTAGCGGAGACTGGCTCTGGGAAAACTGGGGCCTTTGCCTTGCCCATCCTGAATGCGCTGCTGGAGACGCCCCAGCGTTTGTTTGCCCTGGTTCTCACCCCGACTCGAGAGTTGGCCTTTCAGATCTCAGAGCAGTTTGAGGCCTTGGGCTCCTCTATTGGGGTGCAGAGTGGTAAGTGTCTTAGAGAAAAGGAATCCTAGAGTGATCGCAGAGAACGAGTGTGAAAGGAGAGTGGAAGAAAGCAGTCTTGGCTTGAGTTTTTGACTTAAGGAGTTGGTGGTGTACGCTAGTTTTGGGAAAGGTAATAATTGCACGGGAAGAACACATTTAACTAGAAATCTAGCATTGGCTTTAAAGTGGACTTTGGAAAAAATTAAGGATCTGTTTTCTATGTTCTTTTTCTCTCCGAAGCTGTGATTGTAGGTGGGATTGATTCAATGTCCCAGTCTCTGGCCTTGGCAAAAAAACCTCATATAGTAATAGGTGAGTAATTGACAAAGGTACAGACCCTGGCAATGAGGAGTTCATAAAATCTGCTAATGTTGGGTGGAAGGACTTGGAGGAACAGATTTTTGTAATCATGTTCTTAAAATTTCTTTGGCTAGGGAGATAATGTAACTTTCTTTCTGTCCTTGTTCTGAAATGTGTTTTCTTCTCAACCTTTCTTGGTAGCAACTCCTGGTCGACTGATTGACCACTTGGAAAATACAAAAGGTTTCAACTTAAGAGCTCTCAAGTACTTGGTCATGGATGAAGCAGACCGAATATTGAATATGGATTTTGAGACAGAGGTGAACTCTCGGTTACTTTCCTCCTCTTAGAGCATCTCAAGGTCCCTGCTTCAAAATGTGGTTCAGTGTCTCCTTGTTTTATGTAGAATAACACATCAATATGAGCTAACTGCCACAGCCCTGCTGCCTGTTTTCATGAACGTTCCCCCTTGAGGACAGGTGCTCTTCACGTTGTCATTGCCTCAGCACCCTGTTTTCTTATAGTCTGACCCTTCCTTCAGAGTTGAGAAGAATCAAGCCCAGATTTTCCTTTTCATTTTATTTGATTTCGACCTCTTTTATGCACCTTGAAGTATCTTTATTTTCTTTGTTGACTCACTCATCACAGCTTATTTAGTTAATTAACACTTATTCTTGAATTTTAGATTAGTTCTAGTCTACAACTTCAAACCCTTTTCTCTGAGTGGCATTATTTCTTTGATAGCATCTGGTAGGGTATCAGATACTATCTGGTAAGCTTTAGCTGAATGAATTGAATTTTTGAGTCCTGCTACGTAGCAATGCATTTCGCTTGTGAGTCTCGACCTCCTTCACTGCCTAAAATAGGTGCAGGTGTCCAGTCTAAATATTACATCAATGTCTTTTCCTCTTCATGCCTTAGGTTGATAAGATCCTCAAAGTGATTCCCCGAGATCGGAAAACTTTTCTCTTCTCTGCTACCATGACCAAAAAGGTGAAATTTACTAAGATTTCTTTTTTCTTCTTTATTAGGATCGGTACATAAAACAGTAACAACCACAACAGTAAGTAAAAATAGAAAGCGAGTATTTAGGAATCAGCATACTATTTTAGGTTTTCTTTCTTTCAGGTACAAAAACTTCAGCGAGCAGCTCTGAAGAACCCTGTGAAATGTGCTGTTTCCTCCAAATACCAGACGGTTGAGAAATTACAGCAATATTATCTTTTTATCCCCTCTAAATTCAAGGTAAAGTGTTTGCTTTGACCATTCCTGCCTCTCCCTGTCCTCACCAAAGCATCTTGAAACGTGTTGAGCCTTGTTTAGCTCAGAGCCGCAGCCCCGAGTGGAGTCTCTCCTGTTTGCTCTGGAGAGCACGCTGTGCTTGTGTTCCTCACCGATAAGTCGGCCATGCCAGGAATTCACCACGTATGAAGCCACGATAATGAAGCTGTGATGTAATCATAGAGCGTCTTCCTGTCCCCATCCTTTAAGGTTGTTTTTCCTTTGTCTACTTGTTTTGTGGCTTTTATGTCGGATGGAGACCCTAGTTTTGTGCTTTGATGGAAGCGCCTCTTTTGGTTGCTGAGTACAGATCTTCCTATACTTGGCTTTGGGGTGTCTGGAGGTGCGTGGTCCCCAGAGCTGCTGGTCAGGAAGTGCAGAGCTGGCGACTATGGTCTGGATAACTGAGAAGCAGTATCGGCTTCATCGTTACTTGATGGGTGTGCCAGGTCTCCATCCCTGTCTTCCAGGTTCAGTTATACGTATTGTTTTGGGTTTGTATCTTAGGACACCTACCTGGTTTACATTTTAAATGAATTGGCTGGAAACTCCTTTATGATATTCTGTAGCACCTGTAACAACACTCAGAGAACAGCTTTGCTACTCCGAAATCTTGGATTCACTGCCATCCCCCTCCACGGACAGATGAGTCAGGTAAGGACTGTTTGGCAGCATTAGCTGTGAACTAACTGGTGGCGTGAGGAAGATAAACCTTGTAACAGTAGCTTAGTACTAAGGACCTGCAGCGTTAATGCCGGTTTCCATAATTGTTCTAATTTAGTGAGCTTTGAAGAGTTGCTTTGGCTGCTTGCTTTCTTCTTTCAGGATAGCCAGAGGCTAAAATTAGAATATTTCATAGTTATTAGAACATGAGAGTATTGGTAGATTTGCTTGCTTTTGAATTATTTAGTCCTAGTGGTAATAGTTATTGTTGGTTTTTAAAAACACTAAGACATTTTATTAATAGTATGTGTTTGGGACCAGCAATTGGCGTAATGGCTACGTCGCTGGACTCCCATGTAGTCAACCGTGGTTTGAGTCCTGGACCCAGTGACTTAAACTCACACCAGGCATATGTGTGTGCGTGCCCAAGATCCTGAGAGGAGAATAGAGGAGAAGGGATTGCGGTGTGGCCATCCCCCCCGGGGTGGATGATTTCTTGCTCTCTGTCTGTCTCTCTGTCTTTCTGGTGAGCGCATGTGCCCTATAGCAAAAACCTTTCCAAAAACAAACAAACAAAAAACCCCAAAAAACCAGTATGTGTTTGGGAACCAGCAATTAGCGTAATGGCTATGTCGCTGGTCTCCCACGTAGTCGACCGTGGTTCGCATCCCGGACCCGGTGGCTTAAAACTCACGCTGGGCGTGTGTGCGTGCGTGCCCAAGATCCCGAGAGGAGCATGGAGGAGAAGGGATTGTGGCGTGACCATCCCCTCTGGGGGGTGATTTCTCGCTTTCTGTCTCTATGTCTCTCTCTGTCTGGCGAGCGCACGCGCACTATAGCGAAAAACCTCTCCAAAAAAAAAAAAAAAAAAACAGTATGTGTTTAAAGACATTTTAATAAGTGATTTCCCAGTTATCTTTTTTTTTTTTCTCTCTTAAAGACAGGGTCTCACTATGCCATTAACCTCCTGCCTCAGTCTCCTAAGTATCTAGGACTGTTGACTTTTAGGATTGGCTGGGAATTGAACCTGGGCTTTCCATGTGGCTTCAGCTAGTGTGTGCTTCCATGTCTGGACTGCGATGATCTTTCTGTCATGTTAAACAATCCCTCTTTCATCTTAATATTTTCTAACACAGGCCTTAGATATTTTTTGTAGCTCCCATATTTCTGTTTTGACTGTGAAGCCCCATACTGCACTTAGGGAGGAAAATCATTTAAAAATTCTTTTCATGGCTCTTATACTTAGTATGTCTATTTTGTATATCTCATTTTCCAAGATTAAAATTCTTATTTCTTTTTCATTCTCTCAGAGCAAGCGCCTAGGATCGCTTAATAAATTCAAGGCAAAGGCTCGTTCCATTCTTCTAGCAACTGATGTTGCAAGCCGAGGTTTGGACATACCTCATGTAGATGTAGTTGTCAACTTTGATATTCCTACTCATTCCAAGGTGAGTCACACTGGGATTTGACTCTATTTTTAGAGTGTGTTTCTTAGCAGAGTGTTTTCTGTCTTTCTTAGTTATAGCATAGCTTTTTGTCCTTGGTTAATTAAAGAGTACTTGATTGCCTCTTGCTTATCATCTTGAGCTCACCTACGTATGTAACATGACAGATACGAGCGAAGGTAGCCAAGGAGTTATCTGCTCACAGTCAGGGGGCAGATGTAGCCTATGCTGATCTGTTTCAGTCCCTATCCCTTAGAAATGACAGCTTGTCATCTTGGCGTGTCTTAGGGTTTCTCAGTCTTGATATTGTTAACATTTGGGGCCAGGAAATTCTTTGCTGCAAATGTCATTTTTTGTGTGATAGGATGCTTAGCAGTGTCCCTGGCCTCTTCTCACTAGATGACAGAATCACATGCTCTTGCAGTTGTGACTATCAAATGTATCCAGACATTACCAAATGTCCCCTGAGGGTGACAGAATAACCCTGGTTGAGAACTGCTATATCTCTTGTTTTGTAATTAACTGTTGGAGATAAGGTGCTGCCTCATTTGATTTTTGCAGTAACTGTGATTGGGCGTGCATTTCTATTCCTGTTTTATAAATAGAAAACCAGGGTTCAGAGAGGTTAGGTGATTTGCAAATAATTACGTAATTGGCAAGTGGTAAAACCTTCAGTACTGTTTTTCTGTATTCCACATTGCTTGTAACCATGTAGATATACTTTGTAGATTGGCCTTTGTATAAAAAAAGCATTGGATCATTTTTGTGCTGCAAGGAGAATAAAAAAAGTAGATTTGTGGGACTAGCAGGTGACATGGTGGTTACGACACTGATCTCCCATGAGGCTGATGTGTGTGGCTTGAGTCCCGGACCTGGCGGCTTACTTTATCACTTTCCCTCTCTCTGGTCAAATTAAAAAAAAATAATAAAGTTTTTTTAAAGGAGATTTATGTCAACAAATTGCTCAAACTGTTCTCTTCATATTCTAAGATGAATCTGTCTCCTTTCAAAAGTTGGCCACAAGACATTGTTTTTTCTTCTAACCCATAGAACTTGAATCTCTTCACGCTTTTGTTTCAGGATTACATCCACCGAGTAGGTCGAACAGCAAGAGCTGGGCGCTCTGGAAAGGCCATTACTTTCGTTACACAGTAAGTGACTCACCTGCAGGGTCACAGCGAGGTGGGGAAGGAGCAGGCCGTCGGAGGCAGGCTGACTGGGTCTTGGGCTGCTGTTTACTCTCTTAATCACTTAACTGCCTTGGCCTGGTTTTCATATTTGTACATGAAGATCTTGTATTTGTAGGATTTTGGTGAAAATTAGAGATAATATATGTAAAAGGTCTAGTATTGTATAACTGTTTCTGATTTAAAAAATAATTATTTCTTGCATGAACAAGAGACAGAGAGAACACCCCCAACTGGGTCTTTTTATTTATTTATTTTTTTTGAGAAAGATTTTTGCTATAGGGTGTGTGTACTCACTGGAGAGAGACAGAGAGACATCATCCCCATGGGAGATGGCTGCGCTGTAATCCCTTCTCCATTCTCCTCTCAGGATCTTGGGTATGCACGCACATGCGCCCGGCATGAGTTTTAAGCTGCCAGGTCTGGGACTTGAACTGTGGTCGACTATGTGGGAGTCCAGCGACGTCACCGTTACACCATCTGCTGGTCCCCAGGATCTTGACGCCACTATGCACCCCAGCTTCAGCTAGCCCCAGATCATGGACCGTAAACCTGGTGTATTCACTAGAAAGGTGTCTGAATGCAAATCCAGAATCCAGAGTCTTACCATGTGGGTTAGCCTCTCTGAGCATTTTCCATTTCACTCTGTGCCACTGGCTGGCCCCTTGATTTTTTTTTTTTCCCCTCTAAGGAACAGATTTTTATGTACCCAAGGCTTTTCTGTGAGTGAAGAGTAGTTTGGGTGACTTTTGAATGGGCCATGCACAAAGATTTAACTGAACTAGTATTTAGAAAAGGAATAATATGTTCAATATTGTTTCAGACTGTGGCTCGTTGTATTGTGTCTTATTATGTAGTTTGAGAGTGGCGAACAGTTGTATTATCAGCCGACCAAAGCCTGCCAGTTTTCCTTCCTCAGGTATGATGTGGAACTCTTCCAGCGCATAGAACACTTAATTGGGAAGAAACTGCCTGTTTTTCCAACACAGGATGACGAGGTTATGATGCTGACAGAACGCGTAACTGAAGCTCAAAGATTTGCTCGAATGGTATGCAGTTTTATTTCCTCACCAGCTTCTATGCCAAGAATTTTAATTATATGCCAGATGCTTCTTACTGTGTTAATCCTCAGAATAAACTGTAGGAGCTGGGTATTACTCCACATTTAAGATGAGCAAACTGTGTTGTAGAGGTATTGGGTAATTTGTTTTAGACCAAAACTACTAAATAGTTGAATCAGGGTTTGGACTTTGAGACAGCCTAACCAAAGCGACCTCATTCTCAGCCGCTGTTCATGTATCATATGTGGCAAGAAAATCATTGAACTTGAGGTCAGAGGCTCCAGCTGTGGACTAAGTGAGCTTGGGCACTTGGCCTGATTTCTCAAGATCAGTTCTTCCCCTGAAATTGAGAAGAATACTGTTGTGAGCTCCAGATGAGCTAGTAAAAGACTGCACAGTTACTACTAGTAGTAACAACAACAGTAGTGATGAGAAGATTCCAGAAAGCCCTTGGCAGACCTCTGCTTTCTAAAATTCTAGTTTGAGAACGGCATGACTTTGCCCATGGGTTGCTTTCTGAGTTTGGGTGTCAAAGTGTTTTTCTGTCTGCGTGGAATGCTAAAGTTTTATTTATTTCCCGAGAGAGACAGAGAGAGAAGCTCTCTAAGCAGAGTCTCATGCCACTATCATTCCCCAGCCTTTCCCAGCAGCCAGATTATCGGCACATGCATGTGCTCTGTCATGTACAAGTTGACCCAGGAACTGAACTCTGATTCTTCCATATGGCTTCCAGCATTGCAGAGCATTGAACCACTGCTGTGCCACTGGGTCCACATAGAATTTTTTGTTTGGTGGTTTTGTTTATAAGTGTTACTTACTCGACCAGCCTGGTGATGTAGTTAAATAAGGTGGTTGGACTCCACATAGCCAACCAAGCAGTTCAAGACCTGGATCTGCCGGCTTGAGAAACACACTGGGCGTGTACATGATCAAAATCTAGAGAGGAGAGTGGAGAAGGGATTGCAGCATGGCCGTACCCTCTAGGGGGTGATACCTCACTTTCCCTTCTCTCTCTCACTGTCTGCCTCTCTCCTAGTAAGTGCATGTATCCTATAGCAAAAGCTTTAAAAAAAATAATTGTTACTTGCGCATTGGGGGAAAAGTTTAGAAAATACAGAAAGGGTTAACATAATACTTACCTATTTTACTTTTATTTACCCATAATTAGACTTGAATTATATGCAACTTAACATTTTTCAGTTTTCAAATAAAGAATTCATGTGGTTTTTTTTTTTTTTTTTTTTGAGAGATTTTTGCTACATACTGGAGAGACAGAGAAACAGAGACAGAAACTGAGAAATCACCCCCCAGGGGGGATGGCCATGCCACAGCCCCTTCTCCATTCTCGAGATTTGGGGCATGTGTGCACATGTGCCTGGCATGAGTTTCAGTATGCCAAGTCTGGGACTTAAAATATAGTCAACCATGTGGGAGTCCAGTGCCTTAACCGCCACACCACCTGCTGGCCCCATGCGATTATTCCTTAATGGCCACAAAGGATTCCTTCACTTAAGTGACATGATTTACGTTGATAGGTCTTTATGCTTTATTCCATTGTTTTTGTTTTAACTGGTACTGTGTTGAATACCCTAGTATATGCACTTTGCATGTTCATCTTATTTCCTTAGAATATGTTTATAGAAGTTGTAGTATACATGAGGGACTAGCACTTAGCGTAATGGCTATGTCGCTGGACTCCCATGTAGTCGACTGCGGTTCGAGTCCTGGACCCGGTGGCTTAAACTCACGCCAGGCGTGTGTGCGTGCATGCCCAAGATCCCGAGAGGAGAATGGAGGAGAAGGGATTGTGGCGTGACCATCCCCCCTGGGGGGGTGATTTCTTGCTTTCCGTCTCTCTGTCTCTGTCTGTCTGTCTGGTGAGCGCACGCGCCCTATAGCAAAAAACTTTCTCTCTCTCAAAAAAAAAAAAGAAGTTGTAGTATACACGATTAAAATATGAATTCATTCAGAATGCCGAGTTACCTCCTAGAGAAGCTATAGCCGATTACACTGTCAGCAACAGTGTTTGTGAATTTCCTCACACCTTGGCCAATACTAGATATTAACCATTCTCTTAAATCTCTGCTTATCTGTCATGTGAAAATAGCTTATTTTAATTTTCATTTTTTTAAAATAATTATTTTATCTGTTAATTATTTTTTAATTTGACCAGAGAGGGAGAGGAAGGGAAAGTCAGAAAGCAAGCTACTCGGTCCAGGACTTGAACCATAATTGGCCATGTGGGAGTCCAGTATCCCAACCACTGCCGCCTGCTGACCCCTAATTTTCATTTTTTGATCACTAATGAAGTTGGCATTCTTGTATGTTTGGATTCAAGTCTTATACCTTTGCTCATGTCAGGTGCCAGGGAGTTCCTCAGTTTTGGTCGTAAACGGAGGGACTAGAATATGCTCTCGTGTGATAGGAACTCTTTTTTTTTTTGAGAGGCTTTTTGCTATAGGGTGCGAGCACTCGCCAGACAGACAGATAGAGACAGAGAGACAGAAAGCAGGAAATCACCCCCCAGGGGGGATGGCCACGCCGCAATCCCTTCTCCTCCATTCTCCTCTCGGGATCTTGGGCACGCACACACACGCGCCCGGCGTGAGTTTAAGCCACCGGGTCCAGGACGCGAACCGCGGTCGACTACGTGGGAGTCCAGCGACATAGCCATTATGCCAACTGCTGGTCCCTGATAGGAACTCATTTTCAACCCCATCCTTTTGACTTTCCCATAGGAGCTGAGGGAGCATGGGGAAAAGAAGAAGCGCACTCGAGAGGATGCTGGGGATAACGATGACACAGAGGGTGCTATTGGCGTCAGGAACAAAGTGGCTGGAGGCAAAATGAAGAAACGGAAAGGCCGCTAACCACTTCGCAGAGGCTCGAGTTACACTTTCTGTTCTCTGAGAGGATTAAACAAGTGAATGGAACCTCTGGCAGAGTTCTCACACTGAAGTCTGTCCAACTACGTCCACAGTCCACTCAGCTAATTCAGTGCTCATTCCCCTTTCTGTGTGTTGGAGGAAGTAAATACGTGTTACCGCAGGATACGTTTCTGTAGAGCTGATGGCAAGACCACCGTTGTTCAGCTTGGGTTCCTTGTGCATGGCCTGAGTGGACTGTGTTCTCCTATCACTTCCCACAGACCGTTGTGCCTTTCACCTGGAAGTCAAGGACTAGGTGGACGGAGCACCTGACCTCTAATTGTAAAGGGAAGAAGCTTTTACTTCTGTGCGTGCTACTTCAGCCTCCGCAGCTTGTGTGTCATTAGACCTGGTGTGAAACAATAAATTCAAATATTATTTTTAAAAGATTCAAACTCGTTGAAGATTTGGCGTTAGAGGGCTTTATGGGCTTAAGTAAGATCTTATGAATAGGTAAGAACCTGGCTGTGGTGGTTACACGACAAGTTGATTGTCCTTAATTTAAGCTAAACATTATTTCTGACTTAAAAATCGACAAAAGAACAAGACAATGGGTGGCTTCGAAAGGGAAGTCTCACAGTCTTGTTTAAACAAAGGTCGTGTTATTCTTGGGAACGGAGTGAAGTCCATCAGTAAGACTGCAGAGGGTTTTGGCTTTTAAAAGATATTTAATGTCGACTACAGGGTTTTTTTTAAGATTCTTGCATAAACTCACTTCCATTGTTCCTTGGGTTCAGCAGGTGGTGAGGAAGGGGTTTCTTAATGTAGGCTCCTGTCTTCAAGCGACAAGAGTAAAATCAGGATATATCAGAAATAGAGAGTAATTGAAGAAGCAGTTCTATCCACTTGTCAGTGTTGTGCATTGGCCACCGTCCTCTTTCTTTTGTCCCCATCTGTTGGTGGCCAGCAGTTCAGGAGGTGTAAAGTTGGGTCCTCTTTTGGACGCAGACAGGGCATCATGGAGCCAGAGTCGGGAGAGGGACGTATGGAGATCAGACAACTCTGAGCTTCCCAGCGATGAGGGGTAGATGCCTAGTTTTGTTGCCTGTAACAGGATTATTAGAAAACAGTGTATCTGAAGTGGCAGAACCAGGTAAACAGAATCTAAAGACTCTGATGGGTTAAGATTGGGAATGAAGTTTGGTAGAAAAGAAACTTCCTGTGTACCTTTTGAAAGAAAGTCCATGTTGCGGTGGTTGTATTATATTTCTTGAAGTATCTGCTGAGGAATGAAAAGTACACGTGGTAAATGCTTTAGTAGTCCAGGGTGAATTGTTCATTGCAGAAAGATACTTTTTAAAGATTTATTTTATTTTTTGGCTATAGGGTGCATGGGCTCACTGGAGAGACAGAAGAAGGGGAAGTGAGAAATCTCCACCCCCACCCTGGAAGAGAGCCGCACTGCAGTCCCTTCTCCTCCATTCTCCTCTTGGGATTTTGGGCATGCCTGCATATGTGCCTAGCATCTTTTTCAAGCCACTGGGATTTGAAGTATGCATTCGGCCATGTGGGATCCATCTGCCTTAGCCACCACGCCACCTGCTGGCCCAGATCTTTTTTCCAAAAAAGAAAAAAACTTATTTCTTCTATGAGTGAGAGAGACAGCACTTCCAACAGGGTCTTGATGCTTGAGCCAGCCCTGGATGCTGGGCGTGTGTGTGCCGGTGTACTTAGGGAGGTGTACAGACACAATCCGTGGGTCAGCCTTGCAGAGCACCACGTTTTATCACTGCCGTCCATCTTACTGTAACGAGATTGTCGTGAACAGTCGTGCATTGCTCAACAAGGGGATGCGTTCTGAGAATGTGTTGGGTGATTCCATGCGAACATCATGAAGTGTAGTCACACAAACCTGGTGGTATAGCCGACTACACATCTCGGCTACGTCCTATCACCTTATGGGACCACCTTCATATGTGTGGTCCGGCGTTTACCTAAATGTCATACAGTGTGTGACTGTGAGAAGATCTTTGTCAGTATGGGGGGTAGGGTGCTTTCTAACACAGATGTATCCCAAAAGGGGTGCCTATGGGTAAGACATTTTTTCTTTTAATTAATCAGTTAGATTATTTATTTTAATTTGATTGGGGTGGGTGGGGAGAGCAAGTAAGCTGCCAGATCTGGGACTCGAACCGCGGTTGGCCACATGGGAGTCCAGTGCCCTTAGCCACCTGTTGGCCCCCTGGGTAAGATATTTTTAATGAATTGAAATAAGGTACTTTGCTTTCTTCATTTAGTTTGCTCTGATTATCTTTTTCTTCCAGTTTCGTCGTAGGGCACTTGTGTTTGTCAGCGAGACAGAGCGAGAGAGAGAGAGGGCAAGTGAGAAATCGTTCCCCTAGGGGGAAGGCCATGTCATAGTCCCTTCTCCATTCACATCTCAGGATCCTGGCACGCATGCACACGTGCCTGGATTGTTTCTCAAGCTGCCAGGTCCAGAACTTGAACTGCACAGTGAACAATGTGGGACCTAGCTGCCTAACTGCTGTGGCACTGGCTGGCCCTTGGTCTGTATTTTATTGGTGCTCATATGTTTCATTTGAGTAAAGGATAAATTAAAGGAGTCAGGAAGCAATAAGAAGAAGGAAAAGAGAGGCAGATAGTTAAGTGGAGCCGTAGTTGTGACTGGTGAGTTATGCCTGCCACCTCAGGCTGATTCTGCAGTGACATTGTCTTTTCCTTTTTTTATTTTTTTTAAGAACTTTCTTATTTAACTTTATTTATTATTATTATTATTATTATTGTTAATTTGACCAGAGGGAGACAGAGAGTGAGAGAGGGAAAGTAAGGAAGCAAGTTACCAGGTCCAGGACTCAAAACACAGTCGGCCATGTGGGAGTCCAGTGCCTCTAACCACCATGCCACCTGCTGACCCTGACATTGTATTTTCCTGATGGGACCCTCGAGGGTGGCTTGGGCTTGCGGGTCCATCCCTGAGCCAATGGGGTTGCTCAGTGAAGGACTGCAGAAGCAAGCTGAGATAGAGTCGGGGTACAGTTGGAGTAAGGAGGAGAGATTGGTATAACCTGAGGGATGTCTGAACTTGAAACAGGCAGTGGCCTTTTACTGGGGTCTGTGGACCTCTGAGGTGTATGCATATTTCTGGCGAGGCTGAAAAGATTAAAGGCCACTGCTCTAAAGCAGAACTATTGTCTCTAAAATAGACGTAATTATGCTTTGTTAGGATGGGAAGAGAGGACGCTAATGGGAGAAATGTGAGCAACATGCCATAGATCCAGAGCATAAAGGGAATCCCAAACAGGAAAAGCAAAGATGTCCTTGTGAAGGGCAGGAAGCACAGAAGTAAGTGAACGTGGTCCATCAGTAAACGAGAACCAGGCCTGTGGGTTTGCACTGTTCATCAGAGCATTCCTTGCACTCCGTTGCCCTCTCAGGTAGGGGTTGTCAACCTCTTGATCTGTTAGGACCTGAGCTGTGCAGCAGGAAGGGGGTGGTAGGCGAGCAAACGAAGCATGTGCATTTACAGCTGCTCCCCATCACACGTTCTGGCCTCAGCTCTGCCTCCTGTCAGATCAACAGCAGCATTAGATTCTTACAGGAGCTTGAACCTTGTTATGGACTGTGTGTGAGGGTTGAGTGTTCCTTATGGGGATCTACTGCCTGATACCTGAGGTGGAGCTGATGCTAGTCCTGGGGAGTGACTATGGTATTATAGTATAATTATGGTAACTCATAATTATTTCATTATATATCACAGTGTAATAATAGAAATAAAGTGTACTGTCAGTGTAATGTGTTCGAATCATCCGGAAGCCACCCTCTGTCTGTAGAAATAATTATCTTCCATGCAACCTGGTCCCTGGTGCCAAAAAGAGTGGGGACTGCTGCTCTAAGGCAAGATTGAGGCCTTGCCAGTGAAGCCCTCACTGAGATGTGTAGTACTGATTTCCTGGGGTTGCTGAAACAAAGCACCACGAGGTGGGTAGCTTAGAAACGTTATCTCAGGTCTGAGTTCTGGGATCTGTGGACCCCTGAGGTATACGTGTATTTCTGGGGAAGCAGAAAAGACTAAAGTCAAGGTGCTGGTCATCTGGAAATTCCAGAGAAGGTTTTTTTTTTGTTTGTTTGTTTTTGTTTTTCTTCCCCCTGTGAGCGAGCACACTTTATTGGGAAGCAGAGTGCTGCACTGGCCGGTGACCGGCAGATGAAGGTGGCCCAGTGGGCGTCCTCCACGTCACGCTCCAGCAGACACACAGGAGGTTTGTAGTAAAAATCAATCGGAACATGGATCCCCCTGGGCACTTTCCCAACCTTGCTCCTCACCGGGGTCAGGACAGCTGCCAACCACTTTCCTGAAGGTGACGGAGGTTCACTAGAGATAAAGCCCCTCAGGGGTGCCTTGTTTGTTTATAAAGAACATTTTCCTTAGATTTTTTTGAAGTCTTCCTTTGTTGTTTTCAGTCTGCATTCTCTCAAGGCCATCACAACAGCTTCTGGACAAATTGCCTTGATGTCGGCACCGGACAGGTCATCTTTAGCCATGATCAGGTCGTCCAGGGTTATGTCATCGGCCAGCGGCCTGCTTGTGTGAATCTTTTTATCAGGCAGGGGGGACTTAATCTTCCTGTCACTGCAGCCTGGTCTAATAAGCACTGGATCCAAAGTCTCTTTTGGGTTTGTGGCCAAAATAACTTTCACATCTCCCCTTGAATCCAATCCATCCAGCTGGTTCAACAGTTCCAACATTGCTGAATTTCTCTTTCACCACCGGAATTTGAGTCCTCTCTTTTGGTCCCAGTGGCATCGATTTAATCAATAAACACGATGGATGGTGTATGTTCTTCAGCAACTCGAAACAGCTAGTTCGGGCCCATCACCCAGGTACTGAATTTCAGAGCCGACAACTCTCAAGAAAGTAGCAGAAGTTTGGTTTGCAACTGCTTTGGCCAACAAAATTTTACCTGTGCCAGGCGGACCGTAGAGAATGACCCCCTTAGGGGGCTTTATACCATCTCTTCATAATATTCAGGATGGGTGAGAGGAAGCTCCACGAGTCCTTAATCTGGATTTGGTTGTCCAACCCCACAATATCAGCATAGGTCTCCTGCGGGGCCTTTTCCACCTTCATCACTGTGACCAAGGGGTCCGTGTCATCCATCAGCAACCCATCACTGCATGCACCTTGTGGTTGAGCAGGACTGAGCAGCCTGGTTCCAACAGATCCTTGTCTGCAAATGAAAGAATGCTGACAGTGTTCTGAGCCCACAGATGTAGACGCGATGGCATGATTGTCATCAATGATCTCTTCCAAGGTTCCTACCGACATCAGGGTTCCCCTCAGACCATCCACCTTTGATCTTCCCTCCTCTTGCTTTTCTTCTTATGGTTTCCTCTGTTCCTGATTTCTAACGAATTCTTCCATGAGAAGGTAGTCTTTAATTCTAATTTTAATCATTTTAACCGGCAGTGTATGAGGTGTCACTAGTGGCAGTTTGCTGTCAGCATCTGGTCCCTTAGTTTTCTTTTGTTCCCCAGTCTAGTTTGGACAGGAGCTTCATACTTCTTTCTCTTGTCCCTGTCATCCTTGCCCCCTCCAGGACCATGACTGTCACTCTGACCCATCTTGCTTAGGTGCTTTCAGAGAAGAATCTGCCCTGGCATCTGGTGGTTACTGACAATCCATGGTGTCCACTGGCTTATGACAACATAACCTTGATCTCTGTCTTCATGTAGCCTGCCCTGTGTATCTTCATGTCTTCACAGAGCCTTCTTAGGAGGGTATTAGTTAATGGGATTTAGGGTGTACCTTAATCCAGTATGATCTCATTTTAACTAATACATACAAAGATCCCATTTCCAAACAAGGTCACTTCTGATTCTGGATAGATTTTGGAGAGACATTTATTCAAGCCAGTATAAGGTGTCTTAGTGGGCTCTACCACATTCTGGGGGTTTAAGATTGCATTGTGGGATAGAACTGGTTACAGAAAAAATGGACAAGACAGGCGAGGTCTTCGAAAGTAGTGGGACCAGTAGAAGTACAGAACTTTAGAGTGACACTCTCTTAAATGTAAATGGCCTTCACAGTTAAGATGCCACAGGCTCTAAGACAGGAGTGGGGCAGGGGTTCTGACCTTCTGTTCCCTTCTTGGTAAAATTCCTTAGCTCTAATTCATGAGTAAAAAACCTCAGCTTCAAAACAACCTCTCCTCACCCCATTTGTAAAGAAAGCTAACTTCTCGGGACCAGCAGTTAGCGTAATGGCTATGTCGCTGGACTCCCACGTAGTCGACTGCGGTTTGGGTCCCGGACCCGGTGGCTTAAAACTCACGCCGGGCGCCCCTGGGCCAGGATCTCCGAGGGAGGACTGCCCCCAGTAGTTCCAGCCCCGGGACCCCCAGGCCAGAGCCCCCTCTTTCAGCCAGGAACGCCCTCAGTTCATCCACACCACACCCCCATCTTTCGACCCCTGGGCCAGGATCTCCGAGGGAGGACTGCCCCCAGTAGTTCCAGCCCCGGGACCCCCAGGCCAGAGCCCCCTCTTTCAGCCAGGAACGCCCTCAGTTCATCCACACCACACCCCCATCTTTCGACCCCTGGGCCAGGATCTCCGAGGGAGGACTGCCCCCAGTAGTTCCAGCCCCGGAACCCCCAGGCCAGAGCCCCCTCTTTCAGCCAGGTACATTTTTTTCCTTTTTTTTTTTTCTTTCTCTGTCCTGTTATCCACATCTTTCAATTGTAAATTTCTCTCTTCTGATCAACACACAGGAACGCCCTCAGTTCATCCACACCACACCCCCATCTTTCGACCCCTGGCGAAATCGCGCGCCATGCTAGCACGCGGCGTGCGACTTTTTCTTTATTCTACATATTATTTTCTTCCCAGTTTCCCAATCCTCACATCCTTTACCTGCACCATCCCTGGATGTCCAGATAGGTCTAGAATTACAATTCTGAAACATTCTAGCATTTTAAGACTCTCTAGAATCCTCCAGTTCCCTGAAACACCTGTGAAGAAGGAGATACATTTCTTTGGACACCGGAAGTGAATACTTTTTCTTGGTTTATATTACTAAACACAATTGAAGATAGACTTCGGCTGTCTCCATTCCATATCAGAAAGGAAACACACTTGCTTCTATTAGAAGAAACCTTCTCGTAAAAGGTTTTTCAAAGGGAACACATCTTCCAATGGGTAGAAGTACAAGAACCTCAGGCCTGAATAAAGCAGGAAATATGTCTCCATCAAAGGAACACAGTAACTCCCTTCCTGTTCCTGAAAAAATTGAGGACGTTACCAAAATGTCCGAGATAGAGTTTAGAACATTAATGTTGAACAAGTACTATGAGCTGGAACAGAAAAGAGACAATGAATTACAGGAGATGAGAAAGTCCTTCAACGATATGAAGGAAGAAATTCTCAGGAAGAATAATACTGAACTATTAGAGGTGAAATCTGAAATACAGGAAATCAAAAACTCTCTTGAAAGTATTAAAAGTCGAATAGACCATGCTGAAGGTCGAATCTCTGATGTAGAAGATAAAACTTCTGACCTAGAGAAAACCACCAAAAAGATAGAGAAAATAACAAAAAAACATGAAGATAATATACGAGAATTACTAGATTCCATTAGACGTCCTAACGTCTGCATAATTGGTATCCCAGAAGGTGAAGAAACTAATAAGAGCATGGAAAACCTATTCCATGAAATCTTGGAAGAAAATTTCCCAAGCATAGAGAGGCACTCCAACATCCAGACCCAGGAAATTCAAAGGACACCAAATAGAATCAACCCAAGAAGATCTTCCCCAAGGCATATCATAGCCAGACTGGCTAAGACCACAGATAGAGATAAGATACTAAAACTAGCAAGAGAGAAACGACAAGTGACTTACAAAGGTCACCCCATCAGGCTAACACCGGACTTCTCAACGGAAACAATGCAAGCAAGGAAAGAATGGGAAGATGTATCGAAAGTGTTAAGAGACAAACAATTTCAACCAAGACTATTGTATCCTGCAAGATTATCCTTCATATGGGATAAAAAGATTAAAATCTTCTCAGACAAACAAAACCTGAAAGAATTTGCCAGCACCAGGCCAGCTCTCCATGAAACCCTGAAGAAAGTACTCTTCCAGGATAACTAAAGAAGTAACAGCCAGAAACAAAAGAGTAAAAGGCAAATAAGACAATGGCCAACTTAAATGCCGGGACAGATCCATTAACATCAATAATAACATTGAATGTTAATGGATTAAACTCTCCAATCAAGAGACACAGACTGGCTGAATGGGTTAAAAAACAAAAACCCTCTATCTGTTGCCTACAGGAAACCCACTTCATGGATAAAGATATACATAGACTGAAAGTGAAGGGTTGGAAAAAGATTTTCCATGCAAATGGGAACCAAAAAAGAGCTGGAGTTGCAATACTGATCTCTGACAAAATAGGCTTTAAAACAAAAACTGTTCGAAGAGACAAAGAAGGGCACTATATTGTAGTAAAAGGATCAATCGATCAAGAAGATATAACGCTTATTAATATCTATGCGCCCAACACAGGAGCACCCAAATATGTGAAGGAAAGACTGCTAGATCTAAAAAGGGAGATAGACTGCAACACACTAATTGTTGGAGACCTCAACACTGCACTATCCCCCCTGGATAGATCATCTAGACAAAAAATAGGTAAAGAGATAAAAGATCTAAATGATATCATAAATCAAATGGACTTAACAGACATCTATAGAACTTTCCATCCTAAAACCTCAAGATACACTTTTTTCTCGCCGCCACATGGAACATTCTCGAAGATTGACCACATCATTGGGCACAAAGCAAGCCTCTACAGATTCAAAAGCATAGAAACTATACCCAGCATCTTCACCGACCATGATGGAATTAAACTTGAGTTTAATTTCAAGAGAAATCCTCAAAAATACTCAAATACATGGAAACTTAATAACCTACTCCTGAATGACTCCACAACTACTGAAGAAATAAAGACTGAAATCAAAAGGTTCATGGAAGCCAATGACAATGAGGACACGAGTTTCCATAATCTTTGGGACACTGCTAAAGCAGTCATAAGAGGGAAGTTCATAGCAATTAGTGCACATAAGAGGAGCATGGAAAGAAGGCAAATGGATCACCTAACATCATGCCTCACAGAATTGGAAAAGCAACAGCAAAAAGATCCAAAAAACTCCAGGAGAAAGGAAATAATAAAGATACGAGCAGAAATAAATAAAATAGAAAATAAACGAACTATACAGAAAATAAATGAAAGTAAAAGCTGGTTCTTTGAAAAGGTAAACAAAATTGATACACCACTAGCGAGACTTATTAAGAAGAAGGGAGAAAAGAACCAGGTGAATCAGATCTGCAATGAAGCAGGCAAAATAACAACAGACATAGTAGAAATAAAAAACATTATTAGGGGATACTATGAACGTCTGTATGCCAAGAAACAAGATAATTTGGATGAGATGGACAAATTTCTGGACAGGTATAATCTACCTAGATTGAGCCAGGAGGATATAGAAAGTCTGAATAGGTCCATAACAAGCCAGGAGATCAAATCAGTTATAAATAACCTCCCAACAAAGAAAAGCCCTGGCCCTGATGGATTCACCTCTGAATTCTACAAAACTTTCAAAGAAGAGTTAACCCCCATTCTGCTCAAGTTATTTCTAAATATCCAAAAGGGTGAATCTCTCCCTAATTCATTCTATGAAGCCTCTATCACCCTTATCCTTAAAACTGATAAGGACAGGACAAGGAAGGAAAACTATAGACCAATATCCCTGATGAATATAGACGCGAAGATTCTCAACAAGGTACTAGCAAATCGTATACAACAACTTATCAAAAAGATTATACATCATGATCAGGTAGGCTTTATCCCAGGAATGCAAGGTTGGTTCAACATACGCAAAACCATAAATGTAATACACCATATTAATAGGAAGAAAGATAAAAACCATATGGTCATATCAATTGATGCAGAAAAAGCATTTGATAAGATACAACATCCCTTCATGATCAAGACTCTCAGCAAAATGGGCATAGAAGGGCCATTTCTCAACACAATAAAAGCTATCTATGAAAAACCCATAGCGAACATCATCCTCAATGGAGAAAAGCTGAAAGCTTTTCCACTAAAAACGGGTACAAGACAAGGATGTCCACTTTCTCCACTCCTCTTCAATATAGTACTAGAAGTCTTGGCCATTGCAATCAGAAAAGAGGAAAAAATAAAAGGCATTCAAATAGGAAAAGAAGAGGTGAAGCTCTCTCTATTTGCAGATGACATGATTGTATACATAGAAGACCCAATGGTTTCCATAAAAAAATTTCTGGAAGTAATACATGAATACAGTAACGTTGCAGGATACAAAATTAATATCCAGAAATCTATAGCATTTCTGTATATGAACAACAGGCAGACTGAGATGGAACTGAAAAAAGTTGTTCCATTTACCATAGCCACAAAAAGTATAAGATACTTAGGGATAAATCTAACTAAAGAAGTTAAAGACCTCCACAAGGAAAACTATGAGAAGATAAAAAAAGAAATTGAAAATGACACAAAAAAGTGGAAGGACATCCCATGTTCCTAGATTGGAAGAATTAATATAATCAAAATGGCAATTTTACCCAAATTAATCTACCTATTTAATGCAATGCCAATCAAAGTACCAGACACATTCTTCACAGCTCTAGGAAAGACAATCATAACGTTTGTCTGGAATCATAAAAGACCCCGTATTGCCAAAGCAGTTTTGCACAAGAAGAATGGAGTGGGCGGCATCTCACTCCCTGACCCAAAAATATACTACAAAGCTGTGGTAATCAAAACAGCATGGTACTGGCACAGGAACAGACAGGTGGACCAATGGAACAGAATAGAGTCCCCAGAAATGAATGCTCAAACATACAGCCAACTGATTTTTGACAAGGGGCACCAGTCAATCCTGTGGGAAAAGGATAACCTCTTCAGCAAATGGTGCTGGCAAAACTGGATCTCCACTTGCAGAAAGATGAATCTGAATCCCTACCTCTCACCTCTGACAAAAATAAAGTCAAGGTGGATCAAAGATCTAAACCTAAGACCTCAAACTATAAAACTGCTCCTGGAAAACACCGGGGAAACTCTGGGAGACATTGGGGTAGGGAAAAACTTCTTAAATAAGACTCCCAATGCACAGTCTATGATCCCTAAAATAGACAAGTGGGATTACATCAGACTAAGAAGTTTCTGCATGGCAAAAGACACAGTGATTAGTGTGAACAGACAGCCCTCAGAATGGGAAAAGATTTTTGTAAACTATGCATCAGACAAGGGACTGATAACCAGAATCCACAAGGAACTCAAGCGGCTGTTTTGGAAAAAGACAATCAATCCTATTAAAAGATGGGAGAATGAGTTGAAAAAACCACTTTCTAAAGATGACATACGAATAGCTAAAAGGCATATGAAAAAATGCTCAACATCCCTCATTGTAAGAGAAATGCAGATCAAAACAACAATGAGATATCACCTAACCCCAGTCAGAATGTCTAAGATTAAAAAAACAAAAAATGATAAGTGCTGGAGGGGGTGTGGTGAAAAGGGAACTCTCTTACACTGCTGGTGGGACTGTAAATTGGTACAACCACTGTGGAGAACAATTTGAAGATTCCTCCAAAATCTACAAATAGAACTACCATATGATCCAGCAATCCCACTCCTAGGTATCTACCCGAAGGACAGAAGAATACTTAATCGAAAAAGTGCTTGCACATCGATGTTTATTGCGGCACTTTTCACGATTGCTAAGTCATGGAAACAACCTAAATGCCCACGAACTGATGAATGGTTAGAAAAACTGTGGCACATATACTCAATGGAATACTATTCATCCATAAAAAACAACAAATCCCTGACTTTTGAAAGGAAGTGGATGAATATGGAAGACTTACTGTTGAGTGAAGCAAGCCATGCTATGAAGGAGAGACATTGTATGTCCCCACTTAATATATACCGAGTGTCTGCACTCTAAATGTGTATATATATATACACATATATATTTGTATTTATATGTATATATATATTTTTGAAACCATTCTGCTTCTGTTGTTATAGAGTTTTAAAATTATACAAAATTATAAGACATATTTTGAACATTATCTTTAAAATTCAGTATTTTGAGATCTTGAAAGTTGTTTGTAAACTGTCAAGAATTATGGAGTATGAGCTAAAATTTTTTGCTATGTAAAGTAAATGTGGAAAAATGTAAAAATAAAAAAAATAAAAAAATAAAAAATAAATAAAAAAAAATAAAGAACAAAAAAAAAAACAAAAACAAAAAAAACAAAAACTCACGCCGGGCGCGTGTGCATGCGTGCCCAAGATCCTGAGAGGAGAATGGAGGAGAAGGGATCGCGGCGTGGCCATCCCCCCTGGGGGGTGATTTCCTGCTTTCTGTCTCTCTGTCTCTGTCTGTCTGGTGAGCGCATGCGCCCTATAGCAAAAACCTCTCAAAAAAAAAAAAAAAAAAAAGAAAAAGAAAGCTAACTTCTATGAGTTAAGGGAGTATCTTGCATTAGTCACGTAACCAACCCAGAGAAGAGTTCCCCCTTAATTCTCATCTGGTCATAAGCCGGTGATCAGTATAGTCCTCATTGTCTCCAGCCTTCCTGGTACTGGCCAGCCTGGCTCTACTTCCTCTGTGCAGAGCTGAGAGTGAGGGTGAGGAAAACACTTCCCTAACTTAGGAAGGAGTCCTGGGATCCCAGCGACAGGGTTTCAGTCAGGCAGGCTGTTTTGGTGCAAAGGTTCCAGAGAACCATGGACTCATGTAAGGACTGAGGGGATTCTAGTCATCACTGACGGGTCCAGGCTCAACCAAGTTATGGTGCTTTTTTCCCCAGTCCCTTGAAACTGGTGAATATCCTAGAACTTGGCCAACTCTTTAAGGACATCTGGTGACAATGTGAGGGCTTTCCAGGTAGCTTTCTGCCTGCAGAGGTGTCCACAAACCTAAATCTGTGATTCTGTCTACACCAGGTTCCTCAAAGCCAGGGAAATGAGACCAGGAACGAACTGCAGGCCTGTGGTGTTGCTTACAGAAAAAGAAGCATTCCAAGTTATAAAAGCAGGTAAGGAAATGACACCAAGAATGTCCCCAAGAGTAAGTGACAGGATTTATAAGAAGTTCTCAGCCACATAGTTCTTAAGGTGAAATCCAGCCTCTGGGCAGATAAGTCAGGGTGTGAGTCACCCTTCTTTAGCTGGAATGACAAGAGACCCAGGCCACAGCACTAGAGATTCAGGGGTTACCCACACCCACATTCCTTTTCAGGCCTCGCCTGTCCCAGGTATGCACTAAGACTGCAGCTAAAAATAACTGCAGAAACCTGAAGTCTGGGAAACAGCACCGAGCACTCTCAGCTGGAGTAGAGAGCTGATTTGTGCCAGGTGGAGGGAGACAGGTAGAAAGTGGGCTCGGGCCGAGACCACGCAGTCTCTAGGATGTGCGCCCTGATGTCTGTTCACGCTCCCGGAGCGTTTGTCTGCGCATAGCCATCCGTTCTGATACCTCCCTGGTGGAGAATGGCTCCTGCCACTGTCGCCATCAGTAACCTGCTGACGCCCTCTCAGTGGGGGCTGAGTGGAGCAGGAGGAACACAGAACAGGCAGCAGGAGTGGGGTGTTGAGTTGTGTGACCTCGCGGGACTTAGCATTCCTCTCTGAACTTGGAATTTTGTTAACATGGAAGTGAGACCACCTCTTTCACAGATAGAATATCTCGTTTTAAAAATTGTGTTTCCTCCTCGCCGCTCTTGCAGTGTCTACCCTGTCCTAGCCACTGCCTGGTACTGGGAGGATGGTACTGAAGGAAAAGTCAGACACCGTCTTCCCTGAACCCGCTCTGAGTGCTGTGTTGGGATTGTGCTTGCCTGCAGTGCAGGGAACATGACTTACTCATGGCTGGAACTTTCACATCTCGCGGGGCCCAGCACACAGTGAATGCTCACAGTCTTGTCATTTTCCGAAACCTTCTGTGTGTTGGGAACTTTCTGTGCACTGCCACTAGTGCTTCGAACAGCTCTGGAAGGACCGTTCCTATCCTATCATGAGCTACGCAGCATCTGCCAGGTCTACCCGCTCCTGGCTGTGAGGTCTCCAGCATGTTACTCAGCTATTTTATGCTCTAATTGCCTCATCTGAAGGAACACAGTAATAGTACCTGCCTTCTGGCGTGGGGAAGTTTAAGTGAGTTGTGCTGTGGCTCGTGATAGCGATCAGTGTTAGCCGCCATAATCACTGTTATTGTTCCTACAGATGAGGAGTGGCTGAGTAGCCTGCCCGGGTCATCCAACTGGAAAGGAGCTGAGTGAGAATCTGAAGTCAGGGCTAGCAGGTAGCATGGTGGTTGGAGCGCTGAACTCCCATGGCCGACTGCAGTTCAAGTCCTGGACCTGGTGACTTGCTTTCTCACCTTCCCTCTTTCTGTGGTGAGTGCATGTGTTCTATAGCAAATTAAAAAAATAAAAATAAAATAATTCTTAAAAAAAATCTGAAGTCAAATTTGATTCCAAGCCCCTGCTCTTTACTCTTAACATACTGTTGGTGATGTGTGTGTATGTCTCTCTGTGTTGTGAGCATGTGCGTGAGTGTGTATTTATGTATACGTGTGTGATTGTATAATTCCATATTATTTATCATAACAAATGTGTATTAAGTGGGTGACTGAACCATCATTGTAGTATTTTTCCCTCTTTGGAATGTACTGAGTGACAAATAATGAGTTTACATGAATGAGCTTTCAGACCCCAACCTGTTTTAGAAGCCACAGTAGCCAGAGCAGCAGATGGCATAATGGTTTTGTCGCTAGACTTCCACATAGTTGACTGAGCTTCGAGTCCCAGATCCGGTGGCTTAAACTCATGCCTGGCACATGTGCATGCGTGCCTAAGATCCTGAGAGGAGAATGGAGAAGGGATTGTGGTGTGGATCCCCCCCAGGGGGTGATTTCTTGCTTTTTGTCTCTCTCTCTGTCTGTCTCTCTGGTGAGTGCACAAGCCCTATAGCAAAAATCTCTCTAAAAAAAAAAAAAAAAAAATGAGGGGCCAGCAAGTGGCGTGGTGATAGAGGCACTAGATTTCCACATGGCCAACCACGGTTCGAGTTCTGGACCTGGCAGGTTGCTTTCTTGGTTTGCCTTTCTCTCTCTGTCTTTCAGGTCAAATTTAAAAAATAATAATGACAAATGGAATTAAATAAATAAATAATTTTTAAAAAAGGACATTTTTGGGACCAGCAGATGGCATAATGGTTACGTCGCTGGACTTCCATATAGTTCGAGAAGTGAATCTGGTGGCTTAAAACCCACCAGGTTTGCGTGTGCATGCCCAAGATCCTGAGAGGAGAATGGAGAAGAGATCGTGGCATGGCCATCCCCCTAGATGGTGATTTCTCCGTTTCTGTCTCTATGTCTTTCTCTGTTTCTCTGGTGAATGCACATGCCCTATAGCAAAATTCTCCTTTAAAAAAGAAAAAGAAAACATGACCTTTTCATTTCCACCAGTAGATGGCAGAAGGGAGAAAAGGGAGAGTTTTAATTTCAGAGTGATTAGTAGTGGATAGTGCCTGAGACAGTGGCAGATTGAAAGGGCTTTTTGTGTGAAGGTTGGTCCACAGCAACTAAGGGGTAGAGGTCAGTGTGAATCTGAGAACAGGTATTTAAAGGGAGTCAGCCTTCAAGAAGAGCTCTGAGATCAACCCAGAAGGTGGGCCTGGAAAAACCTAAGAAAGGTCATGTGTCACTTAACCATGAGGGGACATTCTGAGACTTGCCTTACTAGTTGATCTTGTCATTGTGAGAACTTCTAGAGTGTACTTACACAAATCTCGTTGGGACAGCCTGCTACACACCTAGGCTTTGTGGTGGGGCCTGTTTTTATTTATTTATATATATGTGTGTGTGTGTGTGTGTGTGTGTGTGTGTATTTGTACATTTATAATGGTGTTTGCTTTTGAACAAGTGATTCTTTTTATTATTTTTAAAGTTTATTTAGGGCCAGCTGGTGGTGTGGTGGTTAAAGCAGCTGGATCTCGCAGGCCAATGGTGCCTTGGGATTTGGGATTTATATATATATGTGTATATATGTGTGTGTGTATGTATGTATGTATATATATATGTGTGTGTATATATATGTAGATCTGTGTATATATATACACACATACATATATGTATATATTCATACATGTATGTATGTATATGTGTATGTGGTCAGCCATGTGGGAATCTAGTGCCTTAACCACCATACCACCTGCTGGCTCCACCTATCATAATCTTATAGGACCACCATCGGACATGTGGTCTGTCATTGCTTAGGGAGCATATGACCACAGACTGAGCTCAGCATAAGGAGAAGAGACGCTGAGTCCCACTGTTCCTTTTACTTCCCAGCCCCACGCCATGTCCCTCCAGCTGTGTTCTTTCCCATTGTCTACCTTCCTTCCTAGGAGGTTGATAAAGTCTTCAGTGGCGCTCTGGGTCCCACGGAGCAGCAGCAGCGGCAGGTGTGGTGGGCGGATGTGCCAGGCCTCTCAGCTCTCACTGACTTGGCTCTTTGCCCATTCCTTCAGAGAAGTCTACTGGTAACCCCGCTGGGTCCTCGACAGCTTAGAGACTAACCAAAGCTGCTGGATCCCGTGCCAGCTTAAAACCAACATCTCTGTTGTGCTTTCTGGGTGGGTCGAGAGAGTGGGGACTATCATGAGGTTCTTATCTGACATGTTCCTATTTGTACATTTATAATGGTGTTTGCTTTTGAACAAGTGATTCTTTTTATTATTTTTAAAGTTTATTTAGGGCCAGTTGGTGGTGTGGTGGTTAAAGCAGCTGGATCTCGCAGGCCAATGGTGCCTTGGGATTTGGGGCATGCAGAAACACACCTGGCACGCACACACTGGGTCCAGACTCGGGTGTGGCTGGAAAAACACGTCAGGTGCATGTATATGCATTCCCAAAATCCCAAAAGGAGAAATGGCAGAGAGGAGACTGAGGTGTGGCTTTCCCTCATGAGAGCTGTTTTTCTTTTTCTTTTTTTTTTTTTTTTGAGAGTTTTTTTGGCTATAGGGCACGTGCATTCACACCCTATAGCCAAAGAAAGACAGAAAGACAGAGAGAGACAAGAAGCGAGAAATCACCCCCCGGGGGGATGGCCACGCTGTAATCCCTTCTCCTCCATTCTCCTCTCTGGATCTTGGGCATGCACACACATGCGCCTGGCGTGAGTTTAAGCCATTGGGTCCGGGACTCGAACCACAGTCGACTACGTGGGAGTTCAGCGACATAGCCAGCACGCCAACTGCTGGTCCCAAGGGCTGCTTTTTCACATTCTCTCTCTCTATATATTTCTGGCAAGCACACACACTCTCTGGCAAATTTTAAGAAAAGTTCATTTATTTCTTCCATGAGCGTGAGAAACAGAGATGGAGAGGCAGAGAGACAACACCCTCAAAAGGGTTTCAGTGTCATTCCCCCCCCCCCCCCCAACCCAGTTACAGCCAGCCCTGTACAGGTGTGTGTATGCCAGGTGCACTCAGGGAGGTCTCCAGATGCAAACCTAGAACCTCCCACGTGGGTCAGCCTCCCTGACCTGCAGTGCCACCATCAGCCCTCACAAGTGATTCTTCACGATAAGATTCTGAAGAGCTTGCAGTGAGGTAGGCATCTTCTAGGTGCCTGGCATTTCTTATTTCATTTACTGGAGATAATGAATCATCGCTTGAGAAAACCATGAAACAGAAAAGCTGGTTTGTAATATTTAAAAACCACAACCTGATCACTTCTTCGGTGTCTTGCACCATTTCCTACATTCACGCAAGCACGTTCAGGATTTTTGCTGGGTGAGCTTAGCTGAGACAATCCCAAGATTGGGTCACATGGTTGTGAAGGCATGGTGCTCTGGGGCTTCTGTTTCTGTTTCATCGGTGTAGGTAAATTACAGAGGGCTGGGGTGAGGAAGAAGGGAAAGGTGTCTCTTTTCACTGGAGTTCGATATTTTCACCAAGTCTCTAAAAAATAAGTAAATTTGACATGTGGACTCTGCCATCATATTTACAGGAAGCTTCTCATAAAATCAGAATTTTAGGACTGAGAGGACTGTGGCGGTCAGCCAGAATCTTTTCATTTTTCCTTTGAGGACACTTAAAGGAAGTATGTGTTTATAAATGGGTGTATGTTTTATGTGCCCACAAGCTCCTAGCTATTTAAAGGGAGAACTGAAGCAGACTCCTCCTATTCAAAAAAAAAGTTCCAGTGGAATTTCGTTCATAATACCTGCCAAAGCCGGGAGGAAATGCCTGCTTTTCAGGACTAACAACCTTCAACTTGAAGGTTGAATTCTCCTTTTTGAGACCAGTGGTGGGAGAACTGGGGGACTGAAATGTACACTGGATAATCCTGGTAAGCCTAACTTTTCTAGTAAGTGCTAGTGTTGCACCTGCCTAAGTTCTAGGCTGTCGAAGAAAGACCACGCATGAGTCACGCTGCATACCTCCCCATTTTAGCATCTGCTTCCTGGTACGATTAGATTAATGTCTGATTATCACTGAAGGTAGCCCTGAGGAGACGAAACCGCTGCAAGGACAGCTGAGAGGGTTACATGGGAGTAAAAGAAAGAGCAGCTCACCTGGGTGGGGTACAGTGAGAGAGGAAAGGGGAGAAGGGAGTCACGCTAAGATGGAACCCAGGGGTCAGTGGGTGGCATGGTGGTTAAGGCAGCAGGATCCTACATGGTCATCTGTGCTGTTCAAGTCTTGGACTCAGTGGCTTGAAAACACACTGTGTGTGTGTGTATGTGTGCGTGCATGTGTGTGCATGCACACACACACCAAAAATCTTGAGAGAATGAAGGAGAAAGATTGCAACATGGCCATCTCTTTTGGGGGGGGTGATTTCTCATTTTCCTCTCTTTTTCTCTGGCATATGCATGTACTCCATAGCAAAGAGAGAGACAGAGACAGAGAGAGAGAGATGTATAGAGCTTGGGGGGCCTGGAGGTAGCACAGGGAAAACGCGATGCTCCGCAAGGCTGACCTGCATCGGAGGGTTTGGGTTTGTGTATGGAGACCTCCCTGAGTACGTCCAGCGTGTGCGTACCCATGCTCCGGGGCTGGCTGGAGCCTGGCTGGATCACAGCATCAAGACCTGGTTGGGAGTGCTGTGTCTCTTTCTTGCTCCTTAAAGAAAGAAATAAATACACTTAAAATCAACACACAGATTTCTTCTAGCCCCTATATAAACTTCAGAGTTTTTTTTTTTTTCTGAGAGGTTTTTGCCATAGGGCGCGTGCGCTTGCCAGACAGAGACAGAGAGACGGAAAGCAAGAAATCACCCCCCAGGGGGAATGGCCACGCTGCAATCCCTTCTCCATTCTCCTCTTGGGATTTTGGGCACACATGCACACGCGCCCGGCGTGAATTTTAAGCCACCGGGTCCGGGACTCGAACCGTTGTTGACTGCATGGGAGTCCAGCGACATAGTCATTATGCTAACTGCTGGCCCCTAAACTTCAGAGTTTTATGGAACTTAGGAGCTGTGCAGTCATTTCCTGCTTCTTCTCTTCTGTTTTACTTGTTAGAATCTGAGTTGCTCACTGGCCCGGGGTCTGTGGACAGGGCTCATTTCTCTTCCCTGTGGATGAGAGGACTTTTTTCCAAGATGGAACACAGGCATCCAGGGGACAACAGATTATAAGATAACCATTGCAGTGTGGAGGGAAGATCCTAGAATATGTATTTATAATTTATTTTATTCATTTATTTATTTTTAATTGCCAGAGGGTGTGTGTGCTCATGCGTAATAGAACATTCCCAGTGGGGCGTGGTCACACCACAATCCCTTTTCCTCCATCTCTTCATTCTGTCAGGATTCTGGGTGCACACACACACACGCACCAGGTTTGAGACTTGAACGGCAGCCAGCCATTTGGGGTCTGGCTCCTTTGGCTTAACTGCTGTGCTACAGGGCCAACCCTATATTTACTTAATTTTTTTATTTTTTATTTTTTTGCTATAGGGCACGTGCACTCACCAGAAAGAGAGAGAGAGAGAAACAAAATGAGAAATCACCCACGGGGGGTGGTGATGGCCACGCCACAATCTCTTCTCCTCCATTCTCCTCTCGGGATCTTGGGCACGCACATACATGTGCCTGGCATGAGTTTAAACCACTGGGTCTGGGACTTGAACCGCGGTCGACTACATGGCTATGTCCAGCGACATAGCCATTACGCCAACTGGTGGTCCCTATATTTACTTTAAATCTCTTCATTTCTAATTCTATTTTTGTTATGTTTTGTAAGGTACATAAAGTATTGCAGTAATAATTTATAATAAATATATATGCATATGATGAGGTCTGATGAAAATATATGTACTGTCAAGAAAGTTTGAGACTACAGTGATAAGGAGTAAATCTGACAAATTCTTTAAAAACATTATTTTAATGCAGCCTTATGTCAGCCATTAAGACCATCAAATGACTTCTTGATTTCCAATATTTTATCTGTTATCTACCTATCTTTATTAGGTTTTTGCCATAGTGCATGTGTGCTTGCTGGAGAGAGACAGAGAAAGATAGTGAGAGGGAAAATAAAAAATCACGCCCGTGGGGAGTGTTTACACCACACACTCTTCTCCTCTTGGCATTTTGGGCACGCATGCACGTATGTCCAGTGTGATTTTCAAGCCATCAGGTCTGGGACTTGAACCATGGTCCACCATGTGGGAGTCTAGTGCTTTAACCACCACACCACCTGTTGGCCTCCCTTATTTTATTTTTAGTATTTTCATTTATTTAATCTTTTTGCTAAAATGTCTCGTTTGTTCATGCATGATTTTTTACCTTTTCCACTAGATCCTCTGTCATAATTATCAAAGTTATTTTCAAGTCCTTGTCTTCTTTCTTTTCATTTTTAGATTTTTTGCTATAGGGTGTATATGTTCATCAGAAAGAGACAGAGACAGAGAGAGAGGGGAAGTGAGAAATCACCCCCGGGAGGTGATTTCCACAATCCCTTCTCCTCCATTCTTCTCTTGGGATCTTGAGTATGCACACACATGCACCTGGCATGATTACAGTCAAGGACTCAATCCACAGAGTCGGCCATGTTAACCACTAGGCCATCTGCTGGTCCACAAGTCCCTATCTTATAATCACAAAATCTGGGCCTACTTGTGGCTTATTTTTATCAACTGTTTTCTTTTTTCAGTAATATCTTCTTGCTTCTTTATGTGCTTTGTAACTTAGACTTTATGCTGGACATTGTGTATAATGAAAGTCGAGATTGAGGTAATATTTAACACATAACAAAAGGTGAACCCATAGGAGGCTGAATCAGTATACTCTGAAGTTAAAGTAGGTCTGGGCTTTTTCCAGTTTTATAATATTATAGTTAGAATTGGGGGGCAGCAGGTGGCAGGTTGCTTAAGGTGCTGGACTTCTGCATGGCCAACTCTGGTTCGAGTCCTGGATCTGGCAGCTTGAGAATCATGTGTATGTGTGCCCAAAATCCCAGGAGCAGAATTTAGGAGAGGGATTATAGTATGGTAGTTCCAGCCATTAGCGTAAGCGCCCTGTGGCAAAATTCTTTAAAAAAAAAAAAAAGTCGAGAGTCAGATCACCATTGACTTCAAATATTTTCAGGTCAGAATCAAGTCTTTCCCTTCAGCAGAGCTCGGGGTCTGGCACTAGGAAGACCACAGAGATCTCTGTGCTTTCTGTCCAGTCACTAGCTTCAGAAGCCATGGACTCTCTCTCGTTGTCACGGGGGTGTTAGTGCCCCTAGGCCCTCTCAGGGGACAGAGCTAGGGAATATGTGTATGTGTTTGTGTATTTATGAATGTACTTGCATATGGCTATATGGTCTGAACGTGTTTCCCCCAGAGTTATGTGTTAAAATTTCGTCATGATGGGATTCAGAGTGTAAAAACTTAATCTGGCGGCTGCAATGTTGAGAGATTGGGGCCTTCGGGATGTGATTCGGATTAGAGAAGGCCATCAGGATAGGGCCCCCATCATGAGACTGACTGCTGGTGGTTTTTTTTTTTTTTTTTTTTTTTTTTTGGAGAGGTTTTTTCTATAGGGCGCATTTGCTCGCCAGACAGACAGAGAGAGACAGAGAGATAGAAAGCGAGAAATCACCCCCCAGAGGGGATGGCCACGCCGCAATCCCTTCTCCTCCATTCTCCTCTCGGGATCTTGGGCACGCATGCACACGTGCCCGGCATGAGTTTAAGCCACTGGGTCCGGGACTCGAACCACGGTTGACTACATGGGAGTCCAGCGACATAGCCATTACACTAACTGCTGGTCCCTGCTGGTGGATTTTTAAGGAGAGGGAATGAGACCTGCTCTGCTCTGCTCTGTCTTGATGCGCCACCTCAGGACCCTGCAGTCCCCACCACCAAGACCTTTACCAGATGTGGCCTCTTGACTTTGATATTCCAAAACCATGAGCTAAATAAACTTCTATTCTCATACATCACAGTGTCAGGTATTCAGTTGTTAACCAACTGAAAAATGAACTGAAACACATACATTTACTTTTATCTCTATTTCCCTCTCTGTCTCTGTATTTGGAAAACATGAGTTCTTACAAATACTTCTAATTCCAGTCTAAAAGTCTAGGGCTAATTCTCACTCTCCTCCTTTGTTTCTCACTCCTTTCTCCAACAGAGATGGCTCTTATTATGCTTATTCATACCTTATTTTCTCAGTCCTCAGGATGTAATTAATGTCCCATAACCACTGCTGTCCTCTGTCCTGTGTAGAGGGCCTCCCTCATCACTCCGGGCTGCCTCCCTGCGTGAGCACCTTGCTCAGCCCCTCACTGTCTATTTCTCACATGTGCTGCCCTCAGGTGGGGAAGCCCCACTCACCCTGCTCAGGCTCTGGTACCCCACTCAGGCTTTGTCTCTATGAGAACATCTTCATTGCTTTGCTGCGGCTCTGATCCCTTGTGCGAGGCTGTCCCATAGCATGGACGTCTCCTCTCCTAGGTGGACTCCTGCTAGTCATCCCCTGCTAGTCATTCCTCACACAAATGTTCCTCTCACTCATCTCTGACTCAGACCTTCACGCCGTGCTACCACTCTGCGGGCATGCCCTCCTCATCTCCTGGGCCCCAACACCGTGCATTTGTCCAGTGCCCGTGTGGATACCCTTAGGCTCCAACTCCCGATGCTGGCCTGCTTCTCCCTTCACCCTTCCTGCATCCACCTATGGGCACTTTCCTTGCCTTTCCGTTCGGACTTGCTGAGCTGCAGGGTTTGAGCAGAGAGTTCAGACACGTGTGGGAGGAGAGAACCCACGCTCTCTCTGCAGCTCCGTCCTCCTCCCTGCTGCTCACTCCACAGTCTCGCCTCTGAATTTCAGTCATTTGGTAGGGAATTCACTTTTGGCTGATTGCTTAGAGAAGGTCTCTGCCTGTAAGAACATGTGTTTCCCTTTACTATAGGGTAATTCTGTGACAAAATCTCTCCTTTACTGTGTTTTGCAATGTGGTATCCACAGAAGGAGGTTTTGAGTTCAAATTTATAGAAAGGAGTTTCTTCCTTCAGGCAGGAAGTTCAGTAAGCGCTAGGATTCCAATGACCCTAAAAGTATTCAGCTGCTTGGCTACTGTGCACCTAGGCCTGTCTAGACACTCAGTGTAGAGAAGAGTGGGAAAGTAAGGTTAAAAAATAAAAAAGGAAAAGGAAAAGAAAAACAAAACTAGATAAAAACAACCAGAAAAAAGAAAAAATAAATTTGGGACCAGCAGTTAGCGTAATGGCTATGTCGCTGGACTCCCATGTAGTCGACTGCAGTTCAATTCCCGGACCCGGCGGCTTAAACTCACGCCGGGTGTGTGCGTGCGTGCGTTCGTGCCCAAGATCCCAAGAGGAGAATGGAGGAGAAGGATTGCAGCGTGGCCATCCCCCCTGGGGGGTGATTTCTCGCTTTCTATCTCTCTGTCTCTCTCTGTCTTTCTGGCGAGCGCATGCGCATGCGCCCTATAGTGAAAACCTCTCCAAAAAAAAAAAAAAAAAAAAAAAAAAAAAAAAAAAAAAAAAAAAAAAAAAAAAAAAAATTAAAGGTAAGAAAGGAAAACTGTGCAGCGCACCAGTGTGCCTTGTGACTATGCCAGAACACACTTCTGATTTAAAATGGCTTCTGAAATTAGCAAGAGAAAGAAGAGACCTGAGGTGGGAAGAAGTGGTTTAAAAATTTAAAAAATAGAAAATGTAAAGAGAGACAGACAGAGACAGAGAGAGGACAGAGGTCACCCTATCTGTCTGAGTGTTTCGGAGTCTAGAGGATGGAGTTTAGAGCATAGCTTCGGTTGCCTTGGTCCCTGAACACCAGAAGCTAGAATTTCTGAGCCTGTGCTGTGAATCTAATGCTTTGCTCGATGCGTCATCTGTGTGATGTACTTAATCTGCACAACAGTTCTCTTAGGTAGCTACTGTAAAGATCTCCCTTTTCAGAAGAGGAAGCCCACGCTCATACAAGTAGCTTGCTCAAGGTCACACAGCTGGTAAATTGAGGATGGAGGGACACAGACAGTGCAGAGGAAATTAGTTCAGAGGAGGCAGGTGTTCCTGTCAGCCTTGGTAGAGGTGTGCCACCAATTCTCATCTCTGTCAGCATTCCCCACAGGGTGGAACAAATCTTGTCAAGTTATATCCTCTCAAAGACAAATCAACAACCAATTTACCACCTGTTCACCCTTCAGGGTCTTCCCATTGCTCCCTTGAGAAGAAAACAGAGCTCCTGGGGTCAGCAGATAGTGTGGTGGTTAGGGTGCTGGGCTCACACATGGACAACTGCTGTTCGAACCCCAAACCTGGCAGCATGCTTTCTCACTTTCCCTCCTCTCTGATGAGCAAATTAAAATAAATAAAATAATTCTTTTTTTTTTTGGAGAGGTTTTTGCTATAGGGCGCGTGTGCTCACCAGAAAGACAGAGAGAGACAGAAAGCGAGAAATCACCCCCCAAGGGGGATGACCACGCCGCAATCCCTTCTTCTCCATCCCTTTGGGATCTTGGGCACGCACGCACACGTGCCTGGCGTGAGTTTAAGCCACCGTGTCTGGGACTCGAACCGCGGTCGGCTACATGGGAGTTCCAGCTACATAACCATTACGCTAACTGCTGGTCCCAATAAAATAATTCTTAAATAAACAAACAACAACAAAACAGAGCTCCTTAGCACGACCTAGACGGCTGTACATGGGTACCACTGACCTCTCCAGCTCCCATTTTTACCTGCCCTCCCCTTCCCTGCTGGCCTGCTCTCAACTTCTAAGTTCCTGCCTGCCACAGGGCCCTTGCACATGCTGTTTTTCCCACCTCCCCTGTTCTTCTTCCCCCTTCACCTGAACAACTTCTATTCATCCTTCAGATCTCAGCTCAGATATTCTTCTTAATGGAAACCGTGCCCAACATCCCTGACTATGTCAAATCCTCCTATTAAGGCTATTACAGCATGCTGCATCTCTACTTTCTAACACTCACCACAATATTATAGTTGCTTACTATTTAATTGGTATATTTGGTTAAGGGAGCTGGATCCCATATGGCTGACCATGGTTTGAATCCTGGCCCCAGCAGCTTGAAAAACACACTGGGCTCATGCGCGAGTGCGCTCCCAATCCTGACAGGAAAGGAAATGGAGGAGGAAGGATTGCTGCGTGAGCATAACTCACTCGGGAGTGCTTTCTCCCTCTCTGGTGAGTGCATTCGTCCTCTGACAATTAAAAAAAAATAAAGAAAGAAGAGAAGCAGCAGATACTCTTGACATTGGAATCTATAGTCAAGATAAGCTATATCGTTACACCTAGACACTCACGTGTTTCGATTAAAGAAGAAATATTGAAGGAGAAGTAGGAGGTGGTTTAGACGGAAATTGTACCTAGCTTGATAAAGAGCGTAATGATGAGAAAACCTAATGAAATCACAGAGAACTCGAACATTCTGGGATCTGTCTTCAAACTTCAAGGGTGAAATCAGGCAGTGTAAACTAAGATCTATGCCGCATGATCAGAGATAGAGTCCTGGTACAAAGTTCTCACCAAGAAGGAGCCTCCTGTAGTTTTGTGAAGTAGGAGGGAGAGAGCATATGTTTATTGTTTCTTCTATGCATAGTATTCTTTTTTTTTTTTTTTTTTGAGAGGTTTTTACTATAGGACACATGCACTCACCAGAAAGACAGACAGACAGAAAGTAATAAATCACCCCCCTCCCTGGGGGGGGGGGATGGCCATGCCGCAATCCCTTCTCTTCCATTCTCTTCTTGGAATCTTGGGCACGCATGCACACATGCCCGGTATAAGTTTAAGCCACCAGGTCTGCGGTCGACTACATGGCAGTCCAGCGACATAGTCATTATGCCAACTGCTGGTCCCACAGTATTCTTAATTTGTTTTCTTTTCATACATAGGTGCTCTGTGCTAGTTATCAGTTTATGGCCTCTGTGCTCCAAACTCACCCTTCAGTACTTGCTCTATGGAATGAACTGGACTTTAAACATTTCTCCTCTGTGATGAGAATAATACCAGATTGTCAGTAGAGGACAGTGGAGGGAAATTATAGGCTACTTTTTGTAGGTCCAGTGTATTGGGTTTTTTCCTTTTTCTTTATTCTTGCTGCACAGCTGGTTGGAAACATGGGTCTGTGAGGATGTCTAATGGTACTCTGACCCTGCTGTGGACCTGGAGTGTGCAGTTTCCCAGTGACTATGCAGTCCCTGCTCAGACCCAATGACCTTCTTCTTGTGGCCCTTCTGATGTGGTGCTGCAAGCTCAGGCCTTGCCCCTGCAGTGTGTCCTAGCTCCTCCTGCATGCCTGGCCTCAGTCTCAGCTCACCTGCACCTTGGAGGGTTGTATCCTGGTTGCCCACCAATTGTGAACCAGCTCTGGCCTGGCCAACCCTCTCTCTTCCACAAGGTGGTTGCAACCATTGCTTCTCCAATGGGATCTAGACCCTAGTTTTTGAGAGAGGGCCTTTCCCTAAGTTTGTTTTCCATAAGTACTCTCCCTCAGCCCTAAAGTACCCTTAGAGTTCTTTACATCTTACAGTTGTACGCCTATCATAGCTTCATAATTCTTTGTGTTAAATTTCTCCAGTTTGAATTACTCTATAATATCTGTCTCCCGATTGTATCCAGATGGATATAGGTTTATTTCCTCTTTGGCAGGAAGCTAAAATGCAGAGACTTCTCTTTTTCCTAGAAAAGTTCTTTGAGCAAGTCTCCTGACATCTGGTTCATCTCTCTGGATGAGGTTCTTGTCATCATCCATGAACTACAAATATCCAATAATGATCTTGAAAGGATTACTCATCCTGCTCTAGTTAGTGGACAGGAAGCTCAGCTATATTCCCACCATCACTAAACTTTCAAATGTTAGTCACAGATTTATGTAATGACTAGAAGATAAACTTTGTGTAGCAGTGAGAGTCTTCTCTCTGACTTGTAAGTCAAACCACAGTTTCCCTTTTTGAACAAGATCATCCCATGTGTTAAAGTAATGTTAAACAGGTGTTGAATGCCGGAGAATGGTCTTAACCAGAAATAACTGTACTGCCAGTATCCTGGGATGGTTATGAAAAGTAAGTTGGATATTCTAGGTAAAATGCTCAGCCTTGTTCTGGCACTTTGTATGTGCTTGATTACTGTAAGTGCTTTTCTTCCATTCATCCATTCATTTCAAAGCTTAGCAACTACCATGCACCAGAAGATCAGGGAATGAACAAGACTCGTTTCCTGCCCTCAAGGAGTGGCAGGTTCAGTATACCGTTCACTATAAACCAAACTTCGAAAAACAATCCCCCCTCTTTATTCTCTCACAAATATAAGAGCTTTCAAGAAAGAAGAATATCATTAATGACTCAGTGATAAAATTTACAACATGGAGGTAAGCTTACATGTTTAGAGGAACATGTTTTCTGTTGTTTGATGTTAGCTTTGCCAAGCCCAAGATTTTGTTGAACCAGATTCCTTTTCTGTAGTTATCTATAAATTTATTTATTCACATGTCACAGATGCACACATGTGCACATATATAATGTTTATATATATATGTATATCTCTATATATAAATATTATTACCATATAGTAGGCTACATGATAAATATTATAAACTGTACTAAATTTGACCTTTTTCACCTGTCTCCTAAACTAATTATTATTGTCTCATTTTATGGATGATGAAAGTAATAGATTGAAAAATTTTCCTTAAATCATTCAACAAACAAGTTAAGGTGTAGAATTCAAACATAATTCGATGGGACTCAAAAGCTCCTGCTTTTATCAACCATACTTCGTTGCTTTCTTTGGTTGATTTCAGCTCAGTTGTGCTACAAACTAGACTGTCACTCCCTGATCTGCTTCTTACCACCCAAACTCACCCTACTGCGTTGTGCTTGCCTGTTTGCTTGACCATCTTTACATTTGGCTAGGACTTCCTTGAGGATATAGACAGTCTCTTGTCCACCATTGTATCCCCTGTGGTTCTACTTATCTGTTATGGCACAATAAAACCATCCTAAAGATTAGCAGCTTAAAATAATGTTGTGTTATTAAATGTCAAAATTCTACGTGTTGATTGGGCCTAGTTAGCTGTGAGGTTCTTCCTTGGCTTCTCTCAGATGGTGGTGGCTGAAGCTGTTGTTATCTGAAGGTCCAACCAAGATGGACACCCAGATGGCTTCTTTGTCACATGCCTTGGATGGCTGGACTGACTGGCATCTCTCTAAGTCCATGTAGCTTTTCCATATGGCTAGCTTGGCTTCCTCAGAGCACGGAGCACTTATGTAGTATCTGATTTGTCCCAAAGTAACCATTCTAAGAGACTTAGGCAGAAGCTATTGTGCTAGGCTTTATGGGACCTAGCTCCAGAATCTACTCAGCATCCCTTCTACTCTGTTTCACCTAAGTCATAAGACTACGTGAGCGTCAGCATGTCGGGGAACTATACATGCATTAATATCAGGAGGCATCATTCAGTAGGGGGCCACCTCTGGACACTAACTACCACTGAGAGGTGGGGGATGGCAGACTGAGCAGGGAAAGCGTCTCATAGGAGGAGATATATGAGAGGACTTCAATAATTATGTATAAGAATGGAATTAAAGTATAATTTTATTTTGGGGCAAAAAATTTTTGGTATCCAATGCAGTTTTTCCATATGAAGAGTGGAAGTTAGCCAAGAGAAGAAAGGGTGAGGACAAGGCAGAGGAAAAGATGGAAGGGTCTTTCAGGTGACAGGATGCTAGCCATGGCATGTTCCGGTTCTTCCCGCTTACCTGCCGGGTGACTTTGGGTAGTTATTTAGCCTTTCTGTGCCCCAGTTTCCTCATCTGTGAAATGGAGATAATCACAACCATTATCTGATAGAGTTACAAATATTAAATTAGTGCATGAAGAGTTCTTTAGAACGATACCCGATGTATAGAAAACACTGGGTAAGTGTTGGTTTGGTTGCTTTTATTAGTATTGTACAGGGAACTCTGGGTATGCAGATACCCATAGTGTTCAAGCTGCCTGCACACAGAAAGTACTGACGCCTGTTCCACTTTTGTAACTTGCCTGCTTCAACAGATTGCCAGTCTCTATAGGAACTAGAGAAGGTAACACAGCTGTTTCTAGTTTCCTTGGTCTGCAATACCTGTAAACTCTGACTATGTAACCCCTGTAACTTCCCCAGGGTGGAGCCCAGGCTGTGGAGTATGAAGTCCTCTGGGACCGCCAGCGTAATAAACCTGAGCTCTCCTACTCTTTGAGTGGAGCTTGGTTTCTGGACGGTCTGCTTTCTGCAACAATAGAACTCCAGATAAAAAATTTGAAATATGCATCTGGACTGGTAAGCCAGGGGCCAGATCATGAGCAACTTTGTAAGTCAGAATAGTAGCAGAATTTTTTTTTAATTGCCAGAGGGCACATGCACTTGCCAGAGAGAAAGAGAGAGAGAGGAAGGGAGAGGGAGAAAGCATCCCACAGTGGGGTGTGGTCACATTGCAATCCCTTCTCTTTTTCTTCCATCCTGTTGGGATTCAGGAACACACATGCCCATGTGCCATGCCTGGTGTGTATCTCAAGGGGTTTACATTGAGAGTGGCCATCTGAGATTGAGCACCCTTAACCATTGCACCATGGAGCTGACCATAACGTTTGAATTTTATCCTAGAGTAAACAGCTTTACAGATTTTAAGCAGGTGGAAATTGACCAGATTTCGGATTTTAGAAAGATCTCTAAACCAAAATAATAATAATAAAATAACAATTCCGAGTGAGACCTGCTTAGGGAGGGAGGAAAAACTAGACATGGGGAGATCAGTTAGAAGCTAAGTGGTGGTCCAGGAGAGAGACAAGGAGGCCTGGCCTAAGGTTATGTTCAAGGGCATGGAGAGAGGTAGACCCGATAAAGGCCACATGCTGATTAGTGACAGAGCAGAGACTGGTGCTGCTGACTAATTACGCAGGAATTTCCTGCCAGGAAATTAACCTTTTTTACTTGTTTAATGAGGCATGAGTTTCATATATGCTATCTGATAAAGACAGATAAATAGCTACAAGTGACTGGGTAGAGAGAAATGGTTTAGCTGGGAGGTTTAGCTGGTGTCATTTCCAACGCTGTGCCTACAATTGCTGCTAGTAATTGCTAGGAACCACGCGCCCAGGGGAACTGAGCAAGGTGAGCTTTTCTCTTCAAGGGAACATTTTTCTCAGCTGTACTGGTTTATGTTTATAGGGTCACACCCCATCTTCTTATAACTGCTGCATTTGTTCTCATTTGGGTCAGACTGGGAGTGTTTATTTGCTTCTTCCGGCTTACTTGGCAGATAAAAATGTTAGTAAGATCTGATCGGCCACTCCGTCGGGGCCTTGTTGGCCTTTCGAGCTGTGTTCCTCAAGCATTCTCCGTGCACGCGGAATGGTCACGGAGCCCACATTCTTAGAAGAGCCTGGCTTGGATTCAGGCAGATGGGCAGAGACAAAGAATGGAAAGGGGCATGATGAGATGAGGTCACCTGCGAACAGGTGGCCCCACTGGCTGCTGCGTGGGAGAGTGGGATCCGAGGAAAGACGTGTGCTACAGCAACGGGAGCTGCTGAGCCTGTGGGCAAAGAATGAGCCTGTGGTGTTCCCACCCGCTGAGTTAGGCACTGAGGGCTAAGGTTATGTTCTAAATGATCCCTGACTGATCTACTCTGATCTCTCTGGTGACCCTCGAGCATCCTAGGCTTGTTTCTAATTCCACAGGGGGATTTGATGGATAGTCTCATGCATTCCCAGGTTCAGCTCCCACCCTGGTGGGAAGCCTCCCCTCACTATCTGGGCCTTGGGGATCACACCCCCACCCCCGCCTCCCCACCTTCTTTGAAGAACCACAGAGGAAAAATTGGCACTATATGAAAGGTATTCAGAAAATTCCTAGAGGGCTGGTTGGTGGTGCAACAATAAAATGTGATGCTACCACACACCCCCGTGGGATGCTTTCCCCGTCTCCCTTCCTCTCACATGGGAAGGTTCCTGGTTCAAGATCAGAGACCTCTCTCAGTGCGCTAGGCAAGTGTGTGTCCATGATATAGGGCTGGTTGGAGGTTGGGGGTGGATCACGGCACGGGTACCCTGTAATGGGGGCATCCTCTCTTTCTCTGTTTTTCTTGCTCATAGATCCAAAAAATCTTTTTAAAAAGCTCATGGAAAACGTAGTATTAAAAAAGTGCTTAGAATTTTGAAGTTTTTGTTCCAAGATATTTGTGCTTTAATTCTATTTTTGCACGTACTTTTTCAAGTCCCCTCGTGTAACTGAGCACTCGCTGCCGTACCGTAGGTCCACATGGTGCGGCTCTCAGTACCTCCCAGCTTCACTGGAAGCCTCTGACGGCTTCCACGTCTTCTGTGTTCCACAACACTTCTAAAATTCTAGGCAGCTTTTGTGGACTGTCAGCTTTAGAGCCCAAGAAGATGTGTCACCCCTAATTTATAGACGGGAAGCTGAGGAGGAAGGGGTTAAGTCACGTGTCCCAGATTGTGAAGGCTGGCACTTACTCAGGACCTGCCAGGAGCAGTCCCAGAGTTAAACACGCCACGTATAATAGTTGTTCACCCTTTTGGCAAATTCCAAGAGGTAAATCCTATTATCCCCATGTTATAGCCGGGGAAACTAAAGCCTACAGTTTGCAAACAACTCCACCACACTCATGCTCCGAACCGAGTGAAAACTCGGATGTCTCAGTCCTGACTGCTTCATTTCAGCTCTCTGCGTAGCATTACCAGTTTATCCACCTGTCTCCTCTACGTAGCGGACCCACCTCTTTCAAGGGAGGGCAGTTCTTCTGTTCGTTTGTTAATTTGCTATAGAGTGTGTGTGCTTGTTAGAGACAGAGAGAGACTGAGAAATCACCCCCCAGGAGAGATGACCATACCACAATCACCTCTCCTCCATTCTCCTCTTGGGATTTTGGGCACACACGCACACATGCCTGGTGTTTTCTCAAGCCTCCAGCTCTGGGACTTGAATGGTGTAGTCAGCCATGTGAGATCCAGCCACCTCAACCCTCATCTGGCCCGTGTTTTATTCGTATTTTGATCAGGACCTGGTGCATAGCTGACGTTGGGGAAATGATGGTTAACAAAATGTTAACTGCTAAGGGGCCAGTGAAAGCTTACTTCCAGTCCGGGTAGCCCTGCCTCCCTGCAGAGACGAGGGTAGCCCACCCCTCTCAGAGTAGAATCTCTAGGAACTGCTTCTCCCTCCATGTGACACCACCTACTTCCTGTTGCCTTTACAACATGTCTGGGAGGAGGCCCGCGTTATGAAGAGCGAGCAGCTCTCTGGGGAGCCTCTCTAGACCTGCTGGGCTGGGTCTCCTTCCGGCCTTCCTCTGTGCTATAGAGATCTCTTTTGAATCCATAGAAATCCTTGGGGAGGGTGAGCATCAACCTCTACCCAAGGTAGGGGTGACAAGGTCAGTCGTCAGCTGGAAGGACTTGAGGCTGGTCTTGGCACTCTCCTGCAAGGTAGGTGACCTTGGGCCAGCTAGTGAACCTTATGAAGCCTCAGTTTCCCCCCTGTGAAGTGGGGATACAAATAATGTCCACCTCATCCGGTGGTTGTGAGGACAGAATGAGAAAATTTTGGAGCGGCATGGATTAGTGTGTACTAATCAAATCAAGAATACACTCATTCATCTTCAGTGTTGATGATTACATTATGGTGTATGCATTTGGTGATAAGTTACTAACCATATATATGTGTGTGTGTGTGTGTGTGTGTGTGTGTGTGTATAGGGTGCATGTGTTCACTGGGCAGAGAAAGGGAGAGAGAGAGAGAGAGAAAGTGAGAAAGCACCCCCCAGGGGGATGGCCACTCTGCAATCCATTCTCCTCCATCCTCCTCTTGGGATTTTGGGCACTCATGCACACATGCCCAGTGTTTTATTCTTTTCCTTTTTAAAGAATTATTTAACTTATTATTATTTAATTTGACCAGAGAGAGAGAGAGAGAAAGGGAAAGTGAGAAAGCAAGTCGCCAGGTCTTATTTTACTTAGTGTTGTATGTTCCAGGTTCATGCACTTTGTGTCAAATGGCATGATTTCAGTTTTTTATGGCTGAGCAGAATTCCACTGTGTGTATTGTCCCACACTTTCCCAATCCATTCATCAGTTGTTAGGGCACTTTGGCTGAGTCCATGGCTTAGCTGTTGTGACTAACGCTGCTACAATCATGGACTTAGGAATACATGTGAGTAGGGGAGAGGTCACGGAGCAGGACGACACGGCCCAAGGAGAATATGGACAACACAACACAGAGGGAAAATGGAGAGGTGAGACACTTGTGGGACAGAGATAAGGTTTATTGTCTGTTGACGAGGTTATGTATAATAGCCTCAACTGGGCTGGACTGAGGTGTATATCCTGCTGGGTAAAGTCTCTTCACAATCTAAATGATGTATAGTGATTAAATGTATTAATAATAAAAACATAATAAAATATTAAAAAAAAAAACAGTAACTGTGCCAGCCAGGTGGTGTGGTGGTTAGGGTGACTGGATCCCACATGGCAGACTGCTCCATTCACGTGTCAGACCCAGTAGCTTGAAATCACACTGGGTGGGGCCAGCAGGTAGCAAATACAAATAATGTATTTGTATTTGTTAAGGTGGTGGACTCGCACATGGCCTACCATGGTTTGAGTCCTGGATGTAGTGGCTTGCTTTCTCACTTTCCCTTTTTCTCTCTCTGGTCAAAATAAATAATGATAATAATAACAAATAAAATAATTCTTAAAAAAAAAGTTTATTTTCTTCTTTGACCTGAACTCGTCATAATCATGTTCTCATCTGTCTGTCTTGGCTATCAGATTGGGAGGGCCTTAAGGACAGGGATATTTAAGTCCTTACGCCCAAAGCATGGCTCCAAGTAGGATAATGAGTGTTGACTGAATACATGAATTAATGAACCAGATGACTAAGCCACCCTGCCTGTTTTCTTAAGTTACATATGTGAATATGTGTGTGTTTACTTAGAAAGTGTCCTTCTTTTCCATGCCTCTGTGGCAGATGGTAACAAAAAAAAGTGTCAGGGTGATAATGTCGTGGGCTGTGAAAGAATTCACAGACTCAGAGTAAGTGGATGGAAAAGGCTTATTTACTTTCCAAAGAGGAGAAAAGGGGCCAGATGTGGAGACAGGGCTAGGGCTAGGGACTTTTACAGGAAAAAGGCATTTAGGGTGGGGTGATTAAGGTGGTCTTGAGATAGCATGCCTGGTGGCTTCTTTTTCTTTTCTATCTTTTTTTTTTTTTTTTTTTTTTTTTTTTTTTTTGTCATAAAGTGTGTAAGTTTGCCAGAGAGAGGCAAAGAGAGGGAAAGTAAGACAGTGGATTGGCTATCCTGCAATCCCTTCTCCATTCTCCTCTTGAGACTTGGGGCATGAACATACATGCACCTGGAGTGATTTCCTTTTCCTTTTTTAAAATTAAATTTAATAATATTATTATTATTTAATTTGCTATAGGGCATGTGTGTGCACCAGAGGGAGAAGGGAAGTGGGAAAGTAAGCCACCAGGCCCAAGACTCAACCACCACACCGCCTGCTAGCCCCACTCTGAGTGATTTTTTTCAAGCTGCCTGGTCCAGGACTCAAACCATGGTCAGCCACGTGGCCAGCACCTTAGCCGCCATGAGCACCTGGCCCCGCCAGGTGGTCTTTTACAATGTCTGGGTTGTTCAGTTGTTATTTCTGAGTAAGTCGGCTTCCCCTTTCTGGTGGAAATCTTCCTCTGATCCCAAGGAATTCCCCGCTGGGACGTGTCCCTTCTTACCAGACCAGCCAGACCAGACTTGACTCTAGGCCTTTTTTCCTGTCTGCCAAGGGCGCTCAAGGGTGCCGAGACCTTGCCTTCCTTCCAGCAAAGCCCAGGATAAGAGACAGACATCTAAGGTTGATCCAGCCTCCCCAAAAAGGACGTTTGTGAGGCATGTGGGGATCCTTGAATGTGTCCCCCCGTTAAAATGCCTTGGGAGGTACTGAATATGTCCTTTCAAAAAGGGACTCCATTTGTTGTTTGTGTTTATGAATTAATGCCAAATGTATGTTTGTTCTTTTTTTTCAAGCGTCTTAACATTTGTGGGTTTATCTTATAACTTAAATCTGAAAGCAGTTATTCCGAACCTCCTGTGAGTTGAAGGATCTCTTAGAAAGCTCAGAAAGATATGACACTTTCACCTGAAAAATGTCAAGAGACATTCCCTTTCCGTAGTTTCAGGAGTTCAGGAGCCTCCGTCGTGTAGAGAGTTTTATATTACCAGCCCGCTGCACTGCACCGCACTGCCCACAGTCTTGCAAAGGGGAACAGGCGAACACCTGTACACAGTTCAAAGGTTTAGAGAGGGTAGTTCCAGTCAACCCAAACTAAGCCCAGCCATACCTTTCCTACCTTACCTGCCTTCCTACTCCTGTTATATCCACAGTGACGTCGGTCTTTGGTTTCTACTAAATCAAAGGGGTTAACCAATGAAACCTTATCTGTCCTACAAACTTGCCATGAAGAGGTTCATCAGCTTCTTCCTGGGAGGGAAGAATCGAGTCAGATAACGAACATAAAGCTAGTAACACAGTACCTGGAATAAGAAAGGTGTTCAGCAGCTATTGTTGCAATAGGAGAAGAAGATGGGGGAGTATGAACCGTGGTCCCAGCGACTTGGGAGGTTGAGGCAGGAGGATGAGTTTGAGGCCAGACTAGGCAACACAGTGAGACCCTGTCTCTGAAAAAAGGAGAGGAAAGAGGAGAAGGAGGAGGAGATGGGGAAGCAGAAAAGGAGAAAGGGGAAGACGGAAGAGGAGGGGGAGGAAAGGGAAGAAGAGAAAGGAAAAAGAGAAGGAAGATGTTCAGAAGACAGAGGAGCTATGAGGAAGGACATGGACTTAGTGAGGTGGAGTGGAAGTGGGGGCAGAAGTACTGAAAGCATCTTCTTTCCACCTTGTTTTGGACTGAAGTGCTGTTGCCTGCTAGAAGCCCTTAAGTTACAGATGATGTACTGGCTCTCTGGTGCTGCAGAAATGTGTTTCTCAAGAGAAGCAGGATTCCACATGGTGACCAGGGTTCGAAACCCTGGCGTGAAACATGCTAGGCATACGCAGGAGTGCCCAAGACCCGACAGGCTGGGGCACTGGGATCGCGGCGTGACCAGACCCTTTGGAGGCTGCTCGTGTTTCTCTGTCTCATGTGCACAAATATGCTTTCGACCATAATTAAAAGAAAGACTGGGACCAGCAGATGGTGTGATGGCTATGTGGCTGGACTCCCATGTAATTGACCACAGTTTTAGTCCTGGACCCGGTGACTTAAAACTCATGTTGGGTGCATGTGCATGTGTGCCCAAAATCCCAAGAGGATGATGGAGGAGAAGGGATTGTGGTGTGGCCATCCCCAATGAGAGGTGAATTTTCACTTTCTGTCTCTTTTTCTCTCTTTGTCTCACCAACGAGCACACTCACCCTATAGCAAAAATCTCTGTTAAAAAAAAAAAGATTATAGGTGAGCTTGAACCCCAAAAAGGAGGTGAAGTCACTGACTGATTCCAGAGATACAGCCATTCAACAGTTCTCTGTATCTTAGAATAGAAATCCAATTATGGCGCCAAACATGAATTATGGAAACCAAGCCGTGAATGGAGACATTCGCTAAGAGATGCCAGCCCAGGAAGTCAATTTGTCAGCTATTTTCACTTGGGAAAGAAAAATGAAGGGAGGAGCTGCAGTCCCTGCCAAGCCCAACAGTCTCGGAAGCAGCCTGTTTAATTTAGCAAGGCTTCAGGGCAACGCCAGCTGCCAGTGAGCTCAGCAGGGCGTGGCCTGAGGGAGGCCAGGCAGAGTTCCCTGGGGAAAAGACTCACAGGGCATAGCCGTGATGTCACTGCAAAGTCGGTGCTGTCTCTTGGGAGTTTCAGGCTGGGCTGGGTGGGCACTGCACCAGTGTCTAATGGCTGCCCGTCTCTCAAAGCCTCAGGTCCTGAGGGCTGGCCTGGTAGCACAGTGGTTAATGGCTGTGCAGCCGTAGCGGATCCCTCACGACCAGCCAGAGTTCACGTCCTGGCACCAGGGCTTAAATGTAGGATGTGTGTGCGGTTATGTACCCAGGATTCTGACGGGAGGGAGAATTGGAAGAAAAAAGATCGCAGATTGTGGGGTGACCAGAAGAAAAACCTCTGTTTCCCCACCTAAAGTAATGATAAGAACATCTAGTTTGCAGAGTTTAAAGATAAAGGAAACAATACAAAACAAATATAGGAGCTTTCTAAACTACAAAAACTTAATGTCAGATGTCATTATAATTAAAAAGAAACTAAACTGGTTAAAAAGAAACTATTAAACTATTCCTTTGGTTGACATTCCATGATGTATTTTATTTTTCTCTCTCTTTTTTTTTTTTTGGAGAGGTTTTTGCTATAGGGCGTGTGCGCTCGCCAGACAGACAGAGAGAGACAGAGATATAGAAAGCAAGAAATCACCCCCCAGGGGGGATGGTCACGCCGCAATCCCTTCTCCTCCATTCTCCTCTCGGGATCTTGGGCACGCACGCACACGCGCCTGGCATGAGTTCTAAGCCACCGGGTCTGGGACGCGAACCTCGGTCGACTACGTGGGAGTCCAGCGACATAGCCATTACGCTAACTGCTGGTTCCCGATGTATTTTATTTTGATGAGAGAAAAAAATCCTGCCATATATAGGCGTTGGTCTGTAGCAGGCAAGTGAACATGGAATAAAGTGGCAGAAGAAGGTGATGTTTATTTCAGAGGGACCCTGCTTTCTCCGCCTTGCTGGTGTGCCAGCACCTCAGCCCTTAGTCTGTCCCTCCATGCAGGTGCACCTCTGGAGGAAATCCTGATCTACGGGCAAGCAGGTGAGGGGATCCAGATTAAAAGCGCTTCTACCTTTGTTTCTGTCAATGGATTCCTTTGAATGGGTCGATGTAATTCTCAAGGAAAAGGCACACAGTTCTGACAACGGAGAGCAATTCTCAACTTGAGGCCCAACATTTTTTTTTTATGAATTATTTTATTTAACTTTATTTACTTATTTATTTTAATTTTTTAAGAGGTTTTTGCTATAGGGTGCGTGCGCTCGCCAGAATTACAGAGAGAGACAAAGAGACAGAAAACAAGAAATCACCCCCCAGAGGGGATGGCCACGCTGCAATCCCTTCTCCTCCATTTTCCTCTCGGGATCTTGGGCACACACGCACACGCGCCTGGCGTGAGTTTAAGCCACCAGGTCCGGGACTTGAACCACGGTCGACTACATGGGAGTTCAGCGACATAGCCATTATGCTAACTGCTGGTCCCTTTATTTATTTATTTATTTATTTGTTTATTTTGATTTGACCAGAGAGGAACGGAATGGAATGAAAGAGAGAGAGAGAGAGAGAGAGAGAGCAAGCTGCCAGGTCTGAGACTTGAACCTCAGTCGGCCATGTGGGGAGTCTAGTGCTCCTAATCACCATGCCACCTGCTGGCACCTTGAGGCCCAACTTTGAGTCTTGGTTTTGTTGGGGGGTTGGGGAAGGCGTGGCACAAGAACCCCAGTTGTCTTTTTTGTTTTTAGGTTTTTGCCATGGGGTGTATGTGCTTCCAGGAGAGAAACAGTGAGAGGGAAAATGAGAAATCATCCCCTCGGGGATGGCCATACTGCAATTTTTTCTCCATTCTCCTCTAGGGAATTTGGGCATGTGCCCACATGTGCCCAGTGTGATTTTCTTTTTTTTTTTTTTAGAAAGAGAATTTTGCTATAGGGTGTGTGCACTCGCTAGAGACAGAGAGAGACAGAGAGACAGAAAGCAAGAAATCATCCCCCGGGGGGGATGGCCACACTGCAATTCCTTCTCTTCTATTCTCCCCTCTGGATTTTGGGGATGTGTGCACACATGCCTTGTGTGAGTTTTAAGCCACCAGGTCTAGAATTCGAACCGCAGTCGACTCCATGGGAGCCCAGAGACGGAATCATTATGTCATCTGCTGGTCCATGGTGTGATTTTTTTCAAGCCGCCAGTTCCAGGGCTTGAACTATGGTGGGGTCCGGTGCCTTAGCCACTGTGCCACCTGCTGGTCCCAACCCCAGTTGTCTTAACTTTCTGAAGCTGCAGTAATAAAATACTGTAGACTAGTGAATGACAGAGATTTGTTCTTTCACAATCCTGGAGGCTAGGCCAGGAGTGGGGGGCCAGTATGGTGGGTTCTGGTGGGAGCTCTCTTTTCTGCTCATAGACAGCAACTGTTATCTTTCTGTGTCCTCACATGATCCTTTCATGGGTGAGTGCTCTGGTGCCTTTTCTTTTAAAAGTTTATTCATTTATTTATTTTCATGAGTGAGACAGAGAGATAGAGAGGGAGAGACAAAGATACAGTGCCTGGAACATGGTCTTGATGCTAAGACCCACCCCCAGCTCAGCCAGTCCTGAATCATGGCCGGCACGTGCCTGAGGTGCTCAGGGAGGTCTCTGGGTGCAACTCTGGAACCTGCCCATGTGGGTCCCCCTCTCAGAGGATGCACTCACTGTGTGCCACTGTCAGCGCCTGGTGTCTTTTCTTTTCTTTTCTTTTTTTAATTTAAATGTATTTATTTACATTCATTCAGTGTGCATCATTACAGCATACAAAATGAGATTTTCCATCCAGAGTACACTGTGTATTGTCTCAATCAAGCACATCAACAAACATGTTATTGTCAACATGTGATTTTCCATTTCTTGTTTCCTGTATGTTTTGCTTTTTTCCCCCATCCTTGATTCCCTATCTCTTACCCTCTGCCATCTCCCACTCTCCTCCCACACTGTCTCTGGTAGCTATGTTTGCTTTCTATACTGTTCCCCCCCCCACATTTTATTGAATTATTAAAGATCTTAATTAATCTAAATGCTCTCATAGCAAACACAGGTGATATATACATTTCCATGAACACAAGTCTAACTTTAGGCGTCCTGTAAAGTAGCACATAGCTGGGGCTATATATTTTACTGCGGTCATCGAATAGATTTTTTTCCTGAAACTTTTTTTTTTTAACTTAATTTACATTATTTCCCTAAGTATCATCACAGCATACAAAATGTGATTTCCCATCCAGAATATACTGCATAGTGACTTATTCATGCATATTATCAAAAAATTTCCATTTCTAGTTTCTAGAATTTTTTCTTTACTCCTCTTTCTGACCCTCTGTCCTTTCCCACCCTCTTCTCACACTATCTCTGGTGTCTACAATTGTCTTCCATTCCTTTCCCACCACATTGTAATGATCACACAATTTCTTAAATAATCTAACTACTTTCAATAGTAAGTTCACTTGATACTATTAAGAAAACCAGGTTTAACTTAAATAAAAGAAATGCCGAGGAACTTTGCTTAAAGCCAGGAAACAGGTTAGGATTCTGTTCAAATGGTAGGTGCATGAACCTATCAGTCTCATGTACTTTATCTTCTGTTCTGGTTCAATTTTCCCGATTAAATTCTGGAATATAATATTCAACTCCAGACTTGTCCCTACCATTAAGTTGGCCACTTTCTTAGTTTTTGAACTCTTATTTCTGTGTGTGTATTTAATTTTCCTGATACAGCACACCCTTGCGAACTTCTTGGAGATCTGGTCTGGTGCTGGTAAATTCTTTCAGGTTTTTTTAAAAAAGATAATTATTTATTTTATTTTATTTACTCATTCATTTATTTTAATTTGACCAAAGAGAGACAGAGAGAGATAAAGAGTGAGAAAGCAAGCTGTCACGTCCGGGACTTGAACTGTGGTCAGCCATGTGGGAATGTCCAGCACCTTAACCACCATGCCACCTGCTGGTCCCATCAGGTTTTGTTTATCTGAGAATGTTCTTGTCTTTTCCTCCCACATGAAAGATAATCTTGCCGGGTACCGTATTCTTGGCTGAAAATGCTTTTCTCTTAACACTTTGAATAGATTTTCCCATTCTTTCCTCGCTCGCATTGTTTCTGATGAGAGATCTGCTGTTGTTAGCCTGATGGGATATCCTTTGTAGGTAACTTGATGTTTTTCTCTCGCCAGTCTTAGTATCTTGTCTTTGTCTTTGGTTTTGGTCAGCCGGGCTTTAATGTGTCTTGGAGAAGATCTTCTTGGGTTGATTTTATTTGGGGTCCTTTGTATTTCTTGGGACTGGATCTTTTGAATGCCTCTCTAGGTTTGGAAAGTTTTCTTGTAGGATTTCATGGAATAGATTATCAATGCCCTTTTGGGTCTCTTCACCTTCTGGAATGCCAATTATCCGGATGTTTGGACGTTTGATGGTATCTAGTACTTCTCGTATATTATTCCCAAATTTTTGGGCCATTTTCTCAGTCTTCATGGTGGATTTTTCTAGGCCAGCAATTTTCTCTTCTATGTCTGAGATTCTATTTTCTGTATGATCTAGTCTGCTTTTAATACTTTCAAGGGAGATTTTGACTTCCTATATTATAGGCTTCATCTCTAACAGTTCCATTTGATTCTTTTTTAAAGTGTGTAATTCCTCTTTTAGATCTTGCAAGAATTTCCTCACTTCCTAGAACTCATCAGCTCCTTTCTCTTTAGCAGTTCATTGTCTCTCTTCTTTTCCATCTCTGTTAGCTTCACCATGATGAATATTCTAAATTCTTTATCAGACATTTCCATGATTTCCATCGAACTGCTTGTGGATGAAGAAGAGTTATTCTTTTCCCTTGGAGGAGAGGTATTTTCTTGCTTTCCCATATTTCTTGTGGTTCTGCAGTGATTTCTAGTCATCTGATGGATGATGTGTTTCTTTCTAATTCTTGAAGTTCAATCTGAATGTTCAGGAGCAAGCAGAAAGAGGTGATCTGGAATCTCTTTGCCGTTCTGTTGTGATTGCTCATGCTAGCTTGTTTGCTGGAGGCTGAATTATCAGTAGAAAATCTTCATTTCTCTTGTACCCTGAAATAACTAGTTCACAGGAGCCATGAGGAATCTTCTTCTGAAGGCCTCCCCTCTCCTGCCTCCTGGTGTCTTTTTTTATAAGGACACTAAGGCCATCATGAAGACCATACCCTTATGACTTTTCTAAACCTAATTACCTCTGAAAGGTCCCACCTCCTAATATCATGGCACTGGGGCTTCAGCGTATGAACTTTGAAGCACACACCATGGAATCCATAATACCAGGTTATAAATGCTGTATTACGGAAAACGGGGAGCCTTGGCGTTCTCTGAGGATATGTACACATGTTCTTCCATGTGTGTGAGTAGGAGAAGCAGGATAAAAAAATGGAAGATGACAACAAGGTTGCTATCTAAGATGTCCCATGATAGATAACGAAGTAGGAATTACAACGATACAACAGCTATATCAGGAACAGAAATCCAGAGACCTGGGTTCTAGTCCTGGCTCCCCAGTGAGGCAGAACTGAGACCTAAGAGACGTCACTTGGTCTCCCCGAACTCCAGTTCTCTCACCGCAAACTTATTCCCCCCAATGCCGCTATCAGTATGGGCCAGACACAATGCTAAGTGCTCCCCAATCCCTGAAACATGATTACTAATGGTTTATTATTTCTGCAAAACAGGCATTATGATGTCCATTTTACAAAGACCCTGACTCATAAGGTTAAATACCTGGCACAAGGTCACATAGCAAGTTGAACAATGAGCTGCAGGTGGCACTCAGGCTTAGCCGGCTTGGGGCTTTTGCTCTGTATGTTCCTGTTCACCTTATGGTTATGCTGTGGGAATTACACAGGAAAACGTAGGGAAGCCTTTGGAAAAGTTCAAAGCATTTTCTCTCTTTGCATACACACACACAAATACGGTTATCATTTAGTTGAGACAGAGTCATACTTTTTTATTTTTTAGAGATCTTTTTGCTATAGGGTGTGTGCCCTCGCTGGAGAGACAGAGGGACAGAAAACGAGAAATCACCCCCCCCCCCAGGGGGGGATGGCCCCACTGCAGTCCCTTCTCTTCCAGTGTCCCCTCAGGATCTTGGGCATGCACGCACACGCACCCAGCAAGCCGCCAGGTCAGGGACTCGAACCGCGGTTGACTATGGGAATCCAGGGATGTCACCATTATGCCATCTGCTGGTCCCAGACTCACACTTCTTTTTTTTTTTTTTTTTTTTTTTGGAGACATTTTCACTATAGGGTGTGTGCGCTCGCCAGACAGACAGAGACATAGAGACAGAAAGTGAGAAATCACCCCCCAGGGGGATGGTCACACCACAATCTGTTCTCCTCCATTCTCCTCTTGGGATCTTGGGCACGTATGCACACGCGCCTGGCGTGAGTTCTAAGCCACCGGGTCCGGGACGCGAACCGCGGTCGACTACGTGGTAGTCCAGTGACATAGCCATTATGCTAACTGCTGGTTCCCCAGACTCACACTTATTTACAATGGGGAAAAATATAATTCTCCTATCTCTCAGTTCAGAAGTATTTCCTCAAAGGATCCAAAACATGCCTTGGTTAGGCAGAGCTATCGTCATATTCGGAAATACCTGGGACTTTCATTTTTAGCAAGATGGAAGAGGCTTGCTCTTCTTTCACTTCCTCTAAGATAGTCTTCTCTTTTCAATACTCACTTTGTTCCTGTGTTTACTCTGCTCCCTCACAAGGCCACACCCACCGCTTTCTTGAAAAGGTGTTTCAGGCAGTCGTGGTTGGTGGTTTGGGATGGTAGAAGAGAAATAAGGAAATGGCTAGCTGGTGAGCAGAGAGCCCAATGGCAGCCTTGTTCTGCTGGCCACCTGCCGCGGGCGAGGGTGGTTAGTGCGCCCTGGTGGAGGGGGCACCAGCCCAGAGTCTCTCCACAGGAGTTTCGCTCTGGGGTTGGGTCTGTGTTGTTCTGGGAATTAATCAGTGATTTGCTGTGTCCACTGGTGCCATTGGCCTGGAAACTCTAAGTGCGTTCTGAAGTGACTTGGCGGCTGGAAACCAGACTGGTCCACGCCCCATGGGACTCTAGACCTAGTCCTTTGCGATGTTCCTCGGGGTCCCCCACCAACACTCTGAAGAAATGCACAACCTAAGGAACCGGAGGCACATGGTGGCAACCTACCGACTTCCTAACCCAGGAGAGGAGACTGCGGACACCTCCGTGCAGAGATGTTGGTTTGGATGAGGTCCTTTCCATCCTTAATTCAGTTTCATCTGCTACATTACCCATACCTGACACATTGTGGTGTTTCATGCACGTCTTTAGAGAGAAGGCATGCATAGACGTTTTGCCCTTAAAAAGGGTAGCTGGTGGGGCAGCAGCTAGCGTGTTGCTGGACTCCCACATGGCTGAACCCGGTTTGAGTCCTGGACCTGGCAACTTGAAAGTCATGTCAGGAGCATTTGTGTGTGTGCCCAAAACCCCAGGAAGAGAATGGAAGAGAGGGATTGTGGCCTGGCCATCCTTCCTGGTGGGTAATTGCTCACTTTCCCTCTCACTGTCTCCCTCTCTCTTTCTTCGGTGCCCTATGGCAAAAACAAAAATAAATAAATAAAGGGGAGGGGGTGTTGCACACACTACGATCGATACATGGTTCTTAACTCTTTCTTCCCTTGGGTATTTCATTCTTACTTTTCCCAATACCTCAAGAAATTATGGTTGAGGACGTATAAAAGAACATTAAAAAGAAAAATCTCAGTTCAGGCCAGCCTGGTGGCACAGTCTGTAGAGAACTGGACAGCAGTGCTGGCAGCCACTTGGCTGACCACGGTTTGGATCCATGGTTGTCCTGAAAACATGCCGGACACACATCCCGGTACCTGGAATCCTGATGAGCTGGAGTGCTGGGGAGAGGGGGTCATGATGTGCCGAGACTCTATCAAGGGCATTTCCCTCTCCTTCTTCTTCTTCCTTTTTTTTTTTCTTTTTTTTTTTTAAAGAGATTTTTTGGTTTAGGGTGCGTGTGCTCACAGAGAGGTGGAGAGACAGAAAGTAAGAAATTCCTCCCCACCCCCAGGGAATATGGCCACGACACAATCCCTTCTCTATTCTCCTCTCGGGATTTTGGGCATGCGCACACATGCACCCAGTGTGAGTTTCAGGCTGCTGGGAAGACTTGAATTGCAGTTGACCATGTGGGAGTCCAGCACCAGTGGCTAACCACTATGCCAACTGCTTCCCCTGTTTCTTGTTCTCTCATATATGCATACATGCTTTGTGTCATGAATATGATAAATGTGAAAAATAAAAATCATCAAGCCAGCTAATAGGAAGCCGGATATTTACTCTGCATTTAGGGAGAACTGACTTTTGTTTACTGACTTTCTCTTTTGTAAGAAAATATTTTTTTGGGTTCCACTGTCTCACCAAGTAAATTTCCAAAGAGATACTTTCCTTCTTTTTTTATTTTTCGGAGAGGTTTTTGCTATAGAGTGCATGCGCTTGCCAGACAGACAGAGAGAGACAGAGACAGAAAGCAAGAAATCACCCCCCGGGGGGATGGCCATGCCGCAATCCCTTCTCCTCCATTCTCCTCTCGGGATCTTGGGCATGCACGCACACGCGCCTGGCGTGAGTTTAAGCCACCGGGTCCAGGACTTGAACTGTGGTCGACTACGTGGGAGTCCAGCGACATAGCCATTACGCTAACTGACAGTCCCGAGACACTTTCCTTCTATGGGTGCTCCCCCTTCAGGGACATAGGGTGGCCTGGGCCGTTGGGAAGTGGGTTCATTTGAAAGCCATTTCAGAAACAAAGCTGTTCTTTGCCTCCCGAATTTGAAACCAGAGTGCCCTAATCCATGAGAGTAGAAATGTTTTCATGCCTTATTTTATTTGCTAGGGATAAGTGCTTGAAGGCAGAGGGAAGGATGTGTGATTCTCTACCGGGAATGGAAATGAGTCATCCACCTGTGAGCAATTGTGAAAAAGACCTATGACTTCAAACTTGTGGACAGAGGCATCGTAGACAGGTTAAAGAACATGGACGAATGATCACGTATCATCCTGCGATGTTTTCCCTTTTGGGAGAAATGACAACTGCTTTATTCTGAAAGTGTCTGGAGACTGACAAACTTCATGTTAATTCCTCCATTTTAATAACTGCTTCACCAGGAAAGTATCCAGTGCATCCAACTCACATTGGCTTGAGTGATTTGGCTGTGAAATGAAGAGAATGAATGAGAAAGCATTTCTATTATTCTGGTGGGAAGAGTAGGGGTTATAATATTTTATGGGCTCACCCATGTTTCACATATTTGTTCCATGTCTGATCCGAGAAGCTTTAAGCATTGAAACTATCCAATACATTTTAATATTTGGGTCTCTGTCTTCAAAACTACTTCCCACACTCTGTGTGTGGCATTAACATTGTTTGGTAGCCCACATCCACGTTGTCTCATTTATTGTTTTGAAAATAAGGGCATGAGTGTGTGTGTGAGAGAGGGACCCTCTACAGTGTCTTGTCATGCTGCATCCCCTTCCCCAGCCCTCCGGCCTTCAGGATCTTAGCATATGTGTACACACCTGGCAGGTTTTCAAGCCAGCCTGGGGATCAGAACCCGTGGTCGGCCATGTTACTTCCAGCACTTTACTTTGCTTTGCTACCAAATACATCACCAGGCTAAGTTCCTAGTTATTTCCTGATAACAAATGTAGCAAAAAGAATCTTCTTTTCAATTATGTACAAAAGTCCTGAAACCTTGGGATTGTTCTTGACTCCTTTCTTTCACATCTCACGGCTGATTCATTGGCAAATCCTGTTGGCTTTATCTTTAAAGCATATTCAGAAGGTGGCCACTTTTTTTTTTTTTTTTTTTTTTTGAGAGATTTTTGCTATAAGGTGTGTGCGCTCGCCAGACAGACAGAGAGAGACAGAGAGACAGGAAGTGAGAAATCACCCCCCAGGGGGGATGGCCACGCCGCAATCCCTTCTCCTCCATTCTCCTCTCGGGATCTTGGGCACGCACGCACACGCGCCCAGCGTGAGTTTAAGCCACCGGGTCCGTGGTTGACTACATGGGAGTCCAGTGACATAGCCACTATGCCAACCACTGGTCCCGGTGGCCACTTTTTAAAACCTCCAGCAACTGTGCTCTCCAGACAACCTTCATCTCTGGCAGAGTCCGCCCACTGGCTGGCCCGTCCTGCACACCACCCTCCTCCCAGCTGCTCCCAGCCAGGGAGGGAGAGCCTCATAAACGTTAGTCACACAGCCGTCCTCACCCTCCAGCGGCTCCCAGCTCACAAGGGAGGGAAAGCCCAACACCTCACGATGACTACCAGGCCTGACTTGGTCTGCACTTTCCCCTTGCCCACTTCCTCTCTGACCTGGGCCCCTCCCACACTCCTCCCTCCATGCCAAGCCTGACCCCTGCTCTACTGCCCCTCCATCTGGAATGCCTCACCCCAGATCTCCACGCGGCTCCCTCCTCTGTCTAAATGTCTGCTTGTCACTGAGGGCTTCCAGGGCCACCCCACGTGAAGTAGCTTCTGTGTGTCCCAGCCCAGCCCCCTCTATTTCCTACTCTGCTCGATGTAATAGAGTGACTCGCTGGTTGCTTTCTTCCTTCCATGAAGTGTGAGCAACCAGAGACTTTGTGTCGTTCATGGCAGAGTCCTTGCCTCCTGGAGAGGGCCTGGCACGCATGGACATTCAATATACACTTGTGGAATGAACGATATCCTAGTCTCAAAGCAGAGAGTGAGGGCTAACGGCAGGAGTCTGGGTAATCATACAATCCTAGGTGTTCAGGTGTCTAAAGCACATTTTGCAAATAGCTTCTCTTGCTTGGAAAGGACAATAAATAATTTTCAGACCAGGACCTTCTCCACAGTCTGGCCCTGTCATCCTTCAGCTTCCTTAGGAATCTACCTTCAATAATAACGTCATTTAGTATTATGTATCAGCCTCTTTAATAGAACTTTTTAAAAAAATATCAATTTTTTTTTTTTTTTTTTTTTTTTTTTTTTAACCAGAGGGTGCATGTAGTCAGTAGAGAGAGAGGGAAAGGAAACAAACAAACAAACAAAAACCAATGGGGTGTGGTCAAGCCTCAATCCTTTTCCCTTCATTTCTCTATCCCGTTGGGATCTTGGACACATGTGCGCGCACACCTAGCTTGTTTTTCAAGCTGTTGGGATCAAGAGTTGAACCTCAGTCAATCATGTAGGATCCAGCTTCCAATGCACAGCGCTTAGCTATTAATACCATGCTATGGGCAGCCCCCAGTTTGTTTATTTTTATTTTTCAAATTTTTAATTTTTGCTCCAGGGCACATGCATTTGCCAGAGAGAGACAGAGAGAGAGGGGGAAAATGAGAAAGCACCCCCCCCCCCAGTGGGGTTGGCCATGACACAATCCCTTCTTCTCCATTCTCCTGGGATTTTGTGCATACATGCACACACTCTCAGAGAGTTTTTTAAGTCACTGGATCCAGGATCTGAACTGCACAGTTGGCTACATGGGATCCAGCTGCCTCAACCACCACACCACTGGCTGACCTACCAGTTTGTTAAGTTTTTAAAAGTTTATTTATTTCTCCCTTAAGCAAGTGACACAGAAAGACAGAAATAGCATCTCCTACAGGGTCTTAACACCACGCTCTACCCCCAGCCTGGATCATGGGCTCATCTGTACCTGGTACACTGAGGGAGGTCTCCGCTTGTGGATCCAGATCCTTCCCATGGGGGTCAGTCTCACAGAACTCCAGTTCGTCGAGTTTTGACAAATGCAGACAGCTGTGGAACCACTATCACCATGAATATACAAACATTTTCATCACTCTAAAAATGTTCCTTCCTGCCCCTTTTGTGGGAAGGCCTCAGGCCCCATCTCTTGCCACAAAGAACCACTGTTCTGTCATCGCAGACCAGTTTTGCCTGTCGTAGAATTTTATACAATATTAAGCGTTCAGCATGTACTCCTTTACTCTCCTGCTTGGCATGGTGCTTTTGGGATTCATCCATGCTGTTGTGTGCAATTGTTTATTCCTTTATAATTTTATTATTATTATTGTTATTATTTTGGCCAGAGGGCATGAGCACTCATGGGGCAGGGGGTGGTGGTGGTGAGGGGGTTGGCGTAGTCACACTGCAATGCCTTCTCTTCTATTTCTCCTTCCTGTTGGGATTTTGGGTATGTACACACATGCACCTAGTGTGTGTGTGTATTTAAAGAATTAACTTAATTTATTTTAAATTGACCAGAGAGGGACAGAGTGAGCAAGAGAGTGAGAGGGGAAGTAAGAAAGCAAGCTGACAGGTCAGGGACTTGAATCCCAGTCAGCCATGTGGGAATCCGGTGCCCTTAACCACCACACCATCTGCTGGCCCCCACCTAGCATGTTTTTTAAGCCACCAGGGCCAGGATTCCATCTAGAGCGGTCATGTGAAATGTGGCTTCTTTAACGACTAGGCATTGGGGCTGACCCCATATTCTTTTTTATTGCTGAGTAGAATTAATAGGCCTTTTTTTAGTAGAAAATATTCCCAGGAGGTCAATAGGCAATCCTTTTAGTTCTTTCACACTTCAGTATAAATGTGCTTTTTAAAATTCTTTTTATTTTACTATAGAGCAAATGCACTTGCTGGGAAGAGACAGAGAGAGAGAGAGAGAGAGAGAGAGAGAGAGAGAGAGAGAGAGAGAAGAAAATCACTCCCTTCAGGAATGACCACGCTGCAGTCCCATCTCCTCCATTCTCCTCTCAGGATTTTGGGCATGCACATATATGTTCCCAGTGTGCTTTTCAAGTTGCTGGGTCCAGGACTCAAACTGTGCAATTGGCCATGTGGGATTCAACTTCCTTAACCTCCACACCACCTGATGGCTCTCGAGCAACATATGGAAGTACAGGGATGTGTGGATAACTGGTGGTGAGGGACAGGCCTGACCAAGGTAAGGTTTCGCCAGCTCCACTGTTTTGCTTTGTCTTTCACACAGACTCAAGAAGTTGCTTTCTTGCCATCAGAGCCAGAAATCCAAGGTTGAGCCAAGGAGCATTATGGCAGACCTTCTGTGTGCCAGACACAATCGCATTTGAAGCTCACTCCAACCCTGTGAAGTAAGCATTATGGATGCTCCCTTTTCAGATGAGGAAATAGACCATGAAGCTGAAGTTGGATTCAGGCCAGCTCTTCCTCACTCTGCGTTCATTCAAATATATTGTCTGTAGGTCAGGCAAAAGGCTGTTACCCAGTAGGAAAGGCGGGAATAGACTGGTTTGTGGGGCTGACTGAGAATGGGGCTGAGATGAGGGTGGCCCTGGGAATGCCATGGTCTTCTTGGCCACTGACTCCCCTCCCTGGCCCGAGCTCACTGTCAGGGCAGATCTGCCCACAGCCTTGTTTTGCCCTGAGGAGTGGGGAGAGGAGACTGTGCAGCTGCATTGGGTTTCATGTCACAGAACCAGTCTGGGCACTTAATGAGAGTCTCTAACCCAATCTTGGGGTTATTGGAACAGCTCTCTGGTTTCAGCACTGAGACTTCGGTTCATGACTTCCCTCAGAAAGATCTAGAAATAGCGCAATCCTAAAGTCAGCCCCAGGAAAGGTGGGGAAGTCTGTGCTGCTACCTACTGTGTTTTTACAAGTAGCCTGATAACTAGAGGTCTGCGAGAGGTGGAATTGGTGGGCCGCCAGCTCAACGCAGGGTCCCTGCAGACCGCATTCCGGAGCTTCAAGTGTCATTCACTTGCTCCACACGTGGTTACCCTCTGCACACGCCACTCTTCTCCCTTCCACCTGCGGGAGTTGGGAGGCAAACCCCAGTCCCTGAAGACTGAGCCCTATAGACTCCAGCTGTGCTAGGTGGGATTTTTTTTTTTTTGTAAACAGTTGGCTTTTTAAAAAATAATTTATTATTATTATTATTATTTTAATTAGTGATAGGGCATGCGTACTCAACAGAGGGAGACAGAGAGAGAGAGAGAGAAAATGAAAACCAGAAAGCAAGCCGCCGGGTCCAGGACTTGAACTGCAGTTGGCCATGTGGGACTCCAGTGCTTTAGCCACCACCCCACCTGCTGGTTCTAAGTGGGCTCTTTTTAGCATTTCTCCTGATTTGCTGACAGATGCAAATGCTGTTGCCTTTTCAGAGATGTACTAGTTTGGTAGGTCTGCCCACAAAGTACACCGAAGTGGGTGGCTTTTCTTTTTTTAAAGTTTTTGTTATAGGGAGCATGTGCTTTCCAGAGGATGGCGCAGGGGACGGGGGTTTTGAAAGCACCCCTCAATGGAGATGGCCATGCCATAATCCCTTCTCCTCCATTCTTCTTTTGGACACACACGTGTATGCAGCTGGTGAGTTTTTCAAGTCTCTGGATCCTGGACTTGAACTGTGCACTCGGCCATGTGGGATCTAGTCACCATTGGCCTGCCCTGGGTGGCTTAAAACAAGAGAAATTAAATTTTTAAAATTTATTTAACTTTATTTATTCTTATTACTTTTAATTTGCTATAGGGCACATGTACTCACCAGAGAGAGAGAAAGAGAGAGAGAGAGAGAGAGAGAGAGAGAGAGAGAGAGAGAGACAGACACGGTGGGAAGAGTGAGAAAGCAAGCCACCAGGTCTGGGACTTGAACCGTGGTCGGCCATGTGGGAGTCTAGTGCCCCAATTACCATGCTACCTGCTGGCCCCTAAAATTGCTGTTTCTTTGTTTATAAGCTGGAGGCTCTTGTGCTCATCAGAGAAAGAGACACAGAGAGAGGAGGAGAAGGAGAAAGCACTGCCCTATTGGGTGCACTCTCTTTACAATCCGTTCTCCTCCATTTCTGCATGCTGTTAGGATTTGGGGCAATTTGTACCTGGCATGTTTTTCGAGCCTCTGGAGCCAGGATTCAAACTGCGTAGTTGGCCAGGTAGGATCTGTCTTCCTTAACCACTGAACTACAAGACCAACCCAAAACAATAGAAATTAATTTTCACAAATTCTGGAAGCCAGAATCCAAAATGGAGGTGTCGGCAGGATTGGCTCCTTCTGGAGGCTGTGAGGGAGAAACCCTCCTACTTCTCCCCCTTTCTGGAGGTTGCCATTAATTTGGGTTCCTGGGTTTGCGGTGACACGACATCAGTCCAGGCCTCTTCTCTGCCTGTCCGTCTCCTCTGGGTCTGTGCATCTCTCTGTGGCCTCGTCTTACGAGTACACCGGGTACTGGATTTAGGGCTGCGGAGCGACACCCCCTCTCGCGCATCGTGGAAAGATGGTGCTCTGCTTTACCCTCAGTGCGCTCTGCTAGGATGTGTCTGGGACTCCAACCACTGTCTGCTCACCCAGCCTCATCTCCCACTGTCCGCACTTGTGCCATGCTTTATTGACGAGCAGGGCTGTCACATGCCTCTGTGCCTTTGTACATCCTGCCCCTTGGCCTGGGATGCCCTCGCCCCCTTCTCTTCCCCATCTGGTAAGCTCTTACCCTTTAGGTCGGGTCTCAGCGGGGTCCACCCTGAGCTCGTCAGAGTGCTGACTGCCCTTTTCTCTCTTTTCTGTTTTTATTTTATTTTATTTTATTTTATTTTATTTTATTTTATTTTATTTTATTTTATTTTATTTTATTTTTTGTATAGGCTATGTGCTCTTACCAGAGACAGAGACAGATAGACAGACAGAGAGACAGAGAAAGTGAGAAATCACCTCCTACTCCCTACCTGCAGGGGAGATGGCCACGCCACAGTCTCCTCCCTTCCACTCTCCTCAGGATCTGGGCGCACACGCACGCACACCTGGTGTGATTTTCAAGCTACCGGGTCTGGGACTCAGACCACACAAGCAGCCATGTAGGATCCAGCACCTTACTTTCTATGCCACCTGCTGGCCCAGCTATGGCCTTGGGTGCCTGACAGATGTGGTCCTGGGTGCTCCTCTGCTGTGTCATGTGCCACACCCTCGGCTTTCGCTTGATCATTTGCAGCTCCACAGAAGATCAGGTAGAGCCGCCGAGTGACTGGATACACATGGAAATTCTCCCCAGAGGATGGAGACCCTGTAGGATCGCTCTCATCTTTCTGCTGTGTGCCCAGCAATGCATGGTGGGTAGTCGGCTTCCTGTATCACTGAGATCGAATGGAAGAACTGCTGCTAGCGGGAGCCCAGCGGGGGCTGTTGCTCAGGGACCTCGGCAGCTCCAGGGGAGGGATGGAGTGGTGGCCCAGGGAAATACAGTCCTCCTGTGCTTCTCTCCTACCGACTTAGGTGCTGCTGCAGTTTTTTTCTTTTTTCAAAATTTGCTACAGGGCTCATGTATTCACTGGAGAGAGACAAACAGAGAGACAGAGAGGAAAAGTGAAAAATCATCCCCCAGGCCGGCAGGTGGCGTGATGATTAAGGCACTGAACTCTCACATGGCCGGTCGTGGTTCGAGTTCCAGACCTGGTGGCTTGCTTTCTCAGTTTCTCTCTGTCTGTCTGTCTCTCTCTTGCTCTCTTTGTCTCTCCCTGGTGAGTGCACATCCACAATAGCCAATTAAAAAAATAGTAATAAATCAAATTAAATCACCCCCAAAAAAAAAAAAAGGAAAGAAATAAAAGACTGGAATGGCACCGTCAGCCATATGGGATCCAGTGACTGAACCCACATGCCACCTGGCCAACCCCTTCAGCTGTTTCTTCTTTTTTTTTCTTTAATTTTTTTTTTTTTTTGAGAGGTTTTTGCTATAGGGCGTGTGCGCTCGCCAGACAGACAGAGAGAGACAGAGAGACAGAAAGCGAAAAATCACCCCCCAGGAGGGATGGCCACGCTGCAATCCCTTCTCCTCCATTCTCCTCTCGGGATCTTGGGCACGCATGCACACGCGCCCGGTGTAAGTTCAAGCCACCGGGTCCGGGACTCGAACCGTGGTCGACTACATGGGAGTCCAGTGACATAGCCATTACGCCAACTGCTGGTCCCAGCTGTTTCTTAAATGAGACAGTTGAGGTCAAGGGGCAGGACAGATGGCATCCTCCATCTTGCTAGCAAAGAGGCAACAGGAGAGAAGGAGGGAGGCCCGGCCCCGAGATCCGACAGCCCAGATTCCAAGGTACACTGGTAAAGGGGCCAGGGCCAGGACTTGGCAGGGCTGTCCATGTTCTTGGTTCATTCCTGCATCAAGAGCAGGGATTGTGGTGGAGGCAGGAAAGGGAGGTGCTGGCAAGGACTGGCCTCTGGGACTCTCAGACCTGCAGGCCCAAGCTCACCTTTGTGGGACCTAAGGGTCCCCTTGCTGGCCTTGCAACTGAATGAGGCCCTCTCCAGCAGTAGGACAGCCTCTCTTTTAGGGGTACAGGACACCTCTTCTCATTTGCTTCCTGTGCTGCTGAACACTGCTACCTGCCACTTCAAATGGGGACGTGTGAAGGAGGATAAATGGACCAGACGGTGGCTGAGGCACGGTGGGAACACAACATTCCATGAGACTGACGCACGTGGGATGTTCTGGGCGGGCGTCTGGAGACCTCCCTGAGTATACTGGGCATGCAGGTGCCTGTGGTCCAGGGCTGCCTAACGCTGGTAGTTGTGGCATCAAGACCCTGCTGGGGAGACCAGCAGTTAGCGTATTGGCTATGTCACTGGACTCCCATGTAGTTGACCGCGGTTCAAGTCCTGGATCCGGTGGCTTGAACTCACACCAGGCGTGTGCATGCGTGCCCAAGATCCCGAGAGGAGAATGGAGGAGAAGGGATTGTGGTGTGGCCATCCCCCTGGGGGGTAATTTCTTGCTTTCTGTCTGTCTCTGTCTTTCTGGCGAGCCCACTTGCCCTATAGCAAAAACCTCTAAAAAACCAAAAAGAATTATTTATTTTATTTATTATTATAATTTTTTTTCACATGAGTTTTGCCAGAGAGAGAAAGAGAGAAAGGGAGAGAGAGAAAGAGAGAGAGAGAGAGAGAGAGAGAGAGAGAGCGAGCAGCCAGGTCCAAGGCTCAAGTCACAGTTGGCCATGTGGGAATTCCAGCGCCTTAACCACTATGCCACCCCTGGCCCCCAGAGCTCGGGATTTAAGGAGGCAAGTCATTCTCAGGCCTGGGAGTGCCTTTTTGAATTCTGTGCTCTGGGTGCCTCATGGCTTCCCCCTAGTCCTGGCTTTGTGCTGGGCTGGCAAATCCATAAAGGGATGGAGGGTGAAAAGACATTGAAAGGAGGCTAGAAGAGAGAGTGCTACGAGGAGTCAACAGCAAAGTGAAGAGTCCTGACTAAACACAGCGCTCCGGAGGAGCACCCCCACAGCTCCCCACACAGCCGGGACCGTGAGACAGACGGCATTCAGAGAATAAGGACACTGGGAAAGCCAGACGCGCACGCCACATTCTCATTACGTTTGCCCGTTTCTCGTTCTGAGAAGGGGGTGGGAAGATGGAGGGAAATCCTCGACGTCCATTGCTGCTGCTCCTTCTCCCTCCTGGACTAGATGCCTTTAGCTTGATGTCATGAACCCCACCCTGGGTGCGGTGAATCAGACTCCTGAAACGCCAGAGCTGGAAAGCCCTGAGAGACAGCTCGCCCTGGGCCCCTGGTGTGCTAGCCACTAGCCACGTGTGGCTTTTGAGCACTTGGAATGTGGCTGTAAGAATAACAAGTACACTGGGTTCTTTCCCTTAGTCACCAGAGGGCATGTGTGTGAGTGTGTGTGAGAGAGAGAGAGAGAGAGAGCGAGAGCGAGCACGCAAGCGTGCACTCCCCAACAGGAATGGTCGCACGGCCATCCTGTCTCTCTTTCTCCATCCTGTCAGAGTTTTGGGCACACAAGCACATATGCTTAGTGTAGTTTGCAAGATACGGTGGCTGGGACTGGAACTGTGGTTGACCATGTTGTGAGTTTTGGCTTCCTTAAGCACTAGGCTATGGGACCTGCACTAGATTTTTTTTTGTTGTTGTTTGTTTGGGCTCGCCAGAAAGACAGAGAGACAGAAAGCGAGAAATCACCCCCCAGGGGGGATGGCCAGGCCCAATCCCTTCTCCTCCATTCTCCTCTCAGGATCTTGGGCACACACGCACACGTGCCCGGCATGAGTTTTAAGCCATCGGGTCCGGGTTGCGAACCGCGGTCAACTACATGGGAGTTCAGCGACATAGCCATTACGCTAACTGCTGGTCCCACCTGCACTAGATTTTTGAAGTCATATGACAAAATGATGTAAATGAGCTCAACAGTATTTTTAAAAAATATTGATGACATGTTATAATGATCATATTTTAGATCTATTAAGTTAAATAAAGTATATTCATAAGATGAATTACACTATTTCTTTTAACTTTAAAAAAATATTTATTTTTGGGACCAGCAGTTAGTGTAATGGCTATGTCGCTGGACTCCCACGTAGTCGACCGGGGTTCGCGTCCCAGACCCGGTGGCTTAGAACTCACGCTGGGCGCGTGTGCGTGCGTGCCCAAGATCCCGAGAGGAGAATGGAGGAGAGAGGATTGCAGTGTGACCATCCCCCCTGGGGGGTGATTTCTCGCTTTCTGTCTCTATGTCTCTGTCTGTCTGTCTGGTGAGCGCACGCGCCCTATAGCGAAAACTTCTCAAAAAAAAAAAATTTATTTTGAAATAGAGAAACCCTCAACCGAGTCACATGGTGGGTTCCTCTCTAGCCTTTCCCAGCCTGTCAGGATGTGTGCACACATCGGTTGTCGAACTGGGAACTGAAACCCTGTCTTCCATAGGGCGTCCAGCGTTACAGCGTGTCACACCACCACGGCTGGGCCTCATTTCACTTCTTTGATGTTGCTGGGAACTTTACGATTACGTACGTGGCTTACAACTGTGGCTTGAATCACATATCTGTTATACAAGGGTGGTCTGTTTTTTTGTTTGTTTTTAAGAGATATTTTTTGCTATGGGGCATGTGCATTCACCAGAGAGGGAGAGAGAGAAAGGGAGAGACAGAAAGTGAGAAATCACCCCTCAGGGGGGATGGCCATACTGCAATCTCTTCTCCTCCATTCTCCTCTTGGGCACGTGTGCACTTGCACCCAGTGTGAGTTTTAAGCCACTAGGTCTGGGACTTGAACCGAGGTTGATCATGTGGCTGTCCAGCCATGTAACCATTTCACCATCTGCTGGTCCCAGTGGTGGTTTTGATGGCCGCTGCCGTCTTCTTCTTCTTTTAAAGAATTGTTAATTTTATTAATTACTATTATTTTAAACTTCCTCTAGTCATCAGAAGAAGAGAGAGAGAGAGAGAGAAAGGGAAAGTGAGAAAGGTCCAGGACTCGAACCCTGGTCGACCACGTATGTGGGAGTCGAGCGCCCTTCGGCTCTGTCTTGGGCACACAGCTTACAGGACCGTGTTAAGCCCGCTGCGGACTTGGTGGGAGTCCAGCATCGCAATGTAGTCCCCGCCCAGCGGGAATTTCGAGCTGCTTGCAGGTCCAAGACTTGAACCGCGGTCGCCCATGAAGAGTCTAGTGCCTTAACCGCCACACTACCTGCTGGTGTCCTCTCCCCCCAGCCACATTTAAACAGCACATTAGGCTCTGGAAACTTGGAATGTGGTGGGAGGTGAAAAAGCTGAGGAGCCCGAGCCTTCCCGCCCTGATCCGTGCGCAGAGTATCCAGGTTGGCGTCCCAGCGGTTGGGTCCCTGTCCCTCCCCGGGGCGGCCGCAGGCGCAGGACCTTGCCTGGGCGCGGAAGGGGCAGCCACTCCGGGACTGTTTGACAAGCAAACAAAGCCAAGTTTCAGTAGGACTGGCTTGCTACTGGAAGAGGAGTGGGCGGTGGGGAGAGGGGGAACCAGACGCCAAAAGCGAATTCCTTCATGTCATCGTTTTATCTGGCGCCCGGTCCATGCCCGCATTGTCGAGGCTTGGTGAAAGGGAGTTAGGGACGTGGAGAGACGCGATCTCGCAGCCTCGGCAGCACTCGTGGTGCTATCGGACCGCCGCGGAGTTGCTGAGCTAACGCTGGACCCCGTGGGACGTTTTCGAGGGCGGCCACCCCCTTTCTGCTAGGCCTGGCTTCCGGGCGCGCTCACCGGGGAGAGCGATGGAGAGAAAAAGGGGAGGAAAGCCGTCGGGTCCCCCTGGACCAACGCAGGCGCCGCCGCCACTCGCTGGCTAGGCCCTTGCCCTTGGCTACAGGAGCGCGGGCGTGGAGGGGGGTGTGGCTCCCTGGGCAGGTGACACCCTGCAGGGCCGATAAGGAGCGGGACTCCTCCGGCCCTCACTTTACAGCGTGTCCCGGGACTAACCTGCGCGCGCCTGGGAGGAGTCGGGTGCGCTGGCCGGGCGGAGTTGGGCAACGCTGGCCCCCCCACACCAACAAACTCATTTCAGGGGTGACTGTGCTTCTGACGTCAGGCGGCTTTTGGTTCATTCCCTGGCACGGGGACTTTATTTTCATAACAGCATGAAGTGCCGTGGAACTGGAATGGGCGTGTCCTCTCCCCCGACCCTCCCGCCCCTTGTCCCTCTGCTCACCCCCTAGCTCCCTCCCTCCGGCGATAGCGCCTTTATAACTGCTTGGCGCAGCCAGGGAGAGATCTCTGCCCGAGGACTTCCCCAGCATCAACCGGGTCCCGTCCTACCCTTTACGCGCAGGAGGCAGCGCCAAGTTCACCGGGTAAGTGCCGCGTAGCGAGCCCCAGAGCGCGCCTGGTCTCCAGATTGAAGTCAGGGGAGAGCGGGACGTTGGGAGGGGTGGGGTCGAAGAGGAGAGAAAGGAAATCGGAAAGGAACACAGCTGGCCGGGAGAAAAAGAGGTCTTAGTGGACTTTCTCTAGTTGAACTCAGCTCCGATACTTCCCCTCCTGGGCTTCCAGGTGGAGAGCACCAGGATAATCCGGATAGTGGGTTCTGCTCAGATACAGTCTACGCACTCCGAGTAGGGGGACCCCGACTAGGTAGGAGTGAGCAGTTTGGGGGACACTTCGGGGGAAGAGAAGAGAGGGAGAAAGATCTTAGAGGGGGAGAGACTGTGGGCGCCGAGGGATGAGGGGAACAGGGAGGGGGAGGAGGGACATGGTGACAGCTGCCACTTTAGGGAACCGGGAACCAGAAAGTTTCTGTTTTGTCCTTTCTCCACAAGCACAGCCATAGGGATTTGGGGAAATAGATCTAGAGTCCTCTCCTTTCCCCATGGATGTGTGGGGTCAGCATTCCCTCTCCTGCTGTCCCTTGGGTTGCTCAGGAACCCGGGAGAGATGGAAGAAGAGTGGGCAGTACGACCACCTTGCCCCAGTGGACCGGGACCTGGGAACGGCCTACACAGCCAGCGGTTCAGGATGGTCCTGAAACATCCATCCGGAGAGCTAGCCAAAGCCTACTCAGAATCAGGGAATTTGAAGGGCTTCCCGTCCCTGACTTCTCTCCCGTCTGATTTTCTGAGTGGCTTTTGTAAACACCACACCTGTTGAGGGTTAGGCAGACTCCATCGCCACAGGGGGTCATTCCTGGAGGGGAATGCTTTCGCCACAGTGCTGAGGGTGGAGGGCAGCGCCCCACCCTGGGTCCGTGCTGTGGGCAGCTGAGAGCAGGAAGGAAGGGTGGGGTGAGCTGCTACCTGGAGATTGAGTGGCTCCTCCAATGGGATGGAGAGGCCAGTGCTCCAGGGCAGAATGGAATGAGAACTGCAGGGTTTCCTGGGAAAAGTTTTCCTCCTTGAGTCAGGGTTTCTCATCCAGGCTCAGGCAAGGACCTGGGCCTTAACATTCCTTATAAGGAATTCAAGTAGGCCCACCAGCGAACTCCTTTCTTGTGTTAAAGTTCTAGTTCCTCTGTATCAACATGTTCCCCTTGAGAGTCTACTTTAGAGTGTTTTTGGTATTCGATTTTTTTGGTGTTAATTGAAGATAACAGAGTGTTAGTAAGAATTTCTTTTTCTTTTCTCTTTTTGGAGAGGTTTTTGCTATAGTGCATGCACACTTGCCAGAAAGACAGAGACAGAGATAGAAAGTGAGAAATCACCCCTTGGGGGGATGGCCATGCCTCAATCCCTTCTCCTCTACTCTCTCTGGATCCTGGGCACACACGCACTTGCGCCCAGCGTGAGTTTAAGCCACTGAGTCTGGGACTCGAACTGCGGTTGACTACATGGGAGTCCAGCAACATAGCCATTACGCCATCTGCTGGTCTCTTTCTTTTTTTTAAGGTTTTTGTCATAATGTGTGTACTCTTGCTAGAGAGAGACAGAGAGGGGCAAAGTGATAAATCCTCCCCCAGGGGATGACCGTGCTGCGATCTCTTCCATTCTCCTCTTGGGATATTGGGTATGCACCCACATTCCTGGTTTAGGACTTGAATTGTGGTCAGCCATGTGGGAGTCCAGTGCCTTATCCACCATGCCACCTGTTGGCCTCAGAATTTTTTTTTTTCTTTACCCATGATAGAACATGTGCAGAAACATGAGAGTGAAAAAGAGAGATTGGAGAAAGAGAGAGAAGTGCCCTCCCCAGGGTCTGCTCACACATGATGCCCTTCCTCTGGCCCTCTGGCTTATCAGATTTGGGCACCTGCACGCATGCCTGGCATGTTTAAGGCTAACCAGACCAGGGATTTGAACTTCAGTCACCAGGTGGTATTCGACTTCTCTTGAGCAGAACATTATTGCTGCACCACGATTATTGCTGACCTTGAAGAAGAATTGTTCATGATTTTGTTCTTCTCATTCTGGGTCCACAGATATTTAAAACTTCACAGACTGAACTGAGAAAATGATGCGATGATAAAATAGACAATAAATTGAATAGTAATTTTGCTTGAGGGGTCTTTGACTTTCTTAGTAGTTCAGTGTGTTTGTTTCTATTTTCGTTCCTATTTTTATTGCTCTGTGGGCCAGAAGACATAGTCCGTATATTTCTTATTTTCCCAATTTCAGTTTTTCCTTTGTGTTCTAAAATATACTCACTTTTGGTAAATATTCCATGACCACTTAAATATAAGCTATCACTTATAATAGAGTTAACCAATTGTGGTCCATGGGCCACACATAATCTGCAGCCTCTTTTTGTAAATATAGTTTTATTAGAACACAGTGACGATCATTTGTTTATGTGTTGTCCATAGCTTCCTTCATGCTACAAATATATGACCTACAAAGCCTAAACTACTTATCTGGCCCTTTACAGACAGAGTTGCTGATCATTGACATAGAGGTTCTTAATGATGTGGCTACTAGTAAAGATCAAATAAAATATGAAGAAGAGAATGTTTCCATTAGAGTGTCCATAGAACATTTTAACAACTTATCATATTATTGTCATTTCATTGGCCAAGACCCAATAAAGAAATATCATCTCCTGTAACTATAGTTTTTCTTTTGCATTTCCAGTGGTTTTTGTTTTATGTATTTTGGTTCAATATTAATTTAGTGCATATAAGTTTATGATGGTATTATCAATGTGGAGTAGCCCTAATTATTATAAAGCAAGCTTTTCAGTTCACTATACATTTTTGCCTTGACTACAAGTTTGTGTGATATCAAAACTTCTGCTTCATTCTCTCTCTTTTTTTTTTTTTTTTGTCTTTTAGTTGCTGCTTAATTCTTTTACCTTAAGGTATTTATCTTTGTGTCTGACACATATCTATTAAATAAACATTGTCTGTCTGTTAAAAAAAAAAAAAACCGCTATCTGTTAGTGTTCTTTTTGTATTTATTTTTAATGTTTTTCCTTCTTTTTGCTTTCAGTCTTTTCAAATACATTTGCCAAAGAGAGGTTCTTGTAGGTATAACATAATTTAATTTAGTCTTTTCTTTCCAAATAAAAAAAATTACCATTTATGTTTATTGTAATAATAGCTGTTTGCTGTTGTTATCTAACTTTTGGATGTGTAGTCTGCTCTTCCACATCCTCTCTCACATTAGACAGTGTATATTATTATTTTTAGGTTTACTAAACAACTGAGTACATAGCAGTGCCATTACCACAGATAGAAATACAGGCTTATCATGAGAGACGATTAAATTTCACTTTGGGCTTGTTAGATGGAACATAAATATGCTATCCTTATATGCTGAAATGAAACATTTATTTACTTATTTTAAAAAAGAATAAAAAATATGATAGAGCATGTGCATATGCATAAGAGAAAGAAACAGAGATAGAGAGACAGAAAAAAGTACCCATCATAAATCTTTGTCACACTGTGATCCCTTTCCTCTGGTCCTCCAACCTGTCAGGATCTTGGGCACATGTACACAGGTATCTCGTGTGTTTTTAGGCCAACCAGGCTAGGGACTTGAATTGAGATTGGCATGTGGCTTCCAGCTCTGCAGTCTGTTATGCTATTGACTGTGCCACACAGGTGTGCTTTGAAATAAAACTGATTTATTTAAAAAATTTTTTGCTATAGGGTGTGTGCACTCACTGGAGGGGGCTGGTGAAAAAGCACTCCCTGGGGAGATGAGCACGTTACAATCCTTTCTCCTCTTGGGATTTTGAGCACACGTGCACATGTGTCCGGCATATTTTTCAAGCTGCCAAGTCTGCATTCCAACTGTGAGATTGGCCGTGTAGGATCCAGCTGCCTTAACCACTATGCATGCCATCAGCTGGCCCAGAATAAAACTTAAAAAAAAATTATTTAATTTTTAGGGACTAGCAGCGTAATGGCTATGTTGCTGGACTCCCACGTAGTCGACTGCAGTTCGAGTCCCGGACCCGGTGGCTTAAACTCACGCCGGGCACGTGTGCGTGCATGCCCAAGATCCCGAGAGGAGAATGGAGGAGAAGGGATTGCGGTATGGCCATCCCCCCTGGGGGGTGATTTCTCATTTTCTATCTCTCTGTCTCTCTCTGCCTGTCTGGCGAGCGCACGCACCCTATAGCAAAAAACCTCTCCAAAAAAAGAAAAAAAAATTATTTAATTTTTAAAAGAATTAATTAATTAATTTAAATATGACCAGAGAGTGACAGAGAGAGAGAGCGAGAGAGAGAGAGAGAGAGAGAGAAAGAGAAAAAAGAGAAGGCAAGCTGCCAGGTCTGGGACTCGAACCACTGTCGACCAAAAGGGAGTCCAGCGCCCTTAACCACTATGCCACCTGCCGGCCCCTATTTATTTAATTTTATTTATTAATTATTATTTTTAAAATTTGCCATGGGACATATGTACTCACCAGAGAGAGAAGCACACACACACACACACACACACACACCCTCAACCACATGCAGAAAGAGAGAGAGAGAAAGAGAAAAAAAAGAGAGAGAGAAAGTTAGCAAGCAAGCTTCTAGGTCTGGGACTCAAATCATGGTCAGCTATATGGGAAGCCAGTGCCTTAACCACCATGCTACTGGCTGACCCCAAAATAAAACTTCTAAATGAAGGAATTTCCTAGAGCTTTCAGGTAGTCAACCCTTAGAGGACTTCACTCTATTCTTCTATTTTCTGGAACTTTCATTGCTTAGAATTTTGGACCTAAGAGATTTGGAATCTCTATTTAAAATCTTAAGTTGTGTGTGTGTGTTTTAATGGCTTTATGAGTTCCAGTATTTTGTTTTATATTCACATTGATCTGAAGTGTACATGCTTTTTCTGGAATAAGAGGGAAATGATAGTACCCCATACAACTGCCTGAAAGTGTAGAAAATGGGTCGAACACTTGTTATACCTGCTTTGGTCTGCCTCTGCTATCCTGCTTTATTTTGTCTCCGTTCCTACCTAGAAACTCAGTTCAACGATGTTTTCCAGATGTTATTCATGAGTTGTTGCCTGGATACATCACTTTCATGTCATCAGAATTGGGATGGCTCCCCAGAACAGGGAATCCTGGATATTTCTCTGTAGCCACTTCCCATTTATAACTAATCCTTCGTCAAAGGCAGAGAAATTTCTGTGGGACTCCTCCCTGAAAGAACTCAGCTTGGATGAAAATATGAGGATTAGCACTAGTGCATATTCATCTTAAAAATTTTTTCCTCCCCATTACTCACACTTTGAATAAATGACTTGCTTTGGGTAAATGTTCAACTTAGTTGGCTTAGTCCAGAACATTTTCTCAAACCACTGTGCAGAGCATACAGTGAGGAAAGAGCAACAAGGGGATTTGTTCTGTTTCCCTAAAAGTTTGTTATCTGACAGGCTGGTCAGCACTGATTTTTTTCTTTAAAGAAGTATTTTATTTAACTTTATTTATTTATTTATTTATTTATCTTTTTTTGGAGAGGTTTTTGCTATAGGGCGCGTGCGCTCGCCAGACAGACAGAGAGAGACAGACAGAAAGCGAGAAATCACCCCCCAGGGGGGATGGCCACGCCGCAATCCCTTCTCCTCCATTCTCCTCTTGGGATCTTGGGCACGCACGCACACACGCCTGGCGTGAGTTTAAGCCGCCGGGTCTGGGACTCGAACCGCAGTCGACTACGTGGGAGTCCAGCGACATAGCCATTACGCTAACTGCTGGTCCCTATTTATTTATTTTTATTTATTTGTTTATTTCAATTTGACCAGAGAGGGGCAGAAAGAGAGAGAGAGAAAGGGAAAGTGAGAAAGCAAGCTGCCAGGTCTGGGACTCTAACTGCTGTCAGCCATGTGGGAATCCAGTGCCTTCAACCACCACGCCACCTGCTGGCCCAAGTACTGATATTAATGTATAATATGCAGGGGAAACTTGTGTGCCAAAAAGTATTTCATTGTAAAAACTACAAGACCTACAAAAATAGAAGAGATGGGATCAATAATAACAAAAAATAAATAAATAAAACTCATACAGGGCTAGCCTAGCAGTGTGGTGGTTTTGGCAGCTGGATCACATGGCCAGCTGTGCAGTTTGAGTCCTGGACCCTGCAGCTTGAAAAACACACTGGGAATGTGTGTGGCATGTGTGTGTGCATCCCAAAAATCCCAAGAGGAGAAAGGAGGAAAGGGGATTGTGGCATGGTCATCCTCTCTGGGGAGTGCCTTCTCACTTCTCTCTCTCTCTTCCCCTCTCTCTTTCTTTCTGCCTCCAGTGCGTTATGCAAACTACAGAAAATCAAACAACAACAACAACAACAAAACAAAACTCATGATAAAGGTTAAATTTGGGGTTGACTTTAAAGAAATATGGCCAATGGATTGTCAACCAGAGTAGAGAGGCCTTTCTGGCTAGGAGAATAATGCATGAGCTGAGACAAGGAGCATGGCTGTATATGAGAAGATCTCAGATGAACCGAAATTCCCTTCCAGATAGAAAATTCTCTAGGGAGGTTTGCTTGCCTTTGGAGAGGAGGAGCGCGAGGAGGAGTTAGGAAGGAAGGAGGAGATAGGTGGGAGGACCAATGGGAGAAAAGCACTGAAGCTCCAATGGAAGCCGAATCTTGTACAATATACCAAAAGGAGAGACGATGTCTCTTAGCTGCTATGCAGAGACCCCTTCTAGGCCTTCTCTTCTTTGCTCCCTTTACAGTGTTTGGGCCTGCTGCCCACTCTCTTCTTGAAACCACTCTTGGCTTCTGGGAAACCACATGGGCTTATTTCCTGTACTAACCCCCTGACCACTTCTCATCGCCCTCCTTGGCTGACGCCGACTCAGAGGAGACAGCGTCTCCCAGGGTTCTGCCCTGGGCCTCCTACGTGATCTTGCCTCCTCTCGAGTCCGATTCCGCCTCTGGGCTGATGACTGCCAACCCGTGCTGACAGCCCTGCTCTCCTGAGCCGCGGACCCGCGAGCCGTGCAGAGGGAGTCTGGCCCTTAACAGCCGTGTAAATCTTGGGCGAGTTTTTCATTTTTCTGCGCCTCAGTTTCTTCTACTGTGAAAAGGGATATACTAGGCTTATGGTGAGGATTAAATGCAGCTGCACACGGCTCCGGGTAAACTTGCAGGAGGACTTGGCTCTCTTATGTTGAATGGCTTCGTGTGTATTTTCTACATGAAGATAAATAAGACCCCACAAAATTAAACTTCGTGTCTCTCCTCACAAGTCTGTATTTCTCAGCTTTGTGAATAGCACCCCTCAGTTGTCTAAGCCACAAGTCTGAGAATGACCTGGGCTCTTCCGCTTTCCAAGTCCTCTCGTACTTTCTAACAATCTTCTTCCATTCCCTCTTCATTTTTCTTGCCTCATCTCCCTACGAGCCTCTTTAAAGCTTTTCTTTTAATCTGGCTTTGTGGAATGGGTCACCATTTTCCGTGTACCCTCCGCATTCTCTGAACTCTGACCCTTCAGTTATATGTCAGCGTGACCCACTTGTTCTCCCCAGATAGTGGCCACACTTTGTAGCCTGTGTGATTAGTGCGCTTAGCACAGAACCCGACACTAAGTAGGCACTTAGATGTTTGTCGATTCCCAGGGAAATCTACTAAGTGCAGGGCCACTCCTGCTGGAGACTTCTCAGCCAGCCGGAGCTCGATGTAAAGATGGTTTAAATGCTGAAGGGTGGCGTCAGAAGGAAGCGCGTTAGAGGTCGGGAAGGTGACTTTGAGACAAAATGAAGGGTTGAATGATGATTACGACTACTCACACAGGGCTGCTCTCCCTGTGGGACATAATTGTCACTTCATCTCTTCAACCGTTTGTCTTCCACCTATAAATGGACTGCAAGAATAGTAAATGAGAAAATATATGTAAAAACATGTAAAAGAGGGGGCCAGCAGTTAGCGTAATGGCTATGTCACTGGACTCCCACGTAGTCGACCATGGTTCAGGTCCCGGACCTGGTGGCTTAAACTCACGCCAGGTGCGTGTGCATACGTGCCCAAGATCCCGAGAGGAGAATGGAGGAGAAGGAATTGCGGCGTGGCCATCCCCCGGGGGGGGGGGGGGGGGGATGATTTCTCGCTTTCTGTCTCTCTGTCTCTCTCTGTCTGTCTGGTGAGCGCACATGCCCTATAGCAAAAACCTCTCCAAAAAAAGGAAAAAAGAACATGTAAGAGAGTATTTGCAAAAACATGTAAGCAGTCAACATGGTTCTCGGGTCATAATAGGACTTAGTATATGGCGGCAGTTGTCATTATTTTATTCATAATTATATTGGGGTTATTGTTATTACTACTGATTGAATGTAACAATTTGACAGTAGAGAGAGAGAACGAAAATGCTGGAAAGGCCACCAGTTTGCAGGGCTGGGATGGTCTATAGGTTCAGTTTCAAAAAGTACTTATTTGATCTCATTCCCAGGGCAGTCCTAGAGGTTGGTAATTGTCATCACTTTGAGGTGATAGGGTGAGATACATCTCAGAAGGAAGAAGACAAGATCAGCTTTCAGCAGGATTCAGGTAGGTCACAGATATCCATTCTCAGATGCACTGGGAAGGGCTGCAGAGAGTCCACCAGGGCGGCCTTCCGGTCTAGCCATGAGCAATGCCGGGCACTTTCTCCCTGTCTGGTAGTGAAGAGGAGTCTCAGATTGGAAACCAGAAGCTGGGAGGCTCATCACATGATGGCATTTGTCCTTGCACGCCAGTCAATGCCATGTGCCAGTCAAGGCCATGTCTAGGGTGGGTACTGCTCCAGTCACCTCCAGCTTTGTCCTTAGGTGACCATTTCCCTGGGACCCTCTTCTGGCCCTGTGCTCAGACCGCTCAACCTCACCTGCAGCCCTGGTTCAGGGTTTGGTTAGGAGTTTGTGGCACATATTCTTTTTTAAAGAATTATTTATTTAATTTATCATTATTATTATTTTTAAATTTGCTATAGGGCACATGTACTTACCAGAGAGAGAGAGAGAGAGAGAGAGAGAGAGAGAGAGAGAGAGAAAGTGAGAAAGCAAACCACTAGGTCTGGAACTTGAACTGTGGTCAGCCATGTGGGAGTCCAGCGCCTTAACCACAATGCTACCTGCTGGCCCCGGCACATATTCTTTTTTTTTTTTTTGGAGAGGTTTTTTGTTATAGGGCGCGTGCGCTCACCAGAAAGACAGAGAGACAGAAAACGAGAAATCACCCCCTAGCGGGGATGGCCACGCCACAATCCCTTCTCCTCCATTCTCCTCTCAGGATCTTGGGCACGCACACACACGCGCCTGGCATGAGTTTAAGCTGCCGGGTCCAGGACTCGAACCACAGTCTACATGTCCAGCGACACAGCCATTACACCAACTGCTTATCGCCCTGACACATATTCTTTTAGTGACAGGAGATGGGGCAAGAAGGAGATGAGTGGGAGGGAGAAAGAGACTGGAAGTTGTTTACCTGAGCTCCCCAGAGGAATGCTCAGTGGAGCTGGGCTTGGGCTTGACCACTGGGTTAGCACCCTTGTCCTCATTTCACAGTTTCTTTATTTCTTCCAAGAATGATAGAGACAGAGAAGAGAGAAAGCAAGAGCACACCCTAATAGGGTCTTGACACCGTGATCCACCCTCAGCTTGAGGCGGCTCTGGATCATGTGCACATGTGTGACTGGTGTACTCAGGGAGGTCTCTAGACATGATCCTGGGACCTTCTCATGTGAGCCAGCCTCACAGTGTGTTGGGTTATCCTGCTGCACCACTAACTGTCCCCTGCCCCTAATTGTACCAAGGAGAGGATCTGAGAGACTAAGTGACTTGTCCACCTATTGCAGCAGCTGAAACCCCTTTTTCCTGAAGGAGAGAACAGAGAGCTTGGAATTGAACCCAGTAAGAGATTCTCTCCCTGCCTCCCTTTCTCCTCCTCAGTGTTTTCCTCTACTCCTCTTCCTCCTCTTCCTGGTCTTGTTCTTCCTATCCCTCTCCTGCTCCCCAGTTGTTTGCTTTTGCAAAACCTTTCTTTCATACCCTGACTCATTCCACAAAGCTTTAAGTCAGCTCCAAGGATTTCAGGTCTCCCTTTGGGTGTCATTGTATCATCAGTGGTTGGTTAACTGTTAGAGCTGTCTTAATGCCCCAAAGACCTCTTGTCATTCCAAGGCCAGAGGTTACCCACCCTAAAGCCTTAACATCCTCCTCCAGATGCAGGGTTTAGTCATCCAGGTAGTGGGTGGGAGCACAAGACTGGATTCCAGGCAATTTTTCTCTCCTCACTGGAAAAACTCAAGGTTCATGCTCTCCTAGGAGTCGCTGAGGAGGAGCAAGGTCCAGATGAGGGCCGGAGCTCCTAACCTCAACCCAAAGTACAATGCTTTAAAAGAATTATTTAATTTTGTTTATTATTATTATTTAATTTGCTATATGGCACGTGGACTCACCAGAGACATTAAAAGTGAGAAAGTAAGCTGCCAGATCTGGGACTCGAACCATGGTCAGCCATGTGGGAGTCCAGCACCTTAACTACCACACTACCTGCTGCTCCCTAATTTTTTCTTTATGATAGAAAGTGCATGCATATGAGAGAGAGAGAGAGAGGGAGAGAGAGAGAAGCACCCTCAATAGGGTGTTGCCACCATAGTCCCATGTCCCAGCACTCCAGCTCCTCCAGGCTCTGGGTGTCTGCCTCTGGCACACCGGGTTATTCTCAGGCCAAACAACCCCAGGTCTGAATCCACAGTCAGCCATGTAGCTTTGTTACCACTGTGCTATAGCAGCTGGGCTTCAAAGTGCCTTTTTTTAAAGTCCTAATATTTCCGAGTTCTTTTTATTTTATAATTTCTTATTCATATTTAATTGTTGTCCCTCCCTTCCTTCCACTTTCTCATCTCTTTTATTTTTTAATTTGCTATAGGGCACACACATTTGTCAGAGAGAGAAAGTGAAAAATGACCTCCCCCCACACACTCCTTGCTGAGAGGATGGCCACACCACAATCTGTTCTCCATTCTCCTCTCAGGATTTCGGGCTCTGTCTCTCTCTCACATACACACCTAGTATATTTAAGGCTGCCAGGTCCAGACCTTGAACCACACAGTTGGCCATGTGGAATCCAGCTGCCTTAACACCACGCCACCTGGCTGGCCCTAACTGTTGTACATTTCTAAAGCACACAGTATGGGTTTTTAAAGTATGCATGAAGTACTTGAGGCTGTATGGGAGGGGGCTGGATAATAGAGAGTGGGTAGGAGGGACTCAGGGAAGAAATACTTAACAGACATAAGAATATGAAGTTCTCCACTGAAAATGGTGTATATGGTAATATCCTTGACGTGATTGTCAGGCACCGCCAAGTACAGTTTTTGACAGCCTTTGAGATGGAGGCTGGAGGAAGAGGAGTTAGAGCTAAGAGCAATAGACAGGATCTGTGGGGAAACCTGGTACAACCCTCCCCACCACATCTCATGGCAGCTCCTCCTCCTCGAACTGACCTCGTGTCTACCCGCTCTCCTGGCCTCCATTCTGGTTAGGCACATGCCATGTGTCAGGTGCTGGGCAGAGGCTATTCAAGGCTCAGTCCCTGTTTTTTGTTAGGGTGAGAAAGCCTGAGGCTCTCTGGGAAGTGAGAGGTGGGCTTCTGTGGAGGCCTAATGAGAAGTTTGCAATCACACATTGGGCAGGGGAAGGAGGGAACTGAGGCCCAAGGCTGGGTTAGATGAGGAAAATGCCAGAATTAACTGTGCTTGTCCTAAGGCCAGAATGAACTACAAGCTTGTTCTCCCTTCAGAGCTGTTTAAGAGTAAAATGTTTCATGGGGGGATAGTGGTGTAGTGGTATACCAGGACACTCTGAGGCTGGCCCATGTGGGAAGGTTCTGGGTTTGCTTCTGGAGAACTCCTTGAGTACACGAGGCATGCATGTGTCCACGATCCAGGTCTGGTCGAGGCTAGCGGTGGAGTGTAGTGTTAAGACTCTGTTGGGGTGCTGTCTCTCTCTCTTGCTCATAGAAAAATAAACAAACATATATAGGTACACATACGCAGAGTGAGAAGTGTCTTTTTTTTTTAGAGAGAGATTTTTGCTACAGGGCATGTGTGCTTGCTGGAGAGACAGAGAGAGACAGAGAGACAGAAAGTGAGAAATCATCTCCTTGGGAGATGGGCACACTGCAATCCCTTCTCCTCTAGTCTCCTCTCTCAGGATTTTGGACACGCATGCACATGTGCCCAGCATGAGTTTTAAGCCACGAAGTCCAGGATTTGAACCACTTTGAGAATGTGGGAGTCTAGCGACATAACCATTACACCATCTGCTGGTCCTAAGAGTGAGATATTTCTATCCTCCCCCATTTTGTCTTTTTAGAAGAAAGCCCTATCTTGGTTGGACCTAACTCTCCTTTTGAATATGGTTACAACTGCTATTCAAATAGCTACTGATCTCATCCTAGTTTCTCTTTCTTGCTCCAGCCCTTAGATTTTTCTCCTTTCTTTTCTCTAGGTTCTAGAAGTTCCTAGTCGCAAATGCTGCTCTTTTTCTTCTCAATCCTTGCTTTCTAGATTTGTGGGAGAGATTCTCAGAACCTTATCTTTCTTCCAGGCACCTTCCTGGTTTCTCTCCCTATTGTCTGAGCAGTATAGCACATTTTCAGTACAGATGTACTTGTTAATGACCCTAGTGAGTTGTAGTTTCCTCTGACTAAATTCAAGGAATTTATAACATTTAGATCTGTTGCATAATTCCAGTCTGGCTGGGGAAGGGGTGGAGGAGGGTTAATAAAGGTGAATGAAGAATGATAATTCCAAAAAAATTAGTCATTAGTCACCCAGACTTTAAAAAACTATTTTACAAGAAGTTTTAAAAAATTCATTTGTGGGAGAATTGGGAAATATGAACCCCAACTAAATATTTTATATTAAAGGATGATTATTAACTTAAAAATAATTAATGTGGTTTATTTCTAAGCATGAGTATGAGTGACCTATTTGGAGAAAGGCAAGTGTGTCTTTCTCAGGGTGCTCAGATATGGGGGTTCCTTTTATTTGGTTTTAAGCATGAGACAAAGTTTGGAATTTAGTGAAAAGAGTTTTTCCATTGGTCTGGCCAAAAAAAGCAGGACGTCTGGAGAGGGGGCTTATAGGCTTTAGTTGGGTTTTACAAGTTTTGGATTGGTAATTGGAAAGGAAGGCCTATGTCTGGGGAAGAGATCAGCAAAGTAATGTACTTTAAAAAATGTACTTTAACGGAGATAAGGAGGCTTAATATACATCACAGAGATACTGTGTCAGGGACGGGATGTAGTCTAAGAGTCCTGTTATCAATGAGCCAAAATGGCCTGTTAATGTTCATGGATGTGACTCCTGTCAGACCCTCTGAAAAGGATTTTGGAAGTAGGAAAGAGATTATTAAATTAAAAAAAAAAAACAAAAAACAATGCCAGATGATGCATAGACTCGCTGGAGAGACAGGCGGACAGATAGAAAGAGAAAGAGAGGGAAAGCGAGAAAGCATCCCCCATCGGGCATTGCCATGCCACGATCCCTTCTCCATCTTTCCCTCCTTTCAGGGTCTTAGGCACTCAGGCAACACTTGCCTGGTGTGTTTCTATGCATCAGGGTCTGGGACTCGAACTGTGTGGTTGGTCTTGTAGGGTCCAACCACCTCAACTACCACACCATGGGCTGCCCTCAAAGTAAATTTTTAAAGTATGTTTAAGTTAAGGAGTTTTTTATCTTCTAGAGATACAGACTGAAGTACTAATGGATAAACTTATCTGGTATAACTTGGCCGTATATTGATAGTTATTGAAACTAAATGATGGACACATGAGTTTCCATTATAAAAATCTCTTTAAAAGAAATTTGTGTGTGTGTGTGTGTGTGTGACAGGTAGAGATAGAGAGAGAAAAAGAGAGGCACCCCCTTGACAGTCTCACCAATTCCCTACCCACCAGCCTTCCAGTCAGCCAGGATCACAAACATGCGCCTCCTCACACCCAGCACGTTTCAGGTCAACCTAGGATCAGAACTCTGGTCTTTCACACGGTTCTAGCATTAGAGGGTGTGCTACTGCCTGCTCCGTTGTGGGTGGCCATTCTAAAAATTTCTGTCAGAGAAACTTGGAAAAGTCAAACTTTTTAAAAGGCAATTCAGGAACCATTTCTCCACCCCTGTTGCATGATGGGAGGTGGGGGTAAAATCTAAGGAAATTTGCTTTTCTCCTCTCTCCACACTTGCTGTCCATTGCTCTGCAGGACCCTGGCCTAGGGTGTCAGGACACCCCGAGACACAGCACGCTCCTGTACAGCCATGCAAAATGGAAAGGAGTGTCAGTCCAAGTTGGGGACACGAGGCCTCTCTGCCTTACTGTCCTTCTGTCCAGCACTAGAACTGACCTGTAGGCAAAAATCTCATCCATCTCTGAGAGGTTTAGAGTCATCGGGTTCAAAGTCCTTCATAATTATCAGGCGATTATGATAACCACTACTTGTCAGCTGAGGGGCAGGGAGGAGCAATTGGCAGGGAGGGGCAGGGAGGGCCAGAGAACAAAGGCGAGAGGGTATACCTATCCTGCCAGGCGCCACCCTGATGATTAATCTGAGAGGGTGTGGAGGAGCAAATGCCCGGGGTCTGGGTCCCTTTCCTTGGCCTGCTGCCCTTGAATGGACATTGTAGGCAAGAGAGATAGGACTTTAGGTTCTTGGGTTTCAGGGGCTGACTGTCTGAACCTCATTTGCCTTTCTTTCTCCTGCTGTTTCTCGTCCTGCCCTGCCTTGCAGAGATGGAGCGTAACCCATCCTTTGCTCTGCCTTCTGTGGTGGGGATGGATTTCCAGTGGGTTAGACAGAACCACGGTGAGGGAAGGCAGGGGAAACCTGAGGCAGCAATGTCAGAGGACGTCTGTCTGTCTGCACCCTCTACTACCGAGGGGACACGTCTGTTTTCCCTTTACCACCAATAGTGACCAGCACACAGTGGTGCTCAGTAAATATGTGGTGAATGAATATATGAACTATAACACGTATAAAGTTAGACTTAGCCAAATTTCATTAAAAAGGCAGGAAAGATGTAAACTATAGCTGGCGTTCTTTTATTCTAACACATTATACATAATCTAACATATTTAAGTGTGCATTCATGTATATGTGCATGTACACATATATTGGGTTGTTGGAAAAGTCACGACGTATTTTTTCTGTGCAAAAATGTGTCAAGACTTTCCAGACAAATATGTATGTGTGTGTGTGTGTGTGAAATATATATATATACATATATGTGTGTGTGAAATATATATACACATATATGTGTGTGTGAAATATATATATATATACATATATGTGTGTGTGTGTATATATATATATACATTTTGCCTACTTGCTATGTGAATAAAATAATAATTCTGGTATAATAACCATCTCATCTAATGGGTTAGATCTTTTCGCCTCTCTAAGGGAAGCAGGCGTTTGAATTCTGCCCACACGGCCGTCAGTAGCCAGGATTTTGCATCCCAGTGCACTGTTCTTTACCTTGTGATCTGTTTGAAGAGCCAGGATGGAAGAGCAGAGGGTGTTCTCTTGTTTTGGGGCTGATCACGTTGTGGGATGGCTTCTCTGATGATATCCAGGTTCTTGGTGCTTTGGACAAAGAATTGAATGAAACACACAAGCAGCCAAAGGAAAAGGTAGTTTATTAAGTAAAAGTGAAAGTACCCTCTTGAGAGGTAGGAGCGGGCCTGCGTGGACAGAGAAAGAGTGGCTCAGAAGGTCCTGGCAGTTACATTTGGAGAGGTTTATAATTTTTCAATCTAGGTCGTGCCAGTTGACCACTGGCTGGGCCCACTGATTGGTCTCATTGGCTATGTCAAACGTGGCTTACTCAGTGAGGTAACTCTACTAACCTCCTGCCTACCCTACCGCGGATGGGGAATTTTCTGCCCTGATTGGGTTTTTCTAGTTAGCTGCACGGGCAGATGTTCGAGCCCCCTTCCCTGCTTCCACTTGCTAGCATTCTCCTACCTCGTTCACAGCTCCCTACAATAGTTTATGAACACCTGAGGATATGTGGTGAAGAAACTCTGGGTTGTTTTTTTCTGCTCTAAGAAGCAGGACTCAGTTCATGCTTTGTGTCAATATCTTTTCCTGCCTCCCAATCCCAGCCCTTCCCTGTTTTCCATTTTTTTCTGCATGTTCTGTTCCTATTTGGCTCTAGAAGCCAAGCTCTTTCACTGGTTCTTGTCTGTAGAGGAGGCCCCAGTGAGCCTTTCCTTCTTCTGGCTCTGGCCCCTTCCTGCCAGACCACGGCTCTCTTCCAGCCAGGTCAGAGAACTCTACCATTGGTGACCAGTACCGCCAGGGAAACTAGAACCAAAACAAACTAGTAAATTCATGCACGAATAGTATACAGTAAATCAAAATAAATAGCATAAAGGGAACTTATAAACAGTGAAATAATTCAGATAAAATTTATAGTTAGGACTGTTTGGACTAAAGCTATGTCTAGCAATGCTGAATTACTTTTAGGTTGCTAGAGGGCACATGTGCGTGCGCATGAGAGAGAGAGAGAGAGAGAGAGAGAGAGATTGAGAGAGAAAGCACTCCCAATTGGGGGGGGGTTGCAATCCTTTTTCCTTCTATTTTTCCCTTCTGTCAGAATTTTAGGAATGCATGCACACTTGTCCAGCATGTTTTTCAAGATGCCAGGGCAGAGATTTGAACTGTTGTTTGCACTGTGGGATGTGGCTCATTTAACCACTGTGCTACAGGCTAGCTCTAGCAATGCTGAATTTCAATATCATACCAACACTGATTTTGGCATTTAAGATCCACCTATTTTTTTTAATAATTATTGTATTTAATCTAATTTATTGTTATTACTTTCCCATTTAATCTGAGAGAGAGGGAGAGAGAGAGAGAGAGAGAGAGAGAGAGAGAGAGAGAGAGAGAAACAAGCCACCGGGTCCAGGACTTGAACTGTGGTTGGCCATGTGGGAGTGTCCAGCGCCTTAACTACCATACAACCTGCTGGTCCCAGAGCCACCTGTTTTGAGGAAATATGGAAACTCTTTTATCTTTTCCAGTTTCCCAATTTATTTTCCCACTTGTATCCTGAATTCCTAGAATGTAGATTTCATGGAAGTTGGGAAAAACTTCTAGTTTAAAAATTCACATGGAGGGTTAGTTCAATTGCATAATGGTTAGTTGCTGCCAGCTGGATTCTGCAAGGCCAACCAGGGTTTGAGTCCTGGGCCATCATCTTCACTCTGAGTACCTATGTGTCCAGAATTCTTACAAATGGTATCTGAAACAGGACTACAGGTGGAAAAAACTTGAGTCTGACAAACTCTGATTAAAATGTTAACCTCAAACTTAGATGTTTCCATGTTCACTGATTCCTAAAAAAACACTAGCCCCAAATATCAGGAGCCCTGGTAGATTATTTGTGATATGTATGTGATAATTTGCAATTAGGGTCTGAAATTCCTCTTCGTAGTGTTGGGTACTCTGGCTTCAAGGTAATTACACACTTATTTTTTCCTTTATGAGAGAGAGGGAGGGAGACAGAGAGGGAAGGGGAGAGAGAGAGACAGAGGCAGGTATTTCTGACAGAGTCTCACTGTGTCACAATCCTCCTACCTCAGCTTCCCAGTCAGCTGGGGTTATAGGCATTGCAATTGCACCTAGCATGTCCAGGTTGGCTTGGGGACTAAACCTGGGCCTCCTCTGTGTCTTCCAGCCTCCCAAGGTAAATATTAATATAAACTGGGGGGAAAGAAGTCTGTGATTTGTTTCTTCCCTCATTGATCGTGAGAATTCGCCCCAAGAAAAGGGAAAAGATAATAGCTTTGCCTAATGTACCAAGTTCAAGGGCAAAAACCTGGCTAAATGTGTATATATATATATATTTTCCTAGCCAGTTTTTAGTCCTCTGCGCCTGAGTTAAAGAGATTTACTTTGCTCTCACACAGGACGAGAATGACTACAAAAGCCCCGGACGGTTGCCGCTCAGACCTGAACAGCAAGTACAACAGACTTTGTGACACAACTTTAATTTGGGGTATCGTCCTAGAAGCATTAGCCGCGGTTGGGATTGTGACCACGGTGGCTTTCCTGCTGTCTCTCCTGATCCTCATCTGCAAGGTTCAGGACTCTAACAAGCGGAAAATCCTCCCCGTCCAGTTTCTCTTCCTCTTGGGTGTGCTGGGGGTTTTCGGCCTCACCTTTGCCTTCATCATCAGGCTGGATGGTGGTACGGGGCCCACACGTTTCTTCCTCTTTGGGGTCCTCTTTTCCATCTGCTTCTCTTGCCTCCTGGTACATGCTCTCAACTTGACGAAGCTGGTCCGTGGGAGGAAGCCCTTCTCCCTGCTGGTGATGCTGGGCCTGGCTCTAGGCTTCAGCCTGGTGCAGGACGTCATCGCTGTTGAGTACCTTGTCCTCACCATGAACAGGACCAATGTCGATGTCTTTTCTGAGTTTTCTGCTTCTCGTCGCAATGAAGACTTCGTCATGCTGCTCATCTATGTCCTCTTCTTGATGGCGCTAACCATTCTCGCATCCTCCTGCACCTTCTGTGGACCCTTCACTGGCTGGAAGAGACATGGGGCCCACATTTGCCTCACTGTGCTCCTCTCCGTTGCCATCTGGGTGGTGTGGATCACTCTGCTCTTTGTTCCTAACCCTGACTCCACCTGGGATGACACCATCCTCAGCTCAGCCCTGGTGGCCAATGGCTGGGTTTTCCTGTTGGTATATGTTGCACCCGAGTTCCACCTGCTCACGAAGCAACGAAACCCCCTGGATTACCCCGTTGAGGACGCCTTTTGTAAACCTCAACTCATGAAGCAGAGCTATGGTGTGGAGAACAGAGCCTACTCTCAAGAGGAAATCACTCAAGGTACCTGGTGGAGAAAGATGGGGGCGAGGTGTAGGATATTATAACTGTAAGGAACATGCCAGGTTTTTCCAGATTATCCCCATGATAGAACAGATATATTGCCTAGAGTTTAGGACTTGCTTAAAATCATCCAGTCAGAGACAAGTAGAACCAAAAGCTCTAGAGTCTTAGTAGATTTTTTTTTTTAAATCCAAATAACATGGGGTGAAGTAACGGAAAAGGAATGAGTAGAAACATTCCTAGTGATAAGTGAACGAGCTTGTGTTCTTTATAAAAGATAACCAGGCATTCCTTCCAGAAATGTGGGTCCTTTGTGGAGCTGAGTGCTGGAAACCAAGACACAAGATCCTCTAGTGATCACAGAGCAGAGAAGGGAGAAACCGGCAGGAATGTCCAGGAAGTTACTGAGGATTCCAACTTAGCATGGAAGCCACATTTTAGTGCAGTCTCTAGGCCAGGGGAGGGAAGGGATTATACGTGATGTTAAAAAATCAAACAATTTTGCTCTTGCCTGGAGTTCTTCTTCTTCTTTTTTATTTTTGGAGAGGTTTTTGCTATAGGGCACGTGCGCTCACCAGACAGAGAGAGACAGAGAGACAGAAAGTGAGAAATCACCCCCCAGGGGGGATGGTCACGCCGCAATCCCTTCTCCTCCATTCTCCTCTCGGGATCTTGGGCACGCACGCACACGTGCCCGGCGTGAGTTTAAGCCACCGGGTCCGGGACTCGTACCGCAGTCGACTACGTGGGAGTCCAGTGACATAGCCATTACGCTAACTGCTGGTCCCTTGCCTGGAGTTCTGAGAAGCTAAGTATTCTGTGGCTTATTCCTAAGAAAAAGAGGCTGAACTGGCGTTGGCAGGTGGCACGGTGGTTAAGGGCACTGGACTCCCACATGGACGACTGTGGTTTGAGTACTGGACCTGGCGGCTTACGTTCTCTTTCTCTCTCTCTGTCCCTCTCTGGTCAAATTAAAATAAGTAAATAAATAAAGTTAAATAAAATAATTCTAAAAAAAAAAGAGAAAGAAAAAGAGTCTGATAGCCAGAAAGTGCCCTTGCTTCTTGGGATCTACTCATCGTTCTCTAGAGTTTATGCTGGTTTTTCTAGACTGAAGTGAGGAAGGAAACTCCAAGGACAGGTTCTTGGCTCCAGCTAAAATGAGGTCTCTCCCCTGTCCTTAAAGTCCCAGATGCAGCTTCCTGGTGTCCCTCGCTGCTGATGTGGTCTCTCACCTGGGCACTTGGAAGCCTGCAGGGGCAGGGGGGGCAGGAGAGACTATTCTTCTGTTTGATTGTGTTGCAATAGGATGCATGCACTTGCCAGAGAGAGAGAGAGAGAGAGAGAGAGGAAGAGAGAGAGAGAGAGAGAGAGAGAGAGAAAGAGAGAGAGAGAGAGAGAGAGAGAGAGAGAGAGAGAGAGAGAGAGAGAGAGAGAGAAGACCCCAGGGGAGATGGTTATGCTGTAATCCCCTCTCTTCTATTCTGCTCTCTATTTTGGGCATGCACACATATGTGCCTGGTGTTGCTCAAGCCACCAGGTCTGGGACTTGAACTGCACAGTCGGCCTTGTGGGAATCTAGCAGGTTTAACCGCCATGAACAGACTCAGGCGGGACTATTCTATCCCTCCGGGCATTCCCAGGACTTTACTCTGTCACTCCTGGACTCCCCATTATGGCCCCCTAATGACTCTTCCTCCCTGTCATTCACTCACGGACTACTGTCAGCTTATTCCCCACTGCACTTGCCACACACGCTCCGCACGGCCTGCACTCTGCCCGGCACCATGTGGAACTCTTAGGTGGGCCTCCCACAGTTGCACAGCACTCCTAACACAAAATCGCTGTTTTTCTTCTGTGTGTCTGGGCCCCAGGCGCCTTGGCCTTGGCCTGGAGGGCCTCCTTCCTTGGTCTTACCCTCTTCCAGAGTCAGACAGTCCCATCTCCCTCAGCAATCACTCCACCCTGTGCGTCTGGGAACTTTGAAATGCTCCTGTCAGAGCCTGCTTCATTAGCTATTCGTGGACCTGTCATAGACGCCTTACCCTCCAGGGTCAGCAGCAGGGCGGAGACCTTTCTGGTTAATCCTTGTTTTTTTCAAATAGCCTATAAATAGAAGATGTCTAAGTATTTACGGGTTAAACTCAGCAGATCATTTTGAGGGGAGAGAAATGAGTTATTATAAATTGCATCCATGATAATTGCATATGTTAACTATTCTGTTTCCAAGTTTAAAATCTTCTGATTTTCCCAAAATGAAGACAAAAAAAATTGCTCATACATTCTGCTCCTTCTCTAAGAAAATTATATATATAATAGGTATATATATATAAATTACATATATAAAATACTTATATGAAGTATTATATTTATATAAAGTATGTAAATATATTTACATAAATATAAAATATATATTTTTGTATTTGCATATGTATTTTTCCTTGTCAGGCAGTTAAGGAAATGGGTAGATCTCCAGTGAGAGACATTCTAGGTATACCTCTGGCCAGATCTACATCTGAAAAACCTTAGAAAAATTATTAGAGTGGGACCAGCAGACGACGTAATGATTATGTTGCTGGACTCTAATGTAGTTGACCATGGTTCGAGTCATGGAACCAGTGGCTTAAAACTCACACCGCGTGTGTGTGCATGTGTGCCCAAGATCCTGAGAGAGGAGAATGGAGGAGAAGGGATTGTGGCATGGCCATCCCTCCGGGGGGGGGGGGGGGAGTTATTTCTCCCTTTCTGTCTCTTTGTCTCTGTCTGGTGAGCACATGTGCCCAATAGAAAAAATTCTCTACAAAAAAAGAAAAAAAAATTATCAGAGAGTGCATGTGCATGTGCTCTCCAGAGAGAAACAGGAGATGGAGAAAGCACCTCCTCAATGGGGCATGATCCTGCCTCAATCCTTCTTTTCTATTTTTCCATCCTGTTGAGACTTAAGGCATGCACATGTTCCTGGTGTATTTTTAAGCCACTGGGCCCAGGATTCAAACTGTGGTTGGCCATGTAGGTTCTGGCTCCCTTAACCCTAAGCAACTGAATTGATCTTGAAAAGACTACGACTTTTCAGATGAACTTAAAAAAAATATTATCTTATTAATTTATTGGACGAGAGAGCAACCCTCAATAGGGTCTCACGCCGAGACTTCCAGCCAGCCTGGATTATGGGTGCATGTGGGTGAACTGGGATCTGAACCCAGGCTTACCTTTGGCTCCAGTGTCATGCAGCAGTGCTCTGCCTCCTAGACCACCATGGCTGGGTTGTACCCTCCTTCCCACCCACACTCCTAATGAAGAGAGAAAAAGGGAGAGACGGAAGGAAAGGGAGAAGGAGAGAGGGAAAGGGAGAGAAACAGAGCTAGGTATTTTTGGCAGGGTCTCACTGTCGCAGTCCTCCTGCCCAAGCCTTGCAATCGGGAAGGATATTAGATGCACACCACTGTGCCTGGTGTGCAAATGTGCATTTGAGGTGGCCCTAGGATGAGGTGGGACTGCTCTCCAAGGTTTAGAAAGGGGTTTCCCTGATAACCATCATGCTAGTCATTCATCCATTCCACCAGTATCGTGCTCGCTCTGTGCCTGGTCCTGGGCTCAAGGGCATAGTCTTTGCAAGAATTTTCGCGTCTACTGGGGACCAGGCAGTGACACAGACAAGCTGTCCACTGTGGTAGGGGCTTCAGTGGCATGAGCACAGGTGGGCGTCCTCATTACTCATGTGTCATTTCCCCTCTCCCTCTGCTCCAGGTCTGGAAGAGATCGGGGATACGCTCTACGCCCCTTACTCCACCCATTTCCAGCTGCAGGTAAGTGCTCTCTCCTTCCTCAGTGGCTTCAGCACCCCAGGAACATTATCCTTTCTGGGGCCATTAGGACCCCCAGATGGCCGCCTTAAAGGATGGCGCACCTTCATTCGTCTATCCTGCCTCCTGGGGTCAGGGTGGCCGGAACGGGGTGCTGGGCACAGGGAGGACTCACAGGGAAGGTCTAGAAGGGGAAGGAAATCCTGCCCAGCTTGGAGAGCCATTGAAATGGCCCGGAACTGAAGTGGGTTTAAGGGCGTGCTTGTTTCCTTTTCAGAATCGGACTCCTCCAAAGGATTTCTCCATCCCACGGGCTCAGGCTCGGGCCAGCCCTTACAATGACTATGAAGGAAGGAAAGTGGGGAGTTAACTCTGTTCTGAAGAGTGGGACGAACACAGCCAGCAGACCCAGCCAGGAGTCCTCGGGGATGTGGGCTGCCTCCCGAATCTTCTAAGAAAACTGCATAAAACATCACAGAGCTGCTTGCCTCCCTCCCAGCCTCGACTACTCTTCTGTCCTGGAGCTGGCGGGGGCTGACGCGGCTCCAGTGCGTAGTGGCTCCATAGTAGAGTTCCTTCGTCCCCCAGTTAGGACAGTCTCATAAGTTGGACTCTGGCAACTTGGGGTTAGTCTCTCACCATGGCCATCATGTTACACGTGACGGAAGCGCTGGCCACCTGTCCTCATACTGGCTTGTTCAGCTCCAGGAGCCAACGCGCCCAGCTCGAGAGGGTTTGTGACTTGCTTGGCCTGCAGCAGAGCTCTGCACCTGAGCAAGGACAGCAAAGGCCTGTCTCGTGGCCCCATCCTGCCTAAATCCACACTGGAAGCCAACTTCCTGGCACCCCCCTCCCTCGTCTTCTTGCCTGGGTACGAGGGGCCACACTGACGTATCTCTGAGGTGCTGCTCTCATATAGGGTGGCCTCGAGGCTTCTCAACCCGTTCACAGGTCAGCCTCCCTTTGTGCCCTGTCCCCAAGCTTGCTGCCGGTGCCCAGACCTATTCTCCCACACACACTTTGCCAGGAGTTCTTCCGGACCTCACCGGTGAGGACAGCCCAGAGAATCCGCGTGCTGTGCTTGCCCTGAGCCCCTGGCTCCCACTCTTCCCCCATCCCTGGCCCCTCAGCCTCTGTACATAGATTTACACTGTTTCAGCCCCCCACCCCCCACGCTCTGTAAGCGGGTATTGTCTCTGGCGGGGCAGGGTCCGTCGTGCGATAAGTTATTCACCTGGATATGTAATAAAGATGTCATGGCAACTCCTTCACTGTGGCAGCAGCCGTGCAAGTGACGGGCACCAGCACGCTGCCAGGTGTCCTGCCGGAGCCAAAGTCAAGGCCCAGTTCCACTGGGGTCATGCTTCCCGTCTCCACGCGCCTGTCCTTCTCCCCGCTATAGCCAAGACAGGTGTGTCTCTCCCAACTCCTGAGGCTGTCAAAGGTGAGAGAGATGGGAAGGGTCATGGGTCCTGAGGTTTTGCCCCAGGAAGACAGGAGTGGCCACCCTGGAATGGGGTTTGGCAGCTCACGAAAGACAGGGTGGAGACCTCAAAGCCAGTTTCATGTTCCACCCGAGGTCTAATTGTGGGAGAGGACAAGTCCAGGTCTCTTATTTGACAGAATTGGTGCACCATATTTCTTGGCCAAGACATGGCACCTAACAATTATTTGCTTTACCCTTGAAACTGCTTGGTGGGGCAGAGCAACAGGAAATCTTTGTCTGAAGGGGAAAAAAATATACTCTTTATATGGAAATCAAATTACCTTGGAAAATTAAGAGCTAAATTAGGGAGTTACCTCCTAAAACGTGACTCTCTACTTTTCGTCAAAAGGAAAAGCCAGCGTGAGGCAGAAGTGAGGCGAGGGTGAAGGTGAATTAACGACACGCTGGATTAGGTGTATCTATATTTCACAGAGATTTGGTTGACAGGCTTTACCCTTCCATTAGCCTAGCTTTGTATTGAAAAGAGAATGAGAAACAATGATGTGGGTGGTTCTAGACAGTTCCAGTCTTTTCCAAGAGGCGTGAGATTTGTTCTGAGGAGGAAATATGGCTTCGTACATACCATCCGCCGTACAGCAGGCATGCCTTCCCTTCCCTCTTTTCTTTCCTCCTCTGGTTTTTATCTTCTCAACCAAGCAAGGGGAATTGAGTCAAAGGTAAAACTACAAAATGCCCCGGACCTGTTTTCCTGTGAGGGAAAAGAGCCTCTTAGGCCTTTTGATCCCCACAGCCGCCTTCCTCAAGTCAACTCCTCTCAAAACGGAAGAGCTCCTGGACATAGAACGTATCTCTGGGGATCTTTCTCTTCTAGGAAAGAATGTGCCCTCCAGGGTCAGAACGAGATGGGGTATCATCTTGCCGAATTCTTGTTTTTGTCAGGTGGCAAAAGAATGCCCCTCGTTTCCTTGATAGCCCTTCTGGCTGTTTACTTGTGTTCAAGTCTCTCATCCTTGGGTCTCCTGACTTCTGCACATAAATATGGGGGGTTTGGAGCTGGCAGGTGGCGTGGTGGTTAAGGTGCTGAACTCCCAGATGGCCGACCGCAGTTCAAGTCCTGGACATGGCGGCTTGCTTTCTCATTTTCCCTCTCTCTCTGGTCAAATTAAAGACTAATAATAAAGTAAAATGAAATAAATAATTGAAAAATACGAAGAGTTTTTCAAATTGTTGATGGAACACGCACATTGTGGAAAAAACTATGCGTGGATTTAAAACTTTTTGCACCGAAACAAACTCATACTTTAATCCCACTTTTGCACAAATTTTTGAAGCCCCTTTGCACTTGGTTAAAGTAGAGGCATCTCAGGGGTTGAGGGTTTGGGCATCTGAGAATGATTGTATTAGGGAAGAACATCTAAATGCCCATCCCATAAGTCTCCCTCTCTACCTGGGCCGAAATAGAATGTACAAATGTAGCCTAGCCTGGTCCTTGGGAGGATGTCAGCTGATGGATGCCTAGGAACCAAAGTGACATCTCCTCTGAACTAAAGGGTGATCATAGAACAAAGCTCAGCGGGCTTTCGCTCACTTTTCATTGTTAGATGAGAAGCAGTCTCCCGTGGATAGGCCGAGACCGTCCAAAGCTGCCATACCTCATGGTACCACTTGATGGCAGTGAAACCTCAGGCATCAGCCCTCCGGGACTCTGCCCTTCTCTAAAGCAGACAGCCAGAGCTAAAGCAGACAGCCAGAGCCACTGCACCGTGGACCCCACACAAACCAGACAGGCCGATACTCCGCGGGCTTGAGGCAACTGAGTCCTATTTTAAAGGTCTTGGATTCATGAATCATTTGCTTCTTTTCTCCCACCATCTTTTTTTCTTTTTTTTTGGAGAGGTTTTTCGCTATAGGGCGCGTGCGCTCGCCAGACAGACAGAGAGAGACATAGAGACAGAAAGCGAGAAATCAGCCCCCAGGGGGGATGGTCACGCCGCAATCCCTTCTCCTCCATTCTCCTCTCGGGATCTTGGGCACGCACGCACACGCACCCGGCGTGAGTTGTAAGCCACCGGGTCCGAGACGCGAACCGCGGTCGACTACGTGGGAGTCCAGCGACATAGCCATTACGCTAACTGCTGGTTCCCTCTCCCGCCATCTTGAAAGGATTTGCTCTCATTCTCCTTTGGCAGGGCTTCTTTGCCCTCTGTCTTATTTTTATGAATCTCTCCAGGGTATTCCTAGCCCATGTGCATGCAATTTGGCATCTTTACAGATAATGGTCTCATATGCACCTGGGATTAATGTCGACTAGTATTTATATGGTGAGCGTATCCGCTTTTTTGCCAGGAGGAGTGTGCCAAAATAAAGCACAGCCTAGCCCTGCAAATGCAGCAGCAAAGCCCATTTCCCCCACGTTCTCTGAGTTTCCTTACTTCCTTTGTAGACTCGTCACTACTGCTGGAGAGCGGAACTGTGCCCAGCTGGCCTTTCCTTCCGGCCACACTTCCTTCTGTTGCTACCAGGGTTTGTAGGTTTGCGCTGTCCCAGCACCATCTGAAACATGGGGTTATTTCAGAGTGGAGATGGCAGCTTCAGAAAAGTCTTAAGTGGGCACCAGTAGATGGTGTAGTGATTACGTTGCTGGACTCCCACATGGTTGACCACGGTTTGAATCCTGGACTCCAGGGCTTGAAACTCACACCGGGCACATGCGTGTGCAGGCCCAAAACCCCAGGAGGAGAATGGAGGAGAAGGAATTGTGGCATGGCTATCACTCTCACTGTTCTTTCTTTTTTTTAAAAAAATACGTCTTTATTTAATTTTATTTGTTATTATTATTTATTATTATTTTAAATTTTGACAAAAGAGATAGAGAATGAGAGAGAACGGGTGAGAAAGCAATCTGCCAGATCTGGGACTCATTTGTGGTCGTACTCAAATTGTGGTCGGCCACGTGGGAGTCCAAGCACCTTAACCACCAAGCCACTTCCTGGCCCTCCCTCTCACTGTTTCTGTCTCTGTCTCTCTTCTCTTTTCTCTGTGAGTGCATGCTCCCTAAGGAAAAACCTTACCAAAAAAAAAAAAAAAAGGAAAAAAACCCCAGAAAAGCCTTAAGTGCTGTCTGCTGAGACCTGAGAGCTAAAAAATCAGCCTCTAGTTTGTAGATTGCTCTCTTTGGAAATGGAAATTCTTTTAAAAAAAAATTTTTTTTTAGAGGTTTTTGCTATAGGGCGTGTGCGCTTGCCAGAAAGACAGAGACAGACAGAGAGACAGAAAGTGAGAAATCACCCCCCGGAGGATGGCCACGCCGCAATCCCTTCTCCTCCATTCTCCTCTCGGGATCTTGGGTATACACATACACATGCCTTAAGCCACCGGGTCCAGGACTCGAACTGTGGTTGACTACATGGGAGTCCAGTGACATAGCCATTACACCAGCTGCTGGTCCCTGGAAATGGAAATCTATGGTCCATCCTCAGGGCTGTTTCCTGGAATGTCTTCTCTCCAGGACAGACAATGCTTTGCTCCATCAGAGTGGGACACTCTAATATCTAGGACGTTAGAGTTTAAAGAGATAACAGAAATGCTTAGTTGGTGCCTCCACAGTCCTCATTATACAGTGGAGGAAAATCAGGCCTAATGGAGTTAATACCACCACGACCAGATTCTATAGTCCATACCCGGGTGTACAGTTCTAAATACTTCCCCCCAGGGGGTAGCTGAGTGAAGAGTCAAGTGAATGAGGAGAGTCGCCATGTGTCTTTGGTGTTCCTCTCGTCTTCCTTTGCCCTCCCATTACCTTCACTCCCCCTGATGTTTCCTCCGGTCATCTCCTCTCCCCTCAGCACGGAGAGTGGGGCTGGGTGGGGACTGAGGTTTTCTGCTGAACCACAGGTTACCTCCACTACAGAGCATTTGCTTCTCAGGAGAGGACGTGGTTAAAGGAGGGATCACCGAGCAAGGCCAAGAGCTTGACTTTGACTTCTCAGAGGTCCATATTGAGTCCCCAACCCACACCCCGCACCTCTCCTTCCCCTCAGTGTGGAGTTCCGGCTCTCTTCAGGGAGCACGTGCCACACCCTTCGACGATTCCTCTCTCCCTGTGCTGCTTCTGAGAGCAGATGCAAGGCAGTCTTCAGAAAACCCTTGCAAGTAGCTGGTGTGACTGCCACGGTTTAGCGGGAGTGTTTGCCCCGAGCCACGTGTCCCAAGCCCAAATCCGAGCACAGCTCTCCAACAGAAAAGAGGAAGAGACTTCAATGACTTTTGGTTACCACATGTGCAATGCTAAACTTCCTGGCCCCACTGCTTCCCGTTCTGGGCTCCTTCTGCATTATGGTCTATCAATCCTCTGGGATTTCTATCAACGTGATTCAATAAAACTTCTAATAAGCCTGAGTAGCTGTGGCCTGAGCTCTGGACATGGCAGTAGGGCCTAGCACCGTGATTATGTCAAGTTACCACCTTTCTCTTTCAAAGAAAGACTAATTCCAGATCAATGTTGTTGTTGTTGTTGTAGTGATCCCCCCCCCCCCCCCCAAGGAGCTGAAATAGAAGAAATGTTTTGATTTGAACATGATATCTTTATGAACAAGCTGGAAAAAGGCAGGGGTAACAATAATAGACTTAGGTGCATTCAGAAGTCAAATATTTAATAAGAGAAACTCTAGTGCTACCCCAGAGGGTCTATGTTTGGATCTATTCACATAACTATTTTGATTTTGTTTATCCTTCACCAGAGAGAGACAGAAGAGAGAAAGAGTGAGAGGGACAGTGAGAAGTCATCCCCTGGAGGGGATGGCCATACCATAGTCCCTTCTCCTTCATTCTCCTCCTGGGATTTTGAGCAGGCATGTACATGCACCTAGAGACTTCCAAGCTGCTAGGGCTGGGACTTAAACCGTTGTTGGCTGTGTGAAAGTCTGGCACCTTAACCACCATGCCACCTGCTGGCCTCTGTGTATTTTTTTTTTTTTTTTTTTTTTTGAGAGGTTTTTGCTATAGGGTGCGTGCGCTCGCCAGACAGAGAGACAGAAAGCAAGAAATCACCCCCCAGGGGGGATGGCCACACCTCAATCCCTTCTCCTCCATTCTCCTCTCGGGATCTTAGGCACACACGCACACACACCCGGCGTGAGTTTAAGACACCGGGTCCGGTACTCAAACCACGGTTGGCTACATGGGAGTCCAGTGACATAGTCATTACGCCAACTGCCGGTCCTACTCTCATATAATGTTTTAATCAATGACTTGAATAAAAAAGTATTTATTAAATTTTGCACATGACCTAAATCTAGGAAAGGCTAAATAATAACACCAGGAGACAAACATGTTGCTGTAGGCTGGAATGATTTCAAACTAACAATGTCTAATAAATGTAAATGTATGCATGCCCCTAAAATAAATTACACAAGTTAAGGTTGGAAGGACTTGGTCTGTCAGTGGGGTTTATGAAAAAGAGGAGGTTTTAAAATTTTTTTGGAGCTTTTAGAAGTTTTTTCCTGGCCAGCAGGTGGCGTGGTAGGTAAGATGCTGGACACTCCCACGTGGCCTACCATGATTTGAGTCCTGGACCTGGTGGCTTGCTTTCTCCTTCTCTCTCTCTCTTTCTCTCTCTCTGTGTCTCTCCCTGGTCAAATAAAATAAATGAATGAATGGATTAAAAAATGGAATAAATAATTCTTTGGGAAAAAAAAGGTGTTTGCCTTAAGGCATGTGCGCTCACCAGGGATTGAGAGAAACAGACAGTGAGAGGGAAAGTGAGAAATCCCCCAAGAGGGATGGCCGCGCTGCAACCTCTTTTCCTCCATTCTCCTGCTGGGATCTTGGGCATACATGCACACGTGCCTGGTATGAATTTCAGGCCACCTAGTTGGGAACTCCTCTGGTCGGCCATGTGGGAGTCCAGTGACATAACCACTATGCCACCTGCTGGCCCCAAGAGGAGGTTTTAGATGACTACGAGACTGACCGGGACCGGTGATGAGACATGGCCATCACTGAGAATTGTAGGAGGTGCTGATAGAATTGTGACGTTTAGGTCAAGGCATGCATAGTTCCCCTGGCATGGGGTGGTGGTGGGGGACATGCTACTCCACATCGGAATACAAATCCACCTCTGTGCTTCATACTTTAACGGAGGAGCTTGTAACAGAGGAGCTATATTTAGAACTATATTCTATACAGATGGCTGAGGGGACTGGAGTGCGTTAATCAGAGAGAGGAGACGTTGCAAAGTACGTTATCATCACCGGAGCTCACGTTTATTGTGTGCTTACTTTGTGCCGGGCTCTGTTTTAAGAGCTCTAGTTGTATAATTTCATATGTAGAAAAATCTTAGGAGTTATTATTGTCACCCCCTCTTATTTAATACCTGCTGACACGGAAGCACCAAGAGGCTAAGTAACGGCCAAGGTCACAGAGCTGCCAAGCAACCGGGCTGGGAGTCAAAGCCAGTGGGCTGCTCCTCATCTCTCTCTCACTCTGTCTTTTTTTTTTTTTTGGCCATAGGGCATGTGTGCTTGGACGTGAGAGTGGGGGAGAGAGAGAGGGTGGTGGTGGGGTGATGGCCACACTGTAATCCGTTCTCTTGGAATTTCGGGTATGCATGCACACATGCCTGAGTTTCAAGCCATTGGATCTGGACTTGAATTACAGTTGGGTGTGCGAGAGTCCAGAGCCTTAACCACCATGCCATCTGCTAGTCCCCTCTCACTTTTTTAAAAAATTTTTTTATTCCTTTTTTCCATGAGCGAGCGAGACAGGGACAGAGAGGCACAGAGAGACAGCCGCCCTGAAACAGGCTCTTGATCTTGCAGTTCACCCCCAGCTTCAGCAGTCAGCCCTGGAGTGTGGGCACACGCATGCCCAGTGAGTTCAGGGAGGGCCCTGGAAGCGAACCCACACCTCCCCAGGGGGACTAGCCCTGTAGCACGCTGTGTTACTGCCGTACCGTTGGCCGCTCCCTAGCCTCCCCCATACTCCTCGATCTCTTATCTGTAACTGTGTGCTCCCTCTCAAACTGACTTTTGTAATGGTGCCATAAAAAACCAGGGAGCTCGATGGTTAGATTGTAAGGTAAGTTAAATTAAATTTGTTGTTATTATTATTTTTAAAGTGTTTGCTAAAGGGTATGTGTGCTCGCTGGAGAGAGACTGAGACAGTGAGAGGGAAAGTGAAAAATCACCCCCCAGGTGAGATAGCCACACACAGTCCCTTTTCCCCCATTCTCCTCTCTGGATTTTGGGCACACACACACACACTCCCAGCATGATTTTCATGCTGCTGGGTCTAGGACTTGGACTGAAGCTTGCCATGTGGGAGTCCAGTGCTTTAACCACTATCCCACCTGCTGGCTCCCATCAGTGGTTAGAATTTTTAGGGAGGCAGATCCAAGATACGTTTCTTGCAGAATAGTGGGTTCTCTTTCACTGTGGGTGTTCAAGCTCCATGTTGCTGTGCTGGGGACAGTGTGGGGATTCTGTGTTTAGAGCTAGACTGTACTGGATCAGCTGAGGGTCTCATAGCTCTTAAGGTTCTGGACTTTCCTATTTGAGTTCTAGACCCATGGAGGGGTTCCCATTTTTGCTGTACAATTCTCTTTTTCGTAACCTCACTTTAGGATGGAAGTTGCGGGAAGTGGTTAAGGCGCTGGACTCTCACATGGCTGACCGCAATTCGAGCCCTCTGGTAGCTTGAAACTCATGCCAGGTGTGTGTGTGCCTGAAATCTGTGAAGGAGGATGGAGGAGAAGGGATTGCTGCGTGGCCAATCCCCCTGGGGATGTGATTTTTCACTTTCTGTCTCTCTGACAAGCACACATAACCTTAGCAAAACAAAACAAAACAAAACAAAACAAAAACAAACACACAAGAAAAACCAACGCAAACAACAACAAAAAGATAAAAAAACACTGTTAAAAGAAAAAGAAGTTGCCACATGAAGAGAGTCCATGCTGTATTTGATATCCATGTGGACACAGCTACGATGGAGAGCTCTTTACAAAAGTACTTGAATTTTATCACACCGGTGTGTCCCCTCCATGTTGTCAGTGCCTGAAATATTGCCTAGTTTAGTTCTGCAGGCAAAAGTTACTGTTTTTTAAATACAGAAAAACTATTCCATGTTCTTTGAAGGTGACTAATTGCATAAGAAAGAGCCCCGTGGTTTGTGTTACTCAGCAAAATCAAAAAGGTTTGTGGGTAGATCTTGTGTAGCACGAGTTTAGTCATCTGAGCCGTGAGCATGAACTCTGAATACTTGGGAACCAGGATGAGGCTTGGAGGAAACATCTGGCTTAATCAGAGAGACAGAAAGAGAGAGAGTGGGGGGAAGGAGGTGGTGAAGAGAGAGAGGAGGAGGACCACGGCTTCCTTGGGAAGATAGCATGAGAACAGGAGAGAAGGGTGGAGAGAGAAAGCCCGTAAGTAGGAGGAAGAGTTGTGCGATCAGAGAGAGAGAAAAATAATGAGCAGGAAAAATAATGAAAAGAGTATGTTGGGATGAAATAAAAGATGTAAAAATCAGAAACTCAAAAAAAAATTGTTATCATTCCTGGATGTCACAACGTGCCAGTGAAATCGGGCTGGCAGATTTGACCCTATCGTTGAAACTCTTTCTAGTCAGAGGAGCTCTTTCCTCCAAGTTCCCAGAGGTCCCCTTCATGAAAGAGGGGGACAGTGTGGGGGCAGCAGCCTCAGGGGCAGAGCCTGGCATGGCCAGGGGGTGGGCATTTTGATTTTGATGATGCCCCCTCTGCCCCCACCAAGGCACTGGCCGAGTCCTCTGTCCCTCTCTTTTTCTGACTTACCTGGTGGCGATGCCAAACACACCAAATTGGCACCTGCTTATTTTTCCCAGGTCACCAGGTTTACTTTATGTGTGTTTTGCATTTAATTTAAAAGTTATCTTAAAGAGGAAGCTAGAGCATGGCAATGAAATTGGTTGCATAGCAATTCTGCAAACAGGATAAACGGAGAAGTTGTCATGCCTTCCAGGTATTTTCCAGTGTTCTGTGAGAGTCTCAGAAATTCCTGGTATCGTCTGTGTTATGGGGGTGTCTACCGGTGGCTGTATGTGCACATGCACACACACGTCCACACACGCAAACACACACATATCTGTGTCTACCTGTATAGACACAGATCAGATGTAACTGCAAGGTCCAGAGAGTCATTTCATTTTTTTTCTTTTTAAAATTTGCTATAGGATGTGTACACTTGCTAGAGGGTGACAGAGTGAGAGAGAGAGAGAGAGAGAGAGAGAGAAGGAGAGAGAAGGAAAATGAGAAAGCACCCCCCGGGGGGATGGCCACACCACCATTCTTTCTTCTCTATTTCTCCTTTGAGGATTTTGGACACACATGATGCACATATGCCCAGCACGTTTTTAGAGTGCCTGGGTCCAGGACTCGAACAGTGCAGTCTGCCATGTGGGATCCAGCTGCTCTAACTACCACACCATTGACTGGCCCCCAGAGAGACATTTCTACAAGTGAGATGAAACCAGTGCCCTACATCCTATTCATATTGCCGTGGCAAATTGAAAAATATTTCCATTTAAGTGAGCAGAAAAACGAGGTTGTCAATCATCTTTCTTTCTGCAAATGGGTGCCTGGGCCTGCCTCGTAGCAGAGTGGTTAAGGGAGCCGGATCCTACATGGCTGACTGTGCTTTGAATCCTGGCATGGCAATTGAGAAACACTCCAGGCATGTGTGCATGTGTGCCCCAAATCCTGACAGGATCAAGAAATAAAGGATGGGACCAGCAGTTAGCGTAATGGCTATGTCGTTGGACTCCCATGTAGTCGATTGTGGTTTGAGTCCTGGACCCAGTGGCTTAAAACTCATGCCAGGTGCGTGTGCGTGCGTGCCCAAGATCCCGAGAGGAGAATGGAGGAGAAGGGATTGAGGTGTGACCATCCTCCCTGGAGGGGTGATTTCTTTTTTTCTGTCTTTCTGTCTCTCTCTTGTCTTTCTGGCGAGCACATGGGCCCTAGAGCAAAAACCTCTCCAAAAAAAAAAAAAAAAAAAAAAAAAAAAAAAAAAAAAAAAAAGAAAAGAAAGAAAGAAAGAAAGAAAGAAAAGAAAAAAGGAGAAGGGATTGAAGCATGACCATCCTCCTGGGAGGTGAGGTGCTTTCTCTTTCTTTTGTCTGTTGAGCTCATGGGCTTTCTGGCAATAAAAATGTAAACAAATAAATAAAAAAGAAAATAGTAAAGAAAAAGGAGTGTGTGTGACTAAGTATCCCTGACTTAGGACGAATGATTCATTCCTCCGACACTGATGTCTGTTATCTTTCTGGGGTCCTCTTCGGGATATATCACCACCAATGGCATTACCTCACTTTTTATAGTGTCTAAGGTCCCTCCTCTTTCTCAAGTTATTTCTTCAGCCAGAAATGTGGTTCACTCTGAAAGATCTTCCTGGACTATACGGAAAGGAAGTCTGATAACAGCACCTACTTATGTGCTGGTCGGTCCCAACCAGATTATCACAACACTCAGTTGGGGACTACCTAAAGCCTGAAGCAGGGTTCCACAATCATGTTCACTTTATAGGACACCTCAGAAGTTATCCAAATACTTTAAGGCACACGGGGGTGATGATGATGCTCATTGCTAGACATAGCCAGTCTGGGGCTCCTGCTACTTCCGACCCTGCCCGGCTGCTCCACGGCTGATAAAATCACCATTTGCCAACTTCGCAACCCGTCCGAGGGCCCATCGCCTCTCTCCTGCCTGGCTTGCCAGGCCTTCTTGGTTCGGATCCTTCCAGTTAGATTTCTTTCTTCCTTCCTTCCTTCCTTCCTTCCTTCCTTCCTTCCTTCCTTCCTTCTTCTTTCTCTCTCTTTTTTTTTTTTTTTGGAGAGGTTTCTGCTATAGGGCGTGTGCGCTCGCCAGAAAGACAGAGAGAGAGACAGAGAGACAGAAAGCGAGAAATCACCCCCTGGGGGGATGGCCACGCCGCAATCTCTTCTCCTCCATTCTCCTCTCGGAATCTTGGGCACGCATGCACATGCGTCCTGTGTGAGTTTAAGCCACAGGGTCCGAGACTTGAACCGTGGTTGATATGTCCAGTGACATAGCCATTACGCCAACTGCTGGTCCCCCAGTTAGATTTCTTAGTGGTCCATGCTTCAATCATTACTCCAGAGCCAAGTTTTCCTCCAAGTCCTTCCCTCAAGGGACCGCAGGTCTACCTCCCACTAGAATCTCCCCCCAGCTTTCTCTGAACTCTCCTCCTTCCCAGTCTATATTTCAGTTCAGGTGTTGCTTACTTAGTAAGGCCTCCGATGAGTGGCTGATTCTGTGAGTGTGAGAGAGAGAATGTGAAAGGAAGAGAGGCAGAGGTAGGCTTTTTTAAATTTTATTTTGGTAGAGAGAGATTTTTGCTATAGGGTGCGTGCACTTGCTGGAGAGACAGAGAGACAGAAAATGAGAAATCACCCCCTAGGGGGAACAGTCATGCCACAATCCCTTCTCCTCCATTCTCTTCTCAGGATTTTGGGCATGCATGCATGATGCCCGGTATGAAATTTAAGCCACTGTGTCCAGGACTCGAACTGCGGTCCAGTACTTGGGAGACAAGTGATGCAACCATTACGCCATCTTCTGGTTCCAGAGGTAGGCATTTTTGACAGGGTCTCATTGTGTTGAGATCCTCTTGCCCTAAACTCCCAATCAGCATGGATTATAGCACATGTGAATGGAGCCAGGTGTGTTCAGGTTGGCTCAGGAACTGAACCCAGGGCTTCCCTGCAGCTTCCAACCTCCCACGTCATGTGCTTTATGCTGCCACAGCTGGGCCTGGGGTAAGTCTATTTAATGTTGGTGTCCCATAGTCGGAGGCCTTCAGAGTACTGAAAACTGAAATTAATTTATTTGTTGGTTTTCTCTGAACTATTTTATAGGCTTCAGGAAGGCTGGAAATGGCTTTTTCTCTGGATTGCCTGAGCCTCACATAGTGCCTGCACATATGCTTTGAATGAAAAAGTTTTGGGGAGGGCTGGCTCTATGACCTGGTGGTTAAGGGAGCTGGATCCCACACAGCCCACTGTGTGGTTCGAATCCTGGACCTGGTGGCTTGAAAACTAAACTGGGTGCCTGTGCATGTAGGCCCCAAATCCCAGCAGTATAAGAAATGGAAAAGGGATCGCGGTGGGACCATGGAGGGTTCTTTTCTCCCTCTCTCCCTCCCTTCTTCTCTCTTTCTCTGCACCCTCTGTGAAATTAGGAAAACAAGTTTGGGAAGGAAAGGAAGTTGTCTTCTTTTTGGTTCCAGTCTAATTAGAATGATGGCTTTTCAGAGAATACAATTCTCAGATTTCTGTCTTACCTATTCTGGTGTCTTGAATGTTAATTTATTCTCAAATAATTTTGATGAATTTCAGCTGATCAACTGTCAATTTTTAAATTATTTTAATTTTTTTGTTCTGTTTCATACAAGAGCACTGACAGCCAATGTGATAAGAGCAACTCGCAAGCCTGAGGCTTGGAGGAAAGAAAGGAAATCCTTGACTGCTTGGGCTGAAACCATTTCAGCACATCCCAGTTCATCTCCCTGAGGCTTTTCTATGTCAAGCTTGGGAAAAGGCTGTTTCCTCGGCCTCGGAGAATGGTACAAGAACAAACTGTAAATATGGAAAAAAGAAAAGCATCCCCCAAAGCTAAACGTAAGAGAGGTGTTTTAGATTGACCCCCCCCCATGTCAGCTGGACATTTTTTTTTCAAGTGCATTATTTTTTTAAGTGGACTTGAACCAAAATGGATGAACAAGGACTCTTCAGATTATGTAAATTAAACTGGAAACAGATGAGCGTCCCAGCAAATAGGCTCAGAAAGGATTTATCTTTCAGAGTTTCCAGGCATCAGCTGCCCCTGGCAATATTTTGTCTTACAAAATGGGGCAAGTGTGTCCTGGATTGTGGCTGAGTGGGAGGCCAGGGTGGTGGTAGGGGAGCATCATCCTCAGGAAGGGGAGAAGGCGATGCAGCTTGGAATCTGAATGTTCCCAGAGACAGGACCGACTTGTAAACTCTTCCCACTGATATGCCACGCCAAACCAATCTTTTCTGCCTCTCTGGGCCACGCTCGAAAAGACTGGACAGTCTTTGCTATAGACCAGACGCCTTTCCTTGTCACAGAACACTGCTTCCCAAACTTACACTGTCTTAAAAATTAGGGATGGTGTAATGGTTATGTTCTGGACTCCCATGTAGTCGGCTGTGGTTCGAGTCCTGGACCCGGCAACATAAATGCATGCCAGGCGCGTGTGCATGTTGTCCAAGATCCTGAGAGGGGAACAGAGAAGGGAATGTGTCATGGCTATCCCCACTGGGGAGTGATTTCTTGCTTTCTTTCTGTCTGTCTGTATCTATCTCTCTGGCGGGTACACATGCCCTATAGCAAAAATTCTGTTTCTAAAAAAAAAAAATAATAATAATCACATGGGAACTTGTTAAAATGTCAGAGGCTCAAGGGTGCCTCCTGAGGGTCCTGGCTCAGTAGGTGTGAGTCAGTGTCGGGGAGTTTGCAGCTGTAACAAGTATCCCGGCTGATTTCTTCTGAGTGGGCAGGTTTGGGGAAAGGCGTAGCTAATTAGCTACACTTGCCATTATTTCTTTCTTTATTTTTGAGAGGTTTTTGCTATAGAGCATGTGCGCTTACTAGAAAGATAGAGAGAGACAGAGAGACAGAAAGAGAAAAGTCACTCCCCCCCAGGGGGGGGATGGTCACGCTGCAATCCCTTCTTCTTCAGTCTCCTCTCAGAATCTTGGGCATGCACGCACACGTGCCTGGAGTAAGTTTTACGTCACGGGATCCGGGACTGGAATTGCAGTTGAGTACATGGGAGTCTAGTGACATAGCCATTATGCTAACTGCTGGTCCCTATTTATTTATTTATTTATTTATTTATTTTGAGGAAGAGATTTTTGCTATAGGGCATGTATGCCCCCAGAGAGATAGAGACAGAAAGTGAGAAATCACCCCCCAGGTGGAATGGCCACGCCACAATTCCTCCTCCTCCATTCTCCTCTTGGGATTTTGGGCATGCATGCACGCACACATGCCGCTAGGTCCAGGACTTACACCATGGTTGACTGTGTGGGAGTCCAGCGACGTAACCATTACATCATCTGCTGGTCCTGCGCTTTTTTTGCTGACCAATCTTCCAGGCACAGTCTAACTGCTGCCTTCCCAGCTCGAACCCAGATCCCTAGCAAAACTCTCAGTGCGTTCTTATTCATTCAAAGCCACAACGTGTGCTTCTGCAAACAGAGCTCAGGCTCCCCTTTCTGTGAGAGTCTTTTTGGTGACCCCTCAGATTTAACAGCGGAACTGGGTATTGAGGCAGAGGCATCAGGGGAGAGTCCCTCTAGGGGCAGGGCAGGGCAGGGGAGGGCAGGGCAGTCAGCCTCCCCACAGCCATTCTTGGAGTCCTCTGCTCATGGTCTCCATACAGTCTCACATCCCTCCACATTCTCACCTCCCTCTCTAAGTGCAGACCCTAATCTCTCTGTCCCCATCAGAACGCCACGCCTTATATTCATCAGTCTGTGTACATCTCTACTCGGCTCAATTTGTTTAAAACTGTACTCATTTGCTGTCCCCTCTTCCCCCAAATCTGTTTCTCCCCCTCAACTGTCCTCCTGGGTTACCATCAAGCCAAGATACTGTCTTCTCCCTCTCCTCATTCCTTACTTCTCCCTATGAATCTCTTTTAAAAAATATATTTGAATTGCCAGAAGGTGCGTGCACTTGCCAGAGCAAGACAGAGAAAGAAAGGGAGAAAGCACCCTCCCCTCCATGGGGTATAGTCATGCTGCAACGCCTTCTCCCCCATTCTCTTCTCTGGATTTTGAACATGCACATATATGTGCCCAGTGTGAGTTTCAAGCCGCTGGGTCTGGGGCTCAAACTGTGGTTCGACCATCTGGGAGTCCAGCACCTTAACCAGTATGCTACCTACTGGCTAAGGCATTTTCTTTGATAAGGATCAACCCTGGGATGTTTACCTCTTATCTTGGGCTCTGCTGGAAGGAAGGCAAGGTCTCAGGCAGCCTTGAGTACCTTTGGCAGGGGAGGGAGAACGGTCTAAAGGGTCAAACCCTTTCTGACCAGTCCTGGGGAGGGGACACGCCCCAGTGGAGAATTCCGTGGCATCAGGGGAAGATTTCCATCTGGTTAGGAGGGAAGAAAGGGGGCCTGCTGGATCTTACTGCCGATGCTTACTCACCCAGAGATAGCAATGGAGCAATCTAGATGTAAAAGACCACTTGGTATCCTGCCTCAGGACTGCTTTAATCACCCCTCCCCAAATCCCTTCCCTTTACTTATTTGTTTTCCTTTCAGTTTTTGCAATAGAGTGTATGAGTTTGGCCAGAGAGAGAGGGAAAGAGAGGGAAAGGAGGGAAAGTGAGCAATCACCCCTCAGGGGTAATGGCCATGCCACAGTCCTTTCTCCTTCACTCTCCTCTCGGGATTTTGGGCACTTACACACATGTCATTTTCTTTTATTATTATTATCTATTTAATTGTATTTATTCATTCATTTACTTTATTTTTACCAGTGAGAGACACAGTGAGAGAGAGGGAAGGTGAGAAGGCAAGTCACTAAGTCTGGGACTTGAACTGTGGGTGGCCATGTGGGAGTGTCCAGCGCCTTAACCACCACGCCACCTGCTGGTCCCCAACACATATGTGATTTTCAATCCAGCAGGTCTGGGACTTGAACTGCAAAACTGACCATGTGGGATCCAGTACCTTAATGTCCACACCACCTGTGGGCCCCAAATCCCTTTCCTTTAAAAGTCCGTAGCTCCACTCTTTTTTTTTTTTTTGGAGAGGTTTTCGCTATAGGGCGCGTGCGCTCGCCAGACAGACAGAGACATAGAGACAGAAAGCAAGAAATCACCCCCCAGGGGGGATGGTCACACAATCCCTTCTCCTCCATTCTCCTCTCGGGATCTTGGGCACGCACGCACACGTGCCCGGCGTGAGTTTTAAGCCACCGGGTCCGGATGCGAACCGCCGTCGACTACATGGGAGTCCAGCGACATAGCCATTATGCTAACTGCTGGTTCCCGTAGCTCCACTCTTCAGAACGGCTACGACTCTGCATCTAGTTCCTTTCCTTCTTGTAAATTGAATAATAAACCTTTTTATTCTACTTGCTCTCTGGGTCCATGAATTCTTTCACAGCCTGTGACACAAGTCACCCTAACAAACAATATATCCAAATGTTATAAAATCAGGCTGCTGTAGCTCATATGTTTCAGAACTCTGTTTTGTGCAAGAAGATTAATCATCTCTAATCAGGCTGCAGATCCTGGGCTTGTGGGGCTGTCAGGTCCCCACCCCTCCTTGTGGGTTTATGAGGATTGACAATGGCTTGCAAGCAGATTGGACAACGAAAGGGTTCATGTTTCTGATTGGAGACTTTTCACTAACGCTTCCACTTGGTTTCAAACACTGAGTTTTTTTGATTTTGTAAGTTTATTTATTTAATGAGAGAGAGAAACTCCTAACAGGGTCTCGTCCTGTTGTAGTCCTTCCCCAGCCTCCAGCTAATCTCCAGCACCATGAACACCCCCATGGACATGCCTGGCATGTTCAGGTCAGCCTGGGATTCAAACCCTTCCCGTGTGGTTCAGGCATTGTGCCTGCACCACTCTGGCTGGGCCCGGGAGGGTATTTTGATAACTGTACGTTGAGATACATGGTTTCCCTTTTGCCCGGAGCTCTAGGACAGCTCGCACAGCCCTGATCACTGTGATCTGGCCGTCCCTTCCGGTGCCCTTCGCACTCAGCCTTGCTCTGGATTCCTCCTTGGGCCATGAGGCCTGCGTGAACAGATCCAGCCCCTTCAGCCCCTTCGGCTGCTCCTTCCTCCGTGCTCATGCTCTGCAGCAACACCCAGGTCTTGCAGTTCTGTGCAAGAACTTGGTTTCCTTGCAGCCACATCATTACACAGGCGTTTTTCCTGGCCCCCATATCTGGGCCATTGTAATCCTTTGGTTAGGTTTGTCTGTTTGCTTTTTTCTTTTGTTGTTGTTTTTGGCACTGCAGACACACCCGGTTGACATGGTGAGGTGTGGTTGGTATCCAGCCCAACAACCCTTGCCGAGCCCTGTGGCCTGTCATGGGACTGCATCCTCTCGGGTGGGGGCACATTTTCTCATGAATCCACTCAGAAGGGGTGCATGTTTCTAACTCTCACAAAAGCTCCCTGTTAGTGGCTGGTCTGGGCATCATCCCCACATCATCTGCTTAGTGAATTCCTACCCACCACTTAAGACAGAGCTCACGCTGCTGCTGCTTCTTTTTAAAAAGGTTGCTTTTAATTGTTAGAAGGAGTGTGTGCTTGCTAGAGAGAGAGAGAGAGAGAGAGAGAGAGAGAGAGAGAGAGAGAGAGAATCCCCCAATGGGGTTCTCCATTTTCTCCATTCTGTTGGCATCTTGGGCACATACATATGCCCAGGGTGTTTTTCTAGTCATTGTGATTGGGACTTGAACCATGGTTGGCCATCTGGGATCTGACTCCTTTCACCACTAGGCTATGGGGTTGGCCCCAGAGCTCAAGCTTTTAACCTCTGTGAAGTCTTTTTTTTACCTCTGGTCTCCCAGAGTTGCTCTTTGTCCTAAGTTACACCTCACAGTCTGCATGCTTTTATGACGGCAGCTATCTCACTGAATTGTAATTATATGAACGACTACGGAGCCACCTGGCTGGCAAATAAGTCTGGTATGTATCAAGAACAGGTTGGTTCTTCTTTAATCTAAAGCTTTCTTTGAAGAACACTAGAGGAACAGGCAGTAAAGTAAAATATTCAGACAAGTAACTCCTTGTTCTACATCAGTACACTAAAAAACTGGTTCAGTAGCAGTGGCAGTCAGGATGGGCTGGGCTAGCTGAGGTAACAAACAACCCCAAGTCTCAGAGGTATAAGACAACAACATTTTATTTGTTGCTCAAACTGTGTGTTCATCATGGAACCCAGATGGATGAAGCAGTCATACTTTAGAATATGGCTCACCACTGTGGCAGGGAGAAAAAAAGCTCCTGAGAGTCTTGCTATGGCCTGTAGGTGATACCATTTCTGCTCACGGTTTATTGATCAGACTTAGTGTCATGGGCCTACACAATCTCAAAAGGATTGCAAAAAGTATAATCCTACTGTGTGCCCAGAAGACAAGAGAATTTGGAAATATTTGGCATACTGTACTTATGACTATCACAGTGATATTTTCCATAAAATTGACTGATTTTCTTTTGTTTTTTGGAGAAGTTTTTGCTATAGGGCACGTGCGCTCACCAGAAAGACAGAGAGAGACAGAGAGAGAGAAAGCAAGAAATCACTCCTTCTCCTCTCAGGATCTTGGGCACGCACGCACATGTGCCCGGCATGAATTTAAGCCAATGGGTCTGGGACTCGAACTGCAGTCGACTGCATGGAAGTCAAGCGACATAGTCATTATGCCATCTGCTGGTCCTTATTTACTTACTTTTAAGGTTATTTATTTCTTCTGTGAAAGAAAGGCAGGCAGCTCCAACAGGGTCCCCACCCTAGCCTCAGCTTGTCTAGATAATGGTCACACGTGTGAACATCCCGTATGTGCTTAGAGAGGCCTGGAGATGCAAACTCAGGACCCTTCCCATGCTGGTCCAGTGGGGTTGCCATTGTGCTACCACCCGATTCCTGGGAGCTTTCTAAGTGATGAATCACATCAGTATTAGGCATTTGTTTTTTGTGTTCTTTTCTCTGATTCAACAGTTTGACCATCACAGCGATCCCACCAAGCTGATTTCCTTGAGTGTAAAAGGAAGCTCAAGAAAGGCATCTGTTAGGTCGTGGGGAAAGTCATGATGTTTTTTCTGTTTTTATAGGCAAAAATGTGTCATGACTTGGGGCCAGCAGGTGGCATGATGGTTAAGGTGCTGTGCTGCGCTCCCACTGGCCATCTGGGATCCGACTCCTTTAACCACTAGGCTATGGGATTGGCCCCAGAGCTCAAGCTTCTAACCTCTGTGAAGTCTTTTTTTCAACCTCTGGTCTCCCAGACAGAGTTGCTCTTTGTCCTAAAGTTACACCTCACAGTCTGCATGCTTTTATGATGGCAGCTATATCACTGAATTGTAGTGATATGAACGACTGTGGAGCTACCACGCCACCTGCTGGTTCAAGTCCACGACTATGGTTCAAGTCCCGGACCTGGTGGCTTGGAGCTCATTCTGGGTTTGTGTGTGTGCCTGAAATATCTAGAGGAGAATGGAGGAGAGGGGATTGTGGCATAGCTATCCACCCTAACAGTGATTTCTTGCTTTCTGTCTCTCTGGCAAGTGACATAGCCATCTTCAAAGAGCAGAAAACATCTCTCTTGAGAAACCAGATGCTTTAAACTGGCCTGAGCCATTAAGACATTTTTAATAGTTCCAAGAAAAAGCCTTTTTAAATTCAGATGCCAGGCATGTCTTGGAGGTCTGGGTCTTCATGATTACCGCCATTTAGTGTTAATGGAGAAGCATCTCCCCATGGCTAAGACATAGAGGTTTTTGTGCAAAGGAAGCAAAAAGAGATGTTCTAGTTTAGTTCTCATTGATTGTGCTCTGTTAAAATAGAAGGTGAGGTTTATTCTGAGGAGGATGCCATGGAAGTCTCTTGTTTACCTCATTCTGCCATCTCCCTCTGTCAACAGAGAAAATATCTGAGAAAAGGTAGATTTAGTTATTATAAATTCTTTTGAAAAACACTTTAAAGTAATTATTTAATTGTATTTATTATTATTTCAATTCACCAGAGAGAGAGGAAACGTGAGAAAGCAAGTCGCCAGGTCTGGGACACAAACTACAGTATGCCATATGGGAGTTCAGTGCCTTAGCCACCATGCCACCTGCTGGCCCCAGAAAGGTAGATTTCAAATCATCTGTGGAGGTGGAAACAAAAGAACAAAGTCAAAATGAAGGATATATTAACTGTATCTGGGTAGACAATTAGACAGCACTGTGGTCTAACGAGCTGAACTAAGTGGTCATGTTATCATCTTATACCAGGTAGTGTTTTTTTTTTTTTGTCTTTTTTTTGGAGGTTTTTGCTATAGGGTGCGTGCACTCACCAGAAAGACAGAGAGACAGAGAGACAGAAAGCAAGAAATCACCCCCCAGGGGGATGGCCACACCGCAATCCTTTCTCATCCTTTCTCCTCTCAGGATCTTGGGTGTGCATGCACACATACCTGGCATGAGTTTAAGCCACCAGGTCCAGGATTCGAACTGTAGTCAACTACATGGGAGTCCAGGGACATATCCATTATGCCAACTGCTGGTCTCCAGGCAGGTATTTTTAAATGAAGTTTTACATTGATGCTTAAAACACACAGACACACACATACACACACAGACACACACATAATAATAATATATAATTATATTTATATATATTAGTTAATACATATAAAAATGTGTGTGTGTATATATATATATATATATATATGTATATATATATATATATATATAAATATATAAAGTAAAACTCTAAGAGAACTATTTAAAATATTTGAGGGGCTGACCCCATAGCCTAGTGGTTAAGGGGGTGGCATTCCACATGGCTAACTGCTCAGTTTGAATCCTGGCCTGTGGCTTAAGAATCACACTTGGAATGGCAGTTGGCAGGTGGCATGGTGGCTAAGGTACTGGACTTCCACATGGCTGACTATGGCTTGAGTCCTGGGCTTGGTGACTTGAAAAATTACACTGGACTCGTGTGTGTGTGCCCAAAATCCCAGGAGGAGAATAAGAGAGAAGAGATTGCCTCATGGCCACCCCTCAGGGGTGCTTTTTTACTTTCCCTCTCAGTGTCTGTCTCTGTCTCTCTCCCTATGGCAAAAACCTTTAAGAACAAATGCCCATGAACTGATGAATGGTTAGAAAAACTGTGGCGCATATACTCAATAGAATACTACTCATCCATAAAAAACAACAAAACCCTAGCTTTTGACAGGAAGTGGATGAATATGGAAGACTTACTGCTGAGTGAAGCAAGCCATGCTATGAAGGAGAGGCATTGTATGTCCCTACTTAATATATACCGAGTGTCTGCACTCTATGACTGAAACTAATTGTCTAAAGGATATAGGAACATAGTATATAGATGTAAATACCAGATATAGGTGTGTGAAAGAGGAGGGTTTGAGGAAGGACATTTGGGGGAGGGACAGGAAGGCAACTCATTAATGGCACAAAGAGGTGTGGTATTACCTGTTGAAGATATTTCGTAGTTTTATCAACAGTACTAGGGAGAAATGTTCACCTGCTGAAATATCCATTTTGTAAGATAAATAATAATGTGATTGAATATATGGAAGAAAATGAAATGAAAAATATGATTATGAGGTAAAAACATTTAAACATGTAAATAATTTGTTTAAAAAATAAATAAATAAAAAAGAAAAAAAAAACCTTTAAAAAAAAAAAGAATCACACTGGGCATATGTGCATGAGTGCCCCAAATCCTGAAAGTAGGGAGAAACAGAGCAGAAAGGATTGTGGTGTGACCATGCCCTGTGGGGGTTGCTTTTCTCTTTCTCCTCTGCTTTTCTCTGGTGTGTGCTCCCATCTTCTGAGAATTAAAAACAATAAATTAAAAATATTTAAGAGAATGAGCACCTTTTAAATTACAAAAATGATTCCATGAAGTAAATGAATTAAAATTTTTGGCTAATACTTGTTGGACTGAGTAATTAAGTAGGATGTGCTAATCAAAATTGTTTTATTTATATTTTATAGCAGAGTACTCATAGATCTCTACCTAGAGGGCTCCTGGGGTTTTTAGCTTTATGTGTATTGCTGTATAAACTCAAAATAAATAGTACTTTCTTTTTCTCTCTTTTTTTTCCAGAGAGATTTTTGCTATAGGACACGTGTGCTCACTGGAGAGACAGAGTAAGAGAGAGAGAGACAGAGAGACAGAAAGCAAGAAATCATGCCCTGGAGGGATGACTTTGCTGCAATCCCTTCTCCTCCATTCTCTTCTCGTAATTTTGGGCATGCATGCATATGTACCTGGTGTGAGTTTTAAGCCACTGGGTCCAGGACTCAAACCGTGGTCAACTAGGTGGGAGTACAACGACGTAACTATTATGTCATCTGCTGGTCCCAATAAATAGTATTTTCCTAAAAATATTCTACACTTTCATGAAAGTATATTTTCCTGAGTTAGCCTCCCCTGAGTTGGTCACCCAGGGCCTTAGCCCTGCTGCCCAGAGGACACTTCCCTGCCCACAACTTCCCACAGAGAGAGCAGACACATGTGACCACGTATGTACCATGTGACCTAGTCAGGCACAGCTGCACGGACCAATACGGGTACTGGACCCAACGGGCTCATCTACAGGCTGACTGGGCGCTAAGAGCAAAAGATCTCCCCGTGAGGGGCAATCACGGTCAGCTGGACCAGTCAGAGTCCCTCAGGAATTCACATTGTGACATGGGGGAGAGAATCAGTCAGTGGTGGGTGGCTGAGTTAAAATAACCACAAGAAGAAGCAGAGGCAGTGAAGAAACGTGTCAATGTGGGAAGTGGGGCGGTGGGGGAGGTCAGTAAGTGCCTCTCAGTGCCTGATCACGTTCTAGCTCCATCTGGCCAGCTGAGTGGCTGCACGAGGCTCCTGGAGAGAGTTTCTCTCCATCATATGTAACCTTTATAAAAAATCTCCCGAAACAGTCTGAATGAGCTATTCGCAATCTACAACCTCTGAAATTTAACACATAGCGTAAAGTTGGGTAAGATTGTACTATAAACTTCAAAGGCAATTTGGTACAAAGAAGTTCAGTTTTTTGGTTTTATTTTTGCTTAGTGACCTGAACCCCGATCTTTCATATGGTCTCCACCATTGCAGTATTGCGTTACTTCTGCACTACTGCAACTGGGCCTAGGGTATAGATTTTTTTAAAAAAGAGAAGCTAATTTTAGCATAGCTGTATGTTTTTTTTTGGAACAGAGTGTAGAGAACGAGCACTTGAACAGGAGTTGGGAACCTGGGTTCTGGTCTTGGTTCTGTTACTAACAAATATTACCTGGACAAATCCCTTTTCCTCATCTGTAAAACAAGGAAGTTGTGTTCCTGAAATTCTCTGATTGTGTTGTCACTTTCACAAAAATGTAAGCTCCACCAAAGCTGCGTTATCTACCTTCTCCATAACCGAGTCCTAGACAGCTTCCTGGTACCTTGGGATGCTCAGGAAACAGTTGTGATTGAACAACCCAAGCTGTACATGGTTCATTAAAAAGGTTTTCTTATGTGTATGGAGCCTTAATTAATTTTTGAAGTGCTTTTATCCTGCAGGCACCCAATCATCGCATTTGGCTGTCAAGGGGGACACACCTTAGTTGCTAATACAACGATGTGGAATGGAGAAGCCTTGTAAAGGGGGAAGAAGGCGGGCCTGAGAGTCAGAAAAGCTGGCCCACCATAGCTACTGTGTGGCTTTAAGTAAGTCATCTCATTTCTCGAAGGTTCTGCTTTCTCATCAGCAGGGTCAGAGGGCTGAATTTGACCCAAAGGACCCTTCTGGGAGTATGCTTCTGCCTCTGATTCTGTTGTATATAACAAGTGAGTTTATACCTGATGTATATAACAAGTGAGTATTAAGGACAGATGAAACGATTGGGAAGCATGTAGGGCTGCAGGAGGGATGAAGGCAAAGTAATTAGTGCAGAGGCACCCGCTCGTTAGAAACATCAAGACAGGCAGAGGATGCTTTTTATGTTCACTACTTTAAATCCTTTATGAGCATCAACTGGGATAGCTTGTTCTCAGCTGTTATTGGTTCATCAAAGCCTGTCATTGACCTTAACCTTGTCTGCTGCCCTATTTGCTGGCATAAGGTGGTAGGTGTCATGGAAGCAAGCCTACCAGCTCATAAGTCCATGGAAATGTGTTGTTTAAGTTGCCTGATCATGGAGAATTCTTCTATAACTCTTAGAGGAAATTCTGGGTCAATCATGTTTGGGTTCCTTTACGTAAGATGACTGGATACTTCATATTCATTAGGATGGCCACTATAAAACAAAAACTGGGAAATAATAAGCATTGGTGAGGACACAGAGCAATTGAAACTTTTTGTGCACTATTTGTGGGAATGTTAAGTGGTGTACTGCTACAGAAAACAATATGGAAGGTCCTAAAAAAATTAAAATTACAATTACCATATGATCCGGCCCTTCTGAGTATATATTCAAAACACTTGAGAGAAGGATTTTGAAGAAGTATTTGTACTTTCATGTTCATTGCAATATTATCACAATAGCCAAGAGGTGGTGGCATCCCAAATGCCCAGCAACAGATGCATAGATAAAATGTGCTATAGCCATATGATGGAATATTACTCAGCCTTAAAAAAGAAGAAGATCCTGTCACATGCTACAACATGTGTAGACCTCAAGGACATTATGCCAAGTGAGGAAGCCAGTTGTAAAAGACAAAAACTAGGACCAGGAGATGGTGCGATGGTTATGTTGCTGGACTCCCACGTAGTTGACTGTGGTTCAAGTCCTGAACCCAGCAGCTTAAAATTCATGCTGGCCATGTATATATGTGTGCCCAAAATCCCGAAAGGAGAACAGAGGAGAAGGGACTGTGGCATGGCCATCCCCCCTGGGAGGAGTGATTTCTTGCTTTCTATTTCTCTGTCTCTCCAGTGAGCACACGTGCCCTACAACATAAATCTTTCTAAAAAGAAAAAAAAAATAGACAAAAACTGTATGATCTTATTATATGAAGTATCTAAAGTAGTCAAACTCACAGAAAGTAGAATGGTGATTGCCAGGGACTGGGGAAGTTCTTGTTCAATGGATATAGAATTTCAGTTTTGGGAGATGAAAAAGTTCTAGAGTCTTTTGTACAATAATGTAAATATAGTTAACACTACTAAGTTGTATACTTAAATGTAGCTAAGATGGTAAATATGTATTTTTTTAAAGCACAATGAAAAGAAATTGACTAGAGGAGTTATCCAGTAGAAAGTTGCTCTGAACTTCTAAATTTGACACATTAGAATGACTCAAATCTTCAGAACAGGGTCTTTAGTAAAAGGTGCCAGTTCCTGAGCTGGCCCTGTCGCCTAGTGAGTAAGGGAGCTGGATCCCACATGGCCATCCACAGTTCAAATCCTGGCCCCAGGGTTTTGAAAAACATGTAATGTGAGTGTGTATGCTCGATACGATGGAGAAATGCAGGAGAAGGGAATGTAGCATGACCACTGGGCAGCGGGGGCGGGGGGGGGGTGCATTCTCTCTCTCTCTCTAGAAAAGTCATGTGCCCTCTGGCAATTAAAAAAAAAAAGGCACCATTTCTTTCCAGCATTGCTAAGAAAGAAAAAATTTTTTCAATGACATAGATGAAGAAAGAGACACAGTCAGCATAGGGTGGTCAGCAAGAATGTAATTATACTTGAAAGGGCTGTCTTCTGATAAAGAGTCCACATGGATTGAAAGGGGTAGGAAGGAGGGAAGGGAGAATGAGTAGCTAGTTTCTTGGCAGCACAACTCCGTGGGCTCCCTGGTGGCCTGTCAGGGCCACAGTAACCAGGATGGTCTTCCATGTTTTCACCACTCCTACTTCCTGTAGACTTTACACTTCTGCATCTTGCTGAGGGCTTAGTTTAGCCTGTGGGATGAACTGTTCCTTTGTGGGGTCAACAGTCTGGAAAAAGAAGAAATATCACCATTAACTGCTGGAACCAACACAGGGCATGATGCTTTCCAGAACTGTGTCTGAAATAGTATCATCTCACCATCATTTACTTCTTTGTTACTAAAGGAAAAAAGAGAAGAAGAAGAAAAAACCCTGGGCCTACCCATGTCAGGCTTCCCTTTTAGCCATTAACAGGAATCCTTTTGCAAAGTTCTTGAAAAGCTGATCACTGGAAATTGAAACTAATCCAAGACATTCTTAGAGGGATAATAAAGATTTTCTCATTATGTAAATACCCTCCTGAGAGTTAATTATGGTAAATTATATAGCTATGTCCTCGCCCATGTGTCATTCTAGGAAAAGACAAAGTCTCCGATAACAGACCAGAGGGATTAATTTAGTTAGTTGCCTGGTAAAGTTCATGAAACAAATGGTCTGAGGATGACGCCTGGATTTTGGTTACATTTGGTCCCCATAATGAGAGAACTGTGTCCCAATGCGGTATATTTGGCGGTCCGGATTTGTGTGTCTTCAAGCTGTTACGGCACAACTGTGAGTTCCCCCCAATACACTTAGCAGAGCTCCTTCTGTTTTTGCCTGAATGGATTAAAACAGGTTCATCCGTCTGGACATCCAGATGATGGTGACAGACCTAGCCCAGTTCTAGAGGCAGCCTGAGCTGTTAGAGCTAGATGGTGATTCAGAGAGGCAGTCAGTGGGGCTCAGGGGAGAGATTTCGACAACTGATACTAAAAACAGACCCGGCACTCATACATATTTACAATCCTCCATTGTCCCCAAGGCAAATCTCAGAGCCTGCAACCCTTCACCGTTTAAGCTGTCTTTTCTTTCCAGGGAGATGCACCTGCATCATGGTATGTCGTTTGTCGATGGTGGTGGTGGTGGAAATTGGAGGGGTTCACAGAGGAGAGAGTGTGCCGTGCCTCTCCGGCATCACCCTGAATGGCTTTGCTCTGGGTGGCTCAAGTTCCACATGCCTTGAGGGATGATCCTGCCTTGCCTTTCCTCTCTTAGGTCAGTAAGGCCATGGACATGAAGCCCGAGGGCTCCCTCTCCTATGAAGTGCTTGCTATGTCCCTCCTGGGTGAACGTAGACGAGCACATTTACCTGCAGCTGAATGGGAGTACCATATGAAGTTAATGCTACATCCTCCTCAGCTCCATCACTGTCTCGGGCTGAAAGCCAAAGGAGGGAGGGCTGGGTTAGTGTCAAAGGTTCACGTGGAAACAGCACATGAGGACTACCAGAAGACCCCGTGGCTTGCAAAGAGGATCCTGACCCTTTAATAAGAATTCTCAGCTGAGCCTGGTATTGAAAAAAATGGACTTAACGAGCATTTTTAAAGCTTATGAGGAAGTTATTTATGAGGAGTGGATGTGTATTCAGGAGAGGCATGTCAATGTATAGTCATTGAAGAAGCTGGAGAATCCATCCCTTTCTAGAGAAAGAACACTAACCCCAGGTCAGGGGCCTTGCTCCCTCTTACCTGCATGACCTTGTGCGTCTCATTCATCTCAACAGTCTCTTTAGGCTCAATTCTTTACACGTTGGATTCAATTTTTAATTTAATTTTATTATTTTTTGCTATTGGGTGCTTGTGTTAGCCAGAGAGAGAGAGAAAGTGAGAAATCACACCCCAGGCTGTGTGTGTAGGGTTGACCATAGCTCAATCCCTTTTCTATTTTCCTCTCATGATTTTTCACACGCACCTGGTGTGCTTTCCAAGTCGCCAGATCTAGGACTTGAACCACATAGTTGGTCATGTGGGATCCAACTGCCTTAACCACCATGCCATCTGGCTGGTTCTGTATTCAATTTTTAAAAGTTGGACACAATAGAAAAGATCCCTAGAGACAATTCTTTTTTTTTTTTTTTTCTATAGGGCGCGTGCGCTTGCCAGACAGAGAGAGAGAAAGTGAGAAATCACCCCCCAGGGGGGATGGCCACGCCCCAATCCCTTCTCCTCCATTCTCCTCTCGGGATCTTGGGCACGCACGCACACAAGCCCGGCGTGAGTTTTAAGCCACCGCGAACCGCGGTCGACTACGTGGGAGTCCAGCGACATAGCCATTACTCTAACTGCTGGTCCCGAGACAATTCTATATAGCCACAGAATAATCACACACCACAGTTACTTCTTGAATGTCTGTCTCCTTGAACAGACTTTAAACCCTATGGAGACAGGAACTATGTCTGTTGTCTGTTTCCAAGACCAGGCCCTTGATATGTATTTATTTTTCCATGACCACAGACAGATCCTGAACCCTGTGTCACTAGGGCTCATAGTTGGAGGTTGTAGTATTGAGAGGATGGACCTGGGGAAGGATTGCTGGCCTTCCTCACTTGTGTTACCTAGGGCCATGTTCCTTCACATTTTGTTGCCTTTGCTTCCTGATGATAATAAAAGAAGGATAATTACAATCATAGTAGTTGATCTATTTTGTAGGGTTATTTTGAAGATTAAATCAATTACTGTATGCATAAAGCCCTTGGAACAGGGCATGGCACACAGAAAACACCAAATGTGCTGTTCTTGTGTATTATTGGTGGTGGTGTAGTTATAATTGACATTTTGACATTCTCCTCCATCTATCTATCTATATCTATCTACCTACCTATATATACACACAGACACACATACACATATATATACCAAAATTTATTATATATATATGTGTGTATATCTATATATCTTTTTTTTTTTTTTTTTTTTTTTGGCCATAGGACATATGAGGTTGCCAGAGAGAGATAGAGAGAGGGAAAGTGAGATTACCCCTGGTGGGGGGATGGCCACATTACAGTCTCTTCTCCTCCAGTCTCCTCTGAGATTCTAGGCAGGCATGCACACGTGCTCAGTATGATTCTCAAGCCACTGGGTCTGAGACTTGAACTGCAGTCAACCATGGGGGAGTCCAGTGGCTTAACCATCATGCCACCTGCTGGCCCTCCTGACATTTTTTTTTAGAGGAGTTTGATGCTTTGAAGGAAAGATGCTTATCTTTCCTTCACAGCAGAATGTCTGAACCCTCAGTTTAATTTTGTTTCTTGTGACATAACAGAATTCTTCACATTCAGTCCCTCTGTAACCTGCTTCATCAGACATGCTCATCAGACCAGGTCATAAATTAGAAAAGCCTATCTAGTTATGTTCATGAATTTACCAAAAGGCTGAATATTTGTCTATGTTAAGCCCACAACCACCTCACGGTGGAAATCTGAGTTGAACAAGACCTTACTTACATGTGGAGGAGGGAAGGAGAGACACCATCATCATTTAGAGACAAAGTGTTGGAGGCTTCTGAAGGGTGGGGACCTTGATTTGGTCTCAGAGTTGTAAAAGCGGAGTCCGAAGACAGGGCACACGAGGGCTCGATTTGACACTCTTTCTGCTGTGTCATGGTACTCAACTATGTGCATGCTCCCAGAATCTTACAAATGTCATTATCCTCACCTTATCTGTCCTCAGACCAAACAGATCCTACCAATGGCTCCCTGTGTCCTGCCCAGCTTCCTGCTAGTTCTCTCTGACCTGCAACTCTTGAGGGTGATAAGAGCTTTTCATGAAAGAACGAAGCGAAATTATACTACCTGGTGCTATTCAGATTGGGTTTCCCCTGCTGAGATGCTGTGTTGTGTCTTGAAGAAAAAAATACTGAGAATTATTAGAAAGGACTATGTTCAACAAAACTTAGTATTTTCTAGGGAAAATGATCAGAAGAGCTTACTTGCAGAAACAGTTTTCCCTTGGTTTACCTCATTTTGTACACACTGACCCATTTTTTACCTCGTGCAAACTGATTGATAATTGTCCTAATACCTTTTAAAAGAATCACCCAGGTTTGTCTGTACACATTCAAACACTGGGTGGAAAAATGCCCACAGTAATGTGGTACTTTCAAATATAGATGGATCTTGCTTCTGGAGAACTCAATATAACAATATCCTAATTAATCTAAAACCAACAAAGCAGCCAATAACTATAAGAGATTTCTTTCTCATAAAAATAGATTCATAGCTTATATTTCATGATACTTAAGATGGCTGCAAGTTATATCACATTTAATGTCCTCCGTTAAAAGAGCACCTAGTTTTATTTCATTTGTTTATATTCGAAGGCTAGTTATACTTTATTCAGGAACAGAAATAGTCTAAAATTCATCAGCTCTAAATATGAAACAAGTAGCAGATCTGACAACTAATCTAGTTAATGAAGGATATGTTATAAGCCAACACAAGCCCAGATGCATGTAAATGAAGTAATTAAACATGAACATAATTTCAGAATTGCCTCTTCATCTTTATTTTGCACTTTAATTACCTCATTTATACAAGTACAAATTCTTTATCCTACTCTTGTATATCTTTATGCTAAAGTTCCCTGTGCCTAACAATGTGTTGAGCTTATAAATCTTTAATTAAATGCTGTGAGAGCATATATCTATATATTTTAGCTCAAGATTTTGGTTAAGAGCAGCTGATTTTAAAATTCAATCAAAGGGCCAGCTGGTGGCATAGAGGTTAGGATGGCTGGATTCCACAGGGCTGACTCTGTGGTTCGAGTCCTGGACCATGTGGCTTGAAAAAACAACCTGGACACTTGTGGGCTTCTGAGCTCAGCAGAATGGAGGAGATGGGATTACAACATGGCCATCCCTGCTGGGAGGTGTTTTCTTACTTTTTATCTCTCTCTCCAGTGAGTGCACATACCCTTATAGCAATTAAAAAAAATATTCAATCAATATACAGCTTTTAAAGAATATATTTAAAACATTACACCTGGGGCCAGCAGATAGTGTAGTGGTTAAGGTGTTAGACTCCCACATGATTGACTGTGGTTCAAGTATTGGACACTGTGGCTTGAAAATCATGCTGGACACGTGTACAAAATCCCAGGAGGAGAATGGAGAAGGGATTGTGGTGTGGCCATACCCTCACTTTCTCTCTCTCTGTCTCTCTCTGTCTCTCTTAGGTGAGCACACATGTCCTAGGACAAAAAAACTTTAAAAAAATTACATCCATTTGTTTAGTGTCCTGTAGTAACACCCATAGTTTTCTCATTCTCCTTTCAGATGTTTTTAATACTTTGGAATTAAGTCCATAAACCACTTCAGAGAGATAAGGTCTAATCTTCTTTAGAAAGACTTCCAGGGAAATGGAATCCCTCATTCCCCTTAGCTGATCTGTTTCAGTGTTTGCCAACTTTTCCCTTGATCTTAGCCAAAAGGCTGAGAAGCGATTTCAACACATATTTTCATATTTAATCGGAATCCCTCATGCCTGGTTTGAGTCCACTTCCACCCTTGGCTTTATCTGGAGATGGAAAACAAGAGGACAATAGCCTCTTGGGGAATGGTTTTCACACTTCTGGCAGTTCTCTGCTAATTACTACTCGTCTTATTCGTCTTTCAGTTGAATGATTCTCGTCTCATAACCCAGTGATAAATCAAATAATTATGTGACTGGCACCATAGCTACAAACAGCAATTATCAGAAGAGTCACATGACAAATGTATACCTCAGGGACTTGAACAAAATGTTATGTTTTAGTACAGAATTCAGAGAAAGAGAACTTGGAATGTCTATGAGAAAGGCACATAAAGCTTAAGAACGTCCATCTTGATTTCATTGCCTTAACCTTTGCACGTAGGTTTGATGTTATAACTCTTTAATTATCTCTGTGGTTTTCCACAGAACCTCCCCAAGTTCCTACGCTCCTCATTAGTGGATCCCAGGTCAGGAATGAGTGTTCTTGCTAGAGACTGACTGGGGCTGACTACAACAGCATGGTTCTTGCTCATTCCACATCTGTTTACACAGTATCATGATTGTTTTTTCTTTCTCTTTTAATTTTTAAAAAGAATTTTTAATTTAATTTATTATTACTTTTTAAAAATTTGCTATAGGGCACATGCACTCACCAAAGAGAGAAAGAGAGAGCGCAAGAGAGAGACAGAGAGGGAGGGAAGGAGAAAGAAGGAAAGTGAGAAAACAAACCATCAGGTCTGGGATTTGAACTGGGTTGGCCATGTCGGAGTCCAGTGCCTCAACCACCACTTCACCTGCTGGTCCCCATGATTGTTTCTTGAGTAAATGAAAATAGTAGTGCGGTAAGCTGCTCTCTCACTGTCAGGCATCATCTATGATAACACCTAGGATTTTTTTCAAGTTATTGTTATACTTGTTGGGCTCTTAATTATTTTGTATGTATTTGTATGTTTTCTTAGCTAGGTGTAATTCTGTACTTTTTACTGGATTTTAATTATTCTTCTAATTTTTGATTTTGTACTTTTCCCAGGTTACCTTAATTCTGATTCTATTCTCTAAGCTTACATTTCTGGTTATTCTGCACAATCTTGAGAGCAATCTATATGTTCTTTACTACATGTTGATTTTCTTCCCCACACGAAATGTCAAGCTAGACTGGCAGTGACCAGTACTGACAAATTAGTTCCTGCTCAGAAATGGATTTTAAAATCTTGCTTGAGTAATAAGATAGTCCTGGCCAAACCAGGAATTACTGTACTTTTGCAAGCCAACTAACACATCCTTAGAGACTTCAAACACTTAAAAATATTTGGGGGGCATGAAGCAGTGATCATTACAAATTCCAGTGTGTTTTTAGGTTATTGTGAAACTCTAAGAACTTCTTTCTCTCGGATGTTGGTTTCCCAGGAAACAAACATCAAACATATAACAGCAACAGAAAACATACTCAAGAAGTTTTATCCTATCTTCTAGTAAGAATAATGAGAAGTATTTTTCAGAAATATTGACTCTGCAATTCTGTCAAATTCAAGTGATCTGATTATGCATCCCAATAAGAGATGAAAACTTTAAAAGGAAGGCTGTATGGTGTACATTTCCGACTCTTGGTCAACTCAACTGAAAAGAATTAATGGATGCATTTATCTAAGCAGGATTTAATTTGAATGTGTAATTAGCTCTAGATTACAACGCAAGAAAGTGTATGTACTTAAAAGGAAAGCTTACATTAATTTCTTTGAGCCTGGTGAACATTATGTGTGCTCTACAATCTATAAAATAACATCATCATTACACATAAGAAGTAAAATGTGAGAAATCAGATGCCTATTAAGACATAAAAATTGATATAAAAAAACTATGACATTGGGTTGTGAATAATAGACCAGATGTTTCAGAAAAGGAATGAATGAATTTTGACATATTTCCAGATAACTGAAATTAGCCACTATTTCCCTTGGGTTGTGGGGGGTCCAAGGATCCTTGCTGTCATGGTTAATGTATTTTACTCCCTGACAAAGTATTTCAGGTGGCTTACTGTAAAGATAAAAATGTGACTCAGAAATTATTATGAAAATGTCACATAAGCAAGTTGCTTTATTTCTACGAATGTTCATACATCTGAGCCTTTACTCAGAAGTCTGATGTAATGGTTCTTTCTGTCACTTTCTATAAATCTCAAAGGATTTTAAATAGTGGATGATTTGAAAAGTAGAAATCCAGAAGTTACTAGGACTTTAATGAGATGGTGAGTCCTATGAATCAGTTTCAGATTATGTTTGGGCAAATTAGCTTTGAAAATTAAATTTAACAGATGTTAATCACAGTTGCCAGGACTTGGATTTGATGGCCAACACATCTGGACTTAGCATTAGATGCCACGCAATTGCACGGCCCCAAGCCTAATTTGGGACTGGTTAACTCATTTTATAGTGGGTGCCTTCTTTACCCAACATGAGCACTGAGAGTCACATTCTATTTAGGGCTTTGGATTCATTTCTGGCTTGATCTCTCTCCATAAAACTCTATGTTTCAGAAGAACAGATTTCCCTTAAAGGTTTAACATTGATTTTGTGTGTTTTTTCTTTTTTCTTTTTTTTGTTTGTTTGTTTTTGGTGGGGAGAGGTTTTTGCCATACGGCGTGTGCACTCACCAGAAAGACGTAGAGAGACAGAGAGACAGAAAGTGAGAAATCACCTCCCAGGAGGGATGGCCATGCCGCAATCCCTTCTCCTCCATTCTCCACTGGGTCTGGGATTCGAACCGCATTCAACTACATGGGAGTCCAGTAACATAACCATTATGCTAACTGCTGGTCCCAACATTGATTTTGTTTTTAACCTCTCTATTTGCACTATGAACTCACCTACCAAAAATCCTACCATTTCCTTTTTGTTCCCTCTTGGTTCATTGTGTTGCCCGATTTTTTTCTCTTATTTCTTCCCTAAGATCCCCTCCCAGCTCCCCCAATCCCCTAGAAAGTACCTCTTGAGAGCTCCTGGGTCTCCACTCGGAAGCTGCGTTGGTAGGTTGGGACTGTGCAGGCATTGCCTTGTGGAGGGCATTCCTGTTTGCATGATCTGTAGAGGATGCAGAGCTCAGGGATGATGTAAAGCAACAGGAAAACCCATGCATTGGTGACCAGGGCAATGCAGATGACTGGGTCGTCCCACTGGGGCTGGCACTGGAGTTGTCGGTTGCCTCTCAGGAGCATGGAGATCCACACCACCCAGATAAGGATGGAGATGAGCACAGTGACAAAGATGAGCCTTCCATGCTGCTTCCAGTTCTCACATGGGCCACAGAAAGTGGCTTTGGAGACGAAGAATGTGAGGGCCATCAGGAAGAGGACATAGACCAGGAGGACGACAAAGTCGACATTGAGCTGACAGGGTGTCATATGCACAAACAACCCTCTGGTGGTCATGATAGTCACGTACTCAATGGCAATAACGATCTGCAGCAGACTGGCACAAATAGCTATACACAGAATTGTCGTCCAAGAGTAGGAGACTCTACCCCGGACCAGCTTCACTAGGTGGAAGGCATGCGCTAACAGACACGAGAAGCAGAGAGCAAAGAGAATTCCAAAGAGAAAGTAGCGTACAGGGGCAGTTTGCTCATTGAACTGGATGATGAAGGCAAAAGCAAGTGCAAAGAGCCCAAGCACCGCCAGGAGGAAGAGGACCTGGGTGGGGAGCACGTTCCACAGGCAACAGTCTTGGACCTTTCGTAGGAGGAAGAGTAATGCCAGGAGGAGTATGACTGTAACCACTATGCCAATTATTGCCAGGGACTCCATAACAATGGCCCATGGCCCCTCACTCTCACAGACATTGAAATAACAGTCTCCAGTGGAGTCAATGCAGTCCTCATACATGGTGACCTCTCAGTGGACCTCGAGGGAATGATCTTCTGATCCCCTACAGAAAGAAGATGAGACAAACTCATGACTTTACATCCACCCACAAGAATGCCTGATGGGTTGTCATGTACAGGACACTAAAATGTCTCTTTCCCAGGTGAAGACACCTGGGCACAGGGAAGAAATGGTTTGTCCAGAGTTGTCGCTGGGACGCAAGAGGTAGCCTGAGTTATACTCTGTTTGATTCTGGATAACTACTCTAATGCTAAGCTTCTCAAGATGGGAAAACCAGCGAAACATAGAAACATGACCTAAGGAGATGGGATATGCCATCACATATATTGTCCCCCGATTTATAACTGTTGTATACATGACATTCGTAAAGGAAATTCAACGTAACCCCTCCAAGACTATCTTAACCCCATTCTTCTTCACATAGCTTTCACGTGGTGGTTCCAGGTAACCCACCCATTTGCATAACACAATCTCCAAGGTTTGAAGGCTAACGCAGAATCTTCTTCATAAAATGTGGAGTGTGATAATTGATGGGATGCCAGTTATATCATACTCCAGAGCAAGGGTTGCCAACGTTAATGGATTATTAGATTGTTCTAGACACTGATGCACTGTTTGAAGGAGACAGGCAGGTGATTTTCTCCAGAAAAAACTTTTTAAAAAATATTTTTGCATACTTGCAGGAGAGACAGAGAGACAGAAAGTGAGAAATCACCCCCTAGGGGTGATGGCAATACCACAATCCCTTTTCCTCTATACTCCTCTTGGGATTTTGGGCACGCATGCACACATACCTGGAGTGAGTTGAAGCCGCCAGGTCTGGGACTTGAACTGAGTTGACTACATGGGAGTCCAGCAATGTAACCATTATTCCATTTGCTGGTCCCAATCTCTAGTAATTTAAATAACTATTTTTTCTTTCTATTTAATTCAAGTCAATCCAATGCAACATGTTATTGAACACCTACTACATGTTTATTGAAAAATTATACAAATGGTTCCTTCTTTTGAATAGGTTTTTGGACAGTTTAGCACCAAAGTTCATATTTTGACTAAGGTAGCCTAGAAAACAAAACAAAACAAAATTCCACATATTCATTTGGAAAAATAAAAAAAAAAAAAAACACCTTGCAATTAAATATTTCTAGCCCTATGCCCCTTTAGTATTCTGAAATACTTCGTATGGTTGGAGTGATGCAGTATTACAGCTGAAGGCAAAGATTATTATAATTCCATCTTACCTTCTCTGTGTCCACTCTGGAAGCTGAGGCTGTGGTGGTGGCGAGGTTGTAACTGGCAATGAGTAAGAAGGAGACGACCTCAGCTTCTTTAATCTCTCCCCAAATGGGCGGAAGAACTGCAGGCCCTCACTCAGGTTCCTGTAGTGCCTATAAAAAGAACCGGAAGGACAGAAAGACACACCTATTCCAGTTTCACGGCTACTTTTCTGCAACGATTTCTTTGGCGAGAACAATTATTTTTCATTCTACTACTGACCAGAGGCCCCAGAGCCTCAGGAAGGTTCTGGAGGGGTGTGAATTTAGGAAGACTGCTTCCTCCCCACATACTGTATTCCAGTGTAGTCAAGAAACAAGAGGCCCTCTGTTGGCCTTTCACAAGGACACTTCATTCTTCTTCTGACTTATTCCCTGTATGTTAACTCCATTTCTGTCATGTAGTTTTTTCTTTTCTTTGTTGTAAAACTTAAGCTGTTCTTCATCTTCTAACTTCAAAAGTATAACTGGCAAGTGTAAATACTGTTCTATACAAATATAAATATAATAATTCTGTATATGTTTGCAGATCTAACTTTAACAACTGTTTGTTACTATACTAAAACTATAAATCTAATATTAAAAAAACACAAACTATCTCCAGAACCTGGCTCACATTTTGATCTTATTTTGAAAGAGCTTCCATTCAACAAGGTAATGAGAGTTCTACTGGGCCATAAGGAAGGGTATTTTGTCTACTGGCGATTAGGGGAAATTTGTCTTCTATACTACTCTCGTTTCCTCTTCTTTGGAAACCATCTCTCAGCTCCCAGATGTTTATTATAGGTGGGATTGGACGAGCCATTCCTGGTATTGCCCAGAGCTTTGATTACAATTTCCCTCTATCCTTCCTGTCCTCATGTCCAACAGAATTTGCTTGCTCTGAGTCTCATTCTGCTTCTAGATCCCAAGATAACTCAAAATTAAAGGTCACCAGCTGATACTGAAACGACAATTCTTTTTTTCCCATGGTGACATATAATAAAGCATAGTACAGTGTCCATCTTAAACTGAATGCTTCCCTCCACCTCCAGACTTGCTCCTTGGTTCTTTTCCTGAGTATTTGCACTTTGACAGAGAACTTCTGCAGACCCCAGATCAGTTCTTGTTTAATCTGGTGTCAAGTCTGTGATCTGGGTTTCCCCCATCCAACTGTATTTCTTTCAGCTTTCAGATGCTATGGTCTAGCCAAGTTGATTTTCCCATTGCCTCACAAAGAAATAAGCTCCCTTTTGCGCATCTGCTCTTAGATGTCTCTGTTCCAGACTGCTTTTGTTTTATTCCCACTTATTCTCTGTGCTTTATTCCCATCGATCCCATTTCCGGTTGAAACACTCTCTACCTCTAAGTTCTAGTCCATCTGATCTTCTTTATGATGCTTCCTGCCTTCCCCAATAATTGTAGTTGTCACCAATCACCATGAGCTCTACAGACTTAGGGTCCCTATTGTACAAAATGAAAGAAATCCAATATTACACCTACTTAATTTAATTAATTATCAATAAAGCATTAAGTAATAAATAATAAACAAAAGAATGGAAGAATAAGATCCAGCAGGTAGTTATTAGAGCCATAGTGATTAAGGTGCTGGAGTACCACATGGCTGACTGTGGTTTGAGTTCTAGACTTAGAAGCTTGAAAATCATGCTGGGCACGTGTGTATGTGTGTATGTGTGTGTGTGTGTGTGACCAAAATCCCAAGAGAAGAATGGAGGCAAAAGGATCCAACATTCCCCCCTGGAGGATAATTTCTCACTCTCCCTCTTTGTCTCTCTCTGTCTCTCACAGAGCACATGTGCCCTATGGCAAAAATCTTAAAAAAAAAAAGAAGAAATAAGAAATGTATCAATATATTTTTATTTGCATTAATCTTATCTCCATGATTAGATTTATGGCTGCATGGGGGTCAGCTTCCATTTTTTTTTTTTTTTAATTGCCAAAGGGTGCACACATTTACGAGAGAGACAGAGGGAAAGAGAGAGAGAGAGAGAGAGAGAGAGAGAGAGAGAGAGAGAGAAAGCACTCCTCAAAGGGGTGTAATCATGCTACAATCTCTTTTCCATTTCTTCATTCTGACAGGATTTTGGCACATGCACTTGGTGTGTTTTTCAAACTGCTAGGGTCAGGATTTGAACCACTGTTGGCCATGTGGGATCCAGCTCTCTCAACCACTAAGCTACTAGGCCCGGGTTCTACATTTTATGCACCCATAGCACTTCCCTAGTGGATAGATGGTTAGATTAATTAAATAATTTTTTTTCAGATTTTTGCCATGGGGCACCATGTGCTCACCAGAGAGAGACAGAGACAGAGAGAAGGGGAAAGTGAGAAATTATCCCCCCATGGGGGATGGCCATGATGCAATCCCTTCTCTTTCATTCTTTTCTCAGGATTTTGAGCCCACATGCACATGCACCTGGCATGATTTTTAAGCTGCTGGATTCAGAACGTGAACCATAGTTGACCGTGTTAAAGTCCAGCATCTTTTAACCACAACCCCATCTGCTGGCCCCAATTTTCTTTTTAAATTTTTCTGTTTTATAAACAAGAAAGAGAGAGAGAGAGAACACTCAAAACAGGTTCTTCATTCTGTGACCCACCTCTAGCCCTAGGAAGCTCCAAGTCATGGTCACTCAGTGAGGTATCTAGATACAAACCCAGAACATTTCCAAGGACCTGCCTTTCCAGAGCCTTGCATTACCACTGTGCCACTAGCCAGCCCCAGGTGAACTGTTCTAATAACATTTCAGGTCTTCCAGAAAGTGTTTTTCAGATGCGTAGTTTTCCAAAAGATGAGTTTGAATGTAAATCGCCTATGAAGAACTCAGAAACTTAACAAACTCTTGACAAATTTATTCTGAAGCGATGTTCTATCTTTAGACTCTTTAACTTTAAAAAGCCATTTTCTACTTGGAGAGAAAAAAAAAATCCTGTATAAAAGAGTGCTCCCTTCACTTGCTTTGGGCACAACTGTGGTCTGTCTGAAGCTGTAAAGGCTCAAGTTTACGCTGAGGGTCAAGGGACTTTCCAGATGATGAAATGTGACATCCATGAGAACCCACCCCAGGAGCCTGGTGAGTGGATAAATGGCTGTCAGTAGGTCAACAGGAGGACTTTCCAGTTACTCTTACAAGAGAACTATTTGGTGACCCCAACTCCCACCTCCTTGCTGCTGGTCAGTCGTGGTCATTCTCCCTGTTGCGATGTTTTCGTGTCTGGCATGCTTGTTTCCTGCGGAGATTCCTTCTGACCTCCTGACGGCCTTGAGGCCTGTGAATTAATGGGTTAATGACCACAAAACCCTTTGAGCACCTTAGATAAAAGGACCTGTCTCAGGTATTAATTAGTGTCATTTTAAAAAATCTAAGGTTATAGAGTTAACCCATCTGCAGCTAGGATATGAGGGCCTTTTTTTGTTTATACACACTGATATGACTCAGACCTCATTTCTTTTGGCTTCTACGCAGCAACATCAGAACAAACAGCCCAGATACGGCTTTGATGAATATAAATACATTGATTATAATGAGTTCATTAAAGTGGGAAATAAAACAGTCAAGAGGTCAAACACTTTGTTGAATGCCTTGCTTCTCCCAGAAACAGAGCTGAAGGGAATGTTAGAGGTCACCTAGACAAACCCTTTCATTAGTAATTAATGAAAAGAAAGCCAATGTTATAATGCTAAGAAATCTGATAAGACGGAAGAGGCCCAGAGAGATGAAAGGATGTACCCAAGGTGTGGAGTGTTAGAGAAGACACCGGGAGTTTTCTGTCTCCTGGTCATAGTCTCACTGCTATTCCAGGCTGCCTTTCCTGATGCTTCCCACCTTAAAAGGACAGTCCTTCAAGAGACATGAGTTCTTAGACATGACCAGGAATGTTGGGCCCCACTCAGAAAGGTCCTGTGCTTGGAGTTTGGTGCTCTGTGGATATCAATCTACAGTTCTGGATTTTATTTTTGAGTTCGTGCTTGGTAAGTGAAGTTGGTAGAAATGTGGATCAAGCACGAGGGACTTGGGACTTTTAACTCCTGCTCTATGTGGCCTCCCAGGGTTACCCTGTCTCCTTGAGACAAGTGATTGGCAAACTAATGTATTGTACCGCACAGTCACCTGGGTTACCCGCCTCCCCATTTCTTTTCTCCTCTTTCTTATTTTTAAAACTTACTTATTTCTGAGAGAGAAAGAGAGAAACACTCCCCACAGGGTCTTTTTTTTTTTTTTAAGTAATTTATTTACAGTCATTCATTGTATATTAATTCAGTATACAAAATGAAATTTTCCATCTAGAATACACTGTATATTGGCTCAATCAAGGATATTACCATACATGTTATCAACAACAAATAATTTTCTAGTTTTTGTTTCTTATATATTTTGCTTTTTTTTTCCTCTCCCTCGATTCTTTACCTCTCACCCTCTGTCAATTTCCCCCTTCTCCCACACTGTCTCTGGTATGTACAGTTGTTTTCCATGCCTTTTCTCCGCCACATTTCATTGATTTACTAAAAATCTTAATTAATTTAAAAACTTTCAATAGCAAGCACAGCTGTTCTATACATACCTATGGACACATGTCTGACTATAGGCCTAAATCTCAGTGAGCGAGAGGAAGATTCCGCATGGCTACTGCGAACTAGGTATTTCAGGGCACATGAGAAATGAAGATTTTCTACTGATAATTCAGCCTCCAGCAAACAAGCTAGCATGGCAGGAGAGGCCAGGCCTTCAGAGGAAGATTCCGCATGGCTACTGCAAACTAGGTATTTCAGGGGACATGAGAAATGAAGATTTTCTACTGATAATTCAGCCTCCAGCAAACAAGCTAGCGTGCGATCACAACAGAACGGCAAAGAGATTCTAGATCACCTCTGTCTGCTTGCTCCTGAACATTCAGACTGAACTTCAAGAATTTGAAAAAAAACACACCATCCATCAGATGACAAGAAATCACCGCCGGATCACAAGAAATATGGGAAAGCAAGAAAATATCTCTCCTCCAAGGGAAAAGAATAACTCTTCTTCATCTACAAGCAGTTCGATGGAAATCATGGAAATGTCTGATAAGGAATTTAGAGCATTCATAATGTCGAAGCTAACAGAGATGGAAGAGAAGAGAGACAATGAACTGCTAAAGAGAAAGGAGAAAGAAGTTGACGAGTTCCAGGAGATGAGGAAATTCTTGCAAGATCTAAAAGAGAAATTACACACTTTACAAAAGACTGAAACAGAACTGTTAGAGATGAAGTCTATAATACAGGAAGTCAAAATCTCCCTTGAAAGTATTAAAAACAGACTAGATCATACAGAAAATAGAATCTCAGATGTAGAAGAGAAAATGGCTGGCCTAGAAAAATCCACCACGAAGACTGAGAAAATGGCACAAAAATTTGAGAATAATATACGAGAAGTACTAGATACCATCAAATGTCCAAACATCCGGATAATTGGCATTCCAGAAGGTGAAGAGATCCATAAGGGCATTGACAATCCATTCCATGAAATCCTGCAAGAAAACTTTCCAAACCTAGAGAGGCATTCAAAGATCCAGTCCCAAGAAATACAAAGGACCCTCAATAGAATCAACCCAAGAAGATCTTCTCCAAGACACATTATAGCCAGGTTGACCAAAACCACAGACAAAGACAAGATACTAAGATTGGCAAGAGAAAAACATCAAGTTACCTACAAAGGACATCCCATCAGGCTAACAGCAGATCTCTCATCGGAAACAATGCGAGCAAGGAAAGAATGGGAAAATATATTCAAAGTGTTAAGAGAAAAGCAATTTCAGCCAAGAATACTATACCCGGCAAGATTATCTTTCATGTGGGAAGAAAAGACAAGAACATTCTCAGATAAACAAAACCTGAAAGAATTTACCAGCACCAGACCAGATCTCCAAGAAGTTCTCAAGGGTGTGCTATATCAGGAAAATTAAATACAGACACACGGAAAGAAGAGTTCAAAAACTAAGAAAGTGGCCAACTTAATCGTAGGGACAAGTCTGGAGTTGAATATTATATCCCAGAATTTAATCAGGAAAATTGAGCCAGAACAGAAGATAAAGTACATGAGACTGATAGGTTCATGCACCTACCATTTGAACAGAATCCTAACCTGTTTCCTGGCTTTAAGCAAAATTCCTTGGCACTTCTTTGATTTAAGTTAAAACTGGTTTTCTTAATAGTAACGAGTGAACTCACCATTGAAGATAGATTATGTAAGAAATTGTGCGATCAATACAATGTAGGTGGGAAAGGAATGGAAGACAATTGTAGACACCAGAGATAGCGTGAAAAGAGGGTGGGAAAGGACAGAGGGTCAGAAAGAAGGGTAAAAATAATTCTAGGAACTAGAAACGGAAAATTTTTTTATAATAATATGCATGATTAAGTCACTATGCAGTATAATCCGGATGGGAAATTACATTTTGTATGCTGTGATGCTACTTAGGGAAAGAATGTAAATTAAGTTACAAAAAAAAGAAAAGTTTCAGAAAAAGAAAAATCCATTTGATGACCGCAGTTAAGATATATAGCCCCAGCTAGGTGCTACTTTATAGGATGCGTAAAGTTAGACTTGTGTTCATGGAAATGTATATATCAGCTGTGTTTGCTATGAAAATATTTAGATTAATTAAGGTCTTTAGTAATTCAATAAAATGTGGGGGGAAAACAGTATAGAAAGCAAACATAGATACCAGAGACAGTGTGGGAGGAGAGTGGGAGATGGCAGAGGGTAAGAGATAGGGAATCAAGGATGGGGGAAAAAAAGCAAAACATACAGAAAACAAGAAATGGAAAATTATTTGCTGACAATAACATGTTTGTTGATGTGCTTGATTGAGACAATATACAGTGTACCCTGGATGGAAAAATCTCATTTTGTATGCTGTAATGATGTACAGTGAATGAATGCAAATAAATAAATTTAAATTAAATAAAAAAATAAATCTCAGTGAGCAAAGTGAATATACTATAAAGTAGCACCTTGCGGGGGCTATTTAGCTTATTGCAGTCATTAAATAGTATTAATTGATATTTTTTAAATGCATTTTTTGTATTTCAAGAAAAACCGTTTTAATTTTAATAGATCAAAATAAAAACATGTTAAGAGAAATTTGCTTAAAACTTAAAGCCAAGAAAAAGGTTAAGATTCAGTTCAAATAGTAGGCAGATGAACCTATCAACAGTATAAGAGAAGACAAAAATCCTTAAATATGGAAATCAAAGTGTTGAAGAAAAATCAGTAATGTTTTGGTCTAAAGTGAAAACAATTCTATTTCAGTAGTTTAAATTAATGTAATTAATCTCTCTTCTATTGAATTTGCAATGTCACTGTGGTCCGATCTTTCCATTTAAACTCTGAAAGTTAACATTCAACTTGGGACTTGTCCCTACTGTTAGGCTGACCATTCTCTTGATTGTTTTTTGTACTCTTATTTCTGTGTGTTCAACTTTAGTTTTCTTTCTTTCTTTTTTTTTTTTTTTTTAACTTTAGTTTTCTGATAAAGCACTCCCTTCAGCACTTCTTGGAGAGCGGTCTAGTATTGGTAAATTCTTTCAGGTTTTGTTTATCTGAGAACGTTTTGTCTTTTTTCCCCATATGAAGGATAATCTTGCCAGATATAGTATTCTTGGTCAAAATTGTTTTTCACTTAATACTATGAATATATTTTCTCATTCTTTCCTTACTTGCATTATTTCCAATGAGAGGTCCGATGTTAGCCTTATGGGATATCCTTTGAAAGTAACTTGATGTTTCTCTCTTGCCAAATTTAGTGTCTTATCTCTGTCTGTGGTTTTGGTCAATCTGGCTATGATGTGCCTCGAGGAAGATTTTCTTGGGTTGATTCTATGTGGGGTCCTTTGTATTTCTTGGGTCTGGATATTTGAGTGCTTCTCTAGGTTTAGAAAGTTTTCTTCCAGGGTTTCGTGGAATAGATTATCAATGCCCTGATTAGTTTCTTCACCTTCTGGGATACCAGTGACCCAGATGTTTGGGTATTTAATGGTAGCTAGTAATACCCGTATGTTACTTTCATTTTTTGGGGGTTATCTCCTCAGTCTTTTTGAATTTTTCTAGGTCAGAGTTTTGATCTACACCTGAGATTTGATCTTCTGCATGATCTAATCTGCTTTTGATATTTTTTTTGAGGGGGGGGGGTTGATGTCCTGTATTACAGTCTTCATCTCTAATAATTCTGTTTGATTCTTTTTGTGATATGTATCTCCTCTTTCAGATCATGCATGAATTTCCTCACCTCCTGGAACTCTATGTTTCTTTTCTTCTGCATCTTCTGGAGTTTATTGTCTCTTTTTTCGTGCATCCCTATTAGCTTTGTCACTATAAATATTTTAAATTCTTTATCTGACATTTCCATGAGTTCCCTTATATTCTCTGGATCCTGGCTAGATCTGGGGGACAGGAGGGTGAAGTCTGGGCAGAGGGTCTTCAGCAGTCGTAATTCCTGAATCTCCCCCTAAGGTCTTCATGCTGTTATCTACTCTGAGCCTCAGCTGGCCCAGATCATAAGCATGCTCAGGTCCAGGGACCAGAACCCCGGATCTTACTTGCATGTGTCTTGTTGTGTTATCACTGTAGTGCCACCTGACCCCATTGGTGACCCCATTTCTATCTCTGCCCTATGACTACTGCTGTCCCTTCCCTTGGTTCACTTGTCTGTTGCGGGCTGGGATGGTGGGCCCTTGGAAAGGTGGATTGACTTAATTCCTTCTAGACAGGGCTTCACATTTTTACTTTGCCCTAGGCCCCAGGAATGATATAGCTGACCCTGGTATCTCCTTCAATTTTCTGGTATATGAGGACTATTTTGATCAATTTTATATCAGGATGTAAACCTTGTACAGTTTTATTGTATATTAATTTAATGTAATTAGTTGTGAAATATTGCAGCAATTGGTTTGGGTCAGCAGATTGTCAAGACTTTTAATTTGACATTCATTTCATTTGTGACTATCAGGGTGTTTTTTGGAAAAGAACTTACTCTACATTTTTTTTTCTTAGTTTCCAACTATTAAACATTTTAATTGAATATATTTCCTTATAGTGGGCTATTTTATTAAGAAGAATGAGACCATGTGAAAAATAGGTATGTGAAGTTTGCAACTGGGAGTATAAATTTGATAATATTGAGAAAAATGTTGACTCCAATAAAATTTTGATTTTATTTCAGTTGCATTCTAAAAATGAAAACAATACATATAAAAATGAAGAAATAACAGTGAAAGTTATTCAAATGTGATTTTATAAAATGTGCAAGACTTAACAAAGCTGACAGACTCAACATATTTATAACAAAATTCTTATCAATGAAAGCTTAAAACCTTCAATATAAAAAAATACACCTGGAATAACAACATGATATCTTGTTAATAAGCCCCTCCTACATTTCCAAAGGAAAAATATGTAAATTTCTTAATAATTTCTAAGTTGTCAACTACTATTAATGAAAGAACCTTATAATGATCTATTTAAGTAGTGTGTTAGATTGCAAAAAAGAAAAAAAAAAACTTCTCATAGCTGCCAAAAAGCATTCTCCCAGGAAGTACAGAATAGAACATACAATTTTTTGAATATAAAACAATGTCACTTGACAAATTAAAAATTCTGCCTCTTAGTATATACCACAATAGCTCATCAAATTTGCACCATTGCAGAAAGGGCTGACAGTGTATTACCATGTCACAGTGGTAATACACTGCTCAAAAGAAGCCAGATCTCACATGGCCACTACAGTTTGCATCCCTGGTCTGGTCACCCTGAAATATACTGGGCACATATGGAGGCCCAGTACAAGTTGGAAGGCTGGAGGAATGGGACTAGGGTACGGTCAGACCCTGTGGAGGGTACTCCCCTCTTTGTCTCGTATGTGTGCACACACATACTGTCATGAATTTTTTTCTTTAAAGACCACTGTTTCTGTATCTTAAAAAAAATCTGTAGTTCTGCAGAGCAATAAGACAGTATTTTTAATGCAATTACAATCTGGCATATATTTGGCAATTCAGCTTGATTAAAGCACTGATATTGCAAGTTGCCAACACTTTTGGTTCGATCAGCTATGAGTGATGAGGCAATTTTTATGGAGAATTTGCTGTATTGCTTAAATTTCATTTCGTCCACAACAGGGATTTGATATAATTGCTTAGCTGAAAATATATTGTTGATTCAATGTTACTTAAACTGAAAAAAACTGTGAAGAAATTACAAGAGTGAACAGCAAATATGACCACAAAATACTGCAGTTATTATAAAGTGTTTAACAATTACGAACAACCATGATTTACATCATGAAGTTTTGGAAAATAAATTTTACTGAACCTCATAGAACTACTGAATTCAAATGAGATGCCCAGTGGGTAAAACTTGTAGGAATATTTTGCCCAGATGCTGGAGCTGACTTTATTCACATACCATACAGTCAAATTCCTGGTTTCCACAAAAGAAAATACTAAACTAAGCATGGTACCTAAACTGAGAAAAAATTTCATTTATTAATTTTTTAATTGCCCAAGAGAATGTGCATTTGCCAGAGAGAGAGATAGAGACAGAAGGAGAGGGAGAAAGCATCCCCATGGGGCATGGTCATACTGCAATCTCATCTCCTCCATTTCTCCATCCTGTCAGTATGTGTGGCACGGATGTATATGCAACTGGATTTATTTTTTTTCCTTGTAGAGGTTTTTGCTATAGGGCGCATGCACTCGCCAGAAAGACAGAGAGAGACAGGGAGACAGAAAGTGAGAAATCACCCCCTGGGGGGATGGCCATGCTGCAAAACCTTCTCCTCCATTCTCCTCTTGGGATCTTGGGCGCACACACACACACACACACACACACACACACACACACACACATGCCCAGCATGAGTTTAAGCCACTGTGTCTGGAACTTGAACCACGGTTGACTACATGGGAGTCCAGCGACATAGCCATGATGCCAACTGCTGGTCCCAGCAACTGGAATGTTTTTCAAGCTGCTGGGTCCAAAGTTTGAACTGCATTTAGACATGTGGAATCTGGCTTCCTAACCAGTAGGCTACAGGGCTGGTATGAGATTTAGATTTTTTGAATTGAAAAGCTATCTTATTTGGCAAATCTTCTTGGACATGGCATTTAGATAGTAAAGATGCACAGTTAGTTGATTTGGGGATTTTTTTTTTTTTTTTACATTTAATCATTGTATTATACATTTTTTTTTTTAGAGAGAGATTTTTGCTATAGGGCATGTGTGTATGCTCACCGAAAAGACAGAAAGTGAGATATTATGCCCCAAGGAGGATGGCCATACTGCAATCACTTCTCTTCCACTCTCCTCTTGGGATCTTGGGCATGCACACACATGTGCCTGGTGTGTTTCAAGTCTCTGGATCCAGGACTCAAACTGCAGTTGGCCACGTGGGAGTCCAGTGTCTTAACTACTACGCCACCTGCTGGCATCATGTATTATACATCTTAACAGCATACAAAATGGTTTTTTAAAAGTATCCATGGATTGCATGTAAATCGAGTCAAAGATATTACTCTATATATCATCCTCAACAGAGAACTTTCCATTGTTGTATCTGTTCATTTTTTTTTCCTGAGCTCCATCCCACACTCCACTATCCCCTTCTTCCTGTACAGTCTGTGGTGTCTACACTTGCCATCCTTTCTGTTATATTTTCCAATTTTTCAGTTTCTGCCATAAAATGCAGACATTTGGTATATATCGAGTGAGGGTATATGATGTCTGTCTTTCATAGTCTGGCTTACTTTGTTTAGCCTTAAATTTTCTATATTCATCCGCTTTGTAACAAATATCAGGATCTCTTTTTTTTTTTTTTTTTTTCCATAGTATGTGTGTGCTTTCTGAGAGAGACAGAGACAGAGTGAGAAATCACCCCCAGAGGGGATGGCCGTGTCACAATACCTTCTCCTCCATTTTCTTCCTAGGATTTGGGGCATGGATGCATATGTGCCCAGAGTGTTTCAAGCTGCTAGGTCTGGGACCTGAATGGCTGTCAGCCACATGGGAGTCCAGTGCCTTAACCACTGTGCCACCTGGTGGTCCCAGAATCTTATTATTATTACTTATGGCTGAATAGTATTTCATAGTGAATATGTGCCACATTTTTTCAATCCAGTTTTGTTTTTGTACTTTTAGGTTGTTTCCATGTCTTATCAATTGAGAATAATGCTGCAATAAATATCAATGTGCAAGTGTCTTTTTGACACATTTTAATTTTTTCTATTTTCTATTTTATTTTTTCCTATTATTTGGGTAAATACCAAGGAGTGGGATTACTGGGTCATATGGGAGTCCTATACAAGGTCTTTGATAATTTCAGACATTTTCTTTTCTTTCTTTCTTCCTTCCTTCCTTCCTTCCTTCCTTCCTTCCTTCCTTCCTTCCTTTCTTTCTTTTATATTTATTTATTTATTTATTTATTTATTTACTATTTCCATGAGGAATGTTCTTGATAACTTGAGTGGAATTGCATTGAACTTGTAAATTAATTTAGGTAGAATTGACATTTTGATTATATTAACTTTTCCAATCCAGGAACATGGGATATCTTTCCACTTTTGTGTGTCATGCTCAATTTCTTTTTTCAGCTTTTTATAGATTTTCATGTAGAAGTCTTTCACCCTTTGGTTAGGTTTATTCGTATGTATCCTTTTTGTTTGCTTTGCTTTTATTTTTTGTGGCTATGGTAAATGGAATTGCTTTCTTTCTTTAAAATACTTATTTATTTATTTTTATTTATTTATTTACTTATTTTAATTTTATCAGACACACACACACACACAGAGAGAGAGAGAGAGAGAGAGAGAGAGAGAGAGAGAGAGAGAAAGTGAGAGAAAGTGAGAAAGCAAGCCACCAGGTCTGGAACTTGAAACATCATCAGCCATGTGGGAATGTCTAACGCCTTAACCAGCATGCCACCTGCTGGTCCCAGAATTGCTTTCTTCAGTTGTACCTTGGTTTGTTCATTGTTAGTGTATAGAAATGTTATAGAGTTTTGTATATTTATTTTGTATCCTGCCACTTTACTGAATTCATTTATCACTTCTAGGAGGTTTTTCTTTGTGTGTGTGTGTGTGTGTATGGATTCTTTTGGATACTCTGTATATCTAAATCATGTTATGTGCAAATAGAGAGAATTTTACTTATTCTTTTTCTGTTTGTATTTTTATTTATTTTTCTTGGAGAGGTTTTTCGCTATAGGGTGCATGTGCTCGCCAGAAAGACAGAGAGAGACAGAGAGACAGAAAGTGAGAAATCACCCCACAGGGGGGATTGCCACACTGCAATCCCTTCTCCTCCATTCTCCTCTTGGGATCTTGGGCATGAACTCACATGCGCCCAGCGTGAGTTTTAAGCCACCAGGTCCGGGACGCGAACTGCGGTCGACTACGTGGGAGTCCAGCGACATAGCCATTATGCTAACTGCCGGTCCCTGTATTTTTTATTTTTTAAAGAGATTTTTGCTATAGGATGCATATGCTTGCTAGAAAAACAGAGAGAAACACACAGAGAGAAAGCAGGAAATTACCCCTAAGGGATTGGCCACTCTACAATTCCTTCTCCTCCATTCTCCTCTCAGTATTTGGAGCATGGACACACACACACACACACACACACACACACACACGTTCCTGGCATGAGTTTCAAGCCACTGGGTCTAAGACTCAAATCGTGGTTGGCCATGTGAAGGTTCAGTGCCTTGACCACTACATGTCCTGCTTGCCCTTCTTTTCCTACTTAAATGCCTTTTATTTTACTTTCTTGTCTGATTACATTGGTTGGGACTTCGAGTACTATGTTGAAAAGGAGTGAGACCCTCTCAGACTCATTCTATGACCCTCTCAGACACATTCTTGATTCTAAAAGCAGATAAGGACATAACAAAAAAGAGAAAACTACAGACCAATATCCCTGATGAATACAGACACAAAAATCCTCAAGAAGATACTTGCAAATCACATCTAACAACACATTAAAAAGATTATACATCAGGACAAGGTAGGCTTTATATGCAAGGATGGTTTAATATATGCAAAACATACATACATCACTTTAGCAGAAGGAAAGATTAAGAAAAAGATTATAATAATTGATGCAGAAAAGCATTTAATAAAATATAATATCCTTTCATGATCAAGACTCTCAGCAAAATTGATTTAGAAGGAACATTTCTGAAACAGTAGAAACCATATATGATGAATCCAAAGCTAACATCACACTGAATGAGGAAAAGGTTAAAGCTTTCCCATTAGAAACAGGGACAAGACAAGGCTGCCCACTTTTCTCCACACCTTTCAACATCTGTGGCCATTATTAACTAAAACTTAAATTATGGGAAAAATTTTTGATACATTTAAATATGTTAAACACATTTAAGGATTCCAAAAGACATGGCAGTTTTAAAAGATGGCTATAATTATCTGACATTCTTCCCATCAAGAGGTGGGGTCTAATTCCCCTTCATTTAAATCTAGGCTGGCTTTAGTGACTCTGTTGTAACCAATAAAATGTGGTGGGAGTGATGATGTGTGAATTCCAAAGCTGGGTCAAAATTAGCCTTGTATTCTGCTTTTGTCCTTTGGGATACTTAGTCTCCAAATGCTGTATTCTGACACATCGCTGCCACACTCTGAAAATTCCAAGACACACAAAGCACATGTAGGTTCTCTGGTCAACAGTACCAACTGAACCCAGCTCTCATTAAAGCACCAGATGTGTGAATTAAAAAGCCATCTGGAAAAAAAAAAAAAAAAAAAAAAAAAGCCATCTGGGAAACAGATTTTTCTTGGCCTACTGTTCAACTGAAACCCCACTGAACGAAATTTAAGTGTGTGTTCATATGCAAGAATTATTTGCATTGCTATTGGCTTTCTACAAGTAAACTTTTATTTCTACAGAGTTCCAAAATAGCTACTCTGAGTCAAAAGCACATATTGCTATATGGTCAGATAATCCCAGAGACATCAGCCAGCATTCCATTGAAAACATGTTCATCCCAAAGTCTTAAAATTCTCCTAATAAATGTCATAATTATAGCTGTTGTATGTTCCCAACATTCTTGTACCATAAAAAGGAACATCATAAAATCAGTTTAAATGGAATAAAGGTAGAGATATTGTTACATCTTACTTTTTTCTCTAAGTCACAATTATTATTTTTCAGAAATAAATGTAAAACTTGACAGGGAAACATTTGAATGAAAGATCTATTTCCTTTACAAAGCTCTGAATCAGTAACTGAATTAAACTTGGCAAATAAAAAGAATAAATTAGTGCACTTAATTCTATACTGAGGGATGATTAAAAGATATTATATATATTATTTTGGTTAAGATTAAGGAAAGATTCCCAGTGCTAGTTTTGTTTGTTTGACTATAAGACACATGTGCTCACCAGAGAGAAACAGAGAGAGAGAGAGAGACAGAAAATGAGAAATCACCCCTCAGTGAGGATAGCCATGCCACAATCCCTTCTCCTCCATTCTCCTCTTGGGTTTCTGGGCATGCATGCACAAGATCCCAGCATGCTTTTCAAGTCACCGTGTCTGGGTCTCAAACTGTGGTTGACCATGTGGGAATTCAGCACCTTAACTAATATGCCACTTGCTGGCTCTCTTATAAACTTTTTTTTCCTTCTCTAAATTAATTAATTAATTAATTTACATTTTATCACATAAAATGTAATTTTAATGTAATGTAAATGTCTTTACAGCATACATTTCTTTTTCCAATACAAATACCATGCATGTCAATCAAGACAAGGATATTACTATATACATTATCAACAGCAAATAGCTTCTCTTTTTTTGGTCAATTAAGCATACTTATACCCATTTTTCCTTCTCCTTTCCCCTCCCTCCCTTCCATACTAAACTTTTATTTCTCACATTTTATTGATTCACAAAAGATCTTAAAGTATGGACAAAGCTAGAATCTAGTGACAAGTGCACTATAATTTTCTTCTGAAACATTTTTTTTCTCTCTCCAGTCCCCTTTTTTACTAAAGAGAGGTATAAACTAACTTACTTGCAAAAAAAATTAGGTTAATCTCAATTTGGTCTGTTATTTGTGTGAAGCCCCATAAGAATTCAATTTCTGATACAAGGCAACAGATACTATTGTATTATTGAGCTTATGCAAATAACCATCTGCTACAAAATAAGAATGCTCACAAGTATTTTCCAGTTGAAAAGGGGTCAGGGAGAAAAGTTTATGTTTCAGTTAAAAAAATTCTTTATTTTTTTTTTAACAAATTACCGAACCCAACAACTCAAAAGAAAACAAAAATCCTTAAATCTGGAAGACAAAGCATAGAAGAAAATCAGTAATGTTTTAGAAAAAAAGTCATAGAATTCTATTTCACCAGTTCAGTCTTGTGTAATCTCTCTTCTGTTGAATTTGCAGTGTTATTGTGCTCTGACCTTTCCATTAACATTCAACAACATTATTGATATTTCAGAACTTGTCCCTACCATTAAGTTGGCCTTTTTCTTGATCATTTTATAAATTCTTATTTGTCTGTCTTAATTTTTTTGGTATAGTATTACCTTCAGAACTTGTTGAAGAACTGGTCTGGTGTTGGTAAATTCTTTCAGGTTTTGTTTATCTGAGAATGTTTTTATCTTTTCTTCTCATATGAAGGATAATATTGCTGGATATAGTATTTTTGGTTGAAATTATTTTTCACTTAACATTTTAAGTATGGTTTCCCATTCTTTCCTTGCTCTCTGTCTGTGGTTTCTGTCAATCTGACTATGCTGTGCCTTGGAGGAGATCTTCTTGGGTTGATTCTATGTGGGGTCCTTTGTATTTCTTGGGTCTGGATATTGAAACGCCTCTCTAGGTTTGGAAAATTCTCTTTGAGGATTTCATAGAATAGATTATCTTTTTTTTTTTTTTTAAAAAAAAGAGGATTTTGCTATAGGGCATGTATGCCCACCTGAAAGAGTGAGACAGAGAGACAGAAAGCGAGAAATCACCCTCCAGGGGGGATGGCCGCACTGCAATCCCTTCTCCATTCTCCTCTCGGGATCTTGGGCACACATGCACTTGCGCCCGGCGTGAATTTAAGCCACCAGGTCCCAGACTGAACCACGGTCGACTACATGGGAGTCTAGCAACATAGTCATTACACCAACTGCTGGCCCCTCATGGAATAGATTATCAATGCCCTTATTAGTTTCGTCACCTTCTGGGATACTGATTATCCGGATGTTTGGGTGTCTAGTGGTATCTAGTATTGCTCAATTATTATTCTCATTTTTTTGGTTATTTTATCAGTCTTTCTGGTGAATTTTTCTAGGTGAGAGGTTCTATCTTCTACATCTGAGATTCGATCTTGTGCATGAACTAATTTGCTTTTAATACTTTCAAGGGAGGTTTTGATTTCCTATATTACAGACTTCATCTCTAACAGTTCTGTTTGATTATTTTTTATGGTGTGTATTTCCTCTTTCAGATCAGGCAAGAACTTCCTCACCTCCTGGAACTTGTTGTCTCTTTTCTTCTGCATCTTCTGGAATTTGTTGTCTCTCTTTTCTTGCATCTCTGTTAGCTTTGTCACTATGAATATCCTAATTTTTTTTTTGAGAGGTTTTTGCTATAGGATGCATGCGCTCCCCAGGAAGACAGAGACAGACAGAGAGACAGAAAGTGAGAAATCACCCCCTGGGCAGATGGCCATGCCACAATTCCTTCTCCTCCATTCTCTCAGGATCTTGGGCACACACACACATGTGCCTGGCATGAGTGTAAGCCACCAAGTCTGGAACTCGAACCTCAGGCAATTACATGGGAATCAAGTGACATAGCCATTACGCCAATTGCTGGTCCCCCTAAATTCTTTATCTTACATTTCCATGAGTTTTATTGTACTATCTGTGGATGATGAGGGGCTGTTCTTTCCCTTTGGGGGAGAGATATTTTCTTGATTTCCTATATTTCTTGTGTCTCTGTGGTGGTGGTTTTTGTCATCTGATGGATTATATGTTACTTTCTACCTTCTTGGAGTTAATTCTGAGTGTTAGAGGCATGTGAATGGACTTGGCCTGCAATATTTATGCAGTTCTGTTTCCCTGATCCTCACCAAGTAAGCTGCACTTTTGTCAGTGAAACTGGGTATTACAAAGGCCTCACAGTTTCAAGGTAATAGGTGCACCAGGGCTTAGCTTCAGGGTTTAAAGTATTCAGATGTTTTGCTACTGTGCACCTAGACCTGCCTAGGTACTCAATGTGTGGAAGGTGAGAAGCAAGGTGAGAAAATCAGGTAGGAAAAAAAGAGAGAGAGAGAGAGAGAGAGAGAGAGAGAGAGAGAGAGAGAGAGAGACAAAACAATGGAAAGAGGAAAAAAAAATTTTTTTTTTAAAAAGGTAAAGAAATGAGAACCATGCAGTGCACTGGCAGGGCTATGCCCACCTCAGATGTACATGGATTCTGAAATTAGCAAGAGAAAAGGAGAAGTCAGAGACAAGAGACAATCCCTACAGATTAAAAAAAAAAAAAATATATATATATATATATATATATATATATATATATGAAAACTTTTGAGAAAAAAGGGAGAGGAAGCTAGAGAGGCAGAGACAGAAAGAAGACAGAGACCACCCTACCTGGCTTTTTGCTGGGTGTTGGGCCAGAAGAAGAAGTTTGGAGCAGAGGCTTTCTGGTTAAAGGAGCAGGGCTAGGTCTACCTCAGATGCGCATGGATTCTGGCTTTTTGCTGGGTGTTGGGCCAGAAGAAGACCCTCTTATAAGCTTTTTATACATGATTCTTTCAAAATTTTTGTTAGGTCTTCTTGTCATTCAGAGAAGAACTGTTCAGTGTATGTCTCAGTAATGAATCCAGTTCTTATTACCAATGCCTGGGGGGTCACATTTTGCAAGGAGATGGGATAAAAATAAAACTTAAGTCAGAAAGAGAGATGGGCTGGAAATAAATTCTTGAGAATCCACAAAACACAGATGATCAGAGAACTCACTTGTGTGATGGGCACGGTGATGAATGGGCTCAGTTTGGGAGAGGGAGCAGAGTGACGTGATGTGGCTAAGAGGACAGAGGTCTTCCCCTGGAGAACACCAGCATTTAAGGGCTGTGTGGGGAGAGAGGAGCCTGTGGAAGAAGTAGAGGAGCAGTCTGAGATAGGAGTACCTGGGGAATTGCAGGGCACAGATACCAAAGGGACAAGACAAGGTCTCAGTGTCAGATGGTACAGACCAACTATGCAATGTGATAAAGACCAGCATGTGTTGGTCTTTGGGAATGATGGTCAATTGCAGAGAAGGAAAATGTCTAGTGTCAGCAGGTGGCATAGTGGTTAAGATGCTAGACTCCCAGTGGCCAACCTTAGTTCAAGTCCTAGACCAGGAGGCTTAAAACTCATGCCAGGTGCATGTATGTATGTGTCCAAAATTCAGACAGGAGAATGGAAGAGAAGGGATTGCAGCATGGCCATTCCCCCCTGTGGAGTGATTTCTCGCTTTCTGTATCTCTGGTGACAGCATGCACCTTATAGCAAAAATCTCTTAAAAAAAAAAAAAAGAGAAAAAAGATATGATACAGAGAAGGAAAACATTGATGAATAGATGAGTGATAAGAAAGGATGTGGAGACATTGTGTATAAAGTGATTTGTAAGGCAATGTGTGAAGGCAGTGGGAGATTTGGCATATACCTGGAAAGCAAGATTGTATGAAAGGGTGATTTATTTTGGGAGTGTTGTACGAAAGGGTGATTTTTTTTTTTTCTTTTTGGTGGTGGTGTTCTCATCAAAGAGATGTGGATAGTATTTTATGTTAAAATGAAGGAGCCAGGGATGAGGGAGTGAGAAAGCTGGCCTCCTTTACAGTGATAGGATTAACTTGGGTGGAACACCTAATTCAATGAAGGATGAAAGGCGTCAAGGCTGGGTGCTCTCCAATGACCAATAAGCTTATTCTTCTAAGAATTAAATTGACTGCCATGTTTCCACTTCCTCCATGGAGTCTTCCATCCAAGTACTGAAGATCCCAGGTGATTTTTTGAATGGTTGCAGCTTCGCTGGCCTCCCACGCATAAAACATTCCGCTCACAGGGAAAATACCTGTTGTGAACTCACAATCTGGTAGCCCATAAGAAAAGATAGCAGAGACAACATAATTATGCTCATACTTATGTACTCAAAAGTACATCTGGGACTAGCAGATGGCGTAATGGTTATATTGCTGGACTCTCATGTAGTCAACTGTGGTTCAAGTCCTGGACCTGGCGGCTTAAAACTTATACTTGGCGCATGTAAATGCATGCCCAAAATCCAGAGAGTAGAATGGAGGAAAAGAGATTGCAGCCTGACCATCCCCCTGGGAAGTAAATTCTTGCTTTCTGTCTCTCTCTGTCTCTCTAGTGAGCACATGCATCCTATAGCAAAAAATCTCTCTTAAAAAAAAAAAGAATGTCATTTACATTATTGAAAGAGGGACAAGATTCTTGTGTTTGTCTTAGTGACAGAAGAATTTTAAAAAGATCAATTTTGATCTATAGAGGGAGAGACAGAGAAGATCAGGGCTGCTGATTTGAGAAATGGCAAATAGATTGCTTCTGAATAGTCATGCTTTTCTGGAGTTTGAAGCTCATGGAGTTTGTTCACTTAAATTCCAGGCAGCAGCATATACCCTATGGAGACAGGGATTATACCATTGCCACTTTGGTTGAGCCACAGAGTAAATTGCACAGGGAGGAGTGACCATCCACCCAGTAAACTCACTTAGAGGTAGATTAATACCCTGCCTCATTTCCTCTCATCAGCCGGGGAGACCTATGAACCGAGTAGGTGGTGTACTGCGGAATGGACAAGTTCACCCGCCTGAGTTCAAGTTCATGTACTATCTGTGCAGCCAGGAGCATGTTAGTGAACTCCCCTGGGCTGCCCCAGCTCGTCTGTAAATGGGGTAGAGACGACAGTGCTGATCACTAATTCCGAGGGCTGTTGGGTAGAACAAATGAAGTAACTCATGAAATGAGTTCTCACAGTGCCTGGGACATAATAAATGCCAATAAAGGTCAGCTATTATCACAAGCTCTTATTTTGAAAAGTTCCAACTAATCGACATCAATAAAACCGAGCAACTCCTGAGCACACATCCCTATGCTTGGGGTGACATGGGGAATATAAATCACAAAGGATGATGGCGTTACTGGGAGGCTCAGGGAAGAAGTCAAAGACTTTGGGCTGGATGTTGTAGGGGGGTCAAGGATGATAAAGAGGACTAGAGGGATTCTGGAGGTGAGGACAGTGTGAGCAAAGTCACAGAGGAGACAGTGGGGAACATCTCAGGGGAGATGGTAATTATTCTAGTGCTTCTGGAGAACAGGGAGTGCAGGAAAGAAGAAAGTGCACCATACCAGAAGCTGGGGTGGAGCCAGCTTGGAAGATGACCTTTGATGAGCATCTAATTAATTCATTGCCAAAGAGAGGAAGGTAATTGCCCCTGAAGTTTGACCTTGAGTACTATGCAGCCCACCTCACATGGTTCGATTCTTCATTCTGTGTCTGTGGATATCACCTGGGTTAGTCCCCAAATTCCTAAAGAATAATGTTGCTATAGAAACAAAAACACATCCAGAGAAAATGTCTGGAGTTAGTCAGGAATCTCAAATCAAAGGCAAAAATCCATGGCATTCAACCAAATAAATACCCATCAATGCGGCATGCTATGAAACTAATTACGGTGCTGAATATCAAAGGAACTTTACTTAAGAGTGGAGAAGCCAAGTGTAAATTAGGCCTTCCTTAAACAAGTGGTAGCCAGCTAATTCCCTGAACCCAGCCACGTGCCTCGTATTTATGCACTCAATCACCCGGTGACCCTTAAACACTCACTTGAGAGGACTCCTGGGGAAGCATACCAGCGCGGTGCTGAGCTGCAGTATATGCAGAACAGATTTTACTAGGCAGCACTCACAAAACACGAGGAATTTTTATACCATAGGAAGATGGCATTTGGGAGAAGGCAAAGCATCCTTATGGGAATGGACTTCAAAAAGTTCATGGGAAAATGGAATTAAAGTATGAATTTATTTTGGTGCAAAAATACTTGAAATCCACACAAAGGTTTTTTTTTTTTAAATATGCATTATTCCATAAACTTTTTGAAGACCTTTATATATATGCAGTTTTAGTGAAAAGCCTTAAGGCTGTGGTAGTATTAAACCTAGAGTGTGGTTTAGATATCTGTTCATTGTATTTTCTGTTTAATGCTTTCTAACTTAATTATGCAATAATCTAAAATATTAGTTATATGTTCTACTTTAGACCCTAGGGAGAGGAGGAGTGAGATGAGGCCAGAGGGCTTTTTCATCATCTATTTTGTTTTATTTTTTTAGAGAGAGAGATTTTTGCTATAGGGCTCTTGTGCTCGCAGGAGAAACAGAGACAAAAAGTGAGAAATCACCCCCTAGGGGGGATGGCCATGCCACAGTCTCTTCTCCTCCATTCTCTTCTTGGGATTTTGTGCGCGCGCGTGCGCACACACACACACACACACACACACACGAGACTGGCATGAATTTAAGCCACCGGGTCTAGGACTCAAACTGTGGTCAACTACACGGAAGCCTAATGATGTAACCATTATGCCATCTGGTGGTCCCATTATTTTGGGAAAGCCGTGGGTGAAAAAGTGGGCGAGAATTAGAAAAAAAGACTGCTTTACTAGTCCATAGATTGGGAAATAGAAACTCCGGTCTTGTTCTGTTTTTCATTAGTAAATTCAGAACAAGGATAAATTTAGTTCATTTCCTTAGCTCCTGTCACACTTTCTCTTAATTCACTACTTCACTATAACCCTCTATGGCCTCCCTTCTTTTTTTTTTTTTTTTTTTTTTTTTTTGAGAGGTTTTTTCGCTATAGGGCGCGTGCACTCGCCAGACAGACAGAGACATAGAGACAGAAAGCGAGAAATCAACCCCCAGGGGGGATGGTCACACCGCAATCCCTTCTCCTCCATTCTCCTCTCGGGATCCTGGGCACGCACGCACACGTGCCCGGCGTGAGTTTTAAGCCACCGGGTCCGGGACGCGAACCGCGGTCGACTACGTGGGAGTCCAGCGACATAGCCATTACGCTAACTGCTGGTTCCCTATGTCCTCCCTTCTTCACCTTGATCATGCTCTACTGTTTTGGGTTTTAAAAGGTAGAGAGAGGAGAGGTGGGGGAGGCAGAAGACACTGGGAGGGGGGCAGCAAAGTGCTCCTGAGCCTTAAGAATTTGCTCAGAAGTGAGAGCGGAGTATTAGAGTCTTTAAGGTCTTCTGTAATTTACTTCAACCCATCTCTCCAGCTGTCTCCCATGTTCTTACACTCTTGACCTCAGGTATACACACCAACTCATTGTCCCCTTGAAGAAAACACTGATTAGCTGCCTCAAAGCTGTTCTGAATAGCCTTCTCCCTTGCTGCTCCCTATAATAGAGGCTGGAAAACCAAACACACATTCTCTCCATCTTCTTCTCAGCGGTGGGTTGCCCCGTGTATCAGTTTTGGCTCCTGAGAGATAAGTGGAACTCTTCCTGGCAGACTCCTGGAAGAACTTTCATTCCCTCATAAAACAGGACAGATAAAATTGAGACAGCCTTTCTTCCTCTTCCCAGGAAGAGGAAGATGGATGGTGGATAAGATGGCAGGTGCTGCATCCACCATTTTTCAGCCCAGAGGGAAAGAGAAAGATAAGTCACCATTGAGTCACTGAACCTACCTCTGGCTATGTAAGCAAAGAAAACCTTATAGGCTTAAGCTACTGTTGGCCATGTTTTCTGTTAAGCTCAATGCATTCCTGAATCTGAGCTAGATGCTGGACATATCATGTTGAACAAAGAAGACAAGTGCCTCCTTCTTATCAAATGTACAGACTGGTGTGAGAGACCAAAGAAAAGGGGGGGGGGGAGGAATTAGTCCAAAAATTACAAATGGTGTGTTATGAAGAAAATAATGCTATGATAGAGAACTATAGAAAGGGCCCACTTTAGATAGATAGAGGGGCCATTGAAGGCCTTTGATGAAGAGTGAGGAGGGAGTTAAGTTAGAACCTGTGGGATGAGAAGACCCAGTCATTTGCTGAGGAACTGAGAAGGGTTTCAGGAAGAAATAACAGCTAGTCCCAGGGCCCTGGGGCACAAAAATGTTTAGTGTGTTCAAGGAACCAGAAGTCTCCTGTGCCTGGAAGAAATAAGGGAAGTTAGAAAAAAGGGAAGTTAGAGAAGAAGGGGCCAAATCATACAGGGTCTTGTAGGTCATTGAATTGAGTTTGAATTAGCCTAAGTGCAAATTGAGACTTAAAGCAAAGATTCTTCTGGAAACCGTGTAGCAAATGGACCAAAGAGAGGTAGAAGTGGAAATGAGACCAGAGAGGAGTTCAGGTAGGAGTGATGGTGACTGCCTCAGGATAGCACCAGCAGAGATGTTTTCATTGTTATCAATAGAACTTCTATCTGTGGGACATAGTGATGCAGTATTTAATGCTGATTACTTTTTATTTTTTGATTTTCTGACATTTCTCCTATGCTACCAGCTTAAAAAAATAATTTAGCTTTATGTATTTATTTATTTATTTTAATTTGACCAGAGGAGGACAGAGTATGAGAGAGAGACAAAGTGAGAAAGCAGGCCACCAGGTCCAGGATTCGAACTGTGATTGACCATGTGGGAGTCCAGCACCCCTAGCCACCACAAAGCCTTTTGGTTTTTATCTTTGTCAAGCTTGTTTCCTCTGTTCATCTCTAAACATTAGAGTTCCTTTGAGTTCTTATCTAGCTTCTCTTTTACTCCATGGCTTTTGCCTGGGGGAGTTCAGAATTCACCCACTCACCCACTCATCTACATATTGCTGACATCCAAACATACATCTCCAGCTTAGGTGCTGTTTCTAGCGTGTGACCCATATCTCCAACTGTCCACTAGATAGCCTCACTTGGATGCTCACAGTTCTGGACACTCCCTGGTGGGCACTGTTCCTCAGTCAGCCTGCTTCTCACTCATGTCCTCTATTTCAGAGAGTGGTATCCCCATCTACCCACCTGCCCAAGCTAAATTCCTGTGCATTGGATTTGAACTTACAGGAAAAGAAAGACTTTTTCCTCTACTGTCTTACTTTGTTTGTTTATTTATTTCTTCTGAGAAAGAGAGTCACCTCTAATAGGGCCTGCAGGCTGCAACCCGCCCCCAGCCTCATGGAGCATGGGCACAGGTGTGTGGCTGGTATGTACAGGGAGGCCTCAGGACACAAACTCAGGCCTTCCTGTGTGAGTTCAGCATTGCAGAGCATCGTGTTAGTGCTGTGCTACCAGTTGGACCCTCTACTGCCTTAAGTCCTATGGCTGGGAAATGTGAGTTTAACTGATAAGACAGATTAATAGTAGAAAGAGCACACACATCTTATCTGATGTTAACATTTTTTTTAATGATAAAAGAAAAAAGACAGAGAGGCAGAAAGTGAGAAATCACCCCCCCACACACACACACCTCCCCGGGGAATGGCCACGCCGCAATCCCTTCTCCACTACCCTCTTGGGATCTTGAGCGCGCATGCGCACACACACACACACACACACACACACACACACACACACACGGCACCCGGCATGAGTTTAAGCCACTGTGTCTGGGACTCAAACTGCCATTGACTACATGGGAGTCCAGTGATGTAGCCATTACGCCATCTGCTAGTCCCCTGCTGTTACCATTTTTACTTGGCACGGGAGCTTCATACAAGAAATGAAAGCCCTAAAGAAGCATTTAGACCTGGAGATTATATATCATTTTAACAAAGACAAAAAAATTGTGGTGTGAAAAGTGACACGGAAACATAAGGAGGAAATGAGAGAAAGGTAAGTATGACTTTAGTAATATGTGTTCGTATAGACTCACCTTGGAATTGACTCCCCATTCTTGGTGATAAGAATATTCTCCTCTTTCTGGTACAAAGAGAGAGCCTTTCTCAGGGTAAATTTGTGTACTGCTTTTAGGGAAATAAAGGGGAGGGACCAGCAGGAGGCATGATGGTTAAGGTGCTGGATTCCCACATGGCCAACCCTGGTTTGAGTCCTGGGCTTGTGTGCATGAGTGCCCAAAATCCTGAGAAGAGAATGGAGGAGAAGGGATCATGGCATGGCCATCCTCCATGGGGAGTGTTTTCTCACTTCCCCTCACTGTTTCTCTCTGTCTCTTTCTGGTGAACTCTTGCACCATATGGCAAAACAAAACAAAACAAACTTAAAAAAAAAAGGGAGGGGGGATCAGCAGTTAGCGTAATGGCTATGTCGCTGGACTCCCACGTAGTCGACTGTGGTTCACGTCCTAGACCCGGTGGCTTAAAACTCACGCCGGGCGCGTGTGCGTGCGTGCCCAAGATCCCAAGAGGAGAATGGAGGAGAAGGGATTGCGGCGTGGCCATCCCCCCTGGGGGGTGATTTCTCGCTTTCTATCTCTCTGTCTCTCTCTGTCTGGCGAGCGCACGCACCCTATAGCAAAAACCTCTAAAAAAAAAAAAAAAAGGAGGGAAGAGAATCCTTCCTATGTCTATTTATCAATTTCTTTCAACTCGAAATAATCAATATACCCAAATGGCATAACTCTGGGGCGGTATGTTGTGATACCCTTCCAACCCTTCTCCTACATCTCATTCACCTGTTAGTCACCAAGTCCTGTGATCTGGCTCTTGCTCCAAACTGTTCACTCTCTCCATCTACACTGCCATGATCCTTAGTTAGTCTCCACCATCTTTCGCTTAGGCTTGTGACTTTCATTTAGTCCCTGCCTCTAGATACACCCCCTTCCCTGTATTGCCCCCAAAACAGAAGTTGCTTTCTAAAACACGACAGCATCATGTTCCTAGACCAAGCTATTCAAATACTTTTCATCTATCTTAGGACAAAATTCAAGCTCCTTGAATGTTATAAGTCCTGTGGCAGCACTTTTATCTTGGCCCCAAGTTCAGAGTGAGCCTCAACTTCCACACCAGTGTGTGAGGGTAATGACGGTCCCTCCCTTCTGGAGTCTGTCTATAAGTGCAGGAATGGAAGATGCATACAAAGTATCCAGTGTGGTTTCTTTCTTTTTATTTTTTTGGGAGATTTTTACTATAGGGAGCATTTGCTCACAAGAGAGACACAGAGAGATAGACCAAAAGTGAGAAATCACCCCCCTGGGGAGATGGCTACGCTGCAGTCCCTTCTCCTCCATTCTCCTCTCAGGATTTTGGGCATGCACACACATGTGCCCGGCATGTTTTAAGCTGCCGAGTCTGGGACTCAAACCACAGTTGACGATGGTACCAGCAATGTAACCGTTATGCCATCTGCTGGTCTCCAGCATGGTTTCTTGTAAGGAGCAGCAGCCCCCTCACTCAAAACATGCATTTGTATAGCTGTGCAAGACACGACAGTTTCTGATAGTCAGAGCTTGGTAGCTGGAAAGTCATGGCCTGTCCCTCAGGAGAGACCACAGAGAGGCCCCCAGTGAAGTGATGACAGGTCTTGCTCCTCACCTTAGGAAATCCAACTTGGTGTTCTGTAAGAACCTTTCATGGTGAGAACTAAATCTCACTTTCCTTCCCCCACTATGGGGCCCCTGGTGCTCACATGGTAACCACACATGGGAGCAGGTAGGTGCTGAGATGGGTTTCTTCTGGAAAACCTTCTAGCTGCCCTAGTAGGGCTATTGACAGGGTGGGGCCCTGGTGCACCCTGTGAGGACTGGAGCACCCACTACAAACCCTGAGGCCCACCGAGCTCTCCCATCCTCACCCACTCGCCGCACACTCTTCCAGCTCAGCCACTTTCCCCACCTCCTGCTTGCAGCCGCCCGTCTCTTTCCTTCTCTGCAGCCAAACTGCACATTGATTCTCTCATCTCTGTCCTCTTTGGTTAATGTCACCGGGTCCCAGAGCTTTCTAATCCTGTCACCCTGAATAAATGCTCTGGGCACAGTTCCCATCTCCGTTGTTGTTAGTATGTCAGAGTGCGTTCACTGTTTCTCCTCGGTCTGTTTTGTCTCCTGGGACCTTACATGGACCACAGCTGCAAAAGTGATCCTCGACCAATGATCATAATGCTACATTACAGTCGTGGCAAATGTCTAGTTTAGAGGTGCCCAGGCATCTGGTGAACTACATTCCCCTTCCCTGGGATCTTTGGGTTTCTTTTCCTATTTAAAACAAAACAAAACAAAACAAAAAACTTTATTTGTTTTTTCCCACAAGTGAGAGACTGAGAAAGACAGGGATAGCACCCCCAGCAGTGTCCTGACACCACAATCCACCCCCAGTCTCAGCCAGACCTGGTCATAGGCACGTGAGTGTCCACTGTACTCAACTAGGGTCGCTGGAAAGAACCCAGAACTTTCCCACATGGGTCACTCTTGCAGAGCATCTGCTTTATACTGTGCTGCCCTCTGGCCCGGGTTTATATTCTGAATGATTTAAAACTATACATACACAATTCCTCTATAGTAAACACTATCTTTCAAATTTATATTATCTTATCTATAAGCCTGTGAAACCTTGGATATTGTAATTAGAATTTGTCTTAGCTGTGTAAGTCAAATATTTTATTTTTAATTTCTTTTTTAGACAAAGCTCCTATAAGAATCACAAGTAAAAGATCATCTAAAATCACATCTTCACCCCCATAACAAAAAAACAAATTCAATCATTTATAAGCATCAGTTTTTAGTGATCCAGGTGGCTGGGAAAATGCTGCTAGAGTTTTTCTGGTCTGGCCCAGAATTTTCTAGATCAATGAGACAGATGCTCTTGGCCAGGGAAGTTCTTGGCAGAATGAGTCACTCATGTCTTTATCAGCCAGATCTCATTGCGACGTCCGTAGGGCTTCATGGGAGGGTCGTATCCTGTGCAGAAGTAGACGTCGCTCTGGTAGGTGGCTGTGCCCTCGAGGGCAGCGCGCAGCTGGGCGGCCTGGGCTACGTAGTCTGCCTCCTTGGCATAACCACCAAACTGCCTGGGGATACAAGAGCAAGAGCTGGTTGAGAAAGGACATGACTTAGCGGGAAAACCTTTTAAGAAAAGTCACTTGCCACCTTATTGTGACCAACAGGCTACAGGGGTAAGACTGTGGACATCCCTTCCTAGGTGGGTGGATTTGACCTCCTCTCCAAGTTTCCTCATTATAAATATGGGGCATTTTTTTCTTTTTTCCTCCAAGTGTGTTGAGTATTAACTCAACAAAAATAGATGTTAAAAACTCTAATGCATGGTCCAAAACAGCAGCTGCACACTCAATGTGAGTTTTCTTCTCTTTCCTGGAGTATCCCAAAGGGACCATAGGCTGACTTCCGCAAGACCATGCCTTTGCCCTTCTCTTTAGCTCCCTCTACTGCCCCAGGTACTCCTCTTCTCTGTCTCTGCCATGAGTGCAGGAGGAGGGAGGACAAAGGGAGTAGGTAGAGCTGCAGCAGGACGTGTGGGAGCTGATGTTTCTTCCTGCGCCGAGCAGCTCTAACGACGGAGCACATCACACTGTGACACATAGCAGCTTCATTGGAAAACAGAGCTTGGGCTGGCTCCATGGTGCAGTGGTAAAACACTGCTCAGGAGAAGCAGGATCCCAACATGGTGACTGCAGTTTGACTCCCTGGCCCGGTCAGTCTGAAACATGCTGGGCATGCGCTCAAGTACCCAAGATCTGAGGGGTGGAAGAAGCCAGAGGAAAAGGAGTAGGGCATGACCGGAACCTGTGGAGGGTGCTTATCTCTCTCTTTCTCTCTTGTGTATACGCATACTTTATCATGAACAAAGGGGGAAAAACCAACAACAAAAAAAGCTCAGAGCCAAAAAGTCAGGACTGACACAGTATTAAACATGCTTCAACTAAATAAATTACTTCTAATAAATCCCTTCGCCTGTTCAAATCATGAAAGCCTTCTTTTTCTGTAAGAGATATTTCCTAGACCAGGTATTTCTCCTGATGGTAGAAGTTGGGTTAGAGAATTTCTTTCCAAGATTATTTTCTCTCTTACGTCATCTGCCTCCATTCCAAAATTCATCTTGAGCCTACCCTAAATATACCACTCTAAATCTGGGTTGCACTAAAATCTTTATTAGAGTCAAATACATCCCGGGTTCTAATGAGCGTTATGACTCAAAAGTCTGAGTTTGCACCAGGCCAAGATTAGGCCAAATAATGCATTATTTTTGGTGGCGTTCTCTGAATCATGCTTTGCTCTTTTATAAGTGGTTAGTCATGCTCGACAAGCATTCAGCATGTTGATTAAAGGTCACTGATGTGAAAACAGCCAGGATTTCATTGGTAAGAGATTGGTTATTCCAATGTCTAGACAACAGCTATAGCACATGGACATAGGTGAGACCAATTTTGAAGCTTGGTTCTTCAAAGACATCCAAGAAAAGCCTTTACGGCAGATGAAAGAAGTTGATCTTGAGCTTGAGTGATGCTCAAATAAGAGGAAATTGAATTAGTGGATAGAGGAAGGATTTTTTTTTTTTAGTTGTTACAGAGAGTTTAGATGGAGAACCATCTGTCAGAAGTGAATGAGATGCTGGATGTGGAAGCAGAGGCACCCCCTCCTTATGCTGTGATTTTGAACAGTTCTCTGGGAAAAGGGACAATGTTGGCTTTTTCAAGTGAGTGACGTAGGAAGGGTCCAAAGGAGTGGCCCTCACATATCTTCCTGTATCGGTTGTAGGCAAGATGACTAGTGTGTGTTCAAAGCCTCTGCCACTTCCCTGCTCATGTTTTTAGGCAAATTCTTTAATTTCTCGAATTTTCAGATCCTTTACTTGTTAAATAGGGATGGTGACAGTATCAATCTCAGAAGGCTGTTGTGGAGATTCAAGGAGAAAATATGGTGCAAATGGTTCATCCCAGTGCCTATCACAAGGGAAACGCACGACTGTCACTACTGTTGTAACTTCACCATGGGCTCAGAACAGCCTTTTGATTCCGACTCCCAAGATAAAGGACATGACAGTAACCTAAAGTAATATCCTGAACTGGGTCAACTGACAATTCCCCTTTGCTCCATGAGGCCAATTCCCAAAACCCTATTTAATCTTGTAAACCCGTTCCTCACCTCCATTCCTTCCTTTGTTCTACATTTTCACTCTGTATTTAACAGCATTGGCCACCTTTTAACATACTATAGAATGAATTTATTACGTTCATTGCATATGGTCTGTATCCCCTGGTAGGCTATAAGCTCTATGAAGGCAGAGATCTCTGTCACTCTGTATCCTGAGCACCTAACACAATAAGGTGTTACAAATGACACATTGAGCCCTTGGCTAAATGAACAGTTCTGGGACAAACAATACAAATGACTGTCGTCAGGTTGATACAGTAAAGATGACAGCACTTACGGACCTATGAGTGAGATATGGGTTTATGTGACTCTGTTTGCCTCCATATTCTTTCAGTCATTCATTCATATAAAGCAAATCTGAGAACATACGAAGGGGTCAGTGGTGGGAACTAAAACAGGAAAAGCAGACTGACCACAGCCAGGCTGGGAAGGCCCTGAATGCCATACTAGAGTTTAGAGTTTGAACCTGCTCCGAGATACAAGGTGTTCTAAAGCAGTGGACATGATGAGATTGTGTTTTAGAAAGACCCCTCTGGTGACAGTGAAGAGACAGGGGAAAGGGCAGGGGTTTGAAAGATGTGTGGTTACCAGAGGCTAGCAAGAACCCAGGGTGAGATGATGAGGGCCTGGGCAAAGTAGAGCTTTGAGAAGGAACTCGATGTAGAGGGCAGTGAGAATGCAAGGGGAGAAGAGGATTGTCCAGGGCTTTGGCTAACCCTCTGGGTGGCAGCTGATGCCTCTAACTAGAACTGAGAATAAGGCTAAGAGTAACTCTGGAAAGGAGTGGGGGTGGGGTGTGGCTTGGTAGCATGCTGATGTTAAGGTGCTCCTGTGAAATAGATTTAATGCTAAGCAAAGCAAGCCAGACTATGAAAGAGAGACATTGTATGTCCCCACTTAATATATACAGAATGTACTCTATGGCAGAAACGGAAAGACTGGAAGGTATAAAAGTATGGAGAACAACTGCGGATACTAGAGACAGTGTGGGAGGAGGGTGGGCAATGGAGGAGGGGATAGGACGATAGGAATTGAGAGAAAAAGAAAGCAGAGCATTTAACAGACACAGAAACGAAAAATTTTCTGATGATCATGTGTTTGGCAATATCTTTGACTGGACTAATATGCAGTGTATTCATGCTGGGAAAATTCATTTTGTATGTGTGAAGATGTAAAGAAATTAAATGTTAAAAAATACATGTATGCAACAATTATTAATTAAATATTTAACTGTGTGTGATACCGTAGGAATATCCTTCGATCTGGGAAGGAACTGGAATCAGAAATGTTGATTTGAGGAAGAGATGGATCTAGAGACAACAACTTGGGAGTCCCTAGTGACTAAGTACTGGCTATATTCATGGTAAGGAACGATACCGGGCATGTCTGTTGTACAAAAAGAGGATCAGATAGTTGCTGTTGATAGGTGAAGGATGAGAGCTTGGTGAGGGATGCCAAGAAGGGATTGCTTTGAGAGGTAGGAGACCCAGCACAAAGTGACGCAGAGAGTGTTGTCATTCAGGGATTCTGAAAAGTGTCTACTGGAAAACCCCCAATTCTTTACATTTATTCCCAGGCAGACTGAAATGCTTGTAACAAAGATAAAAAATTTCCCATTGCTTCATCATGGAAGCATTTTACTGGAAAACAAACAAAGCTGGGTGGGCTATAGAAACAGACAGATGTGGTTTCTTCTCTGCGAATGTAACCAACTCGCCCCAACTCCAATCACAGAATGGCACAAAAAAGCCAGCCAACCACGTCCTACCAGGCACACAGCCCTGTTATATGAAAAAAGCCCTGCTCTGGCTGACTCGGCTTGCGTTCACGGGTAAGTTACCTCATCCCTCCCCACCTCAGCTTCCAATCTGTACATGGACAATAACAACACAGTGCCTCCAGCTTTCTGAATGCACAAGCACGCTTGAGTGTGTTAAGGAATGCTCATAAAGCGCTTTGAGCTCCTACAAGGAAATAAATATGAAGTGTACACATTTTTGTAAGCCTCTTAATAAGCCTCTATCTCCCATCTTCAAAGAAGTTGTCCTCCAGGGCACTATATTTTATCTCACCCAGTGTCAGAGCTCAGCATTCGAACAAAGATTTTGGTCACCATGGGAACTGAAGACCGAGGTACACACGCTCTGGATTCCAGAAGCACAAAAGAAGCTAACTAAAAAAGCTGAAATAGAGAGGGGGCAGGGGGAGATGACACAGGCTTCAGTGACAAAGGCTACCAGAGGGAGGGAGGCTGATGCAAGGAGGCAAAATATCGTCATGTGCTATCTTTCAGGGAGTACCTGATGTGGGCACACAGCAAGGAAGAGAGAAACAGAATGGGCTTGGCCATTCAACTTTGTCTAAAACTCGAACAATTAACATGTGAACGTAAATTTGTGGGGTCTGCTGTGTATGTAGCTCTGTGTTGGGCAAAAGTACCAGAGTAGGAAATGACCACCTTATGGGACCAGCAGATGGCATAGTGGTTACATCGTAGGACTCCCACATGGCTGACTGCTGTTTGAGTCCCGGACCTAGTGGCTTGAAATTCATGTTGGGTGCATGTGCATGCGTGCCCAAAATTTCAAAAGGAGACTGGAGGAGAAGGGATTGCAGTGTGACTATCCCCCCGGGAGGGGGGGGGGATTTCTTGCTTTCTCTCTCTCAGTCTCTCCAGTGAGGGCACACACCTTATAGCAAAAAATTTCTCTAACAAAAAGAAAAGGACATCTCATATCAACAGGAAAAGAGGCTTAACACAGTACAGCACTTCATTCAAGCAGACTGCAGGAGTGCTTGTGGAGTTGGACCATCACTGAGCACAAAGCACAAGCCAGACACCCCATGAGCTGTGAGGAGGATAAAGACATCATTCTCCTCTTGCGAGGCCGAATGGTGGTGGTCAGGTTAGAAACACAGAGATGATATGGGCAGCAGGGAACACTGGGATGGTGGTAGACGCTACAGAGGGAATGCTCTGGAAGCAAAGGATAAGGAATGATTAGTTCTGACTTAGATTATGAGGGGGAGGTAGGGCGGGAGACATGGTATCAGGCAATGACCTGTTGAGCATCTCTTCTTGATGTGGATAATGAACAACATGACAAAGCTCCTGTCCTCCCCACAGAGCTTCTTTTTTATATATATAATTATTTATTTTATTTTATTTATTCATTCATTTATTTTAATTTGACCAGAGAGAGACACAGAGAGAGACAGAGGGAAAGTGAGAAAGCAAGCCACCAGGTCCGGGACTCGAACCATGGTTGACCATGTGGGAGTGTCCAGTGCCTTAACCACCACTCCCACCTGCTGGCCCCCTCCACAGAGCTTCTAATAAGCAGTGTGATAAGGGAAGGAGGTTGAGAGGAACTGGATGACTATGAGCGAAGGTCTGGAAGTGGAATTTGTGTTGGGGTTGGGGTTTGGAGGCATGTTGGGAGGTGAGGTGGGAGGCTCTGAGGTCAGGTGGACAGTTAGAGTGGGGTAATACTGTGCAGGGTGGTGAATGCCAGGACAGCATTTTTTCTAGGCTTTACTGCCTGGTTCAATGTTCGGGGACCCAAGGTTTATCCAATCCCCTCCTCGTGGGAAAGGAGTACTTATGACTTGCTTGGGCTGTGGGCCAAACCCTAATATGTGCCAAGGTCAGGGATGGGTCCGAGTCCCACATCCAGAGCCAAGCAGCTGCCTGTGAGGCTCAGTTTCTGAGCAGGGGGAGATGATGTTATCAGTTCTGGGCTCTAGTGTTGGCAGGAGAAAAGGTCAATTTCAAGGATGTGGAAGAGGGAGAACTGAGCAACCAATCAGGAGGCCGTGGCAACTGTTGAGGCAGGAGGTGATGAAGACGTGTGTAGGAACAGATGGAAAGGAAATGACAGCAAGGAGTTGACTAGGATCCAGCCAATAATTAGATGGGAAGGGGAGGGAGTCAGAATTACATCTGAACTGGGTGGGAAGGGGGTGGCGCGTACCTTTTAGCAAGACAGAGAACACAGGAAGAGATCAGATTTGGGGAAGAAATACGAGTTCCATCGCAGACATGCTGATTTCGGACATGTTTAGGGATGTTTGTGTGGTGACGTCTGGAATGAAAGGCTGTTGCTTGGGAGAAAAGGCAGCACTAGATGTGTGACTTGGGCATCATCCACATCGAGTTGGGCCTGGAACCTTCCAAATAAGAGATTGTAAAAACATGAGTGGGACTGGGGACCAGACACCCTGCAAGGCTGACTCACAGGGCAAGGTTCCCAGTTTATATCCTGAGATCACATGGAGTACACGTGTGCCCACGACCCAGAGCTGAAGCCGGGGGTGGATCAGGGCATCATGGTCCTGCCTGGGGAGCTGTCTCTCTCTCTTTTTCTTTCTGCCCCCACCCCTCTCTCTCTTGCTCATGGAAGAAATAAATAAACTTACAAAAAAAAAAAAAAAAAAAAAAAAGACTGTGAGGCAACTGACCAGTTGTTGGAGGGAAATGAAACGGAGGGAATTAATTAGGTTTTGGATACAGAATCTATCGTTACCTAATCTCCTAGAGGAGAAGTAGCTTAAATATCAGCAGTCCTCACTAACCATTTGTCTAATGGAGCCCAACCTCCCACCTAGTACAAATGTTACATAGAACAGTTGCCCATCTATCCAGATCCTGACTGATCCCTCCAGGGGCAAGGACTTCATTACCTTGTCATCTGTCTGTCTTGCTTTTGGACACCTTATGCCTGGATTTTAAAATTTCTGAGTAGAAATATGCCTCCCTATAATTTCAATCCATGGCACCAGCTCTTACACCTGGAAAAACACAGTCCTTAAATATTTTGAGACTTTTTCTTTTTTTTGGTCTATTTTTCTCATTAAAATGTTTCTCTCTCACCTCAACGGTGGGGGACTTGGCTTGTTCTCTGTTGTATTTTCAGTATGTAAACAGTTCCTGGTACAGATCCTGGTACAGAGTAAATAAACAATGGAGCCATCGCTTTTTGAATGAGTGAATGAATAAATGAATGCCATCGTCTTAGTCACTGTGTTGAGTCTGATGGGGTTAGACATTCAACGGAGTCAGACGACACTCAGGTTGTAGAGCTAACAAGACATGGTGACAGAGGAAGCTGTGACGGGGCCATGATCTGTAGGAGAGAGACCTGACAGGGAAACGAGCAGGACAGGTGAGGACCAAGACCTTCCATCCATGGAGCCATTCGCCAGCTTCGGACTGAGCACTCGTTAGCATATAGCTAAGGCCTTGCCTTCAGGAAGCTTGCATTCTAGTGGAAGAGAGGGCAACAAGGAAATGAACGGAAAGCTGTATATTGCAAGTGATGGTAGATGATGCAAAGAGAATAAAGCAGGGTAAGAGGACAAGAAAGGGTAGGGCGACATTACCAATAGAATGGTCGGGCAAGGAAGGTCCCCTCAAATTGAAGTGGGGGGCACAAGTGGGTGCTGAGTACGACTGAAGACCCTTGGCCCAGATTTCATGTGGTTACAAAGGAGGGTGGAATTATCTAGGATTCTGGGCCAACAGCAGTATATAGCCCTAAGTGGTAACATGGGCACCCTCTAGGAGCTTAGCAACTGGGCTCTTCCTTTCAAACTTCCCTTCCTGAGTTTTCCTTTATTTTGGAGAGATTTTCGCTATAGGGTGCGTGCGCTCGCCAGACAGAGAGAGACATAGAGACAGAAAGCGAGAAATCACCCCCCAGGGCGGATGGTCACGCCGCAATCCCTTCTCCTCCTTTCTCCTCTCGGGATCTTGGGCACGCATGCACACGCGCCTGGCGTGAGTTTAAGCCACCGGGTCCGGGACATGAACCGCGGTCGACTACGTGGGAGTCTAGCGACATAGCCATTACGCTAACTGCTGGTTCCCTCCTTCCTGAGTTTCCCAAGTACTAGTAGCCTCCGTTAGGGCTGGGTGATTTGTTTAGGGAGAGAAGTAGCACCGGTGACCCCAAGTGCCTACCGCTGACCAAGTTCTTCCCCAGAGACGACTTGGCTGGCCCCCACAACGATAGCCTGCGAGTCCCATTTTCTAGATGAGAAAACTGCAGCTCAAAGAGATCAACTTGCCCAAGTTATAAAACTCTTATTAGTGTTGAAGTTCAGACCTAAGTGTTTCTGTAGTAACTGTGACTTTGCTGTGAATTCTAATCTAATAAAACTGTATCTAGTTCTCAGAGGGGGTAAAGTCAGGAACAGGAGACTAGGCTAACATCACTAAGCAGCTCCCCCTTGTCTAACGTTGTGAAGGCAGTTACAGATATTATCGTAGTGCATCTTCATAAAAACCCTGTCAGCATCATGAAACCCTTGTTGTACACTGTGGGAACTGAGGCACACCACGGCCCAGTCACACACAAGCTATTCTGTGGACACTAAGTGAGCTGGGATTGTAGCACAGGCCACTCTGATGATGAACTCCAGGTTTCTGACTCCTTCCTTTATACTCGGACATTTCATCAAAACTGTGAAAATCTGGGCCAGTGGGTGGCATGGTAGTTAACTGGCTGGATCCCACATGGCTGACAAAATGCTTTGAATACTGGACCCAGCAGCTTGGAAAACATGCAGAGCACCTGTGTGTGCATGCCCAAAATCCCGAGGAGAATGGAGGACAAGGGATTGTGGCGTGGTCATTCCCCCTGGGGGGTGCTTTCTCCCTCCCCGCCATCTCTCTGGCAAACACACATACAAATAGAAACAGAAAAAACTCCTGTGAACATTTCATTAAAACTCTCAAAGCATGGGGTGAGCAGGTGGTGTGGTGGTTAAGGCGCTGGACTCCCACATAGCTGACCATAGTTCGAGTCCTAGACCTAGTGGCTTGTTTTACAACCTCCTTCTCTGCCTCTCCATCTCTCTCTGGTGAGCACATGTGTCCTATAGTAAATTAATAATAATAACAAAATTAAACAATTCTTTTTGATTCTTAAGAAAACCCAAAGAACTATCCAAATGCTGTTGGTCTCTGTTGAGAACCTAGAATTGGAGGTTGAGCTCTTACCTAAGAGGCCTTTATGGATCACAGGGGAAGCACGGTGGTCTGAAACATCACCAATGGTCTAAGTGTGGGGATAACTTTATTACTTCTTGTGAATTCTAAACAATTCGGATAGGGCTACTTTCCCCCACAGCACTGTATTCATCTAAAAAGCCCTAATAATTAATACTGCTACTAAGCATACAATCTCTTTGTGGACATCCCTTCACAAGGTCATGAAAAAGGAAGGCTGAATTAAGAATGCAAGGCTTTCATTTCAGGATTAATTTTGTCATCTGGTGTGCTCACTGCATTATTTGCAACCGTATTTTTCTGTCTGAAATAGTATTTTTGCCTTCTACCATCTCATTAACGTGGCTTTCAACAGAATCGGAAACACCAATTACTGCAGGGGACTTTTAAATGCACATCTGACCGTGCAGTGACACCCAGTGGCTAGTGGAGGAATGATCATGTCTAAGAGCTACTGTCTATGTGTGGAAAAACAGAATGGAACTTCATTTGGGGGCAAAAAAAAATCCCAAGCAAACAAACCAAAAAGCCATGCCTAGTTTTGTCAGAATATGCATTTTCCATGAGCTTTTGAAGACCCTGTGGATATTAAGTTTAAAATAGTCACTTAGCCATATATTCATATTCACCATATTCCAATGCTTCTATCTGTTTAGATTTCAGAGAGTTAAGAGGACACTGGCACAGACCTCAACCTGGCTTGAACAGTACTCTTTAAAGGGGCAGCCTCTGACACCACAGGGAACCAGGGTTCTTCAGAGAAATGGCGAATTACAGCTCCAGAGCAAGGAATGTGAAGACGGGTTGAAACAGGTTCTCGTACTAGAAAGCCAGGTAGCTGCAAAGGCTGTCAGGGTTGCACTGAAAGGACTGAGAAACCAATAGGAAGAGGCTCCCAGGAGCCCAAAGCAGTATAATTTGAGCATCAGTAAGAATCCTAACTAGCATGACAGTTAAGGCGCTGGACTCCCATGTGGCCAACTGCAGTTCGAATCCTGGACCTGGTGGCTTGAAACTCACACCGGGCACATGTGCATGCATGCCCCAAATCCCAGGAGAATGAAGGAGAAGAAACTGTGGTGTGGCCATCGCCCCCAGGGGGTGATTTCTCACCTTCCCTCTCACTGTCTCTCTGTTTCTCTACAGCCAAAGCTGCGCCCTATGGCAAAAACAGCCACAATAAAAAACAAAACAAAACAAAACAAAACAAAACAAAACAAAACAAAAATCCTAACTCTAAAGAATGGAAAGGTATCAAATGTGTTTAAACTCATATGTTTGTAATTATATTCATAAAACAAAGATGCAGACCACTTCGCCCCTGGAGGATGTGAAGGAATGCAATCATTCTGAAAGCTGGAAAACAAAGCAAAGATATGAAGCTCCTATCTTGCTTTTTCTATCTGACTCTACCTTGGGGAAACCAAATAATGGATGAGGCAGAGTTTCTCTTTATTAAAGTATTCCAGCTGCTACATGAAGAAGGAAAGGTAGAGACCACCATCATTCTGCACTATCCAGTGGGACAAGGTGTCTGGGCCATGTGAGCTACGGCACTAACAACCCTAAAACAGAGGAGACCAGATGTTTGTTATGAGTCCCTGGAGGACGTATCCACCACTTTGGAAATATTCTTGCCTCAACTCAGAAACCCTGATCTGACCATGCCTTTAGATCAAAACACTAATTTAAGGGCAATACAGGGGAGCAGAGGAACATATTAAAATAACCACAGAGGCCCAGCCTGGGAGTGTAGTCCGTCATGGACTGAACTGCAGTGCTGAAAGCTACGGGGCTGACCACAGTTCCAAGTCCCTGGGTCAGTGGGAAAGCAGTTCTGAAAGCCTGAGGGCTGGGAAAGGGAATTCCAGAGTGAGGAGACCCTGTTGAGGCTGCACTGTTCCCTTCCTCTCTCTCATGCTCAATTGTACCATTATTTAAAAAAAAAAATCCACAGGGGGGACCAGCAGTTAGTGTAATGGCAATGTCGCTGGACTCCCACGTAGTCGACTGCGGTTCGCGTCCCAGACCCGGTGGCTTAAACTCACGCTGGGCGCGTGTGCATGAGTGCCCAAGATCCCGAGAGGAGAATGGAGGAGAAGGGACTGCAGCGTGGCCATCCCCCCTGGGGAGTGATTTCTCACTTTCTGTCTCCATGTCTGTCTCTGTCTGTCTGGCTAGTGCACGTGCCCTATAGCGAAAACCTCTCCCAAAAAAAAAAAAAAAATCCACAGGGGTCTGGTGATTGGGGGAGCTGATCTCACATGGCTGACCCACAGTCTGAGTCCCAGTCCAGTGGCTTAAAAAACATGCCAGGTACATTTGCACATGTGCCCCAAATCCTGGCAGAATGGAGAAAGAGAGAAGCGTTTGTGGCATGACTGTATCTCATTGAGAGGGTGCTTTTGCCTTCTCTCTGTCTCCTTCTGGTGAGTGCATGTGCCCTCTGGTAATTAAAAAAAAAAAAAAAAAAAAAAAAAAAAGCCAGAAAAATGCTATCAGTAAAATCTAGATTGTGGAAAGAAATAGGACAAATGATCCATCCATAAACTGCAAGGAAAAATAACATAAAAATAAAAGTGATGCTCTGAAGAAGTTACAGATTATAAAAGCTTAAAAATATGCTGACCAGGCCAGCTGATAGTGCAATGGTTAAAGAGGCTTGATCCCACATGGCTGACTGCCTGGTTCAGGTTTTGGATCTGGTGGCTTGAGAAACACACCAGGTGTGTGTGTGTGTGTGTGTGCGCGCGCGTGCCCAGAATCCTGAGAGGAGAATGGATTATGGCATGGCCATCCCCCTGGAGGGCGTTTTCTCAACCCCCCACTCCGCCTCTCTTCCGTGAGTGCATGTGCACTCTAGCAACTTAAACAAACAAACAAACAAACAAAAACCCAGTAGCAATAGATGGACTTGACTTGGATCCAGATTAAAATAAACTGTAAAATAAATGATAAGTTAGCGGGAGAAAAGTGAACACTGGCTATTTTATATTGTTACAACATTAGCGAATTAATATTGAAATTTATGAAAGAGAGACTCCACAGCATATCGTCATGCACGATCCCTGCCCCTCAGTCCTCCAACTCCATAGGGTCCTGGGTGTCCACACATGTGCCCTGCATATTTTTGAGCTGGCATGGGGATCTAAACCCACTGTTGGCCACGTGACTTCCAGCATTGCAAGGCCCTTGTGTTACTGCTGTGCCGTGGCAGCTGGGCCACCCACCTGCTACTCTGAACAGTCAAGGCAACAGGACCAGAATGGCAGGAGGATGTGTGCTCTGCTCAGGAGACCACAGATCAGGAGCAGCTAAGGTGACGACACCAGCTCCTGCATGCCAGGGCAGCGTGGGGTAGAAATGAGGTATTCCCCAGCCCTCTCTGCTCCCAGACCACAGTGTGCCCTTGGCACTTTCTTAATGAACTATTCTCTGAGTCTCCCGGAGTCCTGCTATGTTCATCTAGGCCTCAGCTGAGGGGATACTCTTGCCACCCATTGGCATGGCCACAGGCCAAGGTCTTTACTCAGATAAAATGCAAATGCTTGTGTGCTGCGGCCTGAAGAAACTGGAACGAGAGATTGTCAGGATGCAGGACTTGCTACTTAAATGCTCTCTGGAGATGGTTCAGGGAGTGATTCTGGGGATCCAGGTCTCCCCCCGCCCCCGCCCCGGCTTCTTATGGAGTGGCGTCCTTACATGGAATAGACCGTGATGCTCTCTCGCTCTTCAATCTTGACGCTTTCATCACTGGGAATCGGAGGGTTACTTTGAAATTGGTTTGGGATCCGGAACCAGACTTTCAGTTTCTTCTGTAGGGAGCCGTCCTCACTGGGGAACACCGCAAAGGAGATAGGGACTGTCATCCCCATCCCAATTCCTGAAAAGTTAAAAACACATAGTGGGAGGAGGCATTAGAGACAGAGCTTGCTCCATGGGAGACACACTAGCCTCGTTCTTCCTCCAAGGCAACATTTTCTGCTCTTTATTCATTGTGTGCATGCCCGAGAGACAGAGGCGAGCCCTCCTCGAGGCCTGTTCCCATGGTGATCCCCTCCATCCATCCCTCCAGCCCCTTGGATCTTGGGCGCTTACTAAATGATCAGCTTGGGGAATGTCCTAAAAATTATACACAATGTGTCTTTTTTCACCTTGCTCTCTGATCCATTTTAAGTGCCCAAATTAGAGAGCTTCTTGAGACACAAACTCATATTTAAACATGGTTTTCATGCCAAAGGTACACTTACATGAAGCTTCAGGGTTATTATTTTCAAAACAGGGAAGCAGTGAGCATGGATTGCCAAACCTTGAGAGTGGGACGGCCTAAGAACTCTCAGTTCATTCGCCAGGACAGAGCCGGGTCCCTGCTCCGCTCCGCTCAGAGCCTCAGCACCCAGCAGTCTCCGCTACCAGGGCTGAGGGCTGACTTGGGGGTTCAGCCCTGGTGATGGCGGTCTCACATCAGCTACCAGCCTGCCCTGCACTGTGGCTTGGCTTACAGTGGGTATACGTCATGCAGTCGACCAGTCCAAAGACGCCACAGGTATTGTAGAGCCAACAAACAAACAAAAGAAAGAAAAGAAAAAGAAAAAGGGACCAGGCAACAGTCCAGTGGTAATGCAAGTGGACCCATACGGGAAAGGTACTAGGCTTGGGTCCTGAGACTCCCTGAGTCATGATCAGGACTGGCTGAGATTGGGGTGAACTGTAGCAGGAAGACCCCATTGGGAGGGTGCCTATCTCTCTCTCATGGAAGAGATAAATGAATAACTTGAAAAAAAAAATAGAGTATATATATTGGGACCAGCAGATGGCATAATGATTATGTTGCTGGGCTCCCACGTAGTCAACTGTGGTTTGAATCCCAGACCTGGCAGCTTAAAAAATTCACACTGTGATTGTGGATGTGTGTGCCCAAGATTGTGAGAGGAGAAGGGATTGCAGAGTGGCCATCCTATCTGGGGGGTGATTTCTCACTTTCTGTCTCTCTGTCGCTGTCTGTCGGTGAGCACATGCGCTCTATAGCAAAAAAAAAAAAAAAAAAAAAAAGGAAGTATATAGCTCCAGAAGAGAGAAGCATAAGCTTGGTGGTAATGAACAGAGACCTCTCAAAGCAAGGGGTAGGCTGGGCTGGCATCAGATGACCTTCCCAGAGTGCCCTGCCATGAACGTGTCGATGCAGCACAGGAAGTTCTTGTGTCACTGAAAGAGGCAGTTACTAGTGCCTTGTTGCCCTCTCCCTGTGTTTTCCACTAATGAAAAACTTGCTTCTGAGACTCCAGCTGTGTCCTTCAGGGATACCTACCTTTGTCATTGGTGCCCCCCACGTACTTCACAACCTTGGGCATTGCTTCGCGCAGAGCCTCATCCACAGGCTTATCTGTCACTTCCACGGTAGCAAACTTGCCTCCTTCGCAGGCTCTTTCCTCATAGGAGATGTCTTTCTAGTGACAGAGGAGATGCAATGATTAAAAGACACGATGTAGTAACTGGTGATGTCTTTAGCAGTTCTAGTCCACCTACAAGAGGCACGGAATGCCAAGGAAAGTTCCACCATGAGTGTGGGGTGGCGTGAGGAGGCACAAGAGACAGGCCTGAGTATGGAGGGTTGTGAGAAGTCAATTCTAGGATTCTTATAAATGTAGAGATAACATCAGAAGTAGAATAAATTTTTTTTTTAGAGATTTTTTTTTTTATATGGGGCATGTGTGCTCACTAGAGAGATAGACAGAAATAGCCCTCCGGGGGGATGGCCACGCTGTCATCCCTTCTCCATTCTCCTCTTGGAATTTTGGGCACACGTGCCTGACATGAGTTTAAGCTGCTGGGTCTGAGACTCAAACTGCAGTCGACTACATGGGAATCCAGTGACATAGCCATTATGCCATCTGCTGGTTCCAAACTTCTTATAATTCATGTTTTCAGAGACATAAGAAAAGTTATTTTGGGCCAGCCAGTTATTTGATTATTTGGTGTGTTGGCTGAGGGGGCTGGATCCCATGTAGCCAACTGCACAGTTCCAGTCCTGGACCTGGAAACTTGAAAAACACACCAGGTGTATGTGTGCCCAAAATCCCAAGAGAAGAATGGAAGAGAAGGGATTGCAGTGTAGACATCCCCCTGGGGGTGACTTCTTTCTCACTCCCTCTCCTTCTCTCTCTCCAGTAAGAGTATGCACCTTATAGCAAATTTAAAAAAAGAGAGCGAGAAAGAGAGAGAGAAGTTATTGTATCTCTCAAATCAGAAAGCTCCAGATCAAAAGAGTTCCTGGATATTCAAAATCTGATAACAAGCCCCACAGTGGTGATGCAGCAGTAGCATGCTGCTCCAGGATGTGAGAGCCATAAGGAAGATCAGAGTTGGGTTTCCAGGATGACCTGGATACATTAGGCTCACAGCCTCTGACCCTGGCCAGCTGGGAAGGCTGAGCTGACTGTGATGTGAGATCCTGCTGAAGGTGCTCGTCTCTCTCTCCCATGAAATCAATAAATAAGCGAAGTTTAAAAAAGCTGATGGTGGGACCAGCAGATGGCATAATGGTTATGTTGCTGGACTCCCACATGGCTGACTGTGGTTTGTGTCCTGGACCTGGTGGCTTGAAACTCACACTGGGGTGTGTGCGTGTGTGCCCAAAATCTTGAGAGAATGGAGGAGAAGGGATTGCAGCATGGTCATCAGCCCTGGAGGGTAACATCTCGCTTTCTGTCTCTGTCTCTCACTGTCTGTTTCTCCGGCAAGCACACTCAGCCTAGAGCAAAACTCTCTCTAAAAAACAAACAAAAAACCCAAAAAACAAACTGACAGCAGAGGGCTAGCTGGTGGTATAGTGGTTAAGGCGTTGGACCCCACATGGCCAACTCCACAGTTTGAGTCCCAGACCCAGCAGCTTGAAAAATCATGCCAGGTGTGTGTGCATGCATGCCCCAAACCCCAAGAGAATGGAGAAGGGATTGTGTGTGGCCATCCTCCTGGGAGGTGATTACTTACTCGCCTTCTCTCTTTGGTGAGCCATGTGCCCCATGACAAATTATATATACACATATATATATATGTATATATATATATACATATATATATATATGTATATATATATACACACACACACACACACACACACACACACACATAAATCTGATAGCAGGCATAAAGAGTTTAGTAAAAAGGCTGGAAGGTAAAGTTAAAGGACATCTAGAATGTCAAGTAAAAGAAGGAGAGAAGAGAAAAAGAATCAGAGGATTAAGCTTAGAGATTCAACATCTGAATAGTAGATTCTGAAAAAAGAGCAGGAGAAAACTTGGAAGGGAGAAACAGAAATACAATAAGAATAGTCTCACAAAACTCTGCAGCCCCAAGATTAGCCTCATCCTAGTAGCAGGGCTACAATTCAAGAAAAATCGATGAGTTCTGTTCACATGGCACCCGCAGATGTGATGTCCTCCTTTGTTATCCCACTAGGAATAGGGGTCCTCCAACCCCCTTAATGCTCAGCCCCACTGTCTCTTCCCATACAAACCCTTCCTCCCTCCCTAAAAGGGTTCAAAGTCACCCAAGCAAAAAACAGAAAGACAACAGGGAGACCCAGTAATCCCAGGGCTAGAAGGGCCAATGGACAGGCCCAGGCCATCAGCAGGGACAACCGCCCAGCCTTCTGCGGTGAGTGGGGCGCTCTCCATTCCATACCGTGTGCTTGTGTGTCTTGCAAAATGGTCTACCACCTCACACTCTACCTGTCAGCTCACCTCCATCCACAGTGAGCACTTAGGTGTACAATCACCAAACACCTCAAAATAGGAAACTCTGGAGGAAATCTTTTCCCATAAAAACTATTCTGAACCCCACAAAGATGCGTAATGATTCTATGTAAATCATAAATTACAATAAATATTTCAAGAGAGAGAGGGAAAAAAAGTCACCCAAGCACCTTAAGACATTGGAAAGGGTTGACCCATTGTCTCAGTCTCCTTGTCGCTGGGTTGATGGTGTTTCCTTAATGGGGAAGGCTCATTAAAACTTGCAGGTGCTTCAAACAGTCTTCTCCTTCCCCTTTTCTTCCAGGGCTAGCTGGCCCCTCCTTGACTTCACCACAGATGGCTTACTTCTGTTTCCCTAAGTTTCTACAGACAGTTATGGAGATAGAGACCTGTCCCTTGCTGACCCTAAAACATAAACAAACCTCCAAATGTGTGGTGGATCAAAGTGGCCAGATACGACAACCAGTCCACAGACCGTAAACGGTCATCAGGCATCCTGTCCAAGGGCCACTCTCATTACCCCACCACAGCAACCCCCTTCCTTAAGTCCAGTAAAACCTCCATGCCGGCCCACCTCAGGGCCGATGCAACTCTCCACATCCAATCCCTTCCCTCCCTCGGAAAGGGAATAACTCATTTTCTATCTGCTTTTCTCTCCGAGTTGGTGAATTCTTCCACAACCTGTGACCAAGGCCACCTTACCATAGTACAGAGATCACTCTAACACTGCCCTCATCACCACTCTCTGCACTGAGTCTCTGTCCTAAAGTCATTATCCTCTCCATGACGTTTAGACTCATCATAGGCCCGTGAGGCCCTCCTTTAGTACCCCACCCTCCTTTTCCCTGCCACGTGAGGCTTTCTCTTGCTCCTTCTCAGTCTCTGTCTTTCCCTGGAGAGTGCTTTAATTTCCCGCTGGCAAATTAAAAACATTAAAAAATCACAGTCCAGGACAGCTCTGTAGCCTAGTGGTTGAGGGAGCCAGATCCCACATGGTCAGTCGTGATTTGGGTCCTGGTCCCAGTGGTTTGAGAAACACACTTGGCGTTTGTGAGAGCCCAGGGCCCTGAGTGGATGGAGAAATGGAGTTTGCTTTTGTGGCGTGATGACACTCGGCTGGGGGATGCTTTCTCTCTCTGTCTCTCTCTACTGAGCACACATGCCCTCTGGCAATCCCCCCCCCCCACAAAAAAAAAATCAGTCCACAACAAGAAAAACGTTTTACATCATGGCCTTTTATGAATACAGACAGAACTGAAACTAAGTTTCACAAAACAACGCTTTAGCCTCATGAATGGGATCTATTCTGCTTCTTCCTTTCTGTTTTCCTATTCTATTTTCTTCCAAGGAAAGTTGGTCTATACTGATTTTGCCATTTGGTAATTGTATACTATCGTAGTTTGAAAAATCTGCAGTAAAGTCTTTGCATAGAAATGGTGCCATAGAGCTGGATATGTTAGAAGCTCAACAGGTACTTATTTAAGGAGCTTCTCTTCTGTTAGGGATTATGAAAAACAGACACACAATAGAGGGCCTGCCTGCCTTACCTAGTCAAATGGGCTTTCTGGTAATATTGTAAGCGGGAGATTTTTATTTTTTGAGACGTTTTTGCTATCGGGAGCGTGTACTCGCCAGAAAGACAGAGACAGAGAGACAGAAAGCGAGAAATCACTCCCCAGGGGGGATGGCCACACCATAATCCATTCTCCTCTCGGGATTTTGGACAGGCACACACACACACCCTGCGTGAGCTTAAGCCACCGGGTCCGGGACTCGAACCGTGGTTGACTACATGGGAGTCCAGCGACATAGCCATTACGTTAACTGCTGGTTCCCTAAACTGGAGATTTTTAACTAGGGATGAAAGTGTGACTCCCAGGACACACAGAACCTCTGGAGAAGACGAGGACTACGAGGCTGTGAGTGGCCTGTGTAGTCTGAACACACATATTTAAGATTATAATTTTGCATTTAAAATGCAAAAATACCTATTGTTTCTGTAATGCACAAATGAAAGGAGAGTAGCGAGGAAGAGACAGAACGCAAAAAGAATAAAGCAGGGTAAGAGGACAAGAAAGGGTAGGGCGACATTACCAATAGAATGGTCGGGCAAGGAAGGTCCCCTCAAATTGAAGTTGGGGGCACAAGTGGGTGCTGAGTATGACTGAAGACCCTTGGCCCAGATTTCATGTGGTTACAAAGGAGGGTGGAATTATCTAGGATTTGGGGCCAACAGCAGTCTGTAGCCCTAAGTGGTAACATGGGCACCCTCGCAACTGGGCTCTTCCTTTCAAACTTCCCTTTCTGAGTTTTCCTTTTTTTTTTTTTTTTGAGAGATTTTCGCTATAGGGCGCGTGCGCTTGCCAGACAGAGAGAGACATAGAGACAGAAAGCAAGAAATCACCCCCGGGGGGATTTCTGAGTGCCCAGACAGAGAGAGACATAGAGACAGAAAGCAAGAAATCACCCCCCGGGGGGATTTCTGAGTGCCCATTCTGAGTGCCAATTTCATACTGGCTCTCCCCTTCCAATGGGCTAGGGAAAGCTGCTCCAGATCGAGAATCAAGAGCTGCGAATGGGCCTGGGCTCTGGGGCACTGTGCCTGTTAATCCTGAGCAAGGCTGTGAGGCCCTCCACTCCGCGGAGGCTGACCCTTCCCAAGAGCCTTCAGTAGCAAACCATATGTACACTTAAGGTGTTTTGCTCTCCCTGGTTCCGTCCCAGTGGTGGATTCTAGAATTCTTGTATTTGAAACCCCAGAGTCTTGTCCCTTGTAATTCCAGAAATGCTACTCTACAAATCACAGAATGTCAGTGCTGAAAGAGGTATTAAAGTTCGCTAATTTCACCAAAGAGGAAGTGAAGAACCAGAGACTGAACTGCCCAAGAGGACTTGGCTACTACATGACAAAACAGGAAAGAGAACTCCAGTCCCTAAACTCCAGTCTAATGCTTGCTGCAAGACTCCCCACTGCTTATCAGGGGCAAAATGAGCATTTTTTTTTTTTTTTTTTTAAGTTCCGCTCGAGGGTATGTGTGCTCACAAGAGGGGAGGGGTAGTGAGAAAGCACCCCCGGGTAGTGTGCCACACTGCACAATCCCCTCTCCTCCCATCTCCTCTCTGGATTTGGGAATGCATGCATACATAGCCAGCGTAATTTTCAAGCTGCCAGGTCAGGGACTTGAACCCCAAAGTTGACCACGTTGAATTCACCTGCCTTAACTTCCACACTAGCCCTGACATTAACATTTTAACCTCTCTATTCAACCACTGTGTTAGTTATTTGGGGCAGATATTAGCATGCTCTTGTCAAACTCAGAACAAAGGTCTAAGTCATCATTTCATGCAGTTACTTGTTTTACAAATGGGGAAAGCAGTGGCAAAAGATTAGTGGTAAGTAGTTGACTAGTTCTTTCCTCTGGTCTTTTATTCATTCATTCATTCAACCGACACCTAGTGAGCATCTACCATGCGCTGCACGCTGTGTCCGGTGCTACAATTGGGAAGAAAGACGTGGTTTCTGACCTCAGGGAAGCCTTGGTGTAGGAAGGGAAGCCAGGAAAACAGAAGGCTACCCTCTACCCTCTGATGACCCGTTTAAGGGGCAATGAGTCAGGGCAGCATGGGAACACAGCACAGGGCTGCTCAGGTGTGCTGAGGGGCGTGGAGTGTGCGTTTACATGTCAGGGTAGAGCAAGGTGGCATGGAGGTGCCTAAGACTACCCAACTGGATGTTCGGTCACTGCGTCATTGATTCATTCAATAAACATGATTGAAAACCTCTGGTGCTACGGATTTGGAGGTAAATAGGGTAAGGACAATTGGGAGTGTAGTGAGAAGAATTACACATGGTGCAGTAAATGCTCTCTGCTGGTTTGTGGGGGGACTCCAGGTAGCAGTTTCCACAGGAGTAAAAGAGGAATGACTGAGAACAGTGCGATGACAGTGAGGAATAGCAGCATTCATTGTGGCTGGAGCAAAGATTGCCAAGCAGAGCCTGACAGGAGAGGAGACAGAGGGCCTGGCAGGGGCTGAATCCTAGAATTGCTAGGCTGTTGTAGAGAGTCCGATTTGGTAACCGTTAGTCCAACGATGATGATCCAATAAAGCCAGCCAGCTTCATCTACTCTAAATTATTGGGTTGTCGGAAAAGTCACGATGTAATTTTTTCTATGCAAAAATGCATCATGACTTTTCCGACAATCCAATAGTTCAATTGACTTTGTCGATCTAAGTGTCAGGTTTTGTAAGATTGTTCACCTCTTGAGTGGAGGGTTCCCCAGAGCAGAAAAGAGGGTAAAGTGGGAGTGATCAGTGCTGGCGGCCTGTTCCCCAGGTAGAAAGTCCAGTGCAAGGAAAGGCTGCCAGAAAGGAATCCAGCCTGATTTAGAGAGCTACAGCCTCTACCATCAGTCCACCATCCTTGAAGGATGGCATTGACTCAATTCCACTTCCTCCTCCTGAGCGAGCTCCAAAAGTCACGTAACTCTAGAGGTGGGAGGGTCCTTACTCATGTGTCGAGTCGGCTGCCTCCTGTTACAGAAGAGCATGCCATCCATTGGGCAGCTGAACACCTGGGTCTGGAGCCCAGCAGGAGACTGGCACAGAGAGAGAAATTTGGGGGTCAAGTGCATAAGGGGGGATTAAAGCTGTGAATGAAGTTGACATTGCCTAGGGAGCGGGTATAGAGCATTCTATATAAATCTAATTGTGTTAATCCCATGCCCAAATGCCTTCATCCACTGAGTTGTTTGTTGTTGTTGTTTATTTGTTTGCTACAAGGCATATGTGTTTGCCTGAGAGAGACAGAGAGAGAGAGAGAAAGTGAGAAATTACTCCTGGGGCAATCCCTTCTCCATTCTGTTCTCAGGATTTGGGGCACACGTGCACATATGCCTGGCATGATTTTGAAACCTCTAGGAATTGAACCCTGCAGTTGGTAATGTGGAATCCAGTCACCTTAACCTCCATCCACCTGTTGGCTCCATTCACTAAATTCATAACCTATCCTAGGTGATCCAGGCAACATCTAGTTTCTTCCTATTGCCAGCTGCACCCAGACCACCTCCTCATTGGCCTTCTGCCACTTCCTTTGATGACAAGGTCATTCCTGCCCCAGGGCCTTGGCACCTGCTGCTTCCTCCACCTGGAGTATTCTTCTCCTGCCTTTGCGTGATGTAACTATCTACTCATGCAACAGGTCTCAATTTTAAAGTGACTAATTAAAATTCTAATTAAATTAAAACAGGTTCCATATGATATTTCTATAGGCTCTTGTACTTTCGCAATGCAGGACAATTAAACCACAAGCCCATGGGACAAGGAACTCTCTCTACTGATCACAACTGTTATCTCTCTGTCTCTCTCTCTCAGAGAGGGGATCATATCTTGCATAGTGTGGGCACTCCGTAGGTATTTTGGGGAAAGGAGGGCTGCAGAGTGAAGACTGGTTTTACTCTAATGACAAAGAACACCACAGACATAGATAGGGACAGGGAGAAGAACCTAGTTTAATAATGTCTGGACAAGAGCTAGGTCACAATATGTTAAACTGGTTCTACCGCAGGTACCACATTTTCACAGCATCTATGTCTGTACCCTCTTCTTTGAATGACTATGAAAATTTAGGTTCGAACACTGGATATTTTAAAATAATCTAGTTCTCCAGGGAGAATGCTAAATCTATTTCAGAAGAGAATAAGGTGCCTATGTTAACAGTCATGATTCTTTGTTTCTGTTTTTGCTTTTTGTTTTTGAGAGAGAATTTTGCTATAGGGCATGTGTGCTCACCGGAGAGACAGAGAGACAGAAAGCAAGAAATCACCCCCCAGGGGGGATGGCCAGCACCACAGTCCTTTCTCCATTCTACTCTCAGGATATCGGGCATGCATGCACATGCCCCGGTGTGAGTTTTAAGCCACCAGGTCTGGGATTTGAACCGTGGTCAACTACGTGGCAGTCCAGTGACATAACCATTACATCATCTGCTGTTCCCACCAGTCTTGGTTCTTAACGTTTAAAATCTTCAGTGCATTTGCATCATACATGGAACACCATATTGGCCTCCTTGACCCTATCCTCAGATAGTCTAGGCTCCCAACAAGGAACAGCTGAAGATTCTGGCCTGTGACCATAGGCAGCAATTCTCAACAGTCAGTGGGAACCTTGGTCAAGTGCAAATGCCAGACAAAGGACTTGCAAGGATGCATCTTGCTACAGGATTTGTGAATCCTCCTGATGCAGTGGGTATGCATGTTGATTTTGGAAGCTTGCTTTCTCTTCAGTAGAAAATAATAACAATAATAATCTAACAGAGATACTAACAGAGTATCTAACAGAGTACTTTCTATGTGTCTGGTATTGTTTCAAACACTTTGCATGGATTCACTTATGTACATAATCTCCAACAACCCTGTGAAGTTAGTGTTTTAATATTCACTTTCAGATGAGACTGGAGAACAAATGGTTAAGTAATACACCCAAGTTACACTGGGCAAGAGGCGAGCCAGGATTCAAACCCAGGCTGCTGGATCCTAACTGATGTGCACAGGCTGGACAGAAATTGATAAGGATGCCAGTTATTAATATCAATCCTGCTCCGGGCGTCCACAAGACCCATGCCATCCAACCAAGAGAGCTGTCTATTCTCCCCCCTCTCTGAGCAGAAAAGGTATCTGATTAGGTCTGCAGTAGTGTGGGCCTCCTGTCTGAGTGCCTGGAATCAGTCCTGAACATCTGGAGAGCCTGAAGGCCTCGCTACATGGGGCACGCAGGGTGCCATCCATTTGACCCGGGGAGTGAACAACGGTTTCTGACCTAGGCTTTTTCGAAGATTGAGAGAGAGCATTTCAAGGCAGTCCCTTCAAATAATAATACCTTCAATCACACTTTAAAAAGGGTTATGACTGGCTCCTTAGCCTGGTGATTAAGGCAACTGGATCCAACATGGCCGACTGCACAGTCGAGCCTTAGACCTGGCAGCTTGAATGGTGCACGTGCCCAAAATCCTGAGAGGAGGGGAAGATGGAGAAGGGATTGCGCTATGACCATGCCCCCACTGGATGGTGCTTTCTTTCCCTTCTCTTTCTGGTGAGCACATGCACCCTCTGTGGGGGGGTGGGGGAAGAGGAGCCAGCAGGTGGCGTGGTGGTTGAGGCGCTGGACACTTCCACATGGCTGACCACGGTCTGAGTCCCGAACCTGGTGGCTTGCTTTCTCATTTTCCCTCTGTGTCTCTCTCTGGTCAAATTAAAATAAATGAATAAGTAAATAAAAATTAAATAAATAATTTTTTAAAAAAAGATATGAACTGCAACTTTTTTCTCAAGATTAGTTCCAAAGATGTTAAGTTGCCAGGGACCACCCAGCTAATATGAGTGAAGCTGAGATGAGTTCTGACATGATGATATTACTATTATTTGTAGAGGTGCTAGTTTATGAGATATTTGAATGTTTTTAAAGTATGTGATATTTATAGTAACTCTGGGAATAGATGGAAAGGATATATATACATATATATACATATATATATATATATATACATATATATATATATACATATATTATATTACATTTTTTATATGTATATATATATTTTTTTTTTTTTTTTTTTTTTTTTTTGCAGAGGTTTTTCTATAGGGTGTGTGTGCTCGCCAGAAAGACAGAGAGAGACAGAGAGACAGAAAGTGAGAAATCACCCTCCGGGGGGATGGCCACGCCACAATCCCTTCTCCTCCATTCTCCTCTCGGAATCTTGGGCACGCATGCACACGTGCTTGGCATGAGTTTAAGCCACTGGGTCCAGGACTTGAACTACAGTCAACTACATGGGAGTCCAGCGACATAGCTATTATGCCAACTGTTGGTCCCAAAAAGGATATTTTCATATCTATTTGACAGCTTTAGAAACTGATGTTCATTTGCGGTAAGTGATTTGCTTCAGCCCGGTAGCAGGATCTCATGTCCCATAGTGCCATCGAACGTGAAGGGAACATGATGCTTCTTGGGGAGCTGCATTTATCCCTAGAGGCACCAAGTCAGTGACAGGTAACGCTATATCCACAGGAATCTAACAGGAAACTACTAGAATACAGTCGTGATGGGGTGTGATGGGGGAATGTTCTGAAAAATGTGTCATTAGGTAATTTCACTGTCGTGGGGACCACACAGTGCCCGCTTCCACAAACTTGGGAGGCACAGCCACCCAGGCTCCATGCTAACCTGTCACGTGTTACTGTACTGAATACTGCAGGCAACTGTGACACCATGCTAAGTATTTTTGTATCTAAATATAGAAAAGGCACAGTTAGAATACTGTGTAAAAGATTAAAACAAGCCAAAAAAAACTCACCTCTATAGGCGCTTACCACGAATGGAACTTGTAGGGCTAGAGGGTGCTGGGGTAAGTCAGTGGCCGACTGAGTGTGAAGGCCTAGGGCGCTGCTGAGCACTACCACACGCTTTAGAAACACTGCGGACTTAGGCTACCCTCAATTTACAAATAAATACTTTCTCATTGAGTAATGAGTTAACCTTAGCTTGGTGTAATGTTTTTACTTCATAAACTTTTACATTTTTTAAACTTGTTACCTCGTCAGTAATAATGTCTTAAAATGCAAACATATTGTAGAGCTAACAAAAGTATTTTCTTTTTTTTTTCTTTTTTTTTTTGGAGAGGTTTTTGCTATAGGGCGCGTGTGCTCGCCAGAAAGACAGAGACAGAGAGACAGAAAGCGAGAAATCACCCCCCAGGGGGGATGGCCACGCTGCAATCCCTTCTCCTCCATTCTCCTCTCGGGATCTTGGGCATGCATGCACACGCGCCTGGCGTGAGTTTAAGCTACCGGGTCGGGGACGCGAACCGTGGTCGACTACATGGGAGTCCAGCAACATAGCCATTATGCTAACTGCTGGTCCCAAGTATTTTCTTTTTAAAAGCTTTTGCTATAGGGCACAAGTGCTTGCTGGACACATACAGAGACAGGGAAGAAAAGTGAAAAAGCACCTCCCAGGGGGGGATGGCCATGCTGCAAGCCCTTCTCCGTTCTCCTCTCGGGATTCTAGGCATGCATGAACTCGTGCCTGGCATGTTTTTCAAGCTGTCAAGTTGGAAGTCAAACCAGGCTGTTGGCCATGTGGGATCCAGCTGCCTGAACCTCAACGTCATCTACTGGCCCTCAGAAGTCTTTCCTTTCTTCCTCCCTTTCCTTTCCTTTCCTTTCCTTTCCTTTCCTTTCTTTCTTTCCTTTCCTTTTTTTGTTTTTAATTGACAGTAGGTGTGTGTGTTCCCCAGAGAGGCAGGAAAAGCACCATTCTATGGGGTGAATCCCTTCTCCTCCATTTCTGCATCCTGTCAGAACTTCGGGCATGCATGAACATGCACTTGGTGTGTTTTTGTAAGCTGCCAGGCCCAGGATTCAAACTTGGGTCAGCTGCATGGGATTCAGCCCCCCCTTAGCACTCGGCTACAGGCCGTCCTTCCTTCTTCCTCAACACTAGGCTAGGGGTAGCCTTCCTTCCTTCTGGTCTTTCTTTCTTCCTTGTCAGAGGACATGTGTGTTCGCCAGAGAAAGAGAGGAAAAGCGACAAAAGTACCCCCAAGGGGCACAGTTCTGCTGAAATCCCTTCTCCTCCATTCCTCCCTCCATTTGGAATTTTGGGCACACACACAAACATGCCAGGAGTGTTTTTTCAAGCTGCCAGATCTGGGACTTGAACCAGTAGGTGGCTGTGTGGGCTCCAGGCATGTTAAGCACCATGCCGTAGTCTGGAGCTGGCTTTTTTTTTTTTTTTTTTTTTTTTTAAACCCATATCCTATCAACTTTTTCTTTTTTTTTTTTTTTTTAATTTTTGGGGCCCGCAGTCTTTTCTCCCACATTTTCGTCTGTGGATTTGAGGCATGTTGTGCATAGTTTTCAAGCTGCGTTCCTGGACTGACACCAAGCAGTTGGCTATGTAGGATCCACCTGCTCCTAATCTTCATGCCAACTTCTGGCCGAGCCCTTTTTTTCTTTTTTTTTAGATTTTTGCCATAGGATACCTGCACTTGCGGGAGAAAGAGACAGGGAGGGAAAGTGAGAAATCACCCCTGCTTGGGGGTGGAGGGAGAGTGCCACACTGCAACCCCTTCTCCATCCCAAACTCCTCTCAGGATTTTAGGCACGCATGCACATGGGGACCAATGGGCCCTGTATTTTTTCAAGCCCTTGGCCGGACTCCAACCGCCAGTCAGCCTATTGGGACACAGGGCCTTAACCCCCACGCTCGCTGTTGACCCCAGATCTTTTCCTTTGTATTCAGTCTTCCTGCACTGGGGAGTTTCTGGCCAACAAGGCCTCTGTCAGTCATTTCCGTAACCCGGTGTCTCTTGACAAAAAATGTTCAGAACGTTTACATGAAGGGGTGCATTCAACAGGCGGCGTCCAGCTCGCCAAGCTCGGGTTCTCCGCCCCAATCAACCTCTCCTCTGTGTCCCCCCCCCGCCCCCCGTTATGCTCTCTGACCCGCTGCAAGGGACCTCTGACCCCCTCATCCGCAGCCCCACTCCTGCGCTGGGGGGCCGCGCCCAAGACAGAAACCAGATCGCACGTGCCGAGGCACACTGCTGGCTTCCTGTCCCTCAGAACCGCCTCCAGTCGCGACCAGGGCGCGGGTAGGGTGGCAGTCCTCCTTCAGATCCTCGGCAGCCCTGCGGGCCTACCTTATCCCCTTTGCTCAGGACCTGCCAGGGCCACGTCTCTACGCTCCCGAACAGCGAGTTCTTGATCACGCCCAGCATGCTGTCGCCGAAGGGGTCCGGACGCTCCTGCCGACTCGGGGCAGCGGGGGTGCAGGGGCGTGGAGCTGCGGGGCGAGTGTCGCGAGAGAGGAGAGCGCGCGGGGAGCCACCGGGCGGAGTCGCCTCGGGTCCCGCCCAGCGGAACCGCGCTCTGGAGCAGGCCTGGAAGAGGCAGGAGAGCGGAGGAGGCGCGGTGCTCCGCCTTCTTTGGGCTGCTCCCGGGGCGGTCTGGGAGGGTGCTGACCATTGACCTCTTCTTATGCAGAGTCTGACTTTGCAATTTCTCTCGAATGAGATTTAGTGAGCGGGAGTGTGAGTGGGAGTGGGGGAACTTCCTACAGTCTCCCTTCCCCCCACATACCCCATTTCTGCCCACCTCCGCGCCCCCCCTTCTGTACCTGGGCTGCACACTTCCGAGCCTCGAGCCTCCGATCCCCGCACCCCAGGGCTCTGTCCGGGCGGGTGCCCCAGCGTCGGGGTCTTTGCGTCCTTCCCCACAAGCCGATCCCTACACCTGCTTGCGGGACCTCCATCTACAGAGACCCTCGACCTCCTCTTGCCCTGCCCATCGCCTCTCATCTAAACAATCGAAAAAGCATCTCTCTTTTTTTTTTTGGAGAGATTTTTGTTATAGGGCGCGTGCGCTCACCAGAGAGATAGAGACGGAGAGACAGAATGTGAAAAATGACCCCCCCTCTCCAGAGAGGATGACCACGATGCAATCCCTTCTCTGTTCTTTTGGGATCTTGGGCACGCAGGCACAGACGCCAGGGGGAGTTTTAAGCCCCCAAGTCCGGGATCGAAAAAGCAGACTACGCGGGGGTCTGGTGATCTATCCATTATGCCGTCTGCTGGTCCCAGAAAAAGCATCTTAACTAGTTTCCTATTAACCTCTCACATTCCTATAGTACTTGTAATCCGAGATTATAAATGGCCTTCTAAAGTATGGTTTCACTTATTACTCCTTCAATGAAAAAATCTCCCTTCCGATTTTATTACCATGTATTGAGTTGAGTGCCTGCTCTATGCCAAGCATTTTGGGGATATGACCTCTACTCCTCACAGGACTAAAAGGGTTTTGTAGTCATTTAACAAAGATTTAACAAAGGAGGAAACTGAGGCTCAAAATAACTACGTAACTCTTGGGCAATCAACAACCGGCTTGCTGCTCGGTCAGGATTTGAACCTTGTGTGGTGTCAGTGTCCACATGCTGATTACACCGGTCACACCCACCTTTTGCAGATAGGCATTTACATCCAGCGCTGCTTTCCAGACAGTTACTCGTGTTTCCACCTCTGTGCCACACTGATCCCTCCATCAGGGTGAAATTAGACTTTCTGACGGTATGCCTCAAACGCCCTATCTCCAAGAACACTGTCTGGTCCTGTCTGAGCTACTAGATGCACGGTTTAGTTGTCTGCCCACATGCAGATTCTGTGTGCACCTTTCACCCACTGGCAACCTCACGATTTGAAATTTGACTACTGGTTTTTCTAACATGGATGCTGCTCTGAAGCAAGGCTGGGGCGGCTGATCTGGAGAACAGGGAGGCTGAACGTGGGCTAGGCAGGGACAATCAATAACAGTGGAATGGACGTCTAGTTTTGCAGTAACAGATATTAACTTCATTAACTACGCCTAAAAAGGATTTACTTTTTGGCAAGTATTTGTTCACTGCCGTAACTCTAAAATGCTGCTGATTGTAAGAGCCCATATTTCTCCTGCTTGCAGCCACGTCTCCTTTATTACGAACTAATCTCTTTAAGGGCAAAGATCTTTTTCTTAAGGAAGAAAATTTCCCTTACTAGCCACACCTGGGGGTTGCGTAATAAATGTGGAATGATTAACAACATTTTTTTTTTGAGAGGTTTTTGCTATAGGGCACGTGCGCTTGCCAGAAAGACAGAGACAGAGAGACAGAAAGCTAGAAATCACCACCACCCCCCCTCCCCGCGAGGGGTATGGCCACGCTGTAATCCTGTCTCCTCCATTCTCCTCTCAGGATCTTGGGCATGCGTGCACATGCACCCGGAGTGAGTTTAAGCCACCGGGTCCGGGACTCGAACCACGGGTGGACTACTTGGGAGTCCAGTGACATAGCCATTATGCCAACTGCTGGTCCCATTAATAACAAATTTTAATATTAGATCTAATTATCTACTGCAGTCACTAAACTAGGAACAGTGAAATTATACCTGGTGCCTGCTTACCTAGACTGACTCCATCTCGTTAAAATAAAAAGCTGGTTTTCTCTCAGCCTGATACTCTGTTTGAAATTTTTCACAGAACTCCAAGGAGACAAATGGCCAACCTGGAACTTGGAATACTAAGGGATGCCCTCCCCAGCCTCAAGCTGAAACTCCTGTCTTAGAAGATGGATCATTTGATTGTACCCCTCAGCTAAGACCGAAACTCCTGTCCCAAAGACAAATTATTTGATTGTGACCCAGCTAAAAATTAACCCGAGCTATGCTTTCCTACACTTCTCTATCAATGGCCGTAAGCCACACAGCATCCTCCTTCTCCTATAAAAACAGCCCTAAATCGAATGACCGATCAAATATATTCTTTCATGTCTTCCTTCCTGATGGGGCCACACTGTGATACATTTTCTTTTCCTTTCTCATCAACAATTTTGCCTCTCTCTCTGTTTTGTTGAGAAGCGAGGGGTTTGACCTGCTTTGAGTTTTCGTACTCTTGGTGTAAAGACCCTTGTCTAACAACAAAATGGGAAATAAAAAACATTTGGGAGTTAGAAGACACTGGGTTAGAAGATCTGATTCCAATCCAGCACGATGGATGGATGTGATGGTATTTCTCCCGCACAGTTCCTAACCCCCGCAGGGCTCAGTTTCTTCAGATGCGATGTTAAGGTAATTAATGTCACCTCACCGTGCAGTTGAGATGACTAAAGGCACTTAGGAATATTTTAGGAATAACGTATTATGATGAAGCAGAATGCTCTCTTAAGAGAGCACTGTGGACGTACACTAGTAACGGCTCACCCAATCCTCTTTGGCCAAGTTCACTGTGTTATCAGGAACTGAACACTGCTGCTTCCAGAGCATTGCATGGATGTGTCATGTTCAAGTGCAGATTGTTTGGTGTTCTCTCTTACTTCCTTCCTTGCCAGAGAGAAACAGACAGAGAAACAGTGACAGAGGAGAAAGCAACTTCCATGGGGAATGGTCACACTGCAGTCCTGTCTCCATTGCTTTCTGTTTTTGAGATTTCAGGCCTGCATGCACGTCCACCCAGTGTTTCTCAAGCTGTCTGGTCTGAGACTCAAACCCTGAGGTTGGCAATGAGGGATCCAGCGACCTTAATCACCAGGCCATGGAGCTGGGTCTTGGTGTTTTTCTTTATCTAAAGACCACGATGTGTTGTGAGATAGTTTCTTTTGCAAGTTACTAGGTATTTTCATTGAATGATAATATTCCATCCAAACGGCAAGTTATAAAGAAAATGGAATTTGTTGATCTTACAAAGCTAGCAAAAAATGAGAGCCAGCCCTCGGGGCATGTAGTCGGCCCTGCCAGCACCATGGCCTGGTGGAAATGGCAACATGTCCCTGACCCTGGAAAGTGAGGGTCTTTGATACTAGTAAGAGGGTTACAATAGGTATAAGTCATTCTGAAAGAGTTTACAGTGGACAGAGATAGCAGAGACCAGTCTCATGGAGAGAGGGAGGGGATAGGACTGGGTGAAAGCCTGTTATTGAGTGTGTATGTGCTCTATACACAAGATGTTATATGCTTTGTTTATACAGTAATTATAAGAATAACATATGATGAGGAGGCAACATTTGGTATGAGCGGGATCATGATAACACTCCTCCAAGACTGGGTATGAGCCAGTAAGCATCACCTAAGTGCTCTATTTGAGCTATGTCACTTAACCTTCATGATAACCTTGAAGTCGGCAGATGAGGAAGCTACGCAATGTACCCTAGAGCAGGCAGCTAGTAAAGGTGAGGCTGGGGTTTCAACAGAGGTCCTGAAGGCCCAGAGCCTTGATGCTCTAAAGGGGACTCTAAGTACCCAGCAATGTAGGACATGGAGTGTAAGCCAAGCTCCCGCAGAAGTGCCAAAGTCCACTTTGAGGAAACAGACTTTAAAGGAAATTTTCCTTTTGGATATATATGATAATTCCCTCTCTGCAAAAAGTGTTCGTGAAACCAACATGCTTTCCTGAGTCAGCAGAGTTTGGTGGCCACTCTCAGAGGAGATTTGCTGAGCGAAGAAGGTTCAAGTTCTTTGTGGTTACCTTTGGCTGGCCTTGATTCTTACCTTTATTCTTCTTTTGAGTTAAAGCTCAAAAACATATTTTTCACTGAGGGTGTGCTGTTGTGGACAATCTTTATCCCCAAGCAGGACTGAGTCATGGAACCTTTGTTCCATTGTTGTATTCTATTGTAGCCAGGTGCTAAAGAAAAAAAAAAGAAAATTATGACACTTGCTGTAGATGTTAGTTAGCAAGTAAGGAAGGTAAGAAGGTAGACTTTATTCAAAGTCAGACTATCTTGTGTGAAGGGAAAGTTTATCTGGAAAAGAAATTGCTATACAAAATTTTTTAAAAAGTAGGACCAGCAGATGACATAATGGTTATGTTGCTGGACTCCCACATAGTCGACCAGGGTTCAAGTCCCGGACCCAGAAGCTTAAAACTCACATCAGGCATGTATATGTGCATGCCCAAAATCCTGAGAGGAGAATGGAGGAGAAGGGATTGTGGCATGGCTATCCCCCCCGGGGGGTAATTTCTCTCTTTCTGTCTCTCTGTCTCTCTCTGTCTTTCCGGTGAGTGCATGTGCCCTATAGCAAAAATCTCTCTTAAGAAAGAAAGAAATTGCTACACAAAATTTTTTAAGAAGTGGGACCAGGAGATGGCATAATGGTTATGTCACTGGACTTCCACATAGTTGACCATGGTTTAAGTCCCAGACCCAGCGGCTTAAAATTCATGTTGGGCACAATTGCGTGTGTGCCCAAGATACTGAGAGGAGAACGGAGGAGAAGAGATTGCAGTATGGCTGTCCCTCCTGGGTGGTGATTTCTTGCTTTCTGTCTTTCTGTCTCTCTGTTGAGCACATGTATCCTACAGCAAAAATCTCTTTAAAAAAAAAAAGTACAGAAAAAATAAGGGCCAGGGGCCAACAGGTGGCATAGTGGGTAAGGTGCTGAACTCCCATATGGTCGACGGTGGTTTGAGTCCCGGTCCTGGGCGCTTGAAACTGGGCTCCTGGGCTCCTGTGTGTGAGAGGTTTTCCTGTCAAAAGCCTGAGAGGAAACTGGAGGAGAAGGGATTGAAGTGTGGCCATCCACCCGGAGGGTGATTTCATTTCCTGTTTCTGTCTTTCTGATGAGCATACGTGCCCTATAGCAAAAATCTCTCTCTCAAAAAAAGAAAGGCCAGAGAATTGTGGGGACGAGGAGGTGGCTGACCAGCCTGTGTACCGGTTATGTCTGGTTGCTCTCTGTTGGCTACGTGACAGTTGACTATATGACTGACTGTCGTGACCGTCACAAGATGTTTTTTCTCCAGATTGGCCCAGGTTTGCAGTCTCCCTTAGGCTGATCACGTCCTGCTGAACAGACAGCACTGCTAATAGGTGCTGCAGACCGCTTCTGCTGATGGGCCTTCATCCAGTCTGTCCTCTCCCCGATCTCCGTGAGACCGTCCTCTGCTGTCTCTGTCCAGTGTAAACTCGTTCAGAATGACTTACCTAGATTGTAACCCTCTTATTAGTATATCAAAGACCCTTGCTTTTCTAGGGTCTGCAGACATGTTGCCATTTTTTATAGGGCCATGGTGCCGGTGGGGCTGACTGCACGCCTCAGGGTCTGATGCTCATATTGCGTTAGCTTTGTAAGATCAATAAATTCCAGTTTCTTTATAACTTTCAATTTGCAGTTGTCTTTTTCAGTTCAATACTCAATAGGAAAAGGGATCACTGGCATGCTATGGGGGGAGAGTGTTGGACTCCGCTGTGAATACAAGGAGAAGTGGGAATTTAGTCAAGGGAGGGTGTTGGTGGGTGGGGAATTTCTAAGAGGAAACCAGGTTATGGGGGGATTCTGGCTAACTTGACACAATAGGATTCCTGCTGAAGACAGGCCAGGAGGATGGTAGTGGGTGAGAAACCCAATAATATATCAAAAGTGACCAGATAGTCTAGAGTGGGGGTTGTGGCAAAGCTGTCCCAGCAGGATTCTTGCTAACACCGGACAATGCTAAGGGGGACACAGAAGCCCAGGGCCCAGGGCCAGTGAAGGAGAGAGATTAGATCAGCCTGGTGGCGTTTGGTTACAGAGAATCTTTGTCACAGGCAGATGAGGATGAGCCATTTCTCCTTCGATCTCTTCTACTTTCAAAATGAATTTTTATTCATTGTTTTAAAATCACGCACATTTAAAAATCAGCATTTTATTTTACTATGCCTATGACTTTGTGACTATGTTAACAATACCGCCAATAATATTACTGCAGTAAAAGTAGTTTTCGACATCCTTAAGTCCTCACTATATAATAATAACTTAGTTTTTCCAGAGAGAAAAAGCCACTCCACTTTTTTTTTGGCTTTTTAAAAATTATTATATTTTTAAAGAGGCAGCTGTTCCTTTCCTGAACCATATTCTTCCCTTCATATTTCAGGAGCCATCTGTTAGGGCTTGCAGCGCCGGACAAATCGAGGGTATAAGCATACATCTCGGATGTGATACCTATTCAGATTCAAAGTTAAGAATTGTTCCAAGCCCAAGTCATATCCTCCATGAGGACAGATCCATACTTTCTCTGATCTGTATACCAGTAGTAGGGAGAGTGGGGTCAATCCCTTCTCTTTTCTAACTGGGCAGCAGTTCTTCACTCTCCCAGATGTGCATGGAGCCTCCCACAACCTCACCAACAGTGGGCATCAGCATGTTGACGGGTTCAGTAAGGCAGGAATCTCCAGGACATCGCTGCATGTAGGACTTGACTCCACAGGGAATCGACACAGCAAGCCTGGTTCACTAATGGTGTCTGTCTGTCTCTCAGGAGCTTCTGGGATATCTTCTCCAAATTCATAGAGAGTTCCGTCTTCTTTCTTTATATTGTGCTCTGTCAGCCACACTACAGCATCTGAATAGTTGATCCATTTGAAGGGCCATTTAGGGGGTTTAAAGTTTGGGTTCAGATTGTACACTGTGCCGGCTGCAGGTGGTTTCAAGACTCTGTCTACCACATCACAGACCAAGTCCTCTAATCGGTTCAAGAAAGGGCACTCGGCCTCCACATGAGTGTACTCAGCCAGGTGCCTTTGTGTTCTGGACTGTTCTGAGCTGCTCGACTGTGCAATCCAGAAACATCTCCCAGGGCTGGGATGCAGGTCTCCAGGTACAACTGAGAAGTCTGAGTCAGAAATGCCTCTTCCCCAAAATAGTCGCACTTACAGAGGGTAGCTCCCCTTCCACTTGAGTTTGCACTAACTTTGGGGGAGTAACTTCACAGTACCCTTTATGGAAGAAGTGATCTGTTTTTTTTTTTTTTTGAGAGTTTTTTGCTATAGGATGCGTGCACTAGCCAGAGAGAGAGAGACAGAAAGACAGAAAGAGAGAAATCACCCCCTGGGGGGACGGCCACGCCGCAATCCCTTCTCCTCCATTCTCCTCTCAGAATCTTGGGCACGCATGCACACGTGCCCAGCGTGTTTTAAGCCACTGGGTCCGGGACTCGAACTGTGGTCGACTACGTGGGAGTCCAGTGACACAGCCATTACGCTAACTGCTGGTCCTGAAGAAGTGATCTTGAAAGCACCTGGTGACCATGGACCAAAATCTCTGTAGATTTTGGACATGTTTTCTCCTCGGATCATCATGTGTCTGTTGTTGAGCTGGACGTCCACATCGGGCTCCTCGTTGACCTTGTTATCAGCTCCTCCAGCAGGGGCCAGCCCAGTTAGTTCCAGAAGTCACAGTTCAGCTCAGGACCAGCTGGAGCCTGCTTCCCCTTGGGGGTAAGATTCAGCGTTCCATATCCTGCAACGCTACTCTTAGTGGACAGCACTCCTGCATTGTAACATAGACGCAACTCATCCGACAAGACACTCGGAAGATAACCTGTTCCATCCCGTAGCACCAGAAAATGTCACATTCGCTCCTCACCTGCGCAGCCTGTGGACCCAGCCAAACACCTTTACTCTTTGATCCTTCTAATTCACGAATCTTCACACATTCCTCACTTTTCTGTTCTTCTGTGTTTTTGCATGTTTGTGATTACATTTATTTCTAATCTACAGCCTTCCCCACTCGACAAAATGTATTCAGCCAAGCAAGTCCCGATACCGGAAGACTTAGACTGTTTTTAATCGTGACCTTCTTTGCTTCTTCAAGGTTCTTTTCTCTTCGCATGTTATCTTTTGCCCCTTTCTTTTTGCAGGACTCATTCTTTATTTGTTCCCTGTGCCACATTTTAAAAATGTTAATGTTCTTCATCTGTGATGTAGAAATAACATCCCACCTCTCATTACCTTTGTGTGAATCTACATAAATGATAGGAAATGTTTCTTTTCCTACTCTCATCAAAACCTTTAGGCCTGTTTTAAAAGGTTTCTCCTGTTTCCACCTCCTGTAGCATCATTTCCTTCTTGATCTGAGATGTACAGCTCTGTTAGCACCATCCCTGCAGTCGCCCTGGTCACCTCCAATGACATAGTCCATGACACTGCCACCACCTTATCACCCCAACGTGCAGCCGCCGAAAAAGCCACTCTTAAAATGCTGATAAACCAAGTTTCTGAGCCCGAAAAGCTGAGGCTGAGAACTAGGCTCAGGACTGTGGTGAATCAGAGGAGAGGCCTAGGCTGGGGATGTAGACGTGAAAGTCATTGACATCCTTGGAATCGATACCTTAGAAGTGATGACGCGCCCCAGGTAGAGTACGTAGAAGAAAAAAGGGAGTCTGGTGGGTGGACAGTGGCACAGTGGTGGACCACACTAGTCTGTGAAGCTGACCCACGTGGGAAGGTTCTGGGTTTGTGGCCAGAGACCTCACACGCATGCCTGTGAGCTGGGCTGCTGAAGCTGGAGGTGGATCGTGGCCTCAAGACCCTGTTGAGGTTTTTTTTTTTTTTCCTCTCTCTCTCTCCTCTCTCTCTCTCCTCTCTCTCTCTCTTTCAGTCTACTTCTCTCTCTTATGGAATAAATCAACTTTAAAAAGAAAAAAGTAAAGGGAGTGTAGGACAGGAGTCTGAGGAATGCCAGCGTTCAGAGGACAGGCAGTGGGAGTCAGGTGCCCCAAGGAGAATGAGAATAAATAATGGCGTAGGAAGGGCACGTCCATGGAGCCTTGAGGCAGGAAGCCAAGAACAGAACATGTCCCGAGGAATGATAGAGAAAGCGGCCAAGAAGTCAAGTGAGAAAGAGGCTGGCAGGTGTCCTTTCGATTTAGCAAGATGCCTCCGCACTATCAACAGGTAATAAACTATTTCTGTGTCCCCCGATAGCATGTTTCTCTGTTTGTTCTCATGCTATCCTTCTCTATGCTCTTCCCTTCTCCCGCCCCGCTCCACACTGTCTTCAGCATCTCTAACTATTTTCACTGCTTTTATGCCCTCCAATATTTTGATCTCTACCATAAAGTGCAGAGAGTTGGTAAATATTAAGTGGATACAAACAATATCTTTCCTTTCATATCCTAGCTGGTTTCACTCAGTAATATCCTCCATATCTGGCCACTTTCTACCAAATGCCAGGGTTGACACTGTTTGGTTGTTAAGAGGTGGAGAGAAACATACCCACAACAGTTAAAGGAGGAGGTGGTGTCAAGATAGATTTTTGTTTTTTATTTTCACACGGAAGAGATTAAGAAAAATCTAATTTTGCAAAGAAGGACATAGGAAGAAGAGCGATGTTAAAAACTTAGAAGCTGACTGGCCTAGTGGTCTAGTGGTTAAGGGGACTGGATCCCACATAGCTGACCGTGGTTAGAGTCCCAGTGCTGGGCAGCATGTGTGTGTGCACGCCTCAAATCCCAACTGGATGGAGAACGGAGGAAAGGGACTACAGCATGACCACGCCTTGGTGGGGAGTGCTTTGACCCTCTCCCTCTCCTTCTCTCTCTATTTGTCTCTCTCTGACAAACACACCTACCCTCTGACAGCTTAAAATAAAAAAAGAACATTAGTGGAATACTGTTAAAATTGGAATAATGACCATAGATTAGCTAAAAGTATTATATGAATGTTAAATGTCCTGAAATTGATGACTGTATTGTGGCTGTGTAAGAGAATATCTTTGCTCTTTGGAAATATACTCTGAAATATTAAGGGGATAAGAGGAAATTATATATGCAACCTAAGATCAAATAATGTAGAGATAAATGTTAATACACACACACAACCTACTTTTTTTATTAAGAGATTTTTGCTATGGCACTCACCAGAGAGACAGAGAGAGACAGAAAGTGAGAAATCACACCCCAGAGGGTAAGGCCATGCCACAATCCCTCCTCCATTCTCCTCTCAGGATCTTGGGCACAAGCACTTGCACCAGTATGAGTTGTAAGTGTCTGGGTCTGGGACTTGAACTATGGTCGATTAAGTGGGAGTTCAGCAGCATCACCATTAAGCCATCTGCTAGTCCCCAATCTACTTCTTTTTTTTTTTTTTTTTTGGAGAGGTTTTTCGCTATAGGGCGCGTGCGCTCGCCAGACAGACAGAGAGAGACATAGAGACAGAAAGCGAGAAATCACCCCCCAGGGGGGATGGTCACGCCGCAATCCCTTCTCCTCCATTCTCCTCTCGGGATCTTGGGCACGCACGCACACGTGCCCGGCGTGAGTTGTAAGCCACCGGGTCCGAGACGCGAACCGCGGTCGACTATGTGGGAGTCCAGTGACATAGCCATTACGCTAACTGCTGGTTCCCCCCAATCTACTTCTTTAACCTAGTATTTTAGGATCGTCCTTCTAGTTTACTGTACCCCAGTCATATCCGTCTCCTCCATACTCCTTAAGAATGTAAGCATGTTCTGTAATAGAGTAGGGCTTTAGCATTCATCATTTCCTCTGTTGGTAATGTTCTTCTAGAAATTCATTTGAGTGGGTCCTTTCGTAATTTAGGTCTCAGATCATCTTTTCAGAGAGTGTCTCTCTAACTAACCAACCTAAAATGTTCTTTCTCCCCTAGAGAACTTATTTTCTGAAAGTTTTTGGTCTTTGAAAACATTATGATGTATTTCTGCAGAGAAAAATGTGTTATGACTTTCCCAACAACCCAATATTTAATTAATTTATTTCTATACTCTTTTCCACTTTTGTCTGTTTCTTCCTGCCAGAATGTACATGTTATAGGAAGAAGGACCTTGATCACAAGTCTGTACTTAGTACTTAGAGTAATGCCAGAAAATAAGCTTTCAGTATATTACATATTTGTTGAATGAATGAAGGCAGGATAAGGGTTGCATTGTATAACAGGGGGAGTTAATTCTAGGAGGAAAGTTGACAATATAAACACAGTTATTGGAGATTCTGTGTGTGTGTGTGTGTGTGTGTGTGTTAGTATCTAGCATTCCATCCTACTGCAACTACATTTATTTTAGAAGGGAGGTACATTTAAAGGGAGTAGGGGGAGAGAAAGCATGGGGAAGGAAAATGTGTAAATTATGCTTATCTGAAGTTTTGAGGTTAATGAATCAGCAATTTTGGAGAAAAAGAGGAATCGAAAGAGAGGAACTCAATTGTCATGTTCAGAAATCAATTATAATGTCAGTTGTTTCATTTAGATGACATAGTCCACATAAAAATTGCAACTAGAGGGACCAGCAGTTAGCGTAATGGCTATGTCGCTGAACTCCCATGTACTTGACTGCGGTTTGAGTCCCGGACCCGGTGGCTTACACTCATGCTGGGTGCGTGTGCGTGCATATGTGCCCAAGATCCCAAGAGGAGAATAGAAGAGAAGGGATTGCAGCATGGCCATCCCCCTGGGGGATGATTTCTCGCTTTCTATCTCTCTGTATTTCTGGCAAGTGCATGTGCCCTATAGAAAAACCTCTAAAAAAATTAAAAAAAAAATTAAAAATTGCAGCTAGAATGGTAGGAAGATCTAATACTCACTACATCTCTATGCACATATTGTCCTTTTTTAGGGGGAAAATTCCCCCTTTTATCTTATTTAGTACAATGCTATAATATTTCCATTGTTTGGGATCAGAACTTGGATGTGGTCTTTGGCTTTCTTTATCCTTATTTCTTTCTTTCTTTTTTTTTTTTTTGAGAGAGATTCTTGCTATAGGTGCATGCACTTGCCAGAGAGACAAAAAAATAGAGAGAAATCACACCCTAGGGGGATGGCCACGCCGCAATCCCTTCTCCTCCATTCTCCTCTTGGGATCTTGGGCATGCAAGCACATGTGCCCGGAGTGAGTTTAAGCCACCAGGTCTGGGACTCGAACCCCGGTCGCCTACATGGGAGTCCAGTGACATAGCCATTACGCTAACTGCTGGTCCACACTGTTTATTTCTTTTTTCTTCTCACTTTTCAGCTGTGTAGATTCCAAATTATGGATCTGCCAGAATTTACTTAATAAGTAGGCTATCAATGGGCATTTACATTGGTTTCAATCTTTTGATAATGAAATAATGCTGTGGATGAATGACCTTCTACATACTTCATTTTCTATGTGTACAAGTATTATCTGAAGAAAAATACCCTGGGCCAATAGATGTGTTAATTTAAAATTGGGATAGATATTTCTACATTGTCTTCTATATAGGCTGGTAAATTCACCAGTGAAGCCATCTGGGCCTTGTGATTTCTTTTGGAAGGCTATTAATTATTGATTCCTCTTCTTCTTTTTTTTTTTAAAGAGAGTTTTGCAATAGGGTGCGTGCACTCACCAGAGAGACAGAGAGAGATAGGGAGACAGAAAATGAGGAATCACTCCCCAGGGTGGATGACCATGCCACAATTCCTTCTCCTCCATTCTCCTCTCCAGATTTTGGGCACGCACATTCGTCTGGCCTGAGTTTCAAGCTACCAAATCTGGGACTTGAACTGTGATTGGCCACAGCCTTAAGCACCACACCACATGCTGGCCCAATTATTGACAATTTTTTTTAAGAATTTTTTAAAAATTTAACTTTATTTATTTATTTTAATTTGACGAGAGAGAGAGAGAGAGAGAGAGAGAGAGAGAGAGAGAGAGAAAAGCCACCAGGTCTGGTACTCAAACCATGGTCGGCCATGTGAGAGCCCAGCACCCTTAACCACCATGCCACCTGCTGGCCCCAAGTTCATGATTCTTTAAGAGTAATTTATTTCTCCTTGTCTGAGTTTTGAAAGTTTGTGTCTTTCTAGGAATTAACACATTTCACCTAAGTTATCAAATTTATGGACCTAGAGTTATTCATGGTATTCCATTATTATCCTTTATTGTGTGTGGGATCAAAACCAACGACCCCTTTTCATTCTGACATAGGCGGTTTGTATCTTCTCTTTTTCCTTAGTTAGCTTGGCTAGGGGGTTATGAATATTTCAAAAAACCTGGCTTTGGTTTTATTGATTCCCTCTACTGTTTTCAACTTAATTGATTTCAGTCTTCACTTTTACTATTTCTTTTGTTCTTCTTGCTTTAAGATTAAGCTAATTTTCTCTCTCTCATTTTCTAAAATGGAAACTTAGGTTATTACTCATAGGTCTTTCAACTTTTCTAATACATGCACTAAATTTCCCTATAATCACTGTTTTGGTTACATCTCACAATTTTGTTACGTTATATTTTTATTTTCATTTAGTTCAAAATACATATTTTTTCAATTACCAGAGGGTGTTTAATTTGTCAGAGAGAGACAGAGAGACAGGGATGGGTGGGGGGAAGTATCCCTAAACAAGGCATGGTCGTACCATAATCCCCTTCTCTATTTCTCCATCCTGTCAGGATGCGGGGCATTCGCGTACATGTGTCAGATGTGCTTTTCAAGCCACCAGGACCAGGATTTGAACCATGGTCAGCCATTTGGGATCTGGCTCCCTTAATTGCTGGCCCTAGTTCAAAAATTTTTGCTATGGGATATGTGCACTCACTGGAGAGAGAGTAAGAGAGAAGAGAGAAGATGAGAAAGCACCTCCAGTGGGGATGGCCCTGCGGTCCTTATAACCCCTTCTCCAGTCTCCTCTCCGGGTTCTGGACATGCACACATATTTCTACTGTGTCTCTTTAGCTACCAGGTCCAGGACCTGAACCACTCAGTAGGCCACAAGGATCCAGCCACCCCAACTCCCACACCACTAGCTAACCCATAATTCAATATCTTTTCACATTTACCTTTTTTTTTTTTTTTTGAGAGGTTTTCGCTATAGAGCGTGTGCGCTAGCCAGACAGACAGAGAGAGACATAGAGACAGAAAGCGAGAAATCACCCCCCAGGGGTATGGTCACGCCACAATCCCTTCTCCTCCATTCTCCTCTCGGGATCTTGGGCACGCACGCACACGCGCCCGGCGTGAGTTTTAAGCCACTGGGTCCGGGATGTGAACCACGGTCGACTACGTGGGAGTCCAGCGACATAGCCATTACGCTAACTGTTGGTTCCCTTTTCACATTTATCTTGAAACTTATTCTTCTACCCATATGCTACTTAAAAGCATGTTGCTTAATTTCCAAATATATGTGGGTGGTTGTGGTGGTTTCAGCTATCTTTCTATTATTGATTTCTTTCTTTCTTTTAAAGAATTATTTATTTAATTTTATTTATTCATTTATTATCACTTTTTAAATTTGATCAGAGTGAGACATAGAGGGAAAGAGAGAGAGAGAGAGAGAGGGAAAGTGTGAAAGCAAGCCATCAGGTCCAGGACGCCAATGGTGGTTGGTTATGTGGGAGTGTCAAGCGCCTTAACCACCACGCCACCTGCTGGTCCCCTCTATTATTGATTTCTAATTGAATTCCTTGTGGTCTAATATATTCCTTTGTATGATTTCTATTCTTTTAAATTTGCTAAGGTATAGCCCTAAACACATCCATATATGTATGATCTATATTGGACATGTTTCCAAATTTATGAGTGCCAGATGAGGATGTGTGTGTGTGTGTGTGTGTGTGTGTGTGTGTTTGGAGAGGTTTTTGCAATAGGGCACGTGTGCTCACCTGAAAGAGAGAGAGACAGAGAGACAGAAAGCAAGAAATCACCCCCCCATGGGGGATGGCCACATTGCAATCCCTTCTCCTCCATTCTCCTCTCAGGATTTTGGGCACGTACACACACGCGCCTGGCGTGAGTTTAAGTCACCAGGTCCGGGACTTGAACCGTGGTTAACTACATGGGAGTCCTGTGACATAGCCATTATGCCAACTGCTGGTCCCAAGATGAGGATGTGTTATCCAAAGATAACAGAAAGGGGTTAGCAGGTGGTTAAGGCACTGAATTCTCACGTGATCGACTGCAGTTCTAGTCCTGGACCCGGAGGCTTCCTTTCTCATTCTCCCTCTCTCTCTCTGGTCAAGTTGATTTGTGTGTTTGTGTGTGTGTGTGTATTCTACTTATAATACCTGTGTTTCTTTTCTTTTCTTTCTTTCTTTCTTTCTTCTTTTATTTATTTATTTATTTATTTATTTATTTATTTATTTATTATTATTTTTTAGGTTTTTGACATAGGGCCCATGCACTTGCTAGAGACAGAGAGCAGGAAAGTGAGAAATCACCCCCCAGGAATGATGGCCATGCCACAATCCCTTCTTTTCCATTCTCTTTTGGACATGCACACATATGAGCCTGGTGTAATATTTTTCTTTGTTTTAGGGTTTTTTCTATAGGGCATGTGTCTGTACCAGAGAGAGACAGAGAGGAAAAGTGAGAAATCACCCCACTGGGGGGATGACCATGTCACAATCCCTTCTCCTCCATTCTCCTCTCAGGATTTTCTGGGCACACACATACATGCACCTGGTGTGACTTTCCAGCCACCAGGTCTGGAGTTTGAACTGTAGTTGGCCATATGGGAGTCCAGCGCCTTAGCCACTATGCCATCTACTATCCACTGGCATGATTTTTTAAGCTGCCAGCCCCAGGACTTGAACTATCAATGGCCATGTGGGAATCCAGGGCCTTAACTACCACGCCACAAGCCGGCAGGTAGCATGGTGGTTAAGGGTGCTGGACTCCCACATGACTGACTGCAGTTCAAGTACTGGACCCTGTAGCTTTCTTTCTTACTTTCTCTCTCTCTCTCTCTCTGTCCCTCTCTGGTCAAATGAAAATAAATGAATAAAGTTAATTATCATGCCACCTGCTGGCCCACACTGGTATTTCTTAAGATAATGCCAGTTAATACTCTACAACAGCCATTGATAAAGTTAGCATACTGAGTCTTCACCTCGCACCTTATGTTAGTTCATAAGGTCTGCTTAACAGAATATCATAAACTAGTTGGCTTAAGGAATAGAAATGCATTGTCTCACAGTTCCCAAGGCTAGAAGCTCAAGATCCAGGGGTTGGCAGGCTTGATTCCTTCTGAGGGCAAGAGGGGGTGATCTGTTCCAGGCCTCTCCTAAAGCTTCCAGTGGTCTCAGACATTTCTTGGTTGTAGATCACCTTCTCTCTGCGTCTTTGCACCACCTTCCCTCTGTGCATGCCTATATTTGTGTCAAATTTCCACTCTTTGCAAGGAGGCAACCATACTGGTTTAGGGCCCACCCTAATGACTTCTTCTTCTCTTTTCTCCTTCTTCTTCTTCTTCTTCTTCTTCTTCTTCTTCTTCTTCTTCTTCTTCTTCTTCTTCTTCTTCTTCTTCTTCTTCATTAGCTTATTTAACTTTAAATTTGACCAGAGAGGGGTAGAGTGAGATAGAGAGAGAGGGAAAGTGAGAAAGCAAGCTGCCAGGTTCGGGACCTGAACCACAGTTGGCCATGTGGGAGTCCAGTGCTCTTAACCACTATGCCACCTGCTGACTCTTCACCATATTTTTTTTTTTTCAGTTTTTTTTTTCATAGTTTTTCTTTTATCTTTTTTTTTTTTTTTTTTTTTTTTTTTTTTTGCTATAGGGCGCATGCGCTCGCCAGACAGACAGAGAGACAGAGAGACAGAAAGTGAGAAATCACCCCCTCCCGGGGGGGGGGGGAATGACTATGCCGCAATCCCTTCTCCTCCATTTTCCTCTTGGGATCTTGGGCATGCACGCACACGCGCCCAGCGTGAGTTTTAAGCCACCGGGTCCGGGATGCGAACTGTGGTCGACTACGTGGGAGTCCAGCGACATAGCCATTACGCTAACTGCTGGTCCCCTCACCATATTTTTTTGAAAAGAAGTTTATTTATTTTTTCAGAGAGAGAGTGAGCACCCTCAATAGGGTCTTGATGCTTCGATCCATCCCCAGCTTAGCCATGACCCATCAGCACACACCTGTGTGCTTGGTGTACTCAGAGGAATCTCTCAACTTGAACCTGGAACCTTCCCATGTGAGTCAGCCTCAGAGAGCACCACCATCTACTCCACCACCATCTAGCCCCCAATGAATTCATCTGAATTGGATCATCTGCAAAGGCCCTATTTACAAATAAGACTATGTTCACAGATACTGCGAGTTTGGGTTTCATCTCTCTTTTGGGAATACAATTCAACCCATAATATTTTTTTCACAATGAGATTTTAGACTATATTACCTGCCTTCCTACTGTTGACCTTTGAACTGTTAAATATACTTCTGATTTTGTTATTAATCTATTATTTTGCTGTTGTATCTTTTGCTCCTGATGTTAGATGATGACAATATCAGATTACTCGCTACTTCCTACCTTACTCCTTTCTCGCCTCTCAATTTTTTTGTTGTTATGTTATATACACATTGCAGTGGTTTATAACATCCACATTTTCTTCTTCTTTTTTTTTTTTTTTCAATTTATAGAGGGCATGTGTGATTACCAGAGTAAGACAGAGAGAGAAAGAGAGAGAGAGAGAGAGAATCTTCCAATGGGGAATGGGCGCACTATAATCCCTTCTCCCTTTCTCCATCCTGTCAGAATTTGGGACGTGCTAGTGTGTGCCTAGTATGTTTTACAAGTCACGGGGGCTGGGATTAGAGCCACAGTTGGCCATACTGGATCTGCTTCCCTTAACCACTAGGCCCCCGGGCTGGCCTCATTCACATTTTATTCTCTAATCAGCTCTACTTTTGTTTGATTTTGCTTGCTTTTCTTATTTTTGTCCTTTATTTCCTTTTCTGTATTTTCGGCAGTGTTCACTCTTCCCTTTACTCCTTCATTTCCGAGGTTTTATTTTTTTAAATTTTCTTTTGGAGAGGTTTTCGCTATAGGGCGCCTGCGCTCGCCAGACAGACAGAGAGAGACATAGAGACAGAAAGCGAGAAATCACCCCCCCAGGGGGGATGGTCACGCCGCAATCCCTTCTCCTCCATTCTCCTCTCGGGATCTTGGGCACGCACGCACATGCGCCCGGCGTGAGTTTTAAGCCACCAGGTCTAGGACGCGAACCGCGGTTGACTACGTGGGAGTCCAGTGACATAGCCATTATGCTAACTGCTGGTTCCCTCGAGGTTTTATTTTTTAAGTTTATTTATTTATATTTCTCAGAGAGGGAGAGAAACCACTGATAGGACCTTCAGGTCACGAGCTACGCCAGCTTCAGCCAGCCAGCATCACGGGCACGTGTGTGTGACTGGCTGTACGTGCGTTCTCAGGATATGAACCCAGGGCCTTTCCTTGTGGGTTCAACATCGTGGCCCATTGCATTGTGATATGCCACAGTGGCTGACCTATTTCTGTAATATTTTTATTTGTTTCTTTTTGAGTTATCTTGAGCTTTGTATCTCTGTGTTTTATTTTTTAATTCTACAGTGATAATTGTTTCATTACTTTTTTTTTAAAGAGATTTTTGCTACAGGGTGCATGGTTTGCCAGAGAGAAACAGAGAAGTGAGAGGAAAAGTGAGAAATCTTCCCCTGGGGAGATGACCATGCTGCAATCCCTTCTCCTCTGTTCTCCTGGGATCCTGGGCATGTACACACACACACACCTGGCATCAGTTTCAAGGTGCTGGGTCTGGGACTCAGACCACAATAGACCACGTGGGAGTTCAGCACCTTAATCACCACTTCACCTGCTGGTCCCTGTTTCACTAAATTTTTATAATCCATGACCACATATTCGGTCTATATTTTCATCTGCTCTATAGGTATATTTTTCTAGTGAGTGTTTTTTGAATCTCCTTTTTTCTGTTCCTCTCTTCCATTTCCCCCTTGTTTCTCTATCTCGCTCTTGTGTTGTTTCCATTTTGGTTACTCAGTTTAGTTTTTACTGAACCAAGTGTTTGTGAGAGGTCAATGTGGGGAGGGGCAAGAACATGCTTCCAGCTAGGGACATTAAAAACAATTCTGAGATTTACATGGGGATTCACCAGTCCTTTCCTCTCCTCCTCTCCAATCAGATAAAATCTGCCTGCAGTGTAAATTGTCTTTTTTCCCATTACCCTATGGACAGATGACAATGAGGATAATGAGGAGGAAGAGGGCTTTGGCCAAGGGATTAGTCTAAAACCACCTCTTACAGTTTTTGTCAGCTCATGCATCCCATTCCCCACTGATGCGAGCGAGTCCATTTTGATATTGTAACTGAGTGCTTGCCTTTATCCAGGGTGGAATGCCTTTACCACCCCTTCCTGAGATCTACAGGCCTGAATGACCACTGCCTCTCTGCGTTTCCCTGAATGTCTTTTTGATCTTCTTTGCTTTTGGCATTGTTTTGGCTATTTTGAGGTTCAATGAACTATTTCTTATTGAATGATTTCTTAATTTTATGGAGTATATTGTGTTTGTGTTTCTCTTTCTCCTTGCTACTTTTGGGTAATTTTCTTTTTATTTTTTTTCTTTTCTTTTATACATACACACACACACACACACACACACATATATATACATGTATATATATATATGTACATATATTTTTTTTTTAGTTTTATTTATTTTTTTGCTACAGGGTTTGCATGCTCACCAGAGAGACAGAGAGAGACGGAGAAAGAGAAAGTGAGAAATCACCTCCCTGGGGAAGGGCCATGCCATAATCCTTTCTCCTCCACTTCCCTCTTGGGATTTTGGGCACGCACATACATGTACCCAGCATGAGTTTTAAGTTGCTGGGGCCCAGACTCAAACTGTGGTCAGCTATGTGGGAGTCCCGTGCCTTAATCACTGTGCCACCTGCTGGCCACTTTTTGGGTAATTTTCTAAGAGGCCATGGATAAATTCTGACTTCATGCCCTCATGTCTCATTCAAAGTTGAAATCTGCATTTTGCAAACTCCTTCAGTATGATAATTTTAAAGATGGCCTCAAATTCTTCCCATTTAGGGAAGTCTACTTCCACTTCTCATTGAATCTGAACTAGCTTTTATAAAAATTTGCTATAGGTGGGACCAGCAGTTAGCGTAATGGCTATGTCGCTGGATTCCCATGTAGTTGGCCGCGGTTTGCGTCCTCGACCCAGTGGCTTAAAACTCATGCTGGGCACGTGTGCGTGCGTGCCCAAGATCCCGAGAGGAGAATGGAGGAGAAGGGACTGTGGCATGGCCATCCTCCCTGGGGGGTGATTTCTCGCTTTCTGTCTCTCTGTCTCTCTCTGTCTGTCTGGCGAGCACATGCGCCCTATAGCAAAAGCCTCTTCAAAAAATTTGTTATAGGGCACTTTCATTTGTGTGTGTGTGTGTGTGTGAGAGAGAGAGAGAGAGAGAGAGAGAGAGAGAGAGAGAGAGAGAAATAGAGAGAGAGTGAGAGAGAGAGAGAGAGAGAGAGCAGAGAGAGACATGGGAAAACTCCCTTGTAAGGATTTTAGGAATGCATAGACACGCACCTGGCATGTTTTTCAAGCTGCTGGGTCCAGGACTGGATTCATGCAGTCAGCTACATGTGGTCTAGCCTCCTTAGCCACCATGCCACTAGCTGGCCCTGGACTAGCTTTTGACACTCATTTATAACTAACAAAATGAGGCAGAAATGACACAGTATTTTTTCTGAGTTAAGTCAGAGAGGTCATGCAGCTGCTGTCTCATTTGCTGGGACAATTGCCCTTAGAGCCCTGAGCCACCATGGAAGAAGTTTGACTCTCGAGGGTTGCCATGCTCTGAGGACACCCAAGCTATATGGAGAAGCTACATGACAAAGCTCGGTTGATCATCTCATCTAAACATAGTCTTTGACTCATCTTAACCGAGATTATAGACATGTTGGTGAAGAAGACTGTACCCCTCAGACATTTGAGACATGGTCAACTACTTAAGTCTTTTCAACGAAGTCTCTTGGACATTCTGAAGACAACCTGCTCCAGCTGTGTTCTGTCTGAATTCTTGGCCTACAGAATTCCCAAGTAGAATAAAATGACTGCTGTTTTATGTTACTAACTTGGAGGAAGTTCATTCTATAGCAACACATGATCGGACTGTCTGGTGAATTTCTTGTAATGTAAACTCTGGATCATTTTCTCTGCATTCAAGGAAGGAGACGTGCTGGTTTTGTGCTGTTTAAACCTAGCTAAGCTAGAGTGTCTCAGAGTTCCCTTCCTTGTGTCGTTCCAAGTTGAGATTGGCTTCTAAACAAGGTTGTGTACAGTTTGAAGGATGGGCATGGAGTCACTCGCAATGCTCTGAAGGTCGGTGAGAGCATCTGCTGCTATCATAACTCGGATACGTCATTGTTGACTGAGCGATAACCCCCTTGGTGTGGAGTATACCTGTGGCTTCTTCAGCTCCTGATGCACTTTCCCTTTGGCTTCTCTGAGTTCTGGGCCAGGTGAAAGCGCAACTCCATGAGGAAATGTTCCAGAAACCAGGGGGTAAACACCCGCTGGGCAAAACAGAGGCTCAGTAGTGCTGTCCATCCCATCTTAAAATAAATAAAAACCAACCAAATAAAACCTTTTGTCCTCTTTATTGCTGGGATTAAAAAGAATGTAGTTACCAGCTCACAATGTATCCCAAGCGACAGAGGCCGTGTTCTGTTTTAGAAAAGGGACCACATCTGGTATAGCAGCTGGAACTGGGACTACCACTTGGTTACAGTTCATGAATTTATGACAGTATTCCAGTAGCCAGAGCTGATCTCCTTTGTTCTTTCTTTCTAGAATTACTTATTTAACTCTATTTATTATTAGTAGTATTTAATTTGACCAGAGAGAGAGGGGGAAAGTGAAAAAACAAGCCGTCAGGTCTAGGACTCAAACCACGGTCAGCCATGTGTGAGTCCAGAACCTTCACCACTATGCCACCTGTTGGCTTCTTCCGTTTTCTTTCTTTCCTTCTACCTTCCTTCTTTCTTTCTTTGTTTTTGTTTGTTTTGATTTTGGTTTTGGCTAAAAAGTGTAAATTAAACTGGATATGGCAGAGACTACTAGCCCTGAATCCTTTCATTCTTTGAAAGGCACTAATCTCTTTCTTTTTTCATTTCTTTCCTGTTTTGTTTTGTTTTGTTTTGTTTTGTTTTGTTTTGTTTTGAGAGATTTTGCTATAGGGCATGTGTACTTGCTGGAGAGAGATGGAGAGACAGAAAATGAGAAACTACCCTCTTCCCTTCTAGGTGGGATGGCCACTCCACAATCTCTTTTTCATTCTCTTCTCATGATTTTGGGCATGTGTGCTCACATTCCCGGTGTGAGTTTCAAGTCACCGGGTCCAGGACTCAAACTGTGGTTGGCCATGTGGGAGTACAGTGCCTTAACCACAATGCCACCTTCTGGCCCCAAAGGTGGCACTAATTTCTATACTTTTTTCCAGGAAATGGTATTCCTTTTGATAGATGGTTATGGCTGGAAGAGGAGGCAGGTGATTCTAGAAGCTTCTGCTAGACCATGTCTACCCTAAAGACTCTTTCTTGACAGGTTAAGGACAAATCTGAAGGATTTTCCCTTTTTTAAGAATAACCATCCTAAGTACACGTCCTCAACCAACCGATTCCTTCCTGAGCACTCTGTGGAGGCAGTTCCAGCATCTCTACTCATAGCAGACCTCACTGTACTAAGCTGCAAGGAGTCATTGCAACAGTGTTTTAGGACTGACTTCAGGTGTACTTATTAGGACATTAAGTCCCAGGTTATGAAAGAGTGCTCCCCTGTCACTAACTGCTCCCTCACCCTGCTTTACATTCTGCCCTCCTAGTTTAACATCCTTGAAGTCCCTCACACACCCCCAATTCATTATGATATGTGGTGGCCAGGTCTTCAAATTCATTGAATGTGTATACATTATGCTTCCAGAGGAAGGATTTCTCACTTCAGTTGTGCTGTGACTTGTCCCTCATGGGTTGGAGGCAATTAGAGAAGATTGAGCTAGATACGTTTCATTTTGTTGTTATAGGGTATGTGTGCTCGCTAGATAGAGACAGAAAGAGAAGGAAAGTGAGAAATCATTTCCCAAAGGAGATGTCACACCACAATTCATTCTCCTCTAGGGATCTGGGACACACACACAATTGAGCCCGGAGTGTTTTTCAAGCTGCAGGGTCCAGGACTTGAACTGTGCAGTCTGTCATGTGAAACCCGGAGCCTTAAATACCGTGCCACCTGCTGGCCTCAGTGGCACTAGATCTCGAGGAGGACAAGCACCATTTGTGAAGTGCCTAACTCAGGTAGGTCTTTTCAGGGTCTCTAGTTGAATGGAGTTTGTTCCTCAGTAAGGTGGAGAGAGCTGCTTTTGCTAACCTGGAGGATTAAGAGGTACCTGGGGGTTGGAGGCTGTTAGGTTCTTACACTGGAATATCCCCATCTTAGGTCTCTGGTTCTCACTACTATCATATCAGGTCCTTGACCCTGACGTGAGATCTGTGTTGTGAGATCTGCTGCCATTCTTGGAGCTTTGCTACCCCAGATTCAGCAGACTTTGCCTGTGGTTATAAAAAATGATAATAGGGACCAGCAGTTAGCGTAATGGCTATGTCGCTGGACTCCCACGTAGTCGACCACGGTTCGCGTCCTGGACCCGGTGGCTTAAACTCACGCTGGGCGCGTGTGCGTGCGTGCCCAAGATCCTGAGAGGAGAATGGAGGAGAAGGGATTGTGGCGTGGCCATCCCCCCTGGGGGGTGATTTCTCGCTTTCTGTCTCTCTCTGTCTGTCTGGCGAGCGCACGCGCCCTATAGCAAAAACCTCTTCAAAAAAAAAAAAAAGATAATAAACATCTCCATGGAAGCATTCTCACTTTTACAGAGTGTCTTGAGTTGCTTGCTTAACCTCAGGCCATCCGTTCCCCACTGTTTTTTCTTACAAGGTTTCTAAAACCAGCCAACTTTATAATGACCCCTTTCCTACTTACTACCTGCAACAGGGTCCTTACCAGTGTCTGACGAGTAGGTGACCCAGAATCTCAATCTGAAGGTCTGCTTGCTGGAGCTACTTCTATTACTACCTGTGTCGGCCCAGGTTCTTCAAAAATGCTAAGCTAGAGATGAAGGCTTACATGGTGGTCGTTATTCTGGAAAATGATCCTCCAAGGAAGAAAAAAACAAAGAGTGATGTAGGGAGGAGAAAATGGTCATTTGCAAGTGCTTCTCTGAGTCAGTCCCACTGTGGAGGACTGGATATTAATACTGCTGCGGACCCTCTGGGAAGTCATGGTGAATGTACATGAGAACTGCCTGTCTGTCAGGGATGGAGGGGCTGGTTATTCCTGATCCCTCTACATGACTGGCCAAGGGCTGCTTCATGGGATAGTAACTCTTCCATTTCCAGAATTTAGAAAAGTTACTTGGTCCCTTTATATTCTTAAAGGTGATCAATGAGAGAGAGAGAGAGAGAGAGAGAGAGTGTGTGTGTGTGTGTGTGTGTGTGTCTGTGTGTGTGTGTGTTTTAGAAAATCATTGTAAATTTATGGATTTTAATATAGTGCACTGGTTTCACTCTACTGCAGCCACTACTCTTTCCGATGATGTTCCATCTTTGGTTATTAGGAGTCCCTTCAAATCGGCTCCTGCGATCTTTAAATATGACTCCAGTGCGTTTTTGTAGCTTCCTTGCTTTCTACTATGACTAGGTATTCTGGGCTCATTCCTGCTCTATACAAACCAACCCTTTTCCCAAGGAGCCCTGTTTCCTTTTAGTGGGAAATACCATTTGGAGATCACAATGTGACACTAGAGGTCCTCATTGCTATTGAGTTAGTCATTGCCTCTGGGCTTTTCTCCTGGACAGAGCCAGCAAGTTGTATTTTTTTTAATGGAAAACCAACTCGAATAATGTATTATGTTTTTTTCTTTACTTAACTTCTTTGATTTTATATTTTTTTATTCTTACTCCTTAACATATTTACCTATTTTATTTACTAAAGCCCATTTTATACGTATATATGATAGTTTCAATCATCGTTAACAAATTACTTACTTGCTGTGTCTTATTATATACAAATGTATAATTATTTTGTATTAATGATATATTTTTTATTAATAATGTGACCCTGAATATTATTTAAATTTTCTTTGTAATTTTATTTTTCCCTTAGGATATATCTCTCTAGGAAGGTACCGTCAACTTACTGTATTTTGAAGCTATTGAATTAGTTATTCTCTATTAGTTGAGCCATGAATTTGACATATTTGATAGTTTGTTTTCAACTTTTGAGAATTAATATTTTCCCTTCTTGGTTTAATTTTGTTTCATTATTTTGTAAACCACTTACATGCCTTCTAAGTCAAAAGCTATAAAAGAAAGTACCTTTGAGGCAATTTGGCTTGTCACCTTGTTTTTTGTAATCGCTTTCTTCCTCCTAAAAGTAAGCATTTTCCATTGCATGTTAAGTTATTCTTCCATTTTTTTGAAAATATATTCATATTATTTTTCACATTTCCTCCATTTCCTAGATAAAAGGTAGACTGCTGCTCACTCAAATTTGCATTTTACTTTTTATACTTAACCATACTTCATAGAATTTACTTTATAGTGGGACGTAGAGATCTTACTCCTGTTCATGGTCTCATAATTCCCCATGATGTCAATTTCGGCAGATAAAATTGAAGACAGCGCCAACAGATTTGAAAGGTGACTTTGGGTGAGTAACTGGAAGGACAGAACAACCACTTATGGCAATAGAGAAGACTACAGAAGGGCAGCTTCTGGGGGAATGTCAGTTTAGCTGTGGACATAATTTGTTTGAGATGCCTATTAGAAAACCAGGGAGAATTATGAGTAGACATTTTTGAAATATACCAGTTAAGGGCTCAAGGGTGAGGTCCAGGCTGGACATATATTCTGGTAGTTAATAGCCAGGGAGTATGGTGAAGGAGTGGAGGAATACAGTCATCTGTTGGTATCCCTGGGGGGATAGGCTCCAGGGTCCCCCACAGATGCCAAAGTCCTTGGATGCCTAAGTCTCTTATATAAAATGGAGTAGTACTTGCATATCACCTCTGCACACCCTCCTGTACACTTTAAATCCTCTCTAGATTACTTACAATAGTGAATGCAATGTAAGTGCTATATGAATAGCTGTTATACCATGTTGTTTAGGGAATCAAGACAAGGAAAAACATTTCTACATGTTCAGTACAAACACCACCAATATAGGCCTCTGTACGTATGTCTGCAATAATGGAACATTCTCTATCAGTGGGTGATTGAATGGATGGATGTGAGACCCACCGATATGAAGAGCCAAGTGGAAATGCTCTAGGCTGGCCAGGTCACCTTGCATTAATTCCAAATTCTGGCTCAGATTTTAGATAGTTATCTTTACCCCTTCGACTTCTATGTCACTGATTTGCTTGGTGAACAGTAAGTAATCATTGTGAAAAATAATCATTGTCTCAAAGTGAGTGGGGAAGAGGCAAGAGGAAAATATACACATGTCCACACTGGCCTATTTCTCCTGCCATCTCTGCCCCAGACATTACCAGCCCCTCTTCCCCTCTTCAGGTGCACTGTTTTCCTACTTCCACCACCCAGGTTCGTTACTCCTGTTGTAATTAGTTCCTGGAATCTTTGTTCCTCCTTAGCATTTCCTTGTTTGATTCTGGGGAAGGGAGCCAGCAAGCTGTGCCAATTTTCCATTTGCAGGAACTAGAAATTCTGTTAGATTATTAAAATTAAATAAAGGAAGGGAATATTTATTTTTTAAGAGACCAAAGATGGGGAGAATGGTTTATCATCTCTTTCAAATAGCCTGTGGAAACATCCCAAGGTGATTGAATCTGATTAGGCTGAAGCTGAGAAAAACAAGGATTTAATCAGCTGAGCACTACATACAGGGTGAGAAAATAAAGACTTGACTATTTGCCAGGGGGGAAAAACATATTTTATGAGGCCAAATATGGTATGGAGTTAATATGGCTATATCCCACATGGCTGACTGCATGGTTTAAGTCCCAGGTTGGCAGCTTGAGAAGCGTGTCAGGTGTGTGTGCATGCATGTGTGCCCAAAATTCAGAGAAGAGACTGGAGGAGAAGGGACTGCAGCTTGGCCATCTTCCCCTGAGAGGTGCTTTCTCACTTTCTCTCTCTTTCTCCAGCAAGTGCACACCCCTGGCCACAAATTAAGAAAAAAAAAAAAATTGTTTAGGTATTTTATGTAAAAAAAAAAAAAACAACCTGTAATCTAAAACATTTCTGATATTTTACCTTGGGTAAATATGTGTAGTGTTTCCTTAAGGGTTATATCTTTCTGGTCTACAATACTCAAGAAAAAAGATAACAAAGTTGTCACCTAATGTTTTTCTTTAGTCGTGATGATTTACCAGGATTATGTAGATATAAAGTTTCAATATTATAAAGATAAGCAGGGAACCAGCAGTTAGTGTAATGGCTATGTCGCTGGACTCCCACGTAGTCGACCGCGGTTCGCGTCTCGGACCCGGTGGCTTACAACTCACGCCGGGCGCGTGTGCGTGCGTGCCCAAGATCCCGAGAGGAGAATGGAGGAGAAGGGATTGCGGCGTGACCATCCCCCCTGGGGGGTGATTTCTCGCTTTCTGTCTCTATGTCTCTCTCTGTCTGTCTGGCGAGCGCACGCACCCTATAGCGAAAAACCTCTCCAAAAAAAAAAAAAAAAAGATAAGCATAAAAAGCTACAATGTTAAATATGACGGACATTAAATTAATAGGAGGGCTGGATTGTAAAATTAAACTACATGATGTGTTTCAGGTATTTTAAGGGTTGATGCATGGAGTAGGAATTAGGCCTTGTTCTCCATGCCTTCAGAAGAGAGAATTAGCGGGACCAGCAGTTAGCGTAATGGCTATGTCGCTGAACTCCCATGTAGTTGATCGCGGTTTGAGTCCCGGACCGGTGGCTTAAACTCATGCTGGGTGCATGTGTGTGTGCCCAAGATCCCGAGAGAATAAAGGAGAAGGGATTGTGACGTGGCCATCTCCCCTTGGGGGTGATTTCTCGCTTCCTCGCTTTCTGTCTCTCTGTCTCTCTGTCTTTCTGGCAAGCGCACGCTCCCTGCAGCAAAAGCCTCTCTAAAATATAAATAAATAAATAAAAAAGAAGGGAGAATTAGCCCTGCTGGGTGGTGCTCCTGGGTGACAGTCACCGAGTTATATAGTATGGGTAACTGCTACATGCCAACTCTTGGGGAGCTGATAATGTCCAAACAGAGATGAGATGACTGAAGATTACAGAAACAAATGCTACTGATGGGGAATTAGGTCTACAGACCTCTGAGAGCCCTTCCAATATTAAGACCCAATGTTGGGAACCAGTAGTTAGCGTGATGGCTATGTCGCTGGACTCCCATGTAGTCGACCGCGGTTCGTGTCCCGGACCCGGTGTCTTAAAACTCACGCCGGGCGCATGTGCGTGCGTGCCCAAGATCCCGAGAGGAGAATGGAGGAGAAGGGATTGCGGTGTGACCATCCCCCCGGGGGGTGATTTCTCACTTTCTGTCTCTAATGTCTCTCTCTGTTTGTCTGGCGAGCGCACACGCCCTATAGCAAAAATCTCTCCAAAAAAAAAAAAGATCCAATGTTATTAAAAGATACACAATCACACACACACACACACACACACACACACTCTCACACACACACACATTCCGTTCAGCAGGACTGACCTTGGACGGGAATGGAATGAGATGGGGTGGTGTATGATGTGGGAAGACTGGGGCAAGGATTTCTAACTGGGCACATGTTCATCAGTGTAAACAACTGAGTTGAAAATGTATGGCTAAATCCACAGGCACGCAGGCAGGACAAGGGTCAGAAAGCTACCCTGGGGAGAGGATGGAGCCCGTGAAGGCATGTGTCACTAAGATGGCATTGCACCCAGTTGGTCCCAGGCACTGGGGGGACTTGTCAAATTGCCAAGCAAATATTCAAAGCATGGCATGGTCTGAGTAAGACCCAGAACAGGGGCCGTCTGTGTCCCAGCATGTTGCCCTTCAGTGTGAACTTGTCCTTCTACATTTATTGAAAAGGCATGAAGTTGAAGTGAGCAGTATCTCAGGCAAATACATCATGTTTGAGACTCAAAATGGGTTTTTTTTTTTTGTTGTTGTTTTTATTACTACTTTTTTTGGGGGGTGGGGTGGGGGAGGGTTTGCCATAGAGTGTATGCACTCATTGGAGAGACATAGTGAGAGGGAAAATGAAAAATCTCCCTCCAGGGGGATTGACTATGCTATAATCCCTTGTCCTTCATTCTCCTCTTGAGATTTTTTTTTATTTGTTTGAGAGATTTTTGCTATAGGGTGCATGTGCTGGCTGGAGAGACAGAGAGACAGAAAGCAAGACATCATCCTCTGGGGGATGGCCACACCGCAATCTCTTCTCCTCTGGGACTTTGGGCACTCATGCACATGTACCCAGCATGAGTTTCAAGTCACCAGGTCTGGAACTTGAACTGTGGTCGGCCATGTGGAAGTCAAGCGACATAACCACTCGGCCATCTACTGATCCTGCCTCTTGGGATTTGGGGCACATATGTACACATGCCCAGTATGATTTTCAAGCCACAATGTCTGGGACTTGAACCACATTTGGCCATGTGGGACTCTAGCACCTTCAACCACCACACTACCTGCCGGCCCCTATTATTACATTTTAAATGAAATGTCTGCTTAATTTTCTCTCTTACCTCTTTATTTAAATCATAACTTAAGGGATCAGCAGTTGGCGTAATGGCTATGTTGCTGGACTCCCATGTAGCCGACTGTGGTTCAAGTCCCGGAACCAGTGGCTTGAACTCATGTTGGGCGTGTGTGCATGTGTGCCCAAGATCCCGAGAGGAGAATGGAGGAGAAGGGATTGCGGCGTGGCCATCCCCCCTGGGGGGTGACTTCTCACTCTCTGGCTGTCTTTCTGGCAAGCACTCGAGCCCTATAGCAAAAACCTCTTCAAACAAACAAACAAACAAACAAACAATCATAACTTAAGAACATGGAAGTTTTTTTTTTTTCTTTTGTGTGTACCAGATGCTAGAAGAGATAATATATCATTAATGAGATTACTATTTTTAAATTTGAGTAATGATGTAATGGGAGATAGATTGAAAATTAATTGCTATCTCATTTGGAAACAACGATATAATACAAAGCTAAAAGAATGAGATCCTTCCATTGTCTGATATTTCTAGCCCTAGTTTCAAGATGAAAGGGAAAAAGATGCACACAAATTGTTTTCCAATAAGAGAACTCAACCAGAAATACTTAAGGCTGAGAGAAAAAAAAATTCCAGTCTTAAAGACCACATTAATGATATGAGAAAGTGCTCTGAGAAATCTACTTATCTTAAAGCCTCTGTTAGTGAAGGGGAAAGTAGCTTTATGCAAATAAAATGTCTGGAATAGGTAATGGAGTTTCTGGACTTTAAAGCTAAAGCATAACAAGAAATATAAAAATAAAGGTTTTCCACAGCAATGAGAAAGTAGCTTTATGTACAATCTCCCGAACACAACAACAAAATAATAGATTTTTGAAGTTGGGAGTGGGAAGGAGTAGAATGAAAATAAAGCATTTGTGACGGTAATAAGAAAACAGCTTCATGTAATTCTCTTTAAGAATCCTACATAAAAGTCTCTAAAGCTACAGACAAGGCAAACATCCACAACATAAACAAATAAAAAGCATAGGTCTTTAACTCCAGGGTAAAAGTAAGAATGAAAAATAAATATGTCTAACTTCGTGGAAAAGAAACTCCATACAATATCATCTCTACTAGAAATCATGCTTAGTTTTATTTTTAGGCATGTCCAAAATTAGGGTGAGGGCCCCTTTTTAAAAAAAAATTATTTATTATTATTATTATCATTTTTGAAAAATTTGCTATAGAACACATGGGCTCACCAGGGAGAGACAGAGAGAGAGGTAAAGTGAGAAAGCAAACAGCCAGATGTGGGACTTGAATCATGGTCAACCATGTGGGAGTACAGTGCCTTAGCCACCAGGCCACCTGCTGGCCCCAAGGGGCCCTTTCTCAGCTAGACTGTACCTTGATTCTTTTGCACTTGAGACAGAAATGTCAGACAGCAAAGGACGGAGGACATCAGATTTCCCATCGCCTTTATCCCTAGCAGCGCAGTAGCAGGTATGGTCTTCATGGCTCCGGGGCTCTGCCTGGTGATGCCCTGTCTCAGAGCTCCCAGTGGACTATGGATGTGAATGAGGAGAGGCTGCCCACCCTCTTGCAGTTCAGTGTCTGCAGGTGTGACCTGCTGCTAGTTCAAGGATTGTTCTTCACTCTGTATCTTACTTTATCTGACCATGTACTGTGGGCTTGTGGAGAAATCTCTTCATATCCTCTGCATCACTTGGATAACTGAGGGGCAAGTTTATTCCTGTCTCTTAGAAATAAGAAAACACCGAGACCAACAGTTGGTGTAATGGCTATGTCGCTGGACTCCCATGTAGTCGACCGCGGTTAGAGTCCCAGACTCGGTGGCTTAAACTCACGCCAGGTGCATGTGCGTGCGTGCCCAAGATCCCGAGAGGAGAATGGAGGAGAAGGGATTGCTGCGTGGCCATCCCCCTGCGGGGTGATTTCTCACTTTCTGTCTCTCTGTCTATTCTGTCTTTCTGGCGAGCGCACATGCCCTATAGCAAAATCCTCTCGTAAAAAAAAAAAAAAAAAGAAAGGAAGAAGAAAACATACAATGCACACTTTTATTTTTTTCTTTTTAATAACAAAGAAGGGTTTTTAGTGATGAAGTTGTAAAAATTCCATGTTCTTCTCCTGTGTCAGATATGTAGTCTGGCTTCTGGGAAGAGGTTTGTGAATCTTGCAATGCCTTGATTAAGGACAATAATTAATAATGGGACATTCATTTTATCCGCTTCCCACAAGAAACAAGAATCACTACATGGTTAGATTAAGGTCTCTCTCCAGCCCCATGACAGGGCATCTGCAAAGACTCCCATAATAGGTGTGACAGTTGCCTAGAGAAGAAAGTGGCTTTAGGGAGAACCTCTCTAAGACAGGGCAAGAAGAGGAGGAAATAATACCACTGGGAAGATCTACTATGTAAACACAAGACTTCTCACCTATTCAGCAGAAATCCACAAAAGGAATATCTGTGATTACTGAAGGTTTAGGGTGCCCAGTAAATTAACACTCATTCTTTTATATATATATATTTTAATTTGTAAAACCAGGTCACTTTAATGTTTTTGTACAATTTAACAAATAATCTTTTGATGACTGCAGACATGTAAGACCGGCTATATTCAGAAACATCAGTCATGATGGTTTTCCAGATGGTGTATCATCTTCACAATTACAAGGAGTTATTTGTATGCAACTGCTATCAAACCAGTAAGATAGCATTTGTGCATCCATCATTTTCAGGATTGTTGGTAACTTGGGCATATTTCCCCCAAATAACCTTGCCTCCTTGTGTCACAAGGCCCAACTCGCTCACGTCCACCGCACTGATAGTACCTTTGGTGATAACACCTGAAGTTGTATAAAGTGGGGATGAGGGATTCTTCTTTACACCGAGTATTGGCAGGCACAAGGTGGCTTTCAGTTCAGGATGTGTTACGTGAGCCTTCTTGAAACGTAAGCCCATTGGCCTAATGAATCTTTCATATTTAGGGGGATTTCTAGTAAAGTCATCTCCAACAAAGCAGACTTTTGTAACCATCCTCTTCCTTGCTGCCTTCTTTCTCTTTCCTGTTCGAATAACTTTTAACACTTCTGTTTCTCCCTGGGCTCGAACAATGGGTGGAGGGATTTCCCATTTTCCCGCTTTCTCTTTCCGTTTTCGTTTAATCATATTGGAAAGTACTTTAGCTCGGGACTGTCCTTCTCTGTCCAAAAGGTAGACAGGTCCTGCTCCTTGTGGAGTCTTTTCATCATTCTTCTGTTTGGTGTTCCTCTTTCACGCATCTTGAGAGTCCTATTCATTTGTATTTTCTCAGCATGGCGCTGTTTATGATAGAGCTTAGCCGTCAGACCAATCATCTTTTTTGCCTTCTTTGAACGTTCATGAGCCTCCTGACTTTCCTTCTTTCTCTTTTTCTCGTGGTAATCCAAACGGTATCCATAGCGTTTAGGATGTAATTCAATATATTCGTCTTGTAGCGTGGTGACGGCTGCAGAGTCGCCGGGAGCAGCCTCCCGGAGCAAAAAAGTTGTCAACTTTCAGATCGCAGAGACCAACAAGCCGACCCGAGGTGGTCCAGAATGGGAAAGCTTAACACTCATTCTTAGAGGTCTTGCTGAACCCCAGAATGGACTGGAGAAATGGGCAGAGAGAGATAACATGTCAGCTTCTCTTTTGAAGGAAAGCTAGGCTAACGTGTGCAGAGAAAAGGGTCTCCTAGTTCTTTATTTGAACTAGAGCAGTTTACCCAGGCTGGCCCAGCTGGACAGCTGCAGGCCCTTAAAGACACAGCAGGGAGTAGATTGAAATGGATGCTCTTTGAAGGTGGGTGATCAGCTTTAGTCTCTTTCTCTCTCTCTCTCTTTTTTTTTTTTTTCTGTTGTTTTTAAAGCTAAAAGGCACATGCTCTTACTGGGGAGAGAGAGACAGAGAGAGAAAGAAAGTGAGAATCCACATACCATGTGCGATGGCCATGCTGCAGTTCCTGCTTCACTTCTCCTTTCAGGATTTTGGTCGTGCACACACATGTGCCTGGTGTTTTCTTTCAAGCCGCCGGGTTGAAGCTCGAACTGTACAGTTGGCCTTGTGTGATCCAGCTACCTTAACCACCATGCTAGTGGCTAGCCCACTCCTCAGTCTTTTCTTTGATTTCTCTATAGCACTTAAAATGACTAATTAAACTCTCTCCCCGAGACACATTTTTCAAGTAACACCAAACTCTAAGACACCAAACTCTGGTCATAATGCTTGTGTGCTCACTGAAGAGACAGAAAGACAGAAAGTGAGAAATCGCCACCGGGGTGGGGGTGCTATCCTTTCTCCTCCACTCTCCTCTTGGGCTCTTGGCCATGCAGGCACACACGTCTGGTGTGAGATTAAAGTGGCCATGTCCGGGACTCAAACTGTGGTCGCCTACATGGAAGCCCAGCAACATAACCATTACACCATCTGCTGGTCCCTCTACTTGGGACTTTTCCCAGAACTCTAGATCCTTATATCCAATTACCTAGTTGACACGTCCACTTGCAGGTCCAAGTGGATGTTGAATTTAACACATCTGAAATCAAATCTCTGCTCTCCCTTCATCCTGGTCCTCTGTCTGTCTTCCTCTTCTCTAGTCTTCTAGCCACTAGAGCATGGCCATGCCACATCCTCTTTCCTCCACTACTCCTTCCTGTTAGGATTTTGGGCACGTGTGCACAGGTATTCAGTGTGTTTTTTAAGCTGCCAGGGTTGGGAATTGAACTGTGGTCAGTCATGTGGGATTTGGTTTCCTTAACTGCTGGATGACAGAGTGGGCCTTTTGATTCCTCTTTCTTTCTCATCTCAGATTCAATTCATCAGCAAGTCCTGCACGCTCACCTTCAACATAAATGAAGATTCCTACCACTTCTGCCCACCTCTACTGCTGCCACCCTAGTTTAAGCCATCGCACTGTGATTACTGCAGAAGCTTTACCACCCTTACACCCCCCATGGTCTGTTCACAAAGCAACAAAGTGATCCCAAGCGGTCCTTTTAATATTTAAGTTAGACCAATGCTTCCGTGCCCTCAAACTTTCTCTCTCTCTCTCTTTTTTTTTTTTTTTTTGGAGAGGTTTTTGCTATAGGGCGCATGCACTCTCCAGAAAAACAGAGAGAGAGAGAGAGAGACAGGAAGCGAGAAATCACCCCCCAGGGGGTTTGGCCATGCCGCAATCCCTTCTCCTCCATTCTCCTCTCAGGATCTTGGGCACGCACACACACGCACCCAGTGTGAGTTTAAGCCACTGGGTCCAGGACTCAAGCCTCAGTGGACTACAGTAGGAGTCCAGTGACATAGCCATTGCACCAACTGCTGGTCCCCTCTCAAACTTTCAAAGGCTTCCTACTTAACCTAGACTAAAAGCCGAAGTCTTTACCTGCAAAGTCTGCATAATCCATTTCTGCTCTGGCCATACATGACCTCATCTTATCTCTCCCTGGAACCACCCTTTCTAGAAAGCTTCTTGCTGGTCCACACACAGGCCAGGCTATTCACTTGCTGTTTATGGTGCCTCCACAAGAGGTCAAATATCAGCCTCTTACTGAGGTTTCTCCTAATCATCTCATTTAAGATGGGACACCCCCACTCACTGCAAATCCCACACCTCAGTTCCTTTTCCCTATTCTATTTTTTTCCATAACACTTAACACTATCTGACACAACATGCATTGCACTTTATCAATCTATCGAGGTTATTTGTTTGTCTAGGTATTTCTTCCATGAGCAAAGACAGAGGGACAGTACAATCGAGAAGGTCTTGACACCGTGATCCACCCCAGCCTCGACCAGACCCAGCTCATGGGTGCACATGTGGCGGTGTATTCAGGGAGGCCTCTGGACCTAAACTGGGAGCATCTCCCATGCGGCCAGCCTTGCCGTGCATTTCATTTTACTGCTGCTCCACTCTCCAGCTCTCATCTAATGATTTCTCTGTCTTCTCCTCCGCTTACCTCACTCCTCCCACAAACACATACTCCACAAGGACAAGGTCTTTTATTTCTTTGTCAGATTTTATGTAGAGTAGGGCTTTTTAGTAGTTACCACAAATATTTATTGAATAAATATTTTTTAAAAATGGGTGGATGAATGGTCCCAAAGGGGAAGCACCTGTGCTAAGTACACCCCCTTCTGTACTCACTGTCAGAAAAGTCCCACAGCACTCTAGTGGAAATCTCTCTACATGGCACTCTGAGAATTGGGAAGCAAACATAAAACAGTTATTTAAAAAACTGTTCCTCAAATAAGATCAGTGTTGGTCTCGAAGGTTGGGGAAGGGAACTTTATACAAAATCTCCAGGGGAAGAACATACTAGGGTTTTAAAGCTTAAGTCAGAAAAAGAAATAAAATGGGATAATCTGTGTTAGAAAATACCTTTAAGCAAAATCTGATCTCTAAACTATAAACTAAGACTGAGGTAAAAGAAAAAATAATGATCACTCATAGGGAAGGATAAAATTCCTAAGTCTCGAAGACTAAAATATAAAAAGATATAAAAGGAGAATATTGATGACAAGAAAGAAAAAAAATGAATAAAATTTTATGAGTTGGGTAAGTAAAAAGCAGGTTTATATATGCAGTTTCTTGGACTGGCTCTTTGGCCTAGTGCTTACGGGAGCCAGATCCCTGGCCCTGGAGACTTGAGAAACACACTGAATGTGTGTGCATGTGCCTAAAATCCCCACGGGGAAGAAATGGAGAAAAACCATTAGGAGGTGCTTTCTCTCTCTCTCTCTCCTCTTTAAATTTAACATTTATTTATCTATCTATATCTACCTATCTATCTATCTATCTATCTATCTCTATCTATCTACCTATCTATCTATCTATCTATCATCTATCATCTATCTATCTCTATCTCTATCTATCTATCTATCTATCTATCTATCTATCTATCTATCATCTATCTATATCTATCTATCTATCTATCTATCTATCTATCTATCTATCTATCTATCTATCTATCGTCTATCGTCTATCTATCATCTATCATCTATCTATCTATATCTCTATCTATCTATCTATCTATCTATCTCTATTATCTATCATCTATCTATCTATCATCTATCATCTATCTATCTATCTATCTATCTATCTATCTATCATCTCTCTATCTCTCTCTATCTCTCTATCTATCATCTATCAATCATCTATCTATCATTATTTGTTATGATTTTCAAGTTGCCTGGTCTGGGACCCAGGACTGCGATTAGCCATGTGGGAATCCAACTCTGTACCCACCATGCTACCTGCTGGCCTGTTTTCTGTATTTCTCTGTCTCTAGAGAGTGCATGCACTCTCTGGCAATTAACAAATGAGATATAGTTTCTTGAAAAGTTTTCCCAGATCTTTCCATTCTTTACGGATAAACTATTGGAAATATACACAATAATAACAATAATAAATAAATGATGGGACCAGCAGTTAGCGTAATGGCTATGTCGCTGGACTCCCACGTAGCCGACCACGGTTTGCGTCCCGGACCCGGTGGCTTAAAAATCACGCCGGGCTCGTGTGCGTGCGTGCCCAAGATCCCGAGAGGAGAATGGAGGAGAAGGGATTGCGGCGTGACCATCCCCCCTGGGGGGGGTGATTTCTTGCTTTCTGTCTCTCTGTCTCTCTCTGTCTGTCGGGCGAGCACACGCGCCCTATAGCAAAAACCTCTAAAAAATAAATAAATAAATAAATAAGATTTATCTGTCTCAAAACTCTCTCTGACTTGTGGCTACATGCATCCCTTTAGCTCTGCAGTTGCGACTCCTCCTCTCCAAGCCTTAAATGACATCCTGGAGAGGAATTCAGCATTGCATGAAGTACTGTGTCATATCCAACCCCAGGCTGGCAGACCAAGCTTGCTGCCAAACCCAGGAGTTAGTGGTGACGGGGTTTTATTAGATTATCTTGAAGGCAAGATTATAATAAAAGCTACTTAAGAGACAGTTCTCAAGTCAATCATAAAATCACATAGCAGTGTGTTTCAAATAAGGAGTGCTGAAAGTGTAAATTGTACAGGAATGATCATAATGGGTAGTGTGATTGTGTTAGGCAAAATTTACTTTTTTAATTTTAAAAATTTTTTATTGGACTTAATTTCTATATTTATTTATTACTTCCCAGTTTTGATCAGAAAGAGACAGAGACAGAGAGAGAGGGAAAGTGAGAAAACAAGCCTCCAGGTCTGGGTCTTGAACTGTGGTCAGCCATGTGGGAGTCCAGCACCTTCAACCACCACACCACCTGCCGGTCCTGAAAAATTTACTTTTATATAGTAGATCTCATTTAATGGTTGTTTACTTCCCCTTATGATAAAGCAATATAGAGGGAAGACCATTTCCATACATTATGTGTCAGTTGTCATCTAGGCAATGTTCTATTGATACATAGCCCATGGCATCACTCAGAGCCTCAGTGTCCTGGTTCCCTGGATGAGAGCTGGCTAAGACTGCAGGGAGACCAGCTGCTGGACTGTAGGAACACTGCAAGCTGGGTATGGGTGTCGAGGACTCCTAGTCTGTGTTACTGTTCTCCATGGAGTTGCAGAGATGAGGTCACCAGAGTGTCTCATCTATAACCAGGGTCACGGGAGCAGAGACAGGAGTTCTGTAATGTCTGATAGTTTGTAAAGTAAGGGAACAATGGGCAGCCCCCATATTTTGTCTCTTGTCAGAACAGGAAAGTAAGTGGAAAGTCATAATTTGTAGACATTGTGTTTGAGAGAAACATGTAAGTTACTCCACCAGAACCTCTTTCTTGTGACTGGTCTTTCTATCCTGGGCCTCTGCATGTGCTGGTCTTCATTCTCATGTGGCCAATTTCTACCCATTCTTCGGTTTGTAGCTTAAGTATCAGTTTCTCAGACAGCCACTGCCTTTCACCTCAACCTAGTCCATGTTCTCTCTTTAATTCTCCTTCCTGGTACTAGATTCTTTCCCTTCATAGTGCTTGCTATCATTTATAATGCTGTATTTATTTATTGCTTGCCTAATGTCTGTTTGTCCCGCTAGACCGCAATGCCTCTGAAGGCCAGGAACTGGCTAGCTTTGTGTACTGTTTTATGCTCAGTGCCATGGAAAGAGTTGGCCAGGAATGACCGCATGAGATGGCTATGACAGTGGGCTCCAGGAGAAGGGCCCTTGATACCAAATGTCAATGTTTCTTATTCTGCGTTACAATTCTTTATGGATGTGCAGAGATGAGGTTGCCAGAGGTAGTTATCAGAAGTGCCGAGTCTACCTAATTGGAGGGATAGAGAAGAAGCAACAGTCATGAAATATGTGTGGAATGTTTGTGCATCGCTAGGAGTTTCAGATGCAGAGGGACTGAGTTTCTTGAAGTCCTGCAGCCTGGATGCCTGGTATGAAGAGGAACGGTGGAAGCACGTGAGCATATTTGGATTATATGAATCAAGTAATATAAGAGCAGAAAAAAGTTATAGTTATTAGAAAGTACTACCCCTTTCCTTTTGCCTTTTTTTCTATGCTAATTTAATTCTTCTTGTAAACTATCATTGCTATTCTTTTTTTTTTTTTTTTTTTTGAGAGGTTTTTGCTATAGGGCGCGTGCACTCACCAGAAAGACAGACAGAGACAGAGAGACAGAAAGTGAGAATCACCCCCCGTAGCTATTCATTCTTTACTTCACATTTATTAAAAAAAAATCTAGGGCCATATTCAATGCATTGTATAGTGCTGAACATCAAGAACAAAACAAGAGTTCACTTCCATTCTTTAAGAATTCAACATTTAGTTCCCCCCTGCTCCCTTTTTATTTATTTGTTTGCTATCGAGTGCATGAGGTAGCTGCAGAGAGACAGAGGAAAAGTGAGAAAGCACCTCCCAGGAGGGAGGACCACACCATAGTCCCTTCTCCTCCATTTTCCTCTTGGGATTTTGTGTATGCATCCACACACGCCTGGAGTGTTTTTCAGGCCACCGAAGCACTGTGGACAACAGTCAGTTATGTGAGATCCAGCTGCTTTAACCACTACAATTTGGCTGGCTCCCGTATGGGAGTTTTAATTGACAGTGCATATATTCAAATTTAATATGGCAGACATATATTCATATTACAACACACAGCTGCCCCGGACAAATACTCTAAGGCAGAAAAATAAGATGTTGCAGTATTTTGGTTTTACAACCAGTGATAGGTTGATTAACTGACTTTTAGTCATTAGTTAGGGTTTCACCAGTGATCCAGACACGCAGAACTAAAAAGACTCAATGAGGGGTGTAACCTAAATATGAAAAACCAGTGCTGCGTAGGTCTGACTAATCAAATAGGACTCACAACCAATTAGAACAATGGTGCTCAAATATTAACTACATTCTGGGACCAGTAGTTAGCGTAATGGCTATGTCACTGGACTCCCATGTAGTTGACCGTGGTTCAAGTCCCAGACCTGGCGGCTTAAACTCACGCCGGGTGCATGTGCGTGTGTGTCCACGATCCCAAGAGGAGAATGGAGGAGAAGGGATTGTGGCGTGGCAGTGATTTCTCGCTTTCTGTCTCTCTGTCTCTCTGGCGAGTGCACGCGCCCTATAGCAAAAAAACAAAACAAAACAAAACAAAAACAAAAAACAAAAACACTCTCCAAAAAAGAAAAAAAATATGAACTACATTCAATATTGAACACCTATTATGAATAAAGTATTAAAGTGTTTATTTATTTGTTACAATATCATGAGGCAAAGATTATAAATAACTTTTCTTTTTTTGGACAAGCTGAGCACAAGGTTTATTGAAGGAGACAGGAATTCATTTCACAGACAGAATGGGCCAGTGACAAAGGAGGCAAACAGCCCTATCTCCTTTCCAGAGGCCCCTTTTATTTTGTTTTAGATCCTTTGTTTATTCTAAAATCTGTGCCCTTAGACCTCCTTTAATATGTTTGTTTTTCTTTTCTTTAGCTTGTTTCTCATTCTTGATTCTTGTATGTCTCATGCTGCAGAGAGTTATTATTTTTTTTTTGAGAGGTTTTTTCTATAGGGCGCATGCGCTCGCCAGAGAGAAAGAGACAGAGAGACAGAAAGCGAGAAATCACCCCCCAGGGGGGATGGCCACGCCACAATCCCTTCTCCTCCATTCTCCTCTCGGGATCTTGGGCACACACACACACGCGCGCGTGCGCGCGCCCGACATGAGTTTTAAGCCACGGGATCCGGGACGCGAACCGCGGTCAACTACATGGGAGTCCAGCGACATAGCCATTACACTAACTGCGGGTCCCTGCTGCAGGGAGTTATTTTATATGGTACAGATAGTCATAGAGTCCCTCCTCTAAGTTTCTGTTTGTTCCAGGCTAGTTCCCTGACATATATTTGCCCAAATAGGGGTATCATCTCTAGCAGCTCCTCACAAGTCCCCCCTCAAGAGATAGGGAACCCAGTCCTTTGGGACATTATAATCTGTCTGGCTACTTCCTGTTGAACCAGGGTGACATAGAGAAAAGGTCCTATTTTCTTGAATCTATCTGTCCTAGCCATGAGCATGGTGGTTTCCACACTTGGGAAGTCAGGGCATTAGTTGGGACCCATGGTCAGGAAGGTGTCGTTCTAGATGACTCGAGCATGTGGCTTGTAAAATCCAAGTCATGGCACCAAACATGTTAGGTTGAGAAAGTTGAGGTTGGCGTCACCCCGTCACAGCGAAGAGCTGAAGGACAAGGAGAGTGAGCACGAGGTTTATCAAGGGAGCTGGACTATGTCCCACAGGGAATGGGCCATTGCCAAGAAGGCAAACAGCCAAGTAATTTTCAATTTTTAAGCTGAGTCCAACGGATACGTAGTGGCTTCCTGGATAACCAATGAAGTATTCCAAGGCTGTGTCCAGGCTCACCCTGAAGGACCATGGTGACGGACATGTGCCACCATGACGATGAAGAAAAGACAAATGACCGCACATGGACTGTGTAACTGATGCCTTTGCTTGTGGTGAAAAGACAGAAAAATATCTGCATGAAGTCCTTTTTCAAGAACTGAGGAATTGTGTAACTTCAGACGAGTGGCTTTCTCTATCTCGGCTTGTACTTCCTCATTGAAAGATTGGGGTAGTGAAACCTACTTCGTGGATTGTTATAAGAATTAAGCAAGAGGATATGGAATTTTTCATATTTAGATTACACTCCTAGTTGAGTCTTTTTAGTTCTGCATGTCTAGTCCACTGGCGAAGTCCTAATTAACGCTCCCAAAGTCTCAATAGGAGGGACATTGTGTAGAGACTCCATTTCATAAAATTCTGCCCACTGTTGGGTGGAGGTGAGACTCCAGCTTCACATCCACACTAAGGGCAGGAAAGAGAGGAGGAGGAGAAAGTCTAAGAGCCGAACAGACCCCAGCGGATCCTAGTGGAGGGAAACGACTTGGGAGAAGAGGCACATCTAATATAGTTTTTCTGTTTTTGTTTGTGTTTTGTTTTGTTTTTGGTGAAATGCTATGTTCTTGATCCCTTTCCTTGACCTGCCCCTACCACCTACTGGAATCTTCAGGAAAACTACCCAAATCATAATATGCTTGGTTTACTGGATGTTCTCTTGGAAGCTAGGGAAGGGGCCGAGTTTCAGATCATTATTGGCAAGGGTCCGAAGCAGTCTCTTCTCTTGAGGGTGCTCGGTGTTTGGTAAACAGTAGCTATCGAGAGCCATGTGTTTCCATAGACATATGAGCAAGCTCTGATAAGAGCCAAGAGGAAGGAGAGCTAAGCTGGCCTGTGTGGGTCTGACCTCAGTTATACTGTTGTTCTCGACAATTTGCTCCAGCCAGAGACTTGGTAAGAAGAAACCATTGTTTAAATTGCAGGCTCCAGAAAACATTTTATAGTCTAGACTCTAGAAAGTTCTGTAGGCTGGAAGTCTGTACAAGTCTGAACTGGGTGAGCCCTTGTGATTTATTAAAGGATAGGCTGGGAACACAAACATGTTTGTTTTTGTGACAAGGTATGCAATTCCTGGTCAGAATCACATTCTCTGTGATGAGAGGTGACTATGACACTGGTACATGCCCTTTTCAAAATCCCTGATCCAGGGGCCAGCAGGTGGTGTGGTGGTTAAAGGCCGTGAATTCCCACATGGCTGGCCATGGTTCGAGTCCCGGACCTGGCAGCTTGCTTTCCCACTTTCCCTTTCTCTCTGTTTCTGTCTGGTAAAATTAAACAAACAAACAAATGAAGCAATGGAATTAAATAATTCTTTTAAAAAAATTCCTGATTCAGGGACCAGCAGTTAGTGTAATGGCTACGTTGCTGGGCTCCCATATAGTCGACCGTGGTTTGAGTCCCGGACCTCGTGGCTTAAACTCACGCCGGGTGCGTGTGCGTGCGTGCCCAAGATCCCAAGAAGAGAATGGAGGAGAAGGGATTGCGGCATGGCCATCCCCCCTGGGGGGGTGATTTCTCGCTTTCTGTCTCTCTTTTTCTCTCTGTCTTTGTGGCGAGCACACACGCCCTATAGCAAAAAAAAAATAAAAAGAAATTCTTGATCCAAAAGTAAGATTGATTTCATGGGCTCCTTACCATTTGCATTTAAATCCCAAAATGCACTTTGCATGCCCCCCCCCCCCCCCTTTGGCTTGTCCTCATGTCACTGGTACAATATTTTCTTTTTGCTCTTTGGATTCCTAAGTCTAGCTCTTCGGTCCCAGGACAGCAGAGGGTACCGCTACTCTGAGCTGGAGAGGGGTCTCCCAGGGAGTTCAGCCTTGTCCATGCTCTTCTCACTGATGAAGGAATGGCCCTCAGGAATCCATCCACGGGGGAGTGAGGAGGCTTCTGGGAGAGCTTTACCTTAAACACAGTGGGCAGTTCATAAGTCCGGACAACAAGCTCTGATCTGGAGCAAAGTTTTAGTCTCTAGAGGAGAATGGTGATTTTCAGAACAGCAGTGTCTGAATTGTCTCCCCATCATCAAAAACTCAGGTCTGTATTTATAAAGATGTAGGCATTGGGCTGGCCCCATAGTCTAGTGGTTAAGGGAGTCAGATCCCATGTCTGACCATGGTTTGAATCCCAGCCCGTGGATTGAAATGCATGCCAGGCACATATGCATACATGCCCCAAATTCCAAAAGGATGGAGAAATGGGGGAGCAGTGTGACCATGCCCTCTTGTGGGTGTGCATTCTCCCTCTCTCTGTCTCTCTCTGACAAGCCCTCTGGCCAAAAGAGAAAAGTAGGTGTCCAGTGTAGGAGAGACCAGTTAAATGTTCCCAAACTCATCTTCTTTTACCCTGGGCTCACACCTTCTTAAGACAGGTATTCCATGTCTGAGCTCTGGTCAAAAATGGGAGTAAAAGTCATATTCACTAACTCCAAGCCTGGCCCATAAAAACTTTGTGTGATCTGGGATGCAAAACCCGGTGGAGGACTCCAAAGCTCTAAGGATGAAGAAGCAATAGACAGGAGCCTGGGTCCCTAAATGACTGGAAGTAATAGAGCCCCATCGCTGCCTACACCTGCCCCCCACTTTGACTGTGACACAAGCAGAAATGAACTTTTAGTCTCTGAAATCACAGCGACTTTGGGCTTGTTTGTTCCAGCCATTATTTTGCCCTAATGCACTCACTAAAAATGGAGAACTCTGTCTAATGAAAATACTGCACTTGACCTCGAGGAATGGAGGGCATTGCATTGGAGATTTTCTGACGAAGTGTAGCATACAGAAGAGAGCAAGGCAGTCCTCCCTAATTTCCATTGCACCACACAGCTCTGACCTTTTAACAGCGCTAAAATAAGAAGTGGCACTGACTGCTGGGGTGCAGGAAGAAGAGGTACCGAGGAGGAGGAGTTGCAGCTACGCTGGACACAGAGCTGCTGTTTGCAGAAGGGAGCAGGGGGGTCAGGACCAGCTGAAGCGGCCATGGTGTCCAGGGATGGCAAGTATCAGATGACCAGGTTCGGTATGCGCTCATGCAGGACACATAGAGATTCTGAACAATGCTAGGCATGCCTGAGGTAAGACAAAGCAGCAAATATGGGTTCCCTCCAAAAATGATTGGACCCTGAGACGATCGAGGCAGAACATTCCCACTGCACGTGCCTGTAGGAAGAATAGAACGCATTCTTCTGGCCTCTGATTTTAGGAAATTTCTTTCTTTTCCTCATAGCAGGCCCAGCTGCTAGGCAGGTTGGGCTGTCCCCGGGCTTCATCCCTCCCCAGACACTCTTGTTTTACCTTTCAGGGAGGTAAGCCAAGTGCAGAAGCCAGGGCGGCCCTGGGTGTTTGTATTTTCCACAGTGCCCTCAGTAGGTGTTCGGGTGGCGAAGGAATTTGCATTACATTCTGCCAGGTAACTAGAGAGAACTCACAGGTATTTTCTCTATGTGAAGTATGGAGGGGGGAGAACCCTATTCATTTGTTAGTCACTTTGCATTTTTTCTTTAATTGAAAGAAAAGCACATTAAAATTGAGAGGCAGGCACAATTGTAAGCTGCAGTTCCTATGTTAAAGTGGAGAAAGAAGTGGGGAGAGTTCTAGAGGGGCAGAGGAAGACAAAGTGGAGGAAAGTTTGGGGAACCAGTGAGGGAGGGGTTCGTTGGCATCTGCTTCCCTCTGAAAACCATGTGGGCAAAGAAAGGGTGGTTATGGGGCCAGTGGAAATGCCGTGCAGACAGGTGTAGAAGTTAGAGGCTGGAGATGCCACAGCTGAGGGGTGTGTATGCATTCACATGTTTGTGTGCACACACGTAAGCGTGTCATGTACACAGGCCCTTTGGCCGTCTATACAGTTGGAAGCCGTGTTGTTACCCATATTTTGAATTGTACAATTATATTTTACTTTGCTCACAGAAGAAGAGGCTCTCCTAGAATATGCCATTTTGCTGAGAAAAGTGGACAGATGTTTTTCCTTTCCTCCCATCCTGTGGACCCCGGCTGTTTCAGTCCACCTGCACCGTCTCCTGGAAACCCAAGTTCCTGTTCTTCTGCAACAAAAACTGACATTTCCTACATTCTTCTCACACGTAGAGGTTATTTTTCCTAGTCCTCCCATTTCAAGCATGTGCTCTAAACGGCGAATCTGATACCAGGCAAGCCACTCCTGACTCACTCTGACTGGTATCTTTGCTTCTCCCAGATGACCTAGATAGATGTAAAATGTGGTTTTCACTTGTACCTCCAGAGAAGTGGCAAATTTTGAGTATTGTAGAGTGCTGAAAGAATAAGTAAATAAATAAATTACTAACCCATTACATTATTATTAATTTGAATTGTTATTAAGTTAAAATGCTAAATTATTAGTAAGTTATTAACAAAAAGACAAGTGGACACTTTTAGGTGCTAGGCGCTGTTCTAAGTGCTTTACGTGTGTATCATAAATTTGCAGGACAAGTCTATCTGATAGGAACTCTCTTATCTTTGTTTTGCTGATGAGGAAACTGAGGCAGAGAAAGATGGAGCCACTAGCCCTAGGTTTGGCAGCTAGGAAATGATGGCCTTAGGATTTGAACTCAGGAGGCCTGGCTCCAGTATCTGTGTTCTGTCAGGGCTGGTGACATCATTTCGTGGGGATGGGAGGTGGGGATAATTACTCACACAAAATAGTCCCACCTACAGTTTCTCATGGGAATGAAGTGACCTTGGAGGGAGAGGTGACTGGAGCTTCTGTTCTGACACTAAGACGTTTTGTCTCCTTGGTAGATCTTAGTGTTTTCTTCCATAAAACAAGGAAGGTGGGATTAGACAGACTCTAGGATCCCTTCCAGTTCTAAGAAAAGCTAACATCTTCAGCATTTCTGCACTGAAATGCTGATCTCTTGGGGAAGAGTGGGTGCCTGTGGGCAAGAAGCAAGTCAGCCCCTGCTCCTCAGGCCCTTCAAGCTAGAATCTGTAAGGCAGGGTGCTGTGTAGACAGCTGCCAAGAACTGTGTGTAACAATGAGGGTTAGAGCTCCAGGAAAGGTCAACCTTACTTAAGAAACCTAAAAGAGGGACCAGCAGATGGCAAAAGGGTTATATTGCTGGACTCCCACGTAGCCGACTGTGGTTCGAGTCCTGCACTGGAGACTCACACTCACGCTGGGCATGTGTGCGTGCGTGCCCAAAATCCTGAGAGGAGAATGGAGGAGAAGGGATTGCGGTGTGGCTATCCCCCTTGGGGGTTGATTTCTTGCTTTCTGTCTCTCTGGCAAGCACACACATCCTACAGCAAAAATCTCTCTTAAAAAAATAAAAAAGATGGGGACCAGCAGGTACCTTGGTGGTTAAGGCGCTGGACACTCCCACATGGCTAACCAGGGTTCAAGTCCTGAATCTGGTGGCTTGCTTTCTACTTCCTCTCACTCTCACCCTCTGTCTCTCTCTGGTAAAATTAAAAAATAAATGAATGAATAAATAAAATAAAATAAAATAAATAATTATTTAAAAAAATCTAAAAAGAAAAAAGAAAAGAAACCTAAAAGAAACCCACGACTGTGTCCTGTGTGTTTTAAACAGAGCATAGGGTTTAATTCTTGCAGCAGCCTCGTGAAGTAGTAGCATTGTCTCCCATTTAAAAATGAAGCTGAAGCTAGACACACGAAATGACTTGCCTAAGACAGCCTAGCTAATACGTGAGGCTGGCAGGATTCAAATCCAGTCTGTCTGATTCCGAGCCCACGCATATTTCACAACCCGCTCCTCCGTAATTATCTGTCTCATTCCATTCTCGCCGCAAGCCTATAGGGCAGTTGCTATCTCCCCATTGGACTGATGAGGAAAGTGAGACTCAGAGCGAAGCGACTCGTCCAGAAAGGCCGGAGAGGAGCGGCAGAGCGTGCACACCGGCCGGACGGCCGCAGCCGGCACCTCCTCCTGGCTCTGTTCCCCAGCGGCTCCCACCTCTCCAGGTCCCGGTCCCGCTCACCGCCGGCCGCGAACTACACTTCCCGGCAGGACGCGGGCGCGCGCACGCGCACCGGGGCCTCCGCCATGGCGACCGTGCTGTCCAGGGCGCTCAAGCTGCCGGGTAAGGAGTTGCAGCCTGGCGACCACCCTGGCCTGGCCGGGCCTGGGGGGATGGAGAGGCGAGGCTCAGGAGGCAAGACCGGTCGGAGTCTGACCCCAACACGGGCAAAGCTGCAGGCGCCCGGAGGCGAGGCGGTGCAGCCCCGCGGGCTGGGGTCCTGGCGCCACCAGTGGGCGGGAGGGCACCCTGCGGTGCGGGGGTCGTGGGCGCCAAGCGAGCCTGGGAGAGTCGAGGGGAGCCGCGCGGGGCCGGCGTCCGGGAGCCGGCGGTCGCTGCTGCGGCGATGCGTGTCAGCGCGTGCGGCCGGCGTCCCAGGGGGAGGGCTGGCGAGGGGAGCATCCTTCCCGAGCGCCGAGGACCGGGTACCGCGGGGACTCCAGCTCCTCTGGTCTAGGGCGGGACCTGGGCCGGGGCGGGGGGGCGACAGCGCTCGAGGGACCCTCGGTGGAACAGCTCCTCCACTTCATGACAGCGGTGACGCAGCCGTAAGGTAGGTGCGATAGGTCTTTCCCATGCTCGTTTACAGAAGAGGAAAATGACTTATTTGGCTAATCGAATTGTCCAAGGTCACACAGCGGTATTAGAAAAGCCTGGCCTTGAACGGCAGGATGTTTGCACTCTGGATCCTGAGCCTCTGATTCCATTTCCTCAGCCTTGGGCTGTCGGTAAGCAGGGGGAACGATTTGGCACCTGCAAGTTGCAGATAACGTATGGGATCGTCTCTAAGGAATCACTAGTGGTGACGGGTGATGACAACTCCCAGAGTCGATTCAGTACTTTGGGCAGCAGCTCCAAGTTTTTTATTCTTCCTCTTAAACTTCTATGATAGAACGAGATTGAACTGTTAGAAACTCGCTATTTAAATAAAAGTCTATTTCTTCTGCCCAAATACATTTTCAATATGAAGGCTTTAGCGAAATGTATGGTTCTACCTAAATAAATGTTAAGCATTAAGCTATAAGCATTTGTTTGCTGATCACTTCAGATGCTAGTGGGATAAGCAGTTTCTTTCTCCAGCATTCTTAGAAAGGGCTGGTGGGGTGTCAGGTGCTCTCAGCATGAGCTTCAGGGGAAAGGCAGGGCCTTGTTTTCAAGGAGCTTCCAATCTGCTTCACTGAAACAAGTCACTGGACCTCAGATCACACTGGGTTGGTTATGAATTTCCATTCCTTTCTCCAGACATCATGACCTCAGACAGAGGTCCCCCCCACAACACTGGAAGAGACATAAATAATATATACCTTAGAATATGTACATACCATTAAAATTACATTAGAGACAAGTCCCTCTACTTGAAGGATTAATTTACCTCGAAGAGGACAGCTTTCTTGATCCTGAGTGTAGGATAGTATCTTCGGAAGGGGTAGTGCTGCCCACATCCTGAGACCGTGGCATCCAGTTCAGTTGACAGGAAGGGTAAAGGAATCCCCTAGCCCTGTCCTGGGGCCTGTTTTAGAAGGCAGCGAGGCCCTTAGCAGTGAAGTATATTTGATTCTTCTTTAGACCCAGATACAGTAACCCTGTATTCTCTGTGTGATTTCTTTTTTTCCAGTTGCACCTTTGCTAGCCCTCCCTTGTCCTTTCTCCCCTCCACTGGAAATACAACACTTTTAGCTTTATTATTAGGTGGAAGTTGCTTTCTTTGAGCTCTTTTTGGATACCCTGTCATCGGACTGCAAGACTGCTACCCTGTCTGGGCCACTGTGTCATGTTACCCTTGGTAACACCCTCATTACTTTTATGTGTGAGGAAGGCAGGTTAGAATTGTGGCTCAGAGCATGAATCAGGCTCAAGTTCAAATCCAATCCTCACCTGCTCGGTTACTTCATCTCATTAGACTTTAGTTTTCTCATCAGCAATAATAATATTATTGTGAAACGCTCCCATATTAACCTAACAGAGCTATTTGGAATAGTGAAAGAGATGATTGTACTTAATGAGGTTTTTACCTCTGACACATGTTAGTTACTCCGTGTTAGGTGTTATCACTAGCAGCATTGTCGTTTATGAAATGTGATACCTGAAGGGAGGCCTGACGTAATGGTGAGTTAATGACAGATCCCAGCAGCCTCGTAGTAAAGGGCAGTTGCTGGGAAGATAGCCCAGTCTCATACTCTTTGACTGAGCTCCGATGGAAAGATGTTTGGCTCACATGTGTAAAATGAGGTTAATTAGTAGCAGAAGGACGATATGATATTCATGAAGCCTGTAGGACAGCTTATCTCCTAAGTATATATGTTTAAAGACCATTTTAACGTTTGAAGGTCAAACACCGAAGCAAGTATGAGGGCCTGATGTTATTATTGTGGTGAGTTTTATTATGTGTAACTTATGGTGACCGTGTGCCCCTGGATAAGCTAACCTGTGGCTTTATTTGTCCTAGTTGCAAGAGCATATAAAATTGTATGCATATATGTGCAGTGTACTATTTGGTGTGGTATATGATAGAATATTATAGGTTTTAGTATATTTTCCTGAAAAGATCTGGAGAAGGTAGTTGCTTTCCTTCCTATTTATGTTTTTGTCTGTATTATTTAATCAGCATCTTCACGCTTCCTAAGAGGAAAAGCAGTAACTATGGAAAGCTCGTTTATGTTAATGAATTATGAATTCACTGCCTTCTTCTTGATTCTTTGAAAACCTTCCATTGATTAAAAAACAGGGTGGTGACTGGAAGCAACTGAGAAGTGAATTATTGCAGTTGTAATAGTAAAGCTGAGGTTTATTTTTATACTACCTAAATATATTTACAAACACATATATGTATATGTATTTATATAATTATAAATATAATATATAATATACAATGTAATTATATAATATATAATGATACATAATATATTATGTATCATATTTTATAGTTATATGATATAATTTATATAATAATTATAATATAATTATATAAATATATACATATATTAGTGTATGAGAAAACTTCAAAAAGTTCATGGATAAATGGAATCACAATATGAATTTATTCTGGCACAAATCCATGCATTCTTTTTTCATAAACATCTTCCATAAACTTCTCGAAGTCCTCCCTTTGTAAAAGTAAATATCCTTCTCGAAAGGTTGGTGGCCCTAATCTCCTATGATCTTTTAAAGAAAGGCACAAGAATATGATAGTTCTGGTTCTTTTTTTTTTTTGGAGAGGTTTTTGCTATAGGGCACGTGCGCTCGCCAGACAGACAGAGAGAGACAGAGAGATAGAAAGCGAGAAATAACCCCCCAGGGGGGATGGCCACGCCGCAATCCCTTCTCCTCTATTCTCCTCTCGGGATCTTGGGCACGCACGCACACGCGCTCGGCGTGAGTTTAAGCCACCGGGTCCGGGACTCGAACCGTGGTCGACTACGTGGGAGTCCAGCGACATAGCCATTACGCTAACTGCCGGTCCCGATAGTTCTGGTTCTTGCATGCTTGCCTTTTTACTTCCAAGATACCATGGCTGATCAGAGTTTTTGGACTTCATACTCTGTGGTTTTTTCCTCTGAGGGCTTTTGAGATAACTGCTCTGTTATCTTTTAGTATTGTGTGTGACTAGAGAAGTCAGCCTGGGTTCTGTTTTCTTCAGTCAGGCTGCTCAGAGGATTCTTTCTTTGTCCTTGAAGTCCAGGTCTTTACTGAGATATGTCTATATCAGCTTTTTTTTTTTTTTTTTTGGTAAAGGATTTTGCTATAGGGCGTGTGCGCTCGCCAGAAAGACAGAGAGAGACATAGAGACAGAATGCAAGAAATCACCCCCTGGGGGGATGGTCACGCCGCAATCCCTTCTCCTCCATTCTCCTCTCGGGATCTTGGGCATGCACGCACATGTGCCCGGTGTGAGTTTTAAGCCACCGGGTCCGGGACGCGAACCACGGTCGACTACATGGGAGTTCAGCCACATAGCCATTACGCTAAGCTGGTCCCTTATATCAGTTTTTGTTGAGACTCGGTGTACCCTTTATACTGTAGTTTCATATCTTAATTTATTGCAGGAAACTTTTTCTTTTCTTTTTGTTGTTTGTGGAATACTAAGTTCAATTTGTAATTATTTATTTATTTATTTATTTATTTGGTTTTTGCCTTAGGGCATGTGTACTTCCCAGACTAAGACAGACAGAGATGGTGAGAGGAAAAGTGAGAAATCACCACCTGGAGCAGGGGTGGCCATGTTGCAATATCTTTTCCTCCGTTCTCCTCTTGGGATTTTGGGCACTCATGCACACACACCTGGCATGACTTCTAGGTTGCCAGGTCTGGGAATCGAACCGTTGTTGCTATGTGGGAGTCCGGCGCCTCAAGTTCCATGCCACACGTCGGCCCTGCAGGAACCTCTTTGTATCTTGTCTAAATATTGTGTTCGGTTCCATTTCCTTTCCTTTTCTGTTCTCTTCTGTGACGCATGTATTGACTCACTTTCGTTATTGGTTTCTATCACGGTCTTTCTAGCCTTTTTAAAGCTGTGCCCTTGTCCATTGGACTTATGGGTAGCCAGTACAGACTTGGAAGTCAGACTAGATTGGAATTCTTGTGTATCATTTAGTGTTGAACTATGGGCCGCTTACTCAAACTTCCAAGCCTCAGTTCCTAATCTTGAAGATGGATATAATGCGGTTACTTTGAAGAGTTGTTGTAAAGATTTGCTGAGCTAAGCTGTTGAAAGGGCGGGGAAGGTGGACGTGCTCAGAACAGCCAGCCGTTATTTCTGTTTCATTTTGCTCGATTTTCACTAGTCTAGTTTTTGTGTCTCTGATTCTTCTTTCAGCACTGTCTGTTCTTCTTGCTGATTGCAATAAGGATTTTTTCCCCTAAAACTATTTTGTTATTTTTTCCCATTGTTTCCTGAGAAGACTGTTTTCAGAAAAGATGATTTTCTTGATTTGTTTGGACTCCATGGCAAAGTGTCTTTTCATTATTTTTTTTCCTTTCCATGGTAGAATTTGTCCAGCATTGTTCTTTAGTCATTTTTGTTTGCTGTTTGATTGTAATTTCTTCTGAATATTTGTAGAACTTTGGAGTATCTTGCAGAATGAGGACTACTGATGTGCCTTTCTCATTATTATTCATATTTAAATAGGGCAGTAGTTTGCCAGCCAGTTTTGGCAAAGGCTGGTGCCTGGAATGTGAGCTGGGGCAGCTGGAAGCTAGGCTGTAACTCAGGTCCCTGTCCCACCAGAGCTGTTCCCTGTGGAAGAGCCTCCCTGTGGAGGCCGCAGGGCACCACAGAGCCTCAGAGTGCTGATCTAGCATTGACTTCTCTTCGTTTTGCTAGTCACCAATTAATTGCCTCTGAACTCCCACTTCACCTTCGTTGCCTGCTCTGTGAAAGTAGACCTGGGCCTTGTAAATTCCAAGTCCTTCGTTGGATACTGTCTCTCATTCCTAGGATATCTTCTAGGGATTTTTTTCCTATTTTTATATTTATTCTCTGATCATTGCTTAATAATTTGTTTTTATATTAAGCTTATTCTCCCTGAACTGCTGTCTGGCTTCTGTCTTCTGATGGGGCTCAATCTGTAAAAAAAAAAAAAAAAAAAAAAAAAAAAAAATCAACCTCTTCAGAACTGATTATGTCTGCATTACTTTTGTTACCTGTGCTGCTGACAGCTTGCTTCCTGTACAGATGTCTGCTTGTATTTCTCATTCCGGCTTACCTCCCCTTTGGCCCTGTGGTGTTGAATTAGTCTCGTTATTGTTGCTTCTGTGACCCCCAAACTTTGTCTTTCCAAGCAAGACATTACTAGTTTGACTTTATATTTATGGAACAAGGAGCAAGTAGAGTCTGTTAGAACACTAAGTGGACTCTGAAGTCACATGCCTGGGTTAAATGCTGGCTTTACTTCTTGGTAGTTGTGTGATCTTGGGCAACTTAACATTCTAAACTTTAATGTTTCTGTTGATAAAGTAGTGACACCTACCATAGAGGGTCGTTGTGAGGATTAAGTGAAGGCATATGAAATGCTTGGACCAGTGCCCGTGGTGGTAGACACTCCATTGACTTCGGCTCTCATCCTCTTTGTCCTCATTACTGTTGTGATCTCTGTGAGCTCTGTGCATTGCCGAAGAGTTGTAGGGGTCTGTGTCCGCTCTTGCTGTGCTTCCCCTGCTGGATACATCTTGCACTGCACTTGGCAATGACCTGTAAATTGTGGTTTGGAAATGTGGCTGTTTTCTTCCTATATTTTTCTTTCTTTTTTTTTTTTTTTTTTTTTAGAGGTTTTCGCTATAGGGCGCGTGTGCTCACCAGACAGAGAGAGACATAGAGACAGAAAGCGAGAAATCACCCCCCAGGGCGGATGGCCACGCCGCAATCCCTTCTCCTCCATTCTCCTCTCGGGATCTTGGGCACACACGCACACGCGCCCGGCGTGAGTTGTAAGCCACCGGGTCCGGGACGTGAACCACGGTCGACTACGTGGGAGTCCAGCGACATAGCCATTATGCTAACTGCTGGTTCCCCCTTCCTATATTTTTCTCTTTATAATTTTTTCCTGCTTTTAGGGAAGAGATTATGACAGACACCCCCCCCCCCCCCCCTTCTTTCTGCCATCATTGACTTGAAGCATGTCATCTTTCTTTTTTTTTTGGAGAGGTTTTTGCTGTAGGGTATGTGCGCTCACCAGGAAGAGAGAGACAGACAGGGAGAAATCACCCCCCCCAGGCCACGCTGTAATCCCTTCTCCTCTATTCTCCTCTTGGGATCTTGGGCACACACGCACATGCGCCCAGCATGAGTTTAAGCCACTGGGTCCAGGAGTCAAACTGTGGCCAATGACATGGAGTCCAGTGACTTAGCCATTATGCCAACTGCTGGTCCCAAAGCATGTCATCTTTCTAAAAGGACATATTCAACAGTAGCTTTTCTTTTCAAAGAATGCTTGCAAGTTATTTTTATAGATTTATTCAAAAATTACAAGTTTCTGTAGCATATGCAGCTGAATTTTGTCCTTCCTGCCTATGACAGCATATGACATGATTAAAAAACACATTTCCTCCGAACTATGTTGGGAGCCAGTGTTTTGTTAGTGGTTTCATCTGGCAAAGGTGCTGCTTTAGGCAGTTATTACAAGGGGGAACTGACTAGCAAGATTGAATTATGTAAATGTTGATGCTAATTTCTTCACTTGGTGCTAAAAATCCAACTGCACAATTATAGGAAGACTTGAGCATGTGTTAAAAGTGCTTAGGAGGGGCCAGCAGGTGGTGTGGTGGTTAAGATGCTCGACTCCTGCATGGCCAACTGTGGTTTGAGTACCGTCCTGGTGGCTTGAAAATCACGTCAGAGCATGTGCGTGTGTGCCCCAAATCCCAGGAAGAGAATGGAGGAGAAGGGATTGCGGAGTGGCCATCTCCCTGGGGGCGATTTCTCACTTTCCCTCTCACTGTCTCTGTTTCTCTCCAGGGAGCGCACATGCCCTATGGCAAAAACCAACCAACCAAACAAAAATGCTTGGGAGATTTAGCTCAACCCGGTGTGTGATGTAACTGCTAAGAGAGCTCTCAGGATCCTAGGTTCAGTAGTTGTATCGTAGTGCAACGTCTGGACCAGGGAGCACTAGGTTCTGCCCGCCCCATTTCTGCTCAAACTGCACCCAGGGATTGTGCTTTTAATAGCACATTTCATGTCATGTACAGAGGAGAGTGACCGGGATATTGAGGACGTCTGAAACAATGCTTCAAGTTCTTCCAAGGTGAAAGAAGGGGAGATGTTTAAAGATGGGGAGAGGGCAATTAGGAGATATAATGCCCACAGTAATAAAGGTCATGATGATAATAGAAGCTAAAATTCACTGAGTACCACTATAAGTCTGGCCCTAAGAACCAGATATATGTTATCTATTGAATAGTTTAATCTTCTTAACATCATATGAAATATGAACAATAATGATGCCATGTCATAAATAGGGAAATTAAGCCTCAATAAAGTTAAGAATTTTTTTAAAGAATTATTTTATTAAACCTTATGATTTATTTTAACTTGACCCAAGAGGGACAGAGTGAGAAAGAGAGAGGGAAAGTGAGAAAGCAAGCCACCAGGTCCAGGACTCGAACCATGGCTGGCTATGTGGGAGTCCAGTGCTCTTACCCACCATGCCACCTGCTGGCTCCTAAAGTTAAGAAATTTGAGAGCAAATAGTTAATATGAGATAGAGCCAAGATTTGACTTTTTGTTTGTCTGATTGTGAATACTAGTCTTTAAATACATTATTATATATCTTTTAAGATTGGTATCTTCAGGTATTTGAAGGATTTGCATGTGGAAAGGGGAAGGGACAGAAATGAAGACTTGGACAAATAATTGGCAACTGTCCACAGAGAGATTCTGAATCAGTGCAAAGAACTGTCTTTTAGATTGGAGGCCAGTGGGATGCCCAATACTGGGTGGGTATGGTCAGCTGTGTGCTGAGTGACTGGTTGGTGGGTGTTTGTGTAGAGCTGCAAGTCTGGAATGGGGTGGGGGTAGGTTTTGTGAGCTTTAAAATCTCTACCAGCTCTGAAATTTGGAATTCTGTGTATATTTTCATCCTTTTAATTTGAAATTGTGATAAAATATATGTACTATAAAATTTACCTTCTTAACCATTTCCAAATATATAGTTAAGCATTAAGTATATTCATATTGCTGTCAACCAAGCTTTAGAACTTTTTCATCATGAAAACAGGAGCTCTAAACATACTAAATAACAACACTCCAATTCCTTCTACTTCTATTACCAGGTAACCACCGTTTTATTTTCTGGTTAGGTGGACTTGACTACTTCTGATACCTCATATAAGAAGAATCACACCATGTTTGTCCTTTTATGACACTCAGCAGAATGTCTTCAAGGTTCATCCATGTTCTAGCATTTCTTTCCTTTTTAAGGCTAAATAATATTCTACACTATGTATATACCACATTTTGTTTGTCACGTGTATCTTAGTTAAGCAACAACAACAAACAACCACTTTAAAAAGTATTAGCATTCACAGAAATAGAAAAAAAGTGATAAATTTGTATGGAATTATAAAAGACCTCTTATTGCCAAGTCAATACTATGCAAAAAGAATAAAATAAGAAGTATCTTACTATCCAACTACTCACTATCCAAATATATTACAAAGCTGTGATAATCAAAACAGTGTGGTACTGGCCCCAAAGCAGAAGCATAGACCAATGAAACAGAATAGAGAATCCAAAAATAAATGCCAGATCATACAGCCAAGTGATCTCTGACAAAAGGTACAAGGCAATGCAGTGGAGAAAAGATAGTCTTTTCAGCAAATGCTGCTGGAAGAACTGAATATCTACTGGCGAAAAAAAAAAAAAAAAAAAAAAAAAAGAAACCAGACCCCTATATCTCACTTTTCACAAGAATCAACTCAAAATGGATCAAAGATTTAAATGTAAACCCTCAAACTGTAAAACTACTAGTAGAAAACTTAAGGGAAACTTTCGAAGGCAATGGAGTAGGCAAGATTTCTTAAATAAGACCCACAAGCAATAATCCTCAAAATAGACAAGTGGGATTACATCAAGCTAAAAAGCTTCCTCACAGTGAAAGAAATAATTAGAGTGAAAAGACAACCCTCAATGGCGAAATTATTAGCAAATTATTCCTCAGATAAGGAATTGATAGCCAGAATATATAGGGAACTCAAGGGGCTCACCCTTTTAAAAAAATCAATTAAAAATGGGCAGATAAGGGGCTGGCAGGTGGCATGGTGGTTAAGGGCGCTAGACTTCTTCATGGCTGACTGCGTTTTGAGTCCTGGCAGCTTACTTTCTCACTTTCCCTCTCACTCTGTCCCTCTCAGGTCAAAAATAAATAAATAAAGAAAGAAAGTTAAATAAAATAATTAAAAAAAATAATACTCATTTAAAAAAATGGGCAGATGCACTAAATAGATAACTCTCCAAGGAAAACTTATGAATGTCCAAGAAACATAGGAAAAAATGCTCTCACTTTCTTGTCATAAGGAAAATACAAATTAAAACCACAATTACATACCATTTAACCCCAGTTAGAATGGTTAGGATCAAAAAAAAATGACAAATGCTGGTGAGGCTGTGGCAAAAAAGGAACCCTCTTACACTGTTGGTAGGAATTTCAGTTAGTCCAGCCTCTGTGGAAAACAATATGGTAGTTCCTCCAAAACTTACCAATAGAACTATGATATGACCCAGTAATCCCACTCCTTGGTATTTACCCAAAGGGCAGGAAAACAGTCAGAAAGACTGCATGTTCATGTTTATTGTAGCATTATCCACAGTCACTAAAACATGAAATCAACCTAAGTGTCCCCAAACTGATGACTGCTTTGGAAAACTGTGGCACATATATACTATGGAATATTACTTAGCTGTAAGAAACAATGAGACTCTATCGTTTGATTCAAAGTGGGTGAATGACTTAATGAAGTGGATAAAGGCTTAATGTTAAGTGAAGTGAACCAGACTTTGAAATATATACACTGTATATCCTCACTTAATATGTACCAAATATCTGCACTTGATGTCAGGAATCAAAAGAACTGAAGATATGATAGAGAGGGTAAGTATAGGTACCAGAGACTGTAAGGGAGGGGAGTGGATGGTTGAGGGAGGGTGTGAGGTGCAAAGGAAGAAACACTTCATAGACAAAAAATTGTAAGCTTCTTTGTTGAAAAAAATAAATATTGTACCCATCATGATGGGGGCTTTATGTAAAATTGAAGTTAATCTGAAAAGAAAGTGTCAGTTAATATTACAGCAACCTGTGACTCTATGTGCAAACTAGCATACATCGAGTCATCTGGAATGGTTAGGACATGGTGTGTCCTAATTAATAAAGTTTGGTGCACAGAATGGAGGCATAACTTATAGGAGATTAGCCTAAATCTGTACTGACCTTATGGCATAGAAGTATTCTTTTAAAGTATATATGATTCACGATAGAAAGTACGTTTGTGTGTGTGTGTGTATGAGAGAGAGAGAGAGAGTCCCTCAGCAGGGTCTCATTATGCTGCAGACACCTTTCTCGAGCGCTCCAGTTTGTCTGGGTCTTGGGCCTGCACGCATGTACCCTGTGTGTTTTCAGGTTGGCTTGGGGTCTGGACTCGTGGTTGGCCTTGTGGCTCCCAGACTTGCAGTTCAGTTTGCTACTGACAATGCCACTAGGCTGGGCCTAGAAGTACTATTTTGAATCAAGTTCCTAATACTAATTGGTTTATTTTCTTGTAATTTGTGCCTTTAAAAAGGAAATACAATATTTATTAGACAAAATGAGCAACTTTCAAAATGAAAATGGAAATTTCTAGTTATTAGAATGACAGATTACTCAGTATCCTCTGTGTTTTTTGGAGAGTACTTGATGTTATAATTTTATAATATGTTAATAATCATTTGTTAGTTGTAACAAATATAAACTTTACACTAGAGATTTTATGTCCCACATCTGATCCCCCATACTGTTTTATTTCTTCAATTCCGATGTTCTACAAATTGAGACACACTATATGAAATGATATCACCAAGGCCACAGTGACCCACAAGCAGAAATTAGCATCAAACGTTCTTCTTTTCCCCCTTTTAGCCAGGTTGTATTTTTCCCGTTTATATTTCTTCTGAATAAAAGATTTAACAATAGAATTTACAATGGTAACAGTTTACCAGAAAAAATAAACTTTTCGTAGCATGAAATGAAAGCGTGAAAGCATTTGGTCATTGGCTGTGAGGGCCAAGAGTGACTTGCTTAAGCCCTCCTCTACTTTCCATCTGTTAGTCACCCCAAGTCTCCATACAGTCTGAATAAAACAGGGCGCCTGCTGTACAAAGCAGCTTCAAGACAAGTGCGCTGCCTCTGTATTCCTGCTAGATTGCTACTCTTGCCAGAATACTTGCTCAGAATAACAGTTTTAGAGGTAAACACTGTTTACCGAAGGTGGTACTAAAAGGCCATCCAAATCACAGGATAGATCTCCAAAGGGAGATTGCAGTAAAGTGTCTCCCAAGGACATTCAGTATTCGGCTTTCTAAGTGGTTTCCATAGAAACAGTTGGGAAGTCACAAGTATTGTACTCTGAGAAGCAGTGAACAGTGAGGAACTGTTCTAAAAGTTTACCAGGAAAGATAAGGACATCACAGATCTCGGAAAATCTAGGGTGACATGCAACGTCAGGCGTCTGGAAAGTTGATGCAAGATCCGTGGTGTTTTAGTAAGACTCAAGCATAGATTGAGTGTTTTCATTGAAACCAGATATTAATTTGCACACTTCTGTCTCCTTCTCAATATTCTTAATTGCACAAAGGCAATAATTCTAGAGCACAGTGCTTCCCCTGCCACCTCTTTCCACCCCTCTCTTTGCTGGCATTGTTTTCAGACAGCCACCAAGGTTTGAGTCTGCTGTAAGCCTGGGTGTATTTGTTTCCTGTGTGTCCCCCTGGCTGTTTACAGTGGCCTGGTATTCGGTGCGAGTTTCTCCCTCCTGTTTCTCCTTGACCCTCTGTGTTTCTGTCTTTTTAGGGAAGAAGAGCCCAGACCTTGGGGAGTACGATCCCCTCACCCAGGCTGACAGCGACGAGAGCGAAGATGATCTTGTGCTTAACTTGCAGCAGAAGAACGGAGGGGTCAAAAATGGGAAGAGCCCTCTGGGAGAAGCACCAGAGCCTGACTCAGATGCCGAGGTGGCGGGGACTGCCGAGCCACATCTTTCGGAGGTTGCCACAGAGGGTTACCCCTCAGAACCCCTCGGGGGCCTGGAACAGAAGGCCACCTCGTCGCTGGTGTCCTACGTTCGCACGTCCGTCTTCCTGCTGACTTTGGTGATCTCCATGGTCCTGGTGCTCCTGTGTGCTTTCCTCATCCCCTGTCCCCCCAGGGACCTGCACAGTACTTGGAGACGCCACCTGGGTCCCCAGGGAGGTGAGTGGGAGGAGTTTCAGCCCTCATTTTGTGATATATAGAATTACATTGAAATTTTCCTCCAAGCCTTAAAAACTTACCGTATGGCACTTCCCCCTGTATGTGAAGGGGATTAGGAGGTTAAGATTTGAAATAAAACAAAAAGATGGATTGATATACCTCCAAAACTTGGGAGTCACCGCTTTTTGGGTCTGCTGCATTGGTCTTCATTAGACACATGACAGAGCACTGATTTGCTGGGGTTTTGCTGTGGAACCAAAGCTGTCTCAGGCAAGCAAAACTGCACGGTGGACTCTTTATGGAGGAAAGCGTGGCTTGGGGTCTGGTCTGACAAGGGCTAGCGTGTACTCTTGCAGGACCCTCAGGACTTCCATGTTCATGGAAGCTAGATCTGCCTTTTTCTTGCTTCTACAGGTTAGGGGGATACTATCTGCTTTCGGAGCAAGTTTCTTTCAAATCTCTTGCTCTGAAATGGAGATTATATTTCAATGGTCGATGGTTCAATGGTCGTCCTGTCTCTTGTAAACTGGGTTGGGCTATTCCCAGACCCCTGGCAGGATCTCGATCTGGAAATGTTTCCTCTCTGCCATTTCTCTGATCCCAGTTGAATTAGCTTCTAATGAGTTCTGTGTTTTCCTCTGTAGTTTCTCTTATGGCAAATTTAATATGCATATGTAATATTTAAGTACGATGTAAAAATTAGTAGCAAATTGTTGATGTACCCACCAGCCATTCAGGAAGTAGAGCATTTCTGAGGCCCTTGCAGTTCTTTGCATGTTTTCTGGCCACCTTAGGGGTGCGCTGTCCTGGATTTCTGTTTCTCCTCTATTTTTCTTTAGAGTTTTACCACACCGATATGTACTCCTAAACTATATACACATTAATTTTACCTGCATTTGAGTGTAATCACATTGTCTTATGTGACCTGCTCTTTGTTCAACATAACTTCTTGAAAAAATATTTCTGTTGACTCATTGTAGCTGGAGTTTATTCATTTTCACTACTGTCTAATTATCTATTTTTTTTTTTTTTTAAAGAGAGTCTTTTTTTGCTATGGGGCACGTGTGCTCATTGGAGAGATTGAGACAGAGAGGCAGAAAGCAAGAAATCACTCCCCAGAGGGGATGGCCATGCAGCAATCCCTTCTTTTCCATTTTCTTCTTGGGATTTTGGGCATGCATGTACATGTGACTAGCATGTTTTATGCTGCCAGGTCCAGGACTTGAATCACTGTCGACTATGTGGGAGTCCAGTGACGTGACCGTTACGCCATCTACTGGCCCCTGCTACTGTCTGATTTTCTGAAATATGAGTATATCATGATTTATCCATTTAATTGTTGATGAACATTTAAGTGGCTTGTACTCCATTTTTTAAAAACAAATGATGTTGCTAAGAACATTTTTATACATGTTCCTGATACAACGTACAGAAATTTCTCTGAGAGTGAAGTTGCTGGGTTACAAGGTGTGTGTGTGTGAATTCTTGACAGTTTGCATTAAATTATTTTCCAAAGTGGCTGCACTAATTTATACTTCCACTGGCAAGTGTGTGAGTTTGCTCCAAATTTGGTAGGTGTCCTCCAATCCCACACTGGTGGGAAGAAGAGGTGCCACTTGGTCGCTGGCAGGTGGGGATGAAAGTCCAGGTTTCCCTCCAGGTCTCTGCTGCCTCCACCTGTGGGAAGGGAGGAGGTTGCCTCCTTAACTCTGGGTGGGGTAGGACCGAGGCTTCCTGTGTGGAGGGCCTTAGCACTGTGAGGTGGGCATGACTGTCCTGGTTCCCCCACTGCACCCCCACCTTCTCTGACATGGCCAGTACAGAGGAAAGGGAACCTCGTTGTGGCTGGGGAGAGTGGGGTCCAGGCCCTCCAGTCAGCCTCTGCCGAGGGTGTGGGCGTGGGGCCTGGGAGGTAATTTTTTCTGTAGTGCTTGATTGGAGTAGTTATCTACAGCTTTTCTGTTTTGTTAGGCTACACCTTTTCTGGGTTTTTGTCTGGAGAAGCGAACTTGTCTTAGAGCTTTTGTTGTCTGTGTCTGGCATTTCTGGGGTGCTGGCCCCTCCCGCCTTTCTCTGGGCTGTATGAGGCCAAAGGATACACCCCAGGAGTTGCATCGCCCTGTCATTCCTTGGGTATTGCAGTCTCTGGCTGTGTTGCCTTCTTTTCTCCACCTTTCAGAGTCTTCTCATTTGTTTTTCTTTTCTTTTTCTTTGTTTTTTAGAGATTTTGCCTTAGGGTGTTTGTGCAGGTCGTTGGGGGAGAGAGAAAGAGACAGACAGACACAGCGAGAGGGAAACTGAGCAATCACCCCCCAAGGGGGATGATACCCCGCAATCCCTTCTCTTCAGTTCTCTTCCCCGGGATCTTGGGTACGCACGTACACGTGCCTGGTGTGAGTTTTAAGCCACCAGGTCCAGGACTCGAACCACAACTGGCCATGTGGGAGCCCAATGACATCACCGCTAGGCCATCTGCTGGTCCCCTCTCGTTTGTTTTGTATACAGTGTCCAGGGCTTTTAGCTGTACTCAGCAGGAAGAAAGGGAGAAGTGTGTCTGCTCCATCTTGTCTAGGACCCAGGCGTCTGCCTGTTTTCTGAGGCGGTGCGGGCAGCACTGTGGGTGCGTTCCCTGTCTAGCCTGGCAGCAGAGAGCTGGCTTGTGGTAACTGGCTCAGGATCCTTTTTTTTTTTTTTTCTTAATATGTGTATCAGGCGGGGACCTCTCTCCGCTGGAATTGGCTGATGTGAATGGAGACGGCCTGCGTGACGTGCTTCTCTCCTTTGTTACCTCGAGGAATGGGAGTGCAGTAGGTAAGTGTCCTTTAGAGGCTGCTGTGGGGGGACTGTCTGCTAGGAGAAAGCTTCAGCGGTGTCTCCGAGGGGCACGGACGAAGAGGGTCACCAGAGATCCGTGGTATGTGACAGGCTGTGCATAAATAAAGCTCGGTTCAAGAAGTCAGAGAGAGTTCCAGCCGGGAGGGACCAATAACGGTCACCTGACCCAGAGGAAAAGTGACTTTCCCACACGTCTGCATGAACAGTGTTGGCAGTTAGGTTTCGCTTTATTCTCTAAAATTTGCCAGAGGGCACCTGCACTTACCTGAGAGACTGAGAGACAGAGATAGGAGGAGGAAGCACCTCCCCTCCCCCCAGTGGAGCATGTGCTATGTAGAAGCCATCTGTGCAGAGATCCTCCAGCTCAGAAGTAGATTTTCATATAATCAAACGGGGATTTCATTCTTTCCTATGGCTTTTTAAGTTCTGAAGTAAAATATTCCCCCATCCACTTTAGACTTAGAGATGTCTTTAGTCTTTTGGTGTTTTACGCAGTCTGCTGCGCATCAAGACTTACAAGGGAAAGGGCATGGGCTTGGACACAGTAGGGACCAGTCCGATTTGGTCACAGTGTGTGAGAGCAGGCATACAGTTACCGTCTGGTGCTGTCCCTGTGTCATGCGCTGTCATCAGTACAGAAGGCAGAATACTTTCACCTTCAGCAGTGCCCTATGGGGCAGATAATTATCCCCTTTAGCAAAGAAGGAAATTGAGACATAAGAGATGAAGGAACTTGTCCAAAGCCCCTTGGCTGGTAGATGGTGAAGATGGGATTCATATCCAAAATTTCATGTCCTTAATCCCCATGCCAAACTACTGCGTCCATAATCCGTAGAGCTCTGTGTCACTGGACATGGGGATCGGGTTTTTCTGTTTGTTTTCACTTGCTCATCGTTCATTCTGCAGCTTTGTAGTGAGCCCTGCTCTGTGGCAGGCACTGTGCACCTTCTCTGGAGCTGTGTTATATAGAGAGTTGAACAAGAGGAGCGTGGTCTCTGCCCCAAGGAGCCACTGTCTGACAGAGAAGGGATGACCATCGCCCCTGGGAAAAGAAGGAGTCAGAGAATTGGTAGAGTCAGCAGGGTCGTTAAGGAGGAAGAACAGCACACAGTATTAATTGTTTTTTTTTTTTTTTTTTTTTTGGGAGAGGTTTTTGCCATAGGGCGTGTGCGCTCGCCAGAAAGACAGAGAGAGACAGAGACACAGAAAGTGAGAAATCACCCCCCAGGGGGGATGGCCATGCCTCAATCCCTTCTCCTCCATTCTCCTCTTGAGATCTTGGGCACGCACGCACATGCACCCAGTGTGAGTTTAAGCCACCGGATCCAGGACTCGAACTGCGGTCTACTACATGGGAGTCTAGTGACATAGCCATTACGCCAATTGCTGGTCCCGACACACAGTATTAATTGTGGTGTTCTTGAGAAGTCTGAGAGTTGATGTATGTCACAACCATCCATTGTCTGGATCTGCTGGCAGCCAGGTCTGAAACAGTGAGCCACAGTTTGTCATAGCTTTGAGGTTATATGTTTAATTTGTAACACTACAGAATGGATGGAATGAAGCTTTACAACTTGTTTCCTTAGCCATTATTATTGCTGGAAGTGGAAAGTGTGTGAGATCCCTATCCCGAAAGTGCATGTGGAACTAGCAAGGGAAAAAGTTATTCTGATATGTTGACATGAAGGCGTATTTATTAAAGAGTGAGCTGTTCTAAACCCTTACCAGCTATTGCTGGAACTAGGTATCCAGTCTTCCCAGGTATTCCCTGACGGGGGCCATATCAACTGATTTGGAACTCTATACCAGGAAGACCATATTTTTGAAGGTATTCTTTTATTGCTCTCAAGGAGTATTTGGTAGTGATGATTAAAATTCACATATCTTGCTTCTTGCTGTGCATATATTTTAGGTGAGTCTCACGTTTCTGAGTATACCTTTCCCTCCTGAATTTTTTTGTTTTTATCACCTACTTTTCCTTATTCTTGATTTTGCCCCTGTGTTCTGCTCAGCCAACAGTTGGCTGCTGTGTGTGCTAGTTACTTGGTAAGGCATGGAGGACACAGGAGCTAACAAAGCCGTCTTTATCCTTAAGCATGCCACTGTCCAGTGGGTGCTAAAGTCACAGACATGTAAGCCAGTGTGCTGGGAAAGGTGCACAAGTGGAGACGCGTGCAAGGCCGCGTGGAGGAGGCCACAGCGTCTTGTCTTATCTCAGAAGCGTGTCAAGCCGAGATGGCAGAGACTCTGCTCAGCCCTTCTTGCTAGAAATGTGATGGGGAGCTAAACACGCACGTGTGAGTCGCTGCCTCACCTCCATTGCTTTATTTTTCTGGCCTACCTCCTGCTCATCTCTTCCTCTTGCCCTCTTCTGCCTCTTGTCCTCATCTTTTTATCTTTCTCACCTTCTGTGATTTTAGGTGTGTCAAGCCCAACTGCTACTCTCCTGTGCCTTTCGGGGATGAACGGCAGCACTCTGTGGTCCAGCCCCCTCCCAGAGGAGGCCCGGGATATCACATGTTTGGATCTGATGCCGGGAGGCTTGCCTGAAACCATTTGCCTTGTGACAGGGACGCACAAGGTGCTCAGAGCATTCAATGCGACATCAGGTAAAGATCATTCTCCACCAAAGAACTGTGCTCTCATGAGCCATAATTTTGGATTAGAACAGTCTACTAGGGAAGGGTCCATTCTACTCTCATGTGATAGAAAGCCTGACTTAACTGCTCTGGCAGGTGGTTGTCAATGGAAATGAGAGAAATGGTTTAGACAGATTGAGTAAATAGATCCATAGGTCAACCTGTTTGCTGATAAGATGAGGCTACACTGAATTATCCAAACAGAAACTACCCCGAAGCCTTTGGTTTGTAAATAGTCTTCCTACCTGTCCTTTGTACAGAAGATAACTGAGCTTTCTCGTTTCACATTGGATGTACATCGGATCTGTGTGTCAACTTGTGCATGAACTACTTAAAAATATGTCACTGAAAAAAAAAACAAGGTTTGTGGAGGCATGTTGACTGGGCCTTTTAGCTTCTGCTTGCATTTAGACTTCCCTGACCAAAGGAAGAGAAGAGAATCAAGTCTAATGAAGGCTCCTCACAGAATCATATCTTTGTCACCAATTTGCTCATTACCACGGGCTGGAGTGAAGCCGAATAAAGGATAGGTTCATTCCCAAGTTCAGAGTTGCAGTGTGGTGGTGGGTTCTTCCTGGTGAAAAACACTGGAGTGCGAGTTAACTCAGAGCTGAAGTCATCTCCAAACCTCCCACGGCTTTTCTGGTACTAACTTATGTGAACACGTGGGAGAAGCAGATCTGGTCGGCTTAATACTTCTCCATCCCAGACAAACTGCGCTTCTTTCTTGGAGAGACTTTAGCATCTCCATTTCATCTAAAACTCTAGGTGTGAAGTCACATGATTTGTTAGCTAGATACTTGAAGATTTCAGTTCACACTCCCTAGCCACTTCTTCCTCCTTAAGATTAAAAACTAAAGGAGGGGGACCAGCAGATGACGTAATGACATGCTATGTTGCTGGACTCCCATGCAGTCGACCGTGGTTTGAGTCTTGGACCCAGTGGCTTAAACTCACGGCCGGGCGCGTGTGTGTGCATGCCCAAGATTCCAAGAGGAGAATGGAGGAGAAGGGATTGCGGCGTGGCCATCCCCCTGGGGGGTGATTTCTTGCTTTTTGTCTTTCTGGCTAGTGCATGCGCCCTACAGCAAAAACCTCTCAAAAAACAAAAACAAAAACAAAAACAAACCTAAAGAAGGAAAGAAAAGACAGTAGTTACTGTCTATTCAGCCCACTGAGTGTCTCTTTTCTGGCCTGCGACCATCCCAAGTATTTTGCTAGAGTAAAATGCTGTAGTCGTGATCAGCCTATTTGTCCTTCCCTAGGAAAAGCCATTTGGACTTTAGACCCGAACCACTTGTCCAACGGCACCTTGGCTGCGCCGGTCGTGGTGCTACCAGACTTGGATGAAGACGGCATTAGAGACCTTGTGGTTCTGGCCATTGGGGAATCGCAGGTAGGAGCTCTGTGAAGTGTTTTTTGTTTCTTATAGGGTGTGCTTCAATTTTACTTTAATTTTTAATGGCCAGAGGGCGCATATGCTCACCAGATAGAGAGGGACAGAGAGAAAATACCCTCTGATGGGGCATGGTCACACCACCGGCTCTTCTCCTCCCTCTCTCCTCCTTTTGGGATTTTGTGCACACAGAAGTGCCCAGTGTATTGTTCAAGCCACCAGATCTGGGATTTTAACTGTGATCGCCCATGTGGGATCCAGCTCCCTTAACCATCAGGCCATGGGACCAGCCTCTTCCCCACTTACTGAGATTTTTTTTGGCCAGAGAGTATGTGTGCTCACCAGAGACAGAGAGGGAGAGAGAAGCAGAAGAAAGCTCTCCCCCAATGAGTATGCTGCAATCCCTCCTCTTGTATTTTTCCTTTTTTCTTTTTTCTTTTTTTTGGAGAGGTTTTTTTTCGCTATAGGGCGCATGTGCTCACCAGACAGACAGAGAGAGACATAGAGACAGAAAGCGAGAAATCACCCCCCAGGGGGGACGGTCACACCGCAATCCCTTCTCCTCCATTCTCCTCTTGGGATCTTGGGCACGCACGCACACGCGCCCAGCGTGAGTTCTAAACCACCGGGTCCGGGATGCGAACCACGGTCGACTACGTGGGAGTCCAGCGACATAGCCATTACGCTAACTGCTGGTTCCCCTCTTGTATTTTTCCATCCAGTTGAGATTTTGGGCACACATGCACACATGCCAGGCATGTTACTTGAGCTGTTGGGGCCAGGTGTGGAACCATGTGGATGTCCACATGGGATCTGGATACCTGAACCACTAGGCCATGAGGCCATCCTGGGAATGCTTCACTTTTAGTTATCTCAGTTTCCAGTGTTGTTGTTATCAGTACTGCTGACACTTTCATTTTACAAGAGCTTAGGTTTCAATAGATTCTCTTTGAAAGTGAATAAATGACCTTCTAAATCCATTTCCCCAGCAGTCTCATTATGAGTCCATCGACTGTGGGGCTAGTGGAGCTTTGAAACCAGACGGAGGTATGTGTGAATTCCTCCTCCACCATTTTGTACCTCTGTGACCCCTGGCAAACCACAGGACCTATCCGGGCTCTGGTTTCTTCATATGAAATTCAGTGCTATATCTGCTTGTAGGATTGTTAGGAAAAGCATATTTAAAGTGCCTGGACTAGTGCCTTTTTTAAAAAAAAACAATGTATATATATTTCTATACTGCATATATTTAAATTTCATTTCAACTATAAAACAGTAGTACACACTGATAGAAAGTTCATCAAGTACATGTAGAAAACAAATCTAAGTCAAGCAATAATCACAATAGAGATCAGAGGAAAATTGTGGTATGTTTGACCCTTGAACAACATCAGGGTTGGGGCACCGACCCTTGTGTATACCTGTTTATTTTTATTTTTTATTATTTTTATTTTTTTAAAACATTTGATCTCTATATATCATTTGACTTGTAAAGAGAATTTACCCAACATGAAATACATCTCAGACCAGTCCAGTTGAGAATACTATACCTGTTATTGCAATAGGTAATAAACCATTTTTTAATTAATTAATTAATTTTAACTTACATTTTATTGCGTCTTTACAGTATATATTTCTTTTTCCAACAAATACCATGCATGTCAGTCAAGACAAAGATATTACTATATACATTATCAGCAAATAGCTTCTCATTTTTTGTCAGTTAAGCATACTTTTACCTGTTTTTTCCTTCACCTTTCCCCTCCTTCCCTTCCATATTAAACTCTTTTTTTCACATTTTATTGATTTACCAAAGATCTTAAAGTATGGACAAAGCTAGACTCTAGTGACAAATACACTGTAATTTTCTTCTGAAACAATTTTTTTTCTCTCTCTCCATTCCTCCTCTTACTAAAGAGAAGTATAAACTAACTTATTTGGACAAAAAAAATTAGGTTAATCTCAATTTGGTCTGTTATTTGCACAAAGCCCTATAAGAATTAAATTTCTGATGCAAGGCAGCAGATTCTATTGTATTATTGAACTTATGCAAATAACCATTCTGGCACAACAAATATTTTCTAATTTGCAAAGGGATCAGGAAGGGAGAAAAGTTTATGTTTCAATTAAAAATATTTTTTAAACAAATTGCTGAACCCAGCAACTCAAAAGAAAACAAAAATCCTTAAATCTGGAAGACAAAGCATAGAAGAAAATCAATAATATTTTAGGAAAAAGTTATAGAATTCTATTTTACCAGTTCAGTCTTGTGTAATCTCTCTTTTGTTGAATTTGCAGTGTTACTGTGGCCTGACCTTTCCATTAACATTCAACATTATTATTGATATTTCATAACTTGTCCCTACTATTAAGTTGACCTTTCTCTTGGTCATCTTTTGTTCTCTTATTTGTCTGTCTGTCTTTAGTTTTTGTGGTAAAGTACTTCCTTTAGAACTTCTCGAAGAGCTGGTCTGGTGTTGGTAAATTCTTTCAGGTTTTGTTTATCTGAGAATGTTTTTATCTTTTCTTCCCATATGAAGGATAATCTTGCTGAATATCGTATTTTTGGTTGAAATTGTTTTTCACTTAATACTTAGAATATATTTTTCCATTCTTTTCTCTGCTTGCATTGTTTCTGACGAGAGGTCTGATGTTAACCCGATGGGATATCCTTTGAAAGTAACTTGACGTTTCACTCTTGCCAGTTAATAATACCTTATCCCTGACTGTGGTTTCGGTCAATCTGGCTATGATGTGCCTTGGAGAATATCTTCTTGGGTTGATTATATGTAGGGTCCTTTGTATATCTTGGTTCTGGATATTGGAATGCCTCTCTAGGTTTGGAAAATTTTCTTTCAGGATTTCATGAAATAGATTATCAATGCCCTGATTAATTTCTTCACTTTCTGGGATACGGATTATCTGGATATTTGGGTGTCTAATGGTATCTAGTATTACTCGTATATTATTCTCATTTTTTGGGGTTATTTTCTCAGTCTTTCTGGTGAATTTTTCTAGGTGAGAGGTTCTGTCTTCTACATCTGAGATTCGATCTTGTGCATGAACTAATCTGCTTTTAATACTTTCAAGGGAGGTTTTGATTTCCTGTATTACAGCCTTCATCTCTAACAGTTCCATTTGATTCTTTTTTATGGTGTGCATTTCCTCTTTTAGATCATGGAAGAAGTTCCTTACCTCCTGGAACTAGTTGTCTCTTTTCTCCTGCATTTTCTGGAGTTCTTTGTCTCTCTTCTCTTGCATCTCTGTTAGCTTTGTCACTGTAAATATTGTAAGTTCTTTATCTGACATTTCCACGAGTTCCATTATACTGTCTGTGGACGATGAAAGGCTGTTCTTTCCCCTTAGGGGAGAGATATTTTCTTGATTTCCCATATTTCTTGTGCCTCTACAGGGGGGGTTTCTGGTCATTTGATGGATTATATGTTACTTTCTACCTTCTTGGAGTTAATTCTGAGTGTTAGAGGTGTGAGGAAAGAGATGGCCTGCAATTTTTCTGCAGTTCTGTTTCCCTGATCTTCACCAAACAACCTGCAGTTTTGTCAATGGAATGGGATATTACAAAGGCCTCATGGTTTCAAGGGAATAGGGGCACCTGGGCTGAGCTGCAGGGTTTAAAGTGTTCAGGTGTTTTGCTACTGTGCACATAGACCTGCCTAGATACTCAATGTGTGGATGGTGAGAAGCAAGGTAAGAAAGTCAGATGAAAGAAAGGAAACTAAGGGAAAAATACAAAAACAAAACAAAACAGAAAAAAATGAAAAAAAAAATGAAAGGGGAAAATTATTATTTAAAAAAAGGCAAAAAATGACAACTGTGTGGTGTGCTAGTGTGCCACGTGAAAGGGACAGGGCTAGGCCCACCTCAGATGCACATGGATTCTGAAATTAGCAAGAGAAAGGAGAGGTCAGAGACAAGTGACAGTACCTATAGATTTTTTTTAAAAAAAGATATATATGAGAGAAAAATTTCTAGAGAAAGGGAGAGGGATAGAGAGACAGAGACAGAAAGAAGACAGAGACCACCCTGCCTGGCTTTTTGCTGGGTGTTGGGCTGGAAGCATAATAAACCATTTCTGTGTCCCACAAATGTCTTGCCTCTCTATTTTTTCTCCCTGATTTCCTCCTTCCCTATATTCTTCCTTTCTCTCACCCTCCTTCCACACCGTCTCCAGCATCCATAACCATCTTTACTGCCTTTAAGCCCTCCAGTCTTTGAGTCTCTACCGTAGAGTATAGTCGGTATATATTAAATGGAGACATACATTATCTTTCTTTCATAGTCTGGCTTGCTTCACACAGCAATAAATCCTCCATATTTGACCACTTTTATGAAATGCCAGGTCTTGTTTTTTTTTTTTTTTTTTTTTTTTTTTTTTTTTTTTTTTATGGCTGAATAGTATTCTATAGAGTATATGTGCCACACTTTTTTCAATTCATTTGTCTGTTTGTGGACATTTAGGTTGATTCCATGTCTTAGCAATCGTGAATAATGCCACAGTAAACATTGATGTACAAGTGCTTTTCTGACTGAGCATTCTTTTTTTTTCTTTTTTAAGAGAGATGTTTGCTATAGGGCACATGCACTCACTGGAGAGACAGAGAGAGACAGAAAGCTAGAAGTCACCCCCCAGGGGGGAATGGCCATACCACAATCCCCTCTCCTCCACTGTCCCCCCCAGGATTCTGGGCACACATGCACGTACACCTGGCATGAGTTCCAAGCCACTGGGTCTGGGACCCAAACTGTAGTAGACTATGTAAGAGTCCAGCCATGCAACCATTACGCCATCTGCTGGTCCCCTTATAAAGTTTAATTCCCTAGAACTTAGCTACTAATAGCCTGCTGTTGACCAGAAGTCTTACTGATAACATAAAAAAGATGATTAACACATAGTTTGTATGTTCTATACATACAGTATTATATATATGTTCTTTACACACAGTATTATATATACTGTATTCTTTTTTTGAGAGAGGTGTTTTTTTTTTTTTTTTTTTTTTTTTTTTTTTTTTTTTTTTCGCTATAGGGCACGTGCGCTCGCCAGACATACAGAGAGAGACAGAGAGAGAGAAAGTGAGAAATCACCCCCCAGGGGGATGGCCACGCTGCAATCCCTTCTCCTCCATTCTCCTCTCGGGATCTTGGGCACGCACGCACACGTGCCCGGTGAGTTTAAGCCACCGGGTCTGGGATTCAAACCACGGTCAACTACGTGGGAGTCCAGCGACATAGCCATTATGCTAACTGCTGGTCCCTATATGTACTGTATTCTTATAATAAAGTAAGCAAGAAAAAAAAATTGAGGAAATCATAAGAGAGAAAAAATACAGTCAGTACTTTGCTATATTTTCCAATATGTTTATAAAGCAAGCCACACATAAGTGAATCCACATAGTTTAAACCTGTGTTGTTCAAGGACCACCTGTTTGTATATGTTGATGGGCTTTTTTTTTTTTTTTTTTGGTAGAGATTTTTGCTATAGGGCACATGCTCTTGCCAGAAAGACAGAGACAGAGAGACAGAAAGTGAGAAATCACCCTCTGGGGGGATTGCCACGCCACAATCCCTTCTCCTTCATTCTCCTCTCGGGATCTTGGGCACTCATGCACATGCGCCCAGCGTGAATTTAAGCCACTGGGCCCAGAGCTCAGACCGTGATCGACTACATGGGAGTTCAGCGACATAGCCATTACGTTAACTGTTTATCCCAGCGAGCTTTGGTTCTAGTCAGTGGCCTTAAAATTATAGTCCTAGAGGGAACCAGCAGTTAGCATAATGGCTATGTCGCTGGACTCCCACGTAGTTGACCGCGGTTCGCGTCCCGGACCCGGTGGCTTACAACTCACGCCGGGCGCGTGTGCGTGCGTGCCCAAGATCCTGAGAGGAGAATGGAGGAGAAGGGATTGTGGCGTGACCATCCCCCCTGGGGGGTGATTTCTCGCTTTCTGTCTCTATGTCTCTCTCTGTCTGTCTGGCGAGCGCACGCGCCCTATAGTGAAAAACCTCTCAAAAAAAAAAAAAAAAATTATAGTCCTAGATTATGCTTTGCTGGAACTTCATCACATTGGAAACAGTTATTCTTTTATTATGATTATTTATTTATATATTCAATCGCTATACATTATTTAGATTGTAAAGAGATTTTGCCCAACATGATATATGCCACACACTAGGCAAGTTGGGAGTACTATACACAACATCACCAACAGGCAACAAATGATATCAGTGTCCCACCAATGTCTTATTTCTCTAGTTTTCCCCAAATTTCCCTTCTTGTACTCTTTTCCTCTCCCACTCTCCTTCCACTTTGTCTCCAGTGTCCATAACAATGAAAATTTCAATGCTTTTATGCCCTCCAATCTTTCAGTCTCTACCATAGAGTGCCGACAGTCGGTATATGTTAATTGGAGATATACAATGTCTCTGTTTCATAGCCTGACTTGCTTCACTCAGCAGTAAATCTTTCATGTTTGCCCACTTTCTATCAAATACCAGGATCTTGTTTTTTTTTTTTTTGTGGCTGCATAGTATTCCATGGAGTATATGTGCCACACTTTTTCAATCCATTTATCTGTTTGTGGACATTTGGGTTGTGGAACCAATTATTCTATACACAGATAAAATAATGATAGTCTTTTCCCTAAATGGCAGGAAAGGATAAATTAATGAACAGAATTCTCTCTATTTTAAATCTTTATTCCTAAGCTTTTCTCAGACCCTTTGTCAGTAAAGTGGTCTCTTATAGGATTTGGTTTCTTTTCTGCTTTACCCTATATCTTATTGTGTGTGTTTCTATCCAGTGTATTGCCCATCTTGTTCACAGACTTTACTCATTTGTACAATATTGTACAGATAGAGAATTATTTCCATTTTGCCTAAAAAGTGATAGTTCTATTTATTGGAGAAGTGATGGGTTCAGAGCAATAGCTTTATCCCCTGACCTCTATACCAGTAACAAAGAACCCAGGGAACCTGTGCAAGCTCCAATGGAAGGCTCTCTCTTCTCAAGGATGAAAACATATTGACTCTGTGCCTTAGAGCGCTTGCAGTCTTAGATCTGGGTTAAGAGTGAGGTGAACTTGGAGAACTGGACCTAGTTTGGGATGGGGAGTTTATCTGATCTAGAACATTAGTGGGGAGGGACCTTGGAAGTCATGTTGACCCTCTCACCGTGCTGAGCTCTCTGATTCAGCATTCTAGACGTCTTGGTACTCAGACTCTTCTTGAGCACTCAGACTGGAATAGCACTGATCAGTAAGGTACTTCATTTTGTTTTTTGTTCAGCTCTAGAAAGTTCTGTCATACTGATAGAAAATCTGCTTTCTTGTAGCTTCTGTTCATTGTTCTAGCTTCAGTCTTACAGAGTTTTGAATAAATCTAATCCCTGTTTGGTGCGCAAGCCCTTTACCATCAACCTGGTCCCTTTGAGTCTACTCTTCTGGAGGCTCAATATCCCCAATTACTCATACTGTTTCTCAGGTAACAGGAAGTCAAAAGCTCTCTTTTTTCTTGATTTCTTTTCCTTTACACTCCATTTTGTTTATACCTCTCTTAAAATGTGATGCCCAGGTCTGCCAGGTGGTATCGTGGTGGTTAAGGTGGGTCCCATATGGCCAACTGCACAGTTGAGTCCTGGACCCGGCTGCTTAAAAATTATGCTGGTCTGGAACCAGCAGTTAGTGTAATGGCTATGTTGCTGAACTCTCATGTAGTTGACCGCGGTTCACGTCTTGGACCCAGTGGCTTAAACTCATGCTGGGCGCTTGTGCGTGCATGCCCAAGATCCCGACAGGAGAATGGAGGAGAAGGGATTGCGGCATGGCCATCCCCCCTGGGGGGGGGTGATTTCTCGCTTTCTGTCTCTCTGTCTCTCTAGTGAGTGCACGCGCCCTATAGCAAAAACCCCCCCCCCCCAAAAAAAATCATGCTGGGCACATGTGGTGCACACTCAAAATTCCAAAAGAAGACTGGAAGAAAAGGGATTATGATGTGGCCTTGCCCCCTCGGGGGATGATTTCTCACTCTTCCTGCCCTTTTCCTCTCTCTGGTGAGCGCACATGCCCTATAGGGAAAAAAAAGAATGTTTAATGGAATGAGGCAATTGCAGAGTGTTATAATAATTCACCAAAACCCCCTCTAGGTTAGTTTTGGCCTTATAAGTACCTTTTCCTGGATATCCTGCAAACCACAGTTATCACGTTTTTAAGAATTCATGACGATAAAGTCTCTCAAAAGCTTTACTGATGTCAAGATATTGATACAATCCCCACATTTCTCATTAGTGAGTCTATTCCCAAAAGAAAATCCTCTAGAATGAGATTGACGAGCTATGACCTGTAAGCCAGATTTGGCCCACGGCTCACTTTTGTAAGTAATGTTTGATTGGAACACAGCCACATCCATTCTTGCACTGCCTTTGACTGTCTGCACGCTAGAACAGCGGAGTAGAATAGCTATTACGGAGATCACCCGGCTGGCAAGGCCTGAAATATTTACCGTCTGGCCCTTCACGAAAACGTTATATATCTGATGTTATGATGGGAGAGCACCACCCAGACTGATTCTAGTTGGGACTGGTATTGCTGGGGATTTCCAGATATGGAGATGGGAATGAGATGGGGAGTGGGGGAGGCAGTTGTCCTGTATTTTGCTTGAGGGTGGAATTCTGCGCTCAAGAGACTGTTTGGTTAGCAGCAGTGTGCTTCCGAGAAATTGTTGGAGGTATCATGGGCTGCCCTTTGCACTTTATCTAATAAAAGAATGGGACATTTGCCTCCCTTCCATTCTTTCAGGAAAATAAGGGATGCAGATTTGGCTTTGCACTTTCCACAATTAGGCAGTGCTTCTGAACCCTGGGCTTTGAGGAGGCGGTGAGTGAGACGCTGTTTGAGTAGGATGTAGGGCTTCTATTGATTCAGCCCTCTTCTCTCACCTCTTCAGCCAGATCTGTGCTTTCTGTTGGTGTCTGGCCGCTCAGGCAGCCCAGTGGGCCGGCCTGTGAAGTACAACATCGTGGGAGTGGGGAATCTGATTGGTCCTCAGGTTTATATCACCGCAAATGGGGCTGTCTACATCCTGTTTGGTTTTGGTAAGAAACAAGGCTTGTTTTTACTACTTTTCCCACGGGTGTATGTGATGAGGCCTCGATGATGACACAGGGTGAAAGCTCAGGAAGGGCTGACACCAGCCCTTTTGCTACCTCCCACTGTCGGGGCCTTTCCCTCTCCCACCCCACCCTGACCTAGTGCAGGTTTTTAACCCTGCTTGCCCTTGCCTTCTCTAAAGGGAAGACTGTCCAGCCTGTGCCCACTGACTTCCCCTCTCAGTCCACGTTGGACTAGTCTGGGTGGCACTATTAGACCCGACTGATCAGGCTCTGAGTCTCTTGCGCAGATCCTCATCCTGGGATAGTTCTATGTAATCCAGCTTCTCAGTCTTGGTTCTTCCTGTGGTGCTAGGAAATATACAAGCTGTCGCCCTGCGGGACATTTTTGTTCAGGCCCAGAATCGAGACAGCTCACCACCGTCTCTGCAGATAGAAGAGCCAGAATGGGAGAAGCGAAGATCCATCAACCTGTCTGAGCTCATTGATGTGTACAGGTAGGGTGGACATACCTCCTCGGTCGTGGTGTGGGCCCCTGTGGACTCACGTGCCATGGGGTCCGTGTGTTCGTTTGGGCTGGTGAATATGTGAGCAGAGGTTGGGGGAATCAGTGCTTTCTTACTATACTGTCTTCTGATCTGAGAGGTTTTCATCCCTTTGTAACATAATGTGTTGACATCTGTATATTGGGGTCCACGATGCAGGATCACATCACATGGAGTTGCAAGGATGGATATTTATTCAGGGTGCCAGATCAGAGTAGGGGAAACTGAGGCTGGAGAACTTTTAGGTAGGGAAATAGATGGATTTAAAACAACCCTTTGTAAAACTGTGCTGATGTATTTTTCTCTCAGTTGATGCATCATCTTGATGGAAGGATAGTGCCATGAAATATTATTTTTTGTTTTTATTTGTTTTCTTAACTAAATGCACGTAGTTTGTCACATGCAGCGGATTTTACTCATTTATCCCCACTCCTGGGTAATAATTGTTTTGTTCTTTTCTACCAGAAGTTTCAAATCATTTTCTAGCATTTTCTTAGGCAATATTATGTTGTTTCAGTGAGTTTGACAGGTATTAAATAGAATGGTCCCGGTGGTACAGAGAAAGGACTAATCTGATGGATTGTATGCCATGAGTTGCCATACAAGCTTATCGACGATGTCAAACCTTCTGTCTAAATCTCCTTTGTCCTCTCTGCCATTTTACTGGGCTCTGTTACCTCTCCCAGAGGCCCCAAAGCGAGAGGTATTACACCATGCCACTTTCCCTTGAGCTTCTTTGAATGTGTTGGGAATTTTCTAGGAATTCTTGGTTCCTAAAGGTCAAGAAAATGAGATTCACCTGGAATGACAGAGTGCCCCACTTGATCAGATAATGGCGGTAAACGAATCCAAGCATATGTACAAATGTGTGTGCGCTGAGAGCAATATCTACAACCAATGGATTCAGGAATCTCATCCAAGTCAGAGACTAACTGTTGGGGGTCTTCCTTAATTCAGCGATGGTGTCGAGCTCCTCCAGATGGTGAAGGCACCGGATTCCAACTGCAGCAACCTCCTGATTACAACCAGACAAAGCCTGGTCCTGCTTCGAGGGCAAAACCTTACACCTTACTGGACCTTGAGCCTGCAAGGCCTGCACAGGTTTGCAGTGTGCTCTTCCTCACGTGTGCTGTTAATCCGCTCTCCATGTGTGAAATGAACCTAGAACAATTGCCTGATATGTGGGGCTGATGCCAGACAAGGGGGAAACAAATTCCTTGCTTTCCTTTTTCTTATTCACTATTGATTGCTTCTCTGTCCTTATTTGCAGCCAGCCTACTCCGGGGTATTTCACTGATGACCAGACATTAGACTTCTTGCTGCAGACACAGGACGGAGTTGGAATGAGAAAGGTAAAGCTTTGGGATCCCAATCAATCAAAAAGTACATGAAGTATGTACTTTGTGTTCTGCCCTGTGCTAGACACTGTGAGGAATGAAAAGAACCTGAAGTATGGTCCCTTCAAAGAACTCAAAGTCTAACTGAATAGAGTGGATTGAATACTAAAATATATAGATTGGAAGCTTTTCTAGGTCAGTCTCTTTCCTGTACAGGAAGTCCCTTTTTTGGACCTGTAACTTATGGTCAGGGAGGAGGAGTCATCTGAAATCTCTTGGGAGAGGTGGGTATAAATAAATGTAATATTTTACTACTCTGTATGTGTGTGGGGGGTATCTTCAAAAAGTTCATGGAAAATTGACTTTTATGAAAAGCTATACATGGATTTCAAATTTTTTTTGCACCAACTTTAATTCCATGTTTTCCCCACCAACTTTTTGAAGTTCCCACATATATTCCTAAGGTTTCAGAGAAGGCAGGCTAACTCTATTGGCTGGGTTTTTATGGAAGATGTTACAAAGGAGGGAAATATGAACAGGACCTTTAAAACTGAATCGTATATTTATGTGTATGGGAAGGCTTGCCAGGTCAGGAACACCCAGACAAGAAGCCCAGAGACAGAGACGGTCTGGCATATTCCGAGGACACAGAACAGATCATTCTGATGGTAGAATATGAAGGTTCTGGGGAGGTAGTTTTCATTCTTTTGACATTTCAGGGAGAATTACAGAGTTTAAAATATATCTTTTTAATATAATCTATCTAGCTTTTTGGCTGATCTTTACTATAACATGCACACACACATTATACACTCTTTCCTGAGAGAGAAAGAATTCAGTAACCATTTAACCTTCACGTAAGATATGTGCAAACTCTGTGTTAGATTCTGTGGATGCAGAGTAAAGACAGGACCATTGCTCTTGGGTAGCTCATAATCCCTTGGGGCACCTGCTCTTGGGTACCTCGTAGTCCATCTTGTGGTCCCTTAGGGTTCCTTGCTCTACCTCAGGTGGCAAGTGCTGTTGTTGAGGTCTAGCCACGGTGGCTCTATAGACATGGAGAGCCGTGTAGGAAAGTCAGAGGGCTGCCCCAGAGATGCTTCCTCTTGGTCAGGAATTGGATATGCAGAATCATGGTGGAGAGGGGGAATTTGCTGGATAGAGACATAGGGATGGGTTAAATGGAATCCTGGCAGAGAGCTTAAATGAGGTCCACTTATAGAAGGCCCCCTAAGCAAGGCAACCAAATTTGGATGAGATTGGAGACCATCGTGTTGTTTGGTCATGGGCAGAGGACAGATACAATGGGAGAGCCTTCCTGCAGTGCTATATGGGAAGAAAGTAGGATCTGGTTGTAGTTAAAAGGAACTTCCAGTTAGAGAATGGAATTCTCATTGGCAGTAAAGGGAGAAGGGCATCTAATAGGTTGGTAAAAACTCGAGGTGCTGATGTTTCCTCCCTTGGTTTTAATCCTGGCTCCAGAACTGACTGGTGACCTTGGCAAATTATAAATTTCACTAGTTTCTGTATTTATGAAACGGGTAATAATATTGCCTGCCTTCCCAAGGCTATTATGACAGTGAAATGCACTGATACACTTGTGTGACCAAATACAGTTTTCTAGTGTGGTGTCTCTAGTCTTGTTTCTCCCCAGGACTACCCAAGGGCATCGAAAAGTGCTAGTCTCTTTTTCCTCTGCTCACCCAGAGGAACTTGTCTCTGCTAGGTTGGTTCAGAATCTTTTGTGCTGTAGAATCTGAGCATGGGCAGAGAAGGGCAGAACTCCAGAGCCAGAAAAGCAGGGCAAGTGGTTGTCAAAAGAGATTTAGATCCCCCAGTTGTGAAGAACAGAGGCACTGAAGAGAGGAATAAAGATAGGAGGTGGTGGTGGGGGGGCATTCCTGGGGCTTATGACAAAGGAGAGGCTCTCCATCTGTGAGATATGAGATATTTGGGAAAAGAGAAGATTTAATTATCCCTTTAATTATCCTTTGAGAAAAACAAATCAGGGATGAAACCCTTCTTAATTTATTTTTCACCTGTTTAGTCTGTGGGCCTTTAAATTGAGACCACTCTTAGGCTGAACTCATATGCCATGAGAAAAACTGAGTCAAATCCATAAAGCTCTTAACACAGGGCACAGACAGGATGCAGTGTTCACTTGGTAGATGTTTCCTTTGTGGCTTTTGCAGTTGTGCAAGGGAGGAAACAATAGGAGGTGCTGCTGTGGGCATCTGGTTTCAGACCCACTCCTCCAGGGCTGCTCTTTCTGTCTGAGGACTGTCACAGACACGGAGTAATAATCTGAGCTCCTGCCTGTGTCTGTAAAAGGCTAAATGATTCATAATATCCCCTCCCCACCGAGTCTACTCAGTGGGAACGAGGGCTGCAGAAATCTGAGTCCTGGTTCCTAGACATTTAGTTAATTCTCTCAACACCCAAATTGTTTACATCTCAGAAGCTCCATCTGTTAATACATGTATTATTTGAATATCTGTGGGTTTTTGTCTATTTTTTTGGAGCATGTGTGTGTGTTTGTTTTGCTTGTGTATTCGTTTTTGCTAGAAAGTACGTGGACTTGTCAGAGAGAGGGTGAGGAGAAAAAGCACCCCCGTGGGGAATGATCTTGCCACCATCCCTTCTTCTCCACTTCTCCCTTCTTTTGGGATTTTTGGGTATACATGCACACACATCTCATGTGTTTCTTGAACCATGGGTCTGGTACTTGAACCATGTAGTCCAACCAAGAAGGATCCAGCTGCCTTAACCATCTCGCCACAGAGCCAACCTATTTCTGTGTGTTTTCTTGCTGGCTGCTTTGCTCAGGATGGACTGTACGTCTTCTCTTTCGCAGATGATGGTGGTAGATGGTGACTCTGGCTCCATCACTTGGAGTTACAGCGCTCCTTGTCACATGAAAGAAACACCAACCACCTCAGCTGTGACTTCAGACCAGAAGTCTGTCTTCCTTTTTTGGGCCGAAGGGCTGTCAGCTGTGTCTCCCAATTCTGTGAGTAAGCCTGCGAGGGGCCTTTTTCACTTTGCTAGATGGCAGCTGCTCTGCAGGGCTGTCTGGGGTCCAGAGATGTTATGTGACTGAGGGGTTGGGGGTTTAGACAAGTCAGCATGCACATGGGAAAAGCAAGGACCGCTTTTCCTCCTGAGCCATGTTCCCCCACCTTTGCCTCTCGGCCAAGAACGCAAACACTGACAGCAGCCCCTAACTACTTGCTACTGACCATGGGAGGTGGACGAAGCCGCCACGTCCAAAGAGACAGCTAGCTCGTGTGCGTTAGAGCTGTTGAAGAGGAGAGATTGTCAGGCCTGGTCCAGAGTAAGCAGAGAGAGTTCATGGAGGGGCTTTGAGGTGAATAGACTGAGACTGCAGAAATGGGTGGGGAAGCTGGGGCAGAGCAGCTGGAGTGGGACATCGAGCAGGCCAAAGCCGAGCGCTCAGCTCGGGGAGTGAGGGGGGAAAAGGTCTGATGCCCAAAAGCCCAGAGTTTAGAAAGTCTTTCGTGTCATGCTGCAGAATTTCAGTGTGGCAGACAAGGTAGAGTGCTACCTGTAATAGAGGCCTGGGGCTTTTTCAGTAAGAGCCTCCCTGACTCAGTTCAGTGAAACCCTTCTAGGCTCAGCACCTACTATGTGCCAGGCACTGTGATCTCTGTAGGGGATCTATGGAAAAGATAGACTGGGTAAAATGAAAACAGCTGTGGGCCTCTAGAGAGGCGAGATGGTCTACGGATGGAGAGCCTGAGGGAGCCCGAGTTCTGAGTACATTAACCGTCAGCCCTCGCCAAGTTACTCAAGTCTTCTGCACCTCAAGTTCTTGGGCCATTAATGAAGATGCTACTGGAGTTCCTTATTTTGAGGACCAGATTTACCTACAATCTCAGTGATAGCTCTCACTCTGCCAGGCCCTACCTAACAGGTTAACATGGGCACTTCACCTAGTATTTCAACTTCCTGATTTCCTCATACAGGAGAAGGTGGGGATTAGACCAAATGACTTGAATATAAGGTTCTCTAAGTAACTATAAAACAGCATCTTCCAAACACTCTAACAGAGGTATATATACATTTAGAGGGAAGCACAAAAGGAGAGGGATATTAATTTTGCCTGGGGCGGTTAGGGACACGAAGTATTTTTGTGGGTGGAAATGGGGTAGAGAGGATTGTTAGGCTGACAGGGAAATAATACGATTGGCAACAGTAAGATCAAAGCAAAGCTCATGTTTGGGTGACCATCAGATTTTTTTGTTTTTGTTTTTTAACCATCAGATATTCTTGAGGCATGGGATGGGCGGGTAAACAATTGAGGTTGGAGTCTGGAAAAGGCGGATTCTGGTTAAGCAGTATAAGCCTGGTTTTCCTGCCAAGGGATTTGGGCTTTGTAGGCAGTGAGGAATGCGTTTGGCCATTTTTCTTGTCATGTTAGCTGCCCTTTTTTTCCTGGGATCTGAAGGGCATATGGAAAGTGCCCCCCTGCTTTGTGGGCACAGGGTGGGGGTGAGCTCATAGGCTTCCTGCCTCTGCCTCTCCTCACTCTGTCTTCCTCCCATGTGGAGAGTTTGAATCAGGGGATGGTATTCATCCCTCAGGGCTTCCATTTCTTCCGCTAGCAGAGGCCCAAGGTGGTCCCAGGAGAAGCACTTGGGGAGCAGCCATGTACTCCCCCAAACAGGAGTATCTCTGTGCTTTGACAGCTGCATAGCTGCACGTGCACGTGCCTGCCCCATCCTGTCCCAGTGCAGAAGTCAGACCCACAGTGGTGGTCCCAGTGCGCATTTCTGTGCTGTACGCAGGCCTTGGGATTTTTGTTTTATAATTGTTCATGTGCTTCTGTCTGATCAGTATTGCTAATTTAGGAATTGATATGATTTTTGTGCTTTTTTATTTTTTAGCCTGATGCTCACAATTGTCTTTGATATCTATTGAAAGGATCTGTCTTTAGGGTCAGATGGTGGTGTGGTGGTTAGGGGAGCTGGATTCCATGTGGCAGACTGCACAGTTTGAGTCTTGACCCAATGACTTGAAAAACACATCAGGCATGTGTGCCTTTATGCCTGAAATCTTGATAAGACGGAGAGATGGAGAAGGGATTGTGGCATGGCTGTCCCTCATGGGAGGCCCTTTCTCCCTTTCCCTCTCTTTCTCTGTCTTTCTCTGGTGAGCACACATGCCCTCTAGCAAGATTAAAAAAAAAAAGGAAAGAAAAGAAATGTTTTTGATTCAGTCTGTTTTCATTTTCTTTTCTTTTTTTCCTTTCTTTTCTTTTCTCTCTTCTCTTCTATCTTTTCTTTCTTATTTTATTTTGCAGGAGGGCTCATGTGCTCATAGAGAGAGAGGGAAAGTGAGAAGGCACCCATCATGGCAATGGTCACACTGCAATCCCTTCTCCTTCTCCTCTATCTCTCCCTCCTTTCAGGATTTTGGGCATGCATACACATATACCTGGTATGTTTCTCAAGCCACTGGGTCTGGGACTTGAGTTGCGCAGTTGGCCCTGTGGGATCCAGCCGCCCTACACACTGTACCACAGGCTGGCCCTTGCTCCGTTTTCATAAATAGATTTTGCCTCTATAAATCCCCACCTGCTGCAAGGGATGAGCCAATATTCCAGGACTCCTGTAGGCAGGAGCCTGGGCATGTCTTAATGTCGAATTCCTCTTTGGGGGCCTGCACATTTCCTTTCTATCTTTCTTTCTTTTTTTTTTTAAATTTTTTTATGAAGGAGAAAACACTTTCTAGCTATAGATAATGGTATGAAGAAGTTAGCCATTAGTCAGTATGTTGAGCTCTTTGGAATAATGTATCTTTTGTATATGGGAATTTCTTTCAAACACATTCTGGTAACGGGATTGGGGTTTAGCACTAAGCAGAATGAGTGATCACTGTTTTCTCCTTTGCCCTTTCCGTCTGAGGACTGTCATGTGTGAGAATGTAGAGTTACCTTTGCTCTTCCTTTGTGCGGCCCATGGTCAGGATGTCACCCTAGGAACTGAAGCACCCAGCCGTCACCACCTGTACCTCCTGCACCCCGCCTTCCCCTCCATTCTTCTGGATCTGGCCAATGCCACGGGTACAGTGACAGCCTCAGAGGGTGAGTTCCAGTGACAGTGGGGGTCTGTGCACACAGAGCAGGGCAGAGTGTGTACTGACTGTGAGTGGAGGAACAGTGAACTACCATGGGAGGGGTGTACGCTTTTCACTTGTCTCCCATGCTGAGGGGCATGGCTGGAGGGCTCCATCTGGGAAGGAGCCCCAGTTCCTACAGTGAGAACCCATATCATTCTGTGCATGTGCTGGCGGCTGAGGCGAAGCTGCCTTCCCCTCCCATGGGCTCTACCATGGGACTTCATGCAGCCACTCATTCACGCACACTCACTGAGCATCAGCCATGTGCCAGGCACTGTCCCGGGTGCCGGGAGTGCAAATGAGATTAGTTTCTTGACCCTCTAGGAGTTTAGGATTGGGAATTAACTGTGAGGTGTGTGATGGAGATAGAATATGTTTTTCAGGACATTGATTTAGTGGAGACGTGTATGTGTGTGTGTGTGTGTGTGTGTGTGTATGTGTATGTAGTGTATGTATATGTGGTGTATGTGTGTGTACATGCTTGTATCTGTAGTGTCTTAGATAGGGTCTCACTAGGTTGTAATCCTTCTGTCACCTGAGTAGCTGGAACCACAGATGTACGTCACCACACACGGCTTTTGGGGTAGGCCAGGAATCAAGGTTGGGCCTCCCATGTGACCTCAGCCTGCCAAGCAGCAATGTCCAATGTGTGTCCAGTTTCCATGGCTGGGCTGGAGACTGCTTTTGAATAGTGAATATGCACGTTGCATAGATATTGCAGCCAGGAGAAAAATCAAAAAGAGAAATTGCCTATAATCTGATCATTTATAATCATGTTAACATTTTGAAAGTATTCTTCTACAGGGTCGTTGGAAAAGTCTATGCAAAAATGTGTCATGGCTTGTCTGACTACCCAATACTTTATCTATCTAAATAGTACTGTAAAGCCAAGTTGGAATTCTGTATTGGAGACCCTTAATTCAGGAAACTTAAGCCCTGGGAACTCAGCCACCAACCCCTGCTGGTCAGGATGGCCTGGAGGGCTCTTTCTCATAGAGTCCTCACTTCAAGGGTGGTGGAGTGAGGGCAGGCTGGCCACATTTCCCTCCTTTCTCGGTGCATTCTTGGGCTACTATCAGCCTTGCTCTTTACCTACAGACTTATTTGCCTTGAGGTTGAAGCTAGCACTTGCGGCTCTTGATTTGCTGGGGTATGCTGGGAAAACCACTAATCAGGAGCTTGTAAGCACACCTGTCCTGTGGTTGTATCTAGTGGGTGCTGGAGGTGGGGGCAATGAGCTTGCAAAATCCTGTGGTTGGATCTGTGAGCTGTTTTCCAGTCTTAGCATAAAATAATTGGTGAACACAAATGGTAATTAAGAATCTCGAGAGTATTTTTTTTTGGGGGGGAGATGTTTTTGCTATAGGGCGTGTGCGCTCGCCAGACAGACAGACAGAGAGACAGAAAGTGAGAAATTACCCCCCAGGGGGGATGGCCACGCCGCAATCCCTTCTCCTCCATTCTCTCGGGATCTTGGGCACGCACGCACACGCACCCGACGTGAGTTTAAGCCACCGGGTCCGGGACGCGAACCTCAGTCGACTACATGGGAGTCCAGTGACATAGCCATTATGCTAACTGCTGGTCCCAGAATCTTGAGAGTATTTTTAACACTGGCTAGGCAATATCTGTGTGGCCATATTTTGACAGCAACTCTTGTCTGCAGAATTCTCATTGTAGTGAACACAGTCTATCATTTCCTGAGTTGAGACTTTCTTGGAGCTTGCTTCAGAGAAGTAAAGGTCTGAAGACCTGGAACAGTGTGCCCCGTCACAGGCATCCTCTCACCCACCTCTTCATACTGTCTAGCTTACCACCATGAGTTCATTGGGTGCTCAGTAGATGTCTCGTATGAATTAGTGAATGTTTTGTTGAATGAAACTTCTCCTGTTAATACTATATTCCTGCCCTCGTTAACTGCTCTTGTTTTTGTCCTTCCTCAGTTGGAATTAACGACCTCTGGAAAGATGCCTTTTATGTTACCAGGACAACAGAGCCAAGCTCCGAAGGCCATTCAGCACCCCTGGTGGTCAGCAAGCTTAGTCTGCGGTGGGCACTGATGGAGGGCCAGGTGGTCCAGCTGAGGGAGACCACCCCCAAGATTGGCCGTGGGGAGCTGCGAAGATTCCTCTCTAGGATCAAGTTTGTTGATTCTCCCTACCAGGTGGATAACTTTGGAAATACTTGGTTACCTTTGACAGTTTAGGAGAACTCGTACTAACTCCAGGTTTACTCTTTAGAAAGCAGGGAGAGTAGGAAGCTTTCTGGACTAAACGGGTATTAAGAACCAGTTCTTGCAGGCCAGCCCTATTTTCTAAGGGTCTTTGTGACTCTGAAGAAATGGTTCCCAGTTTATTGTTTTCAGCTGGAAATTGTCTCTCAGGGGACATTTGAAATTGTGAGGTCATCGTTTTCATTGTCCCAGTGACTGAGGGAGATGGATACTACTCATATTTTCTGGGTCTGGGCTAGTGTTGCTAAGATCATTCGGGGTTTGTAGTAGTTACAGTCATAAGGAATGATCTTGCTCAAAACACTGGTATTCTCACCTTCTCTTGTGACACACCATGATCTGATTCAAAATTCAAGAACTGATCTGGGAAAAGGACATAGTCTCTGGGCCTTTCTTGAGGAAGGAGAGATAGAAACTATTAAACAAGAGGACAGGGAAATAGAGGGATATTCTTTCAGCCTTCCTCCATTTCTTCGACTATCTCTACCATGAACAGAAATTAAAGTTACCGATATTTCCACCTTTTCTCCCAGGTCTAGTCTGATGAAATCTTCCATTTTGGATGACGTGAACAGAATGGATATTCTCTCTCCTGTCAGTGTACAGACCAGTTCTTGAGAGAGGAGGAAGACTCTTCCAACTCAGTTCACCACCTCTGTACCTGTGTGGTTGTTACCAACTACTTAAGAAGTCACGTTGGAGTCTCTGATGGCAGCATGAAGCACTTGACTGGGATATCTTTGTCTTTTTGATCTCTGCGTTAACCCCCTCTGGGAACTCTGTATAGATAGTTTGGAAATGTGAATCTTATGGTTTATTTTTTGTATGTCTAATTTATAAACTCTGGTTGGGAAATCCAGTGAAGCCAATGATGAGGAAACATTTTGTTTGGCATTATGTCATGTGTATATATTTTTTAATGTTGTGAAGTTATTTTCCAGATGTGTCTTCAGCTTCAGGGATCCAGGGATTCATTCTTCTGAAATAGATCTGGTTTGGTCATCTTGAGACTGCCGGGTGGCCCACGTCTGATTTTGAAGTCCACTTGTCATCTCTCCTGGTTCTCTCCCAGCTGTACCTGGGCTGGGGCCTGCTTGTAGACAGCAGTGTGAAAGGCTGGGAGAGGAAGACAGCCATCCCAGCATTTTCAGCTCTTCCCTAATATCTAGTTTCCTCAGACTTTCTGTCGACATTAAGTGGCCCTAAGAATAACCATGTTTCTATTATAAGAGGGGCAGGAGAATACAGTTCCACTGGGCCATCTCTAACCAAGTCCATGTCCTATTACATGTGGTTTCAGTGGTTTCACAGGTCATGGTCTGTACCTCATGATAATGTCAGAGTGTACGTACGCATGCCGTCCCAGCTGCTTGTAACTCACAGGAGAGCTGGACGTCAGGAACCGCTGAGGCCCAAGCTCGTATCATGCTTCATCGCTGCTCTGCTTTCTTGGCGTCTTTTCGTGTGGGGCATCCCCCTTACCTCCTCTCATGTTTTCTTCTCCTTGATTCAGGGATCTGTTTTTGGACTTAAACTTTTGCTGCTTGAGTCCAGCATGCAGCATGTCACCCCGCATCACTCTTTCCCTGTGGCGCCTTAGAAGCATTGCATCTTGAGCAAGTTCTTATGTAAATACGACTTTTGTAAATGGCTACATTCTTTAGAATTATCTCCAGGGCTTACTCTCCCCTTCTTATGTATATATTTTTTGTTCCTATTGGGTTATTGTTTATGCAGCAGAAAAATCTCATGTTAGCTGGTGAAGAACTTGCCTTTCATCTTGAATCATTTTGATAGGTCACTCCAGAGTACAACTCAGGTTCTTTCTTTACTTGGGCTTGTATCTTTTTGGTGTTAAGGGGATTTGAGAAAATTGTGGATTCCAAATTTAAAGGGATATCTGTTAGTTGCCCACTGATAGGCATTATGACCTATCAGGTACTTGGTGGCAATAGACCCAGGCAGGCATGTTGTCTGGGTACCTCTTCATTAAGGCCCTGAAAGCAAATTTGGTGTCAGCACCATAGAAGTCGTGTGTGGGTCCAGCTTGATTATGGGGTAGTAATTAAGAAGATACTTCAGAGTATGGGGATAATTCCAGGTTCATTTCTAGGGTTTGAGTCTACTTGGGCATAAGGGTTTAGGATCTAGTTTGGGTAGTATAGATTTCTAAGACTAATTAATAGTGGACTGAATAGAGTGGGTGGTGGATCTGTGGCCTGGCTGAGCTGTCCAGACATACCCTGGTTCTCTGCCATGTTGGGGCTTTCTGGGAAGCCAGCCTCTCTGGGCAGGAGTAAAATGCAAAGCTGTTTATGGGAGACCTGTTTTGGTGGGACTGGTTTTTGGGCAGAAGACTGTGTTTATGTAGGATGAATCCCAGAAATACATAAGAGGAAGCTAGAAAAGCCTAACGTCTATTTACAAACTAACAGAAATTCTTTGGACTCTGATGAGTTTGAATCTCTCTTCGCTAAATTCATTACAAGTGCTAGATTTCTTCTTCCTTTGCAGCCAGTACAGAAGGGTTTAAGTGGTGGCTAAAGACAGGAAGTGTCATCTGACCAATGTAGGTGTTGGTCTCTTGTTGAAGGTGTCCCTACACTTCCTTCTTGCAGGCAGGCAGCCACCCACCCAAATAACCTAGACAGGAAGTATTCCTTTCTTTTCCCAGTTCCTACATGGGGTTGCTCACAAAGCCAGTGTGACCACTGCTTAGAAACAGGAAAGACTTCTGCAAATGTAAGGGTCTTCCATTCCTCCCTGTCTCTTCCCTTTCCTTCCCTTACAGTCCACCCACTGCCACCACCCCCTGCAGACCTGAGACAACCTCCCCGTCCTCCTCTGAAGGTGTGGTATGGTGATACCAACCAACCCCGTGAATGTGAAGAGCCAGCTGGTACATTGTCAGGAAGCACTATTTAAAATGTGAACTGTTACAGAACAATAAACACCATGTACAGGAATATACTTGTGTGCCGGTCTCATTCTTCCCAGCCATTGAGGATGGTTTGCTTTTTCTTATGGAAAAGAGACAGAGTGAGCAGATGGCATTTTTCTTTTTTCAATTGGCTAGAGTAACATGCACTCACTAGAGAGAGAGGGCAAGTAAGAAAGCCCTTTCCTGCCCATCCTCCGTGGTGGATGGTCATGTTGTAATTCCTTCTCCTCCATTTCTCTCTCCTTTCAGGATTTTGGGCACATGTGCACATATAACCAACATGTTTTTCAAACTGCTAGGTCCTTGACTTGAGCTGCACAGTCAGCCAGGTGGGACCCAGCTGCCTTAACCACCATGGCATCACCTGGCCCAGGATGGCATTCTTTATGGGGGGGGGGGGGGGGAAGGGTAAGTTTTTCAAAAGGGATGAGGAGGTGGGGTTCCAGAGAGAATCTCAAGTTCTGGCCTTGTTCACTGGGGAAGTCCTGACCTGATTCACCACTGGGGGACCATACTATCACCTAAGGGCCTTGGTGGGTCAATTCTAGAGGGGAACCTGACCCTGATGCTGTAGGCTATCTTCTAATGGCGTTTAGGATAATATTCAAAACACATTTATGGTACCTCCTGTGTGTGGATGCAGGAGCACATCTGTTCTGCATATAAAGCAGTTAGTAGCATTTCCATTGTCCAATCCGTGACTTCCAGAAAAATTCAAACACACAATGAATATGCCATGAATTTGCTCACCTCCACGCCTCCAATTTCTGGACAGATAACCTGATTTCTAAGACCCTTAAAGGCAGCACATGTACTTCACACCTCTTTTTATCTCTATACTTAGCCCAGAACCTGGAACATAAGCAATCAGTACATGAGAAAAGGGGGTTCTGTATGCACAAAATAAGAGGGATGGGTAAATCTAGACAGCCGAAGAGGGAAAGGGAACAATGGTACCTAGCTACCACACGGGTGGGGACATTAAGACACCCTTCTTAGCTGGTAAAACACCATGCTCGAGAGACAAACTTTGGCTTAAGCACGTGTTAACAAGAAACAGATGTATAAGGTAGGGCTCAGCCTGCTCTCCAAACCCACTTAACTCCTAACACTGCCCTTCTTCTACAGGTGACCCAACTACTTCTTTGAGCTCCTGGGTGGTTTCTTGCTGAAACTGCTTGTTTTGTAGCTCTGAGTAGAAGTCAACACTTTCAGAGACAGAGCGGATGGGTTGATGGTGGTAGTGTTGATAGCTGGTCAAAGGGCCCCCTGGGTGGGCTGTACAGGACAGCTGCTGAAGGAAGCACTGGTGGTGGTTTGGTTGGCAATTCAGGTTGTCTTTGAAGCTCTTACTATGCTTGCATTTGAACTCCAGCACCATCTTGGTGTATGTGTTGAAGGTGGTGACAGCTGATGCCATACAGCAGGTGAAGGAAACCCAGGCCATGCTAGGGACAAACATACAAAACAAAGGGGACAATGTGAGTCTGATTTCCTTGGAGAAAAATGCCATGATACCTTCCTGTTAGACTAGCTAATGACTCTTAGGGGCTTTAAGGACCTGAGAATGCTGTTTCCACCATGTTTCAGGTAAAGAACTATGAGCAAGAGGGCTGAATTTGGTCTGTCTTTGATGGATATGTTCTGAATACTTTGTAGTAAACGATAATGGCTCACATAGGACAAAATCAGACAAAAAGTTTAATGGATTGTTTTCACTGAATTGATTAGTTGTCAGTACTATATCTGCTGTGTATTATAATTGCGTGTGTATAACACACAATCTCTTGTTCCGAAGCTGCAGTTACCTTTGTAAAATCCCTAAGATGCCAGAGATCCGTAGCTCAGCTGTATAGAGTAGACACAGCCTAATGCATTCTCTCCTCTTATCCCAATACACACACACCTTGCCAATGACATTTCTCCCCTTAGGTGCTGGGAAAAAATCTATTTTTCGCATTCTTTATTGTGAACTTAGTAAACTTATGGTCCTCAGAGTCGACCATCTGAGAGTCATTCAGGAAAACATTTACTACAAATCTGGAGGTATTATAGTTGCACTAGTGGAATTTGCTTATTATAAAAGCAGTGTGATTTTTGGCTTATGGAAGTTTATAATGGAAGGATGAGAAGCTGAATGGATTCAGAAAAGAGAAAAAGACACCAGGGAACGATATCAAACACATTCCTGAAAACTTGGAAAGTCAAACTACTAAATCTCACTATAGTTCTGGGAAGCTCAGGAAACAGGAAGTTTTGTGAGGTTCGGGAGGGATTTCGTGAGGCCAAGTGATGGTTAAAGCCAGGCCACATGCTGGTACCACGTGGTCCTGTCTTTTGTCTCTGACATGCTAAGTAAATTCAGGCTGGATGCTTTTATTGGGGTGTTTATAGCCTGAGCTCCACAGCTAATGCTGGCAATGGCTTGAAGTTAGAGAAGAGGTGAGAAATGGTGGGTCTGGAAAGTGATGCAGTGGCTGGTGGCATAGACTAATGATTCTTGAACCAAATGGCACATATACCACTAGGAAAGAGGTAGAATATAACAGCAGTATAGGTTTCCATATACTGTCCCTGTGGGAATGGAAACTTGGGCCTAGTGCTGTGAACTGAAAAGTACTCAGATCTTAAACCAGACAGTTAGCAGAAGTCTGAGCTGGTAACCTTGCGATGTATAAAGGGTGCTCCTCAGGGAGGAAGTCAGGCTCTTGAACAAAGGCAATGCTTAGGCTTGGGTGTGTTTCGTCATGGTTCCTGCTTCTCTCTCCGGAAGAGAAATCTAACACCCCTTAGTTCTTTAAGCGTTAGAGGATAACTGTGGTAGGGAAGTTGGGTTTCTGATGGAGTTCAGTAGAATAACAATGGAGAAAGGAGGAAGAAGTTCCTCTTCAGCAGAGGAGAAGAGTGAGCTGTTTATGAAATTGAATTCAATGTAAATTCATGGCTACTTCTTCATCTCTCTGTTTTCAATACCTTGAATTGCAATATATATATATATACATATATATATATGTATATATATATATATATATATATATATATATGTATATATAAAGCATTATTTGTGGAAGCCATACAAAATCAGTCTCATTTCCCAAGGGTGACATACATGTCAGATGAAGAAACAACTGCCCCAGCTGTTGAGCAGGAAACGGGAAAAACAACATCCTCCCAAACAAACCAGAGCTCCTCCCTCTCTGTCCCTCCTCAGAAGGCAGGCCAAGAACGGCCCTATATTTGGCTGACAGACTTCTGGGATTCAGATGAAGAAAAGGCAAGATGAAATCTAGTCAAGGTTATAAAATATAATGAAGACTGACTGCGGAAGGGGCCAAAGAGGTTCAGGGGAGATGAGAACTTACTAGAAGGCCCAGCCATAGTTCCAAGCATGCGGTCTCCAGTCTTCTGGACCCACGTTGACAGTTGTCTGGAAGACTTGTGAATACATCATATGGGCCACCATCCCCAGGAGGCCTGTAGTTCAAACAGGAAGGCAGAGAAAGGCTGTCATTACCGTCTACCAGGAATGGGATTTAGAACCAAACTCGTGCAGCACGTGCAGTCTGTGTTGGGCCATTTCCTTACCCTGAAGCCCCCACATCTCCAGGGAGATTGCACTGGGGCCTCCCCTTGAATGCATGTCTTTGCAATAGGTTACCCCAAACTTTAGGTTGAGAGCTAGGAAAAGCCTCTGAGTTGATGCTGCTTCCAGGCCTGCTGGTCCCCTTTCCTGCCACCCATCATACCCCAGCACTGGTTTTATTCTTCATTCTGCCCAGCCAAGATGGTCTTAAAAGCTGTGTGTATGTCTCAACTGAAAAATGGAACAACGGATTTTATATACTGAGAAAGCAGCTTCAAATAAAGGAATCTAGAGATAAAATTATTTTGTAAAGTAGATGAAGAGCCAATATACAATTTTGCATGCTATTTCAATGTTAAATTAAAGATGCCCATGATATGTCTCTGATCTCCATTTCTTTCTTTCTTTTATTTTTTTTCCTTTGCCAGGGAGCACTTGCACTTGCCAGAGAGAGAGAAAGAGAGAAAGTATCCCCCAATGGAGTGTGGTCACGCCGCAGTCCCTTCTCTTCCATTTCTCCAACCTGTTGGCATTTGGGGCACACACACATGCCTGGCATGTTTTTTAAGCTGCCTAGGCTGAGATTCAACTGTGGTTGACCATGTGGGACCCAGCACCCTTGACCCCTAGGCCCCAGGGCCAGCTTCTGATTTCTATTCTTTATACTGCCTTTGGGCTTCTCCTTCCTTCCCACAGGATAAAGACCAAGCCCTCCAACTAGTGCTTCAAAGGTGGCTGAGGACCACCACCCTCGGCCACTTCAGAGTCACTCACCTGACAGGACAGAGGAAATGGCAGCAAAGGCGCTCAGCTTGAGCCCGCAGCCAGGGTTCCCTGTGAGCAGCAAGTCCATCAGTAGCAGGAGGAAACTGATGACTTGAAGTCCGATGTAGGCGATCTGGGCTCCCAGCGATAGCCACAGGATCTCTGTTGGAACCAGAGGAAGGAGGCATCCTCACCTCACCCTGACAGTTTAACCACTGAGCCAGTAGCGAGCATGTGATGCTGTTGAAAGGGAAAAGCCCAGCAGCATCCGAGAAGGGGAGAAGGAGACAGAGCTAAGCCCAGTGAAGAACCGTACTTCATTCGAGGTTCTTCCGATGTCACCCACCGCTCCCCTTCTGCTCAGTGACCCATATGTAATCAAGGAAACTTGATGTCTGAAAATACCATTAGGGAAATTTTGTTTCCTTTCTCCTTCTATCCCTCCCAACTTCCTTCACCTCTTTCCTTTCATTTTACCAAAAAGTCATTGGAAGAAAAAAAGGAAAACCTAAGCTTTACTGCATGGTTACTTGGCAACAAGAGCTAGTTAGGGCTGGCGGTTTTCTACTAGAGAACTTTAGTATCCCTGTGGTTCCTCTATTTGTATTCCTACCCACGAATGGGAGTCAGCTCTGGGGGGAATTTTGTCACCCTATGGGACCCAGAAGGAAAGAAGAGCAGATCATAGTGCAGTTTAGATCAGATGGGGAGAGCCCCAACTTAACGGTGACTAAACCCATAATCAGACACATACTTGCCACGAGCACCAAGGGAGGGTGGGGGAGGAAAGCCTTCTCCATCAACCGCTTCCCTCCAAATCGGAGAGTGGGGTAACATGGGCCTTGCAACATGGCAAATTCCAGTAGTCCTTTCTCACCTCTCTCGGCTGGTGGTGTGAGTTCAATGAAGCTTCGGCACCTCTCCCCTGAAACACACAAGGTACACCTTTCTGGAGGTGTTTCCTGGGACAGTTGGGTGAAAGCCTTCCCCATCCCCACCTGGTGCTGCTGCTCCATTGGTTCTGACTGGAGCCTGCCCATGATAGACATGCCTCTCTTTGAAAGCAGAAAGCAGTGCATGAGTGAATGGATAGCCAGGCCAGAGACATCCGGGATTAATTTCTTTCTCCTCTATTTCTGATAAGGAAGCGGTTGCCCCGAGGATGCCACACAGGTGAGTGTTCTGTTTCCCATGCCAGGAAGAGGTGATGATCCCTGTGTTAACTAATACCTCCGTTGCTGCTATAACCACTCCATCAAACGGCTCTAAATTGGTTTGCAGCAGTGCTAAGTGACAAAGTAGTAACTGGAATATAAATGTAAATGTGCTCCCGTATGTGCACACGCACACACACATACATACACACACGCATAAAATTCCTCTCTGTTTCCTTTTTCTCTTAGCCCGGCCCCATATTGGGAGGAGGAGTAGATCTTGAATTGCGCACGATTCTGGGCATTAAGGAAACCTTGCTCCCAGGTGCTCTCTTCCCAGGCTACAAGGTGACCTTGACTGCTCCAAGCCTGGGAGAGGGGTCCCCAGCTTCAGACCTCCTGACCTGCGGAGTGCAGGCTGACCAGCCCATAGACCAGGGCCTGCTTTGCTCGGTCTCACTGAGCACCAGGAGACCTCACATGGCCTAACTATCCCCACTGGGCTTCAGTTCCTTACCGGGTAAATCTCTACAATAATACTTAGAAGGAGAAAACTCTTTTGGGAAGGGAAAGGAAGAGGCTTTAAAGGTGGTCTCTGCTGTCATCCGTTCATCCCACACTGAGAAAATCAGTCTATAGAAATGCAGTTATTCTTTAAACTTACATTCAGGCTTAATTAGGGCTTTTTCTACAATCTTCCTTTCTCTGTTTTGTTTCTAAGCAGCAATTTAAATTCACTAGAATGGGAATTCTCCTATTATAAACGGTCTAACGGAAACCCTTAAGGCTAAGGCTACTTTAAACATGCAGTTTTAAGTCAGTAAGTCTACTAGAAAGGGAGGAGGTGAAAAAACTAGGAGGACGAGCCCTGTGGGGAGGAGACACAACACAGAGGTGAAAGGTGCTGAGCTGTTATGTGGGGGAGTGCCATGCTTCCCACTGCTGCCCTGGCCCTAAGCTATCCTAACTGGTTTTCTTGCCTGTCCCCACCCTCACTCTTGAAAAAAATATAACCAACCACCACCACCCCCAGCCCCACATGCCACACAAGGCAAGCTCCTAAGCCCTGGGCAGATGGGCCGAGGCTGCTACCTGGTTCTTCCATAGTTTCCTCACAGGATAGCCACATGCCACTCCGGAAGGTAAGGAAGGAGAAGCGGTCATCCCCAGTCTCCCAGCTGTATTGCACCACCTCCTCGGTTGATGCGTTGGCGATGCCGCCATCCAAGGACATCGGCATGTCAAAGCACTTGGTTGCCAGACCTTTCCCGCACACGGGCTTGGGCACCTTCTGTGTGCCCACAAACCAGTAGTTGCTGAGCAGGGATGTTGTGGAGAGGCTGAGTGATAGCATGCTGAGGATGGCAGATATGAGTGTCCGCTGGCCAGAGAGGGCCTTCGGGAGCTCCATCTGTAACAGACAAGACACAGGAGGGGAGGGGAGCTGGAGAGCCCGTGTCGGAGCCTCCGGGAGATGTGGGCACACTGCCCTGTGGATCCCTTGGCTCAGGCCACGCTCCTCCAACACTGATAGGCAGAAGCGGCCTCTGTGAGTTTTCCCCAGGAGGGGCCAGGAGCAGGCACCCTAGCCATGGTGCTTATCTAGTCAGATGTTGTGAGACTCCAGCAGAAGTCATGATTTGCATAGACTGAATAATGACAGGCTGGACTCTGGGCATAAAATACAACACAGAAGTAGGGATAAGGTGATCCATCTGATAGGGCAAATGGTGGAGGCCCAAGTCAGAACAAATTGGTCGTGAATGTATTGAAATCTTCCATCTCTGCCTCAGACCATGAGAATTGCACCCACATGGCCCCCAGCTGGCGAACCCTAGGAAGGACACGCATGTTGTCCTGTGGTGGGAGGCACCGCAGGGCCTCACGGGCAGCCCTCTCACTCACCCGTTGGTTGAGGGCACAGGCTGGCGTCTGCAGGCTACCCCATCTACCGCTCAGAACACGTGCTGCAGTGGGGTCATTACACTTTGTTCTGTCTGGCATCATCTTAATCTCTACTTCTCTGTGCTGGCTGGTCCCTGTCCACTGAAATCCTGCCTCTCCGGAGGCTTAGCCCAAGTCCCAGCTACTTGAGGAAGGTCCGCTACCTGACACCTTGCATGGGAAATGAGGCTTGCAAGGGCTTTAAGGCCAATTGGTTTCTCAAATTTATATGCGATCCCCTCAAAGGTTTATGGCTTCATTCAAACTGCCATTAGATACTAAACCTGTTTGTTTTGTTTTGTTTTTGACAGAAAGTGAGTCAACATGTGGAAGGGAGAGAGAAAAATAGGCATTTTTGGCAGAGCGTTACCAAGTTGTGATCCTCCCTCCTCAGCTTCCCAACTAGCTGGGACACAGGCACACGCCACCAGGCCCCACCTGTTTAGGTTGGGTTGGGAACTGGACCTGGACCTCCGTGCAGCCTCAGCCGTTATGCAGCAGCCCCGCTCTGCATCACTGTGCTGGGCTACACATCTGTCTTTCCAAATACCACGTCCAGCACAGAATTTCACACATTAGACACTCACTATTAAACTGCTTATTGAATCGAGAATGATTTGAATAAGTGTCAAATAATAATATTCTTGGTCAGAATGTGATTAAGCCACTGATTAATCTATACATATATATGCATATACACACATGTATATATATATATCATTTTCTAAGTGTATATAAAAAGTATATATAACATTTTCTATTTATGCTTTTTATGTATAAACTTAGAAAGATTAGAATGATAGATATTTAGAGAAGAAAAGTTTAGAAAGAGAATTGGAAGCACTTGAAACACTCTTGCAGTCATTCTTTTCGGTTTTGTCTTCAGTGGAAGGTAGTAGCACCGACTGGTCAAGCTGTTTGCTATTGCACCAAAGGGAGCTGTTGGTGTCCTCTTCCCTGCAGGATAGATTTCTTTTGAAAGAACTTAAGCATGATATGTCCTATCATCAATGTTAACCTGGATTACCCGGTGGGGTGGGGTGGGTCGAGTGAAAACTTTGGGGCTGCAGGAACCTCTTTAGAGAACAGGGAGTTAGTTGGTTCTGAGAGAAGTGACGATCTGGACCCAGCTTCTATCTACTGCCACTGGATGACAGAATCTCAAATGGGAGGTGGCTGCACGGTGCCCATGAGACTGGACAGCAAGTGTCGTGGTTGTAACACCGTGCGGCAGGTGCCCTGAACCACATGAGTGGGTGGTAGAGAAGACCCTGGATGGGCCTCTCTGTAGCTTGATGCAGCCGTGTGCCCAACTCGTAGGGGGACACAGTATGTAGCAGCAGACAGAAGTGTGGCCCGTGCGGCTCTGACCAGAGCCTCACTCTCATTGTCAATTTCAGCCTAAGAGAAGAGAAGTGTAACCTAAAAAAAGACCATATTAGATTGACCAACTTTGTTGGGTGGTGGCTTGGAGCCAGATTGATTTGACTTAGGAAAATAAAGAAATTTGACAGGTCTCACACTTTGTGTTACAGAGCAGTTTATACTGTTTCATTAATACACTGAATAGAAAAGAAGCCCAGGCTTAATTGCTGACAGATGCTTCTTAAAGTAAACCATCTTGAGCTTTCCAGGGGATCTCTCATATCAGAATTAATCAGACCTAAATCTGCTTAGCTTAGGAGATGTAAATAAAGCCATAACGAATGGACAGGCCCATAAATCTGCCTCTTTCATCACCCCCAGCTTAACAGTTTCGACATTTAACAGAAAACTTTGTCTTAGAAATATAATAGTTTGTTCTTCAGAATTTCCAGAGATCAAACAGTGCATATCACAAACTGCATTTTATTTTTGACAATAAGGAATACTTAAGGTTTATATATATATAAAAAACATTATACAAAATGTGATAAAAACTGCTTCTGGAAAGCAGTCTAATGTGATTTTTTTCCCCCTTAAAAGCCAAGGATTAACCCTGCCAAGAACTGTCAGGCCTTGCAAGATTCTGGGTGACCCTAGCTAAGGACAAAAGCTCTAAACATCTGAAAGGAGAAAAGATCTTATACTGCCAGCTCCTGGAATCCGGAGTTTTCCAGTCTCCCAAAGAGAATGGATTAATCTAATTTTAATTATAAAACTCTATTGGTTTTAGGCATAATTTGTATTACTATAGATTATCCTTTTTAATCATTCTTTTTTTCCTTTCTAATTATTCTTATATCCATTACTTGAATAGGAAACAGACTTTCAGGGAAAATGTCTTCACTAGTTATTTTATATAGTGAACTAAGAAGTATTTCCAAGAACTATTTTCAATCTTACTTGGTTTGGAAACTTGTCTGTTATCACATCAAAGTTTAATTATACACTCAATACATTTCAAGTTACACATGATTGTAAATTATTGTTCAAGTTATTGATAAACGAGAAAGAATGAGGAACCCTACACTGAGGTGACAACCAATTTAAGGAAGAAGCAATCTGAGAAATAAAGTTTGATAAAGAGCCTGGATTGAAGCTCAAAGTGGCACCTTCTACAGGAGCGTCCACCAAGAACAGACATTAGGAGCTCTGTTCCAGAATGATCAAGAATGAATTTTCCTGATAATTAAATAACGCACTCAAGAGCCTTTTCAAGAATTATCTTCAATATCTACAGTGCCATGCCCTTTGTCACCTATTTTATTCGTTTCCCCAAACATGCCTTTTCTCTCCAGGATCTAGATGTTTCCTAAACTGGAAGAACGAGTCTAATTCCACAGTGATTTCCTTAAAATGATCCCAAAGAAATAAGAGCCAGAAGAAAAGGTATATCTTTGTGTTTGCTGACAGACCCCATGTCAAGGTGACTCTTCACTCTCTGGAAGAGGGACAGAGTGACTTCTCTGACATTAGGAGCTTAGGTCATTAGGAAGTACATAGGTGCCAACCAATATGTCAGCAATATTTCCATCAACTTGTATTCACAGAAACTCTGAATTAGCATAAGCTAGTAAAGACAATAAATTGACAAAGAACCAGAAGAAAATAGGTGTGGAAGGTATCTCCTGAGCCACGAAGCGGAGAGGATCGTTACCTTGGCCATGGTCAGCGTCTTGCAGCGCATTCAGAAGAACCAACGGATGCCATCTGTGCTCCAAGTCCCTTTGGTTTAATGTTGCAGGAATGGAAGTTGCCTTCCTACCCTCCTCCCTCTCCTTTAATCCCCTACTCTTCTATCTCATAGTTTTTGAGTGCCTCATGATTAAATGCTGCTTTTCAGGGAACATGGGCATTTAATAATTGACACTGCAATCAGGGCCCAGCTGTTCTGGGAGATTACACTGGAGAGCTTGCCAATGGGGATCTGGGATTAAGCGCAAAGAAGCAAGAACATGCATTTGCAGAGGGAAAAAGTAAATGCTGGCTTAGTTTCTATCTAGCTACCATCCCCTCGGTAGCTGGTGTGAATGAGTTGGGTTTGATTTTATAGCACACACACAAATATTGTAGGGTCACCATTATTACAGAGGTTCCCATTCTCTTGAGTAGAGTTTGGCATCCAGTGAAGAAGCTCTATTCTATGTAATATGAGGGCCTCAGGGAGCCATGAACATGGAACAGTTCCTTGTTCTATGAAGTTCTCCACCTTCTAGTGGAGAATATTTAGTACCTTTCTCTACTTCAAATGCTGAAAGTGAGTAAAAGTATTGGGTGTACACGGGGGGGGGGGGGGGGGGGAGGATATGGAGTAGGATCGAAGAGAAAGCAACTTCAAGGTCAGTAATGCAATGGCTCTATACCATTTGTCTCCCAACCTTCAAACAAAGCTGAGAATATCTACTTTTCCCACAAAGGGTTTCTAAAACTGTGACAATGTAAGCCAACAAATGAATGGGTTGATTGCATACCTTCTTGTTGCCCGTTACCTAGAAGTACAAGTGCTTTTTCTTTTTCTGTCCTTAAAATGGTAAAAGCTCATTGGATAATAAGTTTGGGAGACATTTTGCAATTGCTGTGATTCCCCGAATACAGCACAGACTTTCATCCACAGTGCTTTTTGCCAATGGTCTTCCTTCCGCCCGGAATGCCATCAGTTTCCTCAAACCTGGTGGTGTCCTACTCTCCTTAGCGCAAAAAGTCTCTCATTCTTTGAAAATGCTTTCTGTTTTCTCCCTGAGACAGAGATTTTTCTCCCCTCTGTTCTAGTCATATTGTACCTCTCTCACAATGCTTTTTATAGTTCACTCTCATTTTTTTCTTGATTGTAAATATTTCAAAGACCATTTCTTCATGCTAGAGCAGTAGTTCATAGTTCTGACCAAATAGAACAATCTTTGGAAGTCTGGAAAACAGTTAGCTTTCTGAACCCCACCCTAACATTACATAGTAGTTCTGGGATGAGGCCCAGAAATTGGTCATTATGGGAAAGCTCTTAACATATTCCAGGATAATTCATGTAACATGACACCTTTTTGTCTCATTTTGGGTTTACATTTTATAAACCCTCAATATCCTGCCCTGTTTTTGCCACTTCTCTTCCAGATTAGCCACTAAATGTTTTTTTTTTTTTTTTCTTCTCATTTTGTATTTGTGCTATTAGTTTGGGGGAATTAGAGGCCTGTTCCCTTTAATTTCACAAAAGTGAGTACACATTCCAGACAAATTAGTCTCTTTGTATCTTTATTTTTCTTTTGCTTTAAGGAGAATATGCTTGCTAGGGAGAACTAGAGAGAGGAAAAGTGAGAAAGCACTTCCCCTGTACCCAAGGGGGATGACAATGCTTCAGTCCCATCGCCTCCATTTTTATCTTAGGAATTTGGGCAGGCATGTACTTACACCTGGCATGTTTTTCAAGCCACCAAGTTAGGGACTTGAACCCATATGATGGCTCATGTAGGATCTAGCCACATTAACCACCGGCTAGCCCTGTGTCTTGTTTTGGTGGTCCAGTATAGTCTATATTCTATACTCTCCTCAAACATGTTAAGAAAAGTTGGATACTCAAGGGCTTAGAGGTTTGTATCATTTATGTCCAAGCATGATTCCCTTATCGCCCTAATGACTCTTTATACATTGTCATAGAGCTTGCTCTCCTTTGGGAACAGGGAGCGGGAATGTGGCCAGACTTTTGTCCACTGTGACAGAATACACTCTCCTCTGGGAGAAAACAGCAGCAACGCTGTGGCCGCCATACAGGCAAATGGGCCGTCGGTTTCCTGGCCACATAGTTTCATCACAACACTGGGTGGCGCTAGGGCCTCACATTTTTCCTCTTCAGTCCCAAGCTTCCCCCACCAGCCAGCCAAACGTGGGTGGAGGTGGCTGCCCCTCCCTGTATATTGTTCTCTTTCTCATTCATTTGGCCTTCTCCCCGAATGCTAATCTACAGAATACCATGTGTCAGCCTTACAGAATTCAGGGCTCAGAATCAACTCTGGGACATCCAGCCACTCCCTGGAGGACGTCTTGTAGGATTGTTTCCTGTAGCACATTGTTTTACGGCCATTTCCAGCCTTCAGTGATTCAATAGTGCCTCAAATACTTCCCATGGGAAATACAACTCCACCGTATCAGAAAACACGGTTAGCCAATGTTTCATGATGAGTTTTGCGCACATTTTTCTTCCCTTAATTGGATCCTCATTCTTTTTCCTCCCCAGAACGGTGAACAATTCTTTTCCCTTCTCTGCGCTTACACCCTTCAAATACTTGCAGACACTTCTCATATCCCGCTTGAGTCACTGTTTGGCACAGCCAAATGTCTTTGGTTTTCATTGCCTCTGCTCCTAAACCGCACCCCCTATGCCTTAGTAGCCTGAAGTTTGCCAGGGAAAAGGGATGGGCGTGGCGGCATCTTCCTTGTGCTATGGAGAGAAGCCCAGAGGTGGATTCAGAATGACATTGATGAAATTTCAGCTTCTTGGTCCCTCACTTAGTCCCTTCCAAGCTACCTAACTTATACTTGCAATTTGATACTATTTTTCTTTTTTTTAATTAAAAAAAAATTTTTTTTTTTCAATTTTTGGAGAGGTTTTTGCTATAGGGTGTGTGCGCTCACCAGAAAGACAGAGAGAGACAGAGAGATAGAAAGCGAGAAATCACCCCCCAGCGGGGATGGCCACGCCACAATCCCTTCTCCTTCATTCTCTTCTCGGGATCTTGGGCATGCACGCACACGCGCCCGGCGTAAGTTTAAGCCACTGGGTCCGGGACTCAGACCATGGTCTGCTACATGGGAGTTCAGCGACATAGCTATTATGCTAACTGCTGGTCCCGATACTATTTTTCTTAAAGAAGGCTTCCAAAATGATATTATTTTAGGCCTCCACAAAGCCTGTATCCACCCCTAGAAGGCTGTGCATTTTCTGTCTGGCCGCTGGATGTGACCAGTCGTAAGCTCCTCTAGCCCAAGGACCCTGGGCACAACGTCTAATTTCCTTTTTTTTGACAAAACATGAGTTTCTCTCCCTGGCCACAAAAATCAGATCCCAGCATCCTACTCACTTCCTTTCATTGTAATTTGAGCATGTTAATTCCCCCCCCCCCCTTTCCTCTCTTAGAACAGAAAAAGTAATTGCTAGTCAATGCAACATAAATATAATTAGGCCGAGCTCAGAAGCTCATGACTCAGCACGACACAAAGATTTCATCTCAGGCAGTGTTCAGCTTTGGTATGTTGGACTGTTACCATTTCAGGATGGCCTCCACAAGGACAAGTGGGCACCTCACCCACCGTTTATGACATCACAAAGCCAAGGGTTGGGACTATATATTTGCCAACGTCTTAACTCACTGCTCCTCGTGCTGTTCAAAACCACATTTACTCGGTAGTCATAACGAGAACCAATGGACACCCACACATATTTTGTAAAGAGAAATTCCAGTTATCATTTTAGGACTATATTGTAGAGTAGAGGGCATTAAAACGATGGGTAAAAATACTGAGTCAGAGCAGGTCGTACACCACATCACTTCTCTCATGCTGAAGCCTCGGGCTAAGGGAGTCAGTGGAGTTTTTTCACAGTAACCATATTAGCATTTTTTTCTGAGAACGGTGCATTTGCCCTTCCCGGCAGTAGTACCTCTCTTCTCCTAGAAGCCAGATTTCTTTCTTTCTTTTTTGGTGAGGTTTTTTTTTTTTTTTTTTTTTTTTTTTTTTTTTGCTATAGGGCCTGTGTGCTCTCTAGAAAGACAGAGACAGAGTGAGAAATCACCCCCCAGGGGGGATGGTCACACCGCAATCCCTTCTCCTCCATTCTCCTCTCGGGATCTTGGGCACGCATGCACATGTGCCCTGCGTGAGTTTAAGGTTTAAGTCACCAGGTCTGGGACTCAAACTGCAGTTGACTACATGGGAGTCCAGCGACATAGCCATTATGCCAACTACTGGGTCCGAGAAGTCAGATTTCTTTCTTTTTTTTTTTTGGAGAGGTTTTTGCTATAGGGCGCGTGTGCTCGCCGGACAGACAGAGAGACAGAGAGACAGAAAGCGAGAAATCACCCCCCAGGGGGGATGGCCATGCCGCAATCCCTTCTCCTCCATTCTCCCCGAGAAGCCAGATTTCTAACCCATGCCCCATAGATCCTTTGTGTTACTCAGTGGAAGAAAGGCCGAAAAGGAGGGTCAACACTGAAGCTGTCCCCGAGACTGATCCAAACGTCCCTGTTCTCTGTTCCTGCGTGTCCTAGCATGGACTGTTCTCATCACAGGCTGCGCTTGTCTGGTACTCTCATGTGGCATTTTTTTTGTTCTGTTATATTGTGCGTGCACTGGCCAGAGACGGGGTGCGGCGGGGAGGGGTGAGAAAGCAACCCCTAAGGGGGATGATCATACAGCAATCCCTTCTCCTCTGTTCTCCTGTCGGGATTTTGGGCACACATACACATGTGTCTGGCTTGTTTTTCAAATCACCGGGTCTGGGATGCCAAGGCACAGTTGGCCGTGTGGCACCTAGTCACTTTAACCATCTCATCACTGGTTGGCCCAGACTTTTTTCTTGATATTTTAGCAGCTCTCTTTTATTCATTGTTGGTTCTCAGAGCCCAGCACTGTTTTAACATCCATGAATGAATGAATGGACGAAGGTTTGTAACAAAAACAAGGCACATGTATACCACTAGGAATCCTATGGTGAGGATGTGAATAAACCGGTATGTCCTAGAGCAGGCGATTCTTTCCCCATCGGTGAGAAGCTACAAAGGGGTCACCGGTCTGCGGACACACCCCAGCCTTCCACACAGAGGCGCTGAGTTACATCAGAGCCTCTGCCAGTCCGTTTCCTCCCACCTGTGGAAACATTTCTACTTCACGCTGAGCAGAGCCCAGAAAACAGCAATGATCTCATGATCGAGTATTATCTGTAGTTCACAGAGACCGGGATACAAACAGATTGTGCAAAAGTCAGTGACAGATGGAAAATGTCATGTCCTTTTCCGAACGGGATGATTCCCTACTGATTAGAACCCTTTTGGGGTGAGGCATCTCAAACCTTCTGAGATTTCGCTGCTCTAACCACTATTTTTCAGCGCCCAAGATTTTACTCCTTCACCGATGAAGGACGGCCCTCAGTGTCAAGGACATTGCTACATCTCCCTTCCAGCGTGGAAGGGAAGAATACCACCACCAGCAGGCCTGTGCTCATGTCAAAGCGTTTTCTACCTGCAGGACGTGGCCCAGCAATGCTGGAACTGCCCAGCCACGGCCAGTAATTCTTAGGGGTAGCCGTGTTTTAGGTTTCCCATAATCTCAAATGCTCACACTACGAAAACCACTCCCGTGTTCCTAACGGCGGTCCCGAGACCTGGGAACACTTCTACTTAGGTTCAGTGGTGAGGACCAAAGAAAAGCATTGAGGGGCCTCCTCGCGCCTTTGCGCTTTTTAATAGACTCCTTTGAGGGCTTTGGCTAACGCAATCATTTTCAGGAGAGGAAGCCGCCTTTCTTCCATGCGCCAAGCAGCTGGCGGGAATCGACTGGGCGGCCACATCTGCACACCCTGGGGGCCAATCGCTCACGCGCGGTGACCGCGCAGGGCGGGCTGGGGGCTCCCGGAGGCGCGGGGCGGGGGCCTGAAGGGCGTGGTCTCGGAGGGGTGCTCAGGGTGCGGCCCAGCCCCCGCTCGCATTTCCACGTGTGCTCCCCTTGACCCTTCTTTTCCGGCCGCACCCTCCCCTGCCGCCGCCCGGGCACCGCGGCGTCCGGGCCAGCTCCCTGGGTCCCCACCCCCCGGGATGAGTAACCAGCGGAGCCGGGGTTTACTACTGCGCCCGGTCGCCTAGCAGCGGGCGCGCGTTGCCACGGCGACGCGCAGGGAACGTGTTTTGAATTGTTTGGCAAGGCCCAGTGGCAGCGGCCGACCGTTTTGGACTTCTCCACCGGGTGGGGCAGGGAGCCGGGGCTGTTGCTTCCTCCAGTCTTCCTGCTTCGGATGGGAATTGCGTCCTGGGGGCCCTCCCAGAGAGCGGGGCCCGCCGGGTGTGGGGCTGGGGCCCTGCGGCCGCTGCTGCCGCTGCTGCAGCTGCTGCAAGGCCGGGCTTGGCGGAGCGGGGTGGGGAGGAGACCCGGGTTGTCAGATCAAGTCCCTCCTATCCCCCAGGCCAGGGGTCGGGAGATGCAGCATGGCTGCCCAGCCCAAAGACAGCTGTTCCCCTCTCCCCACTTCCAGTTCTCTGAAGGCACAGTCCCTGGCTCCTGTTCAGAGGAGGGGGATGTCTTGGCCTCATTTCTTGGGTCTACGTGGTGGGACTTCGTGACCGCAACCCCCCCCCCTCCCCCGGGCAGATCTGAGTTCTAGTTCCTGTCCACCTCTGCTGCACTCAAGATTTCGTCAAGTTCTGTGACCTCCCTGAGGCCCTTTTCACAGTTCTGCTGTGAAAAGTAAGAGGGGAGGGAAAGTGAGCCTGTCCTGCCCCTGGGCCCCTTCCAGACCCTTCACATACACCTCCAATCCTCACAGCCATCTCTGTTCCTCAAGTGGGGTTCAGGGTCAGAGCATGGACTTGCCCAAGGCCACATGCTAATAAATGGAGCCGACATTCCAAATTCTTGTCCACCTGAGTCATCAAAAGGGTGCCAACTCGAAAGAGGGCACGGTCACCCTTAATAAAATTCAGGTTGAAGCCCAGATTATGGAAATTCTCATGGAATGAGGCGGAGGATTGTGTCCCACACTGCTCAGGCACACACAGTCATGTGTGGTTTAAAACCGGCCTGTACTCGGAGCAGCACCTCCTTAGGCCGTTCACCCCTGTGCAGGCATCACAGAGATAACTCCACACCGAGGCTGCTGGTTAGCTTCCTATCATCTTATACCAATATATACTTATACCTGTTCTAATGCTATACCATTGTTGTTTATGCCGTGGGCCTTGACCGAAAAGTCCTCATGCAATATTAGCAAACAGACTTTCCCTCAGGCCCTCTGTGTCTCACCTAGTAAGTCAGTGATTTAAAAAAAAAAATTCATTCTAAGCCATGACTGGCTTTTTCTGTCATGTTCATATCCACTTCTTTTTTTATTTAGAGGTTTTCGCTATAGGGCGCGTATGCTTGCCAGACAGAGACATAGAGACAGAAAGCGAGAAATCACTCCCCAGGGGGGATGATCACGCCGCAATCCCTTCTCCTCCATTCTCCTCTCGGGATCTTGGGCATGCACGCACACGCGCCTGGAGTGAGTTTTAAGTCACCGGGTCCGGGACGTGAACCGCGGTCGACTACGTGGGAGTCCAGCGACATAGCCATTACGCTAACTGCTGGTTCCCTCCACTTCTTTTTTTAAAAAAATTATTTAATTCCATTTGTTATTATTATTATTATTATTATTATTATTATTATTTTGATTTGACTAGACAGAGAGATAGAAAGGGAAACCAAGAAAGCAAAGCAAGCTGTCAAGTCAGGGATATGAACCCCGCAGTCGGCCACGTGGAAATCCCGCACCTTTAACCACCACGCCTCTTGTCCGCTCCCACGTCCACTTCTAAGGTTCTCCTATTTAGAATCTGTTCACTTTGAACTTTTTCTGGATTAAGGAAGCTGCCTGAGCCTGTGCTCCGACGGCTCTTCAGAACCACTCATCCTGTTCTACAGTCCCAGGAGTGCCCGTTACCTAGGTTAGCCTGTCCTTTTGAGGATCTCCAAGTTCCAGCTCCTCAACAGCTCACTACATTGCTGTGTGTATGTGTGTGCACGCTTGCACGTGTGTGTGTGTGTGTGTGTGTGTGTGTGTTTTAGTTCCCTTGCTAACCACAGGCTTCATTTTCTCTCCTGAGAAAGGCCAGATGTGTGGAATGAATACCATTTGCTTTTTTAGAAACCCTTTGAGCTGAAGGGTGACAGTTTCAGTAGGAGGGCAGGCTGGCCATTTCTGGATATGGGTGAAACCCTAGACAAGCCAACATATCTCTGCTGACTTTCTGTGAGGGTCTTTTTGGATCTGGAATGATTCCTGAAGACTCTCCCCAATCCTCTGAGACCAGAGAGAGCCAGAGATGGCTTTTATTCAAGATCCGAAGTGCCTTCCAGCAGGGCCTTAGGAATGCCTCACCATTCCTTGGTGTAGAACTCAATTCTGCTTTGAGTTCTTTAGGGTGATACACATCTCTCTAGTTGCCACCACCACTAGGCCTTTACCGGGGACCAGATTTTTGACAGCATGAATCATACAGATGTAAGGAAAAAAGAATAGCTCTAGGGCTGTAAGCAGCCTTAAGAACAGAGAGGAAAAGGCAGATGAAGAGGAAAAGGAAGAAAAATGTAAGTTTAAATGGAAGAAAAGGCCAGAGGTTGAGATATAGGTTCAAGTAACACATTTTCATTTCATTTTGTGAACTCTTCAGTGTGTTCCTAAGCTTCTTACTGTGAGCACGTGTAATAAATTAAATTGATGAATTAGCATAACCTGCGTTACAAATTAAAAATTAAGGGTACTACACTTCTGAGATAATCATGAGATTTCAATAATCTATACCTACCTCCTGGGTGAAACAAACATTCTGAGTCAGTTGAGAGGGGATGCTCATTCACTTTTGTAGTTCTGAGGCAAAGACGTTTGAGCCTCTGCTCTGCTCTTAGTTGAGTAGAATGAGTGGTTAGCAGGAAGATGAATCAGCTCCCCTCTTGCCAGCAGAGGGGTGAGGTGGTGTGAGGTGGATTGAACAGGATGTTAAGGTTGTCCCAAAGCAGGACACCAGTCTGGGTGGGGCCAAGTGACACAGAGGGTTTACTCTGTGATGTCACAGTGGAGGGCAGGGGTCCCTGCTACTGGCCCTAACTCCCTCCCCCATCCCAGAAGGATGACCATGTTAAGTACTTTCCAAAGGCTGAGATGTCATCTGAGGTCATCTTGATTAGTGCTTCTCTTGATGTACTTAGGACTCACTTTGCCAGCTTAGTCAAATGTAGATTCAGGGGATTTGAGATGGCTCCCCCTAGGATGCCAGGCAGACCACCTGAGCCCTTGGGCTCTAGACTAGAGCTGCCCAAGAGAAATACAATCTCAGCCCATATTTGATTTCCAATATTCCAGTAACCACATTTAAAAAAAGCAAAATAGAAACACAGATTGCAATACAATAATATCTTACACAATATTTTGGTCAAAGTAAAATACAGTACTCTCAAAACAATAAAGTTGGCTTCAATGGAAAAATACTTTACATTGATTCCATTTTAAATGAAAATTTAAATAAATTAAAATGAAATAAAAGTAGAAATTTAGTTCCTTAGTTATACTATCCACGCCCTAAGGGATCAGTCGGCACATGTGGCTAGTAGCTACCATATTGGATAGTACACTCTAAACTATTCCCTGAAAAAGTAATAATGTACGGAAATAACCATTCCAAAGGACCAGTATCTGGAATCCTAGTTGACATTCTCTAACATAATTTTAATGAATACAAAATTAGGATTGGAAACTGTTAACACTGAAACATGACTTTCTGAAGCTTAAAGAAAGGGTTGTTGGCTTTTACAGTAGTTGGGCAGAGTCTGGCTGACCCCTTTTGCCTTGAGAAACATGTCACACTCAATTCATGTCTGAGCTTTTATCAGAGATCCCTTTCATTGAAATTCCTTCCTCCTCCTTGCTACTCCACCTTACACAACCTCAGGGCACATGCTTCCATTCTCAGTGCCTTGTTATCCCAGGCCTCATTACTTCTCTTTCCTTTCAGCTCACATAGCATATCTGGTCTAGCTGTGCAGTGGGCCTTCACCTGAGGTCTTGAGCTTTTTGTTTTAGATGTGTTCATCTGTTTTTCTCATGCAATTCTACGCTGTTTGAGGACAGAACCTAATTTTTACTTGTTCAGTGCCTAATGGAGTGCAGAAGGCATAATAGATGCTCAATAAATATCTGTTACTTTACTTAATGACCTAAGATACCTACATAAAATGTCTAAGAGAGAATATCAGATCTAAAAGTATCAATAACTTCTTTGCAGTCTCAAATCGATCAGGAAGTCAGTTCTCCTTAGTTTACAAATTTAATATAACTATCATAAGAACCAATGAGTATTTTAAAAGACCAAGGCAAATTAATATTAAAGTTCATATAGGAAAAAAAATGCAGAAGACTAGCTAGGAAAATGCTTAAATGGAGGACCTCTAAGGTGGGGTAAGTCCTAAAAGATATTAAAGCATCCTCCAAAGTCTCTGATGAAAGCAATGTGGTACTGAGAGATAGAAGGAGCAACAGGGAGACCCAGCAATCACAGAGACAGAAGGTAGGAGCTGCTGCCCCACATGTGCTGAAGTGGTTGTGCCCCTCACCCATCCAGGACCAACAGGCAGGCCCAAGCCAGTCGTTCAGCTCGAGCTCTTCAGCAGGGAGCCCACCCAGCCTGCTCTGAAAGAGGAAGGGTTCTGTCCTGTGGGACACACAATGGCCTACTACCAACATTCTGCCTGTCAGCTCAAACTCTATCCATATTGGGAGTAGTTAGATTTGGGTGTGCAGGAACCAAATTCCTTCTCTGAAGGAATTCTTTCTCTACAACTCCCTTAGCACTAAAGGGAGAGAAACTCTACTCTGAAATCCTGAACACAAAACTCCTACTGTGGATTTCACACTTCTACCCATAACAGACTAGGGAAAATGGCACAGAGTTTACACATATCATAGAGAAGTGCAGGGACACATAGCTACGGAAACATTCTCCAAAGAAGTAGGAAGAAGTGAATATATCACCAAATGATTAAAAATCAAAGCAAAGCCCCAAGAAACAGAAGAAAATCAGGAAATACCTTCTCTACAAAGGATCATAACTCCTACAAACAATGAGTAAAACACAAGAGATCACAGAAATGTCAGAAGAATTCAGAATATTTATGATAACACTCAATGAGATACAACAGAAAACAGAAAACCAGTTCCGGGAGATGAGAAAATCTTCCCATGACTTGGAGGAGGAACTCCATAAAGAGACACACCGAAAAAGAATCAAACAGAATTTCTAGAGATAAAAAATATGATGCAGGAAATCAAACCCTCTCTCAAAAGTATTAACAGCAGATTAGACCACACAGAAGAAAGAATCTCTGACTTTGAAGGAAAAAAAACCTCTGATTTAACTGGAAAGAATAGAATAATCATTAAAAATTAGGACAATGAACTGGAACTCCTAGAAACCATGCAACAGCTGAATAATTGCATAATAGGTATTCCAGAAGGTGTAGAGACAGGTAAAGGTATAGAAAACATCTTTCATAACATATAAGCTGAAAACTCCAAATTTAGAGAGGTTCGTGGACATCCAAGTCCAGGAAATACAAAGCACACCAAGTAGATATAATATCCTCTCCAAGGTATATTATTGCCAAATTGGTAAAAATGAATCAAAGACAATATTATAAAAATGGCGAGAGAAAAACGCCAAGTTACTTATGAAGGTTACCGTATTAGACTAGTATCAGATCTTTCAACTGAAACAATGCAGGCAAGGAAAAAATGGGAAGACATATTTCAAATTCAGAGAGAAAAGCAATTTCCGCCAAGAGTATTATACCCAGCAAGATTATTCTGCAAATGGGAAGGAGAAGTAAAATCATTCCAAGACAAACAAATGCTGAAAAAATTTACCAAGATTAAATTGGCTCTCCAGGAAATTGTTAAGGGACTACCATACCAGGAAAACTAAAAGGAGATAAACAGAAGAGCATACAAAACAACTAGAAAAAAAAGGATAAGCCCACACATATTAATAATAACATTGAATATCAAGACTAATTTTCCCAACTAAAAGGCTAAAAATGTGGTTTCAGCTATTTTACACACAAACAAGTTTAAATATAAATTTGCCAATTTGATAGACACTTGTCACCACAGGTTTCAATTTAGACATTTATTATAACTGTTACTCATTGCATAAAACAAGATAATGGAACGAAAGTCCAAAATGTGACAAGTAGCTGAGTCTTTTTTTGGAATGAATTTAAAAAAGACTAAAACCAAGAACTTTGTAAAGCCTATAAATCACCAAATTACTGGCTTTACTATGTCTTCACTTTTAACATCTCTTTCCAATTTTGTTTTGATTTTACTTTTTCAAGGACTTATTTCCTTATGCACAGTATAGTACTGTGGTCTCACAAGAACTCACAGTGTGTGAATAAAAGTGTTCTTTTTCTATCTCTTCCTAATGAGCTATTATGTACGATATTACTTATCTCTAACTGGACAAATGATTAATACCCACAGATTATTTTCAGATTATAAACTCTTATCTTCCACAGTCCTCTACAGTGGAAATTACAAGTTTGTCTTTTATTGACTATGTTAAGATTATCTTGGTTAATTTATGAGATCCTTTATGCCTGATTTTTAAACAATATGTTTTTCTTTAGAACTGTATCTCACAATAAAGAATGTCATAAATGATTTAGTACAAACTTGTAGAATAACCATTGGAGCAGGTTTTGAATATTCACAACATTATACAATGTTAAGTATTGAAGGTGGTGAATATCCTCCATTTATTTCACACTGTATAAATGGTTTTAAAGACCATTCAGTACCATACAAAGGTTTGTAATAATTATATGTAAGTTATAAAAAAATATTTAAAGAAAAAAAACCACACATTTAGACAAACTGATGAATGGAATAGAATAGTAAGTCCAGAAATAGGGTCCAGTAGGTGGTGTGGTTATTAAAGGTGCTGAACTGTTTCAAGTCCTGGATCTGGTGGCTTGAAAGTCATGCCAGCCGTATGTGCATGACTGTCCAAAATCCCAGAAGGAGAATGGAGGAGAAGGGATTGCAGCATGACCATCCCCCTGGGAGCTAATTTCTCACTTTTCCTCTCACCGTGTCTCTCTGCCTCTCCTAGTGAGCCCATGCACCCTTTGGCAAAAACCTTAAAACAAAAAGTCCAGAAATAAACATAGCTGCACATAGACTTCCAGTATATGACAAAGGCGGTATTTTTCATTACTAGGGCAAAGATGAAATGGTGTTGGAACAAACTGGACAGACTAGTCTTTAGAGAAATATGAATTGTATTCTTTATTTTCATATCATATATAGAATTAAAAAAAAATCCAGGAAATACTCAGACAAGAAGCCATTTTAAATCTGAGGTGTGTGTGTGTTCAGGGAAGCTATACTTTAAACTCCATCTTTTAGACTCCCGAAATACTCAGGCTAGGTAGGGCAACCTCTGTCCTTTCTCTGTCTCTGTCTGTCTGTCTGTCTCATGCTCCCTCTCTCTCTTTAAATTTATTTTATTTATTAAAAAAAAAATTAAACCACTTCTCCTCACCTTGGGCCTTTTTTTTTCTCTTGCTAATTTCAGAAGCCATTTTAAATCTGATGTGTGTCCTGGTAGCGCACTGCGTTGTTTTCATTTTTTACCTTAAAAACATTTTTTTGTTCTCTTTTTTGGTTGTTTTTGTCTAGTTTTCTTTCTTTTCCTTTTTTTTTTTTTAACCTTACTTTCCCATTCTGCTCTTTATTCTCCACACACTGAATGTGTAGATAGGCCTAGTTGTATAGTAACCAAGTGTCTGAATACTGACAGAGTCATTGAAATCCTCAATACTTACTGAACCTCCTGCTTTAAGGAAGAAACTCCTTTTCATAAATCTGAACTATAATCTCTTTCTGTGGATGCCATGTTGCAAAGCACAGAGGAGAGATTTTTGCCACAGAATGACCAGAAACCACCACAGAGGCACAAGAAATTTGAGAAACCGAGAAAATAGCTCTCCTCTAAGGGAAAAGAACAATCCTTAATCATCCACAGACAGTACAGTAGAATTTGTGGAATTGTTTGATAGAGAATTCAAAATATTCATAGTAATAAAACTTAACAAGATGCAAGAGCTGACAGACAATGAACTCCAGAAGATGCAGGAGAAAAGAGACAATGGGTTCCAAGAAGTGAGGAAGTTCTTCCACTATCTGAAAGAGGAAATACACACCATAAAAAATAATTGAATAGAGCTATTAGAGATAAAGGCTGTAATATAGGATATCAAAATCTCCTTCGAAAGTATAAAATCAGATTAGCCCATGCAGAAGATCGAATATCAGATATTGAAGGCAAAATCTCTTATCTAGTAAAAACAATAATAAAAAAAAAAAAAAACTGAGGAAATAACTCCCAAAATGAGAATACTATACCAGAAATACTAGACACCATTAAGGGCTCAAACATCCAATAATTAATATCCCAGAAGGTGAAGAAACTAATACAGACATTGATAATCTATTCCATGAAATCGTAGAAGAAAACTTTCCAAATCTAAAGAGGTGTTCAAATATCCAGACCCAAGAAATACAAAAGACCCCTAATAGAATCAACCCAAGAAGATCTTCTTCAAAACGCATTATAGCCAGATTGGCAAAAACCACAGACAAAGCAAGATACTAAAGTTGGTGAGAAAGAAACATAAGTTTACTTATAAAGGTTCTCCCATCAGGCTAATAACAGATCTCTCATCAGAAACAATGTGAGCAAGGAAAGAATGAGAAAATATATTCAAAGTGTTAAGTGAAAAACAGTTTCAACCAAGAATACTATATCCAGCAAGATCCTTGCTGGATATAGTAAAGATAAACACATTCTCAGATAAACAAAACCTGAAAGAATTTACCAACACCAGACCAGCTTTTCAAGAAGTTCTGAAAGGACTGCTTTACCAGAAAAACTAAAGACACACATACAAAAATAAGAGAACAAAAAGCAACCAAGAGAATGATCAACTTAACGCTAGGGACAAGAAATATCAATAATAATGCTGAATGTTAACTTTCAGGATTTAAATGGAAAGATCAGGTGACAGTAGCAGTGCAAATTCAACAGAAGAGAGAATAAACATAAGACTAGACTGGTGAAATAGAATTTTATGACTTTTGAGTAAAACATTACTTATTTTTTAAAACTAGGCTTTGTTTTCCCAATTTAAGGATTTTGCTTTCTTTTGAGCTGTTGATAGGTTCAGCAATTTGTTAAAATATTTTTTCTTCTTTTTTTTTTTTTTTTTTTTTTTTGTTTTTTGCTATAGGGCGCTTGTGCTTGCCAGAAAGACAGAGAGACAGAAAGCGAGAAATCACCCCCTGGGGGGGGATGGCCACATCACAATCGCTTTTCCTCCATTCTCTCCTCGGGATCCTGGGCATGCACGCACATGCGCCTGGCGTGAGTCCAAGCCGCTGGGTCCGGGACTTGAACCGCGGTCGACTACATGGAAGTCCAGCGACATAGCCATTACGCTAACTGCTGGTCCTTCTTCTTGTTTCTTTAAATGGAAACATAAACTTTTCTCCCTTCCTGACCCCTCTGGAGTGGGAAAATATTTGGGAGTATTCTTATTTTGTGACAGAAAGGTTATTTGTACAAGTTCAATAATACTTCTTGCATTGAATCAGAAATTGGAAATACTCATTGGACAGGGCTTTGACTGGAATGTCATATCTGAAGTTTAAACCAGAAAACTGTGGAACTAAGGTAGATCTCAACTAAGCTAAAAGAAGCTCTTGAAAAGATGGCCTGGTACTATAAACAGTTCTGCCTGGCAGAGAGGATTAGAGAATCTATGTAAAAGAATTTGTACCATAAAATAACCTGGGCTTTTCCAGCTCAGCATTGTAATCAGTAGAGATTGTAAAAGAGCAACCACAACCAGAGAAGTATCTTAAGGAAGTCTTTGAAGGAAGAAAAAGAGACTGATCTTTCTAGCAGATGGTATCTCATAGAATACTTGCTAGACAGGGCTGAATTGAGAAGGTTTATGTGTGACTTGTGTGCTGGGCATTTGCTTTTCAACAGTTTGAATAGTTGACATGCAAATATTTTCTCAAAAATATTTGAAACCATATTGTCTCTGTTATTGAGTCACAAACAAAATTATAACAAATATTTTGAAAACTATCTTTAAAATTCATTTTTTTGAAATTTGGAACTTGTTTATTAACTGTCAAGAGCTATGGAGTATGAGCAAAAACCTTTTGATATGTAAACATTTGTGGGAAAAAGTAAAATTAAATAAATTAATGATTAAAAAAACAGAGAAATGGGACCAGCAGTTGGTGTAATGGCTATGTTGCTGGACTCCCATGTAGTCGACCGCAATTCGAGTCCCGGACCCAGTGGCTTAAACTCACACCGGGCGCGTGTACATGCCCAAGATCCTGAGAGGAGAATGGAGGAGAAGGGATTGTGGCCTGGCCATCCCCCCTGGGGGGTGATTTCTCACTTTCTGTCTCTCTGTCTCTCTGTTTTTCTGGTGAGTGCACACGCCCTATAGCAAAAACCTCTCCAACAAAACAAAACAAAACAAAAAACAAACAAATAAAAAACAAGAAAAACCCCAGAAAAACAAAAAAGCAGAAAACTTCAAATAGACAAAAGATGTGGATGAAAAAGTTAAATTATACAAACAGAAGAAAGCATGATTAAATTTCTCTACAACCTGGGTGTAAACAAAGTTTTTTAAATTGTGACTAAAAAGATTGCTGTTGAGAACTGGTCATTTCAGGCAAAAAGAGAAATGAAGATTTTCTACTGATAATTCAGCCTCTAGCCCCCAAACTTGAGTGGAGAGGCAAGGGGCAGGCCTTCAGAAGAGGATTCTTCCATTGCTGCTGATAACTAGTAATTTCAGGGAAAAAAGAGAAATGAAGATTTTCTATGGATATTTCAGCCTCCAGCCCCCAAACTTGAATGGTAGGGAGCTCCTCTAGCCTTCTCAATGTCTCTTTCTGTCTCTCTCTCTGTCTGCTCATTTTTTGGTAATTTTTCCTTTAAAAATTTTTTTAGGTAAAGTATTCTCTTGGCTTTCAGATCCTCCTTGCTAATAATCCCATCTCTCCCTCCCCTCTAGGTGAGGTAAAGGGCAGGCCCTTCAGAAGAAGACTCCTCTATTGCTGCTGAGAACTAGTCATTTCACGTGGCGTCCAAGTGTGCTGCACAGTTTTTTATTTTTTGCTTGTTTTTTCAAATAAAATTGTTTTCTTTTTTCCTTCTTGTTCTCTCTGTTTTTTCTTCATCTCTCTCTGTTTTATATTCTTCTTCTTCTTTTTTTAATCTCATCAGTTTGCTCCTCAATCTCCTATATATATAGAAAACTGGATTCCACAAGTCCCTCCACAGTTTGGTTACTGGCCCTGGCTGCTTGTAAAACCCACTGAATGTGGAGAAGACACCTTCATGGCTCCTGAGAACGAGTGATTTCAGGGACAAAAGAAAAATGAAGATTTTCTACTGATAATTCAGCCTCCAGCCCACAAACTCAAGTGGAGAGGCAAGGGGCAGGCCTTCAGAAAAAGACACCTTCAAAGCTCCTGAGAACTAGTGATTTTAGGGTAAAAAGAGAAAAGAAGATTTTATACTGATAATTCAGCCTCCAGCCCACAAACTGGTAGGAAGCCCCTCAAGCTTTCTCTCTGTCTCTGACTCTATCTCTGTCTCTTTCTGCCTCTGTCTCTGTCTTCTCTTCTTTTGTAATTTTTCCTTTTTATAAATTTTTAAGATAAAGTATTTTTTTTCTTTTGGCTTTCAGCCCCTCCTTTCCCTTTATCTTCTTAATAATCCCCTCTCCTCCTCCCACTCATGAGATGCAAGGAGCAGGCCTTTGAAGAAGACACCTTCACAGCTCTTGAGAACTAGTGATTTCTATTTTTTGCTTTTTTTTTAAAATAAGTTTTTAGTAGTTTTTTCCCCCTTCTTTCTCTGTTTCTTGGTTGTTGTTGTTTTTCTATTTCTCTGTTTCCTTTTCTTTTTCTTTTATCTCATCTCTCTGCTCTTCAATCTCCATTCACTGTGTTTCTAGACGGATCTAAGGGAACTATATAGCCAAACATTCAAATACTATTAGGGTTAACATATTCCTCAATATCTACTGAATCTACTATGCAAAGGGATCAAAACAGAACAGCAAAGAGATTCTATATCACCTCTTTCTGCATGCTCCTGAATGCCCAGATTGAACTTCAAGTTTAGGAAGAAACACACCATCCATCAGATGACTAGAAATCACCACAGGGCCACAGAAAACATGGGAAAGCAAGAAAATAACTCTCCTCCAAGGGAAAAGAATAGCTCCTCTTCATCCACAAACAGTTCAATGGAAATCATGGAAATTTCTGATAAAGAATCTAGAATATTCATAATAGTGAAGCTAACAGAGATGGAAGAGAAGAGAGACAATGAACTGCAGAAAAGAAAGGAGAAAGGAGATTACAAATTCCATGAGGTGAGGAAATTCTTGCAAGATCTAAAAGAGGAATTACACACTTTAAAAAAGAATCAAATGGACCTGTTAGAGATGAAGGCTATAATACAGGAAGTCAAAATCTCCTTTGAAAATATTAAAAGCAGACTAGATCATATGGAAAATAGAATCTTAGACGTAGAAGAGAAAATAGCTAACCTAGAAAAATCCACCATGAAGACTGAGAAAATGGCCCAAGAAAATGAGAATAATATACAAAAAAATACTAGATACCATCAAATGTCTAAACATCCAGATAATTGGTATCCCAGAAGGGCATTGATAATCTATTCCATGAAATCCTGCAAGAAAACTTTCCAAACCTAGAGAGGCACTCAAAGATCCAGTCCCAAGAAATACAAAGCACCCCAAATAGAATCAACCCAAGAAGACCTTCTCCAAGGCACATTATAGCTAGATTGACCAAAACCATAGACAAAGATAAGATACTAATATTGGCAAGAGAGAAACGGCAAGTTACCTACAAAGGATATCCCATCAGGCTAACAGCTGACCTCTCATCGGAAACAATGAGAGTGAGGAAAGAATGGGAAAATATATTCAAAGTGTTAAGGGAAAAGCAATTTCAACTAAGAATACTGTACCTGGCAAGATGATCCTTCATATGGGAAGAAAAGACAAGAAGATTCTCAGATAAACAAAACCTGAAAGAATTTACCAGCACCAGACCAGATCTTCAAGAAGTTCTCAAGGGAGTAGTATATTAAAAAAAAAAATTACAAAAACACAGAAATAAGAGTTCAAAAACTAAGAAAATGGCCAACTTAATCATAGGGACAAGTATGGAATTGAATATTACATCCCAGAATTCAATCTGGAAGATCAAACCACAACAGAAGATAGATTAACTACATCAGATGAAACTGGTGAAATAGCATTTTATGAATTTTGACTAAAATATTGCTGATTTTCTTCTACACCTTCTTATCCAGTTTTATAGATTTTTGTCCTGTCTTGACCTGTTGATAGGTTCATGTACCTAGTATTTGAACAGAATCTTAACCTGTTTCCTGCTGTAAGTTTTAAGCAAAGTTCCTTAGCATTTCTTTGATTTATTAAAGTTAAAACTGCTTTTCTTGAAATTACCAGATGAACTTGCTGTTGAAAGTAGTTAGATTATTTAAGAAATTGTGTGATCAATAAAATGTGGGGGGAAAAGGAATGGAAGACAACTGTAGACACCAGAGATAGTGTGAGAAGAGGGTGGGAAAGGGCAAAGACTCCGAAATAGGGGATATATATATATATATATATATATATATATATATATGAAACTAGACATGGAAAATTATTGAGGATAACATGCATGATTAAGCCACTATGCAGTATGTTCTGGATGGGAAATCACATTTTGTATGCTGCGATGATGCTTAGGGAATGAATGTAAATGAATTAATTAAAAAAATGTTTCAGAAAAAAAGCACAAAAACTTTATCTTGAAATAAAAAAATATGCATTAAAAATACCTATTTGATGACTGCAGTAAGCTATATAGCCCCAGCTAGGTGCTACTTTATAGTATGTTTATTCTACTCATTGAGGTTTATGCCTAAAGTCAGACTTATGTTCATGGATATGTATAAATCAGCTCTGCTTGTTATTGAAAATATTTAGATTAATTAAGATCTTTAGTGAATCAATAAAATGTGTGTGTGGGGGGCGAAGGCATAGAAAGCAACCATGGACACCGGAGACTGTGGGAGGAGGATGGGAGATGGCAGAGGGTGAGAGACAGGGAATCAAAGATGGGAAAAAAAGCAAAATACACAGAAACAAGAAATGCAAAATTATGTGTTGACGATAATACATATGTTGATGTGCTTGATTGAGCCAATATGCAGTGTATTCTGAATGGAAAAAAATCTCATTTTGTATGCTGTAATGATGTATAGCAAATGAACGTAAATAAATAAATAAATTTAAATTTAAAAAATTCACATAGTGTAAAAAAAACACACTGTGTGTGTGTGTGTGTGTGTGTGTGTGTGTGTGTGTGTGTATGACCTCAAAATTCTGATGGGATGAAAAAAATGGAGGAAAAAGAATTGTAGTGTGACCATGCCCCATTGGGGTTGCTTTCTCTTTCTATTTTGTCTTTTATGCCTCTCTCCATCTCTCTCTCTGTCTGGTGAGTATTTGTATCCTTTGGCAATAAAAAAAGTAAATAAATAAATAAGAAGAAAGAAGGGAAAACAGGGGCCGGCAGGTGGTGTGGCTAAGGATTCTGGACTTCCACATGGCCGACTGCAGTTTGAGTCCTGGACTTGGGGGCTTGCTTTCTCACTTTCCCTCTATCTCTGTCTCGCTTTCTCACTCTTGCTCTGTCCCTCTCTGATCAAATTAAAAATAAATAAAGTTAAAATAAAATAATTCTTTAAAAAAAAGGAAGGGGAAACAAAACATACACATATCTGCTTATTGCTATCAGCAGAAATACAGGAAAGATATGATAGAAAGCAATGAATTTGATTATTTGCTAGAGGGAAGGAATGGAAACAATTTCAGAGGGAGTGACACTTGTCTGAGAACTTTTTTATGGTCAGTTTGACTCTTGGGAGCATGTTAATGTTCTACATATTCAAGACTAGAATTAAAACAAGATGGAAGAGCAGAAAACTAAAACTGAAAACAAACTGAAACAACTGAACTAAAGTGTATTTCCAATGAATACTAAAACCACACTGAAATTGAAAGAGCAAAAGAAAGCAAATACAACACAGTTGGACTACCTATTGTCAGTCTTGGGTGAGGGGAGATTAAGTGAGGGAGAAACAGAAACAACTCTTAAACTCTTTTTAGGATATGTGCCTTATTCTTTTTGTGATGTGTGAAGCAATTTTAAAACATTTTAGATGTATCCTGGGATTGGCAAATGAGGAAATGTGTTGGTTCTGTTGGGAGCCAGGATTCTCATTATGGGAAAGGATCAGAATGTGGAACAGAGAAAGGCAAGAAGGAACCCTGTGGGGTGAAGTTAGAGACATCAGTGTGAACTCATGATTTAATGTACATATACATATTCATACATAGCATACACATTAGTCCATAAACACATATTCATATATGAAATATATTTACACATGTACACATTCATGCATGTTTATATATTTATGTGTATTTGTGTATATTCAGGTGTGTACTATAGTTGTATGTATTATGGGGCTTCAAAAAGGAAAAGGAAAATGTGTATTAAGAAACTATGTATGGGTTTCAAAGTTTTTCTTGAACCCAAATAAACTTGTACTTTAATTACGTTTTTTAGGCCCAGCCTTGGTGGTGCTGTTAGTAACATACTAAACTGCAGAGCTAGAAGCCACATGGCTATGGGTTGGGTCAACATTTAATCTGAGACACATCAGTGTGCCTAAGATCTTGATAAGCTGGAGGGCTTGGGGAAGGGGATCATGCATGACAAGATCCTGGAAAGTTCTCTCTTACTTGTATGTGCTATACCTTATGAAAAAAATAAATAAGCTTTAATTTCATTTTTTCCATGAACTTTTTGAATTCCCCCTCATATATGTGCAAATGCGTTTCTTTTTTCTTTTCTTTTTTTTTTTGAGAGGTTTTTGCGATATGTTGTGTACAGTCGACAGAAATACAGAGAGAGACAGAGAAAGAAAGTGAGAAATCACCCCCCAGGGGAGATGGCCACGCCACAATCCCTTCTCCTCCATTCTCCTCTTGGGATCTTGGGCATGCACGCACAAGCACCCAGCATGAGTTTAAGCCACCAGGTCTGGGACTCGAACCATGGTTGACCACATGGGAGTCCAGCCATGTAGCTATTATGATATCTGCTTGTCTCACATGTTTATTTTTTCCAACTTGTTCTGCTGAAAACAAAGACTATCCGGTAGTAATGAACACCTAGTGCTAGAATCTTTGTCTCTAATACCAAGAGGATTCAGAGCTCCTCAAAGAAATGATCAACTCTAGAACTGGGGAAAAGCAGGTACAAGATAAACTTGGAATGTCTTGTTCTTGCTTACTGTACAAAGCAAGGAGCAGACTGGTAAATTTGAAGAGTGTGCTGAAGTTGGAAAATTATCATTTGCAGCTTTTATAGTAAAGATAGGCTTAGAGACAATTATCAATGGATGGTGAATGTTAGGAATGGGGGATTGTTGATGAGGAACAGGCTAATTGCATGGTCTGGAAGTGTCTCTACACAGATTACTTGGTAACTGCAAGTGAAAAAGTAACTACATCATAGAGAATTTAGATAACTCCCTACATAGTAGAGAAATCATATAACACTTTGACCAGGCAATTAAGATCAACTGTAGTAATGATGAATAGATGGGCATTGTCTCCAAATAGGAAACTCTGAGAAGAACACAACATTGCTTATATAATTTTTAGACAGTGACTGCATAACTGGAATCTAAATGTGAGAAAACATGAAACAAATCCAAAATAAATAATATTCTGTTAAAAAAAGTTGGATATGTGTTATTCAAAATGCCAACATCAAAACAATACTTAAAGTGTCTGAGGACCCCTAAAAAGTTCTCAACTATTTTCTGGGAGTAAATGTGAATATATCTAGAGCTTCTGGCATCAGGTCCTTTTGGTGCCAGGACTTAGGGTGCAATGTGGCCTCCAGGTCTTCATTGCTATTGGCCTCTTATTGTTCATAAATGGAAATAGAATTTTTTTTTAAAATTAAATTTATTTAATTTAACAGTGAACTTTTCATCTTTTTGTCTGGACTGTCTGTCTCAAATGTTTCCTCCCCTTGCATTTTACACTCACCCTCCACCATCCACTTTCTACCATCCACTTTCTCTCTTTACAGTCTCTAGTATTTATACCCATCCTCTCCACCATCATATTTTCAAGTCTTTCAACCTCTGCCATAGCACTCAGTTCAAATAGAGTGGTGATATACAATGTGTATGTTTCAAAGTCTGGCTTACTTCATTCAACATTAAGTCTTCTGTATTCATCCATTTTGAATCAAAAGCTAGGATCTCATTATTTCTTGTAGCTATGTAATATTCCATAGCATATATGTGCCACAGTTTTTCAACCCAGTCATCAGACTTTGGACACTGAAGTTGGTTCCCCATTTTAGCAATTGTAAATAATGCTGCAATAAACATGGATATGCATATGTCTTTCCAACTGAGTGTTTTTCAATGCTTTGGGTAAATATCAAGAAATGGGATTACTGGGTCATATTTAAGTTCTATTTGTAGCTTTTTGAGAAACTCCATATTGTTTTTTACAAAAGTTGAGCTAATTTACATGCCCACCAACAGTGTAAGAGAGTTCCCTTTCCACCACAGCCTTGCCAATACTAGTTGTTCTTTATTTTTTTGATCCTAGCTATTTTAACTGGGGTTAAGTGGTATCTTATTATGGTTTTAATTTGTCTTTACCTTATGATAAGAGACTGAACATTTTTTTTCATTTTCCTTTTGGCCATTCACAATTCTCTCTTTGAGAGTTGTGTATTCAATTTGTTTGCCCATTTTTAAAATTGGATTTTTCATTCTTTTTTACAGGCAAGCTGCTTGGGTCTCCTATATATTCTGGGTATGAATATTTTGTTTGAGGAATAATTTGCAAATTATTTCTCCCATTCTGAGGGTTGTCTTTTCATTGTAGTTATAGTTTCCTTTGGTGTGAGGTAGCTTTATAGCTTGATGTAATCCCACTTGTCTATTTTAGGGACTATTGCCCGTGCATTAGGGTCTTATTTAAGAAATATTTTGCCTATATCCTGTTTTCCACTTATAGTTTTATAGTTAGACACTTTATATTTAAATCTTTTATTCGTTTTGAGTTAATTCTACTTAACTTGAGAATTAAGGGTCCAGTTCCATTTTTCTGTGGATGGATATCCAGTTCTTCCAACTGCTAGAAAAACTTTCTTTTCTTCACTGCATTGTCTTATACCTTTTATCAAAGATCAGTTGATTAGGGGCTAGCAGATGGCATAGGAGTTACATCACTGGACTCCCACATGGCTGAGTGCAGTTCGAGTCCCAGACTGAGTTAGTGGCTTGTAAGTCATGCCTGGCACATGTGTGTACATGCTCAAGATCCGAAGAAGAGAATGGAGGAGAAGGGATTGCAGTGTGAGCCTCCCTCCTGGGAGATAATTTTTCATTTTCCTTCTCACTCTCTCTGTCTCTCTCACTGTCTGGTGAGCACATGTGCCCCAAAGGCAAAAGCCTCTTAAAAAAATCAGTTGACTGTATAATTTTGGGTTTATTTATGGATTCTCTATTCTGCTGTATTGATCTATGTATCTATTTTTGTGCCAGTACCATGTTTTGATTATCACTGCTTTGTAATATACTTTAAAGTTGGATAGTGAGATTTCTCTTATTTTATTTTCTTGGTACAGTATTTCCTTGGTAATATGAGGTCTTTAGTGATTCTGGACAAATTTTCTAATTGTTTTTTTCTATTTGAAGAATGTCTCAGGTAACTGCATCAGAATCACATCGAATATGTAAATTAATTTGGGTAGGACAGACATTTTGGTTATACTGATTCTTCTAACCCAAAAGTATGGGATGTCCTCCTATTTTTTATATCATACTCAATTTCTTTTTTTCAGTTTTTCATTGTTTTCCATATAGAGATCTTTTACCTCTTTGGTTAGATTTGTTTCTAGGTATCTTATTTGTTTTTATAGCTATTGTAAATGGGATTGCTTTCTTCAATTCTCTCTCAGTCTGTTCATTGTTGGTGTATAAAAATGTTACAGACTTTTGTGTATTGACTTTGTATCCTGCAACTTTACCAGAATTTATTTATCTAGGAGTTCTTCGAGGAGTTCTTTTCATGGATTCTTTTCGATCGTCTATGTACATAATCATATCATCCGTACTCAGGGACAGCTTAGTTTTTTCTTTCCTATCTGAATCCCTTTTTTATTTTGCTGTCTTATCTGCTCACATTGGTTAGGACTTCCAGCACTATGTTAAAAAGGAGTGGAAAAAATGGGCAGCCTTGTCTTCTTCCAGGTTTTAATAGGAAAGCTTTTAGGTTTTCTCCATCCAGCATAATATTTGCAGTGGGTTTGTCACATATGGCTTTTATTATGTTGAGGAATGTCCTTTCTACCCCTATTTTGCTGAGGGTCTTGATCATGAAGGGATGTTGTATTTTATCAAATGCTTTTTCTGCATCTATAGATATGATCATATGATAATGTAATGTATTATTATTATTTTTTAGATATATGTTGAGCCATCCTTGTATCCACAAGATAAAGTCTACCTGGTCATGGTGTATGATCTTCTTGGTATGTTGATGGATTTAGTTTGCTAGTATCTGGTTGAAACTTTTCATATCAGTAGTTTTCTTTTTCTTTTTCTTTTTTTTAGTATTTATTTATTTATTTTTAATTTGCTATAGGGCAGGTGTGCTTTCCAGAGAAAGCCAGAGAGAGAAAGAGGGAAAATGAGAGAGTAAGTCACCAGGTTCGGGACTTGAACCAAGGTTGGCCATGTGGGAGTCCAGAGCCTTAGCCACTACACCACTTACTGGCCCTGTATCAGTAGTTTTCTTATAGTTCATAAAGGGAAGTGGAACTTCTTTCTTCTAGTTCTACCTGGTTCATTCCAGGGTCAGAGGATATATATTACTCATCTCTGAAATCCCTCCAATGCTTGAAACACAGGTGCTTAATCAGTTAACATTTGTTGACACGAAGTGGATCAAATGAACCCAGATTGTTCTAGTGTCTGAAGCTTTTGGTGGGGAGGTCTGGTGAAGAATCTCTCCAATGTCAAGGAGAGTAGCCTAGTCAATAATATCTCTAAGATCTCTCCCTCTGGATCTGATAAAAGTAAAGTAAACAGAGCTAGATAAGGAATTTAGCAGAAAAATGGCTGTTGTAGGCTGAAAATGGTCCCCCAAAAGATAATCACATCCTAATTTTGGAAAGCTGTGAATGTTACTTTATATATTGTAAAATGATTTTGCGGGCCAGCAAGTGGCACAGTGGTTAAAATGCTGGATTTCCACATGACCAACCACTGTCTGAGTCCCAGACCTGGTGACTTGACAATCCAGCATGTGCGTCAGTGTGCATATCTCAAACCCCAGGAAGAGAAGGGATTGTGTCATGGCCCTTCACTCCTGGGGCATAATTTCTCAGTTTCCCTCTCTGTCTCTCCAGCTAGCGCATGTGCCTTATGGAAAAACCTAAAAAAAAACAAAAAGAAAATGTTTGCAGATGTGATTAAGTTAAGGATCTTGAGATAAAGATTATTGTGGGTGGGACCAGCAGTCAGTGTAATGGCTATGTCGCTGGCCTCCCATGTAGCTGACCGCAGTTCGAGTCCCAGACCTGTTGGCTTAAACTCATGCTGGGCGTGTCCAAGATCCTGACAGGACAATGGAGGAGAAGGGATTGCGGCATGGCCATCCCCCGTGGGGGTGATTTCTTGCTTTCTGTCTCTCTGTCTCTGTCTGGCGAGTGCACGCGCCCTGTAGCAAAAACCTCTCCAAAAAAAATAAAAATAAAAAAAGATTATTGTGGGTCATCTGGGTGGGCCTTTAATGCAATCATGTTTCCTTACAAGAGGGAAGCAGAGGGTGACTTGACACTCCCAGAGGAGAAAGCAACGTTGACTGTGGAGGCAGAGACTGGAGTGGTGCTGCCACTTTAATGTTGACAGCCACCAGAGGTTGGAAGAGGCAAGACAGGATTCTCTCCTGAGCCTCCAGAGGGAATGCAGTCCTTTTGACACCTTGTACTTGGCCCAGAGAAACAAGTTTCAGACTTTTGGCCTCCAGACAGAGAATTAGTTTCTATTGTTTTAAGTCACAAAGTTGATGATAATTTGTTACAGCAGCCTTGGGGAATCACAACAGTGGTAAAAGTGGAAATTACTTCACCTTCTATCCCCACCTTCAACTGATACACATACCATAGGAAGGCATATCTTCTCTGAGTCTTAACGCTTTTCATTTATAACATGGAAAAACTGAACATGGAGGAATACAGTACATAAAGAAATTAAGGTCTGAAAAACACAACTTCATGCAAGCTTTTCCTCTCCATGGAGGTGAACTGAGAGTGGACAGGCCTTGTGGAGAGGAATTCCAGTGAACTTTGGAGTCTGCTGAGTCACCAGGGATCTAGTCACAACTACTATTTAAACATGGATAAATGTTTAAAGGCATCTAAAGCATAAAGGCAGGTGGTTTCCTCTTTGCCCTCTTTTCCTGATCCACTCAGATATCAGGGAGAGCAACATGATCCAAAGTGACTATACAAATAATTCTATTTCTTGGTTTTTTCTTTGTTAGATTATTGTTACATTAAGAAAAGACCTAATTCAGACTTAAACATAAACTCCAATTGCATGTGCCGGCTAGTTATATTCTCCTTAATTAAATTTAATATCCTTCAACTCCTCATCAGTAATAATAACAGAATAGTACAAAGTTGGTTTACAAGTATCTATTGACTGCCTCTATGTACCAGGTACCATGCTATGGACTTTTTTGCTCCTCATCTCATTTAATCTACAAAATGCAATGAGGTAGTTTCTAATAATATAAGGAGTCTTCAGAAAGTTCATGGAAAACACATACTATAAAAATACTATGCATGAAATTCAAATTATTTTTGCATCAAAATAAACTCATAGTTGAATTCCATTTTTCATAAACTTTTGAAGTCCCCTCGTATTATTTTACTTAAGGGGCATCTAAGAACGTGACTTTGTGGATGATGACATGGGACTTTCTGATTAAGTTATGACAGGACTGCAGTTCTTATGGGGATTCCATGTAAGCAGGAGCACTATGGCCTAGAAGTACATTTTTCTTAACTCACTATGGTGATGAACCAATATGGCAGCTTCAGAGGAGACGAATCTCCATGAAGGTGAAGTAAGAGTGGACAGGCCTTATGGAGAGGAATTCCAGTGGAGTTTGGAGCTTGCTGAATCACCAGGGATCCATACACAACTGCTGTCTTAAAATGGGTAAGTGTTTAAAGGCATGTGCTCAATGATCCAACTACCTCTGTCACTGTGGCTTTAGGAAGAGTCCATGACAGGAGTTTTCCCCAAATATAGAACATTTCCATTTTGGCTTTAAAGATTCCAAACAATCTGCATTGTCTATAGAGTAAAGGGTAGAATTTTAAAAATTTGGGTGTGATACTACCTTTTTAGCAAAGAATAATTAAAAAATGCTTGAGCCCAGCTACAGTGACACAGGTGGTAGGGCTCGGCTGTGCTGTGTGGTTCTGGAGCCAAATGGGAGGCCCAGATTTGGATCTCAGCTTGACAGAATGTGCACATGAACCTGCCTGGCTTCAGGACTGCAGGGAGGATCATGGCCTGAAGACCCCGTTGAAGATCTCTCTCTTTCTCCAGATGCAACTGCTTCTCTAAAACGGATAAGTGCTGAAGAGGATCTGTTTGTGTGGATCACAGCTATGTGGATCATACTCCACATACTACTTTTCTTTTCTTTTTTTTTTTTGTCTTTGTTAGAAGGTGTGTGTGCTTATGAAAGAGAGAGGTGGAGAGGAAGAGAGAGGGAGAGAGAGAAAGGGAGAGAAGAGGGTAAAATATCCCCAATGGTGCAAGGTGATGCTGCAATCTTTTTTCTTCCATTTTGCTGGGATTATACTCTTGTTTATAATTTAGTCTCAAGGTTGATGATAGTATTTTGGTTTTCACTTTTGATGCAAGTAGTTGCTGGTACTGTAAAAAGGTGATGAGATAAATTGTAAGTAAAATAGAATTGCAGGGTTAGGACCAAAACTCTTAGCAAGTCTTTGAAGCGTTTGGTGACACTCCATCTTTCAAATGGGCTTAATACACCTTCCCTACTAACTTAAGGGTGTTACAAAGGGAAATAGGAGGAAATTGATTTTTTCCTAAAAGCTTTGGATTTAGGCAGATCTTGGTTTAAATCCTGCCTTTTCCATGCGTGAGCTGTATGACTTCGGGTAAGTTCATTCACAATGTCTCTGGTCCTCAGTTTCTGTATCTGAAGAGTGAGGATAATAAAAGCTTCCTCAAGGAGTCTTACAATGAAATGAAGTAACAAATACAGTACAAAGCATTTAGGAGTGCCAGCACAGAGAAAGCAATTGATTAATGCAATGTGTTATTACCATTGATCATAATTTATAGAAAAGAAATTAAAGAGGGGAAAATGAATTGTGCTACTCATTACTGTCAGTAGCAGTACATGAAAGGTTTGTGAAATCAAAGCATGCATTTGAAAATGTGCAAGTACGTTTTTATTTACTAATGGAAATAAGCAAGGCAAATACACTCATTTCAACCATCGTCTTTAGACATAGAAGTATGACTAAACCCTAATGATTTTCCTTGGTTGAGATACCATTCACCTATATTTAGATTTTATGTCCAGTGACTGGCATTCTGAGAGACACAATACCTAAAAGCTGAAGGAGGGTTGTATTTAATGTGAAGTATTTTCTGCCCTGTGTAACTTGATATGCATCTACTCCTACTTCCTAAGATTGTAAATTCCTTGAGAATAAAGACAGTATTTTGTCTGTGGCCATAAAGCCCTGCAGGGTTTGGCAAGGACTGTGTGGGTGTTCAATGTATTAAATTCTAATTGGTGCTGGAGGGAGGCTGGCCTTGTTATTAACGTTCCACCTGGCGTGATTCTGGGAGCTGTGTGTGGTTGCGGATAGAGAGCAGGGGAGGGGTCACAACCAGGGATCTGGAGACTCTCACAAAGGAATGTACAGGCAGTTTCTTCTCCGAGACTTCCATCTCCCATGGCACGAATGAAAGTAACTTCTGGAAAGCAAAAAAGATTGGTTATGCTTCCTTTCTTTCTCTTTTGAAGAGAAGCCTTTCATTAAATTAGATGCCAAAGTCCACACTCTGACGCTCCCTGGTGTGGGGGAGCTTGGGGATATCATTAGGTCATGTCAAACCTCTGTTTTCTTAATTTTTAAAGTGGGGTGATTCTATCAGTTCTGTTTACTTCACTGGTTATCACCAGCAGCCGATGCGATAGCGTACACCAACGCTGTGTACACTGGAAGTCCGTGTGCCTGCAAGGTGCCATTATGATGTCTCTCAGCCCAGCCCCGTCCTTAGCGGTGTTTCAGCTAGGATCAAAGCCTCACATTCCTCTGGGATTCTGGGAAGGGTGGCTGTACAGAGCACTTGGGGAATGTGATCCCTGAGGGTCTTAGTTCCCCAGTGCAGACTGGACTCCCCTCGCTCCTAAACCTCGCACATTCAAACCTGGCTGCCCTTCAGAAGCAACAGGAGACGTGGGCAAACTTGTCTCCGATCCCAGCACTCACATGTCTGCCCTGACTACTCACTGCTTTACCAGAGCCCCCAGGAACTGGTGGGCATTAGGGGCAACTGGCTGTGAGTGGAATGAGGACCTCAGGACAGAACTGCCCTGTGGCAAGGTAGCCAGCCTTCATCTGTTCTACCTTTATGGTGCCTTAAAAAAAAATCATGATATCTTGTATGCACTTGCACACACCTGTGTAGAAGACATAGAGAGAAAGATGAAGAGAGAGAAGTACCTTCGATAGGGTCTTCTTCTCTTTTTGTTTCTTTAAGAGAGATTTTTGCTATAGAGTGTGTGCACTCGCCAGAGAGACTGAGAGAGATAGAGAGACAGAAAGTGAGAAATCATCCCTCATGGGGAACGACTGCATTGCAATCCCTTCTCCTCCATTCTCCTCTGGATTTTGGGCACACATGCACATGTGCCCGTTGCAGGTTTGAAACCACTGAGTCAGGGACTTGAGCCATGGTTGACCATGTGGGAGTCCAGTGATGTAACCATTTTGTCATCTGCTGCTCCTGACAGGATCTTCTTAGGCCTTGATCTCCTTTCCCAAGCCCTCCAGTTCACCAGAATCCTGGGCAGTCCTGCATCTATTTGGTCTGTTTCAGGTTAGTTTGGTGGGGAATCCAGACCTGTGGTTGGCCATGTGGCTTCCAGCACTGCAGTTCACCACGCTGACTGACAGAGCCAGCAGGCTGAGCTCTTCTGAGTGCTCTCTGGATCTTATAAGAGTAATTCTACCCAGATACCTCCCCGATCATTCCACCTTTTGCCAGATTTCTCCTTCTAGACTCTTTGCTTTAACTACAGTATTGAGTGAACTGCTTGGGTATCAGGTCTGTGGAAAGTTATGCTTGACCTGGTTGGTGACAGACCGTTGCTGATGCCAGACAGGTGTTCTATCTGTACCTTCTTGGGTCCCTCATGGGGAGGGACACCATTGGCTTTCACCATTACAACTGCCTCATTTTTTGAGATGTCCAGAAGAGAGTGGGCCATCTGAGGTTGTCTCCCATGGGTAATCAATCATAAGCCATGGCGTAGGACAGAGGCAATTGATCCCCTGAAAAATCTAGGCCCTCTATGCTTACGCTTCTCATTGCTTCAATTTCTCTTTATTTGGAGGAAGGACTTTCCAGTGCAATCGCAAGTCCCTTTGAGATAAAATGATGGAATCACTCAATGTCAGAATTAGAAGAGGCTTTGGAAACATCTGTCCTACAGGCTTCCTGTGAACGCATGTGGACCTTGGGATTTAATGAGGTGAGGTGATTGAAGGGAAGTTCCATGGCTGACCAGGGAAAGCAGAGACTCCCAGCCAAATTCTCTGTTCTCACACGGCAGTGAGGTTCCTCTTTGGGATCACAGAAGCAATGTCATCTAGAAGGAAACTTGGAAGAGCTTTGCTTTCCTCCTCCAGGTGAGGCAGCATTGACCTTGCGCCCAGCACGTGTGAAGATCTGTTTGCTTCAAATTGTATGACTTGCTTTTATTGAGGTATCTAGCAAGTCAGCTGCTCTCTCTCTCTCTCTGTTTTTTTTTTTTTCCCCCTCTAGCCCTCCCTCCCCATTAACTACCTCTAATATGAAGGATCTTAAAAAATTTGCAAAAATGTATGATATGAAAAAAGCTATGTGTGGATTTCAAAAACGTTTTGCACCAAAATAAACTCCTATTTTAATTCCATTTTCCTACACATTTTTGAAGTTTCCCTGAGCCTATATAGGGACACCAGCCTGGACGCTTCCTGCTCCTTCTGTTTTTGCTGCCCCTTATTTTTGAACTTAGATCCCTTCCCCAAGGTCCCTGTGCCCCAAAGAATACCCCGTTAAGAAAGCTCAGTCACCACCCACCTTGCCTCCCATGGGCCCTGTACTTCCAAGTCCGGTGGTGCTTGCCCGACTTTCCATCCAGCACGATATTCCTCAGCTTGTTTTCTGCTAGTTGTAGCTCACAGAGAGAGGAAAATAGAACAAACCTTGGAGGAGCATGTTCAGTTGTTACAATGGAAATGTTGGAAAAATATACAAAAGATGTAAACCATGTAGTTACCAATCATTAAAGGGAACTATCTCAAAAAATCTTGTCCGGGCAAATTTGAAATTGACATGCTTGGAAATGTTTTGAAACGTACCCAAGTTATTTGGGAGCTGAGGGACTGTGCTCTCTCTCTTCAGTGATGAATAATTTAGAGCCAAGGGACCAGCAGTTAGTGTAATGGCTATGTCGCTGGACTCCCACATAGTCGACTGTAGTTCGCGTCCTGGACCTGGTGGCTTAAAACTCACGCCCAGGCACGTGTTCATGTGTGCCCAAGATCCCGAGAGGAGAATGGAGGAGAAGGGATTGTGGCGTGGCCATCCCCTCAGGGGGGTGATTTCTCGCTTTCTTTCTTTCTTTTTTTTTTGGAGAGGTTTTCGCTATAGGGCGCATACGCTCGCCAGACAGACAGAGAGAAACAGAGAGACAGAAAGCAAGAAATCACCCCCCAGGGGGGATGGCCACGCCGCAATCCCTTCTCCTCCATTCTCCTCTCGGGATCTTGGGCACGCACGCACACGCGCCCGGCGTGAGTTTTAAGCCACCGGGCCCGGGACACGAACTGCGGTTGACTACATGGGAGTCCAGCGACATAGCCATTACGCTAACTGCTGGTCCTGATTTCTCGCTTTCTATCTCTCTGTCTCTCTCTGTCTGTCTGGCAAGCGCACGCGCCCTATAGCAAAAACCTCTAAAAAAAAAAAAATTAGAATCAAAGTAGGACTCTTTTAAAAGGGAAAGCGTGTATTGAGGGGATTACTAACAAGGATGCCAGTGATCTTCTAGCTTTCGCTTAAATACTTTCACCAAGACTGGGAAGGAAGTTCATTTGTCTTTGGATAGCTCTGAGCATTTGTTGAAATTAGCTCTTTGCTTTTTGTGAATTCTCCTCCTTAGAATAGGGAGGGGGGAGGGTGGGGCGGGGAGGGACACCGGGGGTGGGGACTCATTCCTTTTCCTAAGAGAACAGATTAGATATTTGAGGATAATTCTTCTGTCTTCTGAGCCTTTTTTTCCTCCAGTCTAAAATCTTCAGCTCCTTCAGCAATATCTTCTTTTTTGGAGAGGTTTTGCTATAGGTCACGTGGGCTCTCCAGAAAGACAAGAGAGATAGAGAGACAGAAAGCGAGAAATCAACCCCCAGGGGGGATCTCCATGCCGCGATCCCTTCTCTTCCATTCTCCTCTCAGGATCTTGGGCACGCATGCATGTGCACCCGGCGTGAGTTTAAGCCACTGGGTCCGGTTCTCGAACCACAGTCGACTATGTGTGAGTCCAGCGACACAGCCATTGCACCATCTGCTGGACCCAGCAATCTCTTTCTTATTTTTCTTCTTTAAAGTTTATTTCTTTCATTCGAGAGCGGGACAGGGAAAGAAAGAAAAACAAATATCTTCAACAGTGTGTCATGCCACTATGCCCCACCTCCACCTCTGGCCTCAATCAGCTAGGATTATGGGTGCACTGGCCCTGCACTTACAGGTCGACTGTGGAACGGAACCTGTGATCTTCCACAGGATCCAGCTTCGCTTAAACAGAGCATCACCACTGTGCCACCGAGTTGTCTTTTAGAATTCCCTGTGTGATACAGTTTCTTGGCTTTTCAATTGTCCTGGTTGCTCTCCTGAAGGAGCTCCACTTTGCCTGCACTTAAAAGTGTACATCCAGAGTTAAACCCAGCCAGCCTTTGGTCTTTAGCTACTGTGTCTCTCAACCTAACCTCCACAGCAGTGTGGTAGACAGACTTGAAGAACAGATGCTCAGGAGGTACCCTCTTATTTTCTTTTTCTTTCTTTCTTTTTTTTTCTTTTTCTTTTCAGGTTTTTGCCATAGGGTGTGCACTCACTGGAGACAGAGAGAGGGGAAGTGAGAAATCATCTCCCGGCGGGGATGGCGATGCCACAGTCTCTTCTATTCTCTTCCTTGGATTTTGCACATGCACGCACATATGCCCGGCATGATTTTCAAGCTGCCAAGTCTGGAACTCAACTGTGGTTGGACATCTGGGAGTCCAGCGCCTTAACCACTATACCACATGTTGGCCCATCCCCCTTGTTTTCTGGAGCTTCCTTTCACATACTTTCCTGGGCACAGTGGATAGGATTGGCATTCCTCAAGGACAAGACCAGAATTTCAAGAGGGAGGAACAAGACAATAGTATGAGAGCTTCAGTCACACCCGAGTCAGTCAAGCCTTTTATGAACTAGACAAGATTAAATACCTCAATTTCTTTTTCTAGGTCAAGAGCTTGGTTTCCAGAATCAGACTATTTGGATTCAAATTCTGTCTCATACCACTTATCAGATCTTTAAATCTGAGCAAGTTAGTTCCGTCTTTTGGGAAATATGAGATCATACCATTATTACCAGGATTAATTTTTTTTAAAGAATCATTTATTTTAATTGTGTTTATTCATTCATTCATTTTTAAATTTGACCAGAAAGAGACACAGAGAGAGGGAAGGAGAGAAAGCAAGCTACCAGGTCCAGGACTCTAACTCTGGTCGACCGTGTGGGAGCGTCCAGCACCTTAATCACCACGCCACCTGCTGGTCCCACCAGGATTAAATTAAAAACACCGAAGACAGAATTTGGTGACACCCATTTTGTGACGATTCCTGTGTGCTCTCTCTGCCCTCCTCTTCTCTTGGTGGTGTTGGCTACTCCTGGGAGAGTTCCCGGAGCAGCAGAAGCTGCACATTACCTGAGTGCTTTAGGCTGAAGGCTCACCTTCTGCCCTCTGGATTGCAGGTGTCTCTGTGGGAGGATAATAACACCTAAAGCCTGTCATTAATCTCTTTCAGGCTCCTGAGGCCTTTCATCCTTAAGGATTCTTAGGCCATTGAATAAAAGAAGCAAAAACATTCATTAAAACATTAACATCTGTATGGCAGGTACAACAAGTCATCCTGATAGAGCCTATTACAAAGACATGCTCGTTATCTGAAGCATTCAAGCCGTTTTAAGAGGTTAGCTTATTCCAAGTCATCTTTATATTTCAGTGACCAGAAGAGTTTAATACACAGTCTCCTTTCTATTTATTTATCCTCTCCCTGTGCCAAACCGGAAACAAAGCCTTGGCCTGAGCTTCTGCCAGTTCTATCCTGTGTGTGCGTAAAGCACAGGACAAGGGAGGAAGAGGGCAGTAATACTGAATGCCTGCAAAATAACCTGACAAATAGCAGGGAGAATGGGGCCTCGCATATTCAGATCTGAAATCTATTTATATTTGATGTATCTGATATTGACTCTCAGGCTTAATTATGCTTCAGTTATAGAGGGGGTATTTGTCTTAACCAACAACAGCAACAGTAATGACCGGTGCAAAGATCCGTCCACCATCTCTGATTTTAATGAACTCTGCAATATGTAGCAATTGAGGATGTGTGAAAGATCTGCCCTGGGCTCGGTCTGGGCAGCACGACTGGCTTGGCTGCCTGCACTGGTATGACCACAGAGTGGGTCATTTGGAGGCTGTCACGTGCACAACTGTGAACGGTCCAATGCTGACTCTCGTTCTAATTCACTGACACTTGATGGCCTTGCAAATTCTTCATGCTCTGGTGAAAACACGTGATGGCAAAATTTTATTTTCCGATTGCCCATGTGAACACTCTCAATAGGGTGTGACATCTGCCCAGAGAGAACCTGAAGATTAGAGTCTAGTAATCTGGGCAAATCTTTTTGCAACACAGGCTTTCAAGACAGCAGATGCCACTGGATTTTCCTCTTGCCCTCTGACAGATGGGTGTTCCTCTTGTCCCTCTGCTCATCACACAGCTGGCAGGGATGGGTGGTACTTGATGCTGGTTGTAGTCTCTTGTTGTCACTGCTTTCTTGGGTTTTGTGGCACATTTTTATTCTTTATTTCTGGTTTCTTTCTTTCTTTCTTTTTTTTTTAAAGAGAGATTTTTGCTATAGGGTGTATATGCTTGCCGAAGAGACAGAGAGATAGAAAGTGAGATATCACCCCCCTGCGGGATGGTCAAACTGTAATCCTTTCTCTTCCATTCTCCTCTTGGGATTTTGGGCACGCACACACACATGCCTGGCATGAATTTGAAGCCACTGGGTCTGGGACTTGAACTGTGGTCGACTACATTGGGAGTCCAGCTATGTAACCATTATATCATCTGCTGGTCCCCTCTAATTTCTTCTGAGAGATGGAAAGAGAGAAGTGAATTAGCATTCAGTGGAAGTTGAAACAAATAAATCACATACACGATTTCATTTCATTTCACAGGTTGTAAAAATGCAAGTTAAGGAACATGGTGGTCAATAGGTGGTTTAGACCGGATCATAGATGATAAGAGGACAGGAGGGGCCTCCTCTATTCTTTCTGCTCAGAGGCAATGGGAGTCCAAAATGTTGTCAGATTCTAACATTGACATGCTTCCACATTTGAGTACTTTCGGCGGTGGGGTGCAAGTTCTCATTTGCAGGCTTGCAAAATGATAGGTGAATTTATACTATGGACTGTCATATCCAACGACAGTGGCATTTTGATCTGTACTGATGTAATTGTAGACACAATTTGGGATCTTTAGCATAACTAGTTGAGAAAGCATGCTCAGTTTGTAATTAACTATGTGCCTGAGGATCATAGTGTTAGAACATGAGGCCATGACTGAGGCATCTCTGCCCACCTTGCAAGATACACATCTTGGAAGAAATAAACTGCCTGAAACACCACACGTGTATAATACAGGCAAGAGCATCCTACCCATTTGTAATAACAGCTAATTTTAGTTCCTCTTGCTTTGGTTTTGTTTTTGTTCATAAAGAGTTATTGCTTGCTGACCATAATAGCTTAGACCATTAACATCTTTTTGGAATAGATGACATGCGTTTATGGCTCAGAGATCTCAGAATCAAGGCAAAGCTGTCACTTTGGAGGTTTGACCCTGACTGCTTCTTGTGGGTGGACAGATGGCCTATTGAATATGATGAGTTGCTGGAAAGACCTAATATGAATGATTGTAATTTACTTTGCATATATAAATGCTTAAGTTTGTGTTTAATAATACATTTGATGCAAATATTTAATGAACACATTAACTGCTAAGTTAGCCTCAGATAAGTTCAATGGGCTTGCCATCCCACAAATGGTTTTACCAGCCTGCCCTCTCTCCAGGCTATTAAGCCTGTGTTACAGAGACAGTAAAACTGATGAAAACAATTAACATTCTTTCCCATCGACTTTTCTTAGGCGTCCCATGATAATAGGTATGTAGAAGGGTGACTTGTGAGACTAAATACATTTACAAGTATTGGCTGGTATCCTCTGTGTACCTACCATAAAGCTAAGTGTAGATGCCTTATCCGGAAAAGGTGAGAATATGAGCCTGGTACTCTGTCACATATGAATAATCCAGCCAGGGAACTAAAAATAACACTCAAGGGACAAATATTAAAAGTTTTGAGCATTTGTTTATTTTATATAACTAGTCTCTGTCCTGAAGCAATTGAAAATGTCTTTGTGGAGACAAAAAGATCAGCTGGACCTTGAAGAAGGTGATGGTGTGTATTATTACTATAATAATTATTTATAATGGAGTATGTTGCATTTATACTCAGCTCTCTTTCAAAATCCCTCTGAGATAGATGGTAGAAGAGGAATAAAATTCGCTGAGTAACTATGCAAAGCGGAGCAGACTACCCCTTCATACGAAGTGGGTTTCATTATAAAAGAGGAGCCCTGAGCTTAGGGAACCCAACTCTTTTTTTTTTTTTTTTTTTTTTTTTGGAGAGGTTTTTGCTATAGGGCACGTGCGCTCGCCAGACAGACAGAGAGACAGAAAACGAGAAATCACCCCCCAGGGGGAATGGTCACGCCATAATCCCTTCTCCTCCATTCTCCTCTCGGGATCTTGGGCACGCCCGCACGCGCGCCCAGCGTGAATTTTAAGCCACCGGTTCCAGGACGCGAACCTACGTGGGAGTCCAGCGACATAGCCATTATGCTAACTGCTGGTCCCAGGAACCCAACTCTGTAGCAGGCGGAAAGCCTGCTTGCTTTCTGTTGCAAAGGAAGATACTACCACTATCTTTCCAAGTTTTTATTGTACAAACGTCCTTGAAAAAAATAATCTGGAATGAAGAGTAGTCAGTGCCTTTCCCACAAGATGTGAAAAAATGTGACACCCACAGAGAACCATGTCCCAATGACTTGCTCAAGGTCATCTGGCTGGGAAGTGTACAGGCTGGGATTAGAAACAAAAAGCAGGCCAAGATCATGTGAATGACCTCGCTGGCTCCCTGTCCAAGACCATCAGGCTTCAATGTATTCCAATTTCTGCAATCACCTCTCTCCTAGCAGCACCACCTTTTTGTTTCCTGCTTGGCTTGTATGAGGCATGCCCACACAGGGGATTATGCTCCTTCTTGGTCTCTTAGGCCACGTCCTGACCTTGGTCTCCATTTCTGTGGTATTTCTTGCCTGTTTCAGGAAGAAGTGCCTGCCTTACTTGGTCTTTAACCCAGTTATCACAGTCCCAAGAACGTGGCTGTCATATCCCAGGCTACTCTTGGCCAGCATTTTGCCTGAATCTTCCTGTCTTCTATCCCAGATGTGCCCCTGCACTTGGTCTACGCGTCACCCTTGCAGAAGGTCTTTGATGCTGACCTGCCGCCAAGACTTTATCCTGTCGCTTCCTCTACGGTTCCAAGTCCACAGGTTTAGGTGGACTTAGATATCTTTTCCTATAACATCTACTCCCTTTCCTCACCCTGTCCAGTGTGCCTTGTTGCTGGGTCATTGACAGCTTATCCAGACTGCTGTAATGGGGTGTACTAGACTGGGGTGGTTTATAAACAGTGGAAATTTATTTCTCACACGTCTGTAGGCTGGGAAATCCAGATTAAGGTGTTAGTAGATTTAGTGTCTGGAGTGGACAAACTTCCTGGTTCATAGAAAGTGCATTTTCTAACTCTGTCCTCATGTGGCAGAAGGGACAAAGGAGTTCTCTGGGGTCTTTTTAAAATAAGGGTGCTAATCTATTCACAACCTAATCACTCACCAAAAGCCCTACTCCTTAATCCTAGTACAGTAAGGGTTAGAATGTCCATATGAATTTGGGGGCAGGGGACACAACTATTCAGTTTGTAGCAGTCACTGTCCAGTAGCTTACTTGATTTCATTCTAGTGGGAGTGCGAGGTGGCCTGCCCTCTCTCCAGGATATTAAACCTGTGTTACAGAGACAGTAAAACTGATTGAAACAATTAACATTCTTTCCCATCGACTTTTCTTACGCTTCTCATGATAATAGGTATGTAGAATATTGACTTGTGAGACTAAATAAATTTACAAGGATTGACTAGTATCCTCTGTGTTCCTACCATAAAGCTAAGTGTAGATGTCTTATCTGGAAGAGGTGAGAGATATGATCCTGGCCCTCCATCACACATGAATAATCAAGTCAGGAAACTAAAAATAACACTCAAGGAATAAATATTAAAAATTTTAATTTTTTTTTTTTGAGAGGTTTTCGCGATAGGGCGCGTGTGCTCGCCAGACAGACAGAGAGAGACATAGAGACAGAAAGCGAGAAATCACCCCCCAGGGGGGATGGTCACACCGCAATCCCTTCTCCTCCATTCTCCTCTCGGGATCTTGGGCACGCACACACACGTGCCCGACATGAGTTTTAAGCCACCGGGTCCGGGACACGAACCGCGGTTGACTACGTGGGAGTCCAGCGACATAGCCAATACGCTAACTGCTGGTTCCCCCAAAATTTTAATTTTTAAAGGCAGGTCTAGAGTGAACTGTATAAGCCAAACACTCTACATTTGACCAAACAGGAAGCCTGGCTGATTAGACCCAAGGGGAAGAGAGGGACAAAGGGGACTATGAATGCCAGGTTGACGGAGACTCCCAGAATGCAATGACTGAACCAGAAAATGTCACAACAGACTCCATGGGAGTGTGGACTGTGGAGAGAGCATGCATTTTGGAATCCTGGATCTGCTAGGTACAAGGTGTTTGAGCTTGGAACTTTGACTCTCAGTTTCTCATTTATTGTAGAAAACTGTGTCAATGATACCTACCTCATAGGGCTGTTAGGAAAACTACTGATAATACAGATACAATGCCCGGCATAACAATTTCAAATGTTAAATGCTTGATAGGTGGTACTTGGTATATATCTGTCCTATGGAATGCCAGTCCCAGAAGAGACTCGAGACCATATTTAATCTCATCTTCTTATTTCAGACATGAGAAAAAAATTGAAGCACAGAACTGTCAGCAAAGTGACTGGTTTGTCCAAACTTGCCAGAAGTGACAGACTCTTACTCACTGAACACTGTTTGGTAGTGTGCAGTGAGACATTTATTAGTTGGTGACTGCTTCCAGTAGTCAGCCCCATCTTTTAGAAACACAGACTGTGTGTCTGGTCCCGGCTTCCCCCGGGGTGGGGCCCTTTGCCTGCCTGGCCATAGACTGTCTAGGCATAATCCAGTGAAGAGCTCTCATGATGTAGCCAGTTTCTAGCAATTAAGCCTCACTGCCTCCCTCCAGTTCTTCAAGACCGCCTCACTATTTGCTACACTTACAGCTGCTTCACTCTGCCAACCCCACTTGCCCTATTTTTTTTTTAATTCATAATAGAACAGTGCATACCCAAGACAGACAGTCAGAGAGAGAGAGAGAGAGAAAGAGAGAGAGAGAGAGAGAGGAGAGAGATGAGTACCTTCTGCATGGTCTGGTCACTCTGCGAACCCCTTCTTCTAGTTCTCTAGTCCTCTGGTCTGTTGGATTCTGGATATTTCATGTGTGCCTGGTGTGTTCCAGGGTGACCAGGCCAGAGATCCAAACCATAGTGGCCAAGTGGGATCTGGTCTCTCCTGGGCAGGGTATTACTGCTGCGCCATGGAGTTGGTACCCTGCTCATGCTCTAAGGCTCAGCTTACGTGCCATGTTCTCAAGGAAGCCATTCTAGATGCCCCCAGCCAGGTGAGGTTCTCTGTCATATGTTCCTGTAATGCCTGGTGCCTTTTTTCATCACATTCCCTGTGCCCTATATGACATCATCAGTACCCACATTTCCCATTGAGCTATCTCTGTAAGGGTGGTTGCGGGTTGGTCTTGTTTTTTGGGACATCCCCGTGGTCTGGCAGAGAGTAGTAGGTGCTTACTTGATGTTGGCTAAATGACTCAGTAAGCTTTGCTAACTAATAGCTATTCCAGAATTTTGGAGTTGCTGCTTGGGTTGTAAAAAATACTCTAAGGGGCCAGCCTGTGGTGTGGTGGTTAAATGGGCTGGATTCCACATGGCTGACTGCGTGGTTTGAGACCTGAACTGGCAGCTTGAGAAACACATTGGGCACATGTGCGTGCATGCCCAAAATTCCAAGAAGAGAATGGAGAAAATGAGGTTGCAGCATGGCCATCCCCCCCCAGGTGGTGCTTTCTTACTTTCCCTCTCTGTTTCTCCTTCTCTCTGTCTCTCTCTGGTAAGTGCACAAGCCAGATGGCAAAAACAAAACAAAACAAAACAACACAAAGCCTCTAAAAATGGGACAATACTAGTCTCAGAATAAGGAGAGTTGTTCTCAGGAAAGGCAATTAGAATAGTTATGCTAATACGTATGTATTTATCAAGGGTCTTTAAAAAGTCCACAGAAAAAGTGTATTATGAAAAATTATGTGTGGATTTCAAAACCTTTTTGCACCAAAATAAACTTGTACTTTTCATTCCATTTTCTATGAACTTTTTTAAAGTCTCCTGGAAAGCATGCAGGCATATGGCATTGCCCTTATTTTTCTCATTCATGTTGCAGTGACACTTCATGGACCTACTTGGTCCAAGGACGGCATTTAGAAACTGCTCTCCTAAAAGTCACAGCCATTAATTAACTGTAGCAACTGTCCTTGCTCCACATTGCTGATGAAAGCAAATTTCAGAGTCCCAAAGGTTTTCATGACAAATTTACCAAATATACACCTATCTTTTATTTCCTCTTGGTTTAATTTTTACCCCTAATCCAACTTTTACTTAAATAAAATTCCTATCTTGTCATGGTAGCTTATTTAGTTCCCAGGCCACTGCACACTGTTCAGCAAAGGAAGGTGGCAGTGAATGCAGGTATGGGACATTCCTCTGGGAAGTGCCATTTGACCAAAGTGACCTGGAACCCCCAGATCCAAATCCCTTCATCGATTTATGGTGCCTTCATTTATTTACTTTTATTTTTTCTTTATTTATTGAGAGATTTTTGCTATAGAATGTGTGCACTCGCCAGAAAAACAGAGAGACAGAGAGACAGAGTAAGAAATCGTCCTGTCAGGGGATGACCATGCTGCAATCCCTTCTCCTCCAGTCTCCTCTCAGGATCTTGGGTACTCACGCACACATGTCCCTGGTGTGAGTTTTAAACCACCAGGTCTGGGAATTGAACTGTGGTTGGCCATGGGGGGCACCTTAACCACTATACCACTTGCTGGTCCTGATTTATGGTACCTTTAGACCTGCCCGATTCTACCTCAGGGTGAGAATGAGTTTCATGCATGACCATGCTTAGGAAGCGGGTCTGGGGAACACTGTATACAGTGATGCAGGCTGTACCCTGCCAAGTGTCTCCCCTGAGAGGTGCGTGGATGCTCTCACCAAGCTATGTGCCTGGGTGGGGATCAGATCTGCTAGGAGGACAAAGACACAGGTTTCCAATTCACACAAAAGGGAAGGGGCTAGAGGTGGAGGTGTTCCAATGTCAATGAAGCGTACTGATTTATAGCCGGAGTCCCCAACCCCTGGGCCTCAGACCGATATTGGAATGGGCTACACAGCAGGAGCTGTGGATGAGAAAAGCTTCATCTGTATTTACATTACAGCTGGTCCCCATTGCTCTTATTAATACCTGTCAGATCAGGGGTGGTTTTAGATTCTCAGGGGAGTACGAGCCTTGCTATGAACGGTGCATGTGAGGGACCTAGGTTGCATGATTCTTACGAGAATCTAATGCCTGATGATCTGAGTTGGAGCCGAGGCAGTGATGTTAGCACTGGGGAATGAGTGCAAATACTGATGAACATTGACAGGTTTGACTGCACAAAGACCATAATAAATCAATTGCTTACAGACTTATATAAAAATCCATCAATGAGTGGCAAGTGACAAGCTGCATCTGGTGGCCCACTTTACAGTGGCCAGTGAGTTGATGTACTTTAAGCGCAGAGCTGCCTCTGGTGGCAGGGTTTAAGTCAGAACCCAACACTTCCTTTAATCAATGCATGGCCTATATATTTTATTTTCCATTTCTATCCATGCCCCTTCTCCACACTGTACGCTTGTCTCAGTCACAGTTTTGGTAAGCCCACAAGCTAATCCTAGCCAAAATGAGTGAAAGACAATGTCTAGTTGCAAGAACATGGGCTCAGGGCTCCTGCTGATTCTGCATTATGGTGAGTTGTGTAATTATTTCATGACATATTACAATGTAATAATAATAGAAATACAGTACACAATAAATGCAATGCACTTGAATCATCTTGAAATCACCCCTGCCTCCCAGGTCTGTGGAAAAATTGTCTTCCACAAATCCAGTTCCTGGTGCCCAAAAGGTTGGAGATCACTGATTTAGAGGATGTGGGCATTGCAGGACGAGAAGCAGAGCTTTTGATTTCTGCCCAGAACTACTTGTGAGACTTCTGCCTGGTCTGGAAGCCTCAGTTTCCCTATCTGTAAAACAAGGATTACAGCAATAACAACAACAACATCTATTTCATAAGGCTGTTTGGAGAATTCAATGAGATCTCGTAGGTGGACGGCTCAGCAGAGTGGCAGGTCTTCAAACACCTTGCTCTGTTGCTCCCCAATGGTGCTACAGAGACTGGGGCCGTGCAAGAAGCACTTTGGGCAGAGAACTTGCATGCTTTACCCTCCTTTCCTTCTTACCTTGCCACCCTATCCTGACAGGTGCTTCACTGTACTGTCCCCACCATTTGCAGTGACTAAACCCAGAGGCCCAAATATCACCCTAGACCCCTCTCGTTCTCCCTCACCTCTAACATCTGAGCAGGCACTGAAGTCTGTCAGTTTTCCCAGCTCGGCCTCCGTCTCCCTGCCACTTGGTTGAGAAGAACCTCATTCCTCTCTTGGACAATGGCAGCAGCCTCCAGGCTGACTCCCATCCTCGATCTTTCAGAAGCACATCTGCTCGCCGGCACTCCCTTGCTTACGACTGTCTGGCGGTGCCCTGCTTATCTACAGGATAAGGCCCAGATTTCTTCGGGAGTATTATAGCTCTACAAGACCTGGTCCGTTTGCTCACTGCCCCTGCCTTGGTTCCTGTGTCCCAGCAGCCTGTGAACGCTCATTAGTTTGATGGGGTTTCCTGTCTCTGTACGTAGACATGTTGTTCCTCTTTCCTGGAATGCTGTTAACTGTGATGATGAAGGCAAGAAGGATGGCAGGAGCTGTGTATTGGGAATGTATTGGGTTATCAGAAAAGTCATGTGATTTTCTGGTTTTCTATGCAAAAATGTGTCATGATTTTTCCGACAATCAAATACAATATCCCATTCTCTGTGCTCACACACACACAATCTGGCTTTCCCCAACCTTGGGCAGCTGGTGAACTCATCAAGTATAATTACAATCTTTAAAAATATATCTTTATGGGGGCCGGCAGGTGGCATGGAGACTAAGGTGCGGGACTCCCACATGGCCAACCCCAGTTTGAATCCTGGACTTGGAGGCTTGCTTTCTCATTTTTTCCTCTCTCTTTTTGTCTCTCTGTCTTTCTCTCTTTGGTGAGTGCTTGTGCCCTGTAGCAACTTAAAAAAAATGTTAAATAAAATTAAATAAATAATTCTTTAAAAAAAGTCCCTGTGTTTATTTCCATGAGTGCTTCACTTGTAATGTGAAGGGCTTGACTTTGCCTCTGTCCCTCCCTTGTAAGGGGAGCCCATGCCTGCATGTGTGGTGGCTGGAGTTGCCCCTCCTACTCATCCTTCTCCTTTTAATCGGACTTTAGTTTTTAGAGCAGTTTTAGGGTCATACAAAACTGAGTAGAGAGCACAGAGACTTCCATATACAACCCTTCTGTTCCCTCCCACCAGCCTCCTCCACTGTCAGCACCCCAAAGCAGAGTGATACTGTTGTTATGGTTGATGAGCCTAGGTTGACATATCATTATCACCTCAAGTTCATAGTTCACTTAGGGTTCACGGTTTTACCTGCTATTGGATTAAGCGAATGCATAAGGACATGAATCCACCATTAAAGCATCACACAGATTAATTTCATTGCCCTAAAAATCTATGTGCCACTTATTCATCACAACCCCTGGCAACCCCAGATTTTTTTTTAAGATTATGTATTCATTTATGAGACAGAGAGAGAGCGAGAGAGAGAGAGAGAGTACTGACAGGGTCTCACTATGCTGTGACTGCCCCCTCCTTGTTCCAACCAGCCAGGATCACAGATACGCACAGAGAGTTCAGGTCAACCTGGAGTACAAACCCTGGACCTCCCATGTGGCTCCAGGATCAGGCAGTAGCACCCTACCACCTACACCACTGTGGCTTTGGCTGCCCATTTTAAAACGGAATGGTTTGTTTTCTTATTATTGAGTTTTATGTGTTCTTTGCTGATTTTGGATAATGGTCCTGTATGTTTTTTGCAAATATTTCCTCCCAGTCTGTGGCTTGTTTTCTTATTCTTTTGAGCTCCTACTCATTTTGTGTTTTCTTAAAAGTTTATGTATTTCTTTCCTATGAGTCAGAAAGACAGAGTAAGAGAGAGAGAGGGAAAGAGAAAGAGAGAGATGGTATTCCAAGAGGGTCATGACACTGCAACCCATCCCTGACCTTCAGTCAGCCCTGAGTCAGGGCACATGTGTACCTGGTATACGCAGTGATGAGGTATTTAAACTTGAATTGGGAATCTCACCATATGTGATTGCTTCACATGGTGTTGTGTTTTACTGGTTGTACCACTCTCTAGGCCCATTTTTAAAATTTTACCAGAGGGTGTGTGTGATCACTGGAGAGGGAGAGAGCAAGAGTGAGAGTGAGGGAGAGAAAGCACCTGTTTGTGGGGATGGTCGCCATAATCCCTTCTCCATTTCTCCCTCCTTTTGGGATCTTGGGGATACACACACATGTGCCTGGCATATTTTTCAAGCAGGCCAGATCCAGGACTCTAACTGTACTATCAGTCATGAGGGATCCAGACACCCTAACTACCATGCTGCAGGCTGGCCCTGCCCCCTCATTTTTAAAGACTAGCTCGGAGTTCACCTTTCATGATGCGGATCTGTCTCTTTTTTTCCCTAGTAATTGATTTCTATCAATTTCATGCTGTGCCTTTTACAAATACCTATAATATTGTGCATATTTACCCACCAAGCAGTGAGTTCTTGGGGAGAGGGTCATGCCACTCAATTTTACATTTCCAGGGCAAAGCATAGTATCTGTTAATTAGGTACTTAGCGTATATGTGTGAGTGAAGTGAAGGTGTCAAATGAGGACACAGTTGAGCAGGGCACGCTGGCTTCCCTCAAAAGCACAGGGTGAGTTTTTCCTCTCGTAGATATAGTGAGAAGCATGATGTGTGAATTGCTATTGGGTCTTGGCTACATTTATTCTTCCCTGGACACAGGTATTTTTGACAGATCCCAGATGCAAGCCATCCATCCCCATCAGAGAAGTTACAGGTGATTCAGAGCCTGGAGGCCCTTCCCAGTCAGGATAAGAACATTTGAAAAATGCTTTCAGGACCTCAATGGGCAAGAGGTATGTTTGTCCTCTGCATATACTTTTCAGAATGTGTGCAGCTCGGGAACCAGCAGTTAGCGTAATGGCTATGTCGCTGGACTCCCATGTAGTCGACTGTGGTTCATGTCCCGAACCCGGTGGCTTAAACTTACGCCGGGCGCGTGTGCGTGCGTGCCCAAGATCCCGAGAGGAGAATGGAGGAGAAGGGATTGCGGCATGGCCATACCCCCTGGGGGGTGATTTCTCGCTTTCTGTCTCTCTGTCTGTCTGGCGAGTGCACGCGCCCTATAGCAAAAATCTCTCCAAAAAAAAAAAAAAAAAAGAATGTGCGCAGCTCAACTCTCCCCCCACCTTTCCATTTCTGGTTATCATTGTACTAAAACCTATGCTTTAAGGGAATGATTTGCTGTTCTGTTTGCTTCTACAAAGTCTCTCACTATCTGAGCAGAGCTGTATGTGCAAGTATATGTGCATGCCTAGGTGATGAAATTCTTTCCACATTCTTTCACAGGTCATAATCTTGCAAATTTAAGTCAAAACAACTCTTCCTTTACTCTCTTCTTCTCCCTCCACCTTGACTTCTCCACTTTCCTTCTTTTTATTTGCCATAAGGCTTACATACTTCCTAGAGAGAGACAGAGAGAGAAGGGGAAAGTGAGAGAACACTCCCTAAAGAGAATGAGTATGCTGCAATTCCTTCTCCATTCTCTCTCAGGGTTTGGAGCATGCATGCACATGTGCCTGGTGTTTTTTTCTTTCTTTCTTCCTTCTTTCTCTTTCATTCTCTTTTCTTTCTTTTTCTCTTTCTTTCCTTCTTCCTCCTTTCTTTTTCTTTCTTTCATCTTTCTTCCTTTTTTTTTTTGTTTAGGTTTTTGCCATAGGGTGTGTGTACTCACTGAAGAGAGACAGAGAAACAGTGAGTGGGAAAGTGAGAAATTACCCCCCCCCCCCCCAAGAGGAATGGCCACACTGCAATCCCTTCTTCTCCATTCTCCTCCTGGAATTTTGGGAACTCACATACATTCACCTGGTGAGATTTTTTAAGCTGCCAGGTCCGGGACTCAAACCACAGTTGGCCATGTTGGAGTTCAGTGCCTTATCTACTACACCACTGCTGGCCCCACCTGGCATGTTATTCAAGTCGCTGGTCTGGGAGTCAAACTGCAAAGTTAGTGATGTGGGATCCAGCTACCTTAACCTCCATGCCACTTCACTTGCTGGCCCCTGTTTTTCCTTGCTTCTCTTTGCCTTTCTTTTCTTTGACTTGCAGTGTTTTTGTACAATTCTCTCCTTCCTGACCCTATCTAATTTCTGGCATTTAGCTCAGAATGCATTTCATTATGTTTAAGAGCACATTTCTCTCACTGGGGCTTCTATTTGGACCAGACTCAGTGTCCAGAGTTGGGTTACGCCCTAGGGAGATGGAGTTGGGAGAAGAAAGAACTTTCACATGATTTCTAGGCTTGTGACTATTTGACCAGACATGAATGCTGAAACATTCAGATGAAAAGTAAAGAAAAATCCTGTAAAAGATCACCAGATGTTTTGTCTGTAAGACTCAAGTCTTTTGATATTAAGCAAGAAAAATATGCTTTCTTATTTGAATTTTGAAAATTTCCCAGGGTATTTTAGGCATATTTAAATAACAACAATTATTAACATCTTGGGTTCATTTAGATAATTAAAAAGTTACCAAAGTAGTGCATGCTTGTCATAAAAGTCCGAATGGTATAGAAGTTCACAGGGGAAAAGCTTCCCTTCAGCCTCCAGTCCTCTCCCTCCAATTTTACTCCTTCAGGAGAGGAATTCACTGATTGAAGATGCACACTTTGAGACTCTAAAATATGCATTTGCATACACTTCCAGTTCGATCAGCATTTTTTATGTGAATGATCACTTTATATAATTCATTCTGCAGTCATTCTTTTCAGTGAACCACAGACTCTAGAGATCTTCCGTGTCAGTATACACAGAACTATTGCACTCTTTTTTACTGCTGCAACATGGACATACTATCATTTATTTAGCCATTCCCTCAGGGGCAGTTGTTTGGATTGTTTCTTTTCTTTTTTCTTTTCCTATTTCAAGAAAAAGAGCAACAACTATTCTTATACACACGTTTTCTTCTATGTGCATTTTTGTAGATGTTATCAAACTATAAGTTTTTGGTGATTCTAAGTAAGATTGACCATCTTCCTTTCTTCTTCTCCCATTCCTCCATCTATTCTTATTTCAAATTTTCTCATAACTTGCTTTGTTTGTTGTTCTTAGGAGGCACACTCATTGTCTTATTAATTCTGGGGAGCGGTTCTTTCCCAACATTTTATTTGAAAACTTTCAAACATACAAAGAAATGGAAGAAATTCTATAGTCAAGATCTGTACATGCACCATCTAGAATCTATCATTAACATTTTGCACTATTGAGTTTATCATGTATCTTTCCATCTCTCCATCCCTTTATTCATTTATCAATCTACCTTATTTTTATGCATTTCAAAGTAAGTTGTGGTAGCAGTGCACTAAATATTTTCAGATGCTTATCAACAGCCAAATTCAATATTTGTTTAGAGTCCTTCTTATTTTTTGAGGTAAAATTTGCATACCACAAAATGCACTAATCTTGAGGTATAATTTACTATAGGGAGCTTGTTATATTTTAAGAATAATAGTTTTCCCTCTTTTATATATATTGCAAATATTTTCTCCAAATCTGACACTTACCTGTCAAGTTTGTTATGATTTCTTTTTCATACAGAACTGGAAAATTCACATGATCAATCTGTCAGTAATTTTCAGTTTAAATATAGGTTTTGTATCTTTCTTGGGGAGACTTCGCCCCTCCTAATATAATTTTTTAAATTCTATTTTTTGGTGCTTTGGGAATTCTAGTTTTAAATTTAAAAATCCACATTCCATTCCATTTCTGTACAGGAAGTAGCGAAACCTAACTTTTGCGATGGGAAACCAGTTGTCCCAAAGCCAATCACTCTATTTAGAATTACTTATCGTAACCTTTGTCAATCTCCTCCCCAATGGAGAGAAAGTTGGAAGAGCAGAGGAGAAGCCGAAAGAAAGCAGGGAAGGCAATACAGAAGGAGATATAGAGAGACAGGCAAGATTCTTGGAGAGAAGATTCAAAAAGTCTCACTAAAAATGTTCTGCAACAGTTGAATGAGGTTATTTCTGTCATAAAACAGTGAAAATGCAAGTTTCAGGCTGGCTTCGTACCCTAGGAGTCAAAGGAGCTGGATCCCACATAGTTGACCGCAATTCAAATTCCTGCCCTGGCAGCTTGAGAAACACACTGGGCACATGTGCATGCGTGCCCCAAATCCCAAGGGGGAAGGGACTGCAGCATGACCACGCCCCACGAGAGTACTTTCTCCCTCTCTTTCTCTGGCGAGCACATGTGCCCTCTGGCAACTAAAAAAAAGAAAAAAAAGAAAGAAAGAAACAAAGGAAGAAAATGCAAGTTTTACTTCAACAATATCTCCCACATGATATTATTTTCTAACATAAACAGCATGGAAAGGTGATTGAGCTTTGGAATTATATAAAGAACAGATTTCATATTTCTTTAGAGGGGACTTGTCTGCCAAAGAGTTACAGTCAAGATACAGCAGTTGGTGTAATGGCTATGTTGCTAGACTCCCATGTAGTTGATGACAGTTCGAGTCCCAGGCCTGGTGGCTTAAACTCACGCTGGGTGCATGTGCGTGCGTGCCCAACATCCTGAGAGGAGAAAGGAAGAGAAGAGATTGTGGCGTGGCCAACCCCCCCCCCCCCCCCCCCCCCCCCCCCCCCCCCCCCCCCCCCCCCCCGCGATGATTTCTCGCTTTCTGTTTCTCTTTTTCTCTCTATCTTTCTGGCAAGCGCATGCACCCTATAGCAAAAACCTCTAAAAAAAAAAAAAAGATAAGAAATCTGCAAGATATAAACAGCAGCGTTAGTGCTTGATGAGTCTGTAAGCATGTGAAGTGAGAGAAAGGCAGCAGCCAAGAGCAGGCAGATGGAGGATCGGCTCAATTCCTTGCTGATTCAGTTCTGAGGTGGGATAGGCAGCCTTTGGCAAGGGAGTGTGACCTCAGGTCAGTGTTATTTGAGAAACAAGGGAGCAAGAGAACTTTGGATGTACAGTTCTATTGAGAACACACTTGGAATATCTCATCCAGTCTTGGAAATGCTAGTGTTGTTTAGGGAAACGACTAATTGGATTGAAACAGAGAAAAGAGAAGAAATGACTTGTAAGAATATGTTAAGGTCAATGCAAAAGCATTTTATAAATTGCACTATGGAAGACAAAAGCAAATTCTTCCTGTTATTATTCGTAGTATAAAGAAAGAATAAGACAGCACAAGTTTTTTTGCTTCCATGATAAACATTTGCAGGCTTTCAGAGAACTATATTTAGAAGTTCAAAAGTTTCGTGCTTTTCTTTTAGCTATTTTTTTTTTTTTTGAGAGGTTTTTGCTATAGGGCGCGTGTGCTCACCAGAAAGACAGAGAGACAGAGAAACAGAAAACAAGAAATCACCCCGCAGGGGGGATGGCCACGCCGCCACCCCTTCTCCTCCATTCTCTTCTCGGGATCTTGGGCACGCACACGTGCCCGGCATGAGTTTAAGCCACAGGGTCCGGGACTCGAACCGTGGTCGACCTCATGGGAGTTCAGTGACACAGTCATTACACTAACTGCTGGTCCCAAAAGTTTCATGCTTTTCTACAACACAGTATCTGTTCAGGATCCACTCAAAAGTTGATTGAGTCATTCCACTCCTAGGTATTTATTAAAAGAAAGGAAAGAATATATACATACCAAGAGTTGGACACAAATGTCCATTGCAGCTGTAATTATCATAGCTTAAAAGTGAGAAAGTCTAAATGCCCACAAATAAGTGAAAAAACAATTTTAATATAGTCACACAACAAAATAGCATTCAGCAATATAAAGAAAGGAATTACGTTACGTTGAGCTAAATGAATGAATCTCAAAATAATCATGTTGCTTGGAGAAAGTTGGACAAAATAAGCTCATGCTTTCAAATTTTATTTACATAAAATTCTAGCCAATGCAAACTACAGAGAAAGGGGAGACAATGAGGGCTAACAAAGGGGCACAAGCGAAGTCTGAGGGGGATGGATATGCTCATTATCTTCATTGTGGTTGTGGTTGCCCTCAAGAAGTTTGTGTAAAATATGTAGTACAGAAAACTATGCATGGATTTCAGAATGTTTTGGAACAAAATAAACTTGTACTTTCATTCCATTTTTCCATGAAGTTTTTGCAGTAACCTCAAAGAATGGGTTCTTCAAAGGGAAATGGTAGAAGCCCATTGCCATAGTCAATAAAATCCAACATATGAACACCTCAGCTAAGAATAGAGCTCAAAACATATAAATGCTTTCATCTGAAGACACAAGCTTTTCCAAACACCTTCTAATAAGATCTCACACCTCGCTATGAGCACAGGGTTGTAGTCATCTCTTGCTTTACAGATGGTGAATTGGAATCCAGAAAGGCTCAGACAGCCTGCCCGAGGTTACCCAGCAAGGCAGTTGATGTCTCAGGGGTGAGGCTTAAGAGTTCTGTCTCCTGGCCTTGCCCTGACTTAGTTCAACCAGGAATTCCCTGGCACTAAACCAGACCAAGTAGAGGGAAGAAAACTCATGGTTTAATCCATTCACCTTGGAACACAGAGGCCACACCAAGGGGGAGCCAGTGGTTACAATGCGGATCCCAACTTATTTCTCACTTCTCCCCTCACTATTTTGGGACCAGTTCAGTATTGTCTTCAATGAATGAACTCTTCGGGGCTGACAGAATGTATTATGAAGGCTAAGTGGTTTTTTCTGGAAACTCAGAATCAGGATTCTCACCTATTTGCTTTTCATATGTTTTCAGAGAGCCTTTAGCATGAAGAAAAGATTCTCATGCCTCCTTGAAAACACTGGGAGACTCAATCCTCCTGGATTGTTTAGTGATAAATTTGGAGACTCCTGGATTCAGGAAGGGAAAGACAGATTGAAAAAAGAAAGAGAAAGAGAAAGAAAGAAAGAAAGAAAGAAAGAAAGAAAGAAAGAAAGAAAGAAAGAAGAAAAAGGAAGAAAAGAAAGAAACAAAGAAAGAAAGAAAGAAAGAAAAGGAAGGAAGGAAGGAAGAAGGAAGGAAGGAAGGAAGGAAGGAAGGAAGAAAGAAAGAAAGAAAGAAAGAAAGAAAGAAAGAAAGAAAGAAAGAAAGAAAGAAAGAAAAGAAAAGAAAGATTTGGCATATACTGGAGAAGTTACCTCCGAATTGTGCGGGATATTGTAGCCCTTAAGTGTACCAGGGCTCCTTCTAGCCTGGAATAGGACCCTTGACTGGTTTTTGCTCTCAGGTGTGGAGGAACCAGTTAATCTAGATGTCAGATTCTATGCTCGGAAATGACCTTTTTCCTGGATGACATATGGTGAGATGTTCTAACTAATATAAGATGCATTTATTACGAGTTTCTATTATAGCTCCTGTGGTAACGCTTGACTTATCTGGGGGTTATTCACATACTAGCACAGCTATCTGAAACATACCTGAGAAACCAGAAGGCCTGTGCGTGGTTAGTGTGGGCATCAAAAATTTTGGGCCAGTAGGTGGCGTGGTGGTTAAGGCGCTGGAATTCCCACACAGCCGACCTCGGTTCTCTCTTTCTCTGGCAAAACTCATGTAAAAAATAATAATAAATAAATAAATGAATAAAATAATTTAAAAAATTCATAGAGCCTGTCTTAGGTACTATTCCTAAGGCATTTCAGGCATGGCCTGGTAGGCTTAATTCTGAGATACAGAAGATTAGAATCAGCGCATTAATGGGGTAGGAGTTTTTAGAACAGAAGCAAGAAGCTAGCAGTTTCATGGTGGGGGGGAGACAGAAGAATTATTGAAGCACAAAAATTGCAAGTAATGTAATAATTTGAGGTAAAGGGAATGATGGGTAGTATTCCATAATTTGGAAGCCCATGGATAATTTTTCTTTGTTGCAGTTCAATAGGGAAGGTCATTATTTGTCCTACATGTGTTGGGAACCTGGATATCCCACCCAGCCCTACGTATAGAATGAAAGACGGTCTTGTCGTTGTGGTAATAGATTATATTGGGTGACCTTCATTTAGAGAAATGGAGACTTGTACAATATATTAAAAAAAATTCTTGTAACAATTAAAAATTGTACCCTCTGGATACAGGTGCATGTGTGCCCCCAACACGACAGGATGGAGAAATGGAGGAGAAACAACTGTGGTGTGACTGCCCCACTGGAGGGTGTTTTCTCCCTCTTTCTGTCAAAGCACACAGACCCTCTGGCAATTTAAAAAAATGTTTAAACGACTTTATTTCCAAAGTTTAAACTCCGAGAACCTGCGAGGATCAATTGCATGGAACAGCTCATTCCCCACAAGACCTAGTAAATGAGGCATTAATTATATTAGCATGACATTGTTATTAGTTTTCAATTAGGAGCAGTATGCAGGTGTTGTTGACTGAAGACACGGATGTCTGCCTTTTCTTTTAATTATTGTCAACCTGTGACATTACGTATTTCAACTCTGTTAATGCTGCCTCCTACTCCTGGGGGCGAGGCGAGGCACTCAGAGTGTTTGAAGATTTGAAATGATACATTCGAGAGAGGGAAAAGTAAGGACACAGAACAGGGATGCAAGGGGCCTTCGATTTTCTTTTTATCTTTTTATTACCTTTTATTGTACCAGCTTCTCTTTCCACCGGTTCTCACAGGCCCCACTTTTTAATGCACAGAAAGTAAAGGTTCAAAAGGAGGAGACTTTGCGACCAGCAGATGGCATAATGGCTATGTCACTTGGGTCCCATGTAGTCAACCACAGTTCAAGTCCTGGACCTGGTGGCTTGAACTCACGCTTGCTGGGCGTGTGCGCACGTGTGCCCAAGATCCCTAGAGGAGAATGGAGGAGAAGGGATTGCCATGGCCATCCCTGGGGATTGGGGTGGGGGTGATTTCTTGTTTTCTGTCTTTCTGGCGACTGCACACACCCTATCCAAAAAAAAAAAAAAAAAAAAAAAAAGACTTAATGGAATTAGAGCAGAGGGTGGAGCTGCCTGAGGATGTACTGTGCATTTAAAATTCAAAAAAACAAAACAAAATGCGTTTTGATTGCCAGGACAGGACATTTCTGCCTAACTGGAAGGGCTGGTTTGCTGGAACGCAGGAGTCCTTGAGGGAACTTTCTGGAAATGCTGGGAGGAGGCGTGGCTGTGGGAGGGTTCCTGAGCATCCACACCTTCTGCGCCTGACTGGGGATGAACCAGTACACCAGGTTGTCAGGCAGTGAGATGAGTCTGCCCCAAACAAGTGATCAATGGAGATTGGAATGTGACCACATTCTGCCAGGGTCATCCTCATGTCACAGAACACCGTGGGCCCAGCAGGCCAGAGATGAGTGAATGAACAGCAAGTCTAAGCCAGAATCAGGACTAGAGCCAGCACTGGGCCTCAGTGAGGCCTGTCCCCACCAGCTCTCTCTGACCACCATCTTTTCAGTACTTTTTTTTTTTTCCCTTCTCATCATTGTAACTATAGTTTCTAGCACAGCCCCTAGCGATCAGTGCTCAGGGAGGTGGAGTGAGTGAGTGAGTGAATGAATGGGCTAAGGAAACTTTGTTGCTTCTTGAAACTTAATAAAGTGTTTCTGACAGTACTTGCCATTCCTGATTGAAAACATACACAAATACACACACACACACACACACACACACACACAAATACAGCAAACAACCCCCTACCCAGACCTAGAACTTTGATCACAGAGTCTGATCAAAAGAAGTTCATCAGATGCTAAAACTGGGAGAAATTGGGCAAATTACCCTTATGTTACTATTAATCACTAAGTCACAAAAATTTCCACAGAATAAAAGTAGACATTTATTTTTCTAGTGAAGGGTTTGATAATTTCCTATTATTACTTGATTTACCCTTAGTAATGAAGTGTGTACTCAGAAGTTTACCCAGAGGAGTTAGCAGTCTAATTATAATGAAGACAAACAAACATAAACACAGGTAAGTGTTTCTCTCGTTGAAATAACGTCTTGGCAGGGTCTCTGTTCTGTGACTTCTGAACACCTTTTACATAGGTGTCTGTCAGTCAGTCATGGGGAGCTACAGTGGAGGGAGACTGGATTTATGGAGGCTAGGGTGGTGGCTCTGCCTGACCTATGAACTCCGAGGTAAATTGTAGCTGTCTTTCCTTGCTTTGGAATAGCGCTGCTCAAAGTTGACCACAGAAACCAGTCCACCAAGTGCTACAGCCTACCTCCAGTTAGGGAGCTTGGGCCGATACTAAACTATGTTACTAAGCACACTGCATTGAGTTTTAGAATAAGATTTTCTGGAACAAAGGTTGACAAACTTTCTATAAAATGCCAGAGAGATAATATGAATATTTTAGACTCTGCTGGACTACTCCATGTTACCGTTTAGAAGCACTAAAGCAGGCACAGACAACACATAAATGAGTGGGTGTGGCTGGGCTCCAATGCAACTTCTAATGAATTAATTTTGTAGACTGGCAGAGATGGGAAATGTCCAGCTGGTTGGGTGGGGTTTTCTGGAAAGAGGAGGGGACTCTAGCCTGCTGATCCCTGTTTCATGTGAAGGAAGCTATTCATTGATTACATTCTGGCACAAGGTCCTTGCTTCATCACAGACACTCCACTAGACCCTTGAACTAGGCAACCTATAATGGGCCACCTGAGGCCAGAGCCCAAGGTCCAGCTATCTGTTGCTGATGAGACCATTGATGCAAATGTCATAGAGCAGTTGTGGTTTCTTCTCCATGGATAATGAATGGCCAGAGTAGACATTTACCCCTGGCAACATTGCCTTGTACCTAAAACTCACTGATAGCTTTACATCAAAGCCAAACTTATAGGTCAGTTGAGTATATGCCCATCTTGTTCTTGACATGTCTCCTTCTCAGTCTTCTGTACCTTTTCACCCCCTCTCACTTCTAATTCTCTGTTCTGGCTAACCTAGTTTGTTCACCAACTTCCACTTTCTACCACTCATAGCGCTTCTTCTAATAATATCACGTAGGGCAGATGCTCCCTTTCCCATGTGCAGTCACACAATGGCTAGGGCCCGGTGCTTTGTCATCTTTCTATTTAGGTGTCCAGATCCTCTCTCTGGAAGTCTATGCTATTTAGATCTTTTACCTTTTATGCCTCTGAGTCCTAGTTCTTAGACATCCCTGCCATTGCCATTAAGCAGATCCTGATCTTCAAGAGTAAGTTTTTATTCTAGGCTTCTTATTGTGGAATGCTTCTCTCCCTTTCCATGTAGTTTTCACTGGAGCCCACCCCTACCATTTCCAAAACTGTTCCTCCTGACTTTTTGACCTTCTCTTCTGCTTGCCATCAAAAAACACCAATGTTTTCTCCTTAATGAAAGTTGCTCAATTGATTCTTATCTTTGCCTTTCTTGTTTCATTTGGGTTCTATGACCTTGAGCCTTTCTGTTGGTTTGTACTCTTATGATCAATACACTGATCATAGTTTTGGGCAAGAGCCAACCTTCCCCACTGGGTTGACAGAGACTTTTTAAACCTGAACTCTTAGGATTTAGCCAAGGATTTAGCTGGCACCTGGTGTATGTTTTATAAATTGATTAGGCTGAGGACTGTACAGATTGACCCCAGGCCCAAGATTTCTTGTAACTGGTCAAGGGCACTCTCAGAACAGGCAGTGGTGACCAGGGAAGTTGTGTGGCCTTCAGCCAGTCTAACTCTAGACAGAGTCTGCCTTTTGTCTCTTACCAGTCTGTTTTCATTGTCACAATATTTGCCCTGTCTTCTTGGGGTAACACTTGATCCTTGCAGATCTTACAGAAATCTCCCAGAGAGGCTATCTTTCAGAGCTCAGTATAATGTCTTCATGTACCTGACCATGGAGAATTGGATTGGGAGGGTTGAGGGAGGCTCTGACTTTTCCCCTTCTCATCCCAGTGGTGAGATGCTCTGGATGGGGCAGAAGCTCCTTCACAGGGTTGGTTGTCAGCGACTGGCACGACAAGCTAGAAACCCAGGTGTCCCTGAGGTGACTCCCTCTTCCTCACCTGCATACATCCAATCCATCACCCAATCCTACCATCCTAGTCCTGAATATCTACTTTGCTTCTCTCCACTGCCATTGCTTAGGCTGGTGACTATCAGCTTCCAGATGATTATTATAACAACCCTTTTCTCTCTGGTCTTCTTGACTTCAACTCAGTGAATCCACTGTTCTTGCTATAGCCAGAGTGACTATTTCCTTTTTTTAAATTTTTCTTTTATTTATTTTTAAATTTTAAATTAATTAATTAATTTACATACATTCACTGAGCATCGTCACAGCATACAAAATGTGATTTCCCATTCAGAATATACTGCATAGTGGGTTAATCATACATGTCAGAGTCAATAGTTTTCCATTTCTAGTTTCATATATATATATATATATATATATATATATATATATATATTCCCCCCCATTTCTCACCTTCTGCCATTTTCCACCCTACTCTCACACTATCTCAAGTGTCTAGAGTTGTTGTCCATTCATTTTTTTTCTCACATTTTACTGATCACAAAATTTCTTAAATAACCTAACTACTTTCAATAGCAAGTTCAGCTGGTATATACATATCTGTGAATACATGTCTGACTTTAGGCATGAAACTCTGAGTAGAATGAATACACTATAAGGTAGCACCTAGCTGGTGCTATATACCTTACTACGGTCATTAAACAGGTATTTTAAAATATATTTTTAATTTCAAGAAAAACAGCTTTAGCTTTAATAAACCAAGGAAATGCTAAGGAACTTTGCTTAAATCTTAAAGCCAGGAAACAGGTTAGAATACTTTTCAAATAGTAGGTACTTGAACCTATAGGCAGCTCAAGACAGGACAAAAATCCTTAAAACCAGAAAACAAAGCCTAGAAGAAAATCAGCAATGGTTTAGTCAAAAGTCATAAAATTCTATTTCACCAAATACTTAATCTATCTTCTGTTGTGGTTTGCTCTTCCTGATTAAATTCTGGGATATAAGTATTCAACTCCAGACTTGTCCCTACTATTAAGTTGCCCATTTTCTTAGTTTTGAAGTCTTATTTCTGTGTGTCTGTATTTAATTTTCCTGATATAGCACTCCCTTGAGAACTTCTTGGAGATCTGGTCTGCTGCTGGTAAATTCTTTCAGATTTTGTTTATCTGAGAATGTTCTTGTCTTTTCTTCCCATATGAAGGGTAATCTTGCCAGGAACAGTATTCTTGGTTGGAATTACTTTTCCCTTAATACTTTGAATATATTTTCCCATTCTTGTGTCGTTTACATTGTTTCCTGTGAGAGGTCCACTGTTAGCCTGGTGGAATATCCTTTGTAGGTAACTTGCCGTTTCTCTCTTGTCAATCTTAATATCTTGTCTTTGTCTGTGGTTTTGGTCAACCTGGCTATAATGTGCCTTGGAGAAGATCATCTTGGGTTAATTCTATTTGGGGTCCTTTGTATTTCTTGGGACTGAATCTTTGAGTGCCTCTCTAGGTTTGGAAAATTTTCTTACAGGATTTCATGGACTAGATTATCAATGCCCTTATGAGTCTTTTTGCCTTCTGGGATACCAATTATCCAGATGTTTGGATGTTTGATGGTATCTAGTATTTCTTGTATATTGTTCTCATTTTTGGGGGCAATTTTCTCAATCTTAGTGGTGGAATTTTCTAGGTCAGCTATTCTGTCTTCTGCATCTGAGATTTGATTTTCTGTATGATCTAGTCTGCTTTTAATACTTTCAAGGGAGGTTTTGACTTCTTGTATTATAGCCTTCATCTCTAACAGGTCCATTTGATTCTTTTTTATAGTGTATATTTCCTCTTCTAGATCTTGCAAGAATTTCCTCACCTCCTGGAACTCATCAGCTCCTTTCTCCTGCCTCTTCTGCAGTTCATTGTCTCTCTTCTCTTCTATCTCTGTTAGCTTTGTTACTATGAATATTCTAAATTCTTTATCTGAAATTTCCATGAGTTTCATTGTACTGTCTGTGGAGGAAGAAGAGTTATTCTTTTCCCCTGGAGGAGAGGTATTTTCTTGCTTTCTCATATTTCTTGGGACCCTGCAGTGATGTCTAGTCATCTGATGGATGGTTCGTTTCTTCCTAATTCTTGAAGTACAATCTTCATTTTTAGTCAAGGAAAGCAATATTTCACAGCTCAAATTCAGTATCCACCTCAGGATGGGCTTGGGTTTGTGCCTTCTCCACTAGAAATGAATCTGGAGGGAGAAGTCTGAGCAGAAAAATCTTCATTTTTTGTCAAGAAAAGCAATAATTCACAGCTCAAATTCGGTATCCATTTCCCAGAGTGACTATTTCTAAAATGCAGATTTGACTCATCATGGTTCTTCATCTTCTTTAGGTAAAAGTCCAAATTTCTTAACTTTCCTTATCTGCCTCTTTTCCTCCTGGACTCAACACTCACTACTTCCCAGCATCTTTCCCACATTTACCTTTCATTGCCTGTGTTAAGACCTGCTTGTCCCTCTGGTCCCTGATAAGATATCATGTAGTCCCTTCCCTTGGAGGACTGTCCCCTCTTCTCTAGAAGGTAGTTAGAGCAGGGTAGTTATTAAGAGCGCAGGCTCTGAGATTGGCCTGACTGTGTTCAAATCCCAGCTTTGCCATTGTCCAGTTGTATGGCCTTGGATCAGCCATGTACTCTCTCTGGGGCTCAGGTTTTGTTTCTTGTTTTGTACGATGAGTATGATAATAAGTTTGCTTATCTCATAAGGTTGTAGAAGGATTGAATAAGTTAATAAGTATAAAGAACAGTTAGGTCGCTCACTGTAAGCATGATGTTTTAGTTATAATCCTTGCTCTTGTCATTGGTTTGTTACTCTTCCCTCTTCTGAGGTTGGGTGCTTCTCATATGTGCTCCATTATCACCTTATTCTATACTTGCTACACCGTATTTTAATCTCCCTTTGCTTGTCTCTCTGTGAGACTGTGAACATTTCCTTTATTGAATCCAAATGATCAGCACAGTGCCTGGTATGAAGCATGCATTCAAAAGCATTCCTTGAACAAAAACCACAGCTTTTAAATCCCCTTATAAAATGGAGTGGACAGAGGAGATATAAGGAAGAAAGAAACTAAAAGAAAGTACTTTAAGGTGGTCTCATTTCTCTCCTCTTAAAGACACATGTGTATGTATCATTCCATTTCTTCTTGGCACAGCTGAGCTGTCATCAACCTGTCACCTTAAGTCTTTATCTCTCTTTGATCTACTATTATAGGTAATCAATAGTTGATTCACTCACCAATTAGTATACATTTCTTTTACTCCATTGTTGCTTCCAGGTTCACAGATACACTGAGGATTGCAGAAGGTGATCCCATGATAATGGAGGAGCAGCTCAACTTCTCAGGAACATCGTTGAGAGTGGAATGGATCCTCAGTACCTGGCGATTTCCCAAACTTTGATCACAGAAAGCCAGTGCATTGGTTAAATAAGATAAAGTTTCTGATTCCATTAGTGGCTCAAGCTTGGCACTATCAGCAGTAGGAGAAGTCATTTATGTGCCTTGTTGGCTTGTGTTGCCATGATGGGCACTCTGGACATGCCTTGTTATTTAACAATCACACTATCCAAATGACCAATGCTGCTTTAGATAAGGAATAGCTCATGGTTAGGCGTCTTCAAAGGAGGGGGACTGGATGACAGTTTAAAGGGACTATTCTAGATAGAGGCGATTGGGTGAGATAGTCTCCCTTAGAGCATAACTATGGTGTATCCAGTGGGAAATCCTGGAATCATTCAACTTTGCTTTCAGCAAAGGTTTATTGAGCACCAACTGTGTACCAGATACTGTGCTAGGCCCAGAAGACCCCAGAGTGAATAGCAGAAGTTTCTGCCCTTCTGAAGATCACAGCTAGAAAAGGGACAGTCAGAGATGTCATCACATGATACAGTACTGAGGAGTTACATCTTATTTGGAGATTTAGTCTAAAGTCAGCATATAAAATGAAATAACAGGTAGCCCAGAAAGTTTTCTTCTCAGAAATCCTATACATCAACTCTAAGTAACTTCTGTTTTCCTTTGTATTTTAACTTAAACTTCGTTAAAAATTATTTTTTAATAAAGCTAAGGTATAGTTTGTAGGAGATAGGGAAGAAAAAACTTTCTCTTTTTCTTTCTTTTCTCCTTTCCTTCTCTATGTTTACTGAGTACATGTAGTTAAATTCATGCAAGTTAACTATGCATTGGATGTAGCACCTTGGCTCTTTCTAAAAGGTAGCTTGTTTGAATATATAAAGGGCTTTGGAAGCATGAAGAAATGTCCTAACTGTCGGAAGGAATCTGGAAGGCATTATCGAGAAGGTGTCATTTGATCTAGTGCGGGGTCTAGAGCTTTCTCAGCACAGGGAGCGGCATGAGCATAAACAAAGACTTGATGCTATGGAAGAATGTAGATTATTTGGGGAATGGTCTAGAGTTTATGTCTGGGGCAGGAATGATGGTAGTGGGGACTAGGAAGGGACCAAAACACATGCCATGGTTGGTGCCGCTAAAGAAAAGAATGACCAGAAACAGTGCATCCACTCCCTGCCCATGCCTGTCCTCCACCCTCTCTTCTCTTCACTTGCCACTTCCCTCCACTGCTAAATGCTTCCTGAAATAGCCAGATCTATCATTCTCTGTTTCAGTCGTGCTGTGTGCCTCTGACTCACAGTGATTTTTTCTAGCTGAAGACAAGGCTGAGTTTCTACTTCCTAAGCCTCTTTTCATCCAGGATCACCAAGTAAGCTGGAGGCATTGGCCTGCTACTAATCTTTAAGTTGGCCCTAAATAAAGGTGGGTCTCATGTTTCTACTGAATACTTAGGTTGTAGCCCAGCTGCACTCAGGGAACCCATGAGCCAAGATCTGGTCTGGATGGGAACCTAAATGATACTTCATTTTTGCTTTGTCATTCAGACCATAAAATAGGTATCTTCAGAGACCAAGGAAATATTGCCTTTATGTGACTGGAAAAGAAAGGAAAAGTGAGTTTTAGATTTAGATGCCTCTAGAGAAATTAAAGAAGTAACAATGACATTTTTGTACTAAAATTTATTTAAGGTAACCTATCTGTTATACCTAAAGCCTAGAGAGAAGTTTTATCAATTAGAATGAGGTCACCTGTAACAAAGAAACAAAAATAATAATGTCTGAAACAAAGTAGAAATTTATTTTCCTTTTAGACACGAGAAGTCTAGAGGTAAGCAGTCTGGGGCTGGTATGATTCTGCAGATTGTCAGGAACCCAGTCTTTTTTTTTTTTTTTTTGGAGAGGTTTTCGCTATAGGGCGCGTGTGCTCGCCAGACAGACAGAGAGAGACATAGAGACAGAAAGCAAGAAATCACCCCCCAGGGGGGATGGTGTCGCGCCGCAATCCCTTCTCCTCCATTCTCCTCTCGGGATCTTGGGCATGCACGCACATGCACCCGGCATGAGTTTAAGCCACCGGGTCCGGGACGCGAACTGCGGTCGACTACGTGGGAGTCCAACGACATAGCCATTACACTAGCTGCTGGTTCCCAGGAACCCAGTCTTAATACTCAATTATCTTCTGCATGTGGCTACCCCAAGGGTCCTTCTTAGCATTGTCATAATCCTTATTTCCATCCTGTTGCCTATAGTTTTAGGTTGCTGCTCATGCTCCAGCCATCACATCTGTATCCTAAGCAGCAGAAAGAAGGGCTAGACAATGGAGGAGGTGGGGAAATGGCACTTGACAGCTGTCTTATGAAGATATTTCTGAGAAGCTACCATGTAACACTTCTTTGCTGGCCAGAATATAGTGGAGGCTGGGAAATCTTGTCATCTCTCCAGTTGGCAGGCTAAGAATAGATACTACAGTTGGCAGCTGGTAGCCTCTGCCACAAATCTAAAAGCAAGAGCCCAGCACTGTATCTTAGATCAGAGATTTAACACATCCTTGCCTTTCCCTTATCCCTGGAAACAAAGAGGTCTGTGCCTTACAGATTCATGCAACACTGGGAGGCCTCCTCTAGAGTCACTTAACCCCAGATCCCAGACTCATAAGACCTGATCAATGTGTAATCTGATTCTCACATAAAAGCTAGGGAAAAGAGAGGTTACCCCAATTTACTACCACACTAGCCCTCCAGGTTTGTCAAAAACTCAACAAGGACAAATCCTGCCTCTTGGAGTTGAATCTACATAATGTTCACCCGTTTCAGGCAGAGCTGTCAATGTTAGGGCCCTCATGGAACCATTTTCTCAGATCCCCTAATTTATTTCTAGACTCAGATGTTTGGATGCTACACAAGAGGTACCTGGCATGTTTTTAGCAATAGTAAGCATCCATTTCCTCTGGAACCTAGACTGTACATATTTTAGTAATGGCCAAGGAAACAGTAGGGAAAGAGAAGGAGAAAAAGGAGAAAGAGGAAGAGGAAGTAACAGTTCACTTAGGGAAGTAACTGCGGGCAGAGAGTGGAGGAAGGCATGGGTGGGGCCGGGCCTGCCCTGCACAAATATGTGAATGAATCCAGTTTCTTTCCAAGGCCCTTCCCTGTCTTAGGACACAGTCCCACCTGTTCTCATACCCACATCCCTCTAATCACTATCCTGAGGCTCCTTCTTAGCATTGCCATGATCCACCTTTCCCTCCCTTTGTCCAAATCAAAAGCAACGTCTGCTCTGCTATCTTTAGGGGTTTACATAAGCAATAACATTTGAATCATGGCCAGTGAACGCTAAGCTCTAAAAATATGTTATATTTACCTAAAGGGCTTGATACGTTTATTTGCTAATGACCTTGATATGAATTGCTTCTTTTATAACTCATATTTACATGGTAAGAGAGATGTCTGAACCCAAGCCTAAAGATCGTTTAATCACCCTCGCAGAACCTTAGCAAGGGGGAAAGAATTGGGTAGGAGACCCCCGTAGGGTTAGGGCAAGGGCTCTAGGGCCTTAGCAGGAAAGAAGGAAAAGAGACATTGGGCTCACTTCCACCACTCAGCTGGCCTGCACCTAGTACGGCGACTAGTCCATAATGGATTAAAGCACAACAGGGTGATGAGGGTTAATGATAGACATGTGGGGTAGGGCTGAGAGAACCAGGAGGGGTGGTACAACATGCCTGGCTGGGGCAAAGAGGAGTGACTTCCAGATCTGGAGGCAGCGTGATCGTCAGAGAGGGACTGTTCCATAAAACCTCCAAGCCGAGGGAGGTAAAGTGGGATAGTTAGTAGGACCACTCAGCAGAGGATTTTTAAAGACATAGGGCTGAGAAAACAAAGCAGTCATGGAGGTTACTAATAGATTCTGATTCATTTTATAAAATTTTCATTAGCTGCTGGCCTTAGAATGGCTTGGAGATCTTCAAATCCTCGGGGCAGATATAACTAGCAACCAAAGGAACCAATCAACCTTCATTTGCTTGTTTGTTTGTTTCTTCTGTCCTTCCTCCCTTCCTTTTTCTCTTCCTGTCCTTACAAACATTATTGAGTCCCGTGCCCGTGGCCGACAGGTACTGGCCTTCAGCTCCTGGCTGGTTTTGGTCTCAGGTAGTGACTCTTAACTATTTTTGGCCTCTTTCTCTCTGTCCTGCAGACTGCACTTTCCAGACCCATTTTGTGTGGCAGTGATGTTTCAGTTCGCCTGGTAGGCAACCATTATTGCTTAGGGAGACGTGAGGCCTTCTCAAAAGGAGCAAGCCACGTAGACAGAGGAATGGAAGGGAAGACTAGGATTCTGGAAAGCCTGCACTAGAAGGGTGGGCAGTGGGAAGGCGGAGTATCTGGGAGATTCCGTCAAATGTTCTGGGGGAGATGTATTTCAATGTTAGCTTGTGTCCCTTCCCTTGCTCCCCTTACATAAGGAACCAACACAAATAGAGAGGGAAAACTACCTCAGCAGGTGGAGGCAGAGCCTTTCCTCGGCTCACTTGACCTAGAACTGACCCCTTTTGAGATTTACACCAGGAACTCCGCAGTGTACAAGACCCATTCAAATAGGGCTAGAACCATTAGGCAATGCAGACAGACTCTTGGACACTTGGCATGGATTTCTGGCAGTTCATCTTGCCAACATGCCTCTCTCACCCCGTCTGTAGGGACCTGCCTGTTTATTTTCCCACATTCAATGGTCAGTGACCTGATTTCATCCTTTCTTTAAGGAGCTATTTTTCTTTTTCTTTTATATATGTGTGTGTACACACACACACACACACACACACACACACACACACATATATATATATATATATATATATATATGCATGTATATCAGTTATTTAAGTAGATTCTTGGCAAGACACTTAAAACACCAATTTATGAGGATAAAGTCCATTTGTAAGGGCAAACATGGATCCCAGGTAGCCCTGGAACTGAGGAACAGCTTTGATTTTAGGTGAAACGTGTGAGTCCACAGCTTTTTGATCAACCTTCTCCTGCTCTGTAATTTTGTATTTTTCTTCCTCTGTGCAGAAGGTCTCACCTTCCTGTTTGGGCTTCTGCAGCTTCTTTTTCTTGAAGTAAGCATCAAGGTGGTATTTTGGGATTTTTACTTTGCTAATATCAGTTTTCATGGAGGTAGCCATCACAAATTTATGATGTGTTCTATGCAGTGGAACTTGAGGACCAGAGGTCCAGTCACAACCAGCAAGCCTCTGCTCACCTGCTTCAGGAAAACCACTCTCTTGCCTCTGTGGCATCCAGTTAGGATGATTAGAATGGACCCGGGAGTGATGCCGGTTCGCAGCTTTCTCACATGCTGACCGAAGGGCTTTGGCTCTGGCTGAACAGCTTTTGAGGCACATCTTCAGTAGGATAATACTTAGGCATTTGGAGAAGTTTTACCACCCTGTTGTTCCCACCAACTGGTTTTGTGACAGTGGCAAGAACCTTCTCCATTTTCTTTTCAATTGTGGATTTAGTGGTGGAGTACTTCCTCTTGTGCAGGGCCTTCCTGGGCTACATGACTAATCAGGATATCTGCTGATGCCATGGACTAAGACTGGGTTTCAGCTGCGATGGGGCTTCCCCTTCTTAAGCTTTTTAGCCTTGGGTCACCCTTTTTAACCTTGCCACTGGCATCAGCCTTCTTGGCCTCAAGTTTCTCCTCCTTGGTATCTGGATTTTCAGCTCTTTCACCTGCCAACTTGTATAATGGGAAAGAGGAGGGAGCTATTTTCAATCTATCCCTCATCTATCTCTTGGAGTCTCTGCTCCTTAGTGAATCAGTATGTTTGGCTAGTCTATTCTGAAGTATCTCTGAGCCATCCCTGTAGATTCTCATCTCTATTGAGTAGCTATCGCACGCCAGACAGTGCATTTCATTGCTTTTTATAGCTTCTATTCCTTCCCTGATGAGTCTTCCAATATGAAGTGTCTTCATCTTAGTCTCCATTTTTAACTGACTTCAGACTGACTAGTGTTGAAGTCTGCTTCTGCTATTGGTAGTAATGTGTTTTTGGGCAAGTTACTTAACCTCTTTGTGCCTTAGTTTCCTCTTCTATAAAATGGGGATAATAATAGCTCCAATTTCATAGGACTACTGTGGACATTGAATGAATCAATATGTGTAAAATGCTAGGCCCCATGTCATGCCTGACCCAATAACAGAATACTTTTATTGTCAGGATTGTTGGGGTTATTATTATGACTCAGGGCACAGTATAGTCCTTTTTGGAGTACACTGTGCTGATTTCATCTCTAAGTTGCTTTCTGTGTTTGGTTACAGGGATCACCTAAGCACAGAGATAATTTAACAAGTACGGGTTTATCTCTACACAAAACCCAATTTCCCAAGAGGAGGTTGTCATGATTGTTAAAGGTAACCATTAACTTCTTTTAGAGCTTCCTCACAATCAGGGAAACAACTCATGTTGGATCTGAAGAATTCTGGAAATTAGCCCACATGGAGCAATCTCAAGTGAAAAAGAAAATGAGACTTACAGGTTATGACCACATCAGGGTTAGTGGCAACCAAGACCGGAAACCATTTCTCTCAACAATCATGCAAAATTGTTTCTACTCCACCAGGATTCTTTATATTTCATTTATTTTATATCTCTCTCTCTCTCTCTACCTGTCATCTACCTACTAATATCATCTATTTATCATCTACCTATGAATATATCTTTATCATCTATCTATCAATCATCTATTTATCATTATCTATTATCCATCTCCTCTAGCTCATCTATCTAAATACCCCCCCCCCCATTAAATCTTTTACAGAGCCCCGGTTTATGAAGTGGGAAAGCTGAACTGCTCTGGCTGATGGGGAATGTGGGACCCAGGCACCTGCACACCGGCCTCTTCTTCGTCCTCTGCAGCAGTCCTTGAGTCTGCTGACATTATCTTACCAGTACTTGTGCATCTGTTTCTTTGACAAGATTTCAACCTCTATTCTGGCTTTTCTGGTATCTAGAGTTTTTGAAGTTATTCTGTCTTAAAATGGGGTTGTCAACCAATTTTCTCCTTATGATACATTGTAAATGGAAAAGTTTTTGAACAGATCACTCTGAACTTTGGTCTTTTCAAGGCTTCTGGAAGCCAGCCTGACTTGATAACACTGGTCAAGGTTCCGTAGGATGGGAAGGACCCTAAAACAAACAAGCCTACACCCCACTTTCATCAACCCAAATATTTCTGTCCTCAGCTTGTAGCACACCCAGTATCAAGTTCCAAAAATTCCATTTAATTTTCTTGGCTTCTATAGTTACTCAGTTGCAACTGGGCGAGAAAGGGTCTTGGCACGAAAAGATTACAAGGAAAAGGCCATTTCTTTGAACGTGGTTGCCCAATTTTGCACACATTTTAGGTTCAGATAAGGCTGTGGGTGGCCTGTCAATTCTTTTTACATGTTGTTCTGAAATGAACCCATTTTCTGCCACCCTCTGAGAGTTACTGATGAAATCACAGCAATAATAAGCCAACATTTCTGATTCTAAAGCAAAGATTTCATAGGGGCTACCTCTCTTCAGCTCTCTTTCTCCAAGCCATGTGCTTCTTTTTACCTAAGGGTCATGAGGGACAACTGTCCACTGACCTGTAAGTGGCTGCTTAGAGGTGTCTGTGTATGTGCTCTTGTGATTCACTTGACAAGGTCGGAGAATTTTTGAAAACATGGCCTTGATTTTCTCAGTTATTACTTTTAAAACACCAAGTTCTACCCCAGTCAATTGAGCCTTTCACCATAGAGGTTATAATGAGAGCTGTGTGGCTGCAAATGTATGGGTGCATGCACGCATGTATGTGTGTGTGAAAAGAAGATAGGGTAAATGTGAGGAACTCCACTACCTTTCTTTCTTTCTTTCTTTTTTTTTTTAGAGGTTTTTGCTATAAGGTGCATGCACTCGCCAGAAAGACAGAGAGAGATAGAGAGACAGAAAGTGAGAAATCACCCTCCGGGGGTATGGCCACGCCATAACCCCTTCTCCATTCTCCTCTCGGGATCTTGGGCATGCACACACACACACACACACACACACACACTCAGCGTGAGTTTAAGCCACCAGGTCCGGGACTTGAACCTCGGTCGACTACATGGGAGTCCAGTGACATAGCCATTATGCTAACTGCTGGTCCTAAGAACTCCATTATCTTTTAAGCTCCATGAGACCAGAGAACATATCCACCATTCTTAAGTCTACATCCTCTGGGTCTGTCATAATGGTAAGAACTCAATAAAAGAATGAATGAAATCTATCAGTAGACATTTTTGCCCATTTCAGAGTTAAAAAGTAGTCCAGCCTCTAACATATAGAACATGGACTTTAGTGCACTATCTAACTGCATCGTTTGGAGACTGGTCAGTAGGACTACTTTGTAGTCACAGAGATCACTTATTTGGTGTGTGTTGAAGGTATTGAGGATTCTTAACATCTAAACTAATTCTACATTTCAAGGTTTGACAGTCTACCCTTCTAGGTGTTATTTATTTGGATGTTGCATGTTGTTTGTTCAGTACGAGTTCTTCACAAGAATGCTGCTATCTGTGACAGCACAACACCTTTGGATGTGTTGGTAAGATTAAATAGCAAAGTGTGGTGGGAAGAGCATGGTTCTGAGTGAGAGGGGCTGAATTCTAACCTGATTCCATCATTTACCATCTGTGAAAATTGGAAAAGTTATTTGACCTCTCTCTGTGAGTTTCGTTTCTTTCTTTCTTTCTTTCTTCCTTCCTTCCTTCCTTCCTTCCTTTCTTTCTTTCTTTCTTCCTTCCTTCCTTCCTTCCTTCCTTCCTTCCTTCCTTCTTTCCTTCCTCCCTCCCTCCCTCCCTCCCTCCCTCCCTCCCTCTCTCTCTCTCTCTCTCTCTCTCTTCTTTCTTTCTTTCTTTCTTTCTTTCTTTCTTTCTTTCTTTCTTTCTTATTGCCAGAGGGGGCATGTATGAGAGAGAGAGAGAGAGAGAGAGAGAGAGAGAGAGAGAGAGAGAGAACCCTCCAAAGACATGTGGTCATGCTGCAATCCCCTTTTCCATTTCTCTATCTCATTGGAATTTTGGGCATGCACATGTACCTGATACATGTTTTTCAAGTCACAGGGGCTGGAATTTGAACCAAGGTTGGCCAAGTGGGATCCAGCTTTCTTAGCCACTAGGCCAGGGGCTGGCCCTCTCGGTGGGTATCTTTATCTGTAAAATAGGGATGATAATATCTGCCACTCAAACTCACTAACATTTAATGGTGTTGAGTATGTAAGGTGTCCAGCCATGTATTGGTACCCAGGAGATATGGATGATCTGATTTATTTCCCTTCTACTCTTCTTCCTAAGAGTAGGGTCCTAGAAAAGGGGGTGGGGAGGGAGGTTGGAGAGAACAAGCCTTGTCACAGATTTCAAAATTTGTCTGGGGCTAGTCCCACTGACTCTTATTGCCTAATTGGCATGTAAAACTACTAAATAGGGAAATATGAAGACAACAATCTTTCTAATTATATTAGTTTATTGGGACAACCTAACAGGCATATACAGTGCCTTTGTGCAACTTCAAACTGGTACCTGCATTGAGGGGTATCAACTTTTTTGGGTATACGGCTTACCAATCAGACTGTGCCTTTGGGCGCATCTGAAAAACAGCCATTTACTGTAAATGCAGCCCTGAGCCAGGCTGCCCAGTCCTGAGGAAAAGCACTGGCCAGTTGTCAGTCCCCATTTGACCACTCAACTACTTGCCCCTGAGTGATATACTACCTGCCCAACCATGAGATAGGGCACCAACCCAAGAGACAACAATCTGTAGTAAACTTGAGCCAAGTCATTAAATATAGTAGAAATTTTTTTGGGGGAAAATTTACTGTTTAAGTCAAAAGGCCTGGTTCAAATCACTTCCACTACTAAATATTGTAACCTAGGATAGGCTTATAAGACAGATAAACACTCCAGTGCTGTTTTTTCATCTATAAAACAATGATAAAATTATTTAATTATATATTGCTGGATTAAAAAATCACCCTAAAATTCAGCAACTTAAAAAGAATAAGCATTTATTATCTCATTTAGTTTCTGTGAGAAGATTGCAGGAGCAAATTAACTGGCCGGTTCTGACTCAGGATCTCTTATGGGGCCATGGGCAAGATGTTGGTGAGTCAATGAATGTGATACAACACAGTAATAGAACAAAAACAAAAACCCATTATTCTCTCAATAGATGCACAAAAAAGCATTTGACAATTCCAACATGCTTTCATATTAAAAACACTCAATAAACTAAGAATAGAAGGGAACTTACTCAACCTGATAATGGATATCTAAAACAAAAAAAAACCTCTCCAGCTAATATCATATTAATGTTGAAAGACTGGATGTTTTCCCCTAAAGCTCAAAAACAAGATAAGGATATTGCTCTTGTAAATTTTAGTTGGCATCACTTAAAAGGATCCAGCCAGAGCAGTTACTCAAGAGAAAGAAATAAAAGCCATGTAGATTGGAAAGGAATAAATAAAATCACTATTGATATGTGACATAATTTTGGATATAGAAAATCCCAAGGAATCCACTAAAGAGACTATTAGAACTAGGCCCAACTGTGGTGTTGCAGCCAGTAGTGACACTGCTGTGGGATGCTGGAAACCATGTAGGAAGGCTCCTGGTTTGTGTCCAGTGTCTATCTCAACACATCATGATCTTGGCAGGCTACAAGGCTGGGAAAAGAATCGTGGTGAGAAGACCTCATTGAGGGTGACTTCCTCTTTCTCTCTGCCTCTCTCAGGATATAAATAAACTAACTAAAAACAAAAGCAAAAATGATTAGAACTAATAAATAAGTCCAAAAAAGTTTCAGGGTACAAGATAAAAATACAAAATCTACTGTATTTCTACACACTTGCAGTAAATAATCTGAAAATCAAATTAAAAAATTAATTCCATTTATAATAGATCAAAAGATAAAATACTTAGGAATAAATTTAATAAGACAAGTACAAAAATGCATACTCTGAAAATGAGAAAATATTACTGAAATAAATTAAAATAAATGAAAATTATCTCATGTTCATGGATCAGAAGACATATTATTAAGGTGGCAATATTCTCCAAACTAATCTATAGATTCTATGAATTCCCTATCAGAATCTCAGTTGGATTCTTTGTAGAAAATGATAAGCTGACTCTAGGAGTTTTTTGGAATTGCCTGAGACCAGAACAGCCAAAATAATTTTGCAAAAGAAGAACAAAGTTGGAAGACTCACACTTCCTGATTTCAAAATTTAGTATAAAGCAACAATAATCAAGACAGCGTGATACTTGCATAATGATAAATATATAGAGCGGTGGAACAGAGTCGGGAGTTCAGAAATATATCCATGTGTCTATGGCAACTGGTTAACGTCACCCAATGAGGGAAAGAAACAAATGGTGCCCGAACAACTGGATATCCACATCCAAAAAGATAAAGTTGTACCCTTATTTTATACCATATACAAAAATCAATTCAAAGTGGATCAAAGACCTAAGTATAAGAGTTAAAACTAAAAATATAGTAGAAGAAAACACAGGGATAAAAGTTTATGACCTTAGATTTGGCAATGGATTCTTACATATGACACCAAAAGCATGAGCCACAAGACATAAAAAGAAATAGATTCATCAAAATTAAAATATTTTATGTTTCAAAGGATACTATTTAAAAATGCAAAGACAATCCACAGAATAGGAGAAAATATTTCCAGGTCATTTATTAGAGAAGGAATTTTTATCTAGAATATATGAAGAAGACTTAAAATTCAGTAATAAAAAGCAAATTACTCAATTTAAAAAACTGGCAAAATAGGATTTGGGTAAAGGGAAGGATAGTATGGGTAAAGGGAAGAAACACTTAATAGAACCAAGAATGTAAAATTCTCTATTGAAAATGACATATATGGTAATACTCTTGATTTGATTATCATTAAATGAATAAATAAATAACATGGAAAATATCAGAATGCAAAAATATGGGCAAAAAATCTAAATAGATATTCCTCCAAAGGAGATAAAAAAATAGAAACTCATGAAAAGATACTTAACATCAGTCATGAAGGGAAATGTAAATCAAACAACAATGAGATGCCACTTCATACCCACGAGTATGGCTGGAATGGAAAAAGCTCAGATACAACACCTGTTGATCAGTATGTGGAGAAATTAGAAACCTCCAATACTCTGAGTAGGGATGTAAAGTGTCCAAGTCATTTCAGAGAATATATGGAAGTTCCTCAAGTTGTTTGACACAGAGTTACCACATGGCTCAGGAATTCTACTCTTAAGTATGTACCTAAGAGAAATTACAACATATTAAGATAGCGTTTGATCTATTATAAATAGAATTAATTTCTCAATTTCATTTTCAGATTGATTGCTGTGTGTAGAAATACAGTAAATTTTGTATTTTTATCTTGTACTCTTTGTATCTACACATATGAATTTTTATAGAAGTATGAGTCATAACAGTCCACAATCAAAACCAATTGAACATCCATAAATTGACAAATGGATAAACAAAATATGTATACATACAATGAAGTATTATTCAGCCATGAAATGAAACGAAATTCTGAATATGTGCCATGACAAGAATAAACTTTGAGAACAGTATGCTAAATATAAGAAGTCAGTTACAAAACCCCACATGCTATATGATTTACATGATTTTATGATTTATATTTATATGGAATTTAAATTGAATGTGAATTTGCCCACAAGAGGCAAATCTACAAAGACAGAAAGCAGTTTAGTGGTTGTTTAGGGCTGGAGGAGCTGGGGAGATGAGGAGGTGGTGACAGCTAAAGAGTGTAAAAATTATTTGTGAGGTGAATAAAATGTTCTAAATGTGACTGGATGATGGTCACACATATTCGTGAATATACTAAAAAAAAGTGAATTGCACCCTTTAAATGGGTCAAATGTATTTGAATTATATTTCAATAACACTCTTATAGGAAAATAGATGTGGGAGTGGTTGCAGTTATTTGAGAGCTTGACAGAGAGTAGAGGATCCACTGCCAAGTTGTTCCTGCTGTTGTCAGGAGACTTCAGTTCTTCATTGTGGAGATTTCTCCAGTAGACCACTGAGTGTCCTCACAATATGACAGTTGACTTCCTGTAGAGGGAGTGACCCAAGAGAAATGAGGCCAAATCACTTCTTTTTCTCCCCCTATGGAGCATGTGTGCTCACCAGAGATAGAGGAAAAGTAAGAAAGCAACCCCCAGGGAGACTGCAATCCCTTCTCCTCTGTTCTCCGTTGAGTATTTTGGGTATGCATGCATGTGCACCTGGCATGTTTTTCAAGCTGTTGAGTCTAGGACTTGAACAGTACAGTTGGCTATAGGATCTAGCTGGATGTGGAATCCAGCTGCCTTAACCACCACTGCACCTGCTGACCAAAAGCCACAGTTTCCATGACTTAACCTTGGAGGCTCCACTTCATCATTTCTGCAGATTTCTGGTGACTGTACAGGTCAGCCTTCTTCAATGTGGGAGTAGCTACAGAAGGGTATGGTTACCCAGGGGTGAGAATCATCTGGAGCCACTCGGAGGCTAGCTACCACAGATACCTGCCTCAGAGTGTAGAAATCATTGTCAAATGAGGTAATGAGTATAAGCTGTTTATAAACATTAACCTGCTATATAAATATTAAATATTACTCATTTTATTATTGACCTGGATTAACTGGCCAAAGCTAATTGCAGTTTGCTTATTAATGTTTACTGTCATAGTTGCTAAAAATTCTTACAATGTCCTAGAATTCTGCAACCATTGGCAACGTAGAGGCATGTTTTTAAGATTATGTGTTTCTATCGGCGTTTAGCTGACAAGAGGAAACATAGATATGAGGAAAAACCTGGTGGTGCTAGGATTTTCCAGGAGTGGGGTCCAAAGGACGAGTTTTAGCTCAATTCTGTAGCCCTGTTGTCAATTCAGCACTTCATTTATCTCCTTCATTATGTGGGCAGGAAAGAGGCGACAAGGTCTGATATAATATTAACAAAAAAAGGGGGAATGAAACTCAGGACTGGAACCCAAGAGAAAACCCTTAAGTTTCTTTGGATGTTTGTTCTAGGAAAGGCACTTGGTACCCCAAATTGGGTGGGATCTGGTAGAGCTTTGGGCCAGCTCAGGGGTGCGGTTTCAGACAGGATGGAGAAGAGGGTGTGGTAGAACTGTGGCCAGCTGGCTGTAAGCAGCCAGCTTCCCTACCCTTCAGCCACCCCGCCCTCCTGTGTTGACAGCTGCAGAAATATGGCCCTCTCCAGCCTCTGAGCCCAGGGCAGCAGTGGACTCCAGGCTGTGTTCTGGTTTCCCTGGTTATGACCCTCTCACAAGCAGCACACAGAGTCTAGGGTCAACGTGGTTATGAGACTGCAATCACAGAGTTCGGTTATTTAGATGACTTCCCTACCTGGCCTGGTGCGTCTTTCCAACTCTCTGAGTCTAATCCTTTCTTGATTTCAAGGGACTTCATTAGGAAAATCTATTTTCTCACTCAATTAGCCACATTTACCCCTTCAGCTATCTAAGAAACCAATTCTCTCACCTGCCTAGCTATTTCTGTCATAATTTTACAAATATTGATTAACATCTGTATTAGTTGTCTCCAGAATGTTCAGGAGTCTTATCACATTAATTGATGAGACCTGTAGTAATGCTGTCATCATTCAGAGGCTGATGGGGACATGAAAGATTGGCCAATTTATCTGGTAGCACACTGCTAGGAACTAGCTCCTAAGCCTGGGTTCTCTAGGTTTTTGCCTGACTCTGGCTGTCTTTCCTTACATCCCCAAATGCCAGGGTTTCCCTTAACCCATAGCATCTCTGCTCTTTCTTGAGGAAGAGAGTGACCTGCTACAAGCAGTCACATAGAAATAGACAATGCTCGTACAGGTTTGAGAGGCCATTCTCCATAACACCCTCTCTGGTTTGGGTCATTCTGAGGAACTCCCATCTAGCCCCTTTAGAAGTTAAGAAGAAGACAGAGAGAATCTTGGGATTAGACAGAGACAACTGCAAAATGAATTTATAGTAACTCAAGATTAAGGTCAGCTCTGAAAGCTCCAGAGAAGCTCAGGAGTCATTTCTACACCTGGTGGCTCCTCCAGTTTAGGCTTGCTCAGAGTGGATATGGGTGGGTTTGATATCCATCCTCACATGGATTCCTGCCTTGTGATGGGATAAAACTGGACCATCCTCTGTGGGCATATGGAGGCAGGAGGGGGGACACAGATACGTCTTTTGTAGGGATTGAATCACTCTTGTGACTCTCCTTAGCACCAGCATAAATTGTCACAGAACAAATAATCAATATATGCTTTTTAAGTTTAATTGAATTGCAGGCTAGCTTTGTAGTGCAGTGGTTAAGTGCGGTGCATTGGGAGCCGGATCCCACATGACTGACTCACATGGTTCAAGTCTTAGCCCCAGTGACTTGAAAAACATGCTGGTACATGTGTACACATTACCAAAATCCTGATGGGATGGAGAAATGAAGGGAAGAAGATTATATTTTATAATATTACATTATAAGATCATATTTTTTTTTCTATGCAAAAATGTGCCATGACTTTTCTGACAACCCAATAGCATGACTAATGCATCTTTATGGGGGTGTTTCTTTTTCTCTGGCAAACATGTATGCCTTCTAGCAACTAAAAAAAATAATAATTGAATTGTAACCAATATTTTCTCTCATTTCCCCCTTTCAGTAAACCTATACTATAAATAACATACACACTTAAATTCTTTCTCTTTCTTCTCCCTTCACTCTCCCTTTTTCTTCTTCCTATTCTTTTTTCTCTTTTTTTGTTCCTTACCTCTTTTTATACCTCCATAACATTTCAGAGTGCCTTCCAGCCTTCCAAGCCTTACACAGGGAAGGGAAGAATACAAATAAATGATGAGCATCTCCAAAATAATCTTATTAGATTTGTAAATTTCACCACTTTTACTCATAATGCATATCAGATATAAATTATCATTAATTTATTCCACCCCAAAGCCTAGTGTTGGTTCAATTTTATTTTTCTACTTCTTGCATTCATTAAAAAGCTGTTTATTCAGAGCCCTCCACATTCACCCCTGGGGGGAGGGATGAGAAGGAAGAAACAACACAACCTCTGGTTTTCTGGGTGGCCCGAGAGATTGTTAGGGTGGTCTCTGCCATATGTTAGGGTGGCCTTGGTTGTGGGCTGTGAAAGAATTCACAAACTCAGAGAGAAAACAGATAGAAAAGAATTTATTCACTTTCTGATAGCCAAAAAGGGCTGGACACAGAGCGTTATATCTGTCCCAAGGGTGGAGGCAAGGAGCTTTCATTGGGATTTAAGGAACGGGGAGGGGGGCTGTGGTTGGGTAATTAGCGCGATCCATCTGTTGGTCCTTGGGTTGTTTTGTTGTTATCTCTGGCTGTCATACGTGGCTGCTGTAGTCTGCCGCATATTCTGTCCTTAGATTTGGTGCCAACGCTGTTGGGATATTAAAATCTTTATGTCTGAAGTAAAAACTTAGAAAATACAAGATCAGTCATCGGCAATGAAGTCAAGGACTAACTAACTAACCAACTAAGGGAAGAAAAAATGAGGAGGAGAAAGAATGTTTGAAGCACCTGGGAGTTTTTAGAGGGGCCTTTCCAACGAAAATATCTCAGGTGCCAGCAAGACACTGAGTTAACCCTTTTTCCTCCCTAAGGTGCTTGGGAAAACATTTCATTCTTTTACAGACCTCCAGGGAATTAGCTGTCCACATCCGTCACTCACTCGGTGACTGAGCTACTTTGGTAAGCTGCAAGTATTCAATACATAGTTCTCTGACCACTTCCTCCTGGCACTTCTTTTACTTTGTCCCTTTTAATTCAATTCTGTGATTTAAGCAAACTCTTCTACTTTCTGGAAGTGTAGTTTCTTACAGTAACAAGTACCAGTGGCTTAATATCCAGGGATGATTTCAAAATGAATTAGATCACACTGCGTACTGACAATGTGAATCTCTGCCAACGCGGGGACTTTAAGGAAAAAGTGTAATTGGGCTATTAGCCCAAGGGAAGGGTACACAGGGAATCTCTTGACCAAGTTCCACAGTTTTCTTTGAACAATTTACCCAAAGCTCTTCAACATGGAATGCCATAGTGTCGCCCAACAATTCCTGCATCTGTCTGCTTGGAGAGGAGAAGGCACTGAAGTGATGCAACATCTGTTCTCCGACTCCATCAGGAGAAGTTGCTCTTTATGGCAAGTGGTAAAGAAATCAAACCACTGGAATGAAAACACAGCTCTCGATGTGATACTCGTGCTCAGGGAATGGGTGTTTGAAAACTTATACTTGGCAACTGAGTGAAAAGCAGCCGTACGTTATTGTATTATAAAATATGTGATTCTGAAGAACAGAAGGGAGGATGTCTATAGGACGAAGAGAACGGATAGCACCAAGTGGATTTGAATATCTTTCAGAGTCCTCTGGGGAGGATTTTTTTTTAGAAGACAGAAAAGCCCAAGAAAACAGTTCCCTGCGTAAGAAAACAATGTGGTTCTAATAACCTAAGAAAAGCCAATCTTGATCCCAGAGAAAGCAAGGAAGGGTAGAAAGAAAGTAACGTGGCAGGGCCAAATGTTGCTTTGAAATGATCTCAAGTGGAAAATTCGCCAGACAACCAGTGAAAAGGATGGAAAAAATATTAAAATAATTTGTTGAGAAAACCAGAGAAGCCAAAGCAAGAAATGAAATGTAAAAAGAAACAGAAAAAATACAAGGTATTATTAAATACTTCAAACATAAATGAGAACTATGGAAAAACATTATTCTTTGTAAGTGAAAAACAGATAGCTAAAAATACAGGATAATGAAATGCCAGAGATTAAAATAATTTTAAGTTGTGAAAGTAACTTCTCACATCTAGTCTCCCCAACCCATACCATTTTGTAAGGATTTTGAAAAGCATTTTGGTGCATTTTTTTCTAGACTTGTTTTATATAGCCCTTGAAATATAGCTAGTTGAAATTGAGATGGTGAGTGCATTCATGAGAGAGAGAAAAAGAGAGAAAGAGGGAGAGAGAGAGAAAGCATCTCTCAGGGGGGTGTGATCACACCACAATCCTTTTTCTCCCATTTCCCTTTCCCATCAGGAATCTAGGCAGGCACATATACTCAACTGGCATGTTTTTCAAGTTGCCAGGGGTTCGAACCCCAGTCAGCTGTATGAGATCTGGCTCTCAATTCACAGTGTTTGATCACTGTGCTATACGGCCAGCCCCCTGTTGAAATTATATTTTGGGATAATTTTGTTAAAGACATTATATTATTTTTTAACTTAATTTAAAAATTTTAGAAGAATCATTTTATTATTTATTTTATTTTATTTTATTTGACCAGAGGGAAAGAGAGAGAGAAAGTGAGAAAGCACGCTGCCAGGTCTAGGACTCAAACTGCAGTCAGCCATATGGGAGTCCAGCACCCTTACCCACCACACCACCTTCAGTCCCAAGACATTATATTATTAAGATTAATTTTATCTATTTATTCTTAAAACTTTTTAATGTGGCTACTAGAAAATTTTATTTATTTATTTTTGGAGAGGTTTTTGCTATAGGGTGCGTGCACTCGCCAGACAGAGAGAGAGAGACAAAGAGACAGAAAGCGAGAAATCACCCCCCAGGGGGTTGGCCACGCTGCAATCCCTTCTCTTCCTTTCTCCTCTTGGGATTTCGGGCACGCACGCACACGCGCCCGGCGTGAGTTTTAAGTCACCGGGTCCAGGTTGCAAACCGTGGTCGACTTCATGGGAGTTCAGCCACATAGCCATTACGCTAACTGCTGGTATCGCTACTAGAAAATTTAAAATTTCTTTTTTTTTTTTTTCTTTTTCTGGAGAGGTTTTTGCTATAGTGCGCGTGCGCTCGCCAGACAGGCAGAGAGAGACAGAGAGACAGAAAGTGAGAAATCACCCCCCAGGGGGGATGGCCACGCCGCAATCCCTTCTCCTCCATTCTCCTCTCGGGATCTTGGGCACGCACGCACACGCACCCGGCGTGAGTTTAAGCCACCGGTTCTGGGACACGAACCGCGGTCGACTACGTGGGAGTCCAGCGACATAGCCATTACGCTAACTACTGGTCCCAAAAATTTAAAATTTCTTGAATGGTTCAGATTAATTTCTTTGGGACAGTATTGTTCTTTTTATTTCTATACATAATAATTAGGAAATCCTTGCTAACCTAAGGTAAAGGGAACAGAGAAAGATCATCTGAAATTAATAAATTTAATTGGGAATTAAAATTTCATAAGTAGCTAAAAGATTATGATGATAATTTCTATCTTGAAAATGTAAAAATTATAAAATAATTTTATTAAAAATATTTTAAATACAATTCAAATTATATTGTATTTGCAATGTTACACCAATTCTTGGAAGAAAATGTCAATAACTAGTGATTTGTGGTAGGGTGGAGAGACAATTTTTCTTGAAGAAATTGAAAGCTTAATACTCTACCTTTCATTTCACACTTGATTTTTCTGTAAAACAATCATAAAGAGAAACATTTTTGCAAAAACATTTGTGGAGTTGGTCAGTTCCTTCAATGGCCTCTCATAGCACTTCAGCATTTGCATTTCTCCTCTTCTCATCTTGCCAATTTTCTTTTCAAATTTTGTACTGATCTAACTTTCTAGATTCTCATTTGCTAGTAGCATTGCATGTGATTTGTGCCGCTCTCCAAACTCCCTCTCTTTACGTTATGAAATCTAGGAGCAGTGGGAACTTCCATAGTGAAATAAGTAAGTCAGTCACATGGACCTGGTGGCTTGAAAAATATACTGGGTACATGTGCATATGTGCCCAAAATTCTGAGAGGAGAATAGAGGAAAAGGGATTGCAGTGTGGTCATCCCCCCGGGGGGTGATTTCTCACTTTGCCATTCTCAGTTTTTCTCTGTTTCTCTCTGGTAAATGCACATGCCCAATGGCAAAAACCTAAAAAGAAAAAAAAAATCAAAGGTACAAATGAATAGAGAATATTTATAAAAATTGTCATATGTAAGATCATTTGTTTTTTAAAGTCTTGGGTATTTTTTTGTGACAAATCATTTATTTATATCCAACTAAATATTGTCTACTAACCTGTGTCAAAACAAAGTGTTCATACTTTACTTGATTCTTTTAGCAAGTCCTTTTAACTTAAGATCAGTTTTAAAATCTTTAATTTGATTGTTTTTCACAAAATATTGCAGAAATAATTGAATCCCTTGTGGAACTCCCTCATTTCTTGCTAACCTCTATTACTCCCCTTCCCATAGAAAGAAAAGCCTCTTCTTCATGCTTCTGACTATCATTCCCATGTGCGTTTTTATTGTTATTTATTTAAAATTTATTATTGTTATTTTTTAGAATTTTACCAGAGGGCATGCATGTTCTTTTATTATTGAATTATATAAGCATTTCATGTTTTCTAGACATTAATGTTGTGTTGATTATATGTATTAAAAATATAGCCTTTATTCTGTGAAGTCATTCCACTTTGTTTTCATGTACATAATAGAACAGATCTAATAAAAAAGTTAATAATTTTTTTTACGTAAAATGCTTTTTCACATAAAATGCTTATTTTTTGTCTTAAGATCTCTCTATTCTAAGGGCATGAAGATATTCTCCCAATTTTCTTTTAAAATTTATGTAGTTTTCTTTTCTGATTTATGTTTTAATCCATTTGGAGTTAAAGTCTGTGACTGGTAAGGGGGAGATATAATTTTATGGGTACTCAACTGTATCAGGACCATTTATTAAATATACCATCTTTCTCCATTGCTTGTTTTAAAGATCACTTCTCTCATATTTTAAGTTTTAGTTAATATGAGAGTCTATTACTGAACTGTCTGTTCTGTCCTATTGGTTTATTTACTCAGCCCTTACTAATACCCTATCTTAATAATTCTGCTTTATAAAAGTCTTGATCTCTTCCAGAGCAAGGCCTGTCTCTCACTTGATCTGCTTTAGTAGTATCTTACCAATTTTGTGCCTATTTCTGTTTCATGTGAATTTTGAGATCAAATAAATACTACTGAACCTTGAACAATGCAGGTTTGAACTGTGTGGATATATATATATATATATATATATATATATATATATATGCAGAAGGGTTTTTTTTTAATTTTTAATTTGTGACAATTTGAAAAAAATTGCAGTTGAGAGAAATGAAAACACATGTAAACATGTAGTATTAAGTCATAATGTATAAAATTAACTATAGTACCTACTGTACTGTAAGAATTTCATAGCCACTTCCTGCTGCTATTGTGGCGAGCTCAATTATTGAATGATGCGAAAAATCTCCATGCATCAGTTCAGCTCTCCAGTAAATTGTGTATCACGATAAGAAGTGATCTCTTGTGGTTCTTCTTCATCACATTTAGGGCAATATCATAAATCTTGACTAATGCCACGAGACCCATTTACAGGGCTCTGGTGATGCTGAAGTGCTCCCAAGAAGCAGAGAAAAGTCACAACGTTACAAGAAAAAGTTGAATTCCTTGTTATGTACTGTACCTGGAGCCCAGCAGCTGCAATTGCCTACTGTTTCAACAGTGGGCTATTAGTAGTTGAGTGTTTTGGGAGTCAAAAATAACATGTGAATTTTTGACTTGGTGTGGGGATTTGGTGCCCCTAAGCCCTGCATTATTCAAGGGTCAACTGTATTCGAATGGAATTGCAATTCTTTTATAAATTTATTTAGGGAGAATTGATGCCTTTTCAGTTGATTTTTCCCAACATAGACATGTTTTATTTGTTCACGTATTCAGGTCTTATTTCGTGCTTCCACTTTGTAATTTTCTCAATAAATTTTGTACACACTGTTTATTAGATGTCTTGACATCGTAAGGTTTTTGTTGATTCTGTAAATTGGATTTGTTTCCATTAAATTTTAAAATTGTTTACTACTTATTTATAGGCATCTATTGATGTTTAAAAACTTTATTGAGATATAATTCACTTATCCTACAATTCACCCATTTAAAGTGTACTAACTATTCAATGGGGAATAGTTTAGTATATTCAAAAATACATGCAACCATCTCCACAGTTAATTTTAGAACATGTTCATCACCTCAAGAGGAAATCTAGCATGCTTTAGGTTTCCTCATCCTCTTCTCCTTCCTCACTCCTCCAGCTTCAAGCAGCCACTGAAGTACTTTCTGTCTCTATGTTCCCCTAGTCCAGATTTCACGATGGAGCTACGTGCTATATGGTCTCTTCTGACTGCCTTCTTTCCATAGCACAGTGTTTTAAGGTTTTTCCATGTTGTAGCATGTATTAGCACTTCGTTTCTGAATAATATTGCATTGGATGGATATTGATTTTTATATGTTTCCTTTATTTCCAATAACATTGCTGAATGCTTTCATTAATTTTATTAGTACTAATTTTCTATGGATAATTTTATCCTGTGCCAGTAAGGACCATTTTGAAAATTCCCTTTTATACTTCCTTTTTTTTGATTTAAAAAAAAAATCACCAGAGGGCATCTTCACACACCAGAAAGGGGTGGTGGTGGTGGGGAGGAGCCACTCCCCAATGGGGTATGGTTATGCCATCTCTTCTCCATTTCTCCATCCTGTTGGGATTAGGGGCACTTACATACATGTGCCTGGTATATTTCTCAAGCTGCCACAATGGGATGTAAACAATGGTCATCCATGTAAGATCTGGCTTCCTTAGGCACTAGGCTATGGGGCCAGCTCTATATATCTTCTTTTTCCTCATCCATGTTTTATTTCATCAATTAGGATTTCTAGTACTGAACAGAATGTCAAACCAAGAATCCCTGTGTTATTCCTAATTTTAATGTAATTGGTTTTAAGATTTTACTATCAGGGCCGACTCTGCAGCCTATTGGTTAAAAGCACCATGTACCACATGGCCAACTGTGGTTGGAATTCTGGCCCTGGCGGCTTGAAAACACACTGGGTGCATGTGTGTGAGTACTCAAAAATCCCAACAGGATGGAGAAATGGAGGAGAAAGGATGGCAGCCTTATCTTGCCTCACAGGGAGATGCTTTCTCCTCCTCACCAACCCCTTTGACTCTCTGTCTCTCTCTGATGGGTGCATATACCACCTGGAGACTAAGAAAAAAGATTTTACCATCAAATATGATGTTATCTGTATTATATTTGTGAACTCACTTTTTTTTTTTTTTTTTGATTAAGAACATTGTATTTTGGGAACCAGCAGTTAGAGTAATGGCTATGTCGCTGGACTCCCACATAGTCGACTGTGGTTCACGTCCCGGACCCGGTGGCTTAAAACTCACGCCGGGCGCGTGTGCGTATGTGCCCAAGATCCTGAGAGGAGAATGGAGGAGAAGGGATTGCGGCGTGACCATCCCCCCTGGGTGGTTATTTCTCGCTTTCTCTCTCTCTGTCTCTCTCTGTCTGTCTGGCGAGTGCATGCACCCTATAGCAAAAACCTCTCCAAAAAAAAAAAAAAAAAAAAAGAACACTGTATTTTAGGTCAGCTGCAGGGATGCAGTGCTAGTGCAATGCTCCTTGATGCTGAAGCCATATGGGAAGATCCCAGATTTGTGTCTGGAGGGTTCCCTGTGCATACCAGGTGCCCTTCATTCTGTGATCTAAACTGACTGAGGCCGAGGTGGAGAATGGGGTAGATACTCTGTTAGAAGTGACTTTCCCTCTCCCTCTCTCTCTCTCTAATGGAAGAAATCAAAGTAAACTAGAAAAAGAACATTATACTTTATTCTGGGAGAGATGTTTTTCATGAAAAAGTTGAATTTTGATTATTTTGCATCTGTCGATATAATCAATTTATATATTAAATTTATAATCAATTTAACCACTTAATGTGGTGTGAAAGTATTTCTGATTTGAATTCTACTTGATTAAATAATTCTTCATTAGTATTCATTCAGCATCTTCAATTGCTCAATATTATTGATGGATACCTATTATGTCAGGTGCTATGTTAAATATCCAAATACAAAGATGAATAACACACAGTCTCTTTCTTCAAAAAAACCTATCATTTCCTTAGAAAAGCAACAGTTTACAGAAGGTAAAGGGGCAAGTGAATAACAAGTATTCAGTGTTTACTATGTGCCAGGTACTCTTTTAGGTACTTCAGAAATCTATTCTGATTCTCCAGATAGCTCTGTAAGATACATATGATGATTTTACCCATTTTATAGATTAGATAGCTGAGTTTTCCAGAATTCAATAATTTTCTCAAAACCATGATTTGAACCAAGAATTTCTAGGATTAATACCCAGGCTCTTGCAGTATCCCAGAGGCAAGTGTCATAGTTGCTGTGAACAAGGAGAACCATTTTAAATTAGGGTGGTCGAAGCTTTGTGATTTCTAGAAACTACTGGATTTAAACAATCCCTTCAGCGGTGTATAGGTGTGGGATAGAGAGGGGCAGTGGCTAGCAATTGAGGCAGAGAAAAACGGGGAAAGTGAGCAAAGGTAAAGTGTCATGAAGCAGAAGATATAGCTCAGGGATCAAAGGGTAAACCAGTTGCTTGTGATGTGTAGATTGTATAAGATGGTGTTGGAAACATGTTGGAAGATTATCACATGAGAAGTGTTGTGATAACATGCAGGACAGATTGGAGTAAGCAAAGTCAGCATCTCAAGCAGGGGGCCATTGTCGTAGTTAAAGCGAGCAAGAGTAAGAACTTTTCATTTGCTCCTCACTGATCTTAAGATGGAGTCCATCCAAATGATTCCCTGGCTAACCAACTTCATCCCACCTGTTGCCCTTTCAGGTCAGCTTCATTGGCTTCTCTCAGTTTCTTAAACCTGCTCTGCTCCTTCTGACCAAATCGTCTTTGAATAAATTGTCTCATCAATAAGTAACTGTCTTCCTCTGAGCAGGCCATCTCTGTTTGTCTAACCAACTTCTGATACTTCATGTCTTATACCTTGATTGTATTCTTCTCTTTCAGAGCACTTTTTCAATTTGTAGTTATATATTCATTGGTGTTTTCTGGAGCAATGCTTATCTTCTACCAGATTATAAATTCTATTGCTGGAGCAGGGGCAGTCTATGTCTGTTTTTTTTTTTTTTTTTTTTTTTTTTACCTTGTTCTTAGAACAAAGCCTGGCAAAGGTATTTAGTACATATTTGTTAAGTGAATAAATAAAAGAATGATTTTTCCAAACTAATGATGATGAAGAAAGGGGGAATAACAGGTAAGAAGGAAAGGAGCCTGCAATGGCTTTTAGAAAGAAAAGTTGACTTGACTCAATGATTGACTAAACGTGCGGATGAGAGATTCTCAAGTTCAACCCCAAAATGACTAATTAAGAGAGGAGTCATATTATTAACAAAAACAGGGAATCTAGAAAGATAACAAATTTAAATTTAGACATATGAAATCACTATGATGGCTTTGGGGAATGTCCTGTTGACATTTCAGGTCAGAGTAGTTATATATGAAGATACTGATTTTGGGGCATGCATTCAGAATGACACAACCATCCATTTAAGAAAGTGAATGTAATTATCAGGGGAAAGAGAATAAACAGGAGCTCTGAACTGAATCTTGACAAATGTCTCTCTCTTTCTATTTTTATTTTGGTTATTGTTATTTTAATTCACCAGAAGGTATACATGCTTGCCAGAGAGAAAGAGGGACAGAAACCACCCATAAGGAATGGTCATGCCATAATCCACTTTCCTCCATTTCTCCCTCCTCTCAGGATTTAGGACATGCACATACATGCCCCTGACATGTTTTCTAAGCCCTTGGGTCTGGCACAGTTGGCCATGTGGGATCTAGTGCCTTAATCACTAGGCCATTGGCTGGCTCAGAAAATATCTATATTAAGGAGACAGTAAAAGGAAAAGGAGTTGACAAAGGAACATAGGACTGAACAGAGAGACAGAGATATAAAGGTTATGCACAGCCACAGAAGCCATGGAAGAAGTATATTCTACTGGATGGAGTATCAACAATGCAGAGGAAGGATGAGGATCAAAAATTAGGCATTTTTCTTTAAACAACTCGATCTTTAGAAGTGATGCTACTATAGAGTCTGAGATGGGACAAAATAGTGATTTCAGGAAATGTAGAGACTGCTTGTTTAGATAATTGATTTAAGAGGAATGGCAATGGAAAGAAAATAATAATAATACAATTATAAATAGAGTGAATAGTGAACAAAACACCATGGAACATTTCTCCAATCAGTAGAAGTCTTCCCATGCTCATAAGCAGAGCAGAAAAATATGTGAAGAGGAGAAATTGAAGGTGCCATTGAATGGAGGAAGGGGAGTGGGTGAGGGCAGCCATGCTTATTGAGGGACAGGACTCGGGAAGGGGTGATGAAGGAGGTGCTGTGGCCAGCTTCAGTACAAGAGGCTACTCTCCCTGAGAGACTGGAAGGAACAAAGTCTTTTGGGAAGGGGAAGGAAGGTGAGGAGTCAATGTTAGTCAGATAGGATGTTATCATTTCTCGTTAAGACTGCTGAAGATGTTGAGGTGGGAAGAGGAAACTGAGACCTTGAAGGAAGTGGAGTAAGAGGAGAAAGGCCTGCACATCTTAAATGTTTTCCACTTGCACAAGTTCAGACTGAGAAAAAAGAATGAGTCTTGCCCTGGAACACACTTCCTGTCTGGAGGCCAGTAGTGACACAGCCTACTTAAAGGGCTCTGGAAGCCACAAAACCCAAAAAACCAAGAATCAAGAACCAAGCAGGCCCCCAGACATACCACTCCAAGAGCTGTGCGAAGAGGCTCTTTCCTTGCACACAGGTGGTCCTGGGAGACATATTTGCAATCTACAACCCTGCCCTTGGCCCCAACCAGCTGCTGACCTTTCCTTTGGGCTGTGAACTCTACTGCGTGGTCAACACCAGGGCAGCTTGATGCCAGTTGTGAAAATCCCATACATTTCTTTCTATAACAACTTCAAAAGGGCTTTCTCAAATATGATCTCATCTCATTCTCAAGGTACCATGACACTGTTGTCTCAATTTAAAGATGCCAATTATCAAGTGTCTTGAGTGAGGCCGTGCAGCTACTATGTATCTAGATCTTTTGATTCGAAAGCACCAGCTCTTTCAGCCATCCCCTCGTGTATAGCTTGCCAAGGGTGCTGCTTCCTTCTGTGAGTCAGGAAGCCATCCCCATGTCTACTAGAAAGAACAATAGTGCCTGTAATGCAAGTCTTCTTATGGAAATCTAAGCACGGCAGGCAATTCACGTGTGCTTGGTGGTAATGGTGGTGGTGGTGGTTGGGACACAGACAGGAAGGAGAAATGCCTATAGTTATACTTGTCAACCTTAAGCAAACCTCACTTTCTCAAACACACAGGGAAGCAGCCTTCCTCCTCCTCCTACATCTTGGAGGTGTGCAGGTCAGTTCCCAGGGAAGGGAACAGACCAGATGTGTAGCCATGGGCCAGTAACTATGTCTCTTGAGCTTGGGCTTCCTTTCCTGGAAAGTGATGAGGTTGCATTAGATGAGTCCTAAGTGCTGACTAACTTGCATAGTCTCTGAGTCTAGGATTCTTAGGAAAATAGAAACCATTAGAGCAGGAACAGAAAAGTTTCTTCCTGGAGACTGACTTCCTGTTCAAGATCTTTTCTGCTTTACTGCAAAGTCAATGAAATCCTTAATCTGTTTATGAAAGAGCATTTTCTTATTTATTTCTTATTTTTTATGCATTCAATTGCTATACATCATTTAGCTTATAGAGAGAATTTGTCCAACATGAAATACACCTCAGACCAATCCAGTTGAGAATACTATACACGTTGTCATCAACAGGTAATAAACCTTTTCTGTGTCCCACAAATGTCTTCCTTCTCTATTAGTCTCCCTAATTTCCTTCCCTACACTCTTCCCCGCTCCCACCCTCCTTCCACACTGTCTCCAGTGTGAAAGAACACTTCATTGGGAGTAGATGATGCCTCTGTGCTCTTTACAAAATGAACAAGTTATCTGACCAACCAGTTATCCAACTAATCAACTAACTAACCAATGAACTAACCATCAAATCGACTAACTAGTCAACTAATGAATGAACTAGCTGGCTCACTAACTAACCAACAAGTCAACTAATCAACTAATCAACTGATCAACCAACTAGCCAGCTAATCCTCTAACTAGCCAGCTAACTTACTAACTAATGAAAACTTGCAGGGAATCAGCAGCTAGAGTGTGAGGAATGTGCCACTGCACTTATCCTCTTCCTTGGAGAACACTGAAAGGAGGCTGAAGCTTGAACGGCTGGATGGCAGCCCTGAGACGTTTCCTGACCCAGACCTGCAGCTGCCAGTGCTCTGCTTGGCTTACCAGGCACAGGCGATTTCGGTTTCATGTGGCTGTGCCAACTCTGGAGAGAGGCCCCATGTGCACTTTCAGTCATGTGACCCAGTGACTCAGACCCTTTCTGGTTTGTGCTTGCCAGAGTATGGGAACCAGGGAGAAAGGTGAGAAGTGACTCTGCAGTGGCTCTCTGGGAGGGTCTGGGGTTGAGCAATACTTTGTTATTATTACATGGGCTTCCCTGAACACTTTTTTTAATGTGAGCACAATAAAATTATCCTGTAGACATAGAGTTGCCATTTGCAGATGACATTTATAGAGCTCTCTGTGTTCTATCTCCTGTCTCCAACAGTAGAGCAAGCCAAAATCATCCAAGAGGGAAAAAAAAAAAATCACATTTCACCACTTCCTTTAATGAAATAGTTTGGTATTTAACCACCTCATCACGAGAAATACTTTTTGTAGTGTCTAACCTGAATCCACCCTGCCACGTTTAAGCATGATTCCTCCTACTCTGGTAGACAGAGTGGAAATTTTGTTCCACGACGGTAGGAACAGTTAAGTAAACTTAAAAGATGTATAGTCCAACTTTATTTTCTCTTCTCTGCCACAATATTGCTGTGTGCTCTTTCTAGTTAGATTTCAAAAGTTATTGCCTTAGGAATTTTTCACTGTTGAACATCCCTCCTTCCACAGAAGAGCCCAGAACACCCAAGCTCAGAGTTTATTTTCTCATGCATTTGTTCTTGTTGACATGCCATGCTGAAAGTTCTGAAAATCAATTTCAGGGCACTGTGCTCTATATTTTCAATAAGGGTAGATTTTTCTCTTTTTCTTTTTTTTTTGGAGAGGTTTTTGCTGTAGGGTATGTGCGCTTGCTAGAAAGACAGAGAGAGACAGAGAGACAGAAAGCAAGAAATCACCCCCCAGGGGGCATGGCCATGCCGTAATCCCTTTTCCTTCATTCTCCTCTCGAGATCTTGGGCACGCATGCACACGCCCCCGGCGTGAGTTTAAGCCGCCAGGTCCGGGACTCGAACCACGGTCGACTACGTGGGAGTCCAGTGACATAGCCATTATGCTAACTGCTGGTCCCAAGGGTAGATTCTCTTTAACGCAACTGTGGTGTCATAAAAAGTGCTGAGATCTTGGAGTCTGAAGGCCCAGATTTGTCACTTAGCGGCTGTTCGTGATTCTCTGCGTCTCCTCTGGAAAACAGAGAAATGGGGCTTTCAGTCCTGCAGTCATTGTGGAAAATAACTAAGGAGATACATTGGGTTGTCAGAAAAGTCATGATACAGTTTTGCATACAAAAACAGAAAAAAATATGTCATGACTTTTCTGACACCCAATATATGATCCACTGAAGATAATGGCTGGCATTTGCCAGGCGCCTTGTAAGCACCAGTTCACATGCTCTACAGGCAAGGCCTATGTGGAAGGCCTATTTCTTTGGTTCTCTGTAAGGCCTCCGTATACGGCACTGCACTTGTCACAAGCTTAAGGAGCTCTGACCATCTACTTGGTAGCTGAGTAAAAGCAAGCTGGAAATGCTTAGCTTTTTGTTGTGGCCAGGTGAACTCTTGAGAACTTAGCTGAGGATCTACTCCAGGTAGGTCGAAGTAGATGGTGCAGGTGAGACAGGATTCCTGGACTAAGACTCTTGAGAAAAGAAGAAAATGGAGATTGTGGTCTCAAAAGAGATGTCTGGTGCAGCACATGCAAGAACAGAGACTTCAGCAATGTTCTTATTAAAAAAAAAAAAAAAAAAAAATCTGTGTCTTGTTGCTTCTCCAGCTCTCAGAGCTCACCTTTGTACTGCCCTCCCCGTATTACTGGGTCATTTCAGTAAGTCAGTTTCCGGTCCTTATCTAGGGTAGGTGGGGTTTCTTTGTGCAGGTGCTCAGTTTGATTACTCAAGAGAGTCAGACGTTATTGCTGCTAAAATAATTCCTTTTCCATGGGAAACACAGGATCTTGGCTCCCCCTGGGCTACTTCCTCCCCCCACACAAGTCAGTCTCCTGAGGTGGCTGCAGTGGTGCTCCAGTGACAGGAGGTGACACATGAAGACATTGACCTAACTTTGGTGCTCAAACAGGCATGGATTACTCAGGGATTGAGGAACCTGCTCCACCAGGGCTCTGTGGAAGGAAATGATGTTTGGGCAGGAAATGGTCTCACAGCCCTGGGATAAATTAAGACTGTAGATTACTGAGGTCCAGGGAGGGGTTTCTTTCTAAAGGGTGAGGCTTTTCTTTTTCCCACTAGGTCAGATGAATGGGGTTGGGGACTGCAGAAGGTCACATTCACTCCACAGCACACCTCCTTGGTCAAAGCAAGGGAAGTAGCTTCACAGAAGCTGCTCTTTCATTTTGAAGTCTCCGGTGCCTTGACGCAGGCTAGGACACCAGCTGGTAAAGAAATGCTGGTGTGTGGTGATCTTCATTGTGTGGAATCTCAGTTATAGAGTGCCAAGTTAAACCAATTCCTCAGGGTGTGCCACCTCTCGTTAGCAGAGTGTGAGAGGTCACATTCTGTGTTTTATTTTGCTTTGCTTTTAAAAATTGCTTTCTTTTGTCCATGAACAAAAGAGAGAGGAAAAGAGAGGAAGTCCCAAAGGGTTGTCATGCTATGATGCACCCCAAGGCTCAGCCAGCCTTGGATCATGGGCATTCAAAGAATTCTCTAGTTGTGAACCCAGAACCTTCCCATGTAGGTCAACCTCACAGAGCATTGCATGATCATTGTGCTACCATCGGGCCCCTCACGTTCTGGTTTTATTTTGGTTATTGGCCTTTCCCCTGACCTTCACTCCTGCTCTCCTTCTGTCTCCCACTTTCCTATCCTCTCCTCCACCTCAGCCTTTGATTTGCATATGGCACTCCCTAGCCTTCAGCAAGGATGTATACCCAGCATGCGGAATTGTTGAACCATGAGTACATGAATATTTATTTTCACCAAACATTGCTTGATTGCCCTCCAGAATGACTGTGCCAGTTTAATACTACTCCAGCAATGCACAAAGGAGCCTGTTTCACTGAATCTTCTCAAGCACTTAGTGTTACCTGGCTTTCTAATCTTTGTGTACTGGGTTCACTGTTTTTTTCATTTTATCCATTTCTGAATTCTAAGAAAATTATATATCTCATCTGGTACTTAATACTCATTCTCTAAGTTGTGTATTTCATGCTTTTCTCATATTTCTTTTGGATTTCTAACCTTTTCCCCTGTTGTTTCACAGAACTTTCTTGTATATGTCGGATACACAATGATCCATGTATATAGATAATATATATTTCTATATTGTTCTTACTCAATTGTGAAATTTAGATTACACTACTATCTTCACAAAGTGATTACCATTTTAATTTCTATAATGTTTATTTATGTGAGTTTTGATTTCTTCTTCTGCTTATATCGGCAGCTTATACATTCACAATAATGTGTCTTGGTATAGACCACTCCGCCCTCTTATTTTTCTTCTCACTAAAGTAGCTTAAAGAGACTTTTAAAAAAAGTTTTACATGAGCATGAGATAGAATTAATTTGTCTTAAAATTTAAAGATAGTGTAATTGGAATTCAAATTGTAAGTTGACAGTTCTTGTCTTTCAATAGTGAAAAAAATTATTCCATTGACTAGTACCCAGTGTTGATATTAAGGATTCCTGTTCCTTTTCAAGGGCTCCGTACTTTCTTTCTGGAAACTTTTAGTACCGTTATTTTTATTCTGGCTTCTTAAAACACATTTTTTTAAAAAAGAATTATTTATTTAATTTTATTTATTATTATTACTATTTTTTTTCTTTTAATTTGCTATAGGGCACGTGTGCTCACCAGAGAGAGACAGAGAGGGAAAGTGAGAAAGTTAGCCACCAGGTTTGAGACTTGAACCACAGTTAGCCTTGTGGGAAGTTCAGCACCTTAGCCACCATGGCGCTTGCTGGTTTCAACTCATTTATCTTCTTTACCTTCTGAGACTTTTTGGCATAACATCTAGGGATTGAAGATGTGTACAAATTTCCAACAATTAAGGGAACGTGAAAGGGGCCTTCAAAAGCTAAATGATGCGTGGTTGCAGCAGCAGAGGGAGGACTGAGAGCTGATGTACTGAGCTGAGCAGGGCAAAGACAGTGGAGAATATATACAGGGGGCTGTCAAGGGCTGATTTTTCTTTCTTTTTTTCTTTTTGGAGAGGTTTTTGCTATAGGGCGCGTGTGCTCACCAGGAAGACAGACAGAGACAGAGAGACAGAAAGCAAGAAATCACCCCCCAGGGGGGTGGCCATGCTGCAATCCCTTCTTCTCCATTCTCCTCTTGGGATCTTGGGCATGCACGCATATGCGCCCAGCGTGAGTTTGAGACACCGGGTCCGGTACTCAAATTGCAGTTGGCTACATGGGAGTCCAGCGACATAGCCATTACGCCAACTGCTGGTCTCAAGGGCTGATTTTTCTTATGGAATCCTAGAAGGGCTTCACACTCTAAATTTAGAAAACTCAACAACTGAATTTGATGGAGGGCAAGAGTCAGATATGGGCTGAAATGCCCACTTCTCCACACTGAGTTCATGGGAGAAGGATTGTGTCTCTCTGAAGAAATAGAACAACCTGTTCTTAGTGTTAGGCTCCACTCCCTGTCATCCTGCAATGGAGCCCAAGAGTCAACAAGGCCTGGCAGTGTACTCCAAGTGCACAGTCAGCTTTCCAAACACCACTCAATAGGTATTTGTGGAAATTGTGATACATGAAAGCAAGACTTAGAAAAAGAAAAATGACACCACGGGAAAACAAGAGTTAACTTGTATGGAACTTGAACCAAACATCTGTGATGGGCAAGTGTGTGTGCATGTTCAAAGTTGTGAAAGGAGAGAGAGAGATTGGAGAAGAACGGATTGAAGCATGGTCATCCCTCACAGAAATATTTTCTCACTTCCCTCTCTTTGTATTTTTTCAGAAAGTACATGCACTCTCTGTTAAATTAAATTTAAAAAAAAAGAAAAAGAAAAAAATAAAGAAAGGAAGAAAGAAAGAGAAGAAAAAAATAGAGAAAAAGTAAAACAAAGATGAAGTGTAAAAAAGTGAACAAAAAAGATAACACATAGAATAACCCAAGGAATCAACATCTGACAGAAGACACTAGGAGAAAGAACGACACAGAAACATTACAAGAGAATTTCCCACAGTTGAAGGATACAATACTTAAAAAGAGAAGTGTTCACCAAGTACTCACTGCAATGAACAAAACTCAGCAAATACAGTGTTATAAAATTAGGACACTAGTAATTAAAAAGAGAGATCTTAAATGTTTTTATAGGAGAAAGGAATGGAGAAATATAGGAAGGCTTCAAGAAGTTCATTGAAAATGTAATGAAATTGAATTGATTTTGGTGCAAAAATTTTTTGAAACCCACGTGTAATTTTTCCATAATATTCATCTTCCATGAATATTTTGAAGACCCCTTGTAATGCCAACCTACAGATAAATGGGTCTTCAAGATTTCTAACAGTGACAATTTTCTAACAGTAGAAAAAAAGACATTTGAGATAATCAGAAGGCTTAATCCTACATGCTTTTTGAAGAAGTCATTTGAGAAAATACTCCTGCAAAATGAGGGAGTAAAGCAGGCTAGAGGTAGATATAAGAACTGGAAACAGTTTATGCAACGTAAAATAGTAGTGAAGAGAAATGCAGGATGACTATTTTGCTGCAGGTCTAGAGAGACCAGCATAGATTTTATAGATGAAGGAAGCACTGTTTTATTCTCAGACCTTTTTTGAAGACATACAAGAGGACATTGAAAAGTTTGTGGAAAATAGAATTAAAATACAAGTTTATTGTGGTGCAAAATAAATTTGAAATGTGTGCATAGCTTTTTCATGTGGTGCATTTCCATGAACCTGTTGAAGACTGCCGCATCATTGAGCCTGCCCTGGTAACTTTTAACCTTATAAATTGTTCGCACTAGAGGTAGTTTTCATGTGTGCTAAACACGTATTTATTTGAGTCGGAATGTAAAACAATGCTCTGGAAAATCGCCAAATTAAAAAAAAAGAAAAGCTTTATAGAATTCAAGAAATAATTTCTAGAAAAATAAAAGTTACCACCAGAAGAGAAAAAAATTTTTTATAAGTTTTTGCTATAGGGCGCGTGCGCTCGCCAGACAGAGAGAGAGAGACAGAGAGATAGAAAGCGAGAAATCATCCTCCAGGGGGGATGGCCACGCCTCAATCCCTTCTCCTCCATTCTCCTCTCGGGATCTTGGGTACGCACGCACACGTGCCCGGTGTGAGTTTAAGCCACCGGGTCCGGGATGCGAACCGCGGTCAACTATGTGGGAGTCCAGTTACATAGCCATTATGCTAACTGCTGGTCCCCAGAAGAGAAAAATTTTAAAGAGTGAAAGGTGATTTGGTAAAAGGAGTGTGCAAGAGGGGAAAGGAAACAGAAGAAGAAAAGTAAGAGATTGTTGCTTTGCATTTTAAATCTGCACCTTTAAAAATACTGTACATGTATTACTTTTTGTTTTTCTTTTTAAAATTTTATTTATTATTATCATAATCTTGTTTATATTACATTGAATCATATATATCTTTACAGTGCATTACATTTCTTTTTTCAGAAAGAATATCTTGCATATCAGTCAAAATAAAGACATTACTATCCACATCACCATCATCAAATAGCTTTTCATCCTTTTTCCCAGATTATTATTATTCTCATTATTTTTTTAAACATTCAATCACTATATATCATTTTGCTTGTAAAGCTTAAACTCATGCCGGGCGTGTGTGCGTGCGTGCCCAAGATCCCGAGAGGAGAATGGAGGAGAAGGGATTGCGGCGTGGCCATCCCCCCTGGCGAGCGCACGCACCCTATAGCAAAAACCTCTCAAAAAAAAAAAAAAAAAAAAAAGAATTTATTCAACATGAACTTCTCTCAGACCAGCCCAGGTGGGAATATTGTACAGGTTATCAGCAACAGGTAATAAACCATTTCCGTGTCCCACTAATGTCATGCCTCTCTATTTGTTCTCTTGCTTTGAAAAAAATTTAAACTTAAACCAAATGAAGAATTAAAGCAATATGCAAAGGAGCAGGAGAGTTGAAAGGTCATGGCTTGGAGGGGGAGAAGTGGTTTAGTGACTGAACTGCAGGGTGAGGGCAGCGTGGAGCGAGGTTAGGAGCAGAGGAGAATAGGCTTGACCAAGGCTGCGGAAAGCACGGCAGGCCGGGCTAGGAAGTTTGGAATTTCCTTTGCTGGCAACGAGGAACTCTGAAAAGTCTTGAGTGGTGTGATTCCATCTTTTTTAGAAGGATCATCCTTCTGGCAACAGGGCGTAGGGCTTGGAGTGTGGGAATGACAGGAAGCAGGAAGGTCGGCGCAGAGGCAGTAATAACCGGTCTTCAGAGGACCTTCAGGGCTTGAACTGAGGCTTTCTCAGAGTAGAATCTGTGTAGAAATGGAAGCTTTAACCACAACTCGAATGAAAAATCTTCCTGCTGCTTTAGTTGCCTCCCTGGACTGCTGTTCATTGCCCAGCACCCTCCTGTTGCCTGGGGTGGCCCCTGCCCAGGGAGACCTCATCGTACTGCAGGTGGATGGCCAAGGGTAGGCCAGGTGAAATCACTGGCCCTTCTCATTTACGAGCCATTGGGCGCTCCCACCCAGACTGTGTCTCATCTCAGCGTTTCAGATATTACTGTGAACTATTTTTGGCCACTTTTCAAGTTTGGTTTTCAGCACAGGATTTTTACCAATCTCTCCCCAGCCCCCTCCACATGCTCTAATGGTCCCCTTGGTTTTTATAAGTAGTTTTTCAGGTTTTTTTCTCCAGGGCTGCCAAACTCATCTAAGAAGCAGGATTTTTTTCTCCTCTTTTGATGATTAGTATTTTTTAAATTGTAAAAAGGAAAACATGAATGCTTTTCTGCTCTGCTTCTTGCTTTCTAGGTTCACACTCACTGGCATCCTCCCTGTGAGGCTTTTGACCTTCCACCCTCTGGGCGTGTCTGTGATGAGAGGCCCTCCGGATGGCTTTGGCTTTGGTCTCTCCCATTACCATCATTCCCTCCCTGCCTCTTACCTCAAGCCATCCCTCTCTTTCTCTTGCCCCTGGTAGCAGGTGACACAGCTTAGGGGAGTGAGACACTCGAAGAGCTAAGAGTAGTTATGCTTCTCTCCTTTGTAGCAGCCTGGCTGTGAGCTGGGCCCCTTACCAAAGGACAAAGACAGTCATGTCATCCATAGCCTGGCATTCTCTCTACAGGGTAAAGGGGTGTAAGCCTGACCCAGGAGGAGACATACTTGAAGGCAGGGAGTGAGTTAAGTAGGGCAGTTAGTTTTCCCTTCCCACTCAGGAAGGAAAGAGCAAAGGTGGAGCTGAGCTGGTCTTTGTGCATTTCAGGAATGTGGCTTCCATCCCATGCCCTGCCCTGCGTCTCTCCTCCCATGGGCTGTATTTGAGAATTAGGCTGGACACTGCCACATAACTGAACCACTTGTTAGCAGAGACAGAATTTTTTTGAGTTGGGTTCATTTTCCTAGGACTAAGTTACTCGGATATCATTGGGACTAGCTGCATGGGCACCTTCCATGAGCTTGTTAAAAATACAGACCTTAGCCCCATCCCAGATCACTGAGCCAGCGTCTGCATTTCATCAGAATGGCCAGGTGATCTGTATACATGTTAGATTTGAAAACCACTGAGCAAATGCTCTACTGTCCACTTAGAATGAGAACATGTAGCTTTGAGCAGGATTTGTGTTCCAGAGACTTCTGCCTACCCCTGCTCAGTGGTACATCACAGAGCCATAGCCTTGGGATCTATCATGGATTTAAAGAGGGAGGGTGAAAATGCAAGGTTGCCCCAGTCTGATGCAAATTCCCTCCCCTCTTTCCATGTCTTATTATTTACACAGGTATAAGCCAAAGTATATTCAATTATGTTTTCTCACCTCATCCTCGCACACTACTTTGGGATAACAAAGCAGGGATTATTAGTCTGATATAATTTAGTTGAATTTCATCATAGAGAGCAAGTGTGTGCACATGTGAGAGAGGAAGGGATACAGGGAGAAACATCCTTGACAGGATCTCATCTCCAGTCCTCCAGCTTCTCAGTATCCTGGGCATTCCTGTGTTTTTCCAGGTCAACTCAGGGATCTGAACCTGTGGACAGCCATATGGCTTCCAGCTTTGCAGGGCACTTGTGTTACTATTTTACCACAGCGGCTGGACCATTAGTCCAATTTTAAGCAATTTATTTCAGTGTTTTATTTATGTATACACATTTTTATAATTCATAATTTACATGTAATCATTGCATATCTTCAGGGATCTAGAATGGTCTCTAAAAGAATATAAAATGTATAATAAACAAATCAAGGATATTAACATATTTACTACCTTCAACATTTGACATTATATTATGTTGTGAATATTCAGAACTCACTCCACTGGTTATTCTGGAAGTATGTACTGAAATATCTGTAATATTCTTTATGGTAAAATACAGTTTTAAAGAAAAACAAATTGATTAAAAATTAGACAACAGAAAATCTCATAAATTAAGAAAGAAAATCTTAACATAGTCAATGAAAGAATTTGTAATTTCCATGTAGAGGACTGTGGGAGATAAGAGCTTATAATCTGAAGATATCTATGCTATCTATCATTGGTCCAGTTAGAGATAGGTAAAAATGGTACATAACAATAGCACATTAGGATGAGATAGAAAAAGAAAACTTTACTCACTCACTGTGAGCTCTTGTGATACCGTAGTACTCTACTGTGCATAAAGAAAGAAGTTCTTGAAAAAGCAAAAATTAGAAAAAAATTGGAAAGAGATGTAAAAAGTGAAGACATAGTAGTCAGTGATTTACAAATTTTACAACGTTCTTGGTTATAGCCTCTTTAAAACTCATTCCAAAGAAAGACTCACCTACTTGTAACATTTTGGGCTTTTGCTCTGTTGTCTAGTTCTATACAATGAGTAATGATTATAATAAATATATAAATTGAAACCTGTGGAGACAACTGTCTATCAAATAGTTGGTGAATTTGTACTTAAATCTGCTTGTGTAAAATAGTTGAATCTTCTTTTTTTTTCTTTTTTATAAAAGAATTACTTGAGGCAACTCCACCTCTGACTGTGTTGGTCCTCTGGGTGCAGCTTCATGGCTGTGAGTCCCTATCCCCAACCAGGATCCTCCCTTCGAGATCCCAGTGCTAGCTAGGTAGGCAAGTTTCCCTGTCCCTCTTGTTCCTTTCTATCCCTTCTAACTTTTTTTTTCCCCTCTTTTTAATAAAACAGCTTTCTGCCCAATCTGTGCCTTTCTCTTATTAATTTATCTCCTCTTGCCTCAACTAGGACAGAAAGCATCCAGGCAATTCCACCTCTAACTGTGTTGGATCTTTGCACAGTACGCTTGCATGCCACTCTGCAGTTTTCTATTTTTAACCTAATTTCATTATCTACCACATGATTTCTGTTTTTTTTTTCTTTTCTTTTTGTTCTAGTTCTTTCCTTCTGTTTTCTTTGCTTTTTCTTTCTATTTATCTTTCCTACTTTCCTGTTTTACTGCTCAGCCCTTACCCACTGCCTAGAGAACTAGGTGCATAGTAGCTAAACATCTGAACATTGTTGAGTTTTAGAAAATTCTTTGCACCTCACTGTAGTTGCAAAAAGAGTGAAATTCCCCATCATAAATGCGATGGCAAAACTTATCCTGTGATTCCCACACTGGAGGACACTGTAGAAGGGAGAGAATAATGCCAAACTATTTCTCGGTGAGGGAAATACATGAGCTCACAGTCATAGAATCCTTCTCTAACAAATTAGTCAAAAGTGAATACATTACCAAGTGACGAAAAATTGGAGAAGAGCCTCAAGGATGAGAGAATCAAGTAATACATGTCCAGCAAGGGAACACTGTAACTCATCTCTAAGTAGAGAAAATTTAGAGGATATTACCAAAATGTCAGAAGAATAATTTAAAATATTTATGGTAACAAAACTCTATGAGATGCAAAAGAAAAGAGACGTTGTGCTCCAAGAGATGAGGAAGTCCTTCCATGATATGAAAGAAGAATTGGACACTATAAAAAAGAATGAAATGGAACTGTTAGATATGAAGGCTGTAATATAGGAAATCAAAATCTCCCTCCAAAGTATTAAAACAGGTTAGATTATGCAGAAGATCAAATCTCAGGAGTAGAAGTCAAAACTTCTGATCTAGAAAAATAATAATAATAATCAAAAATACTGAGAAAACAGTCAAGAAAACTGAAGATATTATATGATAAATACTAGATACCATGAAACACCCAAACATCCAAATAATTGGTATCCCAGAAGGTGAAGAAACCAATAAGGGCATTGATAATCTATTCCATGAAATTCTGGAAGAAAATTTTCCAAGTCTAGAGAGGAACTCAAACTTCCAGACCCAAGAAATACAAAGAACCCCAAGTAGAATCAATCCAAGAAGATCCTCTCCACAGCACTTCATAGCTCGATGGGCCAAAACTACAAAGACAAGATACTAATATTGGCAAGAGAGAAAAGTCAAATCATTTACGAAGGCTATCCCATCAGGGTAATACCAACTCCAGATCAGCTCTTCAAGAAATTCTGAAAGGAGTACTATACCAAGAAAACTAAAGACAGACAGACAGACAGCAATAAGAGAACAACAACAACAACAACAACAAAACTGAATATATCACAACTTAATGGTAGGGACAAGTCTGGAAATATTGATAATAATGTTGAATGTTAATGGATTTAATTATTTGATCAAGAGACACAGACTGGCCAAATGGATTAAAAATCAGAAACCCTCCATCTGCTGTCTACAAAAAGCCTATCTCATGATGAAGACATACATAGACTAAAAGTGAAGGGCTGGGAAAAGGTATTCCATACAAACAAAACCAAAAAAGAGTGGGAGTTGCTATACTGATTTTGGACAAAATAGGCTTTAAGATAAAAACCGTAAGAAGAGACAAAGAAGGGTATTATATAGTAGTAAAAAGTCTAGTTTACCAAGAAGATAAAGCATTTATAAATGTCTATGCACCCAATTCAGGAGCACCCAAATATGTAAGGGAAAGACTGCTAGATCTAAAAGGAGAGATAGACTATAACACTATAATTGTAGAAGATCTTCATTATCTCCTTTAGACAAGTCAATGAGACAAAAAATAAGCAAAGAGATCCTGGACCTAAATGATATCACAAATCAGATGGATTTGATAGACATCTATAGAACTTTCCACCCAAAACCCACAAAATATACATTTTTCTCAGCCCCGCATGGTACTTTCTTAAAGATTGACCACATGGTAGTGCACAAAACCAGCCCTTATAGATTCAAAGGCATAGAAACTATATCCAGCATTTTCTCTGACCATGATGGAATTAAATGATATTAACTCAGGAAAAACCCTCGAAATACACAAATACATGGAAACTAAATGACATACTTCTGAATGACTTCATGACTACTGAAGAGATTAAGACTGAAATGAAAAGATTCATGGAAACAAATGATAATGAGTGCACAAGTTTCCATAATTTATGGGACACTGCAACACAGGAGGACATAGAAACTCAGGAGGACATAGAAAGCCTGAATAGACCTATAACAAGCAATGAGATTGAATCAGTGTTAAATGACCTCCCAACAAAGAAAAGTCCAGGTCCCGATGGTTTCACTGCTGAATCTTACAAAACTTTTAAAGAAGTATCCCCCATTCTGCTCACAGTTTTTCTAGAGATCCAAAAGGAAGGAACCCTTCTAAATTCAGTTTATGAAACCTCCATTACCCTCATTCCCAAAATGGATAAAGACACAATAAAAAAAGGAAAACTACTCACCTATATCTATGATGAATATAGATGTAAAAATTCTCAAAAAGATACTTGCTAACCATATTCAGCAGCATATAAAAAAGGGTATTCATCACGACCAGGTAGGCTTTATTCCAGGGATGCAAGGGTGGTTCAACATACACAAAATCATAAATGTAATACACCATATTTACAGAAAGAAAGATAAATACCATATGATCATGTCAATTGAGGCAGAAAAAGCATTTGACAAAATGCAACATTCCTTTATGATTAAGAATCTCAGGAAAATTGACATAGAAGGATAATTTCTTAGCATAATAAAAGCCATCTATGAAAAACCTGTAGCTAACATTATATTGAATATGGAAAAACTGAATGCTTTTCCATTAAAAACTGGTACAAGACAAGGTGACCACTTTCTCCACTCCTATTCAATATAGTATTGGAAGTCCTAGCCAATACGATCAGACAAGAGAAGGAAATTAAACGGCATTCCAATAGGGTAAGAAGAGCTAAAATTATCTCTGTTTGCACATGACATGATTGTATACATAGAAGACCCAATAGTATCCATGAAAAAACTCCTCGAAGTAATAAATGCATACAGTAAAGTGGCAGGATACAAAATTAACTTACAAAAATCTATAGCATTTCTATATACAAACAACAAGCAGAGACAGAACTGAAGAAAGTTTTTCCATTTACTATAGCCACAAGAAGTATAAGATACCTAGGAATAAAACTAACCAAGGAAGTCCAAGACTATGGATTGGCAGAATTAATATAATCAAAATGGCAATCCTACCCAAATTAATCTACATATTTAATGCAATTCCTATGAAACTACAAGAGACATTCTTCACAGATTTAGAAAAGACAATCATAGAATTTGTCTGGAATCATAAAAGACCCTATATTGCCAAAGCCATCCTGCACAAAAAGAGAGGAGTGGGTGGCATCTCACTCCCTGACCCCAAAATATAATACAAAGCTATGATAATCAAAACAACATGGTATTGGCACAAAAACAGACATGAAGACCAATGGAACAGAGTAGAGACCCCAGAAATAAACTCCAAAACATACAGCCAACTGATTTTTGACAAAGGGGAACCAGTCAATCCAGTGGGAAAAGGAAAACCTCTTTAGCAAATGGTGCTGGAAAAACTGGATATCCACCTGCACAAAGATGAATTTGGACTCCTATCTCCAGCCATTAACAAAAATCAAATCAAAGTGTATCAAAGATCTAAACCTAAGACCTCAAACTATAAAACTACTGGTGGAAAACACTGGGCAAATTCTGTGAGACATTGGGATAGGCAAAGACTTTTTAAGCAAGAACCCCAAAGCCCAGGTGATAATCCCCAAAATAGACAGGTGGGATTACATCATATTAAGAAGTTTCTGCCCAGCAAAGGACACTGTAATTAGTGTGAATTGACAATCCTCAGAATGGTAGAGAATTTTTGCTACCTGTGCCTCAGATAAGGAACTGATAACTAGAATATACAGGGAACTCAAGATGCTTACCCGGAAAAAAATGATTAACTCAATTAAAAGATGGGAAAATGAGCTGAATAAACAACTCTCTAAGGAAGACATATGAACAGCCAAAAAACATATGAAGAAATGCTCAACATCCCTCATCATAAGAAAGATACAGATCAAAACTACAACGAAATACCACCTAACCCCAGTCAGAATGGTGAAGATTTAAAAAAAAAATGATAAGTGCTGGAAGGGATGTGGTGAAAGGGAAATACTTCTACATTGTTGGTGGGAATGTAAATTGGTCCAGCCACTGTGGAGAATAATATGGAGGTTCGTCAAAGACTTTCAAATAGAACTACCATTTGATTCAGCAATTCCACTCCTGGGTATCTACCCAAAGGACAGGAGAACATTCAGTCAGAAAAGCACTTGTACAACTATATTTATTGCAGGATTATTCATGATTGCTAATACATGGAACCAACCCAAACATCCACAAACAGATGAATGCATTGAAAAAGTATGGCACATATACTCTATGGAATACTATTCAGTCATGAAAAAACAAGGCCCTGGAGTTTGATAGAAAGTAGACAAATATGGAAGATCTGTTTCTGAGAGAAGCAAATCAGGCTATGAAAGAGAGACATTGTATGTCTCCACTTAACTGACTGTGTGCACTCTATGGTAGAGACTGAAAGTCTGGAGGACATAAAAATATTAAAAATTGTATGGACACTAAAGACAAAGTGGAAGGAGAGTGTGGGAGGGGAAGAGCATAGGAAAGGAAATTTGGGGAAAAATAGAGAGGGAAGACATTTGTGGGACACAGATATGGTTTATTATCTGTTGATGAGGATGTTGATGAGGATGTATATAGTATTCTTTTTTTTTTTTTTTTTTTGAGAGGTTTTCGCCATAGGGCGCGTGTGCTCACCAGACAGACAGAGAGAGACATAGAGACAGAAAGTGAGAAATCACCCCCCGGGGGGATGGTCACGCCGCAATCCCTTCTCCTCCATTATCCTCTCGGGATCTTGGGCACGCACGCACACGCGCCCGGCGTGAGTTTAAGCCACCGGGTCCAGGACGCGAACAGCGGTCGACTACGTGGGAGTCCAGCGACATAGCCTTTACGCTAACTGATGGTTCCCGAGGATGTATATAGTATTCTTGACTGGGCTAGACTGAGGTGTATATCATGCTGGGTAAAGTCTCTTTAAAATCTAAATGATGTATAGCAATTGAATGTATAAATAACAATAATAATAAAAAAATATATTTTATTTAACTTTATTTATTTATTTATTTTAAATGATTTACCTTTATCAACACTAGAGTCCCTTTTTCCCTTTTTTTCTTACACAATTTTACATGAACCTTTCAGATAGCTATTGTGTCTTTTTATTAAGATTTATTTATTTGTTATCATTATTTTTCAATCTGACCAGAGATAGACAGAGAGAGAGAGAGAAAGTGAGAAAGCAAGCCTCCAAGTCCAGGACTCGAACTGTGGTCAGCCATATGGGAGTCCAGTGCCTTTAACCACCATGCCTTTAACCACCATGCCACCTGCCGGCCCCTATTTATTTATTTATTTTTAATTTGACCAGAGAAGGGCAGAGAGAGAGAGAGAGAGAGAGAGAGAGAGAGAGAGAGAGAGAGAAAGCTAGCCACCAAGTCCAGGACTTGAACTGCGGATGGACTTGTGAGAGTCATGCCACCTGCCAATCCTGAATCTTCATTTTTAGCTGTTAGTAGGGAAATTTAATCCTGACATTCAATGTTATTATTGATATATATGGATTTATCCTTTTTTGCTGGCTGTTGTGTGTTCTGTTACTTCTATTTATTTCCCTGGCATAGTATTCCCTTAAGTATTTCCTGGAGAGCTGATTTAGTTCTAGTAAAGTCTTTCAGTGTTTGTTTATCTGGGAATGATTTTATTTCTCCTTCCCATTTGAAGAATAATCTTTCTGGTTATAGTACTCTCAGCCAAAATTGTTTTTCTTCTATAGTTTTTAAATATATCTTTTCATTCTTTCCTTGGTTTCATTCATTTGAGAGGTCCAATGTTAGTCTAATGTAATAACGTTATAAGTAACTTGGCATTTCTCTCTTGCCATTTTTAGAATATTGCCTTTGTCTTTGATTTTTACCCAATTTGGCTACGATATGCCTTGGAGAGGGTCTTACTATGTTATAAATATTTTATGTCCATTGTATTTTCTGGATTTGGATGTCCATATGTCTCTCTAAATTTGGAAAGTTTTCAGTTAATATGTCATTAAAGATGTTTTCTATGCCTTTGCCTATGTCTTTGCCTTCTGAAATACCTATTTTGTAGCAATTCAGCTGTTTAATGGTATCTAGGATTTCCCATATGTTGGCCTGTTTTTGTTTGTTTTGTTTTATTTTATTTTATTTTATTTTATTTTATTTTATTTTATATTTTATTTTAGAGATTTTGCTATAGTGTGCACTCACCAGAGAGACAGAGAAAAAGAAAGTAAAAAATCATACCCCAGAGGGGATGACCATGGTATCCCTTCTCCTCCACTCTCCTTATGGGATTTTGGACACGCATGGTTTGAATTTTAAACCACTGGGTCCAGGACTCAAATCATGGTTGACTACTTGGGAGTCCAGTGACATAACCATTGTGCCATCTAAGGGTCCCCTATGCTCCTATGCTGTCCTGATTTTTAATGGCTATTCTTCCATTCCTTTTGGTTGCTTGGACTAAATTGGAGGTTTTATCTTCAAGATCAGAGAGTCTTTCTTCTGTGTGGTCTAATCTGCTGTTGATACTTTCATACATTGTATTCTTTATCTCCAGAAATTCTGTCTGATACCTTTTCAATGTGTCCATCTCTTTAGGGAGTTCCTCCAAGTCATGGAAGGATTTTCTTATCTCCTGGAATTGGTGTTCTTTTGCATTCATTGAATTTTGTTACAATGAATATTCTGAATTATTTTTCTGACATTTCTGTGAGCTCTTGTGTTTATCTATTACTGGTGAGGAGTTATTTATTTATTTAGTTAATTTTGAGAGATTTTTGCTGTAGGGCATGTGAACTCACCAGAGACACAGAGAGACAGAATGTGAGAAATCACCCACCTCCCCCAGGGGATAGCCGTGCTGCAATCCCTTCTCCTCCATTCTCCTCTAGGGATTTTGGGCATGCATGCACATGCGCCTGGCCTAAAGTTTAAGCCACTGGGTCCAGGACTCAAACCACAACTGACTATGTGGGAATCTAGTGACATAACCATTACACCATCTGTTGGTCCCAGTGAGGAGTTATTATGTTCCCTTATGGGGGAGCTATTTCCTGGTTTTCTCCTATTTCTTGAGGTTCTCTGCTTTAATGTTTAGTCATCTGGTGGTATATTCAATCCTTCCTGCTTTTATGAAGTATGTCTCGATAACCGTGGGCCCCGCACTTACTTATGGTGTGAGTCAGCTAGCTCTGTGCCGATTTCCCTCCTCTACTGTGGGTAGGAGTATGGAATCCACAGTAGGAGTTTTGGGTTCAGGTTTCCGGAGGGAGTTGTGGGGAGAGAATTCCTCCTGAGTCTTCTGTCTTCAGATGTTTGAATCCATGATACCCATACCTTCCCTATTTCCGGCATGACTGGAGATTGAGTTGGATAGGTAGAACATAAAGTAGTAGACCTCTTCACATGGCATTGTGCACTGTGTGGCCAGAGTAGCCCCTTTTCCCCAACAGGAGGCTGGGCAGGGTTCCCTGACGAGCTCAAGCCTAGTGGCTTGGGCCTCTCTGTTCCTCGTCTATCTTATCTCAATCCCAGTGGAAATGAGGAAATGACCTATCTTGCTCAAGGTCACAGAGCTAGTAACTAGATGCACCCTTTTGAGCGCAGAACATCTTGCTTTTCATCTTCCTTTTGTATGTGACCTAGGCTAGAACTTCCAGTCATTTTAATTGTGAAGCTCAAAAAACTACTTTTTGAAGGAAAAAAAAAATCAGAAACATAATGTTGAGTTTGGTTTGAGTCATAAATTCCACCACGTAGGGATAAAACTAAGGACTTTTTCTTAAGCCTCTGCAAATGATTCCAGTAGTTCAGAGGCCCTTTTTGAGCAAGAGGTTACATGGATTGGGTTTCAAAGAAAAGAATGTTGAAAAAAATCTTCCAGATGAGAATGGTCTCCAGATGTGATCATTGCTCTTCCAGATGTGTGGACGACTGGGGTGGGAGAAACAAGGGGAGCGAGATGCCTCACATGTCTGTAGAATGAAATGGAAAAACCTCTCTCAGTCACAGGGGAAAGTAGGACAAGGGGAAGAGAAATGGAATCCAAATTAAACTTTTCAATGTGAGGCCAGACCAACTGGAAGGAGTCACTCTCATGTGGGTGGATATTTTAAATAGCAGTATGCATGGAGGCCACGCTTCAACTGTGCTGCCCAGGAAGGCTCCGAGAGGGTGTAGTGCCTATAGGAACCCTCTCTGCGGACACCTGAGCGGGTTGATTTGGCCCTTGGAGGAGCCTCCGGTAGATAACTGTTGAGGCTGCAGAGCAGGCAGGACAGGCCGCGAGTCTTTCTCGGGGAGAGAACTGAGACCAGAATGCAGGAGGAGCCAGGCTTTACACAGACCTTCTTCCTTCAGCTTCTGAATCAGCAGCTCATTCTCGCAGGGATCACTAGGTTTATTCCTTAGCAAAGGCCAGGAGATCCCACTTTTCTCAGATGAGTACTTCTGAAACCACAGAAAACTGAGACCTTGTGGCCATGTCATTTTAAGAAATTTATCACACTTCTGAAAATCTGAGCCATTGTCCAACTCCAAGATGCGTGGATTTGAAACTCTTATTTCTCTTGGCCAGCTTCTTCACCTTTTCCAGGGTTCTTTGCCACGTGAAGGCTTCAAGTGAATGTCTGCCTATGTCTCCAGTTTCCTAGACCTCCCAGACCCTGAGCCCCAATGTCCATGTTACTCTGAGGGTGTGATTTTGATTCCCTCCAGCCTTTAGATTTTTAAGCAACACAAATAACACCCCACACTGGTCCACGTGGTGGGGTCCACATTTTTATTTTTCTCTGAGGATTCCCAGACTCTCAAGCATGCATTCCAAGAAAATAAATACACTCCAATAGCTACTTTTTTATATTATTAAAATACAGGCACATGTAACAATGTCTACATACTGATTATGCACATGAAGAGACACATACTCATAAAACCTGACACAATCCCTGATTACTACGCTAATAATACAAGTAATAATTACTAAGTTGAAAAAGTTAATAGCTATCTTTTGTTTTCCTAAGCAGGGTCTAATTCTCCCCTGTTGTCTGCAGCCTGACATGTTTCTCAAATGCTGCCAACAGTCAGAAGGCAGATTTTCTAGCTGGAAGATACTGAGCTGCTGAGGTGAGCCAGGACCAATCCATTTGGAAATCAAGGATCAGGTCACCATCATCATCTTTATCATCATCATCATCGTCATCATCATCACCATCACCATGATCCTTGGCTAACTGTGACTTCTTTATTTCCTTTGTTTTCAATATTATTGAGGTTGAATTCTGCGGTTTCCATTTGATTCTAAGTCTGTTTTGATATCCAATTAGTACCCAATTTATAGATTCATAAAACTGGCTTATTAAGTGGACACATCTTTACATTTTTAAAAAATACTTAAACCCACTTTTAATTGATTTAAGACTTAGGGAAAGAAGTCAGATTTAGTTCTATTTGTGGTTTAGAAAATGCTTATATGTCATGGTGGCTTTAAACTAGAAATTTGGTTTATTTCATGTCTCCAAACTGGATAGAATCCTGCATTTAGCCCGTGTTGTGGTAAAAATGTGTTATTTTGTTCTTGTCAGTTGGGGGTAGTCATCATTACATTTAAAGGATTCCAGAAAACCTAGTGCTACAATTAGCCTACCTTGTCCCCAAACGCTGCAGTGTAGGCTGTTAATTATTGTATCAGGATCATGACATTCTCTGCTTTCTGTTTCTAGGCTTTCCCACAGAGTCTAGCCCAGTGTCAGGGTCACAAGCTTCTGTAGTCTGAGCAGGACTGTCCACAGAGAGGAAAGCAACCTTTCTGCTATTACAGCTCAGAAGCGTGCTGGGCGTGGCCCTGCCTGAGTGGGGATTCCGGCCATGTGCTCTCTAGCTCATTAATCCTCAGCCGTGACTAAGGCTCAGAACCCAGCCCTGGTCTTTGCATTCCAAGGGTGTAATTTCATGTGGAATGCTCCTTTCTGTTGACTCTTTCCCTGCCTTTCTTTGCACCTGTCTGTTATGCTTAGCTGTACCCTCTTGCATGTGTTCATTCTAATCCTTTGGTGACCGGAGCTAAGGAAAATGCCTCAAGAATAAACTATTTATCTCTTAGTTTTATTTTTCTTTCCCCTTCCCGCTATGGTACCTATATCATTAATATTAACCTATTAGATTAGATCCACCGTGGGCTGGGTGGTGAAGCAATACGTTACAAGCTGAATCCCACACAGTGGTGGTGGTTTGAACCCCCAGTCCTTTTAGCTGGAACACACAGGGCATGTGGGTGAGGACCCAACAGCCAAGGCTGGAGGGTTGGAGGTAGGGGATGCAGTGTGACTAGACCCCGTGGAGGCTGCTCCTCTCTCTCTCACGCTCACATTCTTGTGCATGCACTCTATTGTGATAGAAAGGTTAACTCTACCATTCCTCGGGTGCCTACATGTCAAGTAACTTCTTTAGATGAGTTATATGTATTGTTGCCAGCTAGCTGGTGTGGTCCCCATTTTGTAGATGAGAAAACTGAGGTGGGCCAGCTCTGGGACCTCGTAGTTAAGCAGCCAGAGCCTACATGGCTGATCACGTGGTGTGAGTCCTGGACCCAAAGGACACACTCCGGTGTGTCTGTGTGGCCAAAATCCTAACAGGAGGGAGAGATGGAGAAGGGGCTGTAGAAGAAAGAAAGAAAGACAAGAGAAACAGAATACTGAGACTCAGAGAAACTGATGCCTGGCCCAAGGTCCTGTAGTGAGATATCAGGTTTAAACCTGGTCAGTTTGACTCCAAAGCTTCTGATCCAAGGAGTTTCAGGTTCTGTTCAGGTTACCCCAGGAGGACCCCTGTGATTTCAAGAAATTGTCACATGCCCCCCAAAACCTATTTTTAGTTCATTTTATTAATAAGAATACCAGGTGTCTCTGTTTCGTAGGCGGTGTAAAGAAGTGGAAGGAAGAAGAGGGTGCAATGGCAGGAAAGGTTGGCAGTCCCCCCGGGGCACCGAAGGGAAGATAGCAGGTTACAAAAGAGACGTTTCCCTCAGAAGGACTTTGCCATAGGTGTGTGAACCTGCCACCACCCTTTTAATTTAGTGGATTGATTTAACCCTGTAGCTGAACCTGACTGGGGAGATTCCTTCCTGGGTCATGACCCTGCTCTTGGAGATGAGGATCTTTAACTGGTAGCCTCTGGGTGACAGAATGAAGAACTGGTATTATCAGAGAAATATACAACAGAGTTGAGAATTTGACTTTCATTTTATCAAATAATTCATGAAGGTTTAGCTTTTCATTCTAGAACTTTAACCAGATAGCATTTTTGTTCAAAGAAAATGTAAACCATTTCCCGTCACGCTTGTTTTCTTGTGCTGTTGCTGACACCTTAAAGAATACTCTGTCTTGGCCACCAGAGGACAAGATTATGTAAATGTAAAGTATTGGTGTGGCCAAGCGTCTTTATACCCTCATCCCACCTCCTTCCATAAAGCATTTGAGGCTCCAGCAAGACCACTTGTTCCAGTGGTGACAGTTTTTATCTTTGCTGTTCTTCTGGAACTCTGCAGGGGATCCAGCAAGTTGGCTGACCTAATTCCTAGAGTCAAAAGCCACAGGTATAACTCTGAAACATTGTCCCAAGAATTGGGATTTCTGGAGGATGCATGAGAACTTTTCATATGGCATTGAGACTACTGAGTGCAGAGAGACTTCAGAAAGGGTTTACATTTTGGGCCTTCAAAAGAAACTTTTAAGAAGGTGCCCTTTTATCTCTGTTAACTACAGATGAAGAAGGTTAAGGCCACATCCTTCCCAGGATCCTCTTCTTGGACTGATTTTGGCCTATGAAGGGGGTTTTTCTGGGGGACGGGGGTGGGAGGGTAGGAGAATAAAACCTCTCGTTCCTTAGATTGTATGTAATATTTGCTCAGGAAATATGAGCAAACATCTTGGACTCTGTATCATTATGTATTAATTTCCTTATAGGATGACTCTACGGAGACCATCATCTTTACAAAAATAAAATGATACCTCTGTGGAGATTATGGGATTTCTTGGCCAAGTCACCTTACTTGTAATTTGCAGAGACGAGAATGAAAACCAAGAGAGGTCATGAGTTGAAGCATAAGTCAGCACAGAGCAAGCTTAGGACTCAGCCTTCTCGAATCTGGCTTGTAGTCAATTCATGGGCTCAAGCTCATGAGCCTGTCTTCCCTCCTGGCTCTCAGTATGTGCTCTTACTGGGCACATGGAGTGAGTGCTGAAAACAGGTGTGGGTGGAGCAAGTCCAGTCATTGTTGCATTAGTTGTCGATTTTCAGTCAGTTAGATTCCTTAATTAGTAACAGTCATTCTTTGAGCATCTAATGGAAGTACTACACTTGATGCCAAGGAGAGGATGCAGGGGCTATGACATCCAACATTTAACAAGTACAGAAGAAAGAACAGGCACAATTTCACACTTTGCCTTAGAGGGGTCAGCAAATAATCATAAAGCCATATAGAATGATATGGAGAATGTTATCCAAATGGCAAAGAAGAGAATATAAAGGGAGGAGTGCTAACGGGCCTGGGTATCCGTCCAGGGCAGTGCAGCCTGGCTGAGGTTTGAATGAAGGATGGACAAGGACAAGGCCTGGTTCAGAAGGGGAAGTCATGTAGAAATGTATGTAAGGCAGAGGGGCAGGAATTTCCAGGCCAGTGAAGGACTCAAGACCTAGCGTGATTAGAGCCTTAAGGCCACGTTGTGCTGGAGCAGATGGTGATGAGGCTGAAGGAGATATGAAATGATCTCTGAAACCACTGGTTGGGAAAGCCATGACATATTTTTCTGTTTTTCTGTGCAAAAGGTGTCACAACTTTCCCCATAATCCAATAGTTGTTCTGAGCAGCTGGGTGTGGTATTGATTAGCAGAAAAACAACTGAAACCAAAGAAATCCCTAAAAAGACATCTCTAGTAGTCTAGCATCAGGAAACTTAAAATCAAGATAGTGTTGCTACCTTTGTAACAAAGAAAAAGATTTTAAAACAGAAAATAAGGCAGGGGAAACATGAGCAGGGCTTGCAAAAAAAAGAAAAAAGAAGAAGTAAATAAATAAGGGACCAGCAGTTAGCGTAATGGCTATGTTGCTGGACTCCCATGTAGTCGACCGTGGTTCGTGTCCTGGACCCGGTGGCTTAAAACTCACGCCGGGCGTGTGTGCGTGCGTGCCCAAGATCCCGAGAGGAGAGTGGAGGAGAAGGGATTGCAGCGTGGCCATCCACCCTGGGGGGTGATTTCTCGCTTTCTATCTCTCTGTCTCTCTCTGTCTGTCTGGCGAGCGCACGTGCCCTATAGCAAAAACCTCTCAAAAAAAAAAAAAAAAATGGCTGTCGGATTGTAGGTCTGAGAGTGAATGTATTTTTGCTGTGTCTTGGAATTTTGCACTAGAAGTGTCCCTGATTTAATAGTTGTGTGTTACAAATGAGGCCCAACAACATCAGTGAAGAGTTGTGTGCAAAGACATACTAAGGGCCAGCGACGTCCATTTAGACCTATATTTTATTTAGAAAAGAAATACACTTGAATAGGTTTCAGACATAAAAGTTCTGCAATAAAACTGAGAGATCAGAGGAAATAGAATATGGGGTTTGGGACTTATGATCTATGCATTCTTTTTTCTTTTTTAGAGATTTTTTGCTATAGGGCGTGTGTGCTCACTGGAGAGACAGAGAAAGTTAGATAGACAGAAAGGGGGGAAATCACCCCCCAGGGGGGATGGCCACGCTGCAATCCCTTCTCCTCCATTCTCCTCTCGGGATTTTGGGCATGTACACATACATGCTCAGCTTGAGTTTTTTTTTTTTTTTTTTTTTTTTTTTTTTAACTAAAGAACTTTTATTTTTCACTAAGACTTTATCTTGAGGACATAACTAAACTATATCACTACCTCCCACCCCATCTTGAAGGATTAGTACAGTGAGTGTTACAAAACAGGTATGAACGGTTTAAAAGATTGGAGCCAATATTAACTGACAAGGAGCAATCTCCATCTAAATCATCATAAAAATGTTTAAGTAAAAAAAAAAGAAAAAAGGGGCAACGGGTTGAGATTAAGCAAAGTCCTCACATTTCATCGAATACATTCGATCTTGGCTAGAGTGTAACAAAATGGAAACAGGATACTATGCTACAAAAACTTTCACTACAGCACGCTGTACACACCTGTATTCCAAGTCCACCCCATCCCCTTAATGCTGCCAGCTCAATTATTTCCCAGCTTGGGCCTGCCGACGAAGGAGCACGTAGATCTTCTCTTTAATCCAATCTTTGTTATACGACTGGTATGTCTGGGTATCAGCTCGGTAAACAAGGCAGCTGAGGTCTGCCAGGTCGTCGATGAAATCAAACAACTGACTGATATCGTATGTGATGGAGGGACTGTTGGGATTCATTCTCTTCAGATGTTCTTCATACATTTTGCAAACACCTTCCATGCATTCATTCACAGATTCATAGTCAGCGTAAGTTCTGCCTTCTGGCCTCTTGGTGGGCTGTACCAGCAAAATGGTGTGAGACATCGCGCCAAACTCTCTTCACTGCAGCCGCAGCCGACACCGCCGCCGCACCCTCAGCTTGAGTTTTAAGCTGCCGGGTCTGGTACTCGAACCACGGTCAACTCCCTGGGATCAGTGACATAACCGTTACTCCATCTGCTGGTTCCTCTATGCATTCTTATATATATATATATATATATAGACTGTATTCGTTTATTTCTTCCATATGAGAGAGATATACAGAAAGAGATACAGAAAGATGGAGGCAGGCATCTCTAACAGGGTTTCCATCTTGTGATGTACCCCCAGCCTCAGCTGGTCCAGATCACAGGCATCTGCGTGCACTTGGCATGCTTGGGGAGATTCTGGAATGTGAATCCAGGAACTTCCCCAACTCGACTCCCATTGCATTAGCTCTACCCCACTGCCTGACCCTGAGCTTACATCCTGATTCCAGAAAACTTGACCTCTGCTAAGCCCCCATCCTCAGAGACCTTCGGCTGGCACTAGGTTATTTCGCACTGGGGCAAGTATGGTTGGAGAGAATCAGGTCATCCAAAGGCATTGGAAAACACAGTGGCAGAGGACTGGTGGGATCCTGGAGCTACACCCTGCGCACAGGGCCTTGGAGATCTGGGAACAGTCAGGCTAGCTGGTGTCACTGGATTGTTCCCAGAGTGTTGTCCCATTCTGGTCTGGGTCATCTGGCTTCCACCCAGACTCACATCCGCTTTGCACACTGTGATTATCCATGATGCTCTAGCCAGTGCCATCCCTCCACACCACAGTTTGTCCACGCACACATAAAATGAAGATCTTTTCCATGGGCTGGGAATGTATTTCTTTTAGCCTCATTTAAAAACATTGTTAGAGCTGGGCTCCCCATTCTGCCAAATACTATAAATATGTATGAAGTCGCAGTGGCTTCCTGCACCCATAGAGAGGCCAGTTTTTGGATGGATAACAGACAGGGAGAATTTTAAGTACACCCTGTTCAACTAAGGCTGCCTTTTTTCCATTCACTCTCTCTCCTTTTGCTCCCTCCTGCTCACCCCTGCCCTCCACCTGCTTACCCCAGCAGAAAAAAAATAATAATAATTGCTACAAGGTCTGAGCCTGGGGAGAGCTGAAGATTTCTTCTTTCTCTGCCTTAAAGTGTTGCAAAACCTTAAAGCTGTAAGGGCATAGCAGCCCTCCCCAACACACACACACACAACTCTCCTTTGGCAAACAGGAAACAATTCCAGGGCTGTGGGCTCCTAAGCCAGGAAATCGTTTTTTGCTGCTCTGGCTACCTTCCCCTCAGGTTCTTCCTGGCCATTCAACACAGTTAAAAATAGTAACCACCAAAACCAGAAGAAAGATGATTTCATTGTCTCACCACTGCAACTTGTGTCCTGATTCGGGTGGTAGCAGATGAGCTAATCTAATGACTGGCACCTTGAGCACCCTCCTAGAGTTGAGGCTGGGCCCTCCTGCAGGATTTCCACACCCTGGTGTTCTTGGGGAGCCAGCCCATCTCGGGAGGGAGGTGAACGAGGCAAAGAAGGCTCATTACACAAGCACATGTGTGTGCACACATGCACATACATACACACTGTGCTAGGTGACCATGGACATCCAAGATCTCCCTCCGGCACAGCCTGTGTGTGGTGTAGGTGGCACACACCCCACTCTGGCTTGAGAATGCAAGGTTGGGGGCAAAACCGTGTTGCTTTCTGAACCAGTCACTCCTGCTGTGGTTCCGGGGAAGATGCAGCTTCACCTGGCCCGTCTGGGTACAAGAATGTGTAGAATATGCTCGGCTCTACTTTGCATGGAGAGTTGTCAGAGTGACAGGTACAAAAGGGACCCAGTGTTTTTCTAAGCATAGAAGAGAAAAATAGTTTGAAAAAGTACATGAAGGTCATCAACAGTTAATCTTGTGGGGTAAAAGAGAAATCAATTTTTACCATTAAGCACCTCATTCCCCACCTGCCATGCAGATTAAAATCCTCCAAAGCAGAGGTTCATTTGTGACCATGAAAAGATCCGCATCCTTCTATGTACAGCCTGTGGCCTTCAATTTCACTTGATGTGATACTCAATTAGTCACGCAAGTGGGTTTTAAGATGACTTCCATGTGCCTTGTATCTCCCAAAGCATTTCTGGGGGCACAGAAAATATATAAAATTCGTTTACTATCTTTGAGGACTTTATACTGAGGACGATGAGTCACTCAGGCTGAAACAAACTGGAAACAAAAATAGCAAACATCAAACCAATAAATACTGAGCACTGGCCAGACACTGCTTTGATAAATACAGCTATGAGAAAAGATAAAGAAAAGGAACCAGCAGCTGGCGTAACGGCTATGTCACTGGACTCCCATGTAGCCGACTGTGCTTTGAGTCCTGGACCCGGTGGCTTAAACTCACTCTGGGCACGTGTGCGTGTGTGCCCAAGATCCAGAGAGGAGAATGGAGGAGAGGGGATTGTGGTGTGGCCATCCCCCCGAAGGGTGATTTCTCACTTTCTGTCTCTTTGTCTTTCTGGTGAACGCATGCGCCCTATAGCAAAAACCTCTTCAAAAAATAAAGAAAGAAAGGAAGAAAGAGAAAAGAAAGTAAGAAAGAAATGGAAAGAAAGAAAGAGAAATGCCTGCTTTCAAGGAACTCCTGTTTTTAAAGTTCCTTGAAGGGGATAAATAAAATGAATAAATAGAATAGATAGCATGCTGGAAAGTGTATGTGCTAAAGAAAAAATAAACAGTGAAGGGTGACAGGAAGTGTTTGGGAAGGGATGTACTTTTAGAATAAATGACCAGCAAAGTTCTCACTGAGAAAGTGACATTTGGGTAAAAATGTGGAAGATGCAAGTACAGAAATGAGATAGTCCAGGCGGGACGATTACTTTAGTGGAGGAGTAGATAGTGAATAAGCACAGGAAATTCATGCAGAGTGTGTGTGAGGCTAAATCTAAGCCTTTGAAAGTCACAAGAACTTAATTGAGACAGAAGAAAGAATGGGAGAGACAAAATTGATATCATTAACCATGAAATTCTGTACAAAGCGATAAACATTTTCTTGTTTTTGTGTCCCAGTGTTACACACTTTCAAGAAAGACAATTATGTTTCAAATGATCGCCTTTGGGTAGGGACATCAGCATCCCAGAATTTACCGGGATGGCCAGCAGGTCCCTGCTCCATCCGAGATAGGAGAGGTGTGTCCCTTGCCCCAGCAGTGCCTTGCCCAGCTTCTCTGAGAAGCTGGCCTGGTAGAAGAGCAGCCAGAGGGATGTGGGTTTAAGTCTTGCTAGGACACCTCCTCGCCTTATGAACTGGCGCTCTACCCACTTCTCTGAGCCCGAGTTTCCCCATCTCTAAATTGAGAATATTATGTTCTGTTTTGTTTCATAGGTTTGCTGTAAGGCACCTAGACAGTACTCAGTTAGTCATACCTATCATTATCATTATCATGATATCACATCACTCTGAAATAAAATGGTGGGTATCCCATTGTCATGAAATCCTGTCATAAGTCTGAGGGTTGTGAACCTCAGTTAAATGCATATTTCCCTGTAGAACTCTTGGCCTGGGGTCTGTGACTCCACGGGTGACACAGAGAGATAAAGGGAGGCACTCCTGTTCACTTGCTACTGGAGACTACTGGAGCAGAGGACTGAGAAGGTGACAGGGTGAAGGAAGGGGAGCTGTAAAGGGGCAGGGAGAAAGTGAGAGGGGCTGACCAGGGCCTAGGTGTGAAGTAGGCTTCAGCCAAGGGGCCTGGAGCTGCTGGAAACCTTCCCAGCAGAATGTGCTCATTCAGTAGCATCCCAGACTGGATCTCCTGTGGGTCCTTGCCTGGGAAAAGCTGCTCAGGATGGGATCTGGGGAGCTCCAGGAAGAAGACGTCCACCCTGCCCTCTCTGCTCATATTGACCTTGACAGTTCACCCGTAAGTGCTCAAAGGCCATGTGATAAAACCTGATAGACCTGACGGTGAAACTGTGAGAAGTTTCAGGCATTTAAACCTGCTGGGATGAGGCCTGAGGGGTGGTATAGCGAGTGAGTCAGGGAGGCCAGGGCACTCAGAAGGCTGGGAAATGAAGCTTGAGGTGAGAGAACTGACTGTCCCAGAGTGTGACAGAGGCTAACTCTGGGTCACAGGAAGACGGGAATCTGCTGCAAATGCCACCATCGACCTCTTGAGTGTTCACATCACTTTGCCAGTGAGCACGCTCACCACTGAGCTGCGGTCTGGTCTTTCTCTCGGCACAAGGGACAAGCATTCTGGTGGTCCTCTACATGGCCCTAGAGTGCACAGTCTAGATTCCGCATCGAGGTGAGGACCTGAGCTTCTTGGTCTCTCGTGGGCTTCATGGACACCCATTGGAGTACGCGCTGATTCACTGATCAACAAGGCAGTCACTAGGATTGTTTAACCTTAGTCTATTTTTGACATTTATTAAGCACTTATTGCAAGCGAGGCACTGTGCTTTACATGCAATATCTCATCTCATTCTCATAAAAACTTTACGATACCCATACTCTTATTATATTCGTTTTGCCGAGAAGGAAACTGAGTCTTACAGAGCTGTACTGTGCCTAGGTCTCACAGTAAGTAACAGGGCCAGAATTCGAATTCTGGTTCTTGCCTACATGTGTTTTGGTGTGCTTGAACACAGTGTTACACATCATCACCGTCTGCCATTGTTAAAATTCATTTTCATGGAGCCAGCCCAAGGTGTGGTGGTTAAGGTGGCTGGTCTCACATGGCCGACTGCGTTGTGAGTCCTGGACCTAGCAGCTTGAAAAACATATTGGGTGTGTGTGCACACATATATAAAATCCTGAGAGGAGAATGGAGAAGGGATCGTGGCTGGTCATGCCCTCTAGGGTGTGCTTTCTCACTCACCCACACCTCATCTTTCTCCAGCAACTGCACACGCCCTAGGACAAAATTTAAAAAACAAAGAAAGGAGAAAAATAAATAAAAGAAATTAATTGTTATACTCTTCCCTCCGGTTCTCATAATTAAATCGAGGTCTAAGTTTGCGCCTGGCACTGGGATGAAGGTTCTGCGGTTGGCAAAATGTTTTCCACTATGTTATCTTCTGTAGGGCCTCACATATTCCTCAGGTAGGAAAGGCATTATTATCCCCATCTTAGAGATGAGAAAACAGGCTCAGAGAAGCAAGTTATACAGTTAAGTAGTATGGCTTGAGCTCAGTGAGTTTAACCTTTGCTTTTCTATTTTTTTGTATTGACTGCATTCAGGTGGCAAATGCCTCAGAATGTAGTCAAATGTGACAATCTTTGGAGCATAGAACTCTAGAGGAAAAAAATCAATCGCCATTCTGGCCTGTTTCTGTCTTCACACCCAATCCAGTTCATTCAAGAAACATCAAATGTGGGGTCAGCAGTTAGCGTAATGGCTATGTTGTTGAACTCCCAAGTAGTCGACCACGGTTCGAGTCCCAGACCCAGTAGCTTATACTCACGCCGGATGCATGTGTGTGCGTGCCCAAGATCCCGAGAGGAGAATGGAGGAGAAGGGACTGCACATGGCCATCCCCCCTGGGGGGTGATTTTTCACTTTCTATCTCTCTATGTTTCTGTCTCTTTCTGGCGAGCGCATGCGCCCTATAGCAAAAACCTCTAAAAAAAAAAAGAAAGAAACATCAAATGTGTCCAGGTATGGGGGATCTCGATATGCCTAACTTGGCCTTTCGAAAGATGGACATGCTGAGGCTAAACATGAAACAGTGTGGTAAATGGCACCCCAGAGGTACAGACAGAACATCTGGCTCGCAGGGAGGGATGACTCATTCTGTTCAGGGTGAGTGGAGGGATGAGGAAGCCTTCAGAGAAGGTGACATCGGAACCGGCTGCGGAGGTAGGACAGCATTTCTTCAGGGAGAGACGGGCAGGGACAGCAGCATCAATAACAACGGTATCCTCGGTTAAGTCCTCGCTATGTGCCAGGCCCTGTGTTGAGAATTTACTGCTATTACTTATTTGCTCCTCCCAGTATCCCTATGAGACATCCACTAATATTATCCCCATTTTTATAGTTGAGGAAATGAAGGCTTAGGCAGGATTTGTACCTGAACAGTCTGGTTCTAGCTTCAATCCCAGTTGCACAGGGACAGGCACTTAAGTTAGAGAACGGAACTCGAGTTTAAACAAAGCCTCAGGGCTGGGAGGATGCGCTCGCTCAGGGTGCAGGCTGGGCAGAGGGAAGGAGGGGGGCCTAGCTCGGAAGGTGGATGGGCAATGTGTTTGGGGCCTTCTGTGATTTTGTTTCCCTAGCAAAGTTAGACAGCAGGTATGTGGTCTGATTTGATAGGGTCTGTTGCAGACAGAAACTGTGGTGACAAAACAGAGCAGAAGCCACAGACATCAATGCCTACGGGACCAGACCCATAAAGTACTTGAGCGAGGCAAGCCCAGTGGGAGCAGGGGGATGTCCCTGTTGGGACAGGCTCCAGGTCTCCAGCTTCTCCCAGCTGACTATAACTATGTGGGAATAATGCCTTTGTTGCTGGTCCTTCTGATTCTTTTTTTTTTTTGAGAGTTTTTTTTGCTATAGGGTGCACACACTCACCAGACAAAGAGGGAGAGAGACAGAAAGCGAGAAATCACCCCCCACCCCGGGAGGATGGCCACACTGCAATCCCTTCTCCTCCATTCTCCTCTCGGGATCTTGGGCACGCATGCACATGCGCCCGGCATGAGTTTTAAGCCACCGGGACCGGGAGGTGGACGACTACATGGGAGTCCAGCGACATAGCCATATGCTAGCTGCTGGTCCCAGTCCTTCTGATTCTTAAAGAAACTTTGGAAATTGAAATTTTATTTTATTTCAATTTTTTTTTGAGGTTTTGCCTTAGAGCACAACCCCTTCTCTTCCATTCTCCTCCTGGGATCTTGGGCATACACACAGGTGCACCTGGCATGAGTTTCAAGCCACAGGGTGTGGGACTCAAACCATGGCTGACCATGTGGGAGTCCAGTGACATAATCACTATGCCATCTGCTGGTCCCATAAATTTTATTTTAACTTTCCTGGTTTTAAGATGTTGAAAACAAATTCATATTTTTGAAAAGTTAATTTATTTTTTTTCCATAGAGAGAGAGAGAGAAAAGAGACAGAGACAAAGAACCAGCAATCCCAGCCAGCCCTAAATCATGGGCACATGCATGCCTAGTGTACTCAGGGAGGTCTCTAGACGTGAACTGGAATCTTTCCTTGTGGACCACTCACAGAGCACTGGATATTTACTACTCTGGCATTATCTGACCTCATACATTTTTTTTAAGAAGACTTTTAGGACCAAAGAATTATGTGCATAGGCTGCTAGTTTTCCAACTTTGGAAGAGGATGGGTTGGAACAGGGAGAGCCCAGAGGCAAGGGGACCGATGCTAGGAACCCATTGTAACAATCTAGACAAAAGAAGTGGAAGTAGCCAAGGCCCTGGCAATAGGGATGAAGAGGAGGGCTCATGGGGCCAGTGAGTGGCGTGGTGGTTGAGGTGGCTGGGTCCAACATGGCCGACTGTATGGTTTGCGTTCTGGATACAGTGATTTGAGAAACAGGCCATGCACTCGTGAATACATACCTAAAATCCTGAAAGGAAAATGGGCAAGGATTGTGGCACGGCCATTTCCTCGGGGAGTGATTTCTCACTTTCTCTTTCCCTCTGTCTCTCTCTCTGTGTCTCTCTCCAATAAGCACATCGACCCTATAGCAAAAACGTTAAAAAAAAAAAAAAAAAAAAAAAAAAAAGAAGGCAGAAGGCTCAGGCCCAAGATGTACTTGAAGTCAATTAAATAGTACTTGGTGACTTTGGGCAATGGAGGGTGGGGAAAAGAGCAGTTTAGGTTAACTGGATGGATGATGAAAACAATTCATTTGATTTTTGGACAGTTATTTACTGAAGTCCTACTACATCCAAGGTATGTGTAAGGAGCTGAGATGCAGTAAGGGATAAGACGGAGTACTTTGCTGGGAAAGAACTCAAAATTCGGTGAGGAGGATAAGCAGAGATTCGGGTGCATGAAGGAAGAACACTGGCCTTCGTCTTGGGAAGTGGGTGTCAGGGAAGGCTCTCCTGATGGGGAATACAGGAGAAGTGTAGGTGTGAGAGAGAAGATCATGAATTGGATTTTAGATTCGTTGAACTTTGGCCCAGGTGGTCCTATGATCTGACACCCTCTGAGATGCTTTTAGTTTTGTGACATTTAGAAGTCCAGGCAGCTTGTGCATTCCGATGACGCAGTCCCTTCTCGCAGTCATTTTTTCCCTTTGTCTTTTTAAAAAATGTTTGGCATCAGTGTGCACGTGGCTGAGAGAAGCAGCAGATCCTGCTATTACCCCCATTGTCCAGATCTTTTCCAGGTCCCTGCCTACTCACCCTTCATCTTGTAAGATGAACCAGCGCTGCTGCTGTGCTGCTTTTTTTTTTTTTTTTTAAACTTTACTCCTGGTTGTTGTGAATGATCTGTTCTCTTTCTGATGTTGATATTGTTATTATTATATGGTATATTAATTATGGTGGTTGATATTGTTATTATTATATGGTAGATTAATTATGGCAGAAACACTATGCTGATAATCACTTTACCTTCTTCCTGGAAGTGTGAGACATTCTTTTTTTTTTTATTCCCCCCCCAAACCTGGACAAGGTTTTGCTTCATTCACTCAACAAATACTTATTGGTGGCCTACAACGTGCCAGGCATGGTTTTAGGTGCTTGAGATACATCAGCGAATAAAGTAAATTTCTACCCTCCTGACACCTTGCTTTCCTGAAGACTAAATGATTCGACTCCAGTTTATTTCTTTGATGATCTTGGGGATATGTGCAGACGAGTGGCCCCTCCCAGTCAGGAGAGTGTCTCCTCCTGTCCCCTCTCCTGGGGCTGCTGTGCTTTCCATCATCTGAGACTCTTCATTCCATTCGCCTCGGATGGACTGTCCCCAGCATGGCAGCGCCTTACCTTGGCAACTAGAGCTCTGTTGGCCCAAATAGAAACTTAAGTATTAATACTTTGCCTGTAATCTAAATGTCACTGTTCCTTACACACTCTGAAAATAATTTATGTTCTCTTCTAAGAAGATAATTTATCTGTCCTTTGTTTTGTTTTTAATTTGATAGAGGGGGCATGCACTAGCCTAAGAGAGACAGAAGGAGAGGAAGAAAAATCACACCCCCTCCCCAAGGGGGCAGGGCCACCCTATAATCCTTTCTTTTCCATTTCTCAAATCTGTTGGGATTTAGGGCATGCAAACACACGTGCCTGGTATGGTTTTTTCCCAAGTTGCTGGGACTGGGACTCGCACTGCAGTTGGCCAAGAGGAATCCAACTCCCTTAACCACTAGGCCATGGGGCAGGCTCAACTATATCCTTTAATCGGACTATTTATCCTTTCCATTGACCTATTCATCAGATAGTCACCTCCTGCCATGAAATCCTTATGGTCTTTAATTCTTCGTGCTTAATTGAAAATCTTTCCTACGGACAAATCTCCAGAGATACCCCGAAGGTGTCTGGAGCCCAGGCTCAAGTTGGCTCACGGATGCAAACTTGGTAGAGCAAGATACTGAAGAAAATGCCGGTAGGGAGGTAGCTTCTCACCAGACCACCCAGCATGTAAAGATAACCTGGGAGGAGGTACCTACAGGCCTTTGCCAGAGGTCATTTGGCCTGGGCGAGTTCCCTACTCAGAGGACAAGGATGCAAGGATCTCTTGGAATCATAAAATGTTCTGTTTGAGTCTAGGCAGCTCCAATTTGGATAGCACCCACCTGGATTAGACTCGCATACTTGGGAATCCCCCATGGCTGGACCACCCTGGATGTACAGCAGACGCTCTGTAGCTCGCACAAGCCATGAAAAGGCGAGCGATGTAAAGAGAAAAATGACAGCAAACGAAGTGTTAAAAATCTTAGGAAACCTAGATACTGTTCCTTAGTAGTTCTGTGGCCTTGACCAAGCAATTAGGGTTCTCTAAGTTGTATTTGAAGTACTTAGTAACTTCAGACATGAAGGTGGGGAAGGGAGTGGTCTAGCTTAACAGGATGGAGGGTGGAGCCATTAATTTGTTTATTTTTTGGATTTTACCCTCCCCATAAGGTTGAAATATGAAAGATATGTGTCCATAAGGTACTATGTAGATATGAGTTATTTTATAGTTATTATTATTACTTATGATTATTTTATTCATAGCAGGCCTCCCTGCTAGAGCCCACATTGACCTGGACCTGAATGCTCAGGGCTCTTCCAAGGGCTGTTCCTCTGTGGCTGAGGACAATCCAACAGTCAATGACCAGGGAACCACCCTTTGCCCCGCCCACCAGCCTGCCAGCATCGGACTGAGGAATCGGCCACCTCGCCAGCATTTTACTACTTCCTACCTAAGGCTGGACATGCTGTGGCAGGGGCTTCTCCAGCACAGGTTTGTCTGTCTCACTGCACCCAGTTTACTGAGGGAAGCCCACTACGTCAGGGGATCGGGAACCATTAAACTCCTGATGGGCAAATGACTAGCACATGACCTGCTGCTCCTCTGAGCTGTGTGTGTGCTTGAATACTCGGCAATCCGGATCAGGGCCACTTCTTGAGCCAGGGGAATTAAGACATAACATGAGGGTAAAGTGATGCCATGAGTCTGGAATTTTGGGAAATGGGTGTGCTCCAACTGAGCACGCTAATGGAGCAGTCCATGGAGATTTAGCCGGAACCGAAGGATCTTTGAAACCTCACATTCCTGGCAACCACCCAGCCCTATATCTTCAGGGTGAGGCAGTCCCATTTGGCTCCATGTTCTGAGTTGCAAGATCAAAAGGACAATAATATAAACTGTCAATCATGGCTCATGAAGTAAAAGGAGAAGGAGGCCAGAGAGAGATGGTTAGTATCCATTTGTATGTGCTTCTCGTGAGGTCTGGAAAGTGGAAAAGTGACCATGAAATGTCCATTAAAAAAACGACCCTTGAGATCATAAGAAACAACCCCATGGGAGAAACTGAGATTCAGAACTTTTAAGTAAGATTTCTAAGGTCGAGCACCATTGAATGCTATGATCAGTACTACTTGCCTGTCCAAGGAATGGGAGACAGAATACCTAATAAGATGGCAAATATGTCATCACATGTGCAGATGTGTTACATACTAGTTCTATCATGGTACTGTCTATGGTAGCACAACATTAAACCAGCCATTTATTCATTATCCATTAACAGAGAATTATTTAAATACTTTAAAGTATATACACTTAATGGAATCCTTTGTAGCCATCATATATAATGACGTGGATTTACTTTCATTGTCCTGGGCTCTGAGGACTTTCTCTAGAGGGACAGGCAAACGTGTGTTGTGTGATAACAGCAGATGTCAATGTAGCATGTGCACTTTCTTGGGTAAACTTTTATACATGGAGATGTATGTGTACGTATATATGAAAGAATGTAATAATTACCCCATAGGTGAGATTTTGGATGATGCTAATTTTAATTTTTACATTTTAATGCATTTTTGGAGTTTTATTCAAAGATCACATAGCATTGTTTACAATCAGAAATTGAATAGTAAAAGGACATCTTTTTTATTGTGGATCTCTGGGATCAGCTTCAGAGGTTCATGGGATGAGAGTGAATTTCCCACACCGGGTAACAGAAGCAATCTGTGATTGGTTCTCATCGATAACAAGAAAGTGCTGTCTATGGGAAACCCAGAGGAAGAGCATTAGGGAGGACGTGACATCTGGGATCTTCAAATGGAAGCTGTTAGTACAACGGACAGATTAAGATGTCCCCAGCATTTCAAGATAAAGCCTCCCTTGAACATTAGGAAGAGCAAAGTGGTTGGTTAGAGCCTCTGTGGATGTCAGCACCTTAAAAATAGTCACAAATGGTTGGCAGAGGAGATTTATAAACCCCCAATTCTAATTAAGATGACTGTGTAATCACAAGCAAGCACCATTAGAGTTAAATTATAAATAGAGGGCTAGCCCATGGCCTAGTGTTAAGGCAGTTGGATCCCACATGGATGATCAGGTAGTTCAAGTCCTAGACCCGGCAGCTTGAAAATATACCAGGTACTTGTGCATGTGAACCCAACATCCTGAAAGGAGGGAAGGATTGAGGAAGAAGGATTGGAGATTGCCCCATGGAGAGGTGATACTTTCCGGTTTTCTTTCTCTCTCTTTTTTTTTTTTTGAGAGGTTTTCACTATAGGGCGCATGAGCTTTCCAGAAAGACAGAGACAGAGAGATAGAAAGTGAGAAATCACTCCCCCAGGGGGAATGGCCACGCCGCAATTCCCTTTCCTCCATTCTCCCCTTGGGATCTTGGGCATGCACACACACATGCCTGGCGTGAGTCCAAGCCGCCGGGTCCAGGGCTTGAACTGTGGTCGACTACATGGGAGTCCAGTGACATAGCCATTACGCTAACTGCTGGTCCCTCTCTCTCTCTTTGTCTCTCTTTCCAGTAAGCACACATGCCCTCTGGCAAATTTAAAAAAATATATGTAATTCGTAAAATGAAACTGAATTAACTGCATTGAGTAGCACTGCCATTGGCTGAAAACATAATGTATTAACCAAAGAGGATGACCAGTGTAGAGTGTGGAAACAGGAGCTCTGCATGTTCATCAGCATGTTCAGCTTTATCCAGGGCAGATTGGCTGTGTATCCTGTGGCCACAAACTCCACTGAGCTCCAGGGTATTGAGAAACCTCCCTACACATCATCCCACAGAGTAGGCTGGGCCTACTCTCTGTGAGTTTGGAATGGCAACCACTAATCTGTGTGTGTGTGTGTGTGTGTGTGTGTGTGTGTCTTAAAAGCTGGAATGAGGCCTTATTTCACCCTGTAATACTTTATTTAAAAACATTTTAAGAACTATTTAATTTTATTTATCATTATTATTACTTTTAAATTATTTATAGGGCATGTGTGCTCACCAGAGACAGAGAGAGAGAGACAGAGAGAGAGAGAGAAAGAAAGTGAGAAAGCAAGCCATCAGTCCTCCAGGACTCCAACCGTAGTTGGCCACATGGGAGTCTAGTGCCTTAACCACCATGCCACCTGCTGGCCCTTTCTTATAATACTTTAAAAAATGGATTAATTGTCCTAAAATTTAATCTGAATGAATACTCAAATTTTCAATGAGGCTGAAAAATTGAGTGACTATACTTGGTGTTTGTTTAATTGTTTTATTAAAGAATAATTAATGTCTTCAAAAGTGTTCACTGGGCCTGGCCCGGTACGGTAGTACAGTGGATGAATACTGTACATGTGACAGCTGGGTCTCATATGCCCAACTGTGGTTAGAATCTTGACTCTTGTGGCTTGAAAAAACATACTGGGTGTGTGTGTGCACACTCCAAATCCTGACAGGATGGAGAAAGAATTGCAATGTGAGCCCATCCCACTGGCGGGTGCTTTCTCTCTCTGCATGCATGCTCTGGCAATACTATTATTGCTACTACTACTAAGTGTTTACTTGCTCTCAAAGGTCATGCCCAGCATGTCTCTGGGTCTTGTGTTCTTAGGTGACCACACAGTCCCAGAGTCCCAGAGGGGAATGCTTTAAAATCCCTAGGCAGGACTGCCTGGCTTTGTGTCCCTTCCATGACAATTTCATGAATGAGCTGCTTTTCCCTCAGCTGTGGGGGCTGAACTAGAGAGGTGCTCTGATCAATATCTGAGCTTAAAGGACAATTTTTTTTGAGAGACAGAGATGAGAGATTGTTGCTTATGGGTGCATGCACTCACTGGAGAAACAGAAAGAGACAGAGAGACAAAAAGCCAGATATCACCTCTCCCAGGGGGGATGGTGGCATCATTGCAAGCCACTCTCCTCTACTTTCCCCTCAGGGTCTTGGGCATGCATGCATGCATGAGTTTCAATCCGCTGGGTCTGGGAACTGAACTGTAGTTAGCCACGTGGGAGTCCAGTACCTCAACTACCATGTCACCCACTGGTCCCAAGTGACAAATCTTGAAGGAGGCCCAGCCTGGTGGCACAGTTGGTGGCAGGCTGAACTGCAGTGTCAGAGGTGACATGACTGACTGATGGTTCAGACCTGTGTATTGCCTTGATCATTCTCTGGGCATGTGCCTAGGTGCCTGGGATCCTAAAGATTTGGATCACAGCATTGTGAGCCCCTGTTGAGGGCAATCCTCTGTCTTGATCTGTCTCTTTCTGCCATGTATGCATGCTTTATATCATGAATAACATAATAAAACAAAATCTTGAAGGTGAACAAGAGATTCTTTTTCTTGCATATTAAGCACTTCATTGGTTGAATGTGCTGGATTTTGATTGAATACCCGTACGTAGCCAGCCTCTGCTTGCTGGACCCACTGTCCACTGTAGGCAAGGGAAGGCTAGCCACTCTTCGCTTACTTCGGAATATTCAGCTCTTTACCTGAAATGGTCTATTAAGCAGTAGGAACAGGATTTTCAGTAGCATGAAAGGCAAAGTGCAGAAGAAAGCAGGTATTCAATATTCGGTTAAGATCGCTGCTTAGTACTGTGGTTGGCATTAGTTGGGGAAGACAGGACCTTTTCGCTTCTCATCTTGGTCACAACTGCTTCTTATGTGTTTGTTCATTCTTCTCTGGCTTACTTGAGAAGTTCTAAAAACGCCTTTTTCAGCCACTTTGCCATCCATGCACATCTGAATGCCTGAGGAACCTACTACAGCAGTTAGTATCGGTCAAGTCACTGCCTTGCCAAGGTCAGAAGTTCTGGTGACAAAGCCACCACTCTCTGTAGCTACATGCACCTCTTTTTAGTAAGACTTTTCTCTCTTCCCAGATAGACGTGTCAGGCCAGTGGCCCTTATTCTCGGAACACTCTGGGAATTTCATCAGTTCTATCTAATGAAAGCAGTTTTGGAACGTGCTAGCTAAGAGATCAGAAATGGGGAGACTCAGGGCATCTTAGAGACGTCTCGTTTTGTGAGCAGAACTGTAGAAAGCAAAGTATAAAAGCAGGGAGAAGCAGCCTGGGAGAGAAATAAAGGAGCATAGTAGACAGAAGTGAGAGGGAGGAAAGGAGAGGAATATGAAATTTCTGGCAAATTCTCAAGTTTCAAAGAGAAGTAGCAAGGAATAAGCATTCATTGACTTTGGGAAATACCGTGTCACTTTTGTCTTCACTCTATTTACCTGGCAAGCCGTGTTTGTTAAGATCGACATCCTCTGCGTAGATCTCGGCGTTGGAGAACACGTTGCTTAGTTTAGGGTTCTTTTTGGCTGAGTTTAGGCAAAAACAAGTTCAAGCTATTATTAGTTTTCCTTTCTGTGGGCGTCGGGGGCCTGGCTTACCTTCGAAGACTTCTCCCTGTAGCAGTCGTTAACAGCCCTCGATTCAGACATTCATTAAAAGTGTTTGTGCCAGTTCAAACTTGAAAGTTTGCCCTAAATGGCATCATGCCAGAAGCTGATTCTTGTTGCTTCAGGAGGAGGGGAATAAGTTCCCGTGCCAAATTAATGTCGTTGTCCTGGTCAGAGAGGGGACATTCCTTCCCAAGAATGTATGGCTTTGCCGAGGTCAAATGAAATGGTGCCCGCTTCTCTGCCCATGTGGAAAAGGAATGCGTCTCGTCTACCTTCCACACGGGGGAAACGGAGCCTGGAGCAGCAAGGCAGATGACCCGGATTGTTTGGAAAGACTGTGTACCTGCCAGAGAGAGCTGCATTCCTCAGCCTCGTGTGTGTTTAGACTCCTGAAGGTGTTCCTGTCTGCAGCCTTAGCATTATGCACTAGCAGTCATGGAAAGACTCAGGCCTGACGTGCTCACCACCTTCAGACACAGACGCTGGCGCTTCAGCAGGGCAGATCCGATTTCTTCCCTAGACTTGATAGCTTTGTTTTATAAAATGAGCGCAGTGATATCTCAAGGGTTAATTATGAGCCTTTAGAATTCTTGGACTGGCTTTCTCTTTAAAAGTATTGGGACCAGCAAGTCATATGGTGGTCAATGGCCTTGGACTCCTATGTGGCTGACCACAATTTGAGTCCTGGACCTGGCACTTTGCTTTCTCACTTTCCTCTCTCTCTCTCACTCTGTCCCTCTCTGGTCAAATTAAAATTAATAGATTAAAAAGTTAAATAAAATAATTCTTTAAAAAAATATTTACAGAACTTAGCTTTATATCGCACCACTTTGTGTGTGTGTGTGTGTGTTGGGGGGAGGGTGGTATACTTGGATATTAAGAGCTCAAAGCATTTAATACATGCTCTCCAAACACAAACATCTCTGAAGGTCCGCAGGAAGGCAGGCTTTATAAGGTCAATGGGAAGGCTACAGCGTCTATTCACTCTAAGGCAAAATGGAGGCAGGCAGGTCACTTGCTCACTACCCCTGCTAAGCAGTAGGAGAGAAGGAACTAGAACTCCTGCTTTCTGAGCCCCTTCCTCAAACCTCTTTCTCTTTCAAATCCAGCGGGAAAGGTAGCAGAACCCAGTGAGGCCCCTGTGCAAATGTCTGAGAAAGATTTTTGCTCTTTTCCTTTGTCAACTTGGAGAGAAAATGGGGAAGGAGCAGGCCTCCCTTCCACTATCCCCTGGCTCCAGGGTTCTCTTTAAAAATGCAACCGGAAAAGAAAAAAATGCAATCAGACTGCACACTCCTCAGACTCCAAGGTTCATAGTTCTGGAACCCAATCTCCTTTACACTCTGAGAGGCAAAGAGAGAGGTTAAAATTGGCAGGAGGTCTTGGAGGCGACAATAACCCCAAGGGTAAGAAAAGGCTAGGGAGAGGCAGGTGCTAGCAGGGGAGAATGTACCCCACTCCTCCCTGACAGCCCTGACGTCTCCCTGGGCTTCATCACCATGTCTCCTCCCCTCCCTGAGGGTTGGGCTGCTCAGAGATCACAGGGCCTCTTAGCTCATTGCTGTATCTCCGACAGGCGTTTTTATTATCAAATGAGTGATGGGAGAGGGGGAGGTATATGAGGAACTGATGCAATCATTGATCACGTCATCAGTTTTTATGAAAAAGCTAGACTTTAATCTTTATAGGGATAGAATTCAGTATTCATGGACTTGTGAACATGTAGCATTGAATTGCATGCATGTGTGTGTGTTTGCGTGTGTATGTCTGTGTATGGTGTTTTCTTTCTCATCCATTTCAAAAAAGATTCCCTCCTTTTGAGGCTGGCTCTGTAGCCCAGTGGTTAAGAGAGCCAGATCCCACCTGACCGACTGGTTTGAATCCTGGCCCTGGTTGCTTGATAAACATGGTGGGGTGTGTATGTGTGTGTTTGTGTGCCCCAAGTCACAATATGACGGAAAAATGGAGAAGGGAATATGGCGTGACCACGCACCATGGGGAGTGCTTTCTCTTTATCTCTCTTTCTCTGTCTCTCTGTTTATTTCTCTTTAGCAAGTATATGCATCTCTGCGATTAAAAAAAATTAAAATAATTTTTTGTTAAATATCAAAGTAATGTGGGGGTCATTGCAAATGATTTGGGAAATTCAGAAATGCGACCAGAAGACACTAAAATTCATCTATAATCTTGGTTTTACTTTTTTCCTTCTGTATGTTTCTATGATTCTCTAATTTTATCAACATTTTAGTGAAGAGCCCTCAGCGCCTTCTCTGTTCTTTTATGGAGTATCAAGAGGGCAGGGTCCTGATCACTTCTGTGGCCCCGATGTCCTGAACAGGGCCTAGTGTGGGCTGATGTGTCACATAGATTGTTCGCATAAATGAACAAGCAACTATAAAAATGTACTCTGGGGACCAGCAGTTAGTGCAATGGCTATGTCGCTGGACTCCCACGTAGTCGACCGCGGTTCGCGTCCCGGACCCGGTGGCTTAAACTCACACCGGGCACGTGTGCGTGCGTGCCCAAGATCCCTAGAGGAGAAGGGATTGCGGCGTGGCCATCTCCCCTGGGGGGGGGGGGGTGATTTCTCGCTTTCTGTCTCTCTATCTCTCTCTGTCTGGCAAGCGCATGAGCCCTATAGCAAAAAAACTCTCAAAAAAAAAAAAAATGTCGTCTGAATTGAAATAGGGTGTGATGCAGTGGAGAACCATGGAAATAGAATTGCTTGGGTCTGGTAGACTTGGATCCAAGTTGCTATTGCAGATTTGCTGTATCTTCTTGGGTAAGTCACTTCACTCTCTGTGCCTGAGTTTCTTCTTCAGTAAAAGAAGCATTGTAGCTCACATTTACTGAGTGCTCACTGTGCATATTATGCAAATGCTACATGTGCATTTTTTCACTGTAACTCTATGGGATAGTTCCCTACTCTCTCCATGTAAGGCACAAGGAACAGGTATGGAGAGGTTAAGCAATTTGCCCAAAGTCACACAACTGTTAAGTGAAGACCTGGGCTTGAACTCAGGCACTTGGACTCTTTCAGTTCTCCAGTGGAATGCCTACACTGTGGGATTCGATGACTTTGAAGGCTCTCCCAGCCCCATGTTGAGTGAGAGGGGAGTGGTACAGGGAAGGGGTTGTGATGATCATGCTATTAGCCAAGTTCAAGAAAGTCAATTATGGAACAAGGTCTAGGTGATTATTACACAGAGAGCAGAGAGCAAAGGTCTGAACTAGAAGGCTTCCTCCCAGTGTGCGGAGTCTATACAGGCAGGGTGTAATGAAAGACCACGGGTTGTGTGTGGTTCAATCAGTACACTGGCGGAGGCTGGGTTACAAGGCTTCCTTTCTGTGTCCACGGCCTCATCTTACAGCCGCCCACAGGCCCGTGTACGGGGCTCAGGCCGGGAAGTGCAGACGTAAATCTGATCATTCCTGCCTGTGAGCTGTGGCTGATGCATTTAATTGGGGGAGAGGACGGAATCCCCTTTGATGATTAGCTAGGACTTCAGTTAGCAAACACTGTCCCTTTCCTCCCCCTCTGGCTGAAACCTTCTGTTTTGCCTCATGTCCCTGGTAACCGAGTCTCCTTCTTGTTGGGGAGGAATGGGCTTCAGTAAACAGACCTATTTGTGTGACTCCTATTACTCATTTGAGGCAATGTCACTCCTTTTTCCACTGTGGTCTGAGTGTCTGAGTCAGAGCCTACAACAGGCTTCTTTGAGTTGATGGCTCACTCCCAGCCACTCCTGACTGCCTGCCAACCTAGCAGGGCGTAGCTTACCAACAAGTTTTTTTTTTTTTTTTTTTTTTTTTTTTTTTTTTTTTTTTTTTTTTTTAAGTCAGACTGATTCATAGAAACTCCTTTAAAACACAGGGAAAAGAAACCGCCCATCACACACCCCAGCACACCAGCGGAGGAAACTTATAACCTCAGGAGGCAGGTCCCTCCCCACTGCTGTCACACACCTCCTGAGGAACGGAGCAGGGCAGCCACTAGCTCTGGCCACTCCGGGTGCCTCTGCCGCTGGGACCTTTGAGGTAGGACAGCTCCAACGCTGTACTCGGCAAACGGCAAACTTTCCTTCCTTCCTGTTGCGCTCTTTCTGAGCTCATCTATGCCCTGTTTTTGCTTTATTCCTTTGCGACTTTCTATGATTTTTCTAATCCTTGAAACTTTTAGCTAAAAGCAGATATGGAGACAACTTTTTGCATGAAGTAAAAATGCATTAGGAAAATGGATCTTGAAGGGAGTTAGGGAACTCAGCGGTGTATGTCGGGGTGAGGGTTGAAATCATTCTTGCCTAACCGGGTTCTCACCGTGAGGATGTGGAAGGAGCAAGGACTTTGGAATAACCTGACGAAGGAGATTCTCGATGGAGACGCCGCGTACCTTCTAAATGACATGGGGCCTTGCCAGATGCCGTTTTAGCTCCTTCGTTTGGATTCAAATGGCTTCAAGACTTGTTTTGTTTCTCGGCTTGTTGGTTATTGGCTGCTCTTTTTGTTGGGTTATGGTGGATAGATAGTTGGCTTGGAGTTTATTTAGATTGTTGTTTTCTTGTCCTTTTAGCTTGTCTGTTTACTTCTGTTGAAATAATTTTTTTTTTTTTTTTTTTTTTTTTTTTTTTTTTTTTTTTTGCTTATAGGATGTGAAGTGCGGGGGGATTGGTTTGTTTAAAGAAAACCGTTAGAGAAAGAGAGAGGCAGATGGTATTTCAAATAAAACGTGGGAGGGGTTCACTTGGTGGAAGCAGGAGCCTGATGTGCATTCCAGACTCTTTCTCCTCCTCGCGGCCAGATGTGGAGGTTGGGGAGAGGGTGGGGCAGGGAGACTTCTGTTCCTGTAGAAACCCTTTGAATGGCTGTGTGCATCCGCCTGAGAAGACAGCTGCTAAGTCAAAAGACGGTGTATCAGGAATGGTGAAAGGATTTTTTTTTTTTTAAATTGAGCAAAATGTTCTACACTGAAGGCAGTGATTTTGGGGAATGGTTATGTTTTCACTCTTTTCCAAAATGTGACTGTGAGAACATTCTTGCTAATAGTAAAGTGAATCTGAAGAAATGAAGAAGGGTGTTTTTTTTAATTTGCTTTTGTTTTTATAGGTTAGCGTGTTGGTTGAGCATCTACTGAGGTGTGGCCCATTTCAACATAGATACTGGTATTTTTTTTTCCCCCATGTAAACAAGACCAGAATGACAGGATTCAGCTTGTCTGACAGAGTTAGACTTTTCCTTCAGCAACTCAGTCCGTTGGAAGAGAAGAGTTTCGTGTAATTAGTTGGTGAGGTTGAGAAGGCGAGCGCCTTGTAAAACTTCCCTGGGGGCATGATTAAGTAAGTGCTAGGCAACTTTTCAAGATGTAGGGAACTCCTACATTTGCTTCAAATGTTTATTATTTCCAGATCCCATGGCTGTAGATTAGGGAGGCCATTGCTACATTGATAGGGATGGCTTCTGAGGAAGATAATACAAATCTTCTCTGAGTTCTATGCAGGTTAGAACTTAATAAGCAGCGTCTAACCAGTTGGCAAGTAGAACATGTCAGTTCTGGGGATATGAGCCATCGTGAGTTGTAGTATTTGTGGGTCGTCTGACATTGGACCACTTTATAAACTCGCTTTATGTGTCCTTGCTTTAGAAGTGGAACATCAGCTGCCTGTTATTTCCTGGCAATTTTAAAAATGCTTTTCTGATTCCTACTCTCTGTTCTTCCTCTAAGAAGTAGCAGGAGAGCCCCTTAGCTGTGGGAGTTTGTCTGGGTTTCAGCTGTTTGTCTTTGACCATCCTGAAATGGGAGGTTTATATTCTCCACCGCCACACACACACACACACACACACACACACACACACACTGCCTTCCACCTTCAGAAGGATCCAGTTCACCCAGACTCTGAGGAATGGACGGGGGTGGAGGAGGGCTGCAGGACATCCGGTCTGACACTCCAGTGGAAGGGCCCCCCCAGATTTTGCATTGTTTGGGGGTACTAAACTATCCTGGGAGTTGGCGAAAGGCCATGGAGGACTAACCCAGAGCAGATCACATCCTTAGAACTTGGCTGTTTCCCAGGAGTACTGGGCAGACTCAGAGAGGAAAGGCTCCCCCTCAGATGTGCGGAAAGGGCTTGCTGTGGTTTGCTCAGCCCTTCCTTCTTCCCTCTGGAGACCAGTGTAGGCCCATCTAGTTTGCAGAGCAGTGAATGGGCTTTGTGGAGACCACCCTGGGAATACAGACCCTCTTGACTTTTCTGGGTGGTTCTGGGGATTTCTGGTAGTGCTAAACCCACCACAAAAGCCCTAGAGAGAGCCCTCAGAGACTGAAGGGGGCTTAGCGATGAGGTGAAACTGCTTTATTCCTGACTCTCTGAACCTGGTGGGCATAGATTGCTGCAAAGTGGCCACAGCAAGGGCACAAGGCAGGCCTGGCCTCTGTGGTACAGTCTGTGGGATGCTGGACTATGGAGCTGGAAGCCACAGGCTGACTGATTTGAGTCCCGGGCCCGGTTGGGCATGTGTGTGTGAGTCCAGAATTCTGGCAGGCTGGAGGAGGGAGAAAGGGGACATGGCGTGACCAAGCCCTGTAGAGGGTGATTCACTTCCCTTTCTCTTTCTTTTGTGTACATGTGTGTTCTACCATGAATTGAAAAAAAGAAAGAAAAGAAAAAGGCACAAGACAAATTGTAACAGTACATTCTGTCCTTCATTTTCTTCATGAAGTTCTACAGTTGTGAGGGATCTTAGAGACAAACTCATTCATTCTCCTCTCATGTGCAGAAATCTAATTTTTATAGTAATACCATCTCAGACAGTTGGCCAACTTAGGGAAGCCTGGTACCTAGGAGTGGTACCTCCATGCTCGCCCTCATTGACTGGGCAGATCCAATTATTAGAGTTCCTTAAATTGAACAAAAGCAGATTCCCTGTAATTTTCTAGTTCAGTGGGCCTTAAAACGGCTCAGAAAATGCCTGTCTGGTTTTGTTGTTGCCCCACCCAATGCTCCTTATCCTCTAAACACTTAACCCTTATTTCCTATTTAATGAATACAATCTGATGCATTTCTGTTGCATGTCCCCACCCCCCTTATGACTCAGAAAGAGCAGAGAGCATTTCTGGAGCTTTGAAGCTATGCACACAGTTAACCCTACCCTTGTGATGTGATTCTGAGGGATTTCATCTTCTAAACACAAGAATATGATCTTTTTCTTTAACACATGCATATCCATAGCTTCCTAAAATCCATGCTCAGTGATACTGGGGCTCTCAGACGTACATACTCAGAGGAACACACCCAGTGTTGCCACTAGGGGTCATGGTTAAATCAATCCAGTACCGGAAACACAGGCTTCTAACTTGGCCTCCTGGGATTGTTCCATGACTTCGTCCATATAGTTCATGTTGCCACACCTAAACATGGTCACCACCTGCCGTGGTAACTACAGGTCCAGGCTGCCAGTCACATGCAGCCTCCATCTCTTTGCTGGCCACACTCGGTACTGGTCCTTTGAGAAGAGCCAGGGTAGAACTGAAATTTTTGACTGCTAGCCTCCCTTTTCCGATGCACTTCCCTGTTCTACCCAGATGACCCCAAATATTTGGACTGTACCTTCTTTAAGTAATCCAGGAAGACCAGATGTGGATCCTGGTAGGGGTTTACTTGGATGTCCAACAACCTAGCCTCAACACTCTTCTTAATACTTCAGTCCCTGGCACCCTCAATTTAACTGGGAGATGCACTGACATTAAAGCATAAAGATAAAACTACAGGCACCAGCAGATGGCAAAATGGTTATGTTGCTGGACTCCTAGGCAGTCTACTGTGGTTCTAGTCCTGGACTTAACTTGACTTAAACTCATGCCGGGCATGTGTGTGTGCGTGCCCAAGATCCTGAGAGGAGAATGGAGGAGAAGGGATTGGAGTGTGGCCATCCCCCCTGGGGGATGATTTCTTACTTTCTGTCTCTGTCTTTTTGGTGAGTGCATATGCCCTATAGGAAAAATCTCTCTTAAAAAAAAAAAAAAAGATAAAACTAAAAACACTTATGGAGATTGTTGCTTCCCTCTCTCTTCCTTTTAAAGATGGTACTTGGGTCAACTTTTCTTTTCTGTCATGGAGATGGTGCTTCCCTAAAGCTACTCCTCTGTCGTGGGTACTCCTGGCCTTATACGGCTACAGCAGTTTTTGTGTTTTCTGAGCCTGAATTATTTTGCAAACAGGGTAGTGAAAATAGAGAAGCCTATGGCATAGGTCAACACTGTGGCAAGAATCCTAGGGTAGATGTGAGGTGGCTGGCTGACAGACAGACAGCGTGGCCGTGCCCCAACCCTCCTGTGACCTTTTCAGCAAGTCATCTCTTTGCTTGAGGCAGTTGAGCTTGGTAGTCCCTTCATCCCTGTGCCTCAGAAATTCTTATTTTATTTTATTTTATTTTTTTGGAGAGTTTTTTTGCTATAGGGCGCATGTGCTCGCCGGAAAGACAGAGAGACAGAAAGTGAGAAATCACCCCCTAAGGGGGATGGCCACGCCACAATCCCTTCTCCTCCATTCTCCTCTCGGGATCTTGGGCACGCACGCACATGCGCCCGGCATGAGTTTAAGCCGCTGGGTCTGGGACTCAAACTGTGGTTGACTACATGGGAGTCCAGCAACATAGCCACTACACCAACTACTGGTCCTGTAGTTCTGAAATTCTAATATCCTACCAACCCTGTTTTGAAAAAAATTCCTTGGACTCACAGGACAGCTAATCAATGCATGAAAATCGGAAGAAAAGTGAAGCATGTTGCACTGACACGGGCTTTACCGAGGACTCTCCATTCTCAGGTGCCTTGCAGACCAGGCAGTCGCTCAGAGACTCCTCAGGGCTTCCCACCAGGCAGCAGTGAGCAGTCTCCTGGCACTTGGAAGAGAAGGACGAGGTGCAATTAGTTAGACTTACAGGGTGCCAGCTCAGATGAGGAGGGGCAGGCTATCTAAGCCTGCTGAGACATTGACATCAGCAAGGCATTCACCAGGAACAAAATCAGGCTCAGGGAGAAACCAAACCAACCCTGGGAAAGAAACTCCACCCTATTCTCAAGGACCCTGCAGAATGAGGGTGTGGCTGCACAGGTGTGGATGACAGCAAGAAGAGACCAATTGAGAGGAGGGAAGGGACCGTGTGAGGAGGACAGGAGGGGAGGGAAGGCAGGGCCACCTCGGATTTCCTCCAGCACGTGTGTTGGGCCAGAAGGCAAACAGAAAGGCCTGGGTGGGAGAAATTGGGTAGAGGAAGGTGGAAACTGCAGGAGAACGAGGGGGAAGTGGCGAGGATGTTTTCACTTTTAATTCCTTCCCCTATGTTTAGGGACCTCCCCCTACAATGTTTCAGGACCATGCAGTTGGGATCCTTGCTCTTTAGACTTTACGTTGCAAATAATCAAAGACCCTTCCCTGGGAGAACAGAACTGCAGAGAGGTTTGTTACCCCGAAACAATGAGTTTGGGGCAAGCCAGTGCGTCGATCACACTGATCTCTGAGAAAGCTCTCAAACTGGACCTGCAGCTTCCCTTCGCTGAAAGATTCTCTCTGTGTTTTAGTGGGGAGGGGACCCTGTGCTCAGGACTGAATATTTGAAGCTTGTCTTACGGTTTTCAGGAAGGGGGTCTGGGCCTGGCCCCTGGTGGTCAGACAGGGTGGGTTCTTGTGAGCAATAGGACAGGAAGAAGCTGTAGCTCTCCTCTCTTTCATTTTCACAAGTGGCACTGTTTTGAGGGGCTGTGCTGGCCTCCGATGAACTCACAGGTGGTGGGAGAACTGAGTGATGAATAGCTTTAGTAGAAGGTCAGAAATTTCTGCCAAGTCCTCAGCTAAAAGATAAGAGAGAGAAAGCAGGCTGCACTGGAAGAGTCCTGGCCCGTAAGATGCTTCAGTTCTGATTCTACTTTATTTCTGGGGACCAAATTTCCTCCTTTGTCAAGGGTCAGACTGGATGACTTCAATGCCTTTAAATAATCAATTGCCCTAAAGAACAGAAACCAAGCCTGCAACAGTTCACCCCATGCACTTGGGGCGCCCCTGGCTGTGCAGCCGTCCCTCCCAGCCCATTGCCTTGCAGGGCTGCAGATTTGCTGGCTCAGGCATGCTGTCGCCATCTACTGTCGGACCCGCCCTAGCGCCGTCGGGCTGGGCCACACCTTGGTTTCTTCCCAAACCCTAGTTATTATCTTGGCAACCTCAGCCTTAAAGATATTCTGGCTGCCGGAACACTCCTCCTTAGCAGAAGGCAACTGAAGCTTCTGTCCTCGCCCGGGGAACATCGCCCTATCACTTGACCAGCTGCTGTCTGGGGGTGTGGGCTGGGTCCGGGCTTCACGGCCCCGGATCTGGCTTCGATCTTTGCAGATGTTGCCCAGATCCACTCCCTCCCCTGGACACAAAGGCAGACGGGCGGAAGTAAGAGAGTGAGGTTATCCTCCTGGGGAGCATTTGTAAAAACAATATTCATGCTACGTGTTTGCCTTTAGTATAGCAGTTGGCCCGCAAGTTCTGCTAGAGAGGCTTAGAGCCCATTTCACTGGCCCAAGCTTCTCATTGTGCTTGAAGCAATAAAAATAATAACTAACAACCATATGGCACTGGCTTCGTGTCAGGCCCAGCCCACTAACTCGATGGGGTCTGCGGGTCGCAGTGAGGAAGTGGTGGAATCAGGATTTGAGCCTAGAGCCTGTGCTCTTTACTAGGTCATCCTAGCTCAATGTGATTTTTCTCCAATTCAGCAGTTTGTCAGAGGCAAGAGTTTTATGAGATAGAAAGAACGATGTGTTTTTCTTTTTTCCTTTCTCTCTCTTTTTTATTTTTTAATTGCCAGAGGGCAAATGCACTTCCCAGAGAGAGACAGATAGAGACAGAGAGAAAGCATCCCTCCATGGGACATAGTCATACCACAGTCACTTCTCCTCTATTTCTCCATCCTGTCAAGATTTGGGGCACGCAAGTATACCAGGCATGTTTCTCAAGCTGCCAGGGCCAGGATGCGAACTACGGTCAGCCATGTGAAAATCCACTCTATCTCAGGGCCAGAGAGCACTGCTTTTCCTATAATACCCTCTATTGTGATATCCCACATCTAGGAGATGTCCCATATCCCCTAAGACCATGAGAAAAAATACCCATTCCCCCGAGAGCATGCTGCTTCCTGATACCTGAGCTGCTTGCTTGCTGATGTTTCTCCCAGCACCAAGAACTGCCAGGTGGGTCAAAACATCAGGCCCTCATATAACAGGCACACAGTGAGGGGCACCCCAAGTTCTTTCCTTCCACACCAAACATCAGCTCTCCAGAGGTAGCAGGAAATGAGCCTTTAGGATCCTTTCTGTCCAACTGTTTCCCACAGAGAGATGAATGCCTCCCCTCCCACTCCCATGTAAAAACAACTCGGAATGGAAAAGCATCAAACAATGGTGACAATGGCCGGTGAGGCTCCTCCAGGACCCATCCACTCAGCCTGCCTCTAATCCTCGCCTTTTCCTCTCACAGACACATCCTTTATGGCTGTTGACCCCCAAAGAGCATTTCCTTTTCTGCTTTTCTGTTACATCGACATCCATTTTGCCAACCAAAAAGATCCTCAGTGGGAAACAAACACATCCAAAACAAACCAACAAAGCAAATGATCCTGACGTGTGGAGGACAGAAAGGCTTTCGTGTCGCCCTACACGGTGTCTTTAAAGAAGAGGCAGCTGCAGAGTTTCGGGTGTCACGTTGAGGAAGATGGTTTGAGACAGGACTGACTCACAGAGTCATATGACCAGGGACAGCTTTGCCTTTTATCTGTTCTCGTGCCTTGTAGGAAGTGCCACGTCTTTGGTCAGATGGCACGAGACAGCTTTTCTTGAAACTTGGAGTTATCCGAAAAGAGATGAGGTTCTCACTGTCAGAAAAATATCAGTGAATGAAAAGGCTGAGGAGTGTCTAGCAGTAGAATCATCTCAGGACTGTGTTAGGACTTGACTGAGGTTTAGGGGTCCAAGTTGAGGTACTCTGGTGAACTCGCTGGTAGCCTGACAGTTCTGCTGCAGAGGCAATCATTCTATAATAGAGGAAGCTGGGTAACCTCATGGGCAGGACTAAGATCTATGGTTGCCAAGAACAGATTCCGATGTTAGAAAGACCTTTCTAATGGGAGATGTGTGACTTGATAGGTGATGAGCTCCCCATGACCGAACAAATTTAAGCGTGACTTGTAAGTATTCCTTGGTATCAGGACCAGCAGTTAACGTAATGTCTATGTTGTTGAACTCCCATGTAGCTGACTGCAGTTCGGGTCCCAGACCCTGTGGCTTAAACTCACACCGGGCACGTGTGCATGCGTGCCCAAGATCCCGAGAGGAGAATGGAGGAGAAGGGATTGCGGTGTGGCCATATCCCCTAAGGGGTGATTTCTCGCTTTCTGTCTCTCTGTCTCTCTGTCTCTCTGTGTCTTTCTGTTTGAGTGCATGTGCCCTATAGCAAAAACCTCTCAAAAAAAAAGAAAGAAGTATTCCTTGGTATAGACCAGGGTTTTTTTTGTTGTTGTTGCTTATTTTTTAAAGAAATATATATTTTTTTTGCTATAGGACACATGCTCTCGCCGGAGAGACAGAGAGAAAGAGAAAACAAGAAATCATCCCCTGAGGGGAATGGCCATGCCATAATCCCTTCTCCTCCGTTCTCTTCTTGGGATTTTGGGCATGCACGCACATGCACCCAGTGTGAGTTTTAAGCCACTGGGGCTGGGACTTGAACCACAGTTACCCATGTGGGAGTCCAGTGATGTAACCATTATGCCATCAGCTGGTCTCTGCGGATCAGTTTTATATATTGGGGAGGAATTTTAAAACTCCTCTTCATTCCAGAGATTTTATTATTCAAAGAGGTAGATAGAAAAGTTAAATCTGTAGACTAATTAGTGTTTAAAAATGTAAGATATTTTCTTTGCATTTGCTTATTTTTTCTCAAACAAAAGGCAGCTCATTCACATATAGTTTTGTATATAAAAATGCCAAAGGCACTCAGAGAATAGTCATCTTTTCATAGGCTTTTACATGGAAATATATAACAAAGTTAGCCTGTAAGAGGCACAGTACATAATTGTAGTAATGTGTTAAACAATTTCAAAAATAATAAAAGATTAAAGTTTATATATGTAAGAGAAGCATTTTCCTTCATATGTTGCTTATTATGAAGCCTTCACTTACCTTGACATGAATTATTTTCCCATAGAGAAGAAAATACTGCCTTCCTTAGTTCATTTGCTGCTTGAGCAGATATTTATTGGTACCTGTCATAGACAAGACTCTCCTCTCAAGGACTTAAAATCTCGGAGGTGGTGGAACCAGCAGTTAGCGTAATGGCTATGTCGCTAGACTCCCACGTAGTCAACCGTGGTTCGCGTCCCGGACCTGGTGGCTTAAAACTCACGCCGGGCACGTGTGCGTGCGTGCCCAAGATCCCGAGAAGAGAATGGAGGAGAAGGGATTGCGGCGTGACCATCCCCCCCCAGGGGGTGATTTCTCGCTTTCTGTCTCTATATCTCTCTCTGTCTGGCGAGCGCATGCGCCCTATAGTGAAAACCTCTCCAAAAAAAAAAAAAAAAAAAAAAAAACAAAACTCAGAGGTGGGGAGCCAAATGCATCCATAAATAGTTGTTACCAGGAAAGCCACCATTTGTGGTTTTAATACAGGGCTACCTCTATGGGGGCATAGCATAATGGGGGGAAAAGATTACTTCTGACCTGTGTATCCAGGAAGACTTCTCAGAGGAGGCAGGATCTGGGCTTGTTTGAAAAGAATTTAATAGGCAGTTACTGGAGGAAGGACACAGAAACAGGGCTTTTAGTTTTGGAAAGCAAAGTCCTGGGATTCCAAGGGCCAATGTGAGGTGTTGGAGCCTCTTTGCTGGTGATCGATGGTGGGCATGGTGCAGGGTTTGGGGGGCTTTGAGCAGAGGAGTGGCTTGGTCAGATGGCCTGGTGGCAGGATAGAGAGTATGTAAGGGGGAAGGAGTTCAGAAAGAGGATCATGGGCAAGGCCATTGCTGTGGCCTGGATAACGGCCATGGGAGTGGAGAGGAGTGAAGGGATTCACGATAAATCATGGAGGTAGGAACTCGGGACTTGACTGTGACGTTCTGGGCAATGACACAGGGCTGAGAGGAAGGGGAGACTGGGAAATGGCAGTTTGCCCTCATGGCTCTCCTCTTCCCCGGAGACACCTGGGCTTCCTTAGGTGACCAGGAAAATGCCTATACTGCCTACAGCTTCCCGGAAAGCTCTCTTGTGCCGTCCCACCCATGGGTAGAGAATGTCTTCACTCTGCCTTTCATCTGGGGAAATCTCACCCACTCTCAAATGAATCATGGAAATTGGAGCTCTGCGGGATCCCACGTTCACACAGTCCCCCGTCCCTGCTCTCTGAGACCACGGGCTTCGGCGAATTCGTTAGTGACTCAAGCCCCAGGATTTCCACCACTTCCTTTGCTGGAGAAGTGGGTTTGGATCACCCTGTCCTATGGTATAGCTCCCAGTAATTGTGCCTGAGACCACCCTTCAAGAACTGCTGCCCCAGACTCCTGTCGCAGTTCAACAAGCACACAGACGCCACAGCAGGCTAAGAGCTGACCCCTCGTTTAGCAACCGTAGTCGAATCGCCCACAGTTGAACTTCTCTACGGCTCCTTAGAAGACAGTTGACCTCAATAATTACAGAATTATCCATCAGGAAGGGAAAGGACTGATTAATTTCTCACATGTCAGAGTAGTACCCAAAAGTGTTAGGCTACCTGGACAAAAACAGAGACAGTACAAGTCTATGTTCCTGTGATTCTTCCCATGTGCATCTGTAAGGGCTTCCATTGGCGTACGAGGAAAGCAAGATTTACGTGGATGGAGAGAAACAGGGAGGGTGGTGGTCCCTCTCCATTCCCCCCTCCCCCACACCACTAACATTTATTGCTAAAGTCACCAGCAATTGTCATCCTTAGCATCATTTCCACTAATGTAATAAACATTTTCTATTAGCAAAGAACTTAATCTACATACAGAGTGGTCGGTGTTTGTGAGGCTTGCCTTAGGGACGGGAGTGTAAAAAGACTGAATTGTGGTCTGAGTAGCGTGGAAAGAAAAGGCGAACCAGTGATGAGAGACAAACGGTGGCCGCTGTGGAAAGGGAACGGGCAGGCCTGTCCATTAGGGCAGAGAGAACAGAAAAGGGGCAACGGAGACCTGAGTGTGGCTGCAAGTAATCCACATGTCTCTCAAGAATCACTTCTCTCTAGAGTCAACTGCCTCCTGTTCCTTGCTCAGTTTCCCACCTAGCTCCTGACCCTGTGAGGCTCAGGGGTGAGATCCTGCTTTACCTAGAGTGGTGGGTGCAGAAACGTGTCTTTGGCATCCCACGTAGAAGTCAGTGGACCTCCTGGCCTTTAACACGGTTGGGGGCCAGCTGGTGCCTTGGTGGTTGAGGTAGCTGGATCCTACTGGGCAGACTGCTCCATTGGAGTCCTAAACATGCCAGGTGTGTGTGTGTGTGTGTGTGTGTGTTTGTGTGTGTGTGTGTGTGTGTGTGTGCGCGCGCGTATGCATGCCCGAAATTATGAAAGGAGGAAGAGATACAGGAAAAGGGATTGCAGAGCGACCACGCCCCATGGAGGGGGTGACGCCTCACTTCCCTTCTCTCTTTTTCTCTGGCAAGTGCACATGCCCTGCAGCAAAACGAAAACTATAATAGCAGCAACAGCAACAAACACACCATGAATCGACTATTTCTGGTGTCTTAGTTCAGGGAGTTTAAGCACCAGAAGTAGCGTTGTTAAGGGAGTTTCCAGCAACTAGGGGCAAACATTTTGGGACTGTCCCATGCACCAAATGGTTCGTGAGAAGCGGGCATTGCCCTGGAGTACTCAGAATTGCAGTGTGGTTATTCCCTGCTTCCGGTTTGACTTGCCAGTTATGATTAGGGGTATGTTTTCCATTGGAGAGTGGCACCTATAGCACATTACAGAGATGTGAGAGAGGGGTCTGTTACGGTTTCAGTGAAACATATTGCAAGGGAAGAGTGTGGTAGCAGCCAGCACTTGCGATGATCTCGAAGCTCGGAAATGATCTTTTCTTGTGTGTCTTTTGTATGAAGCAAGAAACACAGTGGGGCGGGACATGAATCTCCCCAAAAGCTGCACTGTAAGTAATGACTGGGTAGAAGTCAAAAGAGATAGGATCTTCTGCTGTTTACTCCCGCCCCCTTCTACTCTGCTGTGATAGGTTCCCAGACATTCATCCATGAGGTACCATGAATGGCTGTCCACAAAGATCTCAAGGATTGCCCTTCTGCAGATTGTAGGGGTCAGGGAGGGGGGTCTCTAGCATACAGAGATCGATTAGACAGAGAATGAGCCAGCCCAGAAATTTCAGGAGCTAGTTCATTCTGTTTCCAAATGTGATGAGGAAGGGCCGTTGGAAACAATGGAAACCCCTCTAAGCTGACAGTGGACAATACTAATAAGACCTGACAAATTTGGGGCAGTGAAAGATGGAAAAGTTCTGTGCATTATGTGATAGCTCCAGGAAACGGCTCCTGCTTTTGGCTGGATATGAAGTGGAGAGAATATCATATATTCTGTGCACCAAGAACACTTGCTAATCCCAAACAGTTTGCTCCTTTTTACTGGAAAAAGACATGGCAGGATCACAAAAAAAAATCCAAGATGAACTCGAGAGACTTCTTTGCTCAGATCGCTCTAAGCTCTCCTCCAGGGAGCAAGGAGTAGGGATTAGGAGGGGGCTGTGGCTTAGATCAGAAGTGAGATCCCGCAGGGAAGTTTGCATGCTTTGTTGGGATGTGATGGAAGACCAAGGAGGAGGTGCGGTGATGGTGGTGGCGGTGGTGGTGGCAGTGGTGGGGTCGTCCAGGTGGAGTGCAGGCCAGAAGACAGGAGGCCAGACTCATTGCAGAGGCCACACAGCCTCCCAAGGAGGCTCAGGATGTCGCTTAGTCCCTGCAGGCTGGCAGGGAGGGCGCTCACCAGGCTGCCTGTGACTTACTTACGTGGCCTCCCTTAGTAATTGTACTCAACTGTTGGCCTCTCAGCTTCTTCCCACTATTAGGAAGAGGGTGTATGAAAATTAGAAACGAGAGGAATCAGAAAGTCATTTAAAAAGGCCCCAGGAGGATTAAACTTAAGTACTCATTATGTAATATTTGTAATTCCCTGCAGTCAGCAAATTTCTTTCCCTATGAGGGGCAGGAGATCAGGGTCTGTGGGGTGTGAGTCTGGGGGTGTCAAGAGAATGGGCTGAGAAGAGCGAGCTTTCCCTTGTCATTCCTGAGTGGTCTCCTCACGCGAGGGGCAAGGATTACGCTAAATGACAACGTCTAAGGCGACCCAATGATTTTCTGCACACTGCCTCCTGAACTAGATAGCAGAGATTTTATTACTTGCCCTTAACATGGGGCAGCCTGGAAATCAAGGAACTGGGTGGAGTTGACAACAGCTACTCAGCTTTACATATGAGTAACAATAATAACAGTAAGTACATCAAGCAGCCCCACTGCTAGTACCTGCCATGTGCCAGACACTGTGCTGGTGCTGAGCATGTGGCCCCAATTTCATCCTCATACTTCCTCGCATCCCCATCTCCACTTCGTGTGTGAGGAAACTGAGCCTGAGAGGACAAGACACTTGGTATGATGCTAACTCAACCTCTGATCCCCAAACCATCTTCTCACTATGTATTAAAGTCACGCAGAACACCACGGAGGTGGGCAAGAACCTGAGAGACGCAAACGTGAATGTGAACGCGTGGGGAGATTGTTAATAGCAGGCATGCAAGCGCCAAGCTCTTCCCCAAGGCGGCAGGATGAAACTCATCACTTTTGTCATTCGCAGTTAAATTGGACACATGGCTGAAAAATTGCCTGGGTTGGAGGGAAGTGTCCCGATTCGGAAGGGGTTATTGGAGAGGGTCGGGGTAGATGGGGAAGCCAGTGTCTGCCTGCAGAGAGCAAGGCTCCATGGTGTAGTCAGATCTTTCTAGATTTCCAGTGCCTGATGAGGAAAGCGAGAGGAGATAAAAGGCACCCAGAGAGGTGGAATGACAGTATCAGCACTCTCTAATAAATACCTGGGGTGGCATGAAAGTGGCTCAAGCACATTCAAAGCATCAATTAAATCAGGTGGAGTGAGAGAGAGAAGTGCGGCAATTGCAGGACGTGCTCCCCGTCAGCTCTTGAGGCGGGGGCATCCCCACACCCCCCTGCTGGGCGGTGACCTCCAGCTCGCTCCTTTTGCTGTCCCTCGGAGCCTGCCCTGCCTGCTCACTGTCTCTGGCATGACAAAGCTTTGCTTCTGCAGCTGACAATGTAAGTCAGGGTCGCCTCCTCCACGTGCATCCTTCACGCTTTCTTCATTTGCTAGGTTTTATGATCGATGGGCTCCCTTCTGCTCTGCTAGGATTAGGGCTGAATGCTTTTGTTGATCCAGGCCCATCCTTAATCTCTATTAGTTCCTGAACCTCCCATCCCGTGATTTACACGTGCTGAGCCCTTAAGGGTCGGAATGCGTGCGTCTATATTCTGCATAAGTAGAAAGCACATTTGGTGGTGGCTCAAGCTGCACACGCCGAAAGCCGGCAGATCTGCCGTCCGGAGCTGTGGGAAATAGAACACTCCGCTCCAAACCAATGGCAGCGTCCCTACCACGAGGCACACGCAGCCCAGAGGCTCAACTGTAGGAATGCCAGTCTGAGATGTTCAAGCAATGACCAGACCATTAAACTGTAATTAAGTTGTTGTAATTCTTGAATATCAAACAGCATTAGAATCATAGAAGTTGTGTCTCTCCCATTTTATATCTCACCTGGGATCAAATTAGTAGCCTATTCAGAATATGGGCAGTGAGTAATGGCTGCTGTTCTGCGGGAGGCATTCACTCTTATTAAAATTGCTGGGTGAGCACCTGATGGGCACTTCCCTAGTGGAAAACTGAAATTTATGTGACGTGGTTGCACAGAGACCTGGAAATTACAAAGGTCTTTTAAAAAGGCAAAGTCCTACTTTTGGCCTCTAAAACACAAAATAAAACATTAACAGTGATTAGACTGTATTTTTTTTTTTTAAATAGGCTATAGTAAAGGGGTGAGTATATAAGTATCTTGGACGAAATGAAATGATCTTTCCATTTAGGCATGTGTAAATAGATGAATAGACACGGAGGCAAAAAGGAAACGAGGTTAACAAGGTGTTCTCAGGAATTTGTGATAAAATGGTGATGTTTCTATTTTATCTTTATCCTAGTAGACAGCCCACACAGGCAGAAAAGCTTCGTTGTCTTATTGGGTTGAAAAGTAACCTTTTTTTTGGGGGGGTCTCATTTGTTTTCTTTTTTCTTTTCAGAATTCTCTTTGCTCACCAGTTACCAAAAAAGCCAAGATGTTGATGTTACTGGCTGGTATCTTTGTGGTCCACAATGCCACTGTTATTATGCTGTTTGTTTCCACCATCGCTAATGTGAGTAATGTTCTCTTGTTCATCCATCCATTCATTCAGTGAGAAATTATTTGAATGTTACAGAAAGTGTGGCAAAAGGCCCTTAAGCCACAATTCCTGTCCTCAGTGAACTTCCAGCTTAGTAGTGGGGAAAAAATAAACATGCACTCAGACTTCAGACAATGAAGTTACCTGAGGATAAAAGCTAGTGTCTCCATCAGCGATCCCTCCAGGCCAGCAGGTGTCTGGAGGCTGCAGGATACAATCAACTTTCTTGGGTCTCTAGAGGAGCTTTCCAGCAGCACAGGTGGAACACGGCGTGAACATGGAGGGCTGGCAGATGGGTGGTGTTTCTTTTGGTGAAAGGGGGCCAGTGGGAAGAACACTGGGAGGCATTCCAGGTGAGAGTTCCAGCAGAGGCGCTCACATGGGAAAGACACGCTTCGTTCAGGGGATAGTGCCATGGATACCCATGGGGCTGGAACAGAACTTCTTTTCCTCCTGGGAACTGCGATTAGAAGGATAGGTGAAGAGTGAGAAAATGAGAGGCTTTGATTGCTAGACTGATAGATTCAAGTCTTAAGCAGAGAGTAGCATGTCAAAGTGGAATTTTACGCGGTTAACCTGGTGCCCCTGAATTCACTGAAACAAAGCAACCTAAAGATAGATGGAAGCAGTGAGAAACTCTTCTCTCTGAAGGGCTGCTCTGACCTCTAGTGGTGGTTTATAGTGTCTAATTTGTTTTTATTATGCTTTTCTCAGAAAACAAACAAACAAACAAAAAACCAAAAAACAAAAACAAAAACAAAAACAAAACAAAACAAAACAAACCAAGAGCTCCTTGGACTCAAAAACCAAGGCCACCAAGTGCTAGGCGGACAAATGATAGCTCCAGAACTGTTTAGGCCGTTAATAAGTAGCCTGAAAGCTCCGCTAAGTGCTTTGCAGACAGGGCTGGTGTGATACAAGAAGGCTGTTTAAGGAGAACAGTGGTGAGACGCTAGCCCGGCGCATGCACCGTCTTGGATGTTGTAAGTTAGCCATTCTGTATGCCAGCCCCATGTCTCTCAGGATAACAGGTCTATAAATGTCTTCAAAGTGTTTTAATGGTTACCAAGGTGCTGCACGTCTGGGAACCGCCCACCCCTAACAGAGGGCTTGGCGCACAGCTGTTAACTGTGATCACAATGCTGACTGCACACCCTTGGCCCTGCTTTTTGGTGTGTGCATTCCTGTGTGTGTGTGTACAGACAGGACCCCACACTGGTTTTCCTTTTTTTTTTTTTTAAAGAGAGATTTTTGCTATAGGGCATGTGTGCTCACTGAAGAGACAGAGAGACAGAAAGCAAGAAATCACCCTCCAGGGTGGATGGCCGTGCTGCAATCCTTTCTTCTCCATTCTCCTCTTGGGATCTTGGGCACACATGCACATGTGCCCTGCATGCGTTTAAGCCACCTGGTCTGGGACTCGAACCATAGTCGACTACATGGGAGTCCAGCAACGTAGCCATTAAGCCAATTGCTGGTCCCCCCAGCATGATTTTCAAGCCATGGTATCCGATCTGCCATGTGGGATCTGGCTTCCTCTGCACAGTGTTTAATATCTGTGCTATGGGGCTAGCCCTGTATTCTATTTACAATCTTCTATTTTCAGCTGTTCCCACAGTGAAGCTCTTACTGAACTGTTTTACTGTGAAATTACCTTGCATGTTGCAACAGTCAAATTTAATCCTCATGTTTAGATAAAAATGGCTTATTGGCCGCTTAGACTCAAGGATACTTCCCCAGGAGGCCTTGGGTTTCTTACTTGTCGCCAATTAGACTTTTTTCCTTTACTTTTCTTTATTAGTCAGATCTTCATATGAAACAATGTGAACAGAGTGTATGAACTGTACATACTGAAATCAATGTTCTCATCTGGGGTTTCTGTTTCTTAGAGTCTTAGAATTTTAAAACACTATGAATTGCTTTGAATTTTTTGTTTTTTTATCTTATGGAATGTGAAACTCAAAGAGGCTAGTTAATATTTTCTGGGTTCTTATCTCTTAGGGCCTTTTTTTCTTTTTTTAAAGATTTTTGCTGTGAGCATGTGCACTCCCCGGAGGGACAGAGAGACAGAGAGAGGGAAAGTGAGAAATCACCCCCCAAAGAGGGTAGCCACATCACAATCCTTTCTCCTCCTCTATTCTCCTCTTGGGATTTTAGGCATACACACAAACACACACACACCCCTAGTGTGATTTTCAAGTCACTCGGTCCAGGGCTTGAACCATGGTTGAACATGTGGGAATCTAGCACCTTAACTACCATGCCACCTGCTGGCTCTGTGACTTCAGTTTTAATCAGACCATAGTTCCACCAAGAACTAACTTGCTTAGCCTATGCTTGTGGTTATGGACAGTTGGTCTTAGATAAGATTTGGTCTTGATGTAAGCTGGTTTGTGATTTTCTTTTTACAGCAGAGGGTTGGTTTTTAATTGACCTTTTCTTTCTTTTTTACTTTCAGGTCTGGGTGGTTTCAGATTATGGAAATGCCTCAGTAGGTCTTTGGAAAAACTGTACCGTTGGTAACTGTGAAGGCACCCTGACATATGGCCATGAAGGTATATAGAAAGACACTGATCCAGTTGGGTAGTTGGTGTGGTCAGGGAAACGCCCAGGCTCTTGGAGTTGCCTAACACCCTTAATCTCTCCCTCTGTGTCCACAGATGCCCTGAAGGCGGTGCAGGCCTTCATGATCCTCTCCATCATCTTCTCCGTCATCTCTCTTGTGGTCTTTGTGTTCCAGCTCTTCACCATGGAGAAGGGAAACCGGTTCTTCCTCTCAGGGGCCACAATGCTGGTGTGCTGTGAGTATCTGGGGGGCAGCCTTCAGTTTACTCGGGAGAAGATTTTAAGTCTATTTTATCGTAGGTGCTTGGCAACTTGAACAGATTAACACATGGCTCAGGAAAACTGCCTTGTACAATGTTCTCTTTTGATTATTTGTCCTCTTGTTGAGAAACTTGAATTGCTGCTTGGATAAAGGACTCTCGTCTGCTTTGCTGTCTTAAATTCTTGCTCCTGGAAAGCTAGCTACTAAGCAGCTGGACACACCCATGAGTTGCACTTGTCCACAAGACATTTGGAGAAGGTGGGGATGTTGGAGTCCTTAGAAAGATGAAAGCATTGCTATGATGCATGCAATTACTGCACTTCTAATTCTTCTCTCTTCCCAAATATTCCCGGCTTGGCAAAAGGTCATATTCTTTTTCATTCCTACATAGCCTGCCAAGACAAAGCTGGGAGCCAGAGAGGAAAGCTGAGTGGCAGATACCATGAGCACCCACTGCACACATGAGTGCAGACTTGAGAGCTCAGACACCTCTGATTTATCCACACAACCAATAGGCTTGATCCAGGGCATATCAACAGAACTACTAGTCAGGGATGAAAACCAGAGTTCATCTTCCCATTGCCAATGAGGAAAATAGTATCTTTCTAAAATGATAAAAACTTTGTCTTGATTTGAATGTTTAAAAAAAAAATGACAATAATGCACTTCTCCCCCTGCAGGGCTCTGCATCTTGGTTGGAGCATCCATCTACACTCATCATTATGCGAATGGCCAAGGCACCCCTTTTGAAGAGAATTGCCACCACGGCTATTCCTTTATCCTCACCTGGATCTGTTTCTGCTTCAGCTTCATCATCGGCATTCTCTACCTGGTCCTGAGAAAGAAATAAGGCTGAACAAGTGTATGGGGATCTGGGGGGTGGGGAGGAGGAAGCAGTTGAACGTGGGAGGGAAGTGGAAGTTGCTCTGCAGGAAAAATCGAATGGGGAGGGGGGAGTGGGGAAGGGGAGAAGAAGGGTGGGAGAGGCCAAAACCATTACTGAGGGGATTCTCTACTGGGAGAAAGCTATTGGCTAGTTCTTTGATACTCCTCTGATGGGGCCGAGAACCTCCCTCCAACTACCAGCTTGGCCTCCAGCTTTTCTCAGTTACACACACTGCCTAGGGCCTCATCAGTTGCCGTATCACTGGCTCCACTTCTGAGGGTGAATTCCGGGTCCCGCACTGAGGTCTACAGGCCTACTGCTCCAAGTTAAAGTAGCGGTACAAGCTTCTGCAAAAGCAGATACCGTCTTTGTGCTGCATTTTCTTTACCTAGAAGCCATCCCGCCCTTTTGATCCAGTCCGAAGTGCCCATAGATGGGCTTTGGCCAGTGAGCCAGGGTTCCTCTTCAGGACAGATACATAGCTCTGTGGAATTCAGTGGCATTTGTAACAAAATGGGAAGAAGAGAGAGCATTTATAAGGCCAGGTTGGTGGGTTAGCTAAACCAAGAAAGAGGGGTTGGTCAGAGCCCAGGCCAGGCCTCACTTGGCTGCCCCTCCTGGAGACCTCTTGCTATGAACTTCACTAGGGCTCTCGCTTAAAACCAAGGCAACTCTTCTAGAGTTTCTTTGTAGCCACTCATAACCAACTCAACAGTGAAAGCACCACATAAACCATAGGATCAAGGGGCAGTCTTGCAATTTTCTAAATTGAAGCTGTATTTTTGGGATTCCCCTCAATGTGCTCAATGTTTAAGGATCTAATGGGAAAGAGATGGGCATGGCTCTTTTGTGAAACAGTCCTATTACTCTTCCTCTAAATTATAAACGTTTGAGGAAGTTTTGCCTAATAATCTGTATTGGGGATCAAGGCTTCTAGGCTCGGTAATACCTCTAGCTTTGACACGGGCTAGAGGAGACACTTCTCAGTGGCCTGCCTATCCTGCTTCACAGGTGAGGCTTGGCAATTCTGAAAGATAATTAAAACACAGTAAACCAAAAAAAGACAACAGGTCCTTTGGTGAAAGGTGCTATATAATTGTGAAGTATTAAGCAGACTACATTACAGTCATGATAAGAACAGATGCCTGTGCTCCCAGGAAAATAGAAAAACCATGTGAGATAAATAAAAATACAGGTGATGGGCAGATAGTTTCTTTAAAAAAAAAAGCAAAAACTTTTGTGGCACCCAGTCAGAGGGTGGTTGAGCTGTCTGTTGCCACAGAAGCATTTCCATATAGGACTTAGAAGTAGCATATTATTCCTGGTTAAGCAGGCATTGCTCTGCTCTGAAGCAGCTATTTTAAGCCATCTCAGATTCCACCTAAAGGGAATATTTTGGGGAAAGATATTACTTTTTATCACCCTGAGAAGAAGATCTATTCCAGGAAGAATCTGAGATATCTTGCCTACTTTTCTTTGTCTGGCTTTCTCCTCATCCATTTCTTATATGCTTTTCCTTTTTGGGGAGTTGTTCTGCCATGATTGCTGGTATTTATATAAAGGGACTATTACTAAGTATATTTCGCTATGTTTATTCTAGTTAAGGGAACATTGAGGGCAGGCCACCAAATTATGTAGGCTGGAGGTAGAGAGATTGGCCAGCATAAAACTGTGGGATAATGAACTTTTAAATTATGATTTAATTATCATATAATTGTAGAAGCCTGTCTTTTGTACAGAAGCACATTTACATATCAAATATATCCAAAAGAGGTATTTGCATTTTGTTACAAATTTGAACTATGACTGGAGTAAACCATGTATTCCCTCATCTTTTACTTTTTTTTTCTGTAACATTTATGTCACATGTAATTTGCATTACATTGGTGGGTTGTTCTAGTACTGTATTTGGCTTCTTCTTTAATGGATTATTTCATATACTATAATTGTAAATATTTTGATACAAATGTTTATAACTCTAGGGATATAAAAACAGATTCTGATTCTCTTTGTTGTGTGAATGTTTTTTTTTTTTCTTAAAAGATATGGAAGAATTTAAAAAGTAGATTAAAAAATCTAGAAGAATATTGCTGATAGTGGTATTTACCCCTCATTAAGTTTTCTATCAGTTTGATTTAGACAACCTGCCATTTATTTGAGACATTAAACTACTTTCTAGTAATACATTAGACATTTCTGCAATAACTCTTTTGAGCAACTGAATGTTATTAAGTGCAGTTTTATTTTGCTTTAATTAAAACTCTTAGGCAAAAAATAAATGGGTGTTTATAACTAATCTGCTAAAGAAAGGTATGATTTTAAATCAGCATGGCTTGTGATATTAAGAAATGAGGCACTTGAGTTTTCCTGTAATAGCCAGCTCTTCTAATGTGTCTTTAAAATAGAAAGTGATTCACAAAGTTCTGTATCACACACATTTGTAGGAGCTCATTTGTTGCATAAACTGAGGCCTACCTGCAGGAGCTCTATGGTGAAGGGAAACTTTACTGCTTTCTGTGAGTGAGAAGAACTGGATAAGAACTGGCATTGGTGGTACAGAGCAGGGTAGATATGGTGTATCCCAGAGTCATGTAACACCAATGTGGTAAGAATGATTTTAATGTGGAATAAACAATCTTCTGGTCCCCTCTGGTCTTGAATGAAGTAACTGCACAGACTAGTGCAACTAAAAATGCACAATGGAACTTAAAAATAAAGCTTCAACATATTTTAAGTCAATTAGTCAAATTGCATTGATTCTCAATGCCTTTCAGAGGCCTTTCATAGTTTGCTTCTGGGATGTTATCAAGGTTTACTTGCCTCCCTTAACTCTCCTAGGCAGTCTTTCCCCCATGTCATAAACCCAGTCATGGACCAAACCCCCAGAATACCCATCAGGGTACTATTCCCCAGAGGATTTTAGTGAGAATTGTCAAAAATTCCCCATCCTACTCAGGATGTCCCCTCCCATCAAGATGGCAACTTCCCTTCTGAAAATCTGGGTGGTGAATAGGATGTGTTATTTGGGATTCTCCAGAGAAACAAAACCAATTGGATGTATTATCTATACAAAAAGAAATTTATCTTTTAAGGAACTGGCTTATACAATTATGGAGAAAGGCAAGTCCAAAGTTTGCAGGGCGGGCCAGTAGGCTGAAGACCCAGGGAAGAACTGACTCCGCAGTGCAAGTCCTGAGGCCATCTGCTGACTAAATTGCCTCTTGGACAGGGGAGGGCAGTTATTGTTCTATTTATGAATTCAACTGATCAGATGAGACCTATCCGCATTATGGAGGGCAATGTGGTTTACTCAATGTCCACCTATTTAAATGTTAATCTCATCTAACAATACCTTCACAGAAACATCCAAATATGTGACCCCACATCTTGACATCATGGTTCAGCTAAGTTGACACATAAAAATAACTTTATTTGGGCAGAGAGGCACTCTTATCAAGGATAAGACACTGCCTTACTAAACACTTTCAGAAATCATTTAAAAGAAGCTTAAATAGTGGAAATCTTTGTGTTCACAGTTGACACTTGGCTCTTTTAAGCAGTGAGATTGTGAGAAATGGTGGTTATCTTTCAAGGTGAGCTTTGGATATCCTGTGAAAGGCCAGAGAGTGGTCAGAGTTCTTTTTTTTTTTTTTAATACAAAAGCATAATACATTTTTGTTGAACTAAATGTCTTAGGTAGAGTCAAATTGAATTAAAATAGTTAAGTAAATACTCAGGTGAAATTGATCCAAAATATAAGTATAAAAAAGGTGAGCTACAGAGTCCTTCATTGCTATTCAAGAATGGGATTCATAAGCAAATAAATAGTAACTTATTTATTCATCAAAGTGAGAAGGTACCAAATGGTTAATAGATGGTTGTATCATGACTCAGCCATTACAATCCTTTTGCAAAATCCCACTGGCTTTCATACAAAAAACAAAAAATAAAATTCAGGAAGACCTCAGAAGAAGATATATTTAAAATAAGAGGATATTTGGACAAAAGAAAAAAAAAAAAACTCCTATGTTTACTAAAAAATACCCAGGGTATGCCAAATACAGATAAAAGTGCCTCAGCAGGAAATGTTTAAATGCATTTAAAGAAGACTATATTGGAGGCCAGCAAATGGCGTAGTGGTTACGTTACTGGACTCCCACATGACCAACCATGGATTGAGTCCCAGACCCGGCAGCTTGAAACTCACACCAGGTGTGTGTGCTTGTGTGTCCAAGATCCCAAGAGAATGGAAAAGAAGGGGTTGTGGCATGGCCATCCCCCCCGGGGGGGTAATTTCTCTCTTTCCCTCTCACTGTCTTTCTCTTAGCACATATGCCCTAAGGCAAAAACCTCTCAAAAAAAGGGGGGGGCTAGACTTGGGGGAACAGAGGAAATTAGGGTAGGGTTATGAGAGAAAGAAAGAAGAAAAAACTTTCTAAAAAGAAGAAAATATTTTAGAAATTTTGGAGTAGATAGTAAGGTGTCACTTATTTTAAAGGTGTATTTGTAGTCCAGAGAAGAACGCAAGTCCCAGGACACACAGAAGGTAGAAAAGGGTGGATGCCTATTGTGTGGGGACCAAGGAAAGGCAGGTTTTGAGTCACATGTGACCTTATTTCTTCAAGAGAGACTTGTGGGCCCACTTCTGGGGCAGGAGGCCTAAGAAGAGTATTGATGACTACTGGGTACTTGGTGCTGCATCAAGAAGCTAGAGAAATGGAAAGAGAATCAGACTGAAGTCCTGTCTTCCTTTAGCTGTGGCATGGTTCAGGGACCAGTCTCATACCTAGAGAGAATGGAGGCTCTCTGAGGGCTATAGGAGATGGTAAAACTACCTTCTGGAGGAAAGTAGAAGGATTTTCAGGTCTTCACCTCTTCCTGATAACTGTATCCTGCCCCATGAGTAATTAGCTCCTCTGGATTTGAGCTCTGTTGCATTTCTTACTTGCCAACCCTTCTTTGTCTCAAATGTCATTCCTTTGTTCCAGGCACTTTTTGTCTTCCATCAGGATAACTACAGTCAAAAAACATTCCAATAGCCCTCTGCCCAAAATTCCAAAGGAAGGAATGGAGGGGAGGATATTATGGCATGACCATCTCCCGTGGGAGGTGCTTTCTCACTTTCCTTTTCTCTCTGGCAAGTGAACACACTTTATTTCACACACTTCACCGCAAAAAAACCTAAACAAACTACTCACACATACAAACAAAACAAAAACCAAACTACACCTCCCCCCCAAAAAAAAACAAGAAAAAAAAAGTGAGCTTAAATTCAAGAATGATTGCTTACATATGGCAAAAGAGGGATTTACTATAGTAAGAGACAAATTGAACAAGGTGTGTGGGGGGGAGGAGGAGGAAGAACAGACCGGTGAGCTCTTCCCGGTTTAGGAATGCGTTGGTTCCAAAACTTAGTTTCCTAAGTTGGTTGTTTGGAACTTAGTGTGTGTTTTTCCATAGGGAAAAATCAAAACTATGGGTGGTCTTCAATTTAGGATGGGGTTTTGTCCTGATAAACCCATCACAAGTAGGAAATATCCAAAGTCAAAAACACATTTAACCCATCCTAAAGTCAAGACATCGTCAGTTGAACCATCGTAAATCCAGATGCTCCTCAACTTCTGATGTGGTCACATCCCAGTAAACTCATATTCAAATAGAAAAATCGATGGTTCTACTTAGGAATTTTTCAATTTGACAATGACGTGAAAGCAATACACATTCTGTGGAAACCATACTTCAAGTACCCATACAGCCATCTGTTCACTTTAAGTACAGTATTCAGTTGACTGCATGAGACAGTTAGCACTTGGTTATAAAACAGGCTTTGTCTTAGGGGATTTTGCCCCATGGTAGATTTATGAAAGTGCTCTGAGCGTTCTTAGAGTAGGCTGGCTAAGCTAGGACACTCAGCAGTTCAGGTGTTTTCAATGCAGTTTCGACTTACAGTGTTTTCAATTTGTGATAGGTTTGTTGGGACATAATTCCATTGTAAATTGAGGAGCATCTATAAGTAGAATTTCGTAAATTGGTTGTTCTTAAGCTGGGACTGATTGTTTCACTCCCTTGATCCGATGGTCCAAAATCAATCTTAATTCTCACACTTATATCAGCGTAGCAATCTATTAGGTCATCAGGAAAGGCATGGCATATTTTTCTGTTTTCCTGTGCAAAAATGTGTCATGACTTTCCTGACGATCCAATAGTTTACCTAGGAATTTTGAATGATTCCAACTCCTTAGTATAATAATTTATAGGTTTTGGAACATTATGAAATCTTACTATTTTAAATTTGGTTTTATTATTTTCCCTCTGCTTTATACCACGCTGGCATAGAACATACATGTATTTATCATTTTAAGTCAATAAAAATGAAACCTGTTTTGAGTATTTTGTAATAGCTCTTGAGGCAACCAGGCATTTTGTAAAATCAAGTTTAAGAAATATAGCTCCAGATTTAAAAACAAAATAGATTATACTAATTAATTTGACATACCTTGTTTTAACAAAAGTTAAAACTGTCCTGGGAGAGGACCAGCAGATGGTATAATGGCTATGTTGCTGGAATCCCATGTAGTCAACTGAGGTTCGAGTCCTGGGTTTAAACTCATGCTGGGCACATGGGCATGCATGCTCAAGATCCTGAGAGGAGAAGGGAGAAGGGATTATGATGTGGCCATCCCCCTGGGGGTGATTTCTTGCTTTCTGTCTCTCTGTCTCTCTCTGTCTTTCTGGAGAGCACATGTGCCCTATAGCAAAAACCTCTCAAAAATAAAACAAAAAAAAACAAACAACAACAACAACAAAAAAACTGTCCTTGGAGTAACACTTAAATCCAGATGTCTTTCCATACATTAGGTTACGAACTGCACTTCACTGTGACACACTGAAACTGACTACTAATTTCTTCCACCCGAGTAATTCAAATTCTTTACTTCTTACTGGATTTAATACTAGTCAGAACCCCCAGAAAGACAGATAAAGGGTATATGCAGACAGTTGTTAATTGTTCAGTTTAAGCTCATTTACTGCTACCCATTCTTTTGACCTTACCCTGGACCTCCTCATTTTCTAGAACTCTTTTTCGTTGAAGAATGAGCCTTGTTCCTTCTCTCCATGGCTATACCTTCTACCAGCATGTTTGAATTCCATGCTCTTAGCTCCTTGCGATGCTCTGTAGGTATTCATCTCTATCTTTAACCTTTCACTGTGCTGGAAATGTTCTCATGGAGTAAAATAGACTTACGTTTATTTTATCTTAAGCAAAAGAAAACGAACAAGAATGCACAACTTTTTTTTTTCTTTTTTATTGCCAGAAGGTACATGTGCTTGCCAGAGGAAAACTGAGAGATGTGGCACTCTACAATGGGATCTGATCATGTGCAATCCCTTCTCCATTTTTCCATCTTCTTGGAGTTTTAGGCACCCAGGTACATATGTCCAACGTGATTTCCAAGTTACCGCAGCTGGGATAACTTGGTTGGCCATGTGGGATCCAGCTCCCTTGACCACTAGGCTTTAGGGCTGGCCCAGAAATTACTCCTTTCTGCCTTAACACTTCACCTCTTGTTTCTTCACAAGCAGAACAAGCAGACTTCTTGAACACAAGCCTTATTATCTCTGTCTTCAGAGATGCCTTATTATCTTTGTCATGGAAGAACATAAATAGGGTCTTCCATGTCCTGCATTTAATATTGAAAAGTTAGCTATCAAGTTAATGAGCAGTTAAGTAAATGTATTCTATTGTTTCTCTTTGGTAAAGATACCTGAAAGGTCAGAGTCCCATTAAAAGTGCTCAAGGTGGGAACTTAGCAATGGTCGCTTAGTAGTCGATTTCTCGAGGTGGCTTACAACTCACGCTGGGCAACATGGAGGAGAATTTGCGGTGTGACATCCCCTCTGAGCTTTCTGTCTCTATGTCTCCCTCTGTCTGTCTGGCGACAGTTGATCTCAAAAGTGCTCAAGGCTCTGGTTGGTTTTACTTGATATCAGCTGGCTCTCAGCTTGCTGTCTTGATTGCTCACTTCTCTGCTCCAATTCCCATCATGAGGGACCTTAAATACATATGTGTGGATACTCTAGGCAACTCGCCCAAGGGTAATGTCCTACAAGTGGCTGCCCCTCCACCATTCCTTGCACTAGGAAGGTGTGGAGAGCAGCCAGTCTGAGAAAACGTGACCTTTAGACACATGCAGAAATGCCCTTCCCTAAGCTACTGTAGCAGGCTATTGAGAAGCATTTACATACGAAAGCAGTGTCTGCCTGCTGTCTATGGTTATCTTCCTGTTGTTGTTGATACCCAATATCCCCACCATACTGCCAGTATCAGGCTAAAGAAAGTCACATATATTTATCAAATTGTCCTGCAAAAAGATCAGAGAAATTAAATGGCACCAGTCATTTTCTTTCTTTCTTTTTTTTTTTTTTTCTTTCTTTCTTTCTTTCTTTCTTTCTTTCTTTCTTTCTTTCTTTTTTTTTTATAGACCACAGATTAGTTTATTTTTAACACCCATCAAGCCATGAATTCATAGGGAATAGGTTCCAGTAGCTCAGGCTCCTTTCCATTGGTTCTCACAAAGTGTGCTTCTCTGGGTGGAGCAGGCTGGCGCTTTAGTTGAACCCAGGTACCTTTCTCTTTGGCTTCTTTCTTTTTCTGGTCATTTTCCTTCACACGTGTTAGGAAACTATCTCTGCTCTTAGAATGTTTAATATGCTCAATACGCACATTGATTCTCTTGGCAAGAATCTTGCCCTTAACTTGTTTGTTCACAACAATGCCAACAGCATGCTGGGTAACATTGTAGACTCTTCCAGTTTTGCCATGGTAACATTTGTGGGGCGTTCCTTTTTGAACAGTACCCATTCCCTTAATGTCTACAATATCACCTTTCTTGGAGATTCGCATATATGTCGCCAAAGGAACAACTCCATGTTTTCTAAAAGGCCTAGAGAACACATCTCAGGTGCCTCTCCTCTTTCCCTTTGTGTTCGTCATTTTGGTTAATTACTGGAAGATGGCCAACACCAGTCATTTTCACATCTTCAAATAATTAACATCCCAAACCAACTGGCCTTGTATGCCATTTTCTTCTCCCTCATTCTCTTTGCATCCCATTTCCACTTCCCCCATTTTCTACCGTTTAAAAGAATAAACCCGAGGCCTGTTCGAAGTCTCTGATGGAGAAGTTGGGCCCACCCGATCCTCACTTTTCTATACTTGTGTGTCTGTGTGTGTTTGTTATTACGTCTATTTCTAACCCACAGCCTTCCCCACTCAGAAAAACGTGTTCATGCCAAGCAACTCCTGGTAGGAAGGTGCACAGCAGTGGCACGGTTTGCCCAGGGAAGGGGCTTAGCAGTGACGTTAGCATGGGGACGTTTGGGTAGGAAACTCTGAGGTCCTGGATAAACAGACTACAGACTAAAAGAAGGGTGCAGGTTCCCCGTGGGTGTATTCCTTTTATCCTGAGCATAGGAACGGCTTCCTATAGGAGGGTGTGGCTTGGGGAGCCCAGTCTTGAACACACAGACCTGCTGATGGCTCCTCTTGCCTGGTCTAAGGGTACTGATCTGAGCCTCATTTCTTACTCCCTCTCCTATGGCCCTGCTCTGGTCAGTCTGCTTCTGCCCTCAGCACCTCAAAGTGCTAAGACCCTTATAGGTCCACAGTGACCAAATTCTCTAGCTCAGTGAATACTCTTAGCCCTTACTTTCTTCTGTTTTTCGGAGCCTCCTGCTTACTTGATCTTTGTATTCTGCACGGGTGACTTAATTAACATTACACAATTAATGACCATCTATTTTGTAAAGAAGCCAAGTCTATATCTTGACTCAGACCAACTTTCTGGGTCCTAGCTCATAAGAACAACAGATTCAACTAAACCTGTTATGTTCCTCCCCTTCCTCTTCCCTGTGTCTTCCCCCATCCTAGGAAATAATCACCTGCCACTTAGTTGAGCAGGTCAGAAACCCAAGCGTCACTCAGGCTTCCTCCTTTCCCCTCATTCTTCACATCTAATTAGTAGCTCTATTTGTTGATGCTAACTCTAGAATATTTCTAGACTCTTTCCCTTTCTTTCCCTCTCCTTGCAATAATCTTAGTGCAGACCTTTAATAGCATTTATTTAAAGTAGCCAAATAGGCTCTTAAGAATTCACTGCTCTAACTCATTTTCCACTCTGTTGCAAAAACCGATTTTCTAAAATGCAAATATGATCGTGCCATGCCTCTGCTTTTAATCCTTTGTTGGTCTCTGTATTCCATTCAGGATACAAGTTATGGTTCTAAACTTGACTCTCACTACCTTTTCTCCCTGTGTCACTCCATCTTTGAGTTAAAACACCCTACTTGTACCACATTTGGGGGAGTGGTTTCTCACGTGCTGTTCCTTTCCCTAAACAATCTTCCTTCCTTGGGTTTCTGGTTATCTCCCTCTAGTGTCTCAAGACTTGGTACATTCCTCACCTCTGAAAGGGTAGCCTGATTACTCCAGGTCCTACTGGGGTGAGCTTCCTCAGTTATACAACACCTCGTGCGTATTCTATCGGAGCATTTTTCGCAGACTATTTAATTGGTTGAGAGTGTGTGCACTCACGAGAGAGAGAGAGAGCGAGAGAGAGAGAAAGGGACAAAGCACTCCCAGTGGGGTGTGGTCATAACACAATCCTTTCTTCAGTTCTCCACCCTGTTGGGATTGTGAGCACACACACATACGCACATCTGGTGTGTTTTTCAAGCTGCCGGGGCCCGAGATTCCAACTGCACAGTTGGCCATGTGGGATCTGGTGCCCTCTATCACTAGGCCATTGGGTCAGCCCTAGAATATGTGAATTGTGGGTTTAACAGCATGTTTCTTTCACTAGACTGGTATGGCTCCACAAGGACAGAGAACTCACTTTTCATATCCTTTCCCTCAGGATTTAGTGCTGTACCTGGCATCAGCAGGTATTCAATACAATGATTGGAGATGTGCTGGGAAAGAATGAGGGGCTACCGTGACAGTGACAGAGCTGGTCCCCTCTGGCCCTTACTGTCTAGACGGGGATAGATAACTGTTCCAGTGCAGGAGTGCCATTGATGCTGAGAGACAAGGGAGAGAAGCCACTTTCAGTTGGGTGTTTCTTAATATTTTCAGGGTCATTAAATTTGGTAAAAACCTTTCTCTATAAATGTACACACACACACACACACACACACACACACACACACTTCTTTTCATAAAATTGAAAACATTCACAAATAATTTCCCTGGAATCAACCATGAATTTTCTGAATTGGACAACCCTAGGACTTGGACAAGGATGGGCCCTGCTTTACAGCACTTTGCTCTGTTCCTAGTACAGGTGTACTCCATGGGTGCGTGCATTTAAGATGAACTCCGAGGGTGGATAACATTTTGTAAGTGGTAGGATGAATCAACAAAATTATAGATGTAGAAAACTATCTGGAGCAAGTGACCCATTTGGAAAGATAGTTGGAATCTCTGTTGTGAAAGGTCTTGAGTCTCAGAAATTTTGCATGGATTTGAAGGGGTAAAGGGAAGTCATAAAAAATTAAAGTTAATTTCCTCAGGGGAGAGAGAGAGAGAGAGAGAGAGAGAGAGAGAGAGAGAGAGAAAGTCAGTCCTAACAGAGTTCCCATGCTGTGATCTACTTCCAGTCCCAGCTGTTTGGCCTCATGGCTTGTGCAGTGCCCAGATGCTCAGGGAGGTCCTGGGACACAAACCCAGGACCTTCCCTGTGTGGATCCAGTTGTGTTACCACTGAGCCACTGTTTGGCCCCCATGAAGTGTTTATGAGCAAGAGATGATATAATTGGAGTGTGTTCTGCGTGGATGGATTTGGCAGATAATAGAGTGAATTCAAGGGGGAAGGAAAGAAGGTGGGAGACAGTTGGGAAGTTATTGCAGTAGTTGAGGGAAGAGGTTAAAAAAAGGATGGCATAATGACTATGTTGCTGGACTCCCAGGTAGTTGACTGCAGTTCAAGTCCCATGCAGTCGGTAACTTAGAACGCATGCTGTGCAGCTGATGATATGTATAGTAGTGTCTTTGTCTTGACTTATATGCACATAATCATGCTGGAAAAAGAAACGTTATACACTATAAAGATATATGTGATTAAATGTGATATAAAAAATAAAAATTATAAAAAAACAAAAAACTAAAGCCAGGTGTGTGTGCGTGCATGCCCAAAATCCTGAGAAGAGAACAGAGAAGAAGGGATTGCAGCGTGGCCATCTCCCCAGGGGATGATTTCTTGCTTTCTGTCTCTGTCTCTCTAGTGAGCATACATGCCCTACAGCAAAAACTTCTGGGAGGGGGGAAGTAACTGGACAAAGTAGTTTGCACACAAATGGAAGACATTAACAGAGAAGATATGCCTTGTGATTCAGCAAGATTTCAGAGAAAATGCAACAAAGATGATTCTGATGTTATGAGACTGGATATTTGGGGACTGGCATAAATTAAATAGGAAGCTGAAGGAAGAATTAATTTGAGGCTGAAGTTAAGCTCAGATGTGGACGTGTTAAGTACAAAGACCCAGCTTGTACATTTAAGTATCTCTTCCCTTCAAATCTAAAGATGTTCTAGGGCAATCTTGAAGGGTTCCTTTCCAGTTTCCTTTCAGGGCACATCAGTCATCTTGGGTCAACTCGCTTGAGAATGACCTTTCTTACATCTGTTTGAATTCAGCTGTCTTCTTGCTTTAAATTTTACTTTTAAATTGTTTTATTGCTAATTTGAGCTTTCTCAAATTAGCATCACATTTTCTCTTTATGTTAGTTCCAACCCGGTTCCAGTAGGGGTGGACACGAAGGGGTGATAAGAGGACAGGGCATGGATCTGGGACACGCTTGGAGTTTTAATTTGGTATCCCATGAAACTCCTTGTTTAAAATATCTGATTTGCTTAAATTTGCTTTTAAAAAATGTTGCCTTTTACAAAATTTCCCTTTTAAACATTTTTAACATCTGTTTTTGCTTTAAAAATGGTTGTCTTCTTTCCTTGTGAAAAACATCTTTTACTTTTGCCCAAACTTTCCTACTACCAAAATGGACACATTTTGTGGGGAGATTATTCTGATGCTAACCCTTTGAACATGACTCTCATCAATGAGTGATCTGGAATGATGTCTGAATACAGGTAATGGTGACCTAGCATGGATATCAGCCAAATGATAGTATGAAAAAGCCCATGTGACACTTGAGTGTATGAAGCAACATGAAAATGAGAAGCAATAATTCTTTTATATTCTGAATTAGTCAGATGACTGTCTGAATTAGAGTGCTGTGTTCAGTGTTGGTCACCACTGATCAAAGGATGTGAAGAAACTGTTGTGACTGTAGAAACCAAAATGATTAAAGAGTTGGAAAATAGGTCCCAGTATGAAAGATGAAAAGGTTTGCTACTGTTTCTCAAAGAGAAGATTAAGGTGGTACATGATTCTGAAGTTTGTTTGTTTGTTTTTTTTTAAAGGAGATAGTTAACAGAAAGATAGAACACTATAGTGTTTGATAGAGGAAAATTGTGAGCAAACCCAAAAGAATGGAACATGTTCTGTCATGATAATTTAGGCCAGAGTCAACCTTCCACCCTTTCCTATACCCATGGCAGACATTACTAATTAATCAGAACACTCTCTGCCGCAGAGCTTGAGCCAATCCCCGGAAGTTCTCCATTTGGAATGTCCAATTTCTCCCAGTTCTTTGAAATTTCTCCTTAGGAAGAAGCCTGTTTTCTACTCAAATTTTAGACTGCTAACTTTAAGGAGTTTGAGATTTTTACCAGACTTCTCAAAGCTCTTGGTATTTCTTTTTTCTTTTCTTTTTTTTAACTCTACTAAATCATTTGGTTCAATGAGCACCATGAGGCATTGACTTAATTTATAGATGGTAAATGGGGGAACTGGGATATCTCTGGAATACTTTCAGTGAAGGATTTGAAGATTTGACTATATTTAATAAATAAAGTTCAATTGTCTTCTCAAGCAAGCTCTTCAGGGGGGGCCTAGAAAGTCTCAAAATGCTGAACAGGAAGTATTAGGATGGAGTCAGACAGAAGGTGAGAGTTTCTACCAGAACTCCTTTTTTAGATGTACTGCTGGCTGAGGGGAGGAAATTAGGCTCCAGGTAGATCTTGAATGCAAATAGCGCGAGGAATCCGTCATGTTACCTGAGAAAGCTGACTGAAATCTCAGCTTTTTCTGTAGCTCTTTATGTGTTGTTATGAATAAAACCCTGATGAACAGTGGTTTTCTGACATGAAGTCTCTGGGAGGTAAACAGTGATAAATGGCAGATCAGGAAGCTGAAGGGGAGAAATCAATACTTGCTGTCACTCTGTAGTAAATTATGAGAATCCTTTGATGAAAAGGACAGATGTTGTTTTTCCAGTCTTATTGTTTGAACTTTAGTTGTTTATAAATTTCTGTTTTTCTTGTGGGTCTATGTTTCTATCTTTGCCAAACATGAGGGGGGTTTTAAGAAATCTGTGGAAAAGTGGAATGTAAGTACAAATTTATTTCGGTGCAAAAACTTTTTGAAATCTATGTGGTTTTTTTTCATGAAGTGAATTTCCATGAACTTTTTTTTAATATACCCTAAACCTATGGAGGTATATATTAGATGCCAGGCCAGTTAAAAAAGGTGATAGGTAACTCACCCTGTTACTATATGAATTTTCTTCTGCAGCATCTCATTTCTCTAACTTTTCTTTTTAAAAGATTTTTACTTATTTTAAAACTTAAAAAATTAACATAATTGTATACATCTGTGGCAGTACAATGAAATTTTATAGTGCAAGAATACAATGTCTAACAGTTAATTCAGGATAATTAGCATAGCCATCATCTCAACCATTTGCCATTACTTCTGTTGAGAACGTTGAAAATTCTCGCTACTAGTTACTTAAAAATACACGCAAATTGTTGCCATCTGTGTTCTCCCTTCTGTATTTTATAACACTGGAAATTGGTCTTCTTATCTATCTGCAATTTTATTTCCATTGATCAACACCCCTAATTCCTACTCCTATCCTTCTTAGCCTCCTTGATTAACAAATTTTGTTTGGCTGAAGGAAAGCCTTTCAGATCACAAAATGGATGAAAATATAAAATAAAATAAAAGGAACTAAACCCTATTAAAACAAAACAAAGTAAAAACCTTAAGAATCTCCTAAATTTCAAGAGCTGACTCTCTTTCTCTCTCTGTGCCATTTGGCTCATAAACATGCAATTCCAGAGCCACCAAATCTGAAATACAAAAATAAAAAGGACTTTTAAACAGCCATTTTTCCAATGAGGTCAACAACATTTTCACTATTTTTCTCACTGAAATTCACCATGTTTGGCCAAGTCAGACATACACTAAGTTGAAATTTCACTCCTGAAAATTAATTAAAAAGGGAAAATAAAAACAGTCTTCAAAGATCATTTTGCTGTTTTTATGATAGCTGTTGACCTTTTGTGTTTATCGATTTGCCTATCTTTTCTTTATTTAATGTCCCCCCTCCTCTTTTTTTTTTTAAAAAAAAAAATGGAGTACTTTCTAGAAACTTGAGCTGATGAAGCTGCTGTTATGAAATTCCTCATTTTCCAGTTGCTGACTGGGCTGTTAATCAGAAGAAATGTACCAGCCCTCATAGGAGGAGACTGGCAGCCTGTACACCACGTACACATACAGTATTCTGTCTTGCTTGCGTGGACAGCTACCTGGTACCTTCTAGGCTGAGTGCAGCTGGAGGTCTTAAGAGTCAACATTGCAGGGACCAGCAGGTGGCATGGTGGTTAAAGCACTGGATACTCCCATATGGCTGACCACGGTTCAAATCCCAACCTGGTGGCTTGCTTTCTCTCTCTCTCTCTCTGTGTGTGTGTGTGTGTGTGTGTGTGTCTGATTAAAACAAATGAATGAATAAATAAAATTAAATGAGTAATTACTTAAAAAGAAGAAAAAAGAGTCAACATTGCAGAGAGAATATACCCACCGTAGTGTCCCTATCATTGCACTGGGGACAGTGAGATTACTGAGGGATGGCTGGCTCTTGTTGCTAACCCCCTCTCCCACCTGCCTCCTGACTTCTGAGTCACCTGGCCAACCTGTGAGGGAGCTCAGAATGAAAGAGCGCCTCCTGCTAGGTGTAATAACCTTTAGTATTATTTTTTACTTTTTAGTTTCCCTCCTTTATTCATGACAGAGTTCAGGTGTGTGCACGAAGAGAGAGAGAGAGAGAGACAGACAGAGAGAGTCAGAGAGGCTGTAATCACACCTCCGTGCTTTTCCTCCGGCTCTCCAGCCCATCGAATCTTGGGCCTTCACGTGCGTGCCCTTCCTGTCTCAGGTGGGCCTAGTCGAGTCTGGAACCATGGTCGCCACGTGAGCTCTAGTTTCTCGTGAGCAGCATGTGACCACTGCGCCACAAAGCCCTGATAACAATTATTTTGAAAGGGAGAAAAGAGGCAGGCAATCAGGAGAGCCTTACAGATTTCAGGGCTCGGAGGCAGAAATGATGGTTTGTTGATTTGTGGAGCTACCCAGGGCTTAGACCAGATCATAAAGACTCCTGATTCATGATCTGTTAATACCGTGTGCTTCCGTCGACTGTAAGTACATGCAGTATTTGTTCTTTGCCTTCTCCCTCCGTTGTTTTCCCAGAACCTGCCACATGGCTGGATTTGTGGTAGACATCGAGTACACATTTGTTGAGCAAATTATGTGAATGAAAGGATTAAAGACCCTTAGCTTCAAATGAAGAAGAAATAAGCTTACATTGAAATGCCAGGAATACAGGGTATATTTGCAGAGGAATTTCTTCCCAGGTAATTCTGTTACATTCTGGGTCCGTTATGGGTTATTGATGAAGTTACATGTAATTAAGGAGCTGCGTGATCACAATGAAATTTCTGCAGTTCTGGCATGATTTCAGTGGGCTTCCTGGAGGAGGGCATGGTTGATGGCTGCAGGCAATTATCCTTCCCTTGATTGAAGATTCTGAACACGTCCCATACTTGGCCTTGCCCCTCGACTGGCTTGTCTGTTTTCCTGGAAGATTCTGATTTCATCCGTCTCTGCAGTGCAAGAGCCATGATCCTGGGGCAGTTTTGACAGTGTGGTTCTTGTATGTGCTGGGAAATGCTTATTCAGAGCAAAGGCTTTCTCCAATACATTAATGGCGCCATCTGCCGAGGTGCCTAAAGGGCTAAAATATGAGAGGGACGACCAACAACCTCTCTGCCAAAAACTCTACGTGCATCATGGTGTCATGATGTTAGCACGTGTTGAAAAATAGAAACCAGAAGTGAATCCGCCATTAGTTTTTTTCTGCCTTGGCATCTGTTGGCCTATATTGTGCATTCTGTGTGAATTCCATATGCCGAACAATCGAGAGTAGAAAGGTCACGTGAAGGCAGAGAGTGGTTTGGAGAGGGCCTGGAATAAGAGAACCCGGAATTAGATATAATCAATGAGCTCTAATTGCTTTTCAACCAGAAGGTAAATGAGCACAGAGGATGCTACATCGTTCTTGGGTCAATAAGGCATATTTGATATAAAGAAAAATGATGCACTGCCATCTTTCAGGTACCTCTTTGCTCCTTCTGTCTTGGGGCTAACTCTGAGCTAAGGTGCAGATGCTTACTGACAGAGCCGTCTGGGTGACAAGACCTCAGGGCACCCTTGAGGAAATGCTGCCCATCCACAAAGTGGTTAAAAAAACCAGGGTTAAAACCTTGTCCTCGGGAGTGTCTGGCTCTCGGTCTGCCATTTCACACACTGACACTAGATGTCAGAGAAAGACTTAGTGTTCTGTTTTGCAGGTCTCTCTCTGCAGCAGAAAGGCTGCCCATTGCAGAAAATCAGGTGTTGGAATTGGCAGATTTCCCACTGCGAGCCACTGGGGACATCAGCGCTTTCATGCCAAAACATCACTCCCATGCTCAAGTCCTGTTAGACATATCTTGATGCTGTTAAAGTCCATTTATGGAATGGATTAGATCAAGGTCATTTTTGAAAAAGCATGTTTTGGGAGACAGGAGGGAGGATGAAAACCATCAATTTAACATTTTTAAAAAGGATAGGGCAAGTCCTGAAGCCAGATCCAACATGGCCAATGACAGTTGGACTTCCTGGCCCAGTGGCTTAAAAAACATACCAGGTGGGACCAGCAGTTAGCGTAATGGCTATGTCGCTGGACTCCCATGTAGTTGACTGCGGTTCGATTCCTGGACCCAGTGGCTTAAACTCACGCCGGGCGCGTGTGCGTGCGTGCCTAAGATCCTGAGAGGAGAACGGAGGAGAAGGGATTGCGGCGTGGCCATCTCCCATGGGGGGTAATTTCTCGCTTTCTGTCTCTCTGTCTCTCTCTCTCTGTCTGTCTGGTGAGCGCATGCGCCCTATAGCAAAAACCTCTCAAAAAACCAAACAAAAACAAAAAAAATCAAAAACAAAACAAACAAACAAAAAACCCCACCAGGACCTGTGCATATATGTCCCAAATCTCAAAAGGATGGAGAAATAGAGAAGGGATTGTGGTGTGACCACGCCCCATTGAGAGATGCTTTCTCTCTTTGTCTCTCTCTAGAGAGTACACACACCCTCTGGCAATTAAAGAACAGGACAGAAGCGACAACGTAGTCATATTCTTACAATCCTTTTCTTTAGAAAATTAGGGAACAGCTAAACCAGCTAAACATGGCGTGAAAATCTCATAAGATCATCCCAATACTCTCTAGTAGTTCCTTTCATATTGTAAAGATGGCATTTTTTTTAAGTGATAGTAAGTGAAAGTGTGGTTTTCCTACTGACTGACTAAATCTTGGCCTGCTTTAGTGATGTAGCCAGATTCCCCAGGTTGCCCGTTGCTTAGCAGGCTTTCTGATGTAATGAAAAACTGTGCCTTTTCATTACTGTGGATAACACATTCAAACCCCCCCCCCCCCCCTTTTTCTTTTGACCTGGAAGAAGGCAGTATGGACAAACTAGAATTAGGGCAGTGGGAAAGGGCAAAGCCAGGACAGAGGACATGATTTTCCTCATCGGGCACATTTTTTCCCCTCCTATTTCAAAGAGTCACGGCCATCATGTTCTCAAACACCCTTTGGAAATCACTAGTCATCTATCCACCCGTGGTTAAAAATAGAACTCCTCTTTGTAGGAGGAGCCCGTCTGGGTGGTGGACCCACCCACACATGGTGGAGAAGCCCCGCCTGGGGACAAGCTTCCAGGAGTCTTCTTGGTAATCTTGGAAACCATTATATCATGACCCGAAATAGTATTATTAATACCACATGGGTGTATCCTTTATTTATTTGTGAGCTGGGTGTTGTGCAAGAGGTGGAGGACATGACAAAGAACAGAGCTTCTCTGAAGGCTCACCACAGAGGCAGGAGGGAGACATACTCAAAAGTCATTCTAGGGACCAGCAGTTAGCATGATGGCTATGTCTCTGAACTCCCATGTAGTCGACTGCAGTTCGAGTCCTGGACCCGGTGACTTAAACTCATGCTGGGCGCGTGTGCGTGTGTGCCCAAGATCCCAAGAGGAGTATGGAGGAGAAGGAATTGCGGCGTGGCCATCCCCCTGGGGGGTGATTTCTCGCTTTCTGTCTCTCTGGCCAGCGCACGCACCCTATAGCAAAAACCTCTCAAAAAAAAAAAAAAAAAGTCATACTGCTGATCATAGACAGTTGTCATGATTGCCAGTGGTCACTCACTGTAATCAAGACAATCCTATTCTCTCAGAACTTTCAGATAAAAATTGATGTAGACGAAGTTTTGAAGTATAACTCTGATTAGAGGATGACGCAAGCAGAATAAAAATATGGAGGCCTATTTGAACTATTAATGTATTGGGCCATCACATGGTATAGTGGTTGAAGTGGTGGATCCCACACAGCTGACTGTACGGTTCAAGCCCTGCACCCAGCGTGCATCTTGAAAATCATGCGAGGTTACGTGTGCATCCAGGATCCTGAGAGGAGAATCGAGGAGAAGAGATGGTCATCCTTCCCCCAGGGTTATTTCTCACATTTTCTCTCTCTCTCTCTCTCTCTCTCTCTCTCTCTCTCTCTCTCTGGAGAGTGCAGGCACCCCATAGCATACAAAAACAGAAAAAAAAAAAAAGCCAAGAACCAACAACAACAGAAAAAAACTATTGACTTATTGATTGACGTGTTGGCTGATTTATTGATGTATTCATAGAAACAGTCATGTGGCATGTATTATGTGCCAGGCATCATTTTTCTTCTTTTTAAAAGAATTACTTATTTATTTTATATATTATTATTATTTTCATTTGCTATAGGGCAAGTATACTCAACCAGACACACACATACAGAGAGAGAGAGAGAGAGAGAGAGAGAGAGAAATGAGAAAGCTAGACACTAGGTCTGGGACTTGAACTGCAGTTTACCATATGGGAGTCCAGTGCCTTAACCACCACACCACCAGGTGGCCCCTGGCCAGACATCATTCTAAGGATTTTTTAAGTATTAATTGATTTCATCCGAACAACTTCACTCAGTAGGTACCAATATTAGTCCCATGGTACAGATAAGTAATCTTGAGGCACAAAGAAGATTAAGTAACTTAGCCAAGTATCTGCAGCTGCAATTCTATGGGGAGATGTTTCTTTTTCCTTTTCTTCTTCCCAGCCTGAACTCTTACCTACACACCTACGCTTTTTCTTTTCCACCCAGAAATAGAGTATTATGTACTTTACCAGTTTGTGATTTGGGAGTCAGTCAGACTGTTTGACAAACTGTCAAATTAGCTCTGCCACCTAATAACCGTGAGTTTGGGACAACTTTACTTAACTTTGCTGAGCCTAGTCCTTTATATCAGGAACCCTGTAACAATTCCTTCAGTTGTTGGGAGAACGAAAGGAGAAAGCACAGGAAGATTACCCATCACGGTAAGTGGTCTCACACCCTGTGGAAGTCTGTCTCTAAGATTACCCTCTCCAGTTCCTGCCTTCTGGCAGTCACCTTATGTAGCTCCTTCCATGTGACATAGGGCTGACCTGTGGAACCAGTAGGATATTGCAGAAATGGCCGAGTGTGACTTCTAAGTCTAGGGCATGGAAGAAGCTGGCCCTATCACCTTGCCAGTCATGAGAATACACCATTTTACAGGCAGCTCCTACAGTCCCAGGTAAACCTTCAGATGACAGCAGCCCTGACCAAGACCTTGACCACAATATCATAAGCAACTCTGAGCCAGAGCCATGCAGCCAAGCCACTTCCAGATTCCTGACTCGCAGAAACTGTACGAGACGGTAAACAGTTATTGTTGCTGTAATCCACTAGGTTTGGGGCAGTTTGTTACACAGTAATAGTTACTAACATATTTCCCCTCATCTCTTCTTTTTCCATTAGATCAAGCTAGACTCTTGTTCACGTCTTCCTTTTTTTTTTTTTTTGTCTAGATGGTCTGTCCAAAGGAGGTAGTGGAGTGTTGAGATCCCCTGGTAATTAGTGTGTTGCAGTCTATCTCTCCTTTTAAATCTAGCAGTCTTTCCTTCATGTATTTGGGTGCTCCTGAGTTGGGGGTATAGTTTTTTTTTTTTTTTTTTAGAGGTTTTTGCTATAGGGTGCGTGTGCTCGCCAGACAGACAGAGAGAGACAGAGAGACAGAAAGCGAAAAATCATTCCCCAGGGGGGATGGTCACGCCACAATCCCTTCTCCTCCATTCTCCTCTCGGGATCTTGGGCACGCACACACACGCGCCCAGTGTGAGTTTTAAGCCACTGGGTCCAGGATGCGAACCGTGGTCGACTACATGGGAGTCCAGCGACATAGCCATTATGCTAACTTCTTGTTCACTTCTTATAGCACATTCTACTCCAAACAAAAATGTCATGGGCAAAGTTTGTCCTGAGAGCCACTTGTAGTCCATTCCACTCACCCTTGCTATGCCAAGCATAGCATCTAGCCTCCTGGTGTAGTCAGCCAACCTTCACTGGCATTTAGCTGCCCTCTAGGCTAGCTTATGTGAGTGCTAATGTGTTTCTTTTCAGGACTATTAGTACTGGAATAGTGGATACAGATGATGGAGAACCTTTACAGCGTAGGCTTGGCTTCCTTTTAAATGCCCCACAACATGCCAGTTAGGCATGGGTCTGGACCTAGGTTGGAACAACTTCTTGGATGTTAAAATAAAATCCACATTGCTCCTAATCACCTACAGGGTCCTTTGGGATCTGGCCGCCACCCAGCTCTCTAATTCCTCATTAGCGTTTGTTCCTCACTCGCTGTACCCAGCCCCCTCAGGCCTTTCTGAGAGTGTTGAGGTTATTTCTGCCCTGGACTTTCTCTTCTCCCTGCCTGGAATCCTCTTCCCACAGTCTTCACTTTATTGGTTCACTCTTGTCATCAGATTTCGACTCAGCTGGCACCTGTGCAGAGAGGCTTTAATTTATCAACTGTTAAAAGTCCTCCCCACTTGGAGCCAGTAGGTGGCAAGGTGGCTAAGGTGCTGAATCCTACATGGCTGACTCTGAAGTTCAAGTCCCAGACCTGGTAGCCTGCATGCATGTTCAAAATGCTAAGAGAGAAAGGGGTGATGACATGCTTATCCCCCCAGGGGGTGATTTCTCACTTTCTCTCTCTCTCTCTCTCTCTCTGCCAAGTGTACATGCCCTATGGCAAAATATCTTAAAGAAAAAAAAAGTCCTCCCATCCTTACCTTTCTAGTTGTACTCTACCACACTATTATCTTCGTAGTAGTTCCAATCTCTGGATTATCTCATTCATTTGTTGTTTCTGTGGTCTTGGACAGCCCGCTATCACATACACTTCATGAGAACAGTGTTGTCGAGTTCGCTCACTATAGCCCACATGCTCTGCAGAGTGCTTGGCATATAGTAGATGCTCAATAAATTGCTCAGTGAACGAACTTCTCTGACTTGGTCTTGTTGGTTATAAAATAGGGCTATGCACAGTCTCTGGGCACAATTCCTGTATGGACTAGAAACAACCATCAAGCTCCCAGTCCACGTGCCTGGTATGTTTCTAGGAACTCAACAAATGGGATTTTTTGTTCTCTCTCATCTAGTCTGCAAATTCAAATTTCCTAAAACTATAAAAACGTCACACCTCGGGCCCCGGCTTCCCCCCCCCCTCAACTCCCCACCTCTTCCCACCCATTTCTGCTCTAATTCCCAGTGTCCACATCCCTACCCAAAGCCTGCACCTTTTCTGATTTCTACCACAGTTGTTGGTATAACTGTGCCTCCTGGTGGTCACTTCGGGTATGACACACTGTGGAGAGAGCATTTTCAAGGAGAGACCTGTTTATGGGTCATTTTCAAGTAGCTTCGAAATGGCAGATATCAACCAGTTTAGCTAGAAGTCTGGACCACAGAAGCTATGGTCTGTATATCCACTCTGTCAGAAAATCTCATTCCCCTCTGTGACTTCAGTGTCTGGAGGCAGTTTGGGACCCAGCATTTCACCTGGAATTTTATCACCTTTCATCTGAAAAATCAGCCTGAAATTGATTTCTCCTCCACACATTCTCCTCCTTCAGGTAGACAGCCATTTCCTTAACGTTCAGATTTTCTCATTCCACTATTTTGCTCAAAAGCCTCTCTATTATATGAAGAATAAAGTCCCCGCTCTTCAGCCTGGCACCCCGCAACCTGAGTTCAGCCTTTTCAGCTTCAGCCTCTTCCCCTGCCTCCCCCAACTTTATATTTTTATGTCTAAGGCATCTTGACCATTCCTTAAAAATATGCCCTATTTCATCAAAGCCAAGTCAACCTTCATGCCGTTCGTTCTCCCATTTTACCTGACAGCTGAACCCCATGCCACCCGGAGCCAGCTCAAAGGCTCTGACCCCATGAACTGCCTCTTGCCCCGTCCCCTTCTTGAACTGTGTCTGTAGACCACTGTTCATATTACCACCCAATGAGACGGCCTTTTGTTTACTCTAACACAGTGACGTGTGCATAGTAGGTCGTCAGTATTTGCTGGGTGGCTACAGGAACATCAACGCTGAGGCTGGAGTCCATGTTTTCTAAAGCCCAGTCAGGCTGGTCTGAGAATTGACAGGTACCTATGATGATATTGGACAGAATCTTTGAAATTGGGGCTGCCTTGGGCAATCTGGGATGCACAGTTGTTCTATACTGGAAGTGGAGTTTCCACGGGAATTCTGTGAGCTGTTGCTACCTTAAGGGAATGATGGGCTTGATTATTTCTGAATTACCTTTTTATAGTGAGAGAACGAAGGTGAGGACCTGGGAATAGTGGTGTAGGTACTCGGATATGCCGGGGTAAAAGGAAAAGTGTAAAAGTCAATATTTTTAGAATATTAGTGTGTATGGAAGTTGTATTACTGCAACGCTATTTCTTCCAAAATGCGATTGAGCTTTGTATTTCTCTGGTTTGTATCCCAAGGAAGCCATATTTCACAAATAGCTTAGACAAAGAAGATTGACACAGTGATATAATCTCAACAAATTTTGAGGTAGGGTACTCAGTACTATCTAATGAACGCAACATAGTACTGGAGATTCCAGAAGCAGATACAGAAATTCATAATTTTCCTGTGTTACTTTATTGTGTCTCTTAATGATTTTTTGGTCTCAGTTTTCTTATCTATAATTTGGAAATAATATCTGATTTCCAACACTACCAATAAGTTACTTATTCAGTGCACACTAATTGAGTCACACACCTAAAGCTGAAACTTTTCCAGAAAAATGCCAATTGCCTTAAGAGAAGTTAAAAACGAAGTCACATATTTAGGATCTATCCACTTACTTATTTATTTAGAGGTTTTTGCCTTAGAGGATATGCACTCCCTGGCCGGGGGTGGAGGGGTGGGGAGAGAGACAGAGACGGTGAGATGGAAAGTGAGAAATCACCCCCCAGGGAGGATGGCCATGCCACAATCCCTTCTTCTACATTATCTTCCTGGGATCTTGGGGGTACATACACATGTACCCAGTGTGAGTTTCAAGCTGCCGAGTCCAGGACTCGAACGGTGGTCAGCCATGTGGGAGTCCAGGGACATAACCACTACAACATCTGCTGGCCCAATTTATTTATTTTTTAATACATGGCCTTGCTGTGCCATCATCTTCTTGGTTCAACTGCTAGAGTGGCTGAGATTGCAGGGTGCACCACTGTGCCCAGCTTTTAGTATGGTTTGGGCATCACACCTGGGCCTCCCACGTGGTCTCAGCCTGAGGCGTAGCACTGTCAATCAGTGCTGGATTCCAGGACCACCTCTCTATCTCATACAACCACATCCAGGAATGGCATCATGGGGCCCTCACCCTCTGTTCTTTCGCTAGGTTGTTGGCCAGGACATTTGCCTGGCTCAGAGAACAAACCTTCCTACATTCTTTAATCGACTAGATATCTACTTTCTACACATTAGAGCCCCTTCTAGTTCAGAAGAGAGCCGCTGGTGGTTAGGTGGGAACATCTACTGTCAAGTTCTGCATACAGAACAGTGTCAGGCCAGGCTGCCGCAGCCCAACCTCAACTGGAACCCACACCACTACAGAGACTGGTGTGGCACTAAGTACTAGGCCTATCTCTGGCTCTCTGTCTCTATTTCTGGGTAGAGGAATATATTTTCTCATGAACATGTTCATGAGACCAACCATACTATACCCCTAACTTGCCCTATATGGCTTAGTGAGCAAGCCATGTCACAGAGAAGACATTTAGCTCTATGGCTTTTAGCAGTGTTGACTAAGGGTCTGAGAACAATTTTTTGCAGTAATTAGAGACTGATGGGTTTGGGGCAGGTTTCTGCATTCCTTGGGGTTTCTGAATAATCCTAGACCAATCCTGAACCTTAATTAAACTGAAGGCCTATTAACTGGGTTTCTCCTTGATGTTCAGAACAACTTTCCATTTGAAACAGATCTGTTAGAGACCTTGAAAATCATCCTTGGGAGCTGACCTTGTGATCTAGTGGTTAAGGCAGCCAGATTGCACATGGCTAACTATACAGTTTGAATCCTGGATTCCCGGGTTTGAGAAACACTCCTGGAACAGGTGCATGTATGTCAAAAATCCAAGAAATAGGGGCTGTGGTGTGGCCATGTCCCATCTGTGTCCCGACCCGGGGGACAGTCGAACAGGTTTCCTGAGGGAAGGAGTGAGAGCCTGGACGAGCGGCGCAATGTTACAACATGGAGACGACGCAGTGTCAGGGTCGTCCATTTATTGTGGCCAGCACGGAGATGACACAGTGTTACAACTCTTCAGGGTCATCCGGAGATGACGCAGTGTTACAACTCTTCAGGGTCGTCCGGAGACGACGCGGTGTCACAGCTCTTCAGGGTCTTCAGGGTCGTCAGGTGATTGTGGGCCAGGGATCATGGTTATATACATGTTGGTGGGCCGTGATTGGTTGAATGAAGGATAGTAAAAAGGTGGGTTATGATTGGTTGCTTTTGTGGACCAATCATGAGGTGCTGGATATGCAAATCTGAGGGATTCTAAGCTCACCGATTTGCTATGGGAAGTGGCCAATCAGAGTATGGTTTAGCCAATTGTGGCCTTTGTAATTGTTTGCTCTCTGAGCCTAAGATGGCAATAGTAAGAGACTCATGAAAATGGCCTTGGCAGACTCGCTGGTGTGCAGCCTCCCACGCATCTGGGGAGGGTACTTTCTCCCTCTCTATCTCTCTATCTCTCTGTCTCTCTGTCTCTCTCTGGCATACACATGTGCCCTCTTGAAACATTAAAAAATAAAAAGAAAGGAAGACAGAAAGAAGAAAAAAAAAAAGAAAGAAGAAAGAAAGAAAGGAGAAGAAAGAAAGAAAGGAAAAAAAAAGAAAGAATTACCCTTGGGCCAAAGCTCAGGAATTTCTCTTTTGGAGAGGTTTTTGCTATAGGGTGTGTGCACTTGCCAGAAAGACAAAGAGAGACAGAGAGCTAGAAAGCAAGAAATCACCCCCCAGAGGGGATGGCCAGCCGCAATCCCTTCTCCTCCATTCTCCTCTCAGGATCTTGGGCACGCACGCACACACCCCCATCATGAGTTTAAGCCACCGGGTCCGGGACTGGAACCACGGTCGACTACATGAGAGTCCAGCAACATAGCCATTACACTAACTGCTGGTCCCAAAGCTCAGGGATTTCTTGAAGGCAGTAGCTAGAACTTGGCATTCTCAAGGCACACAAGGAGAAAGTGTTCCTTGGGATCCATCCTGGGTCAGAACTTATTTCAGTGGAAGAATTATTTCAGCAGTCCCAGCCATCACCAGAAGACAGTATATAATTGGTATCTTATTCCTGGCAGACTTAAGCCCTCTTCATGGCTCTGCAGTTTAGATGACCACCCGTGAGAGTGCAGCCAAAGCCCCAACAACAGTACTGTGTATGCACCCACCCGGTACTTCATATTCCCCACATTCCTCTCACAGCCAGAGTGGGTCTGTGAGACACACAGCCAGTTCCATGCTATATGGCTACTTCGTTTTATTTGAAATTATCTTTCAAAGGTACCGAATGCTAGTGCTACTACCTGTCCTGAGCAATTGGGGAACTCCATTCCTAGAGTATATATGAGCCAGTTCAACAGTTTGTTGAATTCCCCCCTTCCCCCCCAAGTCCAGAGAAAGGGTAGGCGCTTGCTGGTCTGAACTAAGCAACTGCACAGCAATGGAAACACATTTAACTGCAGAGGATGTAAACGCTGGTGCCGATGTCCCCTGTCCTGGGAGCAAACGACGTCTTCCATAATATAGACGCAGTCTTGGCCAAATGTATATTCAGCAGTATGTCCTTGCCGTCCCTGTTCTGGGGAGATAACGGATAATGCTATTCTACCCGCTCAGTGATGTATGGGAGGGTCAAGAAAACATCTGCAGCTCAGAGCAACAGGCTGTGAGAGGAATCCAATCTTAGGCTAGCCCAAGTCCCTGGGCATAAGGTACATGAAAGGAATTTGTAACTGGCGAAGACATGCTTTATTAGATGTTAATTTTTACATAGGCTTGAGCTTGTGAGAATGACTGACGGAGAGGAAGAGAGGAAGAGAGGGAGAGAATGAGAGAGGAGAAAACAGGAAAGACAATGAAAAAGATGGATGAGAATGAATAATGGTAGGTAAAGATAAAGAAAAAGCAATAGAAAGCAGACAAGAGATAGAATGAAGTAATAACTTCCAATAATTGTGGAAATAGATCATGAACGTAAGTGTATAAAGGAGGGATCAGGGCAGTGAACACAAAAGCAGCTAGAAGAAAGAAGAATGCATAGCAGGAAAAAAAAGAAAAAAGGGAGAACACTTTAAGGAATAGGTAGAAAACTAGACGTGCATTTGGAATTTAAATGAATTATTTTGTCTCCCAAGTTTTAAAATTTACAATGTGTTCGGCTGATGACAGTCTAATTCTCAATTAAGATATGCTAATAAGGCTGACCATATACCATAGACTCCCTAGGCCAGATAAGCAGCTTATTTTCTTTTGAATTGGGGGGAGGGCATTATCTTGTCTTTCCACACTTAAGTTTCTCATTGGCATTCCTCCTAAAGACACAAGATGACCATGTATTGTTCTAATATTTGTTGTAGCCTAGCACGCTTTCATCACCACCAAGTTGACTACTAATTATTCATATAAACTTCAAGTTTCTCCATCTGTTTTCAGTTATTTTAACCAAAAATAATACTCTCATGAACTTCTTTTTTTAATTAATGGAGAAAGATTGATTTTTTTCCGGTCTGTTTCACTATGAATGAGTATACTTGTTTTCTAGTTTTTTTCCTCGGTAGGAGGATGCAAATAGGCCTTGGTAGTCACATTGACAGGAAAGGGGAAGTTGGTGCCACAGAGTCAACTTGCTGACCTGAAATAAAAGACAATGGCTATTAGCTGAATCACATGAATTGAGTGAAAGTCTGGATTGCCCTTCAAGGGATGCTAGAAAGAGTACGAGAAAATGGCAGAAGACTTCACGTACAGTGATCAGTTACTGAGCATCCAAGCAGAGTGAAAGGCACTGTGCACGCATCATTATATTTCACAGAAGAGAAACCCATTCTTTTTCACTTGCAAATTTCTTTACTAGAGTCCTTCTTCCATGGTTCTGCAAGAACTCCAGTGTCCTTCCCAATGGCTTCTGGACATCCCTGGAAATTGCTTATATTCTACTAACGTCATTCATTGCCAAGAACTTGCTGCAGGATTCTCCCAGATTTCCTCTGCTGGATTCATCTTTACTCCTACATGGTGTACCATGATTTCTGGTCTACTCTGCCATAAAATGTCCTTGCAGGTCTTCCATTTCTTCCCCAAGCCAACAGGAACACAAAGCTATAGAGAGCAATAGTGGGTAAGATGATGGGCTTTGCAGAAAGACTTCTAGAGTTCAAATTCAGACTCTGACCCTTACTAGTTACATGACTTTAAACAAGTTTCTTAACCTCTTTGCACTTCAGTCTCTTTCTCTGTAAGGTGGGGCTGATAACAGTAGTTCCTTCACTGAGTTGCTATGAGGATTGAGTAATTTAATAGTATATAGATCCCTTACAAGAATGCCTGGCATACATAATAATGTTAGTTATTAGTGATAGGTTGCAATGGTTAAAAAAACTACTGAAGACATTAGGTTATAAGAAAATCACAGCTTTGGGAGAAACAATGAGATATGGGATGTCATAGAACCCTTCGACCACTCACTAACACAGTCTCCAACAGGTGGTCTCTTAGTCATCAGTCTCTGTCATCTTTTTGGGATTGCAGTCTTCCTCATTTCACATGTTCCTCCATCTCCCATTGCCGCTCACCTTCTGGATCATACATAACTGCTTGCCTTTGAGTCCTGAGGAAGCCAAAAATTGGTAAACAGCATAACAAGTCTCTTTCCCCAAGACAGACAACCCTTTCACTTTTCTGTTTAGAGCCCAAAGTCTTTGAGGTCTTAATTCCTTTCTCACTTTGAGCACCAGTTTTATTTATTTACTTTATTTGCATAACCACAAGTCCTGCTCAAGTGTTTCACAAACAAAACAACAGTCTTCTGTCCGAAGATGAGTTCTCCTGGCTTTCCTAGGACTGCGATAGGGTGGCAGGGTGTGAAACCCCCTTTAGAGTCTCAGAACTCATTAGCATTATTCCCTGACTGAGGCAAGTGTGTTTGGAGCCTATGATGCGTGTTTGGTGTTGTCGATGTTCACTGCCTTGAAGAAAAATCTCGAATGCTTCCAGAAACGATCTAGGTGTTGGACAATTGAGCAGATGAACTTGATGGCAATGAATCTGAAAATGGCTCCTAAGAAGCATCTGATGAAGTTGGATATTGAAGGTCATAATCACGTATTTATTCTCTATGCTTCCCTTCACTACCAAAGATACTGCTTTGGCCCAGCTGTGTTGCATGTGCTGGTTGACACTGCTATTTGGTGGGTCGAGGTCACTGGGTTCCATTCCTGGCCCACCCAGAAAGCCATGCACGGTGACACACACTTGTAATCCCAGTGACTCTAGAGGTGGGAGGATCACTCATAGCAATTTAAATCTCTGGCTTATATTTCTGTTACTCTGCAGAAGTAGTTTCCTTGAAAACTATTACTGTTCTCAAGTTGCTGTGTCAGGTCAGTTTTTCTTAATCTTCATCTTCTTCCTTGACACATAAAAAACCAAAAATAACCTTTGCATGCACATGCATGAGAGAGAGAGAGAGGAGCACCTTCCTCAGGGTCAGGTCACCCTGCCATCCCCCTCTGCTAGTCCTTTATCTCATCATATTTTGGTCACTTGCATGCATACTTAGCATATTTTAGGACATCGGGGTAGGGATTTGAACCACAGTCACCATGGAAGATCTGGCTTCTCTTGAGCATCACATTACTAGTACACCATGTAGTCAGTCTTCCCACCCTCAACCCTCTTTATTTTTTTTTGTTAATGGTGCCACAGCCTTATATCGACATTGATTTAAAAACTTCTAAGTGAATGTTTTCCATTTTTAAAACAAACCATAATCCGTTGTAAGAAATGCACCTTACATTATGACCTGGTATATATACACATGCAAATACACGCACACACACACACACACACACACACACACACAGACATGTAACCAAAAAATTTCACAAACAGTACTTACCCTTACTATGTGCCATCCACTCACATCTACTTTTATTCTGATATATTTTCCAAAAAAAAAATCTGATTATGATCTATTAAATTGATTTCATGACCTACTGAGGATATGTAAATTGTGATTTCAAAAATACTGATTTTAACTAATCTTTCTCTTTTAACTTCCAGATTGAATCAGTCATTTGCAATGTGTCTTGTATATTCAACTAAACCTTTTTTAAAAATCTTCTCTCTCTTTGAAATGCCACCTTTATTGGGAAGCCTTCCCAGGTTTCCTCAGCTAGAGAAAATTCCGTTTCCTCTAAGCAACCCTACTTACTGGGTTGTGTCTCTCTCAAATTACTTAACCACCTAAAATAACACATCGTAACTCTCTGTTTTCTTATCTTTATTTTTTTCTTTCTAGAGCTTGTCACTTGACAATAAACAATGTATTTGTATGTTTATTTACTGCTTCTTACACTACATTGTGAGGTCTGAGATGGCAATGACTAGGTACTCCTAGCCCTCAGATCTGTGCTTGGAACTTAGGCCACAATAAAACATGGCTAGGGAGAAGAAAGAAGGAAGGAACCTCTCCCAACAGCAGCAGAGACTAATGCTTTTTCTTGGGCTAGAGAGAAGGAGTCTCCTGGCAAGCACCTTTTTAAAAAACTGAATCTTGTGCCCACCCTCATGGCCAGGGCATTGGCCTGTACCTATTAACATAATGCCTCAATTCATTGCTAGGCACAGAATTATTTCCCATCAATGGTTCCAACCAAGCTTCCTTCTTAGAGCTAGGAGTAGAGTCTATTTGACCTAACACCTGGGCTGTTGCACAGTGGAATGGAGGAAGTGTTGGAATGGATGTTGAGAAGCAACTCCAATGCCCAGCACAAGAATCAGAGGAATTATATCAGAAATAATGTAATCACCTCCAAAACCGACTTGGCACTCAAACTTGACATGCCAAGTGGCCACTAGTCAAAGTTGAAGAAGTGACACATACCTCCTTCCACTAGGTCCCTCCATCCTCCTGTGGAAGGCCACATATTAGATCTTGCACATGAACAACTGTTTGTCCATTTTGTTCCCTTACCCTAACATGGCTGTCTGCTTCTGTAAACCTGCTTGTTCTTCCCATGAGAAAATAGCTTGTGCTAGCCATATAGAAAACCATATCTGGGATGACATCCTGTACCTACTACTGTCTTTGCTAACTAGCCCAAAACCCTTTTGTTTAGCAATGTCACTGCTTGCATGGAAACCCCACTCTCCTCAGAAATAATTAACCTGCTTGATTCAGCTTCTGTAACTGCTTGCACAGAAACCCCTGGTAACTGACCCCTATAAGAAGACTACTCTGACTTCAGTCGCTGCTGTAGTTCTTTTTTTTTTTTTTTTTGGAGAGATTTTTCGCTATAGGGCGTGTGCGCTCGCCAGACAGACAGAGAGAGACATAGAGACAGAAAGCGAGAAATCACCCCCCAGGGGGGATGGTCACGCCACAATCCCTTCTCCTCCATTCTCCTCTTGGGATCTTGGGCACGCACGCACATGTGCCCGGCGTGAGTTTTAAGCCACTGGGTCCGGGACGCGAACCACGGTCGACTACGTGGGAGTCCAGTGACATAGCCATTACACTAACTGCTGGTTCCCAGTCGCTGCTGTAGTTCTGACTCTCAGTACCCACCTCTGCCCCTGCCCTCCGGGGCTTCAGGCTGTAGTCACTGGCCAGCTAATATAGACTCCCTTTAAACTTAATCTGGCTTTGGTGGTCATTCATTTGGTGGCACTCTACAACACTCCTTCCTTTGGTCTAAAATGAATAACTTCTCATTCTGTAAAATACACGAAAAGTGTACACTAGCACACAGTTACTTTGAATGGAAAGAAAAAAAAAAAAACAAATGAATGAACAAAACCAATGGTTAAAATTCTGTACAGCAAGTAGAATGGGAAGGATGAGAAACATTGTTCTCTATCTGTATGCAAAGATGCCCTGGGGGAGAAAGGTGCAGGGACATTCAGACATTTAAAGTTCTGTTGGGGATTTTTAAGGTTCTAGTTGCAGAGGAGTCTCCCCAGAGGAGTTTGTTTCTGTAATGTGTAGGTCGCCTCAAGCAAGCAAGCAAGCAAGCAAGCACCATTTCTTACAGGTGCAGCCTGACCTAGGAATGGATGTGAATTCAAATCTGGTTCTTACTACATCATTAACTGTGACATCAGCATGCTGGCTCTTTGGTACCCACTGAGTCTCCCCATACATAGAAGAGAGGGACACTCCCTCAGCCTTCTTCTCAACTGTCCCTATCATCTTCCTAGAATGATAGGGGCAGCTATGGGGCTCACATAAGCCCTCTTAGTGAAGTTTGAGCCGCTCTGGTGGTGATGATGTCACTGTACACTCACACGATGATCCTAACTCTGCTCTTGGTGGCCTCTGTAGCCCTTTGCATCTTCAGCTCTGCCAGGGCAAGTTAAATGAGCACCCCAGGCTCTAAGGATGCCAGACAACCCCTGCTGAGAGGATTGAAGAATGTGGACATTGGCCGTAGGAGTGACAGGCAGCCCTGCCAATCTTGCTATGAAGTCCTCAGATTCCTAACATGACCAGCGGGATCCAAGATGGCTGCCATAATGACCTCGGGAAGATCCCAAACTTCCTCACAATGTCATTCTCATGTGAAATAACTCACCCCCCAGTGCCAAGACAGCTGACAATCACCAGGTTAACCACCAGAAATGGCCTTATAAAAAGAAAAGGAGGCAGGTTTTGGAATTACGGGAAAACTCTGCCTTTCCCAAGAAAAGCTTTGAATTCTCCTCCCCTCTATCACTCTATCCTCTCCCCTCATAACTCTATTTGCTGTATCTTAAACGACCTAGTTCAAGATGAGTGAGAAGTTGATCTATGAGTTTGTCTCTTGCATCTTTATTCCTTGGCCATTGAACAAAACTTGCGTGTGACACTCAGTTTTGGTTTTGTAAATTGGCTCTAAAACACCAAATGGTGAAAAAAATCCCATCTTTGGGAATAAATTAAAAATTGGTACCAGTTCTGACACCAAAGGTCCCCTTTAAGCCTTGCACACTGACCCTCCCTTGTGTGCCATTACTTCTTTTCCTCCCCCCCCTCATTTTTCATCATTTTAATCACAATTAACTTGGATAAAAGTATTATGCAGGATTTGGAGATAATAGAATGTCCAGGTGGTGTTCACTTGTGGAGTAATTAAAAAGACATCTGTCCCCAAATAGTTCCTTCAGTCTTAGAGAGTGAAAATTCAACTCTAACTACTCTTTTGTATCAAAATTCGAAGTCTCTACTATCACCTGGGAGGTTTAACACCTCAGCACGTGGTCTGTTATCAGTCAGAAGATTGCTTTTCTCAGATTACCTAGTTTCTGAGACTAGAGCACAATGCTGGTTTATAAAGCATCTCATTTGATTGTCAAGTCACCTTATGTGGCAGCCTTTATTTTACAAATAAGAAAATTGAGGCCCAAAGAGACTGTAACTACATTCTTTCTACCATCTCTCTCTCTGCTTTGTTCAGCAAACAGGTTGAATAAAAGCCTGCAATGTAACGGATGCTATGCTGGCAGCTGGGATAAAGAGATGAGGTAAGAGAAGGCCGCTGACCCTGAGCACTCCCAATCAAGTAGGATAGAAAGATAGTAAATTCATACTGAATCATCCCAGAGTTGTATACACACCTAGCTAATGGATGAGCGGGGATCACATCTAAGGTCTCAGGACTCCAGGCTAATGTATTTTTCATCGCATCAAACTGTCTTTTTCCTTGTAGCAACTGATTTCCTGATCTGTGAAATACAGATGTTATACGAGATGTGGCATAGCTAATAAAAACGATGGCAGGTCACTTCTTCTGGAAGAGTCTCTTGAATAGCCTTAATGAACCTATGAGATGAAAGTACAAACAGGAACTTTTCAAACTGTCCTGTCAAATTGTCACTGGTCATTTCTACTCCTAATCACTCAGTGATGCCTCCACCATTAGCAACGGGTCCCTGGAGCCCAAGGAATCATGGATTACCTTCTGTGGTCCTTAATTCTGAATTCTATTAAAATTTGCCCTTTTGCAGGGCCACATTTCTTTCTTGGAGAACCTACTTTGCATGGCCTTTGCTAATCTGCATGGCTGTCTAGCTCCATTACAAGGGCAGGTGGCAGGAACGTCTAAGGAGATGTCATCTGCACAGCGCAATAAAGAGCCATCGGAAGCAATGCCATCAGTAGGCAGATGACGAGGATTGAGAGTCACTAACTACAATTACGGGAGAGTCAGACAAGACCAAGCCAACCGTTGTGTTTTGACAGAGGCTCGAGGCAGTGGAGTGAGTTGTGCAAGGTCAAGGTGCAAGTCAATATGAGAGCCAAGACCTAGTTGGGTCCAAGTCACCTCCTGTTGTCCTTGATCCTCATGCTGACTTAGTAAGAACAAAAACAAACTATGTTCATTCATCCGAATGTGTTGAAGAGACACAATTCAACAAAAAAATGAATGAAGCTGACCTTTCTGCTCATGGGAATATTGTAATTCTATCGAGGCATAAATGGATTGGATGAGGCCCACTTGCATAGGAGGTGTATTTGGAAATTTGCTTTACTCAAAGTTCACCTATTTATATATTAATCTTGTCCAAAACACCCTCAGTGGAAATATCCAGATTAACATTTGACCATTAGATAGTTGACTGTACACTAAGGCATATATGGATTTTAGTGTAATGTATTTTAGTAAGTGCTCAATAACTCTTAGCTGCTATTGTTATTAATTTCATGATTTAAATTCACCAATATAATTACTTAGAAACAAAAGATGACATTTTAGAAATGATAAGTTCAATACCACTAAGAGGAAAACTGTGACTATGAATCAGAAAAACAAAACAAAACTTTCTTAAAATGATTTTTTCTTAAATAGAAACTGAAGATTAACAGGGTAGATGATACCAAGATGGTATGATACCAAGATGGTATCTTAGATTTTTTCCTGAGGCCCAGTGAGAAGTGGGATCTTTCTATTGGAAGAGGAACCCAATACAGCTTCTAGACATCACCAGCAGGGTTTGTGTTCTTTTAATTTCTTTTACTTAGCAAGGGTCTCTATTTTCATGCCAGAGCAAAAAAGTATACTATTTTATCAAATTATAAAGCTGGCACCTTCTTATGAGAGGTTGTTTAAAAGGGGGGGAAGGGTACAAAAAAGATGTAACTGTTCAGTGATCACTGTTAGCACTTCACATTTTAAAGTAAGAGACTATCTAAATGGAATTGATTTTCCCATATATAGGTCTCGTTTATGTTTGATCCTTCACTCTTCTCTTACCATGTTTCTCTGTTTTGGTTTCTTTTGAAAGAGAGATTTTTGCTATGCATTTGTCAGAGAGATAGAGAGACAGAAAGTGAGAAATCACTCCCTGGGAAGATGGCCATGCTGCAATCCCTTCTCCTCCATTCTCCTCTTGGGATCTTGGGCATGTAGGCACACACACCTGGTGTAAGTTTTAAGTCGCTGGGTCTGGACTTGAACTGCAGTCAACTACGTAGAAATCCAACATGTAACCATTACACCATCTGCTGGTCCCTGTTTTTTTTTTTGTTATTTTTTTAATTAACAAAAATACTAACCATTGCAGAATTGTAGTAGGATTACCCCCTTAATGCACTGTCATCAGGAGGGAGAGAACATCCCTCCTAGGCCAGCTCCAGGCACCTGTCACTCACCTGCTGTGTGGGAAGTTGCAGTTGAGTCTGTGTACGGAAGATGGTGTTGCCCACAGCACTGGAGGATGGGGTAGAGAGGGCAGGGATGCAGGGAGCAGAGTCACAGGATGAAAGGAAGAGGAGGAAAGGAGACTGTGGGGAGGGAAGACAAGCAGTGGCAGTGGTCAGAGTTCTGATGCTTCCAGGGTGTGAACTGTTGGTTTTGAAGGGAGTAAGGGAGTGTAATGTGATTTAGTTCTGACTGTAATTAAAGTGGGAAACACCCGCTTTTGTCTAAGTACACACAGACACATTTGGGAATGTCAGGAAAACCGATGAGCTGGATCTCCTAGTAGGCTACGTGCGTGAGAATCCAGGAGCCTCCCAGAGGAACTCTTCCATGAGAGGAAGGGACTGAGCTCGACCAGTCAGTCACTGGTCCTGATCGCTAAGAGCCAATTGTGCAAATTGCCTGGATCTGGCTCTGGAGTCCCATGAAGTCAAGACCGCATCTTGAGGAGGAGAGGGGCATCTGTATAAAATCCAGAAGAGACGCTTGACTGAAAGCCCTAGAAAGCAGAGATACAAGCTGCGTAGTCTTGGGGTGCTTGTAGCAGAATGGAACCCCAGAGCCCTCCCAGAGCAAGTTCCAGGAGACAGCTGATGAGGCACCCAGGGTCAGGTTGTTAAGATATTGCCAAGTGTTTTATGTTCATCATCTCACATAGGTTTCAAAATCAAACTAGGATCTTGATTTAATTTTTAGTCTCATTGCATAGGGAAAGTGACTGAGGCTGGATTTACTGTGAAAGAGCTGAGAAGCTGCAGGGTCTGGGTTTGAAGCCAGGGAGGACTGGTTCCAGGGCACACGGTGGCTGCATCCTTGCCCTTGGTGTCTGGGCTCTGTGGGGGCAGCAGAACGTGTTTGTGCTATATGTCCAGAGGACACATGAGGTGCTGGTGCAGGGTACTGAACAATTCTGACTGGCATTGCCTTGAGGTTCAAGGTACTTGGTCTTGAAGATCTGCACTTAGGAAAGGAGTCGGGCATCTCAGGTAGGCACATGAAGGAATAAAGGCAGAAGAGGATCAGGTTATGTTCACAGACGGGAGAGACCCGTGTGTCCTGGTGGAGGGGACAGGGCCACGAAGCCTGTGTAAATAGATGGGCTGGGATGACTTAGCATCGATGCTGGCATGCCTGGGCATGAAGAAAACAGAGAATGTAGAAGGAGGTGTGCTTCCCTTCCCTGGGACTCCCTGTGATGTTGGGGTTGTCTCCTGTGGGTCGGGTTACTTGCCAAACTCTGAGTTCTTGGGGTTGACCAAGGCATAGATTACTTATGAACCTTGGTCAACGCAGCATGAAGATAGCTTGAGAAATGAATTTTGTAAAAAGAAGTTTGCAGAGAAATAACTTTATTGTCAATTCTCAATTATCTGTGAGAAATAAGGTTAATTGAAATCTACAGATTTCAATAGCTAATAGCTTTTCCTTCTTTTGCAACCCATCTTTTACCACTGCTTCCAGAAAATAGCAAAATCGACTAATCAGAGTTTCACATTTACTCCTCCGTGTCCTCCATCTGAAGTGCTAATAAGTGGTGAAAGGGCCCTGGTGTGGACAGCAGGAGCGAGAGGAAGGGAAAGCGAGATCTGCTAACTGTCCACCTCGTGCCAATGGCCCTGCGGACTGCCTGCGCTGGCTGCTGGGGTGGGGTCGGTGGTAGGGGAACAAAAGGTAGGATGTGTGGGGCAGGTCTGGGCGTAACCACTACAGATACCACTGAACACAAGGTCTATGTGTTCAGTGGTATCTAAGAGGTTTGGAAAATAGTCTGTTGTGAATACAAATGTAAACATCTTACTGGGAAGGCTTAACTGGGGAACACAGTTACAAAACTGGGTGAGTGCCAGCGGAAGGGGCAGAGGGAGAAATGCAGTGAGAAGTCCCATGTCCCTCTCCAGTCCTTTCCGCTTTTGTTCCTCTGGATAGTGGCTCTCTTCAGGTAATTGTTTACCTAATATCTGAATTGTTGGCAATGCCATATATACACTTATATCTTAGAACATACCGTGATTTAGCATTGAAATTCCTTTTTTTTTAATTCTCCTTTGTGATACATAGGAGCTATTTTATATCTGAGAGAAAAAAGCCTAGTGTGTAATCTCAAAAGCAATTCTCCTTTCTCTTTTAAGCATGGAAAATGGAATTTGGTTAAATAAGAAGGTCATAAGTTTGGGTGACAGGGCAGGGGACTGGATAGAGGGAGGGCCAGTGTTTTCCACATTTTATTTATTTATTTTTTTGGTAGAGGGCATGTTTACTTGCCAGAGAGAAACAGAGAGAGAGGAAAGAAAGTCTTTATCCCCACTCACAGTGGAGTATAGTCAGGCTGCAATCCTTTCTCCTCTTTTTCTCCCTCTTCTTGGAATTTTGGGCATGCACGCACACCTGCCAGGTGTCTTTCCCAAGCTGCCAGGTTGGGATTTGAACCACACAGTTGGTTATGTGGGATATGGCTGCTTCATCCACCAGGCCACAGAGCCAGCTCCCACCCTTTTTTTTTTTTTTTTTTTTTTTTTTTTGGAGAGGTTTTTGCTATGGGGCGCGTGCGCTCACCAGACAGACAGAGAAAGACAGAGAGACAGAAACCGAGAAATCAACCCCCAGGGGGTATGGCCTATGGCCACACTGCAATCCCTTCTCCTCCATTCTCCTCTCGGGATCTTGGGCACACACACACGCGCCCGGCATGAGTTTTAAGCCACCGGGTCCGGGACTTGAACCGTGGTTGACTACATGGGAATCCAGGGACATAGCCATTACGCTAACTGCTGGTCCCAGCTCCCACTGTTCTTGGTGGTAGGAGCTTACCATAGATGGAGGCATTTGCTCCGGGGCGGGGAGAATCACTCTGCAGCCAGGGTAGGCTGGGAATGCCATCTGCCCAGGAGGAAGAGGCAGGGGAAGACAGGTGGTGTGTGGTCACTGCCTCTGGTCAAACCTGGATGTGCTTTCCTGACAGCATTGCACAGTCAGAGGTGCTTGGGAACTCCTCTCCCCTGTGTACTGCATTGCCTGTTCCTTTTAGCCTATGACTCTTCACTTCTGTCAATCACAGTGAGTGAAGGGGAAGAGGTTTATTTGAGCGAAGGGTTGAGGACAATGTCTGGGTGACATAGATTCTTGTTCACCTAGAAAGTATGTATTTGGAGAGGGTTAATGTACATAACAAAGAGAACTGCAAGAAGAGGGAAGGTTACAAGTTGTTATTTCTGGGAACATTGTGATGGGGTCACATTGTATATCTATAACTTATAAATGTAAGGTAAAATATGCCTTTATGCAATTACCCCAGACCTGGGAGTGGTCCTAGCCAGGGCCTCAGGCCTCTCCTGGGATTTGAACTGCTTTTCTTTCTCCCCTCTGACAGCTGCTGCTCTGGCCTCTTGGTGCCCAAGAGTTCAGGAGCCATGCCCCGGCCGCTGTGGCCGAGTCCCTGGAGCCAGACTATTAGGGGATCCAGGGCCTGCTGGGGTTGTCTAAAGGCTGGATTGCTGGGGCTACATATTCATGGCATATCAAAGCCCAGGGAAGGGCCTGAACCCCACAGAGAAGTGAAACGCTAAGGACAGATATCCACACATGTTCTTCCCACACTCTTGCTAACATCCCTTCTCACTATGGGACATGGGTGACAATGACGGTGGTGGGGAGGCAGAGCTAGGCAGGACATCTGAGCACTGTTGCTTGTGGACGGGGGATTTCTCTGCATTTCAGGGAAGTCTGTTCCCCTGAGAGTTACTGCATTGCTTACTGTCATTGTGAAGTCAAGAAAACCCACTGGGATTCTGCAAGCAGATGCTCTCTCTGCCTGTGACCCTGGCAACTCCTGGGATGCAATGAGACCTTGAGTCACTGGGAGGAAAGTCCCAGTATTGCTGCCATGTTCCACAAAAAGCTGGAACTGAAGATGGGAGCAGCTGATTCAGTGGGTTGTGAGAAGCCTGGGGTTTTGTTTTCTGCTCCTCAAAGGGCTAGGCGTGTTGTTATTTGACCACTACTGACCCAGTTTGGGAAAAGCCACGTCACTATCCGGACTTCAGTTTCTTCATCTGAAAAACGATCGGGTGGCATAGATAATGTCAAAGATTGTCATTCACTGCAAATAGGCTTCTATTTTCAGCTCCTAGACAAACAACGTGCCTTTCTGACTCTATTTCCTTACCTACAAGTGGGGACAATAATATCTACTCTGACCTCCTAATCTACGTGAAAGCACTTAGCCTGCTAGGGAGGAAAAGCATTATCTAAATCCAGGGTAGAGTTATTATTATGTTCTCTTTGTTCCCTCCTAGTCATTCACCATGGCTGCGCTCTATAATTATGCCACGGGGTGAGTTACGTGAAGAAACAGTCACACCAGGCAAATTTTTTTTTGGGTGATTGAGTGTTCTGATTGTGCTGCTGCAAATGACACCCAAAGTCTTTTATTTACTTTCGTGTAGAATTTGCTATCTATTTAGTATACAAGCCAAAATGGAATAACATGACTACCTCTAGAATACTAGATTTGTGGTTATTTGGCCTCTGTGGTGGTTTTTCTTGCCCATGGACTTCTGTGGGCATTATTTTTTTACCAGGGTCAACCTGGAGAGTGCAGCAGGAATCCCAGCGGGTCCCTGGTAATGCCCCAAACTCTGACACTACCTGGGGTTCAGAGCATAACAGGGTCCTCGTTTCCTGGAAAATCAGCACAGCCGAATGTGCATAAAAGCTCACTTCACCTAGCTAAACAAACACACACAGGCTTATAATTGCTTTTGTACTTTACCATTGGAGCCACCAGAGGCCTCCCAAATTGTGGTTGATTTTAATGTCAGTGGAAATCTACTGGGAATTAACAAAAAAAAAAATCATTTTAAAATTGAATAGAATGCCTACAAAAGTTCAAAGTCTGTTACCTTGTTCATTCAGCATCGCTATTCATGCAAAATGTCATGCAAATCAGTCCTTATTTACTGAGCACTTTGCTTCAGTAACCAAAAAAATGCTAAGAAAAAAATTGCTTATGTTTAGCCATCTATTTTTCCAAAAATAGGATAGCAATTAAAGTAGTACCACATGATGTGACTGATGATATCAGTGCAGAAAAAGAACACCATCTCTGTGCATGGTGCTCAGGGCTGAGCATCTGCCTCTCATCAGGGCCTGGAGAGTGTGTTCCAGAAGGAGGTCTTAGAGGACCAGGACTGTGGGCAGGGTAGCTGTGATGCAGGGCACAGAATGATGAGTGTATCCTTTGCCATAAGTAGTTGTGACAACCATGTCTTCCAATGGGAGACCTCAGAGATCCTTTGGGAACCCGACTGCAGCTCTCTGAACCTCAGTTTCTTCTTTGACAAAAATGAGAGGTTGAGCTATGTGATTTCTACATCCTTATGCCTTTTTTTTTTTTTTTTTTTTTTTTTTTTGAGAGAGAATTTTACTATAGGGCACATGTGCTTGCTGGACAGAAGGAGAGAAACAGAGAGTCAGAAAGCAAGAAATCACACCCCCCCCCCCGCCCCAGGGTGGGGGGTGGATGGCTATGCTGCAATCCTTTCCCCTCCGTTCTCCTCTTGGGATCTTGGGCATGCACACACATGCTCCCAGCATGAGTTTTAAGCCACCAGTTCCGGACTTAAACGGTAGTCAAGTATATGGTAGTCTAGTGATGTAAACATTATGACATCTGCTGGTCCCTACATCCTTATAATTTTATGATTGTTTTCTAAAACATTTAGGGAAATTTATTGTGCATCTGTTACATGCAATTGCAACATGAGTTGCTTTGCAAAGGTTTCCTTTTTTGACCTCATACAGTCCTCTGAGGTAGGAATAGCCAACTCCATTTTATAGCTAGAGAAACTAAGCTCAAAGAAGTTAAATTCCTTGCCAATGATCACAGCTCATAAGTGGCAAAGCCAGGATTTGCACTCAGATCAGTTTGATTCCAAGACTTCTCACTGCTTGACTCTGTGTTTCATGCATTCTAAAAATGGGAGAATGAAGTCAACCAACCCATGTAATTCAGCTCCTAGGGTATAGCATTCATGGCTGCTTTCTGAATCAGCTAGGAATTGCACTGGTAGTAAGCAACAGGTCAAACAGAGAATGGCTTAAATACCAACAAGACTACTGTCTCAAAAGAGTATGGAGACGGACAGTCTAGAACAGGTAGAGTGGCTGTGTAGTTGCCAGGGGCTCTAGATACCTCTCTTTCTGCTTCTCCATCATTGGATATGTTTCCATCCTCAAAGTCAACTCATGGTCCAGATAACTAATGCAGATCCAGCCATCAATTTGGGTTGCAGGCTGGAAGAAAAAGGAGAGCGGAAGAATACAGTTGGCAGGTCTCCAAGCTGTTATCTCTCTAAGCAGTATTTCTGAAGTTGCACAGAGCTCCTCTGCTTATACATCTTTGGCCAGAATGAAATCACATGGCTGCACATAATGGTGAAAATGTAAACTGGAGAAATGTAATCTTTATTTTGGGTGGCAAACTGTCCTGCTAAACACTAGGGTTCATGTTATAGAAAAGAAAATAGGTATTGAGAAGCAAATTACTGTCTTTGCCACAGTTTCCAACTCCACAGCTCTATCAAGCTCTTTTCTGTAAATGGTACCCACCTCTCCAAATGGAGAGATAAAGTTTCTATCTCTCCCTAGCCTTTCAGCAATCTTAAATAGCCAGAAGGTCATGGTGGTCTCATTCACCATATCCTTAATTGGCTGCGATTAGGCATGTGATCTGGTTATAGGCAAGGAGATAGGAAAGGACTTCTGGAAGAGGTTTTTTTTTTTTTTTTTTTTTTTTTTTTTCCTAAGAGGTTTGCTCTTAACAAAGAGATGTTTGAGAAGAGACTGACTTTCTTCTGCTATACATAGTATTGTCTGGCAGTGAGGCTTGGAATCCTAAATGGCATCTCTGTAACCCTATGGGGAACCTCCTTCTGAAGACAAAGCTATACCTGGAAGATAGCATTAGGGAACAGATGGAAAGGGCCTGGGATGAGCTGACCAACTCCTGTGCTGGCCTATTTCTGGACTTCATTTCATATATTATGAAATATATTTCCATACTGCTTAAACCAGTCAAATCGGGGTATTTTCTTACTTAGTGGCCAACAGTATCAGATTGATATATAGGAGAAGGGAAGGGAGGGATCCATTTCTTTATGCTTTGGGATGGCAGGCTAGATATAAATCTATGACTGTCTTTGAGTTGAACTTCTTGTATTGACCTATATATTATAAGAGGTATGCTTAATTTTTTTTTTCTATAGAGAGAATACCTTTAGGGTATTGATAGGCCCAGGTTGGAATCAGAATATTTTAGAATGACAGGGACTTAATTTCCTTGCTCAAGGTTCAGAGAGAGTCAGCGATTTCTCCAGAGTTCCACACTTAGTGTAGGACTGCAACCAGAAGCCAGTTTTTGTGGAGACCTTCTAGTACAATAGTCTCTCCCTTAGTTTGCCTCCAGGTCAACCACAGCTGAAAATTTGGAGATGTTTTGGGGTCTTCCTCGATCATTGTTTGTACCCTTTTCCAAAGAGATGGCCTCCTTGGCATTGCCTTTCTGCCCCTTCCATATGATCCCTAGTAGTTGCGAGCCTTAGGGCTGGTCATACTGAGAATGATCACTTACGACTATAGCAGGAGGCGATTTGCAGCTTCAGTTGTTGCCAATCACATCAAGCATGGCTGTCACCCATCCTTGCTGACTCCTTTGGCAAAGCATGCTGAAATCATTAAGATGGCCATATCTCCTTCCCTTGAAATCAGACCCCAAAGGGATTTCATGCATTCAAGCCCCATCTGCTCCTCATTCCAGACCATGTCATGTCACAATTACTCCCAATCATGTCTCATTTGGCCAGGCAGCACACACATGACTGGGAAAAATTCCCCTAGTGAGAGTCAGAAGTGTGTGCAGCTGCACAGGGCTGTGGGAGAGATGCTTGGGGATCTAAGTGACAGGCTCATTCATGGTATGTGGGTATACTCCAAGAGAAGGAGCTAGCAGTCCTAGGATAGAAGTCAGACTGACCCAGCTCTTTCATGTCTTGGAGGTAAAAACTTGGACAAGCCATTCAACTTCCCCTAGCCTCAGTCTCCTCATCCATAAATTGCATAGGACATACCTATGTAAATACAAAAAAATGATATAATGTGTATGAGGTACCTAGTACCTAGCAAATACTTAATAACCCATTAATTTTTAAACATTATAGTTCTTAGCGGGCATTCAATAGGCTACTAATTAAAAAAATCGGCAGGAGAATTATAATAGCATTTAGACTTCAACTTGTGTCCTTTTTTCTCCCCTAGTTAATATTTTTGCTTCTCTGTTTGGCCTATGTTTACTGGCTCATTGAGACCTCGAGAAGAGTTTAAGTGCCTCTTCCCCATCACAGATTCTGAGTTGAAGGGAACTTGGAGGTCTTGGTCCTTGGCCTCTAGTATACCTTTGCAAACAGGAACAAGACATAGGAAGTCGACCCAATAAGTGGAGTTTGAGTTATCACAATTCCATGAGTAATCATCCTTTCACCAGAAAAAAAGTATCTCCCAGGGTACCAGAAAGATCAGCATCCTGCAGAGAGCCTGTGGTATAGATTAGCCTTGCTCTAGCCTTTCTCATCTCTGCCTACTGACCCCAGCCACTCTGTGCCTCAGTCTGCTGGGCTGTCTACTTTCCTTTGAGAGTCCTTGGATATCAGCTGGTCTTTCAAAGGGTGGACAATCCTAGAGAGAAGGAAACCCTAGGTATTTTCTTAATTGTTCTTAGGAAGAGATGAAACCAAGAGAATGAACTAGGGTAAATCACAGAAATGATATCCACTTTGCTCTGCCCTCCAAGAGTTCCAACTCCCGACTTACTTATGTGACCTTGAGAACTTAACATTATTTTTGGTGTTTACCATCATTCCTAGAGGTGAAGTGAAGGGGACTGAAGACCTTGAGCTCTCCTTTGAGCCCCTTGGATCTGATCAATAATGACTTAACATTTTTGTTTCTAAAAGTCTATTTATTTATTTCTTCTGGGAGAGAGAGAGAGAGAAAGACAAAGATAAAGAGACAAAAAGACAGTACTCCCAAGATTCTTGAGGCCATGATCTATCCCCAGCCTTCAGCCATCCCTGAAATCATGGGCAGTGTGTGCCCAATGTACTCAGGGAGGCCTCTAGACTTGAACCAGGGTCTAGAACCTTTGTATGAGGATTTGTCTCACAGAGCATTGTGTTTTACTTTTATCCCACCATCTGACCCTTGTAAATTTAGTACATTCTATTAGGTCCTCCATAGAGTCGCAAGGGCCATATTAGCTCCCTGTTCAAACATAGATATATCATTCTTCTCTTGTTATTAGTGTCTCTGTGCTGATGACTTACGGATGCAAACTCTCCACTGTGGTGTGTATGATGTCTTCATCAGCATGAGTATTCCCAAATAATCTTTTATACTTTCTATGGAATACCTTTTATACTTTCTATGGAAAACAAAATAGGCCAAGGAAAGAGTAAATAAAAAGAAGTTAGATTCTTATGGGCAACACTGCTATTTCAAGATCTGAGTAGCTGAAAGTATATTTTATGATAAAGTCAGTCAGTCCTCCTAGCATGGGGAAACTTGAAATATCCTGATTAGTCACTCGTTCTAGAGATTGCTCTGAATATATAGAATTAAAGCCATTGAGGCAGAGATGTCACTGCAGTGTCAAGGAGCCAGATCCTGAAGACTTTTAGATGCCCCTGTCCTCTCTTAGTCATTTGGTCTTTTTTCTTTTAGTGAATTATTTTATTTAATTTTTATTCATTCTCATTATTATTATTATTATTAATTTGACCAGAGAGGGGGAAAGTGAGAAAGCAAGCTGCTAGGTATGGGACTCGAACCGCAGAAAGCCATGTGGGAGTCCAGCACCCTAAACACCATACCAACTGCCCGCCTGGCCATTTGGTTAAATACCAGAGGACATGCTGGGAATTGGTGGACAGAGGAGGATGACCATAGGAGTTTGGTCACTGAAGCTCTTGTGACGCAGTCTGCCCTCAGAGGGAGTTTCATGTGGGAGACGGGGCAGCACCGACGTTACATCTGCAGGAGTCCTTCCTGGTTCTCTGCTTGACACTTCTCTTCAGAGGCAGTAGATGGCTCCCGTGGGCGCTGATTTCTCCAACTTCTGCTCACTGGCATCCTCGATTCCTTTGTTCTTATTTTACCCCCTACTGTGCATTCGTGAATAGAGGTCCTTCCTTTTATATTTATTTTCTCTTTGCTTCTCCATCAGCTTTTTATTCTCCAGTTTTCAGCTCTTTCTAGTCTCTCTCATTTTTTATTCTATAATCTGCCTTTTCTTCCCTCAGCTTTTTTTCTCCTTTGCAGTTTGTCCATCATTTTTTATTCTTTATTTTCTCTTTTTATCATCTTAGTCTCTCCATTTTCTTTTCCTTTTTTTAAAATTCTATTTTTTGCTATCCTTTTCTTCTCCAGAAAGCATTCTCTGAACATGTTTTAAGATAGACATTAGCACATTGATAAAAACAAGAACTTGACATAGAAATATTTTACCCAGCAACCTTTACTCCCCATTAGTTTTTAGGTCTCTTGGTACCTCACATACCTGTGTTCCATGCTATTCCCTGGGCACATATTTGATGTGCTATTTCACTCTAGGATAAGACTGATTTAACCAAGGTTAATCATTAGTTCTGAAGGGACCATTATTGTAGAGAAAGAAGCTACATAGTTGAGCTTGGTGTTGTACACAATACGTAAAAACCAAGGGGAAAATAGCACTCCCTTAGGTAATTGTGTTGTGACTGGGAGGTCCTTTGTGACTCCCAGGATAGGTGGAGAACTTGGATGGGCTATTCAAATTCCCTAAGCCTGTTATGTTGTGTATTCTACCCCTTGCACAGCCCCTAAAACCCCGCCTGTGTGCTCAGCTAAGCTACCCATCAAAGCATAACCTCACACAGTGCCTGCTATGTAGTGGGTACTCAGAGCATGAAATCCACAGAATACTAAGAGAACCTAATGAGAGCCTTTCTTCCAACCAGGGTCTGGCCAGCCTGCATCTAGAGTGGTAGAGTTTCTACGGGTAGCCACACTGAGAACTACTATTTGTATGTGAATCCAGAGAGCCTTTGTTTCAAATAGGTACCCCCGTGAACTATCCAGCATCTCTTTTCAAAAGACACTTTGAACCCTGTGCTAGGAAACCTAGGTATTAGGGACACCAAAATAAATCAGCATGTTTCCTGTTCTTGAACCTACAGTCTAATGATGAATCCTCTTTCAATCTTGAATTTAACTTCTCCCATCTTTTGGCTACTGCAGTTGTCTGAAACAGGGAGTCTCCTTCGCCCTGCCCCTGGCCCCACGTGACATCTGCAGGTGTGGCCCACAGGCCTAAATGGTGAACTTACTTCTGCTAGAATTTTACAATGAATAAATTCCCCAATGTGAAGTGTAATGTGTTTTCCTGACCAGGACCTGTGTCAAATATGCTACCAGGAACATAGAGCATTTTCTAGAGATTATCATCCCCATGACTTGTGTGTCCAGATAGGTCTCCAGCCTGTTTTAATTCAAGAATTATTTCCAGAATGTAAACAGTTTTTAAAAATACTTTGACTGTGAAGCTGCACTTGGTTCACAAAAATATTGAGCCCAGTGATGGCTACTGGGGCTATCTGTCACATTGCTTACAAACTGGACTAATTTAAGTGATTTCAAAAACCCACTTGCCCCGCAGAGGAAACTTTTGGGGATGACAGGTAAGTTTATTATCTTGAGTGCAGTGATGGATCGATCATGTATGTCTACATGTGCCAAAACCCATCACACTGTTTAACTATAGGCAGTTTATTGTATGTCAATTATACCTCAGTGACGCCGTTTAAAAAAAATTCACAGGACTCAACATCTTTTCCTTTCTTTTCTCCTGAAATTAATCATTTTGTTCTGTCACTGTTTTCTTCATCAATCAGACAGTCATTTGGCTCTATCAGATTTTATGAAGCCAACACTGCAAGGAGAATAAAAACATAGCTAACATATTCTGTGGTCTTCTATCTGTTAAATAAGTTTGCTTACTTTTTAATTACTGGGGTGAGAGCTGTGAGTGGAACAGAACTGAAATTCATAGCAAGACAGGAAAAGAGGGAAAAGTAATTTTGGAGCCAGGAAAATTTGGAGGATGAGGGGACTGGACAAAGTGACTTGGCAACCAACCAGTTTTGGAGAGATGGACCCAAGAGATAAAATGTTAAGTGAATTTGTGTCAAGGGTCAACCCTGTTATGGATCAAAGAACTGTCTTCTCATTCTTTCAATCATTAGTATAAATGGCGGATCTGCTGGAAGCTTTGAAGTCAGGAAAAACAGATTTGACTACTGCCCCACCACTGATTAGATACATGACCTTTGGCAAGTTTCTCAAATGACCTTACCTTCAATTTCCTAGTGTGTGAAAGGGCATCTGACTAGCTCACATGAGGGTTGTGAGGTCCAGACAGAATAACAGAAATGAAGAGCTTCTCCTCATGCCTTGCACACAGCATGTTTCCCCACATTCTGCTCTAACCTTTCTGTACTTTAAAAAATATTTTACCCCAGCTGGCTCAGTGACACCGTGATAATATGCTGTTCAGAGGAAACCGAATCCCTAATGATGACCTTGGTTTGATTCTTGGTTCAGTTGGCCCAAGACAAGCTGGGCACACGAGCCAGACTTTAGGATCTGATAGGCTGGAGGACTGGAGGAAGGGGATCACTGTGTGACCAGACCCTGTGGAGGGTGTGTTCCCTCTCTCTCTCTCTCTCTCTCATGCATGCACACATGCTCTATTGTAAATAAAGGGGAAAGATGAAAAAAAATTACACATGCAAGTCTTTTGAAGTTCATCAAACCCATTAAAATATGTGTGCATGCATGTGATCCTTCCCCCCAATTACATTAGTAATTCATTCTAATAATTTTGAAAGAATGCACAATGTAAATCGATCAACTTGAAGAAAATCTTCCCTTCCTTATGAGTTCTTAAGAGGAAATGAACACCTCAAAATATGAATGTTCATTTCAACTGTGAAGGCCCCTGTTAAGGGAACGTAGATGTGGAGTAGACAGAAGATGGGAAACTGTCTCCTGTGTGTTTGGCTCACTGTCTTATTGCCTTTGACCAGCTCTGATTTCCTTTTGAATGGAATTTCAGAGCTATCATTGTCTTATTTATTTATTTAATTTTTTTGGGAGAGATTTTTGCTATAGGGCATGTGTGCTTGCTGGAGAGACAGAGAGACCTAGAAACAGAAAGTGAGAGATCACCCCTCAGGGAGGATGGCCATGCTGCAATCCCTTCTTCTCCATTCTCCTCTTGGGATTTTGGGTATGCATGCACATGTGCCTGGCCTGAGTTTCAAGTCTCGGGTCCTGGATTGGAACCATGTTTGGCCCTGTGGGAGTCCAGTGACATAACCATTATACCATCTGCTAGTCCCCTGTTGTCTTAAACATATAGAGAAATTAAAATTTGGCATAATTTTAGATCGCAAAGTTTAAGAGTGCTTGCTCAGTGTTGACAGCGGAGGGTGGATGTATCTTGTGGCCCACAGCCGATCTTGCAGCTCTGCTGTTTCCTTTTAATAAGACCAAGCCCAGAAATCTAGTCATACTCTTATCTTGCTGTTTTTCCAGATCCCAAGAAGAACAGAATGAGTCTGGCAGTCCCAGAGCCTCCACACATGGCGCACTTTCCCCTTTTCTCCCCTTTAGCCCCAGCTTAGTCACCAAACCTGGTCTCTCTCCCTTGCATCCTCTGCTCCATCACTTCTGCTGCCCCTCACTAGCACCCTTCTCTGCAGACACACCGTATCTTTTTCCCTTGGGAATCACTCCTCTGCCAGTGCCAACCAACCACTCCTTTAAATTCCTTTAGTTACAGTCGTGTTCTCAAGAGCTGGAAGAGACATCAGGGGTCACTTCTACCCCTCACATGGTAGCAGAGTCTCGGTCAAGGCTCACAGCTGGGGCAAGCTGAATTGGATATCCTGATACCCAGGTAGGTGTGGCCTGGAATGCACTAGAAAGATGGGGTGAAAGCAAGCAAGGGGACACTCCACAGAAGGAGCTGTTCGAGATCATCCAATATCATTTACTATACGCCAAGGAAGGTTCAAGAGTCTCTTGATTGTGGCCTCTTGTATTTCACAAGAAAAGTTTTTCTCTGAATGGTTTATCTGCTCGTGCCTCTGTTACGTCTAAGACTCTCCTGTTCACTCCCATACTGGAGGGTCAGGTGCAGTCTCCTTAGGGTAGCAATTGGTGTCCTCACAGCCCAGCCCAGGTCCACCATGTCCCTGTCCCCAGACACGTGTTGGGCACAGCAGCCCCACAGAAGCACTGACCTCAGCACAGGTGGTCTCTCTGGCTAGAACGTGCTCAGTTTTCCCAGCTAGAAAATGTCCAATCATACCCTTCCTCTGTGACACCTTGGCTGCCCTCGTGGTCATCTTACATGGCAGCATGACACCCTTATGAGCCTGACAATGGTAACGATGATAATTGACATTTACTGCATATCCTAATACATGCTCATTACTTTATTTCATCTTCAGAAACAACTGGATGATGATGTCACTTTTAGGGATAGGGAAACTGATCTTTAGAGAGGTTTAATCATTTTCTCAAGGTCACAATTAGAAAATGGTGACTTGGGGTACAAATTCAAGTCTATCTCATTCTGGAGCTCAAATGTCACTTTGCCTCTTACCACTTGCTATGCTGTCTTGCTTCTGGAGGGCAGGGGCCATCTGTGTCTTACCAGTGCCTAGAATAGTGCCCGGTATATACTAAGTGTTTAGTAAATGTTTGATGAGTAAGCGAATAAACAAGTCAATTTCAAATGAGCCCTCCCCACCTCCAACAGTCCTTGAACCAAGCGCAGGGACTCGGGTGGAGAGATGCTTGTTCGTGCCCAGGAGCAGCAGCAGCAGATGGTGCTGCCAGAACGCGCTCTCTCTCCACTCCTGCACTGAGCTGCATGCTCTCCACCCCTTCCTCCTTCTCCTAAGAAGCCCCATGTTCTAGGAATATGGCCAAGTGAGGCCACGCGTCTTCCAGCAGGAAAACACCTGGCTGGTCAAAGGCTTTTGCAAAGCTTTGTTTCCACAATTACCTTTTATTTCCCTCTCCCTCTTAGACATCACTGTGCAAAGCCAACTGGTATTTCTTTTCAAACAGCTGAGAACACCAGATGGAAGGGTAGGGGGAGGTGGAGGAACGGTGAAAGGCAGGAAGGGGACAAGCAGGGGCTGTGGATCGGGGGGGAATATTCTGAAACGTGACGTAAGGAAACTGATGGACAGGTCAGCAGAGGTAGGGAAAGAAGAAAGCTGAAAAAGCGAGCAGCCACGTTATGTGTGCATGCACAGACACACAGCGTTTTCAACATACCATTAAAATAGAGAAAGAAACGTTCTGGTTTCCGTAGCAACAGGGCCTATTGGTTCCTCAGCCAGAGAAACTTATTGGGGGAAAAAAAAAAAAAAGGCATTTGCCTGTTAAGAAACCCGATGAATTGGGAGATAATTATACAGCATTCCAACACCACTAAAGACACACAAATACACTCCAGAACACATTTTAAAGAACATGGATAGTCACAAATCCCATGAAGGCAGGGAGTGGGGCTGAGAGGCAGCAGGTGAGAAAAAGAGACAATTGGACTGTTTCTTGGTAAATACCCCAGAGGGCTGGGCACCTGCGAGGGACAGGCTGGAGCCAGCTCCTGTGTTGGTCACCGGAGGTCTAATGTGAGGCAGACATCGACATTTGTACCCAGTTCTAAGGGGCCAGTACACTGAGTCCTATTCTTTGTCCCTTTAGGAAGTGGGTGGGTAGATCTGTAAAATCTGAACAATTAGATTGATAAGGGCGAGTTTGCTAATCAGGGAAGTGGAATCAGTGCTATGAGGGCTCCTGCAATGGAATGAACTGTGTGCATTTCATAGCACATCTGGTCCCTCAGATGGGGTGGGAGAGAAGACGCTAATATTGAGTAGCATGTCTTAGCATCTTGTTTAAGGTAGAAGGAAAGGAAATATATATCTAGTTTTTATTCCTCATAATACAGGACCCAGGGCTGGGGACAGTACAACTGCCAAATAAAATACTTAGTGTGTGAAAGAAAAACGGAATGAATGGGTAAAGGAATAGCTAGATTGCATAAGTGAATCCATGCACGAATGAATCAGAAATCATGAGCAACCAGGTCTCATCTTCTCTCCTCTGGCTTATCCCTAGGAACTTAATAGCCAGTCAGGGGTGTCCTCTGGATATGGGCATCGAGCGGTCAGACTCTCAGAGGTGGAGTCTTCGGTGACAGTTATGTCCTGGGATTCCATGATTTTGGGGATAACGCTGGCCCAGCATTTTCAGGAGACTCTCCTCTCTGAGAAGTCAGATTTTCTGCACATGTTCTCCTGCTTTCCTATGGGTGGTATTCCTTGTGATGCGCCCTTCCGGTGGGATACCCTGAGTGAGAGGGCAGAATTCACCCACTTCATCAAAGCAATAGGCCACTGTCTGTGACTTGTGAGATTCGGTAACTGCTCAACTTTGGTTTGAATCAGTTTCTTACGCTCTGATCTCTCCTAGTGCTCCCTGAGCCTCTCGGTTGATCTATCACATGTCCTTCAGAAGCCACGATATCTTATTTGTTTTTTCCCAGGTGTATGATGCACCTCTCCAGCTAGACTATACTCCTTAGTGCCAGGGTCCCTGGCAAAGAGCCTTGTGTGTTAAGGCATTGGTTGTTTGCTCTGCTAATTCCAAGGAGAAGGACATTGTTCCTTTAAGAACTGACTGAAGGGGTTGGGATCTACTGCTAGCTAGGATTGGCTCCATGCCACGGAACTCTGCACACAAAACACACCTGTTCCACACTCTCCATTCTGTGGGTGCTTCCCAGTGGGCCTGCAAGGTGAGGCGTTGGCTTGAGGGCTCTGAGAACTGATAGGAAAGAGAGGGAAGGAGGGATCAGAGAGAGTGATGGATTATTTATCACCCTGCTACTCAACCACTCTTGGTCCATCATTGAACTAAATCTATCACAGTCAAGTCCCAAAGGGGCCTGCCGGGGAAGGGAACATAGAAGAGCATTAGATGGTGTCTCTGTCCTGGAGCTAGGTGCGAGGGTGGCAGCCTCTTTGTCACTACAATCAGAGAGGAGTGTTTTGCTTAAATTCTGTTCTTTGGTTGTCCAATATATGCCCTACGCTCCTTATAGCAGAGAACACAGGGCTGGGCACATTACAATCGCCAACTAGAGTACTTGTGGGTAAATGAAAGACTGAGTGGGTAAATGGATGGATAGATAATTATGTAAGTGAATAGATGAATGAGTAGATAAGAAATCATTAGGGGGGCCAGCAGGTTAAGGGCACTGGACTCCCACATGGTCAGCCACGGTTTGAGTCATGGACCTGGTGGCTTGCTTCCTCACTTTCCCTCTCTCTCACTCTGTCCCTCTCTGGTCAAATATAAATAAATAAATAAAGTTAAATAAAATAATTTTTTTAAAAAAGAAATCAATAGTAATCAGATCCCCATCTTCTCTTCTCTTTCTTGCTCATCCTTAGACACTTCTTTTTAAATATTATTTAATTTTATTTATTTATTATTACCACTTTTCAGTTTACTATAGAACATGTGCACTTGAGAGAGAGAGAGAGAGAAAGCAAGCTGCCTGGTTTGGGACTCAAACTGTGGTTGGCTGTGTGGGAGTTCAGCGCCTTAACCACCATGCCACCATCCTTAGAAACTTAGTTGCAAATCACTTTTGTCCTCCAAAAGATGGGCACTGTGTAGTCAGGCTCTCAGAGATGGAGAAAGGAAGAACAGGTCAGAGACTTTGAGCAAATTGCTCCAGGTCCCACAGACAGTGAGGGACACAGGTGGGTTTACATTGTCTCTCCATAGAGTCAAGGTTTTTTTTTTTTTTTTTTTTTTGAGAGGTTTTTGTTATAGGGCTGTGTGCTTGCCAGACAGACAGAGGGAGACAGACAGAGACAGAAAGCGAGAAATCACCCCCCAGGGGAGATGGCCACGCTGCAATCCCTTCTCCTCTATTCTTCTCTTGGGATCTTGGGCACACACGCACACACGCACACACGCCCAGCGTGAGTTTAAGCCACCAGGTCCGGGACTCAATTCGCGGCTGACTACATGAGAATCCAGTGACATAGCCATTGTGCCATCTGCTGGTCCCAAGGTTCTTGATTCCTGTTCTGTGTTGACTCCTGGGACCCAGACTCACTGGTGGCACTGGAGGAGTGGAGGAAGTCAAAGCATGTTCATTCCCCTGAATGGATGCCTCTTGCAAAATACAACCCTAGAGAGTGAAAGAGAAATTCAGATCAGAATCCATTGCTAGTTGAAATGTAGATAAAGGGAGTAAGGGTCTGAGCATGGAAAATCTTATAAGTCTTATTTTGTGTAAGCGTCATATTAAACAGATTCCGTTCCAACTATAAACAGATTTTCGCATTTCTGCCTCCCCCTCCCCTCCCATTACCCTCCATCAGCCCCCACACTCCTTTCCTGTTTATATTATAAGAAAGCAAAACTGGCTGTCCCTTCATTCTCCGCCACCCGCCCTGCACCATCTGGGGGTGCATATCTCTTATCCCGTGTTTAAAAAAAAAATTTTTTTTTTGGTTTTAAATACTCAGCTTTTGGTCCATCGGCCTTTGAAGCTCTGCGGAGTGTCTCCGCCGGCCGCCAGGGGTCGCAGTCGAGCAGCCGGAGCCGCCTCTCCGCAGGGAAGCAGGGGCACTTGCCGGGAATCTCAGGCCGGTCTCCTGTATATATCAGCGCATGGCATTAATCAGGCCGCAGCCTCTGCAGTGCTTTCTGAGGGGAGTAAGAGACCGGGGCCGGGAATGAGAGCGGGCTTTTCAGGCAAAGAGAGCCCAGCCCCTCCACTCTCCCGCGCCAGGCTCAGAGCAAACAGTGCTCGATGAAGTGGAGCAGCCGGGCCACTCTTCTTGGCCTTGGGTCATGCCCTGTCTCTCTATTCCTAAAGGGAGCAGGGGTTGGGAAGCATACGGGGAGCTGTGTGTTTGTGGAGGGCCAGGTCTGCCAGGCCTGCCTTTCTCTGGAAGGGAGGGAGGTGATGGCGTAGACGTAGACGAGGAGGCCGCCTTCTCTGTAGCCTGTCCCCTTGTCCTTTCACCGTGCCCCAGGGCTCTCAGCGGCCCAGGCCCAGAGTAAAGTGCAGCCCTCCTCCTGCGCCCACGTGGACGCCCAGCGCTCACCCCCATTTCCGTCACCCTCACAGACTTGGCGGAGCCTCCCCAGGTCTCTGCATGTGCCTGGAAAGCACAGCCTCTGCCAGAATCTTATCAGATGGGATGCAGGGAGGGAGGGCCAGCACGTGCCTCCTTTAGCATGAATTTTTCAACATTGCATTTTCATCTCTCTGCCCTATTTCTCTCGATTCCCTCCCACTGCTCTTTTCAGAGGTGGAGCTGCTGCTTTAGATTTGATGCAATTGCCAGGCATCTAAGATGGAGGCGCAGGGGAAAGAAAGGAGGAGAGGGAGCAGGAGGTAGGCAGTGGCCTGTGCCAACCCAGGCTGTCTGCAGGAAGCCCATGAAGGGTGCCGGGGCCGCCTGGGCATTTGCCAGTCTCTAGAAGTGCCTTAGAGCACTCTAAGCCATTGAGGTGAACCACAGGAACCTACCAGGTGCCTCTACCTTCCTTCCCTGGGTTCTCCATGTGCCCCTTCCTTTCACCCCTCTCTCCCTTCCTTCTTTTCCTCTTCTTTTTTTTTTTTTTGGAGAGGTTTTCGCTATAGGGCGCATGCGCTTGCCAGACAGACAGAGAGAGACATAGAGACAGAAAGCGAGAAATCACACCCCCAGGGGGGATGGTCACGCCGCAATCCCTTCTCCTCCATTCTCCTCTCGGGATCTTGGGCACGCACGCACACGCGCCCGGCGTGTTTTAAGCCACCGAGTCCGGGACTCGAACCGTGGTCGACTACGTGGGAGTCCAGTGACATAGCCATTATGCTAACTGCTGGTTCCCCTTTTCCTCTTTTTTTAAGAGACAGGCACACATACAGACAAACACACATGCATGAATGCATGCTTCTAAGACAGACAAACACACATGCATAAATGCATGCTTCTAATAAAGGACGGACTTTGCACTTCTATAGTAAATTTTGAAAGGAATAAGGCTCTATAGGAAGAAAAATAATTTTATTGGCAGTATCTGCCAAGTTCCTTGAACTAAGTAGGACTTGAGTTGGATCTAGAGGAATAGTTGGAATTTTGCAAGCAGGAAGAGGCAGACCAGGCAAGGGGAAAAAATAAAGCTGGAACAAAGGTACATCAATGAGAGATTTCACAGCAGTTTTAGAAAGTGATGAGTAGGCAGCAGTGGATCTGTAATAGAGGGGAAGGGGATGTATTAGGCATCAGCATACGCAAGTTGGGGCAGAAAGCAGAGAGCTCTAGATGCCCAGGTGAGGAGTTAGAGTGCTGGCCTTTGTACAGTGAAGCCCGGCAGAGATTCCATGGCACAACCGATCTGTGGTTTAGGGGATCCCTTCAAAGGAAAGGTAGATAAAGGACTGAGGGGCTGGGGTGGGGGGGTCTGTTAGGAATCCACTGTGGTAGCACAGCTAAAGACAGTAGGGCCTGAACTGGGGTTGCTGCATGGGGAGGGTGAAGAGGGGCTTCCTGGTCGCTCTCTACTCCACCTTCCTCTCCCCGCTCTTCACTATCCGTCATGGCTGATGATCTGATACTCTTCAGTGAGAAATAAAAAATACTCAAGGAGAACCACTTCTTCCACACGTAATGGTGTGTGTACAGTGTGTCCATTTTTCTCTACCTTTCCTCCTCCTCTTAGCATGGAAAAAGTCCCCCTTTTATGAAAGTCCAGGGTCTGCACTCTGCCCTTCTCTAGGACTTTTCTTCTTTACTCCTCCTCTCTCCTGTATTATGGGTCTCTGCCTCTTAAATGTCCATTCCCACCAACACACAACGATGCTCCATTATTCTCTATCTGCACCAAGCCTCCACTGCTGCCATAGTTTTCTACCTATGCCTCGTTTGTAGTAAAAAGTCTCTAAAATGTACACATATTGCCTCTGTTTCTTTACCTATGAACTCCTACTTGGTTTGCTCCAATCTGGCTCACAGCCCTGCTTTACCTAAGTTACTCGTCAACTTCCATCACCCTAGACCCAGTGGGTGGTTTTTTAGGCTTACATTTTTCTCTCAGTCATAATTGGCGTATTTAAATACACTCTTCTTTGTGAAATGCTCTTTTTTCTTTGTTTCATGAGTCATACTCTTCTGGTCTCTGTTCCTCATCCAGTTTTGCTGGCTCTTCCTTATAGACAGAACCTCCAAATCCTGAAGCTTTTAGACCTTGTATGGGCTCCCTTCTTTCCTCTTCTCTTCCTTTCCATTCCCCCCCTTCCTGTCTTATATTTTCTCTTCATCTGTGTTTCCCCATAGCACAAACACTGTCTCTATGATACCATCAACCTGAATGGACCTCCATATCAGGCTCTCCCCATGGAGCCCCGGGTTCTAGCCAACTGTCAACTTGACATCTCCACTGGAATGTCTCATTGGGAACTTAAATTTAGCATGTCTAAAGCAAAGCTCTTAATTCCCTGCTGTACCCAACTGCCAGCTGGCTCCATTCCTCCTTATATGTCTCCAGTTTAAGAAGTGGCATTATCATCTCCCTAGATGCTTATACCAGAACCCCTGAATCATCCTCAATTGCTCCCGTTTGCTCTTCTCCACATGCGGTCCATCGGCAAGTTCTATCAGGTTTACCTCCAATGTGTATCTGAAATCACCCTGTTTCTCACCATTAGCACTGCCATCCTGTAGTTTAAGTTACTGCTGCCTCTTACCTGGTCTGGTACAAAATATTTAAACTTGCCTCCCAGCTCTACTTCTTGTTCCCGCTTCTCCATAATCCATTCTTCATGCGTCAGTGAAAATGAAGTTATAGAAGCATAAATCAGGTCAAATCCCTCCTCTGCTTAAACGCTGTCCTTTGGTTTCCCATTACACTTACAATAAAATTCAAATTCATTGTGTGACCTCTTAGGACCTCCTTGATGTGGCTTCTGCCACCCTTCACCCTTATCTAGTTATGATTAGTCCCTCATCAATAAACTGTAGCCACAAAGATCTCATTGCTGGCCCTTGAATAACGGTCCTACAACCCTCGTATCTGCTATGCCTTGAACCTGGATTGTTTGCTCTTCCCTTGAGTCTTTTTATGATAGAGGTTCTCCTCATACTAGAGAGATGCCTTTTCTAACCGTCCTTCCATCCCCAACTATCTGCATCATACTTTTTCCTTCCTTGATAGCATTACTCACACTCTGCAACACAATGCTTATTTATTTGTCTATTGTCTGTCTCCTGAGAATAAGAAGCATATCAGTCTTGCTCACTCCTACAGTCTCAGCACACGGCAAAGCCCCTGGCTGTGAGTAGGGTTATACATTAGGAATAAAGGAAAGAATCTGGTGAGTACCCCTACATCTAGAACAGAGTGAAGGAGAAGGGAGATTTTCATTAAGTAAGAGGCTAGAGAACCTACAGAATGCAAATACCTGTCCCAGTGAGAGGGGACAAAGGAGAAAGTAGAAGCGTGGGGTGGAGAACGTGAACAAGATGCTGATTTTATGGTTAGTGTGAGATGTCGAAGGAACTTTCAGCTGTCAGATGAAGATGTAGGCTTAAACCCTGGCAAAGAAGTTCAGGATAGAGATACAGATGTAGAAAACACCTGACTTAAACCATTTCATGCTGTTTCAATAGAATATCACAACTGGGTAATTGATAATAACAAGAATTTATTGGCTCACAGTTCTGGAGAATGAGAAGTCCAAGATCAAGGTGCTGGCAGGTCAGATGATTCTAATTCCAAGAGTCTGGAATGCTGCATCCTCACATGGTAAAAAGGGGCTGAATTTGCCCTTTTAAAATAGCATTAATCCCACTGGTGACACTTTATCATTTTAAAGGACCCATTCTTTTTTTTTTTTTTAAATATATTTATTCTGAGCAGCAGAGAGAGAAAGAGAGAGAGAGAGAGTGAGCACGCATTCCTGACAGGATATTTTTTTAGAGGTTTTTGCTTTAGGGTGTGTGCACTTACAAGAGAGAAAGAATGAGAAAGGGAGACAGACAGACAGAAAATGAGAAATCACCACCGGGGGGGATGGCCACATTGCAATCCCTTCTCCTCTATTTTCCTCCCAGGATCTTGGGCATATATGCACACATGCCTGGTGTGAGTTTGAAGTCACTACATCTGGACTTGATCCAGATGTGGTTGGTCATGTGGGAGTCCAGTGATGTAACTGTTACACCATCTACTGGCCCCCCTGATAGGATTTTAATGACATGATCTACCCTGGTTCCAGCCAGCCTAGATCCTGAGTATGATGTGCCTGGCATACTCCGGGAGGTCTCCAGATATGATCTATTAACCTTTCCATGTGGGTCTTCTTTGCAGGGTGCAGTATTTTACTGTATGCCATGATCTAGAGTTTTCCCTCCTCCCTTTTTCTAAAAGCAAGATCTTGATAAATCTCACTCCTTCTGTCTCAGCCTCCTGAGTAGTTGAGACTACAGGCATGCACTACTGCACCTGGCTTTCAGAGTGGGGTAGGAATTGAACCTGGGCCTCCCACATGGCCTTGACCTGCCAAGTAACAGCACCAACCAGTGCACACTACCATGGCTGAGCCAAAGATCTCTCTATTGATACTGTTGTAATGGCAATTATATTTCAACATAAGTGTTGGTGGGATGAACAGTCAAACTGGAGCAACACCTATGTAAAAATGAAAATGAAGGCATTGGGCAAGGCTGGCTGGGGTGGGCCAGGTTGAGTAAAGGCAGAGGACAGACAAAGACTAAATACTAGGCAGTACTCATTGTTAAGATGAGACAAGGGTGACAGGCAGACTTGTCAGTCCGGACGATCATGTTCTAAACCCTGAAATTGGACTAAGTTCAGGTGATAGATAAACCAAAAAACATAAAAGTGAAAAAGTTACTTTCAGGGAGTGATACATTCCTGAAGAAAATAAACCAGAATGATGTAAAAGAGAATGACAGGGATGGGACTAGGCAGACTAGGTTGTCAGGGGCCTTGAGCTGAATCTTCAGTGACGAAGCACAGCCTGGCAAGGAAACATCTGGGGTATGAATGGTTTGTAAGGCGAGAATAAACTGGGGATGTTAAAGAAACAGGAGAACTTTTCAATGTGGATTAAATGAGTGAGGTAGAAAGAAACAGAGAAGAGGCCAAAGAGGTTGGCAGGCCCTATTCTATAAGGCCTTATGGGCTGGGGCTGGCCTTTGTGTCTTATTAAGTATGATTGGAAATTCTTCAGAGAATTAGGCAACTGAGTGATATGACCTGCTCATCTTTTTTACAGTTTTACATAAAAGAGGTCATACTCTCCACGTTATTCTGAAACTTGCTATTTCACTCAATAATATGTAATACCTAATCACATCCATCTTGTATGAGACACGCAATCACATATATTTGCAGAGGAGGCTACAGAAGCACAGGGGCTGGAGGGGCACTTCCCTCCTTACAGAGCCAAAGCTTAGGAGAGTTTTCCTGGAAGAGCATGCCCCAGCCAGGTCTTTGAAGATGAGAAGTAGCTAGGCTAGTGAAGAAAGCAGTGAAAGGACTCTCAGACCAAGGATAGGCATGGAGAAGAGAAACAGAGGAGAGGGCAAGGTAGGTGGTCACCTGTGTGAAATGCTGCATACGGAGCAGGCCAAAGAGGAGTCGGCTTTTCAGAAGAGATGGTCAGCAACCTTTACAGGATCAGTTTCAAGAGAGTTGGGAGGATGTGATTTAAACAGACATTGCTGAGTTCCAGGGGAAGAAATTGCTGAACTGAGAAGGGCAGTTGCTTTAACGATGGATACACAGAACAGGATACGTCGAGATTGGAACTGGACAGTCAAGAACCAAAGCAACTTTTCCCATTCTTCATGTTGAGAACTTGATTGGTTGAGCTCAGCGCATCACCAGGCCTATCTACTCTAGACCCTCTCACTTTGGGCAGGTTAGCAATTTCCAAGAAAGGACCAGGGGTGAAACAGACTTCCCAGATATGTCTTCTGGGCTATGCTGGTGATTAAGAATACAGACCGTAGAGTCAGACTGCTTGCATACCTCTGATCAGCTGTGTGATCTTGGGCTGATAGTGTAATCATTCTGAGCTCAGTTACCCGTGCTAAAAAAATAAGGATGCCAACAACAGCGTTTACTGGGCAATAATATTATGAGGCTTAAATGAATCAGTACATAGCATGCAAGCACCTAGAACGATGCTCAGTAGATAGTAAAGTGTTACCTGTTATTTTTATTAGGGCCTAAAGAAAAAAAGAAGAAAATCTGATGGTAAAGGAAAGAAGAGAAATACAGTAGGAGTTTCATGGGAAATCAGTGGGGATAGGAGGATGTATCAGGAGACAGGAAGTATGAACGCCTTTATCTGCTCAGGGAGCAGAGCCAGGCATGATGTGATGTGTGAGAGAGTATGGAGAACTGCTGGGGCAGAGTTGCAGGAGACATGAGAAGGTGTGGTAGCAACCACAGAAGAAGGAGTAGAGAGTGTATGGGGTGCAGGGGGACACTGGAAAAAAGAAAATTAAAATTTGATGGTTCTTCTTATTGCAATAGAAGAGTTGGTGGAGTCAGTGTATTGCCAAGAATGAAGGTCAACAGCATGTTTGGGGCTTAAGAGAATCAAGAAAGCATCAAAATAATTTAGATGCTCATTTATAAAATTGAAAAAAATTGAAAAGAAAAAACCTCATAGACATAATGAGTCCCTCCTGCTCCATGCACTGACCAACAACATACTCCAAAACAAACCTGTCTTGTAGTACCTACTGTGTTTTATTCTTTTTTTTTTAATTCTTTTTTTTTTTTTTTTTTTTTCTTTTTTTGTGCTTCAGATTTGTGGCTTGAGTGATCCTCTCAAGTGCTTTGTGCCAATGCCATATCTTTTTTTTTTTTTTTTTTTTTTTTTTCTGGAGAGGTTTTTGCTATAGGGAGCGTGCGCTTGCCAGACAGAGAGAGACAGAGAGACAGAAAGCGAGAAATCACCCCCCAGGGGGTATGGCCACTCTGCAATCCCTTCTTATCTATTCTCCTCTTGGGATCTTGGGAATGCACGCACACGCGCCTGGCGTGAGTTTAAGCCACTGGGTCCGGGACTCGAACCGCGGTTGACTACGTGGGAATCCAGCGACATAGCCATTACGCTAACTGCTGGTCCCTTACTGTGTTTTATTCTAGTGATTTGTCTATTTGATCTACATTCTTTTTCTTTTAAATTGCCGGAGGACATGCATGCTCACTAGAGAGAGACACAGAGACAAAGAGAGTGAGAAAGCATCCCCCTAGTCATGCTGCTTTCCCATCTCTATTTCTCCGTCCTGTCAGGATTTAGAGTATGCATGTACATGTGTCTACTCTGTGTAAACACATGTGTGTGTGTGTTTTAAGAGGTTTTTGCTATAGAATGCATGTGCTCTCTGGAGAGACAGAGAGAGATGGAGAGACAGCGAGAAATCACCCCCCGGGGGGAATAGCCACATAGAAATCACTTCTCCTCTATTTTCCTCTTGGAATTTTGGGCACACACGCATATATGTCCAGGGTGAGTTTTAAGCCACTGGATCTGAACTTGAACTGTGGTCGACTATGTGAGAGTTTAGAGACTCCATTATGCCATCTGCTGGTTCATCTACTGTGTTTTTTAATCTGCTGGAGCTGGGATTTTAACGTGGTCGACCATATGGTGTCCATCTTCCATGACTACTAGACCATGGGGCCAGCCTGACCCACCTTTCGAATGTTATCTATGTGAGATCACAAAGTTTAGTGGGTCACAGCAGACTCTCCTTAGCACCAAGTGTAAGTGAACATAAAGTGCTCTCTTTGAATGAAGGCAGCTCAGAGCAAGGGGCACACTTTCATAATCTGTACAAAAGTGCTATCTGCATCCAAGTTCCCCTTTTGTGAAATTGAAAAAAAAAGATTTCATAGGCTAATGCCACAATGAGTCAAAAGCTAAGTGATGTATAGTGATGAATGTATAAAAGAAATTAAAATAAAACAAAATATATATTTAAAAAACCTGGTGAATGATTTCAATCTTTCTCATCCTTTGGGTGGGGGCCCTTTGTGTTGTGTGGTCTGCACAATTGCAGGGTGTGTACCTCAGGTCCTGTGCATTTTCATCTCTCTATTGGTTGCACAGTACCGAGTGCAGCGTAGATACCTGAAAGAACTGTTGAGCAAATAAACAAATTATGTTGATATGGTAAATTGTATATAGAACCTACTAGGAATGGGAAAAGGTGGTAATTAATTGCTGGGCACATTCTAAGCATTTAAAACATGTTTGCTGAATGATGTTGGAAGAGCACAAAAATGACATCCAAGATTCAATTAGGGTTAGAAAGAATATATGTATTTTCCACCCAAGGTGTCCTGCTTTATCATTCTCATAAGCAAGATGGATCAGCTTGTAAAAAAAAGGCTAAAAAATCCACTGGTTGGATTAATCTAGGATTACTGGTTGGCAGGGTATTGTGGAAGAGGATCCAGGGCCCAGATTTTTTCCTAATGGTCCTCACAATCTCTGGAATGGATGCCAGAAGGGGTCTCTCAAGGATACTTCCTCAAGACTATGCAAGATCCTAAACCCAGCATCTTGTGGGGGGATTGCTGATTAGTTCCTGCGGTGCCCTGGGGTCACTCTGGGTTCGGTGTGGAGACTAAGGTCTTTTCATCCTCACCCTGGCTGGTTTGCTGACATGTTAAGACCACAGAGCACCAGTTTCCCCCTGTTTCAGACCATGCCAATTCTATCCCAGCTTGGAGAACTGACCAGCCTTCAATGTGGGATACCATGGGCTTTAGAGTGGATCAAAATTGCCTGGAGGTCTTGATTGTTGGGCCACAGCCTTAGACTTTCTGATTCAGTTGGCCTGACGAGAGAATCTGCATATCTAATTGTTTCCCAGGTCCTGTTCCTGTGTGTTTTGGGGTCATACTTAGTCTAGAGCTCTCTGTTTTTACATCTCCCATCTAGCTTTGTCAACCAGCAAGTGATCTATCCCAGCAAAGTTCCATGTTGTTTTTTCTCATCCCAGGATTTTCTTTGATTCCTCTGCTTCTTGTTCACTGCCGCCTAGCAGCTCTGGTTTCAGACTAGGGAGAGATTTTGAGGATCAACTACAAAAAGCAGAATTATGGTGTCTCTTCACTTGGCTGGGTTAGCTCCACTCAGAGTGTCCTTCCTATCACTATTGGCAGAGTTCAGAGTGCAGCATCCCTCCTCTTGAAGGACTCTCCTATGGAGGTCTCAGTCTATGGCTTTGGTCTTTGTTAAGAGTGGAGCTCCCATTTTCACCCAAGTGGCAGAAGATGCTGCCTGACTGAGGAAAAGCCCAGGCTTTCCTTCTTATGTCTCCCCGTGTGTCCCTCAGCTCAGCTTTGAGGTCGTGTCCCAGCTTCTTGCCCTCCTTAGTGCCCCAGAGGAATGCATTGCCTCCTCTGGCAATGCTACTATTTTTCAGATACCTATGGACTCCTCAACTCCTTTTTCTCTGGTTTGAACGGCCCTAAGGATAAGGACAATGGCTTATTGTACACAGAGAGTCTCCTTCATACTCCCCCACTAGCCATCTAGTCCAGTGCTGTGGGGGTACACAGAGGGAGCTCAGTAAACAATGATTTTCCAGATGTAGAAAGAAAGGGCTCAGTCTCATTCTACCTTGACTTGGTTCACCTGATCCCTATGGGGACATCTTCATAGAACACACTTGAAACCCCTGCTAGGAGAAACATTTTTCCCCTCAACAGCACCACTTTCTCCTCCTCTTTCTTCTTCTTCTCCTCCCTTCTTCTCCTCCTCCTTCTCCTTCTCCTCCTCCTTCTCCTTCTCCTTTTATTCTTTCTTCTCCTTCTCCTTCCCCTTCTTCAGTTGCTGTAGGGTGTATGCACTCATTTGACAGAGACAGAGAGAGAGAGAGAGAGAGGGAATGAGAAATCACTCCTTGAGGAATGGCCATGCCACAGTCCTTTCTCTTCTACTCTCTTCTAGGGATTTTGGACACACACATAGATGTGCCAGTACGTTTTTCAAGCTGGGTCCAGGGCTTGAACTGCATACTGGTCACATGAGATCCAGCTGCCTTAACCACCAGGCCACTGGCTGGCCCTAGGAGTGAATTTTTTTTTAATTATTATTATTATTTTTTTAGAGAGATGTTTTTTCTATAAGGCATGTGTGCTGGTCAGAGAGACATAGAGATAGAAAGTGAGAAATCCCCACCCTCCAGGGTCACACCACAACCCCTTCTCCTTCATTCTCCTCCCAGAATCTTGGGCATGCGTGCACGTGCACCCAGTATAAGTTTTAAGGCACCGGGTCTGGGACTTGAACTGCAATCAACTATGTGGGAATCTAGCAACACAACTATTATGCCATCTGCTTGTCCTGGAGTGACATTTTTATAAAGTTTAATTCATGCGATTTTTTCTGAGCTTCAGAGAGAGTGCATGAGAGACACCCCCAACAAGGTCTTCATGCTGCCATCTGCCTCTATCTTAGCGCCTCTGTGTCACCGGTATGCAGAGGAAGGCCCCAGGATGCAGTCCCAGCACCTCCCATATGGGTCCAGCTGCATCACTACTGCACCACTGCCTGAGACTCCTTCACTTCTTTCAAAATATCAAGGTCTTGTAGTTATTTGGGAAGACAGTCAACTCTAGCTTCTAGTCAGGAGGCTGTCCCCCAGCATTATAATCATTCTTGGGGGAAATTCTACTGGAGTTCTGAGATCAGCCTTCATCTTGGCTGCTCTAGTCCGGAAGCACGTAATTGTTGAAAACTGTGTAGGAAGAAGGAGATTTCTGATTATTGGCAACCAGATGAAGACTACTGCGAATGAGGAAAATTCACTTCTACACCTTCGTACTTCAGTTTCATGTCTTTGCACTGCATCTGTCAAGTTATATAATGATATCTGCAGAACTTACCTACAGCACTTGTGACTTTAAAATAGCTAAGATTATGAAAATGCTTTGAAAAGTGCAAGGTAAGTTGTAAATACAAGGTATTCTATTTCTGCCTGTGCACAGATTCTTAATGTTCCGTTTTGACGTGATGTGTCTTAACTACCGAGGACTCTGGGGGGCATTATGTGTGTGAGAAATACCTACTCAGATGAATGGACACTTTAAAATAGAGTCTGCAGGTCTATGTATGTCTATTTTCACATCAGCAAGGATTTTTTTTTAAAGATCTCTTCATGGCAAGTGCTTGTCAGCGATATCATGCTGACCCGTTGCTATGTCCACGTTTAATGCCGTGAACTTAAAGCCTGCCCTTGAGCATAACAGGCTCAGTTGTGCATCTGTACATAAACGAACGTAGTTAGACTTAAATATTGGGTGGTTGGAAAAGTCATGACATGTTTTTTTCTATGTTTTACTATGTAAAAAAAGCATCATGACTTTTCCGACAGCCCAATAGATTCAGAAATGCCATAGGCCCTGTCCTGTCCTGTCTAAACATAATGGGCACATGTTGCCCAAATATTATTTAAAAGTCAGCTTCCTAGGGAGGTATTAGTCCTCCACCTCCATCTTCACCATTTTGGAAATATTTCTTCTGTGTGTTGGACTTTGATTTTTAATTAATATCCGTAAGGTGGTACTAACCGTTGCCAGTTGATTTCTCAGAGGCCTGTTTATATGTCTTCTATCATGGAAGAGAATCACCACTATCCTGAGAAAGTTTTATGCTTTGGTGGGAACTGTCATTCCAGGAGAAGGCCACAGAGACTGAAACCTCCTTGGAGAACTAAGACTGCACTCCAGAGTTTCCTGGGAAACTGAAGCGCATGGCGTTTGGCTTATAAGCAGTCCAGGCTTAGGAAAAACAAAGGCGATCCCATTTCACATAACAGCCTGTATCTGACATTAGACGTAAGATCAGACCTTGATCCCAATTAATGAACTTGCCAGTTGCTATTTACAGACATTAGCCCAGTGGCTATGGTATGACTATAAAACCTCATTAATTCAGACTCCGTTAATCTAGAGTTTGGGTTTCTTTTTTAAAGATATTTTTTATTTCAATTTCTTTTATACATTCAATCATGTTATTTAGCTTACAAAGTGAATATTACTATTATTATTATTATTTTTTTTGGAGAGGTTTTTGCTATAGGGCGCATGCGCTCGCCAGTGAGGCAGAGGGAGATAGAGAGACAGAAAGCGAGAAATCACCCCCCAGGGGGATGGCCACACCGCAATCCCTTCTCCTCCATTCTCCTCTTGGGATCTTGGGCACGCACTCACACACGCCTGGTGTGAGTTTAAGCCACCGGGTCCGGGACTCGAACCACGGTTGACTACATGGGAGTCCAGCGACATAGCCATTACGCTAATTGCTGGTCCCACAAAGTGAATATTTCAACATGTGATCATTTCTCCTTATTCTTTACACTTATGTCTGTGTGAACTACAGAAAAGATTCTGTCTCAATTAGGAATGTAGACAATTACAGTGATGACATATTTAACACAACATATAACTTAAGCAAACTGAGCTCCTTTCCTGCTTCTCTAGCAGTTTTTATTTGAGTTGTTCAAGAAAAAATGGGTGTGGGAGTGGATATAGTGTTATTCGTGAAGGCTATGAGAGGCCGTCATCCCAGGGCTCCGTTTTCTTTCCTATGGTTGTGCAGCTCTCACTTGTGGAGCTTCAGCTTCTCCCTGATATCTGTTCCATTTCCTTTACTAACCAGGACCTCTGCATGCCTAGCATTTGTGGGACCTAATGACTTCCGTTTGTACCTGGCCATCATGCTCTTACTGGCTCCAAATACCAACCGCCCAGGCTCTTTGTGTTGTCTATTCCAACTCTGCTATAGGACAACTGTCTTTTTTGTTTGTTTTCTCTAGAGGGCATGTGTGCTTGTCAGAGAGACAGAGAGGGAACGGAGGAAGCACCCCTGCCATGGGGAATGATAATGCTACAATCCCTTCTCTTCCATGTCTCCCTCTGGGATTTTGAGCATTCACATGCGCCTGGGATGTTTTTCAGGCCACCAGGTCTGGGACTTGAACTGCATGGTCAACCCTATGGGATCTGGCTGCCTTAACCACCAGGCCATGAAGCTGGCCAAGGACAACCATCATTTTATTTTTAGAGAGATTTTTGCTATAAGATGCATGTTCTCGCTGGAGAGATGGAGAGACAGAAAGCGAGAAATCACCCCCCACACTCCAGGGGGATGGCCACACCTCAGTCTCCTCTCCTCCATTCTTCTCTTGGGGTTTTGGGAATGGTATGAGTTTCAAGTCTCTGGGTCCAGGGCTTGAACTATGGTTGACCATGTGAGAGTTTAGCGACATAACCGTTACACTGTCTGCTGGTCCCAGGACAACCATTTTTAAGCAGAGCTTTATAGATCATATGTGGCTGACTAGACCAAATATTGATAACTGCTGTGGTCTGAGCGTTGATGTCCCCTCCACATTTATATGTTGGAACCTAATATCCCATATGATAGTGTTAAGAATTGGGGCCTTTAGGAGGTGGTTAGATCATGAGGGCTCCGTCTTCATGCATGGAATTAGTGCTCTCATAAAAGAATCTTGTTTTCTTCTACCATGTGATGAAACACAGAAGTTACCATCTATGAGAAACAGGCCCTCATCAGACAGTGAATCTGCTAGAGCCTTGATCTTAAACTTCTTGACCTCCAGAACTGTTAGGAATACATTTCTCTTGTGTATAAATTACCCATTCTAAGATTTTTTAATAGAGCATCCTGAACAGGCTAAGACAACAACCCTTGGTCCAAACCATCTAGCCAAATTGGGGCAAAGCCACATTTTACAAGGCATGGCCTAAGTAGGGCAGTGTCCTTTAGGATCGGGACACTGGACAGATCAGGTACTTGGTGGTTTGCTGTTCCAGGTGATGATGCTAAGGGAAGGAAATCCTGATCTATACAGGGTAAGACTTGAGTCATAGGCACAGTCACACACTCAACCAGCACACCCTGACCTCCCCTTATGCCTGAATTGGTGCCATGTGGAATAAAAAAATGTCGGCCTTAGGTAGTGGGGCACAGGATCCCTGAGGTTCATGTTACATCCACTGCCTTTACAGACTGTACCTGTCCACTGTGGTCCTCAGCCCTTTTATCTTCTACTGGGAATTCTTCACCCAAGCCCAGGACTTTAGCCATCCCTATGGTAACACTGAAATCCTTATCTCCAGCTCAGCTCTTCAAGGTCCAAACTATTGTGTCCAATAGCCTCTTAGACATTGTAAATGCACGACCTATAGATGTTTGAAACCTACAGGTGTAAATAAAAATGAATATATTTTCTCCAAACCTCTTTTTATATATCCCAACCTCCTAAATTTTCCAATTTAGAAAATATCAAGTTTTTCCTCACTTATCCAAGTCTACAAATTCCTAACAGATTTGAACCTTCTTTCTTTACATTCTAGTCATGTCTATTTAATTATGGCATTGTATCGATTCTTCTTTCCAAACAGTTCTTTTAAAAATCTCTCCATTCCTTCCTTTCCTTCTCTCTTTTCTTTCCCTTCCTATTTTTCTTCTTTCTTTCTTCTTGATATCTCTTATTTCCTCTCTCTCTTTCTTCTTTTTTTTTTTTCTTTCTTTCTTTCCAGAGAAACCAGTATTTCCACAGGGTCCTCATGGCACGATTCGCCTACAGACTCACACAGCCTAGGTCACAGTCCTGTGTGCATGCCCAGCACGCACAGGGAGGCCTCAGGACATAAACGTCAAACTTGACCATGTAGACCCAGCAGTGCCAAGAGTTGTGTTCTTGTTGTGCTACTAACTGGCTCCCCAAATAGTTCCTGAATCAACCAATTCCTCAGTGCCACCATTTTTGTTCATATCACCTTCATTTCTTAATAACTAGAAGTCACCTATTTTATTCTTTCTAGTCTATCTTTCATACCACTCAATGCCAGAATTATCTTTCTAGAAATTACTTAATGTCAATTTTCTAACTGAGGGACCAGCAGTTAGCGTAATGGCTATGTCGCTGGACTCCCACGTAGTCGACCGCGGTTCGAGTCCCGGACCTGGTGGCTTAAACTCACGCCGGACGCATGTGCGTGCGTGCCCAAGATCCCGAGAGGAGAATGGAGGAGAAGGGATTGTGGCATGGCCATCCCCTCTGGGGGGTGATTTCTCGCTTTCTATCTCTCTGTCTCTCTCTGTCTGGCGAGCGCATGCACCCTATAGCAAAACCTCTCCAAAAAAAAAAAAAAAAAAATTCCTAACTGAAACATTTCAATAGATGCCTGCTGCCTATAAGATAAATTCTGAACTTCTTAGCATAGTATACCTTTTATGATCTGCACCTAACTACCTGTCCCCATAGTACCTGTTCTCCATCGCTCCCTGAATGCTATGGTTTGAATAGTGATTTATCCCCTAGAGATTCATGTTTTGGAATTTGGCTCCCAGCATAGTGATGTTGAGAAGTGGTGAGACCTTTAAAAGGTGAGGGCTAGTGGCCAGTGATTGGATGATGGAGGGACTACCAGAACGCATGTATTAACGCATTCAGAGATGGAATGAGTTCTAGCTCCCATGAGAAGGGCTTAGTTTCCATGAGAGCAGTGTGCTATAAGAGGAAGATGGCAGCTCCAGGTCTCTCTCTGCATGTGCCCTACTGACTTTCTTTTTTTTTTTTTTTCTTTTTTTTTTTGGAGAGGTTTTTGCTATAGGGCGCGTGCGCTCGCCAGACAGACAGAGAGAGACAGAGAGATAGAAAGCAGGAAATCACCCCCCAGGGGGGATGGCCACGCCGCAATCCCTTCTCCTCCATTCTCCTCTCGGGATCTTGGGCACACACGCACACGCGCCCGGCGTGAGTTTAAGCCGCCGGGTCCGGGACTCGAACCGCGGTCGACTACGTGGGAGTCCAGCGACATAGCCATTACGCTAACTCTTGCTTCTTGGCCATATTGTAACATAGGACCAGAGTCCAGCCAGATACTGGACCCGTGCTCTTGAGTTTTCCATCCATCAGAATCTTAAGACAAATAAACTTTTTTCTTTATAAATCACCCAGCCTCAGTTATTTCTGCTAATAACACAATAATGGACTGAGATGCAGAGCCCCAGTCACACCCAATGACCCTTCCCCGCACCCCATGTGCTAAGTCCTTTTGCAACTTCATGTATTTGTATAACTTCATGCTGCCTAGAATATTCTTGCTGTACTTATAACAATTAGCTAAAAATCTTATAACCCAGATCCTAAGGCACCTGTTTCCTCCTCATAGCTACCAAAGCTTTTTGTCCATTCTTTCTGAAGCGCTTAACACCGTGCTCTGATAGTTATCAGATTCAGGTGCTGCCAGGGTCCAGGTAACGTGAATGAATGGTGGGGCTGAGAAATAACAATTACTGCAGCAGCCTGAACAGTGCATAGACCAACCCAGGACCTTCTCACTTTGTTCCTTCACCATAGTTGAGCACCTTTCCTGTATTTTCATTATTTTTGTAAGTTATGAGACCTGCCAGAAAATCACATCTCTTCTGCAGTGGGGTGCAGGCTTGAGGATTCACTTCGTCTAATAAGAAGAGCCTGCCTGCATGGAGGGTGGACCTGGAAGAAAGCAGTGTGAGGGGGATGGCTGGCCAGGCCTGTCTCTCCTGGTTGGCCTGAAGAGGAGAGGGTCTAGTTCTGGGTTGGCCATGAGGAGCTGGAGGAAGCAGCCCCAGGTACCATGGCTCTGAGCAGTAATGGCAGAGGTGCTCAATTGGGGAGACTTTGGTAATGTCATTGGGTTGTTGCTGCTTGCAAACTTTGGGACTCACCCTCTCGGGCCCTCCTGAAGAATCTCCGACTTACCTGATATTTTTTAATTCATTATGGATGGTGGCATCTATACATAGAACTGATTGAAAGATAATTCACATTGAACACACATACTCACACCCACACTCACACGTACACATCCACCCATCTCTATATAGTAATAGCCGTCTATTGTTGCTGAAACAAATTACCACAGAATTAGTGGTTTCAAACGGCACAAATGTATTATCTTACAGTTTGGTAGGTCAGAAGTCAGATGCTGAAGTTAGGACGCTAAAAGTGGTTTCAAAAAGGCTCTGTTCCTACCTAGAGGCTGTAGGCTCTTTCCTATCTTTTTCCAGTTCTTAGAGGCCACACATGTCCCTTGGTTCTTGGTGTCATCCTCCATCTTCAAAGCCAGCAACAGCAGATCGAGTACAGTTCACGGTTTGAATTTCTCCTGCTGCCTCTTTTGTCATCCTACCTCTCTCTGGGCAACTGAGGCTGAGAAAAGTTTTTTACTCCCTCCCCCATTTTACTTATTGAAAGTTTATTTACTTATTCACTTATTTACTATTGCTTGGAAGACAGGCACATAAAAAGGGTCTTCGTGCTGTGATTCACTCGCAGTCTCAGTCAGCCAGATCACAGACACGTCTTTACTTGCCTGCCATGCACAGGGCGTTCTCAGGATGTGAACCCAGGACCTCCATGCGGGTCTATGTTATGGTTTGGATAATGGTTTGTCCACTAAAGATTCATGTTTCGGTATTTGGTTTTAGTGGATGGTGATTGTCGTTCCCTCAGAAATTCATTGTTGAGACTTGTATTATAAAGGTGTTAAGTGAAAATTTCTTTATGGTGCTCCAGAGTGATGACTTTGGGTGTGATACCGTGATAAGGGTAGGACCTCTGTGACTGTGTTCTGGCAAAGTTTATAAGCAGAGAGAATGAGACAAGATGGCAAAGAGATAGAGAGAAAGCCATAGACCATGTCCCACTCTGCTAAAAGTTCTACCTTCCACCATTTTGTGATGCTTTTGGACCTCCCATCCACCTGAACCGTGGAGTCACAATAAACCTCTATTCTTGGGACCAGCAGGTGGTATGGTGGTTAAGGCACTGGACACTTCCACATGGCTGACTACAGTTTGAGTCCTGAACTAATGGCCTGCATTCTCACTTTCTCTCTCTCTTTCTCTGTGTCTCTCTGGTAAAATTAAAATAAAATGAATGAATAAATAAAATAAAAAATATATAAACCTCTATTCTCTTAAATTTACTCAATCTCAGGTATGTGTTAGCAATGCAATAACAGATGAAGATAGTCTAGTTGTGTTCCTTCTGAACCAGTCCCTAGCCCCAGTCTCTCTGGCCCCAGTTTTCTACTTTTAAATATTTGTATGATTAGATTGTGTTCTCCTGGATAATCCAGGATAATCTAAGAGGGCTTCAGTCTTAATCAAATTTGCAAAATCTCTTTTTCATGTCAGGTAACATATTTATGGGTTTCTGGGATTAGTGTGGACATCTTTGACAAACTAACATTCTGCCCTGTATATGTGTTTTTCCTCTGTAAATGCTGTTTTTTTGGTCTCATAAATATACACATACAAATACACACCTACGCACACATACATACCTCCCCACATTTTCAGAGAAACTTTAGAACTCTTGGTTTCTCTGTCTGTCATGTCCAGGATGCTGTACGCCGTGGGGACACTGTCCTGTCTTACTCATCTTCCTGTGCCCAGAAGACAGTTGATTCTTACTGAATAGATCATCGAGTGTAGCATCCACCAGATAAACATTACCAGAAAGCCATGCCCCCCTCCTGCCCTCTCTCCACAAGTGACTGAGGCTGGGCCAGTGCAGATAGAAGCCCTTGCTGACAGGTGGCTCCTCCCAGCTCTGTCACCGTTGCTGTTGGGTGCTTTCCTGAGGCACTGTCTACTGAGGCATATGTACCAGCTGTTACCTTAGCACCTGGGAAATGACACCTTCTGTATCTTTAATTTAATTAGTCTTCCAACACTCTGGGGAGGCGAGGCAGACTCAGAAACGGAGGGGTCTTGGGTTTTTTCACCATGAGAAAGAAGAGGCTGAAAAGGCCAAGAACAGGAAGAACTCCTGTGCCCTCTGAGGCCTCCCTTCACTGGGCCTTGCAATTCTCCTTCCTGCCAGTCACAGTCTGTCACATGGTAACTGGATTCAAGGGTGGAAAGACAGACTGTGAGAGGGAAAAGTCAATGATGCTTTCTAGAAGCCCAGGGGCACTTTTCAGGAGACAGCACATCTGGCAATCCTTCAAACTAAGACTGGCCTAGATTCTGTGATGAAATAAGCATACTTACATGGTGGATCCTTGTAACTCACAGAAACCTGGTTAGAGATTGAGTTGCTGTTGCTGCTGCTAGGAAGTTAACACACCCCAGCACAATCTAGTCCCTGCCTACCTCTCTGCTTTCCTCGCTCATCAATGTTTTCCTGACTCTCAACAGCCCACCCAAGCTAGTCATCTTCTAGTTCTTCAAAGCAGTTGTGCCTTGTGTTCTTGTTCTTTCCTCTCTCTGGACTGCTTCCCTTCCTTTCTTTTTCTACTCTTTTATCTTCTTAACTCACACTCTGCTTCTGGCCTCTGCTGAATGTCCCTTATTCAAGGAAGGCTTTCCGATACTCCAGACCCTCTGCCATGTAGTCTCATAAAACACATCACAGTTCTAATGAATGAATTAATTATTTGTAGTGCCACAATTGCTACTTTAAAGACAGTCTTTTCTCTTTAGACTATAAACTCCACAAGGAACTGATCTTGTTTATCCTTTGATCCTTAGAGTTTAGCACAATGCTAGAATAGAGCTGGTAACTTAATAAGAATTTACTGAATTAATAGCTTTCCAGTAAATTTTCCTCAATATGCTAGGGAAGATAGTACTAAAGGGGTTTGGAGGTAGAGAAATTCTGATTCTATTGTAAATTCTGACGCCCTCAGACTTCATCTTACATTACTTTATTCCTCCAGATTTTATCTCCCTTATTTGTCATTCCTAAGTCCTAGCAATTGTTGAACAAATATTTCAAGATAGAAGCAGGAAAATAATGATATGTCACTGGGGGTGGTGGTGCAGGAGAGAACCCAAGTCTCAGTATAAGTCTAAGACTAGTTTTGTCAATAACCAGTGAGATGACTCTGGAAAAGTTACTAAAATTGAACCTGGGCCACCTCTAAGCTTAGTTCGTGCTTTGACTGTTCTATGGGCCAGGAGCAGAAGGGCCTTTCCCTTTCTGTGCTGAAGGATAGAGGAATGATGGATGCCTGTCTTCTTCCAGTCTGCGTTGAGAAGTCTTGAACTTGCTCCAACTTTATTAAGGGGCAAGGAGAATGGGAAGGCAGAATGAATCCTCTGAGAAATTGGATATGATAGAGATCCTCTAGTTCAGGCCCATGTACTATAGGTGTGGCTCTGAGAACCGGATAAAACTCACTGGTTTATCCAAGATTGGTGACCAAGTCAATCTTTGATCCACCTATTTAGATGTCTAACTCTGAGCTCTTGTTACTCTGTCATTTCCCCTGTCCACTCCTATGTCTTGTGCACACATGTGAACACAGATATACATGAATGATGTGATCATAAACCTACATAACCAAGATGCTAGCCGGAGTCCTCCTGTCCTTCCAAATGCAAATCATACTGATCTAAGATCATAGGCAGCAGGGCTTCTACCTTCCCTCCCAGTCTTCCTAGATATACACACATGGACTTCTTCTGCTGCTGGTCACCCCAGGCTTTGAAGTCCTGCTTCTGCTGAGTTAGTTCAATTGGTAGATCACCTGGGCCACCTGTGCACGGCTTGTCTTTTCCTCACTAAGTGATTCCTTCACTTTCCCCAGGAGACAGCATCATGAAGTTGGTGTACAGCCATCTCTAAGTGAAGGTTCAGGGCCATGGGGAGAGTTTCCATCACAGCATCACAAAAGCCTTTACTACACAATAGACATCTAGTTTCTAAATGTTCTTGGGCAATTCCTACTGACCTCTGTTCTTAGAGTCAGCCTCCTGTGTTATGCAGGCCCCTCTTTCTTCTTTTCTTTCATCTAACCCTAAGTCCTATAACATTTTTGTTCAAAGAAATCTAGCTATATATTTTTCTCCTTCTAGATCAAGCCCTTGGGGCCCACATTCAGCACTCAGTAGGCATGCTAGGTACAGTCGTTTGCATTTTTTGTTCTCTCCAAAATTTACTTGTAGGAAAATTAATCCCTAATGCAACAGTATTGAGAGGTGAGGCTTAATGGGGAGGTGTTCAGGTCATGAGGGCTCTTCTTTAATAAATGGATGAATGCCAGTATAAAAAGAGCTTGTCTTCTGTCATCTCTTCTCCTCTATCACCTTGAGAGAACATGGCATTCCTCCTCTTCAGAGGATGTGGTGTTCAAGGCACCACCTTAGAAGCAGAGAAAGTGGGCCCTAACCTGTGTCACCTTGATCTCGAACTCTCCAGCCTCCAGAACTGTGAGAGAATTTCTGTGCTTCATAAATTATCCAGCCTCAGATATTCTGTCATGCCTGTACAAAATGAACTAAGATACCAGGGTACTTTCCTAACAGAAGGTGACTCCATTCCAGTGATAAACTAGCATGCACGCATGTGTGTATGTGTGTGTATGTGTGAACACAATGCAGTTCATTTGTTCTTAAGATTTTTAAAAATTTTTCTTTTTTAATGTTCAGAATTCTTTTATAGAAGATAACTCAAAGGAGGTTCAGGAAGAGAAGGAGATAAATGACTGCTATAGGCAGACAAGGAGTGTGCTACAAAGGGCAAAAAATAGACACCTGAAAACCACAGAACCAAGAAGAGGGCAAGGCCCAGATTAAAGGAAGCCTCTGGAAGTTGGTGCTATGGTGGACACATAAGACCAGACTTTTGTGGTTGGGAGGGTGGGGCTAGGAGTGGGGCAACTGATGTCAAGATGAGTGGGTGTCAGATGGAGACTGAGCAAAGAGGAGAAGAGCCATTGATCCAGTGGACTGAAATCCCACCACTATGGCTGTTGCTGTAGTCTCCAGAGTCTGGCTATTAATCACCATTAACGTAGGGACTTGGGAGATATTATAAAGGGGCCTGGGAGTTGGAGGCTAAGGTGGAGCACAGAGAGGGATTTTGGTCAGTCTGTTCTCGTTGGACAGTGAACAAGGGCAAGGGGTTGGCTGTCATGCAGTGTGAGTGGGAGGTGCACCACGGGGAGACCAGCAGTGGTGGGTCTTCACAGGAGGGGCATGGACATTCAGGGTCTTTAATGCTTCTTTCCAGGGCATGGTCTAGCCCAAACAGAATGTGCTTTCATTGGTTTCCAGAAATCCCATGCTAGGTACATTGGCCTGGACAAGGACTGCTTACTTGGTCACAGAGTCTGAGTGTCTTTCATAATAGTTAATACTTACAAACACTATACATGTGTGTCCTCATAACACACTCATCAAGAAGGTATTATCCCTATTTATAAGTAAGGACACAGACACAGAGAGGCTGAGGAGCTTACGCAAGGTCATAAAACCACAAGTTTGGGAGCAGGTAATCAAACCCCAAGTCATTTAGCTCACAGTCTGAGTACCTCACCACCACCCACCTCCTTTGAGTGGACCCTTGTAGTAAAACCCTACATGCTTGGATAAAAGATATCTGTGAAAGACTTTGAAGGAAGAAAAAGAGACTAATCTTTGCTAGCAAATGGTATATCACAGGATACACTTGGGTGGGCTGAATTGAGAAGGTTTATGTGTGACTAGTGTGCTGGGCATTTGCTTTTCGACAATTTGAGAAGCTGACATGTAAATATTTTCTCAAAAGTATTTAAAATCATACTGTTTCTGTTGTTATAGAGTCACAAACAAAATTACACGAAATATTTTGAAAATTTGAAAGTTGTTTATTAACTTTCAAAAACCATGGAATATGAGCTAAATTTTTTTGATATGTAAAGTAAATGTTTGTGGAAAAATTTAAAAATAAATTAAAATAAAAAAGATAACTGCAAATGTAAGTCCACCCCCATTTTCTTAATCAGAAAAATAACAAGGAAAGAGTTTGACCATTTTGAATATATAAACTTTTAATGAAATGTCAACTCATAATGTTAAATTAATTACTTATGTAAAAATTGTGGAAAGTTGTGCTAGTTGGGATTCGAAGTTACAAAGAACAGAAACTGAGTCTGGCTGATGTAAAGAATATTGGTAGACAGGCAGAAGAGCAGGGGAGGTTGGAAAACCAGGATAAAGGACACAGCTACTCTCTGGCATAGTGCTACTAGTAAGAGGTCTGCTGACCTGACTTGCGCTGCTGTTGCTGGGGGCCCTGATAGTATAGAAATAAAGCATGTATTCAGAAAGGTGCACAAATGTAAGTGTACAGTGCAATAAATTGGCACAGAGTAAAACATACCCAGGTATCCAGTATCCAACAACCTACAGAACCTTCCCAAAGCTCCATATGAAAAGATTTGGTATCTGTAACTATTTAAGGTGATTCCCAAAGTGGTGGGGGAAACAAAACAAAACAAAAAAACAAACAAAACAAACCTTTTTTTTTTGGAGAGATTTTCGCTATAGGGTGTGTGTACTCGCCAGACAGAGAGAGACATAGAGACAGAAAGCGAGAAATCACCCCCCAGGGGGGATGGTCACGCCGCAATCCCTTCTCCTCCATTCTCCTCTCGGGATCTTGGGCACGCACGCACACGCGCCCGGCGTGAGTTTTAAGCTACCGGGTCCGGGACACGAACCGCGGTTGACTATGTGGGAGTCCAGCGACATAGCCATTACGCTAACTGCTGGGTCCCTTTTTTTTTTTTTTTTTTTTTTGAGAGGTTTTCGCTATAGGGTGTGTGCACTTGCCTGAAAGACAGAGAGAGACAAAGAGACAGAAAGTGAGAAATCACCCCTAGAGAGGATGGCCACGCTGCAACCCCTTCTCCTCCATTCTCCTCTTGGGATCTAGGGCATGCACATACATGCGCCCGGCCTGAGTTTAAGCCACTGGGTCCATGATTTGAGCTACGGTCTACTACATGGGAGTCTAGCAACGTAGCCATCATCCAACTGCTGGTCCTAGCAGTGTACCGATTTCTTTTCCTACCAGCAAGGTATGGGGGAACCAGTAGTTCTATGTTCTTGCCTTATCTGGCAGTACTGTTATCTTCATTGTAGCCATTTGTGTGGAGTTGTCATGGTATCTCATTGTGGCTTTAATTTGAGTTTTTCCGGTAGTTTGTGATGCTGGGTACCTTTTTACACTATATTGACATTTGAAATTATCTTTGGTCTACTTTCTTTCTTTCTTCCTTTCTTTCTTTCTTTCTTTCTTTCTTTCTTTCTTTCTTTCTTTCTTCCTTTCTTTCTTTCTTCTTCTTCTTTTTTTTTTTTTTTTAGATATATTTTTGCTATAGGGCATGTGTGCTCACCAGAGAGACAGAGAGAGACAGAGAAATGGAAAGCAAGAAATCACCCCCCAGGAGGGGTGGCCATGTCATAATCTCTTCTCCCCCATTCTCCTCTCCAGATCTTAGACATGTATGCACACATGCCCAGAGTGTGTTTTAAGCTGCTGGGTCTTGGACTTGAAATGCTGTTGACTACATGGGAGTCCAGCAACGTAGCCATTACTCCATCTGTTGGTCTCCTGGTGCACTCTTTTTCAATTGACTTGTCTTCTCTTTTTATACTGATTTGTTGGAGTTCTTTATTTATTCTGGATATAAGTCTTTTGATAATTCTATTGAAAATATCTTCTTCTACTCTGTAGTTATGGTGCACAAATGTAAGTGCACAGTTCAATAAATTGGCACAGAGTGTCATTGTGTCATGGTATTTTTGAATAAAAGTTCTTTATTTTAATGTAGTCCAGTTTATTAATTTTCATCACTTTATTGTTATGGCTTTTTGAATTCCACGTAAGGATGCTTTGCCTACTCCAAGGTCATGAAGCTATTCTGTTTCCTTCAAAAAGCTTTATTGTTTCACCAGATTATTGCTTTTGAAAATAATCCTTAAATGTTTCGACTATGACAATAAATAATTTTAATTATTCAGAGCATAATTACTAAATCTGTGTTAAAATATTTTGTCCTCTTTTAAACAGATCATGTCAAATTTACATCAGATAACCTCTGGAAGCACCAAATATTAGCAATGGTTGAGATCATTTAAAGCTAATAGTTTTCCCCAAACAATTTTTGTTGTTTGAGATGAAGTAATTAAGCAAGAATTCTGTTGGTAGAGGAGAAACTCTCATTTTGCAGTTGAACAAAAATGGTATATTTTGTATATTTCAGTCCTTTTTTTTTCCCCCTGAGTCTTTTATTCATGACAGAAAGTGTGTGAAAAAGAGAGAGGAGAAGAGAAACAGAGACAGAGATGAGCACCCCCACAGGGTCTGATCGGGCCATAAGTCCCTCCTTTAACCCTCCAGCTCATGGGATCTTGGATGCAGGTTGGCGCCTGGCCTATTTCAGGTTGACCAGGTGAATCCAAACTCAGTCAGCCATTTAGCCTTCAGCACTGCAGTGGTGAACTGCGCTATGTAGGCTGGGCCTATATCAGGCCGTTTTTGGTTGTAAATGTCAAAAACTCAACTCCAAGTAACTTAAGTGGAAAACACCAAAACGGATGAGAAGACTGGAGAGGTGGTACGTTGGTTCTAAACCCTGATACCTAGGAAGGATGATCTAGGATTGACCACTCACCTATCACCTCTCTCTTTCCACCTCTACTTCTGCTTCTGTTTGTGTTTTGGCTTCATACTTAAGAGAAGAAAGGAAGGCTATTAGCAGCTCTAAGTCTTTACTATTATCATTTGCCACCCAAGAACAGATTCTTTTCTCTGAATTCACGTATTACATCTCAGAGAAGGTTCTTTTTGGACTTACTTATTCTTTTCCCCATCCCTGAGCCTGTTACTGTGGACCAGGAGATAAAACACTTTCAATTGTCAGCCCGGCTCAGGTGTCTATCTCTGACAATGGGGGAGGGGTCTGGATCACTACGATGGACAACCCACTTTGCACACAGGTTGGGTGGATCTCCGGTAGGTAAGTGAGGCAGTATTTTCAGACATGCACTGAAGTATATTTCTGTTAGATTAAGGTGGCAAGAAAAGGAGTTTCAGGAGTTTCCCTAGCCTGTGGCCAGCTGATGGTATAGCAGTTAGGTCGCTGGATTCCCACATGGTCAACTGTGGTTCAAGCCCAGACCTGGTGGCTCAAAACTCATGCCAGGCACATGTGCATGCATGCCTAGGACCCCAGGAGGAGAATGGAGGAGAAGAGAAGGGACTGCGGCATGGCTATTCCCCCCAAGGGAGTGATTTCTCACTTTCCCTCTCAGTCTGTGTGTCTCTCTCTCTCCAACAAGCACATATGCCCTAAGGCAAAAACCTCTCAAAAAATAAATAAATGAAAGAGAGTTTCCCTAGCCTTTCATAGCATTTCTGCTTCTCATAAAATTCTGTATGGCAGGACTAGTGTTGGGTGCTGGGGATACAGACATAAAAGGCATTTTCTGTGTCTTAAACATCCATACAGTCTTTTTGCTGAATGGAAACATCAAAAGACAAATGCAAGATAGGTGACATTTGCAGAGTGGAGGCATATACAAGCTGCAGTGTGTGCATCTAATGGTGTTTAGGGAGTTCCAGATGAAGAGAAAACTGTGTTAAGTTTGAAAGAGGTGAAGTCTTCTAGCATCTAAGGAGCAAAAGGGCAAGGTTGCCTTCCAGACAAAGAGAACAGCTTGGCAAAGGCAGAGAAGCATCATTGAGCAGGGTGTGTTCAAGGAAATCCAGCTTCAGTACATCAGCATAACCCAGAACCCTTTTGTGCTGCTAGCACCATCCTTGCCAGACATGGGTGCTGGCATTGAAAGGGCTGGCACAGGACAGCATCTTTGGTAAGCAACATTAAGGCCAGTGGAGCCTTAGTTCTTAGAAGTGACTGTATTTCAGCCACACCAAAATGGAATCCTGTTCCAAGAGTCTGGTAGGGACTTTTAGGAAGCATGCATGAAGAGTTTCAACCTTCCCACAGCTTCTTATCAAAACCAGATGCTGGGTCAGCAGGTGGCATAATGGTTACATTGCTGGACTCCCACATGGCCAACTACGGTTTGAGTCTTGGACCTTGTGGCTTGAAAATCAGGCCAGGCATGTGTGTGTACATACCCAACAGCCCAGGAGGAAAATGGAGGAGAAGGGATTGCAGCGTGGTCATTTTCCCTGGGGGGGATTTCTCACTTTCTGTCATGCTGTCTCTGTCTCTCTTTCTCCAGTGAGCACATGTGCCCTAAGACAAAAACCTCTAAAAAAAACCTCAAAAAACAAACAAAAGACGGTCATTGCCGAGCTGTTGCTACTCAGAGGCATGTTAGCGTTCGAGCTAAACAGAGGGCTGCCCTTTCATAGAGGTCTTCTTCCTCTCCTGCTCTTCTCTGCAAGTCTGCTTGCCTGCATGCTCTGGTGTCTTTCTCTAACTTTGAAAGGCTGCCTGCCCTGTGTCATGTTGACAAGGCAAAGATGTGCTGGGAAAATGTAATACTGAGTGGCCCCAAGGGAGACAGCTTAGTCATATGTCAAGCATGTAGAAAAGACAAAGGCCCTCTGGGTCTGGAGAGGGAGTGACTAAGCAAGTGTAACCTGGGGCTGCCACACCGATACCCCCAAGATGGCCTTAACGCTGGGTTCAAAGCAAGCTGAAGGCAGAGGGCTGTCATTAGGGAATGGTAGAGTAAGGGTCCTGTTAAAATTCAGAGCCCAACTCCGCCGGCCCTGGACTGGGGGATAAGGAGGGAGAGTGGCAGATGAGTGTAAGCTGAGAGGATCTGCAGCCCTTCTTGGATTTTGGAGAGTAGCTTTTTAACCAAGGAAGGACGTATTTGAATCCTCTAAAGAGGATCTGAGCTGATTTGGTAGGAGAAGCAAAAGTTGATGGGAAGCTATTAGTTAGGCAAGATTTTTATGACTCATAGTCCATTTTAGATTTTATGGTGGTGTTTTTCTGGGACCTTGAAGTTTTCCAGAAGCAAATGGACACAACCATAGGTGTTACTATTAAATCACACTATTTGTCATTTTTGGGTGGGGATTGATTGTGTTCCAGATGTTTTTCGAGCCATATTGAAGCCAAGCTCTTTTATTCCAAATGCAGCAGGCTAGATTCTATAAGAAGCAATGCTTATACATTTTATGGGGAAAACGAGAAGCTTTTTCTTGGGGCCAGCAGGTGGCATGGTAGCTAAGACATTGGACTCCCACATGGCGAAATGAGGTTGGAGTTCCAGGCACAGCAGCTTAAAATCACTCCAGGTGCGCATGCTCTCTCTCTCTCTGTCTCCAGTGAGTGCATGTGCCCTTTGGTAAATACCTAAAAACAACAACAATAAAAAGAAGCTTCTTTCTCTTTATTCCACATTACAGGGACAATCGTAAGACTGCTTAGTTGGTTGGTATTCAGTAAAGGGTCGCCTCTGATCTCTTTCTCTTAGAAGCATGTAAAATACTGCATTTATTAAACAATGGCCCATCCATTCTTATCCCTGCATTCTGACCGGGCACAGAGATGTGTAAGGACAGGCGAAAGGAGCCCAACCACCAGATAGAAGACTATACTATCTATCTTCTAAAATAGTGATTTAAGCAGCTATTATTTCCTTTCATTCAGACACTCTCCAAATTCATGAAGTTCTTGATCAGGGGAGTAGGACAATAGGCATTTTCTAACCATTCACTTACTCATTTAATGAATATTTTATAAGAGTGTACAGTCCATGCTAATGGCTTTGTGGGCATTCAAAAAGGCAGAGATACATATTCTCTGTCTTCAGAAACCTCTGAGACTCATAGGGGAAAGAAGATATGGAGACAAATAGGATAATTCAATGCAAAAGATAATCAGCATCACAACAAAGGCTTAAAGGGCTGTGGATGCATGCAAACTATGGCCACCTTACACAAAAATAGATTTATTAGGATTCTAAGATAACTCATAGACTAAGCTTCAAAAGGGCAGAAGCGGGACAACTCTCAGAAACCCTGAACAAGGACTTAAGTTTTAGGATATTGCCCTTTGAGTTCCAGCCCTATTTTACCTTGTTACTCCTTTTGTATTCCAGCCAGGCTTGAGAGAAAAGGCCAATTGGGGACAGCAGATGGTATAGTGGTTACCTCGCTGGATTCCCACATGACTGACCACAGTTCGAGTCCCAGACCGGTGGCTTGAAACTCACGCTGTGTGCATGTGCATGTGTGACCAAGCTCCCAAGAGGAGAATAAAGGAGAAAGGATCATGATGTGGCTGTTCCACCAGAGGGTGATTTCTTGCTTTCTATCTGTGTCTCTCTGGTGAGCACACATGCCCTATAGCAAAAATCTCTCCAAAGAAATCTACTTGGTACTCTTGATTTTCAGGAGCTAGCCTTCTATCTTTTTATCAATTTGCTCTGAATGAGTAAAAACCAAATTTCAAGCTGTAAAAAACTTATTACTTACATTCTTTGGCTTCTTGAGTCAATCTGAGGCTAAAGACTATGATATTCTGTCACTAAGTGCAGTTTCAAAGGGAACAATTACAGGCTTATTTCTGGCTTGAAGGGTCCCCTCTTTCTGCCTCTTCCTGTCCTTGCAGGACAGTGGGGTGCGAACCTGCCATGATGGGCCAAAGGTGAGGAAGCTTCAGCAAATACTGAAGTGGGAGAGTATAGGACTTAATTAAAGAACAATGAGAATAGCTCAGCTTTGACTTGTTCATGTTGTAAACAAATGATAGGAGGTGGGATGGAGAAGTGGACAAAGTCGAGTGGTGGAAACTAGAGGGTTTGGAAGTTAATTTCTGTAAGAGTGAGCCATTGAATTTTCCAGCTGGGGAATGAGATAACTGGGCCTAGTCTTCAGGAAGATTACAGGTTTTGGACACCATGTTTGTATCCAGAAAAGATGCAAGATTCCTGCTTTCCTAGGAGAAGGGAAGGAAATCTCTGTTATGCCTCATTTCCGTAAGAATTGATCTGGAGCACCTTACTTCATACTGGATATATGCCTGGCTCCTCTGTTATGGTGGGTAGCACCCAAAATGGAATCTGAGATTCTTCTATTCTGTTTTCAAGAATATGGGATACCTAGTCATAGCTAAGCTGGGTATGGGATAGAAATTTTTACAATCTGATGGTCAAAATCAGTTTATATAAAATGTGTACACTCTCTCTCTCTCTCTCTCTCTCTCTCTCTCTCTCTCTCTATATATATATATATATATATATATATATATATATATATATTTGCTATAGGGCACATGTGCTCACCAGAGAGACAGAAAGCAAGAAATCATCCCCCCAGGGGGGATGGCCACACCACAGTCCCTCTCCCCCAATTCTGTTCTTGGGATTAAGGGCATACACACACCCATGTATTTTAAGTCCTGTGGTCTGGGACTTGAACTGTAGTCAACTATGTGGGAAACAGCAATGTAATCATTATGCCATCTGCTGGCCCCCAAAATTAGTTCTTTAAAAAATTTGTGATATTCTGGTCTTGAGAATACTGTTTGGAAAACTGAAAAGTTGCCTATTACTTTCTTTTTTTTTTTTCCTTCCTTTTTTGGAGAGGTTTTTCGCTATAGGGCACGTGCGCTCGCCAGACAGATAGAGAGAGACAGAAAGCGAGAAATCACCCCCAGGGAGGGTTGGCCACACCGCAATCCCTTCTCCTCCATTCTCCTCTTGGGATCTTGGGCATGCACGCACACGCGCCCGGCGTGAGTTTTAAGCCACCGGGTCCGGGACACGAACTGCAGTCGACTGTGTGGGAGTCCAGCGACATAGCCATTACGTTAACTGCTGGTCCCTGCTTATTACTTTCTAAATGCTAGTTGTACAGAAAAATGTCTTCATGCCTACATCCAAGATCACCCAGCTATGGCAAACAAGCAAGTTGGTGGATCTGCAGTCCCGACTTGATGAGTTCCTGTGGGTTGCTGGGTACACACTCAGTTCCATGAGTCCTCCCTCTGCAGCTGGAAGACAGGAACAAGAAGTGCAGGATAGTGAACACCAACTAACTTAGCAGCCAGCCTGCTCTCAGCACTGATGGCTAACAACCAGGCAAGTAAGCAGCGATGAGCTGAAGCAGAAAGGATTGCTGGAGGTGAGTCAAAAGACCCAGAAATGACCTCATCAGGCAGGTCTGTTTTAGGGGAGGCCATCTGGGGTGATTAGTTTAGTATGAGGTGGAGGCGTCCATACGGACAGGATAAGAAGAAATAGGCTGGAGTGACAGGGATCACACCATCACTACTGTGGCTTGTCGGCTACGCAGCAGTTCTGGCTAATTAACCTGGGCTTCTCCCCTCTTCTCTTGCTTACTAATGCTGCTAACTATGGTGAGGTCAAGAGGGCATTCCTCACTTCAACACCCACCTCATCACTGCCCGACTGGACTTACAAATAATCAGTTCTGCGGTTGATGCTTTGTGGCAGTAACGCAGAGGTGCCTGTGTCAAGGGGACATCCCCAGGAGGGGCACGGAGAAAGGTTAAAACTGCGGAATTGCTAGAAAGAGGCAGAGAATTAAGGTGTAGTAGGTGGCCCATTTGTTTTTGCCCAAATTGTGTAGAGACAGGGAATTGGCATTGCACCAGGGAAGGCGCTCCACTCTGGGTCTCAGTTGCATGGCTTGTAAAATGCGGACCTGGGGATGGAAGGTCTTGAGGGCTCATGGTAACGCTTGTGTGTGTGATCCTGTGGATTTCTGAGTTGGATCATTCTCCATAACTTGGAGAAGAGGGGAAAGGGGAACTGTGTCTCTGAATGAGAAGGCTTTTCTCTGTGCAGAGAGACTTGGATCATAGTTTGAAGAGGAAAACAGGCACAGTAAGGCCTGTCTGGCTTCTGGGGGGTAGGGTGGGAGGGCGGGGTTGTGTCTCACCTGGTGCCATTCTGATAAACTGCGAACATGAGGTCTGTCGCTGCCTAACTTTCTCAGGTGTGGGCAATAGCCTAGACTTCCCTGCTGTCTAGGCTAATGATGAGTTTTGTATCATTGAAATTTGAGACATGACAAGAGTGTCTTATAGCATTATTTCTTCAAAGTTTGGAAACTATCATTTGAAGTGTTTCTGTTTGTTTTTTAAATAGTAGATTTTAGATCTCTTTGGCAGATGTGATTTGAATGAATGAAGTTTCAACTAGTCCAACCATCTCACCCATACAGAAACCTTATCTATACGTTATTTCAACCCCCCTCTTGTAAACCTATTTCATATATGGGGCTCAGGACAGGCAATGAGAATCGGTAGAAATTCCAATGGCTCCTCTGTCTATTGGGAAGAACACTCAGGTAGACACAGCATGGCATACAAAGCAGTGTTGGGCATGTCACTGAATTCACGCAACGTATTTTTGTCTAAAAAAGGAAGGAAGAAAAGAAGAAGAAATATATTAAATTACTTTCTCTGCTTTTTATTTTAAAGTGTATTTATTTATTTATCTCAAGAGACAGGAGAGAAAGAAAGAGAGACCCTCCACAGGTCACCACCTACACTGGCCTCAGCCAGAAGGATCCTGGGAAGCAAACCTGGGACCTTCCCATGTGCCCTCAGCGCCCCGGTGCATCGCTGTGTGCCTGTGTCACCATTGCTGGCCTTGCTTTCTCTGTTTTTTGTTAAAGCCTGTTCCAAGGCCTCCTGAATAATTCTGTCAGAAAACATCTCTTGTTGAACTGAATTCTGTGTCCTCATGTTTTCTCCTGCTGGATCCTGAATGAGCTTTCTTCCTTTCAATATTCTTTTCACCCATTAAGAGTCATCTCAATATTACCTCTGTCTTTCTCATCCCATTTTTCTCCTCCTCTGTTGGCCAGACAAGTGGCCCAAGTAATTCCTAAGATGGTCCAGGGAGTAAAGCTCTGGTCTGCTTGGCTTCCTTTGAAATCTCCTTTATTAGGGCTTAATTTTGCAGAAGTAAAGATTCAAAATGCACTGGAGGTGTCCTCAAACTGGGCACTCGTGCTCTGGGGGCCATGCACCTCATGCTTGTAATCTTGCATTCCAGGGACACTATTTCTTCTGAAGGAAGTACCATCCTTCACTCCCGGCCCAACTGAAATGCTAAGCCACTAATAAGCCTAGGCTTCACTCTTGTCTATACCAGGCCTTTAAGGATTCCATAATTAGAGGGAGTAAAAGGTTGCGGCGCGTGTGCACAGCCATGACGCTGTAAGGTTGCCTTTGCTCTGAAGTGAAAGGGAAAGGGCTTGTAGCAGTGTTAGAGGCACGTAACGAGGGCTCGTAACTGAGATTCTGAGTCTGGCCTAAGCGTCTTTCTCTCGTGACTCTTCAATGTGACACAGACTTTCCTCTTCCAAATCAGTTTTCCCTATAGCCTTATAGACTCTTAATAGAGTTTACCACCACTGTCCTTAACAGCCCAAGCTCTTAGCCCATTTTTGATAATCTAAATGTCCATTTTCTTCTCCCAGCAGCCCCCCATTAGTTTACTAGATCGCAAAGGTTTTTAAAACTAAATCGAACACTTCCAAGTTTATGAGACTGAAGTTTCTTGGCTATAGATTGGTGATATCAGCAACAGAAGAGAATCAGATTTTAAAACTTGCTTTGAGGTTTTGAACAATTGTATTAGTAGTGATTTTCCAATCTTGTGGGCATTTATTTTGAAGTTACTATTTGATGCTATAGGTTGGCCACTTACATTTTCTCAATCAATTTATGCTCTAAGCCCTGTGTCTTGGCTCAGCACAAGAGTGTCTCTCTTCGAAAGAGGGTAATCTTTGAAACAGGAAAATGTGCTTTGTATATTGTATATATCCTGCCTTCTACTCCCTTATAGGGGTTTCACAGATGAGGCCAGAACATGTCATGACCACCTGCTCAGTGTGGCCCAGAGTCAGAGAAGCCTCCTTCCTCTCTTGAGCCCCAAACATGGCTGGGGCAGTTTTCTTTCCTCTTAAGATAGCATCACACTCCCAGTATATGGGCCCTAAAAATAAGACAGTGGGAGTCAGACAGTGTGTGTCTCTCACAGCACACAGACTCCTCTGAGTTTTGGGCTTTGCCCCAGTTGACAAGGTGGAAACCCATCGAAGAGTGGCAGACAGGAAGACAAGCCCAGACCAACCTAAAGCCAAGAAAAGTCAGAGCTAAACTGAGCACCATTTTCACTATTTGCTACTTGGCCCAGAGAAGAGTCGATAGAATATTAACAATTCTGCATTTAAGGAGTTCAGTTTCCATTTTGGTCTCTTCTCCCTTGCAAAGATCTCTCAGATCTTTATTGGCATGAGACGAACTTTATCTGGATGCTAACGACTCTCCAGTTGTTGTCTCCGTATCAAAGATATCTCCAACTGCCTCCCTGACATTTGGGTAGCTCAAATTTAACATGATTGACACCGAGACTCTGAGATCCTTTTAAAATCTTTTTCATTTTGGGCCAGCAGGTGGTGTGGTGGTTAAGGTGCTGGATTCCCACATGACCTACTGAAGTTCAAGTCTCGGGCCTGGTAGTTTGAAAAATCATACTGGGTACATGTGTGTGTATGCTCCAAAATCCCAGGAGAATGGAGGAGAAGGGATTGTGGCATGGCCATCCTCCCTGGGATGTGATTTCTCACTTTCTCTTTCTCTCTTTGTCTGTTTCCAGGAAGTGCACCTGTCTTACGGCAAATACCTAAAAAAGTTAAAAAAAAAAAAAAAAGTCTTTCTCTCAGTAAATAGTAATGTCAGCCTTCCAGTTGCTGAGGACTAAAATCTTAGAATTATTCTTGAAGTCTCTTACATCCCATATTGGATCCAAGTGCAAATCTTATTCGTTCTCCATTCAAAACATGTCCCAAACCTGATCACTTCCCACGGCCTTTGTTGCCACCATCCTCTTTCAAGCTGTCATTTCTCCCTTGGATTACTGTATAGGCTCCCAACCAATCCCACTGCCTCTACTCTGGTCTTTCCACAGTACAAAAGGCTGAGCGATTCTTTCAAAATGGTCAGACTGTGCCACTTTTCTGCTGAAAGTCAACTGTGAGACCTAAAATGGCCTACATAACCTGTCCTCTTGTCTCCCTGACATTACCTTCCACTCCTCTCCCCCTCGCTTACTCTGCTCTAGTTACTCTGGCTCTCCTGTTCTTCATGAACATGTGGGACACACTCCTGCCTCCAGGCCTTCCATCTGCTTTTCCCTCTTCTTGGAATGGCCTTTCTCTACGTCAGGTTTCTGAAAAAAATCTGGGTGGCTTGTTCTCTCATCACCTTCAGATCTCACTCAAGTGCTACCTTCCCATGAGGACTTCTGCGATCAGCCTAACTAGACTGTGCCCTCACAAGCATTCTACCGCCCCATTTTGTTCTTTATGACAGGATTCAGCATTATTTGGCGTGCTGCAAGTTGGCCATTGCTAAGTGTTTTAGTCTGTTGTGCTGCTAACATCAGAAATACCTGAACCTGGGTAATTTATAAAGAATAGGAATGTATTTAGATCACAGCTTTGGAGGTTCCAGGTCAAGGGGCTACATCAGGTGAGGTCTTTTTTGCTGGTGTGGGTCCTCTGCAGAGTCCCGAGGTGGCACAGGGCCTCACACAGGAAGAGGCAAGAGTGTCTGGGTCTGTGTCCTTTCATTTAACTACCAGGAGTCAATCACAGGGTCCCACCCTGATGAGCTTAATCCTAATCACCTTCCAATAGCCCCAACTCTTAATCCTACAGTCAGACTACGTTTTCACTCTCTGAATCTCATCTTAACCAAATTTCATCACATGAATTTTGGGGAAACATAGTCAAACCATAGCCTTGATTAACAACACCCTAACCTCAGTGGTTTAAAACAGCACTCATATATTGTTTCTGCTAACATATCTGTAAATCATTTGAAGTTCAAGTAATCCAGCTGGGTTTGGCTTCGTGCTCTGCTTCCAGCTGCGGCTCCGTCTGGTCTGGTCTCCTCCCTGCAGATAAGGGCAGGTGGGTTCATTCTGAGACCCACACGAGGGGGCAGCAGCAGCTGCCCTGGAAAGCTCTTTTTGTGGTGATGGCAGAAGTACAAGAGAATGAGCCCAACCGGTAAACACCCTTACAAGACATTCTGGGCTTTCTCTGGTAATGATAGCATATCTGCAGTCAACACTTTGGGGGATGTGTTTACTGCACTGGTCTTGTCTTGAGATGAAGCGTTCCTATTGGGCAGAACCTCCTCTCATCACCCCTCAATTCTTTTGTTCAAATGGTACCTCTTCAGAGTGATATTTCTGGTAACTGTTTCTAATGTAGTATCCTTCACTCCTCCTTATCTCCCTTCTCTGCTCCATTTTTTTTTTATGTAGCATTTATCTCTATGTAGCATTATAGTAAATATTTATTTCCTTGTTCCTCTGTCTCTCCTGTAAGAATATAAGTTTCACGAAGGTAAATATCTTCTGTCCATTGCTGAATTCTCAATACATAGAGCAATGCTTGGAGCCTCGCAGGCTTTCAGTAGAAATTGCTGAATAAATTACGAAAAATAACGATAAAAGAGACCTAAGCCTGTGTCAGAGGTGTATATAGAGGGGGAAAGTTTGTTTTTACTTTGTGTGGTGTTATCTTGCAACTTGCATTTATTCAGGGAGAGCTCTTTTTGACACAATATTAATAATTCTCCATTGGCGTTTTTTATTTGCTCATAAAATACTGTCTGTGCCTCTGTGAAAGAATCTAAATTTTTCTTGATACTGCATGTGATGTTTTTATTATTTCTGAAGCCTTTCTCTGAGCCTGTAATATATCTGTACCTCTTGTCTGCAGATACTTCGAAAGTGGTGGAGTCGAGCTAAAAATATTCAGAAGTAGCTAAGCAGTCAGCCTTGCTTCAACCTTGCACACTGACTGCTTTTGTGCCTTATCCTTGCATCTGGTATCAAAACAAAAATCTTTAACATGGGAAGATATTCTAGTCCAAAAGCAGTCTATTATTGTCACAGGTAATGAATAAGGCAGCTTTGAAAAACACCCAAACAGCATTCTCTAACAGATCTATCCAGGCACCCACCTTGATTCTACAATCAGAATGTTATATTTAGATTCATCCCAAATAGCCTGACTTTCATATAACTTAGAAATAACATAATGATGAAAAACTCACATATTTGTGTGGTGTTTGCCCTTTTTTCAGAGCAGTTTTGAATCATGTGTATTTTTTCTAAGACAAAATAGGCATGCCCACTCCCATTTGACGCAGGAAGAATCGGGCACAGAAGAGTTAAGTGACACCCTTTGGGTCACTTGCTAACCGGTGACTGAATCAGTACAAAATCTCCAGCCTTCTGTGCTGTACAGATTTCAAAAGTCGGATGTTAAGGTAACCTTTTCTGATACTCATTATAGACTCCCTATTTTCTATAAATTTGGAAACACATCAGTAAGCTTGAAGACTAAAGTGAAAAGGAATGAAAATACCTTTGGCAAAGTTGTAAGAGTGAGGCAGTGTAGATTATGTTCTCTTTGCTCCCTGCCCCATCACTATATTTAGGAAGATAAAATCAGAGCAGTTCTAGTAGAATAGCTGGGCACAAAAGGGCAACATGAAATAGGAAGAAAATGTGTGTAAGAAGAGATTTGTCCTATAGTACACGCACAATTGAACATGTATGTTAATGCTCTCAGGCTTTCTTTGCCAAACCTGTCTATCTTTTTCAAAAATATTAAATCTTGGGACCAGCAGTTAGCATAACGGCTATGTCCCTGAACTCCCATGTAGTCGACCACGTTTCGAGTCCTGGACCCAGTGGCTTAAACTCACGCCGGATGCATGTGCGTGCGTGCCTAAGATCCCAAAAGCAGAATGGAGGAGAAGGGATTGCGGTGTGGCCATCCCCCCTGGGGGGTGATTTCTCGCTTTCTATCTCTCTGTCTTTCTGGTGAATGTACACACCCTATAGCAAAAACCACTCAAAAAAAAAAAAAAAAAAAAAAAGAAGAAAGAAAGAAAAAAATTAAATCTTTTTTTTTAATCTTTTTTTTTTTTTTTTTTTGGAGAGGTTTTTGCTATAGGGCGCGTGCGCTCGCCAGACAGAGAAAGAAACAGAGAGATAGAAAGCGAGAAATCACCCCCAGGGGGGATGGTCACGCCGCAATCCCTTCTCCTCCGTTCTCCTCTCAGGATCTTGGGCACGCACGCACACGCGCCCGGTGTGAGTTTAAGCCACCAGGTCCAGGACTCGAATTGCGGTCGACTACATGGGAGTCCAGCGACATAGCCATTACACTAACTGCTGGCCCCCAAAATTAAATCTTTAATGAATTAATTTATTTTAAAAATTTTGCTAGAGGGCATGTGTGCTCACTGGAGAAAGATGGGGGTGGGAGATGCAGGGGGAGTAGGAGAGCACCACCTCCCATCCTTTCTCTTCCATTTCTCCTCTCAAGAGTTTGGACACATACTCATATATGCCTGGTGTTTTTCCAGGACTTGAACCATGCTGTTGGCCATGTGGGGTCCAGCTGCCTGATCCATGCCACTGACTGCCCACCAACCTTTTCTTTCTAGGCTTTCTCACGTGAGACTTTGTCCTGTCTTTTTTTTCTCTTTTTTTCTTTTTGGAGAGGTTTTTGCTATAGGGCGCGAGCGCTCGCCAGACAGACAGAGAGAGACATAGAGACAGAAATCAAGAAATCACCCCCCACGGGGGATGGTCACGCCGCAATCCGTTCTCCATTCTCCTCTCAGGATCTTGGGCATGCACGCACACGCGCCCGGCGTGAGTTCTAAGCCACCGGGTCCAGGATGCGAACCGCGGTCAACTACGTGGGAGTCCAGTGATATAGCCATTACGCTAACTGCTGGTTCCTTGTCCTGTCTAATACTTGAGCTAATCCAGAGCAGAGTACCAACATACTCGATTTTCCAGATGATGTGGTTCGGGATTTGCTGTTATGGTTCAAGCGTCTGATGGAAGTGATGGATTACCATCTACTTATCAAATCCTTGTTCTCTCTTGAGCACTGAATCAGTAAATTCTTATGACTGGTTTCTACGTGAAGCCCTGCCCTGGTACTAGACTATTTATCTGGGCCACCGATGCTCCAATTAGTCCTGATCAGCTCATACTCTGAGGTGATGGCTGGGTTTTGCTTTCTGGAACTCAGACACTGGTTGGGGATATGAATGGACTGTTGGCAACACTGCTACAACTGCCTACTTGACTTCAAGCATGGCCTGCAGTGCTCCCTGATAAACCTCAATGCCTGGAATGTGGACTGTGGCAGATAGACAATGAATTAACGAGTGAATAAACAAACACATTTCGTGATTTTTATATCTACTCACTGGAGAAATCCTTTTCAGATAGAATATCTGTCTGGATAAAACCTGAACTACATCATCTTTAGACAATGAGGCTTGAGCTCTCCATTTCTTTTCCTGTAGTCCATTGAGCTAGTTCAGTATTTCTGCCTCTGGACTTACGGTCAAGTACGTGACATATGAAGGTCTCCAATTCACTTGCCCCTTTGTCCCAAATGGCTGCCTATACCCCCTTACCACTTTTGCTTGATAATGAGTGGAAAGAATGCCCTTTCCTCTTTGGGGGAACTGTGTGAAAGCCATTTCAAAAAACAAGCAGCATACCCTTACAAAAGAGATTCTGAAATGGTTTTGGAGGAGAAGGAAGGAGAAACAGCTGGTTCATGCTCAGGATTTTGAAGGCAGAATTAGACTTGGCAGTAGGAAAAATTCAATTCCACTTAACAGAGATTTATTTATTATTAAAGTACTTTCATAGGCCTAGAACCACATGGATAAAAAAGGAGGAGTCAGTCATGGCCTCTGCTCTCCAGAGATTAGTAATCTAGCAACTAGGCTAAGCCCACTAGCAACTGAAGTGGGCACAGCAATTCCAGCGAGATAGATTTAGCAAGTGCTCTAGCAGGGTAGACGCAGAACACCAGGGGGGCTTGGTGATTCTATTTCAGGGAGACTGAGGAAGGGAGAAGTCCTTGATGTCTTCCCATTTCCTTTTTGGGATCCTCTCTGTTAAATAAAGTTAAATAGAATTTTTTGATTAGTTAATACATTCCAATATTCAAAACTCAAACTGGATTCAGTAGACATACATTAAGAAGTCTTGCTCTCACTACTTCTCTTCTCCAGACTATTCCTTCTATTCCTCTTCCCTATAAGTAAACATCTGTGTTGATTTCTTATGTATTCTTCCGGGGCTGCTTTATGTAAACAAAGCAGAAAATAGTATACATTAAAAAACTTTTTTTTTTATGCCAGAGGGTATGCATTTATGGGGAGGGGGGGAGAAAAAGAGAGAAAGAACCCCTAATGGGGCCTGGTCATGTTGTAATCCTTTTTCCTCCAATTCTTCATTCCCTGTAGAATCTTGGAATGTACTGCCATGGGGCTGAGATTTGAACCCTGGCTGGCCATATGAGATCTACCTTTCTCTGCACAGAGTTAACTGCTGTGCTGCAAGGCCAGCCCAGAATATGCATTTTATTCCACCCCTTCTCTTACACAGAAGTTAACGTTATATACCAAGTCTCTATCTTGCTTTTTTTTCTTCCCAGTATGTCCCAGAGATGGTGCTATATCAAGAAAATGTCTTGGGACCAGCAGTTAGTGTAATGGCTATGTCCCTGGACTCCCATGTAGTTGACCGCGGTTCGAGCCCTGGACCTGGAGGCTTAAACTCATGCAGGGTGTGTGTGCGTGCATGCCCAAGATCCCGAGAGGAGAATGGAGGAGAAGGGATTGCGGCGTGGCCATCCCCCCTGGGGGGTGATTTCTTGCTTTCTGTCTCTCTGTCTCTCTCTGTCTTTCTGGTGAGCGCACACACCCTATAGCAAAAACCTTTCCAAAAAAAAAAAAAAAAAAAGAAAAGAAAAAGAAGAAAAGAAAAGAAAAAAGAAAATGTCTTAATTCTTTTTTTCTAAATGCACAGAAAGGCTTGTAGTTTATTTAACCAGTCCCCTATAGATGGAATGCTTTCAACTGCTTGCTATTAAAAATATTGTTGCACAAATGATTACAATGAGAGATCTTCCAAAAAGTTCATAACAAATGTGGGTTGTGAAAAAACAAGGCATGAATTTAATTTTTTTTGCACTGAAATAAACTTGTACTTTAATTTTATTTCCCATAAGCTTTTTTTTTTTTTTGAAGAGATTTTTGCTATAGGGCGCGTGCGCTCGCCAGCCAGACAGAGAGAGACAGAGAGATAGAAAGCGAGAAATCACCCCCCAGGGGGGATGGCCACCCCGCAATCCCTTCTCCTCCATTCTCCTCTTGGGATCTTGGGCATGCACGCACACGCGCCCAGTGTGAGTTTAAGCCACCGGGTCCGGGACGCTAACCGCGGTCGACTACGTGGGAGTCCAGCGACATAGCCATTACGCTAACTGCTGGTCCCTTTCCATAAACTTTTTGAAGTCCCCTCATACATCATTTTACATGTGTGCAAGTGTATCTCTAGGGCAAATTTTGAAGAGGTACTACTCGGAGGCTTTCCTCTTTTTTGAAAAATAAAATTCATTGCTATGTCTAGTCTCAGAGAGGTTTTTTTCCCCTATAGAGACTCTTAAGAACCCCAAAGAGGAAAACAAACCAAAAAAACTAAACTAAAAAGAGAACCATAGGCATGTATCTCTTATGGCTGGATTCTAGTCCTGTAAGGAGATATTACATGAGATCAAAGGATACTTCCTATTTTAAGACATAGAGGAAGACCTACTTCTGTGATTGCCTCTGTCATCAGATCTTGATTTCCAACTTTATCCATATTTGCTTTGGCTCAGTTATTGGTTTGCTCTACCCACATTCATCTGTTTAACCAACAACTGCTTACGGGCACTTACTAGGTCTCAAATTCTGAAAGACACTGGAGTTAGCATGGACCAGTACTTGGCCCTTGCTCTCCAGCTCATAATTCACACTGAGACGTAAGCCGCTAACGACACTTTGACATGGTAGCTGTTACTGTGAACACGTATGAAGGTGGAGCCTTGTCTTTAGCAGCACCCCCTTACCTGTGCATGCTCAGCAACCTAGTGGGGTGCCTCACTGCCACTTCCCATGTGCTTTTCTTTTTTTTTGAGAGTATTTTTGCTATAGGGCATGTGCTTGCCAGAAAGACAGAGAGAGACAGAGAGACAGAAAGTGAGAAATCACTCCCCCCCTCCCCCCCCCCACCCAGGGGGATGGCTACACCGCAATCCTTTCTCTTCCACTCTCCTCTCGGGATCTTGGGCATGCACGCACACGCGCTCGAAAACGTTGATTTGGGATTAACCTATGTTGTTCATTAGCATGTAGTTTTTCTGACTGTGAAAATATTCATCTGGAGTGTATGTGAGTATCAAATAATCTGCACGTCTGAAAGGGCTTTGCACGTTGTTGTGTATGTCCTATCTTCCTCAGGAAATGGCACTGTGAGAACAGTCAGGAGTTGTGGGAATAATTTCGGCAATAGCAATGATATTTGTCTCTGAGACTTCAGAGGCTCTTAAATCCCCTCCCCTCCGCAGAGAGACTTGTCTAGGTCACATGCAGTCAGAGAAAGCCATTGAAGGTCTCTTTCCATGGCAGCAAATGCAGTGTCTGCTCCACTGGGTGTGGGTTTAGCATGATGCCAGTGGAGGCACCAATGTTGGCCCACATACCCTTGTTGCTTTCAGTGCTGACTCCTGCACTGAGACACATAGTTGATGAGCTAGCTTTCACCGTGGTGGGAGGTTTCTGAAGCAACGTCCTTGAATAGTGCACCAGAAGCTATTAGAGTTATACCCCAAGTATTCCTGCATGAAGATGGTACTTCCATGTCAGCACATGGTCAGAATCAGGCATCTATCTAGTCAGACAGGGTGAAGTCAGGAAAAGAAATCCCAGGCCAAGTTGTCTAATATAAGAAATGCAGGACGGGGAGCTCATTTCAAAGGTACTGGAAGGGCTGAAAAGTCAACTCAGAGGTTAGCAACATCAACAACCTGCCACCATTCTCAGAATTCGAGGCAAAAGGAGAGGTATGATATCCAAGTCAGAGTCAGACCTGCTGGGTGGTAGCTTGGATCACTAAGAAGCCCCAGCCCACTGATGAGGTTGTGTCCCCCATCCTTACGAGGCAGAGAGAGGGAGGCATTCTCTGCCTCTTCTTTTTCCTATGCTCCAGGATCCTGGTGGTGCTTTCCATGAGCTGAATCCAGTGAGAATCCAGTGGGCAAGGGAACCTGGGAAATACCAGAGAAAGTCAGGGAATGAATCTGAGAGAGGGTAGAAAAGTGAACAGCACAGAATCTCAACTCACTCTGACAAGTGTTCCCTCTAGGTGGGGAACTAGTTGGTTGGAACTCGGTAGGTTATCTCCAACATTCCTTTTGTTACTAAGATCAAATTTTTTTGTCTTGAGGCCTGATTATAGGTTTTTAAATCCTTTGTTCTTCTCCTCCTTCTTCTCCTCCTTCTCCTTTTTCTCCTTCTCCTTCTTCCTCTTCTTCTTCCTCCTCCCCTCCTTCTCCTCCTCCTCCTCCTCCTCTTCCTTCTCTTCCTCCTCCTTCTTTCCTTTTTTCCTAGCAGACCCACTGAGTCCAGTGCAGGGTATTCCTGGCAGTCTCCACCTGGGCTCATCAGTGTATATTCTTTCTCTCCATTCTTGCTCCCTTTTTTATTTATTTAAATTATGATTTTTGGTTTACATATAATTGATGCATATCTTTGTGGGCTGGCACCAATAGTTGACTAGTTTTTTGACTGTGTATTAAATTGTCCATATATATTTTTTCTACTCCCTATTCTCTTTGACATCTACAATTATCTAGACAACCCTTGCCTCGGAAGCTTGGGAAAGGGACGGGCCAAAATCAACACCTAAAAGGCCAAGTGCAGTAACTCTCTTTGAATCATGAGAAGCCAGAAAATTCTGGGAAGGAACAAGATGATTGTTGAGTCTTATTTCTGTCCTACTTATCACACATCCAGGGGTTTAAGGGAAGAGTTTTATGAAGAGCTTTACCTTCGGCCACTGTCTTCCAGTCTTGATTAGAATTATAGAATTTTAGAACTAGAGACGTTTCTAGAAATCATCCATCTCAATATTTTCTTCTTTTTACCAACAGTGAAAACGAAGTCAGGGAGGTTAAGTGACACGATCAAGCTCATATAACGAGTTAGTGATGTGAGCTGGTTTTAAAACATTGCTTTTCATCTGCCTGAGTCAATTTCACTTACATTTCATATTGATTCACCATCTATATACATTCTTCCAAAAACATTTAAACCATTCCCCTCCTACCATGTCAGAATGTCTTGGTGTTGGAAATCTGTTTAGATAACCTCCTGGGCTGCTTTTGCAGATCACTTTCAACAATTTTTATTTTCCTCTGCTGCCTCCACCTGATACAAATTATTCTGAGTTTAGGAATAGATAAAATGAACTCAGGGTTGAAGTGGCCTATAACTTGCATCGTGAGAGGGAGGGCTTGTGTGTCTTTCTTTTCCTTTATATTGTTTGTAGTTCAAGCTTGCTAGGGCTCTTTTTGTGAGAAGAGGTTTTTGCAATTTTATCACCGCTAAAGTAAAACGAAAAACCAATACTATCATTTTCACTGTAGGTTTTATTTCCCTGGTGATACATGAAGAAATTGGTTCAGTGAAGAAGCCAACGATAAGTGTGGAAATCTGTAGACTAGAGGTCCACTGGAACCCTGGAGAGGGTGTGGAGTGAGAGGAGGAGGAAGACTTCTTGGCTCTTGGTGGGAGGGCTAATTCCTGAAGACTTCTCAGCAGCTTCAGGCAGTTGTTTTTTGTAGTTTAGTTTTTAACTTAATAGGGGAGGAGAAAAAGGCAAGGAAGCCAAGAGAATAAAGATGAGAAGAAAGAAGGAGGGAGGGTATAAAAGAGACAAAGAACAAAGGCAAGAAGGAAATGAAAAAAAATGCTCTCATAGCAGCAAAGAGACCATGGAGAATAAAAATCGAAAGAAGGGGCTGCAAGTCACCTCAAAGTGCATTTAGGGCCAGCTGTATGGTGCGGCAGTGATGCACTGCTCAAGAGGACCTGGATCCCACGTGGCAATTGTGGTTTCAATGCTCAGCTTAGTCAGCCTAGAACACGTCAGCTCTATGGTGCAGGTGCCTGGGATCTAGTGGGCTAGACTACTGGAGGACTGAGGAGGGGATTAGTGACATAAGCAGACCTGTGGAGGTTGCTCATTTCTCTCTCTTTCTCTCATTCTCACACTCATGTGTGTACACATGTGCTTTAGCATGATTAAATAAAAAATTTAAATGCATTTCATGAAAATATGATCTGTTTTTTGGATCAGCACAGAGATGATTTATTTTCATCAGTGTGAGATAATCAGACACAGGCCACATTTCTCTTGACTGCAGAGAAATCAGAGTGCTCAAAAGACTAGGTCAGTCCAGTTTGCAGCTCTAAGAACTTAAAACACACTAGAATTTCACTTGGGATGGAAGGGGAGAAGAGAGAACAGAAAGGAAGATAAAGAGGGGGTGCTGTCTTAATCCACCGTGTTAGATTTTGTACATGCTAGGTGTTCAGTACACGCTTGTGAATCTTTAATTCTTCCCTTTCCTATTTGTTCTGATGTAGTCTTGATAACACCAACTTGAACATACGATAAAGATTGATTCATGTATTTTTTTCCCCTTTAGTTGTTGTGGCCAGTACTAGGTTAAAACTTGGGCATCATCAAGGTTGGGATGTAGAGAAGGAGATGGGTTAAAAGAGAGAGGAAGATGTTGCTTTTCTGACAGGTGGTGGAGAAGAAGCCTTTCAGAGTAGCCTAGTGCAGTAGAGGGAGTACAGAATGGAAAACAATTACACTTTAATCAGCCGAAAGGGGAAAAGGGATAATTGGTTTGATATTCTCAAAGTATTTTGCAATTACGTTTGTTGGTGTAGCTATTAGTCATGATGCTCCAATTGGACTCTTCTGGAACTTGGAACCATTAGCAGATTTTAAAAAAAGGTGGAGTTAATTTAACCTATGGTTGCACCTTAATGAGATGGTCAATTGGCACCAATTACCTATCTTCTCAGAGCTTCACTGGTTCTTACCTTTCTTGAAGCTGTTTGGCATCTGCTTTGATATTTATGTGTCCTCCCAAAATTTGCATGTTGGAAATTTAGTTTGCCATCATAGCAGAATGAGGAGGATGGAAACTTATTGTGACTATTGTATAAATAGGCAAGGCTTTTGAGGGGTGATTAGGATTTCATAAGGTCCTCAGGACCCCCACGAGTCAATACTGGTGGCTTTATAAGAAGAGGGAGAGACACCGAAGCTCACACAGACATCCGCAAGCTCTTTCCCTCTTACCATGTGGTGCCCAGTGCCACCTCGGAACTATAAGGTCCTCACCAACATTAAGATGTGGTCCCTTGACCATCCATACCCATGAGCTAAATTAACTTCTATTCTTCATAAATTACCTAGTCTGTTGTATTCTGTTTTTAGCAACAGACAATGAAATAAAAACTTTTTTGTGTTTCTTTCATTTTAGAAGCTACTGCCCATTCTTTTACTATTTTTCTTTCTCTTTTCTTACTTAAGACAAGTATGTTTCTGTTGCTTATAGTCAAAAGATCCTGGGAACCAGCAGTTAGCGTAATGGCTATGTCGCTGGACTCCCACGTAGTCGACCACGGTTCGCGTCCCGGACCCAGTGGCTTAAAACTGACGCCGGGCACATGTGCGTGCGTGCCCAAGATCCCGAGAGGAGAATGGAGGAGAAGGGATTGTGGTGTGACCATCCCCCCTGGGGGGTGATTTCTCGCTTTCTGTCTCTATGTCTCTCTCTCTCTGTCTGGCGAGCGCACGCGCCCTATAGTGAAAACCTCTCAAAAAAAAAAAAAAAAAAAAAAGACCCTAAGTTAACCAACAGATACTCTATTACCAAACTACTGACTTCCCCCACAGACTTTCTGAATCTTTAGCTTTTCCCATGATGAATACTTTCTATATCTGAAATAGATATTGCCTCACTCTAATAGTGAATCTAATAAGCTCAGTGGCCTCTCCTAAGACTCTGAATGAGCCATTCTCTCCTTCATCTTTTTTTGAAATTTGCTATAGGATGCATGTGTTTGCCAGAGAGAGGTAGACAGAGAGAGAGAGAAAGGGCAAGTAAGAAAGCACCTCCTGGGGAAATGGCCAAGCTGCAATCCATTCTCCATTCTCCATTCTCCTCTCAGAATTCTGGGCACCTGTGCACATGTGTCCAGCATGTTCCTTAAGCTGATGGATCTGGGGCTCCAATTATGAAGTAGGCCATGTGGGATCCAGCCTCCCTGACCACCACACTAGTGGTCAGTTCACTGTTCTATTCTTATAGGCTATAGAGGTTTGTAAACTACAATGGGCTGAATTTTTGTGCCCCTCCCCCAATCATATGTTGAAATGCTAAAACCAATGTGGAGGTAGTTGGAGGCAGGGTCTTTGGGGAGTAATTAAGTTTTTTTTTTTTTTTAATTTTTTTTGAGAGGTTTTTGCTATAGGGCATGTGTGCTCGCCAGACAGACAGAGAGATACAGAGAGACAGAAAGCGAGAAATCACCCCCCGGGGGGATGGCCACGCCGCAATCCCTTCTCCTCTGTTCTCCTCTCGGGATCTTGGGCACGCACGCACACGCGCCCGGCGTGAGTTTTAAGCCACCAGATCCGGGACACGAACTGCAGTCGACTATCTGCGAGTCCAGCAACATAGCCATTACGCTAACTGCTGGTCCCCCGGAAGTAATTAAGTCTTGAGGTCAGAATCATGAATGGGTTTGGTGCCCTACAAGAAGAGGCCAAAGAGCTAGCCAGCTCTCTTTGTACCATGTGAGGACAAAGCAAGAAGACACTAGAAAGGAGGAAGAGGGCCCTCCAGTAACCCAGCCTTGAGGGCACCCGGATCTTAGATTCCCAATCTCCACAACTGTAAGGGATAAATGTTGTTTAAGCCACTCCATTTATGATATTTTGTTATAGCAGCCTGAGCTAAGGCACAAGCCTCCACAGAGAAACACATGGATCAGATTAGGAAAGACAGCTACAGGAAAGGAAAGGTGAATTCTAATTACATTACTAAGAGCAATCACCGGGGCCAGCAGGTGAAATTGTGGTTAAGATGCTGGACTCCCACATGGCCTACTGTGGTTCAAGTCCTACAGCCAGAAGCTTGAAACTCACACGAGACGTGTGTGTGTGCCCAAAACCCCAGGGGAAGAATGGAGAAGGGATTGCAGTATGGTCATCCCCCCTGGGGGGGATGGATCATTTCTAGAGAATGTCACTATTTATTGTGATTAAATCACCCTGGGAGGTGATTTCTCGTTTTTCCTTTCATTGTCTCTCTCTCTGTCTTTCCCTTGAGCACACATGTGCAATGGCAAAAACAAAAACAAAAAAAATGCAGGTTACCCAATTTAATTTTCGTTTTGGTGACGTCGGCCTGATCCTCGCCTCGCAGGATTAAGAAGGTGGCTGAGGGACCAGTAGTTGGCATAATAGCTATGTCTCTGGACTCTCATGTAGCAGACCATGGTTTGAGTCCCGGACCCAGTGGCTTAGACTCACACTGGGCGCGTGTGCGTGCGTGCCCAAGATCCCGAGAGAAGAATGGAGGAGAAGTGATTGCGGCATGGCCATCGCCCTTGGGGGGTGATTTCTCATTTTCTGTCTCTCTGTCTTTCTGGTGAGTGCCCACACCCTATAGCAAAAACCTCTCAAAAGAAAAAAAAAAAAAAAGGAAGGTGGCTGAGCTCCCATATGTAAAAGACCACATAACACCTGGCACCTAATGAGGTTAATCTTCACATTTCCCTGTTGAAATGTGAGTGCCAGACACACTAGGTGGAACACATTTAGCACTGTCTCTGATGAATCCAGACTAGGAATTACACAACATGGATTGGAAATATGGGTACTTAACCAGAGTGATTGAGGTCAAAATCTCTGACCAGAAGAGACTAAAAAACACTCAGGAGCTTCGAGTCAATAGAAGGTCAAAGGGGCAGTGATGCAGAGATGAACATGGTAAAGGGGAGCCTCCCATACAGAGAGGAGATGAGAAAATACATTCAAGACAGAGCACAGGAGAAGGATACCAAACTCACCATCAGAGATAAAATGTGTCTTTTGAGTTTCCTCTGGTTCTGAACTCCCAAGTTGTTTTGTCACCTACTGCTAAAGGCCAGAGAGAATACCGAAATAGAGCATTAGGGTAGAAAGATGGGAGCTAGCATTAGCATAAAGCTGAGGCCTTCTGCACGAGCCAGAACTCCAAACTACTAAGGCTCTCATTAAACAAACTTTAATTTCTGTGTGTTCTCTCCACTGTACCTTAAAATAAATGTATTCTTTATGATCTGGAGAGATGCCTACTCTTCTAATTTGGAAGAAATATAAATGGCGGTAGGATCGGCTCTGGAGAATGTCACTACCTATCGTCATTAAGGGAGAAAGTAATGAGAGAGCAGGAGATTAACTAGTTAGTTGGGGAATCTGCTAAAAGGAGGGAATTGGCACCTCAGGGCCTAATCTTGAAAATTGTTCTGGTACAGACAGCATCATGCTGAGCAGAGGAAGAATGGGACCGGGAATGCGGAAAAAGAAAAAAAAAAAAGGTAATTATCAGAAGTGCTAATCAAAACATAGCAAATTTAGAGTGCTAAACTATTTTAAATAACAACAGTATTGCAATGATGTCTTTATTCAGTCATATGTTATGTTTATTGAGAATACTTCCATTACTCCATCTTGTTCAGCACGCGGGTCGGACAGAGAAACCCAAGAGTTAAGTTGGTGGCTGCAGCTAATTCCTCATATCTTTGTGCTGTGTGGGTTGCTATTCTTGATGACAGCAACAAAAGCTAAACACATTTCTGAATTATAATTGTCACAGGGCTCTTTCCTGGGTTCATCTACCTTACTTAGCATCTTAAGTCTCTCCAGCTTAATGAAATGTCATCTTTTCATAGCTGGTGACCAAATAATTGTTTAAAGTGAATCAGAATGTGAAAGGTGAAGGTGTTTATAACTTGAAGCATAATTCATTGTGATACTTAGACTCATGTCTCAAGCTAACTAAAGGATGTCATATTGCAGGACACATGACCTGTCACCACTCCACACTTCACCAATTATAGCTAATTTACCTTTATCCAGAGCAGCTGGAGAGAGGTGGTTTTAATTTCCAGTATTCTGATCAAATGGATAGTGGCATATATTCCAATTTTCAGAGAAAGTAAATTTTCGTTCTCTGGATGATGATCATAACATATTGACCTTTCTGTTACTTCAAGTGTCTCTTCAGAGTAATAGTCTTGAAGAGTAACACATTTCTCTCCAACTTAAAACCTTCAGTAACTCCTGTGACTGGTAGGATAAGCCATCATTTAGGGCTGCATGATCATTTCCAACATATCTATTTTCACCTCCATTCATTTTTACTCTGTGCCCCTCACAGTCTTCTTCTTCTTTTATTTATTTATTTTTGCTATAGGGCATATGCATTCACCCGAAAGACAGAGAGAGACAAAGAGACAGAAAGCAAGAAATCACCTCCGGGGGGATGGCCACGCCGCAATCCCTTCTCCTCCATTTTCCTCTCAGGATCTTGGGCACACATGCACGCGCACCAGGCGTAAGTCTAAGCCACCGGGTCCAGGACTCGAACCATAGTCAACTACATAGGAGTCCAGCGATGTATCCATTACACCATCTGCTGGTCCTCCAACCCCTCACAGTCTGCCACATACATGACCTTTGTCCATGCTTCATGTATTTTCCACATGGTGCTCTTCTCTCTGATCTGCATATTAAGAAACTACCCATCCTTAAAGACTCAGGCCAATTCTCTCCTCTCTGCAAAACCTTCCTCCCTCTCTTCCTCCTCCTACCTCTAGACTTTACTGATGTCCTCCTCTTCTGAAACTCCATATTCTTGTTCTCTGCATCTCTTGGGAAATGATTGTCCCTTACTTGTCTTACCTATTAATGACAAGTTCCTTGAAAGTATTATTTGTGACAGATACATCTCTGTTAGCCCCCAGGTAGTACCACATGTCTCGCACACAGTAGGTGTGCATTAAATGAATGAACCAAAGAAGCCTAATTTTATCATGAAACTGGGTCAGAATGTGCTTTTTTCTTCCTTGGATGATTCATAGAGCACTTCAGGATCTCACAGTGCTTTTGATTTATTATGATTAACATCAACTATCATTAGAGGGGCTGATAATAAGTCTGGATATTTGAATTTTCTGTTTTGGATGTCTGAAGAAAACTGAGGGCCAGTACATTTAGCAACTAGGGGACTTACAGAACCTAAAGGAAAAATACAAATGTTCATTGACTTCCCAGGAAACACAGTAAATGGCACCAGGAATTAAGTAAAAATTTAAATGATTCTAAATTTGTGGTAATTTTGTCTCAGAGAATTTAATTAGTCACATTAGAGTGTGATCAGGACCTCTGTGTTGATGTGATCCAACCATAGCCTCTCCCTCAGACTTAGGACTTCAGGACACACAGGGACAAATCAAGGGACAGTACTGTCTTAGCACCGCCCAGCCACTAGGTGGAAGTGAGACAACTTGCTCTCGATCACCAGAGCCACAACTGGGGATGGAACTTTCATTGTGGTTCCCTGACTGCAGGACTGCGGAATGTAGCATTGATTTCAGAGCTGGTATGGTTGCTGGCCTTCAGGGCATGCCTATAAACTTTCAGGTATCCATGCAGAGTCATGTAGATACAAAGAGGCAAGAGGCAGTCACCAAACACAAGCAAAAGGACACAACCCTTTTGGTGTGGTGAGCATGATCAAGCCAAGGAATCTGAGAAGAAAGGGAAGAAGGGAAGTAGAATTTGGGAAGGATATGATCAGGATAGAAATGGGTCAGTGGCCAAATAAGCTATTAGAAATTAATCAAGGGGAAGTAGATGTCAGGAAAATATAGGAGACTAGCCTAGACAGAGTCAACACATCTGGGATCTGTAAAAGTTGAAAGAACAAAGCAAGAGGGGCTGTCAGTATGGAGCACGGGGGTGGGGGGGCGGTGGCATTCCGGAGTTTTCTTTCTAGAAAATAGCTGCATGTCCCAGCATTCAGGAAAGGAGCCAGATGCCAAGGGAACTTGCTCTTCTATCCCCAGCTGCACTGATAGGCTCTCTCACTCTAGTGGAACCCAGTCTTAGGTCTCCTGTTCTACATCTTGGAGAGAGATGCTCATTTATAGCCAGGGGAAGAAAGTATTGAGATGATCATGTCAAGGTGATTTGCCAGCTAGAGTCACCTCCCAACACAGGGGCACACAGCTGATGGGCAATGGACCCTTTCTGGATCATTAAGCTTATGGGAACATCTGCTGGGGATTCGCTTCCTTAGACTTTTATTTGGTCACTCCTCAGAGACTGTGGGAACCAATAGTTCCCTTAGGATCCTCTCAAAGCTCTCTCTGTCTAAGCCTTTGACAGTGATCTGCAGCACTGTGGTTCTTCCACAGTTGGTTATAGTGTGCTGGTAACAGCTGCTGCCAGTGGGAGCCAGGCTCACATGTCCTTTCAGAGAAGCCAACGTCTGTCCCAGAGTAACCCCAAGATGGACAGGTAAGTGCAGTTGGTTTTGTGGTGGGACCTTTTACAGACTCTACAGTATTAAAGCTGGAAGGAGATACAAACTCCTTATTTTACAGAAAGAGAAACAAGCCCAGAGCTGTTAAACGATTGGCTCAGGGTCACAGTGTCAGAATTGGGGAAAACCAGATCTCCTGAATGACTGTCTATTAAATCATACCCACATGACCTCCAGGACCATGCCGAATTGAAGTCAAAATTCCGTGTCCCATCCAATCTGTGAGTAGGAAATTCCAGGCCATCTTCCACGCAGTAGAAATTGCTTCTTAAAAGTGATTTACCATGAGGATATGTACACATGCGTGGAACTATGCAACCTTGAACAACTTCCCAAATCACTGTGGACCCCAGCTTTTTTATTTGGAAAGGGGGCTATTTACAACTCCTCTCCAAGGATTATTGTTAGGATTAAATGAATGAAAAGTAGCTAGAGCATCAGGTGCATGGTAGGTTCTTGCACCACCAGAAGAGAAATACTCTATAATGTTCAGTTTTGATGCTATGTATTTTATTGCAATAGGATTCTTAGAGTTTAGTTAACTTCTGTGGGTTTTCTCTTAGTAGTGCTCTGCCTGCCTGAAAAAAAGACAATGTGAGAGGGAAAAAAGCACTTACTAAGCCAAGAATTAGAAATCTACATTCTAATTCTAGCTCTGCTACCTGCCAGCTAATCCTGTGTAAATCATTTAGAGTCTGCGAGCATCGCATCGGTTTCCTCCTCTCCATAAGTCAATCGCAGGCTGTATTTTCCATGTCTGTCTTAGGATTGTTGTGAGGATCAAATGAAGTAATAGATGAGCAAGTGTTTTGACAATTAACTCAGTGGTCATGTCTTGAAGGGGTCAGCCATTGCTCATTTAATCTCTACTATACTCTGTATTGTAGATCTGGCTGTCTCCATTTGAAAGCGTGAGCTCAGAGAGCAGTGACTTGCTACAGCATTAACAGCCTCTGTACAGGACGACCAGGATTCAAAACCAAGCCTCCCGACTCTAAGTGCTTTGCTCACTATTACATTGAATCATATAAAATTGCCATTTTTGTAGGTCGCAAAAAATGAATGTTAGCAATTTCATAAGGTTTAACCGGATATAACACATCTGAACAAAGAACCACTGAAATTCAAGAAAGTAGAGCTCTTGAGTAGTAGTGTAGGCTCTGATTAGCACCATTCAGTATGGCTTTTTCCCTTCTACCAAGTAGAGGATCAGAAAGGGGTCATAAATTTCTCATTTTTTCTAAACCAGAATTGGCAGGACCCTTCTCTAGTGGAGCACAGTACAACAATGGTTTAGTCACAGCTCATGAATAGGAGGCAATCTCTATTAGTCTCACCACCCTCTGACCAGGGTCTTGATATGGTATTTAGTGTAAAATACCCACTCATTGTCTTATAGAAAATTGTGAATCCATGATGAACTTGAATTTAGGTGGAGACTGAGATACTGAATCACTTCTTTAGTAGTATAAAGTATATCTATAGCAAAATGTGCCTTTATAAAATTGACATTTTTTTAAACATTTTTGTCATGGAGTGCATGTACTTACCAGAGAGAAACAGTGAGAGAGGAAGTGAGAAATCACTCCCTGGATGGAATGGCCACACCGCAGTCCCTTCTCCTCCATTGTCTTCCTAGGATTTTGTGCACACATGCATGCATGCACACTGGTTTGATTTTTGAGCTGCCAGGTCCAGGACTTGAACTGCAGTTGGCTATGTGAGAGTCCAGCACCTTAGTCACTCCTAAAATTGATATTTTTAAAAAAGTAGATTTAGATTGGACTATTCATGAAAATTGCTCTATTTTGGCAGAGTAGGTTAAAGTATTTGCTCACAGTGTTCTGGGGGATCAGAGAATGACAGGAGGGGTGCCGGGATGGGGTTGGCCTAGCGTCACCAGGACAAGAGTCTTGATATTCTCATAGTGTGTGATATAAGATCGGATTATTGATTTCTGGAGAAAATGTACACAGAGGATCATGGCTATCTTGTCTAGATCCCAAAGGTGATATTACACCCCACGGTAAGGGTAGAGACTTTCTCTGCAGGTAATATATATTCCTACCATTAGTCATCCTGGAGCAGGGGAGAATAGAGGTTTAGACCAAGCCAGGGAGAATCTTCTATCTGGAGTTCAATGGTGAGTTAGGGGTCAAAATTCAAGGTGGGGAGAAGTCAGTCTGGATATTCCAGGGTTTCACTCATCTGACTACTGGCTTTTAGTGTAGAATTTAGAAAATTTCCTGCCAGAGTTGTATATATCTTATATCAAGATTTCAGTAAATTTTCACTAATCATTGCAGATTAGCTTCTATCAACAGATAAAGCAATGGGTTTATGAAGCACATATATTTTCTTTCACTTGTTTCTGAAATTCCTCTGAAATGACAGAAAAGGGATTTACCCAAAAGACAAAGACAAAGAGAGTAGAAAAGAACACAATGACAATTAAATTTTGGAGGTTGGACAGCAGTTGGATGAATGATAACTGAGTTAGCATCCCTGAGAATGTGTGGGAAATGAATGGAAAAACTGTGAAGTAATTGGAGTTATATTGAAGAACTTTTTGGAGGGTCAAAAATTGGAGTCACTGTGGAAGTGGGTGTGAAGGTGGGGGCTGATAAGAGAAAGATTTGTTGAAAGTCTATTTAAGAAGCAGTTAGAGATCCAGCTTCACTGGACTAGTCTCTCTCCACCCTGGGAGAAGATGGGAGAAGGTAAATCAGAAAGTCACTGAGGTGCACAGTTGACAGCAGATGTTTCATGTGAAAGCAGGAGGGGGTGTCCTTCAAGTGAATTCTCTTTTTTTTTATTTTTAAATTTTTTTTTTTGGAGAGATTTTTCTATAGGGCGCGTGCGCTCGCCAGACAGACAGAGAGAGACATAGAGACAGAAAGCGAGAAATCTCCCCCCCAGGGGGGATGGTCACGCTGCAGTCCCTTCTCGTCCATTCTCCTCTCGGGATCTTGGGCACGCATGCACACGCGCCCGGTGTGAGTTTTAAGCCACCAGGTCCGGGACGCGAACCGCGGTAGACTACGTGGGAGTCCAGCGACATAGCCATTACGCTAACTGCTGGTTCCCGTGAATTCTCTTCATGGTAAACCTCACTGCTCAATGTCTGCCCACTAGCTCAGAGCCTTCCATTGGCATTTTCAGCACCCTCTTTCACATATGAACAGCCCACCAAGGGTATCACACATGACAGAAGGGAGTCTATGGCATGAAAGCAATAGATAAGAGCAAATACACAAAGAAAATTAAAACAACTTGGTGAAAACAAAGATTATGCAGGTGCGAGAACTGATATTCTCAGGAACATAAGAGATATAAGAAAGGATTTATAGGACAAGGATACAATATTGTACTACAACAAATATAATATGTTCAGAGAAAAAACAAAAAGCTCTTGAGAATGAAAAATAATAGCAGAAGTAAAAACCTTGGAAAAATTGAAAGCAAGTTAGATTTTTAAGCAAATATCACAAGAAGTCGAAGAGATTCTAAATAGAAAACTGAAGGAAATTATATAATCTGTCTAGAACATTCAACAATGATAGGAGCTCTAGAAAAAAGAACAACAAAATTTTAGAGATGATATTAAAAAATAATTAGAACAAGGTTCACAGAAGTGAAGGACATGAGTTTCCAGCCTAAAGTGGCCCACATCAAAGCAATACTGCGAAATTTCAGAACCCTGGCAACAGTAAATACATGACATTCTTCCAGTGGAGGTTGGGGGTGAGTTCATATATGAAGAAATCAGGATGGCCTTGGACATACCCACAAGGATACCGAAAATTAAAAGACAATGGAGAAATGCCTTAAAATTTTTGAAGGAAAATGAATTTCAACATAGAATTCAATACCAAGCCAAACTATAAATTTAGAGTAAGAATAGAATAAGGTATTTTAGGTCCAAATCTCAAAAATGTTATCTTTTGGGGTCAGCAGGTGGCATGATGTTTAAGGTGGATGGATACAACATGGCAGACCCCGTGGTTTGAGTCCCAGACCCAAAGGCTTGAGAAACATGGTAGGTGCGTGTGTTTGTGTATGTGCTCAAAACCCCAGGAGGAGAATGGAGATTGCAAGGGATTGCAGCATGGGTATCCACCTCTAGGAAGTGGGTGCTTTCTCACTTTATCGCTCTCTCTCTCTCTTTCTCTCTATCTCTGGTGAGCAAAAAAATGCTATACAGCAAATTAAAAAAATTATCTTAGAAATAGTTTTTTTTTTCTTTTTTTTTGGAGAGGTTTTTGCTATAGGGTGCGTGCATTCGCCAGACAGACAGAGAGAGACAGAGAGATAGAAAGCGAGAAATCACCCCCCAGTAGGGATGGCCACGCCACAATCCCTTCTCCTCCATTCTCCTCTCGGGATCTTGGGCACGCACGCACACGCGCCCAGCGTAAGTTTAAGCCACTGGGTCCGGGACTCGAACCGTGGTCAACTACATGGGAGTCCAGTGACATAGCCATTATGCTAGCTGCTGGTCCCAGAAACAGGTTTTTTAGACAATTATATGTTACATTTAAACAAGTGACTAAATCCAGAAAGGGGAGGATACTGAACTCAAGAAATTGATGACCCATCATAGAAAAAAAGAAAGTCTAGGGCAATTATCATAGGCCATTCGGGCTGTTGTGAAAAAATATTGTACCATAGACTGCATGGCTTATAAGCAACATAAATTTCTCTCTGTCCATTCTGGAGGCTGTAAGTCTGAGCTCTAGGCACTGGCAGATTCAAATCTGATGAGGGCCCATTTCTGATTCACATATTTTTTCTATGTTCTCACTTGGCTTGGAGGATGAAAATCCTCCCCTTGGCCTCTTTTATAAGGGTACAATTCTGTTTATGAGGGTGCGGCCTCTCATAAATAGTCATCTTCCCAAAGGCCTCACCTTCTACCATTGCACTGGGGATTAAGATTTAGGGACCAGTAAATGGCATAACAGTTATGTCACTGAAGTCCCACATAGTCAACTATGGTTTGAGTTCCAGACTTGGTGGCTTAAAACTTAACACTGGGTGCGTATACACGCATGCTCAAAATTCTGAGAGGATAATGAAGGAGAAAGGATTGTGGCATGGCCATTCCCCCGGTGAGTGATTTCTCACTTTCTGTTTCTCTGTCTCTCTTTGTCAAGTACACATGCCCTATAACAAAAATCTTTCTAAAAAATGATTTCAATATACGGATCAGCGGAAACACAGACATTTAGACTGCAGCAGCAATGGTGAAGGGATTTCCTGACAATTGTGCCCCAGGTCCATATTGGAGCAGATGAGAAGACTAAGATTTTAAGATAGAATTGGTAGACCATCTAATGAGAGAATTTAGACAATTGGTGGAAAGCTTGAAGCTGAATAGTGATAATTACACAGAAAACTAGACAAATCTCAACAGGATGGAGAAACGAAGGAGAAGGAATTGCATAGTGACCATGCACCCCTGGAGAATGCTTTCACCCTCTTGTTCTCTCTTCCTGTCTCTCTCTGGCAAGTGCAGAGAGAAAAAATTGGTTTGGGCTAGTTGCAAGGCCTGGTGATTAAGGTAGCCAGATTCTACATGGCCTATAACATGGTTTAAGTCCCAAATAGTGCAAATGTTCATGTATGTTCAAAATTCTGATAGTATGGGGAAATATAGGAGAAACAATTGTGGTGTGACCATTCCCCATTGTGCGGTGCTTTCTCCCTTTCTTTCTATTTCTCTTTCTCTCTCTGGCAAAAATGAACAAACAAAACACTCACCTCAAAAAAAAAATAGGAAAAACAATTGTCTTAGTTTATTTGGGTGACTATAACAGAATACCACAGACTGGGTAACTTATCAGTGATAGAAGTGTATTCCTCACAGTTCTGAAGGCTGGGACATTCAAGGTTAAGGTGCCAGCAGATTTGATGTTTGGTTTCCAGTTCAAAGACAGCTATCTTTTTTCTGGTCCCCTCTGGAGCTTGTTTTTTCTTTTCTGTTCTTCTTCTTCTTCTTTTTTTTTTTTTTTTTTAGAGAGATTTTTGCTGTAGGGTATATATGCTCGCTGGAGAGACAGAGAAAGACAGAAAGTGAGAAATCATCTCCCAAAAGAGATGGCCATGCTACAATCCTTTCTCCTCTATTCTTGTCTTGGGATCTTGGACACACACACACATGCACCTGGTGTTAGTTTTTTTTTTTTTTAAGAATTGTTTTAACTTTCTTTCTCTCTCTCTCTCTCTCTCTCCCTCCCTCCCTCCCTCCCCCTTCCTTTCTCTCCCTCTCTCCCTCTCCCTCTCCCTCCCTCCCTTCCTTCCTTCCTTCCTTCCTTCCTTCCTTCCTTCCTTCCTTCCTTCCTTTCTTCATTCTTTCTTTCACCAGAGAGTAACAGAGCAAGAGCGAGAGAAAGAAAGCAAGCCACCAGGTCCAAGACTCAAACCTTGGTTGGCCATGTGGGAGTCCATTGCTCTTAACCACCATGCTATCTACCAGTCCCCTGGTGTCAGTTTTAAGCTACCAGGTCTAGGACTTGAACCATGGTCAACTACATGGGAGTCCAGTGACATGACCATTATACCATCTGCTGGTCTCTGGAGCTTGCTTTATAAGGGCACTAATTCCATTCATGATAACTTGGCCCTCATGAACTAGTCACCTCCCAAAGCCCACATCTCACAGCTCCATAGCTTTGGAGGTTAGGATTTAACATGAATTTTGGGAGGACACAAACATTTAGTCTGTAGTGAAAATCATTCCATAGCTCAGCTGAAAATAGCATTTATATATTCATAATAGTAAAGAAATGAGTGTTAACATAACTAAGTTTAAATATAACTATATCAAGAAGACAGCAAAATGGTAAAAAGTGTATGAGACAAGGAGTAAAGGTATAGGTGGGACTTAAAGAGAATAAAATATCCATCATCTATTATGGTAAATTAAATATCCATTAAATAAATGATACGTATTAATACAAATGTATTATTAATGTGAGAAATGTATATAATATGTATTATACATACAAGATGTAATGTAATACGATCGTATGTATACAAATATTAAATATGTATCTTCTATATGTGTGTGTGTGTGCATGTATGTGTGTGTGTATGTGTGTGTGTGTGAGTGTGTATTCAGGGGAAGTTGTAGGCCCATAAAGTCAAGCATAAGACAACAATGAGTCATTTGCCAAGTTGGGATATCTAGAAAAGGAGCCAGGGACCAAAAAAGTAGATTTCAGAATATATGAACAGTCTGTAAGACTTCTGGGAGATGATATGGAGAGAAAGCTACTTGAAGAATAAATTGCCGTGGTGTTTTGGACGGCAGGACTCAGAATGATACTCAAGGCTGCTATTGTTTGAGAATTAGGAAGGGAAGCCATGAAGGCTGGAGAGCAAGTGCACATCTGGGTCGTATGCTTATGTAACAAATGTTATCTAACAACTAACTACGTTATAAATTATACAACATACAAAGGGACTCCAAAAAGTTCATGAAAATATGCAATCAAACTAAGAGATTATTTTGGTACAAACTTTTGAAATTCACGCATAGTTATTTTTTTAAATAACACACATGTTCCAATTTTGAAGACCTTCACCTATTTATTGTTACAGTTTGAATGTTCACTCCCAAATCATGTTGAAATATAATTGCCATTGTAACTGATAAGAAGAGGTGAAAACTTTAAGAGGTGATTAGGCCATAAGGACTCTGTCTTCATGAACAGACTGATGCCCTTTGTCACCGAAATGGGTTCATTATTGTGCAAGTAAGATCTAAATAAAAGGGTGAGTTTAGCCTCCTTTCTCTCTCTTTCTAACCCACTTGTCTTCCACCTTGGGATGACATAACAAGAAGACCTTTACCAGATTCTAGAACCTTGATCTTAGACTTCCTGGCTTCCAGAACTATGCGGGAATATGTTTTTACTCTTTTAAAATGATCCAATCTTGAGTTATAGCAGCAAAAAATACACCAAAACATTTGTGTGTATAAATGATATTCCATAAGCAAATCCTTATGCCTCTAAGCTTGCCCACCTCACAATCATATTTCCCACCAAGACCACGGCCACCCAGTCCGTAGATGGCTATTGATAATTTTACTTATTGATATAGAAGAGCTTTTTGTTTTTCACTAATTAACCTCAAGACAGAGTGTGTCTATTTTATGTAAATGTTATTTAAATTCCAATCAACTTTTCTATTTTAGCATGGAGTTATTTATGCCAATGTGCTAAGATGCCACAGGATGAAAATCCACCCTAAGGAGACAGGGCCAATCTGCTTAGCTTTGGGAAAATGAGAGTTATATAGCCTTGAAAGTAGATGCCCAGGGGTTAGCTGTCCACTAGAATTGTAAACAGGCTCTAGCCTTCACCAAAATTTAACTAGTAAGACAGGAACATGTGTATGCTGAGGAGGCTGAAGGCAGCTTCTCCTCCCACAAGCCCTCTTTACATTCCAAATAAGAAAGGGAGAATTAAAGCAGCATGAAAATACAAAGCATTGACTCAAGGCATTATTTCTTTGATGCATTTATTTTCATATTCATATCATTGATCCTCATAATCTTTTTATCAATAGTATTAAAACTCCAAGTTTGGTTTTAGGAGACTTGAGCTCTATTCCTACTTCTGCCATTAACTGGCTGAGTTAGAGGACAATAAGCTGGACGTGTCCAGAAGTCCCTTTCATCTCTGATAGTCTATAAATGGTGTTCATGATATCATTTAAAACCCGAGAATTTGGGCTTAGAGATTAAGAGACTTGCTCGAGATCACACAACTAGAGATGAACAGCAGAGCAGACACTACAGTGTAGGTCTTTTATTTATTTATTTTGAGAGATTTTTCTATAGGGCACATGCAGTTGTTGGAGAGACAGAGAGACAGAAAGCAGAAATCACTTCCCAGAGGGGGATAGCCATGCTGTAATTCCTTTTCCTCCATTCTCCTCTTGAGATTTTGAACACACATGCACATGCACCTGGTGTGAGTTTAAGCCTCCAGGTCTGGGACTCGAACTGTGATCAACTACGTGAAAGTCTGGTGATGTAACCATTATGCCACCTGCTGGCTCCAAGTCAAGGTCTTTAACAACTGTTCCAGAACTTTTCTCATGGCACCAGAAGGAATGGAGTAAAAATCACACCCTGCACTCTCTTCTTTACCTTCTTGTAAAGTTAGAGAAAGAACTTGCTGTTATCCATGTCAAAGACAGTGTGCAAAGGTAGTAGCAGAAAGTGTTTATTTATCTATTCAATTTGTATTCATTAAAAAACAGATACTGACTATATATAATGATTTGGTTAGCATTCCAGGCCCACCTCTTGGCTCACCGTCTAGCTAGATAGACAGCAAAATAAATAGTGTGATAAAGGGAAGCACAGGTTACTGAAAGTGCTGGATTTCTTGACCTCTCTCTCAGGGAATAATTTGTTCACTGATCCTTGGCAAGAAAACCATGAGCAGTGAGCATAAAAAAGGGTAGCTCCAAAGACCTCCTTCTGACCCAGGCTGCTCTGTGGGTGCCCTTTGGGTTAACTCTGAGAGGTTCCCCAATGCATTCCGCACATCGAGGTGTTTCTCAGATAATAGTGTGGTCCTGACAGGCAAAGAGTTCTGTTCTTTTTGGGCCACAGAGAAAAAGCCCAATTTTCTAGAGCCAGTGTGTATCAGTCAAGATATGCTAGATTATGCTGTCATAACAGCCCCCAAATATCAGTGGCTTAATACAACAAAAGTTTCTCTCATGAGAATTGGTCAGGTATTGTGTTCATTGTAGTCATCAGAGACTGAGACTGGTGGGTGCTCCATTTCTACACATTCTTTCACAATTCTGAAAGCAGGGAAAATGGGATATGGTAATATACACATGAGCCATTTGACTTTTAGAAAATAATGGGAGATTAAATTTCTCCTGGATAAGGTGGCTAATTTAATTGGTTAAGCCGACCTGGCATGGTAGTCCTTTGGTTGACATGATTTGTGTGTGGCATGCAGGGGAGCTGGTAGTTCCCATGAACTGCATTCATTCATTCATTCATTTGTTTATTTATTTATAGAGAGAGGTTTTTTTGATATTGGGTATGTGAGCTTGCCAGAGGGAGACAGAGAGACAGAAAGTGAAAAACCACCCCCTGGGGTAATGGCCATGCCACAATCCCTTCTTCTCTACTCTCCTCTCGGGATCTTGGGCATGTACACACATATGCCTGACATGAGTTTTAAGCGGCCAGGTCTGGGACTTGAGCTGCGGTCGACTGTATGGGAGTTCAGTGACATAACCATTATGTCATCATCTGTTGGTCCTTCCCATGAACTTCTTAAAGACTTCCACTTGTAACAGTACACCATGCTGGGACCAGCAGTTGGCGTAATGGTTATGTCGCTGGACTCCCATGTAGTCGGCCGCGGTTCGCGTCCCGGACCTGGTGGCTTAAAACTCACGCCGAGCGCATGTGTGCGTGCATGCCCAAGATCCCGAGAGGAGAATGGAGGAGAAGGGATTGCGGCGTGGCCATCCCCTCTGGGGGGTGATTTCTCGCTTTCTATCTCTCTACCTCTCTCTGTCTGGCGAGCGCACGTGCCCTATAGCAAAAACCTCTAAAAAAATATACACCATGCTTCTCACATTTCACTGGCTAGAGGAAGTCATGAGATCTTGCAACTTCTAAGGGAGAAGAAAATGCAATTCTGAGTGCAGGGAAAGAGAGGAGAACTTGGATATCTATAAATATTCCTAAAACTAGCAGTATTTGAGAGTCAACAGCAGAGTCCTCATCTTTTGGGATTTTACACTAGCCTATAAGCTCCTGAGAGGCAAGGATTGTACTTTCTGCCTATCTGTATTCCAAAGACCCAGCTCTCAATAAATATCTGTTGAATGAATTAATAAATGAAAAGACAAAAAAAAATCCTTCCCAGTGGTGACCTGGGAAAGTCTATATATCACTTTTCATATTTTAAAATTAAGCTTTAGGACCTGAGCTCCAAATAGGTTTACTCTCTTCTATCAGTTAGAAAGACACCCTAAAGGCTTGCCCAGTCCTGCTAGGAGGTACAAACTCAGGCAACTGTATTTTGAGCCTCACTGATGAATTTTGGGAATAAAGCCAATACAGCCCCTTGTATATGAGTCTAAGGGATAGGCCAGGGGAAAAGTGGGCAAGCAACCAAGCAACTTCCGAATGGGTGAAATGGTTCCTAGAGCATGGCCCCAGAAGGGCAACAAGGGGCCTGAATTATACTCCCCCAAACACTGATGAAAGGCAGTGGCAAAATCTGCTGAGACCAGAGCCTTGGCTCTGTTTGAATAGATGCCCTTCGAAAGGCTCCCAGAAGGGCCTACTCTGTTTTCCAATATAGCAATGCCAATGCCAAGTTTCTGGGTCTAGAGTAAAGGCCACAAAATCAAATAATATAGCTACAAATTTAGAAGACAGCTAAGTCTCTGGATGACTACTGGAGCACATATATAGCAGCTATGTCAGTTGCCAGAACAAGATGGAGGACAAACAGGCTGTAATCTGATATGCTACTCATTTATTACTGTCCTTCATGTTCCAGCATCTGACAGTGATCTTTATCTTTGTTGTGCTACTGTAGACAAAAAGATTAGTGCATGACTATGGGGGTGTATGAAACAAGACTGACAAAAGCTTGTGGCTCAGAGGAAAGAAGAATGTTGGCTCAGTGCTGTGTGTATAAGTGCAAACCTGAGGATGCAGCACAGAAGCCAGGAGGGGGTGTTTTCCTTTGATGGTGTTAGTGGTGCAGGTGGTGGGGGGCACATGTGGGACAGTCAATGCATGGCCTTTTCTCTGAGAGGAATGTAGGGCCACCCCAGTGACTCAATGCTGGGATAATTTATGATCATCCATTGGCTGCTACCAGGATCTGCGACCTTGGCCAGTGGAATTATCCCCTGTGTTTGCATGTAGGCTGGCTGTGCACCTTGCAGGCATTGGCCAATTATAGTATGTGAGTCTCAAGTGTGATGGAATTATTTGGAGTGGTAAGAGAATCAAGGTGGTGCACAGAGGTGTGTGTAGTCACAGGACTTGGGCTCTTTCTCAAACTGGGTCCAAAGGTTCTAGAACTCTGTAATCTGAAGCTGTTGTACATCTCCCCAGGTGGCATCCTCAATTTTTTATACAACAGGCTTGGCAGACTTCTTGGGTAGATGTCCATTCCTATTCCAGATGCCTGGGGGTTAGGGGGTGAAGATATAAACCTGACATTACATCACTGCAGAGCAGCTGCCTATGACTGAGAAGTTACCTTCAAAATTCTACCTGATACTACCAAAGCAGTATTAGCTGCTTAATTTTATAAGCCATCTGACTTCCAGAAAATAAGGAGAGTTTCAATTTCTTCAATTACATTGACCTCGCATGATACTCTTTTGCCTGGTGTGATTGTGTGTGGTGTATAGGAGACCTAGTAGTTCCCCTCAACCCCAACTTGGGGGCAGAGGGTATCTTTGATGGTGCTAGGTGAAGAACTCACAGGAAGAGTGTATTAGTTTCCACAAGCTACTTAACAAGGACTATAATCTGGGTGGCTTTAAACAACAGAAATGTATTCTTCTACAGGTCTAGAGATTACAAGTCCAAGATTAGGGTATTAGCAGGGCCATGCTTTCTGTGAAACTCTGGGTAGAATCTTTTCTTGACTCTTCCTGGCTTCTGGTTCAGTCCTGGTACACTTCAATCTCTGTCTCTGTGATCACACGGCTTCTCCCTGTGTGTGTATCTGTTTGGATGGCATTTTCTTCTTCCTATAAGGATACTAATTTGATTAGTTCACTCCCTAATGACCTCATATTAATTTGTTTACATCTGCAAAGACCTTATTTCCAAATAAGGTCATATTCACAGGCACCGGTGGGTAGACCACCAGTATCTTTTGGGGGTATACAATTTAGCACCTAACTGAGTGTAATGGCAGCAAGGGGCAAAGAGACTCTAAGCTTCCAGGTGGATCTTCAAAACTGGTGACACAGTTGAGCTTCAGCGTCCGTACACTCATTCAGCAGTATGACTGGTCAGCCAAGAGATGACAGCAGCTCTCACTGGGCCAAGAGGACAAAAAATGGAGCATGTAATCTGTGGACCCTAGTAATGCCTGTGTATGAGCTAGAGCACAGTGTAGGGGTGGAGGGTGTCCCTTGTGCCCAGATGACTGATAACACGAAGCTCCTAAATATTGCCACCTTAGATCTTTCTTGAGAAAAGGGAAGGAGAGGGGCAAGGAAGGGGAAATACTGACTGTTAGATGATCTTTACCCTAAAGGGATGAAATTGAGTTGAAAGAAACTTTGAAACCAGAAGATGCTGAATTACTGTCAGTTGGTAAATTTAAATTCTCTCATCCTCTCCCTACACCTCCATCATCAGGAATAGAATCTGAAAGTAGAAAATAAAGCTCTCTCCATATACATCCACCCCCACCTGAATCATATTTTGATCTCCCTCAAAGTATTAAACAAATATTTACTGCCGACGTGTGCCAGACATTGCTGAGGATAGAGTGGTGAACAAGACCTGCTTGATCTCGGCTCCTATGGAGCCAGCTGTCTTCCTCAGTGCAAGCTCGCCATCCCCATGCATCCTGTAAGTGGCTTCAGAGGGTCTCACTGCCCCCTTACCCCACCATCACATAGCTTGAGCTTTTAGAGACAGGCTTACCGTCTGCTTCCATTCATAGCACAGTTTAGCACAGTTCAGTAACAAATGTAGATGTCACGAGCGTAGGAATTTCCAAAGCGTGTTGGTCACTAAGTGGATGTTTGATTTTCTCTCATCTTTTTAGTATTCATACTACTTTTAGGAAGACAGCTTCCTCCTGTCACTCTAGCCACCCTTCTTCCTGGAGTTACTAATGTAGTGCCACCCACTCAAATCATATTTTTGAGTGCTGTTATAACTCCTGTAGGTTACACCAATGGGACACCAAATCCTTGATTCTAGCTTCTAAATCTGTCTCAAATCTGTATCCTCCTGGCCATTCCCACTGATACTGCCTCAATAGCCTCCTACGGGCACTTCTTCCCATCATTTTCTCTACTAAAATTCACTGTCCCTGCTGCTATTAGAATGCTCTTTTTAAAAGTGAAAAGTCTGACCATATTCCTGTTTTTAGAAACATTTAATGGCCCCTTTTGCTTACAGGGTAAAATCTTATCTTTTCATCATTTGTCAGCCCCTGTGGAAACCCCATGGTAGACAAACGAAAATCGTACAGCACTCCATGTCAAACTGCTTTGTCTTCAGAGTGCTGTGCTTGGCTTTCCTACCCTACTGTGTCCCAGAAATTCCCATTTGTTCTTACTTCCTTTATTTTAATGTGCCAGAGAATTGCCAAGGACCCCCCTTTCAGACCAGTCAGTGACATGGTGATTAAAGTGCTGGATCCCACATGGCTGACAGCACAGTTGAGAACTGGACTGTATGTGAATGTGTGTGCGCTCAAAATCCAAAGAGAATGGAGGAAAAGGGATTGTGGTATGGGCATCCCCCTCGGGGTACTTTCTCACTTTCTGTCTCTTTCACTCTGTCTCTCTCAGCAAGTTCACATGCCCTATAGCAAATTTTAAAAAGAAGAACCTCCTTTTTAGGTTCCCAAAGCAACTCATGTGATCAGAGAACTCACCGTACTGAAGGGCATATTTATTAGTGTATGTCTCACATTTGACATCCATTCCTTCATTTTTTTCATTGAATTAATATTTGCTGAGCATCTACTATGTGTTAGGCATTGGAAAGAGCGGAATTCTAGCCTTTAAGAAGCTAATATTTTAGTGAAAGAGATACATAATCAATTTATAGTGCACAATAGATAAGTGAACATTTTATGTTTGCTATAGTCTGAATGTTTGCATATGCCCTAAATTCATACGTTAAAACCTAATCCCTGATACGGTATTAAGAAGTGGGGCTGTTAGGAGGCAATTAGCTCATGAGAGTGAACCCCTGGTGAATGAGATCAGTATCCTTATGAAAGAAGCCTAAGAGAACTTGCTTGCCCCTTCCACCACATGAACACAAGTGAGAAGGCCTCATCTACGAGACTGAAATTGGGTCCTCACTATAGACTGAATCTGTCGAGGCCTTTATTTTGGACTTCTAGAACTATAAGAAATAACTTTCTGTTGTGTATAAGTTACCGAGGCTAAGGTGTTTGTTATAGCGGCCCAAATGAAGACAGGGTTTTTTCCATTTTATGTTCTTGGTGCCTGGCAAATGCTTGGCACATACTTGTTCCTCACTAATGTTTGTGAATGAACAAGTCAATGACTGAAGCAGAATGCTATGGTACTTGGCTGTGTGAGTATATAGAGAAACCCCTTTGGTTGTTGTTTACTTTTGATTCATCTGAAATGATCTCCTTCTTCAAAATGCTCTTCCTTCTTCCCTAGTAGAACTCTCATATTCCTAAGAAGGCTCTTTATCAGTCTCTCTTTATTTTCCCTTCCCTTGTGTCTCATTCTTTTGTCATTGTCCTTTCTCCTTCTGACATTCACTGACTGAGAAATTTCTCATTCTTCTCCAGACAAAGAAAACTGTTGGCTTTTCTGGAGGAAAGGTGTCTCTCGTGGCCCTTTCCCCTCCTATTTTGTGAGGACTGTATATTCCTCATTATCTCAGACAATATCCTCACAACCAAGGTAGGACAATGAGTCAAGCCGCTCTCATATAACAGAACTGCATTAATTTTTGTTTCCCTAAAAAGCTCAGAGAAGGCAAATATAGTACTCATGTAGAGTCTTACATGTCACCCCAGATGGAAACCCTCATGGATTTATGTGCATGACAGCACATAGCCATGTGGAGTTACCCCAAGAGGCATTATGGTCCCGAGTCCCTAAGACACTACATGTATAGTCTGCCTAAACCTCCTTTCCTGCGTTATCATAGATGTCTCTGCAGCCTTCCAGGCACCTTGGTCTGCCTTCTCCACTTCAGGCCATCCCTGAACCCTCTCATTGTTTTCTCTCCCTATTCTTGTGCCAATAGCACGTCTTTTTAAAAAAATATTTTAACTGGGACCAGCAGTTAGCGTAATGGCTATGTTGCTGGACTCTCATGTAGTCGACCACGGTTTGAGTCCTGGATCCAGTGACTTAAACTCACACCGGGCGCATGTGAGTGCGTGCCTAGGATCCCGAGAAGAGAATGGAGGAGAAGGGATTGCAGCATGGCCATCCTCCCTGGGGGGTGATTTCTCGCTTTCTGTCTCTGTGTCTCTGTCTTTCTGGTGAGTGCATGTGCCCTATAGCAAAAAACCTCTCCCAAAAAATATTTTAACTAATTTTATACATTCAATCAGTATACATCACTTAGCTTGTAAAGTGAATTGACCCAACATGTATATTTTATGATGGTTCGGTTCAGGATACTATACATGTTATCATGAACAGATAGTAATCCATTTCTGTGTCCCATAAATATCTTGACTCTATTTTTCTCTTTAATTTATTTTTTCATACTCTCCCCCATTCTCCAACCTTTTTTCAACATTGTCTTCAGTATCCCTAACCATTTTCCATGCTTCTATATCCTCTAGTTTTTCAGTTTCCACCATAGAGTGTGGATAGTCAGTATGTTAAGTGGAGACATCAAATGTCTCTCTTTCATACCCTGGTTTGCTTTACTTAGCAGTACATCTTCCATAATTGTCCACTCTCTATCAAATGCCAGGATATTGCTGGTTTTTTTTTTTATTTGTTTGTTTGTTTTTTGTTTTAGTGACTGAGTAGTATTCCATAGAGAATGTATACCACACTTTTTCAATCCATTAATCTGTTTGTGGACATCTGGGTTGTTTCCATGTCTTAGCAATTGTGAAAAATGCTACAATAAACATGGATGTGCAAGCACTTTTCTGACTGAGTGTTCTCCTATCCTTTGTGTAGATACCCAGGAGCGGAATTGCTGTCATATGGTAGTTCTATTTGCAGATCTTTGAGGAACCTTCATATTGTTCTACACAGTAGGTGGATCAATTCACATTCTCACCATCTGTGTAGGAGAGTTCTGTTTTCACCACAGCCTTGTCAGCACTTTTATTTATTTATTTATTAAAAAAAAATTTGGGGGGACCAGCAGTTAGCATAATGGCTATGTCGCTGGACTCCCATGTAGTCAACCGTGGTTCAAGTCCTTAAAACTCACGCCGGGCGCGTGTGCATGCATGCCCAAGATCTCGAGAGGATAATGGAGGAGAAGGGATTGCGGCGTGACCATCCCCCCTGGGGGGTGATTTCTCGCTTTCTGTTTCTCTGTCTCTCTCTGTCTGTCTGGCGAGCGCATGCGCCCTATAGCAAAAACCTCTCCCCCCAAAAAAATTTTGGGAGAGGTTTTTGCTATAGGGCGCGTGCGCTCGCCAGAAAGACCAGGAGAGACAGAGAGACAGAAAGTGAGAAATCGCCGCCCCCCCGCAGGGGGGATGGCCACACCGCAATCCCTTCTCCTTTCTCCTCTTGGAATCTTAGGCATGCAGGCACACATGCCTGGTGTGAATTTAAGCCATCGGGTCTGAGACTCGAACTGTGGTCAACTACATGGGAGTCCAGCAACATAGCCATTATGCTAACTGCTGGCTCCTATTTTTTTAATCTTTGCCATTCTGGACTGCTGTCAAGTGGTATCGCACTGTGTGTGGTTTTTGTTTTTGTTTTTGTTTTGAGAGTTTTTTTGCTTCAGGGCGCGTGTGCTCGCCAGAAAGACAGAGAGAGACAGAGAGACAGAAAGTGAGAAATCACCCCCCAGGGGGGACGACCACGCCACAATCCCTTCTCCATTCTCTTCTCGGGATCTTGGGCACATACGCACACGTGCCTGGTGTGAGTTTAAGCCACCGGGTCCTGGACTTGAACTGCGGTCGACTACATGGGAGTCCAGCAACATAGCCATTATGCCAACTGCTGGTCCCTGTCACTGTGGTTTTTTTTAAATTTTGTTTTGTTTTGTTTTTTGTTTTGAGCGGTTTTTGCTATAGCATGCATGCGCTTGCCAGAAAGACACAGAGACAGAAAATGAGAAATCACCCCTGTGGGGGCTGACCATGCCGCAATCCCTTCTCCATTCTGCTCTTGGGATCTTGGGCACGTATGCACATGCACCTGGCATGAGTTTAAGACACCAGATCCAGGATTTGAACCGCAGTCGACTACATGGGAGTCCAGCGACATAGCCATTATGCCAACTGCTGATCCCTCTCATTGTGGTTTTAATCTGTATCTCCCTTAGGATGAGGGATGTTGAGTATTTTTTCATATGCTTTTTGGCTATTTGTATGTCTTCTCTAGAGGGTTGCTTGTTCAGTTAATTTCCCCATTTTTTTAATTGGGTTGATCATTTTTTCTTTTTTGGGCAAGCCACTTGAGTTCCCTGTGTGTTCTGGTTATAAGTTCCTTATCTGAGACATAGTTTACAAAATTATTTTCCCATTCTGAGGGTTGTTGATTCAAACAATTACTATGTCTCTTGCTGTTCAGAAACTTCTTAATCTGATTTAATCCCACTTGTTTATTTTTGGGATTATTCCCAATAATTAATGTGTTGTAGATTATCCCTCCTTTTAGATCTAGCAGTCTTTCCTTTACAAATTTGGGTGCTCCTGAGTTGGATGCATAGGTATTTATAAGTGTTATATCTTCTTGATGAATTAGCCCTTTTACTACTATATAATGCCTTTCTTTTTTTTTTTTTTTGGGTTCTGGTTGCTTGGAATACCTTTTTCCAGCCCTTCATTTTTGAGTTATCTGTATCTTTATCCATGAGGTGTGTTTCTTGCAGGCAGCAGATAGAGGGTTTCTTTATTATTATTATTATTATTATTATTATTATTTTAATCTATTCAGCTTGTCTGTGTCTCTTGATTGGAGAATTTAATCCATTAACATTCAACGTTACAATCAATACTTCTGGACTTGTTCCCCCATTAAATTGACCATTTTCTTAGTTCTTTCCCCACCCTTTAGTTCTTTCTGTCTGCCTTTAGTTTTCCTGCTATAGCACTTCCTTCAGAACTTCTTGATGATCTGTTCTGGTGTTGGTAAATTCTTTCAGGTTTTGTTTATCTGAGAATATTTTTTATCTTTTCTTCTCATTTGAAGGATAATCTTGCTGGGTAATAGTGATCTTGGTTTAAATTGTTTTGAATTTAAGACTTTGAATATATTTTCCCATTCTTTCCTTGCTTGCATCATTTCCTCTGAGAGATCTGATGTTAGCCTGATGGGATAACCTTTGTAAGTAACTTGACATTTCTCTCTTGCCAATTTTAGTTTCTTGTCTTTATCTGTGGTTTGGTTCATCTGGCTATGATGTGCCTTGGAAAAAATCTTCTTGGGTTGCTTTTATATGGGGTCCTGCCAATAGCACTTTTTATTTTTCTACATCTCTATTAAAGATAAAATCCACATTTATATGGTAGATTTTAACTCATACTCTTAACTGAACTCTGTCACCTACTATTTGTCAAAAGTTAACTATGCACATCACCAGCTTGACCCTGTACTTTCCTGTGGGGCCCCTAGTCACTGTAATCACCCATACTATGGAGATTCTACACTGAAGGTAGGACACAATTTTACGACCTTTTCCTCTTAGGTGGGCCCATGACTTTTCCTAAGACATAGACTAATAAGTAGTGACTCCAGAAGCTTCCAGATATGAGTTGACAAAAGTGGACATGGACAGTCCTTTAAGAAGTGACCTGTGGCTGGGCCAGCAGGTGGTGTGGTCATTAAGGTGCTGAATTTCCACATGGCCAATTACAGTTTAGTCCCAAACCCAGTGGCTTGAAATCACATCTAGTATATGTGCATATGTGTCCAAAATCCCAAAAGAAGAATTGAGGAGAAGGGATTGAAGTGTGGCCATCCTCCTTGGAGGATGATTTTTCATTTTTCTCTCTCTGTCGCTTTCCAGCAAGTGCATGTGCCCTACAGCAGAAACAAAAACAAAAGCACAAACAAAACAAAACAAAACAAAGCAAAAAAGGCCTATTGCTAAATCTAATGCAAATATAATGCTCCCACAGGCATCTTGACTGTTGGGATAGACTAGAATCTGTTGTGGTAACAAACATCTTCCAAATTTCAGTGGCTTACAATAACAAAAGTTGCTTTTCTTTTCTTTTCTTAAGATTTTTGTTATAGGGTGCGTGCTCTCGCCTGAGCAACAAAGACAGAGAGACAGAAAGTGAGAAATCACTCCCCTCCCCCGGAAGATGGCCATGTCACAATCCCTTCTCCTCCATTCTCCTCTTGGGATTTTGAGCACACATGCACACATGCCTGGCATGAGTTTTAAGTCTCTGGGTCCAGGACTCAAATTGTGGTTGATTATGTGGGAGTTTTTTTTTTTTTTTTTTTTTTCATCCTGCTTTTCCACTAAGTTTGACCACACTGTGCCCCATATCTCTACTCTAGGTTTCAGGCCACCTGAATAGCCTCTGGCTAACCATTGCAAATCTCATGAAAGAGGATAAAAGATCATGATGAAGCATAGCTAACTGTTGAAGCAGTAGTATGGATATATAGAGGCTAAATAAGTGACTGAAATAATTGAATGAATGACTTAATGGAGAGACCTTTCAAGGACAATAATATTAACAGGAAGTGTCCTTACATTTAAAGTCCCAAAAAAGCTAAAACAAGAATTCACTCTTATGGAAACTTCTATTGTATCTAAGATTTTTGTCTTTGGTGTTCTGCAGTTTCAGTATTACTTATGTACGGTGTGGATTTATAATTATTTATCCTGTCTGGGATACATTGTACTTCCTGAATCTGTGGATTCATGCCTTTTAGCAGTTCCAGAAAATCCTTAGGCATTATCTCTTTAAATATCACCCCCCTTTCATTCTTTCTATTCTCTCCCTTTGGAACTTTGATTAGATGTATATTAAATTCCTTTTCCCTATTCCATATTACTTAAACTCTCATATTTCCCATTTCCTTAACTCTCTCTGGTGTTTTATAGATGATTTTTTTCAGCACTGGTTTATGGTTTACTAATTATGCCTTTAGATATGTATAATCTACTGTTCAACAAATCCTTTGGGCCTTTTAATTTTTCAGAAATGATATTTTTCATGTTTGAAGTTCCATTTTATTTCTCTTTTCAGTGGTAGTTTCTCATAGCATGCTTAACTTTGTGATTCTATCTTTTATTCCTGTAAACATTTCATGCATAGCTGTTCCACAGTCAGTATTTGATAATTCAATGTTGAGAGTCCTTGGGGTATGTATTAGTCAGGGTTCTTAAGGGAGGCAGAACCAACAGAATATGTGTAGATACGTAAGAGGGGATTTATTGGGAGAACGGGCTCCAATGATTATGGCAGCTGAGAAATCTCATAACAAGCCATATAAAGACTAGGATTCCCAGGTTGATATACAAGTCCAGAGGCCTCAGAAACAAGGAAACTGTGGATGTAACTTATAGTCTAAGGCCAAAAGCCTGAGATCCTGTATGGGACAGATAGTACTGGTGCGAACCCCAAAGTCTGAAGGCAGGAGAGCCTTGAGTTTTGACGCCCAAGGCAACAGAAGTCTATGTTATTTTCTTTTAAGAAGACCCATTTGTCTCCTGTATTTGTTCTCTTTTGGCCCCCTGTTACTGGATGGTGCCCATCCACCTTGAGGGCAGATCTCCCCTACCTGGTCTACTCAGACTCACATGTTTATCTTATCTGGAAACACCTCACAAACACACCAAGAATAATGCTTTATCAGGTTTCTAGTATTCCTTAATCCAGTCAAGTTGATACACAAAATGAACCATCAGAGGGTATAAATGTATTATTTGTTGTTTCACCTAAAGGTGGAGCGACAAGCAGAATTTCCTATGAATATTTTCTGAGTTCTCTGAGTTGTCTAGTAATGAGGAAGCAGGAACCAATGTTACAAATTCTCCCAGCCTGAAGGGCTACAATTTCCCATGAGACCAGGAGTTACTTCATTCCTTGTCCAATCCAGAGAGGTGCCCCTGGAACTCAACTTGTAAGGAACTAGTGTGTCCCAGGAACTGCAGCTGCTAGGTAGTTGGTATTTCCTAGAATATTCCGAAGCAGGTCGTGCCTTGACTCCTTGCTGCGTTAACTTGACTCCTTGGCCCTTGTATACAATTTTCTTTTTTTAAAAGACAGAGATTTTTGCTATAAGCACATATGCTCACCAGCCAGAAAGACAGAGACAGAGAGAGAGAGAAAGTGAGAAATAACCCCACTCCCAGGGCGGAGGGGCATTGCCACACTATAATCCTTTCTCTTTCATTCTCCTCTTGGGATTTTTGGCCATGTATGGACACATGCCTGGCATGAGTTTCAAACCTCTGGGTCCAGGACTTGAACTGTGGTTGGCCATGTGGGATTCTAGAGCCTTAAGCATTACGCCACCTGCTGGCCCTGTATCCAAGATTCTTATATCACTAGAGAGGAGATTATTTGTTCTTATACTTTCCCATTCCCTGAAAAACAAAAAAGTAGGAGCAGTAAATAGCATTCTCCAGACCCACAGTGAACCCAACTTTGCCTCGGTCCAAGCATGTGCCTTTTTGGGATGTTGAGAGTGTAGAAAACTCATGCCTTTCTGCATATAGCAAAGGGATCTACCTGACCTTTGTTTTATATGGTCCTGGCTCAGTTGGGCTTTTGGTTGTGAGCTCATTTTTGCTTGCTCTTAGCTGGTAAGAATCCAGAGGGTCTAAGTCAGAGATACTTCTCCCAGAGAGGATTTGCAACTACTACAGCTGGAAGGCAAGTCCTCCTACTGATCTCTGACCTTGTTAGTTCTCTTCAGGGACCTGAAAGTGTCTCAGGTTTAATTTCTCCATTTTCCTGTTGCATAGTATTAATATCCTGATAGCCGTGATATTCAATTTTATTCTTAGGGGATAATCACTTTCCCATTTGTTTATAGCTCTCTGCTCCTAGAAACCAGCTTACTTTTTTTGGGGTAATCAGGGAGAATTGGTGTGACTGTCTTGGAATTTTTTTTTTCCGTGTGTGTGGGTTCATTAATGTATTTATAAAGTGTGTTATTCAGGATGTAATGGTTTGATAGAAGAAGGGTCTTTATGGGGTATTTAATCAGCCATATTGCAGGAAATGGATTTTTCTACATATCTGTCTCCCCTACTAGACCATGAGTTTGTAAAGAACAAAACATGCCTGTCTAGCACCTGGCACAGTGCCTAGGTTATGATAGGCCCTCAAACAATATTAAAAGAATATATGACGTAACAATACTTTGCTCCCTCTTCTCCGGTACACATAATATATACTCCTTAGACTGAATGTTGTCTTTGGAATTTATTTTCTGAATTTATACTTTTATGAAGGAAAGAGAGAAAAGACTAATTGAGGTTTGTTTCAGTTCTAAATGATCACTCCTAGCCTGTCACCAAACTTCCCACACCCTGGGAGCAGAAGATGACAGTTACTACTATGAAGTAAGAGGTGGGAGAGAATGTAAGGTGAAGTGTAGTCTGCTCAGGTACTTGGGAATCGTTGGGGATGCAACTGGTATATACATTTTAAATACTTATATTACTCATATTTACCACTGTAATTATCCTGAGTTCCCTGCAGTTTTCTAGTCTGGACATTGCGATCTGTCCTATATTTGTTGTTCCCTAGCAAAATAAGGATTCCCTGTAACTAAGTTGCAGGAATTGGCAAAGTTCCAAGGTGATATTACTGCCAGGCTAATAGTGCTTAATAATCAATTAGGCTTATTTGTTAGAATTATTAACTCTTTCCCACAGTGCCACCTGCTATCAGTCACACAATGGCAGACAGATGTTTTCCAGATGTTCCCAACGTTATCTTGTGGGGGTTCTACATTCTAATCAAGCACACTGTGAAGATGCCTGAGGTGGGAGACAGGGGCTGGGGGTGGGAAGATGGTTAGAACAAAGGATGAGCACACATTTTCAAAAGAGAAGTCACGTAAGCCAGGTCTGTTGTTAATTAACGTTGAGTTTGTCAAGAACACAGAGTCCAGGCAGTGGCCGACAGACGGAGCACCCCATCTGTGACTAGCTCTGGCCAGGGAGGGGCCGGTGACAGAGAGACGCGTTCCCTCCTGGTGCCTGGGAAGTGCATTCCGCCTGCGTAGGGTGGAATGGTGGTGGGCTCCATGGCGACTAGATGCGCTGCTCCAGTTGTCTGGGAAGTGGCCACTGTGAGCTTCTGGGTGAGTCACAGTCACATTACATCACTGGTGTGGAGACAAAGTCTAGCTTTTCTAGAATATGAAAACTGAAGCGCTTACTGCAGATCTTGGATCCATCACAGCTTGTGATCAAACCACTCTGTACCAGGGATCTGACCTATTAAGGCAACTCCACAGCCCAGATGGGGGCCCTGGCTTTGCCTTTTGGTTGGTGGAGCCCACGCATCAGCTAGGGGCAGACAGGGCTGTGCTGCATCATTACCACAATCCACCGTAATCACAGCCCAGAGGCTGCCTTTCTGGGGGAGGTTCCCCTTCCTTGCTCCTGATGGAAGCAGATGGAGAGTGGGAGGAACAAACATCGCAGGCAGCCGCTGAGCCTGGATGCTGGACGTTTGTAGTAATTATCATAATATGATAAAATTGTCACCAGTTAGTGAGGGCTTTCCAGGCACATGATTAACACTCACAGAGACCCTATTAGTATTGTGTCATCATTATTCCCATTTTATAGATGCAGACACAAGTCTGGAGAGTTTATGTCTATATTTAGGTCATACAATTGCCAAAAGATATACAGTCCAATTCCAACCTGGCTGCTTGATTCCTAATTGTGCCGTCATTTTCTTGTTGGACAAAACCTCACCATTCTTTTCTTTTCTTTCCTTTTCCTTTTCCTTTTATGCATGTTTGACCACATGTGTGTGCACATGAGAGAGAAGGAGAGAGAGAAAGAGGCAGAGATATGAGCACCCTCCACAGGATCTGGTTATACTATGCTTCCCTTCCTCCAGTCCTCCAGCCCAGCTGGACCTTGGCACTCATGAATGCCCACCTGGATTTCAGCCAGGCTGAGGATTTGAACCAGGGCCATCATGTGAGATTCAGCTTTCCTTGAACAGTGCGTTACTGTTGTGCCATGGAACTGGCCCCTAAATGCACCATTCTTGACCCTAAGCTTGTTTTATTTTATTTATTTATTATTATTTTAGTGATTGTGGTGTTGTCAAGAGGTTTAATGTAATATTTTTGGTAAGGAGTATTATTAAATCCAATTTTTTTACATGGTGTAGTTAAGCGACAAGGAATTTTCTTAAGCTAAGATCTGTGGGTCAATCTAGGTAAGTTCTGGAAAATATAGGAAGAGGCATGTTTATAGAAGGCACATATATTTTTTAGGGGTTAGACTAAAGAAATAACACCCATACACACCCCCATACACACTTGCTCTCTTTGTGAATGAATGACTTATAGTATTTGTCTTGGCTGCAGGGGAGCAAGATGATCTCTGGAAGCTGAGGGTTCAAGCACAAGAGAACTACAGTGTCAGGAGGAGTACAGGAAGTTGTCTAGTTTGAAGACAAAGCCCCTGCCCCTAGGGCTCCCTCTAGGCTCTCCCAGGAGGAGCTCAACTCCTCAGTTTCCTGGGTGGGAGAGAGAGAAAGCCCAGGTGAATGTGCCTCAGGCTGCTTTCTCACTGGAGAAATCCCTAAAATATGTAACAAAGACTCTTTCTTCAAGGTAAGTGGGAAGCACCAGGGCTATGAGGGCATAAGGAATTGTTTGTTTGAAGCCCTTACTTGCTACACATGGACAGGCCTAAACACTGACCCCTAGCTGACTTCCAGCCTCCAAGCTTGAGGCATTCCCAAAGCCTGTGGGTCTTTCCTGAGAGTTCTGGGGTTACTCATCTCTATTTTTACCCTTAACATGGCTAACACATAAGGCCCTAATGAATTAATAAATAGCTAACTTGGGGTCAGATGGTGATGTAGTGGTTAAATGAGATGCTCTGAGAGGCAATCCCACACAGTAAGGTTTTCAGTTCAAGTCTAGAGACCTCCTTGAATAGGCTGGGTACATACTCACTCATTATCCAGGGCTGGCTAAAGGCTGTGGATGGATCATGGAGTCAGAACTCTGTTGGGTGTGCTTTCTGTCTGTCTTTCCCTCCCTGTCTCTCTCTCTTGCTCATAGAAATACATACATACATACATACATACATACTCCATTCACTGAGCAGCAAGATAGAGATCAGGCTGAGCATATTTAATAGCATTATTCATTCAGTATCTATTGAGCTCCTTTATACATAGACCTGCGCAAAGCACTGTGAGGGGTCTAAAAATAAAATAGATGAGGAGCCAGCAGGTGGCATAGTGGTTGAGGCCCTGTTGTCCCACATGGCCAACTGTGGTTCAAGTCCCAGTCTTGGTAGCCTGAAGGACACACCGGGAGTGTGGTGTGCATATGTGCCCGAAATCCCAAAAGGAGAATGGAGGAGAAGGGATTGTGGCATGGCTATCCCCCACTGGGGAGTGATTTCTCACTTCCCCCCGGTTTCTTTCTGGCAAGCATACATTCTCTATGGCAAAAACTTTAAAAAAATATGGTTTCTATTCCTAAGTAATGGAAACTGCTTAAAAAGGCAAATGTCTTAATAGTGTTTCCTTTACCTGGATTTCTTTCTCCTAATCTCATGTTAGGGTCTTTTCATTCTTTAAGACCCTCTTCATATGGTACTTTCTCCATGATTCCCAGAATGTATTAAAATTGTTTTTAATATATGCATTATCTCTCATTATAGGCTATATGTTCATAATATGCTTGGTATCCAAATCATTTTTACACTTTTTAAAAATATTGCCTAATGTAAGCCTAGAACATAGGAGGATCTCTATGAAGATATACATTAAAAGAAAGAAAAACCCTGAGGCCCAGCAAATAGCATAGCAGTTATGTCGCTGGACTCCCACATGGCAGACTGCAGTTCAAGTCCTGGACCCAGTGGCTTGAAACTCAGAGTAGGAGGATGTGCATGCATGTCCAAGATCCTGAGAGAATAATGGAGGAGAAGGGATTGCTGCTTGGCCATTCCCACAGTGGGTGATTTCTCACTTTTCCTCTTACTGTTTCTGACTCTCTCTCCAGTGAGCGAATGTGCCCTAAGGCTAAAATCTCTAAAACCACAAACAAGCAAACAAACAACAAAAAACCCCAAGTTTTGAGGATGATATAAAGATGGAGATAGACAAAAGAGAGCTAGGGAATCCAAGAAGCTCTGTGAAAAAAGAAGTAATCATGCGTGGAGATGAGTGAGGTAGGGATGAGTGAGGGAGCTCAGTGATGAAACAGAGCCTGGAGATTGGGTCACGCTGGCTCATAAAAGTCTGTGATGTTATTGAGAATGAGAACCTTAAAGTCAAGCCTCTAATAAATTTCAGCATGGACTCTGAGGCCAACAAGAATGTAATGTAGAATGGAGTAGAGAAGAAAAATGTCCCTCAGATGCTTTAGTGACCTAAGGAGGTGTAACTGTGTCTGGGGTAGAGCTGGGAATTTGGATGGAAAAGGGACACTAAGAGCAATGACTTGACAAGTGGAATGAATGATATTATGGGTAGAACTGTTGAGAAAAGAGATGACGTGTCAATGGTCTGGAACTAATCGTAGAGAAGGTTAGCTGTTCAACTGACCCCATGCATCTAGGGGAGTGGGAGAAACAGAGTGTTCAGAGGGAAATAAATAGGAGGGCTTACATGGAAAGGCTAATTATATTTTATTCTGGGCAATAAGATTCAAGATAAAGATGATAAGTAGATTTAGACTGTAAGGGGTTTAGGAAATTTCTAGTTAAGTTGGCATTGAAAGTTGACTCTGTAGCCTCACTTTTCTGCACATAGGAAATTTTAGAAAGAGACAATTTAAGAGGTGAAGCTATGTTCAAACACAAGACAAACATCTCTATGCAGCATAAATAAAACAAAGACAAGGTGTGAAGTGGGCTGAAACTTGGGCTGCTGGGTTCTGGGTCCATAAATAAGCAGAGACCACCAGAGATTTCAGTTATTGCAGAGTAATATAGACAAGGCAGGGAGCCCCTCCAGGTGAAGGACTAAAGTTGTGGCAGGTTGTGGGTGAAGGATACTACTCACAGGAAAAGATAATGCAAGTCATATGACTCTTCCCTGGGGTTTTTATTCATATCAAGATGGGAAGAAGCAGACCCAGACTTCCACCCAGGCCCAGGGCCAAGAATGTCTAGTCCAGGATGTGTGATGTGGGTTCTAGTTTAATGCTGGGAGCCCTAGGAGGCAACAGAGAGGCACCTACAAAGCTCTTAGCTCAGGGAGGATGTGGGGAGAGGAAGATAGGAGGGGAGTGGAGCGGAGAGGAGAAGAAAAGATGTAGAACAGGAGAGAAGAGGAAAGGAGAGGAGAGAGTATGTGAATCAACTCTCAATTTAAGACTGGAAACTGAAATTCCCAAAACAGGGGCAAAAGTAATGCTCTGTGGATATACCTGGCATGGTCAGCAATGTCCTAGGATGTGCACCCAGGACCTTTTCTATGTGGATCCAGTTATGTAACTGCTGCATCACCATCTGGCTCAAGGGGAAAATTTACCTACCAGAGAGAAAAAAGTTCCAGATCACGTCAGAAAGAAAGGATTTCTCTTACATGGTCAGTAAGTTACTCATTAATAACAACAGAAAAGTTAGTGAAATAGTATCATCAAAATTCTGAAAGAAGATAAAGGTTCAGATATGCTTAAAACTTTTTGGTTTCTATGTACTCAGCATTGAGGACAAACTAAAGATGAACTGAGCTTGTGTTCCCATCTCCTCCCCCAGAGGTCTACCTCAACTGGGACGGTGGTTTTTAACTGCTAAGACTTTACCTCTCAGGGAATGTTGGAAATATCTGGAAACACTTTTGGCTTGGGAGATGCTACTTGCATCTATTGGCCAGGGATATTACTAAAATCATTCCATGCTCAAGACACGTCCACCTTCCCTGCCACAAAAAAGAAGGACAAAGCATCAATAATGGTGAGAAACCTTGAGCTCTAAGAAGTTAAGAAATGACATAAGCCCAGAAACTAGGGAAATATATTGGTGAGACAAAAAGTTGTGCATATTTAATGTATGCAACTTGGTGAGTCTGGAGATGTAGGCATGCTTAAAACCATCACCACGATCTATGCCGTGAACATGATCATAACCCCCAACAGTTTTATTCTATCGTCTTTATTATTTTTCATGAAAAGAACACTTAACATGTGTTCTCCCTTCTTAGAAAAATTTTAAGTATATAGTGTTGTTAAATGCTGTCTCTGTTATGTGTAATAGAGCTGTATAGTAAGCTCTGGGACTTAACTCTAATGTTGCTTTGCCCATGAAATAGTTTCTTTTTACAATTTTTCTATGTATAAAAAGGGAGGCTTTTTAATCATTTCTTACTTTCCCTCTCACTGTCTCTGTCTCTCTCTGGTGAACATACATACCCTAAGGCAAAAACCTCTCTCCTCTAAAAAAGTCAACTTTCAATGCCATCTTGACCAGAAATTTCTCATCTTGAGTAACTGAAACTTTATACTCTTTCACTAACAGGGGAGTGATTTTCAGTAATTAGTTAATGTGTGGCAAAGTTCTTTGTCTTGTTGAAGAGGAGGATAGAAATAATGAATAAATTTATACTGTATTTAAAATGTACAGTTAAGTATATTGGTTAATAGTTTGTTAATAGTTTTATACAAAAGCAAAAATGACAACAAAACCCCTACAATTCCAAACCAGTAAATAAAGAAACACAGGACTATAGACAGTATTAATACTTCGGTAAAATTCAGGAAAACAGAAAATGAACAAACTATAAGAAAAAAAAACCACAAAATAAAATAAACAAAAAGATACAAAATAAAACATATTCAATGAGCACTAATACAATGAGTAGTATTCCATAGAGTACATGTGCCACAGTTTTTCAGTCCACTCTGTGAAAGACGGGCATTATGTGTTCCTGCTTAATATACACCAAACATCTGCACTCTATAGCAGAAACAGAAAGATTGGAAAGTATAAGAGCAGGGAGGCCAACCATAGATGCTAGAGTATAGAAGGGAGTGGGTAAGGGGTTGGGTAATACAGGGTGGATGGTAGGGGAACAGGGAAAACAAACAAACAAAATGTTTAATAGACATAAAATCGAAAAGTTATCTGTTGATAATGTATATGGTAATGTCTTTGATTTGACTAATATACACCATATGCATGCTGGGAAAAACCATGCTGGACACTGTAAAGATGTACAGTGATTAAATGTAAATTTAAAAAAAGAAATGTTAAAAAATATCAGTAGACACACAGATGAACATAGATTCATCTTATCTATTATAGATCTCAAAAACGATGTTGGGTAAAAAACCAAACCAAGTTGTCTAGTAGTGTATATGGGATAATTATACCATATGTGTTCAGATTAAGATATTATTAAATATCTGGGTCTTATTTATTTATTTATTTATTTTCTTCAATTGCCAGAGGGCCTGTGTACTTGCCAGAGAGAGGGAGAGAGAAAGCAAGCACCTCTTGATCAGATGTGGTCACACTGCAATCCTTTTTTCTATATTTTCAAAATTTTTTTGAATTTCATTTTTTATTATTATCATTATTATTTTAAGTCTGACGAGAGAGAGAGAGAGAGAGAGAGTGAGAAAGCAAGTTGCTAGGTCTGGGACTCAAACTGTGGTTGTCTATGTGGATGTCCAGTGCCTTAACCACCATGCCACCTGCAAGCCCCTCTACAATTTCAATCTTGTCAGAATTTTGGGCCCAGATGCACACACACTTGGGGTGTTTTGCATGGGAGCACAGATTTGGCCTGTAATTGTCCATGTGTGATTTGACTCCTACTGCACTGAGCCTAACCACTGCTCTGTGAGGCTGATCCTTTTATGTATGTATGTGTGTATGTATGTATGTACTGTGTTTTTTGGAAAAGTTTATTCACTTTGACCCAGCTCCATGGTTCAGTTGGTAGTGTAGCAGACTATGGAGCTGTAGGCTACACACTAACCCATGACTCAAGACTCTAGCTTGGTCAGCTTGAAAACATGCTGGATATGTGATGTGCGTGCATGCTCAGGAGCTTGGCAAGCTGAAAGACTGGAGGAAGGGGACCCCAGCATGACTGAGCCCTGTGGAGGGTCCTCCTGCTTCCTCGCTTGTTTGCCTGTACACGCTCCATCATGAATTTTTTTAAGAGAAATTTTTGTTATAGAGCGCAGGTGCTCACCAGAGAGACAGAGAGACAGAAAGTGATAAATAACCCCCCCCCAACCACCACCACCATCCCTTCTCCATTCTCCTCTTGGAATTTTAGGCACACATGTGCTCAGCGTGTTTTAAGTCTCTGGGTCTGGGACTTGAACCACAGTCAACTACGTGGAAGTCCAGTGATGTAACCATCACACCATCTGCTGGTCTTGAGAGATTTTTGCTATAGGACATGTGCACTCGCTGGAGAGACAGAGAGACACAGAAAGAGAAACTGACATGTTGCTATCCCTTCTCCTCCAGTATCCTCTCAGATTTTGGGCATGCACACACATGTGCCCAGGGTGAGTTTCAAGCCACTGGGTCTAGAACTCGAACCACAGTTAACCATGTGGGAGTTCAGTGCCTTAATTTCTATGCCACCTGCTGGTCCCTGTCATGAATTTTTTAGAAGTTTGTTTCTTCCATGAGAGAGGGAGTCAGGGAAGAGAGAGACAGACAGACAGGGTCTTCACACTTTGATCCTGTCCCCAGCCTCAGGCATTTGGGATCATGGACATGTGCACATGCAGGGTAACAGGGAGAACTTGAGCTGTGAACCCAAGACTTTTCCTATGTCTCAGCATACTGAAGAATAGTGTTACTGCAATGGACTGCAGCTGGCTGCATTATTACTATTATTATATTTTTAGTTTTAGTTTATTTATTTCATCTGAAGGAGGGGTAGAGAAACCCCAACAGGGTCTTGACACCACAATCTATTCCAAGATTCTACTGGCTTCAGTCCCCTTTGGATCTTGGGTTCCTGTGTGTCCAGTTGTACTCAGAGAGGTCTCTGGACTTGAACTAGGAAACTTCTCATGTGAGATTGCCTTGCAGAATGTTGTGCTTTACCACTGCACCACTGTCCCAACACGGGGGACAGTCGAACTGGCTTCCTGAGGGAAGGAGTGAGAGACGGGACAAACGACGCAGTGTTAAAACATGGAGACCACACAGTGTTACAACTCTTCAGGGTCATCTGGAGACGACGCAGTGTCACAACTCTTCAGGGTCTTCCAGGTCATCTTGGGATGATGTGGTGTTACAGCTCTTCAGGCTCTTCAGGGTCATCTGGAGATGATGTGGTGTCAGCTCTACAGGGTCTTCAGGGTCGTCCAGAGACAATGCGGTGTCAGCTCTTCAGGGTCTTCAGGGTCGTCTGGCGATTGTGGGCCAGGGATCGTGGTTATATACATGCTGGTGGGCCATGATTGGTTATTAAAGGTGGGTTATGATTGGTTGTAAAAGGTGGGTTATGATTGGTTGCTTTGTGGACCAATCATGAGGTGCTGGATATGCAAATCTGAGGGATTCTAGTGGCCAATCAGAGTATGGTTTTGAAGGTGAGGTATTGAAGAGAAGCCAATCATGGCTTTTGGCATTGTGTAATCATTTGCTTTCTTAGAAACCGTTGATATTCGCTGGTGCCCAGCCTCCCACACACCACTGGTCACATTTTTAAAACAAAACATATCACTATAAATGGATTAAAGAATGGAATGAAGGCTGTCCCAAGACAAGATGAAAAGAGTCATCATACCTGATAGAAGAGTTTTAGAAGTAAATCTGTATTTTTTTTCCTATAATAATATTTTCTTGCAATCTGATTTCATAAGAATGTGACCAATTTATAATTATTTTAGACTGTTGTATTTAATCATTATATTTATTCTTTCTCTGTCAGACATACAATAAATAGTATAATAATTTGTATAAAATAAACTAACTGACAAATAGATAAATAAGTATATTTATAGACAGGAAAGATACATAAATAAAATATATTGCATTCTCCATAGAAGGCAGTGTCTGCAGGACATAGCAGGAAGGATACTGTCAACATGGCATGTATAATGGACAGAAGTCTGTTTCTGTCCCATCTCTGCCATGTGTGACTGTGGACAAGTTGCTTATATATGATACATATGAGGAGTGTTTGAAAATTTCATGAAAAAGATGTACTTTCAGAAAGACGTGCATACTTTTCAAATTTTTTTGCACCCGAATCAATTCATACTTTAATTTCATTTTACTACAGACTTTTAAACTCCACTTATAGGAGATCAGATTATTTGTAAAGAAAAACAACAGAAGTTATTACTACTTTCCTAGGATTGTAAAAATGATAAGTATTGGGGATTAGCACCATGGCCTAGTGATTAAGGGAACCAGATTCCACATGACTGACCACAATTTGAATCCTCAGCAGCTTGAAAAACATACTGGGCGTGTGTGTGTGTGTGTGTGTGTGTGTGTGTGTGTGTGTGTATGTCCAAAATCCTGACAAGTGGAGAAATGGAAAAGAAGGAATTGTGATGTAACCATAACCTATTGAGAAGTACTTTCTCCATCACAGCTATTTCTGTCTGTCTGTCTCTCTCTGGCAAGCATACGTGATCTCCGGAAATTAAAAAAATGATGAGAATAGAAGGAGTATACAAATTCTTCTTCTTCTCCTCCTCCTCCTCCTCCTTCTTCCCTCTAGTCATTGTACATCTTTACAGCATACAAGATGTTTTTTCCAGCATGAATATAGTGTGGATCAGTCAAGTACCATATACATTATCATCAACAGATAACTTTTAATTTTTGGTCCTGTTAAATGTTTTTTTCTTTCTCTGATCCCCTTTCTCCCACTCACCATTACCTACCCTCTCCTATACTGTCTCTAGTATCTATAGTTGACCTCCCTGCTATGACACCTTCCAACCCCTCAGTTTCTGCCATAGAATGCAGACATTCAGTATATATTGAGCTGGGACATACAATGCGCCTCTTTCATAGTCTGGCTTGCTTTGCATAGCATTAAGTCTTCCGTATTTGTCTACTTTGTATTAAATGTCAAGGTCTCGCTCTCTCTCTTTTTTTTTAATGGCTGGGTAGTATTCCAAAGTGTATGTGTGCCACACTTTTTAAATCCATTACCTGTTCATGAACATTTGGGTTATTTCCACATCTTAGCAATTGTGAATAATGCTGCAATAAACACAGATGTGTAAGTGTTTTTCAGACTGTTTTCCTACCCATTGGGTAGATACTCAGGAGTTGAATTGCTGGGTCATATGGTAAAGCTGTTTTTTTTTTCTTTTTTTCTTTTTCTTTTTTTTTTTTTTCGAGGAACCTCCATATGTTCTCCACAATGGCTATGCTAATTTACATTCCCACCAACAATGCAGGAGGGTTCCCTTTTCACTGCAGACTCACTAGCACTTATCATTCTTTATTTATTTTTTTAATTTTAGCCTTTCTAATTGGAGTAAAGTGGTATTTCATTGTGGTTTTGATTTGCATGTCTCTTATGGTATGAGATTTTGAGCATTTTTCATATGCTATTTGTCTGTTATATGTCTTCCTTAGAGAGTTGTCTGTCCAGCTCATTTGCCCATCTTTTAATTGAATTGTACATTTTGTGTGTGTGTGTGTATAATCTATTTGAGTTTCCGATAGATTCTGGTTATCAGTCTCTTATCTGAGTCATAGTTTGCAAATATATTCTTCCATTCTGAGGGTTGTCTCTTCATTCTAATTATGGTTTCTTTTGCTGTGCAGAAGACTTGTAGCCTGATGTAGTCCCGCTTGTCTATTTTTGGGACTATTGCACATGCTTTGTAGATCATTTTTAAGAAGTCTTTGCCTACTCTGATGTAGTCCCACTTGTCTATTTTCAGAATTATTGCACATGCTTTGTAGATCTTATTTAAGGAGTCATTGCCTACTCTGATGTCTCCAAGACTTTACCCTGAGTTTTCCACAAGTAGTTTTATAGTTTGAGATTTTACATATAAATCTTTAATCCATTTCGAGTTGATTTTTGTTAATGGTGAGAGATAGGGGTCCAGTTTTATTTTTCTGCAGGTGAATATCCAATTTTTCCAGCACTATTTGCTGAAGGTATTTTTTACCTCATTGGATTATCATGTGCTCTTTTCTTTCTCACTGAATTATCATATGTTCTTAGGAAAAAAATCAGTATTTGGGGGGTTTATTTCTGTGTTCTTTATTCTGTTCAATTGGTCTACATGCATATTTTTTGTGAGTATCATGAAGTTTTGATTATCACAGCTTTGTAATATATCATATTATGAGGCCAGAAAATGACAAGTCCCTACTTTATTCTTTTTGTACAATATTGCTTTGGCAATTTGGCCAAAGCCATACAAATGATGCCAGACAAATCTTATAAATGTATTTTTCTAAATCTGTGAAGTATGGCTGGTAATTTGATTGGGATTGCATTAAATTTGTAAATTAATTTGGATGGTATTAATATTTTAATTCTTCCAAACAGGAACATGGGATGTCGTTCCACTTTTGTGTACCATTTTCAATTTTTTTTTTTGTTGTTGTTGTTAGTTTTTCACAGTTTCTCTTGTAGAGATCTTTCACTTCTTTCATTAGGTTAGATTCATTCCTAGGATTTCTTTATTTTTTTTTTTTGGTATCATAAATGAAATTGCTTTCTTCAATTCTTCCTCATTCTGTTCATTGTTGGTACATAAAAATGCTGCAGAAATTTGCTTTTGTATCCTTCACTTTACTGTATTAATTTATCTTTTCCAGGAGGGTTTTTTTTTTTTTTTTTAGATTCTTTTGGGTATTCTAGGTATATAATCATGTCATCTGTAAATAGGAATAATTTTACTTCTCTTCTTATTTAAATGCCTTTTATTTTATTCCCTTGTCTGATTGCATTGTCTAGGACTTCCAGTACTATGTTGAAAAGGAGTGGTGAAAGTGTGTAGCCTTGTCTTGTTCCATTTTTTTAATGGAAAAGCCAGCTTTTCCCTATTCAGTATGATGTTAGCTACAGGCTTGTCATATATAGCTTTTATTGTGTTGAGAAATGTTCTTTCTGTGCCAATTTTGCTGAGAGTCTTAATCATGAAGTGATGTTGTATTTTATCAAATAGTTTTTCTGCATTGATTGGTATGTTCATATGGTTTTTATCTTTTCTTCTGGTAATACTATGTATTACATTTATTGTTTTGCATATGTTAAACAACCATTACATCCCTGGAATAAAATCTACCTGGTCATAGTCTATAATATCTTTACTTACTTATTTTTTTGGAGTTTTTGTTATAGGGCACATGCAATCATCAGAGAGATATAGAGAGACAGAAAGACAGAAAGTGAGAAATCATCTCTCAGGGGGAATGGCCACTCTGCAATCCCCTTTTCATTCTCCTCTCAGGATTTTGGGCAGGCACACATATGCACACCTGGCTTGAGTTTTAAGCTACCAGGTCCAGGACCCGAACTGTAGTCAACTATGTGGGAGTACAGTGGCATAACCATTATGCAATCTGCTGGTCCCAATGTGTAATCTTTTTAATATGTCATTGAATATGATTTACTGGTATCTTGTTGAGAATTTTTGCATCTTCATTCATCAAGGATATTGGTCTGTATTTTCTTTTTATTTGCTATGTTTTGTCTGTTTTGAGGATGAAGGTGATGGGGGCTTCATAAAATGAATTGGGAAGGGTTCCTTCCTTTGGGATCTTTAAAAATTGAATAGAATCAAGGTTAATTCTTCTTTAAAAGTTTTGTAGAATTCAGACGTGAAGTCATTGGGACCTGGGCTTAACATGGTTGGGAGACTGTTTATTACTGATTCAATCTTATTTCTTGTTATTGGTCTATTCAGGCCTTCTATGTCTTCCTAATAATTGATAGATTATATGTGTCTGTAAATTTGTCCATCTCATCTAGGTCTTCTAGTTTGTTGATGTAGATTAACTCGTAGTATTCTCTTATAATCTTTTGTATTTCTGTTATATCTGTTGTAATATTGCCTGTTTCATTGCTGATTTTATTTATTTGGTTCCTTTCTCTGTTCTTGATTAGGCTGGCTAGCAGTGTGTCAATTTTGTTTATCTTTTCAAAAAACAAGCTTTAGGTTTTATTTATTTTCTGTATAGTTCATCTAGTCTGTATTTCATTTATTTCTGCTATAATCTCTATTATTTCTTTTCTCTGCTGGTACTTTTTTTGAGGGGGTGGGAGAAGGTTGTTGTTTTTCCAGTTCCCTGACGTGTGTTGTTTGGTTATCTATTTGCCATCTTTCTGGTTTTCCTTGGGAGCTCTAATTGCTATGAACTTCCCTCTTATAACTGCTTTTGCTGTGTCCCATAGGTTATGAAAACTCGCATGCTCATTGGTCTCAGTGAATCTTTGATTTCTGTCTTAATTTTGTCGATGGTTGTGAAGTCATTCAGCAGTATATTGTTTAGTTTCCATGTTCTTGTGTATTTTCGAGGTTCTTTCTGCAGTTAATTTCTGGTTTAATTCCATCATGGTTGGAGAAGATGCTGGATATAGTTTCTATACCTTTAAATTTATAAAGGATTGTTTTAAGCCTCACGTTGTCGAGCTCTGAAAATGTCCCAGGTGGGGATGAGAAAAATCTGTATCTGTAATTGTGGGGTGAAAAATTCTATAGATGTGCATCAAGTCCATTCAACTTATGGTATCCTTTAGATCCTATATCTCTTTGCTTATTTTTTGTATAGATGATCTGACAGTGGGATGAGCTCCCTAATAATTATTATATTGCATTTACTTCTTCCTTCAGATCTAGCAGTTTTTCTTTTACATATTTGTGTGCTCCTGTGTTAGGTGCTTATATATTTATTAACTATTATATCTTTTTGGTGAATTAGCCCTTTTAGTACTATATAGTGTCCTTCCATGTCTCTTCTTACAATTTTGGTCTGAAAGTCTATTTTGTCTGATATCAATATAACAACTTTAGCCTTTTTTGGGATTTATGTTTGCATGGAATAGCTTTTCCCAGTCCTTTACTTTTAGTCTATGTAGGACTTCATCAGTGAATTGTATTTCTTGCTAGCAGCATATTGAAGTCTCCTTTTTTGGTGATAAAATTCATTTAGTCAGTCTGTGTTTTTTTTTAATAGAAGAATTTAATCCATTAACATCCAATGTTGTGGGAACCAGCAGTTAGCATAATGGCTATGTGGCTGGACTCCCACGTAGTCGACTGCGGTTCATGTCCTGGACCCGGTGGCTTAAAACTCACGCCGGGTGCATGTGCGTACATGCCCAAGATCCCAGGAGGAGAATGGAGGGGAAGGGATTGCGGCGTGACCATCCCCCCTGGGGGGTGATTTCTCGCTTTCTGTCTCTATGTCTCTCTCTGTCTGTCTGGCGAGTGCACGCACCCTATAGTGAAAACCTCTCTCTCAAAAAAAAAATTCAATGTTGTTATCCATAATCATGGACTTATTCCTGCCATTTTTGGTAGCCATTTTCTTGGTTGTCCTGTGTTCTTTAGTTTTCCTGATATAGTGCTCTTTTCAGAAATTCTTGAAGAGCTGGTCTAGTGTTGGTAAATTCTTTTAGTTTTTAATTGTCTAAGAGTAATTTTATTTTTCTTCTCCTTTTGAAGGCTAATCTTGGTGGGAATAAAATTCTTGGTTGAAATAATTTTTCTTGCAGCATTTTGAATGTCTTCCCATTCTTTCCTCACGTGCATTCAGCTGAGAAGTCTAACGTTAGCCTAATAGGATAGCCTGTGTAAGTAACTTGACATTCCCTTCTTGCCATTTTTAGAATCTTTTCTTTGTTTTTGATTTTTACAAATCTGGCTATAATGTGTTGTAGAGAGGATTTTTTTTATGTTGGTACTATTTGGTGTTCTTTGTATTTCCTAAACCTGGATGTCTGAATGTTTCTCTAGGTTTGAAAAGTTTTCAGTATCTATTTTATGGAATAGATTTTCTATGCCTTTATCAGATTCTTCACGTACTGGACTATCTATAATTCAGGTATTTGGGCATTTAAGGATGACTAGAATTTGCTCTATGTTTACCCCACTTTTAATGATTATTTTTCTGTTCTTCTCAGTTGCTTGGGCTAAGTCAGAAGTGTTGTCTCAAAGTCAGAGATTCTTTCTTCTCCTTCTTCTTCTTCTTCTTCTTCTTCTTCTTCTTCTTCTTCTTCTTCTTCTTCTTTTTGAGAGGTTTTTGCTATAGAGTGTGTGCACTTGCCAGAAAGACACAGAGAGACAGAAAGCAAGAAATCACTTCCCAGGGGGGATGGCCATGCCACAATCCCTTCTCCTCCATTCTCCTCTCGGGGTCTTGAGCACGCATGCACACGCACCTGGCTTGAGTTTAAGACACCAGGTCTGGGACGCGAATTGCAGTTGACTACATGGGAGTCCAACGACATAGCCATTACGCCAACTGCTGATCCCCAGAGATTCTTTCTTCTGCATGGTCTAATGTGCTCTTAACACTTTTAAGGGAGGTTTTGATTTCCTCTCTTTTTCTGATCTCTGTGTGTGAGCAAACTCCTCCAGAGCATCAGTGTTGAGATGTTTGGCTCCTATATGATAGAGGACTGAGCTTAAAGGTGAGAATGTAGAAGTGTAGAACAAAACAGCCCCTCCTCCCATGCTATAGATTGGGTGGGGGGCTTGGCTAAAGAACTGACTCTGGTCAGGCCTGCTTTCCGTCTCCTCCTTCTTACTCTATGGCTGCAGGAATGGAGGCTGGGGGGGCATGTCTTAAGGACCCAAACAGTCCCTACTTCCACACCCTCTGTTGGGCAGGAGACTTTGATTAAGAGCTGGCTCTGGTCAGGCCTGCTTTTCCTCTCACAGTATACAAATTTTAAGAGACAAAATGAGGTATCTAAAGTAGGAGAAGAGGGAAGGTCTCAGATGGCTGCGAAAGTTTGGGTAGACAAATGTAGGTAGGATATTTATGCCCCTGATGGTGGGGTATGAAGGAAGAGGTTGCTTGGAAAGTAGAGGAACATTCCCATTTCCTAATCAACATGTACTGTCAGCTAAAGAATACTCAAACTAATTCTAAACACTCTATCCCAGAAGGCATCTTTCTACCTGCTGCTACAATAGGAAGGAAGGAATGATGCAGGACAGGTCAGTAGGAAATGGGCTTTCTTTGGAGTGGATGGCTGATGAATACAAATTAAGAATGAACTACACACACACACACACACACACACACATATGTAAAATAAAGCTGACATATATATTACTGGACATTGCACTGAAAAGGGTAGTGGCTTTAGAGCCCACATCTTCAAATATAGACCCAACCTGGGAGGATTTACATAACCATTGTCTTCTTCTTTTTTTTTTTTTTTTTTTTTTTTTGAGAGATTTTTGCTATAGGGCACGTGTGCTTGCTAGAGAGACAGAGAGAGACAGAGAGACAGAAAGCAAGAAATCACCCTTCAGGGGGGATGGCCATGCCGCAATCCCTTCTCCTCTGTTCTTCTCTCGGGATCTTGGGCATGCACGCACACGTGCCTGGTGTGAGTTTTAAGCCTCCGGGTCCGAGATGCGAACCGCGGTCGACTACATGGGAGTCCAACGACATAGCCATTACACTAACTGCTGGTCCCCATAACCATTGTCTTCGGACACTTGGAGACATTGTAGGCATACTGCCAAAGGCTAACCAAGTTTCCACATATTCTCTGGTCCCCATCAGTCTAGCAGTTACTGCCATGCTGATCCCTGTGGCAGTTGGGCAGCAAGTTAAATTGGTTTAATATAGTTTAGAAATCTGTAACACATTTCATTTTCCTATGTATTCCAAAGAACTTAGTGGCTAAAGGAACGAAGTTGGAATTTTCTCAAGACTGTAATTGGAACAACAGAAAAGAAAAAGAACTCCAATAAATGTGATGGAAATCAAAAGAGGCCTCACAGGACTCCCCAGTGGTTCATGAAAAAGATGCCTTGACAGGTAAAATTCTTCATTATTACTAATAAAAAAAACCAGCAACAATAACAGATAACACTTATTAACATATATGTCATGCACTTTGCTGACTGCTTTATAGGGATTACCTCATTTATACCTCACAGCAAGCCTATGAGGTTGTTACCAATATTATTTTGTGTCTCCAGATGAGGAGGCTGAGGCTTAGAGATCCTGAGTCATAAGAATTTGACCCCCAATTTGTGGCTTTACAATGCTCAAGCTCTTAAAACACTATTCTAGTATTTTGATTTTTTTTTTTAATTGCCAGAGGACAAAGAAAGAGAGGAAGAGAGAAAGATAGAGAGAGAGAGCACCCCCAATGAGGTGTGGACACATCACAATTCTTTCTCTATTCGTCCTTCCTGTCAGGATTTTAGTCATGCATTCACATGTGCCTGGAGTGCTGCTTGAAAAGCCCCCAGGGCTGAGGTTTGAGGTGCATTTGGTTATGTGGGATCCAGCTCCCTTAACCAAGGTGCTACGGGGCCAGCCTTCTCATGTTTTCTGAATCCCTGCCAGCTAAATAACTTCAGGGACTTTTGTCAAATCTAGTTACTACCTCAATAATTATGAAATATCTGTATCCCCCAAACACAGAGCATGTCAGATTTAGAAAACTCCATATGACTTATTATTTTTTTTTCATATTACATGCAGAACAATGTCAGTACAATAATGAGTCGGATTCCACTTTTGATGTTTGACTGACAGCTTTGAAGACTTACTCTTTCCTTTTCCTCTTTGCCTTACAACTGGGAAACCAATAATAAAGCTTGCACACCTTCTCCTTTGGTGCTGATGGAAAGTTATAACCATGCAGGCCCCAGAACACACGTGGGAAACCTCATCCTAGCTTTACTCCCAATCACAATAAAACTCTAAGTCAGTTGCTCCTTTTGACTCTCTCAAGAGAGTTTTGAACATGTTGGGAGCCTGCTTGCCCCCTCTAATAAGCTTCACTATGTGAATAATAAGCTTTTTCATACCAATTTATTCATGTGTAGTATCATCACTCGATTTTTGACCTATTGATTGGGAGGGGATCCATCTTATTTAGGAATGGTGATCTAAACAGTCATAATATTAATACTGCCACCAAAATAAGTAGTAATAGGTGTTAAAATTGTTTTATGTATGCACTACCCATTCTTTCCTCCCCAGTTTTTGTAGTTATACTAAATCTACATTGTCAGAATTAGTCATTTCATACTATTATCATTTATTACTATTTTTTCATTAGTTATAATTGTTCAAATAATTATATATTTAATATTCCAGTTTTGTATGAAAGTTACTCTAGTTATTTTAGTTGTCCAAAGCTTGTTTTTCTATTAAAATTCTCAGGAAGTGCTCATGAGAACAATATTCTGAGTCTCTGACATATATATCTACTTGTGATAGATCTTATATATGTTAAGGGCCAGTTTTGCTTGAAATAAAATCTTTGGATGATGCTTTTCTTCCTTGAATATATTACTACTGTTATTTATTATCTTCTACTGATGTTTTTAGCTCATTTTAAAAATTAATTTTATTTATTATTATTTTTTAATTTTAACAGAGAGAGAGAAATAATCTGGGACTTGAGCCATGGTTGGCTATACGGGAGTCTAACACCTTAACCACCACACTACCTGCTGACCCTGGTTCATTATTTCTTTTAAAAAAGAAAAGTACTTGGGAACCAGCAGTTAGCGTAATGGCTATGTCGCTGGACTCCCACGTAGTCGACCACAGTTCATGTCCTGGACCCGGTGGCTTAAAACTCACGCCGGGCGCGTGTGTGTGCGTGCCCAAGATCCCGAGAGGAGAATGGAGGAGAAGGGATTGCGGCGTGACCATCCCCCCTGGGGGGTGATTTCTCGCTTTCTGTCTCTATGTCTCTCTCTGTCTGTCTGGCAAGCGCACGCACCCTATAGCGAAAATCTCTCCAAAAAAAAGAAAAGTACTTTATTGAGGTTTGATTTACACGCAATAAAATTCACTAGTTTGTTTCTTAAGTTTATTGGCAAGGTTGCTTCATTGTTGTGTCACTTTGTATATTGTTTTTTTCAGGAGTTAGAGACTAACTTGGTCATTCATTGTAAGTGATTTGATTTTTTTGGTCTGGCTAAAGCATTATTGGCAAAAGTCTTATGACAATCTAATTTTCTTTCCTTTGTAAGTCACTTTATCTTTATCTCATTATTGCTCAAATAATTTCTCTTTGTTAAAGTCAAATAATTGCATTAATATGTCCTGTTTGTATTTGTTCTGAGTTGATGTTCTCAGAGAAGGGCTGTGCTCTTTTAATATGTAGCTAAAATTTTTAATTATTGGAATGTTTTCTTGTATTATAATTTTTATAGTTGTTATGTTTTCTTGGTTTGCCTTGCTTTTTTTTCTCTAGAATGGCTTTTATCTGTATACCATATTTATTATTCTATTGTCAATATTTGTCTCTTTATCTCTTTCTTTTTTCCTATTTGATTAAAATTTTTTTCTCCTTTTTACTTTTTGGCTTTCTTAAAGAAATACCTATGTATTTATTTACCTAAGTGCTCTTTCCTGTTTAGTCCTCATTTCTGAGATATATTTTGCTTTTAATTGTAATTTTTTTCTGTGTCTCTTATTTCTGAATTTTTTTGTAGTTTTATTTATTCTGTTCCCTCTTGTCACTGTTTAAGTGTCTCTTAGTTTTGAAATAGAAGGTGATTTTTTTTTTCTTTTTTTTTGGAGAGGTTTTTGCTATAGAGCGCGTGCGCTCGCCAGACAGACAGAGAGAGACAGAGAGATAGAAAGCGAGAAATCATACCCCAGGGGGGATGGCCACGCCGCAATCCCTTCTCCTTCATTCTCCTCTCGGGATCTTGGGCACGCACACACATGCGCCCGGTGTGAGTTTAAGCCGCCGGGTCCGGGACTCGAACCGTGGTCGACTACGTGGGAGTCCAGCGACATAGCCATTACGCTAACTGCTGGTCCTGAAGGTGATTGTTTTGATGTCTTTTGGCAATTTTTTTTTCATGGAAAGAGATATTATTCTACTTATTACTTTCACTTTTTCTTATAAGTACTTCGTGTGAGATTTAACTTCAACACTTTATTCACGCTCTTATTTGTATGAAATTAATTTCTTTGAAAGGAAAGAAAAAAGAGCTATGTTCAGGTCAAGATAGGTTTTCTAACTTCACAGAGCTTTCTCTTCTGTGATTTTGTTTAGTGTTAAAAACAACTGGGGCTGGCCCTATAGTGTAGCAGTTAGGCTCTGCTCAGAAGAAGCTGGATCTGGCATGGGCAATCAGGGTTCATGTCCTGGTCCCTGCAGTTTGAAAATCACACTGGGTGGGGACCAGCAGTTGGCATAATGGCTGTGTCGCTGAACTCCCATGTAGCTGACCCTGGTTTGAGTACTGGACCTGGTGGCTTAAACTCATGCCGGGTACATGCGCATGTGCACCCAAGATCTGAGAGAATGAAGGAGAAGGGATTGCGGCGTGGCCATCCCCCCTGGGGGGGGTGATTTCTTGCTTTCTGTTTCTCTGTCTTTCTGGTGATTGCATAAGCCCTATAGCAAAAACCTCTTAGAAAAAAAGAAAGAAAGAAAGAAAGAAAGAAAGAAAGAAAGAAAGAAAGAAAGAAAGAAAGAAAGAGAGAAAGAAAGAAAATCACACCGGGTGTTCACAAGTGCCTGGGATTCTGATAGTAAGGAGAACTGGAGGGAAAGCGCTATGTGACCAAGTCTTATTGGAAGTTGGGTCTTTCTCTTACTCTCTCGGGTATGCACATGCACTCTGACACTAAAAGTAAAACAACACGAAACAATACCTGGGTGGGGGGGATAGCAGTTTGCTTTTTGAGGTCTCCTAGCTGCTACATTTCCTTAATTCATGTGGATCTTTTTCTCTACTTTGCCTCTATTTCACTTGTACTGCTTGATTTTAGCAGCTGCCCTTAGTCTGAGGCCCTCCCCTGAAAGTAATCCCTAAACTAGTCAATTTTGGGAGTTTATAAAAATGAGACTTCTGCATGCCCTCCAGATCTTACTTCAGTTCACTTGTACTCATCCTGAATTAGAGAGGGAAAAATCATTTCTACTTGCAGCTGCAGTTTTCAAAGTGGCTTGCCAATCTTTCAGATACATACCTGTTGGGGTTCTCTTCATGGTAGACATTATATTAGGCCTTACCGTCTAGTTTTTTTTTTTGTGTGTGTGTGTATTCAGAAGGATTAAAAATTTGCTATTGCTGTCTTATGATCATTTCAGAATCTTCCATTGACTTTTCATCCTACCTTTTTTTTTAATTTGGAAAAAATTGATGTACTGAGTTAAAATTTACTTGTAATAAATTGTTTTCACTAATTTTATGTTTCTTGAGTTATTGGCATTGTTGCTTCACACTTGAGCTACTTTATATATTGCTTTTAGAAGTTGGAAGTTAACTTGGTATTCATTAATTGTAGGTGACTAAGCTTTTGTGTGTGTGTGTGTGTGTGTGTGTGTGTGTGTGTGTGTAGTTCCACAGATGGTTTTTCCCCATTAAATTCAGTGACTTAATTTTAGTAGCCTATATCTTAGTGCTGACCATTTGGGGTCAAGTTTTTAAAGGTACACTGTAGGTTCTTTTTACATGTTTTCAGCATGTAACTCCATTTCTTTTATATTTCTAAAAAGTTTCCTGGTATTACAGTTTTAATATTTTATTCTAGAATATTGCTTTGTTTTTATTCTTCAAGGTCTTCATTATACATTCATCAATTTTCATTTCTTGTACTTTATATATAAATTTTTCTCTAATTATTTTACCTAAGTATTTTTTCTTTTTTATTCCTGTAATTGTCTTTATTTTTTTATCTAATTTCACTTAATATATTTTCAATAAAATAAAATCTATTTTCACCTAAGCCCTTTAAAATCAAGCCTTTTTTTTCTGAGAAGATTTTTGTCTTCTCAGTTATTTTGTTTTCCCCCTACGTTCAGTTAACTTTAATTTTCTATCTTTTTTTTTTTGACCATTTTTATTATGATGTTTTAGGACTTCTGGTTGAAAGGTATCTTTTTCTGCAAATGCTACTTTAATATTTAACTAATTTTGGAGAATTATATTACAATTTTCTTCTGCTTCATTGTTGATGGGGGGATGTTTATCATATAAAAAGTTAAGTTTTGATTATCCTTTTCTGTTTTCTTCTTGTAGTTGTTCTTGTGGTTGTTTCTTGGTATTTCCTATTTGTTTTAGAATGTCTTGGAGTTTTCCTGAACAAGCAATAGCAGATGTTTATATGAGGGGGAGAGGGGAGATGGTGTCTTGCTGAGTCTCCCCACGTTTCTTTTGTACAGTTAAGTGTACTTTCTTTAGTCAACGGTGTCTATTTGGGGAAGGGAGGCTCCAGGTTTTCTGATTGTGTCTTTTATTATTCTTGCAGAACTCTTATTTTCAACTATTTGTTTCCTATTTTCCCTTCATCATGAACCACTCTGAGGGAGGCTATTAGTCAGAGTCCAGTCAGAGAAAAAACATGCAACAATAAATGGAAATTGAAAACTTAACATAAAGAGTTGCTAACTATTAATAGGTAGTTGACTACTAAAAGAGATAAAAAAGAAGACTCTAAGGAATCTAAAATTAGCATGTTAAAAAATCAGCTCCTGGGACCAGCAGGTGGCATAACGGTTACATCGCTGGACTCCCACGTGGTCAACCATGGTTCAAGTCCCGGACATGGTGACTTAAACTCATGCTAGGCGCATGTGTGTGTGTACCAAGATCCTAAGAGGAAAAAGGAAAAAAAGGGATTGTGGTGTGGCCATCCCCCCGGGGGGTGAATTCTCAATTTCTGTCTTTCTGTCTCTCTCTCTCTCCAGCAAGTGCACACACACTATAGCAAAAACCTCTCTTAAAAAAAAAAATTAGCTGCTTCTTAAAGGTTGAGGGACAATGACGATAAATAAATGAAGGACTTAGGAAAGCACTCTCATACTCACAAGCCAGAGATTCAGCTCTTCCTAAGGAGGAACGTACAGCCTGCCTGTAATGACAAACTCGCCAGAAGACATGGGTCGAGTGGATCCAGTTGCCTGAGGAAGTACCTGGAGTGCAGTGGAAGTGGCACAGAGTGCCTGTGATCAGCTGCTGGGTGGGTGAGCATGGCTTAAGGATGCAGCCGGAGATATTGAGGAAAATAGCTCACTGAAGTGGGTCACTAGTGGCCACTAGATGGGGAGAGAGCAACCTGAGGGCACTGTCAGAGTTGGTCTAAGAGGGCTGCAATGCTGAATAAAAAATGAACTCAAATCTGGAAGAGAAGTGTTTTCATATGGCTACCAGCTTCAAGTGGTACTTTAGTACCTTTTGTTGATGAAGTCTAACATTGTACCAACTGGCAAAGGAGACATGCTATAGGGCCTGGTTTCAGTATCACAGAGCCAGGCAAGAATGGGTGAATTTGGATCTGGGAGATGATAAACAACTGGTATTTGAAATCTTACTTGTACAAGCTTCTTATTTTCAATATCCATTTGCCAGTAGTTTTCTCTACTGTTTAGATATCTTCTCAGAATTTCTCAACTCAGAATGGGATCCTCTCTTTCTGGAGGTGAATTTATATGGATTTACCATCTCTATGGTATTATGAACTGTCTGTCTTTAGTCCTTCCCTTCCCGAATTTCGGCTCTGGCCTAAGGACAGGTGTGGCTCTGCTGATTTCAGATGTTTATTTCCCTATTATAGCTGAAAAAAATGAAGCTTGTAGTTTTTTATGGTACATATTGTAAGCTATTGCTGGGTAAGAAACTACTTAAATGGTGTTAAAAAATAAACACTTATTTTTTGCTTCATCATCTTTGAGTCTGCTGGGATTTGCCTATTCTAGGCTGGACTTGACTGGGCTTAATTACAGACTGTGGGTTGGGTCCATCCTTCTCCAATTACTGGCTACCCAGTATTTCCACAGCAGAAGGCAGAATTGTAAGAAACTAAGCCCCTCTATGAGACAGATTTTTTCTATATGGATGTGCGCTCGCCAGAGAGATAGAGACAGAAAGCGAGAAATCACTCCCCCGGAGGGATGGCCATGCTACACTCCTTTCTCCATTTTGGGCACCCACACACATATGCCCAGGGTGAGTTTCAAGCCTCTGGGCCCAGGACTTGAACCACAGTCAGCCATGTAAGAGTCCAGAGACATAACCATCATGCCACTGGCTAGTCTCCATATTTCAAATTTCTACTTGCAATACATTCTATTGACTAAAGAAAGGTCTATGGCCAGGTCCAGCATCAATGGAACAGAAGAATGTGTTTTCCGCAAAGAAGCTGGAAGAGCCAAGAAGTGAGTATTTGTTACACGATAATATAAATTGCCATAGACTTCCTGTTATTAAATAAATAGATCCTTCTCATACTCAAAATATTCCCACTCCTTTCACAAGAGTCCCCAAAGTCTTATCATTGTAGGGGCTTAAATCTAGAATTTTATGACCTATTAATACAAGTACGAATGTGACTCCCCTGATCCTTGGAACTAACAAAAATAAGGTCCTCACTTCACCCTTAACCGAATATATGAGAGTGCACTAGAAATAGATTAGTTGCAGAAAACATTCTAACTTGGACAGGACAAGAATGGCAATCACATGGCAATCACTGGTCCACAGAACTTCTGAAATCCTATAGGGTGAGTGTCAGGTTCCACTACACCGTGAGCAGCAACATTCCTCCATTGGACTCTGTGGTACTACTCCTAAAGCCATTGCTCTTCACTATTTTTGGCTCTGCCCTTTGACAGTTCCTTCCTCCTTTATTATTTCATTTTTTTAACACTGGTGGCAAAACTCGCTGTCTCGCTGTCTCGCTGCCTCTCTCTAGATTTATGTTACAGTCGATTTGGATAGGGTGTGTTTCTATGGGATCAGTTCTCAAGCTTTCTCAAAGTAGGGCCACGCCCTTGGTTTGGTATTTACCCTGAGGTCACATTTTATTGGAAGTACATGCAACGCATTTGATTTAATAACGAGCACTTTTATTTTCTAACCCTGCAATTTCCCTCTAATATTTCTTGCAAACTAGTGACTATTTTTCTGACACAATTTCTTTCATGGAGTACCTTATCAAATGCAGCTAAGAGCAACCAGCTCACATTTCCAATGTTCTTCCTCAAAACGTCCTCATCCAATATGAAATATTTACGAGGTACATTTTCTGCCTTCCACAATACTGTAAGTAATATTTTGCCAAATAACTTGCCACTGTATAATGTAGATCACTATTTTTCATCCTTATATAAAATCTCCTTATTGTTTATTTCCCAGTCCCCTAATTAATAACAACTAGTTAAGGTTTTGTTACATCAGCAACTCGCTTCCAGTAGTAATTTCTGTATCTGTCAGCTGCTGCAGTGAAACAAACAATACTAAACCTCAGGAGCTTAAAACAATGAACATTAGGGCCAGTAGATGGCACGGTGATTAAGGTGCTGGACTTCCACATGGCTAACTGCTGTTCGAGTCCAGATCTGGCAACTTGCTTTCTCACTTTCTCTCTCTCTCTCTCTTGCTCTGTGTCTCTCTGATGAGTGTGCATATCCTATAGCAAATTAAATAATAATGATAAAAATACAATAAACAATTCTTTTAAAAAACCAATAAACATTTATTTTTCATTTGTTTTTGTCATTTGACTGAGATTCATCTTATCTAGGCTACATTCAGCTAGATTTGTGTATAAGCTGCAAATTGAATCCAGATCCTCAAGTTTCTCTCATCCTTTTGGACTAGCTGCTAAGTAAGACATGCTCTTCTCATAACAAAAAACAAGACTGTAGAAGACCAAACCTAGCCATGCAAGCATTTTCAAGTCTCTTTCTGCATCAGTCCCCAAAAGGCCACTGGCCACAATTGACATCACTACACTAGGTATCATTGGTGGTAATGGTGACTCTTAGATGAGAGAGAGAAAGTAAATATTTACTGAATAAAATTCTATGGGAACCTAGAAATTTTCTGTTTAAATCAAGTATTTTTCTTATTTAGTTCTAAGTTACAATATTAGTTCTAAGTTACAGTATCCACTAGATACTCTTTTCCTAATACAGATTATTCAAAATATGTAAGTATTACATTTTAATTTTTTATGCTAGAGGGCCCATGTGCATACACAAAAGAGAAAGAGGGAGAGATAGAGGGAGAGGAAGCAAAAGAGAGGGAGAAAGAGGGAGAGAGAGAGAGACAGAGGAAGAAAGAGAGAGAGAACACACGCTCCTGATGGGGCCTGATTACACAAAAATAATTTTTTCTCTAATTCTTCATCCCATCAGGATCCTCGGCATGCATATGTAACATGTTTTTCAAGTCACTGAGGAGAAAGGAGGAAAAAAAAGCAGTGGTTAGGACCATTCTGTGGTATTTTAGAATTACGGGATACCTTACCCTACAGCAGTCCACCTCTCTGTAGTGTTAAGATCTGTTTATTTTTTAAGTAGATCTATAAATAGCTTCACTGCGTCTGGGACTCAAACCCTGGTCAGTCCTGTGGGATCTGGCTGCCTTTGCTCAGTACTTAACTGCTAGACTATGGGGTTGGCCTAGTAACTATTAAAATTTTAATAAAAGCTTTTCCCTGTATTGCATATAACCTTTTGGCTTATCAATTGGATTACATGTATCAAAGTTTTGGATAAGCGTTAAATTACACTAAAAAGGTCCATCAGAGGTTTATTTTGATGGGGGTGTCCGTTGTCCTTTCCACACAGTCAGGAAATCCATTCACTTCATTTAATGTCTCTTCCTCCTATAGGTCATAAAAGCCTGGGTAAACTGTTTGACTCAAGCCCTTGGCACACAAGAAGGAACACTTACATGGCACTCACTGTGTTTTAAAGGTACTCTAGGTGCTTTACACGTTACGTAATAAAATCCTCACAACAACCCTCTGACATGGGTGCTATTATTCCTGATCAGGTAACTGGCATGGAGAATTTAAACAACTTCCCCAACTTTTACATAGTTAATAAATGGCTAAATCAGGATTCAGAACCAGGCTGTGGCTCCAGAATTTATATTTTCAACCAGCCTGTTGATCTACCTATAACTGCAGGCATTCAATAAGGATTTGTTGAGTGAATGGATAAACTAAATCCATGACACAGTGTCTTAGTTCATTTTGTGCTGCTATAACAAAACCACCTGAGATTAGGTAATTTATACAGAACAGAAATTCATTTCTCACAGTTTTGGAGGCTGAGAGTCCAAAATAAAGGCACTGGCTGGTAGGGGCTTAATTTGTCTACTTCCTAGATTATGCCTTGTTGCTGTATCTTCTGGAGTGAGGAACACTGTCCTTACGTGGCGGAACGCAGAAGAGCAAGCTTGCTGAATGCTGAGGGAAGCCTCTTTTAATAGAGATTTAATTCCATTTATGAGAGAGGAACCATCTCAGTTTAATCACTTCTTAAACTCACCTCTTAATCCCATGTTAGTGGCCATTAAGTTTCAACACCTGAATTTTGGAAAGACATTCAAACCATAGCACATGGCTAAGGAGGAAGAAAAACAATCAGAGGTTAGGACCATTCTAGGACACCTTGCACAGTCCACTTCTCTGCAGCATTAGGATCTGTTTGTTTATTTTATAAGTAGATATCAAATAGCTTCATTCCCCTAACCAGCTATTAAAGCAATACTCTATTTAAAAAGAAAGAGATGCAATGTGCTGTTTATTTGGTACTTTGCCTGCAGACAGGCATTAACTCATCACTAGACAGAAATAAAACCCTCTTCCCCTCTACCCAACTGCACTCCTTGCTGAAGCAGACACTCCACTGAAAGATTTATGTGGATCCTGAATGGGTTAAGAGCTTCAGGCACAACCCTGAGGCACCCTTAGGAACAGATGATCTCCTTTCTTTTTTCCTTTCTCCCCCGAGGCAAATATTAACTCAGCTGGCTCTGAGAATTTATTTGTGCTTAAGATAAATTAACTGGAACCAAAGAGCCTTTCTCAGGTGTTGGTACCAGGCTGGAGTGCCCCGAAGACAGTAATCCATTTCAATTCCAATATCACCGCCTTTCAGGCCACATGATGGGAGCCCACAGCATTTGCCGTGGTACTTGGGCCAAGTGTCTTGCAGGTTTCTGGAACGGGGAGCCCCTCACACTTTGAGGCTTTAATATAGATTTCCCTGCCTGTTCACCTGTGCATAATTGTGAGGGGCATCAGAGCAAGAAAGAATAATGTGACCTTCCAGGCCTGTGAAAACAATCACGTCCTCTATGAATTTGTAGGTTGAGTGATGATGCAAATGAGGGCTCTGGCTTACTCTCAGGGTGATGTATCTGAGACCTTGAGTTACCTTGATAATATTTCATCATTATTTTCTAATACTCGGTAAAGCCTCTGCCCTGCCCCCTTAATAATTAAAGAATTCTTCAGTCCTTGAAATAAAATTGCACTCTGTGTTCTCATCCCCTACCCCAGCTCTGCCCTCTACCCATCTCAGTGTAGATAAGGATCTAAGGCATATTTGAACCTGACCGCAAAGAATTATTTTTATATAAAACAAATAATTATTTTTATATCCTTTAAATGAGTATTTATTGAGCATTTACTAGAGAGTTGGAAAATTTGAACAGAAACTTCCTGCTCCATGTTAGGTCGTGGGGCAGTAGACAAAGTGGGGCAAATGTGGATGTCATTTCTGATCGATCTCTGTGACCTGGGTAAATTAATCCCTCACTTTCTTCATCAGTGTATTTCTGATGATGGTGTTTGTGCTATAAACTTTATTTATTTTTTATTTTAAAAACAGCTCATTCATTTCTTCCATGAAACAGAGGGAGAGAGAGACAGAAAGATGAGTCCCCTCAACAGGGCCTTCACCCCACTCCACCCCAGTCCCTGCCAGCCTGGATCATGGGTGTGCTTGCATGCCTGGTGTGTACAAGAAGGCCTTGGGACACTAACCTGGGACCTTCCTATGTGGTTCCACTATAGCAGAGCATTATCCTATGGCTGAGTCACTGGGTGGCCCTACTGTGAGTTCTGAAAGAAATACTTTGCATATGATGTGTGGCACGGAGCATTCTACTTATGGAGGCAACAGATGCTGCTACCGCACCACCCCTTTTCCTTCTCTCCACCCTAGATACAGAGATGACAAAGATAACTACAAATATAGTCCTTGTTCTTGAGCACCCAGTCCAGTAGGGAAATATGTTGGTAAAAGGAGAAACTCTAATAAACTGTGATCAGTCTACAAGAAGGATAAAGAATTGTCATGGGAACCCAGAGGAGGAAGCAACTGATTCTCTAACAAAACGAAAGTGGGAGAGACTAAAAGTAGTTGAGGCTCAGGACCAGCAGTTAGCATAATGGCTATGTCGCTGGACTCCCACGTAGTCGACTGCAGTTCACATCCCGGACTTGGCTTAAAACTCACGCTGGGTGCGTGTGTGTGCGTGCCCATGATCCCAAGAGGAGAATGGAGGAGAAGGGATTGCAGTGTGGCCATCTTCCCTTGGGGATGATGATTTCTCACTTTCTATCTCTCTGTCTCTCTCTGTCTGTCTGGAGAGCGCACGTGCCCTATAGCAAAAACCTCTCAAAAAAAAAAATGTAGCCAAGGCTCCACTTCATATTTTACAGAGGGGAAAATTTAGGCCTAGAGAAGTCATGTGACTTGCTCAAGGTCATAGCACATTTGTGGCAGAGCTGGGAGTAGAACCTAGGACTCCAGATTTGCGGTTTATCGCTTATATCACCCAGAATACGGGACAGTCATTGAAATAGGCAAGAGTGCAGATTTCACATCAAACAGGAAATCACAAAGCTGGAATTTATAGCAGATGAGTCTGAAACTAGAAGAGAGTTCTGGAAGTGAAGGAACCAGGGAATAGTCTCGTGCTTGTAGAATCTCTTCCTATTCAGTAATTGGAAACTTGAGTACAGTTCATGCTCTGATGAGCCCAGTACCTCTTAGAAGGTAGATTTTCTGCTCCAGAAGTCAGATTTAAGAGCGAACTGTGCAGGACAATTCATGCTAAAGAAGGGCACAACTGGGGGGGGGGGGGGGGGGGGGGGGAGAGAGAGAGAGAACACTCTAGAAGGATGGAACAGTGTATCTTTAATCATGGAAAACACCAGGAAGGTAGAGAGCCTGCACCATGAAATCAAACTGCATTTGAATCTGTGATCTGAGTTAAGGCTATGGATTATGCCACCTTTTAGGTAATGTCTAAGAATTATCCTGCCTAAGGAATTGTCTTAGGAGACATTGACTAGGTCCTAAAATTGCTCTCTCATTCTCCCTGACACTGGGAGAGCCCAGGGAGCTCTGGAAGTCAGGTGAAGTTCATGGATCTATATTCCCACTGGCACAGGTAGCTTCAGGATTAGCCTGAGAAATTAAAGACCGGTCCATCTAAGTCCTCTCCAGCCCACCAACGTTTCAATGGCACTGACTATTTTAAACCTGAGAGCAAAAGAAAAGCAGCCTCATTTGTCAAGTGTTGAAAATGGGAGGAAGAAACAGCAATAATCCCCTACCTTCCTACTAATCTGCTACCTCTGGTTACAATTTTAAAGTATATTTACAGCCTGGGTGTTCTAAAGAAGATATAGCCCCATGTTTTGTTTTATAGGGAAAATGGTCAGAGCGGAGGCTGAAAGTGGCAACAAAACCAAAATCTGTTGCATGGCTCCACACCTGGAGGGCTGCTTTCTGACCGTGGTTTCCATCCTATTATCTTTTCCCCTAATCAAGCAGGAGCAGAAACTCTTATTATGATGGGGTCTTCTTTATTTCTAAAGTTTTTTTTTTTTTTTTTTTTTTTTTTCTTTTCCCCACAAGGTGCATGTGCTCACTGGAGGTATGTGTGATCATTGGAGAGAGACAGACAGAGAGAGGAAATTGAGAAATCATCTTCCGGGGGGATAGCTATGCTACAGTCCCTTCTCTTCCATTCTCCTCTCAAAATTTTGGGCATGTATGCACAGGAACCTGGTGTGTTTTTCAGGCTGCCAGTCCTGATTCAAACCGTGAAGTCAGTCATGTGGGATCCAGCACCTGTACTACCACACCACCTGCTGGCCCTTCTTCTTTTTCTTCTTCTTCTTTTTTTTTTTTTTTTTTTTTTTAGAATTATTTAACTTTATTTATTTATTTTAATTTGACCAGAGTGAGAGAGAGAGGGTGAAAGTGAGAGAGAGAGAGAGAGAGAGAGAGAGAGAGAGAAAGTGAGAAAGTGGAGTGGGACCAGCAGTTAGTGTAATGGCTATGTCGCTGGACTCCCACGTAGTCGACTGCAGTTCGCGTACCGGACCCGGTGGCTTAAAACTCACACCAGGCATGTGTGCGTGCATGCCCAAGATCCCAAGAGGAGAACGAAGGAGAAGGGATTGCAGCGTGGCCATCCCCCCTGGGGGGGTGATTTCTCGCTTTCTGTCTCTCTGTCTCTCTCTGTCTGTCTGGCGAGCGCACGTGCCCTATAGCAAAAAACCTCTCCAAAAAAAAAAAAAAAGAGAAAGTGAGAAAGTAAGCTGCCAGTTCCGGGAATTGAACTACCATTGGCCATGTAGGAACCAGCACCCTTAACCACCAGGCTACCTGAAGGCCCCCTGCTGGCCCTTTCTATGACTCTTTTTTCATAAGATCAAAGTCTAAGGTCAGAGTCTACAATTATTGCCTAAACTATTTATCTTAGTTAAGAAATCAGTGTTTAATTAATATTGGAAATAAAAATATGCCTCTGGCTAACCTTGGTGACCCTTTCTTACCAGAATGTCTTTTACATTTGGTATATTTTTAAGCCAAACCATACTCATTCTCTGAGTCTTAAATACAATAAATGTTTTGTTGTTGTTGTTGTTGTTGGAGAGGTTTTTACTATAGGGCATTTGTGCTCATCAGAAAGACAGAGAGACAGAAAGCAAGAAATCACCCCCCCAGGGGTATGGCCATGCCGCAATCCCTTCTCCTCCATTCTCCTCTTGGGATCTTGGGCACGCACACACTTGCACCAGGCGTGAGTTTAAACCACTGGGTCCGGTACTCAAACCATGGTCGACTACATGGGAATCCAGTGACATAGCCATTATGTCAACTGCTGGTCCCTTAAATACAATATTAATATAATATTTATTTCCTTTTTTCTAAGGAGAAAAAGAAACTAAAGAAACTAAAACAATATCCGTTTGGGCAAATGTCCAATGTTTAATTCATCTCTCAAGGCTGCATAATTACAATGAGAAGTTTAAGAAATCTCCTATGTATATATTTGTTCTTTTGGCTTAAATCTCCTCTCTCAGCAAAAAGGCAGAGAGCAGGACTATGCTTTTTTAGCATGCTTCTTCTCTGGATCCAACTACACTTAGGATGGGCTGTTGATGACTTTTTGAGCTCCTTTTTGTTCCTAGGCTGCTTCTGCATTCCCAATATCCTAATTGTCTTATGAAAAATGTGAGCAGATCCTCTGCTTTTGCAATTCCAAAGCTCTCAAGAAACCCACAGAGCAGAGGCTGTAGAAATTCCTAATATTATGCTTTACTTGGGTGTTATCAAACATGACAGGTGAAAATGGAAACCTTTTGGTCTTTTTTCCAACTCCCTTGAGGCTGGCAGCCTGGGATGTCTATGCAGATTGTAAATGAACCTCCGTTCGCCCCTCTCCTACTGTGCTGGCACTTTGAGCAAATCAGAACAGGTAGAGAAAGCAAGTGCAATATTTGCAAAAGCAAGGAGCTGGCGGTGGGAGAATGGACTGTGCCACTGAGGACATGGGAGAGGCACTCAGGCCTCTAGAGTATGATTTCTTCAGTGGCTGAATAAGACTGAGAATGCTCACCTGCAGAGCCCTCTCTGAAAATGAAAGCTAGACTGATAAAAGTTTTCAAATGGTAGAGAAAGTTGGTGGTGTAAAGCTGGCTAATGCTGAATTATGGAGGAGCTCTTTGGAAATTCTTTTTGATCTAGATAAATGACAGAAACTTAGTGTGATCCATGTAGCGAACACCGTCACACGTCATCTGCTGGCTTCAATGCCTCATGTCTTGCTTTATTTTCTGCTTTCCCTTCTCAATTACAGTTCTCTGTCCAGCCCCCAGCCTCTGTCTCCTCCCAACAATTCTTTTCTTCTAGTCTAGGTGGGTTTTGTTGGACTCCAAGAGCCCCAGGAGAGGACCTTGTACAATCAAGCAGAATATGTCTAAGAGCACTCAGATATTCTGAGGGAATGATTCCTAACTCTCAGATCTGTAGCTAAAGATAAGCAAGAGATTGTACATTCCTGAGAGCTGGACTATTACTTGAGTATCCAGGGGAAATTCAAGAATACTAAAGGGAAAAGGAGAAAAGGGCAATGGTGGCACATTCTCTTTGCATCAGACAAGAAGGGATGGTGCAGAGAAGTGGTTGCCCTTTGATTACGTGGAGAAAGATGGAAAATCAATATCAAAATGGCACTAAAGAGGCTTAAGTGCTTAATGTTGTTTTCTCACTTCGTTGGCTACACAGGAGGCCCATGGAACTAGGATGCTGAAGGTGGTACTTCTCCAATGAGAATGGGAGCCCAGCTGACAAAGGCCTGGGTTCTGACCTCTGTTTGCCACTGACTGGATGGGTCACCACTGGGGGAACTGTGAGCATCACAGCTGCTCAGTTTCCTCATCTGGAAAACAAAGGCATGGATCTACATCTGCGGTTTCCAACTTTCCCCTGCCAGGAGCAGAAAGTTGTTTCAAACCTCAATTGTCTACTCCCTCTTGAATCTTTTCACTGGTTACTTTTGTCTGTGTCATCTTAGTCTCCTCAGTGCTCCCTGCCACCCAACTCTGTAGATGGCTGATCCCAACCCCATCTGTCCCAGGAACCATCCCTAACATGGGATCAGGAGGTTACCACCTCAGTACTGTAATTTAGGATTTGTGTGTGCATGTGTGTCTATGAGGGAGGTTGAAATGGCTTTTTTTTTTTTTTCAATCTCGGCAAGGCCTAAAATTGCACTATTAATTACTTATTCCTTCCTCTTTATGTGCTAGTGTGTTAAATGATCAGAAATCTTGAGAACAATCACATAGGTCTATTGACTCTTTTAAGTATAGAAATCTTTCGTGATAGCAGGTTTTGAGAAGTGTAGGGAGAACTTGAAGGGAAACTATTCCTTCATACTTTAGTCCAAAGGTAATGTTCATTGGGTTTTCATCTGCGGGCCTTGGGGCCGACTCGGTGATATGCGCTCATGCCCAGCTTGAAAGCTACATTGCATCTGTGCGGAAACAGGCAGCTTCTTGTCCTCTCAGAGTCAAGCACACCTAGTGTCCCATTCTAAAGGGGCAAAATATGCAACTAGAGGAGCAGCACTCAGCTCCTAGTGGTTGTTTTCTGGGCTTGTCATCTGAATAATTTTAGTTTATATGGGCACTGTCAGTAGTTGCTTGATTGGGGGAAAAAGAAAACAGAAAATGTAAGTATATTATCTCTAAGGCAACGCTAAAAGTCCCAGGGTTATAGGTAATAGGACCTGCCACCCCCAAAATCTGTGCCATTTGTGTGAGCAGAACATCGCTTTAATTTGCTACTGCCCTGTCCTTGCTCTTGTATTCTAATACCCAGAAGCACGATTAGGAGCAAGGGAACTAATTTTCAAATATTAACAAAGTTATTCAAGGGAACGGCACTCTCTGTGCTGCCGCAGTTGGCACATCTTTTTCCAGAAAGCTTGCCTGTGGCTGACAGCCTGCTTGGCACAATCCCACTGAAGTCCTTTGGTGATGGAGAATGGGACTGACAGGATTCAAATGGCTGGATTCCAGACAGGGCAGCGAGGGCAACCGGGGGAGATGGAGGCCCGAGAGGGACATCAGTTGATGGATATATTCAGTCTAGGAAAGGGAGGAGGAGTAGCCAAAGGGAGTAGATTGAAGCAGCTAAGAAAAATTCTGAAATGAGGATATGGAATGGATGATGCTGGCCACCTCCATATACCTCCACATGAAAACCACCTAACTGGCAAACCTGGGGCTATTGGGAGACACTAAGCTCTAGCCTTCTAGGCATTAAGCACTCTTCTATGTCTAAGAAGGAAACCACTACTAATATTCCAGTTAAACTGAGGTAATAGAATTTTATCTGGGAATTAATTATCCAACCAATAACTAATTTCCAAATCCTTTTGGAGCTAGGTATGGCCATGTGACTAAGAATGTGAGTGGAAGTGACATGGGCCACTTCTAGACCTGACTATAAAACCTGGTTTAAATGTTTCTCCATAACACCCAACCACCACCCCTGCTTTCCTGATGGCAGAAATGCCAACCCTCGAGTAAACTTGGGAACCATGAAAGATGACAGAGTCACCACCTGACTGGGTTCCCTAAGGAATGCTTAGAGCTGAGGGCCCACCAGTAGACCTATTTTAGATTATTAGCATAACAGAAGGAAATGTGTCTATTTTCTTTTCTTCTTCTCCTTTTCTTCTTCCTTCTCCTCCTCCTCCTTCTTCTTTTGGTATAGGGTGCATGCTTTTTCCAGAAAGAGAGAGAGATAGAGAGAGGGAGACGAAGTGAGAAATCATGCCCCAGGGATGATGGCCACACTGTAACCCCTTTTCCTCCTTTCTCCTCTTAAGACTTTGGGCATATAGGTACACCTGGTATGATTTTAAGGCCACTGGGTCTAGGACTTGAACCATGCAGTTGGCCATGTGAGATCTAGCACCTTAACCTCATGCTACCTGCTAACCCAATGTGACTATTATTCCTGAGCCATTGCATTTTGAGTCTTCTCATATGAGGCAGACTTGTTGACTACTGCACTAACAAGGCCATAGACACGAGCTAGCAAGTACAAAAACTAGGTGAAGTAAGTGTTACCACTGTTTTATTGTTTAGGAACTTGTAGCTCTGAAAATGTAAGAGACTTATTGATTTACCTAATGTCAGCATTTGAACGTGAAGCCATGATTTGAAGTCTATCTGGTTTTAAACCTTGAGCTCCCAGAATTTTAAGCCTTCAGAGAAAAGGGGTAGTAAGTTGGTTTAGTTTGGATGAGAGAAAATGTCTGATTTGGCTACAGCGTCCACTAGCTCAAGCCCAGATTCATATCACCTCTTTCCACAGCTCGAGCAGCTGCAACAATGAACTTGATCTCCATGTAGGAAGGATGTGAGAGCTGGAAGGAGGCCGAATAATCACCAGCTCAGTGGTTTTCAAATTTCATTTGGCAATAGAAACACTTCTAATGAAATCTTACTCAGAAGCCCTGTGTGTGCAACAGTTCAAAGCAGAGCTTGTCTCTTTGAAGTTAGGGTCTGAAGCTGGCCTGTTTACCACTCACCTGCACAGCTCCTGAGCCCTCAAAGCAGGTCATAGAACAGGTAATCTGGGCCAGCCCTTCATTTCAGAGGGAAGGAAATAGTGCAACACTAAGTATCTTCATCAGCATCACATAGATATAAATGGCAGGATAGGAACAGAAATCCAGGCTCTTGCTTTTTTAAATTTAGACATCTTTCCATTGCATTGCTATATTAAAACATGTTAAGGGACATTTTCATATATATTAACTGGTTATTCTTTCAGCAGTGATAATTAAAAGAATAAGGATAGAGGAAATGACATGAAAAATAGAACAGAAGGAGTGATGGTCTTAAAGTTCGATTCTGAACCGTTTGAGAAAATCCCACCTGCCTGCATTTCCATAGATTGGTTAAAGGGCTAGTTAAGAAGCTTTGCAACTACTCCTTTTCCAATTATCAATGGAAATATATACTGGCTTCCCTCTCTGAGGAATGCTTGCTACTGGCGATTTCCCCTTTTTTCTGGGAACGAATTTGGCTCTCAGAGGTCAGATCTTTCTAGGGTTATTCTCGTAAAGCATAAGAAAGAGGCCAACACAGAGTTTCCTCTGGGTCTTCTGAGTTGTGTGCAGTTTCAATGTTGGCAACACCCTCACCCCCACTAAACAGCTCCATGAATTCCACATGTCGACTTGTTTCTTCTCCCAAGAACATCTTGGAGGAAAAAAGTGGTGGAGAGATGGAAATGAACCAGGACTCCAGGCTGGCTGCTAGAGGAGTGCTGCAGTAGCACTCTGAGTCAGCCATTCTGAAAATGCCTTTGAGTTGAATTTTCTGGGTGGGGTTGAGGTAAAGCCAACTCATGGTTACAGGCTTGGGGAAGGGTATGTCACTAAGATAAGTCCATATCTGGATCTCCAGGTTTGGAAGAGTCTCTTCATTGAAGCAGAGAAGGCCTACAGGTTCCTAGCTAAAGTCTCTCCAGGCCCACTTCTTTCTTTCTTTCTCTCTCTCTAATTTACATTCCATCATTGTACATCTCTATAGTGCACAATTTGGTTTTTCAAAGTCTACATGTAATACATGTCAATCAAAACAAGGATATTAGCATATACATTAAAGAACTCTACATTCTTTTGTCTGGTAAGCATTCCTTCCTTTTGCCCCTCCCACTCTCTCCCTCCCATCCATTCTCATCCCTTATAACCTCTGGTATCTACTCTTGTCCTCCCTACTGTCATCTTTGAATCTTTTGATTTCTTCCATAGAGTGCAGACATTTGGTATATATTGAGTAGAGATTCACAATGTGCATCTTTCAGAGTCTGGTTTATTTCACTTAGCATTAAGTGACTACACTTCTGTATTCATCTATTTTTAATCAAAAGACAGGGTCTCATTGTTCCTTATGGCTGAATAGAATTCCATAGTATATGGAATTCCACAGTTTTTCAATTCAGATATCAGTTTTCTATGTTGGTTTCATGTCTTAGCAATTGTGAATAATGCTGCAATACACAGAGATGTGCAGGTGTTTCTCTGATTATTTTCCTAGTTTTTTGGTAAATACAAAGGAACAGGATTACTGGGTTATATGGTAATTCTATCAGTAGATTTTTCAAGGAATCTCCATATGACTCCTAGGACACAGGCAATTATCCCAAAAATAGACAAGTAGGGTTACATCAAACTAAAAAGCTTCTGTACAGCAAAGAAAAAAACAAAGAGGCAACCTTCAAAATGGGGGGAAAATATCTGCAAATAATGCCTCAGACAAGGAACTGGTAATTTGAATATATAGAAAACTTAAGCAGCTCACTTGCAAAAAAACTAACAATCCAATTAATAAGTGAGCTAATGAACTGAATAGATAACTCTCCATGGAAGATATATGAATAGCCAAAATGCATATGAAAACATGTTCAACATTCTTTATGATAAGAGACATACAAATCAAAACTGCAATGAGATATAATTTAACTCCAATCAGAATGATCTGATCAAAAAGATAAAGAAGGACAAATGCTGGTGAGGCTGTGGTGAAAATGAACCTTCTTACAGTGTTGGTGGAATGTAAATTAGTATGGTCCACTTTGTTTTCTCTATAGTGCAACCTCTAGCCATGAGGCTTTTCTGAGAGGCTGATGGTTAATCCAGAACTGGGGCTTTTCAATATGAGGAGGCTTCTTCTGCTGACAGGGACCTTGACTGCCAGCTTCAGTCATCTCTCCCAGCTCTTTCCTTCCCCTTAAAAGGATGTAGTTTACAATGGGCCTATTACAGCCCTAATTGAATCGTTAACACACCAGCCATTAGCAGCTGCTAATGAGGGAATCCAGGGGATTACAGCATCAATTATCAAGTTTGACTTTTGAATGTGACTCTGCCAACACTGGGCTCTGTGAGTCTTTAGAAAGTGACAAGAGCCTTTAGAAAGTACAACAGAGAGAGCAGAGAAGAGCCATGTGCACATCATATGACCAAGATAAGCTCTTATGGATACCCATTCTCTCTGGCATTTGTAAGAACTTGATGCAGTCCATAAGCCTGCAGATGGAAAGAGCATTCAGCTCCGAGACTTGCATACCTTTCTCCCAGGTCTTCACATCCTCTGTAAAACACATGTTTTTGCTCCCACCGCTGTCTTGTCCTCCACTCCACTCCTTCCTATAATCTTGTCACCTTGTCTATGATCTTCCTTAAGGCTTTCAGCTAACGTTATTCCCAAGTTCCCCATTACCCACACCCTATCAGTCACCAAGCTCTTGGAATGTCAACCTTCCTTCCTTCCTTCCTTCCTTCCTTCCTTCCTTCCTTCCTTCCTTTTTTCTCTACTATTGCCTTAGTCCAAGCACTCATCATTACTTTGACAATGGCCCCAGACCAGTTAGGGAACTGGTTTTTCCTCCTCTAGTGCAGTACCCTGCATACATTTCTATGTTGAAATTATTCTCATCTTTCTGAAATTATTCTCATCTTTCTGAAAGGTACATTTGATTGTCACTTCTTCACCCCTTTAAGGACCCTTATTGCTTACAGAATAAAGCTTACATTTCTAAGCCTGGTATTGTAGGGAATCCCTGATCTTGGTCTTCCCTGCAATTCTACCTCGTATTTCACAATTCTCTGTTTCTCAAATCTAGTTAGAGCTATTGTTACTTGCCCACCCTTTCCCCACAGCACCAAACCATTGTATTTCCACAGACTGGCTAAAGGGATGGTTAAGAAAATCTACCATTTTTTTCCACTTTGCACGTGCAGAAATGTCTACGTACTGTTCCCTTCCCCTCTTTACCTAACCTGTGAAACTCTTATCTTTTAGGCCCGATGCATGAAAATCTTCCTAACTCACCTTTCTTACTTGTGTACCCTGCATACATTTCTCTCATTGAGCCTATTTACACTAGACATATTTATTTTTCTCCCCTGTTGGACTGTGAGATACCTAAATACATCAGTTTCAATATTTACTTTTGAAAGTTGCTTTAGATTATGACTCGCCCTTCCCCACCAAATTCATGTGCTGAGCATTGTGATGAGATTAAGAGGGTGCAAGCTTGATTAAATTATAATGTTGGAGCATGGGGTCTTTAGGAAGAGATTGAAATTAAGGCCATAAGGCTGGATCCCCTTTGATTGATTCCTACTGAGTTTACAAGAAGAGGTCATGTGGCCAGGATAGATACACACACATACTGATGGACAGACAGAGATATGTGCTTCTGTCTTTCCATGAGGTGATGCCCTGCATTACCCTGGGACCTAACAAAGAAGAAAAACGTTACTAGACAGAGCCCCTGGATTTTGAGTCTCCAAGCCATGAGTTGAATAAACCTCTATTTTCTTTTCTTTTTTTAAAAGAATTATTTTATTGAACTTTATTGATTTTATTTATTTATTTATTTTTTTAATTTGACCAGAGAAGGATAAAGAGAGAGATAGAGAGAGAAAGAGAAAGTCAGAAAGGAAGCCGCCAGGTCTGAGACTCAAATCACAGTTGGCTACATACATGTCCAGCGCCCTTAACCACCACGCCACCTGCTAGTCCCTAAGCCTCTATTTTCTTAAATTACCCAGACTCAGGTATTTTCTGTATGTGCGATGGAAAAGACTAAAACAAAATCCCAGGGCCACCATTTAGTGCCTGGTGCATCATATATATTCAGTAAACTGCTTCTACAATACTGTGTGCTTAATTAATGGATCAGAAAATTAATGATGTTCCTCATAGCTCCTTTCACAGATCTATATTGACATGTATTTTATTATTCTATATGGGGCTGCTAGTTGTTCACAGTCTAATTCTTTTGAACCCAAAGAAAACTGTCTTAGTCATCAGAACTACTCACCCTCTACCTCAATAGTTTAGTGAACAGGCTTAGGATCCATGAATACTTATTGAATTGAATTAAAACTCACAAGTGTTTATTGAGCTCCCTGTTCTACTTAGAGACTAGAAGTAGGTACTTGAGAAAAATAGCAAAGATTTAAGCACTGCACTTGTCTTCTGGGCCCTTCCAGTTATGACATTGCCCAACTCTTTGTGCATAATCATGGACAGATACACCAAGTCTCTGCTCCTCAATCACATCAGGGTATCAGTTGTAAACAAGGTCCTTTATAGCCCTGGGAGGCTGCAGCGGAATGATAGCAGCTATGGTTTATTCACTACCATGTGGTTATAACTATGCTAGATGCTTTGGTCTGTAATTTACCTGAATACCTGTGATTTGACTGCCACACTGGCCTCAAAGGCTATGTAGACTTGCGCCCAGCTTGCCTATGAGAAAATTTCATCTTGTGGAAATATCAGGAGGCAGAGCCATGGCTTATAGCAAAGTCTACCTGCCAGCAAGGCTCTGGGAATGCCACCCATGGTGATAATTTTCCCCTATAAACATGCGTGGTTAATGTAAATCAGTCATTTCATCTGGGAGGGGAGCTCTTTCCACGTCTTCCCTTCCTTTCTATTTGTTAACACTTGGCAAAAACACTGATGATCTGCACATCAAAGCCTGTCAAGTTGGATAAAATGAGATAAAAATGCAGTTATTAAACCATCGCCCCACATCAGAAGCCATGTTTCAGTCCTGAATTCGTTTAGGCTGGGGACTTCCTATGATGCATCACAGAGTCTGAAAACTAGAAAATTTAAGCTTCAGGAGGGAAGAGATTGCTATTCACTGCTATCTTCCCACATCTAGAAGGATTCCTATCACATTGTAATATTTTAAAAAGATACCATAAATGGTGGACACAGAAACACTTCAGCAGAGTTGTAAAAGGCCATGTCTATTTTTCTCCTTAAGCATACTTCCCCTGGGAATAAGTTCTCCCAAACCCAGCGAGGAAATTCATAGTAGAGTCTCACGTGACCTTCAGCACTGTAGGCAACATGCTGTCCATCTCCTCAAGCAACCTCCATATCTCTGGCTTCTAAAACATTTTTAAAAAATTAATTTGCCAGAGGGTATATGCACTCACAAGAGACAGAGAGATGGAAAGAGAGAATGTATCCCCTCCCCATCATGGAGCATGGCCACCCTGCCATCCTTTCTCCTCCCTCTCTCCCTTCTTAGGATTTCGAACACGTTTGCACACACATCTGGGGTGTTCCTCAACCCAGCCGGTCTGGAACTCAAACTGCAAAGTCAGCCATGTGGGATTCAGCTGCCTTACCCGCGATGCCACTGACTGGCCCCATAGAAATGTCAAACCAAGGACAGAATTAGGATAAAGAGAAATGCCTAGGGTATAAAATTCAAGGAGCTACTCACTCTCAGGGCCCTGGTCAATTGCCTCTCTGGCCTTATCATAGTTCTGTCCCTGTTTGAAAAATAAACTTATTTGGCCAGATTTAGATAAATAGAAGTCTGTTGTTATAAAAACAGACTTTTTGCTAAAATTTATTATATGAAATCATTTGTTTATATCTCTCTCTGGATGAGTTTATCCAATTCTTTTCTGAAATTAATGAAACAATGTTTATATAATGATATTGAAATCAAGCTCTCTTGGTCCAAATGTGCTTTCTTAAATACAATTTTTACTGAGATAATTGCTTTGTCACACACAGTTTTATGAAATAATACAAATTAACCCTTTTATTCTTTACTTAGATTACACAAACTCTGCTCTAAAGAAAATAGAAGGCTACTCAAAATATGAGACCCATGCAGAGAATAGACTATGACCAGGACTAGCATGTTCAAAAGTATGTGCTGCAGATCCCAAAGGCAGTTTTAAAAGAGAAGTTGCAATAACATTTGGATCAATGAGAGTGTTATTGAAATAAGTGCACCCTCTTTCTGGGCCCCTGACTTCAAGATAGCAATTATCTGGAAGTGTAAGTTCTAGTTTGTTTATAAGGGACATCAGACACATTGCATAGTAGCCCCTTCTCATATGTGGGGGGTGTGGGGGGTGGGTAAAGAGAAAGAGAAAAGGTCAAGGGAGTAAAAATGAGGCCTGGATATCAGCAAAACAGGATACGGTGAGAGTGGGTTTGCCTAAGAACCTTGAGACACGGAGTTGCCTTTGAAGAATGAAGGACACTCACAGGCAGGGAAAGGTCTGCTATAGGACACAACCCAGAAGAGGATAAGTGCAGGCAGGTAGTTTGCAAAGGAAACCAGGTGTGGTGTGGGGCTGTACTCTGGGATCAGGGGTGCAGGAGTGGAATAGAGATACCTGGAGGACAAATTAGGAGAATGAGAGGAGAAAAACTGGCCAGCCTCTGTGGTGTAGTAGCAACACAACACTCTGGGATGCTGAAGCCACATGGAAGTCCAGAGTTTGCATCCCCTGGTCTCCCTGTACACACAGGAACCTGCACGTGTGCTTGTGATTCTGGCTGGCTGAGGCTGGATCATGCATTGAAACCTTGTTGGGGGTCTCTCGCTCTCTCTTTCCCTTCTTCCCCCCCTCTTGCCCTATATTTCTTCTCTCTGTCATTGAAGAAACACACTTTAAAAAAATTAGAGGGGGAAAATCCTCCAGAATCAGAAAACTTGGTCCACTCAGGAGGTATAGGGGAATATCCTTTGACAAGGAGAAGACCAGAGAAGCTGGGTCTAGGGTCCCTGCTGTGGCTTGGTTAGTGAGAACTTGTGGGTCTTGAATGAGTCTCTTGCCAGAGAAGGAGGTTAATCAGGAAGACACCTGAGTTCTGGGTAGAAAACGCTGTCCCTCCATGGCGGAGACTGGCATGGAAAGGTCCTTTCTTTGTGTGCATTGTCAGGGCTTTCCTGAGACCTGGATGTTGGACCTTGTTCTGGGCCCTGTGATTTCCAAGGCTCCACTCTAGCCTTGCTTTAGTTTTATCCTTCTGAGTGAATTGAGGAGGCTGCTGGGTTAAAGGATGTACCCACCTGGAGTCCACACCCACCACATTCTTTATACCACTAGGCATAAGTAGGCTTTACAGCTGAAGGATTTCATAACCATTCAGGGGTCCATCCTCTCAAGAGCAAACTGCTTCTGGGGTGTGCGCCAGGGCCTGAGGCATGGCTCTTTGAGGGGTGAGGGGTCTCCGGCCATATTCATGTAGTCCTGCATGGTGTGTGCATGGGAGGGGGAGGCTGGAATAGAAAAAGGAGCACAGGCTGTAGACCTTTATTCATCCCTTCTCCCCAGGCTCTGCAATAGTTCAGAATAGACCTATGGGCTGGTGCCTGGAGAAGCTCTAACATGTGCTGTCTCTTCCTTGTCACCTGGGAATGCACCCGATCTCGTCTCAGGTTTTCTATTTGAAATGAAAATTGTTCCGCTCGTGTTTGTCTGGCTCCCAGTAGTGACCTTTAAGAGATCTCAGTAGCTCCCCCACACCCCCCCCCCCAGACAGTATTCATGGGCCCATCTCACGTGCTGAGTGAGGTGCTCCACTCTACACACTTGGCTATCTAGAAAGTGAAACAAAGCTTAAACAAGGAGTGTTAAGGCAGCCTGAAAAGGAGAAGGAAGTCTCAAGGGGCAGCATCTCCCAGCTTATTTAATTATTATAATCACAGGAAGCACTTGTTTTAAGTACTAATTTCTAGGTCCCATGCCTGAGGAGTGTGATCCTTTTGTTTTTTTTTTTTTTTTTTTTTTTTTGTTTTTTTTTTAGAGGTTTTTGCTATAGGGCACGTGCGCTCTCCAGACAGGCAGAGAGAGATAGAGAGAAAGCGAGAAATCACCCCCAGGGGGATGGCCATGCTGCAATCCCTTCTCCTCCATTCTCCTCTTGGGATCTTGGGCACGCACGCACACGTGCTTGGTGTGAGTTTAAGCCACCGGGTCCGGGACTCAAACCACAGTCAACTATGTGGGAGTCCAGCGACATAGCCTTTACGCCAACTGCTGGTCCCATGATCCTTTTGGTTTTGAAGGAGTTTTGTGAACAGTGATTCTCAGCATTGGCTGAACACTGGTGTCACTTAGGGAGATTTAAAAATTGCTAATATCTGGGTACCAACTCCAGAGAGTCCGGTTAAATTGGTCTGGGATATAGTTTAGCCATCAGGACTTTTCAGAGTTCCTTGAGTGTTTTTTTATTTTTAATTAATTATTTTTATAAAGCAAAAATTACAGAATTTGTTTCCCAACAGAGAGATTTACATTCATTTGTTAAATATTTCTTCCTTTTGCCCCTGCCACCCAGCCAGTACCACGCACTCCCCTCCCTTATAGTCTTTTGTTTCTACACATATCCTCTCTACGATCATATCCGCAGATCTTTCAATTTTGGCATACAGTACACATATTCAGTACATATTGAGTGGGGATATACACTATGTGTCTTTTGAAGTCTGGCTCACTTTACTTAACATTAAGTTGTCTGTAGTCATTCACTTTGAATCAAATGATAGGGTCTTATGCAAATATTTGGCCATTTAATAATGTCTAGAATTTACTATATGTTGTCTTCATTTTAAAAATTACTTATTTTTAATTTTATTTACTCATTTTTTTAAAATTTTGACCAGAGAGACACATACACACAGAGGAGAGAAAGAGAAGAGAGAGAAAGTGAGAAAACAAGCCACCAGGTGCAGGACTAGAACCATGGTCGGCCATGTGGGAATATTCAGCACCTTAACCACCACGCCACTAGCTGACCCCATTTATTCATTCTTTTCTTTTCTTTCTTTCTTTTTTTTAAATTCATTGTCTTCATTTTTAATGTTCATTTTCCCACTCTTCCCAGTTGCTTGGAATAAATCAGAAGTTTTTTCCTTCAAGGTTAGAGATTTGTTCTTTTGCATGGTCTAAGCTGTTCTTAATATCTTCAAGGGAGATTTTGATTTCTTGTATCATATTCTTTACGCCAGAAGTTCTGTTTGATTCTTTGTCAAGGTATCTGTCTCTATGGAGTTCCTCCTTCATGTTGTAGAAATATTTTCTCATCTCCTGAAATCGGCTGTTTTCTCTTGCATTCGTTAAGTTTAGTTATGCTAGCTATTCTGAATTTTATTTTTCCTGAAATTGCTGTGATTTCTTGTGTTTTATCCGTTGTTCGTGAGGAATTACTGTGTTCCTTTGCAGGGGAAGCATTTCTTGGTTTTCTCATATTTCTTGAGGCTCTTTTGTGACTTTTAGTCATCTGGTGATGTACTCACTTCTTTGGAGTAGGTTTCTGTAACTGTGTGCTCGTGTACTTCCCCATGGTGTGAAATAGCTCTGTTCCTGTTTCCTTCTTCTACTGTGGGTGGCAGCGTGGTATCCACAGTGGGAGTTTTGGGTTCTTGTTTACAAAGAGGAGATTCTCTCCTTTTTCTACTGGGATAAGTGTGAGGAGAACAATTCCCCCTAAGCCTCAGTGTATTCGGTGTTTTGGCTTCTGTGTACCCAGATCTCTATGGTTCCAGTGTGGATGGGGGCTGAGCTGGAAAGCTAGGACATAAACACATTGCTGAAGTTGCATGCCATGCTGTGTGTGGCGCATACACTGAGGCAGCTCCTCTCTTCCCACATGCTAGGCTGCGCAGGGGGCTTTGGTGATCAGCTCAGGTTGGGTAACCCTACTTTCCTGTTGTTCCTTTTAATTTTTTGACTGCAAAAACTGGAGTAGTGTTTTGAAGGCTGAAGCAGACCCTTCCTCCTGCACTCTCATTTGGACAAGGGACTTTGATGGTCAACTTGGGCCAGGTGGTTCAGCTTTTCTTTTGTTCCTGGATTGGTTTCCCTGACTGATTCTAATGTACAACCTGAAGAAATCCTGTTTAGGTGTCTCTGTTTTTATTTACTTACTTATTTCATTTTTTGGAGAGGTTTTTGCTATAGGGCGTGGGTATGGGCACTCACCAGAAAGACCGAAAGAGACAGAAGTGAGAAATCACACCCCCCACCCCCACCCCCACCCCCCCCGTCGGGGGCAGGGGGATGGCCGCACTGCAATCCCTTCTCCTCCATTCTCCTCTTGGGATCTTGTGCACGCACGCACATGTACCTGGAGTGAGTTTAAGCCACTGGGTCTGGGACTCGAACCACGGTCAACTACATGGGAGTCCAGCAACACAGCCATTATGCTAACTGCTGGTCTCAGGTGTCTCTGTTTTAACATAAGTCCCAAATGACTCTTCTGACCAGATAAAGATGAGAAATACTGCTGTTCATAAACTGAGGTGTGCCGGGGTCCAGCCTCTGCGGGGATGGGTTGACTCATCGGAGGCGGCGCAGGTGAACAGAAACAAAAATTAGACTAAGACCTCAATGCCTCTTAGCATGTTCTCAGCTGGCCACAGCCAGGGCTAGCTCCAGGCTGCTGCGCTAGCGGCTGTCAAATACACGTATTTATTGAGGGGTGTCTTACAGGAGTAGGAGGGGTGAGGGGGAAATAAAAGATTTACTCTATGAAACAGGGAATTCAAGGCACAGAAACAATAATCATAAAACATGATGTCTGTCTTGTTTGATTAGGTATAATCAGTTACAGTTTTCAGGATAAAGGAGTCTATATGTCTGGTTCATTTTCTTCTTAAATCTTGATTACCGGACAGGGCCTTTTTGGATGAGAGGGTCTTGTAGCTCAGGAGACAACACAGGGTGTTTTATTAGCAGTTTTTTATAGTTAACAGCGCACAGGGGAGAAACTGTAATTAGGTACTATCCCTTGCTTGCCTCGGACCAGATAAGAACTTTCAGCTAAGATAGTTACTCTTCCCCCTGGAGTCTTCAGGTTTGCTTATCCTGTGGTTGTTAGCCAGATCTGTCCTTCCTCTATTAACCCATGGGTCCCTGTATTTATTTGCTGAATTCTTTGTCTGTTAATCAGTGAATTCTTGTGCTAATTTGGCCTAATATAAGTTAACTTTGGCCTGTAGCTTTAACAAGGTATTTATGTAAAACTAGCCTTAAACTAACTTAGTCTACATATGTTACTAACGCTAATTTGGCTTATACTAACTCAACTTAACATATGTTAATTTTAGTTTAAAACAGGCAGGTGGGGGAATCTGTTTCAGGTTCCCTGACCCTTTACCCTTGCAGGGTACCGTAATAACAGTAAAGCTCACGGCAGAGAAATTGAGTGCAGGTCAGTACAGTGACGCAGTGGAGAGTTCATACCAGCTTGTGTTGTCTGTATGGCCCCGTCAGAGGTGGAGAAAGAGTAACAGAGACAGATTTTCTCTGCAGGAGAACTTTTTTGTTTTATTGATATTTTTCAGAAGCAACTGATAAATTCCTGCTTATTTCTCCTCAAGAGAGGTTTTTCTCTAAAGCAGGAAGGTAATTGCTCTATAGCTTTGGTCGAAAGTCTAGCCATTACGAATGAAGATTTTTCCCTCTTCATTCTCTTCCCGCCCCCATCCAGCAATAGCCCTCACTTGCCAATGCACAAACATCAACTCATTTTCTATGAGGGTGGTGGAACATGTATGATTATCCTCATTCAAGTTTTAATCTAGTAAGGTTCAAGTGTTGTTGTTACTGTTTTTCTAGGGTAGACAGTTTCCTTTCTCCTTTCTCATTATTATGCGAGTTTGCCTCATCTCAGTCCCTTTTCAGAGGCTCATACTCCCAATATGTGACCGGGATTTGCAAAGATATTGCTGAGAACAATGACTCAAGCTCTCAGAAGAGGGAGTTGAGGTTAACATTAGCTCAAAACAGGATGATGGCAGAAATATCCAATAGGTGATGACAAATGCTACACTGTTGGCTTCTGGGATTTTCACTTGGCCTAATGCTTGCCCATTGAACCAAGTGACCTGAAAGCTAGTGGTGAGTTAACTGTCACTCAGGACCTCTGAGAGCAGCACGTGGGCAGTACATACAAACTTCTCTTTTTTTCTGAGTATGAGGTTCACTCATGTTCGTTGGGGCCATATAAGAAACTGAAGGCTGACATTTAACTTGGAATTAGCCTTGACTCCTGAGGAAAGAACAGACTTGCAATGAAAAAACACTAGTGAAGAGAAGACCTAAAAGTGAAGAGAAGAGGCCAAAACGTGAAGAGAAGAAGAGGCAAACACCAGCCTGCCCTTCACATGTTTGCCTCAGTCTCTAATTATCAGAGGATAGGCTGCTGCTTTGAGTGATGAGAGTCCAACAGTCCTTTCAGTAATGTTTGTCGGGACGGCACTCTGATTTTCAAATGTCTCAAAAGGCAGAATCTACAAACTATAGACCTGTGAACCGAGTGTTAAGACACAACCCAAATTCCACTATGCTATTAAAAGACTTATTTGGGAGGGTCAGCCAGATGGCATGGTAGTTAAAGCAACTGAATCTGATTGGCTGACTGTGCCTTTTTTGTTTTGTTTTGTTTTTGTCTTTTTTTTGAGAGATTTTTGCTATAGGGCACATGCGCTCGCCAGACAGACAGAGAGACAGAAAGCAAGAAATCATCCCCCAGGGGGGATGGCCACACCGCAATCCCTTCTCTTCCATTCTCCTCTCGGGATTTGGGCATGCATGCACATGTGCCCGGCGTGAGTTTAAGCCACCGGGTCCAGGACTCTAACTGTGGTCGACTACATGGGAGTCCAGCAACATAGCCATTACACTAACTGCTGATCCCCGACTGTGTGGTTTGAATCCTGGACCCAGCAGTTAAAAAAAATGCCTGCTGAATGCACATATGTGCCCCAACCCCCCGCCCCCAAGAAGAGAATGAAGGAGAAGTGATTATGGTATGATCTTCTCCCCTGAGGGTTATTTCCTCACTTTCCCTCTCTCTTTGTCTCTCTCTGGCAAACTCATGTGCCCTATAGCAAATTCAAAAATAATAATAAAAAAATTAAAAACTCATTTGGGAGAGCCTAAAAAATACACAAATCCACCATGTGTCTACTGAGGGCAACTTCCGCAGGCTAACCACAGTTCTTTCTCCGATGAGATCATATTAGGCTAGTGAATCAGTAATATGCACATCACTTAGAGCAAGTAGACTTTGGCAGCTGAATCACAAGAACTCTTGTGATGTAGTTGAGGATACGACAGAAACACCTGTGTTAGATACATAGCGTACAGGCAGATCAGTAACTAGCTGGACATTGGGCACTCAAGGCACTGTTTAAGGAATGTAGAGGAAAATCAACTGTGGTTGTCTGGATTAGGGTCTCTCCCTTCATTCTGCTCTACCCGAGCTCATTATCTATGACCTAGATGAAAATAGAGATTTTCAGAAGACAAGGAACCATGTATAATTTTCTTTTAATACACACATGGACAAAGAGACTTTCAAAAGCCTGAATGAAAGAGTGGCATTGGGCAAGATGATATTTAACAAATGTGCTTAATAGCCTGACCATAAGAAAGAGAAGACCTAGCAGTAGCTTATGTGAAAAGGTTTAGTTGTCAACAGGATATGCAAATGTGCTGTGAAGTCTCCTGTAATGCCACTTGGAACTTCAGCTGTGATAATGCAGGCAGAGAGTCTGCATCCGAGGAGGTTGTCTTTTTTTCTATACAGTACTGGTTAGATATTGTGAAGAATCTTGCCTACCAAGGGCCAGCCAGATGGTATGGTAGTTAAGGTGGCTGGATGCCACAGTTCAAGTACCAAACTTGGCAGTTTGAAAAACATGCCAGGTGTGTGTGCATATATGCCCAAAATCCCTAGAGGAGAGTGGAGTAGAAGGAATTGCAGTGTGGTCATCTTCCCGAGGGGTGTTATCTCACGTTCTCTCTCTCTCTATCCCAGGGAGCACATGTGCTCTATAGCAAAATTGAAAAATAAAAAAATTGTCTTCCATTTTAGACATTACATTAAGAAGTTGGAGCAGGCTGGAATAGAGGAGCGATGCTAAGTTTAATTAAAAAAATAACCTTTAACATTGTCAACAGAGCGTGATGAGAGAAATGGAGATAAGAAATTTTAGGAGTGACAAGAGAAAGCACTTTAGTGTCTGAAGTGTATCTTAGACTGCCATTGTGTCCTCAAAGAGCACTGAGCACATATGTTTGAGAGCTCTGGAGGACCAGGTTAGGACTCCTTGTAAAAAATCCTCTCCAGAGAGGGAATGTTGAACTCAGACTCATCCCAACATCACAATGGTGCAAATGACAAGTCGAAACAACACGTCGTCGATGTGGATAGGATATTGTCAGAAAGGCCCTCATCTATGGAGTCTGACAAGTTCATGAACAACTGCATATTGTGAAGAAAACGTGCATGGGTTTGGATTATTTTTCACACCAAAATAAACTTATACTTTAATTCCATCTATCCATAAACTTTTTGAAGTCTCCTCCTGTGAGGCTGGTATAAGAAACTCTGTATTCACTTGGGTTTCAGAAGCTTGTGATAGGCTTTAATGGTCAGGAAAAGTCTTTCCTACTCAATGCCTGAAACTTCCTCATTAGCACTTTGTCCCTAGAGCTTAAGGCTTTGATTCCTGTCCTAGTTACACAACCCCGGAAGTGATATCAGTAAATTATATATAAATGTGGGTGAAGAATGGAAGGTAGAGAGAAGCTGTGAGGACGGGAGGATAGATCTAAACTGAGTATTTTTAGTGTAGGAAACCTGTATTCATTTCTATTTGCCTTGCCCAATGCCTGTGGTGGAGAGATTTCCTCTTTGAATAAACTCAGATGATCCCATAATCATTGACCCTCAGGAAGGGACCCAGGGCTTCATTTGACCTTTCTCCCTACCTAGGTCCTGGTTTCAGTATTTAAGGCATAGGTTGAATGGAGTTCTTTTCTTTCTTCTTTTTTTTTTTTCTTTATTTTACTTTCTTTTTTCCCTTCCTTCCTCCTTCCTTTTTTTCTTTCTTTCCTTCCTTTTTCTCTCTCTCTTTCTTCTCTTTCTTTTCTTTTTCTTTTTCCTTCCTTCCTTCCTTCCTTCCTTCCTTCCTTCCTTCATTTAGGTTTTTGCCATAGGGTGCATGTAGTCATGTTAAGAGACAGAGAAGGAAAGTGGAAAATCACCCTGCAGGGGGAATGGCCATGCCACGATCCCTTCTTCTCTATTCTCCTCTTGGGACTTTGGGCACTCACACACATGTGCTTAGCAAGATTTTTCAAGTTGCCAGATCTGGGACTTGAACCATGGTTGGCCATGTGGGAGTCCAGCACCTTAACAAACACTCCATCTCCTGGCCTCTTGCGTTTCTGCTTCTGGCTCTGGCCTGGAAGGTGAGGGGCCATTGGCCCTCCTGGATGCTGTGCAGAGACCCTCTGTCTCCCAGGCAGCAAAGCCCCACTCCAGGGAGAGCAGAGGGAGCAGGTGCCTGGCCCTCTGCACCGCCTAGCCTGGCAAGCTGGAAGTCTGGCTGGCATCATGCCCAGCTCATTTCCAAGAGCTCGCTAGCTTGAAATTTACTGGGAGGGAGCATTGGCACGAGAAGATAGTGGGCAGAGATGCTGCCCGGGCCCATTCACCCACTGTGCTGTGGCAACAGCGGTTATTGCCCTGATGGAGTTTGGTTTATGACACTACATTAGCAAGCTTATTCCTCAGGCTGCTCCTACCCGAATGACTGGGGAAAAGGCAATGCACCTCCTCCATCACCAGAGGCAGGATGCAGTGCTTATTGTATTTCCCTAACTCTGGAGCAAGGGAAATTTGATTTATTTTAGAGTTAATCCATCACCCTCTGGCATCCTTTCAAGATAGGCCTTGAGCATAATTGCAGGATCTGGAGAAAATGGGGAAGTCAAGTTCAATTTATTCCATTAACATTTTTAAAACATTTAATTACGATAAAAACTGAAAAGCATTTAATATGAACGGGACCATGGTTTTATCTTCTCCATGTATTCATCCCACCAATCACTCTCTCCATTGCTGTCACTGGCCTATTATAACTTCGTTCCCTGGCTTTTTGGATGATTCTCACGAGCCTCAGCTCCATTGCAATGTTGGGGGGGGGGGGGGCGTGGGCATGAAAAGTGATATGTCTGCTTACCACCTGTTTTGCAAGCCCAAGTACAACCATTCTTTCCTGGAAGGACATTCTATTATTGTCTGCTCCTCTTCATTCTACTTTTCAAACCTCCTCCAGCAGGAGAACGGATGGAGCAACCATAAGAGGTGGGAGAGAGATGGTTACAGAGAGAATGATATTATGTCCTTCTCACATCAACTGTCCCCTCAGCAGGGCTACAGTCAGTGCTGGACCTCCGGCAGCCAGAGGAGGCACCTACACAGAGCACTACAAAACATGGGTGGCCACGGATGTGCTTTTGCAAAAAATGTTTATCCTTTTTTATTTTTTCCCTTAATTTTGCCAGAGGACACATGTACCCACTGGAGACAGAGACAGAAAAAGAGAGAAGGGAAGTGAGAAAGCACCCTCCGTGGAGAACAGTCATGTTACAGCCCCTTTCCTGTCTCTTTCCTCTCAGGATTTTGGGTACCAAGCCCACATGCCCAGTGTGTTTTTTAAGCCACTGGATCCGGGACTTGACTTGAACCATGCAATTAGCCTGAGGTGCTGCTGCTGAGCTGTTGTATGTCCATCTTGAAACTTAGCCATTTTGTGATTCCGTTTTGGGCCTATACCCTAACTATATTCTTAGGGTCTCTGTTTCCTACCTTGATGCCCCTGGCTGGCCCTATATTTCATTGATTTAAAAGTCACCAGGAAGATAATTATAGGAAAACTCAACATTGTGTCATATTTCTTCATACTTATTTTATGATTAGATACGGCTTTTACTTTGGCTTTAAAATGGAACTGTAGTAAGTAGACAAATGAATCCCCAAAGATGTTTGTGTTCTAACCCTTGGAATCTGTGAGTAAGTTATGTTATTTGGTAAAGGCAATTACAATTACAGAAGGAATTAGGGTGGCTAATCAAATGACCTTAAAATAGGGAGTATGCCCTGGCTTACCCAGGTAGGCCCAATGTAATCACAGGAGTTCTCAAAAGCAGAGGATCAGGGTGATGTGGTGTGAGGGCTCAACCTGCTGCTACTAGTTTTGAGCAGGGAGAGGGTGGGGCCAGAAGCCAAAGGATGTGGCAGCCTCTAGAGGCTGGAAAAGGCAAGGAAGGGGCTTCTTCCCTGGAGCATGCAGAAACACAGCCCTCCAGATACCTTGATCTTAGCTAGTGAGGCCTATGTTGGACTTCAGATCTACAGAGCTGTAAGAGAAATTGCTATTGCTTTACACTGCTCAATTTGTGGTGATTGGTTACAGCAGAGGTTAAAAGGAATTCAGGTCCTATCTAGAGCGGGAGGGGAAAAGATGCTGGGAACCACACCACCATCAGCAGCAAACACACCCATTCTTGAGTATGTGTCAGGTGAAAGGTAATGTGCTGGGGTTGGTCTTTGCCAGGGAGAAGATGCATCAACTTCGTGCCCTGGGAGGGAGAGTTTCTGGCATTCCCGAGGTGAGTCCTACCCAGATGCCACCATCTCCTACTTATTGTCTCTGAGCTCTGATTCCTTACATCATAATGGACATAGTAACATTAGGCTTTATGTGAGGAATAGCCAGTTAGTATGCGCAAAGCACATATAATAAAGCTTAGCATGTGAGAGAGGCCATGTAGGTATTAGTTATTATCTATCATTGTTTTGTTATTGGTATTCCTGAACTTTCAGAGAAGACTTTAGGGACAAAGAGGCTTCAAGGAAGGGAAGTTAGAAAGGATAGTGAAAATAACGGATAGTTCTGAGACACTTTTTGTGGATAAACATTGTGATAAATGCCTACTTTTATAACACTAGAAGCAAGTACTAGTTATTATTATCTCCACTTCATAGGTGCAGAAACAGAGGCCTAGAAAACCTAAATTATCTAATTTGCATGACAATTAAGAGGAAAAGGGGCCAGGTCCCATCGCAAATAGGGTAAGTGCTGTGTGGAAGGAGAAGGATCCCATGTGGCCAACCATGCTTCTAATTCTGGCCCAGCAGCTTGTAAAACATGGCCTGGCAGGTGTGCATTTGTGCCCAAGATCTTGACTGGAGGAAGAAATGAAGGAAAAAATATTGCAGTGTGAGCATGCTCTCTCTCTCTCTGTCTCTCTCTCTCTCTCATTCTGGTGAGCACACACATCCTCTGGGAAAAATAATAATAATAATAATAATAATAATTATAAGGAAGCAAAGCAGGGATGCAAAGTCAGAATCTTGTAGTTTTAGCCACAGCATTTACACTACCCAGAAGGGATGAGTGCATACTGGAAAAAAGAATCTGAAAGGCAGGTGGTTTTGTCAACGCCAGGTTTGGTATGGTGGAGTAACTAACTGGGGATCAGGCTGGGGAGTCAGCAGGGGCAAGACAGTAATGACTTTCAACAGCAGTGATGGGATTTGGGATTTTGGTCTTCAGGGAAAAGAGAACCATTGAAGGCAAGCAAATAGTATTGTAGAAATATGAACGCGGCAGCAATGTTGTAGGAGGATTAAAGACACAGGGATCTTAGATTTAGGCAAAAGAGGAACATTATCCTGGGTGATGAGGTCCTGAGGGCCCACAGAAGAACTCTGCCACCCTCCTCTGGTGTGAGGGGTAGGTGGGTGAGGACGCCTCGGCAGGAGCTGGCTGTGACCAGCTGACAGCGGAGAGGAGGAGGGGAAGAAGCCAGAGGACTTGCTTAGCCCTTGGGCTTTAGAGGTGGGCAGGAACTTGGAAGGCTCTGATCCCGATTACTGGTTCACTGATCCTTATTTTGCCTGTGTGTGTGTGTGGGTGTGTGTGTGTATGTGTCTGTGGCCACTTCATCTCTCTATGCCTCAGTTTCTTTTTATGTAAGGAAGAATAACTGTGCCCTCCCATCTCCCAGAAGTGCCCAAGAAGGTTCACTTGTTAGCACAGATGAGACAGCTGTACAAATACAGTGAAGCAGCTAATATGTTACCCTGGTGAGGCAGCCGGACCTCAGGCCCATGGGCCTACTCCAGGTAGGGCCATACCCCATTTATACTTATTTGGATAACAGTCTCAGGCTTGAATTTTAGAAGACCATTATTTCCACATGCAATGGAGAATCTTCCTTCAGAGTAGAGCACAGCATTGTGTTCTAACCACTAGCCCGCCCTACCTTTTCCTGGGGCCTGCTCAGGCTTAGACGCTGGTCTTTGAATGAGGCTGGATGTGTCATACCAGCTATAGCAAAACTGACTCTTTTCTTTCCAAGAAAATAAACCCATGAAAAAGCCCAGCAGCCCCAAAGGGCACTCTGGGCACTGCATAAAGGAAGAGTCCATATTCTCACAATTGAAAACATAATTAAACCCGTCTGCCTTCCTTATCTGAGATGCAGAAGAAACATGAGTGGGAAGATGACAAAAAGAGAAAACCCTTATCTCTGGTTTTGTAAATGAAGAAACGGTGTTTTGAATTTTATTCTGTTTATAGGAAAGGGCCACTGCCAAGTCGTGTCCATAGAAAGAGGAGGCCCGAGGGTGCTGACGTACACATGGTCGTGACAGCGTGCAGCGCCCCAGAGGGTGGCAGCAAAGCGAGGCACAGCCCCAGGGAGGCAGCAGTTGGCTGTGCAGCAGCCTCCGCCACCCAGCGTGGTGTGAGCTCTCACAGGCCATCTCCCAGGGCAGGTTTCCAGCTCTGGCACCAAAAACCCAGCTGCTGTGCTAGCATCTTCCACAGGGAATGCAGAGAGCATCTCCTCAGCTTCTCCATTCTCTTCTCTGCATTCCTGCAGAACGTCCACTGCCTCCTGCTCCGACTGCCCCATGCCTTCCTACCCTGCCCCTTTCTGAACGTTAGGAATTTAATCCTAGTCCATGTTCTCTGACGACGACGTATCCTCCCAACCCTTTCTTCAGCTAGCCATCCCCACAGGAAAAGTAAAAAGGAAGAGAAACCACAAAAATAAGAAAAGCAAATTGAGGAGAAGAGTCAGTGAAGGAAGTCTCACCCCCCCGTCTGTCCATGTCTACCTCTGCGATATAAAATAGAAGTCACTCCATGGTCTACAGCTCTCCTCTGTGCAGGTGCCGGTACTACCCAAGAGAACTTGCCTGGCAGAACCCCAGCAGCGTGAACCAGTGGGCAGCGCAGGTTCCCTTTGTCAGACCCCACTGCGAGGCTGCACGAGTGCTATGAAGGGTAAGGAACACAGATGGTGGCCAGTGAGTGGGGGTTTAAGGAAAACAACCTCACGGCGGCATTTTATGGTGATTTAATTAAAACATTCAGTCACAGTCAATAACAGAAGCAACAAAAAATTATGAGGCGTGGGCACAGGAGAAAAGAAACTGGAGAGAAGATTGGAAAGTGGGAGGGCTGATAACACAGACAGCCCAGGGATACTATCCTGGGGACAGGAGACCTGAGTGCCCCTGTCAAAAGCATGTGTGGGATGCAGAACAGGACCTGTAAGCCCTCAGCACAGCCCCTGGGTGTTGGAGAGTCCCGGCCTTTGCACCATGGCCCATCCAGACCCTGCCCCTGTAGATGAGGGAAGCTCTCCAGGGAAGTGGAACAGCCACGTGGGAAGTTGTGAGAAGGCTTAGCTGGATCCATGGGATTCCTACGATGAGGAAACCCATTTTGGTTCTGACTGGAAAGTGGAGAAAATGGCTGACACAAAAATAAGTCAAAAAGGTAAAGAACATGTTTCAGCACATTTCGACTTTCAGCGGAGTACCACGAAGTCCCTTGCTTCCTACAGGTTCTTATTTTAATGAACCCCGTAGATCAAGACTTTTCCTCGAGGGGTGCCCCAGCATGAGCCGGTGGACCTCTGAGAGCTGCCTGCTCATTTTCTAAGTCCTGCCGATTCCAGCGCCTTTATGTTCTCCCATCACCCACTGCTTTTTGCCTTCGTTCAGACTCTCATCTTTTTTTTTTTTTTCCTCTCTCCTGCATTATTGAAACAGCCCCCCTCAATGGCTTCCCCACCTGTGGTCTCATCACCTTCCAATCCGTTGCCTCCCACCTTCCAGAATGATGCTTAGAAATCACAAAGCTGACCACCTTTCCCAGCTGCATCACACCCTTCCGGGTGCCATGTTGCCCGTGGAAGGGTCCCTGATTGTAAGACCCACCTGTGATGGTTGGGTGACTACAGACTCACAGGCCCCTTCCTCTGAGATTCAATCCAGCAGGTTGGCAATGGAGCTCTGGGATTTATATTTGTGAGTGAACATCTTGGCTGAAGCTCATGATCAGGAATCCTGATCCACGTGGGCAGCACTGTCTACGGTATAACGTGCACCCTCTCACTTGTCGGGAAGGGCTCCTGCCCACCCCTTCGCTCTGCTTCCTGAGTGCTGAGCTGTATTGCAGGGACTTGATGGTTTGAGCCTGTCTGGATTCTAGCACTGTGATCCAAATCTGAAGGTCTGTCTGGGCAGTTAAAGCTCATGTACAAACAGACCCCTCAACTCTGCGCTGGGAGAAGGCAGGACCAAGAGTGCACCTGCCATGGAGAGATAGGGAGAGATGTTTATTTGTTATATTTATTTATTTATTTATTTATTTACTTCAAAAATGATAGGATAACAGACTGCAGGTAAAGAGGAAATGTAATTAAAATATATATATATATAAATAACTTGTGTGTGTTCACTGCCTGCTGTTGTTCCAAGAAAAATAGCTTAGTAAGTAAACCAAGGCAAGACTGACATGACGGCAACAACACTAAAACTAGCTTCTCCATGAGTCTCTGAATTGCATGCACCTGAAATTTCAGAGCTCCAGATGGCAGAACCGTGAAGTTGGCAAAGTTTGCTCTGACATCCTCAGACCTTTCTCTTTGTTTTGGTTTTTTCTTTTGTGCTGCGTCACTCAAGTGTTGTCTTCATTTGCGATTCAGATGCTCAGAGCTCCTCACCTTCTCAGCAGTCCTTCTGCCCCTGCCCTAATCCCGAACTCCAGCCTTGATTCCCTACCCCACCCTCACTCCCAGCCCTATTGCCATTTCTACTTCCGCCCCTCAGTTCACAGCTTGCCTACTTGCTTTTGAGATGGCTACTAAGGTTTCAATGACTTAAAGTAACTCCCTTTAGTCCACAGTGTTTATGTTTTAGTGAGGAACTGCTGCTGGGTGACAAAACTGTACTTAATATTTAATTTATGGATAAAATTTTAGGAGAGTGAGCTGGCCTTAAGGAAAAGTTATTTCCCATCCAATAGCTTTTTTTTTTTCTTTTTTTGGAGAGGTTTTTGCTATAGGAGCGTGCACTCACCAGGAAGACAGAGAGACAGAAAGGGAGAAATCATCCCCCAGGGGGGATGGCCACGCCGCAATCCCTTCTCCTCCATTCTCCTCTAGGGATCTGGACACGCACACACACACGCCCAGCATGAGTTTAAGCCACCGGGTCTGGGACTCGAACTGTGGTCGACTACATGGGAGTCCAGTGACACAGCCATTACGCTGGTCCTCCCATCCAATAGTCTTAACCATTATGTTCCAGTCTCTACCAGTGTACCTGCCACATAGTAGGTACTTAACCTATCTCAATGCCTTGGACCACTGACATCTGGCTTTTACCTGAATTTTCTTGAACCACCAAGTGCTACTATCACTGCTATTTTGACAAAGGGGATTAAATATTTAATATTTAATGAAAATGGTATAATTTAATTTTATATCTCTGAAGATTTTTCATTTAAATAATTTCCAAATTAAAACAAATTTGTTAGACCATGTATTTCTGATTTGGGGTTTAAGAAAATATTACTGCTTCTAGGGACCAACAATAGCATAATGGCTATGTTGCTAGACTCCCATGTAGTTGACCGTGGTTTGAGTCCCAGAACCAGTCCCTTAAACTTGCACCAGGTGCATGTGCATGCGTGCCCAATATCCCAAGAGGAGAATGGAGGAGAAGGGATTGCGGTGTGGCCATCCCCTCTCGGGGGCAGGGAGGTGATTTATCACTTTCTGTCTCTCTGTCTCTCTGGCAAGTGCATGCACCCTATAGCAAAAAGCTCTCAAGAAAAAAAAAAATATTATTACTTCTGTTTCTAACAAAAATGTCTTAGACTATGGGTTTCCCTCATCTCTGGTGAGTTTTCTTATCTCCAGTATATGCAGTGACCCTGGTCCCAAACCCAAGTTACAGATTGGAGCTTTCCCCTCTGACCTGTTAGCATGCCAAGATGGAGGTGTCTTCACTTCCTGTGATCTTAACTGTCTTTGGAACGGATAGTCTTTTTGTTTGTTTGTTTGTTTGTTTATTTTTATTTTTTTTTGAGAGGTTTTTGCTATAGGGCGCGTGCACTCGCCAGACAGACAGAGAGAGACAGAGAGACAGAAAGTGAGAAATCACCCCCCAGGGGGGATGGCCACGCCGCAATCCCTTCTCCTCCATTCTCCTCTCGGGATCTTGGGCACGCACGCACACGCGCCCGGCGTGAGTTTAAGCCACCGGGTCCGGGACTCGAACCGCGGTCAAATACGTGGGAGTCCAGCGACATAGCCATTACGCTAACTGCTGGTCCCATGGAATGGATAGTCTTGATCCGTCCTGCATTTGTTTCCCAGGGCTGCTATAACAAAGTATAATACTGCACTCTCAGTGTCTTAAATGACGTAGGCTTATCCTCTCACAGTTCTGGAGGCCAGAAATCTGAAATCAAGATGCCAGCAAGGTCACGCTCCCACTGACAGCTCTAGGAAAGGATAACTTCTTGTCTTGCTTGACTCCTGCTGGGTGCCAGCAGTTCTCACTTTCCTTGGCCCTTAGATGCATCACTCCAATCTCCACCTGTGTGGAACAGGGCATTCACCTTACGTGTGTCTATCTCTCTGCTTTCTTATCTTCGAAAGACCCTGGTTATTGGATTAGGACCAGCTGTAATCCATTCCATCCTAACTAACTATAGTAACTGTCTCTGAAGACCATATTTCCAAATAATGTCACCTTCTGTGGTTCCAGGTGAACATGTGTTTTGGGGAGATGCTATTTCCCTTGACCTTTCTGTCCTCAATTTTGCTCTTTTGTTGTTTCTTTTTAATTTCCTTGGAGGGTGCATGCACTCATTGGAGAAAGACATAGAGACAGAGAGAGTGAGAGAAAGCACCCTTCCATGGGACAAGGACATGCTGCAATCTCTTCTTTATTTCTCTTTTCAGGATTTTGGCACATAAGCACATGTGCTTGGTGTGTTTCTCAAACTGCTGGGTCCAGGACTTGAACTGTACAGTTACAGTGTACATGTGGGATCCTTAACTGCCACTCCACCACTTGGCCTGATCTTCAGTTTCTAAGCTCCACGTACAATGAACCAATCTAAATACACCTTCTACCTTAATCTCTTCCTCATTTCTCTTTATTAATAATCTTTTGTCATTCACAAAGTGAATAAAATACTATTATTCCTATCTTCCCAGAGCAGGAACTGAACGCTTTTTGGCTGAGAGGGCTGGGGTAAAGAGTGGTAGGTACTTCAGAAAACTGGTTCCTCAGCTCCTTTAGTCAGAGGTCTAGACATCTGAGTTTCTAGGGCCACATTTATATTGTTAGCAGATGCACAGAATTCAAAGACCTAACCATTCTTGTGACTCTCTTCTCAGTACTCTTATCACTCAACCACCTCATATCAGTCGAGTTCCAATAATTCCTATGATGTAGTATTTATTTGTGACAATTTTTCTCACATTAATATTGAATTTACTCTGTTTGCATTAGTTGCATAATATTAAAAGCTTACATGCTAATCCCATAATATCCAGACATTATCTTCTGTACTACTGGTGAAATTTTCCAGGTTTTGCTCAAGAGTAACTTCCAAGATGAACTGTTTACATATTTAAGGGAGATCAGAGGCCTTAACTAGTTCTAGATCACTAATTTACACACTCACCTGCATGGAGTCATTTCTCTTTGTGACAGAATTCATATCTGATCATAGAACTTTGGACTGAATGCTGCATACCCTATAGCTTCCAACTCAGGTCTTACAATGTACACACTCAGGGGCACATGTCATGGTGGTTAAGGTGCTGAACCTCCCACATGGCTGACCATGGTTCGAGTCTCAGACCTGGTGGCTTGCTTTCTCACTTTCTCTTTCTCTCTGTCTCTGGTCAAATTAAGTAAAAATAATAACAAAAAGAAATTCTTTTTTTTAAAGCAAACAAAAAAAACCAAATAAACAAATAAAAAACACTTATTCCTTGGCCCGAATCTGAATTGAACCACTGACATGGGTAGTCATGAGAATCTGTGTGAACATTAATGGGCTGAGAGTTACTGGGTGACTACTCATGATTGCTTTTACTCTGTATTTGGTTTTATGACTTTAGCTAATTTTACAAAATTTTATTTAAGGTTCTTTTGAGCTTTCCTTCAGATATCAGCATGCCCCTCAGTCTTCTCTGTGGAAGACTTCCATGTCCTCTGTTCAAGTCTGCGTGCTCTCGTTAGCTCTGTTCTCTGACTAGGTTTGAGACATCTGGACTCCAGTCAGAGCATCTTTCTAGACTACAACTCAGGTATCAGTCTCCAAAGTCTTCATTTTCTTCCAAGGACACTTCCTCTAAATTGCTAGTCTCGGGGACCCATACCCCAGCCACAGAGCTTTAGTCGCATTGTTGTTTCTGGGGCACACTCAGGAGTCTTCCTCAGAGTACATGGGATTGTGAGGATTAGCTTGGGGTTACATGGATAAGGAGTGGTTTTGACCCATTTCCATCCTTCTTCATGGACTCCTAAAATCTTTCTGACCTGGTTGTCCAATACTCTAAAAGTCTCACACACTTGTATTCTATCTGAGTATTTCTGGTTTTTAAATATTTTCTTTCCAACCCCCTTGCCTCCCTTTATCCCCCTATAAACCTTAAGGTTTATTTTTCTAAACTCAATGTCATGGGGCTATTTTCCATTTTGCCTAGTCTATTCATGCCACTATTCAACTGTTCTCTTGCTTGTACTGGTTCCTAGTTGAGCATGAACATACCATTTCCCACCACTTCCAGATCATTAATAAAGCTGTGAAGAAAGACAGGGTTTTTTCCTACCCCAAACTCTGTGGCACCAATTAGACATTTACCCTCAAATATGCTCCTTGGCAATTTATCATTACCCTATGGTATTTCAGCCAGGGTTTAATCAATGAGGCTGGGTTCCTATCCAAGCCAATTTTAAACTAAGTTTCCAAGGAAACTTTCTGGAGACCAATTGCTTTTCTGAAACTGTTTACTCTCTTGCAGTCCTTCCAGCTGCTCAGTTTGAAGCATGCAAACCTGCCAGACCATCTATCTGGCTCTAAGAATTGTTCAGGGTGGTGGCATTTATCTCTTTTTACTTTCTACAACCTTCCCTCCCCTGAGGAAAGGAAGTAGAAAGAGAACTAAATCATTGGGAACTGCTCCCTTCCGTATTATCAGAGACTGAATTGTTGCCTAGATTGGGTTTAGAACTAGATGTGTATCATTGACTCTGGGCAAGTCTATGATCATGTAAGTCTGCTCCCCCCAGGAATGCCCAGATATAGAATGCTGCAGAAGGGTCTCAAAGAAGGAAGACAATGACATGGGTGGGTGCCTGCCATAATCAGTGACTGTAAGAATCAAATCATAGTTATGGAATACTGATTGTGGGTTTTTGTGTGTGTGTGTGTTGGTTTGTTTTTGTTGCTTTTTTTGTTTGTTTGTTTTGTTTTTGTCATCCAGTGCATGTACTCTCTATAGAGAGACAGAGAGAGGGAAATTGGGAAATCATCCCTCAGGAATGTTGACCATGTTGTAATCCCTTCTCTTCCATTCTCTGCTCAGGATTTTAGGCATCAACACATATGTACCTGGTTGAATTTTTCAAGCCACCAGGTCCAGGGTTAAAATTGCTGTCAGCCATGTGGAAGTCCAGGGCTTTAACCACCACGTCACCTGCTGGCCCATTGATTGTGTTTCTTTTTTCTTATTTTTTAGAGAGATTTTTACTATAGAGTGTGTGAGTTCGCTGGAGAGAAAGAGAGAGAATGTGAGAAATTGCCTCCTGGGGGGATGGCCTCGCCATATCCCTTCTCCATTCTGCTCTTGGGGGTCTTGGATATTCACACACATACATCCAGTGTGACTTTTAAACCGTGGGTCTAGGACTTGAACCACAGTCAACTACGTGGGAGTCCAATGATGTAACCATTACACCATCTGCTGGTCCTCCAGTTGCATTTTAGACTTGTACTAGAGATGCCCCTACAAAGCTATAGATGCTATAGCCTGCATCCTCATATGGCTTCAAGTCTGGAGCTGGAAGAATTCTTAGCAGCTAGGTTAACCATCTTTCACCTCTGACCAAAAAACTCACATTGGTCCTTGTTAGGCTTGAGATGTAATAGGACTCCAACAAATGTAAATACATTTGAGGTTATAATTCCTGGTGTGACATAGCTTTAACGTTTTGTTAGTCAATGCTGCTCTCATCTGGGTTAGGCTATCAGAGAATGACATGTGAGCAGGTTATTTTCTTGGTAGGCTTATTTAAGTGAGCAGCTATAACAGAAGAATTCTGGGTATTTGAGAGTCGGCTCTAGCACTAGGTATGTGGGGGACACCAAAAATGGTGGACAGTTCCAAACCCAACTTCTCCAGAGTTGTTCTCCAGGTCATCACCCCAAGTGTCCTGTTGGAATCCCTGCACCAGGATCAGTCTGGGACGAGGATGCAGATGTCTGCATCCCATCCTAGATCTACTCCCCCACAGTTCCTGAGTATGAATCTACATTTAAACATGCACTTTTAGGTTGTTTAAATCAAGAACTTGAAACCTGAGTTCCCAGATTTGCTTAGGGTAAGTTAATTGAGAATCACCTGGTGAGTGATCATGGCATGGATGGGGAGAAGACCCTGGAATATAAGAGTTCGAGGTCTCCTGGGGTGGGGCTGGGAGTCTGCCTGTATTTTTAATTAGCACACTGGGTTCCTTTAATGCAGGTGGTCTCTCAGAGACCTGCTTTGAGAAAGCCTGCCTAGAAGGCCTCAGGAATCCCATGCTCTGTCATCCCTACCCTCCCATCCCTACTCACTCACAGCACGTGTGTCCACTTCACATGTCCATGCTTCTGTTGCCTTTGTGCCATTTTCTGAGAAGGAAGATCTTTTGCTTGTTTTAGATCCTCAAATGAGCCTAAGTCCAGAAAAAATTTAAGACATTTTTCTTAAAAAACAAAAATGCAGGCTCTTCTCACCAGTTCCAACACTTTCTTGCACCACTGTGTAAACAATACAGAAAGAAGAAATATCAGCCAGCAGCTGTGGAAATGCTCCCTCAGGTGAGCTATTTGCTGCTCGATGATGCATAAGCCCTCTCCCTGCACAAGCTCGAGGACAGGAGCACACCAAAATCAGTCAGTCTCTGGGTTCTGATTCATTTCTCTCTCTGCTTACCTTCAGGCATTATTTTAGGGGAGCCAACTTTAAAATTCAGAAGCAACAATAATCATTTGTTTGTATCACTGAACATGCTACCCTTGGAAAGACATGTTTTCTGATTTCATTGCTGTGTCTCATGTCCTAAGAATTGTCTTCCATGAAGGACTATTTCTATTTCCTTCTTTATTTAACTGAAAAACAAGTGAGGCCCTCTTTTTCTCATCTCATAGGAGCATCCTGTGTTTTTCATTTATCCATGCTTTCATCGGTGTTGGACCTGGCTCCCATAATATTCTCATAAATACTTTTGTTTGTTTTCTTCCTTTTCTGTTGTTTTAGACTTACTTTGTGTTCAAACAGCCAAAAGAGAGGTACAGATGTTGTGTCTATCTAGGGATCAAATTGGTGGAAGAAAACAGAAAACATTTCAAGGCCAGGATTTTTGAAGTCACTGCCAAGGTAACCAACCTAAACAGTCCAAGGACACAGTACACTGGAGTGTAAAGAACTCTGGCTCCAGAAGCTGAAAGAGCTCAGCAACCTGCTCCTAGGTGACTCTGGGAAGGCAGCACACAGGCTTCAGCCCCTCCTTCGCCCCCTGCATGTGGGCAGGTGTCCCTGCACCACTTGTCTGGACAGGCTGGCACTTTCTCAAATCAGTCAGTAGGAGTCAATAAATATCCCCTGTAGTTAGAGTATATCCTAGCACATAGTAGGGGCTTGGTGAACTGAATGAATAAATAAATTGCCCTTTTTTTTTTCAGACAACAGATTGGGCCCAGAGAGGAGAAATGAATTATTCAAGGACATACAGATAACCTAGCAATAGAACTGGGAGGTTAACTCAGATCTGTCACACAGTATGATGTCTTTGCTCTGATTTATCAATATAATCCATAATGCTCTACCCTCAAGGTCACTGCTCTTAGAGCATAACTGGAGAAGGTTTGGAGTCTGTCCTTCAGCAAGGGTGAAAAAGTGTAATGTCTTTGCTGTATGAAAGATTCTTCATTCCCTGTGGTTATAGCTGAACTGCCCTGCCTTCAGTTCTTCAGATCTACCTCAGGGCCTTTGCACATGTAGTTCCCTGGAATTCTATTTTCCCAGATAGTCCATTGACTGCCTTCATTTCATCCCTTAAATCTCAGTTTAAGTGTGCTTTCTTGAGAATTCATCTCTGCCTGCTATGAGCTGAATGTTTGAGTCACACCAAAATTTTTGTGTTGAAACCTAATTCCCAATGTGATAGTATTAAGAGATGGAACCTTTGGGGGACAGTTAGGTCTAGAGTAGAATTAGTGCCTTATAAGAGGGCCTAAGAGAGCTTGTTTGCCTCCTTGACCACATGAGGACACAGGGAGACATCACCCTTGTGAACCACAAAATTGTTGGGCTCTCACCAGACACTGAATCTGCAGGTGTCTTCATTTTGGACTTCTTGGCCTCTAGAACTATGAAAAACAGCTGGTTTAAGTTATATTATAGCAGTCTGAAGAGATTAAGACACTAAGGCTCATCAAAACAGTTTATTCTTCTTCATATTTGACACTATTTGCTTGTGATTATGTGTGTAGTTGTTCTCTTCTTGTAGAGCAGGGATCATTTCAACAATCCTGGTGCAACCAGTGCTAACACCACATCTGTGGTGGTGAATCAATAAATAACCTATTAACAAATAAAATGAAATGATTGGGGCTTAGACATTATTTCATGTCAGCCTTTGTAGTTGCTGTTTGAATACATAGTGTCTAGAGGAGCAACAACTAGCAAGTAAAAGTCTGTACATGCCAGCACATGTTAAGTGAGGAGCCTTTATAAGATATCCTATGATTGCATGTTTTTGCTTAAGTCTAACTTATCAAGTAGATTCCAGGCAAGTGACTTGATATCTCTTTATCACAGTGGAAACCCAGGCACAGAAATTGTCATATTGTAAGTCCCTGCTTATAAATTAAGTATAGCATGCTGTGTTAACACTTGTATTCATATCCAATTCAAGACTTATCAGGGTATCTTGTTTAATTTCTATCTTATTATATTATACCTAACTAGAAGCTGAAAACTAGCTTTTTCAGTGACTAAATATTTATCAAGAAATTATCCAATGTGGAATTCTTTATTTATTTTTTTTTTGGAGAGGTTTTTGCTATATAGCATGTGCGTATGCCAGACAGACAGAGACAGACGGACAGACAGAGAGACAGAAAGCGAGAAATCATCCCCCAGGGGGGATGGCCACACTGCAATCCCTTCTCCTTCATTCTCCTCTTGGGATCTTGGGTATGCACGCACACGCACCCAGCGTGAGTTTAAGCCACCAGGTCTGGGACTTGAACCGCGGTCGACTACATGGGAGTTCAGCGACATAGCCATTACGCTAACTGCTGGTCCCTCCAATGTGGAATTCTGAGAGGAATATAGAAAAGGTTTTTTTTTTTTTTTTTTTTTTTTTTTTTTTTTTTTTTTAGAGAGTGAGATTTTTGCTATAGGGTGAGTATGCTTGCTGGAGAGATAGAGAGACAGAAAGTGAGAAATCACCCCCCCCCCCCGCAAGGGGAGATGGCCACACCACAATCCCTTCTCCTCCATTCTCCTTTAAGGATCTTGAGCATGCGTGCCCACATGCCTGGCATGAGTTTTAAGCTGCTGGGTCTGGGACTTGAACTATTGTCAACTATGTGGAAATCCAGTGACATAGCCATTACACCATCTGCTGGTCCCAGAATATAGGATAGTTCTAAAGGCAATAGTGATATTCTCAAGAAGCAGACTATTTAGTATGATAAACATATTTTATACCCAAGTTGCCAGAAATGGAATTACACCCCATAATGTGTGCATTAAGTAGGCCAGATAGTAAGTACAATGGAACTTGGAGGGAGGAAAATAAATGTGTACTGAGGTCTTAAGGGAAAGGTTTACAAATGAGATGGAATATAACTGGACTTTGAAGGATGGGGAGTCAGTCTACGCATTTATTGATGCCTACTGTGTGTAAGATACTGTACTAAGTACCATAGTGGATAAAAGAATTATAAGACAGGATCTCTGCCCTTGGCAAGTTTATAATCTAGTTGTAAAGACATGACATAGTTAGGGGAAAAGTTAAATAACATTATAAGAGTTAAGTAGCAGCTTAAGGCAACAGCACAGAAAATGTCACAAGGCATTTTGTGATTAATTACCCAATGAGTGCTATAAACAATAAAAGCGTTAAGAGTTCAAGAAGGTAGGCTGGAAAGTCTTCTCAAAAGACATAGGTTTAAATTCGAGTTAGAAGGATGGGTGGGGTTGGCTAAGATGATGAGGGAAGATGTTCTCAGGGAAGAGGGATGAACAACGGCATAAGCAAAAGCATAGAAGCAGAGCAGGTGAAACAGGAAAACGTTAAGTCAGAGGAAATGGGTGAGCCAGACTGGCTAAAGCAGGCCAAAAATTATAAGACAGAATTGTTAGAGATACAGTGCTAGCGACCAGTAAATGGGGTAGTGGTTGCATCACTAGATTCCCACATGGCTGGCCACAGTTTGAGTCTCGGACTCAGTGGCTTGAAACTCATGCCGGGCATGTGTGCTTCTGTCCCTAAGATCCTAGGAAGAGAATGGAGGAAAAAGGATTGCCGCGTAGCCATCTTCTCTGGGGTGATTTCTCACTTTACCTCTCAGTGTGTCTGTCTCTCTCTTTCTCCCTGGCAAACACACACCCTAAGGCAAAAACCTCTTAAAAAAAAGAAAAGAAAAGAAAAGAAAAGAAAAGAAAAGAAAAGAAAAGAAAAGAAAAGAAGAGAAAGGGAAGAAAAAGAAAAGAGAAATACCATGTGGAGAAAGATTAAGGCTGGACATGAAGAGTATGAAAGTTAAGACTATTGAATTTATATATCACTCTCCACTCAATTAAGAACGATTAAACATTTTGCATAGTGTCATGTTTTAGAATTTGTCTCAGAGTTAAGAAAGCTTTGAAAAGAGTAGCTGTTTGGGAAGAGACTGCAGAAATGCAAACATAGGCTAGAAAGAATTAATAAGGGAAGTGGCGGCCATTCACAACTAACATGGCAAGTAGGTGGACAGACAGAGATAAACTGCGAAGGAAAACTCAAAATTTTGTAGGTAGGTTAATATAGAACAGAAAAGCAAGACAAGTCAGACATGAGTCGTGAATGTTTCAAACTTGTATTTTAAGAGGATTCGGTTACACACACGCATGCTCACTTACTGAGCACCTGCTATGGGCCAAGTGCTGAGTTTAGATGTCAAAACTACAAAGTTCAAGAAGAACAGACTCCTGACTTCAAATTCCTTACAGTCTAAAGAGATGTATACTGTATTCAATAAGCAGTTTTAGAGTGTTTAGTACCTTGAGAGGAGTTCAGTATGAGAGGAGTTCAAAGAGTATGCGGAAAATAGAACTGAAATACAAGTTTATTTTGGTGCAAAAATGTTTTTCAAACCCATGCATAGCTTTTTTCATAATATGTATTTTCCAAGGACTTGTTGAAGACACCTCATAGTATATAGAGATGTATAGAAATCTAATGGGGGAGATTAAGTTTTAGTCACATGGAAAGGGAAATAGAACTTCAATTTAGGTGCATAGAATTCAAGATAATGGAGGAACGGCCACCTAAAAATGTCTAGAGGACAAAGGCAAACCTTGGATTAAGGCTCAGAGACAAGGCCACAGAGGATAACGCAGATCTGATAGGGCTTGAAGGCCCCTCAAGAAAAAATAATCAAGAGAAAAGAGACAGAGGCAGAACTTGAACCTTGGGCTACAGTTATGCTTAGAGCTGGCAAATTAGATATCAGCTAAGATGAGACAGAATCATAGCAGAGTAGGGATGGCTTATATCACTCAGCAGTTGGGAGAATATTTATTTAATACTGTGTGATGGGGGCTGCTTTGTAGAGGTCGAGGTCAAGGGACAGGTGGATTAAGAAAAGGTCATGATGGAGAGGTCTAGTCTAACGAGGGAGAAACCCTCAGACCCTGGGACTTTTTGACCAGTCAATGATTATATCAGGAATGTTACAGAAAACCACCTAAACTTTTTTATTGGGTCAGATAAAGGACCTTCAACTGTGTGTGTGTTTTTCCCCAAGAAAAGTATTACTGACAGTAATAAAGTTTGTAAGTTGATAAATGACTTATCTTTTTCCATACTAATAAAGAACATCGAATTTATGTACGTAATAGTTTTATATTTGCTAACTTGCACTTTGAGATGGTTCCTTGAGTGACAGAAAAATGTCACTTTCCTGAAAGTGACTTTACCTGGGAACTGGAGCTAATTCCCACCCTGTGGCAAGCCCACCACATCTATGGCTCATGTGAATGTCGGTAGCACTGGCGTGTATGGTTGAAAAATGTTAGGTGTGATAAATGAACTACAGGTTCCCTTGTAACTCTGTAACTCTCTGATTAAACAACCAGAGGTACTAGGTTACAGACTTCTGGTCAATGGGAAACATGTATTGTACCCCTTCATTTATATTCCTCATAAGATCCAGTACCCTGGTAAATACTTAGTAATTTTGTATATAAATAAACTGATGGAGGCCTACAGGAGTGCAGCAAGGTCTCTGGGAGTAGAAGGAAATTTTCAGTATCTAGTCATGTAGATGAGTATGAGATTGGGAGACAGAGGTAAAAGCCAAGGAGGTGGCTTTTGAAATAGCCTTTCCGGGGACCAGCAGGTGGCGCAGTAGTTAAGGCGCTAGACTCTCACATAGTTGACCATGGTTAGAGTCCCAAACCCAGAGGCTTGAAACTCATACCAGGAACATGTGCATGCATGCCTCAAATCCTGAGAGGAGACCAGAGAAGGGATTATAGTGTGGCCATCTTCCAGGGAGTGATTTTTCACTTTCCATCTCTCTGTTTTTCTCTGTGTGTATCTCTGGTGAGTGCACATGCTCTATAGCAAAAATATCTAAAAAAAAATAGTCTTTCTGTGAGTGGTCATTGCATTAGGGCAGATATTGGTGCTTTGATACGAGTAACTTAGATTAGATAAAAAAAAAGCCCTTCGTGTCAGGGAGGCTGATAGATACTAACCTAACATTGCCAGGAAAGATGTGAAGGGTAGATCTCTGAAGGTGCTTTAAAAGCTGAAAACAATCTGTATCTGAGATCTTAGTCCCTTTGATGATATAATGATTCAGGCCTCTGTGTAAAATTTCTCTCCTTGCAGGACCAGCAGTTAGCATAATGGTTATGTCGCTGGACTCCCATGTAGTCAACCACGGTTTGAGTCTCGGACCCGGTGGCTTAAACTCACGCCGGGCGCGTGTGCATGTGTGCCCAAGATCCTGAGAGGAGAATGGAGGAGACGGGATTGAGGTGTGGCCATCCCCCCGGGGGGTGGTGGTGATTTCTCACTTTCTGTCTCTCTGTCTCCCTCTATCTTTCTGGCGAGCGCACACACCCTATAGCAAAAACCTCTCCAAAAAAAAAAAAAAAAAAAAAAAAAAAAAAATTCTCTCCTTGCAACATGTACTCACATGAATCTTCTATTTCTGGAAGTTTTGACAGTAACCACTTATTGACCACTCTTGGGGCCCAAACTCTATTATGTCTCCTGCACTCCCCATGGGCAATGACTTAAGCGTTTCTGTAACGAACACTAGACCGTGAATGTCGGGGAGTAAGAGGCCACTAGCAGCGAGCCTCAGGTTGAGTGAGAGGCGGTGGTGTACGTGTTTCCTGCAACTGTGTCAGCCCTCTTCCCATTCATAGGAAAAATGTCCTTCTTCTCTCTTTATCAGAGAATCCAGCAATGTCACTTACTGTGAAGTACCTTTTTTATCCAAAGATACCTGGAACAGAAACCACAGAATTGAGTACATTATATTTCACTTTGCCAACTCTCTCTGGCCTTACTCTCTACTGTTTGTTTTCATCCATTTATAAGTAACCTTGTACCATGGTCAGACATTCACTGTGAAGTGTTGCTGGAGCCTTTGACAATGATTGTCTTCGCTTGACAGCTGACGCTCTGCTGAGGAAATGCCAGTGGGCTTTCATCGCAAACCCTCTTCCTCCTCCCACTCGCCTCGATCTGGACTTTCTCTTCTCTCCTGTCAGTGTCTTGCTCTCTCTTTTCCATTCCCGATGTCATATTCAGAGACGCTTCGAGTACAGTAAAAATACTGCCAGGACTAATTATAATTGTACATGAATTGTGTTATATTACATAGATTTTCTTCTAGCCTGGCTATTTTGAATTGACCTCTAATAGGTAAGAAGAATGCATGACAATTTCTCCCTCCTTTCTCTTTCTCTCTTTGTTTTCTATTGAGGGGAACACTTTACCCTCCCCCACCCCGTGTATTTTTATTCCCTATCCCCTGTACCCTTATTTAAACCTAAAATATTGAACTCCATTTTAAGTGCGGCCTTCACTAGCAGAGTTCTGTCCAGGTGGGTAAGAATTCTCAGGATTCCTTAGAGGCCAAAGGCAGTGAGCCTAGAGGCTAATGTGGAGAGAAAAATGACACTAAACTGATTTCAATGCTCTGTGGGTTTGGGAGGCAGCCATATGGGTGCAAGGGGGGGGGGAGTTTTTTTGTTTTTGCTTTTTTTATACCAAGAGATAAAGGAAAGTCTGCTGAGACAAAGGGAACCCGGGGTGGGGGGCTCTGAGGACGGAGGTGCTTCAGCTCACCCTACTGAGGAGATGTGATATATTTATACAGGAGGCCCTGGGGTCACAAATGGCAGATATAATCCAGAGAGTCCCTAGATCAGCAGGATTAGGATGATGTGTGCATGGCGGGGATTCCAAGGATTAGGATGATGTGTGCAGGATTAGGATGATGTGTGCATGGTGGGGATTCCAAGGATTAGGATGATGTGTGCAGGATTAGGATGATGTGTGCATGGTGGGGATTCCAAGGATTAGGATGATGTGTGCAGGATAGGATGATGTGTGCATGGTGGGGATTCCAAGGATTAGTGATGTGTGTAAGATTAGGATGATGTGTGCATGGTGGGAATTCCAAGGATTAGGATGATGTGTGTAAGATTAGGATGATGTGTGCATGGTGGGGATTCCAAGGATTAGGATGATGTGTGCAGGATAGGATGATGTGTGCAGGATTAGGATGATGTGTGCATGGTGGGGATTCCAAGGATTAGGATGATGTGTGCAAGATTAGGATGATGTGTGCATGGTGGGGATTCCAAGGATTAGGATGATGTGTGCAGGATTAGGATGTGTGCATGGTGGGGATTCCAAGGATTAGGATGATGTGTGCAGGATTAGGATGTGTGCATGGTGGGGATTCCAAGGAAGGTTGCAATTGGGTGGCCTATGTTCATCTGACTCCTCCTGATCTTACTAATGGCTTTATCTTAGGCATGGCCTTAACTTTTCCAAGAAGTTTTTTATAAAATAGAGTCAGTCGTAAGATTTTGGGAGAAATTAGATAATGCAATAAACACATCTTGCACACCCTGGCATACAGAAGTTATCAACAAGTTGTAGCTGTCATTATATGTTGTCCTCTTCATTAAGGCCTACTCACAATCAGTGATTGTGAACATTATTTCTTTAACCCTCTTCACGAAGTTCTTTTTTTTTTTTAATATAGGAAAACCAATTATTAGCCTTAGAAAAAAGGCTAATGGGGGTGGCATAGTGGCTACCATGTTGGATTCCCACATGGCTGACAGTGGCTCAAGTCCTAGACCCAGTGGTTTGAAGAGCATGCCAGACATGTGTGCATGTGTGCCCAAGATCCTAGGGAGAGAATAGAGGAGAAGGGTTTGTGGCATGGTCATCACCTGGGGAGGTGATTTCTCACTTTCCCTTTCACTGTCTGTGTCTCTCTTTGGTGAGCACATGTGCCTCAAGGCAAAAACCTCTTTTAAAAAAAAAGGAGAAAAAAGGCCAATAATTTTGAGTTAATACCAACTTATTAAGTCTTCTACACAGTCCAGAATATTAATCTGCTTGCTGGTGGTTTATCTCAGTGATATTTTAGTTATGAGAAGTATTTGTGTGTGTGTGTGTGTGTGTGTGTGTGTGTATGTGTGTGTGTGTGTGTGTGTATATATATATATATATATATATATATATATAGTCTTCAAAAATTGATGAAAATGGGTATTATGAAAAAATTATGTATAGATTTCAAAAAAATGTTTGCACCAAAATAAAATGATACTTTCTTTTGTTTTCATTATTTTGATATTTTTTCTTTTGCCTTAGGGTATGTGTGCTCGCCAGAGAAAGAGAGGCAGAGACAGTGAGAGGGAAAGGTGATAAATCACCCCCTGGGGCAATGGCCATGCTGCAATCCCTTCTCCTTCATTCTCCTCCTAGGATGTTAGCCACCAGCATGCACAGGTACCTGGTGTGATTTTGAAGACTGGGTCCAAGAATTGAACCGTGGTCAGCCATGTGGGAGTCCACTGATTTAACAGCTACATCATCTGCTGGCTCCTTTCATGACCTTTTTGAAGTCCCCTCATATGTTTGTTTATAAACAGGTGATGAGTGAAATGTTTCCTATTATGGAATTGGTATCTGGGACATAAAGCCCATCGAGCACCAGGACCTCTGCAGAGGCTGGGGAGCTAGGGGTCCTAGGGTGGAAGGAGGTAAATTTTTGTATCAAAAGATTGGGCTGTGGGCAGGCTCACAGGGCAGACTCTCACGTGTCTTAGGAGACATGTGAGTCTGCTCACATATAGGCCTTCCAATCTACACTGAAGACTATTACATGAGTAGTTTTGATGGCCAGTCTGTGTAAACCGGAGAAGCAAGCACAGTCAGAACAGAGAGAACCATGACAGTGGCCATCCACATAAGGAGACACATGGACACTCTCTCTCCCTTCTCCACACTCCACATGACTTAGAGGAGTAAGGATTTGCAAGATTAGAGAACAGTGACTCAGTCAGATCACAGTTTTAGGTCCCAGTTTATTACAGGTTGGTTGAAATGCATTCTCTAAAACAGATGTGAAAGTCCTAACTCCTAGTAGTTAAGAATGTGATCTGGGACCAGCTGTTCGTGTAATGGCTATGTTGCTGGACTCCCACATAGTTGACCATGGTTCGAGTCCTGGACCCAGTGGCTTAAACTCATGCCGAGCGTGTGTGCGTGTGTGCCCAAGATCCTGAGAGGAGAATGGAGGAGAAGGGACTGTGGCATGGCCATACCCCTGGGGGGTGATTTCTCGCTTTCTGTCTCTGTCTCTCTCTGTCTTTCTGACAAGCACGTGCACCTTACAGCAAAAACCTCTCCAAAAAAAAAAAAAAAAAAAAAAAAGAAAGAAAAAAAAAGAATGTGATTTTATTTAAAAACAGGGTCTTGCAGAGGCAATAAAGTTAAAATGAAATCATCAGCATGAGACATAATCCAGTGTAATTGAGTGTGCTGGATTATAAAAAGAGGAAATTTGGGCCACCTCATAGGCTAGCAGTTAAAGGAATTGGATCCCAGATGGCCAACTATAGTTTCAATTCTGGGCCCTGGCAGATTAAAAAACACACTGGGTGCATATACATGCATGCCCCAAATCTTAGCAGAATGGAGAAGTGGAAGAAATGGGACTGTGGCATGACCACACCCCATTTTGGTGGGTGTTTTCTCATTCTTCCTCCCTTTCTCTCTGTCTCTCTGATGAGTGCACATACTCTAGCAAAAAAAGGAGGGGGTGGAGTTTGGACATGGGGAGAATATGTGAACTTTAGAGTGAGGTTATCATGAACCAAAGCATATCTGGGTCTACCAGAAGCCGGAGGCAAGGAAGGATCCTTTGCCAAAGCTTTCAGAGGAATCATAGCCCTGCCCACACCTTGATTTTGGACTCCTCACCTCTAGAACTCCTGAGGCAACATGTGTTGTTCTAAGCTGCCCATTTGCTGTACTTTGATACAACAGCACTAGGAATTAATACATAGCTCAGAGCGGTGCAGGAGGGAAGGAGAGAGAAGTGATTTAAGTCCATTAGGAACTGAAATTTTAACCTGGGCTGCACTTATAAGAGTCAATCATGACCAGAAAGTTATGTAATCTGTGCAACATCTCATTGAGGGATGTGCTATGAATTAGGGAGGGCAGCTTTTATGGAGCATAGGCGGAAGCAGTAATTGGAAAAAATACAATTATTTTATGCATACACCCCGCTGGGTTCATACTGTTCAATAAACTGGTTACATACAGATTGCAATGTCCTCTGCCCACCAGATGCTTGGGAAGTTTGCCAGGATTACTCACAGGCTACTTGCTGGTTACCATGACAATGTAGGTAAGAAACAATCCTATAATTTCCCCAGTTTATAGACTAGGAACCAGCGGTAGTTCTAAATGCTCCAACCACTAATGTTTTGCGATTAAATACAAAGTTCAATGATAAAATCTCGGGACCATAAATTAATGAACTCCGAAGGTACTCCAAGGGTAACAATGGAACTCCTTGAAAGAGCAACTTCACAGGCAGCTTAGAGAGAAGATCCCTTTTCATGCTTTGCCTTTGCATCTAGATTAGGACGGGAAAGTTCCACATGCGAAGATCTCTACCTCCGTCCAATATCCACTGGCTGCTCTCAAGCTCCCCAGGGGGAAATGGGCTTTACTCTTTGTTCTCAGCTCATTCCACTGAGCTGCTCCATTAAGTCTCTGCACAGTCCCAAGAGGGTGTGGGCTGTGAGCCCAGTATCTTGGGTGGATGACCACCCAGGTTTTCTACCCTTCTCCCTCCCAGAGACTGAGGCAGGGAGAGTAGAGAGTTGGCAGCTTGGGAAGCCAGGCATGTGCCCCCTGCAGGGCCTTACTGCTGCAATGAGCACTTTCTCTCCTGCAGGACAGCAAGGGCCGTTCAGCCTGTCCTTCTCTCTACCTTACCGGGAATGGAATTAATGAGAGTTAGTTTTCTGACCCTTTGGTATACTGTAGATGGTTCCTGTTGACTGCCTGGGCATGGCCAGCATCAGTGATTTGGGAAATGGTGGCAGCCATAGAAGAGGAGGCATGGATGGAGGAGACAGTGAGGGATGGTAGAGAAGGTGGGGAGGCAGCAGAGATGTTAGCCTGGGCCACCACGGTGACCTGAGAACCAGCATAGAGAAGAGGAATTGCTGAGAAATCTATCAGGGGAAAGCAAACTCTGCCTCGGCAGTATCAGCACTCCATGTATTCTTGGTGGGAAATCAAATTTCTCCTCCCTAATACTTACCTTCCTTCCCACTGCAGCCGAGTTCTGGAATGTTTATTCCTGCTCATTAGCTGGGGGAAGAAGAAGGGAAAGATGGGGTCTAGGATGGAGTCTAGTTCTTTTCTATAAAATTTGTTGCAAGATGAGAGGGATAGGGAATGTTGCAAAATTCTCATAGGAAAATCCTGTTAATCACTCTTTCTCTTCAGCTCTTCTCTTCCCCCACTGCTTACCCTGTCTCTGCTTCTCTTCCTTTACAAATTGAACCTTGTTAACTACTGATCATGTCCTAGAATCCACTTTCCTTTGCTTCTGGGACTCTACCTTTGTCTGGTTGTACTCGTATCTCTTGGGCTGCTATTTTCCATTTTCTTTTTTGATTCTTTTTCCTCAACATGTTTCTTAAATGCTGGTGTCTCTCAGGGCTTGTTCTTAGCCTTTCATTGTTCTTTCAAAATTTCTTTTTAGTTTTTTATTTATGTATTTTTTTCTTCAGAGAAAAAGAAAGAGAGGGAAATAGTTCCAAAAGAGTCTTCAGGCCACGATCCATTTCCAGGAAGGCCTTGAAACACGAACCCATGACCTTTCCACGTGAGTCCAGTGTCATTACTGCTGTGTTGCTATCTGGCTCTAGCCCTCTGTCATTCTTCCTTTCTGAACTTTTCCACTAATTTCCCTGCTGATGGCTTTCAAATCTGTATCTCTAGCCCAGAAAGTGTTTCCTAGTTTTCAGTCAGAAGTCCTACTTAGTAGAGAGCCATGTCACGTGGATACTTCAAATGGAAAACTTAATGTGAAGTGCTCTTTTCATTCTCACTCCCAAACCTGTTCCCTCTTCTCTATAACCCTGCAGTCAATCTCCTAGCAAAAGCAGAGATGCAGAAAGTCTCCATAGTCCACCTAGTGCCACATCCAACCATCACCTCATCCTAATAATGCTACCCTCCTCGCAGACCTTGGCACTACCCACTTCTCTTCTCTACAGCCACAGTCCGGATCACAGTAGCTATCTTTCAAGGAGGCATACAAGAGGTGCGGGTTCTCTAGGTAGGCTGGATTTGTGGTATACCTTCAGAACAATATTGCTTAAGTATGTACTCACTGTTTATTTAAAAGCAAATCATGGAGAAAGAATTCTCATAGAAGGAGCACTCAATTTATCTTTTGTAGCAGGGATTAGCAAATGAAGGCCAATGAGCTGGTCATCTTTTTGTGAATGAAGTTTTATTGGAACAAAGACATGCCCATTTTTGTGTTGTCTCTGGCTGCTTTCGCTCAGCAATAGCAAAGTGGACTAGTTGTGAAAGACAGTAACTGGCCTGCAAAGCTTAAAATAGCTTTTAACAGAAACATTTTGCTGACCTTTTTTCCATTATATTATTTCTGAGCAGTTCAGCTCTGGTTCTACACATATATACTTCCTTTTTCTTATTTTTAAAATTGTAAATGGAAAAATTATAGTGTGTGTGTGTGTGTGTGTGTAGGTATGAGGGAATTATAATTTATGAATGTAGTGTGGAATAATTAAGTTAATTAACAATCATCACCTCAAAGACATTTTCAAAACAGATGCATTGTGTGTCATTGGAGAGAATGCTTTGATAAACCATTATGATTCTGGGGGACACCTCTCTGCTTCAACCACCTCCTTCCAGTCTTACCAAGAAACATGGCTGGCTTGATGTCTTAAAAGTGTAGTGAGGTTTCACTTCCCCTCATTACTGGGCACTACCAAACCGGCTCCCCTTAAATTCATTCTGATTTCATAGTGTTGCATTGGCCTCCTATTGGGTCTTCTTGCTTCAAGTCTTGCTCCTCTTCAAAGAATTTTCCATGAAGCAGGTACAATGATCTTTTTCAAATGCATGTCTTTTATGCCACTCACGTGATAAGCTACATTGTGTAATTTTGAGAACTTATAGTATGTTCTTAACTCTTCACCATGGGGGTGAAGAAGCCACACTCTGGCTTACCTAGCATTGTTTTCTAAATCTTGCCTTGCCTTTCATGTCATACCCTGTCCCACTCCTTCTGTTTTTATACTCCAGAATACTTCTCTTTATTTTCGCTTTTGTTTTTAAAAGCCTTTTCATGTTTGCTTTTCTATGTTTAAAAAAAAAAAAATAAACAAATTTTTTTGAGAGATTTTTGCTATAGGGCATGTGCACTCACCAGAAAGACAGAGAGAGAGAGAGAGACAGAGAGCAGAAAGCAAGAAATCACCCCCCCAGGGAAGATGGCCATTCCATAATCCCTTCTCCTTCTTTCTTCTCTCAGGGCTTTGGGCATGCACATGTGCCTGGCATGAGTTTAAGCCACTGGGTCTGGGACTTGAACCACGGTTGACTACAGCGGCATAACCATTATGACAACTGCTGGTCCCACGTTTTTAAAAAATTGTTTTGGCCAGGGGACTCATGCATGCACATGTGTGTGTGTGTGTGTGTGTGTGTATAGGTAGATAGATAGATATGAAGAAAAGAGAAGAAATATGCTGGAATATAAAGAAAGAAGGAAAGGGGCAAGATACACACACACACACACACACATGTATATATACACAATATATATACAGACTATATATATATATATATATATATATATATATATATATTTTATATGAATATAAATAAGTAAATACACACACATGCACACACACACACTGAGGTCTGACATGTTTTTCAAACCATAGAGCTTGGATTCAAACCCTGGTTAGCTGTGTGGAATCTGTCTTGTTGTTCACAGCACTTAGCCACTATGCTATGGGGCTGGCCTTCTTTCAATTTCCAGATGTGCCAAGCTCTTTTCCTCTGGGTGATTGTAAATTATTTTTCAAAATACTTTGTTCTCCACCCTTGCCTTTACTTGGGTAGCTATAACTCATCCTTCATGTACCATTGTAAACATTACTCTCTCAGCTAAGCTCTACGTGTCCCCCTAAACAAGATTAATCTCTCTTAATCTTCCTGTACTTTCCTTATCATAACACCAATCATTCTTATTGTTATCATTTGTTTAATTATCTGTAAGTTCCATAAAGATAGAGATCATGACTAGCTTGTATCCCTTGAGTCTAACTAGCAATTAGCAAGTACTCAAATATTTATTGAATGGATAAAGAAACGATTGAATAAATTTACAAAGGTACATGTGAATGATTTAGTAGCCTTCCTTTACTGTTTACAATCCCTTGGTCTCCACAGCAAACTGGTAATCAAATATGGTACATTCTAACTTCCACCATCTCACACAGACCTTCCCTCTTCTACCTTATACCTGGATTATAACAATCTCTCTTCAGTATGGGACCTCATTCAACCTCCACACAAGCATCTGAAATAAATAAGTAGTTTTTCCTTTGTAGCTCACAGTATAAATATCAAACCCCTTTGCTTATTTGATTATTTTCTGAAGCCTCATCTCTTGCCTCTCCTTTCTCCTGACATAGTAATGTGGAATTTCCTGGTAGTTCTTCAGAATATGCTAGAATGTTTCCTGCCTTCTAGCTTTCACTCAGATTTTCTCCATACTTAGCACATTCTTGGAGAATCTCTGTGCATTTTTCAAGATTCAGTTCAATAATACCTTTTAAAAAAAATTGCTATAGGACACATACACTCACCAGAGAGAGACAGAAAGAGAGAGAGAGGAAGAGACAGAGAGAGAAAGTGAGAAATCACCCCCCCACCAAAGGGGAGATGGTCACACCGTGATTCTTTCTCCTCTGTTTCTCTTGGGATTTTGAGCATGCACACACATGCACCCAGTTTGATTTTTTTCAAGCCACTTGGTCTAGGATTTGAACTGTGCAGTCAGCCTTATGGGATCCAGCTGCCTTAACCTCCACAACACCTGCTGGCCCTCAAGAGTACCTTTTCTGTGAAGTCTTTCTGAACCATTTTTTCTTTGTACCTCGAATGCACAAATGGCTTTTGTAACACCAGTATAAGTTTTAAAAACTTGTCTGTTTTGTTGCATGCATTCGTTTGTCGTAGGCTTTCCTCTCTTAACGGCAGAGGCCATATTAGATTCATATTTGTATCCTCAGCAACTAGCACAACCTTGGTACTTTTTGCTGAAAAGTGGAAAGAATAAAGGTTGTCTCTAAAGTTCCTGCTAGCTACAACATTTTATGCTTAAATGAATTAGTCCAAGATTTTCCTCACATTGAACCAGCATCCTGGGGGACTTTTCTAGAAAATTAGCTATTTTCCTGTTTTGAAAGCCTGGGCAGCTTAAATCTGAGCACAGCATGACATACATTGTTATTGTTAATCTCTCAACATATTTGATGGGAGCCTTCCTTCCTGTTGACTCTTGCTAGAACCTTCTCTGGAACGTAAAGTGTAATCTTGAGCTTACTTATACCTTTGAATGCTATATATCCTCTCCTCTTTCCTAATGCCAGCTTCCAGGAAGGAGAAAGCTAAGTAGCAGTGGCTTATGGGAAGGAGGAGCCTTCTGTGCTGTTGTCAGTGTTGGGTCAGCTGTGGCCGAGAGCCAGGTGAGACATCAGTGGTATCTGGAGGGGGATCACTATAAACAAAGATCATGAGGGTCTAGTTCTAGAGAGACTGACCTGTCTATAGGTACTGGTATAGTCTGAGATGCCGAGATGACAATTTAAAAGGTTCAATCCTTAAGGAAAGAGTGTAGCAGAGATTCTCAGAACTCAACCATGTGACCCCTTAGGAACAGGGCTCTCATTCCCTGCTTCAGTCAAACACAGGACTGTGACTGGGAAATTTGGCGCTAATGTTCAGTCAGACACCTTCCCACTTGGAGGAAAGCATTGAGGTCTAATCCCACAGGATTTTGTAGGGCAAACTATGAATTGGGGCTGGCTTTGGAACTGGAAGGGATCATTGCCTTTCTAGAAGTGTAGAGGATATTAAGGGTTCCCAATCAAGCACTAAGGGAACATTCAGTTTGGGGCTAAAGATTAAACCTGGGCTCCACACACTGTAAGAGACAGGGCCCAAAATGTTACAGTCTTTGATTTTCAGTGGTCAGGGATGGGATAGATCAGGCTGAGGCTGACATGTATAATTAATATTTAACTTTCAAAGTCTTGAAATACTAAATAGCCACAAGCACATAATAATCATCAAAGAAATATGAAGTTAAATCAAAATGCAGTCGTTTTTGGCCCCGTTATATTAGAGTTGGGTAATTTAAAGCTTAAGATAAAATGCCGGTGAAGGCCCAGCTAGGCCTTCTAACACACTGCTGATTTTACATTGATACAACCCTTATGGAAAGTGAGTTGAATGTTCACCTCAAACCCCTTTATTCTTGTAGTGAATATTTGTCAGTGATTATTCAGCTCTCACTTCTGCTTGCCTTCTTCCTAATGCTGCACAGGTTTTTTTTTTTTTCCTTCATTCTTCTCTAAGAATCCAGGTACTTTAGGGTAAATTGACTCATTGACTCCCCCCCCCTACCTTCATTGGTCATTAGATATTTCTAAGGCTCAATGATTGGCTCTGGTTGACTTAAACCAATTGGAACGCTTGAACTACTGTTTCACAGTAGTATGTGTTCTATGGGTAAGCACAGAACTTAGAATCTAATCAGGGTGAAACTTAAGATTCTTGTTTGGGGGGTAAGTCCCATGGCCTGGTGGTTAAGAGACCTGGATCTCACAGGGCCCACTGTAGTTCAAGTCCTGGCTTTGCCGACTTGAAGAACAAGTCAGGTGTATGTGCATTATGTCCAAAATCCCAACAGGATGAGGACATGGAGGAAAAGGGATTGCAGCGTGACCACACCCACTGAGGAATGCTTTCTCCCTTTCCTTGTCTCTCTGTCTCTCTTTGGCAGGTGCACATACCCTCTGGTAATTTAAAAAAAAAAAAAAAAAAAAGCAAGAAGACGAAGAAAAAATAAAAAGAGAAAGATAGAGGTGTGTTGCTTGGAATGTGGAGACAGAAATGTACTCTTTCCTATTAGATATGACTGAGGACATCTATAGCCCTGACTGAGCTGGTAGCCATCTGTCTTAGTCTATTTTCTGTTGTTTTAACTGAATAACACAGACTGGGTAATTTATAAAGAATAAAGGTTTATTCAGCTCATGGGTCTGGAGGTCCAAGGTTAAGAGGCCACATCTGGTGGGAACTTCTTGCTGGTGGGGATTCTCTGCAGAGTCCTGGAGTGGCATAGGACATCACCTGGCAAGAGCACACATGTGTGTCAGCTCCTGTTTCTCTCCCTCTGCTTATGAAGCCACCAGCATTGAATCATTAGAGATGGGCGATGTGCAGACAGTGGCGCAGCAGTAAAACACAATGCTCAGTGAAACAGAGGCATGTAGGAAGGTTGCCAATTTGCATCCTGAGACATCCCTGAGTATGCTGGGTACACGTGTGCCCTTGACTGTTGCTGGCTCTGGCAGAGGATGAGTCATCGATTGTCAGAGATGATATATCTCTGTCTCTCTTCACTCTCTCTCTTTCTGTCTCTCTCATTTATGGCATAAATTAATAAACTAAAAAATATTTTTAAAAAATCACAGATGCTCCACCTTGACGACCTTATCTAATTTTACTTACTTCTCAAAGGCTCCCCCTCTTAATACCATAGTTGGACTAAATTTACACACACACGAGGGTCTAAATTTTAACACGAGCATTTGTGGGGACTGTCGATCTACAGTGCCATCTTAATTGGAGTTTGTTTTTTTGCTACTTGTCACTGAGTGCCTGCCAACTTCAGACCAATAATTTCACTTCTAGGAATCTACCCTAATGAAATAATCATAAATTCTTACACAAACTTAAATATACCATTTATAAGAGAGAAAAATAGAAAACAGCCTGCATAAATGTCCTCCAGTGGGTGAAGGTTAAATAAATTATATTGTACCCATAGGAGAGAATTTTATGAAACTGTTACAAATCATGTTTCTGAAGAATATTTAATGACATTGGAAAATGCCCACAGTATAGTGTAAGGTATAAAAATAAGATGTAAAATTTGTTTCTCATAATGCAATCCCATTATCTCATTTACATATAGAGAGATTGGAAGGAAATACATCAGAATATTAACAGTTGTTTATGAGTCATTTTTTTATTACCCTCTTTATGGATTTTGAACATTTAATTTTTTTGAACACACACATATCACTTTTACAATCAGTCAAAAATTCTGTAAACATTGCCAATGTATTTTTGTAGTTTTGATCCTTGGCCAGAGACCCCAAGGGATGATAATGTGTTAATTTTTTATTTTGCTGAGATATATAATCAAATTATGCCTAAGAGGCTAGTATGATAGAAGGAACATGTTTCTAAACTGCCACCCTTCACATAGGTGAGGCCTTTTATGGAGCTCAGCCCTAAAAAGAAAGTAGGCTTAGGGAGACCTGGGTCAAATCTGTCACCCAACAGAAAAGCAAATACTTCTCACTCAAAGAAAAGAATTGGTCCTAACTTCTTGAAGCTAAGCTGAATGTGAAGTTGTATCTATTCTTTCCAGGCTCTCTGTTCCTCCCCTTCCCCCAACCCCACACTCAGGTTTAGGATTGTCACTGCATTTTGCAGATGGGAAACCAAAATGCTCTGGGAAGTGACTCACTCACAGCCAGACTGTGATTAAGCCACAAAGAAACAGTTTGGAACCAGGGCCATCTGCCTCTCCAATTAGGGGCTTAATCCCCAAGGTAGCCTATTATTGAAGCATTTTCCCACAGGCTGGTGTTGAGAGAAACATCTTCCATCTAGAAGGCTCAGCTACTGTTGCTCTCCCAGTACAACCTCAACTGGGAAAGTTCTAGTACCTGAACCTGGTGAAAGAAGTCCTATTTCATATGAGGTTTTATGATAAGCAGTAGTTCCTCTCTGAAAGATTCAGATCCTGGGCTTGTCTGTAACAAACAGGGTATTCTCTTGTCTCTCCTTCCCTTCCTGTCCCTTTCCTTTCCCCGTATTCTCCTCCTTCCTCTTTATTTATTAATCATTGTACATCTTTACAACATGCAACATGGTTTTTCCCAGTGTACATACAGTGCATGTCAATCAAGTCAAAGATATTACCTTATACATCATCGACAACAGATAACTTTCCATTCTTGTGTCTGTTAATATTTTTTCCTGATCCCTTCCTCTCCCCTACCCCACTATCCACCCCTCCTATACACTCTCTGGTATCTATGCTTGCTGTCCCTGCTATTAATATTATATCTTCATGGAGGTTCCTCATAAACCTACAAGTAGAACTACCATAAGACCCAGTAATATGGCCCCTGAATATTTACCCTTCTTCCTCTTTTTAATGCCTAATTGCTCATGCTGATTAGGACTTGACTAGTGGTTTCCAAGAGCATTTGATTGCTATAAAGAAATGGCTACCTTTTCCATGATCCCTATGACCAAGGCCTTCTATACTGTCAGACTTCTGGCTTTCACACCATTCCATTTTATTAGCTGTCATCCCTTTATCACAGGGCATGGCACCCAGAGCCTTCTGTCTAGTTTGGCTCTGCCCAGAGCCAGCTTTCTCCCTATGAGGTCAATTTAAGCTAAAACTTGCAGTCTGAGGTGCTGTTACATTCTGGACCTTCTCAGAAATGACTTCTTTGTGCCTTTATGGTTTAATGCTCTTTTAGTAATATGATGTAAGGAAATGATCCTCTGGTCTGTTCTTGTAGCCTGGTCATTGCCAAGGCTCAATTGCATGCTTAGAGAGTTGGGCCAAAAGTTCATCTCACCAACTTCACCTCCCTTGCTTACCTGAAGTTCTCAAACATTCCTTAATGAGGAGACACATTTTAACCAGGACACAATAATGGGTCATCAATTTTACAGGTTCAGAGATTCCTTTCTGAGATTAGATGAGAGAGGGAGAGGGAGAGGGAGGGAGAGAGGGAGGGAGGGAGGGAGAGAGAGAGAGAGAGAGAGAGAGAGAGAGAGAGAGAGAGAGAGGGAGAATATACCTGGGGAAATAAATAGAATCAGGATACTGAAGTGAGGAGCACACAGACATGGAGAAATGTTGCAGATGGTGTTGAGCACAGCAAGAGCCAATGTCCTTGGGAACCAAGATAAAGTCTTGTTTATTCTGGTCTCTATGGCACCGAGTGCAGAAATGACTACATAGCATTTAGTTTAGTCCTGTCCCCTGTCCTTGCCTCATTTTAAAGAAGTAGTAGCTAGTAGAACAAGTAGACTAGCCTGTGTGTGATCATTTCTGAATTGTGCCCTTTTACGCAGCTGATTTCTACTTGTCCCGTGGCCGTGGTCAGCGTCTCTCTGACACTAACTATAGTAAATGTCAATGCCTTTATCTGTAGGCCCTTCCTTCTTTTTAGTTCTCCTCTCCAGATTAGGTACAACTGCATCTTTGGCTTTTCTCCTGTGGGTCTGAGGAGTTAGTCTCCTCAGAAAAGTGGAAGTGATGGAGATTGTAGACAGGGACTAACAGTGTGTGGTATTCCACCCCCTTGCTCAGAGTTCCCATGGCCACATATGCAATGAGACTTACCAACAGTTGTGTTCTACTGCATGGAGCCTCATGATAAATCCCCTAAGACCTGATGATGATGTTGGGACCATTCCTACTGTGATTGAGTCACATGTACCCTTGATGCAATTATTTCCAAGACCCAACAGGACTTCAAAGGTTCTGAAATCTCCTGTTTCCAAGGATTTAATTTGCTAACATTTCTGAATGTCTGCTATATAACAGGTATAGCACAAAATATTTTCATGATCTCAAATGACTATCAGATTTTCAGTAGGGATTATCATGATTCTATTTGATAGATGAAGAAACTGAATAAAGGACTTGCTAAAAAATAATCACCTGGCTGGTAGTGGAGTGTGGATTCCAGCTGAGATTGACTTGACTTCAGGACAGTATAGCATGTAACTTTGTAGGTCAGTGCTCCATTTACACAATACAGTCTTATATGTGAACTTTTCCCCCCTACATGATGAGATTTTATACCTCATTTCCCAGTAGGTGGAAGTTCCAAGAATGTCTGGATAAGAAAAGCAGTGGTGGGTGGACGGACACACATCTGAGTTTCATTTTTTCCTAGTCCATGTCTCTTACATCCTGGCTCCTTTACAAAGGGGGGAAAGGGAATCAGTGTTATATATTGATTGAGAACATTTTCTCTGGATTCAGATTGTTGGATTTAAATCTTGGTTGTACCTAACTTGGTCCCCTTGGGAAAGATCCTTCTCTAAGTCTGTTTTATCATCTGTAAAATGGAGATAATAATAGTAAGTTCATAATTTTCTGATAGCAAAATATAATAATACATGTACAGAGCTTATTACCTGGTACTTAATGAATACACAAGAAGTTGGTCATTTATAATACTAATAAAAGTAACTGGAATGGGTGAGCAAATTGGTGCAACTACTCTGTAGAGAAATTTGTTGCTATCATGTAAGGTTCTCTATGACCCAGCAGTTCTTCTCTTAGGTATATGCTTGCATATACATAGGACCCTATGTAGAAATGTCGTATCAGCATAATTTATAATTAAAGATGTTAGAAATAATTTACATATTCATCAATAGAAGAATGAACAATTGTAGTCATACAGTGAAATACTATTTGCCCAAGAAATAAACATGGGCAAATCTCATTAATATAATGTGAGAAAAACACAAAATGCAATTGCAGAAGAACATATTCAGGTTGAGTTTAAACATGCAAAATGACAACTATATACATTCATCAGAGATCCATACATATCTAAGAAAAGTATAAAGAAATCATAAACATTACATTGAACATGAAGGCAAAAGGAGGGGTGCATGGGACATAAGTTGATTAGCATATTTTCTTTCTCAAGCTAAATGGTAGATCCATGGTTTAGCAGACAGACTTCTGAGGGCCCTCAAGATTCTCATCACCTGGTATTCACACACCTCCCAGTCTTTCAGCCCAATACTGATGTAGCTTCAGGGATGAAGGGATTTTGCAGATGTATCTATCCTAGATAGGCCTAGTGCAATTAGTTCAGCCCTTTTGAAAGGGACTGAGACAAAATATTGACAAACTTCCATTTGATTAAGGTGTAAGAAGAGATTAATAACTACTGGGTCATGGAAAAAGTCATGATGTATTTTTCTATGTTCTTCTATGCAAAAATGCATCATGACTTTTCCAGTGACCCAATAGAATATATAAGGAATTAAGACACCTCAGCAACAACCACATCCCCCAAAAAAACTAGTTAAAAATGGACAAAATGCCTGAATAAGCAGTCTCAAAAGAAGACATAAAAATGACCAACAAGAATATGAGAGAATGCTCAGTATTATTAATCATTAAGGAAATGCAAATCAAACTACAATGAGAGACCATCTCACCCTAGTTAGAATGGTTATTCTAAAAAAAATAATAATAAATGCTGGCAAGGATGCAGAGAAAGAGACACACTTTTATACTGTTGGTGGAAATGTAAATTATGCTAGTCATTATGCAAAACAGTATGTATATTCCTTAAAAAACAAAAAATAGAACTGCCCTATGATCCAGCAATCCCACTACTAGGTATATATCTAAAGAAAAGAAAATCAGTATTTTGTAAAGATATTTACACTTCAGTGTTTATTGCAGCACTATTCACAATAGCCAAGGTATGGAAGCAACCTAAGTATCCAACAGATGAATGCCTAAAGAAAATGCGGTGTGTATGTGTGTATACATATATACAGTAGAATGCTATTCAGCCATTAAAATGAATGAAATCTTGGTACCAGCAGATGGCATAGTGGTTACGTTGCTGGACTCCTATGTAGTCGACCATGGTTTGAGCCCCAAACCAGGCAGTTTAAAAAACTCATGCCTAATGTGTGTGCATGCATGCCCAAAATCCCAAGAAGAGAATGGAGGAGAAGGGATTGCAGCGTGGCCATCCCCCCTGGGTGGTGGGGGGGGGTAATTTCTCACTTTCTGTCTCTCTGGAGAGCGCACATGCCCTAAAGCTAAAACAAAACAAAACAAAAAACAAACAAACAAACAAAAATCACTTAAAAAAAAAAGAACAAAATCTTGTCATTTGAGACAACATGGGCAAACATGGAGAACATTATTTTAAGTTAAATAAGCCAGGCACAGAAAGGGAGTGGGCACATGTATTCACCTATACATGGAAATTGGAAATGTTGACCCCAGAGATTGAGAGTTGAAGAATGACTGCTCCAGGCTGGGAAGGATCGGGGGGGGGGTGGGACTCGGTTAATGTTGGTTATTGGAAATAAAATTACAGAGAAGAGGAATATTTCTAATGTTATATAAAACAGGTAAATGTACATATTGTTAACTTAGTGTATATTTCAGAACAACTAATAGAGGATTTTAAATGTTCTCAACACAAAGTAATGACAAATGTTTGAGATAGTGGTACTGATTTCCTTAATCATTACACTTTTGTGTGCATGTGTATGTATGTGTGTGTGTATTATTTTTTTTTAATTTTTAAAAGATTTTTGCCATAGGGCAGTGTACTCTCCAGAGAGCGACAGAGAGAGAGAGATGAAAATGAGAAATCACCCCCAGGGGAGATGGTCGTGCTGCAATCCCTTCTCCTACAGTTCCCTCTTAGGATTCTGGGCACACATGAGCACATACTTGGCATGTTTTTAAAGCCGCTGGGTCTGGGATCCAGTGTCTTAACAACCACACTGCTGGTTGACCCTATTGTACTTTTGTACTGAAAAATCACATTACACCCCGTAAATATGCACGATTAATATATGTCAATTAATTTTAAAAACAGACTGAGTTCTTCCTGTAGGGAGGATTTGAAACATGGGAAAGATCTGGATCAAGGTAGATTCTTTGTTGCTGGCTTGAGGAAGAAGAGGGTTATGTGGCCAGTTGCTGAAAGTGGTCTTTAGGAGCTGAGGACAGTCCCAGTTGACAGCCAGCAAGGGTATGGGGACTTTGGTCCTAAAACAACAAAGAACGGAGTGAGCCTGAAAAAAACGACCCTAGCTACAGACAGGAAGAACGGTAGATGACTCTAGCCAATACCTGGATTTGAGCATCCTATGCCACACTGGGTCAGAACTTCTGACCTAGAGAATTGTGAGATAGTAAATGAGTATTGTTTTAATTTGGTATGTTTGTAGTATTTTCTATGCAGTAAATACAAAACTAATATAGGAACTCACAGTATTATTCTTCTAATAATTTACATACATCTGAAATATTTCCTAATACATTTTTTTTTTTAAATGAAAGAGAGAGAGATCCCAGGAGAGTGAGCCTGGGAAGGAGAAAGACAGGGTGTTTTTGTTGTTGTTGTTGTTTTGTTTGTTTTTGTTTTTGCTTAGAGTATGTACACTCACTGGAGACACACACACACACACAGAGAGAGAGAGAGAGAGAGAGAGAGAGAGAGAGAGAGAGAGAGAAGTGAGAAGCAACCCTCCTTCCCAGAGGAGGTGGCCATGCTGCAGTCCCTTCTCCATTCTCCTTTTGGGATTTTAGGTATGTATGCACACATACCTGGCATGTTTTTCAAGCTGCTGTGTCCAGGAATTGAACTGTGCTGTCAGGCATGTGGTATCTAACTGCCTTAATCTTCACACCATTTGCTTGTCTAAGAGAGAGGTATTTTGATAGGATCTTGGCAGGCCATGATCCCAGCCCCTCCATTAACTGGGATTACAGGTGTGTGCTCATCATGCTTGACCCATCCTGGTCAATTTAGAAACTGAACCCAGCCTTCCATGCAGCCTCAGCCCCAGATGTCACCACCCTATCACTTGTGTCCCTACAGCTGGGCCTCTTTATACTTCTCCAAAGCAACGAGAATGGATTGGAGCTAAGTAGTGCTGCAGAGCTCTGTGCCTGACCTAGTAGAACATTGTCCATGTGTCTGACATATTGGAAAAATCCCCTTAAATGCTGCATTGGAGAGAAGGCATGTTGATGTGACATAGCTGAGGCTAACTCATCATCTAATGGGGCCCTGCCATAAGAAGACTTTCACTGGAGAGTAAAAGCTTGTATTGGACCAGATAAGTGGAACTCTGAGGTTTTCTGAAGTTGGTGAGATCCAAACGAATGCTCTATCACAGGTCAGAATCTCTTGGTTTGTCTGAAGAACTTTGAGTTCTTAGGTTAAGTTATTTCTTTGGGTTGAGTTGGGGGAGTGAGTAGGATGAGCTGGTGAGAGAATTTGGAAAAGACAGGTCTCCTAGGAGTGGCTAGGCTGGTTGAGGGCATACTGGTTTCTTCTGCAAAACGTGCCCATCCTGCTTCTGTCATAAAAATCAGCACCCATAGTTACCCTATCATCCATCAAGTTCTGATTTCAGAAAGTGATTACTGGAGCTATAGACCCACGATCACAACACTCATGATTGTGACCTGGGATGACCAAGTCAGGCTACATACAGTAAGGAGAATACAGTGAGCATGTGACTGGCTTCCTTCCTCCTCCCAGCTTGAGAAGTTATGAGGAAAGCATGGGGTTGTTGCATGAAAGAGCCCTAGACTAGCCCACTTAAGGGTCTGCTGCACCTACCCTTTAATTCCCCACCATGTCCCACTAGCAAGCAAACTCAAGACTGTCACCTCCTCATCCTTCCCATAGAGGACCCTCTTTCATTTATAATGTCTCCTTCATCTACTCTTCCCATTAGAAACTCAGTAGTAGGGTCAGCAGGTGGCATTGTGGTTAAGGCACTGGATCTCACATGGCTGACCACAATTCGAGTTCTGGACCTGGCGGCTTGCTTTCTCACTTTCTCTCTTTCTGTCTGTCTGTCTCTGGTGAGCACTTGTGCCCTATAGCAAAATTAAATGATGATAATAAAAAATAAAATAAATAATATTTTTTAAATCTCAGTAGTAACCCAATTAGTTTAAATATTATCTATATTCTGTCTTTTATATGCCTCTAAAATTTCTGCCTCTTTTTTTCCCCGGTCTTGGTTTAGACTTATTGATAGCCAATCTTTATAGAAAGCTGCAGTAACGGTATAATTCCCATGTTCCTGCACCTACACTGTTTCCATTTTGCCTCTCTTTCTTCTCCTTTCTCTTGCTTTCTCCCTCCCCATTGTCTCACTTTCCCTGTCTATATGTGTGTCTTTTCTCTGAACCATTGGAGAGTATGTGATGACATCATGCCTCTCTACAACTTAACACTTCACTATTTCACTGTGCCTTTCCTAAGAACAGGGGCATTCTCTTACATAACTACAATACACTAATCAAAATCAGCAAACTTAGCATTGATATTATTAATAGTGTATTGCATTTACATATTTGAATTTTTTTCAATTGTCTCAGTAATAGTCTTTATAACATAAATTTTTTCCCGGAACAAGGTTTAACCCAGAATTACACATTGTATTTAGTTATCAGATTTATTTAGCTTTTCAAATTTGAAATAAATGGTTCCTTAATTTTCCTTTGACTTTCTTTTCTTTCTTTTTTGAGCAGATTTTGCTATAGGGCACGTGTGCTTGCCAGAAAGACAGAGACAGAAAGCGAGAAATGACCCCCCCCCCCCCCCCCCGCCCAGTGGGGATGGCCACGCTGCAATCCCTTCTCCTCCATTCTCCTCTTGGGATCTTGGGTACACATGCACAGGTGCCCGACGTGAGTTTAAGCCACTGGGTCCAGGACTCGAACTGCAATCGGCTACATGGGAGTCCAGCGACACAGCCATTATGCCAAATGCTGGTCCCCATTTGACTTTCTTGGCTTTGCTACTTTTTCAGAGTAGAGGCTAGTTACTCTGTAGAAAGTCATACAATTTGGGCTTGTCTGATATATTGGGCCACCAGAAAAGTCATGACACATTTTTGCCCATATATATATATGTGTGTATATATATATATATGTGTGTATATATATATATATACACACATATACATATACATATACATATATACATACATATACATATATATATATATATATATATATATATATATATATATATATATATATATTTATATGTTATTCTGTTGGGTGGGGTGGACAAGAGCCTAGATGGACTAGAGGCAGAGAGAGAAAAATCAGGGCAGATTTCCTACAAAAATTGAAGTGAGGTAGAAAAGATAAGTGGGAATTAGCCAGAGACAAAGGGGGTAGCATTCCAAGCAGAAGGGCCTTGGCATGAGCATTTCCTATGGGCAGGAGTCCAAGCTAAAGGAGGTGGAAGAAAAGGTCTCTGGTCATTTCCATGTGCATGTCCTCCTTGAAGGCAGAATCCTGAATCTCTCAGATCTCAAAACAAACAGTGGGGCCTAGTAAGTACTGTTAAGATTAAAACCCCAAATAAGGAGGCTTTTTGTTTCTTGCCACTATGCAAAAGTGCTATGTTTCTTTAATCAGCCCTCTAAAATTGGGCATTTCAGTATTTTCCATATTTTTAGTAATTTAGGCCATGGTCTGCTGTTGCAGCACTTGCTAAGTGCCTACTATGTACCAGGCATCGAGCTGGGAGTGCTTTTTATACTCCTGGCCCCTGTTTCTGTGATGACTATATCACCAAGTTCTCCCTCCACTCCAGTGGGGAATGTATTATTATCATTTCTATTTGAGAGATGGACAAAGTGAAGGTTGGGAACTTTGTCAAGGTCACTCAGTTAAAAAGATATGCCAATGCCAGGATTCTAGTCCTGAAAATGTTATGGGTTCTTCTACAGAGGCCAGGTGCTATGGAGAACAGTAAAAAAGACCATACACCCAAGCACACAGCCTTCCTCCCCCATAAGGAGTGGCTGGCAAAGGCGTTCCCCTTCCTTATCTGTAAGATGGGCACAAACATAACAGTCCAGTCTGAAGTACAGTGAAGCGCCTGAGAATGTCTCATGCTGACCGGCAGAGAGTGGCTTAATAACCTGGGCCCATAAGGAAGTCCGTGTCTCTTCCTTAGGGCAGGTGGGATCCTCTAAAGAGTTTGGAGCAGGGGAGAGAGGCAGAAAGATCAAGCTGGCTCCTGGCTTTATCTCTTCCACAGCAGCCTGGGAGGGGCTGTTGGCTCTGCAGAGTCTGATACTTCCTCACAAATAAATTCAGGCTAGGCGTTTTTGGCAGGAATACCTTTCTGGCAGGCTCATGATGTCAGTTTGTCCTAACATTGGTGATAATAACTTTGATTATTTAGTTAAGGTAGCATCTGCCAGTTTTTAGCTCTAAGTTACATTTTCTTCTTTTGTAATTAATAAGTTTAATTTATGGGTAAACAGTTTCAGTATATGGAAATATCCTATCTTTCATCTAACTACTTTCATCCACTAGGTTTTCTTTTTTTATAGAATTATTTATTTAATTTTATTTATTGTTATTAATTTTTAAAGAATTATTTAATTTAATTTATTTATGATTATTATTCAATTTGATCACAGAGAGAGAGAGAAGGAGAGTAAGAAGGCAAGATGCCAGGTCTAGGACTCAAACCATGGTCGGCCATGTGGGAATCCAGCACCTCAACCACCATGCCACCTGCCAGCCCCATATTATTATTATGTTTTAATTTGCTATAGGGCATGTACATTCACCAAAGAGAGAGACAGAGAGAGAGAAAAAAAGTGCGAAAACAAGCTGCCAGGTCCGGGACTCAAATTGCAGTCAGTCACGTGAGAGTCCAGCACCTTAACCACCATACCAGCTATTGGCTGCACACCCACTAGTTTGAACTAAATGATTTTCTAATTCCCTCATTTCTTCTATATTTACTTGTGACTTTTTAAAAGAAATAATTATTTATACCTGTAAAAACATGGATTTTAAAAATATTATCATAAAGATAGTTAAGATGAGATCTACTCTCCCTTTAATTGTGCAATGTATTATTGTTAACTATATGTACAAAGTTTTACAATCTCGGAAGTTTATTCATCTTGTTTAATTAAAACTTTATGTCCATTGATTAGTAACTCCCCATTTCCCCCTTCCCACAACTGCTATTTCATTTTTTGAGTCTATAAATTTGACTATTGTTAGAGATTCATGTAGGTGAAATTATGCAATATTTGTCTTTCTGTGCTTATTCCACTTAGCATAATGTCCTCATGGTTTGACCAAGTTGTCACATATTGCAGAATCTTTTTGAAGGCTGACAGAATCCCACTGTGGTTTTATACCATATTTTCCTTATTCATCTATGAATGGACCTTTAGGTGGTTCCCACTTCTTGTCTACTGTTCTGCAGTGAACATAAGATAGCTAATATTTTTAAAAGATATTGTTTACACTTTTTAAAATGTAAATCTATACCCGGAAGTAGAATTGCTGGATCATACATTAGCTTAATTTCTATTTTTTGTTCATTTTTGCTATAAAGAACATGTGCACATACATATGAGAAAGAGAAAGTCCTCCAGTCTCCTCTAAGGGTTTTGGCCATTCACACACATGCTCCCAGTGTGATTTTCAAGCCACTGGATCAGACACTTGAACTGCAAAGTTTGCCATGTGGAATCCAGTGCCTTAACCTCCGTGTCATCTGCTGTCCCTAAGTTTTAAGGAAATGTCATACTGTCTCTTTTTATAACCTTGTACATTTTATAACATTGGTGGCATTTTGCATTTCCATAGTGTATATGTATTGCAATTTCCCTACATCATCACAAACATTTGTTGTCTTTTTTTGTTCTTTATTTTTGCTAATAGCCATCCTGATGAGTGTGAAGTGATGTCTCACTGTAGTCTTGATTTGAATTTCTCTGATGATTTGTGACACTGAGCATTTTTTCAAATACCTATTGGTCATTTATATCCATTATGTGAGGAATTAAAAATATGCTTATATGTTTTTGTTGTTGTTTCCCTATTGATTTTCGTTCCTCATACAATTTGGAGATTTACTCCTAATTAGAAATATGGTTTGTGGATATTTTCGCCCATCCCATAGGTCATTTTTTTTCTCTGTGTTGATTATTTCCTGTACCGTAAAGGAATTTTGGTTTAATATTAGTCTCCTTTGTTTGTTTTTGTTGCCTGTGTCTTTGGTGTCATATCCATGAACTTATCCCCAAGATAAATATTACAAATCTTTTCCACCAGGTTATGTTTTTTCCTAGGAGTTTTGTATTTTCAGGTCTTATATTTAAGTCTAATACATTTTCAGTTCATATTTATGTATGATGTAAGATAAATACTTAATTTTACTCTTTTGCATGTAGGTATTCAGTTTTCCCAGAACTACTTGTTGAAGGGACTATTTTTTTCCCAATGTGTACTCTCGGCACCTTTGTCAAAGTCAGTTGACTGTATAAATATGGATTTTTTTTCTGGGATCTCTCTATCTTATTGGTTTCTATGTCTATCTTTATGCCAGTATCATACTGTCTTGATTACTGTACTTTGTGATATATTTTGAAATCATAAAGTTTAATGCCTCCAGCTTTGTCTTCTATCTCAAGATTGAGTTGACTATTCCTGATCTTTTGTGGTTTCATAAGAATTTCAGACTTGTTTTCCTAGTTCTGCAAAAAATGTCATTCGTATTTTCATAGAGATTATGTTGAATTTGTAGCTTGCTTTGGGTAATATGGACATTTTAATAATACTGATTTTTTTTTTTTTTTACGAGGACCACAGTTGGCATAATGGCTATGTTGCTGGACTCCCATGTAGTCGACCACAATTCGAGTCACAAATTCAGTAGCTTAAACCCATGCTGGAGGTGTGTGCGTGCGTACCCAAGATCCTGAGAGGAGAATGGAGAAGGGATTGTGGCATGGCCATCCCCCCGGGGGGTGATTTCTCGTTTTCTGTCTCTCTGTCTTTGTCTTTCTGGCAAGTGCACGTGCCCTATAGCAAAAACCTCTCAAAAATATATATATTGAATTTTTGAATTCATGAACATTAGAACTTTTTTATTTATTTATGCCTTGTTTAATTTGTTTCATCAATGTTTTGTAGATTTTTTGCATATCTCCTTAGGTAATAAAGAGTTTCAACTCCTTAGTTTGTCTCTAAGCATCTTTATTCTTCTTGGTACTATTATAAATGGTATTGCTCTCTGAGTTTTCTTTTCAGATAATTCATGGAATGGTGTTTAATGATACAACTGACTTATGTATGCTTCAATTATACTGAATATGTTTATTAATTCTAACAGTTTTTATTTTATCTTTTAAAAAAATTTTAGGGAGAGATTTTTGCTATAGGGTGCATGCTCTTGTTGGAAAGACAGAAAGTGAGAAATCGCCCCCAGGTGGGATGGCCATGTTGCAATCCCTTCTTCTCCATTATTCTCTCAGGATCTTGAGCACACACACACACACACACACACACACACACGCCCAGCGTGTTTTAAGCTGCCGGGTCCAGGACTCAAACTGTGGTCAACTATGTGGGAGTGCAATGACATAATCATTATGCCATCTGCTGGTCCTGTTCTAACGGTTTTTAAATGGGGTCTTTAGGTATTTTTATATATAAGATCATATCTGCAAACAGGGACAATGTTTCTTCTTTTATGAATGTTGTTTATTTCTTTTCCTTGCTTAATTGTTCTGATAAACTTCTAATACTGTATTGTATAGAATGGATGAACTTTGGCTTTCCTACCTTATCCCTGATCTTAAAGAAGAAAACTTTCAGTTTTAGCCACTGAGTATGGTGTTTGTTGTGGGCCTTTAATATGTAACCTTTATTATATTGAAGAAATTTCTTTTCCTAGTTTACTGGGAGATTTTGTTTTTGTTTTAATAGATTCTTATTATTTTCAATGGGTTGTAATAAATTCATTATTATTTCATTTGATGCTCAAATTGTTCTGAATTGTCCAGTGGGAAGTCCTACAAGCTGGTTTCTATGTCCTTTTGATGTGTCTCCATCATTCTTTGAGGATGTTCTTATATTCTTGTAGGATGGCTTTGCACTCATCTTGTCCTGTCCTTCACTGGAATTAGCCTCTTCTCCAAGGAACACTGGTTCCTTTTAATGTTGAATAGAATTTAGACACTGAGGTATGAGTTCTAGGAACACTTAATGCTACTGATATATCATTGTTTCTAGGATTTCCCAGGAGACAGCAATAGAATATAGACATATATATTATAGAAAGATAAATTAGTATATAGTCAAATCATGTGTACCAGAGGACACATTCATTCTCCCCTTTTTACACAATTCCTCTCCACCAGTAAGAAACCTGACCCTCATTATCTTCAACATATTCATTTTCTCAAAACTGGAATAAACATAAAATAGTTCTAAAATTCTGAATCTTTATCACTACTAAAACTGAACTTAGAAGTAATCAGAATTCAACATCAGTTTATAATTTTTCATTTATTTTCATGTATGATGTAGAAGTCAAATTTAATTCTTTTGCATGTAGATGTCCAGTTTTTCTAACATCACTCGCTTGCATATTTTTAAGGAAAAATATACATACAGTGAAAATAATATTAAGTGTATAATTTGTTTAGCATTGACAATTGCATATATCTAGGTAGCCCATAGTTCTATCAAGATATTTATATCCACCATTCCAGATGATTCCTTCATGCTTTTTCCCAATTCTGCCATTCTCCAGAAGAAATCATTTTTTTTCTGGTATTTTTTTCACCAAATATTGTTTTTTTCCTGTTATAGAACTTCATATAAATGGAATAATACAGATATACTCTTACACTCTTTAGCTTAGAATAATGTGTGTGAGAATTATTGCCATATTATTGTGTATATCAGTAATACATCCTTTTTCTTTGCCAAGCTGCATTCCATTGTATGACGATATCTCAATTTTTTTAACTATTTTTCTGCTGATGAACATGTTCATTGAATGTGAATGTTATGAATAACGATATATGAAACTTAGAGTACAGATCTTTTTGTGGACATATACTTTCATTTCTCTTGGGTAAATAACTTGGAGTGAAATTGTTGAATCTTAAGATAGATGCAGCTGAACGTATTTTCCAAATTTGGCCATAAGCATGTCTATAGTCCTACAAGTTTTCTGGAAACTTGTCTTTTCTCTGTCAAGAGTCTTTGACTTTCCTACTTGAACCTGATCAGACTTATGTGACAGCAAAACTAATAGACATTAAGTAATTTCTGAGGCTGAATCATGAGAGATCATGTATTACTCATGTGTATTTTCCTTTGCTCAAGGATCTTAGTCCTTCGCATTTGAGTTTTCAATGTCTGAAAAAAATAGCTTTATTTATTTCCAAGTTTTATAGTTGTTTATAACGAGAAAGACTATGGTATTGCTGACACAGTCATGAGGAAATCTAAGTACAGCGACTTGAAATCTACAAGTTTACCTCTCTGAATTTCTAGAAGCAAGCAGTCCGGGTTGGGAGGGTTGCTGTGCTCTCTGTGGTCACTTCAGTAACCCTAGTTTCTTCCATCCTGTTGCTCTGCCATGACAAAGGATGTTGTTTCCATGTGCTGGTTGAAACTGGGAAAATTCTTGTCTGAGAACCAGCTCACAGGAAATGAAATTTTCTATCTGAACTTGGAGGTGACTTGGAAGTTTCACACATAAATTTTATACACATCCATCCCATTGGCCTAAGCCACAAAGCCACACCTCCCTTAAAAGGGAAGGAGGAGGCGCCAGCAGATGGCATAGTGGTTACATTGCTGAACTCCCACATGGCTGACCACAGTTTGAGTCCCAGACCTAGTGGCTCAAAACTCACACCTGTCATGGGTGTGTTCTCGCCCAAGATCCTGGGGGCAGAATGGAGGAGAAGGGATTGCAATGTGGCCATTTCCTCTGGGGGTAATTTCTCATTTTCCCTCTCACAATCTCTGTCTCTTTCCCTGAGTGCATGTGCCTAAGGCAAAACCTTAAAAAAAAAAAAAAAAAGGTAAGGAGGAAAGACACTCTCAAGGGACACTCTCAAGCTGGTTTTGGGTCAAGACTAAACTATTACTTGGAAGAAGAGAGGAACAGAGTTTGATGAGTAACTAGTAGTCTTGCTACACCATTCCTCCAAAAAGATCTGATTATACAACTCTTAAGCCTAAAGCCAATCAGTGGCTTCCCATTGTAACATACTTAGCTTTGCACACGAAGTTCAACACAGTCTTTGCAAAATTCACTCTTCTCTCCAGGCTCAGAACTTCCTTCATCCCTTCACACTTTACTGCTTTATATCTCTTCAAGAGTTTATACTGTTTCCACCTCTGTATTGGCACAAGTGGTTCTTTCTAGTCATTAAGTCCTCCCCAGTTTTCTTTGCAATCAGATTTCTTCCCACTTCTCAAGACCCTTCCCATCCTCCATAAATTGCCCCCCTGAACACACCCATTATTCTGCCTTTTTTTGCATGTTGATTGTACTGATAGTTTGCTGATAAATGCTTCACATCATCTCTCTCTAGGAGGGAAAAATAACGAGTAGAATTTGCCAATTTCCATTGTGTAAATACTTTTACCATGATTGATTTCAAGCTACTTGACATAATGTCACTGAATGTGGAGCTGGGAATGAGCTAGTGTGAGTCAGCCTAATTCACCACTGATTATGTATCTTTTATAATATTTATCATATTGCATCACAGTTATTTGTTTATACTTCTCTTTCTTCCACTAGACTTCAGGTTTTTCAAGAATAAAGGCTATGTGTTATTTGTAACTTTTTCTCCAAAATCTAGAACTTTAGCATTTTATCTGATACATAGTAGAAATTAAAGAATAAATACATGCGTATGTGTTTTGGGAGAGATGGCTGCAGGAATGGAGGAACCATGAAAGGGGAAGAATGTATTATCTTAGTAAATATTAATGTACTTTGTAGGGCTGAGAGAGCACTAGCTAGCTTGTACTGGGTTGTTGTAAAAGTCATGACACATTTTTGCATAGAAAAATATGTCATGACTTTCCTGATGACCTAATGGTTACCTTTGCAGGGTGAATTCTTCTTTCTGTGTCTTTCTCTTTTTACCAATTCTGAATAATTTAATATAGAGTTACAGATAATTTCTTTATACTACCATTTTCTCACCAATAGCTGTTTGGTTTCTTCTTGATTACAACCTAGCATCAACTTGAGTTACTAGACTTCTTGATTTTATTTGGATGTGCCCTCCACTCTTCTCTTTGGTTGGCTGAGTTTCCGGTTCTCCTCTTCACTTACCAACCATTCTATCTCACGCTTTTCCTACGTTCCCTTCTCAGATCTTCAGGGTGCCTATTCCCAGGTTCTGTCCTTGGGTCTTTTATTATCTCACTCTTCTTGCTCTTGTTGAGTAGTCTTATGCATTCCTTGGCTTTAATCCCATGCTCAGCGTTCACCTCTAAACCTGCCCTCCACATGTCAGACATCTATATATCTAGGTGCCTGCTGGACAGCTGCACCTGGATGGCTCCAAATATATTTAACCTAACATACTCGAACCTGCATGTTAAATCCTTTTTGTCCCAAGCTATTGGGTCATCGGGAAAGTCATGACATCTTTTTCTCTGCAGAAATGCGCCACGACTTTTCCGATGACTCACATTATTTCCTCTCCTGAAGTTTCTTTCTCTCCAGGTGGGATCATTATCTAGGAATCTGAGATTTATTCTCAACTCCTCTTCCTCTTTAATTAATCAACAAGGCCAATTTATTTTATCTCCTAAAACCATTTTTCCTGTTTCCTTCTTGACTTCCCAGTCTTCCTCACCTTCACCGTCTGTCCCTAGACTGTGACAATACTTCTAACCACTGTCCTTCCCCCATCTTGCTACCTCAAGGACATTCTCCTCAGGGCTGCCAGTGTCGTGCCTACAGTGAAAATCTCACCACCCGATCAAAACCAAAGCGCACACCTCTCGGCATTTGCTATACGGGATGGCTCTTCCTCGTGTGGTCCCTAATTCTTCTCCTGCCTCTCTTCTTCTTTCCCTTCAAGTCATAAAAACAACCATATTCATCTTTAAAGTCTTCTGTCTTTGCTTAGAATGACCTCATCGTTGCTCCAAAATAGCCCTTTGAATTTACTGCTGAATGTCACCTCCTCTGTGAAGTCTTTCTGGATCCCCTCTCTGAAAATAGAATAAACAACTCTCCAACCGGTGCCACCTCCTGCCTGTGTATATATCTACATATCACTCTTTATGTTTTTATTCCTTTGTCCCCTTTTTCCCCGAAGGGGACCCTTTCTGTTACTTCTTTTGCCATTATCTCTGCAGTGCCTAGCAAGTGCTTATTCAATATTTCTTGTTGTTGTTGGAATGGAGTGTTACAACCACAGTCAAATCGTGCTTTTCTGCAATATTTAAAAACGAGGAATTCTAGCTTTATGAAATAAAAGTGACTGACTGGTAAAGAAGATCTGAAGGGTGCTTATGAGCCTTTTATGTGCTTTTTTATTAGGGTTGAGTATCTCCTAATTCATTAATAATGAGGAAAAGGAAGAACAGTGGCAGGTTTTTATCTCCAATCATTATTAAAACAGAATATTTCTTTCCAAAAATAGTCTCTGTGGAAAGCACAGTGAGAGTTTGTCTGTAAAATCAGTACTCAGGAAATGACGAGGGCCTTGACCCAGTCCATAAAAATGGGCTGAGGTGGCCACTCGGCCTGAGGAGCCCGTCCACCGCTCTAATCTAGTTTCCTGATAAAGAGTTGATTCATGTTACGGGTAGAAAAGAACGCGCCTCCACATCTCAGTATGTGCACAGCAGCACGTGTCATCTTCCCTCCCAACTCAGCACCACCCCCTGTGTTACCTATTTTGTTAATGGCATCACCATCCTCCCTGCCACCCAGGCTCCAACTCTCCCTCTTAACTTTGCTTCTTCCTTTCCCTCCCACAAACAACCTGGCTGTTGTCAATTCTGCCTCCCTGTTATCTCTCACATCTGTCCCCGTCTCTGTCCCATTGCTGCTGCCCTAATTCAGGTGCTTATTGCCTCTTTCTTGAACCGCAGCAACAACCTCCCAACGGTCTCCCTGCCTCACTCAAACCCATCTTACATCTCCAGTTAATTTGCCTCAAGCACGGCTGTCATCATGTCCTACCCTGCTAAAAATCTTTCGGTGGCTCCTCTATTCCCTGCAGGATCAAGTCCACGTTCGTCCAAGGTGTGGCCTTTGCAACATTATTTCTCATTACTACGTTCATGTTCCCTGTGCTTCAGCCAAATCGAACTGCTTTTTCTTTATCACTCATTCATTCACTGATTCACCAGATAGTTATTGAACCGCTGGGCAAGGAATGAAGGATAATGAAATAAAAAGGCACATTTCCAAACTCCAATAGCTTACAGATCTCACTCTGTCCCACTTCTGGCTTTTCACCTTTCTGATCCCGTTGCTAGGATTGCTCTTCTCCTGACCCCCATCTACACTTCCCCAATTCCATTCATACTGCAATGCCTCCTAACCCCCAACTCAAATATCACCTTCTTTCTGAAGCTCCCTTCTGCTCTGCCTCTTTCTCCATGCTGGAAGAAATCAATTTCTCCTCTCAAAGGTTACAGCAATTCACCTGCATTCTCTTAAGGCCATGTCTCTTTTTCTATGAAAAAACTATATGTTGTTGAGAGAAGGATTTATATCAGTTTCACTTTTGCATCAAAAATACATTTGCTACAATGCTGTGCAAATATTAATTACTCTATTAAATTTAGTTGAGTGGAAAAAATCTCCCAGAGATACACCATGCAAATGAGGCCTCCCGGAGGCTTTGATTTTAGAATTGGAATGATCCTTTCTGTTCTTTGCTCCTAATTGTCAAAAAGACTCTGGCCTTTTCTCTACCTGTGCTCTTTTTGTCCTGGGCATGATGCCCAGTGCCATGTGGATTTCAAAAATCAATGCAAAGGGCCAGCTAGGTTCCTTAAGAAGTCTCCTGACTTTGCATAACTGGGTTTGTGATGTTTTCGAGCCACCATGGTGACTTGGTTCCTCAGTGACCCAGATTGTGTAGGGCTTATTCTGCTCTCTCTTGGAGGCACGTTAGGCTCAGTCGTCTGTGGCTGTCTGCCCCAATATTGGGACGGCAAAGGCAAGGCTTATTTGAAGCTGAGATAGAAGCATAGCAGAACTTGGATAGACACTGCAGCCTTGTGGGTAGGGCAAAGGGCAGCTGGCTGGGGGGCCAGATCTAGGGGCTACAGTTGCTGTGGAATATGTTGGGGACCCAGTGAGACTCTCACCTGGAAGCAAACATGTGGGTAACAAGGAGCTGGTGGTGAGTGTGAGGTAAGTCTAGGACTGCCAAGGACAGGGGACACTTGGTTGGCTCCTTCAGTGGCTCTTTATGGACAGAAAATTCAGTTCACATTTCTTGGCATCTATGGCTCCTTCTTGATCTACCCCCACCCATTTTTCTAATCTCAGCATCCACCACATTTCTGGGTACCACTCCATTACCCTCATAACTGACCACCCATGGTTACTGAAGCAGACAGCTCTTTTACGTCGCTGGGTCATTTCCCAGGCTGGACGCCCACCCCTGTCATCTGCATCATTCTCAGCCTGTGAAATTCTCTGCCTTAAGAATCCTACTTAAATTTCACATCTACTCAGAATCCTTCTTTGAATACCCCACTCCTCTCTCTAGTTTTAGTGTTTATTTTACTCTGTTCTATCACTTTGACGAGGTAGATAGTGATTGGAAGCCTATCATCTTCGATGGACTTCACAATAGCCACATTTTATCAGAGGTACAGCCCAAAAGCCTAGCATGGCTCTAGAATACAGTAACCCTGTAGATCTCTGTAAGTGTTTGTTAAATGAATACCTGAATGAAATGTCATTGTACCGCTCAGTGGGAATAATGGGCTTCCAGGCAGTTCTTTTACTTCATGGGAGAGTGAGGCGAAGACCATTGTGGTCCCTCTGGAGCCCTTGCCTGTGCCCTGGTTTGGGGGTGTTTTTCTGTCTCATTGAGTGTAGACTCTGCCATCAGATACACCTGCTTAGCTTCTCTCAGTACTACGATGCAATCCCTGGGTCTGAGACCCAGTTCTGTGGGTTTGCTCTCTCTCTCTCCTGATTCCCTTACCTCATCCCTCCTTCTGACAGTTCGAGCTCACTTGTTCCCCATCACTAATTTCTTTGGACTTGCAAGTCAGTCAGTATTCATTGGAAGCGTAGCCTTGCTCTGATACAATGAGGACAGGCCTCCATCTCTCAGGAGAAGCATGAACCTGACAAAACTGACCCTGCACCTGCCTCCTCCTCTCTGTCTACCTTCCAGTCATCCCCTTTGACTTGCAAAATTTTCAGAGAACTCAGCCCCTGGTGTTTCTCATGTGTGAGGATATCGTATTGTCCTTTATTGTATAGCTTCCAGTGGTCTCAAATACATTTACCTACTTCCTAGCAAAACTGTAAATTTCTTGAAGAAAAGAATTACATCTTATAATATTCTAGTGTCTGTAGCATAATATTAAACATGCAGTAACTATACAATGAACATTGTTGAATCTTACAAGTCAAGGACCCAGTCTGGGCATGAGCATGAGTCATGAGCATCAGAAGGAGACACTGTGGCCTGTAATTAAATATCTTCACTCCAACATTATCTATAATGACAAATAACTGGAAATAACCTAACACTCAACAATGAGGTATAAGATTCAGTAAATGATGCTGCATCAGTGTGGCAGAATATTAGGTAGTTATTAAAATGGTAATTATGTCTATGGAGAAATACGGAGAATATTTATGGTGGACTGATGACTGAGAGAAAAAAAAAGTAGAATGGGGATTGCCCATAGCTCAGTAATTAATCACTGTGTGTAGGGAGCCAGATTCCACATGGCTGACTGAGGTTTGAATCCTGGCCTTGGTGGCTTGAAAAAACATGCTGGGCATATGTGTGTATGTGTTCAAAGTCCTGATGGGGGAGAGCAGAAGATGGTGTAATGGTTATGTCACTAGACTCCCACCCGTAGTCAACCGTGGTTTGAGTCCTGGACCTGGAAGCTTAAAATTCATGCTGGGTATGTGTGCGTGCATATTTGTGTGCCCAAAACTCTAGAGGAGAATGGAAGAGAAGGGATTGCAGTGTGGCCATCTGCACAGGAGGTGATTTCTCACTTTTTGTCTCTCTGTCTCTCCAGCAACTGCATGCACCCTATAGCAAAAATCTCTCTCTCAAAAAAAAAAAAAAAAAAAAAAAAAAAAAAGTCCCGATGGCATGGAAAAATGGAGGAAAGAGATGGCAGCATGACAATGCCTCACTGGGGGTGCTTTCTCTCTCTCTCTCTGTCTTTCTCTCTGTCTTCCTCTCTCTCTGTCTTTCTCTCTCTCTCTCTCTCTGTCTTTCTCTCTGTCTTCCTCTCTCTCTTTCTCTCTCTCTCTCTCTCCCTCTCTACCCCTTCTCTTTCTTTTCTCACTAGTAAGTGCATATGCCCTCTGACAATAAGGTCTGAAACAATTGTAATTATCACTATGTACAATACTATGTGCAAATATGAACCTGAAAGTCAATGCTATAGGAGTGATTAGTTTTTCTGTCTTTAAGGTTTTGATTATAGCATCTTTTGAATAAGATATATTCAAATAAGAAATTACGTATGCATGTAATTAATATAAAATACATAAATCATTTTTGCTCGCAGCTTTAGGGCCATTAGTAATGAGAAGTCCATCTATGAAAAGAAAGGAAGTGCAAAAGGTGACTTTAATCAATGCATATGTTTTATGTGTCTCGTAACCTCTCCAAATTAATTTGATAAAGGGGGAGATGATACTGAAATCAAAAGAAAATATTTCTTACTGTTCTGCTGAAATCTGCAAATTAGCATAGAGACTGAAAATAACCATGGGGCTCTGTTAAAAATATACTAATTCTAGTCAGGCTGGGAATTTCAGAGAAGAGAACTGATTCCATCTTTTTTTTTTTTTAAAGAAAAAAGAATTATTTAATTAATTAATTAAAAATTTTTAATTTGACCAGAGAAAGAGAGAGGAGGAACATGAGAAAGCAAGCCACCAGGTTAGGGACTTGAACCAGGGTCTACCATGTGAAAGTCCAGCACCTTAACCACTAAGCCACCTGTCAGCCCCATTCCAATTCCATCTTATCAATGGTGAAATTCTACATGGCTCATGAAGATAGGGTGAGAGGAATAGTGGACAAAAAGATTCTGTTTCTAGTCTGGATATTAAAGACCTGGGACATTTTAAGAAAGCCATTTAATCAGGATCGGTAATATCCTTCATGCAGTTGGCCGGTCAGCCCCTCCAAGAGAAACACAGAGACACACAGCACTGAGCTCAGGGTTGGCCATTCTTGATTCTACCGGAGCTGGTTTATAGGGATCATGGGAGGATGAACAGGAATAATGTATGGGGAGGCTGTGTGGAAAAGCTGCACTAAGTAAACATGAGCTATTATTAAGAAACATAGATGCAGCTCTGGTCTGGATAGTTCCACAATGCTAACAACAGCTGATTCAGAACTGAGCAAAATTGAGACAATCAACTACTAACAAAGCTGGAGAAAAACAAAGCCCTGATTGAAATGGGCTGCAGCTGACTTTTCCAATCCTCCCAGCTGGACTCATTCGGGTTATCTCAGCAAACTGCATGTACCTCCATCAGGGCTGATCACCCTGCCTGGGATGTCAGTTCTCTGCCTGTGCACCTGCCTCCTCTCCTAAACCGTCACTTCACCCTCAAGCTGCTTAATAACTGTTAGTTAAATCTGAAGACCTGATATGAGGGGTCGTCCAGAAGTTCACATGAAATGTGTATCTATGCGTGCATTTCAAAACTTTTTGCACCAAAATGAATTTGTACTTTAATTCCATTTTTCATGAACATTGTGAAATCCCCTCCTATGTCTATGGTGTGTGAGAAAGAGGGAGAAGAGAAAGGGAGAAAGAGGAAATGAGAAGGAGAGAATTTGCAATCATGATGAGTAAATTTAGGACTTGACAAAGGGGGTGGGCAAAATTCCCTCTCCAAGCTAGCTACTTACCAAGTTTTTGGAAAGACGTAAAATATCTTTATATATAAGTAATCTTGAATGGATGTTTGTCTTTTCCTTAATGGGTTCCCCTTCTTATTTGGGTGGAAATGAGATGAGTTAGTTTAAAACTACACTGAGGGAATGGGGAAAGGACATAAAGGGATAGACAATTGGTAGAGAAAAAAAAAGAAATTGATAAAGAATAATCTGAAAGGCAATCTAGTCCACACTAAAGGAGAATCTTATTTATTGATGAGGCTCTGACCTTCTAGTCCTGCTTCTCTGAGAAGTACTGCACTGGAGAGATAAAGGTGGTGCCTGGGTCAAATCTTTGGTCTTCCTGTCCCAAAGACAAAGAGCTTAGAAACATGAATCACAATTAATGAGGTTTGATTTAACCAATCAATACCAATAACTGCAGCCTTTTCTTTATTGCTGAGTCACTTATTGGCATGTTGGTCATCTATAAACTTGGCATACTTGCTGCAAACTCAGTTAACATTGTGGTGGGCCAAAATAGGTGGGTATCATGGGGTTTAATTGTAGGGTTTTCTTAGTGCCTTCCTAGTCCATCCATTGCTGTGCTGGTGTGAGTGGGCAAAGAGGTTCACAGCCTCTGTGACCAGCCTGTTAAAGACATCAGATTGTTATTTAACAAAGTCCAGATTAGGACAATACTAACACTAATACTAATACTAATACTAATACTAATACAGCCCACTAACTGAAGGCTGCTGGATAGAGTGTTAAGATTTGTTGTAAATTCTGTAAAGTCACAGAGCCAGGAAGTTGAAGAGTAAGGATTCAATTTCTAAGCAAGGAACTGTGAACCCCATAGAAAATGATCACATTATCTAAGTATATATCTAGGTGCTATGTATCGACTTAGCATCCGCTATAGAGAAGTCCTGGGCTCTGCACTGAGAAGGATGTAAAAAGTTCTATTGTCTGGTTCCACTTCCCACCAAGCACCAAGCTTCCAGCTTGTGCAACTCTCACAAAAGTAAAGGCATGAGACGTGACATTCCCCACCATCACTGTCACTAGCACCGTGACCGTCATTGCCATAGCTCCGCTAACATCACTAGCACCTCCATCACCTTGGACATTACTATAACCACTGTCACTATCATCAACACCAAAAAACATTTGTGAAGCATCTGCTTACATGTGGCCCTGTGGCACTTCTCAGAAGTGGCACCTGGGTCGTAGTGAGGGCATGCTGAAGGGTTAGGTGGTGCCTGAGTGAAGATGACATTGTGACAAATTCCACTTTTAGCCTTGAGCAGACTGCAGATGCCAGTCTCCTGGGAGCTGTCAATCCAGGACAGAACACAGTGCTTGCAGAATGGGAAATGAATGCCGTTTACATAATGTTTTAGGAGGAGCTGATGGCTGAGGCATCAATCTCCTTTGCTAAAAGTCCATCTGTACTGACTTCTCTCTTTCTGATCAAAAGTCTCTCCAACCTGTCACAAAGGGGGCAATCATATCAGGCTGTGTCTCACCTCTGCAAAACTAGAGGGGATGTTGAACACACCAAGGCAGCATTGTCAGAGCAATTGTAACCCCTTGAAACAAAAAAGAAAACCCAGCAAAACCGGAAGCAGAGGGATAAAGCAAGTGAGAATTTACACTGGGAATGTACAAACAAATTTCCTGTATGTGGATACACCATTCAGATGCATTTTTATCCATTATATTATCCTAATCAGAGCCAAATGAAACCAGTCACTGTTCTAAGCAAATAGCACTTCCCTTTCCTTCTTCATGCCTTTCTTATTTTCTATCTACAGCCTGATATATCTTTTCTCTGAATCTTCAAATATCCAACCACTAATTGATTTGGGTTGAATTAAATGCCCAAAAGCTGTTGAATTTCTAATCACCGGTACCTCGTTTGGAAATTGAGACTTTGCAAATGACCCCATTAAGATGAAGTCATTGGGATGGATTCTTACACAACATGATTGGTATCCTTATAAAAAAGGAAATGGGACATAGAGACATGTGAAGAAGGAAACTGATGTGGAAACACATGGAAAACACCATCTTCAAGCTAAGGGCTGTCTGAGGCTACCAGAAGCTAGGAGAGATACATGGAAGATTCTCTCTCACAGATCACAAAAGGAAACCACACTGCTGACACCTTGATCATGAGCTCCAAAACTATAAACAATAAATTTATGTTGCTCTAAGCCACTCGCTGTGGGAACTTGGTTTTGGCAGCTCCAGGAAATTAATGCATGAATCAAATCTCAATGTCAGGCTACTTCCCACAGAACATCTTCCGTGAGAGTAGCTTGGCTTTGAACCAACATTCAGCCATTACTACTTGCTGAGGGACTTACTGTTACACTCTCACTTGATGCATGATACTGTACTAGACCCTGTGATGATACAAATGTGATATGATGATGTGGTCCTCAAGACTCTTCTACTCTTTGTGCATGACAACACATAAACTATATGTGTTGACTATAAGGCAAGATGACACAGATGCTAAAGAGATGTAGATGACAAATACAAGAAAGGAGTCATCACCGGGAAGCTTTGTGGAGGTGGTGGCAGGCTTGTGATGTGGCACAGAAAGTGGTTGTCTCCTTCTTGATAACACAGAGGACCTCTCCAAAAATCTCGACAGTGCCTACCTGTGCTGCCGTGTTTAAGTGGCTTTGGCAGTCAGAGAAGGGGCTCTGTTTGGGTTCCTCAGACATTGTGGACAGGCAGGAAGATGCAGCTAAGGGAATCCCAGGCAGGCTCTATGACATACTTCCCCTGGTGAAAAATTCTCTGGAGCTTACATGGGAATAGGGGAAATCTTAGTGCAGGGTGCCTGGAGGATTCTTGCACACAGACATGGAACTACAAAGCATGCAGTGAAAACTCTCCTGCAAATTCAGCTGTGTATGAAAAGGGGTATAGGCCATGCTGACCTTCAACCTACAGCTAGACCCCAGTGATGTTTGTGGTCAAGGACTTTGGGGACCCTCAAGAACCTACCTTGATTCCTTTCCTGGTCTCGTCACATTGTCCTACTCTTATTCAACAAACATGCAGAATTTTGACATTCCCTTGTGCAGCCAGTGGATTCCAAAACATTTCCATGTTCTCTTCTTCCCTCCACCCCAGGTGTGGTAGCTCACTTGACAAATTTCTTTGTTTTTCTTCCTACTTTGCTTATACTTTCCACTTGTTTATTTAGGCATTTTTCTCAGCACATATTCAATACTTATCACGGATTACTCTGTAAGTCCAAGGATTTCAGTGGTGTCTGGCTAGGGTTGGAAGAAGAACTATGCAGAAAATGCACACGGGAATCAAGCTGACCTGGATTTCCTGCCTGGAAACTTAGAATGTCATTGGACTTGTACATCTGGGAGATAAAGTAGAATGTGACACGCATCACAAGATGGCTACCCATAAAACATCTTGGGCAGGAGACTATAAGAAACAGAGACAACAGCATTCCCAGCTGGCTCGTATAGGCAGTGGAGGGAAGGTAAGAGTAAGAATCTCTTCTCTATTTACTGGGCTTTCACCAGTAACTTAGCACCTGAGAGCAAGTCCTTGCCCTGACCTCCAGTGCTAATAACTCAGGAAGTGCAGGTTCAGAATATTAGTGACGTTCACTGTGGGTGACAGTGCTTCAAGGCGATGTCCCTTAGGTGACCTTCCCACCAAGCCTGTCATCCTCATGAAACCATCCCTGGTGATGTCAGGTAGAGCTAATGGTTCCAGCCTGGCATTTTAACTTCTCTTTAGTACCTACACCATCATGCCTATATTTTAGTTATATGTTGATTTCAACTCCTAGATAGAAATGCTTTGAGTTTAGGACACATGTCCAATTTGTGTTTTTATCTACAGTCTGGCATAGTCCCCTTCGTTCAATAAGAGCAAGTAAATAAGTTAACAGATATCTATTGATTGAATGCCTATTAAGTGTTGGGCATTGAGCTGTGCTTTGGTCAATACTTCGAACAAGAAAGTGTCAATAATCACAATAAGATCTGCCATTCTTCCTGACCCATTTGTCTTCAGCCTCCTGTTTCATAAAATGACTTGCTGACCGCATCTGTGGGTTTGTGCCTCACTCAGACAAAGGTATATTAGGGGCTGATGGGCATCTCAATTTATAGGTCTTCATGATATGATGCCTGGGTCCCTTGCTCACCCAAATCACTGATCTCACCCTGCTCGCTTAAGATCTGGTTCCTCACATTGTCCCAACCTCTTTGACTTCTGTCTTTTCACCGAACTTTTGGTCCCTGCTCTGCCTTGACTATCAGCTCTCAGATGATCCTTTGGTTCCGTCCCCATCAGGCTAAGCCACGGATGTTCACTGCAATGCTTGTCTCACTGTCTCTGCCCTGGGTTTTCAATCTCTACCACACACATTGCCTCTCAGGCAAGAAAAAGGAAGGACAAAATTATAAATATGTATGCCAATGGAAGTGTACTTGAGTGCTGAAACAAAGAGTGTAATGATTTATCAGATTAAAAGAAGTTAAAGAATGAGGGGACCATCAGTTCATCAGTTAGTGTAATGGCTATGTCGCTGGACTCCCATGTAGTTGACCACGGTTCGAGTCCCAGACCTGGTGGCTTAAACTCACGCCGGGTACATATGCGTGCGTGCCCAGGATCCCGAGAGGAGAATGGACGAGAAGGGATTGCGGTGTGGCCATCCCCCTGTGGGGTGACTTCTCACTTTCTGTCTCTCTATCTCTCTCTGTCTTTCTGGCAAGTGCATACAAAAACCTCTCCAAAAAAAAAGAAAAAGAAAAGCTAAAAAATGAAAACACCTGATAAGAATAACATAAAAATTGGTGAGGAAAAAGGGGAGTTAAGTATTCTAAAGGTATTAAGTAGGTTTAGGTTTAAAATTTTATAAATTAAATATTTATGTTTTTGTTTCTATGGTAAATACTGAAAGAATAGAAACAATGAATAGCTTCCTAACAGCAAGAAAATAGAAATAATAAAAAAGATAAATCCAAAAGAAAGGATTTGTGGGGGGAAAACATATGAGAGGGAGGGCAAATATAAGCACAAAATAAGACGATGGCTATGTTAGAAATTACAAAAAGTTAAATGGATTAAGGTCTCCAGCAAAAAAACCACCAAGATTTCTCAAGATAAATTTAAAAAATACTTATATATACTCAGTATGTAAAATACATATAAATAACATGAAACATTATATACCTTATTATATATATTCATGTGTATCCTTGTATGTGTTCTCTTCCTAAATATACTATTTTTAAGAGAGGTGTTTAAAACATAAGGATACAAAAAGGTTGAAATGTGAAAGGATGGAAAAATTATAGCAGGCAGGTATTAATCAACAGATATCTTAGACAGATGCATTAATATGAAACAAGATAAGCTCTAAACAGTATAATTCACAGTGACAAATGTTTTAATTAACAAAATATAAATATATTACAACTTGATATATAAGAACGTAAAAAAGCTTCAGAATGTAAAAAATAAAAATGGACAGAATTTAAAAAGAAAAAAATTAAAATGAGCAATTTTGATATACCTCTCTCAGTCATAGATATAGCTTCAAAAAATAAATCACAATGACATAGAAGATTTAAATCAAATTAAGAATTTGACCCAAGAGATGGACACACAAGATTGTACCAAATGATTTTAGAAAACACATTTCTTTTAGACACACATATAATATTTATAAGAATCAATTTCTAGATTTTGAGTCAATCTCAACAAATTTCACTGGATTGAAATTACATTAAACATGATCTCTAGTGAAAGTGCAATTAATCCAGAAATAATAAAACAAAAAATAATTGGAATATGCCTATATGACTGGAAATTTGGAGACATATTTTCAAAGAAGTATGGCCAAAAAAACTAGAGGATAGTGTTAATCAGAACGTATTTAAGCTAAAAAGTAGTAAAAATACTACTTTTGAGAGATACACTAGCCAGTGGAGTGCTAGACACAGCTAATGTCAGCTTGCACAGCTGACTGTTAGCTGTTTAGGAAATTTTCCAACTGGTTGTTAAACCACTGGTAGCTTTAAATAGGTCATGATGGAGTATTTACAACACAGAAATATGGAACTGGCATGTTACAAATCAGGATTTTTTCCATTTCCCCCCCTTTTTTTTTCCAAGCTTACTGCAATACCCTGGGACACCATTGGGACATGGTACAGAGGGAAATGTATAGCCTCAAAAGCATGGATCAGGGGGAAAAAAAAAAAAAAGTGGCTGTAAGTCCCAACTTCAGGCATTAGGAAAAACAAGGCAATATAAAAGTATAGAAGCAAGGAATGGAGTAGAAAAGAAATGTAAGATAAATGACTGGAATACACAATAGAAATAAAGAGATCGAACAAAACTGAAAGTTGTATCTTTAAAAATATAAATAAAATTTGTAGTAGTGAAAGTGGTAGGGTGCTGCTACCCAAGGCTGAGGCCACGTGGGAGACCTGGGTTCAGATCTGTACCAACCTGATCAGGCTGGGTGGGAGGGTGCACACTTGTAACTTAGCGAATGGTGAGGCTGGGACAGAGGATCACAGTGGTGAGACTCCATCAGTTCTCTCTTTCTTGGTCTCTCCTTCCTCCTTCCTCCTCTCCTCTCCTTCCTCCTTCACTTCTTCCTTCTCTCTCTTTCAAGAAAAAAGAGAATAAAATTGATAAAAACTGAGGTTAAATTAATAAAGAAATAGAAGAAATGTGCAGATAATATAAGAAATGAAAAAGTGGGCAGATACTACATATCTTAAAAAGGTAATAGAATATATGAAAAGCTTAATGCCTATACATTTGAAAATAAACATGAAATATATACATTCTTGGAAAAACATAACTTACTAAAACCCTTTTTTATGAAGAAATAAGGATCCCAAACTGTTTAACTATTAAAAAAAAATACTTTCCTGAAGGCTTGCAGGTGGCTTGATGGTTAAAGCACTGGATTTCCACATGGCTGACCATGGTTCGAGTCCTGGACCTGGTGGCTTGCTTGTTCTCTCTCTTTTTATTTGGTGAGTGCATATGTTTTATAGCAAATTAAATAATAATAATAAATTTTAAAAATTAGATATAAAGTTTTTTACAAAAACAAAACCATATCTTCCCTGAGCTGGTCCCATAGCACAGTAGTTAAGCCCTCTGCAGAGGGAGAAATATTCCACATGGCTGACCATGGTTTGAGTCTTGGCCCTGGTGGCAATATGCTTGAAGTGTGTGTGTGTGTGTGTGTGTATACCCAGGATCCCAACCAGGCCCCAATGTGGAGAAGCGGGGTGCTGTCTCTCTTTCTCTTCGGTGCAAACTCATGTCCTCTGGCATGAGAAAGGGAGAAAACAAATTTTCCATCCAGAACCGTCTAGGCTCAGATGACTTTACTAGTAAGTTCTAGAAGTATTCAAGAGAGAACTATTTCCAATTTATACACATTCCCTTGGGCAATAAGATAAATCAACAAAAGTAAAAATGAAAAAGGAAAACTAGAGCCTAATTTTACTCATGAATGTAAATGCAAAACACAAATTACAATTAATAAACTGAATTCACCAATATATTAAAACATGCATCATAATTAATTTGAGTTTTTCTTAGGAATGCAGGATTAGTGTAATTTTGGAAAAAGCAATTTATGTAATTCACCACATTAAAAGAAAAATGAGAAAAAAATGGCATGGTTATGACAGGCATGTAGAGAAAGTATCTGATAAAAATCAACATTCATTCATGATCATGATACAGCTCTGACCAAAATCAGAATAGAATAACATTTTCTTGATAGGACAGAGGGTATACACTATCGCAAACATCATAGTTAATGTTGAATCTTTGAGAGTCCTGGTTTTTTTTTTTTAATTGGTAATAAGAGAAGAATTCCCATTGTTGCTACTTTTATTCAGCCTTGTTCTAGAGTTTCCTGCCAGCTTAATAAAACAATAAAAATAAAGAAAAGGTATACGAATTGAAAAGTAGGAGAAAATAACTGTCACTATTCACAGATCATATAATTATTTATAAAAAGTCCAAAGGAATCTGTAGAGAAATTATTGTAATTAATATAAGAATCTGATTTGTGGTAGTATTCACATTCAATACTTAAACAATAAATTTAATTCATATAATCGAGCAACAATTTGAAAATGAAATAGAAGAGCTACCATTTACAATAACATAAAATAAGATAATATCCTTGGGAATAAAATGAACAAAGTATCTTTGTCTAAAACCTCTACCAAGGAAATGAAAAGTGTTATCGAGAGACATTAAAAAGAAAAACAAACTAAATAAGTGGCATTACACCAAGTTCATGAATTTTACAAAAATCAATTGATTTTTGTAAAAATGTCACTTGAGGAATAAGTTACATGCAAGTCCAAACGAAACTCCATGAGTTTCTATTTCTTCTTTAACTTGAAAGGCTGACTTTAAATGTCAGGGTAGCACTATTTGTAATAACCCCCAACTTTGATACAACCCAGATACCTGGTTCAGTAATACAAATGAATTACTTTGCAGTATATTCACACGGCATACTATTATATAGCAATAATAATGCCTACTATGGTCTGAAAATGTTCTTCCAAAATGCTTGTGTTCAAGTTGGATGAGTTATGGACTGGCCCTGTGGCCTAGTGAGCTGGATAGCACATGGCTGACCACATGGTTCAAATCCTGGCCCCACATGATTGAAAAAACATGCCAGGTACCTGTGCTTGTGTGTCCCAAATTACGGCAGGGTGGACAAATGGTGAGTGATTGTAAAAGTGTCAAGAGGGTAGAGACTTAATCCAAGTATGATGTTGAAAGATAGGGCCTTTGGGAAGTGTTTAGATATCAGGTATTAGGAAACGTGTTTAGACATCAGGTATTAGGAAAAACAAGGCAATATAAAAGCATGCTAGCAAGGAATGGAGTAGAAAAGAAATATAAGATAAATGACTGGGATACAAAATATTCAAAATAGAAATAAAGAGATCAAATAAAACCCAAATGATTGACTCCTGGGGTCTTTGTTCTGCACATACTCTGCCCTCTACCATGTTATCCCAGAAAGAAGATCCTCTCCAGATGTGGCCACTGGACCTCGGACCTCCCAACTATAAGTTGAATAAACTTCTATTTTAATAAATATCCCAGACTTGGGTATGTCTGTTATTGGTGAAAGAACAGATAAGGACAGTGCCCCAACTTTAATGACATACACGTCATAATGTAAAGTGACAGAAATAAGACTCAAAAGAATATAGCAGAATAATTCCATTTATATAAAGTTTAAAAATGGAAAACAATAACTTAGAGTCGCATGTGTGTGTGGTAAAACCATAATGGAAAAAAAGCAAAGGAAGGATGAGTCATTCCTTTAAAAATATTAGAAATGTCAGCCCACCAGTGACCTCTGGGAGGAGAGAGCAAAATAGAAATCAGGAAGGGGGCATACAGGATCTGCTGTGTGAAGACCTCTTTCTTGTTCTGGCTGGTGGACACATGGGCGTTCTCTTTGTTTTGTTCGTGAAACTCCATGTGTGTGCCTTACGTACCTTTTTTGTATGTATGCCCCTACTCTACAACTTTTTTAAAGTTAAGGGAGGAAATAGATTAAATTACCATCACTGGGTGGCTATTTCCATTTGCTGTTGGCTGCGGAAGATACTTGGTCCACTTATGTTGCTGAATGACTTGAGTAAATTTCTTAGTAAAGAATTTATGGAAAATAACCAGGGGAGTTCATTTGGGATCTGAGGACACCAAGTCTACTGATGACTTTAGGAGAGGATTTGCATTGTCCTTTTTGTTTATCATTTCAGTCTCTCTTGCAACAACTCTTGGTATTATTCAGGCACTTAACAAACAGAATGAGCGTCACAGGGCACTATGTAAGGTGTTGAGGATACAGAATCCAGTAAGGGTTGTGCCTTCAAGGAGCTGAAGAGGAGGTGCAGGCGGAAATCAGTGACTACAGTATGGTGCAGGTGAGTCTGAAGGTACGGGTATCTTCCCAGAAGAAATGGTACTTGAGCTCTGTTTTAGAGGAAAATTCAGGCCAAGATGGAGTAGCACAGAAAGGCCCAGGAGATGGAAATGCTATGTGGATAAGCAAGAAATAGCAGGTACATTCTAGAAACAACACAGAACTCTGAATGTCTGGAGTGGTCTTGAGTGCATATGTAGGGCTGGTCTGAAAGGTTTATTGTGTGACTGTCATCCCTCCATGGCATGCTGCAACTACAGGTTAACCTGATAAAATATAAAAGGACTTTTTAATTCCAAGACCTCTGAAAGTAGTCCTGGAAGGGATATCCTTAATGTGTTCAAGTCAGTATTATTATTATTTTTTTTTGGAGAGGTTTTTGCTATAGGGCATGTGCGCTCGCCAGACAGACAGAGAGATAGAGACAAAAAGCAGGAAATCACCCCCCAGGGGGGATGGCCACACCGCAATCCCTTCTCCTCCATTCTCCTCTCGGGATCTTGGGCATGCACGCACACGCGCCCTGCGTGAGTTTAAGCCACCAGGTCCAGGACTCGAACCGCGGTCGACTACATGGGAGTCCAGCGACATAGCCATTATGCTAGCAGCTGGTCCCTCAAGTCAGTATTATTAACACAGTTTTACTGAGTGCCTACTACAGGCACAACAGGCTCTGGGCTGGCAAATACACAAGGCAGGAAGTGAGGAAGTAAGATAAAAGGTATGTCAGGTGGGCCTGGAGAATAATGAAGGTAGCCTCTTGCTCTAGATTTTCTTGGCATTTTGTCATTTTTAAAGTTCTTCACAAATAATCATCTCACTCGGATTAAGTAGGAGAGGAGCCCTGACAAAGGATTTTGCCTGAGATTGATATCATGTCCCACACAGCAGGACAAAACGTCTCTGTCATGGGCTGCTGACTCCTGGCCTGGGATTATTCGAGGATGGCAGAGGAAGATGAGTTGCTGCTTTTCTTGCAGTGAGCATTGCTATGTGGACTGGAATCAAGCAGTTTAGCTTCTCCGGGCCTGGGTTTTGACTGCGGTAGAACTGCTTTGAAATCTGCATCTGAAAGTTTCTTATAAGGGTCTACTGAATAGAGTTGTTACCAATAGAGTAAAGGTTATAAGAATAATTCCATGAGTGTAATTCAGGCTGAGGGAGCCAGAAAAATAGAAGACCACACACGATACTTTACTAGCTTTACTCAGAAATGAACTACGAACTGGAGGTATGCAATGCCTTCTATTTGAAACATGATATACTGAACAGAACACTGAGTTTAAAGTAAAGACCATTGGTTTTATCATCAGTTCAAACACTATTTAGCTGTGTGACCTTAGGAAAGCTATTGAACCTCTCTGAGCCTCAAGTTTCTCACCTATAAAATGAGGATAATAACTTCTGCCTGCCTTACCAATTACATGGTAGGATGAGATTAATGTCTGTGAAAGACATATCAATTGGAAAAGCTTGTCTCAAAGGGAGGAAATTATTCTTGTTTGTTGTTGTATTAGTCCTTTTGTAGGATTGCTTGGTAGGTCTATTGTCAGGTAGAGTTTATTATTAGAGTTTATTTTATATTTTTTGTCTCTTGCAATGTTGCTCTGGGATCTGTCTACCAAATGCTACATGGTTTCTTTGTTGTTTGACACTTGGGTTCTCAACCTAATAGTCTGTTTACTTAAATATTTCAGAGACTCTTAGCATTTCAAAAGGGTGTTTTAAAAATTAGCTATGAAAAAATCAGAACAGTAAATAGAGGCACAATTGCTCAGTTTTCTAGGCTTAGCAGTTATCTATTGAACTGTACACATACGAGCAGAGAGAAAAACAAATAACAAAAAAAGAGAGATTATCTTGAGAATAGAAATAGGAATTATATTCAAATTTGCTAATCAGTGCTGGGATTTGGTAGTTAATTTTATATACATCATTTCAACCCTGCATAAAAGTCAGGTATGAAAATGATAGCTCCCAAGGAAATCTTGTGTTATCCTAAACAGTGGTTCAGGTCTCTGCTTTAGTCCGATAGTCTTCTCGTAAGACATGTAGTGACAAGGGTTCCCTATAGCTTTGAAAGCCAGAAACCAGGAGGTTCTAACTGACTTTGGATTCTGGGTCTTGACTTCCCTGTCTTTTCTTTTGTAATGTTACAGATCCACTGAGGTTTGGTCTAGAGGACATTTGATTAAAATGTTATTTTTAGAAAATACATAATTTACTACATTAAAATGTGAAAACTCAAGAGGGCAGTGTAGGCTTGAAACGGTGATGACGTCAGCCACTTGTATCCAATAGAACCTGAGAACAAAGGAAAGGGGAAAGAATCTCATCTACGAAACGCATTCCAGCCATGAGAAAATGATGCCAAAGCCATAGTCGCCAGTAGGCCACTTTTTCTGGTACTTACCAGAATGCATAACCACCTCTACAGGAGCCCACTGTCCAAGCGACATCTCCTTGTCCAGGCTGAGGCATGGCTCTTTAACTGTGGCCCAGATGTCAGGCAACAGGTAGGCTGGAGAGAAAGAGGAGGCGGAGAGTTTCCTGCCTCCTTCAGCACAGACCTAAATTTGCAGCGGGATGATTCAGTGCTGCTCAGGACCCTGAATATAGTTGCACCCTCAGTCAGTGCCAGGCTCCATGTTTTGTTGGCTGTGGGAACTGGTGGTGCTGGGTGCTAGATACGGGCATCAGTGACCACAGACTCAGTTGTTCATTGTGCCAGGTCAAGACCCTCCTCAGGCCTGACCCCTTGTCATTAATATATGCTTGCAAAGAGACATTGGCCCAAATGGCCCAAAACCAAAAGTCTTTGTTGTCTGTTAAACTGGACAAATGGAGAGTTCTTTCTGGTTAATTTATACTAGTAGTGGTTTAGATTAATCTATTCATAGAGGCTTACCAAATATAGCATTGGTGCATTTCTAGTTTGGAAGAGATTGGAATTTATTTATATTCACTTACTGTATTTCTGGTGCTCAGTGACATATGCGGGATCTTCAAAAAGAGCATGGAAAAATCTTATTATTCATAAACTATTCATGGATTCTGAAACATTTTTGCACTAAAATAAACTCATATTTTCTTTCTCTTTTTTTTAAATCAACTTTTTGAAGTCCTCTCATATCTTAAGATGTTTAAGACCTTGTTGGTGAACAATCTACAACATGAGAAACAATGAAGAAGCCTTGACTGCGAGGGAAGCTGGAATTCAGAGGAGACAGCAATGAAGGTGAGTAGCTGGAGTAGCAGTGGTCACAGATAATATTTTGGTGGATGTAGAATGTTCTAGGGCTTTAAAGAACCAGCAAGATTTACCTAGGTATGAAGAAGGACAAATAGATATGGCAACCAAAACATGAAAGAAAATAATATAATCTTTCTTTACCTGCTTAGGAGGCTCATTAGAACAACTCAGAACTCCAGGATCTTTCTGAGTTGCATGGACAGTGTGAAGGAATGTCAATGAAGAGTGTGCCAGCTCATAGCTCAGCCTCTGAGGGGAGGTAGTGTCACTGGCCTTTTTTGTTCAGTTCCCAGGTCTCCTTTCTGAGACATAAAAATGGGTGCTTTTAAAATTGAATAAAGAAAACCTAGAGAGAAAGCCAGTACGTTATTTATTGGGCTAGTGAGAGGACAAAGGTATATGTATTCGATCAAGGGATTGCTTTATATCCCTAAAGTCATCTCTCAGTCACTTGGTAAGTGCGGGTCACACAAGAGATAGTTTTATGCCTTAGCTTGAAAAATGGAACTAATAACAGGTCCCCTTGTGTATAAATAAAACCTCATCAATGATAAACACTATACGTGCTATTCCTTATACTCTCTGGAAGACAAGATGAAAATAGTTTCAAGGAGTTATTGCTATGATTACATATGCTTGGAGACTAGGGATTGATTTTTCAATGTATTAATGATTTCATAAGTCCTTCATGTTGACTTAGAATTGGAAGGATAGTCCCTCCAGTTGGAATTAGAATGGGATAACCTATTGGAGAAATCTTGGACTTCAGAATCTGAAATGCTTGGCTTTGAATTTCGGTTTGATCACTTACTATCTGCACCATCCTTTCTTCCTTCTTAAAGAATGATGTATTCATCCCCCTATTATGTGTTATGATAATTTTGCTAAGTTCCTAGAGCCTCAGTTTCTTCTAAAAATTAAAGTATAACATTACAAATCTATAATAATGTGTGGCATAGGGCACAACTTAAATAAGTATTAGTTGTCCCTCAATTAATACATGAGGGAATTGACTATGACATGGCTACCTAAGAAACTTAAAGTATGTGATTGGAGCCAAGGCATAGCAGTGTCTGATCCAAAGACAAGACAGAATGCTACTGTGTTAGATCTGAGATATAAATGAGCTGAGACTGGACAGACACCAGAGGATCTACTGAAGATTTGTGACCATTATTTGGATAATGTGGATATCCTGATATACTCAGGATGGTGTAAGTTGGTGTGTTATGTCCTTAATCAAACTTCCTATCATTTACCACCAAGCTTAACCCTTGCCTTTTGGGCGAATTCATGAATTCTACCCATCCTTTCATTCATTCATTCATTGAAGAAGTATTTATTAAAACTTTTTTCTCTATGTTGGGCATTTTCCTAGCACTGGAGATGCAATCAAAGAACTTACGGAAAACCAGAGAAAAAAGACAAGTAACAGATGGTTATAAATCATTACGATAGGTACTAATAAGGTGATAAGACATATGCCTGAGTGTCACATATGCCTGCAGGTTATACAAAACTGGGTGTTGCCCCTGGATTGCCACTGACTGGCTGGAGCACATTAGGCATGTGAATAAACCCTCTCAGCCTCCATGTCCCCTCTGTCCTCTACTTTATTGGTTTGAGGATCAGTTGAAATCATGTACAGAAGAGCTCCTTGGATATCTATATTATGTTATATAAATGTACATCTTAATATATCAATGAATCCATCATATTTATTTTATCCCATTGAATCTGACTCTCTTTTTAATTTTCCTGTAATAAATTAAATCTCACACACACATTTTATCATCAGCCCTGTCTTACTTGGTTCAGCTTCTTTGCATGTGAACTTCTCTAGCTCTTATCCTCTAGTTCTTCCTATCAATGTATCCATGCTTGTGTGTCCTATGGAGTTTTAGGGAAGACTCATAAGGTCTTAAACTGCCCTTGGAAAGGGCGAAGGGGAATGATTATTAATGAAGAGAAGATTAGGCAGAGTGAGTTAGAGGGAGAGTCAGTGTTACAGAAAGATCAAAGCATGAACATGGAGGATGGGTTGAGGCAGCTGAAGGGAGCAGAGATGGAAATAAAACCTAGAAGAATAGGATGAGTTGAGAGGAAAAGGCGGAGGAAGAGACAGATGCAGCCATCCAGCTGGTGGAGGAGAGAAAAAGGTGCCTCCCATTTTGAACAGCTTATCTCCTCTATCTGCAATATTTCTGCTGATGTCTGAATAGAGAGAAAAATGTATGTGTCTGTGAGTGTGCGTGTGTGTGTGTTTGTTAATAACAGTCATCTATTTATAGGCCTTAAATTATATGCCATGAAAGCCTCTCTGAAACAAGATGTGTTATTTGGCTGCCAGAAGGAAAAGTTAAAGAAAAAAAAAAACACAACCAAAAAAGGGCTCTAGATTTCTTTCTTCCTTTTCTTCATCCTCTGTGTTCACCAAGTTCTTGTGGTCAGTGGCAACTGTCAACTCTGTTTTGGAGCCAAGCTCCAGAGAGATGAGAAGGAGGTCATTGAAGATCTTTCCCTAAGAGAAGGGCTTCCATGGTTTTCTTGAGAATGGTGTGATCCCCAAATCACATTATTTTCCAGATGCACTGGAAGGGGGGATCAGACAGCATTTTTCCCAACTCTCTTATATTTCAAAGGGTGATACTGAGGGCCAGAGAACTGTCCTGCACAAGGCCACCCAGTGAGCTGGTAACAAAGGATATCTGCTAGTTCATCCTGTTATCTTCTTCCCAGGTGCCTACCAATCCATCATGTCTAATTTTAATTTTAGTTGATTCCAGTTCTCTAACTCACATAAAGTCTTCAAAAAGTTCATGAAAAAAATGCACATTATTTCAATCTTTTTTTTGCACAAAAACAAATTCATGTTTTAATTCCATTTGCCACAAATTTCTGAAGAAACCTCATGGGAAATCAAGAAGATTTAGTTGACTCAATCTGATCTTTTCCTCTGACTTCATATGTCCAGAGTACTGTTTGAATCTCCTAATGACCTCAAAATGACCATCAGGTAAAGGGAGTTCCATACCTGATTCTAAATTTGTAGAACAATGTGATTAAGAACATAGGCTCTGGTGTTAGACTTGGAAGCCAGTAACTAACTGACTTCAGGTAAGTTACTCAATCTTAAAGCCTCAGTTTCTTCATCAGTAAATAAGGATAAGAACAGAGCTTCACTCACAGGGCTATTGATGAGAGTGAATGAGACATTGTAGTAAGTGTTTAGGAAGGGGCTAGATTATAGTAGAATCTCAATTCTACATAAATGCTTTATTATTATGTTTACAACATCCTAATGAGTTAGGAAAGCTGTAACTCTAAGGATAAGACCTTTGATTATGAACCTTTAAAAAATGCTCATCCCTCTCCCCCCTCCAAAAAAAAAAAGAGAGAAGACTACCTGCCAAGTCACTCTATAGGTAGTCTTACTGGGCATATCAATGACAGGAAGAAAGATGGAGTAGAAGGACATGAATAGAAGAGGTGAGAAACAGTAACTGAGTATCAGAGGAGAGGCTGGGCCTCTAAACTCTACGGAAGAGAGCCCATGTCTTCCACCCTCTTCTTCTCTCTACACGCCTTGGTTGGGGGGGGGGGGTGTCAGTTTTCAACTCCTACTATATGCCAGGAGGAGGGACTGCTTGCCAAGTTCCGTATCCTGAAATACCTCCCCCATCTCACATGCCAGTCCTCCAACCTCCACACACATAAACTTTGGCTTATGTTCAACTTCTCCAACACCTTTTGCTAGAGATTCAACATTTTCTTTTATGAAATATTTATGACTATTATTTTCTTCAATTCAGTGATTCTTTTATGATTTGAGAGCAGATTACGATTGCCATTTTAGAGAAGTCTAGAATGTCTTGCCCAAGATCCTGTATTCAGTGATTTTTTTTCTTATTTCCTAAGAAGTAGGTGCTTATCCCACTATATCCACAATTTTTTTTTGCAATAACTCTAACCTCTTTTTTGCACTCACTTATATATGCATTCAGATGTTTATGCATACACACTTTAAAAATCACCAAGGTATTACATATTAAGACTGTCTGGCTTAGAGTTAAGCTGAACAATATAGTCTTCTTTATTTTTTAATTTCCTTGTTGGGGTCTACAGGTCTTGAAATTCAAGTTCAAATGTATCTGTTAAAAGAAGTAGAAATGAAACCTATTATTAAAATATGGCCTTGATGCAAAACATTCCATTCTTATCTTATTTGTAAACAATCCAAAGACAGACCTATTGACGTATATATTTTAGCCCTAAAATATTTGCGACAGTGTTCTGAACTAAGTAGGCTTTTAATGAGGGTTATAAGTAAAACTGATTAAAACCATCTTACTATAGAAGTTAGAGCAGGTAGAACTCCTGGGAGGTCTCAAACACTAATATGGGCATGAATGTTAATGACATTAATAGTTATTTACTGATCATATTGCTCTATGTAATGCATGTTACAAGCATCATCTTTAATTCTCAAAACATCCCCAAAAGGCAGATACTGTTCCTGTTTTACAGCTGGGGAGACTGTGGCTCAGATAGGCTAAGTAATGAGCCCAATTCACTGAGTAGATATGACACAGAGTGGGAATACAGGATTCCCAAGTTTTGTGTGGGTCTGATGCCACTAGGTAGCTGCCTTCTGGGTGCGTGTGAGTCAGGGTGCTCAGATCTAGCAGAGTCCCTTCTGCAGCCTCAGCAGGGGGTGCCTTGGCAGGCTGAGAGTTAGTGGGGCCTGCGTAGGAGCGACTCTTGGGAGGACTTGCAAAGTGGGAGGGGGGAATCTTCCGTTACTAAGGAAGGATCTAAGAGCTGTTGTCAAGGAAGAATCCCAGGCCTTCCATAAAAGGCAGGCCTCCTTTCTTCTACTGGCAGCCAGTGCTTCTTTGAGCAATGAGTCTGACAATTTCCCCAGCCCACCTGCACTTGGGTAGCTTTTGGAGGAGGACCCAGGGAGAGGGGCAGGAAGAGGTGGCTCGGAACTTAGTAGATGGGAGCTCTGCTTGCAGGGGTCTTCAGGGAGTGTCACAGGAGGCAGTGCTCAGCATAGCATTGGAGCTGAGCCTATCAGCTGGGCCAGCTGATGGATATTCTGCCCTCCAGGCTCATCCTTGCCAATCCATTCTCCAAGCTCAGAGATTTCATAGAATGTTACCATTCTGCCTACATGTTCTTCAGTGGTTCCCCATCACCTAGTGGATAAAGTCCAGTTTGTTTTGCCTGGTACGAAAGGCCTTTTTCCTGATCTGACCTTTGCTTACTTCACTGGTTCTCTGTCCCAGTATCTCTTGGGCCATTTCCAAGTATTTGCCTGTCTCAAAGCTGAGCATATTTTACTGGGCCTCTGTGCCTTTGCACATGCTATTTCTTCTGCCTGCAGTATCTCCTTCTCACACATACGCAAGACAATCAGCCTGGAGATCACAATTGGAGTTTCAGCACAAGGCTTTTAGATCCAGACCAGGGGCATCTCTCCACTACCTGGTCAGTTTTAACACCATTGTAACACCACTACCTCCTCTCTGCACCCCCAGCCCACCACAACGCAAGAGGAGCTAGACTTCAAAGACAGAGGTGGAGTGGCTATATTAACTATTTAGATGGTATCCCTCCAAAGTCCTGATGAAAAACACCAGATACCAAGGTAGAGTCCCTCAACTTCTCTTACTTCACCTCACCCTAAACTCCCGGGGTGGGGAATGGAGGATATGGGGTTAAAATCAAGTTTGAGATCTAAGTTTTAAGCTTGAGTGATTTTTTTTTAAACCTGTGAATGATGAAACTTAACCCAAGATGTTATTGAGGAAAGAGAAAGAGAGATCAGAAGGCAGAGTTGAGACTGCTTCCAAACCGGTTACCTTTCCTCTTATTTCCAATTCTGACCAACAGTCATTCCCCTGTCTTTTCACTTTCTTGAGCATATGTGGAAAGATGTCCTTCAGGCGATATATAAACATCAGCACATACAGCACATATTCTTTCAGGGTTGATGACTCATCGCAAGCTTTCACTATAGGTTTCCTTTTAGTATTACAAACAGCTAGTGAATACCTGTGCTGACTGAGGTATCTTCATTATCTCAGGAAATCCTGTCAACCACATGAAGTTGTTTTATTAGATTCATTTTGGCAGACAAAGCTCAGAGCTCACACTATAAGTGAGTCTTCAAAAACTACCTGGAAATATGTATTATGAAAAAGCTATGCATGAATTAAAACAAAAAATTTGCATCAAAAAACCTCATACATTAATTCCATTTCCTTGTATTTACCCAAGGTCAAAAAGTTGACGATCAAAGATATCCTTTATCCTCAAGTCCACATTCTTTCTACTCTATCAGGTCTAAATTCAGCTCAAAAGCATTAAGTGCCTACTGTGTACAAGGCACTGTGTTCAGAGTATGAAAACAGAAGAAAGACGCTAATTCCTGCTTTGGTACAACTCATGTTACACCAAAGAAGACATTCCACAGAAAGTTAATTCAATGGGATGTGGCAAATGTGGTGGTAGAAACTCACATCAGAGCAGTGAGAATACAGAGGCGGGACACTGAGACCTATGAAAGGGTGATGCCCAAAATAAAGAGCTGTATTTTAAATTTGAGTTTATCAAAGTCAGGGGTGCAGGGGGTTGGGGGGGAAGGAAATGCCTTCTACTAAGGCAGAGCCAAGGCATAGTGCAAATTGGCGGCTTAGTTGTAATTTTCCTTCTTCCTTTCTACTCTGAGGAAGTGATCATTTATTCTTTAGTCTCTCTATCTGTGCCAACTTCTTATTTCTCTGTTTTTATTTGCAAAGCTCTATCTCAAAGTAAAGAACAGAGCACATTGTTCAGAAGAAATTTTAGGTATTCCCTAGAGATGTGAGAAAGATGAGGGAGGATTACTATTATTATTATTATTATTAGATTTTTGCTATAGGATGCATGCACTCACTGGACAGACAGAGAGAGACAAAGAGAGAGAAAGCGAGAAATCACCCCCGGGGGGGATGGCCACACCACAATCTCTCCTCCTCTGTTCTCCTCTTGGGATTTTGGGCATGCACATACATGAGCTGAGTGTGAGTTTTGAGTTGCCGGGTCTGGGATTTGAACCATGGTAGGCCATGTGGGAGTCCAGTGACATAACCATTATGCCATCTGCTGGTCCCATGTGAGGATTATTTTAAGGGGTAGGAAGTTCATTTCCTGGATCCTAGAAATTGTGCCATCCAGACTGATACCTGTCAAACCTGGCAGATGGTTAGTGCTGGCAGTGCTGTGGAAAAACCCAGATATCCTACTGGTGAGCATGTGTGTGTGAAGACTGGGGTAAGGCTGATGTGGCTGATGAAAGGGAAAGGAGGCCATTTCTCACCACAGAACCTGTGCAATCAGGAGCTGGATCTGCTCAGGGGTGTTTGGGTTTTATAGCTACTCCTTGTTAGCTATAAAAAAGCTTTACTTTTGCTATTCCTGCAGGAAAAATAATTTTTTTATTAAGCTAAATTCCTCTAGCCTTTACCCATTTAAACACTTGCTCTTACGATGCTTTTTCTGAACTCAAGTTTTCTTAGCCCCACAAATACAATGTAAATGAAGACTTTTAATGATAGAGCCCAATCCTGAAAGTGTACAGATTCATTGAAGAGACAAATATATACAGGGACTAATTAAAATTAAAAGTTTTCTAATATCATTCACTAAGGGCTCAAACCATGAGCTTGAAACCACTTTTACTTCTAATCATCTCATTCCTGGGCTCATGCAAGTGAATATTTTATGTTTCAAAAGTGGGACACACCTGTGACTAGTCTGCCCCCACAGTTACTATCCAGGTGTCCTAACACAGCTTGCCTAGGATCTTCCTCTAAACACTGTTAAAATGTTTTAAATTGAGAGGCAGCAGATGGTATGGTGGGTAAGGCACTGGATCCCACATGGCCCACTCCGCAGTTCAAGCCCCAGACCCACAACTTGATGAAACACACCAGGAACATGTGCGTTAGTGCCCAAAATCCCGAGAATGGAGAAGAAGAGAATGTGGTGTGGCCATCCTCCCTAGAAGGTGATTTCTTACTTTCTCTTTCTCTCTCTGGCAAGCACACACACCCTGTGGCAAAAATTTACAACAAAACAAATCTTCTTAATTGGGAGATCAGTAGGCTAAGAGGACCCTAGTACCTTGGATTACTGCATAAGGAAACCAAGCCCAATGTAAACAGTAAAACAAAATTTAAACTCAACCCATCAGAGACTTCCAACTAATCTCTAACTAGGGACTTCTTACGAGGTCATATTCAAATAAGGCAAAGAATTAGCAAATTTAACAAATCAAAGAATTAACTTGGCTTCTGCATTCAGCTTATAAAAGCCTGCTGCTCGCTCTTACTCAAGTAGAGCATTCTGAACCCCTTCCAGTTTTGAATGCTGCCTGGGATAACATTCTCTTTCTCCTGATCCCTCTTTTTTGCCCATCCTCCCCTCACTTTCTTCCCTCCACATCCATGACTCATCACATTTCTGCACTAGCTGCCCAAAGCCAACCCTATATTCCAAGACCCCCATCTCCTGGTGGCCCTTATTCAGGAACACCAGTCCCACCCTCAGAAGCAAAGCATCTTTGCCTACTGAAGTCTTCCCAAACAAGCCTCATCATAAGAATCACAGGCTAAGTCTGAAACACAGATTTACAGGGCCCTAACCTGACCTAATGAATCTTTAACACCGGAGTGAAAGATCCTATCCTGGGCCAGCAGGTGCCATGGACTCTCAAATGGTCATGTACAGTTCAAGTCCAGACCTAATAGCTTGAAAATCATGCCAGATGCATGTGTATGCGTGCCTAAAATCCCAGAAGGAAAATGGAGGAAAAGGGATTGTGGTGTGGCCATACTCACTGAGGGGGTGATTTCTCACTTTCCCTTTCACTGTCTCTCTGTCTCTCTTAGGCTAGTGCATGTGTCCTATAGCAAATAAAAAAAGAAAGAAAAGATCCTGTCGTTTTTTAAAGCCACCACCAGAATACTGGGGGCTGCAGGCGTTGGAAAGAACGGTTAGGAGCTGGTGTGCGTGCACGACTTAGAAGTCACATCTTCCCATCCCTGTCCTGCAGGGCTCTGAGTTAGCGTTGATTCTGGAGATGGGAGTAGAAGGGAGGGAGGCCAGAATTCAACCAAAGCCCAGCTGAATGGCTCATTCGAGATCTGAATCAGCCGGAAGCAACTGTTCTGAGCCTCAAAACCCATGTCTCGTTCCACCTGGCATCACCAATTATCTGTGCCTCTGACATAGGGTTTTTTTTTTTTTAATTCCCTCGAAATAGGGCTATAATTAAATCCAAAATTGTACTGGAGACTTTATCGTCATGGCAAAAGCAGAACACAATGTCTGCAGACAAAAAATCTCTTTCAATAAAAATTAATTATGCACAGCTCACGTCCCAGCAGTCCCGAGGTGGCAGTGCAGGAATGCATACGAAGTTCTGGGGAGGAGCCTGGAGGGACACTGCCCAGGGGGCCTTCCTTCCCCTCCCCAGGCTCTCCACTCCATTCATGCAAAAGCCCCAAGTAACTGCGTGTGGTCTGCAGTCCTGCAGGTCACTCCTCTTTTCCCTCCTTCAGGGTTGAAGAAACTGAAAGGAGTCGTAGAGCTGGGAGAAGTGAGAGAGAAGAGACAAAGCACAGAGGGAGAGGATGAGCTTCTGATCTGTCATTCCCATTAAACCTCTTCCTTTCAAGAGGAAGAATTCTCACTGATCGGCCATGTAAGAGTTCTGCTGGCAGTACATGCCTTTTCTGTCTGTCACAGGGAGTGTACAGGCAGGAGGCTTCGTTTTCCATCTTCCGCAATGAGCTCTGAGGGGTGATGATGGAGCTTACAGTCAGTGCCACGTAATACCTGTGAGACAGAACCTGGTGCAGATCCTGCCCTGGGGCTTGGCCTGTCCTGTGGTTTGGAGCCCGAGCATGCAATAGAGTCAAATGAGGGCTCTCAATGTGGACAAGCTTTGTGTGGAGTAGGAACAGGGAAAGATCCGAGAGGTGCATTTGTGGAAGGGGAGGCAGGATGGGGATGGGAGCATCTCACTATAAACTAGATGCCAGGACAAAGGAAAAGGACTTGCAGAAGTTGGTTCATTAGTATCCAGAGTTCCTTCAAGCAGTAGGCTGGGTCTTCATCATCCACGTGGCCTGAGGAGGGTCCTGCCAGACCTCACTGAAGACTAGAGACAGGACTGAGTCCTCTCAGGCACTGCTGAGTTCTTAGGAGCAGCCTCAGGGGATGGCAGGCTCATTCAGAGCTTCTTCTGCGGACCAGCACATGTTACTTCCCCAATGCTGAGAATCCATTTACTCTCCCAACACCATAGGCCTCAGCACATGGCATATGGCCACAGACAAACTCTTTTCTACCCACACCATGTTTCAAAGCACATGAAAAACTTCAGATTTCTCAACCTGGATATGGAAGGCTTTGTTTTAATTTGGATGCTCAACAACTTTGTCAAGTTTCCCTGACACTGAGAATTAAACAATGACAACCATTATCCCCACTTAGAGTCAACACTGCACCTTAAATCCCAGCTGGGACAATAAGACAAACAACAACAAAAAAGCAAACAAACAAACAAACAAACCCCTAAGAAAATATAAAGATTATAAAGAAAGTGGGGGCTAGTAGGTGGCGTGGTGGTTAAGGCACTGGACTCCCACATGGCTGGCTGTGTTTGTGTCCCGGACCTAGCAGCTTGAAACTCATGCCAGGTGTGTGTGAATGTGTACTAAAATCCCAGGAAAATGGAGAAAAAGAGATTGTAGCACGACCATCCCCTCTTTGGATTATTTCTCACTTTCTCTCTCACTGTCTCTCTCTGTGTCTCTCTCCAGTGGTCACAGGCACTCTATGACTCTATGGCAAAAACCTTAAAAAAATGAAAAAGATTAAAAAGAGAAAAATAAAGGTATTACTGTTTTCATAGGGCATTTGCATAGTTTATGTAGAAAATCCAAAAACTATACAGGTAATCTATTCAAATTAATAAGCAAAACTAGCAAGAATGCTAGATTCATAATCAAGATAAAATTACTTGTAATTTATGTATAAAACTTGAATAAAACTTACTAAATGGTATAATTCCACTATATTACAGGCTATAAAACATTATTAAGGCAAATTAAGAGACCTAAACAGATGAAATGCTATGTTCATATATTCAAACATTAAAAAGATGTAAATTCTCCCTGAATTAATCTATAGATTCAACATAATCATAATCAAAATCCAAGCTATGATTTTGTGTTTGTGTGTGTATAAGCTGGTAAGATGATTCTAAAATTTATATGGCTATAAAAACGGATGAGAAAAAAAGACATTTTTTCTGAATAAAGCTGGAACAAATACACTACTGTATATTGAGGCTTATTATAAAATAACAATAATTAAGACACCATTATATTGACACAAAGATAAGCAAATATACAAATAGAACAGAGTACAGAAATTGGCCACACATATGAGGTCACTTGATCTATTACTAATGTGACGATGCAGTGCAAGAGGGAGAAGATAACCCCTTTAGTAAATGGTACTAAGTTAATTGGATATCTAAATGGGGAAAAATAAATTTTACCTTACCTTACAGCATGCACAAAAATCAATTCCAGATGGATTGTAGATCTAAATATAAAGATAAAACTACAAAGTATTCTAGAAGGAGACACAGGAAAATATCTGCATCGGCTTGACACAGGGAACAATTTATGTATTAAATAGAAAACAAAAAGCACAACTGAAGGGGGGAGGATGATAAATTGAAATGAATAAGATTTAAAATAATCTGTTCATTGAAAACACTACTGAGAAACAGAAAATGTGGCCAACAGGTGGTGTGGAGGTTAAGGTGTGGATGCCATGTGGCTGTTTCGAGTGCACAGTTTGAGTCCCTGACCCAGGGGTTTGAGAAACATGCAGGGCACATGTGCCCAGAACCCTGAGAGAACCCTGGAGAAGAAGGACTGAAGAAGGGGGGAAGGGGGAGGGGGATGATTTATCACTTTCTCTCTCACGTGCTCCCTATAGCTAAAATTAAAAACAAATTAAAAAAAAAGAAAAAAAGAAACAGCAATGTAAAACACAGAGTGGGAGAATGTATTTATAATATATATATATTGGTATCATTTATATTTTAAAAATACATAAAAGACCCCTACAAGTAGAGAATAATTTTTTTTTTGGAGAGATTTTCGCTATAGGGCGCATGCGCTCGCCAGACAGACAGAGAGAGACAGAGAGACAGAAAGCGAGAAATCACCCCCCAGGGGGGATGGCCACGCCTCAATCCCTTCTCCTCCATTCTCCTCTCGGGATCTCGGGCACGCACGCACATGCGCCCGGCGTGAGTTTGAAGCCACCGGGTCCGGGATGCGAACCGCGGTCGACTACATGGGAGTCCAGCGACATAGCCATTACGCTAACTGCTGGTTCCCGAGAATAATTATTTTAAAAGGTAGACAATAATTTACCAAGAATAGAGTGAGGAAAAGTCTCAGGTAGGCATTTTATAATTTTTGCTGTTTAACTCTTGGGTTCTAAATCTAATAGTCTGTTTACTTAAATATTTCAGACTCTTAGCATTTCAAGGATGCATAACCATTGGAAAAAGAGCTCAGTCTCAGGAGTCACCAGGGAAATGCAACTTAAAACCACAAAGAGATTCCGTTCCAGGTCACCAACATGGCTAAGATGAACATCCTTGAGAGTATGCGAAGACACTGGATTCTCACACATTGAAGGTAATGTAAACTGATACAATCACTTGTGAAACTGGTAGTATCTACTAAAATAAAACGTACTTCACAATCCAGACCTTCACATCTAGAAATGTATCCAACAAAATGCAAATAGATGGGCAGTAAGAGACAGGAATGAGAATGTTTTGGTATCACTGTTTGCACCACTCCAAACTAGAAACATGCAAAAGTCCACCAACAGTGTTATGTGTAGACAGTGCAATAGCACACAAACTTTTGGTATTCACAATATATGAATGAATCTCAAACTTACTACTGAGCAAAAGAATCCAGACACAGAAGTGTATACGCTGTATGGTTCCATTTATATAAAGCTTAAATCTACAGCAATCTGTGTTTTCACAAATCACAATAGTGGTTATCTCAGAGGAAGGAGTAAGTAGGTGGGATAACAATGGCGCTTCTGTGGTGCTGGTAATGTTCTATGTATTGATCAAGGTATTGTTTATTCATGTGGGGCTTCTGTGAAAATTTATTGAGTGAAACTCATGATTGGTACACTTCTATGAGGATATGCTACACCTCGATAAAAAGTCTACTTAAAAAATATTTAAACTGTAGAGAGAAATCCTCATGGGAGTATAATCCCATATTTGGAGAAAAGAAACAATAAATGGAGGCTCACTTGTTGAATTGCAGGTTCAGATGAGCAATGTAAAAAGGCACTGTGGTGACGACCCAGTATGTGACAGACACATACATTCTGATGGTACCAGGAGTCCCAGCACCATAGGTGTATCCATTCTTCTGTGCTGTCCAGATTCTCTAGAAGACATAGACTTTATTCCTGCTATTAGCTACCATGACAAGGAGATTTACTATCAACTGAGAAGGCCCAAGCTTCTTGGGCACAGAATAAACCCCAGGGGTTGGTTACAGAGCCAGGAGAGGAGACCATATGTGCGAATGGGTGGTGGTAGTATCCAGAGTCATGTTCTACCATCTAGTGGAGCAGCCCTTACTGTTGCCTTCCAGATCAATAATATCTTCATTCATTTGCATTCAATAAATACTCAACAAACATTTATGGAGACACTATGTGTTAGCATTGCGGCCAATTACAGATATAAATGAGAGTTATCTTTGCCCTTTTGGAGTGTACGATATGGTAGATGGGTACACAAAGCTGATTTCCAGCAGCCAGACTGGCTGATTCCTCAGCAGGGCAGGAGCCAAGAGAGGGTTTTGGGTTCCCAGTCTTCTGAGCCTTGTGCCCGACAAGGTGATCTGCAGGAGGACCAGCTGGATCCCCTCCTCAAACTACATTCTTCAAGGGGAACACGCTTGCTCTTAGGGGGCAACTGAGAACATTAAAGGTTACTTTGTAATGATTGAGAAAACATGGGAATGTCTGTATCTGGGAATAGATTCTAGACAATATTATAAAATTTCCATAATCTCACTTTATGTCATAATTATAGTGTAGTTGCTCTTTACTGTCATCAACCAAAAGGGGTTCTTATCAACATATTTGCATTGTAAATGTTGTGGATGTAATCATGGAAACTTGTCATTGAAGCAACAGAAAGAAGAGAGTAGTTCTATTCAGAAGAAACGCATCACCTGTTATGAAACAGAGCTAATCCTGAGAAGACTACCTCACAAACCCAGGGCCTCAGAGAGCTTCCTTGACTGCGTTGTTCACTACCACAGCTGAGCATAATTTGCATTGCTCTGGAGAAGTTAAAGAGAGATCAATATCAGAAAGAGTTGAGCTAATCAGAAGAACCACAACACATAGCACATGTGTCCGGTATCAGATGCACCTTTCACTACTATATATGCGTCTTGATTCCACCTTACTTATAATGTATATTTAGTTCTCATGCTTTAATTGATAAAGTTTAATCATTACTTAATTTTTAAAAATCTGTGGCTCCAAGAAGAGAAGTGGGAGTTCTTTGCCTGAACAAATCATGGAAGGCCACTGAACAAACGGTGGAAGAGAGTGACAGGGAAGGAGTTTGGGATGTGACTTTGATACAGCATGGATGAGCCCCTCTAATCACCTCATCCAAGCTGACTCTGTAGCATCACTGGACCAAGATGATCACTCCTCAGGCTTCAACACAGTCTTCTGAGCTTTAGGATATTATGTCAACCCTCATTCCTTTGTTTGAGGTCCTTCTTTGTGTCAGCACCATGCCTGTAAGATGGCACTCAGAGAACCAACCTAGCTCTGTCCTTCCAGACTTGTTCTCACCCTTGGGAAATGGGAGATTTTTCTCGTGAAAGTTGTCAGAATCAAAATGGAGCCTTTTGTGTCAACTAATTTTGAACCCTAACTAAACTGAGCTGAGAAGAGCCATGGTGAAAGTGTTTTTTCCTGTTAGAATACCTGATAACAAAAACTGTCACCAGGCCTTTGCCAGAACCACAACCTTGCAAATCCCACTGCAACCTGACACCAGGACTACTTCTATGAGGACATCTGCTCAGAGACTACCTATTCACCTTGGACCAATGCCATCCTTGTTATTGGTCTTGGTAACGAAAGATAATTGTCCCAAAATAGTTGGTATAATTCCCCCTCTCCCTTTCTTTCTGCATATATTTATTGCCTTTAAAATTGCCCGAGAATTGAAGGACTCAAGTGCATATGCTATAGTCCTTACACTTGACCCAAATAAATTCCTTTTCCTTGACATACTGTACCTCAGTTTACCTTCTAGGTTGGCATTTGATGTTCTTTGAGTTGCATAAGAATACAAGCTTAGAGGTAAGACCCTCTCTTTTACCCACTCTGTGCTTTCCTACATGTTATTCTGATTCTTACTAGCAAGCAGTGCCAATAGCCCTTGATACATATTTGCTGGTTCATTCTTTATTTTTTCTGCCACAACCAGACATAGTTCCTTCCTCTGAGATTGCTTGGACCTAAAAGAACATGTGTCCATGCTTTTCAGGATACTCTGGGCTGAGGTCCATGGTGGAACTGCTTTGTAATTCATGACCCATCTGAGGAAGCCAGGCATGCACACGGTGGGACCTGCACATTGTTAAATTAATACCTTACCCAGTCACACTGGGTTCCTGACAACACTTCTAGATTCACAGGCAAAGGCTCTACAGCCTATAATTCAAGGATCACAGTAAGACCATTCCTATTAACACCACCTTAGATGTGTAATTGTCAAGCCTCAGGAGGTAGCTGGGTCAGGTGAGATGATTGGAGATTTCCTAAGGTAACTTACATTTTTTTTTCTGAGGCAAAGAATCCCAGACTAACTCAATGGCTGGTGCAATGAGAAATGTGAAAAGAGAGCTGCCCACTGACAGATGGAAGCGGTAAACCTCATGGAAGCAGGGCAAACCTTCACCAGAGCCCTGAGAAGAGGCCCAATACAGGGCACACAGGAAGCTTTCAGTCTTAAGACAGACTTCCAGTTGTTCAGTGGGACTAGGGGGGTTCTGGGCTGGTGACAATTCTGAGTCTCTACAAACTCATCTGGTAAATATCAGAGGAAAATAAAAATTGAGTTGTAGAAGGAAGAGACTAGAAAAGAATTTAAAATTAACCTAATCTATTATCATGATAAACAGAAGGCTACACAAATTCTAAGAATGGGTGATAGAAATACCAGGTATAATGATTTGAAAATGCCTAAGTTCATTCAGGATGCCGTAGTCCAATGTTGTTCATAAATTTATAGCTGATGAAAATCCAAACTTGAGACTCAAGAGCTAATAGTTTTAATCTAAACTTACTGAATAACCAAATAATCATACAAAAAAATTTAGTTATACTTGCACAGAAAAATGTTAGTGAGAATGATATTGACAAACAGCGATAAAGATCCTATGAAATGGAAGATCTGCTGCCAGCCTCAAGGAGAAAGGAAAAAAGAACTTCACTGCTGGACCAGATAGGAGGACATTTACCCCCAGCTGTCCTCCAAGATTAAGCATGGGCCAGAAGCCAATTGCCTACCACAGGGAAATCAAACGAGCATTAAGAACCCAAAAGAAGATGCCCAAAGCAAATATCTGGGAGGCGACTGAAAGAAAGACATTTAGCTGAGCTGGCAATATCGAAAACAGAGCATCTGAATATGCTTGAACTCTGAATGCAGTTCTCAGCAAAGCCCTGGGTGGGCTGCCATGACAGAACGACTCCAAGCTCTTCTTCTGGCCCAAATACCTGAACAAGACTGATTGAAACTTCAAAGACTGAGAGTTGGGACCAGCAGTTGGCATAATGGCTATGTCCCTGGACTCCCATGTAGTCAACTGCAGTTCGAGTCCTAGATCAGGTGGCTTAAACTCACGCTGGGCGTGTGTGCGTGCATGCCCAAGATCCCGAGAGGAGAAAGAAGGAAAAGGGATTGCAGTATGGCCATCCCCCCCGGGGAAGTGATTTCTCACTTTCTGTCTCTCTGTCTCTCTCTGTCTTTCTGGAGAGTGCATGTGCCCTATACCAAAAACCTCTTCACAAAAAAGAAGGATTTGCAGTTAGCACCCAGTGGATACCAAAATCTGTGGACATTCAAATTCCTTATGCAAAATGATGTCACATTGACATATAACTTTGCTCATTCATTTTCTTACTTTAAATCTTCTCCAGGTCACTTATAAGTAATCTTAGCATCACATGAAAAGGAAAATATATCGGCAGACTTCTTTAGTTTCTCTTCTCCCATTTCATAACAGTTGGTATGGCCTAGCTGCATGTGCAGTTGGTAAATCCACAGATGCAGAATTCATGGATATGAAAGACCAACTGTGTACAGATGCTCCTTGACTGAAGATGGGGTTACAATCTGATAAACCCACAGTAGTCTGAATACACCATAAAAATGCATTTAAGGGCTGGCCCTGTAGCACAGTAGTTAAGTGTTGTATATGGAAAGCTGGATAACACATGACCAACTAGGTTTGAATCCTAGCCCAGCTGCTTGCAAAACATCCCGGGCACTTGTGTGACTATGCCCTAAATCCTGCCAGGATAGAGAAATGAAGAAAAAAGAATGATGCCATGACACGCTCCATTAGGGGATACTTTCTCTTTCTCTCTCTATCTGTTTGTGTATGTATACATGCATACATATGTGTATATATAATACACATCCCTAGAAGTATACATGGATATGTTAGAATGTTAGAAAAAAAATTCATGATTTTTTTAAAAAAAAATTTCATATGATTTTACTCTGAATACTACAAGTCTGGTAGATATTAATTACAGAAGAAATTATCAAATTATTTAAGATTTTGTTACTTAATATTACCACTTAATTTTTTATAATTTAACAGTGACAATATAAACTGAATTGCCAGTTTTAAAACAAAAATATCTTGAAATAACTTATTTATAACACTGCCAAATACAATGTCCTTTATAATAGCAATGTAGATAACAGGCCATCATTCTTGGACTGTTCTTTTCAGCTTTTGAAAATGCACTCACAGTTATTATCCAGTTTTTCATTGACTCAAGAGCATCATTATTAATATGTAGAGACAAGTGTTGGTGCTGTACGGATGGAACACTGTCTAAACTTATTATTTCTCACAAGTTTTTCTTTTAAAAATACACTGCGTGACTTGTACTTTGTCTGAATAAATGTGGAAAACAGTGTGTATGTCTCTAACTGTACTCGTAAATAGAGAATTTTGTTTTTAGAAAACCAGATAAAATGTTCTTGATCAGAAAAATGTAATAAATTCTCTTGTCTGATTGCATTGGCTAGGACTTCCAGCACTACATTGAAAAGGAGTGGAGAGAGTGGGCAGGTTTGACTTGTACCAGTTTTTAATGAAAAAACTTGCAGCTTTTCCCCATTCAGTATGTTAGCTATAGGTTTTTCATAGAAAGCTTTTATTATACTGAGAAATGATCCATCTATACCAATTTTGCTGAATCTTAATCATGGAGGAATGGTGTATTTTGTCAAATGCTTTTTCTGCATCGACTGAAATTACCATGTGGTTTTTATATTTCTTTCTGTTAATATGGTGTATTATGTTTTTATGGTTTTGCATATGTTGAACCACCTTTGTATCTGTGTAATAAAGTTTACCTGGTCATGATGAAAAATCTTTTTTATTTATTGTTGGATATGACTTGCTAGTATCTTACTGAGAATTTTTGCATCTATATTCGTCAAAGATATTGGTTTGTAGTTTTCTTTCTTGTTGTATCCTTATCAGTTTTAGGGATGAGGGTGATGGAAGCTTCATAAAATGAATTTAGAATTCCTTCCTTTTGGATCTTTAGAAATAATTTGAGTAGACTGCAGGTTACCTTTTCTTTAAAAGGTTTGTAGAATTTAGAAGTGAAGCCATCAGGACCTGGGTTTTTCTTTATTGAGAGGTTGTTTTTTACTGATTCAATTGCATTGCTTGTTATGGATATATTCAGGCTTTCTATGTCCTCCTGAGTCAATCTTATTAGATTGTATGGGTCCAGGAATTTGTCCATCTTATTCATGTTTTCTTGTTTGCAAAGAAGAGTTGAAGTTATCTGTTTACAGATGACATGATTGTATACATAGAAGACCCAAAAGTATCCATGAAAAAACTTTTCCAAGTAATAAATGAATACAGTAAAGTGGCAGGATACAAAATCAACTTACAAAAATCTTACAAAATGTATTTGTATATACAAACAACAAGCAGACAGAGGCAAAACTGAAGAAAATCATCTCATTTACCATAGCCACAAAAAGTATAAGATACCTAGGAATAAATCTAACCAAGGAAGTCAAAGACCTATACAAGGAAAACTATAAAAATCTTTAAGAATAAATGGAAAACAATGCAAAAAAGTGAAAAGACATCCTATATTCCTGGATGGAGAGAATTAATATAATTAAAATAACAATTTTTCCAAATTAATCTACATATCTAATGCAATTCCTATAAAATTACAGGAGACATTCTTCACAGATCTAGAAAAGACAATTATAGAATTTGTCTAGAATCATAAAAGACCCTGCATCGCCAAAGCAATCCTATGCTACAAGAGTGGAATGGGCGGTATCTCACTCCCCCACCTCCAAATTTATTTCAAAGCTGTGATAATCAAAGCAGAGCGCTATTGATACAAAAACAGATATATGGACTAATGGAACAGAATATAGACCCTAGAAATAAACCCCAAAACATATAGCCAACTGATCTTTGACAAAGGGCACCAGTCAATCAATTAGCAAATGGTGCTAGAAAAACTGGGTACCCACCTGCAGAAAGATGAATCTGAACCCCTGTATCTCACCATTAACAAAAATAAACTCAAAGTGGATCAAAGATCTAAACCTAAGACCTAAAATTATAAAACTACTGGTGGAAAACACTGGGGAAACTCTGGGAGACTTTGGGGTAGGCAAAGATTTCTTAAATAAGACCGTGACCCACAGGCAATCATCCCCAAAATAAACAAGTGGTATTACATCAGATTAAGAAGTTTCTGTACAGCAAAAGATACAGTAATTAGTGTGAATTGACAACCCTTGGGATGGGAGAATATTTTTGTAAACTATACCTCAGGTAAGGGTCTGATAACTTAATACACAGGGAACTCAAGCAGTTTACCTGGAAAAAAAAGATTAACCCAACTAAAAGATGGGGAAATTAGCAGAGTAAACAACTCTCTAAGGAAGACATACAAATAGCCAAAAAACATATGAAAAGATGCAGATCAAAACCATAATAAGATACCGCCTAATTCCAGTCAGAATGGCAAAGATTAAAAAAAAAAAAGATAAGTGCTGGTGGGGATATGATGAAAAGGAAACTCTTCCACACTGCTGGTGGGAATGTAAATTGGTCCAGCCACTGTGGAGAATAATATGGAGATTCCTCAAAGTCTTATAAATAGAAGTACCATAGGATCCAGCAATTCCACTCCTGAGTATCTACCCAAAGGATAGGAGAATGCTCAGTAGGAAAAGTGCTTTGCACATCTATGTTTATTTCAGCATTATTCACAATTGCTAATACACGGAACCAACCCAAATGTCCACAAACATATAAATGGATTGGAAAAGTGTGGTGCATATACTCTATGGAATACTACTCCACCATAAAATACAAGACCATGGCATTTAATTGAAAGTGGGTGAATATGGAAGATATTCTGCTGAGTGAAGCAAGCCAGGCTATTAAGAAGAGATATTGTATGGCTCTACTTAACATATACTAACTGTCTGCACTCTATAGTAAAAACTGAAAGATTAGAGGACATAGAAGCATTGAAAATGTGTATAGATAATAGAATGAGTGTGGGAAGAGGGTAGGAGAAGGACAGTGTAGGGGAAGAAATTAAGGAGAATAACAGAGAGGTAAGATATTTATGAGCCATGTAATTGGATTATTATCTGTTGGTCATAACATGTTTTGTATCCTCAATTGGACTAAAGTGTATTCATGTGGGGTAAATTCAACTTACAAACTGAGTGATAAATAGTGATTAAATGTATTAAATATATTTTTCATAAAGGAAAAGTGTGATAAATTATAGCATTGTGGTACAGGGTGAAGGAAAAGTAAATAGATGATAATTCCAGTGGACTGGCCTCCTAGCCTAGTGGTCAAAGGAGCTGTATCACACATGGCCTGCCATGAAAAACATGTGGTGCTCATGTGTGTATATGTGCCCCAAATCTCTATAGGATAGAGAAATAGAGATGGGATTGCAGCATGGCCATGCCCATTGGGAGTGCTCTCTCTCTCGCTCACTCTCTCTCTCTCTCTCTCTCTCTCTCATGACCACACACGCCTTGAACGAAATTTTAAAAAAGAAAAATATACCAGCAGTTATGCAGAGTGCTGGTGCAAACATTTCAGATCTTTAGATTGCCTGAAACAATGGACTTCCACACCAACAAGGACACCTCTGGCACTGGAGGAGGCAGGGATGCATAGTAGTTAAGGACATGGGTTCAAGAGTTAGTCTGCCCAAGTTCTAACTCTGGCTTGGCAATCTTCTAGCTGCATGACTTTAGGCAATGCATTTGACCTCCTTGTTCCTCCTTTACCTCATTTTAAAAGTGAGAAAAAAATATGAGTCCCTGTATCAGTGTCATTTGCCTTTGGTAGCTTTGTAACAGAAAGCCCCTGTGATAGCATAAAGTCCATCCCAAGAAACAAGAACCTCAGAAATACTTTTCTCCATGGAAGATTATGAAACACCCCGAGTCCCTACCCAGTGTACTATGCATGGCTTAGCATGCCTGGCATTTTATGTGACTAAAACTGGGAAAGGATTTGATGATTATTTGATGACAGCATAGTATCTGATGGTTACTTGATGACAGCACACTGAACCTTCTAGAAAAAGACTTGGAATATTCTGAATGACTTCATCCTGAAAGATAATCACTTAGTTATGTGCAGATTTATGATTTTTGTTGTTGTTCTTGAGCTATGCTATGGCTACCAAGGGCATGAATACCTCATACAAGAAAGTATCCTCTATGAAGCTTACAGGAAAAAATCCTGTATTGCAAAGCCTCTGCCAACATTTTCAGAAGGTAATAGACACTTCTTCCTGGTAGACTAAATGATATCTTCAGACGTTGTAAAACAAATATACAAACAAAATAAGGGGCTACAATCCAGCATAAATATCAGAATTTAAATTGGGTAAAACTGAAAAGTAGGCAAAGCCTGTCTTTTAATTCCGCTTTCTCCCTTCCTTACCTGCCTTAATACCAGTAGCCAGTGCTGGCTTGCTGCTTCAGATATCTTAGGGTATCCACTTAGATCTGTTCTAGGTAAACCTGCCAACTTCAGTGAGAACTGCTATTTTCTCAGCTAGTAAAAAAACAACTAGATTAAAGTTCTTGATTAGAAATCATAAGTAATTGATAGGTTTGAATTCAATACTTCAAATTTTAAAGTTTTAACAATGTAGGAGCTATTTAGAACAATAGACCTCTGGGAACTGTAGGCCTTGCAGCTCACACATACATATCCTCAACACAGAAGAGGTTTAACTTCCCCAACTTGGCAACTCGAAGCTGATTTGTGAGCATCGAAGCTATGCTCCAATATCCAACTGAGAGCTCCATGAGGCCACAAGAATTCTAGAGGCCCATTAGCAACAAAGAGTAACTGTACTCACAGGCAAATATTGCCACAAAGAAGTGTAAACTCTTGGAAATGGTGAGTCACATACCTTTGTGTCTCAGTTTATTTCCTCCGTGTCACCAGCTGAGAAGCTAGTAGATACACAACCCAAGATTCTTTTTAGAGTGGTACGTGATCCTGGGCACATCATCCTGAATGCTCATCCCTAGTACCCAATATTTCTATGTTGACAACAATAAGGTACTAATGAACATTAAGGATGGGCTGGAAAAAGGCTGTGACGTGACAAAATGGCAGATGAGGCCGTAAGTGTTTCAGAACAGAACTGTTTTATCTACTTTGTCTGGCAAGACCAGGTGCACGTGTCATATGACATGTAAATGAGACTTCCTCTTCTTTCTTGGGTCCTTGGTTCTTACCTGCTGCCTCCTGGAGTCTCTTTCCCCCTTGGGTCGGCCTTGATGATGAAGGTGGCAGGAACTCTAACAGTGCTTCTATCTTTGTTGATGTTCTAGAAAGCTGGCCATGGGTTCCAACAAGCTTGGCATTTTTTCAGCTGTGGCATGATGCACTTGGACTTCATTTACAATAGGCCCCTTGTTGAGCAGGAAAGCTGCCTTCCATTTTTCTGCCAGAAAACTTGGCTCTCTCATTCGCCATATTTTCTAGGTCTGCTGGACTTGGCTCAAAAACGCCTCAGTAGAATCTGTCTCTAGGGAAAAAGCAGCCCCTGAGAAAGGGCAATTCAAGGTAGTGCTTGTCTCATATTCTTGCTGTCAGCAGTGTTTGGATGAAGACATAGAAAAGGCCAAGACCCACGGCCCACACACAACCTGATTGTGCAGCTAAGCAACTTTCCATGAGACCATATATTCAGAACAGGAACACTTCAAGGGGATCAAAGGGACTTCCTCATGGTATAAGCTGAGGGTGGAAGATATAGGCCATCTGCCTACCAAATGAGGCAAATATCCTACTTGCTAAGTCTGGAAAGGTGGGTGGCAAGAGTGGTGGCATCCATTTTTTTAAGGAAAGTTTTTCTCGTTGGCTTCGTTTCTTCCCTGGTGTAACTCCTTCACTGGAACATCTTAAAATTAAAGGTCTTAGAGCCAGACTGAAGCACAAAAGGTCGCAATGCTCTGTGTTTCTGACCTGCATGGGAAAGTTCTAGATTAATGTCTGGAGACCTCCTTGAACATGTTAGGCACACGTGCCTGCTTCCTGGGGCTGGCTGTAGTTGGGATGAATTATGGCATGAAGACCCTGTTGGAAGTGCCTGTCTCTGTCTCTGTCTTCATCACTCATGGAAGAAAAAATAAACTTTTTTTAAAAGTTCATAACTAACCATATGAGTCAAAAGAGTGTTTAATTTAAGGAAATCAGTAACACATTCAGACAAGTTTTCTTAGAAAACAGTGTCATTGACTTCATCAACTTTTTTGTTGTGCTATGATCTGAATGTTTGTGTCCCTCTCCAAATTCATATGGAGTAAATCCTTAGTGTGATAGTATTAAGAAATGAGACCTTGGAAGATGAATAGGTCATGAGGACAGAACCATCATGTTTGGGATGAATGCCTTATAACAAAGACAACAGAAAGATAGCCCCTTCCATCATATGAGAGGAATTAGAAAGTCCATCTCTGAGCGATAGGCCATCACCAGATACTGGATCTGTCAGAGTCCTGATCTTGGACTTTCTAGCCTCAAGAACTGTGAGAAATAAGTGTGTGCTGTTAATAAGTTACCCAACTATAGTATTTGTACTGTAGCAGCCTATATGAACTAAGAGATGTAGCTTGGAAATCTGGATTTAGTTCAGGAAAAGAGATTACTCTCATAATGTTATCTTTACCTGATTGCCCACTAAGAGGGCAATAAGGGTTAATGTGGACAATATTTCCTACATGGTTTCTTAAACAGAACAGGTTATGACATCTTTTCACTGTTGTTTTGGTTTACTAGACTCTAAGAGTATCTTGAATACCACCCAAATTTCACACTCAAACTAGAAAACCCAAAATATGAAAGACCCCAAAATATATGTTATTTATCATGGTCCAATATTAAACATTAATTGTAGGAATGACATAATCTCTAGAATGAAAAAATCAAACCAATGTGAAGATGGCAATTAACATTCAGCACTTTTTTTTATCTTTTTTTTTTTTTTTTTGGAGAAGTTTTTGCCATAGGGCATGTGCGCTCACCAGACAGAGACAGAGAAACAGAAAGCGAGAAATCACCCCCCAGGGGGGATGGCCATGCCGCAATCCCTTCTCCTCCATTCTCCTCTCGGGATCTTGGGCACACATGCACACGTGCCCGGAGTGAGTTTTAAGCCACCGGGTCTGGGATGTGAACCACGGTCGACTACATGGGAGTCCAGCGACATAGCCATTACGCTAACTGCTGGTCCCAGCACTTTTGAATTAGCCCTTTACTGTGAACTTTATTACTAAGTAGAAATTTTGGTTATTTTGTCCCTAAAATATCAAATGCACTTTATTAGTTGAAATACAATTTTAAGAATATTAATCTAAATAGTAACTATTATACACTTCTGTTAGTAAAGATGATCAGAAGTTGGAAATATATGAATATTTCTGAGAAGTAGATTCTTCTTTTTTTCCCTTTTTTTAAATCCATTTTTTATTATCTTCAGCAGCCCCAAAGTGTTTAGCCCCCTAAGTGAAATTGTTGCAAGTTTCCTAGCCCTTTGATAGATACATAAAATAAATATCTTTTCAATGGGGAGGTCCCTGTTCTCTCTGGTGTTCTTGTGAAATACAGAGGCTCCTAGGTTGTTTAGATACATTCTTATGCTTAATGTAGGACTCTGTAATTCACACATCAAAAAACTTAACACCGGAACTAGCAGTTAGTGTAATGGCTATGTCGCTGGACTCCCATGTTCGAGTCCCAGACCTGGTGGCTTAAACTCACGCCGGGCGCATGTGCGTGCATGCCCAAGATCCCGAGAGGAGAATGGAGGAGAAGGGATTGCGGCATGGCCATCCCCCCTGGGGGGTGATTTCTCGCTTTCTGTCTCTCTGTCTCTCTCTGTCTGGCGAGCGCATGCGCCCTATAGCAAAAACCTCCCCCCCCCCCAAAAAAAAAAAGAAAAAAGAAAAAACTCAACACCAAACTCCAGTCTCCCACATTAGCTCTACATGTCCAAATCCTGTTGTCTCTCTATTGTTTCACAAATATATTCTAATTCAGGTCCTCATTACTTCTCTCCACACAGTTGTGTCAGTCTCTTGACTTATCTCCCCTCTCCCATGGTGGAAAACATGAATGCCGTTTACCAGTATCATGCTTCCCTCTACTTTTTGCCTCCTTGAAATAAGATGTGGACACTTACCTCACCCTGCCCAATGAGTTATGAACAGAAGTGAACTGTGTCCCTTGTTCTCTTTCTTATACAGTGGAGGTTTATGTCATTCAAGAGAGTGGAGTCCATAAACAAATATTTATTTCTCACAGTTCTGGAGTCTAGAAAGTTCATGATCAAGGTACCAACAGATTTAGTGTCTGATGAAGGCCTGTTCCTCACACTGGTGTCTTTTCACTTTGTTCTCAAATGGTGTGAGGGACAACCAACTCACTCTGATTTTTTTTTTTTAAGCTCAAATTTGAGTTTTTTAAAAATTTCACATTTCACATAAAGTCATAATGAATGCTATATATGTTTTTTCTACAGAGAACTTAACATTTTTCTATTGTTAAAATGTTTTCTCACACCCACCTTCTACTACCCACTCTCTACCATCTACTCTCCCCCTCACAATCTTTAGCATCCACACCCATCCTCTTCACCATCGTATCTTCAGATTTCTCAACCTCTGCCATAGCACTTGGTACAAACTGAGTGGTAATATACAGTGTGTATCTTTCAAAGTCTGGTTCATTTCACTCAACATTAAGTCTTCTACACTCATCCACTTTGAGTCAACCAATAAGATCTCATTATTATTGTATAGCTGAGCAATATTCCATAGTATATATGCACCATAGTTTTTCAACCCAAGCATCAGTTTTTAGACACTTAGGTTGGTTCTATGTTTTAGCAGTTTTGAATAATACTGCGATAAACATCAAAGTGCATATGTCTTTCCAACTGAGAGTTTTTCTATCCTTAGAGTAAATACTAAAGAGTGGTGTTACTGAGTCATACAATACTTATATTTATAAGTTTTTGAGGTACCTCCATACTGTTTTCAACAGAAGCTGTACTAATTTACATTTCCACCAACAGTGTAAGAGGGTTTCCTTTTCACCACAGCCTTTCCAGCACTTGTCGTTTTTTTTTTTTTTATCCTAGCCATTCTAACTAGGATTAAATGATATCTCAGTGTAGTTTTAATTTACACTTCCCTTATGACAGGAGAACTTGAACATTTTTTCATATGCATTTTGGTCATTCATAAGTCTTCCTTGGAGAGTTGTCTATTAAGCTCATTTGTCCATTTTTAAAAAGAATTATTTATTAATTTTATTTATCATTATTTTTTTTTAATTTGCCACAGGGCAAATTAAAAATTTCTCTCTCTCACCAGAGAGAGAGAGAGAAAGAGAAAGTGAGAAAGCAAGCCACCAGACTTGAGATTCAAACTGTGGTCAACCATGTGCCTTAACCACTTTGTCACCTCCTGACTCCATCATTTGTCCAGTTTTTGATTGGTTATTCATCTTTTTAGGAATGAACTGTTTGAATTCCCTGTATATTCTGGATATCAATCCCTTATCTCAGGAAAAATTTGCAAATATTTTCTCCCATTCTGAGGGTTGCCTTTTCACTCTATTATTTCATTTTCTGTGAGGAAGCTTTTTAGCTTGATGTAATCCCACTTGTATATTTTCGAAATTATTGTCTATACTTTAGGGGTCTTACTTAAGAAACCTTTGCCTACTCCAATGTCCTCAAAAGTTTCCCATATGTTTTCTACTAGTAGTTTTATAGTTGGAGGCTTTACATTTAAATCTTTGATCCATTTTGACAAATGGTCATGTCTTGATTTGGGATGCTACGTTTGTCTGGATTGTCTTTGCTCTGATGCCATCATGTTGACATTCAACCATCCTTTAAAGCACAGGTTCAGATGGTAAGAATTTTCTGATTCCCATCAGGGACGAGTTCTCTTTTTTCATCTGGGATCTCTTAGCAAATTGTATATCATCTATTGTATGTATTACTTTTTATTGTATAGTGCAGTTATTTGCACATATATTATCATCTCTCCTATTAGACTAGAAGCCATCTTAAGGCAGATAGCAGGATGTTTTATTTTTGCAATTTTCAACAGTACCAAGCTATGTTGTTGCTCAATAACTAATTCATGAATTAAGGATTAATTTTCAGGAGAGGACCATGATGTTTTATTTTAAATCCTAAGTTATCGGAGCTGAGTAAATGACTAGAAATTCCACCTGCAGAGTAGACATATATTTTCCTAGTGAGCCTTCTTTTTGGTGGAAGATTCTATAAGGCCATTCCTGGGTGAGATATCAAAGAGAACTCAGTTCCCAAAAAAGGTCTGATCAGACTTTATGCCCCTGGCAGGTTAGGTGTCTCAATTCTGAAAATAAGATAAAAACTAGGGGAAACCCTAATGTGATAAAAGAAACGTATCTGAAAAACCAAAAGGGGTCTTTGAACAGCAATTGATAATGCCTGGTATCACAGGGACCTGCAGCATTGAAGAAAGTGTTTCAAGGAAAGATAACACTGGGAATTAAAACCTTGTAGTCACTTGTTAAAATTAAGAGGAAGGAATAAGAGGCAAGAAGAGACTAAATGGAAGAGGTTTGTTTAGAATAACCAGTGATACTGAAGAACAGCTTACATGATCAGCTAGGGAAATTCTTCAGTCTAATGACTCAGGTCAGAAAGATACACATCAAAGGCCAGGCTGGAGAGCTATAGGTAAGGTGGAATGGTGCCTGACAGGAAGACACTTTGTATGCTTGCTGCATTGGATGGAATCTTTGTGGTGACTGATTGAATAGGAAAGGAATGCCACATCAAGATCTAAGAGAAACAAGCAGCTGCGGAGTAAAAGTGGAATACATTCCTTAGATGATGGCAGAGAATCCCTAAAAGCTATGCCTACCTGGATCTCCTAGGGTTTGATTATTTTTACAAATTGATCTTAAAAAAAAAAAGAAACTTCATAAAACTTAGGAGCCCACAGGCCATGCCAACCTAGATTTGTGTATTTAGATAATCATTAAAACATAAACCATTCCACACAATTATAGAAACTAACAAATATATATTAATTTACAAAGTAATATCTTCTGATTATGATTTTGTTTTTATAAAAAATGTTTCTCTCACGGTAGTCAGACTCTGTTTCTCCAATGTTTAGAAAAGAGGTTATCCTGGGACCAGCAGATAGTGTAATGATTATGTCACTGGACTCCCAAATTGCTGACTGTGGTTCGAACTCCAGAGCTGGCAGCTTAAGACTCACACCAGGCACACATTTGTGAGTGCCCAAAATTCTGAGAGGAGACTGGCGGAGAAGGGATTGTGGCATAGCCATCCCCCTTGCGGGTTAATTTCTCTCTTTCTGTCTCTGTCTCTCCAGGGAGCACATGTGTCCTATAGCCAAGAAAAAAACTTTCAGAAAAAAAAAATAATGAAAAAGAAAAGAGGTCATCTCTTTCATCCCTCCACTCATATACACACTATGACCGGTATGTGAGCAATGGTTTTTAAGACACTTGGAATTCAGGCGTTGTGGAAACAGACATATCACACACGCCCAAATGCCCAGAGAGGGCCCCAGAAATGGAGAATCGTAGAGAATAAGGTAGCAATGGTTCAGAGCCTTCTTTTGTGGTCTGTTCCAGTACATGTTCTTTTCATTTCCCAGAACTGCTCATCAATCAGGAAAAAAAAAAAAAAAAAAAAAAAAAAAAAAAAGCATTGTTTTTAATTAGAAGATTACAAGATGTTGAAATAATCTACAGACTCATCACTGATAACATTTTAAATTTTGACTTTTTATTTCTTTTTTTTTTTTTCGGTCCTGGCTACAAACTTTGCAAGTGGCAAGTAGGAAAAAATGCAAATATACCAAGGCATCTGTGTACAACTATTAGACTTTTTTCTAAATTCACTGAGATTTTAAGTGGTTTTGCCTCAGTGGTTATGTTGAGGATCAGGTCAGACTTAGGGTTTAAAAGACATTGGGATATAAATGTGACTGACAGACTGATTCCAGTGAAAAATGAATCTAATTAATTTAAAGAGATTGAAAGACAAATGCCAGTGCTAAAGTTCTTATACCGAACAACCAGGAGGGAAATAGAAACTAAAATCATGAAAGCACAAGGTCTTCAACAAAGTGGTGTGGTGCAACAAACAGAGGATGGGCTTTGGAGGCAGCTTAACTTGATATCCACCTTGGCCAAGTTGCCTAACTTCCAGTATTTATTATAAGGGATTTTAATCATGGGAACACAGAGGGTCAAAGATTGATGTGCCTTTATTCAGACACTCACAAACATACTGAACTCTCCCCCTAAAAGGTGTTTGAGAAATAATGGTGCAAAAGTTAGTGTCTACCTTAACTCAAAATCTATGGAGAGTGATAATTATTACAGTGCAGTGAAAGAAGCACAAGAAAGATATACAAAATGCATAGAATCACCTAGGAGAGGTTAACATTAGACATTTCTGAGCTTGCTAGAGTTCTTCATGATAGAACAGTCACTATTAGCTATTGATACTGTTTGCCATGAGTGCTGTCCTTTGTAACACTAGAGCTGTTGCAGAGCTGCAAGATGGCAGATGGCGTGGGGCCAACAGTTGTTTACTGGAATCACTGAGCTAAGAGCTGTCAGTGACTTAGACATCCAGCTCAACTCGTGCATTTAAGGATGATGAAGTAAGGAAAGAAGAAGAAATGTGATTTGCTCAAAAAATTTGCCCAAATTGTTGTTCAAGTCAGGAACAGAACTAAAAAGCCAGGTATTCTGTCCCCACAGTGCCTTTTCCATTTCTTTGCACTGCCTTTTACCGACAAATAACATTAAAGGTCAGAACTACTTCCCATAAGGTGATGGGAACCAAGAAATCCCACAAGCGTATTTATGGATGGTCTATAACAATTTCCACTGGTGACAAGACTTTTAAAAGTCTTTAGTGTAAAGCAATGCTTCCCCAAAGACATTTTTGCAAGAATGTAAGCATTCTAGATTCTCACTGTCCAATACAATGGCACGAGCCAGAAGTGGTCACCAGCACTTGAAATGTGCCTACTTTGGCTAAGGAACTAAATTTTAAATTGTAATTAATTTGAACTTTAATTTCAATAGTCTCATGTTGTTGGTGGCTACCATATTGTAAGACAGTGCAGGTCTTATGCATTGTCTTACCTTTGATTATGTCACTAGGTGTAGGACTATGATTGTCTAGCTACCTGTCTTTGCACCTCCAGGCTTGCTCTAACCAGTCCCTGAGCTAATGACAACCAAACCAGGCCTAACAATATATGAAGAACCCCCTGTTTGCTGGTAGGGAGTCTGATATTAGTCTGTAGCAGAAAACCCATTTCTCCTAGATGTATTGTATTTCTAGACAAGTACTTGTCACATTCTATCATCCTCCTCCTCCTCGTCATCATATTTATCATTTGTTAGCATATCTATATATCCATCACTTCTACTCAGTGCTGTACAGATAGAACATCAATGAGTCTTCCCAACAATTCATGGAGAGTATGCTCTACTACTATTAACAAATGGCTGGAAAGCAAATCTGTCTTCTTATAAAACCCACGTTGTTTTTGCTATCCCACCATGACCCTCTAAGAACTAAAGGTTGGTGCTAAATTCCCTGTAGCCTGAGCAGAGGCGATTTTCACTTATTCAAAAATATTTATCAACTGCTTACTATGTGCCAGGCCCTGTGCCAGGTAAATGCAAATAATTCTATCTGATTGCTTACATGGAGTTTGTCTTCTAGTAACTGCTAGTCTTCTGAGGAAAAATTTGGTGAGTTCTGTTAAGTAGCTAGGAATTTAGTGTTTACATGCTTCAGAGATTTATGAGAGGCTTTCAAAAAGTTTGTGGAAAACGTGTTTTAAAGAAAAACTATGCCTAATTTAAAAGAAAATTGTGCTTCAAAATATACTTGTACTTTAATTATATTTTTTTTCTGTAAAATTTTGAATGTCCCCATTTTACTGATGCTATTCCTCTGATATTTGAAATGTTTAGCAATACTCTCTCCGGGCTAGGACAAGGTTTTTGTTTTGTTTTTGAGTTTTCCTTTCTTTTTTCTCTCTCTCTCTCTTTTCTTTTCTTTTTTTTTTTTTCTTTTTTTTTTTTTAACCATTAAAATAGTATGCTTCATTCACTTAGGAGCTGAACCCTAGGATTTCATTGTGAGTTCCATATACAAACCAATTTCACAAATATAGTAATGTCCAAAGTTAGTAATAAAGCAGTTGACTAAAGCTCTGTGATAATTTCTATTCATCATGCTTGTGAAATTAAAATTCATACCCAATGACTGTGGATGTTGTTTAAGAATCGAAACATTTTATTGAAGAAATAGGTGAGACAAAATAGAAGTGACCATAGAAAATATGATATACCATACTGCATCAAATCTATCATGCCGTACATTTTAGGACATACGATTTTATGTCCCAGAAAAAAAAAGCTGCTGATTAAATTGTGACATAATGCATTACCACACTGAGTTTTTATTTAAGACTTTTAAAAGGAACTCTTCTAGCTTATTTAAGCATACCTTTTGAAGTCTATATACATCAAAAAGAAAATATAAGCTAAATATATGATTTGGTTAAGGAATTCCGAAAACTGTAACACATGGAGAATTGGACTTTTTTGAATTGGTTTTCTTTTTTTTGGAGAGGTTTTCACTATAGGGTGCATGCGCTCGCCAGACAGACAGAGACAGACATAGAGACAGAAAGCGAGAAATCACCCCCCAGGGAGGATGGCCACACCGCAATCCCTTCTCCTCCATTCTCCTCTCGGGATCTTGGGCACGCATGCGCACGCGCCCGGCGTGAGTTTAAGCCACCGGGTTCGGGACGCGAACCGTGGTCGACTATGTGGGAGTCCAGTGACGTAGCCATTACGCTAACTGCTGGTTCCCTGAATTGGTTTTGACTTGGAGTTATCAACATCTGTGTTTTTGTACACAATGTCAGCTTCTGCACCATCAGGAGAATGGTTTTCTCCTGGGATTTTCTTTTAAATTGTTGGTTCCCTTATGGAAATTCTGAAGAGAGTGCTTTCTTGCTTAGTATGTGTCAATTTTTATGCAGATCAATGAACTGACATGACAAAGCTTCATCTATTAGATATCTTCCTTCTATGTCTTGTAAAGCACTTGCTTGTTGCTTTGCAAGGAAATAAAACCTTGTGGTTATTTCTCCAATGCCAAATATTTGCTTTGATACTACCGACGTTCTCCCCCACTGTTCTGTTTGTGTACTTTTCTTCCTATGTACTATAAGTTTTTGTTTCAAAGCCAAATCACAGTGTACTTTGTAAAGATGCTTTAAAGAGCATTTAGACTCAACAGTGCAGCACAAAGACTAGCAAGTAGTGGCAATGACACAAATAACCAATAGAAATGGCACAAAACAGAGGATGATAGCATTGTCACTGGGCTCCCAGCCTCCCCAGGTTATAAGGTACTGTGCTGGTAAGAAGTAAACTGTTTTTAAACACCATAAAATATGAAAAAAAGAAGAGCCTTAGAATCAATGAACTGGGAGTCTTTGGATTCCAGTGGTGGTGTCGATCCAGCGTATCTATCTTATTTAACACAGGGGGAAGCATTTCAGTTAGGAATCCTCTGAGTCAGAGGCAGTGACGTCAGATTCCTCATGGTCCTCAAAGCAGTGCTTTCTGAAGCAAAATGACTCTTCGAGTTTCAGGGTAGAGGCTGAATCTAGTTACTTTCAGTACTGGGAAATGAAGTTATAATCTGGATTTCTGGCTTTTTTCTTTTTTAACACAGCTTCTCGCCTTTGTCAACAGATACTAGTAAGTTTGTAAAGTTATAAAAGGATGCACAATCTTAAAGTGTTTTGCTCAAAAAGATGACATGCCTCGCAATTATAGACATCTTTTATTCATCCATTTAGGCATCCATTCCAAGCATATTTATTGCATATACAGTATGTGCCAGGCTCTGGCATAAGGTGGACCAAAAAATCCTGCTTCTGTGGAGTTTCCACTACAGCTGGGGTAGGTAAATCACAAACAAATAAAATACATATGTGCTATGCAGACTGCGTTCACGGTGAGGACTGTGGAGGAAAGGAAAGTGAGAGGAACAAGTGATGTCGGCAAAACCCTTCCAGCCCATCACTCCCAGAAGGTAGCTCAACCTCATTCACCTCTGGCAGTACGGGGCTGCCTTGGCTGTCACTAGGCAGGCTCCAAGTGCGTACAGGTGGCCAGGGAGTCTTTCTGCAAGCCCTGCATTCTGAGAAGTGGGTTTGGACTCTGCTCCTGTACTACCTCCTACACTAAAATAGTTCAGTTCTCCCATCAGCAACGTGAGCTGGTTACATCATTGTCTCCCCTTCAGAATCCAACTGGACCTTTCTCTCCGTTCTATGGTGAATGCTGGTGTCATTTCTGATCACCTCACCATCACCTCCAAATATTCTCAGGCCTCAGCAAGGAGATCACATCTTGCTCAGTCAGGGGCACAGTCGCAGCCAGTAACACCAAAGGATCAAGTATGAATTGAGGCATCTTGGTTGTCTCTTGCTGAGCTCCACTTCCTCCTCAGGCAAATAATTTGGCCTCCACACAGTGATCATTCTCTTTTCTTTCTCAGATGTTTCATCTTCATTCACAAAAGGTGAAAAGGCTTTTTATTTTTTTTTGAGAAGTTTTTTGCTATAGGGCACATGCGCTCACCAGAAAGACAGAGAGAAACAGAGAGACAGAAAGCAAGAAATCACCCACTAGGGGTGATGGCCACGCCGCAATCCCTTCTCCTCCATTCTCCTCTCAGAATCTTGGGCATGCACACACACACGCCTGGCATGAGTTTAAGCCACCGGGTCTGGGACGCGAACTGCGGTTGACCACATGGAAGTCCAGCGACATAGCCATTACGCTAACTGCTGGTCTCAGGCTTCTTCAGTGTGCCTTGCTAAAGAATAGCCCAACAGGGACCAGCAGTTGGCATAATGGCTGTGTCTCTGAACCCCCATGTAGTCGACTGCGGTTCAAGTCCCGGACCTGGTGGCTTAAACTCATGCCAGGCGCGTGTGCGTGCGTGCCCAAGATCCCGAGAGGAGAATGGAGGAGACAGGATTGCGGCATGGCCATTCCCCCTGGGGGGTGAGTTCTCACTTTCTGTCTCTCTGTCTCTCTCTGTCTTTCTGGAGAGCGCACGTGCCCTATAGCAAAAACCTCTCAAAAAAAAAAAAAAAAAAAAAAAAGAATAGCCCAACAAAGTTGAGCCCAAGGTTATTCAGGCATGTCCCTTCCTGTTCTGCCTCATCTCTTCTCCAGCCTTAACTCAAGGCCTGTGCTGGTTGGAGATGCTACAAACTGACTTCAGAAAGTTCACAAACAGGGACCAGCAGAGGGCCTAATGGTTACATTGCTGGACTCCCACATAGTCGACCACAGTTCAAGTCCTGGACCTGGTGACTTAAAACTCACACCAGATGTGCGTGCGTGTGTGCCCAAAATCCTGAGAGGAGAATGGAGGAGAAGGGATTGCAGCATGGCCATCTCTCCAGTGGGTGATTTCTCACTTTCTGTCTCTCTGGCAAGTGCATGTGCCCTAGAGCAAAAATCTCTCTCAAAAAAAAAAAAATAGTTCTCAAACAAATGGAATTGCAGTAGAAGTTTATTTTAGTGCAAAAAAAAAAAAATCTTGATATTCATGCATAGCTTTTTTGTTTTTGCAATACGCATTTTTCATAAACCTTTTAAAGATGGTTCTTATACTTTCATGAAGAGATACTGGAAATCAACCTTTAGTTTGTGTGCTGTCCTTTCACCATAATTTTACCTGGAATTACCAGAGATCAACAGTAAAGCTGAAATCTAGTGGTTCATGGCCTCCCCAAAGAATAAGAAGCAGCTCTTTCTGCTTCCTTGAAGTTCTGAGTTGGGATTCCCAGCTCAGGTTCACACTCGGCTCTGATGGTAGCCATTGCCAACCGACTCTCATGGAAGGCAATGTACTGAGAGAAGACTACAGGCCAAGGTGGCACAGCCACTGCCAGCCTGCACAGGGCAGCCTGCCACGGCAGCCCCCACCTGCTGCCCCCTGGTGGCTGGCCTGTGATGAGCTTCCCTCAGGTCCACACAGCTTCAGTAAGTTCTGCTCAGATACAAGATTGCTTGGTGGGGAAGATGACAGTGGGGAACTGCTGAGTAGGGAACCCCAGAGAAACAAAGGGTGCCCGTAGCTCAGAGCCTTTCAGAAAGAAAATGGTTTTTCTGAACAGTGAGAAGAGCTGACGTCAACTGTGTACAATCAGAAGTACACGTGTTTGAGATGGGCATGGGTTTTTTGCTCTGATTTGATCAACATCCCACAGTCATATGTTTTGAAAAACATACATGTAAAATAGAAATTATAATAATTAAAAAGAACCAAGGAAAAGGAGACACTAACAAACCACAATTTGGAAGAACAAGGAGACATTGCCTGGTTGAACGCTTCTGCCACATGGAAGGCATACTCTTTCTATGTGTGGCGACACATGCTGGAGCAGGGGCTGTGGGGTCACCACTGGAAGGTTCTGGTGATGACAGGGCCACAGATGATGTTCTGCCAAGAATCTGAGTGTGTTACCAGGAGCTGGCCAAATGGGAGTGATGGGAAAGTCTAAGATAGAGGCAATAGATGAACAACATTTATTTGTTGAAGGGAAAGAAGCAGCAAATACTGAATGATTGCACAGCCAGTTTTTTCCATTACCTGTGGTTTTAGAGCTCAAGGGACTGTGTGGACCCAACAAATGCACAGCTTATTCATAAGAGATGTGGTACTAATACCTGATCAACTTATAGGGAAACTGAAACTCAGGAAGTTAAAAATCACACCATAGCAACAGACCCCAAAGGGACAGGCATTCTAGATCACCTCGATTCCAGAACAGAGCTGTCAGTGGGTCACTGTGCACCTCGGGCTGGGTGGAAGAGATAGGCAGAGGGAATTTGGGAAATAGGCAAGCAGAGGTCTAAGAAATTGAGGCTGAGTCTATGGAGGGAGTCCACCAGACTCCAGGACCCCAATTGCCAGAAACTGAGGCAAGGAGGAGACATATTTTAGAACTGAATGTTAGACTGGGTTGAACAGTGTCTCCTCAAAATTCATGTCTACTTGAAGATTGTGAATGTAACCTTATTTGGCAATAGTGTCTTTGCAGATGTAATGAAATTAAAATAGAGTGGGCCCTCTATGACTGGGGTCCTTATAAGAAGGACACAGAGACAGACACACAGGACAGAATGCAGGTGAAGACAGAGGCAGAGACTGGAGTGCTGCAGCTACAAACCAGGCCAAGGGTTGCAGGCAGCCACCGGAAACTGGAGAAAGCAGGCTCAGATTCTTCCTTAGCATCCTTGGTGCGGGCATGGGCCTGACAACACCTACACTTGGACTGTAGCTTCTATAACTTTGAAAAAATGAATTTCTGAGGTTTGTGATATTAGAACATCGCTAGGAAATGAATACACCTGGAATCAGGGCTACCTTTCAGAATCCGGGTCAGGGCTCTCTGTGAGGTGGGCAAGGGTGCTGGAGCTTCCTACAATTTTCCTGCAGAGTAGACTGAGTTCTGGGTGATCTTGACATTAGACTGATTTCTCTGGTTATGGCCCAGAAACCCTTCAGTAGCTCCTTGATGTTCCGGAGCTACTGCTCTAATTGAGAGGCTATAATGGCATTTTCTCTAGGCATCATAGAGAGGACTGTCTAATCACAGCACAGCTCATTTCTGTGTTCCGCAGAGTTTTGTGCCTCTGTAAGAACATTCTACAAATGAGGGAAATGAGAGGCACCTGCAAAACTCACCACGTGCCTTAGTTGGTTCCTCAGGGAGATCTACATCTTATTCCACAAGGCACGTTTATCTTTCCCTTTCTCATCAGTACTGATTTGCACAAGGCACATCAGCCCACCTTCATCCTTGATTGCAAACTCACACACAGACTGGTAAGCAGGGAGGCCACACTCACTCCATCAAGGGCTTCCTTTCTCTCTTAAATCTCAGTGGTCCTCTTTGTCCCCTGGGATCTGCCTATCTACTCCTTACTAACCCCTTCCCTTGCATACTAATGTTGTCTCCTTCATGCTTCATGGATTATCTATTGCTACATAACAAATTATGCCAGCATTTTACAGCTCAAAGCAACAAAGGGCCAGCCCCCTGGCCTAATGTTTAAGGAAGCTAGATCCCACGTGGCCATGTATGTCCCCAATTCTTTTTTTTTCTTGGGGGGGTAGAGATTTTTGCTATAGGGCATGTGCACTTGCCAGGAAGACAGAGAGACAGAAAGCGAGAAATCACCGCCCCCCCCCCCCCCCAGGGGGGATGGCCATGCCACAATCCCTTCTCCTCCATTCTTCTCTCAGGATCTTTGGCACGCACGCACACGTGCCCGGTGTGAGTTTAAGCCACTGGGTCCAGGACTCAAACCGCGGTTGACTACATGGGAGTCCAGCGACATAGCCATTACGCTAACTGCTGGTCCCATATGTCCCCAATTCTGATAGAATAGAGAGATTCTGGAGGGTCATTATGTGACCACACCCCATTGGGGTGCTTTCTCCCTCTATCTTTCTCTAGTGAGCGTATATACCCTCTGGCAATGAGAAAAAAAAAAAGGTATAATCTCACAGTTTCTGAGGATCAGGAAGCAGGAAGTGGCTCAGCTGGACACTCTGGCTTGTCAAGTTGTCAACCAGGCTGCAGACCATTAAGTCTTGAGTGCACCTGGGGAATCTACTTCAAAATTCACTCTACAACAGCTAGCAGACCTCAGTTCCTCACTGGCTATTGGTTACAGAACTCAAGTTTTTTACCATGCTGGTGGTGCTACAGGCTGCCTGAATGTCCTTGTGACATGGCAGCTGGCTTCCCTCAGAGCCCATGACTTGAGAGAGCACATTCAAGAGAACAACCTGGGCAGAAGCCACTGTCCTTTTAAAACCTCTCTTGGATGTGACCAGTTATCACTTCTGCCATTTGCTATTGATCACACAGACCAACACTAGTTCTGAGTGGGAGTAATGGCACAAAAGTGTGAATTATCAGGAGTTGGGCACCATGAGCCATCATGGAAGCTGGCGACCATACCCTCACGGAATATTTCCTGCATTTTCTGAGCATGGTGTGGATAAGAGATTATTATGGTCCTTAGAATCTGGGAACGTGACCAGTTCCATCTTGAGTCCTGCCTAAAGGATCTAGATTTCTTCATTTTGCCATCAGCCAAGAGAGATAACAGTAGTAGAGCTAGAAAAATGGCAGCAGTCAATTCATTTCTCTTTGGTCAGACTTTCTGGATTCAAGTCTTGCTTCCTTCATTGATTAGCTGTGTAATGTTGGGCAAGTTACTCAACTACTCTGTGCCTCAGTTTTATTACATATAAAATGGTACTAGAGTATGATATACCCCACTATTATATGGATTGCTATATGGTTTGAATGAGGTTAGTGTATATGAAATTATTAGCACAATATAGGTAATCCACGAATTATAGCTATTATAATCATTGCAGAAATAGAGCCTGTTTTAAGACCTAAACAGGAAAGAGAAGAGATTACGGAGAGTGATAAAACAGTAAAAAGTCATAGATTCTTTCTTGGATCTTGTACTGTGTTCTACGGGACCTCAGAATTGTTGGGGTCACTGCTACTTCAGGCAAGCATTCTTACTTTCTGCTACTTCTTTCATGAGGACAACAATAGCAATTCTTGAATCTTAACGTTGAAGCAAGAGGACTTGCTCATTGCAGCCTGACCTGTCCAGTTGCAGCCTGACCTATGTGTCTGTGATTTGGTGAGGGTGATCTGCCTAATCCATAGGACATCTGAATTCAGCCTTTTTGACTAAATGGAATTAATTTTAAAAGAAAAAAAAATTAAAAACTAGTGAAGTTAATAAAAATATTCCAATTAAGAAAGCAAAACTTATTTATTGAATTAATTATTTTTTAATATCTCTGCTTAGTTTGGAATGGTCGCATATGCCAAATTTCAACTAGGTCAGCCCAAACATTTTTATTTTGTAGTGTATTTGTTAGTAAAATCACCTGCACCCTATGGTTTAGAAATTCTTACCAAGCACATTGGGTGCTGCTGGTTTAGCCTCCTTGCCATCTGCACGTAGAGACTTTAGTTACTTGGATCAAGGACTCATTAACGAAATAGCATCAAATATTTGGTTGGATATTTTCTTATTAATGGTTGTGAATCTAGAATTAGAAACAAAAAGAGTAGCAGGGCTCCATGCTTGCTATTAGAAAATGAAAGTAAAATCAACTCTAAGGGAACCAAAAATAACAATGATTGAGAACTCGTCATCTATTCTTCTTCCTGCTGGTTGAGTGTGCTCACCGAGGTCCAACTAGTGGTTCTCTTGAAGCATACTGGAGAAAGGCTTTGCTATAGTGGTAATGCAGGCTGCACGTCATACCTAGAGTTGTTTCTAGAGCTTCTTGTATACCTGATGACAATAGATCAAGGAAGTTCCTACTGGTAAGAACCCTTGGGTGTCTCGTTTTTTTCTTTTCTTTTCACTTTTCTCTTCTCTTCTCTTCTCTTCTTTTCCTTTCTTCTTTTTTAGAGAAAGAGAGAGAGAAAAAGAGAGAGAGAGAGAGAGAGAGAGAGAGAGAGAGATTTGCCATAGGGCTCATGTACTCACCAGAGATGAGAGAGAGAGAGAGAGAAAGTGAGAAATCATCCCCTAGGGGGTATGGCCATGCCTCAATTCCCTCTTCTTCATTCTCTTCCTGGGATTTTGGGCACAAGCACACACACACCTGGCATGAGTTTCAAGCCTCCAGGTCGGGAACTCAAACTGTGGTCAACCATGTGGGAGACCAGTGCTCCAGCCACTACGTCATCTGCTGGTTCCACTTTTTATTATTTTTTTAGTCTATTTTTTTTCCATTTCTTCTATGAGAGAAAGAGTAAGAGACAGACAGAAAGAGATTTTTCTGTCTGAAAAGAAAGAGAGAGGGAGGGAGGCAGATATCCCCAAATAGGTGCCATAATTCACCCCCCAGTCTCAGCTGACCCAGATAATAGGCACATGCATATGCCCGGTGTGCTCAGAGAGGTCCCAGAATGTAAACTCAGAACCTTCCCAGTACGAATTCTTTTGCCTTACCACTGCTCTACTGCCTAGTTCTCTTTACTTATTCTCTGAGGATCTGACAACAAAGTAGAGAAGACAGTGGCTATTTCTCAGAAATGGAAGGTGTGAGACAGGTGGCTCAGGCAATTAATGGCCAAAAGATTCAGCACACAGGTCAAAGAAACTGATAATAAACAGAGTCCTTTTCCAACCCATTTTCTGCATTACTTACCCTCCTCCCCTCCAGAGGCCCTGTTGCCTGACATGGAGAAATTCATAATGACAATGGAAAATTGCCAGACTCAGCAAATTTCTCCAAGCAAATAATGGTTCCAGTAAGACTGTTCAAGTTTGCAATAATAATAATGAAAATAATATTTTATACACCTAAAGCACTTCTCCTCTAGTGTACCATTTAGTAAGTGAGTCTTGTACATTTGCATATGCCTGTAAGAGAATGTGCACTGTGCGTATTAACTTCAAAAATAATTAAATTAAACACTGATTAATTTCCGCAATTTATTTATCTTGCCTATTTAAATTTTTAATCCTAGATATTATACTAGCTTCTACTCAATCGTATCAACTTATCCTACGTATAGTGTATATTTACGTTTTTAGAATCAAAATTTTCTTTTATTAACAGCATAGAGATGGCAAAAAGTTACCAGCATCTTCCTCTGAGCATGTAATTTTCTACCCAGTAAGTTAAAACAAAAAGAACCCTGGGGAGCGGGGAGCAAAGAAAACATCTTGTCATTAGAGATTGCGCCTGATTTCCAGTGTCTCCACAGAGTCTCTCTGAGGTTATGAAGCTCACGAACCAGAATATATTAGCCTGCCTTTATTCGAGTTTAGAAATGAAACACTAGGAAGACAGGATTCCACCGAGCTGAAGATTGCTGCAGCCATGGTGACTCATGAACACAGAAAAAGAAACGTATTTGATTTGGGTTTTGGCCTTCAAATGTGCCCCTTGATCTCTTTTATGGCCTCTCCTCACCACATATGGTTCCACTTAGGGTGTCAGAGCCAGAGCTGCAAAGCTCCCCACTCTTTGAAGAGAAATGTTGAATTTGTACAAAGTAAAGATGTTGTTTTATTAAGGACACGGGAGAAAATATAACTAAGCTTCACAGAGTGACTAAGAAATGCTACCGATGGATTGAATCTCAGCCATTACTGACCCTCCTGAGATCTTTGATCTCTTCTGTGAAGATCAAGAGGGGAGTAGGTGTAGGGGAAGAGTAGGGCAGGGCTCATTCGAAGGAGAAGGAAAGAAAGAATTTTAGGAAGGAAATTTAGCTCAGCAAGCATTCATTGAACTAGGTGCTGGAGATAAAACTCCATACATTTCCTGCCACAAGAGGACATGAAAACAGAAACTCTCAATACAGTGTACTCAGAAATAGTGTAGAGAGGTGCTAGGGCATTCTGGAGGACAACTGGGGGTCCCTGAGGTCATCATGGGGGGTTTTAAGGAAGGATTCCTGAGCTAACGGTCAAGATATACAGATAGGATGAATAGTGTAGAAAAATGACAGGATCCAAGAGAACAAGAAACTGTATGGTGTGTGCCAGGGACTTTTAGCACTTTGTTAATATAAAATAATAATAAAATGATAATAATAATAAGTAAAATAAAATAATTCTTTAAGAAGAGAAGTGGCGGGAAATGATTACGGAGAGGTAAACAGGCCCATGCCACATGCATCATTGACTGCCCTGTTAAAAGAGCTAAACCATGCTCTGTTTGTAGTATAGGAGTCATTGTAGAGTGTTAACAGGGGCAAATGGAATCTAACCTGTGCTTTATAGAGATCATTTCATTAGCTGTGGATATTGAAGGGGAGAAAACTAGGGGTAGAGGGTGATTACCATAGTTTAAGAAAGAATGGGAAAGACATGAACTAATAGAACAGTGGGGATGGGAGAAGGTAGACTAATCTGGAGATAAGAATCAACAGGAAGCTGGTTAGTTTCTTACTGAATGGGAGGAGAGAAGAGGTTTCTAGAATGGTAGTTCTCCAAGTGTGATAGCTGGACCAGCAGCAGCAGCATCACCTGGAACTTGTTAGAAATAAAAATTTGGGGGCCACCAAAGTGGTGAACCAGAAGTGACTGAAACAGAAACACCAAGGCTGGGATCCTGCAATCTGTGTGTTAACAAGTTCTACATGTGATCCCACGCACGTCCAAGTCTGAGAACCACCACACAGACTGGCCTCTAGGGTTTACCTTAGGTTCCTGAGTAAATGATGAACTGATATAGGGGACACTGTAAAAAGAGCAGAAAATTCTGTTTCATCTTGTTTGAGAGTGGGGAAAGGCAGGAAATTAAATAAAGGAAGATAAGCAGTGATATACAGCAAGAAAAAAAAAAACATAAAAAGAAGGATTAGAGAGAAAGATGGAAAAGACTGAAGGAAAAAAGTGATTTAAGGGACCAGCAGTTAGCGTAATGGCTGTGTCGCTGGACTCCCACGTAGTCGACCGCGGTTCGAGTCCCGGACCCGGTGGCTTAAACTCACGCCAGGCGCGTGTGCGTGCATGCCCAAGATCCCGGGAGGAGAATGGAGGAGAAGGGATTGCGGTGTGGCCATCCCCCCTGGGGGGTGATTTCTCGCTTTCTATCTCTCTGTCTGTCTGGCGAGCGCACGCGTCCTATAGCAAAAACCTCTCCAAAAAAAGAAAAAAAAAAAGTGATTTGAGAAGTCCTGCTTGAGGTTAGAAGTTGGCAGAGGGAAAATTTTGAAGGGCTACATTCTGATCTTGGGGTAATAGTGGAAGGAAGGTTGCTGACTGAAAAATGAGTCAGCAATTTTTTTTTTTTCTGTCTGAATCATCATTTTAAAAAATCAGGATTTCCCAAACTATTAATTATAGTATTCCACACCAACTTTATCCCTGTTTTCTATGAACAGTAGTCATAATTGGGTAGGACTTGACTGAGGTCTCTCTACCCTTTCTAGCTAAGAAAGAATATGTGGAAAGGCAGGACCCAGAGTCATAGGTACCTGGGTCTGGAACTTCCTTGTCCTCTGAGCAAAATTAAAGCTATTTTCAGGTAGCAAAGATAGTGGAACTTGTAAATCATGGCATGAGTTGTCTAAGGGGGTCAAAAAATGCCCCTCACAGGGAGAATAACCCCAGTTATTTGCTCCTGAAGTTGTCTGTCACTGTGCCAGAGCCAGAACTCAAAGAACAGCCAATGCCATGTTAATGCAGTGGTTCCCAACCTTCCTGGCACCAGGGACCAGCCTTGTGGAAAAATCCCTTCATAAGAGGAGTTAGGGGTGTTGACTGCAGGATGTCCCAAGCACACCATATCCACTGTGTCCTCCCATTTCCACTACCAAGTTGCAATGTACAATGAAATAATCACATGACAGAGATATTGTTCTCCTGTGAGAATCCAATAACGTGTTGCTCCAAACAGGAGGTAGAGCCCAGGCAGCCATGCCAATGATGAGGAGTGGCTACACACAGACAGAGCTTCGTTCACTTACCTGCTACCCACCTGCAGCTGCAGGCCCTGGTGGACCATACAAGTCCGCATGTAGCCCTGCCCCCAAGAGCCATGGTCAGCACCAGCATCAGTGCACAGCCAGGGAGTTAGGAACCCCTGCACTAGTGGATGCTTACGTTGGCATGGGAAAGATGCTGGTTATGATGGAGGACTATGTATAGGGAGGAAAAGTATGCTTCTCCTGCTCTCTGGAGTGGCCTCAATGAGGTCAGCAAAGTGGCTCAAGATAGAGAAGAACCAGAGTATAGGGGAGGTGGTAAAAGAAGGATTCTCCTGTAGAATATTCTGCTTGGATCCAACCCTGCATAACATAAAGTGAGATAAAATAGCATCTCCATCCCTATGATATGGAGTTACTTGCCCAGGACGTATAAGTCTGAAAATAGAAGATTTAATGCACCAAGGAGGCCACTAACTCAGGAATGACAGATGTATGGAAGCTTTTTCTTAATATGGTATCTGAAGATAAAAGCAGCTCAGGGTAGCCACATATTTTAAGAGCTGTCCCCCTAATACAAATCCATCATCAGTTAGATGTGCTCTTTGACCAGCTTTTTAACAGTGAGAATGGTTTGTGCTGATGAAGCCACATGTTCTGTGCCAACATTTGCAAGCCCTTGGCTTCACAACACCATGTTCCAACCAACTGTTCCTTTCACTGCTCCAATTCATTCTACATATCACTGCCAGATTGATTTTCTAAAGTGGGTCCCATGTCACTCTTCTGCTTAAAACCTGCAATGGCTTCCTCTTCCCTACAATTAAATGCAAACTTTTCCACCTGGCAAAGGTACCTGAAATTCCCATCATTAATGTCTGTCTTTCCTACAAAGCCGCAGTCATAATGAAACTATTATGACACCTAGGAAAAATAGCACATTCACTTATTAGAGCACCAGCTGAAAATTCAACAGTGGGTGCATTGAACAGATGGATTGAAGGGAGGCTCCTGATGGACACTGGATGGGCGTTTTAATGTTAAACTTTCTCATACATTTGAAAAGGTTTGAAATAGAAATTTCATGATTGTACGTATTAATGGAGGAGGAGGGAAGAAGGTTTGAAATGCTCTGATGAGCGTTATAAATAACCTTTTCTAAAAACATATAAAGGCTCTGTACCAGATGGAGGTGGACCAGGAAGCCACAAGAGGGGCTGTGGCTAGGGCCTAGAATTCTTTGCAGTAAAGCACGTGCAGGTCTTTGTACAGAGAGCAAGTTTGGAATTCCCTGTTATGAAATAGCCTCGATGAAGGGATTCTGTTCTCCTCAGCTCCGAACATATGCTAGTCAGCTGTCTGCTGTGGGTTCCATATCACCTTCATAAATAGGATTTAAATTTTTTTTTAAATAAATATTGTGTGACCAGCAGATGGTGTAATGGTTATGTTGCTGGACTCCCACATAGTCAACCATGGTTCGAGTCCTGGATCCGGCAGCTTAAAAATCATGCTGGGGGACCAGCAATTGGTGTAATGACTATGTTAGTGGACTCCCACATATTCAACCATGGTTTGAGGCCCAGACCCGGTGGCTTAAACTCACACCAGGTACATGTGCACGTGTGCCCAAGATCCCGAGAGGAGAATGGAGGAGAAGGGATTGTGGCATGGCCATCTCCTCTGGGGGGTGATTTCTTGCTTTCTCTCTCTTTCTTTCTGGCAAGCACACGTGCCCTATAGCAAAAACCTCTCCCCCCACTGAAAACACAAATCATGCTGGCACATGTATATGCATGTGCAGAATCCCGAGAGGAGAATGGAGGAGAAGGGATTGCAGCATGGCCATCTCTCCAGGGGCGATTTCTTGCTTTTTAACTCTCTGTCTTTCCAGCAAGTGCATGTGCTCTATAGCAAAAATATCCCTCAAAAAATAAATAAAAAATAAAAATAAACAAATATGGCAGCATCAAGAACTTGGTAAGTGTTTTCTTGAGAATAGGCAAGCCATGAGTGCACACACCTTATTTCCAAAAGAGAATAGCCAAAACATAGTACTCTAAGAAGGTAGCCTATGGTGTCCCGATTTCTTATTCTTGGTAGAGCTCTTGGTTGAGTCAATTCATTGTGTTTCAGTGTCCTCAGCTGTAGTGAGGAGATAATATACTGATAGTCCCCACTTCACAACCAGATTTTCATGAAGATTGAGTGAGAAAATATGTGTAAAATACTTAGAATAGTGCCTCGGACTCAATAGGCTTACATAAGTGTTTGCTGCTGCTGTTGATGCTATTAATGGTAGGTAAGACTGGGTTCTGAAGTAAGATTGTCTGGGTTCAAATTCTAGCTTCACCTTGCTGATTGTGGGTAATTATATAACCTTCTGTTTCCAATTCTTCATCTGTAAAATGAGGATAAGTAATAATATCTTTCTTTCTTTTTCTTTTTCTTTTTTTAGGTTTTCACGATAGGGTGTGAGTGCTCACTGGAGAAAGACAAAGAAAGACAGAAAGAGGAAAAGTGAGAAATTATTCTCCAGGAGGGATGGCCATGCCACAATCCTTTGGCCTTTTCCCAGGATTTTGGGCACACATACATGCAACTGGTGTGAGTTTCAAGCTGCCGGGTCTTGAACTTGAACCGTGGTCAGCTATGTGGGAATCCAAAGCCTTAACCACCATGCCATCTGCTGGACCCACAATAATATTTTCTTTAGGAATGCACTGAAGATAAATAGTAAGGAATTTGGAGCAGATTTTGTCATTAGATGAAAATTCTAAAATATTAGCTACTATTCTTATTATCTTAGTTCCCTGTCTATTCCCCACTGCCTTTCTCTGCCTCTCATTTACACTGAACACTCATGTAGTTTTTAAATTTTTATATTTGATGTTTTAGAAAAGATTAAGACTCCCTGAAATCTTCCATCCTGCAGTTTCATTGTATTTTATGTCTTGATCAATGGGTCATAGATTTAGGGTTACTGTAAAATCCTGATGCTTGGATCCCAGCTCAGAGACTGATTCAATGCAACTACAGTAGAGCTCTGGCGCTGGTATATTTTTAAAGCTGTGTCTTATTCCAATGTGCATTCAGGATTGAGAGCTACTGATCCAGACTGATTTGAATCAAAAGAAGGTAAGGAAGAGTAAACATTGAGACCACACATCAACAACCAATGCCTTTTCCCAAGAAAGTAATCATAGGACCTTGATAAACAGTCCAAATTGATTTTGAAAGAAACCCGTGTCTGTGGAACCCTTAAAATAATTTTGAGGTATGCCTGGTTTCAGCTTAGGTATCTCTGTGATACTTACGGTAGAGACTTTCTCAGGTTGGGGGCCAGTGGATGCTGTTCTGCAAACATTTGGCATTGAATTTTAAGCTATAATCTTTAAGAAATGGCTCAAATTACAAAGGAAAAGGAAAAAAAAATCACATCTCAGAATGTCCCAGCTGCAGGACCAAAGACATTAAGTACTTGTTTCTGTATCTAAAGGCAGCTTCTGTGGTTATTATAAAGGTTACTTGGCTTGAACTTCTTTCTGTAAGCTGTGGAAAACCTACAAAGATTTGGGTCAAGAAATGGTGACTTGGTCAAGAAATTTGGGTCAACAGGCAACTGCAGAATTGGAAGAGAATCCATGGTGGTATGCAGAATGGATTGGATCATGGAAAGAAAGAGCGCAGAGACTGTCATTGGGAGGTGGTTGAAATAGTCTTAGGTGAAATGTATTGGAGAAGAAGGGAGGCTGTGCAAGAGACTGAAAGGACTGGGGTTCTGTGAGTATGGTCATCAGAGATGAAGCTGGCATCTTAAGGGAGCCAGAGAATAATACCCCTTTCATCACACCACTGATTTTTTATGACTGAAATTATGAAGCCCAGAAGCCATTTGTTCATCTCTCATTCAGCAAGGAATTTACTTAATCCCTGGAGTGTACCAGTTGTGAGCTACGAGTGGCCAGAAGAGTTTGTGCAGAGTTCACTCTCCAGTGGAGGAGGAGGCGAGGGTAGATATTAAAAAACAAATACATGGGACCGGCAGTTAGTGTAACGGCTATGTCGCTGGACTCCCATGTAGTTGACCATGGTTCGAGTCCTGGATCTGGTGGCTTAAACTCACGCTGGGTGCGTGTGCGTGCATGCTCAAGATCCCAAGAAGAAAATGGAGGAGAAGGGATTGCGGCGTGGCCATCACCCCTGGGGGGTGATTTCTCACTTTCTGTCTCTCTGTCTCTCTCTGTCATTCTGGCGAGCGCACGCACCCTGTAGTGAAAACCTCTCCAAAAAAAAAAAAAAAAAAGAAAAGAAAAACAAATACATTAGAGTTAAGCGCCAGACAGAGGATTACAATAAAGTGTAATGGCAAAGTGATTAATGCTTATTTTATATGGTCATTGACTGCTTCACTAAGGATGTAGCATTTATGCTAAGATTTGAAGGACAAGGAGGAACCAGTCTCTATATTGCTGGAAAATCATCTCAGGCAAAGGGGTAGCAAGGGATAAGATGGAGCTTGAAATATCTGAGAAGGGTAAAGGAAGCTTTAGGAAGCTAAAGGAAAGCTGATTCAGTTAGGGTATATAAGCTAGGGGAAGAGTGTTGTCAGGTGAGGTTGGAGGGAAAGGCAGAGGCTTGATCACCTAAGGAACTAGAGATCAGGCTGAGGGCAAAGTGTGTGTGTTATAACAGTGTGATGAAGCTGGGAAAGAATTTTTTCAAAGCATATAACGTGATCAGATTTATTCATTTATAACTAATTTTGTCTGCTCTGTGGAGAATAAACCATGATCAATGAAAAATAGTAAGAATGACATTGGCTTAAATTAGGGTAGGAATAGTAGAGATTCAAGGGGATGAGTGATTTGGAACATATTTTGATCACAAAACTCACAGGTCTTGATATTTTAAAGATAGTGGTGAAGAATAGAGAGAAAACAAGAATAATTTATAAATTTTTGGCATGAGAAACCAAAATTTTGGTATTGAAATATCTGAGAAAGATAAAGGAAGCTTTAGGAAGCTAAAGGAAAGCTGATTCAGTTAGACTATATAAGTTAGGGGAAGAGTGTTGTCAGGTGAGATTGGAGGGAAAGGCAGAGGCCTGATTACCTAAGGAACTAGAAATCAGGCTGAGAAACTAGTTGCTACTTATTGAAGTAGGGAAACTTCTAAAGTAGCAAGACAATAGAGGAAGGTTATCAGAAGTTTTCGTTCTAACATGTTGTGTTTCAGAAGACGATTAAACTTTCAAGAAGATTTATGAAGTAAATAAATGTAAAGATTTGATTATAGGCATCTAGATTTGGAGTAAGTTCAAGATGGCAGCAAATATTTGGGATAAAGTGGATGTGAAATGTAGTTAATGCCATGAGACTGGATGAAGTCACCTAGTAAGAGTGAGTAGTTAGAACAAAGAAGTGTGGGGGAGAGACTGAGATCAAGGTCTTTGACTTTATGATACTTTGAATTGAACAAAGAGAAGGAATTGATGTAGCTGTCTGTGAAGGAGTGACCAGTGAGGAAGGAGGATCAGGAGAGTGAATTATCATGGAAGCCAAGAAAAATGTATTTTTTTAATGGAGAAAGTGTTCAACTATGTGGAATGTGGAAAGGGGAAATAATACGAAAACAAATTATTGGACTCAGCAACATAGAAATTATTAAGCAAATATAGTTTAAGTGAAAGAATTGGAAGCCCAAATGGGCTAGGTTGAAGAAAGAATGAAAGGACCAGAAATGGAGAAAGTGACTTTAGGAAACTCAAGAGGTTTTGCTATAAAGATAGGAAGAAAAATTAACGAGTAGTTGATGAAGCTGTGGTCAGGATAAAGTTTTATTTTATATCAAAATTAAGCAATACTATCACCTATTAATATGCTGAACAGAATAACTCAGAAGAGGGGAGGGTTTTAGCACTGACATCCTTAAAGGTGAGAGCAGATAGGTTCAGACCACAAGGTTGGATAAATGTGGGGAAGGAGGTGAAAGGCATGGGCAAGAATACGAGAAGATGATAGATGCGGCAGAAAGGAAATGGAGTTGCTGTCCAGTTGCCTTCCTCCCACCCCCCAAATTTTTTACTGTGGTAAAATATACATAGCATAAGATTTAACATCTTAACAAATTTTAAGTGTATATTTCAGTTGTATAAAATGCATTCATGATGGACAATCATAACCACTGTTGCCATTGCTCTTTTCGTCTTATAAAACTGAAACTTTACATTCATTAAACAGTAACTATTAATTTCTCTCCCCTCCAATGCCTGACGCTACAATGCCATTCTACATTCTGTCTTATCATTTTGACTATTCTAAGTAACTAAGGTAAATGGAATCACTCAATATTTGTCTTTTTGTGACTGGCTTATTTCATTCTGCATAATGTCCTCAAGGTTCATCCATGTTATGACACATGGGAAAATTTCCCTTATTTTCTGTGAAATAATATTCCATTGTATGTATAAACTATATTATGTTTATTTATTCATCTGTTTATGGATGTTTGGGTTGATTGAATTATATTTATCATTTATTTATTTTAGTTTTTTGCTATAGGGTGTGTGCACTTGCTGGAGTGAGACAGAGAGTGAGAAAGTGAGAAAGCATCCCCTTCTCCCCTCCAGAGGGAGTGCCCCCACACCACAATTCCTTCTTCATTTTCCTTTTGGGACTTTGGGTAGGTACACACACTAAAATCCTTTTTGTTTAAAGATTAGTCTTAGGTTCACAACATTGAAGAAGGTTTGGAGATTTCACATATGTTCCCCGTCCTCACAGATGCATAAACTCCCCAGTGTGATAGCGCTCTGATGCACAAATTTTAAAAATTTTAATGAAGTTTAATTTGTGTATATTTTGTTGTTGCCTGTTACTTTAGTTTTATATGAAAGAAATAATTGCCAAATATAATGTTGTGAAGCTTTTGCTTTACTTTTTATTCTATGGATTTACTGTTTTATGTCTTACATTTAGGTCTTCGGTTCATTTTGAGTTAATCTTTGTACATCATATTAGGTAGGAGTCCAATGTTACTGTTTCGCATTTATTAAAGATTGTCCTTTCTCACTGAATAGTTTTGGCACACTGATTAAACATCATTTGACCATACATGCTAGGTTTATTTTTGGGTTCTCTATTCTATTCCATTGGTTTATTCAGTCTTTATGCCAGAACCATAGTTTTGATTACTGTAGCTTTATAGTAAGTTTTGAAATTAGGAGATGTGAGTCCTCCAGGATTGTTTTTTAAAAATTATTTGTTCATTTTAAATTCTTGGCTGTTTGAGGTACTTTGAGATTCCTTATGAATTTTAGCATGTTTTTTCTATTTCTGCAAAAACCACCACTGGGATTTCAATAGAGTTTGTATTGAATGTGTTGATAGCTTTGGGTAGTATTAACATTTTATCAATATTAATTCTTCTAATCCATGAACATGTGATGTCTTTCTATTTACTTATGTGTTTAATTGCTTTCAGCAGTGTTTTGTAGTTTTCAGGGTATGAGTCTTTCAGTTTCTTGGCTAAGTTTAATTCTAAGTTTATTCTTTTTTTTTTTTTTTTTTTTTTTTTTTTTTTTTTTTTTTTTTTGAGAGGTTTTTGCTATAGGGCACTTGCACTTGCCAGAAAGACAGAGAGAGACAGAGACAGAAAGCGAGAAATCACCTCCCAGGGGGGATGGCCATGCCACAATCCCTTCTCCATTCTCCTCTCAGGATCTTGGGCACACATGCACATGCACCCAGCATGAATTTAAGCCACCGGGTCTGGGAATCAAGCCTTGGTTGACTACATGGGAGTCCAACGACATATCCATTGCACCAAATGCTGGTCCCGAAGTTTACTCTTCTTAATGCTATTTTTAATGGGATGTCTTTTATGATTCTCTTTTTAGAGCATTCATTGTCAGAATATAGAAATGCAACTTATTTTTGTGTGTTGGCTTTGTATCCTGCTACATTGCTTAATTAACTTATTAGTTCTGTTTTATGGTGTAATCTTTAGACTTTTCTATGTGTAAGATGCTATCATCTGCAAGTAGATAATTTTACTTATTCCTTTCTAATTTTATGCCTTTAATCTTTTTCTTTCTTTCTTTTTCTTTTTTTCTTATTGACAAGATACTAAAATTGGCAAGAGAGAAATGACAAGTGACTTACGAAGACCATCCCATCAGGCTAACACCAGACCTTTCAATAGAAACAATACAAGCAAGGAAAGAATGGGAAGACATATTGAAAGTGTTAAGAGAGAACAATTTCACCCAAGATTATTATATCCAGCAAGATTATCCTTCATATGGGAAGAAAAGATTAAAATCTCAGACAAACAAAACCTGAAAGAATTTGCCAACACCAGACCAGCTCTTCAAGAAATTCTGAAGAGAGTCCTGTTCCAGGAAAACTAAAGAATGAACAGCCAGAAATAAGGGAATAAAAGGCAACCAAGACAATGGCCAACTTAAGAGTAGGGACACATTCAGAAATATTGATAATAACATTGAATTTTAATCAATTAAATTCTCTAATCAAGAGACACAGACTGGCTGTATGGATTAAAATAAAAAAACAGAAATTCTCTATCTGTTGCCTACAAGAAATGCATTTTATGGATAAAGACAAACATAGAGTAAAAGTGAAGAACTGGAAAAAAAGTATTCTATGCCAATGGTAACCAAAAAAGAGCTGGAGTTGCGATACTAATTTCTGACAAAATTGGCTTTAAAACAAAAACTGAAGAGACAAAGAAAGGCATTATATTGTAGTAAAAGCGTCAATTGAACAAGAAGATATAACGTTTATAAATATCTATACACCTAACACAGGAACACCCAAATACATGAAGGAAAGACTGTTAGATCTAAAAGGAGAGAAAGACTGCAACATACTAATTGTTGGAGACCTCAACACCCCACTATCTCCTCTGGACAGATCATCTAGATGAAAAATAAGTAAAGAGATAAAGGATCTAAATGATACCATAAATCAAATGGATTTAACAGACATCTTTGGAACTTACCATCCAAAAACCACAAAATACACTTTTTTCTCACCCCCCCCCCCCATGGAAACTTTTCAAAGATTGACCACATGATAGGGCACAAAGGAAGCCTCTACAGATTCAAAGGCATAGAAACTATATCCAGCATCTTCTCTGGCCATGATGGAATTAAACTTGATTTTAATTTCAAGAAATATCCTCAAAAACACACAAATACATGGAAACTAAATAACCTACTCCTGAATGATTTCACAACTACTGAAGAAATTAAGACTGAAATAAAAAGATTCATGGAAGCCAATGACAATGAGGAAATGAGTTTCCATAATCTTTGGGTCACTGCAAAAGCAGTCATAAGAGGGAAGTTCATAGCAATTAGTGCACATAAGAAGATGGAAAGAAGGCAAATGGATCACTTAACATCATGCCTCAGAGAATTGGAAAAGCAAAAGCAAAAAAAATCCCATAACTCCAGGAGAATGGAAATAATAAAGATCCAAACAGAAATAAATGAAATAGAAAATAAACAAACTATACAGAAAATAAATGAAAGTAAAAGCTGGTTCCTTGAAAAGATAAACAAAATCCATACACCACTAGCAAGACTTATGAAGAAGAGAGAAAGGAACCAGGTCAATCAAAATTGCAATGAAGCTGGAACTATAACAACAGACATAATAGAAATACAAAAAACATCATGAGAGGATACTAGGAACAACTATATGCCAACAAACAAGAAAATCTGGATGAGATGGACAAATTCCTGGACACATGTAATCTACCAAGATTGAGCCAGAGGATATAAAAAGTCTGAATTAGGCCCACAACAAGCCAGGAGATTGAATCAGTAATAAATAACCTCCCAACAAAGAAAAGCCCTGGTCTTGATGGCTTCACCTCCGAATTCTACAAAACTTTTAAAAAAGAGTTAATTCCCCTTCTGCTCAAGTTATATCTACATATCGATTGTTGCTTTGGTTAAAACTTATATAGAGCACTCTATTGAATAGAAGTGTCAGTCATGGACATCTTTGCCTATGATCTTACAGGAAAATGTTTATTATTTGCCATTGAATATGATGTTTTGTTGTGGGATTAATGTTGAAGTATTTTCTTCTTAGTGTGTTAAATGTTTTACTCATGAAACACTATTTAATTTTGTCAAATATTTTAAAAATTATTTTTAAATAAAAAAGAGTTTCTCCCCTTCCTTGTTAATGAGCTGTATTACATTGGTAAATTTTCATACATTGAACCATTTTTATATTTAGAAATAAATCCCAGTTGTTTATGGTAAATAATCCTTTTAATATGTGGCTGAACTTGGTTTGCTAGTATTTTGCTGAGGATTTTGTACCAATGTTTGGGAGAACTACTTTTAGTTTTCTTTTCTTGTATTGTCTCTGTCTGGTTTTGGTACAAGGGTAATGCAGGCCTCATATAATGAGTTAGGAAGTTCCCTCTCCTTCAATTTCTCTGAACGGCTTCAGAAGGATTGGTATTAGCTCTTTAAATGTCTGATAAAATTGACCAGTGGAGCCATCAACACATCAGTGCAGGGCTTTTCTTTGTCGGGAGATTTTTTTTTTTAATTACAGATTCAATCTTCTTACAAATTATATGCCTATTCAGATTTTCTATATCTTCATGATTTCATCTTGATAGTTTCTGTGTTTCAGGGACTTTGTCCATTTCATTTAGGTTGGGTAACAGTTCATAATACTCTATCATCTTTTTTTTTTAACTTCTGTAGAATTGATGGTAATATCTCCACTTTCATTTCTGATTTTAGTACTTTAATCTTCTCTCTTTATTTTTTAGTACACAAAAAATACTACTCAAATAGTTTGTCAATTTTGTTTGTCTTTCAATGAACCAAATTTTGGTTTCATTGATTTGCTCTGTTGTTTTTCTATTCTCTGTTTTATTCATCTCTACTCTAATCTTTATTATTTCTTCTCTTCTGTTAGATTTGGGTTTGTTCTTTTTCTAGTTCCTTAAGTTATAAAGTTATAAACTTAGGTAGTTGATTTAAAATCTTTCTTGGTCTTCTTATATACACATTTATGGCTATAAATTCTCTTTTAGTGCTATCTTTGCCATGTCCCATAAGTTTCCATGTGTGTTTTCAATTTTATTTGTCTTTCAATATTTTCCAATTTAATTGTGGTTTTTCATTTGATCTGCTATTTGCTTGAATATATTATTGGATTTCCCCAATTTTGTGAGTTTTCCAGTTTTGAATCTGTAATTGATTTCTAACTTTATCATTGTGACCAGAGAAGATGCTTTGTATTATATTTATCTTTTAAAATCTATTAATAATTAATTTTCAGCTAAACATGTGGTCTATCCAGGAAATGTTCCTATGTTTACCAAAAGAATATGCATGCTACTGCTACTGAGTATTTGTCTGTTAGTTCTAATTAGTTTATTGTGTGAGCAAAATTGAATCACTTTATCTTCTGATGGTAGTTATAATCATTATTTAGAGGGAGATATTAAAGCCTCAATCTATTATTGTAAAAAATTGTCTGTTTAATTCTGTGAGCTTTTGTGTCATGCTTTTTTTGGGTCTATTATTAGGTTCATTAATGTTTATAATTTTTGTATTTTCTTGCTACCTTAAAATTATATTGATATATAATGTTCTTCTTTGTCTCTTATAACATTTTTTGGTTTAAAGTCTGTTTTGTCTGATATTAGTATAACTACTACTCTCTTTTGATTGCTATTTGGACAGGATATCTTTTCCCATCCTTTCACTTTTAATCTATTTGTGTCTCTGAATATAAAGTAAGTGACTTGTGGACAGCAAGCATATAGTTGGAACCTAAGTTTTTATTCATTTGACCAGCGCCTGTGTTTTCACTAGAGAGTTTAATCCATTTACATTTAAAGTAATTCCTAACAAGGAGGCATGTATTTCTGTTATTTTGCTATTTGTTTTAAAAGTGTTTTATAGCTTTTTTGTTCATTTCCTGCATTACTGTCTTAATTTATGATTAGCTGATTTTTTAATGAAGTATTTAAATTTTTTCTTATTTCCTTTTATGTATGTTTTACAGACTTTTTTCTTTGTTGAAATATTTATTCCTTCATATGGCTTTAAATTACTGTCTAGTGTCCTTTCATTTCACTCTGCAGGATTCCCTTAAACATCTCTTGCTGAACAAGTCTAATGATAATAAACTCTCTCAGCTTTATCTGGAAATGTCTTAATTTCTCCCTCAATGTTAAAGGACAGTTTTACCTGATATAGAATTTTTGGTGACATTTTTTTTTTTCTTTTAGCATTTTGAATATGTCAACCCACTACATGGATTTTGCCCTCCAAAGTCTGCTGATACTCTTTATTAAGGATCTCTTTTACGTGACAAGTCAATTCTCTCTTGCTGCTTCAGTATATTTTAGTGTATATCTCTTTAAGTTCATCTTACTTGGAGTTCATTAGCTTCTTGGATATTTGTATTTATGTCTTTTATCAAATTTGGAAAGTTTTCAGTCATTATAACTTCAAATATCCTCTCTTTGCTCTTACACCTTTCATCTTCTGGGTCACCCATAATGTGTGCCTTTGCCAGCGTGGTGGTATCCCACAAGTCTGTTACATTCTGTTCACTTTCCTTCAGTCTTTTTCCTTCCTGTTCCTCATGCTTGATAATTTCCATAATCATGGTTTCAAGTCTGATGATTCTTCTACCTGATTAAATTTTCCTTTGAATCTTTCTTGTGATATTTTTTTTTAATTTCTGGTATTCTTTTTAGCTCCAGAATTTCTTTTTGATTGCCTTTTAGGTTACCTATTTTTTTTAGAATTATTTATTTAATTTTATTAATTATTATTATTGTTTTTTTAATTTGCTATAGGGCATGTGCACTCACCAGAGAGAGACACAGAGAAAGAAAAAGGGAAAGTGAGAAAACAAGCTGCCAGGTCCAGGACTTGAACTGCAGCTGGCCATGTGGGAGTCCAGTGCCTTAATCACCATGCCACCCGTGGCCTGAGCTTACCTATTTCGTTATTGATATTTTTATGTTGTTCATACATCATTTTCTTGACTTTCTCCATGTCCTCTTTTAGCTCGTTAAGCATAGTTAAGGCACCTGTTTTAAATATTTATTTAGTTGATCTATCACGAAGTCTTTTTCAGAGACAGTTTCTGTTCATGCATTTATTTTCCTTTCAGTAATACTTTCCTGTCTACTTGTATGCCCTGTGTGTGTGTGTGTGTGTGTGTGTGTGTGTGTGTGTTGCAGGGGGAGGAGGGTAAATTGAATATTCGACAATAATGTGGTAACTCTTAAAACCAGCTTCTTTATTTTATCTAAAATTTGTTGTTTTTTATAATTTTTTGTTGTTGTTTTAGGCTGCCACTCTGCCAAGGATCAGCTTTATGCATAAATGTAAGGTCTTCCCCCAGGTCTTTCTAAGCCTGCACCTTCTCCTGAGCATGCATAGTCACTTTTAATTTTTTTCCATACTTATATTTGCTTTTTAACCTTTAATGTCTGGTTCTAGAAGAAAGAAGAAAGAGGGAAAAGGGGGATGTCAGTTGTTTACAGCCCTTAAAAGTCCCTGGAAATTGCTTTAGCTGGGGGAGGTTTGCAATAATGGGAAGAGGCACTACAAAAATGGCTACCCACCTCTTTGCCTGTAACCTTATGATCAGAAGGAGCAATCAGTAATCAGAACACAGATCATTGATAGTTAAGGGAAATTTTTTTGTTTTTTTTTTTCTTCCCTCACTTGCTCCTGCTAGCTGTGTGTAGTTTGCTCCAGGAACATGTACATGGTTGTCTGCTTCAGGGACTGGGCATAAGGGGAAGTTAGTTATTACTGCGCTTAAAGCTGAAATTGACCAAAATTAACTACAATTTACTGTCTAAGGCTTCTCCAGGAAGTTACAAGCTTTCAAAAAATTCCAGAGTTCCCAAACAATTACATTAGGAAGGCTCTGTAAGTGCCATTTTGTCTGGATGGTAGACAGATTCTTGGTGCTTCCTATACCTTTATCTTCCCAGATCTTCCTTCCCTTTATCTTCCTCTCCCAATTGCTTATATATTAATAGTTGGCTCTTGTATCAGCAGGTTGTGCAACTACAGATTAAATCAACTGCATCTGTACTGAACATGTATAGATATTCTTTTTGTCATTATTAACTAAAAAATTATAATAAAACAACTATTCACATAGCATTTACAGTAAGCTAGGTAATAAAGAGGTTTTTTTTTTCAAAGTTTATTTATTAGTTTATTCCATGAGACAGGGGTGAGAAGAGAGAGAGAGACCCCTAATGATATCCCCTTGCTACAATTTACTCCCAGCCTCATCTCGCTCAGATCATGGGTACATGTGTACACCCAGGGTGTGCTCAGGGAGGTACCAGGACATGAACACAGAGCCTTTCCCATGTGCATCCAAATGTATGACCACTGCACCATGACCTGTCCCTGCTGGAGATGAAAGTATATGGAGGAGGATATGCATAGTTTATTGCATATACTATGCCATATTATACAAGATATTTGAGCATCTGTGAATTTTGGTATCTGTGGGGAGTCCTAAAACCAATTCCCTGCAAGTAACAAGGGATGACTCTATTTCCAAATAAAGTATAAAGTAGTATCATCCGTTAAATGAAAACGGAAAGAGGAGAGGGTATAGGAATTTTAAGAAGAGAGAAGAACAAAAACCATAGCGAATATTTCTGTAAAACTTACTCTATTCTGGGCAGTATGCAATAACTTTACATCTATTTACTCATTTAAGTAGTATAACAACATTTTACATATGAGGAAACGGAAGCACTCTCAGAAAAAATCAGGTAGCTAATAAATGGCATAGCAATTGTCTTAACTGGTTACAGAAACTATGTAAAATAGTAATTTTGGAGAAAGAGAGATACTATGAAAGTCATATAGGATTTCCCCTCATCAATGTTGAGTGCCACTTAAAGTTGTGTTCATGAATTTAAGATGAGATAGGACAGGAAGTACTTTTCTTCAGAATTCCAGTTAGGGAGCAAGCACAGAACAAGCAAACAATTCGGTTTAACTAGGCTTGGCAAGTTCACTAGAGAGAGAAGAAAACAAAGAATTTAATGATATTTGGCAGTGAATGAGTATGAGGCTGCTCAGCCCTAGGTAGGTCAGTGAAAATGTGTAAGAATAATGGAGGGCAGGGAGTGGCCGTAATGCCACCTTTTTCTAAATCAAAGATTGTACAGAGAAAAGTTGAGCTGAAAAGATAAGAAGAGGTACTCAGGTGCTGGAAACTAAAATCTAGAGAAGACGCAGTTATTGGTGATGACAAAGTCAAAAGCATAAAACTCAGTTTGCTCTCTTGTTTCCATTCTTATATCATATAGTCTTCATGATCTAGTCTGGGCTTCTTTAAATAAGCATTGCAGTCTCCCATTTCCATACCTTTGATTGTGTGTATGGGGGAATTTTTTTGTTTCGGCTTGGTTTATTTTTATTTTTTGGTCTTAATTATGTGTTTAACTTTATTAATAGCTGCCAAATAGTTTTCCAAAGTGGCTCTCTTAGCAATATATGAAAGTTGCTTCAAATCCTTGCCGACTCAGTATTTTGGGGAGTATTGTATTATGGTTTTACTTTCCATTTCTCCCTTAAAGAATAGAGACATTGTATGTATATACTGACTGTCTGCACTCTATGATAGAGACTGAAAGACTGGAGAACATGACAATGTTAAAAATTGTAAGGGACACTAGAGACAAAGTGGAAAGAGAGTGTGGGAGGGGAAGAGCGTAGGAAATTGGGGGGTAAATGGGGAGGTAAGACACTTGCGGGACACAGATTAGGTTTATTATCTGTTGACAAGAATGTGATGTGTTGGTCTCAACTGTGCTGGACTGAGGTGTATATCATGCTGGGTAAAGTCTCTTCACAATCTAAATGATGTATAGTGATTCAATGTATGAATAAAAAAAGTAAATGTTGGTAGAAAAAATAAATATGACATGGGAAAAAAAGAATGGTGTACTTTTTGTGTGCATAGTAATTAATGTAACTTTTTTGGGGGAGGTGTTGTTCGTTTTGTTTTGTTTTTGTAATTCCATGTTTACTTGCCTTTCAGATCATCATGTTAGCCACACTCAGGGTTCACACCACGCAGGAGAGATTAGATGTGTGGTTATCAGTCTGCCATGAGAGAATTACAACAAATTACAAATTCTATTTGTAATTTTCAATCCTTCCTGCCCCCTGTCCCCCCCCAAATTGTACATGAATTTGCAGATATATTAACATATAAATAATAATAACTATATTTTTTTCAACAGAGAACTTTACATTTATTTTTTGTCTGTTAAGTGTTTCTTCACTTTGCACCTCACACCCATCCTCTACCACCCACTCTCTACAATCTCTCCTTTCCCTTACAGTCTCTGGCATCTTCACTTATCCTCTGTACTATCACATTTTCAGATCTTTCCATTTCTTCTTTTTTTTTTTTTTTTTTTTTTTTTTTTTTGAGAGGTTTTTGCTACACGGCGCGTGCACTTGCCAGACAGACAGAGAGAGACAGAGAGACAGAAAGCGAGAAAACACCCCCCCAGGGGGGATGGCCACGCCGCAATCCCTTCTCCTTCATTCTCCTCTTGGGATCTTGGGCATGCACACACACGCGCCCGGCTTGAGTTTTAAGCCACCAGGTCCAGGACACGAACCACGGTCGACTACATGGGAGTCCAGCGACATAGCCATTATGCTAACTGCTGGTCCCTCAGATCTTTCCATTTCTGACATAGAGTGCAAACATTCATTGCATATTGAGTTTATATCTTTGAAAATCTGGCTCACTTTGCTCAATATTAAGTCTTCTATGAACATCCACTTTGAGTCAAATGATAGGATCTCATTGTTTCTATGGCTGAATAATATTCCATAGTACATATGTGCCACAATTTTTCAACCCAGTCACCAGTTTTTGAAAACAGGTTGATTTGATATTTAGCAATTGTGACCTGCAATAAATATCAAAGTACAAATGTCTTTCTGTTTTCCTGTTCTTAGGATAAATGCCAAGGAGTGGGGTTACTGGGTCATATGTGTAGGTTGTTGAGGAACCTCTATTTGTCTTCCACAAAGTTTATGCTAATTTACAAACCTATCAACAGTGTAAGAAGGTTCCCTTTACACCACAGTCTCACTAACACTTGTTTTTCTTTCTCTTTTTCTTTTTCTTTCTCTTTTTCTTCCCCTCTTCCTTCCTTCCTTCCTTCCTTCCTTCCTTCCTTCCTTCCTTCCTTCCTTCTTTCTTTCTTTCTTCCTTTCTTTCTTTCTTTCTTTCTTCCTTTCTTTCTCTTCCTTTCTTTCTCTTCCTTTCTTTCTCTTCCTTCCTTCCTTCCTTCCTTCCTTCCTTCCTTCCTTCCTTCCTTTCTTTCTTTCTTTCTTTCTTTCTTTCTTTTTCTTTCTTTCTTTTTCTTTCTTTTTTCTTTCTTTCTTTCTTCCTTCTTTCTTTCTTCTCCTTCCTTCCTTCCTTCCTTCCTTCCTTCCTTCCTTCCTTCCTTCCTTCCTTTTCTTTCTTTTTTCTCTTTCTTTCTTTCTTTCTTCTTTCTTTTTTTAATAGATTTTTGCTATAGGGCACATGCACTCACCAGAGAGAAAGAGAGAGAAAGATAGACGAAAGTGGGAAATCACCCCTGGCATGGCCATACTGCAATCTCTTTTCCTTCATTTTTCTCTTGGGATTTGGGCATGCATGCATATGCGCCCAGTGTGAGTTCTTTTAAGCTACCAAGTTGACCATGTGGGAATCCAGTGACATAACTATTTAGCCATCTGCTGGCCCTCTGTCTTTCTTTCTTTCTTTTTTTTTTAATCCTAGCCAGTCTAACTGGGGTCAAATGGCATCTCATTGCAGTTTAATTTGCATTTATTTCTCTCATAACAAGAGACTTTGATTTTTTTTTTTTCAGATGCCTTTTGGCAATTTGTACATCTTCCTTGGGAAGTTGCCTATTTAATTCACTTGCCCACTTTTTAACTAGTCATTTTTTAATTCATTTGCCCATTTTTTAACTAGTCATTTTTTTATATTCTGTATCAATCTCTTGTCTAAAGAATAGTTTGCAAATATTTTCTCCCATTCTTCGGGTTGTCTTTTCACTGTAACTGATATTTTCTTTGCTGTGAGGAAGCTCTTTAGCTTGATGTAATTCCACTTGTCTATTTTGGGCATTATTGTCTGTGCATTAGGAGTTTTAGTTAAGGAATCTTTGCCTATTTCAATGTCTTCAAGAATTTCTTCTTTCTACTTGTAGTTTTATAGGTTGAGGCTATGCATTTAAATTAATCCATTTTGAGTTGATTCTTGTTAATGGTGACAGAAATACAGCTTTCTTTTTCTGCAGGTGGATATCCAGTTCTTCCAGCACCATTTGCTAAAAAGACTTTTTTTTTCTCCACTGCATTATCTTGTACCCTTTGTCAAAGATCAGTTGACTATCTGATTTGGAATTCATTTCTGGATTCTCAACTCTATTCCACTGATCTATGAGTCTATTTTTGTGTCAGTACCATACTGTTTAGATTATCACTGCTTTGTAACACATTTTAAAGTTGGATAATGAGATGCTTCCTACTTTGTTCCTTTTGCACAGTATTTTCTTGGTAATATGGGGTCTTTAATGATTCCAGACAATTTTATGATGGTTTAGTCTATTTCTGTGAAGAATATCACCAGTATTTGGATCAGAGGCACACTGAATATGTAAATTAATTTGAGGAGAATTGAGAGTTTAATTATATTGATTCTTCCAGTCCAAGAACACAGGATGTCTTCTCTTCTTTTTGTATCACACTTAATTTCTTTTTTCAGTTTTCTTAGATTTCCTTATGGAGGTCTTTCACCTATTTGGTTAGGTTTATTCATAAATATGTTGTTCACTTTGTGTTTATTGTAAATGGGATTGTTTTCATTAAATCTCTCAATCTGTTTATTGTTGGTGTTTAAAAATGCTATAAATTTTGTATGTTGATTTTGTATCTTGGTACCTTACTGAATGCATTCATCACCTCTAGGAGTTTCTTTGTGGATTCATTTGGATTTTCTTTTTATATAATAATATTATCTGCAAATAGGGATAGTTTACCTTCTTCTTTTTCTATCTGGATGACTTTTATTTTATTTCTTATCTGATTGCATTGGTAGGACTTCCAGCACTATGTTGAAAAGAGTGAAGAAAGTGGGCAGCCTTGTGTTGCCCCAGTTTTATATGAGAAATGTTTCAGTTTTTCTTTATTCACCATGATTTTAGCAATGGGTCCCTTCCATCCCTTTGTTGTGGAGGAATGTCCCTTCTAGTCCTATTTTGCTGAGGGTCTTAGTCCTGAAGGAATGTTATATTTTATCAAATACTTTTTCTGTATCTATAGATATGATCATACAATATTTATCTTTTTGTTAATGTAATGCATTATATTTATAGTTCTGCATATGTTGAATCATCCTTGTACCATGGGATAAAGCTGACCTGGTCATGTTGTTCAATCTTAATGTACTGTTGGACTTGATTTGTTAGTATCTTTTTGGAATTTTTTGCGTCAGTATTAATCAGGGATATTGGTCTGTAGTTTTATTGCTTTTAGTACTGTTATTATTATGTTCTTGTCTGGTTTGGGTTTCAAGCTTATGGAGGCTTCATAGTTTAAGAGGGTTCCCCCCATTTTTTTTGAATCTTTAAAAATAATTTGAGGAGAATTGGACCTAGCTCTTCTTTAAAAGTTTTGTAGAATTTAGAAGTGAAGGCATCTGGACCTGAGGTTGTTTTTTTGTTGGAAGGCTAGTAATTACTGATGCAATTTCATCACTTGTTATTGGTCTATTCAGGTCAGGAGTTATTTCCCTTTCCTTATGGAACTATAAGTTCCATCGTTCTTATGGAACTATGTGTAATCTTCATATAGTCTTTGCTAAATATTTCCTTTAAATGAGAAGTTTGTTCTTTTGTCTTAGTTACTCTACTAAATTTTAAGTACTTTTGGACAAGGGCCATAATACCATAGCCTGGTATTTTGATTCAGACTTGACCTAGTGCCTCTTTTTAAGTAGGACAGAAAAATACAGATTCTAATTTCTTTCTTTCTTTTTCTTTTCTTTTTGGAGAGAGATTTTTGCTATAGGGCACCTGCACTCACTGGAGAGACAGAGACAGAAAACAAGAAATCACAACTACCCCCCCCCCCCCCAAGGAGAGATGGTCATGCCACAATCCCTTTACCTCCATTCTTTTTCTCAGGAATTTGGGCACACATGCACATGTGCCCAGTGTGAGTTTGGAGCCACTGTGTCAGGGACTTGAACTGTGGTTGACTACATGGGAGTCTAGTGACATAACCATTATGACATCTGCTAGTCCCAGATTCTAATTTCTTAAGTATAGAAAATTCGTAGCAGGTAGTTGGTAAAATCTCTTCAACTTGATTAATAACTAGACATTAGGAGAATTGTTTTATATTTTTTTAGATTGGGTTAGTACTCATAGAAGAGTATCTTTAAAAAGTTTAAGAAAAATGTGTACTATGAAAAAAATATGCATGGTCTCAAAATATTCTTAACAAAATAAATTCACACTTTAATTGAACTTTTCATCAAACTTCCTGAAGTATCCTCATATATCTATGAACCAGCATTCTAGCAAATCTTTTCTCTCTTCTTCATGAGGTTAATAGTTCAGCCCAGTCTAGTTCTTCCTTACAGATCCTAAGAGTGACACATATTAGCATATTAGTGTTAATAAAATAATTATATAAGTAAAATAACATCATTTTAATTTAATAAATAATAATGTTAAAACCCAAATAATGATTTTAAAGTCCATATTATGCTCAAACAGTATTTTAAGTACTTTATGCATTTAATCCTCATAATGATGCTTAGAAGTGGGTGTCATTATTCCCATTATATAGAAGAAGAGAACTGCAATTTAGAGGGGTTAAACAATTATCTAAAGTCATAAAGAGAGTTGGCAGCAGAGCTAACAATCAATAAAATTCAAATAATGCTCTTAGCCAGTGTTTTAATTTTTTCACTATGACACATAGTAAGAAATACTATTGGTTGTTCAGAAAAGTCATGATGTATTTTTCTGTGTTTTACTATGCCAAAATACATCTTGATTTTTCCAACAACCTAATATATTATGTGGCCCATGATAAATGCAAACGTACACATATCAAAGGAAAGTTTCATAAACTAATACTTAGCTTTACTATATGCAAACTATTTTGCTATTTTATTCTATTGTATTTATTTAGTTAAAAGCATTGGATGAAACTTCCTAAAATGATTTTATGACTTATATTTGGATTGTGATTCACAGGCTGAAAAAAAACTACCCTACCCAATGCATTTTTCTACTGAGACAGACGAATGATGCACAATCCTTTTGTGTTTTTGTTTGTTTTGGAGAGGTTTTTGCTATAGGGCACATGTGTTTGCCAGAAAGACAGAGACAGAGAAACAGCGAGAAATCATCCCCCAGAAGGAAGGAATGGCCACATCTCAATCCCTTTTCCTCCATTCTCCTCTCGGGATCTTGGGCATGCATACACACGTGCCCAGCGTGAGTTGAAGCCACCGGGTCCGGGACTCGAACTGCAGTCGACCACATGGGAGTCCAGTGACACAGCCATTACAACTGCTGGTCCCATAGCACAATCCTTTTCCAGTCCTCCAAAAACATTTGTTCAAGTTTCATTTCTTTAGGAAAGGAGGATTCTTACTGGTATACATGGGAAACAACATGCACGGAAGCTGCTGTTTAATTACACAGTGCTGAGCATAAGTTAAATGACATATTCCCTTCTGAGCCACAAGTAACCCAGCTACAGAATTGCTGGAGGGTTAGTTAAGACAATTCTAATTGAAAAAGAAATATAATTAAGTTCAGAGAAGTCAACTGTCTCTAAGGCAAATTGCTCCTCTATCAAAGGATCTTTTCTCATTTATATCACACTGACTGAATTCAGTTTATCTCATTCTTGCCTTCATTTAGTTACTAACTTACCAACCCATTTATTTGGAAAAGATTCATTAAAAGTGAAAGTTAAGCACTGTTTCATTTTCTTCACAATGAACCCTGCCTTCTGAAAATTCAGTGTCATTGAGCCTAAGGAGGAAAATGTCCTAGCCACTGTGGGAGGACAAAGGCAGAAGGTAATTCACTGTGCCTGAAGGGAAAAGGGTCAGGGAAGACATCAAAGAGAGGATCACACTGGGACTGAGTCTTCCCCCACACACGCACACACAATTTATAAATATATTATTTGATCTTAGCTTTTCTTAGATTGGTTTGTTTTGCTTAAAATAAAATTTAAAGTATTTAAAATGACATCAAATTAAAAAAAGAACACATTTAATTTTATAAACAGAACTGAGTCTTGATGGGTGATAAGGATTTTCCATGGAGGGAGGAACTGGAGAAGACAGGAGTGGAGTGAGGGGGCTGCAGGGGAGTAGAAAAAGGCATGTAGTTGGACAGACATAATTTGGTCAATAGCATACATGCACAGGGAATAAACAGTGCTTGCAGGACATTGATGGGACACTAGGCAGGGAAAGTAGATAGGAACTGATTATCAAGATTTTCATGAGGGACCAGCAGTTAGTGTAATGGCTATGTCACTGGACTCGCATGTAGTCAACTGTGGTTCAAGTCCTGGATGCGGTGGCTTAAACTCACGCAGGGCACATGTGCCTGTGTGCCCAAGATCCTGAGAGGAGAATGGAGGAGAAGGGATTGAGGTGTGGCCATCCCCCTGGGGGGGGGTGATTTCTCACTTTCTATCTCTGTCTCTCTATGTCTTTCTGGCAAGTGCACATGCCCTATAGCAAAAATCTCTCCAAAAAAAAAGAAAAAAAGAAGATTTTCATGCCATGAAATGAGTTTGGACTTTAACCTTTATATGACAGGTAGCTAGGCAAGACTGTTTGGCAGTAGAATAACCCAGACAGTGTTGTATTTAGGTCTTGGCATTGGGTAGAAGTGGTGATGAAGTGGGGTGAGCAATACTGTAATTGGAGTGATGATGAGGGCAAATTTGAGAGCTATATAGACAGGAGAGGGGACAGGAGTTAGTAGCCATTAGTGTGGGCAATGGCACCCAGAGTCTGCTTTAGGAGGGGGCAAGCAGATGGTAGTGCGATTTACCAAGATACGAGCTGCAGGAAAATGAGTATGTATGGTAGATAGGCCAGTAGGTTCTATTTTAGAGAGGTTGCACTTGAGCCACCAAGACACCTCCAGGTATGATATATGGCAGGCAAGCAGAAATACTACTCTGGAGCTCAAAGACAAGGTTAGTTACAGGTAAAGATTTGAAAGTGATAAGTTCCAGTTGAAGCATTAGGCATAAGTGTGTGTGAGTGTGAGTGTGTGTGTGTGTATGTGCGTGTGTTCAGTTAAAAACAAGAGGCTAAATTAGGCAGAGCCTACTAATTGTTAAGAGTTGGACTAAAGAGAGAGAACATATTACCAAAAATAAAATAAAATAGATCTTCACACAAAATACCTGAATGGTGGGATGAGAACTGGGAACGATTGCCGTTATAAATACCGCAAAGGGAAGAGCAAGGAATTTTCCACAGTGTCAAATCACAGAGAGAAAGCCTGGAAAGTTCCAGGGTCTTAGGGCAAGTTTGGGTCTAGAGCAAGAATAGAGAGGTGGGGAGGAATGGGCACAAACACTGAGGTTATGGGAAAGGCCGCAGAGGAAATGGGAATGATCACAGGAAATGAGATACGCAGTGGATTTGCAACATATGGGAGAGCAGCAGGGGAGGAGCCCTGCGGACTGCATCACTTCATGATTAAGGGGAGACACGGTGACAGCTTCATTTATTCTACTAATATTGATTGAGCACCCTCTCTGTTTTCAGCATTTGTCTACGTCCATTGGATATGTTTGTGAACAAAATAAGAGGTGTATGTCTCTTTACATGCTCAGATGAACTGGGACTGGATCTTAATTCCACCACTTTTTCTTGTATGGCCTTAAAAAATTATTTAGTCTAAGTTAGCCTAGGTTCACTCATCTATGAAATGGTGTGATATTATTGTATGACTCCTTGTAGATATTGTCTAATAGCATCTGTCATAGTAATAGTGATAATGTAGCCATGACAATGGGGAGTTGTGAGAACCAGAAAAAGACCTTAAGCCCCTTGGCCCTGCACATGGCCCTAATTACCTTTCAGTAAATGTAAAGGATGTTAAGTAGACTGTGGGCCACTTTTTCCGGAGACTTGCCTACAATGGTGAAGAGAGCTGATTGATTGTAGCCAAAAGTGGGTCCACATAAGGGAGGTCATTTCTCAGGATTGAGGTAGTCTGACTTTAGCATCACATCAGCCAACCTGAGTGTTGCTTCTATGATCACCCTCTTCCATCAGACACAGGTACACCATGCTAAGGTTGATGGGTGTGCTTGCTGTCCACGTTAGGCTGCAGGGGTTTCTGCCTCTCTTCTTGCTTTATTGACTCTGAGCTTGGGTTTGTCCACTCTAACTTTAGGTTTAACCATTCTAAACCACTGGCATGATAAAACTAACTGTGCCTGCCATGATGTGAGCCACTCTTAGGAGTCAGTGAAGGCAGAAAGGAAAAAGAGAATATCACAACATATCCCAACAAACCACACACTTATTCCATCCAGTGAGCCCTGCACTGGCTGTTCCTCCCACCTAGAACACTCTTCCCAAGATATCTTCATGGTTCACGCCTGCTCCGCTCATGGGGAACCCTCTCAGGAGGCCGTTTTCTCACTCACCCTGGTCTCTCTCCACTGTTCCCTCTTCACTTTTTTTTTTTTATAACAGTCATTACTGTTCAGCACATTTAGTATTTTACATATTTGATTATTGACTCACCATATTGTAAGCTCCACTAGGGAAAGGGTAAAAATTCCAACAAATGTTAGATCCGATCACTGCTGTATCTTTAATCACAAGAATTTACCTGGCATATTGAAGATGCTCAGATATTATTTACGGAAAGGAAGAAAAGGAGGAGATAGGAAAGGAAAATGAAAACATAAAGAAATGCAAAGTGGGGCCAGTGAGTGGCATAGTGGTTAAAGCACTGGACTCCCACATGGTCAACTGCAGTTTGAGTCCTGGACTCAGCAACTTGAAACTCACGCAGGTCATGTGTGCATGCGTGCCCAAAATCCCAAGAGGAGAATGGAGGAGAAGAGACTGTAGTGTGGCCATCAGCTCTTGGGTGATAGTTTCTTACTTTCTCTCTATGTCTCTAGTGAGCACCCACACCCTACAGCAAAAAATCTCTCTTTAAAATAAAAAGAAAGAAAAGAAAGAAAAGAAAAAAGAAAAGAATTGCAAAACCACATTTTTGCTTGATATCTTCCTGTGTACCAAGGAAGGCATCATTTCACCAGGCACCCCGTGCAGGGCTGCTCTTGCCCAGAGTACAGAGGAGTGGGAGTAAGGGGCTATAAGCACCCTCCAGTCTTGAGACCAGACAGAAAAACAGGTGGCAGAGAGAGATCTGGGCATCAGAAGAAGAGAGCCTACATAGAGAGGGGGACTGGAAAAGGCTTCAAGAAGAAGGTGACCTTAAGACAGCGTTGTATGGGGTAATGGGAGTATAAATGGGAGTACCCTCACGAATGCAGGGAAGTGTGGGGTGTAACTGAAGAATACTAATTAAAACAAGGGGGCTTTGATGCAAGGTGTGCAAGGGAACACTGGACAAGGCAGCTCAAACTGAGACATACCGTATGTCAGGGGATGTGTTTACATGCATTAAGAGACAGCGGGGAGCTATAGGTGGCTTAGGGTTGTGTTATGCTGTCAGGGGTCTTCTGAGCAGATTTGAAGACCAGATGGGTGTGAGGAGCTCTGAGAGGAGAGGATTGTTCAAGACTCCACACTCCACGGCTAGTGTCCCTGAGAGGGATGAGAAGGCCTGACCCAGACTAAGAGGGAGTGTTCAGACATCTTAGAGTAGGTTTGGTTCATTCTGGCGTGAGGAAGTAGGGGAGAGTCAAAGTTGACCCAGGCTTCGAGTCTGAATGCTCAGAAGAAGAGAAATGGCATATAAAAGGGAGGAATGCTACAAAGGTAAAGGGGATGTCTTGGCTAGTTTATCCCCACCCCTGCCTTTTAAAGAAGCCCTAGGTCTAAGATACCAAAGTAATCAGTCATCCCATTTGGCCCATTTTTTCTATGATCTTGTAACAGGCCTGGGACATAGAGCTACACAAAATAAGCTCTTCGTTAACAAACTAACGACAAAACGTGAATCCAGAAGTCAGAAGATTTTATCACTCTCCTTGAATTCTGACTTGACTTGGTCAAGGCCCTGAACCAGCGGATACCTCGCTTTCTCCTTTCTGATGGAATTGAGTAATGGTACTTTTCACTGACCTGCTCTGCAGCATGAAAGGCTAATGACAAGGTTTGTTATCTGCATTGAACTCCTGGCCTAAGAGGGACTGTGGTGAAAACACGGTTGGTCTGTCTATAGAAAGGGATTATTATGTTAGGAGTGTTATTAACATCCTGCCGTGCTGTTCCTAGGTGAGACCGAAGTGGGGGTGGGGTTATCTCAGGATCAGGCAGATTCCAGCTAATGGAATTACACTCTCCCTATGAGTGTTCCTGTTTCTTTCCTTTTGCACCCCTCCCATCCTGCTGTTGGCCCACTGTGGTTCTGTTCTGTTCCCATGCAGACACTTCCCCCCTGCCAGGCTCTCTCTGGGAAGGAGGTACATTTGTGAGAGGAGAGAAAGGGCACTAAATGAGTCCAAGAGACACAGGATGTGACACCCTGGGATGCTGGGAAACTGCAGGGGCTGGAGCAAGTCAAGGTTATTATTTGTCCTTTTCCTACCATCCAAACATGAGGCTACCTGTGGCATCTAAATTGCAAAAGCTATGTTTTGAATCTGCATTGGGCCTATTGCCTTTGGGTAATTGAGAAAAGAACAGAGAATTATTATGGGTTGAATGCCGCCTGCAGGGACCCAGGCCCCATGCGAATGTGGCTGCCGCTGTGAGGTGCAAATTCATGGTACAGTAACCACTACCTTCTCACAGGACGTAAGCAAGCACAGTTTTTCCCCCTCTGCTAGAGCAGACAAAAGACTAGAAATATTTTATGATCCTTCATCTAAAATCCAGAGCTCTGATCTAACTGGCGGAGTAGCTGAAGAAGCTAACTGAAGGAGAGCGGCAGTCCAGGCTTCACAGGGGGGAACCTAGTGTGAGAGGCACCTTTCTGAAGCCTCAACATGGTTAGCTGAACCTGCAGGCCCACGGTATGGCTCTCTCTGTTTCCCTGAGTCCATACTCCAAGGATGGAAAATTGGACAGGAAGAGCTGGGTTGGCCTTCCAAAGGCAGGCCAGGAGGGGTGACAGCCCAACTGACAAGGATGGCATTCCATGCGGTCATGGTGTCTGATCCTCCCACTTGAAGAACTCCTGTCATCTTCCTTTCCAGGGCTTCTTATGCCAGGGAGATGAGGAGAAGGCTGAAGCGGGTTAAAGAAAAATATTAAAAGGGAGAGAAGTGTTGGCATTAAAATTAGACACCTGAAGTTCTGCCATTCACTTTCACATGAAGGAAGATTGGGCTTTCTATTTTCATTTTGTTACTGGGAGGACGACTTAACCATAGGGAAGGGTGTGTGTCTGTCTCTATACTTGGTTTTATTCTACCTTTTCTTCTCCAAATCCTCACAAAATTGCACAGGGAAACAGTCAGTCTTCTTTCCAAACTCTCTCGAGCAGGTCTCTGTCCCCAGGTGAGTTGCTGTTGTTGCCTTCCTTCCTTCTCAGTTGCATTTGCCATCTTTTCTTTGACTCATGCATCTCTGACCTTGAAGGTGAAAGCCACCATGGCTCAGAGCCACAGAAGGGACTGCAGGGCACAGGAGTGGCACTAGGTGCTCCAGGGACTCTATCCTTTTGTTAATAAGTGCCTGAGAGTTTGGCAGTCAATATGGCATGAAAGGTATAAGGTTCCCACAGCTGGGCCAGAGAGAGTTATATGAATCCCCTTGTAGCAGCCTCAAGGCTCCTTCATTAATTTTTCTTGGCTGCTTAAATAGGCATAGCAGTGAGTTATGGAACAATTTGGGACAGAGGGGATCACCACCTCACAGACTCTAGGATGGGGCAGAGATTAGAGCCTGATATATCATGAGATTAAGGCAAGGCATGTCTCAGCCAAGAGTCTGGTACCTGTTCCCATCTCTAGGGAAACATCTGTATCCGTTGGCTCAGCAGGATGGCTGGAGAGGGACCTGCTACAATCAAGGGCTCTAGTATGGGCTCAGCTCAGTAGAGCAGCTGGAATGTGGTGGATGTGCAACTCTTCCATGAGTCTTTCTCAGTGCCATCAGGTTTCAGCATCACGATGCCCTTATGGTAAGGTCAAGAGAGCCAAAGCAAGTTGGGCAGGTTCATGCAGTTCACTCCATGCTGGCAAATGTTTAGGAAGAATCTGCCAAGTTGCCTTCTTCACATGAAGGTTTTGTAATAGTGACTAAATGACAGTCATAAAGAAGGATATGCATCTGTCTCTATATTTGATTTTATTTTACCTTCATTTCTGTCACATCATCCTCATCACCTTATGTTCAATTTTATTTTTATGAATTTCTGCAATGATCCATGCCAATCATCATGAGCATAGCACAGTGTAATAAGCATAGCACAGGTAGACCTGGGTCTACCTCTTACTCATTGCATGACCTGGGGAAAGTGGACCCCTGCTGTCATTTTCTCATCTGTGACATTCTGATAATGTATTTTGCTTACCTACATGGCAGGGATGTGGTGGAACACAAAAGACAATTGTATGGAAGTAGCTTCTCTTCCTAAGTCATTCATCCCTTTCTGCCCCCTCATTCCAGAGTTCTCTCTTTCTCTATATCTATCTATCTATCTATCTATCATCTATCTATCTATATCTATCTATCTACCATCTATCTATCTATATGGAGAGAGAAAAGGAAAAGAAAGAGAGGGGGGGAAGAGAGGAAGATTCTTTTGTGTGTTGTTGTTATTTACTCATTCATTTATTTTAATTTGAGAGATTTTGAACCGTGCCCATAGTGTCCAGCGCCTTAACCACCACACCACCTGCTGTGTATAGGGTGTGTGTTCTTGCTGGACAGACACAGAGAGATGGAGAGACAGAAAGTGAGAGATCAACCTCCCAGAAAGGATGGCCACACCACAATCCCTTCTCCTCTATTCTTCTCTTGGGATCTTGGGCACGCACGCACATGTACACAGTGTGAGTTCTCAAGCCTCCAGGGCTGGGACTCATGCAGTCAGCCATGTGGGAGTCCAGTGGTACAATTATTATGCCATCTGTTGGACCAATAGAGAAAGGGAGATTCTTAACAGGGTCTTGCAGTTGGCATCCTCTGCCCCAGGCTCCCACGTAGCTAGGCTTACAGGCTACCAGGCTTGGCCTGTTCAGGTTGGTCTGAGACCCAAACCTCGGCCTCCCACATGGCCCAGCTGTGCACAGTGGCACCCTCCCCTTGCCTCACCACAGCTGGGCCTCTATACACTTACTTAAGTTCAGGTGTGGCTTTCATAATTTGTGCAGAAGAAGTATCCTTCAAAATGAGTCTGTCTAGAGAGTACCCTCTTCTCTGAAGTGGAGTTAATGTATCCAAACCAGACTCGTTCTTGAACCCCTACACTGGCGCTCTGCTTCCTGGGATGAGTAATTGAACCTAAATCCTCAAGAGTGTGTGGGATCAAGTATAGTGGATATATAGTCTCCTACCTGGTATTCAAACCCAAGGTTTGTTAGGGCCATATACAACTCTCTTAGACTCTGCCCACAGTAGATCTAACATGAACATTCCTTGAAGGCAGGTTTGTTTTGCAAACCGCTGATCTCCAACTCCTAGAGCAATGTCTGGCACATAGTAAACATGCAATATGTATTTGAATAAATAAATGACAATAAATAGAAAGTGTTGCCCAAGAATCTTTACATAGACCTGGTACCAGAACCATCTCCATAGTCCCCACCCAACCTTTGTGATTATTAACTTGAAACAGACCATATTTATTGTCCAGTAAGTTTATCCCAAGGAACAGAGACACAGGCTAGTCTGTGGCATAATGGTTGAGGGGATCCCCCATGGCCAACCACCAGTCGAGTCCCAGACCCAGTGGCTCGAGAAACCTGTTTTCTTCATATGAATGTTTTGTAATAGTGACTAATACATGTGCATATGTGCCCAAAATCCTGAAAGGAGGTAGAGATTGAGAAGAAGGAATTGTGGCATGACCATGTCCCATGGGGGAAGGGCGCAGCCCCACTTTCTCTCTCTCTCTCTGTTCACCTGCTCTTTCTCTCCCTGTCTCTCTCTGGCAAGTGTACACACCCTCTGGCAAATTTAAAAAAGAAAAAAAGACACACAGACAAAATAAAACTTGGTCTCTCCCTCACTGCCACCACAATCACCAGAGTAAACATAAGACATGTAAGCATCTATTTGTATAAATCACATTATTATTAAATAAGTAATGTGGAAAATAAATTATAAATGTCATATTATGTAACTAATCTTATGTAAATATAATCCTCTATATAAAGTTGTCAGGAAATTATGTCTCCTCATTATATGCAGGTTGCAAACTAATTAACTTGAACCACCATTGTGACATAGCAGTGGAAGTAAAGCAAGGCCCAGCATTGATTGTCACAGAATCAATAAGCTTGCAACTCCTGGAACCGCCTCTTAACCACATCATGAACTGGGATGGATACACTTATTCCTATCACACTTAAGAGATCTACGTTCCAGAAATACAGTGTCTGTTAGTTGTCAAAAAGAGAAACCTGTGCAAAATTTTTCTCCATTCTGTCTTTGTGATCTGGCAGCAGGGTTATGGAGTGCTCAGGGGACAGAAAGTTGGTCAAATTCAATGCCCTGCAAGGCTGGCCCACATGGGAAGGCTCCGGGTTTGCATCTGGAGACTTCCCCGGGTATGCCGAGCACAGGAGTGCCCATGATCCTGGGCTGGCTGAGGCTGGGGTGGATCATGTGTCAGGCCTTGTTAGGGTTGCTGTCTGTCTCCTGCTCAGGAAAAAACTAGATTAAAAAGAAAAAGTGTTCAATGCTGAAAACAAGTTTTTCAGGTAAACCAGTGTAGAAAACAGACCAGCAATAAGGGAAAATTAACACAAAGAATTGTTTAGGGGTTAACTGTTTACTACTAGGGTGAAAAAGCTCTCTGGGATAGAAACAGCAACTGCAGAGAATGGCTTCCATCCCTGGGACTGAGGGAAAGCAAAAAGAAAGCGGATGAACGCTGAAGACGAGCCTAGCCAGGCTGAGATTCAAGACTGCAGCCAGGGCCTCTGAAAAAACCTGCCGGAAGCTCTCCTGGGACATGGAAACTACCCACCAGTATGAGGAAGACTTCAGGGTCCGCTGCACAAGAAGAGCTGCACAAAATACAAGGAAACACGCTTCCTCCGCCCGTCTCACTTCTCCTTCCAGCGCCCCCTACTGGTAGACCCTAACTTGGCGTGGTTGGCCACTAAGAAACAGGGCTTTCAGGTACCAGGTCCCTGTGTCACAAAGTAGGGCAAGCAAGACACATTTGGAACTTGGAAGCCAAAAACAATAACTGGCACACCTTCAAAGGACATAATGGGGTGAAAAATATTTCTAGAATTGATATATTCTGATTATGAAGCCTCTCGGTGTTCAGCCGGCTGTAGAAATTAGCTCTCTTTTCCCATTTCCTGTCCTGATTCTATTTGCTGACATTAAATGAGACCACTTGTTCCCAACCCTGCTCCACATTAGCATCAGCCAATGAATTGGTACTGCATACTACATATTTAGCATCTCCGTTGTTCAAATCTCCTCAGGTGATTCTAACATGCAGCGAGGGGTGAAAACCCAGACAGTGGCAAGAAGTAAGGCTACCACAAAAACAATACAGAGGTGGGGTCAGCAGGTGGTGTGGTGGTTAAGGCGCTGGTCTCCCACATGGCTAATGGCCTTTCAATGTCTGGACACTCATGCCAGGCACATGTGCGTGCATGCCCAAAATCCCAAGAGGAGACTGGAAGAGAAGGGATTGCGGTGTGCCCATCACCCCAAGGGATGATTTCTCACTTTCCCTCTCTCTCTCTTTCTGGTGAGCACATGTGCAAAAAAACCCTAAAATAATAATAATATTACAGAAGACTTTGAAATATTCATGGAAAATGGAAATAAAGTAAGAGTTTATTTGGGTGCAAAAATTTTTTGAAACCTATGCGTAGTTGTTTTGCATAATATGCCTTTGCCATGAACTTTTTGAAGACCTCTTTTTTTTGTTTAGGGGCATCGTAGGCCTTTGAATGCTAACAGAAAGGTTCTGGAGTCAGATCCTCACCACCTGTGCAACTCTAGGTCAATTAAGTAACTTCAGTCTTCTCCATGAAAGGATGGCTACAAAGGGGAATATACTTTGTTCCAGCATTATTAAAAGAGCAAATGAGATAAAATATATGAAATATTTAGTACAGTGCTGGTAATTATCAAATATTCAATAGATGATATTTGTGGTGACAGAAGTGGTTATTTTTACTTGCAAAGATCATTTTTGCATGTCTTTCTCAGAATGCCTACTCAATCTGACACTTTGAACAAATCTGAATGTTACCGGTCCAAAGGGACAAGATTTGCCAAGATCAGTACCTAAGTATAAGTAACTAGTTATTGAGCATTGGAAAGAGTAAGTTAGGGAGCAGATGGTGGCATAGAGGTAATGCAATACACTGCAATACTGGACCCGTATGGGAAGGGCCTGGGTTCACATCCCAAGAGGTCATTTTGTAAAGTCATTTTGTTTGTCTGTTTTTCATGACAGAGGACATGCACAAAAGGTGGGCACCATCCACAGGGCTCAGTCATGTCATGATCCTCTTCCTCTAGTCCTCCAGTCCACCAGGGTCCTGGGCATGCCTGTGCCTCGTGTGTTTTCAAGCCAGCTGACCAGGCTAAAGATTTGAACCATGGTTGGCATGGGACTTCCAGCTCTGCACTTCAGTATGCCATCAACTGTGCCACAGAGGCTAGACCCATAAACTATTTGACTTAGTGATATGATCTTGGTGTCAAGGATCAGCCACACTAGTTCTGAACAGCTGACATTTCACTTAGTAGCTGTGTAACTTTAAGAAAATGAATGAATCTCTCTAAACCTAAAAAATACTACCTATAAAATGGGGTTATTCAGAGAATTATATGAAATAATGAATGAAAGGGTCTGAAATATATTAGGCATGCTTTACATAGTAGTTTTAGATGTAATTTGAAGGAAAAATATCTTCTCTGATTTTGGGAAGTTTCTTGAAGAAGATAAATAATCATTCTGCTTTGTGTACTGGGATGAAGGAAGGATCTACACAAACAATAATCTCTAAAATTAGTCTAATAATCAATAAACAGTAATCAACACATAATCTCTGAAAGAGACAGAAAAACTTGATATTCAAAATTTTCAAGAGTATGTGCAGTTAAGGGACCAGCATTTAGCATAATGGCTATGTCGCTGGACTCCCATGTAGTCGACTGTGGTTTGAGTCCCAGACCTGGTGGCTTAAAACTCATGGCGGGCATGTGTGCTGTGTGCCCAAGATCTCAAGAGGAGAATGGAGGAGAAGGGATTGTGGCATGGCCATTACCCCAGGGGGTGATTTCTTGCTTTCTGTCTATATCTCTCTGTCTGGCAAGCGAACACGCTCTATAGCAAAAAACCTCTCCAAAACAAACAAACAGACAAAGAGTATGTGCAGTTAAGTGGTACAGCCATGTAGGAGGTCATTTAATGTCACTGGTAAGACAGCCACACCTAGACTGAGAACAGGTAGGAAAACAACAAAAATGGTACTGGAGTCAGTAGGTGGCATGGTGGTTAAGGCACTAGACTCCCATATGGCTGCCTGTAGTTCAAGCCCCAGACCCAGTGGTTTAAAAGTCACATCAGGTGTGTGTCTGTGCATGCCTCAAATCCAAGAGGAGAATGGAGAAGAGGGAATGTTGCATGGCCACCCCCCTTGGAAGATGATTTTTCACTTTCTCTCTGTTTCTCTCTGACTAGTGCACATGCTCTATGGCAAAAACCTAAAACAAAACAAAACAAAATATCAGTGTTGCTTTTGCTCCAAAAGAAGAAATACTATGTCTATGGTTTAAATACAATGTGTAGTATGCAAAACAGTTAAGAATGGGATTGTGTATATGTGTACATTGCGGGCAGGCAGCAAGTTGGGGGGAACTTATTATAGAGTCAAATTCCTCCTGAGGTGAGACAGGAAATGAGAAATAGTAAGGATGGTGCTATATAAAAAAGCAGATATTATTTGGAGAGTTCAGATTCATTTAGAAAAACTGAGCCAGTCAAGCAAAGCCTGATTCCTGCTGGAATTACCCTGTATGACATGGTTTGGGCTCATCAGTTTAGATGTCAATGCCTATAGGATGATACAATTAGTCAACCAGAAAAAATATGCCCCCCTGCTCTAGTGGGCAATCTTAAAGATGATTAGCTGTGAGGGACCAGCTGGTGGTACAGCGTAATGCAGTACTTTAGTCCTGGACCCACACGGGAAGGCCCTGAGTTCGAGTTCTAAGGCCTCGTTGGGTAAGCCAGGTTGATGAGCATGTGGCTGTGATCTGGGCTGGCTGAGTGTAAAGATGGATGATGGTGTGAACAACCTATTGGGGGTGCCGATCCTTCTCACTTTCTTATGGAAGAAATAGAAGAAGATTTGATGTGGAGGGCCAAAGCCCATCTCCGAGTCCTGATGAGGCACTCTGTGATGTTGGGCTGGTTTAAGTCATTCTGATCCTGGGGCACATAACTGGAGAGTCACAGTGTCCAAAGCTTAGCCTGGCAGAGAGGCAGGGACTAATTCTTAGACAAGAAATCATTGTGGATAGGTTTTCCTAATTGGGTGGAGGGACAGAAAATCAAGACTCAAGCCATGGAGGGCAGAAAAAAGAGGTGCACCCTTAGATCAACTCTAAACTGGGAAATGAGTCCAGGATGTATAGCATAATACATAATAATACCCATAAACAACCTCTTCTGGTAGGATTACCTTTTTGGTTTTCCTCTCATGATCATGAGAATAGTCATATTGAATATCCATTTCAAAATTGGAATTTATGTGTAGGCTTTCCTTTGGCTAGACTAAATTTTGAGTATCCATGTGTCATGGTGATATGCAGAACACATAACTGGGTTGTAACAGTAAATTGAGTCTTTCCTGTGTTCCTTCTGCAGCTCCAAATGGAAGGAAACAGAGGTCCAGGAATTCCACAGGTGAGCATCCATGAAGTGAGGTTGACAATGACAACAGACTACAACAGCAGCATAGATTTGAACTGGAAGGAAGAAGGAGTCCCCGTACCCGACCCCTTCCCTCGTGCACTGATAGTGCCAGTGGTTCTCATTCTGGCTGCATAATGAAATAATCTGGGGAGATTTTAGACCACCCTCTGCCCAAGTTGCACTCCAGGAGAACTGAATTAGTATCTTTGATGAATGAGACATAGGCATAAGCATTTAAAAAACATCCAGATGGCAGTGCCAGCAGGTGGCATGGTGGTTAAGGCACTGGACTTCTACATGGCTGGTTGTGGCTCGATCCCTGGACTCAGTGGCTTGAAAATTACACTGAGCACGTGTGTGTGTGTGTGTGTGTGCCCAAAATCCCAAAATAAGAATGGAGGAAAAGGGATTGCATTGTGGTCATCCTCAATGGTGGTGGTGGGGGGCGGTAATTTCTCTCTTTCTCTCTTTACCTCTCTCTGTGTCTCTCTAGAGAGCACATGCACCCTATAGCAAAAACCTTTAAAAAAAAAAAAAAAAAAAGAAAGAAAGAAACAACAAAAACCCAGATGGCTTCAATATGTAACCACAGTTGTGAACTACTGCTCAAGGTCATCTTTATGAGTGGAATAGATTTAGATTTAGATGGTAGAAAGTTGAAGTCCATTAAAGTTTAAGATTTGTTGAAGCCACAAATTATCTCTGCAGTCATATTTTTGTTTTGTTTTATTGACAGACTCTCAATTCTGTCTCAAAACCACTTTCTTCTTTTTTTAAGAGGTTTTTGCTATAGGACACGTGCGCTCTCCAGAAAGAGAGATAGAAAGCAAGAAATCACCTTCCCCACCAGGGGGGATAGCCACGCTGCAATCCCTTCTCCTCCATTCTCCTCTAGGGATCTTGGGCATGCACGCACACACCTCAGGGCGTTTAGCCTCAGGGTCCAGGACTCAAACCGAGGTTGACTACATGGGAGTCCAACAACGTAGCCGTTATGCTATCTGCTGGTCCCTGTCTCAGAATCACTTTTCTGTTGGTCTTTCTCATTCTCTTGGTCATTCTAGGATTCTGCAAGAAGTTGCTTCCAGAGAACAATTTATATTTTTGAAAAGATTGTTTTGTGTCTGTAAAACAATAGGAGACTAGAAATAGTCAAACCAAAAGACCAGGTAGGCTCCACTGTCCATGTGGCATGTGCAGGGAAAGGGTGTCCAGCCAGGACAGGGTGTCCAGCCTCGGAGGCCCATCTTCTGGGACAATGGGTTGATGAGGACATGAACGGGTGCTCCCTCTGCCTTTTATTAGACTGGTCTTTCAGAGATGTGAAGAAACTAGGTGTTCCTAGCCAATTAATTTACCACAGTCCCAAGTGCTACCTGAGGCAGGACAGAATAGAACCTGCCAGTTTCAGGAATTCCTATGCTCAACTTGGCCATTTGAGACTGTTTCGTTGCAGGTCCTATTAAGATGATGAAAGCCTTAACAGTATCTTTGGAATGGGGACTCTCACCAGAATTCAGATACCTTCTCTCGAACTTTCCTTATTTAAAACTAGAGTCAAGATTAGACTGGAAGTCTTATCTCCTCTCCAACCTTTTTTTTTTTATTCAGATTTTCAAAATAAGCCTGTATAACTGTCATATCCGTGTTAAAGCAATTCTATGGCCTTACGCCATTTTCGACTTTAAGAAGATATCCCGGAGGTGAAGAGAATTACTATGTTTAGGGAAAAAAATCTGGCTTTATGTTAGAATTTACCACGTTTGGGAATTAGGGATAAAAAAGAATTTTGCTTGTTTCAGTATAGAGGAAAATATAGGAGGAAGCCTCGGAAAATCTCTGTGAGACACTAGCTCTAAAGTGTCAATATCTTGTCCTCAAAGCAGAGATTAGAAACCCAGGCATCCAGCCTGAACAGCTATGTTAGCTCTCTGTTGCTCTATAGCCAGAAAATGGGGTTCAACTAACATGTCTCTGTGTGCTCCTTTCTGGTGCTAGGATTGTAACAGGAGCACATGGCTCTTAATAGAGTAGCGTTGGAACATGATTTATAATTGCCACTTGAAAAGCTAGATAGCCTATACAATTTTCTTTTTAAAAAAATTATTTAATTTTATTTATCATTATTAATTTTTAATTTGCTACAGGGCATGTGCCAGGGAGAGACACAGAAAGAGAAAGATAAGGAGAGAGAGAAAGTGAGAAAGCTTGCCACCAGGTCCAGGACTTGAACTGTGGTCAACCATGTGAGAGTCTAGCTCCTTAACCACTTCGCTACCTCCCAGCCTTGCTATTTTCTTTTATTAACAGATATAGCTAAGGTGAGATACTACCATTTAATTTGAATAATTTATAAATTGAGGTATAGAAAGAAAAAATCAGCCAGCATCCTTATATAAAGCCAACGACAAAACTGGGTTTGGGTGGGCGGACCCATCTGGGCAAATGCCACAACTCAAAGGACAGGTTGGAGAGTCACATCGAGCCTTCGCTTCTTGTCTAGGCTATGGGAAGAGTGTAGTTGAGTAGTGGCTAGACCTGCATTACCTTCGTTCACCTGGATGGAAGTGTGAGTAGCTAATTCTTATAAATGCACTTTACGTTAGTTAAAATGAGGGCCAGTTTGCTTTCCTGATATCTCCAAGCAATAGAATACATGAAAGAGTTAAAACAATGACCAACTACAGTTGGTACAGAGCTTGAAGCACATGTTAATTATTGAAAAGGGAAAGCAATCACCACATTCCAGCCATGGAAACCTCTATAGGAGAAAATGATCCATTTTTTCAATAAGTCTTAAGAAAAAAAAAAGTTGATGGGTGAACTTACATATTCAAAATAAATTTGAGAAATAATAATCAATTGTGTGGACCTTATTTGACTTAATATAGTGAAAAATAACTAGTAAAGCAGAATTATGTTTGAGACAATTAGAAATTTGAACACGAACTAGATATTTGCTGTCAAAGAATTAATGCCAAATTTCCAAGGAATTACTGCTAAATGTTGATATTATAATGGTATTGTGGTTACACTGAAAAAAGAGGCTTTAGTTTTTAGAGATACATATTGAAATATTTAGAGATGAAATTATACAATTATGGAATTTTTCTTGAAGAGAATATAGGAGGGGGAAGTGAGTAGGGATATAGTTGAAGTAAGACTGGCTTCCTTGAACATTGTCAGAGCTGGGGGATGAATCCAAGGAGGTTCATTATACAATCTTATCTACTTTTGAACAGGATTTAAATGTTCTGTGCTGGGACAAGCCCTATGACCTACTGGTTAATGGAGCCAGATCCCAATGGCTGACTACAGTTCAAACCTTGGCCATAGACACTTGAAAAACACACTATGCATGGGAGCATCTGTGTCCAGGATCCCAACAGGATGGAGAAGGGATTGCGGCGTGACCACACTCCACACTCCAGAGGTGCTTTCTCCCTCTCCTTGCTCCTTCTCTCTCTAGCAAGTGTATTCAACTTCGACAATTCAAAAAAGAAGAAAAATGTTCTGTCCTGAAAGAGAAAGCAGTCAACAGTTATTTTACATGTCCAGAAAAAAATGCATGTCCAAAAAAATCCTTTGGAAACTAAAAAAGTGCTTTAAGGTCGTAATTACTCAATTTCTCCAAGCTCAGAGCAAGAGACTACCATCAGCAGAAACGGATTCCTAACCCTAGTAGATTTGGCTGTCCAAAGAACCCCCTGACAACCAGAAACTAACTGGGAAAGGAGTTTTCCCAGACAGCATGTTTAAGTTTTCCAAAACCATAGTAATAAAAGCGCAAAGACCAAAAAACCACTCTGATTATGATTTTTTTTTTACCCTGATAATTTGTGGTAGGTTTCTTTATTTTTTGAATATAAAGTGACAGAAATAATTTGCCATTAGAAAAGAGAAAGAATCTGTGACTATTTACAGCTTTTATACATCGCAAAGTTTTTCTTGTTTTTATGTTGTCTTTTTTTTTTTTAATTCATTTTAATTTTTGTTCCTGCATCATTTGAACAAGTCCAAACTGGAAATCTATACAGCTCACAAAAAAGCCCTCCACCCAAAAGACCCCCCACCCCCACCCAACCCCAATGTGAAACAAGATAAATCAAAAGAATGAAATCAACTTATTTCTTTTTTTAAGGTAAGTCATTTGCTTATATATATACTTGTAATTATTTTTTTTTCAAGTTCAAACACCAAAATTCAAGAGAGAAAGGAAAAAATAAAAAGACCCAGTCATCTGCCCCCTCCCCCCACTCCAGAATCTCAATTGATCCCTGCATGTCCAAAATAAGAAATATATATTTACAGAAAACAAAATCAAAACAAACAAACAAACAAACAAAAAAGAACTTGGAGGTGGATGGGCTGGGGATCTGAGAGTCAAGAGGAAGGAGAGCCGGCCCTGGGGAGGAGGGTGGGATCTGGGCCTCACAGAGTCGAGGCAAGCCTGAGTCGTCTGTGCTTTCCCTGGGAAGGACACCACTGCTCCAGGAAAGCTGTGACCATTTCCCCTCCACCATGTTACCTCAGGAGGGGTGCGGCTCTGCATGTGCAACCAACCCCACAATGAATCCAAATTGTGTTTGTTTCCATCATCACCCCCTCACACTCACATATACACATGTGCGCGTGCACACACACACAAACAACACACACACACACACACACACGCTTCAGTCATTGTGGCTGTGTGATGATGACACTGCTGGAGCACTGGCTCCTGTCAAGTGGAGGAAGAGAGATTGGCCCTTAGGGACAAGAGCTCATTGCCCTAGTCTGTCCCTTCTCTGATCTCCACTATAATATGCCTCTAGCTCCCTTAAATATTTTCACAAGCATCATGGCTACTCTGAAATGTTAATGCTGGAATGGTCACTGGGTAACAAAGCTCCTGTGAAGATTGCCTCTCCCTGTCGATTTTGCCCCTCATTTCCCACACATTTCCTTAACAATCAAGTCAATTAATCATGGATGGGAGGCAGCTGAAATGGAAAAATCTGAGGCAGAGTCGATGGAAGCCATGTTACTTTCCGCTCATCTGGCTAGATTCCCAGAGGTCAGAAAGCAAAGGAAGGCCGTGACAAAACCATCCTGCTTAACTCTTCCTTCCTAAATATGGATCTGTTTGTTCTCAAGTGCATGAAGTATGGTATAACCCTTTGAGTTGGTCATGATAGTCTTCCAATGCAAGAACTCAAGACATGGCATTAGATGAGCTAGGAGGAACACAACTTAAGCTCTGAGGAAAATGCCAGGCAGGACATGACCAAGCTGAAGGGGAAGCTAAACCAGCAGAAGCAGTGGTTTGATTTCATTCATGTCCTGTTCAAGATTCCATGGAGGTTGGGAGAACTAGACCACCAGAGATGGCTGAACAGTTTGTCTCCTTTCAAATTATGACTTTTAACGGCATAGAACAAAAGAGAATCAGCACTTCCTCTGTGTCAACACATGCTATGTTCCTGAGGCTGGCTCTAGGTTGTTCTTGCTAAACCTCCAAAGCCCTCACGCAGTGGATTTTCCCCCTTGCCTCCCTGGCCCACATTTCTTAGGTTTTAAGCTCTGTCTTCATTCATTCCCTTTCATGTAGACACAAAATCTTTTTCTTCCTACATCCTCTCTGGATCTTCCAAAATTCTCTCTGCCCTTTTAAAGACTTTCAATTATTTCCTTATGCCCATCGTTCCTCTCTACTACAAAAGAAAACATGAAATAAAAATGATCAACCAGAGAAAACTTTCATTTAGCAGAACTGAGTAGAAGCAAAGCTGCTTTCTAATCCTTTTACTTTGATTTTTAAAAAGATGAACAAGGAATAAGGTAAGTAATAACAAAGATTTATGATTTCCGCCAAGGAAACAAACTTATTTGGGAGCCTTTAAAATAGAAAGGACAAGACTTACTGTAAAAATGTGTTCTTTCTAGGGTAGTCAAAATGTGGCCTCAATTCAGGATTAAATTTCCTGACATCTACAAAAATATGCTATGGCTTACCACAAATGGCAGTGGAATTTTTAGTGGAAGTTAAAAAAACAAACATCAGATTTGAAGAAGAGGCACCAGAGTTCTATGTGCCAATGATAAAGCCTTGCCCAAGCACCTGCAGTCTTACCACCTCAGTCTGACAACCACCATCAAGGCCAGCCCCAGAGGCCCATAAGCTTTGCTTAAGACAGTCTTCATGAGAAGTCCTAGACTCCTAGAATATCTCTTACATTCAGACTATCATCCCTGATGACCATGTAAATCTCCCATCTGAGCCCATTTCCTATCCTTTACTCACTCCCAAGGTTCTTCCCAGGAATCCACAGTTCATTACCAGTCACAGCTCTGGCAATTTCTTTTACCTTCTTGTTCTCACTGGGACTTGACTCTTCCTTGAGGACCCTGCAGCCCTGGAAGTGGCAGGCATTTCCTCTCACACATTCCTCATGCCACTAGGCTTGGGGATAGAGCTTTCCCTGTTTCTCATCGCCATTTCCAGGCCTCCTTCCCTCTCTCTTCCTTAACAAACCACACAACAACAACAAAATCCAGTTTCAAAGCACATCTCTCTATACCACCTGTTCCTCTGACTTGAGGTAGTGACTGGAATAGTCTTGACCATTATCCCTCATTTCTATCATAATATATATTCCTTTCATAAAGTCAACATTCTGTTGACTTTGATATCAACATAAACAATTGTTCCCATATCTTGGCCTCTAAGTTCCTTGACCTCAACTCCTTAAATTACCTTCTCTCCACAGTACCTCAGCCTACCAACCCCAAACCAGACTCCAAACCATTTTATTACCAATAACTGCAACCTCTCCATAATCTTATCTTCAACACCCAGGTCTTCCATCAGCTCCTAATTTTTAGATTATACCTTCTCTGACCCTGACTCAGTAATTTGGTGAGTCCAGTCTGCATCTCAATCCCCAACCCCCATTACCATTCATTCCCCTTTATTCCTTGAAAATCCTCACTTTTCTCCTTACCCAGCTTAGATTCCATGACCTCATCATAATCACTACATTGAAGTTCCCTTTACTTGCTACTTTCATTACATTCACCTGGTTAAACCCCAACTCTGCTTAAATACAACTTGTCATTCTTATCTAATAGATGAATGTGACTGAAGAAAAATTTCTTAAATTTCTTTAAACTCAGGACCATAAGAACCTTAAGTAAGTCCTTCGTGCCACCTGGTATGCCTCCAACACTTTATTGTCTTTTCATTCTTCTTGCTGGATGGCTGTGTGACTAATTCTTTTCTTCTCTTCCTTGATCTCTAATAAACATTCCCTAAACTCATTCTTAGCTGGTGAACATCTTCTGCATTTCAGGGAAAAATCGTCAAGGGGAAAGGATGTATTCCCACCATCACATTTACTAATCCACTTGGATCTATGCCCAAATATACTCTCTCTTATTATGGTAAACAACCTGGTTAGGCTCCTCTCACCAATCCATCACGTGTGCATTGGATAACATCCCCTATCAACTCATCAAAGACCTTACTCTAGCAATCGTCCCCTCTGGTCAGCACAAAATAGGCTAGAAAATTTCTCCTATATTAAATAAATAAGTAAATAAAAGCCTCCCTGGACTCCATATCCTCAATTAGCTTCTATTTTTAAGACCTCTTTATAGAAAAACTGCTAAAAGAGTTGTCTATTCATTTTGTCTTCACTTGCTTCCTTCCCAATCTTTCTTGAACCCATTCTCGTCATACTTTTGTTTCCCTCGCTCTGCTGAAACAGCTCCTCTCCAGAACATCAACAGAATGACCTCTGTACTCACTCCTATGTCCAGCTTCATGGCTTCAAAAACCATCCAAATGCCTAGAAATTCTAAATGTGTTTCTTGATATTTCACCTCTTTCCTGGGCTTCAAGGTTGTATATCCAATTGCCTAACTGCCATTTCCTCTTAGATATCTGACAGACATCTTAAACTTACTATAAAGCTTTCCTCCCCAGTCTATTTTACTATCAGGAATCATTAATGGTGATTCTGAACTTTAGCTAAGGCAAAAGTTATAAGTACATTCTTGATTCTTTTTTTTTCTTCATATACTTGATATCTAATTCATCAGCTGTGTCTTACCTACTCTTCAAAATACTTCCAGAATCCAACCACTTCCCATTACCTCCTCTGCTAATTGCATGGCTCAAGTCACTATCATTATCTACCTAGATTATTGCACTAACCCCCAACTGCTCTCTCTGTTTCTTCCATTGCCTACCCTCTCATAGAATGTCCCCAACAAAGCAGTCACAAGCTTCTTTTTAAATGGAAGTCAGATCATATCACTCTTTGTCAGAATCTTCTAGTCATCTTGCTTTCGGAAAGAATCAAAATCCTTACAATCGCCTACAAGGCTTTACCTTGTAAGTCACAGGTCTCATGGGTCCTGGGTCACTGCCACCTCTCTGACCTCACCTCTCATAAATCTATTCCTTCATCATTGGCTTATTAGTTCTTCCCCAATATGCCAAGTATATGGTTTGACCACAAGGCCTTTGTAATTTCTTTCTCTTTGCCTGAAGCACCTTTCACATGGAAAGTTCCTAGCCTCACTCCCTCATTTCCTTTAAACCTTTACTCAAAATGTCACATTTTCACAGAAGATTTTCCTGTCCACTCTGTAAGAAGTAGCATCCCCAAACCCGTCCTGTCATTTCCTAGCCCCAGTAATCTGCTTTATTTTTCTTCATAGCACTTTGCACCAACACAAGATACAGTTATTTTTTGTCTGTTTCCTCTTATTAATAGGTAAACATCATGAGGGTGTGGACTTCATGTTGTTTACTTTGTATAACAGCACCACCTAGAATGGCCTGGGATGGGGTTTCCACTTGGTAAATATCAATGCATGAATTAATTGTCTCTCCAAGATATAGTATAAAATCATAGGCCAAACTTTCCTAAAATAAAAGTTCTGGTGAAAAATGAAACAAAACAAAACAAGCAAAACAATAACACTAGATATTTATTCTAAATGCTAAGCAAGCTTTTAAAAGGCAAGTACAAAGCTCATTTTCCATTCTCCTTTCTGGTTTAAGAATTGTCCTTGAGTATATTATTATTTTAATAATTAATAAAAGAAACAACCCTTAGTCTCATTGATCAATGGCTCTCTGTTCCTCTTCACCTCCATTGCCTAACTCCCAAATCTCTTATGGTTACAATAGACTTCACAGACTTTGTATATTTGGGAAGATAACTTGACACTTTAACCTTCCAGATTTGCTCTGAACATATGATCTACTACCCTTCAGTGATATTTTGTAGCTTCAAAGATCATGTCTGAGCCAGTAAATTCCATGTTAATATGTGTAAGACTCAGGATTAAATCAATCTGTAAAAATGCCTATTTGTAATCTAATCTATCAATTTTCTTCTTAAAGTAAACTGTAATTAGATTAGAAAACTGTTGTTTTCATCGGGGATGGGAAGATATAATTTTATTTGAAAGATTTTTTTCCCTCTCAGAGGTGACCTAACTTTGTGATCCAAAATCATTCCAAAATTGAAAGAAAAGACTCAGCTAACTCTATTCCCGTAATATATTCAGTTCTCCGCCATGCCCTTTGGCTTGCCCATTTAAGTAAATGTAATCATCATGAGTATGAGGCTTATCCACCAAGAATATTCTTGACTGGAGAATGGAAATCGTTTGAGAGGAGCTGCCCTAAAGATTTGTAGATGAGTTTTTGAAGAGTCAAGGTGCAATGCTTATCAATGTCTTCCTGGAAGAAAGCCTACGTCCCTTTCTAAAGTCAGTCTGTCACCAGTGCTGAGCAATCAATGGCAGTGCAGCTTCTATTTCAGCTAAAGCTCATAGGCAATGACAAACGAATCTCACAGAGAGTAAATCAGAGCATCTGGATGTGGGTGTTGTCATCTCTTCACTCCCAAACCTTTCTACAAGTTTCTCTCTCTGGCTCGCTCTCTCTCTCTCTCTCTCTCTCTCTCTCTCTTTTTTTCTCTAGATTTTTCTCAGCTCAGTGAAGAGCAATTTTTTAGGACAATGTTTTATATCTCCATGTCACTAAATCTGTTTTCCATTCCATGTTTGCCTTTTCATTCCAATAGACATACAGCATTAATGGTTAAAAAAAGAATGTGCAACAATTCACTGGGTGAGCTATTTAGAAACACTTGCCTCCTATGAGCCTAGGACCAAGGGGAGACGATGATAGAATCATGTCACCAGCATGTTCAAACTAAAACCCAGGCATCTTCCAACACATGGGATTTGTGTCTCTTAACAAATAAGAGAGAACCACAAAATGCCCTTGCACACACACCAGGCCTCTCCTCTGAAGCTCCTGAGCTCACTCTGACAGAGGTTGCTAAATATTTTAGAGCACATCCCTCTCCACTAACAGAACTGCAGGCCCTCACTGGAGGGCACTCACTTTTCCAGCACTTGACCTTGCTTTGAAGCATCTGGGAACAAGGTCTTATTTACTTGCTTATCATTCTCTTTACCTTCTCTATCTTTCCAAGTCAGAAAATAGTGAGAAAACCAGAAGTTATTATCAAGAGAGCTTAACAATCTAATAGTGTACATAAGAATGGAGTTTGAGGATTAGATCCTTCTTTCACAGAAAAAAGAGGTAGGGCAGGGAACTGAAAACCTGAAGGGGAACCAGAAGTGCTGCCAAGAAGACTGGGAGGTGAGAAAGTTTCTGTGAAAAGAACCTGGAAGGTTGTCCTCAACTATAAAATCCATCTTGTGATGCTAAAACAAAACAAAAACAAAAACAAAAGAAAACAAAACAAAAACCAAATAGACATTTTGGTCTATTTCCTATTTTCCTTTTGTCAAGCACCATCAGTAAAATTAGTATTGGCTAATTGGAATCATGGTTGCCCACAAGAGGCAAGGGAGAGGGTAAGGGAGATCAATGCCTCAAAGATGAGATTCTGGAGGCAAGAATAAGGACCCCAGAGACCACTGGGATTAAACAAAATATGCTGATGCTACTCATTTTTCATAAAGTTCTGTACCATATTTTGCCAGTAGGATGTTTGATTAGTGATGACCAGGTAGGTTTCCCCACTATGTGGCAAAGAAACTAAAAAGAAACAAAGAAGAGCAGAAAACTATCATAACTGGTCAGAAGACTGGACTTTTTCTCTTGGTCTAATTTATCTTCCTATAGCAGAAACAACTTGAGGCCACTCAAGGATGAGCAGAAGGTACTGCAGAGAATACTGTTGCTATAGCGTGTGCCACTGAAGGAAAGCACTGTAAATCTCAGAAACACTCCACCTTCCCTGATAGGTTGGAAATTATTAGACACATGCATTTTCGCCTGAGACTGCTCTCTTCAGAGGCACAGGGTTGAACTCCTGGGATGAGAATTCCTCATCTATCTTCTAACCTTGGCCCTGATGTCTGGTTCCTGTATGAAAGTCCTTCCTCATACAGGGTCATGTAGATAATCCTTTCATGCAAGCTACAGAAGGGAAGAGGACAAGCAGAGGTGTGAGGTCTCCAGGTGCCAATGACCAAATGAACAAGCCTGGCTTGGGATGAAATCAAAACCACAATGTCAGAGAGATTACATTTTGCCCTTAGGCTCAGAGAGAAAGAATTGGAGCTCAGATGAATGCTGCTGCTCTGGAGAGAATTCTGGGCTGTGAAATTGGCTTTACTGTGCTTGCCTTTCCATAGGATACTTAAGTGGCCAGGTCCACTGAAATCGACTCAAATTAGGAAAGTACCCTTGTTTTGCGCATATTCTTGGTTTAGCAGCTTTGGTATTGTATGGATATGGTATTTCTTTGTAAAACTTCCTCCATAATGTTTCCCTGAGCTGTACTGTTGGTAGCTATATTTAAGGATTGCCTTTTTCATTTCTACTTTAATATTTAATACTAAGCACAAGAGCTCTGTGGTTTCAAATAATTCTCTGTTCATGCCTGTAGGGTCCTCATGCATCATGGTATTATTTCCCTTTTCTCATACACACACACACACACACACACACACACACACACATACATATATAGCATCATGTAATGGTGAGTGGTGATCTCAGTGGAATAAAATGTTCCAAAATCTCCTCAGCTGTTGGTCCTCTTATTTCTCAATAAGGTGCATCATAATCTGAATATCTGCAATCACACTCATGTGAAAGATGAAGTCAACATGAAGTCATGGTTGAATAGTTCCTGCCCCTCTTTAGCTTACTAGGAAATTACCATGATTTCACATGACTGATGGGGAGACAAAAGGAAAGGAGAGAAAGGACAGTTGTAATGGGCTTGATTCCATTGAGCTTAAGGAGGCAGTCTAGTGCCTGCTGCCTGCCCTCACACCATGTATAAGAATAAGCACGACTTCCTCCCTCTGCTCCTGTCCTATCTTGAAACTAGTCTCTTAAACCAGACTCTGGAGGTGACTACACTGAGAAATTGATGGTGTAGAAGACTACCCACTCGCTCATCTAAGAACTTTTCCATCTTCCTACTTCCTCTTCTATCTTACCTCTAGGGACAGGATGGACAGATTAAATTTAAAAAAAAATTATTTGACATCAAGCAAGGGCACTTAAAGTGGTTTCACTGTTCTGGTATCAGTAGAATGCTTTGTACATGTCCCAAAATCTTTTCTGTGGCTCAAACTAAAGATATTAAACTTTTTGGAAAGATGGATTACTTCCTGAGCTTGATGTCACTCATGAATGAATCAAGGGATTTTAAAAGAAGGGAGTTGAAAGATTTTTTGGTCCTTGGGTGTTTAAAGAATTCACCATTGAAGTCCTGGGGCGAATTCAAGGTTTTGTAAGTAAGTATCCTCGGGAGACTTTTCCTACACTTTGGAACAGCCATTCTTCTCTCCCTTAAGGATATAGACAGAGAGTAATTATTCAGTATAGGTCTAAAAAATTTAGGTCCTTTTTTGGAGAATTCATTGTGTATGTGAACTGTCTTCTATTTACACTTTTAGAACAAACTCATTCCTTAATACTAGAACCAGGCTTGCTATGTTTGAACTAAATTAAAGGTACCCCAAAGAAGAATCTAAAGGGCTCCCTTGAGGTTGCTCTTCTCACTATGGGCTAAAACTACTGACACCTTTGGAGTATTTCAACTCTCCTGCATGCATTCCTGGGTGTTCCCTTTCCCATAACGTTCTGGAAGAAATCCTCTGTCCCTATATTTTTCCTCAAGCTTTTTATTCATGTGATTTACATGCTACATAAAAATTGTTAAGTGATAAAAAAATGATTTACAATATCTTATCCCACAAAAGTAAAAAATAACATTGTTATTTGCTCTTCAAGTTTTCTTCATCACAGAAAATGTTCTACCCCTTTCTATTTTTCAAAGTCTTATTTTGTTCTTGCCCCTTTTGATTTATCACTATAGATTCACATGGACTGTGTGTGTATAAAGATGTGTGTGTCTGTGAAGAAGACACATGTCATGGAAAAGATTTGGCTAAGTCAGCTGTCTGGGTTTCGTATTTTTTCCCCCCCACTGCTAGATACTGAAAACTGAGATTAGGGCAGACAATTCAGCATTACTCACTGGGAGAGGCTGACAGACATTCAGACAAATTTTTGTTCTGCCAGGAATTTTCTATATAAACTTAGTTTTGCTTAACCACACAATTTTGTTGTGCTCCAACGTTTTCATCCATATTAAAAGATAATCATATTTCCCATCAAAAGAGGCCATCTGAAGAAATTATTGTGGTAACTTATCCCATATCCACTTCCCACCTATTCTGACATATTCAGAAGCACCACAGGCTAAATGCGGAGCTTCTTGGGCTGCTGGAGATCCTACAACCTCTATCAGGAAGGACAGCACAGTTAGAGTAGAAAGTGCAATAGCTAAGGGCCTTTTTACATGGGAACTAAGCCAAAATGGCCAAACAACGACTCCTCAAATCTCTAGGTGATCCATTTCTAGTGCCTCTGACCAAGAATTAGCCAAGATAAATGCCCTGGCGATAGAACGTGTCCAAGAGTCTCAGGGGCAATCTTGAGACAAAGTTGTTCTTTTTCTCTGTGACCTAAGGTTCCCAGCTATGTAGATCAGGCTCCATCCTAGTCATTAAAATACAGTGGATGGATTACACTAGACTGGTTGGGCTCTGGTTTAGAAGCATTAAGTGTCATGTACATGTTCAAGCTATGTGCTATTGCATGCATATTTACATTGTGTGTGTGTGTGTTTTAAGGGTGGGCTGCTTAAAGCTGACTTATGGTATACAGTATCTCAAGATTCATACACTGAAGCAGAGAAGTAGGGGAATGAAAGACAAAAAAAAAAAATTAGTGGAAGTGGGCCAGCAGGTGGCGTAGTGGTTGGGGCCACTGGACTCCCACATGGCCGACTGCAGTTCGAGTTCCGGGCCTAGCGGTTTGCTTTCTCACTTTCTTTCTCTCTCTCTGTCCCTCTATGGTCAAATTAAAATATACTAAAAAAATAAAATAATTAAAAAAAAAAAGTTAATGAAACCAAACAGCTGTAAGTACCCTGGTTGAACCTCCAATTGTATTCATACATAAGAAATAGTATTTTTACTATTTTATGCTTTTCTCAATAAGAGTTCCACCCAAATGGTTCTCTATCCTCCTTGCTTCTTGCCTACATGAAGTCTTGATGTTTTCCTTGTTCCTGATCCTAGGAGAGGTAAAAAGGAAAAATAACTGAATCTCCCAAGGCACTTATCCTTATTCCCATCCTCTCCACCTCCAGATATTTCTAAGAAGAGATCTGGGCACATGTGGACATGACTGCATCCAAGCACCAGGGATGTCTGTTCTCGGGGAACCTGGCTTCTGTTTCTCCATCCTCTTAGCATTGATCTATTAATGGAATATCAGAAGACCACTTGGATTCCATAGGGCAAAATAGGACAGTCAGCAAGATAACTGGGCTGTTCTATCACAAACCAAATGTTCCCTTAAATACAAAGCCTAGACATTTCTGTCAAACTGTGAAGTATAAGCAATCCACAAGCTAGGTAGAGCAAAAGAGAAAACGCTGGCTGGATAAACTCTAATACATCTGCCCATCCAGTTCTAAATGAATGCTTTTTATCTACCATAAAGTGACTGATATTGACAATTGGGATGTACTTGTTAAGATCATGAGTGTGTTGGGGAGGTGCACAAGCACGAGAATGCTCCTGGCAAAGTCGTCATATTAGGCTCAGTTGTGCTGTTCTGGAATATATGGAAGCGATTTATAAGTTAACAGAGAGCACAACTCAGCTGCAGTCGCACAGCAGCGTAGTCTCTGGTTGGCAGAGTTCGTACGTCATAGCCAAGGGGAATGTTAAAATAACCCTCCATGTCAAGAGAAAATGATCAATTACAATTAAAATGTGACAATGACTGCTAACTACATAGACCATTTTGAATAAGGCTGAGATTTGAGGCAGGCATTTTAAAAAAAAAAATTCCCTCTGGAAACAGGTAATATCCTTATCTAGGAGAAGCAGGCAGCTTTCAGCACATTCACATTCCTGCAGCCACTTCCCCTGAAGCTGCACTCTTGTCAGATCTGAGACCCAAGTCTCTTATTGCAAGGAGGACAGATGGAGTCACAGCAGGGTGGTTTGATTTTAGGGGTAGCAGTGGTGTGATGAGTCACTCCTACTCTTCCCAGGGTCATGATCAAGGGCCCTGTGGATGTGAGAGTCCAAAGGTCTTGGCCACTGACTCAGGGGCAGCATGTGGTCACACTCTTTGTGGACATTTAGAACCTCACAGATACAGTTGTATCCAGATTCCTTACTCATCTCTAGGGGGACATGGCTGTGATGTGGTTCTTGCTTTCTGGTCACAGCACTGAGCAGGTGTTACTTTCCCTAGTATTTTTAGCATTGTGTCAAACAACCTCCTGCGTGCAAGCTAGTTTGAAGGGGGTCTTTAGAAAATGCTTTTTAAAATTTTCTTCATTTATTTCCCTTCTTATTGTCTCTCAAGTTTCTAGCAAAAATAGAGAACAGTGGGTATAATTCCCTCAGTCTGATTATATCCAAGAAGCCAGCTCCAGGTTTAAGATGAGATTTTGCTCCCTAGGAGTAACCAAAGAAACAGACACCTGGAAGGTCATCAGTTTTGGGTCTTGCTCTGTGAAGATGCCCTACTTTCTCAAATTATTATCAAAGCCAGTAACCAAAGAGGAACCAAGAGGCTCAGGTACAGACTTCTGGCTTTATTTATGATGTGAAGGGAGGCTCCATTGTAGACTTCCTGTTCTTTCCTTTCTTGCATCTGTTCTCACTTTTTACAGATATTTATAGGCAAAAACTTGGCATGACCACTTCATGGGTCAAACTGTCTGGGATTTTGGTCCATTCCTTGGAACAACAGAGAGTCATGACTGTCCTTCTTCATAAAGATGGCTCCTTCACGCCTTCCACCAGCTGTGACCAGACTGTTTGTTTCATTGGTTAAAACATGTCTCAATATAATGAGACAGATTTTGCTCTAAAATATTAACTATCCCCATTCCTAGGAACAGGGCTATCTAGACCCAATATATTTTTTGAGAAGAAAAATAATCCCACTAGACTTAACATTTTAAGTTTCACTAGGTATCTTGCATATGGCCACAATTTTTGCCCCATCCCGCTAATAATAATTCATCTACCCCTTCCTGTCTCGGTGAGGAATGGACTTCATTCACATTTTTGAAAAAGAGACTTGTCAGTGCTTGTAACTTATTTGAGTTCAGTTCTCTACAACATGCTTTAAATTAGCACGCAGTGGCAGAAGGTGCTTCCCAAAGGAGAATAATTCATGGCCAGTGACATAACAAGATTTACAGAGGAGGCTGGCCAGGAGAGGGGAAGGGAACATTGTCAGTTACCAGAGCAGGTTATGTGAAAGGACAGGACCAGCTCCAGGAGTTTCTTGATAGGGATAGACTGACATCAACTAGAAGGAATGGGACAATTGCTAAATAGGACCAAGGAAGTAGAGGGAAAGCTGAGTCAGTGTCAGAAAATAAAGGGATAGGAGGTCAGAAGTGGTGGTGTTTCCCTACAAATAATGAATCCCTTCTTATTTACAGAGAAAGGAATAGTTCAGAGACAGGAATGCTGAGTCAGCTCATTCAAGTCCTTACTTTCATTTGAAACATACAGACCAGCGATCAAGTGCTCAATTGCCTCAACCCTCATCTTCCTTTCATTTGAAAGAAGTGACCCTGTAGACAAAGCCTCAGAAAGGGCAAGAATCCACAGAGCCCAGGAAAGAAATATCATCAAGATAAGCTTGTGAGTAGACTCTCCTAAGTCTGGCTTAGCACAGATCCAAATGTGAAAATACCCGCCTATAGCATGATGCACTGGTCATGTTGGACCACTGTTTAGGTCCATAAGGCTGTATGATTGGCAAGCCTGAATTACAACAACCTGTCTCCGCAAGTGTTAAGAAAGGGGGCGGGGAAGGAAGCCCACATACCAAATCCGAGATGGATCAATCCCAGCATAGCTCAGTTTGTTAGAGACTCAATCTGGGTAGTAAAGTGTCTGGATATAAGCTCCACTCAAAGTATCTGAAAAGCTGATCACAGCATTTGATCTCTCCCTTACTTTGTGTACATGTAGTATTCCAAGTACGCTCTATGAACCACTAAGTAGTCCACAGAACAACCTCCAAGGACAAAACAATCTCCAAGGACAAAGCATGACTTACAAAATTCTAGCTTCCCCTTTGAAATACTGATTAACATGGAGGTGTAAACACACAGTATGCTGCTGTGATCCCACGTGAAGAAACAGAGCAGCGTGGGGGGCTCATCCTTAGGTTTTACTGAAGAATCAAGAGCCTGACTACAGGCAATTATCATTTGTAATCATCCAAATATTTACTAGGGCCTTATATATGTAAGGCCCTCTCGGAGGTGTTACAGAAGATAAGAAGAGAAATAAATACGTGGCCCTGACCACAGGGAGTTTACGATGTACCTGGAGAGATGAGGTGTATGACCAAATAACTATGAACTAAGACCCTCTGAGATACTTGCCACTAAGGACATACAATTAAACTGTTACAGGTAGTCAAAAAATGCATACATATTTTTTTTTTTTTCTGGTTACAAAATGAAGGAAGGTGGGGAACCAGCAGTTAGTGTAATGGCTATGTCGCTGGACTCCCACGTAGTCAACCGCGGTTCGTGTCCCGGACCTGGTGGCTTAAAACTCACGCCGGGCGCATGTGTGTGCGTGCCCAAGATCACAAGAGGAGAATGGAGGAGGAGGGATTGTGGCGTGACCATCCCCCCTGGGGGATGATTTCTCGCTTTCTGTCTCTATGTCTCTCTCTGTCTGTCTGGCAAGTGCACTCACCCTATAGCGAAAACCTCTCAAGAAAAAAAAAAAAATGAAGGAAGGTGGACATAGTAACTTTTTGTTCTGGTCTTTGAAGGCTTAGATTGAGGGGATGGATATAATGTGAAAATGGAGTACTTAGGGGATAAGAGAGCATTTTTGGCAAAAGGAACAACTTAAGAAAAGACTCACGGTTGGAAAACAAGTAAGTACAGAAAAGTCGAGGGACAAATGTGCGAATCAGCTGGGCTGGGAGGCACACACACAGATGGGCAGGTAAGTTTCTCTTGTTGGCAGACCGCAGCCAGTGAAGTCTACTGAAGGTTTTTTGTGCTTTTTGAGTTGAAGAATAACATGGTCTAATTTGTATTTAGGAAGTGAGATCAGAGCAGATTCAAATATAGAAATTTTAGAACAATACTTAAGAAACATTAAAATAACTGAGAAAGCAAGGGCTGAGGGAAAAGGAAAAATCGGCAAATGGTAGGGCTAAGAACGAACAGGCTTTCAAAAGGATTAGGTGTGCAGGGTGAGGGGAACAGAGCTAAAAGTGCCTGAAAAGTTTTAGGTTGGCGACAAAAAGTATGGTGGTGTCATTATTAAGAAGGAATTGGTGATATGCCTTTTTTGCAGGAATGGTCAAAGATATTTGAGTAAAACTAAAGTTAGTTGTCCAACATGCTCAAAACTAAGAGAAAACTAGGGTCTAAGACTAAAGATTTGGAATTCATCTTTATTCACAGTCATCAAAGTTGTAGACGAGAGATAGATTACTAAAGAAGCCTAGAGATGAAGAGGGAGGGGACAGGAGGAGGTGCAGGAACCAATGAGGTTAACAGAGGATTAAAGAGATAAGATTAAACCAGAACATACTGCCTCCCAGTGGTCAGTTTAGGTCGAGGTCCTTGAAGCTGAGTAGCAGGGAAAGGAAAAAAAGAAAAAGGATATTGGATTTCATAACAAAAAGTTCATGGAAAAATTCCCACAAAGCAGTTTCGGGAGAGTGGTATGATGTAGCCAATTTTAAGCCATGAGCATGAGTTGAGGAAATGAAGAAAGAAAGACTCCCTTTTGAGAAGTTTGAAAGTGAAAGATAGAAAGAAGTGGAATATAGATTCAAGAGTCTAATTGGATTGAGAGAATTGTCTTTGGAGATGGCTGTAGGATTTGTGTTCTGAGATTGTTGCAGGCAGATATGTGGAAGGGATTAAAGATGTGATGAAGAGAGAGAGTACTTTTCAGAGAGAGTACTTTTCAGAGAGAGTACTTTTGGCTGGCACGCACCTCTGAAGAGGTCAGAGGGTGAGCATCAGGGCATGGGGAAAGAGAAGTACTGAGTTGGGAGGGAAGACAGAAGAGGTGAGAGATAGGACAGGATACATTTAAAGGTAGAAGAAAGAAGTGATGTTAGAAATCAATAACTGGGCATCTCTTCTTGGTAGCACAATAGGAAAAATGCCTACTGCAAGAGAGGAGATAAACATGAAGATAAAATAAAACAAATTTAACAAACACTTAGAGAATATGTTATAGACTTAACAGAGAAAAAAAAAAGATATTCAAACTGGGCAGGCCTCAGGTGAGATACTAAAAGGGTCAAATTCGCATTCCTCAGTATAGGCTTAAGACTTTCTCTTCTTAGAGATGGAATGGATGGTGGAGGGATGAGATATGAAGTTAGATAAGAAAAGTAGGTGTGGTGAGGAGGCAAGAGGAAGGAGAGATTGCTGCGAGAATTTTGCTGATATTGGTGAATGCAGGGTTAGATCCAAGAGGGAAGCCAATGAAGCCAGAGAGGTTTTTGGACCAGAATTACTGAGGAGACCTGAAAGAAGGCAGATGAAAAACAGAAAATGCAAAATTGTGGTCAGAGGGAATTTCAGACGTCTAGCTCTGGGAGGTGTAATAATTTGACCAGACGAGTTTCAGGCTTGTCCATGATGTGAAGAACTGAGCCTCTGCAGTGCTGTTTTGAATAGCATATGAATATCTTTGACTCACACCCTGAAACCACGGAATATTAAACCTTCGTGTATAATCATACAAATGTATGCACATCTAATTGTATATACATAATGCACATATTTAAATATTTTATGCTTATGCATTCATATGTTCTATGTGAGTATAATATACTCCACTTTAACGTCTGTTACATCCTCTCAGTACTAGCTCAGGGACATAGTATATGCGCAATTGATATTAGTTTAATTGAACTAACATATTTAACCAACTATTTTTTTTCCTCTTGCATAGTACTAGAATCTGCTCTACTCCCTAAACCACAACAGTGTAATAATTACAGATACAAAGAGTTCAGATTTAAAGTGTGAAAAGCCAAATCTTTAAAATATGGTTTCCCAGTGGGCTGAGTGTTGTGCTTCTTAATTGTATCCTTAATCTTTGCTCGGAGTTCCATTTCTTTTACCTTTGCCAACACACAGATTCCACCAGAGTCCTGAGCTATGAGGCTATTCTTCTCATCTACTTTGCTTTTCCCTCCATTCACATGGGGGACTATCACCCTCCTAAATCACACCAGCAATTGTATTTTAACGCGTGGCACGATGCCAGGAACTCACTGTGATGAACTCTAGCATCAATACAGGTGGACACACTGGCAGAGAAATGTGGACGGCTTCTAACTTCTCCCACTATTCCCAGTACTCCTATCCTAACCTATTCTTATTGAGCAAAATTTTTTTCTTTGTTTAATGTGATAAATCAGCGTTCCTAAACTTCACTAATCTTCCCCAGGCATGAAAATACCACTTTCATTTAGTAGGAGCCTTTATCACAGGTATAGATAGAACTCACAGGGCTTGGGTCAGTGTGGTTAGAATGGGATGAAGGTAGGATGTTTTCAAATATCTTGATTTCCAATAATACTGGAAGCTTCCTCCCCCCTAAAAGAATGAAATCCTAGATCTAGATCAATATTAAAAGTCTAAAACTGACTAATCTGAATGTTACAAATGTCCCAAACATCTGCCAGCCTACAAAAGAATTGCCCCAGAGCCAGAGGTGGTGTGGTGGTTAAGGCATTGGACTCCCACATGGCCGACTGTGCTTCGAGTCCCAGACCAGGCAGCTTGAAACTCATGCTGGGCATATGTGTGTGTGCGCCCAGAAGCCGGGGAGGAGAATGGAGGAGAAGGATTGCAGTGGGAGTGATCTCTCACTTTCCCTCTCACTGTCTCTTTTTATCTCTCTGGTGAGTGCCTGTGCACTATGGCAAAAATCTTTAAAAAAAAAATTGCCCCACAGCTTAAGTAGCACCTGGTAGTCTAGTGGCTCCTTAACAGTTAGTATGTGCTGGGATAACTGGTCACGCCCTTTGGAGGTGAGTAGTATAGAATATAACTCAGGTAACTGGAAGATCAATTGAACTGGCATAGAGACCAAATGACTACAGTAACTTTTTATTATACCATTAAATAAATTTGATCTTTCTAGCTGCCTATAATAACTTGCAATGCAGGAGAAACATCAATCCTCTATTTCCTACAGAAAGAGTCATCGTTCCTTATCCTGCCATACAAGATACAAAATTTAAAGATTCATAAACTATGCACTTATGTGACTATATTGACAATAGTCCCTGGAGAGAAGTCCCATTCCAGTGACACATGAGCTTTGAACAAGAGCAAGTGGAAGATGAAATGTGGTTTAAATGCCTCCACCCTCTGCAACCTGTCTCCCTGCTCCCTGTTCTGTTACTCTTCGTGCTCTCTGCTCCCTCCCTCCTCTCGTTTCATAACTTACTCCCAGGAAAAGGTATGAGAATCCTAATGCAAATTAGGTGTTTAAATGTATAAATCCTTAATATGGCTTAATATGTCACCCTTCCTGGGACTACCTTCAGTTAAATGACAGATGAGCAGTTCAATGCTAAAGCAATAAATCTGTGTGGGAAACCAGGAGTTGGAGCAGGGTGGAGAACAAGAAAGAAAGACCTTTCAGGACCTTAAAAATCACACTGTAGACCATCTACCATTTGTAAGTCCAGACACATTCCAGTATGACTGTCTACGTTTTACTGTTTCTCATCCATAAAGAGTTCCTTTGGTAGGAAGAAGAGTCTCTGACACCCAAAAGAAGAAAGCATAGACTCTGCCGTAGTGCTTAGCAGCCTATTTCCCATATGGCTTTGGGCTTGGAGAGCACACAGGTATGGCCACGATACCCGGAGACACCAGATGCATTCATCAGCACTGCAGTTACATCATTTACGCGCACATCTGAATCATTCCTGACACACCAAAACAGACACGCACAGGGTGTCAAGCAATGACAGGGCTTTTTGAGAAAGAGAGTGAATAAAAGAATAAAGTGAGTTCTGGAATAGCTTTTCCAAAGGCGATTGCCCAAACTATCTGGTTACTCTGTCCCTAGATCTTGAATAACTGAAAACCAAATAAACAAAGGGATAAAAACAAAGAAACCCTAGTTCGCAAATGTGATGTGCAGGTGACCAGCACTCTGCAGACAATTCTCCCTTGGGCAACTCCTGATGACCACGGAAGACTGGGTGGGTGATATTTACTTAACTGTATAGACGGCTCCTATTTTATCACATTACACATGCTTTTGGGCACTACTGACACCACCGACATTTAATGGAATCATTTGGGATTTTTCCCTCAATCACAACATGGCTGTGGCCAGTACAGGGGAACCCACATTAATGCTGTTTCCCAAGTTCTGGCTGAGGATACACAGTGACAAATTTTGAAATAACAAGGTCCACTGTACATGCATCACTCTGAAGGGTGTGCACATTCTTGACTCAGGCAAATTCAAGGGTCAGATTATTGAGATTAGTGGAAATGCCGAGCTTTGAGCATTGCCACTGAAAGGAGTAATGCAGGCCCACACCCATCAGCCCACTGCTGCAATGGAAGGGAATGGCAGGGGGCATAAAAGAGAGAAAACATGGATTCTGAAGAAAAGAGGAACACTGGGTGCTCCTGAGGGTATCTGTGGAGTCTCACAGTTTTGGATGGATTAAGTTTTGGTCCATAATCATCTACGATATAGGCGGAGTTTACAAAGCTGAATTCTTTCTCGTGCATTTTATTGACTTGCTTCTCTGGAATTAGGTAATATCTAGAACTTGACCATGCTCAACCTTCCTTTCTTTAAATTTTCTTAAATAGGCCATGGATATCTTGCTGGGTCCCAATTCAAACATCCAGCTGAAGGAAAGTGACCAATGGGGGCCAGTTGAGGGATTTAGAAAAATTAAATTATCCAGCTAACAGCTTCCGATGATGGCAGGAAAGGAAAAAATATAATGTATAACTAAGCGTGTTTGGAAATTTCATCCTGTGGTGAGAGAGAGGCTGCCACCCTCCACAAAGCCAACAGTCCAGTGAAAGAAATTCTATTTGTCTGGTTAACCCAAGGTCAGGTTATGCACACCTGACTCGAGGCAAATAGCACCTTCCTGATGGCAGTAATGAGGACAAGGTAAATATAAAGCCACTGCTGGCGCCGTCTCTCTCATACCCACCCTCCTACCTCAAAAACGAACTTCAGCAACCTTTCTAAGAGAGTCAACTGGCCACTGAGTTTTGAGTGGATCTGATAATCTTTTCTAGAAAAGCATGCGAATTTGTAAAACAGGTATCCAGTGCTACCTCTCTGTAACCAGATATCACATGCTTCAAAAAAGTATAGTTAGTGGGAATTTTCTGGATGTACTGATTTCTAAGGGTGGGGGGTGAGAAGGAGTGGGGAGAGGGTCATTGCCCAGGTACTAGGAAGAAAGATCCAGAGTGACTGAGATGACTGTTAAATATCAGAGGAGGCTTCTGGGAGACATGTCACAAGCTTGAGCTTCCTGAAACCTCTCAGCCACACTAAGAATGGGAGGTTAATTTGACCTCAATTCTGTTTTAAGCCCTTTTAGACTCTCTCCTTCCCTGGGTTCTGACAGGGAAAATACGGTGTCACCAGCCTGCCTAAACATGCAATGCTGGTAACCCCACTGTCTACCTGGAAGGGAGGGGTGAGACCTGGGGTTTGCTTAGAGTCCAGTTGGACCCTATGTGAAGCCCAAGCCAAATGTATGAACTTTCTCACGGACCAGGAGGAAGACTGGTTTAGGGGAGAGGGGCATGGACACAAATTACTTTCTTCTGGCCTTTTCACCATAGCGGCCTCCATTCGCATTCACTTTCTCCAGATACCCTGAAGGAAAAGCCAAACAAAACAATTCCCCGCATGGAAAATGAAAACCCATAACCAAACACTTTGTTCCCCCTCATTCCCTTCCCCACCCCACTCCCTCCAGCCCAACACCCTGAATACTCACAAGAGAACACTTTATCTATACAAAATTAATTAGAAAACAAAATATTTACATATGAAATAAACACCATCTTGATTTCTGTCGCCAGTGGAGACAGACAGAGCCCCCTCTGTTTCTAGATTGCTGTTCGCTAGGTTAGTTGGTTTGGTTTTTATTGTAAAGGGGTGAGGTAAGAGGAAGAGTGAGGGGATGAGCCCCTGACCCGTGGGCAGAGCCAGGGTGAAGCAATGTTTCTATGGCCCTTCTCCTTCTTCCTCCTGGAGATGCCTCACACCCTCTTCCTCTCTCTCAAAGTCTTTCCTTGACTCTAAGGTAAAGCACTCCACGTTCCTCTCTCCAGCTCTGTGAGAGGTTCAGCCCCTTGCCCCCACGTCCATCTTAGCAAGAAAACAATGCTTTACAAGGCCTTCAGTTGGCTTTAAATGAAAGATACTGAGGTAAAAATCAAGGAGGAGGGTGGGGAACAGCGGCAGTCAAGGGCAGGGTGGAGGAGGGGTCATGAGTCAGGGCAGTCGGGAAGGCAAAGAGCAGCCCTGGAGGGGTGACGTGAAGAGACATGGCAGCTTCCTTCCAGAAGAGGGTGAGCACCTTTCTGGTTTGTGTGTCCTGGGTGCAACATAGCGCTCCTGCAGTCAAGCTTCCACACAGACCCAGGGCCTTCGGAGGCCACCCTGCATAAGAGGAGGATGGCAGGACCGTGGAACCAACCCACAGAAGAACACCCCTGCCCCAAGTTTCAGGACCGGCAGTGACAAATATTCATTTCCCTTCTCAGTTTTCCAACAGTAAGGGAAGGGGGCATCATGTCTGCCAGTACCCTCATCCCTGGAGTTTTAGACCTATTTGTTTTAACTCTTGAATGGCACAATCTGAAAGGAAAGGAAGTGTTGCAGGAAGGTGGAAAGGCTTCTACCAAGAGTGTTCACACCAGATTCAAGTCACATTCCCAGGGAGCCAGGCCATGGAGGCAGTTGGACAGTCCTCCCTTCATTCCTCCCATTTCCAAATCTCTTCCCTTCTCTCTAGGGCTCCTGAGCTGCACTCCTGGAGGTCAGCTCTCTCCTTCTACCTGCCTATTCCCTATCAGTTGTAATCAGCTCCGGGAGAACAAGCCTGCTCTTCTAGCTCCAGGTTAAGTAAGAAGGGATCAAAGCATTGAAAACATCCCCCTCTCTCACTTACCCTACCATAAATGACTCCTTTCATCTTTAAAGCATTACTTAGGTCCTCCCTCAACCTCAGCCACTTGAGGGTCTAAAACCTCAAAAGAGCACTTACCAAAATCTTTTGCTCTCAAGCATGGGCAACAGAATCATGGCTGCTTCTATTTCCCTTTAGCCTTCCTAGAAAGTTCTTGGCATAGGCTGGTTGAAACTATTGTCAACCACTGACAGAATGTCTTTATACCTTGCTCTCATGGGATTGTTTACCACCTTTTTGATCTGGACCACAAGATCTTCTTTATCAAGAACTTTCATTCTTCTCATTCAGGAAGGATAAAGGGAAGAGACAGCCAAGATTCAGGTAACCCATGACCATCTCTGTTTGTATATAAGCCAAAACAAGCACATTGTTTAGAGATAATGAAATAAATAACATAGCAAGTCGAGGTAGCCCTCTCTATATTTAGAGGCACCTGACTACACGTGTGGCTATTTTTGTATGTGGACAGACACGCACATGCCATGCATCTGCCTTGCCTCCAATGTCCCATGGGACATGATCACAATGGAGTTTGTTGTTTGTTCAGGAATCCACTTACCCACCAATGACCTCCTATTCCAGTCCACCACGAGTAAGTCTCGTAAGTTGAAGCAGATAGTTGTTTGGCTTACATATAAACACACATGGCTCTACCGTCTGCTTGGCACATGGTCCCTAGAAAGATGTTCTCTAAGCAACGATAATTTAGCAAAAGCTTTCTTTCACTCACAAGCAGTGCAATGGTCTCGCTTAGATGCGTTTGCTTTCTCACCTAAACTAAGAGATGAGTTCAGGAAAAGCTACCCCCCTTGGTCTCCTTTTGCTTCTCCTAGCTCCGCTCCAGGTGAATGGCAAAGAGCTCTTCCGAGCTAGGAGGAAGCTCACATGCAGCACTTGCTTTCTCCACTCTACCCTCCCTTACTGAGAGGCCCATTTCATCCTCTCATGGGAACAGGAATGGCTGACAGATGGGGGAGAAGGAGGGAACTGCAAAAGGGAGGGGAGATGGTGCTGGTCACCAGGGTTGCCCTCAGTAGGAACCAGATCTCCAGGATCCCATAAAGAAATGAAAACAACAAGAAAGGAGCAAATGGGAACCGAGTTCACCCCGTCACTCTGTGACATGCGCACCACACGGCCCACAGCCCTACCCCTCCCATACCCACCTTCACCTCTCTCTTCCCTCACTCAGACATCAGACTCAATACTAGAAAGTTTCTCATAAACATGCCCATTGCTGGAGCCATTGAAAGCCCTGGGGTTTTTGTTGTTAGGCACACAGGGGTTGGACTGGTTCCCTATACAGATGTCCTTCTGGAAACGGCCTGGCACAGCCCCATGAAGGGCCGAGACCACCGGCTTGTTGGTGACAAGGGCCCGGAAGTCTGGCCTGGCTTTCGACGCCCCCGCCACCGTGGGCTGCCTGAAGAAGTAGGATTTGCTGCCATGAAGCAAGCACTGGTCATCCCCAAACGTGGGGATGAAAGGGTTTTGCGTGACCCGGTCAGGGTAGAGCGACTTGCTGAGCATGTAGCCGCTGCCGGGGTTGTTGTGGTGGTGGTGTCCGGCAGTGGGCACTGAGGACTTGTTGTTGGCAAAGGTGCTTTCACCAGCTGGCATCTCAAACATGTGGGCGTAGGGGCTGCCATCCAGGAAACGGCCCTTGTCTTTCAGGCTCACGCTGCGTGGTGCCAAGGCGGCTTCTTCCTTCTGCAGGTCCACGAAGGTGTCGTAGGAGTGCTGCCGGCGGAGTTTGTTCCGGTTCTTCTTCTGGGCCTTGGAATTAGTCGGGCTCTGGGGATACTTGGTGGTGGAGGCATTGGACGGCACTGCCACGGGGGCCGCCGGCTGGTCCAGCTCCTGGAGGGAGTTGTCCTCGCTGATGTCATACAGGTTGCCTGCTTTCTTGCACGCCTCACACCTGATGCACGCCTGCCTGCCCGAGTTCTGGCCTGCCGCCGTCGTGGAGTAGTTGTGCAGCTTGGACGGGCAGCTGCGGCAGAAGTTGCTCCCGGACCGGTCCTCCCACTCCACATTGGTCAGGTTCTTCTCCCAAGGCGCCGGCACCCCGCTGACCACGCCGTGCTTGTCGCCCGCCCCGTGCTTGAGATGTGCCCTGTTGGCACAGGGCCCTCCTCCACTGACGGAGTCGCGCTTAAAGTCGTCGCTGCGCTCCTTGTAGATGTCGGTCAGGTCCACGTGCTCCCAGTGAGGCGAGTTCTCCTTGGTTCGGAACTGGTCCAGGTAGAAGTCCCGGAGCCCTTCTTTGTCCCTGAAGTACCGCTTGTGGTCAGGGGAGCGGGGCGGTCGGCGACGGTAGGCCAGCTCGATCTCGTCGAACTCGCGGCGGGACTTGGCCGACGCCGGCCGCTTTTTCAGGCTGTCCTTGTACTGCTGCTTCCGCCGCTTGGCCGCGTTGCCCTCGATGTTCCCGTAGGTGACCGTGTGGGTGGAGATGTCCGACACGTCCGAGCGGATCAGGTCGTCGTGGCCGCTGTAGCGGTCGCTCTTGAAGGAGAACTTGCCGTACAGGTCGCTCAGCTGGCTGTGCTTGGAGGAAGGGAGGCCAATGTCCAGGGGCTTCTTGCTGATGGAGCGCGGCTGCGTGGTGAAGGGCGGGTTGTCGCAGTCGTAGAGCCCGTCGATGGAGCTGGCGCTGCCGATGCTGTGGGGCCGGTGGTGGTGGTGGTAGTGATCCTGGTACACGTTGCTGTCCTTGAGCTGCAGGTTCCCGAACGTTCTCTCCACCTCGCTGATGTAGTCGCTGAAGAGGTTCTCCTCGCAGGGCGGGTTGTTGTAGGACTTGCAGTCGGAGTGCGTGAAGCTGCGCCGGTGCTCGGAGATGTCGTAGACGGAGGACTCGCGGCGGATGAAGTCCAGGGCGCTCTGCGGGGAGCCGTTCACACCCGACAGGTTGGCCATGTTCTTGGCGGTGCGGAGCAGGCGCAGGATGTTGGAGTGGGTGTTGTTCATGGTGGCGGTGGGGGAGTTCATCACGGACTGGCGCTCCTCAATGGCCACTCCGTGGATGCAGCTGTAGATTCCCTGAAGGAAGGACAGGATGGGGACACATTAGGTCTCTCAAGAAGATGGAAATGACCAGAAAAAACACTGCCCCATCATTAACCGCCCAACTGGATAAGGAAAAAGTCAGGGGAAGCAGTCGGATATACAAGGCTAGAAGCTTTGATTGGGCCCCCTGAACTTGGCAAGTTGTGATCTTGAGGTTAAGTGGCCTGTCCGTGGTGCGGGGTGGAGGGAGGAGCGAGGGGGATGGTCATACCAATGACTTGGGCAAATAGCCTAGAATATCAAGTCATGCCAATACTGCCTCAACCACTGCTGTACCTTGATTTTCTTTTCTATGCCCAGATTTTTGCATCTTACAGATGAAGCCATGATACATAATAGCAACCCATAGGAGGGGGGAGGGGAGGCAAAACAAAGCACTGTAAACATCCTAGAAATAAATGGCAATAATGTTCTACAGATGTTGAGGTTGTTCTGCCCTGGCTGGCCATTCTTGGCTGGCAATGAAGCACAGAGGAGCTTAGAAGCTCACAATTGCCACTCTTTTCCAGCTATGACAAATTTTGAGCAGCTTTTAGAATTTTGCTCACTAAATAACAGCTGAGCAATTCTCTTCTTGAGCCAAGCATGAACCAAATTCACAGAGAGAGAATTGGGAAGCCCTGGGGTCAAAGAAGGATTTTTTTCTCCTGCTGTGCCCTACACTGTGGGAGGGAGGAACTGGGACAAATATCAAGAACTAAATAGGAATAAATAGCTCCCTTGTTGAATTCTCATTTATTCTCTCTTTAGCTCCTGTTTTCCTTCTTATACTTTCTCACTAACTTAATATTATCATAAATAATTGATGTCTTAACAAATTAGTATTGATTGAGAACTCCCTGTGTACAGCTCCTGTTCAGGGCTTCAGGAAAACATTGTCCTGGAGAGGGAATGACTACGTTCACTTCTGAAGTCGAGTCAACCTATTGCTCACCTTTTGCTCTCTACCTTAGAAGGTAGGCAAACTTAGGACTTTTCTTCCTGGCAAGGGAAGGCATTTGAAGAGGAGGAGGTTAGAATTGTACCTTTACAGCAGGGGGCGTAAATTTGTAAGGAGACGTTGTCTCAGTGGATGGGGATGAGAAGAGAGATACTTAGATGGAGCTTAACAGGAAAGAACAAAGGTTTCCATGAGGTGAGTCACAGTGTCCTGGAGAGTATCAACAAGATCTAAGACCATCAGGGTCAGGTTACTCTACTTTCTTTCTCAGTCCTCCTTTCTAACCTTCTTGCTTAGAGCCAGGAGAAAAAGCCAAGCATTTTTTCTCTGTAGAGGCCTTGATTAGGCCAAAGGGTAACGAAGAGGACTCACATGACAGGTCATCACCTCCCGTGGCGTCTGCTATCACCCTACCTGAGACTTTGGGGAAGGGCCATACAATGTGGGATAACATGACCACGGACTACGATTGCAAGTCCCTTTCTCCTGTCCTGATGTTACTGAATGGTCTGAATTAACTCACAGCCAGAGAGGAAATGGAGTAATTCTTCTCTATTGGTAAACTGCTACAGGAGGATGATGAAAAGATGAAACAATTTAACAAGAAAGCCATTTTCTTAGATAACTCCCTCTGAGTCAAAGTATGTCATATCTGAAACCTAGACCTCAATTCTAAAAGGACATGTGAATTCACCTCTCATGAATGAGTCTCACAACTTTATTGACAAAATCGAAAGCTCACTTGTTTGGTAAACTCCACCCCGTGACATTCTGTTCATACATGCAAGTTCTTAATGTCTCATTTTGGACTAGAAATGATGAAGAGACTCGAATAAAGAATGACCTAAGGGTTAAACTCTTGCTCCAATTAAAGAGGTTTCTGAAATATAAACTTCTTATGAGTCAGGACTTATTTTTAAGGGTTCTGTTGAGCTCTTTAATTCCTCATAACCCACAGATGGTTAAAACATAGAGGACAGCAGTGAAACCACCAATAACATTACCCCTGTATGTCAGAATAAGAGAAATGCATTACATTTCATTATTTTAATAGAAATGTGATTTTTTAAAAAGGATTAAATGATTAATATAGCCAATATGGAATTTGGGCAAAATGCCAAGTTTTTCATTTTGCTAGATCTGCCAGTTCTTATTGAGAACCAAATGCCCAAACCCCACACAGAAAGCTGTTTCCTGAAGGAAATATCATACCACCCATTTTGGGGGCCAGTGAAGTGATAGTATACAAACTCCTGGGGAGATGTACTTGACGTGGTTTCTTGATTTAGCAACGTAAGGATGCAGCTCCTGCCCTCTTGGGTCCCTGTGCTTTGCACAGTGCTAGGTTAAGCTGTCCTTAACAAGCTCTAGGCATCTAAATTGAAGCACTTACTCTGCTGATGGAGAAGACCATGCCAGGCTTGCCAGAACAGACACCCATAAAGCAATGTCGGAACTGCCAATAGAAAAGGTGTTCGCAGATGAAGGTGATAAGGCTGAGGGCCATGGCTGCCCCCAGCATGTAGAAGACTCCTGCCATGTTGTCAATGTCCAGTTGGCTGCTCATGACCTCATTCTTTTCATTGTGGCAGATGCCCGTGAGCCAGAGAGCTTCCAGTTCTTCCATCTCTCCTGGAGACAGGGCAGAGAAGGAAAACAGAGGAGGAGAGGTGTCAGGACAAGGGACAGAGAGGGATGTTGGATAAGAGAGAGACAAACATGAGACAGAAGGAGATAAGGAGACATAAAGAAAATGGATAAAGTTAACAGTAATTTTATTAGTACCATTATATATTAATTTAGCAGTGTATTCAATAAGTATTCAATGAAAACTTAATCTCATGAGTAAGGGTGATACAAAGATATAAGAATTGCCTCTGCTCTCCATTATGCAGCCAGTATAAATTGGTATATAAATAATCAACATGACAAGCTATATGCAGATAACATAACAAGGATTCAAATTAACGAGAGTAATTTTGTGGATGGAGTGGACAGGGGGTTTTCACGAAGGAGGTAGGACTTGGAGGTGGACATGGTGGATGGGTGAATTTTAATTTATATTGTACAAAAAGGCACTCCAGGTGGTAAGAATGGCATGATCAATGGGAGGGAAGTGGAAAAATGTAAGGCTTGTTGAGAGAAAGGCATGCAGAACAGCTCAAACAGAATAACAGTAGGCAAAAGAAGCTGAATAAAAAAGATTGATGCAAGAGTGCTGAGGACCTGAGTATCAGACTAAGCACTTTGCACTTTATTTTATAGACAGTGGGGAATAACATAATCAAACAAGTGATTCAGAAAATAACTCTTAGAATTGTGCAAAACAGATTGGTTAGGGGGAGCAGAGAAGAGAAAGATGAGCTGAGATTGATTGATTCTGCAGGGTCCTTCCCATTCACTGATCTCTTGTTGCAGAGGAAAATATAAATACAAAGAGCAAAGAGGTGTAAGCTTGGATAAAACAAGCTCACCAAATTCAGACCTGCCTCATTTTAACACTGTTTTAGAAGGCTTTGATTACTTCAATTTATGTCAGATTTCAATTACTTTTATCCATTTCACTGAATACTATGAATTGGCAGGCTAGAAATTCTTGGCAAAAATAAAATGAAAGAAACTATGTGCCCTACAATCCACAATTTTGAAAATCTAATGAAGAAAATTGTGTATTCCAATAATTCCAGTTTGATAAAAAATTTGAACTTTGTTTGCATAATCTGACCTAAGCTTTGTCAACTTTTGTAGATAATTTCTATTGCTGTTCTTCCTCATAGATACAAGCTTTGATACTGGCTTTAAATGATAGTGACACTAAAATTACAGAAACTCTCATGAGAGAATGACTTGTTAGTATTCTAGTTGTGACCTCCTCCACTCTCCAAAGTTAACCAAACCACTTTTAGCTTATTTCTTTGATCAAACTATAATTTTTCTAACTAGTGGAACAGTCAACTTCACCTGAGGTCTGAAAATTCACCTGCAGTCTTCTGCTTCCAATTTCATCCCTAACCACAAACATTCTGCAGACATAATTTAGAGAACCACTTGGTGATGGAGCCAAGTAGAGTGAGGGTACTCATCCATAACTGGATTAGCTTCTGGGAGGCTAACAGGAAGATTAGGTTCTTTGGACAACAAACTGAATAGGACTGCGGAAGACTGGAATATAATAAAATAGGAGATATAAATTTTTCAAAGCAAGTTGATGCTTCTTAGTCTGCTGCTAGAATGACATTGGAGAGTGGCTTATGGTGTCCACCTCTGGAAACCCTAGCCCTACCTCCTGCCTCTTTCAGCTCAAAAAACAACATGAGAGAGAGGGAAGACTACATAAATGCCCCCAAGTCTATTTATGTGCCTTTACTTTGAGCATATAAAGAGCAGAGACTTTGCATGATTTCATCTACTGTTTTGGCCACCTGTGAGATTAGACTAGAACACCTAATATCAGCCTCTCCTATCCCTGATTAACTGACAGCCTGCAGTCCTGAAACACATCTCATTGCCCAACTACTTTGATCTTCTCTTCCATCTTTCAACCTAATATGGGTTGAATTGTGTCCCCACAAAATTCATATGTTAAAATCCCCAGTACCTCACTTAAGATAAAATTTTATTTATTTATTTATTTATTTATTTATTTATTTATTTATTTTTGTTTTTATAGCAAAGTGATGAGCTAATTGAAAGGGAGGGGAGGAAAAGTAGAGCTTCCAAGAAGAAGAAAGAGGTCCTGGAAAATGGGTTGCTGAGGAGGCACTGAGGCAGGGATTTTTTGTTTTTGTTTTTAATCTGGGTAGGAGGGGCTTTGTTCCAGCTTGTTTTCAGGTGGGGCTTGCGCATGTGTTCCCCTTATGGTGTAACTTTATTTGGAAATAGGGTGACTGTAAATGCAATTAGTTAAGATGACATCATACTGGAGTAGGATGAGTCCCTAATTCAATATGACTTGTGTTCTTAAGAAAAAGAGAAATTCAGACACAGACACTTATAAAAGGAAAGCATGCACACAGAACGCCATGAGAATATGAAGATAGAGATCAGGGCAATGCTTCTGCAGAAGTCAAAGAATGCCAGATACCACCAGCAAACCACCAGAAACAAGAGGGGAGGCATGAAACATGTTCTCTCTCGCAACCCCCAGAAGGAACCAATTCTGCCGACACCTTGATTGCAGATTCCTACTTTCCAGAACTGTGGGACAATAAATGTCTGTCCTTGAAGCTGCTCAGTTTGTGATACTGTGTTATGGCAGCTCTGGGAAATGAACATATACTCCAGAATCTCAAACAGTGAAATACTTTTCTGGAAATGCATAGGTGAAAGGAATGAAGGAAGGAAAAATGGTGATGTTTCAGACTGGACAAAGGTAGAGATCAGATGGGTGCTTTCTTTGTTTGACTCACCATCTCCAAAGAGCTGCAGGATTGCAAGGTCCACCTGGCGCTTCCACCCAGAATCCTTTTGGATGGCAATGCCATAACCCGTGGAAGCAAAGACCTTCCCACTCCCAATGGTCACCAACTTGCAGCCTTCATCTCTGCCTGCCATGTAGTTCAGCACTGCTGCATCATAAATGAAGGCATCCAGTTTCCTAGGCAAGAAGGAAGCAAGCAAACAGAATTCAGTGGAGGAATTTTAGAACAAAACTACCTATGAGGCCATTAATATAAAGCCGTGGGGTTCCTGCACTCTATGGTAAGAACTGGTTCAAAGTGAGGCTCAAGTTGGAACTCTGCCAGAATCTAAAGCCTAAATCCCAGGCTGTTCTTTATGTGATTTCAGGTTGGAAGGAGGAGTTCTTTCCCTCCCACTGGGAATGATAAGAATGTACATTGGGCCTGAAGCCAACTCATAAACTGTGTCTGAAAAGAAGGAGTAAAAAGGAATCAATAAAAATAATAACAGAAATAATGAAAAGTAACCACCACAATGATAATAACAAATAGCATGGGTTGGATTTATATAACATTTTTCATTTCTCAGTTCATTACAGTCCAGAGTGGGGAAAACTATAGGTGTGTGGGTTTCAATAGACATGCCATGCTATTTTTGTGGTCACAGAGGTTTCAGTATTTTGTTGTATGGCCCAAGGATGGAAGTGAGGTGTGGTGGTAGCATGGGTTTGTGTAAGAACAAATGTGTGAAACTATAAGAGAAAGCAATATATAGAAGAACCCAGGCCTTTTAAATACCTAAACATATAAGAACCTCATTTTATGTATTGTGCTTTGCAAGAAAGGAATACAGAGGGAAGGGAGTATGAATAAGAACAAGAAGTCATGAATCAATATTTAAACCCAACATTTAAGGACATCGGAGGTCAAGGAAGAAATTCAGATAATATCAGTATATGCATATAGACATATAAAGAAAGATACAGGCATATAGATATAGGCATCGCTCATCAATGTAGATATAATTCTGTAAAAAAAGGAAAGCATGCATCATCCCCTTCACTTTTATAGTAGCTTTATAGTACCCCCCTCCCTGAGAAAAAAAAAAAAAAAAACAAGCCCTTTCTTGCATAACACATAGAATATTTTATAAAAATTATCCAGTCTAAAGGAGCACACTGAAAAACCAAAGCTCTGATGTGCTTGAGAAATGTGAATGTACCAGAGGTTAAACTACCCAAAGTGGTCCAATCCCTAAGCTCAAATCCCATCTTCTAAAATCTGCTGTGACTTTCTTTATAGTGATAAGGTGCGATCTTACAGTATTTTAAGAAACCACATGCCTAGGGGTCTCTCCCAGACCTGGGGCTACTGGACATTTGAGAGGAGGTCCGTGCTCTGCTAGTCATCATACAACAAAGGAAATCAGCTTCAAGATCCCTTGAACCCCAAATCCAACATCTATAATGCTCACTTGTCTTTCATTTCCCACAGGTGTGGCTTCTGGGGGCTAACTGAACAAAACTATAGGTGTGGCTGGGACTATGGAAGCAAACACACTTGTAATTCAAGAACACCTTTTTTTTTTTTTTTTTTTTTTTTTTTTTTTTTTTTTTTTTTTTTTTTTTTTTTTACTATAGGGTGCATCATGTGCTTGCTGGAGAAACAGAGAGAGATGGAGAGACAGAAAGTGAGAAATCATCCCCTGGAAGGGATGATCACACTGCAATTCCTTCTCCTCTATTTTCCTCTTGAGATTTTGGGCGTGCACTCACAAGTGCCTGGCATGTTTCAAACTGCCGAGTCTGGGACTTGAACCACAGTTGAATTAGAATGTGGGAGCCTAGCACCTTAACCACCACAATACCTGCTGGCCCTCATGAACTATAATAAATAAATATTCCCTAGAGTACAGAGCTGGATCACAAAGAATGCCAATGAAATTGGAATTGGCAATCAGTCAGCACATTCTTACTGTTCCTTATCTAACAACTTTAATATTTTTTAAATTTTATTTTTCCCATGTCCATAAAACACCAGGACCTTTACTTCCCTCTCTTAAACAACAGGTTTTCATTTCATATGTAAAACATGAACCTTTTTCTTGACTCTTCCCTTACACTTTTTTTTTTTTTTTTTTTTGAGAGAGATTTTTGTTATAGGGCATGTGTGCTCACCAGAGAGACAGAAAAAGATGGAGAGACAGAAATCAAGAAATCACCTTCAGGGGGATGACCATACTGCAATCCCTTCTCCTCCGTTCTCCCCTTGAGATTTTGGGCATGCACACATAGGCACCCGATGTGAGTTTCAAGCTACTGGGTATAACCCTCAAATCACAGTCAACTACGTGGGAGTCCAGTGCCTTAACCACTATGTCACCTGCTGGCCTCCCCTTTAACTCTTCTTTTTTTTTTTTTTTTTTTTTCATTTTTGAGAGTTTTTTTGCTATAGGGCACGTGCACTTGCCAGAGAGATAGAAAGTGAAAAATCACCCCCAGGGGGTATGGCCACAATGCAATCTTTTCTCTTCCATTCTCTTCTCGGCATCTTGGGCACATACACACACACGTCCGGCGTGACTTTTAAGCCACTGGGTCCAGGACTCAAACCAGAGTCGACTACATGAGAGTCCAGTGATGTAACCATTATGCCATCTGCTGGTCCCCCCCTCCTTTCACTCTTAAAATCTCTTTCACTCCCATTTTATGGCTACATTAATACAAGTGAAAAATAATTTTAAAAAGAAAACAGAAGCATATAACAGCACAGAATTGTGTAATGGACTGATTATACTATCAAATTTAAGTTGCAGTCCATAAAGAGCAAATGAAGCCTTCTTTGGTTTAAATTTTTTGGCACCAAGCATGGTGTACTATTAGTACATCTGATGTAACACATTTGATAAAGGTGAAAACATATTAAGGATTCGGAACTTAGGAGCAGTTCTTACCCTGTTTTTAGGGAGAGCAATGCATCATCGACACCCCTCTGGTTGAACTTTCCCATGTATGCATGCATTTCTGCATAGTTATTGCGAATATTCCTCTCTGTGCTGCCATTGGGTACAGTCCCGAAACGGAAAGGGGGTGAGAAGTCATTAGGTCTCTGGAACTGTAGAGAGAAAAAGAGGGAGACAGAGGGAGAGAACACTTTAGAAAATGTGAAGAGACATATAATGGAAGGAACCCCATTATAATTCGCCCGATACATTAGCCTCGCTCAGGAGCAGCAATTGTTATCTGAAAGTGAACTTCACTTCAAGTCAATTTCATACATATTGTTGAGAGCTTTCTATTTGCCATGCCTGACTTTAATCTATAACCTTTGTCTGTTCCTTTTATGCACACTGCACAATGCCAATGGCCATGAGCTAAAAAGAAATGTACTATTAACTTCAGTGGACTAATCACCTTCATTTCTGAAAATTATGAACGTCTGCAACAGGCTCCTTAATCTTGGCTCTTAAATACATTGTTACTGTACTCTAAAGGCCATAGGGTCTTAGTGAGGTGAGCTGCATTACACTCCTGAAGATAATTTTTTGAGTATCAAATATGTTTTACTAAGAAATTTTCTCTTGACCTTCCCCAAATGCATTCAAAGTTCTTATTTATCCTATATGAGTTGCAGGATAAATTATAAAGTCAAACACTATTTTAATTATGTTCCTCCCCTGGCTTAAGAATAAGGTGAATCTCCAGAGTTTGTCATAATAGGTAAGGCCTTTCGGATTTTCGCCCCTGTGACATTAGCTTTATTTCTGGCTGTACGCTACAATGAGTAAGTCTACATTGCTTCGTAACACATAATTTGTCCATTCATATTTTCACAGCCTTACGTAGTCCATCTCTCTAGCACAAACTCACTTTTCTCTCTAGGCCAATTCACATTCTTAGTTTCAAAACAGAATTCAAAGCAATTTCTTCAGGAAGACTTCTGTGAATTCTTTCTTCCATCAAGTATATAAAGTGACCCATCAGTATTAGTTATTCTTGGTTTACATCATTGTATTTCACACTATGAATTCAATTACTCTAAATGTGCTGGCTAAATTATGAGAACTAGTCCCTGATACAGTCAGTAGGAGTTTAAGCTCTAGATTGAAACAGATATGAATTGAAGACCAGCTTTGCTACTTATTACTATGGGACCTTGGGTTAGTAACATAAACTTGCTGCATCATTTTCTCATTTGTGAGAAAGAGATGATAAAACCTTGTTTTCAAGATTGTCCAAGATTGAAGATTAAATTATGTAATACATAAGAAGTGCTCAGTAAAGCTTCTAACACATAGTAAGTGAATGTGAGAGAGAAAGAAGCACCTTCTACAGAGTCTGGTCATCTGTGATCCCCTCCTCCAGTCCTCCAGCTCATCAGATTTGAGCACTTATGAGCATGCCTGGCATGTTTCAGGTCAACTGTGCCAAGTATTTGAACTATGCTTGCCATGTAGTTTCTAGCACTGCAGTTCAGTACACTACTTCTTGTGTCATCATAACTGGGCCTTCTTGTACTATTTTAAATTAATCTCTATATTCTGCATTTCTTAGTAAATGAGCGAGCTTCCCACTCTATTAGTACAATAATGATCACACAGACTATGACAACCAGGGTAGATCTGGTGTGCCTTGACACATGAAAGAGGATGAAGATATTTAAAGTCCTCTTGGCTTGAGGCCAAGTCAAACTTTATCATTTACTTTGGACATATATTTGAAAAATCTAACCTGTCAACTCAGGAGAATTCTAAATCTTTGGAATTACCTTGGCTTAGAAGCCATTATTTTCCTTCTCCAAATACAGGAATTTCATGGGCCACAAAAAGTTGCAACACCAGGAACTATAAATGCCATCTTAACTGCTCAGTGTTGGCCACAGTTCAAAGGGGAGTCAAGCCGCGGTGTTAGGCGATCTGTGATGCATCAAAAGGCCACCACTTCCTGACAGAAAAAACTTCCTCTTTGACTCACCACAGTGCTTTTGCCATTAAGATTTTTGTTTGATTACTTTTAAAGAGGTTGTGATTTTTTTTAAGTGAATAAAGACACTATAAAAGAATCAAAGAATTTTAGAGCTGAATGGGCTATTGAGGCCAACTAGCCCAAACCTTTCATTTTATAAATGATGAAACTAAGGCCCAAAGAGGGTAATTTGCTCAACATCACACAGTGGCAATGTGGCTAACATTATCGGGGCTCAGTTGGCCTAATTAATAGTTACTTCTCAGTGTTCCCAGCAGACAGCAAGCCTGAAGTCAACAGAGATATGCTTTATTGGAAGAGACAGACACCAGAATGCTTTGCATACCATTGTCAAATATAATACTGCAGATGCTTAAAGAAAGGTCTCCCTAAGTCAAAAGCAGAGTTTATACTAAGGCAGGTGCAATGTAACCAAATAACCACCCTTTAATCAGTAATTCCCCACTTTGCTAGGACAACGACAACTGATGCTCACAAAGACTAAGATTCTCAAAGACACAAATTATTTTCTACAACATCCATTAAGTTGTAATTGTGTCCCATACAGTCTAGTATAAATTACTGTACTCTAATTTTTCTGAAAAATGGCAATCCCCACAAAGTATGTGCAAAAATTGTTAATTATTCAAATAGAATCTAATGCCCAGAACACCTCCATTCCTGATGAAGTGATATATATAAAGTTTCCACACTAGTCTATAATGGCAGAGGGTGAGAAATAGGGGGGGAAATATATATATATACATATATATATATATGTATATATATGTATATGTATATATGTATATATATACACAAACACATATCATATATATAACATTATATACATTATGTATATATTATATATATACATTATATACATTATGTATATATAATATATATAATATACATATATATGTAACAAGAAATGGAAAATTATTTATTGATGGTAACATGTATAATTAAGCCACTATACAGTGTATTCTGGATAAGAAATTGCATTTTGTATGCTGTGATGATGTTCAGTGAATGAATACCAAATAAATAAATAAATAAATAAATAAACAAACAAAAAATAAGTTGCTTTTGAAAATGTCAAAAGAAATTTAAAAAATAAAAACTTAAACAAAATTACCTTTAGATTTTCAGATGCTGTTTTATAACTGTATCCTTGAGTAAATAAAAATTAAAAACTGATGAACCTAGAATAGCTACGACAACTTTGAAAACAAAGAACAAAATTGAAGGACTTATATAATACTACTTTACTTCAAGATTTACATAAAGCTACAGTAATTATGACAGTGCAGCCTTAGCACAGAGATAGAGACCATCAGAATGGAACAGACTGTCCACAATAGACCCACACACATATGATACAAAAGCAAGTCAGTACAAGTGGGACAGTCTTCTACAAATGGTGTTAACGTGATTAGACAACCACATGCAAAGACCTTCATTTCACACCGAACAAGATATACGGAAATAAACTTAAATTGAATCATAAACTTGTACCTAAAATGCAAATCCTAAAATTATAAAACTTGTAGGAGAAAATCTTTGTCATCTTGACAAACATTTCTTATCTATGACACCAAAAGCATAATTCACCAAAAAATAACAAACGATGTTAGACTTTATCAAAATGAAGAACTCTGAAAGACACAGTTAAGATCATGAAAAGACAAGCCATTGACTAGGAAAGAGTATTTGAAAATAAATTAAAGCTATTAAAAATGTAGTGAGTTAGATAATAACATAGTAAGACTCACATAGTTAAAGCATCTTCCATGAAAAAATCAGGGAAACCAACCATCGGTAATGGGAAGAATGGGAATGCATAGTTCTGAGGAAAGCTCAGGGTATGGGGACAGGTTGGATGTGAATTCTAGCTCCATCTCAGGCCTGCTATATGAACAGGGGCAAGTTACTTAACATTGTAGAGCTACATTTTTCTGGAACTATTGTAATGAGTAACATAATACGTAGGCATATACTTAACACAATATCTAGATGTGGTAGATTCTCAAAAATTTTAGCTACTTCTGTGGGGATAAAGTTCTAACATCTAAAATTGTCCTATGTAAGGCAATGCTCCCTAAGATTGAAAACTCGTGTTCTTTAATTTGTTCCTTAAACTAGGCCAGCCTGGGGCCCAACAGGGAGAGCATGTTGGCCCAGAATTAGCCAAAGAAGCAGCAGAAGTAAGCTTGCCTTTTCCTTTGAAAAGTCTTGTCCCAGCTTGGTAAGAGCTGTGAGGTTTAAATAAAACATAGATTTTGAAAAACTGTCATTGGAACTTGAATTTCACAAAATGTCATATCCATGGAGAATGGTATGGTTTAGGGAGGCACATGGGGAAGAAAGAAAAAATAATCTTTCAAATACCTTGATAATTCCAATAAATGCCCTTGTAATACAATTTATCCCAAGCTGTAAGTAAGGTGTGGTATAGCACTTGTTTAAACCATGTGGCAACTGATATTCTCTGGGGTTTGGGGAAGGAGTAAAATTTAACACTGTCAAGAACTAGAATATCTTAAAATCAACACAATAGGGAGGACCTTGAAAAACAGTTTTTGTTTGTTTGTTTTTGTTTTGTTTCTCAAAAGCCCAATGTACAGCAAGGACCAACAATTGGATTAAAAAACCCGTGATGTGGTGGTTAAGGAACTGAACTCTCCCACATGGCCAACCATGATTCAAGTCCTGGACCTGGTGGCTTGCTTTCTCACTTTCCCTCTCTCTCTCTCTCTATCTCTGGTCAAATTAAAAAATAAATGAATGAATAAATAAAATTAAATAAACAATTATTTTTTTAAAAAACACCTCAGTCTGAATTTAGAGTAGAGAACTTTATATAGTACTTATTAATCACCTCTGGCCAATCCAGGTCTTCTGTGAACTTAGTATATTTTTCTCGGAGTTACTCAGATTGACATAAAACATAGACTAGGGAAGCATAGCGAAATAAAAATGCAAAAGGGAAGGAAACTTAGGGATCAGTCCCACTTTGCAGATGAGGAAACCAAAGTCTTGAAGAGGTCAAGTAAGTTGTTGAAGGCTATGTGGTATGGAAGGTGGACAAACAGACGTCTTTGACTCCTGGGTACTTCTCATCACCAGCTCAATCTAGCAGAACATGCCTACTCCTGCTTACTGGGGAGTGAAGTCACGCGCTGTAAGCGGGGCCCTGTAGCAAGGCTATCCTTTCCTCTCAGGCATATCAAATCCTAACTCCCGCTCTTCCCACTGTATTCAACATATGGCTCCAGCAATTACTGTAGACATTCACTTGCACAAGGGCAGAACAACGCTAGAATGTTAAGAGAACCGTAATCTCACTTGATCCTCCTGGAGAGAGGCAGGGAATCGGAATGCAGCCCTCTGAGCTCTTCAGATCATCATTTTAGCCTTCATCTTAACGACCTCAAAGTGAATTAGTCTTGGCAGTCATGCCAGGAGAAAGGTGCTCCAACGCTAGAAGTAAAGGCTCTGCCCTCAGCCAAAGACGATCAGATTACAGGACCCTGGGGCTACTTTGTAAGCCTGTTTCCCACAGGAGTCCCTCTCAAACAGCCTGTTGTAGAGAGAATTGGAGCAGGGAACATAGGAAGTGGGGACTCTGTCCACTGTGTTTTATTACTATTAGATAAATATATAAATTGATTTTCCCATGTATAGTGCATTAGTAATTCAATTAATAATAGCTACTCTTATTCCACCCCTATGTATGTACTGGGCATAATTCATATTATCTGCTTTAACTCTAATAATTAAAATGCATCAATTCATTTGGCTAATATTTACTGAGTATCTATTAGCGTAGGGGACTGTATTAGGAACTGAGAATACAAAGATGAAAAAATATGACACCCCATGTTCAAGAAGTTTACATGTCAGAGAGAAATATAAACATTCATTCAGTTTTTCCTTTATTTACTTATTCATTCTTTCATTTGTTCATTCATTTATTCTTTCATTTATAGATACACTCAGAAAGAGAAAGTATTTATCGGCATCTCTTGTGTAGAAACAAGATTCAAGATTCTAAGTGCTGGTATGCAGCATTACTGAAGAGTAAGATCTTGCCTTCAAGGAGTTTACATTGTAAAGAAGGGAGGTAGACAATAAGTCTTTTCTTGGGTCAGAGAGTGCATGTGCATGCACTCACCAGAGAGAGACAGAGAGGAAAAGGGACAAAGCACCCTCCCAACGAGGTGTGGTCACGGTCATGTCATAATTCCTTCTCCTTCATGTTTCTTCCTTGTTGGAATTTGGAGCATGCACACACATACAGCCAATGTGTTTTTCAAGCCGCTCAGGCTAGGATTTGAACCAAGCAATTGACCATGTGGGATCTGGCTCCCTTAACCACTAGGTCACTGAGCCAGCCCAATAATAGGCCTATATTTTAAAAAGTATGGGGGACTAGAGTCAGCCACAAATTATTTTCCACTCCTTGCATCAAGAGATTCCCGTCCCTCAATTCTGGGCTGGCCTATGTGACTTGCTTGACCAGCAGAATGTGGCAGAAGTAACCTTTTGGAGGAGAGACATTGTATGTCTCCACTTAATATACACCGAGTGTCCACACTCTATGGCCGAAACTCAATGACTAGAGGATATAGAAACATAGAAAATGGTTATAAATACCAGATACAGTGTGGGAAGAGGGTGGGTGAAGGAAGAGAGTCTTAATAGACATTAAGGAGAAAAATAGAAAAATAGACATTAAGGAGAAAAATAAGGGACAAAGAAATGGGTTATTATCTGTGGAAGACAATGTGTATAGTATTCTCAGGTAGACTGGTGCAAAATGCATATATGTTGGAAGATTCATTTTGGAAGATAAGTGACATATGTGATTGAATGTATAAAAGAAATTGAAATTTAAAAATATATATTTAAAAAAAAAAAAAAACTTCTAAAGCTAGGACATAAGAAGGTCTTCAGCTTTTATAATACCTTGGCCTCTTGGAATCTCACTCTGAAGAAATCAGCCCACAAAGTAAGAAGTCTAATGAACCTGAAGCCCCTGTGCTGGAGACACCTGTAGGTGTTCCTGTCTATAATCTCAGCTAAGTCCTGCCTTCCTGCTGTTATCATCAGGAAACTGCCATTATTTAAGAAAGCCATTTTGGACCCTCCAGCCCAGCTCAGCCCAGCTACCAGCTGAATGCCAGGTGAGCTCATTCAATGCCACATGAAATAGAAAAATCACCCAGCCAAACCCTACCCAAATACCTGACTCACAAAATAGTCAGTAGAAGGGCCAGCAGATGGTATGGTGGTTAAGGGTGCTGGATTCCCACATGTGCGACCGCAGTTTGACTGGCAGCTTGCTTTCTCCCCTCCCCCCCCCCACCCCCTTCTCTCACTCTGTCCCTCTCTGGTCAAATTTAAATAAATAAATAAATAGTTTTTAAAATTCAGTAGAATGGTTCTTGCTTTAAGACACTATGATTAAAGGTAGGTTGCTATGCAGCAATAGGTAACTGGAACACAGATGGAACACAGATGGTTTCAAATGATGAAAATGAAGTGCTATGGAGAAATTGAAACTGTAACAGGATAAAGAATGATTAGTAGAAGGATGAGTTTAGACTGGCTGTCCTGAAAAGGCCTCTCTGAGAAGGTGGCATCTGAACTAAGACCTGAATGATAAGAAGGAACCAGACACACAAAGACCAGAGGCAAAGCATATGAGGCTCAAGAAACAGCAAATGCGAAGGCCCTGACATGACATGAGCTCAGTGCTCCTGGGGTAATGAATGATGTGATGGGTGACATGTAGCCCATGTGCCCATGTGGTAGTGGGAGCACAGAACAAAATGGGGACATCTCAGGTGCCTCACAGAGGCTGTAGCATAGTTGCTAAAACTTGAAGGAAGAGTTTTCCATTGGGACAAGAGACCAAAGGGCTTTCTAGATATGGGCAACTGTTCTCTGCTCAAAGATATAGGATGGTAAGAACAGATGACCAGAGACCATAAGCAGCTTATTGTCACAGCCTCGTAGACCTGGCCATGGTGACTGGAGGCCAGTCCAGCCAAAGAGCTCCAGGGCCTGGATCACAGAGGGAGCTGAAATGTGTGCAAAGGAGAGTTCCTACTCCACGGGATGAGAGAGAGCAGTCCCTGGTGCCAAACTGCGTGAGCTCAAGTCTCACCTCTGCCAATGATAACTGTGTGATAACTCTGTGCCCTGGTTTCCTCTTTTACACAATAGGCTAATCGCACCAAGATCATAAAGTTTGAGTAGTCAACCAGTTAATCTATGCAAAGTGTTAGCACAGTGCCTGGCATGTGCTAATAATAAGTATGTGAGCTATTATGATTACTCTTATTATCCTCACCATCATCATCATCACTGAAAGCAAATGAAGAGTTCTGTCAGAATAACAAAGACTGAGTTTTTGTGTTAAAAGGGGGCCTCAGGTGCCAGCATGCAGAAGAGGCTAGAAGGAATAAGATGGAGAGACAGGAGTTGAAGAGGGGAATAGGAACAAACAGAAACGTTATCAGGTACTGTCCCTGTTTTCCACTCCTTGCCTCAAGAGATTCCCTTCCCTCAATTCTGGGCTGACCTATGTGACTTGCTTGATCAGCAGAATGTGGCAGAAGTAACCTTTTGGAGGAGAGACATTATATGTCTCCACTTAATATACACTGAGTGTCCACACTCTATGGCCAAAACTCAATGACTACCAGAAATGGCATGTGCACCAGCTCCCATGCAAGACCACAGAGGTGTTGACCACAACCAAGGACATTCAAAAGGAGAAAGGCTGCAACCAGCCTTAGGAGCTGGCAAGGAGGGGAAGGATTGGGAAGGGTGGGGATGGAGGAGCTAACATCAGTTCACACTAGAGGATCCCTCTGCTTTTAAACTTCTCCTCGAGTCTGGTTAGTTTCCAGGGTGAAAATGAGGAAATATATTTGCAGAGAAGTCTTCATGGCTATGATGCCAGGAGAAAAGCAAGCTCTAAAATCAAAACCCAAATTCTCCTAAATGTCAGCAGTGTCCAGGCGGTTGTTCTGGGCACCAGACAAGGCCATCTTCTGCTCAGCTGTCAGCAGTCCTAAGGAGGTTAATTAGAGTTAGATCTGGTGAATGACAGCACACAAATGAAAGCAGATCTATGAAAATGAAAAGGGTGACCAGTTTCTGCCTTCTTAGCTACCCTGAAAAACGGCTCATCTCATTCATTCATTCTGAGTGCAACAGCACATGCAGATTAGGACAAACCAGTGTTGTGACCTTGCAGAGATGACTATTGGACGTCGTGTTTGCAGGGATCCATACGCATGAGATGTGGAATCTCGGGGCTTTGTCTTCAAAGCTTGACGATCTTACACATAAATATTCATTCCATTACTTCTGATTTTACATTTGAATCACAGAAAGAATCAATGCCCAAACGCCACTCAGCCCTTCCAGGCACCCAAGAGAAAAGGTGGGAAAGCTTAGGATGCAAGTGCAGCTTTTGGCCTATGCTACTAATTAGGAGGAGGTGGCAGACCATCAGAATTCTGAGAGACTGCCTTTTTAACTACCCACTACCCTCCTCTTATCAGTAATACTGTCGTTTACTCTCTATTTTCACAGTATATTTTAAACGACTTTTATTGTTATTATCATGGGTGTAAAAGTCTATGAATTTTAGCCATGTATAGAATCTTATACTCACCAACATAAGATACAAAACAACTCCATCACTGCAAATTTCCTTTTTTTTAAAGAATTATTTTTTATTTAACTTTATTTATCATCATCATTATTATTATTTCCAACTTGATCAGAGACAGAAAGAGAAAGTGTGAAAGCAAGCCACCAGGTCCGGGACTCAAACCATAGTCGACCATGTGGGAGTTCAGAGCCTTTAACCACCAGGTCACCTGCCAGTCCCAGTCACTGCAAACTTTCCTGGGCTATTCCTCTATACGGGGCCCTTAACCTCTGACCAACACTGATCTGTTTCAATGCCCATAGTATTACCATTTCCAGAATACCATATAAATAGAATCCTACTATGTATAACCTTTTAAGACTTTTTTTATTATTATAATGCCTTTGAGATTCATCCAAACTTTTGTGTGCATCATTTCCTTTTTATTGCTGAGTAGTATTCTATGGTGTGGATGTACCACTTTTTTTTATCCACTTAAGGGATACTTTTGGATTACTTCTAATTTGGGGTAATTACAACTGCATCAAGTATTAACATTCATGTACAGGTTTATATGTGAACATAAGTTTTCATTTCTCTAAGGTGAATACCCAGGAGCTGGGAGTGATGGGTCTATACACCCCCTGCTCTCATATTCTTTTCTATCGCTTTTCTCTTTTGATCTTCCTGATTTTCCAAGGGACTATAAAGCAAGTAGAACAACTATTATTGTTTTCATTATCCCAGGGCTATTACACCAAAGTGCTGCCCACTACTAAATTTTTCATAATAATATCTTATTCCCAAATAGGATGAAGTGGGTTTGTGGGTGTGAGTTCAGACTTGCAGCAGCATTTGAAGAAGGAGGAAATGGCTGGGGGAAGCAGCCTCCCTTCTTTTCTACCATGATCCCTTGCTAGGCCCAGAAGGGGAAGAAGGTCAGATGATAACACAAAGGGTAGACTTTCTGAAGGCTTACCCTCTTCACTGTTCCCAAAAGTGCTCGAGAAAGATGTGAAAAGAAGGTATTCAGGGCTTATATTGAAAGGATAATTTAATGGTAAAATAGAAAGCATATGTGGACAAACATTTGAGCTCTACCACTTGTTAATTGTGTGACTTCAACAGGCCACTTAGCTTTGAAACTGAATTTCAACCACGTTCCAAGAGGAGAAATAAGGTGTAGTATCCCATTGTAAGTCCCTCACTTTAAAACGTGGGACTGCCCAAGGCCCCGATCCATAGAATAGCCTGGTGGTAGATCTAGTGATAGATTAGAAAGTCAGATTCTTCACCTTCATAAAAGTTATAATCTGGATGGAGGTGGGAGGAATAAATAATTATTTTTTCATTTCATTATAAATTATTCATTGGAGAGAATATTGTTCAAGTTCATTCAAAGAAGCTGACTGAATTATGATGACAATAACATTATACAACATAGTTAGAAGATACAGGTATGTAATAAAAGTGCCAAAATTAACTTGGTTCTCTTCCTGGGTACCTGATGAACCTGGTGACATTTTGCTATTGTAAGAAAGAGAGTTAGCATACAACAAGCCTTCAAGGCCATAATAGTCTCTGTTCCTTTTTCTCATGTTATTACTTAGTGCTATAATTGTCCGTGGTAGCAAACACACTAAAGTTCGCATGTGAAGAAACTTGCACATGGATGTGAGAAGGCTGGTAAGTTTGTTCTTCTCCCACCTCTGGGATGTGTCTCCCAACATTCTCATGCATGTCTTGACCACTCGTGGATACTGTGCTGCACAAAAGGAGCCCCTTGCCTTTCTGAGCTCAGCATGGAGCTGGAGTTCCTATAATGTGCCCCACAGGGCAGAACATGATGGAGAGACTGGAACTCTCTCTCCTCCTGCCTCCTGCCTCCTGCTGTGCCCAAAGCAAAAGCTCGTAGAAAATCAAATGCCTGTTCTTCAGACTCCTGGAATTTAGTCAACTATCAATTTTCCTTGCAATGATGATCTTCATACAGTAAAGCAGTCACTTCTTTTGTATTTTATGCAATATGGCTTTATAAGTTTTAGTAAATATTTCCTGAAATATTTCTTAAATAAGACACTGGTATTAAATGGCATGTTAGCTAGTGAGCTAGAGGACAAGAAAATAGGTTGATTCCTATCTTAACTCTTAACCTGCATGTCTGAGCTGGTACCCTGAAGTTTGAGGTGTTTGGTAATGCCTAGAGTCTGATTATAAAATACACAACCTTATCAGTACACATTTAATAAGCATAAGCCATGTATAAGTTACTGGGCTTTGAAATGAAATGAGGCATTATAGTCTCTACATTACTGCATAGTTGGCAATGATCATGACAATGATGATATTATGACAGCACTTTCACAGCACTTCCCATGTGTCACACAACTTACATTAGTAACTTGTTAATCTGCTCATCAACCCTACGAGGTGGGTAAGAGGGAACTTCAAAAAGTTTGTGGAACAATGGAATCAAAGTATGAGTTCATTTGGGTACAAAAATGTTTTGTAATCCTTGCATAATTCTTTTATAATGTGCATTTTTCCATAAACTTTTTGAAGAGCTCCTGCCTTGTATTATTAGCCCTATCAAACAGACCAGAAAATAGATGCACACATAGGTAAGTATTGTAATCTGGATAAGGTCAGATAGCTAGAAACTAGCAGGGTAAGGATTCAAATCCAGGGTCCTCATGTTTAACAGTAGAACAGACCGCAGAGTTCTATGCACATAGAACATGTGCTCATAAAATATAGAATAAAGAACCCAATGGCTGAACAGGTGTGCCAAGTTGCAATGGGAGCTAAGGAAAGTCAAGGCTATGGAAATTGAGAGTAGAGAATATTACAAGAGGAGGGCGAGGCTCCACAGAGGAGGGAGAGGTGAAGCCATCTCTTACAATGGCCAAGATTTATATAGACAAAGGGCTTTGGGAAAGGCTTTCAGGGCAAGCAGGATAGATAGTGTGGGCAGTAACTCAGAGGCATGAAAGTACAGTAGTTTCACTGAAGTTGGAAAGAATATCTGCACATGCTGCAAGAACACTATGTTGGTGCCTAGATTGATGCCAAGCTGTGGAGCCTGCTGAATGGTTAGGCAGAGGAAGGATGCCCTGTGACTCCCTGGGGCTCAGGTGTTATTACTACTCAGCTAGAGTAGTATGGCTTGGAGAAAACAGGTTGGTGAATGGCCATTGAGTGGAAAACTACTGAAGAGCCTGGACTATTTCCAGGGAGAAAATAACAGGAGGAGTAAGTGGAAAAGACATCAGAATGGAAGCCTTGAGAGAATCCAGGTCTGTCTATATGCATATTCAGCAGAACAAGGGAAAGGAGATGGTAGGGCCAGCCTCATTCCACCACATCCTTGCTCACTACCCTCCCTTACCCAGTCTTCAGTAGCCATGCTGTTTGCTTTGCAGTTCCTAGGACAGGCCAAGTAAGCTCTGGCTTTAGCATGCCCTTCACTCTGCCCAGAAAGTTCCAGATACCCACCTGAGTTCTCCTTCCCTAACTCAGGCCAAAGTTGATGATCTTATGGAAGCCTTATCTGACCACCCAATTTAAAATTCATACCTTGTAATATTGCATATACTTATCTTTTATATTTATTTTCTGCCCTCTTCCCTTTTAGAATGTGATAACATGGATAAGATTTCTGTCTGTATCTCCAGTGCCTAGAATAGTACCTGAAATTCATTTAGTTCTCAATATGAATAAATGAATGACTTAATAATGAATTGAATAGCACAAATATGGATATTTGAAATATGAAAACCTATCCACCCATCCTTGGTGGCATAGTCAGTGGTGTACAAAACTGCAGTGCTAGAAGCCACAGGGCTGACCATAGGTTTGAATCCCTGGTCCAGTGGCCTGAAACATGCTAGTTGCGCGTGGAAGTGCCCAAGATCCTGATGAACTGGAGGACTGGGAGAAGGGGATAGTGAAGTAACAAGACACTGTGGAAGGTGCCTGTCTATCTTGTATGTGCCTGTGTTCTATCATAAATAAAATAAATAAACTTAAAAAATTATAACCCCCAAGTGCACTGCTTACTGGTTAAATCAATATCATGTACCAGAGAGCTGAGTGTTTAGACTCCTCAGATCTAGAGCTAGTTGACATTCCTGGTGAGTAAGGAGTTAATTTGTCTTCATGCTAATTGAGGACATCTTTCCTGGCACTTTCTCCATTTTTTCTTCAAAAAATATATCAGATTTGAGATCCCACAAGAGCTTGTCAGATTTAGGACTTGACAATGCACATGAATATTTCTTTGGCACCAAAAATGTGACAGAGTTGGAGAAGATTCTGATGGCACAGAGATGAAGTGAAACAGAGAAGTAAGGACAGAGGGATTTGAGCTTCATCCCTAAGTCATTCTGTGTGTGACAGGTGGCCTTGGCTGTGCTCCTTTGACCTGCTCTTAGGCAGGACTGTTACACAGAGGTGTTGTTGCCCTCTGCCCCACTTCACCTAACAGACGCACCTGGGAGGGCACATGGGATTGTTCCAGATATTTTCTAAAAGCTGTGGGTGTTAGAGAGGAGAAATAGTCTTTACAGAAGTTTTCAAGTGAAGAATACAGATGGGTTCACCATGGAAACTAGAATTCTGAAGCTGAACCAGAAGCTCCCACAGCTCATACAATTTGGGGGAAAATACTGAAGGTTACTAGGATGATTTCCATATGCAAGATACCCAAGAGATTTAGAGGCACTCCAGTTATTGGCATGATAACCTGAGGTTCCCAGTGTCAACATCTTTAGAATCACCAAGCAGAGATGGGAGTGGGCCTGCCAAAGGCAGATGCCAGGCAGGACTTAGGATGAGTGAGAATTCAGGGAGAGATAAATCAGCACCTCTGCTGTCCTGACAATTGTTCAGATCAAACAGTTCCAAACCAAGAAATGGAAATACCAGGATGTGCCCAATGTCATGTTGTGACCCATTTGCAGCACGGCAGAATTTCTTACTGTGGTCAGTAAAGCCAGCACTATGCAAGGGACAGTCCAGTTTCCAGAATATCAGTGCTGGGAGGTAGCCTAAGGATCTCACTGTGCATACATCCCCCTCCAGGGTTCACAGTGGACCATCACAGGATAGAACTCTGACAGTCTTTTGGTAAAGAAACATAATTAACCTTGACACAACCTTTCTCCAGACTTACTCTGCCATAGATTTTTTTTTTCCACATACCCATTATGTCTTCTGGACACTTGCAGGCTATGAAACACAGTTTGAGAAACACTGATTGAGCAACTGCTTCACTGTGCAGAGGAGAAAACAGAAGCCTAGGTATGTCATTACCTATCCAAGACTAAACAGCCAGTCCCTGAAACTAACCCCTCCCTTCCTTTTGTGTTGGATAGTCAACGGCAAGTGTTAAGGCACACACTTCCATGCCTCACCTTGAAGGACTAATGGGAGTCCAACATGTCTAAGTTGTCTTCAGGGAGCCTCCAATTATAATGTTAACATAATGATCATAAGGTGACTGCTAGCAAAGTAAAATATCAATAACCATGTAGGTAGAGGATTGAAACTTAATTGTGCTAGTTGCCTAAGGGTTAAGCCAAAATTTTTTTTTTACTTTCAACTCTTTCGTTGAAAATCTTATTAAACTATGTTAACTCACATTCCACTTTAGGGTTACCAATCATTCAAACATGTTCAGTGAGTACCAGCCATGTGTCACGATACAACGAAGTGGATGCTCTTGGATATAAAAGATGGTTCAAGAGATTATGTTTAAAATGTAATTAATCCTGGAAACTGTCGTTGCTCTTTTTTGTCACTATTTTTTTTAACGATGCAGAGTGGGAAAAAGGAAAGCACCCTCAACAGGGTCTCATGCTGTGATTCAAACACAAGCTTTCTTAGCCTATCAAGAATATGAGCATGTATCTGTGTACCTGGCATATACAAGTCAACCTGGGGACTGATCCTGACCTTCCATATGGCTTCCAGCACTGCAGAGTGTTGTACCACTGCTATACCAACTTAGCTGGGGGAGACAAGTATTTTTGACAGAGTCTCACCATGTCACAATATTTCTGCTGCAGCCCCTCAGCCATTACCACCTTGCCTGGCATGCCTAGGTTGGGCCGGGAAGTGAACTCAGCCTCCCATAAAGTCCCAGTCATTACACAATGGTGCCCTCCCACTTGTACCACCAGGCTGGTCCTATTGTTACTTTAAATAATTCCTTTATATAAGCTTATTTTGTTGTGATTTCTCTCTTTTCCCCTCCGAAAGCAAAATATGTTATATTTATTTTAGAGTGGATATTTTCTCAATCTGATATTATGTTGCTAACAGAAATACCTATACAGAGTGATTTATAAAGAGATAGAGATTTATTTGACTCACAGTTCTAGTGGCTGGAAAGTCCAAAGCCATAGAACTGGCATTAGGCTGGCCTATGTCACAACAGAGCTGACAGAAGCAGAGAGGATGGCAGGTGAATCCAGAGAGGGCATGGTCTCTCTCATGGTTCCTCCCCTCATAAATCCAGTAGGACTCAATCATGAGACCTCTGCCCTAACCACCCAATCACTAAAATTCTCCAAAGATCCTGCCCTTCCACACATTAATTTGGTCAAGTTTTTGCCCTCTTAATCCTATTTCAAACTGGTTCAACATGTGAATTTTCAGGGACATAATCAAACTATAGCAGCTACCTTTGTGAAATGAATGATACATACAAAAATAGCACTCAGCAAATACTTGGCTTATTGGGAAACTAAGATCTCACCATTCCGAGAACAAGACAGGTCTAAGCATAAGCATATACAGAGGAGCCTACTGTACTTTTCTCACATTTGAGACAAAGAATAATCAGAGGGTTTAAAGAAGTCAAATATCTTTCCCAGTAAGATCCAAAAGAACTTTATAATTTAAGATCTGACAAGACACAATAGTAGCACAGTTGGGTATGCCATTTTTTCTGTCTTCTTCTTAAATACCTGCTCAATTTAGATAGTTTGACAGGAGTAGAAACCACAAGGTTAGAAAATTCTGTCTGGGACTATAAATGTCAAATATTTCTTATCTATATTACTTTATCATTGTCCCCAACCATTAGTTATGAAATTGTCTTTCAATGTTTCTCAAGTTGAGATGGTTAATAAAGAACTAAGAGTATCAGCCTCTACTATGAAATCTATAAGAATTATACAACTGTCTTCTCACTTATTAACTTATTGACTAATTTATTGATTAATTCATTCATTTTTAATTAAATATTTGAGCACTTACGTGTGTCACCCTATTACAGATACTGTAAATACATCAGTGAGCAAAAAGAACTTTTGCTCTCATTGAGTTTACAATCTAGCACAGAGACAGACATTATAAGTATGTTAATTATTAGTATTAATATACCAACTTCATAACATATAATTTCTTTTTATTTTTTTGAGAGGTTTTCGCTATAGGGCGCGTTTGCTTGCCAGACAGACAGAGACATAGAGACAGAAAGCGAGAAATCACCCCCTAGGGGGGATGGTCACACCGCAATCCCTTCTCCTCCATTCTCCTCTCGGGATCTTGGGCACGCACGCACATGCGCCCGGCGTGAGTTTTAAGCCACCGAGTCCGGGACGCGAACTGCGGTCGACTACGTGGGAGTCCAGCGACATAGCCATTACGCTAACTGCTGGTTCCCCATAACATATAATTTCTAACGTAACAAAATATAGAAGAATGGGGAAGAATACATTTATTTTAAAGCTTCTTCCAAATTTTAGATGAGATGCTTACCTGGTAGCTTGATCTTAGACTAGCCATTTCCTAGAAACGCTAACAATATACTCACTAGCCCACTTGCTCCAGTAGCCTGGTCTGGTGTGAATTTACAGAAGAACTTGAAGTCTACACCAGATAAATATATTAAAATTTATTTTTCCACTTAAAATCCAAGGTGTGTTTCATCTCAGGCTTGGAAAAGGAATGTTTTTTCAGAATATGCAAATGGGCTGAAGAGAGAGGAATATGGGCAGGACAGCTTGCCTTTGAAATATGACACGTATTTGGGGAAATAATCTGGATGAGTCTATTTCACACTTACATTTTAAAAACCCTAGTTAGAGGGAAATACACTCACTAATGGGGATACTTTCTCACATACCCAGTAGGAAGTTACTCAAATGTTTCATTATTGAGCTCCATGATGATTCTACTGAGATCAGATCATGGATTTTGTTCATGGTTCCATGCGTGTGCATCATGTTCCCTTTGCCAATGGATCACAGAGAAGCTAGTCTCCTTTAAAATTATGCATGAAATTCCAAATCAGGAGATAATTCACAGAATGGGAAAAAGTCTCTAGCTCACACCTAAATAAGCTGTAAAGAATGAACTTTCTCTTTACCAAAGAGGAGGCCCTTCTCACTTTAAAGGCCTAAAGGTAGATGGGATATTTGGTGATAAGTAAACATGACCAGTTGACTAGGGAGTGTACTACAGCTTACTAACCACAGAGCGAAGAGTTCTGTTTCCTTTCTTTCTTTTTTTTTTTTTAATTAATTTTTTGGGGAAAAATTATTTTATTTAACTTTATTTCTTTTAATTTGACCAGAGAGGGACAGAGTGAGAGAGAGACAGAGAGGGAAAGTGAGAAAGCAAGCCGCCAACTCTGGGACTCAAACTGCAGTTGGCAATGTGCGAGTCCAGCGCCCTTAATCACCACGCCACTTGCCGGCCCCAGAGTCCTGTTTTCTTTAATAACTGAGATGACAGGAGGAAAAACTTGCTCTTTAAATCTGCTGATGACATCAAATTGGATTGGATAGTTGGCTACTTGGGAAATAGAATTAAACATCAAAACAATTAAGTCTAGCATGATGAAAGAGGATATTAAAAGGATGAAGATCAATTAGAACACATAAAAGGTAACTCACAGGATATAAAACCACACTGCACTACAGCAAAAAGAGGTGGGAAATGACTCTGTCAAAAGTATGGTCAAGAAAGGCTGTGGAGTCCTAGTGGACCACACGCACATGGATCCATAATTAAGTACTGCTTTTTCAAACAATGGTCCTCTAATGGAAAGCTAAAGATCAACATGGCGTGTGGGAAGGATGTGGTCAGGCTTTGTTGTACACCAGTGGGAGAGCTTCATGACCACAGTGTGTTCTCTAACCCACAACTGACATTTTAGAAGGCGTGGGCAATGAGTAAAGGCAGGGGGAAAAATCTTATGGTAAAAGGCTAAAAGACTGGGTTTATTTAACTTTTTATTAAATTATATATTAATATTTATTTACTCAGTGAGTTACTCCTGTTTATTTCCATAGCTACAATGAGCTCTTATCTTTTTTTTTTTCTGGGATTGCTCCTTTTTAAAAATTTTTTTTTAATTTATATTTAATCACTATACATCTTTATCGTGTACTATATGGCTTTTTCCCAGCATGAATACAGTGCATATCAATCAAGACAAAGACATTACTATACACATTATCATCATCAAATAACTTTTCATTTTGGTGTCAATTAAACATATTTTTTTCCTGTTCCCCTTCTTCCCTTCTTTTATTACCCACCCCCATATTACCCTTATCCTTACTACTCTGTACATCCACACTCAATATATACTAAATGTCTACGCTATATTGCAGGAACTGAAAGTTTGGAAGGCATAGTGGTAGGGAAGGCAAGTGGAGATACTAAGGTTTATTTAACTGTAAGAGGAGCACTCAGGGACAGTCCTCTGTTGTCTTTGCCATCCTGTGTTTTAACTGTCCATGTGTCTGCCTCTGTCACTGGACACCCCAGCAGGCCTCCAGCACCTCACAGGTGGGGCTCCCAGGGAATTTGGGACATAATACATTCTACAAGTATCTTCACTACTTACATGAAATTCAGATATAACTGGGTGTCCCCTATTTTTATTTGCTAAATCTGGCATCCCTACTTACAGGGAAACTAGTTACCATCCAATAAATACTTGTTGAACTAATTGCTGTTATATATGAGAAAATAAGCAAAGTGCAGAAAGCATTAAAAAAAAAAATCAGGTAGATGTTTCAGCAGAGGCCTTAGTTAATCCAAAGAACTGAGGAAAGGGGCAGGATTAGTTAGGAGGTGGAATTAGATTGAACAAGGGACTGACAAGTGCTAAGAGGGGTTTCTGGAGAGACTCCGAGATGATACAGCACAGTCGTTAGTCTTTCGTATTCCAGGACTTTTAGGCCTTAGCCATAGTCAGTATGGTAGCTGCTAAGGGTTCCTGAGGTAGACCATGTGACTGAACGCTAAGCTCACTTCTGACAAAAAGATCAGAGATAACATGTTTATGCAGAGCTTTTCTAATTTTCCTATATCCTGTTCCAGTGACGGTATATAAGTAGATATTTAGGATCTATCTGATGAATGGATAAATAAAGAGTAGGCGGTGTAAAGTAATGAAACTGATTTCCATCTCATTACATTATAGCTACATCACACGGATATACAGGTTAAGGGACATTAATAGGTAGCCTGCGTTAAGTATGGATTGGCAAGCAGAGACCCTAAGCAGAATAAAGGATGGGAAGAGAGCTCCCTGCGTTGGAAACTGAGGGAAGAGGCTTTAAGAACTGGATCACTGGGAATCAGGTTCTTCCAACCCACATCTAACTTGACACTATGAATTCTCTAGATGGCAATGGGCCATTAGGGAACGCCAATATTTCCTTTGTTAGTAGATGGGTGATGATATACACAGTTGCAACTATTCAGGACAATAAGAACATATTGCTAAATAAATTGGTCAAAATAGGTATGAATTAAAAACTTAGGGATATGGGACCAGCAGTTAGCATAATGGCTATGTTGCTGGACTCCCACGTAGTCAACCGCGATTTGAGTCTCAGACCCGGTGGCTTAAAACTTACGCCGGGCGCGTGTGTATGCGTGCCCAAGATCCCGAGAGGAGGAAGGAGGAGAAGGGATTGTGGCATGGCCATCCCCCTGGGGGGTGATTTCTCGCTTTCTATCTCTCTGTCTCTGTCTGGCGAGTGCACGCGCCCTATAGCGAAAACCTCTCACACACACAAAAGAAACTTAGGGATATTATAAATTTTCTAGCTTCATCAACAATTTGCAGTGAAACCAAAGCTCTTCTCTAAGTTTCTAGGTGAGGTTGAGGTAGAAAAAATTAGATTTACTTTCTTTGAGACTCTTAAAGGACAGACTTTCTTCGTTTTGTTATGGAGTTTTGGCAACATAGACGATGTAAGCAAAGAAAGCTTTAAGAAAGACCTAGTTCTATATTCTGCCCATTCTCATGAGAACCGGTTGCCTTGGGTAGGACCCCGCAGTCAAACAGAATTATATTTTTTAATCTCATGTTAAAAGTAATTGTTTTCTATCACAGTGATGGCAACAGATATTGATTCAAAAATACTGTTTAAACTCTTATTATAGGCCAGGAGGATTCTGAGAGCATCTTCTCAAAAGGCCTACAAGGTTATCTACAACAAAGTAGCAGGAACCTCTTTCCAACAGCAGATGCCCTACAACCAGACATCTTTGGGTCCAGAGCTGTATCAGGAAGTTTAAGCATTACAGAGTGACTCCAATGACTCCTTCATTCTCCCTTTCACACATTTTCCTGCCCTGATATACAGGGACTTCAATTATTTTTGCAATCTGGTCAGCAAATAAACAGAGTGACTGTTTTCAGACTGCAATAAACAAAACAAAACAACTTTGTAGAAAATTGGAATTAAAGGACTGGCCCTGAGGCCTAATGGTTAAAGGGATCCAGATCTTACATGACTGATCGTGTGGTTCTAATCCTGGCCCTAGTGGCTAAAAAAATACACCTGGTATGTATGTATGCAGTCCTCAAATCCTGACAGGATGGAGAAACAGAGGAGAAGGAACTGCAGCATGACCAAGTCCCACTAGAAGGGATGCTTTCTCCCTCTCCCTCTCTCTCTCAGTATCTTTCTGGAGAGTGCATGTACCTTCCGGCAATTGTAAAAAAAAAAATAAAGAAAGAAAAAGAGGGACCAGCAGTTAGCGTAATGGCTATGTCGCAGGACTCCCATGTAGTTGACCACGGTTCGAGTCCTGGACCCGGCGGCTTAAACTCACGCCAGGCGCGTGTGCATGCGTGCCCAAGATCCTGAGAGGAGAATAGAGGAGAAGGAATTGCGGCATGGCCATCCCCCCTGGGGGGGTGATTTCTCCCTTTCTGTCTCTCTGTTTCTTTCTGTCTTTCTGGTGAGCGCACACACCCTATAACAAAAACCTCTCCAAAAAAAAAAAAAAAAAGAAAGAAAGAAAAGAAAGAAAGAAAGAAAGAAAGAAATGGAACTAAATATGAGTTTATTTTGGTGCAAAAAGATTTTGAAATCTATCCATAGTTTTCTTTTCTACTATATACTTTTCATGAACTTTTGAAGAACCCTCCTCCATCCCCTTATGTTACTTGCCCTGAAGACACTCTACCCCACACCCAGATCTCATTGTAATGAGCTAGCGGTTGGGCAGGGAGAGTGGAAGAAGGTCTGAGTGATGGCTCTGGTATGAATTCATAACATTTTGGGCTTTTGAGGCACATGCAAATCATCTATTAGAATCAGCATGGAATTCAGGGGGTGAATTTCAGAGCAAACCCGGGATCCAAGGTAGCATACAAACATTAACATTTAGTGAGGACTTGGTATGCACAAGACACCATTCTAAGCACTTTCCAGGTAATAACTCTTTAATCAGCACAATGGCTATCACATAGGTAGTATTTTTATTCCTATTTTAGTGAGAAAACTGAGGACCAGAGGAGTTTAGAAGCCTAGCTGGATCACACATAGCTTGTCTTAGTTTTCTCTTTCATATAGTAGAGGTAGAATTATCCTAAAATATTCGGGGAAAGGTAAATGACACAAAGAATAGGAAGTGTCTAGCCAGCGGAATGCCACCCACTGGCCACTAATGACTGGTATTCTCTCTGAGATTGTAACTGTTGATGTGGGTTTATGTAGCGATGGCCATGGATGAGGGCCATGGCTGCTCATATTTGTAAAAGAACACATAATACAAAGGTTAATTTATTTTTGGCTTTGAAATGCAATTTTCAATAGGCGAGCTCCGACCTATGAACACATTGTCCTCAACAGTTCATTTATAAATCAGCTGTTCAGAAACAGAAATACTCTTCCCCAGAGAAACAATACTGTAAATGGTTAGCTCATTACAGGCAATTTAACCCATAAAAAAGCAGAACTTTTGTGCTAATATTATTAGCTTATGTTCTGAGAACATTCATTCATTTAACCAACTTCCATGGTGTACCAGGCGCTGTCCTAGGAGCTGAACAGACAGAGTTATTGAAAGCATGTCTGTTGCCTCAAGGAGCTTACCATTCAGTGATCAAAATGGGCATTTATTTAATCAATGAGTCTAGTGGAGGTTGACAGAGGTGAATTCAGGCTATTTTAGGACAGGGTTTGGGGAGGGTAGGACAAGGGTAATGAAGTACTAGAGGAAAGGAAAGTAAATTCCCTTTGCTTGTGGCCAGGGCTAGCCCTCATACTTCACTTTGTATACCTAGACCCTATTTCCTGGCCTTTGGAATTCTCCTAAGCTCCCCTCTGGTACATCCAAGCCTTATAGTCCCTGTTTTTCTAAATCAGTGGTCCCCACCCTTCCTGGCACCAGGAACCAGCCTCTGGAAGATAATCCTTCCATAGATGAGGACATGGGCAAGAAGGAGGGCTTGGTCCTGGGATAATGCAAGAGCACCACATCCACTTGCACTTCATTTCTGCCACTACCACAGTGTAGTATACAATGAAACAATCACACAACAGGGTTCACACTCCCCTGAGAATCTGGTACTACTGTTTATCTCATGAGAAGTAGAGCCCAGGAGGCAATGCGAGTGATGGGGAGTGACTGCAAACAAAGGAGAAGTCTCACTGGCTCACCCACCACCCATCTTCTGCCTGTCTGCAGTCCAGCCTGCAACCAGCCATAGACCAGCACCAGTCCATGGTCTGGGGGTTTGTGATGCCGGTCCTACATAATCCATGTTCACAAAAACAAAAACCCTGTTCTTTCAGTCCACAGGGTCACATCTTAAGTTGTTAAGAAAGGAATAATTTGGAAAACTGTCCTCATATGTGTTTGACCCAGTCTTAAACATTCCCAAGATAAGTGTCTTTTAAAGTGCACTTTAGGAACCAGTAGTTAGCGTAATGGCTATGTCACTGAACTCCCATGTAGTCGATCGTGGTTCAAGTCTCGGACCCTGTGGCTTAAAATCTCATGCAGGGCGCGTGTGCATGCATGCCTAGGATCCCGGGAGGAGAATGGAGGAGAAGGGATTGCAGCGTGGCCATCCCCCCTGGGGGGTGATTTCTCACTTTCTGTCTCTCTGTCTCTCTCTGTCTTTCTGGCAAGCACATGCGCCCTATAGCAAAAACCTCTCCAATAAATAAATAAATAAATAAAGTGCACTTTTTAAGAAGCAGATACTTTAAAATAATCTAAAAATATATAAATATTTAAACTGGAAGTATAAATACATGCATACATTCCAGAAAAGTAGTGATCATGCAGACCAGGGGGCCTACCTTAGGAATTGTCTTGGGAGCCATTTCTTTCAGTGATTACTTCCTTTACTAAAACACAGATCCCTTAAATGCTACAAGGATGATGTTCTTTTTTAATTTATACAATAGCCCACATGGAGGTACTGGTTCCAGCAAGAGGAGGGGAGGATGAGGAGTGACTGGTTGTCTGGGTCATCTGTAACCCGAAGGCATTCATCTCGGAACATGGGTATATTGGGTTATGTGTGATTTCATGACACATCCAATCAAAAGTTGAAGTCACATTGTGAAGATGCTCTTTAGGAGCTGCTGGGAAACTGCCTGACACCAAAGTCCTTTTTGCTCTGCTCCAAGTTACCAAGGCCACAGTTGCCTAATAGAAATGTTTTTCGCTGCTACACAGACTGTCTGGCTTGTACCTCCCCTAGCACTGAGGACCAGGGTGACAATTACAGAATTTTGTTAAAAGCCTCTTTTCTATGACTTGGGGTTGAGAGGCAAGATTGTAATTTCAATTCAAGAGAGATTCTGAAGTGTGGGGCAAGGTAACAAGGTGAGAGTCAAGAGAGAAACGACTCCTCGCAACTGTGATTACTGGGGAATAAAATAACGGTGCACACAGCAGGTCCTGAATGAACAAATGGCCGAGTGATACAGGCCTTCTTAAACTAAACCTCATGATGTGAGAGCTTAGTGTTCACTGACTTCTGTGTGAGTGTGTTGATTGTTTTTACACACTTTGCATGGTGGATATGCTGTCCTTGACATTGGGTATTCTGAGGATAGGTACCTTCATGGCCACACCTCACCCCATGCATCTGAATGCCCACCATATGTCGTGAAATGTATTTATGGTTGTCAGACTAGAGGGGTATTCGAGAAACCAAGCTATGCTGTCCATGCTGTTTGAATTCTAAATCATCCTCAGTTATGTCAGACCCAGTGATGACCTTGCATGTCAGGGCCTTCCTGCTACCTGGATAATGGTACTCTGGGAGCACCCTGTTTGGTGCTGAGAGTTGACTCGGCCTCTATTTCTATGTGAAAACTCCTCAGCCTTCTTGCATCAGCATCAGAGGGTTAAAGCAACTCCTCCAGCAACAGCCTCTCTCCATTAGCAACCTGGAATCACTGCTGTGCTGAAGGCTGCCTTGTTCTTCAGTATTTGAATACAATTTGCATAACGAAGCAGGTGAGCTCGCCTCTTGCCTGTTCAGGCAGCCCTGATTGGCAGAGAGAAAGGGATTTGTATGTAGTTGGCCACAATTAATTTGACACGCTTTTATAAGGATAAAAGGAAAAAGCAGAAAACTGCTCAGTGCTGTAAGTCAAAGCCACATCTGCATCCTCTGTGGTGTTCGTGTGTTGTGTGTGTGTGTGTGTGTCACAGTGATGGGTGGGTGTGCCATGTAAAGGCATGTAAGTCAATAACCTTGTATGTTCAAGTGCATTTTTTTTTCTAGAGCAAGAAAAGGCTCAATCCCCAGAGTTTCCTACACCTGGAGGTCTTCAGCTGCAGCACCCTTCACAACACAATGCTGTTAGCCATCTTGTTCATTTTGTATTTGAGGCCACTTGAAGACATCATTAGAAATCACAGGCTTCTTCCTTCAGTGCCCTGATGACACCTAGCTCAACATCTCTTTTGTACCCAGTCCAAAAAGGCTGAGTCTCAGCTATGTCAGGGTCTGTTGGCAATCAGTTCTTGCAAGAAACTTAACTGGCTTATACTTGACTCAGACGTACTGTAGTGCTAGTGATAAGCCGGGAGATGTGTGAGGAAGTTTCACAGAATTAAGCATTTAGGAAATTTAATATTAAGGTGGTTTATAGCCTTAAGCTACTCGGGGTCTCCTTATCACAAGTACTTAAGAAACAGTAAATACTGTTCTTGCCTTATTCTCCCTAAGATGAAAATGGAAGGATGGATAGGATACCATCTCCTCCTCTCCAGTTCTTTCCTCTCTTTCTTTACCCCTAAACAGAAGGTTCTTGTGAATGAGATCTTTCCTCTTAGGACTGGATTAAGTGATTACATTGGTTACTGCCTACGAGAGGGAGAACATGGCAGCCAACAACACTGTCTCTTTGATGCATTTATCCAGTCAACTCTTAGTAAATAAGCTGATCTTAAATGTGCAGGGGGCTGTGAGTACAAAAATGAAGACAAAAGAGTTCTTGTTGGAAATATTTCTAGATCAGACTAAAAGAAAGTCTCCTCAAGGTTCCTGTGCTTTCACAGCTGGATAGCTGAGTCCCATAATCACCCCCTTGAGAATTCAAGAAGCAAGCCAGAGAAAGTTCCCATGACAAGGACTTTCCTGGACTTTGCTGCTGCAGGACAATGGCCTAAAAACCTACCCCTCCGTCCTGTGTCCACACACAGAAGACGCAGGACTTTGGCAGTGCAGTATAAAAGGGATAGATGTAGGTGTTGGAGTTAGCTCTGCCTAACTCCTGACACCCTCACTTCCTAGTTGTGTGGCTTGGGTAAGTTTGTTTAACCCTTCCATGACTCTTTTCACCTGAAAATTATCTTAATATTGATCTCAAAGGGTAGGCATGAAGATTAAAAGTAACAACATATGCGAACAGGTCTGGCACATAGTGTGTGTTCATTAAATAGTTCAATAATAAGGGCAGGGAAATCGCAATGGCACCATCTAGCCAAGAAATAAAAGTCAAAGTGGAGCCAGCTATTCAGGATTTTGTATTCTAGTTGTTCTTCAAATACTCTCTGGGATTGAGTGAAAGGCCGTGGTGGCAGGAAAAGAAGGAACCAGTAGTCAGGAAAGAGCTTCCCTGCCTGGCATTGTAGCCATCTGGCATGGCTGACATTCTCATGGTGAGGTAAGTTCATGGCTTCTCCAGAGATGCTTTCAGCGAGATACTAGCCTCCAATGCCTTCAATGCAGCAGATCACTTACATCAATCCTTTCAACCTCTCTATTAGATGATACTCCTCGAGACTCTTTCTTATTTGGTTGTTTTACTCTGAATGGGAAGCCGTTAAAAAGCATCCCCCTCTATTCCAGACCCAGACTCCTTCCCACATGGTCTAATTTGATCTTAATAAACAGATCCTGTCAGTGGAGAGGCCAACTCCAGCCATATCTGTCATCTTCTGTCTTCTCAAGGATGGGTCAAATGCCAGCCTGTTCCCACCCTAACTGTCGAGGGTAAATATCAAGCTCTCCTCTTGATACTCAAATGATCCCCTTAAAGAAGTTTCACTAGGTAGAGAGAAGGGAGAAATACCCCAGGACCCAATAACATCCTCTAAAGTCATTCTCACTCACAACTTTTTTTTTTCCTTGTTTTCTAGCTACCTCCTTGGCAGGTGCTACACAGGTAGAAGCTTTAGACAACTATACTTCTACTTCCTGACAGCAGGACAGAGTCCTACTTAGTTTGAAAGGGTTTCCCAAGTGATTCTGGTATCAACACTTTGGTCTACTCCACCCTTTCCCTGGTTGCTATTCCTTCCTATGCACACCCCACAGAAAGAACCAGTTCCACTGACTAATTTCTTTCTTTTTTGAGAGATTTTTGCTATAGGTCGAGTGTGCTCGCCAGAGAGACAGAGAGACAGAAAGCGAGAAATCACCCCCCAGGGGGGATGGGCATGCTGGAATCCCTTCTCCTCCAGTCACCTATTGGGATTTGGGCACATACGCACATGCACCGGTGTGAGTTTTAAGCCACCAGGTCTGGTACTCAAATTGCAGTCAACTACATGGAAGTCCAGCAAGGTAACCATTACACCATCTGCTAGTCCCCTACCTAACTAAATTTTAAAGTGAGGATCTAAGAGCTTGATCTTCCTCCTCCTGACCTTTTCTCCTAGAATAACAGGCTGAAAATCCAGGCTGTCTCTACCTTGAGGGAACTTGCTTTCCTGTTGTTTTCTTCTCTCTGCTCTGGTGGCTGGCAGAATCATGCTGGCCTATAGCCAATGACCTTAATGCCCTGAATCAAAGCCCCCACTCAAGTAAGACTGGAATAAAATACCAGAGGAATCTTTCGAGACTACAATGTTTACAGAGTGTCAGCTGTCTTTAGATGGCTCCCTGTGACCCATGCTGGAAAGGAAATCTTGACTCTGAATTGCAAACTACATGGTTGGGTTTCCCCAGCCGCTGGCAGTCTCAGGCACCCACTGGTCCCACACATGCCCAGATATGAAGAAAGTTTCCAAAAATATAAAAGGCTGCACACAGTTCACTGAGAACCTTTTCTACTCCTGCCACCATTATAGCTGGGGGCAACAAGGCTAAAACATCCATGAAACCAGGCCACAGTTTCCACTGTGAATACAATTCTGACATCCCTAAACCCTCATTCATTCTAGGCTTGATGCCTTTGGCCACATATAAATTTTCATGCTGCCTTAATTTGTCTCAAAGGACCCAAACTTCGTGGCTCGGAAGCGAAGCACTAATTCTCAAATCCTCAACTCACGAGCCAAGACAGCGAGCATATAAAACTCAGTCCCCTTGTACTAAAACACTTATTTGGAATTTTGTTTTTTAATCGGAGAGCAAAGAATGTTGGGGAACTCTTCCTTTGACGTAAATAAACTTCAGGAATTCTATCTTACAATGGTGAAGGAATTGCCTTCGACAGCCAGCTAATGGACTAGCTCTCTTCCTGTCGTACTAGACTTGGCTGCCGTCGATTCCAGCTCTGGGGGTAGTGTGCAGAGCCACTTACTCTGCCCAGCCAGGGAGAGATGGCCTGATGAGGAGAGGCCCCATATGGAAGCCACAGAGAAATTCAATGGTCCCAACACTTTAAAGAAGGGCTCACTAGTTTCTGCCACTTCCTGAACACCTGGAGCTTACAGTAAAGCATTTCATGCTACGTGCTTTGTCTTTTGTTAGTTGAAAGTGTTTCCTACTGCTGACTTTGATTTTGGGCTCAGTTCAACTCAATGCAGGTGAGGAAATAGTGAATTTGTACACATGCTAGTTTGAATAGTGACATTTAAAAAAACTTTATAGTTCCAGGAAACCTTGGCCCTCTAATACATTACATAAGGATTCCTCCCCACCCCCATAGGGTGAGTGTGCTCCCCAGAGAGAGATAAAGAGATTCAGCGAGAGGAAAAGTGAGAAATCACCCACTGGGGAGAATGGCCATGCCATAATCCCTTCTCCTCCATTCTCCTCTCTGGATTCTGGACACACACTCTTGCATCCTGGTGTGATTCTCCAGCCACCAGTCTGGGTCTAGAACTGCAGTCGGTCCTGTGAGAGTTCAGCACCTTAACTACTAGGCCACCTGCTGGTCTTTTCTAAGAAGAGTAATACAGAGCAGATAGAGTCCAAGATTGGAGTCTGATGACTTTTCTTTTCTCTTATTCCCCTCCCTTCCCTCTCTCCTTTCCTTCTTTTCTTTCTGGTTCTCTCTCCACCTCTCTCTCCTTCCCTCCTTCTTCTTCCTTCATTTTATTTTTTTTTATTTCATATTCCACTTTGCAAAAATGATGGTTCCACTAATATCAGCATAATGAGACAAAGCTACTTTCTTTTTCCAGGTGAGTCTCAGATGTGCTCTCCATAAATTAGAATCTATGCACATGGAAAACTTGTGTTCCTTACACAGCTCTGAGTGCTAGGTTTCTAATTATCCATTTACCCTGATATCTGTATGTCGTTTGGGGGGATGCATAGATGGATACACACATTTGTAAGTATGCATTCTTTTTATGTTTTTAGAGAGATTTTTTTCTATAGGTCACCTGTGCTCACCAGAGAGACAGAGACAGAGAGACAGAAAAGGAGAAATCACCCCCAAGGGGGATGGCCATGCCACAATCCCTTCTCCATTCTCCTCTTGGGATTTAGAGCAAGTAGGCACATGAGCCTGGTGTGAGATTCAAGCCTCTGGGTCCAGGACTCGAACCACAGTCAGCCATGTGGGAGTCCAACAATGCAACCATTATGCCATCTGCTGGTCCCCAGTATGCATTCTTTTATAACAGGGAGAATAAGCTCATTTATAGGAAAAGAGGATATCTGTTTTCCTTTGATGAAAAAAGTTACCTGTACCCAATGATGAAATAAAGTCTCTCCCAGTTCTATGATTTGAACAAAGTACAATCCAGAATATGAGAAGGGCATTTTTTAAGAGACATTTTTGCTATAGGGCACATTCACTTGCCAGAGACACAGAAAGAGACACAAAGAAAGAAAGGGAGACACTGACCCCCATGGGGGATGGCCATGCTACAATCCCTTTTCCTCCATTCTCCCCTTAGATTTTTGGGCATGCACGCACAAGCACCCAGCATGAGTTTCAAATCGCCAAGTCTGGGACTTGAACCACAGTCAACCATGTGGGAGTCCAGTGCCACAACAATTATGCCACCTACTGGCCACGAGAGGGGCGCATTAATAATATTATTTCCCACAAAAGAATTGTGAAAATGATGCATCTTACAGAAACATGCTCTTAGTCCCCTTTGATAATGACATCACTACTAAGAGGCCTAGTGGAAGGCCATGGGAAGTGTGTACCTAAGTAGCATACTACATATTGTGAAAACAATACTACAAGTTGTTAGTATTGTTAGCACAATACTAATGTTTATCAGGCTCAAGCAAAAGGCAGCACACAGTGACGCTTGTTGTTTTATTGTCTCCCTTAAATTAACCAGCCAGGAGATAATTTCCTCTGCCTATAAAATGCTTCACTCTGTGAGGGACCAGCAGTTAGCGTAATGGCTATGTCGCTGGACTCCCACATAGTGGACCGTGGTTCGCGTCCTGGACCCGGTGGCTTAAAACTCACGCCGGGCGCGTGTGTGTGCGTGCCCAAGATCCCGAGAGGAGAATGGAGGAGAAGGGATTGTGATGTGGCCATCCCCCCTGGGGGGTGATTTCTCGCTTTCTGTCTGTCTGTCTCTCTCTGTCTGTCTGGCGAGCGCACGTGCCCTGTAGCAAAAACCTCTCCAAAAAAAAAAAAAAAAAAAAAATGCTTCACTCTGCAAATCATCAGTGTAAGGGGATTAGTTCTAGGCAAAGAAAAGAGAAACAGGAACTGAATCTGATCATGCTGCAAGAAATACTCACTTTGGAAGGATGGGACAGAGTGGCTGACAAAGGGGCTCGAGACAGGAGAAATACTGACATCAAAAACATGCAACAAGTTCAAAGTGCAGGGTATAGAAGTCACAAAACCTGGTATGTGTTTCCTGTGGGTGTTGTAACAAATGACCACAAACATAAATTTATTCTCACACAGTCCTGAAGGTCAGAAGTTAGATATTAAGAAATTAGGTGTCAAAGTCAAGGTGGATGTTAGCTGGGCTGGCCTTCCTTCGGAAGCTCTAGGGGTGAATTTATGCCCTGCTTCTTTCAGCTTCTGGTGACTCCATGCATTCTTGTGGCTTTTTTACTTCTATCTTTGCTTCCATCTTCACACAGTCTTATCCTCTGTGTCTTCTCTTCTGTGCCAAATTTCTGTCTCCTTCTTTTATTTATTTATTTTTTTAAGAGAGATTTTTGCTATAGGGCACTTGTGCTTGCTGGAGAGACAGAGAGAGATAGACAGCAAGAAATCACCCATCCCTCAGGGGGAGGGCCATGTCACAATCCCTTTTCCTCCATTCTCCTGTCAGGATTTTGAGCACGCATACACACACATGTCTGGCATGAGTTTCAAGCCTCCAAGTCTGGGATTCAAACCGTGGTCAGCCATGTGGGAGTCCAGTGACATAACTATTATGCCATCTGCTGGTCCCATTTTCTTTCTTCTTCTAAGGATATTTGTCATTGTATTTAATGTCCAACTAGAGAATCCAGGATGATCTCATCTTGAGATCCTTAATTATACCTGGAAAGACCTCGTTTTCAAATAAGGTCAATGTTCATAGGTTCTTGGGCTTAAGATGGGATTATAGTTTTTGGGGGAGGCATCATCACAGTCTCCAACAGAATAGCAGAGCATGGAGGTGAAAAGTCATGGAATATCTTTCAAGGGAAAGAGGGCTATGAAGCAGAACATAGAAAAGGAGAGAAAGAAGACTTTGGAGGCCCGCTGGGAGCTCAGTAGTCAGCATGGATCATGGGCATCCTGGGACTTAGAGGGTGACCGCTGCCAAGCTCCACTAAATGCTATGCTAAAGCTGGGACCTCTTTGTCTCAGTCAAAACAGACTGAGGAATTGGAGTTTGAGGGGAACTGTTGGGGGCCATAAACAGACTCATTCTTAAATAAAATCAGAGAAGCAGTGTTCACTGACAGTGAGGGACAAACGTGGGCTGACCCAGCCCCAAGGGTCTGTTCTGGACCCATCTGGGTGCGGTCACCCTCACTGGAAGGCTCAGTACTTGGGGCAGCAGTCCACATAAAGGGTAAAGGGTTAAAGGGCCCATGTGTGTTCTGTGCCCCATACTCTCCCATGGTGTAGGGAGCCTTGCTCTCCTGCCATTTCCTCCAGACCTGCTCTTGAGCAGCTGTTCCAAGAGGTCTAGTTGCCTGACAGCCCCAGAGGACTCCCACATATGAATCACACCCTTACTTTTTGCTCAGCTACCTGGAGGTCCAATCTAGACCCTCATTGCTAGCTCCCGGGGCAGTTAGTCATGGCTGTTACTTTCCCTATCAAGTTATTTTTAGCTTAGTAGTCCATGGTCTGACCAAGACCGTCTGGGCCAAAACCAAGGTGTGACATATCCGGCTTGAGGTTGTTTTTCTCTTTCTGGTTTTCAGCCTAAAGTTAATAGGGCAAGAAAAATACATTTGTACTTTTGTACGGTGGAAAGCAAGGCCTCATTTCTTCACACATGCTCAAATACCATCCAAACATTCTAGGGCACTGTGGTATAAATACACTCATCATCAGACTTGTTTTTATTTTTTTTTTTCCCAGAATGTGTATTTACTTATTTGTTTGCATGTTGTTTTAAATCACACCCTGCCTATACCCAAAAGGATATGAAGAGACCTCCAGACCCAATGGGACTTATCAAAATCCCAGAATCATCATTATCTAGAAAGGCCCTGGTGTCCTAAATTAGGTGTTATATGGCTGTCCTGATTGTATCTTTAATGTTGCAGGCAAAGATGGCTGTCTTCATTAACTAGATGAGCACCTTTTTGACATTTGAAAGTTAATAAAGCTCTTCTAGTTCCTTGAGGAAAAGAACTGCGAGATGTTATTTGGGTGAGTGGCACAACAGTGGTAAGAATGTGTGAAGCAGGACACAGTCAGATACTCTCAAGAGCCTGAGGGTCAGATAGCAGCCTTCTGTGACCTCAGCAGCCTCCACCTGCCCACTGGCTTCTTTCAACCTGACCCTGAGCCCCGCTGACCCGTGTCTGACCTTCTGTCTCCTGGTGCCGCCACTATCCACCATCTAACAGCAGCTTAAAAGTCAAGGTCACTTTCTGCCCAGGTTCAAGTCAATTGGAGGGCCATTTGCCTGCCAGATACTGGAAATCACCATTATTCTTTGTTTGAAGTAAGATTTATAAAAAGTGCATATGCTAGAATACTATCCAGTTATTATGGCTCCATTAATTAGATAGCTTTTTAGTAGAGGAACAGGATCTAACTTGTTAAGCTTTGATTAGGCAGATGGGCAGGTAGGAAGAAGGGCAATTAGCTGTGAAAAGCATTAGCATCTAAACAGGATGGCACACTGCTTAGGGGCTACAGGCAGCCAGGAACATCATAAGGGCAAATCACCTACCTCTCCCAGCTTCAGTTGCCTCATCTACGAATAAAAGTATTAATAGCGACATTACATAAGATCATCTATGTCATGTATTTGGCATTATGCCTGGCTCTTAAGAGCTGAGAGGATGTTAGCTGAGATATTACTGTTGAGGTTATGATAATAACAAGCATTATTATCACTAGTAATAGTAGTGGTAGTGTAGTGTGTGCTAAGAAGGGTTAGGTTACGTGGAACCAAAATAGCCATTGAGTGAGAGGGAAGGGACTCAAATGAGAGAGGAGGGCAGGGCAGCAGCATTAATTCTTACCTATGTCACAGCTTCGCCTGGAATTAGCTAAAAGAGGAACTCCTGGCAGAGTCATTTTTGTGACAAACATACAGGACTTGAACCTTGGCTCTGTCACTTAATAATATGTGACTTCAGGGAAGTTACTAAATTTCTCAGTCTTTGTGTTCTTCTTTGTGTAAAGATTATACAAATAACATATGTAGCACCCATAATGTACTAGTGCCCAGCAAATAGGACCCTCTCCTTCACCAAGCCAAGCTCTTCCCCCTTTGTGCTATGGTTGGCAGACTGCAAATGAGAAATCCACCTGGATATGTGAGAAACATGAGGATTAGCACTGTGGGCTCTTTGTTAGGAGAAGCAAGATGTCACCAGATTCCTTATACTCTCCTTGCGCTGGGGGAGCTGGTGGGCTGCTAAATGTTAGGAATTGTACCCATATTTAGCTACAGCCTGTAGTGAAATATTCTGAATTTCCTGTAATGTGCCACAGCAAAATGGAAACTATGCAGTACGAAGGAGCACAAAAATAGGTTTTCATGGAAATTTAACTCTGAACATTCTGGCTTTACATCTTAACATAAATGAAATCTAAGCACATTTTTTCCTGCCAAAAAGTGAAGATAATTTTTTAAAAGCTATGAATCTAATGACTACAAATATCTTTCTATAATCACTCCAAGATATTTATCATGTCATTTGGGTTATATGAAAGGTATGTCATTTGTGATAGTCAAATTTAGAAACTCTTCTATATTTTAAATGTAATTTTTCTTTTGTTTGTTTGCTGTAGGGCATATGCATTTGCTTGGGAGAGAGATACAGAGAGAAAGAGAGAAATCATCCCCCCTGCTGGGGGTTGGCCATGTTGCAGTCCATTCTCCTTTTGGTATTTTTGGCACACTAGCACACATGCTGGCATGATTTTCAAGGTGCTGAGCTCAGGACTTGAACTGTGAAGTTTGCCATGTGGGATCCAACCATCTTAACCTCCATGCCACCTACTGGCCCTAAATGTTATTATTATTTTTTTTAATGAAGATTGGATTACACACTGAAAAAGAATCTTCAAAATGACCTATTTTCTATTCTCAACATATTGTTTTAATGTCTTCATTTTTTTCTTCCTTTTCTAGATTCACAAAATACACTTCCTCTCGTGCATTACCATTTCAGTTCCAAGACTTTGTTCTCTTTAGGTGTTCTGAAGTAAAATTAATAAGGATTTTGACACTATGAGTACACTTTCAGAAAGCTCTCCTGTTGACTTATATAACTGCTCCTGACACTGATATACATGTATATGTCATTAGTTACTTAAATGTTTTCTGTAATTATGTAAATGATGTTGACACTTTGGGGTAGGGTGCTTATATTTTACTTTTTTGTCATCTGCAAGTTCTAAAAATATATCAGATAATTTTCAAATTAAAAAGCTGTTAAAAGGTTCTTGCTGTCTTTCTTTGTCTATAATAATGTTGAGTCTAAAGGATCAGTGCGAGAGGCTATTAAGTAACTCTAACCTTTCTTCCTCTCTCCCCAAGACTTCTGTTTGTTTGTTTTAATGATGACCAAGATATGGTCACTAACTTCATGGAGCTCATGGTCAGATAGAGGGATATACCATCAGGTACAGGTGTACAGATTATTACAATAGAAGGTGGAAGACATGTCATATTAAATGTATGACTAATTGTCATGACAGTGGAGAAAATGACTACCCAGATGAGCCAACAAAAGCTCAGTTCCAAGACTTTGTTCTCTTTAGGTGTTCTGAAGTAAAACTAATAAGACTTTTGCCACTGTAAGTGTACTTTCAGAAAACTCTCCTTCTGATTTGGCATGATCTCTAATCTGGGTCTTGAAGTTTCAGTAGAAATCTGGTTAGTGAAGAGGAGAAAAGATGCATGGATAGAGGCATGGTGGGAGAAATGAGGAGCCGAGGATGCCTAGGATATAGGATGCAGGAACCCAGGCACTGACCAAACAGACTGGAAGGCTGAAGCATACTGGGAATCAATTATAAAGCCTTTAAAGCCACAACAGAAAAAAATTACAAAGCCTTGAAAACCACACCAGAAAAAAATAGTTGACAGGCTCCAACTTCTCAGAACACACACAACATGGTGTGGAGCACAGACAGGCGGCATCCTTTCTGCCCTAAGCAGCCCAGGATTACAGGTTCTTTCTTTCCATTTCATTATGATTTCTAATTTATGTGTAATGGTTTTACATCTTTGTGAGGTACAGTATGATTTTTAAAAGCATGAATATAGTGTACAATAGTCAAATCAAAGATATAAGCATATGAACCATCTTCACCATCTACCATTACATTCTGTTGTAGACATTCAAGAATCACTCTGTTTTTGTTAGTTTATTTTTAAGTATAAATTACTTTGTCTCCAATATCCACTACTCCACAGTGGAAAACGATTCCAAAGTCTTTTCTAATTGTTTACATGCACTCCTGTGTGTTTTTAAAAATCTCATTCAGTTCTCTCTAAAACCTGCTCCTTCTGGCATCTAGTATCTAACATTACTCTCTCTACTTCCAAGCTACCAAGTCAGCTAATGAGTGAGGGCACTAGGTATTTACTAAATGGGGACATACAGTATTTGTCTTTCATAGCCTGAATTATTTCACTTAGCGTTGTATCTTTCAGGATCATCCCTTGTGTCTCAAATGCCAAAAATTCACTGGTCTTTATGTCTGAGTAGAGTTTTTCTCAAACCACAGATGAAAAATCTCTCTCTATCCTAACTACGCTTAGTTTAAATAGAAAAGCATTCAGTTGTTTCTGGGTGGCTCGTGAGGGTATCAGAAAGATAAATATAGTATCCTAAACAATCTTCAGAAGCATTTGAAGAAAGCATTATAGTAAATACGATGGATCTTCCACTTAACAGTCCAGAGCCTCAATAAGGGCTGTAGACCACCACACCTCCACCATATTGGTGTGTAGCAATACGGTCCTATTATACTCTGCTACATCCATGTATCAATGTGATCCCTCACTCTTCTGCCATATTTTGATGTGAGGACATAGTCTGCCATACTTCTGACAAGTCTAAGCATGGGATGTGGCCCTTCAAGTTTCTGCCATGTCCATCTTCTACACCATGTCAAGTATCCAATCACTTCCATGAGGAAGAAGTTGTTCACAGCCCAGCTACTACCTAGGTTACACTGTCAAAAATGGTGGTAGCACTTATAACAAATAAAGATGTGAATGCAGATGTCCAACTCTAATTTTAGTTAGGGTCCTATTGATAAATGGTGTTGATGAAGGAACAATGAGAAAAAGGTTTAAAAGTGAATTAAGTAGTAAATGGATAAGTATATAAATGTATAAGGATCTATGAGTTAAATGAGAAGTAAATAAAAGCTTAAAAATAAGAAAGAAGGGAATATAGGAAAGAGTATTTTTAAATGAGGAAGAAAATAAAGCAAAAAGGAAGACAAATCAGAGAAAGAAATAATAGAAAGAGGTAAAAATAGCAAATATTCCTTATATATTATTTTTTTTATTCCCTCATGAAGCCATTTGTCTTCCCCACATATTTTTCAGTGTTCCTGATGGGTAGAGATGCATAGATGGAGAAATCAGTATCTGGGTTCCCAAACAGCACACCTCCTCCTTTCTACTTTTCAAACCATCTGCTGAAGGGTTCAGGGTTTTATCTTGGGGAAATCCAAACCGTGAGATACAATATAAACTATTTGGTCTGCGGCCCCATCTGTCCATATCTCATGACTTCATCCTGGGGATAAGCAGTGGGCTGGGAAGTTATATTGTATGAATCTTAACGAAGTACAGAGTAAGAAATTTGTAAGTGGAAACCTTCAGAACGATTTTGGGCATGAGCTTTACTCAATACTCCATGAAGGCAGCTCCTAGCACTAGTTGTAAACCATCCAGGTTACCATGGACAGATAGCCCATGCAAATGGTGACGCTTCAGGCAGACCTAGTGAATCAGATACATTTAAAACAAGTGTTGTAGGGCCAGCAGGTGGCATAGTGTTTAAGGTGCTGGACTCTCACATGGCTGACCACAGTTTGACTCCCAAACCTGGGACATGAAAATCACACCAGGTGTGTATGTATATGCCCCAAATCCCTAGACCAGAATGGAAGAAAAGGTACTGCAAGGCAATCACCTCCTGGGGGGTGATTTTCACTCTCTCTCTCCCTGGTTAGTGCATACACCCTAAGGCAAAAACCTAAAAAAACAAAAAACAAAAAAACACCCACCAAAACAAAAATAAGAAACAAATTTTGTACATCCTTACCCAGAAAAGATGGAGATCAGCAGACACTTTCCTTCCTCTCTCAACTAACTGCACATGCCAGCAGGGAGGCCTGCAATTGGTATGGGGGCAACCCATTCATCAACCCATTGCCACCCAGGGGCAATCAACCATGTTAAATGGCAGTTACTTCTCTTCAAGACACAATGAGAACAACCCTCCTGCTCAGACCTAGGAACACACAAGTGTGCAGAGGAACAAAGGGAGAGCCCACAGCCAAACACCACTGGGAAGAAAATGAAGGCCACAATGCACCAGTCCCCTCCGTGTGGGTACACAGGGGCAGCCCTCTAATAATACACCAAACTGGCAGCACTGTGTTGATAGGCCACCCAACTGTAACCAACAAGAGGTGCCACGTTCTCAGAAAGCTGATAACGCACCAAGGCCCTTAATTGCTGCCCAGGGCATACATGTGACAACCTTTCACAAATCGAGAGAAGTAATATTATTTCAGTAGGGAAACTAACTTCTGTTCCCATCTCCCAATTTAAGGAAGCATAAAAAAGAACTGTTGAGTCTATAAATTTGCAAACTAACCAGTACACAAAAACTTTCGAGTGTGGCTCAGAACAGAATCAAGAGGAAGATGCAAGTTTCAAATAAATTTCTTACCTTTTTGTCACTCAGGCCAGAAACCTGGTCCACGTATTCCTCTTGGATCATGAAGGCAGCTAAGTTGGCAGTGTAGCTGGCCAGGAAGATGACAGCAAAGAAGGCCCACACCGACACCATGATCTTGGACGTGGTCCCCTTTGGGTTCTGCACAGGTACGGAGTTGTTAAACACCAGACCCCAGAGTAACCAAATAGCTTTGCCGATGGTGAAAGATGGGCCACCTGGCTCTGTCATGACAAAAAGACAGGACAGAATTGAAGCCAGAATTACTTGTTCCATTTAAACTTACAATCACACAGAGCTAGTGAATTCCTGCCCAGACCAGGAAACTCTTCAGTTTAAACCAAGCCCTTTTGCAGATAGCATTTTATTTGAGGGTTTATCTCTCTCTTATCCTAGGACCTTCAGGAAGGTAGTAGAGGGATCCTTAGAAGAAAAACCAGAGGTCTGAGGTGTGTGGGGGATTTCTTCCAATTAATAGTGACAATTCAGTCACAGTCCTGGAGGAGTCATCTTCTGGCTCACATATAGAAGACCCTTAGTATCACACCAAAACTGATTAACACGAGCTGGCCCTGTAGCCTAGTGGTTAAGGGAACTACATCCCACATGACTAACTGTAGCTAGGTTTGTGTGCATGTGTGCCCAAAATCCTGACAAGAGGGAGAAACGCAGGAGAAGGGATGACCACTGCATGACCACACCCTACTGTGTGTGTAGGGGGTGTCTCTGTCTCCTTCTATGTCTCTTTCTATCTCTAGTCAGTGCATGTGCCCTCTGGCAATTAAAAACAGAAAACTGAACAAGTAATGAAGGCCAGCTATCCCACTGTGAATGATTACACTTGTGTCATTACCATTGTTTTCCCTCCAGTACATATACTAAAAAAGCATGTCTACTTCCAAACATGGAAGCAAGAACTGTGTCAAGTCTTCTTCTGCTGTTATCACAAAGCTCCTCCAAGTCTACCCACACTGATACTGGATGGCTTTGGATGTACTTTTCCCTGATTTGTCTAGCAGTTAACACCAGATGTTTCAAAGACACCCCTGATCCTATTCCAGTGTTAACACTTCCCGAGTGTTTTCCTAGAGGAGTCATTTCTGTGTAAAAGCGCATCAGGAAGTCCAGAGAAGTCCAGACTCCTGGCCTGTCTGGGAGTGTCTGAGGGCAGACAAGTAGCTGTCTTTGATTTTTACTTCCTTCCATCCAAGCCTTTACACAGATAGCGCCGGGGCTTCTGCCGTCAATGCATTGTGACCTCACTCCCGTCTCTGCTGGGTGATGATGAGATCTTGCCTGTCGTCTGGGCCTCCGTATAGCTCACCCTCTGCTGAAGTGAACATCTGCCTACACAGTTTTACAACGTATTAGCACAGGTCTTAGGATGTTATCTGTGATCCTGGCAGCATCTGCTCAGCCGGCGAAAGCACCAGGGACTACGTGTGTCGAACCTGATCTCTGACTGTGCATGCACATCTGTGCGTGGGACCTGATGTCATGCAACAGATGTGGAACTAAAATGTTGTTTATAAATCAAAGTTTTGTAAATTATAACATGCTCTAAAGAGACTTGATATTTAATGGGGCTCCATGTTGAATGCCTTTGTGATGACAGAGGAACTTTTCCTTTGGGAGAATGAGCGATACCTTGCTCTGGGTTTTCTGAATCTGGAATCTCGCTTCCTGGGTTTTTATCCCAGGGTAAAGGGAGGGCAGCACACACTCAACTTCATTTCTGACTTTCTTAACCTATCTATGCGCTCAGGTGATTCTCCCAGGCCAGGACACAGGCCATGGCTTCTGAGGGACCCTTTAGCACAGGCAGAAAGCCCCTAACTCTAACATACTGTCGAGACATCAGAATGCCACCCCAGAATACACAAACCAAATAAAAAGCCAAGTCTATACTTGCAAATACATCAGTGAAGTAGGGGTACACAGCTGGGACTGAATTCACCAGAAGTACAAAGGGCACTGCCTGGCATCTTGTCCCAAGAGTCTTGTTAGATACATATGAAGTGTGTGTGTAGGGGGGTGCTGCCAATAAGGAACAAGGTAGAAAACAACCATTTTGCAACATATAGGGGGCCAAGCCTCTTCCTAGACTTAGTGAATTAGAAAATGAGGCCCAAGCACCTTCGTCCTTTAAGTGCTCCATAGACGATTCTCATGCAAAGCCAGGGTTAAGAATCTTTCCTCCTGGAGATATAATTCTAGGAGAGCTCACATTCTGGAAGACAGAACACTCAAAAAAATTGGAAATTTTTTTATATTTTATATTATTTATTTATTTATTGTAGTAATTCGCCAGAGGGCATGTGCACTTGCCAGAGAGAGAGCAGAAAAGTGAGCACCCTCCGTGGGGATGATCACACTGCAATCCCTTCTTCTCCATCTTTCCTTCCTTTTGTGATTTTTGGCATGCATGCACACATGCACATTGTGTTTGTCAGGCCTCAGGTCTGAGACTTAAACTGCATTGTCAGTCATACAGGAGTTAGTCATCTTAACCACCATGCCACCAACTGGCCTGAAATTAGACTATTTCTCAATCCTGTGGTTCAGCTTATCTGGGAAGGGCTGTTTATAAAGATTTCATGGTCCTTTTCAGAAATCTAGTGAACTTTAAAAAAGTTTCATCAATGTCTCAAACACTTGGAACACCCTCAGCTCTCTGGGCCTACCTATCCAGACAACTGGACCACCTGCAAAGTAGCTATGGGTGAGGTCTGCTTTCCCCTGTCAAATTGATTGCAAACAACCAACTCCTGTGCTTCTTGGCAAGGCGTTTGAGCCAGGCATATGCTCTGGAGATCTTGTTCCTCAGTTGTGATCCTTTGGCTATGGGGAATCTGCCAGCCACAACCACCTGCACATACCCAGGGGCACCCTATTTTCCTAATTCTTAATATGTGTGTACAGTCTTCCTTGTTAGTCACATCTGTTCCAACAGACTGCCCACAACCTAAGGGTATCAAAAGAGTTCCTATGACATGTTTATGCCACTCACCTACTACCAGTCTTCCTTCTCATTTACTTCAGGATGGAACTGGGCTTGGGGCAACATGTGCACCCATGAAAGGACATATGGATTCAAACGCACATCTTAATAAGGCTCTTTCTAAGGAGTCACCAAGCTGAGAGCCTAGAAAGCTGAGGGTCCTTTTCAGAGATGGATAAGTTAGGGAGGATGCAGGTAACAAACAAGGGGGACCAAGCTTTGGAATTAAGGCCTAGAAAAGATGCAGAGCTTCCGTGGTTCCAGCTGGCCTTACCTCTGCCATCAGCGAGGCACCTGTTATAACCCACAGGGCTGAAGTACTCAAAGACAAAGACAGCCACGGCTGAGACGATGAGCAGCATTACAAACATCATGACCCATACGTCAGCACTAAATGGCTCTGTGGAAGGAGAAAAACAGCACTCAGTGTTGAAACAGAGGAGGCACACATTCTAAGTAATCCATGTATGCATTTCTCATGTCCACATGGATTTATGGGGGCCAAAGGGTGAACACTACAAGTGTGTTGCATGCTTTCAATGATCTGGGGGGCGCTGACATAGCGGTAGGTAGGGGCCTGTGCCTGAACAATCCCATTCCCCTGATGGGCATGTATATCAAGGTTTTCCTTTTTTTCCCTTTCTAATACGTGAGGAGGACAGCTCATGCTGTGAACTTTCCGAGATTCCAGATAAAGTTTCTGCCACGGTTGGACCAATGTCTGGGTTTTTCAGTAAATGGTACACATTGGAAGAGCACTAATTATGGAGCAGGTGAACCATGTAGGACTGACTTAGCTTATTTCACAGCCACGTGGCCATCCCACAGAATGGAGACCTGGGAAAGCTGTCCCTAGTGCTTCTGAGCCTGACTGTCAAATTCATCCTCTACAGACTTTGTTACTATTTCAGAGCTGAACTGATTCAGTGATAATTACGTTCAATGAATAATCAACCCTTTGGCTCCTTTGAATCATTTCTCTCAACTTCCCAGCCTAGGTTTACATCTTCAACCCACTTTGATGTCACATATTTTATTACACATCAGTAGATGAGATTATAAGTCATTTTAAAAGTCCATCCACTGAATATCAGTAACTATAGCAGTGAGAATTCAACAGGTGACAAGGGCACCAGGTATAATTTGTAAAACAACTATTGGGTCGTTAGAAAACTCAAGATGCATTTTTCCATAGAAAAATACATCACGACTTTTCCTACAACCTAATCCAATATATCCCCTTGTATCGGGTGATAGGGGTGTTGGGACAAGACTAGACAAGATAGCGAGAATGTTTTACACCTGCCGGCTTTAATATCATTAATCATTTTCACTGGATCCTTTCCAGTTGAGTTAAATCTCTCTAGCTTAGAGGTGTCCGGCAATGGAACACTATATTCCAGAAACCATCTCTTTGAAGGCCTGTAAGAAGGGACAATTACTATTCTGTTCCATCATATAATCGTCCCTCAATTGTGTCTCAAAATAGTCTGGCCTTTATAGCTGTCACATCACATTGTAAACTCAAAACTAAATGAATTAACATGCTCTTTTCTTCATCTTCCAAATCATCAATGGAAATGAAGTTGAAAAGGGGGGAAAATTGGCTGAAAATCAGAAAATGTATTTTTTTACTCTGAAAACTACTTTACTATTGAATTCCCAGAGGAATTATAAAGGCCTGGTCACTTTATCAGTTTAAAAAGGACTTTGATAAAACCCCAGAGCTTAACACAGACACTGTGAAATGTAAAACCTTTCAATGACAGTTGGAGATGTAAGGATAAGAGATACAACACAGCTTCTATAGGGCCGTGAGGAAAAAACCTCCCCTACTCTTGACTCAATTGATCACAATCCTACCCCAATTTCACTTTCATCTAAGATTTGGGTATAAATGAGTAAGAGAATCACCTCTTTGGTCTCCCCTCTCCCCCCATTAAGGACAGGACAACTTTCTATACTCCAAATACAACAAATATCTGTATTAGTATTTACAATTTAGAAAGTACTTTCACCACATATTACATGCAATTTTTTTTGTTTTTTTATTTTAATTTTTATGTATATATTTTTATTATTATTCATAAATTAAATCACTATACATCATTTAGATTGTGAAGAGACTTTACCCAGCATGATATACACCTCAGTCCAGCCTAGTTGAGACCACCATATACATCCTCATCAACAGAAAATAACCTTATCTGTGTCCCACAAGTGTCTTACCTCTCCATTCCCACCCCCCAATTTCCTACGCTCTGTCCCTCTCACACTCTCTTTACACTTTGTCTCTAGTGTCCATTACAATTTTTAATTCTTTTATGTCCTCCAGTCTTTCAGTCTTTACCATAGAGTGCAGACAGTTGGTATATGTTAAGTGGAGACATGCAATGTCTCTCTTTCACACAATTGTTTTAATGGTCCTTTCGTTATGGGATTGTTATCACTATTTTACAAACGAATAAACTAAGACTAAGAAGTCAATGTCCTTTTCAGGTCTCTAAGCAGAAAGTGGCAGGGCAGTTATGAAGTCCTCTGAGACAAAAGTATCTGTGCTTTCCCCTATAGTATGTGGCATCGTTTCTGCCACCACACCCAAATACAGGCTCTGAAGGCTACAACAGCTGGGCTTTAATCCTGGAACATCAGCTACTAGCTGAGACATTGCTGGAAAATGACTTAACCTGAATAAGATTCAGTTATTATACCCTGTACGGTGGGTATAATATCAATATCACTGAGTTATTATAACCAAAAGATGTGTAGTGATGCCTGGTACACCACATAGCAGGTGCTCAATAAATGATAGCTTCTCTTGTCACTGTAACTAACCTTCAAACACATACCAACACACCCTGCCTGGCACTGCTATGTCATTCTAGCACTAAACCAATATATACTAGTTCCTCCAGTTCAGAAGTTCAGGTTGTGTTGTATTGATAGGGTTGGCCCTCAAATGTAGTTTTATCTATATCTCTTAATGTTCCAATTATCCCTGTAAAGGAAATCAACAGCAGCCATGAGGATTAATGCATACAGTGTGTACTGTCTAATAACATTTCACATAAAATTGGCAGGGCTAGAATTTGCTTCACTCTGAGTAAGAAGATTAGCTAAGAAAGGAGTAATTTATAGAAAAATTTTCTGGAACCTATAACTCCACTTTGTAGTGGATTAATTGAATTAATTCCCTATGGATAGAGTTTAAATAAATGTTAATCACTGTCTACTCTAATATTCTCATTTAAAAAATGTTCGTGTCCCTTAGGCAGTTAGTGACTTGTCCACGGGCTTACAGCTTGTGTGTGACCAAACCAGGCTTCCTGTCTCCTAGGCCCATGTTCTGCTTTCAAGGTGACACTTACTTTTCATCCCCGGCAAAAAATATGGGGTATGAGCTCACAGAAGACTTCATCTAATTGAAATCTTGGCCTCAAGTCACCTGATCTTATATCACATCTGAGTTTTTTTGTTTTGTTTTGTTTTGTTTCTAAAGAGAGATTTTTGCTACAGGGTGCATACACTTACTGGAGAGACAGACAGAAAGTGAGAAATCACCCCCTGGGGGATGGCCATGCCCCAGTCACTTCTCCTCCATTCTCCTCTCAGGATTTTGGGCAGGGGCACCCAGCATGAATTTTAACCCCTGGGTCTGGGACCCTAACTGTGGTCAACTACATGGGAGTCCAGCAACTTAACCATTACGCCATCTGCTGGTCCCCACATCTGAGTTTTTGGATATTTAAATGATGCTGGAGGATGGGGAGCAGAGGATGGCATGGAAAGGAGGGAGTGTTTGGGAGGGAGCATAAGATCAACTCTATCAGGCAAAGCCTCGAAAAATTCATGTGAACACAGAAAACCTGTTTCAGTAGAATTGAGCTCAATTTGGGGCCAGCAGGTGGCATAGCGATTAAATTGCTGGACTCCCACATGGTCGACTGTGGGTCAAGTCCTGGACCTGGTGGCTTGAAACTCATGCCAGGCATGTGTGCGTGTGTGCTCAAAATCCCAGGAGGAGAATGGAAGAAAATAGATTGCATCATGGCCATCCTCTGGGGGATGATTTCTCACTTTCCCTTTCCCTATCTCTGTCTCTCTTCTGCAAGTACATGTATCCTAAGGCAAAAACCTCTACCAAAAAGAAAGAGAATTGAGCTAGATTCTTAAAGATAATTAACAATTAATAGGTATTTCCATGATATCTCAAATTAGAAACTATTACAGCAGGAAGTAGGCAGCCTCAGAAATCAGCTAGCTGAAATGCTGTTTTCAGCATATGAAGAAACTGAGTCCTAGCACGCAGTACATTTGCTCAAGTTCAAATGGTAATGAAGTGGCAGGAGGGGGACTAATGTAGAGAAGCCTCTGATGGCAAGTTCAGCACTGTTTTCTTACAGGGCATCAGGCTTCCCTTATTTTCCTGACAGTTCTTCAGTTCTCATGTTTGAGAATAATCAGTTTTGAAATCCCCAAAATGAAGTCCCCGGCTGAGTTAAGCTCCTAGCTTAACTCAGAGCTTAACTCGGCCCATCTCCTTGCTGAAGTAGCCTGGCCATGTGCTCCTGTAGTTGTTTCCTTTTCCACCTCCCTGTCTTCCAGTTCGTGTCCTCCCCCTGCCGTTCATTTACCTAAGAAGGCAGAAGGTGAGACAGTCCCATTGCTGCGTGACACCATGACACTGATACCAGTCTCTATGAAGGGCACAGAGAAGTCGACTACTTCTGATCGCTCCTCATTGATGGTAAGGGATCCTACTGCCATGTAGGCCCTCTTCATGACCACCTGAAGAGAAAGGTGCAATGCTCCAATTAGAACATTCCAGAAAGCAAGGGGCCACCCAGGAGGAAATAGAATTCAGCAGTGATTTTCTTTGCAAAGTGGGAAGTATACAGTCTATTTACTATTTTATATTTTCTCAAACTCATAAACTGAGCATTTGTTAATATTTAAGTGAAACAAAACAAATGAACAATGGAAATGGCCATAAATTCCTGACACTCACCTCTCCGATCATACCATTCCAGGTCCCATTGATTTTCTTCCCATGCTTGCCATTAGTAACCAGGTAAAGGTCATAGGTGAACTTCACAGATTTAGAGATTTTCTTAAGGATGTCGATACAGAACCCCTTGCAGCATTTTTTGATGTAACCTGGCTCCTCATCTGTTTTATTCCTAGCCAGTTAAAAAAAAAAAAAAAAAGGCAAAAATGAGACCTGATATAAGAAACAAAAAATTATCCTTTGTTATTAAAAGTCCATTTTTAAAAATATGCTATAGGATATGTGTGCTCGGTGAAGAGAGACAAAGAGCGATAGAGAGAGATGTAAAAAGAGAAAGCACCCTACCCCTGGGGGGTTGGGGGGGTGACCACACTGTAATCCTTTCTCCATTCTCCTCTCAAGAGTTTGGGCATGCACACACATGTGCCAGGCATGTTTGTCAAGCCACTGAGTCTGGGGCTCAAACCACAAAGTCAACCATGTGGGATTTTAGCCACCTTAACCACTATACTATCGACTGGCCCAAAACTCCAATTTTTTTATACTAGGCCTAAGAAAGGAAATAAATTAGATCCCAGAATTGTGATAGTCTCATTATATCATCACATTGAGTCGAGATTTTTTTCCCACAATTTTTTATATTCCTTAGAAGTATGGTTCACATTAGGAAAAAGTGTATATCTTAACAGTTCAATGCAGTGAATATTCATACACTGAGCTCACCCTTTAACCAGCACTGAATCCTAATACAGAAAAGTTACTTGCAGCTCAGAGGCTTCCTATTCTCCCTTCCAGGCACACACCACCCTCACCAAAGAAAAACCATTATCTTGACTTCTAACAGCATAGGTTAGTTTTATCTATTTTCCCAAAATGTTTCTAAATCTCAGAATCTCAGGACATGTTGTACCAAGAAAATATATGTCAATACGAACAAAGGAAACATAGATCTTCGTAAATTTGAGCTCCTGATCATGGAGGCCAGGTAAGACACAGGTCGGATGGAATTAGACATCAGACCACAGGCTGCCTGTGGTTCACTAACTCAACAGTAGCTGCAGATCGGATATGGAGCCCAGTTCTTCCCATGGCAGCCAGATGCTAACAGCTGCATCAGCTCTGTCTCTGCCGTGCCACCCAGAGCCCCTGAGGAAGATGCCGTACTCAGAGACTATGCGTTTTTGGCAGGGGACTGTGTTCCTCATGCAGGTTCCACTCAGAGGGTCCACACTTTCCACAATGACAAACGGTGCTTCCTCCAGGGTCACAATGCTCAGGTGGTCATCCTCCTGCTCTTCCGTCTCAGGACACATCCGGGGCCACACGTAGTATTTCATCTGCAGGGACTTGTCTTTCCACTTCCCCACCTGCACAAGAATGAACAGAAGATTCAGGAACCATCAGCCACAACATAACAGCCTCTCCCAGTATCATTCAAATCTGCCCAGAAAGCTGTTGACACAGGCAAACAGATGCGGGGATTGTACAGAACAGAGAGAATTCTTGCTAATCCATATGCTCCAAGTGAGACTACCGTACGACATCTAAGAAAGGCAGCACATTCATTTTCTCATGCCCTCACCAAACATTAAATCAGGACCTACTATGTGCTGGACACCCCACTAAGCCCTGTGGCTCAAAGAAGCATCATTCTGCCCTTCATCACGCTCACACTGAGAGAAGGAGTCAGGAATGTAAACAAATGTTTACAGTGAGCTGTGGTAAGTGTTAACACTGAAGCCTGTACCGAGTCCTGTGAGGATGCCAGAGTTTCCTGCGTTACGTGTCGCTGACAGTTTTTTTCTACTTAACAAGGAGCATGAAAGTGAGTGCAGCAAATAGCTTTGGAAAGGTCAACAGAATGACTGCAGCAAATGAGCCAGAAGGATGTGTTTTGGCTTGTAACAGAGGTCCAGCGGGGGCCGAATGGAGAGCTCGGGGATCTGAATTGGAATAAAATGGTTAAGTCAAGATCAAAGAAGACTGATGCAGCTTCTCTGGGGAAGGGAGTGTGGTGGGGTTGGTGACGAATGCCATGGGTGAAGGCAGATATGCACCCGCCGTACTGGGTAGAAGCTCTGAATCAGAAGGTCTCTCTGGGAGCTACTGCATGTGGCCACCCAGTCTCTGTGCCCGACACCAGGGAGCACCACTCACACAGATGCTTACGTGAAAGGCAGGTGCGTCCATGTCACACACACCATGGCCCGGCTGCCAACCACTAGGAGAAATGGGTGGTTCTATTATATCCTAGAAGAGCTGTTGGTGTGCTTTTATAACAGACTCTACATTACTTCACTGGTGGGTTCTTGTTCTTACTCTGCCATTGTGTTTAATGGAGAAAGAGGGAACGCTTCTTAATTTCCTATAGCTGAGCATTTTCCACTAGCACAAGAATTGTGGATTGCAGGTTCTTACATTTTCTCCACCTATGATTTCCTCCAGGCAGCAATGAAAATCAGTAGATCAGGTGAGGTACCAAGACCATACAGTTACTTAATTTGTTAAAATCAATAAGAAGCGCAAAAAGGGTTGACAATACCTCATACATTTTCAAGCAAATAGGTTTAACTTTCCATATACTACGAAGCCCAGATTTGCCCTTTCTTTGTTTCTACTTCTCTCTGCACATGGGTTTCTACCTGGTGCCTTCCTAGGTGTAACTGCCCCTCCCCACCCCAGCATCCTGCCTCACGATGTCGATCTTCCACGCCCCAATTAGGCCAGCACAGCCACTGTCCTTGCTTCTTTGCACCATTGAATATGGCCGTGGTTTGGTATCCTGGGCTATCTCATTTGGTACCAACCCTTCCTTGGCATTATCCCTAATACTGATTGGTCTTCTTCCAAGCATGTAAATGATATTATGCTTCTTTGTTCAAAATTAGGCACAGAACCAAAGATTCATAAACTTTTCTTTACATGTATACTATTCTCCCTACTGTTGATCCCAATTTTGGTTTAAGTCTTTTTTTCTTCCTGTTGCTAACACTAGTTATTTCTAAAGTGTCAATTTCCAAAAATGACTTCCTAGTCATGTGGAGATACCTCTGCCAGTGTTAGGGGAAGGCAGGGCTTCAGGGACAAGATACCCAGTCCTGGGGACCTATGACATTGGGTCACCTTCATCACCAAGCTGCCATTTTTACCCTAGTGGTCAAACCAACATATTTTCTGCATGTTCAATAATGTAAAAAAGATTGGAAAGCCCTAAAGTACCTACTCCTATCATCTTGCCTTTACAGAACCCCCCCAAATTTTTTTAAACCCATATTATTATTTTCTGTCTTCACTGCTGCTAGCCTAGGCTAGTGTAGTCTAGCAGATCATTCCGAGATTATTTCAGGAATTTCAAACCACCCCTAATATCCCGAGTCCACTGTGGACGCAGCCTCTCTCTACCCTCAGGACTGTGCTCAAACTTCTCATGGAGAGGGTCATGAGACTCTGACCTAGCAGATTATGATGTGTGTTGAGCCTAGCCAGCCTTGATACACAGTTAATATTCACCTTGGAAACATGAGTCCTTTGTTCAACTCAGAAAAGAAAGTTGTCAGTATTGGAAACTAACACAGGTTAGCAGATTGCAACAAACTAACCACATTTTCTTTTTTGATAAACTTACCATATCAGTGGAACAAAAATGCATTTTGGCACAGTTTCTCACGACACTCTTGTGAGCAAGATAAAATACAATATGGATTATTACATACTTAGTTTAAAACTCATGCCCAAAAAGAAAAAAAAAAAAGATTATTTAATGAATCAATGCCAAAGTGGATGCAGGTCTCTAGTGACATATCAGGGGACTCTGTTCTTAGAATTGGTTGTATGGTGTTCCAGAAAACAAGATAGATGTTATGCTCAAAAGCTGCAGACAACCAAAGCTAAACAGGATAGAAGAGATACTGCATTGCAGAATCAAGTTTGAAAGAGAGATAAATTAATTGTAATGATGGACTGAGCCAAATGGAATGAAATTTAACACTATTTATACTTAAAGTCCTAACATTTAGAGTTTTTAAAAAGCAACTGCACAGTATTGAAAAGGAGATATTTTAATCAACAGCAGTCTATAAAAGCTATTGCAATAACGAATGATGTATTTATAGACTCACAGCGTCTAGTGCATGGGGTGAAGGGAGGGCAGGGAGGATCTCGCTCTACTCTGTGTTCATCATGCCACAGCTGGAAAAGGAGGTTCTGATCCTATAATTCTATAATCTACTGATTTGTATTAAATATACCATTCTCATTTCTCCAACAATAATTTGTTCATGCCGTTCCCCTCCAGGACACCCATTCCCAACTTCCTACCAAGCTAGCTGAATCATATCCTTGCTTCTTGGCAATTCAATTCAACCAGCAACTGCACACCAGTTTTGTACCAGACACTGGGCTGCATGCTATAGATAACAATACAGGTGATATTTATTAAGAACTTAAAGAGGAAAGGCACTGAACATACCTAGTAACTTCCTTAGTCCTCTGTGATATACAGACTATACTAAAGGTCTGATTTTACAGATGACTATGGGTGTCAGCATTTGAGCCACTACACTGCACTGCTCCTCTGACAATGAGGAGTAAGACAGTCCCAGTCCTCTAAGAGCCAACGGGAAGAGGGAGATACTGCCTATTGACAATAGCATCGAGTCAGGCTTTGGTAATTACCCTAAAAAAAGGGTATAAATAAAGTACTCTGGCATTCAGAAGAGAAGTGATTATTTCTGAAAAGTTCAGGGAAGAGTCTCACAGAGACTCATCTTTTTTTTTTTTTTTTTTTTTTTTGAGAGGTTTTCGCTATAGGGTGCGCGTTCTCGCCAGACAGACAGAGACATAGAGACAGAAAGCAAAAAAACACCCCCCAGGGGGGATGGTCATGCCGCAATCCCTCCTCCTCCATTCTCCTCTCGGGATCTTGGGCACGTACGCACACGCACCCGGCATGAGTTTTAAGCCACCGGGTCTGGGACATGAACCGTGGTCGACTACATGGGAGTCCAGCGACATAGCCATTACGCTAACTGTTGGTTCCCCAGAGACCCTCATCTTTGATATGAGCCTTGAAATGCAACTGGGAGCTCACTGGGTGAAGAACTCTATTTGCCGAAACAACAGCAAGAGCAGGGGTCCGTCTTAGAGGTAGCGGTTCGATGAAAAGACCTTGTGTGTAGAGTTCTTCACAGCGTAAAGGCATGATGTGTGTGTGTGTGGGGGGGGGAGAAAAACTCTAGCTACATAATCTCTGTAACTCTTGAGAACCCACTGTACTACTCTCACCTCTCCTCAACTCTTTGTTCCATGGTGACCAGTTAGTAGACTGAAACTGGCAGGGGCACCATGAAATTGGCAAACCGCTTAAGTCAGGGTTTCCTCTGTCCATCTTTGCTCTCAGTTTTAAAGATTTATCAGCTTATCACTACCCAGAATAACCAAGCTTTTCATTATTTCATGCTGTTTACTGCATGATTTTTTTCTTTTTTTGGAGATTTTTTTTTTTCTATAGGGCACATGTGCTCACTGGAGAGACAGAGAAAGACAAAGAGACAGAAGGCGAGAAATCACCCCCCAGGGGGAATGACCATGCTTCACTTCCCTTCTCCTCTAGTCTCCTCTTGGGATTTTGAGCATGCATGCACACGTGCCCAGCATGAGTTTTACACCACCAGGTCCAGGACTTGAACTGCGGTCGACTACATGGGAGTCCAGTGACATTACCGCTATGCCATCTACTAGTCCCAACTACATTATTTTTCTTAATTTGTCTTCTAAACTAAACTCTAAATGTTTCTAAGCACTTAGGAGACCATGGACAAATTTCTAAAACTGTGAGTCTCAGTTTCCACATCCACAAAAATAGATGGACTGATTTCTAAGATGCTGTCCATACAATTCCATGACCCCATGGTCCCTTCAGGACAGGAGCTCTCCCCTATGCTTCTTACGGACTAGAGTCCAGTGACAAGGGGTGTTTTTGGTTATTTACTGAAGAGATGCCAGTATGAGTATGTGGTTTGTTTATATAGAAGATTCGCTTGTCTTCAAGCCATGATTGCTTTTTCACATCTCTTCAAGGGTAACTGCAATAAGAAGGAAAATTAACAAGTTTCTTGAGGACTGAAAGGATATATTTTTTGGGGAAAAAAATCTACTAGTATATAAATATCAGACTCAAAATGACAATAAATTTGGCTCATACTAAAGGACATGCTTAGTTAGCTCAATTATTTTTTTATGAAGTAAAGCAGGTTAGAAATGAGTAAACATCTAAAAATTAAATAAAAAGGAAATATTCGTGTGGAAGAACAAGGTATGAATCGAGCAATTCTTTTAAGAGAAAGTATTGTAAAGATATTGTAAATGGAAAAATTTGAAAGAGCAAAGAAGAATAGTAAATAGAGCAAGAATCCTGAGACACTGAGAGGAAGTGCTTTGACTGCTTGTGTAGGATGTCTGAAATGGAGATAGACTCCTGGAAATGCAAAAAGTAGTAGAAAATGAAATTTACACAAGATATTTCAAAGAAAATCCAGCAAGAAAAACTGAAAAAAGGATTTATGGTCGTGATTAAAATATGATCAGAAAAAAAAAATCCTTAAGAAATACTTTTTAGAAGTCTGTAAAGAACTCTGAATTCCTTAGAGATAAACACTAAGCAAACATCATTACCACAAGCACATTTAACAACATCTGTCTATGAAAAAATGTTATCTGCCATACTAACATTTAAAAAGATCTCTTGAGGACTGAAATCATCTTTCTCAAGAGAAAAAAAAAATGTTTGATTAGTTTCCTCACAAAACATGGAATCTGTTTTTAGGGTTTCTGGCTTGGTTCTCTTGGTACAAGATGCACATCCGCACAGCTGGTAACTTCTCCTCAGAAGGAAGTCTGTGTCGCAACCCTACAGCACGTTCACGTAGACTTGGCCTGCGCATCTTCTTTTATGAAAATTCTCGGGAGCCAATCTGTGGTGATTTTAAACTTCAAAGTCTTCCTTGTGCTAACAGATTTCCTTCATTACCACAGTGAAATTGGCACCAATTAGCACCCTGACAGGGCCATGCATTTGAAAAAAAAAAAAAAAAAAGAAGTTACGGGGACCATATTCCTCTCTGAGAGCCCCAGCGTGTGTCCCTTCATCCTAAACAGTGGACATCCGCAGCAGGGAGAATGTGTCCTTATGGAGAAAGGACCCAGGCAGGGCATGCGGCCATGCATTCTGCTACAGTCCTTGCACAGATAAGCAAAGGACATCAGTCTCCCCGGGCTGCCTCTCTCATCTGCACAGAAAGTCATTTTTTAAGATTCTGGAACAAAAGCACTTATTAGAGCCTCTTTAGGCGTCAAAGGTTATTTTACAAAAATCAAAGCGTTTTTGTTTTTTTGCTTGAGATGACATCTGGATCTAACACGAAACACTTGCTGCTTATTTTAAGCCTTCATCTGACTTTTAAAATGCAAAATTTAAAGCTACATGTTATTTTCCTGAGCAAGCTAAAGGAACAGGCAGGGTCTTTGCAGCACAGCCCAAATTCTGTGCCCATCTCATTCCAAAGCAATGTGGAATCTGGTGGCTCTTCCAAGCTACGTATGGGTTCTGTCTTTGGGCAGGCCTGAGACTCCTAAATTTGGGGGCCAGAAAGTGGTACAGTGGTTACAGCACTGGACTTCCACATGGCAATCGTGATTCAAGTGCCTGACCTGGCAGCTTGAAAACCACACCAGGCACATGCACATGCCTGCCCAAACCTCCAAGAGAGGAATGAAGGGAAAGGAATTAAGGTGTGGCCATCCCCCGTGGGGGGCGATTTCTTACTTTCCTTCTCACTGTCTCTCTCTACCAAGCACACATGCCCAATGGCAAAAACAAACAAATAAACAAACAAACCCCAGAAACTTGACTATAGAAAAGCACCTCAATTTTCACCCCAAAGCTATACATCTTAACTAAGGATTTTGTTGTTGTTGTTATTTATTGTCATTCATGATACAGAGCATGTGCATATACACTAAAGAGAAAGAGAGAGAAGTGCCCTTGACAGAGTCTCACTGTGCCGTGACTCCCTTTCCACAGCCCTCCAGCTTGTCAGGATCTTAGGCATGTACATTGCCTGGCATGTCTGCAGACTGACCTAGGTATCTGAACCTGTGGTCAGTTGTGTGGCTTCCAGAACTACTACCAACTGCACCACCACGTTAGGCTAACTGAAGATTTTTGAAGTTTGAATATATGATACTGTATATTTATTTTGCTCAATCTTTATTTTTTGATATTCACTCCTTCCCCCCTCTTACAACTAAGTGAACATTCTAGTGTATGGCCATCCATTCTTTGTGACCACTCAAGAGAAACATACAAATATACAAAGAAAGGGATTTGTGTATGTACGTGTATATGTATGTGTTTTCTAAATCAGATCGTAATATACCCATTTCTTTGACACTTGTTTTCCCAGTTTCATCATACAATCTGAGTTTTTTTTCCAACTCAACAGACAGTAGAGCCAATTCCTTTAAATAACTGCATAGTAGCTCATAATAATGAACATGCTTCAACAAATGCAGCAATATTTCAGTTGATAAACATGTAGGGTATTTTCTCTAAAAATTAACCGAAATACATAATATATATCTTTTAAATTTTTCCCCCAGAGAATGTATGTGCTTGCCCAAGAGAAGAAGAGGAGAAAACACCCCTCTGGAGAATAGCCTCACCGTAATCCCTTCTCCTCCAGTTCTCTTTCCCCTGGGAACTCTAGGCACACATGTACACACACCTGGCATGTCCTTCAAGGTCCAAGACTTGAACTGTGAGGTTGGCCCTGTAGGATCCAGCTGCCCCAATCACCAGACCATGGTGCTGGTCCTATCATATATATCTTACTATTGTTAAATCATCAATAAAAAGGCAAGATAAAATAGTATGTATGTAATTAAATGTTGTCAGTGTCATCAGAATGCACAGTTTGCAGCAACTGGAAGTCCTATCAGCAAAGCATTGAGTGTGTCCCTTGCTTGCATTCTCACCAGCACTAAGTATGTTTTTAAGAATTATTTATTTAGTTGTATTTATTATTATTATTATTATTATTATTATTTTAATTTGCTACAGGGCATGCACACTCACCTTAGAGAAACGGAGAGAAAGAGAGAAATAAAGTGAGAAAGCAAGCCACCCAGTCAAGGGCTTGTACAGTGGTTGGCCATGTGCGAGTTCAGTGCATTAACCACCACACCACCTGCCGTCTCCAACACTAAGTTCCTATCACTATTAAATGTTTGCCAATCTCAGGAATGAAATCTAGTATCGTCAGCTCTAATCTTCATCTCCTTTACTCATGGTGAGTTCAAGCACCTTTCCACATCTGCTAGCCATTTAGGTTTTCCTCTTTTACCCTCTACTCACACCTCTTACCCGTTTTCTATTCAGTTATTTGTCTTTCTTATCTATTCACAGGGAAGAGCTCCTGGTGTATTATGACTGTAATAGTAAGATATATATCACTCTCTCTATATATATGGTGTATTATGACTGTAGCCCTTTATCTGTCAGATATACTTGAAATACTGCTCCTACTCAGATTTGTCTTCTGGTTTTGATCTTATTTTCTATGCAAACAATTTTACTTTTACTTTTTTATTTTTCTTTTGAAGTAACATATGTTTTTTTTTAAATAAAGCATTTCGTTTCCCACCTTACTTTAAAAAAAAAAAAAAATCTACCCCAGTCTCAGTTCAGTGTTTCTGTTTGGTCTTTTTCTTTTTCTTTTTCTTTCTTTCTCTTTCTTTCTTTCTTTCTTTCTTTCTTTCTTTCTTTCTTTCTCTTTTTTTCTTCTTTTTTTCTTCTTTTTTTCCTTCTTTCTTTCTTTCTTTCTTTCTTTCTTTCTTTCTCTCTCTTTTTTTTCTTTCCCTCTCTTTCTTTCTCTTTCTTTATTTCCTCCTCCCTTCCTTCTTTCCTTCTTTTTCTTTCTTTATTTTCTTTTCTCTCTTCTCTTCTCTTCTCTTCTCTTCTCTTCTCTTGTCTTGTCTTGTCTTCTCTCCACTTCTCCTCTTCTTTTTCCTTTTTTTCTTTTCTTCTTGTTGCCAGAGGGTGTGTGAGCTCGCTCACATGCTCACACACAACAGAGAGAGAGAGAGAGAGAGAGAGAGAGAGAGAGAGAGCCCAAATGGGGTGTGATCATGCCGTCATTCTTTTTCCTCCATTTTGGTATCCCACACATGTGCCTGGCATGTTTCTCAAGCCAGAGAGGCTGGGATTTGAACCATGGTCTTCCAGATGTAGGATCTGGCTCCCTATGCATAGTATGGCATTGCAGGTCTGGCCCTTGTATTTCTTAGTATAATGTGCATGTGACCTTTTTAAAATATATCTGACAGAGTGCCACTTTACTTTCCACCGCATATGGCTATCACTCTGCTCAGCCCCTTCCCCTACCTGCTTGCACCCCCTTCCATGTTTCTGGGATGCTCTGCAACCTTCTCAGCCCTTCTTAGGCCTCACCACTTCCGTGATGCTGTCTCTGATCATGCTAGCCCAGAGAGAAAGCTTTGTTAATAATTTTGTGGATCAACATCTCCCTTTGGCTATCATGGTAACTATATTTTGATGTGTAACGTCATGTCTCTTAATGGGTCTTCCAGTGATTTGATGGAAGGAACTGTATTATTTTACCTTTTTTGTCCCTTGTACAGGGAAAATGCATCACAGCTTCCACAAAGGCTCTGCTAGATATCACCCCAGTGTCTTGCCACAAAAGCAATGTAAGAGGCTAAGCCTGTCCTACATCCATCTCTTCATCCTGTTGCTTTTCAGCCTTCCTGATTACAGGCTGCCCTGGACCGACTCAGCTCCATGATTGCTCTAAGTAGAATAGCACAGCCTGCTGCAGTATCTAACAAGGCCACTGGCCAAGCTTGATGCTCCTTCTCCTGATCATTTACATACACATCAGTCTTGTCTAGCTTTAACAATCTAGCATTTGAAACATGTGTTTGAAAATACTTTCCATAAAGTCGATGCCTTTAGCCTGTTGCTGCTTTGTCACTAAGCTGAATTCAGCCATTCTTGTCTGGATCTCTGTGGCTTTCCCTGTGACACTGAGATATCACCTGTCATCTCTAGCCTCAGATGCTATACCTGGCTGGCCTCTGCCTTTCTAGGAGAGCCCGGGGCTCCCTGAAGCCATTGTTGCTACTGGCCATCACCCTCTGAGTGATCTTCGTTCTCCTCTTACTCTTCTAATCAAAGTTCCTGCTCTGGAGAATGAAGGAATTGGAAAAGGAAGAGAGGTGGAGTAGAGTTAGGCACCAGGAATGGAGGTTGTTGATCCTCTTAGCACCAGTGAAAAGTCTTTTCAAATAACACTACAAACAGAGATGTGATAATAGTAAAGTAATTACAGTTATTAAGGACCAGACCATGTGCCAGGGACTTCTCATTGTGTTATTTCATTGTCACTAACTCCCAAAGAGGTTGATATTGTTAGTTGCCCATGATACAGACTAAAATACCTGGAGGATCTAGAAATATGTACATATTTATGGGGATACAATTTGATTTTTTTTTTTTTTGGAGAGGTTTTTTTTTCGCTATAGGGCGCATGCGCTCGCCAGACAGACAGAGAGAGACATAGAGACAGAAAGCGAAAAATCACCCCCCAGGGGGGATGGCCACGCCGCAATCCCTTCTCCTCCATTCTCCTCTCGGGATCTTGGGCACGCATGCACATGCGCCCGGCGTGAGTTGTAAGCCACCGGGTCTGAGACGCGAACCGCGGTCAACTACGTGGGAGTCCAGCGACATAGCCATTACGCTAACTGCTGGTTCCCTGATTTTTTTGATAAATAAATACAATGTGTACTACTCAACTCAAGGTAATTAGCATATTCATCACCTCAAATATTTATCATTACTTTGTGTTGGATATAGACAAAACCCTTTCCTCTAGCAATCTTTAAGAGTACAATATTGTTGCTAACTATAGTCAGCTTACTGTACTGTAGAAACCTAGAATTTATTCTTTCTTTCTGACTGTAATTTTGTGTCCATTAACTGGTATCTCGCTATCTCACCCTCCCCTCCACCTTTTCCAGACACTGGCAGTAATTACTCTACTCTTTTTTTCCTCTGAGAACATTTTAACTAACACAAATTAGTGATAATATGTGATATTTGCCTTTCTGTCCCTGATTTATTTCACTTAACATAATGGCTCATACATGTTGTTTCAAATGGCAGGATGTCATCCTTTCTGTGGCTTAACAGTATCCCACTGTATATACATACCATATTTTCTTTATCCATTCATCCATTGATAGAAATTTAGGTTGATTCCATATCTTGGCCAATATGAATAGTGCTTCAGTAAACATGGGTGAGCAGATATCTCTAGTACATCCTGATTACTGCACCTTTGGGTATATCTCCAGTAGTGGGATTACTGCATAATGTGGTTCTATTTTTCTACTGTGTTCCTCAATAGCTGTATTAGTCTACACTCCTACTAACAATTTAAAAGGGTTTCCCCTTTCTCCATATCCTTGACAGCATTTATTATTATTATTATTTTATAATAGTCATTCTAACTGCAGTGAAATGACATGGCATTGTGGTTGTTAATTACATTCCCCTATTTATTAGAGATGCTGAATAGTTTTGCATATGTTTACTGGTAATTTGTATGTCTTCTTTTGAGAAGTGTCTATTCAGGTTATTTGTCCATTTAAAAAAATAGGATTATTTGGATGTTTTGCTGCTACGTTCTTTGAACTTCTTGTATATTTTGGATATGAATCTCTTGTTCAAAGAATAATTTCCAAATGCTTTTTCTCATTCTGTAGGCCACCTCTTCACTTCATTGATTGTTTCCTCTGCTGTATAGAAGTTTTCGAGTTTGAAGTAATTCCATTTGTCTATGTTTGCTATTGTTGCCTGTGCTTTTGAGGTCTTATCAAAAAATCTTTACTCAGATGAACATTCTGTAGTGTTTTCTCTGTGTTTTCTTCTAGTAAGTTTCATTGTTTTGAGCCTTACACTTAAGATTTGATCCACTTGAGTTGATTTTGTATATATGAGAATATGGGTCTAGTTTTATTCTTTTGCACGTGCACATCAAATTTTCCCATAACTATATTTGCATGGATCCATAAATGACCCTGAAGAGTCAAAAGACCCCTGAGCAAGAAGAAAAATGTTGGAGGCATCACACTACCAGTCTTCAAAATATACTACAAAGCTGTAGTAAACAAAACAGCATGTCGCTGGCATTAAAAAAGACATAGAATAATGAAAGAGAATAGAAAATATAGAAATAAAGCCACATACATACTGTCGATTGATTTTTGACAAAGATGATAAGAACATTCACTGGGGATGGAAAGGCCTCTATTTCTATCACCATGCCATGTTGCCAAGAGAATATGCCTGAAACTCTTTCTTCCTCACAATCTCACTGTGACATGAGATAGCAGAAGAGAATATTTTAGCCCCATAGTCTCCCATCCTCACCCAGGCTACCAGAAATCCTGATGGTTGTATCCAAAGGGTTGACTGCAGGTGACAACTGAAGGATTAAAGCAGGTGGCAGTTGGAGAAGGGCTACTTACAAGCTGTGTGACCTTTAGTGAAATATTTAATCTCTCTATGCCTGGCCCCCATTGGTGTCATATTTGTTCTATGCATGTATTTGCTATTTTTCGTTTCCTTCTCCTCCTCTTCATTATCAGTACTATTACCAGTAACATCAGTGCAACTCTTTCATGGGTCTAACTTTCTCCCAGAAACATTTTTTTAAGCGACTTGAAAGTGCAAGCAAGAAATACCAAACAAACTCCAAATTCCTAAACTTGTAACTCAATCTGTTTCAAAATGTCAGAGTAAAATCCATTCAATTCTTTTGGTTTTATTCAATATTTTTATCCAAGTGCAAATAATACAGAAATCAGAAGTATAAAAATGCTACTACTCTTCTGGAATTACCAAAGATTTATTAAGCCAGGTGATACTTCTCCTTAGTCCCCTCTCCAGACAAGGTAGATATTTTAGAAAGGGCATTAATTCCTTTAGGTCATAGTATTTTATAAATACTTTGCTAAACAGGCTCAAATAGGTTAAGAGATTCAATTTTTTCCTGAAGTATCTGCTGCCTTCTTAGCTCAAGTGATTAAAACTTTCCAAGCCGTAACTCCCCATATTTGGAAAGCCAGTCCTCAGAGTCCCATTCTGAGACTTAAAGGAGTTCAATTATTGATAGGTGATATCTGCTTTCTCCTCTTATATCTTCTTCCCAAAAGATACCTTTTTGTAACATCCTCTGGGGCAAGTAAGACATAGCAAAGGACCTCTGAAACTTCAGCTGCACCAAGTCTAGTTCCATTCCCTCTGGACTGAGTTCCTCCTATAGTACTTGGCTGTGGGTGTTTGTGCACCATGCCCAAGGCCACAGGTTGATGCAGAGACAGTTCGGCAGGGATTCTGATTGGTTGACTGATGGGAGATAGGAGGGCTCTAGAGGTGCTGTTATAATCTACTCTTGGGGACTAGATCACTGGCCCTCCTTGTCATCAGGTTACCTTTCATTACTCTCTCTCTTTATCCTCAAATGACAGTGTGTGACAGTGTGACGAAGCAAAAGTGCAAACATTAGACATTCTGAACAGTGACTTCCTGGATTTGAACACTATCTTGGTAAGGTCTTCCGAGTATTCATGTATGTGAAGGGTCATCAAAAAGTTCATGGAACATGCCTATTATGAAAAAAAATTATGCATGGATCTCAAATATTTGGGAGGCCAAAATCAACTCATACTTTATGCCATTTTCCAAAATCTTTTTGAAATCTTCTTTATGTATGCATGTATTCATTCATTTACTCATTCTACTTACTTTATTCTAATTTATCATATTAGTTAAGAGCATAGGCAGGCTGGCCCTGTAGCACAGCAGGTTAGTGTTATGCAGAGGAAGCTGAATTGCCCATAGCTGACCAGGGTTTAATTCCAGCTCCACTGGCTTATACACCAGGCACATGTATGCCCAGACAGAATGAAGGATGGGAAGAAACAGGATTGCAACATGATCCGGCTCTGTTGGCCTCTCTCTCTCTCTCTCTTCCATCTCCCCTTCTACTTTCAATGAGCTCTTTCCACAAATTCTTTCCAAGGATTAAGAGCTCATAAACAGGAAGCTTAAAGAAGAGGTTCAAGCCAAGCAAGCAGCAGAAACAGGATTTGAACCTCAGCAGTCTGATTCCAAAATCTTTGCTTTTTTGCCACTCCTTTCTCCCCCCACCCCCTGGTCTGTACATGCAACATCTGGCATAATTATAAGAAGAAAAAGGGAACATACGATTTAGAATCAGAAAGGCCTAATTTGAATCCTGACTTTGACCATTGTTGGTTGTGTGTAACTCTGAACCAGTTACCTGATCTTTTAAATTCTATGTTGTGAACGCCTACGGTTTTATTTATTGACCAGCTATCCCTGTCCTTTCTTTCTAACGCATTCTCTCCCCACACCTCTCTTATTAGCTTAGTAGTGCCTTCTTTTGCGAACGGCCTCTTCCTCAAAACCATCCACATGGTCTTGTTCATGTTATTCCATCTCCATGTCTACCTGCTGACCCAGCCACAGCTGAGAAGAAGTGGGGCACTTGATCGACTGGGTCGAATCCTTGGGAGTTTTGGCCTTAGGACCAAGAAAATGTTAAGTCAGTCTCACTCTAGGAGCATAAATATAATAGGTAAAGCTCAGAAGTTCTGGGCAGTTATGCTATACAGCCTGTGAAAAAAACTGGCCTATGTAGAGAGACAAGAATGAACCAGAGACCATAGAAAATAAATATCAGTGAGAGTGAGCAAGATGTACCAAGGCATCAAAGCGCTGGCTTATAGCTGATCTGGAGGCTCAATCCCATTCCCATCGTAGGCTCTGTTGAGACAATCCAATATTCTTATAATAAATTGGTCTTTTACTTAAGCTACTTCAAGTTGTGTCTCCACTTTTTATAATCCAAACAGTCTTCATAATGCACTGTTTATCTCATCTATAAATAGCAATGGATAATAACTATAACTATCTGTGTGGGGCTTTAATGAAAATTAAATGCAAGAGTGTACATAAAGCGCTTTGTGAAATGCCTGGAACATGGCGAGCCCTGAGTAAATGGCTGTCGTTGTGGTGGTGGCAGTGATATCTATCACCATCAATTTCTCTTTTTTTAAAAGGTCTCACATATTTATTGCTGAACTGGCCTAACAATGCAGAACTTAGAAACAAAGTGAAACATTTTTTTCCAATTAAACACTGCCAAGTATCCAGGTAGTGGTGGTCATTTTCAGCTTGGTGTGGGAAGACCATAGTGACCTTGATAGAGTATAAATATGTGGGCCATCTCCTGTCTAGGTCCTTAGTGACTCAGCTTGGTTCTTCACCTTTGTTACCTCTTTGAGTTGTACGTGACTTTACTACCAGTTTTCATTAGAATCCGCTGGAGAATGGGATGATTTTGCTTCTGTTTATTTGGCCAGAAACTGCTTGATTCCAAACGTCTTGTGAAAAAACATGATGAAGAACTAAGTGACCTGCACACACCACGATGGCGGAGAATGGAGAGGCCTATCATCCTATCATCATCCATTTCTGTGAGCATCTCAGGAGCCAAGATGTAGGGTTGGGTGGCCAGTGACAGGCAGATTTTATAGCCATTCCCAAACAAGTGACTCCCTGTATATGGCAAAAGAAAGGAGCAGCATAATACCTCCATTCAACTCTCAGAGCCTTGGGTTTAGGCAAGGCCACTGACTAGAGTACCTGATTTGTGACTGCATCCCCTACCTGGCCCCTGGGCCTTCTGGGGTTGCTAGGCTAGCCACAATGTTCACACTCACAGCCAGTCTCATTCAGTAGGTCATTTGGCATCTCTTCCTACCTGGTCCACATGTCAAACCCTGCTGCCAGGTCCAGTCATCTGGATGCCTTCCATCTCCCCTTCTACTTCCCATGAACCCCTTCCACGAATTCTTTCCAAGGATTTAGAACTCATAAATAGGAGATTTGAAGAAGAGGTTCAAGCCAAGCAAGTGGCAGAAATAGGACTTGAACCCAGGTAGTCTGATACTAAAGCCTTTGCTTTTTGTCCCTCCTCTGTATTACCTCAAATAGCAAATAAGGCATATACAGGAGAACGGCATCAAACACAGAGTAGAAATTGTAACAAGTAGTCCTGATCCAGAATGGCCCTCCTGTCCTGTTCTTAGTAGCTCTGTCAACCTTAGACCAGTCATAGCATTAGAGGTTCTGGGGTCCAAAGCAGCAGGAGAAAAAAGACAAACGGAAACAGTGCCCCCTGTCAGAAGGCAAAGCGTTATCATGGAAGACTCCTGGATATCAGAGATGATTAGACTGCTCTTTGAACAACACTTACTGGCCTGATTCCCTGCTTGCTCTGTCCCTCACCCCTGGACAGTCTCATCACACCTCCCTCCACGATCCTCCTCTGAGTTTCACATGTTTCCAATATGTTTGAGGAAAAGGTTACTTGAAATATATATGCAAGAACCTACCCATTGATCTTAGATACACTGGACTAGCTTCTCTTTCAAGTGTATCTCAGGACACCAGTGAAAAGTGATGCAAATTGCCGTACATTCCATAAACCAACCAAATCGGCAAAATCAAGATTGCAAGCAAATATTTAGGAGCTAGAAAAAGTAGCTGGACTAGAACAGGACCTCAACAGATGCGACTGCAGAGAGCTGTTTTTATCACTGCAGGGTGCTCATGCCCAAGTGTTAAAAGGAAAGTAACGAGAAGCATTCTAGAAAAGGGACATATTGTATAAGTATAATGACAATGTTTTCCAGACCACAAATCTGAATGTAAACACTGGTAATTATGAATGTGCTTTCTGGGACAATGAAGCAGCATAGCTGAAAGTGTGATCATCCAGGAAATCTAAGACATAAGGTTGTGAATACATATAAAAAGAAACAAAGCATAAACATTGAAAAGACAAATAAAAATCACTGAGACAACAGGGAGCACCAATGGAAGAGGTCAAAGTCACTAAAATACATTATAATTTTAAAAGACGAGACCAATTAGACAAGTAAAAATCCTGAAAGATGTATGTCTAAGAAGGTGCACACTGTTCTAAGTTACTTCATCGAATTCACAAAACAGTTTCCTCACATCTTACTAAAGGCCCCAATAAGACTAAATCCCTAACAATAATATTCACTCTAAGATTGTTCAGGGTCTACCACCCTCTCCTTAGCTAATAAAGGTCAATATTGTGGATAATTGCATGGGCTAAGTACGTAGAAATAGTTTCCAGATGGTCAGATATTCTAGACTATATTATCCTAAACTATGATAGCAAGGTCATTCCATTTTTCACTGAAATGCATTGCTCCAGCTTTGGAGGCAAGGATCCTGCCCTGGCTCTTCTTCTCAGACACGCCACCTCTTGCCTGGATTTCTGTATCACTTCTGCTTTCCCCACTTCCGGTCTCACTGTTTTTCCAGTGGCCAGTGAGTTCTCCACTTGGTCCCCAGAGTAATCTCTCTAAAATGCACCTCTGGACTCCATCCTACCTTCTCAAAGCTTGTCAACACCTCCTCATTCACCCATAGGATAATATCTAATCTCGAAAAAGTACACTTTTGTTCCCCACCTTTCTTTTAATTCTTTCATTTTCTTCTTCTTCCTCCTCCTTTTGTCTCTCTCTCCCCATGTCCCTGACTTTGCTTCTTGTTGGCTGAGCTCGTCAAGATTCCTAGGCCTAGTAACTTTAATTCATAACAACATACTGTGTTTTTTCTTCCCTAATTGCTTTTACTCATGGCAGAATTCTCCACTTTAAACTCCTGGTCTTCTAGGTGACCCACTCACCCTTGGAATTCAGCTCATACAGTATCTATACCAAGAAGCCTTTCCTCCTCACATCCCAGGCTGGGTTAAGGGACTAGGTATCCTTCCTCTATATTTCAAGAATATCTTGTACATATTTTAATCACCGAATTTGCCAGAGTATATTATACTTAATTACCAATGTGTCTGGTCTTCTTAGTAGTCTATGAATCCCTAAATGGTAGGGATTAAATACTATTTTCTTATAGCCCCAATGCCAGCATATGGAATATTGCCATAGTGAGCACAAATTTAGTTGAGCAAATGAGTGGGCATAATTCAGAAGGGGGACCTGTTCCTGACAGCTAATAATGATGATGATGATTCTACTTACAATATCAGCTAATATTTTTTGAGAATATATTATGGGTAAGTGGCCATGCTAAGCAAAACATATATATTATCAAATTTAATTCTCAGAATAGTCATTTATGGTGTATAGATATTATTTTTATATCTGTTTGTAGTAGGTTGTTATACTGGTGGTATCTGATGAATCATATGACTCAGTATCCATGCCTTTGTAAAATCTGCTCTTGTACCGACTATGAGTTTAGCTTTGTGACTTGCTTTGGCTAAAAGGATATCAAAAAACAACACAAGTATAGACATGATGAGTGACAATACATTGGAGCTCATCCACTTGGAATGATGCTGATAGCACTGAAAATACTTGGGCCAGTCTTTCTGAGAATAAGCAAACTTGCAGAATGAAGCCTGACTGATGGCCAACTAGACACGAGTGAGGCCATTGTATATGATCTATCCTCAGTTGAGCCCGCAGAAGACTGCAGCCAGATTAGTGACCTCCTGTGTGACCAGCCTAAGAATTACCCAGTTTGTCTCACCTTGACCTGTGAATTCAAGGAAAGCTAGGTAATAAAATAGTGTTTGTGTCAAGCCAGGCAGTTGTTACATAGCACAAGCTGAGTGAAATATATCTACCTCAGGAAGAGGTTACACATATCAGGCAAAACCAAGGAAGAAGACAAGAAGGATGACCAACAGAGAGAGAATTAAAAGGCAAGACCAAGGAAAAGACAGACTAACTGAGAGAGAATTTAAAGACAAAATAGCACAAACTTCTTTAGAGCTCTTTAACATAAATAAGTACAGTGCTGACGTAAGTCCTTCTTAATTGTAGCACTATTGAAATACTGCTAAACATAGAGTTGGAAATCCTGGATTTTGGGCACAGTCCTACCACAGACGAGCCCTGTGAATTTAGCAAATCACTTAACCTCTTGGAATCTGATTTTCTTTATCATCAAAATGAGGAGATATGTATGTGTATATTCTACTTATAAATTTCAAAGGGCTGGTAGAAAAATCAAACATATATCACTGTCCAAGTGTAAGTATTAATGTTACTGAAATTAGTCAATGACTTTGGGCCACATCAATTGCTAGCAATTTTCTCATGAACCAACAAAAGCTGGCAGCACGTTAAGTGAAGATGCTATAGAATGTGAAATTAAGAGTTAGATGGTCAGCATGTTCCCATATATCAGATAGTGTTTCTCTATAGGCATTTCAATGCCTTGAGTATCAGCATCAGTATTTCATCATTTTCTTTGTTAAGGTGCTTTAGAGACTTTTTTTTCCTTTGGGTGGGGAGAGGCAATGGGCACATGTACATGCACAAAAGAGAGAGAGAAAGATAGAAAGCACTATCTCTCCCCAGCAGAGCCTGGTTATGTATGCAATCCTTTTTTCCTCCTTTTTTTCTTTTTTTTTTTTTAAGTCACTAGGCCAGGATTTGACCCATAGTCAGCCATGTGGGATCCAGCTGCCTCTGCATAGCACTAGTAAGTGTTGTACTACAGAGCCAGCCCTAGCTTATATAACTCTTCTACTTCTTCTTTTTAAAATCCCTACTGTTTATAATCTAGTTTCATGTCATCCTCTGAAAGTCAGGGGGATACCTTTCTCAAAGCAAGAGCTCTAGGCAAAGAAGATGGAGCCTCAGCCAATCCTGTCTCTGACTAGCCATGGGACCTTGTCCCTTAACCTTGCAGAGACTGATTCTCTAACTATAAAACATGACGGTAGCAACATTTGGCAAAATACTCCTACAGGAGTCAGAGAGAGATAAATGTGATAATGTATGTAGAAGTGGCTTGAAACTTGCTACTCCCTGTACAAAAACAAGGTAGTATAAGTGCTCCCATTCAGCAAAAAATACTCACTATTTAGAGAGTATCAATGATGTGCCAGACACTGGGCTACATGGTGGGTCTTGCAGGGGAAAATAGGGAAACTTACAAGTTGAGGTGTGAGGTAATTTGGCTGTAGTCATGGAATTAATAAATGACTACGTTGGATTCAAATCCTTATCTGTCTCATTCCAAAGCCTGGGCTTCTTGCATACTGCTGGGCAGTCTCCAAAAGCAACCTCCTCAGTCCATAGGAGAACAGAATTATTGGCCAGGTAGTTTACCATTAAATGGGGTCACCAGCTTGTGGCTAAAGAAACAGATGATGAAAAAAGTGCTGGGGGAGAAAAGGCCTGTTTACAATCACAGCTTAATTAATTAGACTCTCAAATGAGGCAGAAGAGGCGGGTTTCCAGATGCCTGACATGAAGAATTAATTAGCAGAAAGGCACCAGTCCCCAGGCCTTGGGTTCACGTCCAGACACATGCTGGAATTAAAATCCCATCAAAATAGCTTCAGTGTCCCTCACCTTAATAAAATTGTCCCTCAACTTAATTAGAACCATTTGAATGAGAAAGAAAAATTTAAAAATCATTAAAAAAGACAACTGAGAGGCCAGCAGGTGGCATAGCGGTTGTGGCACTGGACTCCCAAATGGCTGGCCAAAGTTTGAGTCCCAGACCCAATGGCTTGAAACTCACACCAGGCCTGTGTGCGTGTGTGCATGTGTGCATGCGTGCATGTGTGCGTGCCCCAAGTCCCGGGAGGAGAAGGGATTGTGGTGTGGGTATCCTCCCTGGGTGGAGATTTCCCACTTTCTCTCTCTCTTGTCTCTCTGGTGAGTGCACATATCCTAGAGCAAAAAAATTCTTTAAAAATAAATAAATAAAGGGACCAGCAGTTAGCGTAATGGCTATGTCGCTGGACTCCCATGTAGTCGACCGTGGTTCGCGTCCCGGACCCGGTGGCTTAAACTCACGATGGGCACGTGTGCGTGCGTGCCCAAGATCCCGAGAGGAGAATGGAGGAGAAGGGATTGCGGCGTGGCCATCCCACCTGGGGGTGATTTCTCGCTTTCTATCTCTCTGTCTCTCTCTGTCTGTCTGGCGAGCTCATGTACCCTATAGCAAAAACGTCTCCAAAAATAAATAAATAAATTAAATAAATAAATAAATAAATAAAATAGAAGGACAACTTAATTGAAAAAGTTCTACCAACTGAAGCTTTGAGTTCAAAAAAGGTAAAGAAGGTTCCAGGACTCCTAGTTCAAGAACCAAAGAGTCAGAATACAATTAAAGTGAAGTTAGGTCATACCCCACTAGCCTCCTTGCCACCATCTTGCTTTAAGCATCTTTGGGGCTGCAATAAATGTGTATTTGAGAAAGCCAAAGCATCCAGATCTTTGCTTAGTTTCTACTTCATTTTGCTTATTTAAAGGATAAAGGGTTATTTAGGAAAGACAGAAATTCTCCCATTTGAGTCACTTGTAAGTAGCAAGCACATGTGAACCTGTAGGAATCACAACAGAGGGCTGGGCCAGCCCAAGAGAATACATAATGCAGAAGCAACATGAATGCAATTTTCCCACTTCCCACTCTTGCATGACTTTATTAATAAAAGTCACTTTCCAGGAAGGGGTCCCTCCTCTGCTTCTCCTAATTTGTTGTTGATGTTCTTATCAGTGAATTTCCATGTAGTCTGCAGTTGTTTGGGACTTGTCCTGTGCCTAATTAAACAGAGAAGTTAATGAGGTATGAAGGGACTTTGTGCTGCCGGGTAAACAGAATACAATGTGCATAGAGGGAGGTGAGGCAGGGGTCAGGGCAAAGAGTCAGTGAGGCTGGAGGATTGTGGGCTGGGCAGGGGGACACATAGATCAGGTGAGATTCCACAGGGACTGGGGCATGAATGTATACTGTAAGGTCTGGAAGTGACCTAGACGATGTCAGCGAATGCAGTGGCTTTCAACCAGGCTGTCTATTGGAATCACTAGTAACCTATTAAAATGCTGGTTCCTGGTCCATCGCCCAGACCAGTTATATTGGAATCTCTAAGCATGATATAGAACAAACCGTATTATTTAAAGTATCCACAGGTGATTCTAATGCACACCAGAATGGAGAACCACTCATCTCTGGCCAGCTCTTCATTTTACTAAGAGGGGGAATGAGGGAATATATTTGGAGAAGCAAAAGGGAGAGACTGAAGGCCCAGAGCATTAGGTGACAGCTCCCTGAGTTGCCTGAGTGCTCCCCATTCACAGCTACAATCTAGCTTCATAGGGATGCAGCAATCCCCTTCTGGGGGCCTCCCCTTGAATAGCTGTTGCACCTATGCATGTTGACAGAGTCCTTCATTAACATGGAGTGAAGCTGAAAGAATTTAGACCAGTGGGACTCAAAATGTGGCCCCCAGACCAGCAGCGTGGGATTCACTTAGAAACTTGATAGACATGCAAATTCTCAGGCTTCACTCCAAACATACTGAATCAGCAACTGTGGGGGTGGAACCCAGTAACCTGAGTTTGAACAAGCTGCATTGTGCATGCTAACGTCCGAAAACACTCATGTACTCTTGGCTTATACAAGCATTTTGAAAAACAGGTCTTTAGAGGCGAGGAGAAAAGTGGGAAGTGACAGTAGTGGGAGTGTGTGTGTGGGGGGGGGGAGGGGGAGTCCATGAGGACACTGTTCCTACAATGGAGAATGAAGGCACCAGGGATTACTCTGCAGTAATCAGGACCACAGGGTAAAACTCATCTCCTGCTGCAACGAGGATTTTAATATTTCCATGTGTCACCTGCCAGACCTGCAGCAAGCTGGTGGAAATAAAATGCATTTTGTTCCCTCAAAGAGTTCTGATGCCAAACTGATAAATTCCTGCTTTGAAAAAGTTTCATTTGCACCTAGGAGGGAGGGGCTGATTCAGTACCCTACCTGATCTTAAATATCCCGATCGTCAGCTCTTGATTATGTACCATAATAAGTAATAAGAAAGATGCATATGATTGTAAAAAGGTAATCAACATTGTATTTAACTTGCAGATGTCTCAAACTCAGGAACACAAGCACCGCTCCCAAGCCGCCCCCACCTGTTTCTGAGTCTCCCGTGGCTCAGGGCCCTTCTCTGTACCTGCGACACAGTAACACAGCTGTTGACAGGAGGAACGTGCTGAGATGATGGAAGAGCTGGGTCACAGCAGATAATCCACTTATGGATAATAAAATGTGGGTCACACTTCACTGGCCATGTTAGCTCTGAGCCGCTACACATACATAAGGGATCCTTCACAGCCAAGATGGATTTCAAAGCAAAATGAAAAACCCATATGATTTGGCCATGTTCCTACTCATGTTTGAACTCCCCTCAAATAAAAGGTAGAGAAATAAACTCTCTGACCAACAAATGTTTACTGATTTCACGTCCTGTTCCAGTCTCTGTGTGAGGCCCTGTGTAGAGGATACACGGATGCTGCTTTCAAGGAGCTTGTAATCAACTGATGAGGAAAGAAATGTTATCTATTGAAAAACAAGTTAAAACATGGGTACATTAGCTATGGTAGGCTAACTGCTGTGACAAATAGTGTGAAATGTATTATAATTTTAATACAATCAAATTTCATTTCCAGTTCATGTAACCATACTGAAGTTGGCAAGGAAACTTTCTCTGTGCAGTTATTTGGGGACCCGGGCCAATGTAGACTCTGCCATCCGAAATAGGAGGCTCCCAATGTCCCAGAGAGGTGTCTGCCTTCCAGCCAGACAGAGACAAAGGAAGCATTATTGCACTTGTGAAGGACGATTCTGTGGGACAGGACCGGGAAATACACTGTCGCTTCCGCTCACACTGCACCCACTAGGCATCAGCCACAGAGCCACACCCACCTGTAAGAGCAGCTAAGTAACAGAGTTGAGGAGTGTAAGACTAACAATCGTTTCTTACAGAGTGTCTTGTCTTATTTCATTGTTTTCAATATCACCTTTTACTCTTTTTTAGAGAGATTTTTGCTATAGGGCACATGCGCTCACTGGAGAGACAGAGAGAGAGAAAGTGAGAAATCACCTCCCAGGGAGGATGGCCATGCTACAATCCCTTCTCCTGAATTCTTCTCTTGGGGTCTTGGGCATACACGCACAAGTGCTCAGAGTGAGTGTTAAGCGGCCAGGTCCGGGACTTGAACCACCGCCAACTATGAGAGAGTCCAGCAACATAATCATTACATCATCTGCTGGTCCCCACATTCTACTTTTGTAACTTCTGAAGATTCCACTACCTGAACTCATGGCTACTTTCTAGATATTTTTCTAGAACTCTATGGAATCCCAGACAGTATAGTCCACTCCAAAGATGAGTGTTATGGGGAGACTGTGGAAAAAATCAGCAGAAGTGTGGCAACAGTCTTCAAATGATGTTATTTTGACCTTTCTGGTTCTCCTTCATAGCCAATAATCTTTTTCTTCCTGTTTTCTACAAGGAAGGGAAGTCAACAGACCCTCATTTAAGAGTTCTCTCTGGATGAAGAATGGATATTTATCTTACTTCTCTCTCCCAGCCAGACACCATTCTGTTAGTTCAGGGTGCTGGGAGGAGTAGAGGAAGATAGAAAAGTAGCCCACATATAGACTTACAACACCCCGTGGCTTCTCAGCAATGATAATTTTCTAATTGGAATTAATAGGCAAGCAGTATCTGCAATGTCTGTTGGAAGTAACAGACCTAAGCAGTAATAAAAAGGTAGGCTATGGGCACAGAAGGATTAGCACACACAAGAACCAGCATCCTATCACTTGTGCCGTGAATCCAGCCATTTGCTCACTTTCAGCAAGACATTCTGCTTCATTTAGGTCATTAGCAGAAGTGAGGAAATGACTGCGCATTGGTGTTTCCACATGTTTATGCTGGGAAAGGTGCTTCATACCTCTAGCAGTTTAGGAGACATAAGTTCAGGTGGAACTTGCATGTAGCGACAGATGTAATTAGAATACAGCTTCTTGTTTATCCTTTCTTTCATTCCACAAATATTACTACACATCTATGAGGAGACAGACACTTTCCTGGGTGCTGGAGAGAGTGATGACAAACTAGTTCCTGACCCCTGGAAGTTTACAGTCTACAGTAGGAACGTAATAAGCAAACACAGGTACGCACCAAAATGTCAGCTAGAGAGAGCTGCTACTAAGAAAATTAAAGGTGGGAAAGACAATGAATGATGTGTGATGAGATCTGGACAGGGTGAACAGGGAAGTCCTCTCTACTAAGGTGACATTTGAGCAAAGACATGAATAAAGCGAGAGTCGTGTGACTCTGAAGGTAGGGGATTTCAAGCAGAAGACCACAAGAATGATGATCTTGCGATGGGACCTGACTGAACTGTTAAAGGACTAGCAAGATGGCCAGCATGGCTGGAGCTGGGCATCCAAGGGAACGGTGACAGCAGATGAGTCTGGGAGGTAGAGAGGAGCCCTCCTCAGTCCTATCAGCCTTCCATAGTAAGAATTTGGATAGTCCGTGTTGATGGAAAGATGTTGTGGGGTTTTGAGCAAATAACTGACGTAAACTGTTAGGTTTCGAAAGGGCCACTTTGGCTATTACATAGATAATTGTCTGTGGGGAATAAGAGTGGATGTGGAAAACAAGGAAACAGATGATGGTAACTTTGTGACGATGGCAATGCAGGGAGTGTGAATTGAGCAGTTCACTATATGGTGGAAGGTAGAGATAACAGGATTTCCCAGCACATTTGATATTAGATAGAGAGCTAAAGGAATCAAATAACTCTGAGGTATGAAGTCTGAGAAACTGGGTGATGCCATTTACTGACACAAATCTTGTACAAAACAGGGATTAGGCTGAAGCCAATGCGGGCACTGACACCAGATGGCCTAACATCCATGCCCAGCTCTGCTACTTTTAAATGTGTAACCTCAGGCAAGTTTTCTCTGCATCTCTCTGTGTGTCATCCTCCGTGAAGTGGCAATATTAATAATACAAACTTTGTAGGATTGTTATGAAGATTAAATAAGTTAATTCTTGCAAAGCACTTAGAATAGTGTCTGGAAGAGAGGATGATCTCAATAAATATTAGCTAAAATGAAGAACATGGAGGGTGGGAAACAGACTTGCAGAGAAAAATCAAGAGTCTGGTTTTGGATAGAGTAAGATTAAGATCCCTGTCATACATCCCAATAGAAATAAAGAGTAGGTGGGCATAACACCCTGGGGTTTAGGTCGGAGTTCTGGACTGGAGATATAAATGTGGGAGACAATGACATGGAGATGTTGCAAGCTGAGCCAGCTGGTGGTGTGGTGGTTAGGGTGGCTGGATCCCACATAGCCAACTACATGGTTGAGTCCTGGACCCAGCAGCTTAAAAAACATGCCATGTACTTTGCTCACATGCCTAAAATCCCAAAAGGAGGGAGAAATGGAGAAGGGATAAAGGCATGACTGTTCCCACGTGCAGTGCTCTCTCTTTCTCTCTCTCCTCTCATGAAAGTAAGCAACTTCTGGCAATTTTTTAACAGGAGAAGAAGAAGAACAAAGAGGAGGAGAAGGAGGAGGAGATTTGGCCAAGTTGAGTGACCAAACAGTGTGATCTTGAATTCAAATCTTGACCAAATTCAAAGCAATGAAGAATAAATTACATGAGTTCTGAAAGCTGAAAATAAAAAAAAGGCAGAGTTGCAGGGTAGTATGTAAGAAGAGGGAGTAGATTTGGATAAAATGTTTAGTTGAAACCTGAAGGATGAGTCTCTATTCCTAATTATGCTCACTGCTCCCCTTTGCATAGTTTTCGTCATGACACTCACAGCTCATATGGAGCAGGTTAAAAAATAAAAGTATGGCAAAGGACAAGAAATCAATTATGCACCTCTATACATTTCCTCAAGGAACACATCAGTTAGTCTTCTTTAGTGAGATATTCCGTCACCAGTGAAGTTGTGGCATCTACCAGTGAATGGAAATGTCACGATTTCCATAGCGTTTGCATTTGCAGCAAGAAATAGTTCATGGCTAAGTCAGCATTTTCTCCAAGTGGTAATGATAATCACAACACAGGGTCTTACCAAAGCTAACAAATGATCATCCTTCATAAACTAAGAGTAAACAGGACCTTGAGGAGGAGTTTTCTAGGTTTTGTTTTTTTCCTGTTTTGGACATTAGACCCTTCATATGTAATGAGAAACTGTATATACTATTAAGAAACCTATTCAGATAGTTCACTGGGTCTTTCAACTCTCCCTGTACTTTCTACTCTGTGCACTTATTAGGTAATAAGTAAGGCTGGGTTTTATTTACTAACAATCAGTATATTATTTTACTAACTCAACAGAGCTTGGTTAAGAGTCCAAGGCCAAAATGATGTTACTGACCTGTAAATAAGTGTGCATGTCTGAGTGGCAAAGGTGATTTAAAAGAAGCAAGATTAGATTTCTCACTGAAGTGGAAAGAAAGGTTTCTACTTCTCAGAAAGACCTGCTGTCATCTTTCTGCTGTCCCAGATGGTGAAAGTATGCCCTCTTTGACCTGAGCCAAAGACAACAAGAGAAAACAAAGAGACAACAAGGTCTGCTCAAAGAAACTGGACAAAAGCTCTTCTCCTACGATTTTAAGTACACAACTGACAACTTCCCAGAGCAGGATACCTCCCCTGACCCTGTTTTCCACACAGTGGTTCACAGGTAACTAAAAAAAGACAGATAGGAGACTCATTCAAAGGTATCCCATGCTACCTGGAAATGACAATAATATATTTAAAGAACTTTAAGTTCAGTAATTTTTTTTTCTGCAAGATGTAAAGTGAGGCCAAGACATGTCCATATGCATGCATCCGTGCCCGCTAAATGAATGTGAATCACGCGTACATGCAGAAGAAGGAGGTTACTCGCAGCGCCAGTCACTGATCACTGACTGTAGGAAGTAGCACCGAGGGAAAAACAAGCCTTCCCAACAGTCAGAGCTGCGCGTCTTAGTTTTCAATATGGCCCTCAGTCACAGATTCCAGAAAGTGTCTATTTAATGTGCAAATTAAACTAATCTCCAGAAGTGTAGGGATCTGTCTCCATTTGAACTCTCATTTAAATATGGTCCGTCTTAAAAATGCAAGTATCAGAGCACAGATGTCAGCCTTAAACACTGAAGAACCACTTGGAAAATGGAGTGGATGGAGCTTCTGTCAGGTCCTACTGCCCAGAGAACTGTGTGCTCCTGGTGACCTCAGCACGGCAAGTTCCATTCTCTCTCGGCCTGTGGAAATGGAACGCGTCTGGATTTTCTGGACATTACCGCATCTCTCCCTCATTATCCCACTCCTGCTGTCCCTATACACCAGAGGCCATGTGGAGACAAGCCCTCTCTGTGTCTTTGTTGTACCCCATGGGATGGAAAAGGAAATGAGAGAGAACATTTTTTGAAGGCATCCTATCTCTCTAGCCCCGAGAAAGGCATGCTGCATGCCCAGTGAGGTAAATTTATATTTTCTCCATTTTCACCAAAGAGAGAACTGCTTGCTGTCTAGAAAAGATGAATAACTTAGTTTCTGAGCTAAAAATTTAAATTCAGGTGTCAAAATTCAAATCCGGTTATCTCCCCTGAGCCATAGCCTTTCCAGGAAAGGCAGTCTGGTTCAGATCATGTCCATCCTCTGAAAGATCCCAGAAGAATTTTGAAAACAATGCTTCTTGATTCATAGACTATGGCTACCAGATAGCACCTCAAGAGATCATAAAAATAAAAAGAATCTGCAGTGGTAAAGGCAGTAAAAGTGGTTACAGTGTCCACGGACATTGAAATCTGCTCTAATTCCAGAAAATTCCTGCAGTTTCCAGCGGTTACTGTGTTAATAGCTTTTTCATACCTGAAGACCACTAATAGGTCACTCCTCAATGTTCAGTGTCCCATTTCCTTTTAAGTTCTCACACGTGTTCCTTTTATGACCCCTGTAATCATTCTCTTGTGTGCCAATAGACATTTGCAAGGTTCTTTCACACTCCTGTGAATCTTGCAGTTCTCAACAAGACCCAGTACTCAAGGAAGATCGGAAGGAAACAGAGTGCTGGGGAAGACACAGAACGTTCTTATCAGAAGCTACTGTCCTCTACGGGACTTCTCGCCTCCTTGGATTCGTTCTATTGCAGGCTTTATTTTCTCTATTTCTTCCTTTCTCTCCATCATTTTCTTTCTTTTTCTCCTTCCTCTTTTCATTTTCTCTCTTTCTTCCTCTATCTCCTTCACTTATTAAATTTCCCCTTGTTCTTCTCCTGCATTTTATCCACTTCATTCTTCACCTTCTTTTCCTCTCTTATAGATGCAAATTAATTGAGTTAGAAAACACAAGCAGTTGAAGTCTCTACTTCAAATGCTAGTTCTTTTATCTCCTGTGCCCTTGGATAAATGCACCATCCTGCCCCTTTCCTCATTTTTGTCATCTGCAAAATGTAGACCTAAACTATATTTACATGTACATCTGAATATTAAATGAGATAATCTGTGTAAAGTCAGCTCAGGACTTTATGGATAGTCAATTACTCTGACTTCTGTCATGCTGTTATTAATCCTACTTTCTCTCACATATTCTAACTGGAGAGACAGACAGACAGAAAGTGAGAAATCACCCCTCCGGGGGAATGGCCACACGGAATTCTCTTCTCCTCTACTCTCTTCTCGGGATTTTGGGAACGCACGCCTGGCTTGAGTTTCAAGTTGCCGGTTCTGGGACTTGAACTGTGGTCGACTATATGGGAATCTAGTGTCATAATCATGATGCCATGTGTTGATGCCAATCCAATCATTTCTCTGTTACTCCCCATAACCGTTGTCTCCAGTCCTGGCCCAGCATCCTATTTGTTTCCCCTCATCATGTTACATATTCTCTTTGGCTGGTTTCTGCCCAGGGTCTATGCTCTTCTACTCTGAATTTATGTTTAAGTGAATATAATTAAACTTCATAGAATGTCATATGTAGGCAAAGTTTTCAAGCATCTCAGTGACATGCTGATTTTAAAGAATGGTAATGGGGCCAGCAGGTGGCATGATAGTTAAGGTACTGGCTGACTGCTATTCAAGAGTCAGACCTGGTGGTTTGAAACTCACACCAGGCATGAGTGCATGTGTACCCCAAAACCTGAGAGGAGAATGGAGAAGAAACTGCAGCATGGCCATCTTCCCTGGGGGCTGACTTCTCACTTTCTCTGTCTCTGTCTTTCTAGTGCATGCACACACCCTATAGCAAAAATTTTTCTTAAAAAAATGGTAATAACAACAATATTAAGTACTTCCAGACCATTCTGAAGTATCTGTTAAGAATGAGAAACATAGGCTTAAAAATAACCAAGTTCCTCTGTATTTCCAGAGTCAAATGTGTGACAGAAAAAAGCTAGCTGGTAGGTAGGTTGAATAAATAAGCTACTCAGGTAGCCAGAAAACAGTAATTTTTATATGAAACTTTCTTTTTAATTTGTGAGCAATACTAACCTCCAGTCTTATACCAGCATACCTTTAGGAGAACAAATTCTATGAAAAGGAGAACCACTTTGGGTGTACTGAACCCTCCCTGAGTCATAGTTGTCCATTCAGGAACCTTACTGCCTCAAATATGGTTCGCCTGAAAAGTCATGACACATTTTCACATAAAAAAACAGAACCAGCAGGTAGCCTGGTGGTTAACATGCTGAACTTCCATGTGGTTAACCATGGTTCAATTCTTAGACCTGGCAACTTGAAACACTTGTTAGGCACAAGTGCTTGCATACCCAAAATCCCAAAGGGGAATGAAGAAAAAGGGATTGTGGCATGGGCATCCCCCCCGGGGTAATTTCTTGCCTTCTGTCTCTCCGTCTCTGTTTTCCCAGTGAGCACATTTGCCCTTATAGCAAAAATCTCTAAAAGAAAGAAAAAAAAAATGAAAGAAGAAAAGAAAGAAAAGCATAGAAAAATACATCATGACTTTTCTGATGACCCAACGTATACATCAACGTGTGTCGTGGCAAATGCTGACAACTGCTACCTAATTGCATCATGTGAATGTGAGGTTCACAGTAACCCCCACATTTTGATACCTCTCTGCCTAACCTGCCATTTCCATGGCTCAGACTTTTCTTGTCTTTATTTTCTCTGAGTTCTAACTTCCTTTTGCCCTTGTCTTTAAGAAACTTCACCCTGTTAGTTTCTGATTACTTGTCCAATTTGTTGAGGTCATTTCCAATTCTAATCGCATCCCCCAAGGCTTTTGCCTGCACTCTAAATTCAGTCTCATCTGTGAACTTAATGAGGATGCTATTGCAGCATCAGACTCATTGATGACAATCGGAACCCGAAGTGGACCCAGGACCAGGCCCTGTGCAACAGTGGTTTGTGTGTTTACTTGTCAAAGGAATTACATGTGCAGGTGCTTTAATGAAGTTCAGTTTAGAAAAATATAAGCCTTTTTCTTTAGAATCTGGAATTGTTCCAGTAGTATTTGTGACATTTTTGGCAATTCAAAGCCGTATTTCCATACAAGTACAATTAAATAATCAAAGTCATTGCTCAAAACATAACTATCTTTCTTTAAAAAACAGCAACAACAACGGAACTCACTAGGCTGAATATAAAAGTCAGGACCAGTTTCTACTACTCTTCCCTGAGAGTCTCTCCTGTCATACTGCCTGCCCTAAGAGCAAGGGTGGGGCAAGGCCCTGACTTCCATCCAGCTCCATCACTACCACCCTGCGACTTCCCACGGGTGAATCACCTCACCTGTCTCAGCACAGCCCATATCCTCATCAGTAAATGGGGGTTTGGATCAGGTAACCACAAACGCGCCTTCCAGATCCAAGAGCCTGTGATTTGCTCTTGATTAAGGGCCTAATTATTTTCTGTGGCAAATTACTACATGCAGTCTTTGATTATAAGCTTTCCCATGACACTTACATATAATATTATAACTTTGAACACACTTAAGAAGTGAGGGTTAGACTAGCTTTGTATATTGTATAGAATTTACTTGCCAAAAATGCGTGTTTGTTGGCTTATGTATTCCTTTTCCGTGCATTCTCAACTCTTGAGTTGTTAGAAAAGTCATGACATGGTTTTCTTCATTTTTCTATGCAAAAATACATCATGATTTCTCTGACCACTCAATACTCGAATGTTGGTTAACGTATGAGGTGCTCTGATGTCTGTGGTTTACTTGTGATAGCACTACCTACCAATATTCTATTTCAGAATCTCACTTAAAAAAATGAGGAAACTGGGTCAGCCTGCGGCCTAGTGGTTAAGAGAACTAGATCACATGGCTGACCATGGTTCAAATCTTGCTCCACTGAAAAACATGCTAGGCACATGTCTTAGCATACCCAAAATCCCAACAGGAGAGAGAAACGGAGGAGAAGGGATTGTGGCATGACCACACTCCACTGGGTGGTGTTTTCCACCTCTCCCCCTCTCTCTCTGTCTCTCTGTTTCTGGTCAGCACATGTAACCCCTGGCAATTAAAAAAAAATTAGGACCTGAAGCCCAAACTGATTTACTAAACACCCAAGATCATAGAGCTTGCCTATGGCAGAGTAAGGTTTAATCTTGGGTTTTTGGACCTAGAGTTTGGAATTCTTTCCATATGAATGAATAAGTTAGGTTGGCAAGGGATCCTTATTTTCAAACTCACATATTGCTACAAAATAAAATATTATCAATTATAATAGCAATCAACAAAAATGCATCATTTTCCAATGAAAGACCATCACTTTTTCAGTGATGAACAACCATCAGTTTAGCCCTGGAGACAATTCCCCTAAATTTTCTTATACAGAGATATGTAAATAATTTTCTTTAGGAAATACACAGAGGCTGTTTTCTAAAAGATAGCTGACTCTAAAGCTAGAAAATAATCAAATTTTTGGGACCAGCAGTTAGCATAATGGCTATGTCGCTGGACTCCCACGTAGTCCACCGCGGTTCGAGTCCCGGACCCGGTGGCTTAAACTCACGCCGAGCGCGTGTGCGTGCTTGCCCAAGATCCCGAGAGGAGAATGGAGGAGAAGGGATTGCAGCGTGACCATCCCCACTGGGGGGGGGGGGGGTGATTTCTCGCTTTCTGTCTCTCTGTCTCTCTCTGTCTGGCGAGCGCACACACCCTATAGCAAAAACCTCTCAAAAAAAAAAAAAAAAAAAAAAAAAAAAACAGAAAATAATCAAATTTTTTAAAAAGCCAATTTTTTAGTACTATTTTCTTCACAGAAACAGTTCGTTTTCCCCTTTCTCCTTCTTTTCCTTCTTTTTCTCCCCAAACTTTAGTTTTTACTTTCTTTCCCACTAGGTATTGGATTTGGCCTCCAGGTAAGAAGATTGTTGTGAACAGCCCCCTTCCCTGCCCTTCCTTAGCATTTCTCCCCTCGGTTCACTGAGGTTTTGGCTTCATTTGCATTTTCCTGTAGGGCAAGTTCTCCACAGATAAATGTTTAAACAGCAGGGGGTGGGGAAGATCTAAAGTTGTGGAATCTGAGGAAGAGTAAAGAGAAAGAGCTATACTTAAAAGGAATGATTGGTAGCTCCAAGGTATCCTTTCACCTTGGAAACTTAGATTCTTTCCTAGTCAGTCATCTTAAGATGAGAATGCTTTTGTTTTCTGTGTCTTTTAAATTCGTCAAATAGTGCTCATTCATAAAAACCCAGAGTCACCTGCCACAGCTGCTACATGGAACAACAACAACAAAAAATAAACCAAGAACTTGATACAGCAGCAGATTATGAGAGGTTAATGGTGTCAAGTTCTCCCCAAATTGCAAAGTCAAAGAAATGTATGTGACGTTCTGACTGACGGGCTTCTAAACAGAACCTTCTGCCCTCTCTTGAGCTGTTCTTCCTTTATTGCCTATTTTTCCTCCTGCAACACTAACTATTGTCTCTGACTTCTCATCTTTAAGTTTGTCAGAACACCTGTCTTAGTATGTTTCCTCTATGGGAAGAAAGGAACTGTTATTCTTTTCATCTGTTTTACGCAAAGGAGTTCATTAAATCCTCACTGTGACTCAGGGGTAGACCTTATTGCAACAGATAGAACTTGAGGTGATCCCATTGAGTTGCTACCTCGTATAATCCCCTTCCTTCTTACTTGCTTCTAACCAATAGAACATGGATGTAATTCTTTTACTTGAGTTATTATTATTTTTTATGAGATATTTTTGCCATAGGGCATGCACGCTCACTGGAGAGACAGAGACAGAGAGAAAGGAAATGAGAAATCACCTCCAAGGGGGGATAGCCATGCTGCAGTTCCTTCTCCTCTATTCTCCTCTTGGGATTTTGGGCACTCGCACGAATGCACCCCTTGTGATTTTCAAAGTGCTGGGTCTAGGACTCAAACCTTGGTTGGCCATGTGGGAGTTCAGTGCCTTAACCTCTATGCCACCTGCTGGCCCCACTTAGGTTATGTTTTAAGGGCAAAGGTGATGTGATGTTACTTCCATGATTGTGTTAAGGTAGGTAAGATTTCTCCTTAGCACACTGGAAGGAGAGTCTCCTGTGGCCTTGAAGAAACGAACAGCATGCTGCCAAATGCTAGTGGATGGAGCCACATGGCCGGGAGCTGTGGAGCCTCTTGAAGCTGAGGGTTGTTTCCAGCCAGCCCCCCCGTAAGAACCTCAGTTATACAGCCACAAGAAAATGAGTTCTGCCAACAAACAGCAGAAGCTAGAAGGTCGAGTCTGTCTTACTCAAGCCTCCAGATAAATGGAGCATGGCTAGCACTTTGACTGCAGCTTTGTTAAGACCTTGAGTAGAAGACCCAGCCAAAGACATAGCTGTACTCCTGACACACAGGAACTGTAACACAGAAGTATGTACTCTTTAAGCCCTTGAGTTTGTGGAAATTGGTGATACAGCAATAGAAAACTAATTCAATTGTCTCTCATTTATGGAGGAGAAAAGCAAGCTTTGTAGAGTTTAGGCAGCTTAGTTCAAGGCTGTAAAACCAGTAAACAATAGAACTCATGTTTAAACTTAGGTCATCCTAAAGCCCAGAGGTCAAATGCTTACTAATACACCATGTTGACTATCCACGCTTACCTTCTCATTAATTACTATTATTAACTGAATATTCCCACGTATGTATTGTGATATAATTTCTGGTAATAATGAACCTACAATGTATATGGTCTTGAACTTAAAAATTAAAGAACTGAAGCCAGATGGTAGCACAGTGGTAAAACATGATACTTTGTGAGGCTGACCCACATGGCAAGGTTCTGGGTTTACGTCCAGAGACCTCCCTAAGTATGCTGGGCATGCATGTGCCCATGATCTAGGGTTGACCAAAGCTGGGAGTGAAATGTGTCAAGATCCTGTTGGGGGTACTCTCTCTCCTTATCTCTCTCTGTTACTTCCTCTTTCTGTGTCTCTATGGTTCATAGAAGGAAAAACTAAAGAAAAGAAAAAACTGAAGTAGTCTATTTCTTTCCCTCTGCCCTTCTCTCTGGTCATCATGTCAAGAAATGCTGCCCACCCTTCACCCTTGAAAGAGAGCAGAGGAGAGGGGAATGGGAAAAAGTATAATAGAGGGGGCTGCTTGGTCAGCACTGAAGAGAGGTTCACACCTACTCAAAGGCGGAATTAAATGCATGTCCTTCAAAGAGAACGGCTCTACCTGAGAAAGAGCTCTGTGGATCACAATAATGAGCCTCACACCAGGAACATCCCCAAAGCAAAAGCCTAGAGTGCATGAATATGGTCCCATGCTTTGGGTTAATGCTTAGTTACAATGAATCCCACAGCTTTGCTTCAATACTATTAGTTTGGGTTGGAAGAAAGAACACTGGCAGCAGGCTGACTGAGCTTGACTCATCAGGGAGCATTGGTTCGTATATCTTAGGGGCTGTTTGTTTGATGTGGATTATAAAGGCTGAAATTTCATTGGTTAGGCTTGGCTGGGCCTGTCTGCTGTTGGGCCAAACTGGACTGTATTTTATATATGCCTCGGCTAAATTACTAGAACAGTAATAAACTAGGTGTATCAAAATTTGGACATGCCATATTACATGGGAGCATGTAGGGAGTAGAATAAACCCTAGTTATCTCTAGTCCATCATAATGCTCAATTTCTGAAGCACAGTTTCCGAAAGAGCTCAACCAACAGTTGAGAGCCTACTCCACGCCAAGCCCAGGGCTGAGTGCTGTGAAGCAATGGGTGGGTTAGACATAGCCTCCACCCTCCCAGAGTCTGTAATCCAGCAGGACAGAGAAGCATGTACATCCACGACTAAACAACTTTGCAGTCATTTGGAACATGCTTCTTTGAAACAAGCAACAGTGAAGGGCAGAGCCAACCCAGCTTTATTTAATGCAGTCGATTAAGCAACAGTAAGTCACTCAGAAGACAGGTGGTAGGTGTGAAAGTCTGAAGGAACAGTGTCATTTGCTATAAGAATTTCTCATTCCCTCCCTCTGCCACAGACCAAGCAATTTCTCCTTTGATGAAAGACCTCATTGCAGTTACTTCCTAGGACAACAGGTGGGGTCCATTTGCAAAGGAATGTAAGGTCAATGAACACTTCTGGGCTTTATTCATCTTTCAAATAAAAGACATTCACAAGCAGAGCAGAATGAGGACTTTAGAATATGGACTGATGCGCAGTGTATATGCATGCCAGGAAGATTCGTTTCATATGCTATGGAGATGTACAGTGATTAAATGTAAGGAAAAAAAAAGAATATGGATAACAAATCCCTGCCCTGGAGGATCTTGTGATCTAGTTAAGAGAAACTAAATTACATGCTAAATTAGATACCTAAGAGGCATAGGAGTCATAGGAGCCTTAACTGCTATATCTCCTTGAGAGTCTAGTATCTTTAACTTGTGAGGATATCAGAAGTTAAATAGTAGGGTGCTGGCAGGTGGAATGGTGGTTAAGGGCGCTGGACTCCCACATGGCCAGCAGCAGTTCAAGTTCTTGGCCAGGCGGCTTGTTTTCTTGCTTTCTCTCTCTCTCTCTCTCTCACTCTGTACTTCTGTGGTCAAATTAAAAAAATAAATAAATAGGGGCCAGCAGTTGGCATAATGGCTATGTCACTGGACTCCCATGTAGTCGACCGCAGTTTGAGTCCTGGACCCGGTGGCTTAAACTCACGCCGGGTGCATGTGCGTGCGTGCCCAAGATCCCAAGAGGAGAACGGAGGAGAAGGGATTGCGGCATGGCCATCCCTCCTGGGGGGTGATTTCTCGCTTTCTGTCTCTCTTTCTGGCGAGCGCACACACCCTATAGCAAAAACCTCTCCAAAATAAACAGACAAATAAATATAGTTAAATAAAAAATAATTCTAAAAAAAAATTTCTAAGAAGTTAAATAGCAGGTATTTAACATATATGCCATGTGTGGATGACATCACAAGGGGGAGAGGGATACAAAGAAATAATCTGGAAAAGTTACACCAAAGGCAAAGTACTAGCTTAAAATTATAGACCGGCTTGAACCTGGGCTCTACTACTAATTTGACTGTGTGATCTTGAGCAATTACCTACTTATTTATGAGCTCAGTTTTCTCATTTGGAGGTGATATTGACCTGTGTGTGTGTGAGTGTGTGTGTGTGTGTGTGTGTGTGTGTGTGTGGAGAGAGAGAGAAAGAGACAGAGAGAAAGTGGCAAATCATCCCCCCAGGGTAGGTAGCCATACTATGATCCCTTCTCCTCCATTCTCTCAGCATTTTGGGCACACATACACACAAACCTGGTGTAGTTTAGAAGCCACCAGGTCTGGCACTTGAACCTTGGTTAACCATGAGTATTCATGTGGGAGTTCAGTGCCTTAAACATCATGCCATCTGCTGGCCCCTCTAATCTGCGTTTTTAAATCTTCAAGATAATGATATAGTCAATAGCATCTCCCATAATTAATATGACAGGAGCTAGTTTTTCATAGTTGGTCAAGTGGGACTAGGGTTCCATGGAATACCAGTTTGAAAAATATTTATATCAAGATAACATACCAACAGGTATTAGACTATCTGGGGAAAAAAGTTCATAGAAGAGGCTATTGGAAAAACAATCTCAAGGAGGAATATTCATCTTCTCCATCAACTAAACAGTATGACCTTGCACTAATTATGTAAACCTCTAGTTCATTCTGATCATTCAAAACTATTTTCGTATCTATGGAAATAAAGACTTGGAGATGTATCATGTTCTAAGTACCTTTCTACCTTTTATTACCTTCTAGCTTGAATGGGCTAGCATTTCTTTTCTTTCTTTCTTCTTCTTTTTTTTTTTTTTTTTTTTTTTTTTTTTTTGCACAGCAAGGCGGGGGAGTTTATTAAATGAGAGGGAAGGAAAAACAGAGCTCCTAAGAAGGACGGAGGAGTTCGAGAAAAATGGGTTGCTGAGGAGGAACTTGAGCAAGGGTTTTTTGCTATAGGGCACGTGCATTCACCAGACAGACAGAGAAAAACAGAGAGACAGAAAGCGAGAAATCACCCCCCAGGGGGGATGGCCATGCCACAATCCCTTCTCCTCCATTCTCCTCTCGGGATCTTGGGCACGCACGCACACGCGCCCGGTGTGAGTTTTAAGCCACCGGTCTGGGACTCGAACTGTGGTCGACTATGTGGGAGTCCAGCGACATAGCCATTACGCTAACTGCTGGTCCCAAGAGTTTTTTAATCTAGGTCAGAGGGACCTTCTTTGAGCTTGTTTTCAGGTGGCATTTGCACATGCATTCCCTTCATAGTAGGGAGGGGCACACACTGGGTAGCTGGTCTAGCATTTCTGTGTTGGTGTGAACTCCATGATTAAGAATTCAAAAACTACACCCATTACTGTGTCCCTTCCAGAGAACCAGCAATGTACTGCAACTTATTCTTTAGTGGTGTTCTCTGAGTGCCCACTGTGTGGTCATGCTCTGTAACATGCTCTGGACTCTTCAGATTCTTCCACTGATTATTACTGTAAGAGTTCACCTCACAAAGTAGAATTAGCAAGAAATCATTTTGACTCAAGAGTCTGGGCCTTCCAGAGTTCAGCCCATTTATATCATCCATCTCCCAATAACCTCATGCCAACCTTGGATATTCACTCTTTCCACTTCTGCATGTAAGGGCTCCCCTCCTGTCAAATTCTTCTGCATGTCCTCTCATTATGCCCAGCCTGCTGCCTCTGTTCTTTTCACAGCATTATCTTGCCTAAAATCATCCCCTTCTTCCACCTCTGTCAGCATAAGTTTTATTCTTCCTTCAGGACACAAATTATAAAAAGTCTTTCCTAACCACATCAAGAGACCCTCTAAGTCACGGAAAGTTCTGCAGACATTAATGTGTGTATGCTAGGTAGAACAATTCCCTCTATAGGGTTGACCCTATATTATGATGCATAAGACCTACACATAGAAAGTCGGATCCCACATGGCCAATCACAGTTCAAATTTTGGCCCAGGCAGCTTAAAAATCATACCAGATGCATGTTCAGGTGCCCAAAATCCTGATGGATGATGAAATGGAAGAAAAAAGAATTGTGGCATAGCCACACCCATTGGGAGTGCTTTTTTTTACCCTCTCTTTTTTTCCCTCTCTCTCTCTCTTTTGCTCTCCGAAGAGCACATGTACCACCAGGCAAATTTTAAAAAAGAAAAACAAAAATTCTTTTTACACGTGTTGATTTACTTTTTCACATAAATCTTAAGACATATACATTCAGGTCTACCAGCCACTATTTCTTCCCTCTTAGGTTCTGAGCAAGGAATTATATCCCGTAAGCATCAATCAGCAAATAGGAAACTGCCGTTTGATTCAGTTTAATAAATCCTGACCCATTTTTTCAATTAATTCTTCCTTGACTAGCTTTCTTAAAATTTCAACACCCTCCTCACAATATTTCATAGCTCCTTTTTTTTTGCTTTACTTTATCTCTTGAGCATTTATCTCTACATAATATACTTAGTTCTGAGAATTCTGTCTCTCCAACTGGAATGGATATTCCACAAGTGCAGAGACTTTTTTCTTTTTTGTTTGTTATTGAAGCTTAGTACTAAATACTAGATAAGTGCCTGGAACATAGTAGGTGCTAAATAAATCATTTTTTTGGAGAGGTTTTTTTGCTATAGGGCACGTGCGCTCACCAGACAGACAGAGAGAGACAGAAAGCGAGAAATCACCCCCCAGGGGGGATGGCCACACTGCAATCCCTTCTCCTCCATTCTCCTCTCGGGATCTTGGGCACGCATGCACACGCACCCGGTGTGAGTTTTAAGCCACCGGGTCTGGGACGCGAACCGCGGTCGACTACATGGGAGTCCAGCGACATAGCCATTACGCTAACTGCTGGTCCCAAATAAATAAATTTTGAGTGAATAAATGAATGGAAAACTCTCTGGAAAAAATAGAGCTGGAGAATGCCACTTAACCTAAAGGGCTTAATAGGGCTATTACTCTCTGCTCTTTACCTTGAAAATTTGTGGTTGGGATCATTCCACTAAATGAAAGTCCACTTTGAAGCATACTAACCAGAGAAAATGGGATGAAACAGCAAGAAAACATCTGTTTGTCTCAAAAGCCTAGATGAAAGCTGCCCTAGCCTTCTTAATCCAAGGTAGTGCCTGTTCCTCAGATGAGGCTGGCATGTGGTAGAAAAAGAAGGGATGGTAAAATCTGATTTCCTAGTGCAGCCTCAGAAGGTAGAAGTTAAGCACTGTGCATAAAATGCTGGATCCCACACGGCCAACTACAGTTCAAATTCTGGCCCAGGTGGCCTGAAAATCACACGGGGCATATGTACCCAAATCATGACAGGCTGGAGAAATGGAGGAGGAACTGCAGCAAGACCAAGTCCCATTAGGGGTGCTTTCTCCTTCTCTCTTTCCCTCTCACTCTCTTTTGGGTGAGCACACATATACACATGCCTTCTGGCAATAATAATAATAATAATAATGATTTTCTTATGCTAACAGAAAGGGCAATGTGGACCCATAATTGTGCAAAAGGAACAAAACAGTATTTAAGCAGAAGCACTGGTCTTTGATAGTAGTTCTGTCCTCCATAAAACCAGGTATGAGAATGATAAAATAAGTCATCAATTGTGTATGAACAGGTATTCCTCTAACATCTTCCCTCAAACTTGTGGGGAGAAAAATGTAAGATGAAGTTTAATTGCTTTTGGGGGAGAGATAGGAATGAGCTATGAGGGAGAAGGAAGAAACCCCACTATAAACTTTGTCAAGAAATGGCAATACTAGCTTTATACTCTGATGGGCCAAGCATGAAAAGCTAACTCAATGAATGTCAGCTGACTGGTTCACTGATTTTATAGGCATTAGAGAAGCTCTGGGACTGAAATAGAGGCCAGCATAAAGTCCACCCATGTCACTGGACTTTAGAATCTATGCTGATTGGGAACCAGCAGTTAGCGTAATGGCTATGTCTCTGGACTCCCACGTAGTCAACCGCGGTTCGCGTCCCGGACCCGGTGGCTTAAAACTCACACCGGGCGCGTGTGCATGCATGCCCAAGATCCCAAGAGGAGAATGGGGGAGAAGGGATTGCAGCGTGACCATCCCCTCTGGGGGGTGATTTCTCGCTTTCTGTCTCTTTGTCTCTCTCTGTCTGTCTGGTGAGCACACGCACCCTATAGCGAAAATCTCTCCGGGAATAAAAAAAAAAAAGAATCTATGCTGATTTCCTCTACTCATTCTCTCTTTGACCCTAAGCTCTTTGATATGAACTCTTCTCTATCCGCCTCAAGCAAGCTAGAAATCATCCTGCATCAGAAATTGTTTTGAAGTGTTAGGAGATAGAAATGAATCCAGTGGCCCAAGTAAAATCTCCATAAGGTTTAGACAGACCCATGTTGCTTTATGACTTGATCTTTCTGTGATTTGAACAAATTAATTAACCTTTCCAGATCTCAGTTACTCATCTATAAACTGGGATGATATTTACCCAGTAAGATGTTGAAAGGATTAAATAAGATAATTCAGAGTTTCATTTATTCATTCATTTAACATTTATTGAATATTTACCATGTGCCAGACTATATTATGCATTAAGGATCTAGAAATCAAAGACTTAGTTCCTGCTCTTCAGAACTCACAGTTTGTGAAAATGAAATATAAAAATGATTAAGTACGATACAGTGTGATAAATGTATGAATGAAGTTAAGCGTCCTGTTAGTTTGGGACTACACTTAAGCAGTTTCTAATGGAGCCTGCAGAAGGATCAGGAAGGCCTGCAAAGGAGGCAGCATTTGAACTAAGCCTTAAAGAGTCATTACTGATGTATGGATTGAAAAACTGTGGCACATATACACTACAGAATACTACTCAGTCATAAAATCATTTGATCGAATGTGGATGAAAATGGAAGATTTAACATTGAGTGAAACAAGCCAGATTATGAAAGAGAAGTATTATATGTACCACTTATATATACTGAATTTCTGCACTCTATGACAGAAACTGAAAGATTGAGATGCATAAAGGCATGTAGAGCAACCGTAGAATCTACAAACAGTGTGGGAGGAAGGTAGTCAATGAGAGGTGGAAGAGGTGGAGAGAATCAAGAGAAAAAGAGAAGCAAAACATGTAATGAACACAAAAATGGAAAATTATCTGCTGATGATAATGTATATGGTAATATCTTTGACTAGAATATAAATTGTATTCATGCTGAGAAAATCCATTGTGTATGCTATAAAGATGTACAGTTATTGAATGTAAAAAAATAGGAAAATGGAAGAAAATGGAGGGAAAAAATGTTAGTCATGTAGAAAATGAGGTAAAGCAGGGAAAGTGAGCCCTCTACACAAAGGGAAAACCACATGTAAGTGCAAGGAGGTGAAAGGATGTTATATTCAGAGAGCTGAGATCAATTTCTTATGGCCAGAACTTCAGGTGTATGTTGAAGAGTGATAAAAATGAGAATGAAGAGAAAACCAGGAGCCTGGAGTCAAAAAAATGAAAACCCAAGTTCCTTAGTGTAGCTTTGAGTTTTTATCTTGATGTCATGGAACACTATTGTGGCATTTTAGTAGAAACTGACCTATATTAATTTTGTTTCAGGAAGATCCATTTGACACTGTGTGAAGGGCAGAGGAGAATAAGAGATCAGAGCCAGGAAAGAGTCAATTGCAGTAATTTGTGCAATAAATGACAGAGGCAACAAGAGAGGAAATAAAGAGAAAGAAGTAGATATAAGAGACAAATGGATGAGAAAAAGGAATTGACCAAAAACTGCCAGGTTTCTACGTTAGATAATGTGGAATTGGGTAACTTGGGATGCCAAGGTTAATACAAGAGGAACAGCGCATTGGAAAGAGAAGAAAGAACTTAGAAAGTTTAATTTTAAGTTTAAGTTTGGTGAGCTAGGGGTCTCTGTGGGACATGAAAGTAAAGTTGTTTTTGTTTTGTTTTGTTTTTGTTTTTTTTTTTAGAGAGAGATTTTTGCTATAGAGTATGCACTTGCCAGAGAGACAGAGAACAAGAAATCATCCCCCCTCCCCCAGGGTATGGCCATGCCACAATATTTTTAGGGGATTTTTTTTAGGGGCACACACGCACACATGCCCAGCATGAGTTTCAAGTCGCCAGGTCTAGGACTCAAATCAGTTGACCATGTGGGAGTCCAGCACCTTAACCACCACACTACCTGCTGATACTGAGTCTTAAGATGTTAAGAAGGTGATTAGGCATCTAAGTTCAGAGATCAGAGAAAAATTTGGGCATACAGATTTGAAGTTTGTTACTGGCAGGCATGCATTGTTCATAAAGTCTATGCAGATGGGTCTGTGAGACGATGAGGGATGAGAGGATCAAAAATGGAACCTTGCAGTATGCCGATAAATAAGGGTAGGCAGAGTAAGAGGAAGTTTTGGGAAGGAGGGTGAGGAGGCTGAAAGAAGCCAGCAGAGAAAGGAGGGACTTAAGCAAAAGAGTCAGGGAGTTAGAAGGAGAGAGGTCACTGGCATCAAAATCAAAGAGGGGTCAGAAAGTTAGGAAACTGATTTGAGTGCTGGGGTCTCATAGATGACTTCACCAAGGGCAGTTATAATGGAAGCTCATAGTACAATGTTAATACAACAGACCATTTCCATCCTGTTTTATTTCATATACATGGTGGGAACTCATGCCCCTATGACTTTATATCACCCATTTCAAATAAGTATGTCTTTATCCACTTTCAGTATATACGTTGTGTCTCTAATCATTTATTGGTCACGTTAATTGCCCCTCACTCCCCTTTTCTGCAATATAGGCCCATGGTTCCTTTACACTAGAATTTCTATTGAGTCAGGCACAGGAATAAGTAACTGATGTTTGTCAAAAAAAATAAATCACAAAAAAGGGTTATGCAACTCTGCAACCTGCTTTCTGCACTACCCCTTGATTCTCAAAAACAAAAACAAAAAAGCTGTACCTATGCTCGCAGTATTTTCCCTCTGTGACCCAAAAGCAGAGGAATGCTGTGCTAGGGGTAGGCTTCTGAATAGCCCCCGCTGTTAGAGGAGCTCAATGGGAATCCTCAGATAAAAGGCACACAGAAAAGGGAGATGTTATTTCTGGAATTATCATGGTAAGAGATGTAACCAGAAGCTCACTGCAGAGCCAGAAAGGAAGAAAAAAGAAGAGGTGGCTAGGGAAAGCAAAGCTTCCCTGGTTTTCTTTCCCAGCAAAGAAGCTCTAGGAAAATATCTGTAAATGTGTGATTGTTGAGGGGCACCCAGGAATGAAAGACCCCAAGGATGGGTTACTAGTCCCATTTGCTTGTTTTTGTATGAAAGACTAAAGTCAGGATCGTGACATGAAGCACCTCTTTTAAGAAATCTGTTGCAGAGTCTTTATAACTAATGGGCGCTGTGTAAACATTCAGACAGTAGGAGCCTTGCAGGGTTTGCCAACGCCAAGACATGCAGGATGTAGTGACCAATGGCTCCCCAAACTACTTGCTGCCGATAAGTCAATCGCTTTTGGTTTTCACAGTTTATTTTCACTGAGGTCTTATATACAAGTGCTGACTCTTCTCTTCCATGGCTGAAACTGCTAAAAGTTCTGGAGTCCATGTCTGGCCATCCTGCTGATATATTTTGCTCTTCTGAGCTGATACTGTCCAGAAAACTAAGGTCTTGGCGATCCAATCCACTTATGAAAATGGCAATTACAAAAAAGATATGTGAGATTTGCCCTCAGTTCTGTAAAGTCCTGTCTGAGATTTAAGAGCAGCTTGTATGTTGAAGAAGATGTTCTAGCCCATGTTCTAGCTGCTTCCTTGAAGATTTGGGAAGTAAGAGACACAGAGGCTCACAATTGTCAGAGAGGATAGGAACCCAGGACAAGAAATAATATTTCAATGAAGAAATTGCATTTACCCTGTCCGTCTTCCACAGCCTAGTCTCTATAAGTAAAATAAATAAATAAATAAATAAATAAGGTAGTAATTCCTTAAATTGGGCCAGCTGTTTTCAAATGTTTAGTTGGACTATACTTTTAAGAAATCCAGAAGGTAGAATTTAGTGAGGTGGTAGTTGCATATAATTTGGGGGAAAAGAAAATCACCATCAAACAAGGAAAACAATTGAGCAAAGGTTATCCAAAATTATTCAAAAGTCACATTATCCTCATATATCTTTCCATATAAAAGAAAGCCTGTGGGTCACAGGCCTTATCATTTCTTAGGCCTGTTCTCTCACCTGCCTTAGCCCAAAATAGAGCCAACCAGTCATGGATATACTTGAGCTCTGCCTGAGGCTAAAACAACGATGCTGGCCATGATCAGCAAAACACTGAGCACTAGACTTGATTTTTAGAGCAGCAAGAACTGATGGGAAGTTTCAGAAACAGGCATTAGGACATGAAAAAGCCATTGCACATTAATCCACACTACAAACTCAATGGAATGTGAATGAGGCCGGACCTTGTTCTGTGTTAACGTTTCAGTGGAGAAGAGTTGGGACAGGCAATAGGGTCTCTGGAGTCTGGCTGCATGTTCAAACCTTGGCTCCCCAATCTACTAGCCATGGCTTTCAAAATGTCATGAAACCATGAGCTGGTTCCATAGTGGTAAGGGAACTGGATCCCACATGGCTGACTGTGGTTCTAATCCTGACCTGGTGGCTGGGAAACCAGGCTGGGTATACATGCAGGTATGCATGCAGGTGTGTGTGCATCCAAAATCCCAACAGGATGGATAAATGGAAGAGAAGGGATTGTGGTGTGACCATACACCATTGGGGAATGCTTTCTCCCTCTCCCTCTCCTTCTCTCTGTCTCTGGTAAGTGCATGTACTTTTTTCGTAATAAGAGAAAAAGAAAAAGAAAAGAAAATCACTAAACCTCTCTGGACCTTGTGTTTTTTGCTTGTTTGTTTTTGCTTTTTCATCTTTAATACTGACTCCGTATGGACGTTATGATGATTAACAGAAGTTAATATAAGATCTGCTTAGTACAGTAACTGACCTATAAATACTGACATATTACAGGCATATTATAGTGTTAGCTATCATTAATACTTATTATCTATCAGCTAAGGCTCCTACTGCTTTAGGGAATCTTCTTTAGAAGAAGAATTGGCATGAGCTAGGGTGTCAACTCCCTAACTCTTCTGATTCTTTTCCTTTAACTTTCTCCCTCTTCTGCCTGGATGGAGTCTACACTGTTTCTCATTCTATTTTAGAACTCCTCATTCCTTTCTAGTTTCTCTGGTTGTGAAATCCTTCACCCCTTCCTCATCTGCTGCTTTGCTTCTTCCACCCATCTGTCAATTTTCTCCATCCTCTTCCTCATACTCCTTTCTTGGAGAACACGATCTAGCACACTCTGGAAATGAATTACAAGTTTGTTGAATGAATGGTAAAACAGAGCCTGTGCATATTATTTAATCTAGAATATATTAATAGTAAGGAGTTCAGAACATAAAGGAAAAAAGTGTAACCCGTGTGATCTATGTCACTTCTACTTTTAAAGAAAGGGAAAGATAAACATTGAATTGTCGGGAAAGTTATGATGTATTTTTTTCTGCGTTTTTCTGTGCAAAAATGCATTATGACTTTCTGACAACTCAAGAGTCACTTGTGAAACAATATCCAGAAATGCAGAATAAGACAGCATTGGAAGAGATTATTTTGCAGTAGAGCAGGGAACTCTGGTGGTCTTCCATGGGTGGCAATGATGACACACCCGTGTGCAGGCTGCACTGCCAGATCCCAGCCACCAACATCCGTGTCGGGAAGGAGGCCATCGAATGGCCTACCTGCACCAAGCCAAGAGAATCAAAAGTTTTTCTCTGACCAATCAGTAGCAAGGTTCCAAAGAAGGTGCTCCAGAGTGTTACTGCTATGAATTACTAAAAAGGCAGGGAAAGCAGGATACTGGAAAAATTCAACCTCACTTCTTCCCAGAAGGTAGCCGCTAACAAAGCTCTTGGAGCCAAATGACTGAGCTGCCCCATCTAAGAAATGAAATTCTAAAAATACGCAATTCTTATAACTAATTAATGAATAAATAGCTATCACTAAAAATATGCTATAGTCAGAACACTATGGAAAATTCAAACCTATACTTCAAATACAGATTGTTTGAACTAGAAGGAAACTTAGGAATAAAATCCAACTGAACATAGATATGGAAACTAAACTGTGAACATTCTGTGACTTACCTGAGGTCATCCAATAGGTTGATGACAAAGCCAAGACTTGATAAGCCAAGAGGAAGGGACTCACTTATACCTGGGGTAGCAGGACTCAGAAATGGTTCAATCACACCTAGTTGAGTGTAGACTTTCTACTCCAGTCCCACAACAGTGAGAAAAGCCAGAGTAAAGATGGAAAGCAGAGGAGGGGGTTGGGAACTGACTGACTGCAGATATTCAGTGAAAGTTGAGTCCAGGATGTAAAAAGTAACGCAAAGAGGAAATGGAGCAACAAAACCCACCAGGAAAACCACATGCTGTCCCAGAGTGAGTGGTTCTTAAATGGTGTCCTGAGGAATTGGGGATGTTCCAAAAATCAGCTCTTAAGGACCAAATAGCTTTTTCGTGTTCTAAAAACCGCTTGAGCTCTCCTTCTTAAAGAAGGGCCCAGGTGCTCATCTATTATTGAGCATGTTTAAAAAGGCATTTAGGAAAGAGCACCAAGAGACAGATTTGCAACTCCAACGTCAGTCCCAGGAGGGCTGTGCTGCTTAGAGAAGGAGCAGAGTTCACGTTAGCAATATGGGGAGAGCCAACACAGGCAGGTGTTCTGGCATTCTCAGAGACACCTGTTGCCATACTTGGCTCCAGCAGTTCTCTGGGAAGACACTGATGCAGATGACAAAAGCCGAAAAATGCCAGACCTCACTACCATCAGCACATTCAGATCAAGAAGCCATAGTCAAGACTTGCCCCTTGTGTGTCTGTGTGGGTATGTGGGCAGGGAAAGGGGGCAGGGATTTAAAAGTCATGTGATAAATGTGTAGATATAAATAGATAATAGACAAACAGGTGATTGAATAAATGTTTAAATGATATATCTGAAATAAAATACTTTTTAAAAAGAATTCTTTTTTTTAACTTTATTTATTTGACCAGAGAGGGACAGAGTGAGAGTAGAAACGAGAGCAAGAGCGAGAGAGAGAGAGAAAGTAAGAAAGCAAGCTGCCAGGTCTGGGACTCAAACTGTGATCAGCCATGTGGGAGTCCAGCTTCCTTAACCACCACACCACCTGCCGGCCCTTAACTAAAGTACTTTAACCATGTGTATTTCTATGTGCCATTCACAGCATATTGTTAAAGAAAAATGTAGATTATTAAACAGGATGTATAAGGCTATGCCAATTTTATAAAATATGCCTATATTTTTATTCAATATGTTTATAATATCTAAGGACATAAAGTAAAAAAGGCAAGCATGACAGAAATCAAAACATAAACAGAGGCCCAGATTCTGTGGTCCCATGGTAGCACACTGCCCCTCAAGGTGGAAGTCTATGACTGATCGCGGTTCAGATCCCCCTGTGGGCCTGAAAATATGTCAGGCACATTGGAGGCCCCAGGATTCTGAGAAGCATGAGGGCTAGGGAAAGGGGACCCAGAAATGAAGAGACCCTGCAGAGGGCGCCTCCCCCTCTCTCTCACATACTTGTGCTATTGTTTACAAAAAAAAAAAAAAAAAAAAAAAAAAAAAAGAAAACAGAAATTATCTCTGGGTGGTAGAACGTGGATTAAATTTTATTTTGTCTTCTTTACACTTTGCTCTATTTCATTAACCTTGCTTTAATGAACGCTTATTAAACTTTTGACATTGGACACAAATAACCAATATTATTCCATGAAATAAATGTATTAGTCAATACAGAACAGAATTCCTTGGCTTCTGAAAAACAGATCCTCATAAATGTATGAATACATTTAAAAACACAATTTAAGGCATTTTCTTCCTTCAAAGTCTGAAACTTAAGATAGTTTTTCAAGTGTCTGATCATTCACCTGGAGAACAAAAATAAGATTTGAAGAACAGGTGCACATCACTGCAGACCAATAAGAACTTGTATTTGGGTAAAAATATATCCTATACACCCACTCCTTAAATTGTCAAGGTAACCCCTGTATGTTTGCATTTTAACCAAGCAGCGTAAGAACTGAGGTCTCCTCTGTAATCCCCTGGCATGATCTTTTTTTGAGGAGGAGGGGTCTGCTGAGGCATTTTTGTCCTGTAACCCATGGATGAAGCTCGTGTCCTTGGTCTTCTCTCTCCTTCTGTTCTCTTCAGAAATGCATCTTTTCCCTGGCCTTCAGTGATCACCTTCATGGAGAACACCCCTAAGTCTGCAGTTTGTGCAGAATCCTCCCAACCAGAACCACACATGAACATTTACAGTTCTTTGCTGAGTCAACAATAACTCAGAATTAAGAAGCTTAAAACGGAACCTACGAAATCCTTTCCCCCGTCACTCATTTTGATGTCCCATTGTCGATAATCATCACATTCCCTGAAACTCAGGTCTTCGGAGGTCTTTGTTTCACTTCCGTAATATGTGACAGAGTGATCCTAACTCTGCCATCGTTCCTTCATCCATCTCTGCTCCTGTGCCCACACTTGCCCATGTTCATTCAGACCTTGGATGACGTTAGTGGTCTGGAGGTAACTAAATCCATATAGCCCATCATGCCTATTTGATGAATTTTCTGAAGAGAAATCATAATCATAGCACTCTTTCTCTTACAGACATTCCATGGCTTGTGATCACTTGCTGAGTTACTTTAAAACATGCTTCTAATGACCTTTAGCCCAGTATTTCTTTCTTTTATAAAAAATTATAAAAATATTTACTTTTTTGCTATAGTGCGTATGCATTCACTGGAGACAGAGGCAGAGACAGAGGGAAAGTTAGAAAGCATCCCCCGCCCCCCCAACAGAAGTGGACATACCATAATCCCTTCTTTATTCTCCTCTCAGGATTTTGGGCATGTACACACATGCACCTTGAATAATTATTTTTTAAAGAATTATTTTATTTAACTTTATTTATTTCAATTTGGTCAAAGAGGGACAGAGCAAGAGAGAGGGAAAGTGAGAAAGCAAGCCACCAGGTCTGGGACTCAAATCGTGGTCGGCCATGTGGGAGTCCAGCATCCTTCACCACCAAGTCACCTGCCAGCCCTGTACCTGGAATAATTTTCAGTCCATCAGGTCCAGGACTCAACCAAACAATCAGTTGTATGGGATCTAGCCACCTTAACCTCCGTGCCACTGCTGGCCCTGCCCCAATATTTCTTTAAAGATACCTCTCTTCTATTTTTACCATATAGTCTAGAAAAGTGTAAAAAAAAAAAACAAAACTATTATTCTATGAATAAACAGCATCCTGCACCTGCTAGTCCCTCTGTCTGAAATATCATTCTGAATTCCACTATCCCGTACCTTTAAGCTTTGTCTGTAAAATCATGCTCTTCTCTAATCCCTCTCTGACTCCCTTAACCAGGTATGTTATAAGTTGCACTGTATTATCATTCATTAGTAATATACTGCTGTCTAAAGAGTTACCATGAAACTTAGTGGCATAAAGTGCAAATATTTACTATTTCACAGTTTCTTTGGGCGAGTAATCCAGATGCACCTTAAACTGGTCCTCAGGTTCAAGGTTTTATATATGTCTACCATTGAAGTTTCAGAGGGGATGCAAGTCTCATCTCAAGAATGAATGGGGGCACATCCATTTCTGAGCTCACTCATGTGGCAGCTGGCAGGCCTCAGGTCCCTGTTGCTTGCTGGTCAGAGACATTAGCTCCCTGCCACCTGGGCAAGGCTGCTTATAATAGAGTGGCTAGCTTCCTTCAGAGCAAGGAGTCCAAGAGACAGAGAGAAAGGGCCCAAAGACAGAAGCCAGTCTTCTCAATATATTCATCTTTACAGTGGCATCTCACCACACTGTCCTGTTCTATTCCTAATTGGGTTACTATCTTTAGCCCAAGCCCTGGGAGGGGACTGCACAAGAACTTGGGTATCAGGAGGTGGGGTCTTTGGGTCCATCTTAGTGGCCACCTACCATCTCACATGCTTCCTTGAATTACACCTGTGTAATTTTCTTTTTCTCTTAGTTAAGAGGGTCCATTTCTTGATGACAAGGCATCTTATTTACCTTTATTTACCCCTTATCTCCCAGCAGAGGGTCCTTAAGAGAAGCCCTTCAGTATATGTTTTTTGAGTTGAACTGAGGCTGACTGGTCAAAGGAGGTGATAACTCTGGATACAGGCAGCAAAAGCAAAGTCCCCTACTTGTAGATGTAGACATTCTCCTTTCATAGAGAAAGCAGAAATAACAGCGGGGATCAAAGAAGAGGTTTATCTGAGGTTTGGAGGAGAAGAAAATGCTATACATTGTGGTTCTTTGAATATTAGGAGTTCTGTCTTGAGATCAAGTGCTTCTGACTTTCGGTGGGGTAGGAGGGAATCTAAAATATAGTGTCCCAGGGTGGAAAGAGACTAAGTGCTCTCCTTACATCCTAACTTAGCACTTGCAAAAATATAAAAACCCATGTACAAGTGCTGTCATTAACTTGCCTTCCCTCCTGTCCTGATGCTCAAAATCTCATGAGTGTGGTTTTCTCTGCCTTGACAACTTCAGTCTCCTCTTTTCTTGACTCTGCTTTTTTCATTCTCTCTCACCGTCTCCCTTCCCTCCCTTTAATAAGGAATATCATAACGAAAGTCATCATGCTTCTCTCTCTGATTTAGACTATGTCATTCGCTCCTTAATTGCTGTCAGTTTTCTGTCCTTTCATTTAAGCTGTGACATTTTGCTCTGCGCTCACTTCTAATTTCAGTTTTCTCTAGTCCACGTCTTCCTTTCTTTTAATCACTCTCTTTATTCTCTTCGTCTTCTAGCTGAACTTTTCCTCTGCTGAAGCCTTCCTTTCCTTGCTAAGTAAATGCTCATGGATCACTCAAGTTCCCCTGGAAAGCTTACACCTATGAATCCTTTCCAGATATTCCTCCAGTCAGGGTTATTTGTTATTGTGCCGAGAAAAAAGACAGTTCACACCTTTCTTATGCCTAAAATCATTTAAGGCATTAGAGGTTGATGTTTCTGTAATTTATTGTCTGGCTAGTAGAAAGACCTTCAGACAGGTAGTGCCTTTTGCCTTCTACAACTCTAAGGTGAATATGGAGATGCGCTTCAATGTAGCACTCTGCTTGCAGTGGTGTCCTGTGCACTTGACGACAGTGCTCGGAATTCTCAGCTGCCCCCTAGAGGCTCTGAGGTGAACTGCAGTGAGTAACCAAAAGGCTGTCTGCTCCATAAATACCCAGTTTCATGAATCCCGGAACAGATCCATTTCCAAGGTGCATATTTTATATAGATTTTATGCTGGGATTGAATCTTTTTCTAAACTCTCCCATGTTTTTGGGGTTGAAAATTCCAAAGTATGCAGGGAGGGACCAGGTATATAATTAATAAAAGGAGTGGGACACTTGGGGTCAGTGCTGAACTAGAGAATATTCCATTCTAAGAAGGCTGCTTCCTTAAGCTCCAGTGGAATTTGAGTCTAGTGTGGCAAATCTCTTGGTTTTTTAGAACACACTGAAATCTGGAGTTCCAGGAGGATCTCTCTCTTTTTTTCTTGTTAGAGATTTTTTTTTTTTTTTATTTATTTATTTTTTTTACTATAGGGCATGTGTGCTCGCCAGAGAGACAGAGAGAAGCAGAGAGACAGAAAATGAGAAATCATCCCTCCAGGGGGGATGGCTACACCACAATCCCTTCTCCTCCATTCTCCTCTTGGGATCTTCGGTAAGTACGCACTCGTACCCTCAGTGAGTTTTAAGAAGCCAAGTCCAGACTTGAACTGTGGTCGACTACGTGGAAGCCCAGCGATGTAACCATTATGCCATCAGCTGGTCCCAAAGATCTGCTTTTTTTAAATGCTACAAACCAATTTAATCTTTGACTATTCTTTTAGGACATATAGAATATGTACATGATCCAAAAGTAGCCTGTGAATTGCCAGGTTATGGCCTTTCCTTACATGCTCACTGGGGCCTTGAGGAATGTCACATGGTGATGTAACAGCGTCAAGTGGAAGCAACCAAGGAAGAGAAGTAAGTGCCACAGTCACAGTGAAGAAAGGCGAAGGATGCCAGGCTCACTTAGAACAGCAGGTTATGGTAAATCGCTTACTAAATGTGGTTCTTATTAAACAATGAGGTTAATGCTTCTCGATCTTTGGAAATGTTAGGTATAAACATTGAAATCTCCATAGCCTGATTTGTCAGATCATAAAAAAAATTCATATCCCATTCTCTTAAATCTAGCAGCAATGAAATAAACTGAAAGACCAAACACTGTTCACATTTCCACTGAGGCTAGGAAGGGGGCCTGGGGCCTCAACACAATGTCTATAGAAAATCCAAGCAGAAGCACTATGTGCATAATTTGAAGGTTTTATTTTGTTTTGTTTATTTATTTAAATAAGTTGCCAATTAAAATTTTAACAACAGCCCATGGACATGCTCTGTAGAAACTTAACTGACAAGTTATGGAAAATAATAAAACAATTTCTGACCGCTCCGTTCATGCTGGCATTGCATGGCTGAGGGCCAAAGCACCAATTTACCATCTTAACAGCACCTGGGACCACTCAAAATGGTCATATTTCTTCATCTATGTGTTTGTTGTCTGGCCCTACTCACCTTTCCAGTTCCTTGAGGACTGGAAATCCATTGGTCTTGGTCAATACTGTTTCCCCAACTCCTAGAAGAATGCTTGGCACTTAGTAGGGCTTCAAGAAGTATTTGTCAAAAGAACAAACCCAGACAATCAGTGTAATGTCAGAGTTTCTAAAGATGACGGGTAATATAGAAGCTCCCAGAATAAGTGAGACAAGCCCTAACTCTTCATGCTGCACTCCCCCCCCCCCACATAAAGCCCCAAATATTTTTTGTTCTTAAGACATGCTCTTTACTTTTAGAATATGTTTAAATACATGGGTGAGATGGGGGGAAACTAACAGCAAACAAAACCAGAAAAATCAAAATGCAAATATACATAGTTAGAATAGTCTTCCAGTCAGCAGTAAAAGAGAAACGGTTCAAAAATTAATGTGCAAATGAAAACAGTTGTTTAACCAGTAGAGGCTCTGCCCTACACTTTATGAAGGGATACAAATTCACTTTCATTTTTAAGTTCTTGGCAGGAAAATAAAATGAGAACAGAGAATGACAGTGGCCGTCTTAAATATCCATTAAACAGATAGTTCTCTCCTTTGAAAAAGAAATGTCTGTGATAAACTGTCCCTGTGTTTTACAGGTCAAAACTCAAGATTACTGGGCCTCATCCCTAGAGCTTCTGGGGTGAGGTCTGCAAATTCGCACTTCAAATAAGTTCCCAGGTGATCCTGAGGCTGTGGGTTCAGAAACCACACTTAGAGAACTACTGATGTAAACTGTAAAAGCCAAGCGTCAGTTGTTACTGTCGTTTACCCTCCCACCCCCTTTTCACCACCACCAAGTCCCTTTATACTCGACACTTGACCATGCCACATCCAGACTTTAAACTCCTTTCCCTGTGGAAGGAATTCTTTTAGTAGTTATGAGCCAATCTATCCACTGCAGAATAAGGAAGTCGCCAGGGGAGAGCGGAAATTCTTTATCGTCAACCACAGAGTGATGGCTTATCAGAATGAAACAAAACCCAAGTAGGTCAACAAGCACAAGGGCACACTATAATGTTTCATAACTGTTATTACTGATTAATGTGTTTGGGTTGCTGGTGACTCGTTACAACGTACTAAATCTCAGCCGAGGTGGTTTTCAGTCCCCTGATTTCTCGGTGATGGGGCCAGCTTGCTGTACTGTGTCGTAGAGTTTCATTATTAACCAAGACTCAATTTCTTAAAATCCTCATGAAAGAAGTCATTTTGGAATAAAGGAAGAATCTTACTTATTGCCAATTTATCAACAAGCACCTCGAGGATTCTATTTATTTTCTAGCTTCTCCCTTTTCATGACTAAGGCCAAAATCCAGCCTAGATTTTTTGCATGTGTGTTTGTGTGTGCATGTGTGGTTGTGTTTTCTATTTTCTTGTTTCCTAGATGTTAGTTTCAACTGTATTATCATTGATGTAAAGCATATAAGTTTTAAAAAAAGTGAACGTGTGCATAGCACTTGCTACATGTCAGATATTAGGTTAAGAGTTTTACATGAATCAAAATTTGCCTGATTTCTACAACACAGAAACAGTTTGAGGCAGGTGCTATTATTACCTTCATTTTATAGTGAAGAAATTGAAGCACAGAAAGGTGGAACAACCTCTGTTTATGTTTCTTTGGATAAATCATTGGAGTAGGCAGAAATTGGTAAGATATGGTGCCTGCCCTTTGGATTTTAAACTTCCTGAAGGACAGTCCAGGACTCCAAGGTTAAGGGAAGAGCATGAGCCAAGGCGCATAAGCAGAAAAGCACAAGTCCGGGAGAATGAATGGTTGTAGTGATGCCGGTGCACCGGCAACTCCGGAGAGATGAGGGGAAGATAGGAAGGCGGTCAGCCTTGAGCCAGGCTGGAGTGGGAAGTACACTCTGCCGCTTTACCCTATGGAAGCGTTTCCCAAATTTCAGTCATTCAGGTACCACTGGAACAACTTTGTCACGTTTGTATACCACCTACACTATTTTAAATTTAGTATCTGAAACAACTTTCCTTCATAAAACAATGTATTACGGAATTTCATATTATTACTGCAAACATGAGACGAGTATCACTGGCCAAAATAGAAGATAAGTATAAAAATAAATAGATGATTATTTAAATAAAAAATACTCATCCCTCTTAAATTAACTCATATTCCACAGATGGAACCCCCCCAGACACTTCTGAGATAACACTGAGGTAGCAATATTGAATCATAATCTGTAGTCTTATTAAATTTTCTTCCTATCTTTTCTTTCCATACACACACACACATACACATACACACACACACACACAATATTGAACCTAGTTTAATTAATCTAGAACTCAAAACTCCTCTCCCTTAGCTAGTTGAGTTCATAAAATATTTGATAAGTTGTGCTTCACATAAAACAAAGCTATATTTTCATGTCCCTGTCTTACTAAGATTTAAGTTCCCCTGGTGTTTCGACACTTCTCTGCACCTGCAGCAGCTGTCTGACCATTGGGGCTGCATGGCCACAGCACACTGACGAGGAGAAGAGCTTTTAATGGAGATGACTGCTTTCCTAGGAAATCCCCTCCAGGCAATCGGGACCTAGACTGTGGTTTCTGTAGGTGGCTATCACCTTTGTTACTCAAAGAAGCATATTCCCTGCTCACAGTGTGAGGAGATAGGTTCCCTCTCCTGGGAAGACAGGGTGTGTGTGTGTATGCGTGTGTGTTTGTGCGTGTGTGCGTGTGTGTGCGTGTGCATGTACGCATGTGCATTTAACAATGATAATGACAAGGTACAGATATGTAGGGACACAGGGAAGCTTCTTATCCCTCCTGCCCATCCTGGCTTCCTGCCTTTCTCCCTTCCTTTGTTCTGCCCTTCCTCACTTACTTTCTATCCTTCCTGCTATTTTGTTAATGTCATGAAAATATCACACTAAAATAGTCAGGGTCCAGGTTAACTCTCTGCCCTTCTACCTGCATTCTGAGTGCAGGACCCATTTGTAATACATAGTTTTAAAACCCTTAAGTGAAAGAAGTCATGTTTCTGTGGTGAAATGTGTTCTCTGGTTGATAGATTTTCCCCTTTTATACTGCCACACATTGATTCTATTCATCTAACTGTACTCGCACTCTTGTGCTGAAGCAAAATGTGTACCACACTTGAGTGGAGTCGGACAAAAATGTCTACACCCAACTTGAGTGGAGTCGGATGTAAATGTCTACACCCAACTCTGCCACTCTTCATCTCTATGGCTTAGGGCTAATTACGTGACCTTCTGAGCCTCCATCTACGTCCGCATGCAGCTATTTCTCAGTGTTTTAGTGGGAATCGAATGGCATCATATATGTCAAAGACATCATTGCTAATAAAGGGTTATATAAAAGTCACGTCTTAGTGGCCAAGTCTTCCTAATATCCCTTAATCCCAGGCTGGACTATTTTGGCATTTATACACCTTTCCCAGCTCCAATAGGAAAAAGGAGAATGCTGAGATAACTTGAATGTCTACTGGAAATTCTGCTTAAGAGGAAATATTCTGTTGCTTTGCCAACAAACTATCTTCCCTATAGGATGGATGAAGAAAAATTATACATTTATTTCAGCAGTAGCTAAAGATCATGACCTCAGAAGATACTCTACACCAAACCCTAGCGGGGAAAAGATGTCCAGCAGAAGTCTGGTGTAAACAGGAACACGTTGCATCCCTAGAAAACATCAGTGGAGCAGTTTTCTTCCCCCTCGTCTATCGTTCCCTCTCCATGAAATGAGGAACGATTGACTGTTCGTGCACTCTTCTCTTATTTTCCTCTCCAGGATCATACTTTCCTTCTCACTCCCCTGGCACAGATTTGCTTTCAGTTCAAACCTTTCGAACATTTAGCTGACAGAGCTAAGACCCAGAATGCCTGTAAAGCCAGCAGCAGGCCACCTTCATGAGCAGCAGAGAACACCTGGCCACAGCACAGAGCAGGAGAGCTGAAGGGCAGGGCGAGAGCTGAGTAAGCCCCGGTAGGACATCTCCCTTCATCGCGGTGAACTAATGATCACCGAGTTACGAACAGGACTCATTCTAATGGAGAAAATGATGAAATCAGTCTGAATCTGAGGCCATCATGGGAGATTTGAGTCTATGTTTTTTATTCATAGTTTTCATTATTAAAGACAATTTCTTTTCTTTGTTAGCCAACTCTTCCTTGTAAATCTTTGTAGCACAGACTATTTAGCAGAGTTAACATGCTGCGGTCTGAGTGTCTCTTCCTGTATGCGCAAACTACTTTTACCCAGTTCCAAGGCAGCTCTCATAAATAGGTACTGTGGAGAAAGAGACTGTGTGTACTAGCAGAAAGGCATCATCATTGTTGGAAAAACTCAAAGCATAAGATCTCCTGCTGCTAGATCAATATAAGCATGCTGGTGTGTGAAGGCCAGTCAGATATTATAGCTTTAATGTCAATCTCAGCTAAAGTCAGTATGTTTTTAACATATGCACAAAGTAGCCTGTGTGGTGGAAAAGTAAAGGCATCAAAGGAAGAGTACACTGCTAGGATAGCCCATCTGTCTTGGGCCTGTCAGCCTGTGGGTATCTATGTCAGCTAGGTGTTGCCCCCACTGGTGAAAGAAGGGCACTGCAGTCTCCCTTGGAGTCACTTGTGAACCACAGAATAGAAATAGCACCAAAAAGGATGTGACACCAAGCACGAGCCCTAATATGCAGTTCTTAAATTTTACAAGCTTCTAACTCTCAAGAAAATGAAAGCAGAATGATGAAAAATGCAGATAAGACACCAAACCCATGGCCAACCCCATTTTCTAAGGAACATTACTACCAAAGATAAGAAATACCTATCAGCCACGTTAGAAGGCAGTACGTTCACTCAGAAGACCAAAAAGCGAAAACTCCCTGAGGCTCTTAGACCAGGAATCACAAAGAAGAACCTTCCACACAACTGCACACACAGCACTTGATTGTTACAGAATTCACAGAAACCAAGCAATTCCCAAATTAACGCTTTCGTTTGTAACATTTAGGAACAGTAGATAATAAAAAAGTGGCCAAATATTCTCCTCACCTCAGAAAGCAATCTTACGGCTGCAAAGGTGGACCATCAGCAACTCTGAAATTATTTTCACATGAGAACCAGAGTCTCTATTTAACACGTAGAGGAACGCTGAATCCTAGAGGCCATTTGAAGAAGTATGATACAGCCTTACAATGAAATAGTAGGCAGTCATTAAGTGTCATGTTTTGAATAATATTTAATAAAGTAGGAACATGTCCACAATATCTTTGTAAGAGGAAATAAAGAAGTAGAAGGCAAACTAGTGCCCTACATTATGTTCCCAATTCAATTTTACCACAGCGTTGTGTTATGATGTACACACATACACACAGCATGCACCTAAAAAAGGACTGGTGGGAAAGAAAATATGTAATTGTGAATTACTTGTAGGTGTGGATATAGGTAAGTTTTATTTTATCCTCCTCAGAGGTCTTAAGTAAACATCAATTACCTTTCTACTAAATAAAATCATAAATATTGTTTCTATCCCAGATACAAGCATTAAGAGTCTTCGGGACCAGCAGTTAGCGTAATGGCTATGTCGCTGGACTCCCACGTAGTCGACCGCGGTTCGAGTCCCGGACCCGGTGGCTTAAACTCACGCCGGGCGCGTGTGCGTGCGTGCCCAAGATCCCGCGAGGAGAATGGAGGAGAAGGGATTGCGGCGTGGCCATCCCCTCTGGGGGGTGATTTCTCGCTTTCTATCTCTCTATCTCTCTCTGTCTGTCTGGCAAGCGCACACGCCCTATAGCAAAAACCTCTCCAAAAAAAAAAAAGAGTCTTTAACCTTGGGGCTGGCAGGTGGCATGGTGGTTAAGGGTGCTGGACTCCCAGCATGGCTGATCATGGTTTGAGTCCCAGACCTGGTGGCTTTTCTCACTTTCTTTCTCTCTCTCTCTCTCTCTCTCTCACTCTCACTCTCGCTCTCTTGCTCTGTCCCTCTCTGGTCAAATTAAAATAAATAAATAAAGTTAAATAAAATAATTCTTTTTTAAAAAAAGAGTCCTTGACCTCTATACCACACATACCACTACTGGAAAAACATGAGAACCAACAAATTAGAAAAATAGTTTGGAAGACTCATCAGTCAACCACAGATAACTGTCAGGAAATACAAATATCAATGCAGGGCTGACTCTATGGTCTGGTGAATAAGGTAGCCTGATCCTATAGGACCAGCCACGTGATTCAAGTCTCAGACCTGGAGGTTTGAGAAACAAGCTAGCACATGTGCATGAGTGTCCAAAATCCCAAAAGGAAGGGGAGAGGGACCTGCAACATGACCATTCTTCACAGAGGGTATTTTTCTCCTTCCCCTCTCTCACTGTCTTTCTCTCTCTCTGTCTCTCTCTGGTGAGTACATGTGCCTTCTAGTGCAATAATATTTAAAAACCTCAATGCAATTTAAATAAGGTGAGTGAGATTTCACCTTTTGCCTTTGGGGACACTTTTCTTTTCCCTTCCTCTGTGCTTCCTTAAGCCAAGGCTAAGCCAGCACTTCAAACTCTTGAGTTCAGCTCTGCTTTCTCTCCCCATCAGCATGCACAGGTTTCAAAAGTGAAGTCAACCAAGGTTACCCTGTTCTTTTATCCTTTTCATTCAGTGGCTGATGACAAGCACCTAAAGACAACTAGCTTCCTTAAAATAATATTTCTGAAGTCTATTCCCCCAATATAGCCTGCACTTCTCTTCAAATTATTTCACCAGTGTATATGGGGGTAGCAGCCTGGCATTTTGGTCTGTGCCTAACAGCAGTGTTACCACTTTGGGGATTCATGGAACACCTCCTCTTCCTCTCCACAAGGGTTGGCCCTCAGTGGTCTCTTTCTGGCACCCCAGAAAAGGTTTTAAGCAAATAGGGAGTGCTAGGACTCTTGGAGAACAAGAAGAAAGAACAAGAGAACACTTGGATGAGGGCTTGCGATAATCACAACATGGAAAAACACCCAAAATATGTAATCCCATGGCCCTGTGAATCATTGTCATGGGTAAAATATGTATTAGCAGAGTTATGTATTAGCAGAGTCTTTAGTGCCCAAGCAAGATGAAACATGACCATATGCAATACTAAGATTTTTAAAATCACCTTAGGTATAGAAAAGTGAAGTGTCACAATAAGCATCTTTATTATTAAAATACACTTGGTTTTTGTTTTGTTTTGTTTTTAGCCACTAGGAACACTATGATAATAATTTGGTGGGGGCACTGCTTGTGTCATGAAAGGTGCGCAGTAATTATGTGTGGGAAGGAAGGTAGGGAAAAAGAGAGAAGAGAAGAATGAAGGAAGTGGGGGGGAGCGGGGAAAGAAGGGAAGGGAGAAAGAAACACACTTGCAGCTATGCAGTTTATGCATTGTACTTGGGCAGGGCTGCACACTTTACAGAGAGAAGAGGACATATCTACTTTTTTAGGACTTTCAAAGTCATCCCAGCTGTTGTTAACAGTTCCAGGACTCAACACCTCTCTCTATTAAGAAATTCTCCCTATGGCTAGTATAAATCCTCTCTGCTTGATCTTAAACCCACTTACTCCAGTTCTGTCTCAGAGGAGAATGTGAACAGCTGATCTCCATGCTTGGAACAATAATTCTTCAAACATTTAAAGAGAGTAAGTCATCACCTCATTGCCTTTTTCTTCTTCTCCCGAACAACCCCAATTCCCATAGCCTTTCTCCATGGATCCTGTTTTCTAATCCCTTAATCCAATGATGCATATGAGTACTCGTTTCAAAGTTGGTAAAAATAGCATGTTGTCACATGTTGGTATCAGGAGAACCAGAACAAACACCCCTGACATGAGGAGCTTCTGTTCACCCCCGTGGAGACACGATGGAGAGCCTAGGGGGAGCATGGACATTCCCTGGCCTCTCCTTGAGGGTGGGAGTTGGAATGCACTTCGTACAGGTGTGTTCTGGCAGTGCAGCTATTCACTGGCCTGCTCAGGAATGACTCACACTGTGCTGGGCACAGAGATGATGACAAGCTGATGCAAATATGTGGACCCCGTGTTCATAAGACGCCTGTCTGTTTGCTAATGTGTAAGTATGTGTGCATGTGAAGGATGAAGAGGCTGCTTTAATTAGTCATTTGAAAGTTTTCAAAGCAGTGATTGGCCTTGTTTTATCAGTAAATTGATCATTATGGAGTGTAATCGCTACAGTCCTTGAGTACTAGTACCACAAATCCTTACCCTGGATTTACAGTGTTGTCTCCTGGATATGAGGTTACCAGAGACACGGAGTATCTTTGTCCTTAGTCATCCAAGGCTCCAGATACTGGTAGAACATTCTGTCTTAGTATGTTGTTGCTGCTCCAGTTTTTTTAGGGAAGGTCTCCCTTTTCTGAGTTGGATTACCCTTCTGCGTCCCCCTGATCCATCCATTCAGTCAGAAGCACTGCTCTGGGGCCCACAGGGTGCACCAGGCACCTTTATTCCTAGCACTTCCTTCGCTGGGAGCCATGGCTGTGACATCTCAGCATGATCAGCCATAGATGATAATGGGTTTGGAGAATCCAAGGAAGGACCCAGACACCCCGAGAATGTTTTTTTAACTCCATAAGGAAGGACATTTTCTGGCCAATGGAGGCAGAGAAGAAAGAGTGGGTTTATAAAGCATACTTCTCCTCTCCTTGGGGAAAAGCAAAGCAGAGATGCAGATCTTACATGGCATCCTTTAATTCTGACCCAGACAGTCCCTTTAAGGTCTGTTTACATCTTACAGCTTGAAAATGCACCATCATCATTTCTTGAAGTCATTACTCAGAACACACCCCCACTGCATTTCATTTTTATTATCCCCATTTTAGGAACGATTAAATGGAAGCTGAGAGCAGTAGCAATGAAGCAAATCATGAGAGGCTCTGATAGAGACAGAAGCCTGAAAGCTTATTGGAATTGCTGCTCTGTGCCAGACTATTTTTAATGCAAGTTTATGCAGCTGTCCCCCCACTTACAGAGCCTTATAAATGATCCCACTCGGTACTAATTAGTTTTTCACCATCCTCTACCCTTTTAACTCACCACGCTATGTCTGCATATGCATGCGTGTGTGTGGCCCTTTTTAAATGTCCTTCTCCAGATTCCTACATGCCAAAGAGATGTTCTGGACTTTCTGCGGATACAACTCTGATCCAGAGATCTCTGCTACTGTAGCCCCTATGCCTCCTAGAGGTTACTTAGATAGGATCCTAGTAAATGTTTGCAAAGGCAAATACTATTTATATGTCTTTTAAAGAGAAGGTTGAGTAAATATATCAAATTTCTAGATGCTTGGAGTATTTTCTGAGTAATGGATAAGAAACTAGCAACAATGACTACTCTGGGGAAGGTTCCAGGAACTGGGGACAATGATTTCTCTGGAGAGGGAGACTAAAGATCACAGTCAAGAAGAAGACTTTCTTTGTCTCATTTGACTGTGTGCCTGGTGCAAATATTACCTTAAGAAAACTACACAAGGAAGTTGGTGACTACCCGTTGGCATTTGTTGAATACTGGCAATGTTTTAGTCACTGTTATCTGATGTTTGACTATAAACTCTCATTTCATCTTTACAATAGCCTTATGTAAAACCCTATTTTACAAAAGGGAGATAGACTCAGGTACTATCAGTCACTCATCCAGGCTTACATAGCTGATAAATGGCAACACGGGGAAATGAATTTGGTTTTGAGTTCCAAAACCAAGGACTATGCTGTGATGATTTCAAGCCCTTACAAAGGAACCACGTTTATGAGACAAGAGTTTTGGGACTTCTTTGAAGAACCTGAAGAAATAGTGTGAAACCCTGGGACAGAGTTCACACCAACAACTTCATGAATCTTCCTCAACCTGCAGGTCCTTGTTAAAGCCTGACCATGTGCACCCTTTCTGGGTATTGAGCTTCTTTGAAGATTCCCCCCAAGTCCTTCCCTGGCACTGAGTGTTCACCCTAAAGGTGGAAAAGGCACCTGCTCACACACTCTCGTCACTAAGCCACTCTGTCTGAATGCAGGAGTATCAGAGTAAAAGCAAAATGGCTGGAGAGTATTCTAATTCTTCTCCACACACAGAATCTTCACTTATTGACAAATTATCTTTTGAATGAGCACTCTGAGCCAGGCACTTTCCTTAAGGGTTACAATTACAGAGGCAAAGAAAGTCCCTGCTCCCATGGTGCATTCATCCTGGTGTGAAGAGACAGGCAAGAAACAAATAAGCAAGCAAGCAGAGCACCAGAAAACAAGCATGTTGAGGGGAATTAAAGTAAGCCGTGTGACTGAGTGACTGGGTGGCTACGTTAGCATGGGTCATCAGGGAAGGCCATTCTGGGGAGATTCAGTTTACCTACATGACAAGAATGACAAATGTGTCCTAGGAGCTACTGCCTTTCGGTATGCTCCAGCTCTCACCCCGATTTCCATTCCAAGCTCTGATTTACTTACAATGTGAATTTGTAATCCCAGAAGTTAGAGCTGGAAAGGACCCCTGAAGTCTCCTTGATCTCATGCCAGATTTTAGAAATGAGAAAAGAAAGGTCCAGAAAGTAAAAAGAGCATGTCCTATGAGTAGTTAGTGGCCTTCCCAGCTGAGAGTCCTGTCTCTTATTTAGTCCATGTTTCTTCCAGAAATCCAGATTTGTTGCTTAATTAACTTTCTAGTGTTGAACCCCTGTAGAATCTTTATCTTTGCACTGGCCTCTCTGGAGTCTATGAACACAAAACCCTTCCTGGGCCACAAAGGACTTCCTGGAGTGGCCTGAGGGATCATGGGAATGACTGACTCAGGGCCAGAGTAGCAGCGGAAGAAAAGGTATGGCTTCCAACAGTGCAATTTCACCAAACCCTGGGAACACCCTAGGGCTGTGCCTGAGTCCTGCCACTCCCCTCAGCCCACAGGTGAGCCCTAACAAGGGCTGCCACATTTGGGAGCTGCCTGGCTCTGTGAACTCTGTGAACACCAGACAGCTTTCTTCAGAAATATTCCCTGACTTAACCAAGTCGATATGAAAATGTTCTGTGCTAGGATCTAACTCCTCCCAAAATGCTTTACAGAAAGATTAACCACAGAAATTCTTTAAATAGCAAGTTCCTTTAGTACATTTAAAGGATGATCTATAAAAATTTGATCTACATAAAGATTTTATTCACCCCACCTCCCTCCCCCCCAAAAAAACCCTGTTATTGTATCAAGGGCAATAGCATAAATGTGGATTCTTAATGATAGATGTTGGAGTCTTGTGTTATGTAATGGCTCTCTCTCATTCATCTCACAAATATTAACTGCTCTATGCAATGCACTCTTCCAGGCCGCTGTGAGGACATGATGATATAAAGACACAGCCCTGCCCTTTGGAAGCAAGCACACATGCAAGCCTAACACAAGACAGAATGCGATGCGTGCTACGATAGAAGTATGGACAACACTTTAAGAGACAGGAGATGAGAGATTATGTCTCAGCCAACGATCAGGGAAGGAAGCAGAACATTTCAATTGAGTTTCAGAATATGGGAAGGATTTGTTTAACTGGACAGTTCATTTCAGGCAAAGGAGGCATCATGACGTAGGCAGAGGGGAAGACGTAAAGGGGCACATTCTCAGAACAGACAGGAGCCCAGGGTATCTTGATGGGGAGACGAAAAATGCTGAGGAAGAGAAGACAAGCATTGGAAGGTAGACCAGAGCCTTGAATGAAGAATGAATAGAATCTGGACCCAACCCATAAACTGTGGAAGCCTCAAGTGAGTTTTTGGTAGAGAAATAACAGAATTAGTTACGTTTAGGAAGCTCATTCTGGCAGCCACACGTAGGACTGATCTGAGTGGATAAAAGCAGGCATGAGGGATGAGGAGGCCCATTTAAACAATGATCACTCACTTCCTGGAGCATATACAAAATAGGGGATAAATTCGAAAGCTAGAATAAAAGTAGCATTGGTGAGGGAAGAGATCCTAACCCCAGGAAGGAGACTAGCTCTGTAAAGAAGTTGGGGGGGTCACAGGCCTCAGATTCTGGCCTAAGGAAGTGAAGCTGGCTCAGCTCCGTGTGGTGGCTCTTTAAGAAAGGACAGTTGTGAGAGGCCTCCTGCTTGCAACAGTAATCATGAGTGTACTCCATAAAAGCTACCCCAGCTGGACACTTCTGATCCATGTCTGAAGTCTCAGTTATTAACAACTCCTCTTCTGGAGATACCCAGAAGTGCCTGTTCCACACGAGGGGCCCAGAACACTTCTGAAATGATGAGGTCTGTACAGCCTCGTTGAAAAGCAGCTTGATTGGGATGGAGAGCAGAAGCCCAGGGAACAACCACCTCTTAACAAATGATAACTTGGTGGAGGGAGGGTAACTTTAATCATGAACATTAGGCATAATTTAATCCTTATCACTGTGTCCTGACAAGAGGAACTACTGATATCTTGAGGCCCTTCATTTTGCAGAGCTGGATCCCAGGTTCTACCAGCCGGACATAGCTAGTGTAACAGCTGAGCATTTGCACAGCTAGTTGTCCAGGCCTCTCTGGGACAAGATGGTGGATTTCAGGGAGCTGATCTCCAGCCTCTTCTCCTTGTTACTCTGTCCAGAAACATATAGAGTGGTTTTCATTCTAGTCCAAATCGTACAATTCTAGTTGAACCAGAAATTTCAAAGCCTGTTTGCAGCTGGCTGACCTATCGTACCTGTGGAACTTGTCTTCCGTTTCCCGATATGTTTTCACAGAATAGGAAAATCATGAACATATTCATGATAAAATATAAATATGAATGGTCTTGGTGTAAAATAATTTGGGAAGTGCCATATTAAAACAATTAAAGGTGTTTTTTGGCTATCTGACACCTCTGAACTTTGAGATGCTAGTACGTTTTGAGACTCTCTTGAAGTGAGACACGGTTGGTAGAATCTCCCAACTTACTTATTTTTCAGCAAAGTGTCTCAAGGGACTAGTGTCTCAAGGGACTGGAAAATATACTTGCAAAAAAAGCAGTAACGACATTACCCTCGAGAACATTTGTATTTAACTAGGAAACTAGAATAATCATAAAAGCTAATCCTTGTTGAGTGCTTGCTATGTGCCAGGCACCTTTTTAAGTACTTTGTTATTTCGTCCTCTCCCTGTGATGTGCATGTTATTATTAATCCGATTTTACAGATGAGGAAACTGAGGCACAGAGTAATGAAGAGATTCATCCAAGGTGCTAAATAGACAAGTTAATGAGTAGTAGAGCTAGGAATTGAACATAGAGCAGTCTGGAGCCCAGAGAAATTAATTTCTAATAGTAGAATTTCAAACATCATGACCAGCTGGCAGTGGGAGAAATTCTGAGCAGATCCCTGCATGGTAACCCTTCAATCACAGTAAGTCTAAATCTGTCTGATCATAAATGAATCTAAACAGGCCTCCCCAGATACTGCATACAAGACAACTTCTGAATTGTACCACTGATTCAGCTTCTTAACCAATTTATGTCAGATTGTACATACATACTCTTCCAGCAAAAATGAAGCCATGATTCAGACAGCAATGTAATTACCCATCGCCCGTGGTAAAACACACACCCAAAGAAAAAAACCTTTGATTAATCAAAGTAGTGAAAAATGAAGATATAAATTTGAGAAATGACTTCCCTTGATTTCTCAAGGTATTATTGCTCTCTTGCTCCCTCCCTAAGTCTAGAGATAAACACCAGGAGAATGTTTTCCTTTAGTGCTGCAAAATTTTATATCTTCACCCCCCCACACACACACACACACTTTGCTCAATAATTGCCAAAGGTATGTCTTACCCTCTCCCACTTTCTCTCCTTGTTCAGAAGGATTATCACCAGTTTGGGGTGCATCTGGTAGCCATCTTCACTGAAGGACAGATTTCTCCCTTCAAAAGTGACATTGATCAGATACCTGTAGAGAGAAAATAAAAGGAAGATTAAAAGTGTGAAGAAGGCAGCAATAAGAAATGAACAAAAGATTGGAGCTGAAGACCTTAGGTGCTTGCTTTTTGCCTGTTGACCAGATAACTAGAACTATCTGCATTATCTATGCAGCATGGGCTTTTTATTATTTTTACCTAAAGAGGTCTCTTTTTGGAAATGACAAACATTTTTTTTTTTTTTTTCAAAAAAAGTCTGTTTTTTTTTTTTTCCCCAGTATACCTTTAAAGGTTTTTAAATTGTTTCATATCTGGTCAAGTTGAGATTTTTAAGAACTTCATTTTTTAATTTGTAATAAATGTTTTCAACTTGATGTTTTCAAAAATGTCAACAAACTGCAAGCACCTGTTAATAAAGATCTTAAATAATAGTGAAGTATGAAGAAAGTATATGCAGGGAAAGATAGGAAGATAGAGAAAAGGAAGGATATAGACAGGGTTGTAGATAAATACACAGATACCATTAAAAAACTTGGTACTCCTCAAACTCTTGTTTGATTATACAATAGAGGCATCCACGTTTTCATATAATAGAAATCATATGAAAAAAGAATAATTTAAAAGAAGGGCGCTTGTTTTGAATTCAGTCTATAGCTATGACTTAAAGCAAGTTACTTAGCCTTTTGAACTGCAGTTTTTTTTTTTTTTTTTTTTTTTGTTTGTTTGTTTGTTTTTTAACCTAACTGCAAAAACTGGAGTAATAAAAGGACCCACTTCATTAGGTCTGTAAGGCTAAAGTAAGACAACTTAGGTTATGCATTTACCACCACAGGGTCTGGTGCTAGTAAACCCTCATTAAGTGTTAACAATTATTATTCAAAAAAGGAGGTGGGTTAAAGGGCGGAGGTGGAAAGACAAGAAAAGAAAATGGGAGTGTACCAAGACAACTTTCTGCTAAGAAAGGTGATATGCTTTGTGTCTCTCCCAGTCTCAGAGATATGCACACACTTTTTAACTCTTGCTGAGGTCTCGCCCAGCCCATATTTCAAAGAGTCGTGAGATGAGGCCAGTAGACAGAGATGTGGTCCCATAGAATGCATCTGGAAACCAGATGTATTGAATAGTGAACTCTATTCACTGTGTAGTGAATAGAAAATACCAGGGGGGCAGGGAAAGGAAGGAGAGGCATCACATGGAGTGCCCTGGGTATGTGTGCATAAATTAGTAGGAACTCTGGAGGTAACTAGAGTCAGGGCAATGAAATTGTCTTCTTCCCAGACACCTGCACCCCACCTCCCCACCCCACTCCACAGCTGGCTGTTACAATCTGATGTGCAGTTCCTTCACTTGGAATTCCCAAAGGCATGCTCATTACAACTGTATTAGTGCAACTGTGCTGATGGTAATTAATGTCCCTTTACCATAATGGCCCAAGGAATCAATAATGATTAGCACTGTGTTCACATGACATGCTACTCCAAAGCCTTGGGCTTGATGCTACTTGTGAAATAGGTCTCTGATAAAAAGGAAAAGAGATATCTTATAATTACAGTGAAGGTGTTAAAGGAGGCAGCTTAAAGGTCCCTCTTTTAACTCTCCTTATTCAATGAAACAGAGACCCTTTTTTGATTCCTTCAGGTACCCATCTTCACTAGTAGGCAGTTCTTTCTTAAAACTGAAATCTGCTCTCCTACAATGCATCGACACTTGCTTTTTTCCTTAGATATTCTATACTCCTAGTCTACTCCTTCTTCCACATGAGTTGTTCAAAGTATTTGAATATAGCTAGTACGCATCCCTTATAAAATCAACTTTAATCTTAAAAAAATAAACCTTCAGCTCATTTAGGTTCATAATTTTAAGCCAGTGGTTGAGGAACCAAGCAAAGGGAGGTTGAATTGTTTGCTCAATGTTACATGGCCAATCGGGAGCAGAAGCAACATTTTAAGTGAAGTTCCCAGTCCCAGGTCCTTTCTACCACACCACCCTGATTCTTCTGTGCAGCATCAGGTTTAACACCCCAGTTCCTTTATGTAATTATTGTATGTCATGGCTTCAAGTTCCCTCCTCTGTCACATTGACTGCTCTCTCTGGACACCTCCCATCCATAAAGTGCAGCACCCCTACTCCATGCAATGTTCCACATAGCCTCTTCTCCATTCCTTGCCCTGCTCTTCATCTCTTGGCTCAGTGCTGCTCACCTAATCCCATAACTAGCTTGAAAATAACATTCAGGTCTCCTACAGTTTGCAACAAGTCCAACACTTCAACCAAAAGCCCTGTAGAATTCATTCTAGGGAAATATAATTACAAAACCACAAGACAGAATATTTTAAACTAACAAACTGGAATTTAAGCATCGAACATCATTAGCTTGGAAATTATGTTCTTACTACAAAAATACTGCATTACTTAAAATAATTTCTGGAAGTCTTCAGAGAAAGTTTATGAGGCACATAAAATAATTTAGTCTTTTTTTTTTTTTTTTTGTAAGAGAGATTCTTGGTATGCATTAGGGTGCATGTACTCACCAGAGAGGCAGAGAGAGAAAAAAAAGGGAGGAAATCATCCCCCAGGGGCCATGGCCATGCCATAATCCCTTCTCCTCCAGTCTCCTCTCAGGATTTTGGGCACACACACACACACACACACAGCGTGAGTTTGAAGCCACAGAGTCCAGAATTCGAACCACTGTTTCCTACATGGGAGTCCAGTGACATAACCATTACATCATCTACTGGTCTCAAATAACCACCTTTTTCACCAGACATAGCTCTGGATAATTCTGACTTTATCTAAAACACTATCAAGAACATTTAAGAGAAAGTTGCCATGTTTAGAAGATCATTTTAAAAAGAGAAGTTTTAAGAATGATTGCATTAATATGCAGCATGAAAAGATGTATATAGTCTCTCAAGATGTTGTCTTTGATGAGGATAACATTAAATAAGTTGAGAAATTTGAACTTCCAGAAAATAAGCCATAGTCATCTGTGATATAACTGGTCTGAAGTTAAATGTCTTTGTTATACCTTCTGCTTTTCCGTACAAATAGTTCTTTCTGGAGTATTAATCTACTTCTAATTATGCAAGTTTATTTTATCTACCTAAGCACTTCTCACATTTTACACTTATCAAAAATATTAACAGAATTTTATGACAACATACAAAATATTTTTTCCAAAGTATCCTTTAATCACACGTCTCCTTCAGCAGCATATAGATTAAACATTCACGTTGTGTTTTTCTGAGTAATTCCCTATGATGTGACAATAGTTGACTATTAGTGAGGAGCTTGCAAATATACATTGGCCTTGAGCAAGAATGCCCTCTGAATGGCAGGACAAATCATCCATTTATACATAATGAAAGTGTAAAAAAAAAAAGGTAATTGGAGGTATGAGCACTTCTAGACATGATACCTTAGCACCTGAACTTCTGTTTTCCTCTTAAAGCAGTAGAGACACCATTTTAACTCCTGCTTATCAGATAAGGTTGTTGTGATGATAAAATGAAATAGATATGAAAACTATATAAAATATAATACAAATATGAGTGTAAGGATATATAATCAGAACCACTCAGAAAAAGGATGGATTTGAGTACCTTAAGTCCAGAAATTTGCTTAATTTTGAGCCTCAGTGAATGACAATGTGATAACTACATTTTAACACACTTTAGTTATCAATGGAATACACCTAAGGAATGGATAATGGATTCCACACATAGTGTATGTGTGTCTGTGTGTGTGTGTGTGTGTATATATATATATATATATATATATATATATGTAAAATTGCTTGGTGTCTTTAGGTTGAAGTTTAACCTTTTAGAAACCCAATGGCCTGTCTCATAAAGTTCTATATTACATAGAAACTCAGATGGCTAGAACTAGAAGAAAACATATAAATTATCCATAAAGAACCTTCATTTTAGAGAGAAGAAAGATCCAAGACCCTAAGTACCTTTATCAAGGTGACCTGCCTTTTAAGAAACTGGAGCTTGAGAGCTTGAGTCTTCTGCTTCTCAGTGTGGAATCTTTGTTACAACACCAACTGAAGTGAAGACAGTTTCATAGAGTTCAAGGAGAGCATTTTACCATGTTCATGTCACAGGACACACCCTGGGCCATACAAATCCCTAATGCTGACTGAGTAAAAGAAAATATATCTCATTGCATGTTTTCTTGTTGAGAAAGAGCCTCAGAATCCTGATGGGCTCAGAGCCAATTCATTTGCTTGATACGGCCAAAGTCACACTCCAGTGAGTTTAATGGGGTCAAGCTGAGGTTTAAAAGCCTCTGTGCCTCTTTGACTTTGGCCATGCCATTCAGAGCTCATCCACTGCACCACACTGATATCCAAAGCAATGATTTTGCAGCATGCGCTACGTGGGAGGCAACTGGAGGAGCTCTGCCAGGATTTCCCCAGCAGACCAAGAGCCCTAGCACTCCATTACTTATTGTCCCCTCCATATTTTAACAAACCACTATATTTTTAAAAGTTAATGTCTGTTAATGTGGTAATGAGAGAGATATCACATCTCTTCTCATCCAATTGTTTCATTTTCAGAGGAAGTAAATGAAGTCCAGAAGGGTTTTTGTGGGTTTACCAAGATGAAATGACAGAGCTGAGGACAGGATACAGATGTCCTACCTCAGTCCAGTGTGTTTTCCACTTACCTTCATGCCTAAAAAAGGAGTCTTTTTTTTTTCATAGCTCTCACTTCTATTCTTCAGCTATTAAAAGTAAAATAAGAAAGTAATATAATTCCTAGCCAGAAATTAAAACTCTCAACTCTTTGTTTATAATTGTCTGGTTCTGAAAATCATTAACTCTACAGCTCGGTGCCATTGGTATATCACCTTCCAAAACCTCATCTATAAAATACGAGAGGACTTGAGAGAGATCATGGAAAAATGGAATTCAAGTACAAGTTTACTTTGGTACAAAACTTTTTTGAAATCATTGGGCCAGGTGGTGGCACAGTGGTAAAAATAGGATGCTCTGCAAGGTAATCCCACAGGCAAAGGTTCCCAGTTCCAATCTAGAGCTGAGCATATTCTTGCTCATGATTCAGGGCTGGCTGAAGGGAGCAGGAGGTAGATTGCAGCATCAAATTCCTGGTGTGTGTGTGTGTGTGTGTGTGGTGTGTGTGTGTGTGTGTGTCTGGTTCATGGAAGAAATAAATAAACTTATTGTTAAATTAATGCATAGCTTTTTTACAAAACTTATTTTCCATAAATTCTTTGAAGACCCCTCTAGACTGGTTCATACCATCATACTTCCCTGATTTAGAAAGCTACAGGGAGACTCCTTTGATATGTTCCCCACTTTAATGTATTTTTCTTATGTATATTTAAGATATACAACATGGGGGCAACAGGTGGTGTGGTGGTTAAGGGCACTGGACTCATACATGGCCAACCACAGTTTGAGTTTCGGATCTGGCGGCAACTCTCTCTCTCTGTCTCTCTCTCTCCCTCTCTCTCTCTGATCAAATTAAAATAGATGAATAAATAAAGTTGAATAAAACAGTCTTTTTAAAAAAAAGGATATACAAGATGATGTTATAGGACACATAAAGACAGTAAAAAGGTTATGAGACAGACAAAGACAGGCATAATCTCACAACTCATCTGATTAATACAGTGGGTATTATGTTATCAAATTGAAGCATCTAAACGGCAAAGCCACACATATTTCAATAAGTGTTTCAAAAGACAAGAGTCTTCCTTGAGAAATTACTATTTCTTATACACATTTTCTCTAGAAGTAGAGGAAGAATTTCCTACAGGATTAGAAATAGTGGACTTGGAAACTTATAAAAACTACCTTATTAGAAACTAGGCTAGAGGAAAGATGCAAAGATATTTAAAAATTAGATACTCAATACTATGGTTTGGATAGAATAAATAAAACTTTCTGACTTTTTTCCAACTTGCGAATTCATAATTATCAAAAGGAATTGAAAATGAACAATCCAGTGTAAAGTGGTCAACGTGACAGGCAAATCATCTTCTGGCCTGAACCAATAGATTCTTCTAGGGTCAAACCCAGGAACTTTTTTCTCATTAGTAAGACACACACAAACAAATGAAAAAGTCTAGACAGTATCTGAAAATGCTGTTAGAAAGAAGATAAGGAGAAACAGAAAAAAGAATTCAGCAAAAGTAAAAGAACGGAATATATATTATACACATACGACCATAGGCAATGTATAAAATGAGGCAATTAGAAGCAAAGACACTGCAGTCAGATGACCTCTGTGCAAAGCCCAGCTCTACCACTTCCTAAATTGTATGACAATCTTTTCGAGGCAAATGGATTATTTTAATCTTGTCAACAATGATCTCCCAATACGTCTCTCTCTCTCTCTCTCTCTCTCTCTCTCTCTCTCTGTGTGTTTCCTAGGGGTACCTGATGTGTTTGCCAGAGAGAGATAGACAGACAGAAATAGAGAGAGAAAGAGGAGAAAACACCCCTGATGGAGTATGGTCATGCTGCAATCCCTTCTCCTCCATCTCTCCTCTCTTTCAGGATTTTTGGCATGGACGCACAGCAAGTTCCTCAAGCCTCCAGGTTCAGGACTTGAACAGCACAGTATACCATGTGGGGTCCTACTGCTTTAACTACCAGGCCATGGAGCCAGTCTTCTTAAATAAAAAAAAAAATTTTAAAAAGGGGGAAATTGAAGTTTTAAGATTCCTTTGAGATAAAATGTCATCTATAAAAAACCAAGCTGTTGAACAAAATAATTAGAAATCCCAGTTTCTTAAACTGTCTTTTTCTCTTATGTAGGCAAAATGATACCTTGTAGCAAACCTAAAGAAAAAATAATTTAAATAGCAGAGTATAATATTAATTTAAAATTACTTGAGAGAGGTTAAAAATAGTTTGTTTTCCAGTGGATTAAACATTTTCTCTGAAATGGTGTTTATATCATTAATTTATTTTGCAAACCATTCTTCACAAATCATTAAAGGTTCAAGTTTGGGCTAGTCCATAGCTACTTAAATTCTAAATTAGTGGTGTTAAGTTAATGAGATATTAAAGTGTCTTGAAGCCTGACTGATACAAATTTAATATACTTCCTCTTTCCTACTGGTGGTGAAGAATGTGTTTCAGTCCCTTAGAACTGCATTCATTTGAGCGGTACGTGTAAATGTACCATCTCTTACAAAGAGAGTCTTTATGTCCCTTGGCCTAATGATAAGAATTTCTCGGGGCTGATCAGTAGTTTAACAATAACCTAATTCTCTGTGAGGCTGAGCCACATGGGGAGGTTCTGAATCTGTATCCAGAGACCTCCCTGAACACGCATGCACATTTGCCCGCGATCTGTGGCTGGCTAAGGCTGGGGGTGGATTGCAGCATGAAAACCCTATTGGGGTACTTGTTTCTCAGTCTCTTTTTCTCTCATTCTCTCTATAGATGAAAGAAATGCATAAAATTTAAAAGAAATATTTTGGGGTAGGGAGAGACCAGCAGATGGCGTAATGGTTATATCCCTGGACTCCCACGTAGTCAACCACAATTCAAGTCCTCGACCTGGTGGCTTAAAACTCACACGAGGCATTGTGCCTACGTGCCCAAGATCCTAAAAGGAGAATGGAAGAGATGTGATTAGGCATGGCTATCCTCTACCCACCCCCGCCATCACTCCTGGGGAGTGATTTCTCGCTTTCTGTCTCTCTGTCTCTCTGGTGAGCAAACACACCCTATAGCAAAAATCTAACAAAAAGAAAAAAGATGTTTTTGAAAGAAATTATCCAGATTCCTTTTCACAAATGAACCCCATGAATTAGTTTAATTTGAAATGGAAGAAGATTGTTGGGAGTCACACAACAATATGCTTGTTTATGAGAAAGTAAAGAAAATTAACCTTTCTTCAGAAAGATGTTAGTTCTGACCAACCATTAAATCAACAAAAACAGGAAATGCAAAGAGTGAAGTGTCTCTAGTCAATGAGGTCTTTTTCTATTTTGGGGTTTTTAAAATTCATGAAAGAGCATGTATACATGCATGTGTGTTTGTGTTTGTGTGTGAGAGAGAGAGAGCGAGATTAGTACCCTCCACAGCATCTGGTCACACTGAGATCCCCTTCCTCTGGTCCTCTAGCCCATCAGATCCTGAGCACTTGCACATGTGCCTGATGTGTTTCAGCCGACTAGGATGGGGATTTGAACTGTGGTGGCCATGTGGGATCCAGCTTCTCTTGATCTGCACATTGCTGCTGTGCCATGGAGCCAGCCCCAGTGAGAATTCTGAGTGGCTCTGTCACCAGCTGTGATAACCTGTCCTCTAACCATCTGTACCCTTTCACCCAATGGGGTCAATATGGCAGGCCATGGCTAGGGAACGCTTTCCTCTGTACTTACTTAGGAGCCCATCTGGAATCACACCCATGAGCTTGTTCTCATTAATAAGATATTCTCCACACAAAAAGGGCCTGGACAATCCCCCAGAATGCTGAGTGATGAGAAGTGAGTAGGAAGAAAATAAGAGGGAGAAACCAATTAAGTTAAGTGAAGGGGAAAAGAATACAATACTGTTTTTAAAGAGTCTTCAAAAAGATCATAAAAAATGCATAGTATGAAGAACCATGCATGGATTTCAAAATTGTTTGCACCAAAATAAACTTGTACTTTAATTCCACTTTTCCACAAATGTATTTAAGTCCCCTCATATAAAACACAGACCCCTCACACACACACACACACACACACACACACACACCCCTAATTCAACAGGCAGGGTAGCAAGGTGTTTAAGAGCAAGGATACTGTAGTCACATTCCCTTTGTTCAAATCCTGGATCTACCAGTCTTGAAGTTGTGTGTTATTGCAAGTTATATAATCTCTCTCTGCCTCAGTTTCTGCACCAGAAGATATGTAAATAATAATATTAGCTGCTATTTTACAGAATTATCATGAGAACTAAATGTTTCCAAATACATGAAAGACTTAGGACTGTCCCCATCAGAGTGAGCGTGATGTGTTAGCTGCTATTACTGTTGTTAGGACTGTTGCTTTTCTTTTGCATGGCCTGCGTGTCAGAGAATGTTAACATATTCATATTTAGAGCTGAACACACTGAAGCCTGGGGACATACTGGCATGCTTTAGCCCATTAAGTCCTGATTATGGGTCTCCCAATTCCTGGATCTCTGATTTTCTATAATACTACCAGCCTTGTCGTAGGCTATCCCCAACTATTAAGATTTGGGAATGTCTACTGTTTTTTCCCTATTATGATTAGTTATCCCAGTGAGAGTTTTGTGTGTGTTTGGATTTGTGTGGGAAATAACTAGATCATACTACTTCAATGTAATGTTCACTTTCTGAGAAAGGCAAAAGATGAGCTCATCTCTCCATAATTTTAGTCTAGAATAAATGACTCTTCAAAATGACCCCCATTCTGTCCTCCCCAAGTCCTACATTTGAACACTATGTAATATTCGTTCTCTCTCGCTCTCTTTGTCAGAGGGCATGCGTGCTCATCAGAGAGAGACAGAGGGGTAGGGGGAGAAAGCACTCTTCTCAGTGGGGTGCGGTTATGCCACAATTCCTCTCATCCATTTCTCCATCCTGTTGGGATTTGGGGCATGCACCTGCCTGGCATGTCTTTCAAGCTACTGAGGGTAAAGTTCAGGGGACTCAAACTGTAATCAGTCATGTGGGATTCAGTTCCATTCACCACTAAGCTATGAGGCCAGGTTTGCATTTCTCCTTAAAGTCTCTTCAGAGAAAACACATTTCAGTGTGTGATGGTACAACATTTCCTTAGGGAACTAATGATGCTGCCTTTTGATGTCAATTAATCAAACGTGTAGAACACCAAAGCTGTTTCTCATTTAGTTCAGGCACAGAATATGGCAATAGAAATATAATTTCCCTTGTCATGCTCACAACCCTTGGTCACTTCTGCTATGGTGAGAACTGCTAAGATGCTACAGGAAACCAGTACTAACTAAAGGCAACTAGAAATGTTCCTTCTTCCTGGAGGAACTTCCAGATAACATTCTTTTTTGCTATTTTCCCCTTTAATTCATATTTCCATGCTGTGTATAAGTCAAAATCATTTTCTTTTTAAAAAAGAATTATTTAGGGACCAGCAGGTGGCATGGTGGTTAAGTCGCTGGACACTCCCACATGGCTGTCCACTGTTTGAGTTCCAGACCTGGTGGTTTGCTTTCTTCCTTCCTTCTCTCTCTCTCTCTCTCTCTCTCTCTCTCTCTCTCTCTGTGTGTTTCTCTCTGTCAAATTAAAAATAAATGAATGAATAAATTAAATTAAATAATTTTTAAAAAGAATTATTTATTTATGTGTTTATTTCTTTTTTTAATTGTCAGAGGGCATGTGTGCCTGCAAAAGAGAGAGAGAGAGAATCCTGTCAGAATTGGATTTGGGGTACCTACACACTTGCACTCAACATGTTTTTCAAGCTACAGGGTCTAGGATTCAAACCACAGTGGGCTATGGGGAGTAAAGAGCTTAACTGCTGCTCTACAGGGCCAGCCCAAATCACTTTCTTTTTCAAAACACTGAATGAAATTCCTTTCTTCTTCCACAGATTAGGCACTCAATATGTTGGACTATCGCCCATTGTAGGTTATAAAAACTAAGCACCAGGACTCCCCCCAAAAAAATGCCAACACAGGTCAAAGACTAGCTGATCCCTGAGTATATTGCTATTTCTTCATTATACCTATCAATATATTTAGAATGAAAGCTTGCCTTTCTACATACCTCTCAGCTCACAGACTAGCAATACTACTCAGGGACGGTGTGTGCTAAAAGTAGCCAAACAATGACTGGCAAAGATTTCTCTATGGCATTCAACTTGAACAGTAAGCCTTTTCCTTCTCAAGAATTTTCAGGCATGTTGAAAGAAACCCTGAGGACACATGTCCATAAAACCCTTGGTCAAAATGACTTGGGCATGATATCAAGAGGAAAGTTAGAGGCTTTTAGTGCTCTTTGTCTTTTCTCCAGTTCCTTAGTTTGTTCTTCATTCTTCTCAAGCCTCTATTTTCTCACATGTTGGGTGGCCAACAAAATCAGTGCATTAGAAATACCTCCATATGCAGTTTCTACCCCTCTCTATAGCTACCATATGCTTAATAATGCCCTTCAAGAGTTCTACTTAAGGGGAGAAAAAGAGATGAAGAAATACATGACAAATTAATGATGGCTTCAAATATAGGGATTAGGAGTGGAGGTTTTGAGGATTGTCACTCATGAAAAAAGAGAATTTTTATTTAGCCTTCCAGTAATGGTTGGTGGAGTTTATCATGAGGAAATCTCTAGAAGCATTTATGTTGAATGGGGAGGAGAAGGTAGAGGGAGGATATTCCAGGGGCAGGAGATGGTTTCCAACAGAGAGAGAACTCAAAATGGCTGGGTAAAAAATGTGTCTTTAGAGGACACAGGCACTCCATAATTAGATCATGCTACAGATTCAAGACAAAGAGAGTGGTAGAGATTGTTAACTCATTCAAGAACACAACTCTGACCTCAGATAACCTAGGCATGAACCATATCTGCCACATGGATAGAGCCCTTTCATTTAAGAAACAAAATGATTTCTTGAATCTAGGGTCCAAAGAACAACCAGAATAACAGAAGATGAAAAGTGGAATATAATATGAGAATAAAGAATATGAACTGTCAGGAAGGTGAGTTAGTAACAAGAAGCGTGATAGTATCGCTCCTGGAGCACAGTCTTGAGAATAGCCTTCTAGGTTACAGTTCAGTGAAAGGACCAATCCCTAAAAGTAAGGTGGACTTTTACAGGCACAAGAAATTTACACTAGTCAGCAGTAAAAAGGATAACATGGATCTGAAACCAGTAAGGTCAAATGTGTATATAATCAATGACAATACAATATAGAAACTGCTATGGCATTCATGTGTTGAAATCTGGTGGCATTGTGATGGTATTAAGAGGGTGGAAACTTAATCTCACCATGTTGTTAAAAGGCAGGACCTTTGGAAGGTGATTAGGATTAAATGAGGTCATCAAGGAGAGAATACTGATGACTTTATAAGAAGAGGGAGTCAGACCAAGATCCTCATGTTCTTTGTGTCTCACCATGTGATTCCCTGAAGCACCTTGGGATTTTTCAGAGTCCCCACCAGCAAGAAGACCCTTACTAGATGCGGCACTCTGACGTTAGACCTCCAAAATTGTGATCTAAATAAACTTTCATTCTTTATAAATTACCTCATTTGTGGTATTTAGTTATAGTGACAGGAAAAAAAAATGGACTAAACCATAATATGAAAGTACTGGAAAAAGTTTATTAGCTAAACCCATGCCTTATGTTTCTAGAATTTCTGTAAGTGTTGCTCTAAATTACCATACATTGTGGTGCTGTTTCTAGACCAGTTTGGAATGGAGTGTCAGAGGAAGATAAAGCTTTATTTATTTATTTATTTGGTTGTTTGGTTAGCTAAAAACATTCATTGATTCTTTCCCAGTATTCTAAAATGAGTTTGTCCTTTGAGTCAGTTTCAAGCAAGGTGAGGGAAGAGTGTATTTAAACCAAACCCATTTCCCTCTCTCCTCATCCTCAATAGGACAGCACCATGAACCCCAACTGTATCCTCACAGGGAAGCTGAAAGAAACGTGTAATCATCTCTCCCTGCTGTACTGTGTGGGGGCTAGAACTCTGCTGTTCCTTCTTTGTCAGGGGATCCTAGCTCTTTCTCTCCCTCTGTAGGTTGATGTTTCCATGGAAACATGCTCTTTAATGCTTCTGAAATTACTGTGCATTTGTTCCATTAACTCTTTGTTGACCAGAAAAAGCAGGTCACAAAGAGTTTTTCCAATCTCTCTGAAAAGTAATTCTAGGGACCAGCAGTTAGTGTAATGGCAACATCGCTGGACTCCCATGTAGTTGACCGCAGTTCGAGTCCTGGACCCAGTGGCTTGAACTCATACTGGGCACGTGTGCGTGCGTGCCCAAGATCCCGAGAGGAGAATGGAGGAGAGGGATTGCGGCGTGGCCATCCCCCTGGGGGGTGATTTCTCGCTCTCTGTCTCTCTGTCTCTCTCTGGCTTTCTGGTGATGGCACGTGCCCTATAGCAAAAAATCCTCTCCAAAAAAAAGAAAAAAAAGTAATTCTATGTTGTACTTTTTCTTATTGCAAACTTAAATAAAAAGTAACAGACACCTGATGACTCTATTTTCTCACCATACTTCACTCTTTTACCTTTACAATCTTAGTTTGTGCCTCTATCATTCTACTGAAACATTTCTTTAACAAAGACTTCAATAATTAAAGCAAGGTCAACAGAAATAAAACCAGCCGACTTTGCCTCATTATCATTCTCCTTGTCATTATACATCCTCTAACAGCTGACAGTCATTAAACATCTAATAGATGACACTACCAAAATTTTAGCAACTCCCCTTTTCTTGGTTTATTCCTATTATTTTTATTTTTTAAAGAATTATTTTATTTATTTATTTATTTATTTCAATTTGACTAGAGAGGGACAGAATGAGAGAGAGAGAGAGAAAGCAAGCTGCCAGGTCTGGGACTCGAACCATGGTCGACCATGGTGGTTTAGGGAGTCCAGTGCACTGAACTACCCAGCCCCCTTAGCTTATTTTTTAATTAAAATAGGATAACATTTTAGTTCTCTTTATGCATCCCATGTCAGACCTTTCTCCTTTTGGGTCCATTTTTACTGGATACTCCCTAATTTGGGGCCACCCTGTAACTCAACTTTGGGCCCATGCTCTCCTTCTCTGAGACTTATTCACAACCAGAGCATCAACAATCACCTGTATACCAAGTCTTCCCATATCTTCACCATGTGTCCCACTTCATTCCTAATCTTCAGTTCAATATTTCTGACTGGGTTCTTCGGAGTCATCTGATCGGTCAAGCACCATGACAAAGTCAAGACCAGATTCCTCTCTTTTTTGGCAATAAGACCACTATGCTTTAGAATGAACACAGATAAACTGACTGTTCTTACAATCTACATTCCTAGAACCAATCAAACCAGTTAAAAAGTCAAGTGTAGTTCACCATTGTGTACTAAATATGCTGATTGACTGTTTTCCCCCTTTCAACACAGTTTCTGAGTTTTGTCTGCCCAAGGTAAATGCATCTCATAGCTTCTAATTTATAAGTACAGTGACTTGGAAGTCATATTTGTACTCTGGCTACTCAATTTTTTTAAAAAATTCAACGCTGTGACCATTTACTGAGCATTTACTAGGCTCTATTCTGGGTATTTATATTATTTTAAATCCTCACAGCAATGCTATAAAATAATAGGAAATAGTACAATAAAAACCCAAGGTTGATGGCACTGAGTGTTAAACTCATTCACTTTTGAGTGATTCCAAAGCATGTTCTTCCCACTCCCTCCACTTAAAATAATGTCAAGAAAAGCAATGGTGAGAGGAGAAGGAAACCCACCACAGACTTCTAGTGTGGTAGAACTATAATCAAAACATAGACGTACAAGGCTCCAGTGCATAGGCTCTTAGTCATTATTTATACTACCAACAAGCAGTCCACTGGCTGCGAGGTCTATAAGAAAGAGGGCTAGACAGAGGCTGTGTACAGCCCTAAGAAAGACTGAAAGCACATTGCTGGCCAGGAAATACGTTAATAAAATAAAAAGAGCACTCTGACCTCTAGAGGCCATCAATCTGTCAAATTTCACAAACACAAACTCAAAAAAGTGAAGAAATAGAATTAATTGCCTTATAAGAAAACAAGAAATAAACCATCAAGCAGTAAGTTTGACCAGACTTATAAAGGAATTAATTCTCAGATCACGCACTAGGAGGAAGTTAGTTATGAAAGTCCAGGACTGTATTCTTAGAGTTCTTGCTACAGGCAGACAACAAGAGCTAGAATATTTATCTGGCTCAGTTAAGATTGGAAAAAGTTTATCCTGGCTTGACACAGAATACCCAAGTTCTTTCTGCACTTTTAAAAATGCAATAATAAAGTACTGCTTTGGAGCTATAATCAACTCTCAATTACCCTCAATAAGGGAAGCAGAACCACACTTATGATCTAGCCAATCAAATACATAGATTATTCTTAGTACTTGTCCCGGATCTCTTCACAGATTTTCACTGCGGAATATGCCCCTACTTTGAAAATGCTTTCCTTCTAGGTCCCATAATGCCATATTCTCTTGATTCTCCCCTTCTGTCTATAGTTGCTCCTTCTTCATCTTCCTGGCTGGTTGCTTTTATCTTTTATTTTTTTAAGGACATTCAGTACAGGCACTCTGTTCATTTCTCACTTCATGCTGGTGTCAGCCATGCTCATGGCACCAACACGTTTAAGTACCTGCGTCCCGTGTCGCATCTCCCTTCTCAGCCTTTTCTTATCCCAGATTACCACACTTTGCTGACCATTTCCATTTGTATTTCCTCCTAGTATGAACTCTAAAGTGCCTGAAAATATATATATATTTTTTATTTTCCCCTTAAAAATAGCTGACTTTCTAATTTCTCCCTTTCACTGAGTTAATACTTATTAAGTACTTGGAAAGGTGCCTGGGACCAGCAGTTAGCGTAATGGCTATGTCGCTGAACTCCCATGTAGTCAACCGCTGTTCGCGTCCGGACCCAGTGGCTTAAAACTCACGCTGGGCGTGTGTGCGTGCGTGCCCAAGATCCCGAGAGGAGAATGGAGGAGAAGGGATTGCGGCGTGGCCATCCCCCCTGGGGGGTGATTTCTCGCTTTCTGTCTCTCTGTCTCTCTCTGTCTGGCAAGCGCATGCGCCCTATAGCGAAAATCTCTCAAAAAAAAAAAAAAAAAAAGGTGCCTGACACTTAGTGGGCACTCAGTAAATGGTCTTAGTCCACTTTGCATTCTGTTATACCAGAAATACTGGGTGATTTTATAAAAAAGACAGAAATTTATTTACAAATTCGTGATTCTGTGCCTGAAAAGTCCAAAGTCCTAGACCTACAGCATGGTTCACAGAAGCACAGAGCATGTGGGAGGCATATGCAGAGAGAGAGAGGTCTTGACTGATCTCTCTTTGTAACAACCAGCTCTTGCAAGAACTAACCCATTCTTTTTTTTTTTTTGGAGAGATTTTTCACTATAGGGCGCGTGCGCTCTCCAGACAGACAGAGAGAGACAGAGAGATAGAAAGCGAGAAATCACCCCCCAGGGGGGATGGTCACGCCACAATCCCTTCTCCTCCATTCTCCTCTTGGGATCTTGGGCATGCACGCACACGCGCCCGGCGTGAGTTTTAAGCCACCGGGTCCGGGATGCGAACCACGGTCGACTACGTGGGAGTCCAGCGACATAGCCATTACGCTAACTGCTGGTTCCCTAACCCATTCTCATGAGAGCTGAAATTCACTGGGTCTCATGAGGCATCATTAATCTCTTCATAAGGCTGTCATTTCCATGATGTAATTACCATGAACTCATCACAGCCCACTAGGCCATACCCTGGGATACCATATAGGAATGAAGTTTTCACTTAGTGTCCTTACAATACTGAGAATACAATCAAGTCCCAACACACAAATTTCTGCGGGACAAATTCAAGCCATAGAAATTAACTAGGCTTGTTCCTTTCATCTTGAAACCTCCTAGGTGTCTCTGACATCTTTCTCTTAATTTCCCATGCCAAATCGATTACCACCCCCCCCCAAATTTTCTTTCTTTACAAAATACTTTTTGCATTTGCCCCTTTCTTCCTACTCCCATAACTTTCATCTTACATCAGGCCTTTATCATCTCACACCCAGATGCCTGCAACAGCCCCTTGTTGGGCCCTCTGCCTTATGTCATGTCTTCACCCTCATAAGACTTCTTGGTGTTATGTCACTAATTGCCAAAAATCTCCCCATGGCTGCACACTACCTGTAATGAAATCTACTCTCTGTCGAGGCCCTCTCCATGCAGGCCCCATCACCCTGTTAGAAGTTCTCTCATCTTGTCGATATAAACCTTGCTGAAACCAAGGACTTCTTTACCATTCTGTGAACATGACTTACATTTTTCTCTCTCTCTTCCATTTTCTCTCAATTTAGTATGCTCCAAATCTTGTTCATTCTTAAGGACTCACATCAAATTTTATCTTCTCTCCACACTTTTCTGACCATCCAAGACCTTTCTCTCTTCTTTCCTTCTGTCCTCTCCAGCCTCCAGTCCACGTTTCATCATTTCATTTATTATTCACCTGACCTGGTTTGTTCTTCCTTGTTATTTGACTTTTTAATGTGTCTCCATCTTATCTCCCATGGTAGACAATGTGCGGTTTAGAGGGAAGAATCAAACTTCATCCTTATATTATCCCTTGCAGAATCCAAATTAGTGCCTTGCTTGTGGTAAGTGGCCAATAGATAGCTATTGATTTGTTTTGAACTTTTGAAAGACTAGTCCTGTCTTAAAATCCTCCTTTATAGCTTTCTCACTTCCTATCTCACTCATGCCTTTTTCATGCCATACATACACCACACACACACATATATTATCCATCTATTGGGTCTTTGTAAAAGTCATGACACATTGTTGCATAGAAAATCATAGAAAAATACATCATGACTTTTGTGATGACTGAATATATCATACACAGATACACATAGACACATACACTCTTTTTGATCTCTCTCTTTCTCCCTTCCTCTCTCTCTCAAACACACACACAAATACACACACACACACACACACACACACACACGGCACTGAGTATTAATTTTCTATGGGGAAAGTCACTCCTCCAATTATTAATTTTTAAAAAGAATACATTCTAAAGAATATTTGTGTGTGTGTGTGTGTGTGTGTGTGTGTTTGCACACACAGAAAATCTTTTTTTTCTAAAAACAATGAGACAAAAGTGTGAGGCTGAATTCATTCTTGCAAGGCCTTTTTAAAGTTCCCCTTCTGGGCCAATAGGTGGCATGGTTGTTGGGGTGTTGGACTCCCACATGGCTGACAGTGGTTCAAGTCCTGGAACTGGCAACTTGATTTTTTACTTTTCCCCTCAATCTCTCTCTCTCTCTTTGTCTCTCTCTCTCTCTCTCTCTTTTTATGTCTCTCTCTGGGGAGCACATGTGCCCTATAGCAAATAAAAAGGTAATAATAATAATAATAAAATAATAAATAAATAAATAATTTTTTAAAAAAGAAAGTCCTCTTTTTAGTGTTTTCCCATTATATGTCCATAAAACCTTAGATCTGTCTTTGGGAATCATGTGACGTACTTAAATCTCTATCCTCTCCACTTAAAGAAAGCTTGTTTGTTTCTAAAATATTTTATTTCCTAAGAAAGAAAAATAAATAGAACTTCTTGACATTGGGGTTGCTGGCAATGATTTTTTTTTCTTCTTTACGAAATAGAATTCATTTTACTTATAACATTGAGGCGAGAAGGTCTTATAAAAAGAAACAAAGTAACCTACAAGAGAGAAATTTATTTATTTGTTTTCTAGTATTTTTCAATTTTTGAAAAACCTAAAAATATTTTTAGTGGAGAAGGGGACTAACTTTTTCTCCATCTTCACATGTTTCGGTGCACATAACTACTTTATTCCTCCCCGAGCCATTCCCATTCCTCACCCCTAGCAAAGTGAGGGTGACTAGTAGATATTTACACTGAGATCTTTTGTATATTTGGCCCAACTCTTGATAATTCAGGGTGTCAATATCTACAGAGCTGCCTGTGGGTCAATGCAAATAATACATGAAGTGAATATTTCATGGATGGAAAATTGTGGGTTGAGAATAGTTCAAATGTTCTCCTTTGCAGATAATGCGAGGACACGAAGAAGCAATCCAGGTGGAAATTGTAAAGGTATTGCTAATAAGTCTCTCTGATCCTCAGTAAAGATTTAATCCCTGTGAAAGCAGAGGGAAGTTAATTTGATTAACACTTGCCTGAATTCCCTCAAATTCTTGGGCATCCTAGCATAACCTAGAGGAACTTGGCATTTGAGTCAATTTCTCTCTTCTTTTCCAGTCACTACCAGGTTGCTTTGATTGTATGAAGTTAAAAACACATTCATATAATTGGGGGAAAGGTAGCAAAATAGCTTGAAGAAATGTAGTGCTTGATGTCTTCAATTACAAAGACGGTTGCGGTGGGTATATGAGAGATCGGAATGTGAGAGAACAAGCACACACTGGAGAGAAATGAAGAGATGGAGAGGAGATGAAACAGCATGCCGCATGCTGGATAACATTTCCATGGCAACCACATCACATGTACGGAGAACTGCCAAAATAAGTCAAGATCCAAGTAAGTAGGTGTTGGTGGAGAGAGAAGATAAGAGCTCAGCAATGGACAAAAACCACCTAGAGGAGATGAATTATCCTTGTGAATTTAACTCTTCTTCCTGTTTCTGTTTCTAACCACACCCAAAGCTCCAGTTGAAGTGAGAAAACATCTAATGTGTTACAGCTGCCAAATCCAAATCTCATCCAGGAAGGTCTCAGGATGGTAGGAATGAGGCTTAAAAAGCCCCCGATGGAAGCCATAAGAGAAAAAATTATGAGCAAGGTAAATAATTTCCCTATAGACACTAGCAGGCTTTCCCAACCTTTTTCAGCAATTTGCACAAAAGGAATATACTTGTTTTCACTTTCCAGGTGGCTTAGGGAGGGGAAGCAACATTGATGAAACCATTATTAGGCTTGTAAAGATGGGTACTATAAAGAGAGGTACCAAGTTCCTACACGAATGGTCTAGGCTGCCCTTCGGTGAAATCTATCTGTGTAACAGAGGAAGAATCCTATTCAGAAAATATATCAAGGACCAGTCTCGTAGCACAGTGGTTAAATGCTGTGTAGAGAAGACCGGATTCCACATGGCTAACTTGGGTTCAAATCCTGGCCCTAGCAGTAACATGCTGGATACCTGCGCGTGTGTCTGGGGTCCTGGTTGAATGGAAAATTGGGGAAAAATGATTGTAGTGTGACCAGCCCTGTTGGGGAGTGCTTTTTACCTTCTCATGTGTGTAAGTGCATAAAAGTAATTAAACTTCAAAAAGAAGAAAGAGGTGTATATCTTGAGACATCCCTGGAAAATCTAAGTGGGCTTGGAAGTATGTTTCCTGATACATTTATAATTACCCATCACATAAAACCTAAGCCAATATGTAAATAAATAAACATAACAAATAAATATTATATACATCAGCATATGATTTTATTTATATATATATATATATATATATATATATATATATATATATATATATATATATAAAATGTTGTTAGGAAAGTCATAACACATTTTTTCATAGAAAACCATGTCATGGGGACCAGCAGGTGGCTTGGACACTCCCACATGGCCAGCTACGGTTTGAGTCTCAGTCCTGGTGGCTTGCTTTCTCACTTTCTCTCTAAGTTTCTCTGTGTCTCTCTCTGCTCAAATTAAAATAAATGAATAAATAAACAAAATTAAAATAATTTGTTTTAAAAAAAGAGAACTATGTCATGACTTTCCCAATGACCTAATATTTATACAGTATATGTTATATTTTATAGTCTCTCATTCACTCCTTTTGATTGTCACATATAAAAACCATCAAGGTGTGGGATTTTCATGCCTTCCAACAGCACTCACAGAGAGCCCAAGGACAGAATGCTGTTCAGGGTTTCTCCTTACAGCTGTACATCCGAGACTGAGCTGCATCTCTCACACTCACCTGGTAAGCTTATTAAAAATATAGTGGGCTACAACCCAGAGAGGTTCAACATGCCTGAGACAGAGCTCAGGAGCATGCATGCTAAAGCTCTCTGCTGTGTAGAGAGGCATGGAAACCATCAAGGGAAGTACATGTCTTCCCTCCCCTTCCTCTGGGAATCCCCTACTTTCTGCCTTGCCACACAGGGGTGACGTCAGACCTTTCTCATCCCAGGAATGGCAAAAATATCAACTTTGTCAGAAAGTTGTCTCTGAGGCATGTAGTGAGCATAGTTAGGACTGAAGGTAAAGCAAACAGCCAGATTTTCAATGAGAAATAAACACATTCTTTGTCCACCTACCCACCCACAGAAATACTTCCCTGCCTCAAAAGCTTGCCAGAAAGAATTACAAGAGCCAAAGGAGCTCTTGATATCACTTATCTCAAAGCTCAGTTCTCTTGGCTTTTGATAACATCACCCTTATTCTGATTTTGATCTATACAACTGAACACTTGAAGGAATTCTCCTCGAGCTAATGAAATAACGTCCGCAAAAAAAAGTGAAATTCACTATGTGAGGATCAGACAAGAGCTGTGTCAGGTTATGAACAGACACTCAGGGAGTCCCATGATGTGTCGGGCCCTGTGGATATAGAGATAAGTAAGAAAGGTTCCTGTAACCCCAAGCACTTACTCCTTTATGGTATTCAGTGTTTGCCACTTGATGTAATCTTATGTTACAGACGAGGAAACTAAGGCTTGAAAAGGTGACTCGCTTTGTGAAAGTCTCCTAGCAGTACATGACAGACTGGAATTAGAGTCAAGGTCTGATCCCCAAATTAAATTTTTTTCATCCTACCACACTCTCTCTTTCCCACAATCAGCAATGTGCGTGTATCTGTGCGTACGTGCATGGGCACAAGCGTGTTATGTTTGTGTGTGTATCAGTATTGCTGACCACATGTCTACCCCTCCCTTCTATTTCAGTCCCCAGGTGAGCAACAGAACACATGGAATTATTATGGGGAAAAATGAACCCTTTCTTCTGAGAAGAGATGAGAAACTTGTCATATTTCTTTTTCTAGGGCTGGAGAAAGTGAAAAAAGGCTTTCCATGAGTGCAGTAAAGGATTACAAATTTCTTTCTTCCTTTTTTTTTCTTTTTTCCTGGTCTCCCTTTGCCTTTCCATCCATTCTTCCCCTTTCATAGGAACAGGACTTGAGGCTATGTATGTTCCTTCTTTAGAGGTGACTGAAGAATGAAGAGGACTTAAAGTGGTGTCAATGACACAAGGAGCTTGCTATTTTATGGAAAGCTGCAAAGGGATCCCTAAGGATTTTACATTGTTCAATTCACCAAGGAGAGAAGATAGACAAGAAGGAAGCCTTTACCAAGGAAATAAAAGCATCTATAGGGGGTTGTGCTTTTCATTTTTTCATCTGAGGGTATATCCTAACAGTCATGTAGAATACAGAACAGGAAACCATTTTACGAGGCCTGCATCATGTTCAGTTCCTGTCCCTGTCCTTCTCTGTCTTTCCAAACACTCGACCCTGTCATATCACAATACACAGGCCATTGCCATCTCTCTCAGGAACACAGCATAGCGATAAATGGTCGGATAAGACATGGCCGAGGAGAGGAAAAGTGGACTAAATAGTACAACAGTTTTATAAGGACGTGGGAGCACAGAAACTATGTGCCGAAGAACTTAAGAATTCACAAATGGGAGTTATTTTAGCTTGGTCTTTCTTTATTGTTTTTAAGAGATTTCTGCTACAGGGTGCATGCGCTCAATGGAGAGACAGACAAACAGAAAACAAGAAATCATTCCCCAGTGGGGAGGACCACGCCACAATCCCTTCTCCACCATTCTCCTCTCAGGATTCTAGGCATGCATGCACATGCGCCCAGCGTGAGTTTCAAGAGGCAGCATCCAGGATTCAAACTGCTATCGACTATGTAGGAGTTCCATGCCCTAACCGCTATGCCAACTGCTGGCCACTTAGCTTGATCTTAAAGAATAAGTAGTTTACCTGGCAAAGAAGAGAGGGATGGAGAGACCAGTGTGCATAACATGTGCAAAGGCAAGTCTGTGGGAATCATGAGGTTGTAGCTAGTTGAAGAAAAGCAAATAAGGAAGTTCGAGTGGGGAGAAGTTTCAGCAGGGTTTAAGGCTGAAAAGAGAGCTCGTGGCCATAGTGAAAGTCTTGAATGTGATGCTATCATGTATCCCTATATACCCCTATTTTAAAAATTCATGGAAAATGCCCATTGTGAAAAAACTATGCATGGATTTCAAGTTTTTTATGTACCCCCAAAATAACTTGTACTTTAATTCCATTTTCCGTTAACTTTTTGAAGTACTCTTGTAAGTATCCAAGAAAAGTTTTTGAACAGGACAGATAAGTGATCCAATTAATTTTTCTAATTAATTTTCTGTTGTTGTGAAGAAACATAATGCCGGCATAAAGACACGTTAAGGGAGTCATAGTCTAGATAACAGAAACAATGAGAATCTGAACCACATGAGTGGAAATGGTGATTGAATTCTGGAGGACTATCTAAAAGACTATTGTGAACAGAGCAGATGGATGTGGAATGTGAAATGCACTGGATTTAAATGCGTCGCTCTCTGTCATCACAGGGAGAAGCCTAGCTCTGATCTTTCCAGAGCACTATCGAGATATGGCACCTTGCATGTATGACCTTTCTTATCATATCTAAAGCCTCTTTAGGACTTCAAGGTCAGTGTCAATTGACTGGTTCTTATTAAAACTGGAAGAAGGAGAGGCAGGCTGGCAAGTCAAGAAGAGAAGGGAACTTGGAGCATTCATAAAAAAAAACAAGGGAGGTTGGGAGAGCATGCTGGCAGGAGTGCGGAGGATGACTGGTGCACGCAAGTGAACTTTTAGATATGGGATGAAACTTATTTAACTAGCTTGGGAGCCCTTCTGTCATCAGATCTGAGGATACTGATTCCTTCACCTTTTTGAGGTCCCTTTAGCTATTTACATTATTCTCGTTTAGGCCCTCTGAAAATCACTGACATCTTTTACATGGTAAGATGTAAGAGTGTCAGTTGGGGCAATGCCACATTCTGGGAGGCTGGCGCACATGGGAAGGTTCCCAGTTCACACTGGGAGACCTCCCTTTACACACAGGGGCTGGCTAATGTTGGGTGTGGATCACAGTGTTAAGGACCCTATCGGGACGCTTTTCTCTCTCAGTCTCTCTTTCTCTTTCCCTCAGAGAAGAAAGATGTAAGGTAAACTTTAAAAAAGATTATAAGATGAATAACTCAGCATATTTCTCTAAGAGACCTCCTCTAAGATTTTGGCATGCACAGATATCAGTGTGTGTAATTTGAAAGAGTGGCCCCAGGTGATTCTAGAATCTACCCCCAGCACACAGTCTCACCCCCACTGAAATCTTTAATACGAGCCTGACCTATGCTGAATGAGAGGAAAGACTGCACACCAACACATCAATTTGATACTTCAGTGACCTCATATGAACGCAGGCTCCCCCTCACTACAGCATCATATTACAGGACCATGTTAAGTCATGGCTCACCGCAGGTCTCAACTATATTGTGCAGTCCCCTTTCCCCTTCCCCTATTTTCCTGCAAGTCAGCTCTTCATGATCAGTGCTAATGGAAGACAGGGAGAGTACTCATACTCAAAATCAACAGATAACTCCAAACCTTATTATAGGCACAGGGTTCAAAATTCTCCCCCACTGAGCACTTTGCAGAGTTTCTATCATCAAGTAAAACTTAATAATGCGTTAGCCATTCTCATTGCTCCTCCACACCTGCTGGTGGAAGTCCTAACAAGCAACAAAATGACCAAAACCCAGCAGGAGGGGAAAGGGTAAGAAGCAAAAGACCTAGAAACTTCACAATGTGGTAATAAGTGCCTGAAGGATGGGCTCTTGGAGAATCTGGCCCTGGTTCATGAGGCTTATTTTTTCCCAAAATGCAATGAAGACAAATCATCAAGCAAGTTTGCTCCAAGATGTAAATTCCGAGTTGCCATGAATTACTCCCACAACTCAGGAGAAAGGCAAGAATGGGAAAAGCCTCAATTTTCACTTTTTAAATGTGCAAGCATAACCTTAAAATTCATCCAATTCAGGAAGCAGCTTGTCTCTAAATGTGATGAAAAAAAAAATAGAACAGTTTATTGAGTCTATCAGGGCTTCTGACACACTTACAGATGGTGCAATTAACATCTAGCTCAGTCCATATTCCTCCCTTTGTCTTCCTTGTCACCCAACTAGCTTTGGGCAACACTTGATTTCATCTCCCCTGCGTGAATCTTAACCATTGTAATCTCATCTGTGGTGCCTTAGTCACTAGAGAGGCACTTCATCTCCTTTGACAGTGACATTCTGAATGGAAGAATGGCCTGGCCTCAGTGGAGAGGCTCTACCCCATAGTCTTCATCCCCAAAGTTTTTCCAACACTGCATTTAGGGAGAATATACTCACCAATTGAATACAGTTTTTAAAGAGATCCAAAGTAAACCTGAAGGCTAATGTTAACCTCCATTGAATTTGTTCAGTGGGAGCAAAGAATGTGAGTTGATAGTTTCTATGCTTTCTTGTTCATTTAAAGTACTTCACATTTTAAAAAATGTTTCACTGTATGAACAAAAAAGACAGCTAACCCAACCCAACCCTACTGTTTCACCCTTTGAGAATATTGATCCTGAGAAGCCCATTTTGCTCTGCTATATAACATTGATTCCTATTGGAAACAAATCCTCCATAACTATTTTAACATATGACTCTGCAATACCAAAATAACAGATAAGATTTGCTTTTGCATTTCACATGTAGGATGATAAACAGACCTAACCTACTCTTCATTAGGCTGGTAGCATTCTTAAATGACAAGATGGAATATTAATCAGATGGAACCACCATTGCACAGAACAGCACTATCTCTTCTGGCTTCAGTGTTCAGCTGGGGGTTACCTCCCCACATCATTTTTGGGCTTTGCTCCATGGTTTATGAAGCAATGCATCTGTCACACATTCTGCTGAGGGATACATGTGTGTGTCATTCTCTACTGATGCAACACAACTGGGGGGAACTAATAATTTTATATTTAGGAATGTCTGCAAATCCCAATAAATCCCTGCCTTGTGGAAATAATAAGTCCCCACATCAGAGAGTCCTTATAGAAAAGCAAGATGGCAGGAAATATCTTGAAATTTTCCTTTTGTGGAGTCATGCAAATATTATTAGTTCAAGTTACTTTAACAATAGGATTTTAATTTTATTTACTATAACATCTTTCTGTGTAAAGTAAGTGTATTTACATTTTTAAAGCATGGGAGTAAATATTTCAAAATATAATGCTATTATTTCTTCACATGACAAAAATCTGTTTATTGTTCTTGGAAATATCCAAATGTTTCTACAATATACATCCATTATTTTGGTACACTAAGATAATATCTTTTAAAAAACAAACAAGACCCACTTTAATTATCTGCAAAAAAAAATACATGGCAAATAAAAATTATTATTGTAATATTTAGAAACTTGAGAAAATGACAATCCTTAAAAATATCTAAAAAAGCAGAATGAAAAAAATTGAGCACACACCATGATGTCAATAACGTTTGCATAAAGTCAAAGGTTACAATAAAATTGAAAAACCTGTGTTAGGGTGATGGGGATATAAGTGAACTTTCTGTTGACCTAATTGTCTATTGCTGCTATTTATATATATAACTAGATCTACCCATCTATCTATCTATCTATCTCTGGAAACAGAATCAGTATCATGGTTTTTTTCAGTTGGTTTAATAAGAGAGTAGGAATGAATGCCTCCGGAACTGAAGATGAGCTGTCTCTGAGAAATAAACTAGTCCTAAATATTCACAAGGCCATCATAATTCAACCAAAGTCATAATTTTTGTCAAAGTTCTATTTAAATAGCCATTGGCTTCTCACTAACATTTTAAAAATTTTATTTAATTAATATTTATCAAGCAAGTATTATGTATGAGGCACTGGGGAGTTGACAGGCAAATGAAATGAAGACACTTGCCATCACAGGATTCTTGGTCCATTGACATCTAAGTTCATCTCTCTTCCTGCAACAGTAATGCCAGCTCTAATGGAAGTAAGTACAACTGCATATCCAGGCCACGTCACAATGGAAAAAGTTCAGTTTGGATGGCAAAGGCTGGCCTACCACCAGAAGCCGGGACTGCAAAGCTGAAATGCATGTGGATCTACTGTCACCAGTTCCTGAGGCTTCCTTTAAGCACAGCACTCAAACATCCAGGCAAGAACTCCAGCCATACCCCTGAACACAACTTCAGTTCAACTCTTTTGGATGAAAGACAAATGCAAAGCAAAGCTGAGGTTTGGAGGATCTGTGAGAAGATTCTTGAAGATCTATTGAAAAATTCATATGCAACTCCTCTATCAAGAAAGTTGAATCTTTGTTATACAAATCAGTACTGGTCAATTCAAACTCTATGAAGGCTTTTTTTTTTTTTCTTTTCATTTGGATAATCTCAGCAATAACAGAACTTCAGCACTTTGCCAACAAATAATCACATTAATTTAGATTTGTACGATGAGTGATTTTTAATTCACGATCTCTTTCATGTATATAATAGTTCTTCCACTATCATTCTCAGAAAGTATTTCCCATAGGACCTTAGCCTGATTCCCTCCTTGGCTACTCCAGCATAACCAGAGTAACAGTATTAGAATTGTTAAATATCTATAATTTTACTAGTTCAAAATCTGTTTACTAGGATCACTCCCTTGAAGACAGAATCTCAAAGTAGTAATTAAAAAATAAAAATTATTGCCAGAGGGCATATGCACTTGACAGAGAAAGAGAGAAAAAGCACCCCCCCCCCCCCGTCCTATACCACAGAAAGAGAAGAGAGAGAGAGAGAAAGCACCTCTCCCCAACCCCACAGTAGGTCATGGTCACACTGTAATCCGTTCTCCATTCCTCCATCCCATTGGGATTTTTGGGTATAGAAGCACATGTACCCAAGATATTTTTCAGGCTTCCAGAGCCAGTACTTGAACCTCAGTTGGCCAAGTGGAATCCACGTCTATCCACTGATAGACTCAATGCACAGCACTTAACCACTGAGCTACTGGGCCAGTCTGGCATTTCCTTTTTAGTTGATTACCTTATGTGCTGCCTAGATCCAAGGAGCACTTCATAATAGAACAAAACAGCCGGAACATGCACATGGTGTCTGCTTGCTCAGAGATCTATTTATTTCCTGGTTCACCCTTATGCTTTTGCCTTCAGTGGATCAGGGGATGTGTTTGTAGCAGGGATAGATGAAAATACATAGGATTGAAACTGTCATAAGTGGCTATAAACTAAATGAAGGCTCACAGCTGTTCAATGAGCATTATGATTTGAACACAGGAATAGATCCCATTAATCTGCCCTCCATGGGGGTCTATACACAATTAGCATAGCTATATCCACCCCGGGAGGCAGCTTCTTATAAGCAGGGGTTCAGTTCACTTGCAAAAATCCCATGAAAAGGGGCTCCCCAAGAATTAAAAGATGGTGTTCCTGGGCTCTCCCTTTATTTTTTTTTTCCAGAATTATTCTTATTTAACTTTATTTATTTATTTTAATTTCACCATAAAGAGACAGAGCAAGCAAGAGAGAGAGAGACAGACAGACAGACAGTGAGAAAGCAAGCCACCAGGTCTGGGTCTCGAACCACAGTCGGCCATGTGGGAGTCCAACACCCTTACCCACCATGCCACCTGCTGGCCAGGGCTCTCCTAAATATAGAGGATCACAGGTCAGCATTAAAAGTTTGAAGTTCAGCTTCTGAATTCCTATTTCCTTCCTTTCTAGTCTATCATACCCTGGGCTCCCAGTCTTTCTCTTTCCTTAATTTGATGCCCTCAAAGTTTGTACAGTTTTACGCCATTCAAAGTTCCCAGATTCAGAGCACTTTCAGTTATATTTTATAAGATATTCCAGACTGATCACTTGTTCTTTCTTCTCACAGTGTGTGTTTATATGCTTATCAAAACTCCTGTTTCCTAGAGCTGAGGTCTCACCCAGACCAGGGGTAAAGCAGTCTATGCATTACTAATTCATTCATTGCTGACAAGTGTTCAGGAAGGGCACTGCACAAACTTAGGAGGGTTAGCATAACATGAACATAGTCCATGGTGTTTTTTATTATGTCAATTTCCTAGCATACATCAATAACAGATTTTGAGGAGCAAACTCATTTTTCTAATTTGTACAAAGGTGCCATTTGCGCTAAAATATTCTGTGAATCACTGATGAGTTTTTGTGCTCCCAGGGATATTTGTTTATTATTCCAAATAAATTTTGAATTGGACAGAACTTTTAGGAAGAGAGTTTTGTGCAATGGTGGGCTTTTATTTAAGTGATCCTCCTCCCATTGAGAGAAGGAGGGAGAAAGATAGGACAATCGGCCTTTAAACCCCTCCTTTCTTTGGATGTATTAGTAAACCTCTTCCTCGTATCCATGTTACTCCTGAAATACTGCTGTTCTCTCAGTTTTATGCTTTTTATTATTCATATACTACATGTTTATTGTAGCAAACCAGAAAATGCAATTAAGAAAAATAATTTCACTTTCTAGCAATAAACACATTATTATTCTAGCAATGTTCTCAAATGTTTTCCAAGTATACGTATAAAGATGTAAATGCAATAAAAATCTGTATCATATTACATACAAGTGCTCTAACCTTTTATTTTCACTCAGTAATTAATCTCTGTCTACACAGACACAAACGCATACACAGAAGACTATGTAACGTGATATCTTTAAAAACTCACAATTCATTGAGTGATTAGCCAACATTTAATCGTTGTCCTGTTTGTGGATATTTAAGATTTTCAATATACAAAACGGGAGAGTCAGCCTCATCTGCCTATCTTTGTGCAGGTAACCTTTTATTTATTTTAAGGTTGACCACGAGATCCTTTTAACTTCAATACATTTACTCCCACTGCTTCTTTCCACACAGGGAGCACAAAGACACACACATACAAAGAGCATGGACACATCTGTAACTGTGTACATACCCACTCATTGTCACTTTCATTCACAACTACATTCATATTCAAACTCAAACTCATCCACAAATCCACCCAATACAGATTCTGCATATATCCATATATCCACTTGTCTCTGTCATCAAAGGAGAGGAAGAGGCTGGCATGAGGTTGGGGCGGGGGGTGAACCTGGGAGCAGGGTAGGGGTTCGTCTAAAGCAGGCAGAGATTTTTCAACAAGATCAGAAAGCAACCATGGGGGCACAAGAGTGGTATCTCCAGTTGTGGGAGCAGAAGAAGGTATCAAAGCTCTGAATTAGGAACCGTGTGACCCTGAGATTGGGAGACTGAACGTGATGTTGACACCACCAGGGTGTGATGCATGAGGACGAAGGGGAGCCACACAGAGTTGACGCTGTGGCTGAGAGGAATGCCTCGGAGCCGTGTCAGAGGAGAACAGAACCTTGAAAAAGACAAGTAAAAGAATAGGGAACATGGACACAGGCTGATGAGCAGAGGAATTTGATGCCTGTGAAAAGCACAGCTCCACTGGCTGACCCCTACTTATGCAGTTTATTCAGTTTCTCCCCATGATTGGAATCAAATCCTGACACAACCAACAATTTCTCTTACTCTGCATTCACTCATTTTCAGAAACATGACGAAATCACACCTGCAGCATTGCAGCCTTTGGTCACCGCACCATTCCCTAGTGCCACCCTACTCCCTGAGGCATCCTCATATCACCTCTAATGAATCCCATCCCTCCAAATCCTATTGGTACCATCTCCAAGTGACACCTTCTCTACCACTCAGATCCAGCCCTCCATGTATTCCCAGAGATTTCTTCTCCCTTGGCTGTATCTCCATTAAATATTGATGAAACAAAATATGCCTCATAGACTTGTGAGGGTTAAATAAGATCATATGGGTAAAAGGACTTTTAGATCCTTTGCCTGAGATATTGTGAAAGCTCACAAATTTTAACCATTATTACAATCATCTTCTCATTTATAAATAAACATTTCTCACTGATAACTTTCATTCCTCTTCTCTTACCTAGCTGCAAATTTTTTCTTTTTCTTTTTTTTTTTTTTTGGAGAGGTTTTCGCTATAGGGTGCGTGCGCTCGCCAGACAGACAGAGAGAGAGACAGAGACAGAAGGGGAGAAATCACCCCCCAGGGGGGATGGTCATGCCACAATCCCTTCTCCTCCACTCTCCTCTCGGGATCTTGGGCATGCACACACACGCGCCCGGTGTGAGTTTTAAGCCACCGGGTCCGTGACACGAACCGCAGTCGACTACATGGGAGTCCAGTGACATAGCCACTATGCTAACTGCTGGTCCCCCCTAGCCGCAAATTTTGAGAAGCCAAATTCCTTCTGCCTGAAAAATCAATGCCAAATGATATCAGTAGAATATCCCCTCAACTTACGCTTTCATAGAAAATTCTTTCTCCAATTTTTAGATGCCCTAAGATGTCATCACATAAGTGTACCTCAATTTGATAATCCTTCCCATTCTTTTCCCTTCCCTAATATAACATGTTATGTATACTCATCTCTCTACACCCACAGTATCTAGCACGTGCTTTATAAATAGGAAGTATTTAACTAATGTTAAATTTGACCCCCTTGCTCACTTACCTTAGTTTATCCCCATTACCTCTTGTTTTCTTAACCTCTCCATTAATCACAAACCATTTTATGAGGAAATAAATATAACACACTATCCTATTTGAAGTAATTACCACATCTATTATTTCAAAGTCTTTCAACAAGGTACTCTAAAATACATTGGAAGAAATAATCCCAAATTGGTTAGATAAGAAAGAAATGGACAATACAAGACATAGTCTTGTCTTCTTCAGATTTATAATTTAAAAGAAATTTCATTGCAGAAAAGCATACAGCTATATTCACAAGGACTCTCAAGGTATTCCAGACTGAAAATGTCTATTATAACATAAATAAATGTTAAAAAAATCCATTGTATCACTAATGGTCCCATCTAATAACCTGGTCCTAATACCATTCATTTTTTTTTTCACCAAAAATGGTCCATGAGCATCTTCACATTGAAGATCACCAATCAAATCTATAAAACACTTACTTTGCATTGCATCTGAATTTTTATTCATTCACTATATTACTGTTTTCAAATAATGGAGAAAGACTCAAGAGTTCAGAGAACTTTAATAAATATGATCGGGGCCAGCAGGTGGCGTAGTACTTAAGGCACTGGACTCCCACATGGCCGATCATGGTTCAAGTCCTGGACCCAGTAGCTTGAAACTCATGGTGGGCACGTGTGCATGTGCACCCAAAATCATCCAGGGAGTAGAATAAAGGAGAAGGGATTACTGCAAATCATTTCTTTGGGATGTGTGCGGGGGGGGGGGGGGGGGGGGGGGGTGTTTCTCACTTTCCCTCTCATTTTCTCCTTCTCCGTCTTTCTCTTTTAAGTGCATGTGCCCTATGGCAAAAATGTAAAATAAAATAAAGACTAAAGATAAGAATTTTTAAAAATAAATATGATTAAAATAATCAAAATAAACCCTATGATACATAGTGCTTACCTGGAGTTGTTCAGTCTAGATAGGAGGAACAGAAAGGTGATGCGACTTTGTCTTCCAGTTCATGAAGGGTGGCTACTAGCAATGTAGTAATCATTTGCAGTCCATGCCCAAAGTGGACAACACAGAGCAAATAGATTTAATCACATCAAGAAAGATTTCAATTAGACATAAGGAAGAACCTCCCCACTAATTAATTGCTAGAATAAACTGCTTGAGGGAGGTTATCATTCTCCATTCTTCCTGGAGTCAACAAACAGCTCTCCATCTTGATGGGCTGAGGCAATCATCTACCTATAGGCACAACGACATTTACAGGTCCCTTCCAACTCTTCGATTTGATGACTCTCTCATAGTGTTTACTGGCTTCTCATTGATTACAAAAATATATTAGAACTGGCAAAAGGCTGAGGATAAATAAGACTGAGGGAAAGCAGGGATTAGTGGCAGAATTAAGTACTAAATAGACACTAGATGTGATATCCTCTAGTATGATCATATTCTAGCTCCAGCAAGATCAAAAGAAAAATGTATAAACTCATACTTTCCCAGTGGGAGACTAAATGTTTAGAAATGAAATAAAGTTTCTTCCAAAGGCTTAAGTAAAACTCAATCAGCAGAGAAAATAAAAAGGTCAAAGTAGACTTGCTATTTAATCATATTTTCTAGTACACCAACATGCCACCCACAGACCTAAAGTCCCTGCTTTATGTTCTTTTGCTGTGTAGATACCAGTCTCACATTTCTTCCTCTAGCCCATTTAGAATTCCCAGTGTACATGTATGTCTCCATTCCAAAGGGTTATATACAGAGATAATGATACTCGTAAAGATACCTATCTGCTGTGCATTTATATAATTTCCAAGCTATTGATATTCTTTTCCCACAGTCTACAGAATGTTGTGGGAGTCTTAAGAAAAGTTAAATGAGTTTGTTTCATTGCACAATTGACTCAAAGCAGTCAAGGCATATTTGTTGAATGCTTACCAGATCTCTTGCATTGGTATGCAGTGTCATAAAGCCTAAAATTTTCATCTAGCACCTGTTTGGTGCCGAACATAGGATAAGTAGAGAATATGAGGATGTATGAAACATGGTTACTTAGTGGACAATACAATTGAAAAAACAATGGACTAAGTTAGATTTTTAAAAGTGCTACTGGGATATTTCTATTCAACGTCTGAAAAGAAAAAGTGAATGAGATAAAGCTCTTTGGTTGAGAAAAAATGCCAAAAATTTGTAACAGGTTAAATATTAGCCAGGTTACTAGGCCATAGCACATGAGAAAAGCAGGCCTCTAGATTTCTTACAGAGCTCTGGTAGAAGTTGCTTGGGTGTGGTCCCAAGCTTAATTTCCGAGAAAGGTTAGAAGTCCAGTGTGTTTTGATCTGTAGGCACCAAGGAAGTGGTAGGCTTTATGTAATGGGAATATTGTAGAGGTGGTTATGACTCAAAATGCACAGCACCATGACAAACAGCCTAGCTATACTGAACCAAAAGGTCAATGGCAGCAACATTAATAAGGTTGCCAATTTACCACTGTCCGTTAGGATTGGTTTGGGAATTGAACTGTAAAATGTAAGCTTTTCTTTGACAGGCTGAGGAATGAGAAGTGCCTATTCTCCACACTTCCTATATTCTGCCACACCGAAATCAGGTTGTGGTGGGGTGGAGAGCCAGTGGCACAGAATTAAAATGCAATGCTCAGTGAGGCGATCCTCATGGGAAGATTCCTGGTTCCAGTATGGAGACCTCCTTTGAGTAACCCAGGTACACATTTGTCTGATTTGGTGTTTCCTAAAGGGCAGGAGTAGACCACGGCATTAGGATCATACTGGGGTCAATGCTCTCTCTTTTCTTTCTCATACTCATTCTTGCTCAGGAGAAAATAAGCTTAAAACAAAACAAAACAAAAACAGCCTGGAGAAATAGGCATTGTTATTCCCATTCCACAGAAAGAACTGCTTTTAACTTGGAGGAGATTAAGAAAAGCTAGCTATGAAGCTTGTCTAACTTCAAAGCCCGTGGTCTTCTCTTTTTCTATTTGAAGATCATTTTCTTAAATAGAAAAGATGGAATGAAAATAGGAGTGGACTGTCCTCTTTCATCTGTCATTTGTTTATATAAAACCAAATGCTCCATGAACTGAGCCTATTCTTTGGTTATTCTTGATCTACATGTAAAAAGTTATCTTTATTATCTCTACATTTGAAGAGGCATGGAGGGAAGATATTAAATTTACATTATTTGAGTATATACTATGTGCTACTTATTTTATTTCTTCTTGTGCAATAGCTATTTTCTCATTACATAAAAGAAAAAGCTGATCCATACACAGAGGGGTTAATCAGCCTGTTCAAGGTCACAGCTATTTGGCATTCTAATTTCTTCCTTCAGTACTGCTCAGTGTACACTAGTGTATTCTTTCTTGCTTATTATCTTCTTTCACATTCATTCAGAAATGTTCACTGAAGACTTCTGATTATAATTTAGTTCCAGACTCTGTTCTGGGTACTTGGGATACATAGAACAAATATCCTCTCCCTTGTGAAGTTTAAATTTCAGTAGTGGCAACCAGACCATAAATGATAAACCTAAGTAAATAAACAAATAAGTGGATTTTTCTTTTATCTTGTGAGCATGTGCTTTCAAAAGCCAGACCTACTGGTTCTGGTCCTAGATAAGATGTACTAAACACATGTCATGTTCTCTTTCCCTCTAAACACAATTATAAAACCTGGATTACAAATAATTTGAGTTCTCTGAAAATCAAATGACAACATACAGTTTGGGAAGAACGTCAGAATTCAAAGTATCACCAAACTAGTGGTTTTAGACAAGGCTTGGATCCTATAATAATCAAAATATCCAGCATACAATCCCAAATCACTCATCATACAAACCATGAAATCTCAACTTGTATGGAAAGACAATCAGCAGACACCAACAGTGTGATGACACAGATATTGGAATTATCTGACAAAGACTTTAAAGCAGCTATTATAAAAGTACTCAGATGAGCTGGAATGTACAAGCTTGAAAACAAAAGCTAAAATAGAAAGCATCAGCAAAAACATAGAAGAGATAAAGAAGAACCAAATGGACACTTTGGAACTGAAACAATATAATATCCAAAATACAAAATAGTCTTTGGATGGCTCAGGGGCCAGAATGTTGGTGATGGAAGAGTCAGCAAATTGACAAGATGAGCAGTACCTCTTCCTTGGATCTCTAAGTATCACAGCAGATTCATGTGACACCACAACGAGGCAGCTGAGAACAACAACCCTGGTTCTAGAAATAACAGCTGTTCTTATGGTACTATTTCTCAGTATTTCCTTTTTTACTTTCAATCCTCCATTCCCTATATTATATTTCCTTTTGATAAAATGTCATAACATTGTTGGTAGGAATATAAAATGATAATAACCACTTTGAAAAATGGTTTGGTCATATCTTAAAAAGTTAAACATCTATCTAGTGTATGGTCGAGAATTCTACTCCTGAGTATTTATCCTAAAGAAATACAAACATGCCACAAAAGGATGTTAATGAAAATGTCTGGAGCCCTTTTGTTGAGGATAGCCCCAAAACAACCCAAGTGTCCATCAGTACAGAACAACAAATTGGGGCCAGTCAGTGGGGTAGTGGCTAAGAAAGCTGAATCCCAACCAGCCAACTGTGTGGCTCAAGTCCCAGACTTGTTAGCTTGAAAAACATACTGTGTGTGTGTGTGTGTGTGTGTGTGTGTGTGTGTGTGTGTATGTGTGCGTGTGTGCCCAAAATCCCAAGAGGGAGAGAGGGAGGAGAAGGGATTGTGGCACAGCTATGTCTTCTGGAGGGTGCTTCCTCATTTTCCCTCTTTCTCTTTCACTGTCTCTCTGTAGTGAGTGCATATACTCTCTAATGGGACAAAAAGAGAGAGAGAGAAGAGAGGAGAGGAAAGGAAAAGGAAAGATAGAAGAAAAAAGAAAAGAAAAGAAAAGAAAAGAAAAGAAAAGAAAAGAAAAGAAAAGAAAAGAAAGAAAAAAAGCCAATTCTGGCATATTTATGCAATAGAATATTAGCTTTAAAAAAGAAACATACTATTGATAAGTGAAACAACAAGAATGACTTTCAAAACATTAAGTTGTAACAAAGTCAGAATCAAAACAGTATATATTAGGTTGTTGGAAAGTCATGGCTTGATTTTCTATGCAAAAATGTGTCATGACTTTCCCGACATCCCAACACTTTATTACCACACTTACATGAATTTCTAAAAGAGGCAAAGTTTATTTATGGGGAAAAAAATCAAACCAGTGTGTTTGTGTGTATTTGGAAAGAGGAAGTAGAAACTGACTGGAAAAGGGCATGAGACAACATTTGGTGATAAAAAGAAGCCATATCTTCATAGAGAGGTGGGTTACCCATGAAGCCATCTGTCAAAACTTCCTAAATAGTTATCGAAGATAGAGGTTGAAATACCTACTGTGCTTTGTTTTCAACAGAATTTCATCTTTAAAGAATGTTTTAGAACCTCTGGTCATCAGGAAAAGCCATATTTTTTAACGGCTTTTGAAATATATTTTGCCATCGAATACAAGACATACATTATCTTTTCTTTTCCTTTCTTTCTTTCTTTCTTTCTTTCTTTCTTTCTTTCTTTCTTTCTTTCTTTCTTTCTTTCTTTGGTTATAGGGCATTAGGGCATGTGCCTTCACTGGAGAGACACAGAGAGAAAAAGAGAGAGAGGGAAAGTAAGAAATCACCCTCCAGGGTGGATGACCATGCTGCAATCCCTTCTCCTCCATTCTCCTCTTGGGATTTTGAGCACACATACACAGAGATCCAGCTACCCTAAGCACCATGTCACCTGCCTGACTGTAAGACATATGTTTTCGAACTTCAGAACTATCTCCCAGGATTCCAGTCATCTTGACATCTTCTGGTGTTTCATTTCTGTTCAAAATAGGCTACAGTGTAAATATTTCTTAATTTAAATGTATTTCCTTTCAATAAATATTACTGAACATAACTGTGTGCAAGGCGAAGTGCTAAATGATACACGGGATCCAAGATAAATTAGCATAGATAAATAGGCCCTCTCTTTAATGTGCTTACCATCTAGAATAAGATATGAAACAACTAAAACACAGGTGGAATATAAGTAAATTTGAAGAGTATAACACAGTCAACAAGATGTGAAACATTTATAGTAAATTTGAGAAATGTTAGATACTTCTTTTTACATCCTTGGTTGGAAGCCATTCTAAATTAATAACATGACTTTTTTTTTTAACTCCCACTCCCAGTTACTTGTATGCTCCTAGCAAACATAATTAGCATACATTAACGATGTCATTCCACTAAATCTCTACTCCTAATAGTCCTAACAATTTGAGGAAGTAATCTTCAAAGAACAATGACCTTAGTGGCTTAAACTTCAGTATCTCCAAGAGGTCCCGTCTTACACAAGGCAGAAGCAGTATGATTTCTCTCTAAAGAGGCAACAACTTCCTTCTCAGAAAGTCATAGAATCTAATTACCCTCAAAAATATCTAAGCAGAAATCATTATCCATATTCTTCCAGTGAAAGATAGCATTGAAATACTTATTCCCTCAGAATGAGCTATCCATGTTTGTAAGATATTCTGAAAAGAACAAGAAGTCACATGTATCAATCAATACTTCATTACACATGTAAACAAAAATTCTTCAAGTGAGCGACTGAATCTGGTTGTAGTTTTTAATTTTTTTCTTTCTATCAGTGTTGCCCATGCTTAAGAAAGCAAAGTATGAGGGCCGGCAGGTGGCTTGATAGTTAAAGACAATGGACTTCCACATGACTGACCATGGTTCGAGTCTTGGGCCTGGCACCATTCTCTCTCTCTCTCTCTCTCTCTCTCTCTCTCTCTCTCTCTGTCTGTCTCTTTCCCTGGTCAAATTAAAACAAATAATAAATAAAGTTAAATAAAGTAATTCTTTTTTTTGGAGGATCTATTGCTGAGTGAAGTAAGCCAAGATATGAAAGAAAGATATTGTATGTATCCACTTAATATATACCGACTATCCGCACTCTATGGTAGAGATAGAAATACTGGAGGACATAAAAGCAGTAAAAGTAGTTAACGAGGATAAGACAGCATGGAATGGGGCGGGAGAAGAGAAGAGTATATAGAGAGAGATAGCAAGAGAATAAATAGAGGCATGACATTAGTGGGACACAGATATGGTTATGACTGGTTGATGACGACATGCATAGTATTCTCAACTGGATTGGTCTGAGAAGTATTTCATGTTGGGTAAAGTCTTTTTATAAGCAAAATGAGAAGTAGTGATTGACTGTTTAAGAAAATAATTGGAATAATAATAATGACGATGATCGGGAAAAATAATGAAAAGCTATTGGATGATGAAGTGGGGATTTTAATGTCTCCGAGTTGACTGATATGCATGGTATTCCTTCTGGAAAAAGAAATGTAATACACTGTAATGCTATATGTGATTCAATGTAATATAAACAAGATTATGATAATAATAAAAAATTTAAAAAAGTAATAATCTGCCCAGAAAAAAAAAGTAATTCTTTTTTTTAAAAAAAGAAAGCATGTGGGACCAGCAGTTAGCGTAATGGCTATGTCGCTGGACTCCCACGTAGTCAACCACGGTTCGCGTCCCAGACCCAGTGGCTTAAAACTCGCGTTGGGCGCATGTGCGTGTATGCCCAAGATCCTGAGAGGAGAACGGAGGAGAAGGGATTGTGGCATGGCCATCCCCCCTGGGGGGTGATTTCTCGCTTTCCGTCTCTCTGTATCTCTCTGTCTGTCTGGCGAGCACACGTGCCCTATAGCAAAAACTTCTCCAAAAAAAAAAAGAAAAAGAAAGCATGGAAAGGATGAGGCAAAGGTTGGGGTATAAAGCTTATATATTTAGAAATCTGATTTACTACAATTTTTCTTTTTCTGAACAAAAGGTTGCCATCATTACCAATCAAATGGAGCTGTTAGACTGCCTGGCTGAAGAAGAATATGGAGTGTTTAAGATGCTCAGTGCTTTGTAAGGATTTTCCCCCCATCACGCCCTTTCTCTTAAGCGCTATTGCTTCTTTGTGGTCTAAAGGGTATGTAATTTTCAGTTTCTGTGGAGCTTTGGAAAGGTGGATACTGTTGCTAGTTCTATATTCCAAAAGTGAGATCCCCAAAACTCCAAGTCAGATATTAAAGATTTCTAAAAATGGACCTTATATCACTCAATTAAAGTGTGTTTCTCAGGAAGTGGGCGGGAATAAGAGTCTCTCCTTTCTGTCCTCCCTCCCCAACACATCACTGCTGACAGATTGGAGATGTCAGCTTGTCAAGTCTCATTGGGTGCTACCTGATGTAAGTCCACACTGAGGCAGTAAAAATCTGTTTGCAGTCAGCTCTTTTAATAAGTCCCGGCAAACAGGAGGAAAACAGATCTATTCAGTGAGATGCTTCCTCTGATATGGTGGGGAAAAAAATAATCCATGACAGAGGCTTGATATGGAGGAGATTTTTAAACAAGAACAGTCCTTTCTTTGGAGAAACTAGAGAAAAATTGTTTCCCTAGGGATTTGGGGATTCTAAGAAATGTTAACTGCCTATGATTATCATTTAAAGCTGACCCACAAGCCAACCTCTTTGAAAAGGAGGTCATGTATCTCAGTAAAATGCCCCCATTCTATGGAGTCCTGCCGAGTCTGAAGCATTCTATAGGTTCTGGGCTCTGAGGACTAATACTGATGCTACCTCTTAACCTCAAGCCCAAAGGGAAAATTCTGGGAGGTTACCCAGGGCCTTCCACTTACTCTAAAAAGAATAAGAAAGACAGAAGACCAAAGGTTCTGAGAATATGTTTTATAACAATAAGCACTTAATTCTTTCGAGAACCAAAGTAAAGAGCTCCCCATTCGTTTCAGAATTCTAATAATATGTTTCTATGCACTGTCACCACATTAGTAAGATTAAATTAGGTGCCAAGTTCTTGAAAACAGAGGTCCACTCTTTTCAGTAAAATATTACATCTCAGTGCCTAGCGGATTGCTGAAATATTATGGTATGGATCATATGGTGCTAAATATTGATGGATGATGGTGGTCATGGTGGTCATGATGATGACAGCAATGAAGAATTCAATGATGTCCACTAACAAGGCTAAGCCAGTTTTTTTAAAAAATGACCTGACAGGATGAAATATTCTGAGAATAATTATTATGTATGTATTCATTCATTCACTTTTCTGAAACCTCTCACTTATCATCTTCCATGTCATACTCGCTTCTCCTAGAATAGTGCGGATATGTCATAAAGTGGAGTCCAGGAGTCTGGCTAGCATCATTCAAGTTAAACAGCCTATGCCATTAGACCAGTAAGTATTTTTTCTTTCTGGTGGAAATTAATAAAATAATAACTGCTAGGGCCATTTCTACAGCACACTGGTTAAGCACAGTGCATCGAGACCCAGATCCCATATAGTAGACTACTGTGATTTGACTCTCAGTCCTAGTGACTTGAAAAACACACCGTGTGTGTGTGTGTGTGTGTGTGTGTGTGTCTGTGTGCACCTCAAATCCCAATGAGATGGAGAAATAGGAAAAAAAAGGTTGTGGCGGGACCAGCAGGTGGCATGGTGGTTAAGGCGCTGGACACTCCCACATGGCTGACCACAGTTCAAGTCCTGGACCTGGTGGCTTGCTTTCTCACTTTCCTCTCTCTCTCTCTCTCTCTCTCTCTCTCTCTCTCTCTCTCTCTCTCTCTGTGTCTCTCTCTGGTCAAATTAAAATGAAGGAATGGATGAATGAATAAATAAATAAATCTTAAAAAAAAAAAGGTTGTGGCGTGAACATACCTCATTGGGGGAGTGCTCTCTCTTTCTCTCTTTCTTTCTCTCTCTTTCTCTGGTGAGCACACATGCCCTGTGGCAACTGAAGAAAAATAAATTTTAAAACTAAAATAATAACTGCTACAGATCTTAATAACATAAGGCTTTGTATGAATAGTCTGGAACAAAAGGTTAAAGTATTGTCTCTGTTCCTAGCCCCCAAAACAAGTAACTATAATAAACACTTGGTAAATGTTTTGAGTGAATGAATTCATGATGGCATAAATGAATAAATAAATACACAAATGAGCAACTGAGTAAATAAATGGCTTCCTGAACTATATTTCTCTACTTGTTATATACAGTTCTTGGTTGTACAGGTAAAAATCTTAAGAAATTTGAGGTTTATGTTTTTCTAAAATGATCTCAGGGAACCTGAACTCTGATCTTTTCAAATGAGCTATTCAAGATTACATGAGCTCCAGAAACATGTTACAAAGTGTCCCCTTAACGACAAAACAAAATAAACGGGTTGTGATGATGTCATAAGGGCAAGACCTTTTTTAAGCTATCATAATTTTTCATGTCAGTTTCTACAGAATTTTAACCAGAAGGTCTGTGGAAACAGAAACATGTTATTCCTATGCAATGTGGTGAATGTTTCAGCATTCACTTATTTCTCCTACAATATACATTACAAATCATTACCCTGTCCCTAAGGAACTGAGTCCGAAATCACCGAGCTAAGAGCCCCAAATCTTTTCTGTAGGGTTATTTTTTTTTCAAATCTACAACAAAAATATTAATGGACAGTTGTGATCTAAACCCTCTCCAGAGGTTGAAAACTCCTCAGAGATCGGAATATCTGATTTATCTCTCTCTACAGCAAACTTAAGACAAAGCTCTGCATAGAACAGCCTATTAATAGGTGCCCATGGATTAAATGCAGGAATGGGACGAGGGTGACGCAACAACAAATAAATACTATGCAGATTTACAGACAAGAAAGCACAGGGTAGGGAGGTGAAGTCAGAACAGACTTCAGGGAGGACAAGGGACTTACCTAAAGTATTGAAATAAATGGCTGTGCTGTGAGCCAGTACTAATCTAAGCACTGAATATGAAAAAGCACTAAGCTCTCAGGGTCCCTAGCAATCTCCCAGTGGCACCTTGTATAAGGATTTTCTGACTTTTAAAAAAAGAAAATATGATTTATTTCTTCCATGAATGTGAGAGACAGAGAGCGAGCAAGAGTAATACAGTGGTCCCAACAGGGTCTTGATGTCATGATCCACCACCAGCTTCAATCAGCCCTGAATCACAGGCATGTATGTGACAGGCACACATAGGGAAGATTTCTGGAAGTTAAACTTGGAACCTTCTCATATAAGTCAGCCTCACAGAGCATGACATTTTACCACTATGCCACTGTTTGTTTCTCTGACCTTTAATATCTTACTCTTTGAGAAGGACCTGGCTGAATGGGCCATGCACCTCATCGTCACCGTGGGCCATGGCAGGTGAAACATGAGACATTTTGTAAGACAGTTCAGTGAGAAGTATCACCGTCTGTGAAATGTAAGCTTATTTCTCAAGAAGGATAAAATACAGAGGTAAGGGATAAAGGTGGAAGAAAGAAATGCTTTCAATGAAAAAGTCTTTCTTACATTGCCAGTTGGACAGGATTAGCCTGTCTTCTGTGAAAGAATGTCATAAAATGTTCTTAGGAAAATGCAGAATAGAGGGGATTTAGAATAAATTGTCATCTGTCCTTCTGTTCCTGTCTTGTCTACAAGTGGTATTGTGGGTTCTACAATCTTTGCTCTTTGTGACTAAGAAAGACCTTCTTATTCATTACCTCGCTGTAGTCTGCTTTCCCTGATGTGACTAAATATGCTAGGGCTTGGTTCTTTGAGCATAAAAACGAGAACTATAGAAAACTACTACATTTTGTGCAACCAGAGAAAATAAGAAGAATGTGTTCTCATCAAAAGGAGGGCTGAGAGGAAAGGGACTAGTATTTGCTATGTAATAAATGTGCCTGCATTATATTAGGTCGCGTGTATGTGTATATAGTCACTCAATCATCACAAAAACCCTTAAATTTAGGAATTAATTTTCCCTTTACAATTAGTAAAGCTAAGGTATGAACAGTTAAATAGCTTGTAAATGGTTATGAATCCCAGGTGGCTCATAAGCAGATCTGGCTGAATCTAAAATAAACCACAGCTCAGAATATAGGCAGAGTATGGCAATTCCTGGTAGCCTGAAACATTCTGACTTGAAATAAAAGAAAGGCAGTATAAAGTAATAAAAAGATCACCAAAAGGAAACTCAGGATGTTTCACTTGTAATACTATCTCTCTCACCAACCCTTGGGCAAATTACTTTTCACTAGCCTCAGCGTCCTCTGTAAAAGGCACAATATTGGGTCATCAGAAAAGTCATGATGTATTTTTCTGTTTTTCTATGCAAAAATGTATCATGACTTTTCTGACAACCCAATAACTACAATATGACAATTCAGTGATTAAAAACTAGGTAAGAGTATCTCTGTGAATAAATGTACCTAACTCTTTAGCAAACTCAGGAGGTCTCCTGGCACAGAATCTGTACCCAACAACATTTGGTAGGTACTTGGTGAATGATAATGAAGTAGAAGTGAGAGAACCCACAAGAACCATCTCCTTTTTCAAAAACTGTAACAGATGATCACTTTATTCCTAAGGATTTCTTATCCCACTACCCACAGAGGCCACTCTACCTTTGCCTTCACAGTCATAAAGCAAAAGTAAGTAAGAAAGACAAAAGCAAGGAGTGGAGGTAGAGATGAAAGCATAGCCTGGGGGCAGGTGGGGAATCCTAAATGGAAATGGACGCATTCTTTTGGTGCAAATCACAACCTCTTTTTCTGTGTGTCTCTTGACATAGCTTGTCTTATAGCCACAGTATCCCTGAGAAGAAGAAAAAGCAAAACAAATCCCACAGGGAACAAAGGGCCTTGAGGTCTGATCCCAAGGCACAGTCCTCAACCTGAAAGGTTGCTTCTTGGATACTTCTTCACATTTTCTCTCTCATGTCTTTCCTCTTCTCTCTCCTCCATGACCTCCTTTGTCTCTGGAATCTATAATGATGGCTCTCTGCTTCCCCTAACAGAAGGAAAATCTTTGCCTCTCACGGGAAACCGTTATGCTTACTATAGTGACCCCGGCCTCCCCAAGTATTCTAGGTCACTCTGCCCATCCCCTGTGCCACGCATACACTGTCTGTCTGTCTCTCTTTCTTTTCTCTTACCCTAGCAGGGTTTCAGCTGCCATGCTTTCTGTATAATCATCCTCCAAAAGAACGTGGAGGGCTTCAGTCCCAAGAACAGCACCTCATTTGCCCACGTGCCACATACCAGCTGCCCTTCCTCCCCTTTTCTCCTTTGTAAGGTGAACAGGCTGATCATTCAAGAAGCTGAATGAAGAGTATTTAAGGAGAAAAAAACTGTAAAATTCTACACAAGCCTTCAAGTGCTAGGGAGAAAGTACCATGAGAAAAAGGGCAAAAGCCCGGACTGAGGCAGTTTCACAGATGAATGGGTGGGGTGGGGAGAGAGGCAAGGAGTTGTTGCTGGCTGATACCCAAGTGTAAATTGCTAGCTTTGCCTACAGCACTTGATGGTGTTGGGAAGCTTCTCTGGGAAAGTCCTGCGGGACTAGAGATATAAAAATGAAAATAAGAGAAGCTATAATGCTGCCTAAAACAGCAGCTTCTAAAGAGCATCTGGAAGCCCCTCGAGTCAATCACATGACATCCCTGGTAGGCAAACTCCGCCACATGAGGTTAAGCTTAGTAGCGATGACAAAGTTAATGCATCACAAGGCTATATCACTGATTATGTGGCTTTGGTATTTTAGCTTACAAAGGGTGTAATCTTACTGCTTTCCTTCAGACCACAGGAACGTAGAGGCTAACACCTGCTTCAATAAGAACCATGCTCCATCTCAGCCCATGCATAACCCCTAAAGATACCTTTATTTAGAAACACTTCCATTCTAAATTATGCAAGAGTCCTGGCCCCCCCCCCCCACTTTGCTTAACTATATGCTAAGTCTTAATCTTTCATAGTGTGGGTCAGAGGTCACCATCCATCTACCCACCTACCTGCTCTTACACAAATTTTCCCCAACCGCCCCTCATACACTGGAATCACTTGTGCACACTCACTTTCACCCATCATCACTCATGCTCTTCCGTTTCCAGTGGCCAGGAGCTGACATATCAAGTGCCTGACAGAGAAGACTCCAGTCCTGTGTACAGCCTGCCACTCCTACTCTCTCTTGCACTGTGACCGTCTCTTTCCTGAATCAGTCCCCTAAATAAACACATGTGCCATGCATTCAGTCATTCATTCTTGTTTTTTTTTTTTTTTTTGCTTTTTGCTTTTTTTTTTGTTTTTTCCAGTTGAATGAATTCCCAAGTGTAAACCTACTCCTTAATTCATTAACCCACACTAATCAAATAGGTATCATTAAATCATCCTGTACTCTGCTGTAAATTTCTTAGTTCCTTATCAGAAAGATCTCTAAAGTATCCAATTAATTTTAACAAATATTTGTTTTAGTATGCACTCCAACCAAGAGAAGCCCTTCCTACCAACCAAATTGACAGTAAAACCAGTTTCCCACCATAGTGCTATTAGAAGCGACATAGTAGCTCTTGAATAGGGGACCCATCACAGTAAAATGTGCAGAAATTCTGCCAAAGCCTTGCCAACATTTCTGTTCATTGGCTGAACTCTTCTCTATGCATAAAACTTTTATAAGTCTAAAACATAGATATTAATTTTATGTAGCGAATTTTGGCATCTTTACATTGCATCTGTTTCAGAAATCATTCTTATACTAAATTGTCCCCTTTGAATTATAGCCCTCCTTAGAGCCACAGGGTCTTCGGGCAACCTTTTTGTTATTTCACAGAAATGGAAAGCAATTTTCTAGGGCTGTCACTCTCAGTAATTGGTTATCCTGTCCATTAAGATTCTGGAGCATCTGCTTGCAAGTATCTAAGCTGGTTAATCACAACACTGCTGCATAACTGCGGAAGACTTCCACTTCAGCTGCCTTGTGCACCTTTAAATGGAGAGAAGGAACAATTAACCCAAAGGATGGGTTCCTGTGTGAAGCTGGGAGAGCGTCAGCCCCAGGGAGGGTGTGGCTCACTTTACAGTATAAGGGAAGCATCAGCAAAGACAAAGAGATCAACCTGAGTCTCGATCCACTGAACTAATGGAGACATAGGTAAATGTTGAGTCAGCCTATTTATGTCTAATTAAAAAATAACATTCTCATGTGGATAGTGCCCTGGTTTGTGTCTCTTCCCAGACACCTGTGGCTTGGCATCTGTCACAGGGCATCTGGCTCTTCGGTTCTGGCATATTCAACCAAGCAGTCTTGCTTTTCTTATATCCCCTATAAAAGATGACATGCCCTTTCTAGCTCTGTGTCAGACTGTCTAAACCAGTGAATAGGACTTTCTGTGATGGAAAGGGAATGGCACTGATGTACTTGAGAAGTAAAATTGGCCAGGGTCAAAAGTCATCTTGAAAGTCTTTAAGGAAAGCATTTAATTTGGTAGCAGATTTATGTCCTTGTGAATGTTCACCAACAATGCATTAAGTAAAGTTCACACTGTTAGAAAACAAAGTCTATTTTGTTGAAAAAACATGAACGTCCCTAATTGGCTTCCTTCTACTGGCAGATTTCTCAAGGACTAGAAAAGTCTAGGGTAAGCCTCAATGTATGGCAATCCTATCATTGCTCTTCAAAAACCCTTCAATACCTGAAGTTTAGTAAAGTACCAAACAAATAAACAAAATAAGGATTCACAGTAGGAGCTTCCAGAATCCCCACAAAGAAAAAGCCTGGATGGGGGTGAGAAGTAGAAATCTCTTTATAAGGAGTAAGACTAAAGAAATTGTCTTAAAAAAAAGAATGAATCTTTTGTCATTTGAGGTCAAATAAGTGAGCCTGGAGGACATTATGTTAAATAAAATAACCCAGGTACATGTGCAAAATTTATTTAAAAAAAAAAAAAACCTCACAGAAATAGAATGATCAAGATTTACAGCTAGAGGCTGGGAAGGATGGGAGAATGAGAGGTGGGTAGTGTGATGCTGGTTAACATTACAAAATTATAGATAGATAAGAGGAATCTGGCCTAATATAATATAGAGTAGAAAGAATGTAATTAACAACAATTTATTGTATATGTCAGAGTAGCCAAAAAAGAGGATTTTGAATGTTCCCAACACAAAAGTAATGACAAATGTTTGAGATGATGAATATACTAATTATCCTAATTTAAACATTATACATTGCATTCTGTACTGAAAAATCACATTGTACTCCAACAAATTTGTACAATTATATGTTAATAAAATTTTTAATTAAAAAATCTGTACTTTAATTCAATTTTTCCACAAATGTTCTAATATATACAAGTCCTTTTCTACCCCTATTACATACTGAGATAAGTTCTTTAGAAACTGAATATGAACAAATTAGACACGGACATGACAATGAAGTCTAAAGGGAGAGGCAATAACAAACAAACCATAACTACAAATATGAGACAATAAAAATACTAACTCAGGGACCAGCAGTTAGCTTAATGGCTATGTCACTGGACTCCCACGTAGTTGACCATGGTTCGAGTCCCAGACCTGGTGGCTTAAACTCACGCCAGCGTGTGCGTGCGTTCCTAAGAACCTGAAATAAGAATGGAGGAGAAGGGATTGCAGCGTGGCCATCCCCACTGGGAGGGTGATTTCTCGCTTTCTGTCTCTCTGTCTCTCTCTGTCTTTCTGGTGAGCGCATGTGCTCTAGAGCAAAAACCTCTCCAAAAATAAATAAATAAATAAATAAATAAATAAATAAATAAATAAATAAATAAAAATACTAACTCAGACCAGCTCTGTGGCCTCATGGTGAAGGCACCTGAATTCCACATGGTAGACCACATGGTTTAAGTACTGGACCAGCAGCTTGAGAATTGTGCTGGGTGTGTGTGTGTACATGAACAAAATCGTAAGAAAAGGAGGAAGAGGTGGAGGGAAAGGATTGTGGCATGACCATTCCCCACAGGGAATGCTTTCTCCTTTACCTCTCTTTCTCTCTGCCTTTCTCTGGTGATTGCACATACCTTATAGCACTAAACAAATAAATAAATAAAATTAATGGTATCAGCTATCAGAGAATTTATTAGAGTCATACAACAGATAGTGAAAAAGCTCCTACTTGGTACTGGTTAGGCAGAAAAGCTTGCTCTGAAAAAGTCATTGTTAAGCTGAGCTCTAACGGTTCAAGTAAGCTGTATATACAAAGACCATGCCAAGAGGAACGAGCAATCTGTTCAAGATTACTGAGGCAGGGACCAGCAGTTAGGGTAATGGCTATGTCGCTGGACTCCCACGTAGTCGATTGCAGTTCGCATCTTGGACCCGGTGGCTTAAAACTCACGCCGGGCACGTGTGCGTGCATGCCCAAGATCCCGAGAGGAGAATGGAGGAGAAGGGATTGTGGCGTGGCCATCCCCCCTGGGGGTTGATTTCTCGCTTTCTGTCTCTCTGTCTCTCTCTATCTGTCTGGTGAACGCACGCGCCCTATGGCAAAAACCTCTTAAAAAAAAAAAAAAAAAGAAAGATTACTGAGGCACAAAGACACTTGGCATATTTGAGGAAAAGAGAGAACACTGATAAAGCAATAACACGATAGCCAAAGAGAGAGAGTAAGAGGTAAAGTAAGAGGGGTAAGGTGTTGGATTTCATTTGAAATACGACAGGCCGCCATTGGAAGAGTTTTCAGTGATATCATCAGATTTCCTTTTTAGAAAAATAAATAGTATGCTGTGCAGAGGGTAATTAGGAGACTGGCAGTAATTCAGGGAAAGGATGCTGATACTTTGGACTAGAGTGATGGGTGGGAAGAAGTGTAGGTGACATGATGAAAAGAGGGGCAATAGTATTTGTTTATGTTTTAGATATGTGAATGAGAAAAAGAGGTAAAGAGATTCCAAAGTTTAAGAAAAACTTGAGTAACTGGGTGACTTTGACCTACCATTTATTTAAATGAAGACTAAAAGGGGAGCAATCTGAAGGGGAGAGAAACTTCTCTTTTGACCATGTTAAGTTTTAGGTGCCTACCAGAGACTAGGTAACTAGATGGTCTAATCTAGAGTTCTGGGGAGTAGTCCAAGTTGGAGATGTAACTTGGGAGCTATTGCATATAAAGGATATGCAAAGCCATGGACTCGATGAGATAATCTAGAAAACTTACATAAGTTAAACAAATAAATAAGGGAATCCAAGACAGACTGGCCCCTTGGGCAGCCAACATTTAGAGGAGGAAATAAAAAACAAAAAGCAAAAAACAAAACAGAGGTAGCAAAGAAGATTAAAGGAAAGTGGCCATTAAGATGGGAGTAAAGGGACTAGCAGATGGTGACATGGTTATATTGCTGCACTCCCACCTAGTCAACTATGGTTCAAGTCCCAGACCTAGCAGCTTAAAACTCACGCCAGGTATGTGTGTACGCATGCCCAAAATCCCAAGAGGAGACTGGAAGCGGAGGGACTGAAGTGTGGCCATCCCCCCTGGGAGGTGATTTGCTGCTTTCTCTCTCTCTCTCTCTCTCTCTCTCTCTCTCTCTCTCTCTGTTTCTTTGGCAAGCACACATCCCCTGTAGCAAAAATCTCTCTAATTAATTAATTAATTAAAAAGAAAGATGGCAGAAAAATTACAAGGGTGTAACTTCATAAAAACCAAAAAAAGTAAGTATTTCAGTAAAGAAGCTATCAGTTGCACAAAGTCCTGCAAAGAAGAGGCCAATAGACTGACTATGGGTTTTGACAATATAATGATTACTGGTGACTTTGGCAAGAGACACAGGAGCCAGTCCATCAATGTGGGTATGAAAGGAAATCCTAGCGGAATGGATTGGAGAGAGCATGGCGGGATGAAGAATTAGAGAAAGCAATTAAAGTCTTTCAAGAAGCTCTGTATTAAATCGAATAAAAAAAAATGAGTAGACAGACAAAGCCAGATGTGTGGTAAAGGATTTTTGGTTTTGCTTTACTTTTAATATAGGAGGTCCTAGAATTTTATTGCAGCTGGTAGAAATGGTATAATGGAAAGAGAAATAACAAAGTCTCTGAGAATCAAAATTTCAGAGTTCAGAAGAGCTAGGTTTAAGACCCTTTGCTTTCTCAACGACATTGCTATTTGTAAAGCATTGGTTTCTAATGGAAGCGGGGGTACTTTGTCCACAGTACTTGCAGGGAAGGCAGAGCGTGAGTACTGCGGCAGGTCAGCTGGCAGATTTAGTAGTATGAAATGAAAAAAAGTTCCTGACAGGGTAACTTCATTTTCTCAATGAATTATAAGGCAGATTTAGAGGCAGAGAGTGCGAGTGAGAGAGAGGTAACATAATAGCTTCAGGGCAACAAAAACATTATGAGTCCAAGAAAGCCAACATGGTAGGAAATGTAGTTGGAGTACTGGGCAGAAATAAGTGACAATTTGAGATTTGTGACTTGTCATTTTGGTTGTGTTTCTCCAGCTTGGAGGAGAAAGTGGAGTAGTTCAGTTGTACCGAGGCATGAGGTAAACAGTATGTTTAACTAGGGACATAGGCACCCACACTGGTACACCACTTTAAATCTTCTCTCCATGCCTGATACTGCAGATATTGACCTGGTGAGTACTTCTGCTCTGGCTTCAGCCAACTTCATAGAACACCTCATCTCACATGAACACTATTCAGTTTTAGCTTCTTGCCCTGGGGCATCTCTATCACCAGGATGTGGGACGCTAGTAAAGGATTGCTGAACTTGTGTACATATGCAACTCAGAAACACAGGAAAGTGTCTTTCAGTACACTGTTCTAAGAAGACTTCTTAGAACACTTTGGCTCTAAGAATGAAGGACCTCTTGCTCCCAGCAATGCCCAACCCAGTAGTGTATCCTTCGGTCAGCTCCCTCTTTGTCTTACCCTTCTGGTCTATAGATATTGCTATGTGGAATTATTATTTTTTTTAAAAGAAGTGGTATTTACACCTTCGCTCACTCTTTACCTTCAAAGGAACTCAAGAGTAAGATCATTGGTATCAGGAGTGGCTCTGGAAATCAGACCCTCAAGTTGGGATTGTGGACTTCAATGAAGACTGCACTGATGGAGGAAAGTGGGGTAGTGGCAGTTCCTGGCATGAACTAGCAACACAAATACTAAGACTCTCACCTGTGATGGGTCGGGATGAAGTGGAGGTAGAGGATGACATAGTAGGTTGTGTGTTGGCTCTGGTATTTGAACATGTGGGCAGTTGGTTGGCTTTGTCAACATATTTGCAAGTCTTGAAAAAAGAAATCAGAAGGGTGATGTCACCAACTGTCAATTCAAGGAAGACTGACAAAAATAAGACCCAGGAAGGAATTACAATGGTGACAACACTATCAAGGGGACTAAATATCCAGCCTTGGCATACCTCCTAAGTGAAAATCTTATCAGGAAATACTGGGACTCTGAGACCTACATGGGAGCATTTAGGTAGACAGTGAGGCAGGATTTTCCTGAAACCTCCTAGAAGACAAAGCTCCTAGTTTCTTACCAGAGAAAAGAAACCTGCCCTTACTTTGAAATACTGAGAACTCATCTGAGGCAGGTATCTCTTAATATGACTCCTGTCCTCCCGAATATGTGCCCCTTTCTCCCTCAGTCCCTCTAGGCCAATAACTAGAGTCAGGTCATAGCACAACTGCAGCTGGAAAAATATAGTCCTCAAAGAGGACAAATAGGTGGGAGGAAGTCGCTTACACACTGAAGGAACTGCAATGGAATCATGTGGTTAATTATAGACCTGCAGAAATCAGGGAACACCTGTAAGAGTAGATGTTGAGAGCCAGACTAGGGCCTGAGTGGGATACAGAACTGACTGGGATGGGAACACTTTATTGTGAATTAAGGTCCAAACTCCTTGCAAAAATTCCTAGAGGCACTCCTAATATGTTCCTGAGTTGATGGCCTAGAAAAGGACGTATAAATGATAGAATGGCTTTAGCAAAATATTGCAAAAAGGATCAGAAGATAATGGAGATAGAAATGCTGGCATGAAAGTACTATGTGAGACTGAGAATTGATACCTGACTGTTCTGTGATGAATTTCATGAAGCTCTCTTAGAAAGCCCTGGTGGGATCAAGCTCCTGTCACTCCCAGGGGTTACCAGCTGCCATCAAAGGCTTTCCTCTTTCCTAGTCTGACTCTCTTAATCCCTAGTTTCAGCTCTCTAAGATTATTTCCCACACAAATTCCTTGCACAAAGGCTAAGGCAGACTGTTTCTGAGAAATACTGAGACTGCTTAGGGCCTTAATTTACTGCCTGATACATTTGACTATACAGGAATACTTCAGAAAGTTTGTGGAGGGCCAGATGGTGGCTCAGTGATAACACAACCAGTCTCACATAGGAAGAGTCTTGGATTTGTGTCCCACCACCTCCCTGAGCATGCTGGGTATGTGCATGCATACCTGTATCTGGGCCTATAGAGATGGGGCAGACACAGTGGTGTGAGCACTCTATTGGGAATCTCTGCCTCTTTCTCTCTCTCTCTCTCTTTCATAGAAAAAAATTAACTTTTTTTTTGAAAGTCTGTGGAAAAATATTCAATTAAAGTATGAGTTTAGATTGTTGTAAAATATTTTGAAATCCATGCATAGCTTTTTCATAATATGCATTTTCCATGAACCTGTTCAAGACCTGTTGTAACATCTAGGACATAGTGGGTCCTTAAGGGATAGTAAGTGCCTCTTCTTTTTTCTTTTACCTATATCAGTAAATTCAGATGGCAGGCAGAAAAACAATGCAAATGGAACAGTTGAAAACTCTTCCCCGGACCTACCAAAAGTTCCACTGAACCCGCTCTCCCTTGGACAGGACTCTGTTCCTCATTGTCCAGCACACTGTTTGCCTGCATTGTTACCATCTAGCCTCATGATAACAATGTCCCATGGACGGATCAAATTCCCTTCTGGATAAATCAAGGAGCAGATCAGAAATTAATCAGCAGTATGAATAAAAAGAAGAAATAATAAGAAAAGAAAGTGTGGCAGGGGTGGGTGGCAGGGAGGTGAAAGGGAAGAGGAGGAGTGAGGCAGTAGGGTGGCAATATTGACTTTGATGAATTCATTTTGTTTTATTTAATCATCACAATAATCACAATACGTTTGCAAGGTGTTCTCCTAGTCATAGAGACAGGGAAGCTGAGGCTTATGGTCTCTGTTTTAAATAACTGATTCTTAAGCTAAACTGGCAGCTGAGTTACGAGTTGTGCCACAGCATGAGCCAGAGAGGACTTGAACAAGAACTAGGGGAACCAAGTAAATCAGACACATAGACCTCTTTTGGCTTCTGTTTCCCTCTAGCCTGAATTCACTTAGATATGCCAACTGATGGAACGGAAATGCAAACAATCAGAATATTTTCATTTCCCCTTTGTTTAACAGGGGTTAGCAATGGTAACCAGACAGGTTATATGGAGCAATTTCCAGGGAAGAGAGCCCAAAGTTTCATGAGGAGAAGCACCGACTTCTCTGGATCCTAAGTTCCGACACTGCCAGAATGAGGGTGCCCCCAAACTAGAGCAGGTAGCAGGAATGGCAAAGCAGTGAGCCCACGGGGTGACTACAAAATGTAGCAGTTGCAGATGCTGCTGCTACCCTCTGGTCTGTTCAAATGACCTGGGCATCGGGACCAGTAGTTAGTTAGCATAATGGCTATGTCGCTGGACTCCCATGTAGTCAATCGTGGTTTAAGTCCCGGACCCGGTGACTTAAACTCACGCTGGGTGCGTGTGCGTGCGTGCCCAAGATCCCAAGAGGAGAAATGGAGGATTGCGGCGTGGCTATCCCCCCTGGGGGGTGATTTCTCACTTTCTGTCTCTCTCTCTCTGTCTCTGTCTTTCTGGTGAGCACATGCTCCCTATAGCAAAAACCTCTCAAAAAAAAAAAAAAAAAAATGACCTGGGCGTCTCACATACCTTCAATTGCTGTCTTTGTTTTCGGAGGGTACAGAGCATTACATCACCTGTTTTTACTTTTCTACTAAGACTTTTGCCCATGAATTTCCACCTCTACCCATGAAATAGCTCGTTTCTTATTATACCATATCCCGTCTTGGGTTTCCTGCTGAAGTCGTCACAACTCTGCCACTTCAGCATTCTTTTTTAAACCAGTTCCTTTGTAAATTTTAGATTCTTTCTCCACTTCCAGTAATAACCAAGCTTCAAAGACTCATAATACCCTAGAGCTGAAGGGGCCTTTTTCCCCCATAAATTTAAGAAACAATTGCACTGCATTTACTCTAAGCCACATACTTTTTATTGTTTTAAATTATTAACTTATTTTATTTAATTCTCTAGAAATCCTATAAGGCAGGTACAGTTATTAGCCCCATTTTTTTTTTCAGATAAGGAAACTGAGGCTCAAAAAGGTTAAATAACTTGCTAGTTAATTAATCTAGTTGAGTGAACTCTGGAAAGAACTACCAACTTTAGCTCATCAGGAAAGTCATGATGAATTTTTCTGTATTTTTTTATGTAAAAATATATCATAAATTTCCCAACAACCCAATAGAAAGTGATGGGGCCAGATGATGGTGAAGTGGTAAAACAAGATGCTCTGCATGGCAGACTCACATGGGAAGGCTTCCGGTTCAAGTCCAGAGATCTATATGAGTACGCCAAGTGTGTTTGTACCCATGATCCAGATGAATGATCACATTGGAACCCCACTGAGGGGCTATATCTTTCTTTCTCTCTCTCTGCTTCTCTTACCCATGGAATATATAAACAGAGAATTTTCAAAAAGAATATAAACTTAAAAGAAAAGGTAGCATAGTAGTTAAAATGATTGAGTCTCACATGGCCAACTCACAGTTCAAGTCCCAGATACTGTGGCTTGAAAATGTGTGCAGGGGGACCAAGAGCTGGCATAATGGCTATATCACTGGACTCCCATGTAGTTGACCGCGGTTTGAGTCCCAGACCCAGTGGCTTAAACTCGCACCGGCTGCGTATGCGTGCATGCCTAAGATCCTGAGAGGAGAATGGAGAAGGGATTGCAGTGTAGCCATTCCTCCTGGGAGGTGATTTCTTGCTTTCTGGATATCTGTTTCTCTCTGTCTTTCTGGTGAGCATATACACCCTATAGCAAAAATCTCTCAAAAAGAAAAAAGGAAATGTGTGCAGGTACATGTCTGTGTGTGCCCGGAATCTCAAGAGGAGAATGGGAGAGAATAGATTGCAGCATGGCCATCCTCACTGTGGGGTGATTCTCTCTCTCTCTCTCTCTCTCTCTCTCTCTCTGTATGTGTGTGTGTGTGTGTGTGTGTGTGTGTGTGTGTGTGTGGTGAGTGTTTTTATAATAAAAACTAAAGAAAAAAAAAGAACAGAAAAGAAAGGTAAAGAAAATAGCAAAGGCAGGATTTGAATATGGCAATTTAGCTCCAAAGTCTGTGTTTGTAACCTTTGCGGTCATTTAACCCATCCCAGATACTTCACAGATAAGGAGAGTAAGATACAAAGAAGATAAGTGACTTATGCAAGTACGTAGTAGGGTAGTAGGGTGTGGAGCAACATGCAGGTCTCTGACTTCCTGGTCAATGTTTTGTTGTGATATAACATTATCTTCCATGTTCCAGACAGCAGTCCTCTAATCCATGTTTCAATAGTGCTTCCCCATGAATTCTTCAATCGATCTGTATATTTACAATTTCACAGTGGAACTTCACTTCATCAAGGTTGGGTGGAAACAGCATTTGGGGGCCTGCCTATGGCCTAGTGGTTGAAACAGCTGAATCCTACATGTGCCAACTATATGGTTTGAGTCCTGGACCGGGCGGCTTGAGAAACACACTGGGTTTTTGAGAGACACTGAGCACACATTGCACACGCTCAAAATCCCAATAGGAGGGAGAAATGGAGGAGAAAGGATTGTGGTGTGACCACATTCCATCCCATGGAAAGTGCCTTCTCCTCCCTCTCGGTCTCTCTGGTGAGCACGTGACCTCTGGTGAAAAAGAAAGAAAAAGAGAAAGAGAAAGAGAAAGAGAAAGAGAAAGAGAAAGAGAAAGAGAAAGAAAGAGGAGGGAGGGTGGGAGGGATGGAAGGAAGCAAAAAGTATTTGGGATTGTAAGGATTTGACCTGGTCATTTGGGGCATTAGGATTGGGTGGTACCAATCCAGTCTTCCCTTGTGAGACCACAATATGCTCTTTTACCTCTCTGAAAAGTCTACTTGTTAGGCAGGGTGCCCTGCAAACTATAAAATGTATACACATCCTGTTATTACAATAATAATGATGATTAGTCCTGTTAGAAGTACAACATTTTACCCATTTCTTCTGTAGACAAGGAGGTAGACACAGATGGTCATGGTTTCTCAAGGTGGGAGGACTTGGCGCTGTGCTCACTGCTGGGGATAAAGGAGGCTGTGAGTAAAAGGCCAGGAAAAGTGAACCATGTTCTTACTTATGAACAGCTCCAGATAATAGCTTTGTGGGGCAAAATGTAAGACTGTCAATCATGGAGAAACTAGGAGAGAAACGTACCTCTGTGTACACCCCCTTCTGGGAGCACTGCACCAGCAAGCCTCAGGATAACAGTGTTCCCTGGAGGGGTCAGGTCCATGTTGTGAGGAGAAGCTCCAACTTAGGGTCTCTAGACCCTAAGTTCTGACTCTGCCAGGGATGAGGCAACCCAGACTCTAGAGCAGGCAGCAGGAGTGGCAGAGCAGTGAGCAGCGGGGTAACTACAAAATGAACTTAACAGTGACGCCCAGGTCATTTACCAGGCCTGAGTTTCTTGCATATCTCCAACAGCTTGCTTTGTTTCTGGAGGGTGCAGAGCATTTGGCCACCTCCTTTTGTTTCTTTACTAAGATTCTTTCATCGACCCATTCATATCAGCTTTTACTGTAACATCATGGACAAGTTTCATTTAAAATTGATCGCATTTGTATTTTGGCTGTTTTTCTACACTAACTCCATTACTGGATATCTTGAACACCTCAAGGACAGGAAGCCTTGTTTTCTTATCTCGGTATTTATAAAATCAGTAACATGGTTGGCACTCGGGAAACAGGGGCTGAAGAATGAATGATCTTTGACATGACGTTACAGGTACTTTGCTTTCATTTAGCAGTTCATGACTAAGATTGTCTTCTAAGAACCACATACTGATTAGCCCTTGAAGGACTGTGTGTTGGGTAGAACTAATATTGGAGTGTGGGAGACAATGCAATTTTCAGGAAGAATTTGAGTAGAAAGGGCTATTAATGGCTGGAAAATTTTTATAGCCAGTTTTTGGAGAGCCACTACCCAGTAGTTCTCTAGTTTTTCATTACCCAATAGCCAGATGGTGCCCACAACTCCCTACTCATCATATTTTCTTTATATATATTAAAAATAAAAAAGAAATCAAGTTTTTAGAAATCCCAAGCTATCATTTGTCTTGTAGGTACTCTAATCCCTAGAGAAATATTCAGAGAGCCGTAGTTATTGGAATCAAAGATATTTTAAAGACTGGAAAATAGGAAATCTTGCACAAAGACTCATAGAGGGGTGAGAAAAGGCCCTGGGAGGGGAGATGCCAATTCTTTACGTGTGCTTCTGCACTGAGAATTCCTTAGTGTCAAGGAACCAGGTGTGAACTTGGTGGCTCTCACATAGCACTTTTCACTAGGTATGCAAATAGCCAGTGCACAAGGATGGACAGAAAGATGGACAGATGGGACACAATTTGCTGTTGCCACTGTTTGCCCAACAGTGACCTGTAATCCTGTGTACCTTCAGTCAGAATGTCCAAATAACCTACCAGTTTGAAAATCACTTTCTTCCCCATCAGTTCTCTCTCTGGACTTGACTTTACACAGAACTGATATCTACTTATTTTCTGTTCTTTATTCAATTGTTCACAAGAAATTCTTACCTCTCTTATCACCCAGTAGCACAACTGTCTGCATAGGTGAATGTCTTCTTACACAAATCACACAATATAATACAATGGCATTTTTATTCAGATTATCATGTTTCCATCTGAGTAGAAAATGAAGTCAGAAGTATAGATAAAGTCTAAGGCAGCTGTTTTATCTTTTGTGTGTCATTTATGTGGCACTAGTGCTATTGTGTTTTTTTAAAAAAAGGAACCAGGACATACTCACGACAACCTGACATTCATTCCCAGCAAGGAGCTGAAGGGGAAGGGGCTAATGTAGCCTAGTCTTCATCCACCATGCTGTCATACCTCTCTGTCCCAAATAATTCACTGCCATTCCTGCGGCTGCACCCACCTGTCCAGGTCCTCTTTAGCCATGTCCGAACTCACTTTCAGAGTTCTTTCTTCTTTCTAGTCCTCTCATTTTTGTGAAATCCTCTATCTGTCCTGGCTTTCACGTGAAAAAGATTTCCAAGACCAGACCATTTGGGGAGCGAGAGTAGCCTACTTATGGAGAAATAGTTTTGGAAGAAGAGGAAAGGAAGAGCTCTTAGGGAGGGAGCTTGGGGAAGACGTCGGGAGAGAATAGTGCCGAAGAAGTCACCGGAAAAAAAGAAATACAGGAGACGTTTAACAGAACACACAGAAAAGACTGTTTCCCAGATCTTTTGCTCATTCAAGAACTTACAGAAAATAAATAAAAAAATATCTGAAGAGATAGGAAAAGGGTTTAGGAAAAGCAATACTGCATTCTATGACAGGATTCATTTTTCTGTTAAAGGGAAACAACCTGCAAGAGAAGAGAGAGACAGAAAGAAACCAGGAGTAGGGTGGGCGAGACAAAGAGGAAGACATATGGGGAGGGGGTTGGGGGGAGAAGGGCGAGTAGGAGAGAACATGGAATGCAGCAGGAACACTGTTGGAAACATAAGAACCACCCCCAGAAACAAAATGCCAGTGTCTCTGAGCAGAAATCTAAACTGTCAGCACATGCATCTTTGCTCTGAGAAATAGACATCTTTTTTTTCCCTTTCTTTCTTTCAGGATGATTTCTCATTCCAACACCAGTAAAAATTGGGAGCCTAAAATCATTTCAGTCGTCCCGTTATGGAGCATCCCCAGGCTCCTTCCTCGGTGTTCTCCAATGTTCGACACCCATGCTGAGACCCCACCGTAGAGAAAATTCAGGAACAAGCAACTATCTGGACTTCACATAGATTTTTGTCTAACAAAACTATAATGGAAGAAATCTGTCTCTCTTGGGGAAAAACGAGGAAAAGAAAATTCAGACTTTAATTCTTGTACTTTCTAAATAAAATTTTCTTTTCAATTCTGTTATTAATGTCAGTAGGAACAGGGACAATTCAATGAAATAAGACAAATTAGATAATAATAACAAAAACAATGACTGTGTTTTCAGAGAATTCTCTTTGAGTAAGATCCTCTGTTAAGCACTTCGCATACATTTAACTGGCACGCGCGCACACACACACACGGTACAAAACCTTACGGGTCCCTCTGCTTTTAGAGATAGAGAAGAACACTCAGAGTGGTGGTAAGGTAACCAACCTAGGGGGACCAGCATGTTCGGTGACCTCTCTGATCGCCAATCATGTGCAAAGGGTCCCAAATCTCATTTTAGCCAACAGTAAGTGTTAAATCCTTCCTCACCAGATTTTTCTACATCTGGTTATTGGGGAGAAATGGTTTAAGTCTTCCCCCTCCCTTTGATTTCTTACCTATGTTATTTAACAAACATTAAAACAATAAAAAATTAAGTAACATCTGAAAATCAAAAAACAGTTACAATAAACTTAATAGTATATTCGTGATTAATGGCAGTATAAAAGAATATAAACAAAGGACAATGCACGACCCACAAATGCCTGCCTTCTCTACCACATTTGACACTGCTGTCTCCCTTTCCTTCCTTAAAGTATTAATAGTTATTTCTTTCGGCTTCAATAACCTGAGTCCCTGTACAGTTTGCCACCAAAATCATCCCTCCCTGTTTCCACCACCATGACCTTTGTCTCATAATCCCCTCCAACTTCAGTGATGTTCAAAGCCAGGTCTAAATTACACTTTTCATTTTTAAAAATACACTCTTTTCCTGAAAGAACTCATCTTTTCTCAAGTAGGCCACTGACAGTGGTATCAATTCCATGCTGATGAATTTCAGGTCTGCAATTCCACATTCCAGACAGGATAGCTGTGGGCACTGTAAGACATCCTCACTCACATGTCCAGCTGTCGGCTAAGAATTTGATGCATCATCATGAAAAACAAATCCCCACTTCAACTTCTGAATTTCCATTGCTCCATCACCATATTTTCAATCTTCCAACCTAAAAGCCAACCTTGACTATTTTTTAAGTTCCTTTATTCCATGAGTGAAAGATACAGAGAAAGATAGACACAGAGAGCTAATACCCTTGACAGGATCTTGATGCTACAACCCACCACCAGTCTTAGCCAGTCCAGATCTTGGGCAAATGGATGCCTGGTGTACTCCAGGAGGTCTCCAGATGTGAACTGCATCCTTCTCCCTGGGTCTGCCTCACAGAGCATTGTGTTCTACTACTGCATTACCCTCTGGCCCCAGCTTTGACTAGGGTTGGCCCTGTGTTATCTTATTAGAGGATTTTACCAGATCCTAAAGAAGTTTCCTTGAAATTTATCTTGTGATCCCTGTGGCTGCCCAAATTCTGGCACTGGTCACCTTATATTTGTAGTGTTTTTATTAAAGTCCTGACTTATCTCCCTCCTTGGTTTACTCTTGCTCCATTCTTTCAAGTAGTGATACAAGATTAATCTTAAGTAATCATTTCTTCAAGTCTTTCTTACAATTACCTTCCAGAATAAAGTTAAATAATGTTAATCTAGGTTTCAAGCTTCTCCATGACCTATTGGTTAACAGTCACACTCATCGTGCCCAAGCCATGGATTCAAAAACTAAACAGGCTGTTTGACAGAGCAAGGATTAAAAGGGGAAAAAATCACATTGGGGTGTCTATTTCAGCTTCTATACAGAATCACAATATAATAGCTAAAGCTTGATGAAATCATGCTCTTTACATTATTTTTATGGTAAAACTGAGATCTGGACAGAGTAAATAACTGAATTAAGGTTATGCAAGTGGTTGGCAACTCCCCATATAATGCCTTTCTAACTAACAACTCTGTCCCACTGTAATTCCCACACTTACTCTCTATTACCTGTCTACAACTCCATTCAGTTGATGCTGACCCAGTATAATCATCACATGAACATTCAGTGTCAAGTGTTAAGTCCAGATCTTTGTTCGTGCTAGTATTCCCAGTTGGAGGTATGTCACCTTCCCTCGGACCTCTACATTCTACATTCTCCAAAATCTAGGTCTAGTGCCACTGCTGCCAACTCCTCCATGATGTTTCCAGGACAGAACTTCCACCTACCTAGACAATAATGCTTCTCTGTTAAAGCATATGAATTGTACTACATATTTGAGGCACTTAATAATATTCTGCCTTTCAGGCCAGTCTGTGGCATGGTGGTTAAGGCAGTTGAATCCCATATGAGTCAACTGCAGAGTTCAAGTCCCAGACCAGGTGGCCTGAGAAACACATCTGAAGCATGTACATGCATGCTCAAAATTCTGGGTGAAGGTAAAATGGAGAAGGGATTGAGGAATGACCATGCCGCATGGAGGGGAGGGTACTTTCTCATTTTCTCTCTCTCACTTGTTAGTGAGAACATGCACTATTTGGGAAAAAAAAAATTAAAAATAAAGAAAGAATTATGCATAGATTTCAAATTTTTTTACAGCAAAATAAACTTGTACTTTAAAAGAAGAATGATAATATTCTGCTTTTCACTTTTATTCAATATTTTTGTATATACTGGCTTTGCTTCTTGAACTAAACTCTGAAGTGAATTAGATCATGTCTTTCCTATTGCATTATCCTTCACACTGCACACAACTCTGTGCACAGGGAGGTACTGCATTATTTGTGGAAAATATAAAGAATCTAAGAATAGACCCTGAAACAACATCTTAAATAGATAATCCAGAAGCCCGGAGGAAATCAAGTCTATAGATAATTCAAAGCTTAATTTTACAATTAGCTTAAGTTAATTCACTCTTCAACAAATATACAAGGAATGCTGCTGGCTCTGACTCAGTTAAAGTCATAAGCATTAAAATGCAGTGGTGAGTGAAACAGATGCATCCCTGTCAACATGGAGCTCACTGTATACTCAGAAGAAGACATGCATATGTAAAATTTAGCCAGGCCTGTAGGAAAAAAAATGAACAGAAGTGGAGAGATTTGAGATATACTTTGCTATAGAAACAGTAAGTTTAGAAAATTGACTAAGTAAAGGGAGTGAGAGAAAGGAAACAATCAAAAATGATTTGTAAATTTCTGACATATGGAATTGAAAGGATAATCATGCCATGTTCCTGAGATGGAGAAAACTAGTGGAGGACAAAGTTCATGGAGGAATTTCATGAACATTCAACCTTGGGCATGTTGCACAATTCCATTAGTAGAACCCTAACAGAGCAAAGAAGTTCATATGAAGGAGTTTCCTGACCTTCACTCTGTTTATCTTTGGATAGTATTTGTTAAAACATAAAAGCCTAGCAAAAATTAAGCCTGAGTAAAGAGAAGCAGAATCACAGAACTCGGGCAGCCCAGAATTAGGTAACTAGATTATGAAAACTTCAGGTTAGTGTTCACCGAGGCAGGAAGAATATATGATAAATCTCTTCAATCAAAAAAAAAAAATCAAAGGAACCAGCAGTTAGCGTAATGGCTATGTCGCTGGACTCCCACGCAGTCGACCGCGGTTCGCGTCCCGGACCCAGTGGCTTAAAACTCACGCCGGGCGTGTGTGCATGCGTGCCCAAGATCCCGAGAGGAGAATGGAGGAGAAGGGATTGCGGTGTGACCATCCCCCCTGAGGGGTGATTTCTCACCTTCTGTCTCTATGTCTCTCTCTCTACGTCTGGCGAGCGCACGTGCCCTATAGCGAAAACCTCTCAAAAAAAGAAAAAAATCAAATCCGGACTTTTTTCTTTATCAAGTGAATCAAAGCTTAGCTGAATGGAAAACTAAAATCAATCCAAGAAAGCACTGGTCCTGGTATGGTATATCCCCCATGCAACAGTCAGGCCCTTAGTCTTCATTCTCCTCTGGTGCAAGGTTGGCTGAAGTATAATATTATATAGCATGAAAGAGGCCAAGAGTCTGGATTCAAACTTATTCCCATCTCTTCATTGACCATAGGGTTGGAAGGGAACATAAAAGTTCCTCATATAATTAAAGAATTGAAAAACTTTAGAATAGAAAAAAATAAATAAATAAGCTTATCTCTTTCCAATTCTCTTTCCAAGCAAGCATCTCTCCTAAGCCATTATTATTATTATTATTATTATTATTATTATTATTATTATTTTAAATATTGCCAGAGCCTATGTGTGCTTGCCACAGAGAAATTAAATGAGAAAGCAACTCCTGGGGATTGGTCATGCCCCAATCCCTTCTCCTCTATTTCTCCCTCCTTTCAGAATTTGTGCACACAGGTACCCACACCCAGAGTGTTTTCCAAGTGACTGGGTCCAAGACACAATCTGTATGGTCTGTTGTGTGGAATCCAGCCATCTTAACCACCACACGAAGGGTTGGCACCTAAGTCGTTCCATTATTTTATTTTTTTTCCTTTATGTGTGTGTGTGTGTGTGTGTGTGTGTGTGTCATGTGATGTTTTAGACTGTCTCACTATGTCATGATTCTCCTGCCTCAACTTCCCAAGTAGCTGAAACAACAGGTGCCTGCACTGCACCCTGCTTTTGAGGGTGGGCCAGGATCCAAACCAAGACCTCATCTGTGGCTTCGGTCTGCTGAGTAGCAGCATCAACTGGCATGCGCCACCACCTCAGGGCCAAGCCATTATTACACAAATGAGAAAACCAAAGTCTAAAAAGGGAAAATGACTTGCCTGTGCAAAGTAATGCAGCAAATTAGTGACAAAGCTGGAAACAGAAGAAAACCAGGCCCTCCTACCTCCCGGCAGAGTGCTCGTTCCACTGCACACACCATCTGAATGGTAGAGAAGGGTGTGCCTAGATGAGTCCATTTCAAAACATAATTTGAGATCTGGCTAATGATATCCTGGGAGGATGATTGCCATAAGTTCCAGATTTGCTAAATAAAATACCCATATATCCTTGTTTTTTTTGTTTGTTTGTTTTTGTTTTTGTTTTTTAGTTTAGTTTAGTATTGTTTTCTTTCTGTAGGGCATGTGTGCTTACTAGAGAGAGACAGAGAGGAAGAGATAAGGGAAAGGAAAGTAAGAAATAACCTCCGGGGGGGATGGCCATTCCATAATCTCTTATTCATTCTCTTTTTTGGGACCTTGGGCATGCCCACACATGGCCCGGTGTATTTTTCAAGCCACTAGGTTCTGAACTCAAACTGAGAAGTTGACCAGGTGTGATGCAGCTACCTTAACCATCAGCTGGGCCCCCATGTATCCTTAGATGCATGAACAAAATGTTTTTGATAATATCTGAAAAACATAATGGGTCAGATGATTTTTTGTGATATTAAAGACAGAGGACACAGAACTGCTTGTTTAGCACAGGATATGAGGATAGTGACTGCGGCAGTGGAGAGGAAAGACTGACTTGACATAGGGACACTGTGCAGGAATGAAAGGAGTCTGACCCACTGCATATACGGAAGGAATGGAGGGCAGTGCAGAGTCACTTCCAAATACGTGCTACTGACTGTAAGGCATAAAACCGTGGGAACACATTCCATACCTGGAGGAAAACTTGAACATGAACTCAAACCCTACTTTTTCTGTCAATGAATCTAAAAAATTGTCCCCAGACATGAAGGAAAGCATATTAATCTTTTAAGAGAATAATCAGTTTTTTATTCCACATGCACAAATCCCACCTTTCATTTATTTATTGATTCATTCACGTTTTCATTCAATAAAAACTTTCTGTGTCTCCTGTACAATGAGTCCCAGGGTTACAAAAATGAAGGACATGTTCCCAGCCTTACAGATTACCACATACTGTGTTAATTTGAATTGCTTACACATCTAAGTGCAATAATGGAGTTTGAACAAAGGGCTATGAGAGCACAGAAAGAAGGACTAATTCTGCCTGTAACTGTCAGAGAAGGTGTCACAGAAGAGCTGAACTTGAGTGAGATCTTAAAAGACATTCAGATGACTCTGGGGAATTGAACGAGTCAAGCATTAGAGAGAACAGCCTAGATAAATGCATGGAATAGTACAAGACTGTCATATTTGCGAATGGCCAGTCCCGTCACTTGATGTTGCTAGCTCACAAGCAGTGGGTGATGGTGAAAGGTAGAGAGTTGGAAGAGAAAGGCAATGAAATAAGATAAACCCAATCCTGCAGGTAAGGCCCAGATATTCAAACGTCTTTTCTGGCTTTTGCTGAGGAGTGTGGACCTCATTGAGTAGACAAAAGGGAGCCATCAGAGATTTGTGGGGAAATTAGATTTCTGCTTTAGTTATCTGATTCTTCATTATTTTCAGCACACTGAAATCTTATTTGATTCAATAAGGCATGAGTTACAACTTCTTCCTCAGTCCAACTTGATTTGAGAAAGACTGCTTTAGTCACTTTGAGGTCTTCAATGACAATGTCTCCCACTAAAAAAGGTGGAAGGGTTTTTCATCATCCAATGCAACTACCAGACATCAGTTCCTGGAAGGTGCTTGTCGGAGCTTTTGTAATGCTTTTGGAGCTGATGTTTGATCAGGCCCAAGTTTTCATATCTTTGTGAAGGGAAACAGCATCTATCTGAATTTTTTAACATCCATCCCTTCGTGGAATCAATCTCCTTACCCCTGAGTTAAATTCACAACAGTAGGCTGTCCATGTTGTCATGGCACAATGCTGCTTTGATAAGACCAGCTTCTCCCTGTCATGCTACAACTCCTCCTTCGGCAGAATCCCTGTTGCTTTAGAATGGGCCAAGGCAGTCTTGACCAACAACACGTTCTGGGGGCTCTGTTAACAGGGGCTTGGCACCTAGGCATCACAGGATCTGATCTATTTCTGAACTGGCTCTTTCTCCTCAGATGTGTCCTGTTCTTTAATGTCTCCTGTCAATTTCTTTTTTTACAGACATGTTTCCCTGCTGCTTATTAATAACCAGAATGACTGATTTGACAGCTGGTACAACCAAGTGTGGAGAAGTAGAATCCTTTCCCAGGGCTCACAGAAATGGAAAACAAAAGATTTTTTAAATTATTATTAATTTATTTTTATTGCTATAGGACATGTGCACTCACGAGAGACAGAGCGAAGTGAGAATGCACCCCATAGAGGGGATGGCCACAATCCTTTCTCCTCCAACCTCCTCTTAGGATTTTGGGCATGCATACACACATGCCCCTTGTGTTTTTGCCACAATCTCTTCTCCTCCAACCTGTTCTCAGGATTTTGGGCATGCACAAACACACACACATGACCTGGGTGTTTTTCAAGCTGCTGGGTCAGGACATGAACTGTACAGTTGGCCATGTAAGATCCAGCCACCTCAGCCACCATGCCACTGGCTTGCCTAGATTTCTTTTTTTTTTTTGGTAACCTCAATCTGAAGCATGTGTCACTGCTAGAGTTGACAAATTGACAGACTTAGCATTTTTGTGCATCCTTTACATGGGACCCAGAAAATTTCAAAGGCTAAATCAAATCCTTAATTTGTTTTCTTTTACTACTTTTCAATTTTGCCTGTGCAATAGAAAATTAATACATTTCTCAGTTTTTCTGTCACTGACACATATAACCTATCATCTTCTCCAGAAAGGAAAAAAAGAACCAGCTGATCGCTCGATTCTTGGATGCACCCTCTCCTCCTCCAGGATGGCATATGGAATTTCAAAGGTCACTTCTTTGATTCAACATGTAAGTATGACAGCCAGCATGGTAAGCTGCTCTGGGAAGATCCAACTATTGTGCCTCTTCTCTCCTCCTCTGCCTGGTTCTCAAGACGACACCAAATAGCCAGGGTGAAATGAAGATGAAATGAGGTTGACCTGGAGTCAGTATTTGGTGTAGTAGTTAAGGTGGTAGACTTCTACATGACTGACTGCAGTTCAAGTCCCTGGTACAATGGCTTGAAAATCACGTTGGGCGTGTGTGCATGCATGCCCCAAATCGCAAGAAGAGGATGGAGGAGAAGGGATTGTGGTATGGCCATCCCTCCTGGGGGTTATTTCACACTTTCTCTCTCTCTGTCTTTTCTCTCTCTCTCTCCAGCAAGTGCACATGCCCTATGGCAAAAAATCTTGAAAAAAAAAAAGATAAAAAAGAGATTGACATCATTTTGGGAAGATGAAAGTAATGCTAGAAAGAGATGGGAAACACCTGAAATTACAAAGGACATTAAGAATGGCCACAAGCTCCTGGTCACTAATATTCACAGGTTCATAGTTGTTGGAGGATATAGTATGGTTGCTTCCCCTCCTGTCACTCATTCTGAATTTCAAATGTGTAATTCAATATTGCCTTGGATGCCCCTGTTATAAAACCAAAAAAAATCTCCATATATCTAAAAACAAGCAGCTAAACACATAATCCTACTTCCAGCATCAGTCCCAGGGCATATGTAAAATAAGGATGCGACTGACTGTGTAAAATATTTTCAATCAAACCTTGAGGACCCAGCTCAATACTAGAATATGCTACAAAAGAAATGCCTGGTTGAGCCCAAACAAGGAACATGCATTGTGGAACAATTAATAAATGCCCCTTAATAGTGATTAGTTCCTCCCTCATGTTACGCTCTTGGTGAGGAGACACCGCAAAGCTCCCAGACTAGCCTCCATGTGGAGTCTGGAGTTTGGGGAAGAACAGTGTTCTGGATTCATTATCTCTTATCCATCCCACAAAAGCCAAATTTGATGGCCTTGAGGACATGATGAGTAATGCTCCCCGTTAAGCCAGGCGGATTTGTGATAACTGTGGGAGAGATGGCAGGGTGGGGAAAGATAGGAGTTAAAGCCAGTGACAAAAATTACCTAATCCTCACCCACTTAGCAACTGAGCATAGAGGTTCTGCCATGGTTCTCTCTTCTAAATCACAAAGAACTTCAAGTACAATAACGCAACATTTATTTTCTTTGTCTTATTCATTTGGGCAAATATAAAATTTGCTAAGTCTTTAATCAGTTAGATGGCATCACATTGTTCTGAAAGATTATGTCTTTCCCTAACAAAATTTCGAAGCTGTCCCTTGGCCTTGTTGCTGATGGTAGACACTGCCAAGACGGCCCAGGCAAAACCACAAAAATGCCATGCATCATGAAACTGGCTGCCAACCCCTGCCAGAACTTTATCATGACAAGTCAACTGGTTCCCCTGAAAAAGAGGACTCTTCCAGCCTGCGGTGGAAGGGTTGTGAGATACAGACAGCCCACTGTTGCTTTTCTTACCTTGTGTCATCCTCATTCTGAACAGTTTTTTCTTTCATTCTGCAGCACTTTAGGGAGCAATTCCATTAAATATAATAACAGTGTGGTAATAACAAATAACATCATTTTCTAGTGCTAATAACTTTCATTTTAAAACCACTTGTGTACTTCAAAACTTAGCAAAGCATCAATTTCTCATCAAGGCCAACACACACATCAGATTTGAAGCTTTAAAGTTCTGTTTCTTTGGGGTTTGTAATCTATGTACAGGGGAAATAATTGCTGTTTAAAGTAAGATTTGGTTTGATGCTCATGTTAGCAGCTTTACTGATGAAAACTCATCTCTTTGCAGAAAACACACACATGGAGAGTCAGCAAAAGGAGAAAAAAATATTAGGAACTGGTGACCACCTGCAAGAGGATTACACTGATGAAATGCTCATATCCAGTGCCTTCCCAGAATTTGACATTGATAGCAGTGACAGGGATCACAACTTTTCAGCTGGTCATCGGGAGAGAAGCAAAGGAGGACATTTTTTGTGAGCACCCAGTTCAGGTTTATGTGACTCTATCACTGCCTTTCACTGTATTCTGGTCAATGGGGCTGCAAAAAATGACAGCAGCGTTGAGAACCATGACTGACAACCCCTGGCTGACCTGTAGAATCAACCTGGAGCTTTTAGCACGTATCATTTCCCAGGCCCTCACTGAAGTCCAACGAAATCAAAATTTGTGTTGGGTAAGGCCTTGGGATGGGATGCAGTTTCTTAAGGCTTCCAGAAAATTCTAACATGTATTTTCATACCAAAAGGCACTGACACAGGGAACGTGAATCACAGAGAATTGAAAACTCAGGGGAAGACAGTATGAGAGAAAGTCAGAATATCAACACTTCCCTGAGGCTGTTGAATAGTATCAGGTGATAAATTTTAGATGCCTCCTTTATCTGAAGAAGAAAAATAGTTAACTTCTGATGACCAAGCCAAGCCTGTTTTATTCAGATGACCTCATTTGCCATCACTGCCTCTGCCACCCAGCTTCCCAGCCTCGGCTCTGCAGTGTCCTCCCAATGTGTTTGGGACACCCGTCTCCTCTGGCCAGCGAGATGGTGAACTATTGAGCTGAGTCCCACAGCACGGAGCACACAGTAGGTACCAACAATTTGTTACTCATGGCTTATGAGAATGACCAATTCTGCAAAAAGCTGATCACGCAGAGAATGATTCAGAGCACACAAAAGTTCAACTTGGCCAAGGAGGGTTAATTTTGGAATTGGGCTGAATGTTCCGGGAAGGAAGTGCTTCCCTAAGGATTGAGCCGCTAGAGGCCGCTCTGAGCCAGATTCTTGCTAAACCATGTTCTGAAGTGAAATCACATCAAAGGGAAAAAGAAGGCTGCTGAGTAGCACTGGGAGTCATGGCAACACCATGGTTCCTATTTTTAAACTTGTTGGTGAGTGAGCGCACAGAGTGAGTGTGTGTGCATGAGGGGGAGGGGATTCTGATACAGCTCAAAGAACATTCTTTCAGGAAGTTTTGAGCCTGCAGGTGGCCAATATTCTGTGACAACAGGATGTAAGAATTAAACTAGAGTTAGCTATGTTAGAAGGGTTTCTTTCTCCTTCTCAACTGCACTATCTTAGTCTCTATCAGAAAGGATCCTTTACAGCCTTGGATCAGGAAATATTGATGGCTTTAGCCAGCATATTCTGAAAGTCTGATCTTTGTTCATTCTGCTGGCCTCTCTGACAACTCATTCTGTGTTTCAAGAAAAGTAAGTCCAGGATCCAAATGGCGTCACAGTGGTAAAATGCAGCACACTGTGAAGCTGGCCCACAGTGGAAGGTTCTGGGTTTGCATCTCACCTGGAGAACCTCCTTGGGTATGTGATCTGGGCCAGCATGAAGCTGAGATTGGATCATGGTGTAAAGATCCTGTTGGGGGATCTGTGTGTGTGTGTGTGTGTGTGTGTGCACGTACATACATGCCTTGCTCATGAGATAAATACATAAAAACTTGAAGAAAGAAAGAAAGAAAGAGAGAGAGAGAGAGGAAGAGAGAGAGAGATAGAGAGATAAAGAGATAGAGAGAGAGAGAGAGAGAGAAAGGAAAAATAAGTCCACATCAGCAAACTAAAAGAACCTTTCAGGCCAACTCCATAACCTACTGGTTAAGGGAGCTGGATCTTAACTAGCTGACTAGGGTCTGAGTCCCAGTTCCGGGGCTTGAAAAACACATGGAGTGCTTATGCACACGTGCCCCAAATCCCAACAGGATGGAGAAACTGAGAAGGGATTGCAATATGGGCGTGGTAGCACCCGCCCTATGGCAGAAGGGATTGCAATATGACCCCGTCCCGTTGAGGTTCTGTTCTCCCTCTTTCTCTGTCTCTCTAGTGAGCACATGCACTAGTAGGCAATTAAAAATAAAATAAATAAAAGAACATTTTTGTGGAGGATCCACTCCTTGTAAGGCCAAACTCATGCTGCACATGCTGCCCATGTCTGTGTCCCCAGCATCTAGTCCAGGGGTCAATACAGACTAGGGAGTCTCAAATGCCTACTCCGTATGTCACGTAGTAAAGAAAGAGTGAGTATAATTTTGTGAGGTACAGAAAAGTAGCCCCCAAGTGTCATATTTCTTTCATTCTCAATAGCATTTTTTTTTTTACTTTCCCCCAATTTGGGGTTGAGCATAAGCCTTAAACAAATCCAAACTTATCTGATCTGTCAAAAATGAACAGTGGCCCTGGAGGACATTTGTAAATCATGACAGAGATTAAGGTCTTGTTTTGTTTTATTACATGTTCCTGACAATATTTTCTTTTCTTTCTTTTTTTTTTATTTTCCCCTTCAATATTTGCTAAGGGGCAATGCACTCACCAAAGACAGAGAAAGACAGAGAGAGGGAAAGTGAGAAATTACCCCCTAGAAGGGATGGCCACACAGCAGTCCCTTCTCCTCTATTCTTCTTTTGGGATTTCGAACACACATGCACACATGCCTGGCATGATTTTAAAGCTACTAGGTTCAGGACTAGAACCACTCAACCGGCCATGTGAGCTCCAACTGCCTTAGCTTTCACTCTATCTGCTGTTCACACTATCTGCTGGTCCCCTGACAGTATTTTTCAATGTGCCTGTAACTTTCCTGAGCTTCAGCAGATGTTTTTTGTTTTGTTTGTTTTGTTTTTGAGAGGTATTTGCTATAGGGCACATGCACTTGCCAGAAAGACAGAGAGAGACAAAGAGAAAGTGAGAACTCACCCCCAGGAGAGTGGCCATACCGCAATCCCTTCTTCTCCATTCTCCCCTCGGGATCTTGGGCATGCATGCACACACAACTGGCGTGAGTTTAAGCCATCAGGAGGTCTGGGACTCGAACCACAATCGACTACTTGGGAGTCCAGCGACATAGCCATTACGCCGACTGCTGGTCCCCAGACTTTCTGTTTTAAGATCTGCTGAGGGGACCAGCAGTCGGCGTAATGGCTATGTCGCTGGACTCCCATGTAGTCGAACGTGGTTCGCGTTACGGACTCGGTGGCTTAAAACTCACGCCGGGTGTGTGTGCATGCGTGCCCAAGATCCCGAGAGGAGAAGGGAGGAGAAGGGATTGCGGCATGACCATCCCCCCTGGGGGGTGATTTCTCGCTTTCTGTCTCTCTGTCTCTCTCTGTCTATCTAGTGAGTGCATGTGCCCTATAGCAAAAACCTCTCCAAAAAGAAAAAGAAAAAGAAAAAAAAGAAAGTCTGTTCCCACTTGAGTTCTGGAGACTCTCAGGTATGCAGAGATCATAAGTTTTTGTTTCTCTATATGGGACTTTGGATATCTAAGAATAGGGCAATAAAAAATAATCATCTTTCCTGACTAATAAAAGAAAGGCATCAGTAAGATCAGAGACAGACCAGTAAATAGAGATTCACTCCAGGATGGAGAGTGGACCAGAGAGGCTTCGTGTGGGATATCCGTCCCATGTGTGCTGCTCCAGCGTTGGCTCCGGATTTATTAAAGTCTAGTCTTCAGGACAAGAATTCAGCAGAGAATTGAAAGGAAACTCTTATTTCACACAACCACCCTGTCTGCCAGGTTAATGATGTGTTCATATACATCCAATTCAAGCCTAATTGACTCAGTCTGTTCAGCAAAGGAGACCGTCTTCAGAAGAATGGACAAAGTGAGGCAAAGTGCACCTGGAATTCATAAAGATTAGGTTTTGAAGTTCAACACTGTTAGGAAAACAGGCAAATGAGTTCATCTTTCTGGATCTCAGTTTCTTTATCTGCAAAAGGGAGGTAAGAATGCCCCTGAACAGTACTGTTGAGATTAAATGATGCTATATAAAGCACTTGGCACCTTGTATTCACTCTATAATCTTCTTTAAATTTTCCAAATTGCTGAAGCTTAGTATTTTTGAGTACCAAGATTTTTCTTGATTATAAGAAGGATTTTAATGGAAAAATTCATCAAGGTATTATAGAGGTTTCCAACTTCTAAAACCAATGTTAATCAATATAATTTAAGCTCTTATTGATGACTTAACAATGACTATGTTATTTTGCTATACAGGGATACTTTAGGGGGAATATATGCTTTTTGGAGCATATATGGCAGTTTCCTCCAAGTGATCTCAGATGAAATTGTGCTTTTCAAGGTCTTCTGCTACATTTTTTTCTAATATCTTCTGTAATTTTCCATTCTATTCATTATTTATTTATTATTATTATTTTTTATTTTGCTAGAGGACATGTTTGCTCACTTGAGAGAAACAGAGAGAGAAGTGTAAAACCACCCTCCCAAGAGGGATGGTCAGGTTACAATCCCTTCTCTTCTATCTTCTTTTGGGACAGTCCAGCCATGCATGCACATGTACCCGACATGTTTTTTTTTTTTTTTTAACTTTTTTTTTTGGAGAGGTTTTTGCTATAGGGCGCGTGCACTAGCCAGACAGACAGAGAGAAACAGAGAGATAGAAAGCGAGAAATCACCCCCCAGGGGGGATGGCCACGCTGCAATCCCTTCTCCTCCATTCTCCTCTCGAGATCTTGGGCACACACGCACACGCGCCCGGCGTGAGTTTAAGCCACCGGGTCCGAGACTCGAACTGCGGTCGACTACGTGGGAGTCCAGCGACATAGCCATTACGCTAACTGCCGGTCCCATACCCGACATGTTTTTTGAGCTGCTGGGTCGAAGACTTGAACCACACTGTCAGCCATGGGATATCCAGCTGCTCTAACTACCACACCACCAGCTGGCCCTGTTTATTATTTATTAATGCTGTCCGCTTGCCTTCCTGGTCTTCACGATCATATCTGTTGTTTCTAAATTGTCATTTCATCTGGAAAATCAGATAAGCAAGTACCTTAGAGATGACTAGTTGTCTCCCAAAGGTATGCCCTTGACTCTCTCTCTACTTAGCAAAATTTTGACTTTTAAGTGGGCATTTTATAGCCCAGGTTAAAAACTAAACTAAACCTCCCAGTTTTTCTTGCAGCTAGCTGTGGCCATTGACAGATTTCTGACTACTGAGCTATTAGCAAAGTGTAGGAATTCCGGGCAATCACTTTAAAAGAGAAAGGACTTGACTTTCTTCCTTTCTAACTTTAATCTGCTGTTTGAAACTGAAGTCCCAGAAGTCACCTTGGACAAGTAAATGAAGGCCAAATTAATGAACATAAGAAACTAGAAGAAATCTGGGTCCTACAACTATTGTGCCAGCTCTAGACAGACCACCTACATATGCCTATGTGTGTAAGCTGGGTTACTGCGATTCCACACCATCTCTCACCCAACTGCCCCACAAGCTTCTTAGGGTAAGTGAGCTCTGAGTTAAAATAAAGCACATTGATTGTAGAGAAAGAATTTCCTATCGGTGATTGTAGCTAAGGGTCCTTTCTACTTCTTTCGTGGTTGATGGCTATAGTCTAGGTAATATGTTGTTGATTGTGTGACCTTCCCTCCCTAAGTAAAAGAGATAAGTCTACATGTGAAAACATGTGACATATGATAACAGAGAAGTGAGGATAACGCTCCCATATAGTCTTTACAATCACTTTACTGTTTTTTGTTTTGTTTTGTTTTTTAAGGTTTTTGCCATAGAGTGCCTGTACTCGCTAATGTGAGAGAGACAGAGAGAGGGAAAATGAGAACTCACCCCCCAACCACCACCACCAAGGAGGATGGCCATGCTATAATCCCTTCTCCATGCTCCTCCTGGCATTCTGGGCACACATGCTTGGTGAGACTTTCAAGCTGCCAGGTCTGGGATTCAAATCACGGTCAACCATGTGAGAGTTCAACGCCTTAACCACCATGCCACCTGCTGGCTCTCACTTTACTGTTTAAAGTCATAATCTAAAATACACAGACACCCCATCTTTTCCTCTATGTACTCAATAATGAGGGAAATTTAACACATTAAAATGTATATACACTCGTATGCTATAGAGAGATGTTTCGGTCAATGAAAACCACATATCCAGTGGTGGTCTGATAAGAAAACACCATATATCCCAGGTGTGCAGCAGGCTATAGTGTCTAGGTCTGTGTAAGTACAGTCTATGGCGTTTGCACAATGACAAAATCACCTAGCAATGCATCTCTCAGAAGGTATCCCCATTGTTAACCAACACGATTGTAATAAAAATCTTGATCATTATAAAACCTTCTATTGTGATGCTTTTGCATAAAACAAGTTCCTGGTAGATTTTTGTTCCGGTGGAGGAAGGGGCAGTGAGAGGGAGTGTCTAGAAACATTGCTGAGAAAATGAAAAGGAAGCAAAATCTGAATTTTCTCTGTTGATGTCCACAGTCAATTCATGCAGTTGATAAAACAAATAGTCCTCAGGTTTGCTATAAAATTTTACTGGGATAATATACATAATGATTATCATATGAAAATGCTCACTTTTATTATCATCATTATAAAGAACAACTTGAAGTTTTTGATCATCAGGTTTTATGCCCAACACTAAGTGTATTCTGATACACGTCCTTCCTTATCTGGGTTCCATCTGTAATATCTTTCACAGAACTAAAAAAAGGACTACTTAGAATGAATATGGTATTGTGACAGTGTGGCTCACATGGCTATTTTGGTTGCTTTGCCAGGGAAGAACCTTTCTTTAGAAAAAGAAGACATTTATGGACTTCTCAAAAACACATAGAACCACTTGACTATTAAGTCTAACTCATTTGCCCAAACAATAAATGTGCTAGGGTTACTTAGCAACCATTCTTAAAGCCATCAAAACTTAAAAAACATGGAAACAGAATGAAAGGAAATATCTGGGTGTTCCTCAGAGTTAACACCAGGCCAGTCATTTGAAAGGTTCCCTCCCAAATTCTATCCCATACTCAATTCCTTCTCATGGAACCACCTGAACAATCGTTAACATTAGGTGGAATTAGGGATATGAAATATGTGAAAATGCTTTATTCAGTTCTCTTCATAATGCTCCATTCCATTTGACATATGGAAACATACATCCATAAATGTGTGTTGTCTGGATGTATAATACACACACACGACTATGAATGTGTACATGCAAGGATTCCACATATGGTCATGTATGAACACAGAAAGCTAAAGGCAGGAAAGGCTTTAAAGTCTTTCAATGAAAGCTGGCTACAAAGAAGAGAGGGACAGCAAAAGATCAATGAACATAGCACCCTACAGAGAAAGATCTAAAAGAATAGTGGAAGAAAAGGCCGGATAAGAAGCAGTAATGAATGAGGGGGGAAAAACGCCCGAGCAGCAGCGAGGGAGGCAGTCGGCAGCCCCCGGCCGGCCTGCTGCTGCTGGAAGCTGGACAAGAGGGAACAGATTTCAGCAGCAGGGAGCTCTAATCTGTCAGCAGCAGTTCCTTCATGTGTGACCAGCCAGCCCAGCTTGGGGACTGGTGCCAGTCTGGGTGAGCTAACCCCACCAGGCCCTCCCGGAAGAGGATGCGCCACCAATAAAACCCTGAAAGGCAAAAGAAGGTCCCTCTGTGCCAGCTCCTGCCCTCACCCCTTCCTCGGTTTCTACTCGAGCCCTGCCTGCAGTGCTGCTTCAAATGCCTTAGCCATCATCCTGAATGCCCTGCTTCCTCTAAAGCCTTGTCAGCCACACGAGATCCTGGGGAATTTTTTCCAGGACGTGACCGCTGTGTGAATCCCTGACACTATCAGAGAGAAAACAAAGAGAAAAACTCAACCATTATCTAAAATGCCCAAGGTCTAATGTGGATGTGAAAGCACACAACCGTTTCTGCTCTCAAGAAGCTCCGGCTAGTTAACCTGACCTTGGCCGGCTGCAGTCCCGCCCTCACTCGGCCTTCCAGCCCATGTCTATAACCATAAATGACAGCACACCAGCTTTCTGGCAATCACCCCCATCCTTACCCACACCCAGCCAGCCTTATCCTCCCGTGGGAAGAGAGAGCAGATGGAGAAATGACTCCCACTCAATTCCTAAATAATACATGCTTCAATTCCCATTAACTGTGATTTTGTACCCTTGTCTGGGCAAAAACCAAGGGAGAAAGAGTTGTGGAGACATTGCCAGACCAGGGCAAAGGTTAACACAAAGCCCTGGCTGCCTGCTGGCCCCTCTGAGGACATGGTCAAGCAGTTAAGAGGCAGTGGGCACTAGTGCCGAGCAATGTTCTTGCCGTCAGGACACCTGGGTTCTAACAGAGGAGCGACCCCTCTGAGACTGTGTCTTTCCATTTATCACTCTGTCATCTATTTCCTAAGAAGCCCCTGAAAGATTGGATTAAAGAGCACCAAGGACCCTTCCAACTCCAATGCTCTGATTCTAAGGGAAGCTGAGCATCCTTGAATGCTCTGTTAATGTGCCACGCAGTGAGAGGCTGAAGTTCAGGTCCCCAGGGCAGATCAAAGCCAAATCCTGGCAACACACAGCCTCAGCTGGGGGTCGCTGGACTGCAGGGTTCTTAAAAACATAAAATGAGAATAATAATTCCTGCCTTCTCAGGCATGCTTCTACAGATAAATATGTATCAAGTGCCGACTCATCAGTCACTGTGCTAGGAACACAAAGCTTGAATTCAACTAGAAGGAAAGAGACAACCAAATGTTTAAAAATGAAATACACACAGTATGTCAAATAGGAGCCATGGAGAAACATAAAGCAAGAGGCGGGACAGGGAGTGTTCAGAAGGGTGAGAGGTACAAGTTGCCCTTTAAACAAGTTGATCAGGGACTGTCTCCCGAGGACAGTTGCATCAGGATTTTTGCTAGAATCAAATTAGATAACTGTACAACACAGTAAGTACTCCAAAAGGCAACTAATGTTAGAATTAATAACTTCTACAGCTTCGTTGACGACTGGGGCCGATTCGAATAAATAGCTTATGACCCTCTTCTTAACCCATATAGTTGCCACCAACCCACGTCCCTTCCAAGACAGCTCATTCTCTTCAGAATGAGCTGGTCTGCTTTTTCCACTGAAGCCATTGTCCTTCTCTGGTTTTGTTTTTTCCTCTTCCAGACCATCCTCCTCCTTCCCACAGGTACCTGTAGCTTTTCCTCCAGCACGGGTGTACATTATTCATCCCCCATTGTCCTCGGGGAACTGTAACTCTTGCCCTGTTCACCCTCCCCCTTAACTCCATGTCTTCTCCTCCAAATCAAAAATGTTGGTAGGTTTTTGAAGGAGGGAAAAAAGAGTAGAGGAAGATAAAAGAGAGGAGAGCGAATAGGGGAGGAGAAGGGAAAACAAAGAAAGAAGAAGTACCGCATATGTCATAGCTAGGTTTTACATCCTGTAAGTCAGTCACAGAATTAAATAGTGTACGACAAAACTTACAGTGGCTTTGTGAGTGCTAAACATTGGAGGATGACTTTCACAAGTTTGAGTTGAAGGGAAAGAAGATTACTGAAATGACCACATATCTTTCCGGTATGAGAAATGTGAAAGACTGGAAGAAAACAGAAGAGTTTAAAGAATCCTCATATTCAATCATTCTCCCATGAACTGTTAAGGCCTGCTTTGTCATGCCTGAATTACAAAGAAGCACTGAATGTATCTTTTCGGATAGTTATTGGCTTCTTTAGCTATTGTTCCCAATTTGTATGTGCTTCTGGATCCCTCAACAGATAAAGTTTCTGCTTCCCTCTATATAGGCAGGTTTCTCTTTACTATACAGTTCATATAAAAATGTAGCTTTCCTTAGATTCCAGAGCACTTCTTTAACAAGGTGAAAGGCCACTGTCCCAGCTCTTCCACTTACAAGTATGATTCCAGTAACCTTTCGACTAATTCATGTATAAATTAGATTACATTAAGTGAATCTGTAACACACACTTGCCTTGACATAAATCTGCCTGTGCTTGGCACTCAATGAGCTCAATCACAACTAAGATGGGTAAGGATCATGCCGTTCTTGCCCATAGTGTCTAAAAACTAATTGACTCAATTCTTTGTTGATTTCTTAACCTCTCAGCACTTTGCTCGCCAAGAGCATCAAGTAGGGATCTCATGAGAATAATCTAGCTAAGACAGTGGTTCTTAGGATGGGGAAGATGTCTCAAGGCTGCAGGGAGATTGTGTTCATCACAGCTATTTTAATAAGAGCCTAACAAAGCACCTTTTTAAAAAATTTTTCCCCCACTTCACATAGTTAAAGCCGCTATTCCTCAACCCAGGCTTTTCAATGGCAACTTTCACTGGGAAGGAAGAATTTAGGGGATGCAAGACAAATGTTGAGTAGGAAAACTGAGGACACTGGAGAAAAATAATTAGGCAAGATTCATAAAGGTTTGCTATATTAAGATCCATCTTTCTCAAATAGCATCTGCTCTTTCTACAAGTTCCAAAAAGTAGCTCTGTGTAAAGAGAAGAAGCATTGAGCTGTCAGGACAGAAAGATAACCTAGAGGTACAGGGCCAGTGCGCCATCACCTGAGTGACAGGAACAGACTCTCAGAGTATTAGAGAGCACATTGAGAAGGAAAATAACCATTAACTACTCCCTGGGGAAGTGATGGAGGAAAAATATAGTCATGAGTCTACTAATACCTAACTATTCCTCCCTAGTTCAGGGGGATAAAGATGGGTTTGAACAACCGACCCAGTTGCTTTGTAAACATTTTAATATCATCTGGTAGCAAAATTTCAGACTTTTCTCAGGAATTAAAAACATCCTTCACATAGAAAATATATTGCTTAAGAAATGATCTTTCAATCAGATAAAGTTCCCAAGGGGGGTAAGACTCTCAGCATGTCTTAGGCTATGATACAGGGCATTATACTACAGTCACTAATAAGTTAAAAAATAAATGCTACAAAGTTCCAATAGAAAATTAATTTTTATTTGTACAAAGTACAGTATGTTAGATTTAGCAAAAATATAGGAGCTTTTTTAAATTTGAATTTCATATCAATAGCAAATATGCTTTGATATAAGTCCATTCCATGCAATTTTGGGGGTGGATTTACACTAAAAACAATTATTTACTGTTTATTTAAAATTCAGATTTTACTAGGGTAACATATATTTTTTTTAATTTTTAAAATTATTTTATTTAATTTTATAGATTTATTCATTTATTTTAATTTCACTAGAGAAAGCCACACAGAGAGAGTGAGAGGAGAAGTGAGAAAGCAAGACACCAGGCCCGGGATTCAAGCCAAGGTCTGCCATACGTGAGTGTCCAGCACTTTAACCACCATGCCACCTGCTGGTCCCCAGTATATTTTTTCTTATAACCCTTGGTCAAATGCTTTCTTTAGGCAACCCCAGAGCCTATCTGGAAATAATTACCAACTCTACAGCTGGCCAAACTTGAAGTGGTTAAGAAGTTATCAGTAAGGAATTTGGATTAATACCAAATAAATAACATTCATTGGATAGTGAACTGAAATAATGCACTTTAAGGATCCTCTCTGAGGATGATTATATAGCATTAAAAATAATCTTTCATTTATAATAAGTAAATTACTTCAAATACATATCTCTTTTGTGTGTGGGGGGGTGATTTCAGGGATATAATGCAAACTCTTGTTGCTATTCTCTATATCTTGACTTACGAACTTCGCCCTCATGGAAAGAAAGCCCGATCTGATCTGCACAGGTATTAATGAGAGCTCTACCTCTCCTTGCAATGCTTCTGGGGAGGAATAGAGCCTGTTAATGCTGCTGGGTTTCCAGAAGGTGAGAGGAAAAGTGCTTTCTAACCCTGTATCCCCAGTGTCATCCTGGAGCTGGGTCACTCCTAGAAATCTCCAGAGGAGCCTTCCTCCCTGCTGCTGTTGCTGAGAGATGAGCAGCAGGCCAAAGGAAAAGTCATCCTCATAAAACAACCAGCCATTTGCAGCAATTTTATTTGCAGAGATTTCCTGCTGAGGCTAAATGGTGTGGCTGCTTGGTTTGTTATTTAAAAGAGTGACCCTAGTGAGACTGCAACTCTGAAAGGGGGAAGAGTCTGATTTCAGACCAGGGTAAGTAGGAGGAGCTGGCATTAAGTATGCCTAATTGAATTCCACTGATGTTTTTGAGAGTGCTGCCTTGGTAATAATACTTCAGATTTAAGCATAACTAACTCTTCACAATCTCTGTAAGTCAACCTAAATTCTGACTGGGTCCTGAGGAAAATAATCCATTAAAATATTCCCAAGAGAGGCTAGGGATTGGAGTTAGGGATCAGAAGAAGCTACACTTGGGAGGAGGGGAAGGAAAAGGACTATGGAAGTAAGTGAGGGATGCAGGTATCCAGACTGGGACATCCAGGAGAAGATGCCCACCAGGCAGGTCGATCAAGGATCCAAGAAGTGTCAGGAAGCTGAGGCAGGAGAGAAAGTTCACAGAGGAATAGGAAATCTTAGTGGAAAAGTAGGTTAGTTGGAAGACCATTCTCAAACAGTCCTCTTGGGAAAAGTGGAGCTGGTCAGTCTGTCTGTCTGTCTCTTCTTCTTTTTCTCTTTCTGTTCTACCCTGGGGCCTGAGAAACTGATAGATAATTTGCACAGTGAAATCCTTGTTTCTTTGAGAACTGCCCCACTGGAGAGAGTGGATGAGGGTATTGCAGCCATCTTTAGATTGCCTAATGTACTCTAAGAGTGTAGAGAACTGAGGAGGGCTTCTGTCCTGAGTGGCCACTGGAGAGTCTCTCAGGCCTCAGAGAGATGGGACGGTAACAATGGTTAAAACCAATGGTGGTTTTAGAGATACATGATCATTGACCAAGCTGGAGCAATATCATATACATTCTAATGTCAAACAGACCAAGCAGGAAATAATACTGGGTTGCCAAGAAAGTCATGATGTATTTTTCTATATCCCAATGACCTAATAGTTTCTGTAGATCACTGTTTTCCAGAGGGAGTTTTAAAGCAAAAGCAGGCATCCCTAATCTGTGCACTTTAAGGTAACATTCACTTGGCTTCTTTCTGTTGTTTGGCAGATGTTTAAGTTAATATTCTTTCATTGTTAGGTTTGGTTTAACAAGCAAACATTTGAGAAATAATCTTAACCAGATTTTAATTTAATGCTAAAAATAGTGGGATAAAAGACAAACTTTCACAGAACTGAATCAACAGTTTTTAAAGAGAGTATTTATAATTTTGCAGAGAGGAACAGAAATGAAAGCTCCCTTCTGGAGAAGGGAGACCCTGAGTCTTCCAGGACATCATTCGTTCAATTCCCTGTGCCACACATTGTACTAGGAACAGGGACAGAAAAAGAGTTAAGATACGAAGGTCATGGCTATCACAGAACTAAAGCATGTCATTGGAATAGTTCGAAGAGTAGCCTTCTTAGGAAAGTACAAGATGCAGTGAAGTCATATAACATAGTAATGTTAGTCCAAGACTAAGGAAAGACTTCCCACTGGAAGAGATGCCAAGACTGAAGTCCGAGGAATGACTAGAATGGGAGCATCTGCACGGGTATATTTGATGGGAACAGGCATATTGGGTAGTACACAATGCCTTGGTGAAACGGTTGCAGGATCGCCCTCCTGTGAATACAAAAATCCCTGAATGCTTAAGTTCCCCATATTAAAATGGAGAAATATTTGCATATAACCTATGGACATCCATATACTTTAAACCATTTCTAAATGACCTATAGTATCTAATATGAGGTAAATGCTATGTAAAGAGCTGTTATACTGTGTGCTTTTTAAAATTATATTATTTTGTATTGTCATGTTGTAATTTTTCTTTTTTTCTTTTTAAATATGTTTTTATCTCTAGATTGGTAGGTGGTATGGTAGTCAGGGTGCTGGCTTCCCACATGGCTGACTGTGGTTTGAGTCCCAGACCTAGGGGCTTGCTTTCTCACTTTCCCTCTCCCTCTCTTTCTGGTCAAATTAAAAATAATAATAATAACGAATAGAATTAAATAAATAATTTTTTAAAGAGATATCCTTTTGCTATAGGGTACGTGTGCTCACCACAGAGACAGAAAGGCAGAAAGCGAGAAATAACCCCCTAGGGGGGATGGCCATGCCTCAATAATCCCTTCTCCTCCATTCTCCTCTTGGGATTTTGGGCACGCATACACACCCACCCAGTGTGAGTTTCAAGCCTCTGGGATTGAGACTCAAACCACAGTCAGCATGTGGGAGTCCAGTGATGAAACCATTACACCACTTACTGGTCCTCTATTCTTTAAAAAAATGTTTTTGATCTGTGGTAGATTGAATACAAGAATATAGAACCACAATTCAGAGGGTCAACTCTATGTTCAAGGAGAGAGAGGAAAGAACTGGAAGAGAGAGAGAGAGCATAGTATCTTCAAGGAATTAAAGTAATTTCAGTATTGCATGAAGGCAAGGTTCAAGGGAAAGACAATTTTGGACAGACAGACAGGGCTCAGGCTGTGGAAGACTTTATAAACCGCATTTAGGAGACTGGACTTTATTTTAGAAGCAATGAAAAGCCACTGAAAGGTATTTGGCAGAAGAATGATGAAATAGCATTTTCATTTTAGATCTTTCTAACTGCAATGTAGACTGAAAAGAAGCAGCACTGGGAACAGGAAGATAATTTAAGATACTCTGTAGTACTTCAGGTAAGAAGAGATGGGCTGAGATACGTCTGGAGAGATAAAAATAAGCAACAGCATCTCAGAGGTACTAGGGATTAAAATCAATAAGAAAGTATAGGGGTGGCTATGAGATATCAGGGATAGGGAATCATGGACATGTTAGAAATTGTTTTAGGGAACTTGGCAATAGGATGTATTCTTTGTAGTCAGGGTAGATCTGGCAAGTAATGCAAAAAGATAGGGACCAGCAGTTGGCACAATGGCTATGTCACTGGACTCCCATGTAGTCGACTGTGGTTTGAGTCCTGGACCCAGTGGCTTAAACTACGTCGGGGTGTGTGCGTGTATGCCCAAGATCCCAAGAGGAGAATGGAGGAGAAGGGATTGCAGCATGGCCATCCTCCCTGGGGGGTGATTTCTTGCTTTCTGTCTCTCTGTCTCTTTCTGTCTTTCTGGTAAGCACATACGCCCTATAGCAAAAATCTCTCCCCAGAAAAAAAAGAAAGAAAGAAAGAAAGAAAGAAAGAAAGAAAGAAAGAAAGAAAGAAAGAAAGGACGGAGGGAGGGAGGGAGGGAGGGAGGGAGGGAGGGAGGAAGGAAAGATACAAGCTGTTTGGCTTTAGACATGGCAAGTCCTAAGGGTCTTTGACTTTTAAAGAAACATATTTGGTTACAGTTAAAGGTACAGACCTCTGACTTGAGGGAGAAGTTCCAGCCAGAGATGTTAATTTGGGGAATATACAGACATTAGTCATATCCTTGGAAATGAACAAGAAAAGAAGAGAGTCCAGGAAAGAACCAAGAGCAGCATCAATATTTAAGGGATTTATAAAGAAATAGAAGTATAGTAAGGAGCCCAGGATGGAACTATCAAGAGGCAAAAGGAAAACCAAGACAATCCAGACCAAACAAGAGGTAGTATGTAGGGATAATGGAAAGGGCAGAAAGCTCAAGGTAGGAGAATGTTAGGATTGACTTGGGAAAGAAGCTACCCTAAAGCTAGTTTTAGTTTCAACCCTGAATTAGGAACTTAGTCTAGAGACTCCAGTCCAACCCCCTCCCAGAAGTTAAATAAGTAGATACCCATCCTACCTCCACTAATAGTTCAGCATTCCCAGAGTGCAGTTTCTCATATTTCTTTCTTAAACTAGATGGTGAATACCTGAACATAAATTAAATCTTTTTGAATGCCTTTCTCTTTGTCTGACATAACACAAAATAAATCTAAAATGGATGTCCAAAACACATTGTTGATTGGAAGAAAGTCATGTTATTGAATGGCAGGTGTGTTTATATTTCCATTTATGTAAAATTATAGATTTATATCCATATATGTGTATGTGCATTGAAAGGTCTAGAGAGAGATTTACTAATTCTTTCAACAATGATTATCTTTAGTTAGTTGGATTTAAGGTCATTTTTTAAAAATAATTAACTTTATTTATTATGATTATTATTTTCCTATTTGATCAGAGAAAGAGAGAGACAGAAGGAAAGTGAGAAAGCAAGCCACCAGGACTTGAACCGTGGTCGGTCATGTGGGAGTCCAGTGCCTTTAACCACCATGCCATCTGCTGGCCCCGGATTTAAGGTCATTTTTAAAGATGTTTTTTTACATGAGTGAGAGAAAAAAAGAGAGTTAAACAGCACTTCCAATAGGGTTTGTTTGTTTGTTTGTTTTTTAAGAATTATTTTATTGGGAACCAGCAGTTAGCGTAATGGCTATGTTGCTGGACTCCCACGCAGTCAACCACGGTTCGCGTCCCGGACCCGGTGGCTTAAAACTCATGCCAGGTGCGTGTGCGTGCATGCCCAAGATCCCGAGAGGAGAATGGAGGAGAAGGGATTGCGGCGTTACCATCCCCCCCCCCCCCCGGGGGGTGATTTCTCGCTTTCTGTCTCTATGTCTCTCTCTGCCTGTCTGGCGAGCACACGCGCCCTATAGTGAAGACCTCTCCAAAAAAAAAAAGAGAATTATTTTATTTAACTTTATTTATTATTATTGTTATTTTCCAGTTTGATCAGACAGAGAGAGAGTGGGAGAGAGAGAGGGAAAGTGAGAAAGCAAGCCACCAGGTTCAGGACTTGAACCGTGGTCGACCATGTGGGAGTACAGTGCCTTTAACCACCATGCCATCTGCTGGCCCCCTCTAATAGGGTTTTGACACCACAATCCATCTCCAGGTTCAGTCAGCTCCAGATCACAGACACACGCATGCCTGTCATACTCAGGGAGGTCTCTAGATGTGAGCACTGTACCTTCCCATAGGAATCAGCCTCACAAAGCATTGGGTTTTACTGCTACACTACTATCCAGTCCCTGAGGTCATTTCTATTTTCTTCTTTGTATTCTTCTATTTTGTTTGAAAATTTCAATTTGCATACATAACAGTTTTATATAATTAATCAAAATAAAAATCACAAAAGCATAGTATAGAATCTTCTACCCTATGTAGTCATTTACTACCCTGAGGCAGATATACTGCAGTTATGGTTAGGTTATATGAGGTGAAGTCAGGCAAGCAGAACTCCACCCATACATTGGTCTTGCTAGACAAACCAGGCTAAGAGCAACCATAAATGCTGCCTCAACAGCAGCTTTCTCACTCTGAAAGGCAGAAAGAGAGAAGAACCAAAGGAGATAAAAACCAAGCCCATTCCTTTAAGAAAGAAAAGTCTCCCTGCACCTAGACCTCTGTAACCTAGTCTCCATTTTCTCCACAATAAAGCAACATTCCAAAAGTAAGTGGGCTTATACTATCTTATTCCTAGCCTACTTTGTCTTTCCTAGCAATCAACTTCTTAGGAGAAGGATTGTGGTCTAAGGATTAAATGAGGTCAATCATGCAAAATACTTCAGAGTAACATTAAGCATATAATAAGTACTCAATAACTGGAAGTTGTATTGTAGTTCTTAGAACAAGAATGTAGTACAGCAAGGTTCAGACTTGAAATTCTCCCACCACTGTGACCATTTGCCATCCCAGAGACCAGCCTGCAACCTGCTGCCATCTTGAATTACCATTCCCAGAGTTTCTGAACCTCCAAACCCAGTGTCTAACTCCTCTGATCTCCACCATCCGAGTGCCCTCTATTTAACACTCACCTATTCAGCATATTAGACTGGTAGATTCTCTTCTCGTGGGTGTTGTAGCAACTGCTCTTGGGCTCAGGGATGAAACTGTGTTCAGACAGCATGTCGGAAGCAGCAGTGGTGATTATGGCAATTCCATCTCTCACTCTGGCAGGGAGGCCATAGTCCCACTCATCATATGATACAGAGATGAGCCCAGTGGGAAACTCCGAGGGTACTGTGTCTGTGTCCCCTGCCACCAGACTAGGTACAATCCACGTGTAGCCGTAGCCTGTCAGCCCTACTGAGTTAGCCACTTCAAAGATGTAAGTGGCTTCTTCCTTAGTACAATAAAGAAGAATGATGGGGCTTTGAAGTTTCTTGAGCTGATTCTGGATTTTAGAATCGCCATCATCCAGGGACATGTCCAGTAGGAGGACTTCCTCTAGCTCCCAGCCAACGAAGCTATTCTCAATGGTGCTGCGGATCTTGTTTACAAAGTCCTGGTAGCCAGGGAAGTAGGTGGTGACAATAGAAAAGATATACCAGTCATATTCTTCCATGATGTTGAGCATTACGGAAGCTTGCTGTTCAATTGATGGGCCAAACTGGAAGAACATAGAAGATTCATCCTAGAATAGTAAAAGTATAAAATATAAAAAAGAAGAAAAAAGAAAGAAAGAAAAAAAAATCAAACCGAAGATGGTAATGGAGATTTTGAGCCAACTGGATACAAAGGTTTACATACATTATTCATTTTTTAAATAAGTCTTTTAAATATTTTATTTTCAACAAAATATTTTAATTTGAATTTCAAATATTTGTAATACCTTTTTTCATAAAACTATTTCCTAAACTTTAGTGAAAATCAGCAACATAGGTCTATATTCTTATTTGTCTAAAATCCTTGGGATCTTCCAGAGCCTAGGGCAGCTCCCCCAAACAAGTATGTTTATATCTCTATGACAAGACATACGAAAGTTTACATAAAGTGGAATAAATACTCCAAATGACCGTATGTCAGTTTATGTCAGGTTTTGCCATCAAATGAATTAAGAAAAACACACACAGCCTCATGCAAACAGACACACATGCACATAGCTTTTCATTTTTATGTTTTAAGGAATTATTCATTTAATTTTATATATTATTATAATTTTTTATTTGCTATAGGACATGTATGCTCACCAGAGAGAGAGAGACAGAGAGAAATCAAGCCACCAGAGACAGAAAGAGAGAAATCAAGTCACCAGGTCTGGAACTCGAACCACAGTCAGCCAGTGAAAGTCCAGCACCTTTAACCAGCATGCCACCTGCTGGCCCTTCCACTTTTAAAGGCTTTATATTTCTCAACTGTGGATGTTTATCACTCAGTCCCATCATCTTAAATCCCATCAATCTATACTTAAGCATATCTGTGGATGTGGCTTGTTGGCCCAGAAAGTGGCTTGTACTCAGGTATAGATATTAGTGAGAAACATGTGGATTACAAGATTGGATTGGTATATTTCCTGTAAACATTAATAGCACATCTAGTTTGTTTTCTAACTTCTGCTTGGTAAGGCTCAAACAGTATATCTAGGCTACAATTAAAATTAAATTAAAATGACAGGTATTCAAGTTCATATATGATTAAGCTTTATCTTAGAGCAACATAGAGAAGACTGTTCATTTCCTTACATACGTAATGCCATAGATCTCAGTGTGACCCGTGTGTTACACACACGCACCTCTGTCAATGTGAGCTTTTGTTTTCTCCTTCCTTTCAAGGGAGAAGCCATTTTAAATTCTCCCATTTAAGCTGTATTTCACCTGCCCTTCTGAGATGTCAGGCCCTGCATTTTATCTCCACCGTATAGCTAGAAAAATCTCAAGCCATGAAATGAACACCCTCTCCACCTTCTCCCTCTCTCTCAGTCCATTTTTGCCTGACTTCCTCCTGGGTAATGGTATCTCTTTTCTTGGTTGTGCCCCCTATCTTCTGTCTGATGGCTCATCTCCATTTTAAAACAATCCAGGCTAACAAAATTGTGTTTTTCTCCAAGGGGCAGTTCCTTTTTATTCCCCAACTGGAGCTTCAAAGTACAGTTACAAGAGACTAAGAAACTAGGCTTTTAGACAAAATTATATAGTGATTTCTTAGTTCAGGAACACATTGTTGTACAGCTGAGAAATTGCTGAGTACTTCTTGGGCACCCACTATTGAAAAAAATACAAGCTGGGAAATAGCCAGTTGGTGTCCAGAGCCCCTGATTCAGTGATGAGAGCTGCCAACCCTTCAGCTCTGCCAGAGCTACATTTGCTTCTCATTGTTCGAACTTTTCACATTTCCTGCAGCTTATCTAGAATGAAACAGTAGCTGTTTGGTCATTTCGGGCTGATTCTTCCTGCTAAGAGTCCAATGGTGTTTGCCATGGCTTCCTCCTCCTAGGTTGAAGTCCTAACCCCTAACAGAAAGGTATTAGGAGATGGGGCCTCTTAGGGAGTGACTAGATTATAAGGGTAAATCCATTGTGAATAGGAGTAATGTCCTCATAAAAAAGAGGCCCCAGACAGCAGCCTCGCCGTTCATCTTGTGAGCACATAAAAGACTCTTCCAGTGAACCAGAGTGTGAGTTTTGACCAGGCACCAAACCTGCTGGTGCCTTGATCTTGGACTTCCTAGCCTCCAGGAATCTGAGAAATCAATTGTTATTTATAAGCACACCCCCCCCCCCCCCCCGTTTATGGTATTTTGTTGTAACAACCCAGAATAAGACAAGCAGGAATCCAACATAGCTTAATTATTTCAAGACCTGTCAGGTGCCTTCAGAGAACTACAACGGAAAAGGAAGGCCAAGTGACAGAACGAATCATCTAGAATAGTTATCACTTTAAAGACTATCCATTTGTTTTTGTTTTTCTTGTTAACTTCCAGCTACAGAAAAATTTTAAGTCCAGTGGTTATAGCAAAATGAAAGAGCTTTCACATATACTTAACAATATACAAGCCTGGAAAGATAGGCATCCAGATTGTAAACAAAGTAAGTCCACCTACTATGTGATAAATGAACAGATCTTATCATGAGGAGGTTTTTAAATCCACACAGATTTCCATGTACAGTGAAAACACGCTGGCTCAAATACATAGCAAGAGAAAGCCTTGAGAGAAAACTCATGGGTGTCCAAGGTAAATGAGCTTGTGCTAATGAGACTGAATTTAAAAGAATATCAGTCTCTTAAATACCAACCTGATGCTTCCCTCCCTCAGTCTTTTCTTAATACTCTCCCACAGTTACAAATGAACCTATAAAGATATAGCCAGCTACTTTGTGAATATGATCAGAGTAAGAAAAGAGAAAAATTAATATGGCTCATCACACCCCCAGCACATTTAATTCTACTGTTCTTCCCAACTTCGCTACTCTTTTTCTTTTTCTTTTTCTTTTTCTTTTGCTTTTGCTTTTGCTTTTGCTTTTTTCTGTAGAGAACATGCACTTGCCAGAGAGAGAAAGAGAGAGGGAAAGTGAGAAATCACCCTCCCCTAGCCTCCTCTTTTTCATTCTCCCCTTGGGATTTTGGGTACATTTGTACATGCACAGAGCATGATTTTCAAGCCATCAGGTCCGAGACTCGAACCACAGTCAGCCATTTAAGAGTCCAATGTTTTAGCCACTATGCCACATGCTGGCCCCAACTTCACCCTTTTTCTGCCTCTGCCCCATCAATGCCCACTCAACCATTTTATCTCGCCAGTCCTTCATTAGATAAGGATCCCTTATATGACCATTTTATCTGCCACCAAAAAGAGGTTAATGAAGCTAAACAGAAATCAAAAGAGAATTATAGCTTGGGCAAGTGTTTTCTGGTATAATGAGTAGTCCAGTGTTATTAATTTAGTTGACACACCAATCTGGTGTACAGTGATGGGGAATGAAACAACTCTTTTTCAACAAAGCTTAGGGCTAGCTATAAGTTTCCAATGGTGACAGGCTTTGCAAATTATGGTCAAAGCCACAAATCAAAGAGCAATCTTCATGTGTGCATGGAGTGGAAAGGACTGGTGGCCACACATTCATCTTTGCAGGCACCCAACATGCACTGTGGTCACCACAAGTGATCAAGGATGAAGGAAAGAGAGATAATTCTGTTTGCAGCTAACTATGCTTCCCCACTTACATTTTTATTGTCCCATGTCATTACAAAATGGTGACATGTAGGGGTCCTTGGAACAGTCTCCTCTTTCTAGTGAAGATTCCCAGTGAGATTTATTGCCTGAACATACTTATTCAACTTGCCTTGAGAGCATCTTTAGGACATTGTTGTATAAAAGGCCACCTAAGTGAGATAAGCAATTAGCATAGGGAAAATAGAATTGTATGTTAGGCTCTATTAGTCTAGAATCTTGATGTTGAACCTCCATCACTTTGATGTTCATGGTGTTCATTTGCTAGTCAGAAACAAAAAGAGGTACTTTTTTTATCCTATTATCTGCCTCAGGAAATAATTGCCTAAAGAATTAGTGATACATGAGATTCCTCTTTGGCATCATCCAGATCCCCTACGGATCCACTTCAGAAATAAAGCATTTAGTGAGTGCTCCAGCTACTGATGGTGCCCCTGGGCTTTGGCTTGGCCTCCTTTAGGGGACTGTCTCAGGTAGAGAGGTACTTGCCCAAAGTCATGCCCCCTTCCTGGGGGCAATAAATAACTGGTGGTCAAGGGATATAAGACCTGGCCTTTTTGCCCTAACTTTGGCAAACTCAGTACTGTCAATCTATCTTCGATAGCCCAGATTGGCTGGAGCTTCCATTAAAACCGTATCCCACCTATACTTCTCCTTCTACCCAGTCCTGACCAGTCTTCAATTTCATGATATTGAACACAAAAACACTTCCTAATAAACCACCTACACACCATCCTTAACCTCACAGTCTGCTTTTTTGAGAACCTGATGTTCCCTACTTTCATTTTTTCATATGGAAAAAAAATGACTTTAAAAAGAACATAATATCAGGAACCAGCAGTTAGCGTAATGGCTATGTCGCTGGACTCCCACGTAGTCGACCGTGGTTCGCGTCCCGGACCCGGTGGCTTAAAACTCACGCTGGGCGCATGTGCGTGCATGCCCAAGATCCCTGGAGGAGAATGGAGAAGGGATTGCGGCGTGACCATCCCCCCTGGGGGGGGTGATTTCTCGCTTTCTGTCTCTATGTCTCTCTCTGTCTGTCTGGCGAGCACATGCACCCTATAGCAAAAACCTCTCCAAAAAAAAAAAAAAAGAACATATCTATTTTCAGATACTGAAAGCCTTTGCCTATTAGCTATAGAAGAAAGAACTGGGGCAATAAGTAAAAGTATTAAAAGGCATTACTGGGCCAGCCAGTGGCATGGTGGTTGGGGCAGCTAGATCCCACATAGCCAACTACACAGTTCAAGCCCCTGACCCAGTGGCTTGAAAAACATGCCAGGCATTTGTGTACATGCCCAAAATCTCAAAAGGAGAAGGGTGGAGAAGGGACTGTGGTGTATTAATCCCCACTGGAGAGTGATATCTCACTTTCTCCCACCCCCCACTCCCACCCTCGGTAAACAAAGCATACATGGTCAACAGCAACTTTTTTTAAAGGCATTGTTAGGTTCAATATACGAAATATATCTCAACGATTATAGTTTGTTAAGATGGAATGAGCTTGGGAACATAGAGAGCTTTCTGTTGCTATAAGGATTCAAACAGGAGCTGGACTATTTGACAAAGGGTTTCTTCCAAGTACACTGACTGGAAAACTTCATGCTCACCTTTAAGACCTAGTTCAAATGCCAGCTCTTTTCTGTATGTCATCTCTGACAACTTCCTCTAGTCAGGTTAATTCTAGCTCTCCTGTGCATTGACATTTTATACATGTCTCCACTATAGCACTTATCACACAATAAACATACATGCTTGCCTCCTTCCACTAAAAAGGTGTGTTTCTCTCTCTCTCTTTTTTTTTTTTTTTTTGTTTTTGGAGAGGTTTTTGCTATAGGACGCATGCACTCGCCAGACAGACAGAGAGAGACAGAGAGACAGAAAGCGAGAAATTACCCCCCAGGGGGGATGGCCACGCCGCAATCCCTTCTTCTCCATTCTCCTCTCGGGATCTTGGGCAAGCATGTACACGCCCAGCGTGAGTTTAAGCCGCCGGGTCTGAGACTCGAACCACAGTCGACTACATGGGAGTCCAGCGACATAGCCATTACACTAACTGCTGGCCCCCAAAAGGTGTGTTTCTCAAGAGCAGGAACTTTGTCTTAACTCTCCTCTGAATCCCTAGGTAGCATATAAATTGTTTCATGTTTTGGGTATCAATATTATAAAGAAACCTCCTTTGTAAAGTGGTAAATTAACTGAAATGATTTGATTGCTTCATCTAGCTCCAAATTTCTATGCTGGTAGTACATATACCTACCTCACAGAAATACAGTATTCCTACAAAGTGCTTATATGTAAACTGCACTTTTATAAAGTAAGACGGATTCCTGCTGTACCCAGAATGAGTGGTGGGAAATGCTACAGGCCACTTATCTACTCCTTTTGCAGCAAACACCTTGAAAGAACCAGCTATACTTACTTCCTCAATTCCTCTTCTCCCATTTTCTTTTAAATGAAGTCCAGTCCCCACCACCCACTGAAACTCCTATAGTGAAAGGCAGTGGTGACTTTGATATTGCCAACTCCAATGTCAGTTTGCAGCATGTGACATCCTTCCTGGCAGCATTGGCATGCTTCACCCAAGGGCCTGCCTCTGTGCTAACAAAGAAGCGGGATAGTCTTTCCAAACATTAAACCATAGGATTTCTCTGAGTCGAGCCCTCACCAGACTTACTCAAAAAAAATGGCCAACGCCCTTGATTTGGAGCCCCCACTGCTCCTCAGACCTTACATCCCCACACTTCCCTCTTCCTCACTCTGCTCCAGCACTCTGACCTCTCTTAGACATACTCCCATGTTCCTGCTCCAGACCAGGCCCAAGCTATTCCCTCTGCCTGAAACACCCTTCCTCCAGCTACTCAGGAATCCACAGGGTCGACACACACAGCTCTTTCACGTCTGCTACCATTTCACCTTCTCAACAAAACCCTCTCAACCCTGACTGTCCAGTGGAATACAGAAGACGGTCCTCCCCATCATGGGCACTCCTGGTCCCCTCATACTTCTCTGCTTTTTCTTTTGCCATAGAATTTATCACCATCTAACAGGCTATAGGATTACTTATGAGAAATACTGATTATGACCTTACTGCCTCTTCCCAACTAAAATAGGAATATCATAAGGACAAGGAACATTATCTGTTCATTACTAGGACCCAGCACCTAGAACAGGGCCTGACCCATAGTGGGCTCTCACTAAATACTTGTTGAATTTGTCAAATGAGGCAATTGATGCTGCAACCAGATTTCTAAATCTAACTTCTCTTTGTTGGTATTCCATTGCAATTATATTTTTCTAGTACCTTAAAGTCTTTCACACTATTCAAATTTTAGTACTTCATATGATAAAGATTATGATCCTGATGGACATTGGTATAGATTAAATAAACCTGATTTTCTTCCTAGACCTTTTTCTTTCATATGAATAAAGGAAATACTCCTGTTCTTCTAAATTTGGCTCTTGAGAAGGATCTGTGCCTGACAAAAAAGTGAGAACTGCTAGGCTTTCACTAAAAGCTTTCTCTACTACCACCAGATTTAGAGAGCAAGTGCAGAAATGGAGAGGTGAGAGGTCAGGGTTACCCCGACTGTCCTGAAGAAATCCTTTACTTGCACATATAGCACAGAGTAAACGCAGAATATGGAGGACAAAATCTTTCTTCTTTCAAAATAAGATGAAGTATTTTTTCTATCTACCTACCCCCAATAAATCACTTCGATGACTTAGAAATTCTGATGGTACACCATTGTTTTTTCAGGAGACTGAGGCTAGAGTTAGCTGCTTGGCATAGGTTTGAGTAGCATCAGTTTTTTTGTTTTTAAGAATTATTTTAATTTAACTTCATTTATTTATTTATTTTAATTTAACCTGAGAGAGAGAGAGAGAGGGAGAGAGAGAGAGAAAGCCACCAGGTCCAGGACTTGAATCATGGTCAGCCATGTGGGAGTACAGCACCCTTAACCACCATGCCACCCACTGGTCCCTAGCATCAGTTTTAAAAGCAATGCTTTGCAAGATAGGAAGAACTTTTGATGCTCTCTAGCCTCAATACTAATCATATCATGACTGAAACACACGGAGGGAGAATCACAATCTTTCCTGCCTATTACATGCCAGGCCCATTGTTTCCTTTAAACCCTGCACACAAAGGACAACATTCTGAGTTTTCAAAAACCCCACGAACAGAAATTCAACAGATTGGGACAATTCAAAAGCCACTCTGGATAACCAAACAACTACTGCAGAAGCCAGCATTCCTTTTCTTATTTGTTCTTTCAAAAAACAATTTTGCTTTCTTCTTGAATGTTGCCCAATTTTCCTTCCTGACTGAGTATTCCTTTTAGATGTACTGCAATCACCAAATGTAAGCCACAACTGAGAAACCAACTAAGGTAGTCACTTCAGGAACGTCTACAAGATATTTCATATTCTGGGTCTCAGAAACAATTTTATAGCAAGAAGAAAGCTAATAAGCAACAGAGAGGGCAATAAGAGAGGATGAGTAACAAGGCATATTCCCACTCATGAGGATACCCAAATGAATTATAGAATTAAAAGAAGGGAACAAAGGGTCTGGAGAATACTAAGAGCACTTCTAGACTATGTTTGTGCTCCTGTGTAAGGTATCAGGACTGCTAAAATCTCAACAAGCCCATTTCATTTCATCTGAAATTAAAATTCCTCTCTATGGCCTGCTCCGTTATACACATCAAAACAGCTCTCAGACGGATTGACTTGTATTTTATTAAGAGTCTTTTTCTATAAAAGAGCAAGCTGACATGTTCAACAACAATCTACTTTTGTGACTGAATAAATATACTCTTAAATAAATGCCAGAGGAGAAGATGGGGTAAAGGAAAAGTTGAAAAAAACTGAAAGAGAAAAAAAAAAGGTATAATATTCAACTAATCATATTAATAAGGCATTAGGGTAATCAATAAGAGGCGATTTATTTAGACAAATTTGGAAAATCGAGTGTGTGCTAAACCAGTATAGATCTGAGCACTTATAGAATAAAAAGAAAGTCATTGTAAAATGAAACCTAATTACAAAGGCAAACAGATAATTTCTTACTAGGTATGAAGTACTAAATCCCAAACTGCCTCATGCCATCAAAATTTTTTCCATTTATCTTCAGCGGAAAAGGTAGCATCTACAGAAGAATAGTGATTACTAAACAGGGTTAAGAAAAAACCAGTGATGGTACTTGACGTACTAGCAACATTTTTTGGAGTAAAAATGTTGGCATTCGTCTCAAATAGATTAACATTCCCGTCTCTTTAAGTGCATTTGATCAGAACATCATGTTCGTGTACCAAGGTGAGAAAAGAAATGGGGAGAAGCCCTCCAGAGTGGAAGGGGGAAAAAGACATTTTATATTTGATTAAGCTGCGAGGGCTAGTACCTCATTTATTGCTGAAAATAAAAATGCTGGTTCTAGATACAGTGACTAAGTTTATACACATGGGTATCTTCAAGGGATCCCTGGAAAACAAAGAACACTTTGTCCTTCTGTCCCAGCTCCATATGGAGAGAGACTAAGCATGGCTGATTTTAGAATTAGGATCAGTCATGCTCATTTGGCACAGATTAACAAGCCGTCGTCTCCAATGGCTAAATCCGGAAAGTGGTCTAAGAAGGTGTTTTTCCTCCAAACATCCAGTGATCAGTTTCCCTAGGTTTCTAGGTTGAAAAACAGCTACTTCTTCATCTCCAGAGAAACAACCAATCATAATCAAAGTAGCTTTGAAGGTATTCTCATCCCAAACCAACTTGGTCAATTTAAAAGAGGCAATGCATGTTTAAGGGCTCCAGGAATGAAAATAAAATTGCATGTAGCAGATTAACATGTGTGTGTGTGTGTGTGTGTGTGTGTGTCCCACAGCCTGTCAGCACCTGCCTGTCCCAGTGTCACTCAGTCGTAGTACACTGACTTTAGCCACCAGCCACTTCCTAGTAGTCCTTAAACCAGGACAGGCCAAGTACCGTCCTCAGCAGGATCAGCTTCTAAAGTGGACTGGGCTGCTCTTAGCCCAGTATTTGGTGCACCAGATGTAGCACAGGTGGTGCAGACGGGGCCACTCAGATAAAGGCTCCTTCCCACGTGCCTCCCACATGCCCAATCCAAAGGACTAAGCCTCATGTCCTGATTTTATTCTAGTCTCTCGCTGAGGAGCCTTACTCAGAACTGCCAATTGCTTTGCTCAGTTCCTGACAAAGTGCCTAAACTCGCAGAGCCCTGCTTTCTGCATCTACAGATGCCAGCGGAGGTCTCATTAATGCATGATTATGGCTAACACACTTGCACGGCTTCGTCCACTACTATTAATATATCAAATTTCTGCTTTCTCACGCCAGTCTTGAATGACATTTAAAAGGGTTCTTTTGATCTTAATAGGGTACTCCAAGATTGCTGGACTCCATCTTAGGGAAGGCAATTCCATGAAAAAGTTCAATCTTTCCCAGATCCCTGACACTCCCTAATCCTGTTGCTTCCATCCTAGTCAGCCTGGCCTGCAAAGGAGTGAAATGGTATCTGCTGTTTGATTGGTTTCATTCAAGTTTACTTGAGATTTCCCTTGTTTGCCTTAGAGTGAAAATGGCTACATTTTTACAGAATTATTCAGCTTTTACATTTACTGTGGATTATTGATTGCCATTGGCTATTAGCACTAACAATGGACCTTGAAGAATTCAGTGTTCTGGGGACAGCAGGTGGCATGGTGGTTAAGGCACTGGACTCCCACATGGCTGACCCTGGTTCGCATCCCGATGTGGTGGCTGGCTTTCTCACTTTTTCTCTCTCTCTCTGTCTGATTAGAGCACATGTTCTATAGCAAATTAAAATATAATAATAAGAATAAATAAAATTAAATAAGAAGAAAAAAAGAATTCAGAGTTCCTGGGCTAGCCCTGTGGTCTAGCAGTTCAGGGAGCTGAATCCCACATGGCTGATTGCATTTGAAATCCCAGTCCTGGTGGCTTGAGAAATACACTGGATGTGTGTGGATGCACGCTCAAAATTCTGACAGGAAAAAGAAATGGAGAAAAAGGGATTGCAGTGTGCCCATGCCCCCATTGCAAAGGGTAGAAGATGCTTTCTCTTTCTCTATCAAGCACACGTGCCTTCTTTTATATTTCAGAGTTCCTAGTTGCTTTCCCTTCACTCTATTTCCCTCTAACTCTCGTGGGAATGGGCATATAAAGTCTTACTGAGAGTATAACACAATCTAATAGAGGGTGCCCAAGTCCCAACCTGATGTAGAAAGAACCACACTAACTATTTTCTAATCATACAATTTTGTTCATAGTCCTTTTTATAAAACAGCTTATCTTTTTCTCCATCCATACAAAAAGGGAATACTTTGTTTAGAAGGTACAAAATACTGTGGATCCAGCTGCCAACATAGTCAAGTCCAACCTGGGCTGCCCCCTCTGCTTTTTCAGTACAAACCCCATCAACCTACCTGGATCCCAACTGATTTGCAGCACTGCAGCCCCGGGCTGACACTTCTTCCTGCTTTTCCCTGTAGCTCTAATTCCACAGATAAAAGACCCCTTTAAATGTACCCTTAGCACAACCAAGGTTTCTATTCTCTCATTTAAGGCCATGGGTAGCTGAAATGCCATCCACATCTCAAGTTGTTTCTGGGAGTTTGGCCAAACAGGAATAAGCAGCAGCAATCACTCAAGGAGGTACCAAAACTGGCAAGATTTTCCCAGAAATAAGAACTTGACAAGAAAAACAATGGCCCATGATCCTATTCTTATTTTGAAATTTGTTTCCTTTTTAACCATTCAATGGTCTCCAGTATTTCTTAATTCATAGCATTTCACCTGAATACTTTTCCTCTGATGTAAATATACAAGAGGAAAAAGACATCCTCAAAAGATAATGCCCATTGTTATTCTGAAGTGGAAAAAAAAAAATCAGGGTTTACTCTTTCACCCATCCTCCTCAGACTCCGGAGCACAGAGCCATTGTAACAATCAGATACTAGGTTTTATTAATTGCTAATCTGGAGTCTTCACAGTGGGGACTCTGCCTATAGATGAATCATCCCAGACAAGTATGAGTCCTCATTATCTTTAGAACTGGCAGTAAAGCAACTCACCTGAAGCTACCAGACTCCCATTACTTGGCTGTGAATTCTGATCCATGCTAACAAAACAAAATGGGGGTATCCTTAGGACTTAGCGATAACATTTTTATGTTAATTCGGTACTGCAGAAAGGTGCCAATGTGTTCCTCTTTTCCAAGCACAGCCGAAACTGTGTTAAATAATGCCAGCCCCAGATCTCAAAGAACAAGCTTTTTTTTTTTTCTTTTTTGAGAGGTTTTTGCTACAGGGTAGGTACGCTTGCCAGACAGACAGAGAGACAAAAAGTGAGAAATCACACCCCAGGGGGGGGGGATGGTCACGCCACGCCACAATCCCTTCTCTTCCATTCTCCTCTCGGATCTTGGGCACATATGCACATGCACCCGGCGTGAGTTTAAACTACCGGGTACAGGACTCGAACTGCGGTCGACAACATGGAAGTCCAGCAACATAGCCATTACGCTAACTGCTGGTCCCTAGAACAAGTTTTAACCAGAGTGGTTTGAGAAGACACTAGTCCAGCTCAGAGTAGGACCACAATTTAACCAGTTTAGGAGAATGTGAGGTGAAGGTAAACCATTCTCCAAGTCTTCAAAGAAAATTCCACAATTTTCTTCAGTAACACAGGCCAGTGAGTCCAGCAATCCTTTCTGACTTTCAGAATTTTTCCCCCGTGTCTGTCTACACTATCCCCATCACAGTGCAGAGCTGTAGGTCTCTCATACTCTCCCTGGCAAAAGGCACAAAATAGGCTCTCCAAAATTTTATCAAACTGAGTAAAACTGATGTCAAGATGAATAGTGACTTGTCATTACCTTGTGTGCAAAGATTATTATGGAACCCACTCTCAACTTTTCCTTCCTAAGTCCACAACTCCCTTTTCTCAGTTTTTAGAGTTTTGAGGGCAATGTTTACTGAGTTATTTACGGCAGCATCCTGGTGCCGTACATAAATTATGTAAATTAATTCTCATACCCTTATGCAGTAAGTCCTAGTCCTCTCTCCATTTACTAAAAAAGGTGAGTTTACAGAAATTAAGGGACTGCTAAAGGCACTGCTGGTAAGGGAATATAGTTAGGTGTGTCTGCACCCCCATCCCCAAGTTTCCTTTATTTGTCTCTGTAGCACTCATCTAAGTCTACATACTCTCATTTAATTGTGAGGCAGAATGGTCACAGTCACCTAGTAGAAGTCTAACCCTTGACTAGTCTAATACAGCACCGTCTTCATGAGCTCCTTAAGCTTCACTCTCCCGCCTCAGTCTTCCTAGCACACTGGCTCTGCCAACCAATGAGGGCCTCGGTACATGTGATGACTGCGGTAGTCTTCTACTGCCCTTGCATACAACTGATTCTTTAAAATCTTATCCTATGCAAACCAAGCATATATTTATTAAATGCCTATCAGGTGCTGTGGGAGGAAGAAATGAACTATAAACCATCGTTCTCATCCTCAAGTGAGCTGATCAGATGATCAAAGGAAAATATCCAAAAGAATGGGTGACTTTCCTGATCCTAATTATAACATGAGGCTTAGAAAAGAAGTTTCAGAAGAATGAGGAAAATAGAGGGCAGTATGTCTAGACAGCTATATACTTTTAAAAATAATTATTTTATTTAACTTCATTTATTATTACTATTATTTAATTTGACCAGAAAGAGACTGAGAGAAAAAGAGAGGGGAGGTGAGAAAGCAAGCCAACAGGTTCAGAACTCAAACCATGGCTGGGCATGTGGGAGTCCAGCAACCTTACCCCCACTCCACTTGCCAGCCCCGACAGCTATATTTTTTGTTTCTTTCTACTTATACCTTTCAGAGCCAGGCGTTCCCCTGGTTTTGTGTGATAAGACATTAAACACTCATGTGCATTTCAATCCAAATGCCAAATCGTATATAGAAATGCAAGTGATGGGAACCAGCAGTTAGCGTAATGGCTATTTTGCTGAACTTCCATGTAGTCAACCGTGGTTCGCATCCCAGACCTGGCAGCTTAAAACTCACGCCGGGCGCGTGTGCGTGCGTGCCCAAGATCCCGAGAGGAGAATGGAGGAGAAGGGATTGCGGCGTGACCATCCCTCCTGGGGGGTGATTTCTCGCTTTCTGTCTCTCTGTCTGTCTGGCGAGCACACGCGCCCTATAGTGAAAACCTCTCCAAAAAAAAAAAAAAAGTAAGAAACGCAAGTCATGGCCAGGTCTTGAACTCAGCCTAACACTGGGCCTTAGGTGCCAGTGGCCTCTGATATCTACCATCTATCTCAGGGAGTCCAGCAGGGGGGTCATGGACATAGCCTATCAGATAGTATCAACTCCAAATCCTATCTACAGTCTAAATAGATCAGATATAAATCTTTTTTTTTCATTAATCTATTCAGCTTTTCATTCTCATCTTAGAAGATTAGGTTTGTATGACAGGACTTGTCTTTTATGAAGTCAGACTACCCAGTTAAAAAAAAAAAAAAGAAAAAAGAAAAAAACTTCTCTTCAAATGATTACAAATTGATTTTGCTAAGATTTCTTTTCAGTATTGCTTTAGAAAAGCTTGGAGAATAATAATTCCTCATCTCTTCTATCAGTGCACTAGATTTCTTTACACTGGCCTTTTTCCTCTGGCCCGCAAATTGTTTTCAATAATTACACACACTGGTTAGCAGATCAATCAATTATTTTAATACTCCTTGTATAAAACTGAACTGGGATTGCAAATTTAAATCCAAGCAATTCACAAATGTAGACCGATGCCAAGGTTTCCTTCTCCAGTTCAATTTATGATTCCATGCTGCTTTCATTTAAAACTATACACATGATCACCTAAATGCTATCAGTTCTCAGGACTGCCTTCATGTCTATTAAAGAAACATGGGGTTTTTTTGGTATTATTTTCTCACTGAAAAAAATCAAGTTTGTATTTTAAAACCTGCTTTTATTCATGCCCCCATGAAATTAAATAAATGTACAATAGCAATAGCATCCCTGTGTATTAACACAGTAACACAGTTTCTCACTTTTTGCCCCCTCAAAAAAAAAAAAAAAGATACATGGGAACCAGCAGTTAGTGTAATGCTATGTCGCTGGACTCCCACGTAGTCGACCGCGGTTTGCGTCCTAGACCCGGTGGCTTAAAACTCACGCCGGGCTTGTGCGCTTGTGTGCCCAAGATCCCGAGAGGAGAATGGAGGAGAAGGGATTGCGGCGTGACCATCCCCCCTGGGGGGTGATTTCTCGCTTTCTGTCTCTATGTCTCTCTCTGTCTGTCTGGCGAGTGCACACGCCCTATAGCAAAAACCTCTCAAAAAAAATAAAATAAAAAAAGAAAGAAAGAAAAAGAAAAACATGCCTGGCACATGTGTGTGCATATTTGAAATCCTTATGGGGTAGGAAAACAGAGAAGGGATTTCAGCATGACCAAACCCCATTGGGGACCAACTTCTTCCACTTCCTACTGCTCTCTTTCACTGGTTAGCACACATGCCCTCTGATAATTAAAAGAAAATAGAAAAATAAGCCCAGCCATAAAATCCTCAGTGTCTCTCAGGAATCTAAACAAACAAACAAACAAAACCATGAACAATGGCAGGTCTTCCACCTAGAACATAAGGCCATGACAATTCAGGAGCATGAGTACTGAGAAACAGTGAGGAGCAGAATCTCTGGGATGGCAGAGGAAGGCCGACAGACAGGCAAGTGAATCAGACACACGTGCGAATCAGAGATTCTTTCCAATACAGACTGTGATGACCCTGAGAAGGACCCCAGTGCTATCCAGCCCTGGAGTGGTCTCACTGCCTCACAGCCCTCCAACTCTCTTCACAGATCACAGTAATAGCTTGCCTATTGTTTTATGTTTATTTTGTTTATTGCCAATTTACAATAATTTAGCTGGCTTTTGCTCTTCCTAATGAAAAGAACTTATGAAAAATAGAAAAGGCTACTACTAGTTACTGTTTTCTTGCTTTAAGATAGTATCATCCTTGGGATTTATTCTACATGGGGCTAACATCTGCTTAAACGACTTTTCCTTTGCTCAGAATTCAACAGAGCAGAGCCATAGTGAGAGTCAGGCTCAGTCTCCTGGCCTGACACTGCTCGAGCAGAAAGGACGGCTGGGCAGAGTCCCCTCCATAACACAAGGTCACTCACGCAAACGCTGTCCCACCCCCACCAAGGCCCTTTCCTCATTCTCCATTCTGTTTTCATCCACTGGCTGGTTGTAATATTCATTCAAGTGTGGCTTTTTTGTCACACGGTTCTAAAGATGGATGGCATGCTCACTGGGATTTGTGCACACACTCCCAAGTTCTCAGGCGCATCTCTGAAAGTTCAGGTGCATATACTGGAAGTATTTCTCCATCTGCCCTTCCATCTTTCTAGCCATTGGTGTGCATTCATCATGTAACACATAAACAGGGGCGGTGGGGGGAGGGGAGGTCTTCAGGAAGTTCATGGGAAATGCATATTATGAAAAAATGATACAGGATTTCAAATGGGTTTGCACCAAAATAAACTTGTACTTTAAGTCCATTTTTCCAAAAAACTTCTTGAAGTTCCCTTGTAGATAATACAGAACTGGGCACGGTACATAGATACAATTTACTTGGAGATAAAGTCTAATCATACACTTGAAGATTTACAGTTTACTTGGAAATGAAGAGTGTTTGCTTCACCCAGCTAAGTAACAGATACTAATAATACCACCTCCCTTCATAGGCGTTGCAAGAGATAATCAAAAGTTGATTGCAGGGGACCAGCAGGTGGCATGGCGGTTAAGGTGCTGGACACTCCCACATGGCCAACCATGGTTCGAGTCCCAGACCTGGTGGCTTGCTTTCTCACTTTCTCTCTCTCTCTCTCTCTCTGTCTCACTGGTCAAATTAAAATAAGTGAATGAATGAATAAATAAAATTGAATAAAATAACTCTTTTAAAAAATGTTCTTTCTAAAAAAAAGTTGATTGCAAATATGTCCCCAAAATAAACAAAGCAGGAGGATGGTATCAGGGACCTCAGATTATACAGTTGTAACAAAGGATGGGGGGAGAGTCACCAGACCCACTCCGATGAGATGGCTGCTTTCCTGTCATCCGAGGCCACTGGGACCCTCACAAACCTCTCCCAGCTCTCCAGGAAGGTAGTTCTTGCAGCATCAGGCCAATTTTAAACTGCTCAGAAAATGAGCTATTTGTTTTATCTGAACTTCTATTCTATTTGAACTTCTACTCAACTGAATATGGCTCTCAGTTTCTAAAATTTTAACTACATCCCATTCTCCACAGCTGTCAGAAATGAAATTCCTCTCATTTACCCGCTTTCTCAAGTACCTCATCAATATTCCGTAAACGAAGTCAAATGCTCCCCAGTCTTCAGTTTCTCCTTGTGGCACATAAAGCTGGCTTGCACTCTGTTAAAATGTTATCCACCCCCCCCCCCCCATCCTTACGAATCTCATGTGAGAGCCAGTATCCTGCTTCTTCGGAATCATGGGGCATTTCACACTGACCTATCTGTCCATGATCGCTTCAAAAAGCCTAATGTGCATTGATGTAGAAGAGATGTTGTTCACTCTAAGGTATCACAATATAATAAGGTAAAATACTGTTTACTCTCTGAAAAACTGGTCAGGCAGTTGTCAAAAAGACTAGTTTGAGACTAGTTCTGAGATAGTTCGTAGATTTCACTGAAATTTGGTGTGTGAGAGGTCAGAGTTATTTGTTAGCACTGAGATTTAAAAGTCAAATAAACATTAATCTAGCCCTTGGGAGTAGCATCTCACTACAAGCTGCAAACCACTCTGTCCCCTGCCAATTTCCCATTTATTCTTGACAATAATGGTCTAAAGACATTCTGTGATAGGTTCTGTCTCACAAAGAAGCAGCACCAATCTCCAGGGATCTCTACAAACTTTGAGGCTCAGAGTTTCATCCCCAAGTATCAGAACCTTCTGGATGACTTTTTTAAAAAAAATTTTTTACTTTATTTATTTCTTTTAAGAGAGACATAAAGAGAGAGACAGAGAGATAGAAACCCTAAAAGGTCTCCAGCTGTGATCGACAGCCAGCGACTGCCAGCCCTGGATCACGGGCATGTGTGTGCTCAGTGTACTCAGGACAGGGTCTCCAGTCATAAACCCAGACCTTCCATGTGGGCCAGCCTTGCAGAACGTCGCCTTTTACTGCGGTTTCACCATCTGACCTCTAGCCTTCTGAGTAATTTTGATAGCTGGCTTAGGGTAACCACCACCTCAGAATGATTCCTACGTGAAAATCTAAAATTTAGACTTTCCTCTTTATACACTATCATACTTTTAACAGAAAAATTTACTAAGAAGCCAAGTTAACAAGGCAGTAAATTAAAAAAATAATCATATTGCTGCTATAGAAAAAGAATTCTTAGTAGTGTGATTATAGACAAGTTATTTAACTTATCTAAACCTCACTTCCTCTAGAAAATAAAAGAGTTAATTCTTAATTTATATAGTTATAAAGAGAACTAGCTCTTTGCGGAAGAAGCAGATGCAGGTGGCGCGGAGCTCCAGCAGCCCGCTCTGCTCCTGACTCACCACCGTTCGCTCTAACCGAGGAACAAGTCGGTCAGGAAGCCGCACCGCAGCCATGGCTTCTTAAGGTACTGGAAAAACACCCGTGCAGCCAGAGGTGGCCATTCGCTGAATTAGAATGACTTTAACCAGCCGCAACGTAAAGTCCCTGGAGAAAGTGCGTGCTGACTTAGAGGTGCAAAGGAAAAGAATCTCAAGGTGGAAGGACCAGGTGGGATGCCTACCAAGACTTTGAGAGTCACTACAAGAATAACACCTTGTGGTGAAGGTTCTAAGACTTGGGATCGTTTCCAGATGAGAATCCACAAGCAACCCATTGATTTGCACAGTCCTTCTGAGATTGTTAAACAGATTACTTCATCAGTATTAAACCAGGAGTTGAGGTTGAAGTCATCATTGCAGATGCCTAAGTCAACTATTTTAATACATTGATTATCATCTGTTCAAAAAAGAGAGAGAACTAAAGGAGAAAATATATATGAAAGTGCATACCACAGAGCCTGGCACGTATGAGCCCACGAAATGGCCAAGAATATCAACAAGAAAATAGTTTTATTTTATCTTACAAAGTGGCTAAGTTGCTAAATTCATCATCATTTTTATTGTCCTCATCTAAACATCAATCATATTTGATCAAACATACAAATTTGACTTAACCTTTAGTGTAATTTAGAATAACATGGACTCCGGAGTTGTGTCCTGAATCTGTGAGAACACGCCACCTCTTCAGAGCCTGACATGAGTCCTACTGATTCTGACCAGGACTCCACGTCATTCACTAGACCAGATGACTCCTATGATTCCCAGCGCAAGAGATGTACTTCTGCCTCTCTCCTGCTTTTTACTATCCAGTCACATGTCTGAAGAACATTCACAACCCATTGATAACACTGGCTCTACTGCTTCATAAAAGTCCTCTTCTTCAGCTAGTGTTCTCAGCTACCATCTGGTCTCGGAAGGAATAGCTTCCATTGCGTGGGTTTGGCAGTACCATTTTGATGGTCCTTTACCATCAAGCGACTTTACTTTGCCAGACACAATTCCTCTTAGCTATTTAAAGAAAAATTACCTCTTTCTTCCTATGTGAAAATCATAGATTTCCTCTGGCCTTGTCCCAATCAAGTTCTTCTCCCAATTTAAGGAATACCAGCAGCTTTTGGTTTATTTGCAGACTGGTTTGCTCTGAGCACAAAGAAAGGTTCAAATGACCCACTTCTCACTCTCGTTCCTGCCCTTGCTTATGCCGCTAGCTGTGCCCACTTCTCTTGATTCTTTTCAATGACTCATCAGTCAAGGTGTATGCCTTGAAGTATCTATTGAAAGTCAGCTAATCAAAATTTTACAATATAAAATTCTCTCTAAGCACGCACATTAAGTAATGCAAAATAATTCCTACTGGCAAAGAAGCAATGTTTAAATCATGCCTGCAAAGAGCGAATACATGAACAAGAGCAAGAGAGAAGGCAAAAATGAAAATTGAGATTCTAAATATCTGTATCACTTGAGACATGGTTCTTTCACAGGCAACATAGAAATCTTGTAACAGATATTTTATCTTTTACAAATCAACTAATTATTTTAAATAACTACTTTATTTTGTTTTATTTAGCATTATTATTTTCTTAATTTGCTACAGATCATGTGTGTTCACCAGAGAGAAACAGAGAGAAAGATTGAGAGGGAAAGTGAGTAAGCAAATTGTCAGGTCTGGGACTCAAACCACAGTTGGCCATATGGGAGTCCAGCATCTTAATCACCGTGCCACCTGCTAACCCTAACAAATCAACTAATTTTTAAACACCTTCATGGGTCTACAAAATAATCACATGTTCCATGCTATTCCTCATCATCAAAGTCACCTGCCTCATGCTCTATAACAAATGTGTTGTCACTTTAATAAAGTCTCAATTTTTATCGAAGATTATAAAAATTTTATAATCTTATAAATTATTATAAACTCTTACTCATCCCCTCAAAGGTGAAATAAATGTTATAAGACCTATTTTCTGGGAGAGTCCAGCCATACCGTGGATTACAATCATGGGTAAAATTCACACTCGAACAGTAACATAGAAGGAACTCTTGAACAGTCCAACGAGGAGGTTGTGTTGGTGGGGATGGTTAGAACTGCAAAAGTAATTAGTGTCTTCATGTGCCCATCAAGTGACTCACAGACACATACCTGGTAAGTTCCCTGCCACCCACCAACAAATTTTTTTTTCTATGTTGAGGCCTACATTTTTCTTGATTTTTTTCCCCAAGTTCAATTCTTACAATGTCTAAAGTAGCTAGTGTGTCCTTAGTTGTGAGTTTTCGCATGCACACACCTGAAACTATTGTGTGTACATGTGCAAAAGAGGCAGAAGGTAGTCATCACAGAAAGACCTTTACACCCAGAGTTCCTGTCTGTTAAATACACCCGAGGTGGGTTCCAGGCAATGGGACAAAGGTTGTTAGCTACATCTTCATTAAGGTGGCTCCAGAGAACCAGCCTAGAACAAAAGTCTACCTCTTCCCAAAAGTGCTCAGAGGCCAACAAACGCCTCTTTTCCTAGGAATGGGGTAGAGGAAGACTTCTGAGGGCATAACAAAAGTATTCCTCTTGGTATGGACAACACTGATCTTCGAAAAATTGTGGAAAGTAATAAGGAGCCAAGGATTCTATTAGGAAAGGAGAGATTAATATTCTATCCCCTTTCAAAATTGTTAGAAACTCTTCTGTAGGTTGATACAGTTTAGACTAAACCCACTGACATGAAAGGAAAATGGTGGAACCCCCCCATAAGACAATGGGAAATCTGAGAGTGAATTCAGCCCAACACGAGGACTGGAGGTTCAAAAGGCAGCCTAAGTTTCAGCAGAAGCATAAGACTGAGTCTGGAAGTCCTTTCAGACATAGATACCCCAAAACAAAGGTCCTGCCTTGGGAATAGCAGGTGAGCAAAGGAGTTAACCTGAAAACATTGCAAGCTCAAGACAAGCCAGAAAAATGAACAAAATGTGGTCTACTATGACACTGCTCAGACCAGTTCTCTCTCCATCTGAGCTTCAGAACAGTCTGACCCAGGGCCTGAGTAAACTCCTAGTGTTCTTGAACAATCGAGTAAGGATATTAGAGAGACCTTCAGAGAGTGAAAAGCTGTATTTTCTACTAATATGAGTAGGAAGGAGTTTTATTAGTAAATTTTTAAAATGATAAAATACATGAGTCCTCTTTATACCCCAAGCTGATAATGCACAAATGGGTCCAGAACCAGTTATACAGACTATAAAAACAGAACTGCTTCAGGTCCAATGTAATGGTTTTGCTAATGACTTTTTATCAAGAACTGAGAAAAAAAAAGTGTAATGTGGTGATAGGTGAGCATCCAGATGGTTAATTATGGCTCATTTGCCCAATACTCAGAACAAGGTGGCTCTAAGCCAACCTTATCAGAGAAAGCTCGTCCCTGGGATTAAAAGTAGGAATTATATGAATGGGAATAGTGAATAGTTGAGGTTAGGACAGGCATTTGATCTGATCAAGTCTTAATTGGGATTCAGGGCAATAGAAGAAAGGATTACACCCACTGAGTTACTAATCTTGCAAAGTCAAGTGTACGAGTAAGAGTAAATATCACTTTAAAATATCATGCCATAAAATGTGCAGTGCTTTATTAGAGTCATTTTTATCAAGAGCTGTGGTTAAGAGAGGTGTTTTATTAATAATTTAGTGTTATAAATTTCTTTATTTTTAAAAGTATATTCATTTACTTCTTTCATGAGTGAGAGAGACAAAGAGCACACACCTGGCACGTAGAGGGAGGATGCCAGCCCCAATCGTCCCATGTGAGTCTAACTGCACGACAGCTGAGTCACCATCTGGCCTCCTTATAGATTTACTTTTCTTAAAAAAGAATTATTTAATTTTATTTACTCATCCTTTTATTTTAATTTAACATGAGAGAGCGAGAGACAGAAAGAGAGTTAAAGTGAGAAAGCAAGCCACCTGGTCTGGGGCTCGAATCATGATCGGCCATGTGGGAGTGTCCAGCGCCTTAACCACCATGCCACCTGCTGGCCCCATAGATTTCCTTCTAAAAACAAGATGTGAATTCAGTCTTTCCTGAGCACATATGAAAGGCCCTGTCCTAGGCGCTAAAGAGGAGCAAGTAAAGGCGTCAAAAGAGTTTCTAGTTCTGACACCTGGAACATAAGATCTGATACCTAGATTATATGAGTGACAAGAATGCAAAATGAGATGTAATTATCACACAAGGAGTGAAAACAAATGTTAGGGACTTATAAAAGGAAGGGGTCACATATAATTAGGAATCAGACATTTTCATGGAGGAGAAGTAGATGGTAATGGTGATGATGCTGGTGGTGGTTTGATGATAATTTCCAGCAACGAATAGGGTAGAAAGCCAATTATAGAAGTGGGAGCAAATTGGGACCAGCAGTTAGCGTAATGGCTATGTCGCTGGATTCCCACGTAGTTGCCCACGGTTCAAGTCCCAGACCCAGCAGCTTAAACTCACACAGGGCGTGTGTGCGTGTGTGCCCAAGATCCCAAGGGGAGAATGGAGAAGAAGGGATTGCAGCATGGCCATCCCCCCTGGGGGGTGATTTCTTGCTTTCTATCTCTCTGTCTCTCTCTCTCTCTTTCTGGAGAGCACACGCGCCCTATAGCAAAAACCTCTCCAAAGGGAAAAAAAAAAAAAGAAGTGGGAGCAAATTAAACAGAAGTGATGAATTGGTTCTGAGGACAATGAAGATTGAGTTAGTCTGTCCCTTTTGCAGATGTTCATCAAGTGCCTAATAAACAGCAGATACTGTGTTGGAGGTTGAGGAAGGAGTCAAGAACTTTTTACTTCTAAGCTTTCATAGTCTAGTAGAGGAAAAAAATAGAAAATAGAAGTAAATAGAAAACAATGTAACAGGTAAGTACTGAACTGCCTTACATCATGAGGGTAAAGAGCAGGAGCTCTGTGGTAAGATTACATATGTTGAAATCAGACTGTACCGTTTACTGGCTGGTTGTTGTTAAATAAGGCAAGTTACTTGGCGTCTCTTGCCATGGTTTCCTTATCTATAAAACGGGTTAGGAATGTACCCACTCTCAGGGTAAATGAGACGGTGCTTCTGAAGCACAGATTAATAGCATAGTGCCGGGCACCAACTCACATAGTCCAGTAGACAGTATTAGAGGCATATATTTTTACTTCTCTGTGATGAAGAAATTTCTTAGAAGTATACTTAGGAAAGAATCATACAAGGATATCAATTTTCCAAAAGTCATTAATAAGTTTTAAACATATGGTTTTCCAAAAATGTTGTATCCTTTCACACGCTCATGAACAGTGTATGAAAGTACTGACCTCACTATACACCAGAGATAATATGTCCTTTAACATTTTTGCTGGAAAAATTCATTTTATAAGCTGTTGTGATGTACAGTGATTGAACGTATAAAATTTTTAAAACATAAATTTTTTAAACTTCCGTATCTTTAAAGTGTGGCTAAACATTTCTCATGTTCATTAGCCACACATATTTTTCTGCGTAAAATGGTACTCCCATTTTATAAATGGGGAAATTGGCAATTCTGGTCACTGAGTTTGGACTGAAAGAGTAAGAAAATGTAGAGTCTGAAAATTACTGACCAGGAAAGGTTAATTAATGTAATCTTATACTACAGTACACATGTGTGAGCTCACTTCTTAATATTGTCTAGGAAAAGAGCAGAAATAAAACAGATTAATGTTAATAAAATTTCATGAGATTTTTGGAGCAGGAGTTAATGCAGATTAGACCAGAGACAAGAGAATAAACAGAAAAAAAATGAAGATAAACAGATGAATCTATACAACAAAATAATGAAGAAGAAGAAAAAAAAAGACAGTGAGAGCAATGTGATATCAAAACAAGGCAAGGAAAGGAAGGAGATGACACATCCACCCCCAAAGCTTCATAAAATGAACAAAGTCATAGTTTTGTACCCTTTCATCCCCACCTCTGTACTTGAACAAATATGGCCTTTGCTTATGCTGCAAAATGTACAATGATGTGGTAAGAGCTGGTGATAACAAACCAGTAGAGTGGAGTACACTAATAGGAATCCCAAAGCCAAGAGAATTGTTCAAAGTCAAGAGAATTTTAATCCAGGTCAGGCCCTGCCTGACTTTGTCCAGAACAAAAAAGCACAGCTTCTGAATATGGATACTCCAGCCAGAATCACCTTTAGAATGCCCCGTATTGGTTCCAAGAACAAAAGGCACCACAGGAAAGAGTTAAAAATGATGACTGCAGTTTGAGTCCCAGAACTGGTGGCTTGAAAATCAGGCTGGGAGCATGTGCCTGTGTGCCCAAAATCCAAAATCCGGGAACCAGCAGTTAGCGTAATGGCTGTCGCTGGACTCCCACGTAGTCGACCACGGTTCACGTCCTGGACCCGGTGGCTTAAAACTCACGCCGGGCGCGTGTGCGTGCGTGCCCAAGATCCCGAGAGGAGAATGGAGGAGAAGGGATTGCTGCGTGACCATTCCCCCTGGGGGGTGATTTCTCGCTTTCTGTCTCTATGTCTCTCTCTGTCTGTCTGGCGAGCGCACGTACCCTATAGCAAAAACCTCTCAAAAAAAAAAAAAAAAAAATCCAAAATCCCAGGAAGAGAGTGGAGAAAAAGGGATTGTGGCTTGGCCATACTCCCAGGGGGTAATTTTTCACTTTCCCTCTCACTGTCTGTCTCTCTGGTGAGCACGCATGCCCTATGGCAAAAACCTTTCAAAAGAAAAAACAAAAGGGGGGGAGCAAGATTAGGTGTGAACTGGCACCAAGAGCTTTTTCTTTCCTCCAACTTCCTTGTGAACTCTTCTCTTCCCAAGAGTGATCAACAGGACCAGCAGTTAGCGTAATGGCTATGTCACTGGACTCCCACGTAGTCGACCACGATTCGAATCCCAGACTTAAACTCACACCGGGCGCGTGTGTGTGCGTGCCCGAGATCCCGAGAGGAGAATGGAGGAGAAGGGATTGCAGTGTGGCCATCCCCCCTGGGGGGTGATTTCTCGCTCTCTGTCTCTCTGTCTGTCTCTGTCTGTCTGGTGAGCGCATGTGCCCTATAGCAAAAAACCTCTCCAAAAAAAGAAAGAAAGAAATAAAAAAAGAGTGATCAGCTGCCCAAAGTCTCACCCACAGCCTGACCATTCAATAGCTTCCAGCCTCCTCTGGACCTCTTCTTTCCATGTCAACTTCAGTCCACCTCACCCATGCCAGGAAACGCAGGGAAGGTAAATCAAATTGGGAAAAGAAAAGGAGTCTCCCCTCAAAAAAGGAAGTTGCTATCACACCGCACTGAGCTGTCCTATAAAACCTCTGCAGATCAAGAAGCCCGAAGGAGGCAAGCCGCACGAGCCACAGTTTCTGGGATGGAAGACCCCTAAACAAGAGAAGGTACCATACCATTTGGTTCTTCCCCATCACTGGCACCTAAAGAACATGGGCAATTTCTTTCCCAAAGTCTCAGGATTTATTAGCTTTTCTCCTTTGCACCCTTTTCCTAAAGAACACGGATACTGAGAAGAACGCAGCAGGTATTTATGGTACTAAATATTTGATATCACCCACGTTTCAGGCACTGCCCTCATTCCTGGGCAGTCTTACTAATTTTGGTCCAAACATCAGTTCTGTGACTGGGACAAAAATCTTTCCTGATTTTCTTTACAACTCCCATGGCTTACTTTCTCTTAGTCTCTCTCCAAGATCCCACATCTGCCCTCACCGTCTGCTGCAATTCTACTTGGAACAATTGAAATTTGAAGTCAAACCCTAACTGTTTTTCTACATAAAGAGAAAAAGAGTCTACCTGTCTTATCCGTGTGGTGAGCTTGGTCATTTTTCATCCTTGGACAGGCCCAGGAAAGGGCTGCATTATTGATAGACTGGACTTGCACTATCCCCATGGCTGTTCCACAACCCTGCTCTCTCTCCACTGCATTTATTAACCTCTTAGTCTTGGAGATTAGGTGTATGTTTTTATTTTTATATTTTTTAATTTTTTTTCTATACCAACCAACCAGAACAGCTTCTCTCACTCTAAAATCCCTCAAAATCCCAGATTCTCCTTCAGGATGTTTGTTTTTTTGTGTGTTTGTTTTTGTTGTTGTTTTTGAGAAGTTTTTGCTATAAGGCGTGTGCGCTCGCCAGACAGAGAGAGAGAGACAGAAAGCGAGAAATCACCCCCCAGGGGGGATGGCCACACCCCAATCCCCTCTCCTCCATTCTCCTCTTGGGATCTTGGGCACACATGCACATGTGCCCGGCGTGAGTTTTAAGCCACCGGGTCCTGGACGTGAACCACGATCAACTACATGGGAGTCCAGCGACATAGCCATTACACTAACTGCTGGTCCCAGGATGTTTTTTCAAGTTGGTTCTTCAGAAGAATGTATTACTCTCCCTACAAGGTATCCTGGGGAATTCATATTTCTCCAATCATATTACATGATGGTGACTATTATATAAAATTAGAGAAATTATAGCTTATTATTTTCTATAAACATGGGTAATACTCAAAATATTTCACAACTAGAATGGCACCTTCAACAGTTGGCCAGAACTAAAGCCAGCCTTAGGGATGGAACAGGGTCTTGGACCCTGCTCTGGGAAGTATTAGCCAATTAGGTGTTGACTTGTGAGAAAAATCTGGTGTGAGGAAGGATTGAGGGCACTCACAGACTTCAAAGCAGCTGTCATTTACTAACCGGTACAGAAGAAGATTCATATTTTAACAGATGTGCAGCTTCCTGGGTGCTTACTGGCTGAACTTCAGTCAGGTAGCTTATCAGAAATTATCTCACTTAATTTCATTTTATTTGAATGAAAATATTGCTCTATCTCCCCCAGTCCACTCTGTTGTAAAATCGCATGAGACCCATGATTGTAAGTAATCCTGCCCTTAACTTATCATTAACTCTTGGATTTATATTTTGCTCCATAGTAGTAATCTGAGATTTTTTTTTAATATCTAAGAAATCAATTATTTTTTCCAAAATATTTTCCTTTAATTTCAGGGAGAAATTAATCCCTTAAAATTTACCCAAAATTGACTCTGTGACTTTTCCTCATTCCAGAAATAACATATCCTCTAAGTAGCCTCCTTTCCCTTCTAGGAGTCAATGCAAATCACCAATCTGCCCTGCTCTGCAACTTTCATCACTGTTTATTTGGGGAATTTTGGGGTTTTTTTTGCTGTTTGTTAAGTAGCAGTCCTTCAGAGCTAAGCTCTAGAATGGCACTACTCAACAGAAATACAGTGTGAGCCACTCATGTAATTTTAAAGTGTCTAATAGACACATTAAAATAAATAAAAATAAACAGGTGACATTAAATTTTTAATTTATTGAGTTACTATATTGAGCTAGACTTAATTTAATTCAATCTATTTTAAATATTATTTAACTGTGTAATCTATGTAAAAATTATTAAGAGGATCATGTATGGGCTTTTGTTCCATTTCTAGAGTGTATTTTATACTTACAACACATCTCGATTCACGGTAGCCACATTTCAAGTATTCCATGGCCGTAGGTGGCCAGTGGCTACCACACTGGATGGTGCAGTTGGAGCCGGAATGCCTAGCCCAGCTAGTTATAGCTCTGCCACTTCTCAGCTGCTTGATCTTAGGTAAATAACCTCACTCTGCCTCAGTTTCCTCACTGTCAAAGGGTGACACATAGAACACACCTCATAAGATTATTATGAGAATTTAGTAAGAAACTAATGGAACAGAGTAAAACTGTAATAAATGTCAGCTATTATAATCATCATCGTTATTTTTCTATGTCCTCTCCCAAAACATCCATCCTTCCAATTTAGTATTCAATTTTCAGAAAAACTGGTGCCACCATATCAAGAAAACTCTCTAGAAACTCATTTTTCAGCCACTACTTCTTCTCAGTTGGAGAAATAATGACCTAAAACAGTGCTATGTCCTTAACCAATTAGATGATGCCTATAGTGACCTAGATGGACAAAATCCACACAAAAGGGAATTTAGTCAAATACAAGCCCAGTACAGGAACAGAGAAAAGTATGATTTTTATTTACCGGGTGTGTGAATCCTTCATTTTGGTAGAGTTACTAAGAAAAACTTAAAACATAAAACATTCTTCTCACTTTTGAAAGCAACTCCTATCTCTATGCCTTAATTCTAGCCAGTATTTTATGCAGGTTCACTAGAGGAAAACATTCACCACTAACTGCCCTCCCCAATATTACAGAATGTTACTTGCGTGGCCTTAAAGCAGGTGCTGTAGCTATACCCAGCCATGGCTTTATTTCAACCACAAAGAATAGCAGATGCACCATGGTTCCCCAAATACCTTTGAAAACAACTTTTAGATGCCAGAAGTGGGAACATTAATGACTGGAGAGTTGAGAATTAAGGGTTGGGTGTGGAATGGTGGGAAGGGAATATAAAGAACCTAGTTCTGGCAAGGGCCAAATTGAGCAGTGAGGAAGAATTTATAAAGCTTCGTGGCAGCAGAATTTATAGGGAAGAAAGTCCAAAATCAAGAGTTTGAATAATTAAGAACAAAATTGTCCAGAGGGCTAGGTTGTATGATATTATTTGTAAAGAAAAATGGATTCTTTTCAAGGCTCAGAAAAGATCTTGTAAGGGCAGGTTCTGCTATGAAATACAAGAGAAGTTTGCTTGAGTTAAGTGGCATAGTTTATAAAACTTGCAAAAAAAAGGAGAAGAGAAACCAAGAGAGCAATTTTGTTTACATACATGAACTGATACTTAATTTCTTTTAAGAAGGAATAGTTTTTGACCACAGACAGAACCAAATATTTTAGGAAAACACTCAACAAAGACCCTTATGAAATACTAGTGAAAATATGAAGAAATAATGTACAGGGGATCCCTGTTGGATAACCAAAAGTCCTATTTACCAAGTCCTTACCAAGTCCTCTTTACTCAGAATCCTTTGTAAGAGACAAAGCGTAACTAAAGTCTGACCTCAGAGTGAAATGATTCCTCTTGCTTCAGCCTCCTGAGTAATTGGAATTGCAGACACATGCCACTGTACAGAGCTCTATGCTCTATATATTTGGCACTTAAATCAATACCACGGGGAAGAATATTACAACTAAGTTTAAAAATATGCATATGACAAAATGATGCAAAGAGTAACAGAAATGTCAGTTGGTAGAAGCAAACTTTAAAAATCTATGAGCAGGCAGCCCTCCCAGCTTTATTCCTCAGAACAATAAAAGGTACATATGACAGACCCACTGTAAGCATGATATTAAAGAGAGAAAAGCTGAAAGCCTTCCCACTAAACTCCAGAACAAGACAAAGCTTCCCACTGTCTCCAACATAGTGCTAGAAATCCAAGCCAATGCAATCAGACAAGAGAGCAAAATAAAAGGCATTCAGATAGGAAAGGAAGAAGTGAAACTATCCCTATTTGCAGATAATATAATTACATATATAGAAAATTCTCAGAATCCATAAAAAAGCTCCTAGAAGTGATAAATGAATTCAGTAAAGTTGCAGGATACAAAGTCAATATACCAAAAGCTAAACCATTTTTATACACCAATAATGAATAGACTGAGACAGAATTGAAGAAAGTAACTCCACTTATAATAGCCACAAAACAAATAAGATACCTAGAAATAAACCTAGCCAAAAGAGGTGATGAAAGACCTCTACAAGGAATACACTTGAAAAACTATGAAAAACTGGAAAAGAGAAATTGAATATAATACCAAAAAAGGAATAAATAAATAAATAGAAGGACATCCCATGTTGTTGGACTTGAAAAAATCAATATAATTAAAATGTCATTGCTACCCAAATTAATTTATACATTCATTGGTTCTGATCCAATTACTTGAGAAATTCTTCATAGAAATAGAAAATCAATTATAAAATTTGTTTGGAATCATAAAATACCCCATATCATTAAGGCAATATCATGTGAAAAGAATAAAACAGGAAACGTTACTGCCCAAAATATATTACAAAGTGTTGATATTCAAAACAGCATGGTACTGACTCAAAAATAGATACATAGATCAATGGAACAGACTAGAAAATCCAGAAATACACCAAATCATACAGTCTACTGATCTTTGACAAAGGGTACAAAACAATACAGAAAAGAAAGTCTTTCCTGCAAATGGCTGGAAGAACTGGATATCCACCTGAACAAAAATGAAATTGGACCTCTATCTCTCACCATTAACAAGAATCAATTAAAAATTGATCAAAGATCTAAATACAAAGCCTCAAACTATAAAGCTACTAGAAAATGTAGGGGAAAATCTTGAAGATATTGAAGGAGGAAAAGATTTCTTAAAGGAGACCCCTAAAGCACAGCAATAGTCTCTAAAATAGATAAGTGGGATTACACCAAATTACAAAGCTTCTTAGGTAAATGGGATTACACCAAGTTACAAAGCTTCTTCACAGCTAAAGAAACAATATTAGGGTAAAAAGACCACCCTCAGATGGCAGAAAATTTTTGCAAATTATTCCTTAGTTAAGGGATTGATATCCAGAATATATAGGGAACTCAAGCAGCTCACCCATAAAAAATGAATAATCCAATTTAAAAATGGGCAAATGAACTGAATAGACAACTCTCCAAGGAAAACTTACAAATAGCCAAGATGCATTAGTGAAAAAATGTTCAAAGTCTCTTGTCATAAGGAAACTGTGCATTAAAACCACAATGAGGTACCATTTAACTCCAGTTAGAATGACTAGGACCAAAAAAATAAAGAATGACAAGTACTGGAGAAGCTGTGGTGAAAAAGGAACCCTCTTACACTGCTAGGAGGAATGTAAATTAGTATGAAGGTTTCTCAAAACGCTAAGAATAGAGCTTCCATATGACCCAGTAATTCCACTCCTTGATATTTACTCAAATAATAGGAAAACACTCAATTCAAAAGACGCCCATGTTTATTGCAGTATTATTCCCAATTGCTAAAGCATGGAATAAACCTGTCTGCAAAAACTGATGACTGGGTTGAAAAATAATGGCACATATATGCTATGGACTATTACATAGCCGTAAGAAACAATGACTCAAAATGGATGAATACAGAAGACTTAGTGTTGAGCAAAGTGAGCCAGACTTTGAAAGATATACATTGTATATCCCCACTCAATTTGAATTAAGGGTCTGAAAAAAAAAAAATACAGGCAGGCTACAAAGATGAGAGCAACCTAATTAAATGATATTGAATTGGGTTAAATTTAAAACCAACTGCATAAAGGGAGCATGAGGAAAGGTTTATTAACTTTGGCTCTTAGATAATTGTAAACTTAGGAAACCAGGCTGATCAAACAGCTAATGCAATTTGAAGCTACTATACTAAAAGGACAACATACCCAACAAGGGAGATGATAGGGTTATTGTATTTAGCAGTGAACAGAACACTCTGATAAATTGATCACTGGTAACTTGATCAAGTTTCTCACATGAAGTATCTAAAAATCACTTAATTTTAAAACCAGATGAAAAAAATGTAGGCTAATTGCAAGAAGCGAAAACTCAGGACTGCCTGAGAGTTATAATGTACCTGGAGGTAGTAACGTGAAAAAAAAATAAAATCTAAAAAAATATAACTCCAGAGAGTAGAATATGACTCCCCAATGGTGGTTATGACTTCCAAATGATGGCTATAACACAGCAGATTTTTGTCTCAATAAAAGAAAAACCTCTTACAATCTGAAGACTTCTCACAATGAATTGTCTTAATCATCCAGGTAAGTTCTCTGGAACAAGAAATGCTCTAAGAACAAAAGTCATGGGTCACCTATCAGGGATTCCTGCAGGAGTGAGATGTTGAACTAAATGTACCTTGCTAGTTACTTCAAACACTGTTAATATGGTATTCACAGAGTAAAATATAAACAAATTGAGTCAGTTCTGTCTGATACTGGAACATGAATGTGAGGTAATTCCATACACATAGCTCCATCACAGAGTATGTGTTATTACTGGAGACAAATCTTAGCTCTTCTGTGTCTGTAGATCAATTATGTCAACAGAGTTATATGCTGGGCTTTGAGCGAGTGAGGCTGAACTTAAAACAGGAACAGAAATTTATTCCAGTTGATGAAATAGGGTTCACTTTTTCCATAATTAGAAAGTACAGGTCAATCAGCAGGCCATTAGGGAAAGAAATAGGCTACCAAGAAAAATGAATAGTTTCAATTGTCTTGCCTATGTGGGTCACACAGGGGAAGGAGAGGGGAAGTGTGCACGTATACACACGTACACACACCCACACATACTCACACTCACACACACTCCTAGTGATTTCCAGAGGCCAGTCTTCTATGACTGTCAACATTTTGAGGCTACTTGTGAGCAAAACTTCCTCTTCTATATCCAGATGATCTTTGCCATTGAGGTTAAGAACAGTATAATACTATTTTTCCTCTCAAGGGATAAATTTGTCAGATTGTAAGAGATCATTTTTGTCCTTGGGTTGAAACTACAGAAAGAATTCTAGATTATCTCTGGGTGCTTCTTATTTTAAGATAGATGATTCAGGGGCCAGCAGATGACACAGTGGTTAAGGCACTGGACTTCCACATGGTGGACCAAGTTACGAGTCCTGGACCTGGCAGCTTGAAACTCACACTGGGCACGTGTGTGTGCATGCCCCAAGTCCCAAGAAGAGAATGAAAGGGAAGGGATTTTGGTGTGGTCATACCCCATGGAGGGTGATTTCTCACTTTCTCTCTCTCTGTCTCTCTCCAGTGAGCACACACACCCTTTAGCAAAAACCTCTGAAAAAAAGATTGATGATTCAACATGGTTCAATTTCTTTTTTCTTTTTTGGCGGGGACAGGTTTTCGCTAAAGAGCGCATGCACTTGCCGGAAAGACAGAGAGAGAGAGACAGAAAGCGAGAAATCACCCCCCTGGGGGGATGGCCATGCCACAATCCCTTCTCCTCCATTCTTCTCTAGGGATCTTGGGCATACACGCACACGTGCCCAGCATGAGTGTAAGCCATCGGGTCGGGACTTGAACTGTGGTCGACTACATGGGAGTCCAGCGACATAGCCATTACGCCAACTGCTGGTCCCAACATGGTTCAATTTCTGACAATAATGTAATGAGACTCATTTCTTGTAGATTTGAGAAAAGAACTGTCACTACTTTATAGCTTTGCTATGCATATCATTCTTGAGCTATCCCTTCAGTGCATCAGACTTTGAGAAGCGCTTTGCTCTAAACTCAGGTCACCCATATTTTTGCCTCCTCATCACATTCCTAGCTTTACTTGCCCTCTGCAGTAAAGGTCAAAACTGCAGCTCAGCAGTAGGCCAGAGACTCTGAAGATGGAGATAGAAAAGGAGTCTGTCTTGTAGTCCACAGAGATGGGAAAAATTAATCTGTTTAGTCTTCATTGGAATGGAGAAAAATCATGAGCCCCCGGAGTTCCTGCTTTTGGAGGATGCTAACAATTTGAGTTAAGGCTACTGTCCTTCCCAAAAGAAACTGATTTTCTCAAAGACCAACCGGAAGATTTAAAAGATACTACTAGAATTTTTAAACATATATAATTTGGGGACCAGTAGATGGTGTAATGGTTACGTAACTGGACTCCCACATAGTTGACTGCAGTCTGAGTCCCGAATCCAGTAACTTAAAACTCATGCCAGGTGCATGTGCGTGCACGCCCAAGATCCTAAGAGGAGAATGGAGGAGAAGGGACTGCAGAATGGCCAACCCCCTGAGGGGTAATTTCTTACTTTCTGTCTCTCTGTCACTCTGGCGAGCACATGCACCCTATAGCAAAAATCACTCTTAAAAAAATGTGTGTATATATATATATATATATATATATATGTATATGTGTATGTGTATATATGTATGTGTGTGTATAAATATCAAATTTAGATAATATAAACAGTTTTCTAATATGCTACCAAAAAAATCTCAAAAATTTTACTTTATTTAATGCCTTCCTATTCTAATCATCAAGAAACAAGATACTGAAAACACGGGACTCATACACCAGGAATGAAGAAGAGAATAAGCTAGGGATTTCCATGTACAGCACATACTTTCTGCTTATAGGCAACAAATTCTCTGTGTAATAAATTACAGATATTCCATTAGTCTACAAAACATAGGATAAGAGGAATACTAACAGGAATGGTTTTTAGAACACTGCATATAGGCAGAAGGGTGAAATGTGGCCCTTTGTTCCAAGTAATAGAGTTGGGTAGGTATTAACAGAGAAATATTTCAAAAGCTAAAGCATCACCATAATAAAGACACCATGATCATGGCACAAGAATCTGGACACATGGACAAAGGTATCTGACTGAGGTCTGTGAATATCCAGTGAAATTAATGAAGGCCTCTGGGTTCTTCTATGGGACAAAAATATGTTTCATTGTAATGAAGCAAATGATCAGAGGAAAGGAGTGAAATGAAATTATTTAAATAACAAAGAAGCCCACTCAGAGCAGAAGACCTCCAGAATCTACCTGTTGGCCAGACTTGGTGAACATTAGCTCAGGAACTAGGAGAGGCTGAGCCTGAGGGGCCAACATTTCCAGAATTTGTACCTTGGCAGGTCAAGGGAAGGGAGGAATGAATGTATAGCTAATAATAGAACAGATCGCTTTGTGTCTCAGTAGCTATGTAAGTATGTGTCTTCCTAAACAGGAATCTTTGTAGAAGCAGAAAAGGCCCGGAGAAGTGACTAAAATATGGCAAATGCTTAATAAATGTTATATTAATGCAGTATAATATAATGCTAAATATGATCTGTCCCCATGTGATAGACTGAATGTGCTAATGGAGCCCATTGATGGCCTCTCTGTATTTACCCCTTTGCAGTATGGTTTGCAGTTCCACCCATGAAGAGGTATAGTCTGTTTCTGCACCTCTTGAAATAAGATGGCCATTGACTCATTTTGGCCAGTGTGATGTGTCATAAGTGTCACTGTGTTAGTTCCAGGGTTAGGCCTCAAGAGGTTTTGTACACTTCTGCTTTCTCTCTTGGAAACCTGCCATGACACAAAAATGAGCCAAGTTGAGGTACTGGAGGATGAGAGATCACATGGCAAAGAGCCCAGCTGTCTCAACTACGGTGCTTTTGGATCAGCCAATAATCAGCCAAACCTCCAAGACCAACCTGAGAGAACCCGACCAAGATGAGCAGAGAAGCCTACCCAACCCAGAGTAACTACAGATGCTTGAATGAGTCCAGTGGGACTAGAACTACCCAGCTGATTTCTAGCCTTGTGAGAAATAATAAATGGTTGCTTTTTTTTTTTTTTTTGAGAGAGAGGGGTTTTTGCTATAGGGGCGCCATGCGCTAGCTAGAAAGACAGAGAGAGACAGAGAGATTGAAAGTGAGAAATCACCCCCCGAGGGGATGGCCACACCACAATCCCTTTTCCTCCATTCTCCTCTCAGGATCTTGGACATGCATGCACACATGCCTGGCATGAGTTTAAGCCACAAGATCCAGGACTCGAACCACAGTCGATTATATGGGAGTCCAGCAACATAGCCATTACGTCAACTGCTGGTTCCTAAATGGTTGCTTTTTAAGCCACTTAGTTTGGGACAGTTTTTTTTACATAGTAATAACAAGTAACACACCGAACTAAATGTTGCTCTTATTACTGACCCTGTTTTTAAATGTTTATGGTCTATTTTAGCATCTAATAATTTAATTCAAAAGAATAAACAAAAAGAATCTTTATCATTGATTTGATAATAACTGACATCTATATGTATCCTTTCATTTCTCCCTCTAATTGCCACTATTTTAAAAACAACTTGCCAGGCCAGAAGGTGGTGTGGTGGTGGTTCAGGCACTGGATTCCCACATGGCCAACTGCAGTACAAGTCCCAGACCCAGCGGCTTGAAAATCACACTGGGCACATGTGCATGCATGCCCAATATCCTGAGAGGAGAATGGAAGGGACTGCAGCGTGGTCATCCACCCTGGGAAGTGATTCCTCACCTTCCTCTCTCTGACTCTCTCTAGTGAATGCACAAGTCCTAGAGCAAAAACCTAAAGAAAGGACGAAAATAAAAAGTACTTGCCATTACTTTATAAAGTCCTCATTTCTCAATTTTTATATTAAAATTAGCCTCTACCTGATCCCCAAGCACCCATCCTTGTTTTAACCCCATCTGTATAATAACCTAAAACTTATATGTGAACATGTCACTCCCACCCCCCCAAAAAAAGCTTAAACCCTCACATAATGCACAGAATTAAATATGAATACTCACATGGCCAATCACATCACTCATATTGTTGCCCAATCACCCCTTTCCAGTCTGGCCTCACAACACAACTCCCACATGTCTTAGGTCCCAGCCACACCAGGCTGCCTCCACCATTCCATTTACCAAACATGTCTTCTCCTTCCCCATGCTCATATTTCTGTTCAACTTGTTTAATGTATTTGCAATTTCCTACCAATCAAAATCTTATTCAAAGATACCCTTCTGAGGGAACCAGCAGTTAGCGTAATGGCTATGTTGCTGGACTCCCACGTGGTGGACCGCGGTTCGCGTCCCGGACCCGGTGGCTTAAAACTCATGCTGGGTGCATGTGCGTGCGTGCCCAAGATCCCGAGAGGAGAATGGAGGAGAAGGGATTGCGGCATGACCATCCCCTCTGGGGGGTGATTTCTCGCTTTCTGTCTCTATGTCTCTCTCTGTCTGTCTGGCGAGCGCACACGCCCTATAGCGAAAACCCCTCAAAAAAAAAAAAAAAAAAAAAAAAAGATACCCTTCTGAGAAGCTATCCAGACAAGCTTTATGTAATAAAAAGGATTTAATAATACCAATCACAACAATATTTAAACATGTACGAGGAGCTAGCACTATGTTAGGCACTCTCTGTGCATTGACTTTTAATCATTGTATCATTATTACTATTTTCCGCATGTTATAGACAAGGAGTCCCCAAACAAAAGGTTAACCAGTTCAATGTCAAATACCTACTAAGTGACGGAGCTGAAATTCTAATCTGGGACTCTAGAAGCCAATTTACTAGGCTATATCATGTTTTCATTTGATTTTTTGGTATTTATTGCAACTAATTAAGCTAAAGCACAAAGCCGTTAAATGACTTATCCAAGATCACAGAATCACCAATACTATTAGATCATGAATCAAAATGTTTTTAATCTCCAGTCGTATGCTAATTTCCTGCTGCCCAGGAAAACATAATTACTGATTTGTCTCTCCAGCAGAATTTAAGACTTTTGCCTTTGCTTGGTAAGAATGCCTTGACTGGAACCATCAGATGGCATAGCGGTTATGTCGCTGGGTTCCCACATGGCTGTCCATGGTTCAAGTTCCAGACCCAGTGGCTTCAAACTCATGCTGGGCTCATGTGCATTCTTGCCCAAGATCCCAATAGGAGAAGGGACTGCAGTGTGGCTCTGACTCCTGGGGAGTGATTTCTCACTTCCTGTCCCTCTGTCTCTCGGGTAAGTGTACACACCCTATAGCAAAAGTCTCCAAATAAAAAAAAAAAAAAAAGAATGCCTTGACTAAACTAAACAGGTACATTTCATGTTATTCCACTGCTGCAATCATCCACAGCTATTCAGCCAGGGCTGTAAGGCTGGAGGGAAAAATTAGTCTAAAACCTAATTAAAATAATTTGGGACCTAATTGATTTGTGTTAGAAAAAGTTCATCCAGGAACCTAGTTAATATACAACTGGGAAACCAGACAGTGACACAGCAGTAAAACATAATGCTCTGTGAGGCAGACCCACATGGGAAGGTCTGAGGTTCATGTCTGGAGACTTTCCAGTCTACGCTGAACACACTTGTGCTCACAATCCAGGGCTGGCTGAAGGTGGAGGTGGATCAAGACATCTTGTTGGCCATGCTGCCTGTTTCTCTTCTCTCTCTCATGGAGAAATACATTAACTCATTTAACTAAAGATAAAGACGCATGCACACACAACTGAATTAAATTTCTTGTTTTCCCAATTGTGTTCAATTCTGTTGTGATTGTACACGTAGCACAGATTAGCATGATAAGTCATTCTATCCTCCTTGTAATGTTCTCTCAAAGAGTACCACATAGCTGGACTTACTTGCTTTTCAAGAACTGTACTCTCTTTGAGTGACATGAAACATCAACCAGGGTAGTCCTTAGTCTTTAATTTTTAATTTGTTTTTAAGAATTATTTTATTTAACTTTATTTACTTTATTTCAATTTGACCAGAGAGAAGTAGAGTAAGAGCGAGAGCGAGAGAGAGAGAGAGAGGGAAAGTGAGAAAGCAAGCTGCCAGGGGACTCGAACTAAGGTCGGCCACATGGGAGTACACCACCCTTAACCACCATGCCACCTCCGGTCCCAGCCCGTAGTCTTGATGCCCACACTTCCACATGTAGGAAAGCAGGCCTGCAATTGCCCTGTGGTGTTTATTTATTGTCCAGAGGGTAGGGGCAAAAAATGGCCTGGTGACCCAAGAGTGGACGGATTTTGCCTGAAATATCAGGGCTGGAGGGAAAAAAAAAAAAAGAAAAGAAAAGAAGCTCTGAATAAAACCCAGGTAAGCCATGTAAGCTTGGAAAAAGCTCTTTTACTAACTCAAAGGGAAAGAAAGGGAAACTGACATAGCTTGTTTCACTGCTGCGCCCCTTGTCCATTGCCTTTCCCTGTCAATGCAAGCTGCGCGGTGGGTGGGGGCAGCCACCAGGAGCAGCAGGGGCTGTGAGGGAGCCGGAGAATGCTGCTATTCAAGAGCGCTTAGTCCTCCCAGTTTGAGACTCTCCACAAAAGCAAGACAACAAATGCAGACTTCAAAGGAGAATAGAAAATGTGTAGAGTGATCCATCTCCTCCAAGGAACCTTTGATAGACAGTTCTTACCTGCTGCTTTATGTTCATCTACCTCCCAAACTGCAGTTCATCTCAGATTTTTATTTTTTTAAGACCTATAAAAACAGGCATATCAGATAACTGGATGAAATGCAGGGTCAGGCCTAACCGAGGTGAAGAAAAATACCTACTGAATATTATTTGAAAAACTTTTGTAAGCTTATGAGGAGCCCCTGCATAAAAGAAAGGGGACTTAGGTTGAATTCCTGAGCTCTATGGCCATGCATTGCTTATCTCCCAGGTATCATCAGGAAAACTGAAGATTCTATTTCATACAATCTAGGAGAGAGGAAAGAAATGGCAGGTAGGATGGGTCGTTGCTGCCAGAAGTGGTCTTAAGTAGAAAAGGCAGCCTTCAAATACAAGAGCTATACATCTACCTGCCAGAAATACATATCTGCATGACTTCAGATGTTCTCTCCTCAAAGGCTAACTTAACTGAGTCACCGTTTCTCTCCCAGTCTCCTGCCCCTGTGCAATATTATATATTTAGCAATTTTTAGCAGGCTGTACTAGGGAAACGAAACATAAGCAATAGCCAGTTCAGCTAGAAAAAAAATATTATGAGAAAAAAAATAGGAGTGTGTATAAGATTTGCAAATTATTTGAGGATTTCATGTAACCTATTTTTTTTTGTGGTTGGTGTTGTTTTAAGGTTTTTGTTTTAAGGTATGTGCACTCACCAGAGAGAAACAGAGAGAGTGAGAGGGAAAGTAAGAAATCAGCCCCCTCAAGGAAGATGGCCACACCACAAACCCTTGCCCTTCATTCTCCATTCCTGGGATTTTGGACACACACACACACACACACACACACACACACACCATGATTTTGAAGCCTCCAGTCCTGAAGGCCACGTGGGAGCCTAGCGCCTTAACCACTGTGCCACCTGCTGGCCCCTCACATATCCTATTATCCTCATTTGGGTCTATAACGCCATCTACTGAGGCCAGGTGGTGGTACAGTCAAAGCGCAATTGATTCCACATGTTTTTCCATGTGTCCTGGGTTCACATCCCAGGACCTACTTACACTGGGGGATGCTCACACGGAATGCCTACAGTCCAGGCCTGCTGAAACTGGAGGTAAACTGTGGTGGGAAGACCTTGTGGGAGGTTCCTTTGACCTCTCTCTCTCACTTTCTCTTTCTGAAGTGGAAGAAAGAAATTAAAAAGAAGATAATTTTACAGGGCTGGCAAGTGGCATAGTGGTTAAGAGTGCTAGACTCCTACATGGCCTAGCGCGGTTCAAGTCCCAGACCTGGCAGTTTGGTTTCTCATTTTCCCTCTCTCTTTCTTTCTTTCACACTCTGTCCCTCTCTGGTCAAATAAAAATAAATAAATAAAGTTAAATAAAATAATTTTTTGAGAGGTTTTTGCTATAGGGCACGTGCGCTCGCCAGACAGAGAGAGAGAGACAGAGAGACAGAAAGCGAGAAATCACCCCCCAGGGGAGATGGCCATGCCGCAATCCCTTCTCCTCCATTCTCCTCTCGGGATCTTGGGCACGCACGCACACGCGTGCGGCGTGAGTTTAAGCCGCCAGGTCCGGGACGTGAACCGCAGTCGACTACGTGGGAGTCCAGCGACATAGCCATTACGCTAACTGCTGGTCCCAATAAAATAATTCTTTTTTAAAAAAAGATAAGATTACTAGCTCCAGCACATATAACAGACACACAAGTTTGAAGATATAGAGTTAGTGGGAGAAAACTTTCATTGACCTCACACTCCTAAGAATAAAGATCTAACTTCTTTATCTCATTGATTGGACTGTTCTGTCTCCCATCTACAAATTTTACTTAGTCACTAACAAATCCAAAAGCATTCTACCATCATTCTAAAGTAATAAATAGCGATTGAAACCTCAGGCCAACCTGCAAATACCAACTTAACTCCAACACACAAGGAAAATTCTTAGTAGCCCTGAACTCTTTGGGCTATAAGCTGAAGACACATTCTTGAATCTTAAGTCCCTTTGGAATTAGTATCCTGGCGTCTCAGAGCTAAAGAAGTGAGAAAGAAAGGAAAAATATCAGGGTCAACCTGGGTAGTTTCTGTGGCAGCTCAAGGGAGGCTGTGATGCAGAAGAGGAAAGATAAAACATTTCTCTTAGTCAATCAGGTATCAGAGTAATGGAGGTGGTATTTGATCATACTTCCCCTTTTTTCCTAAGAAAATATATTGAGGGGCCAGCAGATGGCATAGTAGTTATGTCCCTGGACTCCCACATGGCTGACTGCAGTTCGAGTCCTGGATCCAGTGGCTTGAAAGTCATACCAGGCATTTGTGCATGCATGCCCAAGGTCCTGGAAGAAGAATGGAGGAGAAGGAATTTTGGTTTGGTCATCCCCCCGGGGTGTGATTTTCTCACTTTCCCTCTTATTGTCTCTGTCTCTCTCTCTCCACTCAGCAATTGCACATGTCTTAAGGCAAAAACCTCTAAAAAGAAAAGAAAAGATGCTAAAATTAGAGGATAGAACTGGCCTCTTGGAACATTGGGAAGGCCAGTACAGTGTTCAACAGAATGTACTAAGTTTTCAGCAAATATAATGATTAAAATAATAAGACAGGGCCAGCCCTATAGCCTAGTAGTTAAGGAAACCAGATCCCACATGGCCAATCACAATTCAATTTCCAGCCTTGGCAGCTTGATAAACATGGTGGGTGCATGTGTGTGCATACCCAAGACTCTGGTAAGATGGAGAAATGGAGGAGAGATTGTAGTGTGACTGCACACTATTATGGGGTGCTTTCTCCCTCCTCTCTCTTTTTTTCTTTCTTTCTGAAGAGTGCACACAACCTCTGGCAACTAAAAAAAATTAAAATAATACATTTATCTCATTTCTGATTATTATAACCATTACTAACTATAGAAAAATACCATCTAAAAATCAAGGCATAAGGACTTTATCATTGTATTGAACTTTCCACAAGCATGTGCTAGAACCACAGAATTTTTGTACGTAAGGGAGCTTTGGAGGTCATCTACCACAATGCCTTCATTTTAAGTATGAGGTGACCAAGGGAAGGAAAACTTCAGTGCTTCTCAGTTACTTCCACACAGAAATACCTGGTGCCTCCCGGGAACACTATTTCATGTGCCTCTAATATAAACTTGGGTTTCCTTTCTTCTAGGAACCTTTAATTTCTCTGTATTGATGCTTCCCACGAGAGTTAAATACTGTTCACAGCCAGAAAGGTTGTTTATCTAAGGGAACGTATTATATTAATAGTTTCAGACCTAGCATCTCACTTGGAGCTCTGAGGACACTACCAGAAATCTCTGCCGCCAGGAGAGAAAGTCCCCTTTTCTCTCAAGAAGGCCATCTTTGCCCCGAGCATCTGGTCTTCAGCACTCTCTGCCTCCATGCAAGTGGAATACAGAACTGGCAATGGAGCAATAAACCTCCTGCAAATGTCGGCTCACTTAATTTGCTGACCATCTGATTAATGGCTTATCTCCACATTTCAAGTCAGCCTCGGCTAAGCCCCAGGAGCTCTTGCCAAGGGCTTCTTAAAGAGTTAAAGAGTCCTTTGTTGTTGTTGTTGCTGTTTTCATACACAGACTTTAAGACCTCATTAAACCACAGAGAATGTTTTTAAAACAGTCAAAATAGTGTTTTATCCATAGCCTTGCGTGTTGGAGGTTATAAACTCTTATATCCAACAACGGCCTCTATAGGACTCATGCCAGAGGACCAGAATGACATGAAAAAGCACTGACAACAGTGCAATAATGGGATTCCATTACCAATTGAGATCTTAAGTGGCAATAACTACAAAAAGGATGTACCATTAAACTAAGTGCATGTGTCTTTTCTATTCCAGCAAAAAGGTTTTAAAGATGGCGGAAGCTTAAAGGAGTTGGATGAGGAAAAAGGATGCATCATCTGGGTAGTCCTCCTAAAACCTGCAAGAGACCCAAAAGTGAGTAATATTTTGGTGGAAATACTTTAGTGTCAGACCTGAGTGTTGATTCAAGATCAGTTTTCGTTTTATTAAGTAGCTCTGAGTATTTGGAGAAACTGACCACTATTAGCTTTATTCTTTTCAGTTATAAACTGGTGATAATAACTGCCCTTTCACAAGGATTGTTAAGAGAATTAAATGATTGAGAGCTACGCATTAGAATTTGGCAATGCGATGAATACAAGCAAGGGCTCAATAAATGTTACCTCCTTTAAAAAAAAAAAAAAGAAAGAAAGGTTAAATAGGGTGACTTTCAGAGTTTCCCATTACCACTGGCATGGACTGAAATTGACTTGCTATTACTATCACCCAGAAGTAAAATTGAGGGAGATGAGATATGGTGATTTGTGGGGGAGGGGAGGACTGAAAGTGGAAGGTGCAATCTTTTGCTTTTCCAGTACCCTTCATCCTTCTTCAGGTCACAGAGCTTCTGATGCAATGCCTAACTAGTCTCCACTAAAATGTGCAATGTCCCTGAGCACACATCACAGAGAGATGAGGTGAACTGGAAGTAGAGCTTCACGTTACTCACTTGGTCTGAGTTTACAGCAGAGCGCGTCATCATCGTTCTCCTGCAAGCCCCTTGAGGTATCAGCAGGGCACTATTTCTCCTTTGAGGCCTCTGTCCAGGTGTGCTAGTTCTGACCTCCTGTGGAACCGGGAGGTACAGTCTAGTCTAGTCCAGTCCTGAATCTATCTTCAACTCTCCTGGCCTCTGCCCATCTGTTCATCACAGATGCAGTCCCTCTGCAGTAAATATTAAACTTTAGCCTACAGGGCCTTTCCCCCTCACAGTCACCTGTCAGGACCTGCTTTCTTATCAGAATCCTCATCTTTCTTCACTGACCTTCAATCCTCCAACGTACTCTCATCTCCTCTTGTCCTGGATCCTCAGACCTCCCTGTCCAACTCATCCCAAGGCCCTTGCCATCAGTTATTCCTCTCTGAGTTCATAATCTCTGTTGTCTTTGAATATATAGATATATTTAACAAAAATGAACAAAAAGACTTGAAGTTTTTTGTCTTAAGATTTTTGTTTGTTTTGTTTTTAATGAGACCAAGAGAGTTATCCTCAATGGGGTCTCACTCCACTGCAATCTTCCCCCAGCTTTCCAGCCAGTCAGGATCACAGTGTCATGCAGGCACACCTAGTGTGTTCAGGCTGACCTGGGACCTGAACCCAGGCCTCCCCTGTGGCTCTAGTATTTCATAGCAGCACCCTACCACCTGCGCCACTGTGGTTGGGCCAAGACCTTAATTTTTTAAACACTGTTCCCTAGTCATAAGTCCACTTGATCCACATGAAAGCATTTTTGTTTCCCCTCTTGAGAGACCCAAATAGATAGTAAGACCCAAATAGGTACATACAAGCTAAACACAGAGGGGCTAGCAGGTGGCAGGGTAGTTAAGGGCACTGGATTCCTACATGGCCGACTGTGGATGGAGTCTGGGACCTGGCAACTTGCTTGAGAGAAAGAAAGAAAAAGAAAGAAGGAAGTTAGTTAAATAAAATAATTCTTTTTAAAAAAGAAAGGAGGAGAAGAAGGAGGCGGAGAAGAGGAGGAGAAGGAGGAGAAGAAGAAGGAGGAGGAGGAAGAGGAAGAAGGAGGAGGAAGAGGAACAGGAAGAGGAGGAGGAAGAGGAGGAGGAGGAGGAGGAAGCAGAAGCAGCAGCAGCAGCCCACAGAGGTCCCTCAGTATATCTTCCATAACTTTTGGGGCAATTATATTTTATAATAGTCTTCTCTTATGAACCCTCTGTGAAGAATTATTTTTTTAATCTTTTCCCTTTTTTTCTTTCTTTTTAAATTTATTTTAGTTTTTGCTACAGGGTGTGTGTGTTTGCTAGAGAGAGAGAGAAAGAGAGAGAGAGAGAGAGAGAGAGAGAGAGAGAGAGAGAGAGAGAGAGAGAATTGATGCTGGGCAATTTTATAAAATGCATTATGGAAACTTTAGACCTAGAGAAGTATCCTGCTTTTAGAGTTGAAGCTATTAGTGAAATCAGGATCATCATTAGGACCCAGGGTGGCAATCTGGTTTGGACAAAACTTAGGTTGAAATAAGGACCCAGAGTGTGAGGCAGAATTAGGCTGGGGCTGAAGTCCCAGCAGGAGTGGAAAAGCTGGAGCCCTGCTCTGAAGACACAATTCAGGTCCAGAAGACACAGGGGTTTGGAGCCAGTGCCGAGCAGCAGGGAGAGGAGAAGGGGCTCAGGTGAGTCCTCTGGGTGGCTCTTCCTTGTTTCAGTATGGGTCACAATGTAATAGCTATAGAAAAAAATGACAGCACAGGGCAAATTAAGAAGATTAAATGGGGGACCAGCAGTTGGCGTAATGGCTATGTTGCTGGACTCCTGCAGTTTGAGTCCCGGACCTGGTGGCTTAAACTCACACTGGGCGTGTGTGCGTGAATGCCCAAGATCCTGAGAGTAGCATGGAGAAGAGATTGCAGCATGGCCATTCCACACCCCCCCCCTGGGGGGGGGCTGATTTCTCGCTTTCTGTCTCTCTGTCTCTCTCTGTTTTTCTGACAAGCACAAGCACCCTGTATCAAAAACCTCTCTAAAAATAAAAGAAGAAGAAGAAGAAGATTAAATGGGAACTGTTCATGACAACAGGGTTAATATTATATCACTCATAAAAGATTGAAAGAATATTTAGCGACAAAAAAAGAGCCACAAGATTGTATACCACCTTCTATTTGTTATTTGGACCCCTACAATTTTCTTATAGTTTTCTGAGCTAGCTATAAGAATACTACCCTCTGTCGTTTTTCTCATTTTTTCAGCAACCTTCTAAGGTAGGAATTTTCAACTCAAATAGAAAGATGAGAAATGCAAGGTGTAGACATACCAATGGACTTACCCGAGGCTGAGGAGCTGTAGGTGCTAAGGGCAGGTTTAAACCATGTGTTCTGACTACATATCGAGTCTCTTTTTAGTACCTCAGCTGCCTTCCACAGCTGATGACGCAGTCTCTCACTTCCTGAAGGGCAGCCATTAGCCTGAACCAATGAAGTCGCTGACCTAGGACCCATGAAGGTCATGGCCAGCATACGCTAACACTGGCATTTTCAGTTTTTGGTAATGTCTTGGAAACTGGAGCTATAGGCTCTGCAGAAGTCCATTTTCATGAGAAATGGAGGCGCCCCCTCAGGGAGAAATCACCCTGAGAGAAAAAGGAACCAAACAAGTTCAATTTATTAACAGAGCTATAGTTCTAAGATGGAGGCAGTGGTTTAGAAACCACCATGATGGCTGTCACTTGAACTTCTTCCTCACCTGGCCCATGGGTCCTAAGGGAACAAGGATCATTCAGCTTTGATAATGTTGTAAAACATAACTGGGGATAAGAACCTTTTCCCCAGATCCTTCACCACAGACCACACTGAAACTTTAGCATCATGAAGGCCCCAATGTACTTAAGAACGGTGACTTATGGGGAATTGTAATATCCATCAGGAGAAGGTAGGCTGAATGGGAGAAGACCCTAGGGTCTGAAAGAGGCCCTGGCAATCAAAGGAAGCAACAGCCATGCTCAAAACAGATAACAGTGCCCAGGGTAATGAAAAAACAGAAGAACGAAAACAGGAAATTCAAAGAAGATGGTAACCATTCATAGCATATCTTGCATCAGAACCGTTTGTGAACCTAGAACACACCCTCCTGAAAACTCCCCAAAGCACACCAGGGAAAGCTGACTGTGGAGGACTGTGGTCCTAAGTGAAAGGAGGGAGGAAGATTCAATGAGATTTGGACTGTTACTACATTATGCAGTCACAAAGTGGGGAGGCCTGGTGAAATCAGAGCAACTTGTAAGACTCGTAAGTGAATGTGTGACGTCTGTAATTCAGCCTACTCTCAAAGTAGGCCTGAATATGCTGGATAAAGTTATGCAATTTACATATCCTCAGTCTTGAAGAAATTTTCAGGATGTATTTATTTTCCGACCAAAAATGTGCTCGGCACCCAACCTCATTTCTGAGCAGAATGATCTGAGCACTAATGAGTGTGCCAGACGTGGTTCTGATTTTCTCCTGCTCTTCCTGGGCCTGTGTTTCCTAATTTGAATCCACTCTGAACTGTTCCAGTAACAGCCTCAGCACCTCTCCTCACAGACAACACAAGTCAGATAAGCCCTTTGTGGACATCATTCTCCCAGCTGCTTTCTGCATGGTTTGGCCTCCTATCTGAATGGTGTGTTCCAGTGGGGACTCTTCACACCCTGCCTCAGCATCTGAGCACAACCAGTTATCGCTTGAGAATCAGACTTATGAGGAGGAAGAAATGGACGGGGGGAAGGCTTACAATTCCTTTGAAATCTGTGTCTTCAACACCTTAATGAAAAATGGGAAAAGTTAACGCAAAGAAAAGATTAGCTTATATATGACTATGTTCCTGAGTAAGGACCACCTCTGTTTCTGTGGCAACAGGCTGTAGACGCCTTTACGAGAGCAGGTCCATTTCAGTGTATCTGCAAAGGCATCTCTCTACTGAATTAAATGATCAGCTAGGATGAGCTATCATTGGGACACACTAACATCCCTTGGTTAATTCCATTATTGTGACACTCCTCTCCCCCCAAAAATAACCAGCAGGTCATCAAAATTCAGTGACATCCATAAGAAATAAAATTTTTTGACATTGCTCTCTTCAGCAAGAAATCCCTCTATGATTGTCTGATAGAGAGATCATTTTTCTCACGAAGTTGTTGAAGACAATTGAGTAATCAGAAGAAATGAGTCTAAAAATAAATAACATTAGCCTTGGAGTGGAAATATATAACTGAGCAAAATGCTGGTAAGTGCTTCTCTGTTCGCCAAGCCTCGGAATACACAATGGCCCTTTCTGTTCGGCCATGACAATCTAATTCAGGCTGTGTCTTCCCAGGAGGTGATCACTGAGTCCAGATGGACATCAAGCTACCTTGTCTTCCTGGGCATTGAAGCCAGACTGCACTGCAGGTGTGTGCTGAAATTCAGCCCCATTTCTCGACTGCCAGCTAGCCTGGCAAGGGAGCCACCACCTGCCTCGAGCCAGCTCCTGGGATGGTGGGGGAAGGCCACAGAGCTTAGTATTGCTTGGGCCAACTTGATGTTTCAGGACTCAGAGGAACAATCAAAGCTCAGCTTTGCTCATTTGCCAGAATTCAGAAAGACAATTGTGACATGATTGGAACTATATGAAAAAAGTTTAACAAAAACAAGTACGTTTAGTAAAAAAGAAGATGTGTCCGTGTATATTGAACAGAGGGGAAATAAAAAAACAACTAAGAACATAGAGTAGACAACAAACTAAATGAGTAAATGATGTAATAAGCTGGGAAAAAGTTGTATCAGGATATCTAGATTTCAGAGGGCCAGGTGGATATAAGAAGAAAGTTATTATCATGAAAACATGAGTTAGATTATTTTTTCTAGAAAAAGAAAGTTGGTGCAGTGGCTAAAAAAGAAAGAAAGGAAGGAAAGAAGGAAGGAAGGAAGGAAGGAAGGAAGGAAGGAAGGAAGGAAGGAAGGAAGGAAGGAAGGGAGGAAGAAAGAAAGGTTTTACACGTAAAAGAATTGGATTTGACCTTAACATATATTTCTACTATGCCACTTAGCTCTCACCTGTAAAAAGGGTATAATAATACATAATTGTATCATGGATGTTGTAAGAACCCAGTGAGATAATGCATATAAAGTGCTTTGTAGTGCAAGGCAAGCAGTAGAAATTCAATAAATGTTAGTGATCATTAACATCTACTTCCGGGGATCAGCAGGTGGCGTGGTGGTTAAGGTGCTGGACACTCCCACATGGCAGACCATGGTTCGAGTAAGAAAACTGGTGGCTTGCTTTCTCACTTTCTCTCTCTCTCTCTCTCTCTCTCTCTCTCTCTCTCTCTCTCTTTCAGTGTGTGTGTGTGTGTGTGTCTGGTCAAATTAAAAAAAAATGAATGAATGAATGAATGAATAAAATTAAATAAATAATTCTTAAAAAAAAAAAGAACATCTACTTCTCTCCAAAGAAAGAAAAATGAAAATGTTAAAGGGTCTTGAAATAAGTACCTGCTTTAAATGTTGTGAAATATGTCCTCCCCTGAAAACCTGACCAACTATAGATCTATAAAGCTGAGGACCAGACCCTCAGATGTTCGGTCCCTACCCCATTCTGTTAGTGCAGCCCGCTTAATCAATCAGGCTTCTTAGATCTTTCTCTTTACCCTCACTCTGGAAGGAAAGGGGCCAAAGGGGAGCATAATTAGGGCCACAGGGCACAGGCACGACCAATGGTAGCCAGACTTGCCAGTCACCACACAGGCCCTTTCCCAATTCAGAAAAGCTTTTAGGACAATTTGAAAGTGAAATGTGCATTAACCTTGAAAGCAGGCAATTAGTCATGCAAATATTAAGTCATTTTAAAAAGGAAAAAGAAAAAGATCAACTCATTTTAAAAATCTTTGTGAGATAAACAGGCATTCTGCAGCATATCTAGTCTCTTCCATCTGGCCAGCCAAACCTCTCCATCCATCACTCCACCACTTGATTTGCCATTTCCCTGCAGGCTTGGGAGCATGAACTGAAAGATCTTAAAGTCGTCTAGTCCAAACTTCTCATTTTAACAGATGGGAATTGAGACCTGAAGAAATTAAGGTATTGATATTTTCCAAGAACACAAATTTAGTGGCAAACCTGGTATAGATCCTAGTTTTCCTAATTACTTGTCATACCTGCCTTGTTCATTCTCACCTCAAAGATTTTATTATGACACATCTGTCTATTTAGACTGAAGCTCTTTAAAGAAGGATAAAGTGTCCAACTGTATTTCTCACTCACAGTGATAAAGAGATGATTAAAAAAACTGTCTTAGTCCGTTCGAGCTGCTATTACAAAACACCATAGACTGTGTAGCCTATAAACAACTAGGATTATTTTTCTCACAGTTCTGGAGGCCAGGAAGTCCAAGATTAAGGTACTGGCACATTCCATGTCCAATGAAGGCCCGTTTCCTGATGCACATATGGTGCCTTCCTCACATAGGGGGAGGGGCAAAGGGTCTCACTTGGGTCTGTTTTATAAGGGTCTTGTTACAGGTAGACAGTTATAAACAAGTAGTCCCAATGCACCAACCAAAGGGACATCTGATACATCAATCACCATTATCAGGCATCACAGCTAGACCTCTGGTACCAAGAAAAAAGAGGTTGTCTACTTTTATTGCTTAAACTGTCATTAAAGGACATAGAGAAGGTTACTATCTTTCCTTCTGCCATTCCACATATGCACACAGGAATTCTCTGGGATGCTTGGTAAATATTCCACTTCCCACATAGGGCAATAAACGAATATGAATAAAATCCTCCCTATGTGTATGCACATGCCTTCAAAGCCCACACCGGGCATGCCTACAACTTTCCCTACTAGGTAATAAAATTCCCTTACCTGATCAATAGATATAACCAAAGCCCACAAAATCAAACAAGAGATCCAGCCACAATGACAGACCTCCCCTGCTAAATATTAACAACAAGATCCCAAAATAAAGTACCATCTAGAGGCCAGAAGGTAGTCCAGTGATTAGGGTGCTAAATCCCACATAGCTGACTCCACAGTTTGAGTCCCCGACCGACAGCTTGAAAAACATGCCAGGTGCATGTGTGTGCATGCCCAGAATCCCAAGAGGAAAATGGAGAAGGGACTATGGCATGGCCATTCCCCTCTGGGGGGTGATTTATCACTTTCCCTCTCTGTCTCTGTCTCTTTCTGGCAAGCTCACATGCCTATTACAAATTTTTTTTTTTTTAAAGTAACACCTAATCCCATTCCAGCACAGTTGTCCTCATACAGCTCCCACCCAGTTGCCTTTCTGGGATGAGATGTATTTTTCTGTTAAAACCTTCACTTTTCTATTAAAAATGTCTCTTTTCCTACCTTACTCATGGTTATGGCTTCATTCTGCATCTCAGAGTGGATCGCTAATCCTCGAGATCTGGACCCAGCGAACAGAGTATTTCACGTAACACTTCCCAGCTCCCCCATCCAATAACAGTCCCATTCATAAGGCCTCTGCCTTCATGACCAAATCATCTTCCTAATGCCCTACCTCCTAATACCATCACCTTAGGATTTCAGCATGTGAACTTTAGAATAATACATTAAGCAAATACTATCAATTATACCTTAACTAAATAATAGTGGAAAGTAGGGAAGCCAGTTCCCATTTGGGCAGAAATTGGTTTATTCTATTCACTCACATTAGACATAATTATGCTAGCAGTTTTGAAAAATCTTTAAAGGTTCCCAGAATATGGGTAGGACCTGTATAGTCACTTTAAAATAGGCCCAGTTTCATGCAAATGGGTAAAAAAATAAATATTTTCAGTAAAGTAACAACCAATTAGTCCCCATTCCCATACAGGATTAAGAGCTATTAAATAAATTGCAGCAGGAATTTCATAAAACAGAAATAATCTCTTATTTAGTGGGTATAAAACTCTATAAACAGACTTTATAAGAAATTTTATAAAATAACACTGTCCACCTTGAATGGCTTAGCCATTCTCCTGAATGAAAACACAGGCTGGGGGAACCAATGTGTGGCATGGTGGTTAGGCTCTGGATACTCCCACATGGCCGACCATGGTTCAAGTCCTGGACCTGGTGGCTTACTTTCTCACTTTCCCACTCTCTCTGGTCAAAATAAAATAAATGGATGAATAAATAAAATTAAATAAATAATTCTTTAAAAAAAGAAAACACAAGCTGGAAAGATACTTCCCATGAGCCTTTCTGTTCCTTCTTACTATGTGCTATTTTTCACAGTGACATTCCAGCAATACCTAGTTTCTTACCATCATTACATTTTCTATCTCTAAACACTTACAGAGTCCAATTTGTAAGCAGCCTTCCCACCTACTCAGTCACTCTTATCCTTTCTTTTAGGTCACAGCTGTGATTCAGAAGGTCTGGGGTGAAGAGCCCAAGATTTTGCATTCCTAACAAAGTCTAGATAACGTTGATGCTGCTGGTCCTCAGGATATTTTGAATAGTAAAACTCTAGAAAGTGTCCTGTGATCAGCTACACTCAACCCATCAGAAGCACTCCTGACTCATTCCCGTTCCTCAGTAATCTTTTCACTAAGATGTTTAAATGACTTTTTGGTTTTATTTTTAAGTGAATATATGACTGCACTTTTATGAAAAGAGCAAATAATGTCATTCATTTATTCACAAAAAGGATCAGTTCTGAAACAGCTTCTGGGGACAGAAAGATGATATACAATCTTATTTGGAGTTAGATGTTTAAGCCTCATGGAACTCACTAGCTAACTGACCTTGGGGAAACCATATAATCAGTTTGTGGTTTTTTTTTTTCCTTACAACATGAAAATTCACCTAATAGATTAGTGTGAATATAAAATAGAGTTGTGTCTATAAATTCATAACACGCAACAAAATATACTATAAAATGTTTGAGATACTCGTTATTATCTGCTCAGGCTCCTGTATTGTACTGCATATTGCCTTAGCTTAAGAAATTATATCCCTTGTATCCCTTCCATCAAAATTAAGAGTTTAGTATAGTTTCATATACCCACAGAATTCAAATTTCATTAAACGTCTGATTTCTTTTGTTCTCAACCTTGGATAAGCAAAATATCCTAGAATATTTCTACAGGAGGGGAAAAAAACGGAACCAGATGAATGTTAGGACATATCCTCCTGAAAAATCTCTGTTCTGAATATTTATTATTTGTTAAGGCCTTAAATTTAACAAAGTGCTTCATTTCCCTGTGGCCCCTTACTCCCAGTGACGTCAAAACATTTCTCACAACACCGTGTTCACTAAATATTCAGCAAATGACTGAATTAATATTAGGGTTTCACATTTGTAAAATACAAGAAATTATTGACAAGTTTGGAAACTGGAGTTTCCTTTCATTTCCCTAGATCAGGACAATCACCCATCACATCTCTTAGAAGCTGTTCTTACACCTCTACCCTGCACCTTGGAGGCACTTATAATTTATACACCTGTTCCTTAGAAATCTTGGTCACTGATGTACTTGACACTAATTAGCCTTTCCCACTCCAGACCCTCACACAGAGCCAAAGGCTAAATCAGCCCAAAGGCATTCCGCTTCTGAGAGTGGCAGAGGGTGAGTGTCATCGGCAGAAGGTGGAAGAATTTCAGGTTTTCACCGTTGATCCTGGTTGGAGTCTCTTCTGCTCTGGTATTACTGTGCTGAATTTCTAGGGACTGTCAGTCTAGCACCAAATCCACTTAGGCTGGTGCACAGGCTACGTGAGGCCCAGTCCAAATGCTTCCAGATCATAGGACACCTGAAAGATTGCTAACCGCCATCTCAGGGTAGAACCCCAGGGCATCCTTGCCCATGGCCTTCTTCTCCAGGTGCGGTTCCTGCTGCCGCCATAGACAAGATTAACAAGAAGGTTATATTTAAACTTCCAACAGGCGCTGCTGTGCCATTATGGGTCTATTTAAACTCCTCCGGGCAGCTGCAGTACATAATAACAAATCAGCAGGAGGGACGGAGGGAAGGGAGGGGAGGGGAAGGAGTGGGGGAGGGGGTCAGGAGCATCTTAGATTGTTTCTGTGGAAAATCCACTGTCAAAAGATGGCAGGGGGTGCAGGGAGTTAAAGATGCCACTTGGGGTGAGAGTGAGAGAGAAAGGATGTGTAGGGAGAACGTGCTAGGCAGGAGGTAGAGAGGGGACCTAGGATCCTAATATGAAAATCTGCCAGACCTGAAACCTTACCGCCTGCCTGAGAGATGTCACAACTCCACACTACTCTATTTCTCCCAAGGGGACTCTACTGAACAATATGAGCCATCCATGCAGTGTTGACAAAAGATCAGTACCAGAATATAAAGAGCCCTGATATATATAAAGCAGCTCCCTCCAAGCCAACCAGTGCCTGCCATCTTGCTCCTTGACTCAGCATCCAGTAATTCACTCTGTGAAAGATCCATGCAATTTCCCTTAAAGAGCATCCTCCACTGTGCCAGCCTTAAAACCAGATGACTTGCCTACAGATGGGCTCAATTTTGACCTAGAGGACCCACCCCAGTTTCTGCTGCCTTTGCTGGGTTTGGATATAAGTCTTTTTAGCCTCAGCTAGCCTTCTCCCATCAAAGTCCTATGAGTACTGTGGAATATTTACAATATTCACTCAGCCGTAGAGCACGATCCTATTCATTTTCATCTTCCAGCTTCATCTTCATTGATAGTATTTCTTAACTTTAGTTTCATTCACATTATCTACTACTGACCATTTTTATCATTCTTTGTTAAAGTATTTTCAAAGTTACGAATGTTTCTCCTGCTATTTTTTTGCTTACGGGTTTACTGAAATTAAATAGTTATTAAACAGCATTTAAATCTCGTTAATTGCCTAAACTATTACACTATGTCCACCTCTTGGGGCCTCCATATAGTATTAACATCTCTTAACTCACAAAAAATTACAAGATGAAACAAACATGGCATCCCTGAGCACCATACTATTAACATTAAAGAGAAAAAAAAATTACTCATTACCTGACCTGATTAAGTCTGCTTCTGTGGACGAGCAAACTGAATGTCACAGGTTGAAACATTTACAATAAGCACAAGTCATAAGAATTGGATGTACATAAAAATCTAATAAACCAAATGTCAGAAAAGTACTTTCTATTACGCAGATGTATCTTAAATGTCATGCCACAGTGTAATATAAACATGTAAGTAAATGACATTAAGTGATGTAAGGTGCACCTCAAAGAGAATATTCTAGTAGATTAGCTATTGTTAAAAATTTATTAAAATCAAAAATAAATTCCTTGAGTCAGCTCCATAACCCTATGGTTCAACCCTGTGCATGGACAAATAGATCCCACGAGGTTGAACATAGTTCAAATCCCAGTTATGGCAGCTTGAAAAACATGCCAGCCCATGTGCATGGAGGTGGAGCTGGGGGATACTTTCTCTTTTCTTCTCTGTCTCTTTTCCTCTCTTCTCTCTTTCTCTGGCAAGCACACACACCCTCTAGCAACAACAACAACAAAAATATTTTAATAAAATGAATTTTAAAAGAAAAAGAATAAATTTCTCAAAGCGTTTTATCTTCTTTTTCCTTTGTTTCTGGTTGAATGCCTAAATGGTCTTTACCAAAGGAATAGTAGGCAAACAATACATACAATTTATAATAAAGCAAAGCCTGCCAGAGCAACATATACTTATTGATTATAAGCATGAATTTAGAATTAAGTTCTACATAATAAGAACAATAAATATTCATTAAGTACATTATGTGGAATATACTGTACAAACATACCAACGTAAATTGAATATATAAAACACTCTGCCATATATTCAGGTCACAGTCTGTGACCTCTATATGAAAAATCTATAAACAACTTATTATACAATAACAATGTCCTTCCTTCTTTTCATTCCTATGTCTTTCTCTGTGAATATGTGGAGCTCAAATACAAGACTTTCAAAGAGTGAGAAAAAGTCAAGACAATACCACCAGGATGTGCCACCTCCCAAATAACTCAGGGGACAGAGAACCTGTCACCCCTGTAGAACTGGCTTCAACTGCCAAAATAAAAACAAATGATCTTGGCCAAATAATGACCTTCTCAACAATAAATACAGCAAAGAATCTAGAAAATTCCTTCTTGGAGGCGATCAATAAGGAAATCAGACATAACAATTCCAAAGTGTCAGATGGGGGAAAAAACTAGGTAAAACAGAAGAAATGTAGCCCTGGACTGGCCTGTCCATTATTCAGCCTCTACCTGAACTTCTGGTGACTACTCAGTTCATTACTAGAATTACTGACTCCCTTCACTCACTATCTCACATGTCATCCATTTTATGTGGAATTAGTCCTTTCAGTCTGGTCCTTAGGTACTTCTCTGAGCCCTGTACCCATAGCTTAGACAAGACCTATTTCCTACACCCCACTGACTTCACTAAATCTGGGTGAGCCGATAGCAAATGCTCACCTTGTTTGTCCACCTATCCATTCACACACCCAGCTGAGGCTTACTGAACCCCTTACTTTGTGCTGAATACTCAATATATAAACAAAAATAAGATACAATCATGCCCCGAAGGAGTTTGAAATTTAGCCAAAGAAAAACCATGTAAACCAAAAATAATACTCTCCTCAATGAAATAAAAAAAGACAGCTTCCAGGGACCAGCAGTTAGTGTAATGGCTATGTCGCTGGACTCCCACGTAGTCGACCGTGGTTCGAGTCCCGGACCCGGTGGCTTAAACTCACGTCGGGCACGTGTGCGTGCGTGCCCAAGATCCCAGGAGGAGAATGGAGGAGAAGGGATTGCGGCGTGGCCATCCCCCCTGGGGGGTGATTTCTCGCTTTCTATCTCTCTGTCTCTCTCTGTCTGTCTGGCGAGCGCACGCGCCCTATAGCAAAAACCTCTCCAAAAAAAGAAAAAAAAAAAAAAAAAAGACAGCTTCCATTTGAAAGAAACTGCTAGAATAAAAGATGAGTCTCAAAATCAAAATGATCAAGTGCTCATAAGTATATTTTAAAAGTTCAACCTTGCAGTCAGCCGGTGGTGTGCTGGTTAAAGCACTGTATTCCCACATGACCAACCACAGTTGGAGTCCAGGAGCCAGTGACTTGGAAATCACACCAGGAGCATGTGTGTGCATGCCAAAAATCCTGAGAGGAGAATGGAGGAGAAGGGATTGCAACATGGCCATTTCCTCCCCTCCTCTCAGAGGGTGATTTCTTTCTTTTCCTCTCTCTGTCTCTCTTCAGCAAGTACACATAACCTATGGCATTGATAAGCACACATAATAGTTGAAAATTTCTGGAGACCAATTTGATATATACATATATCCAAAGCCACAAAATATTGATACCATTTAACCAAAGAAATCCAATTCTGCAAATTTATACTGAAGAAATAGCAAGAATAGACAAAGAGATTTATTTACAAGGATAGTCAACATTATTTATAAAGTTCCCCAACTGAAAAGTAATACAAAATATTAGGGAAACAGTGGAATTCTCAGATTTCTATGTAGTCTTTTTTTTTAAAAAAAAAGAGAGATATTTTATATAAGGTACATGCACTCGCCAGAGACACAGAGAGAGAGAGAGAGAAAGTGAGAAATCACCTCCCAGGGGAATGACCATGCTTCAATCTCTTCTCCTCCATCCTCCTTTCAGGATTTTGGTCATGCACACACACATGCCTGGCATGAGTTTCAAGCTGCTTTGTCTGGGACTTGAACTGCTGTTGGCAATGTGGGAGTCCAGTGACTTAACCACTACACCACCTGCTGGCCCCCTATGCAGTCTTTAGAAAAGATATAGACAGGGACCAGCAGTTAGCGTAATGGCTATGTCGCTGGACTCCTATGTAGTTGACCGCGGTTCACATCCTGAACCCGGTGGCTTAAAACTCACGCCGGGCATGTGTGCATGCATGCCCAAGATCCCGAAAGGAGAACGGAGGAGAAGGGATTGCGGCATGGCCATCCCTCCTGGGGGGTGATTTCTCGCTTTCTGTCTCTCTGTCTCTCTCTGTCTGTCTGGCGAGCGCACGCGCCCTATAGCAAAAACCTCTCAAAAAAAAAAAAAAGAAAGAAAGAAAAGGCACGGTAGTTAATGTGCTGGACTCCCGCGTGGCCAATCAGTGTTTGAGCCCCGGAATCAGCAGCTTGGAAATCATGCCAGATGCACGTGTTTGTGTGCCCAAACTCTGGAGAGGAGAATAGAGGAGATGGGATTATCATGTGGGCACCCCATGGGGGCGTTTTTTCATTTTCCCTCTCTCTTTCTCTAGTGAGTGCATGCACCCTATGGCAAACACCTAAAAAAAAAAAAAGGCAAGAAAGAAATGCTGGACTTCATGCTTTCAGCATCTCTAATATTCACAGTTATGTCAGGTTTACTAAAATGAAGTAGCGATCTACCTAGTCCAGACAACTATTAACTAGTACAGTGGAGATTAGACAACACGTTCACAATGTTCCAAAACCCCTGTTTCCCTCCCCATTTGGCGAGTCCATAATATTTATTCTCTAGAATTAAATTTTTAAAATTTACGTTACTGTAATGATTAAAAAAAAAAGTTTTTCTAGTACTGGATGATGTCACAGCAGTAAAATACAACACTCTGTGAGGCTGAACCTACATAGGAAGGTTCTGCATTCACATCTGGAAACCTCACTGAGTACGCTAAGAACATGTGTGCACATGATCTGGTTTGGCTGAAGTTGGAGGTGGATTATGACATTAAGACCCTGGTGAGAGCATTCTTCCAGAATAAATTTAAAAACTGAAAAAAAAATTTTAAGGTTTCCATATAAATCAAATCAAAACTGTTTGTTTTTTAAATTTTGTTACAGGGCATGTGTACTTGCCAGAGAGAGAGAAAAAAAGAAAGCACCTCCCAGGAGAGAGACGGCCATACCACAACCTCTTCTGCTTTCTCCTCTTGGGATTCTGAGCACATACACAGGGTGTTTTCAAGTCACCAGGTTCAGAGTGCAAACCTCACAGTCTGCCATGTGGAATCCAGCAGCCTTAACCACTCAGCCACCAAATGGCACACACAAACACACTTTTAAATTAATGTAGAAATTAGAATAAAATTCAGAAGATTATAAATAATTACAGACATACTCTTAAAGGGCTTCTTTCACTTTCCATCTGAGCACATAGCAACACATCCTAAATCCTGCTGTGAGGGGTAAGTGGAGAGGAATAGTGGGGAGCCAAAAATGAAGACACACTCCTGTGGGAAAAAATCCCACAGGGTTACCCACAGCCAAGTCTAAATTGATGTACGAGGTCAGCTCAGATGGGCATCAGCCTTTCTAACTAGGAACCTGAAGTTACGCTGTCCCAACCAGCCTTCTATGCCGTTCTGCTTCTACTTCAAGTACAGAACATAGCATTCTGTTGTTCTCAACAGGCATCGTCCCTTCACTAAGTGCATTATTCATTATTTACTTACTTTCATCTCGCTCTGAATCTACCAATTCATCTGTCTTCACTGGAATATGCATTACTGGATGGTCAAGTATCAGGCTGTCAAACTTTGGCCTCTTGTTTCTGATCTCACTATACCTTGCGGTATCTGCAGCCCTCTTTTGTGTTGTTGTCCATGAGATACTATTTTTAGATAAGAAATCTTTTAAATGTTACTTAAATCCTCTTTGACTGCTTTTGGTTTTTGTACCCTATACTATACATTATTTACATTTTGTTAAATTTGATTTTCACCCTCTGCTTTTTTCACATCCCAGGGGATCAGTGTTTTGATAGTGTTTTAGGTTGTTGTTATTCCTAAAATTTTTACTTTCATATATTTTAATACCTTCTAGGTAACTCCCCAATCATTTAGGGGTCTCTACCATATACTCCCACCTATTTTTTAAATTTTATTTATTTATTCATTTATTTTAATTTGACCAGAGAGAGACACAAAGAGAGAGAGAAAGAGAGAGAGAGTGAGAAAGCAAGTCACCAGGTCTGAAACTCGAACCGTGGTCACCATGTGGGAGTGTTCAGCGCCTTAGCCACCACACCACCTGCTGGTCCCCTACTCCCACCTATTTTAAAGTCCTTGCTCCTACATCTCTTCAACACAAATCCAAAACCAATACATCTGAACTTCTCACTCCTGAAAATTATGACACTCTCATTTTTGGTCACGTTGGTCTTGCCGCCTAGACTGCCCTCCTCTTTGCCTTTCTCCTGGAATTTGAACACTATCTCCTCCAGTGCGCTTTCTCTGATCATACTAATTAAAACTTCTCTTACAATTTATATATAACACTTAGTTTTACAGCCCCTGTTGTGCTTCTCATAGAGATTTATATTACATACACTTAGTTATAGTTTGTCTCTTCCAATAGATTCTAAACTCCATGTGGCCTGGTTATGGCAATGATGCCTTGCTCATAATAGATACCTAATAAATATTTTTTTTAACTGAATGAGTGAATGGACCTCGCCAGGTCATAAAGAACTTGGTCATAAAGGCTGAAGTTAATGTGCTTAGGGGGTGCTTCAATCATGTGAACTTTACTGTACAAATAGCCCAGAGTTCATCAACTTACTGAACATGAAGTTGCCTTGTCTTGTTCCTCCAACACACAAAGACACACACAAAGCCATGCTGCTTTATTACTAATAGCAGTGATCTCTGACATGGATTTAATTTTCCCTATATACATTTTACAAAGGAGTCCATTTATTTCATCTTTTACTATTAATTTAGTACATTATGTTTAGAACAAGTTTTGCAATCATTGGTTAGTTGTTCTTCTGTGAGACGATAGGTACTGTCATCTCTATTTTACAATTAAGAAACTGAATCCCAGAAGGGTTTAATGATTCACTGAGAGGCAAAGACAAAGCCAATATTAAAATTATAGCTATTCAGTTTTCTTGCCCACAGATTAATTCACCTCACTATTTCTTAACAAAACTAAGGGCTTGTGGATCAGCCCAATATAACCTCATAAGCAAGGTTGGATCTAGAAAATCTGAAGGTCAAAATTTCAAATAATCATCCCAAACTACAATAATAGTATTTTTTTTTCCTTGAAAGTAATGTTTTTCAGTACTAATTACAGCACAAAAGAATGGAAGATGTTTGAATCCTTATGGTAAGATGTTTATTTTTCTAAAAAACAGTAAGTGAAAACTATTATCATTTATGTCATTAAAAATATAAAAATAATCAGGTCAAATTATTGTGTGTGTGTGTGCGTATATATATACATATATATATATGTATATATATATGCACATAGGGCTGTATACACACATGCACACATGGTAGAATGTGCATAAATTAACCTAATTAACATATGTATTAAATCACATACTTATTTTTTTGTGTGTGGTAAGAACATCTTTTTGCAATTTTCTGTCAAGAAATTGACATACACTATTATTAACTATAGTCACCATGTTGTAGAGTCGATCTCCTGAGTATACTTCCCAAGACTAACTGAAATTTTTGACTACCATCTCCCCAGTTCCCCCAACTCTTAGCAGCTGGTAAACATTATTTCACTCTCTTCTTCTACAGGGTCAACTATTTTAGATTCCACATATAGATAAGATAATGGAGTATTTGTCTTTCTGTGCCTTTTTGCTTACTTTATTACATCATAATATCCTCTAGATTCATCCATGTTTTTGCAGATGACAGAATTTCTTTCTTTTTTAAGGCTGGGTAATAGTCCACTGTTTATATAGACCACATTTTCTTTATCCATTTATCCAATGATGGACACTTACGTTGACTGCATATCTTGACTATTGAGAATAGTGCTGCAACAAACACAGGAATACAGACAACTCTTCTACATTACTGGTTTCATTTCCTGTGAATATATAGCCAGTGGTGGAACTGCTGGATCATATTGTAATTCTATGTTTAGTTTTCTGAAGAACTCCATACTGTTTTCCAGATGGCTGTAGCAATTTACATTCCCATCAAAAATATGCAAGCATTCCTTTTGCTCCACATCCTTGCCAATTTTTATTTCTTGTGTTTTTGGAAACAGCCATTTTAACAGTTATGAGGTGATATCTTGTAGATTTTATTTGTATTTCCTTTATTAGTAACGTTGAGTATTTTTCATACACCTATTGACTATATCCTATATTCTACATACAATCTATATTATTTTATTTTTTAACAGATGATAATCAATGTATTAAAATAGTTGACTTAGGCATCTGCAATGATGACTTCAACCTCAACTCTTGGTTTGATACTGATGAAGTAAACTGTTTAAACATCTCAGAAAGACTGTGCAAATCAATGGGTCACTTGCGGATTCTCATCTGAAAACCATCCCAAGTCTTAGAACCTTCACCACAAGGTGTTTTCTTGTAGTGATTCTCAAAATCTTGGTAGTCACACAAACTGGTCCTTTCACCTTGAGATTCTTTACCTTTGCATCTCTGATTAAATCAGCACACACTTTCTCCAGGAACTTTACGTTGCGGCTGGTTAAAGTAATTCTAATTCAGTGAATGGCCGCCTCTGGCTGCACGGGTATTTTTCCAGTATCTTTAAAAGCCATGGTTGTGTCGCAGCTTCCTGACCGACTTGTTCCTCCGCGAGAGCGAACAGTGGTGAGTCAGGAGCAGAGCGGGCTGCTGTAGCTCTGCGCCACCTGTGTCCACTTCTTCCACAAGGAGCTATTCTTTTTTTTTTTTTTTTTTTTTTTTTTTTTTTTGAGAGGTTTTTGCTATAGGGCGCATGCTCTCACCAGACAGACAGAGAGATAGAAAGCAAGAAATCACCCCCCAGGGGGATGGCCACGCCGCAATCCCTTCTCCTCCATTCTCCTCTCAGGATCTTGGGCACGCACGCACACGCGCCTGGTGTGAGTTTTAAGCCACCGGGTCCAGGACGCGAACCACGGTTGACTACATGGGAGTCCAGTGACATAGCCATTAAGCTAACTGCTGGTCCCAAGGAGCTATTCTTTTGAGAAATATATTTTTAGATTCTTTGCCCATTTTTTCATTGAGTTTTTTGTTTTCTTGCTGTTGAACTGTTTAAGTTCCTTATATATTTTTAATATTAGCCTCTTATCAGAGGTATAGATTGCAAATAGTTTCTCCCATTCTATGGGTTGTCTATTCACTCTGACTGATTGTGTCCTTTCCTGCACAGGAGCACTTTAGTTTTATATAACCCCATGTACCTGCTTTTACTTTTGTTGTTCTCTGCTTTTAAGCTACATTTAAAAAAAAAAAAAAAAAAAAGAAAGAAAAAATTTTGGGATCATCAGATGGCATGGTAGTATGGTAGTTAAGGTGTTGGATCCCACATGACTGACTGGTTTGAATCCTGGACCTGACAACTTGAAAACACACCAGGCTCCTGTGTGTGCTTGCTCAAAATCCCAAGAGGAGGATGGAAGAGAAGGGATTGCAGCATAGCCATCTCCCCTGGTGGAGATGATTTCTCACCTTTCTTCTCACTCCTCTGACTCTCTCTGTCTCTTTCTGGTGACTATGCATGCTCTATAGCAAAAACCTTTTTTTTTTTTGGAGAAAGAAAGAGAGAGTTTTTTTGCTATAGGGCATGTGCATGTGCTCACCAGATAAACAGAGAGAGAAAGACATAAAGTGAGAAATCACCCCCCGAGGGGGTGACCATGCCACAATCCCTTCTCCTCTGTTGCCCTCTTGGGATCTTGAACACACACACAGGAGCCTAGCGTGAGTTTTAAGCTGCTGGGTACAGGATTCGAACCACGGTAGACTATGTGGGAGTCCAGTGACATAACCATTATGTCATTTGCTGGTCCTGCAAAAATCTTTTTTAAAAACTAAAAATGAAATCTTTGTCCAAAACCAATGTTATAATGGTCTTCCCATATGTTTTATTCTAGCAGCGTTACACTTTCTAGACTTCTGTTTAAGTCTTTAATTTATTTGATTTGTTTTTTTGTCTTTAATAATATTTTTATTATATTTATTTTTCCTTATTTATGTATTTACATTTAATCACTGTACATCTTTACAGTATACAACATGGTTTTCCCCAACATGAATAGAGTGTATATTAGTCAAGTCAAAGACATTACCATATACATTATCAACAGACAACTTTTTGTGTCTACTAAATGTTGTTTGTTTTATATTTTTTATAAAGCAAAATTTACAGTATGTTTTTCTTTTCCAACAGAGAACTTTACATTTTTTAGTCTGTTAAATGTTTCTTCCCTTTGCTTCTCCCACCCATTCTTTATTGCTCACTCCCCTTCCTTACAGTTTCTGGGATCTACACTTATCCTCTCTACTATCATATCTTCAGGTCTTTCTATTTCTACCATAACATGCAGACACTTGGTACATATTAAGTGGGGATATACAGTGTGTCTCTTTCAAAGTCTGACTCACTTTGCTCAACATTAAATCTTCTATATTCATCCAATTTGAATCAAATGAAAGGGTCTTATTGTTTCTTATGGCTGAGAAATATTCCATAGCATATATGTGGAATATTTCTATAACTGTGAAACTCAGTCATCAGTTTTTGGACTCTTAGGTTGACTCCATGTCCTAGCAATTGTGAATAATGCTGCAATAAGCATGAATGTGCAAGTGTCTATCTGACTGAGTATTTTCCTATCTTTTGGGTAAATACCAAGGAGAAGGATTATTGGGTCATATGATAGCTCAAAAAACAGTTATCTTATAAAGCAAAAGTTAGATTTTTTTTTTCAACAGAGAATCTTACATTCTTTTGTCTGTTAAATGTTTCTTTCATTTTCCCCTTCAATCCACCTGCTACCATCTATTCCCTTCCTTTACAGTCTGGTATCTAAACTTATCCTCTCTACTATCATATCTTCAGATCTTTCCATTTCTGCAATAGAGTGCAGATATTCAGTACATATTGAGTAAGGATATATGGTGTATATCTCTCAAAGTCTGGCTCACTTCACTTAATATTTAGTCTTCTATGTTTATCCATTTCGAACAAAAATGGTAGAGTCTCATTGCTTCTTATGGTTGAGTAGTCTTCCATAGTATATATATGGCACAGTTGTATAAGAAGTAAAGGTCTCAGGACCTTACTATATATGCTAGTCATGTGTGCATTCCTATTATCCAGACTAGCTTAGGTTGGAGATGGATCATAGTGTCAAGATTCTGTGGGGGTGCACCTTTCTTTCTCTCTCTGAAAGAAAAACAATTAAATATTTAGTTCAAATCCTACCTTGAGCAATATAGCCTACCATTTAAATGTAGTAAAAGTGCCTTGTAAATTACAATATTTTACAAAATGTAAGGTCCATCATCATGTTACTCTTTATTCTTTTACAAATCTCATGAGATTGATTAACCTTCTTAATCAATTTGTCTTGGAACTTTGCTTAGTATTAACAAATAAGGTGCAAGTTTCTTAACATTTCTGGGGCTATATTGTGAGAAAAGGAGTTGGATCAGAAGATTTCTATGGCATCCACTGCATAAACATGGCACAACTGTATGACTGTAAGTGACTACTGTGCTCTAATTTCCCTGCAAATATTCTGGAGTGATGAGTGGTAGCTGTGTGAACAATTGCATAAAGTCCTTCACATCACTTCATATAAGAGGCCCTACAGAAAGCCCAAAGTCTTTTCTACATTAGCTTATTTGTTCACATTTCACTTCATGTGACGCCCTTCTCCTCCCTCTTATCTCCTCCCATCTCTCTGACCACAGTCACCTTGCTTCCCCCTCTTCTAGTACCAGTAAGTAAGCTTTCCTAGGCAAGGATAGAATCTCACAACGGCAAAATTTGCCTCAATTTCAATCAGTAACAGAGAGAGGAAAAAATGTCCAAATTAAGCTGCTTGATTACGGAAATTAATCTTGTCATTTAGCATCCCTGTTCTGCAGAACAGGGCCTTTGATTAGCCTCCTTGTTTCAGGATATTACAAGCAGACTTTTATTAAGCAGAAGGCACTTTTTTTTTGTAGTCGAGCAAGTCAAAGGGAAAGTAAAGGTGCCAAGAGGTTTCCAAAAGAAGGACATCACGTCAAGGACCCTGATCCTGTTTCTGAACCCATTTACCCTGGAGCAAGACTGTCTCAGAATCAGAACCTCAACCAAATCCCAGCTGTGGACTACTCCTCTGATGGGAAGTTTAAGAAGTAGAAAGATAATGCACAGTAACAGTTATCTCCTTTTAATACTAAAATGAGCCCCCTGACCTTGAGACAAATGATGACTACAGATGGCATTATGCACTGTAAAGTTAAATGCAAATGTGTGGAGAACCTGCTACCTTTATAGGGTCATACATTCCGACAGTTCTGATTATACTAACGTGTAGATTAAGAAAGCCATAAAGATTATATGTCTCCTTTTGGTGGAGACTTGGGGGTAGCAGAGGTTATCTCTCTCTTCCTACAGTGTGCGTCAGTACCTAAAAACTTTGAAGGGTTGATAGCTGATAAAGAGCTAGACCATGTTCCCAATCACAGCTTCTGGAGTCACTTTGTATTTGGAAGTGGGAAAGAAGTTAGCATAAAGAAGCTAACAGAAAGTCCTTCAATTCCTTCTTTACACACATACAATAGGATTCAGGTATCTTAGCCTGGTCTATGGTGCCTATTCTGTCCATCTCCCTGACTTCATCTCCCACCATGCGCCTCCATTCTCTCTGCTCTTTTTTCTGGTAAAAAGAGTTTTTTCCCCAGTGCTGATACTCTGATCTCAACTACCCCAGAAGATGTACAGCATGAGACAATGGAGAAATTCACGACAGAAGCCCCAAGACTGCTAGAAGAGTTCAGAATGACCGAGGAATTCCTGAGTCCTAGGGTTCAGAGTTCAGACTACCATCAACCAATAGAAAAATATAGCACTAGGAGAAAAACACTCACTGATAAAAACAAAACAAAGCAAAAACCAGCCCGACAGCAGTCTGTCTTCATTAGTTGGACCCTAACTTCTTAAAATAAGAGCAAAGAAACAAACTCAGGGTGATAATCTCCAGTATATGAGAGATGCATACTAATTCGAGTGATGGGCTGACTGCAAATGCAGAAAAATGCCTCTGAACAGCATTTCTCAACCTTGGCACTATTGATATTCTGAGCAAGATAACTCTTTGATGTAATAACTCTCTTTCTCCCAGAACAAGACTGTCTTAGAATTAGAACCTCAACCAAACCACCCAGCTGTGGATTGCTTTTCTGATGGGAAGTTTAAGAAGCAGAAATATAATACACAATCAGTTAGCCTTTTAGTACTATAATGAGCCCCTTAACCTAGAAATGAGATGCTGTTAAATATCCCAGCATCCTATGCAGCATCTTTGGCCTCTACCCTATTGATGCAAAAGCATCCCAATTCCAAGTTGTGACAACCAAAAATATCACCAGGGGAAAAGCCACCCCACCCCACACCCCCAAGAACCTGTTGAATAATCCCAGTCTAAGTAAAACCAAATTTCCTAATTTCCCAAATCAGCTCACCAGGCCCTTCTACTGCATGGTGTGGTAGAAGGACAAAGAGGTTTAGAGACCAAGGGACCTGTGATCAACCACTACATACTAAGTGTGTGGCTGTGACTGAGGGCACTCCATCTCTCTGAGCCTTAGTGCCGTGATTTATAAAATGTGAATAATAATAATCTCATTGCAGGTTTTTTATGAGGATTAAAAAAAGATGTAGTGTGTGCCTAATGTCTAAGTAGATAGACAATATTACTCAATAATATTACTCAACATCCTAATATCTTAATAGAAGAACCACTTTCCATATGTAGAAAAAAATCATAAAATGAAAGATTAGCTTCAGAGATGGTCACCTGTGGGAGGCTGCGCACCAGCGACTCTGCCGAGGTTTCTCAGAGAGCAAACAATTGCCATGATTGGTTCCCTTCAAAAAAACTGACCTTTGAAACCTTGCTCTGATTGGCCACTAGAATCCCTCAGATTTGCATATCCGGCATCTCATGATTGGTCCAAAAGCAACCAATCATAACCCACCTTTTACAACCAATCATAACCCACCTTTTACAACCAATCACGGCCCACCAGCAACATGTATATAACCACGATGCCTGGCCCACAATCGCCAGACGACCCTGAAGACCCTGAAGAGCTGACACCGTATTGGCTCCGGAAGACCCTGAAGAGTTGTAACACTACATCATCTCCAGAAGACCCTGAAGAGTTGTAACACCACGTCGTTCCCGACAACCCTGAAGAGTTGTGACACTGTGTCATCTCCGGACGACCCTGAGGGGCTGTGGCACTGTGTCATCTCCGTGCTGCTCACAATAGACGACGCGATGCGTCATCTCCATGCTGTACCATGCTGCCCACAATAAATGGACGACCTTGAAGACATTGTCGTGTCCGTACTGTAACACTACACCACTTATCCCTGCTCTCACTCCTTCCCTCAGGAAACCTGTTCGACTGTTCCCCCGGGTCGGGACACATGGTGCCTGAACAGGGACCTGGGTATGAGGGATTCAGTGAAGAGCACCGAAATAAAGAGGAAGGCCACTACGGAAAACAGAAGAGGACGGCAGAGAATCGTCCTGAGCACTGAAATAAAGAGAAAGGCCACAGGAGAAAACAGAAGGGAACCAATCATGGCAATTGTTTGCTCTCTGAGAAACCTTGGCAGACTCGCTGGTGCGCAGCCTCCCACAGTCACCATGAAGGCTTTTTTTAAAGAGGGGTTTAAGGAAAAAAAAGAAGAGAGAAATAAGCAAGGCCCATCAGAAAACAAGTTATCAAAGCCAGGAATAAGTGGCAGTATACTAAATAAACACCAAATAAACCAATAAACCTCTCTAAATTGACCTCTTATTCCACTTTTGTGGCCCTATCCCTACCACCTCATCTTCATCCAACACTCTGAGTACTCACCCTTTTGTAAAAACATAAAGTCCTTCAATTCCTCTCTACACACATCAAGTAGGATCCAGACATCTTAGCCTGGTCTGCGGTGCCTAGTCTGTCTCCCTGACCCCATCTCCCACCATGCTCCTCTCACTCTTTCTTGAGCTGCCAAACTTATCCCTGCCTCTGGGCTTTTCTGCTTGCTGTTCTCTGAACCTAAAAAGCTCCTTATTCATTCCCATCCTCAGGCCTTTACTCAAATGTTATCTCTTCTGAAAGATCTTCCTTATCTACTCTGTTTAAATAAACTTTCTACCTAACCTCTATTTTTTTTAGAGATTTTTTGCCTTAGGATCTGTTTGCTTGCTGGAGAGAGAGAGAGACAGAGATAGTGAGAGAGAAAGTGAGAAATCATCCTCCAGGGAGTTGGCCACACTGTAATCTCTTCTCCTCCATTCTCCTCCTGGGATCTTGGTCACGCATGCACACATGCCCAGTGCAATTTTCAAGCCAACAGGTCTAGGACTTGAACCACAGTTGGCCATGTGGGAGTTCTGCAACATAACCATTATGCCACCAGCTAGCCCTTCTCCCCAACTGCTATTATTTATTCTCTTAGTCTATACTTATGTCTTTCATTGTACTTATTTCTGCCTCAAATAAAACATTTTGTGTATTTTATTTTCTCTCTCCCCACCCAAAAAAATAAGTTTCATAAAACCAGAGAGTCTTTCTTGTCCCCACTCGGTAGCCCCAAGGTTCAACCAGTAATGGGCACTCAGTAAATATTTATTGAATAAATGTAGCTGAATGAATACATGGTCATTCTAAAGGGTGTTATTATTGATGAATGGAACCATTATATTTTTCCAGCAGCTTTCCTCCCTTAGTACAGACACCTGAGAAATGGAATAAACTCCATTACTACTGCATGAACAATCTGTTTGTATTTCTATATCCCGCCCTAAACTATAAGCAACTAAACACAGATTTTGTGTCCCTTTTTTATTTTAATAGAGTTTTTGCCATAGGGCACATATGCTCACAGGAGAGAGAAAGTGAGAAATCACCCCCCCCCCCCCCCCCGGGGGATGACCATACTGCAATCTCTTATCCTTCATTCTTTCAGGATTTGGGGCACACACACATCATCAGTTTCAAGCCATAGGACTGGGACTTGAACTGCATTCAGCCATGTGGGAGTCTAGCACCTTAACCACCATGCCACCTGCTGGACCATCTGTGTCCTTCTTAATAGCTTCTGTACTCTTCATGCCTTTACAGTAGCTGGTACACAGTAGGCACACAAAAATGTTGATTTCTTGGGACCAGCAGATGGTGTGGTGGTTACATCCCTAGACCCCCACATGTCAGACCGCAGTTCGAGTAATGGAACCAGTGACTCAAAATTCATGCCAGGCATGTGTGCGCATGTGCCCAAGATCTCCGGAGGAGAATGGAGGAGAAGGGATTGTGGCATGACCTTCCTCCCTAGGGGGTTATTTCTCACTTTCCCTCTCACTGTCTCTTTCTCTGTCTCTCTCTATCTCCCTCTGGCAAGCAAAAAACCTAAGGTTAAAAAAAACTCTTAAAAAATGTTGATTTGTCTTGGTGAAATCAGAAGAAACAGAGGTACAAAAAATAATAGTCACTCTTTATTTCTGACAATGTATCTAAGTCTTGGGCCAGTTGTTTATGCTGTATGAGAAGAGGTTACAGAAAGGCTATTTTCTCCTCCTTTTCAATACCCTGAATACATCTTCACAAATAATAGTCTATCACATGCTCTGAAAGTCTGACTCTATAAATTCGATTAAGGTCCCAGTGAGGAATAAAACATTTAGCTACCTGTCGCATTGAGAAGGATTAATTTATCAGGTCCAGTTGCAAAATTCATTTATCTGATCATTAGCTGTTGCCACCTATGGTAACTAGCCCCAAACAGTGACCTAATGTCAGTGAAATGGGCCCTGGACATGGATAAGTAGGAAGGGCTATGACAGGAGGATGCCAAAGTAGTCAGCAGCATGAAAACCAAACCCTTCCTGTTTTCCTATTCCTCACCCACAAGGACAGAGCCTATTTACAGATGGCCCAATCTTGCAAAAAATATGGTCTTGATTATCACAGAACATCAAGGAAGGTCATCTGTATGGCTGCACAGTGACACTCTACACAATATTACTTACACAAGTGCTATACAACAGGTATTTTTCTGTATCTAGTAGGACAGAGCTTAATTATTGGGTTGTCAAAAAAGTAATGATGTGTTTTTCTATGCAAAAATGCATCATGACTTTTCAGATGACCCAATATATGAAACTACAAAATCTGGCAGTTAACACACTAGCCCGTCTGGACAGCAAGAATGCAGAATTACACTAAGATTTTAGGATTGGAATTGGCATAGGTGTCATCTTTTAATTGAGAAAAAGAATGAAAGAGGCAGCCAAGGAAATATATAAATGTGCAGTAGGGATGCTAAATCTAGAATTTATGGACAGACCCTAAGGGATCCTTAAATCTTCTCTGAACTGCATGCACAATTATGTATGTGGATACGTGTCTGAATAAGGGGTCTATAGCTTTCATTAGATTCTTGAAGGTCTCTATGACCAGTGATTACTATTTTCTAGAAGTCAAAAGGAAAAATAAATAAATAAATAAAAAGCATAAAAGTTCTGTGACTCTTAAGATATAGTGTTGTTCACAGGCAGGGATAAATTTTTCAGTTAATAGATCAATTCAACCTCCATAAAAATCGATTCAACAAATATTTACTAAGCTCTAAACTGTGTGCAAGACACAATGTAGTACCACTTTTAAGGGTATGTCCGAAAAAAGAAACTGTAAGAAAATGTTAGCATGTGTTTTCCTCTCTGTGGGAACAAAATTCTTGGTAAAATGTTGACTAAAATCACTGCTGGGATAAGGTATTTGGACTTAATTTTATTTGCCTGTTATATTAGCATTTCCTACTACTTATTCTCCCCAACCTCTATTTTCATCTGTACCTATCTTTTTGTCCACTTTTCCATGTCTCATCTTTCACTACATCTATTTAAACTTTGAACATTTCCAAAAGCAAAATTCTGTTACAGTTCTTTGCATTCAATAAAGGATCGTATAAAATTCAGCAAATAAAAAGTATAAATGAAATAAAGAATTTAGGTTCTTTTTCTTCACTCTATTAAACTGGTGGCACCTGCAGGAGATTAGATCATACTGTGTAAAGGAAATGAAAGTAAGGAAGAAACTAAGAAAATGAATATTAAGATCAGAACTGTTGATCAGGGTGTCCCTCACAGATGCAAGATAAAACACTGAAAACCTTTGCATTGGGACTGCAAAGATGATGGACTTGTCTTTACAAATGACTATTGTATACATCAGTAAAGGCATTTTATAATACATGACGAACTGGTATCCAGACTACCACAATGAGGTAAGTAATTAGGAAGTCTTGGATAATTTTCTGTAAAACTGGAAATTAAGAAAAGTAAATACTAAGAAATAAAGTTATTAAGAGTCATTCAATTGAATACTTAATATCAGAATTATGATAAAGGGTAGATGAGTGTGGCAAAAATGAGAACCACATGGCAAAGGAAGCATGTGGCAAGGATGTGAATCCCAAACATTACCGTACTTCCAGGACTCTGCATAACAGAAACTGGAAACAGGGTGAGGATAAAATATTTGGTGGTGGCAATAACAACAGCAGCATCAGTGAAAAATAATAATAAATAATAACAATAATAACTGACATTATTATTGTATGTGCTTTATGCATAGCCTCATTGCATCCTAATGACCATTCTCTAAGGTTCTGTATCAGATACAGAAATTAAAGGTCAGAAAGATGAAGGTACTTGGCAAAGGTCATTTATATAGAACTTTAGATCCATGCCTACCCAACTGCAAAGTATTAATTCATTCAACAAGATGTAGTGAACAATGTAGAATGTGTTCCTTTTTGAAGTGAGTATGTGCATGTCAATAAAGATGTGTTCCATCTCACGGCAGAGGTAACCAAATTATCTTTCTTAAGATGTTTTTTTTATCCCCTCAGACTTGCTTTCATTAAGCTGAACAGTCTCACCTTTCAAAGGAATATGAAAATCACAAGACTAACAATGTACATGTGTTCTCACGCACCATGAATTGGTCCTTCAGACCAATGTGAAAGATAACTCAGAGGTGAAAATGATCCATGTGTCGCCACTTCAGGATTTCCCAGCATGGTTTCCTTTGGGTGATATAGGAAAGTTATACATAATAGGTTATAAGGGAGGAAACAGCAGAGATTTAGAGTTGAGATTAAATATTTGGGTTTCCAAGGAACCTGGAAAGTGTTCAGATTTAGAAACTTAATGCCTAAAGCACACAACTCTTTCAAAAGATGTGAAATCAGGGAAATGATAACTTTCCTCATTAGTGAATATTTTAGTATGCATTAATTCCCAGCTAGAGAGACTGTAAAGAGATAGAGTCAGGATACATCTTAAATGTCACATTTAGCCTTTAGGGTTGGCAAGATGGCCTGCAAAGGATAGACTTGCTATGAAACAAGTGCTTGTTTATTTAATGGGATATTTATTTCTTCTTGTTCTGGGATCTGTGACAAATTTTGCTGGATCACTAATAGGTACAAAGCAGTCACAAACCTCAACATCTAAGAGACCCTATGAATTTCAATGACTAACCAGTCTTTTCCAATCACTAAACCTTCTCCCATTTCAGATTTTCATAAGGCAGTTTGAGTTCCCTTAACTTATTTTTTCTTGATGATGAAGTTTTTCTCTGTCTTGCAGGAATTTCAAATAGGACTACAGATACTAATGTTCTACATCTGTGCTGTCCAACCTGATAGCATACGTGGCTTTTGAAATATTTAAAATGTGGCTCCGGGGTTAGCCCCGTGGTCTAGTGGTTAAGGGAGCCAGATCCTGCATGAACAATTGCATTCAATTTTTGCCCTGGAGACTTGAAAAACACACCAGGCATGTGTGTGTACATGCTCAAAATCCCAGTCCAGATGAAGAAATGAAGGAAAGGGGATGGCAGCATGACCATGCCCATCTGAGGTGCTTTCTCCATCTCCCTCTCAGTCTCTTTGTCTCTCTCTGGCAAGCACACATACCCTCTGGGAAAATAAAATAAGACTCATACTATCAAGGATTTCATTTTTAATATTGCATGGTTTTAACTAATTTAAATCAAGATTTAAATAGCCACATGTGGCTAGTGACATCTGTCTTGATTACTATAGCAACCTTAGGGCACATAGAGAACCTGGATTATTTTCTTATTTTTGGAGAGATTTTTTTGCTATAGGGCGCGTGTGCTCGCCGGACAGACAGAGACAGGCAGAGAGACAGAAAGCGAGAAATCACCCCCCAGGGGGGATGGCTACGCTGCAATCCCTTCTCCTCTGTTCTCCTCTCGGGATCTTGGGTACATACGCACGCACACGTGCCCGGTGTGAGTTTAAGCCGCCAGGTCCAGGATGCAAACCGTGGTCGACTACCTGGGAATCTAGTGACATAGCCATTACGCTAACTGCTGGTCCAAGAACCTGGATTATTTTCTTTAGTTCTTGTTTGTGAATCCTATTTTCAGCTCTTCCCTCACCTTTCATCTCTTTGATTTTTAAAAATCTATCTTTTAAACGTCAATCTTGCTTTCCCAGATTTTGTTTACACTATACCTTTATCTTAGGTTAAAAACACAAAATTGCCTCTTTATAGGTCAAAATGGGCACAATATCAGCAATCTCATGTGGTTCAGATTTCACGTACAGCATCTTAGGCTCCTTCAGTAAGGCCAGTGCATAGCACAATGTTATGTCCATAGGAACCATCTGTGGCTAAATGAATGAAAAGAAGAATGAAAAACGAAGTATATATTGACTACAGGAGGGACAAAGGAAGGTACACAGTAAATGTTTAAACAATACTCATGGTACCTTTCTTCAGATCAACTAGGTATTGAAATTAAACCATGAGGCAAAATCTTCTCAGACACACACAACAGGACACATTCCTGCACGGTATGTGGTATAAGACCTCATTCAGAACAGGCAATAAAAAACATACAGGAACGTGTGACACCGTAATGATAAAACGATCGGGGAATGTCCAGGGATTCACAGATTCCTTGAGCAGCAAATGATTAAAAATAATTAAAGGTAGGTTGTTTCTTGAGGAGGGAAATGGAGTCATTAGAAAAGGAAGATTTGATGATAAGTCCTAGAGAAACTTAAGAGACTATAGAAAAGATATATTTGAATTCTAATACAGGGCCCATAGGAAGGTTTCTGTATAATATAAGAACTAGATTTAAAAAATAGAAAAAAAAAAAGATTGCCAGTTTTTAAAGTCTAGCAAAATAGACACTCACTGTGAACAGCCCTGCCTGGTGTTGTTCATAAAAGCCCACCATCCCTATCTCTGAAGTGGAAAGGTGGGGTTAAGACACTCACGTATTTTCTTCCTCCCATTCTAAAAATGTGCCTGTAGAGTTTAGTAATGTTTCCTCTAGTACATGTATTCATGGCTTTCATTTGACGTCATTCCTTACACAATCATCTTTCCTTTAAAAGAATACAAGTGACGACCGCAAGTGTAAATTAACAACACATGTCAGGAGACCAAGCATGTATGCACGTGTGTGCACTTACATACACAGACACACACACCTCTGCAGTCTTCCATGTATGAAATGAAGCCACAAACTGCTGCCACTAGCAAATGCCACTCTTGAGAGGCATTTGCGGAGGGAAGAAGAATTTACAGTGATTCATCCATGGCCTTTCATCTGGTCATGAAAGACAGCACATGTGTACAAGTCCTATGACAGATGAAACCACTGTATGTGGTGAAATACATGAGATAACATGTCCCTTAAAAAACAGACCCTGCAGATTAATAAAAACAAATAGTTTATAGAGAACTGACACTTATAATACCACGGGATATAACAATGTTACAAAATGGCTCCCAGAAAGATGGATGCTTATGAAAATAATAACTTATATATGGTCAAAGCAATCTTTCTCTTTTTCCTACCAGAAAATGCACAGAAAATTTAAAATTCAAAGTTTTTACCAGTAGTATGGACTGGGATCCTATATTTTTCCATTTCCTCCCTCACTTATAAGAGGCCAGAACAAGGCCAGCTGGTGGCATGGTGGTTAAGGAGCTGAATCCCACATGGCCAACTATGCAGTGCCAGTCCAAGACCCAAGCAAACTGAGAAACACACCAGGTGCATATATGTACATGCCCAAAATCTCAAGAGGGACTGTGGCATGGTCATCTCCCTTGGGGGGAGGTTGCTTTCTCACTTTTCCTCTCTCTCCAGCTCTATTCGCCAAACACACACACTCTATAGAAAATTTAAAAAGAGAGAGAGATCAGAACAATGGGTTACAATGAGGTTACGATGATAAAGTCACAGTTCTAGTAAGATGCCAGCAGGCTTTCTGGAGCCCATGCTATAGGAAGCATGGAAATTCCACTCTGGGAAGAAGTGAAAGCAGAACCTGGTTTCCATAGCACTGCCATGGAAACAGCTCCCTGAGACTCTGTGCCTCCAGGTCCTCGGAAACTGAAACATCTCTCCCTTTTTCTCTCCAACACCCACCTCCGTACTGCACGCCCCCCTACACCCTCACAAATGGTTAAAGAGTATATTGAGAAAGCAAGGCCCTAACCAGGCATTTATCCAGTTATCTTAATATATATTAATGTCCTTAAAGAAGAGACATTAAAAAAAAAATCCACATGCATCTTCCTCTTTTATTGGGAGGAGTATGATAAAGAAAGGAAAAAACAAAAAACCAAAGGCAAAAACCCTATACTTGAAATCATAAAAATAAAAATCTTACCAAGTACTATGTTAGAGACAGGTCTACTAATCCCATGCATTGGGTTCTTTTGTCTTGTCTGCCTGGAATGCCAGCGTGCAAACACAAAACACTTAAGTCACTATTGGAGCTTCTGAGAGGCTCTCCCTTAATCTTTACCATTAGTGGCCAGTTGATGATTTGGGTTATTTTTTTCCCCCTCAATTTCCATCCCTTGGTCATGATTTTGAAAGTAGAATAAATGTTTGGGAATGGTCTTCTAGAAAATTACAACCGAAGAAAGCACGGGCTCTTTAGCAAGCTTTGCATTCCTTGTACCTCTTTTTTAGATCACACTAAGGGGTGAGTGACAGCCAGCAGGAGTGCACTGGATTGGACTCTGGCTCTGCAGTGCATACTCTAGCTGAGCTGGAGCAATGCCTGCTGACTGGGAGCAAAGCAAAGGTCAGGAAGCTGTTAGCCAGCAGATGCTTGAGAACTTGACACGGCATATCACAACGGCTCCTGGCCTGGCAGTCCAATCCACACACCAGCCAGGGGACTGCAGCTGGGACCCCTGGAATTCCATTCCTGTATTCAGTTCTTTCCCCACCTGACAAAATGAACTTAGGACACTAACCCTAGCATACATGCAATGCACAAAGGCATTCCACCTGAAAAAAACCTGCAGCTATATCTGCTGGAAAAACTGTTGAGAGGAACAATATAGAAGAGCTTTAAGAATTACTGATTAAAAAAATGTTGGTGGGTTTTATTTATTTATTTATTTATTTATTTATTTATTTTTTGTAGAGGTTTTTGCTATAGGGCATGTGCGCTCGCCAGACAGACAGAGAGAGACAGAGAGATAGAAAGCAGGAAATCACCCCCCAGGGGGGATGGCCACGCCGCAATCCCTTCTCCTCCATTCTCCTCTCGGGATCTTGGGCACGCACGCACACGCGCCCGGCGTGAGTTTAAGCCGCCGGGTCCGGGACTCGAACCGCGGTCGACTACGTGGGAGTCCAGTGACATAGCCATTACGCTAACTGCTGGCCCCGGTGGGTTTTATTAAACTTCTTTTTTTTTTTTCTTTTGGAGAGGTTTTTGCTATAGGGCGTGTGCACTCACCAGAAAGACAGAGAGAGATAGAGAGACAGAAAGCGAGAAATCACCCCCCAGGGGGGATGGCCACACTGCAATCCCTTCTCCTCCATTCTCCTCTGGAGATCTTGGGCACGCACACACACGCGCCCGGCGTGAGTTTAAGCCACCAGGTACAGGACTCGAACTGCAGTCGACTATGTGGGAGTCCAGCAACATAGCCATTACACTAACTGCTGGTCCCTTTTTTAACTTCTTAAGAATAACCCAATGACAAGCAGAGAGCAGAGGTAGCCCACATATAGACACAAAGCAAGAAATTGTCAAAGCAAAGACAATTGACGTAGAGCCACGGGTTTCCAGCCGCTCAGGAATGGTTCTTCTGAGGCAGACAACTACAATGCTGTCTTTATTCTCATACCCAAGATTTTGCCTCTGCCTACCTGGCTGAGTATTGTAAAGTAGAACGCAAAGCCAGTATCAGTCACAGTTAGACAAAGGGGAGTAAAATAAGACAGGCGTTCTGAATTATTCATTTTTATTTATGTATCGTAGTGGCAATTGTTACCGTTTTTTTGTTTCTCCTAGATGTTAAAATTATAAAAAGAGGAGTGAATAATTCAGCATGACTCAAGAAATCATAAATGGAGTACTGTCTGGGCAGTGAATGCCTACAGAATAGCCTCATTTTGTTGTTATTCTTAACATTTGTATGAGACATTGGTTTATAATTTAATTAAGAACCTACGACAATTTTAATCAGTGTGATAATATTTGCGATGCATTTCTATGTTCTAATGTAAAAGAGACTGGTCTCACTTTCTTCAAGGAGCCAGAGATCCAGTGGGAAAGAAAAGGGAACATGCTGGGATCACAGGCCATTCCAGGGAGGTGTCAGAGCCATACATGCCAGAGGCACATTTCTGGGTACTAATTCATGCCCTGGTTGTCTGAGCGCTTGTGCAAAGCTCTGCATGCAACTTTATGCTAAACCATTGCAAGCCTAGAGGCAAGGCAGGGCAGGATTTATTTTTAAAAAGGGTATATTTCAGTCTAGGAGGCACACGTGAGTTGGGGAAACATAGAAAGTACAAATTTCTCATTATTCCTACAACCCGAAGAACCAAAACTCCAATCCAAATCTTCTATAGTTAAAACCATTCGTTCACTATACTTTACTTCACAAAGTCCAGGAATATGACTGAGGGAAGCAACTAAAGAGTGAGCAAAGAGGGGAGGATAAAAAATACAGTTTACCCTTGAAATCGTGGGGATTGGGATGCTGACCCCTCCCACCTGCCTACGCAGTTGAGAAATCTGTAACTTTGGACTCCCCAAAAACTTGACTAGCCTACTGTTAACCAGAAGCCTCACTAATACCATAAACAGTTATTTAACACCTATTTTATGTGTCATATACATTATATACTGCACTCTTCCAATTAAATAAGCTAGAGAAAAGAAAATGATATTAAGAGAATTGTAAGTAAGACAGGCCTGGCCACGGTGGTACAGCAGTAATGGTCTACTATACTGCAAGCCATATAGAAGATGAGGTTTGGTTACAGCGTCAGCCCATGCATACATGCCCATGATCCTGGCTGGTAATTAAGGTTAGAGGGAGGATTATGGCATGAGACCCTATTAAAGATGCTTGTCTTTCATGTTAAAAAAGAAAAGAAAGAAAGAAAGAAAGAAAGAAAGAAAGAAAGAAAGAAAGAAAGAAAGAAGAAAGAAAGAGAGAAACTTAAAAGAACAAAAGAAAATCATAAGGAAAGGAAAATACATTGACAGTACTTATTGAAAAAATTCATATATAAGTGGACCACAGTTCAAACCCATGTTGTCCAAAAGTCAGCTATACTTTTTTAGAAGAGAATATTACTTAAAGAGCCAGCTCTCGGGCTGGCCCATAGCCTGTTGGTTAAGGCAGCTAGATAACCACATGGCAAGACCCAGTGGTTTAAAATACACACCAAGAATGTGTGTACATGTGCCCAAAATCCCAACAGGAGAGAGAAATGGAAGAGAAAGGATTGTGGCATGGCGATTCCCCATGGGGGTGGTGAGGGGGACTCTCTCTCTCTCTCTCTCTCTCTCTCTCTCTCTCTCTCATTAGAGCACATGCCAACTAACTAAAAAAAAAAAAAAAAAAAAAAAAAAAAAAAAAAAAAACCAGACTGGCAGCCCTCAACTTTCTATCAAAGACAACCATCATGACACCTCTATCCCAGGTACTGGTCCAAGATTTCCTTTGTCTCCTCCCTCAGTGTTTCACGCCAGCAGAGCAGTTGGCCTTTTGAGTGGACAACTCTGTATCATGTAGGGCTCTCTCTCATACTAGACATTGCTAAACAGCACTGGTCCTGCCCATTAGATATTTATTAGGTATCTAATAGTTTTCCCAACCACCTGAGTGCCAGCGACGTGAGGAAACACTGAACTTATCCTCATGGAGCTTCTTGGAAACTTTTTCTCTCTGTATTGATGGCACATGTTGCTCAGCCCCTGTAATACTACTCATTGCATTGCATTTTAATTGCTAAATGTCAACCTTCCTTACTAAACTTGGAGCTTATTACGTGAAGGAACCATGTCCTATTTATTTTTTTAAGCATTTAGCACAATGCTTGGCCTACATTAGAGGGCCACAAAAGTGTAGGTTGAATTAATGAAAAGCAAGGGAGAGCTTGGTCACCATGTGCTGTCTACCTCACCTTTCACCAATCTAAAAGGCAATGTCCTTTCTCTTTATTCCCATGGCGGGGATTACTCTAGCAGCCTGATAACGAGTTCCCCTGCCCACAAAATCCACCCTCCACACTGCCACCAGAGAAAGCTTCCTAAAACAGGGATTTGCTTTTCCCCCTCTTAAATTACATTGCCCACATGATGAGGGTCAAACTCCTTTGAATCACATGTGTAGTCCTTCACTGTCTGCTCCAGTTTTCTTTCCTTATTTTTCTTTCCAATCGCCTTCCACCTCCTACCATGCAATATTTGTTCCATTTACCCAGAACAAGTCAATGTTCCTAAAATACTCTCTGCTCTTTCATCTCTGTACCTCTTCCAATGCTGTTCCACTTTTTTATAGGATTTTCTTACTGCTCCTCTTTCTCCACCAGGTCCCTTACCCAAAATCATCTCCCAGCTGGAAAAACTCCTTATTTATCACTGCGGATTCAGCTCACATGTCATCGCTTATGTGGAGTTTCTCCAACTCTCAGGCAAAGTCATTCTCGTCCCCTGACATCAAGCAGTAGAGTAAAAGTGGGTCCCAGGATGGGGAGCTCTGCTCATCATTTATAGACACTTCACATGCGCCATACACGATAAACACACCGTACACATAACGGAGGTGATTTCTGGCCCCGAACTCAAGTCGTGAAACACATCTGTCTGCCTTTAAGAGATCATAGTTAAGATGGAAATATATGAAAGGTACACTGTCAGGAAGGCGTACTTGTGGGGATTAGTTAATGGACCGTTGAGCAATAGAAAGGGACTGCTGCTGGGGAAGAAGGTGGAAGGCAGAGTGCTACATAAAAAGAGGTAGGAAGAAGCCTAAAACAGATGTGCCCTATTTTACCATTTGCCAGGGATCAGTACTGGCCTCATGTATAATAACTTTGATCATTTGGTGATTCAGGAAAAATTCACTATCAGGCACTGTGAAACGCTCCTATGGAGCCATACATAATCGAATAAGGTATGGTTACCATCTTCAGACGCTTTACATCTAGGGAACTACTGAATTTACAAGAATTTTAGGACTACTTTCCTATCCAAGGAGAAATATTTTCGACCAACCAAATTTAAAATGAAAGAGGTATAGGGACCAGCAGTTAGCATAATGGCTATGTCGCTGGACTCCCATGTAGTCAACCACGGTTCGCATCCCGGACCCGGTGGCTTAAAACTCACGTTGGGCACATGTGCGTGCATGCCCAAGATCCCAAGAGGAGAATGGAGGAGAAGGGATTGCGGCGTGGCCATCCCCTCTGGGGGGTGATTTCTCACTTTTTGTCTCTCTGTCTCTGTCTGTCTGGCGAGCACATGCGCCCTATTGCTAAAACCTCTCCAAAAAAATGAAAGAGGTATATTCCTTGGAGTTTTAAAAACTTCTGAACATTCCTAACTTTCTCCACTACACAGAATAAATATTGGAAGCAATGAAGCAGTAAGAAACTGGGCATAAATATCTTCAACCCCAACCATGAAATATGTCCTAATATTAACATATATAAAGTAACAAGACAAAGAGAGATCAAGAAATTAGACTCAAAACTAGTTAATTTGCTCTCCCTTTTCTGCTTTCTGTACTATAAATATTTCCTAAAGGGCTACACTTACAGTCCTATGAATTTTGAATACAGGTGCTTTGAAGGGAATTTAGATGTGCAAAAAGAAAGGGAGGAAACTATGAAAAAGTGATAGAGTCACACAGGCAAACTATTTGGTTAAAAATCATGGTCCCACTCGTCTAACACATTTAGTCAAAGGAGATGAATCTAACAGATTCTGAAAGGCATCTGTAAGTTTCTGAAAGGTTATCTCTATGTCTGTCCTTAGGCCCAAAACAAATTACCCTTATTACTATAGTTTTATCTCTTGCACTTATAAGTTAGTTCTACCCTTTCAGTTAAGAAGTAATCAAAGATCTAACCATATCAGCCACTACAATATGGTGGTAAGGGTTATCAATAAATATAGCACAGAATCCACACACTTAGCAATCTATTGGGTTGTCAGAAAACTCATGACGTATTTTTTTGTATGTAAGAAATGAATGTGTGAGGTCATTCTAAAAATCTGCTGATTGAGAACATTCTTTGTGCCAAGCATTTTACGATGCTTCTGTTAAGTCTCATAACAACAACACAAAGACACTACTATCTGGATAAACAGAAAACTCTAGTTAAGCAAAAAATATTTATTCTTTACACGTCTTATTTTGAGCTAAAATACAGAAACGTATAAATGTGCATATATTTGCTAATATTTTGATATATAGACAAAAAATTTTCTTTGATTACTGATTTGATGACTGGAGTTCCAATCTTGCATACATAAATGACATTCCAAAGTACATAGCCTAAAATTGGCTTTTTAAATTTTTTTTTTTTTTTTACTTTATTTTAATTTGACCAGAGAGGGACAAAGCAAGAGAGAGAAAGAGAAAGAAAGGGGAAGTGAGAAAGCAAGCCACCAGGTCTGGGACTCAAATCGTGATTGGCCTTGTGAGAGTCCAGTGCCCTTAACCACCATGCCACCTGCCGACCCCATAACATAAAATTTCAATTCTACGAATACAATGACTAGTTTCAATTCCTTAAAGATACTTCTTCAAAGGGTTGAGGATCAGTGCTCCTATGGATACATAATTGTTCTAGTACTGTTAATCGAAAAGTCTTTCTCCATTGAATTACTCTAGCGTCGTCACTGAAAGTCAGTTAAGCATGTAAGTATAGGTCCACTTTTGAATCCCATTCTGTTCCATTGATCTAAGTCTGTCCTTATGCCAAACCACACTACCTTTATTATTGCATTTTTATAGTACCTTTTAAATAAAGTAGTGCAAGTCCTTGACTTTTTTTTTTTTTTTTTTTTTTTTTTTTTTTTTTTTTTTTTTAAGAAAGATTTTTGCAGTAGGGCACATGCACTTGCCAGAGTGACAGAAAGCGAGAAATCATCCCCAAAGGGGGAAGACCACGCCTCAATCCCTTCTCCTCCATTTTTATCTCAGGATTTTGGGCATGCATGCACACTCACCCAGCAGATGGTATAATGGTTATGTGGACTCCCACTAGCTGACCGCAGTTTGAATCCTGGACTCAGCGGCCCAAAACTCATGCCAGGTGCATGTGCGTGCATGCATGCCCAAGGAACCGAGAGAATAAGGAGAAGGGATTGAGGCATGGCCATCTTCCCTGGGGGCTGAGTTCTCGCTTTCTGTCTCTCTTGGCAAGCACATGCACTCTATAGCAAAAAACTCTCTTAAAAAAAATTGCATTGACAATGCTAAGTCTTTTGTATTTCTATAATGACATCAATCTCTATCCAAAGGGGGGGAACACTAAAATTTTTACTGGGATTTAGATAAATCATAAAGCCAAGAAAATTAAAATCTTAAAAATGCTAACTCTTTTGATCAATGTGCACAGTGTATTTTTCTCTTTATGTCTTTCATTTTTTTTTTAGCAATGCTTCATAGTTTTTAGTGCAGAAGTCTTAAATATGTTTTGTTATATTTATCCCTATTTCATGGTCTTGATGCTGCTAAAATAGTATTTTATTTAAATATTTTAAAGTTAGTAATTCTTTACTAATACATAAAAATACAGTTGATTTTTATTTATTGACCTCATATCCTGAGGCCTTCCTAAATTTATGTAAGTTTTGGTGATTTTATGTCAATTACTTAGAATATCCTACATAGAAGATGATGTCATATGTGAAGGGAAATAGTTTCGCATCTTCCTTTCTGATCAGTGTGCTTTCTATTTCTTTTTCATATCTTATTCCATATGTTATACCCCTAATACGGTCCTGAGTAAAAGTGGTAAAGTCAGCATCTTTGCCTTTGTCCCAATTTCAGGGGAACTATTCCATCTTTCACCATTAAGTATGGTATCAGCTGTAGGTTTTCACAAATATCTTTATCACATTTAAGAAGTTCCCTTCTATTTTCAGTTTGCTGAGAGTTCTTATCATATATGAGTATTAAATTTTTTATAATATTTTTCTTGAATTTATTGATGGAGGTGATCATATGAGCCTCTTTCTCTCTATATCCTGTTAATATAATGAAGTAGATTAATTTTCAGATGTAAAACCAACATAGCACTACTGGGATAAACGTCTCCAGGAAATGCTATTTATATATCTTGCTTTTTTATATCTTACTGGATTTATATTCATTAACATTATGTTGAAGATTTTTGCTTATATGTTCATGAGGAATATTGGCATACAGTATTCTTGTAAAATCTTGTTTTATAAATATACACAAGGAATACTGATTATGAGTTAGAAATCATTTCCTCTTCTTTGTGTAGAATTTATATTACTTTTGCTTCATACATTTGGTAGAATGCACCAGTGAAATCATCTGGACCTGCCATTATGTTCGTGAGAAGAATTTTGCCTATCAATTCATTTGATAGTTATTCAGTTATTCAGGTTATCTTTTCTTATTTAGAAAATTCTAATTGTACTGCATTTTGTCTGCTTACCTAAATTGTCAAATTTATTGGAATAAAAGTCAGTATAACATTTGTCTTTTAGTTTCTGTATGATGTATAGTTCTGTCCCACTTTCATGTCTGATGAAATTTAAAATGGTAATTTATATTCTATTCCTTTAATTCTTAGTGTTGTTAGAGGCTTAGCATTTGATCATTGAACTTTTATTATCACTAATCAAGATCGATTAAAAATCAAGGTCAATAACATTAAAGATCAATTTTCATTGATCCACATTTGGGTATCACTAATTTCTCTTTCTTTTTTTTTAAGAATTATTTTATTTTACTTTATTTATTTATTTAAATTTGACCAGAAGGAACAGAGTGGGCAAGAGAGAGAGAGAGAGAGAGAGAGAGAGAGAGAGAGAGAAAGTGAGAAAGCAAGCTGCCAAGTTCAGGACTTGAAACATAGTTGGCCATGTGGGAGTCTAGCACTCTTAACTACCATGCCACTTGTTGGCCCCATTGACATTCTCTTTCATTTGTCTATATTCTTTTTTTTAAAGAATTAATTAATTTATTTTAATTTGACCAGAAAGGGACAGAGTGAGAGAGAGAAACAGAGAGAAGGAAAATGAGAAAGCAAGCTTCCCAGTCCGGGTCTTGAACTGCAGTCACTCATGTGGGAATCCAGCACCCTTAACCACCATGCCACCTGCAGCCCCTCATTTGTCTATATTCTATTTAGTTGATTTTCTCTATTTATCATTTTTCCTTTTATTTATTCTAGGTTTGTATTATTCTTCATTTTTGAGATTCATAAGGGAGAAGCTTAGATCATTGACTGTTGACCTAGCTTCTTTTTAATGTTTTCATTCTATAACTATTCCTTTAAGTGTTGCATTAATTGCATTGAACAAATTTTAACATATTGTTTTTCATTTTAACCAATCTATAATAGTTCCTAAATACCCTTGTAATTTTTTAATTTGACCCACATATTATTCAGAAGTTTCTTGTTTAATTTCCAATATTTGGGTATTTTCCACATAGAGTTCATTCTATTTAATGCTGATGTGATCACAGACACATTTTATTAAATTTAAATCAGTTTAAATTTATGAGGCTTGTTTCAAGTCCGTAACATTGTCTGTCTTGATAAATATAACACATGGACTAGGACATATAATATACATTCTCTCTCCTGTCCAGTGGGATATTCTGTAAAATTTGTTGAGAACAGGGCCAGCCGAAAGCATGCTGACTGAGGTGTCTGGATTCCACAAAACCACTTGTGTGGCTCAAATCCTAGACCCAGCAGCTTGAAAGGCATGTGTGTGTGTGTGTGTGTGTGTGTGTGTGGGTGTGGGTGTGTGCTCAAAATCCTGAGAAGAGACCGGAGGAGAAGGGATTGCATGGTCATTCCCACTGAAGTCCTTTCTCACTTTTTCTCTTTTTCTCTCTCTCTTTCTCCCTCTCTCTCTTTCTTGCCAGCACACATGCCCTATAGCAAAAATTAGGGGAAAAAAGTCAATAGAACAAGTTCACAGAGAATATTATCCAAGTCATCTATATCTAATATGTTTTTCTCATATTTTTCCTGTAAATGACTGAAAGTAAAGTATTGAAATAATCGACTATAAATGTAGTTTTTAAAAAGTTACCTTTTCCATCAATATCTGTCAGTTCCATCAGTGTTTACTTCATGGATTTTGATCTTTGTGACTAGGTGTACATATTAATATTCAAGAGTTTTACATCTCCTTGAATAAAAGGCCCTTGCTTCATTATGAAGTGTTTTTCTTCATACATAACATTCCTCATCCCAAAGTCTATTTTGCCTAACATTAACATAGTCTATTCATATTTATTTTGATTAACACTTGTATCTCATTTAAACCCTATTTCTAACCTATGTATGTTTTTTAAATTAAAATGTTTCTTATAAATTACATATAGTTAGGTCTTGATTTTTTTCTAATTTGACAATATGTGCTTTCAATGGAATGTTTAGGCCTACTGCATTTACTATTATTTATAATATGTATGGCTCAAAAATCTATCATTTTGCTTTTTGTTTTCTATTCCTTTAAAAACTTTGCCATAGAGCGTATGTGCTCACCAATGTGAGAAAGAGACAGTGAGAGAGAAAGTGAGAAATCACCCCCTGGGGGGGTGGCCACACCACAATCCCTTCTCTTCCATTTTCCTCTAGAGGTTTTGGGCACACACACAAACATTCCTGGGTGATTTTCAAGATGCCAGGTCCAGGACACAAACTATGGCCAGCCAAGTGGAGGTCCAGTGCCTTAACCATCATGCCAACTGCCGGCCCCTATTTTCTATTTTTTTTTTTTTTTTTTACAGCTATTCTTTGTTCCTTTTTTATATCCTTGCCTTTTCTTTCTTTTTTCTTTCTTGTTTTTTTTTTTTTTTTTTTTTTTTTTTTTTTTTTTTTTTTTTTTTTTAAGAGATGTTTGCTATAGGGCGTATACACCCACCAGGGAGATAGACAGAGACATTTTCCCCCCTGGGGGACTGGCCATGCTGCAATCCCTTCTCCATTCTCCTCTCAGGACTTTGGGCACATACAAACATGCACCCAGCATGAGTTTTAAGCCAGCGGATCCAGGACCCAAATCAGCTCAACTACGTGGGAGTCCAGTGTTGTAACCATTATGCCAACTGCTGGCCCCAACCCTTACCTTTTCTTACAGTTACTGTTCTAGTAATTCTGCATTACTTCCACCATTGACTTATGTACATATTATTTGTCATCGTTTTGATGGTTTCTCTAGGATTTACACATTATTCTTCCAAATAATTTAATAGAACTACACAGACAGTATATGAACTTAACAACAGCAAATTTTATCCTTCTCCTCAATCTTAGGGCTATAATTATCACATACCTTCCTTTAATATATTACAAATCCCACAATGCATTACTGTTATTTTTGCATAGACAGCTAATAATTTTTGAAGATATTTAACCATGTTTATGAATTTCCACAAATTTACTATGTTTGATGGTCTTCATGTCATTGTTTAGATCCAAATAGTACTATTGGGTAGTCAGGAAAGTCTTCAGACAGTTTTGCATAGAAAAATACAATGACCTAATATTTTCTTTTGCCTAAAAACTTTAATATTTCATAAATACAAATATATCATTCACTACTTACCTCAGGTTTTGTTCCTCTTAATGTCTTATTTTGTCTTCATATTTAAAGGATCTTATTGCTGGATGCAGAAATTCTTTTAGAATGATTTTATTTAATTTATTTATTCATTCATTTATTTTAATTTGACCAGAGAGAAACACAGAGAGAGAAAGACAGTGAGAAAGCAAGCTGCCAATTCCAGGACTTGAATGGTGGTCGGCCACATGGTAGTGTCCCAGGCCTTAACCACCATGCCACCTGCTGGTCCCCATGGGTAAAGAAATCATAATTTGAGGACTCTGGGGTTTCTTTTCCCAGTATGGCCACTCCTCACTTAAATTAACGCCTACCTGTTTAATGACTACTTCAATTTATAAACAGTTCTCTGGTGTGAGCTTTTCTCAGCTGTGTGAGTCTCAGAAATCCCCTTTCTTAGTCTTTATTTTGTCCCTACAGTTAGTTCCTACAGGAAGAAGTCACAAACATACAAGACCATGTATTTTATTTATAAATTTTTATTTTACTGTGCACCAATAGTAGTATTCAGAATAAGTAAAGACAATTATGACAAACTTGTTTATTGTGTTGTGGTGTGTTTTGTCAGAAACAAAAACTTGGAAACTTATCTAATATATGTCTTTTGTATGAATAGAATTACATTATTCTGGTGTGATACTTGTTGAAAAATACATCGTATCATTGCCACAACACATCACAAGATATCAGTCTTTCAGTTCTTCACTTATCAACCAATTCCCTCAATGATCTACTCACAGAAATAGAAGTAGGTCTTTAAGTGGGAGTGCCTGTATTTTAAAGACATTGGTCCTTTTCTACTGACTTGCATGCTTCCTGATGAGAAGTATCTTTTTTCTCTGGCCGTTTTTAAGATTCTTCTCCTTATCATTGATTTTCAGCAATTTTACTCTACCATGCCTTATTGTAGTTTTCTTCTTCTTCTTTTTTTTTCTTTTTTGGTTTGTTTTTTCATTTGGGACTTACTGGACTTCTTAAGTCTGTAGATTTACAGTTTTTATAAATTATTTTCATTAAATAGTTTCATGCAGTTTTCATCTGATATGAAATTCTATCTTAGACATTCATTCTTCATATATATTTTTTATTTACTTCTCTCTTCTGAGTCTCCAAATACTAGGTTGTTGGAAAACTCATGACATATTTTTCTATGCAAAAATGCATCATGACTCTCCCGATGACCCATTACATACAAATTGTACTGACTATTATCCTGTAAGTTAATAAAACTTTTCATATTTTTTGTTGTTGTTTTCTCCTTGTGCTTTCGTGTGAATGTTTTTCTAGTTCTATGTCTTCTAGAGTTCCTTCACGTTACGTCACAATGTCTAATATACTGTTAACCCTATTCAGTTTTTTTTTATTCAAATACTTCATTTTTTTTTCTTTCTCTTTAATTTCCACTGGGTCTTTTTCAAAAAATGCCTTTCATTTTTCTTCCTCATTATGTGCATATCTTACTTTACATACTTAAAAATTTATATAATGGCTTTTTAAATACCCTTTACTTATGTTATAAACATCTTTGTTATTCTACATCTGTTTCTACTTTTTTTTTCTTGTTTATAAGGCTAATTTCCTACTGTGTATGTGTGTGTGTGTATGCAGGTGCACATGTGCATGTGTGTAATTACTTTTAAAATTCCTTTTAAAAAGTGGGAACTTTTTTTGACTGGTAACTTGCAGATTATTTTGTTCCTTTTCATGGCATTCTCAAATAACCTTTATTTTGCATTGGTTTAACCCTGCCTCTATGACAGGGGCCTTCTGAGATTCCTATTGAATGCCCACATAATCAATAAGTTCTTTCTACTTTGGCTTAAGGGAATTCAAATACTCATAGGCACTGTGGGTATTCTGCTAATAACTTTTCCTGTGGCTACCTGACAATTTTTATTTCCCCAGAAAGCATCCATGTCCAGTCAAGCAGTTTCGCCTAGAATATACACCAATTATTATTTTGGCAAAGATTAAAGGGGAACCCTAGGCATATTTCTGAAACTCTCATTTCAGGTGTTCTGTCCCCATGAAAATATTACTGCCTGAGTGTCCCAAAAGTTTGATCTGTCTCCTCAACTCAGTCAAGTTGCTTGGGTTATCCTTTCTTATAAATCAGTTCTGGCATTTTCTCTGGTAAATAGCCTAGAAAAACCTTATTTCCATTTTCTCAGTAATAACAGTCCTGTGCTTCCTCTTGTCCAAGGTCTAAAAGTAGTTGTTTCCTTTTTTTCCTTCCCAGTTTCCTAGTTGTTTATGGTGGCAAGGTAATTCCAGATTACCTTACTGCCTCATGGCTGAAAGTGAATATCTCATCATTTTATTTCTAAAATTAAAATAAGATCATATACCATTTGCTTATAAACCTTTAATGGCTTTATATTACCTATAAAATTAAATCAAAGTCTTTATCATGGATAAAGGATATACTTGATCTGGCATATAACTATTTTTTCTGACCTCAGTTCCCCATCCTTCCTTGCTTGCTATAATCTAGGCTCATTTTCCTTCTTTCTGCTTTACCACTCCACATGACAGCCCTTACCCTCGCTCTTACCTCTGTCTAGTGTGCTTCTACCATAGGAGAGGCCATCACATAGGTGTCTCTTGTCATCTCATCTCAGTTCAAACTTCCAGTAACAGCTTCACTGAACACACAGTATAAACTAGATTCTGCCCTAGTCACCTTTCATTAAAGATTCACTTTTGGGACTGGCACGTATCGTGATGGTTGAGGCACTGAACTCCTACATGGCCGACTACGGTTTGAGTCTCAGATCTGGCAACTTGTCTTCTCACTTTCTGTCTGTCTGTCTTTCTGTCTCTCTTTGGTGAGCTTGGTGTGTGCCTTGTAGCAAATTAAAAAAAAAATCAAAATAAAATTAAATAATTCTAAAGATTCCATTTTATTTTCTTTATAGAGATTACCACTATCTTAGGAGGAATAAATTCTAGTGCTACATAGCACAGTAGGATGATAAGGGTTCACACTAATTTGTTGATATTTTAAGATAGTTAGGAGGGACCATTTTGAATGTTCCCAATAGAAAGAAATTAACAATGTTTGAGGTGATATGCTAATTATCCTGATTTGATTTTACACACTTCATACATGTATCAAAATACCATACTATACCACACAGCTATGTATATTATATCCATTAAAAATAAGAAAGAAATGTTCACTATCTGAAATTGTTGTGTTTATTATCAATCCATCCCCAACAGTAGGGATTTGATCTCTATCCAACTTGAGATATGTCTGTTTACCCCTGAAGAATGCCTACATATACTAGACACTCAATAAATATTTGCAGAATTGAATAACATGGTTTTCTTTTTTTAAAAAGGTCAGAATACAGAAGTGTGATTATGGCCTAAAATAATGAGAAAAGATGGTGAGGAGACTAAGCCCGAAAGGATGCTACTACTCTACCTTTCTAATTGTTCTGTCTTGCTCCCACTGCTTTGTCATTTCCAGTCCTGGCTGGACAGATACACTTGAGAAGACCCAATGACAAATTTACCCACATTAATAAATGTGGATTTACTAATTCTTAGCTGAATATTTGAGATTTATCTTTATCCAAATTAAAACTGGGATTCTCTAAGTTCCTAAGAGGGGATATAGGAATCGAGAAAACACCAGCCCCACTAAGTTCATTGTTCAGATTTCTGAAAACCTTTCTTTTTTTTCACATGAGAATATCCCTGAACTCGGAAAGAAGGATGGGAAGATTACCTTTGCTGTGGGTCCGTGCTTATATAATGGAGTCCTGTGTCAGCTCTCTGTCTTGAAGAAAAGAGCCACCTCAAAGAGACTTCTCCTTCCTTCTTCCCAATACATTTTGTGAAGGTAAAGAAGCAAAGTGGTTTAGTGAGCTAGTGTGTGATGGGGTTAGTCAGAGAGGAGACAAAAATCTATGTGGCAGTTCTAATCCACTCTGCAAAGCACCTGAGACTCACTATCTGGCAGGCAGAGATGGCAAGCCTGTCACTGTGTCACCAGAAAATGTTTGAAGTCTGTCAACAAGCCAGTCCTTTTAGAGTCCCATATACAAGATATTTGACAACAGCCAGAGAGTTTACAAAGGGAGATAAATTAAGGTAAGAGACTATAAATTAGGCAGAAGTCCAAAATAAAAGCAGACTAAAGTTAGTACCCATTTTGTACCTTGTGTTGTCTGAATAATGCCGTTTTTGTGACTTGGATTATAACTTGTTAACATATAAACTCAAAAAATAAAGCTATCAGTATTGTAAAAACAGAAACAAGGTTAATTTACTCATGCTTGTACTTTGACATATAATGTTTTGCTTTTGACATACGGCTTCTGACAAAAAGTCAGGGATACCATTTCTTTAATTTCTTAATGAGAGTTGTAGATAAACTACAGAGAAAAGGAGAGATAAACAAATGCCTTAATCTTTCTGGAGTAAACACAATCAATAGTTTATATTTCACAAGCCTTAGCTCTTTTTAGGCACCATCAGTTAGTGTAATGGCTATGTCGCTGGACTCTCATGTAGTCGACCGTGGTTTGAGTACTGGACCCGGTGGCTTAAACTCATGCAGGGCGCGTGTGTGTGCGTGCCAAAAATCCCGAGAGGAGAATGGAGGAGAAGGGATTGCGGCATGGCCATGCACCCTGGGGGATGATTTCTTGCTTTCTGTCTCTCTATCTCTCTCTGTCTTTCTGGCGAGTGCACGGGCCCTATAGCAAAAACCTCTCCAAAAAATAAAAAAATAGTTTATATTTCACAAGCCTTAGCTTTTTAAAAAATCTTTTATCTGTATTTATTTAATGTTGAATTTATTTCCATGTGATAAGATTTTGTTCTTCAGAGATGTCTTCTTCTGTGCAATCTCATTTTCTGGGTTAGGAATCAGGATCATCTTGATGTGGCAGGGAGAGCTCATGCATGGGTTACCCTGAGCATGAGCTCTGTAAGTACGATGTGTCTTGGGTGCCTTGTTCACCTGAAGATGGTCAATGGCCAGAGAATCTACATCTAAACGCTTAAGTTAAGCATTACTCTTTGTACTTTTAAGCATATGCAGCAAAAACTCAGTACTCTTTGAGCCACTGACTCTGTGTCCAGCTCAGCTGCTTGGTTTGAGCACAACTACCAATTCCACCATTGAAACAATGGAACTGCACAACCCACTTCTGTAATGTGACCTATTTCAGATACTTAGTGGCGTTTTGGATATAACCTTTGATGGGCTGAGTGAACATGAAGGTTTGAACCTCTTGATTTGCTTGATTTTGTGGTGTTCTCTGGATCAAATGAATAGCAAACAAAGGCTATTTATGAGAAGGGCACATTAGCTTATTTTTAAAACACTTTACCAGAGTTAGAAGGCATATACATACGCGCGCACACACACAATACATACATAACACACACACACACATGCACGCACGCACAGTCATGCATGGCACAATGACCTTTTGGTCAACAAGAACCACATACAGTACACAAGTTCTGTTTCTATAAAGAGTACATATAGAACCAGCGTATATTAGACTAGATGTATAGTAGCCTATAACATCTATGCTTGTGTAAGATAATTCTATGACAAAAAGATAAAAAGAACACTATGACATACATATACAAAAGCACCTAACTATGCACTTTTCAGAATCTATTCCCATCATTCAGTGACCAATGACTGTATACTAGATCTGCCCTCATCACCCTGGCTAAGAAATTAAGTTGCATGATAGCATTGAGCAAATAGAACAAAAGCATATCTACAACGAAGAAGAATTAAATCATAGACCACTTTCCTACCTGAATATCCCTTCTTAAATCATAATTTTTCTGCAAGAGGAAAGGAAATGAGGCCAAGCAGGGAAGTCCCAATGTAAATAACATTATGGTCTTCCCCACCCTCCTATCACAGCTGTATAGTAAAATATGCAAGTAAGTTGGCTTTCTGGTTTTTTATGGATCCAGCAAAAGCAAATTCTAAGTTTCCACAAATGACAATGACAGAGCTGGGAGAATTCTGTCTTAAATAATTGCTAGTGATCTTCCTTTCTTTTTTTATTATTTTTTATCTTCCAGAGGGTACATACACATGAGAGAGAGAGAGGACAGGGAGGGGGTGAGCGGGAGAGGAGGAAGAAATAGAGGGAGAAAGCACCCCCTCGGTGAGGCATGTTCACATTGTAATTCCTTCTCCCCCATTTCTCCCTCCATCAGGAGCCAACACCCTTTCTAGTCACTAGTGGTGCTAGCTTTGGCCCAACAGGCATGCAGGAACAGAAACGGTTACCAAAACCAAAGCTGATGTACAGCAATACTCACTGTGATTGACAGGGTTGAAATTGAGTAGGAGAAAGGGAAACATTAGAAATAGGTAAGGACAGGGACCAGCAGATAGCATAATGGTTACATTGCTGAACTCCCATGTAGTCAACTGTGGTTCAAGTCCTGGACCCAGTGACTTAAAACTCATGACAAGTGTGTGTGAGTGCGTGCCCAGGATCCTGAGAAGAGAGTGGAGGAGAGGCGATTACTTCTCACTTTCTGTCTCTCTGTCTCTGTCTCTTCAGGAATACACACCACGTCCTATAGCAAAAAAACCTCTCTCTAAAAAAAAAGGAGAAAAGAAAGGAAAGAAAGAAAATAAAGAAGGAAGGAAGGAAGGAAGGAAGGAAGGAAGGAAGGAAGGAAGGAAGGAAGGGAGGGAGGGTGGGAGGGTGGAGGGAGGGAGGGAAAGGAAGGAAAGGAAGGAAGGAAAGAAGGAAGAAAGAGCTAAGGACAGGCAAAAGGAGAAAAAGAGGCTCATGAGGGGAGCAGGCAGGCTGCCACCCACAATCCCCTCTAGACCCTGTCAGCAGATCAGAGTTATAGGACCCTTGTATCTACACCAGACCAGACTAGGCCAAGCCAGGCTATGCCAGCGAGCCTCCTTGGTGAAATATTTCTAGTTTCTTTTCTTACACAACCTTATAAAGATTGTGTGCTGATATATCCAGAAACAAAAATTAATCTGAGAGAAACAAATCAGGTTTAGGAGAAACAAATCAGCAGACCTCAGATAAATACAATAAGCAGCACCCTGCTTTTCATTAGTGTTCTATAACCTTTTCAGAAGAATTTATTTATGGATGTATATCTGTATTTATTTATTTATACATTTTCCATAGGGCATGTGTGCTCATAGAGAGACAGAGAGAGAGATAGTGAGAGGGAAAGTGAGAAATCATCCCCCAGGAGGGTGGCCACACCATACTCTCTTTACCTCCATTCTCCTCCTAGGATTTTGAGCACACACACACACACAGCGTGAATGTCAAAGTACCAGCTCCAGGACTCAAACCACAGTTGGTCATGTGGGAGTCCAGCGCCTTACCCACCATGTTATCTGCTGGGGGGATTACTTTTTAGAATTATTTTATTTAACTTTCTTTACCTATTTATTTTAATTTGACTAGAGAGAGACAGAGAGAAAGAGAGAGAGAGAGAAAGAGAGAGGGAAAGTGAGAAAGCAAGCTGCCAGGTCTAGGACTGAAACCATAGTTGGCCATGTGGGAGTCCAGTGTCTTACCCACCACGCTGGCTAGCCCCAGAGGAATTTTTTTTTTAGAATTATTTTATTTAACTTCATTTATTTATTATTTCACTTTGACCAGAGAGGGACAGAGTGAGAGAGAGAGAAAGGGAAAGTGAGAAAGCGAGCTGCCAGGTCCAGGACTCTAACCACAGTCAGCCATGTGGGAGTTCAGTGCCCTTAACCACCACACCACTTGCCAGACCCAGGAATTTATTTTTATAAGAAAAGCCTTCGTCTATTGGTTCCAAAATGTATGCTTCTATATGTAGAGAGCATTTTTTCCCTGATCATGGAGAAGGACCTATTTCTGTTAGTTTATTTTATTTATTGGTTCTGGTCAGTAGAAATAGAGATGTAAACTTAAAGAAAAATGGTATTTGCAAAAGAAAATGAAGTCTATGCAAACTTAGCAACTTTTCCTAAGACCTATATATTTATTTTTATACATATTTATTCTTATTATAAGTGTATTATAATACATACTAATTCTAGGACATTGAGAAATTATAAAAAAATCATAGAAAAGAATGCTTAATCATCTGTGTTACTTTCGTTTGGAGATAATATTGTTTTGGTGTCTACCGTCAGTCTTATTGAAATGCTTATATCTTTACAGCATTTTTCATATTTATTTTTACAAACATGTATGTATTCCCAATCTCACTCCTGTCTTCTGAAATACACTCACCACACTGGTCACAGCATTCTATGGCATACCCTCCAGCACCACTACTACTAATGGGTGAAATCTTCCAGGGTATCTGCACCTCCCACCCCTACTAAACGCAAAGTCTAGGGTCTGTCTTATTTACCACCCTATACCCAGTGTCAGTAAAGTGTCCTGAACATAGTGGTCATTCAATAAATCTCTGTTGACTTTTTTTTTTTTTTTTTTTTTTTGGAGAGGTTTTTGCTATACTGCGCGTGAGCTTGCCAGACAGACAGAGAGACAGAAAGCGAGAAATCACCCCCCTAGGAGCGATTTCTTCTCCATACTCCTCTCAGGATCTTGGCTATGCACACACATGCGCCCGGCGTGAGTTTTAAGCCACCGGGTCCAGGACTCAAACCACTGTCGACTACATAGGAATCCAGCGACATAGCCATTACACTAACTGCTGGTCCCTCTGTTGACTATTATTACAACCTGCCCTTTTTCCAAGTATTTATAGAAATGACACATTCCCATTTCATTAAATATTCTTTTCTTCCATAATGTGATTTTTAATGGTTGTTACTCATCCATACTATAATTTAATTTAACCAGCCCTTCACCACTGAACATGTAAAATGTTTCGATTTACTCCTGATGATAAACAATGCTATCACAACCACTTTTCAATAAATATTTTACATTAGCATAGGATCAATTTCTGTAAGTTGAACAGTTGTAATAAGTATACATATTTTTGAGGCTTTTATTGCCAAACTGTCTTCCACAAAAGTCATTCTAATTTATATTTTTATCATGAATTGATAAGAACGTCTGTTTCCCTATACTCTCACCAACACTAAGTATTTTAATTTAAAAAAATTGTCATTGTGATGGATAAAATACATTATGAATAAATAGTATGGGAGAATAAAGAAGATATTAAATAGTTTGTATACTGTATAACATGTACATAGTCGTTGTCAAACTTATAGTTCTTACTAGTTATAAGCTTCTTAAGAACAGTGCTTGCCAGATGTGATCATACTAAAAATTACTGTCCTTTGAATCTAAAGTAGACAGAGGATGTAAAACTGTATTAACCACGGGCATATATAAATCTGAACATGGAAGACTGATTGCTTAGACATTCATGATTCAATCAATCCATTCAGAGAGTTGTAGGGAATCGAGCTGGGAATTGCTAGGTCTATTGTGCAGGCCTGATCCTTACAAGAGCATTCAATACCCTAGAACCAACCTGAGGACAGTCATGATGTGTTTTAGAATATTTTTCTCTGTCTTCCCAGAATCTTGAACTTTTTCTTATTTTAATTTTGCTCTTTAGCTTCCTTGACTCCCACGTCCAATGCTTTAGGTGGAGGATGTGTTTTGTTGCAAATTCAGGTGTGCTCTGGTTGCTTTATCCCGAATGACCCCTGAGCCAAAGATACATCAAAACTGGAATTCCTTTTGTCTGGCTCATCTCCTATCCTGGTCTAAGACATGGTTGTCACCATGCTGCCACCTGATAGGTAACTTTTTTTTTAACTTTATTTTATTTGCTTATTTATTTTAATGTGGCCAGAGAGAGACAAAGAGAGAGAGAAAGAAAGTGAGAAAGCAAGCCACCAGGTCTGGGACTCTAACTGCAGTCGCCCATGTGGGAGTCCAGCGCCCTTAGCCACCACACCACCTGCCAGCCCCGGTAACTTTTAACAGCAAAGGGCAGATGCAAACATGAAACTGATAGAGCAATATCCTTATAACTAAAGAGATCTTGATGGCCCCCACCTCATTCTCATTCCCATTCCCGTCCCATTTAATGGATAAGGAAATGAGAGCCCCAGAGCATAAGGGACTTCTCCACAGAGTCACAGGTTTCCAATAACAAAGCTGGTATTCAATCCTTCCTAAAGCCCAGAATCCTTCCCTAATGTAAATCATGGTGGTGGCGGGAGGTGGGGGCGGGGTGCAGGGGGTGGTTGGAGCAGCAATGGCCAGTCTAGTGATGTTTTCTAAAGGTGGTCAAAAGTCAGTCATTTGAAGACCTGCTACCTCTTGCTCTACTTATGCCTCACATGTGGGCAACTGTAAGAAAAAGTGCAAGTAAGAAGTGGAGCTGTCTCTCTTGCTAACTTCTAGAACTATAGAAGAGACCCTCCATAGGAAGTCAAGCTGCCAGGCAAATCAAAATACCAACTCATGTTTCCTTGAGACTCACGACTAGGAGCGTCATCTTTTGACCAGTGTGCACTTTATTTCCCTATCCTCGCCCTCACATTAGCAACCCCTGACACTGCTGGGGTTCTGCTCCTGTTATCAGCCACCCACGCCTGCTGGTGGGCCTTGGCCTGTGTCAACCCCCGCCTTATTAACCTAGCTAATTGTCCTGGTGTTCTCCTTCACCCCTCTGGCAAGTCATGAGGTCCAGGCAGTAACCTTGCATTTTCTAAAAGTGGTAATGGTGGAGAGATAAAGAGTGTGAATTACCTACATCTGAGAATGATGTGCCTCCTGTCCAAGGATTTCAGAGATAGCTACTTTACAAGCAAATGTTTGGAAGCCATGATTACCACCTTCCCCTACAATCACTATCTAAGCAGTAAATCTCAACTTCTTTTTCTGTTTTTTGGTTCTTTTTCATTTTAAGTTTGCCAGAGGGCATGCACACTTGCCAGAGAGATACACACACAGAGAGAAAGCACTCTTGCAAAGAGAATTGTCACACTCCAATCACTTCTCCTCCATCTCTCTATCCTGTCAAGATTTGGGGGCACACATCCATAACATGCCCAGCAGGGTTTTCAAGCCAAGGGGTCCGGGATTCTAACTGTGAGGTAGGCCATGTGGGATCTGGCTGCCTTAACTACCAAGCCACAGAGCCAGCCCTAAATCTCAGATTCTGTTGTACCATCACAATTGACTGGGAACCTTTTCTGAAAAAATTCTGGGGAGCCGGAGATAGCGCAGGAGTAAAACTGCACTGCTCTGTGAGGCGGACCCACATGGAAAGGTTACAAGTCCCATCTGAAGACCCCCCTACCCCAAGTATGCCAGGTACACAGGTGCCCATTATCTGGGCTGGCTAAAGCTGGGGTGGGTTGATGCATCACAGCCCTGCAAGGGATGCTGTCATTCTTCCTGTGTTTCTCTCACTCACAGAATAAATTAACAGGTTAACTCCTTAGAGCAGCAGGTAGGTGCTACACAGAGGAAGCTGGAACCCCATGGCCAACCAGGGTTCAAGTCCCAGCCCTGCAGGTTTATGAAACATACCAAGTGCTTGCCCATGTGCCCAGGATCCTGACAAGATGGAGAATTGGACAAAAAAGGATTGCAGCATGACCAAGCTCTGCTTGGGGGGTGGGTGGTGGTGGTGCTTTGTCTTTCTCTCACACATGCTCTTTATATTAAATAGACAAACTTAAAAAAAAAATTTGGTTCCCAAATTCCAACCCAAAACTATCACATCAGAGTCTGTGGTAGGGATCAAGCATCTACATCCTAAGCTCCCCAGCTGATTCCAAAGTGTGGCCAGGTTGATCCCCTCTGCTCTAAGCACAGACAGAGCAGCAGGCATGAAAAGGAGAGGAGAGTTAAATTTGCCTTACTTTTTACATTCTTTCCTTCCCCATTTTTATCTCAGACTGTAATTCAAATGGCCCAAAGCACTATCCATGATTTGCAGAGCAGAAATAATGCTGAAGGAAAGGAACACCTCCGCCCCTCAGTCTTGTCTTTTTCCTTTTTTGAAACATTGTCCAATTTCTGTCCTTCCCCTCAGATTACAAAGCTTTCTTGATTTGAAGTCCATATATTTCCCTAGGATCCTAAAATGAATTGCATGGGGGATAAAATGAGGTGCATGCACCCTCATTTATCCTGAATCCTCTTTATCATGGGAGCACGCCCTACAGTGATCATGTGCTTGGAAAGAAATGAAGTAATATTTAAAATCCAAGCTGCAGCTGTCTCTTCCTCACCTCTTTCCATTCATAAACAGTTTTTATGTAAAACAGAAATTCATTTGCTATTCACCCAGCCCAGACAGAACAGGAGTCGGGAGCAAGCCTAGCAGAAAGGACTCTCTGAAGGCCACTGAAATGGCACCTCCCAGACTGAGACCCACAGGGAGCGGGCCAGAGCATCAGTACTGTGCCTCCTCGGCCTCGGATCTACCCAGTTCTGGGGTCAGGTAGTTAAATCAGCAAGGGAGTTAGTGAGAGAAAACATACCACATTTAAAAAGAAGGCAGCAGGAATATGTCCTAATTTGGAGAAACAGGCCACATTGCCATGGCAACTCTGAATCTCCACCAGGCAGCCAGGCATGCCTTTAAAAATCATGTTAAAGAGTTCAACTAGGAAGAAGAAGAAAGAAAAAAGGTGTAGGGGCTTTGAGAGAGAAAGAAGAGGCCTGACGCCTGCTGTGGCCCCAAGGGAGAGGCCACCCAAAGCCTAGCCAGCCATTCTTCAAACCGTGCAGCTCTAAGTTCTGAACTGAATCTTGTCTCTGATTTGGGCAGGTTGAGGATGGTATTTGCATAGAGTTAGCCTGTAGTTTAAGAAAGATTCTCCAAAAGGCGCATACATGTGAACCCAGGACTTCTCACGTGTTCTTACTGGGACTGTCTTTAGAACTGCAGGCCCCACATCAAACCTGCCCACTACACTCAGGTCTTCTCCCAGGAGCCCAAAAGGGTCATGGTCTTGTGCCAAAGGGGAAACAGACAGGTGGTCCTGAGGGGTGAGAAGAGCAATAATCTGGCCACACCTGCCATCCATTCATGGCACGCTAATTGGGAATTCTGACCTAAGAGAAAAAAAAAATTCCATTTATTTAAAAGATGTTTAAAAGCCACCTGGAAGCCATGTCTAAATGAAGTTATACCATGTGTTTATCCTTTGGGATCAAGCCAGTGATGACAGCAATTCAGGAAATAGTTTACTGAGTGGCTCTGAACCTTTGGAAAATATGAATAAGAATATAAAACTGTTCTCCCATCTGGAACATTCTTTATTCAAATCATGCATTTAAGGTTCAGCATTTATTTTACCTTGTAACTACTTCTCAACCACATCACTTTCTATATTATTTTGTATCCTTTTATTTTTCAAAACAATTTGCTGGTGGTCTTAGGAATTTTCCAGAGAGAAAAAGAGACAAAGAAGGAAAGTGATAAAGCAACCTGCCCACCACCACCATGGGGCACGGTCACACATCAATTCCTTCCTCTCCATTTCTCCCACCTGCTGAGATTTTGGGGCATGCACACAGATGTACCCGGCATGTTCCTCAACTTGCTGGATTTCCTACTTGAACCATAGGGTCAACCATATGGGATCCAGCTACTTTAACCATCAGGACATGAAGCCAAACTATATCGTTTTCTTAAAAAAAAAAAATCTCTCTTCTTGTTTCTTTGGTCTTCTTGCTCACCCTACCTCTCCCCTCTCTCCTCTGTTAGGGCCACACCACATGTACAGCTCCAGCAAACAAGGATCAAGCCAAAAACTGAGAGGGAGAACTGAGTGACTCCATGCCTCAAAACCCACTCAGATGCCAGAGGGGGAACTGTGTGTGTCATGGGTGTCCAGGCAACCGATGAGGGCCTGCAAGATGTGAGGAATGGGGAAATGCATTCTCTTCTTAGCTTAACAACAGTAATAATAGAAGCAGATGGGTGATTGCTATCCCCAGGCCCACACTCTCTTCCTTTTTTTGTTCATTGGCTTACATCAAATCATTTTCTCTATAGATTTATTCTTAGCATATGAAGCTGAAATTTCTATTGCTGCACTGTGCTCTATCAGGAAGTTTCCATCCCATAAACATACCATCGCATATGTCCATGTCTCAAGGCAGAGGCCTCAAGGTCCACCACAGGTTTCACTAGGTCCCTTGCTAAAGGGTACCATGCCTCTCCCAATGAACACCCTCTCCTAGCTCTGTCCCTTCCAACTTAGAATGACTTTTCTCTGAGCTACACCTTCCTTCACCACTTAACACATTCATGGCCTGGCTCAAACCACAGTCTCCCTGAGTTCTGAAATTCTTCACCTGTACAATCACCTCTACCTCTCAGGATCACTATGAGGACTGAAGAGATGCGTGTGCAAGAAGGAGACATGGCACCTGGCCCACCTGCAGACTCTCTCTCTTCCAGACCAGCTGCTGTTCTGAGCCTTTGGGTGACATTTCTTCCTCTGTCCTTCCCACAAGGTATTATGATTTAACTCAACAGTGAAGAGTCTACAGTTCTAAAAGGTTAAGTAGCTGCCTAGGTTTAAACAAGTTGAGGCCAGTAAAAAGCGTTTTGACTTCTGAATTCAGTTCTCAACCACCACCCTCACCTCCCTGGTGGCTCAGGATTTCCACACAGAGGGGCTTGAATTTGGCAAACTACTTGGAAGGCAGGCTTTGAGATGTGCACTGAGGGCCACACTGCATATCACTGATACACAGTTTGCATGTGTCATATACAAAGGGTCTTCCCAAAGGTCACAGAACATGTGTATTATGAAAAAACTGCATTTCAGTATTTTTTGTACCAAAATGAACTTGTACTTTAATTCTATTTTTTGTTTGTTTTTAGTTTTTAGTTTTTACTATAAGGCATGTGCACGAGACAGAAAGAGAAAGTGAGAAATCACCCCCCCTCCCCCCAAGGAGGATGGCCATGCCATAATCCCTCCTCCATTCTCCTCTTGGGATTTTGGGCATGCATAAACATGCATGCAGCATATTTTCCAAGCCATCAGGTCCAAGATTCAAACTATGCAGTCAGCCATGTGGTATCCAGCCACATTAACCACCATATCACCTTCACTAGCTTTTTGAAGTCCTCTTCTACACTTATTTGGGATAGCTCGAGTGGTGGTGATGGTGGTGGGCAGTGTACCTGATGGAAATCTATGAAGGAACTAAAGACCTCCATGCTCAGCCCCTCCTGGAGCTACCCAGGTACATTGCCTTTCTAATAAATGAGAATAAATATTTGTTTCAGAGAATATTACACCACCCATTCCTTGATGGCAATTCTGCTTTGTCTTAGTTGGATCTCTGAGTCACCATGGGATTTAAAGACTTATGAGGGAATTAAAAGAAGAACAATGAAACTGTTCATTTTTACCACAATTAAGTGAGCAAAGAGCTGCATATGGGAGGGGTAAGAGTAAGAAAGAATGAGAGATGGCAAATGGGAAAAAAAGAAATACACAAGAAGTGTTGACTGAACTGACTGCTTACAATTCTGCTCAGAACAAAGCCCAGAGCACAGTCAGATATGGCCCAAGGCACCACAGGGTCCATTTTACAGCCTTTGGGCCCCCATATTCCCTTGAATGCTTCATTCTCTGTAAACAAACAAACAAAGAAACTCCTAGTCTGACTATCTGATCCTGAAAAATCTTCCAGATCAGCTACACCCAGTAGCTCAGAACTCAAGACTCCAGCACTGGTTTTCTTGCCTTTCTTGCCTTCCTAGCTCTCTCTATATTCCTCCGGTAATTAACCTGCATTTTAAAAACAATTGAATTAGCCATGCATTGTTTCATCACATTTCTTAAATGGTCCCTTGTGATTGCAGTGACAACCTTTCGGCCTTCGCCTCTTATAATGCCTGTTTCTTCATGTCCGTCTCTTTTCCCCTGATCTTATCTATTCCCTCTCCCGTCACCTCTTCGAGGATTAATAGGGTCAAAATACTCATTCCACTAGTAGTCTCTGAGGCTCAGGTGTGACACGGGAGAACGACTGCCATGGCCTTGAAGCTATTTAATAGAGATAAGTGGGAGGGGGAGAGATTGGAGAAGCCAGATGTTTTGCTCTAGAGATGAGAGTATTTCAGGGTAGTTGTGTAGTGAGAACTGCCAGCTTGCTCTCGGCACCCTGCTGATGTGCAGCAGCATAAAACCTGTCTCTTTCCCCCTTCAATGTTATTCCAGAGACTCCAGCATTCCCATACTCAACTTCCCTGACAAGCTGACCCACTCAGAAGTATGCCTCTGGGGAGCCCCTCACATCAGCAGTCACTTAGCAAGCCCTCCGATGCCTGAGCCACTGTGCTGTCAGCCCCTTCACCCATTAACACCAACACACCACAAAGAAGGTGCCACCAAGGACTCTACTGTTTATTACAGTTACTGATGACACACTGGAGATAAGTCAGCTCTGGCACTACAATGCATGCATGTGCAAAAGGGTGAGCGAAGGGGCCAGATGGTGTTGAAGTAATAATACAACACCCTGCAAGGCTGACCCACATGGGATGGGGGTTCCAGGCTCATGTCCAGAAGCCTCCATGAATGTGATATGAGTCTGTGCCCATGATCTAGGGCTGGATGAGACAGGAGTTGAATCGTGGTGTGAGGACCCTGTTGGGGATGACTGTTCTCTGTCTCTGTTATTCTCTCTCATGGAAGAAAGAAAGAAATAATTTTAAAAAAAATTAAGGCTGATCCCATTGCCTATTGGTTAAGGGAGCCAGATCCCACATGGCTGACTATAATTTGAATGCCAGCCTTGATGGCTTGAGAAACACTGGGTGCACGTGCGTGGGTGCCCAAAATCAGACAGGACAGAGAAATGGAGGAGAAGGGATTGTAGCATGACAACAACCCATTGGCCTGTGTTTTCTGTCTCTCCATGTCTCTGTCTCTTTCTGGCAGTTAAAAAAGGATAAGGGAAGAATGGAGCTTCAAGAGAAATAGCAAATAATTCAGACCAGTCCAGTTAAGAATACTATACATGTTATCATCGACAGGTAATAAACCATTTCTCTGTCCCACAAATGTCAGTCGTCTTGGGTCAGCCTGTGGCCTAGTAGTTACGGCAGCTGGATCCCACGTGGGCGACCACGTGGTTCAAGTCCCAGATCCATGAACCATGTCCATGCATTTATGTATGTGTGCCCCAAATCCCGATGGGATAGAAAAATGCAGGAGGAAAGACTGCAGCAAAACTCCCCAGGAAAAGTGCTTTTTCTCTCCCCACCCCCTCTTTCTCACTCTCTGTCAAGTGCACATATTGTAGCCTGGCAGGCTGATTTTCTATGATTTGAAATGAATTCTATGACATAATGTGCATAGATCCAGAGAACAAGGGAGACAGGCTGGATGAGGCTAAGCAGTAACAGCGAGGGTTCTGGAGCCTGGGAGCAGCTTTACCGTGATTTACTCAAACAGGAAACGTTCACGCTAGAAGCTTTTCCAGATGAGGGAAATATGAAAGTGATTCCATCTGTGAAATGTAACCACACATCTAATTGTCATAAAATCCCCAACTTTTTTTTCTGTTCATTCTAACCAGACTAATGATAGCATCTAATGCTTGTATAGTGCTTACAGCGTAACGAAGCACTGTCATGTATCTCATTTTCATCATTATGTCATCCACTATTGTTTTATGGACTATGAAACTTGGGCTCAAAGAGAGCCAGTGACCTGCCCAAGGTCATGCAGCCAGCAAGACGCAGAGCCAAGCAGAAGATCCGAGTGTCAGACAAACGTGACTATGTGCCTCTGATTTATGCCACTGTCATCCCCAGTCCTCACAGAAATGAGGACAGGCACAAGAAAAGCCCAAAGGACCTAGAATAATGTGCATATTAAAGCCATCCAACAGCATCAATTGGCTATTAAAAATTCACCTTCTTTAGTAATAACCAGGTCAAAGCTTTCACTTCATTGAATGAGCCAATAAAGCTCATTCAATGAACATGAAAATTCTCCATCATAGAAAAATCTGCATATGGGTATGTACTTACATAAAAAACATGGGGTATTTTTACTTGAGCCTTTCACAATAAAGTGTCATGTTTCTCCCCACCTAAGCTAGAGAAAGAAGGAGCTCATTCTCTCATGAAGGGGCAAACCATTGGTAACTCCGATGGTGAGGTGTGTCTCACACCTTCTCTAACAGAACGGCATGCGGTATGCAGCCATGGTGCATAAAACCTGCTGCTGTATTTCCTCCCCACCTTTCAGTTCTGCCCCAGCACATTTCTCCATATCATTGGAGCAGCCTCACTCCCTCTAGAACCTGTTCACCCAATAAGAATCCAAACATTCTAGAAGCATAAAGCTAGAAAAGAATTCAAGTTCATCTTATTAGAAATGAAAAACAGCAGAATAAGATAGGCAAAAATTCCAGGATTGAGAAAAGTGCCTTGGCCATTTAGTTTGCATTGGAAAGGGTGATGATGAACAGACATATCAGTGCGGGGGGAATCTGGGGATTTGGAGCATGAGATACCTGGTTCAAATCTTAGCCACCCCTGCTACCCAATATGCAGCCCTGACAACCACTCAGCATCTTTAGCCCTCAGTATTCTCCTATATAAGATGGTGGTGGTAATACTGACCTCACAGAATTTTAGGAAAACCAAAACACTATCATTGATGTAGTATGTTAGTCAATATAATGCAATTAAATGACATAATCCCTATAATAAAATAAAATATAAAACATGAAGCAAAGTACCTATTCAGTTTAAGTTAGATCACTTTTTACCTTTTCTATGTCCAAAATCACTAGACTTTTTTTTTACTGATTTATTTTTAAAATAATACTACATAGTTGATTTTTATCTTTTATATACTACATCTCTCAGGGTTTTCCCCCATCTCTGAGCCTTGAATTATTTGTTCTATCTTTTCTTTTTCTTTTGTTAGAAGGCCTGTGTGCTTGTCAGAGAGAGACAGAAAGAGAGAGCGGGAGAGGAGAAAGCACTCTCCCTGGGGATGGTCACAGCTTGATCCATCCTCCTCTCTCTCTTCCTCCTTTTAGATTTTGGGTGTTCATGCACATGTGTCTGGTGTGTTGCTCCAGCTGCTGAGTCCAGGACTGAAACTGCGTCATGACCAATGTGGGATCCAGTTGTCTTAAATACCAGGCCACAGAATCAGCCCTGTCTTAGCAATTTTTTCACATTTCCAAAAAGTAAAGCCTGATTCTCCAGGGACCAGAAGCAAGAAGAATTAAAGAAAAATTATTCCCTACTATGAGTATGAATAATGCCCTATATCCATACATTTATTAAGTAATCATAGTTTTCCTCGTTTTATAAATACCTATTAGAGGAACATAATAAGATAACTGTACATCCATGAGCTGATATAATATTAACTCAGAGCAAAGGAATATTATTTTTCTAAGCCTAAGCAGCCTCATCATGAGTAAATGTAAAGTTACTCTCAGATTCTTTTAACACTGAAGATAGCTTGTTGACCCCGAGGCATACAATTCTCTTCTTACGAATGAAATGATTTGTCCAAGATCACACTGCTGGCCATGCTGGGGCCAGAGCGCTAACCCAGCATTTCTCCCGGATAAGCTTTCTCTCCTCTATACCACAGTTTTGCAATAACCTTCCAACCAGAAAGTTGTGTCTGGATTTTATTTTCTCAGATTATTGATGAATATGTCACACAGGACAGAAATAAAAGGCTTGCTAAAGTCAAGACACAGTACATCGATCACTTCCCCCCGAATCCCCGAGCCTCATCAGTCTGTCACTGAAGGAGATTATGATATACCATAGAACGGAGCGCAACACTCTTCACTGCACCGCAATTTCAGCCAGAGCAACAGGATATGAGCAAAGCCCCCCACCCATCAGGCTCCAGATCGACAGTTCAGGGGACGCATCTGGATCCACAGCTCTTAAAAGTAATTTCCTTGGAAATGCTGCCTCTAGCAATAATATCTACACCAGTGCTTCCCAAACACTGGTCCATGGATCAATGACAATCCATGATAAAGTTATCACTGGCCCACAGAGAAATGAGAAAAATAAGAACAATGTAGTGAGTTGTTGATACAGCTAAATGTATTCAACTCAAAGGACTGTCCTTTAGTCTGAAATCATGTACTTCCTAGTTTCGTTTTGTTTTTCATGTCTTTCTTTTTTAAAAAAAATGCAGTAGAGTGTTTTTCAAAAATCTCTAATTAGGAAAATAAAGATTCGCTATTCTACATCACTGCCACCACTGCCATCTTCATTATAAAATGGTCTATGAAAGGAGAGGCCAGGAAGCCTCTTCTCTGAGTGGCAACAGAGTCTGTGTGGTTGGAAGCAACCAAGTCCATGCTGAGACCGGGCACTGCTGGCAGAAGAGGAGGCTCAGAGAAGGGACTGCCCTTGCCAGTGGTCAAGGGGCTTCAGGGAGCTTCGTGACACTATGCTCCAACGTGACACTTCCCACTTGGGTGTCCTCTGAATGCAGCCACATAGGGTTTTCATTGTGGTATAGCTGGGATTTTTGTTCTAATTTTTTTTTCTTTCATTTTCCATGTTCAATTAACATTGGTGGGTAGCCACCTAGTAAATGTCCACCTCACTGGCAGTTTTAATATACGTTATTTTTCTTGGCCTTGTGTAAGACAAGGCTTTATGTGTCCAAGGTCACCATGCCTGACTATTGTAGCTCACTGCTGCAAACTTTTCATGATGGCCTCCCAGATCTTAGTTTTTCAAATTCAGTCATCCTCATCTAATTTCTAGGCCATTTTCTCCTTTAGTGAAGCATTCCATACATTGTTATTGATTAAAACCCAACTTATATCTATTTCTCCAACTTCACAATTGTACCCACAGTGATTTGCACAATGTCTAACACATAATAGATGCTTGATTATATTTACTGAATGGATCAGTTAATCCTAGACCATTTTCAAGAAGGTAATCATAAAATAATTTGAGAAAATTATTAAAAAGTTCACCTTTTTGTGTGAAAATGAAGTACTGAAAAAAAAGGCTAACTTCTGTGGTTCATTACAGAAATAGAGCAAAAGTGAGGTGAAGAGAAGTGACGGGTTTTCACCAGCAAAAAATGTTAAGAGAATTACAATGAGACAACACATATAAAGCTCTTGCTCATAGCAGGTTTTCCATACATGTTAACCTTCCCTTTCCAATTCCTCCTTTTTTAAAGTTAGTTTATTTATTTCCTCCATGAGTACAACAATGAGAGAAAAAGAGAAAGAGACAGCACCACCAAAAGAGTCTTGGTGCCACTATCCACTCCAGCCCTAAGCAACTCCAGGTCATGGACACATGGGTGCCAGGGTACTCAGGGAGGTCTCCAGATGTGAACTGGGATCCTTTCCATGGGGGTCAATATCACAGACCACCACATTTTACCACTGTGCTACATCTGGCTCCTTCAACTCCTCTTCTGATTAGCTGTTCATTGGAATGCTGGAGTGATATTTTCTTAATTTTTTTTTTATAAATCTGTTTCATTGATATCATAACACTGCTTTAATAAAACTATATTTTTTTATTTAAGAAAGGTAAAATTACCTTTATTTTATTCTTCGTACCTGTAAATCACTTATATAGATTTCATTACAATTTCAAAAATATAGTGTCCTATTAACATGTTTCCTAATCAACACTGGGCCCAGGAAAAACACCTTTAAAACACCATTCTGCCATTTTTTATGCTCTCCAGGATCCTATACACACTGTATACATACCACACACAGGCACATACATGTGCATCCACACACACATGCACACACACTTCCAAAATTTTGGTCGACATCAGATTGCTAGTTCCTGTGAGTTTGATCTTCCAGATAACTGTTTTCACATCAAATGCTTCTAGGGGCCATTTACAGTTGATCCAGTTTTAATATTTTTCCAATTCTCTGTGGATGATAAAATCAAAGCTTCTTCAAAGTAAAGATTAAATATGCTTTTTTTCTGAAAATGTCTGCACCTTCAGGCTTTCACAGAGTATGGAATGAGTGTGACAAGACTTTCAGGAATACTAGCAAAAATACTAGAAAGGGAGCACCGTTTAATTCTAAGAGCACCTGGTACATTGATAAATATTAAATAGGAGACATCGATTAGGGTTAGACGCACCAACATCCCAAGAGTCACACAGATTGGTATGCCTGTTTTTGAAAGAGGCATTTTTTAAAAATAATAGGTATAAGCTGCAAATCTATCAAGATTTCATCATTTAAGAGGTCCAACACAACTCAGATTTTTATAATTTGTTTGCAACAAATCATCAGATCTCACTGAAATGTGTCATTTTCTATTGGCATACATGTCTTTTTCTGTTTGTGCCTGTGTATTCTGTTTACACCACCCAGTGTAAAGTGATGTTTAATACACATTTTAAAGCCAATGTTATGAAAATATATTTTACCCTACATTCAATAACTCTGGAGTAGGCCAAAAATCTAGTACATTTTCTCCTCATTATCACCTCAGTCAGAGTCCCTTGCCAGGATCTGGCTAGGAGGCTTATATCTGACAAAGCTTAATGAAGTGTTAATGAAGGGAAAATGTCCCAGTCCATTTTGGGCTTTGTTCAGAACAGGTTTAAGTGTATCCTAGTAAAAAGCCCTAATAGTGGCTCCTTTTTTCCCCAAGCAGAGGACAGATAAATTGAGAGGTCGTAGACAGATTTGCCATCCTCCATTTGAATGGTGTTGCCTTTTGTTCACTAAACCAAGGTTTAATCCCTCTCATCCTTACCTTAAAATCGCTTGGTATGGGCCTTTGCCCATGACTCCCCATCCTAGCTACCTGCCCAACCTTTCCAATGTCTAATTTCTTAAGCACGTGGACTTAACACCCCCATAACTCATTTTTTCTTCTTGACAAGTCACTCGTTGATCCTCTCCAATACCATCTAAGCTCTTCATTGCACTTACAAGTTCATCATCAAAACTTATCAAAGAATTAGAGAGTGGGCGTGAAGGGCAAAGGGAAAAATCATTTAACACCAAAAAATGTAGAGTTCTCTGTTGAAAACTATATACATATATGTATATTGTATACATCATAATGGGAACTTTATGTAAAATGTGAATTTAATTAATCTGAGAAAGAAAAATAAAAGACAAAAAAAAAAAAAAAAAAAAAAACTTATCAAAGAATTCCTGAGGCCAAACTTAACTAAAAGTTAAGGCAAGCAGACCTACACTCTAGTCCTAGCCCTGCCACGAACAATGTATTGACCTTTGATATTATTCTATTTAAGTTTATTTATTTATTTCTTCCATGAGAGACAGCACCACCAATGGGGTCTTGACATTGTGGCTCAGGCCAGCCTCAAATCATTAGCACATTCATGCCTGGTGTACTCAGGGAGATCTCTGGACACAAACCCAGAACCTTCCCATGTAGGTCAGCCTCACAGAAAATGAGTTTTACCACAGTGCCACCATCTGGCCCTTTCACCTTAGATATATCACTTAACTTGCTCAGAGTCTTACAGAGATGATGAGGATGATGATTATTATCTTCATTTTTCAGAGAGATAATCTGAAACTCAGTTTCCCATCCTGCACAGTTATATCAAATTCAAGCAAAGTACATAAATTTACTTTGAAAGTGGAGCATCGTGAAATCTGGGATTTGGCTTTACTTTCTTTCTCTGCCACCTCCAACCACATTTACTATGGAGTTTCTCTCTGGTCTCTCTTCTGGTATTCCTCTCCTTTTCTTCTGGAAACCTCACTGCTTTTCCAGTATGAATACTCAATTACACCACAAATACTTGAGTCCTTCTTCCCTAAGTATCTTACTTAGAAAAATGCTTCAAGAGAAGTAAAAGAGGTAACCAGGGTACCATTTTGGGGGGAAACAGGAAAGCTATCTGTGACTTGTAAATCGTTGGGACAACCCAGTCATAAAGTTTCCTTTGATTGTTGAAAGGTCTTAAGCAGAGGGAATTTACTTTACCCAAATCTGCTTCCTGTGTCCCTGTCTATAATGATCATAAATTCATACAACTCTCAGTGTATGTGTTTCCTACACTACATGGTCCAAAAAGTATTAAATGGCATTCAGTTTCATAAATGCCTGATGTATCTGTTGATATATTTTTAATCAGTTGTCTCAGACCATATTAGAATGGTATATTTTTTCTCACCACCCCAATCCTAATTTCAGTTTGCCCTTGTCCTCACCTCTAGTCAGGAGAGAAGAGAGATAGCAATTCATCATATCATATCATCGGCTAGACTGTGAACTCTTGAAGAAGGTTGGTATTTCATTGAGGTTAATGTCCTACCACAGACTGGCCTGCTAAAAAGTAGGCCAACTCCAGGAGTGAATCGAGGTGTGACCTCAGGCAAGTCACTTAATCTTTCTTGGCCTCAGTGTCCTCTACGATGAAGTAAGGGCATTAGATCAGTCTCTGAGATCCCTTCTAGGTTGAATGGTTTTTGACAAAGTATATCAAGGTAACATGTTCTTCCAGATCTCTGTCAAGGGATGAGGACTGGGATAGATTAGGGATGGAAACAGGGTGCTCCTCAGGAATTCCCTTTCCTTTCCCCTCTGCATGCCTAATTTAAAATCTGTCATCAAGGATGAAGTTTTTAAAACTCATAACTGGACTACATCATATTTTGCCCCTTTTTTTTTTTACTTTGTCATGTTCTGTTTTCTTTGTTTACTTTTAAGCTACTCAGACTGGCTCCTACACATTTTTGGTGGTTCCCCTGACCTGCATTCATTTGCTCTTTCTTTCAGCCAACATCCTCTTCTCTTAAACATTGTGTCAGAAACTTCTAAGATGGATTATAAATCCCAACCCCTTTAATGCATGTGAAGAAAAGGAGGCCAAAAGAAAGTCAAGGACTTTCTCAGAGTCAGATAGCTGTGGTTGATTATAAAGCAAAGATGAGAATCAGACTTCCTGAGGTGGTACTTCATTTTAGGCTCTTTACACTGGAAAACCTGTAAATGACTATTTCCATTCATTCCATTTGAAGTAGCCCAAAAGAGAAAAACATTCCTAAAAAAATGAGTGACAGCCTTCCATCTACTACACTGCCCATATGAACCAAGTTATTAAAAATATAATGATAATTAGTCCTACTCCTTCTCCCTCCAACTCAAATACTGGTAACATATGCCACCCACTTTATTTAATTCTTGCTGTGTATAATTGTTTTTCTCTTGAGTTTTTTGACAAATGAGATGAAAACTTTTATAGACTTTATAGATGCATCTTGGCCTCAAATCCACACAAAGCAACCCATTTCCTTTTATCAAGCGTGCCTGCTGATATGCCCAACTCCACCAGCATCTAGCACAGCTAATACTGTTAGGGTCTATTTAAAAAAGTAATTAAATCATTTTAAATCATTTCTCTAATTATTCTCTCATGCTTATAAATAATTAAGAGCTTCACACTCTTTTGGAAGCCACAAAGGACCAAAAACAGTGAATGACAGGGGAAAATGGATCAAGAAATCTATCTGTGAAGGAACTAAAAATTCAATGAAGGGTTGATTAAGGTGAAAGCAAGAAACTGAGGATGAGGGAATGGCTTAGAGTCAAGAAAATGGAAAGAGAAGCACAAAACTGTGAGAAAAAATAAGGAAGATTCCTATAAACATTAGCAAAAATAAAAGAACAATGAAGATGGAAAACAGCATAACAAAATAGACTCAGGAACAAGAGTGGAAGAGAGTGCCAGCAGAGGGGGATGAAAGAGGCTAAACATATCACTGTTACAATTTTTCTTATTGTACAGCTAAGAAAACTGAGGCATAGGAGAATTGCATAGGCCAAAGTCACAGAACTAATAAGGGACAGAGCCAGGACTATCTGGGCCTGAATTCTATTATACTGAGCATAAACTCTTGTAAACCTTTAAATTTTCAAAATGTGAATCTACAATGACCTCAACATAAGTTCATTTAAAAATGTAAATATATACATGTTTATATAAATACATATTACATATGTATTATTACTAACATCCCTTACCATTAAATGAGCATTGATCCAGTCACAGCTCTTACTCAGAGCCCTATTGTGATCCAGGATGTGACCCACTATACAAGGTGGCCATGGAATGGAAGAGGGATAACAGACCCCATAAATGAGAGAAAAATATCCTTGGTTGGCCTCATTAAGTGCCAAGCTCTAACCAACTGAATCGACTTGCCACAGTCTATAAAAGCGAATGCTTGACAGCTCCAAAAGTCAAGAACAGACCACCTGGGAACTCTTAACTATGCCAGGTCCAAAGGTAGGCCATTGAGGGACCTCGACACTGACAGGATGAAGCATGGAGATGGCTGCACATACCACATAAAGCATAAGTCATGTGGAAGAGTGGGTCACGGGAGACAGGGGAGAGGACAAGGTGAGAGAAGGACGGAGAAACGTGAGCCAGAAATGAGATGGTGGGGGAGTGGAGGGCAGGGAGCAGAGCAAAAAGGGAAGAGAGGCAGAAAGGAGAAATCAGAGCCTCTAAGAAAGAAAGAAACAAAGACCCAGCAGTGCACAAATAGGTTAAGAGTTTAGCCTACAGAGGCCGTGAAAGGCAGCTAAGGGTTCTTATTGCAGAAAGCAGGATTTAGGCCCTTCTGTATTGTGGAACATTGAAGCAGCCTAGAAAGCTTCAGAGTTCATCAATTAATGTGGACTTCCCATTTCTACTTGATTCTCTTCTTTTCCCAGAAGGAGCTCCCAAAGTCCCTCTGCCTTAATAGATGAAAAGCTGTCCCAAGCTCCGAGAAGGTTCCACACTGTCCCCTGCTCAGCTGAGGAACCGACCATTCAAGTGGCTACCTGTGGTGTCTCTGTTAACTGCAGAGTTTATCTTCATGCTATGAATGACGAGGCTCTCTGAGAATGGCATGAATTGGGAAAGAATGGCAGTTGGGAAAGTATTTTCTGGCTTAAATTTATATTTTCTTTATGCTCCACCCCCCACATACGGTATCTGAAATTCCGCATTGCAAATTTCTTTCACTGACTTCAAACACAAATTCCCATGCAAAGGGTAGCACATTATTTGTTCTCATCTAGACCTTGGAAAGAACTTAAGTTTTTTTGTTCATTTGTTTGTTTTGTTTTTTTTTTTTTTTAATTTACATAGGGCATGTGCACTCACCAGAGAAAGACAGAAACAGAGAGAGAGCGAAAGAGAGAGAGAAAGCGCTCCCCACATGGTGTGTGCTCACACTCTAATCCCCTTTTCTCTATTTTTTCCATCTTATGAGGATTTGGGGCATGTACACACATATGTCTAACATGTTTTGCAAGCCATGGGAGCTCAAATTTGAGCCTTGGTCAACCATGTGGTATCTGACTGCCTTAACCACTAGTCTACAGTGCTGACTCTGCAAGGACTTAGTTTTATAGATTGTCTCTCAAGTTTAAAATGACACGGGATCTCTAGGCAGGAAACAGGTGGGATGGTTGGAGCGGGGGATTTCTGTGGAAGAAAGACCCAGCACTTAATCATACAGTGCTTCTTGAAGATGTTCCATTAATGAGCAAAACAGGGAGATGGGGTAGGGGAACAGAGTCCTCCAGGCAGCCAAGAGGCAGAGAAAGTATATTAAACAAATAAATGAGGTGAGAGTTGCCAACAGGGAAAAGGGAGCATAGTGTAAGGGAGTTTTTAAAAAAAAAGATTAAAAATTTATTCTTTACCAATTGCGTAACTTTTTTCAAGGCAATCATCAAGACCAGCATGATGAGAAAGGCCATCTCTACTACCTGGAAGCTCCAAAAACACAGAAAAGAATCCTGTGCAAGCCCTAATGTGACCTCCTTAGCAAACAAGAGATCAACTAGAGATACTTGTAACTCTTAGTAGAGTCAGAAGCTCCCCCTATAATGACTAGGAGCCTCTCTCTTGGATCAAAGAGCTCAAAAGAATGTCAAAAGGAAATTAAATGCTCTCTGACAGACCACCCAGAAAGCTAACCTGAGTTATCAGGTCTTCCCTTTCATTGATAATGAAGCTCCCCGTTGGGCCCAGCAACAGTAGGTCCATGAAAGAATTTCGAGGACCCCAAAGATGACATTACTCTTCTCAGTAAAATTAGCCAGCAACTTAGTCTCAGAGAGCAGCAGTAATCAGAGAGCAGGACCTTCCAAGAAAAGTATTCCTGACACTGAGCTGCTTCTGAAATAGGTAGGCTAGATGTCTCTGGGAAACTGACAGGCAAGTAGGACTGGGACTCCGGCTGCTGTCCTCGCTCACTGGCCTGCAGAGTAGCCTTGTCTGGGGTCCTGCTGCTCAGCCTGTGGCCCATTTGGCCTGAGAAAAGCATCCACGGCCTAAAGGAGTACAACAGGAGCTTCTGCTGTTGTCACGGTTGAACAACTTCAGCCAATGCTGGTCTGAGCCATCAGTGCCCCACTCCTCTCCTGCCTGGTTCTGGGAATTGTCATACTCACACTATCTGCCCAAACTCCTCTATCCCTGGGCTCTGACACCAGGACTCAGGCCTTGTTTTCTGTTTCAGTATCTATTCTGGCTGCAGAGACATCCATTCAGAGTAGGGGACCCTCTGTGATCTCCATTCAGAGGGCGGTGGGGGATGGCTCTGGCAGAAGCTCCAGGCAAGCGGCCAGCCAAGGCCAGGGGGGAGGGAATTATTCACAGGATCACAGATGTTAGAGATGAAAAGAACTTGCAAAAACACATCTCACTCATCCATCCCACCTTGCAATGTAGGCCCTTTTCCAAGAGCATATGGCCTGTTCCCATTTGGTTTCAAAGGATCTATCATTACCACCAAATGCGTATGCATGCGCCTTGTGTGCTCTGCATTGTCCCAGCCACGAGGGAGGAGACAAAGGGGCACTCTTCCTATGAAAAGGGCTCTCAGACTGTGAGAAAAAGTAACCTCTCACACGCATTGCCTGAGCCCCCTAGATATCTGTCCCACCACCCTGACATGGATATCTTTCACACACCTGAAAACCACTCTTGCACATATATGGACTTCGTTCATTCTGGAAACTTACAGGGAGAGCAGCAGGTACTACAGGCCCAGAAAAGAGAGAGACAGAAGCAGAAAGGTCCAACAGAGGGATCCGAGGAAGTAGCCCTCGGGTGCCTACACTAGTAACTGGTAAGGATTTTGGTCCACGGTAACAGTGGCTCTGACTGATCCTCAATAGAGGAGGGGGAAGAAAAGGGTTGTCCCAAGAGGCACAGTCATCAAGGACAGTGAGAAAAAGATACTATTCCTCCTTCACCGACTTCTCATCGAACAAGATGGAATCTTAGAGGACAGGTACACTTCTGATTTCATTTTCTCCTGACATAATCAAGGTAGGGAGAAAAAAAAATGTTCTATACTCCCAGACATGTCTGTGAAGAGCTTGATCTGATCCAGGCAGGAATCAAATCCTGGGGCACCCATTTGGAAGTGTACTGGGTGGAGAGTCTCAAGTCCAGCCCTGAGCATCCAAAGTTTAAAAGCAACTGGAGCACTCCTCAGCTGCAGCCCCAGGCCCCATCAGACAGAATGGACTCCATAGCTTTGTCCACCCCCACATGCATCTTCCTCTAATTCTTCCCCATTCTATTTCCTGTCTCTCATCCCATTCTTTTCTCCCCTTCAGCTGGTTTCTCATTCTCTTTAGGTCCTAGATAGAGCTGACTAGGAAAGGAAGGAATCAACTTTACCCATACTCTGGTTGGCCTGTTTGAACAGTGAGGCTATCCTCCTTCTAGGCTAAATGCTAGAAGTCCCAAGAAGACTGAGTAAATGAAAGTGTTCAGGAAAAAGTAAGCCATACTGATGAAATCCATGGACTCTATTGTCATTCAGAGGGGTTTTTCACACTGACACTAGTAGTGCAAGTCCATGGGCCAGTTTCTTTCATTTTTTTTCTTGAGAGATTTTTTGCTATAAGGCATGTGTGCTTGCCAGAAAGAGCAAGAGGGACAAAAGCAAGAAGTCAACCCCCAGGGTAGAATGGTCACATCACACCACAATCCCTTCTCCCCCATTCTCTCTTAGAATTTTGGGCATGCACACACATGCGCCCAGCATGAGTTTCAAGTTGCTGGGTCCAGGACTTGAACCACAGTTGGCTACATGGGAGTCCAGCACCGTAACCACTACACCACCTGCTGGCCCCAAGTTACTTTCCTTTTTCATCCTGTTTCTTCATCTGTAAAGGAAAGAGAATAATTCTACTGCCTAAATCCTGGGTCACCATTGAGAATTAAGTTAGCTAAACACTGGCAAAGTACCATCTCATACAAGGCAGCACCTAACATGTGGTAGGCATTTGGGTTTTTGAAAGAGGGAATAAAAACAAGCTGACCGCCTCTGAAACTCCATATCAAGCCCACCCTAGTCTCCTACTAACCAGGGCAAAACTAGGATTCACAACATGTCTAAAAGAGCGTATTAATCGATTATAGACCAAAAGTCCTTAACAGCCTTCATTCCAGACATAAATCAAAGACCAGAGTCCTTGAACCTGACATCTGATGGCTGATTTTCATCCTCTTCAATTCCACAATCTCTCCTTACCATTTTCAGAAGGTTCCCCTCTCTCTGTTTTCCTCTCCTGTCTTCTTTATCACCTTTTGCTTCTTACCTTTCTCCAACTCTTCTTCCTTCTTAGTCTTTACTAAGAAGTCATAAAAACACATTACACTGGAGACCATTACAAGAAAGTTCATCAAATAGATTCTGGCCCATCAGAAAACTTTACAAACTGAACAATGTCACGTGTTCTACTCACCAGAGTTTCCCAAACTTGGCTGTATCTCAAGAGGCCTTGGGGGAAGATTATGAAAACAGCAATTAGTGAGACTTGGCTCTAAATCCATTAAATTAAAATCCTTGGGTATGGGGACCAGATAATATGTATTAAAATAATAATAATGTTTTTAAAAAGCTTTCCTGTTCATTCTAAGGTCCAGGTAGTTTAAAAAATACTACTATAGGGGTTAGCAGGTGGCATGATGGGTAAGGAGCTGGATTTCCACATGGTTAACCATGGTTCAAGTCCCAGACCTGGTGGCTTGAAAATCACACTGAGTGCATGTGCGTGCATGCCCAAAATCTTGAGAAGAGAATGGAGAAGGTATTTTGGCATGGCCATTTCTCCTGAGCGGTGTCTTTTCTCACTTTTCCTCTATCATGCACAGGCATCCTATGGCAAAAAAAACTTAAAAAAGAAAAAAATAGTACTATACATTAAAAAAATTATTTCCTTTATTTTATTTATCATTATAGTTATTTTCAATTTGACCAGAGTGAGACAGAGAGAGAGAGAGAGAGAAAGCAAGCCACCGGATCCAGGACTTGAACTGTGGTTAGCCAAGTGGGAATCCAGCACCCCTAACCACTACGCCACCTGTCAGCCCCAAATACTGCTATACATTAAAGCTACACTACACAAATTCTATCACACTCCTTTTCCCTTCAATCCTTTTTTTGGGGTTTTAAACTCATTTATTTCTTCCATTCCCTAAAATGATTATGCTATGGAGTTTTATTTTGAGAATTTACAATAGTTGCTTTTATTACAATCAATCAGAACACAGGAAAGGTAAGAAAATAAAAAGGCAAAGGGCTTGGAGAGTGCTAGAAGGAATATGGAGACAGTGGTTCTATGAAGGCAAAAGAAGTGGAGAGGTGTGAATTGAAGTCAGTGGAAGTAAGAGTAGGCAGGAGGACTGGAGGAAGGAGTAGGTGGCAGCAGCATGTAGAATCTACAGTAAAACCAGGCTTCCCATGGAATCTGTTGTCCTAGCAACCTGACACTGAAAGGTTAAAGGCTGCTGCTCCTTACAACTCTGGAAGAGTTGCCAAGACAACAGAATGCCTCCAAGATACATGGTGGCAGGCCATGCAAAATTGGGGGTATGCCAGAAATTCTCAGTTCAAGATAGGCTACCCTGGTTTCCTGTGCCACTGCACTACTTCCCACTTGCAACGCCCACAACTCTGATCAAAAAAAGTCTTACCCTGGCTGCTCCATTCCCTGTGGTACTCTTCTCAATTCTGTCACCTCCATTTGGGAAGAAGGTATTGAAATATAATAAGGCTATAGTGATACAGATAGAAATCCTGGAACTGGCCAAGGGACACTGGTGCGTAGGCACTCCAAGAACCCAAAAGAAGAGGTAGCTATTTAGTTAGAGGAAAGCTGGTTATAATACTTCTAATTTCCTACATTGCTTTACTTATTTTCTTGCAAATCTAGAAGAAAATTTTGTAATAAATAAATAAATCAAAGCTACATAATGCATAGATATTCTGAAAGGAAAGAATGCCTGATTCAAAAGAAATCTGTATTTCAATAGTAGTAGAAATGATAATGGTAGCTATTTATTCAAAACCAGGTGTGGGGCCATCTCCATGGCCTGGTGATTAAGGCAGCTAGACCCCGCATGGCAGATCACATGGTTTGAGTCTCAGACCCTGCAGCTTGAGAAACATACCAGGCAAGAGATGGAGGAGAAGAGATTACAGCATAAGCATTCCCCATGGAAACACTTTCTCTTCTACCTCTCTGATTTCTATCTCTGGTAAGTGCATGCACCCTCTAGCACAGGGGTCCCCAATTCCTGGACCATGAACCAGGCTGCATAGCAGGAGGTAAGCAACGAATGAGCAAATGAAGCTTCATCAGTATTTACAGCCACTCCCCATTACTCGTGTTACCACCTGAGCTCCACTTTCTGTCAAATCAGTGGAAGAATTCGATTCTCATAGGAACTCCCAGATTAGACTGTCTCGTTGCAGGAAAATAAGCGCAGGGCTCCACTGATTCTGCGTTATCATGAGTTATGTAATTATTTCATTATCTATTACAAGGTAATAATAATAGAAATAAAGCACACAATGAATGTAAAACACTTGAATCATCCTGAAACCACCCACCATCACACTACCCCTCTCTGCCCAGTCGTGTCCATGGAAAAACTGTCTTCTATAAAAACAGTCCCTGGTGCCAAAAGTTGGTGATAACTGCTCCAGCAAAAGGAAAACAAAAGCAAAACCAGGGGTACACTTGGCAGAGTAACAAGTGACTTAAAGGTCATTTCCTTTAATCTTCATAATAGTTCTTACAGATGGGTAAGTATAAGCTCCATCACAAGGCGCAGCTAAAACAGACCACTCACATCACAAATGGCAAGAGCTTATCGAGCTCTGGAAGGTAGAGCCAAACTCAGAATGGCTGTACCCACTATGCTGTACTGCCTCCAACCGAAAATGTGTCGAGTCAGGCTACAACCCACCTTTCCTACACCTAGACGGAATCAAAAATACCCAACTCCATGTGAGACTCTCTACCTCTTCACCCACACGTCCTCCTGCTATGCTGACCTTTCTACTGCTCACTGAAAAACAACAGCAAAAACGATAAAGCATGTTCCTACTCCAAGACCTTCACACCTGCTGGTCTTTTAGCAAAATGCTGGTCCTCACATCTTCACTCATCTTGATCCTTCTCACCACATAAATTTACAGTGCGACCATCCTCTGAGACTTTCCCTGAAAACCCTGACTAAAATAGCCCACAAGACTCTTTCTACTTTTTTCTTTAAAGTATTTACCACTACCTAAAGTCATACTGTTTAATTTCTGGGTCTGTTAATTGCCAGTCAGTGCTCCATAAGGACATGCCTCTCTTATCAGTTATAGCTCCAAGACTTTGAGTAACTCCTGACAACAGTAGATATTTAATTTTTTTGAATGAAAGAATAGATAAATGACAAATGATGTTGTTTGGGACCAGTAGTTGGTGTAATGGCTATGTCATCGGACTCCCATGTAGTTGACCACGGTTTGAGTCTTGGAACCGGTGGCTTAAACTTAAATGGGCGCGTGTGTACACATGCCCAAGATCCCGAGAGGAGAATGGAGAAGAAGGGATTGCGGCGTGGCCATCCCCCCTGAGGGGTGATTTCTTGCTTTCTATCTCTCTGTCTTTCTGGCGAGTGCACACGCCCTATAGCAAAAACCTCTCGAAAAACAAAACAAAACAAAACAAAAACCCAGAAATGATGTTGTTTGCCAAAGGAAGTTTAAAAATCTCTTGCTACTACCTTTAGAAACTTAATTACATTGATTAAATACAGTTGGATGATAACTTGCTGATTAGCATGTTATATGAATTGCATATGTTCATCTTTCAAAACTTTTACAAATGTTATATTTCTTTCTGCTTCCTCTTTTGAAAGATCACTAATAAGGTCAACATTATTTCTGGTACCCAAATGCTTTGCATAGTAAAAGATCTTTCTCTACTACTGCAAGCTGCTCCCCTAACCTGAGGCAGCCTTTTCCCTGTATCTGTCGGGCAGAAATAAAGTGGACATGAATGTTATAACTCTACATGCACGTTCCAAGTTGCTGATTGCTGGTGTATGGCTGGATGAGAAGGGGAGCATGGTGGAGCTAGCAGTCTATGAGATATAAAGAATGTATCTGCCAGTGGGACCAGCAGTTGGCATTATGACTATGTCACTGAACTCCCACATAGTCAACCACGGTTCGAGTCCTGGACTCTGTGGCTTAAACTCATGCCAGGTGCATGTGCGTGTGTGCCCAAGATACCAAGAGGAGAGTGGGATTGTGGCGTGGCCATCCCCTCTGGGGGTGATTTCTCGTTTTCTGTCTCTCTGTCTCTGTCTGCCTTTCTGGCAAGCGCAAGTGCCCTATAGCAAAAACCTCTCCAAAAAAAAAAAAAAAAAAAAAAAGAACATATCTGCCAATGATCCAAAAGATTAATGCTATCATTCATTTCCATTTGGGTTTAAAATACTTTTCTCTTAATTGCAACTGACAGCCATAGCTCTGAAAATAATTAACTTATCCATACATTAAATAAATATGTATTAAAGACTTACTATGTGCCAAGTTATATGTTAAGTTCTGGGGATACAAAAATGAAAAAGATAAAGCTCCTACTCTTATAAAGCCTATATTCTAGCAGGACAGAAAACTAATACAAAAATACTTCCAGGGCCTGCAGGTGGTATAGAGGTTAGGACTATCAGATCCCACACGGCCGGCTGCACAGCTTGAGTCCTGATCCCCGGGGCTTGAAAAACACACAGGGCACTTGTGCTTGCCTGTCCAAAATCCTCAGAGGAGAATGCAAGGGAAAGTACAGCAGTGTGGCCATCCCTCAGTTTCTCTCTTTCTCTCTCTCTCTCTCTCTCTCTCTCTCTCTCTTCTCTCTCTCTCTCTCTTTCATTCTAGTGAGCACATACAACCTATAGCAAAAACTAAAAAAAACAAAAAACAAAAAAAACAAAACCAAAAAAACACTTCCAGGCCAGGCATGACAGCATACATCTGTAGTCCCAGGTACTTGGGATGGGAGACAGGAAGTTCACACGTTCAAGGCCAGTCTGGGAATGTAGTGAAACCTGATCGCTACTACATAAGTAAGTAAATTAATTAATTAATAACCATCTACTGCAATTACTGGGAGCAAATGGTAGTACAGCAGAAAAGCAACTGGACCCACATGAGAAGGTTCCAGGCTCATGTACATACTTTCCACGGACATGCTGGGCCCATGTGTGTGCCCATAATCTGGCTGAGGCTGGGAGTAGATTATAGTATAAGGACCCTGTTAGAAGTATCTGTCTCTTTCTCTCTCTCTCTCTCATTAAATAAATAAACTTTTAAAAATTTGAGAGTGAATGTTCAAAAATAAAGAAAACTGCAATCGTTAAAAGTTGTGAGAATGGGACCAGCGGATGGTGTAATGGTTACGTCACTGGACTCCCACAGTCAACAGCAGTTCGAGTCCCAGACCTGGTAGCTTAAAACTCATGCTGAGTGTGTGTGCATGCATGCCCAAGATTCCCAGAGGAGACAGGTGGAGAAGGGGCTGTGGTGTGGCCATCCCCCAGGGGGTTGTTTTTGCACTTTCTATCTCTGAGTCTGTCTCTCTGGAGAGCACACATACCCAATAGCAAAAATCTTTCTCTAAAAAAATTAAAAGTTGTGATTCAGACTATAGATAAATAAGATGAAAGGAAAGAAAGAGAACAAATTTTGATTTGAGGGTAGGTGAAAAAACATCTGAAGGCATGGGGACCTTGAGTCAATAGGACAACAAGGGTGAGTTGTAACACCACACTTGCAAATACACACACACACGCATACACATGAGCATGTGAATGTGCATGAAACAAAGAAGCAGGGCCAGCTAGTAGCATGGTGGTCAGGGTGCTGGATTCCACATGTCCAATTACACAGTTTGAGTCTCAGACTTGGCTGCATGTTGGAAAACACGCCAAGCGCATGTGCAGGTGTGCCCAAAATCCTTAGAGAAGAATGGAGGAGAAGGGATTATAGAGAAGCCAGCCCCCCTCGGGGGGGGGGGGGGGGCTTTCTCACTTTTTTTCTCTTTCTCTCTAGCTAGTACACAGGCCCTATGGCAAAATTATAATTTTTTTTTTTTTTTAATTCACACAAAAAAGGAGAAAGGCATACAAAAAGAAGAATCCTACAGTTTGCAGGATCAGCAGTTGGTGTAATGGCTATGTTGCTGGACTTCCAGGTAGTCGACCGCGGTTCAAGTCTTGGAACCCGTGGCTTAAACTCACGCCGGGTGCATAAGATCCCGAGAGGAGAGTGGAGGAGAAGGGACTGCAGTATGGCCATTCCCCCGGGGGATGATTTTTCATTTTCTGTCTCTCTGACTCTGTCTTTCTGGCGAGTGCACACACCCTATAGCAAAAATCTCTCCAAAAAAAAAGGAAGAAGAAGAGGAAGAAAGATCCTACAGTTTAAAGACAAACTTTCACTGCCCTGCAGTTCTATGAAGGGCACAGCTAAAGGGAACCCTGAGGCACTGTCCCCTTCCAGCATTGTCCCAGGCCCAGCATGGTCCAAAAAGTCAGAGTGCCACCTTTGTAGCTCCATAGAACCCAAAGTTCATGCCCTATTACCACAAGCTAGGTGAGTTCAAAGCATACTGTTGGTGGCTTGTGTTTCTGTTTATCTCATTCATTTCTTCAGTGGAGATTTACTTAGTACTGGTCGTTGACTCATACTTCACTAATCCCTACTATGTGCCAGGCCCGTTGGAAGCACTTTTAATTTACCTAATAAGCTTAAGAAATAGGGTCTATTTTATCACCATTTTAGAGTGGAGGAACTTAAAGTTTAGAAGGGAAGTAATTTGCCAAAGGTCACACCGGAAATGATGAGGGGGCAGGAAATGATCTAGGCAATGAGGTATGGAAGCTCTTCCTCTTAACTATCACATTTGAATGCATTTCCTAGGGCTACTGTAACAAAGAATCACATATTTAGTGGCTTAAAGCAACAGCAATGTATTTTCTCACAGTTCTGGAGACCTGAAGGCTGAAATCAAGAAGTTGGCCAGTCATGCTTTCTCTGAAGGTTCTAGGGGGAAGTTTCCTTCCTTGCCTCTTCCAGCTTCCAGTTACTGTCTTTGCTTGTGGCTCAATTACTCCAGCCTCTGCCTCTCTTTAGACTGCCTTCTGCTCTGGAGCTGTGTCTTCTCCTTTTCTATCTTTTATAAGAATGTCTGTCATTGAATTTAGAGACCACCCGAACAACTCAAGATGATCTCTTTAACTTAATAACATCTGCAAAGACCCCTATTTCCAAATGCTTGATGGTCAGGAAAGTCATGAACATTTTTGCATAGAAAAACAGAAAAATACCACACGACTTTCCCAACAGCCTGACAGGTCACCTTTACAGATTCCAGGGGTTAGGGCATGAATATATCTTTTGGGGGATCACCAGTCAGCCCACTACAGTGCTTACATAGAGGGCAGAGGTTTCTGTTAATGGTTTAATAAAAGTTAGCTGTTACTATATACCAGACAATATGGTATCTGCTGGGACCACAAAAATGAGGGAAGCATAGCTCTGACCCACAATAAGCTCAGTGGGAGACAGACATATAAACAAGACATGTTAAAATAAAAGTATAAATAGGGCATGGGTGGGGAGCAAAAAAACAAGGAAATGTAAATTCTGTTTAGATGAGAGTCAAGTCAGAAAGGGGTCACCAGAAGAAGCACCTTGACTTCTCTTGAAAAGGTAAGAGGTGTTGCTGGGTAGAGGAGGCAGAGGACATTCTAAGGAGAGTCCGTAGCACAAACAAAGGCACAGAGATTTAAAACAGCCAGGACCACTGAGGGAGCTGTAAATAATTTAGTGTGGCTTGACATCACGGCTCAAGGGCGGGAGGTTAAGACTAATCCTGGAGAGGTGGCCTGGGACCAGATCAAAGAAGATGTCGTATTCCAAGCTGTGGGAAGCGAGTGCCAAGTTTTAAGTAAAATGTAACAATCAGATTTGAGTTTCTAAGGCCCAGGTAAGCTTCCATATGGCAGTGCAGACAGGAGAGAATGCGTGCCAGCCCTTGGAGAGAACTGCAGCACGCATGGATTGGGGGTTGACCAAAAAGATCCTAAGAAGATAGAACTAACACGGCTGTATTACTGAAGGGAAGGGGGGGTCTGTGTTGATTCCCAGGCTGGATGACCACCCTCTTCTCAGAATGATCTCTTGGATTCTATAATGCCTCTTTTTCTTTGTTCTTCTAACGCCCTTATTATCTCTCTAGTAATTCTGTGTTAGTTTCTTATCATTTCCACCTCATCTCTCAAATTGTGATGTACCCCAAAGCTCTGCTCCGACCCACTTCTCTCCTCACGCCATTTCACCCACCCTCACAGTTTCAACTGCCGTCTCTTTGCTGCAGAGGCGCACACCTGTGTGTCCAGCCCACACCACTCTTTACCTCCAGGCCCAAGGCCAGCTGCTTACTAGACATTGCTGCTTGTGTGACCCACGCATGTTCAAATTTCTACTCATTCTCACCAAATCTGTGATAAATCTAATTACTCGTCATTGTAATTTTTGGGACAAGTGCTGAAAGGGTCAACAGTGTTCAGCGCTGCAGGAGGTCAAGAACTGGGAAAGCCCATTGGATTTAGCACTTGGAGCAAGTGAGCAATATGGAAGTGAAAATGTAATTTGAGATCATTCCTTAAGGAGCTAAACTATGAGAAGAGGAAAGAGGGAGGGAGAATGGAAATCAAGGAAAGCTTTCATGTTTGCTTAATTTTTTTTTTTTTTTGAGATTTTTGTTATAGGATATGTGTGCTCGCCGGAAAGACAGAGACAAAGACAAAAAGTGAGAAATCATCCCCCAAGGGAGATGACCACAGCATAATCTCTTCACCTCCATTTTCTTCTCAGGATTTGGGGCATGCACGTACATGTGTCCAGTATGAGTTTTAAGTCTCCGAGTCCGGGATTTGAACCACAGTTGATTATATGGGAGTCCAGTGATGTAACCATTATGCCATAATGTTATGGTCCCTCATGTTTGCTTGTTAATACAAAAATGATTTGGGCATGTTTATATGAGATAATGATTTTTTTTTCAATGAAGGCGTGACTGATACTTTGGATAAAACCATTCTTATACAGTGATTGAATGTTCAATAAATAAACAAACAAACAAACAAACAAACAAACCATTCTTGACTCTGAGATACTAATGTATGTGTTGGAGGGCACTTAACATGACTGGACTCTAGTTCTGGGTGCCTGTAACACAAAAGCACACACGAGTGTGCACATACACACATACATACAGATAGACACTAATCATGATGACATCCAAAATATTCTCATACCTTTCCAAATGCCTATGAGTCTCTAAGAGGGAAGATGATAGTAGGGAAGAATAAGTGAATAATTAAGGGGGGGAATCTAATTTCACAAGTTGTTGGTGAGCCCAAGTCCTAGTGCTGAAGGACAGACACATGAGGAGACAGGAATAGGATGGGACAGTGTGGTTTGATGTGAACCAGGAGGAATGAGAGAAATCAGATCACACAGGCACGGGCTGAATTTCCAGGTGTCCCTCACTTCCTTAGAGGCACACTGTCTATTGACTCCCCCCAAAGCTGTTCTCGCCTCCTGCCCCTGTGAAACCTCCACAGGAGTGACTTGAAACTGCCACAAGGTTGGCCATGCGACGTTTGTCTGTGATCATGAAATCAGGGTGTCGGAGGACTTTTCCTAATCTAATGCCCTTCTATTCCTTTTTCCTTCATTGAGTACAGACATGATGCCTAGTGCTAGGATAGCTGCCTCCCGACTGTGACAAAAATGCCCAGGGAAACCCAGACGTTGGCCTTGACAGCAATGAGACACTCAAACACCTGCATCAGGCTCTGCCTCTGGCATCTTTGCTCTGATACATCAAGAACACCTATTGTTGGGACCAGCAGTTAGCGTAATGGCTATGTCGCTGGACTCCCATGTAGTCGACCGCAGTTCGCGTCGCGGACCCAGCGGCTTAAAACTCACGCCAGGCGCGTGTGCCCAAGATCCCAAGAGGAGAATGGAGGAGAAGGGATTGCAGCATGGCCATCCCCCCGGGGGGTGATTTCTCGCTTTCTGTCTCTCTGTCTGTCTCTGTCTGTCTGGCGAGTGCACATGCCCTATAGCAAAAACCTCTTCAAAAAAAAAAGAACACCTATTGTTTTAAGCCACTGTGAACACATCCATACCTAAATATCTTGGGCAACCTCTCTGACCTATGGTTTCCTCATCTGTAAGATGGAGACAAATACATGCATCATAAATTTAATGAAAACATTAAATGAGGTGACACACGTGAGGTTACTAGCACATATTAGGTGATTAGCCTAACAGCAACAAATGACTAATTAATGTTGATCTTTCTCATCATAATCTCATATTAATAACAACCTACGAAAAATAGATTTTCCCCTTGGTCCATGTAAAATAGAATGATAGCAATGAACTCTTTTTTGGCCTCAAAAAAAAAAAAAAAGCGGAATAAAAATAGCTTTTAACATTAATCTCCTGCATGCTGGACTTGTAAACTACAGAATCAAAATATAATTTTGAATAAAATGTAGATCTGAGTTGGTATTCTGGCCTAGTTAAGAGAGCCAGATGCATGTGTACATGCCCCAAACACTGATAGGATGGAGAAATGGAGGAGAACATTTTGCAGTGTAACCACACCCCACTGAAATGTATTTTTGCTCTCTCCTCCATCTCTGGAGGAGCTCTCTGGTGAGAGACGCATATCTCCTCTGTCTTATAAACAAACAAACAAAAATTTAACTCTAACATCTAAGAACAAGGCAAAAGACAGACTTACAGAAGTCTCAGAAAAGAGAGAAAATATATGACCAGCTGTGGCAGCCCAGTGGTGATGAAACCCTCTGCAATGCTGGGCCCGTGGGTTTATATCCTGGGGTCTCCCTGTAACACCCCAGGAGTACACATGTCTGTGATCTGGGCTGGCTGAGGCGAGGGGGCAGATCATGGTGTGGAGACCCTGTTGGGAGTGTCTCTTTCTCTATCTTTATCTCTTTCTCTTTCATTCTCTCTCTCACTGAAGAAGTAAATAAATGAACTGCAAAAATGGGAAGGGGAATAAAAATATGCTCTTGGTATAGATCATATCCAAGGAGTGTTTTAGTAATATCAGTATATAGTATATTAAAAATTGGCTAGTCACATTTAGTAAGTTAACGGTCTTCCAGGTATCTATAACATATTACTTCCTACCTAGTCCCTTTAATGTTTTCCTTATCTAATACTTCACCTTTTCTTATATATTTCTTATATATTAACATTTTCTTATATATTTCTTATATATTAACATTTCCAAATCTGTGAGTAACCCTGGATTCAAACACTGTTTTATTCTGCTATGCTTTTTTGAGCTATCTTCATCACATATGTCCTATGTGTATCAGTTTATTGAAATCATTGTATGTCTTTTGCTCTGAAAATCTTGGGACCAGCAGTTAGCGTAATGGCTATGTCGCTGGACTCCCACGTAGTCGACCGCGGTTCGAGTCCCGGACCCGGCGGTTTAAACTCACGCCGGGCGCGTGTGCGTGTGTGCCCAGGATCCCGAGAGGAGAATGGAGGAGAAGGGATTGTGGCGTGGCCATCCCCCCTGGGGGGTGATTTCCTGCTTTCTATCTCTCTGTCTCTCTCTGTCTGTCTGGCGAGCGCACGCGCCCTATAGCAAAAACCTCTCCAAAAAAAAGAAAAAAAAAAAAAATCTTGCAAGTTCTGCTCATGCCCAAACCAGCAATCACATCCTTACATAGGCAGAACTCCCTGAGCCACTGCCTCTCCATCAGGCCGAAAGTGAAGGATACTACCTCTCTTTTAATTCATAGGGAAAATTAGAATCCAGTTTCCTCAAACAATTTAGGGAAGGTCTGGTAGATGAAAATCTAAGACGATAAATACCGAGGATCAAGTACTGGGGGATACATTGCTTCATAAGTGCTACCTACTATGAACTACATTTCTGTCCCAATTTTACGGATGTATATTCTGAGGCACAGAGAGTTTGACGAGTACAGCCAGGATCACAGGGCTGAGAATGGGGAGAGCTCAGCCTATTGGCTCCTTGGCCCGCATTCTCTCCTTGTGGTGCCACCGCCTTCTCATACACACACCATCACTTTCCTGGAAGACACACAAGAAGTGATGGATCAGGTGTTACTTTCTAGCACCAAGCACCTTTATTTCTGTGAATGCCTAAGCAATTTCTGGGCTTTCAATTTTTACAAGGATTAAAATTGAACCTGGAGGGCCAGTCCCACAATCTAGTGGTTGGTGGAACGGGAATACCACATAGACAACCATGGCTCCAATCCCAACCGTGGAGGCTTGAAAGACTCGCTAGGCACAAAGGCATGTGTGCCCAAGATCCCAACTGAAGAGGGGACTAGAGAAGTGGTTGCAGTGTAACAATGCTCCAGGGGGTGCAGGGAGGGGGCACTCTCCTTTGTCTCTCTCTCTAGAGAGCACATGCACCCTCTGATGATTGAAAAAGAAAAAAGAAACTGTACCAGAACTTCAAGTGGCCAAATCCTAACTCTAATGTTAAAGAGAGCATGTGAGGACCAACAAGAAGCACATTCTACAGAAGCATGTGGGAAGCCCTGAAATCCAGACAGATTTGAGGGCTGCATCATTGTGAAGTTTTCAGTGTGGCAGAGAGAACTGCATATCCACCCTCTCCCAAAACATAGTTGAAGGAAATAGGAAATCTGTAGAGGAAAAACTGAACTCCACGCAGGGAATTCTATCCTGCTTTCTTGGGTTTTGTTTTGTTTTGTTATTAGTGTGTGGACTGGGCAAAAGCTGTAAAGTCAAGCATATATATCTGGATTCAGATTCCAGTCCCACTTTCGTTCTAGCTAAGACGTTGGCCAACATGCATAAACTCTCTCTGATTTGGCTTCCCCAGTGACAAAGAAGAAGTACTATCACGTCCCTCACAGAACTGCACAAGCATTAACATACTCATTAACACCACACCCGGCACAATGTTGGCATACTGTGTTAGCTTTTTCCCTTCTCACTTTTTCCACCTTTATCTCTTAGCTCTCTTCATCCAAGAAATTCTACAATATCACAGTTTACTCCTAATGTGTTCTTTCCCTGGGAATATCATATTGCAGATAACTAAAAGCAAGGTAACAAATAAAATGACACCAAAACTTTGGGAAGAAGCGTATGGTCAGGTTTGAGTAACATACAGCCATCTTGGTTTCAAGACCATGTTGGATGAGCAAGTGGACAGCAAGAGTCCATTCACCGTGTCACCAACTGCTGCCGGCACTGCTGCTCGGCAGGTGCATGGCCATACAGAATGAGGGACAAGGGAGAGAACATGGGCCCAAGAAGAGTAGAGGCCATCTTCCTAGCACCACTTAAATTCCAAAATGTGCCTCTCTGCACAAAGAATGGAACTGCTATTCAACACATCAATTCCCAACCAAGCATATTAGAAAGGAAAGAATCATAGTGGACAGACTCTATATTAAAGACTGTTTCTGCAGGGACCAACAGTTAGCGTAATGGCTATGTTGCTGGACTCCCATGTAGTCGACTGCGGTTCGCGTCCCAGACCCGGTGGCTTAAACTCATGCCGGGCACGTGTGCGTGCGTGCCCAAGATCCCGAGAGGAGAATGGAGGAGAAGGGATTGCGGCGTGGTCATCCCCCCTGGGGGTGATTTCTCACTTTCTGTCTCTCTGTCTCTCTCTGTCTTTTTGGCGAGTGCACGCACCCTATAGCAAAAACGTCTCCAAGAAAAAAAAAAAAAAAGACTATTTCTGTATATCTTTTAATGAGAAGTAAGACACAAGCATGATGCATGCTTTAGCTCATGCACTTTACTCTGATCAACCCATCTGTTTCCAAAACCTGACTGACCCTTTATTCAGCAATCTTTTCTCTCCCATTCTTGTAGCATTAAATATTTGATTTTGGGGACCAGCAGTTGGTGTAATGGCTATTTCGCTGGACTCCCAGGTAGTCCACTGTGGTTCAAGTCCTGGGCCGGGTGGCTTATACTCACACCGAGTGTATGTGCATGCATGTGAGCCCAAGATCCAGAGAGGAGTATGAAGGAGAAGGGATTGCAGTGTGGCCATCCCCCCTGAAGGGGGTGATTTCTCGCTTTCTATCTCTCTGTCTCTGTCTTTCTGGCGAGTGCATGCGCCCTATAGCAAAAACCTCTCAAAAAAAAAAAAAAAAAAAAAAAAAAAAAAAGAAAAGAAAAACAAAGACTAGATTTTGTATCTTCTTGACTGGCCCTGTTGTAACTTCCAACTTGTGATTTTCTTCATACCTCCTGCCCAAGCCGTTTTCATTGGCCCTCACACCAGTGGCAGAATGGTTGTCACCACCCCTGTCATTCCCCATCACTACTCCTTATTCTGTTCACCTAAAGTGTCTGTTTGCACAGTACTGTCCCAAAATTTTTCATACATTTTATCTTCAACATGTTGTAAGTGGGTAGGGCAGAAAACCAAATTTGTATTTGATAAGCTTAAAATGAGTATCATGTGGCTTAAATGAGTTGTTTGCTGAAATTTCCAAAGCTCTTAAGAACAGAGACTCACTCTCAGAACTTGTCATTCTTAGTCTAGTGTTCCAGTCACTGTTCGTAATCATATAATAGGAACTGCGGTCTTCAAAAAGGCCTTCAAAATAGGATTACTGGAATTTGAATCCCAGTCCCGTTGCTAATTGTGAGCTGTGATATCCTGGATTAGTTACTTAACCTCTCTGAGTTAAAATCTGAAACTCCAAGAAAGATTTCAGCCAATCAGTAGAGAAACCTCCTAGAAAGAAATGGAAAGACATCTAGCTGTAGTTCATTATTTGGATTCAGATGGGCATCTTAAATCCAGGATCTCAGGGAGAATAAAAGCAATTATAACAAGGCAAAATAAAATAGGCTCTTTATACTCAGGTGGGGAACTGCCAAGAAGCACCACATACATTTTTAAACATTCTCTGTTACTATTCTAAACAGTCTTCTGTTACAAGTGCCTAGCTGTCCTTTCCCAGTTACAGCCTTTCTTTAACTGAACATGTCCTTCTTGGTTTCCACACCACTAATGAGCCTCAGCTTCCCAGGTAGGGCACGACCAAGACTCCCACCCCACATCAAGCCCTTCACCAGATTTTCACCTGAGCTCCCTTCTTGGTGGGTCTCTAATTCAGTTTCTCTCGAATTGTCAGTGATATGTTTCAATTCCCATCATCTCCCATATCATGAAACCTCCTTTTGGTCGAACTGCTCCATACGACCTCCTTCTTAGCCTGCCAAGTACTGTGCTAGACACTGTGCAAGTGAAGCACTTGCTATGGATAAGACCATTTAGTCCTTAACAATGCTGTCGTGGGCACACTCTTATCCCAATTATACAGGCGAAGAAACCAAGGGAAGAGGAAGTGGGGGGTGACTAGTTCAGAGTCCCACATCTTGGCAGTGATGGCTGAAAGCCGCTCTGACTCTACAGTCTGAGCTTTTAACACCTCTTCTCTGCTACCTTCCATGTGTCTCTCTGCCGTAGTATAAAGTGCGTTTTCTCAGAGTATAAAGTGAGAAAGCAGAGCAGTAATTAATGCTCTTACTAACATGCACCAAAATTGAACAAATGCTATTTGATCAGACACTGAAGTGCTGAACTGTATCTCTGCTTTCATTAAAAATCTGGAGGTGGACAGTGCTGTGGTCGTAATTCAATGCTCTGAGAGGCTGGCCCACATGGGAAGGTTCTGGGTCTGCATGGAGACCTCCCTGAGTGCCCTGGCATGGACGTGCCCATGTTCTGGGGCTGGCTGATGTTGGGGGTGGACTGCAGCATGAACACCTTGTTGGGGTGCCACTCTCTCACAAGAAAGGGACAAACTTTTCTAAAAGAATCTTTATGATAGTGATGTCTTTCCTACACCAAAAATTCCTGGTCCAGGGACCAGCAGGTGGCCTGGTGGTTAAGGTACTGGACTCCCACATGGTCAACTGTAGTTTGAGTCCCAGCTTCCCAAAAGCTAGACACAGTGGTGCACACCTGTAGTCTCAGCTACTTGGGAGGCTGTGACAAAAGAATCGTGACATAGCAAGACTCTGTCTAAAAAAAGAAAACTTAAAAACACGGACTTGAACCCTGCAATGCAGTTTTCCACAAAAGCACCTAAAAATGGGTTTATTCTAAACAAACAACAATATACTAAGTTAAAATGAGGGGTGAGGGGGGAGTTACAGACCTCTTAGAAGAGGTAAGCAAAATGGACGGCCTAGTTAATCACACCCTAGATGGGAAGTCTTAAATGTAGCCATGCTACACGTCTTAGTTTTTTGGTGTTTTGCTTTGGTTTTGCATTAGCTCCACTTCCACATGTTTTGTCTTATTACCACATAGTTGATTCACCGTTGTCAAACTGTGTCCTCGTCCTAGGTTTGTAAAATATAGCCAAGGTACTTAAAAAAAAAAAAAAAAAAAAAAAAAAACTTCTATTTAAAAAAATAAAACTGGCCTTAGATTTTGAGATGTTTTATTTTGGACAAACTAGCCAAAGGCTTATTTCTCTGTGAGCTGGGGGACTCTTTATTTGCCTTCATGCAAATCCTTTAAGCCTGTGAACATTCCTCTGCTCAGTTCCAAGGAACAGTGACACTGCTGTCCCCTCAGTCCGTGTGGTTCCTGCCACGTCCACCTCTGCAGCCTCCATTCAGGCCTCTAATCCCTTCTGATCAGGCCTCCAGTGCCTCTCTTCCTAGGCCCTCCTCCCTTCTCTTCCTCCTTCTCTTTCCTCTTGCTGCTTACTTTTTACTCTTCCAGTAAAAGTCAGTTCGGTGATCGATGTTACTTTATAATATTGTGTACAAATTACTGCCTACCTCCTTTTTTATTGGAGTGAGGTAAAGATGGACGTTTTGGTTTGAGTAGCAATGGGAGGAGGAGTAAGGGGAAAGTGACCAGAGAGGTTCTCCTTTCAGTGATCTGGAAGAATCCACCTGATGGCTTCAATTCTCCCTCAGACTTTTAGCAGGCAGTAGCTGGTGGGCCCTCTAAGGAATTGTGCTTCATCTGGGCATACACCATTTCATGGCCTGTCATAGCTATGAAATGACATATTACATAGCCCTCTGTAATTAGATTCCAGTGTTGCTTCATTACGAAGTGTCAAATGGCCTCTCCCACAATGCAACCTAACAGAGGGAAATGTAAAAAGTAGGAAGGTATATGACACTTTAAGTAGTTTGTCAGTTCTGAGAGACCAGCGAATACGTGGCCTTTGGAACAAGCAGTCACTGCTAAATTCCAGGCCTCTGCTTACTACTTATGTCACTCTGGATATGTTATTTAACCTCGTTGTGTCTCAGTTTCCCCATTTGTAAGACAGAGTTTGAACAACATTACATAGCTCACTGGAGAGTTAAGAGTATTAAATAAGCCAATACAAGCAAAACACCAAGTGCCTAGCAGATGGTTAACATTCTCAAAGCATCTAGGATATAGCAGTGAACTAAAAAGCCTATTCTCTCCACAAGGTCTGCAGCTTACCCCATATTTTTATGCTGATACAGTGGATTTGTAAGAGGTACAGAGAAAAGCAACCAACCTTTCACACATAACTTTTTCTACTGGGGGAAATAACATAAGTTGCACAAAAGCCCACATGAGCAAAACAAAAAAACACATATCATTTTCACCAGTTGTGCTCTCCGTATCTAAGAGGTCCATCTATGCAGAGTTCACCAGCTGCAGGTCAAAAGTGGCATTTCCTTGCTGAAGTGTACTGTGTATTATAGTAAGGCCTTTGATGACTGTGTCTGTACTGAACATGTACAGATGTATTTTTCTCATCATTATTCCTTAAACCACACAGTATAGCCATTTATGTGGCATTTACATTGTATTTGGTATCATATGTAATCTAGAGATGATTTCAAGAAGGCGGGACAAGGCCCAACTTTGGCAGCACAGGCAGTAACGTGCTAATTTGCAGCGCCGAACACCACACAGGTCCAGATCCCAGGTGGGCCTGAAACATGTCCAGCACATGCACCCAAGATGCCGATTGGCTAGGGAGATAGGGCAAGGGGATTGCAGCATGATAAGACCCTGTCAAGGCCTCTCTCTGCCTTCCTTTACTGCACACATGTGTGTACTCCACATGTGAACAAATATGTTCTCACTCATGAAAGAAATAAAATGGACTTGTAAAAAGGTATATAGGACAATGTGCAGAGGTTATGTGCAAATGCTACAGCATTTTCTGTAAGGGTATCCACGGATTTTGGTTTCTCCCAGGGATGTTTGTGTGGGTGAGTGTGGGTGTGTATGAAGTCCTAAAACCTATCTCCCACAGATATCCTGGGATGACTGTATGTACTTATTTATGATTTTCAAATATGGCTCTTGTGTCTATCAGAATTATTTCAATGCAATATTGTGCCCTCAAAATACCACTGCTAAAATAAAACTGAATTTGCTAAGGACACCAATTTCTTTTTCTTTTTTTTTTTTTTTGAGAGGTTTTTGGTATGGGGCACGTGCACTCGCCAGACAGAAAGAGACAGACAGAGAGAGAGAGAGAGAGCAAGAAATCACCCCCAGGAAAAATGTTCATGCCACAATCCCTTCTCCTCCATTCTCCTCTCAGGATCTTGGGCACACATGCACACATGCCCAGCGTAAGTTTAAGCCACCAAGTCCGGGACTCGAACCGCGGTCAACTACATGGGAGTCCAGCGACATAGTCATTACGCCAATTGCTGGCCCCAAGGACACCGATTTCTTTAAAAAAAAAAAAAATAGAAAAGAAAGAAAAGAAAAAAGAAAAAAAATCTACTCAATGCAAAAAATTCAGTGAGACAACTGATCTACATTTTCCCACTTTACTTAAGTTTATCCCACTTCCCTTAGAATAGGCTATTTGTACCAGCATTTGTTTTCTAACAATGAGAGTGATATCTCATATGATACTGGAAGTTTCACCCTTTAATACCTTGTACTTGATCACTAGGCTAAATAAAAAGCTTAGAAACAGAAGGTAGTCATCTCTGCCTGCTGCCGATAGATGGCGATGGTGGTCATGCAAGATTATTTTGGTCTCTGAGGAGCTGCCATTCGGTAGTGGTTCTCCACTGGCTGAGTAGCGTGCTTGTTGTGTCTGTGCTAGGTTTTGAAGTGTTTACAGACATCATTAACCCCACAACACATCTTTTAAGTACAAAACTAAAGGCAATTTTGAAAGTGATGATGAGACGTGTAAGAGAGCATTGGGACAGTAGAGACTATTTTAAAAATTCAAAGTGATGAAAAATGATAAATGTTGCACTTGTGAAATGAATCATCCTAAGATACGAATGACCTCAAAGGACAACACATACGTGAGAAGTGCTATATTTAAGCAATGAACATTAATCAATAGAGCAAGGCAAAGTAACTGAAAAATGTAAAAACAAACATACCCAAAAACAAAACACATCTGTCCGCCGTTAAGAGAACAAGCACCAGTGTGCCATCATAGTCTGTTATATGCCAATGACTCTAAGATCAACACAGGAGAGGTTAGGATCTACGGGAGGCTTTAAAATAGTTTAAACCTAAACTGCACACTGGGATCACCAGGGGAGCTGTTGAGAATCGTAAAGTCCAGGCCAATAATGAGGATCTCTGGGACTGGGACCCAGGCACCGATAATTCTGAAAGCTTTTCAAGTGATTCTAATGTGCAACCCAAGTAGAAACTACTGCCTTCAAATCTAAGCATGGGGAAAACTCAGCTGCTACTGGTTCCACGGATTAAAACTTATTTGACTGTGTAGAACGCAGTGTGTGATGTGTGTGGATACCTTAGCAGGAATCACTTCTCTATGACATTCGTATCTTCGAGAAGAGAAATTACTTGCCTCGAGAGATTCTTCCTTTCATATTCTTGAAACCAGTTTTTGGGGAAAAGGTATATTACTGAGGGAAATATAGAGTATGCCTCATTTTAAAGTTGGGAAGGAGCTATTCACACACCTATTTGAAGAAAAGGTATTGCAGAAACACAAGCTTCAACATCTCTTAGGCATTTCAGTGAGTCCATTGACAAACAAATAAACACATAAACCTGTGCAAAACTATTGGAGCTCCCTGAGTCTAGCATATCTCCCGTGGGCTCATTTCCAAAGATTAGACTAATTCCTGTTCACTCACTCAGTGCACTCTGATTCCCTTCCATCCGTATTAACCACGTTTCGCATTATAACGAATGCATTTTTCAGTCCTCAATACAACCCCCCCGCCAGGTTCTTCTCAATGCAACCCCCTTTTACCTTATCTGCCATGATCATGGAGGAGCCCCCGTGGATGCCCAGGATAGGGGTGAGAGTCTGGGCTGAAATGAAATCGAGAATTTGGGCAATGGCTTCCTGGTCTGTGTCATCAGCGAACACCACCCCCTGGATCTTCCGGTCAGACATGAGATCGCAGATGCGGGTGATAATGCTCTTTGGGTCGGTCTCATTCATGGCTACCAGCTCCACACGGGGAATCACAGAGAGATGGTGGAAGTCATCTTTCTCGTGGGCATCCTTGATGGCCACCTCGTCTGAAGTGCCCACGAGGATGACGGCGATGCCGATGCTGGGGGGGCTCTTCTGAGAACGAGCTCTGCTGCCTGACACGGCCAGGACAGCCAACACCAACCAGAATTTGGGAGAACAGCACTCTGTTCTGGGCTTCATCTTCAACTCGGCGACGCCCTGAGGACACAAAGAGGGAGAATGGTTAAAATATGACCCTCGCTACAGATAACCAGTCTTTGGGGGATGTTCACGCCGCAATCCCTTCTCCTCCATTCTCCTCTCGGGATCTTGGGCACGCACGCACACACGCCCGGCGTGAGTTTTAAGCCACCAGGTCCGGGACACGAACTGCGGTCGACTACATGGGAGTCCAGCGACATAGCCATTACGCTAACTGCTGGTTCCCCAGATAACCAGTCTTTGAAGAGGCTGGATACTGCAAGTCAAGGTCCACATCTCCTCTCACTGGTTATCAGACCCACTTCTATCTTCTAGCCTAGTCACTTTCTCTAATGTTTGCTCAGCAGAATGAAAGAAAAAGAAACTTTCAAAAAACCTCAAAATTCCTTTAGCAGGGCCAGCAGGTGGTGTGGTGGCTGGGACACTGGACTGTCACATGGCCAACCACAATTTGAGCCTCGTGGGTAAAAATCATGCCAGGCACATGTGTGTGTGTGTGTGTGTGTGTGTGTGTGTGTGAGTGTGTGTGTGTATGCCCAAAATCCCAGAAGGAGAATGGAGGAGAAGGGATTTGATGTGGCCATCACCTCCCACCCCCAAGGGGGTGATTTCTTATTCTCCCTTTCTCTCTTTGGCTATCTCCAGCGAGTGCAAGCCCCTAGAACCTAAAAATAAATAAATAAATAAATAAAAATAAAAAACTCTTTAGCAAGACAATAAAGGATGGCTATTGCTATAGCCACGCAGCTAACAAACAGAGGCGAACAAGTAAAAGAGGAACCAGGTAGCTCACAAGCAGGAGTCTTCAGAAGTAGGGGATCTTGCTGCTGCTGCCTTACCCCTGGCACTCTGTTACAACCCATCCTTGAGCTGCTCTTGGCCAAGGGGACAGCAGGGACCAGGCAAAGCGAGCAGCACAATGGTCTTAACAGAGGCCACAACAAAGCATGGCCTGGATAAGCTGGATACAGGGAGCCACAGATACATAAGCCCCATTCTTGCCATCTTTTCCTCATGTTTGCCTCGAAGAGCGTGACAGTCAGAAAATTCTTTGGTAATCTTTTTATTATCAGGCTCTTATTATTAAGTCACAAGAACAACCAATACAAAGGCAGCACTTCCTTTTTTTTTTTTTTTTTTTAGGTTTTTGCCAAAGGGCATGTACGCTTGCCAGAGGGAGACAGAGAGACAGAGAGAAGGAAAGTGAGAAATCACCCCCAGGGGGATTGGCCATGTCGCAATCCCTTCTCCTCCATTCTCTCGGTATTTTGGATATGCTTGTACACACGCCTGGTATGATTCTCAAGGCACTGGGTCAGCACTTGAACCATGGTCTCCTGCTTATTTGAAAAAAAAAAATGTTAGATATTAGGGACCTAAACACTGAGAATTTAGCTAGCAAAAAGAAAAAAATAATAATGAAAGCGTTGAATCAGGACAGGTCAAGGAAGTCTTCAGGTTCGGGAGATTGACTGCAAAGGGCATTAATGATTTGGGAGTGAGATTCTGGGGACATTTTGTGGCTGAAGAAGCACAAAATCCAATCCAGGTCTTGGCAGAAAATATTCTGGAACTCTGGCTGTTGTAGTCATCCTTCAACACTGCCAAGAAGGAGACCTATATCGATTGCCTTGTCTCTCTCTTGAGAAGAAGACGAGTAGCTCAGTGGTTCATGCCTGAGCAGTTTACTCCCGACAGCTGTCTGGTCTCAGTGTCTCAGTGGAAACAGGGAATGACTACACAGACCCTGGAAACCCATGCTAATGGGCTGTACCCAATCTAACAGGCAACCCAAGATCTGAATTCCTCCTCCCAGAGCTTAAAGAGAAGCAATACCATATAGACAGTTGAGCAGCACTGAATATTCAGAGGAAGACAGATGGGTTTAGCACCTCAAAAAGCTGTGGACAAAAAAAAAAAAAAAAAAAAAAAAAAAAAAAAAAAAAAAAAAAAAAATCTGTTCAATTCCAAGCACTGGATTTCAAGGACAACCGAAAGATTTAAAATTTGGCAAAACTAGCGGCTAACTTCATTCCAACGGGATTCTAATCCTACAGTTATAAGTCACTAAATTAAATTCCTTCACATTTAAAAGTGGTCCATTCTGCCATGACAGTTTATTAACTTTAATGCACTCTACACTCTACCACTTTGATGTTTTATTTGCTCTCTTTCAAATATCTCTTCTGTTCGTTCCTCTATTTCTTCTCACACAATATATTATACTTTGTTATGCAATGGCTAGTGGTGACACTCAAAGAATCGAATCTGGTTTTACCGAGCATCTCTTTTATGCTTCAGATAGAGCAAAGCACTTTACAAAGCAATACATTATGGGAGATACCGGTAACAGAGGGACTATGAGACAGACAAAGAGGCTGCTTTGAATACAGACTCAATGTTGAACATTAAGAGGGGGTTAGTTGGAAGAAAGCATGTAGACTAAGATAAGCAAAGTAGTTTTGCTGCCTTCCTCAGACACACCACAGTTAGTCTTGACATGCCTGCTCTATGAGCTTGAATCCCCTCCTCTCCTCTAGGCTTCACCCCTCCTCAGGAGAATGGAGCATTGCTTCCCTTAGGCTCTTACTATACCCGGTATGTGTCTATCTAACTAGATTATTATTATATGATTATGTGTATGCCTTTTTTAACTAGCTGACAATCTTCCTGTCATCAGGGACCTTTCCGGTTCGGTAAGCACTTACTAAACACCTACTACCTAGCAGATATTGCTTTGGAGGCTGAGAATGCAACAGACACAGGCTCTACCCTCCAGGCAGAAGATGCAGACAGATAAGGAGAAGCTTGTCTTGGGCTGGCTCAGTGGTGTAATAGTTAAGGGAGCTGCATCCTATGTGGTTTGTATCCTGGTCCTAGAGGCTTAAAAAAATGCTGGGCGCATGGGGATGTGTGCCCAAAATCCTGACAGGAAGGAGGAATGGAAGAAAAGGATTGCAACCTAACTATGCCTCCCTGGTGAATGCTCATTCTTTCTCTCTCTCTTTCTCTCTCTCCTCTCTCTGGCGAGTGCACATGCCCTTTGGCAAGAAAAGAAGTTTAAATTAATAAATAAATATCTTGTCTCATTTCTATTTATGTTCTTGAGATCTAACAGTACCTCATATACAGTAGGGAAAAAACCTAATAAATGGTAGCCAATATTGAATTTCTACCATTAGGTTGAATCACATAAGATTGCTGGGTTTTGACCACTTTTTACCTATGATCATTTAACTTACTGTGCAACAAACGCTATTACTGCCAGGTTTGGTTTGCATTTTTTTTTTAAGCTTTTTTTTTGCTATAGGGCCTATGCAGTTGCCAGAGAAAGACAAAGATGGTGAGACGGAAAGTGAGAAATCACATCCCTCCATTCTCCACCTGGGATTTGGGGCACACACACACATAATATGTGATTTCAAGCCACCAGGTCTGGGACTCAAACTGCAGTTGGACTTGTGGGAGTCTGGCACCTTAGGCACCATACCACCTATTAGCCCCATTATCAGGTATTTTAGATGCCATATGAAATCCTTGTAAAATCATTAGAAGTCCTGATTTTTTTTCTTGTATTATAAAATAATATTTTGAGAGGTTATGCACGCAACCAAGATCTCACAGCTGATGAGGGATGGCACTGATTTTCAAACTCGAGTTTTTCTGGCTCTACGGCCCTTGTTGTGGGTCCTTTGGGTGTAATACAATGGACAAAGAATGCATGGATAAATGAACTAAGTCACCAACCCAAATCAACCAAGGTTTTAATACCATTCCACATTAACAAAGTGCCTGGGGATGGCCAAGTCACCTCATCACGGTCTTTACTTTGTCATTGGGGAAATCAGGATAATACATCTAACCTACATACCTGAAAGGTTTCTGTGAGGATCAAAGTGATAATATGTATATGGAAGTGCTTTGAAGACTATAAAATACTCTACAGATGCAAAGGATGTTACATTTAAGCTTCTGTAAAAGCTGTCCAAGAAGCCTAGCTATTTATGAAAGCACAGAGTGAATGTGTGGGAGGTAGGGGTGAGAGAAAGACAGTCAGAGGCTGAGATGAATGCTAAGAGGAACCTCATGGGGGCAAGAGATATTGGTTCCCTGAGTGATATAACTCCCCGAAAAGATGTCACATAGTGGCCTCAGGGAAGCAGCAGACTCCACTGACAGTTTTCTAGTCATGTAGCAGAATTCAAGAGGCATTCAGGACAGGGCCAGTGTTGGGGAACAGTGGATCTCAGCACACCCACATCATGCTATGAATTCAGGCCCCAGGGTACACACACAGACCCAACAACAAAGCAGCGGGAGAAAGGGTCAGCTGAGCACATATTTGGCCTTCAGCCTCCTTGATGTTTCGGGTGGATGGTCCCTAGATCTATAACCAGAAGGCCACAGCAACCCATCTTCATGCCTATTACTGGGCAAGGTAACTACAGCAGGACACGGTCTACACTTTGCTCATGACAGACTCTATGAAAAGGCACAACTCTGTGAGAAGCAGGACAACCCAAAGAGGGAGAATAAAAGGTGATTTAACAGATAATTAAGTCATGTTTTCTAAGCACTGTCCTTTAATGCAGTCAGGACACTGTTTAGAGTGGCCCAATTAAGGTGACTGTGACTGGAATATGATTTGAAGTGAGTAAAACTAGGACTAACAGTGCCAGATCATGTATCAGGCCCAGTTTCCCAAGCTACCCATAACGACAGAAAGCTGAGATCCACAGGCCTTCAAATTTGTCACATTCGAGAGTGTAGAGAAACAAGGAGTCTCACATAGTCGAGTGAAGTCTAAATGAATATAACTTCTTAGAGGTCATTGAGGAAATAGTTATCAAAATTTCAATATCGAGACAAAGTAAAATTAAAAGGTGGAAACATTAGATGTTATATACTGCCACTGAGAAAACACAACAATCAAGAATATACATGAACTTAAAAATATAGGATTGATATGTCTAAGATAACACCTAAAATTCCCACAGAGAAAAGAGAAATAAATTCAACAGACAAAAGATCTTATTAACTAACATAATAGAAGTAAACAAACAAATCAATAAATAAATAAAACAATTTATGAGGCATAAGCTTGAGCTAGTTCAGATATCTAGAAATACATATAAGATAGAATACACGTTCTTTTTAAGCATATGAAAAAATTAAATCTATAACAATGCATCAATAATTCTAAAGAACCAATATGAAACAATTGTTATTTTTCTATAATGTGATTAAATTCTAAATCAATTTTTTAAAGGATAGCTTAAAAAAACACATATCTAAAAACTTAACAACAAAAACACTAAGTGTCCAAATTTCTAGAGTGCAAGTAAAGCAATTGAGATAGAAAATTCCACTTTTAAATACATTTATAAGACAATGAGGACACAAAATGTTATTAACTATAACTAAATTTTCACTAATTGAGTTGAACATGTAACAGAGTCAATCCTCAGAAGGAAAGAAATAATTAAACTATGAATAAATGCAAGACAAAGAAAAGAAAAAAAACAAAACTGATCTTTTTAAAAGGCAAAGATAAAATTCTAACAAGACCAATTCATGAGAACACAGACAAAAACAAATAAACTTTATAATTAAAGAGAAAATAACATATATAATGGAAAAAATTTTTAAGGTTTTTGCCATAGGGTGTGTGCACTCACTGGAGAGAAACAGAAAGAAAGAGAGAGGGAAAGTGAGAAATCACCCCCCCAGGGGGATGGCCACACTGTAATCCCTTCTCTTTAGTCATCTTTCAGGACTTTGGGCATGCACACACACATGCCTGGAGTGATTTTCAAGGTGTGAGGTCCAGTACTCTAACCACAGTCAGCCCTGTGGAAGCCCAGGGCCTTAACCATCACACCATCTTCTGGCTCCAACATTTTTAAATAATAATAAAAAAAATTATGAAAACTAGTTGCTTTTAAATTAAGATATAATAGCTAATAAAAATAGCAAATAGGGAAGGAGACTCAAAAGAAGGCAGAAAATTCAAATATAACATTAGAGTAAAATGGTTGGGGTCAGCATGGGGTGTGGTGGTTAAGGTGCTAGATTCCCATGTGGCTGACAGCAATGAGGGTCCTGACCAGGCAGCTTGAAAATCACGGGGGGCATGCCCAAAATCCCAAAAAGAGAATGGAGGAGAAGGGTTTGATGCATGGCCATCCCTATCTGGGCAGTGATTTCTCACTTTCTAATCTCACTGTCTTTCACCCTTTGGCTAAAGCCAGAAAAAAAAAAAAAAATACAATGATTATCAAATTTCCTAATCCTAGTACACCGAAACCACCACTCCACTTACTGCCACCCTTCCCAACCAACCACTCCACCACTTCACCCACCCTATTCAAAATCAAAGAAATTAAAACAGGTATAGATAGTTTTATAGATTAAGTAAACCAAACTTTTAAGGAAGAATAAAGCCTTGCTCAAATGAGTTTAACAAAACAGAAAGAGAAGAAAAGCTTGAATCTAAATCTAGATAAGCATATTACAAGAAAAGATTATTACTGATCTTCTTAACTTAGAAACATAAAGATAAAAAAATGCTAAACGAAATATTAACTAATCAAAACACACAATATATTTTTAAAATAACAATAATCAGCATGATCAAGTGTGGTGTAGAACAAAAATGCAAGGATGACTTAATTTCAAAATATGTATCAAAAATTCACCACATTAAAGGACTAATTTATGATAAAAATGTTAAAATGTGTTTAAACCAATAACAAAAAACTTTTTGGCACTAGAAATGAAAGGGACCATCAGTTTACCTGGTAAGGGTACACACCAAAAACTTTTGATCCCATTCCATTTGACATTGAGGAAAAAGTATACTTAATGCTATTAGCGCTACAGGAAATTCTAATAAATAAAATAAGTCAAGAAAACAAAAGTTTTAAGGATAGGAAGGAAAGAAATAAATGGCATTATGTGAAGACCATATTGTTATCTACATAGAAAACTAAACAGAACTTTTAAATTATTCAAATTAATAGGAGTACAACAAGGCTGCTAGATAAATGATCCACTTAGATCCTTCATTTTAACTGGTCAGGAAATACAAGGGTTCATAATAGGAAAAATAAGTAAAATACTGGATCATTGGGAAAATCATGATGCATTTTTGCATAGAAAAATACATCATCACATTCACGATGACCTTATATTAAGGACAAAGGAAGGTCTCCCCAGAGAAAATCTGAAAATTCTATTAAAAAATAGGAAGAAGATCCAAACAATAAAACCATATACCTTGTTCATGCATGTGACAGCATAATATTGTAAGGAGCTCTATTTTCTCCTTAATTAATCTATAATTCCTAGGCAATTTCTATCAAAATAATTATGGGATTTTAAAGGAATTTTATAAAATTATTCTAAAATTATGTGGAATTATGAATGTACATCAAAACCTGAACATGTCCTTATCTGAACCAATAATGACGGTGTGCCATGAGCTGAGAAGTATGATTAAAAATCTGCAGAACAGATCCAAAATAATTTGTTAATTAACTTTTTTTTTTAAAGTTCCAAGTCAATTTTGGGTTTTAAGCTACACTTTCTAAATTCAAATTTATGAGAGTAGGGTAAATGTCTAATCAAAGAGGTGCTCTTGAGTCAGAATGCTTAAATTAGACAATAAGTATGTTCACCAACTATCTGGAGCGGGAAAAAAAGATTGCAAATATCAAACATCCACCATCTAAAGGCATTATGAACCAATATGTATTTCTATAAATGAAATACAATGGCATCTGTATGTATATAGATATTCAGAGCATTTAGAAACTTAATTTCAGTGCTTTAAATGTATTTAAGTTTTTTTTTTTTTTACCATACTAAATATTATCTAAATCTGTACAAATGACACAGAAAAGACACCCACCTTTGATTTCAGTGGACTTAGAACCTAATGCTTCTCTCTGAATCCTGATATTCTCTACCTTCTCACACTGCTACCATCATCCATAACTATTTCTGAGCTTTTTAGCTCCTTTGTCTTGTTATTTCTTCTGAAAGGAAAATGATAAGAAATTCAGATAGTCTAGGGAGTATGGGAAGGGCTAAGACTGCCCCTATGGAACCAGTGGAAAAAGAAATGTTGACCTGGACATGCTATGAAGATGCTGAATTCATTTTTACTTTAGTGACCTAAATAGGAATAAATGGGGCTCCTTGGTCCTAATGAAGTATGTACTTACCTATGCACACCTGTGGGAAGCTACTGAGGTTTGAATGTGTCCCAAAAAGCTAATGTGTTGGAACTTGGTTGTATGCAGAATCTTCAAAAAGTTCTTGGAAAATGCACACTGTAAATAAAATATGTGTGGATTTGAAATCTTTTGTTCCAAAATAAATTTGTACTTTAATTCCATTTTTCCACAAACTTTTTGAAGTATCTTTGTATTGTGAAGGCATTAAAAGGAAACTGAATGTAAATATGGAGTGGAGAGGTGGGAAGTGATTAGGCATCAAGGTGGGGCCCTCATGATTGAGTCCCGGTGAGTTTATAAGGACAGGGTATGAGAAAGAGACACATGGACACAGACACTCATGTTGCTTTTCTGCTCTGTCTTGCCATGAGATCCATCAGCAAGAAGACTCTTACCAGATATGGTCCCTGAACCTTGGCCCTCCAAACCATGAGCTGATTAAAACTCTAATAAATTACCCAGTTTGGGATATTTTCTGTTATTAGCAACAGAATGGACTAGAACAGAAGCCAACACCAAGTCCCTTTCAAATAACACAACAAAGTTAGAGAAGTGCAGGATAGATAAAGAGAGGGGAAGATACAGGCAAAAACTGCCCCAATTCTTGACTTAGCAGGTGAACCATCCAGTCTTCCTACATACTGCAGGTAAGGGTGCTCTTTCTAAGACCACCAGCTCCCTTAGACCCTAGGCAAAGATGGTCTCATCACTGCCAAGCGTAAAGGCAGTATTAAATTCCTTGGCTGAGATATTTCTGCTAAGTCTTTCCAAGGACATCTAATGAATAAAAACCTTCCTGTTCTTGTTCTGTCCAGCCAGACCTACCCCCTGAGCCCCTTCCTTATTCTACAATATTTCCAGTGGCTTGTCTATCTAAACTGTTCTTTCCTGCTGCATGCACAAAGCACAAGTATTACTTCTACTGTCACCCAAGTTCTTGATACAAGGGCTGTACTGCTAACTAATAAAGGATTATAAATCACTTTACACGTGTGCACTTTAATGGAAATTTGTAATACAAACGTAGATGATTATCTAGCAACCTCTTACAGTTTTTTTTCCCTTTAATATTCTGCAAGAGCAGACACCAAAATTGTTCAAAGTTTCTCTTCTAACATCTGCACACGGTTCTTAATTATAATTAATTTATATGCCTCCGAGGACAGTGTGGGCAGCACTGCTGAAATCCAAACCTTTTGAAACCTGATTCTGATTATTACCATTTGGCAGCAGATTAGGGCAATTGTGTGTATTGGTTTAACAGCAAAATAGCATTTTCAAGTGTTAATAAAAATTATTGACTTGTCACCGACTATTAAGGGGGGATGGACAGTCAAAGTAGGTGGGGTGATACAAAAAGAAGAACAGGAGCAGGGAAGTAGGAAAATCTCAAATGGGATGAAAGTCAAAGGCAGACTTCAGAAGGAAAAAAATTCAAGGATGAGAGCTAGACAATCAAACCCAATTAGCACCTACCCAGAAAATATGGAGTTCTGAATTACAAACAGCCTGTGCTAAAATAGATTTAAAATGTAAGTGTTGAAAAAGGCTATTCCCATGCCCCCCCACCTGACTCTCACACACACAAATCATCTGGATACACTGGGCACATTCCAAGCCACTGCGACCCTCAAAAAGGCTTCTTCTGCAAACTCCAATTCCAAACAACAGTAACCATTGTGCTAGGTTGCGGTGGAGACAGCAAAGTCTTAGCCTCAATGGACATGTGCCTTACATTAACTTCCAACTTGCTGTGTGTTTCTTGACCTCACTGACCCTTAGCTCCCTTATCTATAAAACTGCGCAAAAACTGCCTTTACGAAATTATTATGAAGGCTCACTCATCTGATAAATGATTGCTGAACATTGTCTATGTGCTAAGAGCTAGGATATGACACTGGGTAGAATCCAACTGACAAGGGGCCTTTCGTTCAGCAGCCAAGACAGACAAATTAACAGGAAATTAGAGTCCCATGAAAAGAGCTGTAAGAGACTATTCCCAATATGCCATAGGAAGCCACTTACTCCTACCTGAGAGCCAGGAGAGTAACAAGCTAACTACTAACAGATGAGAAATGAAAGCGGGCGATTGAAATTATAAAAATCACAAAATATTATTTAGAAGGGCCTCTGATACAGTGAAGAAAGCAAGCTCTTGAAGTTAAAAGAACTAGAATGAAAACTTGGCTTTGACACTTACTTATCTAGGGGAGAGGGAGAGGGTAACTTAAATTGCCTAGACCTCATTTCCCTCCTTATAAAATGGGGATTATTATCCTCACCTTGCAGAGTTGTTGTGAATATTAAACAATTTACTTAAAAGCATCTAGCAAATAGCAGGTACCTGATATTTATTCATTGACTGTGAGTATGCTCTGTTCAGAGGCAGATAAGCAGCTTTCTTTGACTCAAATTACTTAGAAGGGAGACAGAGTCCTTCCCTCTCACCTCCCTCGCTAGCTGGAGCATGATGTCTACTGACCTCAGAAATAGGTTGTCCTAAAAAGTCTGTAAGTAATAACCTGATATCAAATATAAACAATATTTAAGCTAGATTTCAAAGCCCAGGGCCACCTAACACCTAGTCCCTTCCTCCTCAGATGGGCCACAAAATGTCACCAAATATTTTTTTTGAGACAGATTTTTGTTATAGGGCACGTGTGCTCGCCAGACAGACAGACAGAGACAGAAAGACAGAAAGCGAGAAGTCACCCCCCAGGGGGGGTGGCCACACTGCAATCCCTTCTCCTCCATTCTCCTCTTGGGATCTTGGGCACACACGCATATGCGTCCGGTGTGAGTTTAAGCCACTGGGTCCAGGACTCGAACCGTGGTTGACTACATAGGAGTTCAACAACATAGCCATTACACCAACTGCTGGTCCCAAAATGTCACCAAATTTTACAAAGTAATATGAGAGCCTCAACTTTATCAAAAGAGCCATCTGTTATATTTGGAATCACTAATATCATGGGAAAGGGGTATAGGGAAACAGGGAAGGCAGGCCCCAACTTACTACCTTTGCTAGTAAAATGGCCTTTCTTGCAAGCCCTAATGAAGAGAGACGGAGACTGTCTGTCTTCCTTACGTGGTTTTAGAACTTAGCAAAGTACCTGACATACAATAGGTGCTCAATAATCACTTGTTGAAGGCATTAATGAATGACCAATACCAGTAATGAGTTTCCACTCCAACTCCACCAATACATAAATGGAGGCTCTTTTCTAAGCCCTTTATTCTTCGAGGTGATGACATACGGGGAAGTATCACAAATGCCAATGCCACTTCCCACTTCTGGATGTTGTGTAGGAATCATTCCTAGGTCAGTGCTGATAGCTGGTAATTGCCTGCTATTGCCTGTGTCTAGGTGTCTATGTGCGAGTGTACATACATGCGTAAGCCAATGCCGGTATGAATGGTGTATGTGTGCATCAGTTAGCCTTCTTTCCCTTGGTCTTTGAGCTCTAAGATGGTTCTGCTGATGGAACATGGGGCACAAATATGACTCAGCCTTCGCTTCAGAGCTCAGGTTGAAAACAAGCCTCTGACTATACCACAAAGAGAGCACTGCAGCCGGGCCAGAATCAATATGGAACAAAAGCTGCACCGTCTGAGCTGGCTGGTTATCAGACCCACTGTAGGTACAATCACACATTCCCTAAAATAAAATGCCGTCATTATGATTGCCACCAACACACATATTTGTTAATCACACAACCGATCATAGCTGATTCCCAGCTCATTAAATCCTCCGATCTCACATGTGGAATCGGGTACCTACTCAGAGCATGAATCATGATTTGAAACTTAAATTCCTAGTTTTACTTGCTCTTCCTCTTCTCTCCCTCCTTCCTACCAAACTGCTGACTGAGCAGAACAGTGTAGAAGACACACAGAACTTAGGATCAGGACATTTTAGGGCTCGTTACAATTCTGCCACTCTCAAGCCTGTTGTCAGTGTTTCCTTATCTGTGAAATAAGAACGATGGATCAGTTTTCAAAGTCTCTTCTAGCTTTAAAATTCTGTGAATTTCTGCCCTTCATTCACTACTCAAGATCTCTCTGCTGAGGACCCGCAGGTGGCATAATGGTTATGTTGCTGGTCTCCCACGTAGTCGACCGTGGTTTGAGTCCTGAACCCAGAGGCTTAACAAAGCTCACACTGGGTGCATGTGTGTGTGTGCCCAAAATCCCAAGAGGAGAATGGAGGAGAAGGAATTGCAGCATGGCCGTGCCCCTGAAGGTGATTTCTTGCTTGCTGTCTCTGTCTGTCTCTGTGTTTCTCTGGCAAACACACGTGTCCTATAGCAAATATCTCTCTTGGAAAAAAAAATGTATATACACACACACACACACACATATCTATATATATATGCTCCAAGCCCTGGGATGCAGACCTATTTGCAGTATCTTAGTAAACCTTCTAGTCTCCTTGGCTTCCATGCGGGTTTGACCAATAGAGAGTAAAAGCAAGAGAGGAGAGGAGGCATGGTCAAGTCTGGGCTACTGACTCCCCTGGCTTCCTACTCTGGTTCTCCTGGGCTGGCTGTATCGCTTGACAGAAGGTTACCTTTATTAAGTAACCTTTGCCATCTACCTCTCTGCCCAGGTCCTCTCTAGATTCCAGAAATCGCTCCTACTTCCTTGCTTCAGGACTCCAGGTGGGATAACTACATCACGTTGCTACTAACTCTAGGACACTGCTCCACTTTGACGGTTTCTGTGTACTGTCCATACCTGGGTAAATAGCCCTTTTCTTCACCTCTCTTCAAATGAAAGAATTTAGTGTGCTCTCTGATTCCTAAAATTACACAACTTCCTCCTGTGTTCCACAATAATGCATACAAGTGTCTCTTTGGTTTGAAGTGGCAGAAGAAAGACCTGAATCCCACCAGCACTGCCCTGGCCATTGAGTGGTATACAGCCTCTCTGATAACACTCCCTACTCATCCTCAGGTCCTGGTCAGCATCATTATAAACAACAATGCCTCAAGTGTCTGGCCTCTGCAAAGAATGAATAAACATCTGAATAATATTTCAAAAGTGTACCCTTTAGGAGACAGCAGTTTTGAGAATAAGAAATAGAAAAGTGTTAACAGAGAATACACCAACTATTAGAATAATAATGACAAAATCAAATTCAAAAAAAGGCAGAGCATGTGCACTGAGGAAAATGTGATCATTAAAGGAACTTTACGTTGTACTGGCCCCACAGCCTAATGGTTAAGGGAGCCAGTTCCCACATGGCTGACCGTGTGGTTCAAATCCTGGCTCTGTGTTTTTCAGCTTAAGAGGCATGCTGGGCTCATGGACAAGGATGCTCGAAATTCTAATAGGATGGAAAAATGGAGGGGAAGAGATTGCATTATCACCATGCACCATTGGAGAGCACTTTCTCCCTCTTGCTCTCTCTGTCTCTCCTCAGAGAGTGCACATGGCCTCTGGTGGGGGGTGGTGGGGGGGAACCTTGACATTGCAAAGAAACAAACTGGTTAATGAGGCCCTGAAGTCGTAACTTCCTTTTATTCTTTTCTTTGTCTGGTTGCAATCTGCCCCATGGGGAGAAAATTGAGTTTAGAAGCAATGTTCACTAACTATACAAATTATAAACCAAAGTATAAAGAAAGAAAGAAAGCAACACAAGCAAATGAAAAAGTGATATTTCAAGGAAATACAAGACAGTTAACTCCGCATTTTTTGTAATGTATGGAAAGAAATTAATATTAGTGGGAAGAAAGGAGAAAATATCCGTGATCTCTTCCTATAATAGTAATCATATTGGGTTGTTGGAAAGGTCTTGACGTATTTTTTTCTATGCAAAAATGTGTCATGACTTTTCCGACAGCCCAATAATATGCCTATAATTTGGTCGCCCTTCACGTTTTATGTGGTTTTGAAAAAGCAAGCAGCTGCTCTCTCTGAATCCAGCATTTTCACACTGTTAGAACAACACGTACATTGACCCTGAATCACCATGTCCACTGTCACCATAGATATGGCAGAAAAGGGATAGGCTGGTGCAACCTGCACCTCCTTCTTCAGGCCCTGCTGGAGCCAAGGGAAGTTCTTCCCTGACTCCCAGATCCAGCCACAGGCCATGCCAGAATCCACGGGCAGAAATCTCCCAAATCAGGTCTAGAGTGTATACTCGGGGCATCTGCAACTTACCTTTCAAATTATATTTTGAAAACAGAAAACTGAGTTACAACCTCCCACATCACCCTCTATCCCTTTGTCCTCAAAAGTCCAGTGAATCAACAAATCCTTATTGTGTTTACTGTGTGCCCATCTTGCCAATCACTGGGAAGATGAAGGGATTTCAAAAAGTGTATGAAAAAGTAGAATTCATATAGAAGTTTATTTTGCTGCAAAAAAAAAAAAGGAAATCCATGCACAGTATTTTCATCATACACAGTTTATTCTCCATGCACTTTTTGAAGACCTCTATTGTGTCAGAGACCTGAGTCAGCCTTTGCCCACCAACACCAACACCCCCTGCACAGGAGGTAGCTCACATGCTCCCCAGAACCGGACTGCCAGGATGGCAGAGAGATGTTCTCAGAGTATACAGACTGCTCAGGCTTGGGTCTGCGGACAGCTTCATGGGGAAGCAGCTTTTGAGCTGGACTAAAAAACTCTGAGGGTATCTAAGGTAAGGAAGCCAGCTTGAGCAGAGGCACAAAAGTGAGGCTGCACTAAGTCAGAAAGGCAGCGAGACACAACACATGTCAGGGAGAAGCAGAGAGTTTATGGAAAGAGTCATCGAGAGATAAAGCTGAAAAGGTATGCAGAGGAATTCGAGTGCTCTGCTAAGGCGCTTAGACTTAATACTAGAGATAGGACAAGAAACGGTAGAATGGGAGGGAAGGAACAGATCTCTCATCATTAAACCCCGTTTATTCTCCACTTCCAAGGTGAATGAAACCGCAGCTGCCTGGGAGAGCTGCTTGGGAAAGCAACGAGGCTGGCATATTGCAGCGTAGAAATTCCTTCCCTGCCTCCCGATAATGGCAAATACGCTGCCACTGTTGAGAAGTTAAGACCCCAATTTTCTAATGATTAAGAAACCGAAGTACTTATGAAATAACATTCGCTGAAGTGTTTTTGATTGAAATAACATTCATGGAAACAGTTTTCTTCTCAACAGGAACAAGTCCCTGTGGAAACATGAACCTAAACACGATGACCTGGGGCCACTGCCTGAAACTGTCCTTGTATTTGGAGATGTTCTTCTCTCCTCTCATCACTCTCCTAAGACTACTCCTCTGGTTTTTTCCTGGCTGTTGATTGCTTTCCTTTGCTCATGCAAACGTTGTTTCATGGCCTGACACCCTTCAGCCTTAGGCAGCCTTTTTCCAGTTTTCCAATTCTCTCCCGCCTCACTCTAGCTGTGAAAGATAAGGCTGTGTGCATGCATGTGTGTGTACAAAAAAGAAAGGTTCTTATTTTTATTCATTTCGCCTCTCCTACTCCATCCCCTTTGTTCTATTTCTCACCATGCATCTTAAATGTGTCTTGTCTATTTCTTAAAATTTCCTCTTCCGCAGTTCGAGGATCTTCGTACTTTCATCCGTTCCATTTTACCTAAAAACACCTTGACACAAGTCACTAACAATCTGTTCGTGAACAATTCCAGTTGTCTCTTTCTTGCCTGCTGTTCTAATTTTCCCTGGCTGTGCTTGACAAGATGTGGCAACAGATTCTTCCCCATTTCACCATTTCTCGCGGCACTGGATCTCTGCATTTGCTCGGTCTGTTGGCACCTGGATGTCTCTGGGCATCTCTTCCTCTGCAGTCTTATCTTCTCTGAGACCCTCTTTCTCTCCCTACATCCAGCCTCTCCAGGGGGCTTCCTTCCAACTCAGGATACAGCAATTATCCCCACCCCTCCCCTCCCCCAACTGAGCTAATGACGCACATCTTACTCATCCTTAAGAGTAAAGAAAGACCTAGTTTTGCACTTCCAAGCGTCTGTCCAGTTGCCTGGCTCCCTTCAAGGTTAGCGTGTCTGAAACATTGTCACCAACTATTCCTGTGCCCTTGTCATTTTCTTTTGCCTAATTTGGGTCTACTTCAAGCTCTGCTACTTTCTCTACTCTAGAACCGAAGTCTTTCTTTCTCACCTGATGTAATATCCCAAAATGGGGTTTTCCTACAATTATCTTTCCTCTGGCTCCTTCTCTCACACCACGTCAAAAAAATATCCCCATCAGAATCATTTTCTTCCCCTGCTTGCCGAACGACATTTTCCTCTCTCTAAAACCTGACATCGTCTCGCTCATTCTCCTCTTCCCTTTAGAATCTACAAAGAGGTGCAGCGATGTAGCTTGATAGAAACAAAACCGAGTCATCTGAGCTCTGCAGACTTCAGCGAAAGAAGCTACTAAGCCTTTCCCTCTGCAGCTAATTAATCATCCGTGCCTTGAAATTCACTCACTCTTTTACCATCCCATGTATTTGTTCATTCTTGTACCGTCTCTCCATACTGCCATCTGTCTCCTCGTCACAGAGTGAAAATGGCTCTCTCTTACACGAATCTCCAAGAGACGGATGAAGAAAGATCATACAGATTAACTAGTTACATATGACACACACTATAGCATGTGTCACGTTTGCTGAGAACAAGGAGACACAGGGCATGCCCTAGCAGCTCCTCCGGAGGTAGACGATTCTGAGCTTATCAGGAGAGATTTGCCAGATCTGTACCTCGGAGGAAATAAAGGGGCTTTGGCAAAGGACGGAGTAGAGCACAAGGAAGCTCTGGAATTGGTCTGGACTAGAGAACAAACGTAAGACACCAAAGCAGAATTTCCAGCTAATCAAGGGGAAGAAAGAGCAGCCAAGTAATTCATAAGGAAAAAAGTTTTTTTTTTTTTTCAAAATTGGCAAATGGAATCTATTTTTTAAAAAGGCATTGAGAAATAGTGGAAAAACCCTGAATTTGAAAAAGATGTACTATGTGACCTTAAGTAGTACATCACTTAGCTTTTCTGAACCTGAGAAGTGGCTCATGTTTTTGGGCTTTTTTAAAAGAATTATTTACTTATTTAATTCCATTTGTTATTATCATTTTTAATTTGACCAGACAGTGGCAGAGACAGAGAGAAATGGAAAGTGAGAAAGCAAGCTGCCAGGTCCAGGACTCGAACCACAGTCGGTCATGTGGGAATTCAGCTCCTTTAATCACCATACCACCTGCCATCCCCGAGAAGTGGCTCATCTTTAAAATGTGAGCGATAATGCCTGTCTCATAGAGTTGTGCGACTCATATGAGAAAACAGGTATGAAAGTAGTTTGTAAGTTGAAAAGCACTATGCAAATGTGGAGGTTTGTTATTACTAAGTGGAACTGATAAATTATTCATTCATACATACATCAATATGTAAATTTTAACTAATAACAAAAATCTTTTTTTTAGGTCCAGTTTATTGAGGTATAATTTGCATATATTAAAATTCACCCTTTTGGGTTTATAGTTCAATAAGTTTTAGACAAAAAAATATTCAGTATGTAACCACCACCATATGACAGATACAGGATATTCCTATCAGCCCAAAAGTTCCTTATGCTCCTTTGTAACCAATCTCTTACCACTCTCCTGCCCCTGGAGACCACGAGTGTGATTTCTATCCCTAAATTTTACCTTTTCCAGAATGCCCTGTAAATAGAATAGTACTGTATACAGCCTTTTATGTCTGTCTTCCTTCGTTTGACATAATAGCTTTTGATATTCCTCGATATCGTTGAATGTATCAGAACTTCACCCTTCTTATTACTGAATAGCATTCTTTTTTATGGATGTACCTAACACATGTGTTTATCAATTCACTGTTGATGGATATTTGAGATGTTTCTACTTTTGATGATAATGAATAAAGCTGCTATAACATAAAATACCAATAGTGGGATCTATGTTCTCATGTATCTTATGTAGGTAGATGGGGGTGGGATTGCTGTGTTATTGATTAGAGTATTTCTTTATAAGAAGTAGCACAATTTTTCCAAAGTGGCTACATCATTTTTGCATTCCTACTAGCAGTTCTTCACATTCTTTGTAATATTCTTACCAATTCTTACCAAAGTCTCGTAAGTTTTCTTTCTTCCTTCCTCCTACCTGTTTACCTTTCTTCATTCTTTCTTAACACCACCACCACCAAAAAAAAGTATCCATCCTACTGAGAATTTAGTGGTACACATTGTGGTTTTGATTATAATTTCCATCCAAGGGATGATGCTGAGAATCAATTTTTAAGATCTTATTTATCATTGGCATCTCTACTTTGGTAAAATGTTCATGTATTCTGCCCATTTTTAATTGGTTGTTTATCTTACGATTGAGTTGTGAGGGTTCTTTACATATTCTAGACATAGTCCTTTACATAAGATAGATATTTTTGCAAATAGTTTCTACCACTCTGTTGCTTATTGTATTATTTTCTTTACAGTACGTTTCAAAGAATGAAGTCTTATTTTTATTTTTTATAAAGTCCAACTTAACATTATTTTCTTTTATGGCTCATATTCTTCATGTATCTAGGAAATCTTTGCCTAACCTAAGGACATAAAAATTTTCTTTTGAAGCCATCCCCCAAATTATAGAATTTATCCTGAGAATATCATGTTTTAATGTTATTATAAATCTATTTTTTAATTTAAATTTATAATTGTTCATTGATAGTATATGTAAACAAAATTAATATTTTGTATACTGATCTTACATCTTGTGACCTTACTAAACTAACTTCCTCATTTTAGTAACTTTTTTCATATTTTGTTGGTCATTTTCTATGTAACCAATCATGTTGCCTGTGAATAAAGAGTGCCCAACCCATTTTTTTTTAGCCTTCCAACACGGGCTAGAACCTTCAATATAATTTTTTAAACAAGCAGTAACAGGAAACATTTTTGCCATGATCCTAAGCTTAGGGATAGAGCATTCAGTCTCTCAGCATTGCCCTTTGGCAAATAAGGATACTTCCTTCTAGTCCTAGTTTTATAAAATTTTTAGAATGAAGGTATATATATATGTATATATATATATGTATATGGTGTGTGTGTATATTTTTTTATATGTCACATTTTTCTTTTTCTTTTACTGAATATAGTTTATCCATGCTTGCTCCAAGATTCCTTATGAGCTTGCTGCTAATAAAGACTTGAAAAGAAAGGAGTGATGTGTTTACAATAGCATACATAGTGGGTTATTTTGATTAGAGTTTATGAGATTGACTGAATGACAAAAGAAAGTAAGAAGCTCTGCAATAAAGTTATAGCTATTATGAAGGAGATAATCAGGCCATAAGAAACTGTGAGAGAAAAGATAATAGATCTGGAATTGATGACAGGTAAAATACATGTAAAAAGTAAGAAATATTTTAAAAAATAAGGTAGGAGTCTAAAAGTGATTAAAATTATTTTCTACACCAAAACTTGGGTCAGGAGAATTCAGTGATTGGAGATATTTTAGGGACTAAGTTCTGTGTAGCTGACAGCAAGGTCCAGGTGTCAGCAGTATATGAAATTATAGAAAGTGCTGTGGACAATAAAAGACAAACATGAAGGGACTTCAAAAGGTTTCATAGAGAAATGGAATTAAAGTGCCATTTTATTCTGGTGCAAACATGTTTTTTAAATTTATGAAGTTTTTCTCTAATATGCATTTTACATTAAAGATCCCCCCCAAAACTGACTTAAGGATAAATTAAATGAAGATGGTAAATGAATGAAATTTATCTTTAAACTGAAAGTAAAGTCACATTCTCAAAGGATTTTCTTATCTAGTTGGGAGTGGTTAGAAATCCCCCAAAGCTAACCTGTTCTCCCCTAAAATGTGAGAGTTTTTACTCTTTCTTCTTTCATGTCCTCTTTGCCCTCCATATAGATGCTCTTCCCCTGTAGGGTTGGCCCCTTTGTGACCCTTTGCCTGTAATCCATATCCTGATGGCCACTTCACTCATGAGCTAAGCAGCAGTCTGAGGAGTGCTAGCAGCAAGATCTAAAAGCTTAATCAGGCTTTTATATGTTGACTTAGGAATCTACCAACCTTCCTTTAAAAATTGGTATTCTTGGGGCCAGCAGATGGTGTAGGGGTTATGTCATTGTACTCCCACGAAGCTGACCATGACTCAAGTGCTGGACCTGGTGCCTGTGTGTGTGTGTGTGTGTGTGTGTGCGCGTGCACGCCCAAGATCCCAAGAGGAGAATGGAAGAGAAGGGCTTTTAGCATGATCATCCCCCCAGGGGGTGATTTCTCACTTTCCCTCTCACAATCTCTGCCTTAGTCTCTCTTTCAGGTGAACACATGTGCCCTAATACAAAATCCTCTCAAAAATAAAAACAAACAAACAAAAATTGGTCTTCTTGAGTTTTACACAAGAGTCTCACAAACTGACTTCCAGAACATTGTTCATAAGATGGTATCTTCATGCATAAAGGGAAAAGAAGAGCAGGGTATCAAGTGTAGATGAGAATATAGACCTAGTGCAGCGTTTCTCAAATAAGACCTGCAAACAACCCGCAGCAGCCACGCCCGAGCGCTTGGCAACACCTGCCAATAACCAGACCTGCCTGCAGACCAGCTGACTCGGAATCTCTGGAGATGAAATTTGGGAATCGGCATTTTTCACCCAGCTGACACCATTGTGCACTAATGATAGAGAAGCCCTGATGAAAAGGGTGTAGAAAAGCCCCCTGTCCTCACCTAGATCCACCACTACACACACGTCTCAGAGCAGTGTTTTTTAAAACAACGGTCACGACTAACATTTTTTCCCTAAATAATAATTTAATAATATTATGTGGGGACTCTCTCTCACTTATTTAGCATTTCCTTTTTAAAATCTGCTATTACTGTTGACATACTAGTTGTACATACTTACGGGGTACAGTGTGATTATTTGGTCCAGGAATGTAATGTGCTATGATCATATCAGGGTAATTAGCATATCTGTCATCACAAATATTTGTCATTTCTTTGACAACTAGCATTTTTCAGTGGAATGGAATAGAATAGATTAGTTCATGTCATTGCTGTAAGAGTAAAGGTTGTTTTCAGTTTTATATTTACAGGTGTATGTGTGGTCTGATGCTAAATACCTCTCTATCTGTATATTGCAATCAAAAGATTTTGACAAGCCATGATTCATATAGTTTGTATTCATATAGTTTGTATTTATAGGGCGCCTCTGCAGAAGCGCCCTATAAAGCACCTGTTCTCCCACAGCTTGACATCATCTCACTTGCTCTGGCTTTGGACTAGGGCTGGATCCTTGAGCATGCTCTATAGGAACTGGAATACAAGTGCAGAGAAGCTACATAAGTCAGCTGCGCACGATGGACTTGCAAGGCTGACTGGACTGGTGAGCTGAGGCTATCATTTGGCATGACTGATTTGGGGCAGAGACATGCTAATGAGCAAACAGGAAGGACCAGGTGGCAAAATGAAACAGAGATGGACATAGACTGAAAGGCTGGGACAAGGTATCAAGAGCTCCCCCAGCCAGTGGGGGAAGGAAACAAGGAGAACAGCTGTCTGGTTCCTACAGGCCACCAGGTACTCACCTCCCACCCCTGAGGTTCCTCTCAAGATCCATACTCTTTCCTCTATAATAAACCCCTAACCGAAACCAGCTCCAGGGACTCTGGTGTTTCTCAGTCAAATGGTATAAAGTATGACTGACTTTACTGCTATAGAGGTTCACAGAATAAATCCTCAGTCACAAACATTGACACAGTACCTACCATATGATCTGTGAGCTCCAACTGCTTTACACATAGTAACTCACTCATTCTTCACACAACTCCATGAGGCAGATGCAATTACCAGCACTATCTAACAGAAGAATAAACTGAAGCACAGAAACTCCCAAACATATAGCCAGCTAATTTTCGACAAAGGGTACCAGTCAATCCAGTGGGAAAAGGAAAACTTTTTTAGCAAATGGTGCTGGAGAAACTGGATATCCACTTGCAGAAAGATGAATCTAAACCCCTACCTCTCACCATTGATGAAAATCAACTCAAAGTGGATCAAAGATCTGAACCTAAGACCTCAAACTATAAAACTACTGGTGGGAAACTCGGGGACAATGAGGTAGGCAAAGACTTCTTAAATAAGAACCCCAAAGCACAGTCAATAATCCCAAAAATAGATAAGTGGGATTACATCAGACTAAGAAGTTTCTGTATGGCAAAAGACACAGTAATTAGTGTGAATCGACAGCCCTCAGAATGAAAAATAATTTTGTAAACTATGCTTTAGATAAGAGACTGATAACCAGAATACACAGAGAACTCAGGAGGCTTACCCAGGAAAAAAACAAAAATCAACCCAATTAAAAGATGGGAGAATGAGCTGAACAAACAACTCTCTAAGGAAGACATACGAATAGCCAAGGGGCATATGAAAAAATGCTCAACATCCCTCATCATAAGGGAGATTCAGACCAAAACCACAATGAAATACCACCTATCCCCAGTCAGAATGATTAAGATTAAAAAATAATAATAATAAATGCTGGCAGGGATGTGGTGAAAAGGGAACTCTCCTACACTGCTGATGGCGATGTAAATTGGTCCAACCACTGTGGAGAACAATATGGAGATTCCTCAAAAATCTACAAATGGAACTATTATATGATCCAGCAATCTCACTCCTTGGTATCTACCCAAACGATAGAAGAATGCTCAGTTGGAAAAGTGCTTGCACATCTATGTTTATTGTGGCATTATTCACAATTGCTAAGACATGGAACCAACCCAAATGTCCAAGAAAAGAGGAATAAAATGAAAATGTGTGGCACATATACTCTATGAAATACTACTCAACCATAAAAAGCAAGACCCTGACTTTTGACAGAAAGTGGATGAATGTGGAAGATTTTCTGTGAGTGAAGCCAGCCAAACTATGAAGGAGAGATATTGTATGTCCTCATTAATATGTACCGACTGTCTGCACTCTATGGCTGAAGCTGAATGACTAGAGGATACAGAAATATAGAAAATGGTTATAGATAATAGATACAATGTAGGGAGAAGGTGGGAGAAGAATGAGAGTCTAAAGAAAGACATTCAGGAGAAAAATAGAGAGGCAAGACATTTGTGGGACAAAGAAATGGGTTATTATCTGTTGATAATAACGTGTATAGTGTCCGCAATTGGACTGATGAGAAATGTATTCATGTTGGCACATTCATTTTATAAGCAAAGTGACATATGTGATTGAATGTATAAAAGAAATTAAAATTAAATTAAAAAAAAAAAAACTCAGGACAAGCAGTTGGCATAATGGCTATGTCACTGGACTCCCATGTAGTTGATGCGGTTCAAGTCCCAGACCCAGTGGCTTAAACTCATGCCAGGCGTGTGTGCGTGCGTGCCCAAGATCCCGAGAAAAAAATGGAGGAGAAGGGATTGCGGCGTGGCCACCACCCCCCCCCCCCCACCGGTGGGGTGATTTCTCACTTTCTGTCTCTCTGTCTCTCTCTGGCTTTCTGGTGAGTGCATGCACCCTGTAGCTAAAACAAAACAAAACAAAACAAAACACAAAAAAAAACAAACACCTCTCCAAAACAACAACAACAACAACAACAAAAAACTGAGGCACAAAAAAGTAACTATCCCAAGGATTTACAGCTACTAAATGGAGGAACTGGGATACATACCTAAGCAGTTACCTCTGGCATCTGTTGCTTAATCACTACTCTGCACATCCTTTCAAATGCCAGCATAGAAAAAGAAGTTAGAGGCTGGCAGGTGGCATAGTGGTTGGGGTGCTGGACTCTCACATGGCCAACCACAGTTCGGGTCCCAGACCTGATGGCTTGCTTTCTCACTCTTTTCCTCTCTCTCTGTCTCTCTCTGGTTAAATTGAATAATAATAATAAATAAAATTATATAAGTAATTCTCTTAAAAAAAAAAAAAAGAAAAGAAAACAAGTTCAATTTCAGGCTAGAAAAATAACCACAAAAAATAAGCTGAAATGTTTCAGAAAAAAACTTTCAATGTACATAAGGAACAAAAATTCAGATAAAATAGGAAACATAAAAATTTGTTACGAAGTGACTTTTTAAAAACTCTCTATTGATAGGCAGTATTTACACAGACAAGTACATATTTAACAGCCAGAGGGTACATGCACTCAACAGAGAGAGATCGAGAGGAAGAGGGAGAAAGACCCCTCCACACACCCATAGTGGGGCATGGTCATGCCGCAATGCCCTCCCTTCTATTCCTCCATCCCTTCAGGATTTTGTGCATGCATGCATGGTGGCCTCGCATGTTTTTCAAGCCACCAGGGCCAGAATTCAAACAGCAGTCAGTCATGAGAGATCCAGCTCCTTAACCACTAGGATAAAGGGCTGGCCTAGGCAAGTACATACATTATAAAAAAATACCTGCAAACCAACAAATTTTTACAAATAAACCACCACTGATGGTTTTTAAATACTTTTGTAATTAAGCATAGAAAAATCTTCATAAAAAATGTTTTCTCTGTCCTTGCAACTAAAAAAGAAAAAAATAAAAATAATGTATAGAGGCAGGGGGATAAGACACAATTCAATTGAACATTTATAAAAATATTGGCAAGAGCTTCTCCCCCCAGACCTTCCTGGACTGCCAGCAGGCAATAGCGTCACCTGCAAGCCTCTGGCCAGCAAGGGACACTGAGGGAGGGTCACCTCTGACCCCCACCCCACTTCCAGACCCCCAGGCCCCAGACTCCACCTTCTAGACCTTCCTGGACTGCCAGCAGGCAATAGCGTCACCTGCAAGCCTCTGGCCAGCAAGGGACACTGAGGGAGGGTCACCTCTGACCCCCACCCCACTTCCAGACCCCCAGGCCCCAGACTCCACCTTCTAGACCTTCCTGGACTGCCAGCAGGCAATAGCGTCACCTGCAAGCCTCTGGCCAGCAAGGGACACTGAGGGAGGGTCACCTCTGACCCCCACCCCACTTCCAGACCCCCAGGCCCCAGACTCCACCTTCTAGGTAGGTAGCCAGGATCGCCTTAAGGCGGGTTTTTTTTTTTTTTTTTCTCTTTTCTTTTCCCTTGACCCCCCTGCATTCTCTTTTTAACACCTAGCCCTCCTTCTCCCCCCAGACCTTCCTGGACTGCCAGCAGGCAATAGCGTCACCTGCAAGCCTCTGGCCAGCAAGGGACACTGAGGGAGGGTCACCTCTGACCCCCACCCCACTTCCAGACCCCCAGGCCCCAGACTCCACCTTCTAGGTAGGTAGCCAGGATCGCCTTAAGGCGGGTTTTTTTTTTTTTTTTTCTCTTTTCTTTTCCCTTGACCCCCCTCTCCCCCCAGACCTTCCTGGACTGCCAGCAGGCAATAGCGTCACCTGCAAGCCTCTGGCCAGCAAGGGACACTGAGGGAGGGTCACCTCTGACCCCCACCCCACTTCCAGACCCCCAGGCCCCAGACTCCACCTTCTAGGTAGGTAGCCAGGATCGCCTTAAGGCGGGTTTTTTTTTTTTTTCTCTTTTCTTTTCCCTTGACCCCCCTGCATTCTCTTTTTAACACCTAGCCCTCCTTCTCCCCCCAGACCTTCCTGGACTGCCAGCAGGCAATAGCGTCACCTGCAAGCCTCTGGCGAAATCGCGCGCCGCGCATTTATTTTTCTGTGTTGTCTTTCCTTTCGTTGCATATTGTCCTCTCCTCCTTATTTTTTACCGTGCCAGACAGCCTAGACAGGCCTAGAATCATATATCTGAAATTTCCTAGGAAGGTAAGTGTCTTTGGGATCCTCCCTAGTACTGATCCCCTTTGAAAAAGGAGATTCTGCTTGTTAGACATTTCTGTAGAGTTCTCCACCTGAAAACACATTGGTAAAAACAACAGAAGAGAGACTTCAACAAACAGCTATTCCCATCAAAAAGGAAAGACTCTTCCTTCTCGTGCGACAAAAGTTCTCCCAAGAAGTCTTTAAAAGGGAAGTAATCCTCCAATGGCTAAAGGTAGAAAAAGAGCCTCAGGTCTGAATAATCAAGAAAATATGTCTCCAACAAAGGAAAATGCCCCTCCATGTCTCGTAAATATGGAGGACATTACCAAAATGACAGACACAGAATTCCGAACATTCATGGTGACCAAATTCTGTGAATTGGAAAAAAAAAGAGACAACGAACTACAGGAAATTAGGAAGTCCTTCCAGGATATGAAAGAAGAAATGGATACTCTGAGAAAGAATCAGGTGGAACTATTAGAGATAAAGTCTACAATACAAGAAATCAAAAACTCTCTGGAAAGTATTAAGAGCCGATTAGACCATGCTGAAGATCGAATCTCTGATGTAGAAGATAAAACCTCTGATCTAGAAAAAAACTACAAAAAGTTCGAGAAAATAACTAAAAAACATGAGGATAATATACGAGAAATACTAGACTCTATTAGACGCCCAAACATCAAAATAATCGGCATCCCAGAAGGTGAAGAAACTAATAGCGGAATGGAAAATCTATTCCATGACATCTTGGAAGAAAATTTCCCAAGCCTAGAGAGGCACCGAACCATCCGGACCCAAGAAATACAAAGGACCCCAAATAGAATCAACCCCAGAAGATCTTCCCCAAGGCACATCTTAGCCAGGCTGTCTAACGTCACAGAAAAAGACATGATACTAAAACTGGCAAGAGAGAAACGAGAAATAACTTACAAAGGCCATCCCATAAGACTAACACCAGACCTCTCATCAGAAACAATGCAAGCAAGAAAAGAATGGGAAGACATACTGAAAGTGTTAAGAGAGAAACAATTTCAGCCAAGACTATTATACCCTGCAAGATTATCCTTCATTTGGGAAAAAAAGATTAAAATCTTCTCAGACAAACAAAACCTGAAAGAATTTGCCAACACCAGACCAGCTCTTCAAGAAATCCTGAAGAAAGTACTGTTCCAGGAAAACTAAAGACGCAACAGCCAGAAACAAAGAAATAACAGGCAACTAAGACAATGGCTAACTTAAATGTCGGTACAGACCCTATAACATCGATAATAACATTGAATGTTAATGGGTTAAATTCTCCAATCAAGAGACACAGACTGGCTGAATGGATAAAAAAACAGAAACCCTCTATCTGTTGCCTACAAGAAACCCACCTCATGGAAAAAGACATACATAGACTGAAAGTGAAAGGTTGGAAAAAGGTTTTCCATGCAGTTGGGAACCAAAAAAGAGCTGGAGTTGCGATACTAATTTCTGACAAAATAGGCTTTAAAACAAAAAGTGTCCGAAGAGACAAAGAAGGGCACTATATCATAGTAAAAGGCTCTATAGATCGAGAAGATATAACGCTAATTAATATCTATGCTCCTAACACAGGAGCACCCAAATATGTGAAGGAAAGACTGTTAGATCTGAAAGGGGAGATAGACTGCAACACACTAATTGTTGGAGATCTCAACACCGCATTATCCCCTCTGGACAGATCATCTAAGCAAAAAATAGGTAGAGAGATCAAGGACCTAAATGATACCATAAATCAATTGGACTTAACAGACATCTATAGAACTTTCCACCCAAAAACCACAAGATATAGTTTTTTCTCACCCCGACATGGAACTTTCTCGAAGATTGACCACATCATAGGACACAAAGCAAGCCTCTGCAGATTCAGAGGCATAGAAACTATTTCCAGCATCTTCTCTGACCATGATGGAATTAAACTCGAGTTTAATTTCAAGAGAATTCCTCAAAAATACCTAAAAACATGGAAACTAAATAACCTACTCCTGAATGACTCCACTATTACCGAAGAAATAAAGTCCGAAATCAAAAGATTCATGGAAGCCAATGACAATGAAGATACAAGTTTCCATAATCTTTGGGACACTGCCAAAGCAGTCATAAGAGGGAAGTTCATAGCAATTAGTGCACATAAGAGGAAGACAGAGAAAAGGCTAATGGATCACCTAACATCAAGCCTTAGAGAATTGGAAAAGCAACAGCAAAAAAATCCAAAAAATTACAGGAGAAAGGAAATAATAAAGATCCGAGCAGAAATAAATGAAATAGAAAATAAACGTACTATACAGAAAGTAAGTGAAAGCAAAAGCTGGTTCTTTGAAAGGATAAACAAAATTGATACCCCACTAGCGAGACTTATTAAGAAGAAGAGAGAAAGGAACCAGGTGAATCAAATCTGCAATGAGGCTGGTAACATAACAACAGACATAGTAGAAATTCAAAACATCATTAGAGGATACTTTGAACATCTATACGCTAAGAAACAAGATAATCTGGATGAGATGGACAAATTCCTGGACAAATATAATCTACCAAGAATGAGCCAGGAAGAAATAGAAAGTCTGAATAGGCCCATAACAAGCCAGGAGATTGAATCAGTAATAAGTAACCTCCCAACAAAGAAAAGCCCTGGCCCCGATGGATTCACCTCTGAATTCTACAAAACTTTCAAAGAAGAGTTAACTCCCATTCTGCTCAAATTATTTCTAAAGATCCAAAAGGGTGAATCTCTCCCTAATTCATTCTATGAAGCCTCTGTCACCCTCATCCTCAAAACAGATAAAGACAGGACAAGGAAGGAAAACTATAGACCAATATCTCTGATGAACATAGACTCAAAGATTCTCAACAAGATACTAGCAAATCGTATTCAACAACTTATACAGAAGATCATACACCATGATCAGGTAGGCTTTATTCCAGGAATGCAAGGTTGGTTCAACATACGCAAAACCATAAATGTAATACACCATATTAATAGGAAGAAAGACAAAAACCATATGGTCATATCGATTGACGCAGAAAAAGCATTTGATAAGATACAACATCCCTTCATGATCAAGACTCTTAGCAAAATCGGCATAGAAGGGCCATTTCTCAATACAATAAAAGCCATCTATGAAAAACCCATAGCGAACATCATCCTGAACGGAGAAAAGCTGAAAGCTTTCCCACTAAACACAGGAACAAGACAAGGATGCCCACTTTCTCCTCTCCTTTTCAATATAGTACTGGAAGTCCTCGCCAACGCAATCAGAAAAGAGGAAAAAATAAAGGGCATTCGAATAGGAAAAGAAGAGGTGAAACTCTCTCTATTTGCAGATGACATGATTGTATACATAGAAGACCCAATAGTCTCCATGGAAAAACTACTGGAAGTAATACATGAATTCAGTAAAGTTGCAGGATATAAAATCAATATACAGAAATCGATAGCATTTCTATATACGAATAACAGGCAGACTGAGATAGAACTGAAAAAACTTATTCCGTTTACCATAGCCACTAAAAGTATAAGATATTTAGGAATAAATCTAACCAAAGAAGTTAAAGACCTCCACAAGGAAAACTACGAGAAGGTAAAAAAAGAAATTGAAAATGACACAAAAAAATGGAAGGACATCCCATGTTCATGGATTGGAAGAGTTAATATAATCAAAATGGCAATTTTACCCAAATTAATCTACCTATTTAATGCAATGCCAATCAAAGTACCAGACACATTCTTCACAGATCTAGAAAAGACAATCTTAAAATTTGTCTGGAATCATAAAAGACCCCGTATTGCCAAAGCACTTCTACACAAGAAGAATGGAGTGGGTGGCATCTCAATCCCCGATCCAAAAATATATTACAAAGCTGTGGTAATAAAGACAGCATGGTATTGGCACAGAAACAGACATGTGGACCAATGGAACAGAATAGAGTCCCCAGAAATAAGTGCCCAAACATACAGTCAACTGATCTTTGACAAGGGGTACCAGTCAATCCAGTGGGAAAATGAAAGCCTCTTCAGCAAGTGGTGCTGGAGAAACTGGACTTCCACTTGCAGAAAGATGAATCTGAACCCCTACCTCTCTCCTTTGACAAGAATCAAGTCAAGGTGGATCAAGGATCTAAATCTAAGACCTCAAACTATAAAGCTGCTCCTGGAGAATGCTGGGGAAACTCTGGGAGACATTGGTGTAGGGAAAGACTTCCTAAAGAAGACCCTCAAAGCAGAGTCCATCGTCCACAAAATAGACAAGTGGGATTACATCAGACTAAGAAGTTTCTGCATGGCCAAAGACACAGTAGTTAGTGTGAATCGACAGCCCTCAGAATGTGAAAATATTTTTGTAAATGTTGCATCAGATAAGGGACTGATAACCAGAATACACAAGGAACTAAAAAAGGTGTTTGGAAAAAAGATGAGCAACCCTATTAAAAGATGGGAGAAGGAGATGAAGAAAACACTCTCTAAAGATGACATACGAATGGCCAAAAGGCATATGAAAAAATGTTCAACCTCCCTCATCGTAAGGGAAATGCAGATAAAAACAACAATGAGGTACCACCTAACCCCAGTCAGATTGTCTAATATTAAAAAAACAAAAAATGATAAGTGTTGGCGGGGGTGTGGTGAAAGGGGAACTCTTTTACACTGCTGGTGGGAATGTAGATTGGTCCAACCACTGTGGAGAATAATTTGGAGATTCCTCAAAAATCTACAGATAGATCTGCCATATGATCCAGAGATCCCACTCCTCGGTATCTACCCAAAAGACAGAAGAATCCTTCATTGGAAAAGTGCTTGCACATCGATGTTTATTGCGGCACTATTCACAATTGCTAAGTCATGGAACCAACCCAGATGCCCCCGTATGGAGGAATGGATTGAAAAACTGTGGCACATATACTCTATGGAATACTACTCAGCCATAAAAACCAACAGAGCCCTGGCTTTTGACAGAAAGTGGAAGAATATGGAAGATGTACTGCTGAGTGAGGCAAGCCAGGCTATGAAGGAGAGACATTGTATGTCCCCACTTAACATATACCGTTTGTCTGCATTCTATATCTGAAACTGATTGACCAACAGTTGAACAAACACAAGAGATGGGTGTGAATGTCAGATGAGGTGTATGTGGAGGAGTGGGGCCCAACGAAAGACATTTGGAGAAGGGATACAGAGGTAGAGCATTGACGGGATGGGGAGGTGTGGTGTTATCTGTTGAAGATATTTCGATCAACGGGTCTGGGGAGAAATGTTCACATATCGAAATGGTCTCATTGTAAGCCAAACAATATGATTGAAAGTATATACAAAAATAAATAAAGTAATTAATAAAAAAAAAAAAATATTGGCAAGAGCATGAATGGAAGCTGAAAAATAAATAAATAAAAATCCACACTCCTAAAAGAACGAGTCAATTCTTAGTCAAAGTGACCTGCTTTCAGAACACTTTGGGGATTTCTTTCAGTCTTACTTACACTTACCCACTTATCCAGGACAAGTAATAATTATGGAAAGTGAGTAATGAAGACTGAGGATTGGTAAATTTCATGTATTTTATTTCTTTGGAGCAATTTCAAAAAGAAGAGAAGGCCAACAAACACCCCTAGGGGCCAGCAGCTCTCAGGCATTTACTCCTGAAGCTTGTTTTGTAGCCAGCTATTACATACATATATATATATATATATATATATATATATATATATATATATATAGTACCATCCCTCTGCAATGTGCAGGGAACTGTCATGTTCTCAAATGCATGGTGACAATGGCTCTGTCTCAGTAGCCACGGAGTTAGCCCCAGGACTGATCCACTGTCTTCCACTTCTATAAACCTGTGGCCCCTTTGTCCCAATTCCAAGTTAGGAAAATAATCAATGAAGCAGCCAAATTGACATTGAAGAGAAAAGACAGAGAAATAAGGGGTAAGACAAAGAAACAGTTGTGTTTAACCCAAACATTGACATACATAACATATTGTAGGCACAGAAAACAATTCTGCCATCTACCTACTAAAGCTTAGGATAGGACACAAAAATGCTTTGCCATGAGTCTACTCAGGGGATTTTAGGTAATCACAGTATAATTACCCAACTTAATAACATTTAGTGCTTCATCTTCCAACTACTTCATAACCTTTACCTAATTAATTTTCACAAAACCCCTGTAAGGTATGCATTTTGTAAATGGACAAACCAAGAGCAAGGGGTTAAAACTTATCTAACAATAAAGAGAGAGGCTACCATATGAATTCAGAATGTGAATGACGTTAAAGTATTTCTACTTTCCAAGACCATGCCAAGCCCATTTTTTCCCCACACTGCTGTGTTCTCAACCTCCTAGCTCTAAGGGAATGGCACTAAGGGTGGATTTTTTGTATTAGTAAAACTGGCAAAAACCTGGCTTTCATCCATGACAAAAGAAGTACATTTTCCACAATGGATATGAGTCCAGGAAGCTGAAAAATCCACCAGTAACCACTGCAATCAAGGGAACAAAGCTCACCATCCATTAGTCATTCTCCAGCTTTGCAGAAGATCAGAAGACTTGATCTTTTTCTAAGCAAAGCCTGAGAAGGCAATATGCTGGGACCCTCCAAATAGTGGAACCCGAAATGGTCTTCCTCACCCAATTATGTCTTCCTTGTGCTGAGAAGAACTGAGACTGTGACTCTGCTGCCCACCACGCTGCAGCCTTCCTTTCAAACCCTGCTGGGTTGATCCTGACCACGTAGCTGGCCAACTTTGCTTCACTAATTTCTCTACACTCTCTGGCGATAGCTGGAGTTTTGGCCTGAACTACAGCGTGCCAACCAGAGCCCTGACCTTCTGGTTGGTTCTTGTCAGTATCTTCCTCCTAAGTAAATACGTTGGGTCCAGACTGAGTTCCTTGTGTCTATCTGGACCCTATGATTTGGCACATCCTCCATCCCATCTGCTTTTGAGGCTATTTCTACTACTGGGTCAGTCCTGCTTTCTCTTGTTCCACCCACCATCTTCAGCCCTATTTTCCCCAGTGGCTACTGCTAAGATCCGACGACGCTTTAAAGTCAAATCTGAATGAATTCTGGACTTTAAACACTAAGGACATTGCTTCCTCACAGATGAAGGATGTCTGTCTTTCTTTCCTGGATATTTCAATACTCCTGACCATCAGTGCAACACTACCCACTCCAGCAATCTTCTCTTGCCCCATCTGTCTGTTCCTTTTAGCCCTGTGAAGTTTGCTCACTTACCTGTCACTTCTAGAAAGCAACCTACATCAGGCACTCCTGCACTCTGAATTGTCTAGTGGCTATTTTATAGCTTTCAGAAGCCATAGTGGGGATTTGTGAACTAAAGAGCCTACACTGGCTTAAAATATGACTGCTACTGGCTAAAGATTTGCTCTACCACCTCCCCACATGCCCAGTGGCGCACTGGAATGTCTATTCAGAAGTTGGAGGGGCAAGCCAGGAAAGTTGTTACGAGGTAGCATTTATGGCCCAGCCACGGTGGCACAAGAGACAGGGTGCTGCTGTGTGAGGCTAGGCCTTGTGGCAGACCTGGGTTCAGATCACGGACCAACCTGAACAGGCCAGGCATGATGGCACATGTAATCCTAGCTAACTAGGAGGCTGAGGCAGAGGATCACAATGATGAGACCCTATCAAAAATACTCTCTTCTTTCTCTCTCTCACTTTCTTCCTCTCTTTCTGCTTCTCCATATTTCTATCTCCTACACACAACAAATAAACAGTAATGTTGACATAGAAAATACTATTCTTAGTATATACATTTATTAAGGAGAACGGTACTTTGTGAAAGCTTATAGGTAGCAAGGGGTTATGTTTCCCCTACATCCTTCCTTATCTCACCACTGTCCTAAATCAGCTTAGATATTTAGGTCTCTAGGACCATCATGGAAGTCAATGAAATACAATGGACCATGGCTATCTAGTCTTCAGTCTGGTCCTCATACTCAACCCAGGTGGGAATCAAGAGAAGGCAGTGTTATTTGGGCACCATGAAGACTTTCTACTTTGGGAGAGAGCTAGTGCCCTGGGTACCATGAATTCTGAAGCTGCATACTCTAGTGGGTCCAGAATCTACTCATTCAGGCTTCTCTGCAGGTGAGGACACTTGACGCAGTGGCTTTTCCTATCTTACACCTTAGCCAAGTCAATGTCTGCTCCCTGTCTGTGGTACTGACACACAGCCACCTTCAGCTGATTGCTATCTTTCGTCTTCTGGAATGTGATTTTTAAATGTGTTATGTATTTCATTTGTGCAATGCCCTGGATACTGGATTGGAACACAATTGCAGCAGATTACACTATTTATTTTACATACTTGAAGATAGAGCCTCTTGAACTCAATATGCAAATACATGTGAATAATATGCAAATCTGTGTTTTCTGCCAAGACTCTGGCATTTTTCTTTTAACGTGACTGTGATTCCTATTCAAGAAAGCAGAGCATCTTCCTTGCATCCCCCTGCATCAGTACTCTCACCCTCCTCCCTTCAAGGTCCTGACCAGCTTGTAACTTCACTAAGCTTCAAAGCCCTGAGAAAATTACAGACTCTCCTGAATTACATTTAAACCTATAATGGTCATTCCAAGACATTATTTAGTGCCTTTCGATAGGTGCGCTACAATTGCAATGGCGTTCACACTACTTCATTGCCAATTTGGAATTTTATTCTTAAGCTCATGGAACCTGACAGGCTCCTTAGTAATTCTCAATTTAAATGTTCTCACCTACTGTACAGATGCAGCCACACAACCTTTTTAAAGGGAAAAATAATTGCAATTTACAAAGCTTTTTAAAGTAAAATTTACAATGGTGTTGGTAAAAGGTGTTAGACTGGCAACTGCAAAATGGAATCCTCTATGAGACTCAGAATATGTGAATTCTGTGTGTAAGACACATGTTGCCAGCACCATCACCTCCTCACCACCATTCCACCACCGGAGCTACCAGAAGCCAGAGGTGCTCAGACCCAAGAGAGGGTCCTGAAGAAACTAATCAAATCCAATACCTGCTTATCTGCTATGTAGAAGACACTCTTCTAAGCTGACATGAATGTAAGTGGAAAACAAGTCTCGTCTTTCAGAAGCATACACTCTGGTAAAATTAATGACAACATTCACTAGCAAATATTTCATAGCAGGCACCATGCTCAGTACGGCATTCAGTCCTCATGCAACCTTTCTTCTCCAAGATCTCACACATAAGAAGTGATTGAGGCTAGATTCAAACCCAGAGAAATCATCTTAGTGACTCATGCATAAAATTGTTAAAATGAATTGAATTGTAATTTCATAGGGTAAACTCAACTGTCCCAAAGAACCAAAGTGAGATCCTTAAATTAATTCTCAGAGAAGGCTTTTATTCAGGGCTCTAATGACAGAGGGAAAGAAAGAAATCAAAAGTTCCACCTCCCAATGGCCCAGTTCTAATTTGTATTTTATGCTTACATGTCAAATTCAATATAATGTCCTCACGGTTCTCTAGTTCTAGTCCCCTTATAAAGAATATTATTTGTAAAAACTATTTCAAAATCTCACAGTGAAATATTACATAGGCTAGCCTCCCTATGTAGGGAATGGAATAAGTGAGATTCCTTAAGTGATCCAGGGGGTCAGTGAAGGCCCAAGATTCCTAGACACCGTGAACCAAATGGTCTACAAGCCAGATTGAAATCAAAGCTCTCGTTCGCTCTAATCTGCAATACCTACTTATTCCTTTTAGTTCCCCAGAAGTGGTAGAAGCAAGGCAGGGACTTCCACTTTGGATTAAGACACTTCTCCCTATAAATCGATACAAAGGACTCTGAAAGCCTCATGATATATGATAATTTGGTGAGGCTCATGCTTCAAGCAAGAGTCCTAAGGACCAACTGTGGACCACATAAATCATACAGTTCTCTGGAGGACTTTGGGAGAGAAGAGGTATCTAGTTAACCCACCAGGATGATATAACACAGCTTAAATTTTACAGAATGCATCCTAAAGATTGATCCAAACTAATTCACTTGACTCCCTGAAAGTGTATTTTCTTCCATAGAAGTAGTGAATTCAGAGTTCTGAGTAGCGGTCATCAGGGATGAGAACCTGGAGTCAAAGCTGAGTTATGACCTGACAAAACTCTTTCCTCCATCTCTTGAGAGTCATTCAGCTCATTCTGAGCTTTGTTCAATATTCATATTGATTTGATCAACTTTGATCAATGACTGACACTTGGCCCATTATCTAAGTACTTTTGTACAAATGAATTTGATTAAATTGTTTTGAACAGCTTTTGAATTACTTCTAAATAGCCATATTTTAAAATAACAAACACATTCTACTTCATCACTTTTATCAATACAATATCCATGGGGCCTGTACACACACTGATTTCTAATCACATGGCCAACTACAGAAGAAGCACATGTTCCTGTTTTTCCTGTGCTGGTGAAGAACGAGGCAAAAGACAGATGGTAGAGAGGAGGAGATGGTAGAAACCATTAAAAATGATATTTCAAAAAAAATTAATAACATGGAAAAATCCTTAACTTGTGATAGCAAATGAAAAGAACAACATAAAAAAGATGTGATTCCAAATCAAATAAATTATAGGGAAAAAAGGTAAGAAGAAAAATACAAAAATATTGGATGATAACCATTCATAAATTCTTTGTTTAATCATTATTAACTAATGTCAAACTTTAAAAACTCAAGATTACAGACCCCATTATATCAGCTACTTGGAACTCTGAAAAGACACATTTAATAGATATGTGCTTGGAGGGGCAGCAGGTTGGGTGACGTGTAAGGCACTGGACTCACATGAATGACTGCGATTCAAGTCCAGGACCTGGTGGCTTACTTTCTCACTTTTTCTCTCTCTCTGTCTCTCTCTGGTGAGCACGTATGCCGTATAGCAAATTAAAAAGCAATAATAATAATAATAATAATTCTTTTTAAAAAACAATAGATATGTACCTGAAAAGCCACACATAAAATTCAATTTCCTAAGTCTATTCCACAGATATTTTGAAAGCCATCTACTCAAAAGCACTGGTTGATCGCTTACTATTGGGTTGTCAGAAAGGTCATGACATATTTTTTCTTATGTTTTTCTATGCAAAAATGTCTCACAACTTTTCCAACAACCCCATATTTTGCAATGATTTCAAGGAACTAGTGACCTATAGTAAAAAAAAATAATTGAAGAACGACAAAAAAGCAACCTAATATGACATCATATTTTGCATTACGTTTTTAAAAGGGGATTCACATTTATCTGACTTATGAACTGATGACACAAAATTATGTCCATAAATGTAACAAATACTTTAAATATACCATAAAAAATGAGCAGAAAATTCACAAAGAAACACTATCAACAATTACCAAACATGAAATTGTGATATATCACTTATAACTATAGATCTGAAAATTAACACAGCAGATCATTTATACCTACCAAATAATGTAGATTTTTTTTTTCTTTTTTTGGAGAGGTTTTTGCTATAGGGCGCATGTGCTCGCCAGACAGAGAGAGACAGAGAGACAGAAAGTGAGGAATCACCCCCCAGGGGGGATGGCCACGCCACAATACCTTCTACTCTCGGGATCCTGGGCATGCACGCACACGCGCCCGGCATGAGTTTAAGCCACCGGGTCCAGGACTCAAACTGCAGTTGACTACATGGGAGTCCAATGACATAGCCATTATGCTAACTGCTGGTCCCATGCAGAGTTTTTTTATTTAGTTTTTAGAAAGGAGCAACCAAGGCCATGGTGGATCACAGCACACTCCCATAATGCTATAGGGAATGTAAACGAATATGAATCATTTTGAAAAAGCCATTTAGCATTATGGATCAAAAGTCTTAAAAATGTTCATACCTTTGACCCTGTAATTCAATTTCTGGGAATCTATCCTAAGGAGTTAATGCAAACTACAGACAGAAAAGCTTTATACACCAAAGTGTTCACTGTGACATCATTTATAATAGTGAAAAATTGAAACTAATTAAATGGCCGCTAGTAAGAAGGTGGTTAAGTAAATTATGCTATAGCTTTATGACAGGATGCTAAATAGCCTAAAAATATGTTTACCAAGAGTTTTTAATAACACAGAAAAATCCGTAAGCTGTGATTTAAATCAAAAAAGCAACACACACACACACAACCAATGGTGTGATTCTATCCATAGAAAAAATGCATAGAAAAATGCTGAAAAGAAATACAAAATTTAAACAGCAATTGTCTTTGTTGGAATTTGAGTGTTTTTCTTTCTTTTTGCTAACTTCCCATTTTTTCCCAAATGTCCCACAATGAGCATATGTTACTTTCATAATTGAAAAGATATTATAATTATGTGTTATATACACTTAAAGTAAATGCAATGATCACAACAGAAAAAGACAGAGAAGGGAAGAAGAATAAAACAAGAATGAGGCAGAGAAAGTCTAATGGAGTAACAGCAATTTCTTGTTCCCTTTTAGGTAATGCCACTGAATTTTTTAAGGCCATGTAGTGATTTAGCAATTACAAGCATGTGAAATATTTAACCCATTAGCTGGATAAAATGAAGTGCACAAGTTTTTCTAGGGTCACATATTTTCTATTTTCTGATTTAAAGGAACCATATAATAGAGCCAGTCCCATAGTCTAGTGGTTATGGGAGCTGTATCCCCTAAGGACAACAGTGGTTCAAGTTCCAGGCCTAGATGCTCAAAAATCATGCTGGGCACATGTGTATGCATGCCCGGAATCCTAACTGGATGGAGAAATGGAGAAGGAATGCAGCCTGACCATGCACAATTGAGGGTGCTTTCTCCTTTCTCTTTGTCCCTCTGCCTCTCTCCAGTGAGCAGATGTGACCTCTGCCAATTAAAACAAAACTAAACAAAGTAAAGGAATGACATAATGAATCATTTTGGAAGGAACCATTTCCATAACGTGAAAGTTGATCTAATATTGAGTTATCAGGTCTGTTTAAAGTGCTGCACTTTCTTTTGTGTGTGTGTGTGATTTGTGTAAATATCATGATTGTATGTTTGTCATGTAGACACATATTCAGGCATATCAGAGCAACGAAGCATCATGTGAGTTGATTTAAGGCAACTCCCTCTTTTACCAGATGAAGAAACTGAGGGCCAAAGAGATTGAGGCTACAAAATGTTCTCAGGATCACTTAGCCAGCCAGTGACAAAGCCAGTTTAGAGGTTTACCCTTCATTTATATTGCCACATTTACACCCCAGTGCTATGATTGTATAAACTGGGAAGTTCAAATAAAGTCATACTGGGCCAGCTCTGTAGCCTAGTGGGTAAGGGAGCCAGATCTTACATGGCCGACCACAGTTTGAGTCCCAGCCTTAGCAGCTTCAAAAAACATGACGGGCATGTGTGTACGCATACCCAAAATCCCAACAAGATAGAGAGCAGAAGAGAAGGGATTGCAGTGTGACATACCAGGGTGAGGTGTTTTCTCTCTTTCTGGCAAGAATGTATACTCTCTAACAATTAAAAAAGAAAGAAAAAAGTAAAGAAAGAAAGAAAAAGAAAGAAAGAAAGAAAGAAAGAAAGAAAGAAAGAAAGAAAGAAAGAAAGAAAGAAAAAGAAGAAGGAAGGAAGGAAGGAAGGAAGGAAGGAAGGAAGGAAGGAAGGAAGGAAGGAAGGAAGAAAGAAAGAAAGAAAGAAAGAAAGAAAGAAAGAAAGAAAGAAAGAAAGAAAGAAAGAAAGGAGGGAGGGAGGGAAGGGGAGGGCAAAAAAGGGGAGGGAGGGGAGGGAGGGGAGGGGAGTGGAGGGGAGGGGAGGGGAGGGAAGGGAAGGGAAGGAAGGAAGAGAAAGAAAGAGAGAGAAAGGTCATGGTTACACCCAACTCTTATTCTACCCAGAAATTAACACTTTCACTTTAACCATCGTGTATGTCCTTTTTTTTTTTTTTGAGAGGTTTTTGCTATAGGGCGCGTGCGCTTGCCAGACAGACAGAGAGAGACATAGAGACAGAAAGCGAGAAATCACCCCCCAGAGGGGATGGTCACGCCGCAATCCCTTCTCCTCCATTCTCCTCTCGGGATATTGGGCACGCGCGCACACGCGCCCGGCGTGAGTTTTAAGCCACCGGGTCCAAGACTTGAATCGCAGTTGACTACATGGGAGTCCAGCGACATAGCCATTACGCTAACTTCTGGTTCCCTATGTCCTTTCATTTAAGGGACTTGTAAAGCTGTTGGAAGTTCTTCAACAAATGCACCACTGTCCTGGGTGGTCACTAATGCCTCAATTAGCTGGGTAAACTGAAAAGTAGTGGCTAAAGCAGTGTCTGTTTTGCTGTTCTAAGATCAAACAGCTCTTCCCAATTTGAAAGACCGAGAAATTCAGAAGTTCTTGAGAAATGACAGAAAAGTAGGTTAATAATGTAAACCAAACTCAGGTAATAAATATTTTACTGTTCTCTGGTATTAGGCTAGCTATCCTCTACTTTCTGATTCTTGCTAGCTTTGATTAGCATATGTGAAGTTTTTCAAGATGACTTATTAAGCTTAATATAATCTGAGGGCTGCAAAAAGTTTTTAAGTGTAGTTCTTTAGATTTTTCTCATGCTCTGTCAGTTCCTTTTAACTTCCGAGTCTAAAGAGGTATCTGTTGGTAAGAGTCCTTGTGCCCACTAATAGATCAGAGTATTACTGTGGGTAGCAGAGACTGACTAAGGCCTGACTTCAACCTCTTTGGCAAAACAACTAAATTCCCTTTATATCCAACGGACTTTTACTAAATATGTGGGTGAGTTCTATTATATAAATATTATATATCACAGCTATACTGCTTAGGCAAATTCAATGTGCAAATATTTTCTACATCAAGAAACACTATGTTGGGAACCAGCAGTTAGCGTAATGGCTATGTTGCTGGACTCCCACGTAGTCGACCGCGGTTCGCGTCTCAGACCCAGTGGCTTACAACTCACGCCGGGCGCGTGTGCGTGCATGCCCAAGATCCCGAGAGGAGAATGGAGGAGAAGGGATTGCGGCGTGACTATCCCCCCGGGGGGTGATTTCTCGCTTTCTGTCTCTATGTCTCTCTCTGTCTGTCTGGCGAGCGTACGCGCCCTATAGCGAAAAACCTCTCAAAAAAAAAAAAAAAAAAAAAAGAAACACTATGTTGATAAAAAAAAAAAAAAAAAAAAGCTATGCAGAGGGTCCCAGTGTGATTTCATAGGAGAGTAGGAGAGGTGAAATAAAACAGAAGGTTCTACCAGTGAGGAGGCTCCTTTAACTGGCAATAAACTCAGAGCTGAGAACAGCAGCACCATGCCAGGGGAAATGAGTAATAGTGAGGAAGATCGGGACGGGAGCGCAGAGCTGACAAAACCAAGGTGCAGGACGAGCTCGGCTATGACAAGCCCATGGAGGATTGTAATTAAAGATCAAGGCAGACATTGGAATACAGTCAAGAAGAGAGTAGGGTGTCCAACAAAAAGAGCAAAGCAAAGGGGTTAGTCCTTCAGAACATCTGCAATATTACCACTGGTCAGCGAGGGCATGCACAGAATCCAGACAAAGTAAAGAAAATGTGGGTGATTTAAGGCCATCGTGGTATTTGTAAAGTTTTAAACACATCTTTAAAATGAATATAATGTACAAGTACATGGCAACAATTTCCATAAATCATACTTAAAAAAAAAGAAAACCTATTCCATTTTTCTATTACACTCACATGGTGATCTCATGGCTCTATGGACAAGTGAAGTCCTTGAAAAAGAAAACTCCAGAACATAAAATGTGTTGGGATGGGGAAGAGCCTTTGATTATCATGTGATGAGCAAGTTAACTGCGTACTACATATTTTCTTTTTTTTTTTTTTTTTTTTTGGAGAGGTTTTTGCTATAGGGCGCATGCGCGCATGCTTGCCAGAGAGACAGAGAGACAGAAAGTGAGAAATCACCCCCCAGAAGGGATGGCCACTCCGCATCCCTTCTCCTCCATTCTCCTCTTGGGATCTTGGGCACGCATGTACCTGGCGTGAGTTTAAGCCACCAGGTCTGGGACTCAAACCACAGTCAACTACATGGGAGTCTAGCGACATAGCCATTACGCTAACTGCTAATCCCTGCGTACTACATATTTTACTATGTAACGAGGACTGTAGACAGAGCTAGCTGAGTGACCTTGAGTAGGCTAAGTTTTTTGAGTCACAATTTTCTCATCTGTAAAATGGAGATAAGAAAACCTATATGGCAAACTCTTGTGAGAATTAAATGAGATAATGCATGTACCCAGAAAGATGCCCAGAACATCTACCCTTTAATAAATCTATAGTGATGATGATGATGATGATAATGTTACTTAAGATACTTGAAATATTCAAATTTCATTCTCCCTTGCCCTTTCTGATACCCCCTAAAATGAAGCATAATTGTGCTGTTCTCGCCTCCCCCCAACTATCTGAGAAATGGACCAGAACTAGGGAAGAGCCTGGCATGACAAAAAAGTTTCTCTGACTGAGCCTATTTCTTTTTTCTTTGTTTTGGAGAGTTGTTTTGTTTTTGTTTTTGTTTTTTGTTTTTTGTTTTTTTTTTTGTTTTTTTTTGTGTTTTTTTTGCTATAGGGCATGTGCGCTCGCCAGAAAGACAAAGACAGAGAGACAGAAAGCAAGAAATCACCCCCCAGGGGGGATGGCCACACCGCAATCCCTTCTCCTCCATTCTTTTCTCAGGATCTTGGGCATGCACGCACATGCGCCCGGCGTAAGTTTAAGCCACCAGGTCCGGGACTTGAACCGTGATCGACTACATGGGAGTCCAGCGACGTAGCCATTACACTAACTGCTGGTCCCAAGAGCCTATTTCTTCAGGGCATCTCATTTCAGTCAGACTCATTCATGCCTGCCTTATGCTGGGAAATCACAGCCCAGCCAAGCTAGTGGCTCACTGCAGAATCTGTTCAAATCACTCCATCCCTTACCCCTAAGCATCCTCTAAGCAGAGTCCCCAGTCCTGCCCCACAGTACTGCTAAAGCTAAAAGCCACCAAGTGGCAGGTGCAGAGGAGAGAAACACTACTGTGTGACAAACAGCAGAAAACACGAGCTAAGACTCCCAAAACTTTAACGATAGACACAGAAAAAATTATAATTATTAACTTGCTCGCCTTTCATTTCCCAAGTGTAAATCTTCTGCATTTTAACTCTGTTCTCAAGGTATAGAAACTGAGGGCTCTCCCTCTGCGTTCAGAGCCCTGGGGCCCTGGAAGTATAGCAGGTCCCGCCGTCCATGTTACCCTTCCCACAGTTTTAGTTACCAGTGGTCAACTCTGATCTTAAAACAGGTAAAGACAGGACAAGAAGATATTTTAGGAAAGAGAGAGACCACATTTGCATAACTTTTATTGCAAGAAATTGTTATAAGTGTTCTATTTTAATATTGGTTACTGTCATTAATCTCTTAATGTGCCAAATTTGTAAATTGGACTTTATCATAGGTATGTATGCACACAGAGGGTTCAATCTACCCACGGTTTCAGGTGGTCAGAGTGGTCTTTGAGCGTATCCCCTATGGGTAAGGGAAGGCTACTGTACCTAGCTATGAGTGCTCAGGCAAGGCATTTGTCCCTCTGGGCCCCAGGTTTATCCTCTAGAAAATAAGAATGTTATATATATGAGGGGGTCTTCAAACAGTTTGTGAAAAAATGTGCATTATGGCAAAAGTATGCAGGGCCAGCAGATGGCATGGTGATTAGGATGCTGGACTCCCACATGGTCGACTGCAGTTTGAGTCCTAGACCTGTGCTTTCTCACTTTCCCTCTGTCTCTTTCTCTCTCTGGTGAGCATATGTGCCCTATAGCAAAATACAATAATAATAATAACAACAACAACAACAACAACAAATAAAATTAGGGCCAGCAGGAGGCATGGTGGTTAGGGCACAGGACTCCTGCATGGCTGACTATGGTTCAAGTACTGGACCTAGTGGCTTGCTTTCTCACTTTCCCTCTCTCTCCCTCTCTCTATCTCTTTCTCTCTGGTAAGTGCACATGTAAATTAAAAAATAATAATGATAAGGGACCAGCAGTTGGCATAATGGTTTCGCTGGACTCCCATATAATCAATTGCAGTTCGAGTCCCAGACCCGGTGGCTTAAACTCATGCTGGGCACAAGTGCATGCGTGCCCAAGATCCCAAGTGGGGAATGGAGGAGAAGGGACTGCGACATGGCCATCCCTCCTGGGGGGTGATTTCTCTCTTTCTGTCTCTCTGTCTCTCTCTGTCTTTCTAGCAAGCACACATGCCCTATAGCAAAAAAAACTCTCCAAAAAAATAAATAAATAAAATAAATCAGGACCAGCAGTTGGCATAATAGCTATGTCGCTGGACTCACATGTAGTTGACCGCAGTTCGAGTCCTGGACCCAGTGGCTTAAACTCACGCCAGGCATGTGTATGTGCGTGCCCAAGATCCTGAGAGAAGAATGGAGAAGGGGTTGCAGCATGGCAATCCCCCCAGGGAAGTGATTTCTCGTTTTCTGTCTCTCTGTCTCTCTCTGTCCTTTTGGCGAGCGCATGCACCCAATAGCAAAACCTCTCCAAATAAATAAATAAATAAATAATGATAAATAAAATTAAATAATTATTTAAAAACATAGTAATAAATATAATTAAATAACTAATTACTTGAGGAAAATGTATGCATAGATTTTCATTTTTTGGCACCAAAATAAACTTGTACTTTAATTTCATTCCTCCATGAACTTTCTGAAATCTCTTTGTATTAAGTAATCTTAAAGGTCCTTTTGGGAAGTAATAGTTCATGAGTCTTTAAATATTATTTTTTTAAGTTCTATCAGTAAAGTAAAAAGCAAGAAAGAGACAGATGCATGCAGAGATAAGCAGCTATTTGGACGATGACAACTAGGTATATACATGAAGGGTTTTTTAAATTGGGACAGTCAAAGTAATTGAGTATGATTCTGCTCAGTTCTGCTGAGGAATTACTGAGATTAATTTAAAAACAGTCAAAGTAATTGAGTATGATTCTGCTCAGTTCTGCTGAGGAATTACTGAGATTAATTTAAAAACTCGGTCTTTATTGTCTACCCTCCGACCACTGATCTCCCAGTGCCTTCTTCATAAAGCAAAGGCTGCCTTGGGACCAGCAAGTGGCGTGGTGGTTGAGGGTGCTGGTCTCTGACATGACCAACTGGGGTTCAACTCCTGGATCTGGCGGCTTGCTTTCTCACCCCCACCAATCTCTCTCTCTCTCTCTCTGTCCCTCTCTGACCAAATTTAAATAAATAAATAAAGTTAAATAAAATAATTTTTAAAAAATGGCAAGGGCTGCTTTAAATCAGCACTGGCTCTCCAACAGAGCTCATTCTTAAAGAGGAGAAAAGGACAGATGGAAAAGAAACAACGAATACACACAGGCTTTGCCTGTCCTGCTCCCTTCTCCCTTCTGAGCTAGCCAGATCCACAGGCTGCAAATGGGATGCATCAGGGCCTGACACCGACATGGAGGGATTTTCCAGGCCATTATTTCTCTCTATCTTTTTATACTCTTGATTAATAGAACCAGGGAAAATAATAGTTCCACTTATTGAACATTTAATTATATGCCAGCCACTATGTTATGCTATTTATACATATAATTGCATTTAATAATCCAAGATTTTTAGAAACAAGTTTCTAGTCAAAGACCACACAGCTGATAAATGGCGGAGTAAGCATTTGGACCCAGGCTCACCTGATTCCCAGGCTGGTGCCTTTAACCACAGGGAAGCACTTCTCTTGGCTGCCGTTGCGTGGCCACTCAGATCATCCTGCCTCCTGGGCGTGAGGAGAACACGAGAGGCGGAGCACAAACGTGGTCCTGCTTCGCCTGCCTGTTACACTTGACGGCATATTCCCTAGTGTAAATAGTAACACCAACCACTACCGATACCACGACGAGTTATGCTTTGACAGCTACCATGCTCAATTAACATAAGCATTATTTCCCTTCTTTTACAGTTGAAAAAAATCTTAGAATTCAAAGAATCTCATAACTTGCCTCTGATCAAACTAACTTATAAAGTGAAGACAAATAATAGAATCCATTACTATCTAACTTAACCCAAAATACATTATGAAAGATTTGGATGCTGAATCAAGACCACAATAATTAAACTAATATATTAGAGTATCTTGTGCAGGGCACCTACACTTGCAAAAATAAAAAGAAAGTAATAATAAAAATAAAAAAGTAGCTTCTTTAAATTTAAAAAAAAAGAAGAAAAAGAAGTTCTTATTTTAAAAAATTTTCAAAAGAAAGACTGGATAATGTTCAGTAGAAATAAGACAAGACACTAACATCTGGCAAAAGTAAGTGGGTCAGTGCCAAGTTGAAGAGTGTTTAGTCGCAGGGCAATCGAGGAGGTGTCTTACATAAGCCATGTTCAATCCAAATGGAAATGGAAATAGGCAGGAATGTCCAGAGGGGTGTCTCCTCCTGCCCCAAGCATTTTTTTTTTTTTTTTTTTTTTTTTTGGCTAGGCACAGAACATAGTGGCTAAAAATACCAGACACATATTAAGAAACCTATAAATATTAAATTTGATTATTTTCTATGTCAAAAGATAATTTAAACCAAATGATTCATCTATAAGCAAATACATCAAAAAAGGAAACTGCCAACTATCCACTTCCTGCTAGGTAGTGTAAAGAAAACATAGCATGTTTTCTTATTTTGTATGATGCTAAAATCTACAGAGATGTAACTATGACCATGCTTACTTTCAAGAAATCAACAGATGTAATTTGTGGAAGACAATGTATGTATGCAGTTTCTTTTTTTCAGTTGGAGAATAATTTCACTACAACGTCAAATCAACGAAGATCTTACATGATACTGGGTCATCAAGAAAGTCATGATGCCTTTTTACAAAGAAAAACAGAAAAATACATCACGACTTTCCCGACAACCTAACATGTTCCTAAGCTATGTAATAGCCATAGTTTACACAATCTCCCCTAAAGGATACCAACACACTATTTGTAGGACCCAAAAAGGCATATCCTACCATTTCCATGGTGTTTTTGTGATGTTCCCATTCTAGAATGATCTTTCCCTTTCTCTTTGTGTTGAATCTATTCATACTTCAAGACCACTCACAAATATCCTTCCTCAATAACTTCTTTCAAACATACTCAAAAATACAAGTTTCTGGGACCAGCAGTTAGCGTAATGGCTATGTCGCTGGACTCCCAAGTTGTTGACTGCGGTTCGAGTCCCCGGACCCGGCGGCTTAAACTCACACCGGGCGCATGTGCGTGCGTGCCCAAGATCCCGAGAGGAGAATGGAGGAGAAGGGATTGCGGCTTGGCCATCCCCCCTGGGGGTTGATTTCTCGCTTTCTGTCTCTCTGTCCGTCTCTGTCTGTCTGGCAAGCGCACGCGCCTTATAGCGAAAACCTCTCCAAAAAAAAAAAAAAAATTACAAGTTTCTTAGAACTTCCTTTAGTTCTTGTTACGAAACATACATATAAAAAGTTCATAAACTATTTATGTACATTCCTCTAAACAATTCTAAAGCAACTACTCTGGGCCAGCCAGTGACCTAGTGATGAAAGTGGCTAGATCTCACATGACCAGCTACATGGTCCAAATCCTGGACCCAGCAGCTCAAAAAACACGCCATGCACATGTATGTGCATGCCCAAAATCTTGAAATGAGGGAGAAGCAGAGGGGAAGTGATTGTTTCATGCCCAGGGGGACGGGTGGTGCTTTCTCACTTTCCCTCTCTCTGCCTCTTTTGTCTTTCACTAGTAAGTGTGTGCACCTCCTGTCAAATTTAATCAATTCAATCAATCAACCAATCAATCAAATACTCATGACTATCACCTAGATCAAAAAATAGAATATTATGGGGATCAGCAGGTGGCGTGGTGGTTAAGGCACTGGACACTCCCACATGGCTGACCATGGTTCTAGTCCTGGACTTGGTGGCTTGCTTTCTCACTTCTTCTCTCTCTCTCTTTCTCTCTCTGTCAAATTAAAAATAAATGAATGAATAAATAAAAATTAATAATTATTTTTAAAAATAGAATATTATGACTACCTCAAAATGCCCGTGACATACTTTTGTTATCATCTTTTCCTTGACCAATAGAGTAAAACCACCAGCCTACTGAGTATTACAATAATCTTTTTCTTCCTTTTCATTATAATTTTCACTTAATGACACCTTTCTAAATTGTATGTTTAGGTATTTGTTTTATATCATTACATGAATACTATCACACCGCATGTGTTTATTTTGTATCTGGTTTCTTTTACTCTGTATCGTACTTCTGAGATTTGGTCATGTTGTTCCATGCAGCTGTAATTCGTTTATCTTAATTAATATATATTGTTCATTCTGTGATTATACTTCAATTCCTTTATCTACATTAGAATGTAGATAAGACTCTTGCATTGATTCCAGTTTGGGGCTATTCTGCCACGTCAATTCTTGTCCAAAAATCCTAGTACACTAATGCAAGGTTATGTAAGATTTAAATTTGAGAGATAATGCCAAAGTATTTTTCCAAATTGGGCCAATTACATTTCTACAAGCAGTACAGAAGCATTCCTCTCATTGCACACTCTCACCCACACACAGTATTGTCAAATTTTAAAGTTTTTTAGTCACTCAGTTGAGGATACAGTGGCAATTTACAGTAGTTTTAAATTGTATTCTTCTTCTTCCTAATGAGGTTGACATCTTTTCATAGGTTTATTGGACATTTAGATATCCTTTCCTGGGAAGGGTACATTTGCCTACTTTAGTACTGAATTATCTTCTATACTCTTACGAATGTATATAAGGATAGTCATTTCCTTATAAATTATGGATATATATATATATATATATATATATACACACACACACACAAATTCATATAAGTTAGAGATATTATATATAGTCTGAATATATATTTTTTATAAAATACAAATTAATGTTGTCTAATGTGAAAGCTAGTGAGCATTCAAAATCTGGCTAGTATGAATTAAGAATTGCTTTTTAAAGTAAACTTATTTTTTCTTTTTTAAATTTTATTTTTATTTGACATATAACAATTGCACATATTCATAGGGTTCAGTGTCATTTCAATACATGCAAAATTTAATTTATTTATATTTAAATAGCCATATATGGCTAGCATACTGGACAGTGCAGTACGAGTCTTCTGCCTAGCCACAGTGACACAGCAGTAGCACAGCACAACATTGGAAGCCATATGGAAGATCAGTGTTTGAGTCCTCTATCAACCTGTACATGCCAGGCAGGAGTGCACACTTGCAATCCTGACTAGGGAAAAGCTAGGGCATGAGACTGTGTTGAAGATACTTTCTCCCTCTTTCTCTCTCTCTGTCTCTTGAAGGAAGGAAGGAAGGAGGAAGGAAGGAAAGAGGGAAGGAAGGAAGTTAGTTTAGCTGTGATGGCATAGACAGCAGCATACTGAAGTGTAGTGCTAGAAACCACGTGGTCAATTGAGGGTTCAGATCCTGAGTTGATCTGAAACACAGTAGGTAATCCCAAAGTCTTCATGAGCTGGAGGGCTGGCAAAAGGGTGTCTGTATCTCCATCTCTTGTGTGTGCTCTCTCTGATGAAAAAAGTGTGTGTGTGTGTGTGTGTGTGTGTGTGTGTCAACCTCTTGTCAGCTATCTTATAAATATATTCTCTCACTCTGTGATATGTTCTTTTGTTATATTTAATTTGATAAAAAATGATTTTAAATTTAACCTAACTGAATGTATCAACATGTTTTTACTAGAAATATTTTGCTTTGTGTAAAAAAAAAAAATGCTATTCTGCTCTAAGTTCATGAGCTATTCCTCAAGCTTCTATGAGTATTTTACCTTTCACATTTATGTTTCAATCTATCTGTAATTGACTTGTGTAAAAGCTGTGAAGTGAGGAATCTATTTGATTTTTAACACAAATACCCAGTTTTTCCAGTGCTAATTATTAAAATGTCTATCTTTCCCTGGCAATCTGCTGTGCCCATTTATCAAGTATCAAGTGTCTATAAAGTGGGACTCTATTTCAGAGCCCCATTTTTATATTCCATTCCATTGATGTAGCTGTATATTCTTACAAAAAATTTACATAATTAAGCTTTAAAGTAAGTCTTGATATCTGGTAGTTTCTTCCATCTTGGTCTTCCTCTTCAAAAGTGTCTTGACTATGCTTAGCTATTTGTACTTTCAATTAAATTTAGAATTCATTTGTTAAATTCTCCAAAAACAAAAAAATCTGTTGCATTTTTATTTAGATTAAATTGAGTCTTACATCATTTGGTGGTGAGTTAAGAACTTTAAAATGCAGTTTTCCAACAGACTAATATATTATTTCTTTCTCTTTACATTTATAATGCTTCATATTTTTCTGTGTGGCCTTTGCAGACACTTCAAACACACACACACACACACACACACACACAGCAAAAAATAAAGCAAAACCAAAGAACTTGAGAGCTATTCCCTTTACCTCCCTACTCTGGAAGAATTTATACAAGGCCAAATTTTTTTCTTCTTTTAATAGTTGACAAAACTAGCTAATGAAGCCATCTAAGCTTAATACTTTTACTTAAAAAGCAAGATTTCTTTTAGTACCAATGAAATGTTTTAGTGATCATATTTAGGTCTATTTACTTATGAATCAGTGTTAGTGAGTTATATTTTCTAATATTTTTTCTATTTCAACTAAATTTTCAAATTTATTCAGCATAAAAATTTAAGAATGTTTTACTTTTTAACTTCATATACCATTTAGAGTTATTCCTCTAAAAAAATTTTTTTTAATTGCCAAAGGGCATGTGTGTTCACCAGACAGACAAGAGAAAGGAGGGAGAGAGAGAAAGCACCCCCAATGAGGTGTGTCACACTGCAATCCTTTCTCCTCCGTTTCTCCATTCTGTTGAATTTCAGGCATTTGTGCACAGTGCCCAGTGTGTCTCTCAAGCCTCTAGATCTGGGATTCAACTGTGATCAACCATGTGGGATCTGGCTCCCTTAACCATTAGGCTATGGGGTCAGCTCGATATCACCTTTTTTATTCCCTAGATAATTAATGCCCTGTATCTTTTTTATGTTATTTTTGTTGTTGTTGACTAGTCTTGTCAGAGGTTTATAAATGTAAAAGTTAAAACAAAAACAAACAAAAAAGCCCACTATAGGCTAGGTGAGCTTTTTATACTACATGCTTATTATTCATTTCTTTAATTTCTACTCTTTATTTACTTCCTTCTGCATTCTTTTATTTCCTTTCTAACTTCAAGAAAGAGATATTTAGTTTACTAATTTTTAGTTATTCTTTTTTCAGTATGAACTATAAAACTATCAATTTCCATCTAAGGACTATTTTATCTGCAGCCAACAAATAATCACATGAACCTTTTGGTTGTTCAATTCAAAATAGCTTTTGAACTCCTATTATTTCTTCTTTCATACATGAGTTACTTATTCCAAATATGTGAGATTTTGTAGTATCCTTCTGTTTTTTAGTTCTAGCTTAATTGCATGGTGATCAGTATAACAGACAAAAGAATGTAAAGTTCTCTGTTGGTACCAAAAAAAGATTTGTAATTTTTGCACCATAAAACAAATAGCTCCACTGTGCTAGGAAGTTCCTAAGAAGACATTAAATTTTATTTTTTCTAAATGTAGAGGATGGAAGTGATTACCGAACTGACAAAAATAGAGAGGGAGGGACCCTGAGAGGTCTTCACACTGCTACCTACCTCTAACCTTAGCAGCCTGGGTCACAGGCTCTCACGCACGTGCACCCTCACGGGCCTTTCCCATGAGGGTCCAGTTGTGCTAATACTGCCACAAGCTGGCTCTGATGATTATTTTTTATTTGGAGCATTTTTTAGTTACTATAATTATTGGGTTTAAATTTACCACTTTATTTTGTGTTTTCAGCTTGTCCTACATCTCTCTTTTTCTCTTTGTCTTCTTCTGAATGAATATTTTTTATCATTTTTATTTGTCATGTGCTCATTGTAAATTACACACTGGGTTTCCATTGTTTCAGTGCATAACTTAATAACTAAAACTTGCCTACTTATCAGAGTCTAAAATTATTTAATATCTTTACTCCTCTCTCAGAAAATGTGTCTTAGGATGCTTTAACCTACTTACCTACCTAAATATACATTTTGTTGTGATGTGTTCTCCCTTTTTACCTTTGGTGTAAATGACTAATATTCATTTAGGGTCCCTCACATATTCAGCCCTTTACTCACTCTTTATCTTGCACGTCAGATATTTCATCCTGGGTTCCTGTTCCTTCTGCCTAAGACACAACCATTGGACTTGCCTTTAGTGAAGGTCTACTTTTTATTTTTCTTAATTTTTTAAACTTTTACTTCATTTTCAAAAGGTATTTCCACTGGCATAAATAGTCTCTAGTTGATTATTATTTTGACTTTTTCTTTTCTAGGTTTTTGCCATAGGGCATGTATGCTCACCAGAGACAGACAGAAGGAAAGTGAAAAATCACCCTCAGGGAGATGGCCACACTGCAATCTCCTCTCCTCCTTTCTCCTCTAAGAATTCTGGGCACATATGCACATGTGCCTGGAGTGATTTTCAAGCCTCCAGGTCAAGGACTCAAACTGCGGTCAATCATGTGGGAGTCCAGTGCCTTGACTGCCATGCCACCTGCTGGTACCTTATTATGACATTCTTAAGGCAAGAGCCATTTTGAAATATAAATTTAAATACATTTATTTATGTTTCTAAATATCATCAGGTCTCTTGAATCTGTGGATTTGATTTTTTCTTCTCACATATTCATTTGTAAATATAGATAAATATAATCATTATTATAATTATTTTGAGGTTATGTTTATAAGTATATACGAATTCAAAATTGTTACCTATTTTTGATAAATTGAACTTTTTATCATTATGATGTGACCATAGACAATTCCAAGGTACTATTTCTTGAAATACATTCTCTCATCACTCTCAGAACTCTTGATTATATCATACAAGACAGTGGGCATGATGGTGTGTGCCTTTAGTCCCAGCTGGGAGACTGAGGCAGGATGATTGTGACAGCCAGACCCAAAAAAACAGGATTTTCCCTGCTTCCTTCTGGATCATTTTTCAGATTCATCTTGTAATTTTAATTTTCTTTCCAGCTGTATACAAACGGGGCACTAATTCAATCATATGAGGTTTTTCCTTTCAGTTAATTTTTTGTGGTTGTTCCAAAAAGTCCTAATTGGTTCTTTTACAAATCTTCTAGAATACTTTTTTTTTTAAATATTTCCCTGGTTGCTAGAGATATTTTTAAGCTTCTTTTTATTTCTTTAGATGGGGTAACTATAGTTGTTTCTTAATAAATGCCTGTTGATTCAGCCCAGGAGGATTTGCTGATCTGCTTCCACACTCTTGTTCCTTCTGCTTCTCGCTGGGTGTGTTGTGTGTTGGTTACCTTTGACTGCTCTGCTTGTGACCCTAGAAAATGAAGGAGTAGGGACATGGCTCCCAGCAGACCATGATGGTGGTGACTTCCTCCAAAGCGGTTTTTCATGTGTTTCTGTCAGATATGTAAGAATACTAACCCAGAACTACCACAAACTAAATTCACTGCTGGAGGGTTCTTGACCATCTATTTAGGCAGACACAGGTTGCAAGTATTCTGATAAGCTGAGAGCCAGCTGTGGTTACAACTTCTCAGCTCTTCTTTATTTTTGCTCCCTGGTTTCTTTTCTAGAACTACCTGGGGAAGTGATCACAGGCTATTTCTGGTTCAGAGATTCTAGCTTAAGACAGACGGCTTCCCTAGTCTCCCTACCTGGGCTAAGACTCAAGCATTGTTTCTGCTCTCCCCTTCTAGACCATCAATACCGCAACTTGATTTCTAGCAAATACCATGTGGTAAATTGAGCTCCCAGTGCTTTTCTCTCTCTTGTATTTCAATCTCATGATTCCTTATTCACTGATAGCAATGTGATGCTTTTAAGACAATACCTTTTTTATCCAGCATTTTAATTTGTTTTTAGCAAAGGGTTGGGCCAAATGGCCATATTGCCATGTTCTCAGGAGTGAATGGTCTTTCTTTACATTTCTATTATTACTTAACCTATTTCATCTTGTTCTGGGCCTCCTAACTACAAACAAATTCACAAATTCACAGGCAGTCCGGGCTTTACATCCCATCCTTCCATGTCCAACTTAAAGTACACTGTTCACTGAGGAAGGGCAATTCATGTACCACTCTTCCAGTTCTTTCTTTCTCCTTATTATACAGTTTTGCTGCATTCAATGAATTCCAAGAACTACTTTTTGGAGATTCAAGAACAATAGAGTTGTAAAGAGACAATTACTCCGTCGATGATATAAGAATGAATGGTTATAACCTAGGAAATATGTGGTTTTCACTTGGCTTTCTGTAGGTTATAAATATGTGCTAGAGAGTACATTTATGCTTATGAGTGTATGTGTGAGACAGAAAAAGAATATGTGTGTTTAAGATTTACTCTGGCAAAATCAATTTCATTTTTTTATACACACGACTTCATGACCTGTGTGAAAAGGCATGATGACAATGATTTCCTTACCTGGACAATCAGAATAAAACAGTTCTAAAAATGTCATTGTCAAACTGTGTGTACAATCCAAGAAGCCAGTCGAATAGTGAATAGGATTCATTTGTGTCATGTCGATTTGTAATGTTAAATAACTCATTTTTTATGTATAATTCAGATGCTATATGCATGACTATTCCTGAAAATGATGTAGCAACAGATCTACATTGGTGAAGATATAGTATACCATGATACTCGGTCATTAGTTAACTACGCAAGTGACTTAGTATCTCCTGGTGTCAGGTGCTCTGTTTGTAGCTCAAAGTACATGAACATGAAGTTGTGTAAGATTTCTCCCAGCCCCACATTTTTTCCAAGGATTTATCTGTAATAAAACCACTTATTCTAAATTTAGAAACAAGACATTTTCTGCATAAACTAGTGTATGCACAGTAGGAAAGAATCTCACAGTCAAGATGTTAAACAAAAACTTCCAGACATAAGAGTACTATTGCTTAATTTCCATTATACGAATTTGAACAAGAGGTAAAACTTATAAGATCGATAGAAGTCTGAATAGTGTTTATGTCGTAACAGAGGTTGGTACTGAATGGAAAGGGATATGAAAAAACTAACTGGCTGATTGGAAATACAATGCTTTTATATCTTTATCTGCATGGTAGTTCCACAGGCGTGTGCATATGTAAAAATTTATCAAGTAGTACACTTGAAATTTGTTTATCACGTGTATGTTTGCTATGGTTTGAATACATCCCCCAGAAATTCATGTGTTGAAATTGGATTATAATGGCTGTATTATAAAGGTATTAATTCCTTCGTGGTGTCCCAGAGATGGCCCAGTAGGCCATGATTGGTTCATTGCATCAGTCTCATGAATAGATAACAATGTCTCATGAGATCCAGTGAGTTCTAGTCCTCAGGACAAGGAATTAGTTCTCATGTGAGCTGGTTGTCATAAAAGAGAGATCAATCAGGGCCCTCTCTCTCTCTGAATGTGCCTCCCATCCTCTGAGCTTCTTTTGGCCCTGCTATAGGCCTAGGAGTTTGGGCTTTCCAGCCACCAGAATTGTGAGTTTGTAAATAAAATTTTGATCTTTCTAAAATCACACGGGCACACAGGTATTTCTGCAATGCAGTAACAGACGAAGACAATGTTATGCCTCAAGATTTTTTTAAAAACATGTATAAGTGAGAAATTAAAACTACATATTTAATTATTTCAATGTTTCTTAAAATCCAGGATTAAAAAAATCATCCTTCTCTTAAAAAGTGTATACATGAGTGGGATTTTACTTATTACTACCTACAAATTCCTTAGCTGAAAAATGTGTACAGTTAAAAATCCAAAACTTTCTTTTTTTTATTAAAAAAATTCTAAATCAACTTTTTTCAGGTCAGAACAGCATCCTCACCCATCCTACCCCATGTTCCAGTTATTTTGAACTCATGACATTCTACACTGTATCTGTTTTTCTAAACATCACAGAAATATCTATGACATTTAAATTACTCTGGAAGCTTGGCTTTCCAAGTTCTCTACCAACTTCCCTCATCCAAGGAAAAAAATGAAAAAAAAAAAAACACACATAAATATTCCGAAGAACTCCATATTCGGAAAAAATTCACAGTGCTTATGGCTGCGATAGAAAGTTCTGGAAACTGGCATAAATATGTATACTATCTTGAGACAGTTCAGACTGTTAATGATGCCAGCATTACCGCTCTGTGCATTGTGTTAGGAGCATGTAACTGGCTTTATGTCACCAGATAACCATAATGACTCATAGGTAGATACTAATGTTATCCCTGTTTTACCGATGAGGAAACTAAAGATTTTGTAAGAGTTTTAAAAAATTTACCCAAATTGACATGGCTAGTAACTGACCAATGGTTTATTTAAACCCAAGAAGGTTGTTCTCAAAGTAAAAAATTCCTTTTTTAAATTATTTTTTTAAATTTTTAACTTTTGCCAGAGGGTATGCATGCTCACCAGAGAGAGGAAAAGTGAGAAATCTCCACCAGGGGAGATGGCCATGCTGTAATCCATTCTCTTCCACTCTGTTCTCAAGACTTTGGGTATGCACACACAAGCACCTGGCATGTTTCTCAAGTCACCAGCTCTGGGACTTGAACCACAGAGTTGGCCTTGTGGGATCCAACACCTTAACTACCACACCTGTCAAAGCAAAAATTCTTAATCATCACACTTTAAAGTCCTTCCTTATGACTCAAACTATCTCTCTCTACCTTGCATCTAATTCTGATTCCTTAGGAGACAGAGAGCAATGATGACAACTTTCCTTTTTTTTTCATTTCTTTTCTTTCTTTCTTTTTTAATTGTTAGAGAGTGTGTGCACTGGCTAGAGAGAGACAGAGAAGGAGAAAGCACATCCAAAAGGGAGGGTGTGTTCACACTGCAATCCCTTCTTCCCCATTTCTCCACCCTGTTGGGATTTGGGGTGTACACACACACATACCCAGTATGTTTCATAAGCCACTGGGGCCAGGATTCAAACTGCAATCAGCCAGGTGGGATCCAGCTTCCTTAACCATTAGAATATAGGTTTGGCCCATGGCAATTTTTCAAATATAGAACTTGAAGAAAACTGCCAGATCCTGCCCTGAACTTCTCTTCTATAAGTTACACAGCACCATTCCCTCCCACAAACTTTCCTATGACTTGTTTTAAGTCATCTCCTCTTGTTGGAGACTTCTTGCAAAATGCACGTCACACTCAGTGATGGCCTAGAACTGAAGAAAGCATATTCCAAAGCGGTCTGATAAGTGCACAACACAAAGCACACCACTGCACTGCCCCAGAAGAGAAGGACCACTTCAATGGAATCTTGAAATGCTTTGTAAGGAGTGGAAGTGAGCAGAAGAGCCCTGGGATTCTGTGGACACACAACCTTCATTACGACAGCTGCTGGCTCATATACTATAAGCAAGGCAAGCTCAAAAACATGACATAAATATACTGCCTTCTCTCTTCTGCCTTCTTCCAGCTCTTCAAAGCCATTGATCCCTGGGAAACACAAAGGGCAAAATTCTCGAGCTCCAGATTCCATGGCCCATGTGGGCCTGTTAAACAGGCTTCACTTACAGTTAACTTACTACTATTTGAATAAGTCCATATGAGAACTCAGACCTGGCTGTAAGAACAACCAAAGCACAGAAAGATGAACCCTACCACTTATGAGACTTGGTTTTTGATAAGGACTACCTGGATTCAACACCAGGAAGAAGAGGTCAAAAATCTACTGTTCTTTCTGAAATAGTTAGTAATAATGGCACCGTCAGGCTAATGCCATGGATTTGTGCTGTGTGTCCTAGCGATACAGAGCCCACAGCGAGAGGGCAGGAAATAACGAGCTTAGTACTGAAATCATGTAAAACTTTCTGGCGTGGCTTATTCAGGTCTCAGGCAAAGGTATCAACTGGATGTATCATGACCGACACTGGCACAGCACGGTCTGTTGCCCAGCACCCATGCACGGTGAAAGCATATGCATCCAGCGGTCTGAGAGCCGATGCTTTACTTGTCTTTAAAGTGGGACGGAGACTAGAAAGACTCGGGAAGAAAAAGAAGAAAAGGCCTTAAAGTGTGAAGGAGCATATCAGAGCAATCAAAATAAACGTAACAGGGAAGTAAACAGGAGAGAGAAAAGGATGCTGCAAGTTAGGGATGAATAAATGGTGGCCATTCTGATTTACACAACTACCAGGAAAGAGAAAAGGAATCTAAATTAGAAAAATAACCATCATTGTAAAAACACTCTTGATTGATCGTCAGTGATTACTACACTAGGAAAAAATGCCACATCTGATATTTTGACAATCTCCAGTTAAGCCAACTAGAATATTCACTTAGGAAAACCGAAAGTGGAAGATATTTATATTGTATTTCCAGAATGGTTCTGTCTATGTTCAAAAGTTCAAATAGCTGAGACTTTAAATTTAGCCAAACTGCTTCCAAACCTGGTTATTCCATTACTGACAAATATAATGATGCTCCCAGGGCTCAGATCTTATTACTATTAAGTACTTATTAAGTATCCCTGGTGTGCTGAATGCTGTACACTGTAGATGAATAAATATGTTGTGTGCCCTCCCTTGAAGAGCTTAGAGTCTTAGAAAAGTGATAGGACACACAGAAAAACAGCCCCAAACTTCTTTCATAGAGCATTTAGTAGAATCAATGTCTTTGTAATGCCTTGGTGTTACATGCAGGGCTGAGAACTGAACTGGGCTTCTTTCATGAAATGGAGGAAATGCACAGACATGGTTATGTTAGCTAGTAATATGCAGCCTTCCTCGCCCTGGTCGCTGGTGGCAGAGAAGGTACAACCCTCTCTTGTCCATCGCCAGTCCTTTTCCCCAGTTCCTCCCCCTCCTCCTCTCTCTGCCACTGATGTGGCCCAGGCCTTTGTCTTCTCTGGCCAGAATTATTGGGAAGGCCTCTAAATGAGTTCATCACAAACTGACACGGCTCAAAGCAACCCTTATGCACACCATTTCCCAAGTATGTGTGTATACACACACACACACACACACACACACACACATATATAAAGAGAGAGATGTAAATTTCACTGTGTCACTCCTGTGTTTAAAGATTCTTCTGTGGATTCCCACAGCTCTCAGAACAGAGTTCAAATTAATCTCGTGGCATGACATAAAGTGATCTTTGTGGTTTGCATCCTTCACAGGTTTTTACTTTCATCTCATGGCATCCCTCGGGAACCCATTCATATCAAACCAGTGCCCTTTCCTTGAAGGTTTCCACATCTGTCCTGTGTGTTTTCCTCTCCATGCCTTAACTCACATGCTGACGGATGCCTGGGACACCCCTTCTTTCTCTCTTCAGCTGGCCACCAAATTCCAGTCCCAGCATCACCTGCACCTACACTGAAAAGACATTTTCCAGCCCTTCCTGCATCTCCCTGGCTGGTCCCTCTGAACAGCCCTTCTCTGTTCTCATGAGACTATAGATAGATACCTCTGCTGTGATACTGGGTACCATGCTGAGTCTTGTCTGTCTCACCAAGAACATAAACTCCTCTGGAAAACCACCATATCTGGTTCATTTTTGTATCTCTACTTCTAGTAAAGAATTCATTAAAAAAATAAAATTTAAAATAAGGTATAATGAGCCTAAGAATGAGAAGCTATTTCTGAATAAAGGAATGACTGAGTGAGGGATCGCCCAGGTGGCTTGGCGGGAGAGCACCTTACCCAGGAGGAGAAGTCTGAGCCTGGACAGCAGGGCCTTGTTAGAAGTTGGGGCAGCAAGGCCCTTGAGAGGTGGGCTACAGGAAGGCCTGGGCCAAGGAAGGAAATGAGTGTGCGAAGTCTGCTCTGATCTCACGCCCGGGAAACGGGCGCCACCTCTCACCTTTGTACAGTGCGTGCCACTATTTATTATTCTTTACATGGCTCTTCTTGGCTCCCTGCTCGCCCCAGACAAGTCCAAATAATCCTATCTTCTGCCTTCCTGGAGGAGATTTCTTTTCCTTCCCTTTGTCAGGAAGCCTAGGCTAGACCTCAGGCTCTCCCTCCACCCCAGAGCTCGCAGGGCACCTCCGAAATGCCAAGATGGGGGCAAGGACTCCTCAGGGGCTGCGAAGCGCGGTGGCCTAGCCCTCTCAGGAGGAGGAGCAGCCGCAGACACACGGAGGAAGCTATTCCAGTGCCTGTTGGCTTCGCTCTTCCTCTGCCTTGTCTGTTCTTTTCCATCCCCTCACTATTGCTCCTATGAAGAGAGCGTTTAGCCGGGAAACGGCAGGCCTGCCTGCCCATGCCATCAGTGCAGCCGAGCTCTGCCACCGGAGCGGTGTGGACTGCAGAGACGAAAGCAGCCCCGACACGCAGGGCGAGGGAGTGAGGCTAACGAGCAGCATGAACCGAGTCCCACGGAAGCCTGCCCACCTCTCCCTTGGACGGCGACAGCATACGCAGGGAGGCGCTGTACCCTAAAGGGCACTCTGCTGAGGAAGGCTCCTTCCTGCTCCCACTCCGGGAAGCATGGGCTGCTCATTAGGATGGAGCGGATGCCGTGGCGCTTCCATCACAGGCTGACATTCACTCTGGGTGCACCTGAACAACTGTCTGCGGTGAATAATAACCACGCGGGGTCTCTTGCCACACACGGAGAAACAGGAGAAAGAAAAGCAAAGGGGAGGGAGACAGGCAGAGGGTACAGAAGAAGAAAGGAGGGAATGAGTGAGACATAAAGCGAGAGGAAAATGAATTACTCTTCAAATGTTGAGCATTTAAAGAAAGCGATGCATGAACAATACAGAAGGGAATTAATACTCCTATCCAAGGGACATATTTCATATGACCGGCAGGAACCCACCGGAAAGGTCTCAGAGAACATTGCGAGCAACAGACTGGCCTGAGCCTCCTGCTCAAGAGCAGGACTGTGGGCAGCACGTGAGGCCAGGTCTGGATCAGTCTGAACCTGAACCACCCTCTGCAAGAGTCAAGGCAGCTTCAGGGTGGACCCAGCAGGGCCTTCGGACCTGGGAGCACTCAGATCAAACGACTTTTTTCTGTATGACTCGGCCTCTAAATGTCTCGGTTTTGTCATCTGTAAAAGGGGGATGAATTTATAGTAATACCCTCCACAGATTTTAGGGGGAGAAGTCAGTGCATATGCATTTGTTAAGTGTGCTCTGCTATCAGCTTTGGGTGCCTCACCTCATGGGGAAGCAGTAGACAGAAGAGGAGTAAAAATATACATCCAGACCTCGAGGGCCTCTTCTCCTGTCACTGCTAGGACAAGAGGCAGTCAGGCTGTGCCTTAGTGGGTTTGATAACATCTCCCCTCACCCCTCAATCCTCCTGTCACACAGAATGGGTGAGCTCTCCATAAAGCCCTCAGTCTTCCACCTAAACAAAAAGCAAGTTTCAAGGGGAAACAAATTCACTACCAGAGTCCACATGGCCTAGATGAGGGATCTCACATTTCTCCTCAGTGCTTTTGGAGCCATAGTTACTGTATTTCCTTTTTCGTTTTTCCCTGAAACAAGTCTCATGAAAGTACAGGGAGAAGCTGGCATTCAAACACGGTTTTAAAGGCTAGGCTCTTCCATTCAATCCTCCTGGTGCCCCTCCTGTCAATCTGACTCACACCCAACCCAAGACGTACATGGAATATCTGAAATGAAAGGGATGACAGAAGCGAGCTTTTTCATGCCGACTCAACATGGCGGCCTCCAGGACCTCCTAAGCAGCGTCCCCTTTTAGAACCAGCTACCCCAGAAAGGGGGTAACACTGTAGTAGTGGAGGCTGGGAAGGTCTCATAAAGGGCAGCTGAAGTGCTGGTGCTGCTGTCTGTGAGGCACTGGGTGAGTCATTTCAGTCCTTTGGGCCTCTGGTTCAACATCTGAAAACTAAATCATTGCAGCCTCTCTACTAGTCTGCAAAATGCCACCTGCAGGTGAGTTTTGTCTGGGCCTCATTGAGAAATTACTGTTGTTGTTTAATATGAACATGGAATACCAGACGGCACACACTGTATCTCTCCCTACTCCCTACTGCACACCACTCGGAGACTGCAAGAATATGCGTCACCTACCTTGCCCCAAGGCCACCTGAGATGGCCTCAAATGGAGATTATGGTTTCTCAGGGACCACTTCCTCACTGTATAATTTGAGACAATTTTCTCTCTCTCTCTCTCTCCCTCTCTCCAAACCTTGGTTTTTCTCATATATAAAATAGGAATAATAATAATAGTATCTACCATAGTTATATGAATTAAATGAGTTACATTATGCAAAATGCTTAGAACATAATAGTATCTACCATAGTTATAAGGATTAAATGAGCAAACTTACGCAAAATGCTTCCAGCTGTGCCTAGCACATGGAGCAATACTGCTATACAATAATAATAGCTACTAATATTATAGTGTCATCTTTGATTCTAGATTCAACAGATCTTCATTCCATTCATTAAGCTCCCCTTGTAAGAAAATTCCACTTCAGCATCAGCTCTTGATGACAGACCCTGAGCAGGTGTCTCAGCACTAAGCAGGCTCTGTGGGACTAGCAAATGGAGCAACCAGGTTGATTTCTTCAAATCTACCTCACTCTTTAACTCTTCTCCACCTCTAACTCCAAAAAAAGCACTGATCTCAAGAGTTTGAAACTTTTCCACCTTGAGCCCTGCCACTGTGTGACCTCTTACTTAATGCCCTAGATCTTAACTTTCTTACTGTGAGGAGCAGGCCGCTATCTTATAGGCTGAAATAAAGTAACAAAGGCAAAAGCAACCAACATAGTTCCTGGAATATATTAGTTACACAATAGTCAGTTAAATTTCAATTTAAGTCTAAACCACTCCATTTCGTCCATCTCTACTATCTGTTCCAACCCTGCTAGCTGTACCCACAGGCATCACCAAACCCTGGCCAAAACTATTATATTTGCTGACCTCCCTCTCTATTTTAAGCTGTACCTCCCGGGACTGCTCCTGGCCATTCTGGAAAAGCCAGACATCTTGCAGAATAAGATGCAATGCTAGTCTACCAGCATCTTAGAATAGCACTGTCCAACAGGACTTTATACAATAATGGAATTTATATCTGCAGTGCCTAGGTCAGCAGCCACATGTGGCCCACATGCAAGATGGCTCAATGACTGAGAAACTGAATTTTTACTTCACTTCATTTTAATTAACTTAAATATAAACAACCACATATGGCCATTGGCTACTGTATTGACTGGCAAAGCCTTAGAGTCACATTTAATTGTTGCCAAAGTGCCAACTTCGGCCACTCTTCTTACCTTTCCAACCACCAACTGGCGCTCTGTCTGGTTTTGCTACCTACATCAAGGCTGTCTTGATGGAGCAGGAAAATGAGATCACTCAATGGCCATTTCCACACCTTTCAATCACTAGCCAACTAGACTGCTTTGTTTTTGCTTTTGTTTTTGTTTGTTTGTTTTTTAAATGCAGGTGGAACAGCAGTAACAGGCTGCTCAAGAGAAACTAGATCCCACATGGTGTCCATGAATACCTGGCCTGGTCAGCATGAAACATGGCGGGCATGTGTGAAAGTGACCAAGATCTCACAAGCTGGAAGACTGGAGGAAGTAGATCTCAGTGTAACTAAAAGCTGCTCATCTTTCTCTCTCTCTTTTGCAAGTGCGTGTATTCTATCATGGAAAACAAGAAAAAAAAAATCAACATTCCCTGATGGTTCACTGTCACTGGGAGATGTACATGGACTGGAACTATTGCTAAAACTGCTTGTCAGGAGTCCCCTGTAGGGGGATCACTCCAAAAGGTGCCACAACAAAAGACAGAGTTTTCAGGCCACTAACACAGACTAAAAATGAGAGGCAAAGGGCTGGGGACCTTTTGAAAAATAAGATCCTTGGGATTTCAATTCCACTCAGTCAAAAATTCCACAAGAATTATCTTACTTTACAAGATTTTTCTGCATGAATCTTGCCAAGATCAGATTCCAAGAAGCAATAAAGAATATTAAGTTAGCTTTCATTTTAAATCAGGAAGTTTGTTATGTCTGAAATCATAAACAAATTATCATCTCTGCCAAACTGGGATTGGCCCTGAGAGAGAAAAGACTCATCATCTCGTTTGGAAGGGCCTGGCCTGACGTAGTTCCATGACCTTCATTCCAGGATGTTCAACGTGTTGTATGAATTGTGCTCAGTCAGATGTCCAGACAAAAACAAAATACAACCAAGAACTTTGGTCCAAGCAAGAGAGATTTGGGGATGGAAGAGAGATTCGTCTGCTTTTTTGATAAATATATCCATTGAATTTTGACTGTGTGCTAGGATGGCACAGATGATACCAGGGCTTGAAGTTCAGTTAGAGACAAATCTATAGCCAGTTGTTACCACATAAAGGGAAACTGGTACAGGGGGACCAGCAGTTGGCAGAATGGCTATGTTGCTGAACTTTCATATAGTCAGCTGTGGTTCAAGTCCCATACCCGGTGGCTTAAACTCATACCGGGCGCATATGCATCCCAATATCCCAAGAGGAGAGTGGAGGAGAAAGGATTGTGGTGTGGCCATCCCCCCTGGGGGGTGATTTCTCGCTTTCTGCCTCCCTCTGTCTTTCCGATGAGCACACACACCCTATAGCAAAAACCTCTCCCAAAAAAAAAAAAGAAGGTAACTGATACACACCAGCTATCTGGAAACACAGATGACAGAGCAATACCTGCTATAGGGAAAAGTCAAGAAAGGCTTTATCAAGAGGGATCCTTTGAGTTGAAACTTGAAGAATGGATAGGATTATGCCAGAAAAGGATGGGAAAGAGAGAGCTACATTTCAACAAAAGAACATGGGAAGTGGGCACCGCACAGAGGAAGAGATGAGTACTCTACAGCAGGGGCAACTGTGAACACTGACCCTGTTTCATTTCCGAGCCCTCTTTATCCTCTCAGTCCTTCCATGATCCATTAGCACTCTTCCAAATTCACGGAGCCAGTGCAAGCACAAGTCCCTCTGGTTACACCTCATCATGAGAATGTTTCAAATTAAGTCCCGCTAACAAAGCCCCATGATTCTGTTAATCAAAGTGCTTCTTCTGATACAAAGCCCCAGCAACCCACCGTGTATGTAAGCTGATCGCTGTTTCCTGGAAAAGATCATACACTGCAGCGGGAGGTAGCCAGCTATCGGTACAATGACCATCCAGAGATTTTAGAGGGAGCTGGAGACCATTAAGATGGGCTGGCTGTCTTGGGAAATGTGGCAGTGGTTTAAAAAAAGAGAGAGAGAGATGCTAAGTGATAGTTAATTTAATGAGAGGAATGTCAGGAGGCTAAAAGTGTCCATAAAGTATAGTACGGTAAAATGACGCAGAAGAGGAGAAAGAAGACAGCAATGACCAAGGTGATGTGGACTAGCTGGAAATTTTTCTGGCATGTCACCAGATGCTTAAGCTTGATATTCTAAGCCATGCTTAGAGGACCATGTTTTGAGAAGGTATACTTATTCCCAAAGTACAGAAAGAAGCTAGAATACGCACAGGAAAATATACAATATGACTGATAAGGATATATTCAAAACCAGCTTATAATTTTGGGATGTAAAACATTTGTTCCACTATTGTGAGAATAACTCATTTTAAGTGACAGTTTCAGAATACAACAAAAGTGCTCCTTTCTGCTTTCTTATTCCATATGCTAGAAAATATCAGGCTTTTTTTTTTTTTTAATCCTCTGGTAAATTAGGTCACCTCACCAGGCTTTTTGGACAGGCTGGGTGGATTTTCCCAAATAAAGACATCACAGTGGTCAGCTGGCAGTATCAGTGATAGAATTCAAGTCCCCAGAAATGGAAACCAAGTAGGGCAGCACTGTGAAAAAGGCAGTGGCCATGCCATCAGATGTCTGTCTAATTTAGCAGTCCAGACCAGCTTCACCCTTTTCTCCTGTGTACAAGTCTCAACTCCTCTGGACCTCAGTTTTCTATTCTGTAAAAGGGGGACAGGAATATCTTACAAAATGTCTGTGATGATTAAATACAGTGATGCAACTGAAAACATATGGAAAGTAGTAATTAATGAAATCTTAGATCAGTTGATAACTAAATACTAGCCATCTATTCAATAACAGGAGTTCAATATTCTGAAATCTGAACATGTTAGGTAAAATGTCTACATAGCAATTACAAATCTTGGTTTCTGATCCCTCACCTAAATGTCAAAAACAGCGCTGACCAATACCAGTTCCATTTTCTATGTATTTCACGTTGCAACAAGACATTAGTGTAGGGAAAAGAAAATGTTATTAAAGGGATGATTGTTTGCTTTCTCCACCTAAATGTCTGGGGATAATTGACTGGTAAGCTATCCAGGATGAAGCTGGGGTCTCGTTCTTATGTAAAACATAGTTCCAAAGTGAATGGCTACCAAAATAAAGCTGGAAGAGGATTTCTTAGTTTCTCCCACATATGATCTCTTTTTAGAATAATTACCCTAAAAAATCAGTTTTCTTCCTCTAGAATCTTTCTCAATCTATATGCTTATTGAAAACTATTGACAGTGGGGCCAGATGGTGGCACAACACTAAAACACAATGTTGTGTAAGGCTGACCCTCATGGGAAAGTCCCAGGTTCTAATCCCAGAGACCTCCTAGGGTATGCCGAGCACACGCAAGCCCATGACCCAGGACTGGATGGGGCTGAGGGTGCTCTTGGCATCAAGACCTCATTGGGGGTACTGTCTCTCTGTCTGTCTCTCTCACTCAAGAAAGAGACAGATCATTAAACTTAAAAATTACGTTGGCAGAACTGACTTATATTTATTTACTTCACTTGTTCAAAACCTCTCTTCCTCTCCAAAAGAATAAAGACTCGTAGCTACTAATAGAAGCACACAGGCTTCGAAACCTCCATTCTGGAAATTTCCTGCAATGGGCCTGGGTTTCTTTTCCTCCACCTGCATATCGCAAAAGCACTACCCTTATGTGCCTAATTTCAATAATTCACATGCATATAACCAAATATTCCCATAAATATGAATGCAGACCTGGCCTTCCTCACCTCCAATCTTCTGAATTAGTGTCTATGTTCAAAGTTTGGTACTTAAAGAAATTTTGAGTCTAGTTCACAGTTCTGGAAGTCCCAATCTATGATCCATACAGAAGGTAATCAAAGCCAGTTAAGGTCTAAAAGCTTCTATTCTTCATATATTCTTTTAAAATTATTCCAATGAGGGGGACCAGTAGTTGACATAATGGCTATGTCGCTGGACTCCCATGTAGTCAACCACAGTTCAAGTCCCGGACCCGGTGGCTTAAACTCATGCCAGGCACGTGTGCGTAAATGCCCAAGATCTCAAGAGGAGAATGGAGGAGAAGGGATTGTGGTGTGGCCATCCCTTTGGGGGATGATTTCTCGCTTTCTGTCTCTCTGTCTCTCTTTGTCCTTCTGGCGAGTGCACACGCCCTATAGCAAAAAATAAAAATAAAATAAAAAACCTCCAAAAAATTATTCCAATGAAATACTCACATAAATTAAATCATTTGTTTCACTCACATTTCTAAAACTGAACTTCTTTTTACACTAACATTCCCTAACACATAGTTTTGGATAGCCCTGACATTTTAGAAATAATGGCCTGTTAGACACAAAAGATTCCAGGTAGAGGCCAAAGGGCACTTCTTTTTTCTTACAGGCTTAATGACAAATCTAAAAATAACAAAAATCATGCAATGTAGTATCTTTTAAGAAAGTCCATCAACTTAAACCAATTCTTTTGGTTTATGAAATAAAAATATATCCTTACAAAAAGGTAGGCAAGCTTCAAATGAACCCATAGCTGCTGGCCAAGATCTTGCTTGGAGGGACTAGCAGTTAGTGTAATGGCTATGTCTCTGGACTCCCATGTAATCGATCGTGGTTCAAGTCCCGGACCCGGTGGCTTAAACTCACGCCGGGCACATGTGAGTGCGTGCCCAAGATGTCGAGAGGATAATGAAGGAGAAGGAATTGTGGCGTGGCCATCCCCCCTGGGGGGTGATTTCTCACTTTCTGTCTCTCTGTCTCTCTCTGTCTGCCTGGCGAGCGCACGCGCCCTATAACAAAAACCTCTCCAAAAAAAAAAAAAAAAAAAACAGATCTTGCTTGGAGGGACCAGCAGTTAGCATAATGGCTATGTCGTTGGACTCCCATGTAGTCGACTGCGGTTCACATCCTGGACCTGGTGGCTTAAAACTCACACCGGGCGCGTGTGTGTGCATGCCCAAGATTCCAAGAGGAGAATGGAGGAGAAGGGATTGTGGCGTGGCCATTCCCCCGGGGGGTGATTTCTTGCTTTCTGTCTCTCTGTCTCTGTCTGTCTGTGTGGCGAGCACATGTGCCCTATGGCAAAAACCTCTCCAAAAAAAAAAAGATCTTGCTTGGAAATTGAGAGATAAAGTAAAGAAGATCTTCTTGGAAAGGGTCCATAGCCCCAATTATGAGGACTAAAGAGGGCTCAGGAATTTTGCTTTTGCTTTTATTTATAAGCCAGAGGGCCCATGTACTCGCTAAAGCGAGAAAGAGAGGGAGAGTAATAGGGAGAAAGCACCTCCCAGCAGGGTGTGGTCACACTGCAATCCCTTCTCCTCCACTTCACTGAGCATGCTTGCAGATAGCTGGAGTATTTTTCAAGCTGCCAGGGCTAGGATTCTAACAGGCAGTCGACCATGTGGAATCCCATTTCCTCAACCATCAGGCCACAGGAATGGCCCAGACACCTCCGAGATTTGAAACGATAAACAAAACAAAAACAGATCTTCCTCTTGAGTTTGTGTCCGAAGCATCTTGAAACCAAAAGTAGGGATGATGCAGATGAACTGGCTAGAGAATTTAAGTTCCTTTACCACAGGAGGAAGATCACATTCCCACAGAGGAATACACCACAAATCCTTTCAATCAATTCAGATTTTCTTCCCTGTGTCTCCCCTAAAGAGCTTATCTCTGAAGAGGCCTAAAATGATAAAGCCCCCAGAGGAATTCAAACACAATCCTGGGACTAACAGCCCTTCTCTTCACTGAAAGACAGAGCGGGAGAAACAAGAAGCTGGAGACTAGGAAGGTGAAATAAAAAAGAAGAGTCAATAGAACTTAATTTCTCCAACCCTGTTACATTTCTCAGAAATATCATTCCTTTGCACTTTAACTTCTCAAGGGAACGGTTTAAAAAGGCAGGATTGTGGTAGGGAGAAAGTAGTGGGATCATGTTGCCATATCCTCAGTCAAAATGTCATTTTGTAATTGTGCAGGATATTGTTTGTTGATTCCCGGCGCCATTCTCACCTCTCTAAGCTCTTCATACATACCAGGTCTATGAAGCCTAGAAACTACCTTTCCTACATTCTCTTGCTAGTGTGTTCCTCACTGGCAAGTTTCTACCAGTTAGAGGCACTAGAGTGAGCTCAGGAAGGCAGAAGAGAAAGAGAAACCCTATGTTCCAGGTGCCTCCTGACGCAGGTACCTGGGCAAAGGTGGAGTTTTGTTAGCATCAAATAACTCCTGAGATTTACCCACTTCCTCCACTGTAGTCCCTGCACTCATTTTTCCTGCACAGAGTTTTCTGGATTTTACTCCCCCAGTCTTTCAAAGGTTTTGTAAGCCTCAAACTCCCTGTATTAGACTACTTTCTATTCAAAATACCTGTAGTGGCTTCTCTGCACCTGACTAATACATTAGTCTGTTCCATGAATCTCAAATTGGAATGCACGCACCAACCCCTAGAGTTGGAACCAAAAATAAACAGTACATATTCCTCTATATGCTATTTTACTCAATAGTAACTACTTTTAAAAAATAAAACTTATGAATTTATTTCTTCCATGAGAGAGTAAGTGAAAAACAGAGAAACAGATAGCATGCTCAAGGTTCCAGTGATGCAATCCACCCTCAGTCTCAGCCAGCCCTATATTATGGGCACACACATGCCCAATGCACACAGAGAGGTCTTTGGAAATGAAGCCAGAACCTTCCCACGTGGGCCAGCTTCACACCGCCATCCAGCTCCCTCAATCATATCTAATTTTAGGATTTAATTTTATATTAAAATGACCGTTGCAATATTATGAAGAAAGGAGTATTTAAAAATAAAATTTCAGGCTGCCTCATGGCGAAGGGAGCCAGATCCCATATGGTTAAACATGGTTTGACTCCTGGCCCTGGTTACTTGAGAAACATACCAAACACATATGTGTGCACACCCAAAATCCTAACAGGATAGAGAAATGGAAAAGGGATCGTGGCATGACTACACCCCAATGGGGGGAGGGCTACTTTCTCTCTCTCTCTAACACACACACACACACACACACACACGCACACTGGTGATTTTAAAAAATAGATTTAGGATAAATATAAAACTTATTAGAAAATAACTTTTGCCAAAGGCTACTTTATATTGCATCCTCAGAACTTGCAATTACAAGGATCTTGGTGAAACAGACAGTACATGTGTCTGTCTTTCTATTTATCTATCTAAGTTTCTCCTAAATTTCTGTTTTAGAAGGTATTTTCTACAGCAATATTAGCTTGAAAGGCTGCACTTTCTACATAAACAGCATGGTTGGGCTCAATTAAGTGAGAGTTTCCATATACATCTTCTCTTATCTACTGGGAGGCCAGGTCCTTCATGCAGGGATGACACCATGTCTCACCAGCTATGTGCTTGTACTACGTGCTTGCCACAGTGCCTGAGCCATCGCAAGTACTCAATACATGCCTTATTCACTGAACTGAAGGATCAGTGGGTAGACAGAGAGGTGGACAAGTATTTACTGAGTAAAAAGCAGCAACCCAGAGGCTAAAGTATATAAAAAGAGGTATTTATTTTAATATAAAGTATAGAAATGGAGGTTAAATGTATACAAAATATATATTATTAAATGTGTAACCTTGGTCAAACTGTTCTGCCTCTAAGCTTTACATTGGTTTTTCAATCCAGAAAATGAGTATAAGAATTGCACCAAGTTCAAAGAATTGTTAGAGTTTGCCTGAAGACTTGAGAGAGACGGTACTGGCAGAGCATTTAACAGGGTGACTGATACACAGGAAACGTCCCCGTAAATATTAACCATTATCATCACCAATTTTCACTGGGGTTGAGTGGCCTAAAATATGCTCAGGTTACACAACTCTACTAGCTCTAATTCAATCTTTCCTCAGTGGTTCAGAGAGCACTAAAGTGCTTCAGCAGGTCATTCGAAATAGAAACGGTATCTCCAGTTCATTAGCCAGAATCGCAGCTAGCAGGGTGCCCCCGCTGTCCTAGCTCGGGTCCTTGCTTGCACAACAGAAGCTGGCTAGGAAAAGCTGATGTTTCGGCCACGTGGCAGTCTTCCAAGCTGAATTGTTATTTGGGTTAGGATTACAAGATTAGCAGAGAGGAGAACACAGTCAATGAAATAATACATTTTGACTCTAAAAAAGAAACCGATACAGCAGCTCATGAAATTGTACTCCTTACATGAAATTCAAACTGGCAGGAGTGTGAAACTCATCACAGAGGCTAAAACCTGACCAAAGGCAAATGAACAATTATCAATGATAATGTACATAGGCAGAGGGACGCCTGGTGGGGAGCCCGTGGCACCCGTGCTAAGTCCAGTTTTATTTAACATCTTAGCTAATGATCTGGAAGAGAGATAAACAGAAGACTAAAGAGAGAAGCTAAAGTAGACATCTGTTGGCTTTGCCTGCCGGGCACCAGATCTCCTGTTGGTGGTTAACAGCACCCAAGATGCCCTTTGGGAAACAACCCCTCACTCAATGGATAAACTCCCCATGGGACTGTCAAATGAGGTACTCCATCCTGCTTTACAAAGGATGAGCCATAACCCATACAAAGCCACACAGATCCTCTCTCCCTGGAATCCAAATCATAAGCCTGACATTACAAGGACTTTTTGATACAAAGAGTTGGATCATCAAGCATCATTTATTCTAGTAGCATATTTCTGAAAATAAAATTATCTACTAATTCCTGCTACCTAAATACTTGTAAGCACCCTAGCCTTTTTTTTTTTTTTTGAGAGGTTTTTTTTTTTTTTTTTGCTATAGGGCGCGTGCGCTCTCCAGACAGACAGAGAGAGACATAGAGACAGAAAGCGAGAAATCACCCCCCAGGGGGGATGGTCATGCCGCAATCCCTTCTCCTCCATTCTCCTCTCGGGATCTTGGGCACACACGCACACACGCCCGGCGTGAGATGTAAGCCACCGGGTCCGAGACGCGAACCGCAGTCGACTACGTGGGAGTCCAGCGACATAGCCATTACACTAACTGCTGGTTCCCAGCACCCTAGCCTTTTTTTAATCCCTGTCCTTTCCCTTTATGTATAATATACTTCTTTTTGTTCCCTGAAATTGACCAATGTCATTCTTTGAAGAACAAAAAAAGGAAGAAGGAAAACTAATAGAGATGTAGCTGCTACTAAAAACTAGGATACGCATTCTGTTTATCCGACTCTCTAGCAATTCTCAAAATACTTTTCAGATATTAGTGTAAAAAAACACTACAGATAAAACAAACTATTTTAAAATCAGTGTTAAGATTTAACTTGAAAAATTCACAATGACATAGTTCTGGGGAAAAAAATGTATTCTAATACATTCTAATACAGAACAAATCAGCCAACCTGAGAACTAAGGTGAAGGCAGAGAATCAGACATGTGATTTCAATGAGATTAGGTACTTTTAAATGCCATTAAAATTCTATATTACATAAAGTACAACACAGCAGACATTAGCAAAGTACAATCATGGTAAGTGACCTCTATGGTACACTGTCTGAGTTATTAGGTACGTACTTTCTTAAAGAGAGAGAGAGTAGCAGAGAATAAATCCAATGGAGTTTAGAGGCACGTAATAAAAAGTAAGCAGGTTATCCAGGAAAAAGGGATGAGCCATCAAGATGCATTAGTTCTGTTTTCCAACAGCCTTGCTCTCCTGAGTGCAAATCACGTAAGGATGCCATAATCTTTTTGCTTGAAGTTAAGAGCTGCTCCATGCTCAAGGGTCATATTTGATGATTATAAAAAAATTCATCCACCCAGGCCCAAAAGAGACAGTGAAGACTAAGGGTGAGGCCAACCTACCCACAGACCGATAGGATATTCACTGACACTCATCAAACACCCTCTATGTAGTGTCTCCATGTCAGCTTACCTACTCTGCTTTTAGAGAAGAAAGCTATCCTGCCAACAACGCAAAAGGCTACTCTCTTACAGGGAGAATTTGGAACAGAAAGAGAAATGTTCTCTTTAGTATTGGAGAGAATCAAGATTTATTTCCTACCCTATAAGGAACAGGGAATTCTATCCCTATTCCTCTTTCTTCCTACAATCTATAAGCAATGCCTCTGTTGGAACTAGTCAGTACCACATTCTGGTTAGTGCTTTAAAAGGACCTGAAGGAAACATTGCTCAGAGCATGAAAAGGGAATACAAGGTAGTAAGCATATTATATACAGATACCTAATACAGGACCAATCAGGGTCCCAATGGAAACAGATGACAACTCCAAATGGGGAGACTGAGGAGAGTTTAATGAAGGGACCATTTGTAAGGTGTGGGCAGAGTCAAAGCAAGCCATTCAGGGATGGTGAGCACCCTGGTTCCGGCAGCTGTAAGAGCTGTTACCACTTCTGGTCCCCCGAAGAGGAAGGGGAGGTTGCCAATGGACCCCAACAGGAGCTGGACCTGTGAGAGGGGCCACCATAAAGAAGCCGTGGTCTTTGGGAGAAGAAGACAGCCATTCTCAACACATAGCAAAGCAGGATGAAGGGAACTGGGGCAATGGCGGTGCAACCCCACTCTCCTGCCATGACTCCCATTGCCCATCCTAACCAGATCAGCAGGGAGTTCAAGGATTCAGTATGCAGAGTTGAGCCTCAGAGTGGTCAAAGCAAAGTGAGAGGAATAGGAAGAGATCAGGCGGTACAAAGAGAAGAATCTCTCTCACACACACTATGGCAACTCCTCACATATCCCTCCATAGTCTCTGATATTCTTTGTAACCTTTCCCTTCTGTGCGGGATCTTCTTACCCTCTTTAAATGTTAACGCTATACTTCCCTTAGTTTTTACAGTTATACAATTAGGATACAGAGTGCAAAAGTGGTATTTTACTATTTCCCACCATCCACACCCAGGGAAAGACACAGACAAAACCTTCCTTAAGACTACAAACATAAAATAAAAATAGAGGTAATTATGAAAGTGTTAATACCTCCTAAGACCTCCAAGGACAAAGAAAACCTGTACTTTTTTTTAAATTTAAACTCATTTATTTACATTCATTCACTATACATCATTACAGCATACAAAATGAGACTTTCCATCCAGAATACACCGTATATTGGCTCAATACAAGCACATCAACATATGTGTTATCGTCAACAAATAATGTTCCATTTCTTGTTTCCTGTATATTTTGCTTTTTTTGCCATCCTCGATTCCCTATCTCTCACCCTCTGCCATGTCCCAACCTCCTCCCACACTGTCTCTGATATCCATGGTTGCTTTCTGTGCTTTTTCCCCCCATTTTATTGATTCGCTAATGAACTTAATTAATCTAAATATTTCCAATAGGAAGCGCAGCTGATATATACATATCCATGAACACAAGTCTGACTTTAGATATAAACCTCAGTGAGTAGAATGAACATACTATAAAGTAGCACCTAACTGGGGCTATATAGCTTGCTGTGGTCATCAAATATGCATTTTTTTAATTTCAAGAAAAACTGTCTTCGTGTTTTTTATCCTGAAACATTATTTTTAATTTATTAATTTATATTCATCCCCTAATCATCGTCACAGCACACAAAGTGTAGTTTCCCATCCAGAATATACTGCATAGTAGCTTAATCATGTATGTTATCATCAATAATTTCCCATTTCTAATTTCATATATATATATATATATATATATATATATATATCGCTATGTCTGACCCTCTGCCCTTTTCCACCCTCTTCTCACACTCTATCTAGTGTCTACAGTTGTCTTCCATTACTTTTCCCCCTACATTTTATTGATCACACAATTTCTTAAATAATCGAACTACTTTCAATAGCAAGTTCAGCTGGTAATTTCAAGAAAAGCAGTTTTGAATTGGAAATTTGCTTAAAACTTAAAGTCTGGAAACAGGTTAGTATTTTGTTCAAATAGTAGGTACATGAACCTATTCACAGCTCAAGACAGGACAAAAATTCTTAAAACCGGACATAAAAGCCTAGAAGAAAATCAGCAATATTTTAGTCAAAAGTCACAGAACACCATTTCACAAGTTCAGTCTCATGTACTTAATCTATCTTCTGTTGTGGTTCGGTTTTCTGGATTGAATTCTGGGATAAGATATTCAACTCCAAACTTGTCCCTACGATTAAGTTGGCCATTTTCTTAGTTTTTGAACTCTTATTTCTGTGTCTCTGCATTTAATTTTCCTGATATAGCACTCTCTTGAGAAATTCTTCGAGATTTGGTCTGGTGCTGGTAAATTCTTTCAGGTTTTGTTTATCTGAGAATGTTCTTGTCTTTTCTTCCCATATGAAGGATAATCTTGCTGGGTACAGTGTTCTTGGTTGAAATTGCTTTTCCCTTAACACTTTGAATATATTTTCCCATTCTTACCTCGCTCGCATTGTTTTCTATGAGAGGTCCGCTGTTAGTGATGGGATATCCTTTGTAGGTAACTTGCTGTTTCTCTCTTGCCAATCTTAGTATCTTGTCTTTGTTTATGGTTTTGGTAAATCTGGCTGTAATGTGTCTTGGAGATCTTCTTGGGTTGATTCTATTTTGGGTCCTTTGTATTTCTTGGGACTGGATCTTTGAGTGCCTCTCTAGGTTTTGAAAGTTTTCTTGCAGGATTTCATGGAATAGATTATCAATTCCCTTATCAGTCTCTTCACCTTCTGGGATGCCAATTATCCAGATGTTTGGATGTTTGATGGTATCTAGTATTTCTCTTATATTATTCTCAAATTTTGGGGCAATTTTCTCAGTCTTTGTGGTGGATTTTTCTAGGCCAGCAATTTTCTCTTCCACATCTGAGATTCTATTTTCTGTATGATCTAATCTGCTTTTAATACTTTCAAGGGAGATTTTGACTTCCTATATTATAACCTTCATCTCTAACAATTCCACTTGATTCTTTTGTAAAGTATGTAATTCCTCTTTCAGGTCTTGCAAGAATTTCCTCAACTCCTGGAACTCGTCAGCTCCTTTCTCCTTTCTCTTCTGTAGTTCATTGTCTCTCTTCTCTTCCATCTCTGTTAGCTTCACCATTATGAATGTTCTAAATTCTTTATCAGACATTTCCATGATTTCCATTGAACTGTCTGTGGATGAAGAGGAGCTATTCTTTTCCCTTGGAGGAGAGGTATTTTCTTGCTTCCCCATATTTCTTGTGGCCCTGCATTGATTTCTAGTCATCTGATGGATGGTGTATTTCTTCCCAAACTTGAAGTTCAATCTGAGCATCCAGGAGCGTGCAGAAAAGGAAACAGAGAGAGAGAGAAACAACAGCAACAAAAACAACCAAGAAACAGAGAAAAAGACAAGGAAAAAAAAAAAAACTAATTTTTTTTTTAAAAAAAAGCAAAAATTAGAAAACTGTGCTGCATGCTAGTTCTCAGGAGCCATGAAGGTGTCTTCTGATGGCCTGATGACCTGTTCCCTTGCCTCTCTTGGGTTGGAAGGAGGAGAGGAGATTTTTTATAAGATAAAGTCAAAGGAAGAGCTAAAAGATGAGAAAATGCTTTGCCTTAAAAAAATTTAAAAAGGGGGTTCAGAAGTTAAGCATAATGGCTATGTCACTGGACTCCCATGTAGCCGACCATGGTTCAAGTCCCAGACCTGGTAGCTTAAACTCATCCCAGGCACATGTGCATGCATGCCCAAGATCCCAAGAGGAGAATGGCAGAGAAGGTATTGCAGTGTGGCCATCTCCCCAGGGGGGTGATTTCTTGCTTTCTGTCTCTCTTTGTCTTTCTGGCGAGCGCATACGCCTTATAGCAAAAACCTCTCCAAAAAAAAAAAAAAAAAAAAAAAAAAAAAAAGAATTTAAAAAGGAAAAATTACAAAAAAATGAGAAGAGGAGACAGAGACAGAGGCAGAGGCAGAGAGATGGCTTGAGGGAGCTCCTACCATTCGAGTTTGTGGGCTGGAGGCTGAATTATCAGCAGAAAATCTTCATTTCTTTTTTTCCCTGAAATCACTAGTTCTCAAGATCCAGAAAGGTGTCTTCTGATGACCTGTTCCCTTGCCTCTCAACTCAAGTTTGTGGGCTGGAGGCTGAACTATCAGTAGAAAATCTTCATTTCTTTTTTCCCTGAAATCACTAGGCCTCAGAAGCCATGACGGTATCTTCTGAGCAGAAAACCTGTACTTTAACAACGTGTAAAGAGCAGGATCCAGGTATCCTTCAATGTGCCAACACTACACTAAAAGGGCAAAAAGGGGCTAAAACAGCAGTATTACCTTTGATCAGGGTACTGACCTCCATTTGCCAGCTTCACCTTGTGAACACCTCTCAGCACTTCCCAACCTCTGACCACAGGCCTTGGCCTTGGACAGGCTAAGTGCAAGGACTCCTGTAGAAACTTCACCCAGAACTCTCATTTGGGCAAAATCCTAGTACACAGAGCATGACAGAGCCCGAATAATGGGAGGAAATTAAGGAGTCATTTAGGAATATGGTGTTGGAAGAGGCTCTAACAAAATGAGAGCTGTTATGTCACAAAGGACTGAAAGAAAGTAGGACAGCTGTCACTTTTGAGATGTTTGCTGACAGAATCTTCAAAGCATAGCTTCTTTTTCTGATTTCTGCCATTTTGAAAAGAAACATGTGCACGGCTCAGTAGGTCAGGCCAGTATTTCTTCCACTTTCTCTCTGACCTGACAGTGGCACCAGGAGATGTTTTAGGAGCAAACTCCACTCAGCACCCTCTACCATGTTAGCCTCACATGTAAAGAAGGGCCACCCCACAGCAATCTGAACTTCTCTTGGAGCCTTAAACCAACAGAGCCCAACAGCACCTTGGTCTACCTTTCATTCCTCTCTTAAAAGTCAGACATTCTAAAACAGTTTTCAAAGCTATTAAAGCTATTAATAGAGATTTTGATGAGCTAGTTCAAAGTCAGCACTAATGACCTGTTGACGAATTTAATGGTTCTTGCAATAAGTACTCTGAATGACCTATTGTTAAAATACAGAATGACTGGCTTTTATATTAATCCATTAACTCTTCTTTTCTCATAATTCTTCCTAGACTAAAATATTTTCTTCCTTTCAATTTGAACAGTGCACAGCTAAAGAAAGCTGAGGTATACAGAAAGAATACATTTTGGTGACTGACAATCAGAGGAGACAAAAGGAGGAGGCAAGAATAACAAGCATGATTCGGAGATAAGGGCCAAGTCCTATTTGTATAAAGCTATGACTTGGAAGGGAAGTGGGAGGGTGCAAATCCAGAAGGCAGAAAATGAAGGGCCAGTCTGTGCCTGGTGGCTGAGGAGACAGATTCCACATGGTTGGCCACACAGTTTGTCCTGGACCTGGTAGCTTGAGAAACGCACATGTGTATTCGTGCCCAAGATTCCAAAAGGAGAGAGAAATGAAATGGAGAAGGGTCTGCAGTGTGACTACGCCCCATAGAAGGGTGCTTTCTCTCTCTCCTCTCTCCCTCTCTGAGAAGCACACACACTCTCTGGCAAATTTTTTTTTTTTTTACTTTTTTTTTTTTTTTTTTTGGAGAGGTTTTCACTATAGGACGCGTGCACTCGCCAGACAGACAGAGACATAGAGACAGAAAGCGAGAAATCACCCACCATAGGGGATGGTCACGCTGCAGTCCCTTCTCCTCCATTCTCCTCTCGGGATTTTGGGCACGCATGCACACGCGCCCGGCGTGAGTTTTAAGCCACCGGGTCCGGAACGTGAACCATGGTCGACTATGTGGGAGTCCAGCGACATAGCCATTATGCTAACTGCTGGTTCCCTCTGGCAAATTTTTTTTAAAAGAGAAGCAGAAAATGAGAGGATGGTAGAGAGAGAGATGGAATGACCAGATGCTAGGGTCCAGCATCTTTAAGGAGCTGCTCCTGTTTCAGCAACACATGCTCAGCTGCTAAAAGCAGCATCCAATCCTGCTTCACATGGATCACTCCCAGGCTCCTCTCTCCTGTCCTGTACCTGACTTAATCCCTGGGTTACAGACCTTAGCCTACCGCTGTACCCATAAGCCACCACCACAGCTAAATAATGTGTATTTCATGTTTCTCTGGAAGCAGAGACTGCTGTTCTCCAGACTAGTTCTATTCTTTTCCAATGACAGCCTATCCTTAGAGACTACCTTGTGCAGTGGCCCTCCTGCCCCAGCTCCTCCCAGACACCATCCTGCCCCATGGGGGGGATGGGGATAAGAGCAGGATAAGATAGCCAACAATCATAGCAGAAGATGCAGAGCGAGTTTACAACTAGTGATTAAAGCTAAGGACTTTACCTCCTACCCAGGTCTGCCTGCATTTTATTGGGTCGTTGTGAAAGTGGTGACACACTTTTGCATAGAAAAACATAGAAAAATACATCATGACTTTCCCAACAACCTAATAAAAAAGACAAACTTGGATAGAAGGCATTTAAGGAGGCATAAATATGTATGGAAATTCATGATCCAGGATACATGGATGAGAGCATTTGGGTGAAAGATAAAATAAGACAGAAAATAATATTGCAATAAGAGTAGAGACCACCAAGCATCTTAGCCTGACAGAAGATATTGGAAATACTTCCTGAAAGAAATCACAAAACTGGCAAAGAGGCAAGATATGCTAGTGATATAATATTTCAATTATTTAGACATGCTTGAAGTTTAATTCTTTTGAAACAGGGCATCTGATTTTTCCTTCTGACAGTTGTATTTCCCAGAAGGTTAAGAAATCTTTGAAGAGAGTTGCTATCAGGGATTTAAATTTTCCACCTCAAGGAAGCCCTCCTAATAGGCCAACAGATTTTTTTTTTTCTGCAAAGTGACAGAGAGTAAATATTTTATACTTTGAGGGCTATATCTCTGTCACAACTATTCACCTTTTCCTGACAGTGCAAAAGCAGCTTCAGACAATACTCAAACAAGTGGATATGCTGTGTGCCAATAAAACTTTATTAAGAAAAGCAAATAGAAGACTAGAGTTGGCCTGCAAGCTAGAATTTGCCAACCACTGCCCTAGATGGTCATGTAAAACTAAAGGATATTCCTATGAGCTGAGGACCACATCCTACTGAGGCTTATACTAGCTAAGAAAGTAGATGCTGTGGAAAGTAAGAAACATTATTTAGTGAAATGATTTCTAAAAGAAAACAAAACCGTTGGAAATAGTAGATTTGAGTCTATGAACATTCGAAAAACGTAATGTGATTCAAAAGAGATGCACTACTTTAAATGATTTCATTTTGGCTATATAATAGCTGGCAAGCCTAATGAAGAAGGAGACAGTATGGTACACCACAAAGTTCTGTAGATTATATAACAAAATATATAGAAGGTAAGGATACACTCATAACACATAAAAACAGGACAGCTATAAAAATATAAGGATAAACTTTTAAGAAAAGTAGCTAAAGCTTTGGAAAAAGACTTCTTAAAGCTATGTTCAAAAGAAAATGATCCAGGAAATGATATAAACAGCTTTCTGTGATGATGGAAAGTTCAGAGATGACAAAGAGAAGGCAGAGGTACTCAACTTTTTATCTTACTTTTCATCTCTTCCACCAAGGAAAATGATTTTCAAAATGAAAAGAGTAAGGCAAACATGGTACTATGGTTTGAATATTTGTCCTCTCTTAAACTCATATCAAAATTTAACTGCCATAGTGACAGTATTAAAAGGTAGGATCTTTAAGAGGTGATTAGGTCATGAGGGGCCTGCCTTCATGAATAGATTAATACCATTATCTTGGAAGTGAGTTAATTATTCCAAGGAGTTGGTTTCTGATAAAAGGATAAGTTCAGCTTCCTTTTTCTCTCCATTTTCCTCCTCTTTTACTCTCTCTCACCCTGTGATGGCTTCTGCCCTTCCACCATGGTATAACATCACAAATACTCTCACCAGTTGAAGGTGAGAAGTATCTACTGAGGAGTAGATGCAGCCCCTCCATCTTGGACTTCAGCCTCCAGAATCATTAGCCAAATAAATATCTACTCTTTATAAATTGCCCAGCCTGTGGTATTCTGATATAATAGCAGAAAATGGACCAGGACACACTACTAAAATAAAACTGAAATCCTATCTGGAAAAAGAAATAGTAAATACATCTGTTCACTTGTCCCAGGACAATGACAAGAACTCAATAACAACAGCTAGTGTTTATTGAAGATAAAAACTAAGATAAACATTTAAGATGTGCAGTTACTGTACTAAACACTTGATATGCATTAACTAATTTAGTCCCCACAACACTACATATGGCATCAGTATCGTTTTCGTTTTTGTTTTTGTTTTCCAACTGCCTGGAAGTGACACATGCAAACCAGGTTTGGGTGCTGTTTATTTATTTTTTAAAAAATAATTAGTATATTTAACTTTCTTTCTTTCTTTCTTTCTTTCTTTCTTTCTTTTCTTTTCTTTTCTTTTCTTTTCTTTTCTTTTCTTTTTCTTTACATTTGACCAGAAAGGGACACAGGGAGAGAGAGAGAGAGAGAGAGAGAGCGAGTGAGAAAGTGAGAAAGCAAGCTGCCAGGTCTGGGACTCAAACCGCGATCAGCCATGTAGGAGTTCAGCACCCTTAACCACCACACCACCTGCCAGCCCCAACTGTTTCTTTTTCATTTAATTTCATTTATTTACATTTGTTAGAAGGTGCATATGCTCACTGGAGTTAGAAAATTTGAAAGTTAGACCCCATGGGGCTAGTAGCCATGCTACAACCCTTTTTCCTCTATTTCTCCTTTTGGAATTTTGGTTATGCACACACATGCATCCAGTATGTTTTTCAAGCTGTTGGGTCTGGCGTTCAAACTGAGCAGTCAGCCATGTGTTATCCAGCCACCTTAACCACACCACTGTCTGGCCTGGATGTTGTTTAACTGAAATGTTAAGAAATTTATTCAAGGACCAGCAGGTGACATGGTGGTTAAGGTACTGGACTAACATGTGGTAGTCCACATGGCTGACCATGGTCCAAGTCCTGGACCTGGCGGCTTGAAAATTACACTGGACAAGTGTGCATGTGTGTCTAAAATCCCAGGAGAAGAATGGAGGAAAAGGACTGAAGAATGGCCATCCCTTCTGGGGCGTGATTTCTCACTTTCCCTCTCACTGTCTCTCTCTGGTAAATACACATTCCCTATGGCAAAAACTTAAAAAAAAAAAAAAAGAAAAGAAAAGAAAAGAAGAAATTAACTTGTCTAAATTCCTGCTTAGTAAGAATAGAGCTAGGTCTTGAATTTGAGCCTGTCTAGCACAAAGTCTTACTTTTAAAGATATGTAAATAACTTGAAGATCTGTTCAAAAATAACTATCAGTAATCCTTAAGAAATCATGCAGAATCAAAAAAGATCCCCTAAGTTGGAGACAGGGATAGGTTGTCTTTTTTTTATTATTATTAGTTATTTTAGTTTTTGCTATAAGGCACTTTTGCTTGCCAGCAAGACAGACAGAGAGGGGAAGGAGAGTGAAAACATCCCCTGAGAGAATGGCCATGACACAATTTCTTCTCCATTCTCCTCTTAGGATTTTGGACACACATGCACACACAGTGCCTGGCATGTTTTTCAAGTCACCAGGTCTGGGGCTCAAAGCACAAAATCGGCCATGTGGGATCCAGCCACATTAACCACCATGCCACCAACTGGCCCAGGTCATCATTTTAAAAGCAAACAAAAATGGTGTAGTTCACAAAATATGTCCAGTTGTAACTTGCATGAATTCATAGATAACTCTAAAATAAACAGTCTAATAAATGGTATGGAGCTTTAAGGGAAAAAAAAAATGTGAGCAGCAAAAATCAACATAGGTTCACCGTTGGTCTATTTCTGTTCTATCCCCACCCAACTGCCAGTAATAACAATATCCTAACTACATAGGCTCAGTCCAGCTTCAACCATGGGCCTGGGAAAGCCAGGCCCCACGTTAGGAAAATGAAGAGCTTTCCCACTAGTGATGGATATCTGAAAAGTCCTCTGCCATGTACCTGGTGTTACCATGCCAGGCCTGAATAAAACTGTGTCCAATAGAGCATCAGGCTTCAGCTTTCTATATTCTGTCACCTTTTAACAGCAAGCTATTTCAATGACCTCAGGTTCCATTTTTAAATTCCTATGTCAGTGGTTTGCCTCCAAGTTTTGTGATTATAAGCAGTCATGAAACCAAGAGTAAGCCACTTAACTTCTTTGATGATCAATTTCCTCATCTGCAAACTGAAGCATCCCAGATAGCACTAGGTCGCAGTGATTATTTCTTGGGACAGTTAAGTGGAAAAAAAATACATATTATAGCATTGCGAACACTATAATATGTTTAAAAATATTAATTATTACAAGTTGTTATTAATCCTTTTTCTTTTTTTAGAGATTTTTGCCTTAGGGTGCATGTGCTCACCAGAGAGAGAGAGAGGCAGAGATGGTGAGAGGAAAAGTGAGAAATCATTCTGGAGGGGTGTTGCAGGGGAATGGTCATGCCACAATTCCTTCTCTTCCATTCTCCTCCTGGGATCTTGGGCACGCATGCACACACACACGTGCCTGGTGTGAGTCTCAAGTCACTGAGTCCAGGACTCGAACTGCAGTCAGCCATATGAGAGTCCAGCAACATAACCAATATGCCATCCACTGGCCCCAACTCTGTTTTAAATAGAACCTTGTTTGAACCTTTGCTGATAGGATTACTAGACTGGTAATACAGAGAAATACAATATAGAATCTTAATTTCAACGGGGCATTTGGCCATGAGATCTCAAGTTTCCCATGAAATCTTTGAAGTTATGACAGAGAATAATGAGCAGAATAATGGTGCAATGAAAGTGGCTCACAGAGAGATGGGAGGAATGGATCAGTGCAGGCTGGAGAGCCTCTGGTGAGCTAGTTTAATCACATTCAGGTGGCAGCATAACCTGCCCTGATCTTAAGCCCATAAGAACCAGACCCTCTGACTTTGTGAGGCCTTCCCACTGTTGAACTGTGTTTAAAAGCAGGCTTTGGCATGTTTAAATTTATATGTATGCATCAGTAATTTATAATTTATACTCATCCACTTCCACAAAATATATGAGGCAGCTAACATGTTTATTAATGACTTAGATGAAGGCATAAGGGACCTGCTTATGAAAGGATGACATCAATCCCAGAGTGACAGAATTTGGACCCAAAATAGACCTCGGCAAGCTAAGTCAAACAAAATGGAGTACAATAGTGACAACCATCAGGTCCAGTACTATGCCCTCCCCCCAAAAAATACATCTTGATAATAACAGGATGGAGAAGTTCCTTTGAAATAATGTGTGTATTCAGGATTTAGAGTTCTTAAGTGATAACTTAATATCAATCAAAAATTCAACATAGCTGTCAAAAATGAATGTGATCTATCTTAGAATGCAATAATAGACACAGAATATTAATACTTAGGATGGGGAACTTGTGATCTTGATACATTCAACATAGGACAGATCTCATTTGGAGTACTATGTCCGGTTCTGGGCATTACCTAGAAACATTTAAAGTCACTTAGAGTTGGTGTGACTAGGAACACAATGTTTTAAATTTAAAATGATATCATTTTAGAAACGAATGAAAGAACTAGTGCGTATAGAGCATACAAAAGGAGACAAAGACTGTGATGTTCATCTCTTAATACTTGCGGAACACTAAATATTCACATTCTTATCTCTCTCTCTACTGAAACTGCTTGTATAAAGGTCACTAATGATCCCCATATCTCTAGATCCAATGGTCAATTTACCACCTCATTTTCCTCTGTCATCTGCAATCACCAGGGTGACTATCCACTTACTCATTAAATGGTTTCTTTGCTTATATCTTGGTTTCTTCCTACTTCAGTGGTCAATTTTTTTGTTTCTTTTCTGTCTCTCTCTGTTCTCAGCTTCTACAAGTAGAATGCTCTAGGTTCTACTCCCTAAGAGACCACATCCAAGTCCATGTATAACGATGCTCCCAAATTTATATCACCAGTCCAGACATCTTTGAACTTCAAGGCCATGCTAGATTTCTAAATCAGAAACACCTTAAACTAATTCAGGGGAAAAAAAAAGAAAAAACTCTTCATGTTTTTCTGCACCAAATTTATCCTTCCTCAAGCGTTCCCTGTCTCAGTTAACGGCACCACCATTTCCCCAACTGCATAGTGGTCCATGATTCCTTTCTTTGAAACCTTCGGTATGCAGTCATCCACAAACTAGTTTAGCTCTAAAATGAATATATGTTCAGAATAAAGCACTGCCTACCACCTCCACAACTACAATCTTACTCCTCACCATTTCTCACCTAACTACGAAACAACTAACCAAATGTCTCCTACCTCTTACAGACTATTTTACACTCTAGCTAGATGGAACAGAAATCAGAGCATGTCCTCCATTGCTCTTTCCACCATACTTGGAACAAAAGTCCAAGCTTCTTACCAAAGCTTAGATGGCCCCACATGATTTGGCCCCTTTCTATTTTCCCAGTTTACTTTTTTAATATTCATAGACTAATTCACTCCAATCACATTGACCTTGGTACCACTCTTGTTCCATTCTGTGGACCTTTGCTTGCAGGTTGGTTCCCTCATGATCCACTTCCTTTGAGCTATCGGGTATCTCATGTGTGCCACCTCGTCTCTGAGGTCTTCTATAATTGCATTATCCCCAAAAGCCTGAATCTCCTTTCATTTGAGAAACATAACATTATTTCAAATTATAACATGTTTTCACATGATCAATATCTATGTCTTCCATTAGCAAGTCAGTTCTATAACAGACCTTTTGTCTGTTTTCTTCATCACTACTATATCTCCAGTGCCTAGAACAATGCCTTTCACACTAAGTAGACAGGAATAAATGTCTGTTTCATGAAGTGTTACCACAGAAAAGGGGAAACAGACTCGTTTATAAATTCAAGAACCAAATTTACTTATCCAAATCACTTTCTCACATCTTACCCAGACTTTGAGCCAATTTCTTCCTTATTTGTCTTCTACTTTATAATCTAAGAAGTCTTTGGAATCTTAGTGTTTATTCTTATTCTAGCATTGTATATATAGAAAGTGTTCAAGGCCTCTTAAAGTGAACTAAGTTGAACTGAATGGGTAACTTATTCAGTGTGCAGAGTGAATGCAGAACCAGAATTAACAAATAGAGTAGATGGAAGGAGGCATATTTGGATTCCACCTAAGGAAGGACATTCAAGCAATTACTACTACCTCATCAGGTACTGATCTTGCCATCCTTGGGAGTATTCAAGTATAAGCTGAGGACCATCTGTGAGAGGTGTACACAAAAGAGTCTTGCATCAGAAGGAAATTGGGAATAGATAATGTCTAATATCTGAGTTAACATTGATTACTTCTCTGTAGGATGTAGAGAAAAGGAAGAGAATAAGGACCAAGAAAGTTAAAAACATATATACAAATTATTATTTTAAAAAGTTTTAGGGACCAGTAGTTAGCGTAATGGCTATGTCGCTGGACTCCCATGTAGTCGACCGCAGTTCGCATCCCAGACCCGGTGGCTTAAAACTCACGCTGGGCGCATGTGTGTGCGTGCCCAAGATCCCAAGAGGAGAATGGAGGAGAAGGGATTGTGGCGTGGTCATACCCCCTGGGGGGTGATTTCTTGCTTTCTGTCTCTCTGTCTCTCTGTCTGGCGAGCAAATGCGCCCTATAGCATAAACCTCTAAAAAAAAAAGTTTTAAAGACTTTTTTTAAAAAGAAGGGGGACCAGCAGTTGGTGTAATGTTATGTCACTGGAATCCCATCGACCGTGGTTCAATTCCCAGACCTGGTGGCTTAAATTCACGCTGGGTGTGTGTGCGTGTGTGCCCAAGATCCCGAAAGGAGGATAGAGGAGAAGGGATTGCAGCGTGGTCATCCTCCCTGGGGGGTGATTTCTCGCCTTCTGTCTTTCTGTCTCTCTCTGTCTTTCTGGCGAGCGCATATACCCTACAGCAAAAATCTCTCAAAAAAAAGGGAAGAAGAAGAAGAAGGTATCACTGACATTATGCAGAAGAGGATACCAGTTTTGGAGCTCAGTTTCAATAAACTAATAAAAGCGGCACCTGGCTTGGAAGCAGTTAACAGGTGAGTGAGTACTGAGGAAAAAAATATATGCAGTCAAAGTAGATGAAAGTAGATGTCTATCAGTGAAAGAAAGTAGAGGATAAAGATTATATCTCAAAACGCAAGGTCAGGTTTCAGGGAGGATTTTAGAAGGTTATTTAAGCATGTTTCAAGCAGGAGACAGAAGGAAGCCGGTGCATGGAGATACCTGAAGGTGTAAGGAAGGGGCAGAGGCTCAGGACTGCAGAGCATTCATGATCTCTGGCAGTAGAATAAGCACAGAGAAGCTTAGAGTCTGAGACCGAGATTTCCAGAAAAGGTGTGCATTGAACTAGGAAAGAAATGGAAAGCTCCAGCCATGAATCTCTGCAAAAGGTTTTGTTTGTTTTTTGTTTGTTTCTTTTTGTCTGTTTGTTTTAATAGAAGTTCCTATTTTAGGTACATTATGCATTCAAAAAAGCAGATGGAAACATGCAAGAAAAATCTTGACAAAGAGAAGGCAGATAAGCCTTTCTAGGATGCCTGTTCTGAGCTTCTATCAGAAAAAAAAAAAAAGACCAGTTCAGGGAGATTTCTAGAACTGGGAAGGATCCATAGAAATGCTAGGTTAAGAACCAAAAGGTTGGGAGCACTTTGGATTTAAACGTAGCAGTTCACGAGTGCAAGGAAATAAGTGGAGTGAGTTCTAGAATACTAGAGCACAGCAGACTGAGTACACTTGGTAACGATGTATATTTCCAAATAGCTAGAAGAACAGATTTTGAATGTTCACAACACAAAATAATGATAATGTTTTAGACAGTAGATATGTTAATCCCCGATTTGAGCATTACAAATTGGATTTATGTACTGAAAAACCACACCGTACACTATAAATATATACAACTACTATATGTCAATTTGAAGTATAACAATAAGAAAAGAATGTAAAAACAAAATACAGATTGAGGTAGGAAGAAATCAACCTTTAAACTATGAAAGCCTAATTTCTGTGCTATCGATGACCCTCTTCCGGATAAAGTAAATGGAGAGGCAGCATTCAAAACTTTGACTTGTGTTTACTGGTTCGCATAGATGACAGCAAAGTATCATTTGCTCTCTAAAGGGCTTTGCTCTGTGGTGTGTGTGTGTGTGTGTGTGTGTGTGTGTGTGTGTGTGTGTAGCCACAGTACCTGTGGCCTTCCCCTCTCCTGTAGCTACAGCTCTCACCAGGCTCCTAAAATATGCGTCCTGCCCCCATCTCTTCAGACACGGGTGATAACGGCTTTTAGCTATTGCTAGTCTCTGGCCTGTTCCACATCAGCTCATGTTGAGTCCTTCATTTCTTCCCATGTTCCTATAAACAGTACTTTTATCAAACTCTCTTCGATTAAACCCTTTGAGTATGCCATTGCCTTCCTGCCAGGATCCTGACTGGAACTAAGACAAAAAAGATGGCTCCCTTCACTGGGGCAGTATCTTCTATACCATCAATTTCATGCGACTGCCATATATCTTCTTTTTTGGTTACTACTTGAATTCCAAGACCAGCAGATTAACAACAATCTGTTTTCCTTCTAGCTAATTACCCATTGAATTGCTATTCTCCCAGACATCTACTTGATATAGCACCACCTGAATATCTGTACACTTATATGAAGGTATCTTCAAAAACTTCATGGAAAATGTATATCATGAAAAACTATGTATAATTTAAAACTTTTTGCACTAAAATAAACTCATATTTTAATTACATTTTCCACAAATGAGCTGAAGTCCCTTTATTTTCATTTCATTCTTACTTACTCTGTCTTCCAAAATTCAACTAGTGTTCATCCCCTGGCATAGCTCAGTTATCATTAGTACTTTTACAGAGAGGGTATCAGGCACTAACCAAAGTAGCTTAAGCTCAAAGATGAGCTCTTGCCCCTACAAAGGAATTGGAAAGTAAATCAAGAAAGTATAGTACAAGTCCCAAGGTAAAGCTGAACAGAAAGAATTGGAAAGTCAGCTGCAGGTGTATGACCCAAGTCTGCCTAGTTCGCCAGACCTCAAGCTTAGAACAGCCTAATATGTGCCAGATCCTACAGGCTGGAGGTAACAGAGTTACTTGCTTTGGTAAAGCCTGGCTTGGGAGGGGGTTGATCTAAGCTGACAGAATGAGGGTTGCCCTGCCTGAAAATGAACAGGGCTGGGAAAAGTAACAGTGGATACTTGCCTCCTCCTTGAACCCTCCTCTTACTCCTCAATGTCTCCTACTCACCAATCTACTCAAATGGTTGATTCTGTTATTATCATCCAGACTCACCTCTTAAAGAGACTATCAACTCTACGTTGTATTTCTGCTGTGTTCTGCACAGAATTTAGCATACTGTTAAGTACCAGAGGACTTCAAAAAAGGAAATTAATACACTACCACATCTTGATATTTTTTGGTTACTCTCACAGACTCAAATTCTAATACTCCTTATGACCTATGCCAACCCATACTCTTCTTCTGAGTATTTAAATCTCCCCTGTCTGTTTCCATTTATAGTCTTTTCCAAAAAATCAGAAACTACACAATAACTAAATTGTCAAAAGATGCATACCATTGATTCTCTTACTCTCAGAAAATTACTTGGAAACAGTAAGTTAATACAAGGTGTCTTCAAAAAGATCATAGACAATGCATATAGTGAAACACTACGCATGATTTTTTTTTTTAATTTTAGCACTGGGGCCAGCAGGTGGCATGGTGGTTAAGGTGTTGGACTCCCACATGGCAGACCACGGTTTGAGTCCCAGACCGTGCTTTCTGACTTTCCCTCTCTGTCTCTCTTTTTTCTCTCTCTGATGCGTACACTTTCCCTATAGCAAATTTTTAAAAATAATAATAATAAATAAAATAAAATAAATTTTAAAAATTTTGTCAAAATAAACTTGCAATTTAATTCCATTTTTATTTCATTTTTTTAACTGCCAAAGGGCACGTTCACTCACCAGAGAAAGACAGAGAGACACAGAAAGGGGAGAGAAAGCACCCCGTCCCATTAGGGCACGGTCATGCCATAATCCTGTCTCCTCCATTCTCCATCCTGTCAGGATTTGGGCCAGGCACACACATGTATGCAGCATGTTTTTCAAGCCACTGGAGCTGGGATTCAAACCATAGTCAGCCATGTAGAATCTGACTCCCTTAACCACTAGCCTATGGGAATGGCCCCCATTTTTCCACAAACTTCCAGAACTGTAGTTTATTCGTATCATTTTCATATACTTATTAAATTCTCTCACAAAATCACTTAAGATAGGCTATAATGGGCATTATGATTGCCATTTTGGAATTAATAAAACTAAGGCTCAGAAAGGTTAAGTAATTTACTCAAGACTGCAGGACATATAAGTGATTTCAACGGCGATTACAACCAGGTCTGTATCTGCTATTCCACATTGCTTCTTTATTAGCACATCTCTTTCCTACTCCAGTTAAACACTGCCTTCACTACATAGGCTACAGAACGGGTATAGTACAATGGGGATATACACAGGGCTCCTAACTTCCTCACTGGTGAGGAGCCAAAACACAAGACTGAGTCCTGAATCTTGGCTTCCTCTTGTTGCTCCACATACTCAGGAGTAATACCCAGCAGCACTCTATATGGAAGTCACAACTCTCAGTTGTGATGCAACCAAAGTCATGGATGTTCACACATTCCCATCCGTCCCCTGCTATGAACAGTAGCCAGAGAACAGCTTCTATTCAAGTACTCTCCTGTGTTTCCAGTCGGGAAAAAAAAAAAAAAAAAAAAACACGCACAGTAACTTGATATCTTATTTCCCCTCTCTTCACCTCACCTGAATGAATGAAATGTTTTCTCCCCTTAGTCCTCTAAAGAAAACCCAAGATATCTAAGAACATATAGCCAGGAACATCTGGGGTTTTAAAACAGAGATGACAGGAAGAACAGCTGAAAAAAGTATATTAATACATAAGATAAAGTCAGAGTTTTAAAGAGCCATAGATAAGTGAATTTAGTTTGCCTCAGCTATTCAAAAGACTAGTGTGTGTGACCAGTAGGAAATTATTAGTCCTCTATCATAAAGTCTTGAACATAGGTAATAGTTAGGCATTGTTACAGTAAAATAGGACTTATTAAACTATTTGAGTCTACCCCAATCTCAGAGCATAACATGGTCACAGCTCCTTTTGGGGTTCTCATTCAAATAATCATGCTTACTTTTATGAAGCACTTCATCTCATTCTCAGAGGAGGAAAGCAGTTTTTCTATAATAATCATGACATTGAGTGATATTCCCAGAGCACTGGACAAAACATGTGAGGTACTATTTCCAGGCAGGATCATTATAAGACTTTGATCCCTGGGAAAATAAAAACTCATGATTTAAGATTGTGATCACCCTGGTTCTTTACTTAGAGATAATTTCCTGATAAAGAGCTGGAGTACAAGCACAACTCAGTGGACACACTATGTTTAGGAGGCAGAGGTGAGTTCCTGGTAGCTAAAGAGGCTGGAATCTACAGGGAATTAGGGAGATATGTCCAAAAAGGGGTCCCACGAGTCCAAGATGTGGCATCCTATGAATCCATGATTGATAGATGGTTATATATATGCTCATGGCAAGACACCCAAGATTTTCCAGACAAAAAGTCATCAGAGGGTGAGAGTAAAACACAAATACTAAAGTTTAAACAGGAGTAGGTAAGGAGACTTGCGGGAGCTTATTAGAGTTCCAACCTGATAGAGTAGAGCAATCTTCTTCAAATATTGTTAACATCCCTGGCATCAATCTAAGATTCCAGAAATGTCATCCTTTAGGAATAAGAACTACACCCTAAAGTAATATGTACTCTAGTCTCATCTAATAAAGGAATCCAAAATCCAAGAACCTGAAGGAAACAGTTTAGAGGCTGAGTCTTAAATTAGAGGAGTTTGGGAAATGCCATGGATTTTCCATAGATATGTAATAACAAAGCATGAAACAAAGCCATCACAAGTTCAAGGAGCTCAATCCCTATTTAAACTGCAAGATAAAAACAATAATTAATACTTTTCCAAGGAAAACTACAAAATCCAGAGTCTCTCAGCATATCCAAAATAACCAATATTCCATTTTTAAAAATCTTACACATACAAAGAAAACAGATACTGTGATTCAAATTAAGGACATGGCATATGGAAATTTTAAAACAGACATTAGTAGCTAAAATAAATACATTAAGAGAAGTAAAAAAAAATGGCCAAATAATTAAAGGAAAATATGGTCTTAATGAACATACAGATAGGAAATCTCAGTAGAAAACCAGATATTACAAAAAATATGCAAATGAAAGTTCTAGAAGTAAAAAACCACAATAACTTAATTTAGAAAAAAAAATCACTGTATGTGCTTAACAGAAAATTGGAGATGGCAGAGCGTTGGTAAACTTGAAGACAGATTAATAATATCATTGATCTGTGCTTTTCTATTTTTTTTTTACCCTGGCTCTCTGCCTAGAAACAATTTTCTGACTGCATTAATAAGACCCAGAGTTCAAGCAAGGCACAAAAATAAGGAAGTGGGAGGGGTATATTGAGAAAAAAAATGAAAGAACTGCATATTGACATTTGGCACAATATCAGGTGATCTAACATGCATATAATTGGAGTTCCAAGAGATTAAAAAGAGTGAAACTGAAGCATAAAAAAATATATGAAGAAACATCATCTAAGACCAGCCTCACAGCCTAGTATTTAAGGTAGTTGGGTCCCACATGGCCAATATGGCTCAAATCACAGTCTCAGGGACTTGAAAAATACGCCAGGTGCATGTGTGGGCATGGCCAAAATCCTGACAGGTTGAATAAATGGAGGAGAAGGGATTGCAGCATGACTGTACCCCATTGGGAGGAACTTTCTCCCTCTCTTTCTCTCTGTCTCTCTCTGGAGAGTGCATGTGCCTTTGGCAACTAAACGAACAACAGAAAAAAAAAATGACCAAAAAATTCCTAAATACCATGAAAAACACTGATTCACATGTCCCAAAAGCTCAGCAAACTCTAATAAAGGTTCATATAAAGGGAATGACATCAAGTTACATCGTAATGTCTGATGATCTAGTTAAAGAGCAGATCTTGAAAGTAGCCAGAAAAAAATATAAAAGAGATATTAGGTGTAGTAAAACAAGGAAAAACAAAAATGACTTGACCAGAAGACAATGGAATGATATTTTAAAGTGCTAAAAGATAGGGGGCAGGGAAAACTGTTAAGCCAGACTTCCATTACTAGCAAAAATACCCGTCAAGAATATGAGTAAACTAAGGACATTTGAAAATAAATAAAAGCTAGTGAAAGAATGGTCTTCAGGTTAAAGAGAAATAATAGGAGATGAAAATAATGAAAGAAATACCGGGAGATGAGATCTATAAGAAGAAATAAAGAGTAATGAAAATAGAAAATAAGTAAATAAAAGAGAATGTATTGTCATTATTTATATAGAATAACGTGGCTTATTAAAGTAAAATTATTATACTATGAAGCAAGGTTACAGTAAAGAAATAAAAGATCTCACAACAACCAGCCAGTTGGCATGGTGGTTACGGTGGCTGGATCCCACATGGCCAAATGTGTAGTTTGAGTTAAAACCTGGCAACTTGAAAAACATGCCAGGTGTGTGTGCATGCAAGCCCAAAATCCTGAGAGAAGAATGGAGGAGAAGAGGTTGCGGCATAGTCATCTGCTCTGAGGGTGAGTTCTTACTTTCTCTTTCTCTTATTCTTTGTTTTTCCCCAGTGAGAGCACGCACCCTATAGCAAATTAAATAATTTTTAAAAAGAAAGCACAACACAACAATCACACAAAGGACAAAATGGGCAGTTAAGTAAAATTATGCTGCTGTACAGTTATTAAACTGATAAAGTGGAAACTAAATAAAAAACAGGGAGTGGGAATTGGGAAGTGACATGTAGGAAGCAGAAAAGGGGAAACAGGAAGTATGCAATGTCATATGTGACGTGTGAAGAGCTATAATTTTGACTGGGAATAGACTACCATGATTAATAAAGCACATTGTTAGCCCTAGAACAATCATTTTAAAATAAGTAAATAGGGGCCAGCAGATGGTACAGCAATTACATAGCTGGACTTTCACATGGCCAACTGCAGTTTGAGTCCCAGACCCAGTGGTTTAAAACTCATGCCAGACACAGGTGCATGCATGCTCAAGATCCCGGGAGGAGAATGGAGAAGAAGGGATAGGGTGTGGCCATCCCTCCTGGGGGTGATTTCACACTTTCCCTCTCACTCTCTCTCTCTCCCTGGTGAGCACACACACCTTAAAGCAAAAGCCTCTAAATAAATAAACAAACAGGTGTAAATAAGAAATCAATAGAATAAGTAGAAAATACTAAACAATATTCTATTAACTTAAAAGAAGGAAAGAGGGGGACCAGCAGTTAGTGCAATGGCTATGTTACTGGACTCCCATGTAGTCGACCGCAGTTCGCATCCCGGACCCGGTGGCTTAAAACTCACGCCGGGTGCATGTGCGTGCGTGCCCAAGATCCCGAGAGGAGAATGGAGGAGAAGGGATTGCGGCGTGGCCATCCCCCCGGGGGGTGATTTCTCGCTTTCTGTCTCTCTGTCTCTCTCTGGCGAGCACACGCACCCTATAGCATAAAAAAAAAGAAGGAAGGAAAGAGGCAACTGTGAAACAAACAAAAATCAGAAAAGACAACTGAAATCCAAATAGCAAAACAGTAGACATAAATCCAACCACATCAATAATTACATTAAACATAAATATATCAACCCTCCAAATGAAAGGCAGAGGTTGTCGTACTGGATAAAACAAAAACAACTATCTGCTGGTTATAAGGAAAAAATTTTAAATATAAAAGAAATGTGGATTGAACTCAAAGGGTGGAAACAACTATCCCATGCAACTATACATATGCCCAACAATTCTACTTGTAGATTTTTGTCCATAAAAAACACGTAGAAGTAAATGTTCTTCAAAGATGTATTTATAATAACCAAAATTTTGAAATAATTGGTATGTTCATAAACAGATGAATAGATATAACAAATTGTGGTATATTCATAAATACAATACTCAGTTTAAAAACAAATGAACTACTGATATGTGCAACAACATGGAAAAGTCTCACAGGCATTTGACTAGGCCAAAAAAAAAAAAGCTAGCAAAAGATTATATAGTATGTAATTCCATTTATATGAAATTCTAGAACTAGACAAATCTGTAGAGATACAGATCAGACTGATATTTGCCTTGGGTGAGGAGATGGGAGTAAATCAACTGCACAAGAATGGAAGGGGACTTACAAGGCAAAGGAAATGTTCTATTTCTGGAATAGAGTAGTAGTTACATGGTGGCATACATTTGTCAAAAGCTATTGATCTATACACTTAAATGTGTGAGTTTTCTTTTATGTGAATATCACTTCAATAAAGTTAATTTTTCTTAAAATAAAAGCAATGAAATATTTCTCTTTTCTTTTGCCCTCACCATCAAACGTGACCAACTCACACCTATTCAACAAAAAGAGAAGCAAAGAATTAGAATGAAGAGTCTACCTCAAAAGAATTTAACTGCCTCCTACTCCCTGTCTATTCTGAATGTAGCCTTCTTTGAATTACCATCCAATATTATTACTACTTGACCTTATTGGTCAAGTTCATTGATCTTTGATGGAGTTCAGTTGTCTAAAAATCGACTTTCTAAAATTCTCTTATGGACCCAGGGAACTTTTAAAAAAAAATTCTTAATTCAAGAAACATTCCACCTCACATGGGGTACACAGAATATAAAACATTAGAAAGGGTTGAATACGCTTTTGTATTAAGTTCAGCCTCAAGGCAGGAGCTGAGAAGCAGCCCCAGATTACTGGAAACCCATGAACCTGGGTTCATGGTCCAGTAAGATTTTTATTGCAAATTTATGAATCTGTGGAGAAAGAGTTTGAATTCTATGGAGTCTATTACTAAATTTTACTAGTATTCTGAAATATTTATAGTTTTACCGTTATAAATGAAACCAAGACTTAAGTAACTTGCAGTGGGGCCTGCCTTTCAGAGCTCTTCCACTCTGTTGCCCTCCCTCGGTTCCCAGATGCTCTTGCATAGCATCAGCTGGAGAGTGATGTGTTGCTTAGATCCTCCCTGATGAGGTTTACCTCAGACCACTTTATGATTTATGGAAGAACAGAAAAAGGAAACCTCCTCACCTTTAAAGAACTCCATGTAGCACTGCCAGAAGGCATTTTTCCCAGTGTTTTTTTTTCCTTACCTTCCCATTCACCCTTCAACTTATCACCTTGCTACACATATACTCTCACACTCTCAAATAGATAAGTCTCCAAACTACCAAAATGATTAAGTGGGAGAAGAGATTGATTTATGAGGGTGCTACTAGGGGTATAACTAGGAGATAATGGGGTGAAATTGAGCAAAGGGAAGTGTAGGCTGAGTATCAAGAAACATTTAAACTCAGCAGAGTGTGAAGCAAGCTCCCAGGAGAAGCGTTATGGCTGGAAATCATTAAACACTCAACGATGGGAAATAACAGGTTGTGGCGTGGCTAGGTGGAAAGAAGAGGGCAGAGGTGAAATTTACATTTCACTAAAATCCTAGAGCTGCTTTGCTAAATAAGCCATTTTGTGAAAAGTAGGCATTCCATTCCTGTGTTCAATTCTCTCTTCTTTCTTCCTCATTCACACACACACACACACACACACACACACACAGCACACATGCATGTGCACCCATCCCACAAACATCCATACACTCTACACACCTTCCAACATAATGGCCATTACTAGGTTACTGACTATGCATCCAGCGGACCCTCTGAGACGCCGATGCACACTAACCCTTTCTCTCCTAACCACCACCTCATCAGCCTCCTTGCATCCCAACACTCACCCTGTGCTCCTCTCTTTCTCACATTCTTCCTTCATTTCTCACCTTTTCTTTCATGGACCATTGGGTTCATGCTGGTGCACCACTCTGGGGTGGGGCACTGAGAAAAGTAGACACCTAAGCATAGACAGATAGGAGGTGGATGGATAGGCAGGGAGTTTGCACTTCATGGTCCTCAGATAAAGCAGGCCCAGTGCCCAGAACAACCCAAACAATATTGTTAGATACGGAGGGCTAGATTTATATTTCAATGCCTCTTCCTACTGTTTAGTACTTTGAAATAACAGGACAGAGGCTGGCAGGTGGCATAGTGGTTAAGGGTGTTGGATTCCCACATGGCCAACTGCAGTTCGAGTCCCAGACCTGGTGGCTTGCTTTCTTTCTCTTGCCTCTCTCTCTCTCTTCCCCTCTCTGGTCAAAATAAATAAATAAATAAATAAATAAATAAAGTTAAATAGAACATTTTTTTTTTAAAAAAAAAAAAAAAGAAGTAACAGGACATCATCTTCTCACACTGGTCAAAAACTAAAATGCCTACAACTAGCATAACAATTCCCCATAAACCTTGTGGTCAAAAAGTTCTCCAAAAGAAAAGCTGATAAACCCAGCATATGTATGATAAGGAGGGGGCAGGCTGCCAAATCTTCCTGCTGTGGAGATGGACAAAAGGACAAGGAAGAAGCACGATGCTGCTCTCATCACGGGGCTGGGTGTGACCTTTTGTTTCTGAGGAATGAAGATTTATAGTAGAATGGAAGATGTAAACTCTGGGGAGCATGATCTGCTAGTCTAGAAAAGCCGGGGATAGGACAGCCAGCTTGGTGGCTGAGCTAGGCTGCCATCATCTGCCCTGAATTTTGCCCCTTGGGGAAGTGGCAGCTGATGCAGACAGCGCCACGGCATCGAGCACAGGGGAGCACACTGCAGACTTCCAGTCTCTTGGCGTCCTGTGAGTGCATGGGAAACGTCACATCTAGACCTATGTGTGTGGATCATGGTACCTAGAGGTTGAAAACAACTAAACCTAAGACTGTTGATCAGGTGAGAATGAACATAAGCCTCAATGTGGCTAGTTCTACACAGGCTCTTGCAGTGCAGCGTCTGTTAAGGGCAATTGGAAAAGCTTAAATATTAGCATGTTACTGCCCTCTCCTGGGCAAAAGGTCAAAGTCAGTACAGATGTGTGAGTCATAACTGGTGCAACTCTGTGTGTGTGTCCATCTTTAATCCACTCTCTCCCACTTTTTTTATTCTTTATTTCATGAGGGAGAAGTAAGCAGATACCCTTGACAGGGTCCCCGCGCACTGTGATCCTCTCCCAACCTCCCCGGCCAGCTAAGGTCATGAGCACACCCACGAGTGCACTCGGCATGTTCAGGTCGACCCAGGATTCAAACCCGGACCTCTCATGTGGCTCAAGTGTCACACAGCAGCGTCCCACCACCTGCAGCCCTGTGGCTAAGACTAATCTACTCTCTTACACACCTTTGAAGAAAGGTCTGCCTTTACCATCTTCCACATACAAACCCCTTTCCCACTAGAATAAAAAGCTTCTGAGATCACAGACTTCTTTAGTGGGTGGCAGGTGATTGTGAGGAAGGAACTGGTCTTGTCCCCTAAAATACCAGCTATGACAGGGATTGGGAAGACAGCTCAGAACTTCAGCACATCCCACTAATCCATTTATTTTTTAAGGAAGTATTTTTTTACTTCTTGTTGTTGTTGTTGTTATTTGGAGAGGTTTTTGCTATAGGGCGCGTGCACTTGCCAGAAAGACAGAGAGAGAGACAGAGAGACAGAAATCACTCCCAAGGGAGATGGTCACACCACAATCCCTTTTCCTCCACTTTCCTCTCGGGATCTTGGGCACACACGCACACACGTCCGGCATGAGTTTAAGCCACCGGGTCTGGGACTCAAACCACAATTGACTACATGGGAGTCCAGTGACATAGCCATTACACCACCTCCTGGTCCCTATTATTTTAATTTGACCAAAAGGAGAGAAGGAAAGTGAGAAAGCAAACCGCCAGGTCCAAGACTTGAACCGTGGTCAGCCATGTGGGAGTCCACAGCCTTAACCACCATGCCACCTGCCAGCCCCACAAGTCCACTTTTTAAGCAGTAACCCCTTTCACTGTTCATTGCCCTGGAATTGTTCAGCTGGGTCTGAGAAAATTCTCCTTCCCATCTCCCCCTCCTCCATCCCACTATATACTATGCCAACCTTTCAGCCATGGGCCTAGGCATTTACTGTTTTGGAACCTACCTTGTTTGAATGAGTAATATATTGGGTCGTTGGAAAAGTCATGAGCATTTTTCCATAGAAAAGCATAGAAAAATATGTCAGGACTTTTCCGACAACTTAATAATTAAATCAAATTCATTTGTAATTTTTAGGGGTTAGAGTATCTCATCAAAATTAATGAAAATTCAAATCTTTTGGTAATAATTATTTTATGGCTTTTAATTACTGTATAAAAAACATTTTAAATGAGGATACATCTGAATAATAAGTAAAATGAGGCAAGTTAATTAACGATGTCCTGATAGGCCCAAATTAGGTAATAATCTATTTTTTATAAAGTTCCCAAGTAAGTAACTTACTTATTCCCAACTCTTCATTTCATATGAAGTACAAAGAGCAGGTCTGAATGCATGTAAAGAAATCCAAATTAATGGGAATTTAGAATACAGTATCTTTCAATAGAGATGATAATCACTTTAAAGGATTCTCGTTCTCAACAAATATTTATCCAGGGCCAGCTGCATACACAGCGCTATACTTGGGGACAGAGCACAATCTCATTATCATGTTTCCTCATGAGGATAAATCACAGAAAACCCTGAGAGCCACTGCTGGAGTCACCTTGCGTGGCTCACATTTTAATCACGTCCCTGACCTTTCTGATCCCTACTGAGGCCCTTTCCATCAGGGCTCATGGGGAAAAAAAGCATCTCCTTGATGGCAGGTGGTGGGGGAGCATGGAGCAAGGCACTGCACAGAGAATGAGGGGACCTGACCTCCAGTAGTGGTCACCACCCACTCAGCACATCTTGGCGGATGTGCTTACAATGCACCAGACTTCAGAAACATTATTTCACTTAATCCTCAAAACAGTACAATAAAAAGGTAAATCTTATTACTCCACTTTTTTTTTAATTTGTTAGCAAGTGCATGCACATGGTCTTGCTAAAGAAAGACAGAGAGAGGGGGAGAAAACACCACCCAATCAAGTGAGATTATGATGCAATCCCTTCTTTATTTCTCCATCCTTTTGAGATATGGGGCATGAACCCAATGTGTTTTTCAAGCTATTGGGTCTGGGATTTAACCTGCCCAATCAACCACATGGGATTTGGCTTCCTTAACCACTAGGCCATAGAGCTGACCCACTGCACCATTATTTTCTTTCATGAGAGGGTCATATCCTATGGCAATATTTTCTCCTGCCTCAGTCTCCCAGCTGGGAATACAGGCCCACTCCACCACATCCAGCTCTTTTTTAGATGAGATATTGCTTTGTTGCTCAGGCTAGTCTGAAGTTGTTTATCTTGCCTCAGCCTTCCTGAGACACTGTCACTTCAGGCACAAGCCACTGTGCCTAGCCCTGAGATTAGACTAGGATTTGAACCCAGGTCTCCCATGTAGTCCCAGTCGGTGAAGCACAGCTTCTCACTAGTGCAAGCCACTGTGGCTGGGCCTCCACCATCTTAAGGATGAGAGAAGAAAAGTTATTAAACCTTAAGAAGCAGAGTCAGGATTCAAATGCAAATCTGGATGAGTCAGAAGTCCAGGCTGGTAACTGCTATACTGTCCTATTTCCTTCATGTTTGAAATGTAATTGCTGATCGGGTTGGCTGTGCAAATCAACTGACAGTTTGTAACAAGGCACTTTCTGGATGATAATTTGTTTATGCAAAGGATCAATAATTCAGGAGTCTCAAAAGGCTCCACTAGTTCCCCACTGAACTTAGAAGGAAATCCCAAATTCTTGCCATGGCCCACAAAACCCTTGAAGAAGTGGCCCTGGACTACCTCCACGACCTCACCTCTCCACTTCTGCTCCATTCACTGCCCTCGAAGCATGGCTTCCTTGCTTTTTTCTTAAACAAAATGCACATTCTTACTCTAGAGTCTGCATTTGTTACTCCCGCTGCCTCAACACCCACCGTCAGCCCAGATAACCACACCACCCACCTCCTCACTTCATTTGTGCCTTTCTGTTCAGTGTCACCTTATCCAAAATGCCTTTCCCAACTGGTCAATCTATCTAAAATAGACATTTCTATCTGTTCCCTCACCTGTCTTCCCTTTTAATCACAGCACTTACCACTCCTCCTTCTCATTATATCCACATCTGTTTGCTTATTGTCTCTTCCATGACAGTGAAAACTTCCTGGGGTGGGGACTTGGACTTGGCTGCTCACTCCTGTGTCCTTGACACTTTCACAGTTCACAGGACATACGAGATGCTCAATAATTATCTTCCGAATTAATGAATAAATGAATAAGCATTAATTTATTAACATACCTAGATTTGCCTATTTTTCTTCAGTTTTCATTTATAGATCAAATCTAGGAGACACAACCTCAAATTTATATAAATAGATGTACTTGTTCCGTTCTTTATCTGATTCTCTTCCTTTCCATCTAGGTCTGCTCTTACATTATTCGCCAAATCCAAAGCACTGTGCTCAGAACTTGCATGTATCTCCTTCAATGATTTCCTAAAACCTTTCTATAGCCACACACTGCTGAGGGTAGGTAACTATTTCAAGGCCACTCTCAGTCATACAACCTAAATGACCATTATGATGTGTGGCTACAGGTAGGATCCTCGCTCCTGTCTCAAGACAGTTCCCCAGTAATAACAGCCCAGCTGTGTAAGAGTGCTTCAGAATCTTCTCACGCCTGGGTCTACTACCCACCTCTTGCTTAAGTCTCCAGGTTCTAGTATGGTCTCCATGTTCAGGGAAATACTTAACAAGCCTCTGAGGTAAACAGTAATAATAGCTCCAGTTATGAAGTAACTACTTTATATTTTACATTCACTTCCTCTAGTCACAGTCCTCCCAACTTTGCAAGATCAGTTTTATACTCTTCAGTGAGTATGCAAAAAATTAAATAATTTCATCAAGGTCACAGTTAGTTAAGGGAGAACTCACTTGAATCCAGTGAAGGATCATTTCTTACAGTTTTAAGAGATACATGTTATGAGTCAGCAGGTAGTGTGGGAGTTCAGGTGGCTGGATCCTACATGGCCAGCTATGTGGTTTGAGTGCTGGACTCATCAGCTTGAAAATCACACCGGCGCATATGTGTGTGTGTCTAAAACCCCCAAAAGAGAATGGAGGACAAAGGATTGGAGCACAGCCATCCTCCTAGGGGGTGATTTCTTTCTTTTTTCTTTTTTTTCCTTTTGGAGAGTTTTTTGCTACAGGGCGCGTGCGCTTGCCAGAGAGACAGAGAGACAGAAAGCGAGAAATCACCCCCCAGGAGGATGGCACACCACAATCCCTTCTCCTCCATTCTCCTCTCAGGATCCTGGGCACACACGCACACACGCCTGGCATGAGTTTAAGCCACCAGGCCTGGTACTCAAACGGCGGTCAACTACGTGGGAGTCCAGCGACATAGCCATTACGCCAACTTCTGGTCCCCAAGGGTGTGATTTCTCACTTTCCCTCTCCTCCTTCTCTCTCTTTGTCTCTCCAGAGAACACACAGGTCCTAAAGCAAAACTAAAAAAAGTAAATGAATTTAAAATATAAAGATATATGTTAAGGCTTTCCCCTAGTTAGTCAAGTATTTTTTGTGAAATTTACTCTACGTCTCAGACAAAGATAGGTAATGGAGAATACAAAAGAAATGTCTAAGTTCCCAGCTGAGAGAGACGGCGCCGTGAGCCATCAGTTCAGTTTTCTATTTTCATGTATGCTCACAGTTTTAATTTTTCAAAGCTCTGGACTATTAGTTAAGTTAGCATGCGTGACTTCTGTAAACCATGAGTTGTTTATCATAAATCACTTCCATAAACCATGAGTTGTTTATCATAAATCACTACACTTCTCAGACAGCTACAGCTAGAAAAAGAAAATACTTTTCCAGTACTAAGAACAGGGTTTTTTAGAACAGGGTTATTCAATACAAGTTCCTAAGTTTATAATAATAATAAGTAGAGGCCAGAGGTCCAGAGTCTAAAACAAATAGGGGCAGGCCAAAACAAAACGAAAACAAAAACTATAGGCCCCCAAAGAAAATGCAACTAAGCACCTGCTACTCTTGTTCCAGCCGCTTGATCCACTAAATGTATCATTGTTATGACATTAGAAAAAGTGAGAAGTGGCAGGGCAGTAAGCATTTTTAAGAGGTGTTACAACATTTTAACTAACCTACACTTCCTTTCTGAAGGCTGTGTTTTCTGTATCACTACAGATTCCTGTTACATTCCTGGGTGTGACTGCTTGAGTCTGGCCCTGCCTTGTGATCCTGGAGAACACTTCTTTAGGAACTAACCAAAGTTGCCAATACCAAAACCCCTGTCTTAGCTGGGCACAGTGGTTAAGTTCCTACAAACACAATGGCAGCAGTTTCTATCAACCTCCTCCACCTTGCTCTCCCCAGGGCAAGCCTTTTCATTGTGCACAGCTAACAGCACCTCACCTAAATGCATGTGGCAATCCTATAGTGACACGGGCTCCGTGAGAGTCATGGAGGAGTGGTCTCTCAGCTTCAGAAGCAACAGTGTCAGAGAAGTGGCAAAAACATGTCAGCCCAAGGCTGAGGTCTGTGGAATATCAGGGAACATAAACAACTAGCTCTTCACCTGGCTTTGATTTCAGGAGCATAGTCTGATGCGTTCAGACTTGGAAGCAAAGCATCTATCACTACGCCTAATGCCAGGAAATGACTATACAGAGGCCAAACAGGGCAGCCTAGGACACCAAACTACTGCCCATATTGTAACAACCAGCAACACAAGGAGGTAAAGAAATAAGCCTAATTTGGGACTGGAGGCAGCAACTCTGTGGAACACTCCAGAAGATGACACAGACCACACCATAGGTAGTGAGTACAAATATTGGAAACAGAGAAGGTCAGTTTTTAAAATTGGTATAAAGAGGTAAATTCTTGGGACCAGCAGTTAGCGTGATGGCTCTGTCACTGGACTCCCATGTAGTCAACTGCGGTTTGTGTCCCGGACCCGGTGGCTTATAACTCATGCCAGGCGCGTGTGCGTGCATGCCCAAGATCCCCAGAGGAGAATGGAGGAGAAGGGATTGCGGCGTGGCCATGCCCCCTGGGGGGTGGTTTCTCACTTTCTGTCTCTCTGTCTCTCTCTGTCTGTCTGGCGAGCGCATGCACCCTGTAGCAAAAACCTCTCCAAAATAAATAAATAAATAAAGAGGTAAATTCTTTTTTTTAATTATTTTTTTCATTTCATTTTCTTCCATACATTCAATCACATTATAATTTGTCTTACAAAATGGATATTTGAACAGGTGAACATTTCTCCCTAGTACTGTTGATAAAACTACGAAATATCTTCAACAGATAATACCACACCTCTTTGTGCCATTAATGCTTTGCCTCCCTGTCCCTCCCCCAAATGTCCTTCCTCAGACCCTCCTCTTTCACACACACTATATCTGGTATTTACATCTGTATACTGTGTTTCTATATCCTTTAGACAATTAGTTTCTGTCGTAGAGTGCAGACACTCAGTATATATTAAGTGGGGACAAACGTGCAAGGAAGTGAGACTAGTGTCCTCAAACTTTTTACATTGCTCCTACTCAAAGGAATCTTTAAAACTATGGACCCCTTGCTCATTTCTTTTATTTTTTTTTAAGGTTTTTGCCACACTGTGTGTATGCTCAGTAGAGAGACAAAGACAGCAAGAGAGAAAGTGAGAAATCACCCCTCTGAGGGGAGCAGGGAGGGATGCTCATGCTGCAATCCCTTCTCCTCCTGGGATTTTGGGTGTACATGTACACATGCCTGGCATGATTTTCAAGTCACCTTGTCTGGGACTCAAACCACGGTCGGTCATGTGGGAGTCTAGTGCCTTAATCACTATTCCACCTGCTGGCCCCACCCTATGCCCATTTCTAAGCTGCCAACTAAACTTCTTAAACACAATTTAAAAGCTTGCAAAGGACGTAATTCCATAAGACAGTAAACACTAACATTTTACAATAAAATTGTTTTGTCACTTTTCTCATTCAATGGACTATCATAATTACTTAATATCTACCACTACTTGTTTTTAAAATATAAGATAAAGCTCTTTAAGTTATAAATGATAGCTTTCATTCTTTTCCCTGACATTCTATTTTTCTCCCATTTCCCTCACAAAATTTTATCACAACACATATGATGCTTGAATGTACTTCATTGATCATTCTGTCATGACTTCTTTGCAACCAAAATATGTATATAAGTTGGAGTCTATGGTTATTTTTTATTTCCTATAATCACAAGACTCTGTGTTTAACTGTTCTTTTCTGAATTCAGATAGTATTACAATCATTACTTGTAAACATTTGGTGAATATAACACAAACACAAGTTTTGACAGATAAGTATTAAACATAAATGGTAAAATCTCTATTTGATCTCGTTATCTGTATTTTAACACAATTAAAAAATAAATATAAAAATATTATTAGAAATATGTTTCTTAAAGAACTAAATACAGAGATAGTCTAGTGACTTTATTAAAGTATGCTTCCCCTAATCCCAATATTTTTGATTACCCCTTTCTGTGGCTCCCTGGAAGTGTTTTCAGTGCAGGGCAATGCACAGAGTAAAACTCTGGATAATGAGAGATACGTTTCTCCTTGGTAAAGTGAGAAAAGGGAAGCCATCAAAGGAGAGGCAGCACTTTCTCTAGCAGATGGATTTTAGAAAAGGACAGACACACTGAGAAAATGAAGATTTGGAAGGCGAGTGCCTTATAGCTATGCATGTCTTCATACTCCTTGGAAAGTCTCTTCATGTTCTCACAAAGACATCTGCCCTCCAGTTTGAAGGCTCCTGTCTGAGATCTTCTGGAACACCATAGACCTGCTGCTGTTCCCACTCCCAGCAGTCTGGTCAGTGTAACTAATACACTGTGCAGTTGTAAGTACAGCTGCCCTCACTGTCTGCATCGACGTGGGTAGAAAAAGGCAAAGGCTCCCTGTGGGAACTGTCCTGGGAAGATACCAATGTAGGCCCATTCTGCTTCCATCTCCTCATTATCTCCCAGCAGGGGAGAGTCAAAAACCTGGTCAGGCAAGCAGCCAAACCAGTGAACCAGCCTTTGCAAGGGCCGTTGCAACACAGTTAGTATGGTCACACTGTACCTCACCAGAGCACTGTGGCCCATGAAGGGCAGGAAGACAACCATGACCCCTCGCACATGGCTTATCCATATGTCAAGGGCACTAACGACAACCTCAGCATCTCATGATAAGCCTCACTCTCTATATTTTCAATAATCTATTCCATCCTCTCTTTTTCAATTTGAAACCCTAGCCTAAAAACTGGCCACTGATTCAGTAAAACCCCACCTGTGGCTGGGGCTCATTTCCCAGCTGAGTCCAAATACTCAGCTGAGGACCTCAAAAACATCACCAGGCAACCATCATCGACAAAAGAGGGCGAAGCTGATGATGAAGCATGAATTCTTCTCCGAGTCACCTCCATAATGTTAAACTCGTGTCATCTATCGCCCTCTAGGCTTACCGGCCTGTCCCAGGACTAAGAAAGGAATACATTTTAAGCTAAAATTTCTCTTACACTCTCCTCAGATCCTCTCCACAAGAAAACTATGGGAAAGGTTGCCATCATGCCACTGAGGCCCTGAACATATAGCATTTATTCATTTATAAACCAACTCCATTTCAGTTAATTGTAGCAAAAAGTATTGTTGAGGAGGAGGAGGAGATGGTATCTAAAACTAACACACAGGCACGCATAATACAAAATGCCAAACTGTCATTGAATAGAGACAAAAAAGAAGGTTCTAGGGCAAATATAGCCACATCGCCTCATAGAAAAAGCCTAAAGAAAGTCCCTGCCAGGGGGGATCCTTGGGGTAAATGCTTTTTTTCATAAGGATCAATCCAACCCTGCCCCATATGTTTAAACACTAAATTCAAAATGTACTGCGATGAAAGAACAACAAACCTTTGTTAGCCCTCTGGGGGGACTAAAGATGCTGAAATGTGTGCCTTGCTGAGACAGCACTGGAAATAGCAAAGAAGTCCTATTTTTCTTTGTTCACAGACAAAGCACAGTGCTACAGATTTGGGTCTTAGATTTTTTTTATATATATATCCTCTCAAATTCATTTTTGCTAGAGTCATCCGGTTCTGCTCTGATGCCAAAGATTTTAACACAGTTGGTGGTGGCAGAGCCAACGCTGGTGACTTAACAGAGACTATTCATTCAAAAGGCACATTGCTGAAGGGAAGAGACCTGGATCCTGCAAGGATCCTGCAGCTGTCCTTCTAGTTACGAAAGTTCTGAAATTCCCCAGAATGTAGGTTACATCAGTTTCATCAGAATACCAAGGATGGTGTCTCTTGATTTACTTTTGAATAAACCTCGGAAAAGTTGCAGCATGCAGACAGGGAGGCAACCGGGACTACTGGAAATTCTGCGGGCAGTCGGGCCACTTAGAGTCAGTGGCACTGTGATCCCTCTAAACTGATGGGCGGCCTCTCGGGAAACCCAGGGACCACGAACTTGCCACACTACTTCCGAACGCTTTTTTTTTTTCCCTAAAGAACTAAAATGCTTCAGATAGGAGAATTTAGTTAATTCAGTCTTAAGAGGATGTTCCCAGAGGTCCTACTACTTTCCATATGTCTCAAGTCCCCCCGCAGGGGCAGGTCATTAGTCCCTGCAGCAGGCCACAGCAGAAATAACAGTGTAGTTGCTGGATTTAGGGAGATCCTTACTCAGCCCTAAGAATCCTCTGGGATACAAATCAGGGCTGAGTCCACTAGGTAGAGAACCCAGAGTCACTGCAGACATATCTGAGCAGAGGGGAGCCGCTGGCTTGCATTTCAGCAAATCAATCTCAAACAGTTACCAGAGACATCTCAGAAGTTCCTGGTTGCCATGGAGAAACTTCAGAGTTTCCAATTGTTCCAACTCCTAGCTCTCCCACCTTTTCTAGGCTGGCCTCCTTTATCTGCTTATTTTTTTCCAGGGCTATTACAGGTTTCCAAATCGCTCGGTCTGAACATTCGACCGGAAGAACAAGGCCTCCTAAAGGCTTTTAAGAATGAAAGCTACAGGGGCACTCTGCAATCAGCTCAATGCCTCTGACATGGGGTGTCTTCAGCTGTAAGGGGCTCTATGGCCTTACAGTCTACATGATGTCTACACTGCCAGTGGCCTTGATAGTAGAGTGTTGGGCATCCTGTAGTGAACACAGGATTATTGACAAACCATGTTATTCATGTGCCTGTTCTGGTATTATAGAGTAAGCTCCTATGCCACAATAGCAAGAAGTGGCCTTCAATATAGTGCATTGCGATGGGCAGTGAAAGGAGATAAACACAGCTTGACAGGAATTAGCAAAACAACATTCACCTTTATATATGTACCAGGCTAGGCTGTGTTTGCAGTACAGAAGCCTACAAGGACAAACCAACTGATCAAATTCGTACTACAAGTCTATCATGTACTGGGCACTAATATTCTCCAGTATATATTATATTAATTGAGGAGAAATTAAAAAGAGAGCAACAAAGAGTACTAAACATTAGGAAATGTGCACGTGAATTATCTTTGATCGTGAGGTTGATTACAGAACCTAAAAAGAAAGATTGAGATTTGGCTGGAGGGGAAAGAAAAGTTACCATTTTAAAGTAGAAGATACTGATCAACTTGTTTTTTTTTTTCTGCTGAAGCTGTGGAATGATTTTACATTGCAGAAGAAAAAATTAGATTAATATATGGAAGGTTAGCTGATCAAAATAAGGCATCACACACTAGAAGTTATTAAAGAGGCTATAAAGTATCTCTCCTCATCAGAAATCAATCAAACTGAGTAGATAAATCAACCCCAGTAGATAAATCAACCCATGAGTGTTTACTAAGACCCTAGCCCAGGTCCACCCCCCTGCGGCATAGCATGTAGGAGCTCTATAGTTAGACTAGCCTGGATTCAAATCCCAACCTGGCTGTGTAGATATACAACCTTGGGCAAGTGATTTAACCTCTTCAAGACTTCTTCGTCGTTTGGAAGATGAGAAAGACAAAATTATATACCTCATTAAATCACTGTGAGGACTAAACAAAAATGTATATGTAAAAGCACTTATGCCAGAGCTGGTATTAGGGACAAGCTCTATATACTTGAGTGCTTGGCTGTCTAGAACTGACTTGGCCAGGGATCTAGTTTACCAGATCACAGTCAACAAGGAAGGAATAAACAGAAAGGAGTGCTAAAAGGTCTCGGATTCCTGCACAGTAAATGCCCTCCGCTCCCTGAGCCTACACTCAGGCCTCTGGTTTATGCTTGCAGCACAATTCATTGAAGAGTTTCCATCTGAGTTTAGGGAATAAACTAAGTTTCAGGTACACTATCATTCGGTAGAAGTGATTCAGTCAAAAGCTGATTTTAAATATCGACAAAGTTCATATAAGAAGTAAGCTCAGCACAATTGCTATGACAGGCCTAGCCGCATGCAAACACTAAACTTGACCAGAAGCAAAAATAAGGACATAATCTCCACTCCGGAAGTAGTGCTTCTAAAGATAAAAGATTCAAACACTTCCCACTTTCTTGTGAGCGTACCGAGGAGAGTGAGGCCAAGAGCAGTGATTTGGCTTGCCAGATAAAATACAGGACACCCAATGGAATCTGAATTTCAATAATAAACAACAAATACTTTTAGTATAAGTATGCAAATATTGTGATACGTGGAACATACTTAAATGTACTAAAAAATTATAGTTATTTGAAATTCAAATTTAACCGGGCATTTTAATTTGCTAAATCTGGCAACCCTAGACATGGTACTGGGAAACTCCTGTGTACAGACTGAGGCCAGAAATGAACTAGAAATGTTGGGAAAAAAACAGTCATCCCTGTACAATCTCTACCTAGTAGACAGGCTAGAGAGAATTTGTTCCAGGGAGAGATGAGAACCCTGCAGCCTGAATAAGAAAGTCCAATGTAAAAAGCATTTAGCCTAAATATAAGGGGTGAAGAGGTCTCCCTGGGCAAATTAGCCTGTCTTGTTAACAGGATATCCAAGTCAAATAATCCAGTCTGTTTATAGAAAGCTCACTGCATCCAAAAGCCATGCACATGCAATTCATGGTTGGTAGAGCTGTGTAATTGCCCCCAATTTATCAAAACTCTAGGAAGACTTCATGGAGACTAAGTGTCCAAACAATGGGCTCCCAAGCACACTGTACCTCTCTCCATCAGAGTACTCCCCTCACAAACACAATTACTAATTTTCTGTTCATCTCTCTCTATTCTGCAAGCTTTTCTAGGGCAGGGACGGTGTCTGATTTATCTGTGAAACTATGGCTCTAAGCATGTCTAGCCACCACACAACACAGCCCATAACTTGTAAAGGGAATTAATACAAAGATCTATTCCCAAATAGACTTTATGGGGAATGAGTCTGAAAAGAAAAGAGAGAAGAGAGAAAGAAAGAAGAAAGAAAGAGAGACAGAGAGAGAGAGAGAAAGAGAGAGAGAGAGAGAGAGGAAGAGAGAGAAGGAAGGAAGGAAGGAAGGAAGGAAGGAAGGAAGGAAGGAAGAAATCCATTCTTATCAAGTCCTATCAATAGATTAACTATGTTTATCTGTACAGGTTTTATTCAGAAGCACACCTTAAGTCGACAGTAGATCTGTGTATATAGAGAAGAAAGAAAGAAAAACACCAAAAATCTTTATTGAGCTTTATTTTAATTTTTTGGGGGGAGGGCACAGGGGAGAAGGAAGAGGTCAACATGTATATATTAATATAAAAATAAAATATATACAAGTGTCTTAAGCATGTGTCTACCTGAGCATGTCAGATACTCACATGGACTACATTAGAGCTTAGTGAGAGATATCAGAAAAGACTCAACTTGATGGCTTCCTAAAAATATTTAAATCTCTGAGGCACTCGAGTATGAATTAACTCTCAGTAACAGTCCTTGTTGTATTAATCACACTGTAACATGACATCTGTTTCCACTCACCTTTATACAGTGTCTGCAGGAATCCACCAGTTGGGATATGGGGATGGTCCTCGAGAATGGCATCGCAGAAATGAAACTAAAATACTCTTCAAAGCCTAATACTGCTTCAGGAGCACCATCTAGGGCCCTGTATTCCCTCTGACAGAACCTCTCCTTAACTCACGTTCATCCATCTTTCTCCTGACTGCATTCCTCCCTTACCACCTCCCCAACAAGTCCTTCACTTCTCAATCACTGTCCCCCCACAACCTTTCTACCTCGTAAGTTGTTGAAGCAGTCATTAACTATGTAAATGGTCCATTCTCTTTGGGCCATAGATTTGATATATATAAGGTATGGTTACCAATGCCCAAGAGTTGGACATGGGAAGGAAATGTCACAATCTGTACTTACATTTAATGTTATCTCATCCATTTTTAATGTCTGGTTTGTGTGCTTCATAATGGACATAGCAGATTAGACAGAAGACACATAATCATATACTCAATAAACATCCTAGACATTGGTGTTCCAGTTCTATATGGCTGCAGAGCAAACCATGTCAGAACTTACTGGCATAAAATAACCACCAGTTTTTTGTGCCCACAGTTTCCAAGGATTAGGAGTTTGAATGGGGCACAGCTAGGCTGCCTTATTCTGGCCCATGAATTTGTAACCTCAGCTGGGAAGACTCAAATGCCTGGAAAATGATGCCAAGGACTGGGTAGTGTAATGATTTGGAATTTCTTAACTTACACAGATGGTACCTGGATTCCATCAATCAGAGCTGGGACCATCGACCAGAGAATCTACATGTGGTTTCTCACAGCATGGTAGCTGGGATGCCCAGAGGACAAGGAAACTGAGGGAATCAAGATGATAACTTCATGGCCCTTTTGGGTCCAGCCTCAGAAGTCACCTAGCAGCACTTTTCCCATACTCGATTAGTCAAAGCAGTCATAAGGTCACCCAAAAATAAAAAGAGGGAGGGAGCCAGACGGTGGCACAGTGGTAAAACATTATGCTCTGCATGGCTGACCCACCTGGGAAGTTTCCAGATTTGCATACAGAGTCCTCTTTGAATATGCTGAGCACACATGCCCACAATTCAGGGCTGGATGAAGCTTAGGGTGGATAGTGGCATCAAGACCCTATTGGGGTGCTGTCTTTCTCTAGCTCACTCATGAAAGAAAATAAATAAACTTAGAAAAAAAAAAAAAGAAAGAGAGAGAGGGGAGAAGAATAGACTCTCCAACCCATGATGGAAATCGGCCAGGTCAAACTGCAGAAGAAAATGTAGGATGGGAGATATTGTTACAATCACCTTTGGAAATAATCTCCCCACTGTGCTTGTTTTCTGTGAGATCTGTTCCTCACTCTTTCTCTTAACTGCTCTGTATTACAGGGAACAAAAACCTTGCAGACCACATTTCTGAGGTTCCCCTGCCAAGTAGATTCTGGATCGGTTTAAACAATGGAGGTACTGCCAAGAGACAGAGGGAGTGCTAAACAGAGGAGAAGCTGGGTTGTATCTCCCTCCGTCTCTCTGCTCTGGTCAGCATCTTCCCAGTGGCTTTATCTCCTCTATAGTTTCTATTTTCTGATAGGGAGCCATCAATTGTTCCAGATTCCAAAGAAGAATGTCTACTTCTCAGTGATACAAACGTTTGTACTGCCTTCTTCTTTTGGTGGCCTGGGGTTGCTTGTGGGGATTGATCATGCCCTGTTTAACATCTTAGAAGGATCCCTTTGTAATCAATCCCTAATATTAAATTCTTCCTTTTGATCTACCTGGTTCAGATTCTGTTTCCCTGAATATATAATAAATATGCACTGATTAGAAATAACTATCCCACAATGTTTTAATGAACAAAATGTGGAAAGTATGTAGACCATTGAGGTAGATTAAAAAGCCCTGGAATGAGATTCAGGTTGCCTGCACTATGCACTAACCATATGTCAATACTTTGATATTTGCTTAACCCATGGGCATTAGTATCCTCCACCACACAATGAGGAGTTCCCATTGACACTAACATTCTATGATTATCTTCCAGATATAATCTGCCTACTAGGTCCAGGCCTAACCTAAACTCACCTTGCTCATCTTGAGTCTGAATATTTCACCTCAGTACCAAAAAAAAAAAAAAAAATAGAAACCAAAAGAGCATAAACAAACATAATTCAACAAAAACCAGAAACAAAAAGAGCATAAACAAACATAATTCAACATGATTCAACAAAAGGTGCTTGCCATACTGGGTGGTGCTGGAACCCAGTACATGGCAATGCGCAGTCCCTGATGTTCACCTGAGGTTGGGATAAGGAAGATGTGGCAAGTGTACCAGGTTAGTTTGAGAGCACCACTTACCATGTTCAGAGCAGTTCTGCCTCCTCAGCTCTGGATAAAAACATGACAGGGTTTGTAACTGAACCTTACAAGTAAATCTGGCTATCTACAGACTAAGCTCCATTCAATTCAGGAGAATCATTGGGGGACATTCGCAACTATGTGAGAAAAGAACTTTTTCTTCTTTGAAGGTTATGAGAAATCTCATGACACAACAGGAGCATAGTTTGTTAAAAAATAAAGAAAAAATGTGCAACCAAGCCTGCCAATTACAGCATCACTGGGGACAATTTCCGCTTTAGACAAATGCCTTCATGACAGAGCTGACAGAAAGAACAACAAATTCATATGGTGCCTTTTTTATTCTTTCAAGTGTATATAATGATCTTTTGCCCAATATACCAATCCCTTTGTCTCTTTCCAAGGATTTAAACTTTATTATAGATGTAATGAAACATCTCAAAGATTTTGATGGGTCAGCCTGACAGTACAGTCAGCAGTGTACTGAACTAGAGTGTTGGAAGCCACATGGCCAACCTGGGTTCACATTCCCAGCCCAGCTGGTCTGAAACACACTGGACACATGTGCATGTCCAAGATCCGACAAGCTGGGGTACTAAGGAAAGGGGATCACAGTGTGATAAGACTCTCTGAAGGGTCTCTCTCTTTCTCCCCCCTCCCTCTCTCTCTTTCTCTCTGCTTCACATGAGTACACATGTGTTCTCTATCATGAGTAAAGATTAATTTTTAAGAAAATACTTAAGATATTTAAAGAAAATGAACTATAACAACAATCTATAACCACTTTGACCGTATAGTTTTAAATCCAAAAATTCTATTTGGTTGAATATTGAGACAAATGGGTTATATGTTTAGACCTAGTGTTCTTTGATGGTACAGAGATTTTTCAAGGTATTTTTTGCAGCAAGATTTGAACTGTAAATAAACCTAAGTCTATACAGAAACACAAATTGGGAAAATGTTAATTCAAAACCAATCCTTTGAAGTAACGTTAAATATGCTGAAAGGTTTACAGAAAGGACCCAACTCTCCCCACATGTCTGCAGCGGGCTGGGCTCTCTTGCCTAAATCATTACCTTGGCTCTATTTGAACAGAGTAGAAGCTGTGAGGCATTCAAATCCGAACTTTACTTTGATGATTTGAAAGAGCAAGAAACAAGCTGAACCAGTTCTGACTAAAGCAAAATGTAGGTATTCTACTTAGCTAAAATTAGTTATGCATTGAATGATTTCAAGATGAACTGGGCAGAATTTATCACATACACTGGAGCGGATTTCTCCACTTAATTCTACACTTGGACCAGTACATAATATGCAAAACTTTAGAACTATTAAGCAGGTATACAAGGCAAAGAAGAGATAAAAGGCAAGCAGCTAGCAGTTTCTGTCAAGAAGCAAAGAACAACTCCATATGCAATGTACTTTTCCAGACTGTATACAGAATATGAAGGTGGACAAGATACAGCCTGATCCCCCAGGGGCTGTACTTGTGTGGTGGATTCATGGTGGAATCAGGCACATAAATTAATAATTTGGAGATAAGACTGAATGATGACAAGTGCCACTGAGAACACAGAAGTATACAAAAGAATGAAGGAAGATGAAGTGACAGCCTTGTTTGAAGGATAAGGGAAGGCTTCTTGGAGGAGGTGAGATTCCAATGAGACCTGAAGAAGCCTAGAACTTGGACAAAGCTGGAGGGCAGGGTGCAGGGGTGCAAAATATACCTGACCGAAGGACCTACTTGAGCAAGCCAAGGACATCTGAGAAGGGCATGTGCTGAGCACATAAAGGAGAGAGGGGAAGGCAGTGAAATGAGCAGGAGACTGCAAAGGCCAGCCAAAACTGAACCGTGAATGTCCAGGTTTGCTGAAGAAGAAAGCAAGAACTTCATTCTGCATACTGTAATGAGCCCCTGAGGTGTCTGAGCAGGCAGATGTGATTAGATCTCTGATTTAAAAGACAACTTATGTTGTGTGAGTTATGTTCTTTTTTATTTATTTATTTGGAGAGGTTTTCACTATAGGGCGCGTGCGCTCGCCAGACAGACAGAGAGAGACATAGAGACAGAAAGCGAGAAATCACCCCCCAGGGGGGATGGTCATGCCGCAATCCCTTCTCCTCCATTCTCCTCTCGGGATCTTGGGCACGCACGCACACGCGCCCGGCGTGAGTTTTAAGCCACCGGGTCCGGGACGTGAACCGCGGTCAACTACGTGGGAGTCCAGCGACATAGCCATTACGCTAACTGCTGGTTCCCTCTGAGTTATGTTCTTAAAATCCATATTTCTCAGAGAAAAACTTGTAAAAAAAAAAAAAAAAAAATCTCTTATCAGGGCAATAGAACTCGTTTTCTGTCACAGCTACGTTGAATGCTCCTATTCTCATTCTGTTTTAAAAGCCTCAATGTAAAAGCACACATTCTTCTCCAAGCCACTGCCTCCCAGTGATCTTCCTGGGTGGACTCCAGATGCCCTGTGGGGTATCACATCTGTCTGTCCAGCAATGAGCTGTGACATCCTGAGCAAACCAGGACGCCCAGGAGCTGCAGAACCAAACTCCTACTTGCCCGTACATGAGCATGGCAATGGGGAGCAAAGGGGTATGTTCTACATGGATGAGTAGCATCTATGTTTCTTCAACAGTTAATTTCAAGGCTATTTTGTTCCACAGTTTCCCTGGACTCAGAGAATCAGAGTTCAGAATCCTCCCTCTAGTCCTGTAATTAAAGACTCTGCATTTCGAAGGAAAGTCCTTTCCTCTTCTACCCTTAATTTCCATGTGTAAACAGTTTCAATTTATCCAGGGTGAGAGCTCAGATGCCTTCTGTCCTGCAGGTTAAAGAGAGTTCAGTACTTTTTTTTAAAGGCATAAAAAATGAATTAGATTAAAATTCAAGTTGAGCAGAATAAGTGAATAAGAAAAAGGGAAGAAACCAGCAAAGACGGGGTCAGGCCACACCAGGCCACACCGTCAACCTGTCGCTTACGTTAGCTGTTCTCTTGGGGAATCTGTCATTTTCTGATACTTCCACTCAACTTGGTAGCAACAAGTCTGCCATTGGGAGTCTCTCCTGGGAGGCCAGCCCCAGCAACACAGCAACTAGTGCTTTGCAATGCAAGGCCTGGAGAGAAAGGCACACAGGGCACTTGGAGTGCGTAACCTATGTGTGTGTATGTACACACACGCCGACGCAAACACAATGTGGGGAGAGCAAGAGCATGCCTCCACCATGGCGTGAGCATGCTGCTAGAGAAGCACAAATGAACTCATCTACATCTTGTAAATAACCTGCTCCGGGCCACATGGCAAAAGCAGCTAAGGTCAAGTTAGAGCCCCCTCCATGCCAAGCTCTGAGAAGCAGATAATTTTCTCCCACAACCAGGCTCTGAGTCCTTCCTCTGGTATCTCCTTGCGGGAAGAGGTGAGACTCCCACAGTAGTGGGTGCTGAGCAACTACTGGGCCACTGGGAGGTCAGAGATCTGAGAGTCAGCTGTTTCTCTTCCACAAATGCTTCCCACCCAGTGCTGACTCTCCAAAACAGCAGTCAGCTGTCAGGTCATCGTTCTCTCTCTCTCTCTCTCTCTCTCTCTCTCTCTCTCTCTCTCTCTCCTCCCTCCCTCCCTCCCTCCCTCCCTCCCTAAGTAGCATCTATGTTCTTAAAATCCTTAAAATCCTTCCTTTCCTTCATGAGTGACATGGAAAGAGAAATACAAGCACCCTCCCAATAGGGTACTGACATCAAGGTTCATTCCTGCTTCAGCTAGCTCTGGATCATGGCCACACATACACCCAGCGTATTTAGGGAGGTCTCCAGATACAAACACAGAACCTTTCCACAGGGACAAACTCGCAGAGCACTGGGCTGCTGCTGCACCACTGTCCAGCCCCTCTCTTACCTATCCTGATGGTGGTCTAGCTCTGGAGGTGCCCACCTTCAGAGAGCTCCCTCATTCTGGATCCTTGTGGTTTACTGTAACCTCCCAGAGGATGAAAAGGGAGGGGAGATGTGAAAACCCAGACTAGGCAAATTACCAAGTCTGACAAGTATGAGAATGTAATGAGCCCAGAACTGCTAGGTCCACACTGGAAATCACCAGCCACATGTGACTATGTAAATTTAAGTTAATTTAAACTATTTAGTCTCACTAGTCCCATGTGTCATCACACTGGAAAGCAAAACTACAGAGCATGTCCATCATGGTAGAAAGTTCCATTGGACAGTGCTGGACTCCAGGTTATTAGGAAGAGGTCAGTCTGTGCCTTAAATTAGAAATAAAATTTGTGATAAAGTAAGAAGAGCACTAATTATGAATAATTGTAGGCCAAAGTTTATTAATAATGGCCTAATCAATAAAGTAAGGACAATGGCTTGGACAGAAGCTTTACTTTACAGAAAAAGATTAGGCAAAGAGTACAATAGAAAGAGCAGGAGCCCTCAGTTCACAAGAACCAATTCCAAATATGAGCTCAGTCCTGAGGCCCAGAAGCAAGGTATCTAGTATCTCCTGGCCTTTGGTTCCTCAGCTTCATCATGGAATAATACCATCTATCTAACCAAATAATTAGGTTTAAAATAAATTTTAAATTGCCCAGCTTGTTGCAAAATGCAAGACAAAAGCAAATGCTACCCTTCTGGGTTAAAACATCCAGAGCATGCAGTCCATCAAGGGTTCTACTCCTCTCCTTCATCCCTTGAAGGTCTTCCATTAGCAAGCGCACAGGACAGGGCACTGGTGTGTGCTCTCACGCTGCACCTCTGTTCCCACTGACCTCCAGCATACTCATCTTGTTTCCTAAGTGTGACAAACTCAGATTTACCTCTTCTTCCTCCTCCTCTTCCTCCTACTTCTCCTCTCTTCCTACGCCTCTTCCTCTTCTTCTTCCTCCTTTTCCTTCTCCCCCCTCTCTTCCTCCCACCCACCAGCAACAACCTACAAAGAGAAGAACAGGTTATGTTAAAGTCACCCATAAAATATACCCTTGAAATGTCTCCTTAACTTTGGGGGAGAAGGTGGGGACAGAGAGACATCATTTATTAAAGTACTCCTATACCCAGAGCACTTTCTTTGGTTGTGGGAATTAGTTAAAAATAAATAAATAAATAATTTGAAAAGTCTAGTTAAAAGGGCACAGGGGATAAAACACACACATTGAGAAATGCTTTCAAAACTCTCAGGTTCTTGATACACCTCAGCAAGTATCAATTCAAGTAGACCAAGTCTAACAAATACTTGAGACCAAAATGAGATATTGAGTAATAGGACAAGGAGACTCTGGTAAGTTAGGAAGGCTTCCAGGGGAGTTTGAAACTGAGGTAGATTTTGAAAGAGGTGACAGACATGGTTTGGCAAAAAGGAAACAAGAAGGCTTCCAGGGAGGGAATTGGAGGTGCAGAGATGGGGCAAAAAGGAGTTCAGATAGGTGAGCTCCCAGCAACGCTGGAGGGTGCGAAGCAAAGGCAGGCTGCCGCTGGGTGGGGCTGAAGGAAAAGGAAGGTTGGCAGTAGAGGGATTCTTGTGGAATTTCCTTTTGCTAATAAGAGGTCACAAGCAGCCTTTATGGATTCTTGAGCAGAGGAAAACAGTATTTAATGAAGGCAATTCCAGCAGCTGTGTGGACAGGCAGGGAAGCCCACTAGAGTCCTAGACTGAGCAGTAGCCATAGAAATGGAAACGAGGGTCAAAGGAACCAAGGCCGAGGAATAACTGGCAGAAACTGGGGTACTGGGAGTGGGGACTTTCAGAGAGAAATCTAGGAGAACAGCACAGGACAGTGTGCCATTGGCAACAACGGGCATGCTGGGAAAGGGTGGCCATCTGAACGAAGAGGGACAGGAATCCTGACCTTTAGTCCCCCAACCCCCTTAGCATTTTCCACTATCAGAAGAATGTGCCAGGGGAGATGTTTCTCTATATCACTGGAGACATAATCTGGATGCTAGAAATATTGATTTCAGGACCACCAAAATCAGTTTGTAACTGAAGCCATGTGAGAAAATGAGTCTTCAAAGGAGTGGAGGACTGAGAACAGACAGCATAGGCAATTCATGGGTGCTAGATTATACTTTTGGGAAATGGGAGTGGTGTCTGGGGCAGGGTTCTCATCCTCAGCACTGCTGTCATTGGCGCTGTGGGGAGGGCTGTCCTGTGCATTATAGGATGCTGCTCGACATCCTACCCACTAGATGACAGCAGTACCCCCTTCCTCCAGTCACGACAACTGATAATGTCTCGGAGGCCAGCCGCAGTGGTGCAGCAGTAGCACAATGCTCTGAGATGCTGAACCCACATGAAAAAATCCTGAGTTCATATCCCGAGGTCTCCCTGTACATAGCAGGTATGTACATGCATGCCTGGGCTGAGGAGGGCTGGATAGCAGTGTAAGGATTCTGTTGGGGGTGACTCTCCCCCTCTCAAAATAAATAATCTTTAAAAAACAAATGTCTCTGACATTGCACAACAGCCCCCAGCTAAGAACCTCTGACGTAGACATGACAGTAAGCACAAGCACGCTGATTTGTTGAATACTTGCCAAGCACTGGGCACTGTTCTATGTACTTTATAGGTATTAATGTATTTAATTCTCCCAACAACATTTTAAAGCAGTTGTATGGATATTATTCCCAATCACTCTCACATAGGAAAACCAAGACTCAGAGGTTATGTCATTTTTTCATGCTAGAGGGCACAGGCACATGCATGAGCAAGAGAGACAGAGAACGGGCACACACTCGTGGGCACGCACGTACAACTCCCCAGTAGGGCCTGGCTGTGCTGCCATCTTGTTTCCCCCAGTTCTCCATCCCACCAGAGTCCTGGGCACAGACACGCACACCGGGAGTGTTTTTCAGGCTATGGGTTCAGGACTCAAAACCCTGGTGGGCCATGTAAGATGGAGTTTCCGCTGTTCAGGGCTTAACCACTGCAGTAAGGGGAAGACCATCAGAGGTTATGTAACTTTTCAAAATCCCCTCCTGGCAACTTCAGGCACTTTGGCCCCAAGTTTCATGCTTTTTACCAAAAGGCTCTGCCACCTTTTTTGTGGAAAAAGGGAAGCCTATGCAAAAGCACTGTGAAACCAGATTCCATAGACTCCATCAGGGACTGAGGAGAGTGACAGGAGAATGAGTGAGAGATCCCTACAGAGTCAGGCCTGAGGGATCAGCAGTTAGCACAATGGCTATGTCACTGGACTCCCGTGTAGTCTACTGCAATTCGCATCCCGGACCCGGTGGCTTAAAACTCACGCTGGGTATGTGTGCGTGCGTGCCCAAGATCCCGAGAGGAGAATGGAAGAGAAGGGATTGCAGCGTGGCCATCCCCCCTGGAGGGTGATTTCTTGCTTTCTGTCTCTCTGTGTCTCTCTCTGTCTGTCTGGTGAGCACATGCCCCTATAGCAAAAACCTCTAAAAAACAAAAAAAAAGTCAGGCCTGAGGCACTGAGAGAAGCTGATACTATCCAAAAAACAGGGATCTCCAAAAGAGGGGCTGGATTTTTTTTTTTTTTTTTTTTTTTTTTTGGAGAGGTTTTTGCTATAGGGTGCGTGCGCTCGCCAGACAGACAGAGAGAGACAGAGAGATAGAAAGTGAGAAATCACCCCCCAGGGGGGATGGTCACGCCGCAATCCCTTCTCCTCCATTCTCCTCTCGGGATCTTGGGCACGCACGCACACGCGCCCGGCGTGAGTTTAAGCCACCGGGTCCAGGACTCGAACCGCGGTCAACTACGTGGGAGTCCAGCGACATAGCCATTACGCTAACTGCCAGTCCCAAGAGGGGCTGGATTTGAGGGGGGGGAAAAAATTAGTTTGGGCTCAACAATGGTTTAAGGGTGGCCATGTTGAAAGCAGCAAAGAGACAGGGAAGACAGACTCTAGAGCTGCAGGGAAGGTAAGAGGCACCAAGCGTGACAGCAAATCCCTAACGCAGAGACGGACAGGGTCAGGAACAGAAGTCCCCTGGAGCTTCCAGCCAACAAAAGATAAGACGTACACCCTTTATGTTGAAAAAGCTGAAATGTTACATTATTCAGTAACGGACATTTACATCAGAGAACCTTGATTTCCTCAGCAAAATGTGAAGAGGCCATCAACTGTGAGCAGAATATGGAGGAGGATGCTGAGAGAAGTGACGCTTTCAGAGCAGGGCCAGGATGCTAAGCAAAGGCTGGTCACCTCCCTCATCAGCAATGATGGGCTCTGAGAGGACAGGCCCAAGCAGGCCAGGTGAGCTCGCTTGTGGGGCTTTCTTCCTCTGCCCTTAGTAGCACAGGTGACAAAACAGGAAAAGCAGATATGACTGTAAACTGTGGAGGACGGCACCAGAGAAACTGAATAAGCGTGTGAGGAAACCAAGCAGCAGCTCGGGAAGAGAGGGAAGCAGCTAGGGGATCCCACAAGATTCCTTCCAACAGGTCCAAGGTCAAGCCGGACACCAGCAGGAGGGAGAGTCTAGGTCTTGGGGGAGGGGGTGAGAGAGAGAGAGAGACTATAATTTAGGGAAAGAACGTTGTTGGAGATTCCTTTCTCTTCCTTCCTCTCTTCAACCCACCCAGCAGAGAAGAAGCCGGGACCGGAAGGTGCATCTTTGCTGGTAAGTGGTTGATCTGCAGTGGAAATGGGCAAGGGCAAGAACCCTTTAATCCTTTATTTTAAAAAGCTTCTTTTGAAACCGTGTTTTGAAATATATAGCAGAAAATGTAATAAAGAGCAACATGTTGACCATTTTAATTGAATAACTAAATAAGCACTCGTTCTATTAAAATCAGACGAAGTTCTTTCCCTCTGTGCAATCTGAGCAAGCCACTTACAATGAAAAATCTAAGAGCAGTTATTTCCACAGCATGAGGAGCTGTGTGCATAAAATTACAGGGTTAGGAGCATTTATTTAATCAATGTACCAGGTCTTCTAGAAACATGGGTCTAGTGAATGGCAGACAGGGGCAGCCAGGAGTTTCAGGAAGCTGGGGACTTTCTCACTTGCGTCGGGTGGTGCAGGCAGCATCGTCTGCGGTGAAGCCTGGCTCCTGCACACATGAGAGAAAGAGCAGGTGTGGCAGGGCTGGCGGAGAGGGGCTGGCAGAACAGTTCTCAAGCTTGGCTGTACATGAGCGCCACCCGGATAACGGCTCAAATACACTGGTGCCCAGTAGGAAATCGGAATCATCACCCTCAAGTTTCTCAGATCCTGTGAAGAAATGTTTTCTCATTCACATTCTCAGGTCCTCTCCCTCTCTCCGTCTCTCCCTCATACACGCGTTCACACGTGCACGGAGCTGGCTCTTCCACGCAGCAAGCGGCAGGGAGCACGGCTGCACTTGGCAGCAGCCTGGTCCTCCAGCTGCATCTGGGCTTGATCCCAACCGCACCGAAGCAGCAGCGGGAGCAGAGGGAAGCTCTTCTTGCCCTCACACCCACCTCATTCTACACCAAAGGGAGATCAGGACCCAAAGCCTGGAGTATGCACCATCCCTTCTCCCCCGGAAACAAGGGTTTCACAAAGACCAGTGCTGCCACTAGCCTGCAGTTATTAAGCTCGGATTCAAGCAAACTGCATTCATTCTGGATAAAAATTAACCCTGAATTGCCTATGCTGTCAGTAGGCACCCTGAAACAAACAGCCTAAAGCCAGGAGCAATTCAAAGCAGACTTGCATTTGCCATTTGAATGCTTGACGTGCCATGGACTCATAACGCTTAATTCCTTCCCAAAATGTCTGTTTGCCACCATTTACAGCAGGAGTGAGACAAAGGGATGTACACGGAGCACATATCTGCTCTGGATCACCATGGAGCCTGTGTCACCCAAGGAAGCCTTGGGAGAGGCCGGCAGGCGGGCAGGCTGGCTGACCTCCACACAGAGGTCACAAAAACTCGCCGGAGTCCAGACAGAACTTCCCAGAGTGGCAGAGCCACTGTCGCTTTCTGACTCTGCCCCAGAAGCGTGTCCAAGCTGCTCCGGCACCGTCAGCCAGACTGGCGGGGGGAAGTGTGGGCACGCCCCTCTCTGGGGAAGGCAGCAGACCAGCTCTCTACGTTCTGGGCTCCCTCCTCGCAGCCCACTCAGCCTCCACTTTTCTTCTCTCTACCTTTTTTTATCTTTCTTCTTCTTCCTTCTTCCTCTTTAACCCACCAAGCAGAACACCAGCCAAAGAACTTGACTGAAGTTAACTTCCTGCATAAGGCACTTTCCTGTCTTTCCTTTGGTCAATATTTCTCTCTCTCTCTTTTAATTTCCCTCTTTCCTTGCTACTGTCATTCTCTCTAATAAGCCAAGGCTTCCAGCCCCAGGTCTCTCCGGATCGCACCCCTACCCTAAGTCACACCTAATTTCAGGACTTATTCCGAAACACGCCTAACGTCCTGGGGTCATCCTGGGCGCTGGATTTCATGCACCTTGCCCTGTTTCTCTCATAAGCCGAAACAAACATGCCCAGTCTCCCCATTTCTCCTCTTTGCACGAGGGTTACAGTGGAGGATAACGGAAGAACCGGCGGGGCGAGGCATTTACGTGGAGTAAGAGAAGTCAGGAAGGCCAGCAAGGCCCATCACGCTTCTCTTCTTCCTGCCCGCCTGAGAACTCGCCGGCATTACTCATAGGACATGGACAGGAGAGGAAAGCGAGCTACGTGCTGGTGCGTTACATACTTCACCCAACTAACCTTCACACACCCGCATTTTACGGGAGAGGAAAAGCTGAAAGCCAAGAAATAAGATGCCTTACCCAAGGTCACTCGGGGGTAAGCGGCAAATCTGGGATTCTGAACTCAAGTCCCTTTGCTGTCAGAGACCTGGCTCTCGATTCCTGCGGGCTGCCTCTCTGGGCAGAGGTAACGGAGCTTCGGTCTTTACCTCCAGACTCCACTGTTCAAAGCTAGGCCTGCCTTGGGGTAAAGGCCACAGCAGTACCAGCCTAGAAAGTCTAGGAGCCTAGGGTTGAGCCATCCTAGAAGGGCACTGCCTGGCATCCAGCCGAAAAGAGACCAATTTCACGCTGTGAGAAGGGCAATGAAGGAATCCAAAAAGGTTATCTCCACTGAAAATCACCTTCACTGGGACGGGAGGAGGATCCTAGCAGAAATCCTAAGAAATCTTCACTCTGTTGTCCCAAAGGAAAATTAATCTCAGCTGTGGCTAGATGTTGTTTCCAGGTCCTCGTGCCAGAGTGGAAGTCTGTTAAAGCAGATGGCAAGGCACTGGGAAGCCAGTACTCCACTATTATCTGACTCCCCTTCACCCCTTCCAAGGTACTTGCACCCCCCAGCCCCAAGTGGCCACACAGGCTTGCCCAGGTCAGGACCACACCATCCGCTCTTCTGCATCACTTGGTTTATACTATCTTAGGGACACCTTCAACTCAATCTCCTTCTCCAGCCACGTCTGCCCAAATCTCAGCTCCCAGTCTGTCAGCTCTTTGAGGACAGACATTAAGCCTGATTCCACAGCACAGAGGCCCTGCACTGGCGGCAACCCTTCATAAACATCTGTGAGTGAGTCCAGGAGGCTAATTAATTCTGGAAGAACAGAGAGGGTCTCAAGGAAAACGATTCCCCATAGTCTGTCTTACAGAGACAAATCACTGAAGGAGTATCAGCCAGTGTGTGGTGGGCTTCAGAGCTCCTAAACTCCCTGATATTTGGAGTGCAATTTTGGGAGTTTGCACCCAAGTAGATTTTTCTACAAAGAGGATCCAGAGTATACATTTTAGAAATTGCTAATCCAATGTATGCATGGATTAAGGTAAGAGTAGAAGAAGGAGGGGTGGCAGAGACAAAGTGGGGAGTGGGGCATGTGGGGTGGTAGCACGGCCTATGCAGGCTGTACCAGTGCTGTTCTGTGCAAGCTGCAAACTCCTCTGGCAGAACACCTTAGTCTTCACCCAGGAGCTCGGCCAGGAGCAGACGCTGTACTGCCCTGTTCCCACCACTGCTGAGGCTGGGCCCAAATGCCCCCAGGTAAGAACCCATTATCCATCTATAGCATTAGCCTAGCAGGCAGCCACTGTCCATCACCCCATTTTGAGCACCATCTACTTACCCCTCTTTATTTTCCCCATTTGAAAGGTAGACTCTCTGGGAAAGCCAGTTTTAAAACTTCCCTTACGTCTCTTTAATTATACAGATCCGTTTACTGCAGACTGCCAAGCTTGCCCTCCTTAGAGTCAGAGCTCTGTAGGATGCATTCTCCATAAAGCCATTTTGATGGTTACCATTGCCCTGATCTCTTCTAGGTGTGGCTGACTATTAGGTTTGATGTTTTTCCAACCTAACATTGATGCTTATGAGTTTAAAATTTCCAGCCATCATCTCTTTTTGGGACCAGCAGTTAGTGTAATGGCTATGTTGCTGGGCTCCCATGTAGTCAGCCACGGTTCGTGTCCCGGACCTGGTGGCTCAAAACTCACACCAGGTGCATGTGCGTGCGCGTGCGTACCCAAGATCCCGAGAGGAGAATGGAGGAGAAGGGATTGCGGCGTGGCCATCCCCCTGGGTGGTGATTTCTCGCTTTCTGTCTCTCTGTCTCTGTCTGTCTGGCGAGCACACGTGCCCTATAGCAAAAACCTCTCAAAAAAAAAAATTTTTTTTTTCCAGCCATCATCTCTTTTTTAGAAAAAAAAGGTTAGAAGCTGGCCCTGAGGTATCTTTCTAGTCCTCTGTGATTTTCTCAGGGGTGACCTTTGGCCTTGTAGTGACCATGTCTTTATTAAAGATATTTTAGAATCTGTCACTAAGACTTGATGTTGTTTATTATTCTCCTTAATATTTTAAACCCCTCTCCAATATTAAATTGCTACTGTGTTCCTTAACTTCTGCTAGAATCCATAGTATACACATATGCATGTGATTGTAGGTTAATAACCAGTTTCTGCTTATATTTTGTTTTCTGAATATAAAAATAATGTACTTTCTTGTGAAAGTTTGGGAAAGTCAAGACAAATGGAGATAAAGCGACAGTTCTCTTGCTTCTAAACCCTTCTCTCTTCTGCATGACATGTCGAGCTGCCTTTTCAGAGTCACATTTACTGTTTCTGGATATGCCCACTTGCCCACTGAAGTCATTTTTCTTTCTAGACTATGCTCTTTGTTTATCCAAATAGAGTTCCTTCAAGATTTCTCACCTAAGATAGCAAGCTGCTCTCCTAAACTCTCTCAGGGCAGAGGTGAGTAGATAAGGCCCTGGTCTTGGGCTTTAGAACATCTGGGCTTTACTTCTAGCTTTTTCTTCTTCTTGACTGCCTAATTTTGGACCACCATTAGAGCACTTTGTACCTTATTTTTAAAATGAGGATATTTGTTCATGCCCAGAATTCCTCCTGGTGGGTTCTGGGGAAAATCAAGTAATGTATGGGGTGCGGGGCTGGCAGGTGGCATGGTGGTTAAGGTGGCTGGACTCCCACCTGGCCAACCATGGTTCGAGTCCCGGACCTGGCAGCTTGCTTTTTCACTTTCTCACTTTCTCTCTCTCTCTCTCTCTCTCTCTCTCTCTACCCCCCCGATCAAATTAAAATAAGTAAATAAGTAAAGTTAAATAAAATAATTATTTAAAAAATAGTAATGATGGGGAAGAAAAATATTTGAGTAAGCCCTTGGTAAACTACAAAGCACTCCAGAAACGTCACTGATTGGTATTGCCACATCCAATTTGCTTTGTCTTTGCCTCTGTTACCTTTTTTCATTGAAGACCTTCCTTTCTCAAATTTTGTATGTTTGTTTTCAGTCTTCCTTACCACCACCTTCCGTTTACTCTATGTTTGATCGGTTCATGGTGACTTTGCCCAAAGCTCACTTTAACCCGTAAATCCTAATTAATTGGTTTCTATTTGTGAGTATCTTCTGTGTATTTTTCTGTTTGTACTAAGAACTTATGTTCTCTAAATATTCTAGGAATATTTCTCAGCCATATTTTCTTCTCTTACCAGATCTGATTGGACAAGATATTCAGAGAAGTCAATGTCAGTCTCGATTTGGAAGAGCCTTAAATTCAGATATGACTGCGGGTTTCACACGTGAGACAATCAAGTACCCCAGACTAAGCACACCACACACACTGGCTCTGACTGGGTAGCTGCTGGGTAGCTGCTGTGTGGGGGGCAGGAGAAGTCAGAGTAATCTTAACTCACAGAACACTTACTTTGTAACAGGTACTTTTCAAAATTACATAACTCACTGAATTTTCACAATAATTCAAAAAGCCAGAATTATCAACACCTTGTCTTATAAATAAGGAATCTGGAACTATAGAGAAGTGAAGACATTTGTCCAATAAACCAATAAGGGTCAGGACATAATGCTGGCAGTCTGACCCCTGAGAGCTTGCTCTGAACCACTCTTTTCTGCACCTGCTACCATGTCATACTGCAAAAGAAAGGGTGGAGGACACAGTAACCACGAAAACCTAAGAAACCCTAGAATGACAGCCAGCAGCTAAGGAGTACAAGTGTTGGAAACACACTCCATTCTCTGCATAACTCAACAATAATTACATGAATTCCTATGCATTTCTGGCTGTGTCCTACAGCTAATAAGCACATCAGAATGAGGCACACACATATTCATACAAATCCAGGTCCTAAAAACTTTCAAATTCTGTTGGACATCCTCTTCTCTCTCCCCACTATCCTCATTACATAAAACTGAACATACAATATGCTTTTTTCTATATCTCTGGCCAAGCCAACCATAAACATTTATTACAAAGCTATAGAGCAAACAGCTTAAAAGTGTGAGCCTGAGGGGCCTGACAGTGGTGCAGCAATAAAACAAAATGCTCTGTGGGGAAGACCCCTGTGAGAAGGTTGCTAGTTCACATCCAGAGACCTCCCTGAGTGATCCCAGCATGTGTATGCCCGTGATCCGGGGTCGGCTGAGTCTCAGGGTGAATTATAGCATCAAGACTCTGTCAGAGGTGCTGTATCTCTGTCTGTCTCTGTCTCTCTCATGCCTAAAATCAATCGATAACCTTTTAAAAGAGAGAGAAAGCGCAAGCGAGATAGCTGGGTTCAAATCTTGGTTGTGCCACTTGTCTAAGCAAATGTTTAACTTCAAGTCTCAGTGTTGTCACCTGTAAAGTACAGGTAATGATTTCATATACCTTCTAGGGTAGTCGGAAGGGTTACACTAGTTAATGCATGTAAAGCACTGAGCCCAGGCTGGTACGCACTCGCAACACGTTAGTGGCCATTTATTAGCGTCGGTAATGTGCCTGCACTCTGCAAGGCACTAGCAGGGGCGGCAGTGAAGGCTGTTTCTGTCCTTGAGAATTTCACATCACGAAATGGACAGGACCGAGACACAGCAGTCCTATTACACTGGGCTGGAGAGTAGGGGAACAGAAAAGGGCATTGATTCCAGTCTACAGAGACCAGGAAGACCTGGAGCAGAGGATTCCTGAGCTGAATTGTGAAGGCAGCTTAGCCGTGCACTGCATGAGGTAAGATGGGGAGGGCACTGCAGACAGAGAGAAGCAGGAGCCAAGGCCTGGAGTGTTGAGGGCCTTTCACATGATCCTTTATTTCGGTTTGTGTCACCAGCTCCATCTCTACTCTTCTTCGATCATGTAAAGATAAAAGATAAGCCTGGAAAAAATAGTTCCATACACAAAGCTAGAAAAGATTAGTCTTGCTCTCCTTTCTGACAAGTATCTATCTAGTTTTCTAGATAAATACCGTGAAAGAGAACTTGGGAAGGAGACATAGCCCAAAGATGAAAAACCACAGGTCACAGTGTCTAGGTGCTGCTGGAAGTTCAGGATGCTGGCCACCCCACCGCTGCTGCCTGACTTCCCTGTTCCACGTTTCCTGTTCTCTTGTCCGTTGGGAGTGGATGTACTGCACCAAAGGCCACAGAACACATTGCAAACTTGCCATTTGGAGCAAGATGATGTTATTCATTATTATTGCATGTTTCAAGGGTATAGATTAAACTTATGGTTTAAGGGAATGTTTTACATTTTCTCATTTGATCCATAACACGATAATTATCTTCCCTAAAGACCTCATTTTACAAATGAGGAAGCAAGTTCTTCGAGGTTGTATAACTTGCCTGAATCCCAAAGAGCCAGCTGCAATAGAGCTGAGATGGGACCTGGTCTCCTGGTCCCCAGGCCAGTAATCCTTCCTTAATTCCACCTTGCATCAAATTACTAAAAAGCAGTTTAAAATATGTAGGTGGTAAAGCTAAGGCACCAGGACTCTATGTGACACCAATAGTCCAATAGTCTTCTTTTTTTTTTTTTTTTTTTTTTTTTGGAGAGGTTTTCACTATAGGGTGCATGCGCTTGCCAGACAGACAGAGAGAGACAGAGAGACAGAAAGCAAGAAATCACCCCCCAGGGGGGATGGCAACGCCACAATCCCTTCCCCTCCATTCTCCTCTCAAGATCTTGGTCATGCACGCACATGCGCCCGGCATGAGTTTTAAGCCACTGGGTCCAGGACACAAACCGCGGTCGACTACGTGGGAGTCCAGCGACATAGCCATTACGCTAACTGCTGGTTCCTGATAGTCTTCTTCTTCATGAAAAGTTAAAACACAGGGGGTCTAACTTTTGAATTCTAAGTTTATTTTATATAAAACTGTCCTCTGGGTCAATCATAGATACAGATATTTGAAACAAAACTAGCTATCTCGTATCCTTTTCTGGAATGTCCCTTTTAACAATAATATTGATTCCTGTTAGTAAAATCCAACAACAGGGCTGGCCCCATGGCATGGTGGTTAAGGGAACACGACACCACATGGCTGACCAAGCAGTTCAAATCCCAACCCTAAAGGCCTGAGAAGCATGCCAAGTGCATGTGCATACATGCACAAAGTCCAGACGGGATGTAGAAATGAGGAGGAAACTGCAGCATGACCAAGCCCCATTGGGCATATTTTCTGGTGAACACATGCAACTCGCTGGCAAAATTTTTAAAAAAAGAAAAAGAAAAGCCAACAACAAAGTAGTATTTCTGATAGTCGTTCTCCTGCTCTAGCCATTAGTTTCCACTCGAAGTAGTCATCTACAAATGGATTTGAGAAGGAAAAAGATACAACTAATCCTTAAAATGTCCAAGATTAAACGAGCAATGAGAAGTAGATTGTTCCCTCTTAGAAGAATTAGGGTCTTCAAGGTCAGAAGTGAAATATATTTACAGAATAGTAGGAGTGGGCTAAGAAAATGGTACCCACGCCTTAGCCATTTTGAAAAAAAATGAGATGCTATTTGTCAGTGCCATGATCTCTCATCTCTCACCGCTTACCCTCATAGAAATCAATTAGAGTCCAGAAATGAACTGTTTTGTAGGGATGCATTTTTCCATTTTAAAACAACTGTGTCTTTTGCCAAAAACAAAGCCCAAAGAGAAGGGTTCTATAAGAAAGTCACTTTAGCTGCAGTTTCAAAGTACTTGTTGTCTATTGCTGTATATACAACATAAACCTTTACACACACACACACACACACACACACACACACTTTTTTTTTTAACATGGAGATAGCTCTGTATAATTTAAAGAACCAGAGTTTAAAATCAGAAGATGTGAGTTGGAATCCTGACTTGCTGCTTACGGTTGTGTAATCCTCACTCTGTTCATCTGGAAACAAGATAACAATGCCAGCCTTGTGGGGGGAATTAAATAAAATAACCTATGTCAACATAACCTAGAGTATACTGGGCTCACCACAAATGTACAGCTCAAGGCCCACTTTAACAGAACACTGTCTTGAGCAAAGGCGAGGCAATTTCGTATAGGTAGAATTTCTTCTGCAGTCTTTCTTCCTATGTGAACTAAAGGAAACACCAGGATAAAAATGTAGCAAAAGTCAGACAGGGACTAAAATTTTCCCCATTCCCCCTCAAGCTCAGAAATAATCCTGAAATCTCTAACAAAAGGTGATAAATAAGAGGGAGAGCCACAAAACCCTGAAGATAACAATCCTAGCTCCACAGAAGCATGGGTAGGACTGCTCTGCATGGTAACAAATGCCAAGGTAAGGCTGCAGTATTTCCATGTTCTAGACATTCTGCATACGTAGGGCCAACCAACAGATACGTGAAAATTCAGATCAGTATGTTTCTGTCAGGATGTGAAAGCCCCCTGCTATGGTGCAGTACAGTACCATACAAGGCTAACAGTCACATAGCCAACCACAGGCCTGCATCCCCAGTTGGCTTGAACCTGCACTGGGCACACCCATGGGCACCTAGGAACCTGAGGAGTTAGAAGATTGAGGAAAGGGGACTGTAACATGATCGGAGCCTGTCAGGGTTGCTTTTCTTTCTCTTTCTTCTCTCTCTCTCTCTCTCTCTCTCTCTCTCTCTCTCTCACACACACACACACACACACACACACACACACACACACAATACTTCTTAGTCTTCTCCTAAATACTTAGTGCCTTGCATCACTGCATAGCCCACCCAACACCACTGAGAATCCAAACCATATTCAAAATCTTTCTCTCTTATCACCAGTGGGTATTAGCAGGTGTCCAAAAAAGAACTAGTGTTTTTATTCTTTTATGGTTTATCCTTTTAAGGAAATACAGGTCCATAAATCTGAGTTTTTCTCTTGCCTCTGTACATTTAGATTCACATTTATTTTAAAACAGGGAAGGGAGGAAGCCAAAAAGGAAGGATGTGAGAATCTATTAACCCAGCCAGCCTAATAATCAGTGATTAAAGTAACAGTCAGGGAAGAAGGACATCTTCATGCCTCCTACCCTCTTCCCCCTCTTAAGTGCCTTTAATATTCTACTTCAGGCACTGAGAGGGAGGGTAACAAGGCTAGTGAATTCCAACCAGCACTAAGATAATTGCACCATTCACACCCCTCACCAGTCAATCAGGGTCTGCTTTTCCAGCCCCATTTATTAATAGTTTTCCTACATTTACAATGTTACAAAGGAGTGAAATGAGGCTTCTTCTCCAAAATGAGAAATGGGGCACCCTCAATAAAGCCTAAGTGGAACAGAGGATGTTTGCAAAACCACCGGCCGCTCGCCCTATTTCCCAGCTACACCTGTTTCAAGGGTGTCAGGGAAACTTCCCTCACTATCAAGCCCAGGCTTGTGACCCCAGTGTTGGGAAAGCTTGGGAACAAGGTAAACACAGTTCTACCCCTTGTGCACTCTGTAGGCTCAATCCCCTGACATCCCAGACAATTTTTTTTTTTTTAACCTCTGGTCCAGGGACCCTCTACTAGTCACAAAACAGTTTGTACATGATAGGGTCTCACCCTGTGGGTTAAAATTTTAGCACTGGGTGAGCCCCGTCGCCCGGTGGTTAAAGCATATGACTGACCACAGTTCAAATCTCTGCCCTGATGGCTTGAAAACACGCTAAGCACAAGTGCATTTATGACCAATATCCAACAGTATAGAGAAATGAAGAGAAGAGATTACGGTGTGGCCAAACCCCATTGGAGGATGTTTTCTGCCTCTCCCTCTCTCTCTGGCAAGTGCACGCACCCTCAAGCAAGGATAGATACACAGAACGATAGATAGATGATAGAGATAGAGATAGGATTACACGATATTTACAGCTAACAGGTGCCTTGTCAGTCACCTTAACCAGTAGTTCTCAAATATGGCTGTATATTAGAATCTTCCTCTGGGGAACTTCTTTAAATGATCACTGCCTGAATCCCTCTATGAGATAGTTTGCTGTTTAGGGTAAGGCCTGAACCTGGGTTGGTTTCTTGTTGCTGTTATTATTTAATTTTCTGGTATTTGTTTGGTTTAAGCTCTGAGAATGACTCTGTTATTGAACTGGAGTTAAGGAGCACTGCTGTAGGCTATTGTCACTGTGATAAAAATGAGGAAATCAACACAAGAGTCAATGGCTTGCCCATGGTCACTAAGTTAAGTAGCACAAGAGGAACTAAAATGTAAGCTTCTGACCCCGTAGACCACTACCTCTCCCATTATCATTTAGACAGCTACTGGACAGCCTAGGGAAAAAAAAAAAAAAAAAAAAAAAAAAAAAACACTTTTATATAAAAACATTTTCAAAAGGCTCTAAAGACATGCAGATGAGCAAATTCCTATCCCTGCCTGACTAAGGGACTTGCATTCCAGGATGACTTGTAGGACAGGCAGTGGGAGGGAAAACACTGAAATGAGATTCAGTGTCCATAGCCATGACACAAGGATGTGGCTTTAGATCTCATGGCTAACCTTAGAACTATTTGTCACAGTTTTAAAATGGTATTTGTAGAGGAGGTTTGACCATCTCCAAGGTGACCGTTGGTATTTAACACTCTTATCCCATGCCGCACACACACACACACACACACACACGTACACACACCACATATAATATTGCTCCTAAATTGCACAGGTACATTTAATGCATTTAAGAGTATTTTGGCTACTGTATTTGGCAGGGAAATCACCAGACAAACATATCCATATACACACAAGTCCAGCGTGTGGGGCTATGCGTGGCATCTGTGTGTATTTGGATACATGCAGAATACACTGGTCTGTATTCCAAGGCATGAAGCACTGTGGTAACTGTGTGACCAGACTGGGGCCTCCAGAGGCTGAGAGGATTACCTCCAGATGTGCAGTCGTGTTCGCAGCAATAATAATTAGTTGTGGGAGAAAGGACTAAAGATGTCATCTAAACTTTAGGTTTCTTCTAAGGTACAGCTTTTCCCTTGCCCTAACAACGTTGGGCTTTTACTCAGCCATTGAGACCCCCATCTCAGAAAGAAACAAGATCAAATTTACTAAGAAATTCTAGCCAGTGGAAGCCTGGAGAGGGTCTACCTGAAGAATAAAGAGAACTTTAAACTTGGTGTTCCTTCCTAAAGAAAGACATTGACAGTGCCAGGTGAGACGTGCAAAGAATGGAGGATGGCCTGAGTATAGCACAGTTTGCCTCTCGCCAGAGAGTTAATTCACCAAAACCTTACACTGTCCTAATCTGGAAAAGAGCTTTACTTTAGACTTTGCCTTCCCTATGAAGCTGGACTCCCAGGAGGGTCAAAGTGTATAGTTTCTCTCCTTCCAGGCCTGCCATTCCCACAGGTCTCCTCTTCTTGCCCCTCCTCAGTCCCTCCAAGCACAGTAGTGTCCCACTGTTCTCCCCTTCCCCTGCCCCTCAAGTCGCCGTGGAGTACATCTCTGCTACACCAGCCAGGGGTGGGCATTTACTCACCCACATGTCTTCAGACCCAAGACACTCTCTCTACACGTAAGGAATCTTGAAAAAGTCTGCAGGCCAAGGTTAAGTTCCTTTCACTAATAAAATAAATAGAAATCACATTGTACAGAGAAAAGGTAAAATTGCGGAAAAAGGGTAGAAGAGTTGGGAACAGGTGAAGAGGCAAGTGAAACTTAGGGAAACATTCATTTCAAATCCGCCTTCCCTTAGGCACCTGTGCTACAGTTTAATCAAGCAGTGACTAAAGGCGTCTCCCTGTCACATCTACACCCACACAAGCCCATAGTAAAAACTTCCAAAATATCAGGCCACCTCAAAAGGCTACCGAAAAGCAATTCATGAATTCCCTGGGAATAACTGAGCTCCTGTCCATCCATCATTCCCCTTGGCCTCCGCAGAAGGCACTAGTGTCTAAGTGGCTCACTACTACCTCACTACTCTAGAAACACATGGGGCTCGCCTGGTCCTTTATTCTGAGTGGCTCGGCCTGGGCGAGGCTCCAGCTCTCTCCTTGGACACAAACCAGCTAACAGCTGTCCCTTTCTTTGTAATGGCCATCCACAAAGTTAGTTGCAATCCAGTGGTCTAAGACGAAAACTGTATCTTTTGCTCATTCTAGAGGCAAGCAGAATAAACAAGGCTAGGATTCATTAACTGTTGAATCACTAACGCAGAAATCACAACCTCTTTCCTCTCCCTTCAAGAAGACCCTGACTTTATTCTCTGGCCTCATCGCTGGAAATCCAGAATTCCGAATCAAAGAACTAGCGCGTTTTTGTGTTGCTGTTCTCTCTGAGCCAAGGGATGCAAAGAAGAGCAGGAGACCTGTCCTTTTCCACCTACCTTCCTCTCCATATGCTCTCTGTCCTTCTAAAATGACCTTTCCTTCTCCTACAGAGCTCCTGTTTATTCTTTAAGATCATTTCAATGACAACGCCTCCAGGAAGCCCTCCTCACACTCCGAGTCCTCTCTCCCTTACAGTCCTTATCTAAGTATACAGTTATCTCCTTACACGTGTCTACTGCACTGGGTGCAGAGCTCCTGCAGGCACAAACCAGAGCAGATTCTTTTTCATAACACAATGCTTGACAAACACTTGTTCTTTAAGAAGTGTGCTGAATAGCTAAGTAGAACGAACATAAAAATAAAATAAATGAGAAGAGAGTGTGCAAGAGAAGTGACCAAGAGACATTTATAAAAAGATCAACAAAGAGGAGAAGAAAAAAAAAGAAAAATAATAAAGAAAATCAGTTATTGGAAGGACCAGAATAAGAGAGCAAAAAATGTACATGGGTGGAAGAGTCAAAGCAGAGAGGAGATGAGTAAGCTTAAATACAGTTTCTTTGGGGATTTTTTTTTAAAGAACAAAGCAGAAGTGCTAGAAACCCCAGAAATAGAATATGAAGGGTCTTTGAAAGTGCATGAGAAATGTGTTTCATTTTTCAAAAAATGCATAGATTTCAAAAATGTTTGAGACCAAAATAAAGTTATACTTCACTCCATTTTCCCACAAACTTTTTGAAGTCCCCTTGTATGTCCAGAACTGCTGGTGTTAACCGTGGTATATAATTAGGTGCATAGGTGGTTAAACCCCTAGTACATAGCCCAGCAACTTTGACATCATCTGGAGCCTGTTAGAAATGCAGAAATGTCAGGCCCTGCACCCCAACTAGTCAAACAGAACATGCATTTTAACAAGATCGCAGGTGATCCCTATGTACAATAAAATCTAAGAAACATAGATGTAGACCCTTCAAATTCACAGATAACCTCTACATCTCACTCTCATCAAGGGCATGGTGCACAAAGCCTGGGCTCTAAGGAGAAAACACCTTCAGGCAAATCGCTTAGTGTTCCGGGTCTCGGTTTCTTCATCTATTCAATGGGAAAGTCAGAGTAAATGCTTCCGTGCATCGCAGAGGTCTGACATTCTCGATCTCATCCAACAGCGTAACGTCCACCCTTCCTACATCCACCAGCACAAAAGGTGAACAGCCTTACCAACGAAGTCCTATTTCACTTCCTCTCTCCAATCACTCATCTGACATGTCCTGAGTGTCTATGATATGCCTGTTGCTATGCTATGTACAAATGATTCCGGGATGAATAAAGCATCTCTCCCTGCCCTTGAAGAACCCCTAACCTGTTAGGGAAACAGGGCATATAAACCTAAGTAGGATAAAAAGTACTGAGAAGGGTGAACAAGTGCTGGTGAAGTTCGGAAGGCACAGCACTCACATTGTTTGGGGCAGTTCTGGGGACTCTGAAGAAGAGAACAGCCAGCGTATGCACTAAGTCCTTTCTCTGCCACGTGAGAAGGCAAAAAGATAATGACTGGAGAAGATCAAGAAAACAACCAAAGCTCACGAACACACGTCTCTCTCTGAGTTCACAAACCCCCAAAAGTTCATTAACACTGTGGATTTTGAGAAGTGGCCACAACACAGCATTAACAGCCGCAGGTGAACCTCAGAAACCCACTCCTCTGAGTTATGCCTGCTTCCGCATCCCGACTACATTCTGTTCTATCTTCAGTCTCCTGGAGAACATCAATTCAACCACTAATCTGTTCTCCCTGGAGACTTCTTCTTGTGGTTGCAAAGAGGAGATGCACTTTAATAAATGTGAACAATTCATTAGGCTAGGAACTCTTTTGATCTATATTTATTTATAAGAGAGACTATACTCGTATCAAATCATATACACAGAAGCAAAGACGGAAGATACAGTTAACTGAAAGAAATTTCTAGAAATTTTATAAGGAGGGTTTAGAATGGCACTGAGGAAAAGGAGGAGCCTACTTTTCCAGCTCAGCCGCTCCTGACCCCAGTGAGAGATATGATCTCAGTGGTTTTGTCAGCTTTTGTCTTCACTGTTAAGGCTAAATGGTTTTCCACCCCACGTTCAACGCTGGCTTCTTTCTCTTCTCTGGCATCTAGATACTGCTTTTGATTGTGGTTTCTTCACCTATAGCTTGCCTTTTGTCCAACCACCTTCTGTATTTTATAGTCCTTAAATATTAACTAGATATTGACGTTAGCCTGTTAATAAAAGTGGATATATCACCTTTATTTTTAAACACTTGAATAAGAAAATAGGGGGAAAAATTTTGCCCCTGGATTTATCATATTCGTGGAGGAACTGGAAGAATATTTTACAAGGTAATTTTGTGGCCAAGGGCTGGATGGGTCCAGTCCTATTTCTCCCTGTCAAACTCCATTCACTCCACCAACCAATTTCAGCCCATGGACCCACATCTCAGGTGCCCACACCCGTCCCCACACAAGGTTGTGTGTGTGTGGCTGATGGAAGATGGTCAAGGTTCTGAAGACATCTTTCTAGAGGTAAAGCTGGAACACAAAATCAAGGTTATTGCTGTTCATCCCTCCTCCAGAAGAAGTCGCTCTTCCTAATCAGCCCAAAAGAAAGGCATCTGGTACACCAAGTAGTGACTAGAGGAATTTTTCCCTTTCTCCTCCTTTCCTACCATTTCTGTTCCTTGCTTATTCCTTCTGCTTACATTCACCACTGACAAAAATTACATAGATACAGTAGCAACAGAAGATTCTTCAGACAGGTTCCTAGGAATAGAACCAATGGGAGAGAAAACATTAGACCATTCCGTCGCACACCCTGCTCCTCTCCTCACATGCTAACATCTATCCCTAAGCTACCATAGCACTCTGGTGTTCACAGATCCACCACACTTCACCACACCTGAAATTGAGATAGAAGATAGTGTTGTTCTGCTTCCCTTGAAATCACCAGCCTAACATCCTCCTTTCACAATTTTTTTTTCTTAATTGCACATGATGGAGGCTCCTTGATTAAAATCAAATTTGCTCTTCCTCCCACCAGCAGCCACATTTCTTCCCCATGTAACCCACACGGTAAGCGGGGCGGGGGGTGGCAGAAGGAGAGAAGATAAAATAGAACCTAGTCAGCTCTTTGTGATGTAAGGAGATAAAACAGGGGGGAGAAAAATGGCCCCTAGACAGTCCAGAACATCACTGAGTTACAGCTTCTGGGAGACCACCCATGAGGATGAGGAACACCTGCCTCCTGATCAGGGTATCCAAATTGGCTTGGATGTGGAAAAGGTACAGACCACCTGTGGCGATCGCTCCTTGAATCCTAACAAGCCCTTTCCTATTGGACTACCTCACCTTTCTCTTTATAGCTTTCCCACCTCCTCTTCCTTCTCTTCCTTCAGACTTTAACATCCTCCCCTTTTAACCTCTTCTTTGCCTAGTCCTAGGGCCGACTAATGACGGCCTGGAACACAGCTTAATCCCATTGGCATTCAAGACAAATGAAGTGACTGAGACCCTGTAAAAAGGCCTCTTTGTCAACCTCGTCAATTGTCACCACTTCTGAAGGACCTACTAGGTGTGCAGCACTGTCATAGACACCAGACACAAAAGAGACCAAGTGCCCTATGGATACCTACCTCCCCTGCTCATCTGCACATATGCAGTCATGGCACATGGAGCTGCCTGTCTCGCCCATACCTCTGTTCTATTTTGAAGTAAAATTAAGACTTCATCCTCCTACTTGAAGAAGTAGAAGCAGATGAGGAACCAACTCAGGTGTCGTAAGGCGAGCACATACCAGATAACCTCAGTTCTTTGCAAACATGGCGAGAACCTAGTTGGAAGTGGGATCCCACCCTCTCACTCTGATTACACCATGGTTACAGATCAGTGTTTTCACAATAAAAAGCTCAAAAGAATGAAATCTAGGAGAGGGGGATAGTGAATTTGGATTATATTCATCCTTTCTGGACAATGAAGAACTATCATCTGCTGTCACGTTGAGTGACAAGGACGTTCTGCTACTTCCCCATATTCCTTTAGTATTTTGGATTGTTTCGAAGGATTTTTATTCTTTAACACTAAGAAAAGAAAATATTGAGGGGGTCCTACTTTTGGAAAGACTATCAATGCTAGTGATTCTGCTACATATATATAAAGATCTTTACTCCAACCTGATTCTTGCCTTTGGATGCTTTCAGAGTTTGGGGGACATCTGGTCATTGGACTAAGGTGAGGAGCAACACACTCACCATCACTGCCCCCCAGCCCATGGTGATCTGGTTTTCTCGGGAGTTGTCTTGGATTACATGAGTGACTAGATGAAGAGTCATTAGCTAAGTCGTTTCCATTTCTCCTGCTATTTCTCTTATCAAGTGCATTAAAATACTGCCTAACCACATCTCACATATTGTAAAAATTGATGACAGGGGGGAAAATTAAAGTATTAATTCTATTTTTGAGAGTACAAGACTAACACATGCACACAGCACATCTCTTTGTTTAACACAAAGACTCACGTGTCGAATTCTGCACCCCTTCCACATGCACAGCGTTTTAGAACTCTGCAAGATAGCCATTTTGCAAGAGTGTGGAAGTAACAGTTTGCTTGGAGGATGTGTGGGTATAAATAGATGTGTAGACAGAAGGAGAGATTTACAGCTCAGAAAGAATAGCACATTAAAAAAAATACAAATTAAAACCAGAATATTGACAGAATTTCTTTGCTCCAAGCTGATGATTTAAGTCCTCTTCACCTGCAGCATCCTTCAATTTCAGGTGTTCTTAGACCAGCCTGATTCCCCACCTATACCTGCCCCTCTGCAATAGGCCTCCCGGGATCTCTGGGCCCAGTGTCAACCCTTTAGACAGCAAGGAGATTTAATGGCACCAACCACAGTCATCTCAGTCACTATTTTTATTTTTAAAGGATATTGAAAGGATGCCTAGGAAGGTAAAGACAGGAGATAGGGAGAAAGGCACAAAATGGCAAGAGGAAAAAGAGAGCCTGGGGAAAAAAAAAAAGAATCATATCCTAGATTCCCATGAAAATCAGAGCTTTAGCTCTAAGTGAATAAAATACTATTTAACTTGAAAATCACACAGGTCTCCCGGCTGGCCATGTCTGCACACATACCCCTTATGCCATCCAACATTGTCCATGCCAACATATACCCTTTCTGCCCCTCAAAACCCAAAGCCTGTCTGCTGGGAGAAGGAAAAGAAATTAACATGGGAGATTTCCCTCTTTGTAATTAGCCTTTTTCTCAAACGGCATTATTCTAATATCCTGTTACCTTTTCTTCCAAAAAGACCCACTTGAGGGTGCCCAAGGGGTGGATGAAGCAAGGAATCCCTACTGCAGTTGGGGAAAAAATAAAATTGAATTTGCCCTACCTTGGTTTGTAGAAGCCAAACCTCTAGACGGGCAGATTAAGGGAGTGGGCATGTTGGGGATGTCCAGTCTCCTCTTCTCGATTTCATATCCACATAAGAAAGACGAAGGATAAATGAACGGGAGATCATTTAAAATCCAATCTAGCGTAAATTTTGTTTTAATCTTGTGTCTTGAAGAGATGCAAATTCAAAGAAAAAAGGTTGAATTCAAAGGTAATTCAGGGTATGGAGAGCAGCTCACGATGCAGAATCCACAGTAATTATTCCGTTTGCATGTGAGGTTAGTGACTGGAATATTTTTAATGATTCTTCCGACAATTACGGTTTTTGATTTTTGGAGCTTTAGTGGAGAAGGCTCTGTGTGGAGAAGCTGGGGGCCGGCTCCTTCCCTCGGTGGAGCATGGTCATTCCCAAAGCGTCCCCTTCCTAAGGGGGAAAAAGAGGCGGTCAGGGTTTGATTTCAGTGTCCCCGGAGGGTGAGAAAATGCATTCCGAAAAAGATATCAGTTCGTTTTAGGGAAAAGGGGGAGGAAACCCCGCATTTCCCACAGAGTGCGCACGAGAGGAATTGAAAACAGCTGGCACCGGTCTATAAATAATTCAGAAAAGGTCTGGCTATACCATTCCTGGGACAGGCATGGATGAGAGGTGGGAAAGCCAACCTGAATGGAAGAGGAGAGATGGAGGGAGGGAGCGAAGGAGGGAAGTGGGGAAGAAGGAAGAAGGGAGGGAGGAGAGGCACCGTACAGCAACACACACTCACACACACGCAGAAACACAATCCCCACTTAACTCGCCAGCGAGTGCGGCCCCCAGCCCCATCTGCATTGCTGCTGACATGTCTGTCTCGCTCTGCCCATCGCCTCCAGCAGCAGGCCGCCTCCCACCCCGGGCTCGTGCTGAATGGGTTCTGATTGTGCACGGGGTGCACACTGGGCATTTCTTGGAAGGGGCACACTGACACGCGCGCACACACGCCCCCGGCGCGCACGCGCCCCCGCGCGCGCACTCACACTCACCCCCGCGCACACTCACCCCCGCGCACACTCACGCCGCCGCCGCGCTGATGTGCAGCGCACGGGGCTTCACCTGCAACGTGTCGATTGGACGGATGGTCGCCGCGCGTGGCTCCGACCCGGGGCACTGCTGCCAGACTCTTGGCTAGGTGAGGGGATTAACCCCGAAAAAGACCAGAGGCAGCCCTACCCCCCTCTCCCAAAAAAAAAAAAAAAAAGCCTTTTTAAAAGCCACGTCCAAATTAGCAAGTGCCCGGTTCTGCTGGATTTCAGAGCTTTACCTAACACCAGGTTGGTTAACGGTTCCACTGTTTCAACCCTTTATCTGCCTGACACCCCTAAACCCCAAAATTAAGATCGGAGACTCCAAAGCGAGTATTTACATACCGGCTCTGAGTGCCTCCGCGATTGCAGTCTCCGGAGAGCGGTGGCCGGTGGCGGGGGTTGGAGGGTTTTCCTTCCCTGCAAAGCAGGATTAATGATCCGTCTCAGGGGTTTTGAAGTTCACGACTCTTCTTCGCAAAGCAAAAGGAAATGCATTCGGACGCCAGCACTTTGGGATCGTGGTGATCAAGAATCACCCTGACGAGCACTTTGGATAGAGCGAAGCCCGGAGATTTCCTAGAGGTGAAGAAGCCGAAGGAAGTGGTTTTTGAAAGGGGGTGGGGGGACCTTCCTTTCTCAAAAAAAAAAAAAAAGGGGGGGGGGGTATGGAGAGGCAGGAGCCCAGATTCCAGTTGGTGATGATCGGAGCCGGGGGAGGGGAAGCGGGCGGGGGCAGGCTGTGCAAGTCAACCGCGCGGCAGCGGGAGGAGAGCAGGGGAGGAGGGGAGAGTACGAAAAATGGGTATTAATCACCGGGGACGGGGAGAGGGCGGGGAGATCACAGGTTGCCTGGTCTGGATTTGGGTCTCACATTCAGAACGTGCCTCCCACCCCCACTGCCCTCCCCACACACACACACACCTACCTCTCACACACTGGCTCTGGGGGGAGGAGAAACCCACGAAGCTAGGGAAGATGTTTCTGCTCCCAGGGTGTGTGTGCGCGCGCGTGTCCTCTCTCTCCACACCCCCCACCCCACCCCACCCCCAAACCCCTTCACCCCCTCACTCCTATTGCTAAGACTCTGGCGGAGGCAGCTTCCCACGTCATGTGCTGGGGGAAGTGGGGTAGGAAGGGGAACAGGCTTAACCCGAGTCAGTGGCGCCTCCTCCTGGCCTCAGTGGGGAACAGCAATGAGAGAGGGCGGGCTGCGAACCCGTGGGGGAGAGAGACCGTGCCCCGGGTGGGCGGCCGTGCTGGGCTGTGGAGAGTGTCTGAAAAGCGGAGCTGCAGTTTGAGATGTAAGACCCTTGCTTTATTTTCTGTGATCAGCGTTTGCGTAGTATGTACAAGACGGGTCCGAACGCAGTTTCAGGCAGGATTCTTGCCTTCAAGGAGCTTAAGATCTATTTTGAGCAAGGGAGGCTGAGGCCTCAAACAACAGAGAACAATGCAAGGCAGATGTAATTAATGGCTGGGTGGCATAGTACAGATTGCACGTGTGTTCTTCCGCCTGCTAGTGAAGATTTGAGGAGTTGGGATTTTTTTTTAAGTGGTGTGTTAAGACTTGGAGAAGAGAATCAATGAGGCAGGTGAACAATCAAGTTCACGAAAAACACGTTCACAAAAGAGGGAAACTATTCAATATATTTCATAGCATTTACAAACACACTTGCTACTCCGCCCCGCATTTTTTTTTCCCCCTGGAGAGAGATTTTTGACAGGGTCTCCCTGTTTTGATCCTGTGTCCCAGCCTCTCAACTTGATTACACCCACCACTGTCTTTTTTATTTCTTTTTTTTTTTTTTTTTTTTTGGAGAGGTTTTTGCTATAGGGCCCGTGCGCTTGCCAGGCAGAGAGAGACAGAGAGACAGAAGGCGAGAAATCACCCCCCAGAGGGGATGGCCACACCGCAATCCCTTCTCCTCCATTCTCCTCTTGGGATCTTGGGCACGCACACACACGCACCCGGTGTGAGTTTAAGCCACCAGGTCCGGGATTCGAACCACGATTGACTACGTGGGAGTCCAGCGACATAGCCATTACGCTAACCGCTGGTCCCACCCACCACTGTCTCACTGGCCTCTTCAAAGCCCTAGCCTGACCTCCCATGTGGCCCTAACCTTGCACAGCCAGCGCTACTGCTTTCACCCAGGACTAGGCGCCCTCACCATGTTTTAAAAGGCAAGCATTTCTTCATTTCTCACCCTCTTAATTTTTTTTTATATTTTAATACCGCTTATCATCACTTGTAGTATCGTTTATTTTTAATATTCATATTATGTATGCATCATTTGTATTCTCATCCATTGTCATTTCAACGATCCAAAATATTAGTGATGGAGCGCTTTTGTATTGGTTATGTTATGGCTGTCTCACCGACCTTCCTGAGAAGCAGCTGTACGCAAATACACACATACACACACAGGAGACAGTGCTGTGTGAAGTGCTCACACCAGATAGCTCAGGACATCAGTCTGTGTAGAAAACATCAGATGGGTTTTGCTGCCCTGTAGATCAGACAGTACTCATAAAATGCCTGAACAAATTCTTTCATATTTCCTGGGGTTTGCTAGGCTTAATTTTTGAATCTAAGCATCACATGGAAACACATATACAATGTATTCACAAGCAAATGATTCTTTCTCTGCGGGGGTATTGCTTTTTTTCCTGAGAGCGTTAGGAGCGATTTTTCCACCCCTTTGGAGAACTATAGAACCACCTGAGTTGCTGTGCCATCTTGGCACAAAGCTACCACCTAAGCCACTCCATGTGCAGATTTCCAGTTGGGAGACATGGGACCTCTAGAATGGCCATTTCTTCAGAATGAGATCCATATTCACTCCAGGACCTTAGCAGGTGAGCTTTAATCTTTTTATTTTTCAATTGATTTATTTGCATTCATTCACTGTACATCATTACAGCATACAAAATGAGATTTTTCCATCCAGAGTACACTGTATATTGTCTCAATCAAGGAGATCAACAAATATGTTATTGTCAGCAAATAATTTTCTATTTCTTGTTTTCTGTATGTTTTGCTTTTTTTCCCCCATCCTTGATTCCCTATCTCTTACCCTCTGCCATCTCCCACTCTCCTCCCACACTGTCTCTGGTATCTATGTTTGCTTTCTATACTGTTTTCCCCCCACATTTTATTGAATTACTAAAAACCTTAATTAATCTAAATATTTTCATAGCAAACACAGGTGATATATACATTTCCATGAACACAAGTCTAACTTTACACATCCTATAAAGTAGCACCTAGCTGGGGCTATATATCTTACTGCAGTCATTGAATAGATATTTTTTTTCCTGAAACTTTTTTTTGTAACTTAATTTACATTCTTTCCCTAAGCACCATCACAGCATACAAAATGTGATTTCCCATCCAGTATATACTGCATAGTGACTTAATCATGCATATTATAAAAAATTTTCCATTTCTAGTTCCTAGAATTATTTTTACCCCTCTTTCTGACCTTTGTCCTTTCCCACCCTCTTCTCACACTATCTCTGGGGTGTACAATTGTCTTCCATTCCTTTCCCACCCACATTGTATTGATCACACAATTTCTTACATAATCTAACTACTTTCAATGGTGAGTTCACTCATTACTATTAAGAAAACCAGTTTTAACTTAAATCAAAGAAATGCCAAGGAACTTTGCTTAAAGCCAGGAAACAGGTTAGGATTCTGTTCAAATGGTAGGTGCATGAACCTATCAGTCTCACGTACTTTTATCTTCTGTTCTAGTTCAATTTTCCTGATTAAATTCTGGGATATAATATTCAACCCCAGACTTGTCCCTACGATTAAGTTGGCCACTTTCTTAGTTTTTGAACTCTTCTTTCCGTGTGTCTGTATTTAATTTTCCTGATATAGCACACCCTTGAGAACTTCTTGGAGATCTGGTCTAGTGCTGGTAAATTCTTTCAGGTTTTGTTTATCTGAGAATATTCTTGTCTTTTCTTCCCACCTGAAAGATGATCTTGCCAGGTACAGTATTCTTGGCTGAAATTGCTTCGCTCTTAACACTTTGAATGTATTTTCCCATTCTTTCCTCGCTCGCATTGTTTCCGATGAAAGATCTGCTGTTAGCCTGATGGGATGTCCTTTGTAGGTAACTTGATGTTTTTCTCTTGCCAATCTTAGTATCTTGTCTTTGTCTGTGGTTTTGGTCAACCTGGCTATAACGTGTCTTGGAGAAGATCTTCTTGGGTAGATTCTATTTGGGGTCCTTTGTATTTCTTGGGACTGGATCTTCGAATGCCTCTCTAGGTTTGGAAAGTTTTCTTGCAGGATTTCATGGAATAGATTATCAATGCCCTTATGTGTCTCTTCACCTTCTGGAATGCCAATTATCTGGATGTTTGGACGATTGATGGTATCTAGTACTTCTCGTATATTATTCTCAAATTTTTGGGCCATTTTCTCAGTCTTCATAGTGGATTTTTCTAGGCCAGCCATTTTCTCTTCTACATCTGAGATTCTATTTTCTGAATGATCTAGTCTGCTTTTAATACTTTCAAGGGAGATTTTGACTTCCTGTATTATAGACTTCATCTCTAACAGTTCCGTTTGAGTCTTTTGTAAAGTGTGTAATTCCTCTTTTAGATCTTGCAAGAATTTCCTCATCTCCTGGAACTCGTCAACTTCTTTCTCCTTTCTCTTTAGCAGTTCATTATCTCTCTTCTCTTCCATCTCTGTTAGCTTCAACATTATGAATGCTCTAAATTCCTTATCAGATATTTCCATGATTTTCACTGAACTGCTTGTGGATGAAGAAGAGTTACTCTTTTCCCTTGCAGGAGAGGTATTTTCTTGTTTTCCCATATTTCTTGTGATCCGGCGGTGATTTCTTGTCATCTGATGGATGGTGTGTTTCTTTCAAATTCTTGAAGTTCAGTCTGAATGTTCAGGAGCAAGCAGACGGAGGTAATCTAGAATCTCTTTGCCATTCTGTTGTGATCGCTGGTGCAGCAGATTCAGTAGATATTGAGGAATATTTTAACCCGCTAGCTCGTTTGCTGGAGGCTGAATTATCAGTAGAAAATCTTCATTTCTCCTGTGCCCTAAAATACCTAGTTCGCAGGAGCCATGTGGAAACTTCTTCTGAAGGCCTGGCCTCTTCTGAGCTTTAATCTTTTTTAAATGCTGTTTTATTTTTCTAATCCAGAGCCCACGTTCCCTTTCCTATCCCCAACCCCCTTCACCAAAGTCATACTATTTTTTTCTGCTTTTTCTTCTCTACTCAAATCCAGCTATTCCATTCTAACCTGTTTCCTTTCTCAAGTGTAGAAGGAGGAACAAATTCCCACATTCCCTGTATCTAAGTAAGACCTCTTCCCCTTCAGCTTCCAACTCAAGTCCCACCTACCTTGGGCATATTTTTCAGTCATCCAAACCCAAACTGATTTCTGTAACAAGTTCAAAGATTTTAAAATGAGAGATGACACCTCACCATCATCTCGTCCAACCCTCACACCTGCACTTGGAGATCTCTGGAAGAGCTAATTGATCAGTTATCATAATGACTGGGTGATACTTCCTGCATGTATTTATTATCCAGGCACCAGAGACACTAAATGTACCAAGTTGGACATTTGGTCCTGCATTATGAAGGAAAAGAAAACATATATATATATATATATATATATATATATATATATATATCCACAGCTATTTATGTTGGACCATGTGAATGATTGATAATCATATGAAATTGCCAATCACATGAAACAACCATTACTGACCTATCATTTTAAAGGCAATTCCATATGGTTAAACTTATCATTTCATTCTTTTGCATTTTTCCACTCTTCTCAATTCATTGTTTAGCTCTCTAAAGGTCAACCATCCTATAGGTTATCCATAGATTCCCAATACCTGGCTCAATTCTAGACATGGAGTAGGATTCAATAAATATTAAGATTTTTTTGGTTAACTTTATTTATTTCCACCATGAAAGAGAGAGAGATAAAGAAAGAGAGAAACAGAGGGAGAAAGAAAGACAGAGCAAGATAGACAGCACTTCCACCAGGGCCTGATGCTGATCAATCCCTATCTTCAACCAACCCTGGACCATGGGCACACATGTGCCCGGTGTACTCAGGGAGGTCTCCAGACATGAATCCAGAACTTTCCCATGTAGGTCGGCTTCGCAGAGCACCATATACTACTGCTGTATCACCATCCAGCCCCAAGGGTTTCTTTTGTTTGTTTGCTTGTTTCTTATGATTATTTTTGAAACCACTTCCTCAAGCAGTTTTCTGATACTGGAATAGCTAATTCCAAGGACCACACAACTTGTGAAGTAGAAAGTGAGTCATTTCTCCATGATATTCATTGTTCATTGCCCCTTCAATGAGACCAAGAATTATCTCCTTATTTCTCATGCTCCATGTCACCCACTTGCATTCTCAGCAATAACTTTTGCCTCCATGGACCACAGACCTTTTAATCAAATGATTTCAAAGATCACCCAGACTTATGAAATTTGAAATATCACTTCTCAAGGTTGCAAATACACATTTCATAACTTCTAGTTAGGTAGCACAAAAAAACAATATTCTGACAAAATGTTGGACTTTATTTAACAGCATTATTATTTTTATTTATTTTTTTTTTGAGAGGTTTTTCGCTATAGGGCGCGTGCGCTCGCCAGACAGAGAGAGACATAGAGACAGAAAGCGAGAAATCACCCCCCAGGGGGGATGGTCACGCCGCAATCCCTTCTCCTCCATTCTCCTCTCGGGATCTTGGGCACGCACGCACACGCGCCCGGCGTGAGTTGTAAGCCACCGGGTCCGAGACGCGAACCGCGGTCGACTACGTGGGAGTCCAGCGACATAGCCATTACGCTAACTGCTGGTTCCCAACAGCATTATTTATTGAGGTAAAGCTCTTACCCTAGGCTGCTAATGTCACTGTTGGAGGTTCTCTGCCAGCTCGCTTGGCCCAAAGAGAGCATCCTGGGAGATGCCACACTCTTTTCCATGGTCTAATCAGCTGAGGCAAAGCCCATGCTTTGTCTGGCAAAAAAAAGAAAGGAAAAAAATATTCAAATATCTCACAACATCTTTCAAAATCAAACACTGGTGTCAAGGAGGAGGGGTTGTGGCCTATACAATTTGGGATTTCTCTTTAAGAAAAAAGAGTTTAAAATCTGATGTGAAAATGAATATGTACTTAAAAAAATCACAATTTCAAAAATTCAATACTTAACAAATGCTACAAAAATAAAAATTCAAATATTTTTTATTAATTACCTGTCTGATATTTCTATTACTTAGTTTTGTATGTTTTTTACTCCATATGCTTTAAGTACCTCTTTTTTTTTCTTTAGAATTATTTTATTTAACTGTATTTATTTATTTATTTTTAATTTGACCAGAGAGGAATAGAGTGAGAGAGAAAAAGAGAGAGAAAGCAAGTCACCAGGTCTGGAACTTGAACCATAATCAGCCATGTGGGAGTCCAGCATCCTTAACTACCATGCCACCTGCTAGTCCCAGCACCTCTTCATATTATGATTTAAAGTATAATTTTCTATGAAGATAATAGAAAGAACTAAAAAAAAAAAAAAAAAAAAGAATCCAATCTGCATTTCAACATGGCTATTTGCAAATTGTTTTTCATTATAGATAACGTCTAAAAATGTCTTATTTATTGATAATGGTGCAACGTTCATTTTTCAGGATTATTATCAAATTTGGGAAAATTGTTATCAATTTTTTTTTGCATATAAATTGTGAGGTTACACAGATTTCAATTTTTCTTGTACAGTGACTAGTCTTAAATATCCTTTGGATTGATGACACTCATTAACTAGTTTGTAATGTATCATAAGTTTTGCATTATCTTCATCAATGTCAGTATTTTGTCTCAAACCAACCAGAAATTTAAATCTTTTCCTAATGTATTCATGTGATTCACTTCCCTTCATTAACTGGATTATAAAATAATCTTAAGAGTCTATTTGATATTTCCATTCAAAATTTCTCTTCTTAAAGAATTATAGTTTTGGTATGATTTGGGGGAAAATTATGACAACTTGTTCCTTAATGTGAGATTAATTTTTATTGATATCATCGTTCATTTTTATCTACTTTTGTTTCATGTTCATCCATTTTTATCTGAGTTTACTCTTGTTTTTTCTTTAATAAATAAATGTAGATGATAAAAGAAGGAACTCTTCAAGTATGTCTTAAACAATAGTCTTCAATTTCTCAGTTTTATTAAAATGTCTCAAAATGTATTTCCAAATTAAAAATGATAGTCTCATTTTATCAGCTCTCTGAATAAACTTTTTAATGTATCTGTATTTATGTTTCCCTTTCTAGCCTATGAAAAATTTTAGAAACTTTTACATTGATGTACTCAAATTGCAAGGTTTGAACACTTTCTAATGGGAAATATTACACTTAGAATCTTTAAAGAAAATTCTAATTTATTGTGTGTTTAAAATACTCTATTTGTGGGACCAGCAGTTGGCATAATGGCTATGTCACTGGACTCCCATGTAGTCAACCGCTGTTCAAGTCCCGGACCCGGTGGCTTAAACTTACGCTAGGCGTGTGTGCATGCGTGCCCAAGATCTCGAGAGGAGAATGGAAGAGATGGGATTGCAGTGTGGCCATCCCCCCTCCCCTTCCCCGGGTGGGGGATGACTTCTTGCTTTCTGTCAATGGAAGAGGTAGGATTGCAGTGTGGCCATCCCCCCTGTGGGAGTGACTTCTTGCTTTCTGGCAAGCACATGCGCCCTACAGCAAAAACCTCACCAAAAGAAAAAGAAAAGAAAGAAAAGAAAGTACTCCATTTGTAAGACAAATCTGATAGAAAAAAAATTACAAAATATGAGGGATTTCAAAAACTTTGTGAGAAAGTGGAATTAAAGTAAAAATTTATTTAGACGCAGAAACAATTGAAATCCAAACCTAGTTTAAAAGAAAATATAGATTTCCATGATTATTTTGAAGACTCCACACAAAAAAGTGCTTAGCAACTTAACAAAGAGATGGTTTTATCTCCAACTAGAATAAAGAGATGACCCATAGAGTACATGTCCTGTGACACCTTGGTGTCACACTTGAAGGCCTTTTCTTCATAACAACTAGCAATAATTTTACTCTAAAAGGAACTGATCTCAAGCCTCATAAATGTATCTCACTGAACACAAATTTAAGTATTCCTAACTCAATTACCCCTTAACTTCATTTCAAAAATGCTCTCTACCACTCCAAAGACATCCAGTGTGACAGAAAATCTGATGGGGAAAGTTGAAATGGGAAGAGACAACAATCTTGAATTATTGCAATTAAAATAATGCTACTTTTGCAAATTTTTCTAAAACATTTGGACACATCATTAGGGCCTTAGAAAGGCCCAAGGGAGAAACTGTGAAACTGAAGCTGCATTAGCTTTAAACTCAGTCTCAACTTTTTGTTACTTAATGTGAAACAGGCTTCTTGGTTTCTTAAGGAAATAGTCAAATGATTTTTATCTTTGAAAAAATAATTTGTTAATGGCTCAGTTAACAATATGCATATTAATTCCCTACACTAAATCCATTCCATCTTCTTTCGCTTGCTAGTCTTGGAGTGTACTAGAAACATAGGCAGAGCCTTCAATTTTAATAACCCTCACAAGCATACTAAGATCCTGCCTCTACCATCATTACTCTTTTAAAAGAATGTCTATTTTGTTCTTATCGTAATGATATTAATTATTCAATTCAAGCAGTCCTTTTTCAAAGGGACATTTAAACAACCTTCACCCCCTTGTCTGAAGACCTGCCTATCCTCCAACAAGGAGAAAAAAAAAATACTCATTATCCAGTGTATTTTTGAGTCAGTTGTGCACATTTTAACAATATGCACTTCTAGATATTCACATTGCATACTCAGAGAAACATTTCTTCGCTACTTTCCTAAATGTGCCCTTTTCTTTTCTAAATTATAAAAGAGGACAGAAGACAGGAGAGGAAAAAAAGGGAGGGATAAATAAGCCTGTTTCTGAGAGAATGGTTGAATCCAGCAAGGAGGAGGGACAAGATGCAACGTGATAGTAAGGGTTCTCTATACTGGAGAAAAGGAAGAATTTGCACGGTGTTATTTCTAGCATCACTCAACTCCTGCAGGAACATACCCTGAACAGACTAACCCCCTATTAAGCACAGTCAGAGTTGGCAATGTCTTATTGTTTTTTCTCTTCCAACACAGCAAAGATACAACACTGTATCCGACCCAACAGCTTTTTTGAAATAAATTCTTAGTTTTATCTATTCAAATAGGTCTTCTTCCTTTTTTGTTTAATTTTTTCATCAAAACATTTCAAGAACAACAAAAAACTATCTTCAGTCTCACTATTATTAAGTAGCGAAGACACATCTTTCTTGTGTTTTACTATCAGATTATTCAAGTTTCTTGAAAAATGTACCCTAATTTCTTTTATTACAGGCAATGTGGATGAGAAACTCCATCTGTATTTGAAGGTATTTAGAAGTGTCTTATTACCAGAGGCAGTCAGATAATGATGCAAATGATAAAACAAAATGGAGGTAAATTTTATATCTCTTCTTTGACTAGTTCCCTTTTCCCTCATCACTTCATTTCCTTCTCTGAATTTTTTAAGGTTTATTTGTGAGCCACGTATTGGTGCCTCCAATATTCTCTTTCTACTCAATATCTGTCTCCTTCCATGTGGGCTTCTTTTCTTTTCTTTCTTTTTTTTTTTTTTGTGGGAGGGGGTATTTTTGTGTATGGGGGGGTATTTTTGCTATAGGGTATGTGCTTTCGCCAGAGAGACCCAGACAGACAGAGAGACAGAAAGTGAGAAATCACCCCTGGGGACAGGGTGTGGCCATGCCACAATCCTCCTTTCTCCTCTTGGAATTTTGGGCATGTGCCTGGAGTGAGTTTCAAGCCACCAGGTCCAGGAATTGAACCGTATAAATTATATGGGAGTCCAGCGCCTTAACCACTACACCACCTGCTGGCCCATCTTTTTTTTTTTTTTAATTTTTAATGTATTTATTTTACATTCATTCACTGTGCATCATCACAGCATACAAAATCAGATTTCCCTTCCAGAATACACTGCATATTGGCTTAATCAAGGATATTACCATACATGTGATCGTCAACAAATAATTTTCCATTTCTTATCTCTCATATATTTTGCTTTTGTTTTCCCCTCCCTGATTCCCTGCTTCTCACTCTCTGCTATTTAATTGCCAGAGGACAAGTGTGCTAGCCAGAGAAAGACAGAGAGCCAGTCAGTGGGGCATAGTCACATCTCAGCCCCTTCTCCTCCATTTCTCCATCTCATTGGGATGCACCCACATGTGCTCTGCATGTTTTTCAAGCAACCAGAGTTGGGATTTGAACCTCTGTTGGCCATGTGCAAGCTGGCTCCCTTAACCACTAGGCCAATGGTCCAGCCCCCACTTCTTTTTCATACACCCCTTCAGACGGTCCTTGTATCTTCCAGGGTAGCTTTTCTTGGCTGTGAATTCTGCCCACCTGTATAAAGCTATATGGCCCCTCTACACCCATCACCCTGCACCCTCCCCCACTGATAGCCTAGGGGATGTATATGGAGCCTAGTTGAAGGGAACAAGGACAAACTAACTTAAAAATTTCCCACCTGAGTAAAGTGAAAAGAGCCCAAAGGGAGACCTTGATAGACCATTGAGAAAACAGAATAATTGGGATGTGGAGGCAAAGATTTCACAAAATAAATATGAAATTGTATAAATTAGGCTTATTGCTATAGGATACACACACATCTAGTGCTTTGGGGGAATTTCAAAGCACCCATCTGAGGGCACCTAACATGTCTGAAATCCTATATCAGGACAGGGGTATGATCTGCTGCGTTCATTGCCACTACATTCCAAACACTTAGAGCAGTATCCAAATGATACTGGACTAGATATCATAGAGGAATGAAGGACTTGCAAGAGGTCAGTAAATATTTAAGGAAGGATTTGTGATGCCTCTCTAACAGCTGCGTTCTCAGGACCTGACTTGAACTTCTCCACAGCCTCCCCACTAATGGGATTTAGTTCAGACCCCCTTGTCTTGCCCGTCCCCTCACAGTCCAGTTCCCAGATTACTCTTCTCTGTATCCCTTCATAAGATTCTCCCCTTTTTGTTTTTATTTATAAATGGGAGTTTATTTTTAAATACATATTTTGCATTTTCAAAATTATGTCAGCACAGAGTGTGAAATAATCAAGTAGTTCAGCAGCAGTGACCTCCCAGCCAGCGTTTCTCCCTCCCAAAAGCCATCGTTTTCAGCTCTCAGTGGAAACTTTCAGCAGTTATCCTCACAACTCAGAATGACATATTTCCATCACTATTTTTTAATTCTTTAGTTCATTCATTATCTATGGACAGCTCTCTAGAGAAAACGAGTTGCCTCTCTTTCACACACAGACACACACACACACACACACACACACACACATCCCTAATGTATCGCATATATGCATGTTTCTTATCCCCATTCCCTCTACTATACATATATCATAATTATACTTAAATCAATATCCAGTTGCCCCACTAATGTTTTTATATCATATGTCATATTTGGTTACCTTGTCTCTTTAGACTCCTTTAACCTAGAATAGCTTGTCTATCTTATTTTGTCTTTTATGACATTGACATATTTTAATAGTACGGGCCATCTATAAAATATTTCATATTCTGCATTTGTCTGGGTCTTTTTCCCTCATGAATAGATTAAGGATAAATATTTTTGGCAAGATGATATTATAACCTTCTCCAGTGCATCATATTAGGAGGCACCACGTAGGTATGTATATGCTGTAATGCTGGTTTGTCCCATTATCGATGATGATGCCAAATGTGATCATTGAATTAGGGGTATCTACCAAAATCTCAATGATAAAGATATGCTTTCCTATTTGAAATTAATATGTAATCTGTTGTATGATATTTGAGATCATGTTCCTATGTTCCTGTTTCATAATAACTTTAGGACAAAGAGTATTCAAAAAAATCTTGAACCAACCCATGGTGTGGTGGTTGAATCCTACATGACTGGTTGCAGAGTTCGAGTGCCAGACCCTTAAGAAATACACCGAGCATATGTACATGCATACCAAAATCCCAAAAGAAATAGAGGAGAAGGGATGACAGCATGACTATTCCCTATGAGAGGAGTTTTTTACCTTCTCTCTCTTTCCCTCTCTCTCTCTCTGATGATTGCATGCACTTTCTGGCAAAAAAAAAAAATAAGTAAACAAACAAACAAAACCAAAAATATTTAACTTCAGAGAGTCTGCTGTTGGTAGGTATTAGTGCAATAATTATAAGCAGGGCTAGAAAATTATATATATATATATATATATATGTATATATATATATATACACACACACACACACACACACACGTGTGTGTGTGTGTGTGTGTGTGTGTACAGGGTCGTCAGGAAAGTCAGGTATATAAGACAATTACACACTCTGTCCACGGCAAAGGTCTAAAATCCATGACACACCAGTAATAATGAGCATTCCTAGTACAGATCCTGGTTTCTGAACACCACTGCTTCTAAAGGAAACCAAGGAACCTTGGAGAAGTGGTAGACTCCAGGGCTCCTGGGTCAGAGAAGTGAAAACTGAGCCCAGAACACCCTATGTGGACTGAAAGAAAGGAAATACTCTAAGACTAATGGGGACCATGTCAAAAAGATATAGAATCCAACTTAAATAATCTTCCCACTGTCAAATTTAGGATTGTTTTAGAATAAAGAAGAATGGCTATTATTAGGTACAACACATTGAAAAAGGAATCCATTAGTCCTTTAGGATATTCAAAGGATGGTGGGTGAGGGGGAAAAAAGTTCTCCTTTAATGATTATTTATCTATTTCATCTATGAAAGAAAGAGAACCACACCCAAAAGAGTCCAGATGCCACAATCCACCCCAACCCTCAGTCAGCTCCAGATCATAGGCAAGTGTGTAACTGGTATACTCAGGGAGGTCTCCAAACCAGGAGCCCTCCCATGCGAGACTGCCTCAGAATCATCATGCTTTACTGCTGCACCATCATCTGGCTCCCACAAAATCTCTTCATTACAAATATTCCAGTTAATAAATACTGCAAGCATGACTGACTTAGAATATCACCATTTTACAATCTCCAGTGTAAAAATTGATCATCAGTAAATGCTAATAAAGGCTTTATCAATGATGCACTTTGGTGAGACACAATCATACAAGATATTCATTTTTTACTTTTTTTTTTTTTTTTCTGAGAGAGGTTTTTGCTATAGGGCGCATGCACTCATCAGAAAGACAGAGAGAGACAGAGAGATGGAAAGCAAGAAATCACCCCCCCCCCCCGGGGGGATGGCCACATCACAATCCCTTCCCCTCCATTCTCCTCTCGGGATCTTGGGCACACACGCACATGTGCCCGGCATGAGTTTAAGCCACTGGGTCCAGGACTAGATCCGTGGTTGGTAACATGGGAGTTCAGCAACATAGCTATTACACTAACTGCTGGTCCCAAGATACTTAATTTTTAACCTGTAAAATTATTATGTTCTTCTTCAAAACTTCAAGGTATATATTTTCTCACATATTACAAATAAAAATATTGCTTCCATTTTATCCATCTTTACTAATACATTTCATGAACTGTTCTAGATTTTCTTTGCAAAATTTTTTCTTTATCTATTGGTTGATTGATAGTAGTGATGCATATATAATACAGTGACTGTAGAGAAAAATCCTTAAGCCTCTCATTGAGGAATAACTTATAATTTTGTAATTTCTTCATTGAACCAAAAATATTTCACAAAATGTTTGAAACAAAATGCTAAAATGTATCTCTAAATTAGTAATCTGATTTACTCCAAATTTAAAAATTCTAACACAAAAAGTATTAGCTGGATATTGACTATATTTGAAACACAATGCTAACTATTAATGGAAAAATGAAAATAAGTATTGGGCATCAGAAAAATCATGACATATTTTTCTATCTTTTTCTATACAAATACGCATCATGACTTTTCTGATGACCCAATAGAACACATCCTCGCATTCCAAAAGATTTTCGTCTGCCTTAGTCCATGCAGGCTGCTATAACAAAACAACATTAACTAGGTGACTAATAAACAACAGAGATTTACTGCTCATAGTTTTGGAGGCAAGACGTCCAGGAGCTATGCACCAGCAGATTCAGTGTCTGGTGAGGGCCCACATTCAGGTTCACAAATGACACTTTTTAATCTATGTCTTCTCATGGTGGAAGAGGTGAGGGGTCTTAGGGATTTAAAAAAAAATAAAAACTTTGAATTAGGGTAGGTTCAATTGAGGGGTTACTCAGCTTTGCCCTGCATGGCTCTTCTATCCTCCTCGAATAAGCAGGCTAGTCTAGACATGCTCTTATGTCGGTGGCAGAGGTTTAAGAGCTCGAACAGGAATATGTATGTTTCTTGAGAGCTACCTGTGGATCTGGCATTCCATCAGTCCTAACTCATCCTGTTGGCTAATGCAAGTCACATAGCCAAACCCAAAGTCAAGGTGTAAGGAAGTATGACCCTCTCATAATAGGAGGGCACTGCAGAACTGCAAGGCAAGGGGTGTAATGATGTGAAGAGATACACAATGGGAGTCAATAAAGCAATCTTGGACACTGTAGTTGGAATGAACTGGTTCACTTCTGGGGTCCTAGAATTTTACTTCTATCTCTATAATAGGGATGACACAGCTTTGTGTTTTATTGCTTCCTTGTTTACATATTGGTTTGTTTCCTTCATATTATGCTATAGACTGAATGTTTGTCTCCCACAAATTCATGTGTATTATAAAAAGCTAACCCTGGGGGCCGGCCCCATAGAGCATTGAGCAAGCATAGAGAACCTGATCCTACATGGACCCAGCAGCTTTAGGATAAGGAAATGGAGAAAAAGAGATTACAGCATGACAATGTCCCAAATTTTCTCTCTCTCTCTCTCTCTCTCTCTCTCTCTCTCTCTCTCTCTCTCTCTCTCTCTGATAAGTGCATGTGCTCTCTGGCAATTAAAAATAAAAATCCTGACCTCCAACCAAGGTGATGGTTTCAGGAGATAAAACCACCAGCAGAGGAGCCCAGCTTACTTCAATCAACTGATAGATCAGTAAGAATAAAACATTGATGTTTTAAGCCACCATGTTTAAGGGTGGTTTATTGAGCAGCAATTTCACAACAATAGCTAACTGATACACAAAAAGAAGGAAATATTTCATCTCAGAAGACATGGTTCTGAACTTAGAAGAAGTAGAATTTTGATGGGGAGAGAAGGAGTTAGTTCATTCCAACCTAAAAGAAAAGCATGGGCAAAAGTTCAGAGAACTTTTAAGTAATAATGAGAGATAGAACGATGTATTGGGACAGGGTCTAGAGGCTACAGAATTCTTTTTTTTTTTTTTTTTTTGAGAGGTTCTTGTTATAGGGTTCTTGTCATTCTGTGCACTTGCCAGAATGACAGAAAGAGACAAAGAGACAGAAAGCAAGAAATCACCCCCCAGGGGGAATGGCTATGCCACAATTCCTTCTCCTTCATTCTCCTCTTGGGATCTTGGGCACACACACACACATGCGCCCAGCATGAGTTTAAGCCACCGGGTCCAGGACTTGAACCATGGTCAACTACTGGGAGTCCAGCAACATAGCCATTATGCCAACTGTTGGTCCCGAGGCTACTGAACTCTTAACTAAGAGTTGTTTTATATTCTATTTTATACTTTATTTTATACTCTCTGGTTTTGGAGGAAGAGAGAAATTCAACTAGGCCTAAACTGTGGGGGAAAAAAAATTGACACCAATTTGGGTCAAATTCAATGAGAGGAAAAGGACTCAAATTGAGAATTACTGAGCTCCTACTATGTACTGAGGGCTTTATCTTAATTATCTTACATAATTGCTCAATAATCCTACAAAGTAACCATTGATAGTCCCCTGTGCAAATGAAGAAAAAAAAGCATGGAGAAATTAAGTAACTTCCCCAAATTCCAAAGCTGGCAAGAGAGAGAGCCAGAGTTCAAAATCAGTTTTCATGACAAAAATATGTCTTCTTTCTACTGTCATCATTCTGTCTCCCAAGTATTAGATGCAAGTAGACAAATTAGGAGGCTATTGCTCTAGGAAAGTGGTAATGAATTATGACAGTGGCAATGAAAAAAAAAAGAGGAAAAGGAATATATTTTAGAAAGATTATAAATAGTTGTGCTTATTTATTTATATTGCCAAAGTAAAATTGCCAAGATACAGAAACTGATGGAGTATATGTGGTGATGAAGCATGATAATGGCATTGCACATTTTAGAGTCAAAACTAACTATAGGGTTGCAATGCCACTCAAATAGGGGACACAGGAAGAGCAGGGCTAATAGTAAGACACCTAACACACTAAATTTAGTTATCATCCTGAGAAGTAATAATAACTTGACTGTTGATAATATCATTAATAATATCTAAGTCTCACTGAGCACTCTTCTAAGGTACTGTTCTTAGTGCTTTCCATGAATTACTTCATTTACCCACACAACACTATGAGGCAGGTGGTATTACTATCCTGTTTTATTGATAAGGAAATGGAAGAATAGAGAAATTAAGGAAGTATCCAGCTAGCAACGATGCTTGGAAATGAACACAGTCTGGTTCTATGGCTGCATTCTTGATGCCTCTTAATGCTTTCAGATTAGTCAATAAAAGCTCCAGCATACCAGACCCCAGTACCAATAGCTATGTTAAAGTAGTTAAGTTACATGCTGCAATAGAGACTCCCAAACCACTGTGGCTTAACAAAACAAGAGTGCTTCCTGCTTTCTTGAATTCCACTACAGAATCAAGCAACCTTCAAGATAATTCCTCACGTGTTGACAGAGCGATGTTGTGTTCCTTATTGCCACTCTCACATGTGCTACCAAGACGGCCGCGGTAGGAAGCTGAGGGATGACAGTTCTTGAACCGGAAAGTAAATGTTTTGGCCTGAAAGTGATAGATCTCGCTCCTCCACCCCGCACCCCCCATCAATCAATAATAGTCTCAGGCCAAGCCCAGCTTCATGGGGGCAAGGAAACACAATGCTGTCTAGAAGTAGAGCTGTAAGTATTGGTAGCAGCAGCAGTGGCTACTTTCTCAACTAGACTGCCTCTGTGTCATTCCAGTCATCAGACCCTTGGGTCTGAAAACTCAAGGTCAAGAAGAAAGCACTGGTTGGAAGTGAGTCTGGATAAGCCTATGTATCGCTATCTATTCCAATTTCTACCTCTCTTCTCAGAACTCAGGCTGTTCTACCCTGCTCCCTGTGACCACTCCCATTCCTGTCCAGGGGTAAATTAAAATGATCAAAGGACATGATCCATATGCTTTGTGAACTTCAAAGCACAACATAAATAGTATCATCCTGTCAATGTTATGATCTCTATTTACCCACAATTACATATTAGCCAATCATTTAACAGTCAGGGAACACCCAGAAGAAAGGTCTGCTACCAGGCACTGTGGAAGATATAAAATTATTTAAGAGGTATTTTTTTTTTCTCTCTCTCTCTCTTTGTACACACTCTCTATCCTGAAAAAAAATTGAAAATAAATTTTAAAGAGAAGGAGGAGGGGGAGAGGGAGAGGAAGAAGAAGAAGGGGAAGGAAGGAAAGAAAGAAAGAAAGAGAGAGAAGAAAGAAAGTAAAAGAAGAAAGGAAAGAAAGAAAGAGAGAGAGAGAGAGAGAGAGAAAGAAAGAAAGAAAGAGAGAGAGAGAGAGAGAGAGAGAGAGAGAGAGAGAAAGAAAGAAAGAAAGAAAGAAAGAAAGAAAGAAAGAAAGAAAGAAAAAGAGAAAGGAATGAAGAAGAAAGGAAGAAGAAAGAAAGAGAAGGAGAAAGAGAAAGGAAGGAAGGAAGAAAGGAAGAAGAAAGAAAGAGAAGGAGAAAGAGAAAGGAAGGAAGGAGGGACAAACCTGGTGGGGCAGTAAGTGGTAAACTTAACTCCAGAGCTAGAAACTCTCTGGTCTCTCTTGGGTTTGAAAATGCCCTGGGTGTGTGCACCTGTGTGTGGCCAAGATCCTGATGAGTTGGAGGGGCAGGAGAAGGGGATCTCAGCATGAGGGTTTTTCCCTTTCTCTGTCTCTCACTCACTCTTGCGTGCGTGTGAAGGTACTCTCTATGGTTGCCTGAGACATAAAACCTTTTTTAATAATAAAATATTGTGCAATATATTCAAAGAAAAGAAAGTATGCATGAGAAGCAGGAAACACTTATTTTAAAAAAGAGAGAAAAATGGTGAATAATTTAAAAAAAAAAACATTTAAGATCTATCCCTGCCCTCAAAGAGTTACAATTTAATTAAGAAAGCAGACCATGTCTATGAAATGTTAATAAACACAACCAAAGCAGTGGAAAATAAATGACATCGAGCACTTCTGATAGGAAATACTATTTCAGAGCTCACTGAAGGCAAAAAAGGTGAACCATTTTGAAATGGTTTTCTGAGAGCATCTTAAGAATTAAAGAGCTTGAAATGTATAAAGTGGCAAGGTGTGAGACTGGTGGTGGCTTCGGGACCTAAAAAACACAGCTGACCCTGAATAGCACAGGCTTGAACTGCGCAGTCCACTTATTCATGGATTTTTTTTTTCAGTAAACATTAAACATATTTTCTCTTCCTTCTAAATGTCTTAATAATATTTTCTTTTCTCTAGCTTACTTAATTGTAAGAGTATGGTGTATAATACATGTTAATATAAAACAAAGTATGTGTTAATCAACAGTTTATGTTATTGGTAAGGCTTTTGTTCAGAATAAGATTTTAGTAGTTAAGTTATACACAGAGTTTTGTCTGCATGGGTGGGGGCATGCATTATTACCCCTAACCCCCATGTTGTTTAAGGGTCACTGCACATGCTCAAAGGACTTTTAAATTCTGGCAGAGTGAGATGGGGAACATACAAACAGTGAATGGAGCAAACAGAATTTTTGGCAATATCTGGACTTCCATTTCTAGTTGACAATACTTCCCTGGGGATATTTTTGTGTTAATTGATAGCAAAGCCTTATATCAAAAATACAAATCTCAGGGCCAGTAGGTGGTATGGTTGTTAAGGCGCTGGACTCCCACTTTGCTGACCATGGTTTGAGTGCCAGATCTGGTAGCTTGAAAATCACACCAGACACATGTGCATGTGTGCCCTAAAAATCCCAGAAGAATAAAGGAGAAGGGACTGTGGTGTGGCCATCCACCCTGGAAAGTGATTTCTCACTTTCTCTCTCTGTCTCTATCTGGTGATCACACTTGCCCTATGGCAAAAATCTAAAAAAAAAAAAAAAAAAAAGAAGAAAGAAGGAAGGAAGGAAGGAAGGAAGGAAGGAAGGAAGGAAGGAAGGAAGGAAGAAAGAAATCTCTGACAGTGACAGTTTATGCGGACAGACAGGAGGTGAGAAAGACTGGTGAAAGTGGGCTCAGGATCTCTCTGTCATCCTGAGAAACCTTGCCAGGAATCAGAGAGTTTGCCTAATCAAATAAAACCCTTCAGGATGATGCAATACATAGACAACTGAAACATATCTTGTCTATATTATCACAAATTTCAATTTGGGAAGGTCATAATTAATGAGGTTTTCCTGTACTTCGAGATCATATTTGATGGCAAGATAAATGTTAGAACTAAAAACCTAACAACTGTGTAATAATGTCAACATCGAAAGGGGGAAAAGGTGAGAGAGAACAATTAACTAACATGATTGCAGAAAGAACAATAGCGTGGCTGAATTAAGACCTTTTAAAGAAAACATGCTATCATGCTATAAATTTTGAGGGGCTTTTAAAGAGTGTGCATTTATCCATGACACCAAATCCCTTTGTATTTTACTAAGCAGGACATCCACATCTAAGTCTCATCTTGCTCTCTAACCCCTAAAAAGTATTCCCTGTCTCATTTTATTTGAAAATAACTTAAATTTAAAACTAGTAATATGGGGGCCAACAGATGGTGTAGCGGTTATGTCACCGGATTCCCACGTGGCAGACCGCAGGTCAAGTCCTGGACCCAGTGGCTTAAACTCACGCCAGGCACGTGTGTGTGCTGCCCGAGATGCCAGGAGGAGAGTGGAGAGGGGATTGCCAAATGGCCATCCCGCTCAAGGGGGTGATTTCTTATTTTATCTTTTTAAACTTCACTTTTTTTACCCTTGATCTTGACAGATCTGGTGTCCTTTCACTGGGCTATTAGCAGAAAGTCTTTAATTTCCTCAGTTTTCCAGGGCATGGCAGGGAGCATGAGGAGAGGGCGCCGACTGGTACATACAGCAGCCAGATGCAAAGAGGATAGAAAGGCTCTTAGAACTATCTTATCTGAGATATATTCCTACAAGTAGAATCACTGATCACCAAATACTATCATATGCATTGCTTCATTTTTTTTTTTTAGGTTTTTGTCATAGGACACATGTGCTCATTGTAGAGAGACAGAAAGAGAGGAAGTGAGAGATCACCCCCCAGGGGGGATGGCCACACTGCAATCCTCCTTCCATTCTCCTCCTGGGATTTTGGGCACACACACATACATGCCTGGTGTGAGTTTCAAGCCACAGGGTCTGGGACTCAAACCGTAGTCAACCATGTGGGAGTCCAGCGCTTTAAACACCACACTATTGCTGGCCCTAATTTTCAATTTTTTTCTAGGAAGATTTTATAAGTTTACAACATCTTATTGTACCTTTTCCTGCTGTTCTGCAAACTTGTTTTTTATTGCTTTATCTATATTTGTTTAAATGACAGGGAAGGAGAAGCATCTCCTGTGGCCTTTAATGTATTTTTCCATAGCTATTACCAAGCATATTGACTTACTACTCATTCTTTCTTGTGTGAAAGTGGTTCTGTGGTACAATTGTTGGACAATTGTTCCATAGGGAAGAAATTTAGTTTTATATACCTATTATTCTCTATCTATCACACTTATTTTGCATATGTCCCCTAGTAATTACCCTAATTTTGAGACTTTTCTAATAAAAATATTAGAAGATATCACATACCAAAATCTCTATCTATCAACATAAACTTCCAAGACTTTGGTTCATATGCACCTAAATTAGTCTCAATCCAATGCCACAGTTTTGATCAGTTGTATTTTTCTTTACAATGTCACTTTAGCACTTTGACTTCATAAATTTCCCAAGCAGGCCTATATTATGGATGTCAAGAAAGGCTGAACCTAATACATACGAGTTTGTGTTTTTATAAAGTTGATAAATACAGTTATAAAGGCACTTTCATAGTAATTTTCTGTAAAAGAGAAATCATGTCATTTGTGATATCTTGTGGCAGCCTAAAGAAACATCCTTATTCCAAACATACATCAGTGGGCAATACTTTTCAGAAGCCATTTAAGAAGCATTCTGGCCAAGATATCACTAGAAATAAAGCTAAGTAAAAATTCACAATTGTTGATCCTTGTGGAAGCCGTGCTCTTATCACAGCAGTGTTAACTATGTCACTTTTCTCTGTTATCCACGGTCATCCTCCACTCCAAAGTTAAAGAAACAATAAGCCTTTCATCTCGAGAAATTCCCTGTGCTTTCTGAAGCTTCTTCCTCATTAAACAAAGAATATTACATTAGTAAGTTCACTGGAGCCACACTAACACCTTTGTGGAATTCATTTCCACATGATCTCACCTATTCCTGTGGATTCAAACACTGACTGTACAACAATGATTTTCAAAAATCATTTTTCTCCCAGAAGTTTCCTTATATGTTTTGGAGATTAAGAATAGTAACAGACTCTTCATTGTTCTTCCATCTTTTACACTTGACCCCCACTTACAATACACCAGAGGAAATTTTAAGAACATATATAGATCCCAGCACCTTTCATTTTTAAATATTTTAAAACTCTCTCTCTCTCTCACCACTACAAGAGGAATTCTAAAGTGCTGAGAATGGTACCAATTGATGTAGGATATTTGCTATTTGCAGCGTCTTACTAATTGGCTGATAGGACTTGGAATGTCAGTTCTATAATAGTGAGTTGTGTTGTATCGCTCACATCTTCACATAGGCTGTCCGATAGTTAATAACGCAGAATTTGTATGGCTAAGTGGAAATAGAAATAAAGTTTATGGGACCAGCAGATGGCAAAATGGCTACGTCGCTGGACTCCCATATAGTCGACTGTTGCTCGAGTCCTGGACCCGGTGGTTTAAACTCACATAGGGTGTGTGTGTGTTTGTGCCCAAGATCCCAAGAGGAGAATGGAGGAGAGGGGATTGCAGCGTAGCCATCTTCCCAGGGGCTGATTTCTCACTTTCTGTCTCTCTGTCTCTCACTCTGTCTTTCTAGTGAGTGCACACACCCTATAGCAAAACCCTCTCCAAATTAAAAAAAAAAAAAAGGAAATACAGTTTATGACTGAATCCAAGTTTCTCTGTGCCTTCACCTTAGGAATAGTTATACGGTCTAATCTAATAACTTTTGGAGGGCAGCTTACAAAATGTTATATACTTTTTGTGATTTCTATTAACTCAGGACTGGGTTGGTATTTATAAACACAATGAACTTTAATATTTTTAATGCTGTAGTCATCTAATATGTTGTAGATGTTAATAAATGAATTAAATCTATCTCATGGTGACATATGGTTTATATTGGAATCACACAATATAAAAATTATAATAACTGCAATGACAAAGCAAAATGACCAATGGCTCTTCAGATACAGTTTAAGCTTTGAGGGAATAGAAACCCATCTAAAACTATTGGTGAATTGAGTGTTTTGTTGACTTTCGTACTTGAATAGTCAGTCCTCTAAAAAGTATTAGTCCATACACATGTAAAATTTTTTTAAATATTGTGAATTACTAAGTAGCAAAATTTCCTTCACTCTCATCAAATTATTATACGAGACACATTCCAAGATCTCTTCCTTGCCCAGCTGGATGATTTTTAGTTTTAGTATTTCTTTTCTTAAATAAAACATATCCAAAGAAACATCCCTTTTGAGGTAATAGACTGTGACAAGGCTTCTTCTTGTGCAAAAAATTTTGGATATTCAAAGGCATCTTTAAGATGACTCATCCTAAAGATGTGCCATAGGAAGACACACAATGGAGTCTTATGCTATATTTTGCAGGATTTTCTTTATTTGTGCCAGTTTGCCTTTCTTCTTAGACTTATTTTAACAACTCAGATAGTAGCAGAGCTGAAAGAGATGGAGATGTGGGCAGAGATGGGTGGCCAGGGGAGTCTTGTTTTCCCTGCTCTTTCTACACCAGGATCCTGCTGACCCTTCTGTGTCTGAGAATTGTGCCCTGTTTATGCTGGAGAAGGACCCCCTTCCATTCCTCCTGGGAGGACAGAGCCTGGCCTCTGTCCCCTTTCAAGGGGGTATTATTTCTGAGAATTCCAAAAAATTTGCAGCAAAACTTTCTAATATATTTTCTCTAAATTTCAACTCTTACTTCTTTTCCAAATGATGACTTGGATCTCATGGTTTTTAAGTTTGTTTATTTCATGAGCAAGAACAGAGAGTATGGGGAGAAAGAAAAAGACAAGCAACATGGACAGGCACTCATGCCACAATCTGCTCTCCCAACGCCCTCACCTTTCTAGCCAGTACCGCAGGCAAGAGTTTGTGTGTCCTGGAAACACAGGCTGACCAGAGAACTGAATTCCCATTTCCCATATGGCCTCCAGCATTGCAGAGCATTGTACTAGTGCTGAGCCACCATGGTGGGCCTGAACTTTATTTTATATATAAAGATGTAATTACAAACTATACTAAGAGCAAGAGGCTAATGGCCAGATTTTCATTAAAAGGGTGTAAATGTGCACTAGCAGTATTAGAACTATTCCTTGGTCCTGAACATTACGCTCTATGATTCTTCTTAAAATTATTTTTTCAGGTCTGAGGATAATTGGTACTCACTACATGATGTGACATGAATAACAACTAATAAAGAATGTTATGCAGTCTTCTACAATCATTGCATGCTCTACATACATTTAATAATTTTAATTAGTAATTCTTTCATAAAGCTTATATAGGCAGGCCCAGTCACTGGGGCATGCACTGCTAAGATGCTGTGCTCCGTAGGCGAGGACCACATGGGAAGCCCAGGTTTGACTCCAATTCAACGTAAAGGCCAGGTGCTTATCATTCTGGTGACAGAGGAGGCTGAGGCAGGAGGGCCATGAGCTCAAGGCTCATCTGAACAACACAAAAAGACTCCGTTGGAAAGAGCTAGGCATGGAGGTCTCTACTTGTAGTCTCAGCTGGGAGGCTGGAACAGGAGCATCATGACTTGGCAAGACTCTTTTTCTTCCTTAAGAGAGATTTCTGCGATAGGGTATGTGTGCTTGCCAGAGAGACAGAGAGCCAGAAAGCAAGAAATCACCCTCCAGGGGGAATGGCACATGCAATCCCCTCTCCTCCATTCTCCTCTTGGGATCTTGGGCACACATACACACACATCTGACATGAGTTTCAAGTTGCTGGGTCTGGGACTCAAACCAGGGTGGACTATATGGGAGTCCAGGAATGTAACCATTATGCCATATGCTATTCTCAAGACTCTATCTTTAAAAAAAAATGTTTATAGTAAGACCAGCTGCTGGCACTGATTCCCACATGACCCACCAGCTACTGGTGCTGATTCCCACATGTCCCACCATGATTCAAGTCTGGGACCCAGTGACTTAAAAATCACACCAGGCACATGTGTGTGCATGCCCAAGATCTTAGGAGGAGAATGGAAGAAAAGAGATTGCAGCTTGGCCATCCCCCACAGGGGGTGATTTCTCACTTTCCCTCTGACTGTATCTGTCTCTCTCACTCTGGTGCATGCACATGCTCTAAGGCTAAAACTTCTAAAATTAAAAAATAAATGTTTATAGCAAGAAACTAAACTCATATATACTTTAGCATCATCCCAAACTTTGAAAGCCAATTGTACTTTAAATAAAGCCAAGACCATCACAAGTACCAAACCACACAATAGATTTTATTAGTCTACTCATTATATGTCTTTTTCACTTCCACTTCCACATTTAATAGAAAGGTTTAATGGATTTTTTTTAAAAAATAAGAATGAATGGGCTGTTTGTGGCAACCACAAAGATTATCAAGCCTGGATTCAGGCAGCGAGATGAGCCTCTACATACTAAGTGTCTAGACAGGTCCAAGTGAACAGGATCCAAATATCTGAATACAATTAGGGTCAGAATAATCCTTTATTACCACTGAATCTGATGCAGAAAGAGTGAAAATGGAACGGAACAGAGATTGCAGATCACCTCTTCCTGCACACCTCTGATCGCTCAGATTGAACTTCAAGAGTAGGAAGAAATGCATCATCCATCAGAAGACTAGAAATCACTGCAGGGTCACAAGAAATATGGGAAAGCAAGAAAATACCTATCTTCCAAGAGAAAAGAAGAACTCCTCTTTATTCTCTGAAAGTACAATGAAACTCATGGAAATGTAAGGTGAAGAGTTTAGAATATTCATTAGCGACAAAGCTAACAGAGATGGAAGAGAAGAGAGACGATGAACTCTAGAAGAGGCAGAAGAATAGAGCTAAGGAGTTTCAGGAGGTGAAGAAATTCTTGCAAGATCTAAAAGAGGAAATACACACTATAAAAAAGAAACAAATGGACCTGTTAGAGATGAATGCTATAATATAGGGAGTCAAAACCTCCTTTGAAAGTATTAAAAGCAGACTAGATCATTCAGGAAATTGAATCTCAGATGCAGAATATAGAATCACTGGCCTAGAAAAATCCACCACGAAGACTAAGAAAATTCCCCCCCCCAAATCAGAATAATATACGAGAAATATTAGATACCATCATATGTCCAAACATCCAGATCATTGGTATCCCAGAAGGCAAAGAGACTCATAAGAGCACTGATAATCTATTCCATGAAATCCTGCAAGAAAAATTTCCAAACCTAAAGAGGCATTCAAAGATCTAGTCCCAAGAAATACAAAAGACCCCAAGTAGAATCAAACCAAGATTTCTCCAAGACACATTATAGCCAGATTGACCAAAACCATAGACAAAGACAAGATACTAAGATTGGCAAGAGAGAAATGTCAAGTTACCTACAAAGGATATCTCATCAGGCTAACAGCAGAGCTCTCATAAGAAACAATGTGAGTGAGAAAAGAATGTGAAAATATATTCAAAGTGTTAAAGGAAAAGCAATTTCAACCAAGAATACCATGCCTAGCAAGACCATCCTTCATATGGGAAGAAAAGACAAGAACATTCTCAGATAAACAAAACCTGAAAGAATTTACCAACACCAGACCAGATCTTCAAGAAGTTCTCAAGGGGGTGCTATACCAGGAATATTAAACACAGACACACAGAAATAAGAGTTCAAAAACTAAGAAAACGGCCAACTTTAATCATAGGGACAAGTCTGGAGCTGAATGTTATATCCCAGAATTTAATCGAGCAGATCGAACCACAACAGAAGATAGATTAAGTACATGAGACTGAACAGGTGAAATAGAATTTTATGACTTTTGACACATTGCTGATTTTCTTCTAGGCTTTGTTTTCTGGCTTCTAAGGATTTTTGTCCTGTCTTGAGCTGCCAATAGGTTCATGTACTTACTATTTGAACAGAATCCTAACCTGTTTCCTGGCGTTCAGTTTTAAGCAAAGTTCCTTAGCATTTCTTTGATATATTAAAGTTAAAACTGCTTTTCTTGAAATTAAAAATATATTTAAAATACCTATTTAATGACTGTAGTAAGCTATAAAGCATCAGATAGGTTCTACCTTATATATTCATTCTACTCAGAGTTTCATGCCTAAAGTCAGACATGTATTCACAGATATGTATAAACCAGCTGAACTTGAAATTGAAAGTAGTTAGATTATTTAAGAAATTTTGTGAATCAATAAAATTTGGGGGGAAAAAGAATGGAAAACAACTGTAGACACCTGAGATAGTTTGGGAGGAGGGTGGGAAATGGCAGAGGGTGAGAAATAGGGGGAAAAAAATATATATATGAAACTAGAAATGGAAAATTATTGCCAATAACATGTCTGATTAAGCCACTATGCAGTATATTCTGGATGAGAAATCACATTTCGTATGCTGTGACAATTCTCAGTGAATGAATGCAAATTAATTAATTAATTAAAGTATATAAAATAGTAAAAAATATAAGAATGAATGAAAAATATAAGTGACAAAAAATAAAGCAGTAAGCAAAAAACAGCTTTGAGATCTTAAACTAAATTAAAAGTTTTCAGTGTGCTGATCAAAAAAGCCAGAGATTTAGGATTGTTATTCATGTTCAATTATTAGGTCACGTTTGAATAACAAGCAAAAAAATCACTTTCAATAAAAGAACAACAATGGACCAGTCCTATAGATTAATGTTTATGGGAACCAGATCCTATATGGCCAACTGCAGTTCAAATCCTGGTCCCGACAACTTAGAAAACACATTGGGTATGTCTGTGTGCATGCCCAAAATCCTAACAAGATGAAGAAATGGAAGAGAAAGGATTGCAGTATAACAGCATCCCAGTTGGGAACCAGCAGTTAGCGTAATGGCTATGTCACTGGACTCCCACGTAGTCGACTACGGTTCGTGTCCTGGACCCGGTGGCTTAAAACTCATGCCAGGTGTGCGTGTATGCCCAAGATCCCGAGAGGAGAATGGAGGAGAAGGGATTGCGGTGTGACCATCCCCCCTGGGGGGTGATTTCTCGCTTTCTGTCTCTATGTCTCTCTGTCTGTCTGGCAAGTGCATGCGCCCTATAGCGGAAAAAACTCTCGGAAAAAAAAAAAAAAAAAAACACACAGCATCCCAGTGAGAGACGTTTTTCCTACCTCTGGCAATTTAAAAGAAAGAGAAAGAGAGAGGGGAGAGAAAGATAGAAAGGAGGGGGGGAGAAAGAGAGAGAGAAAGAAAGAAAGAAGAGAGAGAAAGAAAAAAGTAAAGGAAAAGGAAGGGGAGGGGAGGGAAGAAAAAAGGTAAGGAAAGGAAGAAGAAAGAAACAGGAAGAAAGAGAAGGGAAGGAAGGAAGGAGAGAGAAAGAAGAAAGAAAGAAAGAAAGAAAGAAAGAAAGAAAGAAAGAAAGAAAGAAAGAAAGAAAGGAAGGAAGGAAGGAAGGAAGGAAGGAAGGAAGGAAGGAAGGAAGGAAGGAAGGAAGGAAGAGATGGAGAAAGAAGAAAGAAAGAAAGAAAGAAAGAAAGAAAGAAAGAAAGAAAGAAAGAAAGAAAGAGAGAGAGAGAGAGAGAGAGAGAGAGAAAGGAAGGAAGGAAGGAAGGAAGGAAGGAAGGAAGGAAGGAAGGAAGGAAGGAAGAAAGAAAGAAAGAAAGAAAGAAAGAAAGAAAGAAAAAGAAAGAAAGAAAGAAAGAAGAAAGAAAGAGGAAAGAGAGAGAGAAAGAGAGAGAGAAAGGGAGAGAGAGAAAGGGAAAGAGAGAGAAAGGGAAAGAAAGGAGTAATTATATGTAATTATATCACAAGAGTTCTTCTGGCTCTGGTACTGTCTTAGTTAATGGTTTGGTAAAAAGCCATTGTTCTTACTTTTAGACTGTTTTTGAAGGAAAAACCAGGCAGAGCCATGCAGGTCTCTTCTTCCTACAAAAGTATGACACTGGTCAATTTTTTTGCTATTTCCTTCTGCTATCTTTTGAGTCCTATAGTCATTGAGACTCCAAGGAAGGCATAAAAAGGCAAAGAAGGCAAAGGGGAGGGTTGTTTCGTTTTTTTGTGTGTTTGTCTGGTTTATTTTTTTTGGGGGGGGGGATGCAGGCTTACATCAGCTTCAAGGTCTTCCTGCCTTCACAAACTAACTTCGCATTCATTCACTCCTCTGAGTCCTCTCGTACACTTTTCTCCTTCCACCTTCAAAAGCATGGTGCGTATAAGAAAACCATACCGCCTCCAAAAGAAACCCCAGAAAGAAGACTCCAACAGCCTCATGTACATTATTCTATCCGGCTCACTAGAAACAGTAGGTGCTCATGTCACTCCTTGCTCTGTTGAGAAAAGAATTGTCAGATTATCAGTTCACACTTGGAACACAGAGCTTCAAGTACCTGCCCTGTTGGAAGTGCCTTGCTAGTCCATTAACTCTATCGGCATCCTAATTGGGACCTAAGTACATTAGACTGGCTATACTCAGAGCTTCGTTCAGTTCCAGGTGAAAAGATGAATTGCTTCTAGCCAGAGGAATAGTTCTCTGATTCGGTGTGCTTCCGCCTAAGCCTCTGAGGCATTCATCCTACCTAGAAAATATCTCTGGATTGCTACCTCCCTACCCATGAAGAACTGAAATTCTTAGCAATTTTTAGATGAACACTCAGGTTAAAAACACATAAAACTCAATTTACCTTTCCTAAAGTGGCCTTTCCTAATATCTTATAGCTCCCTTTGGCAGAAGAAATAAAAATTTTTAATGATGTTTAATCCTGAAAGCTGTAAGGCAGGCTAGATTTTTTTTCTCTCAAATGTTGTTTCTCCATGTCTTGTTTATATAAAACAAGTCACATTAGGTTAGGGAAGATAAAGAAAACATAGAATAGGCTAACTCAGGCAAATTTCTTTAAAAAATAACTGATTGCTCTAAATATTATGTTAAAAAAAAAAAAAAAAAAAAAAAAAAAAAAAAAAAAAAAAAAACCTCTATTCAGGGACCAGCACTTGGTATAATGGCTAGGTCACTGGACTCCCATGTAGTTGACCCCGGTTCGAGTCCTGGACCCGGTGGCTTAAACTCACACCAGGCGTGTATGCGTGTGTGCCCAAGATCCCAAGAGGAGAATGGAGGAGAAGGGATTGTGGTGTGGCCAACCCCCGCCTTGGGGGGTGATTTCTTACTTTCTGTCTCTCTTTCTCTCTCTGTCTTTAGGTGAGCGCACGTACTCTATAGCAAAAACCTCTCAAATAAAAAAAAAAAGTAAAAAAAATAAACCCTATTCATTATGATTGACTATAAAGTTCTGATCTATAAATATTTTACAAAAATATCAACTGGATTTTTTTTTTAACTAGAGGGGCACTACTGTTGCTTTGTAGCATAGTTTAAAAATCTGTTATAATTTAATCCATCCTCATAGCCTGATAGTCAAGGCAGCTGGATCCCATGTGGCTGACAATGTGGTTCAAATTCCAGCCCCAGTGTCTTGCAAAACACACCAGGAATGTGTACATGTGTGCCCAAAATCCCGACAGGAAGGAGAAACAGAAGAGAAGGGATTGCAGCATGACCATGCTCCATGGAAGAGGGTGCTTTCTCCCTCTCCCCGTTTCTCTTTGGAAAGTACACGCACCCTCTCACAAATTAAAAATTTAATAATTTTTTAAATAATACAAAGATATAATTTAAGAAACTGAGGAGTTAGATGGATTGTTACCATTATCTAGCATGGGCCATTCATTAACTAAACATTTATTGAGGGGAACCTCATCAGTAATAGTAGCAATAGCAGTGAGTGTGGATAGTATTAGGCCTGCTGGTGGCATGGTGGTTGAGACAGCTGGATCCCCCATGGCTGACTGCAGGGTTCCAGTCTCAGTCCCAGACACAGAGGCTTGAAAATCATGCTGGACATGTGTGAGGGTGTGCCCAAAATCCCAAGGGGAAAATGGAGATGGTATTGAATATGATCATCTCTTCTGGAGGGTGCTTTTCTGGTTTAAAAAAAAAAAAAAAAAAAAAAAAAAAAAAAGAGTGGACAGTGCCAAAATGAAGGCAGGAGAAAGATTGCATTCCTTTCAATTTCATGTTATGAAGACAAAAAGGAAGCCTTAGTAGGTTTTTTTTTCTTTTTTTTTTTTGAGAGGTTTTCACTATAGGGCGTGTGCGCTCGCCAGACAGACAGACAGAGAGAGACAGAGAAACAGAAAGCGAGAAATCACCCCCCAGGGGGGATGGCCACGCCGCAATCCCTTCTCCTCCATTCTCCTCTCAGGATCTTGGGCATGCACGCACACGCACCCGGCGTGAGTTTTAAGCCACCAGGTCCGGGACGCGAATCGCAGTCGACTACGTGTGAGTCCAGCGACATAGCCATTACGCTAACTGCTGGTTCCCAAGTAGTTTTTAATCCTAAATATGTTTAATGATCTTTTTGAACCAAGAAAAAGCATGCACAATATTCAAATGGGGATAGAAAGGTAAAGATTATTTTAACCATAAAGAATTTGGAGATTGGATATTTAGTAGTTATTAAAAGTAGAGTTGGATGCCAAGTTTCTCTTGTATAATTTTTTGTAATTGTCAGAGGGCTTGTGCACTTTCCAGAGAGACAGATGAAAAGAGAGAGAAAGAGATAAAGCACCCCCAAGGAGACATGGTCCTATGTACAAAAGCACAGTTGTTCCTCTCCTTCTTCCTCTGCTCCTTGGTCACTGTCCAGGAAGGCCTGAGGTCCAGGACATAGGACCAGTGTGATAACACAGTCTTTTTCTTTTAGGCTGTTTAGGATAAGTCCTTGCTGCTTATCCACAGTGAAAACTCAAATGCATAAGTCCTAGACTAATTGTTGGCCAGTTCTACCAAAGTATCTGACCTTTCTACTTTTTGATATGCAGTAATTGTGCAGAACTAAATTTTCAGTCTGTTCATTTTAACACAGATTTAAGGGGACCTTCTTGTCATTTAGAATATACCCTCCCTTTTTTTGAGAAAGTACTACTAAAACTAAATCTTTTGGGTAAAGTATTCCTAATATTAAAACTAGTCAAATATATAAAACCACAAAAGTACATTTGTATAATAAAAAATGTACTTGAGCAGCAACTGGAATGTAATCTTACAAAATAATAGGTCCTTCACTCTGGCTTACTTATCAGTGAATACCACATCTCATGCACTGTTGAAGCCAGAGGCCACTTTCCACTTCAGGAAAAATGCCAAGATTTTAAGAACTTTTATGTTCGCAGTTTTCTAAACTGCAAAACAACCGATCCCATTGTACTGTGAAAAAAAAAATAAAAAAAAAAACTTAAGTGTCTTAAAATTTCTCAAAAGACACATGACATAGAAAATGATGTTATTACTGCTACAATCATTTTAATATTTGGATAAATACAAGCATTTCCTAGTAAACTCTAGGGGAAAATAGTCCTCCTACTCTATTCTATCATTCTATTCTATTTTCTGAAATGGGGAACCCCATTTTGGCATCTATGAAGCCTGCCTTAAATTTGACAGCATTCCTTAGATTGGAATAGTTTTACATCTGGGAAATAGAATGAAGACAAGTAAAAAAGAACTACACAATTCTTTCACAGTGAATAGGCGAGGAGATGGCTTAGTAGCAGTATTCAAAGGTATAAATGTTTAGTCTAAGAAAGATGAGTACAAGCTTAACTTCATTCCACTCAGGACAGAGTAAAAGAAAACAGACTTAAAACCACACTAGAAAAAATATACGGACCAGCAGTTAGCGTAATGGCTATGTCGCTGGACTCCCACATAGTCGACTGTGGTTCAAGTCCCGGACCCAGTGGCTTAAACTCACGCCGGGCGCATGTGCGTGCGTGTGTGCCCAAAATCCCAAGAGGAGAATGGAGGAGAAGGGATTGCGGCGTGGCCATCCCCGCTGGGGGGTGATTTCTTGCTTTCTGTCTCTCTGTCTCTTTCCATCTTTCTAGCAAGCGCATGCGCCCTCTAGCAAAAAACCTCTCCAAACAACAACAACAGCAAAAATATGTTGTGTGTGCATAGATAATTACATGCACAGATACACATTGGACAGCCACATGTACACACATAAATATATGCAGCCTTTATATAGCTCTTGCATATTGTTTTCTTTTCCTTCTACATCTTAAAGTTTAATAATCTAGTTGGGGTTATGATAGAAATAACCTATGCGATGTTCAGAAGAGAATTTATTAAACTCCAGGACAACCATATTATGCAGTTATAGTAACAGACACTCATTGCAGGTCCTGTGACAAATAACACAAATGGCTGTCATAAACAAGAAGACAATAAAAAACTTTGGCTATGGAATTAAAGTCCATGTCACTTTTTAGAAGAAAATTTCTTATGACTTTATGTGATGTATATACATTGCTTCTGTCGTACCTACAAGCCAAGTTATTTACCTTCAAAAAAACTATAGTAAGGCATTATGAAGTATCTGTATATGTCTATGGTCTAGAATTTTCTAATAGAAAGGTCAAGTCTAAAAACAAATAAAAGTTTGGCAACTGCTCAGAGTCCCAAGAGAATATTTTGTTTTGATGCTTTTAATCCTGTTTTTGCAGCCATATTATTTCCTAAAAATATTTAGAACACAGTACTTTTTCTTAGCTCTTTTCATGTGTAATTCCTCCTTAACCTTCTCTGAAAGCCTTCCCTTCCTCTACTCTTTTTAGATAATGAATCTTTTCTTAAGTTTATTTATTTATTTTGAGAGAAAGAGAAATCTCTAATAGAATCTTCATGTCACTATCTACTCCCAGTCTTAGCCAACCTGAATTAGAAGCACATGTGAGCATGCCCAGTATACTCAGAGAGAGCTCAGGGAACAAATCCAAGTCCTTCCCCATGTCAGTCCAACAGTGTTACCACTGTACAACCACCTGGCCCCTTGATATTTCATCTTAAAAGATAATTAGGTGTCCCCCTATTGGATGGAGGTGAAGAAGCCCAGCGAGGAGGGGAGAGGTATTCAAAGGGAGAGAAGAGCAAAAGCAAAAATATGGGACTATGGAATAACATTAATGTTTAAGGAATGTAAGTATTTGAGTCTGACTGAAATATTTATGCTTCTTTGGGTAAAAGATAATGAGTAAGGGGATATACTACTGAATAATAGATAGGGCTACAGATATATAGGCCATGGAGACTGTGTTTATCCTACTCTGAGGTTTGGAGCTTCTCCTCTGCGCAATGAATAGCTAATAACAGATTTTAAGCAGACCAGTTGGGTCCTTAGATTAAGATTACAAAAATCATTCTGGCAACAGTATGAAGGATTCACTGGAGGATAAATATGACCATAAGTGGAAAGGACAATTTCGAGATGAATTTAAAGCACTAATAGAGGGAACAGAAAAGGAGGTTGTTAGTCCAAAAGAAGTTGAGAGGAAATAATCTATATTAAATGAGTATTCATTGAATGAGAAAGTAAGAGGGTGGAATCTAGGTTGGTTCTTAGGGTGCTGAGTTAAGAGACCAAGTATTTGACGCATTGAAACATGTTACCCCAAACAGGAAAATGTGCAGACATAAAATAGATTAGTGTTTTGTTTATTTTTTTCTAAGAGAGATTTTTGCCATAGGGCACCTGGCACTTGCCAGAGAGACAAAGAGAGAAAATGAGAAATCACACCCCCGCCCCTGGGGAGGGATGGCCACACTACAATTCCCTCTCTTCCGTTCTCTTCTTGGGATTCTGAACACATACACACAGGCGCCCAGCGTGAGTTTCAAGCCACTAGGTCTGGGACTGGAAACGTGGTCGACCATATGGGAGTCCAACACCTTAACCATCATGCCACCTGCTGGCCTGGATCAGTGATTCTTTAGGGCTTGGTGGAAGGACACAGGGAACAGAGGGATAGGGATAGGTTCTTCTTGTGGTAATGAAAATATTCTAAAACTGATAAGTGATAGTTACACATATCTGTGAATAAATCAAAAATCATTAAATTGAAAATTTTAAGTGGGTAAATTACATGGCATCTGAGTTACATCTCAATAAAGCTGTTAAAAAAAAAAAAAAAAAAAAAAAAAAAAAAGCAAAACTGAGATTTCCCTGAAAAGGAAGAAAATCTTCTAGTTAACAGAAGCTTTAGCTCCTACTAAACAGTTTCCAACCTGCTGACATGCCCTATAGATTTGGGACTTGCCAGCCCCAAAATCATGTAAACCAATTCCTTGAGAGAGAAAAAAGAGAAAGAGATATATATTTTTTAAATCTCCTACTGGTCCTCTTTCTCTAGTAAGGCCCTGACTAATATAGATTATGGAATCAAGAAAAGAAGTGCCACTGTAATAAATGCCTAAAAATGTAGTAGTAGCTCTGGAAGAGGGTAATTGGGAGTGAAAGCATTTTTAGTTGCTTTATAATAAACCTAGATTACCAAGCAGAGTTGCTTGGTAAAAATATGAATATTGAGGTGTCTCTGGTGAGGTCTCAGAAGGAAATGAAGATCATGTTATTGAACAATGGAGGAAAAAAGAGTCTTGCGAAAAGTAGCAGTAATTAGATAAACTCTGTTCTACTTTGGAAAAGCATAATTTGTAAGTGATGAACTTGGTTTGGTGAAGATATTTTGAAAGAGTTGAAGGTAGTGCCTGGTTCCTCCTTTTACTTATGGTAAAATGAAAAAGAAAAGAGATGAACACAAAAGGAAAGAGATTAATTTTTCTTTTTAAAGTTAAAAAATGAACCAGCATTTGATGGTTTTGGAGGTTCTCATTCAATCCATTTACAAAGGATGCTAAATTAGAAAATTCACTGCCAAGAAAGCCTGTTCTGGAAAGAAGGCCAATCATGTAGCTGAAAAACCTCTTGCTAAAAAAATTACATGTGTGATTCATGGATCCAATCAACCATCTTTAGCAGAATCCAAAAAGAGAGATTAGGTTATCCAGGAAGGATCTGTAGAGAACCCTGTTGCCTGATACAGATCTCCTTGACATACACTAGAGGCTTATAAGATATTTGAGAATATAGCAGCAGAAACATTAGCACCTTGGACTGGACAAAATGAAAGAAGGTGGTAAAACACCTAATATTCTTCAGGCAGGAAATGGGCTTATAAAGCTATTCAGTCAGAAAGTGCTAGTCAAGAAAAAGAAGAATGACTCAGCAAAACTACTACTGGTCCAGAGTACAAGGACAATGGAGCTGCTGCCCAGGGTGCAGAACACATGGAGCTGCCTGAAGCCAGAGAAGGTGACAAAGCCACAGGCTCAGTCTAGAGATTCTCCTCTGCAGCCTTCAGAGGGAACATGACCCTTAAATATCTTGATTTTAGATTTCTGGCTTCCAGACTGTGAGATAAAATTTCTGCTTTTTAAGCCACCAGATTTGTGGCAAATTCTTCTAGCAGCCCTAGAAAACTAATACCCTAGGGACAAGAACAAATTCTGTTGCCAGTTCACGCTCCTCAGCTAGAACCATCACTCTCCTCTTTAACTTGCTTCTAGATGCTGAATCCAGTTCTCTATCACAGAATTACCTCTGCATTGTGAGAAGTAAATCCTATTGTCCTTTTCTGCAACTGACTTTAGTTGGAACCATACCATAGAACAGACAGTTTTGTATATCTGAACCTTAAGAGAAAGATGGAGTGGTCAGGGTACCAGCAGATTTTCTCCTAAGAGAATCTTCAACTAGGCCAATTTTTGGTTGCAAAAAAAAGACCTGTTGGAAAGAATACACCAAGTTCCAGATACCAGAGCATCTAAACCCAGAAAAATGGATGCACTACTCTCACCCTAGAATATCTAAGTTCAAAAATGTCCTGTGATAGCACTATGAGGGCATTTAATTTTAATGTATTTTATCTTTTAGGTGTTCATGAAAAATGCTCATTATGAAAAAACTATCCATATATTTCAATGTTCTTTTGCATCAAAATACATTCATACTTCAATTGCATTTTTCTATGAACTTTTTGAGGCCCTCATATACTATCAAGATGATTATTATAGGTCAGTGACTTTGGTTGTAAACTTATTAGTTTCCTGTCTTCTGGGAATTAATAATCTAGTTGAAATAGTACTTGCTTATTATCATACAATAATTTTTAAATAAACAATTTTTAAATAGTGAAAAGTATGCTGGAAATTCTTTTAGGCATAAAAAATTATCTTGGTTAGGATCTATTAGAACAGAATAGATGGAGGTGTTAATAGTCTAAATGATACCTTTTTATAGTATTCACTTTGAAGTCATATTGTATGGATATGTGATTTTTTTAATAAATACACAGCCCTCCTTTAGGGGCAGAACTAAAACAATTATTACACTTAACATATGGCAACGTTGGGTCCATTTTGTGGATCAGAATTGGGGTTTACTTAGTACAGTATTCAACAAAGTTCCCAGGAGACACAGCATGGGAAGCAAAATTGTATTCTCCTACTTCAATTTCATAGGTTTGGTATTTAGCCCAGCTTCATTTCAAAGCCATTTATGATTCTGTGACTCATAAACATAAACATTATTTTTAACTAATATTCAAATCCTTCAGATAAACTGGATGCTGTAACAGCTGCTCTTTTGAATGTTATTTTGTAATGAGAACCATTTCTGAATCAATAGATAATAATCAGATGCTTTATTCTTCTGATATCAGGACACTTCATCTTCTTATGCTTAGCAAGTGCATTTTTATTTTTTTCGAGAGAGATTTTTGCTTTAGGGCGTGTGCACTCACCAGAGAGACAGAGACAGAAAGTGAGAAATCATCCCCCAGGAGGGATGGCCACACTGTAATCCATTCTCCTTTAGGGATTTGGGGCAGGCACACACTTGTGCCTGGCATGAGTTTGAAGCCATGGGTCTGAAACTCGAACCATAGTCTACTATGTGGGAGTCCAGTAATGTAACCATTATGCCATCTGAATCTCAGCAAGTGTATTCTTTAGGAATAACATTTGGCTGCATAATGCAGAAAAAGCAAAGAATGTTTTAAACAATAGAACTCTCTTTCCCCTTAAAACTAAAAAGAAGACTTACATGGACAGACAGGAGCCACTGTGATGACTTTAGAGGCCCGGGCTCCTCATACCTTTCTTCTCAACCCTCCTAAAGCATGGCTGCTAGCATCAAAGTTAATCGCAATTCCAGTGAGGCTGATTAATTCCAGTATCACATCTCAGTGAAGAAAGAACAGAAGAAAGAATGCGTATCCCCTCATTTTTAAGGAAATTTTCTTAAAATCTTCCAAACATTTCCACTTATATCACATTGGCCACATCAATCTGCAAGGAAAGCTGGGAAAGGAGGTTTTCAGCTGGGCCCATTTTGAGGATTTGGTTATCAAGGAACAAAAGGGTAATAGATTGGGCAAGCCAGTTAGCAGCCTGCAACACAGCAGAATATTACAAGCGCCATATTTCGACTTCTAAAGAAGGTCGGACTTAGAGTCACACCATATACCGATCACTGTGACACTTGACAATTTATGTTCTACTTTTTCTCCTTAATTCAGCAGCTATGATCCAAGAAAATGAAGAAACTCTTCTACTATCAAACCCAAATAAAGATGAGCAAATGAGCTGAATAGACAACTCTCTAAGAAAGACATATGAACAGTGGGAAAATGCTCAATATCCTTTTATGGGAGATGAAAATTGAAACCATAATGAGATACTGGCTAAGAGTTAAATATTTTAAAAAATGATAAGTGCTGATGAGGCTGTGGTAAAAAGAGAACTCTCCTACACAGCTGGTGAGAATGTAAATAAGTACAGCCACTGTGGCAAACAATATAGAGGTTCCTCAAAGACCTACATATAGAACACCCTAAGATCCAACAATTCCATTCCTGGGTATATACCCAAAGAATATAAAGATGCTCACTCAAAAAAGTGTTTGCACATTCATGTTTATTCCAGCATTATTCACAATGGCTAAGATATGGAAGCAACTCATATGTCCACAAACAGATGAGTGGATTGAAAAGTGTGGCACATATACACTATGGAATACTACTCAGCCATAAAAAACGAGACCCTGGCATTTGATAGAAAGCAGATGAATATGGAAGATTTACTGCTAAGTGAACCAAGCCAGGTTGTGAAAGAGAGGCATTGTAGATCCCCACTTAACATATACCAAATATCTGAATTCTATGGCAAAAAGTGAAAGATTGGAAGATATAAAAGCATGAAGAACAACTGCAGATACTACTGACAGTGTGAGAGGAGGATGAGAAGTGGAGGAGGGTGAAAGAAAAGGAATCAAGGGGGAAAAAGAAAGAAGCAAAACATTTAAGGGACACAAAACAGAAAAATTATCTATTGATGATAACGTGTATAATATCTTTAGCTAGACTGATATTCAGTATATTCATGCTAGGAAAATTCACTTTTCAAGCTGTAATGATACACAGTGACTAAACATACAAAAAAATTTTTTTATTTAAAAAATGTTTAAAATTGTAAATAATGTGTTATAAAATAATTTTATATTTTAAATTTATAGGGTTTAAGTGAAGATGATTCTAACAAGGTTAAAGAAAAATAAAGTAGGTCCAATGGTTTCCAAAAAACCTTAATTATTTCAAGGTGCTGTATTGGGGCCTTCTTAGTAACAATGGTAAGTTTCTAAATGCAGTAGAAATCAATATTGAACCATCATCTACCGTTGTGTTTTCAAGCATATCTTGATGAGTTTGTCAAATTGACAGAGTAGCTTGATCAAAGTCTATTTTCGGGGGGGGGGGGGAGGGGTGTCTCAAGTACTTAGTGGCAGAGGAGACAAGCTGATAAGACTGACCTCTGACCTTAGAGAAGAATAGAGATTCTGAGAGCAGCATGGTTGAGACTGAGAAAATCTGTTCCTAACACTGTTCCCTTAGTGGAAGTCGGGATCCTAAGGAGAAAGAAAGCTATCTGTAGAAATTTAAAATGCTCTCCCTGAATCCTCTAACACTTTGGGGCTAACCCATCACTGCCTTAGAACATATGCAACACAACGCAACCCTAAAAGTAGGAAGGCGTCTTCTCCGACTTCACAGCAGGCCACTTCAAACTTTGTCACGCTGAGAGCTCAGTGTAGCCACCAAGTGTGCAGCTGATGTGTACAACAGCCAGTGGTGGAACAGCACAGGCCAATGCAGCATCTCCTTTCTGTAGCTCTGCCAGGCACAGTGGTTTGATGAAACAGATGTGTGACATTTGCTCACAATGCAGCAGAGGGCCAGTTCCATCTGCCATTGATGGAAAACAGCCACGAAGAGGGAAACTACTCAGCCCAGAAGAGCAGGGAGAACAACAGGGGACAAGCCACAGCACGGAAGAGGTATCTCCTGGGCTGCCAAAACTTTATAAAGGAGATACTGCTGGTAGGACTTCGTAAGGCCCTAAGTACTTGCATGGTTACTGCTTCCTCTCTAGGGTAATTTGAATTATGTGTAAATGTATACAGTAGTGGAACCATTGCTATAGTGCATTACTATAATTTAGATCTTCTACAATTTCTCTCAACAATGTTTTGTAATACTTTAGTATTATAAAACAAGTGTACAGATCTTGCACTGTTTTTGTTATATCTATTCCTAAGAAGTTTTCTTTTTTAAACTTTGTGAAAGAAATTACTTTTTTTTGGAGAGGTTTTTGTTATAGGATGCATGTGCTCACCAGAAAGACAGAGAGAGAGAGAGAGAGACAGAGAGACAAAGTGAGAAATCACCCCCCAGGGGGATGGCCACGCAATAATCCCTTCTCCTCTGTTCTCCTCTCAGGATCTTGGGTATGCATGCACACGCGCCCGGCGTGAGTTTAAGCCACTGGGCCCAGAACTCAAACCATGGTCAATTACGTGGGAGTCCAGCAACATAGCCATTATGCCATCTGCTGGTCCCAAGATTACTTTTTTTTGAGAGATTTTTGCTATACAGCACATGTGCTCACCAGAGAGAAAGAGAGAGACACAAAGCGAGAAATCACCCCCCAGGAAGATGGCCACACCGCAATCCTTCTCCTCCGTTCTCCTCTCGGGATCATGGGCATGCATGCACACGCGCCCGGCGTGAGTTTCAAGCCACCGGGTCCAGGACGCGAACCGCAGTCTACTACGTGGGAGTCCAGCGACATAGCCATTATGCTAACTGCTGGTCCCTAAATTATTTTCTTAATAGTTCTTCTAAGGATTATAATATAGATCTCCAATTTATGACTCTGCTTCAAGTCAGTAATAATAACAACACAGCACCTTTGCTCAAATATATTTCCACTTTCTCCTCTCACTTTAGTGCTGGTATTGACATTCATATTGCATCTATACATATAGCAAAACTCCCAAGATATGACACTATAATTATTGTCTTAAATAGTCTTTGTTTTTAAAAAGCGTAATGTATGCTTAATACTGAATGTAAGCCATACCTGTGTATTAGCATGGACATTTAAAAAATTCCCAGTGGCAGTCTGCCTCAGACTCTTACCTTATGTTAAGGAAGTTAGGTTCTTAAAATGTCACATCTACATGAATTTCAAGTCACTCTTTTATTAATGAATAAAACAAAGGCAGTTTACTTAAGATGTTTCCAGAATTAAGTATAATTGGTGAAGCAGATTAAGCAAAAAAAATGTACTTAATATATTAAGGTTTGGTATATTAAAATATATTAAATGAAGATATTTAACTTTGCAATCATAAACTATTCTTTATAATGTACTCAAAATCTTTTAGTTCCTGAAAATATGGTCATTGAAATTGAAACTGAGAGGAAAATAGTTACTAGTTGCTTTTTATTTATAAAGAATACAAAAATATAATTGGATTTTAGTCGATTCTTTAAAAAAGAATAAAAATGATGGACGCTTTTATATTTACCCACACATTCAGCATTTCATTGCTCCATGTTCTTTCCTATGGAGTTGTCATCATCTGTTTTTATTTCTTTTTAGCCTGAAGAAGTGCCTTTATATTTTTTATAGGGCAGATATGTTTTTGTTTATCAGGGAAGATCTTTATTCTGCTTTCATTTTTGAAAGATAGGTTTTGCTAGATAGACTGTTCTTGGTTTACAAGCTTTTCCCTTTTCCTTTTTTTTAACTATAAGCACTTTGAAAATTTCTTTCCATTTTCTAGATTCCATATTTTCATGAGAAATGACCTGTTGGTTGTAGTGTCATTCTTCATACATAATCATTTTTCTCTTACTGCTTCAGGACTGTCTTTGTCTTGGCTTTTAGACATTTTAGTATCATGGGTCTAGATGTGGATATCTTCCTACTTGGTGTTCACAGAGCTTTTTGAACATACAGATTCATCAAGTTTCAGAAATTTATGACCATCAGTACCTTAAAAAAAAGTTTCCTCTCTGAGGATTGCAACTGTAAGTATGTTGATAGATTAGACATTGTCCTTGAAGCCTTTGAGTCTCTGTTTTTCTTCAATCTTATTTTCCTTTCGTGCTTTAGATTGGATCATTTCTATTGGTCTATCTTCAAGTACAGTGATTTCTTCTCCTACCTACTCAAATCTTCTGCTAAGTCCATCTTGTGAAATTTCATTTGGATATATTACATTTCCCAAATCCAGAATTTCTACTTGGCAGTTTTTCTTATAGTTTCCATCTTGCGTTTATACTTCCTGTTTGTTGAATCATTATTACCATGTTTTTATTAACTTCCTTAAAAATGGCTTCTTTTAATTCCTTAAACATATTTATAATAGCAGCTTTGATGTGTTTGTCTATTAAATTCAAAATCTTAATCCAGTTTCTATAGACTGCTTGTTTTTCTGAGTATGGATTCCACTTAACTATTTTTTTAAGTCTCATATTTTTGTTGAAAACTGGAAATTAAAAAAAATATATACTGTATAAGTTTTGAAGTTTATTTATTTATTAACTTATTTTGGCTTGATTTGGTTGTTTATTGTTTTTCTTTTTTGTAACCTGAATGAACTTAAATTGTAGGATCTTTCTACCACATTTAGTATAGGTTGCTAATGTTTCCACTCAGGGTTTAGAATTACGTTTTTTAAGTTATTTTCAACCTGGCTTATTAGCCAATTTGTCACTAATAGCTTAGTAATCAATTAATGATTTAGACAGAGGTTTACTCAAAAGCACTTCTACCCTTTGCCAGCCAATCTATAGGTATGCTGCAGATATATTCAACACTCAGCCAGTTTTCAAGTATACCTTTGCTACTTTCCGCTAGATTCTCTTTGGCCACTTCTGTGCATATGCATAGTCATGCATGAACGTGTGGAAAGCTTAGAGAGCCCTTCTATGGGGCTGTTACTTCCAAGATCTCCTAACTAAATTATTAACTTGTTCACTGCTTTCCCCAAATAGAATCAGAGCCTTGGGATAGAAAAGCAGTTTTCCTACTTGTTTCCTATTGTGTTTGCCATTTTTAAATGACAAAGTCATAGGATTTTTCCTCCAATTGACTTCGTCCACTCAGGAAGCAAATCTGCTGGTGTTCATGGCTCCTGCTACTTTGACAAAACTAATGTCTTTAGCCACCAACCTGGGTAAAAAGAGACAGGTGAGCAAAAATCTACATAGTCTCATAATGCTTTGGAGGATTTTGTTTTGTTTTTAAAGTTTACTTATTTCTTTCTTTCATGAGCAAGACAGAGAGAGACAGACAGGCACTCCCTACAGAGTCTTCATGTCACAATCCACTGCCAGCTTCAGCCCCAGATGATGGTCATTAGCATGTCCAGCATACTCAATAAAATGTCTCCAGACCCAAATCTAGAACTCTTCCACGTGGGTCAGCCTCACGGAGTCTCATGTTTTACTGTTGTGCCACAATCCAAGCTCTACCTTCTCGAAGATTTCGATAAATATTTATTATCATAAGCAACTGAGATTTTTGGTATTGTTTGTTATGCAGCAATGTCGACTAATGCAGTCACCTAATATTAGGTGGTGTCCTATCTAATCTGTTCTAAGTTAGCAATAAAGCAAATTAGTACCATGTTCGTTGTTTGTATAGCCTTTTCAATAGATCCAGGCTGAAGGGTAATGTATCAGATACAAGATCATCAAATGAAATGAAGAGATAGCAAAACACATGACATGGATTTATCATGAAATTCTTTGGTGAGAGAGCAATGGACTGGTATAAGTTTTAAAAAGCCATTTGCTTCTAAGATTTATGGACAAAGAAGTAGAGAAGTACATGAAAAATTCAATTGTGTCTTTTCTGAGGCTGATAGACCAAGTAGATAGAATTCAGCATCACTCTACTACTCTAGCATTATATACTAAAGGTTCGTAAGTACAATAAGAATGCATTCTAAACTTCCTTTTGTTGCAAGCCCTTTTTCTTTTGTATATATCACACAGAGCTTCCTGAGCAGTCTTATCAGTTCAGTTCAATTTAGTAATAGTTAAAATAGAATACCTACAACTTTATAGATAGTACCAAGCAGTCCAGAATCCCTCAGTTGAGTAATAGAACTTGCCAATAAATAGCTATTAATAAGCTAATGCTGTATGGATCATAGTAGATATCTGTGTGACAGAGACCAATACCACCTCACAGATCTAAAAATGCTAAAAATCAGAATCTCATGATCCAGCAGATAGTATAGCAATTACATCGCTGGACTCACACATGGCCAACCGTGGTTCTAATCTCAGACCCGGTGGCTTAAAAATCACACCAAGTGCGTGTGCGTGCATGTCCAAGAGGAGAATAGAGGAGAAGGGATTGGCATGGCCAGCACCCCTGGGGGTAATTTCTAACTTTCCCCCTCACTGTCTCTGTCTCTCTCTCTCTCTCTCTCATCTCTTTCAGTGCATGTACCCCAAGGCAAAAACCTAAAAAAAAAAAAAGAAAAGAAAACAGATGTCTCACCAGCATCGTAAGGAATATTGTCAGTCTCAGCATTAAAATAGGCCTTATATTGATGTACCACTGGAACATGTGTATCCAGAGAATAGAAGACAGCAGGATGCTCAAGGAGCCGATGTCAGAAAAATCACAAGCAAGGAGAGCAGGATAAATGCTATGAAAACATATCGAAGCACAGCATCAAGCGATGCAACAAAGCTTTGGACTGCTGGGAAATAGCAGCAGTCCACAAAATAGTCCAACCTGCAACTATAAAGAATGTGAAGAAAGCCTTCAGGTGACTATTTAAACAACAATAGGCTACACCTGCTAATCTAGGGTCAAATTCCATGCGTCTATAATTCATTCTCCGTTTGTCTACTTGGCCTCACGTGAGCATAACAGTGTGGCATACCTATGGCGTTCTCTTAAAAAACAGAAGCCAATAGAATAATTTTAATTTTCCCTTAGAACACTAAAATTTTATCAATTCCTTAGAAATTTTTACATGGGAGACCAGCAGTTAGCGTCAATGGCTATGTCGCTGAACTCCCATGTAGTCGACCACGATTCGAGTCCCAGACACAGTGGCTTAAACTCATGCTGGGCATGTGTGTGTGTGTGCCCAACATCCCAAGAGGAGAATGGAGGAGAAGGGATTCCAGCATGGCCATCCCCCATGGGGGTGATTTCTCGCTTTCTGTCTCTCTGTCTCTCTCTGTCTCTCTTTCTCTCTGGCAAGCACACACACTCTGTAGCAAAAACCTCTCAAAATAAATAAATAAAATTTAAATTTTTTTTTTGAGAGGTTTTTTGCTATAGGGCGCGTGCGCTCGCCAGACAGACAGAGAGACATAGAGACAGAAAGCGAGAAATCACCCCCCAGGGGGGATGGTCACGCCACAATCCCTTCTCCTCCATCTCCTCTCGGGATCTTGGGCACGCACGCACACGCGCCCGGCGTGAGTTGTAAGCCACCGGGTCCGAGACGCGAACCGCGGTCGACTACGTGGGAGTCCAGCGACATAGCCATTACGCTAACTGCTGGTTCCCCAAAATTTAAAATTTTAAAAAAAGAAATTTTACATGGTTTTCTCAATAATTGTATGTATAAATTCTAATGTCATTTGAAAATGCCCCATGCTGCACGTAATAAATTAGCAGAAAGACCTCTGGTAACCTCAGATATCTCATCCATAACCATTAATCCAGAAGCCAACAAGATCTCTGCCTCTTAAAGAACCACCTATAATGTGCATGCTCTCATCAGAGAGACAGAGAGAGACAGAAAGCAAGAAATCACCCTCAAGGGAGATGGCCACACTGCAATCCCTTCTCCATTCTCCTGTCAGGATCCTGGGCATGCACATACACGTGCCTAACGTGAGTTTCAAACCACCAGGTCCGGGACTCGACCCATGGTCGACTATATGGGAGAGTTCAGTGACATAACCATTATGCCATCTGCTGGTCCCTAAGTAATTCTTTTCTTTTAAAAAATGTGCTTCATAATGATGACACTGGCTCATCAAGAAAATGCTATATTAAGTTGCCTTCTCTAAGAGGATGTAGAAATACAAAACAATTAAAGAGATTTTCCAAAACATATTCACATGGTAAACATTTTAATGTGTAAACATATCAGGAAATATTATAACTCAACATATTTGATCCCAGAATGGCTCTAAATCACCACTGTCTAGTAGAAATGTAAATGCAAGCCACAAATGAAAATGGCATAGGTCATCTCAAATGTTAAAATAGCCACATTACAAGAAACTTTCAAAGAGTGAAATTATGGACCAGGGGTGATGCAGTGGTAATGCAATGCTCTGTAAGCCTGACCCACATGGGAAGGGTGCAGGTTCACCTCTGGAGTCCTCCCTGAATATACCAGGCACACATGTGCCCGTAACCTGGGACTGCCTGAAGCTAGGGGTAGATCGGGACCCTATTGGGGTCCTTAAATGATATCTTTCTGTCTCTCTCACTCATGGCAGAAAGACAGGAAAATATTTTTTCCAAAAGTTAAATGAATTATAATAATAAATGTTATTTAACCTGTGTAGTCAAAATATTATTTTAATGTTATGAACATTAAAATTATTAAGATCTTTTTACATGATTTTGTTTATACTAATATGTGAAACCCAGGATGTGTTATACACCACAGCACATCACGACTGGTACCAGTCATGTTTCAAGTGCTCAATAGACACATTTGGCCAATGACTGTCATGTTGGGCATTGCAGCTGCCAATAAACTAAGCTTTATTGAAGAAATGAAATCAATGTGATGTGTAACCACAATATTCCAATCAATCTTCAGAACCACTAGAAGACAAGCAGAAATCAGGCCACATATTTTCCTGAGTTTCCCCAGCTCTGTAGGCAAGAATGAAAGACTTCAACATGTATCTCTGAAAACTATTACTAAGTCAAGTCCTAGTAAGGGGCAAGAAAGAATTCTAAATTCAGAATTTTAGACTTATAAAGAAACTTTTTCTATGAAAAACATTTGAACGCTCAGAAATTAAGGATACCTGGGAACCAGCAGTTAGCGTAATGGCTATGTCGCTGGACTCCCATGTAGTCGACTGCGGTTCGCGTCCTGGACCCAGTGGCTTAAAACTCACGCCGGGCGTGTGTGCATGTGTGCCCAAGATCCTGAGAGGAGAATGGAGGAGAAGGGATTGCGGCAAGACCATCCCCCCTGGGGGGTGATTTTTCGCTTTCTGTCTCTATGTCTCTCTCTGTCTGTCTGGCAAGCGCACGCGCCCTATAGCGAAAACCTCTCCAAAAAAAAAAAAAAAAGAAATTAAGGATACCTTTGATACGGTAGTCCTTTCATAATTGGAGAGGAGGAAGAAAAATTATGAGCACTTAATACATTTATATAGTTACTTTGGAATTTTATAAGAGTAGAAGTTCAATCTTTAAAGCTATACCCTAAAATAACTGAATTTTCAATGATTTAAGTTTCAATCTATATCTAGATCACAGAAAGTACCTATTAAATAAATCTACTAGGAAAATGGTTAAAAGTACAGATTTTATTCATTTTTTGCACGACATGATTATTGATTTAGGGTCATAAAATTGTTTATATATTAATTTAATTTTTTGAAAATGTGATATTAATGTTTAATAATTACTATAATTTGGGACCATGAGACTAAAGTCACATGTAAACTTCCTCGTGTGTAATTGTACCCTTGTGAAAACAGAAATAAATGGAGAAAAATTAGTAAGCAACATGAGAATTGAATTTTTTATCCATAAAAGATGGGAAATACACACAAAAGCTATCTCTTTGATCTAATTCAGATCTAGAATCATTACATTATTTTCGACAACTCTTGTCTTACTGAGAACTGTGCCTTGTAAAATTCCCTGCTCAATCTCCTCAGTGCCAAAAATTGGCTGGGTGGGGGAGGGTGTGAATTCCTCTTTTTCTTTTCTTTTTTTCCTTTTTCTCATTTGATGAGAGCTAGAACAAAGTTTAGTAGGTCAGCATGGACCTGTGGGAACAGAAATTCTTAAATGTCAGTTTCCAAGAAGCAAGTGGAGAACAAGTCTGAGATCTAATCTATATGGTGAGTAATTAAGAACCCATGGAAGATGGAGAGGGTTTAAAAGGTAGAACTGAAGAAGAAAACTCACTGCTGGAGAAGCAAAGGCCTCCAAAGAGAAAGGATGGCAAGAATGACACCTAGAGGGTTATTATATGATTTTATTTACCGTAAATTCGGTTTGTTTAAATGTACTAATGTTTAATGAATTATGGAAGCTTATTGTCTATTTCCATGATAATTTTATTGTATTATTTTCTAAAGGCTAAATGATCCTATATCTTTTCATCTTTCTCCATGACTCTGATAATCCAATATTTAATTACTCTCATCTGAAATTTCTCGGAGCTTTTTTTCTCTTCTGAGTTCTAGACGGCAATATATTGCAGTCTAGCTACAGTACAGTGCAATAGGAGAAAATCCAGTAGTTCAATTTGCTCTTATAAAAGATCTTTGTGTTACAGGTTGATTTGTTTGGTTGTTTTGCTTTGCTTTGTTTTTAAGCCTTTTGATTTTTAAAAATTATTACCCAAAAAAGCTTCATTTTTAAAAAACTTAGCTTTCTGACTCCATGTTTGCACCTTCAGCACTTACACAACTTTCTGCTCCACAGTAAGACACTTGATCCTGTCACAGACACATTTAGCACACAGAGAACCACCACAGGTCCTGCATCGGCTTCTTTTGTTTTTGTTTTTGTTTTTGTTTTTTCATTTTAGACAAACTCATAAAAACTTCGTCTTGGGACTAGCAGTTTGTGTAATGGCTATGTCTCTGGACTCCATGTGGTCGACCGTGGTTCGAGTCTCGGACCTGGTGGCTTAAACTCATGCCAAGTGCATATGCGTGCGTGCCCAAGATCCCGGGAGGAGAAGAGAGGAGAAAGGATTGCCGCTTGGCCATCCCCTCCAGGGGAATGATTTTTCACTTTCTATCTCTCTGTCTCTCTCTATCTTTCTGGCGAGCGCACATGCCCTATAGCAAAAACCTCTCAAAAAAAAAAAAAAAAAAAAATCAGGTCTCACAACACAAACTCCTCCAAGTCTGCCTGGACACACATCACATGCAGATTTTTTTGGTTTTTCAACCTTCTTGGCATAAAGGTAATAGTTCCATTCCAGGGGTTCAGAACAGCCTGCTTTTGTGGTGTCTGTACTGTAGAAAAGCCTACCATGGTATGTCAAATGCTGGACCATTCTGAATGTCCCTAACCTTCTCAAAAGATTACTCCTGAGAACTCCTAGCCCTGCAACTCCACTAATGGCAACCGACTGTAAAGAAAAGAAACAGAAAGCTGAACTTTAAAATAAAACTGAAGCTGCTCCTGGAAATCTGTTTGGAGCCCTCCTTCACCTTGTATTATCTCTAAGCTTTGAATCATATCCTTTAATGTTTACTTCATAGAAAACACATATAATGTTATAGATTGATGATACTATCCATAGCCATTTTTAATATTTAAAAAAAGCTGAAATTCTTGCCTAAGACCAAAGAAATATGGTAACCTTCATTTTGAAGTTTAGATTCCAGATCCATCCATCTCCCAAAGTCATCCAGAAAATTCTCATGATGTCATGCCACCAAGACAAATTTTCAGAATCCAAAACTAATTATTATTTCCCGCCTCTCAGCAACCTGGCAGAAAAAAAAAAAAAAAAGTCTAGCTATGTGCCTTTCATAGATATTGATAAATAGGCATTCAAAAGTAAATGGAAGGTGAGTGACAAGAAATTGACTCACACTAACTCACTAAGAGGTACATGAGACAAAAATTACATCAAAAGGCTGTTGTATTAATTTACAGTGAGAAATAGAATAACACATGTACCAATAGTATCACGTTGGCCTGATCAAAGCATTTCTTGACTTGTCCATCCACATTAGAAATCAAAAGGTGATTTTGTGAGCATAGATTCAAAACAGCATGTAGATCAATTAAATCCCTAATGTGTTGTTTCCCAAAATGCCTCATGTCCTGTGAGATGTTTTAAGAGATCTTCTAACAATAAGAAACTCAGTCATCAAATAAACTTGAGAAATGCTGTATTAAGCTGAGTTAAACAGCTTTCCTAACTGCATATTCCCTTTGACCTACAGAGGTACATTGTGAATCTCCAAAGACTCACATAGGCAGCTTTTCTAAAAGGTATTTGACTCCTGTCTTTATAGAATACTCATCGATATCTCATTAAACAATATCATCCTATGGATACAATTTTGGATTCTCTGAACACACTGTCTAGCCTTACATATATTATTACCATAGGCATGGACTTGTCCGTGGGCCCAGAGAACTTGAAATGCAAGGATAAAGCCATGTATCACTCACTCTAGAGACTTACCTACCAGAAGAACTGAAATAATTAAAGTTTAATATCTGAGTCTTCCTTTCCTCTTAAGCACTTGGATAGCCACTACCAATCTGAACCTATGTTACTCTTTTCCATTAATTTGATTTAATTTTACTAACGATTAAGAAATTAAAGAGTTTACAGTGTAGGTTTGCCTCCTTATAATAATCCTATCTTATACAGATGATTTTTGCATGCCTTTATTGTAAATTATGTGTTGATTTTAAAATGTAACTCTAAATAACTTTTCTTTATTTTCAAATGTTCAAGCCCTGCTATACTATAACAAGTAAATGTTTATTAAATTATGTAACCAAAAATAATGTAACTGTAATGGGCAGAATAATAACTCTCCCCACGCGTCCCCACCAAAAAAGAAAAAAATTCTACATCCTAATCCCCAAGATTTGTCCTGTCCATCTCTTACTTTTCTTTTTTTTTTTTAAGAGAAATTTTTGCTATAGGGCATGTCCACTTGCCACAGAGACAGAAAGATAGAGAGACAGAGAGTGAGAACTCACCCACCCTCAGGGGAGGATGGCCATGTTATAATCCCTTCTCCTCCATTCTCCTCTCGGGATTTGGGCACATGTGCACACGTGCCTGGAATGAGTCTTAAGCTGCTGGATCCGAGATTTGAACGGCAGTTGACTGTGGGAGTCCAGCGATGTAACCATTATGCCATCTGCTGGTCCCACATCTCTTACTTTTCATGCCAAAAAGGACCTTACATGTGTAATTAAATTAAGGATCTTGAGATGAAGGGATTATCCTGAATTGTCAGGTTCCAATAACCACAACTTTTGAAGACAGCTGCCTCCTGTTCACCTGCTCTTTTGGCACCCATATCAAATGGATGACTTCTTGGGAGTAATCTTAATTAATACTCTGAGCCATAGTGTTCTCCCATGCTTTAAAACCCATTTGGAGAGTCATGTGCAGCTCACTTTACAGTACTATAGAAACTTTAATCTAAGAATCTTAAGAACTTTCAATAAACATTAAAAAAATGATTAAGTGTGTCAGAAAGGGATCAATGCTGCTAGTAAAAAGAGGAAAGATATTAACTAAAGATAATAACTAATTGAGAAATTTGAGTTTTTGGAGTACCTGGAGTAGAACAAACACAGAAAAAATTGCTTAACAAATTCATAAGAGATTTACCATAATGAAAATGTCACTTTACTAATTTAAATTTGAGCTATGGCTCTCTAGTGATATCTAGGTCTATAAACCAAGAAACCTTCTTAGTATCAGATCTTCTGGCAGATTTAATTAATAAGCCAAAAGCTACTTAATGGGTATGAATCAGAGCAAAAGTAGTAGGATAACTGTACCCAATAACTTACTGCACTGGTCAGAACTTACTAGATGTCTGGCAATTTTACTATCCTTCAGAGAAGACTCTACATTTTTGCATTTTGAAATTGTCCTTTTTTGACAGATTTTAATTCTTTGTTTCAATTGATCCTAAAAAGATGGGGCACCATGTAGAGGCCTAGGAGGTGGCCCTATACTGAATGGCAAATGACAACTCTGAAAGATCATTTCTCTTCGAGATTTTTAAAGCTTATTTATTTATTTTTATGAGTAATAAACCCTCAAAAGGGTCTCATACCATAATCTCCTCTCAACATAACAGCTTTCTGCCAACCAGGATGACAGCACATGCACACACTCCTGCCGTGTACCAGCTGACTCAAGGTCTGATCTCTGATCTCCCAGCATTGCAGAGCATTGTGTTACTGCTGTGTGGGTGAGGATGTGAAGAAATTAGAATTCTTGTGCATTTTTAGTTGAAATGTAAATGGTGCAATTGTTACATAGAAGACAGTATGGTAGCTTCTCAAAATATTTTAAAAAAAAGAATTACTAGGGATAGCAGGTGGTGTAGTGGTTAAGGTGTTGGATTCACATAGAATGAGTGAGGTTCAAGTCCCAGATCTGACAGCTTGAAAATCATGCTGGGCACATGTGCATGCATGCCCCAAATCCCAGAAGAATGGAAGAGAGGAGATTGCAATGTGACCATCCCCCCTGGGTGTGTGTGGTGGGTAATTTCTCACTTTCCTCTTTCTTTCTCTCTCTCTCCACTGAGTACAGGCATCCTATGGCAACCCCCCCCAAAAAAAAATAATAATAGAATTACTATATGATCCAGCAATTCCACTTCTGGTTATATATCCAAAAGAACTAAAAGCAAGGCCACTCTCAAAGAGATACGTGTATCCCCATATTCACAACATTGTTCACAATAACCCAAATGTGGAAGTAATCTAAGTGTCCATCTGTGATAGAAAAATGGATAAACAAAATGTGATGTATGCATAGAATGAAATATACTGTCTTCAAAAGAAAAGAAATTCTGAAACATGCCACAAAGTTGATAAAACTTTGGAATGTTATCTTAAGTGAAATAAGACAAAAAGACAAATACCACTTACATGAGGTACATAGAGCAGTCAAATTCACAGAGACTGGAAGTATAAGGGGAAATGAGGAGTTATTGCTTAATGAGTAACAGAGTTGCAGTGTTGCAAGATGAAAAGACTTTTGGAGATGGGTTGTGTGACAATGTGAACATACTACTGAACTGTACATGTCAAAATGTCTAAGAGTGCAAATTTTATTGTCATCACAATTAACTTTTAAAACTCAAAAAAAAAAAAAAAAACTGTAGTACTGTTTTGTCTTTTTGAAACTATGCCCTAGTTATCTTGCTATACATAACCAATATTGCCAAAAAGATGTTGTCCTCTGGGTACCAAATTTTTTATTATTCCTTAAGATGGATACATTTTAAAGGTGGCTGATTTCTTCCATTATGTGTGGGGTTTATTGAGGTTTACTGTCACAGTTAACCTTATTTTCTAGTTCCCACGTGGCACATATCATTCCCCCTTTTCATGCTGACAACAGTGTCATGCCTATTCAAACATATCAATGAAAAATTAAGAGCCTTAAGATTAATTACACAGTAAACTTCAGGCAGAGACAGAATTATAATGTAAAATTCCAGACTTATTCAATCAAATTTAGAGTATTCACATGCAAGGAAGAAGCAGGAATCCAAAAGCTGATGTCAAGGAATTCTTTGGGGCCAGCAGGTGGTGTGGTGGCTAAGGACGCTGGACTCCCACATGGCCAACCATGGTTCAAGTCCTGGACCTGGAGGCTTGCTCTCTCACTTTCCCTCTCTCTCTTTCTCTCTCGCTCTGTCCCTCTCTGGTCAAATTAAAAAAAAAAAAAATGAAATGAATGAATAAATAAAGTTAAATAAAATAATTCTTTATAAAAATAAAGGAATTCTTTGACCTTCCTAATAATTCCTTGCCTTGAAAATAGATGCACAACAAGATAATCTGGCAGGCCAGAATGGTGGTCTCTGAGTTGAAACAATCGGCAGCTGCTTCTGACTAAAACCAACAAGCCCTTAGGATCAAGTGTGCAGTCCTAGAGGAAGGACTCAGCAGACACCGGGGGCTCAGGTTATGAAGAAGAACCCTGCCAGAAGGAAGAGAAGAGCAAAGCGCAGAAAAAAACAATTAGGTAGCACTGTCTTTTTTTTTTTTTTTTTTTTTTATGGACAGGTTTGTGCTATAGGGCGCATGCGATCGCCAGACAGACAGAGAGAGACAGAGAGATAGAAAGCAAGAAATCACCCCCCAGGGGGGATGGCCACGCCTCAATCCCTTCTCCTCCATTCTCCTCTCGGGATTTTGGGCACGCAAGCACACGCGCCCAGCATGAGTTTAAGCTACCGGGTCCGGGATGCGAACCACAGTTGACCACGTGGGAGTCCAACGACATAGCCATTATGCTAACTGTTGATCCCAAGGTAGCAGTGTCTTAACAAGAGACCACTCTAATCCCAGCACAGTGGCCCTCTGTCTCTTGTCCTGATTTAGGGGTGGCTTCATAGAGTACAAGAGACTGTGAACTTTAAGGGGTTGTTTCTACCTAGAAATGAGCTGGTCTGCAGATGAATCCTGTTCCTGGATGATGCCTGGGCAGAGTTCAGCTTGCCCCACTTTCTTGTCACAGGAAGCAAGCTGCCATAAAAATCCTTTAGAACAGTGATTCTTTTTGTAATGGTTAGCAAAAGAACCTTTTTTCAAGTGAAGTTTTTGAGGAAGGTCAGTATATAAAAATAGTTGAAAGCCTATCATCCTTGAACAGCCCAGAGCCCAAACACACAGCCTCCCCTCTGTGCCCCTCCCCCACAGAAGTTTCCGCAGCCCCTCTATGGAGCTATGGGAATTGGTGGGTCACAGTGTGAAAGTCACTGCTTCAAAATGCCAGACAGTCTGCCGATGAGAGCATACATTCAGGTAAATATGAAAAATAAAAACCATGCATCATGCCGGCAATTTGAAAGACTTATCAAAGTTAAGTGAACGGGATTCTCTGGGAAGATTCCACATGGAGACTGGGAACTAGATATTTCAGGGCAAAGGAGAAATGAAGATTTTCTACTCATAATTCAGCCTCCAGCAAGCAAAGCTAGTGTGGCAGGAGAGGTGAGCCATTCTCTGGGAAGATTCCACATGGAGACTGGGAACTAGATATTTCAGGGCAAAGGAGAAATGAAGATTTTCTACTCATAATTCAGCCTCCAGCAAGCAAAGCTAGTGTGGCAGGAGAGGTGAGCCATTCTCTGGGAAGATTCCACATGGAGACTGGGAACTAGATATTTCAGGGCAAAGGAGAAATGAAGATTTTCTACTCATAATTCAGCCTCCAGCAAGCAAAGCTAGTGTGAACGGCAATCAGATTCTAGAACACCTCTGTCTGCTTGCTCCTGAACATTGTGGCTTAACTTCAAGAATTTGAAAGAAACACGCCATTCATCAGATGACAAGAAACCACCGTCGGATCACGAGAAATATGGGAAAACGAGAAAATACCTCTCCTCCAATGGAAAAGAGTAACTCTCCTTCATCCACAAGCAGTTCGGTGAAAGTCATGGAAATGTCTGATAAGGAATTTAGAACATTCGTAATGTCGAAGCTAACAGAGATGGAAGAAAAGAGAGATAATGAACTGCTAAAGAGAAAGGAGAAAGAAGTTGCCGAGTTCCAGGAGATGAGGAAATTCTTGCAAGATCTAAAAGAGGAATTACACACTTTACAAAAGACTCAAACGGAACTGCTAGAGATGAAGTCTATAATACAAGAAGTCAAAATCTCCCTTGAAAGTATTAAAAGCAGACTAGATCATTCAGAAAATAGAATCTCAGATGTAGAAGAGAAAATGGCTGGCTTAGAAAAGTCCACCACGAAGACTGAGAAAATGGCTCAAAAATTTGAGAATGATATGCGAGAAGTACTGGATACCATCAAACGTCCAAATATCCGGATAATTGGCATTCCAGAAGGTGAAGAGGCCCATAAGGGCATTGATAATCTATTCCATGAAATCCTGCAAGAAAACTTTCCAAACCTAGAGAGGCATTCGAAGATCCAGTCCCAGGAAATACAAAGGACCCCAAATAGAATCAATCCAAGAAGATCTTCTCCAAGACACATTATAGCCAGGTTGACCAAAACCGCAGACAAAGACAAGATACTAAGATTGGCAAGAGAGAAACATCAAGTTACCTACAAAGGACATCCCATCAGGCTAACAGCAGATCTCTCATCGGAAACAATGCGAGCGAGGAGAGAATGGGAAAATATATTCAAAGTGTTACGAGAGAAGCAATTTCAGCCAAGAATACTGTACCCGGCAAGATTATCTTTCAGGTGGGAAGAAAAGACAAGAACATTCTCAGATAAACAAAACCTGAAAGAATTTACCAGCACCAGACCAGATCTCCAAGAAGTTCTCAAGGGTGTGCTGTATCAAGAAAATTAAACACAGACACACGGAAATAAGAGTCAAAAAACCATGAAAGTGGCCAACTTAATCAGAGGGACAAGTCTGGAGTTGAATATTATATCCTAGAATTTAATCAGGAAAATTGAACCAGAACAGAAGATAAAAAGTACATGAGACTGATAGGTTCATGCACCTTCCATTTGAACAGAATCCTAACTTGTTTCCTGGCTTTAAGCAAAGTTCCTTGGCATTTCTTTGAGTTAAGTTAAAACTGGTTTTCTTAGTAGTAATGAGTGAACTCACCATTGAAAGTAGTTAGATTATGTAGGAAATTGTGTGATCAATGCAACGTGGGTGGGAAGGGAATGAAGGACAATTCTAGACACCGGAGGTGGTGTGAGAGGAGGGTGGGAAGGGACAGAGGGTCAGAAAGAGGGGTGGAAGTAATTCTAGGAACTAGTAATGGAAAATTTTTTGTAATGTGCATGATTGTATCACTATGCAGTGTGTACTGGATGGGAGATTGCATTTTGTATGCTGTGATGAAGCTTAGGGAAGGAATGTAAATGGAGTTACAAAAAAAAAAGTTTCAGAAAAAAAAATATATATATTCAATGACTGCAGTAGGATATGTAACCACAGCTAGGTGCTACTTTATAGGATGCGTAAAGTAAGACTTGTGTTCATGGAAATGTGGGTATTACCTGTGTTTGCTATGAGGGTATTTGGATTGATTAGGGTCTTTGGCGTTACAATAAAATGTGAAGAGAAAACAGTATAGAAGACAAACATAGATACCAGAGACTGTGGGAGGAGAGTGGGAGATGGCAGAGGGTAAGAGATAGAGAATCTAGGATGGGGGGAAAAAAGCAAAACATACAGAAGACAAGAAATGGAAGATCATTTGCTGACAATAACATGTTTGTTGATGTCCTTGATTGAGACAATATATAGTGTAATTTGGATGGAAAATCTCATTTTGTATGCTGTAATGATGTTCAGAGAATGAATGCAAATAAATAAATTAAAAAAAAATTGATGACAAAAAAAAAAAAAAAAAAAAAGTTAAGTGAACGGGTCCTCGGGGAACCCTAAGGGTCAAAGGCAACCTTGAGTCTTATCACAACATCTATTGCTGGAATTACGATTATGGAGAGTCACTCAGAGGCCATGCAATGCCATGGAACACGTTGTTTGAAATACGAAACCCTGGATTCGAGTCATAACTCTCCTACTTGCTAGCTCAGTGACCCTGAGAAAACATCTTAACCTCTCTGAGCTCTGCCTTTTTCATCAACAATGGAAGAATAATAGGTTTTTTATCCATTATGCATGGTTATGAGTATCAAATGAAAGAATTGCTCAAGTGGTATGTAAACTGTGAAGCTCCGCATGCTTGAAAGTTGCTGAAATTATAGAAATCTGCTGTGTAGCTCATTCACTTTGCAACTTTTTATTGAACAGTCCTTGAGCAGCTACTGTAAGACCAATAAACTGAACTATTTGGATGATGGATATCTTGTGTCCCTGAACAAGGAAGAGTGAAGAGTAGCAGCCTACTCCCATGGGCAGTGATGGGTTTCAGATTGCCCACCTCCTGCCTCATCACTTTGATGTACTTTTGCTACATTCTCACAGGACCTTGTCTCAGTCACTGGTATCTTCGCTGTCAACTCCCCCACAGCTGGAACCCTGAGGATCCCCCACCTCTTCCTGTAAGCAGAAAATTCGAAGTCAGCAGCCTAGTCATCCCCATTCACCACTAGCTGGATTATAGTCACACTATCCAACAGAGTTCCCTTTTTTTTCATTGCTAGAGGGCATGTGTGCTCACCCATGAGAGATAAAAGAAAGCACCCCCAATGGGGCGTGGTCACACTGCTATCCTTTTTCTTCCATCGCTCCTTCCCGTCAGGGTTTTGGTCATGCATCCACACATGCCTGGCATGGTTTTCAAGATGTACAGACCAAGATTTGAATTGCAGACAGCCATGTGAGATCAGGCTCTCCATGCACAGCTCTTAACTACCTTGCTACAGAGCCAGCCCTGTCCAAAACACATGCTATAATAGAATAAAGGAAATGTTCTGTATATGCACCATTTGATAGGTGCCCACTAGCTACCTATGGCTATTAAGCTCTCAAAATGTGATTAGTACTTCTGAGGAATTAATATAATTAATTAAGTTTCATTTAAATAGCCTCAGGTGACATTAGTCTCTAGCGGTCAAGTCTGATATTTTCAGTGAAATTAGGAAAGCATATAGCAATTGCATTCATATTCTTTACAAATATAATGCATTGTCATTAAAAAATAAATAATGGCATTACCATGCTCACATGATGTTGTTAAGAGCAGACTGAATTCCTGTTCTAATTCAGTCTCAAGTAGTGCTTCTAATTATTAAAGTCGTGAGCAGAAGCTGATGCTAGATGAGAAGACTGAGCATGCATTTGTGGTATTTAGCATTGTGATCAAATAGAACTTATAATAAAGCCAATCTGTCACTTATTAATGATGTGCATAATAGCTGTGATGTATGCAGTAATTAGTAATAAAGAGTAAACCATTCTCATACGTTACTAAAATTAGCATAACTTTTACCTACTTGTTCTCTGATAGTAACAAATTACACCAATATTCCCAGCTTTCTTGAATTCTTTGTGAATGTTTATACACTGCCCATTCCCAGCATCATTAAGGGATTTGAATTGTGGTTTGAAATCTATGGTTGTATGTTGTTCTCCCCACCTAGTACTGTCTGAGGACAAAGTGTTTGGTACTCCTGGCCATACTTCTGGGTCCTGCGACTTCTGAGTCCTGCAACTCTCTGACCCTCCTTTGAGTTGTTCCCTAGCAGGGCAGTTATCACTGCTCCCCTAATGAAGCATCTGTGCAGGAGGGGCCAGCGGCAGGGTCTCTGAAGCAATTGTGGATAGGCAGTCCTCCTTTATCCTCACACATCCAAGAGAGGGGAGTGGATGGGGAGAAAGGAGGAAGGTCAAGAAGGAAGTCAGTTGCTCAGAAAGAGTAGCCATTTGCAGTAGAGGAGCTGTTAGAGATGGACTCAGGGTAATGAACAGAAGTTTAGGAGCAGAGGGAAACGAAATGAAGTTAAAGGAGAGAGAGAGGGAGAGAGAACCTGCACTCTTGCAGAATGGGATCCAGGTCCTGCAGCCACACAACAAAAGCAGTAGCTTCTGGGCACGTGTGTTGCGCTAAGCCTCCTTGGTAGTGTGCATCTAGCAGCTCTAGCTTTGAGACAACTTTCACACTGAAGGACAGAAGTAAATGTCACTGCAGCTTAGACCTATTGGAAGATGAGAGGAAGAGCAAGGGCAAAAGGTGCCTTAGAGTAGACAGAGATAGGATGATGGGGGGGTAGCTGGAAAGCCCATGCAAAAGAAATTCTATGGTTCTCCTTAGCTGGGGAAACTGCAGAAATCCTGCTGCATTTGCAATAAATAATAACTTCCATGGCAAATAATGTGTTACAGGTACCCCAGGTCCCACCTAGGCTGGCCTATGGGAATATTCATGTACTCTCCTCCTTCCTCCCAAGTAAGGAAGTCAGAACTTGGAGGGTAACTAAAGGGTACAGCTTCCTCACCAAATGTTCTGCACAAGGGTCTGGACATGACCCTGCTTACATAATGCTTTTTCTAAAGTAAAAGCTGTCAAGTTCTGCTTTATTAGTCCATGGTCCAAAAATAAAGAAAGGAAGGAAGGAAGGAAGGAAGGAAGGAAGGAAGGAAGGAAGGAAGGAGGGAAGGAAGGAAGGGAAGGAAGTGGGGGAGGAATTTGTCAGGACTGGCACTGACCACAATCTTTTTCTCTATGAAGATCTCTATATTCCATTTTCAGTGTGACTCTGAAATATCAGTGACAATAACAATAGAACACATTCACTGAGGAATTTGTATAAGCTGCAGAAAATGCCCCGTCATATGTCCATATGTGCACACTGTGTGTATGTCTCTCTCTCTCTCTCTCTCTCTCACACACACACACACACACACACACACACATACACGCTCCATAGCGATCTGTCATTAAAGGTCATGTTGCTTCTCTGTCTGGAGATTCTCATTTGCCTTCCTTATCCCAGTGCCTTGATATAGAAGACAAGTAATTAATGCCTGATCATCTTTCTCGAACTTCTTTTGATTATAAATTACAAACTGTAACCTGGCTTAACATAAAAAGCCAGGTGACTGCCTTCTGAGGGAAGGACTGGAACCACAGGACGGCAAGAACCCAGGCATGATGCTCCCTTGGTGTCTCGGTGTCTCAGCACCACACGTCTACATGCTATGTGCTCACTTGGTCCCTCTCCCCCTCCCCCCCAGGCCTCTGAATAGCTACCACACAGCTCTGGGCTTAACATCTGCATTCATGGACCCAGTTCAGACAGACACAGGCGTTTCCTAGTTTCAACTTAAGTTCATTGGGAGGGAGAGTTACATGCCCCAGCAGGATTTAGAATCGAACCTCGGTTGAATAAATGACTACTAAAAGCTCAGGCACTCAGAACAAAGGTGAAGGGAGGCGAGGAGGAAAGGGGAGAACATGGCAGGGCAAGGTGGTTAACAGTCCTCGGCGAAGAGAGCTGTAGGTTGGACACTCAGACAAGTGTAGGCCATTAGCGCAATATTGCAGTGCTGTCAACAGAGACTTCCTTTGACCTTGGGGAAGAGTAATCATCACTAGAGGTGAGGAAAGTGCTGAGGGGCTGGAGTGTGTATTTTAACCTAAAATAGTCTCAGTTAACTACAATTGACCAAGACAAAAAAAAAGCTGTGTACAAAAGAATTTGGCTCTGCCTGATCACACGCAGACAGGGAGACAGAGTTACAATCTCTTTTTAATAAGCTATTTTTCATTTCTCTGAAGCCAAGAGACCCCTGGGAAGAGAGATGATATTGATAACAAAGTCCTTGAATTGAGAGATTCTCTTGTGCTCCCTTCCTTTCAGGGAATCTGAGAAAACCTGGGAGGAGGAACTGGCTCAAAGGCAGAGTGGGGGTAGCATTTTAGAGACTGTCTGAACGAGACATGAGCTTGTCTGTCAGTGACCTGCCGTTAAAGGCTTCTACCCTAGTGGTTAAGTGATTAAATAACTAAAATGCCTCTTGCAATTAGTATTATTAATCATCTCTGTTAGACTCTAGCAAAGAAAGTAAAGACCAAAGGCTAAATATTCAGTTCACTTTTGATAACAGCTGATGGAAAGCAATTCCGAGCTGCATCTTTGATGGTGCACTCTATGACTAAGAAGAAGACACCAGTACAGAAATCTTTCTGTGGGAAAACTTTAAATAAAGAAAAGCCTTATCTCCTAGGAAACCAATTCACTCCTCCTCATTCTCTGCTTAAAAAGATGGCCAGCTTTCCCTTTCCCATCCCCAACCCTATCACCATTTCCTCCCTCAAAAATTTCACAGTCTAACAAAGCAAGCAAGCATTCTACATGAGTGAATTTTTTTCTAAGTCAAATAGTAATCAACCGGGATCCAACACCATTTCCAAATTCAGAATCCATTCGAAAAAGATACTTGGGATGTAGAAATGTTGGCAGCTGCTGAATAATCATTCAGATATGATGAAAAATACAGGCTGTGAATAAGAACACAGCTGACACCTACCTATATAACGCTGTTTTCCATAGGAGACTTAAGCAAATGTTAACTCTATTACAGCCTGGTTCCTTGTTTCATGTAAGCAATTCCGTTGATGCTATGACCTTAAGGCACAGTGCCTTCCAGAAATGTTTATCTACTTAACTCTTTCCTCATGAATCGGGCATCTATTTAAAGCCAAACACTAGGCAGGATAGAATCAGGCGTATAAACAAATGTTTCTACTAAATAAAGAGGTGGGTGCCAAGTGTAATCATGCCACAAGAGAGGGTCAACTCTGCAACAATGGAGAATAAAGAAACTTCACAAAAGGGGAAATCTTTGCCTTATCTTTATCTTAAAGAGAAAGAGAAGTTTATCAGGAAAGCCATGGGTGGAGGGTTGAGGAGGAGAGTTACACAACTTCCTGACCTGGAAAGCAGCACTTGCAAAGGTATGCAGGCATGAAACTATGGAGTCACTAATGGCAAGTAAGTAATTCAATAAGGTCAGCACCAAGGAAGAAAGGAGAAGTGATTAGAGAAGTAGCAAAGCACCCACTCATGAAGGCTATGCTTTGTCTTTGTTGAACGGTTTGGACTTTATCATACAAGTGATGGACGAAGAGAGTGCCCAATTATCTGCAGTCCTCCTAGCCATTCTCCTCCTGCTTCCGTGCTCTCTCCTATAATGCAGGAGTTGGAAATCTGGGAATACATTTCCCAGATCCTTTTTCCCAGTTTAAAATCCACCAACTTGGAATCTTGCCAGATTTAAAAGGTATAAGAAAATCAAAGGCCACTGCTGTTCTTCCAACAGTACCGGGCAGATGTGTGAGCTTCAACAGACATCAGGTCTCTCTTGTTCTACTGTGTATGAAGCACCCAGTTTGGTACAACATAAGTAGTGGTCTTCTAAATTCCTTGACCTGGGAAACAACAATTGCTTTTGTTATGCTCAGAAAGCTACTGATGCAATGTAGAGCTATTGGTAGACTTCAGAGTCATTGGTGGCCTTTTCTGGCTTATAGTCTTACAACCTTTCCAATATTTCATAAGCCCTGGTTAGTAATATTAAATGCATCCCTGCTTAAAATATTTCATGTGGTGGGACCATAGTTGGTGTGGGGGTGAAGGTGCTGACTCCTACATGGTCGACTTTTGTTCAAGTCATCGACCTGATGGCTTGAAAATCGCACCACACATGGGTACGTGCATGCCCCAAATCCCAGAAAACTGGAGGAGAAGGAATTGCCACATGGCCATCCCCACTGTGGGATGATTTCTCACTTTCCCTCTCGCCATTTCTATCTCTCTGCCATGAGTGCATGTAACCTATGGCAAAAAAAAAAAAAAAAGAAGAAGAAGAAGAGGGGGGATAAAAAGGACCTTCATGTGGTTTCTGTTTCCGTGATCCAAATTCTGATTGGGAAATTTTAGATGACTCTGGTGGCTTTGTGAAGAAAGAGTTGAATGGGGAGAGACTGAGGACCGAGAGATCAGCAGACAGATTATTTCAGTAATACAAAGGAGGCACAATGAAGCTCAAAATTAATACAATGGGGGACCAGCAGTTAGCGTAATGGCTATGTTGCTGGACTCCCATGTAGTCGACCGCTGTTCGCGTCCCAGACCCGGTGGCTTAAAAACTCACGCCAGGCGCATGTGCATGTGTGCCCAAGATCCCGAGAGGAGAATGGAGAAGAAGGGATTGCGGCGTGGTCATCCCCCCTGGGGGGTGATTTCTCGCTTTCTATCTCTCTGTCTCTCTCTGTCTGTCTGGCGAGCGCACGTGCCCTAAAGCAAAAACCTCTCAAAAAAAAAATTAATACAATGGCAATAGAAACAGAGGAGAAGAATAATTCAAAACATATTTAAAATATGTGATCATTTGGCTAGAAGGGTAAAATAAAAGAAGTTTAGGCGGTTTCCAGGCTTCTGGTCTAGGTGATTGTACTGGTGGTACAATGAGAGAATGAGAGAACAGGGAATGAGAGAACAGGGAATGAGAGAACAGGGAATGTGAGAAGAGACTTGGTGGATTTACAGATGAAGAGTCCAATTTAAGATGTTTTTGGGGAGGCCAGCAGGTGGCACAGTGGTTAAGTCACTGGACTCCCATATGGCCAACGACAGTTTGAGTCCTAGATCTGGCAGCTTATTTTCTCACTTTCTCTCTTCCTCTCTCTCTCTTGTGAGCTCATGTGCCCTATAGCAAATTTTAGAATTATAATCATAAATAAAATTTAATAAGTAATTTTTTTTAAAAAAAGGATCTTTTGGTTTCTGGTCTGGATATTAAGTAGCAGTTGGCTAAACAAATCTGAGGGTGAGGGATTCAGCCTGAAGTTATTTATTTTGGAGATCAGGAACACAGAAATGGCCATTAAACCATGACAAAGGAAAGTGTGTAGCATTAAAATAAAAACCAGAAAGGTAAGGAATAAGCCCTGAGAATATCAACAGTTAAAAGCAAAAATCAGGAAAAATAATCTGCCAAAAGAGACCAAAAAGGAGTCATCAGAGAGGTAGAACACAAACAGTATAGCATTAAGCAGGAGATGATCTGAAATCGTGCCTAATCAAACAACGACATCAGTCATAACTGATGGAGGAGGTTGATCTTAAGATACAGGAAGGACTTCGATTAACTACTTACATTCATTTCAATGTTAGTATTTGTTGCTATTACGCAAGGATTCCTGTTTTATGCAATGTGGAAATGAAGGGATATTCTGTAGTGCTTTGCAGCTTCACCTTATTGCTGAGTTTTAGCTCTTCTTCTGTTTTCCTCCTTTATCTTAAAGGCAATTTTCTGTTTCTTTACTGTTTTATCCCCTTATTTTATTCCATGTGTTCTTTTCAGGATGACTTCAATGCATTTTTTACTTTACAAATCAGAGTTCCTAGGGGGCCAGCGGTTGGCATAATGGTTACATCACTGGACTGTCACATATTCAACTGTGGTCCAAGTACCTGAACCAATGGCTCAAAACTCACGCTGGGCACGTGTGTGTGCGTGCCCAAAATCCTGAGGGGAGAATGGAGGAGAAGAGATTGTGGCATGGCCACCCCATCTGGGGGATGATTTATCACTTTCTGTCTCTCTCTGGTGAGCACACTCACCCTATAGCAAAAATCTCTCAAGAAAAGAAAAGTTTCTATTCCCATCTTTCAGCTACAGAATCTGAACAATTACATAGTCAGGCAATCTGATCAAGGCCCCTTGCATCCCAAGCCTATGTCATTTTGGCTTGTGGCTACTCACAGACCTATGGTTTCATAACTGGCAAATAGTTCTTAAGGTCTGTATTGAAATCGGTTTAATTGATCATAACCAGACTATTTTTTAAATGAAATATAGTGAAACAAATTTACTATTTTTTAAAAATTCATTTATTTAATTTTTGCCATTATTTTTAATTTGACCATAGAAAGACAGACAGGCAGAGAGAGAGAGAGAGAGAAAGCAAGCCACCAGGTCCAGGACTCAAACTGCAGTTGGCCAGGTGGGAGTCCAGTGCCTTAACTACCATGCCACCTGCCAGCCCTGAAACACACTTCTATTTTGTAGAAAATACAAGCAAGGGGAACCAGCAGTTAGTGTAATGGCTATGTCGCTGGACTCCCACGTAGTCGACCATGGTTCACGTCTCGGACCCGGTGGCTTACAACTCACGCCGGGCGCGTGTGCATGCGTGCACAAGATCCCAAGAGGAGAATGGAGGAGAAGGGATTGCAGCGTGACCATCCCCCCTAGGGGGTAATTTCTCGCTTTCTGTCTCTGTGTCTCTCTCTGTCTGTCTGGTGAGCGCACACGCCCTATAGCAAAAAACCTCTCAAAAAAAAAAAAAATACAAGCAAGGTAAAAGTTATTTTTAGAACATTCGTTTCCATGTTAGGTAATATGTTTGTGCTCAGTTTTATGCATGGCATGTGTGATTTGTCACAAAGTAAATAATGGGGCAAGAGCTCATAAGTGCAACATGAAACAGAACAACAAATGGGCACTGAGATCTCAGTTTGTATTTCCCATAAAGCCAACAAGGTCTCAGGTACTGGTAGTTTATTTGGAAAGTGGTCCTAGAAAAACAAAAGTGAAGGGCAGAAAGTGAGACAGAGCAAAAGCCAATAAAATGTGCATTTAAGTGCTTATTATCACTGTGGATATCTGGGTCTTAATCCTGCTGGGGACACTAAGGAGCCATGCAGATATGCCTCAGAATTGGCCTATTAGAGCAGAAGTTGGCAAGTCTCAAGTTGTTGGAAAAGTCATAATGTATTTTTCTACTTTTTTTCTATGCAAAAATGTGTCATGATTTTTCCTACAATCCAATTGCTTCTATATAGGGCTAGATATGAAATATTTTCCGTTTGCAGGCCATGTGGCCTCTTTTGCAACTACTCAAATCTGCCATGGTAACTTGAAAGCAGCCATTGTCAATATGTAAATAAATGGACATGACTTTGCTCCAGTAAAACTTTTTTTAAAGAATTATTTTATTTATTATTATTATTTTTTAATTTGACCAATAGAGATAGAGAGAGAGAAGGAAAGTGAGAGAGCAAGCCACCAGGTCCAGGATTAAGAACCTTGGTTGGCCATGTGGGAGTCCAGCAGCTTAACCACCACACCACCTGCTGGCCCCAATTCCAGTAAAACTTAACTCACAAAAATAGTTGGGGTAAATTTGGCTCACAGGCTAAAATTTGCCAGCCCCTGCTCTAGAGCACTGAGAGGCTGAAGCCTTCTTTTTTCCACCAAATCCTATTCCCATTGGTTGAGGATCACCCTAGGAAATAATCATCCTCCTCCTACTTCTGGATGTTAACAGACACAGACATAGAAATGGATGTCCAGTGTATACTTGATGTAGAACACTGGCCAGGAGTGTTCCCCAGGAGTCAGTGGGGGGCAATGGGATGTTGTGGGGTGTGCCATAGATATATCTGCTGCAAGAGACCAATAGAGGTTATAAAATTCTGAAGAATATATACACATTCTCATTTATTTACTAAAATGACCCCACAAGGCTATCCTAGTCATTATTGATTCTACCCATTCTACCTTCCTTTCTAGAAGTACTAAAATCTGGTGTTTTTCTATTTGTCACAAAATTAGTTATAGCATTTAAGAGAAATTTTTCTTTTACTTCCTGAAAGTGAGCTGTGTGTTCAGCTTTCATACCTAACTTGGCACACAGTCTACATTTCAAGTAATTTTCTCTTAAAGCTGTCCACACAGTGGAATCTCACCTAATTATTCTTACACAGTCTAAAAGACACAGTCTTTCTTCTGCTTTTAAGCTCATTTTCTTTTCTACCCGCTTTCCTTTTTTCCTCAGATGGATACATCCAATTACTCTCCTCTTGGGTATTTTAATTTCGCACATTTTTGTACACTTAGAAAAACCATAGATTGCACTACATTCACTGGCAAATCATCAAAAAACATTTAGATGAAAGAAAATTTTTGTAAAAACATATCTTTTGTAGCTATGTAAGACTGAGATTATTCCTTAGTTCAAACCACATAACTAGAAGAAAGCAGAAAAACAAGATTTCATTATTTGAATTATTTTTAATAATTTTTTATTTCTATAACATTTTTACAGTTTACAGAGCTCTTCTTCATGACAGTTATGTGATTTATACATTTCTTTATTTGACCCACCAGGGAACTAAGGCTAGGAAGTTAATCGTTTTGTAAAATTTACAGAGAAATTTGGTAAAAAAAATTGGGTCTATAATTTATTCTCCCTTGATCTCAATCCAGGATGCTTTCTGTTCTTATGTATAACTGTCCTGTGAATTATAGAATTTTTTAAAGAATTATTTATTTAATCTTATTTATTATTATTATTATTATTTTAATTTGCTATAGGGCTCACCAGAGAGAGAGAAGAAGTGAGAAAGCAAGCCACCAGGTCCACAACTTGAATTGCAGGGGGTCATGCCAACTGCTGGCCCCTAATTACAGAAATGTTAAGAGTCATATTTTGGCCTCTAACTTCTTACAGGGACCATACTATTCAGCTTTCTTCATAGCTGGACATTTGGTATAAATGCTCAAAAGTTTTGTTTTTGTTTTTTGTTTTTTAATACAGATAGATCCCAGGCATGGCAAACTGTTTGCAAGACGTCCAGAACAAGTCCTCTTATCCCTGTATACTCATGACTTTGCTGTTCCTCCTATAGGGACAGAATCTATTTCTATTACCTTTAAGTCTGGCCATGCCTTGTGACTTGCTTTGAACAATGGAGTGCAGTAGATATGACTTATCAAACTTCTAAGCTTAGACCTCAAGATGCCTCTTGGAAACCAAGGATGGCATGTGAGAAAACCTGAACTCTCCTAGTTGATGATGGAAGGCATGTGGAAATGAACTCAGCAAACAGTCAACACCAAATGTCAGATAAGCGAGTGAAGCCTCCTTGACTATTGAACCCCATTCAAGTCAATAGATGACTAAGACAAATGAGTGATTCTAAATGACATTAGTAGAAGAACTGCCCAGGTAAGCTCATCTCAAATTGCTAACCCACAGAATAAAAATAAAGAGTTATTTTAAGCCACTGTGGTTTGGGGTGATTTGTTATGCAACAATACAGAACTGACAAACTAGTGATGAAGAATTCCACATCCCATCATTTTGTGGAAGTAGTGGTAATTCCCCAAAGATCTGATACCATCTTGGATGCTCAGACAATGATTTGATTTTCTCCACTTTTGAGAAATTTTGTCTCAGTTCCTTGGGGGATCCGGTAACATAAACTTATTATATGAACTTCTCATAAAACTGCTCAAACTCTCCCTGGGAGAGCTTTAGTTGGGTAACTAAAGTCTCTTTGTGGTGAATATAAATATCGAGACTGAGATCTTCAAGAGCTGAATCTGTTTAATGGTAGTACTCTGGAAGGAAGGCTATCACTACACTGAGGACCCAGAACTACACCTGTCCTTTTCTCCATCTCTCTGTCTCTCTGTCTCTGATGAGCACATGTACCTCTAGCAAATTAAAAACAAAACAAATTAAATTAAATGCCTGTTTTAGTCGGTTATTACTAAACATAAACACCCAAGAGTTGGTACTTAAAAAAAAAAATAGAGATTTATTTGGTTCACCATTCTGGTAACTGGAAAGTCCAAAGGCCAGTATCAGGCCAGTCTGAGGTGCTACAGTGACACAGGAATAACAGGAGCTGGAAGGAAGTCAGGCATGTGGAAAGAAGCATGCAGGCAGCTATTTACTCTTTTTTAAAATTATTATTTATTTAATATTATTTTTTATTATTTCATTTGCTATAGTGCACATTCATTCACTAGAGAGAGGGAGAAAGAAAGAAAGAGCAAAGGAAAGTGAGAAAGCAAACTACCAGGTATGGGACTCGAACCATGGTTGGCCATGTGGGAATCTAGCACCTCAACTAACACGCTACCCGCTGGCCCCATCGCTTACTCTTAAAACAACTCATTCTCACAGGAACTAACCCATTCTGAAGAAAAAGGCCAGAACTCACTGCCTCCCACAAAACACCATTAACCTATTCATGAGGGCAGTGCCCCCATGATCCAAACACCATTACTTTGGGACCAAGCTTCTAGCATGTGAACCTTTGGAGGACAAACCACATCCAAACTATCCCAGTTCCATAGCCAGATATCAATGTGCAAGGGTTTCTTTTTGTTGTTTAGAAAATGTGAGTAAGACCTTGGAGTGAATTTAAATTTTAAGAGAACTGGGATCTTTTAGTAAATTGTTTCAGGCTATGACCTGCAGATTGACAGCAAACAGTCACCTTTGGATAAGAGCAAATCTCTGACTCTGGTCATAAAAGAAATTCCTTCATTTTCAAAAATCAAAAAGTTGAGTTTTCTATAAAAGTTATTGGTCTAAAAAACAAGTAATTTTACTCCAGTTTCTTCTAAAATGGAAAAAAAGGAGGAAGTAGAATTACATAGATATAAAACTTTAAGTTTTATTTCTTTATTTTCTTCATTATTTCTTTAGCAGTCTCAAAAAGAATACACTTCATATGTATATCATCTGTGTACATCTCTCATCAAGTTAAAATATACACAATCAAAAATCCCTAGGCTAAAACGCTCTCTTTAGCCATACTTATTAAAGTTTAAAACCATTTCCTTAAAAGGAGCAATTAGACTGATATTAGAACTCTATGTATATAATATGTATATAATACATTGAGTATTTTATATATATATATATATGTATATATATACATAACATACATATATATACATATATATATATATATATACATATATAAACTTTTTGGTTTTTGAAAATGAAGGAATTTCTTTTATGATCAGAGTCAGAGATTTGCTCTTATCCAAAGGTGACTGTTTGTATATGTATATATACATATATATATATACACATATATATATAAACATTATATATATATATATAAAAAATACATATTATAATTATATTATCCATACTTAAGTGTGATGAGTAAAGAGTGCATAGATACCTAAGCATTCCAAAAAAGACTGAATTGGTCAGTGGCAACTGCCACTCTTTTAGCAACCTCTACTCATAACCTCAGAATCATTTTTCTTTCATTCATTCACTCGCTCATTCTTTTAACTCATACATTTATTGATGGCTGCAGTACACCAGGCTATGTGCTAAGCACTGGGAATAAAGAGAATTAACAGGCCAGCAGGTAGTGTTAGAGGTTAAGGCAGATAGATCCCACACGACTGGACCCGGTGGCTTGAAAATCATGCCAGGCACATGTGCATGCATGCCAGAATCCAGAGAGAACAACAGAGAAGTGTTTCCACCCTTCCAGGCAATGATTTCTCACTTTCTGTTTCTCTCTGTCTCTATTTGCCAAGCACATGCCCTCTATAGCAAAAATATTTTTAAAAGAAATAATAAAAAAAAATTTTTGGAGAGGTTTTTACTATAGGGCACATGCGCTCACCAGACAGACAGTGAGAGACAGAGAAACAGAAAGTGAGAAATCATCCCCCCGGGGGGATGGCCACGCTGCAATCCCTTCTCCTCCGTTCTCCTCTCGGGATCTTGGGCACACACGCACAGGCGCCCGGCGTGAGTTTTAAGCCACCGGGTCTGGGACTCGAACTCTGGTTGACTAGATGGGAGTCCAGTAACATAGCCATTACTCTAACTGCTGGTCCCAGAAATAATAAAAAAATTTTAAGAGAGAGAGAACTGACATACAACTCTTGGGCTCAAGAATCTTACACTCTAATCTTGGAAAATTTTTCACTCTTTTATCCCCTTCATCCAATCATGCAAGTTGATGTAAATGTCTTTCTTCCGATATATTTCTTGCCTCCACCATGATAAAGGTCATTATTTCACAGTCAAATAATTGAAGATGTTTTCTAATTGGATTTTTTTTTTTTTTTTTTTTTTTTTTTTTGGCTATAGGTGCATGCGCTCGCCAGACAGAGAGAGACAGAGAGATAGAAAGTGAGAAATCACCCCCCAGAGGGGATGGCCATGCTGTAATCCCTTCTCCTCCATTCTCTTCTTGGGATCTTGGGCACGCGCGCACACGCACCCGGCCTGAGTTTTAAGCCACCAGGTCCGGGACGCGAACCACAGTCGATTACGGGGGAGTCCAGCGACATAGCCATTACGCTAACTGCTGGTCCTCTAATTGGAATTCTTGTACCTAGTCTCCTCTCTCCTCACAAATTCTTTTTTTCCCTTTCTTTTATTTTCTATATTATTGTTTACTTTCAACCACTATATACTTTTATAGCATACAAAATTTCCCCAGCACGAATATACTATATATTAGTTCATACTATAAACATTATCATCAACAGATAATTTTTCCGTTTTTGTGTCCATTAAATGTTTTACTTTTTTTCCTTCAATTCTCCCCCCCCCCCACGCTCCTCCCACTCCACAAATGCTTTATACCACTGTAGCATTCAAATTGCTTTGGTCTTGTTATGCCCCTGTACAAAAAATCTTTAGTAGTCTTTAGTAGATCAATTTTTTTCCTAGAAAAATATAAATTCCCACAACTTAAATAATATAGTCAGAATTACTAATAATAGCTACCTAGCCATTTACTAAGGGACTACGATGTCCCAGGCACTATGGTAAACACTTTAGGCAATACCTCATTTACTCCTCATGACAATCTTTAAAGGTAGAACCATTTAATTTTTTTTCTTTTTTTAGGTTTATGCTATAAGGCACATGAACTCACCAAAAAGACAAAGACAGAGACAAAGTGAGAAAGCAGCACCCTGGGGGAATGGCCATGCACAATCCCTTCTTCTGTATTCTCCTCTTGAGATTTTATACACACATGAACATGTGCCCAATGTGTTTTTAAAGCTGCAGGGCCAGGACTTGAACCATGAAGTCAGCCATGTGAGTCCAGTACCTTAACCAGCACACTACCTGCTGATCCAACCACTTCATTTTATTGATATAAATGAAAAAATGAAGCTAAGAGGTGCTTAATAATTTTCCCAAAATCGCAGAGATAAAAAGTAGTGGACTGACATCAAAGCTTATGCTCTTTGTTTTTTCTAAAAGCTGAAAGCTTTTCCACTGAAAACTAGTACAAGAAAAGGACGTGCACTTTGTCCACTCCTTTTCAATATACTACTGGAAGTCCTTGCCAACACAATCAGAAAAGAGAATAAAATAAAAGGAATTCAAATAGGAAAAGAAGAGGTAAAATTATCTCTATTTGCAGATGATATGATTGTATACATAGAAGACCCAATGGTATCCATAAAAGAATTCCTGGAAGTAACACATGAATACAGTAAAGTTGCAAGATACAAAAATCAACACACAGAAATCTACAGCATTTCTATATACAAACAGTAGGCAGACTGATATAGAAATGAAGACAGTAATTCCACTTACAATAGCCACAAAAAGTATAAGATACTTAGGAATAAATCTAACCAAAATCTAACCAAAGAAGTTAAAGACCTCCACAATAAAAACTATGAGTAGCTAAAAGAAGAAATTGAAAATGAAACAAAAAAGTAGAAGGACATCCTATGTTCCTGGATTGGAAGAATTAATATAATCAAAATGGCAATTCTACCCAAATTAATCTACATATTTAATGCAATCTCAATCACAGTACCAGAGACATCTTAACAGATCTACAAAAGATAATCATAGAATTTGTCTGGAATCACAAAAGATCTTGTATTGCCAAAGCAATCCTACACAAGAAGAATGGAGTGGGCGGCATCTCACTCCCTAACCCAAAGATATACTACAAAGCTGTGGTAATCAAAACAGCATGGTACTGGCACAGAAACAGACAGCTGGACCAATGAAACAGAATAGAGTCCCCAGAAATAAATTCCCAAACATACAGCCAACTGATTTTTTACAAAGGGTACCAGTCAATACAGTGGGAAAAGGAAAACCTCTTTAGCAAGTGGTGCTGGAAAAACTGGATATTCACCTGCAAGAAGATGAATCTGACCCCCTACCTCTCACCATTGACAAAAATCAACTCAAAGTGGATCAAAGATCTAAACCTAAGACCTCAAACTATAAAACTGTCGGTGTAAAATACTGGGGTAACTCTGGGAAACATGGGGTTAGGCAAAGACTTCTTAAATAAGACCCCAAAGCACAGTCAATAATCCCAAAAATAGACAAGTGGAATTACATCAGATTAAGAAGTTTCTGCATGGCAAAAGACACAGTAATTAGTGTGAGTCAGCTCTCAGAATGGGAAAATATATTTGTAAACTGTACGTTAGATAAGGGACTGATAACCAGAATACACAAGGAACTCAAGCAGCTGTCCCATAAAAAGATGATCCACCAGAAGACTTTTTGATGAGTGAAGGAAGCCAGGCTATGAAGGAGAGACATTGCATGTCTCTACTTAATATATACTGAATGTCCGCACTCTATGACTGAAACTGAATGACTGACTAAAGGATATAGAAAGATAGTAAATGGTTGTGAATACCAGATACAGTGTGGGAAGAGGGTGGGTGAAGGAGTAGAGTCTGAGGAAGGACATTGAGGAGAAAAATAGAGAGGCAAGGCATTTATGGGACAAAGAAATGGGTTATAATCTGTTGAAGATAACTTTATAGTATTGTCAACTGGACTTTATACTATTGTCAATATTCACTTTGCAAGCTAAATAACATGACTGAATGTATAAAAGAAATTGAAATAAAAATATAATAAATAAATAAAAATAAATATTTATTTTAATTTATGACTTATATATAATCGTTAAACAACTTTGTAGGGTACAAGTACAGAAAGATCTTTAAAAGCATCAGGAACAGCAGATGATGTAGTGGTTACATCGCTGGATTCCCATGTAGTAGACCATGATTTGAGTCACAGACCTCAATGGCTTAAATAAAACTCATGGCAGGTCATCATTTCAGGGTACAAGAGAAATGAAGATTTCCTACTGATAATTCAGCCTCTAGCAAACAAGGTAGCATGGCAGGAAAGGCGAGGCCTTCAGGAGAAGATCCCTCATGGCTCCTGCAAAATAGTCATTTCAGGGTACAAGAGAAATGAAGATTTTCTACTGATAATTCAGCCTTCAGCAAACAAGCTAGTGTGGTAGGGAGCTCCTCTGGCCTTCTATCTCTGTCTCCGTGTCTCTGTCTCTCCCTGCTTCTGTATTCTCATTTTTTGTAATTTTTCCTTTTTAAAAAAATTTTTTAAAGGTAAAGTTTTTCTCTTGCTCTCAGCTCCACCTTTTGTCTTGTTAATAATCCCCTCTGGTCCTCCCAACTAGGCAGGAGAGGTGAGGCCTTCAGGAGAAGATCCCTCATGGCTCTTACGAAGTGCCCCACATGGTTTTCTATCTTTTGCTCTTTTTTAAAAGAAAAACAATAATTACAATTGGGGGGGGGTCCGTCTTTTTTTTCTGTTTCTTTTTTGTTTCTCTCTTTTTCGTTTTCTTTTTTCTTGTCTCTTCACTCTTCAATATCCATTTACTGTGTTTACAGATGGATCTAAGGACACTGTAGCTAAACATCCAAATACTATTAGGGTTAACATATTCTTCAATATCTACTGAATCTGCTGCACAAAGTGATCACAACAGAACGACAGAGAGATTCCAGATCCCCGCCTTCTGCTTGCTCCTGAATGTTCAGATTGAACTTCAAGAATTAGAAAGTAACACACCATCCATAAGATGACTAGAAATCACCACAGGACCACAAGAAATATGGGAAAGCAAGAAAATACCTCTCCTCCAAGTGAAAAGAATAACTCCTCTTCATCCACACACAGTTCAATGGAAATCATGGAAATGTCTGATAAAGAATTTAGAACATCCATAATGGCAAAGCTAACAGAGATGGAAAAGAAGAGAGTCAATGAACTGCAGAAGAGAAAGGAGAAAGAAGTTGACAAGTTCCAGGTGAGGAAATTCCTGCAAGATCTAAAAGAGGAATTACACACTTTAAAAAAGAATCAAATGGAACTGTTAGAGATGAAGACTATAATACAGGAAGTCAAAATCTCCCTTGAAAGTATTAAAAGCAGACTAGATCATACAGAAAGTAGAATCTCAGACATAGAAGAGAAAATTGCTGACCTAGAAAAATCCACCACAAAGACTGAGAAAATTGCCCAAAAATTTGAAAATAATATACGAGAAATACTAGATACCATCAAACGTCCAAATATCTGGATAATTGGCATTCCAGAAGGTGAAGAGACCCATAAGGCCATTGATCATCTATTCCGTGAAGTCCTGCAAGAAAATTTGCCAAACCTAGAGAGACATTCAAAGATCCAATCCCAAGAAATATAAAGGACCCCAAATAAAATCAACCCAAGAAGATCTTCTCCAAGACACATTATAGCCAGGTTGACCAAAACCACAGACAAAAACAAGATACTAAGATTGGCAAGAGAAAAACATCAGGTTACCTACAAAGGATATCACTTCAGGCTAATAGCAGACCTCTCATCGGAAACAATGCGAGCAAGGAAAGAATGGGAAAGTATATTCAAAGTGTTAAGAGAAAAGAAATTTCAGCCAAGAATACTGTACCTGGCAAGATTATCTTTCAGGTGGGAAGAAAAGACAAGAACATTCTCAGATAAACAAAACCTGAAAGAATTTACCAGCACCAGACCTGATCTCCAAGAAATTCTGAAGGGGGTGCTATACCAGAAAAATTAAATACAGACACACAGAAATAAGAGTTCAAAAACTAAGAAAGTGGCCAACTTAATCATAGGGACAAGTCTGAAGTTGAATATTCTATCCTAGAATTTAATCAAGAAAATTGAATCATAGCAGAAGATAAAGTACATGATACTGAATTGGTGAAGTATAATTTTATGACTTTTGACTAAAATATTGCTGATTTTCTTGTAGACTTTGTTATCTGGTTGTAAGGAGTTGTGTCCTGTCTTGAGGTATGGATAGGTTCATGCACCTATCATTGGATCAAAATCCTAACCTGTTTCCTGGCTTTAAGCAAAGTTCCTTAGCATTTCTTTGATTTAAGTTAAAACTGGTTTTCTTAATAGTATCAAGTGAACTTGCTATTGAGAGTAGTTAGATTATGTAAGAAATTGTGTGATCAATACAATGTGGGTGGGAAAGGAATGGAAGACAATTGTAGACTCCAGAGATAGTGTGAGAAGAGGGTGGGAAAGGACAGAGGATCCGAAATAGGGGTAAAAAAAATTCTAGAAACTAGAAATGGAAAATTTTTGATAATAATATACATGATTAAGCCACTATGCAGAATATTCTGGATGGGAAATCACATTTTGTATGCTGTGATGGTGCTTAGGGAAAGAATGTAAATTAAGTTGAAAAAAAAGTTTCAGAAAAAAAAAATACCTGTTTGATGACTGCAGTATGATATATAGCCCCAGCTAGGTGCTACTTTATAGGATGTTCATTCTACTCATTGAGGCTTATGCCTAAAGTCGGACTTATGTTTATAGAAATGTATATATCAGCTGTGATTGCTATGAAAATATTTAGATTAATTAAGATCTTTAGTGACTCAATAAAATGTGGGGGGAAACAGTATAGAAAGCAAACATAATTACCAGAGACAGTGTGGGAGGAGAGTGGGAGACGGCAGAGGGGAAGAGGGAATCAAGGATGAGAAATAAAAAGCAAAACATATAGGAAACAAGAAATGGAAAATTATTTGTTGATGATAACATGTATGTTGATGTGCTTGATTGGGCCAATATACAGTGTACTCTAGATGGAAAATCTCATTTTGTATGTTGTAATGATGTACAGTGAATGAATGTAAGTAAATAAATTTAAATTTAAAAAAAAAAACTCATGGCAGGTACACGTACATGTATGCCCAAAATCCTGAGAGGTGAATGGAGAAGAAGGGATTGCAGTGTGGCCATCCTCCCGAGGGGGTGATTTCTTATTTTCTGCATCTCTGTCTTTGTCTCTCTCGCGCGCGCTCTCTCTCTCTGGCGAGTGCAACTTCCCTTTAGCATTCTCTCTGAAAAATAAATAAATAAATACAATAAAAATAAAAGCATGTATACAGTATGTAATAAAAAAATTGAGTATATAAACATATTCACTGCTTTCAACATTTTACATTATATTATGTTATGAACATTCAAAACCTGCTCCAATGGTTATTCTATCAGTATGTACTCAATTGTTTATGACATTCTTTACTATGAAATACAGTTCTAATGAAAAACATATTGATTAAAAGTCAGGCAAAAAACCATCTCATAAAGTCAAAAAGATCATCTTAGCACAGCCAATGAAAGAAGAATTTGTCACTTCCATATAAAAGACTGTGAGTGATAAGCTTATAAATTGAAAAATTCGTGGATATCAATTATTGTTCCAGTTAGAGATAGGTAAAATTGTACATAAAATAGTTCATTGGTAAGAAACAGAAAAAGAACACTTTTACACATACACTATGAGTTTTTGTAAGACCATAGTATTGTACTATGCGTAAAAAAATAAGTCCTCGTAAAGCAAAAATAAAACAGAATTGGAAAGAGATGTTTAAAAGTGAAGACATGATAAAGCCAGTGATTTGGATATTTACAGCCTTTACAAAGTTCTTGATTTTAGACTTTTTAGAATTTTAATCCAAGAGACCAGCAATTGACATAATGGCTATGTCGCTGGACTCCCATGTAGTCGATTGTGGTTCGAGTCCCAAACCCGGTAGCTTAAACTAACATCAGGCGCATGTGCGTGTGTGCCCAAGATCCCAAGAGGAGAATGGAGAAGGGATTGCGGCATGGCCATCCCCCTTGGGGGGTGATTTCTCACTTTCTGTCTCTCTGTCTCTCTCTGACTTTCTGGCGAGTACACGCACCCTACAGCAAAAACCTCTCAAAGAAAAAAAATTTTATTCTGAGACTTATTCAGCTTCTTGCAACATTTTGGACTTTTCCTCTGTTATCTAGTTTTACACAATGAGTAATGGTTATAATAAATATATAAATTGAAACCTGTAAAGACAACTGTCTATCAAATAATTGGTGAATTTGTATTTTAACCTGTTTGTGTGTAAAATAGTTGAATCTGCATTTTCAGTCTTTTAGTTGGGAAATTTAATCTTGACATTCAATGTTATTATCAATATGTGTGGACTTAATCCTTTTTTCTAATTGTTTTGTGTTCTCTTATTTCTGTTTGTCTTCCTTTGGCATTCTTGTTGTAGTAGTCCCTTAAGTATTTTCTGAAGAGCCAGTTTCACTTTGGTGAATTCTTTCAGCATTTGTTTCTCTGGGAATGATTGTATTTCTCGTTCCCATTTGAAGGATAATCTTGCCAGGTATAGGACTCTTGGTTGAAATTGCTTTTCTCTCAGTTTTAAATATGTCTTCCCATTCTTTTCTTGCCTGCATTGCTTCAGTTGAGAGGTCTAATGTTAGTCTAATGGACTAAACTTTGTAAACAATTTGGTGTTTCTTGTTATTTTAAAAATTTTGTCTTTCTCTTTGATTTTTACCAATTTGGCAATGATATGCATTGGGAAGGATCTTCATATATTACATATATTTGGTGTCCTTTGTAACTCCTGGATTTAGATATTTGCTTGTCTCTAAATTTGGAAAGTTTTCAGGTAATATATTATGAAAGATATTTTTCTATGTCTTTACTTGTTTCTTCACCTTCTGCAATACCTATTATGCAGGTATTCGGCCATTTAATGGTATCTAGGATTTCCTATATATTGTCCGCATTTTTAATCACTATTTTTCTATTCTTTTCATTTGTTTGGACTAAACTGGAAGTTTGGTCTTCAAGGTCAGAGATTCTTTTGCATGGTATAATATATTGTTGATACTTTTGAGGAAGTTTCCTGCATTATATTCTTTATCTCCAGAAATTCTGTTTGATTTTTTTTTTCAGTGTGTCTGTCTCTTTGTGGAGTTCCTTTTTCAAGTCATGGAAGCATGGAAGGAGTTTCTCATCTCCTAGAATTTGTTGTCTGTTTTCTCTTGCATCTTGTTTTGCTACCAGTACTATTCTAGATTCTTTTCTGACACTTCTGCAATCTCTTGTGTTTCCTCCATTGTTGGTAGGGAGTTATGATCCTTTGATAGAAGGTATTTCCTGATTTTCTCCTACTTCTTGGGGCTTTGCTTTGAGTTTTAGTCATCTGGTGGTATACTCACTGCTTCCTACTTCTTTGGGGTATGTTTCTGTAGCTGTATGCTCCTGAACTTCTCTTTGATATGCATAAGCTCTGTGCTAATTTTTCTCCTCAATTGTGGGTGGGAGTGTGGAATCCACAGTAGGAGTTTGGTGTTCAGGTTTTCAGAAGGGAGTTTCTCTCCTTTTATTGCTAAGGGAGTTAAAGGGAAAGAATTCCTCCAGAATCCCCTATTTCAAAGTGATTGATTCTTGTATAACCAAACCTAACTGCTCCCAATGTTGATGGAAGTTGAACTGGCAGGTAGAAGGTAAGATGGTAGATGACTACACATGGTGTTTTTGCCTGCCTCAGGAGCCAGAGAGCCCCTTCTCTCCCAGAGCAGGCTGAGCTGGGGTCCCTCCTGATGAGCTCAAGCCAAAAGGCTTGGCTTGGGTCTTCCTGTTGGTCCTGGAAGGGTGAGGGGCAGAACAGAGTCAGCACACAAGGGGCAGCAGCTTCTACTGTCTGTCTCTGAGATTGCAAGGGCTCTCTGTTGCTCATTCCATCTCTGGGAATGAAGGAAGCAGGTATTGATTCTTGAAGGCCGGAGAACTCCTCCTCCCCCACAGTGGACTGCTGATAAACTCAAGCCAACTGGCTTGGCTTGGGCATTCCTATTAGTCCTCTTTCTCTGGGATTGCAAGGTCTCCCTGTTATTGCTTCTATGCTTCCAAAGCTCACGTTTTGTTTTGTTTCAGATTTTTACCATAGGGCAGGTGTGCTCACTGGAGAGACAGAGAGAGACAGCAGGATAGAAAGCAATAAATCACCCCCCCAAGAGGGGATGGCCATACCACAATCCCTTCTCCATTATCCTCTCAGGATTTGGGGCATTAACACACACATACCTGGTGTGAGTTTCAAGGCACTGGATCCAGGATTTGAACTGTGTTTGGCCACATGGGAATGCAGTGCCTTAACCACCATACCACCTGCTGGTCCCTAAATTTTTGCTCTTAACCTCTACACTAAATTGCCATTCTGCTGTTGAGTCAGTTACAACCCTGTATCAGCTTGCCTCTGAAAAAACTTTGCTCTGTTGGTTACCCTATGCATATGTATTCTACTTTCTCCGTGCCTTCCAAATCCTGTTCATATTCATCTGAAGCCACAATTTAAGTACACTACCCCCTAAACTCTTTCTAGACCCCTCCAGTGTACACAGGTCTCCTCTTCTAAGCTCCTATAGCACTTATTTTCTCTACCATTGATTTGGCACTGAGAGATGTCTTGTACTATATTTTTTGTAGAAAGATCTCATGTGTCTCAGTCATAAGAACAAAAATAAACCTTGAGCACACATAGCCCTTATATTCTTAATAAATAAATATTGGTAGGTTTTGTGGTGGTACCCCTATAACAGGTACTCAACAAATTAATGCTGTGTGAGTAAATGAGAAGTATACACATTAAAACAATGAGGGAAGCCTTCCACTAACCATTGAATTATTTACAATACACATAATAGTTGTTTGCCATGACTGGTGTAAGAAGTTGATGTTTAAGTTGCTGTAAATTTCCTTCCCAGCATCCCATAGAGAACAGAAACTCCCAGAGAGTTATCGGGGTCCCCAGATCTTGCCCAAGTACTCAAACCAAGGAGGATTAAGAAAATCCCTGTACTGATCATCAATCAGAATAAGATTTTCTGTGGAACTTTAGCCCCAATGTCTAAGCAAGCTCTAGGATAAAAATAGTGGACTCAAACATTTGGCAGCAACACAGTCTGGTTATGACTAGGTGGTTATGGGTGCTGAAGATTCCCACTCTCTCCTCTAACTGCAAGAAATAGTTTTAATTATAGCTTCAATCTAAACCAGTTGGAGGCCTCTAGGGATTCCAGAGCCCCACAGCATGTTAGCCATGTCCTTTAATCTCCCTCTCCCTCTCTCTCTGTCACACACATACACACACACACACACACACACACACACACACAAATGCATGGCAGATAGCAAGACCACCCTACATGTCATATGTGGAGATTGGCCAGAGAGTGACTGCCAATAGTCACTCATCTATTCAGCAGAAAAGGCTGGACAGAGGCAAGATGACATCAAAGATCTAATATCATCTTTATCTTTAGGAACTAGTGGCATAGAAGGGTCCATAACTTCACTTCTTCTCTAATAAGGAAATAGTATATGACTTGACAATGAAAGATTCTGGATATAGCCAACAATGGCTGAAAATAAATAATATATTCTCTTAAAAAGAAAGGAAAGTGAAGCAGAAAGTGTATTGGATACATATTCCCAGGGAGGAGGGAACAAAATTGATAACGCATTATATTCAGTACTAGCCTTTTTATAGTTTTCAAAGTGATTTCATAAATTTTCATATTACATCAGCCTCTCTGAACTCTAGGAGAAGGCCCCTGAAATTATGTTCCTTTTTTTTTGAAGAAGTTTTTGCTATAGGGCGCATGCGCTCGCCAGACAGACAAATAGAAAGCAAGAAATCACCCCCCAGAGGGGATGGTCACGCCACAATTCCTTCTCCTCCATTCTCCTCTCAGGATCTTGGGCACGCACACACACGCACGGCATGAGTTTTAAGCCACCGGATCCAGGACTCGAACCGCGGTCGACTATGTAGGAGTCCAGCGACATAGCCATTACACTAACTGCTGGTCCCAGTATCTTCCATTTTATGCATGCAGCAAGAACAGTCCAAAGCCTGGAGATCTCACAGTTAGTGGTTGTCAGAGCCAGGGCTAGGACCTCTCAGCCTTTCACATTCCCTCTGTTGCAGGGCCAGCCACAGTGCGCCATTCTTTCCCAAAAAGGAGTTGTAATGTATAATTACTTGGTCAAGTCTCAATGGCTTTTCCTTTTTTTGTTTTTGTTTTATTCTTTCCATTCCTGTTGCAATGGGTTCACCTCTATCTTTCCTTTCTACCTTCATATAACTCCTCCACCCTTCCCCCAACACTCCTATCTTGTTTCAGATGCTACTTCACTGGCATTCTTGGCTGCAAATCTCCCAGTTTCACAGCCAACACTTGGAGCTCACAGATTACAGAGCTGTGTCCTCAGACTGCCTGTTGCTTTTTCTCAGAGTTGGAAAGATAAATTGCTTGCATTTTCTTCTTCTTCTTCTTCTCCTCCTCCTCCTCCTCCTCCTCCTCCTTCTCCTCCTCCTTCTTCTTCTTCTTCTGTTGTTGTTGGAATGTACATGAAAGACAGAAATACAGAAAGAGAAAGAGAGAAGAAAGCAACCCCCTGCACAGGCAAGGTCACTCTGCAATCACTTCTCCTCCAACTCTCCCTCCTTTCAGAATTTTGAGCATGCATGCACACACGTCCAGTGTGTTTCATGCCTCAAGCTACCGGGTCCAGGACTAGAACCAAGCAATTGGCTATGTGGGATCTTTGTGCCTTGACAATCAAGCCACAAAGTCAGCCTTTCTTTTTTCATTTTTAATGGAAGAAAAGTTTAAAAGAGGAAGAGAGAATGAATTAAGTAATTCCAGAATTAACAGCAATTGGTTCTCACCTAATAATCCCACTAACACTCCCAAATTATCTCATTCTCACTCTTTAGGTTTGTGATAAGCAAATTAAAGATAGTTTAGGGGTAAACACATTTAGGGGTGAAATGCTTCCAATGTAATGATATTCTAGCCTACCAGGCTGGTCAACATCTTAGTATCTAATAATTGAAAAGAGCTTTCAAGTTACTCATGCAGTTTTGTGCCAAGTGTGAGAGATATCAGAGAGGGAGTGAGACTTGCCAGAAGCTGTCAACTGGCCTCTGCCTAACACCAAATTCTTGCTTGTGCGCAAAGTACATATGAGCAAATGAAAAGAGAACAAGAGGAAGTCTGAAGGCTAAATTGTCATTCTCCTCAGAGGGAGAAGAGTTCTGCAATTGTCAAATTCTACTTTGGTTTTCTCTTTTCTCCACATCAAAATTATTCTCACAGCTCTTGCCATAACTTACACTTCCACTGAGCTCCTCAAGGGGAAATAGTGACCTGGGCCTCTGTGCTTCACAAGCAATAAAGATTTTACCTCAACAGAATGTTGCTGTGGAATTCAGCTTATTGCTGTCAGGCTAATAAGAGAAAAGATTCCTTGTTGCGAGTCAGGCAAATAAACAGGCCTAGGAAGCACTATGGCAGCAGATAACACTGAGAGAAAAATGAGAATTGGTACTATTTTTAGTTTTAGCCTTCTGACTATAATTGTGTTTAAAGAGCAACTAATACAAACTATATGAAAACAAAGTTAATTTCAGGTCCTGAAATTACGTGCCTGGTTCTTAGATTATTTGAAGCACGATGTGATCTACAGTCATTTTTCAACTGTGTGACCAGGAGATTTGGAGACACCCAAGTAGTTGCTGAGAGGTTTGCAGGTAAATGAGATTTGAGAAAAATTAATCATACAATAATGTTTTAGTTGTTAAAAATCTTCCTAACATAACCCATTCTCCCTTTCAAACTAACATTCACTGAAAACTTATAATGTTCCAGATACTATGCTAACTGTGCTAGTGAGAATCATCTGATTTAATGAACACAACCTTGTGAGGTAGATTCTATTATACTTTCTGTCTTCTAGCAGTCATGCAGCTTATAAAAATGGATCTAAAACTTGAATCCAGTTTTTCTGACTCGAGTCAAATCACTGTGCTATTATAGATGAAGATAGGTGATAAATCATCCTTCCTTTTGTTGTTTGCTGATAGAAAGAAACAGGCCTTGCTCTACAGTATAGTGGCTATGGGAGCTGGATACCACATGGCTGATTGCTGTTTGAGTCCCAGCTCTGGTGGCTTGAAAACCACACCAGGTAAGCTTGCTCATACGTGTGTGTGCACCAAACCATAATGGGAAGGAGGAATGGAAGAAAAAGGATTGTGGTACTGGCTATGCCCCATTGGGGATCAATGAAGTAAGAAACAAATTCTCTGTACATTATGTGAAATTCTGAGTATTAATGTTCAAGGTGTACATGTACCTGGCAGTATCCCCAAATCTAGCACCATTGTTTTGTTTTGTTTTTAAGATTTTTGCCTTAGGGTGCATGTGCTTACCAGAGAGAGACAGAGAGAGACAGTGATAGGGCAAATGAGAAATCACTCCCCAGAGGGGATGGCCATGCCACAATCCCTTCTCCATTCCCCTCTTAGGATTTGGGTACACACACACACACACACACACACACACACATCCAATGTGATTTTCAAGCCACCAGGTCCAGAACTCAAACTGTGGTTGGCCATATATGAGTCCAGCACCATAACCACTATGTCACCTGCTGGTCCCTCATTGTTAATCATTATAAATATTCAGAATAAAGAAAGGTGAGAGTCCAATCAAGCTGCAAAAATAGGACTGAGGGGAGAAATTCCATTTTAAAGGATAGCATGTCTAAACAGCTCTGAAAAACACACATGCATACTGAAAAGCAGGGCGCTGTGATGAGGTGCTATTTATTTCATTTCCAACAGCTAATGGAAATATTTTTCTATTTTGAGAAGGGAAAAAGTCATAGAATCCTAATGGAAGTTAATGTGACAATGATTTTTGCCTTTAAGGGAAAGTCTTACATAGAGGACTTGACTAGAATACATTTGTATCATTTTCAGAAGCTTTCCATTCTGAGCTGGCCCCCTAGTGCAGTGCATAGAAAGCCAGATTTCATATATCTGACCATGGTTGGGGTCCCTGCCATGGTGACTTTGAAAAACATACTGGGTGCATGCATGTGTATGTGCCTGAATCCTGACAGGATGGAGAAATGGAGGAAAAGGGATAGTGACATGACTATGCCCTGTTGAGGGGTGCCTTCTCCCTCTGCATGAGCTCATATGCCCTCTAGCAATAAAAAAGAAAGAAAAAAAAAAAGAAAAAGACTTAGGGGGAAAAAGAACCTTTTGGTTCCAAGTGACCAAAGATCCAACTCAAACTATCTTGAATAAGAAGGAAACTTATTAGTTTATTTACTAGGCCCAGAGCTGACTCCTAGAACATACTAATTTAAGGACTCAGACTCTCATTAAAACCTGTTCTCTCCCGATACCAAAGTTCTGCTGATTTTCACATTACTTTTATGATCAATGTCCACTTAGTGGTAGAAACAACTGTCAGCAACTATTGCCCTAACACTCCTCAGAGTTCAAGGGGATATTTTTTAGAATTATTTAATCTTATTCATTATTATTATTATTTTAATTTGATGAGCGAGAAAGAGGGAAAGTGAGAAAGCAAGTCACCAGGTTCAGGACTCAAACCACATTCAGCCACGTGGGAGTCCAGCACCTTAACCACCATGCCACCTGCTAGCCCCATCAAAGGAACTTTTAAAAATATGTGTTTTAAAATGTACATTCTGATTAACATAACTTGTTTCAGGAGCTCTTGGTTTTTTTTTTCTTTTTTTTTCTTGAGAGTTTTTTTTTTTTTGCTATAGGGCGCGTGCGCTCGCCAGACAGACAGAGAGAGACAGAGAGATAGAAAGCGAGAAATCACCCCCCAGAGGGGATGGCCACGCCGCAATCCCTTCTCCTCCATTCTCCTCTTGGGATCTTGGGCACGCACACACACGCGCCCAGCGTGAGTTTAAGCCACCGAGTCTGGGACTCGAACCGCGGTCGACTACGTGGGAGTCCAGCGACATAGCCATTACGCTAACTGCTGGTCCCTAGGAGCTCTTGTTTTTATGAGAGAGTATATGTGCATATATGTGAGAGGTAGAGAGAAAAAAAGAGAGACAGAGAGGTATACTCACAGGGTCTGGCCACACCTTGATCTCCTTCCTCCAACCCTCCACCCTATGAAATCTTGGGCACTCATGCATGTGCCCTGCATGTTTCAAGTTGAGTAAGCTAGGATTCTAATCATGGTTGCCACATGGGTATCCGGCTTCCCGTGAGCAATGCATCAATGTTGTTTCACAGAGCCAGCCCTAGTACTCATCCTTGATCACATCCCAGTGGCCAAGGATGATGAATGTACTTTTTGACCAAGTAGAATCACATGCCTACTCACAGAGCCATAAGGGCTGAGAAAGGTAAGGTCCCCAATGAAAATTCAAGAAACTATTTCCAAAAGAGGGGAGGGAGAGGTCTAAAAACAGTAGATGTCTCTATAGCATCTCTTTATAAAACAGAAACACTTGTATTCATTTATTAAAATTATTCAGTGCTAACACATAAAACATTTAACTATGAGTATACTTAAGCTTTTCCTTTCCTAATGTATTTTTAGATGGACCTAAAAAATTGGCACACATTTTAAAGATTTGGGTACCCACTGATATGAAAATGCTTCCAAAACGTACGTTAGGTCTAAAATTAAAATCAAAGACCAAGACCAAAGAATCCTGTATTTCTGTTTCGGATTAGCTCCTAACTCATAAAATGTTATCCTGATAAATTTACATAAATTTCTGTACTGTTTCTCTGTATTTCCAGTTTGCCTTCCTCTCACAAACAATATACCCACATGTCATATCTCTTCTGTTGACCTCTCCAGGTCCACTCTCCCCCATTCTTTAACTTAGTCCCCACACTAGAGATACTTGCTTGTATGAGGACTCCTTATCCAGCTATGGTTTGGTTCTGCCAGTGGGGAGACCCCCGTGGGAGATCAGAAGAGAACAGAAGAGTAAGGAGCAAGCCGTATCTCTCAACCAAAGGTCATAAATACTATGAAAGGCAACTTTTCCAATTGATTCTCTCAAAAAGTCCTAGTCACTACTCCCTCCTCTTGTCCTTTCAGGTCTGGGCTGGAAAAAGAGCCTCTAGCTTCTGCATCATCCATTGTGATTCCCTTATGCCTTCCTACACCTTTGCAAAAAAATTCCTTTATTAAACTCTCCTTCAGTTTTCCTAATTTGAGGGTGTCATTTTTCCCCTGCTGGGACCTTAACTAATATAACCTGTAAAATTTTGACAGAAAGGAGAGCAGAAAGGAATAAAAAGAGTAACCAAAGTCTACAGATTAAGAAGCAGATCCAATTAGTTATCTGAGAAACAAAGAACTGCTATATGTGGCTCCAGTCAATTTGATGTTTGGATGAATTTACATTTTCATTTTAATAAACTCCTCAAAACCCTCACATTAGAGATAAAAACCAACAGACTAATAGCAACATGCTATGAAAGTTTTTCACCTCAGAGAGAGTTTTATCACTTACCTATTCATAAATTTCTTAGGTAGATCTTTGGTAAATAAAAGAAATCAAAGAGATAAGATAGCAATATAGGAGGATGTCAGGGAAGATGGAAGACTTTCTGTTGATCTTCTCCCTTCCGTTTATTTCTTTCACAAGTACTGCTTACAACCCCCCACATTCATTCCCAACTTAGAGAAACCAGCTGTTTTCATCAGAATCATTCATGTTTTCATGGTGTTTCTTCTCTTTGCCTATTTCAGACATGATTATGATTGTGTGAAGAGAGGCAGGAAGAAAAAGAGAAAGAGGAGGGATAGAAGTGCTAAGATGAAGAAATGAAAGAATGAATAGATATGTGATGAGACCAGGCAAGAGAGGGGGACATAGGGTTGGGGATGGGGTGGGGGGGGGACTTGATGGAAGACGAGAATGAGAGACTAAGAAAATAGAATTGACAAGAGAGGAGCAGAGGGACCAGATGGTTGGATCACTGGATATTATGCAAGGGGATTAATTTCGGGGGGAGGGGATGGGCAAAGACTTCATGGTTGCTCAGTAACCAGAGAACAATAACCTCTTAGCTATGTAGCCTACATTCTATTGGCAACAAGGGCTACTTTCCAGTATGGTTCTGTGAATGCAGTCTAAGAAAGGTAGACTTAACCCATACTTGCCCACTCTGTCCAATCAAATGACATTTCCTGTTCATGAACAGAGGGGATTGGGTTGTTACCTTAAGTGATCTAATAGACCTGAGGACCAGCAAAAATAAGATCAAGGAAAAAATTAGAGAGGTTAACCTTAAAACTCCCATGCATTTAACTGTGTCAATTTTCCTTTCAGTGACTCACTCTTCTTTTGCCTTAGCCAAGGGAACTATTTAGATAGTGGAATATGTTACCGTCTCCCTAGTCTACAAATCCTTAATGCTGCTGCTTATTTGTTTGTTTGTCTTAATTATACTTTAAAAACTTTGGTAAGGGGGCACGTGTGCGTGCATGCCCAAGATCCCGAGAGGAGAATGGAGGAGAAGGGATTGCGGCATGACCATCCCCTCTGGGGGGTGATTTCTCACTTTCTGTCTCTATGTCTCTCTCTGTCTGTCTGGCGAGCGCACACGCCCTATAGCAAAAACCTCTCCAAAAAAAAAAAAAAAAAAAAACTTTGGTAAGAGATTCAAGGAATGAGAGAATACATTTGCTTCATCTTCTTGGCTGTTGGCCTTTCTTAAGTCTATGATTTTTTTTTGTCTGCCTCCATCCAAAGAAGCTGCTTTCAGTTGCCCAACTGATCCTGCATTTTAATGAAAAGTTTTATCCTCATCCCATTCAGTTAAGATAATTGTTGCCCAGACAAATCATTATAATTAAATTCAATTTAAAAGTGAGAACCCACCTGCAACCATATGTTAAATCTGCCTTTGGATAAGGAAGTTGGTATTTTCACTTTGTATTAAATGTAAAAGTGTGTAATGATAGATTTTCAATAGAGATAGTTAGAAAGATTTGCCTCTTTTTTAAAATGAGTAATTATAATTCACATGTCTGAAAAGAAATTACTTGACCCTTAGAAAAACATTTTCATTAAACAGAATCTACCGCTAAGCAGACTTCTAGGATGTGGATTTGGTATTGATACAGAGAAATAAAGTAACAGAGACAAAAAGAAAATATGGTGTTGCAGTGGGTATTTGAAATGAGACTGAAACATAGAGGGTACCTGTAGAGAATATGCGGTGGAGTTTGGCTCCCTAGCACTCTTGCTGCTTCCTTTCTCCCACACCACGGAGTGGCCTTCAGAAACTTAAGTCAATCAGCATATTCCATTCCCCTGGCCATACTAATTTGATCAGAAATTAAAAGTGATACTTGCTGAAGATGACAAAATCCTCTCTCTTCTTCAGATGCTAAAGAAACTTTATTTTCCTGGAATGTGTGGTTTGAAGATGTAAGATCTAGAACTGGAGAAGCCATTTTGCAATCCAGAAGGGAGGTCTATAGTGACCAAGATGAAAAAAAAAAAAAATAGAAATTTTAAAATGGGATCAGCAGTTGGTATAATGGCTATGTCGCTGGACTCCCATGAAGTCAACTGTGGTTTGAGTCCCGGTCCTGGCGGCTTAAACTCACACCAGGCACGTGTAACATGCATGCCCAAGATCCCAAGAGGAAAAGGGATTGCAGCATGGCCATCCCCCCAGGGGGTGATTTCTCGCTTTCTGTCTCTCTGTCTTTCTCTTTCTTTCTGGCGAGCACACGTACCCTATAGCAAAAGCCTCTCAAAAAAATAAAAATAAAAAAAAAATTGGAGTGACCTAGATCACTTTGATGATGTCATGTGAGATTAAACTACTGCTACCTCTAGACTTTTAGCCATATGTACCCACCTTTTATGGTTTAAAATTAGCTTGAATTTACTGTCACTTTTGAATCACATGGTTCCTAGCTGTACTTAGGCAAGATCAGATGGTCCACAGTCTATGATTTAGTGAAAGGCATGCCAATGTCTGAATTACTAGGACAGTATACTAGATCAGAAGTTCCTGGACTTGGAAACTTGATAAAAGTACATATGAAAGCTTAAAAGAAATGACTTCATAAAATAATACTTTCCAAAAATAGGTAATTTGGGAAAGGGAACTAAGATACATATAATGAGTGAGCTACATTTAAGAAAGAAGAAAGTGTTGATCCATCCCAGTGAGAATGGCCCTGGTTGCACGGTGAGGGTAGGTAGACAGAGCTATAGAGAGAGTGCAGTTTACCTCTTTCCAAATGTCATTGAATTTTTAGGTGTGTTAATTGGGACTTAGAAAAACACTCCCTTCACCACCCACCTCACCTCCCCACCCCCCATGCCACTGGGACACCCCCACAAGTGAGAATGGGCCTGGCTGCACAGAAAGCATCAGGGAGACTGAGGTGTAGAGAGAGTGTAGCTTACCTCCTTCCAAATGCCATTAAACATTCAGACTTCCATCTTCATCGATTGAAATTCAAAAGCTCAGTCACAGGTGCACTTGTTCTTTAGAAGCTGGGAAATCACTGGATTACCCAATTCCAGCAATGAAATGGGTAATTGTCGTTGCTAGGTGAGCATACGAGAGACAACTGCAGAGAGATTGTGGATCACCACATCCTGCATGCCATTGAACACTCAGAATTAACTCCAAGAAATAGGGAAGAAATGTATAATCCATCAGATGACCAGAAACAACCACAGAGGCACAAGAAATATGAGAAACCAAGCAAACATCTCTCCCCCAAGGGAAAAGATCAGTTCCTCATCATTGATCGACAGTGCAGTAGAACTTGTGGAAATATCAGATAAACAACTCAAAATATTCATAGTGACAAAACTAAACAAGATGCAAAGGAAAAGAGATGATGAAGTTCAGAAGATGCAAGAGAAAAGAGACAATGACCTCCAGGAGATGAGGAAGTCCTGCCATGATTTGAAAGAAGAAATAGACACCAAAAAAAAAAAAAAAAAAAAAAAAGAATCAAACAGAATTCATAGAAATGAAGTCAAAAATACAGGAAATCAAAACCTCCCTCAAAAGTATTAAAAGCAGATTAGATCATATAAAAGATCAAATCTCAGATGTAGAAGACAAAACCCCTGACCTAGAAAAAAATTACTGAAAAGACTGAGAAAATAGAAAATAAAATAAGAGTAATATAGGAGAAATACTAGATGTAATTAAAGCCCAAACATCCATATAACTGGTATCCCAGAAGGTGAAGAAATTAATAAGAACATTGATAACCTATTCCATGAAATCCTAGAAGAAAACTTTCCAAATCTAGAGAAGCAGTCAAATATCCAAACCCAAGAAATACAAAGGACCTCAAATAGAATCAACCCAAGAAAATCATCTCTGCAGCACAAAATAGCCAGATTGGCCAAAATCAAAGGCAAAGACAAGATACTAAAATTGGCAAGAAGGAAATGTCCAGTTACTTACAAAGGTTATCCCATCAGGCTAACATTGGACCTCTCACCAGAAACAATGAAAACAAAGAAAGAATGGAAAAATATATTCAAAGTGTTAAATGAAAAACAACTTCAACCAAGATTACTATAAGCAGCAAGATTACCCTTCAAACGGGAAGAAAAGATAAAATAAAATTCTCAGATAAACAAAACCCAACCATGATGGAATTTACCAACTCCAGACTACCTCTTCAAGAAGTTCTGAAGGGAGTGCTATACCAAGAAAACTAAAGACAGACAGACAAATAAGAGAATAAAATAGAATGAAGAAAATGGCCAACTTAATTATAGGGACAAATCTGAAAATATCGATAATAACATTGAATGTTAATGGTTTGAATTCTCCAATCAAGAGAAACAGACTGGCTGGATAAAAAAAAACAAAAACAAAAAAAAAAAACAAAAAAAAAAAAAAACCTCTATTTGATACCTATAAGAAATCCACCTCTTGGATAAAGACATACATAGAACAAAAGTGACAGGATGGAAAAAAGTATTCCTCAAACAGAAACCAAAAAAGTGTGGGAGTTGCAATCCTGATTTTAGACAAAGTAGGCTTTAACAGAAAAACTATAAGAAGAGACAAAGAAGGGCATTATATAGTAGTAAAAGGGCTAATTCATCAAGATATAACACTTATAAATGTCTATGTACCCAACTCAGGAGTATCAAAATACATGAAGGAAAGAGTGCTAGATCTAAAAGGAGAGAGACTGCAACACACTAATTGTTGGGGATCTCAACACCCATTATCTCCTTCAGACAGATCAACTAGACAAAAAATAAGCAAAGAGATACTGGATCTAAATGATACCATAAATCAAATGGATTTAGCATACATCAACAAAACTTTCTACCCAAAAACCACAAAATACACACTTTTCTCACTCCTGCATGGTACCTTTTCAAAGATGGACCACATGATAGGGCACAAATCAAGCCTTTACAAATTCAAAGGCCTAGAAAGAAAATCCAGCATCTTCTCTCTGACCACGATGGAATTAAATTTGATATCAATTTCAGGAAAAATCCTCGAAAATACACAAACACATGGAAACTTAACAACCTACTCCTGAACGACTTCACAAATACCAAAGAGATTAATACTGAAACGAAAAGACTCATGGAAACAAATGATCATGAGTGCATGAGTTTCCATAATTTAGGAGACACTGCAAAAGCAGTCATAAGAGGATGCTTAGAGAATGAATGCAAATTAAATTTTTAAAAAAGTTTCAGGAAAAAAAACTCTAAAACTGTTTTTCTTGAAATTAAAAAAAAATGCATTAAAAATACCTATTTGATGACTGCAGTAAGATATATAGCCCCAGCTAGGTGCTACTTTATAATATGTTCATTCTACTGACTGAGACTTATGCCTAAAGTCAGACTTGTGTTCATGGATATGTATATATCAGCTGTGCTTGCTATTCAAAATATTTAGATTAATTAATATCTTTAATGAATCAATAAAATGTGAGGGGAAAGGCATATACAGCAACCATAGATACCAGAGACAGTGTGGGAGGAGGGTGGGAGATGGCAGAGAGTGAGAGAGAATCAAGGATGGGAATAAAAACAAAATATACAGGAAACAAGAAGTGGAAAATTATTTGTTGATGATAACATGTATGTTGATGTTCTTGATTTAGCCAGTATACAGTGTATTCTGGATAAAAAAATCTCATTTTGTATGCTGTAATGATATACAGTGAATGAATGGAAATAAATAAATTTAAATAAAAGAAAAAGAAGCAGTCATAAGAGGGAAGTTAATAGCAATTAGTGCAGATAAGAAAAAGATGAAAAGATGGCAAATGAACAACCTAACATCATGTCTCAGAGAATTGGAAAAATAACAACAAAAATAATCCCAAAAATGCCAGGAGAAAGAAATAATAAAGATTCTAGCAGAAATAAGTGAAATATACAGAAAATAAAATGTGAAGCTGGTTCTTTGAAAAGATAAAAAAAAGATTAACACACCATTAGCTAGACTAATCAAGAAGAAGAGAAACTGGCACCCTTTGTCAAAAATCGCTGGCTATATGTTTGGGAGTTTATTTCTGGGGTCTCTATTCTGTTCCATCAGTCCACCTGTGTGTTTCTGTGCCAATACAATGCTGTCATGATTGTCACAGCTTTATAGTATATTTTGGGGTCAGGTAGTAAGATGCCACCCACTCCACTCTTCTTGCACAGGATTGGTTTGGCAATATGAGATCCTTTATGATTCCAGACAAATTCTATGATTATCTTTTCTACATCTGTGAAGAATGTCTCTGGTACTTTGATTGGGATTGCACTAAATATGTAGATTAATTTGGGTAGAATTGCCATTTTGATTATATTCATCCTTCCAATCCAGGAACATGGGATGTCCTTCCACTTTTTTGTGTCATTTTCTATTTCTTTTTTTAGTTTCTCAAAGTTTTACTTATGGAGGTCTTTAACTTCTTTGGTTAGATTTATTTTTTCGGTGTCTTATACTTTTTGTGGCTATGATAAATGGAATTACTTTCTTCAGTTCTATCTCAGTCTGTCTGCTGTTCATATATAGAAATGCTATAGATTTCTGTATGTTGATTGTGTGTCCTGGAACTTTACTGTATTCATTTATTACTTCGTTTAATTTTTTTGTAGATACCATTGTGTCTTCTATGTATACAATCATGTCATGTGCAAATAGAGATAGTTTCACCTCTTCTCTTCCTATATGAATTCCTTTTATTTTATTCTCCTTTCTGATTGAATTGGTGAGGACTTCCAGTACTACATTGAAAAGGAGTGGAAAAAGTGGGCATCCTTGTCTTGTACCATTTTTTAGAAGAAAAGCTTTCAGCTTTTTGACAAAGAGTACCAGCAAATCTGGGGAGAAAAGGAAAAGCTTGTTAGCAAATGGTGCTGGAAAAACTGGATATCCAGTTTGATGAATCTAAACCCCTACCTCTCACCATTGACAAAAGTTAACTCCAAGTGGATCAAAGATCTAAACCTAAGACAAACTATAAAACTCCTGGTGGAAAACACTTGGGAAACTCAGGGAGACACTGAGGTAGGCAAAAACTTCTTATATTAGACCTCCAAAGCACAGTCAATAATCCCAAAAATAAACAAGTGGGATTACATCAGATTAAGATGTAATTTTGTATGGCAAAAGACACAGTAATTAGTGTGAATCAACAGCCCTCAGAATGGGAAAATATTTTTGTAAACTGTACATCAGATAAGGGACTGACAACCAGAATACACAAGGAACTCAAGCAGCTGTCCCAAAAAAAGATGATCAACCCTATTAAAAGATGGGAGAATGAGCTGAAAAAAAACACTCACTAAGGAAGACATATGAATAGCAAAAAGACATATGAAAAAATGCTCAACATCCCTCATTGTAAGGGATACCACAATGAGATACCACCTAACCCCAGTCAGAATGAATAACATTAAAAAAAAAAAATGATGAGTGCTGGCAGGGGTGTGATGAAAGGCAAACTCTCTTACATGAATGTAATTTGGTCTAGCCATTGTGGAAGACAATTTGGAGATTCCTCAAAAAATCTACAAATCCCACTCCTCAATATCTACACAAAGGACAGAAGAATTCTTAATCAGAAAAGTGCTTGCACATCAATGTTTATCGCGGCATTATTCACAATCACTAAGACAAGGAACCAACCCAAATGCCCATGAACAGGTGACTGGATTGAAAAACCGTGGCACATATACTCTATGGAATACTACTCAGACATTAAAAAAAAAAAAAAAAAAAGACTCTGGCTTTTGACAGAAAGTAGATAATATGGAAGATTTATTGCTGAGTGAAGCAAGCCAGGCTATAAAGGAGAGACACTGTATGTCTCCACTTAATATGTACTGACTGTCCATACTCAATGGCTGAAATGGAATGAATAGATGACATAGAAATATAAAAAATGGTTATAGATACAAGATATAGTGTGATAAGGGGGTGGGAGAAGGAGGAGAGTCTGAAGAAAGACATTAAGAAGAATACACAGGGAACTCAAACAGTTTACCCCACCCAAAAATAAAATAAAATAAAAAACTTAAATCCCTCATCATAAGGGAGATGGAGATCAAGGAGATCAAGATCACAATGAGATACCACCACCTAACCCCAGAATGGTGAAGATTATAAAAACAAAAAATGATAGATGCTGGCAGGGATGTGGTGGAAGGGGAACTCTCCTACACTGCTGGTGGGAATGTAAATTGCCTAGTCATTTTAGAGAATGATACGGAGGTTCCTCAAAGACCTACAAATAGAACTGCTATATGTTCCAACAATTCCACTGCTGGGTATCTGCCCAAAGGATAGAGGAATGCTAAGTTGGAAAAATGCTTGTGCATCTATGTTTACTGTGGCATTATTCACAATGGCTAAGATGGAACCAACCCAAATGTCCACAAACAGATGAATGGATAGAAAAAGTGTGGCACATATATTATATAGAATACTACTCAGCCATTAAAAAAAAAAAAAAAAAAAAGACCCTGGCATTTGATATAAAGTGAAAGAATATGGAAGATTTACTGCTGAGTGAAGCAAGCCAAGCTATGAAAGGGAGACATTGTATGTCTTCACTTAATACATACCAACTGCACTCTATTGCAGAAACTGAAAGATGAGAGGACATCAATTATAAGCTAAGTGATATGTAGTGATTAAATGTATAAAATAAATTAAAAAATAAGAAAAAAGAAGAAAGTGTTAAAAGATCATACAGAAAACAGAATCTCAGACGTAGAAGAGAAAATTGCTGGCCTAGAAAATCCACCTCGAAGACTGAGAAAATTGCCCAAAAAAATTAGATATCATAAAGCATCCAAACATCCGAATAATTGGTATCCCAGAAGGTGAAGAGACTCATAAGGACATTGATAATATATTCCATGAAATCCTGCAAGAAAACTTTCCAAACCTAGAGAGGCATTCAAAAATCCAATCCCAAGAAATACAAAGGATCCCAAACAGAATCAACCCAAGAAGATCTTCTCCAAGACATATTATAGCCAGACTGACCAAAACCACAAACAAAGACAAGATACTAAGATTGGCAGGAGAAAAACAGCAAGTTACCTACAAAGGATATCCCATCAGGCTAACAGCAGACCTCTCATTGGAAACAATGCAAGCAAAGAAAGAATGGGAAAATATATTCAAAGTGTTAAGGGAAAAGCAATTTCAAACGAGACAACTGTGTCCAGCAAGATTATCCTTCATATAGGAAGAAAAGACAAGAACATTCTCAGATAAACAAAACCTGAAAGAATTTACCAGCACCAGACCTGATCTCCAAGAAGTTCTTAAGGGAGTGCTACGTCAGGAAAATAAAATGCAGAGACACAGAAATAAGAGTTCAAAAACTAAGAAAATGGCCAACTTAATCATAAGGACAAGTCTGGAGTTGAATATTATATCCCAGAATTCAATTGGGAAGATAAAACCACAAGAAGATTAAGTACATGAGACTGAACTGGTGAAATACATTTTATGACTTTTGACTAAAATATTGTTGATTTTCTTCTAGGCTTTTTTGTCCAGTTTTAAAGATTTTTGTCCTGTCTTGAGCTGTCGATAGGTTGATGCACCTACTATTTGAACAGAAACCTAACCTGTGTCCTGGGCTTAAGTTTTAAGCAAAGTTCCTCAGTATTTCTTTGATTTATTAAAGTTAAAACTGCTTTTCTTGAAACTACCAGGTGAACTTTCTATTGCAAGTAGTTAGATTATTTAAGAAATTGTGTGATCAATAAAATGTAGTGGGGGGGAAGGAATGGAAGACAACTGTAGACACCAGAGACAGTGTGAGAAGAGGGTGGAAAAGGGCAGAGGGTCAGAAATAGGGATAATATTTATATATGTGTGTGTATGTGTGTGTATGTATATATAAAACTAGAAATGGAAAATTATTGATGATAACATGCATCATTAAGTCACTATGCAGTATATCTGGATGGGAAAACACATTCTGTATGCTGTGACAATGCTTAGGGAATGAATGTAAATAAATTAATTAAAAAAATGTTTCAGGAAAAAATCTAAAACTATTTTTCTTGAAATTAAAAAAATGCATTAAAAATACCTATTTGATGATTGCAGTAAGCTAGATAGCCCCAGCTAGGTGCTACTTTATAGTATGTGCATTCTACTCACTGAGGTTTATGCCTAAAGTCAGACTTGTGTTCATGGATATGTATATATCAGCTGCGTTGGCTATTGAAAATATTTAGATTAATTAAGATCTTTAGTGAATCAATAAAATGTAGGGGGGGAAGGCATAGAAAACAACCATGGGATACCAGAGAGAGTGTGGGAGGAGTGTGGGAGATGCAGAAGGTGAGAGACAAGGAATCAAGGATGGGAGGAAAATCAAAATATACAGGAAACAAGAAATGGAAGATTATTTGTTAATGATAACACATATGTTGATGTGCTTAATTGAGTCAATAGACAGTGTATTCTGGATAGAAAATCTCATTTTGCATGCTGTAATGATGTACAGTGAATGAATGTAAATAAATAAATTTAAATAATAAAATCATTAATTCATTAATTTTTTTTTTAAAGCTAAGGGCGGGGTCAGTTGGTGGCTTGGTGGTTGGGTTGGCTGGATCCCACATGGCTGATTGTGTGGTTCAAGGCCCAGATGCATAAGCATATGTGACCAACATCCCAAGAGGAGAGTAAAGAGGGGACTGTGTAGAATGGCTATTCTCCCTGAGGAGTGCTTTCTCACATTCTGTCTCTCTTTCTCTCTCTTTGTCTTTCTCCCACAAGTGCATGAACCCTATAGCAGGTTAAAAAAAAAAAAAAAAAAAAAAAAAAAAAAAAAAAACAAGGGAAAATGAAAAAGACAAGTTTAGTTCTTTTACTCGATTATTACTTATTTTTAGCTATCTAAAAACAAAGTACAATAATAGAACATCATATCATTGTTTACAAAGTTGTGTAAGACAATCAACTCAAAGAATTTTGTTTTGTCAGAGGGCACATGTGCTTACCAGAGAGGGACAGAGAGAGAGTAAAAGAGAAAGGGAGAAAGTAACCCCCAACAGGGCATGATAATGCCACAATCCCTTCTCCTCCATTTCTTTCTCCCATCAGAATCTTGAGCATGTACCCACATGTGCCTGGCATGTTTTATTTTCAAGACATAGGTGGTGGATTTTGAACTGTGGTTGGCTATGTGGCATCCGACTTCCTTAACCACCAGGCTATGGTGCCAGTTCTCAAAAAAGGTTTAAATGTGTAATAGGAAAGCTAAATATGAATGCTTATAAGTCCATCATTACAAGTGCTGCAAAATACTTTCTATAGTCTTTAACAGCTTACTAAGCATATTCACACTCATCATATCATTTGATTCTCACAACAACCCTTTGAGAGACGCAGTTGTACTTCCCTATTTGGCATAAAGAAACTGAGACTAAAAGTGTGCAAAGATAAATATAAATGAATGTCATTGTGGCATTATTTTAAACAGAGAAAAACTGAAACTGCCTAAATAGCTATCAATAGTAAAGTAGCTAAATAAATTTTGTTCTTCCATAAGAGAGGCAGCAGTTAAAATAATGTGATTAAGTTCCTGTTCTGGGTAATAAGAATACTCTGCCCTGGCTCCCACTGAATAGGATTGCCAGATATATCAAATAAAAATACATATGTCCAGTTAAATTTGCCTTTTAAATATGCAGTGAATAATTCTTTAGTGTAAATATGTCTGGTGAAATATTTAAAATAAACTTATACTAAGAAATTATACAGGGTGTCTTTTACTTTATCTGGCAACCCTGTAGTGACTGCAACTAAAAACCTAAATGATGCATGGAGAAGTTATCAGAATACTGAAAAGTAAATGGTAGCAGCAGATTGAAGAAGAACTCAAACTAAGAATAATCTGATGGCAAATTTCCTGGGCAGTTTTTGTTTTGTTCTTTTCTTTCCTTATAGCCACGCCTGGAAGGAAACCATCCCAAACCCCAGAGCTGTGGGTCCAGCACAGAGAGCAAGAGCTCTAAAAAAATCCTCTCTGTTTCTAGTCTGAGAAGGGGCACAAGGATCCCTGTACAGGACAGCCAGAATGAGAACAATGTCCTAGTGTCTAGGTTTTCTTCCTTATTCTTTCTCTCCTTATTCCTTCTCTCCCTCTCTCCTTTCCTTTATTCCTTCCTTCTTTTCCTCTTTCTTATTCAAGACCCCAAGCAAGCTACAGTACCAAAGTTGAAAAGTAGCTGGATGGTGGCTAGATGATGATAGCAACATTGGCCAGATGGGCACATAGAACCCTGAAGAGGGAACTCCTTCTCTCTGGCAAAAGAACTATAATCTGGAAAGTATAGAGGAAAACCTTATGTGTGTGTGCACGTACACGTGCATCCATCGCTTAGATGTGGAGACAGACCCAGCTGCAGGAAGTATATTGCCAGGTAAGGAGACCAAATTCTCTGCTTTCTAAACAAGGAATCAGGCAGTCCTGGATGGCAGAAAATGTTGGGGAGACTGTAGAGAGCAAGCAACTCCAATAAAGAACCCTATATAGCTGTAATGAGATTCTGGGTTCAGCCTTAGGGTGTACATCCATGGAAATGATCTTAAAGTATGTATACTAAAGTCTGGGAACTGAACGAGAGGATAGACACCACCCAGGTCCCAGATTGCCCTTTGGATGGTGCACACACAGGATGAATTAAAATAGCACTGCCAAAGATTGAAAATTTAACTGAATTAGAACTACAAGCCACAGAAAGTAGGTAGGAATTTGTAGCCTAAACATAATGAGTTGAATACTTAATGTAGTAGCCAGCTTCCAGATAGCCCCCAATGACTGCACAGCCTGTTATTTTCACTCTTCCCTCCGACAATATACCAAGATCGATCTGCATGGCTAACAGAATATGGCAGAAATGACGGCTTGTCTCTTTGAAGATAAAGACTAAGGCTTTTACTGTTTACTCACCCAATCATACTATCTGGGGGAACCATGTCACGAACAATCCTATGGAAGGCCCACATGACAAGGAAATGAAGTATCCCATCAACATCCATATGCATAAGCTTAGATACGGGCCCTCAAGATCCAGTCAAACCTCAGATGACTGCAGCCCACGCTGACACTTTGACTGCAGACTCACAAGATGACAGAACAACCTAGCTAAGTCACTGTTAGATTTTTGAACACCAGAAATTGTGAGATAATATTTGTTGCATTAAGCTACTGGTTTGGCAGGATTTGTTATACAGTAAGGATAACGAATTTGCTTTCCGAAACAAGCAAGCAAAAAGTAACATTCTCTATATGATTCAAACAAGATACAGCGTTGTTTTTAAAAAGAATTTATTTGACTTTATTTATCATTATTATTTTTTTTAATTTGACCAGGGAGAGAGGGGAGAAAGTGAGAAGGCAAACCACCAGGTCTGGGACTCAAATCAGAGTTGGCTGTGAGGGAGTCCAGCCCCTCAACCACTGTGCCTCCTGCCAGCCCCAATACAGACTCTTAAAACAATGAAAATGTCAATGATGCATCCAAATTACTTGACTAAAGAATTGAGAAAAATCCCAATAATTCAGAAGGAAAATGTCAATCAACAATGAGAAATAAACAACCCGGAACTAGTCATTTCGGGGAAAAAGAGAAATGAAGATTTTCTACTGATAATTCAGCCTTCAGCCCACAGTCTCTTGTGGTGGGGGGCCCTTCTATCCTTTTCTCTGCCTCTCTCTGTTTTCTCATTTTTTTGTAATTTTTCCTTTTAAAAAAATTTTAAGGTAATATTCTCTTGGCTTTCAGATCCTCCTTTATATTGCTAATAATCCACTTTTCCCCTCCCCTCTCCCCTCTAGGAGAGGAAAGGGGCAGGCCTTCAGAAGAAGACTCCTCCATTGCTGCCGAGAACTAGTCTTTTGCATGGCACATGAGCGCACTGCATGGGTTTTTGTGAGGTTTTTTTTCCTTCTTTAAAAAAAGCCTTTTTTTCTCTCTCTTTGTTTTCTTATTCTTTTTCTTTTACCTCATCACTTATCTCCTCAACCTCTATTCACTGAGTGTCTAGACTGATCTAAGGGAACCATGGTCAAACATTCAAATACTATTATGGTTAACATACTCCTCAATACCCACTGAATCTGCTGCACAAAGGGATAAAAATGGAATGGCAAAGAGATCACAGATCACCTCTTTCTGCATGCTCCTGAACACTCAGATTGAACTTCAAGAATAAGGAAGAAATGCACCATCCATCAAATAAGTAGAAATCACCACAGGACCACAAGAAATGTGGGGGGGGGGGGGGGGACCTTTCCTCTAAGAGAAAAGAATAACTCCTCTTCATCCACAGACAGTTCAATGGAAATCATGGAAATATCTGATAAAGAATTTAGAATATTCATAGTGACAAAGTTAAGAGAGATGCAAGAGAAGAGAGACAATGAACTCCAGAAGATGCAGAAAAAGAGAGTCAAGGAGTTCCAGGAGGTGGAGAAGTTTTTGCATGATCTGAAAGAGGAAATACACACCATAAAAAAGAATCAAACAGAACTATTAGAGATGAAAGCTGTAATACAGGAAATCAAAACCTCCCTTAAAAGTATTAAAAGTAGACCAGATCATACAGAAAATTGAATCTCAAATGTAGAAAACAGAACTGCTGGCCTAAAACAATCCACCACAAAGACTGAGAAAATAGTCCAAAAAAATGAAAATAATATGCGAGAAATACTAAATACCATCAAATGTCCAAACATCCAGATAAATGGTATCCCAGAAGGTAAAGGGAATAATAAGGGCATTGATAATCTACTCCATAAAATCCTTGAAGAAAACTTTTCAAACCTAGGGAGGCATTCAAAGATTCAGACCAAAATACATAGAATCCCAAATAAAATCAACCCAAAAAGATCTTTGCCAAGACTCTTTAAAGCCAGAGTGACCAAAACCACAAAGACAAGGTACTCAGACTGGCAAGAGAGAAATGACACATTACCTACAAAGGATATCCCATTAGGATAACAGCGGAAACAATGCAAGCAAAGAAAGAATGGGAAAATATATTCAAAGTGTTGAGTGATAAACAATTTCAACCAAGAATACTATAACCACCAAGATTATCTTTCATATGGGAAGAGAAGACAAGAACATTCTCAGATAAACAAAACCTGAAAGGATTTATCAACAACAGACCAGCTCTTCAAGAAGTTCTGAAGGAAGTGCTATCCCAGGAAAACTAAAATCAGACACACAGAAACAAGAGTTCTCAAACAGCTAAGAAAACGGCCAGCTTAATAGTAGGGACAAGTCCAGAGTTGAACGTTATCTTCCAGAATTTAAATGGAAAAATTGGACCACAACAGAAGATAAAGTACATGAGTTTGAACTGGTGAAATAGAATTGTATGACTTTTGATTAAACATTACTGACCTTCTATGCTTTGTTTTCCAGTGTTAAGGAGTTTTGTCTTCTCTCAAGTTGTGAACAGGTCCATATGCCTACTATTTGAATAGAATCCTAACCTGTTTCCTGGCTTTAAGTATTAAACAAAGTTCTCTTAACATTTTCTTTTTCTTTTTTTTTTTTTTTTGGAGAGGTTTTTTTGTTTTTGCTATAGGGTGCGTGCGCTCACCAGAAAGATAGAGAGAGACAGAGTGACAGAAATCGAGAAATCACCGCCCAGGGTGATATCAGCCTAACTCCCTATTGAAAGTATTTAAATTAATGAAGATATTTTGTGAATCAATACAAAGTGGAAAAGAATAAAGGAATGGAAAACAACTGGAGATACCAGAGTCAGGGTGGGAGGAGGAGGAGGATGGGAAATGGCAGAGGGTGAGAAACAGGGGGGGGGGGGGGATTATGTTTTGACAATAACATGTATGATTAAGCCACTTTACTGTGTATTTTGGCTGGGAAATTGCATTTGGTATGCTGTGGTGATGTTCAGTGAAAGTATGTAAAATACCAGACCCAGCAATAAATAAATAAATAAAATTATCTCATTAAAAAAAGGAAGAAAGAAAAATAAATTAAAAAACCCATATTTGGGGGGGGGGGGGGTTTGCTATAAGGCATGTGCGCTCACCAGAAAGACAGAGAGAGACAAAGAGACAGAAAGCAAGAAATTACCCCCCAGGGTGGATGGCCACACTGCAATCCCTTCTCCTCCATTCTCCTCTCGGGATCTTGGGCATGCATGCACATGCACATGGCGTGAGTTTAAGCCATCGGGTCCAGGACTCGAACCGCGGTCGGCTACATGGGAGTCCAGCAACATAACCATTACGCCAACTGCTGGTCACAAACAACCCAATTTTAAAGTGATGGCAAGGATGTTAGGTTTATACCTAAGTATTTCATTTTTTATGCAACTGTTGAAAATTATATTTTTATTTCATTTTCCAGATGCTCATTGCTAGCATATAAATATGACTGGCTTTTGTTATCCTATAGTCTTGCTAAATTCATGTATTCTAAGAATTTTTAGTAGACTTCATAAGACTTTTGGTACAGACACAATCATACTAAATAAAAGAATATAGTTGGAACCAGCATATGGCATAATGGTTACATCGCTGGACTCCCACGTAGTCAACTTTGGTTCAAGTCCCAGACCTGGTGTCTTGAAACTCACACCAGGGGCATGTGCATGCATGTCCAAGATCCCAAGAGGATAATGGAGGAGAAAGGATTGTGGTGTGGCCATCCCCCATGGGGAATGTTTTCTGTCTCTCAAGAGACAGAAAGAGATAGAGACTTTCATTATGTGCCCTATAATGAAAATCTATCTATTAAAGAAAAGAAAAAATATAGTCTACAAATGTCACATACTGTATGTGTTCATTTATATGGCAATTTGCAAAGAGTGGAGGTGGGGGAGGAGAGAGAGAATTAAACTACAAAGAGGTAGAACAAGATAATTTTTGAAGTTGTATAAATGTTCTCTATCCTGAAAATGTGCTGATTCAACATAATAATATTTATGTATATATTTGTATGTACATATATATATACACACATATATATACACACACAGAGATATATGCTGGAAGTCAGAACTGTATGCCAAAAAATTCAATGTGTGTATTTTTTTTAATTTAAAGTTATAAAAAAAAACTATTAAAAATGAGGGAAGATGGGGACTAGCAGACAGCCTAATAGTTACATCACTGGACTCGCACATAGTTGACTGCCGTTCGTGTCCCAGACCCAGTGGCTTAAAACTCATGCCAGGTGTGTGTGTGTGTGTGTATAGTAAGATCCCAAGAGGAGAATGGAGGAGAAGGGATTATGGCATGGCCATCCCCATTTGGGGGGTAATATCTCGCTTTCTCTCTCTCTGATGAGTACACATGCCCTATAGCAAAAACCTCTCTTCAAAAAAATAACAAAAAAGAGGAAAGATGTCTGTTACAATAGCTTACTATAGAGTCACAAAAAGTGTTGGTAGTATGATTTCATTATTACAGGAAAAAATTTTTTTTGGAGAGGTTTTTGCTATAGGGCGCGTGCGCTCACCAGACAGAGAGAGAGAGACAGAGAGACAGAAAGCGAGAAATCACCCCCTGGGGCAATGGCCACGCCGCAATCCCTTCTCCTCCATTCTCCTCTGGGGATCTTGGGCACACACGCACACGTACGCGGCGTGAGTTTAAGCCACAGGATCCGGGACTTGAACCGCGGTCGACTACATGGGAGTCCAGCAACATAGCCATTACGCTAACTGCTGGTCCCAGAAAAATGTTTTTGTGATTGTGTATGTGTATGTATACATATGTGTTTGTAGGTATGTATTATGTGAATTTAGAAATATCTTTAAACTTTTTTAAAAAAATTATTTTATTTAACTTTATTTATTTTAATTTGACCAGAGAGGGATGAAGTGACACACACACACACACACACACACACACACACACACACAGAGAGAGAGAGAAGGAAAGTGAGAAAGCAAGCCACCAGGTCCGGGACTTGAACCACTGTTGGCCATGTGGGAGTTGAGGGCCCTTAACTACCATGCCATCTGCAGGCCTCAAGTATAGAAAGATCTTTAAAAATTCAAAGGAGGAGCCAGCAGTTAGCATAATGACTATGTTGCTGCACTCCCATGTAGTCAGCCGCAGTCCTCATCCCAGACCCAGTGGCTTAAAACTCACACCAGGCGCATGTGTGCCCAAGATCCCGAGAGGAGAATGGAGGAGAAGGGATTGTGACGTGGCCATCCCCCCTGGGGGGGGGGGGTCATTTCTCACTTTCTGTCTCTCTGTCTCTCTCTCTGTCTGGCAAGCACACGCGCCCTATAGCAAAAACCTCTCAAAAAAAAAAATTTTTCAAAGGAAACTCTTGGTAGAAGTAGAATTCAGGAGGAGTGGAAATTTTTACTTGTACTGAATAAACTTTATTTCATTTGTTACAATAACCATGTATAAAATTTGTAACATCATTTAAATTAAGATTTATGGGATGAGAAAAATTTAGGCCCAGATACATTTCTTGTCCAAGATTATACAGTGACAGAATCCAAAGGACTCTAACATATGCCTAACATTCTTTTCAATAAATTACAGGCAACAAATTCTAAAGAAAATCAGATATGGAAGACCGGGTGTTTGGGAAGAACTTTATGGAAGAAGCAGCATTTTGAATCATCCCCTACAGGGAGGGAAAATTTTCAAATATTGAGATAACAGAATTTTTGGTGAAGAGACTATCTTGCACATAAGAGCAGGAGCAGGAAAAAGAGAAAACCTATTCAGAGTAGTGTAGATTAATTAGATTAATTACAAGGGGATTCCAAAACATTTGTGGAAAAGTGGAATTAAAATGTGAGCTTAGGGGCCAGAAGGTGGCATAGTGGCTGGGATGCTGGACTCCCACATGATTCGAGTTCCAGATCCGGTGGCTTGAAACTCATGTCAGATGTGTGTGTGTGTGTGTGTGCGTGCCCAAATATTGTGGAACTGTGGCACGGGCATCCCTCCTATGGGGCAATTTCTCACTTTCCTTCTCACTGTCTTTCTCTCTGGCAAGCGCACATGCCTTATGACAAAAATCTAAATATATAAATAAATAAAATCAATCAATCAATAAATAAAATATCAGCTTGTCCTGGTGCAAACTTTTTTTAATCTATGCATAACTTTCCATAAAATGCATTTTTCATGAACTTTTTGAAGATCCTGCATATATAGCAATATATAATGCATTAGTATAAAATGACTCAAGAATGTTACAGGACATGAGAACCTTGAGAAGACCCTACAGGGTTTAATAATTAGGAGTGTATTAATTAGCTTCAGAGGAATTTCAGTGGAAATAGAGGGAAAGGAACCAGAATGTAAGACGTTAAAGAATTAGTGAATAATGTGTTGGTAAGACATAGCAATATGTTTGCAATGAGAAAGAAAATTACAGCACAGTAATTTAAAAGGAAAATAGGATCAATGAAAGAATTTAGGGAAGGTAAGTTTTATACAACAGATAATGATCATGTTTTAGGCAAAAAGGAATGTGGACAAGTGTAAAAGGAGTGGAGAAAACAAACATCAAAAAGGCAGCATTGATTAAACAAGGGCCGGTAAGAAGGCGAAGGTAGAGCTTGAGGTATTAGCTGTGATAAACAGAAAGTACATCCTTGCCTGTGATCAAGGACTAGAAGAGAGTTTGGGAGGTAACAAAAAGAAATTGTAGGAGATAATATGGAAAATTGTATTTTCCTCATGTGGCCCCAACAATATTTACCATCCTACATGCTCTTCTTGCTATTTGATTTTTTTTTTTAGAATTATTTAGTTTTGTTTGTTTGTTTGTTTTATTTTGATCAGAGAGAGAGAGGGAAAGTGAGAAAGCAAGCCACCAGGTCTGGGATTTGAATCACAGTCAGGCATGTGGGATTCCAGCACCTCAACCACCATGCCACCTGGTCCTGCTATTTAATTTTTGACATTCCTCTTTTTGAAAGATAGGGCCTATGGCCCTCTCCTCTAGAATGGGTGAGATCATGACAACACAGTGCAGTGAATATGAAAGCTAGAATAGAGGCTAGCTGATAGAAGGAAATGCTACTTACACCTTGCTTACTAGAACATTCACACTCAAATCCTTGAACTACCACTACTAAGGAAGTCCAAAGATGGACTTCTTTGAAATGCCATCATGCTAAAATAAAGCCGGCCTGCATGGGGCAAACACATGTAGGTGCTATAGACACCAGTACTTGTCTGTGTTCCTTCTATTCCTTATGCCAGACATGTGAATAAATGAGTCTTCCAATGATACTTCCTAGTCTTCTCAGCTGAAACCCCCAGATATTGTGGAGCAGAATTAAATTATACTTACTATGACCTTCCAAATTCCTGACTCACAGATCATAAAATTATCACTGCTTTACATCACTGACTTTGAAGTGGTTTGTTATGCAGCAATAACCAGAATAGATTACCTCAGTTGGCTGGAAAACTACTCTTCTATGTTAACAGGTTATGATGTAGGTTAAGGAAAGGAGTAGTAAAAAATCAATTTCTGTCTAAGAAGTCTACAAACAGAAGGCAAAAATAAGACATGTATATAACTACCCATCTAAATATAACCATTAATAACCACCCAACAAGTTAGAAAGTTGGTAGTGCTGCCAGTGACAATTTTCTCAAAAAATGTGCTACTGAGAATAAGGAAGGTCAAGACAATACTAGGGCTTTGATGAGTAAAAGTGCTCGGAATAAGTTATTATAGTGAATGCTCTAGAAAGGCAGTGAGACATGACTAAAAAGACTTCAAGAGTAATGAGGACCCAGTTGGATTTAACAGCAGGAATTTGGAAAGTGCCATACATATCTTACTTGAATCATATCCTTTAAGTAATGTTTAACAGTTTGGAGGATAATGTTGGAAATTCAACAGTGGGAAAGATCTGAGTTTTATCTGGCATGACAATTTCTTACCCATTCCTTAATTCATTTAGCAAACATTTCTTTAAAACCTATTGTGTGCCCGGCATTATGCACATGGAATGAAAGGGTGAATATATAACTGAATATAAAAGTATATTGAAATATGAGAACGTTGAATTTTTTATTTAGTGGAAATGAGGTAAATCTACCTTTTAGTAACAAATGAGCATGAATAGCTATAGCCTTGGGGCCAGTAGATAGCATAGTGCTTAAGGTGCCAGATTCCCACATGGCCAATCATGTCTCAGGTACCAGACCTGGTGGCTTGAAAATCATGCCAGGTGCATGTGCTTGCATGCCCAAACTTCTGAGAGGAGAATGGAGATGGGTCATTCCCCCCGGCAAGTGATTTCTCACTTTCCCTCAATCTGTCTCTGTCTCTCTGGTGAGCACATGTGCCCTATGGCAAAAACCTAAAAAAAAAAAAAAAAAATTATGCCACAGATAAATTGGGGCCCCTGCACTCAGGTTCCGTAATCAGATATGGTCTGAAATGAAGTCTGAGGTAGGGTAATAGTTAAAAGGAGATCATAAATGAATAATGTCTGAAGTTTGGAAAAATTATGTTTTATAATAACTTCATCTTAGCTCTCACTTAATCTCTTCTAAGCCACTTAACACTAGCTTGAGTACACAGTGGCTAGCTGTGATTTCAAGAATAGGTAGTGATTTCCCCAAAATACATAAAAGTTTGGCTGCATTTTTTGCAAGGAAGCTCATGTTTAGCCCAGCTAAAGACCAATGTTTTATATGTTTAGGTTTTAAAAGAATCTGTGATGCTCTGAAAACTGAGGAAAACTGTCCCAACATTATCTTTCTCTTCAGTTTTTAAAAATAATCTCAGCTATTCCAGGATGCTTATCTCCAATTCTTCCTGGTATATAAGAGTGACCTTTCCTCCACACTGTCATATCAACTAATGACAAATGATTCTCTATTACCAGGGGCCTAGGAGTTGTTTGGGTGCAGGATACACCAGTCCGGAGGCATTTTTTTGGTAGTAATAATAATTGGATTTTTGACTTACACTTAGCTTTGGTGGAACAAGGCAGGTTTGACAGTTAAGTCTGATCAGATAAACATAATGTGACTATATAACTTATAAGAAACCTGGACCAGGAGTAGTCTTTGGGCTTTCTGGTAATGAGGTACCTTGTACATATAATGGAAGTGGCTTGATACCTGGAGACAAAGCCTGCCTCATTGAGTCCAGCAACAGAAGAACAAAGAAACCTGCACATTATATCTCCAGATACTTTAAATGCATATCCTTTTCCTGATATTGTTTTCCTGTATCTTTAAACTGTATCATGAGCATAAATAATTTGAATCCTGAGTCGTTTTGGCAATCAGTAATGGAACACTTAAGGTAATTGATATAATTATGCAGAAAGCATGGAGGGTAGAAAGGCACAAAGATTTCTAAGGGGAAAATTATTTATTCAGTTTTTATTGAATGTTTACTTGTTCTAAAAATTTTACTAGGCAATTGGCAGATGAAAACCCCCAAAATGACCCTTGATCATAGGATGTTCACATTATGAAGGAAAATATAGAAATGTAAACAAAAGATCACAGCCAAGTGTGATAACTTCTGAGATAAGGGTATTTAAACACAATAAGGAGACAGCAAATCTTTCTGAAGGAGTTTGTTAGGGTTTTATACTTACGTTTGGTCATTTAAAAAATAAACATGGGTTATCAAGAAGTTAAAAATAAAATTGAAAGACAAAAAAGAGATGCATTTAAATATACAGAAGTGATATTATTTATAAATTCTCATCTTTAGGAAGTTATTTAAATAAATTATAATAACACTTGTACAACTGAACACTATTTAACCAATAAAAATAATATGAATATTCTTTAAATATTAATAAAGAAAAATATTCATCTAGCATAGTATTTATCTGTACAGTCCTAGAGGAAGAGTATGTCTAAGAAATATGATTTGGTCATGATGACCTATTTCATGGACATAGTCATGGAGGCAGAAGTAATATCTGAATTGGTGGCAATTTTCTAACACAGATTGAAAGCATGAAGCAACAAATTTAAAAGGTTTATGAATACCAAACATAATAAATACAAAGAAACCCATAACTAAGTATATAAAAATAAAATTGATGAAAACAAAAGGCAAAGAAAAACCTTTAAAGAGACAAGAGTATCATCAAAGAAACAACAATTTGACTGACATATGATTTCACAACAGAGATAATAAAAGCCAGAAGATATTGGACTTACATCCTAACTTGTTGAAAGAAAGAAACAGCAAATAAAACTCTATAATCAGAAAAATTATCCTTTAATAATTCTCACTTTCTGTCTCTCTGTCTCTCTCTGCTGAGGATAATAGTCTATGTTTTCTAAAAGTAAAAAAATAAATAAAAATAAATAAAAATAACACCCTTCCAAAGAACCTGGGGGGAGACTTATGGCCTCAGACATTAACAGATCATTTTTTCCATTGACAGCAGAATTCTTCCACATCCTGTCCCTGGAATAGTATCTTTGAAATGTATATTAAGTCAGTTATAATATATTCTTTTGCTTGTCTCTTCCTAAGACACAGAACTTCCCTTCTTCTTTGAGATATATATTAAACCTGTTACAGTACATTATTTTACTAATCTCTTCCCAAGACCTTCCAATAACCAACCTAAAATTTGTGGAACCCACCTATAACCTATGAGCCATTCCCCTTCCAGATGTCCCACCATCTTTGGCCAGCCAAATGGAAAAATTCTTTCCAACCCTTTGTCCCTTGCTCTCAAAACCAAATAAAAGAAACCCCTCATCTAAGCACCACAAGAATACTATGTTTACTTTTCTCTGGGCTGGTTACACACATATTCATGTTTAGAAATAAACCATATTAATTATTTATTAAAAAATTAAAATACAATAGACTCACAAATAACCACCAAAAATAGTAAAATTCAATGAAGCTAAGACAGAGAAAGAAGCAGAATAATAATAATAAAAAATTCACTACAAAATACAGGAAAGAAAGTGAATACTGAAAGGAACAACAGAAAGTAGTAAGATGCAATAATAAAACCCTATATATATATATGTATGGCCATAATTAACACAGTATAAATATATATATATATATATATATATATATATATATATATATATATAAAAATATTTAAAAAGTGGCACCTGCACCTTTGAATACAAGCAGCTCTTTAACTCACTTTGGACTAACAGAGTATGGTAGAATGACACAACATGACTTTCATAACCAGATCATAAGAAGACTATAGGAAATGAAGTGTGACATAGCTGTAGAGTGTGAACTCTTTAAGGCTGACCCACATGGGAAGATTCCAAATTCACATCCAGAGAACTGCTTGAATCTTGTAGGAATGTGTATGCCCATGATCCAGGACTGGCTAAAGATAAAGGTAGATTGCAGTGTCAGAACCCTGTTGGGGTGTGCATTCTGTCTCTCTCTCTCTGTCTCTCGCTCTCTAATGGAAAAAATGAAAAAATTAAAAATAATAAATAATAGTTAAATTTTTTAATTAAAAGCTGGTAGCTTCTGCCTTAATCTCTTAGAACATGCACTTTGGAAGGGACCAGCAGATGGTGTAATGATTACATCACTGGACTTTTACATAGTTGACTGTGGTTCGAGTCCCGGACCCAGCAGCTTAAACGCACACCAAACGTGTGCATGTGTGGCTAAAGTCCCAAGAGAAGAATGGAGGAGAAGGGATTGTGGCATGGCCATCCCCCCTGGGGGGTGGTTTCTCACTTTCTGTTTCTCTCTCTCTCTCTGGTGAGCACATGTGCCCTATAGCAAAAAATCTCAAAAAAAAAAAAAAAAAAAACAAAAAACATGCACGTTGGGGAAAGCCAGCCATCATTAAAAATATACAGCCACTCAGGCTACCATGCTGTAAGGAAGTGTTAGGAAGCCTATGTGGAGAGTAACTGTGGAAAAATAAATGGCTGATCATCCCTCAACTACTTAAGCAATTCCAACTGAGATGCTGAGCAAGTGAGAATAAAATTTGTTTCAGACATCCAGCCAAATCAAGCCTCTAGATGATTCCAACATTAGTTATCATATGATAGCAACTGCATGAAAGACCCCCTGCCCCAAATGAAAACTAATAAGTTGAGCCAAATCAAAGCACAGAACCATAAGAGATAATATTATGTTGTTGGAAAATTCATGACATATTTTTTCTATGTCTTTCCAAGGTCATTTATTTATATAAAGAACAAAGATCAATCAATAATATATTGTCCATTTTGTTTGATAACCTTCATTATCTTTCAGTGAGTTTCATAATTACTCATTCATATTACAGGAGGACCTGTCTTTATTGGCAAAAAACTGAACAAGGTGCTGATTTACAGCCTCATATGAATTGAACATTATGCCACACAAGGAGTTTTTACGAGAATGAAACAAGTGAACATCTGATGGCACATGGTCGAACGAGTATGGTGGGTGTGGCAAAACATCCCATCCAAGCTCCAATAATTTTTGACAGATGATCAGACTTGTGTGTGGTCATGCATTGTCATGATGGAACAACTTCTTTATGATTAACGAGCGCTAGATGTTTCTGGATGATGGATTCATTTAAATTGTCCAGTTGCTGACAGTATACATTCAAAGTGATTGTATGATTGCTGGGTAGGAGCTTGAAAAAGCATGACACCTTTAAAATCCCACTACACTGAGATCATAACCTTTTTCTAATGAGTATCTGCTTTCGATGTGGTTTGAGGCAAATCATGTCAGGACCAAGACCATTTGTGCACTACAGGGTTGTAAATAATCCACTTCTCATGACCAGGTATTAGTCACTTTAGAAAAGGATTGTTTTCCTCAAGTTTAATGAGCATATCATAGATATTTATACACACTCTCAAATAAGTTCATGAGGAATCCAAATATAGAGCTTCCTTATGTATCCCAGCTACTTCAGGTGATTGTGAACACTTGAATAATGGATGTTCAATGTTTCTGCAATCTCTTGTGTCATGTAATGTGGGTTTGACTAGACCAATATCTTTATTTTGTTGTTGTCATCAACCCTGGTGGGCCTCCTTGACCCAGGAGCATTGTTGAGATCAAAATCACCAGCACAGAAATTCATGAACTATTGTTGGCACTTACATTCTTGTAGAGCATTGTCACTGTAAACTTCATACAACTTTTCACAACCTTGACTTGCATTCTTCCCTTTATGAACATATTATAAATACAGTAAAATATGGTGAAAATGCACAATTTTGTCTTCTATATTCAACTTGGAAGATGGAAGTAAAGTTCCCATAACTCAACTAAATCACTTAATTTTTTTAGAATGAAGCTAGAACCATCAGCTATCAAATGACATAGCAATAACATAGATGTAAATAACTCTACTATTTTCAAAAATGAACAAGTGCTATCTGATGCAAAAACGTATCATGACTTCCTGAAAACTCAAAAATACATAGTTTTTAAAAATCTACTATGTTTTGGAGTGGTTAGTTGTACACCAATAGATAACAAAACAGGATTAAAATATTTGAAACAAAGAAATGAAAAATAAATATACCATGTACCAACTACTATGTAATATCAGACAAAGTACACAAAGAAATAAAGAGGGGGACCAGCAGTTAGCGTAATGTATGTCGCTGGACTATGTAAACTGCGGTTCGAGTCCCAGACAAATTCATGCCGGGCACGTGTGCATGCATGCCCAAGACAGTGAGGAGAATTTAATTTCTCGAACCAGATAAATGAGTCGAACGTAGTTTCGCGTCTCGGAACAACTGATGATCCCGAGAGGGAATGGAGGAGAAGGGATTTTCCCCCCTGGGGGGTGACATGTCTCTCTCTGTCTGTCTGGCGATATAGCATAAAAAAAAAAAAAAAAAAAGAAGATTTTTAATGATCAATGATAATTTAATTCTAGAGAAAGATAAAAATTGTAAATGTAAAAGTTAGCGTAATGGATATATAGTTTTCGAAAAACTATATAAGGAGAATCTCTCCCCCCTAATCTCTCTGTCTCTCTCTGTCTGTCTGGCGAAATAGCTTCAAAAAAAAAAAAATTGTAAATATATATATATTTTAAATATATAAATCTCTTAAAAATCTTTAAATATACAAAAAGGTCTTTGAAAAGTTTATGAAAATGAATATTATAAAAAAGAAACAATGTGATGAGAGCTGAGATCTAGTGATTTCAGAAATAAGAGCAATGAAAATGTTCTGCTGAGAATCTACACTGGCAAAAAAAAAAAGGCAGGCCAGAAGACTGATTCCTCCATGAGAGCTGAGATCTAGTGATTTGAGAGATAAGATCAATGAAGATGTTCTGCTGAGAATCTACCCTGGTAGAGCCCCTGTCTCCTTCTCTCTGTCTCTCTCTGTATTCTTATGCCTTTCTGTCTCTGCCTTTTCATTTTTTTCTAAATTTTCTTTCTAAAAAAAATTTTAAGGTGAAATTTTTTACTAGGCTCTGAAATCCTCCTTCATCTTGGTCATAATCCCCTCCCCACTCCCCGTCCCATTTAGGCAAAAAAGGGCAGGCCAGAAGAAGACTGACTCCGCCATGAGAGCTGAGATCTAGTGATTTGGCACCGCACAGTTTTCACTTTTTATAATTAACAAATAAATAATTTTTGTTCGCTTTATCCATTTTTCTCTTTTTTTTCTTTCTCTCTCTCTCTATTGTCTTATTCTTTTCTTTTACCTCATCACTTTGCTGCTCGGCTTCCAACTACTGAGTGTCTAGACAAGTCTAAATGAAAAGTTGCCAAATCTGAATACTATTTGGATCCTCATATTTCTGAACTCACACTTAATCTGTGTCACAAGGGGAGAAAAATGGAACACCAAAGAGTTTACAGACCACATCCTCCTGTGCACCTCTGATTGCTCAGATTGATCTTCTAGAATTTCAGAAGAAATGGATAACCCATCAGATGACTAGAAATTACCACAGAGTCACAAGAAATATGTGAAACCAAGAAAATATCTCACCCACGAGGGAAAAGACTTACTCCTCTTCATCCACAGATAGTACAATGGAAATCATGGAAATGTCTGATAAAGAATTTAGACTATTCATAATGACAAAACTAACAGAGATAGAAGAGAAGAGAGACAACTATCATGAGAAGACAAAAGCTGATGAGTCCCAGGAGGTGAGGAATTTCTTGTGAGAGCTGAAAGAGGAAATGCACACCATAAAACAGAGTCAAATGGAACTGTTGGAGATGAAGGCTCTAATACAGGAAGTCAAAACCTCTTTGAAAGCATTAAAAGCAGACTAGGTCATTCAGAAAATTGAAACTCAGATGTAGAAGACAGGATCACTGGACTAGTAAGATCCACCACGAAGACTGAGAAAATAGCCAAAAAAAAAAAAAAAAAAAGAAGAAGAAGAATATACAAGAAATACTAGATATCATTAAACATCCAAATATCCAGATAATCGGTATTCCAAAAGGTGAAGAGACTAATAAGGGCATTGACAATTTATTTCATAAAATCCTGGAAGACAATTTCCCAAAACTAGGGAGGCATTCAAAGAGCCAGACCCAAGAAATACAAAGGACCCCAAATAAGAACAACCCAAGAAGATCTTCTCCAAGACACATTATAGCCAGATTGACCAAAACCACAGACAAAGACAAGATTCTCAGACTGGCAAGAGAGAAACATCATGTTACCGACAAAGGATATCCCATCAGGCTAACAGCAAACCTCTCATCAGAAACAATGCAAGCAAGGAAAGAATGGAAAAATATATTCAAAGTGTTGAGTGAAAAAAATTTCAACCAAGAATACTATACCCAGCAAGATTATCCTTCATATGGGAAGCGAAGACAAGAACATTCTCAGATAAACAAAACCTGAAAGAATTTACCAACACCAGGCCAGCTCTTCAAGAAGTTCTGAAGGGAGTGCTATCCCAGGAAAACTAAAGTCAGACACACCAAAATAAGAGTTCTAAAACAGCTAAGAAAATGGCCAGCTTAATAGTAGGGACAAGTACAAAGTTGGATGTTATCTTCTGAATTTAAACGGAGAGATCGGACCACAGTAGAAGATAAAGTACATGAGCTTGAACTGGTGAAATAGAATTTTATGACTTTTGACTAAAACATTACTGACCTTCTATGTTTTGTTTGCTGGTGTTAAGGAGTTTTGTCTTTTCATAAGTTGTGGACAGGTCTATGTACCTACTATTCAAACAGAATCCTAACCTGTTTCTTGGCTTTAAGTATTATGCCAAGTTCTATTAACATTTTTTTATTTTGATTTATTAAAGCTAAAACTGCCTTTCTTTTTTAAAAATATTTATTTATTTATTTATTTATTTATATAAATTCAATCACATTGTTTAGCTTACAAAGTGAACATTTCAATATGTTAACATTTCTCTCCAGTCCAGTTGATCAAAATATCTTCAACAGATAACACCACATCTTCCCATCCCATCAATGCTCTACTTCTGTAGGCCTTCCCTACAGAACTTCCCTAGGCCTCACTCCTCCACACACACCACATCTGGCATTCACACCCATCTCTTGTGTTTATATATCTTTTAGTCAATCAGTTTCAGTCACAGAGTGCAGACACTCGGTATATATTAAGTGGGGACATATAATGTCTCTCCTTCATAGCCTGGCTTGCTTCACTCAGCAATAAATCTTCCATATTCTTCCACTTTCTGTCAAAAGCCAGGGTTTTGTTTGTTTTGATGGCTGAATAGTATTCCATAGAGTATATGTGCCACAGTTTTTTTCTTGACATTAAAAAAAAAAAAGAAGAAAGAAAAAGAAAAATGGTCTTTGAAAGTCTTAGTCACACATGAGTAAAAAGGATGTTCATGGTCAACTCAGTAGATTAAAGCCTTACTCTTTGGGAAAGGGAAAAGCTATTATTTTAAAAGTCCATAAAATTTTTGTATTCTATTAAAAAGTTTTCTATCTGGTTATTTAAAAAAAAAGAAAAGAAAGAAAGAAAGAAACAAACAAACAAACAAACAATGCATGACCTTCATGGGTTTTACACCAGAATAAATTCAAATTTGAATCACGTTTTCCATGAACTTTTTGAAAGGTCCTTTGTATATAAACCAAAAGTAGTAGAACTCTAAGGAGAAATTTTAAAATATATAATCACATTGAGAGAGTCTGAAACCCTTTTTAACTAGCAGATTAAGGAGAGGGAAAAAAATCATTAACGATGTAAGATTCAAATGTAAGTAACAAATTTGGCTTATTGGACATATTTAGAACACTGCACTCTATAGCTACAGAAAAAATAAACATTCCTTTTAACTGAAAAAGACATTTGCAAAAAAATTGATTGTAAATCGGGTCACAAAAGAAATCTCAACAAATTTCAAAAGATTAAAATCATGTAAAATAAGTCCAAAACCATGACATAATTAATGTAGAAATCAACAAGAGAAAAATAATTGAAAATCAATTTATCTATGGAGATTAATAAATACACTATACATACATTACATGTCAGGGCAAAAATCATAATAGCAAATATGTGAATTAAGTAGCAATGATTATATTACATTTTAAACCTGTAATACATGCTTTAAGGAGTTTAATGCTGTAAAACCATGCTTTAAGGAGTATTAATAGCTTTAAATGTGTATAAAAATAGAAAAACTAAAATAAATTATTTAAACATTTTTTCAAGAATTAGAGGTCATAAAGTAGTCTCACTGTCTATGGATCATGGCAGCATGGGAATCAGTGACCTTTGAAGATGTCACTATAAACTGTTCTCAGAAAGAATGGACCTTACTGGACACATCTGGGAGAAAGCTGTAAAGATGAGATCCTGGAAAATATCAGTCATCTGGTGTGCATTGTGTATCAGCTCTGCAAATCAGATGTGATTTTCTGTTTGGAAAAAGGTGAAATGGTGTGGATGGTGGAAGAAAGAGGATTTCCGCAAGGCCAACATCCAGAAATCTCCTACTCAAGAAAATCCATCTAAATGGGATGACTTGGAAAAAAATCACTAAAAACTCTGCATTGAGTCAAAATTTGTTAATTCACACAGCAAAGAAATCCTTTATCAACAAACGGTATATTCTCCTTTACTATTTATATCCTCATTAACACAAGAAAAATGGAACAAGTAAATCATGAGAGCCATCTGCATTGGAAAGCATTTAGTCAACCAGTTAATCCTAGACAACATGAGAGAAAATAAACCATATGAATGTCATGTATGTGGAAAAGCCTTCAATATTGTTTGTTCCCTTAGACAACATGAAAGAACGCACACTGGAGAGAGGCCATATGAATGTTATCTATGTGGGAAAGCCTTCAGTCACTCTTCTTCCCTTAAACAACATGAGAAAATACACACTGGTGAGAAGCCATAAGAATGTCATCTGTGCAGAAAAGCCTTTATTCAGTCCTCTTCCTTTAGCCAACATAAGAGAACATACACTGGAGAGAAACCATATGCATGCCATCTATGTGGGAAAGCCTTCAGTCACTCTTCTTCCCCTAGAAAACATGGGGGAACACACAGTGGAGAGGGGTCACATGAATGTAATCTCTATGGGAAAGCTTTTATTAAATCTTCACTTAAAAATATGAGAAATGCACACGGAAGAAAGGCCAAATAAATGTTACCTATGTGGGAAGACCTTTATTCAGAACTCTCACCTTACAAATACAAATTCACACTGGAAAGAGACCACATACATGCCATCTGTGTGGGAAGACTTTATTTAGAGTGGTAACCTTAAAAAACACAAATTGAACTCAGACGGAACAGAAACCATATGTATGCCATGTGTGTGGGAAAGCCTTCAGTACATCTTCTAAATATAGATAGCATGAGAGAATGCATACTAGGAAGAAACCATATGAATGTCATCTGTATGGGAAAGGCTTTAACAATTATCCTTCCCTTAGACAACATGAGAGAATGCACACTAGAGAGAGACCATATGATTGTCATCTGTGTAGGAAAACCCTCAGCAGTTCTTCCCTTAGGCAACATGAGAAAACACACACTGGAGAGAGACCATATGAATATCATCTATGTGTGAAAGCCTTACTCATAGCTCTTACCTTACAAAACATAATCCAACTTAAACTGGAAAGAAATTATACAAATGTCTTCTGTGTGGGAAAGGCTTCCAGAGTTCTTTTTCCCTTAGATAACATAGAGGAATACACACTGAAGAGAGAACATATGAATGTCATCTGTGTAGGAAAAGCTTCAATTCTTTTTCCCTTACCTGACATGAGGGAATGATCACACACTGGAGAAAAACCATATGAATAGCATCTATGTGTGAAAGCCTTTAGCAAATCTTCTGTCCTTAGACTGCATGAACAAACTCATACTACAGAGTAATAAATATGTTCAGTAATAAATATGTTCTGACCTAAGATGGCTTGGCAATATACATGTAATCAATTTGAAAGAGTGAGCAACTCTATCTGTAAAATTTAAACACATCTGAGGATGTCCATATTGTAAACACACTCTCTGGAATCAATGTGGAAGATCATTGATCATTGATCCATTGATCATTGATCATCCTTACTCCTTCTTTGACATACAGAAATTTACATAGAAGAGGGTCTCGGGTGGGATTGTCTGGGCCCCCTGGTGCTGGAAAATTTACTTTTATAGAATATTTTGGAAAAATGCTCACTGAGAGAGGGCACAAATTATCTGTATTAGCTGTCGACCCTTCTTCTTGTACTAGTGGTGGATCACTCTTAAGTGATAAAACCTGAATGACTGAGTTATCAAGAGATAGGAATGCATACATCAGACCATCTCCTACAAGAGGGACTTTAGGAGGTGTGACAAGGACCACAAATGAAGCCATTCTATTGTGTGAAGGAGGAGGATATGACATCACTCTTATTGAAACTGTGGGTGTGGGGCAGTCGGAGTTTGCTGTTGCTGACATGGTTGACATGTTCATTTTACTGCTGCCGCCAGCAGGAGGAGATGAATTACAGGGTATCAAAAGGGGTATAATTGAGATGGCAGATCTGGTAGCTATAACTAAACATGATGGAAACTTGATTGTGCCAGCTCGAAGGATACAGGCAGAGTATGTGAGCGCACTGAAATTACTCCGCAAGCGTTCAGAAGTCTTGAGACCAAAGGTAATTCGCATTTCTGCCAGAAGTGGAGAGGGATCACTGAAATGTGGGATAAAATGAAAGAATTCCAAGACCTCATGCTGGCCAGCGGGGAGCTGGCTGCCAAAGGGAGGAAGCAGCAGAGAGTTTGGATGTGGAATCTCATTCAGGAAAGTGTTTTAGAACATTTCAGGACCCACCCCACAGTTCAGGAACAGATTCCTCTTCTGGAAAAAAAGGTTCTCAGTGGGGCCCTGTCCCCAGGACTAGCAGCAGACTTCTTGAAAGCTTTTAAAAGCAGAGACCAATAAAATTTATCCTATACAATGAAAAAAAAAAATTTACATAGAAGAGAAGTCATCAATATGAATTCTATGTGGCAAATATTCACTTAGTTGTCTGCCATAATAACATGAAATAAATTATTTCTTTTTTATTAAAAAATAATTAGAAACATAACTGAAATTTAAACCCTAAAAAAAGCAGAAAAAGTAAATAAGACAACAGAGGAAAGTAATTAAATAAACTTAAAATGTACAATAATCACTGAATAAAGCCAAAAATTTGTTTTCAGAGAAGTCCAATATAGGGCCAGCAGGTGGCATAGTGGTTAAGACACTGGACTCCAACGAGGTCAACTGCAGTTTCAGTCCCAAATCTGACAGCTTGAAACTCATGCTGGGCACACGTGCAAGTGTACACAAAATCCAGATAGGAGAATGGAGAAGAAAGTATTGCAGTGTAGCCATCCTCCCAAGGGTGATTTGTTGCTTTCTGTCTCTTTGTCTATCTCTGTCTCTCTCTTTGGCCCTCTCTGTCTCTATAGAGCCCATGTACCCTATAACAAAAATCCCTCAAAATAAATAAGTCTGATAGAATGGATTAAACCCTTGCAAGATCAGAAAGGTTGCAGGATAACATCAATTTTTAAAACGTTGTATTTTTTCAAACAAACTACAAGACACTCTGAAAAGTAAATTAAGAAAATAAATCAATTTATAATAGCATCAAAAATAATTAAATAGAAATAAACAGAGAAATGCAAAATTTGTACACTCAAAATTATAAAACATTATGGAAAAAAATTAAAGATCTAAATAAATGGGAGGATATCCCACAATCATGGATTGGAAGATTTGATATCATTAAGATGGTAATACTACCAAAACTGATGTGTAGATTAAATGCAATTTGTACCAAGATCCCAGTTTTATTTTTACATACATATTACAAAGTTGGTCCTAAAATTCATATGCAAATATAAATAACCCAGAATAACCAAACAATCTTTTTTTAAGAGTTTTTGTTTTGCTTTGTTTTGTTTTGTCTTGTCTTGTTTTGCTACAGGGTGCATGTACTCACCAGAAACACAGAAAGAGACAAAGAGATAGAAAGCAAGAAATCACCCCCCTCCCATGGAGGATGGCCACGCTGCAATTCCTTCTCCTCCATTCTCCTCTCGGGATCTTGGGCATGCGCACACATGGACCCGGCATGAGTTTAAGCCACCGGGTCTGGGACTCGAACTGCGGTCAACTACATGGGAGTCCAGTGACATAGCCATTACACCAACTGCTGGTTCTGAGCCAAACAATCTTTAAAAATATAATGACAAAGTTTGAGGACACATACTGATCAATTTCAAACTTTAAAAAATAAGGACAAAGTTGGAGGACACATACTGATCAATTTCAAACTTACCACAAAACTACAATACCTAAGACAATAACATATAAGGATAGGCATACAGATCAATGAAATAGCTCTGAGATTCCAGAAATAATTTTTTACATTTGTGGTGACTTGATTTACAAGGATAATGCCAAGAAAATTCAATACAAAATAAATATTCTTTTCAATAAATTATGCCAGAAAAACTGGATATGCACATGCAAAACAATGAAATTGGACCTCTCCCTCATACCATGTGGATCCTAGATCTAAATGTAACAGTTAAAACTATAAAACTAAAACTAAAAATAGTAAGAAGAATAAAAAGTGTTCATGGCCTTGGATTAGGCAGTGGTTTCTTAGTTACAGAGGATCTTTAGGGTAATAAAACATTCTGAAATTAGATAGTTGGTGATAGCTGCACAACTCTGTGCATATACTAAAAAGCACTGAACTGTACAATTTATAATTCTATGGCATGAGAATGTTATAGCATGTGAATTCTATCTCAATAAAGTTGTTATTAGAAAAGAAATACAGAACACTGAATGGTAGCACAGTGGTAAAATATGACTCTCTGTAAAGCTGACCCACATGAGAAGGTTCTGGGTTTACACTTGGAGATCTCTCTGAGCATGGCAGCCATGTGAGTACCCATGACCTGAGAAGTGCCCATAATCTGAGGGTGGTTAACAGAATCAAGACCTTTTTAGGGCTGCTGTATGTCTTTCTGTGTCTCTGTCTCTCTTGCTTATGGAAAAAATAAACTTTACAAAAAGTTCAGGAGGGGCCAGCAAGTGACATAGTGGTTAAAGTGCTCGACTCCCACATGGCCAACAGCTATCCAAGTCCCAGACCTGGCAGTTTAAAACTCATGCCTGGCATGTGTGCCTACATGCCCAAGACCCTAAGAGGAAAATGGAGGGGAAGGGATTTCAGCATGGCCATCCCCCCAGGGGGTGATGTCTTGCTTTCTGTCTCTCTACCAAGAGCATGTGCCCTATAGCAAAAGTCTCTAAAACAACAACAACAGCAAAAGAAAAAAACCTCAGGACAAAAATAGAAATGTGTAATCAATACAAACTATAATATACTCCATAAATATTAAAAATATGAAAAAGTAATAAGTTACAAAAAAACTTTACAGTAATAAATTTTTACATGTTGATTAAATGAGCAAACATCTAAGAGAGAATCTTCACAAGAGTGATATATGAGGGAATCTAAATTGTTCTATGGTGCTTCAAAATTTTTATATCTAAAGTTCAGCAGGTGGCATAGTGGTTGAGGCACTCCCACATGGCCAACTATGGTTCAAGTTCTAGACCTGGAAGTTTGCTTTATTGCGCTCTCTCTCGCTCTCTCTCTCTCTCTCTCTCTCTCTCTCTCCCTCTCTCTTTCTCCCTCTCTCTCTTGCTCTGGTGAGTGCATGTGCCCTATAGTAAATTTTTAAAATAATAAAATTAAATAAATAATTCTTTAAAAAATATTATATCTATAACACAAAACCTTTCCACATAAAAAGAGAAATTTTTACACACTAATTTTAAATCACTATATAAGAAGTTGGCACACACTTTGTTCAGAAAATAAGAAAATACTTCTCATCTCAATTCAGACTCCTTAAAACAAAACTTTATAAGAAATTGTGAATAAAAAAAAATCACAAGTCAATATTATTCATGAACATAAATTCACAAATGTGAAGAGAATAAATTAAACAATATATAAAATTGATAACTTCACTAGGATTTTTTTCAGAAGTACAAAACTTAGTAGTCAATGTTTCTAAAACAACATTTTAAATATCAGTAATGGGATAAGAAAAATAATAAAATAATACAGTAATCTCAGTACATGTGAATGAATAATGTATCAACTTCGACAGACATTAATAACAATATGGGCCAGCCAGTGGCATGGTGGTTAAGGAAGCTGGATCCCACCTGACCCACTGCATGGTTCAAGTCCCATACCTGGCAGCTTGAAAAACATACCAGTTGTGTGTGTGTACATGCCAAAAGTCCCAAAAGGAGAAATAAAGAAGACATTACAATGTGACCATGTCCCATGGGGGTGCTTTCTCACTTTCCTTTTCTCTTTCTGTCACTCTCTGGCCAGCATGCATGTCCTCCAGCAATTTTTTAAAAAATAATAACAACAAGCATACTTGAAGCAAATTGGGAATAAAATGGATTTTCTATGCAATAAAGTATGTCAAAAAAAGTTATAGCAAACACTTAATGGTAAAATGCCAAATGTTTTCCCTCTATGATTGGACAAAAGAGCTAAAATCCAAACCAAAGAATTAAGGAGCAATAGTAAATCCTCCCCTATCAATAATTATTTTATTTTTTATTTTTTAAATTTTGCCAGAGGGCACCTGTTCTCACCAGAGAGAAAGTGAGGAAGCACACACCCATGGGAGATGATTACACTACAATCCCTTCTTCTTCATTTCTCCTTTTGGGGTTTTGGGCACACATATATAGGCCCCTGGCATGTTTCTCAAGCCACAATCTACAACTCAAACTATAGTAAAGCAGGTGGGATCCAGCCACTTTAACAATCATGCCACTGGCTGGCCCAATAATTATTTTGATGTAAGGGAATTAAACTCCCTGATCAAATACACAGAGTAGCAAAATGGATTAAAGAAAAAAAGAAAACATACACACACACAAACACACACACACAAGTATATGTTCTCTATTAGAAACTCACTTTAGATTTAAGGACACATACAGGCTGAAAGCAAAGTAATAGAAAAAGACATTTCAAACATATGGTTTTAAAAAGAGAACAGAGGTGACTGTTCTTATGTCAGACAAAATAGACTTTAAGTCACAAATTGTCACAAGAGACAAAGAAGAACATTATATAATGATAAATGTGTCAATCCATAAGAAAGACAAAATTATAAATATATATGTGTCCAGTATCTGAAAAGAGATTAATAACCAGAATATACAAGGAATTTAAACAGCTCAATAGCAAAAAAAAAACAAATAATCCAATTTTAAAATGTGAAAATATCCTGAATAAACATTTCTTAAAAACATATATACAAGTACCCAATAAACCTATTAAAAAAAAAAGTGCTCAAAATGAGGGGTACCCAACGTGCTGGTCATTGACAGACATACTGATCCCAGTCTGTGGCCTGATTCCTAACAGGCCACAGAGCAGGAGATGAATGGTGGGCAGGCAAGTGAATCTTTATCTGTATTTATATCCACTTCCCATTGCTCACATTACCACCTAAACTCTGCCTCTTGTCAGGTAAGTGGTGGCATTACATTCTCACAGGAGCTCTCAGATGAGACTGTCTAGTTGTAGGAAAAAAAGCTGAGGGCTTTCACTGATTCTGCATTATGATGAGTTGTATAATTAATTCATTATATTTTGCAGTGTAATAATAATAGAAATAAAGTACACAATGAATGCAATTAGCTTGAATCATCCCAAAACCATCCCTCTCCCTCACCCCACATCCATGGAAAAAATGTTTTCCTTAAACTGGTCCCTGGTGCCAAAAATGTTAGGGACTGCTGCTCAAAACTACTCATTATTAGGGAAATGTAAGTGGAAACCACGAGATATTATTACACCATAGTTAAAATTACTATTATCAAATAAATAACAAACATTGGTGAGGGTGCATAGAAAGGGACACACTCTTTCACATTGTTGTTGGGAATATAGCCATTATGGAAAGTGTATATAAGTTTCCCAATAAACTAAAAATAAAACTGCCATACGCTTCAGCATTCCCACTACTAGGTATATATCCAAAGGAAAGTAAATCAGTATATTACAAAGATATCTGCACCCCAATGTTCACTGAAGAACTATTCACAATAGCTAAGACATGGAAGTAACCTAAGTGTTCATCAACTGGAGAATGGATAAAGAAAATGTGGGAGCTGGACAAGGTACAGCAAAAAAAAAAAAAAAAAAAAAAAAAAAAAAAAGCACAATGCTCTGTAAGACTGACATGACACATTTACTGGTTTGTATCTGAAGACCTTCCTGAGTATGTCAGGCACAAATGTGTCCATGATCTGGGCTGAATGAAGCTGGGGGTGGACCATAGCAACAAGATCATGTTAGGGTGCTGTATATCTGTCCCTCTCCTCTCTCTTTCTCCATCTCTAATTCATGAATTTGTTAAAACTTCATGAAAAATAGAATTGAAGGATGAGTTTATTTTTAAAAAAAGAGGAAGAAACATATACGTGTGTGTATATAAAATTCAGCCATTGAAAAGGACAATATTCTGTCATTTGATGTTAAATAGGCAAGCCTGGAAAACATTATGCTGAGTGAAACAAGCTGGACACAGAGAAATACTACATGTTCTCTCTCATATATGGAAGTTGAAAAAAAATGGCCTCATAGTTGTAGACGATATGAAGACTAACTGCTAGAGACTGGGGAAGATGGGGAAGAGGGGAGGGGAGGGAAGGATGGATGATAATTGATGGAAAAAAATTGTAGGCAGAAGGAAAATTTTACAGTATAAAATATAGTGGGAAGGGGGAACCAGCAGTTAGCGTAATGGCTATGTCGCTGGACTCCCACGTAGTCGACCGCGGTTCGCATCCCGGACCTGGTGGCTTAAAACTCACGCTGGGCGCGTGTGCGTGCGTGCCCAAGATCCCAAGAGGAGAATGGAGGAGAAGGGATTGCGGCATGACCATCCCCCCTGGGGGGTGATTTCTCGCTTTCTGTCTCTATGTCACTCTCTCTCTGTCTGGCGAGCGCACGTGCCCTATAGCGAAAAACCTCTCAAAAAAAAAAAAAAAAAAAAAAGTGTGAAGGAGATTGACTCCTCCATTGGAGCTGAGAAGTAGTGCTTTCAGGGACTAAGATCTCCACGTACTGACTATCTAGACAGTTCTAAGTGAACCACAGCCAAACATCTGTATACTATTAGGGTCAATATATTCCTCATTTCCCAAGAATCTGCTGCACAAAGGGAGAAAAATGGAATGGCAAAGAGATTACAGATTACCTCCTCCTGCACGACTCTGAACACTCAGATTGAACTTCCAGAAATTAGAAAGAATCATATAACCCACCAGATGATCAGAAATCACTGCAGAAGCACAAGCAATATGAGAAACCAATAAAATACCTCTCCTCCAAGGGAAAAGAATAACTCCTCTTCATCCACAGACAGTACAATGGAACTCATGGAAATATCTGATAAAGAATATAGAATATTCATAAGGACAAAGCTAACAGAGATACAAGAGAAGAGAGACAATGAACTCCAGAAGATGCAGGAGAAAAGAACCAATGAGTTCTAGGAGGTGAGAAAGTTCTTGCATGATCTGAAAGAGGAAATACACATCATAAAAAAGAAACAAGTGGAACTGTTAGGGAGGAAGGCTATAATACAAGAAGTCAAAACCTCCCTTGAAAGTGTTAAAAGCAGACTAGATCATACAGAAGATTGAATCTCAGATATAGTAGACAGAATCTCTGGACTAGAAAAATCCACCAAAAAGACTGAGAAAGTAGCCCAAAATAAATGAGAATAATATACGAGAAATACTAAATACCATCAAACATCCAAATATGTGGATAATTGGTATCCCAGAAGGTAAGGAGACTGATAAGGGCATTGACAATCTATTCCATGAAATCCTGGAAGAAAATTCTCCAAACCTAGAGCGGTATTCAAAGATCCAGATGCAAGAAATACAAAGGACCCCAAATAGAATCAACCCAAGAAGATCTTCTCCAAGACACATTATAGCCAGATTGACCAAATCCACAGACAAAGATAAGATACAAAGACTGGCAAGAAAGAATTGTCATGTTACCTACAAATCATATCCCATCAGGCTAATAGCAGATCTCTCATCAGAAACATGTGAGCAAGGAAAGAATGGGAAAATATATTCAAAGTGTTAAGTGAAAAACAATTTCAACCAAGAATACTATACCTAGTAAGATTATCCTTCATATGGGAAGAGAAGACAAGAATATTCTCAGATAAAGAAAATCTGAAAGAATTTACCAACAGCAGACCAGTTCTCCAAGAAGTGCTGATGGGAGTGCTAAGTCAAGAAAACTAGAGTCAGACACACAGAAATAAGAGTTCAAAAACAACTAAGAAAAGAGCCAGCTTAATGGTAGGGGCAAGTCTGGAGTTGAATGTTACCTTTCAGAATTTAAATGGAAGGATTGGACCACAAAAGAAGATAGATTAAGTACATGAGACTGAACTAGTGAAATACAATTTTATGACTTTTGATTAAAACATTACTGATCTTCTATGCTTTGTTTTACAGAGTTAAAGATTTTTGTCTTCTCTTGAGTTGTCGATGGGTCCATGTACTTACTATTTGAACAGAATCCTAACCTGTTTCCTGGCTTTAAGTCTTAAGCAAAGTTCTCTTAACATTTTTTAATTTTGATTTATTAAAGCTGAAACTGCCTTTTTTTGAAATAAAAAAATATATATTTAAAAATACCTATTTGATGACCACAGTTATATAGTGTCAGCTAGGTGCTATGTTATAGTACATTCATTCTACTCACAGAGTTTCATGCCTAAAGTCAACATGTGTTCACAGATAAGTATATATCAGCTGAACTTACTATTGAAAGTAGTTAGATTAATTACGATATTTTGTGAATCAATAAAATGTGGGGGATATAAAAAGGAATGGAAAGCAACTGCAGATACCAGAGACAGTGTAAGAGGAGGATGAAAAATGGCAGAGGGTGAGAAATAAGGGGAGGGGGAAACATATATGTATATATATCATAAAGAAATTTTTGTTTTTGTTGTTTGGGATTTTATTTAATGTGGGATATATTTCTCAATATTAACCATCTAGAAATTAAAATAGAAAATTTTAAAACAAGAATTCCAGGGATGAGACAGTGGTAACACAACTGGACCCAGGCTAGAAAGGTCCTGGGTTTATATCCAGTTTATCTTTGAAAAGATAAATAGAATTGTCAATACTTTAGATATATTAACTAAAAATAGAGACATAATACTCAACTAAATAAAATCATAAATTAAAGAGGACATATTACAATGCAACAGAAATAAAAAATGATCAGAATAGACTACTATAAACAATTATATGCCAACAAAATTGATAACATGAAAGACATAGATAAATTATTAGAAATAAACAATTACCAAGACTGAATCAGGAAGAAACAAAATATCTAACAGAACTGTAACTTGTAAGCAGATTGAATAAGTAACCCCAAACCTTCCAACAAAGAAAAGCCCAGGAACAGATAGCTTCACTGGTGAATTCTATCAAATATTCAAAGAATAAGTAATGCAAAATCTTCTCAAATACTTCCAAAAGATGTAAATATGTCCTAACTCATTTAATGAGGACAGCATTACCATGATACCAAAGCCAGACAGAGACATCACAAGAAAGGTACAATAATATCTTTGTACATATAAGTGAAAAAAAAATCTTCAATAAAATATTAGTAAGCCAAGTTCAATAGCACACTAAGAGGATCATGTATGGGATCACAACCAAGTGGGATTATTCCCAGGGATGCAAGAATGGCTCAACATAAGCAAATCAATTAGATAGAGAGAAATTATCTCAACACAATAGAAGCCACATATTATAAGGCCACAGTTGACATCATACTCAATGTTGAACAACTGAAAGTTTTTCCACTAAGATTAGGAACAAGACAAGTATACCCACTCTTGCCACTTCTACTCAACATAGTATTAGAAGTTCTAGCCAGAGCAAGTAGGCAAGAAAAAAAAATTAAAGTCATTAAAATTGTCTCTATGTGCAGATGGCATGATCCTATATATAGAAAACCCTAAAGATTGTGCACGCACACACACAAACAGCTAGAACTAACAAACTAACTTTTAGTATACAAAATCAACATGCAAAAATCAGTTATGTTTGTATTCTAATAACAAAATATCTAAAAATAATTTAATCCCATTTATAATAGTACAAAAAAGAACAAAATACTATTAAAAATTTAAATAAAGAAATGGGAGATATATACACTAAAAATGATAAATCATTAGTAAAAGAAATTAAAGAAGACTCAAGCTAATAGAAAGACATCCCACATTCAGAAATTAAAAGACTCAGTATTGTTAAGATGTGCAAACTAATTTACAGAGTCAAAGAACTTTCTTTTAGTATTCAAGTAGTATGTTTTACAGAAAGAGAAAAAAAACAATTCTACAATTCATAGGGAACCACAAAAGACACAAATAATCCTGAGAAAGAAGGACAAAGATCAAGACACTTCCTGATTTTGAAATATATTATAAAGCTATAGTAATTAAAATAGCATACTTTAGCATAAAGACTGACATACTGACCAGTGAAAGAATAGAAAGCGTGGGAATTAAACCACACATATATGGTCAATTGATCTTTGACAAGGATGCCAGGAACATACAAGTGGAAAAATTAACTTCTTCAACAAATGGTTTTGGGAAAATTGAATATGCACATGCAGAAGAATGAAATTATCTCATACCATACAACTTTATCTTATACCATATACAAAAATTAATTCAAAATGGATTAAAAATATAAATAGAAAACTGGAAGCTATAAAACTCCTAAAAGAAAACACAGGAAAAAGCTTCAGTTGTCTTAAAAAATGTTTTTGTGTATAGGACACCAAAGTCATAGACAACAAAAGAAAATCCAACAAGTGTGAATACATCAAACTAAAAAGCTTCTGAACAGTAAAAGAAATTATTAACAGAGTGAAAAGGCAACCAATGAAATGGGAGAAAATATTTGCAAACCATTTTGTGCTACTATGACAGAATACCACAGGCTGGGTCATTTATAAACAACAGAAATTTCTTTGGCTCATGATCCTAAAGGCTGAGAAGTCCAAGATCAGTGTGTCACTTATGGTGAGTGCATTCTTGCTCCATGATAATATGGTAGAAACATCACATGGGTCAGAGAAAGCCATATTTCAAATTCACAGCCTCAAGCCCTTTTATAATTGGCACTAATCTATTCAAAAGATTGGCACGTTTGTAACCTAAACACCTCCAGCTAGGCCCTTCCTCCCAACACTACAGCACTGCGGATTAAGTTTCCAACACATGCTTTTGGGAGAATACATTCAATCATATCACCATAAATATGACAAGTGGTCAATTTCCAAAATAGAAAATAAGCTGCTACATCTCAATGAAAATAGCAACAACAAAACCAAGAAATTGATTTTAAAATGGGCTAAAGACTTGATAGACATTTCTTCAAAGAAGGCATATGAATGGCCAATAGGTATATGAAAAGATACTCAATCTCACTAATCATCAGAAAAATGTGTATCAAAATCACAATAAGAGGCCTAGTCATAATGTCACAGGTATTAGGGAGCCAGTTTGTGATATTGGAGCCATATAAGAGGCCCAAATTTGGGGAACCAGCAGTTAGCGTAATGGCTATGTCGCTGGACTCCCACGTAGTCGACCACGGTTCGCGTCTCGGACCCGGTGGCTTACAACTCACGCCGGGCGCGTGTGCGTGCGTGCCCAAGATCCCGAGAGGAGAATGGAGGAGAAGGGATTGCAGCGTGACCATCCCCCCTGGGGGGTGATTTCTCACTTTCTGTCTCTATGTCTCTCTCTGTCTGTCTGGCGAGCGCACGCGCCCTATAGCGAAAAAAAAAAAAACTCTCAAAAAAAAGAAAAAAGAGGCCCGAATTTGGATCCTGGGCCAGGACCTAAACACACCAGGCATGTCTGCACATGCCTATAATCTTAGATGACTGAGAGGCTAAGGAAAGGATCACAGAATGGTGAGACTTTGTAGAGAATTACCTCTCTCTTCTTATTCTCTCTCTGTGTCAAGAAATATATAAAATAATCCTTTCAAAACACATACAAAATGAAGTATCACCTCAAATGTTAAGATGGCCATTATCAAAGGGGGAAAGAAAGACAATAGGTAAACAGGTATTGGTGAGGATAGAAAGAAATTAGAACTTTTGGACACTGTTCGTGGTAATGCAAAATCATGTAACAACCATGAAACACAGTACAGAGATTCTCAAAAAATTAAAAATAGAACTATCATATTATTCAGTAATTCCACTTCTGTGGATTTATCCAAAAGAATTGAATTAGGTTTCAAAGAAATATTATGACACCCATGTTCACTGCACTGCTATTCACATTAAGCAAGGTGTGGAAAGTACCCAAATATCTATCAGCAGATCAATGGATAAAGAAACATGGAACATACATACAATGGAATGTTATTCAGACTTTAAAATGAAGAAAACCCTATAATATGTGATATGAATGAACCTTGAAGAGAGTGAATAAGCTAATCACAGAAAGAAACATACTACTTAAAGTATCTAAAACAGTCAAATTCATAGAAACGAAGAATAGAGTGGTGGTAACCAGGAACTAGAAAGAAGAAATGTTGCCAGTCAACATGTATGAAATTTCTACTATCCAATATGAATTTCTTGCTATCTGATACACAATATTGTGTCTATAGATAGCAAGACTCTGTCGTACTCTTAAAAATCCATTAAAACGGGGTCTGCCCCGCGTGCCTTGGCCGGGGTCTGCCCCGTGTGCCGTGGCCGGGGCTCTGCTCCGCATGCCCTATCCGGAGGTCCGGCCCGACCGGGGCTCTGCCCCGCGTGCCGTGGCCGGGCTCTGCCCCGCGTGCCGTGGCCGGGGTCTGCCCCCGCGTGCCGTGGCTGGGTTCTGCCCCGCGTGCCGTGGCCGGAACTCTGCCCCACGTGCCGTGGCTGGGGCCCTGTTCCCGCGTGCCGTGGCCGGGGTATGCGCCCGCGTGCCGTGCCCGTGGTCCTGTCCCCGCGTGCCGTGGCCGGGGTCTGCCACGTGTGCCGTGGCCAGGGTCTGCCCCCTCGTGCCGTGGCCGGGGCCCTGCCCCGCGTGCCGTGGCCGGGACTCTGCCCCGCGTGCCGTGGCCGGGGCCTGCCCCCGCGTGCCGTGGCCGTGGTCCTATCCCCGCGTGCCGTGGCCGGGGCCTGCCCCGCGTGCCGTGGCCGGGGCCCTGTCCCGCATGTCGTGGCCGGGTCCCTGTCCCACGTGCTGTTGCCAGGTTCTGCCCCACGTGCCGTGGCCGGGGCTCTGCTCCGCATGCCGTATCCGGAGGTCTGGCCTGACCGGGGCTCTGCCGCGCGTGCCGTGGCCGGGCTCTGCCACGCGTGCCGTGGTCGGGCTCTGCCCCCACGTGCCTTGGCCGGGGTCTGCCCCCGCGTGCCGTGGCCGGGGTCTGCCCCGCGTGCCGTGGCCGGGACTCTGCCCCGCGTGCCGTGGCCGGGGCCTGCCCCCGCGTGCCGTGGCCGTGGTCCTGTCCCCGCGTGCCGTGGCCGAGGTCTGCCCCGCGTGCCGTGGCCGGGACTCTGCCCCGCGTGCCGTGGCCGGGACTATGCCCCGCGTGCCATGGCCGGGGTTCTGCCCCGCGTGCCGTGGCCGGGTTCTGCCCCCGCGTGCCGTGCCCGGGACTCTGCCCCCGCGTGCCGTGGCCGGGGCCTGCCCCGCGTGCCGTGGCCGGGGTCTGCCCCGCGTGCCGTGGCCGGGGCTCTGCCCCGCGTGCCGTGGCCGGGCCCTGCCCCCGCGTGCCGTGGCCGGGACTCTGCCCTGCGTGCCGTGGCCGGGGGTCTGCCCCGCGTGCCGTGGCCGGGCCCTGCCCCGCGTGCCGTGGCCGGGTTCTGCCCCGCGTGCCGTGGCCGGGGCTCTGCCCCGCGTGCCGTGGCCAGGGTCTGCCCCGCGTGCCGTGGCCGGGGCTCTGCCCCCGCGGGCCGTGGCCGGGATCTGCCCCGCGTGCCGCAACCGCTGATGGCCGTCTCTGCTTTCCTGAGCCGCGTTCCTGAAACTGTGTTCCATGGAGATTCACCTACATTTGCGGGGCTGCACAAGACCCACCCTTGGTCCAGCCCTGAGTGCAGTCTACGTTTCCTATTGTTGGGAACTTTATGATCTGATAATTGGAAAAAAAAAATCATGTTTATCACAAAAAATAATTAGAATAATAATAATAATGATTGGGGGAAACATAGGAAAGATATTGAATGTTGAAGCGGGGAGATTAATGTCTCTGTACTGACTGACATGCATGGCATTCCCTTTTGAAAAAGTAATGTAATACACTGTAAAGTTATATGTAATTCAATGTAATAAAAAAATAGATAATAAAAAAAATCCATTAAAAAAACAAATCTCCTACCAGGTGTCCTTACCAAAATAAAAATTATAATAATAATTAAAAAGAAAAATCTTGGGGCCAGCATGTGGTGTAGTGGTTAAGGCGCTGCACTCCCACATTGCCAACTGGGGTTTGAGTTCTGGATCATGCAGCTTGAGACTCACAGGGTATGTGTGCATATGTGCCCAATATCCCAGAATGGAGGAGAAGGCATTGAAGTGTGGCCATCCCTGCAAGGGGGTGATTTCTTACTTTCCCTTACTGTCGGTCTGTCTTTCTCCAGTGAGCACATGCTCCCTATGGAAAAAATAATCTTAAAAAACAAAAAAAAAAAAAAAAAAAAAAGGAAGAAAGGAAGGAAGGAAGGAAGAAAGGAAAAGGAAAATATTATTCTGTACTACACTAAAATTAGGTGTTTTTGCTTATCAAATGAATGATTAAGAGAGTGAAAAAGAGAGCTGGTTCTGTGGCACAGTGGTAATGAGAAGTTCAAGAGAAGCTGGATCCCACATGGCAACCAAGGCTGAAATCTCCACCCTGGTCAGCCTGAATTATGTGAGTGCCCAAAATCCAACAGACTATAATGGCTTGAGGAAGGAGACTGCATTGCGACAATGTGACCAGACTCTGTGGAGGGTGCTCATCTCTCTCTCTCTTTGTCTCTTTCTCCCCTTTTCTCACTTTCATGTGCACATGTATGTTCTCTATCATGATTAAAGAAAAAAGAAACAAGAGCATGAAAAATAAAGACACAGAGTAGAAAAAAGTATTGAGTTGTTGGGAAAGTCACAATGCATTTTTGCATAGAAAAACAAAAAAATACGTCATGACTTCACCAACAACCTAATATTACAAGTAATGAAGGTCTTATATCCAAAATTTATAAAGAACTCCTATAAATTCAATAAGAAAAAAGACCATCTACTTGAAAAGACATTTGAAAGAGATACTTATGCACCTGGAACAACTGGGAGTCAGTTGTCATGAATCCCAAGGCCATCTTTGGCCTCAGTTCTTCTCACTGGCTCAAACCATTAGGTATCAAGAAAGTACACATTAAATCCACAGTAAGATGTTCCTATACCTCCAGTAGAATATCTAAAATTAAGTCTATTAATATCAAAGTGTTAGCATGGATATGTAGCAACCAAAACTGATGTACACTGCTAAAAGGTTTGTGAATTGGTACAACTGTTATGAAAAAGAGCTTAGCATTATTTACAAAAGTAAACATAACATATTCTTTGACCTAGCAATTCCATTCTTAGGTATTTAGCCAAGGGTAATGCATAAATATGGTTAATACATAAATATGGTTATGGTCAAATATTGTAAATTGATAGACATTGTACAAAAGAACTGAATCCTTATTTTAAAGTGTCAAGGTCACGACAATTAAAGACCGAAGAGCTGTTCCAGATTGAAATACTAAAGAAGCTTGACAATTAAATGCAAAGTGTGATCCAGGATCACATGAATGCCTTTATTAATATAGTAGAATCATGAACCCTTCAACTTTCAACTGCAATTGCTTTATTTCAAACCTTCAAGATATTTCACTTGACCCAGCAGAAAAGCCTTCTAACTCTTCCTTCCAATTCACCTTCATACTCAGAGTGAGCTTGTACATGTAAATTTAATAATAACATTATTATTCCCACATACAAAATGTTTCCAAGTTCCATTGCCTTGTTTTATCCTAATCCCAACCCCGCTACCCAAAATTATCCAAGCTACCTACCTGACTCACAGATAATCATAGACAAATGAAGAAGCCCAGCTGAGACCAGGATAACCATAAAGCTAAACACAACCTAAACTGCCAACCCCCACAAGTGAGAGCTAAGTGATTTTGTTTAGCTAATAAATTCTGGAGTGTTTTCTAATAGGAGAATGGCTAACTACTTCAATTCCCCTGTCTCAACATCACTTCCTAAATCCCAAGTTTCTTCAATGATGGTAGTGGGTATGGAATTCAACATCATGTTCTAATTTATAAAACCATTCAGGAACAGAATTAGCATGAGGTGAATGAGGCATCTGCTTTAGGTACAAAATTTAAAGCTTGCCTAAAAACTCAGTAACCGAGATAAATAATACTTTAATACAAAATTTTAAAAACTCAAAATTAATTTAAAAACCATAATGAAGAAAAGATGTAAATTTTAAATAAGGACTAGAGCAGACAAAAATATAATTGCAATTTCTGTTTAACATCTCAAAGAAATTGATGGGTAGTCAAGAAATCATTATGTAGACTTAAGATGACAAGAGAAAGAACTAATTCCTTATTTCTTGAGTTATTTGTCATGAAACACTAGATTATAAACTGATTTTCCCCATAACATTAACATGTTCCCTTGCAAAATATAATTGACAATAATAATACATAGCCTTCCCCACATTGCCCCCACCACCTGATTTATGAACCTCCAAGTACAGCAGCAGTAAAGAAACAGGAAGGGCAGCTGTTGAGACTCACCACAGATGTAATTTGTGATGCTAGTAAAAGCCGACTTAAATTTAGACATTACTTTTAGCCTCAAAATTACGCAGACAAGACTACATTAAAGAGTCTGTTATAAGAGGCTGATAAAACATGTTCATCTTTAAGTTCTATAACCAAATGTTTTTAATAGTCTCTCATACTTTCAATAACATTCAAATAAAACCTGAAAAAGCTGTCTCTGATTATTTTTTCTAAATGGATTTGAAGGACACTATTGGGGGAAATGTATTTAGTTATTATGCAACATACTTATTCTTAATGCAGCCTCTTCTGTATTTGGGCAACTAATGAAGTTTAAATTTCACTAATGATTAGTCTGGAAACTTGCCTATGAAGTGAAAAGATTTTGACATCTATGTCCTTAACAGGAACCTTAAAACTTAAATAAGAATCACTACACATCAAATAAATTGGAGTAAATTATATGAAGATAGTATAAATAAGGAAAGAAATTTTAAATATATTGAATTTAAAAAAAAAACTTTAATTCATAAATATAGTGTTTCTTTGGGCATTGGAATAATTATAATAATATTGAAGGATTTATGACATTAACTTACTGCTGTGTCTGAGCCATCCTTCACACATTATGTAAATATGGTATATGCCTCAATATTACAGATGACTATGTTATCCACTTGAGAAATATTTTCCTCTTACCACTAAAAAGGAAAAGCAAACAATAAAATAAAATCTTATACTCTCTAGCTCTGTAAGAATAGTAGCACAGGTAGTGAGACACTACTTTGCAATACTGGGGCCACATGGGAAGCCCAGGTTCTGATCCCAGGTTGACCTAAACATGCAGGGTGTATTCATACCTGTGATCCTGACAAGCTAGGAGTCAAGGGAAGGACTGGAATCTGGCTAGACCTGTCAAAGTTGCCTTTCTCTCTGTCTCTCTCATGAAAGAAAGAAGTAAACTTTAAAAACAAATAGCCTATTGAGGCCAGTAAGTGGAATGGTGATTAAGGTGCTGAATTGCCCCCTGACTGGCTGCAGGTTCCAATCCTGAACGTGGAAGCTTGAAATCACATCCATGCACCCAAAATCCCAAAGGAGAATTCCAAAGGGGTTGCAGCATGGCCATCCCCCTGGGGGGTGATATTTCATTTTTTATCTCTCTGTCTCTCTCTGGTAAGCATATGTACCCTATGGCAAAAAAACTAAAAATTTTTTTAAAAAGTCTACCTTTGGCATAAGAAAAATATTGAGCTGATATTAATTACACTAAATTCTATACAAGGGTATTTCCAAAAGTTCGTGCAAAGTGGAAAAAAGTATGATTTTAGTGAAAAAATTAAATCCATGCATACTTTTTTCACAAAACACATTTTCCATGAGCTTTTTGAAGATTACTTATTTATACATAAAGAGATTTATTATTAAAAAATTGGTTCACATGCTCATGAAGGCTGAGAAATTCTACAATTTGCTATCTGCAAGTTGAGTCCCAGGAGAAATGGCAATATAATTCCAGTGAGTCCAAAGGCCTGAGAGCCAGGGGGCTGAGTATCATCTCCATTCTAAAGACAGAAGATCAAGATCTTAGCTCAAGTAGGAAGATGGGAAAAAAGAGAGATGAATCTCTCCTTCTTCTGCCTTTCAGTTCTTATTCAGGCCCTAAACAGTGAATAATACCCATCCACATTGGGGAGGGCAATCTGTAATACTTTACTGACTACACTTTTTTTTCTTTTCTTTTGCTTTTTTTTAAATAATTATTTTATTTAACTCTTTTTTTTTTTTTTTTTTTTTTTTTTACTTATTTTAATTTTACCAGAAAGGGACAGAGAAAGTGAGCAAGAGAGAAAGAAAGTGAGAAAGCAGGCTGCCAGGTCTGGGACTTGAACCGCAGTTGGTCATATGGGAGTCCAGCACCCTGAAACACTATACCACCTGCCAGCCCTTGAATCCACTTTTTCAACTGCTAATTTCATCTGGAACTACCTTCACAGACACACTGAGAAATAATGCTTAATCTGATCACCTGTGGCAGTCAAGTTGGCATATAAAGTTAACTGTCATAAGTATTATTAACTCCCCTTACAGAGAGATTTATGGAGGTACAGTGAATTGATAAAAGTCATATGGGAATATCTGGATTAAAACTCAAACTTTCTGGTTTCAGTTCTCTCTTTTCGTAACATAAGGCACAAGATTCCTGGGGGGGGGGGGAGGGAATGCAAAATGATCCGCATTCCTCCACAGTAGAGGTCAGCCAAGGTTCTGACCAATTTGGGTTTTGTCTTCAATGTGAAGGATGTACTGGTGACTGAGAGAGGTATCTGGTGGATTAACTGCACGGGTGGCCCTTGTGCTTCACTTCTTCTGTATCAGCACCTCTTTGCCATGTGACTGCATTTCTCAAGGTTCAGCCATGTGGCTGACTTTAGCTAATGGGTTGTTAGCAGACATGATGTAAGTAAAAACTTGAAAAAGTATGCATGCTGGGTGGACCCTGTGACCAAGTGGTTAAAGGAGTCAATCCCGACAACACGGTTCAAATCCCAGACCCAGTCACTTGAGAAATATTCTGGGCATGTGTGCATACATGCCCCAAATCCCAACAGGATAGAGAAATAGAGAAGGGATTGCAGGAAGACCACACCCTTTTGGGGGATGTTATCCCCCTCCCTCTTCCTCTATATCTCTTTCTCTCTGTTGACTACACATACTCTCAGATAAAGGAAAGATAGAAAGAAACTAATTTTTTAAAAGGAATAAAAAGTGTTCTTGCTCTTGTGCTTCTGCAATTGCCCCACGAACATGACTGAGTTGGCCTGCTGGAGCATGAAAGTCTAGTGGTCCTGCTGCCTCCATCAACAGTCTGCTGGTCACCTGACATGTGAGTGAAGATCAGCAGAACTGCGCGGACCAGCAGTCTCTGACCTACAGACTCCTAAGTTAGGTGAATGATCGTTGTTTTAAGCCACTGAGATTTGGGGCAGTTCATTTCTGTGGCAGCAGGTAACTGATAAAGACATTCTCACACTGAGAAGAAACAAATAAGAGGTTAAGGCCAGGGGAAAACTCTGGACTATCCCAGAGTTAGTGTCAGTAGGTCAGTATACAAAGGTTGTCTTGGTCAGCTCAGGCTGCTACAACAAAATATTACAGGCTGGGAGGGATTAAAACAATGGACATTTATTAATTTATTATAATTCTGGGGGCTGGAAAGTTTGAGATCAGGGAGCCAATATTGTCAGGTTCTGGTGAGGGCCCTCTTCCTGGTTTGTAGACAGCTGCCCTCCTGTTAAAGCTTCACAGGGTAGAAAGAGAACAAGCTCTCTGCTTTCTTCTTATAGGGCCACTAATCCCATCATGAAGATCCCACCTTCAAGATCATAGCTAAACCTAATCACCTCCCAAAGACCCCCCACCTCTCAGTGCCATCGCAATGAGGTTACAACATCACCATGTGAATTTGGGGGGGAGGGGAAGCATTCAGTCCATAACAGAGGCCTTCATAACACAGAATGATCCCCAACTCAATTTGGCAACAATCATAAAATATGAACCTCTAAATTTAAAACAAATCAAAACAATAAAAATTCTCTCAAAATAATCTAAAAAACTATGCCACTTTCCCCATTCGCCAACACTTCCATGAGTAACAAAGATGATGTAAGAACCAGTATCTACTTTTGTCACTAAAAACTAGCCCCTAGATTTCATTTCCTACCTAATCCTTTCAAAAAAAATTGAAAAGAAATTATCTCTTGCTCAAAATTTTATGCAATTCCTTTTTTTCCATAAGTGCATATGGAATTATCAGTAAGTTTTCAAAGGGAAGACGTGGGAGCATCCTCTGTTTTGGTGACAACTGCTACCTTTGATGACAGCCAGAAAGCACAGAGGACATGCATTTTTTTTCTTTCACAGAAATGGTAATAAGAATTACAAAGTCTGCAAAAGATATCTTGGAGAAAAGAAAACATAGTCCTCATGTTTTAATTAATGGTGATTGAAAGTCTGCCATAGCTCAGGCGTAATGTAGACAGTATGTGGGTTGGAGGGACATAAAGATCAGTGAGCTATTATTCTGGAGCACAGAAATGTACAGTCTATGGAGAAAGACAAACACTCAAACTGTCAACTAGCACAGGATTAAATGCAGCAAGTATTTTACTAGGTTATGAGCTGTGGAGGACAACATCTAACCAGATCATACACATACAGGCTGAGCATCCCTTAACTGAAATGCCTGAAACTAGGATTGTTTCAGATCTCATATCTTTTTCAAATTTGGAGATATTTGCATATGCATAATGAGACATTTTAAAGATGGGACCCTAGTCTAAACATGAAATTCATTTATTTTCCATAAACACCTTATGTACATAACCTGAAGGTAATTTTATACAGTATTTTCATATTGCAGCATTTTGACTGCAACTTGTCACATGCGGTCAGGTGTGAAATATTCAACATGTAGCAACATGTTGGTTCCCAAAATGTTTTGGATTTTGGAACATTTCAGATTTCAGATTTTTGAATTAGAGATGTACAGTCTGTATTAATCAAAAGGGAGAGGATGAGTACTATTTTATAATTTTTAATAAGAAAGTAAAATTTTGTTTCAATGACAGTCTGATTCTTCATTGCATTGTGTATCTCTTGCTCTCTATGAAAATAAGACATAGGCTCAGCTGTGGTGGCACAAGTATAGGGTACTGCTATGTGATACTGGAGCCACAAAGAAGGCCTAGATTCAGAATCAGACCAACATGAACATGCCAGACATAGCAGAACATGCCTGTAATTCTAGATGCATGGGAGGCTGGGCAGGAAGATCTTAGCATGGCAAGAACCTATTACAAATAACTTTCTTTCTCTCTCTCTTGCCTTCTCACACACAAGAAAAAGTCTAACATAAAGCATAAATATTAACTCCAAATTATCATTATTTTCATGCCTAGCTCTCTTCACAATAGAATCAAAAAAGTTGTGAATAAGAATAATTTCTTCTCAATTCTTCAGGAGAGGGAGACAATCTTTTATTTTTCCAGAGGGAGCATGTGCTCACCAGAAAAAGACACAGAAAGAGAGGAGAAAGTGCCCTACATCAGGCAATGTCACACCACAATTTCTTCTCCGCCACTTCTCTGTCCTTTAGGGACTGGGCATGCACACACACATGCGCTCTGTGTGTTTTTCAAGCTGCTGGGTCCAGTATTCAAACTACGGGCGGGCCACGAGAGACAGATACCTTAACCACCAGGTCATTCTCTCTCCTGTAGACTCTACACTCCTTGAAGGAGGGAACTATGGCTTTTATTCTGTATTTTAAATTTCCAACATTGCCTTGCCTGTGAAAAATATTAGAGAGATTAGAATTATGTACTGACAGGCCCTAGCTTATAAATTAACTATTTTAAATGTCCTCTTTAAAGTCTGTGGTTTAAAACTCAGAATGCATGTTCCCACAGAAATGCAACTATAATTGATAATAAGGTTTTTGAGTTGGACTCCCGCACCCCACACCCCTGGGAAAGAGCCATTAATATGGCTGCAGCATAGGCTTGTGTTGCACGAGTAACACCGTGACACCTAGCCACTCGATGGACTCCTGTCCATTTCTGCCAGCATTCGGATCAGATGCCTCCCTGCCACTTTTCCTTTCCCAGTTCTACCTATTGAAGAGTGCAAATGCAGGTCTTTGCTAAATCCAAGCCTCACTTAAAAAGCCCCCAAGTATTGGACAGGGAGGTGACTTGAGGCCGAATCTCATTCATTCACTCAGTAAACAATTCTTGAGTACATAATATGTGTTAATCACAATCACGGCTGAGAATAGAATAGCAAATAAAAATGACAAGGTTGGAAGACACCTTCATGGCTCCTGAGAACTAGCCATTTCAGGGGAAACAGAAATGAAGATTTTCCACTGATAATTCAGCCTCCAGCACACTAACTCACGTGGTAGGAAGACCCCTTTCAAGCCTCCTGTCTCTATATCTGTCTTTGTCTCTCTCTACCTCTGTCTTCTCATTTTTCTTGTAATTTTTCCTTTTTAAAATTTTTTAAGGCAAAGCATTTTCTGGGCTCTCTGGCCCCTCCTTTTCCTTTATCTTGTTAATAATTCCCTCTCCCCTTCCCAACCCAGGGGAGGCAAGGGAACAGGCCTTCTTGAAGACACCTTTATGGCTCCTGAGAACTAGCCATTTTGCGCAGCACTTGTGCGCCGCACGGTTTTCTAATTTTTGCTTTTTTAAAAAAGTTTTTTTATATATTAATTTTTTTAGTTTCTTTTTTTTTAGTTTTTCTCTTAGTTTTTTCTTCTCTTTTTCTCTGTTTCTTGGGGGGGGGTTGTTCCTATTGTTTCTCTATGTTTCCTTTTCTGCACGCTCCTCGACGCTCAGATTGAACTTCAAGTTTGGGAAGAAACACACCATCCATCAGATGATTAGAAATCACCACAAGGCCACAAGAAATGTGGGAAAACAGGAAAATACCTCTCCTCTAAGGGAAAAGGATAACTCCTCTTCATCCACACCCAGTTCAATGGAAATCATGGGAATGTCTGATAAAGAATTTAGAACATTCATAATGGCAAAGCTAACAGAGATGGAAGAGAAGAGAGACAATGAACTGCAGAAGAGGCAGGAGAAAGGAGCTATCAAGTTCCAGGAGGTGAGGAAATTCATGCAAGATCTAAAAGAGGAATTAAACACTTTACAAAAGAATCAGATGGAACTGTAAGAGATGAAGGCTACAATACAGAAAGTCAAAATCTCCCTTGAAAGTATTAAAAGCAGACTTGATCCTACAGAAAATAGAATCTCAGATGTAGAAGAGAAAATTGCTGACCTAGAAAAATCCACCACAAAGACTGAGAAAATGGCCCCAAGATTTGAGAATAATATACGAGAAATACTAGATACCATCAAACATCCAAACATTCGGATAATAGGCATCCCAGAAGGCAAAGACACTCATAAGGGCATTGGCAATCTATTCCATGAAATTCTGCAAGAAAACTTTCCAAACCTAGAGGCACTCAAAGATCTAGTCCCAAGAAATACAAAAGACCCCAAATAGAATCAACCCAAGAAGATCTTCTCCAAGACACATTATAGCCAGACTGACCAAAACCACAGACAAAGACAAGATACTAAGATTGGCAAGAGAGAAACAGTAAGTAACCTACAAAGGATATTCCATCAGACTAAGAGCAGACCTCTCATAGGAAACTTTGCGAGCAAGGAAAGAATGTGAAAATATATTCAAAGTGTTAAGGGAAAAGCAATTTCAACCAAGAATACTGTACCCGGCAAGATTATCCTTCAGATGGGAAGAAAAGACAAGAACATTCTCAGATAAACAAAATCTGAAAAAATTTACCAGTACCAGACCAGATTTCCAAGAAGTTCTTAAGAGAGTGCTATGTCAGGAAAATTAAATGCAGAGACACAGAAATAAGAGTTCAAAAACTAAGAAAATGGCCAACTTAATTGTAGGGACAAGTCTGGAGGTGAATATTATATCCCAGAATTCAATCCAGAAGATCGAACCACAACACAAGATAGATTAAGTACATGAGACTGAACTGGTGAAATAGCATTCTGTGACTTGACTAAAATATTGCTGCTTTTTTTCTAAGCTTTGTTGTCCAGTTTTAAGGATTTTTGTCCTGTCTTCAGCTGTCAATAGGTTCTGTACCTACTATTTGAACAGAATACTAACCTGTTTCTAGGCTTTAAGTTTCAAGGAAATTTCCTTACCAGTTCACAACTGCTTTTCTTGAAATTACCAGCTGAACTTGCTATTGAAAGTAGTTAGATCACTTTGAAATTACCAGCTGAACTTGCTATTGAAAGTAGTTAGATTACTTATAAAATTGTGTGATCAACAAAATGCGGGGGGAAAAGGAATTGAAGACAACTGTAGACAGCAAAGATAGTGTGATAAGAGGGTGGGAAAGGGCAGAGGGTCAGACATGGGGTAAAAAAAAATATATATATATGTATATATATTTATATTTATATATATATGAGACTAGAAATGGAAAATTATTGATGATAACATGCATGATTAAGCCACTATGCAGTTTATTCTAGATGGGAAACCATATTTGGTATGTCATGACAATGCTTAGGGGATGAATGTAAATTAATTAATTTTTAAAAAGTTTCAGGAGGAAAATAAAAAAACATGAAAAGTGTTTTTATTGAAAATTTTTTAAAAACGCATATTTGATGACTGCAGTAAGCTATATAGCCCCAGCTAGGTGTTACTTTATAGTATGTTCACTCTAGTCAGTGAGGTTTATGCCTAAAGTCAGACTTGTGTTCATGTATATGTATATATCAGCTACGTTTGCTATTGGAAATATTTAGACTAATTAAATTCATTAGCAAATCAATTAAATGGGGGGAAAAGGCATGGAAGGCAACCATGGATACCAGAGACAATGTGGGAGGAGGGTGGGACATGGCAGAGGGTGAGGGATAGGGAATCAAGAATGGCAAAAAAAAAAGCAAAATATACAGAAAATAAGCAATGGAAAATTATTTGTTGATTACATGTATGTTGATGTGCTTGATTGAGCCAATATACAGTGTATTCTGGATGGGAAATCTCATTTTGTATGCTGTAATGATGTGTAGTGAATGAATGTAAATAAACAAATTTAATTTTAAAGAAATGACAAGGTTCTTGCCTCATGGAGCTCACTTTCTAGGCGAAGAGGCAAATTTTTTTTTCTAAGTAAATTAAAAAAAAAAATGCAAGTTGTAGTAAGAGCTATCAAGACTAGTAAAGGGCTACAAGTGGGAACTTAAGCTTCAATGCTCCTGTGAGGAGCTGCTACTTAAAGCTGATCCCTACCAAATTATCACCCAAATGAATATCACCTATACGAGAAACAAGTGGAATCTGAAGGGTGACTCAAAAATAAGCTCCCACTCAGATCAAATCAGCAGGCCCTGATGCTTCCTACCTCTTAGTGAAGTTAGGACATGTCCCAAAACTTTTCCAGTCTCATCCAAAGAATTAACATTTTTTTCAGTCACACTATACTTTCAGCAATTAAAATGACTATTTCTATAATTTTTGCATGCTTATTTTGTGCCAAGCCCTCAGATATATGCTAAAGGTACTAATTAAAAAAGAAATGATTCCTTTACCCCCTAGAATCTCTTAATTGGCAAACAACTAATAGGATATTGCAATTGATTGTACCAGATCTGCATTTTGGCCAACTTTCTGTCTGTGTGCTTTATAGTCCTCATCTGTAAAATGAGGACACTAATAGTGCCTATTTCACACATAGACACACACACAAAAAAAAAAAAATTGTAAAACCCCTAGAACATAACAATTGCTCAATAAACATTAAAAAAAACTAGTCCTGTGTAATTGTCAAAATTCTATAGTCCATGCATATATAAAAGTAGAAAGAGTAGTGCAATGATCTCCTTATATCCCTTGCCCAGATTTTAAAGAATTTAATAACTAGTATGGTTACACTAGTGTCTACAGACTAAATATTGGTCCAAAGTTCAGATTAAAGGATAAGGAGTGGAAGGTAAGGGGGAGTAAAGTTGTGCTCATCAAACATGCCATGTGCTTCCTCCCCTTCATTTCCAGCCTTCCTAACAGTTAGGTTTGGGCCACGTGACTCATCTGGCCTGTGAACTGTCATTGGAGTTGCCCAATCTGAGAAGTGAATTCTCTTTAGATTTAGTCCCTTTGTATTTAAATATAAACTGAGCTTATTAATACTAACTTCTGAGCCAACACGGTTAAAAACCTGTGTGCCTCCACCATGCCCATCTTCCTGAGCCATGGGATAAAGGAAGGCAACTCACCTGCATGGACTTACATAAACACAAATCAGACATTACTGTGCTGAGTCGCTGAGACAGGGCTCCTCTGTTCCCAGAGCTAGCATAGTTAGCTCACCATAGACAGGAAAGGGGTGATTTGACTGGTACAGATGGAGCTGGTGTTGGTGCTCTCTGAGACAGGCAGATGTTGACAGCATTTCCTATCACGGTGTTTATGCAAGCACATCTGAGAGCTTCCACACACCACAAGAGTTCACTTACCCGCAGTTCTCCTAAAGCAAGAAATGCATCTCCCCAGGTGGGTCACTAAGGTTTCCTCCCTCATGTTTGGACGTGCAGTGTTACATTTTCTGCAGTTTTCTGGCCCTTCCAGGTTACTCTCTCAGCTTGTATAAAACAAAACCCAGGTCAGCTGAAGCCTAGCAGTTAAGGAAGTCCAATCCCACAGTTTCCTGATAAAACACACCAGGCACCTGTGTGTGCATGTCCAAAATCCCAACAGGATGGAGAAATGAAAGAGAAGGGATTGGTATTACTATACCCCACATTTTTTTTTCTGTTCTCTCTCTCTCTCTTTCTCTCTCTCTCCTCTCTGACACTTTGTGGCAAGTACAGGTGCCTTCTGACAATTTCTTCTTAAAAAGCAGCTTTTTCTCTCAGGACACATGTGATCCATATCATCCTTCTACTCTGACACACTCTGCTCCCACTCCCCTGGCCTTCTTTGTAAGCCACCTCCCCTTGACCTGCCAGTCCAGCAAGCACCCCCCCCACCACCACCACCACCACCACCACCATTGCCTCTATGTTCCTTCAGCAGGAGGCAGATGCATCCCCAGCATTCCTACTGCAGCCCTAACACTCTTGAATGGAAAGAATGCATTCTGACTCCTCCCCACAGATGTTGGGGGGGTGTTAGCCCGGTGAGGTATAGAACTCTGGTTCTCAACCCTTGCTTGGGTGACTTAGCACCTCATTTTAGAACATGAAGACATTTTGACCTATTATTTTCAGGCCTATTTTCAATCTACTTTTCAGGCCTCAGGTAAAACAGACCTGTGCTGTGAAAGATTGGAAATTGGAAGTATGTAGTCTGTATGATACTAAATTGTGATTTGGTGGGACTTACATAACAGCTTTCAACATCTCAAGACAGTGGTTCTTGATATCCTCTTAAGGAAAATTTGCCTACAAGTTTGAAGCTGGAATGTCACTGGAGTAACTTAAAAAAAATCACTATACTTGGCTTTTTAAATTTTTGGTACGTATCTTAAGAATTGGGTACAAATTGAAATGTCTGTACTGATCCTTGACACAAGCAATAAATCTCAATTACAAAACTGTTTTGAAGCACAAAAAAAAAAAAAGAGTCCCGTTTTTATATCGTTTTATGCCAAGGTGGTCCAGAATACCCTTTACTGGGTTGGCATTAGGTCAAGGAAGGAAAAAAGAGACAGGAACCGCCAGGGAAATAAGCAGCCCAGTATTTTTGTCTCTTCACTCTGTACAGTCTTTACTGAGAAAGGAACAGAGTACAAACATGAACAAAGCAAATGAGGTGCCTGTGCCTTTGTGGTCCTTTGAGGAAATGCAAGAGAAAGACAAGGAAATAGAGAAATGACCAAGAGGTATGAGGAGGGATGAACAACATAAAGAAAACAAGACCCAAGTTAAATACTAAGAATAACTTGTAGGGGGGACTGATACAACAAGAGGGTAATGGGCCCTGGCTGAGCGTATCGGCCAGGATGCTCCAGAAAAAAAAACCAGTAAGATACTGGTGTAACATAGTATTATACACACACAGGATCTTTTAAAAGTTCCTGGAAAATGCAGTGTAAGAAAAACAATGCATGGATTTGAAATTTCTTGCAAAATAAACCTGTTCTTTAATTCCATTTCTTTTCCACAAACTTTTTGAAGTTCCCTTGTGTATGTATATGTATATCCATACATATTACATACATATATAGACACGTATGTGTATATTCACATAATATGCATGCATGTGTGTATGTATGATTTTACACATAATATATAAAAATATTACATGTAAAGAGATTACTTCAAGGGGCTGACTGATGTGAGCATGGTGGTGGGTAAGCCCAAATCCACAGGACAGCCAGCAGGCTGGAATTCATGGGCAGGAACTGTTACTGTGGGCCCGAGGCAGAATTTCTTTTTCCTTGGGGCAATCTCCATTTTGTTCTTACAGCTTTTCAACTAGTTAGACGAAGCCCACTCATGTAATAAGGAAAATCTCTTCTAATGGAAGTCAAATGTCGCAAACATTAACCACATTTACAAAATACCTTCACAACAACACTGTTTATATTCATGAGTGACTACAGCCTAGCCAAGCTGACATAAAAAACAACCATCACACTGAAAAAGTATAAGGTAAACTGAAATCTAGACAACAAAGCAAAGCCAGCCATGTGAAAAGCTGGAAATGGGGCATTTCAGGCAGGGGGAAGAGTTAGTGCTGGGAACCAGCAGTTAGCGTAATGGCTATGTTGCTGGACTCCCACGTAGTCGACCACGGGTTCGCATCCCGGACCCGGTGGCTTAAAACTCACGCCGGGCGCGTGTGCGTACGTGCCCAAGATCCTGAGAGGAGAATGGAGGAGAAGGGATTGTGGCGTGGCCATCCTCCATGGGGGGTGATTTCTTGCTTTCTGTCTCTCTGTCTCTCTCTGTCTGTCTGGCGAGCACACGCGCCCTACAGCAAAAACCTCTCCAAAGAAAAAAAAAGAGTTAGTGCTAAGGCTACAAGGCTGGCTTGTGATCTGATCTCAGCACACTAAGAAGCAAATAAATGGAAGGTCCCTGTGACTAGAATGCCATGGCTGAGGAGGTAGGGAGTAATTAAGAGAAGCAGGCAGGGATTCTATCATGTAGGGCCTTGTAGTACATTATTTTTAAATGCATTTTATTTTAAGTACGGGAAGGGAAGAGACATCTGATTTTTATTTTAAAGACCACTCCAATTGTCAGTGGCAAATTGATTGTAGGTACACACAAATAGAGCAGCCAGGAGACAATTTAGAAAGCTATTGAAGTTGTTCAAGTGAAAGATTATGCCACATTTGACTGTTGTGATAGTGGTAAAGTGGGTAAAAAGATGGATTCAGATGTGCTTTGGTGGTAGCACTGGCAAGACTTGCTAAATGATTAGGCTGTGAAGGGTGGGTAGGAAGCTGCCCGTATGAATATGGATCTCAGGAAAGACATCAGGGCTAAATATGTAAATGTGGGAGTCTTCAGCATACAGATGATACATGAAACAATATAAAGTAATTAATCTAGATATGCTCACATAGGGAGTCGAAATAGAGTTGGGAGCCTAGAATCAAGCTTGTGGTCCACTCCAGATTTTTCTGGCTAAGTTTGAGGAACAGTGAACGGCTGTGGCAAGGGAAAAGCAAATAACCAAAGTAGGAAAATTAAAGTCAAGGAGGAAAGCAGAATTACTCCAGCTGTGGCAGTCATCTTCTGTGGACATCTGTTCATAAAGGTTATTTATAAACCAAGTGGGTGATGGTCTATTGGATTCTATTTTTAATATATTTTTACATCAACATGGACCTTGATCTTAAGGGACATATTTTCGTCTAAACCCAAAGACTAGAAATGTTTACACTATCAGTAACAGTTACATGGACCAACAATCCTATGGATCCGGGAATACTTCCTGCCCCAAAAAAACGAAAGGTACTGTTCTGTTCCTGAATGACCTGGCTCTAAAAATGCCCAAACATCAAAGGATTTTACTGTTACATCTTTGCAAAGGAGAGAGTTTAGGGGAAGGATAAGGTACTGGGAATGGGTGGAGAAAGAGAAAAAGAGGAAGGATTAAAGTGATGCTTCACTAAAGTTCAGTGAAATCAGAAATATGAGACAGGTGAAAAACAGTGAGTGGCTAGATAACAAGAGCCAGTCTGAAAAGGCTACTTTAAGGATCTAAGTCTGAAATCAAGTTTAACAATGAAGAAGCATATTATTTCCAGACATGGCAATTTGTATTTATTCTCTAATGTCCTCTCTTTTAAGTGAATAGTAAGTCACTGAGCATTGCTATTCTCCAAGAGAGGTTTTCCTGTTGCATTAAATCACAAGTTACATATCATTTTATCACTCAGGCCCTTTAAAAATGCTGAGTTCGGTGAGCACTGTAAGAGTCAGGGAAGAAGTCTACCTTCATTGGTTGGGTGAGAATTCAGGTCACATGAAAAGTAAAAATCAAACAAACGAAAAATATAATAGGAGGTTGGGTATTTGGTCCATCTTGGGTATGAACAAAGCTGCTCCGTATTCCATCATTCATATGCATCTGTTGACCTTAGTTTCCTCATCTATCAAAAGAGTGTTGATGTCTTCTGCTTCCAAGAAGATGGTGAACACATACTCCTCTATTCTGCTAAAAAGTTCAACTAAAAACACTCTACATTGTATATGTCAGGTCTTCAGAAAAGTCATGATGCATTTTTGCATAGAAAAACACAGAAAAAATACATCATGACTTTTCGGATGACCCAATAAAACACACAGAAGAAAAAATTGAAAGATGGAGAGAAGAAGGCAGATCAGCTAGGGACTTTCAGATCTAAAAAAACAACACACAATGATGAGTTCCCTGGGTTTTCAATTTGCCTCAGATATTCCAGAGTTGGAGCTGGCAACCTGAAAAAAACAGTGGGTACAAACAAAATAAGCTCCACCCAAAGCCTGCTCTTTTACCCAAAGAATCAGGAAAGAGACAGGCAAGCAAATCATGAAACTTTCAGACAACATTCCTCAGCCATACCGACACCACAGAAAAGCTGTAGCTATCTGCCACTGATGCCAGTTAAGGCCAAGTGGGGAGCTCAGAGTTTTATCATCCTCAAGCTGGAAAAAGGTACCCCCACATCTCACACATCACCAAGGTGGTTTCAGAGAAGGCAAAGTAGGGAACTGGCACTTTCATCTCTGCTAGGAGGTAGCGAGCCAACCCCACTGTTGTCAGTAGACACTAGAGCAGGAACCTGGATTTCTTCCCCATCTGGCGGTAATGAAGTGGCAACTCTTCCCTTTCCCTGGAAAAGCATATCAGAGAAAGTTGCCTAAACCGGATACTTAAATAAGATCCATAGTCTTATAATACCTCAGATGGCCAGACCTCTGAATACTGTTTACCATACCAAGAACCAGGAAGCTCTCAAACTGAATGGAAAAAGATAACTCATAAATGCCAATAGATGACAGAGATTCTAAAATTATCTGACAGATGTTTTAAAAGCTGTCATCTTAAAAATGTCTTTTCTTTTCCTTCAGAGAGATTCTGCCATAGAGTGCATGTGCTTGTCAGAAAAACAGAGAGAGGAAGTGAGAAATCAGCCCCAGAGAGGGTAGGGGATGGCCACAACACAATCCCTTCTCCTCCATTATCCTCTTGGGATTTTGGGCACACACTTGCACATACACGTGCCTGGCGTGAGTTTCAAATCACCAGGTCTGGGACTTGAACTGGGTTCCTAACCAGTATGCCACCTGCTGGCCCCTTAAAAATATCTTAATAAACAATTATAAACATGTTTGAAACCAATTTAAAAATTATAATCTTCTGCAAAGGAACAAAAAGTCAGCAAAGAAATGGAAATACAAAGAAAAAAAAACAAATGGATTTTTTAAATAAAAAATATATTAACCAAAATTAAAACTCAATGGATAGATTCAAAAGTAGAATGGAGGGGACAAAAGAAAGAATCAGAGAACTTGAAAATAGGACAATAGGAATTATCCAATATAAAGAAAAGAGAAAATAGCCTGAAAAAAAAAATGAACAAAGTCTCAAGGACCTGTGGGACTACCACAAAAGATCTAATGTTTCTGTCATTGAAGTCACAGAAAGTTGGGGGGGAAAAGGGTGTGACTGAAAAAGTATGAAATGTACTTTGGCTGAAAACTGCTCAAATTTGGCAAAAGACAAATACTGTACATACTGATCAAAAAAGCTAAATAAAACTCAAACAGGACACACTGAAAGAAATCCTCACAAAGGTTCGTAATAATCAAACTTGTGAAAAATAAAGACAAAGAAAAACTCCTGAAAATAGTTAAGGAAAAGTAACACCCTACCTATAAGAAAAATACAACTCAAAAGACAGTAGATTTCTCATCAAACTACAAAGACAAAGAGAGGAAATGACACAATATTTCTCAAGTGTTGAAAGAAAAATTTATAAATTTAGAATCCTATACCTGCAAAAATATCTTTTAGCAATGAAAGAAAATTCAACACATTCTCAGGTAAAGGAAAAATAAAAGGATATGTTGTACCCTAAAGTAATGCTAAAAAAAAAAAAAAAAAAAAAAAAAAAAAAAAAAAAAAAAAAAAAACACTCTAAACACAAAGGAAATTATTATAAATACAGGAATAGCAGGAAGTAAAAAGGAATATAGTAAAAAATGGCAAATACAATACATTTTTTCTTTAGTGCTTTTAAAATTATATTTGAGACCAGCAGGTGGTATGGTGGTTAAAGCCCTGGACATTCCCATATGGCCAACCGTGCTTTGAGTTCTGGACCTGGTGGCTTACTTTTCTCACTTTCCTTCTTTCCCTCTCTCTCTCTCTCTCTCTCTCTCTCTCTGTGTGTGTGTGTCTGTGTGTGTGGTCAAATTAAAATAAATAAATGAATAAACAAAATTAAATAAAAATTATTTCAAAAATAAATAAAATAAAATAATGTTTGATAGTTGAAACAAAATTATAGCATTGCCTGATGTAATTCTGAATGTATGTAGAGAAAATATTTTTTTAAATTATATCATAAATGGAGGATAAAAGAACATAAAGAAAATTGAGGTTTCTATTCTCTACTCAAATTGATCAAATGATAATATAAGTGCACTGTGATCAGTTAGATACGTACAAAGAGATGCACTCAAAATATTACAAATAATACAAGTTGAAATTTTAGAAGTTCTCAGGTAACCCACATGAAGGCAGAAAAAGAAACAAAAAAAAAATACACCAGAGAGACAAATAGAAAACAAAATAAAATTAATAAAATGGCAAGCATGCTCTAATTGATCAACAATTATATTAAATATAAAAGAAGCAGAAAGAGAGAGAGAGACATTAAATAATGATAAAAGGAACGATCTACCAAGAAGTTATAGTAAATAATTATAAATGTGTACACACCAAACAACAGAACTGGAAAATTTTTGAAGTGAAACTGATAGAATTGAAAAGAATAACAGTCAAATCCACAACTAGAGTTATAGATACTTCAACATCCACCTCTCAATAATTTATAGAACAATTACATGGAATATCAGCAATGATATATAACTCAATAGCACCAACAACTAATAGGACCAACCAACATTTACAGAACACCCCACGCAACAGCAGCAGAACATACATTATCTTCAGGTGTCCATGGAACATTTACTAATCGTATATATCCTGGGCCTGAAACAAACCTCACAAATTTAAAAGAATTGAAATTTTAGTGTATTCTCCAACCACAATAGAATCAAATTAGAAATCAATAACAGAAAGACAAAGAGAAAATTTCCAACTAATTAGAATTCAAACCACATACTTCTAAATAATACATTGATCAAAGGGGAAATTGTTTTGTTTTGTTTTGTTTTTTTGCTATAGATCGCATGCGCTCGCTAGAAAGACAGAGAGAGACAGAGAGACAAAAGCGAGAAATCACCCCCCGGGGGGGATGGCCATACCGCAATCCCTTCTCCTCCATTCTCCTCTCGGGATCTTGGGCACGCACGCCCACGCACCCAGTGTGAGTTTAAGCCACCGGGTCCGGGACGCGAACTGCGGTCGACTACATGGGAGTCCAGCAACATAGCCATTACTCTAACTGCTGGCCCCAAAAGGGGAAATTTTTAAAATATATTGAACCGGGACCAGCAGATGGCATAATGGTTACATCACTAGACTCCCATGTAGTCTATCACAGTTCGATTCCCAGACCTGGTGACCTAAAACTCACTCCAGGCATGAGTGCATGCATGCCCAAGATTCCAAGAGGAGGATGGAGGAGAAGGAATGGTGGCATGGCCATCCCCCCTGGGGGGTGGTTTCTTGCCTTCTGTCTGTCTCTCTGGCAAGTGCATGTGCCCTATAGCAAAAAATCTCTCTCAAAAATATGTATATATACACGTTATATATATTGAACTAAATGAAAGTGAAAATACAATACATCAAAATTTATGAGACACAGCTAAAGCAGCACTGAGAAGGAAATTTATAGCACTTAATGCATATATTATAAACAGGAAGGTCTCAAATTAATTTAAGCTCTCACCTCAAGAACCTAGAAAATAAAGAGCAAAATAAACTCAAAGCAAGTAGAATGAAAGAAATAATGATGGTAAAAGTAGGAATCAGTAAAATCAAAAATAGAAAAATATAAAAAATTAACTTGTTTTTTAAAAAATCAATAAGATAGAAATGACAAGTTTCTAGCAAAACTGACGAAGTAAAAGATTGATGACATAAATTACTAGCATTAGAAATGAAACAGGGGCTATTACTATGTGCTCTGCAGATACCCAGAGGATAATAAGGGACTATTACAAACGATTCTACACACAAATGTGACAACTTAGCTCAAATGAGCCATTACGGTATGTAACTTTTGGTATTGACTTTTTTTCACTCAGCATAACTCTCTGGTGAATGATGTGTACTAACAGTTTGTTTCTTTTTATTGCTGAATTGTATTCCATGGTATGGATAGAGCACAGTTTATTTAACCATTTATCTATTCAACCATTTGAAAGATATCTTGGTTGTTTCAAGTTTGAGGTAATTATGAAGAAAGCCACAATATATGTTCATCCATGAGTTTTTGTATGAACATGAGTTATTTCTCTGCTATACATGCCCCGGATTGAAATAGCTGGGGTCATATGGTGCTTTCATATTTAAATCTTGAAGGTTCTTTATGTTGTTTTAGATACCAGTCCTCTGTTGAATGTGAAGTTTGCAGATATTTTCTTTCAGTCTATAGCTAGCGTTTTCATAATCTTTACAGGGCATTTCACAGAGAAAAGGTTTCTAATTCTGATAAAGTCAAATTTATCCATTTTTCCTAATACGACTTGTGCTTTTAGTATCACATACAAGAACTCTGCCTAGCCCTACATGCTACAGATTTTCTTCCATGTTTTATTTCTTAAAAAAATTTTATGGTTCTAAGTTTTACATTTAAATCTGTTATCCATTTTGAGTTTGTTTTTTGTTTGTTTGTTTTTAGGTTTTTGCCCTAGGGCATGTGCGTTCACCAAAAAGAGACAGAAAGAAAGTGAGAAATCTCCCCCCAGGGGGATGGCCATGCTGCAATCTTTTCTCCTCCACCCTCTTCTTGGACTTTTGTGTATGCACACACAAGCACCCAGCATGATTTTCAAGCCACTGGTTCTGGGACTTGAACCATGGATGGCCATGTGGGAGTCCAGAACCTTAACTCCATTTTGAGTTCATTTTTGTGTGAGAAATGAGATTTAGCTAACAGTTTATTATTATTTAATATCATTGACTTTCAAATATTGAACCAGCCCTGAAATAAACCCCACTTGATAATGATGATCATTCTTTTAATATCTTGCTAGATTCTACTTGGTAATATTTTGTTAAAATTCCTATGTCTATATTCATGAGGAAATAATTGTGGTCTTTAGTTTTCTTTTTTAAAACTATATCTTTTTCTGATTTTGGTATCAGGCTAATATTATCTTTATAAAATGAAATTAGATGTAGTCTTACCTTTATATTTTCTGGAAGAGATTGTGCAGAATTGGAGTTAATTCTTCTTTGGGTGATTGGTAGAATTCTTGAATAAAATAACCTGGTTCTAGAAATGTCTTTCTCCAAGTTTTTAAAGTTATGAATTCAGTTTTTCTTAATGGTTATAGGGCTATTCACATTATTTTATTTGCATGAATTGTGGTAGTTTTTGTTGGAGGTTTTTTTCTCTCTGTCTCTCTTGGAAAATATAAACAAATAAATATTTTTTAAAAGATTTGGGCTGAGGCACTGGTAGTTAAGGCACTGGACTCCCATATGGCCAACTACAGTTCCAGTCCCAGACCTGGCAGCTTCAAAATCATGCTGGTCATGTGTATGTAATACCCAAAATCCTGAGAGGAGACTAGAGGAAAATGAAATTCTGTGTATCCACCACACAGGGGGTGATTTCTCACTTTCCCTCTCACTGTCTCTTTCCAGCAAGCACATACACCCTGTTAAAAAAAAAAAAAAAAAAAAAAAAAGCCTAAAAACAAGCAAAGCCAGTCATCTGGTGGCATGGTGGTTAAGGCACTATATCTCACACAGCTGACTGTGAATTGGAATCCTAGACCCAGTAGCTTGAAAAACACATGCGTATGCAGGCCCGGAGTCCCAAAAGGAAGGGAAAAATACAAGAGAAGGAACTGCAGTGTGGGGCCAAGTCCTACAAGGGTGCTTCCTCACTTTCTCTTTCTCTAGCAAATGCATGTGCCCTCTGACAAAAACTACAACAACAACAAAAATGATGCCCTATTGGTGATGCTGTCTCTGTCTATCTCTCCTTCTGTCACTCTCACTCATAGAAGACATAAATTTCAAAAACAATTTTCTAAAAATTTGAAAACTAACTTCTTCCTTCCCTCATTTTTCCCTTCCCTTACTTTTCTGTTTGTTTGTTTGTTTTGTTTTGTTTTGTTTTTTTGGGTTTTTTGTGTGTTTCTTAGAAATACCTGTTAGCAGGGCCAGCAGGTAGCATAATGGTTAGAGCACATGGCCAACTGTGGTTTGAGTCCCAGATCTGATGGCCTCTCTCTCTCTCTCTCTCTTGTGAGCACATGTGCCCTATAGCAAATTAAATAATAATAATATTGATAATAAATAAAATTAAATAATTATTTTTAAAAAACTGTTAGCATCTGTCTTGGTCTATTCAGGCTGGCATAACAAAATACCATTGATTTGGTAAGTTATAAACAACAGAGATTTATTTCTCATGGGTCTAGAGTCTAAGAAGTCCAAAATCAAAGTGTTGGTGGACAGTACCATAGATGGCACTGTCTTGCTCTCCTCACAAGGGAAAGAGATGAAGGGTTTTTTTCTGACCTCTTCTTAAAGGCACTAATCCTATTCATGAGGGCTCCTAATGAATTACCTAATCACCTCCCAAAGTGATTCACTTCCTAATACCTAATACTGTCACCTTGAGAATTAGGATGCAACATATGCAATCCTTGGGGAAGCACAGACTTTCTGAGCATAGCAGCATCCATCTGGAATACTGGTGCTCAAAAAACAATGAGATACAATGTTATTATAAGCAGTTAAGTCCTTTGTCATATGAAGCAATTTTAAGTTTTCATTTTTAGTCCTCTCTGGATTCCTCTCTGGCCATGCCTCTGTACATCCCTGAGATTCTGTCTTCCTCCTTGTGTCCTTAGTCCTTTCTTTTGCACTGAAGTCCTGAGGGCAAGAACCTTGGTCTTCTTCCTCAGAGTTAATCAAGCAATTGCTTCATGCAGCCTCTGCGTCTTCCCAGGTCCTTCTGAGTGTCCAAGCAGTAATGTCTGAAGGTATTCTTGAACCTTCGTTATTTCAGCCTCCCACCAGCATTTCATCTTCCTTTGGGGAACCGACCCTCCTGCATTTGAGTCAGGTCGTCGTGGTGTTTACCCATCATAGACAGTCACCTCCCTGACAGGAGACACAATATGGTCAATGATAATTCACCATTCTCCTGGCTGAAGTGACTGGTCCAGTGTCAGCATAAGACCCAACGCAGGCTAATCAAAGCCTTGCCCTGGAATGTTCCACTCTGAAGTTGGAAGAGGAGTCTTGCTTTTGGATCACAGAAGCTGGAAGACATAAATCTGAGGCCATAGTACCAATTTTAAGAAAGCCTGTCTGGGAACCAGCAGATGACATAATGGTTATGTCACTGGACTCTCACATGGTCAACCACAACTTGAGTCCTGGCACCTTCAAACTCACGCCGTGTAGGTGCACATATGCCCAAAATCCTGAAAGGAGAATAGAGGAGAAGGGATTGCGGAGTGGCCATCTCGCCTGGGGGGTGATTTTTTGCTTTCTGTCTCTCGGTCTCTGTCTCTCTGGTAAGTGCACGTGCCCTATAGCAAAAATCTCTCTTTAAAAAAGAATAAGAGAGAGAGAGAGAAAGCCTGCCTGTGGTGAGCAAGGATAAAACCCCTCAGAAAAGAGTAGATTTAAGGAACAGAAAGAGTTCTGGCACCAGTTGTTGAAACTCCGGGATTGCTACAGATCACTCCACTCCTGAACTTCTCACTTACTTGACCTAATACATTCCTTTTTGTTTAGGTGAGTTCAGGTTCGGTTTTCACCTCTGTAACTAAAACATGATTTTTAACTAACACACTCCCATCCAGCTTCTCATGTATACCTCATCACTCTAATAAGAGGGAAAGGCTGGGGTTTGTCAGTATCATTTTAACCCATTTGGATCTGGATCCATGGAGCCATTAAATACATTTTCACATTTTGATTTAAACCTAATTAGCTATTCAGGCACCTACTGACTCTTCCTGAAAGGGCTAGAGAATAGATGTGTTTTGATGGAAAGAAGCCAGGCAAGGTCGAAAGCGTCTAGGGGATGCCATGTGAGGACATGAGGTGGCCAGCAAGAAGAATGAGGACTGTGAAGAGGAAAACAGGTCAAAGGAGTTATAGAAGAGACCAACCCCTAAAATATATGTTAACTCTTTGAAAGCGCTGCTTAGAGGTGAGCCTGCAGTGGTCAACCAGAAGCCTATATCAGCAGGGAGAGACTAAGGAGGAAGGTAATAGGCAGGGAAATTAGGGAAGAATAGGCAGGGAAATTAGGGGAATAGGCAGGGAAATTAGGGAAGAAGTGGGGGAGACGAGCATTCATTCAGTCCCTAATATCTGCCAGACACTGTGGGGGCTGTTTTGTGTGTGTTATATCTTACAATCTCACCCCAGGTTCAAAAATATAAAATAGCTATTAGCCCAAGGGGCCACCAGATTCAGGATTCAAACACAAGCCCATTTGCAAAAAAAAAAAAAAAAAAAAAAAAAAAAAAAACAGTGATCTTGAAGCTATACTATGGGCCTGCCTCTGGATTCCAGGATCTGAAGGTCAGGGGAGGATGGGGCTTGAGGTGACAGCAGCAAAACCAGGACAGCGTTGGGGTGACCACGGCACATAGGGCTGCTCCTCCTCTCTGGAACAGAAAACCTCCAGCATCTCTTGATAGATCCTGGAGCCTTAGGCATTTGAGCACCTGATCAAGATAGCAGTTGTTGAGGGGGAAGAAATATTTCTATGAAGCTAGTTTATCAAAAACTGGGAAAGCATTCAAGAAAAAGTACTACTGTAAGTAGAGACAGGTATGACCCTAACCCTCCTCAGTCTCCAGCAAAGCCAACAGAACCTAGGCCGTTTGCTGTGGGGGGGTGGGGGGGGAGTAAAAGGGAATAGCAATTTCGTGAAGACTGGTTGATTCCGGAAGTAGGAATCTGGTTCCACATTATATAATCTAAAAATGCCCCCACCACCTACCCCCACCCCCACGCACAAGAGAAGGAAAGGGGAAAAAAAACCTCCCAGAAATCACACAGTCAAGGCAAATGCAGCGAAGTGGCTCATTGGTTACTGTGGCAACCGACTCTTCCCTGCTCCGCTGCTTATCCCACGATCCCTCTGTCACCCTATTTTTAGACTGGAGACAACGAATGAAAACGGTTTTAAAATATATTTTTTTCTTTTCTATGTGTTTAAGACATGCATAACCTTTTGAAAAAGACTCAGAAGCCAGAGCTCTGGTGTAGGGGCCAGTTCCTTTGTCCTAATATGGGACTCTCATTTCTCTTAGACCTGGACCACTGAATGAAGAGGGTTTGGGGTTTCAGATGAATTAAATGGCAACAAATAAGAAACCTTGAGAAACTGGGCCAGGCATCAGTTGTATAGCAACACGTACTAAGTAAGGTGGAGAACCATCATCACTAAAAATAAATAAGGCTGGCCCCATAGCCTAGCGGTTAAGGGAGACAGATCCCACATGGCTGACCATGGTTGAAATGCTGATCCTGGCAGCTTGAAAACCATGCCAGGTGCATACATATCTTCCCAAAATCCTAACAGAATGTAGGAACAGAAGAGAAGGGGTTGTGTCATGACCACACCCCACTGTGGGGGATGCCTCTCCCCTCCCCCTTGTTTTACTCTCTCTGTCTCTCTCTGGCAAGTACATGTGCCCTCTGGAAATCAATACAGTAACAGTTTTTGAGAAATAAAAGTTTTTTAATTATCTGGTAGGAGAGACTATGTAATTCACTTCGCCTCCTTCAGCTTTCATTTCCTCACTTGTGAAGTAAAGGGGATGATGGTCTTTCAGAATTTTGATAACCTCCAAGATCTAAAATCTCCAATAATGGTAATTTAAATATTGGATTCACCAACATTGCAAACATACAAAATGATAAGAATCCACTAGTGTTTTCCTGAGAAACAACCCTAAATATTACGATTTTTTTTCAGTTATAATATTTGGGAAATGTTATTGTGACTACCTCCTTCTTTTATTGTAAAGAGAAAAGAGTGGTTTTGAAAATTTATTTTGCTGATGAAGATGAGAAATGAAAAAAAATTGTCTTTTCCTCATGTAAAACATTTAAAAAGAGGAACATGTGTAAGATGTTCTCAGGAGAAAGGTGGCCTTCTACAGTTCAACGGCAAATAAATTATCAACTGAAATGCAAAGCAAAAGGCTTACTTGGTGGCAGAAAATAGAACAGAATTGGAGACCAAGCAAATTTCGAGAATGATCCCAGAAGAGGAAAATCCAAACTAGACAGAAATCATGTGTGTTATTCCCTTGATTCAGTACAGTGGTAGAAGGAGGAGACCTCTATGTCCAAATAGGTAGGAGGATTTAGTCCTAAGAGACCTCCCTAACCTGGCCCAGTTTCTAGGGCTGAGCGAGAAAACAGAATGGGTGTGACCTTCCCCATAGATGGTTGCTAGGAGGCTGGAGCAGGAAGTCTACAACACAATAAGACACCCATTTCTGACTCTCTCCCTTTCCTATCTCTCCCATACCCCCACAAAGGAAAAATAATGCAAATCCTACACAGTACTGGTTTATAATTATCTGGTCTTCATACTCTTCACTTCGTTAATACCTGCATGTTATTTGGTTTTAGCCTAGATGTTCCTCCCATAAGGAGGCATTTTTGACTACCACCACACTCCCAACTCAGATGGTTTAGATCTCTTCTCATGTGATACCTCTGCACTTGCAACCATTTGTTTAGTGTCTGTCTTCTATACTGGACTGTAAGGATGGTAAGTCCACACAGAACATGTATCATTTCTGTATCTTAGTCATCACTCCATTCTAATTACTAACACAGGGGCTAGCACACAGTAGGCACTCAAGAAGTATCTGTTGAGCAAATGGACATTATAAAACATTAACTGTACTGGGTTGAATATTATCCCCTAAAAACTCATAATCAAGGCCAGCTGGTGGCCTGGTGGTTAAAGGGGGCTCAGATACCACACGGCCATCTGTGTGGATCAAGTCCTAGACCTAGCAGCTTGAGAGAGATGTCAGGCATGTGAATGTGCACATCCCAAATCCCAAGAAAATGAAGGAAAAGGGATTGTGGCATGGGACCAGCAGTTAGCATAATGGCTATGCCACTGGACTCCCATGTAGTCGACCATGGTTCAAGTCCCAGACCCGGTGGCATAAACTCATGCCAGGCGTGTGTGTGTCCAACATCCCAAGAAGAGAATGGAGAAGAAGGGATTGCAGTGTGGCCATCCCCCCAGGGGGTGATTTCTCGCTTTCTGTCTCTCTGTCACTCTCTGTCTTTCCAGTGAGCGCACGTGCCCTATAGCAAAAACCTCTCAAAAAAAAAAAAAAAAAGGAATTGTGGCATGGTCATCCAGGGGATAAAATTCTCACTATTTCTCTGTTTCTCTCCAGCAAACACACATGCTCTATGGCAAAAATCTTAAAAATTCAAAATTAAACTCATGTCCATCCAGAATGTGGTTCTTATTCACAAAGAGTCTTTGTAGATGTAATTAGCTAAAAAGAGGTTATATTGGATTAGGCAAAGGTCCAAATTCAATGACTGGTGTCTTTAAAAGAAAGTCATACAAAGAAGGCCCTGCAAATAACAGAAGCAGAGATTGAAGTGATGTGACTACAAGGTAAGGAACTCCAAAGATTGCTCTCAACCACCAGAGCCTAGAACAGAGGCAAGGGATAGATTCTCTCTCAGCATCTCCAGAAAGAACCAAGCCTGGCAGGCATCTTGATTTTGGACTTCTGGCTTCCAGAACTGTGACAGTATAAAATTCTGTTGTATTAAGTCATTTATTTTGTGTTATAGCAGCCCTAAGCAACTAATACTATAGCCTGCAGTTCGAGATCACTGTCCACTTACTTTTGTGGATTCTCATTCGTACCAACAAAATTCACACATTTCCTACCCCACTCAGGCAATTAAAAGTAACAAAAACTCAAATTGGTTTTAACAATAAAAGAGATATATTTTTTCATGACCTGGAAAGTACAGAAGTAAGATGGGATTCACTGATGACAAGGGGAGTCAATTTCTACTTTGCCTATCAAAATATAAGCCTTACCCCCAGCTGGCTCCCTCCCATGGTCACACAGTGGATTGTTTTGCAAGAGAAACCCACATCCTAAAGCTCAGAACTTTTGGATCAAAGAGCATACATGTAGCAGAAAATAAGTCAGTGGCCTTTCTCCCAGCAAGCAAGTAGTGGCAGGTTAGTTACACTGTGGTCAGCTACACCTGCTTGGTTGCCTATGGCTAGTTACAAATGTCATTCAGTATCAGAAAATGGATAATCTTTGCAATATGGCACACCCAGCAACAATATGTTATGAGACCACTGCCAGAGCCTATAATATTTTTCCAAGTGAAGTGGTCCATTATCAGATAGGAAGACAAGTCATGATCTTTGAAATGGATCAAGAAACATCAACTCACCACATCTCTACAGAATATGAATATTCTTTCAAACAATTCAGGACACCTGGTATTCAGATTCCTACCAGTAACCTCAATTCTGAAGTATCTCACATAATTTCTAACAAAAACCCAGTTCTGGCCATTGATGCTTAAGAAAGATAGACTAGGGACTGGCAGGTGGCATGGTGGTTGGGGGCACTGGACTCCCACGTGGCCGACTGCAGTTCAAGTCCTGGACCTGGCAGCTTGCTTTCTTGCTTTCTCTCTTTCTCTCTCTCTTTCTTTCTCTCTCTCTCTCTCGCTCTCTCCCTCCCCCCCCCCCCCCCCCCCCCCGTCTCACACCCTCTCTGGTCAAATTAAAATAAATAGATAAATAAAATTAAAAATAAAAAGTTAAAGTAATTCTTGAAAACCAAAAGAAAGGTAAACAGTAGGAATCTTAACTTTCCATTCTTCTTGTATTTCTTTTAGAATTTCTAAGCTATATTATGTCATTTCACTAGAAAGTTATATATCTAAATACTGCTCTTGTTCTTTATAGAAATGGCTTCACAAACTGTAATTTAATACTATGCCCTCATTTTGGGACCAGCAGAGGGCATAACGATTATGTTGCTGAATTCTCATGTAGTCGATTCAGTTGGAGTCCTGGACCGGGCAGCTTAAAACTCACACCAGGCACGTGTGCATGCGTGCCCCAAATCATGAGAGGAGACTGGAGAAGGAATTGTGGCGTGGCCATCCCACCTGGGAGGGGTGACTTCCAGACTATCTGTCTCTCCACCGAGCACATGTGCCCTACAGCAAAAGTCTCTCTCTAAAAAATATTTTAAAAAAGACAAAATACTCTGTCCTCATTTGTATATCAAAAATGCGTATAGAGGGACCAGCAGTTAGCGTAATGGCTATGTCGCTGGACTCTCACGTAGTCGACCGTGGTTCGCGTCCCGGACCCGGTGGCTTAAAACTCACGCCAGGCGCATGTGCGTGCGTGCCCAAGATCCTGAGAGAAGAATGGAGGAGAAGGGATTGTGACGTGGCTATCCCCCCTGGGGGGTGATTTCTCGCTTTCTGTCTCTCTGTCTCTCTCTTTCTGGCAAGCGCATGCGCCCTATAGCAAAAACCTCTAAGAAAGAAAGAAAGAAAGAAAGAAAGAAAGAAAGAAAAAGAAAGAAAGGAAGGAAGGAAGGAAGGAAGGAAGGAAGGAAGGGAAGGAAGGAAAGAAGAAAGAAAGAAAGAAAGAAAGAAAGAAAGAAAGAAAGAAAGAAAGAAAGAAAGAAAATCTCACTAGGCATGTGTGAGTATGTGCCCAAGATACTGGGAAGAGAATGAAGGAGAAGGGGTTGCAGTGTTGCCATCCTCTTTGGGGAGTGATTTCTTTCTTTCTTTTTCTTTCTTTCTCTCTCTCTCTCTCTCTCTCTCTCTCTCTTTCTCTCTCTTTCTCTCGTGCGCACACGCATGCATGAATACACATGCCCCAAGACAAAACCTCAAAAAAAAAAAAAAAAAAAAAAGGAGACAACCCCAGGTCAGCCCCATGGTTCAAAGCATGGCTTCAGAGGGCTAAAAAACACTTGTACATGCCCAAAATCCTGACAGGATTATAGAGAACGGACTTGACTACATCCTTTTAAAGGGTGCTTCTTTCCTTTCCTTCTCTTTCTGTGTCTCCGTCTCTAGCTAGTGCATATATACCTAGCAATTAAAAAAATAGATATTTAATGAGAACAACAAAAAATAATGGTAAATGTTTGAGATGGCGGATATGCTCATTGCCCTAATTTGATCATTACACAATATGCACATTTTGAAAAACCACACTGTACCCCATAAATGTTCACAACTATTATATGTAAATCAGAAATTATAGTTCATTTTTTTAAATTGATATTTCCTTGAACCTGAGTTCTCAATGCCCTTCATTATTTGACTATTATCCTTGCCTTTTTATTTCAGTGGTTCTATGGTACATTGTCTCAAATCATGTTTTGAAAGTAGACAAAGTAAAGATAATAAACAAATGAATAAAACTATCTAAATTTTTGTCTTTCATTTCATTTATTATTATTAATATTTTGTCAAAGTACCCATAAGGCTTTTTAGTTTAAGACGTAATCCTCAAATTAGTTTTAGACTTAAAAATATTGAGCTTCCAAGAGTGAGTTAGCATGCCTTATATTACGAATTTCCCTGACTGTGCTTTTATTGGCGTTTAATCAGAGACCATTGTAAGAATTTCTAATCTGGGTTCTAAGCATTTGACATTATTAAACAGCTGAATGAGAGAGAACAGAAGGGTTGCAAAGTAGAAAATACATTTATTTTTAAATTGAATAACATTATAAATGTAACAACACTGAATGCTAAGAAGCATTAGGCAGCTCCATCAGTTCCTGCTTCTAAAGGTCTAAATGAAATTGGAGAACAGTTTCTGAGAAGCCAAGGGGTAAGATCTGGTCCCACTCCAGGAAGAAGGAATAGCAGGGCAGAAGTTCCAAGTTGCAGGTGGAAGGCTATCAGTGGGCTATGCTTTTGGCTGCTGCGGTGGCCCAAAGGACATCAGTGGTCACAGGCAGTTGTGGGCCAGTAACTGCCCAGACTCATTTTTCATCTTGGGTAGGCCTGAAATGTGCCTGAAGATGCCTACATGGATCATGAGAGTTAGCGTTAGGTAGGGTAGGATTGAACCACCACATCCAACCCAGTACTTTTCACCTACACTCCACCTTGAGTGAGGTTTATCCTGAGAAAACCAGAGGGTTGAACTATCCTGAGTGTGTTCAGAGAACAGCCGAATCCTCAAAAACATATCACCTCTTCTTAGGACCTCGGATCCACCCTTACTCTGTAGGTGGTCTGACTAAGAATAAAGACTCATCAGATTCAGAAGAGCTGACAGCAACACATCTACCTGCCTCTAAAGGAGTGAAGTCAACCTCAGGTTCTGTTTCCTGACATCACTTGACTCTTTGATGACTTTTGAGGATTTAGGGAGGAAAAATCAAATTCTCAAAAATAATTTCAATGATTTTAATTTTTAATTTAAAAAGCAAACATTTGCCACCCAGTGTACAGAAAAACAAAACAAGGACCAGTCCCAAAGCCTAGTGGTTAAGGGAGTCAGATCCTACATAGTCAATCACAGTTTGAATTCCAGAGCTTGTGGCTTGAAAAACATGCCAGGTGCATGTGTGTATGAGCCCCAAATCCCAACAGGAATGAGGAATGGAGGGGAAGGGAATGCAGCTTGACCACACCCCACTGGGGGGGGGGTGCTTTCTCTCTCTCTGTCTCTGTCTTTCTCTGGTAAACTCATATACCTCTGACAATTAAAAAAAAAAAAGAAAAGAAAAGAAAAGAAAAGAAAAACAAAACCAAAAAATTTTAAATCAGCAGCAAACTTGAGAATGATTGAGAAATGGCCATCCTTTACAGTACAGGAGGCTACTAGCACAGCACCCCTCTGCTGACCCAAGGCGTCTCTACAACCCTTTCTAGAGCTCTTGGAGCTGCCTGTAGTAGGGTGACTCTTCAGATTGCTTAGGTTACCAAGGCAGAGTTAACCAGGGGCAGCTTCATGGCTAATTTTCTAGCTTTGGGTATGAGTTCAAGAAATATACATAAGAAAAAGAGAGGACCAGAAAGTGAGAGTAAGTTGGAGAGAACAAAAGGCATTTTGTTGCTTCTCTTGGCACCCACAGCTTCTCATAGCACCGTATTACTGAGGGGCAGGTCTTATTTGCTCTTCTCATCTTCCCATCGCCATTCTCTCACCAGTACAAGCATGGGGCTTCGTTCCAAAATCAATTTGCTTGCTTCTCTAGTTCTTTCACTGGAGTGTTAATCCTGCTAAGATATCAGCAGATGAGAGACAAGCCTTTCCTTGAGACATCTGGATTTTAAAAGAAGCCTTTTGTACTCATGCCGGGTGCATGTGCGTGCGTGCCCAAGATCCCCAGAGGAGAATGGAGGAGAAGGGATGATGGGGTGATTTCTCATTTTCTGTCTCTCTGTCTCTCTCTGTCTGTCTGGCAAGCGCCGCGCCCTATAGCCAAAAAAAAAAAAAAAAAAAAAAAAAAAAACAAAACAAAACAAAACAAAACTCTTGCCTTTTGTAAGTTAAAAAGTTTTCAAGCACCAAATGAGAAAAGATTTGGGTTTATCTGGAAAAGAGCCATACCTAAAAAGAGAACTTTTCCAGAAACACTTCAAATGACATAGTCCAGGGTGGGAGAATTTCAAATGGCTCTGCTCAGGTCAGACTGAGGACTACAGAATACTCAAGGAATAGCTGAGACCAGCAGTTGGCGTAATGGCTATGTCACTGGACTCCCACATAGTCAACCGTGGTTTGAGTCCTGGACCCGGTGGCTTAAACTCACTCTAAACACATATGCGTGCATGCCCAAGATCCCGAGAGGAGAATGGAGGAGAAGGGATTGCAGCATGGCCATCCCCACCCCCCGCCCCCATCTCTCTGTCTCTCTGTCTTTCTGGCAAGCGCATGCGCCCTATAGCTAAAACCTCTCAAAAAAAAAAAAAAAAAAGAATACTCAAGGAATAGCGTATGATAGACTGAAAAACAAAACAAACAAACCAAAAAACCTCTATCTCTAACTGAGAAAGATAAATGAAGATCTTGTAAGAGAACTATCACTATTGGGAAGAGGATGTTTTCATCTAATATTTGAAATGATACAAAGAGTTGGTTGATTCAACTTGACAAATATGTATGAAGATCCTCTTAGGAGCTGTACTATGGGATACGATAGTATACAAAACTGAGCAAACACAGTGCCTATCCTCAACGTGCCCAGTCTAGTAGAAAACATGGAATAAGAATGCAACGCAGTTCGTGCTATTATATAGATACATCTACACAAAGATATATGTGTGCTTTCTATACAAAGTACCATCATCAGAGAGGGAAGAGTGGAGGAGGCTGCTTCAAATATTAGTGAGTATGGAGAGATATCTTCACTCTAGAAATGCTGAGATCTTATATAAGGCTTTTAATGAAGCCAGAGCTAGTACTAGATAAAGGAAAAAAAATGGAGAAATGAAGCAAAAATGAGGTCTGTAAATTGCGTAGACTTATTGCAAAGGATTTTTGCTTTTTCCTTTTAAACTAGAAGCTATTTCAGATTCATAATTATTAACTGTATCACAAGAATAAAAAATAAACAGAGCATGGAAGATAATATTGCACGTTAGTATTAGAACTTAATATCCATGAAACCTTGGTCATTCAGTACATTTAGGGTTAGGGCCAAGGAATTGAAAGGTGAATTGAAAGAAAAAATGATAATATAGAAGGAAAATCCGATGAAGGTATTACTGAATATTTCAGTAGAAGTGGAACCAAGGCAAAGCACAAAAGGCAGAGCTACAGAAGTGGATGATTTATTAACAGGCTACTAAATCCTGTGTCAAGGATAATTACAAGTTACAAAGTTAAGAAAAAGAAAAGTAGAAGATACAGAGAATGGGAGTTTAGAGACCACATTCTAGTCTTAACAGCACTGCTTAAAAAAAGAAAGAGAGCTCTCTATGGACCTTGGTTTCCACATCTATATAGAGGTGAGGTATGTAGAGGTTCAAGTTTCCCAGAATCTCATTTTTTTTTTTTTTAATAAAAATGTAGTAGGGCTGAAACAAGGACAAAGTATAGTACTCATTTATTTATTTCATTTTAATAGATATTGAGCATATGTGTAGTTTGTGCCAGGTATGTGGGGATATAATGGCGAACAGGAAGGAAATTCAGCCCAGTGAAACCTTGAGATGACTGCAGCCCTGACTCAACAGCTTGGCGGCAACCTTGTGAGAGTCACTGTGCCAACATTACCAACCTCACTCACTCATAACCCTCAGAAATTGTGAGACGGTAACTAAGTGTTCTTTCAAGATGCTAAATTGTGAGGTAATTTCTTATACAGCAATAAGTAGCCAAGTACCCCCATGTACACTTTCACATGTACACACATGCAGAGTTCTGCTTTTCTTGTTTTTTAGTTATTTGGAAGTTAATGTACGTGAATTTCAGAGCTGAGGCTTAAGGAGGTTAAGATAATAACACTGACAATAGAGCAGAGAGTAGAACCAATGTCTTTTGACTTATGTCTGATGCTCTTTTCACTACACTGTGCTGACGCCCCATAATGGATTAATTTCATAGATAGAGAAATACGGTCCAAGTGGATTAAGTAATTTGCTCAAGCAAGTAGCTGAGACTCTGCACTAACCTATTGAACACGACTTCATTCTTTATAATAATCTTTTTCTACTCTCAAGCTTCACTGACCTTGAGATAATTAGCTGAGTGAAGATTAAAAAAAAAAAAAAAAAAAAAAATAGAACTATCCTTAAAGGGTAAGCTGGGGTGCTTGCCTCAGGCCCTTCAATTCAATTCAAGGTGAGCTCTGCATTGGTGATTTATTCTTAGCAATATCTTCATCCATTTACTCAAGGAGTTGTGTTCTGTCCTTTGTTTTTCTTACATCTATTTAAGCAGAACATAATCTTAGAGATAAAAGATAAATATGGGGGCTGGGAGGTGATGGGGTTGTTAAGGCACTGGATTCCCACATGGCCACAACAGCTCAAGTCCCAGACCTGGTGGCTTGCTTTCTCACTTTCCCTCTATCTATGTCTCTCTCTGATCAAATTAAAAATAATAATGATGACGATGAATAAAATAATTATTTTTTAAAAAGACAAGTATGAAAAATTACAATAAAAGTAAGTAGATATCTGAATGAATAATAGAAACAACATATGCAATAAGCATTTAAAAGGAATATACACGGTCAGCCTCATAACATAGAGGTTAAGGGAACCTGATCTCACATGATCAACCACAGATAAAATCCTGGTCCTGGTGGTACGTGTTTTTTCCCAATAAAGTCTCTCAACAGAATGGAGAGATGGAAAAGAGATTGAAGTGATGCTTCCTCTTTCTGATCAGTGTGTAAATAGTGAATAAACTCTGACAACAAAAATAAAATAAAATAAATCTATACACTCTAAAAAAAAATGAAAAAATAGGGTTATCCAGTGGCATGATGATTAAGGCAACTAGATCCCACCTGGCTGACTGTGCGGTTCTAGTCCCAGCCAGGTGTCTTGAAAAACACACAAGGCACGTGTGCATGCTTGCCCCAAATCCTAAGAGGACAATGCAGAAAAAAGAATTTCAACATGGCCACCCCCTCTGTGGGGTGTTTCCTCATTTTCTCTCTCCCTCCTTCTCTGTCTCTCTCTGGAGAGCTATCATAAATTTTTAAAAAGAAAACGAAGAAAGAAAAATAAAGGAATCCATTGTTTCCTATTAAAATCATATCCCACCCTCAGGCAATGAATTCTATACTTAGAAACACCCCCAACTCTTATTCCCTAAAAGTCGCTTTTTCTCCTGAAGGTATCCCATTAATTACCATTACGAATACCCACAGACCCCAGGAGATACTGCTTCCTCTTTTATTGTTTTGTGTGTGACTTGATAATGAGACTAAGAATTTTGAACTCTATTTCTATATTTGTTAATGGTTTTCAAGCTAAGGTTGCATCAGGGATGAGAACTGAGTTGTCAGAAGCAGGCAAACTAAAGTCAATACTCACAAGTTCACACTGGGTCAGCTGAGCAGGACTGCCACCTTGTGACCAGCACGGCAGCATGCCCTCCAAGCAGGAAGCTGGAGACCAGCAGGGATGGTGGGAGCTTAGCCATGCTTCACTGGCCAGCAGCTAATGGCTTTTTCACGCCTGGCTTACGGGACCCAGTTTTCACTTGGTAGAGAGAGTAGAGACAAATGTAGGCATTTTAAGAAGATCAATATGGCCCTAGACTTCCAATACTTTTATCTATCTGTCTCTCTCATCTTGAAGTCACAATAAGGATAACAGAAAGTATTTCCTTCCCCACCTGAGCATACATATACTTTTTTTTGAAGAGCACTGTGAGAAAAGGGATGGCAAAAGTACATATGACCAATTCTGAATCAAAGAAAAAATACTCAAACTATGCATGTTCAAGTCAGTAAGTAAGCAAGAGCCCCTCTGCCTCCCCAGAGGTCCCATAGGCACCCTGAATTTACTACATCTCAGAGCATAGTATTTGTTTACTCCTTAGTACTTGTCCTTCCTTCTGTGTTCTGGGATTTTGTGACTGACCCCTTTATCTACCCTCTCAGGCCTAAAGCCAAGGAGTCATCCTAGAATCTTCCTTTTCTCCTTCCTCTCCACCTTCCTCTGGCCAGGCACTGTATTTTCAATTCCACTTTCTGAATCTTTCTCCAATCCCTGTCCTCCTTTCATATTTATTATGCCAGTCTTATTTCCAACTCTCGATATCTCTGCCTAGAATCTAGCTGTTCTTGAAACTGGCAGGTGCTTCCCAAGGAGAGCGCTCCATGATTGCATCAGCTAGGGCTGAGCAGGAAACTGGATACACACTCTTAGGTGGTAACTGAAGGCACATGAATGTGCATGTGTGCCCAAAATCCTAATAAGAGAATGGGACTGCAGCTTGGCCATCCCCCCACCCCCCCTGGGGGGGTGACTCCTCTCTTTCTCTCTCTGGCAAGCACATTTACTCTGTAGAAGAAAGAAAGAAAGAAAAATACATATTTAATAAATAAAAAAGAGAGAGAACCTCCCAGCAAGAACTGTGACTGCAGGTAGAGCCACTGGCAAACCAAGGCCTTACTGAAGAGGGTTACACATTTTCTGTCCTCTCTTGTCTTACTCTAGGTTCCTGTTGGTGTTTCAAATTGGCTGGACCCAATAAGAAGCCAGGAAGCAAGGAGTCAACTTGGGCCCTGTCCAGAAGGTCAGCCTCTAGGGGTCATGGTGGAGAAGGGAGGGGAGTGAATCTGGAGAGGCTAAGGGTGATTATCCACAATAAAGGCATTTCACAGTCTTCATTTGCACATTAAAATGTTTTGAGTGGTTTTTTTTTTTATAACTTCATACTTTTATTTAGCCACATTAGGATATAGTCATCAAAGAAAATAGGGAGATAGTGACTTTTTTTTTTTTTTTGAGAGGTTTTTTTCGCTATAGGGCACGAGCGCTCAACAGACAGAAAGAGAGAGACAGAGAGACAGAAAGCGAGAAATCACCCCCCAGGATGGTCACGCCGCAATCCCTTCTCCTCCATTCTCCTCTCGGGATCTTGGGCACGCACGCGCACGCGCCCGCGCCCGGCTTGAGTTCTAAACCACCGGGTCCGGGACGCGAACCGCGGTCGACTACATGGGAGTCCAGCGACATAGCCATTACGCTAACTGCTGGTTCCCGAGATAGTGACTTTTTAAAAATGGAAAAAAGGGAACCAACAAGTGGCTTTGGGATCAAAGTGCTAGACTCCCACATGGGAAACCATGATTCAAATCCAGGGCCCAGTGGCTTGAAAATCACTCTGGGTGCATGTGTATACATGCCCAAAGTCCCAGGAGGAGAACGGAGGGAAAGGGATTGCAGAATTTTCATAATCCCTGGGGGAGTTATTTCTCACTTTCTCTCTCTCTTTCTCTCTCTCTCTCTCCTCTCTCTCTGGCAAGTGCATAGACCCTATGGCAAAAATCTTAAAAATCAAAAAATTAAATTAAATTAATATTACTTTCAAAAGTTATAATAATCATGGACTATTTAAGAGTATCAACTGAAAACCTATTAGCAATGATATGAAAATTCGGCAGGAATTCAGGCTAAACAACTTTTAGTTAATTTTACATCATAAAATATGAAGATGAAAAAAATCCCATCTATAATTTGAAAGAATCAAAATAAAGCTCCTGACACAAAAATTCTGACAAATTAATAAATAAATGGCATCAGGGAAGCCCCAGAGGGGTGGTTTTCATATGAGTACGCCTGATTACCAGAACCCTCATAAAGACTGCCAGAACCAGGGCTCTACAAAGGCCACTGCAACTTGACACAAAAACAATACTTCTGCCAAGATATCTGCCTGGAAATTGCCTGTCCAACCTTGGACTGATTTCACTCTTGTTATTGATCCAGGTAGCCAAAGATAATTGTCCCAAAAACAATTTATATAATTCCTAGTGGTTTTTCTTTTTTATTTATTTATTTATTTATTTATTTTGGAGAGGTTTTTGCTATAGGGCGCGTGCACTCGCCAGGCAGACAGAGAGAGACAGAAAGCGAGAAATCACCCCCCAGGGGGGATGGTCACGCCGCAATCCCTTCTCCTCCATTCTCCTCTCAGGATCTTGGGCACGCATGCACACGCGCCCGGCGTGAGTTTTAAGTCACCGGGTCCGGGACACGAACCGTGGTCGACTACATGGGAGTCCAGCGACATAGCCATTACGCTAACTGCTGGTCCCTTCTTTTTTATTTTTTTATTTCAATTTCTTTTACACATTCAATCACATGTCACTTGGCTTACAAAGTGAATATTATTATTTTTTTTTTTTGGAGAGGTTTTCGCTATAGGGCTCGTGCACTCACCAGACAGACAGAGAGAGACATAGACACAGAAAGCAAGAAATCACCCCCCAGGAGGCATGGTCATGCCGCAATCCCTTCTCCTCCATTCTCCTCTCAGGATCTTGGGCACGCACGCACACGCGCCCGGCGTGAGTTTTAAGCCACCGGGTCCGGGATGCGAACCGCGGTCGACTATGTGGGAGTCCAGCAACATAGCCATTATGCTAACTGCTGGTTCCCGACAAAGTGAATATTATTTTTTTAGAGATAATTTTGCTGTAGGGCACATATGCTCACCAGAGAGACATAAAGCGAGAAATCACCCCTCAGGGGGATGGCCACACTGCAATCATTTCTCCTCCATTCACCTATCAAGACTTTGAGCACGCACGCACATGTGCCCTGTGTGAGTTTTTAAGCCACCGGGTCTGGGACTCAAATTGGTCGACTACGTGGGAGTCCAGTGACATAACCATTATACCATCTGCTGGCTCAGAAAAAAAAAAAATTAAGAGAGATTTTTGCTATAGGGTGCGTGCACTCACCAGAGAGATAGAGACAGACAGACAGAAAGTGAGAAATCACCCCCCACAGGGGTGGTCATGCCACAATCCCTTCTCCTCCATTCTCCTCTCTGGATTTTGGATATGCATACACATGCTCCTGGAATGAGGTTTAAGCCACCTGGTCTGGGAAGCAAACTGTAGTCCACTACGTGGGAGTCCAGTGATGTAACCACTACACCATCTGCTGGTCTCCCCCAAATGTTTTTAACAGACCTTTTGCAAAGAATTATCTTCAAATTTGTTTTATCCAGTGTTTTCCTGATCTGGATAAAGTTAATCTTGCCCAGCTTTATCTACTTACTAATTGTCATCAAATATGGCAGATCTTAGCAAGTTACTCCCTGCTTATAAATCTGTCAATGGTTTCCCATTACCTATAAAATGAATGCCTCTTCCTAACTGTAATACCATAAGCCCACCCAAACATACAGATATACCATAGCATCACCTATCTCTTCAACTTCATCTCCCTCTTCCCATTTCATGATCCCATACTGTCTGTCTACATAGAGCGCCTCATTGAGGTCTGCATTAACATGACCAAGTGAGTCCTCTTCATAAAAAAACTTCTCTGATGAACCAGACTGGACAACACCTATTTTTATGCTCCCACTGTGCTTGAAGCCCACCATCATACAGTATCAATTTGCTTTTTAATATTTGCCTCCTCAGTTAGGCTGAAGGAGTTCTTGAGGTCAGGGGTCATGGGAAATACAGCTCTGTATCCCTGGCACTCAGCTCAGTGCCCAGCACACTACAGATGCCCAGCGAATATCCAATGACTTGAATTCCTCCTCTCTAGAAGAACCATATGGATGGTGAGCAATCAGAGGTGGGATCGTTCCATGACACACGCCCAAGTCATGAACAGAGGGGATGCCAAAAATGTCTGCAATTTGGGCACCATGTGTTTAGTTCTGTTATTCCTACTTATAGACAATGAAGCGACTACTAAGACAATAAAGATTAAAGTAAATGTCCCCCAATTCATAGGGAACTTATTTCTTGGAAAAATCCCTAAATGCCTACCAGGAATTGTGGTAGAGATTTTCCTCAAATAGATCAGACTAGTACTCAGTTTTTCCAAGGTAGATCTGTACCATGAAACAGCCAACCCACAGGGACAAACATCAGTCTAAATTCTTCAAGAGGTCTTCTGGAAGTATGACTAGCCTGTCACAGACACAGTCCCAGACCCCTTCAGGAGGAGCTAGAGTTCTTCCTCAGCCATCTGTAGCTCCCCAGACTTCGCTGTAGCATAGAGTGATGAAGAAAGCACCAGATTACAAATCAGACAGAAAGAAGGGGTATGGGTCTTCCAAATCCTGAGTCTACCCCTTATTGTCCTTGTGACCTTGACCACAAGCTTACTCAATGCCTCTCTGTTTGTTTTCCCATCTGCAAAATGGGAATAAAACCTGCCTCACATGATTATTGTCAGGATTAAATGAGACAGCATGAAAAAAGACCAGTAGGGAGCTAATAAATATTTGCTTCTCTTTGTACTACCTTGATTATCTCTTCCTCTGTGAGGCTCCCATTCTAATTTTAGAAGGAGGCAGGTGAGTTGCTTCAGTGCAATGAGGTATGCTACCTTATTTGTTTAAATAAAATTTAAAAAAAAAAAAAAAACCTTCATTTCAAAGCTTCCTTATGGCAATCCTGTGACAGAAATAAAACTAGGCAGTTGTTGCTATGCAACATCAGTAGTTTGCCGAGGGACTGGATATATCTTTGCTGTTACTTATCTTTAGTTGAATTTTGAGCAACATTTTTCTGACGACCCAGTGTTATCCTGTTCTCATTATGTAAAGAAAGAGTTGAGATGGGAGATTGGGGAGGAAGTCCTGCCCTGAGGTTCCCTGGATAACCTCTGGTCCATGGCCACCTCAGAACTGAACTCTTTATGTCCTCTTCATTTTTTTGTTCTTTTTCCTTAATCTAGTTTCCCTTCATTTTCTTCACTTTAAAAAAGGAAGACACTGTTTCTTTTAACCTTTTCCTTGATGGCAGCTTTCTCAGTGTTAGCTGGGGTTTGCCCTTTGCCCCTTTCGAAGCAACAGTTATTAAGATTTATCTAAAATTTTAGAGAGGATGTCTTATAAATGTCTTTACTTTTCACTTAAGAGACATGCTAAAGTTCATACAATCCCTTTAGTAAAATATTCAACTTCAGGCTCTTGAATTATCCTTATTTTCACTTACATGCTGATATGGAATCTTTACACATCATATTTTCATGAATAGGGAGTATGTCTGCATTCATGAAAGAGAGCGAGAGAGGCACCGTGAACCTAAACAGAGATTTCTCACGCCAAGACCCCCTTTCCCCTGTCTTCCAGTCATCGGGATCTTGGCCACATTTTCATATACCCAGCATGTTTCAGGTTGACAGAGATGGGGATCCGAGCCTGTGGTTGGCCTGTGGTCTCTGGCAGTGGAGTTTTACACTAACAACTGTGTCACCAGCCTGGGTCATTTTATATTTTCTTTCAACATACTCCTTACTGAAAAAATCTGCCGTAAAGCTCCAAAATACATCTCATTCTTAAACCTCCCTTTTGTCACTGACTCCTCCCCTTGTCTATATCCTTTTCAATCCAGAGTTTTCATTGATTCTGCCCTTACTAACACTCTCTACTGGCTCTTCTGTTCTCATCCAAGTACGTGCTTGAATTCATCTGACCCTTCTGCACTTTCCATTCTAATCTCACTGGCAGAAACTTGTTGAAATTCTGGAGAGGTACAGAAAGAATACACAAGAATTCATAGGGGGAATATTCTAAAAGAGTATGTGACCAAATTTGAAAAATAAATTCCTGAGTTAGAGAGCATCTTGGAGAAGGCATAAGCATTCTGAGAAAGTATTATCTGAGCTAGGAAGACTTACAGTGTGTGGCAAAAATTATTAAACAATAACAACATGGGCACTTGCATTTGGAAGGAACACTAAGGTTTTGTGTTGACATTTGTCCTACTCATCCCTCCACCTGGTGTCCTGCCAGTGTTTTGTTTTGTTTTGCATTTTGCCATGGGATGAACAAGTTCTCACAAAAGAGAGAGACAGAAAAAGACAGAGTCAGAAAATGACAAATCACCCCCTGGGGGGATGACCATCCTACAATCCCTTTTCCTCCTTTTTTCTCCTGGGATGTTGGGCATGCACACATACATGCCCAGTGTGATTTTCTTTTTCTTTTTTTTTTTTTTTTTGAGAGTTTTCTTTGCTATAGGGCGCTTGCGCTCGCCAGACAGACAGAAAGAGACAGAGAGACAGAAAGTGAGAAATCAACCCCCAGGGGGGATGGCCACGCCGCAATCCCTTCTCCTCCATTCTCCTCTCAGGATCTTGGGCACACACACACACACACACACACACGCTCCCGGCATGAGTTTAAGCTGCCGGGTCCGGGACGTGAACCGCAGTAGGCTACGTGGGAGTCCAGCGACATAGCCATTAAGCTAACTGCTGGTTCCCCCAGTGTGATTTTCACACCACCAGATCCAGGACTTGAACCACAGTCAGCCATGTGGGAGTCCAGTGCCTTCACCACCACTTCTTGCTGGCCCCTTGTCAATATTTCTACTGTCTTTCTTTCCAGCTAAAATGTACTTGCCTTGCATTTGACTCACTCCAGCTTTCCCAGGATCAACTATGTCGAAAGGAAATGGTTAGACAGAGAGATCCCTAAGAATATTGACTCTAACTCCAGATATTCTAGAATCTGAAGCTCTGGTTGACTAATGGAAGTGACATAGTTCATTCATGTTACAAGGATAGAGGGACCTAGTGTTTCAGGCCCAGCTCTACAGTTCATGGACTGATTGGCAGAAAGGGAGGCCTAGATAGCAGAACTTTAAAGCAAGGCCTTGTTTTTTATGTTTTGGGTTTTTTTTTTCTTTTTTTTGGAGAGGTTTTTGCTACAGGGCGTGTACGCTCGCCAGAGAGACAGAGAGAGACAGAAAGAAAGCGAGAAATCACCCCCCAGGGGTATGGCCACACCTCAATCCCTTCTCCTCCATTCTCCTCTCGAGATCTTGGGCACGCACACACATATGCCCAGCATGAGTTTAAGCCACCTGGTCCAGGACTCGAACCACGGTCGTCTACATGGGAGTCCAGCAACATAGCCATTAAGCTAACTGCTGATCCCGCAAGGCCTTGTTTTATTGTCTTACTCATGTCTAATTAATAACTAGAGAATGGTGAAATATTCTGAATCTCAGAGAGAGTGGATGGAAGACCCCAAGGAATACTGGGCATAGTTTCCAAGTTATAGAAAATGTTGATTAGGTTCTTTTTTCTTTTTCTTCCTTTCTTTCTTTTTCTTTAATATGCTATAGGACATATATACTTGCCAGAAACAGAGACAGAGAGAGAGGAAAAATGAGAAAGCACCCTCCAGGGTGGATGGCCTCGCCACAATCGCTTCTCCTCCATTCTCCTCTTGGAATTTTGGGCACACATGCACATGCACCCAGCGTATTTTCAAGCTGTTATGTCTAGGACTTGAACTATGCAGTTGTCCTTGTGGGAACCAGTTACCTGAACTACCACACCAGTGGCCGGCCCAAAATTGCTGATGAGTTTTAAACCAGACTGTAACACAGGTTCCTATTTCCCTTATCAGTGTTTCTGGCTATTATCTTTAAGAAACATTCATGTAGCAAACATGTATTGAGTACCTGCAGTTTCCACACATGGTAGGGAATCCTGGTGTGCAGAGATGTGAAGAAGAATACAATCTGGCCCGGCCTTCAAAGCACTTGTGGACTAATGGCTAGATAAAATTTCAAACAAAACAGAACAGAACAAAAGGCAGAATCATGTGGAAAGTGCTTTTACCCCACACTGAGAAGGAATGATTAATCCTCCCTGTGAGGAAGAAGAGGTCAGAGATGGTCTCACAGAGCAGGCAGCTTTTAGGATGGGCCTTAAAAGATAAACATGAAAGTGGCAAGCGGGCAGAGAGGAGGGAGAGGCAGCACATGCAAGCAGAAGGCTGCCATGACAAGCAGGGGTTCTGAAAGGTGTGCAGGAAAGGGAGGTGGCTATCAGAATGCAAGGACAACCTGGGGCTGGACTCATGGGAGAGGGCCTGGAACACCAATGAGAGGAGTTTGATTAATAAACTCACTTACATGTGTATAGTCCGCTTTGATAGAAACAAGATTTGCAGCTATGGTATTTGGACTTTATTCTGTGAACCACAGGGAGCAAAAAGGTTTTAATAATATGAGCTTCATGACTGGATTTGTGTGTTGCAAAGATTTTCAGATTTTTTGGATGACCCTTCAAATGCTAGGTGAAATGAGCAAATGTTGCATCATTTTTGCAGGTGAAAGAACTGTAAAAGCTAAGCTATATTTACAAAGTAGAGAATATTTCAACAAGACTTAGCTTGTTATGTCTGTTGAATTCTGAATAACAATGGTTATGGGTTAGGATAAGACCTAAGGATAAGGAGCACATCATCTCTTACTCTGCAGGAGCCCTTTGAAGTTCTGCATAAGCTTCTAATGCCATTAAAACTCACAAAGTCTTATTTATAATATACAGTGACCCCCTACCTAGATAGGCAGATAATAGCAATCACCAACATTTGTACAGTTCCCTATATTCACAATAGACTTTTATTTCATTTTCTATATTGATTCCCTCAACAACTGGATAGGTCAAGGCTATCTTTGTCTCTCTTTTACAAATGAGAAAACAGAGTCAGAAAGGTAAAGTGACCAGCTGAAGATAATAGCCAGATGGGGACAGAGTTGAGAATGGGACCTCAGTTCTCTGACTCCACATTCTGATATCCTTTCCACTGCCTCCTGCTGGTCACCAGTAGGGTGATGGAGGTCACTGCCAACTCACCTTCACTGAGACAAGAAACTGTTTTCTGAAACAAAAGCTGCCACAGATTTACTGATGACTTTTGGCATGTCCTTACCCATCTAATGGGAATAATAACACCTTTTCAGTGATGGTCAGGATGTTGTAAGACTATGACACCACTTTGCAGAGTGTAGAGCACTAGACAAGTGTAATTTTCATCAATTAATATATTTATTTAGGATAATAACCTGATCCTCAAAAGCCTAGAAGCCATCCATATATTAGAGTTTTGACAAAATATTTTCACCTGGATTCTGCCACTATCACATGGAGAAAACTGAAGTAGGTCACATCTCCAATGTGCTCCTCTTTCAGATTAGAAAAAAATGAACACATACTTTTGTAGCCAGTCATAGTGACACATAAGATGGGCATTTTTAAAAAATCAGTTTTAAGCTGGAAAATTAATGAGCAAAGTTACTTCACCTTGCAAGGCCTGAGAGGCCTTTATCTGTAAAATGCTGAAGTTGGCCCTGATGAACTCTAAGACCCCTTCCTATTCCAAGACTGAATTATTCTATGCCTAAATGAAACAGGTTCGTGTAAGATCTGATTAAGATCTTTTTGAGCCTCCAGGGGAGATTACTGGGAACACAGTTTTTAAAGCCTATTTCTTGCTGTGAGCCTCACATCACTATCCTCCACCCCCAGGGGTAAGACAGCCTGAAGTGATTTACCAACAAACAGCTATAAGAGAAAGACCACAGGCATGAGAAGGTGATCTCTTGGATAATGCATCAGCCTGAGGACCTCTCATCTTTCTTCTCTCTGGTTGTAGTTGAAACAAGGGAGGAGGGAAGAGGGAAGAAAGACAGCCCAAATAAAAAATGGATAAAGGATTTGAATTAGACACTCTCCCAAGAAATTGGACATCCAAATTGTCAATAAGCATGTGAAAAGGTGCTTAACACCACTAGTCATCAAAATGCAAATCGAAATCACAATGAGGGACCAGCTTTGTGCAGCAGAGGTAATGCACTACTGGAAAGAAGCTGGATCCCATATGGCAACCACAATTCAAATCCCAACCCCAGACAGCCTGACTGATGTGGGACCTGCTCATGAATGCTCCAGGTCTGACAGGCTAGACGACTGGGGAAGGGAGATTGTGACCAGATCCTATCAAGAGTGTTCCTCTCTCTTATGTGCACACATGCACTCTGTCATAAATAAAGTATACACTTTTTAAAATCACAATGAAATACAAATTTACACTTATTAAGATGACTATAATCAAAAGGGAAAAATAAGAAGCGATTGCAAAAATGTGGAGAATTTGGAACCATGTACATTATTGATAGGAATGTAAAGTGGTGCAGAGCTGCGTAAAACAGTTTAGCTTATTCAAAGTGTAGACACAAATTACCATATGACCCAAAGATTCTGCTCCTAGATGTATAGCCAAAAGAATTGAAAACAGGGACCAGCAGTTAGCGTAATGGCTATGTCGCTGGACTCCCACGTAGTCGACGGCGGTTCGCATCCCGGACCCGGTGGCTTAGAACTCACGCCAGGCGCATGTGCATGCGTGCCCAAGGTCCCGAGAGGAGAATGGAGGAGAAGGGATTGCGGTGTGGCCATCCCCCCTGGGGGGTGATTTCTCGCTTTCTGTCTCTCTGTCTCTCTCCGTCTGTCTGGCGAGCGCACACGCCCTATAGCAAAAACCTCTCCAAAAAAAAAAGAATTGAAAACAGAGGGGCCAGCAGGTACCATTGTGGTCAAGGCATTAGACTCCCACATAATTGAGCACAGTTCGAGCCCTGCACCTGGCAGCTTGAAACTCACTCCAGGCATATGTGCGTGTGTGTCCAAAATCCCAAGAGGAAAATGAAGGAGAAAGGACTGGGGCATAGTCATCCCCTCGGGAAGTGATATCTCACTTCCTGTCTCTCTGTCTCTCCAGAGAGCACACACACCCTGTGTGCAATGATCTCTCCAAAAAAAAGAGAGAGAGAGAATTGAAAATGGAGACTCATACTTGTATGCCAATGTTCTTTATAACATTATTCACAAAAGCCAAAAGCTATGGATAAGCAAAATTATGGTATATATGTACATGTGTGTGTATGTACATATGTGTGTGTGTGTGTATATATATGTGTGTGTGTGTGTATATATATATATATATATATACACACAGAATATTATTCAGCCATAAAACTGTACACATGATACATGCTACAATGGATGAACCTTGAAAACATTATGCTAAGTGTAATGAGCCAAACCAAAAAAACATAAATATTCTATTTTTATGAAATATTTAGAATAGACAAAATTCATAAAGACATAAAGTAGATTTGAGGTTACTCGGAGCTGAGAGGTAGGGGAAATGGGGCATGATTGCTTAATCAGTAAAGCAGTTCTGTCTGGGTAGCTAGTAGAGGTGGTTGCACAACATTGTAAATGAAACTTGGACCACCAAACAGTACACTTTAAAAGAGATAAAATGGCAAATTGTGTTTTTTATATATATTTTACCACAATTAGGGGAAAAAAAGAGAGAAAAAGAACAGAGCTTGCCCTCATTAGCTGTAAAAGGAACTCTAAGGTGCATGTGTTTACTGACCTAACTCTAAAACAGGAGAAAGAGCACCAAGGAGCAGGACACAGGGTTTGGAGGTACATGGATGGTCCCTGGGTTCCTATTCCCTGAAGCATGTAGATGACTCCACAACTGCCCCACTGCTCCCAGAGGCCCTTCAAGCAACTAGCCAGAGCAGTGAGAATAGCCAGAAGAAAAGTAGGGAAATACCGCTATCCACTTCCCTCAGCCTTGTCCTGACTCAGTCTCAGGGAAATAAGCAGGAGGAGGAAGGAAGAGGATGAGAGAGAGAGCAGGTGAGATCCCTGGAACCACTAGCCTAACCTGAACTGGAAAGAAGAGAAAGCTTTGAATTGAAAATCAGAGATGTTTTGCTGTGATCTAAGTGTATGTGTCCCTTCAAGAGTCACATGTTGGAACCTAATACTCAAGATGATAGTATTAGAAGGTAGGGCCTGTGGACTGGCAGGTGGCATGGTGGTTAAGGGTGCTGGACTTCCATACAGCCGACTGTAGCTCGAGTCCCAGACCTAGCAGCTTGCTTTCTCACTTTCCCTCTCTCTTTCTCTGTCACTCTGTCCCTCTCTGGTCAAATTAAAATAAATAAATAAAGTTAAAGAAAGTAATTCTTTTTTTTTTTTGGAGAAGTTTTTGCTATAGGGCGTGCACACTCACCAGAAAGACAGAAAAACAGAGAGACAAAAAGCGAGAAATCACCCCCAAGGGGATGGCCACACCGCAATTCTTTCTCCTCCATTCTCCTCTCGGGACCTTGGGCACGCACACACACGAGCCCGGCATGAGTTTAAGCCACCAGGTCCAGGACTCAAACCATGGTTGACTACGTGGGAGTCCAGTGACATAGCTATTACACTAATTGCTGGTCCCTACAATAAAGTAATTCTTAAAAAGAAGAAGAAGAAGAAGAAGAGGAGGAGGAGGAGGAGGAGGAGGAGGAGGAGGAGAAGGTGGTGGTAAGGCTTTTGGGAAATGATTAGGTCTTGAGGGTTCTACTCTCATGAATGGATTAATGCCCTCATAAAAGGAGTTGAGGAAGTAAGTTCACTCCTTTCATCTCTGTCATATGAAGACATATCATTAGTTCCCTCTATTTTTTTTTTAATTTCCAGAGGTTACATACATTCACCAAACAGAAACAGAAAGACAGAGAGGGAGAGGGGGAAAGCAACCCTGAATAGGACAAAGTCATGCCACAATCCCTCCTCTTTCATTCTTCCATCCTGTTGAAATTTGGTGTATCCATGCACATTTGCCCGGTGTATTTTTCAAGAAACCAGAGCTAGAATTCAAATTGCTGTCAGCTATTTGGAATCCAGCTCCCCCAACCACTAAATTCTAATGGTGGCCCAGCATTAGACTGCTCTATAAGATGCAGCAATGAGGCATCTTCTTAGAATCAGAGAGAACTATTACTAGACAGTGAATCAGATGGCACCTTGATCTTGGATTTCCCAGAAATGTGAGAAACAAATTTCTGTCCATTATAAATTACCAAGTCTCAGGTATTTTACTATAGCAGCAGAAACAGTCTAAGATAATGTTTTTAAATGAAAAGGACTCAGGCTCACAAACTGGAATAAGACTGTTTTGAGTAGTTGAAAGTGACCAAAGTATAAAGAATCAGACTCAAATATCATTAGGGAAGCTGATTTCCAAGAGAAAACGGTTGTTTGGCAGAAAAAAAAAAATTGGTGGAAATTATTGGACAAACTGGTTAAGGGAGCTGGATCCCACATGGCCAACTGTGATTTATATCCTGGCCCTGGTAGCTTGAAAAAATGTGCTGTGTGTGTGTGTGCCCAACATCCTGACAGGATGGAAAAAATGGAAAAAAGATTGCAGTATGATCATGCCCCACTGGGGAAGAGGGATGATTTCTCCTTCTCTCTCTTTCTCTGGAAAATACACATGAAGTTTGGCAATTAAAAAAGAAAAACAGCTATTGAACAAAAAAAAAAAAACATTCTTATTTATTCCACAGTGAGCTGAGTCAGTTTAATAAACAAGTTGCATGTTGTCGGAAATGTGTGTCCAGGTCCCCCAAAATCCTTTCTCCCAATTCCTTTCTAGTAATATGACTTGGAATTCTCAGTTAAGCAAATGTCCACTCAGAATGAGAACATCTTCCATCCTCCACTGTGGCTAAATTTGAATATATGCCTAAATATATCACATACATTGTGGAAGCTTTTGGAGACCTCCCTTAAAGTCTATGCCCTTGCCTCCCTATCTATTTTCTTCTTCAAGCATTCTACTCTACCTCTTAAGATGTGAACTTGTGAACTGAACTATAGCTAACATTCTGCATCATGAGGCTAATGGTCCCAGATTTGAGATGTCAGAAGGACAAACTCTAAGAATTCTAGATTCCTGGTAAGTTTTGGAATAGAAAAATCATACTAGCCTTGGAAAGCCTACCTCCAAACATTTATATAAGAAAAAAATCTATTTTTTAATTGTATTTATTGTTGCTGTTATTTTAGGACCCTGTAACTCACAGGTAAACTTTTTCTTTTCTAATGAGAGAAAGAATAAGAAGAAGGAAGAGGGGAAGAGATAAAGGTATTCTGGATATGTCTCACAACTACAACTTTCTACCCCACCTTCCCAGTTAGGGCTGCAGGTACATGCCATCACACTCAGCCAGTTTAGGTTGGTCTGCGATCCAAACCTGGGCCTCCCCTGCAACTCCAGCCTCACACAGCAGTGCCCTGCTACTTGTACCATTTCAACTGGGCCTGAACCTTAGTTTATGAGGGGACTTCAAAAAGTTCATGGAAAAATAGATTGAAATTTGAGTTCATTTTGGTAAAAATAAAATATTGAAATCCATACATAGTTTTTTTTATAATACATTGTCCATTAACTTTTTGAAGACCCCTTGTATATGAAATAATACAAATTATATATCACAAATAATCAGCAAATTCAAACATAGAAAAAGAGAATTATATAGTATCTCTTCACCTCAACTTAGTCAAAATAACATAAATACTAAAAACCAACATTTATAGAGACTTACATAAGGAATTTTACCAAGCACTTCATGCACATTATTTTCTCATTTTCTCAATAACAACCCTATAAATAGGTATAATTGTATACATTTTAGAGATGAAAAGGTGAGACTTTAAATGAAACTTGTCCAAGATCACAATGCAATAAAATTTCTTATCATTTTTATAATGCATAAAGAAAAAATGTGTTCGGTGCTGGGTATAGATACCTGGTAATAAATAAGACAGTAGAACGTCATAGGACTTGCTATCTTGGCTACCATAATCCACACTACAGGTCTACAATACTGTGTTAAAATAAAGCATACCAGGGACCAGCAGTTAACATAATGGCTATGTCCCTGAACTCCCATGTAGCTGACCACAGTTCGAGTCCTGAACCCGGTGGCTTAAACTCACGCCAGGTGCTTGTACATGCGTGCCCAAAATCCCGAGAGGAGAATGGAGGAGAAGGGATTGTAGCGTGGCCATCCTCCCTGGGGGGTGGTTTCTCGCTTTCTGTCTTTCTGTCTCTCTGTCTTTCTGGCGAGCACACGCACCCTATAGCAAAAGCCTCTCAAAAAAAAATAAAAATTTTTTTAAAAAAAGCATACCTAATTGATCCAGCAGGTAGGGTGGAGGTTCAGGAGATCCCACATGGCCAACTACACAGTTTGGAATGCCAGACCCCACCACTTAAAAATCACACTGGGTGCATGTGTGTGCATGCCCAAAATTCCAAGAGGAGACTAGAGAAGAGACTGTAGTGTGGCCATACCTCCTGAGGGGTGATTTCTCACTTCCCTCTCTCAGTCTGTCTCTCTCCAGCAAGCACACACACCCTATAGCAAAAATTTAAAAATAAAATGTACATAATTAATTCTCGACTTGCTTATAAATTGAGCAATTTTGTACAATAATGTGAACCCAAAGATATGTTGGAAAACATCCACTGAAAAATGTATAACATTAAGAAAATGCTGTGATAACAAACCCACAATTCTGGCCAAATAGAGCAGAAAGGTTGCTATTTGTGATAAATCTAATAAAGCAGGTTATTGAGCTTATTTGTTTTGCTACTGTAGAAAGAATTGCTCTATGAATGCATTGAAGAGAAAGCTCTTAAATTTGATAAAGAAGCTGAAATGAACATAAAATTTGAACATTCAAATAAGACAGTTACTCTCAGTAACTAATTAGTTTGCATATGCTAGTTAAGCATTTTTGAGAGAGCTGAGATCTAATTCACTGGCATTGCTTCAAAAAAAATGATATTTAAGAATACTCATCAGAAGTCTAGATAGTGACACAGCAGTAAAATGCAGCACTCTTCAAGGCTGACCCATGTGGAAGGTTCCTGGTTCATATCTGGAGACCCCCCTGAGTACGTCACGCACATGCCCATGATCCAGGGCTGGCTGAGGCTAGGCATGGGTCATGTGTCAAGATCCTGTTGAGGTTGCTGTCTCTCTTTCTTTCCCTCTCTTTCTTAAAGAACAAAGAAAGAAACTTTAAGAAAATTTTTTTAGAAAAGAATACTTAGGGGCCAGCAAGTGGAGTGGTGGTTAAGGTGCTGGACTCTCACATGGCCAACCACATTTTAAGTCCTGGACCTGTTGGCTTGAAATTCATGCTGGGTAAGTGAGTGTGTGTATGTGTGTGTGTGTGTGTGTGTGTGTGTGTGTGTGTGTGTGATTAAAATCCCAGGAGGAGAATGGAGGAAAAGGGATTGTGGTGTGACCATCCCCCCTGAGGGCTGATTTTTCACTTTTCCTCTCTCTATCTCTCCAGTGAGCTCACATGCTCTATGCGTTAAAGAATGAAAAAGAATACTCATGAGAGAACCAATAATTGCTTACATTGCATTCATCCCATAGTACAGGACTTGAGATATTACAGACATTGAATGAGAGAACAAATGGATAGAAGTAGATGGATGGTGGTTAGGTAGATGAATGGATGGCTGGTTAAATAATGAACATAAACAGGGACCAGCAGATGGCATAATGGTTACTCTCACATAGTTAACTGCATTTTGAGTCCTGGACCCAGTTGCTTAAAACTCACACTGGGCACATGTGCGTGCTTGTGTATATGCATGCCCAAAGTCCCAAAAGGAGAACGGAGAAGAAGGGATTACAGCATGGCCATTCCCTCTGGGGGCTTATTTCTCACTTTCTGTCTCTCTGCCTCTGTCTCTCCAGTAAGTGCACAAGCCCTATAGCAAAAATTTCTCAAAATAAATAAATAAATAGTGAACATGAATGATGCTTTGCCAATTTCTAATCATTCTTAAAGGTATTATCTCACTTGACCTTCAAAAGCATTCCTGATAGTAAGTAAAGGAAGTATAATTATACTTGTTTTGAAAATAAAATATTGATGTTCAATGATTTTTGAGAAATTCACCTATTTGGACTTAACTCCTTATTCTCCATAAACTCAGAAAATTATTGCTTGCTATTTGGGAGAAGAAGAAGAAATACCATGTTTTTAAGTAATCCATACGTATTATAGATCATATTTTCCAGAGATGGTCGCAATAATACCTTTTTTACAATGCCACTTAACACTCTTCTCATTGAGATGGAATCTGTTTCCAACCCTTGGAATCTAGATTATTTTAAGACAATGGTAGAAGTGAGTGATACGATTCTTGAGCTAGATCATAAAAAGTGACACAGCTTCTTCTTAAGTGCTAAGAACACCCACTCTGGAGACCAGCCTCCATGCTGTCATGCTGTGAAGAGCTCCAAGAGGCCCCAGCCTGGCTGAGCTCCCAGTCACAGCCTGGACCAACTTGTAAGTAAACCATAGTGAAAGTGGATTCCCCAGCCCCAAGGGCAACTGCCTCAGCCCAAGTAAGCCATTTCTGCCTAGCTTTGCTCAAATTACAGATTCACATGCAAAATGAATTATTTCCAATGTCTTTGACTATTAAGTTTTAGGTGATTTGTTACCTAATGATACCTATCTGTAAAAAAAAATCTTAATTGTTTTCATTGTTTCATTCTTTACTTCTTTTCCTTGTTCACTTGGAAAACTCCTACTCATTCTTCAAAACCCAGATCAGTATCACCTTTAACAAACTGTCCTCCATATACTTCTCTTTTTTCCCAGAGAGAGAGAGAGAGAGAGAGATTTTTGCTATAAGGCATGTGTGCTTTCCAGAGAGACAGAGAGAGAGCAAGAAATCACCTCCCAGGGTGGATGGCCACACCACAATCCCTTCTCATCCATTCTCCTCTCGGGATTTTGGGCACACACACATGAGTGCCTAGTGTGAGTTTCAAGCCACCAGGTCCAGGACCTGAACTGCAGTCAGTTATGTGGAAGTGCAAAACGTTAACCACTATGCCATTTGCTGGCCCCCCCCATATAATTCTTAATTCTCTAATAAACTCTACTTCTTCTGTGTAGCTCCAGTGTATCTTAAATCTCTTGGTAGAACTGCACTGCAAACAAGGGGCTCAGTAAATGTTTCCCAATTACATTGAATTAAATTTCACGGGTGAATAAAAATCCGAGCTAGTCTTCTAATGTTGGATGGCTCTACTATTGCTGCTGCCATGACTCCTGTTGCCTCACCCCACAACTCTGACATTGGCCTCCTGGAGCTATTCACCATCCTGAATGCTGCTCTCTCTTCCATCCAACCAAGATGTTAGATTTAATATAGAGAGGGGCCAGCAGGTGGTGCAGTGGTTGAGGCACTGGGCTCCCACATGGTTAATTATGGTTTGAGTCCCAGACCTGGCGGCTTGAAATTCACACTGGGCACGTGTTTGTGCATGGCCAAAATCCCAAGACAAAAATAGAGAAGGGATTGAGACATGGCCATCCCCCCAGGGGGATGATTTCTTGCTTTCTGTCTCTCTGGTGAGTACATATATCCTATAGCAAAAAACTCTCAAAAAATAAAAATAAAACAAATGTTAAAAGTATGAGAAACTACTCCTTCCTTGCTTCTGTTACAACTCTGTTAGAGGTGTTTCTTTTCTCTCAGTCCTCTTCAGGTTTCTCATATGTAGCATTTCTAAAATAAGTTCCGTTGGGGTTAAACTGTAGGATATTTAAGTGGTACTACCTTTTCTCCAAAAGCCCAAGATTAGCTCCAAAGTCATCTTTATTATTTATCCCAACTGACACAACAGGCTAAGTAGTATTCCCAGTGGCCAGTACAGAGAGCCAAAACTCCCTGGCTGAGAACACTGGTCAGACACTGGTCGCTCCAGTTTGTATCCTTCACTCGTATTTTATTTGTAGAATTAGTTATACAAATTATTCTATTTTATGTATATGATTTTTTCAAAGAATTATTTATTTAATTTTATTTATTATTTTAAGTTTTTTACTTGTTATTATTATTATTATTATTTTATTTGACCAGAGAGAGAGAAAGTGAGGTCTGGTACTGGTACCACCAGGTACCACCAGGTCTGGTACTCAAACCATGGTCAGCCATGCAGAAGTCAGCACCTTAACCACCTCGCCACCTGCTGGACACATGTATATTTTTTTTTAGTTGTTAGAGGGTATGCGCATTCACCAGAGAGAGAGAGAAAGCACGCCCAATGGGGTGTGGTCACACCACAGTTCCTCCTCCATTCCTCCATCCTGTCAGGATTTTCTACAAACACACACATGTCCAGCATATTTTTCAGGCTGCTGGGGCCAGGATTCAAATGGTGGTCAGCCATGTGGGCTCCAGCTCCTTTAACCACCGGGCCACAGGGCTGACCTCACTGCATGATTTCTGTAGCGGTGTATACCTGGGATATCCCAGTTTGCAGAGGTCGCAAAGCCATCTGCTGGGACTTGACAGGTTGACTTTTTGGCGGTGCAGTAATATTCCTAGCACTAAGGCTGACGAGGGCCTAAACCTGGAGTGTTTTCCTCACACTCCTTGCCATACTGAATAGCAGATATTTATTTATATTAGCATCTCTACTTCACTGGGAAGGGCTGGGCTTCAACGTGTTCTTGTTTTTCTCTTCTATTACCATTGTCCCACTTAAGACAACTTTTCGTATGTTTTTGGAGCCTGTTCAGATATGTATTTCTTAACTGGTTGGACATTTGGAGTCCAAGTGATTTTCGTTGTGTGTTTAAGTGGTGACAGTTTGGTGCAATAGAAAGACCAAGAAACTGCTGGCAGGAGACATAGGCTCTGGTCTCAATTTTCTCAGAAATATCTGTATGACCTTGAGCAACTCACTTCACTCTTCTACATCTCCTCTGTAAAATTAGGAAATCCAAACATATCAAGTCTAGGGATCCTTGCAAAAATGACAATGGATGTTTCTACATTTTACTTGAAACCCACTCTATTTATTACATGCCTTTTCTAGTACTACTGGCCTATCACTGACTGCCAGCCTGCTCTGCAGATTGAGGACTTGTCAGCCTCCACATCATATGTGCGTGTATATGTACATACACACAATGATTTTTATACACACATGTACCGTTGGCCCTTGTATCCATGGGTTATAGAACCATGGATTCAACCAATTGCAGGTAGAAAATATTTCACATAAAAAATATACAACAATAAAAAACACAAATAAAAAATATATAACATTTACATTGTATTATGTATTATTAGTAATCTAGAGATGATTTAAAGTATACAGAAGGATGTGCATGTGTTTCTGCAAATATGTACAATGTCTTTTTTTTATTATTTTTTGTTTATTTTATTTTTTTGGAGAGGTTTTTGCTTTAGCGTGCATGCACTCGCCAGAAAGACAGAGAGAGACAGAGATAGAAAGCAAGAAATCACCCCCCATGGAGGATGGCCACGCCACAATCCCTTCTCCTCCATTCTCCTCTCGGGATCTTGGGCACGCACGCACACGCTCCCGGCATGAGTTTAAGCCACCGGGCCCAGGACTCAAACTGCGGTCGACTACGTGGGAGTCCAGCAGCATAGCCATTATGCTAATTGCTGGTCCCTACAATGTCATTTTAAATAAGAGACTTGAGGGGCCAGCAGGTGTCATTGTGGTTAAGGGTGCCGGCCAACCACAGTTCCAGTCCGAGACCTGGCAGCTTGCTCGCTCGCTCGCTCTCTCTCTCTCTCTCTTTCTTTCTCTCTCTGTCCCTCTCTGGTCAAATTAAAATTAATTAATTAATTAGTTAATTAATTAAAGTTAAATAAATAAATAAAATAAAGCTAAATAAAATAATTCTTAAAACAAAAAGGGAGAAAGACTTGAACATTCATGGTTTTTGTTATCCTTGGTGTATCCCAGAACCAATACCCCCCACGCATAAAGAGGGATAAGTACATACAGAGAAAGAGACACAGAGAGACAGACATCCTTTTGGTTCAGTTTTCCTGAACCCTGACTACTATATACTTCCCAGACACAGGGGAGAAAAGTGATGCTGCCTGTATCCTATGTCCTCTGACTCAAGAAGGTCTATTCCCAGTCGGAAGGTCCATTCACCTCAATAATTAATGCGAGTGAAAAGCATCGATAAACAATAAAGTGCTTGTGCACACATATGCAAACACAGTAATCATTATTATCATCATGTTATCACTTTAGTCACTCCTTTTGTGATGTTAGATGTGAGGCCAGCTAGGGATGCTCAGTGTTACGTAATGTAAAAGGCTAGAGTCTCAAAGGGAAGGCAGACCACACAGAGCAGGCTGATACAGTGCTCCGCTTCCACAACCCACAGTCCGCCACACATCAGATTATTAAAACCACTCCTGGGAAAGAACAGAATTCCTTGATTATGCATTCATCCCACATAGCTCTTGGCTCTAGCAATTCTCTACTCCTCCAGAGACCTCTCATCTTCCTCTTCATCTACATTATCCAGAAAAGAAAAAAAAAAAAAAAACCAGCTGTCAGAAGGAATGATCTTTTTAGCACTTTTCCAATCAAAACCAGCCTTTGCTGACTTCCTAGAATAAAACTTGCCCGGGCTCCAAAAAGACTGATGACTTTTTGGTGCACTGGCTCCACCTAGTGACTTCTTAAGAGAAATGCAATGAAACTTTCTCAATTAGACTTCTCAGTTGCCAGACAGCTGAAAATCATATTTACTGTACCCAGACCTATATCTGAATTCCAGAGACTTTCAGGGAACATAGCATATTGGTCATTCTAAAAGCGCCTAGCATAAGGTTAAGACATCTCTGAGTTCAAAATCCTGTTCTGCCTCCTATCATATTTCTCCTGTGTGACTTCAGACAAGTCACGTACAATACGTTATTTAAGCTTTAAACATTTATTTATAAAAATGGGGTTATTATGACTACTTAATAGGAATTATTTAACAACTATTGATAAATAGTAGATGGAATGTTTAATATACTACTTAGCCCATAATAAACAATCAATAAGTTCTAGTTATTCCCATTATTAGCTACTTGGAGAACTTCATAGAATATCTGTTTCTCCGTGGGTTGATGTTTCCTACTGCTGTAAGTAAGAGATGACAATCAATTTTTAAATACTTACATTAACACAATTTGTGCCTAATAGATGCAGATTTCCCTGCAGAAAATACGCATTCTTTACGATATTACTATCTAGAATAAAAATTCTAATGATTCAAAAAAGGTACACTTGTTTTCTTTTTTCTTGTAACTATTTATTTTATTTTTTATTTATTCATTTATTGATTTTTAATTTGACCAAAGAGAGACAGAGGGTGAGAGAGAGAGAGAGGAAGTGAGAAAGCAAGCCACCAGGTCCAAGACTCGAACCCCGGTCGGCCATGTGGGAGTGTCCAGCGCCTTAACCACCACGCCACCTGCTGGTCTCACACTTGTCTTCTTTTTTTTTTTTTTTAAAGAATTATTTTATTTAACTTATACACTTTTTAATTTTAATTTGACCAGAGAAGAGAGAGAAAGTGAGAAAGTGAGCCACCAGGTTCAGGACTTGAACTTGTAGTTACCCATGTGGGGATCCAGCGCCTTTAACCACCACGCCATCTGCTGGCCCCCCCACACACTTGTTTTCTTAAAGATGTGTCATATCTCTCCCTTCTTTGGTACTTGAATGGAAATTTGATATTTATTCTTAAGTCTATAACCTTGGGAATGTAACCTTTTCAGTTATCTCCTGTATTCATGCTCAAAATAAATCTTTAATGACATCATTGTGAATCTGTCTTGAATGGGGGAAAAAAAGACAACACTTTTTTTTTAAAGGTTTTTGCGATAGGGTACATGCACTTGCTGGAGAAAGACAGAGAGGAAAAGTGAGAAATCACCCCAGGGTGGGGGGCAGGGAATGGCCATAGCACACCAAGCGTGATTTTCAAGCCATCAGGTTCATGACTCAAACTGCAGTTGCTCATGTGGGAGTCCCAGTGCCTTAACCACCACACCACTTGCTGGTCCCAAAACAGCCCTTCTTAATAAATGGGGAGGGTTTATTAAATGTTAAAGCACAACTATTTATGGTTGGCTGTCACATATCTTTCTTCAGCTTCATAACCGCATCTTATTCCAAATCTTTTAGTTTGCACTTCCAGTGTTAAGCAGAAGAACCTAACCTTGCTCCCAGCCCTATGTTTCATTTTCCGCAGTTCCTAAGAAGTAATATATATATATATATATATATATATATATATATATATATATATATTTTTTGGAGAGGTTTTTGCTATAGGGTGCGTGCGCTCGCCAGACAGACAGAGAGAAACAGAGAGATAGAAAGCGAGAAATCACCCCCCAGGGGGGATGGTCACGCTGCAATCCCTTCTCCTCCATTCTCCTCTCGGGATCTTGGGCACGCACGCACACGCGCCCGGCGTGAGTTGTAAGCCACCGGGTCCGAGTCGCGAACCGCGGTTGACTACGTGGGAGTCCAGCGACATAGCCATTACGCTAACTGCTGGTTCCCAAGAAGTATATATTTTATATCTAGTCCTGTATTTCTCTATTCTTCATTCTGGATATGTCTTGGCTGTGTGTTAGGTTTTCTGTCCATTGTTTTTTGTTTTAGTTTTTCCTACAGAGGCCTCTTTGTGGTGTAGAAAAGAAAGTACGAGACTAACAGTTATGGAATTTGCAAGTTCATTTCAATGGGGCCATTTGAATTTATGAGACCATATACAAGTCACAGACTGAGTCTTAGTTTTTGCATCTGAGAAATAGAAATATTTTTCCCTACAAAGTTAGGATGAATTATTAAATTCCAGGAAGTTAAAGATCTTATATTATAGATACATTAAAAGCACATTACAAGGTACTATGCAAATATAAAACTAGAGCTTCTAGCCCAAGATGAGCATAACTAGTTCATCAAGATCCATTCCCAATTTTTAAATATGGAAATCTCATATGCCAGTCATGGTATTTTTGCTATCTATTCATTGAGAAAATACAAGCTTTAATTCAGATTTCAATTCCTTTATAGTAGTTCCAAGGTTTCTCAGACTATCATGGATTAGAACCAGAGCCCAGGTCAATAAGGAGATTAATGAACGGCGACCTCACCACATTGGCCTGTTCTCTTCTTGTTTGTAGTTCACTCTAAACCAACTGCTTTCCTCTCCTGAATGTCCTCTCTGCTCACTCTGACTCTTGATTCCCCTTCTTCTCTGCTGGTTCTGGGATACAAGCCTATTTCTCATTTATATTTCATAATTATAAATTCTTGACAGTTATTCATAGTTAAACCTATATAGGTATTTGCCTCAGTAGAAGAAAACAAAAGTGATGTCACGCATGGGAATGAAATTATTTGAGCTCAAAATACTGGTAAAAATTACAAAAATTATCCCCTCCCCAATCCTTGAGTTATTAATCATCTTGAGGTTGCAGTATCCAGACATCTGTTGGATAAAAGAACAGATTGGAAGAAAGTAAGGAAGTCTGCCAAGACCTGAGGCAGATGCTTCCTCTTAGATTTGGACCTATTAGCAATGCTATGTGTTCTGATCTTTCAACCTAAGCTTTAACGTCGCATTTCTCTAAGGTATTAAAACAGCTCCAGTAGAGGGAGAACTTGAGCAGAAGGAGTTGCAGCCATTTGGGGGCTACTTCACTCACTTGGAAACATTGTGAGCCTTATCAATTAGCCCAAAGTTGTTCTAGAGATAAAAGACACACCCTCAAAGTGTTCACTGTCAATCAGAGAACTCTACTTATAGCAATGTGGCCTGGAACCCACGGTATCCTGGGGTACAGAAGTCAGCATCTGAACCAGGGGTGAAAGGGAATCCACCATGATTCCCCAAGGAAGGTGATGGATGAAGTGAGATTTGAACTGTAGACATAAGCCTACCAAATGAGGAAAGGTTAATTTACTCCAGGCTAACCAATAGGGTTGAGAGACTTGAAGAGATCTTGAACATAAGACAAATTGGGGGAGCTGGGAAATGGGAAAGAGTAACTGAAGGCCCTTAAAAGAAGGACTTGGTACGCCCAGATGATGACCGTATATTATGTCCTGAAGATAATGGAAGGTACTAAAGGATTTTAAGCCAAAAAGCTGCAAGATAGGATTTGCCAAAAAATCTCAAGTCCAATCACTCTGAGATCCGTAGTCCCTTAAATCTCTTAGTTCCTATTAGGGTATTACCATAGTCTTCTGCTTCTTATCCTGGCTTCCTGTAAGCCCTGGCCTCCTGCTCATCTAGTCCATCCTCCACACTTTCCAGATTGCTCTTTCCAAAACACAATCATTCGTGTTATTCTCCTGCTCTAAATTCTAAGATGGAATTCATGCCTTACTCTTCATATTCATTTTGGTACCAGTTGTCCTCCTCATATAACTTTTTAATTTACAGAGAGCATGAACACTTGCCAGAAAGAGACAGAGACTGAGAGAGAGAGAGAGAACAACCCTCCAATAGGGGGTGGTCACTCTGAAATCCTCCCTACTCAGTTTCTCCATCCTGTGGGGATTAGGGGCATGCACCCACATATGCCCAGTGTGTTTTTCAAGCTGCTGTGGCCAGGATTCAAACTACAGCCAGTCATGTGGGATCTGGCTCCCTTAACCACAAGGCTACAGGATGACTGCTTCATATCATAACCTTTGGTCAACTTCACCACTTTTAGTTCCCCAACCTGCCCTACTGGTTTATGACTCTACTATAATTATGCTTTTTCTAATTCCTGGAGGACCCTCCTACACTGTCCTGCTTATAGATTTTTGTTTATTTTTCAAAACTCAGTCCCCATGTTTCCCCTTGGTAATTCTGCCCCAGTCTACCTAGGCACCCCTCCTCTGGGCCAATTTCATATTTTTCACAAGCTCCTATTTCTGCATCTTTACTCTACAGGACTAGTTTCTCTGCCTGCTAGTTCATTCTCTCCTTTTGACTCCATGAGGGGAAGACGCTACCTTTGTGCCTTTGCATTCCCAGTGCTTGGGGCTTAGTTAAATACCCAGTACACAACTAGTAAAGGCAATCAATGAATGAATATTCCTTCTTAGAGATAATAGAAAGGTGGCTTCAGTCTATCATGACAGAATGATGTCTTGAATTTTTAAAAGATAGCCATATACTTGAAAAAATCTAAAGTTATGTTTATTACTATGGCAAAATACACAGCTAATTTCTTTATATTCTGCTTCCTAATTTCACTTACACAAAGAGCGTCTGGTCTTGGAAAGGCATGGATGGACATATGTGATGTAGCAAGATTCTTTTCATACACTAAGAAACTCACTCACTGTATAGGTATACATACACCCAGAGAAAACTTAAGACCTTAATTTCTTTTTCTACAATCCTATCCAAATACTTTTGCAGCAGTAAAACTACCTAACATACTCTGTCACAAAAATTTAAAAACTCAAATATATTATTATATTTCCTTTGCTGCAAAACACATGTCCCAAAAGATCCTATCTTTACTAATCCACTTCTAAGTATTATCAAGGTATATGGGGCAAGAGCTACTGTTACTGGAGGCTGAACTTGAAACACGGGGACTAAGCCTTGTCAAAGACTTCTCTGGCATGGAAACAGTAGTGTCACAGGTCCTAAATTATCATGGCCCCTGGGCTCTGCTTCCATGGCTACCAGTGGTAGCCAAAAATGGAGAATCAGAAAGCTTCTCTGATATTTGTCTACACATGGTCCTGGTACCACACTGAGGCTGGAGTGATTCTTAATAACAGTGGGTAAATTCTCAATGCCTTGGTAGAATGGGGTTCAGAGTTTAAATTTATTTAAAATACATAATAAGACTAATGATAAAAATAAATTAAATGTCCATCAATAATATAAATGACAAAATAAAATAGGAGTTATAGTCTTTTGAACCACTGGTTTCAATTCTATCACTTAAAGTAATCATGTACATTTGTAGCTTTGCCATGGCCTCATAGTCGGTAAGGTAAACTTCCTCATTTCTTGATCAAAGGCTTGGTCAATGAGATGGTTAGCAGATATGATGTGTGTAGAGGCTTGACATTGTGGAGGGCATTGCATATGGAAGCCATCTTGGGAGCTTCTTGAGAACTGTCTGACATCTTAGAAATCTTAGGCTTCACTTCCTCATTGAGCAAACCATATCTCAGAAATCATGTAACCAACTGTTGCTAGGTAATGGGAGATCCACCCACATCAATGATTGGCTCATACTGTTGTATCTCATTTTTGGGCAACCAATTGGTGTGCCCACCAGCCTGTATATAAAGCACTGTTTGTTCTGCAATAAACGGAAGACTTGATCAGCACCTCATCTTGTCTCCACTCTGTGTGTCAGTAAGAACTTCACCAGCCTAAACACAAAGGATCCCGGTTTTCACCATCCTCACCCAGGTACCCGTTCGACTGTCCTGCGGGTCGGGGCAGACATGAGCTTAAATTAACCTCACTTACTTGTGTATCTGTCATCACCATGACATAGCCTACTCTCCACTGCCATTCCAGATGAAGAAGCACTGCCTCAGCTGATCTACAGCCTTCCAGTCTGAAGTAGAACAGCCCAGTCTACCCACGGATACATGAAAGATAAATAAATGCTTATTTTGATACTCTGCTGATATTTTTTGACTATTTGTTTCTCAGCAAAAGCTGACTGCTATATGGGTCATCGATGTAATAAAATATTCTCTAGCTATCAAATAAGGCATATCTTGAAGAACTGATATAGAAGGATCTTTAGGATAGACTATTAAGTAAAAAACAGAAGGTGCCAAGCATTGTGTACAGTGTGCTCTCGCTGGGGGCAGAGGGGAAGAAAACAAATTTCTATATTTGTTTGAATAATTTTAGGCTGTGTTTAGAAGAATGCATAAAAAATTAACTGAGAATGTCCCCTGAAAAGAGCACTTTCTGGCTGAAGGACAGAAGTGAGAGTGACCAACAAGTATTTAGTAACCAGAACAGCTGCACTGGTGCACACCAACCGACTCTCCACTCTGAGTGGATACATTCCAGAAAATAAGCTAGATCCCCCTTTCACAGTTCTCACTATCATCTTTACTAAAATCAAAGCACTTTCAAGGTTTAAAGAGGGTTTAGTTGATGAGAATCAGAGTGGAGAAGAAAAGGGAAATATGTGCTAAAAATGTGTTTGTCATCCAGGTAATTTTAACAACATACCGCCTTTATTCTCTGCTTCTCTTCATTTCCAATGCTATTCCTAAACTTGACATCATTATAGTGTACAATATAAAATTTGTTCAGTTAGTTAGAATAAACATATTTAGAAAAAAGATGAGGTAAATAGAAACACTGTAATATAAAATTTTTTCACAGAATGTGAGAAACAATGTATATATTTTTCCAAATTTCACATAATCTAAGAAACACTGAAAGGATAAGTGCATGTTGCCATAGAAACCAGATGTCATCATTAGCATCATCAACAGTCACTAAATGCCTGTTAGTACTGCTCTGAGATACTTCCTATTTACACTAAGAAAGAACGATGAAATGTTTGCTATGAAGGAATTTTTAATTCAAAGGACTTGTAGAATAGTGCATGCATGGTAAAAAAAAAAAGACGAACCCTTACCAATCATCACTGTCAGGTTCTGGGGACACCGAGATTAATAAGACTCAGTTCCTATGCACAAAGAGCTCAGTCCAGTAGGGGGACAGATCCATGAATGGATGATTAGTAGATAATGTGGGAATGCTGTGATAGTGATATACACAGAGTATCATGCACAACCCCCAAAGCAATCAAATGCTGATACGTGAAGAAGCACATCCTTACTAAAAAAAAAAAAAAAAAAAAAAAAAAAAAAAAAAAAAAAAAAAAAAAACCTGTTTGTTTGCAGATCTATATCTTGCCTCATTATTTATCCCTGAACATAATGCTTTACATTTTATAATGCACAGGGGAGGAGACACCCTTAAATGTCCTCTCCCCAAACTCTTAGGGGCTTTTTGTAATGTTAATTTTTTTATTATTTTATTTAACTTTATTTATCCATTTATTTATTTATTTATTTAAACAATTGTTTTATTTAACTTTATTTATTTATTGTTTGTTTGTTTAAATTTGACCAGAGAGGGACAGAGTGAGTGAGAAAAAGAGAGAGACAGGGAAAGAGAGAAAGCAAGCTGCCAGGTCCAGGACTTGAACCATGGGATTTATTTATTTATTTTAATTTGACCAGAGAGGAATAGAATAAGAGAGAGAGTGAGAGAGAAAGTGAGAAAGCAAGCACCAGATCCAGGACTTGAACCCAGTCATCCATGTGGGAGTCCAGCTCCCTTAAACATCACACTACTTATCAACCCCTAAAGTCTTAGTATTAACCTTAATCAGTGAGCTTCCCTCTTCAAATGCAAGCAGAGCTCCTATAAAAAGTGTTAAAAAAAATGAATTTTGGTTTCTGTAAGCTGTTAAGTCAAAGAATATATAAATAATTTAGACTCCACCAACTGGCAATGATCCTGTGCTCCAACATTCTGGATCCAAAAAGTCAATGATAAGCAAGGCACCTGGGATAGATAAAATAGTGTCCAAGAGAGTGATTCATCTTTATTTCGTCTGTGCTGTCAGCAATCCATGATGCAGGTTACTGACTGTCTGTCTAGATCTGCAATACTCTTGGATCACTCTCTGGGGCCCACTTGTTGTCCACAAGTGTTGTTCCACTTGTAACTTCTTGTTGGATTTCCAGGTCGTGGCCAACTGCCTACCCTCCTATATCCAATCCGTACCATCAGCCAAATACTATGCTTTGCCTATCAGGTTAGCCTTTTTTTAATTTAACTTAGTACTTATTATGCACTCACTACAGGCAACTGCTTAGGTCCTCAAAATACAAGCTTGGTAACATAATTTCACCTTCATGGACTATAGAGATATTCCAAGTGTATAAAACAATTTTCTGGAAACATATAAAAGAGAACAGTAATTTGGGTGGGCGGGAGGGGGGTGGCGGAGGGAAGGACACTAAAGGGATATTTCGTATAAGCAAAAAGTTCAGAGGCTTGAAACAAGTTAGCTGTTTTATCTCTCCCGCAATAGAGCCTGGCCTCAAATGCCGGCTCTTCCAGGAGAAAATTAAAGTGCTAATAGCTAATATTCCAATATAAAAGCAAGATTCTCTAGAAAAGGCAAAGCATAAAAGAGTCAGGCTGGTTACCTTCAGGGGCAAGGATGTGGAGAGTGGCATCCTAAATCAATTCCAGAGGCTCCTGGAGTTGCTAAAGGAGTTTCAGTCCTAAGTGGATCAAGGTCCTCTGTTGTTTTGTTTGTTTGTTTGTTTGTTTATAGGGCACGTGCGCTCGCCAGACAGACAGAGACGGAGAGATAGAAAGCGAGAAATCACCCCCCAGGGGAGATGGCCACGCCGCAATCCCTTCTCCTCCATTCTCCTCTTGGGATCTTGGGCACGCACGCACACGCGCCCAGCGTGAGTTTAAGCCACCGGGTCCGGGACTCGAACCACAGTCAACTACGTGGGAGTCCAATGACATAGCCATTACACTAACTGCTGGTCCCGGTCCTCTGTTGTTTTAACACTATCTGCCTTCTGGGTACTGGTATAGTGATGCTTAAGGGGCTTCTGACAGTCACTCTCATTTTTCCAAGGAGAAAGAATGGTTAAAGGAGACTCCTACTTTGCACATTACTTAGAGTGGGTTTAAGGACAAAACCATCACTGAGATGGCTAAAGGATTACTTAGCTGCCAGTCTGTGCAGCCAGCATCATGCCTAATAAATGTTCATTTCCTCTCCTTAATTCAGTTCATTATTTGCCTCCTTCCCTAAGGTTTATACATGATTCAATCTCTCATCACCAAATAACTACCACCTGACCTCGTAACATCCCTCTCAATCTCTCTTTGATGCCTACATGCCCCACTCATCCTCACAACCTCTGCCAGATGACTCTCTCAACTTTGAGTTGTGAGCATTGTGACCTAGACATCAAGAACCTTCAGTTCCCAGGTTACAGTGTAGCAAGAGAAAACCCAAGCAGAGCCTGATAATGTCCCTAAACTGGGGAGATGGTGCTGGTATCGAAGAATGCTAAGATGGCTAGAGTTTACAAAACAGAGCCTCAGAAAGGAGTGAGTTAAAGCAAAAAAGAACTCCAGAGATCTGTAAAAGTATTAAGCTGAGTACTGATAGGCTCACATAGGTGAGAAAACTGCCCAAGGCCAGAGAAAAAAATCACCAGAAAGGACTAGAGGATTGAAGTGTAATGCATCATATTAGTGAGCTATAAAAGAAAAGTCATATGATCATCTCAACAGAATGAACCGGAGGGAGAGATTACAAAGGGACATGACGAAACTTTTGGGAGTGATGAATATGTTCATTATCTCAATAGTGATGTTTTCACAAGTGTGTACTTGTGTCAAAACTTAGTAAACAATGTGCTTTCAATATAATCATTTTATTTCAATTATATTTCTTTTTTATAAATTCTTTTTTAAGAATTATTTTATTTAACTTTATTCATTTATTCATTCATTCATTTATTTTAATTTGACCAGAGAAGAAGAGAGAGAGAGAGAGAGAGAGAGAGGACAAGCCAGAAAGCAAGCCACCAGGTCCAGGACTCAAACTACAGTCGGTCCTGTGGAAATCCAGCGTTCTTAACCACCACACCACATGCACGCCCCTATTTTATTTCAATTATATTTCAATAAAGTTGTGTTTTAAAATGATCATTGGCTATAATAAGAATAACAACTACTGAGGGATTTATAGCATAGGTAGAATAAAATGCAAAATATAAAATATAAGTTATATAATAACATAAAAAAGGGAATAAATATACTGTTGGGACATTTTTATACTATATGTACAATGGTATCTGTATTTTTTTTTAAATTAAAGAGAGAACATGTTCTGGAGGAGGAGGGAGACAGAAAGGGAGAGAGGTATTTTTGATAGGCTCTAGCTATTACAGTCCTCTGCCCCAGCCTCCTAGTTAGTAGGATTACAGGTGTATGCTACCATACTTAGCTTGTTCAGGTTGGTCCAGGATCTTAACCTGGACCTCCCTAGTGGCATACAGTGGTGCCCTACCAATTGTGCCACCACAGCTTGGACTGAAATGGCATATATTTGAAAATATATTATGGGACCAACAGATGGTGTGATGGCTATGTCGCTAGATTCCCATGTAGTCAACTGTGGTTCAAGTCCCAGACCCAGTGGCTTAAACTCACACCGGGCGTGTGTGCATGCATGCCCAAGATCCCAAGAGGAGAATGCAGGAGAAGGGTTTGTGGCATGGCCATCCCCCTGGGGGGTTCATTTCTTGCTTTCTGTCTCTCTGTCTCTCTCTATCTTTCTGGTGAGCACACATGCCCTATAACAAAAAACCTCTCCAAAAAAAAAAAAATAATAATAATATATATATATATATATATATATATATATATATATATATATATATATGTATAGTATGAAGTTAAAATATATATTATATTTCCTAGAATACATTGAAAAAATTAAGTACCTAAAGCCTAGTCAAGAGAAAATTAAATCAGAAGAAAATACACAATCCAAAAGAAGTCAGAAAAAGGAAAAAGCAAAAAAGAAGAAGAAGAAGAAAAAGAGCAGTTGAGACAAATAGAAAACAAATACAAGAAGGGCCATTTAACTGAACCATATAATCCATCACATTAAATATAAATTATTTAAACAATTAAGAAGTGGAGATTATCAGATTAAATGTAATAAAAGACTCAATATACTGTCTAAAAGGAGAAATTTATGGGACCAGCAGATGGCGTAATGGTTATGTCGCTGGACTCCCATATAGTTTACCGTGGTTTGAGTCTCAGACCTGGTGGCTTAAACTCACACCAGGCGCATGTGTATGCATGCCCAAAATCCCAAGAAGAGAATGGAGGAGAAGGGATTGTAGCATGGCCATCCCCCCAGGGGATGATTTCTCACTTTTTGTCTTTCTGTCTCTTTGTCTCTCTTTGTCTCTCCAGCAAGTGTACACACCCTATAGTAAAAATCTCTCTTAAAAAATAAAAAAAAAAGAAGGGCCAGCAAGTGCCATGGTGATTAAGGGCGCTGGACTGCCACATGGCCAACCACAGTTCAAGTCCCAGACCTGGCTGCTCTCTCTCTCTCTCTCTCTCTCTCTCTCTCCCTCTCTGGTCAAATTAAAATAAGTAAATACATAAAGTTAAATAAAATAATTATTTCACAAGAAAAAGAAACTTACTTTAACTACAAAGACACAGAGGGTTAAAAAACTAAGAGGGTCAGGGCCAGCAGGTGGCAAGGTGGTTAAGGCACTGGACTCCCACATGGCTGAATGCAGTTTCAGTCCTGGACCCAGCAGCTCACCAGCACATGTGTGTATGTGCCCAAAATCCCAAGAGAAGACAGGAGGAGAAGGGATTGCAATATGGCCACCCCCCTGTAGAGTGATTTCTCACTTTCTCTCTCTCTGTCTCTCTCTCTGGCTAGCACATGCACCTTATGGCAAAAACCTTTAAATAAATTTTAAGAAGGACATTACTATGGTTTCTAGATATAAGGAAAGATTATAAATAAACTTATGGTGGAGCCAGCAAGTGGTGTGGTAGAAAAGGTGCTTGGCTGAGAAATATTTTATGTTGGGTAAATTCTCTTTACAACCCAAATGATGTACAGCAATCAAATGTTTAAAACAAAATAAGAATAATAAATAAATAATAATAATCTGAAAAAAATGAAAAGCTATTTGCTGATGATGCTGTGTATAATACTGTCTTTGTCTTGACTGATATACATAGTAATCATGCTGGAAAAAGAGATGTTTTACACTGTAAAGATATATGTAATTAAAATGTAATATAAAAAAATTTAAATTTTAAAAATTAAAAAAAAAGGTGATTAGATCCCACATGGCCAACTCTGAAGATCAAGTCCTAGACCTGGCAGCTTAAAAAACACCAGGCACATGTTTGTGTGTGTGCCCAAAATCCTGAGAGGAAAACAAAGGAGAAGGGACTGTAGCATGGCCATTCTCCCTAAGGGATGAATTCTTATGTTTCCTCTCTCTCTTCAATGGATGCATGCACCCTATAGCAAAAAATCTAAACAACGACAACAAAAAATAACAAATAACCTTTACGCCAATATTATCAATAACCACATGAGATGAATGAATCCCTTTGAAAACTAAAACTGTCAAAGCTCATTCAATAAGAAGTAATAACCTAAATAATCCCATATCCACTAAAGATATTAAATTTATAGCTTCAAATATTTTCATAAAAAAAGTCTAGTGCTGAGGCCTCTGCCTTGGCCTATGAAGTTTGGGGTAATGTGAACCCCGAGTGGGAGCTGCGGTGAACTGAGAAAGGACAGAAAGACAAACAGAACAGTGGGGGTCAGGCGGACCCAGTGTCTCCAGTGGAGATTGCAGCTATACTTCCCTTTATAGGGAAGGGAAAGTCAGGTATTATCTATTACCAACTGCAGCTGTGATGCATCCTAAACAAGGGTTATCTATATGTTTAAAAAAAAAAAAAAATAGCCTCTCCTGGCTTTCTCCAGTGGTCACTCAGCTTTCTTTAATCTGGATGTAGTTCTCTCTTATTTCTAACTTTGTCCATAGTTCTTTCTTATTTCTACTTTTTTCAATGTGCACTGCCCTCCAGTGTGACAGTAGATTACGCCTTCTTTAGAACTTCGCTTCCTGCCTCTATCTGGCTGCTCCCTGCAGCTTAGTCCCAGATGGCTTCAGTAGTGAAAGCTATGAAACATTTAAACAAGAAACAATGCCAATTACATGTACACACTTAAAGAAAATAGAATATGAAGAAACACTTCCCAACTGCTTTTACCAGGCCATTATTAACCTGATAGCAAAATCAGACAAAAACATTACAAGGAAAGTATATATCATATCCCTCATGAACCTGAGGCAAAAATCCTTAATATATTAGCAAGTCAATCTGGCAATATAAGAAAAGAATCATTACATACCATAGAGCGTATCCTGTAATCCAAGGTTAGTTTGATGTTTGAAAATCAGTCCATGTAAAAAGTAGATAATCTTAATAGTTACAGAAAAAGGTTTTGACAAATATCAACACACATTCATGATAAAGACTTCCAACAAACTAAAAATAGAACAAAATGTTTCCAACCTAATAAAGGACATCTTTGAAAAACATACAGCCAATGTCACTTAAAGGTGAAAGATTGAATATTTTCTCCCTAAGATTGAGAAGGATGTCCACCCTCCATACTTCTATTTAACACCATACTGAAGACTCTAGCTAGAAGAATAGGAAGAAAAAGAAGTAAAATGCATACATTTTGGAAAAGAAAAAGTAAAACTGCCTTTATTTGCAGATACTATGATTATCTATATAAAAAATACTATGGAATTTTGGGACCGGTAGATGGTGTAATGGTTAGGTTGCTGGACCCCCAGGTAGTCAACTGTGGTTCGAGTCCTGGACCCGGTCGCTTAAAACTCACCCCAGGCATATGTGCTTGCGTGTCCAAATTCTGAAGAGGAGAGAGAATGCAGGAAAAGGGACTGTGGCACGGTCATCCCCTGGGGTGGTGATTTCTCGCTTTCTGTCTCTCTGTCTCACTGTTTCTCCAGTGAGCGCATGTACCCTATAGCAAAAATTTCTCTATAAATTTATACACACACACTATGGAATCTTTAAAAAAAAAAAAAAAAAGAAAATTAAAACAGCCTTGCAGCTGCTCTGTGACTCTATGACATGCCAGATGGGGAGAGGGGAACCATAGGAAGGAGGTGGGGACATCCTGGAAGCTGAGAAATGAGAGAGAGAGGGAGAGTGAGAGAGTAAACCAGTAGGTCCAGGACTAGAACCACAGTCAGCCATGTGGCACTTCACCACCATGCCACCTGCTGGCCACCAGGACACAGTGTCCTTTCAGGATGAGGTTGTGAACTTTACCAAGGAGGAATGGGCCTTGGTAAAGAAACTCTACAGAGATTTGATGTGGGAAACCATCAAGAACCTGGTATGTGCTGAATTCATATACTGCAGAGACCATATGATTGAAAAGAAGGTAATTCATGAAGAAAAACCATAAGTTATATTATAGACAACCACCTGAATGAGAAAAGGCCTCCTGGACTTAAACTATGTGAAAGCAGTGCATATGGGAAGGACTTGGTTCATTCATCTCTCTGTAGGCCTAGCAGAGCTCAAAGAGGACAGTAACCATATAATTGGAAGGACTATGCAAAGAAGCCACATGAATATAAGCAAAATGGAAAAACTTTCATTTCCAATGAAACTGTGGGAAGAAGCAAACGGTCACAACATAGAGTTGGACCTTACAGATGCAAGTTATGTTGGAAAACTTTTGATTATCACAATGTATTTCTATTATATGAAAACACACACACTGGGGAGAAACCCTATGATTGTCCCCAGTGTGGGAAAGTCTTCAGTTCTCCTAGATCTATGTGTATCCATGAAATAACTCACACAGGAGTGAAACCCTATGAATGTAAGGTATGTTGAAAATCCTTTGTCTGTTCCAGTTCTTTTCTAAAGCATGAAAAATTCACACTGGAGTAAAACCCTATGATTGTAAGCTATGTGGCAAAGCCTTTTCTCAATCCTGTTTTCTTCAAGTGCATGAAAGGACTCACACTGGAGTCAAACCCTACGAATGTCCCCAATATGGGGAAAGTCTTTAGTTCTCCCAGACATGTTCATGTGCACATAAGAACTCACACAGGAGAGAAACCCTGTAAGTGTAAGGTATGTGTGAAAGCCTTTGCTTGTTCCAGTTCTTTTCAAAAGCATGAAATAATTCACGCTAGAGTGAAGCCATGATTGTAAACTATATGGGGAAGTCTCTCAATCCTGTTCTATTTGAGCACATAAAAGGACTCAAACTGGAGAGAAACCCTGTGAATTTAAGTGATGTGGAAAATGCTTTAAATTTCTCAGCTCTGTTCCAAGAAATGAAAAAACTCATACTGCAGAGAAACTGTGTGTGTAAGCATGTGGGAAAGTCTTTAGTTTTCTCAGTTCTGTTCAACAACATGAAAGAATTCACACTAAAGAGAAACCCTGTGAGTGTCCTCAATGTGGAAACTTTTTTCATTCTTCTGTCACAGAGCATGAACAGACTGACACTAGAAAATAAAATTTATGAATGTGAGGATGAGAGCAATGAAGATGTTCTGCTGAGAAATCATGGACAATCTATTCCATGAAATCCTGCAAGAAAATTTTCCAAACCTAGAGAAGTGCTCAAAGATCCAGTCCCAAGAAATACAAAGGACCCCAAATAGAATCAACCAAGAAGGTCTTTACCAAGACATATTATAGCCAAATTGACCAAAACCACAAAGACAAGATACTAAGATTGGCAAGAGGGAAACATCCAGTTACCTACAAAGGATATTCCATCAGGCTAACAGCAGACCTCTCATCAGAAACAATGTGAGCAAGGAAAGAATGGGAAAATATATTCAAAGTGTTAAGGGAAAAGCAATTTTAACCAAGAATACTGTACCTGGTAGGATTATCCTTCATATGGGAAGAAAAGACAAGGATATTCTCAGATAAACAAAACCTAAAAGAATTTACCAATACCAGACCAGATCTCCAAGAAGTTCTGAAGGGAGTGCTATATCAGGAAAACTAAATACAGACACACAGAAATAAGAGTTCAAAAACAACTAAGAAAATGGCCAATTTAATGGTACGGACAAGTCTGGAGTTGAATATTATATCCTAGAATTTAATCAGGAAGATCAGACCACAAAAGAAGATAAATTAAGTACATGAGACTGAACTGATGAAATAGAATCTTATGACTTTTGACTAAAACATTACTGATTTTCTTCTAGGCTTTGTTTTCCAGATTTAAGGATTTTTGTCTTGTCTTAAGCTGCTGATATGTTCATATACTACTTACTATTCGAACAGAATTCTAACCTGTTTTCTGGCTTTAAGTCTTAAGCAAATCTCTCACCATTTTTAAAATTTTGATTTATTAAAGCTAAAACTGCTTTCCTTGAAATTAAAAAATATATTTAAAAATACCTATTTTGGGACCAGCAGGTGGCGTCATGGTTAAGGGTGCTGGATTCCCACATGGTCTACCACGGTTCAAGTCCCAGACCTGGAGACTTGCTTCCTCACTCTCTCTCTCTGTCTCTCTCTGGTCAAATTAAAATAAATGAATGAATAAATAAAATTAAATAAACAATAATATGTCTTTAAAAATACCTATTTAATGACCACAGTAAGCTATATAGCATCAGCTAGGTGCTACTTTATAGTCTATTCATTCTACTCAGAGTTTCATGCCTAAAGTCAGACATGTATTCACAGATATGTATATATCAGCTGAACTTGCTATTGAAAGTAGTTAGATTATTTAAGATAGCTCATGAATCAATAAAATGTTGGAAAACAAAAAAAGGAATGGAAAGCAACTGTAGACACCAGAGATAGTGTGGGAGGAGGGTGGGAAATAGCAGAGGGTGAGAAATAGGGGGAAAAAAAAAAAATATATATATATATATGAAATATATTTATTATATATATAATATATATTCTATTTCATATATATATATATATATATATATATATGAAACTAGAAATTGAAAATTATCGATGATAACATGCATGATTAAGCCACTATGCAGTATATTCTGGATGGGAAATCACATTTTGTATGCTGTGACAATGCTCAATGACTGAATGTAAAATTAATTAATTAAAAATAAAAATAAATTTAAAAAAATTTTTGAGAGAATCAAATTCTACAGCACCTCAGGCCCCATTTATCAGCACAACTTAAATGACAAAGGAATAAACTTGAAATAATTTGAAAATTAACTTTAAAAAAAATGTGGTAGAAATTTTGTAGGAAAAATGGAGTTAGAATCAGTCTGGTTCCCTCACTCCCGCTCTCATCATGTTTCAGGCCACGGGATAAGTGTTTTATTACTTGGGGTATGCTTGCATGCTCATTATGCAATGATGAGTTTTCTGTTTTATGCCAGTGCATGTAACATGTGTGCATGTGACACTTTTGTTTTTGGCAAGGAGTCACTATTGTTTGCTGCCCCTTTACGAGAAACGGAGCAGCACCTAGGTTAGCTAGCTAGCTGGCTAGCTGGTTTAGTTAGGTTCAACCAGGTCCAGCTCAGTGTAGTATTAGCTCCTAGAGGAGGAAGTCTTCTGTGAGCGCCCCATGCATTACAAGTTTTAAGGGAGAGAAGCACTTTGCTAGTGCTGCTAGAAGTTGTGAGAGCTCATAATGAATCATCCTAATAAACAACATGACACCAGTAAAAAAAATTTATTTATTTATTTTAAAAACTGAAACAATAACTTGATAAACTCTCAGTATAGAAGGCCAATATACATAAATTATGTTCTAAACAGTAAAATTACAATGCAAAATCACCAAAGATTTTCTTTTAAAGTACACTCTAAAAGTTTTCAGAACTGGATAAGTATGGGAAAAAAACGCTTAAGCTTTGAGAGGAGAGGAGAAAGTGTAATAGGATGACGCTAAGGAGAAAAATGAGGTGCTTTTAACAAAGTACCAGTAGGGGATCCATTGAATAATTTAATCCGGTGAAGGTCTTGATTGAGAGCATGCTGACTGAAATGCAAAAAGTAAAACAGAAGCAATCGAATTTGATTTGCAATAAACTCTCAGGACACTCTTGTAATCATTTAAAGAAATAGATGATAGCTTGGTCTTTGGCAAAGAAGAAGAAAAGCAAATCATAGTAAAGGGATAGTTAAGAGATGGAATCAGTTTAATTGGCTATAGACAAATGTGGAAGGAAAAAGAAGCAGGAAAAACCAGGGCTACTCCCAGCTATCTGGCTACAGCAGTGAATAGCAGGGTCCTGCAGAGTAGCAGCTGTGCTGGCTTGAGTCTCTGACTCACAAAATACCCCAGGGAAAGAGCAGGTGTCATCTTTAGCTGTGATCATAAAGTGGCATGCTGTCTAGAGAGTGGCAGCCTGCCTGGGCCAGTTTACCCTGGAATGTGGTACTTACTGGGTCCTCCACTCCAGCCACTGCCCTGGGCACTAGTAAAATGCTCATTTACAACAATCATTTTCCTTGATCACTTGCCCAGACACCTTCTGGGTCACAAAAATAATCCTCAAACTAGGCAATTGACACAATAGAGACAATGAGGATCTTCAAGTTATGACCATTTTTTTTGACCATATCTTCTCCCAGGGTCCCATTAGCTATTTGAATTCATCTGGGGAGCCCCCACCACCTCTCAGCTTCTCTTTTTTATGAAAATTAACATCTCAAGCTAAAACTAATTCCCCTTCTTGAATAAAAATAAATAAAAATAAAAAATAAATGCAACCATCTCTACAGGACCATACAAAAAGCAAAGGGCAGGAGTAGAATTGCAATTCCACCCAGGTCTCATGGAGTTCCCTATCTCAGCATCTAAAAGGAGCTTAATCTCTTTTCACTTACTCAACAAAGATTTAAAATCACCTGCTATATGGCAGTCTCCATACATGGCATTGAGGATAAAATAATAATAAGGTCCTGACCTCACAGATCTCACATTTCTATAGGGAAGATAAATAGTAAGTAAGCAACATAATACATTATGATGAAGTTATAAATAAACTTTATTTATATTAGGCTGAGTCTTAAAGGGTGAGATTAAGCCTGCCTTGAGCTCACAAGTGATTCAATAGGAAAAAAAAAATCATGCTGTATATTTTGAACTTTAAATGTTGTTAGAGTGCTATGTGTTATGTGGTGGTTATGTGAGGGCAGAAGTGATGATGTCTCCATAACTTAATGCATAAAGCTGTGTAATGAAAGATATTATTAACCAAAGCACAGGCAATAATCCTCAAAATAGACAGGTGGGATTACATCAGATTAAGAAGTTTCTGCACAGAAAAGGACACCATAATTAGTGTGAATTGACAACCCTTGGAATGGGAGAGAATTTTGTTAACTGTGCCTCAGATAAGTGACTGACAACCAGAATACACAGGGAACTCAAACGTTTTACCCAGAAGAAAATGATTAACCCAATTAAATGATAGGGAAATGAGCTGAATAAACAATTCTAAGGAAGACATACAAACTACCAAAAAGAAAAAGAAAAAAAGAAAGTGCTGGAAGGGATGTGGTCAAAGGGGAACTCTCCTATATTGTTGGTAGGAATGTAAATTGGTTCAGCCTTGTGAAGAACAATATGGAGATTCCACAAAGACCTTCAGAGAGAACTACTATATGATCCAGCAATTCCACTCCTGGGTAGCTACCCAAAGGACAGGAGAATGCTCAGTCAGAAAAGTGCTTGCACAACTATATTTATTGTGGCATTATTCATGATTGCTAAGACATGGAACCAACCCACAAGTTCACAAACAGACAAATGGATTGAAAAAGTGTGGCATATATACTCCATGGAATATTACTCAGCCATTAAAAAAAAAGACCCTGGCATTTGATAGAAAATGGATGAACATGGAAGATTTATTGCTAAGCGAAGAAGTCAGGCTATGAAACAGAGTCATTGTATGTCTCCACTTAACATATCCCAACTGTCTACACTCTGTGGTAGAGACTAAAAGACTGGAAAACATAAAAGCATTAAAAATTGTTATGGACACTGGGGACAAAGTAGAAGGAGAGTGGGAGAGGGGATGAGTGCAGAAAGGGAAATGTAGGGAAAAAAATGGAGAAGTAAGACATTTGTGGAACAGAGATGTTTGTTGCTTGTTGGTGATGTTGTGTACAGTATTCTCAACTCACCTGCTAACTCACCTGCTATGTGGTGTATATCATGTTGGGTAAAATCTCTTTACAAACTAAATGATGTATAATGATTGAATGTATAAATGATAATAATGAAAATATTAAAAAGATAGTATTTTGAAAAACTACTAATGTGGTTTTTCTCTTTCACCTTTTTAGAAACATGACTTTCTCCGAACTAAAATATTAAAGAAAAGTGATTCAATGAAACTCATTAAAGCATGGTAAGGAAGACTTTACTCAGGACCATTATGATAAGAATAGGGAGTACAAGGGAGCCTTGCAGTGGGGAAAAGAGATTGGATTCAACTCCAAATACAGCAGGGGCAAATGGGAATTTATAGTCAAGGTGAAAGGGCAAGGTGTCAATGAACAGAAAATCACTAAGAGGAAACATCAGGGGTAAGGGAGGATTCTGGCTAAACAACCTAATAAGATTCTTGATGAAGACAGGCCAGAGAGGTCAGACATAATTTGGGAAATGGCAGAGGACGAGGAACCCAATCTAATATTGAGGATGATCCAATATAGAGGATGGGGGTTCTGGCTAAATTAACTTAGCAGGGTTCTTTTCTAAAACTAGATATTCCAAAATGTGCACAGATGGGTCTAGGAGAAAAATCAGAAGTTTAGCCAACCAAAGAAATCTTTGTCAAAATCCAAAGTATCCTGAGGGAGAAGAAAATGTGAACTGAATTGAGACAAAGATGGACTGAAAAAAGCAGGAGTTATTATTTAACTTGTAACATTCAAGAGAATGGCCAGCATAACAATAGACTAGAAAACAGGCACAGCTGAGGAAACGATTCTCTAATTTCTCTTTTAGTAATTGCCAGAGGATGTGGGCACTCACCAGAGAGAGAAGAGAGGGAGCAATCACCCCGCAATGAGGTGTGGCCGCGTTGCAATCTCTTCTCCATCTGTCCATCCTGTTGGGATTTGGGGCACACGTGCACACAATGCTCAGCATATTATTTTTCAAGCCTCCAGGGCCGAGACTCAAACTGCAGTCCGATGTGTGAGATCTAGCTACCTTAACCACTCTAAATTTTTAAATTAAATATACTAAATACCAGTCCTAATGGGCCATATTCTCCTCAGGTAGAATGGAAGTTTAAAAAAATTTGCCCTTTCCTGACCTAAGGGATTCTAAGACGAGAAGAGAAAGAAGAAGAGAAGAGGCTGAGGTGGTATGGCAGTCCCTTGACTGTCCCCAGTTTCTCAGAAGTGAGCTGAATGAGCTGAGAAGGAACATCAGAGATTGAAGAGTCCCTGCTCCATTTCTTATTTGGGACTCTGGGAGAAACCTCTGTGGAGGGCATCCCTATGCCAACCAGGGTAAGAGGATTCAGGTGACAGCATGTTTTGACTCAAAATGTCTGTGGACTTGTTTTTTAATGTTTGTCTTATTTTCTTTTTTTTCCCAATCATCCCTGGTACTTTAATAAAATACACTAAAAATAAGTCAACAGAAAAAAGGAAATTAAAAGTAAGTGAACACAAGTCCAACTTTTTTATTAGATTCAACAGACATCGAATTCCTGTCAAATTGTTTTTAAAGTTTCTACATGCTGCAACCAGACCCTGTTGGAAAATGAAACATAGACTTTGAGCCAGGCTTTTAATAGGCATGGGGGTCCCGGAAGGCCTACTCATTCCATGTTGCATTTCTAGTGCTAAGATTTTATTTTATTTTTCCTATGATAGTGTGTGCACCCACACATGAGAGAGACAAAGTACCCTTGACAGGATCTCATCACACTAGAATTCCTTTTCCCCAGGCCTGTAACTCCACAAGATCCTAAGTACCCATGTGTGCTCTGGCATGTTTCATGCCAGTCAGGGGATGTGAACCCATGGTTGGCCATATAGCCTCCAGCCTTTCAAGGTACTTGTACCACCACTGCACCACAGTAGCTGGGCCAGCCCAGATATTTAGATTGGCCAAGCAGATAATCAATACCTAAAAGTCTTATTTTCATGAAAACACTAAGGCAGAACCTCAGGACAAACTCAGATGAGAGGAAGGAGGGACAAGAGGACCAAATAGCAACCTCCAAGCAGAGTGGAACTGCTTTTCACATCAGGAAGATCCCTGCACACCTGCAGCCTCCCTAAATCACCCTGTGTGGTTTTGTCATTAGCAGACACCTTCAGGATCCCTAGCCAGTATCCTAATAAGTAGTCATGCAAATAATCACTTGGCTGCATATACAGAGTCAGCAGCAAAGACTGGTTTTTTATTACTTTATTCCTCATAGTAAATAGGCTTTCAGGCCTAAAGTAACAGGGAGCAAGTAAGAAAACATGTATAATAGAAAGTGAACATTTCCAACTCTCCTAGGCTTACAAACAGACCTGGCTCAATGTGGTAGTATTTTACACTTAGCATTGTTACTTTCTGGGAAAGAACAAAACAGAATAAAAACAAATTAAGAGGGTAGACTGGCATCAGGAAATGTGCAAGGCTAACCATCACTTACTCCCTTTCAGGCTGCTTCCTTTCCTTCTTAGCCACAAACACCAGGATCCTGGATTTTTCCATCACTTGGAATTTCCTCACACACCAAGCTTGTCTACAGAGGAGAACACAGCTGCCCCAGAAATCCCCTGTCTATTTATTCATAGAGACAAACAAATCCAGATCTTCTGTGAATGGGGGAAACAACAAAGATGAGGCAATTACAAAAATAATAAGTTCTATGGACCTTAGTTTTGTCCAGCTGTTGCTGATTAATGTACTCTTGCCCTCAATTAAAACACAGTTCAGCTGAAACTTGTCCTACTTCAGTTTTCTCTGACAGAGCCTCCCTTCCACCTGTCAAAGAGAAGATGAAAATAAAAGTATTTCTTGTTCTTTTTTAAAAAAATAATTATTTTATTTAGTTTTATTTGTTATTATTATTTTAATTTGACCAGAGTAAAGAGAGAGAGGGAAATGAGAAAGCAAGTTGCCAGGTCCAGGACTCGAACTACAGTTGGCCATGCCAGTGCCTTAACCACCATGCCACCTCTGGCCCCATTCCTTTTGTTCTTAATAGTTTTTTTTTTTACATGCCTGAGTACTTGTAGACTCGATAATTACTAACCAAATAGGCCATTAATAAGTCCAGAATATATTGGATCTTTTATCTAAAGTCTAGAGGAATCTTCCCTATTTTATACTGCTTTCTAGGGCCTTTGCAAAAACATATGGCACTCTGGAACTTGGAGTACAGATAAGAGTTTTGAAAGATGACATCGCACCACATAAGCTGTTCATCCTCAAAAATTTGCCTTCTGGGGACCAGCAGTTAGCGTAATGGCTGTGTCGCTGGACTCCCACGTAGTCGACCGCGGTTTGAGTCCCAGACCCGGCGGCTTAAACTCACGCCGGGCGCGTGTGCGTGCGTGCCCAGGATCCCGAGAGGAGAATGGAGGAGAAGGGATTGCGGCGTGGCCATCCCCCCTGGGGGGTGATTTCCTGCTTTCTATCTCTCTGTCTCTCTCTGTCTGTCTGGCGAGCGCACGCGCCCTATAGCAAAAACCTCTCCGAAAAAAAAAAAAAAAAAAAAAAAAAAATTGCCTTCTGTGATTACCTGCTCTTAAACTATTCTGCCTTGTTCATTCAGACAGACCAGCTAGAATGATCATTGACAGGCTAAATCCAGTCATTAGTGTTATAGGAAGGAGGGGAAGAGAAAGATAGTATAGGAATTTGAGATGTTCATTCAGTGCAAAGTATCATAAAATGTATAGGGGGAAATATTTTTAAATACCTTCCTCTTCAACCATAATAGCTATATGACTTTAGACAAGTTACTTTGTTTTTCTAATCTCAGTTTCAACAGTAGTAATATGAGGAAAATAGAGTTTTTCTAACATCACAGATGATTTGACCCAGTTTATGTACTGTGTCAAATTTGCTTGAGACAATCTGCCCCCACCTTGACTGCTTCTCAAAGTAAGAGGCCACCAACCACTACTGCTGCTTCCTCTCTTTACACTACAAACTTTCCAGTACCTCTCCAGGGTGAAGGCTGGGCTTCTACAAAGCTTCCATCATATGGGCCCCAGCAGGAGCCACAGCAACTTCAGCACCTAAATACTGTCCAACCAGCCCTGTCAGCATCCCCAACAGCTGCCCCAAGGGGCCAGAATACCCTGGAAGTAAGGGAAATTTTAAAGTTATTGGATAGGACCAGCAGGTGGTGTAGTGTTTAAGGTGTTGCACTCCCATACGGGCGGCCACCATTTGCGTCCCATACCTGGTGACTTGAAAACCACTCTGGGCATGTGTGCGTACGTTCCCAAAATCTCAGGAGGAAGATGAGGAGAAGGAATTGTCCCATAGCTATCCCCAACAGGGGTTGATTTCTCACTTTCCCTTTCTTTGTCTCTCTCCTGTGAGCAGATGAGCACGCACGCCCTATGCCAAAAACCTTAAAATAAAAAAAATAGTAATAAAAGAATCACTGGATAAATTTTGGCCAATAAGCTGGAAATAAGAAGCTACTGGCACATTCTTTACACTCTCTCTCCTTCCCAAATCTAACAGCCTGTTCTGAAGGACAGTGGATCTACCCTGACTCTTAACGCCCCACTAAGTGGCTATTATAGGTAGTCAGATGACATAAGCAAGAAGTTCCAAGACACCAGTGAAAAGGGCATCTGACATATCACTCATCATTGACAGGAGTTGCAGCCAGACCTCTGAGACCAATAGGGGAAAGGTTTTCTAACTTTTACCACCTAAACTGGCAGTAGAGGACCTGGAAAATGTAACTGTCTTCCCCTCCCACAGCAACGCATGTGCACACAGGCACCCTCCACACTAGTTTACCAATATTCACCTTCCATCAGAAGCACTGGACTTACGTAGGCAAAATTGCCCCCATGCACACATGCCTTCCAAGTCCACGCTGGGCATGTATACGACATCGCCCTGCTGGGCACTGTTGAGTTTCCCTTACCAGTTGTCCTTACAAGAAGTGTGCAAGCACAACAACAACAACAAAAAAAAAAAAAGAAAACACAAAAGCAAACAATAGAGCTGTCTAGAGTGACAGATCTCCCTTCCTAAATATCCATGGCAAAACCTCACAATAAATGTAACATCTAACCCCCTTTCCGGTGCAGTTGCTGCCTGACAACTGCCCACTCAAACTTCTCCTGGGTGTACTCTTAAAGCTTGTATTTTTTTTTTCATACTTTTCTCACAGCTGTGGCTTTATTCTCATGTCAGGATAGGTCTCTAATCTTAGATCCAGGCCCAAGAACCAAGTATCCCATCACAATGCTCTCCTGCTTCCTATCCAATAACCCAACCAGCTATGTCTCTTTGGGAAGCAGTGGCCAGCTGGATAACACATCATCTCATATTCACCTACCCCCTCTCTTGCTGCTTTTCTTACTTTCTTCCCTCAGTCTTGCTACCATGGAATTCCATTCACAATAAAGCACTAACATATAAACTGTCTCAAGCTCCTTTTTTTGTACACAAATCTAAGATAAAAAGAGTGCTATGAAGATCAAATAGAGAATGGGAATGCCATTTGTAAGCATTAAAGTAAATATTATGCTCACAAAAAAAATCTACTGGATCTCAAACATGAAGACAGAGAGGAATAAAAGATGTGACTAGCAATCATTGTTGAAATCTGTGAGGATTTATGGTATTAAAAAAACACTTATCTCAGCTAGAGTAGGTGTTTGGGTAGAAGAGAAGGGAGCCCCAAAGAAAAGAGGACCTCTAGAATAGAGACTATGCCCAGGTAGACACTAGATGGATATTTCAGGCAACAGCGAAGATGCTGCATTCCACAGAGGCCTGAAAGAACGTGGAAGGTTTCAGGAACTTCAGTGCAGAATGAAGTAAAAGAATAGCAGGATCAGATCATGAATGGCCTTGCACAGACTTTTTCCTTGAGGCTTTGAGAGCTGCAGAGGAATAATGGAGTCAAGGGTTACTTTTTTTTTTTTTTTTATGATTGTTATTTTTTTTTATTTCTTTTTTTTATTATCATCATAATCTTCTTTATATTACATTGAATTACATATAACTTTACAGTGTATTACAATGCCCTTTTTTTTTTTTTTAGAGAGGTTTTTGCTATAGGGCGCGTGCGCTCGCCAGACAGACAGAGAGAGACAGAGAGACAGAAAGCAGGAAATCACCCCCCAGGGGGGATGGTCACGCCGCAATCCCTTCTCCTCCATTCTCCTCTCGGGATCTTGGGCACACACGCACACGCGCCCGGCGTGAGTTTAAGCCACCGGGTCTGGGACTCGAACCGCGGTCCACTACGTGGGAGTCCAGCGACATAGCCATTACGCTAACTGCTGGACCCATTACAATGCTTTTTCAAGAGGGAATGCCATGCATGTCAGTCAGTACAGAGACATCAATCTCCCTGCTTCAATATTCAATATCTTTTCTATGTTTTCCCCAATCATTATTATTATTATTCTAATTATTTTTTAAAACAGTCAATCGCTATTTCTCATTTTGCTTATACAAATACTTTGCCCATCATGAAATACTTCTCAGACGAATCCAGTTGAGAATACTATACATGTCAACATCAACAGTTAATAAGCCATATCTGTTTCTCACTAATGTCCTGCCTCTCTATTGTTCACTTGTTATCTTTCTCTATCCTCTTGTCTTCACTTCCCCCATTCCACACTGTCCTATTCTCATTAAGTACCTTCACTGCTTTTTTGTCCTCCAATTTTTTGCTCTCTATCATAGAGTGCGGATAGTCGGTATATATTGAGTGGATACATACAATATCTTTCTTTCATAGCCTGGCTTACTTCACTCAGCAATAGATCCTCTATATCTGACCACTTTCTATCAAATTCCAGGGTCTTGTTATTTTTTATGGCTAATATTCCATAGAATATATATACCACACTTTTCCAATCCATTCATCAGTTTGTGGACATTTAGGTTGGTTCCATGTCTTGGCAATTGTGAATAATGCTGCAATAAACATTGATGTGCAAGCACTTTTCTAACTGAGCGTTCTCCTGTCTTTCGGGTAAATACCCAGAAGCGGGATTGCTGGGTCAAATGGTAGTTCTATTTGTAGATCTTTGAGGAACCTCCATATTGTTCTCCACAGTGGTTGAACTAGTTTACATTCCCACCAACAGTGTAGGAGGGTTCCCTTTTCACCACATCCCCGCCAACACTTATCACTTTTTATATTCTTAATCTTTGCATTCTGACAGGGGTTAGGTGGTATCTCATTGTAGTTTTTATCTGCATCTCCCTTATGATGAGGGATGTTGAGCATTTCCTCATATGCTTTTTGGCTGTTCATATGTCTTCCTTAGAGAGACTTTTGTTCAGCTCATTTTCCCATCTTTTAATTGGGTTAATAATTTTTTTTTTGCATAAGGCACTTGAGTTCCCTATGTATTCTGGTTATCAATCCCTTGTCTGAGGCATATTTAACAAAAATATTTTCCCATTCTGAGGGTTGTCAGTTCACACTTGTTACTGTGTCCTTTGCTGTGCAGAAACTTCTTAGTCTAATATAGTCCCACTTGTCTATTTTAGGGATTATTGCCTGTGCTTTGGGAGTCTTATTTAAGAAGCCTTTGCCTACTCCAATGTCCCCGAGTTTCCCCAGCATTTTCCACCAGTAGTTTTATTGTTTGAGGTCTTAGGTTCAGATCTTTGATCCATTTTGAGTTGACTGTTGTTAATGGTGAAAGATGGGGGTTCAGTTTCATCTTTCTGCAGGTGGATACCCAGTTTTTCCAGCACCATTTACTAAAGAGGTTTTCCTTTTCCCAATGGATTGACTGATATCCTTTGTCAAAGATCAGTTGGCTGTAAGCTTTGGGGGTTATTTCTGGGGTCTCTATTCTCTTCCATTGGTCCACATGTCTGTTTTTATGCCAATTCCATGCTGTTTTGATGACCATGGCTTTATAGTATATCTTGGGATCAGGGAGTGATATGCCTCCTACTCAATTCTTCTTGCGCAGGATTGCTTTTGCAATACGAGGTCTTTTATGGTTCCAGACAAATTCTATGATTGCCTTTTCTACTCTGAAGAATATCTCTGGTATTTTTATTGGAATTGCATTAAACATGTAGATTAATTTGGGTAGAATTGCCATTTTGATTATGCTAATTCTTCCAATCCAGGAGCATGGGATGTCCTTCCACTTTATGTCACTTTCAATGTCTCTTTTAAGATTTCTGTAGTTTTCTTTATAAAGGTCTTTAACTTTCTTAGTTAGGTTAATCCCTAGGTATCTTATACACCTTGTGGCTACGGTGAAAGGAATTCCTTTCTTCAGCTCTGCTTCGTTCAACTTGTTGTTCATAAATAGAAATGCTACAGATTTTTGGATATTGATTTTGTATCCTGCCACCTTACTGTATTCACTTATTACTTCCAGCAGTTTTTTCATGGATACCTTTGGGTCTTCTAAGTATACCATCATGTCATCTGCAAATAAAAATATTTTCAATTCTTCTTTGCCTATTTGAATGCCTTTAAAATTGTTCTCTTCTCTGATTGCAATAGCTAAGACTTCCAGTACTATATTAAAGAGCAGTGGAGAAAGTGGGCAGCCTTGCCTAGTACCTGTTTTTTTTGTTTGTTTGTTTGTTTGTTTTTTGGGTTTTTTTTTTTTGGAGAGATTTTCGCTAGAGGGTGCGTGCGCTCGCCAGACAGACAGAGAGAGACATTAGAGACAGAAAGCGAGAAATCACCCCCCCAGGGGGGATGGTCACGCCGCAATCCCTTCTCCTCCATTCTCCTCTCGGGATCTTGGGCACGCACGCACACGCGCCCGGCGTGAGTTGAAGCCACCAGGTCCGAGACAAGAACCGCGGTCGACTACTTGGGAGTCCAGCGACATAGCCATTACGCTAACTGCTGGTTCCCCCTAGTACCTGTTTTCAGAGGAAAAGCTTTCAGCTTTTCCCCATTCAGTATAATGTTAGCTGTAGGTTTTTCATAGATTACTTTTATTGTGTTCAGAAATGACCCTTCTATACCAATCTTACTGAGAGTCTTAATCATAAAAGAATGTTGTATTTTATCAAATGCTTTCTCCGCATCAATTGAGATGATCATAGGGTTTTTAATCTTTCTTTCTGTTAATGTGGTGTATTACATTTATGGTCTTGCGTATATTGAACCACCCTTGCATCCCTGGTATAAAGCCTACCTGATCGTGATGAATGATCTTTGTTATATGTTGTTGGATACAATTTGTGAGTATCTTGTTGAGAATTTTCGCGTCTATATTCATCAATGATATTGGTCTGTAGTTTTCCTTTTTTGTCATATCTTTATCTGTTTTGGGGATGAGGATGATGGAGGCTTCATAAAATGAATTTGGAAGGTTTCCTTCCTTTTGAATCTTTAGAAATAATTTTAGTAGGATAGGGGTTAACTCTTCCTTAAAAGTTTTGTAGAATTCACAAGTGAAGCCATCTGGGCCTGGGCTTTTCTTTGTTGGGAGGTTATTTATTACTGATTCAATCTCCTGGCTTGTTATGGGTCTATTCAGGTTCTCTATGTCTTCCTGATCGAATCTTGGTAGATTATATGCATCCAGGAATTTGTCCATCTCCTCCAGGTTATCTTGTTTGTTGGCGTAAAGTCACTCATAGTATCCTCTAATGATATTTTGTATTTCTGCTATGTCTGTGGTAATATTGCCTGTTTCATCACATATTTGATTAATCTGGTTTCTTTCTTTCTTCTTCTTGATCAGTCTAGCCAATGGTGTGTCGATCTTGTTAATCTTTTCAAAGAACCAGCTTTTGCTTTCATTTATTTTCTGTATGGTTCGTTTATTTTCTATTTCATTTATTTCTGCTCGAACCTTTATTATTTCTTTTCGCCTGGCATTTTGGGGGTTTGTTTGTTGTTGTTTTTCCAATTCTCTGAGGCATGATGATAAGCTATCTACTTGCCATCTTTCTATCCTTTTCTTATGTGCACTAATTGCTATGAATTTCCCTCTTATGACTGCTTTTGCTGTGTCCCATAGATTCTGGACACTTGTGTACTCATTATCATTAGTTTCCATAAATTTTTTTATTTCAGCCATAATTTCTTCAGTAGTGAAGAAGTCATTCAGAAGTAGGTTGTTCAGTTTCCATGTGTTCGTGTATTTTCGGGGTTGTGTCTTGAGATTAATCTTGAGTTTAATTCCATCATGGTCAGAGAAGATGCTGGGTACAGTTTCTATGCCTTTGAATCTATAATGGCTTGATTTGTGTCCTAATATATGATCTATCTTTGAAAAGGTTCCATGTCAGGGTGAGAAAAATGTATATGTTGTGGATGTAGGGTGGAAAGTTCTATAGATATCTGTCAAGCCCATTCCATTTATAGTATCATTTAAGTCCTGTATCTCTCTATTTATTTTCTGTCTAGAAGATCTGTCTATAGGAGATAACGGGGTGTTGAGAACTCCAACAATTATAGTATTTCTCCCTCTCTCTCCTTTTAGCTCCAGCAGTCTTTCCTTCACATATTTAGGCGCACCTGAGTTGGGTGCGTAGATATTTATAAGGGTTATGTCTTCTTGCTGGATTACCCCATTTACTATTATATAATGCCCTTTTTTGTCTCTTCTTACAGTCTTTGTCTTGAAATCTATTTTGTCTGAGATCAATATCACTACTCCAGCCTTTTTTTAATTTCCGTTTGCATGGAATATCTTTTTCCAGCCCTTGACTTTTAGTCTATGTATGTCTTTATCCATAAGGTGAGTTTCTTGTAGGCAGCAGATAGAGGGTTTCTGTTTTCTTATCCATTCAGCCAGTCTATGTCTCTTAACTGGAGAATTTAACCCATTGACATTCAATGTAATTATCGATATTTCCGTACCTGATCCTATCATTAAGTGAGCCATTTTCTTGGTTGCTTTTTGTTCTCGTATAACTGTCTCTGATTTTTTAGTTTTCCTGGTATAATACTCCCTTCAGAACCTCTTGAAGAGCTGGTCTGGAGTTGGTCAATCCCTTCAAATTTTGTTTATTCGAGAATGCTTTTATCTTTTTTTCCCATATGAAAGATAATTTTGCTGGGTATAGTATTCTTGGTTGAAATTGTTTTTCACTCAACACTTTTACTATGCTTCCCCATTCTTTCCTTTCCTGCATTGTTTCCGCCGAGAGATCCAATGTTAGCCTGATGGGGTGACCTTTGTAAGTAACCTGGCGTTTCCCTCTTGCCAACTTTAATATCTTGTCTTTGTCTGTTGTTTTTGCCAGTCTGGCTATGATGTGCCTTGGATAAGATCTTCTTGGGTTGATTCTACCCGGGGTCCTATGTATTTCCTGGGTCTGGATATTTGAATGCCTTTCTAGATTTGGAAAGTTTTCTTCCAGGATCTCATGGAATAAATTATCTAGGCCCTTTTTATTTTCTTCCTCTTCTGGAATACCAATTATCCGGATGTTGGGGTGCTTGATAGTAACCAGTATTCCTTGTATATTATCCTCATTTTTCATGGTTGTTTTCTCAATCTTCTTGATACTTTTTTCTAGGTCAGATGTTTTGTCTTCTACGTTAGAGATTCGATCTTCTGCCTGGTCTAACCTACTTTTAATACTTTCAAGGGAGTTTTTGATTTCCTGTATCACATTCTTCAATCCTAAAAGTTCCATCTGGTTCTTGTTTAAGGTATCCATTTCTTCTTTCAAGTCATTGAAGGACTTCCTCATCTCCTGGAGCTCCTTGTCTCTTTTCTCTTCCATCTCAGTTAGTTTGGTCACTACAAATATTCTGAATTCCTTATCAGACATGTCCACGACATCCATTGTATTGACTGTGGGTGATGTAGGCTTGATGATTTTTCCCTTGAGGGAGAGGCCTTTTGTTGGTTGCTCATATTTCTTGAGCCTCTGCGATTGTTCCTAGTCATCAGGTAATCTATATGTTTCTTCCTAACTGATTGTTAAAAGTTGTACAGGCTTAGAAAATTGATGATTTCCCTTATGGTTGGCCTACCTGTTGCTCACAATTACCATTACCTGTTGCCACTACCCTGGATGGTCCAAAGTCCTCACTGTCTCTAAGGAGAGGTGAGCCTTCAATTGACCGAATAAGCAACACCCCAAGAGCAAAGAAAAACAAAATGAAAAAAGGAAATCGCGCGGCGTGCAATGCGCGCTGCGCGCTATTCAAATCACCAAAATTCAAAGAGTCCAAAGGCTAGTGGGAAAGGGTCAGAAGATGAGTGACAGGACCAGGTTGGTCGGGCCTGCAGCCTGAGTCCACCTGGTGCCCGGAACTGCTGGCCAGCTCGATCCGGATTGCGGGTGGGGTGGGGTGGGAGTTCGCCTTAAAGTCCCAGACAACCAACCTGGGGTCCAAGGAGGAGAAACGGTGTGGATGCGTGGAGATTCAGAAGGGTCGAGGGTTACTTTGATTCAGGAATAAGAGAGAGAGAGACAGGCTGTAGCGGAACAGTCAAGAAGCTATTGTGGAGGTCCAAGTAAGAAGGAGGTATATAAGGTTTCAGACTTCAGATATAAGCATTTAGATAACAACAGTGCCATTAAGCAAGATTGAAAATAGGAGAAGGAAGGACAGCCAGTGGTGTGGTGGTTAAGGTGACTAGATCCCACATGGCTGACTGCATGCTTTGCATTCCAGACCTGGAAGACTGAAAAACATGCTGGACATGTGTGTGTGAGTACCCAAAATCCCAAATAAGAAATAAAGGAGAAAATATTGTGGTGTGACTGTCCCCCATGAAAGCTGTCTTTTCACACTCACTCTCTACCTGGGGAGTGCACGTGCCCTGTGGCAAAATTTAAAATTAAGAAAAATAGGAGGAAGAGTAGAAATTTGCTTATTCAGGGTGATCAGGAACAGAGTAAAATGTTGAATGTTCAAACTACAAGGTATATTGGAAACCTATGTACTTTCCACTCAATTTTTCTGTGAACCCAAATGTTCTAAAATATAGTCTTTTTTCTCTAAGTTTTTTGCTATACAAAGTGTGTATGGCCACACCACAATCCTTTCTCTTCCATTCTCTTCTCAAGATTTTGGGCACACATACACACATGTGCCAGGTGTGTCTCTCAAGCTGCCAGGTCTAGGGTTTGAACTATGGGGTCAGCCCTATGGGATCTAGTTGCCTTAACCTCCACACCACATACTGGCCCCTATTAAAGTCATTTTTCTTTTTACTTTATTAAAGCAATTCGTTTATTTCACATGTGTATTTTCATCTCCCCACCATTTCCATGTCTGATCCCACAACTCCTATGTCCTATCATAACATTCCATACATACTTAAAACCAAGCAAAGCATGGAGTTTGATCTTTAAAAACTGTGACAAATGAGTATTTTGGACATGTTCTTTGCAATGGAACCTGGACATTTATCAAACATGGGAGGTAAAGCTCTCACTCTGCATTATAAAAATGACAGCCAGCTATGGGCTGTTAGAGAAATGAAAAAAGAAAAATTTAACAAACTTTTAAAGCTATTTTCTTAAAGTGACTTCCTCAACTGCCAAAGATCTTGGAATAGCCTCCTGGTCAGTCATTTGGAAGCAAATCTTCATATAATTGATGAACTTGGCTTCTACTTTGGGAAGAGAACCACTTTTTTCTATACTTGCTTGCATTTTTGGTTTAATATCTTTTATAGAATTAGGTCCTTTGGGTGTTTTAGAAGCTTTTACCTGTTTTTTGAATGATTCTTGACCTTTTGATCTTGGTTGATGGTTTTGAATCTTTTCCATTCTTGTTTAATTTTTTGTGCATTTTTACCAGGAGAAGCTCATATAGATTTCTTTACTGGAACTTTTTCTTCTGTTTCTTCATCTTAAAATTATCATCATCAGGGACCAGAGGTGGCATAATGGTTAAGGCACTGGATTCCCACATGGCTGACTATGGCTCATGGACTGAACCCAGTGGCTTGAAAATCACAACAAATAAATAGATAAATAAAAACATGTTAAAAAATGTCTAAAAATAATTTTCTTCTTCTTCTTCTTCTTCTTCTTCTTCTTCTTCTTCTTCTTCTTCTTCATCATCATCATCATCATCATCTTCAGCAGCAGCAAGTTTTACACTTTTCTGTGAAACCTTGCTAGCATCTCCAGGGGCAGATGGCTTTCCAGATATATTTATAAGTTACACGTATTCTTCCTCTTCCTCTTCTGACTGCTTCTTCCTCCGCAGCTCCAAGTGCTGACCATTAATATGCGCAGTCCCTGAACCACACTTCTACCTTAAGACCATAGCTGGTGTTATTTTTAAGTCCCCAAGAGAAACCATTAGTTGTACAAACATTTTCAATGTTGCCAGTGTTACTTAGATTGGACTGCCTTTGGGGCCAGCAGGTGGCATGGTGATTAAGGCACTGGGCATTCCCTCATGGCCAACCATGGTTCGAGTCCCAGACCTGGTGGCTTGCTTTCTCTCTCTCTCTCTTTCTCTCTCTCTCTCCCCCTGTGTGTGTCTCTCTCGTCAAATTAAAATAAATGAATAACATTAAATGAATAACTTTAAAAAAAATTGGACTGCCTTCATAATTCATTGTGCCTGCTTCAAAAAGTGCAATTCAGGGAACCAGCAGTTAGCGTAATGGCTATGTCTCTGGACTCACACGTAGTCGACCGCGGTTCGCATCCCAGACCCGGTGGCTTAAAATTCACGCCGGGCGCATGTGCGTGCATGCCCAAGATCCCGAGGGGAGAATGGAGGAGAAGGGATTGCGGTGTGACCATCCCCACTGGGGGGGTGATTTCTCACTTTCTGTCTCTCTGTCTCTCTCTGTCTGTCTGGCGAGCGCACGTGCTCTATAGTGAAAACCTCTCCAAAAAAGAAGTGCAATTCACACTTTGCACTAAATTGACCATTCTTAAAGATAATTGGTGTTTATTTTCATCATTATCCACCTTAAATGATCATCTTTGTCTACCTTTAGTTCACAACCAAAAGATAGTTCTAGGGCTGAGGGGGGGAGCCGAGGGGGTAGGAAGGAGCACATGTCTGTGTCCATTGGCTCTTCCACAGGATGGTAACACGCACTTAGGTGGGAGTAAAGGCAAAGATAAATGACTATTCTCCTGAGAACAGCCATGCAGGAGAGAATCACTCCAGGGCTAAGTCTATTTTTTTTAAGAAAATAAATGAGAAAAGATAAAGCAGAGATAGTCAACATATAGAATTACAAGAAATTTGAGTGCTAAAAGTTGACAATCTCAGGGGCCATCAGGGTGTGGTGGTTCAGACACTGGACTTCCACATGGCTGACCATGGTTCAAGTCCCAGACCTAGCAGCTTGCTTTCTCACTTTCCCTCTCTCTCAGGCTCTCTCTCTGTCCCTCTCTGGTCAAATAAATAAATAATTTTTAAAAGTTAAATGAAATAATTCTTAAAAAATAAAATTAATGAGAGAGGGTAAAGTAGAGATACTCGACATATAGAATTACAAGAAATTCGAAAGTAGAAAACCTCAGAGGTCAGCAGAATATGTAAGAGTTAAGGCACTGAACTCTCACATGGTTGACTGCAGTTCGGGTCCCAGATCTAGCTTCTTGAGTGTGAGTGCATGCCCAAAGTCTCGAGAAAATGGAGAAGGGACTGCAGTGTGACCATTCCCCCCTGGGGGTGATTTCTCACTGTCCCTCTCACTCTCTCTCTCTCTCTCTCTCTGTCTTTCTCTAATGAGTACAAAAACCTTAACACACATACACACACGCACACACACACACACATGCACACACACAAATTGAGAGCCAGCCCGAGGCATGGTAGCTAAGACACTCCCATATGGCCAACAGGATGGTTAGAGTCTCAGACCTGGCAGCTTCAGAAACACAAAGGGTACATGTGCGAGCATTTTCCAAAGGAAAGGGAGAATGAAGAAGAAGGGATTGTGACATGATCATTCCCCACAGCAGGTACTTTCTCACTTTTCTTCTCTGTCTCTCTCTCTGTCTCTGTCTCTCTCTAGCAAAAAAGAAGCAAAACTTAAAGTGCAATTCAGAAGCCAAGATGCAGTGCAACAGTAACACAACAGTACCCATGTGGAAAAGGTCCTGATTTTACATCCTGGGTATGCACCTGCCAGCCCATGATCTAAACCAGCTGAGACTAGTGATGGATCATAGTGTGACAATGCTGTTGGGTATATCTCTCTTTTTCTCCCTCTGCTTCTGTCTCTTGTGGAAAAAAATAAACTTTGAAATAATGCAAATCAGTCACCATGGCACAGAGATAGCACACAGCTCAACACTGTTAGAAGCTATACGGAAGATCAGGGTTCAGTTCCTAGGTGTGCTTATGCTAGGCTGGACATCTGCCCATGACCCTGGCTGACTGGGAAGGCTGTGGGGAAGATTACAATATGAGACCCTATTAAGGATCTCAATCTCTCTCAATCTCTCTCTCTCTCTCTCTCTCTCTGAAGAAATAAATATTTAAAAAAGAAATGCAAATCAGCCCAGCCTCAGTAGTGCTTGCTGGTACCTGCTGCAAGCTGGGAAGCTGAGGCCACATGGGAGGACTGGGTTCAGTTCTCGACCACCCTAAAATGACAGGAGTAGTGGTATGTGCCTGTAATCCTGGCTATTCAGGAGACTGAGGCAGGATCAAGACATAGTGAGGCCTTGTCTGAAAAAAAAAAATGCAAATCAATCCATTATACTATGAAAAATCCGGAATTGTTGGGAACCAGCAGTTAGCGTAATGGCTATGTCGCTGGACTCCCACATAGTTGACCGCGGTTCGCGTCCCGGACCCAGTGGCTTAAAACTCACGCCGGGCGCGTGTGCGTGCGTGCCCAAGATCCCGAGAGGAGAATGGAGGAGAAGGGATTGCGGCGTGACCATCCCCCCTGGGGGGTGATTTCTCGCTTTCTGTCTCTATGTCTCTCTCTGTCTGTCTGGCGAACGCACGCACCCTATAGTGAAAACCTCTCCAAAAAAAAAAAAAAAAAAAAAAAAAAAATCTGGAATTGCTTAATTGACCAAGCCATAGTGATAACACATTGAGATCAACTAACAAGAACTTGATTGTAAAGATTATTATTACATCAGTCAAATTTTATTGTCCTTCCTGGATTTTAATACATTTCCATGAACTATTCTCTTAATTTTATACTAATAGCTAGCTTTCAGAAAATTCCTCTAGAAAAGTAGCCCAAAGAATGCCTCCCACTAAACTGAAAAAGGTTTCCATAGTGACAAATCTGCTCATTAAGATTGTTTTGTTTTGTTTTGTTGTTGACCCTCCTGCTTAGACCTCCCAAGTAGCTGAGACTACAGGCACGTGCCAACACCAAGCTTTAGGTTAGGCGAGGAATGGAACTTGAGCCTCCCAGATGGCATCAGCCTATGAGTAGCAGCATTTACTAATATGACTACTGGGCCAATTAGTGTTATTTCAACAACACCATGGAATTTCAAAATCAAGCACAATCAAGTTCACCAAGCTAAGAAGAAAAATTAAATTAAAAAAAATTTATTTTTAATTGTACTTCTCCCTTAAAATAGTTTAAAACAAAAAGATGAGCCAATACAATACCCTCAATACAATACCCTGAAGAAAACACACATTCTGTTTGAAAGTCATTTCCAAGGAAAACTAAAATTAACTAGTAACCTCACACAAAGGAATCTGTAATCCTTGTTGTGAAATATTCATAATTACTGAAGTTCTTCATTGAGACCAGCAGTTGGCATAATGGCTATGTCACTGGACTCCCATGTAGTCGATTGCGGTTCGAGCCCCGGACCCAGTGGTTTAAACTCATGCCAGGCACGTGTGCGTGCATGCCCAAGATCCCAAGAGGAGAATGGAGGAGAAGGGATTGCGGTGTGGCCATCCCCCCTGGGGAGTGATTTCTCGCTTTCTGTCTCTGTCTCTCTCTGTCTTTCCGGTGAGTGCACGCGTCCTATAGCAAAAAACTCTCAAAAAAAAAAAGTTCTTCATCAAATCTGGGTAATTTTAGAATGGAGCTATAGTAACTCTATTTTAAGCTGACCATATTTAATCACATATTTTCCCTCTCCTTATCCCTTTCCTGAATCCTCTGGGTGGAGGGAGGGGAAATTATTCTTTTTCTGCCAATTTTTCTCTGGCAAATTGTGGTGAAAACTTAGAAAAACAAAGAACTAGAATTGCAGCCTAAATGTGGGGTTACTACCATACTATACATTTATAAGTAGTTATTTGTTTTATTTAGATTTTTATTGTTTTTGCTGTTTAGAATAAATAAAACCGGCCTTTTCCTGACAGGATTCACAAGGAAAGTTCTTGTTCATTTTTTGATACAGCACTTAACAAATATGTGGTTAGTGTTTCTAGCACAATTCAGATATAAGACAGAGAGACATTTTCTGTGTAATGTCTGGTTAATTAGTTGAGTAGACCAGTAGGAAGGCCAGACTGACAGGAATCCTCTGGCTTCCAAATGAAAGAATTCTATTTGATCTCTTTTTGAAGAAATAAAAATTGAATCTTAACCACCCTAACTCTCTAACTAACTGTGACAGTTACTGGGGGAGATAAATCTTCTTATTGCCTCCACTGGTGTAATCCTATTACATTCAAATGTTTATGTTTCCTTTGAAATCCTGATCAGTTAAAGATGGCTTGTGCTGATAACTACATAGACATCTTGCCTTGGAGAAAATACTGTTTCAATGTTCCTTGTACCTAGTTCCAGAAACAATATAATTACAAATGACCTACCTGTTTATTAGTAGTAAATTATATTTGAAGACAGGCACGGATTTATAAACAGGATGTCATGCCAACATATATAATCTATTTTATTTCAAAGTTTCCAGCCAAGGCCACCAGATGGCATGGTGGTTGTGGTGGCTGGATCCCACATGGCTGACTACAGGTTCAAGTCCCGGATCCAACAGCTTAAAAAATGTGCTGTGGGCCAGCAGGTGGGATAGTGGTTATGGAACTAGACTCCCACATGGTCAACCAGAATTTGAGTACCAGATCTGAAAATCATACTGGGCACGTGTGCATGCATGCCCAAAATTCACAGAGGAGAATGGAGAAGAAGGGATCCCATGTGGTCATCCCCCCCCCCCCCGGGGGGGGGGGTGATTTCTCACTTTCCCTCTCGCTATCTCTGTCTCTTTCTAGCTAGCACATGTGCCCTATGGCAAAAACCTTTTTAAAAATGCTGGGGACCAGCAGGCTGCCTAGTGGTTAAGGCACTCAACTCCCATGTGGGCTACCACAGCTCAAGTTCTAGACCCGGGAGCTTGAAACTCATGCTGGACTCATGTGTGTGCTTGCTCAAAATCCCAGGAGGTAAATGGAGGAGAATGGATTGCTGCATAGCCATCCTCCCTGGGGGATGATTTCTCACTTTCTGTCTCTCCAGTGAGTGCACATGCCCTATAGCAAAATCTCTCTTAAAAAAAAAAAAAAAAAAAAAAAAAAAAAAAAAAAAAAAAAAAAAAAAAAAAAAATTCTGGGCATATGTGCATGTATTCCCAAAATCCCAAGAGTAGACTGGAGGAGAAGGTATTATGGCATGGCCATCCCCCTATTAGATCAACCCCTGAACAACCTTTAGGGAATTTCTCTATCAGAAAATAAGGAATGGTTACAACAACCTTTGATCAGAATCCTCGGTTACTGGCAAACAAAACTACAAAAATCATTTCAGTCTACACTCACAGATAGGCCAATGAGGTCACAATGGCAAGTACCCTAATGAAAGTACCTGCCATTCTCGTGGCCCTACCCCCCACACACACTTCTCCCATATAAAGACATGCCTTCTCGGGAACCAGCAGTTAGCATAATGGCTATGTCGCTGGACTCCCACGTAGTCGACCGCGGTTCGCGTCCCGGACCCGGTGGCTTAAAACTCACGCTGGGCGCGTGTGCGTGCGTGCCCAAGATTCCGAGAGGAGAATGGAGGAGAAGGGATTGTGGCGTGACCAACCCCCTGGAGGGTGATTTCTCACTTTCTATCTCTATGTCTCTCTCTGTCTGTCTGGCGAGTGCACGCACCCTATAGCAAAAACCTCTCCAAAAAAAAAAAAGACATGCCTTCTCTAAAGTCTTTCTAACTTCAGATTCCTGCTGTCTCTAACTTCGGACTACACAGGCTGCTAGCCTAAATAAAACCTTCTTGCATGAGAGGGTCCTTCCCTGAGTCTTTTAGCACACCAAATATCTCCTCCTCGTGGCCATCCCCCCAAAGGTGTACTTTCTCACTTTCCTCTCTCTGTCTCTGTCTCCTGCAAATGAATACACCCTACAAAAAAAAAAAAAAAAAAATCTAGCCAAATGTCACAAATCCTATGTATCAGGCTATAAGCCCCACCGCAGAAATTTTGTTTACATTTATATTTTCAGATCTTGGTTCAGTACCTGACATAAAATATCCAGGAAATTTATGATGAATGAATGAATGACTATATTTATAACAGATAAGAATCACCCTCAACAAATTCCTATATATAAAAAACAACTTACTTCTTAATATTTACTCTATTGGGACCAGCAGGTGGTATGGTGGTTAAGGTGCTAGACACTCCCACGACCACAGTTCGATGCCTGGACCTAGTGGCTTGCTTTCACACCTTCCCCCTCTCTCTCTGGCTCTGTGTCTCTCTCTGGTCAAATTAAAATAAATGAATAAATAAATAAAATTAAATAATTATTTGGGAGAAAAAGAACATTTACCCTATTCATTTTCAATTTAACTCTCAATTTTCAATCCTGATGAACTGAAAGTTTGACCTCAGTCATATGTGCTGCTTTCACTCAGCACAGAGTCCTGTGGCCCTATGCAGTGCCAATCTGTAGGAGAGGAGGTGTGAGGCCATAGCGGCTGAGGGTTGCATCGGCCATCAGGAGTCAATCACTTTTCCACATAGATTACAGCTCAGATGTATACTGGTACTTCAAAACAGTCCCATAAGAAATGCATGACCATCCAGCCCTGTGGTCTCATCCCCCGAAAAAGCCATGCATCCACTCCTTCTGGAATTTTGCTGCCTTTCAGCAAGCTACCCAAAAGGCTGGAACATCCATTATTGTCAGGGTCCAAAGGTTTCTCTCCTCTCTCCATTCTCACTAGTTTAGGTAAAGCCCTCAACTAATGCTCAAACTCCATTTCCCCCAGATTACTTTCCTCTGTAGTTTCTGGTTGTACTTTTTAGGACATCCCTTTCTTGTAATCTTCCTTGAGCGTATCTGAAGAGGGCAATGGAGAATGCCTGTACACTTACCGGCAGACAAGCATCTTTCTCAGCCTGCTTCTATGGAAACCTGAGAACCCAAAGATCTTTTTTTTAATTCTTAGTTTTATGCTATATGGCATGTGAGTTTGCCAGAAACACAGAGAGAGAGAGACATGCAAAAGCATCCCAGCATGTTTTTCAAGCCAACAGGTCCAGGACTCAGACCTCAAAGTTGACCACGTGAGACCCAGCTGCCTTAACCACCATGCCACTGGCTGGCTCCCTAATGATCTTTTGTATCCCAAACCCAGTCTCTTTTTTTTTTTTTTTGGAGAGGTTTTTGCTATAGGGCACGTGCGCTCGCCAGACAGACAGAGAGAGACAGAGAGATAGAAAGCAGGAAATCACCCCCCAGGGGGGATGGCCACGCCGCAATCCCTTCTCCTCCATTCTCCTCTCGGGATCTTGGGCACGCACGCACACGCGCCCGGCGTGAGTTTAAGCCGCCGGGTCCGGGACTCGAACCGCGGTCGACTACGTGGGAGTCCAGCGACATAGCCATTACGCTAACTGCTGGTCCCAAACCCAGTCTCTTTTAATGCAAGCTCATGGCACTTTGGTAAATCTTTCTCTAAAATACATGTTCACGTTATTACTCCAACCAAAAACTACATGTGCCAAAACCTACACCATTTATTTATTTATTTCTTAATTGCCACAGGATGCATGTGCTCACCAAAGAGAGACAAGAGAGGCAGAAAGAGAGGGAAGGGGAAAGCACCACCCATAGAGCATGGTCAAGCCACAATTTATTCTCCATTTCTCCATCTTCCTGAGATTTGGGGAAAACCATCAGTATGTTTTTCAAACCATCAGGGCCAGGATTCGAACCATGTAAGCCATGTGATAAATGCCGTGTGGGATTTGGCTCCCTTAACCACTAGTCTATAGGGTCAGTCTACCAACATTTCTTTTTGAGATACAAATTTTTCTCTAGACTTAATTACAGGTCCTCTGAGTTTATTAGGCTTTCATAGGTCCTTGCCTTCAGTCACTTCTAGAAGCCATTTTGTTCAGACAAATGGGTTATTATGGTCCACATTAATCAATCAGAGCTTTTAACAAAACGTCTGATAGCTACATCATTGATTTGGTCTTTATCCTAAGGCTGAATTTGCCTTTCTAAATGAAATGATTTCTCCTTTTATCTTTAACTAATTAGAGGAGGAGAGATAATAATATCTTTTAACAAAGTCCTGGAATTTCTGGACTCTCCCTTACCTTTTAGCTTTGCTTTCAAAAAAGGGTTTTGGTTTTTTGTTTTTTGTTTTTTGTTTTTTTCCTGAGCTTATTTCTTTCTTGTAGTGCCTTATAAAATGCTATTAGTATGCTGCTTTGGAACTTTTTCTCCGAAAGTCATACATCAGTTATATAAAAGATCAGTGCAAAGCAAAAGGCTATAAATAAATGCCTTACTTAAAACCTGTTCTATAAGGAATTTTTTTGAATATATGTTAAGTTAAAAAAAAACAATAAAAAGCATTATGTAGAATAGTGTTTAGCAAATGCTACAGTATACAATAGGGTTATGTGTGTATGGCTATGAGAGAACTTTTGTTTTCACTATTTATATACACTCTTTTTTACCTTTTGAATTCTGTACCATGTACATATTTTTTATTCTCAAAAATAAGTTTAAAAAAATTAAAATACTTTGTTCTGAGGTCTGCACAAAAATAGTATGAACTGGTACCACAGGTTAATATATTGTTAAAAATGTGTAAAGATGGGAACCAGCAGTTAGCGTAATGGCTATGTCACTGGACTCCCACGTAGTCGACCGCGGTTCGCGTCTCGGACCCGGTGGCTTACAACTCACGCCGGGCGCGTGTGCGTGCGCACCCAAGATCCCGAGAGGAGAATGGAGGAGAAGGGATTGCGGCGTGACCATCCCCCTGGGGGGTGATTTCTCGCTCTCTGTCTCTCTATCTCTCTCTGTCTGTCTGGCGAGCGCACGCACCCTATAGCGAAAACCTCTCCAAAAGAAAAAAAAAAAGATATAAACATTCATATTTCTCTGTTCTTTTTTTTGTTTAGTACTTTGTATTGTTGGTTTTAGTGGTTTGTTTGGGGTTTTTCTGATGGTTGAAATAGCCTTTTATGAATAAAATTCAAATTAAATATTTGTAAATGCAGCACCTCCATTGAAAAGTTCCTTGGAATACAGTTTAAAATGATTGCCACTTTATAACAAAAGAGGGCAATTATAGACTTCTTAACTACTGTGAGGTTTGAAAAGATGTGTTCGTATGGTTACAGATTGAATTTTCTGAAAAGTAAACTTCAAGTCAGAGATTGAATGCAGAATGTTTATTGAGGAGTGCTCTCAAGAAGGAACCCTCTGAGGATATGAAGGAAGTAAAATTGAACACAGAGAGAAGTTGAACATGGAATAGTCACAAGGCCTCAGCTAATCTTAAAATAAGCTCTGATGAAAGAATGACACTTCAAATTTGCTCAAAATTTGGGAGATTTATACCCTCAAACAATTAGATATTGAATGTTGGCTACCCGTGAGAAGGAGTAAGACCTTGGGTTAAGTAGCTGTCTTCTACCAAGTACTGAGGAAGATCTCCTCTGAGAGCTACTGACTCATGCCCAGCAGCTGAGGTACTGAGGGCTTCAGTCTTGGAGAAGGGAGATCTGTTAGTGCAGTACAGCATCCATTACAGTCCATTCTTGAGACTTTTGAATCCACTAGCTTCATTTAAGTTCCGAGACCAGCTCCTCTAGGATTTTATAAAATCTTTGGGAAGATGAAAGGGGTGGAGAGAGACTCATGAGGAGAAAAATTAATGAAACAAACCCTAGCACCCACTGCATAGATGATCTCAGGATCATAAATGATACTATCACCATCTCCTTTACAACCCTTCTAGTTCCCTTTACCTCTTCTGGTTTAGGTGGCTTACCTAGGTAATGTAACCCAGACCCTCACTTCTGAGGCATCTAGGACCCTAATCATTGCTCCCTTCTCAGGATTGCCTGATTTGCTTATTTTTAATTGTCAGGGGGCATAATCTCACCAGAGAAAGACAGGGAGACAGAGAGGTAGGGGGAAAGAAAACACTCCCTCCACTTGGGGTGTCACATACCAGAATTGCTTCTCCTCCGTATCTCCATCCTGTTAGGATTTGGAGAATGCATATACACATACCTAGAGTTGATGTGAAGCAACCCAGAACTTGTGAGCAACCTTGAAGCAACCCAGGGCTGACAGCTGCCTGGGCTTTCTGTTCCCCCGCAAGCTGTTCGTCCCTTCCCTGAACTGTGAGCAACTGGAGGCCTTGAACAAGATGAATTTCCTGCTTCTTTGCCAGCTCCGTATTAGGGTGGACACTGAGCCCCCTCCTTGATAGGACACTCTAAGTGTGCTGAATTTTCCCCCTCCCCAATTCACCCATAGAAGACTGTGTCCAGCTCTCAGCCGAGGCCAGAGACTCAGAGTATTCACTCCTCTTTGCCCACTAGTATAATAGAGTTCTCCTTTCTCTCCTGAATGCTGTTCCTGTTCCTTGGCTTCTGTTTTTCTACAACATTTTGGTGCATTGGCTGGGATGCAAAATTAGGCTGGCCCTTTGAGGACTGATAACAGGGCTTGTCCCCTCTGGGACAGGCACTACAGTGTGGAGAGATAGAAGTGCTCCCATCTCATTTGACAGGATCCCTCAACTCGGCCCCAAGGCCAAGTGTTCCTGGATAATCAGACTCTGGTTGGAGTGAAGGACCAACTCCTGGACCCTGATGCATCAACCCTAATCAACTCTGGTAATCTGGTAAACCCCGGGGATCTGTAGAGCCCTAGTCAGACAGACCTACTTGAACTGAGTAAAAGAGGAGAACTGATTACTCTCCTTCAGTCACAGGACCAGCAATTAGGGTTCATCTGGTAATTGGCTGGTGTGGGGAGGGAATTTATAACTTCTGAATGAATGTGAGTGTTTATGATGAGTAAACGTGTTTGTGGCTCCATGGCTTTTCACTACGGACCATGATTGCATCTGTTAACTGCATTTCCATAGTAGTTCCGTAAAGGCTAAATGGCAGAACTGTACCCTGGGGGACCCAGTCCCTCTCTGCATATTCAATCCAGCAGAGGTTCTATATCTAATTACTTATTGCCAAGGAAGGACACAAAGCCCATGAGGGACATGGCCAGACAGATGCCTGATTGGTACCCTCTGGGGGGACACCCACCCTTTGTCTGTTATGACACCATTTATAGGGGGGGGGGGGGGCGGGAGGGGAACTTCAGAGGCTGATGGGAGGGCTCTTTCCCTGTAGAAGTAGATAGGCAGAGTAATGAATATCAGGTTGTCAGTTTTGCTCCTGGATGTTGGGGCACAAATTTCTACTGACTGTGACACATTCATAGACAGGTTCCAAAAATCTTTACAAAGACAGGTAGAGAATGTAGATGAGACTGAGGTGAAGCAACTGGCCTTTGAAAATGCTAATGTAGATTGTCAAGAAGTGTTAAAGGAAATTTACACCCTGTGGTGATCTTGTAGCCCAGTCCCCATAACAACCTAACAACACTTAACTAATGACCTTGACCTTATATACCTGATAACAGCCTAAAAACTCTTCCAGTGCTGACAGACACTGAGTTAACCCTTTCTCATCCCTAGGGTGCTCAGGACTTTCTGTTCAGGACAGTTACGTTGGCGTTTCTATTTCTGCCTTCTAAAAGTTTTTTTCAAATGATTAAAATCTTAAACTGTTATCAATAAAAGTGTTTTGTAATATTTTGGAAAATTTGTTAGACAGGTTTTGTTTATAAAATATACATCAACGTATAAAACAAACTCTCACAATTTATGTAAAATCAAAAAAGTGGGGGACTGGGCCCCCCCTCTACATGTACTTCTAAATTACTCTACCTAACCATGTTCAAATTAAATCATTTAAGTTTGATTTTTGATTCAAAATTGCATCAACAGAGCACCACCTGACAGCATTTATCATCTACTCAAAAGCTTCCTCCAACCAGTAATCTACCAAGCCTTCTGAGAAGTGCAGGCTTTTGATAACTGGAGAGGTCAGAGATATTTGAGATACAATGAATAAACATCAATCCAAGTCTTCCAAGCCTACTGTGCTGGACTGTATGCTGACTAATTTTAAAGAAGACTTCTCTGAAGATTATACAGTTAAATTGAAACCAGAGAAGTTAAGAGCCCTCTATGGGGTTGAATGGCCTTCTTTTAAAATAAGATGGCCGCCGGAGGAAACTTTACATCTCTCTGCTGTGTGGACTGTATACAACGTGGTTACTGGCACCTCAGGCCACCCCAATCAGTTTCCCTATGCTGACTCCTGGCTATGCACAGCCCAAGTCATTTCACCCTGGGCACGAATCTGCATAAGCGGAAAAAAACAGTGCACTATTTTGGTCACTTGTGCCATGCTGCCTGCGCCTACTTCTGACCAAAAGAAACCCACAACTCCAATCCTGCAAGGCATCACCCTGAAGAAGAGTCATTAACAGCTCCACCCCCATATGTCCCACCCAAGCCAATAATCAAAACCCCACCCCAGGACCAGCAGTTAGCGTAATGGCTATGTTGCTGGACTCCCATGTAGTCGACCATGGTTCGAGTCCCGGACCCAGTGGCTTAAAGTCATGCCGGGAGCATGTGCGTGCGTGCCCAAGATCCCGAGAGGAGAATGCAGGAAAAGGGATTGCAGCATGGCCATCCATCCTGGGGGGGCGGGGGGTGATTTCTCTCGCTTTCTTTCTGTCACTCTCTGTCTTTCTGGCGAGTGCACGCGCCCTATAGCAAAAAATCTAAAAATAAAAGAAAAAGAAAACCCGTCCCCTTCTGAGGCCTGAAGAGCAGCCCAAGGAGACAGCACCAGCTCCACCACCTCAGGGGGGTAAGCTGCCAGCTGTCCTGAATCCCACACCCAGATTCTGTCTCACCCACCATCACCCAGCAAGCCACTGTAGTCCAGTGCAACCTCACTCTTCAGATGCTCCTCTGAGAGACCTGAGAGCCCCCCAGATAGGCACAGATGGGGCTATTACAGAAGGCAGGGCGACTCTCTACTACCAGCCCTTCACCACCACCAATTTGCTTAATTGGAAACACCACACCCCCTCCTACTCGGGACAGTGCCAGGCAATGATAGATCTTATAGAGTCTATACTCCAAATCCACCAGCCCACCTGGGACAACTGTCATCAACTACTCCTCACCCTATTTAACACAGAAGAACACCACAGAGTCCTTGTGACAGCAAAAAAAAAAAAAAAAAAAAAAAAATGGCTACAAGAACATGCCCCCAATGATGTACTAGATCCCGAGACTTGGGCCATAACTGCTTTTCCAAATGAAAAGCCTAACTGGGATTTCAATACTGAGGATGAACATTCCCATTTCAGCAAATATCATGAGGCACTCCTACAGAAAATGAAAGCCAGTGCAAAGCAATCTTCTAACATGGCAAAAACTACAGAAATAATTCAGAAAATAGATGAGACACTGGGGCAGTTTTACGAGGGACTCTGCGAGTCACACCAGATCTATACTCCATTTGATCTGGAGAGCTCCAAAAGCCAGCAGATGATTAATGCTGCCTTTGTCACCTAATTGGCCCCTGACATCCATAGAAAAACTCCAAAAACAGGAAGACTTTGCTGGGATAAACGCCACCCAGCTCCTAGAAATTGCTGGTTGAGTCTTCATGAACCAAGATCTAGAAGAAAGAAAAGAAGCAGACTGGTGGATGAAGCAGAAAGCAACCCTGTTGGCTGCCACCCTCAGACAACCAGATGCCCCACCTAGTCCAGAAGGGGGGCCAAAAACCAGCCATCCAAGGCTTAGACCAACCCAATGCACATACTGAAAAGAGGATAGCCACTGGAGAGGTGAATGCCTCAAGCAGAAAGCAAACCAAGAGAGAATGACCCAAAATCCACTGGGATTCCTCAAGACCTTCCACCCAGAACCCCCAAGGGACCTCCTGACCATGACAGAATCAGAATAGGACTGACTAGGCTCCTTGATCCTGGGCCCCCAGGAGCCCCTGGTCAGCATCAAAGCTGGTGCCAGCCAATAAAATCCATAGCAGATACTGGAACTGAACACTCCATTGTCACCCAGCCCCTGGCCCCCTTGTCAGGTGGAGAAATCAGCATCATAGAGGCCGCTGGAAACAGCAAAACTCAGCCCTTTTTACAGGCAAGAAACTGTTAACTGGGGGGCACCTGGTTACCCACGAGTTCCTGTACCTGCCTAAGTGCCCAGTCCCATTATTGGAAAGAGATCTACTGACTAAACTCAGCACAAATCAGCTTTGATTCATCAGGCTCTGCTACATTGACTGTCAGCCCTGCCAAAATCCTGACTGTAACAATGCCCTGAGAAGAAAAATGGTGAATATTCGCTCCCAGGGAAGCACTTGCTACCAACTTAGAGAATTTTCCAGGTCAGGAAACTGGGTGTACTCTGCTCCAATATGTTGACAACCTCCTGCTTGCTGGAGTGACCCAAGAAATTACTAAAAGAAAGCTCAAGCACTACTCCAGCTTCTCTCCCAGGCCAGATACAAGATCTCAATGAAGAAGGCCCAGATCTGTCGTACTCAGGTGCAGTTCCTAAGATTCATTCTGACTAAAAGACACCGTGCTCTTGGGGACAAACACAAACAAGTGGTATGTAGGCTGCCTCAGTCCACAACCAGGAGATAACTATAAGAGTTTCTGGTAACAACCGGATTCTGTAGGATTTAGAACCGGGACTTTGCCAAAAAGGCCAGACCACTATATAAGCTACTCAGAGGCTCAGAAGAGGTCCCCGTCGAATAGAGACCCCTCCAAGAGTAGGCTTCCCAGGATCTCAAGTCAAGTCTTAAGAAAGCCCCACCTTTTGGACTCCCAGACATCATCTGAGAATTCAATCTGGATATAAAAAAAGTCAGACAGCACTAAGAGTTCTGACTCAACCTGTTAGACCCTGAGAGAGACCCATCGCCTACCTGTCTAAGAGACTCTATCCTATGGCATCTGGATGGCCTCCCTTGTCTGCAAGCTCTTGCCATCATTGTCAAATTAAGTAAAGAGGCAGACAAATTAACCTTAGGGCAAGTTATCACCGCCAAGTTCCCTCACTCAGTAACCTCCCTAATAAACAGCAGGGAATATAAATGGCTAGCCAGTTCTAAGATGGCCCACTACCGGGGCTTATTGATTGGAAATCCCCAAATTAGACTCCAGACTCTACATACCTTCAATCCCTCCAGCTTCCTCCTGGGCACCTAGGGCATCCTGACCATGATTGTGAAGAGGCCCTAAATGAAGTCTTTTCTGGATATTCTGATCTTGTAGACACACGGCTGAAGGACCCCGACCTCACCCCCTTCACTGATGGCAGCAGCTACATGAAGGATAGAACTCGATATGCTGGCTATGCAGTTGCCTTTCAGAACACAGTGATCGAGACTGGGGCATTGCCCCAGGGGTGGTCAGCTCAGCAGGCTGAACTTTGGGAATTAATACAAGCCCTAATATTGGTGATTGACAAGAGAATAAACATCTACATGGACTCACGATATGCCTTTGCCACCTACACATCTATGGGACATTATAACGAGAGAGGACTCCTCTCAACAGAAGGAAAGACAGTTCAAAACAAAGAAAAATCAGCCAATTATTAGTAGCAATCTGGGAGCCCAAAAAAGTGACAGTCATCCACTGCAGAGGACAGCAGAGGGGGGAAAGATCCTGCCACCCTGGAAACTGATCAGCAGACTAGGCAGCCAAGGCTGCTGCCAACTGAGCCCCGACTGCTGTAACTAACATGTTACCACTCACAAGTATCCCAAGAGCCCCCCCCCCACTTATACCTTTAACAAACATTGCTGGACAAAGTCGGAGGGAGCAACCCTGGAAAAAGATGGATGATAGAGATTGCCAGATAAAAGAATATACATACCTCAGTCCCTAGGACTTTTTTTTTTTTTTTTTTGGCTGGGTCTACTAACTGTCTTATTTTTTTAATTTAAATTTATTTATTTACATTCATGCACTATATATCATCACAACATACAAAATAGGATTTCTCATTCTGAATACACTGTATACTGGCTCAATCAAGCACATCGACATACATGTTATCATCAACAAATAACTTTCCATTTCTTGTTTCTTGTATATTTTGCTTTGTTTTTTTTTTTGTTTTTTTTTTTTTTTTTCATCCTTGATTCCCTCTCTCACCCTCTGCTATGTCACACCCTCCTCCCACACTGTCTTTGGTATCCATGGTTGCTTTCTATGCCTTTTCCCCTCATTTTATTGATTCGCTAATGAACTTAATCTAAATACTTCCAATAGCAAGTGCAGCTGATACATACATACCCATGAACACAAGTCTGACTTTAGGCATAAACCTCAGTGAGTAGAACAAACATACTATAATGTAGCACCTAGCAGGGGCTATATAGCTTACTGCAGTCATCAAATATGCATTATTTTTAATTTCAAGAAAAAGTTTTCTTCTTGTTTTTTTCCTCCTGAAACTCTTTTTTAATTAATTAATTTACATTCATCACCTAAGCATCATCACAGCATACAAAATGTGGTTTCCCATCCAGAATATACTGCATAGTGGCTTAATGCATGTTATGATCAATAATTTTCCATTTCTAGTTTTATTTATATATGTGTGTGTGTGTGTGTGTGTGTGTGTGTGTGTGTATTTTTCCCCCTATAAGAGGTCTGCTGTTAGTCTGATGGGATATCCTTTGTAGGTAACTGGCCATTTCTCTTTTGCCAATCTTAGTATCTTGTCTTTGTCTGTGGTTTTGGTCAGTCTGGCTATAATGTGTCTTGGACAAGATCTTCTCAGGTTGATTCTATTTGGGGTCCTTTGTATTTCTTGGAACTAGATCTTTGAGTGCTTCTCTAGGTTTGGAAAGTTTTCTTGCAGGATTTCATGAAATAGATTTTATATATATATATATATATATATATATATATATATTCCTATATCTGACCCTCTGCCCTTTCCCACCCTCTTCTCACACTATCTCTAGTGTCTACAGTTGTCTTCCATTCCTTTTCCCCCCACATTTTATTGATCACACAATTTCTTAAATATTCTAACTATTTTCAATAGCAAGTTGTGCTGGTAATTTCAAGAAAAGCAGTTTTGAATTGGTAAGGAAATTTGCTTAAAACTTAAAGCCTGGAAACGGGTTAGTATTTTGTTCAAATAGTAGGTACATGAACCTATTGACAGCTCAAGACAGGACAAAAACTCTTAAAACCGGACAACAAAACCTAGAAGAAAAGCAGCAATATTTTAGTCAAAAGTCACAGAGTGCTATTTCACCAGTTCAGTCTCATGTACTTAATCTATTTTCTGTTGTGGTTCTATCTTCCTGATTGAATTCGGGGATATAATATTCAGCTCCAGACTTGTCCCTACAATTACATTGGCCATTTTCTTAGTTTTTGAACTCTTATTTCTGTGTGTCTGCATTTAATTTTCCTGACATAGCACTCCCTTGAGAACTTCTTGGAGATCTGGTCTGGTGCTGGTAAATTCTTTCAGGTTTTGTTAATCTGAGAATGTTCTTGTCTTTTCTTCCCATGTGAAGAATAATCTTGCCGGGTACAGTATTCTTGGTTGAAATTGCTTTTCCCTTAACACTTTGAATATATTTTCCCATTCTTTCCTCGTTCGCATTGTTTATGATGAGAGGTCTGCTGTTAGTCTGATGGGATATCATTTGTAGGTAACTTGCCATTTCTCTCTCACCAATCTTAGTATCTTGTCTTTGTGGTTTTGGTCAGTCTGGCTATAATGTGTCTTGGAGAAGATCTTCTTGGGTTGATTCTATTTGGGGTCCTTTGTATTTCTTGGGACTGAATCTTTGAGTGCCTCTCTAGGTTTGGAAAGTTTTCTTACAGGATTTCATGGAATAGATTATCAATGCCCTTATGAGTCTCTTCGCCTCCTGGGATGCCAAGTATCCAGATGTTTGGACGTTTGATGGCATCTAGTATTTCTCGTATATTATTCTCAAATTTTGGGACAATTTTCTCAATCTTCATGGTGGATTTTTCCAGGCCAGCAATTTTCTCTTCTACATCTGAGATTCTATGTTCTGTATGATCTAGTATGCTTTTAATACTTTCAAGGGAGATTTTACTTCCTGTATTATAGCCTTCATCTCTAGCAGTTCCACTTGATTCTTTTGTAAAGTATGTAATTCCTCTTTCAATTCTTGCAAGAATTTCCTCACCTCCTGGAACTCGTCAGCTCCTTTCTCCTTTCTCTTCTGTAGTTCATTGTCTCTCTTCTCTTCTATCTCTGTTAGCTTTGCCATTATGAATGTTCTAATTTCTTTACCAGACATTTCCATGATTTCCATTGAACTGTCTGTAGATGAAGAGGAATTATTCTTTTCTCTTGGAGGAGAGGTATTTTCTTGCTTTCCCATATTTCTTGTGGCCCTGCGGTGATTTCTAGTCATCTGATGGATGGTGTGTTTCTTCCCACACTTGAAGTTCAATCTGAGTGTCCAGGAGCATGCAGAAAAGGAAACAGAGAGAGAGAAACAACAGGAAGAAAAATGACCAAGAAGCAGAGAAAAAAAGAAGAAAAAACTAAACATATATATATATATATATATATATATATATATATATATGTATGTGTGTGTGTGTGTGTATATATATATATATACATATATATATATATATATATATACTTTATATATACTTTTAAAAAAGCACCAAAAATTAGAAAACTGCCACGCAAAATCACTAGTTCTCAGGAGCCCATGAAGGTATCTTCTGAAGTCCTGTTCCTTTGCCTCTCCTGGGTTGGGAGGGGGAGAGGGGATTATTAACAAGATAAAGGGAAGGGAGGGGCTGAAAGCCAAGAAAATGCTTTACCTTTAAAAATTTTAGAAAGAAAAAATTACAAAAAAATGAGAAGACAAGGACAGAGGTAGAGAGAGACAGAGACAGAGACAGGAGGCTTGAAAGGCTTCCTACCACTCGAGTTTGTGGGCTGGAGGCTGAATTATCAGTGGAAAATCATTCTGCTTATTCCCCTGAAATCACTAGTTCTCAGGAGCCATGAAGGTATCTTCTGAAGTCCTACTCCCTTGCCTCTCCTCTCGAGTTTGTGGGTTGGAGGCTGAATTATCAGTGGAAAATCTTCATTTTGCTTATTCCCCTGAAATCACTAGTTCTCAGGAGCCACGAAGGTGTCTTCTCAGTCCCTGGGATATTAACTGGTAAAGCAGCATCACGAGTTGATTCACTGGGGAAAGACTAACTTAGAGAACATTCTAGGCCATTACTATTTCTTGAGTCATCTATCATCATTGTACACAACTGTGAGCAAGTGGTGCAAGACCTGTGTCAGAAATAACCCTGCCCAGAGGCCAACTCGGCCGGCTGAAATACAAGCCACTAGGACAACTCCCCTAGAGTTATTGGAGGCAGACTTCTCAAAAGTGCAGCCATTGTCAGACTATAAGTACTTACTAGTCCTGGTTTGTATTTACTCAGGCTGGGTAGAAGCCTCTCCCACGTGAACTGAAAAGGCCAGAGAAGTCATGTGAGCCCTTTTGAATAAAGTTATATGTCAGTTTGGGCTTCCCCTTATGATCAGGTCAGACAAGGGCTCTTCTTTCATTGCAGAAGTTACATAGGGAGTGACAAACACTTTGGGCATAAAATAGAAGCTTCACACTGCTTATCAACCTCAGAGCTCTGGGAGAGTTGAACCAATAAATCATACCCTCAAGTCCACCTTGGTTGAGCACTGTCAAGACACTAGGTGACCCTGGGTAGATGTCCTCCCACTAGCCCTGCTCTGAGTTCGATGTACACCCCCAAGACAAGGTTATTCCCCTTATAAAATCCTGTTTGGCCAGCCAACCTCTCTAGTCACCCAGGCCCAAACAGTTGACATATGTCAACAGGGCAAGATAATCCTGACTCAAGATCGAGTGGCCTTGAGAAAAACTTTTAAAAAGTATCCCATGTCATCTTGGGAAAAACCCCCATTCCCCTCAGAAACTGGGTACACAAACATGAGCTCAGGGACGTGATGTGAGTTAAAAATTGAAAAAAAAAAAAAATCACTGCAGCCCACCTAGTTGGGGCCATATGTTGTGCTTGTTACCCCCCACTGCAGTTAAAGTTGCAAGGCTAGTCCCATAAATCCATCACTTGTGAATGAAGTGAGCCACAGTACCGGAAGACCCCAGGACCCGGATGGCACCAAGCCACTCTGAACAGCCAACCAAAATGACCTTCCAGAAGACCAAGACCCATCATCAGTGCTACAGCCTTCCTGCAGCCACTCCTGGGCTGGATGCTCTACACATAGCGGAAGCTTGAGGACACTACAGCTCTGCTTTAGTCACTCCAGACATTGACCAATCTACACATGACAGAAGCTTGAAGACAGCAACAGATGGCACCTCAACGATACTCTTAAAACTTCCCGCCTTGAAGTCATCAAATATCAACTACTTGTCACTACCCCAGAAAGCTATGTTTACCACCCTCCTGTTAATTGACCCTCCTCGAGTATGGTTGAGGAGGCTAAAGAGAGGAGAATGATGTAGAGCAACCCAGAACTTGTGAGAAACCTTGAAGCAACCCAGGGCTGATAGCTTCCTGGGCTTTCTATTCTTTTGCAAGCTGTCCCTCCCCCTAACTGTTGAGCAGCTGGAGCCCTTGAACAAGATAAATTCCCTGCTTCTCTGCCAGCTCTGTATTAGGGAAGACACTGAGCTCCTTCCCTACTCTAAGCATGCTGAATCTGCCCCTCTCCAATTCACCTATAAAAGGCTGTGTCCAACTCTCAGCTAAAGCCAGAGAATCAGAGTATTAACTCTTCCATGTCCACCAGTGTAATAAAGAGTTCTCCTTTCTCTCCTGAGTGCGGTTTCCATTCCTCAGCATCTGTTTTTCTGCAACATAGTATTTTCCAAGCTGCTGGTGCCAAGATTTGAACCATGGTCAGTCATGTGGGATCCAACTCCCTTAACCACTAGGCAAAGGGGCCAGCCCAGGATATACAAAAGGTCAACATTTACCATTAAAAATGGGCAAGGGCAGGACCAGCAGTTGGCGTAATGGCTATATTGCTGGACTCCCACATAGTCAACCGTGGTTCACATCCCGGACCCACTGGCTTAAAACTCATGCCGGGCGCATGTGCATGCGTGCTCAAGATCCCAAGAGGAGAATGGAGGAGAAGGAATTGCAGCATAGCCATCCCCCCTGGGGGGTGATTTCTCGCTTTCTGTCTCTCTGTCTCTCTCTCTCTCTCTCTGTCTGGCAAGCGCACACGCCATATAGAAAAAAAAAAAAAAACTCTCCAAAAAATAAGAATAAAAAATAATATAAATAAATAAATAAATAAATGGGCAAGGGGGTAGTATCAAGGAACCAAGTGGATCACATGAATGCTAAATATGTTCTTTTGTAATGATCAGGGTTGATTACTTCTTCCAGAATAGTGACTCTTCTTGACCACTGGTCAAGAAGCACAATGAGTTCAAAATGAGTCAAAAGTAACTTGGTAGCAGCCATAACATGAGGTGTAGTGTAACACTTTCTATATCCCCTGATGGAAGGGTTCCCCCTTTGGGATCAGGATCTCTAAATTTGCGGATTTGCAGAATTAAAAAACACTACTTCCTCCAATGAGTTACTGGAGAGTAGTGATTAGTGGAGCCATCCCTGCCTTCATTAGTTGGTTTCCAGACTCACATATTCTATTTTCAAAATTTCTTAAGTTCAGGTATTTGAAAGGACTTACCCAGTTTTTATTTAAAGGCAAATGATACATTGCAGCAAGAGATGGGGCACATAGGACATATTAGAGGTCTGAGATATGTCTCATACACTTCTCTACCAGGCCCTTATTGCACAGAGCTGGACTCTGAATTTAGTTGGAAGAAGCCTTAGCTTTGGGAGAGCTCACTGAGAAAATTCCTACTGCAGTTTGTTTTTTGTTTGCTTGTTTTAGTTTTGCCATACAGCACACGTGCTCACTGAAGGGAGACAGCTAAAGAGATAGAAAGATAGGGAAAGTATGAAATCATTCCCCAGAGTAGATAGCCATGCCACAATTCCTTCTCGGGACTTTGGGGCATGCATTCACACGTGCCCAGGGATTTTTTTCAAGCTGCAGGATCTGGGACTCGAACTGCATTGTTGGACATGTGGGATCCAGCTGCCTTAACTATCACTCCACTGGCTGGCCCACCTACTGAAGTTTTTATAAACCCTTGGCCAGACTTGTCTAACTGGTTAGACCAGTTGAGGAAAATAGCTTTGGCAAACAAGAGCTGAATTTCAGACTTGAAACAGTACACCAGAAAGTCCATTGCTCTTATCTTGGTTACAAATTAAAAACTACAGAGTCCACAAAAACTATGAGTGAGCTTTTCTGAACCAGCTGTAAATCACCTCTACCCACCATGCTTACATATTATAGGTACACTTAAACAACATATAACATTTGTTGATTTAAGATGTATACTAATTCTGGAAAATGGTGTCCAATTTTCTCAGGGTGTTCTTTTAAGTTGATACCTTAACAGACTTTATCAGAGCTGTTTTCATCAAAGCTGCTGCATCACTCTATGAGACCAGCAGTCTCTGGGTAGAATGGTATGTGATAAATTCTGAAATAAATTCTTTAGGGCTGCTGTAACAGAATATCATAGACTACATGACTTACAAACAACAGAAACTTATTTTTCACAGTTCTGAAGGTTGGGAAGTGATCTTAGAATCTATTCCTAAGAGGGAAAAAAAGGAGAAACAAGATTGTTCAGAGAGAAAAGTTGAACTATGATTCAGTCAGAACAAAGGCTCAACTCCAAAATTCGGATGACTGTCCAGAATTGCCTCAAATTACAGTAATGAAACTAAGCCTTTCTAGCCCTGCACCTACCAGTCACTGAATGTGAATTGCCTCTTGGAAGGTGTTATGAATTGGGCAGCTCTCTATAGTGAAGGAAATTCTTTTATTTAATTTTTTTTGGGGGGAGAGGTTTTTGCTATAGGGTGTGTGCACTCGCCAGACAGACAGAGAGAGACAGAGAGACAGAAAGCGAGAAATCAACCCCCGGGGAGATGGCCACACCGCAATCCCTTCTCCTCCATTCTCCTCTCGGGATCTTGGGCACGCACGCACATGCACCTGGGGTGAGTTTAAGCCACCGGGTCTGGGACGCGAACCGCGGTCGACTATGTGGGAGTCCAGCGACATAGCCATTACACTAACTGCTGGTCCTAAAGGAAATTCTTGAAGAGAGTACTATAGTAGGATGAGCACTGCCAACTATAGTACTCCAGAAGTTGGAAGAATTCTTCAAGCATGTCAGCACACCTGACCTCTATTTAAAATGGGAGGACTAACAAAGATGGTACTGATGTTTATTCTGTATACCTGCAATTGCCCGTTTTCATGGTTTGGATAATGGTTTGTCTTCCTAAGGGTCATATTTTAGAGGTTGGTCTTGGTGAGTGATAGATGGATGTCCCCCATGTGTCGGGGCTTGATTTTGTATTGTACCTTCATGATACCCCAGGGCAGGACTTTTAGATGTGATAAAGTCATTAGGGTGGGGCCTCCATGAGTGAATTCTGGTGTGTAGACAGTACAAGGAGAAGAAATGAGGCAGACAGAAGCCACCTGGATAGAGATATGCTCTGCTGTCCTAAATGTTATGACTTCTGGCATTTGTGATGTCTTTGGAACTTGCAGCCAATAAAACTGTGAATTTTGCAAATAATATTGTATTTTCGTTTCCTTTTCTCTTTTTTAAATTTATAAATCACCCAGCCTCAGATATTTCTATTTGTCATATAAAAACAGAATAAGATGAATTCTAGAAGAAACAAGAATGTGGCATGAGCATGGGGAAACAAAAGAAAACAAGGAAATATGCAACCATGAAGCAAATGCTTAGTCTCAGAGATCAGAGGCTTAAAGGATAGATTAAAATCTAAAAAGAAAGCAAAGAAAGATCCCAATATGCTAAAGGAAGAGATGTTTCTCAACATCCTTCCTGCTTATTCTTTCACTTTAATACATAGCTGGGCCCACCTTACCACATCCTGATTGATACCAACTTTATCAACTTTTCCATTAAAGCCAAACGAATTAGTACAATCAATGATGTACTATCTGCATGCCAAGTGTATCCCTTGTGATACAAATTTGTGTAACAACTGAAACTGAGAAATTGAAATCAAGGAAAAAGTATTGAGTGACTCTAAGAATTGCCAAGGATCTAATATTTGAATGATTAACGCGCACACACAAAGGAACCTAGGCAGATGACTGCTGAGTACAGAGAGTAACTCAGCACAAGTGTTACATTGTGATCACAGTTAATTGGAACCTTAAATGAAGAATCTGGAAGAACTTGGGAGTTCCTATCATGTACATTTCTAACCATAGATATAACATTGAGCAGATCCCAGATGATTATGGAGCCTCTCGGTTCTAATTCTTAAAGGACAAAGTTCCTTGGAGCTAGGAGGTAGTGTGATGTTTAAGGTGCTGGACTCCCACATGGCTACTCACAGTTCAAGTCCCAGATCTGGCAGCTTGAAAATCACTGTCGTGCATGTCTATGCATATCCAAAATCCCAGGAAGAGAATGGAGGAAAAGGGATTGTAGCATGATCATCCTCCCGGAAGGATGATTTCTCACTTTCCCTCTCACTGTCTCTCCCCAGTGAGTGCACACACCATATGGAAAAAATCCCTAAAAAAATATATAAGTAAAATTGCAACTTTAGATCATTGCCTACTGTTTATGAAAATAAAAAAGGCAAAGTTCTTCTTCCTTTATTTGACCAGAGTTCTCTATTACCAGTTTGTTAAACATGTTATATGTCATGAATTATTATCCTGTTCACCTATTCACTGTATTACAAGACAAGAGTAGATAAATACACTTACTTTGGGGGGAAAAAGAAAACACCTACATTTTATTCCTTAGTTTAACTCATCTTTACTCAGCATCATTAGATATTGAAGGCACCAAAACTATCACGATCAAAACGATTTTAGGATGCCAATGATTTCTTCCCTGTCTCCATGCTTCCTATAAGAAAATTCTTCTTCTCCTGAGAGTCTGCTCCCACAGTTTTTTTAAGTTTCAGCTGCTACATGTTTCTTAGCCTCACCCTCTCAGCCTCAGCAGCACCAGTTTGATTTTCTCTTCTGGGACTTTTAAATTAGCACTTATGAACCTAAATCCATATTTTTAAAAATATATATATATTTTATTTTGTAATATAAACCCTATGTGAAGCCAAACTGCAGCAGACATAACTGGGTCCTGTGCCCTATAAACAGTAGATTTGCTAAAAGGAGCAAATAAAAGAAACTGAATCTCCTGTATTGAGATGATTCTCACAGCAAGTTATAGGGAATCCCAATTTAGTCTTTTTTAAACAGTGAGAAAATGTATTGCCTTATATAGGAAGAAGTCTTCTTAACATAGCTCTAGGTACTGCCCATTGGTGCAATCAATGTCATGGGGACTACCTCTGCTCTGATCATCTTGGCATCTGATTCATCCTATGGCTGGTTACCCAGGTAGTTGAAAGATGACTGCCAATGGCAATTAGGACTATGGGCTTTCTTAAGTCTAGTAATAGAAACAGTCCTTATCTCCACCAGATAAGGACTATAAATGTTTCCCTTCATCCTAACTGGGCAATATAGGTCACTTCTGAACCAGTAGTAACTAGAGGAATGTCATGCATTGATTGGCTTAAACAAATGAAAATATATGCCCAAAGATGAACAATGTGATTGCCTACTCCTGGAGCTAGAAAAGAATGGTTACCTAAATATAATCAAGAATTGGTTAGGAAGCATCTGCTAGGAAGAGAAGGGAATGGATGCTGGGGAGGTCAGCTATCAGAGCTGCAGCCATGAAAAAAAGTCTCCAGTGGGAACAGGACAGGCAAGAAAATCTGCTACAACCATTGCCTGTCAGCTCTACATTTTTCCCCTTCATAACTATTTATCTGCACACCTCAGAATAAATCAACAGAGAGAGATGAAAAAGCTAAGTACATATTCCATACCAGTTTCTTTCCCCTCTATTTCCATACTCCTTTTTCCACCAACTTGTCAGTGGTCCCTAAAGCACCACCAAGGAAACATACAGTAATGCCCTTATTCCACAGTAAAATTCAGTTTCAGCTTGTGTTGTTGAAAACATTAGAAAGCAAACATAATGCTTCAGAATATGTGTTCTTCTGTGTTTTTCTCAGGGTTTGTCAAAGATTTTGCCTAAATTAATAATAAATTAACAGAGGAAGCCATGTTTGGATGACTAGCCCTTAATTCTAATGGTTTGTGCTGTTCTCTCTTTCCATTTAACCACAATCCTCATCATTGATTGTGTGTAGACAAAACTTGTAATTCCAGGTAGAGGGATTCAGTATAAACCCAGCTTTTCATCTGTTCCTGAAAGAAGCAGCTGTTCAAAAATTAGCAGTATGTTGGGACCAGCAGTTAGCGCAATGGCTATGTCGCTGGACTCCCACGTAGTCGACTGTGGTTCGCGTCCCGGACCCAGTGACTTAAAACTCACGCTGGGCACGTGTGCGTGCGCGCCCAAGATCCCAAGAGGAGAATGGAGGAGAAAGGATTGCGGCATGGCCATCTCCCCTGGGGGCTGATTTCTCGCTTTCTGTCTCTCTCTGTCTGTCTGGCGAGCACACGCGCCCTATAGCAAAAATAAAACCTCTCCAAAATAAAAATTAGCGGTATGTTAACATTAAAAATATTAACATCTAAAATTAGGTTTCCTGGGTCCTCCCTGTGGTTTAGTGGTTAAGGAGGCAGCCAGATCCCACGTGGCCAACTGTGTGGTTTGAATCCTGGCCTCTGCAGCTTGAAAAACAACATGTATGTGTGCTCAAAATCCCAACAGAATAAAGGAGAAAGGATTGCAACATGACCATGTCCCACTGAGGGGGTGCTTCTGCTCTCTCTCTGTCTCTCTCTCTCTCTCTCTCCCTCTCTGTCTCTCTCTCAGGAGACCGCATGTGCCCTATCGCAAATTAAAACAAAACAAAACAGATTTCCTCTGTTCCTGAAAGAGGTAGCAATTCAAAAATTAGCAATACGTTTACACTAAAAAATATCAATATGTAAAACTAGATTCCCCACCTGAGATAACATACTATTAGATTTAGAAATGTTTCTTTTCCTTTCTGAGGGAAAATTTTTATAATCTCTGAATTTGTGTATATGTAAGAATTTTCTTTATTATTTACAGGTATAAGCTAAAGATTTCTTTTCTTACTATTTTTGAATCAAGACAAAATGCCTTTATTCTCCAGTGAGGATTTGTGGCAATAAAATGTGTTTTGTATTTTTAACAGGGTGTGAATGGAAGGGGAACTCTCCTGCAAGTGTGGATTTGCAAATATCTAAGGTCACCTTGCTTTGTGCTGGGAACAAGAGTGTGGGTTTGAAGAACTAACAGATATAAGTCTGGATGTGAATGGAAAAATCAGGTTACATTTCTTTAAACTGGGTCAGAACACGTCTTCTTCATTCCTAAGAAGGAAGCCAGTTACTCTGCAGTTTCCTAGCGACCTTACTACAGCCTGTTGAAAAGCTATTTGGCTTCTCATACCACAGCTTCTGATTTCTATCCCTGAAACTCCTTTCAGCTTCCCTTGCCTGAGAGTTCGCTGCCTATTCCTTTTACTTCCACCTCAGTGAAGCCAAAGTCCTGTCCTACTTTGTACATGGCCCCAGAGCAAGTTTTGTGTTTAGAAAAAGGGGGAACAATAAGAAAAAGGGAGGGAGGATATGTGACCCATCTTTCCCTCCCGTTCCTGACCCGCATCTGCCACTAACCAAATCTACACAGTATTTTCTAAACAAATACACTCTGTAGTACCCAATTCCCAGAACTAGGATACCCAGCAGAATTCCTACATCTGGCTCTATTCTAAATGCAAATAAATGTTAGTATTTCCTTTCTTTACCCAGATAGTCATTCTTAGATCACCCCTACTTAACCCAAGTAAAAAGAAGGAAAGAGAAAATGTATGTATATGTATATGTTTTAACTTATTAGTTTTTCATTGTCAAACCTCAAAATAATTCTAAAATTAAAATGAAAAGTACCCAAATACTCTAGTATTAAGTAAGTATATAAAGTTTATTGTTGCTGATTAATAGTGGTAAACTATTTTGGCTGTTGTACTCTCACATTTGAATTCCTATGAAATCGAACATGTTAGACTGTTTTCCTGAGCTGGTTGTTAAGTTACAGCCAATCACAGCAGCTAGGCTCCAGTCAATCACAGGTAACTAGCCTTTTAAACTGTGTTAATATAGACAAACCTTGGAATGTAACCGACTCAAACTGTTTCCCTACCTTATTCCTTCACTTTTATTTTTGTATCTCACACTCCCATTCCTGTACATGTCATTTTCCTTTTTACAGAATTTAAATACCATGCAGCCATGAGGCTAGCCATAGTTGCTTAGAAATTGGTCTGCAAACTCTTCGATTCAAATTGTGTTAAAATCTGCTCAATTAAAACTCTCTTCAATTATGTGACCAGCAGATGGCATAATGATTACATCACTGGACTCCCACATAGTCTATCACAGTTCGAGTACCAGACTGGTGGCTTAAACTCACACCAGGCATGTGTTCATGTGTGCCCAAGATCATGAGAGGAGAACAGAGGAGAAGGGATTGTGGCATGGCCATCCCCCCAGGAGTTCATTTCTCACTGTCATTCTGTCTCTCTCTGTCTTTCCTGTGAGTGCACACCCCTATAGCAAAACTTCCACCCCCCCAAAAAAAAAAAAAACTCCATTCAATTAAATTAGTTTATTTTTCTTTTAACAACAGGTATCTTACTTTATTCATGTTTAGGGTTTTTTTCCAATTGCCAGAGGGCACATGTGCTCACAGAGAGAGAGAAAAATGGGGGGGGGGGGGGGGAATAGAGAAAGAGAAAGAAAGAAAGAAAGAAAGAAAGAAAGAAAGAAAGAAAGAAAGAAAGAAAGAAAGAAAGAAAGAAAGAAAGAAGGGAGGGAGGGAGGGGAGGGAGGGAGGGAGGGAGGGAGGGAAGAAGAAAGAGAGAGAAGGCACTCCCCACCATGGAGTGTGTTCACACTGCAATCCCTTCTCTTCCATTTCTTCATACTGTTGAGATTTTGCAATGCACACCCATGAGACCAGCATGCTTTTCAAGCTGCCAGTGATAGGGAGAGGCCCAGAACTCACAAATAGCCCAAGGCCAGTAATTGCTAAAACTTCTGTTCCTCTAAAAACTGTCCCTCCCTTTTGAGTGATAAAAGTAACCTGAGACCTTGAGAAGTTAGACTCCCTGCTCCTCTGCCACTTTCCTTTTTAGGGCAAATCTTGAGCCCCTTTCCCCAGTAGGATACCCCTAGCCTGCTGAGACTCCCTCTTCCCCCAACTCTCCCATAAAAGATTGTGCCCAACTCGCCACAGGGCCAAAGATTCAGTGTTAACTCCTCCATGCCTGCCGATGTAATAAAGAGTTCTCCTTTCTCTCCTGAGTGCCACTTTTCATTTCTCGGCATCTGTTTTTCTGCAACATTTTGATGCATTGGCCAGGAAGCAAAATCAGACTGGCCCTTTGAGCCATTGATCCCAGGGCATTTTCTCCCCGGGACGAGCAATATGATGTGGAGACATAGGCAGGCCCCCATCTCATTTAACAGGATCCCTCATCCAGAGTGTCCTCCGTGAGGTCGAGCATTCCTAGATCATCAAACTCTGATTGTAGAGAGGGACCAACTCTGGACCCTGATGCACCAACTATGGTCAACTCTGGTAATCTGATAAGCCCCTGGGGATCTGTAGAGAACTAGTCAGTCAGACCCACTTGATTTGAGTGGAAGAGGAGACTCGATCACTCTCCTTCAGTCGCAGGACCTACAGTCAGAGCTCATCTGATAACTGACTGGTGTGGAGAGGGAATGTAAACACTAAACACTCACATAATCTCTGAATGAATGTGAGTGTTTAGGATGAGCAAATGTGTTTGTGGTTGGCTCCACGGCATTACACTATGGGGCCTGATTGGGTCTGTGTAACTACATTGCATGGTAGTTCCGTAAAGGCTAAACCGCAGAATTGTACACTGGGGGACCCAGTCCCTCCCTGCGCATTCAATCTGATGGAGGTTTATATATCTGATTACTTATTGCCAAGAAACCACACAAAGCCCATGAGGGACATGGCCAGAGAGATGCCTGATTGGTCCCCTCTGAGGGGACACTCACCCTTTGTCTGTTTGCGATACCATTCATGGGAAGGGGGACATAGAGGCCACTGGGAGGACTTTCCCTGTAGAAGTGGATAGGCAGAGTAGTGAATGTCAGGTCACCAAAAGTTGGGATGTGAATTCCTCTTGACTGTGATGAAAAACATCTTCCCAGAGCCCATCCTGACTCTCCTACAAAGACTTCCACCATGGAACAAAATCTGTCCACTCTACCTGGGAAAGGAGAGGGCAGGCATTATTCTCTACCTAGACAACCTTCCCTCATTTATTATTAGCTCAACAGACTTCTGTTCCCTTATCCTCCTCCATTCCACCTGCCACCTGCCATAGGAATACCCCTCTCCAGCACCAAGGTATCAACTACTGGAAGGCTGAGAAGATGGACCCCAGAGAGAGACTGCTGTGGTCCTTCTGATTGCAGCCCTTGTCTGAGGCCCCCATGAAAAATTAAACTTATTGCCTATGTTGCCTGGTCCTTTCAGCAACCCCACCAGCACCCCTGCCCAGGAGGCTGCATGGCTTCTGAGCCTCTGGGCTAAGACCTGCCCCTAGGAGCTGCTATCCCTCTGGAGTCTCCTCATTGATCACTTCCTTTAACCAGTGATCTCCCGAGCTTTCTGGGAAGTGCGGGATTTTGATAACTGGATGTGGAGAGCAGCCAGTCTGAAAACATGTGATTAAAACACGTGGCCTGTAAACACATACAGAAACGCTCTTCCTAAGCTACTCTAGCAGGGCTACTGAGAAGCATCTACATACAAAAGCAGTATCTGCCTGCTGTCAATGGTTATCTTCCTGTTGTTGTTCATACCCAATACCCCGATACTGCCCAGTATCAGACTAAAGGAAGTCACATACATTTATCAGATTGTCTCCCAAAAAAGATGAGAGAAATTATATGGTGCCGGTCATTTTCACATCTTCAGACAATTTACATCCAAAAACAACTGGCTTTGAATTCCAATTTCTCCTCCCCTATTCTCTTTGCATTCCATTTCTTTCTTCCCCATTCCCTTGGCATCCCATTTTCCCCTTCCCCTATTTCCTGCCCTTTAAAAGAATAAACCTGAGGCTGATTCTGGTCACAACTTCTCCATCAGAGAAGCTGTGCCCACCTGATTCTTGCTTTTCTATACTTGTGTGTCTTTGTGTGTTTGTTATTGCATCTATTTCTAATCCACAGCCTTCCCCACTCAGAAAAGCGTGTTCTGGCCGAGTTGGTCCCAGCAACTGGAGAGGTCAGAGATATTTGGGATATGATGGTAAAACCTCAGTGCAAGTCTTCCAAGCCTACTGTGCTAGACTGCATGCTGACTAATTTTAAAAAGGTCTTCTCTGGTGATTGTGGCATTAAGTTGAAACCGGAGAGGTAGAGAGCATTCTGTGAGACTGAATGGCCTTCTTTTAAGGAGGGATGACTGCTGGAGGAAACTTTATGTCTCCCTACCATGTAGGCTATGGACAATGTGGTTACTGGCACCCCAGGCCATCCCAACCAGTTCCCCTATGCTGATTCCTAGCTACAGGTAGCCCAAGCCATTCTTCCCTGGACATGGGTCTGCGTAAGAGGGAAGAACCAATGCACAATTTTGTCTGCTTATGTCATGCCACACATGCCCACCTCTGACCAAAAGAAACCCATGGTTCCCATCTTGCAGGGCACTCCCAAAGAGGAGTCATTAGCAGCTCCACCCCCATGTCCCTGGCTGAGCCAGTGATCAAAAACCCATCTGTTTCTCTGGAGCCTGAAGGTCAGGCTGTTGATAGTTGTTGAGATGGGCATAGCCATCCTCAGTATTGAAATCCCAGTTAGGCTTTTCACTTGGAAAAGTAGTTCTGGCCCAACTCACAGAATCTTCCACATCATTGGGGACATGCTCTTGTAGCCATTTCTTTGCTGCCACAAGGACTCTGTGGTGCTCCTCCATGTTAAGTATGGTGAGGAGTAGTTGCCAGCAGTTGTCCCAGGTCAGCTGTTGGGTTTGGAGTATAGACTTCATGAGCTCTATCACTTCCTGGGGCTGTTCCAAACAAGAGGGAGGTGTGGTGTTTCCAATTAAGCAAATCAGTGGTAGTAAAGGGCTGGTAGTAGAGGGTTGCTCTGCCTTCTGTAATAGCCCTATCTGCACCTATCTGGGGAGATCCTTGGGTCTCCTGGAGGGTCATCTGAAGAGTAAGATTGCCCCGGGCTGCAGCAGCTTGCTGGCTGATGGTGGGTGAGGCAGAATCTGGGCATAGAACTTGGGATGGCTGACCGCCTTCCTCCTGAGCAAGCGGAGCTGGCGCTGGTCCCTTGGGACATGAATTCCTCTTGATTGTGATGAAAAATGTCCTCCCAGAGTCCATCCTGACTCTCCTACAAAGACTTCCACCATGGACAACAAGTATCAAGAGGCACTCCTGCAGGGAATAAAAGCTGATACAAAGAAGCCTACAAATATGGCAAAAACTACAGAAATAATTCAGAAGACAGATGAGCTGCCAGCGCAGTTTTATGAGAGGCTCTATGAAGCATACCAGATCTACACTCCATTTGATCTGGAGAACTTGGAAAGCCAGAGGATGATCCATGCCACTTTTGAAAAGCCATCTCTCCAAAAGCAGAATGGTTTTGCTGGGATAAACACCACCCAGCTCCTGGAGGTTGCTAATCGAGTCTTCGTGAACCAAGATCGAGAGGAAAAAAAGGAAGTTGACTGGCAGACTAAGCAGAAAACAATCCTGCTAGCCACTACCCTTAGATGACCAGATGTCCCACCTGGCCCAAGACAAAAGCCAAAAATTGGCTGCCCCAAGCTTAGACCAACCTAATGCACTTACTGCAAAGAGGATAGGCACTGCAAGTGTGAATGCCCCAAGTAGAAGACAAACCAGGGAAGAACAACTCAAATCCCACTGGAGGCCCCCAAGACTTTCCATCCAGAGACCTCCTAACCATGATGGAATCAGAATAGGACCAACTGGATTCCATGATCCTGGGCCCCTGGGAACAGGTCAATGCCAAGATAGAGGACCAACCTATAACATTTACTGCAAACACTGGCACTGAACACTCCATTGTAACTCAGCCTCTGGCTCCCCCATCAGGCAAAAAAAAAAAAAAAAAAAAAAACTACTATCATGGGAGCCACTGGGAACACCAGGACCCAGCCCTTCTTACAAGCAAGAAGATGCCAGTTAGGGAGACTTGGTTACCCACGAGTTCTTGTACCTGCCTGATTGCCCAGTCCTATTGCTGGGAAAAGACCTATTGACTAAACTTAGAGCATAAATCAGCTTTGACTCAGGCTCAACTGCTTTAACTGTCAGCCCCGCCAAAATCCTAACTGTGGCCATGCCCCTGGAGGAGGAACGGTGAATGTTTACTACTGAGACACTCAGTGACGATGATGAGGCACTTTCTTCACTTGTTAGAGACTTTCCTGCAATCTGGACTGAAGGAGCCCTCCAGGGATGGCAATTAACCACCCACATGTAGTTGTCAAACTGACACCTCAGGCACAGCCCTTGCACCTTCAAGTACCCAATAAGTATCCAATAAGCCGGGATGCTAGACTGGCCATAAAGAAGCACATAGAATGGCTCAGGGAAGTTGGAATCCTGGTTGGATGTTGGTCTCCCTGGGACACTCCTTTCCTCCCTGTAAAGAAGGGAACTTCTAGAGACTATCAGCCAGTCCAGGACTTGTGAGCTGTTAATGCCACCACAGTGTCCTTATATCCCACCATACCCAATCCATATACTCTGCTGAGTGCTCTCCCAGTGGAGTCTGAATGGTTCATTTGTCTGAATCTCAAGGATGCTTTCTTTTGCCTGCAACTAGCAACCATCAGCCAATCGATATTTATCTTTGAATGAGAAGATCCCAACACCCAAGAGAAAACTCAGCTTTCCTGGACTCAGGCTCCTCAGGGCTTCAAGATTTCCCAACTTTGGAGAAGCATTTGCTGCTGTCTTGGAAAATTTTCCAAATCAAGAGACTGTATACACTCTACTCCAATATGTTGATGACCTTCTACTCGCTGGAGCAACCTGAGAAAATTGCTGTAAGGAAACTCTGTAAGGGACCAGCAGTTAGTGTAATGGCTATGTCGCTGGACTCCCACGTAGTCAACCGCAGTTCGCGTCCCGGACCCAGTGCCTTAAAACTCACGCCGGGCACGTGTGCGTGCGTGCCCAAGATCCCAAGAGGAGAATGGAGGAGAAGGGATTGCAGCGTGGCCATCCCCCCTGGGGGGTGATTTCTCGCTTTCTGTCTCTCTGTCTCTCTCTGTCTGTCTGACGAGCGCATGCGCCCTATAGCAAAAAGCCTCTCAAAAAAAAAAAAAAAGGAAACTCTAGAGCTGCTCCAGCTGCTATCCCAGGCTGGATACAAAGTCTCAAGGAAAAAAGCCCAAATCTGATGTACCCAGGTGCAATTCTTGGGATTCATTTTAACTAAAGGACACTGTGCTCTTGGGCATGAACAAAAGCAAGTGATATATGGATTGCCTCAGCCCACAACCTGGGAGCAACTACATGAATTCTTGGAAGCCACAGGATTCTGTAGAATTTGGATTTGCTGAAAAGGCTAAGCCACTGTATGAAGTATTGAGAGGCCTAGAAGGGGTCCCCTTCAAATGGGAACCCCTCTAAGAGCAGGCTTTCCAAGATCTTAAGTCAAGTCTTGGGAAAGCCCCAGCCTTAGGACTCCCAGACATCACCCAAGAACTCAATCTATTCATATATTTAAAAAGTCAGACATCACTAAGAGTTCTGACTCATTCCATTGGGCCTTGGGAGAGACCCATTGCCTACTTGTCTAAAAGATTAGATCCAATGGCATCTGGATGGCTCCCTTGCCTATGAGCCCTTGCTGCCACTGTTGAATTGATTAAAGAGGCAGACAAGTTAACCTTAGGCCAAGTTATCAATGCCCAGGTCTCTCATTTGGTGACCACCCTGATGAAAACAAGGGGTATAAATGGTTAGCCAGCTCTAGGATGGCCCAATACCAGGGCTCGTTAATTGGAAATCCCCGAATTAGACTCCAGACTCTGCAGACCCTCAACCCTGCTAGCTTCCTCCCAGTCATGCTAGGGTCTCCTGACCACAATTGTGAAGAGGCCCTCGATGAGGTCTTTTCTGATATTGTTGACACACTGCTGAAGGCCCCTGACCTCACTCTCTTTGCTGATGATAGCAGCCACACGAAGAATAGAATTTGATGTGCTGGCTATGCCATTACCTCTCAAGACACAGTGATCAAGACTGGGGCACTGCCCTAGAGATGGTCTGCTCAGTGGATTGAACTCTGGAGCATTAGTTCAAGCCTTAAGATTGGTGGCCAGTAAGAGGGTATACATCTACACGAACTCATGATATGCATTTATGACCGTAGGTGTTCATGGAGCATTATACTGAGAGGACTCCTCTCTATGAAGAGAAAATAGTTAAAAAAAATAATAATAATAATAATAATAAAAAAGAAAAGAAAAGAAAAGAAAAATCTGCCAATTAGAAGCAGTCTGAGAATCAAAGGAAGTGATAAACATCCATTGTAGGGGACACGGGGAAAGCGGAGAGGGAACCCCATCACCCTGGGAAACAAATTGACAGACCAGACAGCCAAGGCTCTTGCCAACCAAGCCCCAACCGCTGTAACGAACATGTTGCCACTCACAAGTCTCCCAAAAGCCCCCCCTTATACCTCCAACAAACATCACTGGGCAGTCAGAGGGAGCAACCCTGGAAGAAGACCCATGGTGGAGATTGCCAGATAAAATAATATACATACCTCAGTCCCTGGGATATTAACTGGTAAAGCAGCACCACGATAACCCCACCCAGAGGCCAACTCAGCCAGCTGTAATACAAACCACTAGGACAACTCCCCTAGATTTACGGGAGGCAGACTTCTCAAAAGCGCAGCCATGCTGGGCTATAAGTACTTACTAGTCCTGGTTTGTATTTACTCAGGTTGGGTAGAAGCCTTTCCCATGTGAACTGAAAAGGCCAGAGAAGTCATGTGAGCCCTTCTGAAGTTATACCTCGGTTTGGGCTTTCCTTTATGACTGGGTCAGACAATGGCCCTGCTTTCATGGCAGAAGTTACATAGGGAGGGACCAGCAGTTAGTGTAATGGCTATGTCGCTGGACTCCCAGGTAGTCGACTGCGGTTTGTGTCCCGAAACCGGTGGCTTAAAACTCATGCCGGGCACGTGTGCATGCGTGCCCAAGATCCCGAGAGGAGAATGGAGAAGGGATTAAGGTGTGGCCATCCTCCCTGGGGGGGTGATTTCTCGCTTTCTATCTCTCTGTCTCTCTCTCTCTGTCTGGCGAGCGCACGCGCCCTATAGCAAAAACCTCTCAAAAAAAGAAAAAAGTTACATAGGGAGTGACAAAGTCTTTGGGCATAAAATGGAAGTTTCACACTGCTTACTGACCTCAGAGCTCTGGGAGAGTTGAACCAATGAATCATACCCTCAAGTCCACACTGGCTAAGCTCTGTCAGGACACTGGTGGACGTCTTCCCTCTGGTCCTGCTCCGAGTTTGATGTATACCCAAAAACAAAATTATTCCCCTTATGAGATTCTATTTGGCCAGCCACTCCCTTTAGTCACCCAGACCCGAATGGCTGACATCTATCAGCTGGGCGAGGCAGTCCTGACCCAGGATCTGGTGGCCTTGGGAAAAACTTTAAATAAAATAGCCCATGTCACCTTAGAAAAAAAACCCATCCCCCTCAGAAACTGGGTACACAAACATGAGCCCGGGGATCTCATGTGGGTTAAAAATTCAAAAAAGGAATCACTACAGCCCATCTGGTTAGAGCCATGTGTTGTTGTGCTTGTTACCCCTGCTGCAGTTAAGGTTGCAGGGCTAGCCCCGTGGATTCACCACTCACGACTGAAGCAAGCCGTAGCACCAGAGGACCCTAGGACCTGGGTGATGAAAAGTCACCCCAAACAGCCAACCAAGGTGACTTTCTAGAGAGCCAAGACCTGACATTGCTGCAGCCACCCCTGGGCTGACTGCTCTACACATGATGGAAGCTTGAAGAGTCTACAGCCCTATTGCAGTCATTCCTGGGCTGACAGTTCTACACATGGTGGGAACTTGAGGAATCTACAGCCCTGCTTTAGTCACTCAGGACGCTGACCAATCTACACATGGTAGAAGCTTGAAGACAGCAACCAATGACATCTCTACCCTACCCCTACAGCTTCCTGACCCTAGCCCTTCCCGTAACACTATGATTCTCTCTATTGCTCTAACTGCAGTGGACCCACAGGATTGAATTTATGGGACTAGCTTTTGTTAGCAGCATCACACCTCCTGCTGGTAGGAAACTTGATAGGCCTTAAATGTGTGAAACAACCAACTGGAGGCATTTTAATTCTCTCCTTCAGACATGGATTCTGACTGTTAATCTCCCCCACATTAGGGGAGAACCCCCAGTGTATAAACTGATGTAACACTATGGTATGGACATCATCCCCCTCCCCAGAAGCCCCTTGGGAGAAGGGAGACCAGATCATGATGGCCTATGAACTATGTATTCCTTCAACTGCAGGGATCCAGTCTTCAAACATTTAGGAACGGGTGACAAAGCCTGCCTCCATGTCAGTACTATCGCGCTTATACTCATGGCAGTGAATCCTACTCATTTCTTTATCTGCTCTGTATTTTGGACACATATGCACACATACCTGGTATTTTTTTCAAGCCACCAAGACCAGGATTCAAACTGTGGTCTGGATCTAGCTCCTTACGCACAAGATTTAACTGCTGTGCTACAGGGTCAGCCCTGAAGAACAACAACAAAAATTTTAATTACTTTTATATCCCATGGTCTCCCAGGGGAATGGATTTTCAGTTTGAAACAATGGACTTAGAGCATACAACTAATGGTAAACTTGAAGCAGTATGTGTGTTCTAGCTTTTATTGAAATCATTAAATAGGCCCATTCTAGAGGCTCAGTCCTCAGCCTACTAGACTGCATCACTAGAAGCCACATGGCTGACTGCAGGATTGGATCCACAGTGATTTCACAGTCAGCATGAAAACACACCAGGCACACAGACATAGATCCTGGGGCACTGGAGGGCTAGAGAAAAGGGATTGCAACGTGACAAGACCCCGTCAGGAATGTTTTCTCTCTTGCTCTCTCTCTCTTTTGCATAGGCACACATGCTCTATCATAAAATAAAAAAAAATTTAAAAATAAAAAATATTTTATAAAAAAGAAAGAAAAGAAAAAATAATTAAATGAAAAATAACCTGACCTGGCTTAGAGGTTTCAAAATTTTTAGGAAACATTGTTCAAATTCCATGTCTTCTCTTTCATGCCCTTTTCACTTGGTCCAACTTGTTTGGGCACGTGTGTGTGTGTGCACATGCATATGTATGCATAAAAGGAAAGAGATAGGGACCAGCAGTTAGTGTAATGGCTATGTCGCTGGACTCCCATGTAGTCGACCGCGGTTCGAGTCCCAAACCCAGTGGCTTAAACTCACACCGGGCACGTGTGCATGCGTGCCCAAGGTCCCGAGAAGAGAATGAAGGAGAAGGGATTGTGGCATGGCCATCCCCCCTGAGGAGTGAATTCTCACTTTCTCTCTCTCTCTCTCTGGCAAGCGACGCACCCTATAGCAAACAAAAAAAAAAAAAAACCTCGTACCCCCCCCCCAAAAAAAAGGAAAGATATAGAAATAAGAGGAAGCAGGGTCCAGTCCCTCTGTTGATAGTGGTGACTCTCTGCACTCCACTGTTGTTATCCATTAAAATAAAGTTAAATAGAACATTTGAGGCTGTACTTAAAGAATCACAAAAGACCAGTTGTACCCTGCTGAAGATCTATTTCCAGTTACTAATATGATGAAAGAAAGGATAAAAGAAAGATACAATATAGAAGATAATTACAAAGTAGAAAAATCCTTTCCTTCTTTACCCTTCCCATCTCTTCTCCAGGATAGCAGTGTCTATGAGTGAGAAATAGGGATATTTTACTATCTGAATCAGTTATCAGTCTACAAGGAGTAGACCAAGTGGAAAATAGCCTAATTTCTCCATAATCCTCGAAGCAATGATTTCTTTCTCTCCCTTGACTAGATTCTCCAGTGGAGAATATATCTTTTTTAAAAAGAATTATTTTATTTAACTTTATTTATTTATTTATTTTATTTGACCCATGAGGAACAGAGAGATAAAGAGAGAGAAAGCAAGCTGCCAGGTCCAAGACTCGAACCACGGTTGGCTATGTGGAAGTCTAACACCCCTAAACACCGTGCCACCTGCTGGCCCCAAATACATCTTTTTTTAAAAAAATGATTTATTTTGGGTTTTTTGGGTTTTTGTTTTGTTTTGTTTTGACCATAGTGAGAGAGAAAGGAAAAGTGAGAATCAAGCCGCCAGGTCCAGAACTCAGATCATGGTCAGCCATGTGGGAGTTCAACACCTTAACTACTGTACCACCTGCTGGTCCCAAGAATATATTTTAATAATCTTTGTATTTCTTCACTCCCATATTCTGTTTTCAATTAAATACATGCCACGAACTTCTCTTACATTATCTCATTTAATCCTCTGACCAACACTGTTATGTAAATATTATTGTGCTGGTTTTAATTATGCAGGAACAGATTAATTAACTTTATCAAGATCACATACTAAGTGTTGAAGTCATGCTAAAACCCATGCAAACAATCCCAAAATCCATACTTATGCTAAGCAGTTGTGACAGGGCTACCCAAGACCACTCACTCTCAGGATCAATGGTTTGCTAGAGGACTCACAAAGTTCAGAATAGCTGTTAGACTGGCAAGTGCACATGCTCTCTGGCAAAATTTTTTGAAAAAATAATTATAATTGCAATAAAATTATACACATAGATGCACACACATACAGCTTGCTGGAATGTTGGGTTGTTTTGTTTTGTTTTGTTTTGTTTTGAGAGGTTTTTGCTACAGGGCATATGCGCTTGCCAGAAAGACAGAGAGATAGAAAGTGAGAAATCACACCCTAGGAGGGATGGCCATGTCACAGTCCCTTCTCCTCCATTCTCCTCTCGGGATCTTGGGCACACATGTATACACACCCAGCGTGAGTTCAAGCCACTGGGTCCAGGACTCAAACCGCAGTCAACTACAGGGGAGTCCAGCGACATAGCCATTACACCAACTGCTGCTCCTCCTTGCTGGAATTTTTACAGAAAAAGATTGTGCAATATTTACTGACTGACTCCTGTGGTCTAGTCACTAAACTAGGTTGTAAGAACTTCAGTAAACAAGCTTTCTGCTCTCAAGGAACTTACTGTTGTAGGAAAGACAAAAAATAATTAATCAAGGGATAGCCCTGTAGTCTAGTGATTAAGGGAACCAGATCCCACATGGCTGACTGTAGGTCAAATCCTAGCCCTGGTGGCTTGAAAAACACTCAGGGCACATGTGCGTGTGTGTCCAAAATCCTGACAGAATGGAGAAATGGAGGAGAAGAGATTGTGGCATCAATATGCTCCACTGGAAAGTGCTTCCCCTCTCTCTTTCTCTTTCTTTCTAGTTAGTTACATGACCTTTGGCAACATACATACATACATACATACATACATAAATTTACAGTGATAATTCATTGTAAATTTAAATAAGTGCCTCAAAGGGAAGAAACATTACATAGTCATGAGACTGTACAGAACACTACATAGTCATATGAGACTGTACAGACGGACTTAAATTGAGGGGAAAGGAGGGTATCAGGTGAAAGAAGACATTTTTGAGTTGGGATCTAAAGGATGAGAAAGGGTTAATTAACCAAGGAGAAGGAGATAAGGAAGTGTGGAGAACTGTGGCAAGTTTAGAAGCTAGAGGAGGCCATAGTCGAAACAATGTAGGAAAGCAGTCTTTTAAGAGATAAGTCTGAAGAGGTATACATGTCCAGAAACCTTAGATTGGTAGAGAACAAGATACAAATTTCGGTCTTCATCTTTTTTTTTTCTTTTTCTAGAGAGGTTTTTGCTATAGGGTGCGTGCACTCGCCAGAAAGACAGAGAGAGACAGGGAGACAGAAAGCAAGAAATCACCCCCCTAAGGGGGATGGTCACGCCGCAATCCCTACTCCTCCATTCTCCTCTCCGGATCTTGGGCACGCATGCACACGCAACCGGCGTGAGTTTAAGCCACCAGATCCGGGACTCGAACCATGGTTGACTACATGGGAGTCCAATGACATAGCCATTACGCCAACTGCTGCTCCCTTGTTCTTCATCTTAAGAGCAATAGAAAATGTTAAGATTATTTTTTAATTTTTTAAATTTTATTTGTTGCCATTTTTTTTAAGTTGACCAGAGAGAGAAAGACAGAGAAGAAAAGTGAGAAAACAAGCTGCCAGGTCCAGGACTCAAACCATGGTCAGCCATGTGGGAGTCCAGTCGCCTTAACCACCACACCACCTGCCAGCCCCAAAAAGTGTTAAGATTTTTTAAGTACAAAGTGACTAATCAAATTTTCATATTAAAAAAAAATCACTTGGTCTATAACAGAAGTGTTGGTTAGAGGGAACAACGGTTAGCGTAATGGCTATGTCGCTGGACTCCCATGTAGTCTACCGCAGTTCAAGTCCCAGACCCAGTGGCTTAAACTTACATCGGGCACGTGTGCGTGCGTGCCCAAGATCCCGAGAGGAGAATGGAGGAGAAGGAATTGCGGCGTGGCCATCCCCCCTGGGGGGTGATTTCTTATTTTCTGTCTCTCTGTCTCTCTCTGTCTTTCTGGCAAGTGCACATGCCCTATAGCAAAAAAAAAAAAAAAAAAAAAAAAAAAAAAAAAGAATTATTGGTTAGAAAGGAAGACCAATGTTGGCTGGGAAGAATGTATACAAAGAAATGAGCTAATATTATGAAGTTGCCAATGGAGCTCCTAAAACATAATATAACATAATATAGAAGAAAAAAATTATAGGGTCCAGCAGATGGCATAGTGGTTAAGACACTTGACTCCCACATGGCCAACCACAGTTCAAACACCAGACTGGCAGCTTGAAACTCATACTGGACACATGTGCGTGCATGCACAAAATCCTGAGAGGAGAATGGAGGAGGAAGGATTGCAGTGTGACCATCCCCCCAGGGGGTGATTTCTCACTCTCTCTGCTTCCGGCAAGCACATGCACCCTATAGCAAAAACTTGCTCTTTAAAAAGAAGAAGAAGTATAGAAGTTACATTAGAAAGATGGCAGAATAGAAAGTCACAGGTTCTGCTCACTCCCACAGAGTTTAACTAGCCAGAGACTAGGACATCTTTCTGAAAACCTCAACACTTATAAATATACTTGAGATGCCATGGGGATGGGGTACACAGAACTAAATGAAATCCAAATTAGAAAGATAAGAAGAAGAGCCTCACTCCAACTATGCCACAATTCTCCCCTCCTCCAAGTCAACACAACACCAGATGGAGAGGGTTTCCCTGGACTCACAGTTTCTACAGGAGGAAGAGAACATGAAGCAGTCCTTCAGGTTCCCTATCATTCTGAGATCCTCCCCACTCCAGAAGTCCACTCTAGTCTCATTTCACAGGGAATGCTACACAATATGGCACAGCTAGAGTACGTGGAATAAAGTATAAACAAAAAAGGAGGCAGAGGTTATTGAGACCAGCACATGGACCTTGATTATTGTTTTACTACCAGATGTAGCATCCAATCAGAAATACCAACAAAATGCATTTCCTGCCTGCAAAGCTGAACTGGTCACCTTCAGAAGCACAGTAGAAACTTCAGGCCAGATCTGGAGCCCTCCCCGCAGGACAGGGACCACACAACCTCCAACTCCTTTCCAGGTGAAAGGTGACCCTGCCAAAAAGACGCTTTAATTCTGGAAATAGCGACTTAATATCATGGCCAGCAGCCTTAATGAAAACCCAGAAGGCAGCAGAATCACTTATGTGAAAGGAAATCTTTTTGTGTGTCCCAAGACAGACTCTTTAGCCCGCTTTATCAGTGAGGATTGTCACATGGGTGCTGGGATAGCTATTCTCTTCAAGAAGAAATTTGGAGGGGTGCAGGAACTATTAAACCAACATTACAAAGAAAAGGGCTTCGCACAAGTCAACTTATGAAAACTTACAGATGAGTTTAGAGGCCATGAAGACCCATTGTCTGAAGAATGGAATCCCTGACCTCTCCATGCCCAGGATTGGGTGTGGTCTTGATCGTCTGCAGTGGGAAAATGTATCTGCAATTATTGAGGAGGTATTTGAAGCAACAGACATCAAAAGCACTGTGTATACACTCTGAACAGATGAACATTTTGGATATGTCCATCTTCTACTGTGCCATTACTATTGGACCATAGGACTGGGCAAACTGACCTCAAAATGGGCAAGAAAATTTCATGCAAGATAGTCTGTTTCACAAGCCAGACTTGGGTTGCTATATGTCAGTATTTGGACTGGGACCCTGGAAAGAGGGGTTGTTTGGGATATGTCGCTGTGTTTGTTTTTGCAGGAAAGTAAGGAGTAAGTGGCCTGATACTCGGCAGGGAAACCAGATAGTTAGGCCTGTGACCTCTTGTTTTGCTCCAGTATGCTACCTGATTTGTTTGGTTGGCCATTAGGTGGCAGCATTGATTCTACTTCTCTGCTTTTTAAGAGAAATTTTGGGAAGGATGAAGATGTGAGTTAGTTTATGTATCTTGTTTGTACACTTAACTTGATGTTATCATTTATGTCATCAAATTCAACCTAGGAGAGAATTTTAGGTTATTTCTTTATTTTAATTACAAAATTGAGTCCTACATTGTTAAGGAATTTGCTGACAGAAATGGAAAAATAAATCTTTTTCTTGGGGTTCAAAAAAAAAAAAAAAAAAGAAACTTCAATCTAGCTTGAGTCCCTGGACTGTTCATGTGCTCAAACAGTCTCAGAGCCTACCCCAACAATTTTTCCCAGGCAGGGACATACCCACCTCCACCCTTTCCAAAAAGTGCAAGGACAAAACCTGGGAAGTCAAACAATGGCCCCACCAAGCAAAAAGATTGTTCTACAATTCCACCCAATCAGGAAAACTCCCACCCTTATAAATTTTGAAGAAATGGAGGATCTAGTTCTGTTTGATCAGGGAAGTCAAGCAGCAACTCCACTTATCAAAAAAAGCCAGCCCGGGAACCAGCAGTTAGTGTAATGGCTATGTCGCTGGACTCCCACGTAGTCAACTGCGGTTCAAGTCCCGGACCCGGCGGCTTAAACTCACGCCGGGCGCGTGTGCGTGCGTGCCCAGGATCCCGAGAGGAGAATGGAGGAGAAGGGATTGCGGCGTGGCCATCCCCCCTGGGGGGTGATTTCCTGCTTTCTGTCTCTCTGTCTCTCTCTGTCTGTCTGGCGAGCGCACGCGCCCTATAGCAAAAACCTCTCCAAAAAAAGAAAAAAAAAAAAAAAAAAACTCACGCTGGGCGCACGTGCATGAGAATGGAGGAGAAGGGATTGAGGCGTGACCATCCCCCCTGGGGGGGGGTGATTTCTCGCTTTCTGTCTCTATGTCTCTCTCTGTCTGTCTGGCGAGCGCACGCACCCTATAGCGAAAATCTCTCCAAAAAAAAGAAAAACAAAAAAAGCAAGCCCAATGACCCTACCCAGGCAGGGAGTCTTTCACCTCTGTGCCTTTTGAAGAAGCTTAGGGACGAGGACCTGCTTGACCTGAGAGATACTATAGCCACTCAATTCAGCTGAAAGCCCACCCCATGACTCCACCCTAAAAATGAGGCAATTCTAAGAAGGTTTGCATTTTTGGGAACCAGCAGTTAGCATAATGGCTATGTCGCTGGACTCCCACGTAGTCGACCGCGGTTCGCGTCCCGGACCCGGTGGCTTAAAACTCACGCCGGGAGCGTGTGAGTGTGTGCCCAAGATCCCGAGAGGAGAATGGAGGAGAAAGGGATTGCGGCGTGGCCATTCCCCCTGGGGGGTGATTTCTCGCTTTCTGTCTCTAATGTCTCTCTCTGCTGTCTGTCTGGCGAGCGCACGTGCCCTATAGCAAAAATCTCTCCAAAAAAAAAAGGTTTACATTTTTAAGGAGCTTAGCCTCTGGTCCTGCTAGTCCTGACCAGTGAGTCTTCCTAACCTTGGAACCCAGCCTATAGTCCTGCCCAAATCCATTTCTCAAATACCAGAAATTCCTAGCCAAGAAATGCATACTCTTATCAGCCTCTCATCATAGTACCTAGCCAGCAGTTCCACCTGATAGCAGAGCCCAGCCCAGTAGTCTCACCAGATAGCAGAAAACCCAGCAGCCCCACCTTAGAAGACAGGAGCCCAGCCAACTAAAGAACTCACAGCAAGTTTTGAATTAACAGGATCATCACCAGGTGATCCTTTGAGAATCACAGGCTACACAAATAGTAAAGGTGTATTATTCTACCAAAGAAACCGGTACAGGCCAAAAGAGGAGCTGTCTCCTCAAATGAAGAGATAACAATGCAAGGGTATAAGGATTACAAAGAATCAGGAAATCATGATACCTCTAAAAGAAATTAATAAAGAACACAATAAAATGGAAATCTATTACATGCCTGACAAAGAATTCAGAATAATCCTCACTTAAAAGTTCAGTGAATAAACCAGCTGGTGGTATGGTAGTTAAGGCAGCTGAACCCCACATGACCACTAAGCAATTTGAGTTCCAGACCCAGCCACTTGACATACACGCCAGGTGCATGTACATGAATGTCCAAAATTCCAAAAGGAAGGTAACATGGAGGGGATTGTGGTATGATCACTCCTCATGGGGGTGCTTTCTTACTTTCCCTCTCTCTCTCTGGTGAGTGCACACAATCTCTGCCAATTTTTTAATACCTTTTTTAGAAAGAGAGATTTTTGCTATAGGGCATGCACACTCACCTGCAAGACAGAGAGAGACAGAAAGTGAGAAATCACACACATACACACACACCCAGGGAGGATAGGCACACGACAATGCCTTCTCCTCCATTCTCCTCTTGGGACCTTGGGCACACATGCACATGCACCTGGTGTGTGTTTTAAGCCACCAGGTCCAGAACTCAAACTGCAGCTGATTACATATGTGTCCAGCAGCATAACTATTATGCCATGTGCTGGTCCCCGGTTTCGTTTTATTTTAATTCACTGAACCACATGAATGTGTCAACTGGAAATTTAATGAACTTTGCAAAACAATACACAAGAATTTTAACATAGAAATAGAAACAATAAAAAAAGATTCAGATAGAAATCCTAGAGATGGGGACCAGCAGATGGCGTAATGGCAATGTTGCTGGACTCTCATGTAGTTGACCACAGTCTGAGTCCTGGACCCGGTGGCTTAAACTCATGCCGGGCGTGTGTGCATGTTGTCCAAGATCCCAAGAAGAGAAGGAATTGTCGTGTGGCCATCCTCCCTGGGAGGTGATTTCTCACTTTTGGTCTCTTTGTCTCTGTCTTTGGCGAGTGCACTGGCCCTATAGAAAAAAAAAAAAAAAAAGTCCTAGAGATGAAGAATGACTGAAATTGGAAAAAAAAAAATCAATAAAAAGCTTCAAGAGTAGACTCTATCATGTAGAAGAATTCTTTCCACTGGGAAGCAATAACATTTGAAATTATTTAGAGGAGAAAAAAAAAGAAATGAAAAATAATGAAGGAAGCCTACCAGAATTATGGTAGGATTTCTCTTGGATTTCACCATCAAGAAACCAAACCTTTATATGAGTTACATAAAAAAGTAAAGAAAAGGGGCCAAAACACATTTTTTTTGAAGAGTTTTTTGCTATAGGATGCATGCGCTCACCAGACAGACAGAGAGAGACAGAGAGATAGAAAACGAGAAATCACCCCCCAGAGGGGATGGCCACGCTGCAATCCCTTCTCCTCCATTCTCCTCTCGGGATCTTGGACACGCACGCACATGTGCCCGGCGTGAGTTTAAACCACCAGGTCCGAGACTCAAACTGTGGTCGACTACGTGGGAGTCCAGCAACATAGCCATTACGCTAACTGCTGGTTCCCAAAACACATATTTTAAAACTTTCCCTGGGCCAGCAGGTGGTGTGGTTCAAGTCCCAGACCTGGCAGCTTGCTTTCGCACTTTCCTTCTCTCTCTTGCTCTGTCCCTCTCTGGTCAAATAAATAAATAAATAAATAAAGTTAAATAAAATAATTACTTAAAACAAAACTTTCCTAAATTGGGAATATATGCCAATGCACAGGTATAGAAGCATAGAGCTGTTCAATCAAATTCAACCCAAAGAAAAGTATACCAAGATACTTATAATCAATTTATCTAAAATCAAAGACAAGGCCAGTCTCATGGCCCAGTAGTGAAGGGAGCTGGATCCCTCATAATTACCATAGTTCAAATCCTGGACCCATGGTTTAAAAAATATGCCATCCACATGTACATGTATACCCAAAATCTGAATAGAATGAAGAAATAGAAGAAAAGGGATTGCAGCATGACCATGCCCCTTTAGGGTGCTTCTCCCTCTCCCTTTGTCTCTCTGTCTCTCTCTAGTGAGCACACCACCATCTGACAAATTAAAAAATGAGAGACAAAAAATTGAGAGCAGCAACAGATAAGGAATACATTGCATACAAAGGAGTATCACTATAACTGTCAGCAGATTTCTCAGTGGAAACTTTGCAGTCAGAAGATAGTGGGACCAGCAGTTCGTGTAATGGCTATGTCACTGGACTCTCATGTAGTCGACTGTGGTTCAAGTCCTGGACCCGGTGGCTTAAACTCACGCCGGGCGCGTGTGCCCAAGATCCCGAGAGGAGAATAGAGAAGGGATTGTCTCTCTGTCTCTCTCTGTCTTTCTGGCGAGCACACACGCCCTATAGTTAAAAAGCTCTCCAAAAAAAGAAAAAAAAAGAAGATAGTGAGATGATAGTGCTATGGTAGGCAGTTAGTTAGTCATGAGCGGGCAGCCCTAAAAGAAAAGCAAAAGGCTCACCTAGCCCCGGGCGCCAGGAGGGTGAGGCAATTTGCCATCTTCCTTCCTTGGGGCCTGAGGGAAGCATACAGGGATGATTTGTAAATTTTTCTCTTATCAAAAAGACCCAAGCAAGCATTTTGGTCAACACCCTAATCCCCAAGTAAACATTTTGGTCAATGCCCTAATTCCCACTAGGACGATGAATTAATTAGGCAGTCTAATTAAACAACCTGGCTCACACTGGGCATGAGCAAGAAGGTAATCAAATTCCTCATTCCCTACGTGAGAGAAGTGCACAAGCGCAGGAGAAAACGCGCGGATTCTAATTCAAACGAAGGACATAGGTAGTATGACAGACCTCCCACCAATAAATATTCATGATCACCTCTAGTAATAAAAGTAACAATTAACCAGCATCAAGCGCAGTTGCCACCTGGCAATCTGCCCGCCCAAGAGCCTGTTTGGGTGTACTTTCCTTTCTTTCCTATTAAACCCTCTTTTCTACCTACTTCATTCGTGGTTGCGGTTTCATTTTGTGCCTGGGGACAGATCTCTAATTTTAATTATCTAGACCCAAAAAACCAAGGACATTACAACGCAGCTCGACATTCTCCCATGCGTTAACAGTGCCAGAACCACTATTATAGGCTTATTCACCAAAGAAGTGTCCAGACACATTGCTTTTTACTAAGGAACTCCTTTCGCAGTGAATAAAATGTAGCAATGCACTCATGTCCGTGATTTACCACATGCTACCACATACAGAAATATCTAGACTAATGATGTAGCTTAATGGATCTATGTTATGGACCAGCAGGTGACGTGGTGGTTAAGGGTGTTGGACTCCCACATGGCCAACTGTAGTTTGAGTCCCAGATCTGGAGGCTTGCTTTCTCACTTTCTCATTCTCTCTCTCTCCCTCATACTCTATCCCTCTCTGGTCAAATTAAGATAAATAAAGCTAAACAAAATAATTTTTTTCTTAAAAAATGAGTATATGTCATGATGCCAATTGACAGACAACACCTCATCAGTTGGAGCACAGTCCAATAGGATGTGGTATATGAGTTAAATTATGTTATTCCTCTTATAGCCAAACGCATGGGTTCCAGAAATTGAAGAATAAAAGTAAGAATTGCTTTCTCCCCCATTGAGCCTAATAGTCACACACAGAATGTCTGCCTCCCTTTCCAAGAAAATCTGCACTCTGTTAAATTGAAGAAATTAATTCCTGGGCCAGGTGGTGGTATGGGGTAGTTAAGGCAGAAGTAATACAGGTAAGGAGGGTAAGTCCTTATTCATAACAATAATAATAGTGAAAATCATTTATCTTTCCATAATAGGAGTCCAATAAAATCAATCTGTTACCAGATATCTAAGATTCTAATGAGCTGAAGAACTAGGAGAAAGAGAATTATGGCGTGACAAGATCCTATCAACAGTGATTTTTCTCTCTCTTTCTTACACATGTGCTTGCTATCATGAAGTAAAAGAAAACTTTAAAAATATATATTTCAGTCTAAGTATTTCATTTGGGAGAACTTCTAACCAGCAAGGGAATAGTAATTATTCCTAACATTGGATAATCTTTTTTATTTTTTATTTTTGAGAGAGGTTTTTGCTATAGGGCGTGTGCATTCCCCAGAAAGACGGAGAGAGGCAGAGAGACAGAAAGCAAGAAATCACCCCCAGGAGGGATGGCCACGCCGCAATCCCTTCTCCTCCATTCTCCTCTCAGGATCTTGGGCATGCACGCACACACACCCAGCGTGAGTTTAAGCTACTGGGTCCGGGACTCGAACCACAATCGACTACATGGGAGTCCAGCAACATAGCCATTACGCCAACTGCTGGTCCCACATTAGATAATCTTTGTACTATGTCAGTATAATTTTCTTCCCAATTCCCTTCATTTTTATCTTTTTTCTCAGTCATTGTTTAAGAATGACTAATGACATTTGATTTATTTAATCCTTGTAGCAAGTCTATAAACTAACCGCTATCATTATTCCCACTGTCTTGGTCAGGGGTTTACTAAAAGAACCATTTATAAAGATACGGGCAGAATGTAGAATAACACCAGGAACACTGATGGGCTCTAGGTTTCATAGATAGGTACTGTTACCATTGTTAGTTCTGAAAGACAGAGGGAAGAAGTCATTATTACTTCCCTCAGACAGTGTGAGCTGTTTTGGTATGAGTCCCTATCAAGAGACATGACCTTGGGACCAGCTAGTGACATAATGGTTACATCCTTGCACTCCTATGTGGTCGACCACAGTTGAAGTCCCGAACCCTGCGGCTTAAAACTCACACCAGGTGTGTGTGCATATGTGCCTGAGATCCCAAGAGGAGAATGGAGGAGAAGGGATTGTGGTGTGGTATGGTCATCCTCCCTGAGGGGGTGATTTCTCACTTTCTGTCTCTGTTTGGCATGTGAACACGCCCCATAGCAAAAATACCTCTTAAAAAAAGGAGGCATTGGGACCAGTAGTTGGCATAATGGCTATGTCACTGGACTCCCATGTAGTCGACCGTACTTCGAGTCCTGGACCTGATGGCTTAGACTCATGCTGGGCGCATGTGAGTGCGTGCCCAAAGATCCTGAGAGGAGAATGGAGAAGGGATTGTGGTGTGGCCATCCCCCAGGGGGTGATTTCTTCCTTTCTGTCTCTCTGTCTCTCTCTGTCTTTCTAGCGAGCACACGCGCCCTATAGCAAAAACCTCTCAAAAAAAGAGAAAAACATAATAGCGGCATGAACTTCAATTGAGGGATAGAGTCCTGTGACCTCTAAAAAAGGGAGTTGGAGAAACACTCCAGCTCTGCTTACTCTCTTCTTTCCTTTTATTTCCTTTGGATGTTACCCATTGCCCAGATCCAACTTGAAACAAAAAGGCAAGGAAGCTTGTTGATACATTCTATATAAGTCAGCCTATGGTACTAGGACACGTAACAGTAGGGTAGGGTGAAAATAGGTCTAGAAAGGCAAAATGAAGGTATTTGATGTACTTATTTAGACCCTATTAATACTACACCATTCTTTGCATAGAGGTAGGAAGCTAGGAAGATAGGTAAATAGGCAACTATTTGGTGAGGGAAAAAGAAAAAAATGTATCCAGGCCTTTTTCAAATTAAACAAACAAACAAAAAAAGAAAATGAAAAGTTTTTTTTTTTTTTTTTCTTTTTTGGAAAGGTTTTTTTGCTCACCAGAAACACAGAGAGACAGACAGAAATCGAGAAATCACCCTCCAGGGGGGATGGCCACGCCACAATCCCTTCTCCTCCTTTCATAATCTCCTCCTTTCGGGATCTTGGGCACACACTCACATGCGCCCAGCGTGACTTTAAGCCACCGGGTCCGGGACTCAAACCGTGGTCAACTACATGGGAGTCCAGTGACATAGCCATTACACTAACTGCTGGCCCCAAAGTTTTTTTTTTCTTTTTCTTTAAATTTTTTTTACATTAATTCACTATACATCATTACAGCATACAAAATGAATTTTCCATCCAAAATACACTGTATATTGGCTCAATCAAGCATATCAACATACATGTTATCAACAAATAATTTTCCATTTCTTATGTCTTGTATATTTTGTTTTGTTTTGTTTTATTTTTTCATCCTTGATTCCCTATCCCTCACCCTCTGCCATGTCCCACCCTCCTCCCACATTGTCTCTGGTATCCTTGGTTGCTTTCTATGCCTTTCCCCCCCATTTAATTGATTTGCTAATGAACTTAATTAGTCTAAATATTTCCAATAGCAAGCACAGCTGATATATATCTATACATGAACCCAAGTCTGACTTTAGGCATAAACCTCAGTGAGTAGAATGAATATACTACGCAGTTAGCGTAATGGCTATGTTGCTGGATTCCCACGTAGTCGACCACGTTTCGAGTCCCGGACCTGGTGGCTTAAAACTCACGCCGGGCATGTGTGCGTGTGTGCTCAAGATCCCAAGAGGAGAACGGAGAAGGAATTGTGGTGTGGCCATCCCCCCTGGGGGGTGATTTCTCTCTTTCTGTCTCTCTGTCTCTGTCTGGTGAGCGCCCTATACAAAAAAAAAAAAAAAAGAAAAAAAGAAAAAAACACTCTCCAAGAAAAGAATGAATATACTATAAAGTAGTACCTAGCTGGGGCTATATAGCTTACTGCAGTCATCAAATATGCATTTTTTTAAAAATTTTGATAAGAACAGTTTTACTGTTTTTTTTCTCCTGAAACTTTATTTTTAATTACTCAACATTCATTCCCTGAGCATCATCACAACATACTAAATGTGGTTTCGCATCTAGGATAAACTGCATAGTGGCTTAATCATGCATGTTATCATCAATAATATTCCATTATAGCCAATATCACCACATTTTGGAAATGTCTAAGAAGAGTAAGCTTCTTGGTTACAGTGCTTAAAAGTATCCAGCAGATGGCAGCATTGGTAAGTTATTAACACCCTTTAGTAAAAAAATGTTTTTCCACAATTACCACTGAAATAATTTTCTAAATGGAAATAACTTTTTAAAGCATAATTGTCTTAAAGAACTAAATAAAATACAGAAATACTAGATTATTATAAAGTAATAGTATGGTTCTTTGAAGGTGGTTATTTAAGAGTACATATATCTCAGTACATTGCTGATAAAATTCTCAAATACAAAAGAGATATATATCTATAAATACATATAGTATTAGAGAGTGTTTTTATAAATTTTTTATAAATCATACATTTTTAAATTTTTCAGCTGCAGACATGCAGGACATAATCTAAAATTATATTCCAAACTAAGTTTAATAACTAGGGCAACTATTCACAAATCATATACAATATATCATGTTTCAGAGGCAATTGAAACCCACATATCACATCACAACATCAATGAAAAAATGTAATCTTTTTCAAATTTTTTAAATTTTATTTCACTTTACTTATTTTCATTTGACTAGAGTGTGAAAGAGAGAGAGGGAAGTCAGAAAGCAAACCACCAGGTCCAGGACTCAAGCCATAGTAGGCCATGTAGGAGTCCAGTGCCCTTAACCACCACACCACCTGCTGACCCCTGGGATCAAGCATCTTAACTTCCTTGCTCCCTGCTGACCCTAACCTGCTTTTTAATTTTTTTTAAAAAAAGGACTTACTCAATTTAATGTATTATTATTTTTTTAATTTGACCAGAGAAACACATAGAGAGAGAGAGAGAGAGCAAAGGAAGGTGAGCAAGCCAGCCGCCAGGTCCAGAACTTGAATCACTGCCAGCCATGTAGGAGTCTAGCGCCTTAATCACCATGCCACCTGCCAGGCCCCCAGTTTGCTTTTTTTTTTTTTTAAAGAGAGATTTTTTTCTATAGGGCATGCACAGTCACCAGAGGGACAGAGAGTGACAAAAAGCGAGAAATTGCCCTCCAGGGGAAATGGCCATGCCACCATTCCTTCTCCTCCATTCTCTTCTTGGAATTTTGGGCACACACACACACACATGCAGCTGGCTGAGGTGTTTTTTTTTTTTTCTTTTGGAGAGGTTTTTGCTATAGGGCACATGCGCTCGCCAGACAGACAGGGAGAGACAGAGAGATAGAAAGCGAGAAATCACCCCCCAGGGGAGATGGCCATACTGTAATCCCTTCTCCTCCATTCTCCTCTCGGGATCTTGGGCACGCACGCACACGTGCCCGGCGTGAGTTTAAGCCACCGGGTCTGGGACTCGAACCACGGTCGACTACGTGGGAGTCCAGCGACATAGCCATTACACTAACTTCTGGCCCCACAGCTGGCTGAGTTTTAAGCCATGAGAACTCAAACCGTGGTCAGTTACATGAGAGTTCAGCAACGTGACCAATACACCATCTGCTGGTCCTGCCCCCCAATCTGCTTTTTTTTTTTTTTTTTTTTTTTTTTTTTTTTTCTTTTTTTGGAGAGGTTTTTGCTATAGGGCGCGTGCGCTCGCCAGACAGACAGAGAGAGACAGAGAGATAGAAAGCAGGAAATCACCCCCCAGGGGGGATGGCCACGCCGCAATCCCTTCTCCTCCATTCTCCTCTCGGGATCTTGGGCACACACGCACACGCGCCCGGCGTGAGTTTAAGCCGCCGGGTCCGGGACTCGAACCGCGGTCGACTACGTGGGAGTCCAGCGACATAGCCATTACGCTAACTGCTGGTCCCCCCCCAATCTGCTTTTAAATGTAATTTCTTAATTGATTTAATCAAATGCAACATTCAGCCTTGTAAAGTTTTAACATGCTCATAGATGCTAATTATTCTGGCCAGGTACTTAGGTACAGAGGATAAAATATCATAAACAAATAAACAAAAAGAAATCCAGTCCTCTAAACCCTCATATGAAGACAGACAAATCAAATGAACTAGAATACAATTAGATCTTGCTCTAATAAAGGCAAAGTACCCGGGAGTGTCTCCATGCCTAACTCCATGTTGGAAGTCACAGTAAGTAGGACTGAACAGTTTTAAGAGATGAGCAAGCAGGCCAGAAGGTGGCTTGATGGTTAAGGCACTGAAGTCACATGGCCAACCACAGTTTAAATCCTGGAGGCAACTTTCTCTCTCTCTCTCTCTCTCTCTCTCTCTCTCTCTCCCCCTGATGAGTGTGCATGCCCTATAGCAAATTAAATAATAATAAATAAACTTAAATAATTCTTTTTTAAAAAAAGAAAAAGAGATGAGCAAACAAGACAACCACTGGAAGGTCACTCTGTGCCGAAAGAAACAAGCAGGAGAATGAATGGTGGCACACTAGTAAAATGTGTGAGGCTGACCCACGAGGAAAGATTCTGGGTTCACATCCTGAGACCTCCCTTAGTATGCTGCACATGTCCATGCCTGTGTTCTGAAGCTGTTTGAGGTTGGCAGTGGATTGCAGCATCAGGACCTTGGCAGGGATGCTCTTCTTTTCTCTCTCTCTCTCTCTCTCTCTATCTCTCTATCTCTGAATAAATAAATAAATAAACTTTGAAAAGAGCAAGTAGAAAAGGAGAACAGACATGAAATCACATACTGTATCTCAGAAGTTAACCGGAGGTGATTTGCCCCCCAAGGGAAATTTTGCAGTGGAAACACTGTGGTTGTCACAGCTGGAGGAGAAGTACTTGGTGGAGGGAGGAAAGAAGTCAGGAATACTGCTAAACACCTTAAATCCAGACAGCTTCCCATAACAAATAAATCATCTGACCCAAAATAGTGATATTGTTGAGAAATTGCTCTAATCACAAATTATCTCTCTTAAAATATCATGGGTATAGGGAGAGATAGGAAAAAGGCAAAAGATGAAGTCAGAAAGATAAAAAAGGGCATTAGGGAAGTCACTGACGGGGGGTGGGTGGGCAGTTAAAATTTCAATCTAAATGTGAGAGAAAGTGAATATGATCAGTTTTGCATAGTGGAACAATTGCGGTGGCTACAGGAAAAGAATGAATTAGTGATGGCTGACTGACTTGAGAAATGACAAAGAAAATGGTGTTTTCAACAGTTTCACTTTTGGTTTTTTTTTTATCAAGAGAAGTATCTTCAGAATTAGAAAATAGAAGTAAGATGGTAAGAGGAAATTGAAACCCAAGATTGATGACAAGATGTAAGAGGACAAGTAGCTGCTCTAACGATTTCAAGACTTCTGATGAAGGGACCAGCAGTTAGCGTAATGGCTATGTCGCTGGACTCCCACGTAGTTGACCGCGGTTCGTGTCCCAGACCCGGTGGCTTAAAACTCACGCCGGGCGCATGTGCGTGCATGCCCAAGGTCCCGAGAAGAGAATGGAGGAGAAGGGATTGTGGCGTGGCCATCTCTCCTGGGGGTGATTTCTCGTTTTCTGTCTCTCTGTCTCTCTCTGTCTGGCGAGCACACACGCCCTATAGCAAAAACCTCTCCAAAAAAAAAAGATTTCTGATGAAGATAAATTAAACTGCTGCATCTGCACCTAATTTACTGAGTCCTTCCATCCCTGGCCAGCACTGCTGCTCTCTCCCTCTTAACTGGACTCATGCCTCTAAGCCCTCCCTTCACTTTGTTCCATACCTTGGCTCACACTCTATTTATTCCTAGATTGGTAACCCAGAATTCATTTGTTCTTCCTGTTTTAACCTGGAAACTACCAACTAGCCCTTTGTGCCAATGAAGAGATGTCCCACCCTCAGCCTCAGGCATAGTCAGACTAACCCACAAGAGTGGTGGTAAGAGAAGAGGAGGTTTTGGCAAATTACCTACCAAGTGATAAGAGAATTTATGGATGAAAAAACATTAGCAAAATGTTTTTTTTTTTTTTTTTTTTTTTTTTTTTTTGGAGAGGTTTTCGCTCTAGGGCGCATGTGCTCTCCAGACAGACAGAGAGAGACATAGAGACAGAAAGCGAGAAATCACCCCCCAGGGGGGATGTTCACGCAATCCCTTCTCCTCCATTCTCCTCTCGGGATCTTGGGCACGCACGCACACTCGCCCGGCGTGAGTTTTAAGCCACCGGGTGCAGGACGTGAATCACTGTCGACTACGTGGGAGTCCAGCGACATAGCCATTAGGCTAACTGCTGGTTCCCAGCAAAATGTTTTTGTTAGTTCAGAGGTGAAAAGCCAGAATCATTCAGTGTCTCCAACCTCACCGAACCTTTGCATCTACTATCCTACCTCAAGCCACACTGACCTCCTGCTGCCTCAAAGAGTTTGCATTGGCTATTCTGTCTAGATGAGAAACAGAAATTCCTATGAAGCATTAACAAAATGCCTAGCTTGAACCCTTACATCGTATTGAACAGAAATTATATTTTTCCTACTGGGTGTGGATTTTCTTCCTCCTTTCCTTCCCTTTCACCCATATCAGCATCTCCATGCCATACCTATTCCTGTCAACAATCTAATAATAAGTCTGACATAACTTTTTCCATGCAGACTACGTAGACTATTAAAGTAAATAAAAAATAAAACTAAACTAAACAGAAACATGAAGATGATATCCAACTTCTTTATTTAACTTTATTGTTTTCCATTTGATCAGAGAGAGACAGAGAGAGAGAGAAAGAGAGGGAAAGGGAGAAAGCAAGCCACCAGGTTCAGGACTCGAACCGTGGTCGGCCATGTGGGAGTCCAGCGCCTTTAACCACCACGCCACCTGCTGGCCCCTATATCCAACTTCTTTATTCGCTTCTGATCTCCATCAGATGTTCCCTATTAGCTGGATCCAGTTAGAAGCTAGAGAGCAAGGAAGCACAATGAGCTTGTCAGTCATGTTTTGACAAAGCATCAGAGGTCAGTCACCCTGATGCCAGCTTCACACCTTGGACTTTCCAGTCACCAGGATCATAAGCTAAATAAATATCTATTCTTCATAAATTACCCAATCTCACGTATTTCTGTTAGCAATGCAATAGTAGACCAATACTATTATTAAATACTAGATTGTATTTATTGATATTTACTAGAATTCTGTCCCTTTCCTATAAATTTGTTACCTTTTCCTTCAAGTTACTAATAAGAAGACAACCCTTCAACAGTAATTTATGTGAAGATGTACAGCTAAATTTAACTGGTTCTCAGAAACAAACAAAACAACAATCACAAAAAAAAAAGCAAAAAAAAAAAAAAAAACCATGATTTATAGCATTTGCCAAGAAGTTATTATGGTTTACTGCAAACTACCAAGGTGACATCACTGAACATGAACTTGAGAAAAAATGCGCAGTTCACTCTTGGGAGCCAGTGAGAGCTATCTGCAACTTACTATTGAGTCAGGGTCCTTCCTCCACACCTATTAAAGAGCTTTGCTAGGTTGTGGAGAACTTAAAACTTTGAAGAAAGTTGGAGTTTATCCCGAGGGTACAGGAAGACCAGTACCACCTTTACCAACAAGTGGGCCCTAAGCCTCAGGGAGTCCCCTCTCTGCCTCTCGTGCTTTGGAAGACTTTTCTCAAAATTTTCCAGATCCCCATCCAGCACCTGGTACCAGGAAAGCAGCCAGTGCTCTCATGCCCTGAAGTGTTTTCCCTATGTATATTTCTTTTAGTAACCTCATGTTTCAGGTCTTATATTTAACTCTTTAATTGTTTTTGGTTCATTTTTGGAGAAGTCGTGACATATTTTTCCTATGTTTTTCTATGCAAAAACGCATCCTGACTTTTCTGACAACCCAACATACTGTGAGAGGCAGAGTCTAGTTTCTTTCTTCTGCATATGGATATCCAATTTATCCAACATCATTTACTGAAGAAACTGTCTTTTATGCCATAAATGTTTTTGCAAATATCAGATGCCTAACACAGTTACTGTGATGCAATGCTCATGCAAGTCCTTTCAAGGCTGGAGGACATATGGCAGCTGAGTTTGAATCTCCAGGTCAGCCTGAAAAACACACCAGGCAGGGCCTGCAGGTGGCATGGTGGTTAAGGCACTGGACACACCCACATGGCTAACCACAGTTCAAGACCTAGACTTGGTGGCTTGCTTTCTCACTTTCTTTCTCTCTGTGTGTCTGTCTTTCTCTGGTCAAATGAAAACGATTGAATGAATAAATAAAATTAAATAAATAATTAAAAAAAATTTTTTTGTTTAAAAAAAATACAAACACCAGGCACTGAGCACCCAGGATCCTGAAGAGACGAAAAGCTAAAGAAAAGGAATTGATGTATGACAAGACCTTGTCCAGGGTGTCTGTCTGGCTGTCAGTCTGTCTATCTATCTATTTATCTATCTATCTCTTATCTCTACATCTCATGTACACATGTACACTGATTTATAAAAAAAAAAAAATCAAGAGCAGCAGATGGCATAATGGTTACATTGCTGGCCTCCCACATAGTTGACCATGGTTTGAATCCCAGACCCAGTGGCTTAAACTCACACTGGGTGCATGTGCGTGCATGCCCAAAATTCCAAGAGGAGCATAGAGGAGAAGGGATTGCAACATGGTCATCCCCTCTTGGGGGTAATTTCTTACTTTCTGTGTCTTTGTCTCTCTGGTGAGTGCACATGCTCTATTGCAAAAATCTCTCTTTAGGAAAAAAAAAAAAAAAAAACAGTTACCTCAACATTTGTGAATTTATTTCTGGGTTCTCTTGTATGTTCCAGTGGTCTATGTGTCAGTTTCTGTTTTTGCCAGTGGATAATATTATTGGTATTTCAATAGAATTGCATTAAATTTGTAGATTATCTTTGGTAGTAATAGCATTTTAACAATATTGATTCTCCAATCCATGAACATGGGATGTCTTTACTTTTTTGTGTGTATTCTTTAACATCATTCATCAGTATTTTACAGTTTTCATTTAGAGATCTTTAACTTTTGGTTAAATTTATTCCTAAGTGTGTGTGTGCATGTGTGTTTATTATAAATAGAATTGCTTTCTCTTTTTTTTTTCTTTTTTTTCCCCCTTTGGCTATAAGGTGCATGCACTCACCAGAGAGAACAGAGAGACAGAAAGAGACAGGGGAAGTGAGAAATCATCACCATAGGGGGTGGTTACACTGCAATCCCTTCTCCTCCATTCTTCTTTTGGGATTTTGGGCATACACACACATGTGCCTGGTATGATTTTCAGGCTAGGTCTGGGACTCAAACTGCAAAATTAGCTATGTGAGATCCAGTTGTCTTAACCTTCATGCCATCTGCTGGCCCTAGGACTGCTTTCTTAATTTCTTTTCAGCTAGTTTATTATTGACATACAAGAATGCTACTTTTGTGTGTTGACTTTGTATCTTGTTATTTTACTAATGTCATTATAAGACAGTTGTAAGAGTCTTGTAAGAGTGTTTTGGTGGGTTCTTTTTATATATATATATATATATATATATACACACACATATATATGTATATATATATACACACACATATATATTGTACAATATATATGTGTGTGCATATATATACACACACATACATACATACATGTGTGTATATATATACATATATATGTGTGTATGTGCACATATATACATATATGTATGTGTGTGTGTATATATATAATCATTTCATCTGCAAATAGAAACAGCAGGACTTCTACCTGTCTGATTTGTATGCCCTTACTTTCTCTTACCTATTTGCTTTAACTAAGACTTTCAGTTCTATGCTGAATAGGCCTGAGAAAAGTAAACATTCTTCTCTTGTTTCATTCTTAGAACAAAAGCTTTCTATTTCTCCTATTCAAGAAGGTCATGAACTATTTGTCACATGTGGTCTTTATTATTTTGAGATCTGTGCCTTTTATACTTAATTTATTGAGCATCTTAATCATAAAGAGAGTTATATTTTATCAAATTATTTTTTTGTGTTGATTGATCAGATCATATAGTCTTTATCTTTCCTTCTGTTGTGGCATATCACATTTATTGTTTTGTGTAGGTTGAACCATCCTTGCATCCCCAAGATAAATCCCACTTGATTAAGGTATATAATCTCTTTGATGGGCTGTTGAATTTAGTTTATTTGCATTTTGTTGAGAATTTTTGTATTAGAGGTATTGAGTTGTAGTTTTATTTTTTTGTTGCATTCATCTTTGTTTTTGGTATCAGTTTAATTGTGACCCAATAAAATTAATTTGGGGGGATTCCCTTCACTTCAGTCTTCTGGAATAGTTTGAGATAAATTGATGTTAGTTTTTCTTTAAAAGATTTATAAAATTCAATAGTGAAAAGCTTGAAGAGGTTTTCCTTTTGGGAAGTTTTTGTTTGTTTTTTAAGTTGCTAGAGGGCACACACACTCACTGGAGAGATACAGAGAGAAAGGGGAAATGTAAGTAAACATCTCCCAAGAGATAGCTGCATCACAATTCCATCTCTTCCACTTCTTTCAGAATTTCAAGCACACATGTATATGCATCTGGGGATCTTTCTTTCTTTCTTTCTTTCTTTCTTTCTTTCTTCTCTCTCTCTCTCTCTCTCTCTCTCTCTTCTCTCTCTCTCTCTCTCTCTCTTTAGGTTTAATTTTATTATTATTTTTAGAATTATTTAATTTTATTCATTATTATTTTTTTTATTTGATCTGAAAGAGACAGAGAGAGAGAGAAAGAGAGTGAGAAAGCAAGCAGCCAGGTTCAGGACTCAAACTGCAGTTGGTCATGTGAGTGTACAGCGCCTTAACTGCCACCTACTGGCCCTGAATTTTCTCTTTATCATTACATAATGTCCTTCTTTGTCTTTTTTTCCTAGCTTTTGAATTAAAGTCTATTTTATCAGATAGAAGTATAGCAACTCCTAATTGCTTTTGATTCCCATTTGAATGAAATACCGTTTCCCATCCTTTCATTTTCAGTCTGTTTGTCCTTACTAGTGAAGTAAGTTTCTCGTAGAATGTATATATTTGAGTCTTAGGTTTTTTTTTTTCTTTTTTGTTCTTATTTTTGCTTTTCTTATTCAGCTAGTCTACATCTTTTTTAAAAAAGAGAATTACTTAATTTTATTTATTACAAGTATCTTTTAATTTGCTACAGGATGCTCACCAGAGAGAGATACAGAGAGCAAGAGAGAAAGAGTGAGGGACCAGCAGTTGGCATAATGGCTAAGTCATTGGATTCCCATGTAGTCAACCACAGTTCGAGTCCCAGACCCAGCAGCTTAAACTCACACCAGACACGTGTGTGTGTGTGTATGCCCAAGATCCCGAAAGGAGAATGTTGGAGAAGGGATTGTGGTGTGGCCGTTTCCCCAGGGGATGATTTTTTGTTTTTTGTCTCTCTCTTTCTGGTGAGTACACGTGCCTTATAGCAAAAACCTCTCAAAAAAAAAAAAAAAAAAAAAAAAAAAAAAAAAAAAAAAAGAGAGAGAGAGAGAGAGAGAAAGAGGGATAGAAAAAACAAGCCACCTGGTCCAGGTCCTCGACCAGCCATGTGGGACTTCAATGCCTTAACCACTACATCATCCATTGGCCTCAGTATATATCTTTTAATTGGTGAATTTAGTCCATTTATATTCAACGTTATTATTGATTAAAAAAAAATTTACTCCTGTCATTTCATTAACTGTTTTTTTTGTTTTTTGGGGTTTTTTTTGGTGGTTTGTGGTTTCCTGTAGCAATAAAGTTTGACACTTTTCCCATTCTTATACATCTGTTCTACAAGTGAGTTTTATACTTTTTGTTTGTTTTCATGATAGTTTTCACCTTTAGATGTAGGATTTCCTTTAAGCATTTCTTATAATGTCAGTTTGATGGTGATGAATTCCCTGTTTTCTTGTCTGGGAAATATTTTATTTCTCCTTCAATTCCAAAGGCAGTTTTGCTGGGTATAGTATTTTTGGCTGGCAGCTTTTTTCTTTTAGTACTTTCACTATATCATCCCATTCCCCTCTAGTTTACAGAGTGTCTGCTGAGAAATCCACTGTCAGTCTAATGAAAATTCAGTTAACAACTTGACACTTGTCCTGTTTTAAAATTATTATTATTATTATTATTTTACTTTTGACAGTTTAATTAAAATGTGACCTGGTGAGAATGACTTTGGGCCAAATCTGTTTGAAAATCATTGAGTTTCTTGCATCTGAATGTCCATATCTCTCCCAAGATTTTGGGATATTTTCAGTGATTATTTTATTAAGTAAGTTTTATATTCCTATCTTTGTCTCTTCTCCTTCTGGAATTCCCATAAGGTAGATGTATGTGTATTTAATGGTATCCCAAAAGTTCCATAGTCTGTCTTTACTCTTTTTCATTCTTTTTCTTTTTCATTTTCTTCTGATTGGGTGATTTCAAAAAACTGACCTTAAAGTTCAGAGATTCTTTCATCTGCTTGATTTATTCTGCTTTTGAAACTCTCTAACATATTTTATTTCAGTAACTGAATTCTTTAGCTCCAAGATTTCTATTTAGTTTCCCTTTACTACATCTATCTTTTTATTAAATTTCTCATTCAGATTACAAATTGTTCCCTGATTTTATTAAACTGTCTATTTGAATTCTCTTATATCTTGCTGAATTTCCTTAATATCATTATTTTTAATTCTTTTTCAGGCTATTTGTAAATTTCCTGTTTTGTTTTGTTTTATTTTTTGAGTCAGATACTAGAGAATTACAGTGCTCCTTTGGTGGCAACATATTTCCTTGATTTTTCATGTTTTTTGTATCTCTGCACTGATTTCTGTGCATTTGGAGAAACCATCACCTCTTTCAAACTTTATGGAATAGCTTTCATAGGGAAAGATTTTCACCTGTAGATACGTCTTAGTTTGCCCATTGGGAAAAGTACAGTTAGATATATTGGTATATGCTCTGTGCAGGTTCTTCAAGCTCAAAAGACAGTAATCTTGGACCTGGATTAGTGAGACAATATTCCAGACTCCTGGACTCCAAAAAGCCAGGGGCAATGGCAGCAAGAACACTGGAATTGCAGAACACAACAGTCATTTGAGCCTGGGGGCACAGGAATCAGCAACAATGACTCTAGTCCTCAGAGAGGAGGGTGTATCAGCAACTCATCCTCTAGGGGAAGGGAGGGTCTAATTCCAGAGATAGAGTACTGCAACTGCTTTGCCTAGAGTGATAAATGACTGCTCAACCAGTGACTTGTTTCCCTGGGACTCAGGGTGCAATGCCAGCTTAACCCTGGAATGTATGACTGCTTGGCTTAGCCCAGGTACAAATTCCCTAGAAAGTGATGTGCCACTTCAGCTCAGATTTGAGTGCCATGGCTATTATAAGCGGGGAAGGCACTGTTACCCTAGGAGAAAGTGTGCTGTTTGAACTCAGGCCCTCAAGGGCAGGGCGCAGCAGTGGATAAGAGGGGTAGGTGGAATTTACCATTTTCCTCCCCTGAGAGAGTATATAGGGCTTTATCTCAGGAGCCAAGTGTAGCAGCCACTCAGAAGGGTAAATAGAGTAGCTCCCTCAAAGAGACATGCTAGTTTCAAGTGACTCAAATTGTTTATATGGACTTGACAATCTTAATCCATTTCATTGCCAAAAACAGAAAATACCTGAGTCTGAGTAATTTAAGAAAATAGAAGTTTATTCAATACATAGTCTGGAGGTCCAAGATCCAGAGGCTACATCTGCTAAGGGTTTTCCTATAGGTGGGATCCCAAGGCCATGCAGTCAACACATCAAGAGAATATGAGAACATATCTGTGTGTCTTCATGAGTATCTCTCTCTCTCCCCTTATAAACTCATCAGGAATCAATCATAGGGGTCCTCCCCTAATCACCTAATTACTACCAGAGGCCCCATCTTCATTCCCCCCCCCCCGAGAGGTTTTTGCTATAGGGCGCGTGCACTCGCCAGACAGACAGAGACATACAGACAGAAAGAGAGAAATCACTCCCCCAGGGGGGATGGCCACACTGCAATCCCTTCTCCTCTGTTCTCCTCTCAGGTTCTTGGGCACGCACACACACATGCCCGGCTTGAGTTTTTTTTTTTTTTTTTTTCTTTTTTTGGAGAGGTTTTTGCTATAGGGCGCGTGCGCTCGCCAGACAGACAGAGAGAGACAGAGAGATAGAAAGCAGGAAATCACCCCCCAGGGGGGATGGCCACGCCGCAATCCCTTCTCCTCCATTCTCCTCTCGGGATCTTGGGCACGCACGCACACGCGCCCGGCGTGAGTTTAAGCTGCCGGGTCCAGGACTCGAACCGCGGTCGACTACGTGGGAGTCCAGCGACATAGCCATTACGCTAACTGCTGGTCCCCCCGGCTTGAGTTTTAAGCCACCAGGTCCGGGACACGAACTGCGGTCAACTACATGGAGTCCAGCAACATAGCCATTACACTTAACTGCTGGTCCCAGAGGCCCCATCTTCTGACACTATGAAGGTATTAACTTACTCTTAATATCCAACGTACAACCAAGTTTCAACACATACAATTTGTGGAGAATCCCAACACTTGCAGAGATTCTCATATTAAAAAAAAAAAAAAGGTAAGCTTTTCAGTTCAGTCCTGGTATAAAGCCATAGAGCTAGTGCTGGATTAATATAAGAGAAAGGAAGAAAATGACTGAAATAAAGCATAGAGTTTAAGGACTGACTAATAAATGAGTTTGAGAGTGGGGTTGGGGAAGGGGCACAGATTTAAGTCATTTATACAGAAGCAACAATAAGAAGCTCTCACAGCAAACAATTTTCTAAAGGAGCTCAAGTAGAGAAAGTAAACAACAGATGTTAAGACTCAATCTTAAAGTATAAACACACTTGAGAAGTAGGAAAAAAATAAAGGGACATCGAAAAAGGATACGAAGAATGAAGTATGAGTAGTCAAAAGAGCATTAAGCATTATTAAGGAAGGTCAACAGGAGGCATGGTAGTTAAGGCAGTCAAATACCACATGGTTGACTAAGCAGTTTGAGCCCCAGAGTCAGCGGCTTGACCTATATGCCAAGTGTGTGCGCGTATGCCCAAACTCCCAAGAGGGGAATGGAGGAGAAGGGATTGCAACATGGCCATCCCCTCTGGGGATGACTTCTCACTTTCCCTCTCTCTCCCTCTCTCTGACAAGCACACATGCCATATGGCAAAACTGAAAAAAAAAAAAAAAAAAAAAAAAAAAAACAGGACCAGCAGATGGCATAATGGCTATGTCGCTGGACTCCCACATAGTCGACTGTGGTTCGAGTCCTGGACACGGTGACTTAAACTCACGCCAGGCGCACGTGCGTGAATGCCCAAGATTTCAAGAGGAGAATAGAGAAGGGATTGTGGCGTGGCTATACCACTTGAGGGATGATTTCTCACTTTCTGTCTCTCTGTCTCTCTCTCTCTGTCTTTCCAGTGAGTGCACATACCCTATAAAACCTCTAAAAAAAAGAGGCATTGTTAAAGATATGCAGCAATCCAATAACTGTTATTTTTAATAATTATTTTTATTTAACTTTATTTATTTATTTATGTTTTCTTAATTTGACCAGAGAGAGACAGAGCAAGAGAGAGAGAGAGAAGGTGAGAAAGCAAGCCACCAGGTTCAAGACTCAAATCACTGTCGGCCATGTAGGAGTCCAGCACCCTTAACCACCACGTCACCTGCCGGCCCTGTTTTATTTTGTTTTGTTTTAATTAAGTCCAAATTATTGTTTTGTTTTAAGCAAGTACCTTCATGGTATAAAATTATATATTAATATAGAACATATAAAATAAAATAAACTGTTCCTAGCGGTATTATTTGTATGAACTGAAAACAATGTAAAATGAAGTTGTGGTCATAAACTGCATAGCAATGAAGTACAAGTACATACAGGATTATAGATGATTCTCACAAATATAATTTGAGTGAAAAAAGCCAGACACAAGGAATAAAATTCATGTAGCTTCAAAAACAGCCAAACTGGGACCAGCAGTTATCTTAATGGCTATGTCACTGGACTCCCATGTAGTCAACCGCAGTTCAAGTCCTGGACCCGGTGGCTTAAACTCATGCCAGGCGCGTGTGCATGCGTGCCCAGGATCCCGAGAGGAGAATGGAGGAGAAGGAATTGCAGCATGGCCATTCCCCCCAGGGGATGATTTCTCGCTTTCTGTCTCTGTCTCTCTCTTTCTGGCGAGTGCACGCACCCTATAGCAAAAAACTCTCAAAAAAAATAAATAAATAAATAAACAGCCAAATTAATCTATATTGTCAATATTCAGGATAGATTTTTAATGTAGGGAAACAAGAAGTGATTGGCATGGGTACAAAGGAAGCTTGGAGTCCTGTAAATGTCCAATATCCTGAGTTGGAATGATCATAGGGGTGTAGTCCCTTACGAAAATTCATAAATTCAGGCCAGCTCAGTAGCCAAATTGGTTAAAGAGCTGGAACCCACACAGCTGCCACAGTTCAAGTTCTAGCCCTAGTGTCTTAAAAAACCACCAGGCATGTATACACGCATGCCCCAGATCCTGGCAGGAATGGAGAAATGGAGGAAAAGGGATAGTGACATAATTGTGTTCCACTGGGAGGTGCTTTTTCCCTTTCTCTAGCTCTCTCTGGCAAGTACACACACTCTGGCAATTAAAAAAAAAATCATAGTCATTACTAGATATAGTTAAAATGTATATACTTTTACATTTTATAGGCATAAATTACACTTTAAAAAGTTTTTTATTTTTATTTTTTTAGTTTTTGTTTTTGTTTTTACTAGAGGGCATGTGTGCTCACTAGAGAAAGATGGGGATGGTGAAAAATCACTCCCCAGGGTGATGACCACACTGCAATTCCTCCTCCTTCAGTATCCTTTTGGGATTTGGGACATGCACGCACATGTATGTGCACAATGTGATTTTCAGGCCACTGAGTCCAGGACTCGAATCATGAAGTCAGTCATGTGGGCTCCAGTGCCTTAACCTCCACACTTGCTGGTCCTAAAAGTATTTTGTGGGTTTTTTTGTTTTGTTTTTATTGTGTGAGGTTTTTTGTTTTTTGTTGTTTTTTTTGTTGTTGTTGTTGTTGTTGTTGTTTTTTAGGTTTTTACCATAAGGTGCCTGCACTCATCAGAGAGAAACACACAGTGAACGGGAAAGTGAGAAATCACCCCCTACTAGAGATGGCCATGGCCCAATCCCTTCTCTTCCATTCTCCTCCTGGGATTCTGGGCTTGCACACACACACACACACACACACACACACACACACACACCTGATGTAATTTTCAAGTCACTGGGTCTAGGACTCAAGCCACAGTAGGCCATGTGGGAGTCCAGTGTCATAGCCACTATGCAACCTGCTGGCCCCAAAAGTTTATTTTAAATAATTCTTTTATTTTAACTTTATTCATCTTTTTTTTAAAGAGAGGTTTTTGTTATGCAGTGCATATACTTGCCAGCAAGATAAAGAGACAGGAAATGAAAAATCATTCCCCAGGGGAGATGGCCAAAAATCCCTTCTCCTCCATTCTTCTCTGAGGATTCTGAGCACACATACACACATGCCTAGTGTTACTTTCACGCTGCTAGGTCTGGAACTTGAACCATGGTCAACCACATGGGAGTCCAGGGCCTTAACCACTACCCCACCTGCTGGCTCCCATCATCACTATTATTTTTTTACTCTTACCAGAGAGAGACAGAGAGAGGAAAAGTGAGAAAGCAAGCTGCTAGGTCCAGGACTCAAAACATGGTCAGTCATGTGGGAGTCCAGCACCTTAACTACTATGCCACCTGCCAGTCCAGTTTATTTTTTTTAATCTGAAAGATACTACCAATTTTCCAGGCCACCCTAACCTATAATCTAAGCCCAGAGGTAAACAGTGTGTGTTTATACATGTATACATATCTCTTCCATGAGAGAGAGAGAGACAAACGGCCATTTCCAATGGGGTTCTCATGCTGCGATCCACCCCTAGCGTCAGCCAGCTTAGATCACAGGCACCTATGTGTGCACCTGATGAGCACAGGAAGTCCTGGGGTCATGAACTCTGGATCTTTTCAGTTGGATCCAGTTGTGTTACCACTGTACCACCATCTGGTTCTAAGTAGCATATTAACAGTATATTATTTATCACTTCAATTTACAGGCTACCCTGGAGAAAGTGTTATTTCAGGGACCATGGCAAATTTTATTTCTGCCCAATAGAAGCAAAATATGTTGGTAGTTCAGAAAAGAAAGTAGAGGGGGAAAATCCCCAAAATAATGTTAATTTGTTTCCTTCAACATCATTAGGAGTGTATCCCTTGATGGGGTACACTTTGCTCAAGAAGTATACCTGTTTATCCTTATTCATGTAGAGAAAAGAAAGGCAACAACATCATAGGCCACACATAAGTGAATGACAAGATTAGAAATTAAATTCATAAGCTAACTGTGGTCAGGTGGTTAAGGCTGCTAGATTTCACATCACCAATTGTGTGGTTCAGATCCCAGACTTGGCAACTTGGAGGGGAAAAAAAAAAAAAAAAGCAAACACTAAGCACATGTGCATGCTTGACCAAAATCTTGAGAGGAGAATGAAGAGAAGGGACTGTGGCATGGCCATTCCCCTCGATGATGCTTGCTGCTCTCTCTCCCCGCCCCTCTCTGGTGAGCACACACTCCTTATAGCAAAATTTAAAAAGAAATTTAATTCACAACTAAGGAAGGGACTAGATGATGGCACAGCAATCAAACACAATGCTCTGCAAGGCTCACTCATGACAGGGGCATTCTGGATTTGTATCTGGAGACCTCTCCGAATACACAGACATGTGCGTGCCTGTGGTTCAAGGGAAGCTAGGGCTAGGGATGGATAATGGTATAGGACTATATTGGAGTCATTGCCTATCTCTATCTCTCTCAGTCATAAAACAAATAAATAAATAAACATGCAAATTTTCACAGGGCCAGCAGGTGATGTGGTGGTTAACGGTGCTGGACTCCCACATGGCCAACCATGGTTTGAGTCCCAGACCTGGTAGCTTGCTTTCTCATTTTCTCTCTCTCTCTACTCTGCCCCTCTCTGGCCAGATTAAAATAAATAAATAAATGGATAAATAAAGTTAAATAAAAATAATTATTTAAAAACAAGAAAAAGAATTTTTTACAACTAAGGAAAAGGAGACATCACATGAAACCAGCAGTTCACATTGGATGACAGGAAGTGGGACATTCCACATTTTATAAAACTTTGACAAAATGTGGGACCCTCCATGTAACCTGTGGTCTTCAGAACCATTCTGCCTCTATCTCATAGCTTACCATAGTAACACTTATGTTGAAAAGAATAATTATATCCTGGGACCAGCAGATGGTATAATGGTTACATCACTGGACTCCCACATGTCTGTCCACAGTTCACTTCCCAGACCTGGAGGCTTGAAACTCATGCGAGGTGCATGTGTGTGCATGTCCAAAATCCCAAGAGAAGAATGGAGGAGAAGGAACTGCGTTGTAGCCATCCCCCCTAGGGAATGATTTCACTTTCTGTCTCTCTAGCAAGTGCATGTGCCCTATAGTGAAAAAAACTCTCCAAAAAAAAAAAAAAAAAAAAAAAAAAAAAAAGAGGAGAATAATTATATCCTGATTCATGGATTTTAAATGAACATTGGTGGGACCAGCAGGTGGCATGTGGTAAAGGTGCTGGACTCCCATGTGGTTGACCTCAGTTTGAGTCTCAAACCCAGAAGCTTGAAACACACTAGGTGTGTGCTCAAAATCCCAAAAGGAGAATGGAGGAGAAGCAATTGTGGTGTGGCCATGCTCCCGAAGGATGATTTTTCACTTTCTGTCTCTCTTTCTCTCTAGAGAATGCATCCACACTATACCAAAAATCTCTTAAAAAAAAAAAAAAAAAACCTGAACATTGGTGACACTACCATAAACAGCAAGAATACAGAAGCATCATGCAATAAGGAACAGTTTTGTAAAACAGAGTAGCAAATACCAACAAAATATATAATATAATCAGAAGCTGGAGCTGAAAAAATAATTGACTTCTACAAATGAGTACAGGGATTAAAAAAAGAGAGAGAAATTATTACTAAACCATTTCTGAATACAGAGGATAGCAACATTGACATATTCTTTTTAAAAAATGTTTAAGAGAGATTTTTGCTATAGGGTATGTGCATTCACTGTAGAGAGAGAGAGAGAGAAAACAAAAAATCACCCCCCCAGGGGGGATGGCCACACCGCAATCCCTTTTCCTCCATTATCCTCTGAGGATTTTGGACATGCATATACATGCACCCAGCATGAGATTCAAGCCTCCGGGCCTGAGACTTGAACCGCAGTCATCCACATGGGAGTCCAGTGACATAAAAATTACACCATTTGGTGGTCCTGATATAGTCTTTCATTATTTAAGTCATAAAACAGTCTGATATTTTTGCCCAATGATTTTTTTTTTTTGAGAGATTTTCGCTATAGGGTGTGTGCGCTCGCCAGACAGACAGAGAGAGACATAGAGACAGAAAGCAAGAAATCACTCCCCAGGGCAGTTGGTTATGCTGCAATCCCTCTCCTCCGTTCTCCTCTCGGGATCCTGGGCACGCACGCACGCGCACCTGGCGTGAGTTTTAAGCCACCGGGTCCAGGACGCGAACCGTGGTCGACTACGTGGGAGTCCAGCAACATAGCCATTATGCTAACTGCTGGTTCCCCCCAATGATTTTTTAAAATTATTTAATTTTATTTATTTATTCGTTCATTCATTCATTTATTTTAGTTTGCTATAGGACTCATGCACTCACCAGAGAGAGAGAGAAGATGAGAAAGCAAGCTGTCAGGTCTGGAACTCAAACCACAGTTAGACATATGGAATTCTAGTGCTTTAACCACCCTACTACTTGCTGTCCCCCACCCCTGACATGGATTATTAAGATTGCTTTACAAGGTTTTAGCTTACACAGTTGCCTTTTTTTTTTTTTGGCCACATTGCAATCCCTTTTTCTCCATTCTCCTCTCAGGATTTTGGGCATGCACCCAAACACATCCAACACAATTTTTTTTTTTTTTTTTTTTTTTTTTGAGAGGTTTTTCGCTATAGGGCGCGTGCGCTCACCAAACAGACAGAGAGAGACATAGAGACAGAAAGCGAGAAATCACCCCCCAGGGGGGATGGTCACGCCGCAATCCCTTCTCCTCCATTCTCCTCTCGGGATCTTGGGCACGCACGCACACGCGCCCGGCGTGAGTTGTAAGCCACCGGGTCCGAGACGCGAACCGCGGTCGACTACGTGGGAGTCCAGCGACATAGCCATTACGCTAACTGCTGGTTCCCACATCCAACACAATTTTTAAGCTGTCAGGTCTGGGACTTGAATTGCAGTTGGCCACATGACAGTCCAACACCTTAATTACTATGCCACCCAGTGGCCCCCAACATTGCTATGTTCTAATTAAGTTTATTGTTTTCCTATATGATAATTAGTGTTCTATTTAGGTGGCCGTTTAAATGTTTATGAAATTCTATTTTATGGCTACCAATAGAGGTCTTAGAAAACAATCTTCTTGGGACCAGCAGTTAGCTTAATGGCTGTGTTGCTGGATTCCCATGTAGTCGACCAAGGTTTGAGTCCCGGACCCAGTGGCTTAAACTCACGCCGGGCGCATGTACATATGTGCCCAAAGTCCTGAGAGGAGAATGGAGGAGAAGGGATTGTGGCATGGCCATCCCCCTGGGGGGTGATCTCTCACTTTCTATTCTCTGTGTCTCTGTCTTTCTGGCGAGCGCTTGTGCCCTGTACCAAAAAACAAAAACAAACAAAAAAAAAATCTTCTCAGAGTAGGCATGCTTTGTAATGAGATTAAACTTTAAGTTAAGCTTCAGATGACAGCTGGTGCATGGTTCCTCTCAGGGTCCAATTTAACATTTCTGGTAAAGGAAACTACTTCAGTACACTTCTATACTTCAAAATTAATTACATATTTCCTTTACTCTCCCAAGGATTACATAAAGAACCCTAAATTATTTAAATAATGCCAGAACTGTCCTATAAAACAATAAGTGGGCCAGCAGGTGGCATGGAAGTTAAAGTGGCTGGATCCCACATGACTGACAGCACAGTTCCAGCCCTGGACCTGACAGCTTGAAAACACGCCAAGCACATGCACTTGCATGCCCCAAAATTCTGAGAGAATGAAGAAGAAGAACAAATTGTAGCATGGTCATCCTCCTGGGGGACAATTTCTCACTTCTCTCTCTGGCTCTCTCCAGCCAGCACAAAGGCCCTATAGCAAACTAAAAAAAAATCCCCAAAACCAGTGGGTCAGATGGTTCAAGATACCCAGTGACTCAATTAAATCTTAGTGTGTTGTCACTAAAAGAAAACTTAGATACCTGGAATAAATATATTGCTAGAACTTTGCTAGTCAGGAATTGTTCTTCATTCTCTTGATAGCAACCCCTAATATTCCTTTGGGGGAAACATCCTCTTCCCTATTTTGAGATCCTGTTGAACAGTTGGGACACTTCACCCCTATTCTGAGTCCAGTGACCCAGAACTGGAGAATCTACATATATTATTGCCCTGGATCTGTTGACTGTTCCAAAGATGTACATATGTCCTTCCCTAGGACAATAATTGGCACTACAATTTTTGTTTTTGTTTTTTTGCTAGAATCATTGAGGGAGAAAAACTTTTCAAGGTTTTTGCCACAGGGCATATGGGCTACCAGAGAGACAGAAACAAGGAAAGTAAGAAATCACCCCCCAGGAGAAATGGCCATGCCACAATCCCTTCTCTTCTATTCTCCTCCCCAGAGTTTGGACACTGCACACATGCGCCCAGTGTGATTTTCAAGCTGCCAGTTCTAAGACTCAAATCAAGTTTGGCCATGTGGGAATCCAGCACCTTAACCATCATGCCACCTGCTAACCCTAGGATCTTATCTTTCTAATGGCTTTATTAAATCATAAGAACATAATCTAGAGTTGTGAAGGGCCAGTACATAAATGCCTCCTTGAACATGAAACCAGCAGAGGAGAAAAACAAAAATTGAATAGGGAATCTCGATAACCCCATTTTTGCCTCTGAATCAAAATGAATCTGAAAACAGTGCTGTTATAAAATAAATTGTGCCTCCCAAATAAATAATTTTATTTATTATTTTTAAAATTTTTCTATAGGGCACATGTGCTCACAAGAGAGAGATAGAAAGAAGGAAAGTGAGAAAGCAAGCCATGTCTGGGACTAGAACTGCAGTCAGCCATGTGGGAGTCCAGCACTTTAATCATCTCAGCACCTGCTGGCCCCTTGAGCAGTTTCTCATGCTTGGAACTAAACAGTTTTGATTAATATAGCCATTTAGATAAACTGCCTGCCCAAGGTAAGACTACTTGTAAACATCACCAACACATGAGCACCCAATACTGCTTGAACATGTGAACATTTAAGACTCAAAGTCTTCAAGCCCAAAGCCAGGATGGAGCTCTTTAAACTGAGAGCTGGGAGATTAGCACAGCCTTACTAAGAGAAACTCTAAGAGGAGGACCTAGATCCAAATATTACGACTAGTCAGTATTTCTAATATTGGTTATTGGCCTATGATATTCTCAGAAATTAGGTAGACTAACAGTCTACTGCATATACATAGAAATTATAAAGCAATGTATGTTCCAAGTCTTACAAAAGGCCAATGATTGCTCAACCGCTAAGATAATTCTCAAATCTCTATAATTATACTAACAGAAAGGAAGCTTCAAAATAGTTTTTGAAGAGGATTCCTTTGTACCTATCAGGACACAGGAAGCAGAACATAAAACATCAATTTGAAGGCCAAGATAAATAGTGAAGAAAGTTCTTAGTATCTTTGTTCAACAGTATACATTGCGTGCTATAAATAAATAGCCACTTTATGATACTTTCTCGTTTCTTATTTCTGGTAGTCTTTATCATTTTTATTCTATTTTTCCTACTCCTGCTTCATTGTGTATTAGATATATTTTTTGTTTGCTTCTTTAGATTTTTGCCATAGGGTGTGTGTGCTCACTGGGCACATGTGCTCACTGGAGAGAGATGGAGGGAGACAGAGAGAGACAAAGAGAGGGAAAGTGAGAAATTAACCCCTCCCCATGGGGGTGCCATGCTGCAACCCTTTCTCTACCATTCTCCTCTTGGGATTTTGAGCATGCACACACACGACTGGTGTGTTTTTCAAATCACCAGGTCCAGGACTCAAACCACGAAAGAGTTGGCCATGTGGAATCCAACACCTTAACCTACATGTTCCCTCTGGTCCTATATTTGGTATCTTGAGGAAAGTTAAACTTACATTTAGGGACAGGTTGTCAGACTAGACGAACTGGCCCAGAAGAATGCACATCTTGTCTTTAAGCTATTGCAGGAACTGGATATGGAGAGATAAAATTGCTTGGGTTATATTGATAGTTAAATTATGTCAGATAAGGTTTTTTTTGGTTTTTGTTTTCTTGCCAGAGGGCACGTGGACTCACCAGAGAGAGACGGAGAAAGAGAAGGAGAGAAAGAAAGCATTCCCCCATGGGGGGTGGTCATGCCGCAATCACTTCTCCCCCAGTGGTACGTGGTCATGTTGCAACTCCTTCTGCTCCATTGTTCGATCTTGTCAGTATTTGTGGCACATGCTCACATACACTTGGTGTGTTTTTCAAGCTATGAGGCCCAGGATTCAACCATGGTCACCCATATGGGATCCACCTCCTTAACCGCTAGGCCACAGCGTTGGTCCCAGATAAAAGTTGTTTGTTTTAATTTTTCTAGAGGATGTGTGGTTCCCAATGGAGAGAGACAGAAGGATAGACAGAGGCAAAGCAAGAAAGCACCCACACACACACGGGCCATGGTCACTCCGCAATCCATTTTCCTTCATTTCCCTCTCCTTTTGGGATTTTGGGCACACATACATACAGGCTCAGCATGTTTCTCAAGCCACCAGGTTCAGAACTAAAACCATGCTGTGAGCCATGTGGGATCCAACCACTTTAACCACCAAGCCAAGGGCTGCCCCCTATCCCCTGCCTTTTTTTCCTCACTAGAACCACATACACTCACCAGAGACAGAGACAGAGAAGAAAAAGCAACCTCATCAGAAATGGTTACAGTGCAGGGACCAGCGGTTAGCGTAATGGCTATGTCGCTGAACTCCCATGTAGTTGACTGCGGTTCGAGTCCTGGACCCAGTAGCTTAAACTCATGCCGTGCATGTGTGTCCAAGATCCTGAGAGGAGAATGGAGAAGGGATTGTGGTGTGGCCATCCCCCCTGAGGGTGATTTCTCACTTTCTGTCTCTCTGTCTTTCTGGCGAGTGCACGCACCCCATAGCAAAAACCTCTCAAAAAAAAAAAAAAAAAAAAAAAAAAATGGTTACAGGGCAATCCTTTCTTCACCTCTGCCTCCATTCCAGATTTTGGGCATGCACACACAAAAGCCTGATGTGTTTCTCAAGCAATCAGGTCTGGGAATCAAACTATACAGTCAACCATGTGGGATATGGCTACTTTAACCACCAGGCCATGGAGCCGGCCCTTTTTAAAAAGTATACAAATGATTGGGGCCAGTAGGTGGCATGGTGGTTAAGGTGCTGGACTCCTACATGGCTGACCATGGTTCAAGTCCCAGACCTGGTGGCTTGCTTTTTCACTTTCCCTCTTTGTCTCTCTATGGATGAGCTGAAATAAAAATAATAAATAAAATTAAATAAATAACTCTAAAAATGTATTTTAAAAATGATGAGTAGGATGTGCAGGCACACACACAAGCTCATCCAAGGTAGCCAGGGTGGTAAGAATAGAAAGTCGCTGGCACTATTTTTTTTTCTATCCAGCTTGCTCTTCCATATTATTTCTCTGGTAATAGCAGTCCCTTCAGGAGATTCCTGTCTCACTTTATGTGTTTCTAGTGAGACTGTCAATCATAGTATCCCTAGCTACAGAGCTAGGATTAAACACAGACTGGAAAAACATGGTACCCTTTTGCCTAGTATGGTGATTAGTCTGTGGGTAGAACAAAAAGACTAATCAGAGCCTTTCCTGGGGTTGACAAACAGGTATTATAAGAAAGAAATTTTCATATCAACCTTTTAAACCAGTAGAATATAAATATTAGGCAGTATATATTATAGAGGAACCTCAAATGCAACTAAAGAAAGGTGGGCAAACCACTATAAGATACTGCTGCAAGGGGTGAGAGAGACAGAAGAAGGCTAACATAATTAGTTGAAGCTTTGGACCCACTGTTTGAAACAAGCCCTAACCCTAGATTTCTGTATTATCTGATTTTTGTTGCAACAATCCTGTGGAACAAATATCTCTAAAACTCAAGGCCTTACAAAAATAATGTATTTCTTACCCACAAATCTTTTGGTTAGTTGCAGGTCAGCAGGACTCTGCTGGGTGGAGATAGACTCCATGCTTTAGGCCATAATTATGTGTGCTCCATGAGTGTTTCTTCAGGATCCATGCTTGAAGAGTCATGGATTCGTGAGACAAGCCCTTCTCATATAAAGGTCAGAAGCCCAAAAGATGAGAAGGAAAAAAGGAAAGAAAGAAGAGAGGGAGGGGAGGGAGGAGGGAGGCAGGAAGACAGGAAAGAAGGAAGAGAAAAGAGCAACAACTCAAAGTGTCTACTTGTAACTAGCACTTCCACCCACATTCCATTGGTCAATCGGCCACATCCAAGTTAATGGGTGGGAAAGTACATTCTACCTACAGAGTAACCATATCAGGAACTGAGAAGGAAGAAAGAATGTTAAACAACTGTGCTATCTACAACTCTCCACTAACAAGAGTTGGTAAAGTTCTTTTTCACTAAAGCAATTTTAATTTGGTTTTTCTTTTCTTTTAAATAATTTTTTATTTAATTTTATTTATTCATTCATTTGTTTTAATTTGACAAGAGAGAAAGGAAGTGAGAAAGCAAGCCACCAGGTCCGGCACGTGAACCGTGGTCTGCCATATGGTGTGGGAGGGTCCAGTGCCTTAACAACCATGCCACCTGCTGGTCCCTCTTTTTTTTTTTTTCCCCCTAAGTGCTAAAGGGTGTGCACTCACCAGAGAGCAAGGGGGAGAAAGCACTCCCTCTCCCCCCAAAAGACAGGACCTGCCACTATCCTTCTCTTCCATTTCTCCATTCTATTAGGATTTGGGGCATGTACAATACACATGACTGGCATATTTTTCAAGCTGCCAGTCCCAGTATTCAAACCCCAGCTTGTTATGTGGGATCCATCTCCTTTAACTACTAGGCTATAGGCAGCCCTAAATTCAGTTCCTAATGTTAGCTATAGCCCCATACCCATGGCCATAGTGATTGATCCAGCCAAGGGTAAATGAATCAAGTAGTCAATAAAATTCTTTTAATAAAATTTGCAAAATTGGACCAGCTGTAGTGGTGTATCCCTAATGCAATGCTCTGCAATACTGAGCCCATACAAGAAGGTCTCAGGTTTATGGCCCTGTGCACAAATGCCTGTGGTCCTGGCTGGCTGAGGCTGGGGATTAAATCATGATGTGAAGATCCTATTAGGAAACTCTCTCTCTCTTTCTCTCTGTCCCCCTCCTCTTCCCTTCCCTCCCTCTCTTATAGAAGAAAGAAATAAAATTTAAAAATATTTGCCAAATAGAGCAAGAGGGGAAGACATTTATTTTTCTGGCAGCTATGAAGAATGTGATTTATAAATTTAGCCTCATAAAAAATTTAATTAAGTAGACATGAGGAGAGAAGTGAAGATCAAGAAACAGAGAGTTTTGGGGCTGGCCGGTGTCATAGTGGTTAAGGGCGCTGGACTCCCACATGACCGACCGTGGTTGGAATCCCAGACCTGGCAGTTTACTTTCTCATTTCTTTCTCATTTTCTCTCTCTCTCACTCTGTCCCTCTCTGGTCAAATAAAATAAAATGATTTTATATATATATATATATATATATATATATATATATATATATATATATGTTTATATATATGTATATGTATATGTGTATATATATATATATACACACACACACATGTACATACATATACACATACACACACACACATATATATACACACACACATATACATACACATATACACACACACACACACACACACATACATATATATATATATATAGAGAGAGAGAGAGAGAGAGAGAGAGAGATTTTTGCTATAGGGTGTGTGAGTTCACTGGAGAGACAGTGAGGAATATAGCAAAAAATCACCCTCAAGGCAGGATGGCCATACCGTAGTCCCTTCTCTTCCATTCTCCTCTCAGGATTGTGGGCATGCACACAGATGTGCCCCATGAGTTTCAAGCCACTGGGTCCAGGACTTGAACCACGGTTGATCACGTGGTAGTCCAGTGTTTCAACCACTATGCCACCTGCTGGCCCCAAGAATCTTAACTATTAAAAATGGCTTACCAGGGGCCCAGCAGTTAGCGTAATGGCTATGTTGCTAGACTCTCATGTAGTTGACCATGGTTCAAGTCCCGGACCTGGTGGCTTAAATTCACGCTGGGCGCCTGTGTGAGCGTGCCCAAGATCCTGAGAGGAGAATGGAGGAGAAGGGATTTGCGATGTGGCCATACCCCCTGGGGGGTGAATTCTCACTTTCTGTCTCTCTGTCTCTGTCTGTCTGGCAAGCACATGCGCCCTATGGCAAAAACCTCTCCAAAAAAAAAAAAAAAAGGCTTACCAAGGCCTCTAGGTTGTGATTCCGGCGTGAAGGTCAGGGACAAAAGGGTGCCATCAAGCTGGGCCGCTACTCCGCTACTCCTGGGGGTGGCCTACGGAGCCAAGCACTACAGTTACCTAAAACCCCGCGCAGCAGAGGAGAGGAGGAGAGCAGCGGAGGAGAAGCAGCAGCAGGAACTGAAGCGGATTTAGAGAGAATTAGCAGAAGCCTGCGATGACAGCATGTTAAAGTGAGAGATTCTCTAACCTATTTTTCTCCAGACCAGTAGTGGGTGAATAAAACTTTTTGTGTTGGAGGGAATGGGTAATGGTTTTCCAAGAACTAGCAGATGGAGTAACAGTTAGGTCGTCACTGGATTCCCCTGTAGTGGACCACCCTTCAAGTCCCGGACCAGGTGGCTTGAAAATCACACCTGTCGCATGTGCATGTGTGCCCAAAGTCCCAAGAGGGAATGGAGGAGAAGGAATTGCTGTGCTGCCATCTCCCCTAGGGAGTGATTTCTCACTTTCTGTCTCACTGGCAAGTACACACACCCTATAGCAAAAATCTCTTTAAAAAAAAGAAAAGAAAGAAAGGAAAGAAAAGAAAATGGTTTTCTATTACACCTGGAGTAAGTTCCAGAATCTTTTTTATTAAAGAATTATTTTTTATTTAATCTTATTTAGTCATTCCATTTATTTTAATTTGACCAGAGACACACACACATACACATACAGAGAGGGAGAGAGAAAGTGAGAAAGCAAGCTACCAGGTTCGGGACTCAAACCGTGGTCAGCCATGTGGGAGTGTCCAGCGCCTTAGCCACCATGCCAGCTGCTGGTCCCCAGTTCCAGAATCTTTGACCATAAAGCTTTCTTCTCCAATCTTCTCTCAGGTTGCTCTTTCTCTCTTCCTTACTAGACTTCAGCCACATAGACCTCTTGCAGTTCCTTGAGCGCGTGGGATCCTTTTCTTCCTTAGGGCATATACGTGCTATTCCTTTAACCTAAAAGGATCTCCTCAAGTGCTATTTCTCTTTCAGATTTCAGCTTAAATATCACTCGGTAGGAAAGGCTTCCTTGCCTGATTTCCCAATTTAAACAATACACCCCTTTCTCTTTTGGTCTTGGTATCCTGCTGTTGTTTTGTTTGTTTTCAGAGCATTCATATGATTTGTAATATATATTTGGTCATTTACTTCTAATTATCCATCTCCTTTTCTAGACTGTAGACTCCTCTCCTATTTCAGTTTATTTAACACTGTATTCTCTGAATCAAGCACAAGTTCAATAAATATTTGGCATATGACTACCACGCTTTTCTAGAGAGTAATTTACACTTGCTGCCTCCTTTTTCACACCTTTCACTGTTTCAGTCAGAGTCCAAAGAAACAAAACCACTGTGATTTAGGTAGATATAGAGATACAGAGATGATAGATAGACACAAATACACACACAATATAGGACATGTTATAGGAATTTCACCTTGTGAACTCTAGATAAACAGTCCCTGTAAGTCTGTAACAGTCTTTATCTGATACTGGTTGACAATTGCAGGTCAGGCAATTGGAAAGAAAAGATGGATATAAAGTGAGGTAAAGTTGGGGCCGGCAAATTGCATAATGGCTAAGGTGCTGGACTACCACATGGCTGACTGCGGTTCAAGTCCCAAACCTGGTGACTTGCTGTCTTACTTTCTCTTTCTCCCTGTCTTTCTTTGATCAAATTAATAAAAATGAATACAAACTAAAAAAATAAATAATTCTAAAAAAAAAAATGAGGTAGAGTAAGGGAAAACTGGAATCCATAAGCATCAACTGACACCTTGGCATTTCTCAATGCCTCCAGTCTTGATATGGGGGTCCTGCGGAAGCTGGCTGCTCTTCATTACAAAGCTAAATACACATGTGGCCCAGGAATATTCTGGAGAAGGTGAACAGTAGCAGACCTGGCTGTGCTTCACATCAGTAAGGTAGCCCAGCAGATAAGAGATAACTTCTGTTTGCTACCAAAGTACCTGACCCCATCTTCTGAGCATTTTATTTTTGGTTTTGGCTTTCAAAATCTTCCAAATTAATATCTTTTTAATATCTTTTTTTAAAGATTTATTTTATTTAATTTTTATTTATTCATTCATTTATTTTAATTTGACCAGAGAGAGCAAGACAAAGAGAGAGAGAAAGTGAGAAAGCAAGCTACCAGGTCCAGGACTTGAACCAGGGTCAGCCATGCGGGAGTGTACAGCACCTTAACCACCATGCCACCTGCTGGTCCCGCAAATTAATATCTTTTGTAACCTACTTTTCTTTTCTTTTTTTTTTTTTTTTTTTTTTTGCAAGAGGTTTTTGCTCTAGGGCACGTGCACTTGCTGGAAAAAGAGAGAGACACAGAAAAAGTGAGAAATCACACCCCCCCACCCCCCAGGGAGGATTGCCATGCCACAGTCCCCTTTCCTCCATGCTCCTCCATGGATACTGGGCACACACGTACACGTCCCCAGTGTGATTCTCAAGCCACCGGGTCTAGGACTTGAATTGTAGTCAACCATGTGGGAGTCCAGTGACATAACCGCTACGCCATCTGCTGCCCACCCGCTTACATTTTTTTAGAATTATTTTATTTAACTTTATTTATTTATTTATTTTAACTTGACCAGAGAGGGACAGAGGGGGAGAGAGAGAGAGAGAGATGGAAAGTGAGAAAGCACGCTGCCAGGTCCAGCACTCAAACTGCGGTCGGCCACGTGGGAGTCCAGCACCCTTAACCACCACACCACCTGCCGCCCCTTTCCCTGCCCTACTTTTAAATGGAAATATACAGTAGAGCCAGATGGTGGTGCAGCAGTAAAACCTAGCACTCTGAAAGTCTGACCCACATGAGAAGACTTTGGGTTTGGTTAAGGTGCTGCCTCTGTTTCTCTTTCTCTCTCACTCATGAAAGATATAAGTAAATGAACTTTTAAAAAAATGTTTTTAATCAAAACATATAGAGAAACAGTCTGTGAAATATATGCTTCAGCCTAGCCAAGCTGACAATATTACAAAGCCACCACATTCATTTAGACTAAAGTGGCTTCTGCCTGAAACAGTTCACTAATAAGCTCCGAATTCCAGTGACTTTGTCACAGTCTTCTCTATCCTCGACGTCTATAATACTAAACTTATGCTCAAGACATCCTTTTCGGGATCAGCCAATAGCATAAGAATTATGTCACTGGACTCCCACATAGTCTACCACGGTTCAAGTCCCAGGCCTGGCAGCTTAAAACTCGCACCAGGCATGTGTGCATGTGTGTGTGTGTGTGTGTGTGTGCCCAAAATCCCAAAAGAAGAAGGGATTGAGGCGTAGTCATCCCCTCTGGAGGGTGATTTCTAGCTTTCCATCTCTCTATCTCTCTGTCTCTCTGGCACATGCACATGCCCTATAGCAAAAATCTCTCTAAGAAAAAAAAAAAAAGACATCTTTTTTTTCTTGAAATAACCTTTCCTATTTTCTTCAATCAAATTATTCTCTCCTGACTTCTCTCTCAATCCTCCCAAACCCTACCCTGTCTCTCCCTTGCCCTCTCCCTATCTCTATCTTTCCTTGCATCATATGAGATATGGCTCCTTTTTCTCTTCCCGCCCCTAAATGTAGATATTCACCAATACTGTGCTTTTTTTCCCCTCTTATTCCTCCAAATGTTCAATTGGCCTATTGTTTTACACAGCTTTAAGCATTTGTGTCTCCCTTCAACCTGTGACCTCCCCTCAGATACAATGAACAGGGCTTGGGGCCCTGGACCTAGATCCCAACGGTGCCACTTACTACTTCATGGCCTTGGACGTGTTACTTACCCTCTCTGAGTTTCAGTTCCTCTGTTAGTAAAAATAAAATAAGTGGAGCCAGCAGGTGGCATGGTGGTTAAGGTGCTGGGGTCCCACATGGCTGACTTCAATTCAATTCCCAAGCTTGGCAGCTTGCTTACTCATGCCCCCTACCCTGTTTCTGTCTCTCTCTGGTGAGCATACCCCGCTTGCTCTATTTGGAAAATATTTCTCGGGACCAGCAGTTGGTGTAATGGCTATGTCACTGGACTCCCATGTAGTCGACTACAGTTCGAGTCCCGGACCCGGTTGCTTAAACTCACACTGACTGCACATGCGTGCCCAAGATCCCGAGAGGAGAATGAAGAAGGAATTGTGGTGTGGCCATTCCCCCTGGCGGATGATATCTTTCTTTCTGTCTCTCTGTCTCTCTCTGTCTTTCTGGAGAGTGCATGTGCCCTATAGCAAAAACCTCTCCAAAGAAAAGGAAAAATATTTCTCACGTTCCCTCTGTCTCTATCTGTCTCTCTCTGGCAAGTACTCTTGCCCCATGGCAAAAAAAAAAAAAGAAGAAGAGGGGTCAGCTGGTGGTGTAGTAGTTAAGGCAGCTGAATCCCACATAGCCAACTGTATAGTTCCATTTCTGGAACTGAAGCCTGAAAAATTACACTGGGTGCTTGTGTGTGTACATGTGTATGTGCCTAAAATTTCAAGAGGAGATTGGAGGGAAAGGGATTACAGGGTAGCCATCCTCTCTCGGGTGTGTTTTCTTACCCTCCCTATCCCCATCTTTCTCTCAGTAAATTTAAAAAAAGAAAAAGAAAAAAAAAAAAAGTGCTATAGTATGGCCTTTCAGACAGTGGTGTCCAAAGATTATAAAGCTATGTTGCACTTCTGCAACTATAGACATATATGTGATACTGCTCAGAATTTTTAAGGCAAACAAAATAAAACAAAACACCATAATCTTTCTCTCTCTCTTTTTTTTAGAATTATCTAATTTTATTTATTTATTCATTCATTCATTTTAATTTGACCAGAGGGAGACAGAGAAAGAAGAAGAGGAACTCAAATTATGGTCGGCCATGTGGGAGTATCCAGTGCCTTAACCACCACACCACCTGCTGGTCCCAACACCATAATCTCTTAAACTTGGTCATCTGCTAAAATTCTTTGAGACAAGACTTGATCAAAAGAGAGGGACCAAGACCAGCAGATGGCGTAATGGCTATGTTGATGGACTGCCATGTAGTCAACCACGGTTTGAGTCCCGGACCCTGTGGCTTAAACTCACGCCAGGCGCGTGTGCATGCATGCCCAAGATCCCGAGAAGAGAATGAAGAAGGAATTGCAGCGTGACCATCCCCAATGATTTATCACTTGTTGTCTCTCTGTCTCTCTCTGTCTTTCTGGAGAGCGCATGTGCCCTATAGCAAAAACCTCTCCAAAAGAGAGAGAGAGAGACACTACCAGATGGCGTAATGGTTACATTGCTGGACTCCCTCATGGTTGACCACAGCTCAATTCCCAGACCTGGTGACTTAAAACTCAAACTGAGCGTGTGTGTATGTGCACGCCCAAGATCCCTAGAGGAGAGGGTATTGCGGCGTGGCCCTCCCCCTGGGGAATGATTTCTTGTTTTCTGTCTCTCTGGTGAGCACACTCGCCCTATAGAAAACCAAAACCAAACAAAACAAGAACACTAAAAAAGAAAAGACATCAAAAAGGAAAATACGCCATGTAAAGTAGAAAAACATAGCTAGCTTGAGTTGATAAATTACATGAAGGCATGCACTAAGATAATGGCACAATGAAGACAGGAATTCAGGGCATTCTCTATTTTTATCTAAGGGGGAAAAATAGTAGGCAGCTACTGACAACCTGACTCGCTGCATATATCTTTGTTCAGAGTTGAATTTTTTAATTTTTCAAACTTTTTTGAGAGATTTTTGCTATAAGGCATGTGTGCTTGCCAGAGAGACAGAGAAAGACAAGAAAGACAGAAAGTGAGAAACTACCCAACAACGGGATGGCCATGCCACAACCCATTCTCCTCCATTCTCCACTTGGGATCTTGGGCACGCACGTACATGCACCCAGCGTGAGTTTTAAGCCGTCAGGTCCAGTACTCGAACCACAGTTGATTACGTAGGAGTCCAGCGTGTAACCATTACGCCATCTGCTGGTACCACAGGTGTGGGGACACGTTAAGAGAGAGAGCCTGAGGTGTGGGGACATGCTCTGAGCAAACACCACATGCTCTTTTGGGGTTTGGCAGAACCTTGTAACTTGTCTTTCCTTGACATTGGCTGCAGACAGAGCAGGGGTGGAAATTGCTAGGGGCGTTCCAACAGACACATGTGATAGACTTCAAGAAACATCTTGGCAAAATCCAATCCCTGCTCTGCATCTGAAAGGTTCCTTAGCCTACTCTGGGTGTGGTGGTGCAAGAAGATCTTTAGCTCCTTCCCCACACCTAACAGCTAGTTCTTTGCATTAGAAAGGAAGATGAGATTTTCTCTTGATGGGATTATCACCAAGGGATACACCTGGCCTGGTGTGACTAAGCCCTCATAGATTTGTTAACTGCTTCTTATTGTCTGTGACCTGGCAACCAATGTATGAAGTGTCGTAAAACATACATGTGTAATGTCTCCTTGTTCTATAAATAAAGACGTCCAGTTCATCTGGGTGGCACAAGTTGCTTGGGCTACCTAGGCTCAGGCTCAGGCTGCCTGTTTCCATTTCTACTCTACCTTTTGTCTCATTTTTTATGCTTCTTCCATAGTAGTGCCGAGCCCGGGGGCGGACGCCGACACACAGGGTTGAATTTTTTATTATTAGAGTGACATCAGTTATAGCCTTGTAGTCCTACTTCGAGTAAACGAACAGACAGCTGGCATCAGAAACAAGAATGAAAGGGGTCAAGATAGATTGAGAGGGGCCAGCAGTGGTGTGGTGGTTAAATCTCTGGACTCCCATGTGACTGACCAGGGTGTGAATCCTGGACCTGGCGGCTGGCTTTCCACTCTCCCTCTCTTCTGTCTCTCTTTCTGATGACTGCATGTATGCCATAGCAAATTAAAATAATAATAATGACTAATGAAATTAACTAAATCATTCTTTTTTTAAAAAAAGGGAAGAGGGAAGAGACTGGTACTAATAACCACCCTCCTCACTTCAGCAGAGGCAAACTCTTGCTCACTTCCTGTGTGTGTTCTGACAGAGAAGCAGTAAGTTCCATTTATTATAGTTATGTCTCTGCTACTATAGCACATTATTTATTTACAAGAAATAAGGGGGGACTAGACATGCAATTCATAAAAGGATTTTTTTCCCTTTTCAGAATGATTTTTAAAACATACTCGAGAAGGAAATAGATGGAGTACATGAATAGAGAGAACCGTTGTTTCCTCACAGATTCATTGGGCAGCTAGGATCTAGTCCTGTCTAGCCACACAGCACAATGGTTCAACTTCTTGGATTTCCGATTCCTCAACTAAAAAAGCAGGGAGTTGGGATGGTTCCGAATTGCTGTGGTTTTGTATTAAGATATCTTCACAAAGGGGCCAGCAGGTGGTGTGGTGAAGATGCGGGACACTCTCACATGGCTGACCATGGTTTGAGTCCAGGACCTGGTGGCTTGCTTTCTCACCACCCCCCCTCCTTCTCTGTGTCTCCCTCTGGTCAAATTAAAATAAATGAATGAATGAATAAAAATTAAACAAATAATTTAAAAAAAAACTTCAGAAAGTAATGACAGGTTTTCGTGGAAATAAGAGAGGAAACAAAAAGAAACTAACGTCTGAGTCAGCAGGTGGTGTGGTGGTTAAGGTGCTGGATCCCATGTGGCCAAGTGCACAGTTAGAGTCCCAGACCTGGCAGGCGCATGTGCATGCATGCCCAAAATCCCAGGAGGAGAACGGAATAGAGGGACTGAGGAGTGGCCATCCCCCCCGGGGGCGAGTGATTCCTCTCCCTCCTTTGTCTCTTCCGTGAGCACATGTGCCCTATAGCAAAACTTAAAAAAAGAAAAAGAAGCTAACATTTAATCTTTTTTTCTTTATTCATGATAGGATGTGCATGTATCAGAGAGAGTGAGAGAGAGAAAAGAGATGAGCACTCTCCAGAGCCTGGTCACACTGTGATCTACTTCCTCCAGTCCTCCAGTACTTGGATGCATGTCTAGCAAGAGAGACTAACCGTTAACTGTGTTCAGTCATTCATTTTTTGCTAGGTAAATGGTATTAAGTATTTAAAGAACAGACTCAAACAGCCTGGGTTTTTGTTTGTGTTCTGCCACCTACTGGCTGTGTGACCTTGGACAAGTTAGCTAACCTCTCCTATTTTTGCATCCCCAGCAGTAAAATGAAAACAATAATATCTTCTTCAAAGGGTGGCTGTGAAAATTAAATGTGTTTATATACAGTGTTGTTTGTACATACTACTCAGACAGAAATATCACAACAGTAACTGTATTGGCCTTGTAAGAGCTACTACAAAGATTAATTCTGTAATTTATATATACATACATATAGCCTTCCATAGATGAAAAATCAAATAAATGAGAAAAACCAAGGATTCAAAGCTTTGAGCTTTTCTGACCTCCATAATCAGTCTCGCAGTTATTACCCTATACCTGAAAGAAGTGAAAGTCACAGCATTTAATAGACTTTTGGGAAAACCGTACCACTTACACAACCATCAGTCAATCAAAACCATTCAGTGAATGCAGACCAAAGCCACAACTCAAAAGTCCTCCCACCCCCTTGCACAGCCTTTGGAACAGGGTAATAGTCGCTAATACTAGGTAAAGAAATGCCTCCAAGAGGTTATTCTTGTGCAGGGCTAAAGTCCAGTGAAAGAGTGACATCACAGACAGAAGGCGCTCAGAGATGCAAATTGCCTACTTGAAATTCTGGGGCTTTTTAAAGCTGTGCTTGGGTGAGTCTCTGGCTGGCCAAGAGAAGGAGACTATTTTTTGAAGAAATGGTAAGTACTTTCCCCCTGGTGACGGAAAGTTTTGCTATAGGGCAGGAACAGAATACCATGTGGATAAATCCAGATTCAGAAATCAAAACCCAGGTCAACCCCATCTGGGAGTAAAATCTAATACTACAGATGAGAAAACACAAATTATAAAAATCATAGGATTCATTTATCTTTTCTTAGAGGATAAAATGCCAGAGACTAAAGATTTCATTTTACTCAGCAACTCTCACAATGTCCGAAAAAGAATCCTAAAATAAATCAGTAGTTGCTGAGAGTTTGCAAGAGAAATATCTGAGCCTTAAAAGAGGCACAGGAGTGGGACCAGCACATAGAGTAATAGTTACATTGCTGGACTCAGCAGCATAGTTGACCACCGGTTTGAGTCAAGGACCCAGGGGCCTGAAACTCACACCGCACTCCTGTGTGTGCACGCCCCAAATCCCAAGAGGAGAATGAAAGAGAGGGGATTCTGGCATGGCCGTCCCCCAGGGGTTGATTTCTAGTGCTCTCTCTCTCTCCAGTGAGTGCACCTGCCCTATAGAAAAAGAAAATCTCTTAAAAAAAAAAAAAAGAGGTAGATGGGGGCAGGTAGGCGGCATGGTAGTTAAGACACTGGATGCCCACATGGCTGACCGCGATTCAAGTACGAGACCTAGAGGCTTGTTTTCTCACTTTCCCTCTCTGTCTCTCTGCATCTGTCTGTCTCTCTCTGGTGGGTGCATGTTTCCAATAACTTTTTTAAAATAATAATAATAATTAACTTAAAAATTCTTTAAAAAAAAATTTAAAAAGGTCGGGAACCAGCAGTTAGCGTAATGGCTATGTCGCTGGACTCCCACGTAGTCGACTGCGGTTCACGTCCTGGACCTGGTGGCTTAAAACTCACGCCGGGCGCGTGTGCGTGCGTGCCCAAGATCCCCAGAGGAGAATGGAGGAGAAGGGATTGCGGCCTGACCATTCCCTCTGGGGGGTGATTTCTCGCTTTCTGTCTCTATGTCTCTGTCTGTCTGTCTGGCGAGCACACGCGCCCTAAAGCAAAAAAACCTCTCCCCCCCAAAAAAGGCTACATGGTGTAAAAGAAAAATCCAGAAGTAGTGTACTGGGGCCAAAGAACTGGTATTTGAATTTAACTTATTTTTTCAACAAATGTTCGTACCTTTGCTAACCTTTTGCCAGGTACTATGCCAAGAGCTGGCTCTACAGTTTTGATCATACAGACATGGTCGTAAGGGATTTGGAAAGCTAGTGGGGGAGCTCAGCTTAGATGTGCAGTCTGTAGCATATTGGACCACAGTGCCAGTAGCCACATGGCCAACAGCAAGTTCTGGTCTCTGAGTCAATCTGAAAACACTTCAGGGGTGCTCAGTGCTCATGAGCATCCAAGGCCCTGAGTAGCTAGCTAGAGTGCTGAGGAAAGGAAATCTCAGGAGATCTTGTTGAGGTGCTCTCCCCCCCCCAGTCACATGCACTATTATTTATCCAAAAAAAGAAAGCACGTAAGGTAGTGGGGGAAAACACAGAATACCCAACATGAGAAATAAATACATATAATTGTAAATTATGGTGACAATGCAACACACACACACACACAAAACAGATAACAGGGTGTAAGGAATCTATTGTACTTTCCACCAGTGTTCAAGAAGGCCTCTCTTAGGAGAAGACCTATAAAGGAACGCTTGACAGGGAGGAAGAGGACTTGGGGTGGAGAGGGAACATTTCAAGCACGTAGGACAGAGGGTGTGCCACGGCAGTGCTAAAGGTAACGCTGACCTAAGCACCAGAAGGCCAGTTCACCTCCAACCCTCTTGAATCCCTTTGGAACTTCCTTTTTCTTTTGTTATGTTTTTGTTTTCTTTTGTTATGTTTTTGTTTACTTGCTTGTTAATGCTAGAGGGTATGTGCATGCACAAGAGAGAAAGAGAAGAAATCACACACACACACACCACCACCACCACCAACCCCCATCCTGCCATGGGGTCTGGTCACACCATATCCTAAATCCTCCAATTCTCTCTCCTGTCAGGATCCTGGGCATTCTCACACCAGCAGTGAAGCCAGCAGCCACACAGGAGCTGGCTTCCTCAGCTCACCCTAATCACTACACTATGGGGCTGGCCCTCTTATTTACTTATTTGAGTTTATTTATTGAGAGGAGCGGGTAGGAAACCATTTTAATTTTCACAGGACCTTGCCATGCCTGAATCCTCTTGCCTGGAGGATTCAGCCTCCCAGTTAGCTGGGACTTCAGGGACCTGCGTAGGTTACCGGCGCTCCCAGCCGGCCTCTGCCTTCAAGCAGCAGCACCATAGCAGCACGCGCCACCGCATGAGCCTTAAATCCCCTTTGATAGTCATCATTTTGGAAAATCCTACCTAGCATATATACCCTGTGCCTTTTCACGGTAATCATTTATGATTCTTAAATCTTATAAAAACAAATTCAACTGATAGATTAATTTCTTTTTCATATTTGGAAGATTCCCTTAGCCCAAACCCTGACCTTCCAAAGTACTGACGCACTAGACAAAGCTAACCCCTCCCCCTCTTACATATAAAAATAGATTTTCCAGATCTGCTGTTGTAATTGGCTTCTTTCCAGGGTTTTATGCTCTACTGAAATTAAACACTTAAATGAGCAATTTAACTCATTTTTTACTTAGGAGAAATGACAAAGTTTTTATTTCTGTTTTGAGACTTGAGGGGATTTTAAATCGTTAACTTACACTTCATTCCGTTTAACACCACAGAAGTAAAATACCTGTGATTCCTTTTCAGTAGCATGCACACGAGTATGACAAATAAATTGTACAGGAAACAGGGTACCAAGAACGGCTCTTAGTAAAGAAAGCAGCTCTGTATTTGTACTTCGACATATAATTGAGACTTGCTCAAAAGGTCTTCCAACTCTGTGATACATTGCGTCATTTGGCCAGCAGAGGGAGACCGGTGAGTCGACAAGCATAAAAAGGAGCCACACCCAGATAATGGTTGCTTATTATGTCTTCTCTGAATTTTCAAAGAACACAAAGAGGATATGAGAAATTCTTGTCAAGAAAAGCTTATTTTTTTTTAAATTGAGGTGAAATGCATATAAAATTTAGCAACTAAAAGGGTACGACCTAGGAGCATTTTACTACATTCACAATTTTATACAATCATCCCCTCTAGTTTCAAAAATGTCCAAATGTTGTATTACATAAAGAGAACTGACAAAAGCCCAGCCCCGGTCTATCCTCCTTATGCCGTCACACCCGCAGCTTTGTCTCCACCTGCGTTTTGTTAGAAATGGTCCCCGCCAGTCCCTGAACAGCCTTCTCTCTACAATTCACAGCAACTGATCCAGGGTTAGAATTACATATTCGAAAACTCGAAACATCTCCACTCTTCAGTTCTTCCTCTAGAAACTGCACATTTGCAACATCCAGCCAGTAATGGACGACTGTTTAAAAATTCTACACATACGTTTGTCATTTCTCAATAAGGCAATGACTTAATTATTTTAATTTAAATATAGTTTCAAAAACCGAGATGAACAATGTATTGCACCAAAGCCCTGGTCTTTTGATGAGAAATGTAAAGTTATTTTCATCAAGTGAAAATTAAAGTTATCTCTAGGTTAGAATGAAGCCAAGATTCTAAGGGCACCATGTCAATTGGTTAGATAACAACTTTGAGAAAAAGCAGAACTAAAGTTAGTGTAATAAAAGCAGGTGGTTTATAACCTAAATCCACTTTTTTATTAAAGAATTCATGTTCATGAGGTCTTGGCCCAGGTAAGGGTAAGATTTTAAAAATAAATAAAATTTAAAAATAAGCCAAACTGGAGAGGCGGGGGAGGGGAAAGGCTGTGAGTGACTCTGGGAAAACAGGAGGGAGGAAAACTGAAGCTCGAATGAGGTCGGATCCGCCCTGACAAAGAGGCAGAAACTGTGTCTCAACAGCCACCAAATCCAGTTCAGGGCGGTTTGAGCCGGTTTCTGAGCTGGATTGAGAACAACAGCCTCGGCTGAGACATCACTAGGGTGATACAGAAAATACAAAATGGATTTCCCAGAAAGAACTGGATTTGGCCTGGACTCGCTGGAGCCTAAAGCTGTTTCCTGAAGTAGCAAAGTCAGATCAAAGGTAAGGCCTGGAGCTGGAACAGTGGCCTGTTACAGAAGGAAAAATTACTGAGCAGTGACTCTGTCCTAAAATCCAGTCCACAGTTTTTCTCTTACCGTGCCTAATTGTGGCTGGTAAGGGAAAAAGGGCCTCAGGGTATCAGTTTTCAGAGAAAGCTGGCTGCAGTGGTGGGGGAGGGGAAGATTATGTGTCGTGGGTGGTTAATGTGTGCACGGAGGTGGGGAAGTGTGGGAGGGATCTGCAGGAGAGGGAACAGCACTTCACACCCTGCGGTTCACACCGCCTTTCCACACCTTTGCTGCACTGTTGCACAACCTGAAAGTACACTGCACATAAATGTGGTAGGAGCGACCTACAGGCAGTTGGCACTTGGTGCATGTGATTATCAAACTTCCTTAGTCCCTTGCATTAAATGGCAATGCGTGTGCTCGAAACTGTCAACATGCTCTATTCGTCTGTGTCCAAAATATAAGCTGCACGAACATTCTCAACTAAGAGGCAGGAGTATCAGGTACCAGTGGAAGGATAGCCTGAACTCGCTTCCCCTCCCCCAGATGCCGGAACCTCCTGACATCTGATCAGCCCCACCCTGAAGTGGCTCCTCTAACCCGAAGTCCAGTAGTCTGAGCTGTGGTCCGCAGATGTCTAGGGTGTGCACATCCTGTGGCCAAGTCTGGCTATGAACTTTCCCAACCAGTTACAACCCCTCTCCCCTTAAAAAAGCTCCAAAGGCCACCTAGGAGGTCCAGACAAAGTCCAGGTCTGCCTGGGGGTGGAGAGTAGGGAGATGTCAAGTCTCTGTTTCAGGAGTGGCCCAGGCTGTTCAGAATCTTCCAGAGGCACCAGGGTAAATGCCTCCAAACCTGAGGCTTCTCTGGCTGGGAAGGCGGCGGGGGATGGGGGGTGGGGAGGGGAGCTGCAGATCCAGGAGGCGCCTGCTCAGCTACAGGCCAGTCTGTAAGTTTCAGAAATACCAGGAACCAGGGGAAGGGAAAGGGAGGTCAAGCTGAAAAATGTCAAAATGCTATTTTATTCTCTTTATGATAGCCATACGGATGGACGATTGGAACGCAACCTACTTTACATTATTTATACGCGACATGTAACATACACAGAACTTGTCCCTGGCCTGTTCCATTTGATGTGTATTTTGACACAATTTATGAAGTGCTTCTACGTTTCTTTTGTTAACTATTGGACCTGAGCTGTTGTGGACTCCACAATTGGTGCTTTGGATTTGTTTTTTCTTTGGCGGGGGGGGGGGGGGGGGGGGGGGGGGGGGGGGGGGGGATGTGACTCCCCACATAAAAATGCGGTAGGCTGCAGAGGAGCGGTAACCACAAGAATGATAATATAGAAAGCTCCTTACAAGTCAGACGCAGCGCGGAGTGCTTCATCTCTTAAATGCCTTATTCAGTACTTATCGTCAATCTGAGTTAGGTACTACTGCCCCCATTGTAGAGATGAGGAAAATGAAGTTTGGAAATATGTCTACAGTGAGGCAAGGGGATGCTGGTCCCCAACTCCACGCTTCACACGGACGCGACGCGACGCTGCGGCTCGCGGTGGCTGACTCCTTCCCTCGCCCACTGTGGGTCCGCCTGCTGTGGGCGCTGGTGCAATGGCCATCAAGAGAGGGGAGGAGTCGGTCAGGGACAGGACAAGGTTCCTGCCTTCAACGGGCTTTCGATCTAATAGCCGATTTCCAAAGACGATTCTGAACTCACGAAGGATTTTTTTTTTGTCCTGCCTCTGGGCCTCAGAGGCCATCTGGGAAATACAGTTTGGAATTTCCCTACCATTTCCGTGCAGCTTAGGGAGGAATATATGAAATGAGTGCCCTGGTTAGCAGCAGGCAGGATGGGAAGGGGCAGGGCGAGGCCGCTGGGGAGCCGTCGCCATGGCAACCAGCCTGCTCTCCAGAACAATGTCTAACCCAGAAAACAGCTCGAGGGAGCTTTCTCTGTACAATCCCCCAGGTCTGTCCGGCAGGGAATGCACAAAGGGGATTCTTTCTCGGTAGAGAAATGACTCTTTACAAGGCCCAGAACAAAGGGTAACATTTGTTGTGGAGGATACCTTTGTATTAGGCTGGAATAAAGTAAACAAAGCACAGTTACTTAGTTCCTGTGTACTATTCACAAGAAATGAACACTGCTTTTGTTATGCAAGCTTCCTTTTTTCTTAACGTTTGCTCTAGTTTTTATTTTATCCCCATTTTACAGATGAGAAATCACTAAGCATGAATTGACTTGATCTCCATAAACCTGTAATTTAAACTTAGTTCCTGTCTACTGTCCACATGAAATGAACATTGCTTTGTTGCACAAGCTTCCTTTTTTATTTTTAAAGTTTGTTGTAGTTTTACTTTGTCCCCATTTTACAGATGAGAAATTACTAAGCATGAACTGACTTGCTCTCCGTAATCCTGTCATTTAAAAATCCGGGAGTCCTTTTAGAAGACTATGTGACGATGGCCCTGCCTTTGCCTGTTTGCTGATAATCCGACCCTATGACGTGAAGAGGGCTCGTGTCCACGTGCTCTGCGGCCTGCAAGCTACCAGCACTAGCTGGCCTCGCCTCAGGCTGGGCTTCCTGCCCCTCGCCCATCCCCCGCACCCGCACCGCGGTGGAGAGGAGGAGGAGGAATGCGGAAGGCATTCCAGCCCCGCCCTGCAAGCCTGGGCTCTAGCGTTCTGAAACTCCTGCTAAGTGGGGCAGGAGGCGGTGACTGTATTCCTCCAGGCTTTCGAGTGATCTACAACCAGACTACACCCTGTGCATTGAAGGTTGTCCCTGTCTTGTCCGAACCTTGGGTGTTTCTTCCTGGAAGATGAGCACTGGGGCGCTGCGGTCAGTCTCCACCAGCAAGACCAGGAACAACTTAAGTTACTATGACCTTAATAAACGATCGTCCATAAATGCCCACACTCACAAACCATGTAATTTTTATAACAGTAAAATGAACCAGGAAAGGTAAGGCCTCAGTTACCTCCTGATAATAAAAGACCTGTTCCTTGCGTCTAGGAGAAGTCGAATCCCTCATTAGATCGTCAAGACCAAAGTATGTAAAATTGACTTACACTGCCCTGTGTCTGTGGGCCGTAATGAAAACGGGGAAAAAATATGTCTCATTCTCTTGGAAGTGAATATATAGGAATGTCCAAGGAGCCTCTTCAAAGTACACTTTACGCCAGTCTGCGATTTCGTTGCCCTAAGGTCGTTAGTGGACAGTGCCCTCATGCCCACCCAGGAACAGAGTTAAGAACCACTGCCAGAAAACCCTTGAGTTAATTGGATGAATTGTTATATTAAATTATTCTTCTCACGGTTATTTACATTTCAGTAGATACTGTTAAAGTAATGGACCTTTTTCCTTTTTTATTTAAACTTAATATGAGTGCATATACCAGAGAAAAGGAGACAGAGAGAGGAGAAAAGCAAGAAACCACTCCTGCCCCAGGGGGGATGGCCACTTCCCTTCTCCATTCTTCCAAGATTTGGGGCATGCAGACACACTGCCCTTCAAGTTTTTCAAGTTTCCACTCCATGATTCTAACCACACAGTCAAGTGAGATCCAGCTGCCTTAACCACCACACCACTGGCTGGCCCCAAAGCAATGGGTTTTTACAGTGAAGTTTTTTTCAGACTTATATTCTTGAAAATTCCCACAAGTACGGTGACATATATAATCTCCTTCCTCAAGCTTTGGTCCCTCACAATATTCAGCATTCAATCAACATTCATTGAACATGTCCCAACAACCAGGCACTATTACACTAGTCACTACGCTAGACTTGGTTTGTTATTTTTTTGTTTTTAGATTTAATTATAGTTAACATCATTTTATTTTTAAAAATCTGCCACAGAGCACATGTGTTCACCAGAAAGAGAGAAAGGGGGGAAAGAGAAAATAAGCCACCAGGTCTGGGACTCAAACCGCGGTCGACCATGTGAGAGTCTAGTACCCTAATCACCACACTGCCTGCTGGCCCTGACTTGTCAATTTTTAAAAATTAGTGATGAAGAGCACATATTCCAGAGAGGTGGAGAGAGAAAAGTATCCTCCACAATCTTCAGTCACATTTTGATCCCCTTCCTCCAGTCCTCCATCCTGCCAGGAATATGAGCGTGTTTCCAGGACCACTGGGCAGGGAACTCAGACCGCGGTTAGCATGTTCCTCCCAGCCCCACAGTTCAGCATGCTACCAAATTTGCCAGAGGCTAGACCTAAACTTGTGAATTAAAAAACAAACAAACAAAAACATATGAAGTGTGGAACTTACTCTTAAAGAGCTCACAGGCTTGGAAAATGATACGCATGAAATCAACTGTTACAGAGTGAGTGGACATACACTTTTATAAAAATAGGAACAAAATGTGGCAACCCTGGTGGCTCACACCACTAAGATGTTATGCTCTGTAGGCTGGGGCCACATGGGAGATCTGGAGTTAGAGTCGCAGTCCACCCTAAAGGCCAGCACTGTGGAAGGCACCTGTAATCTCAACTACTTGGGAAGCTGCGGCAGAAGGATTGTGATCTCAAAGCTGGCCTGAGCAGCATAGCTAAACCCTTGTCTAGAAGAAAGCTGGGCTTGGTGGTATGCATTTGTAGTCATGGCTGGGAAGCTGAGGCAGGAAGATTATGACAGGGCAAGACTTTGTCTTAAAAAAATAAAAGAACATGGGAACCAGCAGTTAGCGTAATGGCTATGTCGCTGGACTCCCATGTAGTCGACCGCAGTTCGTGTCCCGGACCCGGTGGCTTAAAACTCACGCCGGGCGCGTGTGTGTGCGTGCCCAAGATCCCAAGAGGAGAATGGAGGAGAAGGGATTGCGGCGTGACCATCCCCCCTGGGTGGTGATTTCTCGCTTTCTGTCTCTATGTCTCTCTCTGTCTGTCTGGCGAGCGCACGCGCCCTATAGCGAAAGCCTGTCAAAAAAAAAATTAAAAAATTTAAGAACAGAAGCTATTGTATGGGAGAAGAGAGAAGAAACATGAAAAACAGAATAAGGTTGGATGGAGAAGTGAGATAGCCAAAATGTTTCTGCAAAATGGCTATAAAATGAGATAGAGTTAGCTGGAACAACACTGGAGCTAAGAGTCAAAAACCTAATTCCAGTTTCATTAACAGGTCAGCTCTCAGGCAGAGATAAAATAACTCAAAAAATAAATAAATAAATAAATAAAACACAGCAGGAAGACTGAAGTCCAATAGGTCAGGAGGTTTTCTGGATCTAAAATGGGAAAATCAAATTGTTTCCTGAGCCAAGGAGCTTCAAGCATTGTATAATAACTATTCCACAAGTAGAAAGAATCCTGAGAAAGGGTGAGCTATTGACATGCACATTTCAACATCCTAAGCACCTTGAAATTTCAAAGTGTAATTTATAAGTTTAGGATTATTAGCAAAATAACATATTATTGGACCTACCTAATACCAGAACTGCAATTAGATAGACTATCTCAAAAGAATATTATTGTTATCACTGAAGTTTTCAAGTAGTGTACTAGAAGACCAGTTCACACATACTGGGCTGTATCTAGCACCAGCTATGAAGCTAAGACCTAACCTGGGACATGTATCCTAACATGCAATCTGTTTAACCACTTCAGCACTTTAAAGTACAAAGCCAATGAGATTCCTTAAGAAGTGTGGCTGCTTGTAAGGGTGGAATATGGAAAGTCTCTTGCCCTTCTACACCGGTTTCAGGTTCCTTCGCACACAGGATTTGCAGACCCTGCCTTTCTCTTGCTGGTACTCATCAGAGATATTCACAAAATATTTAATAGATCTCCAGTTTCTGGTCACAACATAACATTATATCACCTGAACACTCTGAATTTGGGCATTCACTTTGGTCAATGAGGTAAGAGAGAAGATGATATGTGTCACTTCTAGGAAAAAGCTTTAGGGTCCAGTAAGCCATTTGCCACTTTCCTATTCCACCATTGGGGAGATCAAGGAATCGAGTGTTGAGTTGAAACCTCTTTCAGCCAAGGTCTTCTGGGCAAACTGAAATTGTTTTTTCTTTTAAATTTGTGATAGGATACATGTGTTCACTGGAGAGAGAGAGACAGAGAGAGAATGAGAAAGCATCCCCCAGTGGGGCGGCCATGCCACACTCCCTTTTCCAGTCTTCTTTCAGGATTTTGGGTATGCATGCAAACCTTTTTTTTTTTTTTTTTTTTTAAAGTGTCATATAAATAGGTTTTAATGGATTGGCAAGAAAAGGTTTTGAAGAGAGACAGATGAAGCATATTTTAATCTATGATTACTCCTCCCTAGCTTCTTAATCAAGAGTTTTCTAAATCATTGGATGAGAGTCAAATTACCAAAACAAAACAAATTTTGTGTTGGTATATGGTGACTAACGAGTCATCCAATGAAAATAATTCAAGTTTGGGGACCAGCAGTTGGTGTAATGGCTATGTCGCTGGACTCCCACGTAGTCGACCGCGGTTCGAGTCCCGGACCCGGCGGCTTAAACTCACGCCGGGCGCGTGTGCGTGCGTGCCCAAGATCCCGAGAGGAGAATGGAGGAGAAGGGATTGCGGCATGGCCATCCCCCCTGGGGGGTGATTTCCTGCTTTCTATCTCTCTGTCTCTCTCTGTCTGTCTGGCGAGCGCACGCGCCCTATAGCAAAAACCTCTCCAAAAAAAGAAAAAAAGAAAAGAAAAGGTTTTGAAGAGAGACAGATGAAGCATATTTTAATCTATGATTACTCCTCCCTAGCTTCTTGATCAAGAGTTTTCTAAATCATTGGATGAGAGTCAAATTACCAAAACAAAACAAATTTTGTGTTGGTATATGGTGACTAACGAGTCATCCAATGAAAATAATTCAAGTTTGGGGACCAGCAGTTAGCATAATGGCTATGTCACTGGACTCCCACGTAGTCGACCGCGGTTCGCGTCCTGGACCTGGTGGCTTAAACTCACGCCGGGCGCCTGTGTTTGCGTGCCCAAGATCCCGAGAGGAGAATGGAGGAGAAGGGATTGTGGCATGGTCATCCCCCCTGGGGGGTGATTTCTCCTTTCTGTCTTTCTGTCTTTCTGGTGAGCGCACACGCCCTATAGCAAAAGCCTCTCCAAAAAAAAAAAAAAAAAACAAAGAAAGAAAATAATTCAAGTTCAAGAATATGGAGTCAGGCCACCTTGTGGTCTGACAATTATGTGAGCTGGAGCCTACAATGGTAACAACTCGGCTTCTGTCTGGACCTGATGGCTTAAAAACATGCCACATGCATATGGGTGTGTGCTCCAAATCTGTATCTGCAGTTCAAAAGCTTATTCCAACCCATGTTTACTTTTATATTCTTCATTATGTTGTTTGATGAGGTAGAGTCACAGGAACATTGAGGGGCCCAAGGTCAGCCCATCTTTAAGCCAGCTGTCATTCAGAGGTTCTCACAGGTAGAACTTTGACCATGCTGGCAGGCTGGGGAGCCTGCAGATGATGGGGCAGCACCTAGGAGAAGGGGTGAAGCAACACACAGGGTGCCATCTTGCCAGGACCACACATACTTTTCGATTCACCTAGTCCAGGACTTGACTATGTAGTTGGTCATATGGGACCCAGCCACCCTAACCATGCCATTGACTGGCCTGGCACATTGAACATTTAATGTAAGAGAGAAACCAACTTTTGGTATGTTAAGTCATTAAACATAGGTAGAGGGGGGCAGCAGGTAACATGGAGGTTAAGTTGACTGGATCCCACATGGCTGACTACATGGTTTGAGTCCTGAATTCAGCAGCTTGAAAAACATGCTGGGTGTGTGTGTGCATGTGTGCCCAAAATCCTGAGGGGCGAATGGAAGAATAGGGATTATGGCCTGTCCATCCCCTCTTGGGGGGGTGATATCTCACTTGCCTCTCTCCAGGAAGAGAGGGTCTCACTATGTTGCCTAGGCAGTCTCTCTCTCTCTCTCTCTCCATATGTGTGTGTGTGTGTGTGTGTGTGTGTGTGTGTGTGTGTATTTATTTTTTTCCCTTTTTAGGGACATTTTTGCTATAGGGCACATGTGCTTGCCAAAAAGACAGAGACAGAGAGACAGAAAGTGAGAAATCACCCACCAGAAGGGATGTCCATGCTGCAATCCCTTCTCCTCTGTTTTCTTCTTGGGATCTTGGGTATACAAGCACATGCACCCAGCATGAATTTTAAGCCGCCAGGTCCGGGACTTGAATCATGGTCAACTATGTGGGAGTCCAGCGACACAACCATTATGCCATCTGCTGGCCCCGTGTTGGTGAAATTTAACAATGACATGAAAGCGTGGTACCTATACCTAAGGTAATCCTTTGCTACAAACTACTCCTCAGAGTATTGCCTTTTCTTGCATCTTCTTTTCTGTTTTGGGAGTCTGCAATGTCGAAAGAAAACAGAGCTCTTGGGGGCCAGCAGGTGGCGTGGTGGTTAAGGCGCTGGAATTCCCACATGACTGACCACAGTTCGAGTCCCGGACCTGTTGGCTTGCTTTCTCACTCTCTCTCTCTCTGTATTTCTCTGGCAAAACTCATGTGGAAAATAAAAAAAAGTAAAATAAATAATTCTCTTAAAAAAAAAAAAAGAAAAGAAAAGAAAAAAGAGCTCTCTCACTGCACTTGCCCTGCTGTGACCTACCTAAGTACAGTTTTTCTCCCTGCTCTGTTCAGAGCCAAAAGCCTAGAGACTGCTGTTGCCACAAGCAGTCCTGTGAGGGTCACTCAGTGGATCATCAAGGGGAGATGAATCTAAGCCCAAAAGGCCAGGTGGACCCTAAGTCTTCGATGCTGGACTACAAGCACTGCAGCAGAGCTCCTATCCTCCTGCTGCATTTGAATCCACTCTCAACAAGGCAGACTGTGTAGCGGTTATAGTCTAGATAATGATACCAGAGCTCTGTACCACTAGTGACTGGCACAGATGTTAACAGATCAGAAGGGACATTGGTCACAGAACTGGAGCTGAGTCATTGACGCTCTCGTTCCTTGACTTTAGGAAGGTCTGAAAGATGACCAGGTGCCAGAATGGTTGGACTACAAGGATGGTAGAGGGACTTAAGCATTTAGGGTAGTGATTCTTTACTTATTGCCAAGAAAGTATTGTTCTAGTCCATTTTGTGGGTAGTAACAGAGTATACCTGAAACCCCATTTATAAAAACAGAGGTTTTTTTCAACCTGAGGTTTAGAGGTCCAAGGTCCAAAGGCCCCTCTGGTGGGGTACATTACAACACCGCAGAGAGCAGGAGAGGACTGTTTGTGTTCCACGTCTGTCTCGTTCCTTCTCCTTACAACCCCACCAGAACTTAATCATGAGGGTCCCACCTAATGACCTTAATCCCAATCTCTTCCCAAAGGCTCCACCTTTCTACACCATAATCAGATTAAGTTTTTATCCTATTAATCCCATTTCAGTGCTCAACACATAATTTTCAGGGGACATATTCAAACTATTGCAAGTATTTTTTTTTCAAAACCCAAAACACAGTGCTTCCACACCAGTGCTTAACAGGGCTTGATACAGAGGAAACTTGTGTTTGAGGATAACAGACGTTAATTTACTATCACAAACCCTTCATGTCACGTCAGACTGCTCAATGAGAAAAACCCAATTATGTTAGATATTCTGGACAATCTCCACATGGAGCCAGGCCCTAGCCAAGTAATAATTTTTTTTTTTTTTTTTGAAGAGGTTTATCGCTATAGGGCGCGTGCGCTCGCCAGACAGACAGAAAGAGATATAGAGACAGAAAGCGAGAAATCACCCCCCAGGGGGGATGGTCACGCCGCAATCCCTTCTCCTCCATTCTCCTCTCGGGATCTTGGGCACGCACGCACACGCGCCCGGCATGAGTTGTAAGCCACCAGGTCCGAGACGCGAACCGCGGTCGACTACGTGGGAGTCCAGCGACATAGCCATTACGCTAACTGCTGGTTCCCGCCAAGTAATAATTTTTTTTAAATATATTTATTTTATTACTTATTTATATTTTTAAGATTATAATCAAAGATTCCTAAAATATCAGGACCATTATTCCCTTTTTTTTTTTTTTTTTTTTTTTTAGGTTTTTGCCATAGGGCACATGTGCTCACTGGAGAGAGACAGAGACAGCAAGAGGGAAAGTGAGAAATCACCCCCTAGAGGGGATGGCCATGCTGCAAACCCCTTTCCATTTTCTTCTCGGGATTTTGGGCATGCACGCACATGTGTCCAGCATGATTTTCGAGCTGCTAGATCTGGGATTTGAACCATAGTCAGTCATGTGGGAGTCCAGTGCCTTAATCACCATACTACCTGCTGACCCTAGCATTATTCTTTTTTTGAAGTTTTTTTTTTCTTTTTTTTAATTCATGATAGAGTAAACGTGCATGAGGTAGAGAGACAGAGAGAAACTCCCTGAACAGGATTCCATCATGTCACACGATCCCCTTCCCATGGCTCTCCAGCTTAGTCAGGACCTTGGGCTCATGTTCTCAGCATATATTCAGGCTAACCCAAAGAGCCGAACTTGTGGTAGACAAAGTGATTTCCAGCATTGCAGTTCAATTTGTTTCTGAGTATTCTACCAGCCTAGGTCCAAGAACATTATTCTTAAAAAAATTTTTTTTTAATTGCCAGAGAGCATGTGGGCTCACCAGAGAGAAAGAAAGAGAAAGCACTCCCTGTGGGCACGGTAACGCTTCAATCCCTTCTCCATTTCTTCACCTTGTCAGGATTTGGGGCACACATACACACATGCCCAGAGTGCTTTTCAAGCTGCGGGGGCCAGGATTCTAACTGCAGGGTCTGCAGATGGGATCTAGCTCCCTTAACCACTACGTTAATGGCCAGTCACAGGACTTTTATTCTTAAGTGAAGTAGCTCAGGGTCACAGAACCCTTTCCTTTCCTTTCTTTTCTTTTCTTTTCTTTCTTTCTTTCTTCTTCTTCTTTTTTTTTTTTTTTTTTTTTTTTTTGAGAGGTTTTTGCTATAGGGCGCATGTGCTCGCCAGAAAGAGAGACAGAAAGCAAGAAATCACCCCCCGGGGGGGTGACCACGCTACAATCTCTTCTCCATTCTCCTCTTGGGATCTTGGGCACGCACGCACATGCACCCGGTGTGAGTTTAAGACACCGGGTCCAGGACTCAAACCACAGTCGACTACGTGTCAGTCCAGCAACACAGCCATTACGCCAACTGCTGGTCCCCACAGAGCTCTTTTTTAGAACATATTCACATATCTGTTCTAAAAGGGAATGAATAATCTATAAAAATCCATTTCCAGAGGATCTTTCTTTCTTAAATATTTTATTTAACTTTATTTATTCACGTATTTTAATTTGACCAGAAACAGACAGAGACAGACAGAGAGAAAGCCAGAAATCAAGCCATTAGGTCTGGGACTTGAACTACAGTTGGCCGTCCAGCTTCCTTAACCACCACGCCACCTGCTAGCCCCTCCAAAGGCTCTTTCTCTAGGCAGACATCTTCCAGAAGAGATAAGACTGAAAGTCCTTCTTTTATATTCCTTTTTTTGGAGAGGTTTTTGCTATAGGGCGCATGCACTCGCCAGACAGACAGAGAGAGACAGAAAGATAGAAAGCAAAAAATCACTCCTCAGGGGGGGTGGCCACACCGCAAGCCCTTCTCCATTCTCCTCTCGGGATCTTGGGCACACACGCACACACGCCCGGCATGAGTTTAAGCCACCAGGTCCAGGACTTGAACCACGGTTGACTACATAGGAGTCCAACAACATAGCCATTACACCAACTGCTGGTCCCCCTTCTCTTATATTCCAAATAGAACAAAGGAAAGATATCTGAGATTTCACTGTAGATAGAATGTTGGTGTTGTTGGTTTTAATTTGTTATAGGTATGTGCACTCAGAGGGGGGAGAGAGAGAGAGAGAGAAAGAAAGGAAGAAAGCACTCCCCAGCCAGGATGGCCATACCTCAGTTTCTTTTCCATTCTCCTTTGGGATTTGGGGTACACAGGGACATGCACCCTGTGTGTATTTCAAGCCATGGCATCCGAGGACTGCATTGTCATCCATATGGGATCCAGTCAGTTTAACCTTCACATCTCTGGCTCACCCTGTTGTTTTTAACTGACACATATTTATGGGGTACAGTGTGATGTATATATATATGTATAATAATTACATCAGGGTATTTAACACATCTATCATATATATTTATTATTTTTATATGATAAGAACATTCAAATTCCTCTCTTCTAGCTATTTTAAAATATATAATATTGTTAACCATATTATCCCTGCTGTGCAGAACTTATTACTCCTACCTAGCGGAAATTTTGTACCAACATCTCCTTATTCCCTTTTTCACCTTCCCCTTCACAGCCTCTGATAACTACTATTCTACTCCAGGAAAGACAATTTAACTGTAAGACATTTTAAAATTTGACTAGACCCCAAAGAGATGTGGTCACGAGACTTTAGTTACACTTGCTCAACACAGAGTGGCTTCTTTAAAGGAGAGATTTCTCAAGGCCAATTGACCATACCTAAGCTATAAATTAACCAGTGTACATTGCCAAGCTATCACAAGAACGTGATAGTCAGGAAATGTCAGCTCTGAAGAAATCTTCAGCCAAGGAAACATGCATGCTGAAAATACCAACAAATGTAAATTCTTTAAAAAAAAACTTTGAAAGCCTCACTCCATCTTTCTTCCTCTTTCTCCCTTTCTCATAAAAACTGCCTTAGATCCCCACTCACCACCCCCTTTCCTTGGGAAAACTGGTTACAGTTTTACTGAGTCTCTGTCTCTGGAGGCAGCTATCCTCATATTTTTGCTATAATAAACTTTTGATTGCTTGCTTGATGAGTTTGTATTAGACTTCTTTCAGACTGACACTACTCTCCTTTTAAGTTGGATTTCATTATGACAGGATTTTCATCATCCAGCATGTATTAGATTGTTGGAAAAGTCATGACGTATTTGTTTTCTGTTTTTCTATGCAAAATGCAACATGACTCTTTCAACAACCCAATAGTTAGGAAAACAAAAACCACTGTAGATATCTCAACCAGAAGAAATTTTTCTTTTCTTTTTTTGGAGAGGTTTTTGCTATAGGGCGCATGCGCTCGCCAGGCAGACAGAGAGAGACAGAAAGATAGAAAGCAAAAAATCACTCCTCAGGGGGGATGGCCACACCGCAAGCCCTTCTCCATTCTCCTCTCGGGATCTTGGGCACACACGCACACACGCCCGGCATGAGTTTAAGCCACCAGGTCCGGGACTCGAACCACAGTCGACTACGTGGGAGTCCAGTGACATAGCCATTACCCTAACTGCTCATCTCTCAACCAGAAGAAATTTGAATGAAGGAATTGGTTAAGGTTGTTCAAAAGTATGGAGACAATGAGAATGTTACTCAATGAGTAATTTATTTAATTCCATTTATTCATTCATTAAAATAATTAATGAAATAATAAATTCATTCAGAAAGAGAGAGAGAGAGGGAAAGTGAGAAAGCAAGCCACCACCTCTGGGACTTGAACCATGGTCGGCCATATGGGAGTCCAGCGCTTTAACCACCATGCCACCTGCTGGCCCTTCAACTAGTGCTATTTAATAACCACTACCACTCCTAGGTTGGGGAAATAAGTTTGTAGCTGGGGAGACTCAACTCATAAGGGTCTCTGCCTAGGATATGAGGGTTCTTGGCTTTGCACAGGGAAGAATTTAAGAGCAAATCATTAAGGGAGAGTAGAAACAAGTTTATGAAGGAAAGTATATTTAATGGACTACTCCATAAGTGGAGCTGCCATGTGAGGAGAGATGGGTGAACAGTTTTGTTCTTTTTGAGAGGAAAGGGAGAATTGTTAACTGGAAGGAAAGATAGAAGTGCTACCTTATAGGCAGAGCAGCCCCAAACTTCATTGGGTATCTGGCTACATGGTTTAGTTTAATGCCATGCTAAATAAGGATGATTTATTCATGACTTGTCTGGGAAAAGGGTGGTGTTTTCCTGGAACTACTGTTGCTCTCACTTTCAGGTCTTAGGGTAGGTTCAATCATTGTCACTGTTATTCTAAACTGTCATGGCACAGAAGGGATTATTGTCTAGCATGCTAATACTGTACAATGAGGGTATAATGAGTCTGAAGGTTAGGCAGCTGTTGTTCCAGGGGTCATCTTGGTTCCAAATGATTCAAACCCAATCTTTCAGACACTTATTGTTTGTCAGATTTTAGGTGCTTGGATTGTCCCTTGCCTCACTTTGGAACATCCCTCCTGCCTCAAAATCATTAAGCAGAGGCCAAGGGTGCCTCTGTTATTGAAGCCCAGCTGCCTGAAAGGAAGCCACTATAGCTTCCCTGTCCCAGACTCATCACACTCCTGTTACCTCTGCCCCAGTGATACTGCCACCTCCATTCTTTTATCATTGGCGCAGTCTTTGTTGTTTCAGCTTCTTTCTTTCTTTCTTTCTTTCTTTCTTTCTTTCTTTCTTTCTTTCTTTCTTTCTTCTTTCTTTTTTCTTTTTTTTCTCTCTTTTTGGAGAGGTTTTTTCTTACTGGGCGTGTGTGCTCACCAGAAAGACAGAGAAAGACAGAGAGATAGAAAGCGAGAAATCACCCCCCAGAGGGGATGGCCATGCCACAATCCCTTCTCCTCCATTCTCCTCTCGGGATCTTGGGCATGCACGCACATGCGTCCGGCGTGAGTTTAAGCCACCGGGTCCGGGACTTGAACCGCAGTTGACTACGTGGGAGTCCAGCGACATAGCCATTATACTAACTGCTGGTCCCTTGTTTCAGTTTCTTGAAACTGGAAAAAGAGAGTTAGGTCTCTCTTCCTCTTTCCTCTCTCCATTGACAGAATCTGACCAAAATAAGCCGGCAAATGTAAAAAACAATCTAAGGACCTTACACTACATAGCACAGTACAGAAGTATAAGCATGAAGATTGAGGGACCAGCAGATGGCATAATGGTTGGTTTGCTGGACTCCCACGATGTCGACCATGGTTCAAGTTCTGGACCTGGCAGCTTAAAACTCACACCGGGTGTGTGTGTGTGTGTGTGCATGCCCAGAATCCCAAGAGCAGAATGGAGGAGAAGGGATTGTGGTGTGGCCACTCCCTCTGGGGGCAGATTTCTTGCTTTCTGTCTTTCTGTCTTTGTCTCTCTGGCAAGTACATGCACCCTATAGCAAAAATCTCTCTCAAGAAGAGGAGAAGAGAAGAGGAGAGGAGAGGAGAGGAGAGAAGAGAAGAGAAGAGAAGAGAAGAGAAGAGAAGAGAAGAGAAGAGAAGAGAAGAGAAAAGAAAAGAAAAAAGAAAAGAATGAAGATTGAGAACAAATAATCAGTTTGAGCAGCTATAAAGAAGTTACAGCATGTGAACCTTAAAAGCGTCAAGATGCTCTCTTTCCTTCCCCAGAAGGATCTCTTTAAAGACACAAGAATAAACTTGCAGGCATATAGTCAAGAATTTTTAGCTTTCAAACACCAAGGGAGCAATGCTATGCTAGGAGACAAGGCAACCTCATCCGATTAAGATTCCCACCTCAGGTAAAGGATAAAGAAAAAAGGCAGTACTGGTATTACCTAAATATTGTTCTTGTGATTGCATTTGATAGTGGGAAGAAAACATGTCCTTTGGACTTTTCTCTCTGTTATCTAAAACTGCCACGTTGAGATTAAGTGAAGTGCAATCTTATCCAGGGATGAAAAGCATCCTTACATTTGAAATTCTAAAATAGCATACCATTTATATTAGGACAATGTGAATGGAGAGAATAAGGTGTCATTTCAAATATTGGCCTCAGTTACAAAGTCGTGAGGATATACCGTCTGTGGAAATTAAGACCTACCAAATGAGAACTATCAAAAGTTATTTATTGAGAGCTTGCTAATAGCAAGGGAGTTAGTCACTATTACTTGTGTTTTGGCAGAAACTCAAAGGCAAGCAGAGGAGCAGGGAAGTTTCAGGGTAGAAAAATGGAAGGCTTCAAGCATGCCTTGATTAGTGGCTGCTGGTATAGGGAAGCTATAGGAAGGCAAACTATAAGGAGGGCATTCTATGTGATTGGTTAGGGGCACATATTTGGCTTTTTTTGTGGTTGGTCCTACACTGAAAGGAGGAATAAAAATGAGAGAAACTGTTAGTAATTAGGTCCTAGACATTTTGAATTTGTTGTCACAGGAAACAACTGTTGTTGTTGGCTTCCTGGACTATCACTAGAGAGAGCAGTCTGACTTCCTCCAAGTCTGATTTATAGCAGACTGTCTTTCTGGGCTAGTAATTGTAAATAAGCAATTGGTTTTCTAGACAGGTTGCTGCATTGTTGTTGTTGTAAAAGAGGAAAAATTTTTCTCTACCCACTTACATTTTATATACATATATATATACATATACATATATATATATATATGTATACATATATATACATATTTAAAAACATGCAAATTAGGCTGACAAATGATATATTAACAGGAGAAAAGTATGCAATTTTATCTGATGTTAATATTTTGTACAACATGAAGAGATTCATTGAGAAGTAATGTCTCAAATATTTTATTAGACTGGGGACTTATATACTATTTTAACAAAGGGAAGTAAATTGTAGAGAAGTGACTAGATAGAAAAAAAAGTTGGTGGTAAATTGTGGAAACGTGATTAGGTAATAAATGGGCAAACTAAAGAAAAATCAAGGTTATATTAGTAAGATTTGTTGGTGCAGATTCATCTTTGCATCAGCTACCTATTTCCAACAACAAAAATGTTCTTGCCTTCCAGGTTCTTTGAGGACACCTTCCTCATGGAAACTTTATGTCCTACTTTTAGGCAAAAGAGAGAGGGGGGAGAGTATTTGCTGTTTCTCAATTGCTTTCAGTTCAAAGTAATCAATAGGTCACAGTAGCATTTTTTGGGGTGACATGTTCTGATCCTCTTCATGGGTCAGAGTTCTTTTTTACAGATGGCCACTGTGTATCTGTATATTCAGCCTCTCAGCTCCAAATTGCAGATCCAGACAGACATCATATTCCTTCTGACATAGACAACTCTATTAATCCTGCTTCAGAATGAGGCAGTAGGAATTTACTTACTTCGTGATGGTTAGTAATTCTTTTGAGTACTATTGAGGTCCACTTGAATAGTAACAAGAGGAAAACAACCTAGCCAACAAATTTTCCTTAGAATATGGAAAGAAAAATGCTAGCCACTTTATAATCCTATATGGAGTATTTGAATTTCTCAAGTTAATACTTCTCCCTCCAGATGCATCATTAATAGATGGAATTTCAAACTTGACAAAATAGAAAACTTAAGCCAATTGTTTCAGGGCAGAGTGCTATCCCCATAACTGAGCTCTCTTTGGCAAGATTCTCTTAAGCATACCCTAAGAAAAAGATTGCAATGCAAGTAGTTTGAGAGGTGATTCTAGGAAGCATTGACAAGGAAGAAGAGGAGAAGTCAGATTAGAAAGTGAAGGAAGCTTAGACTAGTTGCATTACTTAGCAAGTTATCACTGGAGCCAACTGATCATGTTGGGAACCTTTGGGAGTTGTCCCATTTGAGGGGGAAAGAAGCTGGAGTATTTATCCTTCTATTCCTATTAGTCATTACTTTAAGGTTGTTCCAGGGGAATGATCTCTCCAACATTTAATGCCTGAGCTGAGAAAGCCTTCAGGCCAAGTCACGTGCTAGCCTAGGATACTGCCTACATGTACAGAAAAAGTAAGTGTTGTGAGAATATAAGCATGGTACTGATACTATCTTCCACATTGACCAAGAAATGAAGATTCTTGGGAACCAGCAGTTAGCGTAATGGCTATGTCGCTGGACTCCCACGTAGTCGACCGCGGTTCGCGTCTCGGACCCGGTGGCTTACAACTCACGCTGGGCGCGTGTGCGTGCGTGCCCAAGATCCCGAGAGGAGAATGGAGGAGAAGGGATTGCGGCGTGACCATCCCCCCTGGGGGGTGATTTCTCGCTTTCTGTCTCTATGTCTCTCTCTGTCTGTCTGGCGAGCGCACACACCCTATAGCGAAAAACTTCTCCAAAAAAAAAAAAAAAAAAAAAGAAATGAAGATTCTGAGTCTCTGTAAGTATCCAGAGCTAAGAAAATCTAAAAGTACTTTATAGCAAGTATCTGTATTGCCTACTTTCTTTCTCCTTTTCTTATGGGTGTTTACTAAATTCTAAAAATGTTTCATAGATTGTAATGGATTTCATTTTTATTTACACCCCAATATCAGGTTCTGACCTGTTCTTTTGTCCTTTCAGAATTGATTGCTGGCAACTTAGCCTAAAGCTTTGGCTTAAGTAGGCAATATGCCAGGAGCACGGCATTAATCCTTTCTCAGCTTTTAAATATTAAATAAAACCCCAAAATGGACCATAGATATTTCCTGGAGTGGAGCTGTATTTGACAAGAGGTTTTGCTTTGGGGGAGCTGAAACAGAAGAAAAGAGGGGCAGTTGGTAAAACTGATACTTCCCAAAGCTAGAAACGAAACCCTGGTGATACATTAGCAATCTTTATTGCTTGTTGCTCAAATATTATGATTATCTGATCAGGTAGAATGATTGATTTCAAATACAAAAAACAAGAAGGGTATAAATCAAAATATAATTCCTGTACAGTAGGTATTAAGGTATAGAGGTTAAGTCTTTTTTTTTTAGATCTTTTATAGGGCATGTATGCTTACCAGAGAGACAGAAAGTCAGAAATCCTGGCCATGTTGCAATCCTTTCTCCTCCATTTCCCTCTTTGGATTTTGGGTATACATGCACAGACATCTGGTGTGTTTCAAGTCTCTGGGTCTGGGACGTGAACCGTCATCTGCTATGTGGGAGTCCAGTGCCTTAACCACTATGCCACCTGCTAGAGGTTACATCTTTTGTCTAACCAGGTTGCAAACTTGCAAAATTACATTTACTTGCTTCATGACAGTGAGAATGTTACTAACGTTGCTAAATCTTTTTCCACATCTCTAAAATGTTGCCTTCCCATGATTCTTAGGAAGATTTAATGGGAAAATGTATGTGACTCTGTTGAGATAAAGGTGATTTACATAAATCATAGAACCCCATGTAACAGTCAGGGTTCAGTGTGGGAATAGAGCCACCATAAGTGTTATTACAAAAGGGATTTATTATAGAATTTAGAGTTTACAAAGACCCCCAAAACACTCAGACAAGAAGCCATTTTAAATCTGAAGTGTGTCCTGGCATGTTCAGGGAAGCTATGCTCTAAACTCCATCTTCTAGACCCCCAAAATACTCAGACAAGACAGTACTGTGGAACTCGTGGAAATGTCCAATAGAGAATTTAGAATACTTACAATGACAAAACTAAACAAGATGCAAGAGCTGAGAGACAATGAACTCTAGAAGATGTAAGAAAAAAGAAACAATGACTTCTACGAGGTGAGGAAGTTCTTGCATGATCTATAAGAGGAAATACACACCATAAAAAAGGATCAAATGGAGCTGTTAGAGATGAAGGCTGCAATACAGGAAATCAAAACCTCCCTCGAAAGTATTAAAAGCAGTTTAGTCCATGCAGAAGATCGAATATCGGATGTTGAAGGAAAAATCTCTGACCTAGAACAAACAACCAAAAACACTGAAAAAATAGCCTAAAAAATGAGAATATTATATGAGAAATACTAAATACGATTAAGCATTCAAATATCTGGATAATCGGTATCCCAGAAGGTAAACAAACTAATTAGGGCACTGATAATTATTCCATGAAATCCTGGAAGAAAATTTTCCAAATCTAGAGAGGCATTCAAATATCCAGACCCAAGAAATAAAAAGGACCCCACATAGAATCAACCCAAGAAGATCTTCTCCAAGGCGCATCATAGCCAAATTGGCCAAATCCACAGACAAAGACAAGATACTAAAACTGGCAAGAGAGAAACATGAGGTTACTTATAAAGGTTCTCCCATCAGGCTAACAACATCAGACCTCTCATCAGAAACACCGCAAGCAGGGAAAGAATGGGACAAGAAATATCAATAATATTGCATGTTAACTTCCAGGGTTTAAACAGGAAGATCAGATCACAGTAACACTGCAAATTCAACAGAAAAGAGATTAATTACATAAGACTGAACTGGTAAAATAGAATTTTATGACTTTTGAGTAAAACATTACTGATTTTTTTTACTATTTTTGTTTTCTCTATTTAAAGATTTTGCTTTCTTTTTAGTTCCTGATAGGTTCAGCAATTTGTTAAAATGTTTTCTCTTCTTGTTTGTTTCTTTAAATGGAAATATAAACTTTTTTCCTTTCCTGACCCCTCTGGAATTGGAAAATATTTGGGAATATTCTTATTTTGTGGCAGAATGATTATTTGCTTAAGTTCAATAATAGCTGTTGCTTTGTATCAGAAATTGGAAATTCTTGCTATCAGACAGTGCTTTGACTGGGATGTCATATCTGAAGATTAAACTAGAAAACTATGGAACTAAGGTAGATCTCAAGTAAGCCAACAGAAGCTCTTGGAAAGATGGCTTGGTACCATAAACAGTTCTGCCTGGCAGAGAGGATTAGAGAAGCTGTATGAAAGAATTCATACCATAAAATAACCTGGACTTTTCCAACCCAGCATTGTAATCAGTAGAGACTGCAAAAGAGCAGCCACAATTAGAGGATTATCTTGAGGAAGACTTTGAAGGAAAAAAAAGTATTCTGGTATATCACAGAATATTTGGTAGGCAGGGCTGAATTGAGAAGGTTTTTGTGTAAATTGTGTACTGGGTGTATCTTTTTCAACAGTTTGAGTAGCTGACATGTAAATATTTTCTCAAACATATTTAAAACCATACTGTCTCTGTTGTTACAGAGTCACAATCAAAATTATAATAAATATTTTGAACATTATCTTTAAAATTCAGTTTTTTGAAAATTTGAAAGTTGTTTATTAATTGTCAAGAACTATGGAGTATGAGCAAAAAATTTTTTTTTTTGAGAGGTTTTTCGCTATAGGGCGCGTGCGCTCGCCAGACAGACAGAGAGAGACATAGAGACAGAAAGCGAGAAATCACCCCCCAGGGGGGATGGTCACGCCGCAATCCCTTCTCCTCCATTCTCCTCTCAGGATCTTGGGCACTCACGCACACGCGCCCGGCGTGAGTTGTAAGCCACCGGGTCCGAGACGCGAACCGCAGTCGACTACGTGGGAGTCCAGCGACATAGCCATTACGCTAACTGCTGGTTCCCCAGCAAAAATTTTTTGATATATAAAGTAAATGTTTGTGGGAAAATGTAAAAATATATAAATGATAAAAAAGAGAAATAAGAGCTTATACAACTGTGGGAGGAGTTAAGGAAGTAAAGATCTGGAAGGGGAAGTTGGAGGAATGGTCACTAAGTAGTCCTCTTGAAGTCTTGGAGTAGGTAGACAAATAGAAGCTCACAAAAAAATCTGAGAAGGCTTGCATATCCATTAGTCAAAGGGACTGTGAATGAGGAGGTCTCTGAACACACTGTGGGGAGCTCTGCTTTTCTGAGGACACCTCTGTGTGTCCACTGCTAAGTGTCTGGTTGTGGGCCTGCAGCTGCTATTGATCAGTAGGACAGCAGTTGAGAAGAGCCTGGAGTAGAATGAAGAAGAATACTTGGGGCCAGCAGGTGGCATGATGGTTAAGGACGCTGGATTCCCACATGGCCGACCACAGTTCAAGTCCTGGACCTGGAGGCTTGCTCTCTCACTTTCCCTCTCTCTCTCTCTCGCTCTGTCCCTCTCTGGTCAAAATAAAAATATGAAATAAATGAATGAATAAATAAAAAGTAAAATAATTCTTTAAAAAAAAAAAGAATGAAGAAGAATACTTATAAGCTGGACCCGCTAGACACTTCAACATCTGTTTATTACCATGTGGCTTGATGAAGACCACATGGCTGTTATTTCACTTCTGCCATGCAAATCATAAGCAAACTCCTCTTGTGGTCAACCCTAACCTAGAGTCATACAGGGAAGGAGATTCTGGAAAACATACAGCCCAAATTAGCTACACTGACAACAGAACAATTCAGTATATTTCAAATACTGCCTTTAAAAGCATATTTTTTTCTTTCTGTCTCGTATAATAGAAGCCTAGATGTAGTCACTGCATAGTGACAGGTACCTAGCTCTTCAAATCTTTTTGCCCTGCCATCCACAGCAACAGCTTTAGCCCATAGTCTAAAGGAACTAATGGAACTAAAGGCCAATGGAAGTCTAAAATCAGGTCCTCCTAGCCAGCAGGAAGGAGAGTAAAGCAGGGTTTGTTCATTCTTTTCAAAAACATTTCCTAGAAAACTCACATAGCTGTAAGGGATGCTGGAAAATGTAGTCTTTATTTCAGGCAGTTTTGTTGTTATTTTGTTTGTTTGTTTGTGTTTTTGCTTTTGCCAGGGAGCATGTGCACCTGAGAGAGAGAGAGAGAGAGAGAGAGAGAGAGAGAGAGAGAGAGAGAGAGAGAAGAGAGAGGAAGCAACCTCCCCACCCAAAGACAATGGGGCAGAGTCATACTACAATCCCTTCTCCATTTCTCCACTCAGTATGACTGGTGTCCTCATAAGAAGAGGGAGAAGCCAGCTACAGTGGTGTGGCAATAATGCAATACTCTGCAACTGTGAAGTCATATGAGACTATCCCAGGTTATGTCCCTAGGTCTCCCTGTAGGTACCTGGCCTGTGTGCACATGCCTGTAATCCTGGCTTGTTGAAGGCCAATCACAGTCTGGAGACTCTGTTGAGGTGTCTGTCTGTCTGTCTCCTAAGAGATATAAATACATTTAAAAAGAAGAAGAGGAAGAAAGAAAAGGAGAAAAGGAAACAGAGAAGATGGTAAAGGAAGAAGAAGAGGAGGAGGAGGAGGGAGAGACATTAGGGATGTGCATAAACAAAGGAAAGGCAACCTGCAAGCCAAGGAGAGTGGCCTCAGGGGAAACCAAACCTACTGACATCTTCATTTTGGACTTCCAGCCTAATATTGTGAAAAAAATAAAGTCCTATTTGTCAAGCTACCAAATCTGTGGTATTTTGTTATGGTAAACTTAGAAGACTAATGCACTTCCTCATTGTCTCTAGCTTTGCTATCTCAGAAGTTTCTTCTTTAGCTACATCATCCATGGCAATATCTAAGACTGACTTCAGAGAGTTCTCTATTTCTTGGGAGATATACTGTTTATCCAGCTCATTTACCATGTGTGCAGGCCTGGGGATTGCTTTATGAGTTCAATAGTGATAGATTTTTATAAGCAATATAATTCTTTTGCATAGGAATTCATTTTTATTACTTTAAGTCAATTGTTTGTCCTTATAATCATGGTCAAGATCTTGTCTAGCTTTGTTTATTTTTTAAGGCTGAAAATTAATCTTTTAGTCTTTCCCACTATACAAGATGGCAGGTGAAAAAGCTGCAAAGCAGGATACTAAGGAGAAGAAACCTGAAGCCAAGAAGGCTGATGCCAGTGGCAAGGTTAAAAAGGGTGACCCCAAGGCTAAAAAGCCCAAGAGGGGGAATCCCCATGCAGCTGAAACCCCGTCCTAGTCCGGGGCATCAACAGATACTCCCGGTCCGCCATGTATTCCAGGAAGGCCATGTACAAGAGGAAATACTTGGTCACTAAATCCAGGATCGAAAAGAAAAAGAAGGGGAAGGTTTATGCGACTGTCACAAAACCAGTTGGTGGAGACATGAATGGTGGTACCTGTGTGGTTAAACTGCACAAAATGCCTGGGTATTATCCTACTGAAGATGTGCCTCGAAAGCTGTTGAGCCACGGCAAAAAACTCTTCAGTCAGCATGTGAGAAAGCTGTGAGCCAGCATCACTCCTGGGTCAATTCTGATCACCCTCACTGGACACCACATAGGCAAGAGAGTGGTTTTCCTGAAGCAGCTGAGCAGTGGTTTGCTACTGTAACTGGACCGCTGGTCCTCAATCGAATTCCACTGCATAGAACACACCTGAAATTTGTCATTGCCACCTCCAAGAAAATTGATATCAGCAAAGTAAAACATCCCAAAGCACCTTAATGATACTTACTTCAAGAAAAAGAAACTGCGGAAGCCCAGACACCAGGAAGGTGAGATATTCAACACAGAGAAGGAGACATACAAGATTTCAGAGCAGTGCAAGTTTGATCAGAAAGCCGTGGACTCGCAAATTTTACCAAAAATCAAAACTGTTCTTCAGCTCCAGGGCTACCTGCAATCCGTTTTTGCCTTTACAAATGGAGTTTATCCTCACAAATTGGTGTTCTAAATTTTTTGCCAAAAACTTAATTAAATAACTGATCATATAAAAAATTGGTCTTTTAGTTATTGGTTATAATTATCTATCCATCAGTTTTTCTCTCAGCTTAATGGCAGCTATCTTGAAGTTATTTAAAAGAGACATAGGTAGGAGAAAAATATTCTTAATCAACTCTCTGCCAGCAGGTTATTGAGTAGGCACTCGTTTTATCATTTGCTAAGGTTGCAGGTTTTTAACCATGTTTATAACTGGTTCAGATTTAGGTCCAAAACCAGTTGCCCTTTCATTTCTTTAAAGGTCCAGATGATCAACTCAGATTGCCTCAGATAGATAGAACCTCTTTTAGCAAAACTGTAGTCCTCTCTATCTCTGCTTTTCTATTGCCTTTTTCTAACCTGAAAGGCTTTCTGAAAGCATCAAGAAGCAACCAACGAAGGGACCAGCAGTTAGCGTAATGGCTATGTCGCTGGGCTCCCACGTAGTCGACTGCGGTTCGCGTCCTAGACCCGTTGGCTTAAAACTCATGCTGGGCGTGTGTGCGTGCGTGCCCAAGATCCCGAGAGGAGAATGGAGGAGAAGGGATTGCGGCGTGGCCATCCTCCCTGGGAGGTGATTTTTCACTTTCTGTCTCTTTGTCTCTCTCTGTCTGTCTGGCGAGCGCACACGCCCTGTAGCGAAAACCTCTCCAAAAGAAAAGAAGCAACCAACAGCACAAAAAAGTCTTTACTCTTTCTTATCATTTCTCCTAAAGCTACAGCCTCAGTCAGCATGTGGCCTCCTTTCCAAGCTAAAGCAGAGAAATGTTTGCTACTAAATACCATTCTGCAGTATTGAATCTATAGTACCTGCTGTCCAATTTCTAAACTAGAACCATACTTGCGGTTTTTTTTAGAGTATTCCACTTCCACATTTTTTTTTTTTTTTTGAGAGATTTTTGCTAGATCACGTGTACTCACCACAGAGACAGAAAGGGAGAAATCACTCCCCGGGGTGATGGTCATGCTGCAATCCCTTCTCCTCCATTCTTCTCTCATAACTTTGGGCATGCACACACCCACACCTGGTGTGAGTTTTAAGATGCCGGGTCCAGGACTGGAACTGCAGTCAACTATGTGGGAGTCCAGCAACATAACCACTATGCCATTGGCTGGTCCCTCACTTCCTCATATTTAATCCTGTGTCTACTAGGAATCCATTTAGTGTGATACACAGAAACTTAAAAACAATGTTTAAACAAGATGGAAGAATTTTCTCCTTTATGTATATTAAGTTGGAAGTAAACAGAGCAGAGCCTAAAGGCAACTCCACAGTCCTCAAGGATTAGTTTTCTTCAATTTTATTGCTTTCGTACCTTCAAAATAGTTCTCAAAGTCAGCTGAGGCATCTAACTAATAGAAGAAAGGTGTGAAGACCTCATCACCTCCCTTTGGAAAAACTTTTCCAGAAATGCATTTAATACTACTTTTGCTTGCACCTATTGGTTAATATTTAGCTCAGCAGCCACCCATAACTGAAAGGGATACTTTCAGCCAGTTGTGGGAATACAATTTAATTACTATGCTATTAGGAAGAAGCAGCAAAAAAGGCATGCCCACTCCATTTGTGTACACTGCCCTCCAAAAACTACTCACCAGGTCCACTTGTGTCCTATCTCTATGCCACAAATTTAGTCATTTGGCACATTTTCCTGAAAGGTTGGCCAGAAAAACGAAGCCTTTATACTAAGGAGCCAAATGTCCAACTAAAAATTGAGAGTCTATAAGAGGAAGACAAGAAGAGATATTGGGTGAGAAGTAGCAGTCTTGGCTCTAGCGGGTAAATCATATAGCACAGTATCTATTATATTGTTAACAATTCAATAAATGTTAACTATTATTTGTGTCAAAATGTGGCCCAGAGAAGACCTGATACAATCAATTCCTTATTATTTTACTCTGACTTGGATAGCTTTTCGGGGAAAAAAAAAAAGGACTTTTATTAAAAAACCTAAAACAAGTTCATAGCAAAATTGAGTGGAAAGTATAGTTTCTATGTATCTCCTGCCTCCAGACATGCATAGTCTCACCCCCTGTCAATCGATAACTATTTTTTTCTAAAAGTTATTTAATTTTATTTATTCATTCATTTATTTTAATTTGACCAGAGAGAGAGAGACATACAGAGAAAGAGGGAAAAGGAGAGGGAGAAAGTGATAAAGCAAACCACCAGGTCCGGGACTTGAACCATGATCAGCCATGTGGGGAGTGTCCAGCACCTTAACCACTAGGCTATCTGCTGGTCCCATCAATCAATAACTTTTTATATTTACCATATAGAAGTGAAACCTAACCTTCTACTTTTCTTTCTTTCTTTTTTTTTTAAAGATTTATTTACTTATTGTTTTAAAAATTTGACCAGAGAGTGACATAGAGAGAGTGAGAGAGAGGGAAAGTGAAAAAGCAAACTGTCAGATCTGGGGCTTGAACCTCAGTCAGCCATGTGGGAGACCAGAGCCTCAACCACCACACCACCTACTGGATCCACATTCAACTTCTTAATAGCCCTTCATTGTCATCATCAGTACAAAAACTCAGCTGATATTTTGAGTTTGAAGCAACTTCACTACTACTTAAAGAAATCTTATGGTGTAAGCTAGATATAAGGAGATTTCAAAAGGTTAATGACAAAAGGATTTAAAGTACAAATTTATTTGGGCATAAAATAATTTTGAAATCTATGCATACATTTATTTTGTTTTCTGCTAGATTTTTTAATATCCCCGTGTGCATATAAAAAACTGGAGTGGACTTTCAAGAAAAATTAAAATCAATGTTTCTTTTACTTTCTTATGTTTAAATTAGCAGATTTCATGAATGTGAGACAATAAAGCCAAACACAAATAAATAGCATATTCATTATACCTCTAGCTATGGGAAGTGTGAACAAGTATATTCTGTATTTTTAAGTTTTATTTTGGGGGAACAAATAAAAGTTAACATTGCTTTGGGGCCAGCAGATGGCCTAGTGGTTATATCACTGGACTCCTACAAGGCCGACCACAGTTCGAGTCCTAGACCTGGTAGCTTGCAACTCATACCAGGGCATGTGTGTGTGCACGCCCAAGATCCCTAGAAGAGAAGGGATTGCAGCATGGCCATCCCTCCTGGAGAGGGGTGATTTCTCACTTTCCCTCTCACTGTCTCTGTCTCTCTCTGGCCAGCACACATGCCCTAACGCAAAAAGCTCTTAAAAAAAAAAAAAAAAAAAAAAAAAAACCAAAAAACAAAGTAACGATAACATTGCTTTAATAACACAAAGAACGCTATGTTAAATTTAATGAGTTTTTTTATAATAGTAAAATAGATTTAGTGTATCTCAGTTGGGTATAATCCCAGGGGTTAGACAAGCAATGTTTCAGGGGCCATGGGACAGTTATCCTACTCACTATTCCACACTTCAAATACTCTTTTCCCACTTTTTTTTTTTAATAATTATTTATTTTATTTATTTATTCATTCATTGATTTTTTTAATTTGACCAGAGAGAGACAGAGGGTGAGAGTGAGAGAGAGAGGAAGTGAGAAAGCAAGCCACCAGGTCCAGGACTTGAACCCAGGTCGGCCATGTGGGAGTGTCCAGTGCCTTAACCACCACGCCACCTGCTGGTCCCATCTTTTCCCACTTTTTTGACACCTGAAATTCTTTTGAAAAAGAAAGTCTTTCATTTCACAAATATGTTAAAGAAAAACATAAAGGCTATTAGAGACCAAATACCAGAGCTTAATGAAAAGGTGTTACTGTCAAACACGGTGCTCACTTAAGCACTCTGAATAGGTTCTGGAGAATGAGATTTAGGGTAAGTTAAATGGAATAGTCTTTGAAGTCAAAATGGTAAACTGTATCTGTTCCATATAAGGAAAGCACAGTCTCTGAGTAATGATATTGGATACTGATTCCAAGGTTTATCAGTTGTGTAAACACTGAGCTGGTTGTGTACATTTGGTGCCCATTTAAGTTTTATTGTTTCCAAGTACCTCTGCCAAATACATGAGGATCCCCTTGGGATTAGTGTCCAGCTTTTATTTGACATTACACAGTCAAGTCTGAACAAGGATCAGGTGTACTATGGTTTGAATGTGTTTCCCACCCAAGTTCATGTGTTGGAATTTAACCTCTCTGCCTCATGAGTGTATTAATGGTGCTATCATGGTGGTGGACTTGTTATCTTGGCAGTGGCTTTGTTATAAAAGCAAGCTCTCTCTGGCTGTGTCTTAAGCTTACTCCTGTTCTCTTGCCATGTGATGCCTTCAGCCATGTCATGATGCAATAAGAAGGCCTTCATCAGATGTGTCCCTTTGATCATGGACTTCTCAGTCCCTAAAACTGTAAAAAATATATTTCTGCTCATTATAAACTACCCAGTGTATAGTATCAGCAACAGAAAATGGAAAAAGACAGCAGGGTGGGTGTCTGGGTGTGTTAGGTAAATGTTTATCAGAATTACAAGGCAAATGCAATTAAGTCTGAGAGTGGTAGAATAATGTGAATAAGTTTCAGTTAAGGTATGAATAACTGATCATAGGATTTGTCATGTTTCATTTGAGAAGGAAGAAAGAAAAACAAGAACTTAACATTGTAAGTGAGCCAATAGATATGTAGCAGTGACTAAGCATTCCTAAGTAGTAACCCAAAACATATTTGACTACGGGGCATTCAGAAAGAAATATCTTTTCTACAGATTTCCATGTGACCTGAATTCCACTTCTAGTCTTTCCATTGTTCTCTTAGGTGGTTTTGGTGTTAAAAAAAATCCACTTTTGAATTATGAATCACTTAGAAAGGAGTAAGATTATTATGCAGGAAAAAGCTAACTTAGAAGTACTTGGAAAATAAAAGATGTTGGAGAATAGGGAAATTTGAAAGGAATAAAAACATTAGAAAGGGAAGAACATACCCGTTAAGTACTTCCTGATCCAGGCCATGGCTTTCCTGATAGTGAGGTTATAATCTTCAATAATTAAACTTTTCCTACAGAATTACACAAAATATTGTTTTTATATAGTTCAAGTATCAAGTAGAATCTCTAACTTAATACCAGGATAATGCCATTAGTCTCAGAAGGACAAGGTGTTTTCTGACTCCAATACCTTGGTCTCAAAAGCAACTGGTCTTCTGGTAATTGCGGTGCTCAAATCATATCGCAACTTCACCTCAATTTGTGAGGAATTTATTAAACTAGATTCTTATATTCCTGGGTAAAATTATCCAAAATCAACATACTTTAGTTCCTCTTATTTTTTTTTTTGTAGAGGTTTTTGACTTAGGGCATGTGTACTCCCCAGAGAGGAGACAGAGACAGTAAGAGGGAAAGTGAAAAATCACCCTGGGGGTGATTCTCTTCCATTGTCCTCCCAGGATCTTGGGCACACACGCACATGTGCCTGGCACATATTTGAAACCACCAGGTCCAGAACTCAAATGGCAGTCGACCATGTGGGAGTCCAGTGACGTAACTGCTATGCCATCTGCTGGCCCCAATTCCTCTTAATTTAGTTTAATTTTAGGTTTTTGCCATAGGGTACATGCACTCACTGGAGAGAGATGCAGAGAGGGAAAGTGAGAAGTCAGGGGTCATAGCCACATTGTAATCCCTTCTCCTCCATTCTCCGCTCAGGATTTTGGGCATGTGTGCACATGCTCCTGGCATAATTTTCAAGCTGATGGATCTGGAGCTCGAACTATGGTTGACCACGTGGGAATCCAGTGCCTTAACCACTATGCCATATGCTGGCCTGCTCCTTTTAATTTTAAAGTTTTTTAAAAAATTCTTTGTGAAAGTAAAATTCTTAACAAATTTCAAATTTGCTCATAATTTTGCTTTTTTTCAGAGAGCCAGGCCTTTAAACACAGAGTTCTAAATAATAAAATTTGTTTTTCAGCAGGTTTTCTCAAACAGACTTTTTGTAAACAACAAAATTTTCCATTTAAACCTTAACTGCAAATGAGGTTTTTTCTTCTTTTATATATATATATTTTGGCCAGAGGATATGTGTACTCACCAGAGACAAAGAGAGAGAGGGTAGAAAGTGAGAAAGCATCCCCCCCCCCCCCCCCCATGGGGAATGGCAACACCACAATTTCTTCTCTTCTATTTCTCCTTTCAGGATCGCAAGCATGCACACATGCTTGCCTGTTGTGTTTTTAAAGCCACTGGATTCAGGGTTTGATTTGCTCAGTTGGCCAGGTGGGATCCAGTCACCGTAACCACCGTGACACAGCTGGCCCTCTTTTCATTATTATTATATTTAAGTTTAAATTGTCAGAGGGCCTGTGAGCTTGCCAGACAGAGAGGGTGAGGGAGAAAGTATCCCCCAATGGAATGTGGTCATGTCACAATCTCTCCTCCTCCATCTCTCTTTCCTGTTGGGATTTTAGACAAGCATACATGTGCCCAATGTGTTCCTCAAGCTGCTGGGGCCAGGATTCAAACAACAGTAGGCCATGTGGGATCCAGTAGGCCATAATGACAGCCATTTATTTATTTATTTATTTATTTAAAACAATAAAGAGCACATGTGCAACAGAAAGACAGAGAAAGAAGCACCCTTGACAGGGTCTTATCATGCCACAATTCCCTTTCCCCAGCTCTCCAGTTCCTTAGGATCTTGGGCACTCCCACCCATCCCCAGCATGATTTCAGGCCAACACAGGGACACAAACCTGCAGTTGGCCTCATGGCTACCAGCCTTGTAGGGCACTTGCAATATCACTGTGCCATAGTGGCTGGGCCAACTGAAATGTTTTCTTTTCCTCTTTCCAAAAGGAGATATAAACTTGCTTGAGATTATGTTACTTTCCATATTGCATAAAACATCCTTCCTGGGTAAGGAAAAGATCTAGAGTTTCCAAAAGATATAAATTGTCACTTATACCAAAATGATACTTATTGTTGGACCAAGATTTTATCTTTAGGCCTAATTCACATCTAAATGTGGAGTAAGAGGGTAGACCAGGAAGATAACTCCATCTTTCTTCCCACTGAAGATATAAAAGTTGAGGTAAAAAAAATCTTTAAAAATTGTTTTCCACTTGTCATTTGCTAAGTTGGAAACTAGGCTAATGTGAGAACATTGAAGCTTCCTTTTTTCCATCATGGTTCTTCACATTAATTTAGTTGCTGGTGGTGATTAACAACAAAAGTCTTGAAGAGAAAAACCCTGTCATCAGCTTGTCTTTAGAGCCTGAAAGAAAAGTACAGGGTGCAAGAGAGGAAAGATAATTTCTTCCTCAATCCTTATAAGTTCTTAGAAGGAATGGAAAGGTGTAACAAAAGACAGATTAACCATTAAAAAAAAACAACAACCCAAATTTATGAACACATTCTTCTGAAGGAGAAACCTCAATGAGAAGTAACTCAAAATAGTGGCTTAGAACTCCATACATACATAGCATCTTCAATAAAGAACAATTCATTTTTATAGAAGTGACAGGAACAAAAGAAAGTGGTTTTAGGCTCCCAAGGACAGGAAACTGTGGGAAGGTAAATATATAGAATAAAATTAATGGCATATCCCCCTCTTTCCTGTGCCCTGTGCCATAAGCATTCCCTGGATCCAAACCGCAGTTCAGAGCCAGCCACAATGGGAGAAAGTGACAGAGCTGTAGAGAGACCATGGCTCACATCCCCCCACCTGTGGCTTTTAAAACTACATGGTGTACTTTGAGATTTCTTATTTTACCAGTAAGAATTATGCTTCCTTTAATTACATTCTCCAGATCTGTTCCAGTTACACCTGGTCCTGAGATTTTGGGGAGGAACCAAGCACCTTAAGATGGTTACATATACCCATGCATGACTGGAAGATGAGGTCCTCTCCCAAGAACACACCTGAAAAGTAGAGTGCTTTTTTTCTGCTGACACTATGGAATCAACTTCAAAAACTTAGGAAGAAGTGTATAATCCATCAGATGACCAAAAACCAGTACAGAGGCACAAGAAATATAAGGAAACAAGTGCTCCTTCAAGGAAACAGAGCAACTCCTCATCATCCACAGACAGCACAGTAGAACTTGCAGAAATGTCAGGAAAAGAATTCAGAATATTTATAACAACAAAACTAAATAAGATGCAAGAGAAAACAAATAACTAACTTCAGGAGATGAGGAAGTCCTTCAATGACTTGAAGGAAGAGATAGACACCATAAAAAAATCTAACAGACATTATAGAGATGAAGACTGTAACACAGGAAATAGAAACCTCCCTCAAAAGTATTACTAGCTGATTAGACCAGGCAAAAGGTTGAATCTCTGATCTAGAAAACAAAACCTCTGACTTAGGTAAAACTATCAAAAAGAATGAGACTAATATACAGGAAATACTAGATACCATTAAACACACAAATACATGAATAATTGGTATTTCAGAAGGTGAAGAATCTAATAAGAGCATAGAAAACCTGCTCCATGAAATAATTGAGGAAACTGATCCAAACCTAGATAAACATTCAGACATTTAGACCCAAAAAATACAAAGGACTCCAAATAGAATCAACCTAAGAAAATCCTCTTCATGGCACATCATAGCCAGATTGGTCAAAATCAAAGACAAAGACAAAATTCTAAAAATGGCAAGAGAGGGGCCAGCAGACAGTGTAGTGGCTATGTCACTGCATTTCCACTGCATTCCCAACCATGGTTTGAGTGCCAGACTTGGTGGCTTAAAAATCACTCTGGATCCTGAGCATGTGTGCCTAAGAGCCTAGGAATAGAAGGAATTGCAGAGAGGTCATCCCCCACAAGGTGATTTCTCACTTTCCCTTTCACCGTCTTTCTCTTTCCATCCCCTACCTCCTGCAAATGCAAACACCATAAGGCAAAAACCTCTTAAAAATAAATTAAAAAGGGGCCAGCAGGTGGCATGGTGGTTAAGGTGCTGGAATTCCCACATGGCTGACCATGGTTTGAGTCCTAGACCTGGCAGCTTGCTTTCTCACTCTCCCTCTCTTTCTGTCTTTCTCTGGCAAAACTCATGTGAAAAATAACATTAACAATAATAATAATAAATAAATAATTCTTAAAAAATATAAATAAGTGAAAAAATAATAAAAATGGCAAGAGAGAAAAATCAAGTTACTTACGAAAGCTATTCCATTATGCTAACATCAGACCTCCCCAGTGAGAGGTTTTATTGCAAGCAAATAAAGAATGGGAAGATACATTCAAAACACTAAAGAAAAACAATTTCAACCATGAAAACTATACTCAGCAAGATTTTCCTTCAGGAAGAACAAATAAAATCATTCTCAAATAAACAAAAACAGAGAATTTATCAACACCAGACCAGCTCTTCAAGAGGTACTAAAGAGAGTACTGTATCAGGAAAACTAAACAGATGAACAGAAATAAGAGAACAACAACAACAAAAAACCCAAGGGGGCCAATAGACGACATAGTGGTTGTGCCGCTGGATTCCCACATGGATGACCATGGTTCAAGTCCTGAATCCGGTTGCATGTGTGTGCATGCCCAATACTCCTGGAAGAAATTGATCATGATTCAAGTCCTGGACCTGGAGGTTTGAAAATCACACTGGGCGTTATGTGTGTACATGCCCAAGATTCCAGGAGAGTAGAGGAGAAGGGATTGTGGTTGGCTATCCCCCTGGAGGGGATTTCTCACTTTCCCTCTCACCATCGCTGTCTGTCTCTCTCTGGAGAGCACAAGTCTCCTGTAACAAAAATAAAAACTCTTAGAAAACAAGGAACCAGCAGTTGGCGTAATGGCTATGTCACTGGACTCCCATGTAGCTGACCGCGGTTTGAGTCCCAGACCTAGTGGCTTAAACTCATGCCGGGTGCGTGTGTGTGCGTGCCCTCAAGATCCCGAGAGGAGCATGGAGGAGACAGGATTGCAGCATAGCCATCCCCCCTGGGGGGTGATTTCTTGCTTTCTGTCTCTCTGTCTCTCTCTAGCAAGCGCATGTGCCCTATAGCAAAAACCTCTCAAAAACAAAACAAAACAAACAAACAAACAAACAAACAAACAAAAAACTCTTAAAAAACAAACAAACAAATGAGAAAATGGCTAACAAAATGGTGGGGTTAAGTCTGCAAATATCGATAATAATGTTGAATGTTAATGGATTAAATTCTTCAGTTAAAAGACATAGACTGGCGGGGGAACCAGCAGTTAGCGTAATGGCTATGTCGCTGGACTCCCACGTAGTCGACCGTGGTTCGCGTCCCGGACCCGGTGGCTTAAAACTCACGCCAGGCGTGTGTGCATGCGTGCCCAAGATCCCGAGAGGAGAATGGAGGAGAAGGGATTGCGGCGTGACCATCCCCTCTGGGGGGTGATTTCTCGCTTTCTGTCTCTCTGTCTCTCTCTGTCTGGCTAGCGCACGCGCCCTATAGCGAAAACCTCTCCCCCCCCCCCCAAAAAAAAAAGAAAAAAGAAAGACATAGACTGGCGGGAACCAGCAGTTAGCGTAATGGCTATGTCGCTGGACTCCCACGTAGTCAACCGCGGTTCGCGACCCAGACCCGGTGGCTTAAAACTCACGCTGGGCGCGTATGCGTGCGTGCCCAAGATCCCAAGAGGAGAATGGAGGAGAAGGGATTGCGGTGTGACCATCCCCCCGGGGGCTGATTTCTCGCTTTCTGTCTCTATGTGTCTCTATGTCTCTCTCTGTCTGTCTGGAGAACGCACGCGCCCTATAGCAAAAACCTCTCTCAAAAAAAAAAAAAAAAAGACATAGACTGGCTGCGTAGATAAAAACAGGAGCCCTCTATATGCTGCCTACAAGAAACATACCTCATGAATAAAAACAAACATAGATTGAAAGTGAAGCCTAGAAAAAGATATTCTAAACAAATAGGAAAAGAAAAAAGAAAAAGACTGGAATCATGATACTGACATTTGACAAAATAGACTTTAAGTCAAAAACTGTAAGACAAGACAAAGAGGGCTGCTATATAGTACTAAAATGGCTAATTCACCATAAAGATATAACTCATACATATCTATATGCTTAACACTGAAGCACTCAAATACATGAAAGGAAGACTGTTTGATCAAAAGGGATAGACCACAACATAATAATTATTAGAGATTTAAACACTCCATTGTTTCCTCTGTACAGATCATCTAGACAAAAAAATAAACTAAGAGGGGGCTGGCAGGTGGTGTGATGGTTAAGGGTGTTGGACTCCCACATGGCCAACCATGTTCAAGTCCTGGACCTGATGGCTTGTTTTCTCCGTTTCTCTATCTCTTTCTCTCTCTCTGCCCCTTTCTGGTCAAATTAAAATAAATAAATAAAATAATTCTTTAAAAAAATCAGCAAAGAGATATAGGATCTAAATGACACCATATCAAATGGACCTGACAGACATCTATATAACTTTCTACCAACAACCACAAAATATGCATTTTTCTCACCCCTGCACAAAACTTTTTCAAAAATTGACCACATGATAGGGCACAAAAACAAGCCTTTACAAACTCAAAGGTATAGAAATTATATCCAGCATCTTCTTTGACTATGATAGAATTAAACTTGAAATTAACTGCAGAAAGAAACCTTGAAAGTACACAAACACATGGACACTAAACAACCTACTCCTGAATGACTTCACAATCACTGAAGAAATTAAGGCTGAAATCAAAAGATTCATTGAAACCAGTGATAAAGAGCAAAGTTTTCATAACCTATGGGGCACAGCGAAAATAGTCATAAGAGGGAAGTTCATAACAATTAGTGCTCACAAGAAAAAAAATTGAAAGATGGCAAATAAACAACCTAACAACACAGGGAACTCAAAAAACAACAATAACAAACCCAAAAATACCAGGCGAAAAGAAATAATAAAGATCAGAGCAGAAATAAATGAAATAGAGAATAAATAAACTATACAGAAAATAAATGAAACCAAAAGCTGGTTTTTTGAGAAGATAAACAAAACTCACACACCAGTAGGTAGCCAGCCTAATTAAGAAGAACAGAGACGGGAACTAGATAAATTAAATCAACAATGAAACACGCTATATTATAATAGACATAATAGAAATACACAATATTATGAGAGAATATTACAAGTGACTATGCCAACAAACAAGAAAATCTGGATGAGATGGACAAATTTTAGAACACATACAATCTACCAAGATTAAATCAGGAATACATAGAAAGCCTGAATAGACCCATAGCAAGCAATGAGATCGAATCAGTAATAGTCTCCCAACAAAGAAAAGTCCAGGTCCTGATGGCTTCACTTCTGAATTCTACAAAACTTTTTTTCCTTTAAAAGTTTTTGCCTTAGGGCCTGTGAGCTCACAGGAGAAAGAGTCAGAGACAGTGAGGGGGAAAGTGAGAAATCATCTCCCTGAGGGGGTGGCTAGGCCACAATCCCTTCTCCTCCATCCTCCTTCTAAGATCTTGGGCACACATGCATGCATGCCTGGCGTGAGTTTCAGTTCACAGAGTCTGGGACTCGAACTGCAGACAGTCATTGGGAAGTCCAGCACCTTAACCGCTACATCACTCACTGGCTCCTAAGCCTTTATTCTGACTAGTGGAATTATTTTTACTAATATTCAAAATTCTTCAAATTGGATGCTTTAACAGCTGCTCTTTTGAAATGTTTTATAATGAAAACCATTCCTGAATCAACAAATAATAATAAGATGCCTTATTCTTCTGATATCAAAGACACTTCATCTTCTTATGCTTAGCACATGAATTCTTTAAGAATAAGATTTTTTAAAAAGAATTGTTTTATTTTTATCTTTATTATTTTATTTTATTTTAATTTGGCCAGAGAGAAACAGAAAGAGAGAGAGAGAGCAAGCAAGCCGCCAGGTCTGGGACTCGAACCACAGTCAGCCATGTGGGAGTCCAGCGCCCTTAACCACCATGCCACCTGCTGGCCCCAAGAATAAGATTTGACTGTGTATCTTAGGGGGAAAAAATGAATTTTTTTTTTGGAGAGATTTTTGCTATAGGGCATGTGTGTTTGCCAGGAAGACAGAGAGAGACAGAGAGACAGAAAGCGAGAAATCACCCCCCAGGGGGGATGGCCACACCTCAATCCCTTCTCCTCTAATCTCCTCTCGGAATCTTGGACACACACGCACACGCGCCTGGTTTGAGTTTAAGCCACCTGGTCTGGGATTTGAACAATGGTTGACTACATGGGAGTCCAGCGACATAGCCATTACACTAATTGCTGGTCCCAAAAAAGGAATGTTTTAAAGAATGGATCTCCATTTCACTTTAAACCTAATAACAAGACTTACATGGACAGACTGGAGCCACTGTGGTGACTCTAGAAGTCTTTAGAGACCTAGGCTCCTTATATCTTTCTTCTTAACCCTCCTAAAGCATAGCTGCTAGTCTCAAGGTTTAATCACAGTTCCAGTAAGGCTGATTAATTCCAGTGTCTCATCTTAATGAAGAAGGAAGAGAAGAAAGAATGTTCATCCCCTTATTTTATTTTATTTAGAGGTTTTTGCCTTAGGGTGCATGCACTTGCCAGAGAGGGACAGAGACATTGAGAGAGAAAGTGAGAAATCACTCCCCCAACACCCCAGAGGGGATGGCCATGCTGCAATCCCTTCTCGGTAATTCTCCTCCTGGGATCTTGGGCATGCATGCAAAGGCACAGCATAATTTTCAAGCCACTGGGTCCAGGACTGAGCTGTGGTTGGCCATGTGGGAGTCCAGTGACATAACCACTATGCCATCTGTTGGCCCCTACCCCTTTATTTTCAAGGAGACTTTCTTAAAATCTTCCAAACATTTCCACTTACACACATTGGTCACACCAATCTGCAAGGAAAACTGGGAAAGGAGGTCTTCAGCTGGGCCTATTTTGATGATTTGGTTACCAAGGAACAAATGGGTAATAGATTTGGGAAACCAGTTAGTAGCCTACAACACAGCACAGTATTACATGGGCCATATGTCGACTTCTAAAGGTCAGACTTAGAGTCACAGTATATACCTCTCATTGTGACACTTGGCAATTTATGTTTTACTTTTTCACCTTATTTCAGCAGCCACGATTAAAAAAAAAAGTGAAAAAACTCTTCTACTATCAAACCCAATTAAAAGATGGGAAAATGAGCTGAACAGACATCTCTCCGAGGAAGATATACTAACAGCGAAAAAGTATATAAAAAAATGCTCAACATCCCTTATCATAATGGAGATGCAAATCAAAACCATAATGAGATACCACCTAACCCCAGTCAGAATGGCTAATACTAAACAAAAAAGAAGAATAATAAATGCTGACCAGGCTGCGGTGAAAAGGGAACTCTTCCATACTGTTGGTGAGAATATGAATTAGTATAGCCAATGTGGAGAACAATCTGGAAATTCCTTTAAAACCTACAAACAGAACTACCATAAGATCCAGCAGTTCCACTCCTCGGTATCTAGGAATACACTGAGGGGGCTGGCAGGTGATATGGTGGTTAAGGTGCTGGACTCCCACATGGCCGACATGGTTCGAGTCCAACATCTGGCAGCACGCTTTCTTCACTTTCTCACTTTCTCTCTCTTCTCTCTCTATTGTCAAAAAAAAAAAAAAAGTAATAATAAATAAATTAAATAATTTTTTTAAAAAGGAGTACACATGATTGGAAAAATGCTTGCATACTCATGTTCATTGTAGCATTATTCATACTTGCTAAGAGATGGAATCAACCCAAATGTCCAAGAACAGATGAATAGATTGAAGAGCGTGGCACACATACACAATGAAATACTACTCAGTCATAGAAAAAAAAAAAAATGAGTCCCTGGCATTTGACAGAAAGTGGACAAACAGGGAAGATTTAATGCTGAGTGAAGCAAGTCTGATTATGAAAGAGAAGGACTGTATGTCTCTACTTATTGGGTCAACTGAGAAGTCATGACATATTTTTCTATGCAAAAATGTGTTAAGATTTTTCTGATGACCGAATATAGTAATAGATACCAAATGTCTGCATTCTATGGTAGAAACTGAAAGATTGGAAGGTACAAAAGCTTGGAGAGCAACTGTGGATACTAGAGACAGTGTGGGAGGAAGGTAGGCAGTGGGAGTGGGAGGGAAGGAATCAAGGAAAAGAAAAGAAGAAAAACATTTAACAGACACAACAGTGTAAAATTATCTGTTAAGGATCATGTGCATGGTAATATCTTTGACTGGATTAATATGCAGTGTACTCATGCTGGGAGGATTCCTTTTGTATGCTGAAAAAATATACAGTGATGAAATAGAACACGAAGAAAAAAATACGAGTGGAGTAAGGTTTGTTTGCATATTCTTCTGATATGCTGTTATGTGCTGATAGGAGTCTAGAGTTGTCTACAGTAAAGGATAATTTATATCCTGTCTTTAAGCAGAAAAGCAGGAGATTAGAGAGAGCTATTTCTCCATTTGATTTTTCCTATAAAAATATTGAGTTGTTGGAAAAGTGACACATTTTTGCATAGAAACATACATCATGACTTTTCTGACAGCCCAATAATATTTTTATCAAAGAAGAAAATTTTGTAACATGTTCTTGTTTTCTTCAAGGAGACTATATTTTCAGATCAGAAGGGAGAACCACTATAAGGTATGTATGCAAGGTGAGAAAGAAGGTTACCACATACACAGTAAGGAAGGAAGAACACAGGCTGGCACAGAGACAGGGCCTTTGGCTTAGTAATCCTAAAGCCATCTGTGTGTTCTCAACTAGCTCAAGGTTATAACATTCTGAATTTATTATCTATGGTTGTCCATTTACATCTCCCCAAGCATACCTAAGCATTCACTTAGTGGTTGGTGATGGGGGAACCATGGTCAGTGATTGGCCTCCTCACTCAGACTGAAACAACTAATCACTATGGAAGATGAGCTTCCTCGATCCAATAGGAAAGAACTCCTCCCTCTTTTTCAGGGCCTCATTATTAGCTGTGTGTAGGTGAGGGCCTAGCAGCCTCCATTATCAGATCTTTTTATCTTTTCATGTTAACAGTTAGCTTCCTGGGAGTAGAGGTGAAAGAGTGTGGGGAGAACAGAAAATGATAGAATTAACCCATTTCTCCCAGCATTTTGTACATGCAAATTCTCACTTGTTACAGGTATCTTTTAATAAATACATATAAAACACATGTTATACATGATATTAATTATAGAATTGATTATTTGCTTTATACAGATTTTTTAATGTTTCTGAACTATGATAATGATGAGCCCTCTAAGGTTTGATAATGAGTTTCTTGCCAGTCCTTTATAAGATCGCAAGAATCTTCAGTTTCTGACTATTCTCAGTTGCAGGCTAGAATGAGTGTTTGCAGTGTGTGTGTTGTTTTGTCATTGTTTTAAATCTTCAAACAAGCTTGCAACTTTTTGTTTCAATTTGCTAACTTCAGGTAATCAATTAGCAAATATTTCTTTTTTTTTGGAGAGGTTTTTGCTATAGGGTGCATGCGCTCGCCAGACAGACAGAGAGAGAGACAGAGTGACAGAAAGCGAGAAATCACCCCACAGGGGGGATGGCCACGCCGCAATCCCTTCTCCTCCATTCTCCTCTCGGGATCTTGGGCACGCACGCACGCGCGCCCTGCGTGAGTTTTAAGCCACCGGGTCCGGGACGTGAACTGCAGTTGACTACATGGGAGTCCAGCGACATAGCCATTACGCTAACTGCTGGTCCCAGCAAATATTTCTTGAACCCAATTCAAAACACTTTATAAGGTAAACTAGGCATATGTCAAGTTTCCTGTATCTGATTGCCTTAAAATTTCATGAGGCAGATTGGCTCCAAGGAATTCTATTATCCTTTGCTAGGGTAGACTAATCTCCTATAGTAGCAATAGTTCCCTTCTTTTTTCTCTGTTTATGCAGATATTTCAAAAGAGGATGACATTTTTCTCAAAGAGATAAGAGAAATACTCTGATTTATCTATTTTTTTTTTTTGGAGAGGTTTTCGCTATAGGGTGCGTGCGCTCGCCAGACAGACAGAGAGAGACAGAGAGACAGAAAGCGAGAAATCACCCCCCAGGGGGGATGGCCATGCCGCAATCCCTTCTCCTCCATTCTCCTCTCGGGATCTTGGGCACGCACGCACACACGCCCAGCGTGAGTTTTAAGCTACCGGGTCCGGGACGCGAACCGTGGTCGACTACATGGGAGTCCAGGGACATAGCCATTACGTTAACTGCTGGTCCCTTCATTTTTAAAGTTAAAAAAAAATTCTTCCAGACTAGCAGGTGGCGTGCTGGTTAAGGCAGCTAGACTCCCACATGACTGATTATAGTTCGAGTCCCAGACCTAGTAGCTTGCTTTCTCAATTTCCTTCTCTCTCTCTGTCTCTCTCCAGTCAACCTCAAAACAATAAAACAAAATAATGACAATGAATAAAATTAAATAATTCTTAAAAAATTCTTCCACATGTAAAACAGATAGGGATAGAAAGAGAGAGAGAGACAGACAGAGCACCCTCAATAGTGTCTTGATGCCAAGATCCATCCCCATCTTCCAGTCAGCTCCAGATCATGGGCCTTGCTTGGTGAATTCAGGGAGGTTTCCTAAACTTAAACTGGGAACTTTCCCATGTGGGCTTGCCTTATAGGATGTTACATTTTACCACCATGCAACTGTCCATTCATTCTGCTTTAGACAAAGACAATTGGTTTACTAGTATGAGGAAATGATTAAAACATTGTTATATGCAAAAGAGATTACTAGATATGCTTTCAATGAAATGTTATAATGCTGAGATTATTTGATCTAGGGATATTCACTATCGTCTTTGATCGATTTACAACTCTTTAGAAACCAAAGTGAACTTGTAGAAAACAAGTAGTAATGCCAATAATTCTTGTCTACAACTATGCAAATGAATTGTTTAGTGAGGGAACAACCCTCTTTTTTCTCTCAAAAGTCAGTTTTTCTTTTCATTCACTTAGAAATTAATATCAATATTCCTGACAAATAAATATGTCTGTTGTTTGGATTTTCTTTTGAACCTGTTGTAATAATTTACTAGTTTATTCATTTAACTAGGAACCAGTAAAATTTCTGACACGTTCTTTTTTTTTTTCAGAGGTTTTTGCTATAGGGCACATGTGTATCCCATCCCGGGGGATGGTCACATCGCAATCCCTTCTTCTCCATTCTCCTCTCGGGATCTTGGGGATGCACACACACGCGACTGGCGTGAGTTTAAGCCACGGGGTCTGGGACTTGTACTGCGGTCGACTGCATGGGAGTCCAGTGACACAGTCATTACGCCAACTGCTGGTCCCTGACACATGTTCTTTTAAAGAATGTTTATTGTGAGGGGTCAACATGTGGCATGGTAGTTAAGGTGCTGGACTACCATATAGCCAATTGCAGTTCAAGTCCCAGACCTAGTAGCTTGCTTTTTCCCTTTCTCTCTCTCTCTCTGACTCTCTGTGGTGAGTGTAAGTGCTTTATAGCAAATTAATAATAATAATAAATGAATGAATAAAATTAAATAAATTTATTTATTTATTTATTTATTTATTTAGCTAGAGGGTATGTGTGCTTCCGAGAGAGAGAGAGAGAGAACGTATACTTCAATAGGGCATCAGTTATGTTGCCATCCTTTTTCTTCCTTTCCTCTATTCTGTCAAGATTCTGGGGTTGCATGCAAATGTGCCCAGCATGTTTTTAATTCTGCTAGGCTGGGATTCAAGCTATGGTTGCCACGTGGGTTCTGGCTTCCTAGACATAGGACTAAACCACTGTGCTACAGGGCCAGCCCTACATGTTCTTTCTGTATTTGTATGAGGATCATGATTTTATTTGATATATATATATCCTTTAACAGTAGTAACAAGAAACTATTATTCAAACTAACCCAAGCAAATAGAGAAAGGTAATAGGTAATATGTAGGCCCATTTCAAAAAGAAAAAGAAAAAAAGCAGCATGCATCAGGGCCTCACTAGATCTATAACACGAAAATCTTTAGGAGCCCAAAGTGGTTACCTTTATGTCTTTCCCAAGCCTGTGATCGTTTGTCTCTGCTTCTTACTTTACTTTGCATCTGCTTCATCTTAGTTGTTTGGGCTACTATAACATAATACTCTAGACTGGGTAATTTATAAGCAACAGAAATTTACAGTTGGACCTGTATCTTAGTGGCTAAGTGAGCCAAATCCCACATGTCTGACCATAGTTCAAATTCTGACCCCAGCAACTTGAAAAACATGCTAGGTACATATGCATGTGTGCCCAAAATCCTGACAGGATGAAGTAATGAAGGAGAAGGGACTATGGTATGATCACACCTCCATGGATTGTGCTTTTTCCCTCTCCCTCTGTCTCTCCATCCTTCTCTGGTAAGTGCATGTAACCTCTGGCATATAAAAAAATAATAAAAACAAGGGGGGCCAGCAGGTGACATGGAGATTAAGGTAGTTAGATTCCACATGTGGCTTGAAAAACATGCCATGTGTGTGTGCATGAATACCCAAAAACCTGAGAGAAGAATAGAGGAGAAAAATTGTGGCATAACCGTCCCCCTGGGGGGGGGGGATTTATTTCTCACCCCTGCCCTGTCCCATCCCTAGCAAGCACATGTGCCCCACAGCAAACTTTAAAAAAATGTCACCGTTCTGGAGACTGGGAAGAACAAGATAAAGGTGCCAGCAGATTCAGCGTCTAGTGAGGGTTCTCTGTTTCATAGGGTGCCTTCTATGTGTTCACATGGGGCAGAAAGGTGAGCAAAAACTTTTTTTTTTTTTTAATTTTTTTCATTTAACTTTATTCATTTATTTATTCATTTGTTTATTTCAATTTGGCCAGAGAGGGACAGAGAGAGAGAGAGAGAAAGTGAGAAAGCAAACTGCTAGGTCTGGGACTTGAACCATGGTCAGCCATGTGGGAATCCAGCACCCTCAACCACCACGCCACCTGCCGGCCCCAGCAAAAACTTTTGATCCTTTTCTATAAGGACACTAATGTGCAAGGCACATATGTGCCCATGATCCAGATTGGGTTGAAGACAGTAAATAGATCTTGATGTTGAGACCCTATTGGGAATGTTGTCTCTTTCTCCTTCATGGAGGAAATAAATAAATAAACAAAAACAGAAATAAAAGAAATGTAAACTACCTTGAAGCCACCCATATATCTGACCGACTTGGCTACAAACTCGGACAATATTCTTATATTCTTATCACATCTGATAATCCACTATAATAACTCAAGAAAATGTTTTACTTATGGTTAGTTTTAAAAGGGTACAACTCGGAGATGGCTACTGAACTTGAGCTATGAAATATTGCTTTCAGGGGATAAAAATGATTTTCTGCTGAGCCTTCACCCTCCAGATTCATTTCTAGAGTGGTTAAGTATTTTCTCGGTTCTCAAGTCCCTCCTTTATCTTGCTAACAGAAGCGAGATTGCAGATCACCTCCTCCTGCACACTTCTGAATGCTCACATTGAACTTCAAGAATTAGGAAGAAACGCACAAGCCATCAGATGACGAGAAATCACCCCAGGGGCATCAGAAATATGAGAATGCAAGAAAATATCTCTCCTCCAGGGGAAAAGAATAACTCCTCTTCATCCACAGACAGTTTAATGGAACTCCCGGAAATGTCAGATAAAGAATTTAGAATATTCATACTGACAAAGCTAACAGAGATGCAAGAGAAGAGAGACAACAAACTCCAGAAGATGCAAGAGAAAAGAGTCAATGATTTCCAGGAGGTGAGGAAGTTCTTGCACGACCTGAAAGTGGAAATAAGTACCATAAAAAAGAATCAAATAGCTGTTAGAGACAAAGGCTGTAATACAAGAAATCAAAGTCTCCCTTGAAAATATTAAAAGCAGACTAGATCATATAGAAGATCAAATCTCAGATGAGAAGACAGAATCACTGGCTAGAAAAATCCACCATGAAGACTGAGAAAATAGACAAAAAAAAAAAAAAAAAAACGAGAATAATATACAAGGACACTAGATACCATTAAACATTCAAACATCTAGATAATGAGTATCCCAGAAGGTGAAGAGACTAATAAGGGCATTGATAATCTATTCCATGAAATCCTGGAAGAAGACTTTCCAAACCTGGAGAGGCATTCAAATATCCAGACCCAAGAAATACAAAGGAGCCCAAATAGAATCAAACCAAGAAGATCTTCTCCAAGACAGATTATAGCTAGCTTGACCAAAACCACAAAGACGAGATAAAGACTGGCAAGAGGGAAACTTCCAGTTACCTACAAAGTATATCCCATCAGGCTAACAGCAGACCTCTCATCAGAAACAATGTGAGTAAGAAAACAATGGGAAAATATATTCAAAGTGTTAAGGGAAAAACAATTTCAATCAAGAATACTGTACCCAGCAAGATTATCCTTCATATGGGAAGAAAAGACAAGGATATTCTCAGATAAACAAAACCTGAAAGAATTTACCAATACCAGACCAGCTCTCCAAGAAGTTCTGAAGGGAGTGCTATATCAGGAAAACTAAATACAGACACACAGAAATAAGAGTTCAAAAACTAAGAAAATGGCCAATTTAATGGAAGGGACAAGTCTGGAGTTGAATGTTATATGCCAGAATTTAAACGGAAAGATTGGACCACAACAGAAGATAGATGAAATACATGAGACTGAACTGGTGAAATAAAATCTTATGACTTTTGACTAAAACATGACTGATTTTCTTCTAGGCTTTATTTTCCAGATTTAAGGATTTTTGTCTTGTCTTGAGCTGCCGATAGGTTCATGACTCTACTAATTGAACAGAATTCTAACCTGTTTCCTGGCTTTAAGTTTTAATCAACGCTCTCTTAGTATTTTTAAAAATTCTGATTTATTAAAGTTAAAACTGCTTTTGTTGAAATTTTAAAAATGTATAAAAATACCTATTTAATGATCGCAGTAAGCTATATAGCATCAGCTAGGTGCTACTTTATAGTATATTCATTCTACTCAGAGTTTCACCCTTAGAGTCAGACATGTGTTCACAGAAATGTATATACCAGCTGAACTTGCTATTGAAAGTAGTTAGATTAATTAAGATATTTTGTGAATCAATAAAATGTGGGTGGGGGGGGAAGGAATGAAAAGCAACTGTAGACACCAGAAACAGTGTAGGCGGAGGATGGTAAATGGCAGAGGGTGAGAAATAGGGGGAAACATATATATATATATATACACACACACACATATATAAACACATACACATATAAAACAAGAAATGGAAAATCATTTGTCAATGATAACACATATGATTAAGCCACTATGCAGTGTATTCTAGATGGGAAATCACATTTCGTGTGCTGTGATGATACTCAGTGAATGAAAGTAAAATCAGTTAATTAATTTTAAAAAAAAGAAAAAAGGATACAACTCAGAAATGGTCAGTTGAAGATATGTGTGTACATCAGGATCTGGGCAGGAACCAGCAGTTAGCATAATGGCTATGTCGCTGGACTCCCGCGTAGTCGACCACGGTTCGCGTCCCGGACCCGGTGGCTTAAAACTCATGCTGGGCACATGTGCGTGCGTGCCCAAGATCCCGAGAGGAGAATGGAGGAGAAAGGATTGCAGTGTGCCCATCCCCCCTGGGGGGTGATTTCTCGCTTTCTGTCTCTATGTCTCTCTCTGTCTGTCTGGCGAGCGCACGTGCCCTATAGTGAAAACCTCTCCAAAAAAAAAAGAAAAAAGAAAAAAAAAGGATCTGGGCAGAAGAAAATGCACAGTTTGTGCAATAGTTTTGTTTGGCTGAAATGAGAGTTTGTGTGGAAGATAAAGTGCTAAAGGCACTTGGAGCTCAAATGTACTGTGCCCTCTTCTCATGGAGTTTAGATGAATCATCTTCCTGTCAAATAAATGGGTTCACTAACTCAGGGGCTCCACTGAGTTTTGGTGGAGTGTCTGTCACATTGTGTGATTGAAAATCTCCAGCTTCCCCACTTCTCTAGAAGTCAGGCTGACTCAAAGTCCCAATCAAGTGCTCCTCTAATCACAGGGTTGTTTTTTCTGATAACTAATTCACATCTAGGATGCTATTCAGAGGCTCACAATGAGTCACTCTATTAGCATAACAAAAAACACTTGTCTCTCCCAAGAAGTTATGAAGGTTTTGAAGCTCTGTACCAGGAATCAGAAACAAAGATAAGATATATATTTTTTATTACATGAATACCATAATATATTGTTATGTTGTATTAAATGCTATTATGCTGTGTTAAATGCTATTTGAGTTCAACTCATGGTAGTTACTGGTTGAGATAAAGTGAACTAGCTTGAGGAAATAGAAATTCAAAGATAAAATGAACTGGCTTGAGGAAAAAGATCAGATGAAATGTTTTTGTTTGTTTAACATAAAAAATTGGTAAAATAAAATAAGTACAATAGTTTTGTTTGGCTGAAATGAGAGTTTGTGTGGAAGATAAAGTGCTAAAGGCACTTGGAGCTCAAAAGTGAAAGATTGTGACTACCAGACTTTTGGAAATTTATCCTGTTGATAGAAGGACTCAACAAAAAAGGGAGTAAGTGACATAAGTGGTATTTTAGGAAAACCAGACTGACCGCAATATGTAGGTTGAACTAGAATAGGAAAATCAGATAAGCTATTAAGGAATGTCAAAGTATAGGTTTTTAAAGAATTATTTCATTTAACTTTATTTATTTTATTTATTTATTTAGGAGAGGTTTTTGCTTTAGGGCACATATGCTCACCAGAAAGACAAAGAGAGATAGAGAGACAGAAAGTGAGAAATCACCCCCCAGGGGTGATGGCCATGCCACAGTCCCTTCCCTTCTATTCTCCTCTTGGGATCTTGGGCATGCATGCACACGCACCTGGCATGAGATTAAGCCACCAGAAAGAGAAGAAAAGTGAGAAAGCAAGCTGCCAGGTCCAGGACTTGAACCACAGTGGGCCATGTGGGAGTCCAGTGCCCTTAACCACCACACCACCTGCTGACCCCTCAAAGTATAATTTTTAAAGTCTATACATTTTTAAAAAGGATAATTTATTCCCATTTATTATTATTATTTTTAAAATAATTATTTTATTATTATTTTATTAAATTTTATTTATTTTTTATTTATTCAAATTTGATCAGAGAGAGAGAGAGAGAGAGAGAGAGAGGTGTGGAGCGAGAGAGCAATCCGCCAGGTCTGGGACTTGAACCACGGTCTGCCATGGGGGAGTCCAGCGCCCCCAACCACCATGCCACCTGCCAGCCCCATTCATTTATTATTATTTTTAAATTTGATCAGAAAGAGACAGAGAGAGAGAGAAAGGGACAAAACAAGCTGTCAAGTCTGGGACTTGGAACAGCTGTTGGCCATGTGGGAATTCAGCGCTTTTAACCACCATGTCACCTGCTGACCCCAAAAGTGTATAATTTTGAAAAGCGTGGCTTTGCTACAAATATAGAATGAACACGTGCCAATGATAATTTATTTAACTCGTTCATGAGTTAGATGATAAGTTAGAATAAAGAATTACAGGAATACTAAATATATAGTAGTCCATCCAGAAAGGCATTCAAAAATACATTAGCTAGATTTGCGATATAACTTCAGATGGGGCCAGCAGGTGGTGGTTAAGGTGCTGGTTCCCACATGGCTGGCTCTGTGGTTCGAGTCCTGAACCTGGCAGCTTGAAAATCACACTGGGTGCATGTGTGTGTGTGCATGCATGTCCAAAATCCGATAAGACGAATGGAGGAGGAAAGATTGTGGTGCGGTCATCTCCTCCAAGGAGTGACTTCTCACTTACTCTCTCTTTTTCTGTCTTTCTCTCTCATGAGCACATGTGTCCTGTAGCAAATTAAAAAACAAAACAAAAACTTCAGAGGCATTATTTTTCCTGTGGGAAAGAAATAATTTGTATGTCTTCCTGAAAAATATTGGAACTTAATATACAATTTCACAAAATCTGGGTCTTAATCAATAGTAAATATTATCTAGTATAAAGAAATTTTAGGGGGCCAGCAGGTGGTGTGGTGGTTATGGCGCTGGATTCCCACATGGTCGATGATGATTTTAGTTCCAGACCTGGTAGCTTGTTCTCTCTCTCTCTCTCTCTCTCTTTCTCTCTCTGTCTTTCTCTGGTGAGCACATGTGCCCTATAGCAAATTAAAAATAAACAAATAAATAGTATAATAAATAAAATTAAATAAATACATTTTTAAAAAGTTTTAGCATATTTCTTAGAAAATAAAATGATCCTTGGATATGCTTGTTAGATAGTAAAAAAAAATGCAGCTATTTTTTTGGTCTTGTTTAAAGTTTGCAGTTTTTCTTAACAGTCCCCTTATAATCATAAAAATATTTCTAGAGATCAGGTTTTTCTTTTTAAGATTTTGCTATAGGGCACATACACTCACTGCAGAGAGACAGAGAGAAAGAAAGAGAAAGGGAGGGACTAGCATTTGGCATAATGGCTATGTCGCTGGACTCCCATGTAGCCAGCCACAATTCAAGTCCCGGACCTGGTGGCTTGAACTGACGGCGGGCGCGTGTGCTTGCCGTGCTCAGGATCCAGAGAGGAGAATGAAGGAGAAGGGATTGCGATGTGGCCATTCCTCCTGGGGAGAGATTTCTCTCTTTCTGTCTCTCTGTCTCCCTCTGGCCTCTGGCTTTCTGGCAAGCACACATGCCCTATAGCAAAAAACTCTAAAAAAAAAAAAAAAAAAAAGAAAGAAAGAGAAAGGGAAAATGAGAAATCATTTCCTAGGGGATGGCCAGGCCACAATCCCTTCTCCTTCATTCTCCTCTTGAGATTTTTGGACATACATGCACATGTGCCAGGTGTGATTTTCAAGCTGCCGGGTCCAGGGCATGAACTGTAGTCAGCAATTTGGGAGTCCAGGGCCTTAACCACCATGCCAACTGCTGGCCCCTAGAGATCAATTTTGAGTATATATTTTTCTGGGCTCATGGTATTTTTTTAATAGTTTTTTTTAAAGAATTATTTATTAACTTTATTATTATTATTGTTATTATCATTATTTTCCAGTTTTATTAGACAGAGAGAGAGGGAGCAAAAATGAGAAAGCAGGCCACAGGCCCAGGATTTGAACCACAGTCAGCCATGTGGGAATCCAGTGCCCCAGATGCCAAGAGGAAATTGGAAGAGAAGGGACTGTAGCATGGACATTCTATGGGGAAGAGGGGTGACTTCTTGCTTTCTGTATCTCTGTCTCTCTAGTGAGTGCATGTTCCCCTAATAAAAATCTCTCTCTAAAAGGAAATAAAAAATTGTGCAGCAAAAGAAACAACCAACAGTGTAAAGTAACCAATGGAAAGGGGAAAAAAATTGCAAATCACATAACTGAAAAGGGATTAATATTCAGAAATATAAAGAACTCCTATAACTCAACAACAGCAGCAACAAACAAAAATAGGCAATAAACAAAAACATTTCTCCAAAAATGACATTAAAAAGGCCAATTAGCAAATGAAAAAGTGCTCAACATCACAAAATTAGAAAAACACAAATGAGGGATCAGCAGTTAGTGTAATGGCTATGTCACTGGACTCCCATGTAGTAGACCACGGTTCACATCCCAGACCCGGTGGCTTAAAACTCATGTGGGGCGCTTGTGAGTGCGTGCCCAAGATCCCGAGAAGAGAATGGAGGAGAAGAGATTGTGGCGTGGCCATCCCCCCGGGGAGTGATTTCTCACTTTCTGTCTCTCTGTCTCTGTCTGTCTGGTGAGCGCACGCGCCCTATAGCAAAAACCTCTTCAAAAAAAAGAAAAACGCAAATGAGAACCACAAGGAGACATCACCATACTACTCTGAGGAATGTAGCTATCAAAACAAATGGGAAAAAAAAAAAAAAACAGAAATAAAAAAACATTGACAAAGGTGTGAATAAAAATTGGAATATTTGTGTACTGTTTATGGGAATGTAAAATGGTGCCATTGCTATAGAAGACATTATGGTGGTTCCTTACAAAATTAAAAACAGAATTACCATGTGACCTAGCAATCTCCTGTCTGAGTATATATCTAAAAGAATGGAAATCAGGGCCTCAAATCTGTGTTCATAGCAACATTATTTACAATAGCCAAAAGGTTGAAGCAACAAAAATGTCCATTGGTAGATGAATCAATAAACAAAACATGGTATATACATAATGATAAAATATCATTCAGTCTCAAAAAGGAAAGAAATTTGACTGCTATGGTCTGAATGTTTGCTTCTCCAAAAATGCATATGTTGAAATCTTAATCCCCAAGTGATAGTATTAGGAGGTGGATCCTTTCAGTAGGTGATAATTTGGAGGAGGGCTTTACCCTCTTGGATGGAGTTAGTGCATTATAAAAGAGATACAAGTGAACTTGTTTATCCATCCCACCATGTGAAGATACAGCAAGAAGTTGTCTTTATTAGAAAGTGCTTTTAACGTGACACTGAATCTGCCAGGATCCTGATCTTGAACTTCCTATCCTCCAGAACTGTGAGAAACACATTTCTGTTATTTATAAGTTACTTTATGACATTTTCTTATGGTAGCCCAAATGGACTGACATTAACACCTGCTACAACATGATGAATCTTGACATTAAGCTATGTGAAATAAGCCAGTGGGAAAAAGATAAATACTGTGTGATTTCACTTATATGAGGTATCTAGAGTCATCAAACTCATAGATATAGAAAGGAAAAAGGTGGTTGCCAGGGACTTAAGAAAGAGGGGGAGTGGGAAGTCGTTTAATGAATATATAGTTTTGATTTTTCAGGATGATTGGTGAAGATTGGTGACATAAAAATGTTTATATAATTAATACTATTAAACTATCTACTTAAAAATAGTTAAGATGATGTTTTCTAATGTATATTTTCTCACAGTCAAAAAATTTTTAATTTAAAATAACATTTTACTATCTCTAAATCTTATTTTTTAAAAAGAATTATTTTATTTTCTCTCTTGTTTGTTATTATTTTTTAATTTGACCAGAGAGAGAAAGAGAAAGAGAGAGGGAAGGTAAGAAAGCAAACTGACTAGTCCAGGACTCAAACCAAGGTCAGCCATGTTGGAATCTAGCACCTCAGCCACCACACTATGTGCCAGCCCCCATCTCTGTATCTTCTAAGAGTAAACTTTGTCTTTTTCTTTCTTTCTTTTGTAAGTGCATGCACTTGCTGGAGAGAGACAAAGAGAGATAGCAAGAGAATGAGAGAAAGGGAAGGTGAGAAATCCTCCTCTGCCCCTGGGGGGATGACTATGCTGCAATCCCTTCTCCTCCGTTCTCCTATTGGGATCCTGGACACGCATGCACACATGCTTGGCCTGTTTTTCAAATCACTGGGTCTGGGATTCAAACCGCACAGTTGATCGTGTGGGTTCCAGCTGCCTCAACCACCACACCACCGGCTGGCCCAACTTTGTCTTTCCAAAATTGTTTAGATATTTGCCATAGGGAACATGTGCTCACTGGAGATAGAGAGAATCGGTGAAAAATCATCCCCAGGGAGGTTGACCATGTCACAGTCTTTTCTCTTTCAGTCTCCTCTTAGGATTTTGGACATGCATGCATATATGCTCCTGAGGTGATTTTCAAGCCTCTGGGTCCAGGACTTGAACTATGGTTGGTCATGTGGAATCCAGTGCTTAACCACCACACCACCTACTGGCCCCAAACTATCTTTTTAACATAAAAAAGAAAATCTACTTTTTATTAATATCATAGTAGAAAAAGATTAATAAGCTCCTTTTTTTTTTTTTTTTTTTTTTGAGAGGTTTTTTGCTATAGGGTACATGCGCTCGCCAGAAAGACAGAGAGACAGAAAGTGAGAAATCACACCCCCCCAGGGGGGGGATAGCCACTCCGCAATCCCTTCTCCTCCATTCTCCTCTCAGGATCTTGGGCAAACACACACACGCCAGGCGTGAGTTCAAGCCACCGGGTCTGGGATTCAAACCACGGTTGACTATATGGGAGTCCAGTGACATAGCCATTACACCAACTGCTGGTCCCAATAAGCTCTTTTAAAAAACTTTATGATTAAATTCATCTAAACAGCAAACTTTTCAGAACTTTTTAATATTATTTTATGTTACTTTAAAGCTTATTTTTTTTTCTATTAAAGACAGAGACGAAGGGATAGGCACCCTAGCAGGTTATTCACAAAACAGTCTTTCCCCAGCCTTAGTTATCCTGGATCACAAGTACATATGTAACCAGCATGTATGAAGAGTCTCCAGGCTACAAACTGGAGGCCTTCCCATGTGGGTCCAATTGTATTACAAGTGAGGCAGCATCTGGCCGAGCAGAACTTTTAAAAAACACGTTCTTTGGCCCACACACTGTGGCACAGGGGTAAACAAGTGCTCTGCAATTCTGGAAGCCGTATGACTGATCATACATTTAGATCCCAGGAATGGCCCAGATGCACAGTGTCACCCAAGAGCCTGAGGCGGTGGAGGGCTAAAGAGACATCACAGTGTGGTAAGTACTTGGAATGTTTTCTCTCTCTCTTCCTCTCTTTCTCTTGTGTGTGAACATACACATTCTCTATCAAAACGAAAAAAGGAATTGCTGTTTTCAGACTCTTTCCTTCTTTTCAGACTGCAGGCATTAAAAACCGTAGTAAATAAAGTTCGTAGTGTGCATATTACTTGCAATTTTCTATTAATATAATTATTTAAGTTCATCCTTAGATCTCCTTTCACATTCTGGATTAACCAGGGATATTACTTTAGGATAAAACTATTTTTTTTTTTTTTTTTTAATATTCTTTTCTTAATTTTTTAATTTATTCATTCATTTATTTTAATTTGACCAGAGCAAGAGAGAGAGAGAGAGAGAGAGAGAGAGAGAGAAAGTGGGAAAGCAAGCCACCAGATCCAGGACTTGAACCGTGGTCGGCCACATGGGAGTGTCCAGCACCTTAACCGCCACGCCATCTGCTGGTCCCGAGGATAAAACTATTTTTTTTGGAGAGGTTTTTGTTATAGGGTGCATGCACTCTCCAGAAAGACAGAGAGAGACAAAGAGATAGAAAGCAATAAATCACCCCCAGGGGGGGATGGCCATGCTGCAATCCCTTCTCCTCCATTCTCCTCTTGGGATCTTGGGCACGCACACACACGCGCCCGGCATGAGTTTAAGCCACGGGTCCAGGACTAGAACCACGGTCGACTACATGGGAGTCCAGTGACATAGCCATTACGCCAACTGCTGGTCTTAGGACAAAGCTATTTTTAATTTCTCTTGATAAAGAAAAACACATCCCACTACCATGCATACCTAGTTATACTTCTCTGCTGCTATTGCTCCTAGAATAGTATGGCAGTTATTAAGTTACTGTCTTCCCAGTTCTAAACCCATCCTTCTGTATTTTGCTGTGTGATGTTGGAACTGGTATTCATGCTTTGTCAGATGCCAATTAAGTTCTGTCGATAAAGTGATGTTAGAGAACAAGGAATAAGAGAGAACCTGCTCCTTTCTCTTGCTTCCTGTCTACTTGTGGTTCCTGTGAGCAACACCCAGCATACTTCTTCACTCTCACAGTAGCAGTTCCTTCCTGTAGCAGCAGCTCAATCTACTTCGCAGTTTTTCTGACAGTGGCAGGATGAATTTCAATGTGCCTTCCATATCCTCAGAGACATGAGCACCAATTCACTGGTATCTGCTTGGCAGTTCTTCCTCAACAGTCTGGATTTTAGCTCCACAGAACCTCTCCTCTACATTTCTTTTTTTTTTTTTTTTTTTTTTTTTTGAGAGGTTTTTCTCTATAGGGCGCGTGCGCTCGCCAGACAGACAGAGAGAGACATAGAGACAGAAAGCGAGAAATCACCCCCCAGGGGGGATGGTCACGCCGCAATCCCTTCTCCTCCATTCTCCTCTCGGGATCTTGGGCACGCACGCACACGCGCCCGGCGTGAGTTGTAAGCCACCGGGTCCGAGACGCGAACCGCGGTCGACTACGTGGGAGTCCAGCGACATAGCCATTACGCTAACTGCTGGTTCCCTCCTCTACATTTCTAAGTTTTAATAATTCCAAACTCTTCCCTTTGCTTGCTGAGTGCTAGGGGCGTTAGCAGTTGTTATTGTACAGAGTTTTCTTTTTACCCTTCCAGTGGCTAGTTAAGAAATTTATACTCAGTTTTTCATATTAAATCTACTTGGTTAAGTAACTGGTAGGTTTCTTTTTTTTCTTTTTTTTTTTTTTTTTTTTTTATCCCAATTGCCAGAGGGTGCATTCACTTGCCAGAGACAGAGAAAGAAAGAGTGAGAGGGAGAAACCAGTGAGCAACTGAGAGAGGGACGGAAATGGAGAGGGAGAGGGAGAAAGCACCTCCACCCCTGAGGGGATGTTGGTTACACTGCAATCTGTTTTCCTCCATCTCTCTATCCCTTCGGTCTGTTTTTCAAGCTGCTGGGGCCAGGATACCTCAAACTGCTGTTGGCTATGTGGGATCTGACTACCTTAACTACTAGGTTACAGGGCCAGCCCTGGGCAAGCATATTTTCTATGTTTTGGTGATTGTCATGAGCTTTTCTACGTTTAGTAAGCTTCTAGCACTTTATTCTTTGTGCTTTCAATGTCATACCTCCAAAATTTCATTTTAATACAAATAATTTTGATGGCATCACTTCCTCTGAGATCTGAAACACCTTCATCCCTTCATCCTTTTTGTTACAACTGCTTTCTTTTTTTTTAGAATTTTTAATTTAACTTTATTTATTCATTTATTTTATTTTTATTTGACTATAGAGGTTCAGAGAGAGAGAGAGAGAGAGAGAGAGAGAGAGAGAGAAAAAGCAAGCTGCCAGGGCTGGGACTCAAACTGCGGTCAGTCATGAGGGAGTCCAGCGCCCCTAACCACCATACCATCTGCCAGCTCCACAACTGTTTTCTTGATTTATTTTCATGTATTCAGATTTACTAAGTTCCTTAGGCAGCACATCAAAGGTTTTTTTTAAATGATAACAATGTCAACATTCCTGCAGTCAACTATTTTTTCTATAACTCTGTTTGATTTGCATTTCACTTCCATTATTATAAAATTCAGTTTCCTTGCTCACTACTATTTTTGTTTGCCAATTCCCCTTTTAAAAAAATTGTATCTAGGGAACCAGCAGTTAGCGTAATGGCTATGTCACTGGACTCCCACGTAGTCGACCGTGGTTTGCGTCCCGGACCCGGTGGCTTAAAACTCACGCCGGGTGCATGTGCGTGCGTGCCCAAGATCCCGAGAGGAGAACGAAGGAGAAGGGATTGCGGCGTGACCATCCCCCCTGGGGGGTGATTTCTTGCTTTCTGTCTCTATGTCTCTGTCTGGCGAGCACACACGCCCTATAGCGAAAAAAAAAAAAAAAAACCTCTCCAAAAAAAAATTGTATCTAGGGACCAGCAGGTAGCGTGGTGGTTAAGACACTGGACTCCCACATGGCTGACTATCATTCAAGTCTTGGACCTAACTACTTGAAAATCATGCCAGGTGCATATGGGTGCATGCTTGCAATCCCAAGAAGAGAAAGGAGGAGAAGGTATTGCAGCATGGCCATCCCCCTGGAGGGTGATTTTTCGCTTTCCCTCTCACTGTCTCTCTCTGGCAAGTACGTGTGCCCTATGGTAAAAACCTAAAAACAAAAAAAAAATTGTATCTATTTACATAAAATGCTACATAGGTTTATCAATGGCAGACAAGGAGGCAACTCAACTATATGCTTTTCTGTCTGTGTTTGAATTGAACAAATGACAGACCAAACACTGACAAACTTTGAAAGCAGTGACCTGATGTGTTGCTGATAATAATGTGCACTTAGTTTTTGTTGAGTTATTTTTTATTGAACTTTATTTATTTATTTATTTATTTATTTATTTATTTATTTATTTATAAATTGACCAGAGAGGGACAGAGTGAGAGAGAGAGAGAGAAAACAAGAAAGCAAGCTGCCAAGGCTGGGACTCGAATTGTGGTCAGCCATGTGGGAGTTCAGCACCCTTAATCACCATGCCACCAACAGCCCCATGTGCATCTAGTATTTACATAGCAATTTTGCTAGCAGAAAATTTTTTACTTTATTCAGTTACTCACAGTTAACATACCATGATAACAGAAGTTTGAGCCATATTGTTGGAAGACATATTATTTAACTAAATCTTGGTGCTATAGGTTGGGTTATAAAACTGAAAAAAAATTTAAGTTCTAACCTTCAGTATCTCAGAATATGCTCTTATTTTGGAAATATAGTCAATTGTAGGTGTAATTAGTCAAGATGTGGCCATGCTGGAGTAGGATAGGCCCTCAAACCAATATAACTAATATCCCAGAATTATTATTATTTTTTTGTTTTGCTTTGTTTTGGAGAGGTTTTTGCTATAGGGCATGTGCACGTGCCAGAAAGACAGAGAGACAGAAAGTGAGAAATCACCACCCGGGGGGATGGCCATGCCATAATCCCTTCTCCTCCATTCTCCTCTCAGGACCTTGGGTACGCATGCACACCTGCCTGGCATGAGTTTAAGCCACCAGGTCCAGGACTCAGACCGCGGACGACTACATGGGAGTTCAGCAACATAGCCATTACGCCAGCTGCTGGTCCCTAAGATCCCAGAATTCTTATCACATGGTCTTTAGAACACATTTTAAGAATGGAGATTGAAAGTTATTTTTCTTGGGGTCACCATGTGGCGTGGTGGTTAAAGGTGCTGGATTCCCACATGGCCAACCACAGTTCAAGTCCTGGACCTGGTTGCTTGCTTTCTTACTTTCTCTCTCTCTCTCTCTCTCTTTACCCCTCTCTGGTCAAATGAAAATAAATAAAAGAATAAACAAAGTTAAAAGAAATCATTAAAAAAATGTTATTTTTCTTTACCAAGTGGTGTAGAGATGGAAACCGAAGTAGAAATATTGTCGACTATAGTATTGGGAGGATTTGCTGTTGGCCGTCCCAAGTGACAACTATTAAGCATCTCCTGTTTCTGGTGTACTGATCCAGGCATGGTTGTTGCAGAGGTGAAAAGAAAAGCAGTAGATAATTTGCCACCATAATCTGAACACTGCCAAAATATGCTTCACTCTAGACATCAAAGTTTTAGCTTCATAACAATGGGATTTAAAAGAACAATTTGATAACCAGCTCACTAAGATTTTATATAATATTTATTTTAGAAAACACTGAAAACATAGAATAAAGAATGGCTTAAGCCACCATTATAGAATGGTAGTTTTAGGCAGTTTTCTGACTTACATGAGTTTATAAAGATAAGATATTTGAATGAATGGGAGATGGGGAACTCCACAGAAAGAATGATATACTGGGAGAAGGCAAACAGCAAATAGTAAAACTTTTTGTGGACTATTTGATGCTGACTGGAATCCAACATATCAAATTCTTAGGACCCAGGACACTACTAATTCTACTAGTTAGAATAGAGGCATAGGGGCCAGTGAGCGGTATAGTGGTTAAGATGCTAGACTCCCACATGGCTGACTGCAGTTCAAATCCCAGACCTTGTGTCTTGAAACTCATGCTTGGCATGTGTGTGTGCATGGCCAAAATCCTGAGAAGAGAATGGAGGAAAAAGGGATTGTGGTATGGCCATATCCCGGGAGGTGATTTCTCACTTTCTCTCTTTCTGTCTCTAGTGAGTGCACATGCCCTATACCAAATATCTCTCTTAAAAAAAAAAAAAAAAAAGAGGCTTAGAGATAATATATAATAGTTGGAACCTTAATGCAAATTGGTTGCACAGTTGGCCCAAATTCTGAACTTAGCATAAGGTTTCACATGGTCCTTGCTAACTAATAAATTGACTGGTATAATCTACTTGCTTTGTCTTTTGTGTTGGGAACTCACTTGGCAAGAACCTGCAAAAATTCCCTATCTCAATCTCAGTGTTTGCATTTGGGTAGCTGATTGCTGGAGAAAATAAAATCATTTAGTTAAGCAAACTGTACTGTTCCATATAAATGGTTATCTCTCTCATGTGTACCTCCAGCAGACTTCAACAATCCTACCATATTTTTCTAGGTAGCTTCCTCCCCTTTGTTACCACACTTTTATAATTCTTAGACATCATAATTAAAACTTTTTCCAATAATAAAATATTTGGAGGGAGGAGATAATGTAATCATACTACACATAAACTGTTAATTATACCATTGTATGAAGAATCTGATTTTAGCTATACTAATTTTTTAGAAAATGATCTCAGATTTAAACAAACCTCCAATCTCCTCAAACCTCACACTCCACCCACCTCTCTCTCTCTCCATGCCAAATTTAGTGTCTCTTTCACAGACAAAATAGAAAGATATAAGAGCACTATATTTCCTACCACTAAATCTATAAACCTACTAATATGTCTTCCTTTCTCTATGTGACTAAGGAAAAGGCAGGGCCATAATTTATTTATTTATTTATTTTAATTTGACCAGAGAGGGACAGAATGAGAGACAGTGAGAGAGAGAGAAAGTGAGAAAGCAAGCTGCCAGGTCCAGGACTTGAACCTTGGTTAGCCATGTGGGAGTCCAGTGCCCTTAACCACCATACCACCTGCCGGCCCCTTAAACTTATATGACTCTACAAGTGAGTGTGCACTTGAGGAATTTGGCTTATCTCATCCTAGCCCTGGCTCTTGGAGGAAGTGTCTTTACTCTTAGCCAATGCCAGGTGCTACTTTAGCTTTCAATTTTTCCCATCAACCAAATTCTTGAGAACTGTGATCCCATTTTACTTAGTTTCTCGGATATTCAGGTTTTTTTCCTCTATACTAGATCTTTCTTTTTAGCATCCTCTTCTTTTTTTCTTTTTTTTTTTTTTTTAGAGGTTTTTGCTATAGAGCATGTGCGCTTGTCAGAAAGACAGAGAGAGACAGAGAGAAAGAGAGAAATCACCCCCCAGGGGGATGGCCACGCTGCAATCCCTTCTCCTCCATTCTCCTCTCGGGATCTTGGGCACGCACACACATGCGCCCGGCGTGAGTTTAAGCCTCCGGGTCCGGGACTCGAACCACGGTTGACTACATGGGAGTCCAGCGACATAGCCATTACGCTAACTGCTGGTCCTTAGCACCCTTTTCTTAAAAAAGACACGCAAAGAAAATTTTCTTTGTCCACACCTGCCTTCAGCTACCACTGTTAACATTCTTCTCCACCATTTAGTCAAGCTGTTTATAACCACTGAAATGAAAAATCTCAAAGTTTTGCACTCTTAATCAACTATATTTTAATCTTTGTCCTACTCCCACTATATCTGTTATTGCTTACCTCAGCAAAGTGTATTTTTCAGAGATTGATGGTCTCAGAGGGTATTTTTTTTAGAGATCTCAAAGTGTATTTTTCAAAGTGTATTTTGAAAATATATTTTGAAAGTGTATTTTTTCAGAGATTGATGGACTTCCATAAGGTCAAAACTACTTCCTAATAAAACTAAGATTTTTATTTTCCTCTGTCATTCTCACTTACTCACAAATAGACAGGAGGGTTCTTCAGAAGCTATATTCTATGTTATCTCACAGCCAATTACACATAGAAGCAGATATGAGACTCTAGCAGTTTTTTAAGCCAGATATTCAATACATTTATAAAAATATAAAACAATGCTATTTGTATCATTAATTTTTAAAAGTTAAATCTTCTTAAATTATTTATTTAACTTTATTACTATTCTTTTTAATTTGACCAGAGAGAGATAGAGATAGAGAGAGGGGAAAAGTGAAAAAATGAGCTGCCAGGTCCAGGGCTTGAACACTTAAACTGCAGACAGCCAACGTGGGAGTCCAGCATCCTAACCACTGCACCACCTGCTGCCCCCCCTTATTTTTTTTTTTTTAAGAGTAAGAGGCAAGGAGAGACTAAAGAGAGAGAGAAGGAGAGATAGGGAAAGGTGTTCTCAATCATGATCCCATATCACAATCCTTCCCTTTCTCAGCTTTCTCAGCGAGTCAGGGTCATGGCATTATCACTCCACCACCAAAACAGCCCTTGCTGATACTTTTATTTTGAAAAAACAAACAAAAATCTACTTGGTCATGAGATATTCACTTTATACATTGCAGATTTGATTTGGTAATTTTCTTTCTTTTTTCCATTTTTTGGGAGAGGTTTTTGCTATAGGTCACATGCACTTGCCAGAAAGACAGAGAGAGACAGAGAGATCGAAAGTGAGAAATCACCCCCCCAGGGGTGATGGCCACACCACAATCCCTTCTCTTCCATTCTCCTATCGGGATCTTGAGCACGCACATGCACCCGATGTGAGTTTAAGCCACCAGGTCCAGGACTCGAACCACAGTCAACTACATGGGAGTCCAGGGACATAGCCATTATGCCAACTGCTGGTCCCTTTAGTAATATTCATGAAGTGACTTTTCCATCTATATTTAGTGTAATTTGCTTTTTAAAACATTTTTTTGACAATGTTTTTAACAGATTTTGGTATTAAGGTATTCTGACCTCATAAAATGAATTGAGAATTGTTCCTTCTTTCCTTGTTTTCTGAAAGAATTTATGGAACATTGATATCATTTCCTCTTTAAGTGTTAACAGAATTAATCAGTGAACCATCTTGGTTAGAATTTCTTTCTAACCTATCTAATTTTTCATTTCTAAAATTTGTAGTTTTTTGACTGATGGTGATATTGAATATTTCTCTGTCGGTGAAGTACCTGTTTATATCCTTTACCCATTTTTCTATTGGCATTTCCATTATTTACTCATTGGTTACTAGCAGTTTCTTATGTATTCTACACGTAAATCCTTTACCACTTTTTGAAATATTTTGTTTTTCAAGGGTTTTTTTTTTTTGTTTTGTTTTTTTTTTTTTTTTTTTTTGTTTTTTTTTGCAATAGGGCACGTGCACTTGTGGGATAGAGACAGAGAGTGGGAAAGTGAGAAATCATGTCCCTGGAGAGATGGCCATGCCACAATCTCTTCTCCTCCATTTTCCTCTTGAGATTTTGAGCAAGCATGCACATGTGCCCGGCATCATTTTTAAGTCACCAGGTCCAGGACTAGAACGACAGTCAACCATGTGGAAATGCAGCACCATGCCACTTACTAACCCCTAGACTTACAGTATATCTTACTATTTGAGAAGGTAGTAATCTTTTTTTGCTAGTCTCTTTCAGATTTGACAGTTCTTTTCTGTTGCTGTTTTTCTGTATTTATTTTATAATAACTACTTTTTCTTAAATTCATTTAATTTTATTTATTCATTCATTTATTTTTAATTTGACCTAAGAGAGAGCGAGACAGAGAGAGACAGAGAGATAGCGAGAAAAGGAAAGTGAGAAAGCAAGCCACCAGGTCCAGGACAGAAACCATGGTCAGCCATGTGGGAGTGTCCAGCACCTTAACTACCATGCCACCTGCTGGTCCCCAATTTTATAATAACTATTTAAATTCCTTAAATCATCTTGAGATTGTTTTTTACTTTCTTTTACAGAAAATTTAAACATATACTTAAGGACGAAGAATTGATTAGAAAAATGTAATGTAATGAGCTCCCATGATTTCATCACCAAACTTCAAAAATAATCAACATCTACTTATATTTATCTCATAGACTGCATCCCTCCCCCCCTTTTTTTTTTCTTTTTAAGAGGTTTACTACAGGGCATGTGCGCTCGCCAGAAAGACAGAGACAGAGAGGCAGAAAGCGAGAAATCACCTCCCCTGGGGGGATGGCCACGCTGCAATCCCTTCTCCTCCATTTTCTTTCTCCTCTCCTACTGGCAGATCACTTAGGTGTATACTAGACTTTTTCATTGTTCCCACATTTCTTCTTTTTTTTTAAGAATTATTTTTTATTTAATTTGATTTATTCATTCATCTATTTTAATTTGACCACACACACACACAAACACACACACACACACACACACACACAGAGAGAGAAAGTGAGAAAGCAAGCCATCAGGTCTGGGACTCGAACTGTGGTAGGTCATATGGGACTATCCAGCATCTTAACCACCATGCCACCCACTGGTCCCCTTTTTAAAAAAATTTTATTTATTATTAGTATTTTTTAAAATTTGCTATAGTACACATACACTCAAAGAGAGAGAGAAAGTGAGAAAGCAAGCCACCAGGTTTGGGCCTTGAACTGTGGTCGGCCATGTGGGAGTCCAGTGCCTTAACCATCACACCATCTGCTGACCCCTCCCTCATTTCTCTTTCTGTTTTCCTGTTCTTTCTTTCTCAGTTTCAGAAATAACTTTCTATTTTTAATTTACTTATGAGCTCTTCTGTTTTTTTTAATAATTATTTATTTTATTTATTTATTTAGTATTATTTTTATCATTTTAATTTGATCAGAGAGAGAGAGAGAGAGGAAGTGAGAAAGCAACCAGTCCAGGACTTGAACCATGGATGGCCATATGGGAGTCCAGCATCTTAACAACCGTGCCACTTGCTGGCCCCATAAACCTATATAAGTTTTTAATGTTGGTTCTTATTTCCTCTATTTTCTTTAATGCATTCATAACTGTAACTTTTTTGGGGGGTGGAGTTTAGTATTTATTTATTTTCTAAACAACATTCCTGCTTACGTGACAGACAAATGGTTTTCTTATGCTTCCTTTACATCAACTTTATAGAAGAAATACCATGCATAGTTCATGGATATGGTAGTCTTTTTTTCATCTAGATTTCCAGAAAGTGGATGATTCCAAAAGGAGAAACCTTGATAAATCTCCTCAGCTGTTAGAGCAGGGACAAGAGCTCTTTTCTCCTGTAGACACAGCCCCAAGTCATCTGAAGCTCCAGTGGCACATCCTTAGATAGATCCTGAGGAAAAAGAAGATCTGCACTCACTGGCACAAGGACTGTGAGCTGAGCCTGTCTGCTGCCTCTAGATCCTGTCACCTCAGTGGGCCATAATAATAATTTTAAAGTTCTTGTCCACTAATCTGAACATTTGGTTCATCCTGTGGTTCTGTTTCTTATGATTATGTTTTCTCTTGATTACAAGTCACATTTTCCTGCATATTTATTTGTATGTCTTGTGATTTATTATTGTAGGTTAAACATTATATATCCAAAAAACTGTGAGAACTGAAGCATATATTATTTTGTCCCAGAGAACATATGCCTTTTCCACTATCAAACAGCTTGAGTATGAGACATAGTTTTGATCCAATCAGTTGTGCTCTTTTGGTTTGGAATGCAGGTTTATTTTCAGTTCACCTCAGGTTTCAACTATCTTAAGGATGAGATTAGGAGTTATTTTCTGTTTATTTAACAGATCCATTCTCTATCAAGACTTTGCAAGGCTGACTATACCTTATCTGGAAGCACAACTCCTGCAATTAATAAATTAATAACCTGTTAATGAAAGACTATTTGGAAAACACAAATGTAAAAAGGCAAAAACTAATCAAATACCATCACTTCAATTTTGTCACATCATTATTTTGATTTTTTTTCCTTAGAAAAGTTATCCTATGGTGAGATAAGTGTCTGTAATTACTTCAATATTTAATTGTAAATCTGAAATAGAATAAAAACTTTGATTGAGGGTTAGGCTACCTAAGAAGCATTTTTTTCCAGGTCATTTATGTGTGTGTGTGTGTGTATAGTTGTATATAAAATAAGACTTGTCTTTTTTCCTTTTTTAATTTGCTATAGACCACATGCAATTGCCTGAGAGAGAAAGTGAGAAAGCAATCCTCCAACCCCCCAGAGGGGATGGCCATGCTACAATTCCTTCTCTTCCATTCTCCCTTCAGAATTTTAGGCAGACATGCACATGTGCCTAGCATGTTTTTCAAGCAACTGGGTCCAGGATTTGAACTGCCTAGTCAGCTGTGTGGGATCTAGCAACCTCAACCACCATACCACTGGCTCTCCCAGACTGTTTGCTTTTACATTTTGTCAAAATTCCACTGATGAGGAGGCATCTATATTTTTGCATTTAGGTGAGCTAATTGGCATCACAAAATCAATCTGATGTGACTTCTTGAATTGCTATTCTCAGAATTCTTGTTGGGATTTGTATTCTGTGGTTATCAATATTTCTTTTATATAAAGTGTTTTTTTCCCCCTAATGCCCAAATTTTCTCATTCTTGAGGCATTAATTTTATTGAATCATTTGGGTAAATGAGTCTATATCTATCAGCTTTTTTTTTTTTTTTTTTTTTTGAGAGGTTTTCGCTATAGGGTGCATGCACTTGCCAGACAGACAGAGAGAGACATAGAGACAGAAAGTGAGAAATCACCCCCCGGGGGGGGTGGTCACGCCGCAATCCCTTCTCCTCCATTTTCCTGGGATCTTGGGCATGCATGCACATGCACCCGGCGTGAGTTTTAAGCCACCAGGTTCGGGACGCGAACCGCGGTCGACTATGTGGGAGTCCAGCGACATAGCCATTACGCTAACTGCTGGTTCCCAATATATCTATTAGCTTTTATAAAAGGGTTGATGTTTCAAATATTTTCTGTATCTTAGTATCTAAGAATATATTTCTATTACTTTTCTAAATGAAAGAACAATTTAAACAAAAGTTCTGATGTCTTTTCTCTTACAACTGTCATGATATTATTCCATTTTAAGTACTTGGTATTTAATAAATAACAGAGTAAATAACAAAGGAGAGGTTGATGTTGGTGTAAATTTTGTCTTCAAATATAACACGTTGTATCTCCACTCCTCACCCAACCCACCAAATCCCCACCCACAACATATATATCCTATTACTGTATCCCTAGTTAAAACTCAGGACTTTTTTTTTTTTCTTAATCTTGCCTATTTAATTCATATATGGTGCCAAAATATTTTAATATGGACCTAATTTTTTATTAATATAATTTGAAATTTTTGAGACTTTTAAACCGGTGGTCTGTAGTTTGTTGCTGTTTTTGTTATTGTACCCTGATTTATTTATCAGAAACACTTATTATTCAAAGACTGAAAGTTTATTTTCTGCTCTTTATTCCATTTTCTCTCTTATTATTTTCATCACATTTCTTTTTTTCTGTGTATTCTTGAATGTCTCCTCAAATTTCTCCTCCATATTGTGATAGACTTTCCAGTGTACTCATTTAATTTTAATAATATAGTATTTTAGAACCCTACTGTCTGATATTTTCACTTTAGCTCTACCATGAAATAGTTTTATGACCTCAGATATGATGTAAAATGGAGATAGTAATACTTTCTTCCTCATAGAATTATTGTGAAGATGAAATGAGACAATTCTCTTAAAGAGTCTAGCAGAAACTAAAAACTAAAAAAAGTTAGCAAATAAAATTCAGTTAACTGTTCTTTTCTTTCTTCCTACTAGCTCATAAATGTTAGTGTTTCCCAAGGTCTATGCTAAGATTTCTTTTATTATGCCCTATATCCTCAGAAGACATTCTTAGTTTCAAATACTACCTATGCTTAATAACTACCAAATTTGTATCTCCAGTTCAGAACTTTTTCATTTACTGTATATTTCATGAAGAAAAGAAATTGAAAATAGAAGTTAATTTAATATTACAGAATAACCTTACTATGGCTAATTTCACACATCTTAGACTTTTTCAAGCCATTGCATTTAGGTAGAGTGTGAAAGTGAAAATCCTGTAACATCCAGAGGATTTACTATTTGTAGCAATTATTTAAAGAAGCTATTTATCTTTGAGGTAAATTACACATTTTTAAAAATATTTTTTATATTTGGTAATAAATGTATGTGTGTATGTTTGTTTTGTTTTTGTTTTGTTTTGTTTGGAGAGATTTTTACCTTAGGGCACATGTGCTGACCAAAGGGAAAGACATCACTCTAGTTTTGCATGATTTTGTTGTTAAAAACAATGGCTGTTATCTTTAAAATGCTCATATGTATACGTAACAAATACTTGCAAATATAATTACTTAGTTTATTCAAAAACTTCCAAATATGGAATTTCAATGGATCTTGAATACGTTTGTTGATAGCATTGATTGTAAAAAGAAAACACTCTCTCTCTCTCTCTCTCTCTCACATACAAATATAATAATTTCTATTGGGTTTGCATTAAAATTTTACTGACACCTAGGAGAGAGAAATATTTTGGTCAAATTTGGCAGATGGTACTGAAAATAAGTATTATGATTTACTAAATACAATTAATAATATGCTGCTTCAATTTAGATCTGAATATCTTTGTAAAGTCTCCTTTCCACCTACAAAAGCTTTCAAAACCACAAACCAAATAATCTGAACTTCAAACTGCATTGTCATGATGTGCTAAAACCCAGCATATAGAATCAAATTGTTCTCAACAAAAAATATATATCGCATATATACTTTCACTCTCTTATTTATTATTGAGAGGTTTTTGCCTTAGGGTGTGTACACTCACTAGAGAGACAGACAGATATAGTGAGAGGGAAAGTAAGAAATTACCTCCTGAGGGAATGGACATGTCATAGTCCTGACTCCTCCATTCTTCTCCAGGGATCTTGGGTATGCATGCACAAGTATCAGATGTGATTTTCAAGCCACCCAAGTCTGGGACTTGAACCACAGTCAGCCACGTCTAGCAATGTAATCGCTACACCATCTGCTGACTTGCGTATATAATTTTAAATGCTTCTTAATAAACACAATTTTAGAAATACACTTTTAGGATCAGCAAGTGGCATGGTAGTTGGGGTGCTGAATTCCCACATGGCCAATTGTGGTTCAGGTCCCAGATCTGGTGATTCCTTTCTCATTTTCCCTCTCTCTTTCTCCCTCTCACACTCTGGTCAAATTAAAAAATAAATGATAATGATAATGAATAAAATTAAATAAAAAAAATTTTAAGAGCGATTTCTGCTATAGGGCACATGCACCCACTAGAAAGACAGAGACAGAGAGACAGAAATAAGAAATCACCCCCTGGGGGAATGGCCACACCACAACCTCTTCTCCTCCATTCTCCTCTCAGGATTTTTGGCACATATATGCATGCAAACATACCCAGTGTGAGTTTAAAGCCATGGGATGCAGGACTCATACTATGGATGGGAGTCCAGGGACATAACCATTATACCATTACACATAACCATTATTTAAAAATAAACAAACAAACAAACAAATATATAAATAATATACTTTTCCCTGGAACGTTACTTTTCCCTTACTAATAGACTGTGTATAAACTGCCTGAGATAAGCCCCTATAACTTTTTTTTTTTTTTTTTTTTGGAGAGGTTTTTCGCTATAGGGCGCGTGCGCTCGCCAGACAGACAGAGAGAGACATAGAGACAGAAAGCGAGAAATCACCCCCCAGGGGGGATGGTCACGCCGCAATCCCTTCTCCTCCATTCTCCTCTCGGGATCTTGGGCACGCACGCACATGCGCCCGGCGTGAGTTGTAAGCCACCACCGGGTCCGAGACGCGAACCGCGGTCGACTACGTGGGAGTCCAGCGACATAGCCATTACGCTAACTGCTGGTTCCCCCCCTATAACTTTTTTTAAAATTATATATTTATTTAATTTTATTTATTATCATTATTTTAAAATTTGACCAGAGAGAGAAAGAGGGAGAGAAAGAGATAGAGGGAAAGTGAGAAAGCTTGCCTCAATGTCCAGGACTTGAACAATGCATGGTCCAGGACTTGAACCATGCATGGTTGGCCATATGGGAGTCCAATGCCTTAGCCACTATGCCATCTGCTGACCCTTTCTCTATAACTTTTTTTTTTTTTTTGGAGAGGTTTTTTTTGGCTATAGGGCGCGTGCGCTAGCCAGACAGAGAGAGACAGAGAGACAGAAAGCGAGAAATCACCCCCCAGGGGGGATGGCCACGCCGCAATCCCTTCTCCTCCATTCTCCTCTCGGGATCCTGGGCACGCACGCACACGCGCCCGGCGTGAGTTTAAGTCACCGGGTCCAGGACTCGAACCGCGGTCGACTACGTGGGAGTCCAGCGACATAGCCATTACGCTAACTGCTGGTCCCTTTTTTTTTTCTTTTTATCTTGGAGAGGTTTTTTTCTATAGAGTACGTGCGCTTGTCAGAAAGACAGAGAGAGACAGAGAGACATAAAGTGAGAAATCACTCCCCAGGGGGCATGGCTACGCCACAATCCCTTTTCCTCCATTCTCCTCTCTGGATCTTGGGCATACACATACACGCGCCCTGCGTGAGTATAAGCTGCCGGGTCTGGGACTCGAATCATGGTTGACTACATGGGAGTCCAGCGACATAGCCATTACGCCAACTGCTGGTCCCCACCATAACTTCTTTACAGCATTGCTTTGCCAAGATGATTTAGGTCATTCAGTAGCAAGTCCCTTATTTGGTCTCTTCTCTTTCTCAGAACAGTGTGTGTGTGTGTGTGTGTGTCTGTGTGTGTCTGTGTGTGTCTGTGTGTGTCCTGTATATCTACACAATTTAATTATAGAGAAAAGGTCAAGGGCTTTTAAAATGATAAGACTTGGGCCAGCTGGTGGCATGGTGGTTAAGGCAACTGGATCCCAGATGGCCAACTGTGCAGTTCAAGTACCCAACCCAGCAGTATGAGAAATATGCTGGCCACATGTGTATGCATACCCAAAGTCCCAAAAAGAAAAGTGGAGGAAAGGGGATTGAGGTGTGTCCATCCCCTATGGAGAGCAGAGGTGTGTTTCTCACTTTCTTGCTCTGTCTTTGGCAAGTGCATGCACTCTTCAGCAAATTTTAAATAAAATGATAAGTCTATTTGGTTGCAGAGAACAGATAGGTGCCCTAGTTTCTTCAAGAAAAAGTGGTTTCTTTTGAGGATACACATGGCTGGAAACAGCTAGAAATCCAACAAGAACTGACTGATGTTGCCTAAGAACCTGGTATTCATGTTGTTTGTTAATGGACCGGGGTGTAGTCTCTTTTATTGTGTCTCTGTTTATCTATGTGCAATCACTGTATTCTAGTCCTTCACCGTTTTTTGTTTTTTTTTTGTTTTTTTTTTTTTTGCTAGAAGGCTTATTAGTATGTTAGTTCACCAGAGAGAGAGAGAGAGAGAGAGAGAGAGAGAGAGAGAGAGAGAGAGAGAGAGAGCGCATCCCCAATGTGGCATAGGTATATGTCACAATACCTTTTCTTCCATTTCTCTATCCTTTCAAAATTCTGGACACATATACACAAGTGCCTGGTGTGTTTTTCAAGTCACCAGGGTTGGGACGCAAACTGCAGTCAGCCATGTGGGATCTGGCTCACTTCGTGCAGGACTTAACCTCTGTGCTATAGGGCAGGCCCTCAAGTCCCACTTTTAACTGGTATATGTTTTACTTTTTACATCTTTTACCTATGTCATACTGCTCTTTCATAACTTGCTTTTGATCCCTTGTAACTTTATGGCATCCTTCCAACTTTACCATTCATTGTTGAATAACTTTATACATATTTATTTATTTTTCTTTTTGAGAGATTTTTGCTCTAGGGTATGTGTGATTGCCAGGGAGTCAGAAAGAGATAAATCATTCCTCAGGGTAAATGGCCATGCTGCAATCTCTTCTTATTCTCCTTTCAGGATTGTGGGGACATACGCACACACATTTGATGTGAATTTCAAGCTGCTAGGTCCAGGACTTGAACCATGGTCAGCTATGTGAAAGTCCAGTACCTTAACTACTGCACTACCTGCTGGACCTAAGTATTTCTCATTTAAAAAACAAACAAACAAACAAACAAAAAACAGAGAAATAAACATACTTAGCTTGGCTGAGCTCATCTTTTTGTGCTAGATCTTACCTGGCACAGAATCACTGGTCACTCAACTGGATTAAATTCTCACCTCTAGTCTAATAACCATTCATATGTGTGAATGGAGGACTGGAATGTGGACATGGTCCTTGTAAACCAGTATTTTCAGAGGGAGTATGAATGACATAGTATGTTTACCATTTTTTCTTTTAGAATTACTTATCTAATCTTATTTATTATTATTTTCTTTTAATTTGATCAGAGAGAGACAGAGGGTGAGAGAAAGGAAAAGTGAGAAAGCAGGGCACCATGTCCAGGATTTGAACCATGGTCAGCCATGTGGGAGTCCAGCACTTCAACCAACACACCACAGCACCTGCCAGCCCCAGTACGTTTAGCTTTTGTGTATAAGTAACAGGTATTTAACTAAAACTTGATTGAAAAAAAAATAAAGGAAATTTGTTGGTTCATTCATTCAAGTATTCATCTAACATTTAGTGACAGTCTACTATATCTCAGGTACTCTTCTTATGTATTGAACAATCCAGGGATAAGTAAGACTTCATTTGAATCAAGTTGCTTTAATAATGATGTTAGATGTCTATTAGTCTCCATTTTCATCTTTTCCTGTTGTTGGTGTTATTCCCAGGCAAGTAAAGATGGACAGAGCAACATTAATTAGACTTTCTGTCAGTTTAGCAATGCCAGTGGAGAGAAAACTGGTTCTCTAATAGATTCAGGAATAAGTTTCAGAGCTGAGACGGATCATATGACCATTGCTGAACCAATCAATGTGACTATGGTTAGATGAGCATGGTACATAGGTTAAGGATTAAGGTCAGGGTGCTAAGATCAGGCCAGTATGAATCACCAAAGCTAAGAATAAGGAGTGGTACCCCAAAAGGAAATTGAGGCACTTAATAGTGGTTGAACTTTGTCCAATTTGTTTAATCTGGAATTCATTTTTCATAATTTCTCTCCCTATATTGTTCTGGCTAGTAGTGTGGGCCAAAAGAGGATCCTACATAATGTTTGGAAAGTAGAAGTGAAGTACTTGGTCATTACTCTCTTAAGGTCATCCTAGTTAGGCAAAGAGCTGGTTTAAAAGTTCCAAATTGTCCTCACTCACCTTTACTTCACTTCCAGCTTTTCTTCCTTTGTGCCAAATCTGTTGACCAATGATGACCTGTGGTTCACCAACAGAGAGTTGGTTGTGGACCCACAAAAGTCATAATTATACAGAGGCAATAACATTACCTTTGCAGTCCTAATTAAGCAATTATATATACTTGATTTTTCAGATGAAATTAGTTGGTGACTTCTCTGTTCCTCTAACTACTACTCCTGGGTTGTTACTTCTTCAGCTCTTAAAATAAGTATAGGAAGGTTTAAATCCTATAAAAAAATCTCTTATCCTGTAAGACTAGTCAGTGTCTTCACTTCTCTTACTAACTCCTACCTAGCATTGCTATGGTACAGGAAATGAGTCCATGGGAGCAGAAATATGATTATGGGAGTTTACAACTTGTTTGAAATCTGCCTAAATGTAAAGTATTAAAGACACTGTTGTCAGTAATAAAATGATAGTCTATGGAATGAAGTGACAAAATATTGGGTCATTGGAAAAGTCATGACATATTTTCCTATACAAAACCATGTCATGACTTTTCTGACAACCCAATAATTACTTAAATTATAATGCATGGAGAACAGGATATCTATGTGCAGAAGAAATAAATTTGGTCCTTATCTTATATCATATTTAAAAATCAGCTTGAGGAAGGGGCTGGTAGGTGGCATGGTGGTTAAAAGCACTAGACTCCCACATGGCCAACCATAGTTCAAGTCCCAGACCTGGTGGCTTGCTTTCTTTCTCATTTTCCCTCTCTCTGATCAAACTCAATAACAATAACAATAATAATAATAATAACAACAAAGTTAAATAAAATAATTCTTTAAAAAAAATCAACTTGAGGGCTAGCAAGTGACATGGTTGTTAAGGTGCTGTACTCTCACATGATTGACTGTGTTCTGAGTCCGAGATTTTGCGACTTGCTTTCTCCCTTTCTGTCTCTCTCTCTCTTTTCTCTCTTTCTCTTTCTCTATCTCTCTCTTTTTCTCTCTGGTGAGTGCTTGTGCCCTATAGCAAATTAAATAATAATAATAATAAATAAAATTAAATAAGTTCTTAAAAAATAAAAATCAACTTGAATTTAATTAAAGACTTAAATGTTAAGACCTGAAACTATAAAATTATTAAGAAAAAATACATGGAAATTCTTTCATTTTCAAAAACAGATAAATCTAGAGAACATTGGTTAAGTGAAATAAGCCAAGCATAGAAAGAAAAAATACCACATGATCTCACTTCTATATGAAATGTAAAAAAGTTAAATTCATAGAAGCAAATAGTAGAATGGTGGTTAGCAGGGGCTGAGAATAGAAGGGGAAAAGGGGCTGGAGACATGTTGGTCAAAGGGTACAAAATTTCAGTTAGATACTTCAAGAATTCTTGTACAACATAGTGACTATAGTTAGTATCAATGGATTGTGTTCTCAAAAATTGATAAGAGAATAGATTTTAAATGTTTTTCCACAAGAAATGGTTAAGTACATGTATATACTTAAAATATCTATCTATCTATCTATCTATCTATCTATCTATCTATCTATCTATCTAGTTTTGGTTGTAGGGCATATGTGCTCACCAGAAAGAGAGAGAGAGAAAGTGAGAAATCACCCCCAAGAGTGGATGACCATGCTACAGTTCCTTCTCCTCCATTGTTCTCAGATTTTGGGTATGCATACACACGTGCCCAGTGTGTTTTTCTATAGAAACTTGATTAGGACAATGGAATATAATTTTTAGCTAACTAATTACATTTAACAAAAATTATATATATTTATTGTATATGACATCATGGCCAACTGCTTGAAAAACACACTGGCCATGCAGTTGGCCATGTATGATTCAGCTGCTTTACCCACCACACCACCAGCTGGCCCCAACCATATATTAATTATGATTTAGTCATTTCAAACCATGATGTCATATACAATAAATATATATATATATAATTTTTGTCAAATGTAATTAGCTAAAAATTATATTCCATTGTCCCAATCAAGTTTCTATAGAAATAACTATTGTGGACGAGTCAATGGTGCAGTGGTAATGCAACACTATTCAATGCTGGACACACATGGGAAGGTCCTGGGTTTGTTGTGCCTCAAGGCTTCCCTATATATACTGGGTATGTGCGTATGACCATGATCCAGGCTTGTTGAGGCTGGGGCTGGATCATGGTGTCTCATGGAATAAATAAATAAACTTGTTTTAAAAAAGAAAAGAAATCATTGTCACCATAGATCATTTTAGGGGAAACATAAAAAACTTATAGGGTAGCTTGTTTGCTTCTAGTTATATTACAAAACTTGACAAAGGAAATCAATGAACTCAGAGCTAGAGGTTCTTAGCTCTTGATCAAGGTAAGGAACAAAATGGTTTCTGAGACTCCCCTAAAATAAACCTTTATCTCTTTTAGAAATAGGATGTCAAGATTTCTGAACAGGGAACCAGCAGTTAGTGTAATGGCTATGTCGCTGGACTCCCACGTAGTCGACTGCAGTTTGCGTCCTGGACCTAGTGGCTTAAAACTCACGCTGGGCGGGACCAGCAGCTAGTGTAATGGCTATGTCACTGGACTCCCACGTAGTCGACCGCGGTTCGAGTCCCGGACCCGGTGGCTTAAACTCATGCCGGGGCGTGTGCGTGCGTGCCCAGGATCCCGAGAGGAGAATGGAGGAGAAGGGATTGCGGCGTGGCCACCCCCCCTGGGGGGTGATTTCCTGCTTTCTGTCTCTCTGTCTCTCTCTGTCTGTCTGGCGAGCACACGCGCCCTATAGCAAAAAACCTCTCAAAAAAAAAAAAAAAAACCTCACGCCGGGCGCGTGTGCGTGCGTGCCCAAGATCCCGAGAGGAGAATGGAGGAGAAGGGATCGCGGCGTGACCACCCCCCCTGGGGGGTGATTTCTCGCTTTCTGTCTCTATGTCTCTCTCTGTCTGTCTGGCGAGCGCACGCGCCCTATAGCGAAAATCTCTCTCTCTCAAAAAAAAAAAAAAAAAAAAAAAAAAAAAGATTTCTGAACAGGAACAAAGTCTAATCTTGCGGAGGCTAAGTTACAATGTAAATTTAATTCATGTCATATGGTCTCTTAAAATCATGTTAGGGCATTGATTCGGAAGTAGTAAGAGAACCAGAGTGGAAACGTAGGGAAGATTTCAATCAGGCTAAGGAGAGAGAACCTTTACATTTTACCTTGCATCCTATGTAGTAGAGATAGTCATTAGCTTTCTGTCTGTGTACATTCGTCATTACAAAGGTCATTACAAAGCAGTAATGACCTTTCTTGAGTTGATTACTTTGTAGGGTCCAGCGATAAAATGTACAGACTTGAAAGGTATCCCTTCCCAGGTAAAGCATAGTTGATCCATCTGATCCCTCCTGTCAGTAAGAAAGAAAGAAACATGCCTAATGGGCCTCTTTGGATTTTAGAGGCAACACAATAGTTGCATATACTACTCTGATCCTTTTATTGGGTAACCCAAAAGGCTGCAGGTTTGATGTGGATCCCAGAGGAATCAGATTTTGCCATCAGATCAAGCGGCTACATAATCTTTTCTTGGGCCATATAATCCAGCAGATTATGAATGTGTTTGTACCAGGTTTGGTAGATATAGATACTATATGGAACTTCTGGCATAGTCTCATAGAATTTTAAATTTCTGCAGATTACTATTGTCCTTTTGAGAAATAGCTTCTGTCCTACTGTTGGTCTTAGTGCAGAATCTATTTACCCTGTGACCTAAGTTGCCCATTATGAACTGAGTGTTGTATGACAATAAAACATACATTAAGTGTGCACATAATCACTCTAATTAATCTAGTTCAGAAACTAGTATAAGATGTAATTCTTTGAGTCTGGCTCTAACTCCTGCTATATTGTCTTCTCTCTTGAGTTGTACCTTGGGATTTCCTATGGCTAAGGAAGAAAACTGAACTTGGTTCTGCATTATACGTGGACACCACCTGAAATGGGATGTCTTAAGTATTGTGGCAACATTCTGGGTGTGGACCTGAAGAACATTGGTGAAGAAAAATTCTTTTAGTGGGCAGAATTTAGTTGCCCATTGTATCTTGAGCAAAGAGTTGGCCAGAAATGTGGATCTATATTGATTCATGGACATTTGCTGACATTTGGCTGGATGTAGAAAGAACAGAATTGGGAGACTGGTAACATGGTGGTCTGAAACAGAGGCATGTGCTTAGACCTTTATTAAAGGGCACAGGGTATAGGGATATTTGTGAATCTCAGCAAAGAATTACCTAAGAAAAAGGGAGTCTTTATAATAAAGTAGAAAAAGTGATAGGATAATAAGATCTGTAAATGTCAGACACCATCTTTCTCTAGAAATCTCTGTTCTTGCCCAGTGGGCTTTTGCACAAAGTAGTAATGTTGACAGGTATGGAGATAATGCATAGAATTAATAGAATGAATTTCCACTGGCTGAAACAACTTCAATGAGTCCAAGCTACTAAAAGGAGAGTTCAACAATAAACCCTTTATTTGGCACCATTTTGGTGAGGACAAGTCAATCTTGACAGCAAGTTGGTTACATTAGGCATTCAGAGTTAACTTTGTTCTCATTGGAATAGACTATTACTTTGAAAGTATATTTGACTTCCCCGCCTGCCATGCTTCTTCCAAAACCACTAAAACCCCATGGGTTTACATAATGACATAATTATAATATTCCAAAGAATATTGCTTCCAACCAAAAAAATCCTTTTCATAGTAAATGAAGTGCGGTGACATGCTCATGATCAAATAATTCACTGGTCTTATCATGTTCTCCAGTACCTGATGTAACTGTCCCAATGGAATAGTAGAATGACCTTTTACTTTATACACTTAGTTATTTAAGCTCAATTAAAAATATCTTACTATTTATTACATTTCTGACACTTCATTTTTTTTGCATAGGTCCAAGTATCTGACCTATATAATATTCTCTCTAAAGGAACTTTTAAAAATATGCCTTATAGAGTAGTTCATTACCAATCCTAATGGCAATGAATTTCCTCAGTTTTGATTCATCTGAGGAAGTTTTTATTTCTTCTTCATTTTTTAAAAGGATATTTTTGCTGGGTATAGAATTTTGAGTTAAGTTCTTTTCAGCATTTAAGAGGTGTTGTTTAAAAAAATTTTTTTTGTGTGTGTTTATTTATTTCTCCAGGGAGAGGGAAAAACAGACAGACAGGCAACACTAACAAAGTCTTCATGCCATGATCCACTTCCAATTTCAGCTGGTCTGGATCACAGGCACACACATATACCCAACATGCTCATAAAGGTTCTAAGAATGGAAACTCGCTGAAAACTGAAAACTATAAAACTGACACTGAAAACTATAAAACCTTGCTGAAAGAAATTAAATAAGACATAAATGAAAAGTCACCCCTATTCATGCAGGTGAACATTTACTGTAAAGATGATAATACTTCCCAAAATGATTTACAAATTCAAGTTAATTTTTTAAAAAGAATTATTTAATTTTATTTATTTAATTAGTCATTTTCAATTTGACCAGATGAGGACAAAACGAGAGAGAGCTAGAGAAAGCCGCCAGGTCTGGGACTCAAACTGTGGTCGGCCATGTGGGAGTCTAACGCCCTTAACCACCAAACCACCTGCCGGCCCTCAAGGTAATTCTTTTCGTTGTTTTAAGAATTATTTTTTGGGACCAGCAGTTAGTGTAATGGCTATGTTGCTGGACTCCCACATAGCCAACTGCGGTTCGAGTCCTGGACCCGGTGGCTTAAAACTCACGCTGGGCACGTGTGTGTGCATGCCCAAGATCCCGAGAGGAGAATGGAAGGAAGGGATTGCAGCATGGCCATTCCCCCTGGGGGGTGATTTCTCGTTTTCTGTCTCTCTATCTCTCTCTGTCTGTCTGGTTAGTGCACGCGCCCTATAGGAAAAAAAAAAAACTCTCCAAAAAAAGAAAAAAAAAGAATTATTTTTTCATTTAATGTTATTTATTCATTCATTTATTTTAATTTGACCAGACCCCTCCCCCCCTCACACACACACAGAGGAAAAGAGAGAGAGAGAGAGAGAAGGAAAGTGAGGAGAAAAAGGAAAGTGAGAAAAGGAAAGTGAGAAATCCACTAGGTCTAGGATTCGAATCATGGTTGGCCACATGGGAGTAACCAACACCTTAACCACCATGCCACCTGCTGGTCCCCCTGCAAGGTAATTCTTATCAAAATAGTATTATCTGCAGAAAAAACGCAGACATGTCATCTGCACACAATAAAGCAGATATGCAATTATTGAAATAATGTAGCACATTACTTTGTTTTTTGTTTTATAGCAGAGAAAATGGCCACTAATAGGGCATTGTCACACCACGATACTTTTTCCTCCATTTCTTTATCCCATCAAGATTTGGCATATGCATTCACATGCCCATGTTTTTCAAACCACCAAGGATGGGATTTGAACCACAGTTGACCATGTGAGATCTGGATCCTGATGTACAGTATTTTAGCACTGTGCTATACAGCCACCCTGGGTGAGTTTTTCTATTTCTGGTCAAATTGAAAATGAATAATAAATAAAGTCATTTCGTTGTCAATTTCATATATGTTACATCAACATTTATATGTATGATATACAAATACATGAGTAATATTAATTTCTTAATGTTTCAAGTTTTTTTCTTCTCTGAAGCCATGTACAAATTTTGTGGGACCAGCAGATGGAGTAATGATTACGTCTCTGGACTCCCACAGTTCAAGTCCCGAACCTGGTGGCTTAAAACATGCCGGGTGCATGAGCAGGCATGCTCAAAATCTCTAGAGGAGAATGAAAGAGAAGGGGTTGTGGTGTGACCAGCCCTACTGGGGGGTGATTTTTCACTTTCTTTCTTTGTCTGTCTATCTCTCCAGTGAATGCATGCACCCTATAGCAAAAATCTCTCTCAAAAAAAAGTTACAAATACTGCAACTTCACAGTACTTGTAGGTCCACAAACTAGAACATACAACAAGCAAGAAAATGTATACTTGGTACTACTGGCAAATTACTTTGTTATGTAAAAATCTATTCGATCTGTGCTAATAGAGAGACAGGATCTTATAAGCTACTTTGCCTTCTTTTCTACCTGTCATTTTGCTGCTCAAATCTTTTTTCTTTTTCTTTTCTTTTTTTTTTGTTTATTACTTTGACTCTGTATTTAACGGTGTATGAGGTAACAGAGACTTTAATTGCCTGTTCTATTAAAGATTTGATGATATTACGTTCTCCCATTTCCTTGTTTTGATTAGTGATTATTTCCCATTAAATAAAAATTGTATAATTTTTTTTATAGATTTTATGTGGTTTATGCCTGACAGATGTGTTTTTTAAGAAAGAGCAAGTGAGTGTGTGCAAGAAAGAGGAAGATAGGTTTTCTTTTTCTTTAAAAAAAAATATGACAGAGAAGAAGGTTCCACATGGCTCCTGTGAACTAGGTATTTCAGGGCACAGGAGAAATGAAGATTTTCTACTGATAATTCAGCCTCCAGCAAACGAGCTAGCGGTAGAGAGCCCCCCCCCCCAGCCTTCTATCTCTGTTTCTGTGTCTCTGTTTCTGTCTCTCCCTGCTTCTGTTTTCCCTTTTTTTTGTAATTTTTTCCTTTTTACATTTTTTTTTTTTGGAGAGGTTTTTGCTATAGGGCATGTGCGTTCGCCAGGGAGAGAGAGACAGAGAGACAGAAAGCAAGAAGTCACTCCCCAGGGGGGATGGCCACGCTGCAATCCCTTCTCCTCCATTCTCCTCTCAGGATCTTGGGCATGCATGCACACAGGCCCGGCGTGAGTTTAAGCCACCGGGTCTGGGACTCGAACCGTGGTCGACTACGTGGGAGTCCAGCGACATAGCCATTACGCTAACTGCTGGTCCTCCTTTTTACATTTTTTTTTAAAGGCAAAGTTTTTCTCTTGTTCTCAGCTCCACCTTTTATCTTGTTAATTATTGCTCTGGTCCTCCTACCCAGGCAGAAGAGGCCAGGCCTTCAGAAGTAGGTTCCACATGGCTCCGGAGAATTAGGTATTACGCGAGGCACACAAGCGCGCTGCGCGGCTTTCTATTTTGTGATTTAAAAAAAAAAAAGTAATTACAATTTATTTCGTTTTTTTTTTTTGTCTTTTTTTTTCTCTTTTGGTTGTTGTTTCTCTCTCCCTTTTTCATTTTCCTTTTTCTTGTCTCTCCACTCTCCAATATCCATTTAATGTGTTTTTAGACGGATCTAAGAGCATTGTAGCTAACAATCCAAATACTAATAGGGTTAAAATATTCCTCAATATCTACTGAATCTGCTGCACCAGCGTTCACAACAGAACGGCAAAGAGATTCTAGATCACCTCTGTCTGCTCGCTCCTGAACATTCAGACTGAACTTCAAGAATTTGAAAGAAACACACCATCCATCAGATGACAAGAAATCACCGCCGGATCACAAGAAATATGGGAAAACAATAAAATACCTCTCCTCCAAGGGAAAAGAGTAACTCTTCTTCATCCACAAGCAGTTCGGTGAAAATCATGGAAATCAGATGTAGAAGAGAAAATGGCTGGCTTAGAAAAATCCACCACGAAGACTGAGAAAATGGCCCAAAAATTTGAGAATGATATGTGAGAAGTACTGGATACCATCAAACGTCCAAATATTCGTATAATTGGCATTCTAGAAGGTGAAGAAACCCATAGGGCATTGATAATCTATTCCATGAAATCCTGCAAGAAAACTTTCCAAACCTAGAGAGGCATTCGAAGATCCAGTCCCAGGAAATAAAAAGGACCCCAAATAGAATCAACCCAAGAAGATCTTCTCTAAGACACATTATAGCCAGGTTGACCAAAACCACAGACAAAGACAAGATACTAAGATTGGCAAGAGAAAAACATCAAGTTACCTACAAAGGACATACCATCAGGCTAACAGCAGATCTCTCATCGGAAACAATGCGAGTGAGGAAAGAATGGAAAAATACATTCAAAGTGTTAAGAGAGAAGCAATTTCAGCCAAGAATACTGTACCCGGCAAGATTATCTTTCAGGTGGGAAGAAAAGACAAGAATATTCTCAGATAAACAAAACCTGAAAGAATTTACCAGCACCAGACCAGATCTCCAAGAAGTTCTCAAGGGTGTGCTGTATCAAGAAAATTAAACACAGACGCTTGGAAAAAATAGTCCAAAAACTATGAAAGTGGCCAACTTAATCATAGGGACAAGTCTGGAGTTGAATATTATATCCCAGAATTTAATCAGGAAAATTGAACCACAACAGAAGATAAAAGGACATGAGACTGATAGGTTCATGCACCTACCATTTGAACAGAATCCTAACTTGTTTCCTGGCTTTAAGCAAAGTTCCTTGGCACTTCTTTGAGTTAAGTTAAAACTGGTTTTCTTAGTAGTAATGAGTGAACTCACCATTGAAAGTAGTTAGATTATGTAGGAAATTGTGTGATCAATGCAATGCGGGTGGGAAGGGAATGAAGGACAATTGTAGACACCGGAGGTGGTGTGAGAGGAGGGTGGGAAGGGACAGAGGGTCAGAAAGAGGGGTAAAAGTAATTCTAGGAACTAGTAATGGAAAATTTTCTGTAATGTGCATGATTGAGTCACTATACAGTGTGTACTGGATGGGGGATTGCATTTTGTATGCTGTGATGAAGCTTAGGGAAGGAATGTAAATTGAGTTACAAAAAAAAATGTTTCAGGAAAAAAAAATATATATCTATTCAAGGACTGCAGTAGGATATGTAGCCACAGCTAGGTGCTACTTTATAGGATGCGTAAAGTAAGACTTGTGTTCATGGAACTGTGTGTATCACCTGTGTTTGCTATGAGGGTATTTGGATTGATTAGGGTTTTTGGTGATACAATAAAATGTGAGGAGAAAACAGTATAGAAAGCAAACATAGATACCAGAGACAGTGTGGGAGGAAAGTGGGAGATGGCAGAGGGTAAGAGATAGGGAATCAAGGATGGGGTGGAAAAAAACAAAACAAAACATACAGAAGACAAGAAATGGAAGATCATTTGCTGACAATAACATGTTTGTTGATGTGCTTGATTGAGACAATATATAGTGTACTCTGGATGGAAAATCTCATTTTGTATGCTGTAATGATGTTCAGTAAATGAATGCAAACAAATAAATTGAAATAAAGAAAAAAAAAAGAAATATGGGAAAACAATAAAATACCTCTCCTCCAAGGGAAAAGAGTAACTCTTCTTCATCCACAAGCAGTTCCGTGAAAATCATGGAAATGTCTGATAAGGAATTTAGAGCATTCATAATGTCGAAGCTAACAGAGATGGAAGAGAAGAGAGATAATGAACTGCTAAAGAGAAAGGAGAAAGAAGTTGACAAGTTCCAGGATATGAGGAAATTCTTGCAAGATCTAAAAGAGGAATTGCACACTTTACAAAAGACTCAAACAGAACTGTTAGAGATGAAGTCTATAATACAGGAAGTCAAAATCTCCCTTGAAAGTATTAAAAGCAGACTAGATAATTCAGAAAATAGAATCTCAGATGTAGAAGAGAAAATGGCTGGCCTAGAAAAATCCACCATGATGACTGAGAAAATGGCCCAAAAATTTGAGAATAATATGCGAGAAATACTAGATACCATAAAAAGTCCAAACATCCGGATAATTGGAATTCCAGAAGGTGAAGAGATCCATAAGGGCATTGATAATCTATTCCATGAAATCCTGCAAGAAAACTTTCCAAACCTAGAGAGGCTTTTGAAGATCCAGTCCCAAGAAATACAAAGGACCCCAAATAGAATCAACCCAAGAAGACCTTCTCCAAGACACATTATAGCTAGGTTGACCAAAACCACAGACAAAGACAAGATACTAAGATTGGAAAGAGAAAAACATCAAGTTACGTACAAAGGACATCCCATCAGGCTAACAGCAGATCTCTCATCGGAAACAATGCGAGTGAGGAAAGAATGGGAAAATATATTCAAAGTGTTAAGAGAGAAACAATTTCAGCCAAGAATACTGTACCCGGCAAGATTATCTTTCAGGCGGGAAGAAAAGACAAGAACATTCTCAGATAAACAAAACCTGAAAGAATTTACCAGCACCAGACCAGATCTCCAAGAAGTTCTCAAGGGTGTGCTATGTCAGGAAAATTAAATACAGGCACATGGAAATAAGAGTTCAAAAACTAAGAAAGTGGCCAACTTAATCTTAGGGACAAGTCTGGAGTTGAATATTATATCCCAGAATTTAATCAGGAAAATTGAACCAGAACAGAAGATAAAAGGACATGAGACTGATAGGTTCATGCACCTACCATTTGAACAGAATCCTAACCTGTTTCCTGGCTTTAAGCAAAGTTCCTTGGCATTTCTTTGATTTAAGTTAAAACTGGTTTTCTTAATAGTAATGAGTGAACTCACCATTGAAAGTAGTTAGATTATGTAAGAAATTGTGTGATCAATACAATGTGGGTGGGAAAGGAATGGAAGACAATTGTAGACACCAGAGATAGCGTGAGAAGAGGGTGGGAAAGGACAGAGGGTCAGAAAGAGGGGTAAAAATAATTCTAGGAACTAGAAATGGAAAATTTTTTATAATATGCATGATTGAGTCACTATGCAGTATATGCTGGATGGGAAATCACATTTTGTATGCTGTGATGATGCTTAGGGAAAGAATGTAAATTAAGTTACAAAAAAAAGTTTCAGGAAAAAAAAAAAAAAAAAACTATTCAATGACTGCAGTAAGATATATAGCCCCAGCTAGGTGCTACTTTATAGGATGCATAAAGTAAGACTTGTGTTCATGGAAATGTATTTATCACCTGTGTTTGCTATGAAAATATTTAGATGAATTAAGGTCCTTAGTAATTCAATAAAATGTGGGGGGGGGAAACAGTATAGAAAGCAAACATAGATACCAGAGACAGTGTGGAAGGAAAGTGGGAGATGGCAGAGGGTAAGAGATAGGGAATCAAGGATGGGGGGAATAAAGTAAAACATACAGAAAACAAGAAATGGAAAATTATTTGCTGACAATAATATGTTTGTTGATGTGCTTGATTGAGACAATATACAGTGTACTCTGGATGGAAAATCTCATTTTGTATGCTGTAATGATGTACAGTGAATGAATGCAAAAAATAAATTGAAATAAAAAAAATCTGTAAGAAAATGAACCACAGGAAAAAAAAAAAAAAAAAAAAAAAAAAAAAAGAGGGCACATGAGCTACCTGGAGAGAGACAAAGAGAGAGAAAGGGAGAGGAGAGAAAACTTTTGAGAGAAAGGGAGAGGAAGCAAGAGAGACAAAGACAGAAAGAAGACAGACGCTATTCTACCTGCCTTTTCGCTGGGTGTTGGACCAGAAGAAGAGGTTTTGGGCAGAGGCTTTCTGGTTAAAGGGGCAGGACTAGCCTCACCTCAGATGCACATGCATTCTGGTTTTTCGCTGGGTGTTGGGCCGGATGAAGAGCTTTGCTATTACTTATTGAGCTATTATTATATATCCAACTTTACTCCAAGTTCTTAATGAATTTTTTTTTTTTTTTTTTTTTTTTTTTTGGCTGTAGGGTGCATGTGCTCACTGGAGAGATAGAGACAGAAAGCAAGAAATCATTACCCAGGGGGGATGGCCATGATGCAGTCCCTTTTCCTCCATTCTCCTCTTGGGATTTTGGGCAGGCACATACCTTCACCTGGCGTGAGTTTCAAGTGGCCAGGTCTAGGACTCAAATCACAGTGGGCCACATAGGAGTCCAGCACCTAACCTTAGCCATCCTCTGCACCCCAGAAGTTTTTTATTTTATTTTTAAAGTTTATTATTATTTTTTAGTTGCCAGAGAGTACATATACTTACCAGAGAGAGAGAGAGAAATGGAGAGAGTGAGAGAAAGTACCCTCCACCCCAATTTTGGCATATTCATGCTGTAATACATCTCTCCCACTTCTCCATCCTGTTGGGATTTGGGGCATATGTTTTCACATCTGGCATGTTTTTCAAGCTTTTAGGGCTGGGGATTTGAACCACAGTCAGTCATGTGGTTTTCAACTACCTTAACCAACGGGCCAGGGGGCCAGAATTTAATCTTCATAATAACTTTATGAGATCAGGGCTATTCTATCATCCTTATTCTACATATTGAAAAGTATTTGCATAAAGAGTTTCAGAACATGAGGCCAATAAGAAGCAGAGACAGGATCAGGCAGTAAACCTTCAGAGCCTAAAAGCACTAGATTAATCTTTCTCTTATATTACAGTACTAAGAAACTTCCATTTCCCTCTTTAGCTCTTCTTTTACGGGGTTTATGTTCTGTCAAGAGTTAAGTTTTTTCCTTGTTTAATTGCTACTACTGATACTACTGAAATTTATTTATATTTATTATTTTATTTTTTTCCTGTGTGAGAGGTTCTATGATCTTGCTTTATTCTAAAACTTTTCTTTCTAGAAGAATGATAATTTAGTCTGTTTGTACCAATAAAGTCATATAGTGGTAAAATAAGGAAATCTATCTGTACTAATTGGTATGTAGGTGCCCTACCCTTGAAAATCCTTCCTACTGTACAATCTTCTCAATCCTTAGTTGAAGAACCTCTGTACTTAATCGTAAGCCTACAAATATTAACATCTGACAAAGCAGGCAGTCTTCAATCTTGCTTCCATTCTGATTGCTTAGTGCTTTGTGCCAAAAAGATTGGTAAATAGGTTGAATGTCATTCTACCTAGAAGTTGAAGTCAAGTCTTTTTATTCTTCAGTGCTTTTGCACTTACTGTTTTAATATAACTTGAATTTGCTTTCTTTTGTACCTAGTCAGCCATTTTACATTCTATGTTATGAGTCAGTTCAAGTATTACTTCCTCTGTGAAGTTTTTCCATATACTATGAAAAAGATTTAGGTACTATTGTAAACTTAATATATACCTCCATGATATTAATGATCTCATCATATTACATATGAGTCTTTCCTTCATTTCCTCTGGGCTTCTTCAACGCCTAGAATAACACATGTATTTACTGTATTTATTAAATAAATAAATGAATAATAGATAAAACCAGGTAGAATGGCTAAAGAGATGGGAACTGGGTGGTTGAGAAAATTTGTCTAGTTAGAATGATGTAAAGGCAATTTAAAATACAAATATATCTTAGAAAATTCATAACTGAGTAAATGCTGATTTTTCTTTTTCTCATTTGAATAGACAATCCAGAATAGACTATTACAAAAATGATTTCTTTTTATTTGCTTATAGAAGACATAAAAAAGGAAATCTAATTCTATAATTCTAATCCCATTTTTTTTTTTAGAGCTTTTTTTTTTTTTTTGCTATAAGGTGCGTGCGCTTGCCAGACAGGCAGAGAGAGACAGAGAGACAGAAAGCAAGAAATCCCCCACCCCCCCGCCCAGAGGTTTGGCCACACCACAATCTCTTCTCCTCCATTCTCCTCTTGGGATATTGGGCACACATGGACACACGCCTGGTATGAGTTTTTGTTTGTTTGTTTGTTTTTTGTTTTTAAATAATTATTTTATTTTAACTTTATTATTATTATTATCATTATTATTTTCCAGTTTGATCAGAGAGACACAGAGAGAGAGAAGTGAGAAAGCAAGCCACCAGGTCTGAGACTTGAACCGTGGTCAGCCATGTGGGAGTCCAGCACCTTTAACCACCATGCCACTTGCTGGCCCCAACGCCTGGTATGAGTTTAAGCCACCGGGTTTGGGACTTGAACCGTGGTCGACTACATAGGAGTCCTGCGACATAGCCATTACGCTAACTGCTGGTCCCTCTAATCCCATTTTTTAAAAAATTATTTATTTTATTTTATTTATTCATTCATTCATTTATTTTTTAGTTTGACCAGAGAGAGACAGAGGGTGAGAGTGAGAGAGAGAGGAAGTGAGAAAGCAAGCCACCAGATTCAGGACTTGAACCCTGGTTGGCCATGTGGGAGTGTCCAGTGCCTTAACCACCACACCACCTGCTGGTCCCCTCTAATCCCATTTTAAAAAACTATTATAAAATGGAACTTTTAGTATCGGTAATAGTATTTATAATTTACTGAAGAGGGTGGAGGGCACACCTATTTATAATTTACAAAGACTCTATTACTACTTTTATATTAAGTACTTCACAAAGCTTAACAGTTTAGTGATGCAAATCTAATTGTGTTATTTCCTTACTAAAAAATTTTGGGTCATATCTCATGACAAAGTCTAGCTTCAGTCAAGAACTCTATTAAATCAGTTGTCACGACAGAAGTGATCTCTTCTATGAAGGTTTTCTGATCCTCCAAGTAAGGATTAGGCAATACTTCTAGATGGCATTCTTTGAAGTTAAGTTTAAAGGTGTAAGTTTTAAAAATAAGTATAAACCATCCTAAGCTAATTTCTCAAAAAATTTCCTGTTCTACCTTTCTATCTCCTCCACTACAGATTTCTTTTTTTTGGAGAGTTTTTTTTTTTTTTTTTTTGGTTACAGGGCACTTGTGCTCGCCAGACAGACAGAGAGAGACAGAGAGACAGAAAGCGAGAAATCACCCCCCTAGGGGGGATGGCCATGCCACAATCCCTTCTCCTCCATTCTCCTCTTAGGATCTTGGTCACACATGTACACGTGCCCGGCGTGAGTTTAAGCCACCGGGCCCAGGACTCGAACCGTGGTCGACTACGTGAGAGTCCAGCGACGTAGCCATTACGCTAACTGCTGGTCCCTCCACTATAGATTTCTTGACAGACACTAATCACAGTTGTTGAACACAGTGACTGCTAAATAAATCTGAAAGAAACTCATTAACTTAAACAAGAAACCACATAAAACAAAAACCAAATCTACAATCTAACATTTTTCAGGCTCATCTCACTCCGCAAAACACAGTATGTTTATTCTATATATTTAGCCTCCTCAGCCCAGCTCAACTACAGTCACTCTCACCATTTTAGAGATGAGACAACCGAGTCACACACCTCTCAAGGAACAGACAAGGGAGCAGCACTATCTGGATGCGAGTCTAAACAGAAGCAGAAAGGTAGCGACTTTTCCCGCTAATTCCCACGAACTTCCTTAAGGGTGGACTCCCTACCTAAAATGGAATGAGACGGATAAGACTTCCAGAGGGAGTGTGACTGGAAGTGCTCGCTCTGTCACAGAAGTGACAAAAAATGTTTTCTCTAATCCCTCAATATTAATACCTAAAGGAATATTTCGTGAATTTCCCAAATATGAGTAAACCAATATACTTCAGCCTTTTTTTGAAAATCTTTCCCTCTGCTCTTTCATGCTCACCTATCCACTTCCTTCTTTTCCAGGCCTCTCACAGAGGCGCTCACAAAGTGCAGCTCACTGACTGAGGAAGCTCCACTCTAAGGCACACCTCACACTGCAACTTAAAGGCGTAGCGCCACCTCCTCAGACTTCTTTCGCTTTTCTACGGCTGGAGGCGGGGCCAATGTCCCTCATTCAAATAAAAAACCAGGAGATTTGCATGGGGAATGGGTAGTCCGTGAGCTTATTGGCTAATAGCACAGTGGGCGTGGTGCATATTACGACCAACGAGCTCCGCCTACATAATTTGCATAACGGCCCCTGCGCGTGCAAGGGAGAAGCGGGTTTGTTTTTGAATCTGCGGAGGCGGAGGCGGCGGCGGTGGCAGCGGCAGCGCCGAGACTGAAGCGCGCGAGTCTGAGGCGGCGGCGTTGGGGACGGCTGCGCGGGACGGCTCTGTAGGAAGGAACTTGGTTCCCCCTCCCACATCTCCTGCCCCAAAAGGTATATGTGAATCCTGGGGGCTGTTATATCCACATTTTCTTAAATTACTATTGTATTTCTGAAGAGTCAAGACCGCATTATGGCGGCTGCGGGAGTTGTGTGTGCGCCTGCGCGGTTGCGGAGCTGCGGGCCGCGCTGCATGGGAGCACGTGATCTTGCGGGGTCGGGCTCTAGCTGCAGTTGTGCAGCTGGCGGGGCGGTGGCTGCGCAAGCGCAATATTCATTTTCAAGATCTAATGTTCTTGTTGGACGCCATTTGGGTTCTAGATTTAATTTTCCTCATTCTTGAGGGTTTTCATTTTGTTACCCTCAAATTCCCACATATTTCAGGAAAATCATTTCTCCTGTATTGTACTCGTGTTCTGACCACAAATTCTTTTTTGCTATATCCTATTTTTCTGAGAAGCTGTGGATTTCAGTTTCTGTGAAAATGGTTATTTGTGGTTCCCGACTGTAATTTCACTTTCAAGCTATTGGAATTCAATTTTATATTTAGAAAGATAAAAATCCCTTAGTGGTGTTCTAACGGGAAGTGCATCTCTCTGAGCTGCATGTTTGCAAACACATTTTTAACCCTATTTTTACCAATTATGTTATGAATGTGTGTAATGTTTACAAAATAGAAACAATTTTAATTTTGGAAATACTGGAGGGGAGAGACAGTAGAAGGCTGTAGGATGTAGTTTAAAATGAAACCTCAATCTGTTTTTAAAAAATTTTTCCTCAGGCTAGTGAAGTTTGAATGTTAATTAGTTTGTGTGCATGTGAGTGTTTGAATTTTACGTATTTTCAAGTCTCTTGATCACTTGTCCATTACTTTTTTTAGATAATTATTTAGATAATTATTAATCTTTTAAAATTAATCAGTTTTCTTAGCATTTTTGTTTGGGATGATATGTTAGATAGAACACTTGGTAAATTTTTCTGGTGAATTCTACAAAGAACTCCAAATTCCTCTGAGGCCATTATGAGTAAAGTCAAGTAAATTATCAATTAAAAAGTTTAAAAAATATAGCACTATACTATATGCATATGTAGAAGAAACAATTTTGTTTGGGTTTTTAATTGCTTCTGTTTTTTTTTCGTTGTTATTTCTTAGTGATTATAAGTGTGTTAGTGATTATTTTAGTTTAAATGTAGTGTCATTACATTTAAATTTTATATAACACATCTTGGGGAAGTTATATAAGATTTGATATGATCGTCCCATTGTGCGAATTGTTTTTTAGTAGACTAAAAACTTGTAAATGGTTTTGGTAAACTTTCCCTATGGTTTTTATGTACAATAATTGTTTACTTGGTTGGTTATATAACTTTTAAGTTTGCGTTAGTCTATTGCCAAAGAAGTGGCTGTTGCTTTAGAATCTTGATTAGGGACGTTTTTGCCCCAAATAATATTAGTAATTATTAACTAGATGGAAGTGAAGGAACGCTTTTGGTTGGTGGGTTTTTAGATGATGTCACATATGAAAAAGAATGGATAGGGAAGGTTCTTTTTTCAACTGAATTTTTCTTTTAAAGAAATTATTTATTTATTATTGTTTTTTAATTTGACCAAGCAGAAACAGACAGAGAAGGACAGGGTGGGAGGAGTGAAAAGGCAGGCCACCAGATCCTGGACTAGAAATGCAGTCAGCCATGTGAGAATCCAGTGCTTTGACCACTATGCCACCTGCTGGCCCCTAACTTATCCTGATGTAATTTCTGGACCTCTGAGATCTTGTACACAGAAATATATTGAGAGGGTAGTTGTATAATCTTGTCCCTTACACTATTTCAGGTGTTTGAATTGAAAATATGCTATATTTTCTATAATTCTGTATATGTATATGCATTCACACATATATATGAATGTGCATATATATATTTAGGTTAAGAAAAGACCTTTGACCTTATGGGATAGTACACTTTGACTTCCAGAACAATGAAATACTTTGGCTTATATATTTAAGCTTATATCTTCATTTGAATATACAGATGATTGCTTCATAGATTGATAATGAATGTTATAGGAGGTACTTGAAAATACTGAAGAACCAAATACACAATGTAAATATTTACTGTTAGTACTATTTTGCTGTCATGTTTTTTAGATGACATATAATTCTGTAAACTTACTAAGTTAAATGAATTGCCTGGACATAAACTATTTGTTCGTAATACTTCATCAATAATAAGCATATTTTGAAATTTTAGTTTGATGATTATGAGGCCATAAAATTTTGACAAATATGCAGCATCTATAAATATTAAAACTACATTACTCTAGGAATAAGTCCTAACTTCGTGAAGTTACTTCAAACGTTAGTAGTTTTGTAAATTTTAATCAAAAATGTACTTTATAAAAAACATTTGAATGATTAAGTGCAAACTATTAGCATTGTACTTTCTCTTTAAATTGTGATTAGAATGTGTGATAAATATTTTAAACTTATTATAGGACATTTGAAAATGTTGAAAATTAATCAGCAGCATTTAGAAACACACAGTCCAAATATTTAGATGATTAAAAACATTTTTTTTGTTGTAGGGTTTATATGCTTGTCAGAAAGAGACAGAAAGCATGACCCAGGGAGAAAGGCTATGCTGTAGTACCTTTTCTTGGGATTTTGAGCATACATGCACACATGCCTAGCAGGTTTTTTTTTTTTTTTTAATATTTCTTTAATTTTATTTATTATTATCTTTTTTTTTTTTTAATTGTTTTTTGAGAGGTTTTTGCTGTAGGGCACATGCTCACCAGAAAGACAGAGAGAGACAGAGAGACAGAAAGCGAGAAATCACAGCCACGTCACAATCTCTTCTCCATTCTCTTCTCGGGATCTTGGGCACACACTAACACATGCCCAGGGTGAGTTCACGTCACTGGGTCCGGGACTCAAACCGCGGCTAACTACATGGGAGTCCAGTGACATAGCCATTACACCAACTGCTGGTCCCGTTTCATTTATTTTTTAATTCGACCAAAGAGACAGAGAGAGGGGGAAAGTGAGAAATCAAGCTACCAGCTCTGAGACTTGAACCACTGTTGGCCATGTGCGAGTCCAGCACCTTAACCACCCCACCACCTGCTGGCCCCCCTGGCAGGTTTTAAAAGCCCATGGGTCTGGGACTTGAACTTCACAGTCAGCCATGTAGGATCCAGCAGACTTAACCACCATGCTACCAGCTGGCCCATGTTTTGATGCTTTTTATGACTTGACTTTTCTATAGTTGATTAATTTGTATTTACTGATCTGTTTATCAGTTTATTTTTCATTGGGCATTATTTAATTCCTGTTCTTTTTTATAAGATTTCTTTTTTAAAAAGAATTTAGTTCCATTTGTTGTAATAATTCCATTTTTGTTTATTCATTTATTCATTCCTTCCTTTCACATTTTTATTTGACCAGAGAGAGAGAGAGAGAGAGAGAGGAAAGTGAGAAAGCAAGCCACCAGGTCTAGGACTTGAACCGTGGTTGGCCATATGGGAGTGTCCAAGCACCTTAGCCACCATGCCACCTGCTGGTCCCCATAATTCCATTATTTCTTTAATTTCATTGGAGAGAGACACAGAGAAAGAGAAAGGGAAAGTGAGAAAGCAAGCTGCCAGGTCAGAGATTCAAACCACTATTGGCCTTGTGGGACTCCAGCACCTGTAACCACCACGCCACCTGCCGGCCCCAATTCCTGTTCTTACAATTTAGGATTATATCATGACTATTTGCCCATTTCATATTTCTTCTAATACAGGTCTTTTTTAATGATTACATAATACTGTATTGTGAAAACACCCCAAATTGCCAGTACTCTTTTCAAACATGCTTTTAAATGTCTATATTATTTTTATCTCTAACAAGAATGTACTAGAACTTACATCAACCTTTATTTTTTGGTGACTATTTTGTTTGTTGTTCATTTGTCTATTATATATAATGCTATGAACACCCTTGTACTTGAGTCACAATCTATATCTCAGAATATTGCTTTGAAATTATTGTTTCAAAAAGATTTTTAAAATAATTTACGAAACTAATGAAAACTTAGGACTCATACTACTATAAATTAATGGGTGAAAAATAGTAGGTCATGTAACTTTTTTTAGTAACTAACTTAGTAGAATTTGTAATAATTTATGCATTTTCTTATTTTCTGTGTATTAGTTGTTTGGGGGTTTTATATGTGTGTATTTTTTTCTATGGTGGGTGTTAATATTTTTATTTATTAGCATCAGCTATCTGTAGATATTAGCCCTTAGATTTTCATATTTGTTGAAGTAGTTTAAAGTTATTCCCTTTTAAATTGTTTATTAATTTATTTTTTGCTAGAGGGCATGTGCTTGCCAGCGACAGAGAGGTAGAAGAGAAAGCACCACCAGTGGGGACTGGTCACATTGCAACCCCTTATACTTCATTTCTCTTTCCTTTGGGATTTGGGTATGAACACACTTACAACTAGAGCTCTCTCAAGGCACAAAGTGGAAGACTTGAAACTGCACTAATAGCCATGTGGGGTCCAGCTGCTTTACTCAGCAGGCAACAGAGTCGGCTCATTGTAGTTTTACAAGTTGAGAAGCTGAGCTGCCTTTTTTTTTTTTTTTTTTTTTTTACTGTACGGCATGTGTGTTCACCAGAGAGAGAGAAAGTGTGAAAGTGATAAATCACTCCCCAGAGAGAGAATGGCCATGCAGTAATCCCTTCTCCATTCTCTTGGGATTTTGGGCATGCATGTGCATGACCAGCATGTTTTCAAGCCTCTGGGTCTGAGACTCAAAACGTGTAGTCAGCCATGTGGCTTCTAAATGCCTTAAACACCATGCTACTGGCTGGCCTGAAGTTTCCCATTTTTGTGCTGTAAATTAATTGCCCTTTTCACTTGTGATTTCTTTCAGGGCTTCTCTGACTAAAAAGTATTACCTGTTGCTAGATTAATTAAATGTTTGGATTTTTTGTTTGTTTTTAGGACTTTCATTTTTCTGGAAGCTTTAGTTAACTCTTTAAAAATGCTTCATTATTTGTGAGAAGGATACGTGTGCTCACCAGAGTAGTGACAGACACAGAGAAGGAGAGAGAGAAAGAACATCTCATCCCCCATGGGGCATTGTCCTGCTGAAATCCCTGCTCTTCAACTTTTCCATTCTGTTGGAATTTGGGGCATGTACAAATATGTACTGGATGTGTTTTTTAGGCTCTTGGGGCTGGGACTCAAATAGCATGGTTGGCTATATTGAATCTGGCCCCCTAACCACTAAGCCATGGGGCCAGCCTTAAAAAGTATTTTAAATTAATATAGATATACAAATGTATTTTGACATGATGGATGTAAGGATGGGTTGCTAGTTTTCATATATTTAATTGTCACTATTTGGAGTAAGACTCAGAAGTCAATCATTTCAAGAGAAAAAGCAAAGCTTATTGAGAGAAAGAGTACCTCAGGATCTGAAGCCAAAGTTGCTTCAGTCTATCCACCAGGAAAGATTGGGGTCCTTTTGTAGGGCAGTCAAGCTATTCTGGGAGACTGTACGCATGACTGATATGCAGGGTTGTTAGACACGGTGGGATAAGCGTACATTAGACATTTTGTGGTTTTATTCCATCTCTGGGGAGTTAAGATGTCTCAGTACTCATTTGTGTCGTTATGTACTGCTCCCTGGATCACTGTGACCTTGTAGTAGTGGTGCCTGAAATGTGGGCTCCTGCCAATGCCAGGTGTGCAGAGGTCTGTCTGGCCTTGGTTCCTGGTCGGGTCTGAACAACACCAGGTGGTTTTCAGAAGAGTGTCACTGTATGTGACCTTACACTAATTTTTCAGAATTTATATTGCTGACCATCTTGCTTTTTATAGTTTTAGTTGCTTCTTTTGGTCATAAGCTATGTGGTAGGTTTGAACAGACAATACTGGGTCATTTACAGGGATATGTAACTTGGGGTCCATTGTTCTCTTGGAGTTATTTAAATAAGCTTAAAAGGTCCCATGGATGCCTTCATTCACACTTGTTTTTTCTTTTGGCTATATAATTTTATGTGAGTATACAAATGTACTTTTTTTTTCTGAGAAAAAGTTAAAGCTTTTATTATTTTCTTGGTGAAGTGTATAACAAAATCTAAAAGGTTAACAACCACAGGAATACTATTGATACATTATTTGTTGTAGGGCTATATTACATAAACAAATGTTTGTAGTGCTGTACACTGTATGAAATATAATAGCTACCATAATTTTTTTTCAGTTTTCTTAGCTAATCTTTTTTGCAGATGAATTTTAGATTCATTTGATTATTATTTTTAAAAAGAACTATTTTATTTAACTTTTTAAAAAATATTTTTAATTTGACCAGAGAGGAACAGATGGGGGAGAGAGAGAAAGAGAGAGAGAGAGAGAGAGAGAGAGAGAGAGAGAGAGAGAGAGAGAAAGCTGCTAGGCCCAGGACTTGAGTCACGGTTGGCCATGTGGGAGTCCAGAGCCCTTAACCACCATGCCACCTGCTGGCCCGTGATTAATTATTATTATTACATTTTAATTTGCTAGTTGGTGCATGTGCTCACCAGTGAGAGAGACAGAGAGGGAAAGTGAGAAAGCACCTCCCATAGGGGATGGTCACGCTTCAGTTTCTTCTCCATTTCTCCTTTTGGGATTTTGAGCACACACGCACATGCCTGGCATGTTTCTCAAGCTGCCAACTCCAGACTCAAATTGCGCAGCTGGGTATGTGGCATCTAGCCATCTTAACGACCCTTCTACCAGCTGGCCTGTATGTATATGGTTACGGTTTTTTAAAAAGCCAGTTAAAGTTTGTTTAGAATTTCATTAGATCTAAATTGGGATGAATTGTATTTTCTGTTTTTCTTTATGCATGAATATAGTACACTTCCTCTAGACTCTGAAAACATTGTTTTTAGAAACTTGGGAAAAATTTGTGATACTTAGGACTTTTCAATAAAATGTTATTTTACTGATTTCCTTGTGCTGATAGAATGTTAATATGGATGAGTTAAAAGATGATATAGTACTATTCTGGTTTTGGTTTGCTTTAAGGAATGATAACATGGAAGTAGTGTCGGTAGAAAGCTAGAAGTGGGAAAAATAGGTTGTAAAATAAAGCATTGTACAATTGAAACCAGAATCTATCTTTGTTTAATATAGAGGGTATTTTTTTTTTTAAAGAGATACGTATTTATATATTTAAATTGCAAGCATACGTGTGTGCTTGCCAGAGAGAAACAGAAAAGGAGAACAAAGGACCACCCTCCGTGGGGTGTGGTCACTACATCTCTTCTCTATTTCTTGGTCTTAGCAGGATTTTGGGCATGTACACACAAGCACTGAGTGTGTTTTTCAAGCCTTGGGCTGGATTTGAATTAAGGTTAGCTGGGTGGGATCTGCCTCCCCCACCCTACTTAATCACCAGGTTACAGGCCTGGCCCACATTTTCTTTTTTTAAAAAGAGTTTCTGTCTTTGGGTCTTTTTAAAGCAAATCTGCTTAGAAAAGTTTGGATATTTTTATTTTTTTTCGTGGGACCTATGCCCTTGTTGAGAACTTTTCCTAGTTCTGGCATTATGATACTCAATTTTCCAGACCATTATAGATAAGAAGTAACAAGTTAGGGACAGGAGAAGTATTGTGTAAGAAATGCATATGGGTAGGGGCAAGAAATGATGGCTAGTATCTTGACAGTGAAAGAGGATGATATTTCAAGTATATTAAGCAAGAATTGATAAAACTTAGTTATGAGGCTATTTGGTTTGAGGATTAGCATTACCAGACCTAAATCAGTATTTATAGCTTGATACAGTAATTGATGATGTTATCAGTAGTTCAGAATCACAGAGAATATTATGTTTAACCTGTTTGAGAAGGCAAAATAGTGTATGATTTCATTTAGAAAGACTTGTATTATGTATATATATATGTGTATATATACATACGCACACATACATATATATATATGTGTATGTGTGTGTGTGTGTGTGTGTGTGTGTGTGTGTATCCCCATAAGGCATGTGTGCTCGCTGGAGACAGAGTGGAAGTGAAAAATCACCACCCTGGGGGGAGATGGCCACAATGCAGTCCCTTTTCCTTCAGTGTTCTTGTGATTTTGGATGCATAGGTATGTGTGCCTGGCATGATTTTCAAGGCACTAAGTCAGGGGCTTGAATCGTGGTAGGCCATGTGGGAGTCCAGTGCCTTAACCACCTTACTGGCCCTGAGGTCCCAGTTATTATAAATATTTCTTTTACTTGCTAGAATTCTTCACTTCTCTGCTTGCTTTTGAAAATACTAAGTTACCATTAGTTTTACAACTGTTGAAACTTAAGATTTTTTATTTTAGAGTTCTTTTTTTTCCTATAGGGTACGTGCACTTTCTGAAGAGACAGACAGAAATGCTTCAATCCCTTCTCCTTCGTTCTCTTCTTAGGGTCTTCGTCATGCACGTACATGTGCCTGGTGTTAAGTTTTAAGCCACTGGATCCAAAACTTGAACCACAGTCGACTGCGTGGGAGTCCAGAGACATAACCATTACTCCATGTGCTGATCGTGAAACTTTAAAATGTAAAAAGTCAGGGGACCAGCAGTTAGCATAATGGCTATGTCGCTGAACTCCCACGTAGTCGACAGTGGTTCGATTCCTGGACCTGGTAGCTTACACTCACTCCAGGCACGAGTGCGTGCGTGCCCAGGATCCCAAGAGGAGAATGGAAGAGAAGGGATTGTGGTGTGGCCATCCCCCCTGGGGTATGATTTCTTGCTTTCTGTCTCTCTGTCTTTCTGGCGAGCGCACACGCCCTATAGCAAAAAAAAAAACTCTCAAAAAAAATGTAAAATGTCAGTGTTGTATTTTTGAAATTTGTGAGTTAATTTGCTTAATTTAAAAAGAAGAAAGACTAGATACATTTAATGACAATTATTTGAATTGCTCACATTTGTATTATTCCTGATTATTGTATTTATAACTATATGTATAAAATATACATATTCAAGAAGGAAAGTGTATTATTTATCTATTTATTATTTTAATTTTTAAAGAATTATTTAACTTTATTTGTTTATTTTAATTTGACCAGAGAGGGACAGAGTGAGAGAGAGAGAAAGGGGAAGTGAGAAAGCAAGCCACCTGGTCTGTGACTGGAACCAAGGTCGGTAATGTGGGAGTCCAGCACCCTTAGCCACCATACCACCTGCTGGCCCTTATCTATTTGTTTAATTGCCAGTAAGTGCATGTGCTTGTGGGATTGGGAGAGGGAGGCTGAGAAAGCAAGCCCCATTGGGATATGGTCACACTGCAATCCCTTTTCCTTCCTGTCAGGATTTGGGTATACATCTGCATACAAGTGTGTTATTTAAGCTGCCAGAGTTAGGACTTTAGTTGCAGGGAGCCATGTAGGATCTGGCACCCAATACACAGCACTTAACCACAGTGTTATGGAGCTGGTCCTGGAAAATGTGATTATTTTAAGGATCTTGTAATAAACACATATTATGGTCATAAATTAAATGCATCAGGCATAAGTTACTGATCAATAGCTTTCCATAGAATATGATAAGTAAAACAGGTATTTGTGTAGGGCACAGAAAGTAGGACTCTTGGGGATAGATTAGGAAATCTTAGAGGGGTTGTATTTTATAGGATAAATTAGAAGGATATTACTAGCATACGGAATAAATAGAATGCTCAAAGTTTTAGAAGTGGGAAAGAAGGTGGTATGTTAAAAGAACTCTAAATAGCTCTTTGATACAAATCCTTGATTTTTTTGTAAATAAGAGTTGATGCTGCCATGGTACCCGCGTCTTGTAATAAAGGATATTGTTATTCTCAGTTGGATGTTTTCTGCTTTACTTTATATCTCTTTTTCTTTTTCCTTCTACTTTTGCTATAGGTGCACTTTTCAGAGAGAGAGAAAGAGAGAGAGAGAGAGACCATCAATCCCCTCCCCCCCCTTCCCCCTTTGGCTACAGGGCAGGGATAACCATGCTGCAATCTCTTCTATTTCATATTACTCTTAGAATTTTGGGTACATGCACATATTGGCGTGTTTTTCAAGCCACCGATTGGAACTTGAACCACACAGTTGACCATATGGGATCCAGCTGCTTTAACTACCAAGTCCCCTGACTGGTCCTACTTTAAATCTTATTTAAAGGCATTTGTTCCTTTCCACTTTTATGATTGCAGTTATTTTTGTAGTGCTTTATAAGCATAATTAGATTAGGAATCCTATTCTATTGATGTATCTGACAAATGTCACATTTTAAAGACAAATGCTTTGTAATTCGGTGTGATAAAACCATTATTAAAAATATAAGATTGTTTCCCACTGTGCCTATATTAATAATCAATAAATAGGTGTTTATTGAAAGAATAGAATCCCATTGTTGTAGATGTAGGTGCAAAAGGGAGTAAGATCTAGCTCCTTTATTTATTTAACTCATTATCCACATATGTCAGATATGTGTGTGTGTGTGTGTGTGTATGTGTGTGTATGTATATATATATATATATATATATGTGTGTGTGTATGTATATATATATACATACACACACACACACACTTTTTAAAAAAAAAATAGTCAAACATGGAATTTACTTAAATTGCAAGCACCTATTGGATAAATTTTCCCAGAATTTGATAGGCAGTTGAACTATGAAAAATGTAAATAGTAAGTCAACTTTTGGGGAAAAAGTCTTAATTATCATTCATTAATAAATAGAAGGGTCTGGCCAATAGTTCAGCTGTAATGCAATGCTTTCAGATGCTGAACCCACATGGGCAAATCGTATTTTATGTCTTGAGTTCTGTACATTCCAGGCATAAGTTCCTGTGACCTGGATTGAGGCTGGGAGTGGATCACAGCATGAGAGCATGTTGGGGCTACCTCCCATTCTCTGCTCCCACCATGGGAGACACTCGCTTTAAAAAAAAAAAAAAAAAAAAAAAAAGAGGGACCAGCAGTTAGTGTAATGGCTATGTTGCTGGACTCCCATGTAGTTGACCGCAGTTTGAGTCCCGCACCCGGTGGCTTAAACTCACGTTGGGCATGTGTGCATGCGTGCCCAAGATCCCGAGAGGAGGATGGAGGAGAAGGGATTGTGGCATGGCCATCCCCCCCTGGGGGTGATTTCTTTCTTTCTGTCTCTCTGTTTCTGTCTTTCCGGCGAACACACGTGCCCTATAGCAAAAACTTCTCAAAAAGAAAAAGAAAAAAAAATAGAAATTAAGAAAGCAGGGAAATACCTTTGCTTGCTAATTTAGAAGAAGCTCGAAAAATATCACTCTAAGATATGTATCAATAAATTAGTAAGTTTGAGGAAAATACAGAATGTTGTTAAAATTTTTGCTTTTAGTTTGAATAATCTTGTACATCCCATACTTTTTTTTAAGTGATTTAAAAATTGGAAAATAAAAATCAACAAGTAAATGAAGAAAGGAAGAAAGAACAAAAGAAAGGCAAAGTATTTCTCTAAAACCAGCTAGTAATACAGTAAAGTAGAAAGAACAGAGACTAGCTGGTGGTGTGGTGGTGGTAAGGTAGCTGGATCCCATGTGACCGACTGTGTGGTCTTGGTCCTGGTGGCTTGAGAAACACACGGGTGCATGTGCATTTGTGCCTAAAATCCTAAAAAGAGACTAGAGAAAAGATTATGGCTTATTCCCCTGGGGCTGCTTTCTTTTTCTCTCTGCCAAGTGTATACACCCCAGAGCAAAACTTAAAAAAAAAAAAAGCCCAAAAATGTTAGTTTTACTTAGGCCCTGGGTATTTAGTGTCTCCCAGCAGTCTTCAGTACTTTAAAGAGGGGTTAGCACCTACTTGATAGTGTTGTGAGTGTTAAATGAAATTAGATAATCAGATGCTTACCATTTTGCCTGACAGTTTCTCTTCTGTAGCATCAGACATTTGGTCCGTCAATTAGTCATTCATGAATATTTATTAAGAGACTGGCATGTGCAGGGAGCCGTGCAATACTGGGAAATTTATAGAAAGAAATATTCTTGCTTTTTGTAGCTAGAATTTAAGTCACATAAAAATAATTTAGAAAAGCAGGTTGAATAATACCACTCATTAGTTAGGAAAAAAGCATTTTAAATAGTTTACTTGGGAAGGTTCCCAAGAGTGTGAAGTTTTAGGACTTAATTATTAAATAAAAAGTCTGAAACAGGTATGTAAAAGAAAAACTCCATAAGATTACTAATTTATTACATTTATAGTAATCATCTTCATGGTGAAAAAGTAACCATTTTTTCATATTACAATACTTGTTCAGATAATCATCATTGTCAGAGTTGCAGATGAAAATTGTTTATTTGGGGACTAAGTCTACTTAGGGTCACCCCTTCCCTTCCTTTTAAATAATGCTGTGTAAAGTACTCAATTCTCCACCCCATTTTTCTTGCACTCCAACTGGAAATTGAACATATCAAAATTGAGGCCAAAGTGTCTTCTTTTTTATTTTTTTATGGAAGAAGGTTGTGCTGCCTCTTAAGGCACAACTTTGGTCATACAAGTTTGTTTAGTTAAGTTCTGATTCTGTACCTTTATTTTGATATTTTACCTGACCATTTAATTTACATAGGGTTAATGAGGTGTTAATTTATATAGAAAGACCGCCCTACTGACCGGTTAACAAAGAGACATTCATTTAGTATGAGGTTAAAAAGTTGATTTCTGTGTAAATGTTTTGTAAAGTGTTATTTATCAGCTTGTATACACAGTCAGGAACCAAGAACTGTCTAATTTATTACAGTTAGTTTTTATCTGTAGTACCTATAGCTGTAGGGTATTATGATTCTCAGAGATTGCCATATTTGTCAGTGTTCCTGGTTTGTCAGGAAGTGATATTCTTTATTCCCTTTAAAGCTTGGAATTCATAAGATATGGAGATATTAAATTGATTCCCTGTGAAGATTTACTAGGCATCATTTCTACATTTGAAATGCAGTTCTTGTTTTTTGCCATACCTAATTAAAAGAGATTTTGTTTTTAAATGTCACATATCAAGTGTGGTCAGGGTTACAAATTTGATTATCCAATTTTATCCTGATAGGAAGGAAAACAGATTCTCATAAAAAATATGTATACTGATACATAAGAAGTAAAAAGAGTGAGTTATGGTACTTTATATAGTATTTAATTGTCATTTTAAGACATTTCTACACAAATCCTATCAGCATATTTAGTATTTTTCTGTGGAATCTTTTTTTTTTTTTTTTTTTTTTTTTAAAGAAGTATTTTCTATAGGACATGTGTATTCTCCTGAGACACAGACTGACAGAATGACAGCAAGGAAGAAATCACTCCCCAGGGAGAATGGTCATGCCTCAATCCCTTCTCCTCCATTCTTCTCTTGGGATTTTTGGGCACACATTCACATGCGCCTGGTGTGAGTTTCAAGCCGCTGGGTCTGAGACTCAACTGTGTTTGGCCACATGGGAGTCCAGTGACGTAACCATTATACCATCTACTGGTCCCCAGAATTATTCCTAAACTGTTTCTGGTAGTTTATGTGCTTCTAACATATATTAAAATCTTTCATAGAATATCCTTTCTTTCCCTGAATTCTTAGAGTATTGGATTGAGATAGAACTTAAATTAGTATTTATACAAAGTAGTATCTTAAGTTGAGGGTTTAGATTAAGAAAAGTGTTTCTTTTTATAACCATTAAAAGTAAAGTATTGGGTTATCCAGTGTCATGGTGGTTAAGGCAGCTTGATCTCACACAGCCAACTGCACAGTTAAGGTCTCAGACCTAGCAGCTTGAAAAAAACACCTGGTACGTGTGTGTGTACCCAAAATTCTGAAAGGAGAAATGGCAAAGAAGCAATTGTAGCATGATCATCCTGCATAGGAGGTGCTGTCTCACCTTCCTACTCTCTCTCAAGTGAGTATACCCTCTGGCAAATTAAAATAGATAGGAGTAGTAGCTACAGTTAAATTAGTTAATTTATTCCTAGTGAGTTTTTATTTTGCTGACCTTGGATTAAGTAATCTACTTATACAAAGTTGTCTGCTCTGCACTAATAGAATAATGAAAATCCTGATCCATTCCTTGATAGTTAGGACAGATGATTCAAGAGGGTGATGTCAGCTTTATATCAGAATGCCTGTGTCTATGAATCTTGTCCATGTAATTGTTGTAGTTAAGATTATTGAAACTCTTTACTAAAGAGGGAGAGAAAGTAAGAAAGCACAGGGGATGATCATGCAGAAATCCCTTCTCTTTCATTTCTCCTTGGGGATTTTGGGCACACATTTACTCTTGCCCGAAATGTCCTTCAAGCTACCAGGTCTGAGACTTGAACTGTGCAGTTGGCCATGTGGGATCCTGCCACCTTGACCACCATTCCATAAGCTGACTCATAAGGATCTCTGGGGGTTTATTGGAAGACAGATTTATTTCCATAGGAATAGTGGCAGCTGGAATCGTGACTTGGGTTTTTTTTTTTTTTTTTTTTTTTCCTTGCTTCTCCTTGCTCTGGTCTGGTCTAGTTACTCTACTTTTGTATATAATTTCATGCTTAGAGTTTTATTTATCATCGTGGGGATTTCCTTCACTCGTGTTTTAGGATCCTTGTTTTCTATATTGCCATACCTTTTTATTGACTTACTCTGGTTTAGTAGGAGGGACCACATTCTTTGCAGGTTTTTGAAAAAGTACATGGGAGATCTTTGTTGTTTGCTTTTAGTTTTTGCTATAGGGTGTGTGGGCTGGCTGCAAAGAGATGGAGGAAAAAAGAGAGAGGGAAAGTGAGAAATCACTCCCCCAGGGTAATGGCCATACCACAATCCCTTTTGCTTCATTCTTGGGATTTTAGGCACACATTTATACATGCCCGTAATATTTTCCAAGCTGCTAGGTCTGGGACTCAAACTGTAGAGTCAACCGTGTTGGATACAGCTGCCCTAACAACCATGCCACCTGGCTGGCCTGAGGTACATCTTTTAAAAGACCATGTCTACTTGAAAAATGTCATTCTGTATTTTTAATGTATGATTGCTAGTTTGGCTGGGTATAGAACTCTGAAAATAATTTGCCTTCAGAATTTTAAAGGCACTGCTCCATTATCATCTACTACTATTAATACTGGGAAATCTGAAACTGTTCTTATTTCTGATTTTCCCCCTCAGTGGAAGCTTCTAGAATCTTCTTGTTCCAGAGTCCTGGAATTTCACTGTAGCTTGTGTTGGTATAAGTATTGATTACTGTTGGCTGGCATTCTTTGGGTTCTTTCAGTTTGACAACTCTTAACCTTCAGTTTTGGGGAGTTCTCTTGAATGATTTAATTGGTGAAGTCTTTCTTGGCCATTCCATCATTCCAGTTTGAGTTTTTGTCTGCCTCATACACATGCATATATATATATACACACACACACATATATATGTACACACATACTTACATATATATTTTTTGGAGAGGTTTTTGCTGTAGGGTGTGTATGCTTGCCAGAAAAAGAGAGAGAGAGACAGAAAGTGAGAAATCACCGCCTGGGGGATTGACCACACTGTAATCCCTTCTCCTCCATTCTCCTCTTGGGATCTTGGGCACACACCACACACGCCTGGCATAAGTTTAAGCCCCTGGGTCTGGGACTCAAACGGTGGTCGACTACAAGTCCAGTGATATAGCTATTATGCCAACTGCTGTTCCCGCATTTATATTTTTTCCTCCTATTTACAGCTTTATCTTTTTGCTGAGATTTATTTTTTGAAAATTATCATCTAGTTCTATTGAGCTATTCACTTTTTAAAAAATAATTTTTTTTTATTGAACTGCATTCATTCATTTATTGTAATTTGACCAGGGTGGGACAGAGAGAGAGAGAGAGAGAGAGAGAGAGAGAGAGAGAGAGAAAGTGAGAAAGCAAGCTGCCAGATCCAGGACTCAAACTGTGGTTAGCCATGTGGGAGTCCAGTGCTCTTACCTACTGCCCCCGAGTTACTCAGTTTTTCTATGTTTTGAATTTCTGTTTTTCACTTTTCTCCTATAACTTGACTCAGGAATGCAGTTTTTCTTTTTGTGTGTTTCTGAGGTTTTCTTCTTGTACATAATTTGTTTTGTGTGTATGTTTGTTTGTTACTTGGTCTCTGTCTTCCATGTTACATAATTTTATCTATGGCTTTCTTCTTTTTTGGCTGATTGCATAATGTGATGTAGAAGATTAAAAAGTTGATTAGAATATTTATTGTTAAAGAATTATTTAATTTTATCATTATTACCACTGTTTTAAATTTGCGGTACCAGCAGTTGGCATAATGGCTAAGTTGCTGGACTCCCATGTAGTCAACCGCGGTTTGAGTCCCGGACGTGGTGGCTTAAACTCACGCCGGGTGCATGTGCATATGTGCCCAAGATCCCGAGAGGAGAATGGAGAAGAAGGGATTGCAGTTGGCCATCCCTCTTGGGGGATGATTTTTCACTTTCTGTCTCTCTGTCTTTCTGGCAAGCTCATGCTCACTATAGCAGAAACCTCTCAAAAACAAAACAAAACAAAACAAAACAACAACAACAACAAAATAATTGCTACAAGGGTGTATGTGCTCACCAGAGACGGGTAGAGAGAAAGAGAGAGAGAAAATGAGAAATAAAGGACAAGACTAAGTATCTCTATAGTCCGGTGGTAATCTCGTTTATAACTGTGGATATTGCCCTCAAACTTCTGCCATAGCTAGAGAAAGCCACTATTTATTGTAATGTGTTTAGTTAAGGATATATAAGGTATTTTATTACACTTCAAACAACTTATACTGGTATTTACTTTTTTAACCACATCATCTTACTCTTTCTGTCCTCACCTCAGCTTCCAAAAGTACTTTTGTTTTTCTGCTTCCTGTGACTTTTTTTTTTTTTTTTTTTTTTTTGGAGAGGTTTTTGCTATAGGGCGCATGCGCTCGCCAGACAGACAGAGAGAGACATAGAGACAGAAAGCAAGAAATCACCCCCCGGGGGGGTGGTCACGCCGCAATCCCTTCTCCTCCATTCTCCTCTCGGGATCCTGGGCACGCACGCACATATGCCCGGCGTGAGTTTTAAGCCACAGGGTCTGGGACGCGAACTGCGGTTGACTACGTGGGAGTCCAGCGACATAGCCATTATGCTAACTGCTGGTTCCCTTCCTGTGACTTTTGAGGTTTCTGTCATGTAATACAGATTGGTTCTTTTTTTTTTTTTAGAGGTTTTCGCTATAGGGCACGTGCGCTTGCCAGACAGACAGAGAGAGACAGAGATACAGAAAGTGAGAAATCACCCCCCAGGGGGGATGGCCATGCCACAATCCCTTCTCCTCCATTCTCCTCTTGGGATCCTGGGCATGCACACACACGCACCTGGCGTGAGTTTAAGCCACCGGGTCCAGGACTTGAACCGTGGTCGACTACATGGGAGTCCAGCGACATAGCCATTACGCTAACTGCTGGTCCCTCAGGTTGGTTCTTAATTTGTCACCACTATAGCTTGGTGTATAGGGATTTGTAGGCTGCTAAGTTCGTTGCCACTAGTCCTGCTTATTTATTTATTTTTTTTAACTTCCTAGAACTTTGTAGCTATGGTCTATTAACTTTTCTCCCTGTTTTTTAGGATTTATAGCTTTAAAATTTAGGGTACCTTTATTATAATTTTAGTGGGATTTGGTCTCTGTCTTCCATGAGGGAGTGAAATGAGATGTTTTTAGTTCATTGTCTTAATGCTCTAGCATTCTTTTCTCTTTTAATATGTGTAATGTTGGTAACAATAACTTGTGTAATTAAAGCATTTTACCTAAGTTAAAGGACGTATTTGCTTATTATCAAATACAGTGAAACTCTCTAGCTTTTATGAAGTGTTTGATAATTTTCATATGCAAAGTTTTCTGTTGATGCGATAACATAAAGAGTAGTCATTGGCTATAGTTAATTCTCTTCTTTTTTTTTTTTTGGAGAGGTTTTTGCTATAGGGCGCGTGCGCTCACCAGACAGACAGAGAGAGACAGAGAGATAGAAAGCGAGAAATCACCCCCGGGGGGATGGCCATGCCGCAGTCCCTTCTCCTCCATTCTCCTCTCGGGATCTTGGGCGCACACGCACACGCGCCCAGCGTGAGTTTAAGCCACTGGGTCCGGGATGCGAACCGCGGTCGACTACGTGGGAGTCCAGCGACATAGCCATTATGCTAACTGCTGGTCCCCGTGTTTTTTTCTTTCTTTCTTTTTTTAACGAATTATTGTACTTATTTATTTATCTGAGAGACTTTTGCTATATGGTGTGTGCACTCACCAGAGAGACAGGGAAAGACCGATAGAAAGCGAGATATCACCCCCTAGGGCAATGGCTATGCCGCAATCCCTTCTTCTCCATTCTCTTCTTAGAATTTTGGGCACGCATGCACACACACCTGGAGTGACTTTTAAGCTGCTGGGTCTGGGACTCCAACCGTGGTTAACTTCATGGGAGTCCAGCAACATTAGGCCATCTGCTGGTCTCGAGTTATTATTATTTAAAAAAATTTACTATAGAGCATGTGTGGTCACCAGACAGAGAAAGGGGGCGGGAGTGACAGAGCAAGCTGCTGGGTCTAGGACTTGAACCGCAGTTAGCCATGTAGGAGTCCAGTGCCTTAACCACAGCACCACCTACTGGCCCCCCTTTGGTTTTTATTTTTTCATTACTACTTGTGTGATTCCTGGCAAATGATTTAGATTCTCTGTTCATAAAAATCAGAGACTGTAACATTCTTGTTTTATATGGTCATTGTAAGAGTGAAATGAAAAAAGAGTGTAAAGTGCCAATATTTTGCCCCCCCCCCCCTCGGTTTTTTTGCCACAGGGAATGTGTGTTTGCCAAAAAGAGACAGAGAGAGAAATGGGACAGGGAAAGTGAGAAATCACCCCCCAGAGGGGATAGCCACCCTGTAGTCTATTCTCTTAAATTTTTCTTTTGGGATTTTGGGCATGCATGTGCCTGGTGTGTGTGTATTTAAAGAATTATTTTATTTAACTTTATTATTATTATTTTAATATTTCCAGAAAGAGATAGAGAGAGAGAGAGAGAGAGAGAGAGAGAAAGTGAAAGCAAACCTCCAGGTCTGCGACTTGAACCATGGTTGCCCATGTGGGAGTCCAGTACTCTCAACCACACCAACATTCTGGCCCCACTTGGTGTGTTTTTCAAGCCATTGGGTCTGGTAATCAAAACATGCAGTTGGCTATGTGGGATCCAATGCTCTAACCACCTGCTGGCCTGTAAAATCCTAGTTTTTAATTAGGAAGCAGTAAGACATTGAACAGTCATAGAAATGTTTATCTAAAATTAGCAATTGTTTCCAAATTTGTATGCTTTTGCAGATATATGATGATTGGGGTCATTGTAAATGATCCTATCTAAAATTTCTAGTACTTTGTGATACACATTCAAATTGTGTTTGTTTGTTTTTTTTTCCTGTCCTTTTTTGCAGAGTTTTTTTTTTTTTTTTTTTTTTTGTTATAGGGCGCATGCGCTCACCAGAAAGACAGAGAGAGACAAAGAGACAGAAAGTGAGAAATCACTCCCCAGGGGGTATGGCCACGCCACAGTCCCTTCTCTTCCATTCTCCTTTTGGGATCTTGGGCACGCACACACACGCGCCCGGTGTGAGTTTAAGCCGCCGGGTCCGAGATGCGAACCGCAGTCAACTATGTAGGAGTCCAGTGACATAGCCATTATGCTAACTGCTGGTCCCCAAATTGTGTTTACTTTCTTAAAATACGTTAACATATAGAAGTGAACGATTCACTTATGTTCTGTTGTTTCCTGTAGATTCCTTTAGAACTCAGCTATTGTTAAGCACATAGTAGCTCCTGTGTAGTGCCTATAAAAACAACTCTAGGGACCAGCAATTAGTGTAATGGCTATGTCGCTGGACTCCCACGTAGACGACCGCAGTTCAAGTCCCGGACCTGGCAGCTTAAACTCACACCGGGCGGCGTGTGCATGCGTGCCCAAGATTCTGAGAGGAGAATAGAAGAGAAGGGATTGCGGCTTGGCCATCCCTCCTTGGGGGGGTGATTTCTCACTTTCTGTCTCTCTCTGTCTTTCTGGCGAGCGCATGTGCCCTATAGCAAAAATCTCTCCCAAAAAAAAAGAAAAAAAAAAAACACAACTCTAGGGGCTGGCAGGTGGCATGGTGGTTAAAGCAGCTGGATCCCACATAGCCGATTGTGGGGTTTGAGTCCTGGACCCATCAGCTTAAAAAACACTGGGCACGTGTGTGCGTGTGCCCAAAATTTTCAGAGGAGAATGAGAAGGAATTGCAGCATGATCTGGGGGTTACTTTCTTTCTTTTCCGTCTCTGGTGAGCACATGCGCCTATAGCAAATTAAAGCAAGCAAAGAAACAAACAAACAAAAATACTCAAACCTGAAAAGTGCCTCTGTAAAGGTATTTTTTCCATCTTAGATTCTTAAGTGCAGAGGCATTTAGTTGAAGACTAAAATATTTAGTTGACTTACTAACTTCTTCCTAGAAAGTAAAAATTGAGATCCTGAAAATAAAGTCTCTTAATTTTTCTTTTCTTTTCTTTTCTTTTCTTTTCTTTTCTTTTCTTTTCTTTTCTTTCCTTTCCTTTCCTTTCCTTTTCCTTTTCCTTTTCCTTTTCCTTTTCCTTTTCCTTTTCCTTTTCCTTTTCCTCTTTCTTTCTTTCTTTCTTTCTTTTTTTTTTTTTTTTTTTTTTTTTTGCCAGAGGGCACATATACATGTACTTGCTAGAAGAGAGAGAAAACAAGAAAACGAGACAGCAACCCCCATCAGGCATGGTTACAAAGCAATACCTTTTCCTCCACGTCTCCTCCTTTTGGGATTTTGGGCATGTATGCACACATGCCTGGCGTGTTCTCAAGTTGCCAGGTCTGGCCATGTGGTTAGCCATGTGAGATCCAGCTGCCTTAGCCACCAAGCCTTGCGATGGCCCCTAAAGTTTCCTGATGTAGAATTTGCTGAGATTTTTGTGGTGATAGCAAAACCAATGGGAATTAATTTTGACTTACTGTTCATTGAGCAAATAACTCTGTTTTCTACTATTTAAGAGAATGCAGAATGAGTTAAGGTATTATTTTATGTCCTGGTATAAAGATGACATATAAAGATATAAGTAATGAAATGTGGTAATACTGATGATGTACATGAAGTCTTGTTTGGAAGATGGGCATTTTAAGGAGAAAGATGAGTAACAAAAAGATTGTCAGTGATAAGGTAATTTGGGTTGAATCATGAATAGGATTTATTTATTATGTGAACTAGGATAATTCCATTGTCACAGTGAGCAAAAGGTGTTAGCAGTAGATCAGTTTTCTAAATATCAGTGTAACCACGCTCCTTTCCTAAATTGTTTCCATCAGACATAGAAACAGAACGTATGTTTGAAGGTGTGGATAAAGCTCTGTGGGCTAGGGCTGAGTATATAGTCTGACCTATATTTTAGCTTTTCAGTTTCGTGGAGTTATTTAATCTCTGAACCTGTTTCTGCTATCATGAGTTGGACATAAAACATACCTTTAGTGTTAGTTTAAAAATTTATTGAATGTTATAAAAATTCTTCAAAAGTTTGATCCATATTAATGTACGCATTTCTTTGTCTCCCATTGCCCCTTGCATGAAATAGGCAATCAGTATAAATATGATTTGATTTTTATGCTTTTGGATAGTACAGAAAATGTACCAAATTGGTAGTAAGATTATTGTAGTAGTTGAAAGAGGAAAGATGTAATGATGAAACTTACGTTATTATCTCTGATTTCGAAATCTAAGGCAAAAAATAGCTCTTAAAGCCCCTATTTAATAGCTAGCAGCTTTCCCCAGTTTAGGCTAAGCTTCTTGCATTTGAAGGCTTTCAGAATGTCAAAAGCTATTCATGAGGTAGCTTATAAATGTTTTGGCTATTTATATCCTTTGCCCCCCCAACCCTATTGAACTTATATTTCAATGTTATAATGTCTATTCCATTACAATCTTTTCCCATGTACCAACATCTTGATTTTTATTTAAAATTTTGCCAGAGGGCACATGTGCTAACTGGAGAGAGAAAAAGTTCGAAAGTACCCCTCATGGGGGATAGTAATGCTGTAATCCTTTCTTCTCCTCTCGGGATTTTGGAGACATACACACATGCCCAGATTTGAACTGTGTAGTCAGCCATCTGGGATCCAGCCACCTTAACCACCATGCCACTAACTGACTCCCAACATCTTGCTTTTAATGAATGGACTTTGATTGGGCCACTCCTAGATTACAGTTATATTTTTGAAGAATTAACATAGTTTGAGTCAAGTATAACTTTTAAAATCCTGATAAGTACATAAAGCAATTTTTACATAATCTTGTTTGCATTGTGGAAAAGAAATAGGGACTTTGTAAAGCTGAGTAACTAAAAAAAATTTTATTATGGAAAATGTCAAATACATGAAGAAATGGAAATTAGGCTGGACCAGCCTGTGGCCTGGTGGTTAAAGGGGCTGGAGCCCATGTGACTGACTTGCATGGGTAGAGTCCTGGACACTATGGCTTGAAAAACATGCTCAGTGGGTGTGTGTGCCCAAAATCCTCAAAGCGAGGAGAGATGGAAAAGGCATTATAGAGTGACCCTGCCCTATGGGAGGTGCTTTCTCACTTCCTCCCTCTCTGTGTCTCACTCCAATGAGGACATGTGCCCCCTGGCAAATTAAAAAAAAAAAGAATGAAAACCCTATGAGCTCATCACTCAGCTTGAATGATTTACTCATGGAGCCAGTATCCTGTATTCCTGTCCCTTCAGTAGCCCCTTAACAGGTTTTACCTACATTCAGTAATGGATAGAGACAGCATAGGGCGAGATGGCTAACCAATAGGAAGGCAGACTGAAGAATACTTAAGGGAAAACATTGATTCCACAGTTGATGTGACTGTCAAGCAAACAGGTTCTTTCTGTGTTTTTGCTCTCTTCTCTTAATGACTGTGTTACTGCCAAGCCAAATTTATTGGGATCACTCTCCAATTTGTTTTGTTAATATACTACTTTCAGATTGAATTTTACCATTTTGTGCTTCTTATTTTTACCCGTAGAGTGTTTGCATTATTTTAACTTGTTTTTCACCAATATAAAAATGTTGGCAGGGTGTAAAATGTAATTTGCCCTGGGACTAAACACTCATCTAGGGATCCATGTGTTTGTGACCATCTGGACTACTGAGAAGAAGAAATTATTTTATCTTTATGATAAATAACTGAAAATAAGCTCTGTTGCCATCTGACTCTATTAACAAGTTTCAAAACTTTGATTGTAAGCTTTATTTTGTTAGATTTGGGCATGTAAGGGTTAGATTTTGTGAGGAAAATTTTAATTATGTTTTATCAAATTACTATCAGAATTTAAACAATTTTCCAGAAATTATAAAATTAAAGCCCTTCCATGACACAAGTAGCATAAAAGATTTTAAAAGAAAAAAAATGGAAGAAGAAGAAGAAAAGAAAAGGTCTTGAGCAAGGTTTGACTTTTTTTTTTTTTTTTTTTTTTTTTTTTTTTCTGGACTGAAATGGAGGCTTTCTTTCAAGCAAATTCCCTGATGTTTTGCTCTGTGTGATTTGGCTCTATCTCTGTAACTGCTAATATCTGGCATGGACTTCAAGTTGTCTGGGATCTGGATGTGCCCAAAGTCTGTATTGCAAGTCAGGATTCACAGGCATTATGTTACAAAACTGGCTTGCTGCCTTCTGTTTTCTTTTTCTCTCCTGAGTAGCTGCATTGTTTGTTGCAATATATGCATTAGCTGTTGCCTGTGTTCAGTTTCTTGCAGGCTAGCAAAGTGGGAGGGGCTTCGCTTGGTACATAGCTGAGTTTTCACTGTGTGAGTTCTTGAGTGCACATTGCAGCCATCTTAATTACACTTTTGTGCAACTGAGACTGTGCAGCTGTCTCAAAATGGCTGCTAACCTAGTCTTTGTAGCTGCTTAGGCAGCAAGTATGTCAGTGAGGAGACTTGTCACATGCATCAGGACCAGAGGTAAGAACCAATTACTTTTTAATCTTTAAACATTCTAATTAAAAACAAAAAAATTGAATCTGAATTTATATAGGAAGGTGAACTTAGAGCTTGCTTACTAAAAAGTTGAAATGTTTGCTAGAACCTTTAAACGTCTGTTATGGAAACAGTACATAGGATGGTGAGGTCAAAGGTTAAATTCCTGTAATTTTTCATCATTGTATGTTCTTTCATTGCCAAAAGATTTTAATCACCAATTATTAGTGCTTTTCTGGCCCTAATCCACATAATACTCCTTTTGTGTTGGATATTTTGGTTTATTTGATATTTATTTGTAGAAATTAAAACAATGTATCATCTGAGTAGTTTTTTTTTTTTTTTTAAAGAAGCCATAAGCCTTGCTTTTTACAAAGAGTACAGCTTTTCTGGGTTTTGTTTGGAATTCTTCTGGAAAATATGGTAATCCTTTATATAAATAAATCATAGTTTTTAATGCCGCCTTTTTTTAAAAAAAACTAAGGGTTCCAGTTCTTTCCCATCATGCTGTCTCCTCTAACATTCAACTCTTATATATTTTTAATCACTCATTTGTTTTGTTTGATAATTTTTTTGTTTAAATTGGCATTTATAATCAGATTTTGAATTTAGAAATAAGTTCACATCTAGTCCTAGATACCCCTTTTCATTTTATCTAATACCAATAGAGTTGAAGTAAATAAATGCTCAGCTGTTTTAGTTACATGAAATTGTTATTTCCATTTTACCTTAGTTTAAACTTGTGGTATTGATACATTTAAAAGTAATATAATTCTTATGTGAATTTAATTTCAGAACTTCACAACGCTCCCTTAATATTGTTCTAAAGTAAAAATGTTTATTGAGATACTATAAACCTGTGGTTACCCAGCAAGGTGGAAGAATGAAATACTTATTCCCATAATATTTCAGATAGCAGAACAGTCATACTAAGTGCCAAAGCTTAAATTACAGAACTCATAATTTTTTTTTAAATGGTACATTTCTTTACCTTTGTCATTAGAATAGGATGAATATATTCCTGACTAATATGACATGGAACAGTAGGTTTTAAATTTTGAAAATAGAGCAACTCAATAGAAATAGCAACTTTTTGAAGATTAAATTCTTATTAAGAACCCAATATTTAGAAGGAATCCATGTGGGTAATTTTGGTGTGTACTAAGAGTGTACATTTATAACATTTCTTTGTCGTAAGTTTATTGAATAAAATGGGACTAATTAGTCTGTTACTGAGAAGAAAACACTGAAATGAGGTCACATATGACAATTATAATCTTATATTTGTGTCCAGATTTAGTTCACTTATTTGTAGAACCCCAGCCTCTTAGTCACTGAGGAATTGAGTTTGAAAATTATGCTAGAATTTATCTTCTTTGTGTCCTTTTTTTAAAATTCTTATTTTCATGAAGGTAGATAGTAATATCTATATTTACATGACTTAATTTAAAATTGCTGCTTTGTCACAAACTTATGTTTATGTTTGTTTTGTTATTTTTTAAAAAAATAAATAATTGTTTCTGGTAAATCTTCATTTGTTCAGAACAGTAGCCTAAAATACATTCTGGGATCACTGTCTTAGTTTTGTCAACATCTTTAAAATATTTTTTCACTTTTACTAACATACTGCATTGCAGAGTTGTTAGATCTTATGTGACACTGGAGTTCATAATTTGAACATTAATTTATGTAAATAAGTTATATAACTTGCCCCTTAAAGAGAAAAAAGAAAAAATCTGATATATGTGAGAGATTCTATCATTCCTTTCAGTAAAATTGTGCTCTGGAGTGGGTATGATACAGGACAGTATGATAAAGTGTATGTACTGTGACCTTAATCTTATTTTCATGTCTCTTTGATAGTATGAACAACTCACTGTCTTGGGGGAGGGGTGAGGTGGAGATTATAGTGCTTAGAATGTATTTAAAACAATTTAAGTAATACAAGCCAGCTACTTGATTTGCTATTCTCTAATGCTGGAGAAAAACTGGCTAGATTGAAATTACTGAGTAATTTATGTTCATCTTCAGAGTGGGACCTTAGAGAAATTTTCACAATGTATTGTTTTTGCCTTCTATTGCTGACTGAAATTTACCCCAGCCCTCTACAAGATTATTACTTGTATGTACACGGGGAAACACCAACACCCTGTGATTACTCAGGATATTATTGCTAATTCTTTCATTGCCATGTTGAATTTTTGCAAGTGTAAGCAGACTCTAAACATCATTGGGATCATTACTTTTGGGGTTAGTGAGTGTTACATTTTCTGTGCTGAATTCCAGGTTAACTTCTTGGAGTGCATAATAGATCCTAGCGCTAGATAATTGAGGTTTTATGATACTATTTTGGTCCTCCCCATTAGTTTACTCTTTTTCATAAGCCATTTCATTATAAAAAATCTCCATGAGAAATGTTGAGATGGTGGAAAGAGCATTTACCAACCTAAACTTGAATCTTGTTTTAGCCACTTTCCCTAATGTTGACCAGCTCATTTCATTTTCTGATTCTTGTTTCCTCGCCTATGAAATGGGGACAATTTCTATTTGACAAGTACATGTTGAGAATCGGTTTATGTTAATGCTTCTGAATAGTATTATGAAATACTCTTAAGATGCTAATCTCCCCAGAAATATTTGAATTCTTTTCAGCTTATTCACTTCTCAAAAGTCATTCCTCATTATCCATGGGAGATAGGTTCCAGGACTTCTATGAATGACAAAATCCTGGGTGGCATGGTATTTGCATATAACCCATGCACATCCTCCTGTGTACTTTTTTTTTTTTTTTTGAGAGGTTTTTGCTATAGGGCGCGTGCACTCGCCAGACAGACAGAGACAGAGAGATAGAAAGTGAGAAATCACCCCCCTGGGGGGATGGTCACGCCGCAATCCCTTCTCCTCCATTCTCCTCTCGGGATCTTGGGCACGCACGCACACGTGCCCGGCGTGAGTTTAAGCCACTGGGTCTGGGACTTGAACCGTGGTCAACACATGGGAGTCCAGCGACATAGCCATTACGCTAACTGCTGGTCCCCCTCCTGTGTACTTTAAATAGTCTACATTATTTATAATACCTAATAGAATGTGAATGTTATATAGCTAGCTATTATACTGTGTTGTTTTAAATTTATTAATTTTATTGTATGTGTGTGTGTGTGTGTGTGTGTGTGTGTTTAAGTTTTTGCTATATAGTGTGTGTACTCAACAGAGAAAGAGAGAGAGAAAGTAAGAAATCATCTTCCGGGGAGGGGGGGAGATCATGCCACAATCCCTTCTCCATTTTCCTCTTGGAATTTTGGGCATGTATGCACATGTACCAGTCATGTTTTCAAGCTTTCTTGACTGAGACTTGAAACCACATGGTCAACCATGTGTGATACAGCTGTCTAAACCTCTGTGCCACCTGCTGGCCCTATATTGTGATTTTTAAATATTTTTTTTCCTGAATATTTTCAGCCCTCAGTTGATTGATGTGGGAGTACTTTGTTAAGTATGATTGTATTAGAGCATATTTAAAATTTCTCATGTAACTCATGCTTAGAAACAAAAAGTGCTAACTAACATTAATATACCCACTTAGTAATGTTATATACTCATATTCGTACTGCTTGGTCCTGCTCTGTCACTTATATTAGTTACCTTTGCTGTGTCTGAGTAGTGGTGGATGAATTTACTAAGTAAAGGTAATGTAGAATATTAGCATTATGCAATTACAAGAGTAGGAGAAATGTCTGCCTAAGTCCTTCAAATATACTGTGAGAAAATAACTTTTACAAAGAGAAGACTTGAATTCAGGGCCACCTAGAGCTTTCTGTGTTTCAGTACAAATGATAATCTTCAGAACAATGAAGTTTTCTCTCTGTGGCCACAATCTTGAAGCCAGCAGACTTAAATAAAAATAAAAGTCATGGGGGTCCAGCTGGTGGCGTAGTGGTTAAGGTGCTGGACACTCCCACATGGTCAATCACAGTTCGAGTCCTGGACCTGGTGGCTTGCTTTCTCACTTTTCCTTCCCTCTGTCTCTTTCTCTCTCTCTCTTTCTCTGTGTGTATCTCTCACTGGTCAAATTAAAATGAATGAATAAAAAAGTCTTTTAGCCACTGCCCCATTTTTCTCTAGTGGGTAACATTTACATTTATCAGATTTCACACACAAATCTGGATATCCTTTTGTAAAACATAATACTTACCAGTGGTAGACCTGCACTTGCAGATCTACATTGCTGACTGTGGTTGAAGTCCCGGACCTGGCAGCGTGCTTTCTCATTTTTCCTCCCTCTCTCTCTCACTCTGTCCCTCTCTGGTCAAATTAAAATAAATAAGTAAAGTTAAAATAAAATCATTCTTTTTTTTTTTTTTTTTTTGGAGAGGTTTCTTGCTATAGGGCGCGTGCGCTCGCCAGACAGAGAGAGACATAGAGACAGAAAGCGAGAAATCACCCCCCAGGGGGGATGGTCACGCCGCAATCCCTTCTCCTCCATTCTCCTCTCGGGATCTTGGGCACACATGCACACGCGCCCGGCGTGAGTTTTAAGCCACCGGGTCCAGGACGCGAACCGCGGTCGACTACGTGGGAGTCCAGCGACATAGCCATTACGCTAACTGCTGGTTCCCAAATAAAATCATTCTTAAATAAATAAAATAAAAAACTCTTTTTAAAAAAAGAACAAGTAAATTTCTTAATAGAAAGTTTTCTTAACTGCAAACATATGCTAGACTAGATAACATTAAAGATCATTATAAACTTACTTTTGTTGAAAATACACTTTATTTGCATTTTTAAAATTTAATATTCACTGAAGACTGCCTTGAGTATGTATGAAAAAAGGTAGATTTAGTCTTGATCTGACCTAAATTTGAATTTCACATTTTCCAGAATGAAAGCCAGTTTCTTTCTTTTTTTTTTAAAAAAAAGAATCATTCCCTCTAGCTGCCATCTTGCATCCCTGCGTGTGTGTGCCTAATCTCAGTTGGTCTGCCTGAGACTTCCTAAGCGCCAACCCTAGTCCCCCATGCGGCCCCTTTTCCACTCCAACAAGATGAAAGAAACTATCATGAACCAGGAAAAACTCGTCAAGCTGCAGGCACAAGTGTGCATTGGTGGGAAAGGAACTTCTCACAGAAAGAAGAAGGTGGTTCATAGAACAGCTACAGGAGATGATAAGAAACTTTAAGTTCTCCTTAAAGAAGTTAGGGGTAGCGACCATCAGTTAGCATAATGGCTTTGTCGCTGGACTCCCACGTAGTCGACTGTAGTCAACTGCGGTTCGCATCCCGGACCCGGTGGCTTAAACCTCATGCCGGGCACGTGTGCATGCGTGCCCAAGATCCCGAGAGGAGAACGGAGGAGAAGGGAATGCGGCTTGGCCATCCCCCCTGGGGGGTGATTTCTCACTTTCTGTCTCTCTGTCTCTCGGTCTGTCTGGCGAGCGCATGTAAAAACCTCTCCAAAAAAAACCAAAAAGCAAAAAGAAGTTAGGAGTAAACAATATCTGTGGTATTGAAGAGGTGAATATGTTTACAAACCAGGGAACAGTGATCCACTTTAACAACTCTAAAGTTCAGGCATCTCTGGCAGCGAATACTTTCACCATTACAGGCCATGCTGAGACAAAGCAGCTGACAGAAATGCTACCCAGCATCTAAAACCAGCTTGAGGCAGACAGTTTGACTAGTTTAAGGAGACTGGCTGAAGCTCTGCCGAAACATGGATAGATAAGCACCACTCTGTGGATAGATAAGCACCACTTGGCTACTGGAGAGGAGGAGGAGGAGGAGGATGATGAAGTTCTAGATCTCATGGAGAATTTTGATGAGGCTTCCAAGAGTGAGGCAAACTGAATTGAGTGAACTTCTGAAAGGGATAAACTTGATGAAGTTACTGGGAGCTGCTATTTTATATTATGACTGCTTTTTAAAATTCCGTTTTGTGTATGGATCTGATAAAATCTAGATCTCTAATATTTTTAAGGCTAAGCCCCTTGGACACTGCAGCGCTTTTCAGTTTTTGCTTATACGCAGTTCATTCTTTGCAGCTAATTAAGCCGAAGGAGCCTGAGAATAAACTTTGGAACAATAGTTAATAAAATTTTAAAAAAAGAACCATTTAACTTTATTATTATTTATTTTCAACACAGAGGAACACACATACATACACACACAGAGGGAGAAAGTGAAAAAGCAAGCCGCCAGGTCTGGGACTCGAACTGTGGTCAGCCATGTAGGAGTCCAGCACCCTTAACCACCATGCCACCTGCCGGCCCCAAAAGCCATTTCCTTAATATTGATAAAATAACTATGGACATTGGTAATTCCAAGGAATTTCTAAAAAAGTTACAGTTCTTTAAAAAAATGACTTTATGTTAGATATAAAACTTTAGTGAAAATTGAAAACCCAATTAATTTGCCCAGGAAACATTGACTCCCCAACTTTATTACTCACATGCCCAAAAGAAAGGGATTTGAGGAACCAGCAGGTGGCGTGGTGGTTAAGGTGCTGGACACTCCCACATGGCTGACTACGGTTCAAATCCTGGACCTGGTGGCTTGCTTTCTCACTTTCTCTCTCTTTCTCTGGTCAAATTAAAATAAATGAATGAATAAATTAAAAAAATCTTAAAAAAAAAAAGAAAGGGATTTGATTATTTAATTGCTTGGGTTAGAACTTTCACAAAACATTCTCTTTTGGAGATTTGTAACAGTCTAGTTTAGGTCATCAGTATGTGAATTCAGAAACAGTGAAAACAGTACTGACTGGACAAAACTATATCTTTAATTCAGAGTAGAGTTAATACCAGAAAAAAGTCTGAAGAGTGCTTCTGCATATGCCTCGGGGCACCTGTCTTTCCTTTTGAAGTAAACCAGATACAACTGTCTGACATGGTGTGCTTTTTCTTTTTCCCCTCAATATATAAGTGCCATGGCTCGCAGTGTAAACAGCGTAACTACAGAAGTCAGGAAAAGATATATCTGCTCTGGTACTGCTGTTAAGTTTTTGTATAGTTTTTGGATAACTTATTTATTAACCTTTTTGTACCACTCCCTTGACCTTTAAATGAGAAATGGGTGGACTAGGAGTCAGGGAAGATCACTAACTGTGGAGTCAGGGTCAGGATGAGTCTCTATTCACTTTCATTCACTAGAGGTTTTATGAGAAATGTATATACAATGCTAACAGTGCATTGCCTTTTTATAGTAAGTGCTTGTTAAGTCTGGTATTGTGTTTATGGGATACAGCAATTTATTTTCAGAACCTCAGTTTGTCTCATTTTTAAAATGAGGATGTTTACTGTACAGAGTTGATATTGGGCGTTAAATGAGAATAACAAATATAAGACTCCTGATGCAGTATGTGGTACAGAATAAGTAGAGTTTTAAATACTGGTGGTGTTTTTCCTTACAAGAGTCCCTCTTGCACAGAGTTATTATTATTACTTTTTGGTTATGATTTTAGGAAGATTGGCGTTGGGATGAAACCTGGACTACTGGAGGGACCAGCAGTTAGTGTAATGACTGTGTCACTGGACTCCCATGTAGTCGACCACGGTTCGAGTCCCGAACCCAGTGGCTTAAACTCACACCGGGCGTGTGTGTGTGTGTGTGTGTGTGTGTGTGCCCAAGATCCCGAGAGGAGAATGGAGGAGAAGGGATTGTGGCGTGGCCATCTCCCCTGTGGGGGTGATTGCTCACTTTCTGTCTCTCTGTCTCTCTGTCTTTCTGGTGAGCACATGTGCCCTATAGCAAAAACCTTTCCAAAAAAAGAAAGAAAGAAAAAAAAAAAACCTGAACTACTGGGTAGTTTAGGAAAGGATCTCTGGGGAAAGGGGACTGTTAGGAACTTGGCTGATTTACAGTAGACATGCTAGAGACAAGTATTTAGAATATCAAAGTGAAGACTTTGAAGATACCAAAGGGGACAAACAAGAATTGGTATTTGTGCAAGGCAGCATAATAGAGTGAAAACAAAAATGGACCATGAATTAATCAACTGACTCAACAAAATTCAACAAATATTTATGATGCACCTGCTATTTGCCAGTCTTTTGATGCTTGGCATGTAAAATGCCTGCCCTCATGGAGTCTGCATTTGTGGGAAGGGATCAGGGAATATAGACCCTTAGCAGGAGAAAAGGTTACAAATGCTGAGGGATTGTGTATGCTGGGGATATTGGTTGGTAGTGAGAGTAAAGTAATATAGGTAGCCACGAGCTAGATGAGCACTACTCAAAATGTGGCCTGTGGTCAGGCCAAGAACTGTTTGTTGCTATCCTCCATGAGATAAAAATGAATTGAGGATGTCTAGACATTTTCATATCAGTCTGATAAAACTACTTTGTCAGCTGAATCAAATAATAAAAATAATTGATGCTCAGTTTTTATATGCTTTCTTTTTTATTCTACCTTTCACATTACTCATTTTCATTCTGTTTTATAAAAGTATTGATCTGTGATGGACTGTACCTAATATACTGCTCCTTTCCATTATTAGTGTGAGAAGCAGAGAGCTACATCAGCAACTTCATTGTTGCACTTTTAGTAAGCAAATTGTAGAGATTTTGAGCTGCTTTTGTTTAATTATTTTCAGGTGATTAGCTGAATAATATTTAATTACTTATTACTTATATTTTATCTTACGCTGAACTAAATGATTTAAGGCCCTTCGTTTTTTCAGGTACTTTAATTCAGAGTTGGATGCATGTCGAGTTGGAAGAGAAAAGGAGGAAGCATCTAAAAAAATTAAAAAGATGGGTGGAATATAGTACTTTGATTGCTAAGGTCTCTTTCAACTCTGAGATTTATGATCAGTATGTGGTACTTAAAAAGCTCTCCTCCCACCAAATGTTAACATAAGTGGTATGTACTATGTGAAGTTATATAGTATTTGTCCCTGTCACTTTATCTTCTGCTGGTAGGGTACATATCTTGAGAATAGAGTTGTGTGAAGAAACCTGTCATTGCTTATTGATGATCTATGTAACATTTATGGTTATCTGCATATTAGATGTCTATCACTTGTGGGACCAGCAGATGGTGTAATAGTTGTATCGCTGGACTGCCACGTAGTTGACTGTGGTTTGAGCCCTGGACCTGGTGGCTTAAACTCATACTGGGCACTTGCGCACGTAGGCCCAAAATCTCAAGAGGAGACTGGAGGAGAAGGGATTGTGGTGTGGCCAACCCCCGCCCCTGGGGGGTGGTTACTCACTTTTTGTCTCTTGGTTTCTCTGGTGAGTGCATGCACCCTGTAGCAAAAATCTCTAAAAAAAGAAGTCTATCATTTGCTATATAATAACTTCATCATCCCCCACCTAGAGCCCCATTATCTTTATTATATAATATGGGGAACTTAAGTATTTTTTAAGACAGTAAAAAATAAGATTAAAAAATAAGAGACAGGAGACGGCAGGTGGCATGGTGGTTAAGGGCGCTGGACTCCCACATGGCTGACCACATTTTGAGTGCTGGACCTGGCAGCTTGCTTTCTCACTTTCTGTCTCTCTCTGACTCTCTTTCTCTGGTCAAATTAAAATAAATAAAGTTAAATAAAAAATAATTATTTAGAAAGAAAAAGGGAAGATTTATTTTTACATACTAAAAAATAAAAATATTAGGTTATTGAGATAGTCATGATGTATTTTTCTGTATTTTTTTAATGTAAAAATGCATCATGACTTTCCCAGTGATTCAATATTTTGGTTAATTCCTAGTTATTATTTTAAGTACTTTTATTATCATTTCAGACATAACACTAAACTAGTTTTTGGGTTATTATTTGAAAATGAAATTTAATATACAAGAGGATTTTAAAAAGTTAGTGGAAAGATGAAATTGAAGTATGAGTTTATTTTGATGCAAAGATTTTTTGAAATTAATGCATAGTTTTTAATGATATACATTTCCATGAAGTTTTCGAAGACCTTTTGTATCTATATTCTTAACAAAAATCAGTAGGATAATAATAGTGGCGATATAGAATTATATATCAGTAGATCATTAAATAAGTTTTAAAAAAATTGAACAAACGATCTCATCTATACTGGCTCAACTCTGGCCCAGTCAGATCTGGCCAGTAAAAACAATACGTTAATAATAGAGGTTTGAAAAGAATGTGACACTAACAAAATATGTTCTTGTGAAAATACTTGTAATTTAACATGTCTGGGTTTGATACTGAGCACATACCCCATTTGGTAGTATGTGGTAAATGTGGTAAATTCGTTGAATTATTTAACTATCACACTAGTGATACCTGGACATGTCCCAGTCTTATTGCTTGGTGAAACATTAAATAATGTGGTTCTAAGAGCAGATCTACTTAATTGGTTAACAGAATTTAAAAATTAATTGTCTAGTGCAAAGAGGATAGCTTTTAGGTAATGTGAATTATAATTTGTATTTTTAATAATTGTTAAAATAGCAACCTTTGGATTTAATGTAATCATAATAGTCTATGCCACCAGTAAGCTAAAGGTATTTTAAAATATCACTAGGGGTTAAAAATACTTTTCTTGTGATGGGGGAGGAATTTCAGTTAAAATTTTAAGTTGGTTTTCATTTATCTGAAAGATTTGAATTATATTAGTAAATAATATTAGTCAATTGATAACTAGATATATTCTAGAACCAGTTAGAGCCTGTTGGGGAACGAATGGGTATGGTTTACTCAGCATTACTCTCCTTTGGTCATGAAATGAGGATTGCTTTATGTAAATTGTTCTTACTGGCGCCAGCTAGCTGTAACTGCAGTCTGGCTTTGCTAGGGCAGCAAATAATATGTGTCATGGATTTTCTGTTTGGAATGTATAAGAATTCAGCCATTTGGGCTGAAAGAACAGAGTTGATTCATTAGGAGTAGTGAGACCTCCACAATTGATAGTGAATATGAGAAATGTGAGAAGCTATAAGTAATTTAAGCTTTTAGTTCTGCTTTTATAGATTTATGCCTACTGATACTATTGGGTAAAATGTGGGAGGTACTTAACTGCACACATTGCTGCAGACCTAATAGTTGGCAGCATAGGAAGCAGTACAAAGAATTCTGATTCTAGGCATTTTCACTTGAAACAGTCATTTTGGGGATACACTTTGTGTGTGTATTCTGTGAGCTTCATTGACATATTGTCTGACGTTTTTTGGCTTTGTGGTTAATGGGATGTTTGCTGCACAAACTACACAACAGATGTGAACTACTGTTTGAAAGGAATTGTAATATGTAGCCAACCTACTGTATTCCTTTTTAAAAAATTTTTCCATGAATATGAGTCAAACAAGAAATTTAGACTCAAGAAGGCTGACCTTAGAAGTCTGAATTAGCTTTTAGTATTTGTACAAATGAATTAAGTAACAGTGGTTTACAGAAGAGGAAGTCCTTTTCACAATATCAAGCTGCCCACAGGTAAGAGATTCAGGTCCTTTCTCTGTGACACCTCCCTAAACTCCAGGCTCTCTCTCTCTCAACATTGGGAAGATGTTTGTTTGTTTGTTTGTTTTAATTCTAAATAACATGATTGGTTGATTGTTTAATGTAAATATTCAGAAGATTTTGAATGTCATATTTGGTTTTGGTCTTTTAAAAAATGTCATTTTCATTTTCTCAAAATTTCCTTGTATTTGAATTGAAATGACCTAATAGTAGGCTTTATAGATGAATAGTATTCATTGTGAATACTATTCATGCATTCAGTATGTTCATATTACACAGAAATCAGTTTTAGATCTCTTTCATTATAGTCTGTTACTATATTCTCAGTTAGAGTGACACCAACTGGCACATGCAGAGAGATGACATTTTGTAACCTTACTTAAATGTAAAGTTTTGGTGTAAATTTACCAATTTGAATTCACCATTCCAGGTTTAGTGCTTATGGTTTCACATTTGTCTCATTGACATAATATTATATTATGTATATTTATATGCACGACATAGTCAAGTTTTCTTGTTCTACCCTTCAACTTCCCATCTCCACTTACTTAAATTTATTGCCATTTTAACAAAGTCAATTTAGCGGTCTAAAACTAAAATGAATGTATTAATTACAAATTCCATTGAATCTAATACTTTATTTTCTTAAGCTGAGTAATGGTACACATAGGCATTTGTTATTCTTTTTTTTGGTATGCCTGAAATATTGTATACAGAAAAACAAAACCCCATTGAAGTAAAAACAAAAAACTGTATAACCGCTATATTCCCATAGATGTAAAAAATGAAGGTATATAATTCGTAAAGAAATGCAAGTGTGTGTGCACATTAATATCATATGGCCAGAGATGAAATGATGTAGTAATTTGGGAGGATGGGTGTAAATAGGTTAAAGACTGCTAGTGAAATTAGTTTCCAGATGTAGAAGAAGGAATTATATTAGGCATTTCTTTGTTCTTTGCATCCTTTTCCAGAAGTTAAATAGCGTTTTCTGCACCTTTTTTTTTTTTTTTTTTTTTTTTTTTTTTTTGCCTTAGGTCGTGTGCTGGCCAGAGAGACAGTAAGAGGGAAAGTGAGAAATCACCTCCAGGGGGGATGCCACTCCACAATCCCACAATCCCTTCTCTTGGGATTTTGGGCATGCATGCACATGTTCCCAGTATTGTTTCAAGCCACCAGATTCAGAACTTGAACTACTGTGGGCCATGTGGGAGTCCAGCAGTTTAACCTTTATGCCACTTGCTGGCCCATTTTTTTCTGCAGCTTCAAAATACTAGTTTTAGGTGGAACTTCTAGTTGCTTGGATTAAAAAAAATATATATATGTATATATACACACACACACACATACACACACACATATATTTTATTAAATTGTAGTAATTTATGTTTCTCTATGTGTTTTCACTATGATTGGCAAAATAGTGATAATAGAAGGAAATTAATTTTTATATATTTGAGTTTGGATGGGGGAAGGTAAGCTTCTCTCAAACTTCTCTTGAGCTCTTATATTTGGGAGAATGTTGGGCTAGGGAGATAGTTGACTGACTGGTTTTTACATATAAAATAGGTAAGTGGGAGGGAGTTGTTAGACAAGAACAGAGGAATTTATTGAATGTTGGGGAAAGAAAGAGAAGGGAAAGTAGAATAAAGTAGCAGTATATAGATAGATAAATCTAAGAGGAAGCATGTAAGATAAGAGATAAAAGTCATGAGGATAAAGGCATATAATTTTTGAGACTATTGAAGTTGAGTGTGAATGATGCAAAATCTGAATGATAAAAGCTTGTGTTTTCAGTTTTTGTGTTCCTCTTAGGCAACAAAATTTATTTAGCAAGCAAATAAGTGTAGAATCATAAAACCTTCTAAAGGAAGACAACTTAAGTACTAAGTAGTTAATTAGTTTTAACTTTGAACTTTGTACAGGAATGTACTAATTGCTTTTTCTGACAGGTAATTATCTAGTTTTCTGTTTCAACATTTCTAGTGGTAGAAGAGAGTCTGTAGTATCATAAGGCAGTTCCTTCTTTTTAGATATTGAAACAAATTAACATTTGTTGATTTTGAGAAAAAGTGGATTGTTATTGGGCCAGCAGGTGGCATAATGGTTATGTTGCTGGATTTCCATGTCGTCAACTGTAGTTTGAGTCCTGGATCTGATGGCTTAAAACTCACACCAGGCACATGTGAGTGCATGCCCCAAAATCCCAAGAGGAGAATGGAGAAGAGATTGCGGCACAGCCATCTTCCCCGGCTGGGGGTGGAGGGGATGTTTTCTCGCTTTCTGTCTCTGTCTCTCTGTCACTCCAGCGAGCACACATGCCCTATAGCAAAAATCTCTCAAAAAAGTGGCCTATTAATTTTATTTTTGCCTTTCCACCTGTATCTCTGTGTTTGTATCTCTCTCTCTCTCTCTTTCTCTCTATATGTATATGTATAGCTGTATCTCTTTTACATGACAGATTTGTACTGTATAAAGACAGCTGTCACTATTTGTGTTTTCTAGGCTAATTAGCTACCATTTTGCCCAACTGTTCTTCAGACATGTTGTTCCAGATCATTCTTTAACTTGGGCATCCTTTTGTTAGTCTTCCTATTATTAAGTCTCTTTATCTGTGATGCTCAGAACTAAATGTAATACTCTAAAAATGTCCTCCTCCTCCTCCTCGAGTGTATACTTCTGTTTTACAGTTTAGCTTTGCATTAACATTTTTGGCAGTCACCTCAGGCTTTTGAATTTTCTGTTTGCAGTAAGTTAAAATCCCTGTCTTTTCCCCTTATCCTATCGATAACCTTTAATATATTTGAACATTTTAACCAAATATATTGCTTTGTATTTATAGTTATGTCTCTGTAATTTTTAACACTATTTTTTATGTTTATTATGCTTTTGCTGTATCTCTCCCATTTTAATAGTCTTTCAAAGAACTAGCTTTTGATTTCTATCATTGTTTGCTTATTCAGTTGAGTTTTCTCTCATGGTTTTCTACTTGTAATTCCTTGCTTTGAGATTATATCTTTCAGCTTTTACTAGTGTTTTCAAGTTTGTGCTTTTTTAATTAATAAGCATATTTAAGGCTATCAGTTTTCATCTGAGTATCATTTTAGTTGAATTTATTAGGTTGTATTTTGTTTATTATTTAGTTTTTTACCACTATCTTCACCTTAATCTTTTTTTTTTTTTTTTTTGTTAAGAGATATTTTTGCTATACGGTGTATATGTTTGTTAGAGTGTCAAAGAGAGAGAGACAGAAAACAAGAAATCATCCCCTGGGGAGATGGCCATGCTGCAATCCCTTCTCCATTTTCCTCTCAGGATTTGGTGCACCTGTGCACATGTACCTGGCTTGAGTTTGAAGCCACCGGGTCCAGGACTCAAACAGGGGAAGACTATATGGGAGTCCAGCAACATAATCATTATGCCATCTGCTGATCCGAATTTTCTCCTTAATCTTAAAACACACACACACACACACACACACACACACACACACACACACAGAGCTAACTTTCCTGTCATCTTGTTGGCGTATCTAACTTACTTACCTTATTACTGGGGAGTATGCTCTTGTGTGACTTTTTTTTTTTTTGTCTTTGAATTTATTAAGATTTTTCTCATCACTACATACATAGTATTAATATATATATTGGGTTTATTGGATATATAATTCTATTATTCTGGCATGTTAGTTGGAAATTATTTTCTTTTTTACATTTTTAGAAGAGACATGTTTATCTCTGAATTTATTAGTTATTTTTCCCTGAAATTTTAATTTTTTTAAAGAGATTTTTGCTATAGGGTGGGTGTGCTCACTGGACAAACAGAAAGACACAGAGGAACAGAAAATGAGAAATATTCTCCAGGGGGGTGGCCATGCTACAGTCCCTTCTCTTTCATTTTCTTCTCGGTATTTTCAGCATGCACACACACAGTTTCAAGCTTCCAGATCTGGGACTTGAACCAAGGTCAGCTGTGTGGGAACCTAGCAATGTAACCATTATGCCATCTGTGACCCCACTGAATTTTTAATTTTAATTAATTCTTTAAAGTTAATTTTTCCATGAGTGAGAGAAGTAGAGACAGAGACAGCACCCCTAACAGGTTTTTTTTTTTTAAAAAATATTTTTTAAAATTTTGTTTTATTCATTATTGTTTTTTAATTTGATGAGAGAGAGAGAGAGAGGGAGGGAGGGAGGGAGGGGTGGAAAGTGGTTAAGGGAGTCCAGCACCTTAACCATTCCACCTGCTGGCCCAGGTTATTGACATAGGCCACTGCCCTCAGCTTTAGCCAGCCCTGGATTATGGGCATATGTCGTACCTGGCATACTCAAGGAGGTATCTGAACAGAAACCTGGAACATTCCCCTGTGGATCAGTCACGCAGAGTATTGCATTTCACTGATATGCCACTGTCTTGTCTTCCTTCACTTTTTTTCTTTTTGAGAGGGAGAGAGATTTTTGCTATAGGGTGCGTGCACTTACTGGAGAAACAGAGACAGAAAGCGAGCTATCACCCTGGCAGAGGGAATGGCTGCCACAGTCCCTTCTCCATTCTCCCCTCAGGATCTTGGGCAAGCACACATATGCGCCCTGCTTAAGTTTAAAGCCACTTGATCTGGGACTCTAACCATGGTCAACCATTTGGGAGTCCAGTGCCTCAACCACCACGCTGGTACCTCTTCCTTAATTTTTTAAATGCATTTTTGTTTTATATAATTTGAAGTAATATTATATACATCAAAGATACATATTTCTAGTGGATTGTACCTTTTATTAATTGGACAGCCTTTGTCCTGTTACTTGATTTTTCTTTTCTTGTGTCAGTATTTCATTTTGGTATAAAGATAAGAAGCTGGAAAATACACTGTTTTTAAAATTTTCAGGGTTCCTCCTCGTATTGTGGGAACCTCCACTCCACCCTCACCCCACAGGTAATCTGTTCAGACTCAAATACTTAAAATTACAGCAGCAAAACTAAAGCAGAGAAAAAAGGGATAAACCTATATAGATAAAGGTAGCCTGGGCCAGTAGTGTCACTTAGTTTAGATGACTCACATGCTTCAATAGAAGCTTTTGATTTTTTTTTTTCTTTTTTTTTTCTTTCCTCCTATATCTTTTGAGAGGATCTCAAGTGGCTGGTTGTATCCATTTTCATGAAGGCTGCTTCAGTAGCTTGATGGGAGGAATTTTGGAAACTGGGCACAGGAACATGATCTGAGTTATACTTTCTATTGCTGTCTACATATTACTTGATTTTTAATTTGCATTCTTTTTAATGTGAAAGAACGTCAGAGAGTTAATGGAAAATGGAATAAAAGTTGTGAGTTTATTCTAGTGCAAAACTATTTGAAGTCTACACATACAGTTTTTTATAATACTCATTTTCTGTGATCTTTTTGACGATCAGTATCTTTTTGATGTAGGTAGGCTCTGTATGTATACCTGCCTTCTTTTTTTTTTTTTTTTTTTTGGAGAGGTTTTTTCGTTATAGGGCGCGTGCGCTTCGCCAGACAGACAGAGAGAGACATAGAGACAGAAAGCGAGAAATCACCCCCCAGGGGGGATGGTCACGCCGCAATCCCTTCTCCTCCATTCTCCTCTCGGGATCTTGGGCACGCATGCACACGCGCCCGGTGTGAGACCTGCCTTCTTTATGATGTAGTATATTTTCTTCATTTTCCACTCCTCAATTTTCAACCTTTTTGTACTTCTTTATTGTTTATGATACATTATCTAGTGATATTTTTGTTATTTTACTAGCTTGAAATCTGCTAGTTTTTTCCTAATTGACAGTTTTCTATCCAATATTCTATAGCCCCATATATCTGCTAACTTCCATATTAAAATTATCTGGGATTTTAGTTCTTAAATATTCATTCATTCATTCATTCATTCATTTTACAGTCTGAAAACAGCCACTGATTATTTACTGACCAGATTACAGAAATAACCATGGTGTATACCTTAGTTCTTCCTTCTAATAAGTCTGTTGATCTGGTCTTTCCTGTTAACAGCATCTCCACCTTCTACAAAATGGGTGGTCTTTTTCTTCATTCTGCTTCGTGGAGAAGATAATTTGAAGGGCCACAGGAAGTTATTTGCTTCTTTGGAGTGTTTTCCTACAGTAGAGATTACATGAATCAGATCTTCCATGCAGATGGTGCCGAATTTGCCAAGAGATCGAGCAATCAAAGAGTGATCTGTCAAAGCAATTCACTTCTTACTGATTTTGTCATAACCACGTTTGTAGATCAGTTCATTTACTAACTTCAGGTTCCGGTACCCCCATGCAAAATATGGTTCCACAATTCTCAGCATGTTAATTGAGGCCTTGTTGAGTTTAACAAAGGTGCCATTGAAGATCTGGTGAAGATGAAGAAGCTGCAACACCTTTCGAACCTTTGGGCTCCATTGACAACTCTGATTCTGACAACAAATGTCAATTTGGGTTCTGCAGGTACATAGAAGTTGCCAGCTTTTCTTGCTATCCTGGCCATGCGAATCTCAGTTCTGTACATCTGTCTATATTCCTTATGATAGTGCTTAGCTTTTTCATAGATAAGCTTTCTCCTTGCCTTTCTCAGGTGCTTGATCTTCAGCTCTACAAAATTCCTTCCCTTTTTCTTAAGGGTTTCTGGCACAGCAGGAACCTTTTTCTTGGTGCCTTCCATAGCAGCAGGAGCCTTTTTCTTGGTTTCTGCGGCAGCAGGAACCTTCTTTTTCTTCTCTTGAACACCCTCCATGGTTCCAGCCTTAAAAGAGGACTGAATATTTATTTTTAAAGAGGATGAGTCCTCAGTTATTTCAGTTTACCTGTGAGCTTTACTTGTTTTTTGTTTGCTTGTTTGTTTTATGTTTTTGTTCTTGTTTTTTGTAGCATCACTGGCTCCCTTACTGAGTTCCTTCTCAGGGTCTTTTTCTGTCTTGTAAGTGCAGTATATCTTCAATGTAATTATTCTAAGAAGGATCTTTCTCAGACTTTGCTCAGAAGGAATGTCTGTTTCATTGTCCTTTCTGATTGCTAGTTTGACTGGCAGTAGGCAGTAGAATTCCAGGATAAAAATATCTTTTCCCCAAAATTTTGAGGATATTATTTTCTTTTCGCATTCAGTAATGCTGATGATAAGTCTGATGTCATTTTAATTCTTATTTTTGTATTTAAGTGATTTTTTAAACCTTTTATAAGTTACTTAGTGTTTCTTACTAGTTTTCTGAAATCTTATAGTATATTTTGATTTCAAAAATATTATTTTGCTTATTTTAACTTAGTCTCTCTTGGTGTTTAGTAGGCTTTTATTATTGGAAAACTTCTATAGTTTTAGCTCTGTTTTTTTTTTTTTTTTCTTTTTACATTTTCTTCCCCCCCCTTTTTTTTTTTTTTTTTTTTTTTTTTTTGAGAGGTTTTTGCTATAGGGCGCGTGCGCTCGCCAGACAGACAGAGAGAGACAGAGAGATAGAAAGCAGGAAATCATCCCCCAGGAGGGATGGCCACGCCGCAATCCCTTCTCCTCCATTCTCCTCTCGGGATCTTGGGCACGCACGCACACGCGCCCGGCGTGAGTTTAAGCCACCAGGTCCGGGACTCGAACCGCGGTCGACTACGTGGGAGTCCAGCGACATAGCCATTACGCTAACTGCTGGTCCCTTCCCCCCTTTTTTTCTCATTTTTTAAAAAGAGTTTAATTGTATTTGTTGTTATTAGTTTTTAATTTGATGAGAGAGAGAGAGAGAGAAAGGGAAAGTGAGGAAGCAAGCTGCCAGGTCTGGGACTTGAACCACAGTTGACCATGTGGGAGTTCAGCCTTAACCATCACATTACCTGCTGGCACCTTCTCAGTTCTTTTCTCCCAAAACTCCTCTTCAGTGAAAGTTGTTACTTCTGGGTATATCCTTAATGTCTCTTAGGTTTAATGTTTTTCTTTATCTAACGTTATGAGGGAACATCTGGTCTTGATTAACTAGGTCATTTCAATTGCAATCATGTAGCTCTTATTTTTAGTTTCTAAGATTTCAGGTTGATTTCCTTTTTAATCAGCTTATTCTTATGAAATAGCAAGTCATACACTTGGAAGATTTTTTAAAAGAATTATTTAATTAAATTCATTATTTTTATTATGTAATTTGACCAGAGAGAGACAGAGAGAGAGGAAAAGTAAGAACTCACCCTCAGGAGGCATGGCTATGCTGTAGTTCCCCCTCCTTCATTCTCCTGTCAGGATTTTGACATGGATTTGGGCATGCACATACATTCTTGTGGCCCATTTCTCAAGCTACTGGGTCTGAGACTTGAACCATACAGTTGGCCATGTATGATCTAGTTGCTTTACCAGCACATCACTGGCTGGCCCAGACATTTAACTCTTTTAACAGTGTATGAGAGACTACTTACTTTTGTACATTAATACTAACCACAAAAATAGCCAGTCTGATGTATAAAAAAGGTTTTTTTTTTTGTCTTGTTAGTGAAGTTGAAATTGTTTCTTATATTTAATGTTTTATGAATTGCCTGTTCTTTTTTCTTTTTCTTTTGACTTGTTGGGTCATTTTTATTTTAATAGCTGTTCTTTTTTTATTGTGGATACTGACTCTGTATCACTGTGCCGCTATGCCCTCTCTGCAAGTATTCCTCAAAATTTGTGGTTACTTGTAGTTGTTGTGCTTTGAAATTTTTTATTTTTTATATCCTCTGCTTGCTTTTGTACTCATGTCCAATTGCCATTTTGATCTACTCTCAAGCATTCATTTCAAAACCCATCTTTTCTCTGTAAATTTGTGATGCATCCTCTGTCATACATATTTCTATGTTGTTTAGGCCTGTCATTTAAATAATTATTCTTTTGTACTCTTTTAAAAATATTTATGATTGGGACCAGCAGTTAGCGTAATGGCTATGTCGCTGGACTCCCACATAGTTGACTGCGGTTCACGTCTCGGACCCGGTGGCTTAAAACTCACGCCGGGCGCGTGTGCGTGCATACCCAAGATCCCTAGAGGAGAATGGAGGAGAAGGGATTGCGGCGTAGCCATCCCCCCTGGGGGGTGATTTCTCGCTTTCTGTCTCTCTGTCTCTCTCTGTCTTTCTGGCGAGCACACGCGCCTTATAGCAAAAACCTCTCTAAAAAAAAAGAATTCATGATTGTTTTGTTATATGTTGTCATGTTTGAGAGGGCAAATATTATCATTACCTTCTTAAAATAATGTTTTTTTTAAAATAAAGAGTTATTTCATTTAACTTTATTTACTTATTTATTTTAATTTGACTGAGAGGGACAGAGTGAGAGAAAGAGAGAGGGAAAGTGAGAAAGCAAGCCGCCAGGTCTGGTACTCCAACCATGGTCGACCATGTGGGAGTCCAGCGTCCTTAACCACCATGCCACCTGCTGGCCCCAAAATATTTTCTTTAATTGCTAGAGGATGCGTGCACATGCCAGAGAAAGAAAATCAGAGGGAAGAAGGGAGAAAATACCCCCAATGTGGCATAGTCACTACATTCTCTTCTCCATTTCTCCATTCTGGCAGGACCTCAGGCATGCATGCATACTATCAGTATATTTTTTGAGCCTCCAGAACTGGGACTTGAACCTCCGTTGTCTGTGTGTACTCTAGCTATCTTAACCACTTAACTAGACTATGAGCTTGACTGTATCATTAGTTTTGACTTTTAGTGTTTTTCCTACTTGCATTTTTTTCTTCCTTTTGAAGATTAACCTTAAAAAGCTTATCATGGTACAGAAATATAAAGATGAGGTTTCTGTTAGAATTACTTTCAATAAATTTATCTAGGAAAAATTGATAATTTATTTTATATTGAGTCTTTTTTTATTATTTTAATCTAAGAGGTTTTTTTTTTTTTTTTTTCTTTTTTTTTTTTTTTTTTTTGCCATAGGGCACATGCATTCTCTGGAGAGAAAGAGAGAGACCAAGAGACAAAAAATGAGAAATTCCCCGCCCTCAGGAGGGATGGCCACACTGCAATCCTTTCTCCTCTTGGGATTTTGGGCATACATGCACACTCAGTGTGAGTTTCAAGCCACTGCTTTGGGCCGTCCGGGACTCCCAACTAGTTGGCCATGTGGAAGTCCAGTGATATAACCACTGCGCCATCTGCTGGTCCCTGCATTGACTCTTACAACCAGTTAGCTCTAATACTTCGCATATTTTCTTCCCTCTGAATTTTTTTTTGTATAAATGTTTCTAGATCTACTTTTTGTGCTATTCTGAATATAATTTTTTTATTGTATTTTTGGACCCATTTAGTCTGTTATTATTTTGGTCAGGATTTCTACAACAATGCTGAACAAACATAGTATCACATCCTTTGTTTTTGTCTTTAACGGAAATACCATGTTGTTTTTACTAGATTATAAGTTTCAAGTGATCTTTATCAGCTCTAGAAGCAACCTGTACATGCTTAATTTTCAGAGCTTAATTTTAGTTTTTATCAGTGAATGAGTACTGAAACATATTTAGAAAAAAAGATAATTTTTGGTAATAACCCTTTTAGGTTGTTAATAAATTTCCTAGTATGTTTATTTTAAAATTATTAGAGGTGTTTAAAATTGAAAAACAGGAGCAGTCCTGTGGTACAGTGGTTAAATGCTGTGTATTGGGATCCAGATCCCACACTACCAACTGCAATTTGAATATTGGCCTTGGCAACTTGAAAAACATGCTGGGCGCATATGTGTGCATGTCCAAAATCCTGAAAGGATGGAGAAATGGAGGAAAAAGGATTGTGGCTTGACCATACCCTATTGAGATGGGTGCTTTCTCTGTTTTCTCTCACTTTAAATAATAAAAAAAATTAAAGTAGGAAAACAATGCAGTTTGATAGAAAAGTCATCTCTTAGTAGTTAAACAGTTATATGAGAATAAAGAAATTTGATGAAAATATATGGTTTCTTTTTACCTGCCCTTACAGAGCTCATATAGTCATTATATAGTCACACTCATTTACCACAGATGGATCTCCTGGTCTCTCCAATGGCTGCTCTTTGCATAGAGTATTGAATTGACTGTTTCATTAATAGTGATGAATTATCATTTTGGTTTGTTTGTTTACTAGTAGAATAGTTTCACCATCTTTATCTCAACATACAAAAATTGGTAAAAAAAAAAAATTTAGGAGAGACATGTAATAAATATTTGGAAATACCAAAATAGTGTCCTAGTTTAACTGTACTTAGTAGCTTATTGTATTTATCATTGTATGTTCCTGGAATTTTTCTTTTCTTTCCCCCATCCTCATTTTCTTCCTCCTCTCTCCCCCTCTTCCCTCTTCTTGCTTCCTCCTCTTATCTCCTTTTATAAATTCTGGAGACTGTAGGCTTGGTTAAATATTTTCATCTGGCAGAGGCAGTTTTCCAGTAGGCCTGAACTCAGCATGCTGCTGTTGCTTAGCAACTACTTGTGAAGTTTTGTGTCTATAACTGAATTATAAATAGGGTTATAAGCAGAAGTATAACTGAAATTGAGATTGGAAAGATAGGCGTCTTCTTCTCCCCCCCATTTGAATTTGAGTGACTTTTAAATGCAGAGTCAGTTTTCAGCAATCTGGCTCATAAAAAAATTTGGAGTACTAACCCTTTCTGGAAGAGAGGGCTTTAGAGAGGTCTTATTTATAATTATAAATTTGAAAGTGTGTTTTCAGTTATTAGGATTAGTTTATAATGGAGACATAGCAGTTCATGGAAACTAGAAAACTTCTCATTTTCATGGTTCTACATGTAGAAAAATATCCACACATTATATTTCTGTCACATTTACACTAAAATGTACATATGATAACACTTTACTGTTAGACCATATATACATTTTTTTTTTTTAAGAATCATTTATTAATTATTTATTTGGAGATGGAAAGTAAGCTGCCAGGTCCAGAACTCCAATCATGGCTGGCCATGTGAGAGTCCAGCACCTAACTACCATGCCACCTGCTGGCCTCCTAGACTGCATTTTTTCATTCACATGATTTCTTAAAACATTGTCTTATAACACTGATCATGCAGCTATTTAATGAGTATTGATTATATGAATAAACTAATCTATATCAGTGTTTAAAGAGCAGTGTGTTTTGGGGTGGGACTTATTAAAATATTATCAGAGAATCAAAACTTGAAGGGTCCTTTAAGGTCTTTTGACAGGTTGAGCATCCATAATCTGAAATCCAAAAATTGAGAATGCTCCTAAATCTAAGCATGGGGGCTGCTTTTCTCCTCTCTTTCTATCTAACTTTTTGCACACTGATGTGATGTGGCAGTTGTATATTCTACATTTGACCTCCTGTGATGGATTGCAGTACTAATTGCTACAGTACAGAGTATTGTGTAAAATTACCTTTAGGCTATAGGTATAAGGTATATGTGAAATGTAAATGAGCGTTTAGACTTGGATCCCATCCTCAAGATATCTCATTATGTATATGCATAACATGAAAAGATCTGAAATCTCAAAACACTTCTGATCCCAAGTATTTCAAATAAGAAATACTTAAACAGTATCTCAGATGGAATAGTTTAAACTGAAAGATGCTAAATGATTTGTCTAAGGTCACCCACATCCTTGTCTGTTTTATCTGTGTCAGTCTCTGTTACTGATGCATATTTAAAGCTTTTTTTCCTCTCTTTTTTCTTTTTGCACTCATATTTCAACAGTTTACACAAAATTGAATTCTGTAATTTAAAATAAGAATGCACACTGATTTTAGTAACTAGCACAATTTATATAAATTGGTTAAGCAAGAGCAGGAAAACATGAGCTGTCAGTGTATGTGTTGGTATCAGTCAACGTATTTGTAGAATGGATAGAGAACATTGGTTTATTTGATGTAATTAAGACAAAATAGGCTGAGAGTTTCTAAAGCAGTATTTTTTGGTCAGATCTTTACATTCGGAGGATATTTAAAAGACAAAAACTATAGAGGACTCTATGGTCTGCTGTTTAAGGATGTTGGATCCCACATGAATGCACAATTCAAGTACTGACCCTGTGGCTTGAAAAACATGCCAGGAGCTTGTGAGTGCATGCCCAGAATCCTAAAGGAAGGAGAGATTGGGAAGGGAGTGCATGGGGGCTGCTTTTCTCCTCTCTTTCTATCTGTCTGTCTGTCTGTCTGTCTCTCTCTCTCTCTCTCTCTCTCTCTCTCTCTCTGCTGAGCCCATGGGCCCTATAGCCAAAAAACAAAACAAAACAAAACACACACACACACACACACACACACACACACGAAAACCCAAGGTGAAAACCAAGAGGCAATTCTTGGTTTTGAATAAAGGAAGGCTGTATTTTCTTAAGATACATAATTAACTTTTGATAACAGCTTCTAAAAATCCCTAAAAAGTAAGTTTCTTAGGAACATTTGCCCAAAACGAATAGATTGTATTCTTTTTCTTTCTTTCTAGAAAATTTTTAAGTGTTGGCAGAGGCTGTGTACACTTACTAGACAGAGACAGAGAAAGTGAGAAAGCATCCTCTATAGGGAATGGTCATACCTCTTCCTTTATCCCTTCTTTCAAGATTTTGGTCTTGCATGTGCTGGCGTGTTTCCTCAAGCCACTAGTCAGGTACTGAACCCCATGCGGTTGGCCATGTCATTGACCATATGGAATCTGCCTGCCTTTTTCCACCAGGCCACCAGCTGGCTCAGCTGTATTCTTAAGCATTGTTGCTAGGAAGATTTTAGAGTGGGAATGTAATTATTTTTTGCTTTTAGAAATGCTGTCTCACTTTTTGTTTTAGGCTCTATAGAAATCTTGCTATCAAAAGTATAATTTTTAAAAAAAGTTTTGACTAAAGAAAGATGTAGATTTATACATTGAACTGGCTGGAAAAGTTTTAGTAAAAATAATTGTAATTACATCTACGAGGAGGGATAGCCAGAAATATTGCTTTACTGTAGAAAAAAGAAATGACAGAACTTTTTATTTCTTACAGAATTTTGAAGATTATGTTTATTTATTTTTTTTATATTAGTAACTTTAGGCCTCTGCACACAAAGGCTAGGACTGCAGAACATCTGCTTTCAGCTGCCATTTTAAACTTCTATGGGTTTTTAAGGAGGGAGAGGCAGATAGAAAATAGAGATCCAAGCTGAAGTTTCTGGAATATCTAGACTTCTCTAGGATGTCTTAGTTTCTATAATGTTGTAAAGTACCTCGATAAATCAGTTTCCCTCAAATTCAGATTGGTATGGTATGTGTGACTATTTTGACTAATATTCTGTAACAATCCTACTCTTTTTGGTTTTCTTGAAATAAAACTGGCCAATGTAAATATTATAACTACTTTAATACTGCTTAAAAAATAGAAAATACAGAAACTTATACTTAAAGAGATATTTTATATTTGGGATTATGAAACTTTTTATTAACACAATTTGACCTATTTCTGATATACTCTCACTAAGTGTTATGTTTTTCTTTGTGATAAGAGTAATAGTGTATATTTTCAGATAAGTAAACAAAATCTATGTACATAATTGTATCCAAGGTATTTTTAATGATAGAAATTAATTGTAGTTAGATTTTGCACATATATCACCTATAATGTAATATTAAGGAAAACTCAAAAATAATCTAAGCTACCTTTCTTTTATTCCAGTGTTTGAAATAACAGTATTTATGTTTTTTATTTGCTTTTTATTTAAAATTTTTTTTTTCTCTTTTTTAGAATTTAGTATATGGTATTTTTGCGTCTGAGAGAGAGAGACAGAGAAAGAAGGGAGGTTGTGAGAAAGCACCTCCAGGGAAGATGGCCGCACTGCAATCCCTTGTCCTCTACTTTACTCTTAAGATTTTAGACATGCATGCATACATGCTGGATGTGTTTTCAAGTTGCTGGTCCAGTAAGCACTCAAACCATATAGATGACCATGTGGGATTCAACTGACTAAATCACCACGCCACCTGTGGCCCAGTATTTATGTTTTTACAAACTTGGTTAAACTTAATTTTAAAATCTAACCACTGTTGGGCCAGCTGGTGGTATGGTGTTAGTTAAGATGCTACATCCTACACAGCTGATTCTGCAGTTTGAGTCCTGGACTTAGTGGCTTGAAAAACATGCCAGACACGTGTATGTGCATGTTCAAAATCTGAGAAGAGAATTGAGAAGAAAGGATTGCTGTGTGGCCATCCTCCCTGGGGATTGATTTCTAATTTTCCCTTTCCCTCTGTCTCTCTCCCTGGCAAGTTCATATACACTTTGGTAAATTTTTTACTTTTTATTTTTAAAAATTTTTTAATGAGATATTTTTGCTATAGGGTATGTGCACTTGCCAGAGGGATCAAGAGACAGAAAGTGAGAAGTCATCCCCTGGGGGAATGGCCATGAGGCAGTCTCTTTTCCTCCGTCTCTTGGGATTTGGGGCATGCATACATATGCACCTGGCATGATTTTCAAGCCACTGGGTCCAGAACTCAAATCGTGGTTGGCCATGTGGGAATCCAGCAATGTAGCCACTATGCCACCCAATTTGCCCTTTTAGAAAAAACAATCTAGCCACTGTTAAATGTTTAGATTTTATGAAAAGAGTATTTATTTATTAGTCAATAGATTGCTCATTTTACCTTTCCTTCAATAAAGCCTTTGTTATTTAAAACTGTTCTCTGTTCTTAAAAGGTGTTGTTCCCAAACTTTATTCATGATTAAATAAATCCTTTACATAAAATCTTCATTTTAAGTGTGTAGACTCTTATAATATGAAATATATAAAACTCGAGGACCAGCAGGAGTGGTGGTTAAGGTGCTGGACACCCCCACACTGCCGACCATGAAATCCCAGGCCTGCTTGCTTGCTTGCTCACTTTCCCTCCCTCTCTGTCACTCTCTGCGTATCTCCTCTGGTCAAATTAAAATGGATGAATGAATAAATAACATTAAATAATTATTAATATATATGTGTGTGTGTGTGTGTGTGTGTGTGTGTATAAAATTCACTTTGAGGCCCAGACATAGTAGTGCATGCTGCTGAGATATTCTGCATACTGGGACCACATGGGGGCCCAGGTTTGATTCCTGATCCAGTTAAAAAGAGTAGGCGAGGTGGCACGTAACTGTAATTTCAGTGACTCTTGGGGGTGAGGGGGCTGAGACAAGAGGACTGTGATATCAGAAGATCTTATATTTAAGCAAACAGTTCATTTTGCATTTTAGATAATAATGACCAAATAAAACAATTAATTTACCATTTGATCACAGCACATTGATGGAGGGTTTGATATAAGACATGTGTAGAATATGTGCTTTGATAAATCCTTTTAAAAAAAAAATCTACTTGTTGTGATTTTTGGGCTGCCGGGTCTGGGACTTAAACTGTAGTCAATCAGGTGGGAGTCCAGCACCTCAACCACCACACTACCTGTTGGTCCCAATAGCATTTGTTTTAACACAACTATTTAGCCCATCTTTCATTTCAGCTATAATTTAAATTTTTGAACTTAAAAGCTGTTCTTTTTTTCTTTTTTTATCCTCCATTCTTTTCTTCCTTTTAATCTATTCCCTTCATAATTGTTTTACCTGACTGCACATTGTTCACTATCTTTAGGAATTAAAATTCACTGCAGACGGAATTTATAATGTACAAAGATACATACCTAATAAACATTATTAGGTTGAAGAGTTAGAATGATGAAATACAATCTGTCATCTGGGCAACAGATAACAAACAGGAAGATAAGAAATTTTAAACTTTGTTAATTTAAATGTTATCCCACTTTAGGTAAAACCGATATATGTAAAACAGCACTGTTGTACATATCTTATGTTTGCATGTTTATCTTTTACTTGACATCAGCAACAAGATAATTCATTTTCCTTGCTGATAGAGAATTATTTTAACTTGACTGGAAAAATACTTATTGGATGGCTACTGCATATAAGGCACATTACTATACAATGGAAAAGTTTGTGTTAAAAATGAATAAGCAGGGCAGACAGGTAGCATGATGATTGAGGTCTTGGACTCCCACATGTCTGACTGTGGTTTAAGTCCCAGACTGGTAGGCTTGCTTTCTCACTTTTCCTGTCTCTCTCTGGTAGAAAAATAATGGTAAATAAAATAAGTAATTATTTTAAAAAAATGTGTAAGGAATAATCCTTACCTTATTTTAGAGGGTCTGCTTTGATAAGATACTTAAACTTAAAAAAGTTTTAATACACATTTAACATTTTTTAACTAATAAATCATGATCCCAAATAATCGTAGGAGAAAAGTGCTAGAGTAAATGCTATGCTGTTCAGGTTTTGAGATTTTAGAGACCCTGAAGTGTATTAGAATTGTGATTTAAGTGCTTCATTATCCTTTTGAAGAAAGAAGAACATGTGAGCGTATATATATGCACACATACACATGCACACGTATTATGTGAATAAAATAATGTAAACAATGGCATGTTACTTTAGTTGTCTATTTAGCATATACTATTACTAAGTTTTCTGTAATTGGAACCTAATGAGAAGGTGTCAAGTTAAAGTTTTAGGTGATAAAATGCAAGATACATATTTTCGCTAAGAAAATGAAGTGTTTTGATTGGTAGTTTTGTTCTTACAGTCACATTTATTCTAGGATTCATAATAGCATATTGTTTCTATTTTTAGACTGTTGCCAGGCAGATTTAAAGTTTTTCCTGTTATCGTTGCCCAGTTTCTAGCTTCCTGGTTGGTTACATGACCGTGCTTTTATTAGCCAACCACAGTGACTATGCAAATTGTATTTCAGTTTCTATTGCTGAGAAAGAACTGATAAGATGGCTGGAGGGGGCTCCCTTTGGGGTATGTTTATTATTTTAAAGAGTTTTCATCATTACATAGTAACAAGCAAATGCAAATTTCTTTTAAGGGGAAATTTCTTTTTGAAATAGGAAAGCAAAGTAATGTAAGCAAGCTTTATAAGGCTGAAAAATGCTTCTTATGTCAGATTTGATTAATTTTAGTAATGCTGTATTTTGTCTCTTAGGCAGTATAGAAGTGGTTATATTTTCTTACTTTTGTTTGGAAGCATATCAGCATATTAGTTTACAAGTCACCTAAAATGACTTAGATTACTACTTTTGCTTTTAAAAAGAATATTTTTTTTTAATTTAAGAATGTTTTTAGGTGTGTTATATGTATATAATACGTTGTTCCTTTAGCCGGTATTTAGTAAATAAGCCCTTTGTGCCCAACACTGTGTATTAGTTGACATATGTAATATTAGTTCATTAATATTATACCAGAATATTTATTCCATCTTTCTGTTCTTTTGTGAATTAACTTCAGATATACATTATAATGATGTCAGCATATTTAAGATGTTTTCTGACATCAAAGGTTTAGATTCTTAAAACATGTTAATCATATTCTCGATATATGATGAGATGTGTCTAGTGTTTCATTAAACAATACAGAAATGAAGGCATTAGAGTCCATTAGTAGTAATTATTTCTAAAGGATTCCTTTAAAGGACTAGTAAGTATAGAAAATGGAAACAAGACACATTATATGAATAAAAATATTAACAGTATATGACAAAGCCATATATGTCTTTCTGAAAAAAATCAAGACATATACTTCATTTGTAGCAAATTTATCAATATTAAGTACATATAAGGCTGTTTAATTATAGTCCTGGTTTACACCAGAAGACAGTTTTTGTGTTTCACTTAAGACTTTCTGGTCCTTCTGGTAAAATACATTAAATTTCATTTTCCATGGGTTGAAGATTTTTTTTTTAAAGATTTTTATAATAGGGCATATCAGTTTGCTAGAGAGTCGGGGTGGAGGAGATGTGTGAGAAATCACCCGCTCCCAGGGCAGATGGCCACACTGTAATCCTTTCTCCTCCATCTCCTTTAAGGATTTTGGACACAACTGCACACGTGCCCAGTGTGTTTTTCAAGTTTCTGGGTCTCTGACTCAAACCTGCAGGCAACCATGTGGGATCCAGCTCCTTAATCACCACACCACCTGCTGGCCCTCGTGTGTAGAAGACTTAATATTTGAACCTGGGGACCAGCAGTTGGCGTCGTGGTTAAGGTGCCGGACACTCCCACATGGTCGACCATGGTTCGAGTCCCGGACTTGGTGGCTCACTTTCTCAGTTTCCCTCTCTCTTTCTTTCTCTGTGTCTCACTGGTCAAATTAAAATAAATAAATAAAATAAAATAAATAATTCTTAAAAAAAATACTTGAACTTGTAGCGTTCCACCTGTATCATGCTTGGTGCTGCCTTCCCCCTCCCCTTCCTTCCCTTTTTGCCTTGTGTGGTTATCTGATGCCCATTACTACCATCCTTTGAGATAAGCATTCCATAGTTATGTCACATTTACATCAGAGAAAGAAAGAAACTGGTTTATTTAAGATGAGGACCTAAGAGGTCAAGGCTGTGCTATTTTATGCATATTGGCTTTCATTACTGGTATAATTAGTATGAAACAACACAGTTTGTTGTTTTGTCCATGCTGGGAATGTGACACAGTGAAGGGGAGGGGAGATTCAGATGAGAAAGAAAAGAAAATATTCTAAAGTTCTGATAACTCATTTTTTTAAAATGTCAGGATTATTAAGATACAATTCACATAATGTACTGTTTACCCATTTAAAGTGTACAATTCATTGACTTCAAAAGGTATATCCACAGAGTTGTGTACCTATCACCACAATTAGTATTAAAACATTTTCATTACTCCTTAAAGAAATCATGTAGGGGACCAACAGTTGGCGTAATGGCTATGTTGCTGGACTCCCATGTAGTTGACTGTAATTCAAGTCCTCGACCCAGTGACTTGAACTCACGCTGGGTGTGTGTGCGTTCGTGCCCAAGATCCTGAGAGGAGAATGGAGGAGATGGGATTGTGGCGTGGCATCCCTCCTGGGGGGTGATTTCTTGCTTTCTGTCTCTTTCTTTCTGGTCAGCTCAACCACCCAGTAGCAAAAATCCCCCCCACCCACCCAAAAAAAAGAAATCTTGTAGCCTTTAGCAGGTACCCTCATTTCTTCCTAAACCCATGATTTTTGTCTATTTTGGACATTTCATATGTCAAGTCATTCAATGTATGGCTTTTTGTAACTGAGTATTTGTGTACTAGGTTTTACATAGACATATGTTTTTGTTTCATTTGGGTATGTTACCTGAGACTGAAATCACTGGGTTGTTTGGCACTCTTTGTTCAACATGTTTGAACTGCCCTATTCCTTTCCAAAGCAGCTGTAACATTTTACAATTCTTATTACCATTGCATGAAAGTTTCATTTTCTCTACATCATTGGGGCACTCCTTATTCGTTTTGGTTATAGCTATTCTGGTATGTGTGAAATGCTATCTTACTATGGTTTTGATTCTCATTTCTCTGATGACATGGAAAGATGTTGGGCCTCTTTCCATGTTTATGGCTTATAAACTATTGCCTTATTGACTTTAGAACAGAAATGTCTACAAGTCCTTTATGCATTTTTTTTAATTGCCAGAGGGTATGTGTGCTTTAGTGAGAGAGAGAGAGAGAGAGAGAGAGAGAGAGAGAGAGAGAGAAAACAATTTTTAATGGGATGTGGTCATTCTGCTAGCCCTTCTTCTTCATTTTTCCACTTCTCTATCCCATCTGGATTTTGGGCATACATGTAACTTGCACCCAGCATGTTTTTAAAATTTTTAAAATGGAAAGTGTGACTCCTCTGTTTTGCTTTTTCAATATTGTTTTGGTTATTCTGAGTCCTTGCATTTCTGTATGAATTTTAGAAATAGATTGTCAATTTTTTTTTGAGAGATTTTTGCTATAGGGCACATGTGCTTGCCAGAGAGACAGTGAGAGACAGACAGAAAGTGAGAAAACACCCCCAGGGGGAATGGCCACACCACAATTCCTTCTCCCTCATTTTCCTCTTGGGATTTTGGGCCTGCACGCACATGCGCCTGGGTGTGAGTTTTAAGTCGCTGGGTATAGGACTTGAACCACGGTCAACTACATTGGAATCAGCGATGCAACTGTTATGCCATCTACTGGTCCCCAGATTGTCAGTTGCTACAAAGAAGATAGTTGGGTATTTGGGATTGCCTTGAATTTGTGGCTCAAGTTGAAGAGTTTTGACATCTTAACAATATTAGGATTTGATTCATGACTTTGGTTTTATTTGTTTGCTTAAGTCTTTAATTTCTTTAATAATGTTTTGTAGTTTTCAAAACATTAAGTTTTACTAAATTTATTTGTTTTGATGTTATTGTATGTGGAATTGTCTCTTTTACGTTTTAGTTGCTAAGAGGGTGTGTGCATTTGTGAGACGAAGAGGGAGAGACGAATGACCTCCTAATGTGATGTGGTCACACCACATTCATTCTCCTCCATTTTTCTCTCCTATTGGGATTTTTTTGAGGGCACATGTGTATATGCTCAGCATGTTTTTCAAGCTACCAGTGCCAGAATTCTTCCATGATTGGCCATGTGGGTTGCAGCTCCCTTAACCACTAGCCATGGGTCTGTCTGGGAATTGTTTTGTTTCCTTTGTTTTTGGTTTTGCTATAGGGCTCATGTCCTCATTGGAGAAAGACATAGAAAAAGAGAGACAGAGAGAGAGGGAAAGTGACAAATCATGCCTCCCCCAAGGGGATATAGTCATGCTGTAATTCCTTCTCTTCCATTCTTCTCTTAGGATTTTGGGCATACACACACATGAACCTAGTGTGTGTTGTTTTTTTTTTTCATGCTACTGAGTCTGGCACTCGAACTATGCAGTTGACTATGTAGGATTCAGTTGCCTTAACCTCCATAACACCTGCTGGACCCATGGGAATTGTTTTTTTAATTTCATTTTTCAGATTTATTGTTGCAAGGTATAGGAACACAATAGGTTTTTATATATTAGTCTTATATCTTGTAGCCTTGTTAAATTTTGTTTACTATTTCCAATAATTATTTTAAGTCTATTTTTAAACTGTTTTCAATATACAAGATTTTGTTATCTGCAAATAGTGAGTTTCACTTTTTAAAAGTTGGTTGACCTTCATTTCATTTTCTTACCTAATTGCTCTGGCAAGAACTTATAGTTAAATGCTAAGAGTAGGTTAGAGGAGATGTCTTGTCTTCTTTATCTTTAGGGAAAGTCTCCCAGTCTTTTACCATTAAGTATGATCTTAATGGTAAGATAAGATAATAATAGATAAGCTAAGGAGATGTTCTTCAGTTCCTAGTTTTTATGGCATTATTTCTGCCATATATCTTTTTTGGAGAGATTTTTGCTCTAATTTGTGTGCTCACTGGAGAGAAAATGAGAAATCGTCCTTCAGGGGGATGGCCACATCACAGTCCCTTCTCTTCCATTCTTTTCTCTGGATTTTGGGCACTCATGCACATTCACCTGGTTCGAGTTTCAAGTTTTTGGGTCCAGGACTGGAACCATGGTCACCCATGTGGGAATCCAGGCCTTAACCACCACAACACCTGCTGGCCCCTCTGTCATGTGTTTTTTCATATCTCCTTTTTTTCCTTCCATGAAAAAGAGACAGAGAATAACATGTTCAATAGAGTCTTGTTCCATGATCCTCTCCTATCACCTTCCCTACCTTTTTAGCCAGCCAAGAATATGGCATGTCATGCTCAGCATGTATACGTCAACCTAGATAGAACCCCTGTTACTTTTATCATTGAAGTGGGTTGTGCTACATACACAACGTGGTTGAGCTGAATTCTGTTACCAATTTCTCTGATGAATTATAGATAAGTTACTTTTCAAAAATTTTATTTCATGAGAAAGAAGGGCAGAAAGAGAGGGGCGATGACTCAGGGTCTTCAGCCAGCAGCAGATTATGGCTAACCAAGTCCTTAGGGAAGTCTCTGGACTTGAACCTGGAACCTTCCCATTGCCTCGCAGAGTGTGACAACAGTTTACCACTACATTACTGTCTATCCCTAAATTACTTTCTAAAAGATAATTGAATGTCCATTAAACTACTGGTAATGATGCAGTAGTTAATGTATAAAGCAGTCAGCAGGCTGGTGAAATTGGGGCAGGAATATATTATCAGGTCTCATTTACTGTGCATATAGGGCTTAGCAGTTTTCTTAAATGACTTCTCTATTTTGAAAGAGATAAAGAGAAGAAAATTGTGGCAAAGATCATGTAGTTAATTGCTCAGTGTTCTAATAATAGAACCCCCTGTGTTATCAAAATTTAAAGGATGAAATTTGCAAGAAAGTTGCTTTGGCTGAATAGAGTGTTTGATTACCTTACCAAATTAAAATTACCTGTGTAAAGGATGAGAGCAATGGTTATTGATACATTAATTCAGTAATATAAAGTTTATTTATCTGTAAAGTTTAGTTTACATAAATTTTTACTTAAATAGATGAGAAAGGGTTATGCTTTGGTATAATATCTGACATGGTTCACCCTTGATAGACATCAGTTCTTTTTCTCCTTTTAAGATGTATAGTTTAGTTAATAAAAAGGAGAAATATATAGAAAAAGAATAAAGCATGCCTGGGAATAATAAATATAAAATTCAGCATTATGCTTGTCTTTGTTTTTAGGAGTCAGAAACGGAGTAGGAGGAACACAATATGTAGTAATCTTTTTTTTTTGGAGAGGTTTTTTTTTTTCGCTATAGGGCGTGTGCGCTCACCAGACAGACAGAGAGAGACATAGAGACAGAAAGCGAGAAATCACAGCAAGAAATCACCCCCCAGGGGGGATGGTCACGCCGCAATCCCTTCTCCTCCATTCTCCTCTCGGGATCTTGGGCACGCTCGCACATGCGCCCAGCGTGAGTTTTAAGCCACCGGGTCCGGGATACGAACCGCGGTCGACTACGTGGGAGTCCAGCGACATAGCCATTATGCTAACTGCTGGTTCCCACGATATGAAGTAATCTTAAACAGGGGACTTTATGACTTTATTTTTTTATTTCTAATGTTTCATTTTTTATCTAGGTGTAAAAACTATAAGAGTGTCAGTAATACTCATTACATCCTTTAATATTATAAATCAAATGAATTATTATTATGTTACATTAATAAATAATAAAATTTGAGCCAGAATGGAATTTAACAATTATCTAATCTAACTGCTTCAGTTTTACAGTTATGGAAACTGGACTTTAGCATTCAAGTGATTGTCCTCTGTTGATTGTTATGTGTAATATAGTACCAGAACCCACATTTGTTAGTTTAGAAGTCGTTCTAGGGCCAGCAGGTGACGTAGTGGTTAAAGCACTGGTCTCTGATGTGGTCGACTGGTGTTTGAGTCCTGGACCCAGTGGTTTGAAACTCACATGTGTACCTGTGTGGCCAAAATCCTGAGAGGAGAATGGAGGAGAGGGGATTGTGATGTGGCCATCCTCCCGGGTGGTGATTTCTCATTTTCTGTCTCTCTGTCTTTCTCTGTCTTCCCGGAGAGCACAAGAATCCTATAGCAGAAATCTCTGTGAAAAAAAAGTCGTCATCATTCTGTTGTGCTAATAAGCTTTTTATAATTATGTATTTTAAAGTACAGTAGGTTTTATGGTATTTAACAATCTTTCTCCCAATAAAAGGATTATATATCCCTTTGCCTTGTGACAATAAATATTTTCCTTGAGGAACTTTTTTTTTAAAGAATTATTTTTATTTAACTTTATTTATTTACTTATTTTTAATTTGACCAGAGGAGCTAGGGGAGAGAGAGCCAGCGAGAAAGCAAGCTGCCAGGTGTGGGACTTGAACCGCAGTTGGCTGTGTGGGAGTCCAGCACCCTTAACCACCATGCCATCTGCCAGCCCCTCCTTGGGGAACTTTTTACTTTTCCACACCCCTAATGACTAACTTGGCTTTAGCTAATGGAATGTGAGTGAAAGTGATGTACATCACATCCTTGTCTAAGCAAAAGCTTTAAAAGCAGTTTTATGTTGTATGACTCTATCATAGTGTTCTTTTCCCTCTGCCACCAGATCTGGAAGGATGAGGGGATTTCTCCTTCAGACTTTGTCTTAAAATGAAAAAGAATGTTATTAGCCAGTGAAATTGTGTGTGTGTGCGTGCGTGTGTTTGCTTCTGTATTACTACCTTGTAAAAGGTGACTGATAAAGTAAGTTTTTACTTTTTCTCCTTAGGTTGGGTCAATTAGAAAAGTAACAGCTAGAGCCAGCAGATGATGTGGTTGGTGGTTGAGGCAGTGGATTCCCACATGGTCCCCCTATGATATGAGTCCTGGACCCAGTTACTTGCTTTCTCACTTTCTCTCTTTCTGTCTCTCTCTGATGATTATAGCAAGTTAAAAAAATGATAATAATAGAGGACCAGCAAGTGGTGTGGTGGTTAAGGCGCTGGACACTCCCACATGGCTGATCATGGTTCAAGTCCTGGACCTGGTGGCTTCATTTCTCACTTTCCTCCTCTCTGTATGTCTCTCTCTGGTCAAATTAAAATAAAAGAATGAATTAAAAAATAATTCTTTAAAAAATAATAAATTAAATAAATTAAGAGCTATTTCCTGGCATTTGATGGATTTACGTCTTTCAATTTCTCATAAGTCAGAATATTCTGAGTGTTGTAATTCACCCAAGCAAAATGTAAACAATACATTTGGACCAATGGTTTTTCAAATTCCTGAGTAACTAAATACACAGCCATCTCTAACTTCACTGCTTATATGCTAGGTGGTGGTGGAGTTTGGGGGAACTAGTGGTTACAGGCCCTAATATATAACTGTCTTTTTTTTTTTTTTTTTTTAGAGGTTTTTGCTATAGGGCGCGTGCACTCGCCCGACAGACAGAGAGACAGAAAGCGAGAAATCACCCCCCGGGTGGATGGCCACTCCGCAATCCTTTCTCCTCCGTTCTCCTCTCGGATCTTGGGCATGCACACACATGCCCCCGGCGTGAGTTTTAAGCCACCGGGTCCAGGACGCGAACCGTGGTCGACTATGTGGGAGTCCAGCGACATAGCCATTACACTAACTGCTGGTCCCATAACTGTCTAATTTTTAAGGGGTTGTAACTTGATCAGTTTATTCTTTTTTTATTTTTATTTTTATTTTTAAGAGGTTTTTGCTATAGGGCGTGTGTACTTGCCAGAAAAACAGAGAGAGACAGAAAGTGAGAAATCACCCCCCTGGGGGGATGACCACACCACAATCTCTTTTCCTCCCTTCTCTTCTGGGGATCTTGGGCACGCACATACATGCGCCTAGCGTGAGTTTACAACACCAGGTTCAGGACTCGAACTGCGGTCAACTACATGGGAATCCAGCGACATAGCCATTACGCTAACTGCTGGTCCCATGATCAGTATATTCTTTTTTTTTTTTTTTTGGAGAGGTTTTTGCTATAGGGCGCGTGCACTCGCCAGACAGACAGAGAGACAGAGAGACAGAAAGGGAGAAATCACCCCCCAGGGGGGAAGGCCATGCCGCAATCCCTTCTCCTCTCTTCTCCTCTTGGGATCTTGGGCATGCACGCACACGCGCCCGGTGTGAGTTTTAAGCCACCGGGTCCAGGACACGAACCACAGTCGACTACGTGGGAGTCCAGCGACATAGCCATTATGCTAACTGCTGGTCCCCATGATCAGTATATTCTAACTGGCATTTGTTGGATGAGATCAGTTAAATTTGCTCACACAGCAGATATAATGATCCAAAATATTCTGTTGGCTAAATTATTTTAAGGTTATTGTATAGTTTCTTCATATGGATCGCCCTAGAGTTCCTCAAAAATAGCAGTGACTAAACAAGAAGTTATACTGGGACCAGCAGATGGCATAATGGGTATGTCACTGGACTCCCACATAGTGAACTGCAGTTCTATTCTGAGACCTGGCGGCTTAAAACTCAAGCCAATTGCATGTACATGTGTGCCCAGAATCCCAAGAGGAGAATAGAGGAGAAGGGACTGTGGCATGACCATCCCCCTGGGAAGTGATTAGTATACTTTCCATCTCTTCGGTGAGCGTACACGCCCTATAGCAAAAAACCTCTCTTTAAAAAAAAAGACTGTACTGACCACTGTGATTTTGATACAACAAAAATTACAAGAGCACGGTTTGCTCCTGCTTTTGTCTAGGGAATTGTTGGCAAAGCAAACTCCCCATTTTCTTCATTGTTGGTTATTTTTTAGAATTTAGTTTGGAAATATTCCATTCCACATTTTTATACTGTAGCTAATATCAGTAGTTTGCTGATGGGGGTCATTTTTTGAGTTGTAAATATTATGATCACTTAATAATTTAATGAGTTTATAATTATTCTGTAGATAAGGAATAACTTTTACCATTTACTACTTTTTTAATGATGGCAAGCTAGGTATTGACAATGCTTTTATATGAATTGAGAGAAGAACCATAGCATAGAATTAAAGATTCGTAAACTTTAGTGGGTTCTGCATCCTTAAATAATAGATATCGTCAGTTCTTTATGAGTGACTGAAGAGGGAATTCTAGAAAACAAGAGAATATAAAACATGATGGAAATCTTTGTGGGTTTTTTTTTAACAGAAGTTGGGAAGGTAGTGATTATATTTTACCATAGTTTGACAAAAATAGTGGATTTTTAACAGAGATGACAAAATGTCTAATTCTTTAGATAAAAAGTAAATCGTCCAGGAGGGCAGCAGGTGGCATGGAGGTTAAGGTGCTGGGTCCCACATGGCTGACGGCATGGTTCCAGCCCTAGATCTGGTAACTTAAAAATCATGCTGGGCGCTTATATGCATGTGCCCAAATATACCAAGAGGAGACTGGTGGAGATGGAATTGTGGTTTGATCATCTTCCCAGGGGGTTATTTCTCACTTAAAAAAAAATTAAAAATCTATAAATTTGAGCAGGCATGTTTCAAAGTCGGTAAACTATTGCATTAGCATGTTAACCAGTCTTACTTAATGGCAGTAAGCAGTAAGGCAGAAATTTAGTATTTTTTGTAGTATTGCAAAATTCTCAAGCAAAATTTAGCAATGCAAAATAAAATCCCAGCAGTTTTCAAATGAGAATGGAACTCTGTAGAATCTAATGGTAGAGTTGTATATTTAAAGTGGTTAGGGAATCATCAGCAAAAAGTGATTAAGACTAGGACATTATTAGTCAAGGCTATTGACTAATATTTAGTTAAGGTACTTAATGAAAACAAATTTGAATAAAAATTTACTTTTAATATCCTATTATGTAGAAAAATGTTACACCAATGGTAGTTAACAGCATGAATATTACTACGGTGTTTGTGTCAAAGATAGAAGTGCCACATCCACTTTAGTGGTTTTGCTTATGTTTTCGAAATTTTTGCTTAAGCTGTATTTTTAAATATAATTCATCAGGTATTCACTAGTTCCAGTTAATACAGTTTTTGTTTATGTGTTTTGAACCAACAAACACGGTACTAAGTTATGTCTGTTCTTAGAAAGTAGTATAAACCTTTGTTTCTTTAATCAAAAAAATCCTCTACAATAGACATGTTATTCAGGCAAGGCCTACTGTTCAAACAAAACCATATTACAAATATAGTTGTATTTCAGTTTCATTGTTCACCTTTATTTTCACATCCTTTGGCATTTGGCTTTTATCTGCTTTCTTTGTTGCTGGGCAAGGTTTGTGATGCTGGTGTCTGATTGGTTTTAGAGAACTACGGCTTTGAGCCAATCAGACTAAATTTCAGTTCTCTCTCAGGACGGAAGCATTGAAGCAGCTGTTGATTTATTTTTCCTGTGGTAAGATTATATAAACTAAGAGTATGGCTGCAGCAAGCTCCCTCTTGGGTATGTTGGAAAAATTACAACGTTCATCTGTAATAAAAGGGGAAAAATGAGATTTATTTTAAAAATTTATTTATTAACAAAAATCTAATAAGCATTGAATTTGAGAAAAGATATATATTCTTGTCACAGATACTCTATTTTTATTTAAAAAATGTAACATTGTAGAGAACTACCAAATGATGAAATATAAGAAAAATTTCCCTTCAATTTAACACGAATATTTATCAGTACTTTATAATCCACGCTTTTTTTTTTTTTTTTTTTTTTTCTTCAAAAGGAGAGCTCATAGAACATTTTTGTAACCTGATGTGAAGACAGTTAAGGAGAAAAGGTTGTCATAATTGAAGTTAACATAGAATCAGCTATTTTAATTAATTTAATTAGATGAATTAAATGAAGTCAGTTCGAAGCAGTAGATAGCAAAACACTTTATAATGCTATCTATAGTGATCGTTTGGGTCCAGAATACTATTAATTTTTAGAATCAGAAATCTATAACAATAGTGACAGGTGAGTATGAAAGTAATCTCATTATTTAGATTTAATATTTTGTCAGATTTTTTGGTTATAAATGTAAGGATTATTAATTTAAAAATTATATATGAATTTTGTGGATTCTAATCTATTATGTTGAGAATTATACAGTTCTTTTGTATTGTCTGTATTTGAATGATTCCCTAGGTAAGAAATTAATTAATTCACATTTCTCAAACACTCATGGACATATAATAAAGTAAGAAAAAGTAGCATAAAATATCTTTTTTATTTATGTGTGGTATATTTAATGCATATTATATGGATTTAAAATTATATGCCAACTGTGTTCTAGAGTACTTATTTCAAACAAAGAACCACACTGAAGTATTGCAGATCCAAGTCTTATGTAACTATTTTTCTCTGACCTTATTGTTGGTCTCCTGTTGCTGGGCAGGAATCAGGATGCTGGCTGTTGATTGGCGGAGTTTGTGAGCAGCTGTAGAACAGCCACTTAAATTCTTGAGCAGGCAGATCGTTGTCGGCTAAGAGATAACAGCTTCCCTTTGTTGTTTCATAGCTATGGACATTTTGCTAGAAAGAGTGAAAGGAGTGGGTGGAGGGGGATCAAGCAGAGAAGAAAATGTTTCCACTTAAAGAAGAGGCTTATTGGGGTTTCCTTAAAAATAATTTACCAAAACCTGAAAATATTTTCCATGCTATAGAGACTTATTTGCAGGTAATACAACCTTGTCTGGTTATTTAAATATAAATATCTGTAGAAAAAGATTTTATTAATGGTAGTATTTCCCCAGAGTTCTTGAATTGGAATATATAGACTAGGAACTTCAAACATTTTAAAAATTCTCGTCCTCACAAAACCTTTTTTTTTTTTTTTTTCTTAAATCTTTACTTTTAAAAATACTTTAGGAGAAACAAATTCGTCATTGTTGATGTTACTTCTAATAGTTATGGCAGACATTTTCTCATGTGAAATACAAATGCTTTTTCTCTGCAAAAATTATTTAAAGTCCTGTGAAAGCTTAATGATTCTGGTGTTGCTCCTAAGGGGGGGATATACATACATACATACATATATATATACATATATATATATGTGTGTGTGTGTGTGTGTGTATATATATATATATATATATATATATATATAATAGCTTTGATGAATGACTTGTTCCAGATGACAGTATTTGAAATGATCTTATGTTTTGTTCTGGTAATACAGCTATAGAGACTTTATTGCAGGTAACACACCCTTCTCTAATGTGTGTTTTTCTTAAATGTGTTTTGCTTATGCAAAATAGGTTTCTAAAAGCAGGCTACTGATTGGTTTGCACAGATAAGGCTGAACTAGTTTGAACTGGTCGTATATGCTACCACTTCCTTATTGCTTTGTCTGTTTTTCATTACACTTGGAACCCACAAACGCTCTGGCAAATGGAAGTATTGTGCTCCCTTGTGGGTATGTATGGTAGTTATTCTGTAATTTTTTTTATAATACTCTCCTTTTACTGAATGCATTGGTTGACAAAACCTGATTGCTTTGGATTATATTTATTTTTATTAAATGTTCTTAGTGGTGGCTTTTTAATATTAAACGTGAGGTTCTTGTGTTGTATTTTCTAATTCATATATAAAATACCAAATTATTTAAGAGAAATTTGTCTCAGACTCTCTAGTCTATGCCTAAAAACATTATCCTGAGTACATATAGACATTAATGACAGTAATATTTATTGAGTGCATACTACATTCTATGTAGTATTAATTAATTATGCATTTAATGTAGAAAATCTCCTTTAATTCTCACCACAACCTCTGGGGCAGATGTTGATAATTCTTTTTTAAGATAGCAGAAGCTAAGTAATTGAAATGTTGGATAACATTTCTAGTGTCACATAGTGAGTATCAGAGAATGCTAGAATTCAAATCCATGAATCTGTTTACAGAATTCGTGTTCTTAATTGTGTGACTAAAAGTTATAAAAATGTTTACTTTAAAGGACCAGTTACTTTCAATGCAACTGGTGATAACTGCCAGCTATCTTTATAACAGATATAAATGTTATAAAGTAACATTTATATTTATAAATGTGGATTTGAAAAGAATTGCAGTTTTAGTGCTTGAAAATATTTAAGGGTAACATTACTACTTATACATATAACAACTTTGTATATTTGGAGTCAGCAAGGTTAATTAATCATAAAATTTGCATTTTGTCTCTGCAGAAAAATTTTAGTCAGCATGACTTTGGGATGGATGAGAGAGAACTTAATAGTTACAGTTTTAAGAACGTAATTAATAATCCTTTAAATAGTGTCTATGGTAATTTTTCATTGAAGTTTCTGTTTAATTGAAAATGATTTTTCTGGGACCAGCAGATGGCGTAATGGTTATGTTGCCAAACTCCCATGTAGTCAGCTGCTGTTTGAGTCCTGGACCTCGTGTCTTAAAACTCACACTGGGCATGTGTGCATGTGTGCCAGAAATTTCGAGAGGAGAATGGAAGAGAAGGGATTGCAGGGTGGCCATCCCCACAGGGGGTGATTTTTTTCTCTTTCTGTCTCTGTCCTTGTCTCTCTGGTGAGCGCATGTACCCTATAGCAAGAAAAGAAAATTATTTTGCTAAATAGTTTTATTTATAATTACATAATTTACCTAAAAAATCTAGGAAGCCTAAGGAATATGTTTTAAGTAATCGGTTTAAAGTGAGAATGCAGAATGTACCATAGTCTGGGAGTTCTGTGACAAAATGGTAGATTCTCAAGCTGTATTGGCCTCCAGCATATAGGCTAGGCTTATGTTTTTAAGCCCTTCAGCCAAAACCTTTGGTCATACTTGTAACTAAACAAGTTAGGTTTACTGTTTGTTTCAGGAAGGGAAGAATGCTCACTGAAGGAAAAGTACATCAATAAGGAGATGTTAGGAAAAAAAAAAGTATAGGATTTAGTTATAGTTTAGGTTGGGTTGTTCTGAGATTTCAAGGAAATTTAGTTTTACTCTGCATTGGGTGTTATCTGGAAGTGAGGGCAGTTTTGTGTTTGGGCATGTCAATATATCTTGTCTGTATAGGGAGTGCAGCCTACAGCAAGGATAAAGTTGTAATTAATTAACTAGCTGTTTCTTATTTAGTGAGAGAGGAGGACATTTGGTATTTTGTGGGTTGCACAGTGACTTAGTCTGACTTTGCTGTTCTGTGAGGTGGTTTTATGAGCAAGTAGGAGAGCATCATGGGTGGCCCAGTAAGAAAACACCATGACTTAGCGGTAAGCATCAGATCGGTTTTTAAAAACATTGAGGCCTGTTTGTAAGCGACAGGAGAGGCTGCCTTTTTTCTTTCTTGAGCCAAAACAAGTATGGGACCAGCAGTTAGCGTAATGGCTATGTCGCTGGACTCCCACGTAGTTGACCGCGGTTCGAGTCCCGGACCCGGTGGCTTAAACTCACGCCAGGCATGTGTGCGTGCGTGCCCAAGATCCCGAGAGGAGAATGGAGGAGAAGGGATTGTGGCGTGGCCATCCCATCCCTGGGGGGTGATTTCTCACTTTCTGTCTCTCTGTCTCTCTCTGTCTGTCTGGTGAGCGCACGTGCCCTATAGCAAAAACCTCTCCAAAAAAAGAAAAGAAAACAAAACAAAACAAATATATCCTTTCATTGTATCCCTACTGGTAATGATTACGGCAAGTGGGTATCCAATATAAAAGCCATTTTCTTGCCTCCTGTGCATCTTAGTTCTTAAAGGATTTTGTTTTATTAAACTCTTGACACTGTCTTTCTGCAGGACTAAATACTTTACCTCTTTTGTTTGCCTTTATTGTGCTGGCCAGTTGTTACATAGAAATGGTGAGAAAGAAAATTTTGTTTTGGTTTTGATCTGATTTCATCATTAGTTATAGTATCTAGTTTTCTTTGTAGATCACCTTTCTTAAGTTGAGTAAATTTTTTCGGTTCTTAGTTTCTTGAGAGTCTTGGTTATGTGTAATCATTAAATTTTGTCAAATTAATATTCCATATCTGATAACGCAGTCCTTTGTTTGCCCCTTTGTTCTGTTCCTATAGTGAATTAAAGTGCTTGAATTTCTTTCCTCTTAAACAATAGAAATTTATTGTCTCACAGTTCTGGAGACTAGAAGTCCAAAATTAATGTGATGTTGGGGCTGTGCTTCCTCTGATGGTGCTAAGGAAGGATTTGTTCCCAGGCTTCTCTCTTAACCTTCTGTTAGTTCCTCATCTTGTGATAGCATAATTCCAGTCTTCACATGGTGTTCTCCCTGTGTGCATGTCTGTCTGTATCCAAATTTTTTTCTCTCTAAAAGGACACCAGTCATTAGAGTCCACATTAATAACCTTATTTTAACTTGATTACCTCTGTAAAAGCCCTGTCCAGTTGAGGTCACATTCTAAGGTATTGGGAAAAAGAGAGTTTGACAGTTTAACCAGTAGCAACCTGGTACTAGATGTTAGTTTAGTTTAGGCAAAACTCATCAGTCAATCACCCTGGTAGGCATAAAGTAAAACAGAAACACTTCATAACTTGCTCATTATCAGCATTGTTTGACTTTTGTATGTGAAACCAACTTTGTGTTTTTTAAAATACAGTTCACTTGGTCACATGTAGTATCTCTAGAAAACATGCTTCTAAGTAACTCACAGATGAAAAAAGACATCACTATGGAATTTAAAAATACCTTAACATAATAATAATAATAACTTGAGATGCAACTAAAGCAGTGCTTAGAAGGACATTTATAGCTTTATATGCATACATGAAAAAAAGAAAAGATTGACAGCTAGTGATTAAACTTGAAACTCGGACAAATTGAACCCTTTCAGAAAAGTAAGAGAAAAGAAGTAATAAATATTAGAGCAGAAATCAGTGAAAACAGAAAGCATATGTAAAACTGCAAAATATAAGCCAAGATTTTAAAAAGTCCGTTCTTCACTTAACAAATAGAATTGATAAAAGTCTAGCCAAACTTAGCAAAAAAAGAACAAATTACAGTTTTGTTTTTGTTTTTGTTTTTTTTTTTACTTTTTTTGGAAACAGCTTTACTGAGAAATAGTCACATAGATTTAATTCAGCCATTTACAGTGTATAATTCATTGGCTTTTAGCATACTCACAGAGTGGTATAACAATTACCACAGTTAGTATTAGAACATTTTCAGTATCCCATAAATAATTTTTGTACCCTTTAGCAGCTACCTCAAATTTCTTCCCAAACCCTCTAATACTAGGCGATCACTAATCTACTTTCTGTCTCTATAGTTTTGGCTATTTGGGACATTTCATTTACGGGTCATTCAATATATGGCCTTTTGTGACTGGCTTCTTTCACTCAACATGTTTTCAAGGTTCATCCATGTCAGATTATTTATAAGTAATCCATTCCTTTTTATGGCTACATAATATTCCATTATCTAGATATACCACATTATATTTATCCATTAATTGGTTGCTGGCTGTTTCATTTGCACTGTTCCCAGTTTTAGGCTGTTTTGGATAATGCTACCTTGAACATTAGTGTACAAGGTTGTTTTTTTTTTTAATTATTTTATCTAATTTTATTTATTTTAATTTGACCAGAGAGGGACAGAAAGAGAGAGAGAGAGATGGAGAGGGAAAGCGAGCCACCAAGTCCAGTACTCAAATTGTGATCAGCCATGTGGGAGTCCAGCACCTTAACCACCATGCCACCTGCTGGCCCCAGGTGTACAAATTTTTACATGGGATTATGTTTTTATTTTCCTTGGGTTTTTACCTAAGAGTGGAATTGCTGGGTTGTATGGTACTCCATATTTAAAATGTTTAGGAACTACTCTGTTTTCTAAAGCACCTGTAACATTTACAATCCCACCAGCATTACATAAAGGTTTCATTTCTCTACATCATTGCCAACCCTCCTGTTCTCTGATTATAGCTATCCTGGTATATGTGAAATGTTACCTTATTATGGTTTTGATTTTCATTTTCCTGATGACTAATGATGTTGGGCATCTCTCCACATTTATTGTTTATGGACTTTTGACTTATTAACGTTTTTGTATTTGGTTGTCAGAAAATTTTTACATAGAAAAATATAGAATAAATACGTCATGATTTTTCTGACATTCCAAATCTGTCTTTTTAAATCCTTTGTGCTTTTAAAAATTGTTATTTGGTTTGTATTATGTTAAAACAGTTATACATTCTAGAAACAAATCTCTTATTAGATATGCAATTTGTGAATATTTTCTCCCATTGTGTACATTGTCTTCAGTTTCTAGGTAATTTCCTATTAATTTGCTTCTAGTTCTATTCATTTAGATATGCCTAGTTGCACATATAATCTTTCTTACATGTTTCTTAATTTTCCTTTTTTTCTCCTTTTCTCTACCTTTTTCTTTACATTTTCCTTTTTCCTCTTTTTTTTTTTTTTTTTTTTTTTTTTTTTTTAATTTGCGAGAGAGCGTATGCACTTGCTGGAGAGAGATAAGGGTGAGTTGGTAGGAAATGAGAGAGCAATCCCCCTGGGGGATGGTCACACTGCAGTCCCTTCTCCTCCATTTCTCCTTTTCTGATTTTTAAGAATGCATGCTGCACATCAGCTTGGTGTGTTTTCCAAGCTACCATGTCTGGGATCTAACCACAGTTGATCATGTGTGATCCAGCTGCTTTAACCATTGTGCCACTGACTGGCCCCAGTTTTTATTTTTATTCTCATTTTTTCATCTGCATTTTTACTTTATCTTTTTTTATATGTTTATATACATGAAGTCTTCAAAAATGTTTATAGAAAATGGTGTATTTTGAAAAAAATAAACTGCAGGTATTTCAAACAATTTTGTACCAAATAAAATTGTAAATTAAATCCATTTTATCACAGACTTTTTAAAGTCCCCTTATATTTCCTTCAGACTATGTGAATGTCATATTGAGAATGAAAACTAGTCCACTGTTTTTCTAATATTTTCTAGTAATTGATCTACTGTGGACTGTACCTGCTGTGGTTTGAATGTGTTCCCCAAAGTTCATGTGTTCTAAACTTAGTCACCAATGTCACTGTGTTGAGAGGTGTGACCTTTCAGAGGTGATTAAGTCATGAGGTCTCTGTTGTCATTCATTGATTAAAGCCAGTACTGCTTGGATGGGTTTCTGATAAAAACAGAACCAGTTTGACCCCTTCCATACTTGTTCCCTCTTGAGTGTATGATCTTTTGCCGTGCTGCCTTGTGCCATAGATGATTGCAACAAAAATCCCTCACCAGATTTGGTTTCCTTATCTTAGATTTCCCAGCCCTCAGAACCATGAGCCAAGAATGTTTCTGTTTATTTAAAAATGTTCCAGTGTCAGGTAATCTGTTATGTAGTAGCACTCAGTGGACTAAGACAGTACCCATTATAAATTTTGTATTTCATAAATTCAGTAAGTATGAAAATTAACACACAGCAAGCATTGCCAAGTTTTCTATGTCATTTCAGAATTACATGAAGTGTGCTGCTTGCTTCTCTTACAAGTTCAATATATAGTAATTAGGTGACTTCTGTTTCAATCATTAAACTTTTTTTTTCTCTTTTTTTAAAGATTCAAAATGGATAGTATAGAAGAACCTCAGAAAAAAGTCTTTAAGGCTCGAAAGACAATGAGAGTGAGTGATCGTCAACAACTTGAAGCAGTGTACAAGGTCAAAGAAGAACTGTTGAAAACTGATGTCAAGTTGTTAAATGGCAATCATGAAAATGGAGATTTGGACCCAACCTCACCTTTGGAAAATACAGATTATAGTAAAGACAAAGAAGAGGTGAATGGCATTGAAGAGATTTGTTTTAATTCTGAAGAAAGTAAAACAGAATGTAAAGAAACACCCTGTATCTTAACGGTTAACATTAAAAACAAGCAGGATGCTGATTTAAGCTGTGAACCTCTGCCTCTTAATAATATAACTCCTGAACCATCCTCTAAACTGACCACTGAACCAGCTTCTGGTGATCCACTCTCTAGTGATCTGGCCACTGGAGATCCAGCCTCTGGAGGACTGGCCTCTGGTGATTCCATCTCTGGTGATCCCACCCCTGGTGATCTCACTTCTGGTAATTCTGCCTCTTGTGATCCAGCCTCTGGTGATCCTGCCTCTTGTGAACCAGTCTCTGGTGAACCATTTTCTGGTGAACAGGTCTCTGGTAAACTGTCCTCTGGTGATTGTGCCTCTGATGACCCTGGCTCTGGTGATCTGACCTCTGGTCATCTGGCCTCTGGAGCACAAGCCTCTGTTGACCCTTCCTCTGTTGATCCTGCCTCTAGTGATCTTGCCTCTGGTGATCTGCCCTCTGGTGAACTGGCCTCTGGTGATCTGGCCTCAGGTGAACCAGCCTCTGGTGAACCAGCCTCTGGTGAACTGGCCTCTGGTGAAGTGACTTCTGAATCAGCCTTTGATCCTACCTTTGAACCATGTCCTGTACCAGCTTGTGAACCTGCTGCTGAAACTGACAACACACAGCTGAGTAGCAATAAAGATGATGATTTTCTTGAAAAAAATGGAGATGATGAAAAATTAGACCAAATTCAGAGTAAGGACTCATTTGATGAGAAAAATAAAGCTGATATTGATGCCAATAAAGAAACCCTAGAAACAGACGATGCAATTATTTGTTCAGATTTACCTCCTGAAAATGAGAAGAAGGTAGAGGAAGATACAGAGCTTGCTTTTGGAGAAGAGGCTATATCTAGCAGTATGGAAGTTGACCATCATGAAAAGAATGAAGAAAAAATTCTGCGGATCTTATAGAAACCATTCGTGAAAATGTTACAAAAGATGACAAAAGTGAGAATATCTTAGAAAGTACGGATTCTATGGAGACAGATGAAATCATTCCTATTTTGGAAAAGCTTGCACCGGCTGAGGATGAACTTACTTGCTTTTCTAAAACTTCTCTTCTTCCAATTGATGAGACAAATCCAGATCTGGAAGAGAAGATGGAAAGTTCTTTTGGTTCACCATCTAAACAAGAAAGTAGTGAGAGTTTACCAAAAGAAGCTTTTTTGGTCCTCTCTGATGAAGAGGATATTGCAGGTGAAAAAGATGAATCTGAAGATACATCACAAAATGAGGCATGCTCTCCAGGTTAGCAGATTGTTTAAATTTTCAAGATTTTTATTAACCTATAATGAATTGTTTAATGAAACATTCTTACAAAGATTTAAATTTATTTTAGTTGCAGAAAAAGTTGGTAACAGTGGAGAACCTATAGAAGATTCTCTTAACTTCATAGAATTTAGAACTTAAAAGTGATCACTTTGTGAGAAGCTAAATGCTCAGAGGGGAGCCAAGTAGAAAATACAGTCCTTGACTGTAAAGAGTTTATAGTTTAGGAATACAGATGAGTTGGACCAATGTAACTCTGAGATGACAATTTTAGTCAGTGCATAATTGATCAAAGTCCTAAGCACTGTTCTTTTTTGCTGTCATTTAGTGAATAAAATAGAATTTTAAGGGCTACTAGTTTAATTTACTTGCTTCATGTAACACATCATATTATCAGTTAATTTTCCCAGTGAAATCTTATTCCTTAATATATGTCTAGAAGTGACACCACCTTAATGGAAGTCAGAAATCTCAACTGCTAATTGTCTACTATATTTGATAAAGACTTATCCATTTGCTTCCTCACTCCTGTTGATTCTAACCAATTTTTAATTTTTTTTTTGGAAGACATTTTTGCTATAGGGTATGTGCGCTCGCCAGAAAGACAGAGAGAGACAGAGATACAGAAAGTAAGAAATCACCTCCCAGAGGGGATGGCCATGCCACAGTCCCTTCTCCTTCATTCTCCTCTTGGGATCTTGGGCACACATACACACGTGCCCAGTGTGAGTTTAAGCCACGGGGTCTGGGACTTGAACCGTGGTTGACTACCTGGGAGTCCAGTGACATAGCCATTAGGCCAACTGCTGATCTCCTAACCAACCTTTTATCTTCACTGTTCTCATCTGAATGATCACTCTATAAGCCAGATCTTTAATTTGATTGTGTCTGTTTCATTACATCCCCATTACTTTTTTTTTTTTTTTTTTAAGGTTTTTGCCATAGGCAGTGTGCATTCACCAGAGAGATGCGGAGAGACAGCAAGAGGGAAAGTGAGAAATCACCCCCCCGAGGGGGGGTGGCAGATGTCCACACCACAATCCCTTCTCCATTCTCCTGGGATTTTGCTCCCAGCATGATTTTTAAGCTACCAGGTCTGGGACTCAGACTGCTGTCAGCCATGTGGGAGTCCAGTGTTGTAACCACTATACCACCTGTTGGCCTGGATCCATGTTACTTTTAAATTAATTCCAAACTCCTTGTGTAAATGGTATATAAACTTCATGATTTGTTCAGTACCTACAACTCCATGGTCTTTTATTATTCCTACAGAAAAAGACAATAAGAAAAATTCTGCTTTGCTTTCATGGTGAAACCTTAAACATTACTTGTGTGTGGAACTTTCTTAGCTACTCATACCAACATGAGTGTCTTTCTGTTCCCACTGTATCACATTCTTTTAGACTTGAAGCTCTGAGAGGAGTGATTTTGCTGTCATGAAACACAATATGTGTTTTCTAGTTTGTTCAAAGAAAAAACAGGAGCAGGACTGAGAGACATAGAAAAAAAATTTTTCCCCCAGTACATCAGTACCAGCTTTTGTAGGTAGACTTTATTTTTCTTACTAAAAGATGACTTATTTCCAAAGAACATTTACTAAGCCTGTATAGACAGACAGGAAAAGACCCTTCTTGGTTCTAGGGATTTGAAGATAAAATTCAATACTTGCCCTCAGTATGTAAACAAGGATTAAGTCATAGGTCATCACATACAAGATTACGAATACAGTGATGGTGTTAAATTGGTATTCTGGGATTGTAGAGAAGAGTGACTTTATAAAAACACAAGATAGAGATCGACAGATGACTTAATGGTTACATCACTGAACTCCCACATAGTTAATTGCAGTTCGAGTCCTAGACCCACTGGCTTAAAACTCATGTTGGGCACATGTGCGTGCATGCCCAAAATCCTGAGAGGAAAATGGAGAAGAGATTGCAGCATGGTCATCTCCCCTGGGTGGTCATTTCTTGCTTTCTGTCTCTCTCTCTCTCTCTGTCTGTCTCTCCAGCAAGTGCACTCACCCTCTAGGGAATAAAACCTCTCTTAAAATAAAGAAAAGCACAAGATATATTCAGGAAAGTCTTGCCTTTCGTTATCTGCATAACATAGGGTTTTTTGAACATTTTTATTCTAACTTTTGTTGTTTTTTTAGATTTTTGCCACAGGGCACGTGTGCTTGCCAGAGAGAGAGAGAGAGAGAGAGAGACAGACAGACAGACAGACAGACAGACGGTTAGATGGAAAGTGAGAAATCACCCTCCTCAGAGGGAGTGGCCATGCTGCAATTACCTCTCTATTATCTTCCTGGGGTTTTGGGCACTCGTGGACACACACACACACACACACACACACGCACGCCCTGCATGATTTTCGAGCCACCAGTCTGGGACTCGAAGCGCATTTGGCCCTGTGGGGAGTCTAGTGTCTTAACTCCTGGCCCAGTAACATAGGGTTTTAATTAAACTAATTCCTCATAATGTCAACTCCATCCTACTTGCTCAGGCCAAAAACCATGTAACTGTTCTTTTTTCCTTGTTTTCATTCATACCCCATGTCCAATCCATCAAAAAAATCTTGTTGGCACTGCTTTCAGAATAGATCTAGAATCCAGTTCATAACTGTTATTACCCCTGCTCTGAGGCACCATCATCAGGCCAGAATGGTGCCTGGTACACAATAAGTGCTCAGTAAATATTTGTGGAATGAGTGAATAATTGATAATGCAAGAAAAATATATCATGGAGAACTTTGGTTACAATTCCGAAGCATTATGGTAGGCAGTGGAGAGCCACTGAAGGATTTCATGCAGACTAGAGTGATATGATGAAACTTTGATTTGAGAAAGATACAGGTAACAGTATTGAGGGTGAACCTCACTTATTTAGTCAGTAAGTATACAGATTGTGGCACTAGGGCAAGTCTTTAAAAAAGCCTTATGGTAGTCTGTATATGAAAAGAAAGTCATAACAACTTGTAACTTATGATTTAATGAGTTTATACATTTTACATTTTTGTCAGAATCTTGATATTGGAAACCATCTCCCACACACCATTTAATCTGTTACTTATAGGAATTAGAGATATGAGTATTAAACCATCCATGTTGCATGCATTGAAAGTTCAGAGTTGGGTTTATTTTTCCTTACTTGTCTTTAGACTTTAGACTTTAGTCTGATAGTATGCTGTTTGTAAACTTAAAGAAATATAATGATCAATTTTTTTTTAAGGGATTTTTGCTATAAGGTGCCTCTGCTTGCTGGAGAGAGAGAAACAGAAAGACAGAAAGTGAAAAATCATCCCCTAGGAAGAATGACCACACTGCAATCCCTTCTCTGTTCTCCTCTCGGGATTTTGGGGAACACATATGCATGTTCCTGTCATGAGTTTTAAACCACCAGGTCTGGGACTCAAACCATGGTCTACTTAACCTGGGAGTCCAGCGACATAGCCATTAGTCCACCAGCTGGTTTCAATAGTGATCGATTTTATTTCTTAGCTGGTAACAAAACTTTGTGTTGTTTTCCCCACGTCTGAGGGAAATTTTGTATATTGTGGGCTTACGTGTAGTTTCTTCATTGGTTCTTTTTTTAGAGTTTTTTTGCTGTAGAGTATGTGCGTTCACTAGAGAGACAGACAGACAGAAAGCGAGAAATCAGTCCCCAAGGGAGACAGTTAAACGGCAGTTCTTTCTCCTCTATTCTCTTTTCATTTTTTTTGCACACACACATGTCCTGCACAAGTTTCAAGCCGCCAAGCCCAGAACTGGAAACACAGTCGTCCATGAGGGAGTTCAGTGATATAATCATTACACCATCTTCTGGTCCCCTTCATTGTTTTTCTTTTTTTTTTTTTAAGAGAGATTTTTGTTATAGGGTGCATGTGCTCACCAGAGAAATAGAAAGACAGAAAGCATGATATCACCCCTCGGGGGGATGGCCCTGCCACAGTCCCTTCTCCTCCATTCTCCTCTTGGGATTTTGGTCATGCACACATGTCCTGCGTGAGTTTTAAGCTGCCGGGTCTAGGACTCGAACTGCGATTGCCCAGGTGGGAGTCCAGCAACGTAACCATTACACCATCTGCTGGTCCCCCCATTCATTGGTTCTTAAACTACACTTTATTCTTTTCGTATGGCAGAGAATATCTTGCATATCATTTGTGGTATTGTGCATATGTTGGGTGCTTATTTTCTTTATTCTTGACTTTTCTTTTTAATGTCAAAACATAAGATTTATAAACTGAAATACTTAAGCCTGGTTTCAGTATTGGCTCTTCCTTCCATCCACTACATTTATATGCTGTACTACTAGGGAAACCTCATAAATTTTCTCATTTCAGACACTTAAGAAAATTTCTTTTTTCTTTTTTTAATTGCCAGAGGGTATGCCAGGGATGGGTAGAGGCCATTCTCCAAAGGGGTGTAGTCACTTCTCAATCCTTTTCCCTCCATTTCTCTATCCTGTCAGGATTTCAGCCCATACTCACAGGCCTGGTATATTTTTCAAGATCCTGTGGGACTAGCAGTTAGCATAATGGCTATGTCGCTGAACTCCCATGTAGTCGACCACGGTTCAAGTCCTAGACCCGGTAGCTTAAACTCACGCCAGGCGCGTATGCATGCGTGCCCAAGATCCCAAGAGGAGAATAGAGGAGAAGCGATTGCGGGGTGGCCATCCCTCCTGGGAGGCGATTTCTTGCTTTCTATTTCTCTCTGCCTCTCTGGCGAGTGTACGTGCCCTATAGCAAAAACCTCTCCAAAAAAAAAAAAGGGAAGATGCTGTCACTGAGATTTGAACTGTAGTTGGCCATGTGGAATCTGGCTCCCTATACACAAGGCTTGTTATGGACCTGGCCTCAAATTTTTTTTTTTTTTTTTTTTTAAAGAGAGAGTTTCTATAGGGTGCATGCACTTGCTGGAGAGACAGAAAGTGAAAAATCACCCCATGGGGGGTGGGGGTGGCGGCCATGTAGCAGTCCCTTCTCCTCCATTCTCCTCTTGGGATTTTTGGGTTCTCACGCACATGCGCCCTGCATGAGTTTTAAGCCGCAGGGTCCAGGACTTAACTGCTGTTGACTATGTGGTAGTCCAGCGATGTAACTGGTATGCCATCTGCTGGTCCCTGAAATTTGTTTTTAATGTAGCAGTCACAATGTGTATAAGCACCAGCAAAAAGTAATGAAAGATATCAGGGAGCAGATGGGATAGCTACTTTAATTTTACAAAAATAGAAGAAAGAACTAAGTAATGCAGAAATAGGCACAGAGATGCTATCACATTGTTGTATAGTACTGTGTAATTGATATTCACTAAGTGATTAAAGTCATAATCTATTTAAGAAGGAGCAAAATAAAGATTTCCTTCTCAGGGAAAGTTAAGACAACTGTAGAGGAGGCACTCATACTAGTCATGCTTGCCACGCATTCTCTGAACCAAATGCTCTCTTCTAGCTAGGGTTCCATCTCTTCTCTTTCAGAGCACTTCTTCACATGATATTAACAAAGCTAGCAGTGCTTCTTCTCTTGATTAACTGTTCAACTTAGTTGGATTTTGATTTGTACCCTTATGAGTCCCCATCCTAATTATGTTCAGGGAATTGATATCGATGCCTATATTGTTGATTCCAGGGGTAATCTTTTCTTTGTCTTACTTATTTTTTCATACTTCAAAAAAAGAATAATAAGAGTCGTTTTCCCTTTTGAGACTTTCCTTAGCTATTGGTTAATGCATTCCTCATTTTATCCTCTTTTTTTCTCGTTCCTGTTCTATTTCTTGAAAAAATAGGGAGCTAACCTTTTTCTACCTGCTATTTAAAAAATTATTATTTCTTCAGATTTTTGAGGAGAAAAATCTGTTTCAGCAGAAACTAGAGTTGGGCCAGCTAGTGTCATGGTGATTAAGGTGGCTGGATCTCAAACAGCCAACTGCGTAGTTTGAGTCGCAGACCTGGAGGCTTGGAAGAAACACTAGGCACATGCGTGTACATGCCCAAAGTCCCCAGAGGAGGATGGAAGAGAAGGAATTGCAGTGTGGATATCTTCCCTGGGGCGGTGAGGTGTTGCTTTCTCACTTTCCTTTAATCAACCTATATTCCATTTCCACCACCCCCACTCCCTCACACCCCGTCTCTGGTGAGTGCATGCATTTTATACCAAAAAATTTAAAAGTGAATAGAGCTTACTTAAAACTCTGATATAATTTTCTTTCATATTTTATTTCTGATTAAAAAAATCTGTGGTTGATTTTTTTCCTTCTGTGTTCATTGGCTCTTTAGGATAAATAAAATGAACATAAAATGATGCTAAATGAGGATAATGAGGAGAAATGTATGAGAATAGAATTGGGGGTTTCCTTTTACTTTTGCTTTAGGTTAGTAGTAATATAGAATTGGCACAATTATCAGCTAAAATGTGCTGATTTGTTGTCAGTATTTATTGTGTTCAGCTAAAATTCTTTTTTTTTATCTCAACCCATTTATGTTTAGCTATTTCTTAGATATTTGGCTTTTCTTCCTGAAGCCTCTTAGTTGTATACACTGCTTTGAAGATTGCAGATTTTTGTTTTCAGTGCTGAGGATTACCAAAGATGAAGCGAGTTTTGGAATGAAGGGGTATAGAAGAAAAATCCGTTTCAAGTGGTCCACTCTTTCCCAAGTCATAATAGATATGTAAGTCTAGATTTCAGGGCAGAAACTTTAGATGTATAGGAAAATTCAGAAATAGATAGCATATAGACATTAGTTGCATGACAAAATGAAATCACTTCAGAGTATAAATGGAAAAGGAAGAACCAAGAGATTTTGGTGTCCCCCCCCCCCAAGTAAATGTAAAAATATGAATAGGTTTTTATTCACCAGAGACATTGAATCGATCATGAAAACCTTCCTAAAATAAAAGTGTCAAGCCGGCTTCGGCCTGTGGACTACTGTGGCTCAAGTAATGCCTCTGCCCTTTGTTGGCTGTGTGACCTTGGGGAAATCTGAATTCTCCTCTGCTCCCATTGTCTTGTCTTTTGTGCTCTGTCTTTCCACTTTCTGCTCTGTTGAGGTCTGGACGCACGTCTCCCTCCATGGCATATCTTGATTTTTCCTGGAATATCATCATACTGGAGGTGAAGCTACAGCATGGTAGAGGGTAGGATCTTGAGCAGAGGTGCTGTCCTTAAGTTTTTGTGTCTGAGATTTTGGTGTTTAAAGAGAATGTTCTGGGCCAGCCGGTAACATGGTGGTTAAGGTGGTTAGATCCACATGGCTGGCTATGTGGTTCGAGTTCTGGATCTAGCGGGTTGAACCCATGGGCACAATAGCGTGTACATTCCTGAAGTCCTCAAAGGAGGGAGATATGGAGGAGATGGGATTGTGGTGTGATTGCTTCTTTAGGCGGGGGGGGGGGGGGGGGGGTGTATGTGTGTATGTTTTCTCACTTTTTCTCACTGTCTCTCTGTGGTTAATGCCCTCCTCTGACAAATCTGTTTTTAAAAAGGGAGAGAATGTTTTTTGAGGAAGAGTATAGAGAATAAGGAAGAGCCAGGAGATTTTTGTGTTTAAAGAGAATGTTTTGAGGAAATAATAATTAACTCTGTACTGAATCAAATAGAAGAGAAAATATTATTATTTTAGTTTTGCTGTAGGTCATGTGCGCTTGCTGGAGAGAGAGAGACAGAGAGAGAATGAGAGAGAGAATGAATGAATCACCACCCATGGGGGTGGGCAAACCACAATCCCTTCTCCTCTTGGGATTTTGGACATGCATGCCTGGTATGATTTTCAGGCTTATGGGTGGAGGATTGTAGCGGTGAATTTGGCCATGTAGGATCCAGCTGCCTTAACCTTTGTGCCATGTGCTGGCCCCTGGAAGAGGAATAATTAACAGTCAGCAATCATTGGTGATTTTGTTAAGGGACAGTTTCGATAAATAATGAAGTGGAAATGGAGAGCCTGATTTGAATTTCAGAAGAGAATGGAGGGGAATAATTGAAGAAATTAAAATGTAACTTTTCCCCTTAAGTTTTTTTTTAGATATTTGCGGATAAGGGTGTGTGTGCTTGTTGGAGAGATAGAGACAGAGAGAAAGCTAGAAGTCACCCCCCCTCCCCCGGGGTAGGGGATCACCATGCTTTAGTCCCTTCTCCATTCTCTTCTCAGGATTTTGGACATGTGCACATACACGTCCAGTGTGAGTTTGAAGCCACCGGGTCCAGGACTTGAACCAAGGCTATGTGGGAGTCTAGTAATGTAGCCATTATACCATCTTCTGGTCTCCACTGCTGAGTTTTGTTTTCAAGGGGAGCAGAGATGTTCACTTAGAACACATTACTGGACATTTTGTGTTGGTTAAATAAAACTTTAAAAAATTACTGGAAGAGTAACACTTCCAATTATGCCATATAGTATTGTGAAATTGTTAAGTTTTATTTACTTATTAAGTTTTATTTATTTCTACCGTGTGTGAGGAAGAGATAGACAGGCACCCTAAAGAGAATCTTCATGTTGTAATCTACCTCCAGTCTCAGCCAGGCAGGATTTTATATATATATGTGTGTGTGTGTGTGTGTGTGTGTATATATATATATATATATATATAGAGAGAGAGAGAGAGAGAGAGAGAGAGAGAGAGAGAGACTGACTGACTGACTGACTTTGGGACATGAATTTGAAACTTTCCTGTATGACTTCAGGAACATTGCTGAATGTTATATTATTGTTTCACTAATGTGACTGGCTCAGAATCTTTGTGTTTATTGGCCTTTCATATTTTTTTACTAGGAATTATCTGTTCATCTTTGCCAATTTTTCTAATGGGTATACAGTCTTAAATTAGTCCATAAGAGCTTTTGGTTTTTATTATTTTTTAATAAAAGTAAATTTATTTGTTTCTTTCATGAGCAAAAAAGAGAAAGACACAGCACCCCCAACAGGATCTTTTTTTTTTTTTTTTTTTTTTTTTTTTTTTTTTTTTTTTTTTTGAGAGGTTTCTGCTATAGGGCACATGCACTCACCAGAAAGACAGAGAGAGACAGAGAGACAGAAAGCGAGAAATCATCCCCTTGGGAGGATGGCCACGTTGTAATCCCTTCTCCTCCATTCTCCTCTTGTGGTCTTGGGCATGCATGTACACGTGCCCTATGTGAGCTTAAGCCATCGGGTCCAGGACTCGCACCACGGTCGACTACATGGGAGTCCAGCAACGTAGCCATTACGCCAGCGGCTTGTCCCCCAACAGGATCTTGACACCATGTTCTACTTAGCCTTCAGCCAGCCCTGGATCATGGTCAGTTAGGCATGTGCTGGTGTACTGAAGGAGGTCTCCAGACTTGAATCAGGAATCTTATGTGGGGCTTGCCATTCTTGTATGTGTGTGTGGTGTGTGTGTGTGTGTGTGTGTATGTGTATGTGTGTGTGATTTCCTTTCTCTCTCTCTTCCTTCCCCCGGTATGTTCACATGTAGCAAAAACTCAAAAAAAAAAAAAATAAAGGACATTCTTAAGTATTTGAATGAGTTTTACAAGTTCCAGCAACTACCTGAAATTATGTATAAAATTACCTGCATACAGGGCCATTGATTATTTTTTTTTACCTTGGGTTTGCTATTACATAAAAAAAAATTATTGCATAAATTTTACTCTATGAATAAATTTTTATAAAGTCCCAGTGAGTGTTTTTTTTTTTTTTTTTTTTTTTTTTTCTTTTTTTTTTTTTTTTTTTTTTTTTCTTTTTAAGCTTTCATTTACTTATAATTTGCTAGAGGGGGCATGTGTTCACTGGAGGGAGACAGCCAGAGGTGAAAGTGAGAACATATTCCCCAACCACACACAGGAGATGGCTACATTGCTATCTTTTCTCTACTTCTCTACATGAGAAATATGCCACTGAGACCACGACTTGAATAGGGCCATTGGACGTGTGGGATCCAGGTATCACAACGTCTATGCCACCAGCTGCCCCCTCCCCCAGGTGTATGGTTTTTTTTTATAAAGACTTTTGTTTTTCTTATTTATTTTTTTGAAGAGGTTTTTGCTATAGGGTGCGTGTACTCACCAGACAGACAGAGACAGACAGAGACAGAAAGTGAGAAATCACCCCCCAAGGGGGATGACCATGCCGCAATCCCTTCTCCTCCATTCTCCTCTCGGGATCTTGGGCACGCACGCACATGTGCCGGTGTGAGTTTTAAGCCACCGGATATGGGACAGGAACCGCGGTCGACTACATGGGAGTCCAGCGACATAGCCATTATGCTAACTGCTGGTCCCCCCCAAGTGTATTTTGATGTCAGTATTGAGAATCTAGTCATATCATCTCAGCATATCTGGAAAATTGGAATTGGGTGGTACAGTGAAGGTTTTTAATGAAGAAATTTAAAATTAAGCTGGACTTAGCTATAATAGGAGAGGAACTAATGTATGTATGAAAAGAGGAAGATGAAACCAGTTAGGATAACGGCTTGCAGTTATCCTAATTGGAGCCATGGCTTATTCTGTGCTTTGGGTGATGTGAGGATTTGCTAAATAAAGAATATCTAAATCTTTTAAGCAACTCAGTTACTCAGTTACTGTGTCTTTGGAAATTCCAGGGACTTTGAAGCTGAGGAATCACCAGACTTCGGTATTAAAATCAGAAAAATTTGGAAAAACATGTATAAACAAAAATATGTTATAATGAGTTTGTGATCTGTCTGTAAGAAAGCAAAACCAGTTTTCAATTAATTGAAACTGGAGTTGAGAGATTAGATCTTAAAACATTTATTATGAAGAAATGATAGTAAGTAAAAAGTTAATTTTCTCATACTCATTTACTTTGAAATTCAGGAATAGCTTTAGTAGTCTTTATGTACTGTGTTAACTTTACTGTTTTTTCTTAGTGTTAAAAAAAATACAGGTAGCATTTCTTTTCTTTTTTTAGAAGTTTTTGCTATAGGGTGCGTGCGCTCGCCAGACAGACAGAGAGAGACAGAGACACAGAAAGTGAGAAATCACCCCCCAGGGGGATTGGCCACGCCGCAATCCCTTCTCCTCCATTCTCCTCTTGGGATCTTGGGCACGCATGCACACGCCCCCAGCGTGAGTTACCGGGTCTGGGACTCGAACAGCGGTCGACTACGTGGGAGTCCAGTGACATAGCCATTACGTTAATTGCTGGTGCCCAGGTAGCATTTTAATAGGCTTGTCAGTAATCATGGTCTCTGCCTGTTATCACCTGAAAGATCTTTAACTTGTTTTTTCTGGGGGGAGGGCTTGCTATAGGGTGCGTACGCTCACCAGAAAGACAGAGAGAGGCAGAGAGACAGAAAGCGAGAAATCACTCCCCAGGGAGGATGGCCATACTACAGTCCTTTCTCCTCCATTCTCTTCTTGGGATCTTGGGCACACATGCACACGTGCCTGGCATGACTTTAAGCCACCAGGTCTGGACTTGAACCGCAGTCGACTACATGGGAGTCCAGCAACATAGGCATTACACCAACTGCTGGTCCTGATATTTAACATTTTTTTAAACCTTGATTTCTGCCTTCAGGCTGTTGTAATTAAAACCCCGATGTTTGGAGAGGAAGTGTCATATAAAAATGTTTACATACTGCTATATATATCTTGTAATTTCTTAGTTTATATTAGTTACAGAATATGGAGAAGTATAGTATGCTTTATCGAAACCATTGAGGAGTCAATTGTAGTGTTAAAAGGGGATAAAAAAATACAAGTCCAAACATTAGAAGTCTGTTGTAGCCCCATTATCCTACATTTAATGATTTAGTAGAGGAGACCTATATTGATCAGACAGAGGTCATTTATGGTACTTCTGGGAATTTGTTTGAACACAATTGTTTGTACCTTTTTTTTTTTTTTTTTTTTTTTTTTGTAGTACTGTTATAATTCTGTTGACCTGTTGTGAAAAATTACTTAACATTTTTCTTTGGTCGTTGGAAATGTCAGGACGTATTTCTCTGTTTTTCTATGTAAAAGTGCATCATGATGGGACCACCAGTTAGTGTAATGGCTATGTTGCTGGATTCCCATGTAATCGACTGCAGTTTGAGTCCCGGACTTGGTGGCTTAAACTCACGCCGGGCGCGTGTGTGTGCGCTTGCCCAGGATCCCGAGAGGAGAAAGGAGGAGAAGGGATTGTGGCGTGGCCATCCGCCCTGGGGTGATTTTTTGCTTTCTGTCTCTCTGTCTGTCTCTGTCTTTCTGGCGAGTGCACGCGCCCTATAGCAAAAACCTCTCAAAAAAAAAAAAAAAAAAAAGGGCATCATGACTTTCCCAGCGACTCAGTAAATGTTAGTTGTTTTCATCTATTTGAAGACAAAAAATATTATGGCAGTGTAGCATTATATTAAGGCTATGAAGTAATATGTATCAAACACCTAGCTCAGTTATTGGGACTGGTATCAAAGTCCACATTTTTTTAATGTAAAGTTTTCATTGTATTTAGGGTAGCTTTTTTATTCCTCATTTATGAACTATCCCGTAACCATTAACATAACTTAATGGTTCAACTGGTCAGGTCAGAGGTGTTTTGAATTTATCAGTAGCCTCTAATTTTTTGGTAATGTCATTGTTACTCTGCAGGGTCTTCAAAAAGTTCATGGAAAGTATATTATGAAAAAAATAATACATGGGTTTTCAAAAAATAGTTGCCAAAGGGTATATGTGCACTTTGGAGAGAGACTGAGAGAGAGAAAAGGAGAAATGAGGAAGTATCTCCCTTCCTGGAGGATGGTCCGTAATCCTTCTTCTGTCTTTCCCTCCCTTTGGGATTTTAAATATGTGCACACAAGGTCCTGGTACGGTTTTCAAACTACCAAGTTCAGAACTCAAACTGTGCATATGTAGGATCCAGCTGTCTTAATCAATATGCCACTATCAGCTGGCCAGGATTTTAAAAGTTTTTGCACCAAAATGAACTTGTACTTCAATTAGATTTTTCCACGAACTTTTAATGTCCTCTCAAAGTTTAGTTGTTTTTTTTTTTTTTTAAGAGAGATTTTTACTATAGGGTGCATGCGTTCACCAGAGAGACAGAGAGACGGACAAAAAGCAAGAAATGACCCCCGAGAGGGATGGCCATGCCACACAGTCCCTTCTCCTCCATTCTTTTCTCGGGATCTTGGGCAAACATACACACGTGCCAGGTGTGAGTTTGAAGCTATTAGGTCTGGGACTGAAACTGTGGTCAATTACGTGGGAGTCCAGCCACATAACCATTAAGCCATCTGCAGATCCCCCAAGTCTAGTTTAATTGAGTGTAAAGGCATCTAAATGCTTTACAGTAATTGTTTTCACTTTTTATTGGTCTTTCTAATGAAAGAAATTACTTAGTTTTAAAATTTGTGCTGCTAGTTCTTCCCCGACCCCCATGTTCAGTTTATTAGGAATTGGAGAAGAGTGGAAAGTGTACTGATTATTTAATTCTACCAGTTTATTTTTCCTTTTTATTTCTAGAATTTCATGTTTTGTGACTCTGATTACATAAAAGGTTAGTTTGGTAACTGGGTAGTTACCAAAACTGTAAATAAGTGGGTGGTATGAATCCAATGGAAGTTTTTCTATTTTTGCAGAAGGAGATAGAAATGAAAAGGACAGCAAACCTGAGGAAGAGCAAGTAATACATGAAGAAGATGAAAGACCTTCTGAGAAAAGTATGCAAGTACAAACAAACTTGAACTACTTTGAAAAATACTATTTCTGCCTGTAAAGCTATGGAATATCCTTTACTACCCATTGTAAATATTCACAGTTAAATAATTTTGTTGATTAAGTAAAACACAGTTAAATAATTTTGTTGATTGCTAACTCAAGGATCTTTGGAAGTATTATTTCATGTACTTTAATTTTTTAATTTTCATTTTTCATTGTTCCATAAGAAAGATTTAGGCTTAAAAAATTTGGAGGTATTATCTCTGTTTTAGAAATTGTTTTAGATTTATGCTTAGAGAACAGGACTATGAGAATTTTGTATGGGCTGTTATAAGTGAATAGAAGTAAGTGTTTCAATCTACATAAGGTCCTGAGTGTCATTAGGTTCATAGAAAGATCACCATATTGGAAGTCAGGAAACCTGGGTTCTGTAACTGTCATGCTGTTCTCTGTGTATGACTATGGGTAAGTTATTACAAGAGAAGTTGTAGAATTGAATTAGATTTTCAACATAGGCACATAGGTACAGATACAGAGTTAGACAGAAAAGGGATAGGATAGATATAGTGACATAAGGGTATTTTCTTTTAAAAAGGAGAAATTTTAGTATTTAATTTTTTTAGATGTTGAAAACAAAACCAGATAAATTTGTGTTTGATCTCATGAATATTAACAGTATTTGAAAGGATAATTTTCTAACTGTTGTCTTCATCTATTCTTTATCAAATGAACTTCCCTAACAACATTAATTCTATTGTTTTGTCAGAGAGCATGTGCCCTCAGGAAAGAAAGGGAGACAGAGAGGGAAAGTGAGAAAAACACCCATCCCTTGGGGAATGGTCATACCACATCCCTTCTCCATTTATTTCTCTTTCTTTTTGGAATTTTGGACACACGTACACACGATGCCTGTTGTGTTTTTCAAGCCACTGGGTCGAGGACTCGATCCACACTCGCAGCTCTGTAGGATCCATTTGTCTTCCCCAACACCATACCATGACACTGGCCCAATTTTATTATTTTTATATATTTGAAATTCATTAGGATATATTGTGAATAACTATAATATATACTATTTTCCTAAAGTGGATGATTAAACAAGAACTTTTTCTAGATTTACTGAGGGGAAGAGTTAAATGTTAAAGGTATTCCCAGTGAGAAATTTGTGACATGAGAATACTGTATTTCGTCAGAGGATTTATGTTTATTATGAAGTGTAGCAAAGAGAAGGAATATGAGATGATTTCTTCTACCTCCTTCATGACATAGTTGTTAGGCAATTCTCCATCTTAATGTGAAGAGTTCAAAGAAAGAATATGTTCACAGTGTTCATTACTTAGCCATTAAGAAGTTCTTATTTAGCATATTGAAAAGAATTTCAAATTTAAAGCTATAAAAGCTGTATGCCTGTTTTAGTAATCTCAAAAACAATTCATAACATAATTGGTTGAAAATGCTGTTATGGTAGAAACAATATTTTGCTAAGGGTGGAGAGTAAACATTGAGGGCTATAAGAACATATGACTAGTAATTATGTTTGTTCTCAGATGAATTTTCTAGAAGAAAACGTTCAAAATCAGAGGACATAGACAATGTACATTCCAAACGTCGTCGATACATGGAAGAAGAATACGAGGCAGAATTTCAAGTAAAGATTACAGCCAAAGGAGACATCAACCAGAAGCTTCAAAAGGTATTATAGACTTTAAGTTAAAAACATTGAATAGAAAGCACAATTGTCTTTATTCTTCTAGGTTATTGACATTATTTAATATTTTGGTGATATGTCTGATATATCGTAGAGAGAACTTTAAAGAAACTGTTGAGCCTATAAATTCTTACTACTATCTTTGATCATTTTAATTTATAATACTTCTGATTCCTTTTTGGCTTCTTAACATTTTTTTTAATAAGAGGTTTTTGTCCTAGGGCATGTGCTTTCATTGGAGAGACAGAGATAATGACAGTGAAAGTGAGAAATCACCACCCCTCAGGGAGATGGCCACACTGCAATCCATTCTCTTCCTGGGATCTTGGGCATGCACACACACGTGCCCAATGTGATTTTTTAAGCCACCGCGTTCAGTACTGGAACCATAGTCGGCCATGTGGGAGTCTAGTGATGAAACCACCATGCCATCTGCTGGCCCCAATTTTTTAAAAAAGAGATGTTTGTGGGCTAGCAGGTTGCATTTACCTGGTGGCTTGCTTTCTCACTGTTCCGTTCTCTTTTTGGTCAAATACTAAAATAATAATAATAAATAAAATTAAATAAGTAGTCCTTTTTTTAAAAAAAAAAGAAGTTAGTGATTATCAAAATAGAAGGGAGAAATAATGACTTCTTCCTTTTAGTAACAACTGAATGTTGTTATTCAGCTTTTTCTTTCCAATTTGAATTTTATCTTATAATGAAAAGGGAACATTTGAGTTTTATATATAAATTAGTATCCCTAATGTGTAAAAATCTAAAAACCAAAATGTTCCAAAATCTGAAATTTTCTGAGCTCTGGTGAGATATGACAAATGGAAAATTTCATACCTGGCTATGTATGACGAGTTGCCATCAAAGCTCAGACATGTAACACACAGTTTCTTTATCCTCCCCAAGGGAATAAAGAGCCTATTCACTTCTTTTACCTGTATCTTTTCCACACATGCTGAAATTCTCCCATGTAAGCACTTCCATGAAGGATGATACAAAGTCACATGTATAGTCTATGCACACCAAAGGTAGGTTCCTCACAATGTCCTATATATGGGGGTCAAGTCCCACAGGTATTATTCAGCGTGTCTTTTTGCTTATTCTCTGCTCTGTCGTGTAAAGATCAGAAAGGCCTGCAGATACCCTGTGGATTCAGTGATAAGAAAAAGAGACAGCATTTATGCTTATCATTAGTATAGAAAGTCAAGCTGTTACAGTAGCTTTATAGCAGTGTAACTGAAACATCTTATAGAGGAGTAACCACCATGTATGACCCGAGAAATAGAAAGTGTTGAAAGCGATGAACAGAATTAATGAAAAATTAAAAAAAAAAATACTGCATAAAGCTAATCTTGAAGATCTCGTTCACAAATGGAAAGATTGGATTCATTACGATCACAGTGAACATATACAACTTAATGGTCTGGTGATCATGAAACAACGAAAGACACATTATAGTGAACTGGAAATTGATGGGAACTGTGAATATTCAACAGACTGGATGTAGCTATTTAAGAAGGGACTTCTGTTTTGGAGGGCGGGGACTAGAGAGGCACATGTACTCACCAGAGAGCGAGACAAAGATAGAGGGAGAGGGGTAAGCACCCCTAATTGAGAATTTTCATAGTCAATACCTTCTCCTCTATGTCTCCCTGCTTTTGGGATTTGGAACATGCATGTGCAAGAACCCAGCATGTTTTTCAAGCTGTGTGGTTGGCTATGCGGTGATCCAGCTGCCTTAACATCACACGATGGAGCCAAACACAGACAGCATTATGTTGTTAAAGGTTTGTGATGATAAGGCATCTGCTGATTGTGACACAGTGGAGAAATGTGAGTTTGCCAAGGTCATTGCTGTTGAAAATCTGATGCTAGAACAGTCTACAATGCTGATGAACCCATCGTCGTTTTGATGTTATTGCTCTGGGAAGACAGCAGACTTCAGGGATGAAATAGCTCCTAGAGGAATTAAGGATGCCTAAGACTGAATAACTGGGCTGCAATGTGCTAATGAAGCAGGAACACATAAGTGTAAACTTTTGATGGGCCAAAGCTTGCCACCTCATTGTTTTAAAGAAGCAAATTTCTTTACCAGTTCATTATTATGCTAATAAACAAACTTGGATCAGTAGGTTTTCTTATCAGGGGCTTGTGCTTACTGCAGGGAAGCTAGACTAGATAATGATTGCACATTTTGTTACTCCTTGGTTACAGATCTGCTCATCCTCCCCCTGAAATTCTCATAAAAGAATAATGTATATGCCATATACTTTTAACCAGGGTATTTTAGATAAAAGGATAATAAATATAAAAACACTTGTAGACATCATGTTAGTAGCAATGAGTAGAGGTATGTGTGTGAAGGGTTTTCAAAAGGAGTTTAACATGAAGGGTTGACTGTTGTCAGTGCTTGGAACAGTGTGACTGAAGACAGAGTTGTGCATGCCTGGCACATGCTGTGGCCTGCGACTGTTCAGTAATGATGATGCACAAGGTGGTGACTTTGAAGCCTTCCTTTGTCAAGTGAGGAAAAAATGTCTGATATCTTTACATATGCAGAAAATATACCTTCAGAGTCAGCGAGCTAGAAGCAGATATTGAAGAAATTAACTTTGATAGGCTCCGTTTGTTCATTCCATGGCCAATGATGACATAGCCAAAATGTTTCTGATTCAAGGTTATTGTAGACAAGAGTGAAGATGATGATAACATTGCAGGAAACGTGCTTATACATGTCTTGAAAATAAGCAGTGGACTTAATATGAAAATACGCAGTGGTCTTGAAGGGCTAGAGCAGTATTCATTCTTTTTTTTTAGAGTGCCTTAGGGTGCGTGCACTCACCAGAGAGAAAGACAGACAGACAGAAACAGTGAGAGGGAAAGTGAGAAATTACCCTCTAGAGCTGGATGGCCTTGTTGTAGTCCCTTTTCCTCCTGAGATCTTATGCACATGTGCCTGTTGTGACTTTCAAGCCACTGGTTCCAGGACTTGAACCACTATCAGCCATGTGGGAATCTAGTGATGTAACCGCTATGCCATCTGCTGACCCCGCAGTGTCCATTCTTATCAGATTAAGAAATGATTTGAGAAATCAAAGACTTCTAAGATAGAAGCTATGTTTAGTGAGACAGATGCCTCTGGAGGAAACATTTTAAAATGACTCCCCATCCCTGGAGGACCTACTTCTTGCTCCTTGGACTGCTTTTGGGATTTGTTTTCACTGAAACAAACATAGAATGTACATTAACCTTTTAGTTAAAACACAGCATCATTAGATAGAGACGGAAAACCTGTCTGTCTTTGTTGTTACTGTTATTTATCAAATGATACAGGTATTCTGGTGATGTTGCTGTACTTCTTAGTTACCTTGAACACATAATTTTTTCACTTCATTTTTTTAACTGTAAAGTATTTCTGTGTGAGTGAGTGTTTGAAAATAATAGCTTATTAGGAATGAGGACAGTACAAACAACTACAGATAGTCCACATGGGTGATAGACATAATATATTCTGACAGATCAGTGAACACACACTTTATTTCATGTAGACAATCATTTAAAATATTATATAAAACCACCTTCAGGCTATGTGCATAAAGTACATATGAAACATAAATGTGAATTTGTGTTTAGATATTTGGAGCTTATTCTCAGAATATCTCATTATATTTGTGCAAATATTCTAAAACAAAACGGGGGGGTGGTTCTCAACAAGAACCTTAATGCCTAAGTCCACCCTTCTAGTTTCTGCCAACCCTATTTCTTGGGCACTCAGAGAGATCTTCAGATTTGAATTGAGAACCTTCCCATTTGGGATTGCATTTTAATCTTTATAAAAACTTGATTTCATGGTTATAAGTCTGTATATTCTAAAACTTCCGTTATGTACTTTATAGTTAGCATTAAAAATTGTAGTGGGAGGGCTTTAGAGGACTAAGGGATAGGGATTTTTAAAATACGAAGCTATGTGAAAGAGTTTTGAAAACTTCACGTGTACTGAGAGTTTACTTCTCTGGAATAGTGTTACTTAAATGTAGTTCATGGACAAATTCATGATAAGGTAATATGGAAATTTTTACCAGGCATTAAAAATGTTTTATAGAAATTTGAGATGATATTATCATTGTTAGTAACAAAAATATGTACATATAATGAATGTATCTATCTGCAAGGGATTAGTAAATGGCCTTTTACTCAAACTGGTTTCCTTTAAGTGGTTTGAACATTGATGGGCGGGGGATAATGAAGGATATATTAGAACTTCATTATTTTCAAAACTCACCCTGGAAAATTTTATTTTTAGCATATTGATGTATGTAGAAGGTGAAATTTTAGCAAATAGCTTTGTGTTAGAATCCAGCATTTTTAAAGTTTATTTTATTCATGATATAGAACATGTGTGCATGTACTAGAGAGAGAAAAAGAAAAAGAAGCATCCTCAACAGGGTCTCGTTATGCCACACGATAATCTTTCGTCATCCCTTGAGCTTGTCGGAATCTTGAGCATGCTCACATGCATTTATGATGTTTTCAATCTGACCAGGAGAATCTAAAGCTGTGATCAACTGTGTAACTTCCATTCAATTTGTGATTGGCTGTGCCATGAGGCTTGGCCTCCAGCATATTCTATTTATTAAATTAGTTAATACATAAATTAGTTAACACATTATTACTGAGTTGTCGGAAAAGTCATGACATATTTTTCTATGCAAAAATGTGTTATGACTTCTCTGACAACACAATATTATCTTGTTAGTATTTAAGAATATTTACTATTTGCTTCTTGCTGAAATGCCTTGCTTGCATAACAAATGAATATATCTTTATTTAGGTTATACAGTGGTTGCTGGAAGAAAAATTATGTGCTCTACAGTGTGCTGTATTTGATAAGACTTTGGCAGAATTAAAAACACGCGTGGAAAAGATCGAATGTAACAAGAGGCATAAAACAGTTCTTACTGAACTACAGGTTTGTATACTGGTTGGAATTTTATACTCAAGGTTTCATCATATTTCTAGCTTATTTTCTGGGATAAATACTTAAAATTGACTGTAAAATACATTTAAATTCTAAATATAAGCAGTAAGAAGAGCTTGTATTAGTTTGCTATGTCTAGCCTAGAAAAAGTGTTATAAACTGGGTGACTTAAACAACAGAAATGTATTGTCTCAGAGTTTTCTTCAGGCTGGAGTCCAAGATTGAGACATCAGTAGGGTTTTTTTTGTTTGTTTTTTGTTTTTTTGTTCTTTTTTGTTTTTTTTTTCTGAAGGGTGTGCTCTGAGGAGGAATCCATTCTATGCTTTTCCCGTTGGTTTGCTGACAATCTTTAGTGTTCTTGCCTTGTAGAAGCATGACTGAGATCTCTGGCTTTATCTTCACATGGTGGTGTCCCTATGTGTATGTCTTTGTCCAAATATTCCCCACCTCTTTTTTAAGTTTTGCCCTGGGGGACATGTGCTTGCCAGAGAAAGACAAAGAGAAGGAAAGTGAAAAATCACCCCTTTAGGGGATGGCCACACCGCACACTGTTATTCTCCATTCTCCCCTCGGGATTCTGGGCACGTATGCACATAGGCCTGGCATGACCCTCAAGCCACTGGGTCCAGGACTTGAACCAGTTAGCCAAGTGGGAATCCAGCACCTTAATCAGCACTCCACCCACTTGCCTCAAATTTCCCCTTTTAACAAGGGCATCAGTCATATTGGTGGTACCCTATTCCAGTATGACCTTGTTTTAACTAATTCCCTCTGCAATGACCCTATTTCGAAATGAGGTCACATTCTGATGTATGTTTGGAGGATTAGACTTTACTATACAAACTTAAGGGGATACAATTAAACCCATAACAGACTAAGAAATTATCTTTGGGCCTATTATTGTAATTTTTTAAAAAAATTTCATAGTGACTGAAGAAAGGCTGGCATCTCACTTCCCATAGTAAGTACTAGATGATACTTATGAGAGATTCTTTTTGTTTTTTTTTTTTAAATTAATCTGTTGCCGTCCGTAGGTTATGTTTGAAAGGTGTTAATTTATTGATTTATGTTTATTAATAATTACTACTTTTCATTTTTTATTAAATGTAGGTATATATTGACATATAGTGCCAGAGCTTCTGGTCAGCTGAAGTGAGCATGCTATAGTAGTCTACTTTATTCCAAAAAAGACACTGGGAAAGATTAATTACTATATTCATTCTATTATAAGTAAATGGATTTTTTTGGTCTGGTAGTTTTGTTATGGGCCCTGTATGTTTGCTGGATAGAGAGAGAGAGGGAAAGGGAAAATGAGAAATTGCTCCCTAGAGGGGATGGCCATGCCACAGTCCCTTCTTCTCCATTTTCTTCTGGCTTTTGGGCATATATGCACATACTCCCATTGTGATTGTCAAGCTACCAGGTCTGGGATTCAAACCACTCAGCCCAGCCATGTGGGATCCACTCTTAGACATAATATTATAGATATTTTGACTTATAATAATAATAAAAATACACAGTTTCCTATGTAAGAGTAACAAAAAAGTATTGTTTATTGATTTCTTTATTATAATATTAAATGTCAGAAGACAGTAAGTTACATTTCAATTTCTTTTCTACTGGTTTAATTTTTTTTTTTAGAGGGTTTTGCTATAGGGCACGTGCGCTCGCCAGACAGACAGAGACAGAGAGACAGAAAGCGAGAAATCACCCCCCAGGGAGGATGGCCACGCCGCAACCCCCTCTCCTCCATTCTCCTCTTGGGATCTTGGGCATGCACGCACACGCGCCTGGTGTGAGTTTTAAGCCACCGGGTCCGGGACGCGAACCATGGTCGACTACGTGGGAGTCCAGCAACATAGCCATTACACTAACTGCTAGTCCCCTGGTTTAATTTTTTAAATGATAATAATAATTATTTTTTAGATTACTGTATATATTTTTTGCCATAGAACATGTGCACTTGCCAGAGAAAAACAGAGATAAGGGAAAGTGAGAAACCCAAGGAAGTTGACATATACACACAAGTGTCCAGCATGTTTTTAAAGCTGCTAGGTCTGGGACTTGAACTGCAGAGTTAGCCATGTGTGATCTAGCACCCTAACCACTACACCACCTGATGGCCTCCATGATAATTATTTTTTAAAGAGAATTTGAGTACTGCAGATATAGATGACTTCCCCCTTAAAGGGAAGTCCTTTATCACCTTCCTCATTTCCTGCCAATCCTGGACTCCATAGGCAGCTGTTTTTAACTTGGTATGTGTTCTTCTAAAACTTTTCTCATAATATATACAAAATGATTTTTTGGGAGGGTCTCATTTGCAAGTAAAATTAGAATAGTGATACTCTACATACTGTGCATGTATATTGTATGTTACCAGCCCATATAATCTGACTAACGAGAAAATGAAAGACATTTTTGCATAAATTGGTTTATAGAGAAAAATACATTTCCACATACCGTTCTAGAAAAAGTTACTTAAAATATTTTAGTCATAAGAAAGGTAAATCCATTTTAAGGATGTGAAATTATGCTGTATGTCCTTGGATCTTAACATTATATATAAATAACCAAGTTCTGACGAAAATCTTTACCTCTTTTTTTTTACATTTAATCATTGCACCTCTTTACCGTGTACAACATGGTTTTTCCCAGCATAAATACAGTGCACATTAGTCAAAACAATGATATTACCATATACATTGTCATCAACAGACAACTTTTCATTTTTGTGTCTATTAAGTGTGTTGTTTGTTCCCCGAATCCCTCCCTTCCGCCCTCAATTACTCATTCCCATTACCTCTCCCATACTGTCTCTAGTATCTGCAGTTGCCTTCCCTGCTATTATACCTTCCAGTTGTTTCAGTTTTTGTTTTTTCAATTATCAGCTCATAAAGTTTTTAACAATAGAGAGCATAGATTCTATTCAGGGTTGGATTAAGGGTGGGTCTCGTGCAGTTCCGCAATTGTAGGTGAATCTCCATGGAATACAGTTTCAGGAAAGCGGTTCTGGAAAGCAGAGATGATTATCAGTTGATGCGGCACAGCATCCATCTTGTGATTACCGGGAATGGTGTTGTGGGGATCTGCAGCGTGAGTCATCCTCGGGTATCTGGCTTCCTTAAGAATGGTAGAGTAGTTCTTGTTTTTCCCTGAGGTAATGCAGGGCTGGTAACCATCATCTTCTCACTGTCCATAGGCAGAGAAAATCCTCCTATACAATATATTTCTCAATTGGTTTAAGACAGCTAAAGTTTCTTTCTGTTGCTTGTAGTTGCAAGTTCTTAGTCCTAGTTTTCGGCTTCAGTTTGCTGCCTGTGGCCAGCGGCCACACGCAGGCACTGGCCCGGCGGCCACGTGCAGGCCCGGCGCCATGCACAGGCCCAGCGGTCACGCACAGGTGCAGGCCCGGCGGCCACACGCAGGCCTGGCGGCCACGCACAGGCCCAGCGGCCATGTGCAGGCGCAGGCGCACGCGCAGGCCCGGCGGCCATGCGCAGGTCCGGTGGCCACGTGCAGGGCCGGGGCGGGGGGCGAGGGCACGCGCAGGCCCGGCGGCCACGCACTGGCCCGGCGACCACTCGGGCCCTGCAGCCACGCGCAGGCGCAAGCCCGGCGGCCACACGCCAGCCCCGAGCGCGCGAATGTGCACGGGGTCCAGTGCCACCTCCCGCGCGCCCGCCCAGCCCGAGAAAGGAAGGACAGCGAGCTTGGCTGGTCCGCGCCACCGGCCCGCGTCGCCAGCCTGCGTCGGCACCGAGCATGGGACACACCCAGCACCGGAGAGGCAGCGGAGCCGGGTGGTCTGGGCTGCAGCACACGAGGCAGAGCCCCGGCCGTGTGGACCCGGCCGCGCAGGCCAAAATCTTTACCTTTGACAGCTGTAGGTGATTGATTGCCTAGGCCATATGAATGGATTTAAATACTTTGCAAGATTTGGGATCTCCTTTGAAAACCTTCTTAAAGAAACTTTAAGTATTTTCTCATTTTTATAATATGAAGGCCCTTATATTGGGTAAAAGAAATCTCTGGGGCCACCGGATGGCATGGAGGGTAAGGTGGCCAGATCGCACGATGACAACTGTGCAGTTTGAGTACCGGACCTAGTGGCTCCAAATAAGCCAGGCATGTGTTTGTGCCAGCCCAAAATCTTGAGAGGAGAGGGGAGGAAAAGAGATTGTGGCATGGCCATTCTCTCCATTCTTCCTCCATTCCTGTTTCTCTCTCCAGCAAGCACATATGTCCAATAGGAAAAACTGAAATTAAAAAAGAAAAAAGAAATTTTCTGCTAGAATTCTTTTTTTTGTCAGGACTCATGAATACCCATAGAAGTTTAATATTCTTGAAAATATATTTCATGTAAAATAGCAGCAGTATTAGCAACAATCACAGAAACAGTTGAATTTTGCATCTGTGCTTTAGTGAAAAACTGGAAGGGAATACAACCAAATATTTATGTGGTGATGTGATATTCTTTTCCTCATTCTTTTTTTTTGGGGGGGGCATGTAGGGCCCATGCGCTTACCAGAGAAAGAGACAAAAAACAATAAATCACTCCCTGGGGGATGGCCTCTCTACAGTCCTTTCTCCATTCTTCTCTTGGGATTTTGGGCATGCATGCACATGTGCTTGGCAAGTTTTAAGCCGCTGAGTCTGGACTCAAACTTTGGTTGGCCATGTGGGAGTCCAGAATCTTAACTACTGAATGGTGCTTATCCCCTTGTTCCTTCTTACTCCACTTTTCCTCAGATTTTCTTTGAATATGTTTTTGGGAAAATAATGTGATCAGATAGTTTATGTGCATTTAAATGAAATTTATTAATTTTATTGACAGGTATTAATCTAAAAAGTAATTTTTATTAGACTATGAAAAATTAACAGAATATTGGGACCAGCAGTTAGCATAATGGCTATGTTGCTGGACTCCCATGTAACTGACCGCGGTTCGAGTCCCAGACCCGGTGGCTTAAACTCATGCCGGGCATGTGTGCGTGCGTGCGTATCCAAGATCCTGAGAGGAGAATGGAGGAGAAGAGATTGTGGCATGGCCATCCTCCCAAAGGGTGATTTCTCGCTTTCTGTCTCTCTCTGTCTTTCTGGTGAGTGCACACACCCTATGGCAAAAATCTCTCCAAAAAAAGAAAAAAAAAAGAGAGAGAAAGAAGAAAACAATAACAGAATATGAAATTAAGTAAGAGAGTAGTATTTGAGCACTATGTACACTGTTATTGAAAGTGTCAAGCCTTTCTGAAAAGCATTTAGGCAAGGATCTTAGACATATATTTTGTCTCAGGAATTTCACATCAGTATGTACTCCAAGGAAATGATCTGGGAAATAATATTTATTTTATTTATTTAAGTTTATTTGTTATCATTATTTTTTTAATTTGACCTGAGAGGGACAGAGAGAGAAAAAAGGAAAGCCACCAGGTCGAGAACTTGAACTGCTGTTGGCTACATGGAAGAGTCCAGCACCCCCACCATCAGGCTACCTGTTGCCCCCAACCATTGTAGTCGTTTTGGACAGTAGCAGGGCATTGAGAAACATTAAACCTACCTAGTAGAAAAGTGAGTGGGTGGGGACCAGCAAATGGCATTAATGGTTATGTTGCAGGACTCCACATGGTCAACCGCGGTTTGAGTCCCGGACCCAGTGGCTTAAAACTCAGGCTGGGCACGTGCTTGCCCAAAATCCTGAGAGGAGAGAGGAAGAGACAGGATTGTGGTATGACTATCCCCCCGTGGTGTGATTTATTACTTTCTGTCTCTCTGGCAAGCACATGCACCCTATAGCAAAAAATAGGGGAGTGTTTGAATAATAATTCAGGAGTCCTCCCTCTGGCCTAGTTTTTAAGGGAATCATGTGGCCATCTGCACAGTTCAAACTGGCAGCTTGAAAAACATTTCAGGCACATGTGTGAACTTGTACCTGAAAGAAGAAATGGAAGAGAATGAATTGTGCTGTGACCAACCATGCCCCATTGAGGGGAATGTGTTCATAATATCCTCCCCCCTCCGTATTTTTGCATTTCTGGAGACTGCAGGTGCCCTTTGGAAAACGTGTTACAGAAAAATGGTTCAGTGTACTCTATGTACATTCTTAAGTGATATTGACAAGAATTCTTTTTTGACTTAACATAATTCTCACTATGATGATTAAGTGTGATTACAACTGTTGGAAAATAACACAGAAAACAAGCATACTTATTCAGAAACATATTGGCATATGAACAAACACCCAATCAACTTGTTTTATTTTCTTTGCTTTTAGCTATCTCATAGAGATCCTGTTATCTGTAGGTTTATTTTTATATATGTGTGAATTCTTTTTTGATGTTGTAATAACACTTGATTTTCTTTTTTTTTTTAAATTCAGGCCAAGATAGCAAGGTTAACCAAACGCTTTGGAGCAGCCAAAGAAGATCTTAAGAAAAGACAAGAAGTAAGAATTTCTGTTTTGCATAATTAATATTTAGTTTTCAGAAGTAATCTTGAGAAATACTGAGCTAGGAGGAAACTCTTCCTTTACTAAGACTTTATCAAGTCTGAAATTTGCTTTCATGATATGTACTCTTTTTATTACTTTTTATTTTCTTTGAGAGATTTTTGCTGTAGGATGTGTATGGTGTGTGCTTCCCAGAGAAACAGAGAGAAAGAAAGAGCGAAATCATCCCCACATGCACACGCACACGCACATGCACACGTACATGCACACGTACACAAGGTGGCCATGCCACAGTCCCTTCTCCTTTATTCTCCTCTTGGGATTTTGGACACAAACACACATGTGTCCAGTGTGTTGCAAACCACTGGGTCTGGGACTAGAACCATGTTGACCACATGGGAGTCCAGCGACTTAACCACTATACCACCTGCTGGCCCCTTTATATTACTTTTGAAGCTATAACTATAGAATTAACTTTTCTCTAATCCTCTGACTATTCCCATGTGTCTTCGTTTATATTAATCTATTTTTGGTTATGGCATTCATGAGACTACATGTTCTATTCATCTTTAAATTATGTCTTTGAGATTTATCTTTATTCATTTGTTCTTTTTACATTCTTGCCAGTGTCCTTGTCTACTTGTCTAGACTCCTATTATCTTTCCAAAGGTTTTGTTTTGTTTTTTCCTTTTTTTCTTTCTTTTCTTTTCTTTTTTCTTTTTTTTTTTTGAGAGGTTTCACTATAGGACGCGTGTGCTCGCCAGACAGACAGAGAGAGACATAGAGACAGAAAGCGAGAAATCACCCCCCAGGGGGGATGGTCACGCCACAACCCCTTCTCTTCCATTCTCCTCTTGGGATCTTGGGCACGCACGCACACGCGCCCGGCGTGAGTTTTAAGCCACCGGGTCCAGGACGCGAACTGCAGTCGACTACGTGGGAGTCCAGCGACAAAGCCATTACGCTAACTGCTGGTTCCCTGTTTTGTTTTTTAAAGAGAGATTTTTGCTATAGGGCCCATGCACTCACTGGAGAGACAGAGAAACTGAAAGTGAGAAATCACCCCTCAGGGGGATAGCTATGCCACAATCCGTTTTCCATTCTCCTCTTGGGATTTTGGGCACACTTGCATATGCATCCGGCATGAGTTTCAAGCTGCCAGGTCAGGATTCAAGCCATGTTTGTCCATTGAGGAGTCCAACGACATAAATTTTATGCCATCAGCTGGTCCCTTTTTTAGGTTTTGACATATGGCACATGCACTCATCAGAGACAGAGAGTGAAAGTGAGAGAAATAAAAGTGAGAGAAATCACTTCCCCAAGGGAATGGCCACACCAAAATCCCTTCTCCTTCATTCTCCTTTTGGGATTTTGGACACATTCACACACGCACCCCGAGTGATTGTCAAGCCACTGAGTCTGGGACTGGAATCGTGGTTGGCCATGTGGAAATTCAGTGCCTTAACCACCATGCCACCTGCTGGCCCTTTTCTTAAAATATTTCAGTATTCCACTGTTAGTCCTTTATTATCATTATTATTTTTTTTTTTTGAGAGGGATTCTTGTTAAAGGGTGTATGTGCTCGCTGGAGACACAGAGAGAGAGAGAGAGAGAGACAGAAAGCGAGAAATCACCCCCTGGGAGAGTAGCCGTGCCACATCCTTCTCCTCCAGTCTCCTCTTGAGATTTTTGGTATGCATGCGCAAGTGCCTGGCCTGAGTTTCAAGCGGTTGAATTTGAGACTTGAACTGTAGTCGGCCATGTGGGAGTCCAGCACCTTAACTACTATGCCACCTACTGGTCCCTACTGTTTCTTTATTATCTATGTTTTTTTTTTTTTTTTTTTTTGGAGAGGTTTTTCGCTATAGGGCGCGTGCGCTCGCCAGACAGAGAGAGACATAGAGACAGAAAGCGAGAAATCACCCCCTAGGGGGGATGGTCACGCCGCAATCCCTTCTTCTCCATTCTCCTCTCGGGATCTTGGGCACGCACGCACACGTGCCCGGCGTGAGTTGTAAGCCACCGGGTCCGAGACGCGAACCGCGGTCGACTACGTGGGAGTCCAGCGTCATAGCCATTACACTAACTGCTGGTTCCCTATTATCTATGTTTTTAATATTGCACTTACATATTGAATTATAGTTTTGTTTTTATCTTTTTTTATATTTTAAAAATTTATTCCATGACTGAGAAAGAGAGACAGAGATACAGCACCCTCTACAGTGTCACAATGCTCCCATCCCCAGCTTTTGCCAGCCCAGGTCATGGGCACAGGTATGCCTGGTGTACTCAGGAACATCTCCAAATCTGAACTAGGAACCATCCCATGTGGGTGTGCCTGGCAGGCATTGCATGTTATTGCTGCACCTCCATCTGGCCTTTACATTATAGTTTTTACTTAAACATCTTTTCATTTCCTCTTGAATTTCTTTTTTATTCAGGCAAGTTTTATTTCTTTGTCTTGAGTGCTCCATTACTTGGCATATGGTAATTTTTAATAATCAATAGTTATAATTAATATAGTTTCAAAACTATTGGTATAGTTTTATTAAGTTGTTTATAGACCTTACAGATTTTCATAAGAGGTGCACTGTTTCGTCACCACAAAGGTTGCTACCCTTTTATAGTTTTATGCTCACTGATCTGTATTTTTTTAAACTTAGATTTTTAAGCTTCAGCTTTCTTTTCTTTTTTTTTTTCTTTTTTTTTTTGGAGAGGTTTTTGCTATAGGGCGCGTGTGCTCGCCAGACAGACAGAGAGAGACAGAGAGATAGAAAGCAGGAAATCACCCCCCAGGGGGGATGGCCACGCCGCAATCCCTTCTCCTCCATTCTCCTCTCGGGATCCTGGGCACGCACGCACATGCGCCCGGCATGAGTTTAAGCCGCCGGGTCCGGGACTTGAACCGCGGTCGACTACGTGGGAGTCCAGCGACATAGCCATTACGCTAACTGCTGGTCCCCAGCTTTCTTTTCTTGAGTAGCTTTCATTTGGTTATATCAAAGCTTCTTTTTATTATAATCTTAAGTACCATAATTAACTGTCTTTTTCTTTTGTTTGTATTTTTGTGTGTGTGAATATGTGTGGTGTAGTTTAGACAGGTTCTAATTAATTCCCCTGCCTCAGCCTCTCAATTATCTGTGACTACAGGCACAGTTACCACCATGTCTGCTTTTTTTTTTTTTTTTTTTTTAGATTATGAACACAACAAAATTATCCCATGTATGCGTTAAAGTAAATACCACAAATACCATCACTGCCCATCAAAGTCTTCTTTAATTAATTTTTAATTTATTTATTTATTTAATTTTATTTATTCATTCATTTTTTTTTTTTTATTTGACCAGAGAGAGACAGAGGGTGACAGTGAGAGAGAGAGGAAGTGAGAAAGCAAGCCATCAGATTCAGGATTTGAACCCTGGTCGGCCATGTGGGAGTGTCCAGCGCCTTAACCACCACACCACCTGCTGGTCCCCTTTAATTTACATTTAATCACTGTACAGCTTTATAATACTGTACAACATGGTTCTTCCCAGCATGAATACGGTGCATATTAGTTAAGTCAAAGACATTATCATATACGTTATCATCAGCAGCTAACTTTTCATTTTTGTGTCTATTAAATGTGTTGTTTGTTTTCTCTGTGATCTCTTCCCTCCTACCCCCTATATCCCACCTCCTTTTACTTTTCCCACACTGTCTTTAGTATGTACCATTGCCCTCCCTTCTATTATATCTTCTCATCTTTATATTTCTGCTATAGAGCACAGACATTTGGTATATTTGAGTGGAGACATACAATGCTTGTCTTTCATAGTCTGGCTTGCTTTGCTTAGTATTAGATCTTCCAAATTCATTCACTTTATATCAGATGTCAGAGTCTTTGTTTTTTATTACTATGCCTGCCTTTTTTTTAGGGTGGGCCAACGTGGAATTCCCATTTAACCTTAACCTGCCAAGCAGCTGTGTCTAGTGTATGCGCTCATGGGTAGTTTTAATTGGCTATTTCTAAACTGTTAACTTTGCTTCTTGGTGGTAATGTAAAAACTGAGCTATTTTTTCTTATATTAAAATAGCCTTTTACTTTAAATTTTTATTGTTTGGTATGTCTGAACCAAACATTTGTCATTGAAGCTTCTCCCATTTTTTCTTTCATATGGTATGGATTTCTACCTTTTTTATTCTTGAGTCTGAGCTAAACGATATGCAACCCATTGTGAACTTTTCAGTTTTAGTGTATATCAAATTTGTTTTCAAAATTAGTTTTCAAGGACCAGCTGGTAGTGTCTCAGTTAAGGACTGGATTCCACATGACCAACTGCATGGTTGGAGTCCTGGGCAGTAGCTTGAAAAACATACCAGGCGTGTGTGTGTGCGTGCACAAAATCCTGAGAGGAGAATGGAGAAGAAGGGATTGAGGCATAGCCTTTCCCCTGGAGGGTGATTTTTCACTTTCCCTTTTTCTTTGTTCCTCTCTCTCTCTTCGGCAAGTGCATGTGCCCTTTAGCAAAAACAAACAAACAAACAAGTAAAAAATTGGGGAAAATTACTTTTCCATTCTTATTTAATCAAAGGAGATGGATGAAACTTTAAGGAATAAAAATGAGAAAGTACTGCAATCGTTCTGTAAAGAGACTCTTTTGGAGAATTAGAAGTATCAATAGTATTAGAACAAGGAGCATATTTAATATGTACAGATTAGAGATGATTATTTTGATCAGTTAGGTGATGGCATGGTGTATGAGGAAAATGTTATGGTGGTCTTGACTTTTTCAAAGCTTATACCTGCCTTCATTAGCCTGTAGTTAAGGCCATCTTTCTTGCCATTCTTACTAATATGTTTATTTTTTTCAGTTAGATTTCTAGAAATCTCTAGAATTTTGTTTTTCATTTCTTAATTCTTATAAAGGTGAGTTAGATTCATGAAACATACTCTAGCATTTTTTAAAAAACTGTATTTGATTGTAACTATTAGGTTGTCGGAAAAGTCGTGAAATATTTTTAATTTTTTTTCGTAAAAAATACATCATGACTTTCCTGACGACCCAATATTTCAGTTGTCAGTTATCCCAGTGCTTCATGGTCTGTTATTTTTTATGATATACTTTTAAATTTCTCTGTTTTGTCTGAACTCTTTGCCCTATGATTATGATACCTACTGTAATTGTACATTTATTAGTTCCTAGGTTTTAAAAACAGGAGATATATATTCAATAGAAAGGAGTGTTTAGGAAATGATTACGTCACTGAACTCCCACGTGGTTGGCCTCAGTTTGAGTCCTGGACCACATGGCTTAAAACTCATGCCAGGTGCATGTGCTTGTGTGCTCAAGATACTGAGAGGAGAAAGGAAAAGAGATTATGGTGTGGCCATCCCTTCTGAGGGGTGATTTCTTGCTTTCTGCCTCTACATCTCTCTCTGTCTTTCCAGAGAGGATATGTGCTCTATAGCAAAAATCTCTCCCAAAATAATAATAAATAAATAAAGAGGGGCCAGCAGGTGGTATTAAAGGTGCTGGATTCCCACATGGCCAACTGCAGTTCAAGTTCCAGACCTGGTAGCTTGCTTTCTCCCTTTCCCTTTCTCTGGTCAAATTAAAAAATAATAACAAATGGAATTAAATAAATAAATAAATAAATCTTAAAAAAAAGAGAAAGGAATGTTTAATACTTAGTTTAGTTCTTTACCAAAATAAACAACCAATAAAACTTCAAGTGCTTCTTTTAAATTTATGCTTTTTGGTTCTCTGCTATTAACCAGTTGAAACATACCCCATCATTCAGACTTAGCTTAACACATTTTTTGTCGGGTCATCAGAAAAGTCATGATACATTTTTGCATAGAAAACATTGGAAAATACATCATGACTTTCCCAATGACTCAATATTTTGATTTCTTAAAGAGCAGAAAGCCCTAATAGGCAGCATGCTACTATGACCACCTTCATAATCAAATCTATTATATTGACTGATGATAAATATTTTTACCTCTCATCCTTTCCAGTCTGTTATATATAGTAATTTTAAAAGTTTCTTTTGTTTTAGATTTTTGCCATAGGATGCATGCACCCATCAGAGAGAGAGGGAGGGAAAGTGAGAAATTACCCCCCAGATGGATGGGCCACACAGCAGTCCCTTCTCCTTTGTTCTCCTATTGGGATTTTGGGTGCACATAAACACACACATGCACCTAGTATGATTTTTAAAGCTTCATGTCTGGAACTTCAGTGGTGGAGTTGAGTGCTTTAACCACCATGCCACATGCTGCGCCCCCCCCCCCCCCCCCCCCCCCTTTTTTTTTTTTGGTATAGGGCTCATGGACTTACTGGAGAGAGAGAGACAAAGAGAGTGAGTGAGCCAGAAAGTGAGAAAGCACCTCCCAAGGGGCACACTGCAGTCCTTCTCTATTCTCTTCTGGGGATTTTAGGCATGCACATATTCATAATTGGTGTGTATTTTCAAGGCAGCATGTATGGGACTCGAACTGTGCATACGTGGAATGTAGTCAATGACTTAACCATTGTGCCATCTGCTGGCCCTCTAAGTAATAATTTTCAGAATATTTTCCATACTTATCCTGTATCTGTGAAAAATTATTGTAGCTAAGTTTTGGATTAAATCCAAATTATGCACAGTGGTGTTTATTTTATTCTTATATTTAAAAACATTTTAAGTTTTTTTGTTGTTGTTAGAGGGTACATGCTATTGCCAGAGAGAGACAAAGAGGGAGCCTTAGAGGGAGAGAGTACTGCCAATGGGACATGGTCATGCTGCAGTCTCTCCTTCTTGGGATCTGGGGTGTGTATACATAAGTGCCCAGCATGTCTTTGCAAACCTCTGGGACCAGGATTCAAACTGTAGTCACCTATGTGGATTCTGGCTTCCTTAAATACCAGTTCATGGATCTGGCTTTTTTGTTCATTTGTTTGTTTGCCAGGAGGCATGTGGACTCTACAGAGAGAGAGGGAAATCACTCTCTATGGGGGGATGGCCACACCACAGTCCCTTCTCCATTTATGTCTTCATCTTTGAGAATTTAGGGCTCACAGGAACACATGCCCAGCATGTTTCTCAAGACACGGGTCTGGCTCTTGAATCCCGCAGTTGGCCATGTTGGGTCCAGCCCCCTAACTACATTATAGGCTAACTCCCTCTTTTTGTTTTTAATTGTAGTTTAAAAAAAAAGTGTGTGTGTGTGTGTGTGTGTGTGTATATATATATATATATATATATATATATATATATATATATATATATTTACACACATATATATATATAAATAACATAAAAGTTATCTTCTGAACCGTTTTTAAGTGTATGTTGTTTTCATTTTCATTTGTCTCAAGATATTTTCTAATTGAACTCTTGTATTTGTTTTGTCAAGATTTTTTTTTTAATTTTTAGAATTATTTAACTTTATTTATTATTATTATTATTCAGTTTGACCAGAGAGAGACAAAGAAAGCAAGCCACCAAGTTCAGGACTTGAACTGTTGTGGCCATTGCGAGTCCAGCGCCTTAACCACCATGCTACCTGCCAACCCTTGTTTTGTTTAGTTTTATTAAGTTTTGTTATAGGGTGTATGCGCTTCCCAGAGAGAGAAAAAGAGAGAAATCACCAACTGAGGGGCCACGCCACAGTCCCTTTTGCATTTGCTCGGGATTTGGGGCACAGATGCATATGTACCCAGCATGTCTTTCAAGCCTCTGGGTCTGGGACTGGAACCACACCATCAGCCACATGGGATCCAACTGTTTTAACCATTGTACCACCTGGCTAACCTGAATAATTTTTTTTAAAGTCTTTTGTTTAATTTTAGCATATTTATGACTTAGTTCCTGTTTTCCTTATGCTGTTCATTTCAAGTTTTATTTTATTGTGATCAGAAAAGATATTTGGTATGATTTAATTTCTTTTTTTTTTTTTTTGAGAGGTTTTTTTCGCTATAGGGCGCGTGCACTCGCCAGACAGACAGAGACAGAGAGAGAGAAAGCGAGAAATCATCCCCCGGGGGGACGGTCACGTCGCAGTCCCTTCTTCTCCATTCTCCTCTCGGGATCTTGGGCACACACGCACATGCGCCCGGCGTGAGTTTTAAGCCACCGGGTTCGGGACATGAACCGCGGTCGACTACGTGGGAGTCCAGCGACATAGCCATTACGCTAACTGCTAGTTCCCATGATTTAATTCTTAAATTTACCAAGACCTCTTTGTGGCTTAGTATGTGACCTATCTATACAAAATGTTTCCTTTGCACTTGGAAAGACTATATTCTGCTGCTGTTTACTGGTAGAGGTATTCTGTATATGCCTGTTGGTCCATTTAGTCTACAGTGTTGTTCATGTCTTATTTTCTGTTTGGTTCTTGTTATTGATGTTTCCATTATCATTGTGTTGGTGCCTGTTTCTTACTCCGTTCTTTTAATGTTTGATTTGCTTATTTGGGAGCTCTGATGTTAGGTATATGTGTATTTGCAATTGTTGTATCTGGTGATTGGCCCTTTTATAATTGCTTAATGTCCCTCACTGTATCTTTTGATAGTTTTTACTTAAAATCTAGTTTGTCTTATATAAATATGGCCACCCTTATTCTTTTACACTACCAGTTACATGGAATATCTTTTTCCATACTTTTACTTTTACCCTTTCTTCAGTCTTTATAGCTAAGTTGACTCCTTTGTGCATAGTAATGGTTGGATTTTTAGTACATTAAGCCAACCTACTTATGATTGGGGAGTTTATTCTATTTGTATTTAAAGCAATTATTGATTGGGAAGGACTTATTATTGCTATATTGGTTTTTTTTCCTATATGTCCTATAGCTGTTTGGTTTCCTTTCTTGCTCCTTTTGTTTTCTGCTGATTATTAAAATAACATTCTTTGATTTTTTTCACATTTCCTTGTATCTATTTAAAAAAGAATTATTTATTTAATTTAATGTATTATTATTTTTTAACTTGCTGATGGACATGTGTACTTACCACAGAGAGACACAGAGTAGGGGAAAAGTGAGAAAGCAGGCTGCCAGGTCCAGGACTAGAACCATCAACTGCCATTTGGGAGCCAATGCCTTAACCACCATGCCACCTTAACCATCTTGTATTTTTTATAGGTATTTTTTCTGTGGTTACCATGAGGATTACATAAAATAGCTTCAAATTATACTGTTTTTAAATTGCTAATAATTTAACTTGAATTATATATAAGAATTCTACTCCTTTACATTTCTCCTCACATAATGTTGATGTTGTTAATATCATGCATTACATTTTTTATGTCGTCTATCAACATGTTTTTAATTGTTATTTTTCAGGCATTCTTCACATCTGTCAGAATTAAGTGATTTGTGCCCTGATATAACAATAATACTGGATTCTGTATTTCCTATTCTATTTAAGTTTACCAGCCAAGTTTATATTTTTGTATGCTTTTGGGTGTTGTGTCATTTTTTTCATTTCAGCTTGAAGGACTCTCTTGAGCTTCTCATAGGACCAATCTAGTAGTGATGAACCCTTAGCTTTTGTTTATCTGGGAAGTTTATAGATGTCTCCATTTTTAAAAGACAGAATTACCACATAAACTATTCTTGATTGGTAGTTTCTTTCAGCATATTAAATATATCACACACCTTTAGGCATGCACTTTCAGCGAAGAAATCTGCTCATAATCTGATGGAAATTGCCTTGTATGTTTTGAGTCACTTTTTTCTTGTTGCTCGCAACTCTGACATATTGATTATAATTATATCATATAGGTGTTTTTTTTGAGTTAATCGTTAGAGTTTTTTTTTCTTTTTCTTATGTTTTAAAAATTTTTGCTATAGGTCATGTGCTCTTGCCAGAGACACAGAGAGGCAGAACGTGAGAAATCACTTCCCAGGGGCAATGAACATTCCCTTCTCTTCTACTCTCCTCTTGGGATCTTGGGCACAAAGGCACACACACCTGGCATGAGTTTCAAGCCTCCAAGTGTGGGACTTGAACTGCGGTCAGCCATGTGACATAACCGTTACACCATCTGCTGGTCCCTAGTTGGAGGTTAAAAAGCTTCTGGGATTTTTCCTTTTCCTTCTGCATCAAGAAGTTTTTTGCAGTTATTTTTTAAAAAATTTGCCAGAGGACGCATGTGCTTGCCAGAGATGGATAGGGCTTGGAGGTAGGGCTAGAAAGCACCCCCACGTGGGGAGTCCAGTGCCCCCAACCACCACACCACCTGATGGCTCTATTTTTACTCCTCCAAGCAAGAGCTCTACTCCTTTATATCTCTCTCATCAAAACCTGAAGTGTTGGGACCAGCAGTTAGCGTAATGGCTATGTCCCTGGACTCCCCCACGTAGTTGACCGTGGTTCGCGTCCTGGACCCGGTGGCTTAAAACTCAACGCCGGGTGCATGTACTTGCGTGCCCAAGATCCCAAGAGGAGAATGGAGGAGAAGGGATTGTGGCGTGGCAATCTCCCCGGGGGGTGATTTCTCGCTTTCTGTCTCTCTGTCTCTGTCTGTCTGGCGAGTGCATGCGCCCTATAGCAAAAACCTCTTCAAAAAAAAAGAAAAAAAACCTGGTGTTCTTTTCCTTTATCTTTGCCATTTTGAGTATGATAATTAACTCAAGATTTACTTGAAGATTAATTTCTCCCCCATTGTTGTGTTTTATTTTTTATTGACTTTTATTTTATTTTGCTTTCTCTTGTTGCTCATGTGATTATCTTGACAGTCAAACTTTAAGTACCTTTATATAGCACATTATCTTCATTTTATCTTTAGTCCCAGTTACACGCATTTCTAATGCAATGTTATTGGTTAAAGTTATTTTATAAAAATAGCAAGATGTATTTGTTAATTGGAATATAAGAATGGTTAGTGACGGGACCAGCAGTTAGCGTAATGGTTATGTCGCTGGACTCCCATGTAGTCGACTGCGGTTCGAGTCCTGGACCCAGTGGCTTAAACTCACGCCGTGTGTGTGTGTGTGTGTGCGTGCCCAAGATCCCGAGAGGAGAATGGAGGAGAAGGGATTGTGGCGTGGCCATCCCCCCTGGGGGGTGATTTCTCGCTTTCTATCTCTCTGTCTCTCTCTGTCTGTCTGGCGAGCGCATGCGCCCTATAGCAAAAAAAACCTCTTCAAAAAAAAGAATGGTTAGTGACATCTAGCCAATGTAATTCTAAGCACTTATTTCTTTTGGTTTAATATGTTATTCTTACACTTGATTTAATCCTAGAGTTCTTTTATTTATTTTTCACATTTGAAGAAATACGTGCTGGTATTGTCATTAATGGTGAAGGCCTAGATAATGGTAATTAGTATGTAGATGCTAGAATTCCATTTCTTTTTTTTTTTTTTTTTCTTTTATAAAAAAACAGGTTTGGGGCCAGCAGGTGGTATAATAGGTAAGGCACTGGACTCCCACATGGCCGACTGCAGTTCAAGTCCCAGACCCAGTGGCTTGAAAATCATGTTGGATGCATGTATGTGTGCGCCCGAAATCCCAAGAGAAGAATGAAGCAAAAGGGACTGTGGCATGGCCATACCTCCTAGGGGGTGATTTTAAATTTTTCTTCTGCTTGTCTCTGCCTTGCCCCCTATGGCAAAAACCTAAATAATAATAATAATAATAATAATAATAACAACAACAACAGCAATGATAATAATAATAAATAACAGCTTTATTCGAATCTGATTCATATATACTTAAATTGTTTACTTAGTTATTATACTTTCTAATTTATATATAATGGTTTTACATGTTTGTATACAGCATGGTTTTTCAAAGCATACATACTGTGTGTAATAATCAAATCAAGGATATAAACACATCATCTTTTTTTTTTTGGAGAGGTTTTTCACTATAGGGTGCGTGTGCTCGCCAGACAGACAGAGAGAGACATAGAGACAGAAAGCGAGAAATCACCCCCCAGGGGGGATGGTCACGCCACAATCCCTTCTCCTCCATTCTCCTCTCGGGATCTTGGGCATGCACGCACACGCGCCCGGCATGAGTTTTAAGCCACCGGGTCTGGGACGCAAACCGCGGTTGACTATGTGGAAGTCCAGCGACATAGCCATTACGCTAACTGCTGGTTCCCTAAACACATCATCTTCAGCATTGAGCAGTACATTATATTATGTGCATTCAATATTCATTCTGCTAGATATTTTTTACAGTTCCACTTCTTTTTTCCCTGATTTGGTGAGAAAGGGCTGAAATAAGTTCTTTCTGAAGATTAAACTTGTGACATCTTTTTATGAAATTACTCAAGTCATGGTGGCAGATAACATTTTTTATAATAAGATCTTAAAAATAATACTGATAGAAGAATTTCGATTTTTGACATTGTACACTACTTAAGCTTGTTTGTTGATTTTCTGGTGAAAATATGCCTGCTATGTCTGGTATGTATTATAGCTGTTTGTTGAATGAATGAGTATAGTTGTTCTTTAGATTCATATTATTAGTGTTCATTTACCCCTTACAGTATATGACCCATTTTCTTTTTCTTTTTTTTGAGAGGTCTTTGCTATAGGGTGCGTGCACTCGCCAGAAAGACAGAGAGAGACAGAAAGTGAGAAATCACCCCCCCAGTGGGGTATGGCCACACTGTAATCCCTTCTCCTCCATTCTCCTCTCGGGATCTTGGGCACGCATGCACACATGCCCAGCATGAGTTTAAGCCACCGGGTCCAGGACTTGAACCGCGGTCAACTACATGGGAGTCCAGTGACATAGCCATTACACCAACTGTTGGTCCCGGTATATGAGCCATTTTCAAATTTATTTAGTTTTCACAAGTACACTGAATTATAAGAATTGTATTCTTATTTCAAATGATAAGCATTTTTCTTCAACAGAATAAATAATTTGTTTAAGATGTAACTAATATGTGGCATTGCCAGGAATCAAGTTCTTGTCTCAACTAGTAATGATTTTCACTGTAGAGTACAAGTCACGTATCATATATTGACACAGGATTTAAAGGTCTTATTTTTATAAAGATTACCTTATGTATTCGGTTTTATTTTTACTTTGGTATTTCCTCCCTCACCCACCCCACCCCCCACCAGAATCCACCGAACCCACCTGTATCACCAGGAAAGTCTACAAATGAAGTCAGCAGCAATAATAGTATGCCCTACAGGTGAGGATTATAGTCTTTTTCTACTTTTTAAATAACAGAACCAGATTCTGATTTCTTCTGTTTGGTAGAGAAATCTTGGAATACACTTACATATATTTATGTAGAGATAAGTGTTTAGTATAATGGAATGAATATATATACTTTCTATGCTTTGCTAAATTGCTCATTAATGGATATTACTTTTGCTCATTTATTATGCTTTCTTTGATCACTATATATTTCTTTTAACTACTTATTATAATAATATTCTTTCAAGGAATTCAGAAATATTTCAGTAAGTGTTGAGGAAGACTAATCTATATATATTGCAACCAAATTTGGTCTTTGGGTTATGTACTGACGATATAGAGTATAAGAGGAAGATTCTTCTCTAATGCCTTCTAAACCCTACTGTTTAGAGGTCTATGTGCTAACTTGGCACTCAGTGCATCTGCTTATAATTTAGCATTAAAGTACCCAAGTCTAGCCATTTCTTCTTCCCTTTGGACTATAGCCCACCTCCCTGCCACCCCCCTTTGTTTTCTTCTCTCTTTCCTCTTTTCCTTCCTTCCTCTCTCCCTTCTTTCCCTCCTTCCTTTCTTTCCTTTTTAGCTATAGGGCACCCGTGCTCACCAGAGAGACACTGAAAGTGAGAAACCATCGCGGGGTGGGGGAGAGAGAGGTGGGGAGAGATTGACCACCACAGTCCCTTCTCCTTTTCTCCTCTCAGGGTTTTGAGCGTGTACACATGCACATGGTCCAGCATGTTTTTCAAGATGATGGGTCTAGGGGTCAAATGCGCAATTGCCCACGTGGGATCCAGCTACCCCAATCACTATGGTATCAGCTGGCTCACCACTGCTTTGTTTATACATCATTTGCTGTTCCCCAGAATGGCATATCCATTGACTGTTTATGTGTATGTATTTTATAGAAATGCAGGCACAGTGAGACAGATGCTGGAATCCAAAAGAAGTGTGAGCGAGAGTGCTCCACCATCCTTTCAGACTCCTGGGAATACAGGTAACATTTTTAAACAGAGTGTTTTTTAGGACTTAAAGGCTTTTTTTTTTACATTCCTTTGAGATTGAAATGAACTAAAAAACTGTGTACATTGGTCTATGGAAAATTTTATATAATTAATTAATTTATTTGTCAGGGGGCATGTACTCTTGCCAGAGACAGGCGGAGAGTGAAAAAGTGCTCCCCAGTGGGTTCTGTTCATGCTGCAATCCCCTCTCTTTTATTTTTCTTGTCGGGATTTGGGACACACACGTATGTGCCTAGTGTGTTTTCTAAGTCATTGGGGCCAAGATTCAAACCATACAGATATCCATAAGGAACTGACTGTCTTAACCACTAGGCCGTGAGGTAGGTCACAACATTTTATTAAAAATTCAGGATCATAGGTAAGGCATGAAGATACAGACATTTGATCTCTAGTATAGTTGTTCTCCTATTTTTTGGTCTCTAGATCCCTTTACAATCTTAAAAAAATTATTAATGATCCCAGAGAGCTTTTGTTTATGTGGGTTTTATCAAATGATATTTACTATCAATTGGAATTAAATAAAATTAAAACAAAATCTTAAAATGTTTATTTATTTAAAAAAAAAGTTGTCACAGTCTTGGTGGCACAAGCAATTGCAGTGAACTGCAGTGATAGAATTCTTGACCAACTGTGGGTTTGGATCTGAGTTGATCTGAAAACACAGTAAGTTTAGCATGCACACCCAAGATCCTTATGAGCTGTGGAGGTCTGGGGGAATGGCTTGCTGTATGAAGAGACTTTGTCAGGGATGCCTCCCCCATTTTCCCATGCATGCACTGTTTCTCATGAATGAAAATAATAACGAGCCCAAAATACGTAACACAAAGAACATTTTTAATCAACAGTAACTTAAAAAATAACCTAAATTTTCCAAACTTAAAAATAACACTAAAGGCCCAGCCATGGCATAGGCAGTAGAATTCCTTTACTTGAAAATGGATCCGTATGGGAGACCCATGTTTGGATTCTGAGTTGACCAGAACACACTGGGCAATGCCGTGATCTCAGCTGGCTGGAAGGCTGGGGGAGGATCACAGCATAGCAGGACCCTGAAAGAATATCCATCCCTTAGGGCCAGCAGGTGGCATGTTGATTAAGGGCACTGGACTCCCACAAGGCTGACTGCGGTTCATGTCCTGGGCTTGGTTGCTTGCTTTTTTGTTTTTCCCTTTCTCTCTCTTACTTTGTCCCCCTCTGGTGAAATTAAAATAAACAAATAAATAAATAAACTTTATAAAATAATTTTTTTAAAGGAAAAAAATCCGTCCTGGAATGAGCAGATGGTGTAATGGTTATGTTGTTGGACTCCCATGTAGTTGACTATGGTTTGAGTCCGTGACCTGGCGGCTTAAACTCACACTGGGCACGTGTTCGTGCATGCCCAAAGTCCTGAGAGGATACTAGAGGTGAAGGGATTGTGGCATGGCCATCCCCCACTGGGGGTGATTTCTCACTTCCTATCTCTCTGTGTCTTTCTGGTGAGTGCATGGGCCCTATAAATCTCTCTCTAAAATAAAAAAAAAAAAAGACAAAATATATCCATCCCATGGGACTAGCAAGTGGTATAATGGTTATATCACTGGACTCCCTCATAGTTGACTGTGGTTCGAGTCCCAGACCTGGCAGCATACACCAGGCACATGTGCATGCCATGCCCCAAATCCCGAGAGGATTGTGGAGGAGAAGGGAATGTGGCGTGACCATTCCCCCAGGGTGGTGATTTCTCACCTTCTGTCTCTCTGTTTCTCTCTTTATCTCCAGAGAGCACATGCACCCTATGGCATAAATCTCTCTCAAATAAAGAAAAAAAAGAATATCCATTTCTCATTCCTACACCCACAAGAAATAAATGAGTTAAAAGTTAGTTAAAAGATTGTTAGCATTATTGTCCTATGCATTTACAAATCTCTTTAATATTTTGCTTAAGACATTAAGACAACCGAAGGTAGTTGAGTTCTTATAGCTACAGCTGTTTTTCGTCTGTTGCAATAAATCGATTTAGCTGAAGTACGTGAAAGAAAATTGTAGGCTTCTCAGATAATTGTGTTCATTATTTGATACCATTAGATAGTAGTTTCTTTGTCTTTCAAATAATTATTTAATTTTATCATTTTTATTTCTTAATTTGACGAGAGAGAGAAAGAGAAAGAGAGAAAGCAAGCCACCAGGTTCGGTACTCAAACCATGATCAGCCCTGTGGGAGTCCAGTGCCTTAACCACCATGCCACCTGCTAGCCCCGAAGAAGTTTCTTTAAAGTTAGTTGCAAAGTAGTATCTGCCATATCAATAAACACTCTAATTCTTTCATTAAGATTCATCTATTTGTCTTGCACTTGGGTGGGTCATTTACTAATATCATTCATGGAATATTTGAAAATGTTCACTGTGTTAGGTAAATCTTCCAAAGATCAACACATTTCATTGGTAATATGTTTTTAAAATAACATTTTTAGGGGATTGCAGATGGCATGGTGGTTGAGGCACTGGACTCCCACATGGCAGAACACAGTTCAAGTCCTAGATTGAGCCACTTGCTGGTTCCATCTTTTTTTTTTTTTTTTTTTTTTAATAATTATTTATTTAATTTAATTTATTTATTCATTTATTTTAATTTGACCAGAGAGAAAGAGAGGAAGAGAGAGAGAGGGGAAAGTGACAAAGCAAGCCACCAGGTTCAGGACTCAAACCATGGTCGGCCATGTGGGAGTGTCCAGCACCTTAACCACCACACCACCTGCTGGTCCCGGTTCCATCTTTTTTAATTAAAAAAACTTATTTGCTATAGGGCATGTGCACTTGCCAGAAAGAGAGAGCGAGAGATAGAGAAGGAGAAAGGAAAGTGAGAAAGCAAGCCCCAGGAGGGATGGCCACACTGCAGTCCTTTCACCTCCACTCTCCTCCTGGGATTTTTATTTTTATTTTTTAAAATTTTATTTATTTTATTTTTTTTGAGAGGTTTTCGCGATAGGGCACGTGCGCTCGCCAGACAGACAGAGAGAGACATAGAGACAGAAAGCGAGAAATCACCCCCCAGAGGGGATGGTCACGCCGCAATCCCTTCTCCTCCATTCTCCTCTCGGGATCTTGGGCACGCACGCATACATGCCCAGCGTGAGTTTTAAGCCACCGGGTCCGGGACGCGAACCGTGGTCGACTACATGGGAGTCCAGCGACATAGCCATTACGCTAACTGCTGGTTCCCACCTCTTGGGATTTTCACACTTGGAGTGATGTTCAAGCTGCTGGAGTTGGAACTCAAACCACAGAGTCAGCCATATGGGAATCCAGCCACTTTAATCTCCATGCCACTGCTGGTCCCAGGCTTTTTGCTTTTTAAGTAATTGCCTTACTTGATTTATTTTCAAGAAAGGATCTGCAAAATACCCAAATGTGAATAATCCCAGTATGTCTGCAAGTCATTCTTTCAAGTAAAAATAGTCTTCCATAACAAAGGCTGCTACTGATGGTTTAGCTTGCAACTCAGTCACACAATCACTTATTCTTGAGTCAGTCTCTACGTTGGAATGCACACTAGTGTTTTATATAGTCTAACTGTTTTTTCCATGCAGAATATTAAGAACTCTTACTTAAGGGTTGAGCTATAGTAAATTCTTGGGTCGTTGGAAAACTCATGCTGTATTTTTTCATGGAAAAATGTGAAAAAATACATTGTGACTTTTCTGATGACCCAGTAAGTTTTGGGGCCAGCTCAGTGATGCAAGAGTAATGCTGCTTAAGTGATGCTGGATCTGTTTGGAAGATCACAGGTTTAGTTTCCTGACTGACCTGTGTAGGCTACTGTATATGCCCATGATGCTGGCTGGGAAGGCTAGAGGTGATCATGGTATGAGACAGTGCTTCTCTCTTTCCCCTTTTCTCTCTTTCTGTGTCTACTCTCATTCTCAAGAAAGACTGAAACTTAAAAAAAAAATACTCTTTACTGCTTTATCATACGTACTCTTAAGTAACCTGACTGTTTTTTTCTGTAAGCATGCCCTGATGAATAGTGACAGCTTGATACCTTTATACTACCTTGATTTTTATACTGAGACATCAGAAATTTAACTCACTATTCTTTGACTCCATCAGTGCAGATGTTCACACAAAGAAGCCTTTAAGTTAATGTCACATTATTATTGTGAATGTAGTTTTACAAACTTACTGAAAGTGAGGTATTCCCTTGGATCACATGATGAGCTGTTACAATGTGTCTGTGATTTTGGAGTACTATAAATCAATGAAGATTTTAAGTCAGTAAGAAGGAATTTTGGTCATTTGTTTTAAATGACCAAAATTCTAATAAGAATAAACACAAGTAGTTGAATCAAAATCGGCCTAAAATGCTACTGACCAGCTCTGCTCTTTCATATGTGCTTCCTCATTTAATGCATCTCCTATCTTCACTCTTTTCTGTGTCATAAACTGTCAGTGTCAGTGGAGTATCAGGAGAGAGGGGGCTCTCTTCTCATTAGTTACTCTCCCAAGAAATGTGATCCACAGGTAATGGTGATCATGTGGTCCAAATGATAAAATACAGTGACCAAGTTTTCCTATTATTCATAAATGGTCATGATTCCTTCTATATTTGCTAAGAATTTATATATTTTTTGATGTTATAAGGCATTTGTGATTTTTTAGTGTAGTTTTAAAAATATTTGTATTTTTTTTACTTAGTTTTCAGTGTTTTTAAATTGGCATTTGCTCTGAATTGATTTTTATTAATCTTCAGAGTAATCAATTCTGCATATTAGTCATATTAATCTTGAGAGACTGTCTTAATCAATTTTGCATATTAGTCATATTAATCTTCAGAGACTGTCTTAATTCTGCATATTAATCATAAATCATATGCTATTTTCATAATATACAAACATACATGCAAAAATGCTTTTAAAAATTTAAGAATTTAAGTCTGGAGAAAATTTTATTATGAAAGCCTTTACCTAATACAATGTATTGAATTTGTATATGTTGTTTTATCTTTGCTGATAAATGAAGTCGTTTAAACTGAGACTTCTATTTTATTTCCATAGTGTCTTCAACCAATCTCGTCACTCCTCCAGCAGTTGTCAGTAGTCAACCTAAACCTCCAGCAACTTCAGGTTCTCTGACAGCAACATCAGTTCTTCCTGCACCAAACACAGCCACAGTAGTTGCTACTACTCAGGTGCCTAGTGGAAATCCCCAACCTACAATTTCTCTGCAGCCTTTGCCAGTGATTTTACATGTACCTGTTGCAGTATCTTCCCAGCCTCAGCTCCTACAGAGCCATCCAGGGACTTTAGTGACCAATCAGCCATCCGGCAATGTTGAGTTCATTTCTGTGCAGAGTCCACCTACAGTGAGTGGTCTTACCAAAAATCCAGTATCCTTGCCATCCTTGCCAAATCCCACTAAACCAAACAACGTTCCTTCTTTGCCCACTCCTAGTATTCAAAGGAACTCTACTGCCAGTGCTGCACCATTAGGAACAACACTTGCTGTACAGGCTGTTCCAACAGCGCATTCTATTGTTCAAGCCACAAGGACTTCTTTACCCACAGTAGGACCATCAGGACTCTATAGTTCATCAAATAATCGAGGCCCTATACAGATGAAAATTCCAATTTCTGCATTTAGTACTTCATCTCCTGCAGAACAAAGCAATTCTACCACACCAAGAATTGGTAAGTCACCATGTATGTTTAGTAATAGTAATGCAAGAGTGTTAATGGCCTTTAGATGACTGAACTTTTGTTATGAAAGTGACTAGCATTATTAGAAAAATAAATAGATCTATTTTGAAATTATTTCTAGTAATTTCTTAGATACCTAAGAGTAATGAATTGTTACAATGGGGTTTGAGAGGTGATTTATTTTGAGTGATTTCTTTTCCTACAGCTCGCCACTCCGCCAGCACTGTGGGCACACTCTTGTGAGCCTGGTGTGTGTTTCAGGCCTTCAGGGCCTGGAATCAAACCCTAGCTGGCTATGTGGAATCTGGCTTCCTCTGCACAGGGCTTACCCCAGTTCTTAGATTTTTTTAGTATGTCAACTTATTTATGATGAATATTGTTTTATGTGATTTTGGAGCTTTTTGTCCTTATGACATTTTGAGATTTAGTTGATATGGTTTTTATTTTTAACTCATGGTCATGAGGTGAGATACAGATTTTTAAAAAAATTTTCTAGGGGGTACATGCTGTCACTGGAGAGAGAGGGAGAGAGCATGCATGTGCAAAAGCGAAAGAAAATACCCTCTGTGGGGAAAGGTCATGCTGTGATCTTCTCTCCTCCATTCTACTTTTGGAATTTGGGCATGAAGACACACATGCTGGATGTGTTTTTCAAGTCCCCACATCTAAGACTTGAGTCAAACTAGGCAGTTGGCCATACCCATATTCACCTACCTTAATGATCACACCACTGGCTGGTTCAAGCTATTATTTTTATTTTTTATTTTTTGGAGAGGTTTTTGCTATAGGGTGTATGCATTCACCAGAAAGAGAGAGACAGAGAGGCAGAAAGTGAGAAATCAGCTCCCAGGAAGGATGGCTTTGCTACAATCCCCTCTCCTCCATTCTCCTCTTAGGATCTTGGGCACCCACGCACACGTGCCCAGTGTGAGTTTAAGCTATCAGGTCCGGAAGTCAGGCTGCAGTCGATTACATAAGAATCCAGCGACATAGCCATTATACCAACTGCTGGTCCCTCAAGCTATTATTTTTAAATAAAGAACTTTTCCTGAAAACCGTAACCTAAAATCAAGTAAAACAAAAACTTGAGAAAGTGTTTTAATATTTATGGATGCTTGTACACTAAATACTTTTTAACAAGGATCAGAATTATAATTTCATTATTCCTTTTTTTAAGGTTTTTATAAACATTTGATTGCACAAAAAAGCATATATTCCCCAAATATCTAGATGATATTTTGTTAATAGTAATAAGAGCCACCATATATTTTGTGTATAGGATTTACTCTATGTGTGTATGTTCTGAAGACTTGCCTATAAAAGGAATGCTTTATTTTGACTAAGAGGGTTTTGTGTCAGAAAGAATGGAAATTTCAATGTTAAAAAAACCTTAATACTGCAATTAGCCATATCGCCAAAGAGGGAAAGCTAATCACCTAAGTAGATGGAAAAAATACTTGATAAAATTTAGCATCTTCTCCACCACTCTCCTTTAGAAATTGGTTTATTTTTCTGTGCTTCTCTGGAGGTAACTGTTTTATTTAACTTCTTTTTATTTTTTTAAAGCAGAAATTCGAAACAAGTCTATTTCTCTGTAAAGACATAGTATGGAAGAATTGTATTTTGTTTAACCAGCTACTCACGTTAGTGCATTTAAATGAAATACATTTTAAATTGCTTCCTGGAGAGATTCCTTACTATAAAGTTGAAATTACTGGGTCTATGGGTATGTGACATTTTTGATTCATGTTGTGAATTTGCCCTTCTGAAAATTACTATAGCAGTGACCTATGTGTGAACCCATTTATATACATAACAGAAAAATTATTGGAGAAAATTGCATGAAATACTGTATTAGGGCAACCTAGTATTTTATATTTTATAGGTGTTTTTAAAAATGGCTTTTTATTTCTCTTTAGAAAACCAGACAAACAAAACAGTAGATGCTTCTGTTAATAAAAAGGCAGCTGATAGCACATCACAGGTAAGATTGTTTTCTATGTCAAGGTAAAATTCTAATTACAATCCATAGGAAAATGGATTTCTGACAGTTAAAATTATATTGTCTGTTGGGGCCACCAGATGGTGTAGTGGTTATGTTGCTGAACTCCCACATGGATGATTGCAGTTTGAGTCTCAGGCCCCACAGATTGAAAATCACATGGGCACATGTGCATGCATGCCCAAGGTTCCAGGAGGAGAATGGAGAAGAAGGGATTGCAGCGTGGCCATCTCCTGGGGGGGGGTGATTTCTCACTTTCCCGCTCATTGTCCCTCCTTGGCGAGCAAAGGTTCCCTAAGGCAGAAACCTCTGAAAAAAAATTAATACTGTTTTTTACAACCATGCAAACATTTTTTCAGTTTTTCTGTACTATTTGATAAGACTTAGTTTCCTTGCTTAACAGTTCTTGTAGAGGTAATATTATATTAACCACTGATTGGATTATACATTCTAATCACTTTACTTAATATACTGTAATGATTCATTCTGCATGGGCCAGTAGATGATGTGGAGGTTATGGTGGCTGGTTTCCACATGGCTGGCTGCGCAGTTTGAATCCTGCACACGTGTGTGTGTGCCCAAAATCTCAGAGAATGGAATGCAATGTGACTGTCTTCCTTGGGGTTGATTTCTCACTGTTTCTTTCTCTCCCTTTCTCTCTCTCTGTTTCTCTCTCTGGTGGGCACATGCACCTTATAGCAATACTGGAAAAAAAAAAAATTGAAAGATTCAGTCTGTGTGAAGAAAACACATAATTCTTCTAGGCTCATTTTTTTGAGAGGGCTTCTTGGCTTACCCTTATTTTGTACTGTCAGTTTAGTTTCCGCAAATGTAATCAGAAATCTCTTTGGAGGAAGGAAATCTTTGACTTTCTGAGAGTTTATTGCCACTTTACCGGTCTTGGCACTTTTTCATATTAGATTTTAGCCACCAATAATAGAGTGAGTGACTACTACTTTTCCCATATTAACAAGGACTTCTTAGTCCTTCTGTATTACTTTAAATGTAATAGATTTATAGCAGGTCCTTAGGTTGTTGATAGTTTTACTTTGTTCTTTTGTTCTTAATCATTTCAAAAAATGCATATATTTCTAGAAAAACAAGAAGTCTTAAGTATGTCAGGCATGAATAAATGACACAAATTTTAAAATAAGGGCATAACAATCTTTAATTATGACTGTTTTCTTGTAAATTTTTGATAAAAGTTAGACACCCACGTTTTATACATTATATAAAAGCTATTAAAATATTTTATTTCTTGTAAACTTTAGCAATTTATGTGTGGGATATTAAATGATTATTTCTGAGGCTGTCTTGTGGATTATAACTATGGTTTCATTTTATATTATTTGAGATACTTTCTAGAGACATGTGTAGAAATGGTTGATATAATATATTCAATGATATTTATACAAGTCTAGTTGTACTTTATAAAGTAAACCTAAGACTAAAAAAAGAATTTATAAATATCTTTTTCACTCAGTGGTTGTGTGTGTGTGTGTGTGTTTTAGATGAGCTAGGTAATGTGTTTAGGACAAAAAAACAGATATTATATGGCTGTATTTCATTGTTAAATAAAGAGTGGTACTTTTAGCACTATGCTGTTTAATGTGGTACCCACTAGTCATGTATAACTATTAAAATTAAATACAAAATTAAGTTCCTCAATCATGATAACTGCATTTCAAGGCTTAATAGCCACATATGGCTAGTGGTTATCTTAATAGGACAACATAGATGTCATTGTAAAATGTTTTATTGGACTACAGATTCTAGAGTGTTTTGCTGAATAGTGTAATAACATAACATTGTGTGAATTAAAATGGGTATAAATGTTAGCTATGTCTCCAAAATTCAGGAAGAAGTATAAAACAAAATAATATTAACTATAGTTATGTCCAACTACATATTCTATAAAATTTAAATCATTATGTATTACTTCATACTTACAGCATTTAGAGTCTAAAGTATTTTAATTTACATTTACTGTATAACTGATATATTTGAAGAAATAACTTGTATTAATTCAAAAGGTACATGAAATAGGAATTAATATTATTAAACAAAAGATAAATAATTGTACCAAATATTGTTATTGTAGATACTTTATTTGGTTTAGAGAAAGAGGAATTCATATCAGAATATGAAAAACACAGACAGTTGGGTTGAGCAACTAACTTGCTGAAGCAATGCTTTTGTCAAGAATAGCGAAGCTTCAGCTTTGAGTACCAGTTGTGGATATGATAATAAATACAGTAAGCAAGTTTTATTATACAGAAGTTGACCCTTGATGTAAGAGTTTGGGCCTCCAAATATTTGTATAACATTTTTGTAAAGAATTATTTATTATTACTGTTTTTAAAATTTGCTAAGGGCACACACACTCACCAGAGAGAGACAGTGAGAAAGCAAGCCACTAGGTCCAGGCCTTGAACCGTGGTTGGCAATGTGGGATCCACCACCTTAACTACCATGCCATGTGCTGGCCCTTGTATAACTTTTGATTCCCAAAAAATTAGCTACTAATAACTTACACGTATTTTGTGTGTTACATGTATCATGTTATCAGAAAAGTTATGACTCTTCCAACAACCTAATATTTTGTACTATAATCTTTTTTAAAGAATCACTTTATTTTAACTTTATTTATTATTAATATTTTCCAATTTGACCAGAGAGAGAGGGAAAACAAGAAAGCAAGCTACCAGTTCCGGAGCTTGAACCATGGTCAGCCGTGCGGGAGTCCAGCGCCTTTAACCACCACACCACCCCGTACTATAATCTTACTATAAAGTAAGTTAAATGACCAGGTGTGTGGCCTGGTGATTAAGGCAATGAGATTCCATGTGGTCAGTTGCACATTTGGAGTCCTGGACTCAGTGGCTCAAGAAACTTCCCTGGTTTCACATGCACATATGCTCAAAATCCTAGTTGGGAGATACGGAGGAAAATGGATTGTGGCATGACCATTTTCCATGGCTGTTGCTTTATTCTTTACTTTCCTGTTTCTGTGCCTTTCTCTTTCTGGTGAATTCACAACATTTTAGATAAAAGCTAAAATATTAAAAAGAAAAGGAAGTGTTACTAATAAGATCATACAGAATAAATACGTATTTGTTGTTCAGAGATCAGCCATATGATTAAGAACATCATTGTGAAGTGTATATATGTGTTTGCTGGCATGAATTTTTTGCAACAAATATAATTTTTGTTACTGCAGTGAATGCCTTCATTAATGTAACACTGTTGGTTTTTTTAAGTTAGCTTTTTATCCTATATGTCATTATAATCAGATAGAAATTAGTGTGAAATAGGTAGCCTGTGATTTCTTGAACTGTCACTTTTTTTCTTTTTATAATTTGTCAGAGGGAGCATGTGCTCAGGGGGCAGGGGGCTGTGAGAATTAAAGGGAGAAAGCACCCCCTCCCCGATAGGAGGCAGAAACACCACAGTCCCTTCTCCATTTCTCCCTCTAACCAGGATTTTGGTCATGCACAGTGTCCGTTGTGTTTTTCAAGTCTCCAGGCCTGAGACTCAAGTCGCAGTTGGCCATGTGGGATCCAACTGCCCTAACCACCATGCCACTGACTAGCTCTGAGCTGTTCCTTGTACTGAAGTAACAATTGGCTTACTTCTTTTTTTCTATTCCAAGTTTCTTGGTTGTGCTTCTTTACACTATAAAGCTATTATAGATTAAAAATAATCTAGGTGGCTGTGGAAATGATTATTGTTTAGCCATATCTAATTAGAAAATATTTAAATATGGGGAGCAGAGGCAGCAGCCGGAGGAGCAGCAGAGGCGGTCGGGAGCGATGGTGAAGATGGCGGCGACTGGAAGCGGAGGCAGCGGTGGCCGCTACTACGGTGGCGGCAGTGAGGGCGGCCGGGCCCCAAAGCGGCTGAAGACTGACAACGCCGGCTACCAGCATGGAGGCGGTGGCAGTGGTGGTGGAGGATCTGGGGTGGCGGGTGGCAGTGGCGGGGAGAACTGTGATGACCTGCACAAAATCCCTGCTTCCCCAGTTGTCCACATCAGGGGTCTGATTGATGGCGTGGTGGAAGCTGACCTCGTAGAGGCCTTACAGGACTTTGCACCCATCAGCTATGTGGTGGTAATGCCTAAAAAGAGACAAGCACTGGTGGAGTTTGAAGATGTGTCGGGGGCTTGCAATGCAGTGAACTATGCAGCAGACAACCAGATCTATATTGCTGGTCACGCAGCATTTGTCAGCTACTCTACTAGCCAAAAGATCTTCCGCCCTGAGGACTCAGATGACTTCCGGAGGGTCAATAGTGTGCTTCTCTTTACCATACTGAACCCCATCTATTCTATTACAACGGATGTCCTTTACACTGTCTGTAATCCTTGTGGCCCTGTTCAGAGAATTGTCATTTTCCGGAAGAATGGAGTCCAGGCCCTGGTGGAATTTGACTCTCTGCAAAGTGCCCAGCGGGCCAAGACCTCTCTCAATGGGGCTGACATCTACTCTGGCTGTTGTACTCTGAAGATTGAATATGCAAAGCCTACACGCTTGAATGTGTTCAAGAACGATCAGGATACTTGGGACTATACAAATCCCAACCTCAGTGAACAAGGTGACCCTGGCAGCAACACCAGCAAATGTCAGAGGCAGCCCCCTCTCCTGGGAGATCATCCCACAGAATATGGAGGGCCTCACGGATACCACAGCCATTACCATGATGAGGGCTATGGCTCTCGCCCACCTCACTACGAAGAGAGAAGGATGGGCCCACTAGTGGGGGGTCACTGTCGGGGCCCAAGCCACTCCAGCCCCCAATATGGGTATCCCCCACTCACTCCCCCACCACCTGAGTACAGCCCCCACAGTGACAGCCCTGTGCTCATGGTCTATGGCTTGGATAAATCTAAGATGAACTGTGACAGAGTCTTCAATGTCTTCTGCTTATATGGCAATGTGGAGAAGGTAAAATTCATGAAAAGCAAACCTGGGGCTGCCATGGTGGAGATGTCTCATGGCTATGCTGTGGACCAGGCCATTACCCACCTCAACAACAACTTCATGTTTCGGCAAAAGCTGACTGTCTGTGTCTCCAAGCAACCAGCCATCATTCCTGGACAGTCATACAGGCTGGAAGATGGGTCCTGCAGTTACAAAGACTTCAGCGAGTCGAGGAACAATCGATTTTCCACTCCGGAGCAGGCAGCCAAGAACCGCATCCAGCACCCTAGCAACGTGCTGCATTTCTTCAATGCCCCTCTGGAGGTGACTGAGGAGAACTTCTTTGAGATCTGCGATGAGCTGGGAGTGAAGCGGCCATCTTCTGTGAAAGTATTCTCAGGCAAGAGTGAACGTAGCTCCTCTGGGCTGTTGGTGTGGGAGTCCAAGAGTGATGCCCTGGAGACTTTGGGCTTCCTCAACCATTACCAGATGAAAAACCCAAATGGCTCATACCGGTACACTCTGAAGTTGTGTTTCTTCACCGCTCAGCACGCCTCCAAATTAGGTGCCTAGGAACAGTCCCATCTGAGCAGGAAAACGTTTCTCTCTCTTTTATGCTGTTTTCTTTTTTCAAAAGTCCTTGTATTTCTTCTTCTTTTTTTTTAATGCTAGGTTAGTAGAGACTTAATCATAATGGAAACACTGGAAGTATGGAGGGGGGAGGAAGAGGGGGGCTGATATCTCCCAAGTTTAAAAAAAATTATTATACATGGGATTTTTTTTTTCCTGTTCATACATTTGTGTTGCCCATGTACTCTTGGCACATTTCAATAAAAACTGTTTGGAAAATGAAAATAAATATGTAAAAAATTATCTTTTTGTAGTCCTTGAATATAGATTTCTATGAGTCCAAAATAGGTCTTTATTAATCTCTTTCACAAAATTGCTACATTTCATTCATGTATGACTTAATATAATGATTTCTTAATATATTTAGTGAAAGTAAATTTATTGATCTGTTTAAATTATTTGCTTATATTATAAACCAGTGTAGAATTTATTCCTTTATTGCTATTTGTAGTTATTTTGCTGTTTTGAGTACTCGAGATCATTGTCAAGTTTGCTGGTTTTCTGGAAGGAGTCATGAGACATTAACAGGTTTTATTGTAGTTACAGTTTATCAGAATTAAAAAGTGTAGAGCAAGAGGAACAGAAAAGATAATCATTGAGTGAGTTCAGAGAGGTCAGGCAGTGCTTCTAAGTCTTCCATCTGACAGATCACATGGGATTTTTTTTCTTTCTTTTTTAATTTTTTTTGGTTTTATTTATTTATTCCACGAATGAGAAAGAAAAATAGAAAGAAACACAGGTACAGCCTCCCCAGTGGGGTCCAGACACTGCAGTTTACTCCCAGCTTCAGCCAGCCCAGATTACAGGCATGTGTTCCTTTTGTACTCGGGGAGGTCCCCAGATACGAACTGGTACCTTATCATGTGGGTCTGTCTCACAGAGCATTGCATTTTACAACTGCACACCATCTGGTTTCCAGGATTTATTTTCTCTCTAGCTTATTACCTATAGGAACATGTGCCAAGAACATCTGTCCAGAGATGCCTGATTGACTCTCAGGGTGTTAAGTTTTTAAGAGGGCTGGTCACATAGTCTCGTTTTTCTATGACTCAAGACCTCAACAGTGAAACCTGGGTGCACAAGTCAGTCTTGATATTTCTGCAAAGAAATGTTATCAAGCCAGTATGGTACAGTCTACAGTTCAAGGTGTGTATAAAAAATTAGTTATTAACGTGACCTTCCAAGGGCCACATTCTTGATAGCTGAACAAGCCTCAATTACAGTTTTAATTTCTCTTGAGAGATGTGAAAGGAGTGAGCAACCAGGTCATTTGTATAATTTTATTTTACAGTTGCTGAAGTGCTCTATTTTAGCCTTTTAGATATATTCTTCTTAAATGTTTCAGTACAAAAAGACTAGAAAGCCATTATCTTTGTTCTTTTGAAATTTTCTTAAAAATTTTTCTGTGTTAGCTTAATGAGACTGGTCATTTTGGGGGAAGGATATGATTAGCTAACTTTTTCTTTTTCTTTTTTTTTTTTTTTTTTTTTTAAGTTTGCTATAGGACATGTGTGTGCACAGGGGAGAGAGACAAAGAAAGTGAGAAATCACCTCTGCCCTCCCGGAGGAACAGCTATGCCCCAGTTCCTTCTCCCTATTCCCCATTCTCAGGATTTTGGACATGTATGTGCACACATCCAGCATGATTTTCAAGCCACTGGGTCCAGGACACTTTATCGTTGATATTGTGTGGTTTTTAAAGTTCTATTTTTTTTTCTTTTGATCCTAATTAAATTTCTAATTATTTGAACAGTGGCTTGACTTCGGTCAAATTGGTGTCCACTTAATAGTATAGCATACCGTGTTAAGTTATGCCATATTGGGCTATTTTTTTAGAGTAAAAAAATAAGATTGGAGTCTTTTTTATTTTTTTAATTTTTTTGAGAAGTTTTTGCTATAGGGCGTGTGTGCTTGCCAGAAAGACAGACAGAGAGACAGAAAGTGAGAAATCATCCCCCAGTGGGGATGGCCACGCCACAGTTCCTTCTCCTCCATTCTCCTCTCAGGATCTTGGGTATGCACGCACACACGCCTGGCATGAGTTTAAGCCACCGGGTCCGGGACTCGAACCGCGGTCAACTACGTGAGAGTCCAGTGACATAGCCATTCTGCTAACTGCTGGTCCCAAGATTAGAGTCTTTTATGTAACCTAATTTGGGCTTTAGAGATTGCTTTTGGTGTTTTAGTGGGTTAATATTGATAGTCTAGAGTAGGATTGATCAGTATTTTAAATTTCAGGAAATTAATGATGTTTGTATCTAGCCACTTATGACTTGAAGGATCTAACTGCTTTAATAGCTCTATGCAGTAGATAGCTTCCTATTTTTTTTTTTTTTTAGAATTATTTAACTTTATTTATTATAATTTGATCAGAGGGAGAGAGCATAAGAGAGAGAGGGAAAATGAGAAAGCAAGCCACTGGATCCAGGACTTGAACCCCGGTAGGCCATGTGGGAGTCCAGCGCCCTTAACCACCATGCCACCTGTTGGCCCAGATAGCTTACTTTTTAAAGTTAAACACCTCTAGAATGGGGGGTGGGTATTTAAAATTTTTGTTTGTATGGTGGATGTTTAACTCATAACCATCCTAGAACATATATCAACAGACTCTCTTCACTTAAAGCCGTTAGGTTTTTTTTCCAGTTTGAAACAGGTTTTTCATTATCTTTGTTTCCTTCGTTATTAGTACCTTTTTGTTTCTTTCTCTTTTCTTTTTTTAAATATTTGCCAGAATTTGTAAAATGCAGACCTTTTGTTTTTCAGAGTGGGAAAGCCACTGGCAATGATTCAGGTGGTGTCATTGATCTCACAGTGGATGAAGAAGAGAGTGGAGCTTCACAAGGTACTTACATAGTAATTATACTAAGGAATGCTTTGATACTATTTTTTCCTCTTAATATAGGACAGTATTAAGGCTGATCTCTGTAACATTCAGAATGGGAGTGTTTAAAATGAGAATTAAAAAATATAAATTAAATCTTCAATGAATATGAACAAGGTATAGAGGAAAAGAGCAATTAGGGGATTGTGGAGTACCTCTGGTTTTGTGTTATTATTTTACTTGATCTGCACAGTAACCCTGCAATACTTATTTTATAATTGAGGGCACTTAGTTAACCGTAATGAGGACAAACTAGAATCAGCATGAGATCTGAGAATGAAATGTATTTTTTAAAAAATTATTTATTTAATTACATTTATTATTATTTTTATTTTTTTATTTGACTAGAGAGAGAGAGAAAGGGAAAGTGAGAAAACAAGCTGCCAGATCCAGTACTCAGCCAGGTGGGAGTCCAGCACCTTTAACCACCTCGCCACCTGCTGGCCCTGAGAATGAAATTTTAGTCTTCTGATTTTACAATAAATATTCTCTCCCTCTTCCCCAGCCCATCCCTGCCCTCTGTGTATATGCATGTGTATATGTTAATGTAGATACTTAATTAGTGTGTGTGCATTTAGTTTTGGTTATTTGAAGTAATTTCTTCTATTTAGATTATGTAAGTAAGAATGCAAGTAATTTAAAGTACTAATATCCCAAATCCTCTCAGATTACTCTGAGTTACTGTACTTAGAAACTGTATTGCATAGATATTAAAACACATTCCCAGTAATTTTTATTATTAATAGGTATCCCATGAAGGAAAAGTTTCATGGTTAAATATACTTAGGCAATGCTGAATTAAAGTTAAATGGGCTTTTTCCTTAATGAATATGTCTCTGAGTTTTTACTATGCTAATTTGTAAATCTCCAAAAATGAATTGAAGTATAAAGTATTTCTCAAAGTTATTTGACTGTACAAAACAATTTTGTTCATGAACATACATGTAAAACTCTGTGGTAGTAATTAAGGCTTATGGAAAATCTAGTAAGAGCAGTGCTTGGTTAACTATTATTACCTTAAAACATTTATTATTTTAAAAATGTTAAAGATTCGGGAACCAGCAGTTAGCGTAATGGCTATGTCGCTGGACTCCCACGTAGTCGACCGCGGTTCGCGTCTCGGACCCGGTGGCTTACAACTCATGCCGGGCGCGTGTGCGTGCGTGCCCAAGATCCCGAGAGGAGAATGGAGGAGAAGGGATTGCGGCGTGACCATCCCCCCTGGGGGGTGATTTCTCGCTTTCTGTCTCTATGTCTCTCTCTGTCTGTCTGGCGAGAGCACGCGCCCTATAGCGAAAAACCTCTCCCCCCCAAAAAAAAAAATGTTAAAGATTCAAAAAGTCATATTTTAGGGAATGAAATAGATTAATTGGTTTTAGGAAAACAAAATGAAATAGCTGTGCAATTGACAGTAAAGTTAACTTTGTTGTTACATGAACTGAAGTGAAATTAGGAAGTCTATGTCATCCTTTATCTGGATTGAATTTATGCCAGTCTGATTACTTTAAAAAACATTTCAAATTATCTGTATTGATGACATTTTCTTCTTTTATACCAGAGGGTACATATGAAACTACCCCCCAGTAGGGCCTACTTATACCTCAGTTTTTCCCCCCCAGTTCTCTAACCCATTAGGATTCTGCGCACATACCCATACACCTGACATGTTTTTCAAGGTACCAGGTGTGAGACTTGAACCCTGGCCAGTCATGTGGGGATCCAGCTTCCTCTGTTCAGTGATTAACCATTGTGCTTTGGGACCAGCCCTGCTTTCATTATTTTATTTTATTTTTTTATAGACAGGTTTGGTATAATGAATCCCTAGAGGACCAAAATAAATACAGGTTATTTTTTGAGAGGCAATAGGTAGGGCAGGTTCTAGATTAAAAAGTGAAGTAAGCAGGACTAGCAGAGGCGTAGTGGTTACATCGCTGAACTTTCACGTGGCTAACTGTGATTCGAATCCTAGACCCAGTTACTTGAAACTCACGGTGGGTACATGTGCTGTCGTGCCCAAAATCCCAAGAGGAAAAGGGATTGCCATGTGGCTATACCCCTTGGGGATGATTTCTTGCATTCTATCTCGCTGTCTTGCTCTGTTGTTTCAGTGAGTGCATGTGCCCTATAGCAAAAATTTTTCTTAAAAAAAAAAAAAAAAGAAAGAAGGAAGGAAAGTTTGTTTCAGCACTCTTGCTTTTCTTCTTTTAACATCCAAGGATCTTGGGGTTTCTTTCCACTGCTGTTGCCTTAACTATATCTTAAATTCTCCCATTCTCAATGTATAGTATTTTCCAATAGCATCAAATTAGAAGATTGATTGCTAAAGCCTTAAATTTTACTTATATATTAGTGAGGAATTGCATAGGATAGACATTATTGGGGATCATTTTAGATAGAAAGGATTTTGGCTTATATTCATGATATTATGCCATATATTGGATCATCAGAAAAGTCATGATGTAATTTTCTGTTTTTCTAAACAAAAATGTATTATGACTCTTCTGACAGCCCAGTAGTTATTTCCTATTTTTAAGGCTTTTGTCTGAGATGTAAACATCTTTCATAGCCAATGGGAGACCTTTTTTTTGAGATTAGATATTCTAGTTGTATTTTATTTTAAATACTGGATAGTGATAATAAGCAACTTTTTATATTATCAAATTAAACCTAAATAGCAGTAGAGTAATTAGAATTAAAAATCATGGCAAAAAACTCATTGATCTATAGATTTTTGTCTAGGAGAATGTCCTCACTATAGTTATGTTATGTAGGTATATACATATACAGTGAAACTCTTCTAGTTGACATAATACTGTATTTAATCCAGTTTCTTTTATTAAAAAAAAATGGATTTCTGTAAATGTGAATTACAATCTGTGGTAGAACCACCAGTGAATTATTTAAGCTCCTTACTCAGTTTTTAAATCAGCAAAATTCACATAATTATAATAGAAAGAAATTGTTCTTTCAGAAGTAAATGTGACACCCAAGTAGCAAGCAAAAATAAAATTCACTCATAAAGGAAATACCTATATTTTGTAAATTGTTTTCTGTCATTCATTATAATATCCCACTTTTTATTAACAGACCCCAAAAAGCTAAGTCACACTCCTGTATCAACCATGGGTTCTTCTCAGCCTGTCTCTCGACCATTGCAACCCATACAGCCAGCACCACCTATGCAGCCATCTGGGGTGCCAACAAGTGGACCATCTCAGACAACCATACACTTACTACCTACAGGTAAAGTTGTGGAATTGATGAGCAGAAGCTTCAGTTTTGCCTGCAGAGAACTATTATTATGCAACTGAGGAAAAACATTAGACAAATTATTATTTTTTTTTAATTTTATTTTAAATTTATTTATTTATTTACATTCATTCACTATACATCATTACAGTATACAAAATGAGATTTTCCATCCAGAATGCACTGTATATTGGCTCAGTCAGGGATATTATCATATGTGTTATCATCAACAAATAATTTTCTATTTCTTATTATTTAAAGAATTATTTTAACTTTATTTAGTTACTTTTAAATTTTTGGCCAGAGGGACAGAGAAGGAGAGAGAGAGAGAGAGAGAGAGAGAGAAAGAAAGTGAGAAAGCAAGTGAGAAAGCAAGCTGACAGGTCCAGGACTTGAACCACGGTTGGCCATGTTGGAGTCTAGCACTCTTAACCATTGTGCCACCAGCTGGCCCCTAGTTTCATTTTTTTTTTTTTGTCCTTTGATTCCCCACCTCTCACCCTCTGCCATTTTCCACCCTCCACCCATACTGTCTCTGGTATCTACAGTTGCTTTCCATACCTTTTATTTTATGTTTTATCACATTTTATTGATTCACAAAAGATCTCGATTATCTAAATACTTTCAGTAGCAAGCACAGCTGATATATATGTATCTATGAACACATGTCTGACTTTAGGCATAAACCTCAGTGAGTGGGATGAACACACTATAAAGTAGCACCTAGCTGGAGCCATGTAGCTTACTGCAGTTGGTAAATAGGGTTTTTAATGCATTTTTTAATTTCAAGAAAAACAGTTTTAGTTTTAATAGATGGAAATCAAAAACATTAAGAAAAATTTGCTTAAGGCTTCAAGCCAGGAAAAAGATTAGGATTCAGTTCAAACAGTAGGGTATATGAACCTATCAACAGTTCAGGAGAAGACAAAAATTAAATCCAGAAAACAAAGCACAGAAGAAAATCAGTACTGTTTTAGTCAAAGTCACAAAATTCTATTTCACCCATTCAGTGTCATATAATTTATCTCTCTCCTGTTGAATCTGCAGTTACTGTGGTCTGATCTTTTCGTTTAAATTCTGGAAGTTAACATTCAACCTTATCACTGATTTTTCCAGACTTGTCCCTACTACTAAGTTGGCCATTCTCTTGGCTGTTTTTTGTACTCTTTTTTTTTTTTTTTTTTTTTTTTTTTTTTTTTTTTTCCTGTGTGTCCGACTTCAGTTTTCCTGGTACAGTACTCCCTTCAGCACTTCTTGGAGAGCTGGTCTGGTGTCAGCAAATTCTTTCAGGTTTTGTTTATCTGAGAATGTTTTTATCTGTTCTTCCCATATGAAGGATAATCTTGCCGGGTATAGTATTCTTGGTTGAAATTGTTCGTCATTTAACACTTTGAATGTATTTTCCCATTCTTTCCTTGCTTGCACTGTATCTGACTAGAGGTCCAATGTTAGCCTGATGGGATGTCCTTTGAAAGTAACTTGACGCTTCTCTCTTGCCAATTTTAGCATCTTTTCTCTGTCTATGGTTTCGGTCAGTCTGGCTGTGATAAGCCTAGAGGACGATCTTCTTGGGTTGATTCTTTGTGGGGTCTTTTATAGTTCTTGGGTCTGGATATCTGAATGCCTCTCCAGGTTTGGAAAGTTTTCTTCTAATATTTCATGAAATAGATTATCAATGCCGTTAATAGTTTCTTCACCTTTCGATTATCCGAATTTTTGTGCGTCTAATGGTATCCAGTATTACTCATATATTATTCTCATTTTTGGGGATTATTTTCTCAGTCTCTTTGGTGAATTTTTTTTTTTCTACAGGTGAGGTTCGATCTTCTGCATGATCTAATCTGCTTTTCAGGGGACGTTTTGAATTCCTGTCTTACAGCCTTCATCTCTAACAATTCCATTTGATTCTTTCTTATGGTGTGTATTTCCTCTTTTAGATGGTACCAGAACTTTGTCACCTCCTGAAACTCACCCCTATTCTTCTCCATCTTCTGGAGTTCGTTGTCTCTCTCCTCTTGCATCTCTGTTAGCTTTGTCACTATGACTATTCTAAAGTTTTTATCTGACATTTTCATGAGTTCCATTGTATTGTCTGTGGAGGATGAAGAGTTATTCTTTTCCCTTAGGGGAGAGATATTTTCTTGGCTTCTCATATTTCTTGTGCCTTTACTGATTTCTGGGCATTTGATGGATTATATGTTTTTTTCCTAATGTTTGGAGTTAAGACTGAGCATTCATAAGCGTGCAGGCGAAGATGGTCTGCAATCTCTAAGCAGTACTGTTTTTCTCTCATGCAGCAGATTCCATGGGAATTGAGGATTACTCTGACCCTGGCTAGAAATTGGGGTCAGGAATGTCAAGTCTAGGGAGAAAATCTTCCGTTGTCTTAGTCCCTGAAAGGGAGTGCTCAGAGCTCAAATGTAGATGGCTTGTTATTGGCCTGTTTGGCTAGAGGGTGATGTCTTGTTTAGACAAATTATTAAGAACTGTAGAGAGGCATGACATTTTTTTTTTTTTTTTTTGAGAGGTTTTCGCTATAGGGCGCGTGTGCTCGCCAGACAGACAGAGACATAGAGACAGAAAGCGAGAAATCATCCCCCTGGGGAGATGGTCACACCGCAATCCCTTCCCCTCCATTCTCCTCTCGGGACCTTGGGCACGCACGCACATGTGCCCGGCGTGAGTTTTAAGCCACCAGGTCTGGGACACGAACCGCGGTCGACTACGTGGGAGTCCAGCGACATAGCCATTACACTAACTGCTGGTCCCGAGAGGCATGACATTTGTGGGATGCAGAAATGGTTTATTACCTGTTAATGATAACTTGTATAGTATTCTCAACTGGACTGGTCTTCGAAGTATTTCATTTTGGGTAAATTCTCTTTACAAGCCAAATGATACATAGTTATCAAATGTTTAAAAATAATAATAATAAATAACAACAAGAATAATAATAATCTGAAAAAGGTGAAAAACTGCTGCTGCTGATATGTATAGTAGTGTCTTTGTCTTGACTGCTGCGTGGTAATTGTGCTGGAAAAAGAAATGTTATACAGTGTAGAGATATGTAATTAAATGTAATTTTAAAAATTTAAAAAATAAAAAGAATAATCTCAGGACAAGCTGATAGCGTAATGATTAATGTCACTGGACTGCCATGTAATGGACCGTGGTTCAAGTACCAGATCCAGAAGCTTAAAACTCATGCAGGATGCATGTGCGTGTGTGCCTAAAATCCTGAGATGAGAATGGAGGAGAAGGGATTGAGGTGGGGCTATCACTCCCAGGGTTGAGAAATCACCCTCCGAGGGGGATGGCCACTCCACAGTCCCTTCCCCTCCATTCTCCTCTCAGGATTATGGGCACATATGCACGTGTACCCAGCATCAGTTTAAAGCTATATGGTCTGAGACTCTACTGGTCATCCATGTGTGAGTCCAGCACCTTAACCACTGTGCTGCCTGCTGGCCTCAAGTCAAAATGTAGCGTAACTGATAGGAAATGCCGGATAAGCAAATTGAATCATTAACTCCAACCCATCTACATAGCAACTCACCGCATCAACAGTAATATAATTCTAGGATTAACAAGTGGTTTGCTAAATCACTACAGAAAACATTTTTATTTCTACAAATTATTTTGGTATGTTAACTCTAAATTTCACTGGATAAAATCTAATTTTAACTCAGTAGCCTTTTAAAAAATCTTCATGTGCTTGTTAATTAGTTGAACAAGAGGAGGGAGGGAAATTAGGTGTGCTAGACGTGCTTTTTTCCCTGGTGTATATTTTAATAGTATTAATTTATATTTTAACAGTCATTATATATTATAAGCTTATAAAAGGAGATCGTATATCTCTGTATTTCTTTATTATAGTTAACCAGATTTTTAAATTTCTTTTTTTAAGAATTATTTAATTTTATTTGTCTCATATATATTTTTTAAATTTCTGTATGTGCTCACCAGAGAAAGGGAAAGTGAGAAAGCAAGCTGCCAGGTCTAGGACTCAAACGGCCATGTGGTAGTCTAGTACCTCAACCACCATGCTACCTGGTGGCCCGTAGTTAATCCGATTTTATGTACATAAATTGCCATGTAATACTGTTGCTTAACATAGCATTTATTACATTCTTACTATCTTTTCCTGTCTTGTATTAGCTCCAACCACCGTGAATGTAACACATCGTCCAGTAACTCAGGTGACCACAAGACTTCCTGTACCAAGAGCTCCTGCAAACCACCAAGTGGTTTATACAACTCTCCCAGCACCACCAGCTCAGGCTCCCCTGCGAGGAACTGTTCTGCAAGCTCCTGCTGTTCGGCAGGTCAATCCCCAAAATAGTAAGAGTCTCTTTTCTTGTATATAGCCCTGAAATATATAAAGAACTCTTTAGCATTTAGTTAGAGTGACTTATATTGACATTAGATTTTGCAAAAAGTACTTGAAACATCATGCTCTTAAAAACAATGTTTATTTATTTATTTATTTTTATTTGTTATTATTGTAATTTTTAAAATTTGACCAGAGAGAGAGAAAGGGAAAGTGAGAAACTGAGCCAGCAGGTTTGGGACTTGAACTGCAGTTTGCCATGTGGAAGCCCAGCATCTTAACCACCACATCACCTGTCAGCCCCTTGAAATACCATATTAAAACTATGTTAAGTTCAAGAGATCTAGTGTACAACATGATGACTATAGTACAAGTATAGTTAATAGTTTATAGTATACTTGACAGTTGTTGTTAGATTAGATTTTAAGTGTTCTTACCACAAATAAGTATATGAGGTAGTGTGCATATATTAATTAGCTTGTTGTAGCCAGTCTATAATATATACAATGTTGAACTGAAGACTTTCTGCCCAGACTTAATCTTCTGCCCCCCAGATCTAGCCAGGACAAGGCAATCACTCTATATATAAGTACTGAGCAGCCTCTTTCAGGGACTAGGATAATTGAAGACTTTCTGCCCAGACTTCACCCTCCTGACCCCCAGATCTAGCCAGGTTAGAGCACGCTGTTTATTCTCTCAGGCTCTCTCTATTTTATTATTATTATTATTAATTATTATTATTATTTTATTTTTAAAATTCTTAGCTCTCTGACACTCTTTTATCGTGTTAATTCTTAGTGTCCACCCCCACACCCACCAATAGTACAGGCCAGTCACCAGCCGTCTATATTTGAGTTTTCAGTTTTGTTTGGGAAAAAATATTATTTTCTCTCTCCTCTTTTTTATTTTCTTTAAAATTGTTTTTGTCTTGGTTTTTCTCTCTTCTCTCTCTCTTTTTGTTTTCCTTTTTTTTCCTCCTCTATTTTCTTTTATCTTTTCACTTTTTTGTTTGGCCTCTGCACACTGAGTTTCAAGACAGGTATAGGTGCACAGTCACCAATTATCTGTATATTTTTAATGTCAGAGTAATCCTCAATTCCCATGGAATCTGCTGCATGAGAGAAAAACAGTACTGCTTAGAGATTGCAGACCATCTTCGCCTGCACGCTTATGAATGCTCAGTCTTAACTCCAAACATTAGGAAAAAAACATATAATCCATCAAATGCCCAGAAATCAGTAAAGGCACAAGAAATATGAGAAGCCAAGAAAATATCTCTCCCCTAAGGGAAAAGAATAACTCTTCATCCTCCACAGACAATACAATGGAACTCATGAAAATGTCAGATAAAAACTTTAGAATAGTCATAGTGACAAAGCTAACAGAGATGCAAGAGGAGAGAGACAACGAACTCCAGAAGATGGAGAAGAATAGGGGTGAGTTTCAGGAGGTGACAAAGTTCTGGTACCATCTAAAAGAGGAAATACACACCATAAGAAAGAATCAAATGGAATTGTTAGAGATGAAGGCTGTAAGACAGGAATTCAAAACGTCCCCTGAAAAGCAGATTAGATCATGCAGAAGATCGAACCTCACCTGTAGAAAAAAAAAAAATTCACCAAAGAGACTGAGAAAATAACCCCCAAAAATGAGAATAATATATGAGTAATACTGGATACCATTAGACGCACAAAAATTCGGATAATCGAAAGGTGAAGAAACTATTAACGGCATTGATAATCTATTTCATGAAATATTAGAAGAAAACTTTCCAAACCTGGAGAGGCATTCAGATATCCAGACCCAAGAACTATAAAAGACCCCACAAAGAATCAACCCAAGAAGATCGTCCTCTAGGCTTATCACAGCCAGACTGACCGAAACCATAGACAGAGAAAAGATGCTAAAATTGGCGAGAGAGAAGCGTCAAGTTACTTTCAAAGGACATCCCATCAGGCTAACATCGGACCTCTAGTCAGATACAGTGCAAGCAAGGAAAGAATGGGAAAATACATTCAAAGTGTTAAATGACGAACAATTTCAACCAAGAATACTATACCCGGCAAGATTATCCTTCACATGGGAAGAACAGACAAAAACATTCTCAGATAAACAAAACCTGAAAGAATTTGCTGACACCAGACCAGCTCTCCAAGAAGTGCTGAAGGGAGTACTGTACCAGGAAAACTGAAGTCGGACACACAGGAAAAAAAAAAAAAAAAAAAAAAAAAAGAGTACAAAAAACAGCCAAGAGAATGGCCAACTTAGTAGTAGGGACAAGTCTGGAAAAATCAGTAATAAGGTTGAATGTTAACTTCCAGAATTTAAACGAAAAGATCAGACCACAGTAACTGCAGATTCAACAGGAGAGAGATAAATTACATGACACTGAATGGGTGAAATAGAATTTTGTGACTTTGACTAAAACAGTACTGATTTTCTTCTGTGCTTTGTTTTCTGGATTTAATTTTTGTCTTCTCCTGAACTGTTGATAGGTTCATATACCCTACTGTTTGAACTGAATCCTAACCTTTTTCCTGGCTTGAAGTCTTCAGCAAATTTCTCTTAATGTTTTTGATTTCCATCTATTAAAACTAAAACTGTTTTTCTTGAAATTAAAAAATGCATTAAAAACCCTATTTACCAACTGCAGTAAGCTACATGGCTCCAGCTAGGTGCTACTTTATAGTGTGTTCATCCCACTCACTGAGGTTTATGCCTAAAGTCAGACATGTGTTCATAGATACATATATATCAGCTGTGCTTGCTACTGAAAGTATTTAGATAATCGAGATCTTTTGTGAATCAATAAAATGTGATAAAACATAAAATAAAAGGTATGGAAAGCAACTGTAGATACCAGAGACAGTATGGGTGGAGGGTGGAAAATGGCAGAGGGTGAGAGGTGGGGAATCAAAGTGGGGAAAGGAAAATACATATGAAACAAGAAATGGAAAATTATTTGTTGACGATAACATGTATGGTAATATCCATATTGAGTGAACCAGTATGCAGTATATTTTGAATGGAAAGTCTCATTTTGTTTTCTATAATGAAGTACAGTGAATGAATGTAAATAAATTAATTTTAAATTAAAGAATGTATATAATGGTTGTATACCAGAAGTATATACAATTTTTATTAATTAAAAAGGTTTTTTTTTTTTTTTTTGAGAAATTGTCACTATTGGGCACATGCGCTTTTGGTAGAGACAGAAACTGAGAGACAGAAAATGAGAAATGACCTCCCAGGTGGATGGCTGTGTTGTAATCTCTTCTACTCCATTCTTCTCTCAGTTCCTGGGCTCGCACACACATGCACCCAACGTGAGTTTAACAATTATTTTGTATTTAACATTATTTATTTATGTATTTTTTAAGGAATTATTTTATTGAACTTTATTTATTTAAATTTGGCCAGAGAGGAACAGAGGAGAGAGACAGTGAGAAAGCAAGTTGTCAGGTCCAGGATTCAGACTGCAGTTGGCCTTGTGAGAGTCCAGTGGCCTCAACCACCATGCCATCTGCTGGCCCCAATTTATATATTTATTTAAATTTGACCATAGAGGGACAGAGTGAGAGAGACAGCAGAAGTGAGAAAGCAAGCCTCCAGGTCCGGAACTCAAACCGTGATCAGCCATGTGGGAGTTCAACGACCTTAACCACCATGCCACCTGCCGACAACCCAACCTGAGTTTTTAGCTGCTGGTCCAGATCTTGTATTGTGGTCAATTATGTGGGAGTTCAGCGACGTAACCATTGCACGTTTTGCTGGTCCCTAAAGATTAATTTTCTTATAAAGTAATCACACTGGAACCAAAAAAGAAGAGCTATTAGTATTCATTTTTCTCCCCTTAGAAGAGGAAATCAGAGAAAATCAGACATGTATACTATATGATTTGTGCCCCATATATTGTTTTCAATTCAACTTTGATTATACATAGCCAGTCTCATATAGTACCTTAGCAGATGTTGATTTGTACACCACTCTATTAAAAGATACATTGCCAGGCCAGCAGGTGGTGTGGTGGTTGAGACGCTGGGCTCCCACGTAGCCATCCAGTGTTCATGTTAGGACATGCATCTTGCTTTCTCATTTACTTTCTTTTTCTCCATTTTTCTCTCAACCACATGTGCCCTATAGTGAATTAAATAACCATGGTAATAATTAAATAATTATTGTTTTAAAAAGAGATACAGTGCCTTATTAAAGTGGGAATGATCATTCCTGACTTTGTTTAGCTGACGGAAATCATAGTAAAGGATAGCCTCTAATGAGGGGAACAGCACATGGTGTATTGATTATGTTGCTTGACTCCCACATGGCCAACTGTGGTTTGATTTCCAGATCCCGAGGTTTGAAACTCAGTACAGGTGCTTGTGCGTTTGTGCCCAAAATCCTCAGAGAAGAATGGAGAAAGGGTGGTGTCGTGGCCATCTCCCAGGGGTTGATTTCTTGCTTTCTGTCTCTCTCTCTCTCACAAGCATATGCACCCAAGAGCGAAAATCTCTCTGATAAAAAAGAAAAAAAAGAAAAAAAAAAAAAGAATAGCCTCTAATGAGAGAGGGTCTTAAAAAAGGATATGGAGGGACCAGCAGTTAGCATAATGGCTATGTTGCTGAATTCCCATGTAGTCGACCGTGGTTCGAGTCCCAGACCTGGTATCTTAAAACTCACGCCGGGCACGTGTGTGTGCGCGCCCAAGATCCCGAGAGGAGAATGGAGGAGAAGGGATTGCAGCATGGCCATCTTGGGGATTTCTCACTTTCTGCCTCTCTGTCTCTCTCTGTCTTTCTGGTGAGCACACACGCCCTATAGCAAAAACCTCTCCAAAAAAAAAAAAAAAAAAAAAGGTATGGAAGGTGCCTAGAAATTAAAGAAGGGGAAATTTTTAAAAAATTTAACTTTATTTATTTATTTATCTTAATTTGAGCAGAGAGGGACACAGTGAGAGAGAGAGACAGAGAGAAAGTGAGAAAGCAAGCCACTGGATCTGAGACTCAAACCGTGGTTGACCATGTGGGAGTCCAGCGTCCTTAACCACTTCGCCACCTGCTGGCCCCAGAAGGGAAAATTTTAAAAGAAACTTGTAGTTTCCTGTATATATTTGTTGTATGAGTACATGTGTGTAGTATATGACTTAATATGTGTGTTAGTAGTGGAATATATAATCAATACACAAGATACATTTATTTGTTTTTAAGTTTGTCAGAAGGTGCATGTGCTTACCAGAGAAAGACAAAGAAAGGGGAGAAAGCACTTTCCAGTGGGGCATGGTTATGCCGTAATCCCTTGTCCTCCATTTTTCTATCCTGTCGGGATTCGGGTCATACATGCACATGTGCCTGCTATTTTTCTCAGGCCTCTGGTCTTGGATTCAAACCATGCAGTTGGGTATGTGGGATCTGGCTCCTTTATCCACTAGGACATAGAACTGGCTCACAAGGTACATTTAATAAGTTTAAAGAAAAATAATGAAATGAACCATCTATGAACTCTCCACCAGATTAAGAACTAGAATTGTATCAGTATCCTACAAGCCCTTTCTGGTATTCCCTTCCTTAATTGGATCTCTTTTCTTTCCATCAGAGAAAACCACTATTTACTATTCTGTTAGTTATTTTCATTTTTGTGATGGTTTTGCCTCTAGTAAAAGTATTACTTACAGGGACTGACAAATGGCATGGTGGTTAAAGGCTCTGGATTCCATGTGGCTGACTGCAGTTTGAGTTCCAGACCTGGCAGCTTGCTTTCTTATATTCTCTTCTTCCCTCTCTCTGTCTCTGTCTGGTCAAAATTAAAAAAAAAAAAAAAAATAGTAATAACAAAATGGAATTAAATAAATAAATAATTTTAAAGTATCACATATATATGTATGTATGTTGTTTTGTTTTACAGTAGCAAGGGTAGATCTAGCTGTTGGAAATAAACGACTGTCCTAATTAGATGATATCTTCTATGAAAAATAAACTAAGTAGAGTCTCTGGGTCTCAATCTGACTTTCTCAAGTTTACAGTACCTTCTCAGGCAATATCGGTTGACACAGTCATAAATGAATTCTAAAATGCTAGACTCCCCATAATGATCAAGGGCTTCTGGCAGAACTATACTATAGGCCACATATTGAATATGTGGTAAGACTATAGTTCGAGCATTATATGATTCTAAATGTTCTGCTTCTGTTTCTCTGATGTATGTCACAACAGTTTTCTATGGAATGAAATGATTATCTCTAGCTCATCAGCAAAGCATAGAGGGGAAGAGAGGAACTGTTGTGTTTTTTTTTTTTTTTTTTAGAGGTTTTTGCTATAGGGTGCGTGCACTCGCCAGACAGACAGAGACAGACAGAGAGACAGAAAGCGAGAAATCACCCCCCAGGGGGGATGGCCACGCTGCAATCCCTTCTCCTCCGTTCTTCTCTCGGGATCTTGGGCACACACGCACACGCACCTGGTATGAGTTTTAAGCCACTGGGTCCGGGATGCGAACTGCAGTCGACTACATGGGAGTCCAGCAACATAGCCATTATGCTAACTGCTGGTCCCCGAGAGGAACTGTTTTAACACAAGGCAAGGATGACTTACTTAAGCCTCTGTCCTGATTGAAAAAAGGAGACAGCAGGACTCTTTACAAAGACTGTTCTAATTTGTCTTTGAATCTTACAGTTCCACATTAATCTGTTGGCCTTCTATGTGTGGTTCACAACTGGTATTCTAGGATTTTTTTTTTTTTTTTTTTTTTGGAGAGGTTTTTGCTAAAGAGCGTGTGTGCTTACCAGAAAGGCAGTGGTAGAGAAAGTAAGAAATCACCCCCTATGGGGGATGGCCACACCGCAATCCCTTCTCCTCCGTTCTTCTCTTGGAATCTTGGGCATGCATGCACAATGCACCCAGCATTAGCCACGGGGTCCAGGATTCAAACCGCTGTCGACTACATGGGAGTCCAGTGACATAGCCATTACACCAACTGCTGGTCCCAGGTATTCTAGGATTTTTGTTCATAGTCTTCTTGTTCAGGATCCTATTACTTAAGTATGTCATGCTTTTCATTTTTTCTCTTATATTGATGACACACATTCTCCAGTAGTAATTTCAAGGAGGGTTCAAGGAGAGCCGTTTTTTTTTTTTTTTTTTTTTTTTTTTTTTTAAGTTCTTGCTTATGAAGAGCTCTTTCTTTCTTTCTTTTTTTTTTTAAGATAGAGTTTCTTCTATAGGGCGTATGCGCTTGCCAGCAAGAGAGAGACAGAAAGCAAGAAATCACCACCACCGCCACTCCCCGCCAAAGAGGGATGGCCACCATGCTGCAGTCCCTTCTCCATTTTCATTCTGAGATCTTGGGCACACATGCATATGCACCTGGCATGGTTTGAAGCTGCTGGATTTGGGATTCGAACCATGGTCAACTATGTGGGAGTCCAGTGACATAACCATTATGTCACCCACTGGTCCCATAAAGAGTTCTTTATCTTTCATGTTTCACCAAACTTACAGTAGAATTTTGATTTTATTTCTTAATTTTCTTTTGTAGGTGTTACAGTTCGAGTGCCTCAAACAGCCACGTATGTTGTAAACAATGGACTAACCCTGGGATCAACAGGACCTCAGCTCACAGTGCATCACCGACCACCACAAGTGCATACTGTAAGTATTGACATTTTGCTTTGCAAAATTCTCAGCAGTAAAGCTGCTAGATTTGGGGCCGGCAGGTGGCATGGTGGTTAAGGGTACTGGACTACCACATGACCGACTGCGCTTTGAATCCTGGACTTGGTGGCTTGCTTTTTCACTTTCCCTCTCCATTTCTCTCTCACTCTGTCCCTCTCTGATCAAATTAAAATAAATAAATAAAGTTAAATAAAAAATTCTTTTAAAAAAACCCTGCCAGATGTTACCGTAGTTAACATTCTTCTGTAAAGTAGTTACATCAGAGGAAAATGTTGTGTCTTTTTAGTGAAAAGTACAAGTTTATTTAAGAAAATTGATCTTGAGTTGGCCCCGTGGCCTTTCCTGCATAACCAACCATGAGGATTGGATCCTGTCACTGGTAGTCTGAAAAACATTCTGGTCATCTGTGCCCTAAATTCCAACAGGATGGAGAAATGGAGGAGGGGATTGTGACATGAACAGGCTGCTGGAGCTGCTTTCTCCTCTACCTGTCTGTCTTTCTCTGGTGAATTCAAGCAGAGTTTAAAAAATACTATCTTACTTATTATGCCAGTGCTGTAGGGATGATGATCTTTAAGAATCATTGAGTTTGTTTGTGCTGTACAGTGTACAAAGACAGGTCTACTGCTGGAGCACGTGAAGTGCATGTCTAACCTGCAGTTAAATACAAAGAGCAGTTTTGATTCATGTATGTTCTAACTTTACTCTTTTCTTCTAAAACTTGTACCAGTTCTAACTGCTACATTTTCATCAATTTATCTTTTTAAGTAATCCAGTGGTATTGAGAATTAATTTTTTAAGAGATAATAGAAAAAACAAACAGATTTTTCCATAGATTTAGTACACAAAACAATGTAACATTATCCTTTGACATGATTATGACAATGTTTGATTGGTATGGAATATCATGTAAATAGATTTACAAGAAGGGAGGGAGGAGATGAAGACTGATAATCACTTTTTACGTAGCAACACATCCTTTTTTAATATTTATAACAGTGGCTATTATTGAGAACTTTCCAGGTGCTAAGCACTGTTAATGTGCAGTGATGTTCCACGTTATCTGATGGTGATACCATATGATTATACTGTGTGCCTCTAGGTCAGTGTAATATACTCTATGATGTTTGCATGACAATATTGCTTATCCTAGCATTTCTCAGAACATATCCCCATTACGATGAGACATATGACTATATTGGGTCCTTGCACAGGAGTCATTTAGGACAATTGCCATATTTTGTATTTATTTATTTCTAATGATTAATAGAAGATTTATGTAAGCAATAATACATATAGTCATCATTGCCAAAGTTAGTATCAGATGTTAAATGTTTGATCCAATTTTCCTTCCTAGGTAAGTTTTTCTTTTCTATCACTGTGCTTTTTGAAAACTTATCAGAAGAAGAGGGGCCCAAATCCAAACATAGCACCTACAAGTGAGCTCTTGGGAGTGGATCTGAAATTGGGATAGATATTTGCTGATCTTGCATAGGTCCAACAAATCAAAGCAGGATCTTTGATGAGCCCTTGGCCTTTGGGGTCATTGTACTGGAGCAGATAGCCCCGTTTAAGCCAGGATCTTCCGGCTACCTGCTCAGTGTGTATCTACCAGGTTTCTGGGGAGATGTCTTATTTGGCTGGGTCAAGGGTAGTCGGCAGAATGGCCAGGAATGACAGCTTTATGGCTTATGCTTCAGGAATGACGTATTGGTGACCCAGTGTACAACTGCACCTTTTATTTATGTATTTTAAAATGTACTTATTTCTTGCATGCAAGGGAGAGAGCCAGAGACGGGTATCCCAGTAGGGTTTTAACACCACGATCCACCTTTAGTCTCAGCTGGTCCAGGTGATGGGCACTTATGTACACCTACCATGCTCAGGAAGGTCCTGGGACATGAGCTCAGACTTTCCTTTAGTGAGTTCAGTTGCACTACCACTGCAGCACTACCTGGCTCTGTCTTTTTTATTCTTTGTTACAGATATGATAGCATTGAGAAGAGACATTGAGTAACAGCCTAAGGTTTTATCTTCTAATAACCATCCTATCCACTTCTAGAAGCCTATACTCTAACAGTTATTATTTTTGTTCACGGCAATGAAAAAAACTAGTACCATTAATGAGTCACTTATGTACCAGGTGCTTTACATGTATTATTTTAATTCTCACAACCCTGTGGTACTTAGAGAAGTTACTCTCCATTTGATAGAAAAGTAGTGTTAGAAAAATGTTTAATGAATATTCAGTCTTGTTACCCAAGTCAGAGCCATTTAAAAATTCAAGTTGTCTGATCTCTATCTCAGAGTATTTTGATAGGGCTTTAAATCTGGATATGTGACAAGTATTCCATTACTATTGTTTGCAGCTACAAATAGGTTTTTTCATTCCATATTACTTCACATGTATGTATAGCAAAAATCTTACTTATAGCATAGTTTTATGAATTTTATAACCCATCAGAGATTTACAAAATTTTTAATTACTTTTTTAAAAACAAGATTTCAGTTATTTTCTCTTAGTATAAACTTAGAACTGGACTAGCAGATGGTGTAGCAGTTACGCAACTGGATTCCCACACAGTCGACTTCGGTTCAAGTCCCAGACCTGCTGGCTTAAAACTCATGCTGAGCGCATGTGTGTGCATGCCCAAAATCTCAAGGAGAATGGAGAAGGGATTGCAGTGTGGCTATACCCTTGGGGAATGATTTCTTGCTTTCTGTCTCTGTCTCTCCAGGGAACACACGCAGCCTGTAGCAAAAATCTCAATTTAAAAAGAAAAAAAGATAAACTATATCTTGCTAGAAAATGATTCTTTCTTTTGATTTCATTTTAGTGTATTTTTTTTTTTAAGTTTTTTAGTGGGAATTTTCCAGTGTATGTGAAAGAAAAAAGGGTATAGCAATCCCCACATGTCTGTCACTCAGTTTCAAAAATTACTAGCACATGACCAATCTGTTTGCATTTATATTGCTATGAACCTATTAGCACAGTTCATACATATGCTTGATTATTTTTAAACAAATCCTTGATGTCATCTTTCCTGTAAAATTTCAATAAAAACCCTTACTGCAAGTTTTAGGATATGAATATGTTGAGAATCCTAAAATTTTAAAAATTAGAAGATATATTAGCACTTAAGATATTGTCACCTTAATCTCCTGTGCTGCCTCCAAAATGTGTGGCTTCAACCATATTGTTAGATCTTGCTATATTTATTTAATATTATTTAAGTGATTAAGTCTTTTTAGGACAAAAGATAATTTGAGATAGTAAATACAATTATTTGTTGCTTAATGTTGAGGGATACATTCTGAAATATACCTTGCTCATGTTTTGTCATTGTGTGAACATCATAGAGTGTACTTAGATAAACCTAGATGGTATAGCATACTACACATCTAAGCTATATGGTATAACTTATGAGCTTCTTTCTATAGGATCACCATTATACATCCAATTCATTGTTGGCCTAAATGTCAATCACGTGGTACATGACTATATACCAACATGGCCAGTATTCAGATATTTTCTATTACTTCAGCTCTCAGCATTTTATCTAATTAAATTTTATTTCTTTTCCTTCCAACTTTAGTTTTAGTTTTGGCTTTTTAACTGTGGATTGTGTCTTTTTTTTTTTTTTTTTTAAATAGAGATTTTTGTTATAGGGTGTTCACCAGAGAGACACATAGACAAAAAGTGAGAAATCACCACTGTGGGGAGCGGGTAGCCACACCACAACCCTTCTCCTCTATTCTCCTCTCAGGGTTTTGGGCACGCACACACACATGCTTGCTTGAGTTTTAAGTCACCAGATCCAGTACTCAAACCATGGTCCACTATGTGGGTTTCCAGTGACATGACCATTACACCATCTGCTGGTCACATGTGGGTTGTGTTTTTCTTCAGATGTGTAAAGTGTATGAATTTTTTTTAACTAGGCTCATTTATTCATTTTTTTTTTTCGGTGTTGGATCTGTAATCCTTGAGATTATTTAGCCTCTTTTTTTTTTTTTGTGGACAGGTTTTTGTGATAGGGCATGTGTGCTCACCAGAAAGAGAGACAGAGAGCCAAAAAGTGAGAAATCACCCCCCGGGGGATGGCCACGCTGCAATTCCTTCTCCTCCATTCTTCTCTCAGGATCTTGGGCACACACGCACACACACCTGGCATTAGTTTAAGCCACCAGGTCCGGGACTGAAACCACGGTCGACTACATGAGAGTCCAGCAACATAGCCATTACGTCAACTGCTGGTCCCTATTTAGCCTTTTTTAATTCTTGTATGTGCATGTCTCTGATAAATAAGCTTTGAGAAGGAATGGAAATTTGAACAGATACCATGAAAACATAGAATTTACTACTTAGTTTGTACAGATAATCTAATTACTGAATACGTAACATTTTTTTGTTAAACAAATTTTAGTTAAGGGAGTCTTTGTTTTATAACTTCCAGTGTAAAATCAGTGGGCAATAATATATTCTACTTACAAGAAAAGATCTCCTGGGGCCAGCAGATGGTGTAGCAGTTATGTTACTGGAATCTCATATGACAGACTGTGGTTCAAATCCCAGAGCTGGTGGCTTCAAAATCACACTGGGTGCGTGTGCGTATGTGCCCAAGTTCCCAGGAGGAGAATGGAGGAGGAGAGATTGCAAAGTGGCCTTCCCCACTGGGGAGTGATTTCTCACTTTCCCTTTCACTATCTCTGTATTTGTCTCTCTCCAACAAGTATACACACCTTAAGGTAAAAAACTTCTTTTAAAAAAAAGAGAGATGAGATTACTTATGTTCCTGGTTCTTCACTCATTTCAATATTTTTAAAGAAATATTTTTGAGACCAATTTTGTAAGTAGCACAGTGATTAATTTCTATAAGCTAAATCCCATATGACCAACTCTAGTTTGAATCCTGGCTCTGGTGGCTTGAAAAACATGCTGGGGGGCCAGCAGGTGGCATAGTGGTTAAGGCACCGGACTCCCATGTCATCTACCGTGGTTTGAGTCCCAGGCCTGGCAGCTTGAAACTGAAGCCAGACACATGCTCACACGTGCCCTAAATCCTGAGAGAAGAATGGGGGAAAGATTCTAATCTTAAGCTAAGTCAGTAAGGCACCCTATAGTTACTGTAATGTATTTTCATCATCTGGTCTTAACTTAGCTTCCCAAAGTTTTCTTTCCTTAGTCTTCATCACAAGGTATCACATACCCAGTGACTAAGAACAAATTACACTTGTTCTTGCCCGTAATTTCTCTCACTTTCCTACCCCATGGCTTTGTTCATGCTTTTGTATCTTTCGGTAGAAAGGTAGGTGCATCTCTAAATTTTATCCTGCATCTCTAAATTATATATATATATATTTTTTTTTTGGAGAGGTTTTCTCTATAGGGCACGTGCACTCGCCAGACAGACAGAGAGAGACATTAGAGACAGAAAATGAGAAATCACCCCCCAGAGGGGGTGGTCATGCCACAATCCCTTCTCCTCCGTTCTCCTCTCGGGATCTTGGGCACGCACGCACACGCGCCCGCCGTGAGTTTTAAGCCACCGGGTCCGGGACGCGAACCGCGGTCGACTACGTGGGAGTCCAGCGACATAGCCATTATGCTAACTGCTGGTTCCCTCTAAATTATATCTTTCATGGTTCAATTTAAACATCAGCTTTTGGGGCCAACAGGTGGCATGGTGATTAAGGTGCTGGCCTCCCTCATGATCAATCGTGGTTCGAGTCTTGGTCCTGGTATCTTGAAAATCATGCCAAACACATGTGTGTGGGTGCCCAAAATCACAGGAGGGGAGTGGATAAGAAATTGCGTCTTTCCAGGCGTTGATTTCTCACTTTCCCACCCACTGTCTCTCTGTATCTCTCTGGCAAGCAAACATGTCCTATGGCAAAAACCTTAAAAATAAATAAATATCACCTTTTTCATACAAATTGGCCAAGAACATAGTACAACTAATTATCAAATGTATTTATAAAAATACGCTAATCACTTCACATGGCAAAGCATCTTAAAAATGAAAGTGTATTTGTGTGTTTCAATTTCATATGATAGACTCCTACATTTGATATTAAAAAATACTGCATTATACCAAGATGAGAATCTGTAGCATAGAGAATTAAATCTTAAATTGTTTTGTTAGAAGTAGATGATTATTTCAGTGTCTTTCAAAATGACATTTCATTAACGAGAACTTTTTATTTCTCAAGAAAAATCTATTTTAAGTTTAGGAAGTACAGTTATGCGCTGTGCTGTGCATAACTACATTGTAATGTTTTGGTCAGTGATGGACCACTGTTGTCCCGTAAGCTTATAATGTGCTATACCATATAGCAGCCTAGGTGTATAGTAGGCTGTACCATCTAGGTTTATGTATGTGTATTCTACAATGTTCACACCATTACAAAAGTGTCTACTGATGCATTTCTCAGAACATAGCTTGGTCATTAAATATAAGTATATATTCTAGTAGTAGCAACCTCAGCAATACTGGGGCACGACTAGGTAGAAATCACCAAAAAAAAACTTGACAAAATTGGTGTGGTATTTAGTATTTTCCAGAATTTTTTTAATGTAAAATGGTATTTTTCTATAATTGCTAAGATATCTAATTCCCGCATTCTAGAATAATTTTGACTTCCAGCAGCAGATGGCAGGGCCATGCCCTCTGAGCTATGCCAAATAATGAGAGTAAGCTCCATGGGGAAGTCTTCTATAGGTAGTGATGACGCAGTGGGCAAGAAGTAGGTAGGAAGCATGTTGCCTACCTTGATGGAGAAACTGAGAGGCACAGAGTCCAAGAAATTCCAGATGAGCTACCATTTTGATGACATCGGAGCCTTTGGGTACACGTCTTAGTTGAAGGTAGCACAGGCTATCTTTACAGTGTTGGTTCTGCCATTGAGCTTCTGCTACTCGCAGGGCCTTAGACTCAACTCCCTGTGTCGCGTGAGCAGGATACCTGGCTTCACCACAGTCCAGGCTCTGCTGGATGAGCTCTTTATTCCAGAAGCTGGTGAGCATTCTGTACATAACTGGAGCTGGCAGGACACATACTGTCCTGTGGCAGAGGTGATGCCCCAACAGAAGCCAAGGATTGGCCCTAAGAGCTGTTGATGTGTATCCAGCAGTACAGTGGAAGCAGACTTTGTACCTCAGCCTGTGCTCTCAGCTCGCCCTGGACGGAGAATGTTTCATGCAGGTGTTTGGGATGCTGTGCATGCTTAAATGAATAACTAAGAGCTGGGCCTATGAGTAGCCCTGAGCTGGTTGGATTTCTGACAGGAAGGCTGAGGGTGTGGGCGAGGCTGAAGAAGTGGATTGTTCCCCTGAAGACTTTGCCAGAACCCCTGGAAACTTGTCTTTTGAGATGAAGAAATTCATGAAGCAGAAGCTGGTAGCCAGGTTTAGGCAAAAGGCCATCAGTGCAGATTCTTACTTCATATGACATTCAGTCAGATAATGGCCATAAGTTTCTATGAAGAGCAAGTTCTTTGAGGAGGTACGCCAACTTCATCCTTGACATTTCACTGCTAGGAAATCAGAAGATAGACAGGTAGGGCAGGGGCAGCCCACGATTTGGAGTCAGAAGACTTGGCTTCTCTTGGTTCTCAACTCACTGTTCTGAGGCAGATTATCGAGTCTCTATGAACCTTCATCTGTAAAATGGAAGTCCTACCTGTATCACATGATGGGAGTAAAAATAAACAATAAATGTCAAGCGCTTTGCAAATTCAACAGCCTAGATCTGCATTTGGTCAGAGGTTTTGGTGTGAGAAAGGCTCCCGGGCAGTCAGCAAGTATTTATTGAGCCCTGTGCTATACCTTGAAACCGAGAGTTGGAATCTTTTTGTCTTCCCAGAATGGTAACTGCATGTTGACTAGGGTGGGATGTTGTCTGTGAGTGCAAGTCCCAGCCAAGATTTTGTCCATTATTGTTGCAGTCCAGGTACTCTTACATTGGAAGACTTTGTAGTGTAATAAAGCAAATTGGACTGTCTGCTGGTGTATTATTTTATTAACTAAAGTCAGTTATATGGATTGCCCTGGTAATTAATTAATTTATACACACACACACACACACACACGCACCCTTTGTTAATTATCTGTATTTGGAAATCAAGTATGGGTGGAGAATCAGACTTGGAGATTTGACTAGATGTGAGGCATGAGGGAAAAAGGGGAGGCAGAAATGTGTTCCACATCTCTGGACAAGCCACTTAACCACACTAGCCTCCTTTCTCGTCTTCAATTATCCCAGCTCCTTCTTCCTGAAGGAGCCCTCCCTGTGCCTTCTCCTGATGTGCCCTCCTCCATCATTCCATTGTGTCCTTTCTGGTCCATCAGATCTTAGCACAAATGTCATTCCTCAGAATCATCCCCCCTTAGCCCCTATTCATCTACACATGCCACCCTATCACCTTTCCATCCTACGACCCATCACACTGTCCCATGGTTCGTTCACTATCTTCTTTCCCCACTAGAAAAGAAGCTCAGTGAAGGCAGGACCTTGTCTGTCTTTCTGACTGTATCCTCAGGGCCTGAGACAGTACCTGGATAGGTAATTTATGGGTGAATCATAACAATAAGTGATGCCTCTCCCTTGGTCTGAATAATTCACAGATGATTCTGATCTTCTTATGATTGTCTGTATCCAAGATGCATTTTTACAGCTTAGTACGCAATTTCTGCTAGCAGTTTCTGTTAAACTAGTTTATATCCCTTCCACTCTCTGTCTTCCCTTGAACAAATTTACTGGCTGTCTAGAGTGTTTGTTTTTTTTTTTTTTAAATGATACCTTTTATTATTACGAGTAGGAGTATCCTGCATGGGGTGGTTGGTTTGCCAAGTTCTCAGGAGGTGATGATGGCTGGGAAGTTGTAAGGGTGGTTTCTCAAATACGCTTCTGAGAAAAGGCACTCTTGAGCAAGGTGGTGTGGCAGGCTATGGCCAAGCCACCGATACGATTAAGAAATTCTTGGAAATCTAGCTGCCCTCAGCATTGGTAGTGACAGTGGCTGGAGCAGCATGGAGAGCTCCCTCTGTATAATTTTTAAATTTTTGCTGGAAGATGCATGCACTCGCTGGAGTGACAGAGACAGAAAGCAAGAAATCACCCCCTGGGGGATTGCCCATGCCACAATCCCTTCTTGTCCATTCTCCTATTGGGGTCTTGGGCACATACACACACACACATGCACCTGATGTGAGTTTTAAGTCACCAGGTCTGTTACTCAAACCGTGGTGAACTTTGTGGAGTCTAGATATAACCATTATACCATTATTGTGTCACCTTCCAGTCTTTAAATTATAATAAAATGTATATAATTTATCCCTGTAACCAATGTTAAATGCATAGGGACATTAAGTATACTTACAGTGTTGTACAGCCATCACCACTATTTTTTTCCAAGAAAGTATTCATCATCTGCAACAGAACCTCTGTACCCATTAAACAACTTCCCATTCTCTCCTCCTCTTTAACCCTTATAAAAACTTTTCATTTCTCTGGATTTGCCTATTCTAGATATTTCATATAAATAGAATTATATAATATGTACCTTTTTTGTGTGTGGCTTCTTTCAGTTTGTATGTTTTCACGATACATCAGCAGGCACATATCAGAACTTTATTCTTTTTTAGAGCTGAATAATATTGTATGTATATACCATATTTAATTCATTCACCATTGATGGACATTTGGATTGTTTCATCTTTCAGCTTTTACGAATAATGCTACTGTGAACATTGGTGTACAAAAAAAAAAAAAAGACCTTTCTGTGATCATCATAAATCAGTGTGCCTCTTCTTTTATTAGGAGCCCCCTCGCCCCGTCCACCCAGCACCCTTACCAGAAGCCCCACAGCCTCAGCGTCTGCCCCCAGAAGCTGCCAGCACATCTCTGCCTCAGAAGCCACACTTGAAGTTAGCACGAGTTCAGAGTCAAAATGGCATTGTACTGTCATGGAGTGTCCTGGAAGTGGATCGAAGCTGTGCCACTGTTGATAGCTACCATCTCTATGCTTATCATGAGGAACCCAGTGCCACTGTGCCCTCACAGTGGAAAAAGATCGGAGAAGTGAAGGCACTTCCCTTGCCCATGGCATGCACTCTCACCCAGTTTGTGTCTGGCAGCAAATACTACTTTGCAGTACGAGCCAAGGATATTTATGGACGGTTCGGACCTTTTTGTGATCCTCAATCAACGGATGTGATATCTTCTTCCCAGAGCAGTTAAACCTTGGAGCCTTTATCTCTTCCTCTTTGAAAAGTTCCACTTTTTGGTCTTGTTTTTAATCTTGTGCATGATATCTGATGTAACATCCACATTGTGCAAGATTTCTTGGACAGATGTGTATATACACTACATTTGTTTATAACCGGAAGTAAATAAATTCAGCCTATAAAGCAAGAATCATTTCCTGGACAGTTCAAGCTTCAGGGTTTTGAAATATAAATGTGTACCTTGCTTTAGTTTTTAGGCTGCGGACTGTGCGCGTGTTTGTGTGTGTGTGTGTGTGTGTGTGTGTATTTTTTTTTCCTATTTATATGTTGAGTGGAATCTCCCATTTTCATTCTTAAAATTACCTTTCTTCCAGTATGAAGTAAATAGATCAAAGGATCTGAGGTATGTAACTGGCATGATTCTGCTCCTAAGGGATCTGTAGGATCATAGTTAAGTGACTTAACTGAACTGAATCTAAACAAAATCCCCCAAAGTAGATAAAAAGCAAAGTGGCTGAATAAGGTAAAATAGGTAATTTGAACACAGGAAAGGATCTATTCATTTTCTTTTGTCTCTTCTCCTGGGTTGTTAATTAAGTGTAAAAAGAATGCAGTGGCCCCTCCTTTTTCTAATCCGGCTTTTACATTTATTTTGTGCCTTAAAAGATTACAGAAATAAACAGGGCCATATGTTTGATATTGTTTACTTTTCTCTTTCAGCCTTTTCCCCTTTTAATTTTTCTTCATCTTCACCAAATATAGCACGTCTCTTCAAGTAATTTTTAAATCAAGGCTTTTATACATGTGTTATATATAATGTAACATGTTATGTGTAATATATGCACATATATAGATATAAAAGCCTTGGTTTAAGTATATAGAGATAACATAAGTATAAATTATATGTGTATATATATATATTATCATCTGTGGCATCACTACATTTAACTCCAAAAATCTGACTTGCTATTCTAAGACTATAGATGCATTTACTTTTAGTCACTTTTTAATTCTGTATAAAGTGGACCAAGAGAAAACCATGTTGTGTAAGAAAGTTTTTCTTCCAACATCTTTTAGTATCTGCATTGCACACTGTTAAAGATTATAAAAGCAATTCTAGTTCACTTTTATCACCCAAAGCAGAGTATTCTTTTAAGGAAAATAAACAGTAAAATTCATAAAATATAGTGAGCTAAAATATTAATAAAAAGGGGAAAGTTCCATTTCCTCTTTCTTCTTTCTCTATCATCTTTCCTGTTCTAAACTTTTAACTTTGTTTTGGTGGTGCCAAGGTGAGTCTGATTTACTCTTCATCGGCTTTGAATAGGATTTAAAGAATATCCTTTTGGGGGTCGTGTCCCTCTTGTGTATCTCCATCTTTCAAGTTAATAAAAGTAAGCTTTGGTCATGGATTTTCAAATATGAGTGGCAACTCTACTGAAACCAGGTATGTGTTTTAAGTGTAGATAGCTTAGGATGGAGAACTGGGTTAAATTTTAGGAATAAGAATGTGGTTGGGAATATTTTGAAAGGAATTTATGGAGTTTGTGTAATGACTTTTCAGGACATCTTCCATCACAATAGTTGAATTCCTATTTCTGCTTCTCAGAATAGTCACTTGTTCTTGCTGGAATTTTAAAGAGAGAGCTATCCCTTTAGTAATGCTGTTTTGCTTGCAAGTTTGATGGCTTGTTATAAGGAGTACTCTAGTTGTAAAGAATTTCTCTTTGGAGCCTTTTCACTGGTTATTGTAACTGTCATCTTGAATGTAAAGTTTGACCTATGATGAGAAGCCTACAGATTGCCAAAATGTAAATGCTCAGACCTCCCTTTCACTCTCAGAAAATAAGACCACAATGAGAATTAGTTTTCCATGAATCAGTTTGCCAACCAACCATAGATATTACTCATTTTAAGAATAATGATGATAAAGAAGTTGCCAATATCATGACAATAAAAATTTTAAAAAGAAGTAATTAGTGATCCTCTAGATGTATATGAACATCTGTCTATATCTGCATGTATATATATTTTTCCCTGCAATGATTGCAATGTTGATTATGTGTTCAGGATCATTCCTGTCTACAGAATAGAAAGCTCACGCTCAAAATTGTTCTTTATTGGCCGGTTTTATGGTCACATGGTAACAGTTTGCCTACCTAGTCTATAAGAGGTTCCCTTGATGAACATTTTTTTCTTTACTAATTTTTTTAAAAGCTTTTGTGACATTATACAACCAGGTTAAGAAAGCCCAGTAGAATGAAACTATTTTTATTATTTTAGCCTATGTTGTATGTTTTCTATCAAAGGAAAAAAAATTCTCAAATAGTAACCCTAAAAATAGATTTGCTTCAGTTAAATAATTGCTTAAAACTTTTAAAAAATTTCCATATGGTGGCAGGAAGGTACAAAGAGAGATTGTAATTATTTAAAGAAAAAGTATATTTATTATAAGATGGCTTCCCCGAATTAGCCTTCATAGGATTTATGGGCAACAGCTATATTGGATTTACTGAAAGGTACTAGGCTAGAACACTAGGCTTTTATGTGTGTCTTAATGTTAATGGGTCTAGATGGGCCCAGACTTTTTGTTTGGTTTGTTTCTTTTGGGAGAGAATGGAGGATGCAACTAGAAATAGTTACTGATAACAGACTTTTTAGTAGCAATTCACACTCCATGGTTACCTTTTCAATTTCATGTTATCTTTTTACAAAGTATTACAAATAAGCTTGATTATCCCATTTATCCTGTTTTGAGAATACAAGTTTGCTACTTCCTGACAATACTTGTATAGCTATTGCCTTATTGGAAATCATAGAAACTTCTGATATTTCAGCCTGAAGTGCAGAATGTTTATATGGCATTTAAAGGTAGTGGTGATGTTTTGTTACTTTCCACTTTGCACTTTGTCAGAGTAATTTTCACCATTTTAAATGTAAGCCTCTTTATAAAATTATGTTCTTGCCAGTAAGTTTATAAATCACATACAAAGACAATATCTGTTGTTAAAGGTTAACATTATGAGGTAACTTTATCCCTCCATATCTCTGGACTCACTTTTTAAAATATGCAGAATACTGAGTACTGTTTAACATAGTATATGAGCTTATGAGAAAAATGGAGATCTTCCTTGAAAAGCAAATATTTATTGGGATATCACTTGCTTCACAGAAGTATATCCCACTACCCACATCCCCACTGCCAGATAATAAATACCTTGAGGAAAAAAACAAAACAAAAACAAAAACAAAAAAAACCCCTAAAGCAAGGAGCTTAGGATCTTAGGTGCATCTGTCTGTAGGCCGTACCATGTAATTCTCTTACTTCATTGGATAAGTGTTAACTTAGTTTTTGTTGTTTGCTCTTTTGCTTTAAATATTCTACAAATGATCATTTATGCAGCAAGGTGAGTGTTATATTGCATGATATGCATTTATCTTGTTCCAAATTTTTCCAGTACTGTACAAGATAAACAAAATAATGCCTATGGTATCATCTCTCACTTTTATACACTGTGATCTTAGCACAGTAGGGTACTACAGAGACCTTCCAAGTGTTCTCCTGACTTTCCTTCTTGGGCCATTTCAGTATCCTGTGATTTGTTTGTTTTGATTATTGACCCATGGTTGTCCTGTTTTATTCTAATTTCCAGAAAAACTATGTCCCAGTATTAGATTATTGCAAATAACTGTGTAAAACCAATGTATGATTCTGCCTTCCTTAATGTTGATATTTACTGAGCAAATGCTTTTTTTTTTCTTTTTTAGTTTTAGGACAAACACAAACAAAAAAATAGAGCATTTCTCATCAGAAGTTTGTTAGTTTGGCAGATTTCTAATTCTTGAAATTTATTCATCTCCTTGAGCCGTCCAATGGGGAAGAATAATATAATACAAACACATGTTTTATCTTCTCATTAAATAATTTTATTTTATTAAAATAAGCTTTTTTTTTTTTTTTTTTTTTTGTAGAGTCAGCTAAGGTACCCATCATTTATATTTAAATGCTGGGTTTTCTGGTTTGTTTTGTAAACTGAGCAATCAAACACCGTTGGGTGGTCCTGGCTTTAATATTTTATCAGCCATTTCAAAATTAAATATAAAAATAAATCCTTTGTAGGAGACTTGCATCTTGATCTTTTCTTTATTACAGTTGAAGTGTAAATAATAAGACAATGTAAAACCTTCCTCATGTCTAATATAAACTGGGCCATAGCAACTTGCCCTATTTTTATTAGGTTTTGAAGGTTTTTGTGTTTTTTTTGTTTGTTTGTTTGGTTTTTTTTTTTTTTTAATGTACAGTAGAGTGGTGTCTGTATAAGTGTTAACTGTAGTGGGATTTTGTCCAACAAGCCTGAAATTTATACTTTGAAATAAACTACTGCGTTTTTAACATTCTGAGTACTCTGATTCATTCTGATTATTCTTGGCCCTTGTATTTTTTCCTTTTGAAAATATCCAGCCTTGTCTAGAATAACCCATTATACGTTCTAAAATATGGCTTATTTAACATACTTAACAATTTTGCCTCCTAAACCGTATATAATTCACCAACATTGAAAGAAAAGTTGTTACACATAGTTGCTAGCAAATTGGATGTGGTATTTCTACCTAATGGGAGACCACAGTAGAGTGTAGTGTATTGTTTGCCTAGCCTGCACCATAACGAGACTGAACTAATGCCTGTTACTGACCAGAAAAATCACTAACTACATTTCTAATAGAGATTGCTTTAAAATGCAATTCTGATACCCCTAGGGCTTTTCTTTAAGCATATCCAGCTAGGGGATATGCTAGGAGAGACGTGGGAAGAACATACATTGTTATGGTCCAGTCCTGGTGCAGCATTCTTCCGACTCCATGAGCTTAGACTCAGTCGTGAGCACAACCACCCTTAGAGATGTCATCCTTGCCGGCAGTCTTAAAAGGAGAATATGAACTGTGATGAATGAGAGAGTAGTTTCTGCTACATCTTATAAATTACTTTATATGCTGAAGCCCAATGTTATCATATGTGATATTTCATTTAGTGTTCCCTTATAGTGAATGCTTATTTAAAACAACACAGTGAAAAATGACATTGACAAAAGTGGCTTTAATATATTTTATTAAGAGTAATTTTGACAGGAATAACTAAATAATGCCTTTGTTATCTTCTTTGCCACTTTCTATTTCCTTGTGTTCCTCATCTCCCTCCTTCATTTTATGTCAAGTTTCAAAACTGGTTTCATGGTAATAAAATCAAAATTGTAGGCCTCTGGCATGCCCCAATGGAGAGTTTTGTTGAAGCGGTTCCAGTGAAAGACAGGGAGGCCATCTTGTACTGTGGGACCACTAATGGCATAGGCTGTGTACTGAGAGGCTAGGTAAATATCTGCCACCTGGAAAGAGAGAGGAGAGGGTTTTATTTTAGAAAACCATTTGGAAAAAATGAACAAACACATAGCCTGTTCCCCACTTCTCTAAAGTGGGGTTTGGAGTATCTCAGTTTTCTTGCAAATAAAATGTTCTTACAGGCTTCCACCTGATTTTATATGACAGACTTTTCTATATAAAATTGGCACTTATATGTGAATTCATTAGTAGTAGTAACACTGTAGCCAAAAGTGAAATCTGTAGTCAGATTACTCCTATTCAGAATTGACTCCAAAACTTACTGAAAAATTGGGCCAGCAGGTTATGTGGTGGTTAAGGCACAAGATCCCACATGCTGACTCCACAGTGTGAATCCCCTGGAATGTGCCTGCCTGCCCAAAATTCTGAGAGGAGATTGGAGAAGGGATTTTGGCATGGTCATCGCCTCTGGGCAATCATTTCTCACTTTCCCTCTCTCTCTCCTATGAGTGCTTGCTCCCTATGGGAAAAATAGAAGTAAAAGTTACTAAATACCTTTATGACTCAGTTTTCTCTTTTAAAGTGGTCTAATAAGTTTATAAAATTGTCAAGAGGATTAAGGAAAACAATGTTTAGAACAATTCCATGTATATGTTAAGTCCTCAATAAAGTTGTTAATAAGAGAAGTAACATGACTTTTAAAGTATAGAAAGAACTTAGTATAAAAAAAATTAGGACTATGGTTATCAGGAAAAAATGAACATCAGGTAGCAGCAATTTTTTTTTTTTTTTTTTTTTTTTTTTTTTTTTTTTTTTTGCAGCAAATCTTAATTATAGAGGGGAAGAAAAATTTCCTAACTTCTGATTTTCTTCATGTTCAAAATGGCACTAAAGAACTTAAATTTTAAAAACATATTCCTAAACAGAAATGTTTTTGATGAAAATATGGCAGGCTCCCTCTTTTCAAAAGTGAAATTTGGCTGTATATATTCTTAAAGGTTTTTGATGAAAAGATGGCAGGCTCACTGGTTTCCTAAGTGAAATTTGGCTAATGAAAACTTGGTTTGGGTTCTCTGCTTCAGAGCAGCAGAGGTAATTTTCTTTGTATATTCTGGGGTGGATATAATTCCTCACACAGTTTTCCAAATGTTTGCAAATGCCATTAAAAAGAAAATACGAAAAGCATTCATTGGGCTTCATGTGTGTTGGGTACTCTTTGAGTTTTGTGGGGTTTTTTTGAGAGAGATTTTTACTATAGAGTGCATGCGCTCGCCAGAGACAGAGACAGAATGCCAGATATCACCCCCTCTCCCCTCCGGGGTTTGGACACACTGCAATTGCTTCTGCTCCATTCTCCTCTGAGAATTTTGGACATGCATGCACACATGCCTGGTGTGAGTTTGAAGCTGCCGGGTCCGGTCCAGGACTGAACCGTGGTCAGCCATGTGGGAGTCCAGCAACATAACCATTATGCCATCTGTTGGTCCTTTGCTTTTTTTAAAAAAAAAATGATTAGGTTTTTGCCATAGAATTCTCACACTTGGCTAAAGAGAGACTAGAGAGAAGAAAAGTTAAAAATCACCTTTCCATGGGGGCTGGCCATGCTGCAACTCTTCATTGTCCCTTCAGGATTTGGGGCACATGTGCACAACATTAGTGTGATTTTAAAACCACCGGGGCCAGGACTCAAACCATAGTCAGCAATGTGGGAATCCAGCACCTTAGCCACTATGCCACCTGTTGGCCCCCATTTATTTTTTTAACATTACAAGACAATTGAGTAAAGCTAAAGCTTTGCCATCATCACATAGCTAAACGGTAGGTTAAACTACAATTCAGACTATTGCATCTCCTTTAGGTATTAGGCTGAAATGAAAATAATGTGTAGGTAACTATAACTTTGAGCCAAAGAGAACAGTTAAGTCTGCTCCTCCCAGATTTCTTCCAGAATTTAGGACAGGCAGTGTAAATGAAAAGACAGGGGAGCCAAAACTACAAAAGGCTGTGGTAGAATGATTTTAACCACCAACCAGATGACTAACTTACACCCTTGGATATCTCTAAACCCCTGGGTTATGCAGATAAATTATTAATAACCAGCTCACTGCAGAGAAAAGGCCCTGATTAGTACTGTTTGTTGATTGCCATAGTGTAAATACTACTATTATGGCTGATTTTGAGCTGTCAACATGGTATCAACCGAATAACAATTGGTTCTTACCTCTATGAGTAAGCTTCAGCACACCACTGCAAACCTATATATTACCTATGTTATGTGAGACTCTGAAGCTCTTACCAGTGCTTTGCGCAGTAAGGCCAAAACTTGTCCCTTCTGCTAAATTCAATTCATGTTTAATGTGAAATCACATTGTTTTCAGTAAGATGTTCTTTGGACTTTGGACCCATCTGGTAAACTTACCACATTATTGTTATCATCATGATTGTGTACTTTAAAAAATAGCTAAGTACTCTTCTAAACATTCTATAGATATTAAAGGTTTATTCTTAGTCATAACACCCTGAGAGGTAAGTGCTTTTATTTCCATTTTATAGATGAGGAAACAGAAACATCACAAAACTGTGTGATTTACTATTAAGTGGCAGAGCAAGGACTTGAATGAAGTTAAACAAGGGGACTTACCACCAGAATTGGAAAAGGCTGGTTCCTGAATTAAGTTTATGGTGAGAGATATTATTGTGCTTTTATAAACTACAAAACCCTCCTCAGCTTTGTCTTTGAAAAGGCCTATGTGATGGTGGAAATTAAATCTATAAGCCAATAGGACGTTACCTTTGTGTCATAGCAACCTCCAGGACTTGGGTTAGGTGAGTTTAAGTCCTCACGGCAGCAGATGGTATTACAGGGGTCACCTTTACTGTAATGGTCTTTTTTATAATCTAGGAAATAGATGGTGATGGGGAAAAGGGTTAGCATTGGCTGTTCTTAGATACACTTACCCAAGTAAGGTTTTTGGACCTGTTAGAGTATGTCCCCATAGGCCTCAGCCCAGCCTGATCCCAGGTACAGACATCTCCCTTGGCTTGTATTAGGAAAGAGCAACTGTGAGTCCTCTGCCCCAGGCCCAGCCCAACCTCAGTACCTTGCACAGTGAAAAGAGAATGGAAGAGAGAAGAAGATAAACGTGCATCACTTTTTTCCAAAAGAAGAAAGAAAACTTGACTTTGATACTGTTCATCAAAAATAAAGTATGAATGTTTTAAATTTTATTAGCTGCTTTTTTATCCTTGGAAGAACATCTGTGTTTGGAAAAATGACAAAAAAATGACAAAAAACCCTGCATAGATTATTTCTTCTGTGTTTTACATATAATTTTTCAATTTAAAAATCTGTAGATTCTTCTTGATCATTTTATAAAAGGCCAAAATTTTATGTATTGAGCATAAAATATGTATAGTATTAATTGAATACTAAATACTTAATTTAACATCTTATAATTTCTTCTAGTACAGAGATGATAAACTTACATGGATTCTTTATCCATGGGGAAGAAAAGGAGTTTTGAAGAGTGATTCTTGAGAAATGTGCTACGTACTGTTGTATCGCATGATATATTTCATGGATTCCATGTCAGTCACTTTCCCTTGGTCACGCCGGAAGATTTTGGCTCGTGGAGCTAAATCGTAAGAGAAGTCCAAACCCAGCTTCTGAACTAGCAGTGGATAACCACTCCAGTTGTAGATTTTATCATGGAAAGGAATGTTGTAGGAGGGCCAATATCCTGATTTGGAAGAGAAGGACATGTGGGATGGACAGGGAGACAGAAGAGAGGACAAAAAGGGGAAGTTATTAATGATGATTTATTTTGAAAACTGGCACAAGTATCACATTGTATAGAACATAAAGCTTTTAATGTGAACCCTGGCAGCCAAACAGTCTTTTAAATTTCCAGAATTGATACACCTCTAAATGACTTTATTAGGGGAAGCAGGGCATCATAATTACTGGGTTTGCACCCAAATTCTTTTTGAAAAAAAAAAAATGTTTTAAATGTTTATTTATCATTATTATTTTTAATGTGATACAGGTCACATGTGCTCACCAAAGAGGGACAAGGAAAGTGAGAAAGCAAGCTGCTGGGTCTGGGACTTGAACTGTAGTCAGCCATGTGGGAGTTCAGTACCTTAACCACTACACTACCAGCTGGCCGCCCACCCAAATTCTTAACCTATAAGGCAGAAAGTAGTATTACTCTCTATAGAGTAAAATGAAGTCGAATGCAAAGTGGCCTAGAGAGCCCTTCTAAGAGAATTTAATTACTAAAATGCCGTAAGATAGTTCACAATGTGGCCCTGAAGGGGAAGGCACTCGGGGGTGATATGGGATAGTGGAAGAAAACACAGCACCAGAAATGAGAAAACCTGAATTCTAGTCTTAGGGTTGAATTAGTGACTCGTGACTGCAGTTAACCTCATTAACAAAACTTTTGTGGGTGGTGAGGAGGCAAAAGTTTGTAATGTGAGGAGGTTGAGGGGGCTACAAATTCTATTTTTTTTTTTTTTTTTCCATGAGAGAAAGAGAGCAAGATAAAACAGGCATTCTTGATAGGTTCTGGCCATGCTACAATCTCCTTGCTCGCCTTCTAGCCAGCCAGGTCACAGGAGTGTGTGGGTGTGGCCTACTTGTTTCAGGTTGACCTGGATCTCAGCTACCACTGTCCATGTGGCTCCAGCACTGCAGAGTGATAAACTACTGCCTGCACCGATGTGGGCTGGCTTTGATTCCAAGCATTTAAAAGGACCCAGCTTTCTCTAAAGCTTCAGAGTGTAGCTTCAAGGCCACACAGACCATTAGTCAGTAAGTACCAAATATGTGACGGGGTGTAGTAAAAGTGGTATTTTAGGGATACCCTAGATTATACTGGCCCAGGTATTCCCTACAAGTCAGTCAATGTAGGGACATCCCACCATTTAAAGAATGATTTTTCACCTCTGTATTCTCTTTGCTCTTGTCTGCCTTTTATTTCCACTTTAATGATATAGGACCTCCTGCTTAGGCGTGAAGTTATTATGACAAAGGCATTCAACCTTTATAATTTTTTAAAATTATTTCTTTTTTAGAGAGAGATTTTTGCTATAGGGTACATGTGCTAGCCATTGAGACAGAAATCATTCCCCAGGGGTAATGGCCATGCCACAATCCCTTCTCCTCTATTCTCTCAGGACACGGCATGCACGCACACGCGCCTGGCATGAGTTTTAAGCCACCAGGTCTGGGACTCGAACCATGGTTGTCCATGTGGGAGTCCAGTGATGAAACCATTATGCAATCTGTTGGTCCTTAACCTTGCTAATTCTGAGACAAAGAGCCAACATCAGCAAAAACTGAGATAAATACAACATAGGAATTACTGATTTATTGCCAGAGCATACCTAGGTTATATAAAATTAGGAATCAGACTGCCTGAATTTGAAGCCTGGTTCTGCCATTAATGGGTATGTGACCTTGGACAAATCACATAATCTGTGCCACAGCTTCTTCATCTTTATAATGCGAACAATGACAGTACTTATAAATATTTTTGTGAGTGCTAAGTGATCTTAGAGTACTTTCAGTAGTGTCTGATACTTGGTGAGCATTAGATGAATTTTACTATTACATTTTCTTTATGAGAATAACTACAATAAAAATCGAATGCTTTGTGTTTTACATTTTTATAAAACTAAATGATTTACAGAAGCATATAAAATGGAATAATTTGTTTACTCTCACAACAACCTATGATGTGCAAGTATTATGGTGTCTCCTTATAAAGGACAAAACAGGTTCAGAACGATCAGATATCTTCCTTGCTCACACAACTTAATAAGACACTGAGCACAGGCCTTCTGACTGAAACACCCAAGGCTTCTGTAGCCACACCACAGCTGCTTCCAAATTCAGGAAGAGTCTCCAAGTCTAGGAGATTCAAAGGACTCCAAGGGCTGTTTTTTGTTTTTTGTTTTTTGGGTTTTTTTTAATGGCTACATGATTTCACTTATTTATTTAGGTAAATCACATGTATCTTTTTGAGTCTTCCCTTTCAGTAAAATGGTAACAGTAATACTGATCTGCTAGTATGTTCCAAACATCAAACAGGAGAACCTAAGTTAAAAGCCCAAGAGAGAGTCTAGAGTACAACACTCAGTGACTTTAACTCACTGTTCTTCCCTCCTCTGGCAAAAAATTTAAAAATAAATAAATAAATAAAAACAGGTCAGCATCAACTCTTCTTAGTCCTAGGGCAGTTTCATGGGATCTAGGAATGGTATCCCGAAGGTGTTCTGTTAATCAGCAACATTCAGAAGAAAGATTTTTTTTTTTAAGCAGTCTTGTCTTTTGAGGTATGCTATTACTGTCAGGCTCTTAAGAGCTGGATGGACCAGTCTAGGTTCTTAATTTAAATTGTGATGCTGAGAAACCACCTAATGACTTGGCCTAGGTGGATTTTCTTCTAAAAAGATACGTCTGCTGCTTGGTAGTTTGTGAACTATTGGCAATTGGGACTCCCACCTAAAATTATTTTATGCATAACTATTATATGGATTTCATGGGTGTGAGTCATTTTTGCTAATACAATTCACTCTAGATATCGTTACAAAATCCACTGGGAGGCCCAGGAAACTGAGAACCAGGTCTTATTCCCAGGATCCACACTATCTTGGTTCTGTCCTGAAACTAGTCCCCATTCTTCTCTCCCATCTCTAGTCTATTCTTCTTTGTCAGTAATTTTTATTTTCTAAAGGATAAAGGCTGGGGTCAGTAGGTAGTATGATGGTTAAAGTGCTGGACTTCCACATGGCTGACAGTGGCTCAAGTCCCAGACTACAGTTCAAGTCCCAGAGTTTCAAGGTGGCATTGAAACTCACACTGGTAATGTGTGCATGCATGCCCAAAATCCCAAGAGAAGAATGGAGGAGAAGGGTACAGCCACCCCTCCCTCCTGGGGAGTGATTTCTTAAAACCTTAATAATAATAATGATAATAATTAAGATAAAGGCTGAGCTGCTCAGCACGATTGACATTTTTTGTCACTGTATCTCAATTCTCATGACCACACAGTGAAATTGTAAGGATTCACACATTCACACTCCCACATCCAAAAATTCTTGGGAGTCAAATGAGTTTGAAAACTTAGAGTTTTTCAGATTTTAGAACAATGAAGTACATATATATGTCATTACACTTTTTGTGGGGAATACCTCGTAATCAAAGATACTGTTATTTTTGTAGCCTAGTGCATAAATAGTTCGTATAAAAAGAAATAAAGACGATAAACAGTTCAAGTTTGTTGGAAGTTTTTTGGCAGTTTTTGCTGCCACAGAGTTCAAATCAGGTCATATTTTGCCACCAAGTAGGTTAGGACCAAAACAAACAAAGAAAAAAACAAAGTTACTGACTTTAGAGTTAGGAATTTCAAAATCATATGTAAGTGATTGGGAGCCTATCCTATGACTATTTTATTTTAAAGATGAAAAAAGGCATGGAGAAATTCGATAATTTGCCCAAGGGTTTGAGAACCTGAGGTTTGAATTGAGGCAGTGTGATTCGCAGGCTTCAAACGTCTGGTCTGTGCTCTTGCCCTCCAGAATCACCTTCTCTGATCTTTCCCACCATCCAATAGCACCCTCTGTAGTCTCAGCACGAGGCTGGTACACCAGCCTGCATTACCACTCTTCCTATCTGGGGTTCTAATAGCTGCTTTACGTGCTTTGCTTCTGTATGAGGCTCACTGAGTTCCTCAAAGACAGGAATTTTGTATCCTTGCTTTTCTAGTCCTTGAGTAACAGTAGCATTCATAGATGAATTTACTGAAAGCTTTAACTAGGAACCCAGGAGGAAGGGTAGCATTAGAACCTTGGGAAGTCATAGGATCATTAATGCCTGATTTGTGTCCAGTCTGCACATTGTCTCATAAGAGTTTGAGGTGTAGGTTTACATGTTGTGCTGAACCTGGTAATGCTTCCCCCGCATAACTAGTAATGGCATCACCATCCTTTCTTCCCCACCATACACTCTCCTATCACATATTCAGGTATTACACGTTCTGCCACCATACACACACATTCATACTTAGAGCATGAAGAAAGTACCTTTCCGTAGAACATCAGTTTGTTCAGAATATTCTACATATGTAGGGATTTGTTCCACGATGTACAGAGTGCCTTTATCAAGACTGCGGTTCAGCTTTACCTTCTTCAAGTCCAGGACCATGTACTGGTTGTTATAAGTGCCTGAAATATTGTAGACATGAAGGCAGGACATGGGTATGGGTTTGGCTTCACTGGTTAACAATTCTAAATCTAAGCATGTATATGTGGGCTACAAGTTGTTATGCAGGGCCACTTACCAGAGTTGTATTTTGAAAAGATCTCTGCCCAGCTCTTGCCACTATTTGCCATCATATTGGCTATGCGGACTCTTTGCCAGGCCAGAAGAGTCTCAGGTTTCACTTTCTTTAGTAGAGTTTTATTATATACACTGTTTGTGGTCTGCAGCAATATCAGACCACTGCTAAGAATGTAAAAGTCATCCAGAGACTCCAGGAACCCTATAGGAAAGACAAATATGCAAATCAGTGTATGCCTACATGGAATATTAAAACATCACTGTTAGCATAGAGCTTTACATACACAATGCCTTTTGTGAAGAATATCATTATTTGCAAGAGTATTATTATTATCCTTGATCTGCAGTAACTTCTCCCAGTTTTGGCTCATCTCTGTGGTAGTTATTCTACTGCTGCTTACAGAGGTGTCAGTAGAACTCCAACCCCAATTCTCCATTGAAATGTTTGACTTTATGATCTGGGATGATAAGAATAGTTAAATTGGTAATATTATAATTTTTCAAAATCATAAACGGAAATAGATGCCCACCTGCTAAGATTTTGTAGAAGAACCTTTAATTAGTAAGGGCATTAGCAGGGCTCCTTGTTAGATAGTAATACAGATGGGTACTTTCTTTCTACTTTCCTGTATTTTCCAAATTTATATAAGTATACGGTATTTTTTTTTTAATTTTTTGCCAAAGGCTGCAGGCACTCACCAGAGACATACAGAGAAACAGAGAGAAGGAGAGGGAGAAAGCACCCCCAATGGGGCATGGTCACGCCTCAATTCCTGGTCCATTTCTCCATTCTCCCGAGATTTAGGGCTTGCATGCATACACATGCACCTGGTGTTTTTTAAGCCACCAAGACTGGGATTCAAACCATAAAGTAAGTCATGTGGGATCCAGCTCTCTTACCACTAGGCCACAAGACTGGCTCTACATAATTGTTATGAATTGAAAAATATATGCATTTATAAAAGTGAATAGCACTGGGGCCAGCAGGTGGCGTGGTGGTTAAAGCAGCTGGATCCCACATGTCCGATGTGCTGTTGAGGTTCCATACCTCGCAGCTTGAAAAACAGGACTCATATGGTTAGTTGCCCAAAATCCCAAGAGGAGTTGGAAGAAATGGGATTGTGGCATGGCCATTGTCCTGGGAGGGGAGGTTGGTTGCTTTCTTACTTTCCCTATCTCTTTGTCTCCGGGGAGCACTCTCACTCTTTAACAAAAAAGAGGTTTTTTAAAAAAAGTGAACATGATTTTGAAATTAGGACACTGATACTCTGGATCAATGCTTTTTATAAGGAGGCAACATGGAAAAATCAGTGAAGCCACAAGTCTCTGAAAGTTTATTTTGTGGTTTATACTGGGATGAATATGGAAGGGACAGAACATCACACACAGCTGCAACAATGAGGATATGTTATCCTCAATAACTGACAGTAATGAATGAACTCTCAGTGCTAAAAAGGTGTCAGTAAAAGGCCCCAGGGAGAACATTAGAAAGGACCGGAGTAGTAAATTCCTTTGGGTATCCTCCGTGAGTAGAATTAATACCTTTATAAAAGAGGCTCATAGAGCTAACTACCTCCTTCCACCACACAAGATCATAGCAAGAAAGCACCATCTGTGTGGAATGGGCCCTCACTAGACACCTCGTCTCTGCCTCTAGGGAATACTTCTGTTGTTTGTAAGTTACCCAGTCTGATGTATTTTGTTACAGCCAGGGGGACTGAGATAATCCTAAACTTCTGCCATTTGTATATCACTTTGATCATTTTGCTCTCTCAGTACTATTTATTGTTTACCTGGTATTTTTCTTTATTTTTTTAATTGACAAAAAATGTATATATTTATGGTGTACACCATGGTATTTTGATATATGTATACATTGTAGAATGGCTAAATCAAACTAACATATATATTATTTAATATTGTCTTTAACACCTTTTGAAACTTAAGGTACTTAGCTTTATCACATGCAATAACATCTAAGAAATCATGGGGGTTTTTTTTGTCCCCCCAAAACACATTAAAACAAATGTATTTCTAATATGCAAAAAATATTTGTCCACATACCACCTAAAACCTCCTCACCAGCACTGTGCATGTTATTGCACATCTACTGCAGCCTCATATGACATGGAAAGGCAGGGTCAAATAAAGAGGTCACTTCAGGACATGAACTGGGGTCAGGAGGCCTGCATTTCAGTTCCCTATACTGCCACTAATCAATTTAGCGATTCTCATTTTGCTTTCCTGTTCCTCATATCCTTCTTCTGATAACCTGAAACTAAATGATGTCATTTAGTTCTAACAATCTAATTTTGCAATTTCTGCAAGTTCCCGAGAAAGAAAGTTACATGATGATAGGAGTGTCCCGCTAATTCTTAATGAGCCTACACAAGGTGCCATGAGTAGTCTATACAGAGTTTGTGTAAATTGGAGAGACTTGCACACTCTAGGCAGTACAAGGTTTGATGGCACCCTTGAATGAAATTTTAATGGATAACCTCTTTGGAAAGACACATCCTACATAGAAGATACATGAGTTAAGAGAATGTGGAGGGTTTTCAATCCCTGTTCATCTCTTGGGCTGGGGTCATTTTACAGTGCTCAAATTGTAGAACCATACTTGTCAGCCTTGAGCAAGCTTTCTGGTAGAAAATCTCCATAGGCAGAATGCTGTATTTCTGGCATAACAAGTTTACTAATTCACTCCTTACTGAAGCAGCATCTCGACACAAGAGGGCAGGCGTTCATTGTATGTGTAAGTTAATGAATACTACTGCTGTTTAAGTGGTAGTCTTGTTTAAGAGTAACACTCGTAAAGAGACTGAAAGATGGAAATGTATAGACCACCCAGGATTCTGGAACCAAAAAAAAAAAAAAAAAAAAAAAAAAAAAAAAAAAAAAAAAAAATTGGCTTGCAAAAATTAAGGACTAATTCTATAGTTTAAAGTTTAAAATAATAAAGCAAAGGCTTAGAGAGGGGACAAAGTCCAGACATACTTATCTGTCACTAGCAACTTTGGAAAGCAAACTATTGGAGATCAGGAAAGAGAGGAACACTCTAGTGTTTCATTAATGCCAGCCTACAAATAACATTCCATGATGTACCTATCTTGGTGAATTTAATTAAAAATAAAACAAAACTCTTTGTGGTTAGTAAATCATATATTGAGATTTAAAAGAAGCACTTGAATCACAAAAATAAACAAAGACACTATGTTCAGATGCCATTTAGACCTATTGCTTAGTACATCTTGGAGATTTTTACCTTTATTCCTCTAACAAATGCATTTATAATGCAACCATTTGCATATTACCTGCATTAGGTGCTCCAAAGCCCAGAGGACACAGAACAAATACACTCCTTTCTAGAAGAGTAGAATCATAGACCTATTTTTTTTTTTTGGTATTTTTTTTAAATGTTCAGATTAATTTCACATTTTACACAAAGTCTCCATCACAATATATGCTTTACAGTTATTTTGTCTGTTAACTGGTTCTTCCCTTTGCACGTCACCCTGTCTTCTACTACGCGCTCCCCCCCCCCCCCCCGCTTTTTTTTTTTTTTTTTTTTTTTTTGAGAGGTTTTCGCTATAGGGCGCGTGCGCTTGCCAGGCAGACAGGGAGAGACATAGAGACAGAAAGCGAGAAATCTCCCCCCAGGGGGGATGGTCACGCCGCAATCCCTTCTCCTCCATTCTCCTCTCGGGATCTTGGGCACGCACGCACACGCGCCCGGCGTGAGTTTTAAGCCACCGGGTCCGGGACGCGAACCGCGGTCGACTACGTGGGAGTCCAGCAACATAGCCATTACGCTAACTGCTGGTTCCCACTCCCCCTCTCTTTCAGTCTCTGGTATTTACACTTATCCTTTGTACTATCATACCTTTAGAGTTTTCCGTTTCTACCATATAGTGCAGATATTTAGTATATATCAAGTAGGGATATACAGTGCATGTTTTTCAAAGTCAGCTCACTTCACTCAACATGAAGTCCTCTATATTCATCCACTTTGAATCAAACAATAGGGTCTCATTGTTTCTTACAGCTGAGTAATATTCCATAGTATATATGTGCCATAATTTTTCAACCCCAGTCATCAGGTTTTGGACACTTAGGATGATTTCATTTTATAGTAATTGTGAATAATGCTGTAATAAACATGGATATGCAAGTATCTTTCTGACTCTTTTTTTTTTTTTTATCCTTTGGGTAAATATCAAGGAGTGGGATTACTGGGTAATATGGTAGTTCTATCTGTAGGTTTTTGAGGAACCTCCATTTTTTGTTTTCCACAGAGGCTGGACTAATTTACATTCTCACCAACAGTGTAAAAGTGTTCCCTTTTCACCACAGCCGCCTAGCACTTGTGATTTTTTATTTTTTGGATACTAACCATTCTAACTGGGGTATAATGGTATGTAATTGTGTTTTTAACTTGCATTTCCTTTTTGACAAGAGACTTTTAACATTTTTTCATATACCTTTTGCCCATTTGAAAGTCATCCTTGGAGAGTTGTCTGTTCAACTGATTGCCCAATTTACATTTATCATATCATTTACAAGAGATACAAAACAAATAAGATACTTAGGAATAAACACAACCAAAAGGTGAACGACTTCTACAAGGAAAACTATGAAAAACTTAAAAAAGAAATTGAGTATGATACAAAAAAAGTGGAAAGATATCCTGTGTTCTTGGATTGGAAGGATAAAAATGTCACTTCTACCCAAATTAATTTACAAATTCAGCGTGATTCTGATCCAATTGTCCATGACATTCGTCACAGAAATGGTGGTGGGTAGAGAAGAGAATCAAAGTGTTGACCAAGGACATAACTAAGACCTGTCGTATGGATCATGATTATAAAAAATAGCTGTGCTGCATTTCTTCAGCCTTTCCTCTATCCATATTCTCTGCAATGTGAATTTACAGCTTCTCCTCTCAGGAAGTGCTATTTACCCACCTCTTAAATCTGGGCTGGGTTTGGAACTTGGTTCAGCTGACAGAATATGCCAGTGCTTGATCTAAGCCTAAAGAGACCTTGTACACTTTTGCTCACTCTTGTAACCACTGCCACAGCCTTGTGACGAAGCCCAGTATTGCCTGATGTCTAAGATGAGAGAACACATGAGGGAGGACCCCGTTGTTTCAGCCAACCCTAGATGTGCAAGAACTCATCCAAGGTCAGTAGAATTGCCTGCCTAACCTTCAACTAACCATGGATAGGAATGTGCTCAATTGAGATGTCTAGAAAAAAAAAAAAACACTGGGCTGACCTGTGGACTCAGAAGTAATAAAAGTCACATAATGCTGTTGGTCACAAAGTTTTAAAGGTTATTTTTAGTTAGTTGCAGCTATAACTAAGTGATAGAGTGATAGTAATTCAGTTATATAATAGGCCATATTTTGTTTTGAAGTGTCTTGCTGCCATTCAGTTTTTTAACTGAGATGTAATAATGTATACTTGAGTACAGTGTGAGTTTTCAGTGTAAGAATACGCTGTGGGGCCAACCTGTAGCCTCGTGATTAAGCTGGATCCTACAGGGCCCACTATGGTTTGAATCCAGCACCGGCAGCTTGAAATGCACACTGGGTATATGTATGTGTGTTTCCCCAAATTCCAACAGGATGGAGAAATAGAGAGGTTCAGTGTGATCACATCCAACTGAGGTGTGTTTTTCCTTTTCTTGTCTTTATTTCCCTGTGGCACTTAAAAAAAAAAAAAAGATGGAAAAGAGAACACAATCATATTGATTACATAAGGGTAATTAGTATATTTGTTATCTTAGCTGTTTGTCATTACTTTGTATTGAGAACATTCAAAATCCTCCTTTTCTTAGTTACTTAGATATAAAGTACATTGTTGTTAACTATATTTATTCAATTGGGTTGACAGAAAAGTCATGATGCATTTTTGCATAGGAAAACATAGAAAAATATGTCATGACTTTTCTATGACTTGAGACTGTATTTTACAACTGGAAATTATTCCAGTTCTCTCTCTCTAATTCTCTTCCCATTCTCTATTTCCTCCCCTCCCCACTGTCCTTCCCAACATATAATAGTCATTCTTTAACTCTACTTCAATGAAGTCTTTTTTTTTTTTTTCAGTTTTTACATATAAATAAGAACATGTGGCATTTCCCTTTGTGCGCCTAGTTTATTTCACTTAACATAGTGTCCTCCGGGCTCATCCATTTTACCACAGATAACGGACTTTCATTCTTTTTAGTAGATGAATAATATTCCGCTGTATATACAAAGGTACTTCAAAAGGAATTTGGAAAAAATGGAGTTAAAGGACAAGTTTATTTTGGTTCAAAAAATTTTTGAAATTCTTGTACAGTTTTCCATAATACACATTTTTCCATTAACTTTTTGAAGGCTTCATGTATATTTACATTTTCTATAACCATTTGTTTATTGATAGACACTTAGGTTAATTCCACATCGTTGTTATTGTGAGTAGTGCTGCAGTGAACACTGGGGTACAGATATCTTCATGATGTACTAATTTCCTTTCCTTTGTACATATGCCTAGCAGCAGATTGCTGGATCATATGGCTATTCTATTTTTAGTTTTTAGAGAAACCTTCATATGTTTCCCATAATGGCTGTACTAATTTGCATTTGGGAATGCTTTTCATTTTTTTCCCCTTAAAAAAAAAGAACAACAACAAAAAAAAACCAGGGCCAGCCTGTGACATGGTGGTTAAGGTGGCTGGATCCCACATGACTACATACTTCAAGTCCTAGACCTTGGTGGTTTGAAAAACATGCCAGGCACATATGCATGCATGCTCAATATCCTGAGAGGAGAGTGGAGGAGAGGTAATTGCAACATGGTCATCCCTCCTGGGGAGTGCTTTCTTTCTCTGTCTCTCCCTCCTACCTTTGTCTCTCCAGCAAGTGCACATGCTCTATAGTAAAAATTAAAAAAAAAAAAAAAAGTAATGACTTTGTACCATACTAACCTCTCTGCTCAGCTTCTCTCCACTGCTGAGGAGGAACAATATCATTTCTCAAACTTGTGGAAAGCACCGTTCTGTCCTGAGCTACCTGATAGCTGTCTGCCAGGCTGATAGTCAGAGCACAGATGTTTATTAAACACCCTATGCCAAACACTACAACGGTTCCCAGCCCAGGGACTGCATCAAAACCCCCTGAACTTTTTCAAAAAACTCCTGCCCGGGCTGCCCTCCCTTCCCTCCTCTACTTCCCTCTGAGTCTGTCATAACCCCTGCTGTGAGGTTTCTATGGGCATCAAGAAAGTGTTTTGCTTACTTCAAGGAAAGGAAGCCTGTGGTGTCCCAGGACACAAAATCATACAGGCTGTTATTCTGCCTACTGCACAATGAACTTAACCTTCTCACCGTCCAGAATGGCATTTATTTGCTTCCTTTGCCTGCCAAGATCCTGATACCGATCAGTTTCTACAACTCCTTCCAGTGATTGTTCTTCAGTCAAGTGTGTACTGAGCACATGGCTGCCTAATCTTGCAGGAGGAATTAGGAGCATGACCATGTCCCATTGGGGAATGCCCTCTCTCTCTCTCTCTCTCTGGTGAGTGCTTGCATCATCTGGTAATTTAAAAAAAAAAGGAAAATAAAACTAAGAGAGAAAGAGAAGACAGTGGTGGTGCCTAACATTTACTACATACGAGATACCTTGCTTTAGAAGGATGAATACTATCATTCGTTCTTCACAAACAGAGCTTAGATGAGCCTTTAAACTTTTTAAATAATAATAAATAGCATTGTCAGGAATAAGCCTAAGACTTAATCCCAACACAAGCCTTTTCCACTGCTTACATGCCTGAAAGATCTGTAGTCATGCAAATGGTGACAACACTTGCTCAACAAATAAAATGGAACAAATACATTAGAAATACTTAAGAACAGTGAGTCATGGGGAGTTACTTGCATGTTTAGACAGGGTGGAATTGAGAGAAATCTCCTGTGACTAGCTAATCAATAAGAGCATGGAAAATAAGAGGATTTCTGGAAAGACATAAGGGAGGAGGCTTCCTGCGCTAGATGGGAAAAGATGATCAAGACTGGAGTGACCTGGTAGAAGACATCCGTGTCCTGGGAGGCTTCCAAAGGGCCGATAAAGAACAAAAGAAAAGGACTTAAGAAAACAGATATTGAGACCAGAAGGTGGTGTAGTAGTTAAGATGCTAGATCCCACATGGTCAAACATAGGTTTGCGCCTCAGACCCAGCAGATTGAAAAACATGCCAGGTGTATGTGTGTGCATGCCCAAAATCCTGAGTGAAGAAGGGAGGAGAAGAGACTGCGGTGTGACCATTCCCCCTGGGGAGGGGGGTGTTATTTCTCATTTTCTTGCTCTTTCTCTGTCTCTATTGAGCGTACATATTCTATAACAAAACACTTAAACATAAAAAAAGGAAAACAAAAACAAATACTATAAAATCTGTAATCTTTTAGCATATGTACCCTAGTTCTATCATTATTTTCTTGCTTCCTTTGGTTCTAATTTTTAAAAGTGGAGAATTTGAGTGTTGGTATGTATTAACTCGTCAGTTGCTTGTATATATTTCAACTTTATGACCAAAGTAATATTAAAAAGGTAAAACACAATTAATGAAAATAATTATGGTACATTAAAAATGTTTATGCTACACATTTACTAAATAGGCAATTTTATAATGTATAGCAGTAATCACATTCTGGATTATGAAGACTTGACTAAATTTTCCTGGGGTTTTGAGCCTATTTTATATTCGTGTGCATCTACTTTCAAGTATATGAACTTCAAACAAGAAAAGGTTGAGCAAAGTTTTTTGTTACCTAGACTACAAGGGCCATATTCTCAAAATATGGGCTATGGAGCCAGTATACTAGAATCACCTAGGGTGCTTGTTACAAATGCCCCAGCCCAGTAAACAAAAGAAGAATTTCTACGTATGGCACTTTGGAATCTATATCTTAAAGCAAACTCCACGGAAAGAAATGGAGGAATATTCAAGTGTGTGAGTGTGTGTGTGTGTGTGTGTGTGTGTATCCAGACAGAATATCCAGACACAAGGTGAAGGAGGAACTCATACATGCTTGGTGATACACACTAAGTGCATTCCATTGAGCTTCACTTACAGTAATTAAGCTGGAAGCGTCAGCCTCTTAGGGATCATTATTGAAATCCTCAATTAAAAACACTTCGAATGAGTTCCAGCCTTCGTTCCCACACAAGAGCTTCACCCACCTAGCATGCCAGTAGGCTCTTTCAGTTCCTGGCTCTTTCAGTTTTAACAATCTAACTTAAATGCAAACTGAACCATTTCTGGGAAAAAAGTGGATATTTAAGTAAGATATTTTGTATTTGAAATCAGTCCTACACTGTTGTTGGGTGACCTGTTTAACTTCTTTGAATCTGTTTCTTATTTTCAAAATGTTGCTAAAATCCTCTCTTGTTAGATATTTATAAAAATTAAATGACATAATGCATATCAAATGTCTAGCAAACTGTCAGTCACAGAGCCAACATATTAGAGACTGAACAAATAAGAGAGGCTTTTGTTTTCTTTTTTTATTTGATAATAAGTTTAGCAAAGCAAGTTTATAGTAACTTATTTAACATTTGAAGGTTGCCTAATTCCCCCAAAATTAGTCAGATTCTCTTCATGGTGAACAAAGGATTGGCTTTAAGCACAACTTCTACACTTAACACTTAAGCCTTGGATCCAAAATACCTTAATAAACACTTCTGAACACCTTGGGCTTCACTTTTCAAATCAAAGGTATAGAAGGGAGGGCAGTACAAATAAAAAACAATGAGATTAAAATAGAAATTATGATTTCTTAGGCAATCCCCCACTTTATATTCCTCCCCTTTCTCCCTTATATTTCCTTCCTACCATATCCACATCAGCACGGATCGCCCAACATTTGTCTGCCAGTCTCCTTTCTGTTTTTCCTCCTATTCTTTCTTCCTTCCTTTTTTGCCTTTTATTCCTTTTTTAATAAATACTTACACAGTGATCTAACATGCGAGGCTCTGTGCTAGCCCTAGGGAGACCAACATGAACATGGAGCATCGGGTCTCGAGAAGTTATGCATAGGGTATGTGGGAAGCCCCAAGGAGGGGCAGCTTATTCAGCCTGAATGAAGGGTAGTGGGGGCTTCTAAAAGGAGTTCTTGTGCTGCTGGGTTTTGTTAATTTGGAAGACACTTGGTAATAACAGACAATAAAAACGCTCATACCAAGGCTGAGTATTTCAATAATTGCAGCATGATGAAATTGAGTGATTTCTATTACAAAAAGCAACTGTAAAAACTGTATAAAGTTATTTAAAAACACCTATTCGAGGGACAAGCCGGTGGTATAGTGGATAAGGTGCTGGACTTCCACATGGCTGACCTGGCGGCTTGAAAATCACGTCTGTCACATGTGCACGAGTGCCCAAAATTCCAGGAGGAGAAGGGATTGTGGTTTGGTCATTCCCCTGAGGGGTGATTTCTCACTTTCCCTCTCACTGTCTCTCTCTGGTGAGCGCCACGGGCCCTATGGCAAAAAACCTTAAAAACAAATAAATAAATAAAAATATGAAAACCAACAACATTTGAAGGTACTAGAAAATGACCAAAAGCAGGAAGAAACTGAACACTGGTACAGCATTGATTAAGAAGGGGCATGAGACTTCCCTGCTTTAACGTTCTCCTCACTCCTTGTTATGAGCTGAATTCTGTTCCTCCAAAATTCATATGGTTATGTCTTAACCCCCAGTACCTTAGAATGTGAATATATTTGGAGACAGGGTCTCTTTAAAAAGCTAATAAAAGCTAACCAAGTTCATATGGTAAGTCATAATCTAACATGACTGGTGGGTGTCCTTAGAAGAGGAGGAGATGCCACGGATGTGCACACACAGTAATAAAGGCTATGTGAGGGTACAGTGAGAAAGCTGTTATATGCAAGGCAAAGGGGAAGCCTCAGGAAACATCAAATTTGCCAATTCCTTAATCATGGTGTGGACAGGTTTGGTTCCGTCTTGGTAAAGTTCTGGTCTAACCTCCAGAACTATGAGAAAATAAATTTCTGTTATTTAAGCCACCCAATCTATGATACTTTATTATGGTAGCCTTTGCAAATTAAAACATCCTCCCATACCCAACTTTTTTGCTGTAGGAAATTGCAGCCATATTGGTTTGAGTTGGCAGGTGTCAAAGTTTAATATTGCAGAGCAGTTGGGAAGTTAGGTGGGGAATTTGGAAGCAAGAGAGCTACAGAAGAGCAAAAACTCAGTATCTGAATATAAACTGCCCAATTCCCTGGATGAGTGTTAACAATTTTGGGGACCAACAGTTAGTGTAATGGCTACGTCACTGGACTCCCATGTAGTTGACTGTGGTTCGAGTCCCGGACCCGGTGGCTTAAACTCACACCGGGTATGTGTGTGTGTGTGTGTGTGTGTCCCCAAGATCCTGAGAGGAGAATGGAGGAGAAGGGATTGAGGCATGGCCATCTCCCCTGGGGGATGATGTCTCGCTTTCTGTCTCTGTCTCTCTCTGTCTTTCTGGAGAGCGCACGCACCCTATAGCAAAAACCTCTCCAAAAACAAACAAACAAACAAACAAACAAACAAACAAACAAAAAAACTTCAGGGAGCACAGGGTGAATACAAGAAAAGAAGTGAGGGATTTTTTTTCCCTTTTAAGATAGAATTGTTTTTGGTGAGGTTTAAGTTTTCTGCAACTTCAACTGAGAGTGTTTTCCAGCATACACAGCTCAGATTGCTGCAGCTGTCAGAGGGCAAAACTCAGAAAAGGAAATGGAAATTCAGGGAAAACCATGGAAGCAAGTAAATCACAGAGGGTTAGCTCTAAAATATGAATATAAATTGCCAAAATCCTTGGCTGATGCTAAACTACACAAATTCAGGGGCAACCTTTAGGAGCCAGATTGAAGGAACAGCTAGAAATAAAAAAGGCTGAGCAAAGACATTGACTACTGCACAGTGTAAAGGAAATATATTTTGAAGTTTGAGTATAAACAAAGTTACTGCCTACTGTTAAAAAAAGCACTGGCCGGGGCCAGCAGGTGGCATGGTGGTTAAAAGCGCTGGACTCCCACATGGCTGACTACGGTTCAAGTCCTGGACCTGGCGGGTTGCTTTCTTGCTTTCCCTCTCTGTCTCTCTCTGATCGAACTGGAAAATAATAATAATGATAAATAAAGTTAAATAAAAATAATTCTTAAAAAAAAAAAAAGCACTGGTCCACCTGGTGACGTGGTGGTTAAGGCGGCTGGATCCCACATGGCTGACTGTACAGTTTGACTCGGAAGCTTAGAAAACATGTCAGGTCTGTGCACATGTGTGCTCAAAGTTCCAAGAGAATGGAGAAATGATTGCAACATGGCCATATGCCCTGGGGAATGCTTTCTCACCTTCTTTCTCGCTGACTCTCTCCAGTGAGTGTATACACTGTGGAGAAACTTTTTTTAAAAAACACCAATAATTCCAATAGTTCTAAAAAATGCAACTTCCAGTATCAGTGTAGTGTACTCTCTTCAAATTTGGAATTTGGTACAAATTCCAACCAAAAATTATTAAACACTAAAACAGGAAAGTATGACTCACACTTTTAAAAAAGCATGTTTCCAAGTAGGTCTAAACACTGGATTTAGCTGACAAAGACTTTAGTTTTTAAAAAGGAAATGTGGTATTAAGAATCACAGACATGGTCTCTCTACAGAGAAATGGAAACTAAAGAACAAAATGGAAATTTTAGACCTGAAAAGTACAGTAACTGAAATGTGTCGTAGTGGTTAAAGTGCTGAACTCCCATGTGGTTGACTGTGATCTGAGTCCTGGACCCAGTAGCTTGAAACTCACACTGGGTACATGTTCATGCATGCCCAAAATCCCTAGAGGAGAATGGAGAAGAAGGGACTGCGGCATGGCCATCCTCCCTGGTGGGTGATTTCTTGCTTTCTGTCTCTCTGTCTTGGTCTCTCCAGCAGGTGCATATGCCCTGTAGCAAAAATATCTCAAAAAAAAAAAAAAAAAAGACCCATTAATTTATAGGATTTAAAAGCTTAACAAACCTCAAGTAGAATAAACAAAACCAGAGCTAGCAATCACAAAGCCAAATATAAAAGATTAACAGGTTATTTCTCATGTATACATAGATTTCTTTGTCTTAATTTCTTTAAAATACAGTGTTTAAATAAAAATATAGCATCATATTGATGGATTTATTTCATATATATATATATATATATATGTACGTATGTATATATATATATATATATATATGTGACAACAAAAGGACAAAGGATGGGGGCACTGAATGGGACTATTATCATTGTAAAATTCCTATATATTTTTGGCAGGCATAATTAAATACTAACTCTATTTAAATTATGATGAGTTAAAAATCCATATTACAATTCCTTGAGCAAGCAAGAAAGCAAAAACAAAAAGGGTGGGAGCTAAAAAAAAAATAGAGCTAGAAAGCCAACTGGAGAATTAAAGTACAGACTATTTTGTTAGAATATTTGTGATAAAATGTTTAACACAAAAGACAAGAAAGACCACAGGAAGAAAAAAGATGAAATGAGCAAACTAGTAATATGGAAGACCTAAATCCAAATGCATAAATATTTATATTAAAGGTAAATGTGCTAAACACTCCCATCAAAAGTCAGAGATTGTTAAGCTTGATTTAAAAAAGAAAAAAAAGTAATGGCTGACCCCATAGCCTAGTAGTTATAGGGAGTCAGATCCCATATGGCTGACCATGCTTTGAATCCCAGCCCCAGCAGCTTGAAAAACACAATGGAGAGATGGAGGAGAAGGGATTGTGGCATGAACATTCCCCATTGGGAGGTGCTTTCTCCCTATCTGTTTTTCTCTGGCAAGTGCATGTACTCTATGGCAATTAAACAAATAAATAACTAGGGCCAGCCTAAGGCCTAGTGGTTAAGGTGGCTAAATCCCATATGGCTGAACGTTAGGTTTGAATGTGGACACAGTGGCTTGAACAACATCTCATAATCCTGAAAGGAGAGAGATGTTAAGGAGACGAGATTGTGACATGGCCGTTCTCCTGGGGGTGCTTTCTCACTTTCCTTCTCTCTCTCTCTCTCTGCCTTGCCCTGGTGAGTGCATGTACTTTCTGGCAAATTAAAAATGAAATAAAGAAATAGAGAGTAGCAAAACTCACCTATTTTCTGCCTGCAAGAGACATACACTAAAAACAGACACAAATATGTTTAAAGTAAATGGACAGAAAAGGTACGAGATGTAAATGGTAAGCCTAAGAAAGCTATAGTGGCTATATTAATATCAGACAATATATAGACATTTTTTTGGTAAATAATTTAATGATGATAGAACACTCACATTTCTTTAAACACAGCATTTCCGTTTTTGTCTGGAGTACAAATCTGAGATGGTACAAACTGTACTCAAATACTGAACCACTAATTAAGTAAACAGAATGACAAAAATATTCTCCTGACAGGTTTCCATTTCCTACTACCTCTTGCCAGACTTTTAAAAATTTTATTATTATTATTTATACATCGAATAGCTATATATCATTTAGATTGTAAGGAGACTTTACCCAGCAATATATAGAATTTAAGATAAGGAGTTGTATGGAGACAAAGGCAGCATTTTGTAATGAAAAAGTAAATATAATAGGAATGTATAATACTTTATAAGTGCTAATGACAGCACATGAAAATACATGAAGCAAAAATTCCATAAATGAAATGATAAATAGACAAATTACCACTTCTAGTGGGAGCTATAAATTTTCTTTTCTTAATAATTGATAGAACAAGTAGACAGTAAACCAATAAAGGATTTAGAACACATGAACCATACTATCAATTAACTTGACTTGATTGTCATTTACAGAATAATACACCAAGAAATACCAGAATTCACAGGCTCGTCTACTACATATAGGACATTTTCTGAGATAGACCCATGCTTGGCCATAAAAAAGGTCTCCATAAAGTTAAAAAACTTTTTTTTGAGACATTTTTGCTACAGGGTGTGTGCACTTGCCAGAGAGACAGAAAGAAACAGACAGAAAGCGAGCAGTCATCCCCAAGGGGGAAGAATGACCACACAGCAATCCCTCTTCTCCATTCTCCTCTTGGGATTTTGGGCACACATGCACACATGCCCGGTGTGAGTTTTAAGCTGCCAGGTCTGGGACTTGAACCATGGTCAACCACATGGGAATCCAGGATTGTAACCATAAGGCCATCTGCTGATTCCAAGTGAAAAAAATTTAATTATGGAGAGCTTGCACTCTGATCACAATAGAATTAATTAGAAAATGAAATTTAATTAGAAAACAATGATAGACATATCTGAAAGACCTCTATATTTTTGGAAACTAATATATCCCCACATAAATTGAAGAACTATGTGAGAAATTAGAAAATATTCTAAATTGAATGAAAATGAAAACAAAATATACCAAAATTTTCTAATGTACTGAAAGCTGTACTTATCAGAAAATTTATAGTTTTATTTGCTTTTAGTAAAAATAAATATTAAAATCAATTATTAAAATTAATTAGGTTCTATTTTAAGGAACTAAGAAAAAGTGCAAATTGAATACAAAGTATAAAAAGAAAGAAGTAACAATAAAGTGGAAATCAACAAAGAAGGAAAATGGAAAATAAGAAACAAATCTGCTTCTTAGAAAATATCAATAAAATCAATACTGTTCTAGCTAGACTGATTAAGAACAAAAACTTAATATCATGAATAATAAAGGGGACTTAACTTCAGACCCTACAAACATTAAGTGGTTAAGAAAAATATTATGCGGGCCAGCAGTGTGGTAGTTAAGGTGTTGGACTTCCACATGGCCAACCGTGGTTCAAGTCCTGGACCTGGCAGCTTGCTTTCTCATGTTCTTTCTTTCTCTCTGTCTCTCTTTGGCGAGCCCACATACCCTATAGAAAAAATTTTAAAAAATAATAATAAATAAAATTTTAAAAAAAGAAAATATTATGAACAATTTAATGTCCACAAGACTTGGAAAAAATGAACAAATTCCTGGAAAAACATAGATTTTCAAAGTTTATTCAATAAGAATTTTAAAACTGGAATAGTTCTGTATCAATGAAATAAACTGGATTTATGATTTAAAATTTTTCAACAATTATTGGGTTATTAGAAAAGTCATGACTTTTTTTTTTTTTTTTTGGAGAGGTTTTCGCTATAGGGCACGTGCGCTCGCCAGACAGACAGAGAGAGACATAGAGACAGAAAGCGAGAAATCACCCCCCAGGGGGGATGGTCACGCCGCAATCCCTTCTCCTCCATTCTCCTCTCGGGATCTTGGGCACGCACGCACACGCGCCCAGCGTGAGTTTTAAGCTACCGGGTCCGGGACGCGAACAGCGGTCGACTACGTGGGAGTCCAGTGACATAGCCTTACGCTAACTGCTGGTTCCCATCATGACTCATTTTTACATAGAAAAATATGTAATGATTTTTCTGACAATACAATTAAACTCTTTTTTTTTAAAAAAAAGAATTATTTTATTTGACTTTATTTATTTTAATTTAACCAGAGAGGGACAGAGTAAGAGAGAGAGAAGGAGAGAGAAAGTGAGAAAACAAGCCACCAGGCCCAGGACTCAAACCACAGTTGCACATGTGGGAGTACAGCGCCCTTAGCCACCACACCACCTGCTGGCCCCCACTATATATAAACTTATATATCCACATAGTTTCACTGGTGAATTTTATTAAACATTTAAGAAAAAAGAAATACCAATCTTAAACTCTTTAAGAAAGCTTAAGAGGAAGAAATAATTCCAAATTCTAGATATAAAGATAAGATCACCCTGATACTGAAACCACAATTTAAAATAAATAAATAAATAAATAAATTTTAAAAGGAAACTACATAATGGCTCAGCCTCATAATGTAGCTGTTATGCACTGTGCAAAGGGGACTGGATCCCACATGGCCAGTGGTGGTTTAGGTCCCAGCCCTGACACCTTGAAAAAAACAGTAGGGTAGTAGGCCAGCCCTTAGCACAGGGTTAAGCAGTACACGCAGGGAACTGGATCCACATGGTTGACCATTTTGCATTCTGGTCCAGTGGCTTTAAAAACATGCTAAGTGCATGCACATGCATACCCAGGATCCTGATGGGATGGAGAAATGGAGGAAAAGGAACTGCAGTGTGACCATGCCCCACCTGGGAGTGCTTCTTCTTTTCTCTCTTTTACCCTCCCTGGCAAGGATATATGCTCTCTAGCAAAAATAAACAAAAACAAAAACTATAGGCCAATATCTCTCGTGAACGTAGATTTAAAACCTAAGAAAATATTAGTGAATGGAATGAAAAATAAAAAGAATACATCATGACTCAGTGGGATTAGCCAGAAATGCCAAGTTGGATTTTTTGTTTTGTTTTGCCAGAGAGAGATAAAGAGGGAGAGGGAGAAAGCAAACCCAATGGGACATCCCTTCTCCTCCATTTCTCCATCCTCTTGGTATTTGGGGCACACACACATATGTACCCAGTGTGTTTTTCAAGCTGCCAGGGCTACCTGAACTGCAGTCAGGCCATGTGGTATATATGACTCCCTCCACAAAGCGTTTAACTGCTGGTTGGCTAACATCAGTGTGTGTTTTCGTTTAGTTTAGTTTTGTTTTTATTCCTACAGGGAGGTGTGCTTGTGGGGGGGTGGAGGGATGGGGAGATGGAGTGGGAGGGAAGTGAGAAAGCATTCTCCATCTGGGATAGCCACACTGCAAGCCCTTCCTCCATTCTCCTCTGAGGATTTTGGCTACACACACACATGCGCCAAAGTGCTTTTTTTTTTTTTTTTTTGGAGAGGTTTCTGCTATAGAGTGCATGCGCTCGCCAGACAGAGAGAGAGATACAGAGAGATAGAAAGCGAGAAATGACACCCCCCCCCCCGGGGGGATGGTCACGCCGCAATCCCTTCTCCTCCATTCTCCTCTCGGGATCTTGGGCACGCACACACATGCGCCCAGTGTGAGTTTAAGCCACCGGGTCTGGGACTCAAACCGCGGTCGACTACGTGGGAATCCAGCGACATAGCCATTACGCTAACTGCTGGTCCCGCGCCAAGGTGCTTTTTCAAGTTGCCCTGTCCAAGACTTGAAAGGCACAGTCGGCCATGTGGGATCCAGCTACCTTAATCAATGTGCTACTGGATGGCACCTTAACATCATTCTTTATGGTGAAAGGCTATATTCTTTTCTCCTAAGATCAAATGTTCATTAGGCAAAGCTTTCCATACTTATCATCACTTACTCACCACTTTTCATCTATGTTATCTTGGAGGTCTTAGCCAATATAATCATGCTGATGTGAATAGGCCTGGAACTCACAATAGCCCAAGGCCAGCAATTGCCAACATTTCTTAGGCCTCTGAGAATTCACTGCCTCTGCCCTCTGCCCCCCACCCCCACCCCAGTGATAAAAAAGCAATCCTAGACCTTGAGAAGTTGAACACCTGCTTATCTAACCCTTTCTTCCTGAGAACAAACTCTGGGCTACATCTTCCTGATGGGCTGCTTCTTTCTGATAGACTTCTTCTCCCTGATAGGATAACCTTAGCCCCCTGAGAGCCGGTTCCTCCCAAAAACTTCCTGATAGAAGACTGTATTCAACCCTCAAACTGGGTGGAAGATTCTAATTGTTAACTCCTCCGCACCCACAGGCATATTAAAGAGTTACTCCTATCTCTCCGGAGTGCTGCCTTTTCGTTCCTCGTGGTCTGGTTTTCTGCAACAATGCAAGAAAACAACCAGACATACAAGGAATAAGTAACACTGTCTTTATTCGAGATGGCATGATTATTAAAAAAATCCTAAGGAATCTTTAAAAATATTACTAGAATTGATAAATAAGAAAGTTCTTAGGGTAATAAGTAACTATGCAAAAAACAATCAGCTTTCAATATCATGGTGGTTTTTAAATTTCTACAAATTGTTTGACACTGTTCTCTTTAAAAGGTAGATTCTAATTTCCTTTCCTTGAAAGTGGGCTGGTCATTAATATCTTGCTTCTAATGAACAGAATGTGGTGGAAGTGACAGTGAGAGTTCCGAGACTAGGTCACAATAGTCATTATTGTTTCTGCCTTGTTCTTTTCGATCACTTGGTCCTTGGGAAACCAGGCATCTTGTCATAAGGGTACTCAAGCAACTCTGAGAGGCCCAAGTGAAAAGGAACCAATTTGTCAGCACCCCCATAACTATGTAAGTGAGTTGCCTGGGAACTGCCTCTAGCTTCAGTTAAGCTATCAGATTTGAGACCCTTCATCTTTGAGTCTTTTGGCTGAGGCCCCTGACATAGCGGATTAGAGATAAATTACCCTCAGTGTGCCCTATCTGAATTCCTGGTCCACAGAAACTGTGAGAAGCTAAATGACTATTATTATTTTAAGCCACTAACTTAAAAAAAAATTATTTCTTTTAGAGAGATTTTTGCCATAGGGCACATACACTAGCCAGAGAAACAGAGAGACAGAAAGTGAGAAATCACCTCCCGGGGGGATGGCCATGCTGCAATCCCTTCTCCTTTGTTCTCCTCCTGGGATCTTGGGCACACATGCACATGTGCCCTGCATGAGTGTCAAGCCTCCAGTTCTGGGACTCGAACTGTGGTCAACTATGTAAGAGTCCAACCACATAACCATTACACCATCTATTAACTTTAAAGGTAATTTGTTATGTAGCAATGAGTAAAAAAAAAAAATATATATATATATATATGTATATATGTGTGTGTATATATATATATATATATATATATATATATTTCATTTTATATAAAATGAACAATTGGAAAATGAAATAAAAAATAAATTCTAATTACCATAACCAATTATGTAGGAATCACTTTAATTAAAGGTATACTGTATACTGAAAACTACAAAACATTACTCAAAGAAAACTTAAATAGAGAAATACACTATATTCATAGATTGGAAGATGCCACGTCAGTTTTCTCTGAGTTGATTGAAAGACTCAATGCAGTTGACCTCAGTAGACTTTTTTTTTTTTTCATTTTTTTTTTTTTTTTGGAGAGGTTTTCGCTATAGGGCGCGTGCGCTCGCCAGACAGACAGAGAGAGACATAGAGACAGAAAGCGAGAAATCACCCCCCAAGGAGGATGGTCACGCCGCAATCCCTTCTCCTCCATTCTCCTCTCGGGATCTTGGGCACGCACGCACACGCGCCCGGCGTGAGTTGTAAGCCACCGGGTCCGAGACGCGAACCGCGGTCGACTACGTGGGAGTCCAGCGACATAGCCATTACGCTAACTGCTGGTTCCCGACCTCAGTAGACTTTTGTGCTGAGGTCTTCACGTAGTGAAATTGGCTACTTCTTCAATGCCGTCATCTCCTAAGTGCTTTCTATGCCTTACTTTCTTGGTTCTTGATTTGCATGGCCAGAATCAGTGCTTGGCTGGGGAGGGCTAGCACAGAGCTTTTTTCTTTCTTTTTTTTTTTTTTTTTTTTTTTTTTTTTGGAGAGGTTTTTTTGCTATAGGGCGCGTGCGCTCGCCAGACAGACAGAGAGAGACAGAGAGATAGAAAGCAGGAAATCACCCCCCAGGGGGGATGACCACGCCGCAATCCCTTCTCCTCCATTCTCCTCTCGGGATCTTGGGCACGCACGCACACGCGCCGGGCGTGAGTTTAAGCCGCCGGGTCCGGGACTCGAACCGCGGTCGACTACGTGGGAGTCCAGCGACATAGCCATTACGCTAACTGCTGGTCCCGCTTTTTTCTTTCTTGGCTTTATCAGTTGTCAGGCAAAACACACCATATCTACTCAGACTCCTTCTTGTTAGGAATAGAAAGCTCCTAGAGCAGGGTTATCCAGGGACACTTTCCTTAAGGTTCCCAGAGTCTCCAGCAATTATTCATTTTGCTTACATAAAAATTTGATTAAAAAGTATATTGCAGAATCCATGAGCCCATGTGAGGTATAGTAATTTATCAATGAAGATTTAGAATCATGAGTAAAGAGGGCTGACCTGGTGGTGCAGAGGTTAAGTTCAGTGCATAGAAAGCTAGATCCTACATGGCCAACTAAGGTTTGGGTCTTGGCCCCCTGTGACTTGAAATATATGCCAGGCATGTGTGCATGAGTGCTGGAGATCCCGACATGATGGAGAAATGGAGGGAAAAGGCTAGGTCACACTGGGGATGGTGGTGGGGTGCCTTCTCCCCACCCTCCTCTTTCTCTGTGGTGAGTGCACACACATACTAGTAATTAAAAACAAACAGAATGATGGGCAGAAAAAGATAACTATGTATTTGTCTATTCATCAGTCAGTACACATAAAGATGCTCTAGTATGCCCATAGTACCATGTACTGTATTCTTTATTATCAAATGCATTGTTCCTGGCTGTCTCCTGCCATGAGAAAAAAGTAATAATACTGTTATTACAAAACCCTGAATCTCAGGAATTTGTACTGGAACATCGCAGACCTCCTTGCTTTGCTGTTCTCCAACACCATTGTTTTAACGACTGCAATATCTCTCCTGTCCCTGTGAATACTGACTTCTTTTTTTTTTTTTTGGAGTGTTTTTTGCTATAGGGTGTGTGCGCTCGCCAGAAAGACAGAGACAGAGAGATAGAAAGTGAGAAATCACCCCCCCACAGGGGGATGGCCACGCCGCAATCCCTTCTCCTCCATTCTCCTCTCGGGATCTTGGGAACGCATGCACACGCACCCAGGGTGAATTTAAGCCACTGGGTTCGGGATTCGAACCGTGGCTGACTACATGGGAGTCCAGCGACATAGCCATTACACCAACTGCTGGTCCTACCTGTGAATACTGACTTCTAATGACCCTTCAGAAATCCTCACAGTGCTTTGATAGGGATGACCACAAACGCAGGTCTTACCCAGAGTGTTAGGGAAAACGTGCATGATTACTCATTTTCTAGCCACTAACGTTACATTATAATGTAAACATAGATCAACATGTTTTCCGACTGTGTCTTCTCTTAAACCCTTTGGGCTGTAATTACTGCCCTCCTAACAGTGTGATCTCCTTTCATGCTGGCTGCTCCCCCACCTTCCACACACTATCACCAGTGGCAGAATAGGATAGCCTGTGAGAAGAGCTGAAAGAACTGTCCCACTTGCACAAGAAAAAATCATCCAGCTGAATGATAACCCAGGAGAGTAGGGAGATGCCTCACCAGCAGAGGTGAGAGTCTGCTGCAAAAGCTTGTTCATGTTGTGGAAAAGGTTCTCAAAGAGCCTTGGAGAGTGAGGCCCAGCCTCCCTGGAAGACTGCCTAACACACGGTGTGGAGCCTGTAAGAGGGAGGTGACCACCACAGGGGCCAGCAGGGGAGGCCACAGGGTAGAGTTCACAGTTGCCTCTCCTGCTGCCCTCAGGTGCTGTGGAAGAGAGGGGCACTACACTAGAAGAGGCGGAGAAAGCCACGGCAGAATCCATGCACATTCTGAAGCTGAAGGGTAAGAGATGACCCTTGATAGCCTAGGGCCCTAAGCACATGCTCCATCTGATCTAAGGTCATGATCATGTTACTGCATTCCGACTCTCAGTCATGTCCCATCCTAGAAGAAATATACTAGGAGGTCCAGCTCAGGGATCTGCTCACCAGGAACCACGCCCCAGAGCTTCTCCTGGCATTATGGGGGTGGGAGTAGAGGGGAAGAGCTTTCAGAAAGGGAGAGATGAGACAAGGAACCATGGTGGTCCCTTTCTGGGCTCAGAGAGGCTGGCCTGGATGGCTTTGCCACCCTGGCCGGTCTTTGGCACTGAGTAGGAATTTAGAAATTTTCTAGAAAGTAATTTTCTAAACTGGACACACAAAAATCTCAGGACATCCTGGTACCACTAGCCTGCTTGACTTCAGTGTGGGGGAGGGAGATTCAGACAATTTCAAAGTTAGTGGTGAGGTGGGGTTTCTCTTGCCCAGACCAGAGGATGGTACTGAGGGTTCTGGTAGCTGCTATTCTTTGGTATACTTTTGATATTCTCAGGGCCCTGCATGATACCATCTTTAAGCAAAAGAATTTCCCTAAGGGTGAGGGAAATTTCTACTGTTTTTAGAACAGACTAAAAAAGATCAAACTTGTTAAGGAATCACATCACTTTAAATACTTTCTAGATTAATAGGAGTTCATCTATTTTCTTGACATAAAACCACCTCTATTTTCATTTAATTAACCGAGGCTCTAGTGAAGACAAATCATGGGATTGGCTTCAATTCAGTTTGGGTGTACTGGAAGCAACAAATCCTTTTCTAATACTGGTAAATACAGTGTAAAGGACTACTGTCGTTCCTTCTATCTCTTATGCTAAAGTATAGCTCTGGGAATGCTCTTCTGATAATTAAATTAGAAGTTACCGAGCCAGTCTTGTAATCCAGTAGTTAAGAGAGCCAGATCTCACATGACCTATCATGGTTTTAGTTCCAGCATCAATGCTTGAAAGACATGCCAGGCATGTCTTGAGAGGATGGAGAAATGGAGGAGAAAGGATTGCGATGTGACCACACCCCATTGGGAGGTGCTTTCTGTTTCTCTCTGGTGAGCACAGGCACCTCTAGCAATTAAAAACAAAACAAAACCAGTTTATTTTATTTATGATATCCTGTACATATGCATGCATGTGTGAGAGAGAACGTATCCTAAACAGGGTCTTATCACTCTATGACCCCCTTTCCCCAGCCCTCCAGCTCCTCAGGATCCTGGGCATGCATATACATACCTGATGAGTTTTCAGGCCAACTCAAGGGTCTGAACCTGTGATCAACCATTAGGCTATTGTTTAGTTTGCTATTGACTCTACCACCAGGCTGGTCCATCCCTTCTGATAATTCATAATAGGTAATTGTCCCTCAAAGATTCTAGACAGGACAACTGGAACACACAGAAAGTTATAATGCGCTACAACAATTCAGCAGTCATTTTTGACACTTTTTCTTCTTGAAAATTGTTATCAATCTTCTATCTATCCATAAATCAACCATTTACAAAATATCATGGTTATTCAGGTCACCTGGATTATTGCACCAGCCTTCTTAGTGTTCTGTTGTCAGTCTCTTTTGTACTCCTTCTCTTACAGACCAGACAATTCCAAAATGAAAACCTATTCATGTCACTTCCACTTGTGGCTTTAATGTCTTGTATTGCTCTTCACTCCCTTTCTATGGCTTTCTCCACACCTTCTCTTCCTGGTGTGGAATATCCTGCCACTACCTCATCCCCACCAGCCTGGCCTCAACTTACATTTTACTTTCTCTTAGAATCTATCTCAAAATCCCCAGATTAGTCTTCTCTATTATTACACAAATCACACTTTGTCATCATTATTTACCTAAATGTGCCTATTTCTCACTGGAATGCAAAGAAAGAGTAGAGATTCTGTATGCTCTGCTCTCCACCATAAATCCTTTACATAGCACAATAATTTAACAGAAAGTTGCTAATAAACAAATTATATACTGTTTACAACTTCACAAAGTAAACATTATATTAGCCTCATCTTACAGAAAGGTTTCCCTTTCTGTAAGATTTAAGCAGTAGGATTTTATATGCTGAGAAACAGTTTAGCAAATGTCCACACTGCTTTTTTACTTTTTGCAAACTTCAAGAGTTTTTTTCTATTTGTCTTGAAAGTGTTAGTGTTCTTCACAGCAATCATCTTGAGAATCACTTCAAAACGTTTGGCAGGAGGGCCATGATGTGCTATAAAAGCATGCGTAGATGCCTGTGAAATTTTAGGAAGTATCTGTCTTTAATATGATGGTAGCTGTGCCATCCCAGTTATCTGATATTTATCACATGCCTTAGCCCAGTTATGAATGTGTTATGACTTGATTTGGATGTTCTGACTCAGGCATTTTAACTATTTTTAAAAAAAATTTATATTGCTTTAATTTAAATAAATTATTTTTATTTAATATAAATTATAAATTGCTATCTTTTTTTTTTTTTTTTTGAGAGGTTTTTGCTATAGGACACATGCACTCACCAGAAAGACAGAGAGAAACAGAGACAGAAAGCGAGAAATTACCTCCTGGGGGGAATGGCCATGCTGCAATCCCTTCTCCTCTCTGGATCTTGGGCACACATGCACATGAGCCCAGTGTGAGTTTAAGCTACCGGGTCCAGGACTTGAACTGCAGTCGACTACATGGGAGTCCAGCGACATAGCCATTATGCCAACTGCTGGTCCCACTATCTTTTTTTTTTTTTTTACTATAGGGCACATGTACTTGCAGGAGAGACAGAGAAACAGAAAGCGAGAAATAACCTTCCAGGGGGATGGCCACGCTGCAATCCCTTCTCCTTCATTCTCCTCTTGGGATTTTGGGCATGCATGCACAGGTGCCCCACGTGAATTTTAAGCCTCTGAGTCCGTAACTCAAACTATAGTTGACTATGTGGGAGTCCAACAACATAACCACTACGCCATCTGCTGGTGCCTAGATTGCTATTTAGGTATTTGCTTAGTTCCTTTTATCCTTTTATTAGCTGTATTGACATGTAATTGACAAAAATTATGTGTATTCAAGATTTATAACATGATGTTTGTATATGCGCATATATTGTGAAATGATTATCACAGTCAAGCTAATTAACATATTCATTACCTTACATGGTTACCTCTTTTATTAGAAAGGTTTTTTTTTTTTTTTTTTTTTTTTAATAGATTTTTGCTATAGAGCTCATGTGCTCACTGGAGAGACAGACAGAATGCAAGAAATCACCACTTGGGGGTAGAGGGATGGTCATGCTGCAATCCCTTTTACTCATTCCCCTCCTGGGATTTCGGGCACACACGCACACATGCCCGGTGTGAGTTTTAAGCTGCCAGGTCTGGTATTTGAACCATAGTCAGCCATGTGGGAGTCTAGCACCTTATCTACTACACCACCTGCTGGCCCTCACATGGTTACCTTTTATTTGGTGGTGAGAATACTTAAGATCTACTCTCTTAGAAAATTCCACAAACACAATACCACAATACATTGTTATTAATTTTTGACTCTGGGACCTCCCTTCCCACCCCCCTTTTTTTAACTGTCAGAGGGTGTGTGCAGTTGCCAGAGAGAAAGAGAGACAGAGAGAGAGGGAGAGAAAGCATCCTGCAGTGGAGCATGGTCACACTGTAGTCACTTCTCCTCTCCCCGATCCTATCAGGATTTTAGGCACACATGCACAAATGCCTTGTGTGTTTTTCAAACCACGGAGGCTGGAATTTAAACCACAGTGGGCCACATGGAAGCCGGTTTCCTTAACTGCTAGGCTATAGGGCCAGCCCCAATGCGGGAATTCTTGATGACCCTGCCCGAATCATGAAGAGCCTGTCTTAAGCTGGAGGATCTTTAAATACTGGTCTCTACATTCTCGGAGGACAGCAGTCAGTGGGATCTGAATAATTGTCCCTTTTCAATGGGTCATGTGATTACTACAATTGTTTCCACTTTCTTTTTCTTACCAGTCCACTTTATTTATATCACCTGCCTGTCTCCTTTTAGGCACATGAGTTTGCAACCCCTACTCTAGAGAGAATGTTCTCCCATCCATCTCTACTTGTTCAAATCCTAGCCATCATTCATGTCCCATCTCAAATGTCAACCTCTCTACTCACAACAAGCAGATGTGAGTTCTCCCTCTTTGTATTCATGACATGTTACACTTCTTTGGTAGCATATACAATATCCGGTAATATTATTATTATGTTCCGTATTCTACTTATTTTGTACTCCTGACTATAGTGTAAGATACATAAGTGTACACATTCACCCATCCACTCATTCAGCACACATTCAGTAAGGACTAGGTGCCACACACTACATTTAATGCTGTGGCTATTGCAGAGAGTCAGAGAAACAGTACAGGCCCTCAAGGATCTGACCCAGTCTTCGGCTGCAGAACCAGAAGAGTGTATTGTATTTAATAATAGTTGGCATTTGCCGAAGGGAATTTAGATGCATTCGTTAATATTTACAAAATATTTTTATTTGGTGACTTTATTACCTCAGTTTATGTCATTCTGTCACAAGTATTAAAGCTATCTTTCTTTAAGAAGCACTGTAAGCATCATAATTTTGGTTAATATATACTGACCACTAAACATTTCTTCTCCTATTCCAGTTACGCTGAGTCACTGTCCTAAAATAGTACCCAAAGTACTCAGAGGTCCCCCTAGATTTATTTACCTGGGTAACTGCTGAAAGAAAGGCGACTGCTGCTGGTGTCGGGATCTTTGATATTAAAGTCCCAGTGCTTATATATCCTGAGCATGGCTGCATACGTGTACCAGCTTGAGTGAGCAAAAAAGATGTTCTCAAATCCAGGAAGAACCTATAGCCAGAATCAGTAAATAATGCAGAGTACAACTTTAAAGGAACATACAGCGATTGTGTAATTTCTGGTGTTTACTGCTGTATTCATTTCTGATAAATATGGCTGAGGATTCTGACATTAACCTTTACTGTGCACAAAACATTATAGACTCTGGGGACCAGCAGGTGGCGTTGGTGGTTAATGTGCTGGACACTCCCACCTGGCTGACCACGGTTCGAGTCCCAAACCTGATGGCTTGTTTTCTCACTTTCTCTCTCTCTCTCTGGTCAAATTAAATGATTGAATAAATAAAATTATATAAAATAATTATTTTTAAAAAAACAGTAACATTATTATAGACTCTGTCCTAACATCTACACTGGAAGATTCTGGAGGGCAGGAGCACAGGTGCATATGGCAGGAGGGGAATAGTGGGAGAAACAGAGGTAACATCACACCCTTCCAATTCCCTCCCTCAGAGTTTTTTCCAGTTCTTCTGCTGTAGAGGAACCATGAACTGATACATGACGATAGCCAAGGTTGATGAGATATTGCCATATTTGGGTGAATATAGACAATCTATGTAGACCAGTCTGTGGAAAAGTTCCCCAAAAGCTACTGGGTCTTACCTTGATAAGAGCAGAGCAATGTCCCATGTCCCATCTCTTATAAAACTTCAGGCTGGTGTTTTTTGTAGGAGAGAATGAGGGAATCAGATCCAGTAGGTCTCCAACAGCATTTAGGAACTGAATCTGGAACAGTTTCATGGGCTGGGGGAGAACAAAGGCTGCACTTAACAATGACTTATGTGGGGGCTGGTAGGTGGCATGGTGGTTGAAGGTGCTGGACTTTCACATGGCCAACCATGGTTCAAGTCCTGGACCTGCTGGCTTCCTTTCTCACTTCCCCACCCTCCTCTCTCTGGTCAAATTGGAAAATAATCATAAATAAAGTTAAAATAAAATAATTTTTTTAAAAAATGACTTGAGATAAATGTCATTTTCTATTTTTACTCTTGGAATTTCTACCTTTCCTCTAAGGATTCATTAAATAATTCCCTTCTGAATTGTCTCTAATGGACCAGACGTGCCAGGTTTTACTGTATCTTTTTTTTTTCCTTTTTTTTTAAGAGAGAATATGTGCTCACCAGAGAGACAGAAAGAGATAGACAGAAAGTGAGAAATCCTCCCCTCCCAGGGGATGGCCATACTGCAATCCTTCTCTTCCATTTTCCTCTCAGGATTTTGCTCACACACGCACAGGTGCCCAGCGTGAGCTTCAAGCCACTGGGTCCAGGACTCAAACTGCAATCGACTACATGGAGTCCAGTGATGCCCAGCGTGAGCTTCAAGCCACTGGGTCCAGGACTCGAACTGCAATCGACTACATGGAGTCCAGTGATGTAGCCGTCTGCCAGTTCTTGGTTTTACTGTATCTCATAAAATAATTTTTATGGATTTATAATTTATAGAAGGGTTGCTGTAATTTGTTTTGATATCCATTCTTAGAGAGTGAAACAAATGAAACTTTCTGTTTGCAGTCCTCTGTAGCAGGGCTTTCAACGTTGGCACTATTAATATCTGGGACTGGACAGATCTTTCTTTTTGGGGGTTGTGCATAGTAGAATGCTTAACACTACCAGACTTTAGTAGGAACCCCAGTTTTGACAACCAAAAGTGTCTCCCCACATTGCCAAATGTCCTCTGGGGGAAACCACCTTAGATATATACCACTGCTTTATAGAAACATCCACCTAGATGTGTTTGATTTTACTGTGTGCCTAATGTAGAACCACCTGACTGGACAGCATTAACCTTGTACTTGAACATGAACTTTGTGCAACTACAGGGCACAAAAAATCTCCAGCAAGATTCAACCCACTACAAATGGGCTCGAGGTGGAGGTGGTAGGAAGACAAACATGAATGCCACTTTAATTGAAAAACACAAACAATAGGGAAAAACAGTCAACCCAATTTGTATTTATATAGATACTCTCTTTGAATAAGTTATGCATCAATATTCAAACATTTTTAAATGATATTAAGTCTATAGTGGAAAGTCTCCTCCTCTCCTGTCCTTCATTAGTTCAAGTTACACTATCAGTTTGCTTTTTTTTTTTTTTTTAATGGTTTTCCTTGTATATCTGCAGATTATTTTTTTCTTTTTCTTTCTTTCTTTCTTTTTTTTTTTTTTTTAATTTGCTATAGGGTGCATGCTTGAGAGACGGGAGTGGTGAGAGAGAGAGGGGGAACTCTCCAGAGGGGATGACCACACTCTGGAGATTTTGGGCATGTACACACTCTCACCCTGTGTATTTTTTAAGTTACCAGGTCACGGACTTGAACTGCACAGTCCACCATGTAGGATCCTTAACTACATTAACTACCACCAGCTAGCCTATCCAGAGTCTTTTTATTTTAGAAAATTCTTTTGTTTTTGTCATAGGGTGTATGTGTTAATCAGAGAGAGAAAGAGAAAGACAAAGAGAGGAAAAGTGGGAAATCACTCTCTCCCACCCCCAGGGAGGATGGACACACCACAATCCCTTCTCCTACATTCTCCTCTCAGGATTTTGGGTGTGCACACATACGTGCCTGCCATGATTTTCCAAGCTGCTGGGTCTAGGACTCAAACCTGTGGTCAGCCACGTGGGAATTCAGCACCTTAACCACCGTATCACCTACTGGCCCCTATCCAGAGTCTTTTAAAATATCTTATAGATACAAAAATTTGGGGGCCAGTTCCATGGCCTTATGGTTAAGGAAGCTAGATCCCACATGGCTTGAATCCCATCCCTGGTGGCTTGAAAACCACATCAGGGGCCAACAGGTGGTTAAGGTGCTGGATTCCCACATGGCTAACCACAGTAGAGTATTGGACCTGGCAACTTGCTTTCTCACTTTCCTTCTCTCTCTCTCTCTGTTTCTCTGTGGTGAGCATGTGTGCCCTATAGTAAATTAACATAAATAAATAATATTAAATAATTATTTTTAAAAATAAAATGAAAGAAGACTACGTTAGGCACATGCGCTTGTGTGCCCAAAATCCCTATAGGATGGAGAAATGGAGAAGGGATTGGCAGTGTAACCATGCTTCATTGAGAGGTATTTTCTTCCTCTTTCTCCTTCTCTCTCTTTCTGTCTTGGTCTTGTGAGTGCATGTGCTTTCTTTTTAGGTGACTAAGCAAAGAAATACATATATTTAAAATATAGTAATTCAAGTTAAAAAACAACAGTTTATACTTCATTGATTTCTTTTCCTATGCTGAAAATCTTGATATTTAACATAATTAATTACTTGCTTTATTTTACTATATCTATTCTTCCAATTCTCCATATATCAAATTTCAAAATAACAATACCACTGTTATTACTAAAGTGAGATTACTGTATGCAGTAATGGACTTCTGGTTTGTTTTTCTACTAGTTCTTATTATCCTTAGAATCCATTACACTAAGGATGTGCAGTAATACTTTTTCTTCTTTTTTTTTGAGAGTTTTTTTTTTTTTTTTTTGTTATAGGGCGTGTGCGCTTGCCAGACAGATAGAGAGAGACAGAGAGACAGAAAGCAAGCAATCACCCCCCAGGGGGGATGGACATGCTGCAATCCCTTCTCTTCCATCCTCCTCTCGCATCCTCCTCTCGGGATCTTGGGCACGCACGCACATGCGCCCAGTGTGAGTTTTAAGCCACTGGGTCCGGGACTTGAACCGCAGTCGACTACATGGGAGTCCAGTGACATAGCCATTATGCTAACTGCTGGTCCCTGCAGCAATACCTTTTTTTTTTTAAATTTTTTTAATTAATTTATTTTTTTTATTTATTTTTACATTTTTCCACAAGCATTTACTTTACATAGCAAAAAATTTTAGCTCATACTCCATAATTCTTGACAGTTTACAAACAACTTTCAAGATCTCAAAATACTGAATTTTAAAGATAATGTTCAAAATATTTCTTATAATTTTGTATAATTTTAAAACTCTATAACAACAGAAGCAGTATGGTTTCAAAAATACATACATATATATACAAATATATATATGTATATATATATATATATATATACACATTTAGAGTGCAGACACTCGGTATATATTAAGTGGGGACGTACAATGTCTCTCCTTCATAGCATGGCTTGCTTCACTCAACAGTAAGTCTTCCATATTCATCCACTTCCTTTCAAAAGTCAGGGATTTGTTGTTTTTTATGGATGAATAGTATTCCATTGAGTATATGTGCCACAGTTTTTCTAACCATTCATCAGTTCGTGGGCATTTAGGTTGTTTCCATGACTTAGCAATCGTGAAAAGTGCCGCAATAAACATCGATGTGCAAGCACTTTTTCGATTAAGTATTCTTCTGTCCTTCGGGTAGATACCAAGGAGTGGGATTGCTGGATCATATGGTAGTTCTATTTGTAGATTTTGGAGGAATCTCCAAATTGTTCTCCACAGTGGTTGTACCAATTTACAGTCCCACCAGCAGTGTAAGAGAGTTCCCTTTTCACCACACCCCCTCCAGCACTTATCATTTTTTGTTTTTTTAATCTTAGACATTCTGACTGGGGTTAGGTGATATCTCATTGTTGTTTTGATCTGCATTTCTCTTACAATGAGGGATGTTGAGCATCAACTACTTCCACCAGTGTTTTAAGAGTGGCTTTTTCCCCATAGCCTTGCCAACAAAGTATAGTTTCCCACTTGGAATTTTTGCCAAGTTTTGATAAGTAAGAAAATATGAATTGGCATAGTTTCCATTTGCATTTCTAATCTTATGAGCAAGGTTGAGGTCATATGCTTAAGAATTAAGTGCATCGGGACCAGCAGTTAGCGTAATGGCTATGTCGCTGGACTCCCACGTAGTCGACCGCGGTTCGAGTCCCAGACCCGGTGGCTTAAACTCACGCCGGGCGCGTGTGCGTGCATGCCCAAGATCCCGAGAGGAGAATGGAGGAGAAGGGATTGCGGCGTGGCCATCCCCCCTGGGGGGTGATTTCCTGCTTTCTATCTCTCTGTCTCTCTCTGTCTGTCTGGCGAGCGCACGCGCCCTATAGCAGAAACCTCTCCAAAAAAGAAAAAAAAAAAAAAGAAGAATTAAGTGCATCATGGGCCAATTTTGTGGCCTAGTGGCTCAGGGAACCTGATCTTACACGGTCTCTTGTAGTTTGAATCCTGGTCCGATTAGCTCAGTTTGGAAAACATGCTGGGTGAGTGCGTGTACATGCCCCAAATCCTGACATGATGGAGAAGTGGAGGAGAAGGGCTTGCAGTCTGACCACACCCCATTGAGGAGTACTTTCTCCCTTTCTCTCCCTACTTTTTTCCTCAATGAGTGCACATACCCTCTGTAATAAAAAGAAAGAAACATTACTTTTTTATAAATTGTATTTTGTACATTTTGTCCACTGTATATACAAAAGTGCATTAAAAAGCTTGTGAGGGGAGCTGGCAGGTGATTTGGTGATTAAGGTGCTGGACTCCCACAAGCCTGAACATGGTTTGAATCCTGGACCTGGCGGCTTGGTCTCTCACTTTCCCTCCCCCTTTCTCTGTTCAAATTAAAACAATAATAATAATAATACATAAAATGAAATTAAATGATTATTTGTAAAATAGTCTGTGAGAAAATGAGACTAGAATGTGAGTTTAGTAAAGTGCCAAAAATAAAATTCATGCATAGGCTTTTCATAATACACATTTTCTATGTACTTATTAAAGATCCTGCACCTATTACTCTTAGAGAACAAAATATTCATATTTTTTGGAAGTATATCAAATTGAACCTTAGAAGTCTTACTAATTCAGTAAAGCTTCTCCCCAAGATTATGATGTGCATGTGTGTTTATGTAAATATAATAGAGTGTGAGGAAACACAGAACTTGTGCACTTAGACGTTTTATCTTAATTAGCACAACACTAGCTTCATCAAGTTGGTTAAAAAGCCAGTACATTCATATCAGGCTTTTAAACCTACTCCTGAACACAGCATCATGAAAGATGGAAAAACACAGAAACAGGTGTTTATCCATGTATTAAGCTTGGATTTTATGCAGGACAGTGAATTAGTTGCTACAATATGACATATATGATTATACTTCTCTTCAAAGAATTTATACTCTAGTCCTAATTTAATCTGCTTCTGAAATGGAATGTTATTTTGAAAGACAATTTTCTTTCTTTTTTAAAAGTTTAGGGACCAGCAGATGGCATAATGGTTACGCCACTGGACTGGCACATAGTTGACCACAGTTGGACTCCTGGACCCAGCGGCCTAAGAGTCATGTGGGGTTTAAACTCATGCTGGCTTATGTGCCCAAAATCCCGAGAGGAGAATGGAGGAGAAGAAATCGCAGCGTGGCCATTCCCCTCAGGGGTGATTTCTCACTTTCTGTCTCTCTGTTTCTCAAGTGAGCACATGTACCCTAAAGCAAAAATCTGTCTTAAAGATAAAAGTTTATTTATTTTGTTCATGACAGCACACGTGTGTGCCTTAGAGAGAAAGAAAGAACCCTTGACCGGGTCTTATCACACTGTGCTTCCTTTCCTCCAGCCCTCCAGCTTGTCAGTATCTTGGGTACACATATGAACATGCAATATCTTTATTTCTTTTTAGGGGTTTTTGCCTTAGGACATGTATGCCCACAGGAGAGAGAGAGAGAGAGAGAGAGAGAGAGAGAGAGAGAGAAACTGAGAAATCACCTCCCTAGGGGGGATAGCCATGCTGCAATCCTTTCTCCTTCATTCTCCTCCTGGGATCTTGGTCATGCACGCACATGTGCGTTGCCTGAATTTCAAGCCACTGGGTCTGGGACCAGAACCATGGTAAGCCATGTGGAAGTCCAGCAACATAACTGCTGTGCTATCTGCTGGCCCCAACACCCAACATCCTTTAAGTCAACCAGACAGGAGACTGAGCTGAAAGATGGTTTTCAATGTTTTTGTCAGGAGCTGGCAGGTGGTGTGGTGGTTAAGGGCACTCGACTCTCATATGGCTGACTGTGGTTCGAGTCCCAAACCTGGTGGCTTGCTTTCTTACCCCCCACCCCCTGTCCCTCTCTGGTCAATTAAAATAAATACATACATAAATAAATATAAATAAAATAATTCTTAAAAAAATTCTTGCCATATCACATAAATTTTGAACAGATCCTTAAAAAGCTTACCTTTGTCCCTTCTACTGTAGCCCTCTTCATTGCTCCTACATAGAGCCCATCCATTTGTGTCATAACATAGCCTGTATGTCTCCAAAAGGGGTCATTCTTATACTCTTTAATGTTCTTCCGGGCCCACTCATCTTGTTTCCTGGAAATTGGAGATCAGATTTGTACATGAGGCCTTAGTAGTTGCTCATCCAAAGCTAAATCAAACTAGGCATTTAGAGATTATATGTTCAGATACTTACGCTAGTCCAACTTAAGTTTTAGATCTTGTAACATTCTACTCAATCAAAGGATTTCAGGGCCAATTCTAAATGATTTTTAATTTCTGCCTAGGACTGTGACTTTTTTTTTTATATATATATATAGCTTCTTCTGTGCTCTATCTAGAACCAAAACACAGGTGTGATATTTACCTACCTTTGATAATGAGACCTAAGAAAGTCAAGGACAGACCTTCCAAACGCATTTTGGATAAAACATATTTGTCTCACTAAGTCAATAAAGATAAGTTGACTACCTTTGGTTCATTCCATTTCAGTTCTTTCTTTTGGGTAGAGGTTTCTGCCTTAGGGTATGTGTGCTCACAGGGGAGAGAGAGAGACAGAAACAGTGAGAGGGAAAGAGAGAAATGACGTCCCTCCCCAGGGGGTACGGCCGTGCTGCAATCCCTTTTCCTCCATTCTCCTGGGATCTTGGGCATGCATGCACATGTACCAGGCGTGAGTTTTAAGTCACCAAATCTAGGACTCGCCCCACAGTCAACCATGTGGGAATTCAGCAACATAACCACTATGACATCTGCTGACTCCCCATTTTAGGTCTAAAAACCGGCTGCAATGCGTTGGTCTAGAATGCTTGGCAAAAGTCTTAGTGTTTTTTTTCTTTTTTTTTTTTTTTTAAGTAGCCTTTTATTATACCTTATTTTATTTCTCTGCACTTTATATGGCTTGATTTGACATAAATTTGTATACTAAAAGGTATTTCTTATTTATTCAGGCTATCTCTAGATCAGTCATAGAATAATTCACTGTTTTATGGGATCTAGCCCAGTTTTTTTTTTTTTTTTCTTTTTTTTTCCTTTTAACTTTCTTTCTTTCATGAGCTAGAAGAGAGGGGTGCCCTTCACAGGTATCCCCTACACTGTGATCCTCCTCACAGCCTTCCTAGGCAATGATCACAGGCACACACGGGCACACCCAGCATGCTCAGGTCATCATGCAGCGGGTTCCTACCACCTGGGCCACTGAAGCTGGGTCAAACCCAGTGGTTTCTAGTTGATTTTCACAGAACTTTAAGTATTTCATGAAGAGGTTGCTTAGTGTGTGTGATTTGGAGGGCAAAAACAAAAGCCTTCTGTCTCCAGATTAATCTGTTATCCCACAAATTTTAACAAATTAAAAAACCTAACATTCGGGAACCAGCAGTTAGCGTAATGGCTATGTCGCTGGACTCCCACGTAGTCAACCGCGGTTCGCATCTCGGACCCGGTGGCTTACAACTCACGCCGGGCGCGTGTGCGTGCGTGCCCAAGATCCCGAGAGGAGAATGGAGGAGAAGGGATTGCGGCGTGACCACCCCCCCCGGGGGGTGATTTCTCGCTTTCTGTCTCTATGTCTCTCTCTGTCTGTCTGGCGAGCACACGCGCCCTATAGCGAAAAACCTCTCCAAAAAAAAAAAAAAAAAAAAAAAACAAACAAACAAACAAACAAACAAAAACCTAATATTCATAAAACTGTATTAAACTGGACATATTCTCAGAGGGTGTTAAGAATTATAATTTTAGATATCAGCTAACAACCCACTAGAATAGTCGCCAGCCCCACAGAAAGGAGAAACCCTAAAGAGGGAGAGAAAGGATCCCTGCAAAAAGAACACTCATATGGAAGGAAACCATAGACGTAACTTTGCCTGTGTTACACTGGTGGCATCTTTCTCTAACTGTGTTAGCAATTGATAACATGATATTCAATCTGATCTTTGAAAGAGTGGAAATTAGAGAGCATGTCTGCAAACGGTTTTCATACCATTAACAAAAAAAAATGCTATACTCTTCTACAAGAATAGCTCTAGAGTTCTGCTAAGAAATAGATAAGGAATGAGACAAAGGAATGATTGTTTAAAATTACACATTTGGGCCATGCTGTCTTAAAAGCAGCAAGAAGAGGAAAGTTATTGTACATACGTCATAAAATTCCGCACTTTATCCATGATGGGCTCTTTCTTGATCAGCTGTGGGTAGAGGTTGGTATAGTGGTCATACATCTGTCTGAAACAACAGGTGAAAATGGTTACATTTTCAGTTTTTCTTCTTGGAGTTCTCCATCACAGTAAAGTTACCCAGTCTTTTGGTTAAGTATCCCTTGTTGTAAAGCTTCCCCACTATTTCATATGTGTGTGTTGTTAATCAAATGCACAATTAAAAATTGGAAAATATTTTCTTTTTTTTTTTTTTTGGAGAGGTTTTTGCTATACGGCATGTGTGCTCATCAGAAAGACAGAGAGAGACAGAGAGACAGAAAGCGAGAAATCACCCCCCGGGGGGATGGCCATGCCTCAATCCCTTCTCCTCCGTTCTTCTCTCGGGATCTTGGGTATGCACGCACACGCGCCTGGTATGAGTTTAAGCCACCGGGTCCAGGACTTGAATTGCGGTCAACTATGTGGGAGTCCAGCGACATAGCCATTACACTAACTGCTGGTCCCGAAAATATTTTCAACTGTTAGAAAAGCATAGAATATAACAAACACTCAAGTATCACCACTCAATGTTATTAAGTCATTTTATTTTTTTGTTTCCCACACAGTTTTTAAAAAAATAAAACATTATTTAATAGACTTGAAACTCTTGTGCACACTGTTCTGACACTGATTCTCCTCCCTTCTCCTCAGAGGTAACTACAATTTCAAATCTGATTTATTGTTCCATGTATGTTTTTTTCACAATCACTATGTATTATGTCGTTAGGAGAGTCATAACTTATTTTTCTATGCAAAAATGCATCATGACTTTCCTGACAAACCAATAAATATTTAATCATAAAAACTGCATAGTATTATTTATCATGCTTTAGGAAAACTGTAAATTAAGATCATACTGATCTATCACTCTAATTTGTAGTTTCTCTTAACATGATTGTTTTAGAAATATTTATGTTATTACTTACTGCTTAAATTATTTTTTATTTGGAGGGGGGAGTAAAGAGTGAGATAGGTACTTTTGACATGGTTTTGCCCCCTTTTGATCCTTCCTGCCCCGGCTTCCCAGTCAGGACCACAGGTGCTTACCACTGTGCCTGGCCTGTTTAGACAGGGCTGAGAACAGGCCTTCCATGTGGCCCTAGTTAGTGTGCAGTGGCACCCTCCACCTTGTGCCACCATGGCTGGGCCTATATTTATTCTTTTCAACTATTGATAGTATTCCAAAATATAACTAACAATTCATACATGCATTTCCATGATGAGCATTTAACTGGTTTTACTTTTTCACTACCCTAATGCAACTTCAGTATTGTTATATATGTCTCTTTTTACACATTTGCATGTTCTTCTAGGACACACACACATACACACTCACACACACAACTGCTAGGTGAATATTTTATATATCTACAAAGTTACTAGAGATAACCAAATGTTTTCCATAGTGATTGTACTAATTTGTATTCTCACCCATTCCATGTTAAACTTTCCCTTTCTCTACAACCTCACCAACACTTACATTGTCAGACTTTAAACTTTTCAGCACTTCGATGGTTTCTCCATTTAATTTCTTTTCTCTACAGGACTACTAGATATTTGGGACTCTTTACTTGAAATCTTATTTTTAAAACATTGAAACTACCTTTATATTATACAATAAATATTTTAATTCATGAAAATAATTCATTTATATTTATTGTGATTTAATATCTTGAATTTATTTCTATAATCCTTTCTGTTTTCCATTCATCATCCCTCTCTTTGGTCCTCTCTTTTATGTTTTCATTGTTTAGATAATGCCTTTGTTATCCTTCTTTTTACTTCTGCTTGTTTAGAAACTGTAAAATAAATTTCTATTTTCTTAATGATCATTTTTAAAAACATTTATATTTTCTTATAAAGTCTGAATGAATTTTATCTTTTTGTCTTCCTCCAAATAGAAAGCATATTTTAGCAAACTTTAATGTCCCACTGATATTTCCCATAATTTATTGTTCAAAGATTTAGTTTTACTCTTTTAATTTAAAAAAAATGTATTGCAAAAGATTATTTAACTATTACAATCAAATTTCATTAATTTCCTCGTCTTTTTTTTTGAGAGAGATTTTTGCTAGAGGGCACATGTGCTTGCCAGAGAGACAGAGAAAGACAGAAAGCAAGAAATCACCCTCCAGGGGGATGGCCACACCACAGTCCCTTCTCCTCCATTCTCCTCTTGGGATTTTGGGCACACACACAAATGTGCCATGTATGACTTTTAAGGTGCTGGGTCTGGGGCTCGAACCAGTTGACTACATGGGAATCCAGCGGTGTAACCATTACACCATCTGCTGATCCCATCTATGTCTATTTTTTTTTTCTTTTTTTGGAGAGGTTTTTGCTATAGGGCATGTGCACTCGCCAGAAGGACAGAGAGAGACAGAGAGACAGAAAGTGAGAAATCACCCCCCAGGGGGGATGGCTACGCCGCAATCCCTTCTCCTCCATTTTCCTTTTGGGATCTTGAGAATGCACGCACAGGCGCCCAGCGTGAGTTTAAGCTGCCGGGTCTGGGACTCTAACGGTCGACTACGTGGGAGTCCAGGGACATAACCATTACGCTAATTGCTGGTCCCCTTCCATGTCTATTTTGAAAGTATTGCTCCTTATACCCCTAACAACCCCCCCCCCCCAATTATTCTTACTAAAAGTCTGTGGGTGATATTGTTAGATATTTTCCTTCAGTATTTCTAAGATATTAACCTAAAATCTTCTGACTCTATTGTTGGTGATATTTATCACAAGTAGAGAGAAGTGCTGCTTGTGGTAAATACCTTAAGTGGCGTTACTTATATAACTTAGGACCGGAAGTCTCATCAGCTGTCTAATGGGAAGACACCCAAGCCAAAGGCTAAATGAGATTGTTCCACTATGGTAGATGCCAGAGGAGGACATATGACAACACAGATTAAACATCTCTCCTCCCTCCAAAACACCTCAGTAGCACTGACTCTTCTGGATAAAAGTGGCTGGAGAAGAAATGAAACATTTGGAATTAAATTATACTTTATTTTGTTTATGTAGAAATGACTACTTTAACATCCTGTGCCATCAGGAGGAATGGATGAGTTATATAAAAAGAAACTTTTATTTCTTAGAAAAAAATAATTTGTGGGCTATAGAATTAAATGCCCACCCAGGTAAGAAAATGAAAAATTAATACGTCTTACACAGACTCCGTCACTGCCTTCTGCCTAGCTGCATCCAGAGTTCTAGATCCCTGCCAATTTTTCAGTCTATTTCAGAATAGTGGCTCTCACTTGGAGTAATTTCCTCCCCAGGGGGCATTTCTGGAGATATTATTGGTTGTCACATTGAGTTGGGAGGAGATGCAAATGGTATCTAGTGGGCAGAGGCCAGGGATGTGGCTGAACATTCTACAAGAACTGCCTCCACAACAAAGAATAATCCAACTCTAAATGTCAACGGTGCTGAGGTGGAGAAAGCCTGAAACAGAGGAACATTGATCTCAACTTGAGGGTAGTTGCTGAGCATATCTACACAATGGTTAACAAGATAAATCGAAATAACTGAACTAGAATTATTAAAAGGATGTATGTGTATGTGTGGGTAGACTAGATTTTTTTTTTTCCAGTCATTCTGACATTCATAGCAAGGGAAGAGAAACCTCTACCCTGGAATGTGGAAACCTCAGCTGATCCTGCAACATTCAGGGGCTCTGAGGAATACCATCCATTTGCAGTCTCTCCAGGTTGAAGTCATTCTCTCTTCTCTGGGCCTGGGACCTTACCATTGATGCATTGGAGCAATACAGTGTAACATTTAAGATACAGGATTTGGGGGACAGCAGGTGGTGTAGTGGTTAAAATGCTGGACTCTCACATGGCTGGCTGCGGTTCAAGTCCCAGACCCGATGGCTTCAAACTCTCACCAGGCATGTGTGCATGCATTCCCAAAATCCTGAGAGGAGGCTGGAGGAGAAGGGATTGTGGCATGGCCATCCCCCCCCACCCCCAGGAGGAGGGTGATTTCTCTCTTTCTGTCTCTCTGGCAAGCGCACACACCCTATAACAAAAATCTAAAAAATAAATAAATAAAAAAGTACAGGATTTTAATTCTGACTTCAAAGTTGACTCCACTACTTCAAAGCTCTATGACCAAAAGCAAGATTCTGGGACAAGCAGTTAGCGTAATGGCTATGTCGCTGAACTCCCATGTAGTCGACCGCAGTTTGCGTCCCGGACCCGGTGGCTTAAAACTCACACCGGGTGCGTGTGCGTGCGTGCCCAAGATCCTGAGAGGAGAATGGAGGAGAAGGGATTGCGGCATGGCCATCCCCCTAGGGAGTGACTCACTTTCTGTCCTCTCTCTATCTTTCTGGAGAGCGCAAGATTCCTCTCTTCTCCACGTGTCTGAATTCTTTTTTTTTTTTTTTTTTTTTTTTTTTTTTTTGGAGAGGTTTTTCGCTATAGGGCGTGTGCGCTCGCCAGACAGAGAGAGAGACATAGAGACAGAAAGCGAGAAATCACCCCCCAGGGGGGATGGTCACACCGCAATCCCTTCTCCTCCATTCTCCTCTCGGGATCTTGGGTACGCATGCACACGCGCCCGGCGTGAGTTGTAAGCCACCGGGTCCGAGACGCGAACCGCGGTCGACTACGTGGGAGTCCAGCGACATAGCCATTACACTAACTGCTGGTTCCCAGTGTCTGAATTCTTATTGGACAGAGATAATACTAGTATCTACTTCACTGATGTGTTGTTAGTTTTAGCTTCAGCTCCTATTGAGGTAGATTCTGGCTAGGCAGTTAGGTAGAATAAGTAACAAAAGGGGAGCTGTGGTGGAAATCCTGAGAGGGAAAAAGGACTGTGAAGCCAGTCAGCCCGCTTTAACTTAATGAAAGTCACATTTTTCCCTGCCCTTTGTCCTTCTGGCTCAAAATAGCATTAAGCGCCATTAGGTGAAACAATTAAAGTCAGGCACCAATGACCACACAACTCCTAACTTTGAAATCTGAAGTACCTGGGCCCAGTGAAAACTATGCAATAAGCTGATAGGTCCAAAATACATGGGAAATGCTACCGAAAGAATAGCTCATGGAAAAGGGCCACAATTAGTGCCAAAGGACACCCATAACATAGCCTAAATGATATAGGAATTCTTGTGACCATTAACCACTACTTCATTGTAAAGCCTTATAAAAACTAGTGTGGGGGGAACCAGCAGTTAGCGTAATGGCTATGTCACTGGACTCCCATGTAGTTGACTGCGGTTTGCGTCCCGGACCCGGTGGCTTAAAACTCATGCCGGGTGCGTGTGCGTGCGTGCCCAAGATCCCGAGAGGAGAATGGAGGAGAAGGAACTACGGCATGACCATCCCCCCTGGGGGGTGATTTCTCGCTTTCTGTCTCTATGTCTCTCTCTGTCTGTCTGGAGAGCGCACACGCCCTAAAGCAAAATCCTCTCCAAAAAAAAAAAAAAAAAAAAAAAAAAAAAAACAAACTAGTGTGGGGACCAGCAGTTAGAATAATGGCTATGTGGCTGAACTCCCATGTAGTTGACCACGGTTCGAGTCCCAGACCTGGTAGCTTAACTCATGCCGGACATGTGTGCATGCGTGCCCAAGATCCCGAGAGGAGAATGGAGGAGAAAGGATTGCAGCATGGCCATTCCCCCTGTGGGGGGTGATTTCTCGCTTTCTGTCTCTCTCTGGCGTGCACACGCAGCCTATAGTAAAAATTTCTCCAAAACAAAACAAAACAAAACAAAACAAAACAAACCCAAACTAGTGTGAGGTAGGAGATAGGAACCTAAGGAGTGTTGTTAGGGTATAAGCCCAATTACAAATTACAAAATGGCTAAGTTCGGGGATGAAGACAAAATAGCTCAACTGTCCCTGAACTGTTTGCTCACAGAGACAGCTTGTAGTAGTAGCTTAATGACTGACCTAAAACAAAGGCTTTTTTTTTCCCTAGTCCTACCGCATTCCAGGAAGAAGGTAATGGCCTTTTATGGTCCAAAGCTTTTAGGCAAAGAGAGTCTCCTGACCTTCGTACCCACTCCAAAATTAGGAGAAAAATAACTGGAGCCCTCCAACATGTGACCACCTCATCATAAGGGGAATACCTGCACAGAGAACAAGCACGGATTCTTTGTGAGCCATGAACAAAAACTGTGTCTCACTGTGGGGGTGGGCCAGGGGTGATCTGCATCCCTGCGTCACTATGGTATGTACAGTCAGTAAGTTTCTTCCTAAATTGGCCAAGATTTTGCTCACCTTTATATTTCTCACACTTGTTCATATGTTGAGAATTGTGAAGACACATGTACATCCATCTTTTCCCAAATTATTTTGAGTTATTTTAATACCACATTCTTTGTCACTTATCATATACTATCTCCAATTTTTTTGAATTGTTTTGACTTCTTTGATCAGACATCATATTGGGCTTCTTTAGTAGAGACGAGTCCACTTGTGTGGATATGTATGTGCATGCGTGTATGCATGTGTGTATGCATGTGCAAACTGTAGCTAGACAGCCTGACTTCCAATCCTGGCTCCTCTACTTACTAGCATTATGACTTTTAGCTAGTTACTTAACTTCTCTGTACCTGGTTTTTCATTAATAATACGAAGATAATAATGATACACCTCATAGTTCTGTTGTAGACTATGTAATTTAATGTACATAAAATGCTTTGAAAAGTGCCTGGCACATTGTAAATACTGTATGAGTGTTAGTCATCTTCATTGTTCTCATATCATCATCATTTTGCAGTCCATGTTAAGTTTAAGATATTTACTAGTTGATAGGACATCTCATATTTTGGTGGGGCTGAGTCTTAAATCTCTTTGCCCAGAGTCTTAACCTGGAAGCATATTCAGTTTCTAACATTAAAAGGAGCAAGTTGGAGGTGTGAAGGAGGTTGTTGAGGTATTTCTTGGTAGTGGCCCAAAGACAAAAGACGTACCACCTTTGAGCACTTTTCATCACAGTCATAACTATGTTGTCTCAACATATTAAAAGGAGTCTCCATTGAAGAATATGCTCAGGAGCTAACTCTCCTCTCTACCTTTCTTCCTATCCCCAGAGCCTGGTGCAAAGTAGCAAAACAAGTGTCTGTGGCATTGAATTGATGTATTCAAACTGAGTAATTCCAGAAGAGGAAGTTACAGAAGTTACCTTAGCAACATAACAGATTGGCCATTTATTGAAAACTAGAGCAGGCCAGGTCCCACACCCTAATTAATCACCATTCTTTCCAGTAAGATTTCATGCCTCATTTTATTAAAAATCAATCATGACTATTTATCAGCTTTTACATTATTAGTGAGACATCAGAGACTGAATTTGCAGCTCTTTGGGAGGAACCCTGTAGGTGTTAAAACAAAGGAAGAAGCTCTGATTTGGCCAAGGCTACTACTATCATACTCCATTAGATGGAAATATGTACCTCATCCTTCTGATTCATCGCCACTAGAACTGGAGCAACAACAGGATTCAATTAAACCTAATGAGCGCATAATTAAGTAACTGCTGAGAGGAAAACACTGTGCCACATGTCTGGGGTATAGAAAGATGAATTAAATAGAGACTCTGCACTCAAGGCACTGACAGGGTGAAACTCAAATAGAATCATAACATATCAAGAAGATTGTATCTGAGGTGGGCTGTGGAAGTTAGCAATTTTTCACCAGGTGTATGTGGAAAGGTAGCACCTGGCTCTCAGGTTCTAAGAGATGCTAGGAAGGGACTGCCCGAGGGGCTGGCACGGGGGTGTGGTGGTGTGGTGGTTCAGGCGCTGGACTCCCACGTGACTGACCACAATTCGAGAACCAGATCTGTTGGCTTGCTTTCTAATTTTCCCTCTCTGTCTCTCTGGTGAATGTGTGTACACTATAGCAAAGAAAATAATAACAATTAAGAACTGCCTGAAAGGCCTGGTAACAGAACACTCTGTATTCAGTCTGGGACCCCCTGGACAAGTCTCAGGAGTCCATTTGAGAAGAACATTTCTATGGTCATGCCAACATCTTGTAGTGAGTGAATGTGTGAGTGAATGTGGGAAGGGGGCAGGGTTTGGAGGGGAATAGAGAAAGGAAGAGAGGGTGAGGAAGGACAAGGCAATAAGGCCCTGAAAATAGCTAGTGCCTCCTCCAGGGTATGGCCCCTGCTGAATGTGGCTGCTGCTGGTGCTGCTGCCAGTGATGAAGTATTTGTACAGGGAGAGCCAAAGGTGGTCTTGATGTCATGATAAACTATGAGGGGTTGGGCCCAAGACCCGGTTGTTATCTGAGGAGTGTTGTCAAAGTTCAAAGAAACAAAGAAACATAGTCAACTACCTCAAAGGAATAACTTTGGAGGATTTTCTTTACATGTTTATGTTTGGTATCTCAAGTATTTCATAAATTGCAAGGAGCAAATGATATTTTCCAAGGTGGTCAGGCCAGTGTCTCTCATCTGAGTATCTCAGTTGTTCATCCCACAATATTCACCTTCTCATACACCTCTGTCCCCCAAGATGAAAGGAAACACAAGAAATGCCATTTTAAATGCGGTGATGTGGGAAAATGAGGCAGCCCTAAACTTCCCATTGCTCTTTGCAGCTGCATGAGTAACCTTGCAAGTTGAGAGGAAAACAAGAAAAGGCTCTTTCTTTTGGCCTCCACTGTGAACTCACATTCCCAGGCCGGGCTCAGATGCCCTCACTTGAAGGCTGGGCCTTAGTACGCAGGTCTTACAAAGCAACCCTAAGAAACTGCCCCCAGAAGTCTATGCTTTAAGTTGATAAATGATGTTTGTGTAAGAAGATGCTATCACTTCTCAGACCAGTGCCCATAAGTAGCTGAAAACAAAACAAATCAACCCTCTGGCCTGTGACAATGTTCCTTCTTCATGATTGGTCGATGGCTCTTGTTACACTCCCAGATGGTTGACGTTTTAAGCTTGTCTGCTTTGCTTCAGAGAACGCCAGATGCTTTTGCTCCGAGTGAGCCACATGGCCTGTCATTGCTGGCTGAGGCAGCATGGGGTGGGCTGTGCAGCTGGTGCCTTTGGTCAGGGAGTTGCAATCCCATGAGTCCTTCTAGCAACTCCTCCGTTCTGTCTTTCCTCCAGAGTTCTTGCCCTGTGAGCCCACTTCTCTATTCCGTTTATCATACCTCTTTCTTCAAAATAAACTCTTGGATGTCAGATGTGCAATGAAATAGAGAGCCCCTGCCCTTTCTCCCTTCTTCCCAACCCTTTGCCAGGGGTCTCTTTTGAGCACAGCTGATCATTAGTGAGTCATCTCACTATTCCTAGCTTTGAGCTGGGCACAGAATATGTCCTTTAACCGCATACCGATTTGGAAACTTCCCTCCTCAATCTGACTTTTCAGGAATGCAATTAGGATGACAGCATCTGAAAAGTAGGTTATGGGAAGGCTCTTATGAATATAGTTTTTGATTTTAATGCTTCTACCTCCTTCCCTTTTCTTTCCTTTTTCCTCCCTCCCTTCCTTTCTTTCTTATACTCTCTTCCATTTTTCTTCTCTTCCTCTTCCTCCTTCTCCAATATAAATGCTGACCTCTCTTTTCATCTACCCCCTTAGTTCTTTATCATGCTTTTTCTTGCTCACCAATATCTCCTATTTCATGCGGTTTATCAAAGTCGCTGCAGAGCAAAGGTCCTCTCTGACTTTTGGAAATATATGGGAAGCCCATCCTAAATAAGGCAGGGAGAATTAGCACAAACACAAGGACTAGACGGAGATGAACAGAGAGGTCATCTTTCAAATTCAAGAAACTCGAGCCCTCAAAGCTTATACTATAGAACAATTGCTGAGAGCATCCATCTAAGATCCATCTAAGGCCTTCGACAACACAGCCCTTATTCTTTTTTTTTTTGGTGTGTATTGGTTCATTTTTTTTTTTTTTTGAGAGTTTTTTTGCTATAGGGCGCGTGCACTCGCCAGACAGACCGAGAGAGACAGAGAGACAGAAAGTGAGAAATCACCCCCCAGGGGAGATGGCCACGCCGCAGTCCCTTCTCTTCCATTCTCCTCTCGGGATCTTTGGCACGCACGCACACGCGCCCAGCATGAGTTTTAAGCCACCGGGTATAGGGCGCGAACCGCGGTTGACTTCGTGGGAGTCCAGCGACATAGCCATTACGCGCTAACTGCTGGTCCCCTTGGTTGATTTGTTTTAAGGCTTTTGCCATAGGGCCCATATACTTGCCAGAGAGAAAGCAATCACTCCCGGGGGCATGGCCACACTGCAATCCCTTCTCCATTTTCCTTCTGGGATTTTGGACACACACACACACACACACACACACACACACACACATACATACACATACTCGTGTGATTTTCAAGCTGCCAGGTCCGAGACGTGGATCGCGGTCAGCCGTGTGGGAGTCCCATGATGTAACCACTACACCATTTGCTGATCCTCCCTGTCTCCCCGCCTCCATTTGTTTTCAAAACCTCTTGTCCTCTGTTCCAACTGGGCAACTTCTTGCTCACTGTAAATGCAGCTTACTCATTCAGATTCAGTGCCTGTGTCTTAGTACTCTGTCCTGTTACCCTCTACCCAGAACAGCTCTATCCCTCTTCCCAGCCAAGCCAAATAGTCACCTCTCAAGCATCAGACCCACAAACTCACTCCTTATGTGAAGCCTTCTTTGATGACTCTTGCCATCATTCATTTATTTTTTAATTTGACTAGAGAGAGACAGAGGGTGAGAGTGAGAGAGAGAGAGAGAGGAAGTGAGAAAGCAAGCCACCAGATTCGGGACTCAAACCCTGGTCAGCCGTGTGGGAGTGTCCAGTGCCTTAACCACCATACCACCTGCTGGTCCCAGTAATTTTACTCTTAATACATAAGTATTTTAAAAGTTGTTAATAGAATGACTCCTTTTTCTATGGCTTTTTCTTGTAAATGAATAAAATTACTCAATGACAGGTCAATACTTTATATAAAAAATTAAGATAAGATAATAAAGGTACTATAAGATATTAAAACTTACGACCAGCAGTTGGCATAATGGCTATATTGCTGGACTCCCATGCAGTCGACCGCGGTTAGAGTCTTGAACCTGATGGCTTGAACTCATGCCGAGCGCATGTGCTTGCGTGCCCAGGATCCTGAGAGGAGAATGCAGGAGAAGGGATTGTGGCGTGGCCAGTCCCCCCAGGGGGTGATTTCTCACTTTCTGTCTCTCTGTCTCTGTCTTTCTGGTGAGAGCACACGCCCTATAGCAAAAACCTCTCAAAAAAAAAAAGATATTAAAACTTATTTTTTCTGAGATATAATATCAGAAATGTCACCTTTGTCAGAAACCCTTTCAAAGGCTATAAGCTTTCACTACCACAGATACCAACAAAAATATGGAAGGAAGACATGATTATCTTGAGAATATTTTCATGTATTAGAGCTGCCCCCTCCAAATCAGTTTCCTTAATAACTTATAACATACATCATTCATAAATTAATCTATGCTCACACAACCTTGGTCCAAATTATTTCTTCGCACTTGCAGCTCAGTTTAAACAACACGGTCAGAACTCACTGGGTACAAAAGTGGGTAAGGATTTGAAAGGGAGGATGCGAAGTTCAGATTTTTACATGAATAACAAAGTCTGATTCCATTTATAAAGTTTTCTACATCTCTAAATAGTGTGACATTGCAGGGCCTTATATGGTAGAGTAACAAAAATTAAGTAAAAAAACGAAGAGAAATTTGTAGCTTAATTTTTTAATGAGTTATTTTATTTAACTTTATCCATTTATTTATTTACTTTGACCAGAGAGGAACAGAGTGAGAGCAAGAGAGGAAGAGAAAGTGAAAAAGCAAGTCGCCAGGTTTGGGACTCAAACTACCGTCGGCCATGTGGGAGTCCAGTGCCCTTAATCACCATGCCACCTGCCAGCTCCTGTAGTTTAATTTTTAAAAAGCAGTCAAAGCTCAGTAACTAGTCAGTCAAAAATCTGATATAATCCACAGTACTCAGGTTAAGATTGGCACCTCACTTACCATAACTAAGGCAATAACAGCTCAAAATAATTTTGTTAAACTACTCAGTGATGGGACCAGCAGTTAGCGTAATGGCTATGTCGCTGGACTCCCACGTGGTCAACCGCGGTTTGCGTCCCGAACCCGGTGGCTTAAACTCACGCCGGGCACGTGTGCGTGTGTGCCCAAGATCCTGAGAGGAGAATGGAGGAGAAGGGATTGCGGGGTGGCCATCCCTACTGGGGGGTGATTTCTCGCTTTCTGTCTCTCTGTCTTTCTGGTGAGCGCACAAGTCCTATAGCAAAAAAAACTCTCAAAAAAAAAAAAAAAAAAAAAAAAAAAACCTCTAAAAAAAAACCCAAAAAACTACTCAGTGGTAAGAATCTAGGTCACAGAGAACAAAGAAGAAAGCTCATTCACCAAGACAGGCTTTTCTTTCATTTTTCATTTGTTTATTTGTTTGTTTGTTTGCTTTAAAGACAGGGTCTTGCTTATGATGATCCTTCTGCCTCAAGCTCCCAAATAGCTTAGACTACAAATGCAGACTACAAATGCAAGCCATCAACCACTCTCAGCTCTCTCAGAGTCTCTGTTCCCTATGCTGGTCTCAGACTTGTGACCCCTGCCTCAGTCTCTGGCGTAGGTAGGATTACAGGTGTACACCACTGCACCTTGCTTTTAGGATGGGCTGGGAATCGCAACTGGGCCTCCCATGTGGCCTCAGCTGCCAACTAGCAGTGTCTGCCAGTGCATGCTGCTGTGGCTGTGCCTGGACCCATCACGACGCTTTTCTATCAAAAGACAGATGACGCTTGATTAAACGAGTTCAATTTTATTTTCCTTAAAGAGCACACCTCTGATTGCATTATTATTAGCTACATCCTCGTTATTTGTATAAGACAAGGCAAGGACACCAGAATTAAGTTACAACAGAACTGGAGGGAAGATTATATTAGACTCAGTAAAATTTCAGTTTAAAATATTTTGGGCCACATGAGAGTATTGTTTCAGGATGATTAAAAAGAAAAGCTCTTACATTTTATTTGTAATTATTCTTCCCTGCTTTATCATTCCACCTCTCATTTGCTTTCTATCAGAACACTTTGATAAAAGAGCTTGACTGTCTCTTAGAAATAGTTAATGAGTAGCAAAGATTTTTAAAATGTAAATGTCTTGAGAATTTAAGAAGGCCATGCTTTGTACCTTCTAGGAAGGTGTTGATCAAATGTAATTCTGATAATCTCTCTAACACATGCAAAGGACCTCGGCTACTTTTCAGTTCTAAGGTGCAAGGTCAAGAAGCCAGTCATTGTTGGGTAAAGAAAAGGACAGAGGTTGTTTCACAATGCACTGGGATACTTACTGGGCAGTGAGGTAGCCCTCCAGAAAGCCAGCCACAAACATGATGATCTCATTGCTCAGGGCCTGAGAACCATACCCAGCTCTGATCTCCAGGATGCCCCAGCCTGTGGTATTCACGGAGTTATTGTAAAAGCCATAGGCATCCCCATTCTTGTCCATTACGTTTTTGACTTGCACCTTCTTTTCGGCAGGCATCCAGTATGCGGTTGCATAGTAGATTTCTGGAAAAAAGTGAATAATGATAGATGCCTTTCGACTAAGTCACTGATGCATTTTTTTTCCTCGTGTAACCAACAATTCCAACACATTTGCTTTTTAAGATTTCTATTTTGTTAGAATTGAGAAATCTATCATTATAATCGTCCTTGTTGCAAGTACCAGAGCCTCCAGCTAAGGGGATGAGCCCAGAGCACAAAGAACCAGGTGAAAGATACAAGTATTGTTAGGTGGGCCTGAGGTCTGCATCCTTAGAAGTGGGATTTGGGGAAGGCTGAAGCTGGAGCTCATGCTCAATTCTTTTTTTCGTTTTTGTGCCATAGGGAGCATGCACTCACTGGAGAGAGAGAGTGTCAGGGAAAGTGAGAAATCACCCCCCAGGGTGAATGGCCACACCACAGTCCCTTCTCTTCCACAACCTCTTCTCTTCTTGGGATTTTGGGCAGCTCTCTCTCACACACACACATACCCAGAATGATTTTCAAGCCACTGGGTCGGAGTCTTGGACCGCAGTTTGCCACATGAGAGTCCAGCATCTTAACCACCATTCCCCCTACTGGCCCCCAATATACCCTTTTGGGGGGGTACTTTTTAATTGCCACAGGGTGCATGTGCTTACCAGAGAGAGAGACTGAGAGGGAGAAAGCAGCTCCCAATGGTGGTGATACCACAGCCCCTTCTCCATTTTCCATCCTGGGCATTCACACATGCATGCCTGGTGAGTTTTCTAAGCCACCAGACCAGATTTGAACTACAGTTGGCCATATGGAATGTTTTAAACACTAGGATACAAGACTGGCCCCTGCCTTCTCTCTCTTTATACACACACACACACAGACGCACATGTATGTGTGTATATATATGTATATATATATTTTTTTGAGATAAATTTTTGCTATAGGGTATATGCACTCACCAGAGAGACAGAGACAGAGAGACAGAAAGTAAAAAATCACCCCCCAGGAGGGATGGTCACACTGTAATCCCTTCTCTTCCATTCTCTCCTAGGGATGTTGGGCATGCACGCACATACACCCAATATGAGTTTCAAGCCTCTGGGTCTGGGACTTGAACCATGGCAGTCCAATGCCTTAACCACTATGCCACCTGCTTGTTACTTAATGTATTTTTGTAAATTAAAAAAATTGCTTTTTGGGAACCAGCAGTTAGCGTAATGGCTATGTCGCTGGACTCCCACGTAGTCGACCGCGGTTCGCGTCTCGGACCCGGTGGCTTACAACTCACGAAAAAGAGGAGAATGGAGGAGAAGGGATTGCGGCGTGACCATCCCCCCTGGGGGGTGATTTCTCGCTTTCTGTCTCTATGTCTCTCTCTGTCTGTCTGGCGAGCGCACGCGCCCTATTCTTTTTTTTGCTTTATCTTTGAATGAAAAACATGCCGTTGAGACACCTATTTATCATTTTATTTAAATGCAAATGCTCCTTTATGCTTTTGAAATAAATTCCCCTTTGTAACTTTGAAAAAAATTGCTAGAGAGTGTGCACGCTCACCAGAGAGAAACAGAGAGAGTGAAAGAAAGAAAGCACTCTGCAGGGCGGATGATCATCCCGCAATCCCTTCTCCTTCATTTCTCCTTCTGGGATTTTAGACATGCATGTACATGCACCTGGTGGGTTTCTTTTTTTTTTTTCTTTCTTTCTTTTTTTTGGAGAGGTTTTTGCTATAGGGCGTGTGCGCTCGCCAGACACACAGAGAGACAGAGAGATAGAAAGCGAGAAATCACCCCCCAGAGGGGGGTGGCCATGCTGCAATCCCTTCTCCATTCTCCTCTTGGGATCTTGGGCACACACGCACACACGCCCGGCATGAGTTTAAGCCACTGGGTCCAGGACTCGAACCGCAGTGGACTACGTGGGAGTCCAGCGACATAGCCATTACGCTAACTGCTGGTCCCTACCTGGTGTGTTTCTTAAGCCCCTGTGTTTGGGACTCGAACCACACAGTCGGCCATGTAAGATCCAGCTGCCTGGGCCTCTCTGTAATCTTTCAGCCTAAAACTTGAGTCCCTCTAGCCTCCTTTCTGTTCCTCATAACTCATATTTAATTATATCTTTCCCATCAGCCTCTACCTCTTTATCTCCATATTTTTGCTATTGTAAGTATCACAACTAGCCTTAACTACAGAGGATGTAGAATACAGTCTCCTGGAGAAAGAAGCTGACGAGTTCCTTTAATTCATTCTTTATACTCTGCCAGAGTCACCTTTCTAAAATGCAAGCTGTTTACAAACTTGCCAGCTGAAAGTCTTCAATGACTTCTATTTCCTACAAATAAAATTCTTCAACTTAAGCTCCTGGCCTTCATGACCTGGCTTTTCTCTTGCCTATCCAGTTTCATTACCCACACCCCAGGCACTTTGTGATCCAGAAACCAGGAGACACACCTCTCCACCCTGCCACGAGCTGGGTTTGCATACGCTCTGACTGCTTATATGCTACCTTCTGTCTGAGATGTGTCTCTCTTAACTATCTACCAATTCAAAATCGCTATTTAAGACTCAGGGAGCAGGATCCCTTCTGGAAGGGCTGGCTTTCTCTGCAAGCTCCCTGTACCTGGTGCGCACATCTTTTACACCTTATCTCACCGGCCTGTAACCGACATGCCTGCCCGTGCTCCCACGCGACGAACTCCTTGACACCCGAGATCGCTTCCCCAGAAGTTGGTATAGTATCTGGCCCATAACAGGTACTCAATCAATATTTGTGAAAGGAAGAGAGACTTAGGAAGGAGGAGAGAAAGAAAAGAAAAAGAAATAAAAAGCAGAAGGGAAGCAATATGTAAGTGCATTGTTTTCTCTGTCTGGGAATCTACTGTTCATTTACTCTGTTTAAAGACAACCTTGACATTCAGGTTCTAGGTTGAGACTCAGTGGAAGGACGTGATCATTCACTGAGAGAGGAAGCAAATAGGACTAGGTCTGGGAGAGAAAATGAGTTCAGTTTTAGACAGACTGAGATTTTAGTGGTTAAGAGGCTACAAAGCTCAGATTAAATATTTACATAGGGCTATCTGTTGGCAAGATTTAAAATTGAATCAATATTTTATTTTATTTTATTTTATTTTTTTTTTTTGATGCAAAGACTACCTATCCAATAAGCACTAACAAAATTTGAACTTAATACTGAATATCTGGTACTTTGGCCTGGGGGCCTGGGCACTAGGCTGGACTCAGTCAGGCTTAGAAGCATATCCTGATTATTATGGGCCTATGTAGAAGTAAGTCAGTTTTCTTCTGAGTAAGGTCACAACCACAATGGCACGGTTTCTTTAACAAAGGCTAAGTGGAAGTGATAACAGGAATAAACATAGGTAGGTGCAGAATACTTTGTCAGTAAACTCCCAGTGACAGATAATTGTCTAATTACCGATGAAGCCAACTGGTTGTAATTGGTCATTGTGGGGCATTAGTAAAAACCTCCCTTCTCCTCCCCTCGACTACATTAAATATATTTCCATGGGTTGGCCTCTAGCCAAATGGTTAAGAGAGTCGGATCTCCCATGGATGATCTCGGTTCAATTCCTAGCCTTGGCAGCTTTAAAAACACCATGTACATGCATGTCCAAAATTCTGAAAGGAGGGAGAAATGGAGAAGGGACTGCAACATGACCATTCCCCATTGCAAGGTGTTGTTCCCCTCTCCCACACCCACCATCTCTCTGTCTCTCTGGTGAGCACACGTGCCACCTGGCAGTTTCAGAAAGTATGCTTTCAGAACTTATTTTGAATGACAAATGCCATGATTGAGCTCTTGCTGAGGTTTCCTCACATATTCTCACCCCCCTCACCTCCAGTGAGCCTTACAGAGAAATGAGGAAGCATAGCTGGCTGCATAAGTAGGCTGAAAGAGCTGTGGTAAGGGGAGGGGTCATAAACAGGAACTTTAAATGAAAAGAGGAAGGTGGGCAATCCTGGTTGTCTCTTCTCTTTCCGTTCTATCCACAAAGTGTGATTTTAGTTTTGTGTTCTCCAGAACTTTGGCATTTCTCATCTACATCACCTTAGGCCTCCCTTTTCCTCCCCTCCATTCCAGCAACCCCTTTTGGCTGTAAACCTTGGCTTGCTTAGACAGCCAAGGTCCAAGTATTCATGGTTGCTTGTACCTCTTTTCCTGACCATAAAAATAAACTTCTGCAAATATGTACTCATTTGACACTAGTGTATCTCAGGCATAACACAAATAAAATTCTTTTACCCAGTCCTCTAGAGAATTCAGTGATAAAGATTTACTGCTACCTGTTTAGCATGTACTTTGAGGGTGAAGCCAATATCTGAGTTTTTATTTAATTATTTTATTTTATTTATCACTGTTATTTATTTTTAATTCGACCAGATAGACACACACACACACACACACACTCACAGAGAGATAGAGAGAGAGAGAGAGAGAGAGAGAGAGGGAAAGCAAGAAACAAAGCCACCAGGTCTGGGACTCAAACCATAGTCAGCCATGTGAGAGTCCAGCAACTCAACCACCATGCTACATTCCAGTCCAGAATGAATATCTGAGTTTTTACTTCACCCCACTAACGAATGGTCTTCTACTCCTTGATGTGTTTTTCCTATTTTCACTTTTTTTTCTGTTTTTTTTTTTTTCGCTGCATCCATTTAATATCATGATTTTCTTAAATCCTGTATTAGCTTTAGCCATTATACTATTTTTATTTATTTATTTATTTATTTATTTATTTATTTATTTATTTATTAGCTATAGGGCGCGTGCGCTTGCCAGAGAGAGACAGAGAGATAGAAAGCGAGAAATCACCCCCCAGGGGGGATGGCCACACCACAATCCCTTCTCCATTCTCCTCTCGGGATCTTGGGCACGCACGCACATGCGCCTGGCACGAGTTTTAAGCCACCGGGTCCAGGACGCAAACCGCGGTTGACTACATGGGAGTCCAGCGACATAGCCATTACTTAACTGCTGGTCCCTATACTATTTTTATTTTTAAAAAACATCTCCAGGGCCAGTCCCATGGTCTAGCAGTAAGGGAGTTGGATCCCACATGGCTGACCATGCAGTTCGGATCCTGGCCCAGGCATCTTGAAAAACACGCCACACCCATGTATGTGTACATATGCCTCAAATCTTGTCAGGGCGGAGAGATGGAGAAGGGATTTGGCTGTGACTATCCCCCATTAGAGGGTACTTTCTTCCTCTCCCTCCCTCTCTGTCAGTCTCTGGTGAGTGCATGCAGAATGAAAGAATAAAAACATCTGCATTTTGGGAGGTGGATGGTGTCAAAAGCATAATAGTGAAAAGGTAGAAAAACATGACATAAATGTAACCCTAACTTAGTTTTATACAAGTTCTGTGCATACAAGGACTGTTTCTGTTTACCACTCTGTATCCTGGGAACACGTCACCTGATGAAATTATGGTGTGTTTTTTGTTTGTTTGTTTGTTTGTTTTATGAATCTAGCTTAATTGTGTGAGTTCTTTAAATAAAATGAGGCTTATCAGAACAATTATTCATAGAAGGTAGTTTAAAATAATTTAAATAATTATGATCTTAGGTAAGAGTCCTTTAAGATAATTCAGACTCTCAGCTTAAGTCTACCCAGGCCAAGGGGCAAATGCATGTGTTGATGTTTAGAGCTGGGAAAATGAGAAATCAGATTTAAACATCTTTTTATTTTCTTTAATTACCAGAGGGTACACACTTACCAGAGAGAGAGAGAGAGAGACAGAGAGGGAGAGGGAGAAAAAACACCCCCCAGTGGGGTGTGATCACACCAAAATCCCTTCTGCTCCATTTCTACCCTTTCAGGATTTGGGGCATGCACATGCACACACCTGGCATGTTTTTCAAGCTGCAAGGGCCAAGATTCTAACCAGGGCTGGTCAAGTGGGCTTTTTCTTCCAATGCACAACACTTAACCACTATGCTTCAGGGCTGGCCCCAGATTTAAATATTTTTTAACAGTAATGTCCTCAAAATAAATATATTTGATAAATATTTATCGAATGGAGGGGAATGTTACTTTATAAAAATGGAACATTGTTTTCTATATATAAAGATAGAAAAAACCCTGTTATTTTTACATGTCTCTCTACATAAAACCCCAAACATTCAAAATAAATTTCTTTTATTTACTGTGTTCTTGAATATATTTTCGTTGTTTTCAATTGAAAAAAAAATTCCTAATTCTGGCTTAGAAAGGAAGAATTTGTGAAAGAGTCATAAGTGGCTTACATCACGCTCATATTTGGAACCTAATTTTCCTAGCACCTCATTTAAAAAAAGAGTAAGTGGTTTTCAACTCTTAACAATGCAATGTTTGCTTACTATATAGAATAAGTTAGAGGGAGAGAAAAAAAAAGAGAGAAAGAGAGAGAGACTGAAAGAGACAGCGCAGGTACAGGCCAACTATGTGAGAGAAAATAGAAGAAAATTATACTTCAAACTTCATCTATTGGGGAAGCTCTGCTCTAAACTCCGCCTTCTAGACTCCCGAAATACTCAGACAAAAAGCCATTTTAAATCTGAGGTATGTCACGGCATGTTTAGGGAAGTGATGCTCTAAACTACATCTTATCTTTAGGACTCCTGAAATACTCAGAAAAGAGAGATTTTGTCACAGAATGACTAGAAACTACCACAGAAGCACAAGAAATAAGAGAAACCAAGAAATTATCTCTCCCCTAAGGAAAAAGAACAATCCTTCATCATCCACAGACAGTACAGTAGAACTCGTGGAAATGTCTGATAGAGAATTCAGAATATTTATAGTGACAAAACTAAACGAGATGCAAGAGCTGAGAGACAGTGAATTCCAGAAGATGCAGGAGAAAAGAGACGAATTCCAGGAGGCGAGGAAGTTCTTGCACAATCCAAAATAGGAAATACATACACACTGTAAGAAAGAACCACATGGAGCTATTAGAGATGAAGGCTGCAATGCAGGAAATCAAAAACCTCCCTCGAAAGTATTAAAAGCAGATTAGTGCAGAAGATCAACTCTCGGATGTTGAAGGCAAAATCTCTAATGTAGGAAAAACAACTGAGAAGATTGAGAAAATAACCAAAAAAAAAAGAAAAAAAGAGAGAATTCCATACAAGAAATACTAGACACCATTAAGTGCCCAAACATCCATATAATCAGTATCCCAGAAGGTGAAGAAACTAATAAAGGCACAAGTTCAATAATACCTGTTGCCTTGAATCCGAAATTGGAAATACTCATTATTGGACAGGGTTTTGACTAGAATGACATATCTGAAGATTAATCAGAAAACTATGGAACTAAGGTAGATCTCAAGTAAGCCAACAGAAGCTCTTAGAAAGATGGTGCCTGGCATCATAGTTCTTGCCTGGCAGAAAGGAATAGAGAAACTATATGAAAGAATTTGTACCATAAAATAACCTGGACTTTTCCAGCCAGCATTGTAATCAGTAGAGATTGCAAAAGAGCAGCCACAACCAGAGGATTATCTTGAGGAAGACTTTGAAGGAAGAAAAAGAGACTGATCTTTGCTAGCAGATGGTATGTCACAGAATACTTGGTAGGCAGGGCTGAATTGAGGTTTATGTGTGACTTGTGAGCTGGGCATTTTCTTTTCAAAGATTGAGTAGTTGACATGTAAATATTTTCTCAAAAATATTTAAAACCATACTGTCTCTGTTGTTATAGAGTCACAAAATTATAATAAATATTTTGAACATTATCTTTAAAATTCAGTTTTTTAAAATTTTGAAAGTTATTAACTGTCAAGTACTATGGAGTATGAGCAAAAATTTTTTGATATGTAAAGTAAATGTTGTTGGGAAAATGTAAAAATAAATGAATAAGTAATAACATTCTAAACAAAAAATTCCAATAAAATTAATACACCTCTAGTTAAACAAAACAAAACAAAACAAAACAAAAGAAAACACTTCATCTATTTAGATTGGCTTTAGCTAATAGTTCACTGATTAGGATTGTTGAACTGTTTCTTTTCTTCCATCGAGTTGGTCTTTCAGTAAATCTATGTACTTTGGTATTGCCCTTTTAAAAATTTGCCAGTGTGAGTGTGTTTACAAGAAAGAGAGAGGGAAAGTGAGAAAGTATCCACATGAGGAGTGGTCACACTACAAGGCCTTCTCCTCTCCTCTCCCTCATTTTGGGATTTTAGGCCCTTGTGCACACATATCCACTGTGTTTTTCCAGCTGCTGGGTCGAGGACTCGAACCATGCAGTTAGCCATGTGGAATCCAGCTGCCTCAACCTCCAGGTCACAGGCTAGCTCACATGGCCCTTTAAAAGGGCTGGAGGTGGGAGGGTGTGGGACCAGCAGATGGCATAATGGTTACATCGCTGGACTCCCACATAGTCAACCATGGTTCAAGTCCCAGACCATGTGGCTTAAAACTTATGCCAGACACGTGTGCGTGCATGCCCAGGATCCCGAGAGGAGAATGGAGGAGAAGGGATTGTGGCATGGACATTCCAGCTGGGAAGTGATTTCTCACTTTCTGTCTCTCTGGCGGGTGTACATGCCCTGTAGCCAAAGTCTCTCTTTAAAAAAAAAAAAAAAAAAAAAAAAAAAGAGCTCAGGGGTCATCCAGTGGCAGTGGTAAGGTAGCTGTATCCCACATAGCTGACCACATGGCAGTGTCCAGATCTGGAGGCTTGAAAAACACACAAGACACATGTACCTGCATGACTAAAATCCTAAAGGGAGGACAGATAGAGGAGAAGGGATTGCAGTGTGAGCGTTCCGCACGAGGGTTGCTTTCTCTCTCTCTCCCCTCTGACAAATTATAAACAAACAAATAAAATAAAAGGGATCTCAGGAATTTGACATCTGGTTTCCAGGTTTGCTGTGACTCTTTATCAGAGTCACTCATAAAATAACTGCTAAGTGCATGAAACAATGCCTAGGCAACAAATAGATGTTTTAGTCTTGGTGCTGTCCAGAGACCTGAGCCTGAAACTCCAGCTTTAAGAACTATTTTGGCAAGTGCTACCAGGGAACAGAAAGGGAAGACCTGGGAGTAAAAGAAGGAAACAGAAATAACCAATTTAAAGGTGCATTCTGTTCTTTCCTTTCCTTTCCTTTCCTTTCCTTTCCTTTCCTTTCCTTTCCTTTCCTTTCCTTTCCTTTTCTTTTCTTTTTTTTTCAGAGAGGTTTTTGCTATAGGGCGCGTGCGCTCGCCAGTCAGACAGAGAGATACAGAAAGCGAGAAATCACCCCCCAGGGGGGATGGCCACACTGCAATCCCTTCTCCTCTATTCTCCTCTCAGGATCTTGGGCACGCACGCATACATGCCCGGTGTGAGTTTAAGCCACCGGGTCCAGGACTCGAACCGTGGTCGACTACATGGGAATCCAGCGACATAGCCATTATGCTAACTGCTGGTCCCCCTCTTTTTTTTTTTTTTAATGAACACAAGAAAGAGCTCTCTTGCAGGAGGAGGAGGAGGAGAGAGAGAGAGAGAAAGAGAGAGAGAGAGACTGAGATAGGTTTTTTTTTTTAAAGAGATTTTTGCTATAGAGAATGCACTCACTGGAGAGAGAGAGACAGAAAGTGAAAAATCATCCCTTGGGGGACGGCCACGGCACAATCCCTTCTCCTCCACTCTCCTCTCAGGATCTCGGGCACACATGCACATGCATCTGGTGTGAGTTTCAAGCCGCAGGGTCCAAGATTCAAACTGTGGTCACCCACGTGAGGGTCCAGCGCCTTTATCATTACACCACCTGCTGGCCCCAGAGAGAGGTATTCTTGACAGGGTCTCCTTGTGTTGTGATTCTCCTGCCCCAGTTTTCCAGGTAGGTAGGTCCACAGGTATGCATCACTGTGCTCAGCCTCTTTTTTTTTTTTTTTTTTTTTTTAAAGAATTATTTCATTTAACTTTATTTATTTTATTTATTTTAATTTGACCAGAGAGGGACAGAATGAAAGAGAGAGAAGGAGAGAAAGAGAAAGAAAGCAAACCACCAGTCCAGGACTTGAACCATGGTCAGCCACATGGGAGCCCAGCACCCTTAACCACCAAGCCACATGCCGGCCCCCTGTGCCCAGCCTGTTTAAACTGGACTGAGAACCAGGGGTCCTGGCCTCTCATGTGACTTCAGTTACCACACCTGTGGCACCTTGCTTCCAGCACCACCATGGCTGGGCCCAAGGCTGAGCTCTGAGGTAGTCTCTACTGTGAACACTGAGGGTTGACCCCATTGGGACCTTCTGTACAGGTAGATAGAATGAACCTCCCAAGTCTCCATCCAGGGATGGAAGAGGGAGTGATTGCTTATCTGCTTGCTCTCATCCACACAGGTCAAAACTTGTCCTATTAAGTGTGAAACCCTACTCCAGGTTAGCATGGCACCGGAGCTAAATGGTTATGATGGAAATACTGACAGCAAGAGATTCTTCCTGTGACTGAAGGGAGGCGCCTCAGTCCCACCTGCATGAAGCTAGAATAAAAGGCAGGAAAGGATGTGAGGCAGACTGCGTCATGTCCCTGATACAGAAGGTAAATAGGAAGGGCAGCAGAGCAGCAATGGAAAGAATTACTGGAGAAGAGGTGCTTAGAACTGGAGAGATCCCTCTGTACTCACTGTCCACTGAAGTCAGTTCTTCCCAAAAAGGTCACACCTGGTGATATGTTTGCACCAACTTCATGCATATTAGTTTCTTTTTTTTTTTTTTTTTGAGAGGTTTTCGCTATAGGACGCGTGCGCTCGCCAGACAGACAGAGAGAGACAGAGAGATAGAAAGTGAGAAATCACCCCCCAGGGGGGATGGTCACGCTGCAATCCCTTCTCCTCCATTTTCCTCTCGGGATCTTGGTCATGCATGCACATGCACCCGGTGTGAGTTCTAAGCCACCGGGTCTGGGACGCGAACCGTGGTCGACTACGTTGAAGTCCAGCGACATAGCCATTAGGCTAACTGCTGGTTCCCATGCATATTAGTTTTTGATTGCACTTTTTTTTAAAGATAAGGTCTTGCTGTGTTGTCCAGACTGGTTTCGAATGTGAGACCCTTCTGCCTCAGTCTCTTGGTTAGCCTGTCACTGTGCCTGACTTCTAATTATTAATTAATAATTAATTATTATTTAGAACTTTGGTATCTTAGGTTTGGTAACAACCCCAAAGAGAATAACACTGGTTTGAACAATGTAACAGTTTGTTATGCCAGAATTATTTCTGCATTCATAAGGCTGATGGGCAATTTCAGAGTAAGCCTGTCCATTCTAGTGATTGGCTCATTCTGTTTTCAAATCTCTCAAGCAAGAGACTTCCCCAATTTTCCCTAGGAAGACTATAACATGGTATCTGTTGTCTGTGTAGGCACGGGGTTTCAAAGGTTAGAAAATTTCCTCTTATTTTTACTACCTCTATTTCATTTTTTACCATTTTAAGTAAGTTCCTGTTTGGCAATAGTACAAAAGAAGCTACCTAAAAACATTAAGTTTTCTGACCACATTTTAAAGCTAAATTTTCAAAAGATTATGAAATGTAAGTTGTATAAGCACCTAGAACCTGCTCCATTAAAAAAAAATAATAATAAAAAAGACAAAGTTTAAACACAGGGGCCATCCTGATAGCACATTGGTTAAGGAATCTCAAATGGTGGACCATGGTTGGAATCCTAGCCCCTGTGACGTGAAAACCATGCTAGACACGTGTGTGTGTGTGCCCCACATCCAGACAGGGCAGAGAGCTAGAGAAAAGGGATCGAGGTGAGGGGTACTTTCTTCTCTCCTTCTCTCTCTCCTGTCTCTCTGATGAGCACACAAGCCCTCTGGCAAAGGGAAGGAAAACAAAAGCTTAAGTGCATTAAAAAAACCTGAAGATGTTGAAGAAAAATTCTTTGAGATTCATCCCACGACTGGTGCTGCTGCCCCTTCCTTGCACAGTCTAAATAGATAAGGCTTTACAATTTGGAATCCAACAAAAGTGAAAGATAGCAAGTAACCAGGTGAAATTAATTCCTAAAGAAGTATGAAAACAAACATTTCTGTTTTACATATAAAAGCAAACTTCCAAGACAAAGTTCATTTAATTCATAGTTTATATATTATGAAAATAAATCATGATAAATTAAAAAAAATGTTCTACCTCAATTTAAACACTGAAGGAGGGTCCTTTTCAATATTCTTTTAAAGAAAGATTTAGACCTTTGCTACTAGATAGACATTTTCAGAAGGGCCAGGAAACAAAGTTAAATAATAAAGATAAATGCTCTCTTTTCTCAGAAATTGTTCTGGGACTCATCTTGTATACATTTCTTATAAACAAACTGATATAGGGAGAGCACAAGAAAGTGTTCATATTTACACAGACCACTGACTTGGCTCTGAAACACCAAGGCAATGGAAGTGAGCTGTAGGAAGACTTGGTGAGGCTCTGAAAGAAAGGGAGGGTTGGACAACTCTAAAGCAGCATGTTTAATAAAAGTGCATTTAGGAAGAAAATAAATCCTTTGAGATCCACCCCATGAATCACAAGGTGAACTCAGTTATAATTAAGGAAAGTGATCTATAATATTGCTATTTTCTGAAACACCTGCTTAATGTGCTGGTACGTATCCCCCAAACTCTGAAATGTTGAACTGTGACTAAGAAAATATCCTGCCTTCAGGTCCAGCAGTTAGTGTAATAGCTGTGTCACTGGACTCCCACGTAGTCGACCGCGATTTGGGTCCCAGACCCGGTGGTTTAAACCCACGCTGGGCATGTGTGCGTGTGTGCCCTAGATCCCGAGAGGAGAATAGAGGAGAAGGGATTGAAGGCATGGCCATCCCTCCTAGGGGGGGTGATTTCTCGCTTTCTGTGTCTCTGTCTCTCTCTGGCTTTTTGGCGAGTGCACGTGCCCTATAGCAAAAACCTCTCCAAAAAAAAAAGAAAAAGAAAAAGAAAAAGAGCTGGCATCTAGGGGTCGGCAGATGGCATGGTACTTAAGAACACTAGACTCCCATGTAGCTGACCGCAGTTCCAGTCCTGGACCAGGCAGTTTGCTTTCTCACTTTCTCTCTTTCTCTCTGTCCCTCTCTGGTCAAATTAAAATAAATAGACAATATATATATATATATATATATCCTGCTTTCATAAGAAGTTAATAGTTCAAAGTGCACAGACCATCATCTGCAATCATGTTTACTTTATTAAGAGATCCACAATGGAGCTGGTCCTGTAGCTCAGTGTAAGGGAGCCAGATACCTCATGGCTGACTGTAGTTAAGTCCTGGCCCCAGTGACTTGAAAAACACACTGGGGGCCTGGGTATGCATGCCCCAAATCCTGACAGAATGGAAAAATGGAGGAGAAAGGATTGCCATGTGACCATGCCCTACTGAGAAGTGGGTGTTCCCTCTCTCTTTTTACAGTGAGCACATGCACCCTCTGGCAATTTGAAATAATAGTAATAATAATAATAATAAATAAAGAGGGGCAAGCTTTGTGTCCTGGTGGTTAACATAGCGAATCCCATGTGGCATACTAAGCAGTTTGAGTCCTAGGCCTGACAGCTTGAGAAACATGCCAGGCACATGTGCATGGGTGCCCAAAATCCTGACAGGAGAGATATGGAGGAGAAAGACTGTGGTGTGACCATTCCCCATCGTGGGTACATTTTCCTCTCTCTCTCTGTCTCTTTCTGGTGCATGCATACACCCTCTGACACACCTCCCCCCAAAAAAATGAGAAATCCAAGACAGCTTTCCAGAGAAAAGCAGCTCCAGTGACCGATAATAATGTCACTCAACTATACAGCACATCCTGGATGCCCAGGGTTTCTCATAGCCCCGTAAGACTGTGACGATAGACATTTAACAAACGAGCAAACAGAGGCCTAGAGAAATTAAATATCTTGTTAAAGTCATGCAAGTGTTGGAGCCAGGCAGTCGGTTTCCAGGGATTTTTCTCTTTCTGGTATATTATACTACCTGTCTAACACTGTACCTCCAAGAATGAAGAACTTTCAGACAAAGAAGAAACACATAGAGCAACCAGGAGGCCCTCCTTCAAATGAACTTGGGAATAAACATGCCCTTAGAGTTAAAGGATCAGCTGAGATCTCCCCAGCTTTAGGGATCTGATTGGATCTGCCCAATTACCTGACGAAGATAGAATGACTTCAAATTCCTTGATTACCAGATAAAGCTATTGACCTACCTAGAGAGGGAATCTGTTAGTCTCAGGTGGACACTGGTGATCCATGGAACAGTAGAAATTGCAGTATCTCAAAGCTAGGGGCTGGCTGTGCTAAGAAGGCACCAGCCAGCACAGGAGTACCCCACTGGCTGATTCAAGTGTTCAGTGGCTACTGGGAGACAGACAAATCAGGCTTCCAAGCTGAGACTCCCTGGAGATTTTGACCCAATGTTGATTTGATTACAGTGAGAACATTCCCGAAGCAGGCTACATAAATGCTTAGTATGACTGACAGTTATATTTCTAACACAAAATAATTAGCAAGTCTGGTAGATAGACTTGGGTGTGTACCAGGGTGAACCGGCTTTCTCAGATCTGATTGGACCTGGAGCACTGGAAAGAATGAATTTCAAGAGTCTAGTCCTGCAAGACTAACGACCAGATTCTGAAGCAGTTTTACTAAAGCATATGCCACCTTACCAGTCTCTCAGCAGCCAACTCATCTCTTCCCCTAATGACAACCTGACTTCACTCCACATACCACTGGCAAAAATTATACAAGGACATTGTGAAAACATATGGAATTTTTCAGTCTGAAAAGATAAAAGTAATAGCATTATATTTCTAAAATACCTTGGAAGATATGAATAGGATAAATGTGCAATTATTCCCTGAGTTCTAGAATGGAAAACTACAAAGTAATCTTTAAAAATGGAAGAAGTTGGGCTCGTCATTTTGTGTGGGGAACCGGTTCCCACATGGCCAACTGTGGTCTGAATGTTAGCACTGGACTGAAAAACACATTGGCCATGTGTGCTATGTGCCCCAAATCCTGAGATGGTGGAAAAAGAATGCCTCATTGGGGGTTTCTCTCTCCCTCTCTCTCTCTCTCCCTCACACACACACATGTATTCTGGTAATTAAAAAATGAAATGGGGCTAGTAGGTGGTATAGTGATTAAGGCACTGGACTCCCACGTGGCTGACTGCGGTTTAAGCCTCAGACCTGGCAGCTTGAAACTCACGCCAGGCTCATGTGTGTGGGTGCCCAAAATCCTGAGAAGGGAATGGAGGATATGGATTGCAGTGTGGCCATCCTCCTGGGGGGAGGGTGTTTCTTGCTTTCTGTTTCTCTGTCTCTCTCTGTTTCTCCAGCAAGCTCCCATGCCCAATAGCAAAAATCTCTTAAAAAAAAAAAAAAAAAAAAAAAAGAATGGGTTGTTCTTGGATACATAGATGCATATTTGCAAGTATAAAGTTCATTAAAAGGGAATGAAAATGCAATCCTTTCAGTGTTTATTGAGTCCCTACAAAGTCCATTGTACTAAAGTGGGTACTTCAAAGAACACATGATAAGCAAGAGGTAGCAAAGTCCCTATTTTCTACTTTCTGAAGTTGTTGACCATTTAGTATAAGGTTAGGTCAGAGATCCAAAAAGTTGTGATGGAAAACAGAATAGTAAGGGTGGAAGAAAGAAACAGAGATCACATCTATTTGAAATAGTTGGTGTGGGCATCACCAGATGTCTTTGATCGCTGTGATTAGAAGCCTTTCCAGATTGCTAGAGGCACCCAATGACTTGGCTTGAGGAACTCAGTTTAAACTGAGAATAAATGGTGCCCATCTTTGAAAGAACACTATCTCTGTGAATAGAAACATTTAAAGTAATCTCAGAAGTCCAAAAGAACAGAAAAAGAGGAACAATTTCAATCAGTATGCCAGACACAAAAGCCATTTCCATTCTGGAACCTTCTCTGGCGTCTCTCAGGTACGTCTGAATTAGCAGTCTCCCGGAAGTAAAAGAAGTCTCCCAGGCCACCTCCATAGTCAGGCAAAGAACTGAATGTGCAACAAACCAAGATTCAAGAGTCTGCAAGGTGCATCACTTCTTTTCCCAGAACCCTGGGCAAACTGGCAAGATTGAAGACTGAAGAATGGGAACTGGGAAGTTGGGGAAGCAAAGGCCTTGAAATCTGGCAACTACAGTCGCTCTACGGAAGGTGGTGCAACTGGAATCAGTACACGCTCTTGGGAAGAAGCCCCCTTCCCTCCCCCCGCCCTGCCCCTCCCTATGCTTGCACAAGGTCGGCACAGAATAGGGATTATGAAATAAAACTAATGCTCTCAATATTACATTTGAAAGTCTTTCAAGTCCTTTTAGTTCACAGTCTTGATCTTTGGGAATGGAAATGGTAACTCCAAGGCGGGCTTTCTTTTCTTTTTTTTCTTGTTTCTATTTTTATTTTGTTGTTTTTCATTTTTGCCAAGGAGAAGGTCTGCTTCAACAGCAGTAGGGTTAAAACCTGTTTTACCAGGAGGGGAGCAGTTAAGCAGAAGGCCTCTAGCATCTCAGCTCTGTCTCCACTTGCCCTGTGTTATCTCCGTGAACATTACTAACTGCTCCCCAACCCGGCTCTCATCTATTAAATATGGCTTATTAATCCACTTGAATCTGATAAGTATTATATGAAAAAACAAAGCCCTTATCAAGTTGAATATACCAGGTTGCAATTTGACTGTTTTAAACCGACATCACTGTCTTGGGGGGGGGGGGGGGGGGGGTGGCAGCCCAGAATCATACTTCCCTATGATCAGGATAAATATATTTAGATGCCCTTTGGCTGGCCCTTTTGGAACCAGCAGAGGCTCTGCGGGCCAATAAAGAGTTTTGCAGGAGGAGCGAATCGATTTGTCTGCCAAGAATTCTGGCCAAAACTTTTCAAGTTCGCAGAGCAGGCGCCATGCCCTTCTCGAGTACCATCCCTGAGCCACAGCAGCGCTGGAGCAAGACCTGCCAGTCTCCCCGCAGAAGTGCGGCCCTTTAGCGTTCACCCTCTGGAAATCACTTTGACCAGATTCTGGACCGGGACCGGAGCGCACCGAGAGGGCGCGGGCAGGCGCCGAGGGCCCTCTTCCCGGGCGCCCCCCAGTCCCGGCGGGCTGCGGGGCGCGCGCTGCTCACCTGGTGGGTTCGGCGGCGCCGCGGTGGCCACCAGCAGCGGCAGCAGGGGCAGCAGCAGCAGCAGCAGAGACAGCGCGGGAGAACCCAGGCGCCCGCCGGGGTTGCGGCGGGACATCGCTGTGCGCTAGACCTGCGCGCCGCGGGACCGGGCGGCTGCTGCGGCCGGCGGTGGCAGCTGTTGCAAGGAGCGGCTCTTGGGGCGGCGCGGCCAGTTGCGTCTCAGAGGTTGGGGCGTCCTTCCCTTCCCTCTTTCATTAGTTCTGCTTGTTTGGGGTTTTCAGGGACGAGGAAGATTCACGTGGCCCTGAGAACAAGCCTGGTCTCCCTGGGCCGCGGCCTGGGAAAGGCGGGTCCTGCAGGGCTGACCCTTGTGCAGCCTGTGGGCCGGGCTGGGAAAGTTCTTCAGCTGCACTTCTGGGAATCGCAAAGGCTTCCTGCCCCTTTCTCTGGATTCGCCGGGTCCTTTGGAGGCCCAGGGCTTGGACGAATCGGTTCACAGCACCACTACCCTCGGCCTCGGCCTCGAGGGCCACCTCTGCATCAGTGGACGAGGCGCCCAGAGCAACCGAGCAGTGCCATGCGCCTGCCTACGCGCAGCAAGGGTCCTTCGCCATTTAGGAGAGGTCTCCGCAGGTCCCTTTCCCTCAGGGATTAGTGCCCCTCCGTCCGGCCAGTGGAGGAATCCATTGGCTGCGGCTCTAGACTTTCCAGCCTTTGCTTCTTTTCAGTGGCTGAAACCACCACTGGAGAGCGATTCAGACAGGGCTGAAGCTAGATGTACCCTGAGTCTCTGTGAAGGCCCCATCTCTGTGCTGGGTCAGTTGAGACTGACATTGTGAAGTAGGCAAAATTTTGCCTTGGGTGACATTGTGAAGTTGGCGAAGGGTGCCCTAGGTGACATTGTGAAGTAGGCGAAGGCACTTCTTCAGTGAGCACTGACCGTGCCCATCTTGGGCTTCAGGTACCACTGACAGCCAGACAAGAGCATGCCCCACCCCAGCAGGAAGGGGCAAAGTCGTATAACAAGCAGGCACGTAGATTCCCATCAATGCTGCCCAGAGCTAGGCTTCAGGTGCAGGGAAGGGACCCTGGGGGAGAGGGGGGTCAAGGCCCCACACAGCTGGGGGCCTGGGCAGACCACTCTCCTCTCTTGGCCTTTCTCCTGAGCTTTACTGAGGTGTCAAGAGAAATTGAGTAGAAGAACAAGAAGCACCTTTTCAGGAAGAGGAACACATTTGTAATTATTAGAAAAGATACAGAGTGGTTAAAAGTACATCAAATCTCTGTGCAAGTTGTGAAACACAAGTCATTCATTTAATGAATGAAGGAGCTGAGTACTTTGTAAAAATCATGTTTTCCTTCGGGCTAGAAAATAAAAATAAGGGACCAGTAGATGGCGTAGCAGTTATGTTGTTGGATTCCCACATGGCCCATCACAGTTCGGTCCCAGATCCAGTGGCTTGAAACTCACACTGGGTGTCCGTGTGTGTGCGCGTGCACGCGAGTGTGTGTGTCTCTGTGTGTCTGTAGATGCCAAGATCCTGGGAGAATGGAGGAGGAGGTATTGCAGTGTGGCCATCTACCTGAGGTAGGGTGTGGGGAGTCCTCTCTCTCTTTCCAGCTGCAGTCCATGTGCCCTCAGGCAAAAACAAAAACAAACAAACAAAAAAACTCTAAAAAAGAAAGAAAAATGAAGGAAAATTAGGAACATGTTGGGTTTTATCTTGGGAAGAGAACTATTTTAGGACATTTAAGAAAATTGTGTCACCCCAAATATTTCAGTCATATGCCTTATAGCACCCCCTCCTTCACCTTACTAACCCTTCAATCCAGGTGTTCTGATGAAATAATGTATATAAAAATGCCTGATGTGAACAATGAGCCATTCATCCATCTATTATTTAGTCATCAAATATTTGTTAACTGCCATATTTCAGGCATGAAGCAATAAACAAGACAGGCAAAGTCCTTCCCCTCACAGAACTTGCATCCTAGTAGAGGAAAGCAAATCATATGTATAAACACATGCATTGGATCAGGGTTTCTCAAACTTTGGACTATTGAAATTTGGGACTCAATAATTTTTTGTATAGGGGGTTGTCCTGTGCATCTCCCAGCCTTTAACCACTGGCTGCTAGTAGCACTCCACTACCACCACCACCACCACCACCACCACCGCCACCACCACACACACAACTTGTTACCACTGAAAATGTCTCCAGACATTATCAAATGGGGGTAAAACTTGTCCCTAGTTGAGTACCACTGAATTAGATGATGATACATCTTGCCTTCTTTAAATTTGCAAGTTTTACATACATGGGAGGGAAATGGCAGCAAAACTCACTCATATAAAAGCCAAAGTGAGGAGGACCAAAGACACTGGGTGTGAAATGATCACATCACTTCTGTAATGAACATGTATAGTCTGAAGTCACTCATCTATTATCCTGTTCTTGGTACCAACTTTTTATGGATTTAGGTTCTACTAATTTAGAAGTTGAGTAAGGATGGAGGTATTTTCCCACCAGGCACAGACTAGTAGTTTAGTTGAATTGGAATTTTAAAGCACTACCTGCTTATGTTGGAGCTCCTCTGAAAAAAATGAATAAGTATAGGATTGCAAATAGTCCCCAATGTTGGTGGCCAATGTGTGATTTTTTTTTGACTTTATGGTGATGTGAAAGCAGTGTGCATTCAATAAGAATCATAATTGAGTACCTATATACCCATTTTGTTTTTCACTTTCAGTACAATAGTCAATAAATTACGTGAGATAGTCAACACTTTAATAGGCTTTGTGTTTTCCTTGATTTTGCCCAACTGAAGGCTAACATAAGTGTTCTGAACAGGCTTAAAGCAGACAAGGCTAAGTTGTGTCATTTGACAAGTTCCATGTAATAAGTGCATTTTTTTCACCTACAATATTTCAAGTTATGATGAGTTTATTGGGAGGTAGCCTTACTGTAAGTTGAGGAGCATCTGTGTCATGTTGGCTAGAGTCATTTAGCCTGACTATCAAAAGGAAGTAGCAGGCCTACACAACAGGAGCAGGGAGCAATAAAAGTAACTCAGAGGAGTCCCCAGTATCACACATTCTAGGAAACAGTTGTGACTGTGTTAGAACCTCACCTAGGCACCACCTCTGAGGATTGAGGCTCTCTACCCTGGGGGGCAAAGAACCCCAACCAGTGAGATGCTGGCCCAGAGCAAGGGGAACACGGAAAGAAGGCAGAAAAGAGAAGTCATAAATATCTTCTATAGTCTAGTGGCCAGTTGTAGAAACAGGAACAATGGCTTCTATTGGCCTCTATATTTCTTTCCTTGCTATAATATTAGGTTGCTGGAAAAGTCATGACATATTTTTTCTATGTTTTTCTATGCAGAAATGTGTCATGGCTTTTCTGATGACCCAATGTATATGTAGTAGATTGAACATTTTACAGTTCCAGAGGGAATGTGGAAACTGTCTTTGTTCATTTACCATTCAAATATTTATTCTTTGATGGTAAGAAATTTTTTCCTTTAATTTTTTAATTTCAATTTCTTTTATACATTCAATCACATGTTACCTAGCTTGCAAAGTGAATATTTCAACATGTGTACATGTCTCACCAGTCCAGTTAACAATACTATTAAGTTATCTTCAATAGATAACAACCCATTTCTTTGTTCCATAAATGACTGCCTGTCTATTTTTCTCCTTAATGGCTTTCCTCATACTCTACTTCTTCACCCACCCTCTTTCCACACTGTATGGTATTCACAACCATTTACTATGTTTCTGTATCCTTTAGGCATTCAGTTTTGGCCATAGTGTGTGGACACTTCATATATATTAAGTGGAAACATACAATGTCTCTCCTTCATCGCCTGGTTTACTTCACTCGAGAATAAATTTTCCATATTCATCCACTTTTTGTCAAAAGTCAGGGTCTTGCTGATTTTTTTTTTTTAGCTGAGTAGTATTTCACAGTGTATATGTGCCACACTTTTTCAATCCATTCATGTGTTCGTGGGCATTTGGGTTGGTTCCATGTCTTAGCAATTGTGAATAATGCCACACTAAACATCAATGTGCAAGCACTTTTCCGATCAAGAATTCTTTTGCCCTTTGGGTAGATATCCGAAAGTGGGATTGCTGGATCATATAGTAGTTCTATTTTTAGATCTTTGAAGAATCTCCAAATTGTTCTCCACAGTGGCTGGACCAATTTACATTCCCACCAGCAGTGTAGGAGAGTTCCCCTTTCACCACATCCCCGCCAGCACTTATCATTTTTTGTTTTTTTAACCTTAGTCATTCTGACTGGACTTAGGTAGTATCTCTTTGTTGTTTTGATCTGTATCTCCTTTACAATGAAGGATGTTGAATACTTTTTCATATGCCTTTTGGCTATTTGTATGTCTTCTTTAGAGAGTGGTTTCTTCCAACTCATTCTCCCATCTTCTAATAGGCTTGATCATCTTTTTTTTGGGACAGCTGCTTGAATTCCTTGTGTTTTCTGGTTATCAGTCCCTTATCTGATGTATAGTTTACAAAAATAGTTTCCCATTCTGAGGGCTGTTGATTCACACTAATTATTGTGTCTTTTGCCATGCAGATTGTTACATGCAATCTTATTGTAACCCCACTTGTCTATTTTTGGGAATGTTGACTGTGCTTCAGGAGAGTCTTATTTAAGAAGTTGATGGTAAGAATTTTTAAATCCAAGGCCCGTTCTATGGTTTGGTGGTTATGGCAGCTGGACCCCGCATAGACAACTGTGTGAATCTGCAGCTTGAAAAACACATCAGGCCTGTGTACATGCATGTGTAAAATCCCATAAAGAGGGGACCAGCAGTTAGCGTAATGACTGTGTCGCTAAACTCCCATGTAGTTGACTGTGGTTTGAGTCCTGGACCCGGTGGCTTAAACTCACACCAGGCACTTGTGCGTGTGTGCCCAAGATCCCGAGAGAATTGAGAAGGGGTTGCGGCATGGCCATCCCCCCAGGGGGCGATTTCTCGCTTTCTGTCTCTCTGCCTTTCTCTGTCTTTCTGGCGAGTGCACGTGCCCTATAGCAAAAACCTCTCAAAAAAAAAAAAAAAAAAAAAAAATCCCATACGGAGGAAGAGGAGAGGGGTTTATGGTATGACCATTCCCCATGGGGGTACTTTCTTCTCTCCCTTTCTCTCTGTCTCTCTGGTGAGTGCCCAAGCCTTATAGTCAATAAATAAATGCATAAATAAATAATTAAAGTTAGTTAATCTCATATTTGGGTTAAATCCTTAGATTCTTTGCCACCTCCCTATCCTTCCCCCCTTTCCTCGAGGTTGATCTTTTTTCAGAGGGCTGATATATTGACTTGGCATTGAAAAAGGGACATCTCTGTGACCTACGCTCTTGTGTCAATGGCCTCCACTAAGATGTCATTTGTCTCATCTCATCTGCAGGACTTGTGTATGCAAGAATCTGCTGTTGATGTTTTAACTAAAACCTTGACTTTGAGTTTAAAGTCCCATGCACTCTGTGTATTAGTTAGGGTAGTGCTAGCCATGATGGCAAAAAGACTCTGAAGTTCAATGGATTAATGCAATAGAAGTTTGTTTATGGCTCATATACCAGTCTAGTGTGGGAGCTCTTAATTACTAAGTGGCTTTCCTCTGCATAGTAATTTAGGAACCTAGTCCTTTCATGTATGGCTCCACCATTCCTTAAGGCTGAAATTCCTAAACTTTCTTGGTTTACGATGCCCTTAGAGTCTTAGTAATATATCCTCAGGTCTGCAGACCAAAAAGAAATACACAACAATTCTTTTTATTAAGCAGTTAGGGTCAAGCAATTTAATAGTAGTCATTTTCTTGAATCCTGTGTTTCTCTCAGAAATTTAAGTATCCCAAAGAGCCCCTTTGGTTCATTATGGTATATTCAGCTATTAATATTTCCCATGAATATTTAAAACATCCTTAGGTACCCTCTGTGAATTCATTATAGCTGCCAAACTTTTAGGTCATCAGGAAAGTCAAGACCTATTTTTCTATGCAAAAATGTGCCCCGACTTTCCTGATGACCCACTATGTGCAGGAACCTCGAGCCTGTGGCGTCAGAGTGTTTTCTCCAGTCATAGGAGAGGGAAAGGGAATGGAGAAAGCACTCTGCTTCTCAGTCACTAGTGCTTACCTTACATTAACAAGAACTAGGCTCTGCATCTCTATGCTAATGAAGCAGGGGAATGCAACCTCTGACTGGGATCTAATGGAAACAAAAGCACGCATTGTTGGTGGCCAGTCAGCTGCTTCTGACACACTTGGCAACCTCTCCATCCTGACTTAGGGCCTAGTGGGTCTTTGGACTCATTCTCAAACCTCTCAGAGGTGTAGGGGAGGGGCAGTAGAGACTTAAAGGTACTCTGATCTCTAGTGTGCACTAATCAGTGAGCTGGTCCTCAGGTCATCTTCCCAAACACCTCTCTCAGTTGGTGCAGCTAGTCTGCAACTCTGGTGCCATGGCTTCTTTTCAAGACTTGCCAGTACCTTGGCTTTGTTCTGGGAAGTTTAAGTATAATCTTGTCTGTGCTGGTAACTCTAGACCTATCTTGAGTCCCTGTTACAATATATTTCCACACCCTGCCCCACCCACCAAGTAGGTGACTCCACCACCAGGAAGAGGGTGTTGAGCCATTTGCACTGGCCCACTGGGTATTTCTCCTATCAGCTCTTCACACTTTTTACTTCTGTCGGTAGGAATTAATTCAATATTAGCATATGTTCTTATTCCAATCAGTTGTTCATTATACTGTACATTTATTTGTTTATTTATTTAAAGGTTTCTCCTTTTATTTCAGTCTGTGTCTTTCTATTTTCCAAAATATTTTGTTTTACTCTCAGAAGCACAGGTCTTAAATTTTAATGGCTTTGAAGACTATTGTCTCTGTATACACAAGATCTCAAAAAGCTGCATATTTTACTCTTTGATCTCCTAATAGTTTTGTTTTCTTTTCCCTTGAGCATTAAACCTTATCCTTTTGGAATAAATCTAGTGGTGGAAGATTTACTAGGTTAAACAAGAATTTTTCAGGAGAAAAATGTGTAAGATAATATTTTAGACTACCATCTAACTACCCTTATGTATATTTTCTTCCATAATTGTTTTTTTTTTCTATTATTTTCCTTCATTATTATGTGTAGGTTGTTTTGATAGTTTAAATTTGCTGTTTTATGGACTGGTATCAAATTCCTTTCTTTCTTGCCAAAGAGTACCTGTGCTTGCCATGGAGAAACAGAGAGATGGAGAGAGAAGGGGAGAGAGAAAGCACCCCACAATGGGTGTAGTCATACCGAATCTCTTCTCCTCTATTTCTCCATCTTTCATTGGGATTCTCGACATGCATGCTCATGCACCCACTGTGTTTTACAAGCCACTGAGGCTGATTTGAATTGTATAGACAACAATGTGGGATCTGGCTCCCTTAACCATTAGATTGTGGGACCAGCCCAGTATCAGAATATTGAGTCTAAATTGCTACAGAACAAGAAAAAGAAGGAACATTCCTCAGAAATCTTGGGCTTGCTACTTGTGTAGCTTATAATTTATAAAACATTTTGTATTGTCTATCTTCTCCTTTTCCTACCTACCTATCCTTAATATAGGCTGTTGTCCATTGTAATTTCTAAACTGAACTTGTCTTTCCTACATTGGGAAGCTACATCTCTGAGTAGCTGTCACAACTTCCTCTATATAATCCTCTTCTCCCATTTTTATTTCTTAGTATGTTCTCCTCATTCTACTGGGGAAAAAGTACAAATTCCAAATAAAAAGAATTAGCAAGACACAACCTTTCTTTACTGGTATTTAAGCTTGACTCTAGATGCAAAATATGCCCATTTCTCCTTTCAGGTTTTAAGAAGGGATTTAATGATACTGGCAAAAAAGCAAATAAATGAAAAGTGCTTGATAAATATTCAGTTAATCTGACTGCTAATGATTATATGATGATAACAATAAAAATCTTAGGCAGTTAGTTATTGGGAATTGTCTAAAACTTAACATTTAAATTTAACCTGGGTCAAAATGCTAGACTGTTTTCGAAGAAAATATTCCATTTTGAACTAGCTGCATAAACTAGATGAAAATCTCCTGGAAGTGAAGAGTTGAGTTAGAAACAGCATATCGATGCTGAAGATGGCTGTGGCTGTGGGAAGGTGGCTCTGGCCTCAGTTGCCGACTTGTGAGCACCATTCCTTGGGGCATTTCTGCCTCTGCAGCCCTTAGGCCTGCTGCTTCTAGGAGAAACTGCCTGACAAACCTATTGTCTGGTTCTGGACAAGCAAAGTTTGCCTTTGGCACCAGTTCCTTGCACCAGGCTCCTGCTGTCACCAGCATGCACCCTATTTTAAGGGTACAGCCGTTGCCAAAGGAGAGTTCAAAGACCTAACTAAGCCTTGATGACTTTAAGAGGAAATATTTGGTGCTTTCCTTCTATCCTTTGGATTTCACTCTTTTGTGTCCTACAGAAATTAATGCTTTTAGTGACAAAGCGAATGAATTTCATGATGTGAACTGTGAAGTCGTTGCAGTTTCAGTGGACTCCCACTTTAGCCATCTTGCCTGGATAAATACACCAAGAAAGAATGGCGATTTGGGTCACATGAACTCTTGTCAGATTTAACTAAACAAATTTCTTGAGACTATAGTGTGCTGTTGGAAGGTCCTAGTCTTACACTAACAGGTCTCTTCATAATTGACCCCGCTGGAGTCGTCAAGCATCTTTGTGTCAATGATCTTCCGGTGGGTCGAATCATTGAAGAGACCCTCTGCTTGGTGAAGGCATCCAGTTTGTGGAAGGCCATGGAGAAGTCTGCCCAGCAAATCGGACACTGGATTCTCCCACAATCAAGCCAAGTCCAACTGCTTCCAAAGAGGCCTTTGAGAGGGTAAAGCAGTAGATCATCCTGTGTGTTGCAGCTTCTCCCACCAGGGATGAACCACAGTTAGAACTCACTTTTTGCATTTCAAAAACAATTATTTATAGAAGGCAAAAAAAAGTTATGCTCGTAATCATAACTGTTACTCTAAATGTTTTGTTTTTTTAACTCTGGCTAAAGCTTTTAAATGCCAGTGCTGTTGTAAGGAGTCCTGCATTGGTAACATCCTGATGGTCAGCTAGTTTTCACAGACTGCCTAGCTCACGCATATCTTAGATCATGTCTTCAGTGGGTAAAGGAAACTCTTCTTTCTTAGCCTTACTTGAATGTTTGTCTACGCCAAAGTAGTACAAGCATCAAAAACTTCTGATCAAGGGTCTTGAAATCTTCAATTTCTTTGTATTAAATTGAATTTTCTTGTAAAGTAACAAAGATTATTGTTTTAAGTTGTTAGCATCAGCACTCTAACTCTAAACTGAATTTCTTTTAAAGTAACAAATATTGTTGTTTTAAGTTGTTAGCATTGGCAGTCTAACTCTCACAGTGGATTTACCGGTGATTAAAACAACCTGAATCACGTTATTAAAACAACGCAGTGGCACAATGACTTAACCGATCATGCACGGTCCCCATCCTTAAGGTTTAGAGTTTACATGGTGATTTTACTTGTTAGCTGACAGTGTCTACATACATTTCTAGATATTGATTAGGTATAATTATAAAGGCTATTTATTCAATCCAGGGAGTGCATTTTGAAATCATTGTAATTAATTTTTTTCTTGAAGTCTTCCATGTAAAATATATAATAGAAAATAAACCCATTTTAAAACTGAAAAAAAAAAAAAAAGAAACAGCATATCAATCATTCACACAACTGAAATCTGAGAAGGGAGTTACAAAGAGCAGTGTAACCATCAACACAATCCATTAGAAACCAAAACCAGCATGACATGGTGCTTTAAAAAATATTGCAGAATGAGGGAAAGGGGGTATCATCCTAAGATGTTGGGTTTCTAAAAACTAGCAATTTTAGGTGCCAGCAGATGATATAGTGATTATGTCACTGGATTCCCACATGGCCGACTGTTGTTTGAGTTCCAGACCTGGTGGCCTAAAGCTCATGCCAGGCATGTGTGCATATGTGCCCAAGATCCCAGGAGGAGAATGGAGGAGAAGGGATTGTGGTGTGACCGTTCTCCCAGGGGATGATTTCTCACTTTCCCTCTCACTGTCTCTCTCTCTGGTGAGCATACATGCACACATTCTTTTAGGAAGCAAAAGAATATTGTAGAAGAACATTTTGGCATCTTCCACAGAGTGTGAGAGAACATAGGTTATATTTACTAAGAAAAGAACATTCATAAGCCCAGCATCTGTGATGCACTTGGTAGCATACTCAGCCGCAGTGTTGGAAGCCACATGGCTGACAATGGATTCAGATCCTTGCCCAGGCTGACCTGAAAAGTGCTGAGTGCTCACATCTGTGCCCAAGATGGAAGGTAACAAGCCGGAGGGCTGGGGGAAAGGGATCGCAGCATGACCAGATCCTCTGATGGTGTGTACTTTCTCTCACTAGTGTACACACATGTGTTCTCTATCATGAATAAAATAAATAAACTTTACCAAAAAGAGAACATTTATTAAAAAATAGATTTAAAAGAAAATGCAGGGGCCAGCAAGTGGTGTAGGGGTTATTGTGCTGGACTCCCACATGACTGACTGCGGTGTCAATCCCAGACCCGATGACTTGAAACTCATACCGGGTATGTGTGCATACATGCCTAAAATCCCAAAAGGAGAATGGAGGAGAAGGGACTATGGTGTTGCCATCCTCCCTGGGGGGTGATTTTTCGTTTTCTGTCTCTCTGTCTCTTTTGTGAGTACATACGCCCTATAGCAAAAATATCTCAAAAAAATAAAATGTGTGAGATGAAAAAGGGAAATGGATAGAATAAGTGCTAATAGAAAACAAAAACTTTCTTTTTAAGAGGGATTTTTGCTGTAGGTCATGTGTGTTCACCAGAGAGACAGAGAGAGACAGAGAGACAGAAAGCCAGAAATCACCCCCCAGCAGGGATGGCCTTGCCGCATCCCTTCTCCATTCTCCTCTCGGGACTTTGGGCATGCATACACATGCACCCGGTGTGAGTTTCAAGCCGTTGGATCTAGGACTTGAACCATGGTCGGCCATGTGGGAGTCCAGTAATATAACAATTACACCTTCTGCTGGCTCTGAAAACAAACACTTGTAGAATTAACATATCCATTGAAAGCTAATAGTAAAGAGGAGAAAAATGATCTTATTGGAAATTGAGGGTCAGTCAGGTGGTGTGGTGGTTAGGATTTCCACATGGCCAGCTGTGTGGTTGGAGTCCTGGATCTGGTAGCTTGAAAAACATGCCAGGCACATGTGCATATGTGCCTAAAATCCTGAAAGGGGAATGGAAGAGAAGAGATTATGGCGTGGCTATCCCTCCTGGGGCTGCTTTCTCACTTTCTGTCCCTCTCTCTCACGCTGTCTCTCCCCAGTGAGCACATGTACTCTATAGCAAACTAAAATAAATAAATAAATAAGAAAAGAAAATCAAGTCAATAAAAACAAATGGCAAAGCCCTCCAAAAAGTAGGGTGCAGTAATAAAAAGATAATATTGAAAAGGAAGGTAAAGATAAGAGACACAAGAGTTTTTATTTTTCTTTTCCTTTTATTTTGCCAGAGGGTGCTGCATGTGTTGGCCAGAGGGAGAGAGGACAAAGAAGGAGAGAATATCCTCCAGTGGGGCATAACCACACCATAACCCCTTCTCCTTCACTTCTCTATCCCATTAGGATCTGGAGCACATATGCACACCACCGAGCATACTTTTCAAACCACCAGGACTAGAATTTACACTGCAGTCAACCTTGTGAGATCTGACTCCCCTAACCACTGCACTTTGGGGTCGGCTTATAAAAGAGTTTTAAATACAACCTAAAAATGATAATATGTTCTCTAAGATGATTGAATCAAACGGTTGAGACTTAGACTAGAAGCCCTTACCATAACACTATCAAGCAAACTTTCCTGAGTTGAAAAGGCAAATCTAAGTATTTCTCCTGATATTATGTGGTGGGAGGTACACATCACCACCGAAGTGGTAGTCTCCACAAAAACACTTAACTTCAATCGAATCGTGAGGACAAAATCTGACTAGCGCCAATTCATGAGTGTGTGACAGGTACAGCTGAACAGGGACCCATGCTTGGTTTAAAGCTCTGCTGTCACTGTCTTGAAATTCTTGGTAATTTTTGAACAAGGTATTCTGCACTTTTTGCATTTTATACTATGCCTCCTAAATTATGTAGACATTCCAGAATCTTGCAAATCTAGATTGTGGGACATTCTATGAGACAACAGGCCTGCAATTTTTGTTAAAAATGTCAATAACTCAATGGATATCCCTCTCTCCCTCCAAAAAATCCCCAAAGCAGTTACTCTTCTAGGTTAAAGGCAGCTAGAGACATGACAACCAAACATAATGTGTGATCTTTAATTGAGTCTCGAGTAGGATGTCTGTGGGCGGTGCACTTCTATGAAAGACAATTTTTAGTTGGAGACATTTGAATAAATACAGATGGTATTATGTCTTTTTTTTTTTTTTTAAAGAAGTTTTTTACATTAGGGCACATGTGCTTGCCGAAAGGAGAGAGACAGAGAGGGAGGAGGAGATGGCCACACAGCAGTCCCTTCTCCTCCATTCTCCTCCTGGGATCCGGGGCACTCATGCACATGTGCCCAGCGTGATTTCCACATCACTGTGTCTGGGATTCAAACTGTAGTCGCCAATGTGGGAGTCCAGTGACGTGACCACTACAGCATCTGCTAGCCCCAGTGTTATGTATTCTTTAAATCTGTTGTGTGTGAAATTCCTATTGTGAATATGCCAAAGGATGTCCTAGTGTTTATAGGAGACACACATTGTGGTGAAGTGTCATGATGTTTGGAGTTTACTTTCAAATGGTTTTGCAAGAATAACTGTATATATAGCTGGACAGAAGGAAAATAAATATGGAAAAAGTACCCTATTTTTTAGTAATTTTTTTTAACTTAAAGGGGTAGTTCTTGATGGCTATTTTTTCACTGGCTTCCTAGCTGGCTTTTCTCAGAAACCTGTCTTTCCGTGTTACTACTGGTGCCTAAACTTGAGGCACTTCTTCCCTGGCCCTCTCGGCAGGCAGCACCCTCCTTCTCTTATCTTCTGTATTGTGACTTCTCTCAAGCCTAAACCATCAGTCCACCTGGCCCTGGAGGCTGAACTTCCACTTTGGAAGCTTTTGAAATTCTTTTTTTTTTTTTTTGGAGAGGTTTTTGCTATAGGACGTGTGTGCTCGCCAGCCAGCAAGACAGAGACAGACAAAGAGACAGAAAGCGAGAAATCACCCCCCAGGGGGGATGGCCATGTCGCAGTCCCTTCTCCTCTGGTCTCCTCTCTGGATCTTGAGCACACACGAACACGCGCCCGGCGTGAGTTTTAAGCCACCGGGTCTGGGACGCAAACCGTGGTCGACTACATGGGAGTTCAGCGACATAGCCATTATGCTAACTTCTGGTCCCAGAAGCTTTTGAAATTCTTCAGGTGGGTCTCTCCTTAGGAGTAATCGCCTATCAGTTATGAAGAAAATAGTAGGTTTTAAATTGGTACCCATGCAAATTAAATAAATATTTTGAAATTACCATGAACATGCTAGTGGAGGGAGAGAGGGGAGAATGTTAGCCACAAAATATTAAAAATGAGATTGACTCTGACTTCTCTGCAATGTGAAATGCCAAAAGACAATGGAATACCATCTACAGACTTACTGAGGAAAAAGGTTGTGACCATGCCATTTTAGTTTATGTGTAAAGGCAAATTTTCAAGGACAAAGAAAATATACCTTTACCAATCTTTTTTATTATTGTTGTTTTTGCTATAGGGTGTGTAGATTTAGAAAGAGAAAAAGAGAGATGCCTTCTCCATTCTCCTCTTTAGTCATGACTTTGCACCTGACGTGTTTTTTAAACCACGGTATCCAAGACTTGAACTGCGAAGCCGGCCATGTAGTGTTCAGACCCTAACCACCACACCACTGGCTGACCCTTGAAATCATTTTTGAAAGAATTGAAACAAGTCAGGATTAAGACCTGAAGAACAGGAAGTCATAATGTAAAAATCTAAAGGGGAAATCTTTCACTGAGGTTAGAAAACTCAGGACCCCAAATTCAGGCATCAAGTTGCTTCAGGTGTTCTCAGGTGAATTCTGCAACCAGGGGGTAGGTTGCCACTCAGTGCTTCCATTAGCAGGAATGTATTCTTCTCATGCTTCCTTTCCATCCAGTGATACAAGGTGCATTTCTCAAGCTACATTCTTGAAAACACAGCTCAGATGAATTCTTTGCTATGGTTGATGACCATGTAAAGCACTTGCAAGTGCTTTTCTGTACAGCACTAACTACCAATAACTTGGTTGGGACATCATGTCAACAAGAATTACATAACAGAAGCAAAGTTACGTAAACACCATAATGGCCATTTTCATTGCCAAATGAATTGAGCAATGCTTTCGTATATCCTGACACTCCTATTGAATAATGACTCATAGTTTTGAAAATTCGTTATGAAAAACAAATGACTAAGGGGCAATATATGAACAATCATGAAGCCTATGCTTTTGTTCGTCTTCTAGGGAATGATCCCAGATGCTTAGGTAGTGTGGGAGTCATTGGCAGAGTTAAACTGGGATTCCTGTTTGGATGTTTCTGATGAATGTGTGAGTCCACAAGTATCCATCTGCCTGTGCTGATTTGTACCAAGGAAGGAAACTGGAGAAGTAGGCTTGTGTGGGAGTCTTTGGGAGAAAGCAAAATGATTGGGAGAAAGAGAGCGGGGAGAGAAGCATAATGTCTCACCCATTACTTGCCTGTCTTGTTATCTTGATTTGAGCTCTTGAAAGTGAAAGAGGCTTCAGGCTTCGAAAGGGAGTTTGTGAGATGTAAGCCTATTTTAGGGTATTGTTCTGATACCAGATGACAGCGGAGTATCACACTCTGCTCATCAGTATGGTTGCCACTAAGTGAAAACTGCAGGAAGGGCTGAATTGCATTGCTATCATTAAGGTAAAATATGGGACCAGCCAGGTGGTTTGGTGGTTAATGAAGCTGGGTCCCACATGACAGACTGTGTGGTTCAAGTCCCAGATCTCACGGCTTGAAAAACACCCCAGGCACATGTGCTCGCATGCCCCAAGTCCTGAGAGGAGGATGGAAAAGGTATTGCAGTGTGGCTATCTTCCCTGGGAATGATTTCTCATTTTCTCTGTCTCTCTTCAGCCAGCGCAGATGTCCTATAGCCAAAAAAAAAAAAAAAAAAAAAAAAAAAAAAAAAAAAAAGATTAAAAAAAAAGATAAAATATGCACAAATGGTAAAACCCCACCATAATGCTAGGGGTAGAATCTCAAAAATAAATAATTTAATATGAGGGACACATGTTTGCAAATTTTTTAAACTTTATTTATTTATTTATTTTAATTTGACCAGAGAGGGAGAGAGAGGTGGTGGGGAGTGAGAAAGCAAGCCACCCGGTCCAGGAATCAAACCATGGTCAGCCATGTGGGAGTCCAGCACCCTCAACCACCATACCACCTGCCAGCCCCCATTTTTGCAATGTTAGTGAAATGAAAATAGTAGTTAGAGGGAGAATGGGAGTCAATTGTATCATAATTAAAATTGTCATACTGGAGCAAAGGAAAGAATAATGAAAGCATTATAATGGATGTCTCTATTGTGGGATTTGGGATGGTTTTCTTTCCCTACCTGCCAGTACTTTTTAAAAAGTTTTATGAGGAGACTATAATTTTCTCATTTAAAATTTCTAATTTTAATTTTTAAATGTGCACAGGAACTTTCATTTTATATAAACAAAATCAAAATATTTAAAGGTATCTTGATTGAATAAATACTCCTAATAGATTTAATTAGACTGTAAATAGAATCGGGGCTTTTAAATGGGCTATTATACACATTGAAACAAAACATTTCTGAGTAAGCCTTTTCACTTGGAATAAGCACCTTAATTAACAGTTAAGCAATTAACAGACAATGTTTTCGTAGTTGTTGTTACCCCCTCCTCTTTTTCCAAAAGCCTCTTCATGGCCAAAAGCAACAATTTATGAATGAATCAACTAAAAAGTATTTTCAAAATACTCAGAGGTTGCTTAAGGTGCAAGTAGCACTCCTTTCAAACTGATGTTATCTGGACTAGAATTTTTAAAATCTTCCCAGAAAACCTGCATTTCCTCTAGCCTATCTCATTATAGTTGCCAGCCAATATGGGAAAACTCAAATTCCGTAGATTACTCTTCACAAATCAACTCTCCGTGCCTTTCTATCTAGTTTTATCTCTTCTAGGTGAAACCTCTGCTGGCCTGTCTACCAGAGGGCCTGTGTTCTCTTGCTCTTTCCGTTTTTGATGAGATTCTTTTCCTAGTTTATCTCCTTTGACGCCTAACCAACCTGTTGTGCAAGGCACAGTTCTAGCCCCAAGTCAGATATGTTCGACAAGCACCTTTGAGGACCCATGAAAAACTTAAGTCACTATGCCAGATATTGTAATGATCCCATTTGGAAAGCTTGTAGCTGCTGCTGGGAGGAAGCCCTCACTATCTGGCAGTGGGATTAGGTAAATCCAGAAAGTACTGCAGTTCTAGTCAGAGCCATACCAAGGACCCCACAGACAGGAGTCCTGTGAGCTCTACCCTGAAGTTCTCCTCAACTGCTTTAGTCCACGCTGATCTCCCTCCCCTGAATTACTGTTGCGCTTATCATTTCTACCATTCATTTCAGGTGTGTTTTAGGCGTGACTTCTTCAATTCTGTGAAATCAGGATAAGCCTTAAATGAATTTTGTTTCCTCCCAGAGTAACCCAGAGGAGCAGGGTACCTGGGTTGTAGTAATTTGAATCCCAGTTTAGGTAGATAATCCAACAGAATGATAGTAATACACTGGCAGGCACCAAGAGAATGACTTTATGTGTCCCACCCTCCAAAAAAGAGACCTCACAAAGCCTATCACATAAACAGTAATCTAAGCAAAAGCTGTGAGCTTGCTCTCTGATCTTTCAGATGTATCCCTGACTCCCATCTCAACAAAATTGCCTCACAGATTTTACACATGTACATTCTGGTGCCTGCGGGAGACTGACAGTGGAGTTTTCCTTTGACACATGGTACTTCCCTTGCAACACACGTCACTGACACCAGGATGTGGCGGCCCGGGAGATCTCTTACTTTTACTTCCCTCCTGGATCAGTGAAACAGTAGTGAACGTATGTGGCTTCTAGAACCAAATTGTGTGGTCGCAAGTTTTCTCTTTGCCGTTACTAGCAAGTAACTTTATATCTCTGATCCTTTGTTTCCTCATCTATATGCTGGTAATAATAATGGCAGTACCTACTTTAAGTACCTTGAGTTCACAGTGTTAAAAGTGTTTTCAACAATATCTGGATAAAGCTGTGTAATATTTCACAAGTGCTGTCTTGACCTAGTTTTGAAGTCCTGCCTAACAGGCAGGTTGCGACCGACCCCAACCCCCACATACTTCTCTTATCAGGTTCTAAAATTATGCTTGAGTTTTAATCTCTAATACTCAACTGCCAGAGGTGCCCAGATACCTAACACCCAGAGACAGCTTCTTCTTCCTTGGGCTCGTAGAATTATTCAACATGTCCAATTCCCAGGATGTCATAAAACCCAATGTCAACCTGAAAAAAATTAAAAAAAAAAAAAAAAGAAAGAAAGAAAGAAAGAAAGGAAAAAATTGAGGTAAAGCAAGTAAAACACAAGGTTGTATTTGGACCAGGATTAGGACAGTCACCTAAGCACCACAAAATCCAAGTTGCAATGTATAATATGTACAACATGTTATAGGTATCGGAATGATTTTAAAAGTAAAAGTCACAAATAGGAGTGAAGAGTAGCACAGAATCTCTTCTACGTGAACCTTCTGCTGGCCCATCTACCAGAGGGCCTGTGTTCTCTTGCTCTTTCCATTTTTTTTTTTTTTTTTTTTTTTTGGAGAGGTTTTCGCTATAGGGCGCGTGCGCTCGCCAGACAGACAGAGAGAAACAGAGAGACAGAAAGCGAGAAATCACCCCCAGGGGGGATGGCCATGCCACAATCCCTTCTCCTCCATTCTCCTCTCCGGATCTTGGGCATGCACGCACACGCGCCCGGCGTGAGTTTTAAGCCACCAGGTCCGGGACGCGAACCGCGGTCGACTACGTGGGAGTCCAGTGACATAGCCATTACGCTAACTGCTGGTCCCTTGCTCTTTCTGTTTTTGATGAGATTCTTTCCCTAGTTTATCTCCTTTGACTCCTAACCAACCTGTTGTGCAAGGCACAGTTCCAGCCCCAAGTCAGATATGTTCAACAAGCACCTTTGAGGACCTCATGAAAAACTTAAGTCACTATGCCAGATACTGTAATGATCCCATTTGGAAAGCTTGTAGCTGCTGCCGGGAGGAAGCCCTCACTATCTGGCAGTGGGATTAGGTAAATCCAGAAAGTACTGCAGTTCTAGTCAGAGCCAAACCAAGGACCCCACAGATATGAGTCCCATGATTTTGCGCACCTGTGATTGGCTAAATTCTATGCTAATGGTGGCAAGATGACCTCATGATTACTTCGCTCAGTCTTAAGCGAAACATGGAGATAGTGTGTTTGCAAGTATTTGGGCATTAAGGAAGTTCATAAAAGGAAAGGTCTAGGTAACATCTTGAACTGTTTCAGTGCATGTTCCAAAGAAAGTCACAAGATGTACATGGATTTTATTTCCTGATAGTGCTGACTTAGGTAGATTAGAATCTATTCTTTTTGGGAAAGACTGTTATATTTGGAGGGTCTATCAGCTTTAGTTTGACAATGTAGCATTTTATTGGGTCATCAGAAAAGTCACGATGCATTTTTGCATAGGAAAACAGAAACGTACGTCATGACTTTTCAGTCAACCCAATAGCATGCGTGACTCTATTTTGGTCTGATCTGTTGAGACCTAGAATAGGAACTTAGTCCCCTTCTGTAATTATTTAACACTAGGTAACCCTGTCCCATTTGCCATACATGAACTGCCCCTACTGCCCCAGCTTGCTGTTGCTCTGTCTCAGATGCAACCTGCTTTCTGTGTGGCCTTGCATGGCAGCTGTCTCTGGTTTGGAGATGTAAATAAAAAGTTCCATCTTTCATGTATCAGAATGTCATTGTGTTGTGTCTGGCCATCCAAAAAAATGTATCATACTTAACATCATACAATTTTGAAACAATCTTATGTGGGTTAAGCCCTTAAAATGTTATTTTTTAAAGGACATCTTTTTCCTAATTTCTGTAACATTTTATGCCAATAAATGTCACAAGACTATTTCTAAGAGTAAACCGTATTTCATGGCACAATTCTTTTTTTTTTTTTTTTTTTTGGAGAGGTTTTCGCTATAGGGCGTGTGCACTCGCCAGACAGAAAGAGAGAGACAGAAAGACAGAAAGTGAGAGAAATCACCCCCCAGGGGGGATGGTCACACCGCAATCCCTTCTCCTCCATTCTCCTCTCGGGACCTTGGGCACGCACGCACACGCGCCCGGCGTGAGTTTAAGCCACCGGGTCCGGGATGCGAACCGTGGTCGACTACGTGGGAGTCCAGCGACATAGCCATTACACTAACTGCTGGTTCCCATGGCACAATTCTTTTTAGGAGTCACACTATTTAAACTTTATATTCAAACTAATCTTAGAACAGCATCTCCCTAGTTTTAATTTAGTGTGACTTAAGCAAAATATTACTGTATTCCAGTGTGCAGACTGAAATGTATCACAGCAGAAAATAAAATTTTCTGGTGGCATGGTCATTAAAGCAGCTGGATCTCACATGACCCACTGTACAATTCAAGTTCTAAACCCAGTGGCTTGAAAAACACACCAGGCACTTGTACGTGCTTGCCCAAAATCTAGAAAGCGGAGAAGAATGGGGGAGAAGGGATTGTAGCCTGACTGTCCCCTATGGGGGGTGCTTTCTCACTCCGCCCCCCTCCATCTCCAGTGAGCACATGTGCCCTCTGGCACAGCAAATAAAGCTTACAAATCTAAAGTTTATTATTTCTAAATTTAACAAAATTTAAACTTTTTATTATGGAAAACCTAATCCTAAACAATATTGGAATAAAACCACATGTACCCATCACCACTTTTAATCATATTCATCTGTACCCCATATCCTATTCCCTCTAAAAATAGAGACTCTTTTCTAAATATATAATAATGACACTATTATAAGTAAAAATGACAAGTTCCTTAATATTATCAACTACTCAGTTGGTTTTTTTAATTTTCCCAATTATTTCATAGATTTGTTTTTTCCATTTTATTTGATTTCTTTGAATTAAGATCCAAACATTGTTCACATGTTGCATTTCCTCAATATGTGGCTTAAGTCACCTTTAATCTGTCATTTCTTTTTTTCTTTTTTCCCCTTACTATTTATTTGTTGAAGACACCAGATTGCTGTCCTGTAGAGCTTCCATACTCTGACTTTTTTTGACTAGATCTCTGTTGGATCAGTTTTGTTGCTGAGGCATAATTGACATACAATAGACTGCATACACACATACATATATATTTTTAATTTTTTGCTATAGGATGTGTGCTCCCCAGAGAAAGGCAGAGAGAGACAGTGAGAGGGAAAGTGAGAAATCACCCCTCGGTGGGATGGCCATGCTGCAATTCCTTCAGCTCCAGCCTCCTGTCAGGATTTTGGGCACACATGCACATGCACCCGATGTGATCTGCAAACCACCAGGTCTGGGACTTGAACCGCTCAGTTGACCTTGTGAGATTCAGCACCTTAACCACCACACAACCTGCTGGCTCCCTAAACTGCACATATTTAAAACCTATAATTTGATATGTTTTGAAATATGTATACATACATAAAATCATTATACCATTTTCAAAATTATGATAATTTATTGCCCTTAAAATGTTCTCAGTTCCCCTTAGTAGTCCCTATCTCTCATCCTTTCCCAGTCTTGCATCTTGAATTATTAATCTGCTTGGTCTCACTATAGTGTAATTTGCTTTTTCTAGAATTTTATGTAAATGGAATCATACATGATGTATTCTTTTGGTCTAGCTATTTTCACTTAGCATAATTATTTTGTTGCTTTTTATTGCTGAGTAATATTTCATTGTAGTGATACACCGCAATTTGTTTACCCACTTATTTCCTTATGGACATTTGGATTGTTTCCAGTTTTGACTATTACAAGTAAAGATTCTATGAACATTTGTATATATGGTTTTGCATGGATATTGGCTTTCATTTTTCTTAGGAAAATACCTAGGAGTAGAATAACTAAGTTTATGATAAACTTTTATTGCCAAATTGATTTTCAAAGTGTTCATATCCTTTTACATTTCCACCAGCAGGGTATGCATGTTGTTAATTCTTCCACACAGCTGCCAACACTAGTTATGATCACTCTTTTAGTCATTCTAATAGGTATATAGTAGTATCTGGTTGTTGATTTAATTTGCATTTCCCTGGTGACACTTGATGTGCAACATTTTTTCATATGCTCGTTTGCCATTGGTATCATGTGTCTTCAAACAGTTCGTGAAAATGAGGTCAGATAGTGGTGTGGTGGTAAAGGTGGCTGGATCAAAGTCCTGGACATGGTGGCTTGAAAAATGGACCAGGGGTACCAGGAGGTAGCATAGTGTTAAGGCACTGGACTCCCGTGTGGTTGGCCATAGTTTGAATCCAGGACCCAGCAGTTTGACACACACCAGGCACATGTGCGTGTGTACCCAAAATCCCAAGAGGAGAATGGAAGAGAAGGGAGTGCCATGTGGCCAAGCCCCCTGGGAGGGGGTGATTTCTCATTTTCTGTCTCTTTGGTAAGCACATGTACCCCATAACAAAAATCTCTCAAAATAAAGAAAGGAAAAGAAAAGAAAAGGAAAGTGAAAATGAAAAACAGACTAGGTGCATGTGTGTGCACTCACTGGGGAAAGACAGAGACAGAAAAAGAGGGAAAGTGAGAAATCACTTCCCAAGGGGGATGACCACAATGCAGTCTCTTCTCCTCCATTCTCCTCTCAAGATTTTGATCACACATGCACATCCACCTGGCATGTCTGTCTCTCTCTCTCTCTCTCTCTCTCTCTCTCTTTTCCTTTCTTTCTTTTTTCTTTTCTTTTCTTTTCTTTTCTTTTCTTTTCTTCTTTTCTTTTCTTTTTTCTTTCTTTCAGAGAGTTTTGTTATAGGGCATATGCACTCACCAGAGAGACAGAGAGACAGAAAGCAAGAAATCACCCTCCATGTAGTATAGCTACACTGCAGTCCCTTCTTCTTTATTCTCCTATTGGGGTTTTTGGGCACACACGTACATGCACTCAGAGTGAGTTTTGAGCCACTGGATCCATGACTTGAACCATGGTCAAGTACATGGGAGTCCAGGAACGTAACCGTTATACAATGTGCTGGTCCCCCTGGTATGTTTTTCAAGCTGCAGGGTCTGGAACTTGAACCATGGAGTCAGCCATGTGATATCCAGTGCCTTAACCATGTTACCTGCTGGCTCAAGAGCACAATAATTTTTTTTAGAGAGAGATTTTTTACTATAGGGTGCATGCACTCGCCAGAGAGAGAGAGAGAGAGAGAGAGAGAGAGAGAGAGAATGAGAAATCACCCCCCAAGGGGGTTGACCATACTGCAATCCCTTCTCCTCCATTCTTCTCTCAGGATTTTGGCACACATGCACATGTGCCCAGCATGAGTTTGAAGCCACTGGGTCCTGGACTCAAACTGCAGTTGACCATGTGGGAGTCCAGCAACATAGTCATTACACCACCAGCTGGTCCCAACACAATAATTGTTTAATATTTCAAATTTAGGTAGCATTGTTATTGATCTCCTAACATTATTTACTACTTGTCCTTTAAAGCCTAAAGGTTCCTATGGTTTATGTAAGTTTCCCTTTAAACAGCAGAACCTGAAAATGGGAACTGATCTTCCCTCTTTGTCTAGTGGCTTGCTTTCTCACTTTTCCTCTGTCTATGTTTCTCTCTATGAGCTCATATGCCCTATAGCAAATTAAAAAAAAAAAGATAAATAAAATTAAATAAATAATTCTTTTTTTAATAAATAAATAAATAAAATTATTAATTAAAACCCCACACACAGTTCACAGCTATTGGCCTTCACAGTAAGAAAATATATGTGTGCAGGTTGGGAATTTTCACTTTGGAGTGGTTTTTGTAACTGTTTATATTAAGAAGAACAGAAGAGTGTGTTGTTGGATTGACAAAATCTTATATTTTCCTGTGAGTGTGATTCTCATTTTCTTTGAGTCTCTGGAATTTGAGGTCTTTCCTTTCAGTGAAAATACCATTTTTGCTGATTTATTAGCTGGAGAGGTTATATTTCTCTACTCTTTTCAGGTGAGATGGTCATGATGTTTTGTTTTTTATTTTTTTAAAAAAAGAGTTATTTTATTTATTTATTTATCTTAATTTGACCAGAGAGGGACAGAGTGAGAGAAAGCAAGCCACTAGGTCTGGGACTCAAACTGCAGTCGGCCATGTGGGAGTCCAGCACCCTTAACCACCACACTACCTGCCAGCCCCAAGAGGTTCATGATGTTATAACCCCTATTTTTCTCCCTTTAAGAGAGGATGGCATGGGGCCAGCCAGTGATGTAGTGGTTAAGGCATTGGACTCCTACATGGCTGACCACGGTTTGAGTTCCAGACTCGGTGGCTTGGAAATCACACTGGACATGTATGAATGCATGCCCAAGGTCCCAAGAAAAGAATGGAAGAGAAAGGATTCTGATCCCGGCCATCACTGTGGAGAGGGTGGTTTCTCACTTTCCCTTTCTGGTGAACACATGTACCCTATGGCAAAAAATATAAAAAGAGAGAAAGAGAGAGGGGGGATGGTGTTAGAGAGTTGAATACCAGTGACATTATCAGTGCTATAAGAAGGATTTTACAGCATTTCTACACAAGTTTTGTAGTTGTCTTCAGACAATCTAGAAATGATCTCCATGTTCTGTGCTCTTGCTTTGCTGAGAAGAGCACACAGAAAGTTCAGATTGTTGCGATCTGCTAAGGAGCAAAGGTCAAAGTAGTATTTGGCATAAACAATGGCAGGAACATTAATATTAAACTAAAGTTACTTCAAAATAATGTCTTTTCAGTCCATTCATGTCCTCAACTGTAATGTCCTTGAGGATCTGGCAGTAATCTGCTTTCTATATAGCCTGATCATCCCAAACCTTGCAGACAAGAAAAATGGCTCCCAGAATAATTATTTTCCTGTTAGTAGGACAAATGTTGAACTCAGCATAAGAAAAAAAAAAAAAAAGCCTTTCTAAATAAACCAAAGTTACTTTTACACATTCATCTGTTAGCTATGTGGCACCAAGAAGAGGATCAATAAATAAATCTGTATTGAGGATCATGCTTAAAGTATTCCTCTGGAAATTTTATATTTCATCAAAATAATCTAGGGATCTATTTGCATCTCTGTTCTTTCTGTGGTAATGTATTGCTGAGGTCACATTTTATTGTGGTTCTAAGAGGAGACTGGCTGACTGTGCTGTCATCTAGAAATGCTAATGAACATGAGCCATACTTTTCAGTAAGCTGCTCTGGAGACACGTGGTTTAAATGACCGTTTTTACTCTTTTCTCACACATCCATCTGAGATGTGCTTAGGAAAATTGTGCTTATTCTTAGTTGGCCAGGAAATTTTGATTCCAAAGCTAAATCTTTGGGCATCTTCCAGTTGCTGATGTGTTGTAATTGGTAGCCCTCACCAGCTCCAAAATCCAGTTAATTTAGTGGGCTCCACTGCAGCAGGTGTCAGTGTTAAGGCCACTGTGTCTCTGGCTGCAGCCTTATGGAGTCGTAGTATGGTTCCATCAGCCTTGTGTGCAGGTTCAGCTTGGGACTGACATTGGGAGACATGCAACCAGTGTGTTCCCCATGGGGTTTCGGCTGCTCTCCACCTCTGCCTGTGCCTATGTCTTCACTCATCCCGAACTCTGCCATACTCAGTAGCCACCTTTCCCTAACAAAGGTACAGCCCCCACAGGCATCCCTTGGCTGTGCCTGGACTGTGCACATATGCAGATATGACTTTACCTGTTGCTCACTCCTCCTCAACACTATTGCTTTCCCTTAGCCAACCTGTCTACCTAGGTTCATCTTAATAAACTCTGGTTTCCTGAACCTGAATATCCATTTCCTTCTCTGGAATTGGACAGTTTTAAGTTATGTCTTTGAATAAGTTTTTTGTTCCCCCTCTTCTATCTCTCCTCTCCTGAGACTTCTCTAATGCAAATATTTTCCCACTTGATGGCGTGTGTTAAGTCCCTTAAGTTTTTTCAATCTCTCATCTTTTTATTTTTCCTGTAATCACGAGATAATTTCAAATGACCTGTCTTCAAGTTCTGCTGATTCTTTATCTTGCTTGATCTTGTCTGTTGTTGAACCCATCTGTTGAATTTTTCAATTTAGTTTTTATAGTCAATAACTTCAAGATTTCTGTGATTCTTTTTTAAAATTGTGTCCTCTGTTGAAATTCTCACTTCACTTATCCTGAACTTGTTGAGCATTTTTATGATGGTTATTTTGAATTCTCTTTTAGGTAATTTATATATTTCCATTTTATTAGGGTTGGTTTCCGGTCATTTATTTTGTTCTTTTGTTGAGCTGTGTTTCTCTGTTTCTTCATTTTCCTTTACTTTTTTGGTTGTTGTTGATATCTGCATCATAGGAAAGAAAAGTCACTTCTTCCAATCTTTATGGACTGGTCTCATACAGCAGAAGACCTTCACCTTCAGCCAGCCAGAGATTTTCAAAACTTCTCATGTTGTTATCTTTGGTCATGTACATATAAATTCCCAATCGGAAATTTGAAGGTTTTTTATTTTAGGAGTTTCTGATTTCATTATCTGTGTGTTGTCAGTCTGCTAATTGTAGGCCTTCTGGAATAACAGAATGACCTGGGCTCCTGTTTTTGATCTCAGTAGCCCCCAGACATCTAGAGTATGCTGGTCCTATCAGTATTCTTAGTCAGAAGCCAGTTCCTCAGGCAGCTCCCTAAAAAAAGCTGGAATGCTGGATACATAGTCCAACTTCCTCCTGAGATACAGGCTAGGAATTGGGGGTTTTTGGCTGCTCATTTTGTGCTGAACCATGAAAAGGGGATATAGTGAATGTATGTGTCCTAGTACAAACTGGTGCTTTTGTTCTTAACATCCCCAGGTATGTCTTCTCCTATCAGCACTCTAAGACAAGACAGAAGCGAGTCTCTCAGGCAACCTGAGAAAGGCTGGGACACTGGACATATGATTCAACTCTTTCTCTCCCCAGAGAGAAGCTGGAATATGAGAATTTCTGCCTGATTGCTCTGCACTGAACAAGAGGGAGGGTCTTATGGTGACAGTGTATGCTGACAGTGTATGCTATCAGTGTAGTTCAAACATATGAAAGTGTAGCTCAAACTACAGCCTTTGACTTCAGCAGTTCTCAGTCTAGGGCCCCTTGATGTCAGGGCTCAGATTCAGACAAGAGAGAAACCAGTTCTTAAGGCAGCCTCCAGAAAGTCAGAATGTCAAAAATATGTTCTGATCCTTTCTTTCCCTCATCAGAGAGAAGCTGGGAGCTGGTATTTCTTTCTGATGATGTGGTGTTATTTGGAGGGATTATGATAAGAGAGTGCCTCAAATTTGGGGGCCATCAGATGTTGTCTTGGTTAAGGTGCTGGACTCCCACATGGTTGACTATGATTCGAGTCCTAGATTCAGCAGCTTGAAACATGCTGGGCCCAAAATCCCAGGAAGAGAATGGAGAAGGGATTGCAGTGTGGCCATCCTCCAGGGGTGATTTCTCACTTTCCCTCTCTCTGTCTGTCTCTGTTCCTCTAGTGAGTGTACACACCCTATGGCAAAAACCTTTTTAAAATAATAATAATATTGGGTTGTTGGGAAAGTCATGATGCATTTTTTTCTATTAAAAAAACCTAATACTACTACTAATAATAATAAGTAAATAGAGTGACTCAAATTTCCCTGCCAGACTTGATGAACCTGGTTTTGCACTCACTCATGGTACAAAAGATGCTCAATTGATTTAGGAATTTTTCATAAAGGAAACTGATCTGTGTATTATTGAATTGGTGTGTCCCTAGGAGGATAGTGGATCAGAGATTTCTATTGAGTCATCTTGCTGATGTTACCCAGGTCTTGATTCTTACTGAGTTTTTGAGAGTTCTTTATATACTATAGTATAAGACTAGGTAGAGGCCGGCGGATGCTGTGTTGGTTGAGGGCGCTGGACTCCCATATCTGGCCTGCAATATTATCTTACAGTCTATGCCTTGCCTTTTCATTTTTTTAACAGTGTTTTTCAAGGAACAGATTATAATATTTATGAAGTCCAATGTTTTAATCTAGAAGTTCTATACACTTAGGATTTACATTTAGGTCTATGATTTGATTTACATTTAGGTCTATGATTTATTTTGAACTGATTTTGGTACATGATGCAAGACATTGGTCAAGATTTTTTTTCTTCTTTCTTTTTCTTAATGTATGTGTTTATTCATCTTTTTCTTTCCTAGTCCCTTAAGTGAGGTTATACCATTCATTTGTAATACATTTAATTTATTTATTACTATTGTTATTTCATTTTGCACCTCCACTTGAAGCCTGGTTGATTTTAATTATACAAGATAAATTCAAAAGTTCATGGAAAATTCATATTTATGGGAAAACTATGTGTGATTTCAAAATTTTTTTACATCAAAATAAAATCATTCTGGGGTCAGGTGGTGGTGCAGCAGTAACACAACTGACCTAAATGGAAAATGTCCTGGGTTTTTATCCCACAACGTCACTGAACATGCCAGGTTTTGCAAGCGTGCCTATGGTCTGGGCCAGCTCAGACTGAGGGTGGATTGTGGTGTGAAGACCCCGTTGGGGGTTATCCGTTTCCCTGTCTCTCTCTTATGGATGAAAGAAATAAATAACTTTTAAAAATCATACTTTAAGTATGATTTTTTTCACAAACTTTTTGAAGTTCCCTTATATACATACAGTAGTTCCCTCTTATCCATCATTTTGCTTTCTGTAGTTTCAGTTATCTGTGGTCAATGGAGGTCCAAAAATATTAAATGAAAAATTCCAAAAGTAAGCAATTTACAAGTGCTAAATTATGCACTGACCTGAGTAGTGTGATGAAATCTCTGCTGTCGTGAGGTACATGAGTGAACCCTGTGTCCAGCATATCTGCAGAGTGTATGCCAGTCACCTGTTGGTCAGTAGCTGTCTTGGTTATAAGATCAGCTGTTGTATTACAGCGCTTGTTTTCAGTAACATTTATTTTACTTATTAATGGCTACAAAGTACAAGAGTAGTGCTGATGGCAATTCAGTTATGCCAAAGAAAAGTCATGAAGTGCTTCCTTTAAATGAAAAATTGGAAGATCATGATTTGATAAGGAATGAAAAAGATCTTATGCTGAAGTTGCTAAGATCTACGGTAAAACGATATCTTCTATCCATGAGATTGTGAAGAATGAAGAAGAAATTCGTGCTAGTTTTGCTGTTGTACCTCAAAAAGCAGGAGTTATAACCACAGGGTGTGATAAGTATTTAGTTAAGATGGAAAAACAAAACCATTAAATTTGTATTGGAAGACATGAAGAGAACACATGTTCTGACTGATGGTAAAGTTTGTGTCAGAAAGCATTGCACGTGTCCAGAGACTCCAGCAAACGATCTCGAAATGAGTAACACCGAGCCATTTACTTCAAGTAAGGGATGGTTACACAGATTCAAAAATAGGTTTGGACTGAAAAACATAGAAAGCACTGAAGAGGCTGCATCTGTTGTCTCATTTCTGGCAAAGTTGAAGTTGGTTAAAGAGAAAGTCTTTAATTGAAGGAAACTTGGGTCTTCTGGAAGAAATTGCCTGATAGAGACCACATTCACATAATGTTTAGTACAGTATATTATTGTAATCGTTCTAGTTTACTATTAGTTGTCATTAATCTCTTACTGCGCCTAATTTTTAAACTGAACTTTATCATAGATGTGCATATATAGGAAAAACAAAACAGTATATGTGGGATTAGGTACTATCGTGGTTTCGGGTATTCACTGAGGGTCTTGGAATGTGTCCTCCAAGATGGATACTACTGCAGTATGTAGTTTTGCTGTACCAACTTGTTTGCCAAATTCCCATCCAGAGGGTTTTCCAGTTTGTATTTCCACTAAGTACGAAAGTGCCTGCTTTCTCAAAACCTTGCCAAAAGAATATGTGCTGATCTGACTGGTGAACACTCATATTTCAATAGTACTTTAACTTGTATTTCTTCCTGAGTAAATTTGAACACTTTCACATATTAATATTTTTTTGAATATATATTTTGTTAATTATATATTCATGCCTTTTCCCCCATGACAAGTTACTTTTGTCATGTTTTTGGTCATTTATTCTTTTTTTTTTTTTTTTTCTTTTTTTGGAGAGGTTTTTGTTATAGGGCGCGTGCGCTCGCCAGACAGACAGAGAGAGACAGAGAGATAGAAAGCAGGAAATCACCCCCCAGGGGGGATGGCCACGCCGCAATCCCTTCTCCTCCATTCTCCTCTCGGGATCTTGGGCACGCACGCACACGCGCCCGGCGTGAGTTTAAGCCGCCGGGTCCGGGACTCGAACCGCGGTCGACTACATGGGAGTCCAGCGACATAGCCATTACGCTAACTGCTGGTCCCTGGTCATTTATTCTTGAAGTTTAAGAGTTCTTTCTATATTACGAATTTTTTTTTTTGAGTTTGCAGTTGTCTTTTGACTTGGTGTTGACATTTGCCCAATAAAATTGTTCATTTTTCAAATAGTCACTTTATAAATCCTTAATTTTATTGTGTCTTGATAAGTAATGTTGACAATTTCAAAGCTTTTTTTTATTCCAGTATTAAAGAGGAATTCACTCATGTTTTCGTCTAATGCTTGCATGGCTTGTTAATTTAATTTAATTTTTTTACTTTTAAATTATTGATGCAATGGGGCCAGCTGGTGGTGTGGTGGTTAAAGGAGCTGGATTCCCACATGGCCAACTGTAGTTTGAGTCCCGAACCTGGTGGCTTGCTTTCTCGCTTTTCCTCTCTGGCTCTGGCTCTGTCTCTCTCTGGTCAAATTAAAAAGTAATAATAATAAATAAAGTTAAATAAAATAATTCTTTGAAAAAATTATTGATGCATTTAAAATTTACCCTATGTATGGCATAAGTCACAAATACAATTTTATTATATATATATATATTTGTTTTTTCCTAGCAGGCATGTGCACTTGCTGGAGATAGAGACAGAGGGAGAAGGAGAGAGTGAAAGTGAGACAACATACCCCAAAGGGGATGCCACCCCAATCCTTTGTCCTCCATTTTCCTCAGGGTTTTGGGCATGCATGCACATGGACCTGGTATTTTTGTTTCTCAAGCCACTGGGTCCAGGACTCAAACTGCACACTCAGCCATGTGGAATCCAGTTGCCTTAATCTCCACACCATCTGCTTACCCAGTACACTTTTATTTTTTCCAAATGGCTAAACAGATTTTTTTCCAGAATCATTTATTACTAAAGTTTACCTCTGCCCCAAATATTATAATTTGAGATGCCAAATTATCATATATAGTTTCATAGTACTTGGATCTATTTTTCATTTATTCTATTCCACTGTTCTATCACACTATTTTAATTATAGAGGCTTCAAATAATATATTTTAATAGTTTGTAGGGCTAGTCTCCTTTGTTTTTGTTTGGTTCTTAGTATTTTCTTGTCTTTTCAAGCATATTTATTGATTTTTTTAAAATTATTTATTTAATTTTATTTATTCACTCATTTATTTCAATTTGACCAGAGAGAGACACAGAGGAGGAAAGAGAGGGAAAGTGAGAAAGGAAGCCACCAGGTCTGGGACTCGAACCGTGGTCGGCCATGTGGGAGTGTCCAGCACCTTAACCACCACACCACCTGCCGGTCCCGCATATTTATTGATTGATTTTAGTTGCCAGAGGGTACCTGTATTCACCAGAGTGAGACACATGGGGGAGGAGGAGGACACCCTCCAGTGGAGGAGCATAGTAATGCTGTAATTCCTTCTCCTCCACTTCTCCATCCTGTCAGGATTTGGGGCATACATGCACATGTGCACGTGCATGTACACACACACACACCTAGCTTGATATCCAAGACACTGGATCTGGGATTTGAACTACAGTCAGCCATATGGGATCCCCCTCTCTTTAACCATTGGGCTCTGCGGCCAGCCTGCATGCTATTATTTTCATGTGAACTTTAGTATATTTGTCTAACTCCATAAAAATTTCTTGGTATTTTATTGAAATAATATGGATTAAAAAATTAGTTTAGGGAGAATAGCATCTTTATGATGTTGAGTCATCTTATTCAAGAACACAGTTTCCAAGAATACTGATACATGGGCAAAATCGAGTCATAATGTAACATTCATATACAAAACACTTACCACACATTTAACCCCTGTCAGGTATTGTACTGATCACTGGAGATGTGGTGATGAATAAGGTGATTTTAGTTTATTATATAACTTGTAGAGGAATAAAAGCATCCATTAAAGTTGCCATTAAAGTCAAAATATACAAGTTAAAATGACCAGGTTTTTTAAAATTTTATTTGCGATGTTTAATTTGGTAGATGTTCCCTGTACTTTTTTATGTTTATACTTTTCTAAACTAACCACTTTGCATTGTACTGATTAGGGTTTTTGAAAACAACTGAAGTGGCATCGCTGAATTACTGGAGCAACCCAGACCACTTTACATCACAGGGGCCCTACTGAGGCCATTCCTAAGTATATCACAGTTGCGAGTTTAACCAGCCGACAAATACTTGAGCGAATCCAACTACATGCTTTCTTTATGCCTCCATTCTGCTAGGAGAAAACCACTCTGCAGAAAAGTTTGGTGTGATTAGCATTTTGTCCCCTTTATTCATGATAGAGTGCATGCAAAAGAGAGAGCACCCTGAACAGGGTCTGGTCATGCCACAATCTTTCTGTCCAGTCATGCAGCCTCTCGGCTCTTGGGCCCTCATGCCTGAGTCCAGCAATTTTCAGGCTAATCAGGCTCAATTCGAGCAGTGGAATCTAGCATCTCTCTCTTTTTTTTTTTTTGAGAGATTTTTTTTGCTATAGGGCGCATGCGCTCGCCAGACAGACAGAGACATAGAGACAGAAAGCGAGAAATCACTCCCCATGGGGGATGGTCACGCCGCAATCCCTTCTCCTCCATTCTCCTCTCGGGATCTTGGGCACACATGCACACGCGCCCGGCGTGAGTTTAAGCCACCGGGTCCGGGATGGAAACCACGGTTGACTACATGGGAGTCCAGCGACATAGCCATTACGCTAACTGCTGGTTCCCTGGAATCCAGCATCTCTTGAGCAGCATATTCATGCTGTGCCAGAGAAGGGGCCCCATTAAGCATTGCTCAGTCTCGATCTCAATCTCAAATAGACCTTCACTCTACCTAGCTATGATTTTACATTTCTTTATTTAGCTTGCTTCCTCACTTTCACAAAGACTTCTCCAAACTCTATACTGTCTTCACACGTCCCTCATCATTGCCCTTGTTCTGGGCAGATGGCCCTCTCTCCTACTAGAGAAAGAAGTCAGAGTGTGGGAAGTCCCTTGGTTTCCTCTAATAGCCTTACACAGGTACCATGATCTCTTTGTTCACCCTGTTCCAATTCTCTTTCTACTCTTATTTCAGCTTTATTCTATTTAGTGCTCTCTCTTGTCTAGCCCCCCTTTTAAAAGCTTATTTATTTATTTATTTATTTATTTCAGAGTGAGAGAGACACGTTCAATAAGGTCTTCACAGGGTGATCCACCCATTCTCAGCCAACCTGGATCATAGACACATGTGCCTACCCAGCATGCTCAGGGAGGTTCTGGGATGCGAACTCAGGACCTTGGCACGTGAGTTTGGATTGTATGGCCACTTTGCTACCACCTAGTTCTTTTCTCTCTCTTTGGCCTATATATATATATATATATATATATATATATATATATATATATATATATAAAGCTATAGGTTACACGCATGAGAGAGAGAGAGAGAAATCAACCCTAGGAGGAATGGCCATGCCACAATCCCTCCTCATCCATTCTTCTCTCAGGATTTTGGGCATGCATGCACACAGTATGTTTTTCGAGTCACTGGATCCAGGAATCAAACTGCACAGTTGACCATGTGAAATCCAGTCTCCTTAACCTACATGCCACTAGCTGACCCTCTTTAGCCTCTACCTTTATTCCTTTTGCAAAACATGTAAACCTGCTGAATTCTATCATTAAAAGCAAAAAAATCCCCAAATATTTATTTTCCCTTCTAGCAATAACTGTATTTCTCTCCTCACCTTTATAGTCTAATTTCTTTTCTTCCTTTTTTCCCAAGGATGGTGTGCTCCTTAGAGAGGAGAAAGAGGCACTCCCCCATGCCACAATCCCTTTTCCTCCCTTTTTCCATCCTGCTGGGATTTGGGGCATGCATACACATGTGTCCAGTGTATTTTTCAAGCTGTTGGAGTTGAGATTCAACCACAGTTGGCCATGTGGATCTGGCTCCCTCAACCAGTAGACCATGGGTCTAACACCATGGCCTAATTTCTCAAGGCTTAGGTCTAGGATTTTGTAAGGCAAAATAGAGACAATCCAATCACACACACAAATGCACAGTCACTGAGAAAGAGTAGAGCTGGGGGAAAAAAACAAAACAAAACAAAACAAAAAAACAAAAACAAAAACAAAACAGCCAAACTTGGGAACATCTGCAGACTGCTCTGTCATACCGGGGCCTTGGGACCAGGTGTAATCCAGGGACTGGGTGCTGCTGATGATGCCTATGCTTATGTGCTTGCCTGTGGCTTGATCAGCCATGCAATATAAACAATGTAGCATAAATGTGGGTCTGCAATTAGTTTATCTGAAAATTTAAAATAATAAAATTACCTTACAGCATTGCTTTGATGATAAAATGAGCTAATGCATACAATGCTGTGTTATCATGGTACATGCCTAATAAATGTTCCTATTATTATTTTAATAATTTTAATTATGTTGTCAGATGGGCAGGCTTGCTCCATCAAATATGAAAGCATATATATTCAAAGCATAAATAAATATAAAGCAATGCAACTGCCTTTGACCCACAAGTTTGACTAGTGCATTAGACATGGTGTTCATTCACTCATAATGGAGCAAGTGTATCAGAGACTTGGAAACATTAGGGATACAAAGAAGAATAAGACAAAAACCATGCTGTTAATGGTCTCTCAGTCTTAGGACAGTGAAGACATATGCACACAGTTGTAATACAGTGTGTTAAGTGCAGTGGTCAATAAGTATTTTGGACAGGAGCAGCAGATGGTATAATGATTGCGTTGCTGGACTTCGCCATAGTTGGCCACTCACACAGTTTGAGTCCCGGACCCAGCTACGTAAAACTCGCACTGGGAATATGTGCATGCGTGCCCAAGATCCCGAGAGGAGAATGGAGGAGAAGAGATTGCAGCGTGGCCATCCCCCTGGGGGATGATTTCTTACTTTCTATCTCTCTGGCAAGCACATGCACCGTATAGTAAAAATCTCTCTCTAAAATAAATAAATAAATAAAAATAAGTACCTTGGGAGTTCAGAGATGGAAACACATAGCTTAGGGTGAGTTTCCTCAGGGAAGTCTTATTGACTGAGCTGATTCTTACAATGAGTATGTGTTAGCAAAGCAGAAGGCAGAGAGCAAGCAAGGGAAAGCTTTTTTTTAGGCAGTCTTGTCATGTGCCTCCCAGCTCGGACTAATGATGCACACCTCCACTCCTGGCTCTTTATTAGACAGGTATTGCTGTGTTGCCAAGGCCAGCCCTGACCTCAGGGTTCTGCCTCAGCCTCTTGAAATTGCTGGGATTACAGGCCTACACCACTGCAGCCAGTCTTTAGGTTAAACCGAGAGTTGAACCTGGACTTGCTATGTCATCCCAGCCTGCAGAGCATTGTGCTCAGTAGCACATGCTACTGTGGCCGGGCCCAGGTTTCCTTTTCTTGTAGAGGTTTTTGCCTTAGGGCACATATACTTGCCTGAGAGAGAGAGAGAGACAAAGACAGACAGTGAAAGAGATGGTGAAAAATCACCTTCCAGGAGAATGGCCATGTCACAATCCCTTCTCCTCCATTTTCCTCCCGGAATCTTGGGTGTGCACGCACGTATCTGGTATGAATTTTAAGCCACCAGGTCCAGGACTCGAACCACGGTCCGCCATGTTGGAGTCCAGCAACATAACCACTATGCCATCTGCTGGTCCCAGGGCCCAGCTTTTAAAGTTCCTCTGTCTACATAGTTTGACTCAAATTCCATGTCTTATTTAGTTTGAAAATTATACTACTAAAATATTATTTGAAATTCATAGACCTATTTGAATGATATGTAACAAGGTTTCCCATGATAATACAAAGATGAAGCAAAGCTTTCTTCATTGGGAGTGGAACAAAGCAGTAATTGCTGCAGTCAAAGTGACACCAATGTACCTTAAGTAACTTGGTGGCTGGCAGCCCTGAGAAGGCTCCCACCAATGATGAAATTACCTTGGTGGTGTCCCCATGGTCCAGAATTTTGATACTCAGCTTTGATTGGGTAGGAAGTTGATTGTTAGTTGATAAGAGATGATCAATCTCTTGAGGTCTGATTCATTTTAGAAACAGGAGATGAATATATAAGCTACAATGCATTTATTTATAATAAATGTACAACTCTTAGGCCAGCCCCATGGCCTAGTGGTAAGAGAAGCTGGATCCCACATGGCCAACTGCGGTTTTAGTCCCAGCCTCAGTGGCTTGACAGGATGGAGAGGGGGGAAGGAATTGTGGCATGACCATACCCTATTGGGGATGCTTTCTCCTTCTCCCTTCCTCTCTCTCTCTCTCTCTCTCTCTCTCTCTCTCTCTCTCTCTCTGGCAACCATATACACCTTCTAGCTACCAAAAAAAAAAAAAAACTTGGGCCACTGGTGGCATGGTGCTTAAGGTGGCTGGATACCATATGCCCAACTGAATAGTTTGAGTCCCAGACTTGGTGGCTTAAAAAATACTCAGGGGGGCGGCGTCCCACCCCGTGCGACGGCGGCGGCGGCATCCCGCCCCGCGCGACGGCGGTGGCGTCCCGCCTCAGGGGCCTCTGCGGCCCGGGGGGCGGGCTCCGCCTTGCGCGCAGCAGCCGGGTCCGCATGGCCAGGGGGCTCTGCCTCACGCGCCGCGGCTCGGACCGCCCGTCCCCCGCAGCCTCTCCGGCGCTGGGTGTGTCCCGCGCTCGGCGCTTATGCGGGCCGCTGGGGCTGGCGCGTGGCCGCCGGGCCTGCGCGTGGCCGCTGGGCCCGCGTGTGGCTGCCGGGCCTGAGCCTGAGTGTGGCCGCCGGGCCTGAGCGTGGTCCCTGGGCCTGAACGTGGCCTCCGGGCCTGAGCGTGGCCGCCGGGCCTGCGCGTGGCCCCCGCTCCTGAGCGTGGCCGCCGGGACTGTGCCTGACCGCTGAGCCTGAGCCTGAGCCTGAGCATGGCCACCGTCCTGCGCGTGGTGGCCCGGTCTGAGTGTGGCCCCCGGGCATGTGCGTGGCCGCCGGGCCTGTGCGTAGCTGCCGGGCCTGCGCCTGAGAGTGGCTGCCGGGCCTGTGCGTGATTGCCAGGTCTGCCCCCACGCGTGGCCTCCGGGCCTGCGCATGGCCGCCGGGCCCGTGCCTGCGAGCGGCTGCCGGGCCTGCGCGTGGCCGCTGGGCCCGCGCCTGCAAGTGGCCGCCGGGCCTACGCGTGGCCGCCGGGCCTGCGTGTGGCCACCGGGCCTGCCCCTGTGCATGGCCCCTGGGCATGTGCATGGCCGCCGGGCCTGCTCGTGGCCGCCGGGCCCGCGCCTGCGAGTGGCTGCCGGGCCTGCATGTGGCCTCCGGGCCTGCGCGTGGCCGCCGGGCCTGTGTGTGGCCGCCGGGCCTGCCCCTGCGCATGGCCACTGGGCCTGCGCGTGGCCGCTGGGCCAGTGCGTGGCCGCTGGGCCTGCGCGTGACTGCCGGGCCTGTGCATGGCCTCCGGGCCTGCGCGTGGCCGCCAGCCTGGCGCGTGGCCGCTGGTCCAGCGTGTGGCCTCCGGGCCGGAGCGTGGCCGCCGGGCCTGCACGTGGACGTCGGGCCGGCGTGTGGCCCCCCGGCCTGCGCGTGGCCGCCGGCCGTGGGCGGCAAACTGAAGCCGAAAACTAGGTCCGAGAACTTGCAGCTACGAGCAACTGAAAGAAACTTTAGCTATCTTAAACCAATTGAGAAATATATTGTATAGGAGGATTTTCTCTGCCTATGGACAGTGTGAAGATGGTTACCAGCCCTGCATTACCACAGGGAAAAACAAGAACTACTCTACCATTCTTAAGGAAACCAGATACCCAAGGATGACTCACGCTGCAGATCCCCACAACACCACTCCCGGTAATCACAAGTTGGATGCTGTGCTGCATCAACTGATAATCATCTCTGCTTTCCAGAGCCACTTTCCTGAGACTATATCCCATTGAGATTCACCTGCAATGGTGGAACTGTATGAGACCCACCCTGAATCCAAACTTGAACTGAATCTATGCTCCCTATTGTTGAAAACTTTGTGAGCTGATGTTTGGAGGAAAAAAAATTTTTTTTGAAAGAACTGGAGGGTAGGATGGCAGGGAAGGAAGGCAACTGCAGATACTAGAGACAGTATGGGGGAGGTAATGGGAGTGAGTGGTTGAGGACAGAGGGGAGGGATTCGGGGAACAAACAACACACTTGGTGAACACAGGAGTGAATAGTTGTCTGTTGATGATCTATAAGGTGATGTCATTGTTTTGACTGATGTGCACTGTACTCATGCTGGGAAAAACCATGTTGTACACGGTAAAGAGGTGTAATGATTGAAAATGAATATAGAAAGGAAAAAAAATGGCAGAGGGGGAAAAAAAAAGCAAGAGAACAAATAGAGAGGCATAATGTTGGTGGGACACAGATATGGTCTATTACCTGTTGATGATGTGTATAGTAGTCTCAGCTGGATTGGTCTGAGAAGTGTTTCATGTTGGGTAAAGTCTTTTTACTAGCCAAATGATAAGTAGAGATTGACTCTTTATAGGAATAATTGGAATAACAATAATAACAACCGGGAAGGATGATGAGGAGCTATTGGATGATGAAATGGGGATTGTAGTGTCTCAGTATTGACTGATTGGCATGGTATTCCTTCTGGAGAAAGAAATGTGATACACTGTAAAGTTATATGTGATTCAATGCTAAATGGACAAGATTATGATGATAATAAATAAATAAAAAATAAAAAAAATATACAGGGTGGGGCCAGCAGGTGGTATGGTGGCTGAGGTGCTGGACTCCCACATGGCTGACCACAGTTGTGAGTCCCAGACCTGATGGCTTGCTTTCTCACTTGCCCTCTCTCTGTTTTTCTCTCTGGTCAAATTTAAAAATAATAATAATTGGGACCAGCAGTTAGCATAATGGCTATGTCACTGAACTCCCAAGTAGTCGACCGCGGTTCGAGTCTCGGACCTAGTGGCTTAAACTCACGCTGGGCGCATGTGTGTGCATGCCCAAGATCCTGAGAGGAGAATGGAGGAGAAGGGATTGTGGCATGGCCATCCCCTCTGGGGGGTGATTTCTCGCTTTCTATCTCTCTGTTTCTCTCTGCCTGTCTGGCGAGCGCATGCGCCTTATAGCAAAAACCTCTCCAAAAAAAAGAAAAAAAAGAAAAAAGAAAAGAAAAGAAAAGAAAAGAAAAGAAAAGAAAAGAAAAGAAAAGAAAAGAAAACTACACTGGACTTGTGTGCATGCCCAAAATCCTGAAAGGAGAATAAAGGAGAAGGGACTGCATGGCCGTCCTCCTGGGGAGTGCTTTCTCACATTCTGTTTTTGTCCCTCCCTGGTGAGCTCTCTGGTGAGTGCGTGTGCTCCATAACAAAAGTTAAAAAGGAAACGAAAAAAAAAACTCTCATAAACTGAAATACTCATGTTGTCATGGTTGATATAACTGGCATAGACAGGCATGCTACAGTACTTGGTGCCTGAGATTCTGAAATCAGAACAAAGAGAGTTAGGAAGCTTTTGATTCAGACAAGAATCTCAGCGCTGAGTTCAACTTCCCATTTGGACTCTTTGAAATCTTGATCTACGTGATTTCATAGATTTTGAAATTCTCACTGTGGTTATGTGAAAGATGAGATCTGGAAATAAGGGCAGGTCTTGGGCCCTTATCAGTTTCATCAGATGATGAAAACGCATTCTGGAATAGGCACAGCTATCATTACGTGCTGAGGCTGCATCGTGAGCCAGAGCCAGGTTAAGGCAGCTGTGGAAAGAAATCAGCATGCACACACACACCTGAGAAATAATTAGTGTAAATCAGGCTGTAAAGGTCCACGACTCTGAACCTTTGAGAGCTAGATAAATTCTATTAGCATGAATCCAAGGTATTATGCATAGTATTCATTTATGCAGAATAATTATATGCTCATGAATAGGAAAAGGCATGGAAGCTTATGCAAAATATCCAGTGGTTTCTCTACATAGTGAAAACATGAAGGGTGCTTGTTTTCCTCTCGCTTTATATATGATTTCAAACGTTTCTGTAATAAAGATGTGCTACTTACACAATAAAGAAATGTAAAGTTAGAAAAATTATCCCAAGAGGGGAAAAGACAAGACTGAATACCACCATCATTTTCCAGAGTAACCATTAGCAAATTCGTCTGAATAGTGTTGGACAGGAACAAACTAAGCCTGATGCGAAATGTTATGGGGAGTAGCGAGTGGGGGTGGCTTACGGGAAGCAACGTCGATGCACAAAAAAGAAGTTTCTTTTCCTTTTGGACAAAAGATAGGAAGTGGCTATTTTTAGTAAAGGAATTTTAAATGCCTCTCCTATTGCCACACCCAGCACCAAAAAGGTTTATCTTGTATAAAGAATATACACAAGACTCACTTATGACAGTTGAGCCTGTGCTAGGCTATAAAGTAGGTGTCCATAATTTAGAGAAAATCAACAGCATGCAGATCATAATGCAGTTAAATCAGAATTAATAGTCCATATCATTTTTATTTCCTATATTATTCATATTTATGTATGAAATAGAGCCTTCTAACTTTGTCAAATTAAAAATGTGTTTGTGGACTATGTAAAGTAAATGTTTGTGGAAAAATGTAAAAATAAATAAATGAAAGAAAAAAAATGTGTTTGTGGAGGCCAGCAGATGGCATAATGGTTATATAGCTGGACTCCCTTGTAGTCAGCCAGTTTGAGTCCTGGACCTGGAAGCTTAAAACTCATGCCAGGCGTGTGTGCATGCATGCCCCAAATCCTGAGAGGATGTAAAAATGGAGAAGAAGGGATCACAGCATGACTGTGCTCCATTGGGAGATGCCTTATCTCCCTCTCTGTCTTTCCGTCTCTCTGTCTCTCTCTGGCATGTATTCATGCTTTCTGGAAGTTAAAAAAAAAAAAAAAGAAAAAGAAAAAGAAAGAAAAGAAAAGAAAGGATTGTGGGTATGGGCAGATGTGTTACTAGGTGGGGTATACCAGCAAACTTTCTACTCATGAGGATCATATTCTGTGTGAATATGATCAAATACCCAAGTAGACACAGATCCCATCTGGGAAGAGGTGCCTTTGATATCCGCTGGAAGGAGAGGGTAGGAGCCAAACCAGTTGGCGGCTGCTGCTAGGCCCTAACTGGTAACCTGGACAGGGTGACATTCTTTCCTGCTCCCTTGTCTGCTCCCTCTGAGCTGGAGCACCCCCAGAGCCTCTCCCACTCTTTCCATCATTCCTTTACTCCACATGTTTTGGGCTACTATTTCCTCATCCACCCTGATCCCATTAAGAATCTGTCTTTTAGAAGGGACCAGCAGTTAGCATAATGGCTATGTCGCTGGACTCCCATGTAGTCGACTGCGGTTCAAGTCCCAGACCCGGTGGCTTAAACTCACACCGGGCGCGTGTACGTGCGTGCCCAAGATCCCGAGAGGAGAATGGAGGAGAAGGGATTGCGGCGTGGCCATCTCCCCTGGGGGGTGATTTCACGCCTTCTGTCTCTCTGTCTCTCTCTGTCTGTTTGGCAAGTGCACGCGCCCTGTAGCAAAAGCCTCTCAAACAAACAAACAAAAAAACAAAGAATCTGTCTTTTAGGACTGAGGAGAGAATTTTGCTTATTTTTTCCTATTCCAAAGTTGGTTCCAGGGGGTCGGGGAGCGTCACTCCTACAAACATTAACAGAAGCCTGCAAACATTAACAGACCTCTTCGGGTCATTGATAGTGAGTTGCGACTTTCCCAGGCATAGTGTCTTTATGATGGGTAGTAAGCCTTCTTGTCTCCTAGTAAAGTGCAGACATTCTTTTGCTGATTTTTTTTTTTTTTTTAGCAGCAGGGACTTTTTTTTTTTTTTTTTCCAATTACTAATCTAAGAATTTCAAACTCACCTATAACCTACAAGCTTCTGCTTTCAGATGTCTCACCTTTATGGACAGGGTAATGTATAAGACGCCTCATGCCAACTGACATTTCTCCTGCTTTCAGAACTACGTAAAATGGACCACGGTGTCCCCGCACCCCAGGAAACACGTTTGTCTTTCTCCAGGTCAGGTCACTCAATCTCATGATTAGTAATAAACCACATTAATTATTATTTCTGCAGAGCTGGTTGTTTGTGTAGACAGGACTGCCTGATTTCTGGTCCACTGAGAACATTCTCTTCTGTTCATTATACCTTATGTTATTTTTTGGTCATTTGGGGGGTTTGAAGTGAGAAGAGGAAGATTAGAATTTATGGCCAGCGTAAGATCACGATCTAGTCTCTACCAGTAATCAGAGCTGCAATCCCATTAGTCTCTATACCTAAATTCTCCTTGGGGACTCTGGCTATCTAAGTGATCTTAGGGACATATTGAAGTTAAACTTAATCATCTTTTAGATTTAACTAACTAGATGCTAGGAAAATGGAAACATGGAAGATTGTACAACAAATGAAATAGAAACATGAATAATAAGTTAAATTCAACATACATGGAAAATATTTGTCGGGAAAAATGACTCGGTTTCTTTACAAATAAATGTCACACTAAAAGAGTATATAAGGGCAACTGTTATAGGCTAAGAGACTAGGCTGGGCCACCTGTGGCCTGGCAGTTAAGGTGGCTGGATCCCACTTGGCTGACTGCCTGGTTTGTGTTCCAGATCCGATAGCTTGAGAAACACGTGTGTGTGCGCACGCGCGCATGCTCAAATTCTCCACAGAGGGATAAGTGGAGGTGAAGGGATTGCAGCATGACCATCCCCAGTAGGGTGGCACTTTCTGACTTTCCTGCTCTCTGACAAGTGCATGTGCCCTCTGGCAAAAAAAATTTTTAAAGAGAGACTAGACTGACATTTCACTCACATGTAATTTGTGGACCTTTTTGGGATTCTGATTTGAAGTAATTAAAACAGGTTTTGAATCAATCAAGGAATTTTTTATCTTTGCTATATGGAGTGTGTGTTCACCAGAGAGAGACAGGGAAAGTGAGGTAAAGTGAGAAGGCACCCCCTGGAAAATGACCATGCCTCAGTCTTTTCCTCCATTCTCCTCTCAGGACTTTGGGCAGACACGCTCACACACTCAGCGTGTTTTTCATACTGCTGGGTCTGGGACTCAACTGTGCAGTCAGCCATGTGGAATCCAGTACCTTAACCATCACACCACCTGGCTGGCCCAGAAATTGTAATAAATATAAACTTGTTAGTTGATGTTAAGGACTTATTGCTAATTTCATTTTATGTGATAATGTTAGCAATATCAAATCAGGTTCACTCCCCTAAGCACTACAAACCAAACTGTAAGCACATGAAAGAAAGTACAGCTGCCTTTTGACTCTCTGAGTAGCACCATGGCAGTTGGCAAGAATAAGTGCCTTACGAAAGGCGACAAAAAGGGAGCCAAGAAGAAAGTGGTTGATCCATTTTCTAAAAAAGATTGGTATGATGTGAAAGCACCTGCTATGTTCAACATAAGAAATATTGGGAAGACACTGGTTACGAGGACTCAAGGAACCAAACTTGCGTCCGACGGCCTGAAGGGCCGTGTGTTTGAAGTGAGCCTTGCAGATCTGCAGAAGGACGAAGTCGCATTTAGGAAACTCAAGCTAATTACTGAGGACGTTCAGGGCAAAAACTGCCTGACTAACTTCCATGGCATGGATCTCACCCATGACAAAATGTGTTCCATGGTCAAAAAATGGCAGACCATGATTGAAGCTCATGTCGATGTCAAGACTACCGATGGTTATTTTCTTCGTCTCTTCTGTGTTGGGTTTACTAAAAAACACAACAGTCAGATACGGAAGACCTCTTATGACCAGCATCAGCAGGTCCGCCAAATCCGGAAGAAGATGATGGAAATCATGACCCGGGAGGTGCAGACAAATGACTTGAAAGAAGTGGTCAATAAACTGATTCCAGGCAGCATCGGAAAAGACATAGGAAAGGCCTGCCAGCCCATCTACCCTCTCCATGACATCTTCGTCAGAAAAGTCAAAATGCTGAAGACGCCCAAATTTGAACTGGGAAAACTCATGGAGCTTCACGGTGAAGGTAGTAGCTCTGGAAAAGCTACTGGGGATGAGATGGGTGCCAAAGTTGAACGAGCTGATGGATATGAACCACCAGTCCAAGAATCTGTTTAAAGTTCAGACTGTTAATAGTGACAAATGAAAAGTCCTACTTGTGACAGTTTCCATCTGAACATTCTTTTTAAATAACCTGAAAGTTTGGTGAATCAGATATTTTGATAATGAAGTTTTTTTGTTTGTTTGTTTGTTTGTTTTGCTATAGGGCGCATACGCTCGCCAGATAGAGAGACATGGCCATGCTGCAATCCCTTCTCCTCCATTCTCCTCTCGGGATCTTGGGCACGCACGCACACGCACCCGGCGTGAGTTTTAAGCCACCGGGTCCGGGATGCAAACCGCGGTTGACTACATGGGAGTCCAGCGACATAGCTATTACGCTAACTGCTGATCCCATAATGAAGTTTTTTGACCTGTATGAGTTTTATTAAATAGTTGAAAGGAGGGGGGAGAAAGTACAGCTTTCTTGCAATGCACAAAGCAGGGAGAGCAAGCAGCTCATGCTGAAAAGACCCTGAGGTGTTCCCCGCAAAAACGTGATTCATTTTCAGGGTTGGCAGGAGGCATGGTGGTTGAGGACGCTGGACTCCCACATGGCTGACCATGGTTCGAGTCTTGGACCTGGTGACTTGCTTTCTCACTTTCTCTCTCTCTCTCCTCTCTCTCTCTCTCTCCCTCTCTGTTCAAATTTAAATAAATAAATTAAGTTAAATAAAATCTTTAAAAAAAAAGTGATTCATTTTCAAGAATAGCTTAACAAAAAATGCTTAACCAGCTTGCAGATATAACAACCCCAGAAAGTATACGTTCCTGATATGTCCCAAAACAAGTCACCCTTCAGAAATGACTTCTCAAGATGGTGGCTGGTCACTAGCCTTTTGCTCCTTTTTTACTTCCCGATTCTTCCTCCTCAGGATGTTTGGCAGGCCTTTTTCATGAGCTTGTCCTGAGCCTGCACCTTAATGCCTAATAATGAAATAATAAAATGTAGGCGACCTCAGTGAAGATTGTACACCCCATTGTACTCAGCCAATGAGGAACTAGGGAGGGACTTGCGCACTAGGGAATAAAATGCTCCTAATCGATTTGGGTGTGCCGGTCCATCAGACACTCGATTTTGCAAGACTGCCATTGAAGTCTTGCTTCCCGGTACCTCCTGTCTCTGTGTCCGTTCTTTGGCATTGGATGGATGAGCATGTTTCCCCCCATTTCCACATGTGTTTTTAAGGACAAAATTAGGGGTAGGGGTCCCAGGAACATGATCACTTCAAATGATTGGTTCAAGAGGATGTGATCATCCCATGGGCATTCTCTATTGGTGAGGCCTTAGCTAATCGAGTTTCTGTTCTGATTACTAGAGTCATTCAGCCTTTGAATTCACAACCAGCAGTTTCTATCCCACAGAACATCTTGGTATTGAAATTAAACCTTATCTTTCCTTCAAGCGAGAATTTTTAGAAGTCTAATGGCCCTTCTTCATGGCTAATGTTATTTTACTACCATAACCAAAATCTGAAGTCTTACCTCTTATTCTGGGCCATTATTATGTAAATATATCTTATATTCCAAGCACCTTAGAAAATACACTTTACTTTTAGTTCAGCCCACATTAATTTTCAATTTGGGAAATTTTTATTTTTTCTTTAGCAGAGGGGGAAACTGAGAACCCACTCCTCTTAGGGGTATCCCTGCTCTGTTTCAATAATGGTGTGGTGGTTTTTTTTTTTTTTTTGAGAGGTTTTCGCTATAGGGCACGTGAGCTCGCCAGACAGACAGAGAGAGACATAGAGACAGAAAGCAAGAAATCACCCCCCAGGGGGATGGTCACGCCGCAATCCCTTCTCCTCCATTCTCCTCTCAGGATCTTGGGCACGCACGCACACGTGCCCAGCGTGAGTTTTAAGCCACCGGGTCCGGGACGCGAACGGTCGACTACGTGGGTGTCCAGCAACATAGCCATTACACTAACTGCTGGTTCCCCAATAATGGTGTCTTATTTATTTATTTAAATTTGGTATAGGGCACATGTGGTTACTGACAAGAAAAGAGACAGAGTGTCCCTACCCAGTTCGGGTGCCATGTGTCCCGACCCCGGGGGACAGTCGAACAGGTTTCCTGAGGGAAGGAGTGAGAGCCGGGACAAGCGGTGCAGTGTCACAGCACGGAGACGACACAGTGTCGTCTGTTTATTGTGGGCAGCACGGTACAGCACGGAGACGACGCAGTGTTACAACTCTTTAGGGTCACGTCGTCTGTTGTGAGCAGCACGGAGACGACGCGGTGTCACAGCTCTTCAGGCTCGTCTGGAGATGATGTAGTGTTACAACTCTTCAGGGTTGTCTGGAGACTGTGCGGTGTTTCAGCTCTGCAGGCTTGTCATCTTCCTGGTCTTCTGTGTCGTCTTTATTGTCTTCCTGGTCGTCTGGCTATTGTGGGCCAGGCATGGTGGTTATATACACGTTGGTGGATCGTAAAAGGTGGGTTATGATTGGTTGTAAACGGTGGGCCGTGATTGGTTGTAAACGGTGGGTTATGATTGGTTGCTTTTGGACCAATCTTGAGGTGCCGGATATGCAAATCTGAGGGATCCTAGTGGTCAATCAGAGCAAGGGTTCGAAGGTCAGGTTTTATGAAGAGAACCAATCATGGCAATTGTTTGCTCTCTGAGAAACCTCGGCAGACTCACTGGTGCCAGCCTCCCACAAAAGAGAGAGAATGAGAGGGTGAGAAAGCACTCCCCAGGGGAAAGGGCCATGCCACAATCACTTTTCCATTTTCCTCTAGGGATTTTGGACATGCATGCACAAGCACCCAGCAGTACCCCTGAAGGCACCAGCTCTGGGACTGAAGCTGTACAATTGGCCATGTGGGATCCAGCAATCCCAGCTGCCCTATGTTTTTAAAAATTATTTACCTGCTAGAGCAGATGTGAGCAGACTATGACCCACCATCTGTTTCTGTAAATAAAGTTTTATTGGAACACAGCATGCCCATTTGCTTATATACTTTTTATGGTGTCTTCTGTACTACAGCCGCAGAGATGAGTAGTTGTAATAGAGACAGTCTGACCCACCAAGCTTAAAGTATTTATTTTCTGGACCTTTACAGTAAGAGGTCATTTTTTTTTTTAAAGTTGCCATCATGTTTTTCAAGCTACCAGGGCCAGAATTTGAACCACGTAGTTGGCCATGTGGGATCCTGCTCCCTTAAGTACTAAGCCATGGGGCTTGCTTTATAATCTTGTGTTAAAACATACAGTTATTTATAGGTGAAAGATATGATATTGGACTTCTCTTTAAAATACACAAAATAAATCTGGTGTAACATGGAGAAACAAGCCCATGCTGATAATTCTTGAAACTTATGATCAATACATAAGAGTTCATTAACTATCCCCTATGTGCTTGAGTGCATTTAAAAAATTCTATTATCAATTGTTAAAACTAATTTTCTTACGTATATTCAGCACACATGGAGGCCCTGGCTTTAAATTATTAGCTTTGATTGTGAAGCAAGTATAGAGAAGGGCAAAGTGGATGGTAGAGATTATTTGTTGAGAACCTACTATGTGACTGACACTGTGCTATATGACTTATTTCTTTATCAATAAAAAAAAAATCTGTGAGACCAGCAGGTAGCACTGTGGGTAAGGCACTGGACTCTCACATGGTTGACTGTGGTTTGAGTCCTGGAACCCATGGCTTGAAAATCATGCAGGTGCATGCTCACGCATGCCCCAAATCCAGAGAGGAACATGGAGGAGAAGTGATTGTAGCATGGCCATCCCTCCTTGGGGGTGATTTCTCACTATCCCTGTCTGCTGAGTGCACATACCCTATGGCCAAAAAACCTAAAAAAAAAAAAAAAACCATAAAACTTTATGATAGCTCTTGGGGGGAGTGTCATGACTCATGACTGACTTATAAAACATCAGGATCTTAGAGACAGTAATCACTCTATAGCTAAATAGGATCAGTGCAGGAATTTGATCCTTACCCGAGTTCATTCTTAGGTCACTGCCAAGGTAGTACCTCATGTCCACATTGCTAAGTGGACAAGACCTGGCAACACCTCCGACTAATGATCAAAAATTCCTTGATTGGGCCGACCCTGTAGCGCAATGGTTAAGTGCTGTGCATCGACAGCCAGATCCCACAAGGCCCAACCACGGTTCAAATTCCGGCACCAGCAGCTTGGAACAAACACCAGGCGCGTGTGCCTACATGCCCCAATCCTGACGTGATGGAGAAATGGAGGAAAAGGGATTAACGCATGATCATGCCCCAATGGGATGTGCTTTTTCTTTCCCCCTCCCTCTCTCACTGCTCTCACTCTCCTCTGTCTCTCACTGATGAACATTTGCACTCTCTGGCAATGAAAAAATCCCTTCATGTGCAGAAGGTGACACTGACCTTCAAAGTTTCTACCTCCAAGTGACAACACTAGCTTTGCCATGCCTCCGTGCAGGGGAATTTAGTCAGTTTTCCAGCAAACATTAGATGAGGATGTATATTCCAGGAATACAGGTGGAATAAGTAGAAGCACATACACACAGACTCATTAAACTCTAACTTTTATTCTTCACTGATATATAGAATATGTTCTGCAAAAATTATGAATTAAATATACTCTAATGAGATAAAATTGTTCATATATAATTGTGACAATTAAACAAATCCCATGATGAATACAGAAGGAAAAAAGAGATAGTAAACAAAACAAAACAGAAACAAAATAAATGGAATAATAAAATCTCCTCAAGTTCCAGAGAGCATGTTCATTCCTCCCCTTTTTAAGGGGAAATCTCCTTGGAGCCGCCGTTGGAGTAAGACTCCCGAGTAAAAGGTGGTCATCTCACCGAGAGCACGAACTCGTTCAGAGAAGAGAGTCTATGTTCCAGACAGGGTGGCCAAGGTTAATTTTTTTTTTTTTTTCTGTTTCGCTGAGGTCTCAGGAAAAGGCAAGGTTTCAGGACACTTGAGGTTATTGCTGCTGACGTGCAGCTGATTTGTGGGAGTCCTCACCGCTTACTTAGGTTAAAAATAGGTGCCCTCCTTGTCTGTGGTGTTCAGTTGCAAGTATTCCAGGGTGCCTTTTTTGTAGCTGGCTACCCGTGTTGGTTTTCTGCTTCTTATCCCTGAGGCCTGTCTTTTCTGTAAAGAGTTGGCAATCATGTCGGAAAATTCTGCTTGCAAACGCTGTTGATTCTCCCTGGAAAGAGAGTGGTGAGAGAAGATGGAATAGCTCAAGAACTCATACAGGATATTTCCGAGCTCTAGAATAATCCGTTCATTTCCCTTGGTCACTCACCGAATGCATACTCTGGAACACGAAGTGACCCTTGTCTTAGATGAGCTTAAGGAACTCTCATTCCTGCTCTATGTAGTTGTAGAATAAGCAAAATGTACTTCAAGCAGGAAGGCAGACTTCAATTTCAAAGAGAAACTACCCCCCACTAGAATTCGGAGCCTCGGTTAGGAGGATATAGGTTAGCACATGCCACTGTAAAAAGGGACAAAGAAGCCAGAAGGATGCTAGGCCCTTGCCAAGCCACCCTGAGAGCCCTGGTGCCACGCATACCTGGCATGTAGATCTCGTCTAGGGAAAGTTCAGAATGGACAGATGGTTTTAAGAATTTAGAACAGATCTGGGGCACTCTGGGTAGGAAGCCAGGTTTCCAGTGCTCCATGGAAGATCTGAGTTGTTTTGGCATTGCTAGCAGCCTGCCACCTGGCATCCAGGCGTCTGCAGGACAGGGTTTCTCTACCACAGCAGAAGCCATAGTAACAGCCACGTGACTGAGTGCGTCCAAAGTCTACCAATACGTAGCTGGATCACAACCGAGTCACCTTTAGGAAAACCGAAACCTGTCAGACCTGAACCTTTGTCTTCCTCATCTCAGGAAGAGCACGTATTCCATGCCAATACCCAGAACCAGTCTTGGGGCTGGGGAAGGATTTTAGTTTTGTGTTTCTAAACAGAAAGCTGCAGAGGAGAGTGGAAATGCAGAGCCTCTGTGCCTCCGGCATGCTACTCTCTTCTGAGCCAGGCATGCGTGAGGGGGCCTTAAACTGCTTTCTGTTCTCCTGAGCAAGCTGGAACACGTGCTAGCTTTGCCATGCTTCAGTGTGGGAGAACTTAGTCAGTGTTCAGCAAACACAAGACCACGTCTGGGGCGATCCCCGTGGGTAGAATAGGTAGAAGTATGTACACAGACTCAGTCAATGTTTAACTCTTACTCTTACCTAATACACAGAATATGTTTTGTAAAAACAATGAATTGAGTGTACTTTAATAGATAAGGCATTTAAAATATAACTGTAACAATAGAAAAATTATGTCTTGGGGATTAGCAGATGGTGTATGGTTACATCACTGGACTCCCACACGACAGACCGTGGGTTGAGTCTCAAACCCAGAGGCTTAAATCTCACATGCGGTGTGTGTGCATGCATGCCCAAAATACCGAAAGGAGAATGGAGAAGGGATTGCGCTGTGGCCATTTCTTGCTTTCTGTTTCTCTGTTTCTCTGGCGAACGCATGTGTCCTATCACAAAAATCTCTCTACAAAAAATTAAAAAATGAGAAAATCAAAATCAAAATCCTATCATGAATATAGAGGGAAACAGCCAGTAAACAAGACAAAACAGAAACAAGGTAACTGACATAAATACAAAATCTCTTCAAGTTCTAGATATTATACTCATTCTTCTTTTCCCCCTGAAACGATAGGGATAAAGCTCTGGGTAAGAAGTAGTTATTTCACTGAGTTCATGGAAGAAAATCTTGGTTCCAGATAAGGTGGCCACAATGAAGTGTTTTTCTGTTTTATTGAGGCCTCAGGAAAATGTAGGGCAGCAGGCGTCATGGTGGTTAACAGCGTGGGTTTGAATCTTGGACCTGGCAGCTTGAGAAACACACTGGGGGCGTGTGTGTGCACTGAAAATCCCAGAGGAGGGAGGGGTGGAGAAAGGACTGTGGCATGACCCACAGTGGGGTGCTTTCTCACTTTCTCTGTTTTATTCTGATGCGTGCGCATGCCCTCTAGCAAATTAAAGAACAAAAAGAAAAATGCGGATTCCCAGGACACTCAGTTTCTTGCAGCCAGGGAAAAGAGGGGTTTCTAAACCTTCTCGTGTGTCTAGTCCCTTGCTTCATATTCAGCGTGCCACCACCACTTGCAAGATACTAACTTAAATTGTCGGTATACAGCACAATTTGCAGAGCCAAAAGCTCCAACTCCCCTCCCTCCCTCGCACACCCAGAAACTTACACAGTCGGAGGTACTGGCAGGTTGTACTCCTGGTCCTTCATCCCAGTCAGCCAGTAGGTGGTCTCAGTCCCTCTTCCCTAGGGAAACAGAAGAGTTAGGTCCCGTGGAGGCCAGTGAGAAGGTTTAGTTCTAGCCTTCCTACGGTAGGTCTGCTCACAAGACCTGTCTCCACACTTCTTATCAGTGCTTGTATGTAAGCATATCACACATTCCTACTTGCGGTTTGTATTATCTTTAGACAGACCTTTTTTTTCTAAGTGCATAAGCCTCTCATTCACTAGGCATGTTTTCCTCAAAGCAGAGTTTTCTTTTTTCTGAGAATTTATTTCAAAATGTCACTATTACACCATTATAAGAACTCTAACTTCCATCCAGCCCTGATGCCTAGTGGTTTAAGGGAGCCAGATCCCATAATACAAATGCCAGCCCTGGTGGCTCAAAAAACATTGTGTGTGTGTGTGTGTGTGTGTGTGTGTGTGTGTGTGTATGTGTCTAAAATCTTGACAGGATGAAGAAACAGAGAGGAAGAGATTGTGGTGTGACTATGCCCCATAATCTGTGTCTCTGGCCAGTGCACTACCAAAGAGGGGGGGTATTTTACCAACAAATTCAACTGGTTTTCATTGTCCCCATTTTCTTCTAGTCCTTTTAGCCACAAAGTTTGCCACAAAACTCTTGCCACAGTTTCCCTTGCCTAAGTGTGTCCATTATAAATGCACGTGCATCGTAATAGACACTCATTAGGTGACATTTGATGGGCGCATCTGAGAGCTATACAGTGTATGGAAACTCACTGGAAACCCTGTTTTTGCTAGAGCTTGTATTTGAGAAGGAGACTGGATGGTTATATGCATTTGAAAATCCTCATTTTTAAAAATAGCGGTTTGCTGGCTCCATTAGGGTTGCAGGAATCCATAAACCACTTCTATTTAGGGGGAAACACTCTGTGTAGAAAACGTATTTATAGAGGACTCAAAAAGCAAGTTTGGTGGGTGAATGAAGGCACAAGAGTGTAAACTGATGCTCGGACCCACGCGGGAACGTTTCCAGTTTGCATCTGGAGACCTCCCTGCGTGTGCTGGGCACGCGTGTGCCTATGGTCCAGGGCTGGCTGTGGGGGTGGATCTCAGCATTAATACCCCGTTGGGGTGCTTTTTCTCTGTCTCTCTTGCTCATGGAAGAAATAAATAAATAAATAAACAAACCCCTAAGAAATGCAAATGTGATCTTAGGACATTTTTACTTTCAAGGAAGCGTTTCCAAGTTGTAATCAATGTGTGAAGGCCAGAAGGATATAGCGACTAGAAGGTCGTAATGTTATCGTTGATAGTTGCCTTCAGACCAATTGTGAAGAGACTGTAATAATTTCAAGAAGCGGCCTAAGAGCCAACTGGAGGCAGGCGATGGCCCTAGAGGGCAGCTATTGCATTTTATTTGGGTTTGAGGTTTTTGTCATAAGGCACATGAGCTCACTACCAGAGAGACAGAAATAGTGAGAGGGAAAGTGAGAAATCATCCCCCAAGGGGGATGGCCACACCATATCATAATCCCTTTTCCCCCATTCTCCTCTTGGGATTTTGGGCATGCACACACATGCCTGATGTGATTTTCAAGCTGCCAGGTTTGAGACTCGAACCACAGTCAGCCATGTGGGAGTCCAGTGCCTTAACCACCACGCCACCTGTTGGCCCCTAGAAGGGGAGCCAATGAGGAGCAGCATGGAGAATTTAGAATAGTGATTCTCAAACTTCAGTGTGATCACAGAATAGTTAAAAATATAGATTCTGGGCCAACAAATGGTGTAGTGATTGCAGCGCTGGACTCCCACATGGCCAACCAGTTTGAGTCCTGGACCTGGCAGCTTGAAACTCACCAGGCACATGTGCACGCATGCCCAAGATCCCAAGAGGAGAAAGGTGGAGAAGGGATTGTGGCAAGACCATCTCCCCTGGGAGTGATTTCTCACTTTCTCTCTCTCTCTGTGTTTCTGGCAAGCACACACACCTTATAGCAAAAATATCTCTTTAAAAAAACAACAACAACATGTAGATAGATAGGTGATAGGTAGATAGATAGATAGAATGTATATATTCCTGATTTAGCCCACAGAGAGCTTTTTTTCCTTTCAGTAGGCCTGGTTGGGTACCCAGACATCTGCATTTTAACATGCATCCAGGTGATGTCAAGTCAGGAGGAATATGAGGTCAAGCCTTGTAACTCACTGGTTCAGAGCTTCATTATGGTAAAGCAACTGGGAGAGAGGTGACCTTAGATAGAGGTGACCTTAGATAGAGGCGACCTTGTGGCAAGACTAGGGAAACATGTGAGGCGATGGAGATTTGGCTTAAGTAAGTGCTGGGCCAGACTGTCGCTCCTGGCTTTGGAGAGAAAAATGGAGCAAAATTTGGATATATGTAGAGGAAATGGTGGCAACATTTTATAACATACTGATCACAGCTCCAAGTATGGAAAAGGCTCTTGGGAGTAAAGGCAAGTTCCGAGTTCACATTCTTCGGGGGTGCTTGCTCCCACAGGGGTTGGTGAGTGATCACGGAGTGTACAGAAGAGTTTTCATCTTCGTGCTCCTCAGCTTTCCTGGCCAAGTCTCGTATGAGGTGGCCCATGTGTATTTGGGTGTTTTCTCTTTTGCTTCTTTTTTTAAGTTTTTTTTTTTTTTTTAAATTTGTTTTGAAAGAAAGAGAGACTCTTGACAAGATATCTTATGTGATGATCCACCCCCCACCCAGCCCAGCCTCCACCTAGGATCGTGGATGCACACAAGGGTGCCCAGGGTGTTCAGGCTGACCTGGGACCTGAACCCAGGTCCCCATGTGGCTCCAGTATCACATAGCGGTGCCCTAACCCCTGTGATTTTTCTACACACTCTCTTTGTGAACTCCTTACCTTTAAGTATGTTTCTCCTCTCACTTCATATAGGAACTGGCACTCTGTCCTCTTCAGGATGGATATAGTGGAGCCGCTCACGTGAATTCTCAAGGCTGAAAATGCCAAGGAGATAAATGAACATCTTGCTGATTTTAAAATGTATTAGATGGTCACATTTATTTACCCTTGATTCAGTCTATCAAGAATATCTGAAGCAAGTAATCTGAATCCAGGGGAAAAACAAATATAGCTATTTTAGTAAAAGAGCACTTAAAGATAACATTAATGAGGGCTAAAAAACCCATCACGCTTGGGAAGGAGGGTCTGGCAGCAGTTTCCAGGGTCCTGAGTGGCAGGTTCCCAGGCTTTGCTCCATAGATTCTCACTCCAGCCCAGAGTGAAAGCCTTTGAAACCTAGCTTTAGATCTGGCTTATAGTGCTAAGCTTAGAAGAGTTCCTTATAAAAGTGCTAATAAATAGTTAAAGTATTAGGTGTAAGGTAAAGATTGAGGAGAGAGTTACAGGGTCTTGATTTTCTCAAAGCATCCTTCTGCACTGTTATCCTTCCGACTAACGAGTGCTGAGGGCACCCTCACTTCTAGACCCATTGATATGTCCCACCTTCCCAGCCTGGGTGTGTAAGAGCACACAACACACAACAGCAGTGAGGCAACAGCAAACTGCGGGCCTGTCTTCTATCAGAGGATGACTAAACGCTTATCAAAGCATCATCCCAAATCCTTAATAACCCAGCAAGGTTGATATCCCAATCTTAATTTATATCTTCATCTTTCAGAGGCCTTGAAAGATCAGAGAACTTGATCCTTAGCTTAGACAATGATCGGCACAGTTAGGAGTTTAACCCCCCCCACGTCTGACTCCAACCTTATTCTTTTTTTTTTTTAGAGATTTTTGTTATAGAGATTTTTGTTTTGTTACTTTTGTTATCTATTTTTATATAGATTTTTGTTTTGTGTGTGTATAAGAGAGACAGAGAGAAAGAAAGCAAGAAATCATCCCCCAGGGGGCATGGCCATACCATAGTCCCTTCTCCTCCAGTCTCCTCTTGGGATTTTGGGCATGCATGCACACATGCCTAGCGTGAATTTCATGCTGCCAAGTCTGGGACTCAAACTGTGGTCAACCATGTGGAAATTGAGCACCTTATCCACTGCTCCACCTGCTGGGCACTCCAACCCTATTCTTTACACCATGATTTTCCAGTATAAATTAGTGTCAGTTGTCAGTGGACTGTCAAAATACCGTCCTGTTGGGACCAGCAGATGGTGTAGTGGTTATGTCACTGGACTCTGATATGGCTGACCATGGTTCCAGAGTCCCAGACCTGGTGGCTTCAAACTCATGCTGGCAGGTGGCATAGTGGTTAAGGGTGGGGATTCCCACATGGCCAACTGTGGTTCGAGTCCTGCACCTGGTGACTTACTTTCTCACTTTCTCTCTCTCTCTTTTTCTCTCTCTCACTGTGTCCCTCTCTGGTCAAATTAAAAAATAGATTGATCGATCGATAAATAGATAAATAAATAAATAAATAAAACAAAATCATGCTGGTGCATGTGTATGTGTGCCTAAGATTATGGGAGGAGAATGGAGGAGAAGGGATTGTTGTGTGGCCATCCCCCCAGGGGGGTGGATTTCTCACTTTCCCTCTCATTGAGTCTGTCTCTCTCTCTGGTGAATGCACATGCCCTAAAGCAAAAAACAACCTCTAACTAATACTGCCATCAATATTTATGGATCTCCTTTCACACATAGTATCATTTACTGGCCTCTTCCTTGCCAGGTAAATGCAATATATCTTTGCATATAACAAATCCCCAGATTTGTCTTTACTAAAATTAATTTCCATAAAACAGCAAAAGGTAAAAAGGAATGCAAACCAGGGTATATCATCCATATATATCTGGCCCACTGATTTTTTTTAAACCTAAATGGATTTTTCTTAACTATGCTAAATTTCATGACTATTCCAGGTAGAATGTGCCCGAATTCACTGAAATGAGACAAAACTGTAGAAACAGTCTAAAGCTGAGCAGAGAAGTCAAAGCAAAATAATTATTAGCAAACAATGACAAGTAAGAGCAGCAAGGACTGGATCCACCCAGACTCATGTTCAGTCAATGCAAAGGGTCCATCTCACTGGCACTCGGTATCTCACTGCGCATTTCATCCCACAGTCGCCCCCTGCTGGAAGGGAGAGTCTTTGTCCTTTAATGAAAACTGTTTTCTTACGGAGGCCAGTGGATTCCATCCTGGAGGCTGTGTTGACTGTATCTCCAAACAGGCAATATCGAGGCATCTTTATTCCCACAACTCCAGCAGCACAGGGACCTGGAATGGAGAATCGAAAGCAGGAAGTTGAGGCGATGGAAACTGTACACTAAGTAAGATAGGTATGTTCTGGGACCAGCAGATGGCGTAATGGCTACATCGCAAGACTCCCATGTAGTCAAACCACAGTTCTGGTTCCAGACTCAGCGGCTATAAACTCACGCATGTGCATTCCCAAAATCCCGAGAGGAGACTGAAGGAGAAGGGACTGCGATGTGGCCATCCCTCCTGGGGGGTGGGGGTGGGGGTTATTTCTCGCTTTCTGTCTCTCTGTCTCTCTGGTGAGTATATGCCCTATAGCAAAAAAAAAAAAAAAAAAAAAAAAAAAAAAATCTCTCTAAAAAAAAAATGGATAAGTTCTTCACAGGGTCAACAATGCTGAATACTTCCTGTCCTGTCTCAGGGAGGTAGCTGAGGGTATGAAGCAGGAGCTGTGACTTTTATTAAAATGGATATATTTAACAAGAGTAGCACCATTATTCAATGCATGATTGCAGAATGTAGTTTGCTCTGGTAAAAACAAAACTAAATAAAGCAAAACAACAACAAAAAATTTGCTCTCAATAGGAAGGCATCCAGAGAGATGAATCCCAAAGGTGGGAAGTCCTTCTTGATATTTGACATAGAAGGCTCTCAGGAAAGATGAGCGTGACCCCAGATCCCACTGCTTGTTGGCTGTGCTAGGCCACACAACCCCAGACTCTGGCTGCAGGAGGGCACCAAAGATGTGAAGTTTCAGTGACCCAAGTTCGTTTTATATTTTATTTTAGGGTGGCATTTCTGGAGTTAGTGGCACGATTATGTAAGACCTGGGAGACAGGAACTTGGCATAATCTGTCTTAAACATTTCATGGGTTGTGTGAATGCAAGCAGGCAGGAGAAACTGATGGCACGAGGGCAGTCTAACAACCAGAATGAAAGCCGAGACGCCACTGAGCACTGTGGCATGTAGTGTAGGAAAGAAGAGTTGTTCCATCAGGTATTTGTGGAATGACTGCACGCAAGAAGTTGCAGATTTTAGAAGTTAAAGATTAACTCAGAAACTGCAACACTGAGCTTTGGGTAGAGTTAATGATTAATGTTCAAGGTGGCTTGTTCTGTTTCATTCTATATGAGTTTCTTTATAAATTTGTCCCACCAGTACTCTTTTTAAGAACACTGAAAAAAAAAAAACTCTGCATCTTCCCGAGTCCAGGGCCCTTTGCTGTCAGCTTTGATGAAAAACAATGAAACAAAAATAAAAACCGAACAGAAACTCTCGGAAGGGAAAGCACAGTAGAGGCAGCCATCCATCAGGGCTCTCTGAGGCCCCCCACCCCCCACCAGGCTGTGCACTAGGGCTGGTGGGTCTACAAACGACTCCTTATTTCACAATGACAAAGTGGCCAAGGGCCTGGTAGTGAAAAGAATCCCTGCATATATTATGTCTTGTTCTTAAGGATCAATCATCAACTTTGCAACCTTTCCATTTCTTAGGCCTCAACTCCTCCAGGTAAGTGTCGGATATTCCTATCATGCCAGCTCAGTGTGGTAGGGGCCAGGTCTGCCGATCACCTCTGGCATGGAGCAAGTCACAGGGGAAGGAGATCGAGCAGAGAACCCAAACTCTAATTTCCCTGATGTGGTTCTGTCAGGCCGATTGCTAAACCTTCCTTTAGCCTAGCGATTCGTGATGGGTCATAAAAGAGACAGTATGCTACTTCTGTGGCCAGAGAGCTTGCCAGGAGGTTCTCTCAAGAGTATATGGAAACATCTGTGACTTTTGCTTGTAGACATGATTGAGGAAGGTCAAGGCTGTGTTCCTGGATGTCAAAGACATGGCAGTGGTTTTTAAATTCTAGATGGCGTGATGGTTACTTCGCTGGACTCCCACGTAGTTGACTGTGGTTTGAGTCCCGGACCTGGCAGCTTAAAACTCACGCCAGACACATGTGCGTGCATGCTCAAAATCCTGAGAGGAGAATGGAGAAGGGATTGCGGCGTGGTCATCCCTTCTGGAGAGTGGTTTCTCACTTTCTGTCTCTCTGTCTCTCTCTGTCTCTCCAGCAAGTGCCCATGCCCTATAGCAAAAATCTCTCTCTAAAAAATAAAAGAATTTGGGACCAGCAGATGTCATAATGGTTATGTTGCTGGACTCCCACGTACTTGACTACAGTTCAAGTCCCAGACCCAGCAGCTTAAAACTCACACCAGGCACATGTGCCCATGTGACCAAGATCCTGGGAGGAGAATGGAGGAGAAGAGATCGTGGCGTGGCCATTCCCCCTGGGGATGTATGTGTATGTGTGTGTGTGATTTCTCATTTTCTGTCTTTCTCTGTCTCTCTGGCAAGTGCAGGTGTCCTATAGCAAAAATTTCTCTTAAAAAAACACAAAAATAGGGGGGCCAGCAGGTGGCTTGGTGGTTAAGAGCGCTGGACTCCCACATGGCTGACTGCAATTCGAGTCCTGGACCTGGCAGTTTTCTCTCTCTCTCTCTCTCACTCTATCCTTCTCTGGTCAAATTGAAATAAATGAATGAAAAACTAAAGTTAAATAAAAATAATTTGAAAAAAAAAATAGGAAGAAAGATCTCCCCAGGGCCTACCCCATAGCATGGTGGTTAAGGAAACAGATCCCACATGACCCTCTGTGGTTTGAATCCTAGTCCCAGTGGCTTGAAAAACATGCTTGAATGCATGTGCATGTGTGCCCCAAATCCTGATGGGATGAGGGAATGGAAGAAAAGGGATTATAGCATGACCATAGCCCATTGGAGCGCTCTCTCTCTTTCTTTCTCTCTCTCTCTCTGGTGAGCAAATGTGACCTCTTGTAAGAAAATTTTTAAAAAGAGAAATTTCACCAATACCTCACTCAATCAACAAATATTTTCTATCAGGCTCTGAACTGGGCACTGTGGATATAGAATGACTTGCAAATGCAGCTGTTTTCATCCTTGCCATAAAGCCTGGAGTGATCTTTTGGGTTTTCTGTACTCGAGATCTTTTGTAAGACTTGGAGAGATAAAAGGAGCAGTGAAAAATTATAGAGAGATATGATTTAATAATTTAACAATGACACTGATTCGATAATGGAGTGAGTTGATTTGGGAAATAGTGAATTTTGAGGGAGTCCTGAGATTATTCTAAAAATGGCTATATTTTTACTCATCTTAGAACCTACAAAGATGATTTATGTACTGCAAATGATTAATCTAGATGACTTGCAAGTTGCTCTCTAACTCTGTGTTTTTCTATAATACTTGTAACTCATCTTTTAAAATCTGTTTGAAGTCAGGGGACCAGCAGTTAGTGTAATGGCTATGTCGCTGGACTCCCACGTAGTCGACCGTGGTTCGAGTCCCGGACCCGGTAGCTTGAACTCACACTGGGTGTGTGTGTGTGCGTGCCCAAGATCCCGAGAGGAGAATGGAGGAAAAGGGATTGCGGCGTGGCCATCCCCCCTGAGGGGTGATTTCTCGCTTTCTATCTCTCTGTCTCTCTCTGTCTGGCTGGCAAGCACACGCGCCCTATAGCAAAAACGTCTCCAAAAAAAAATCTGTTTGAAGTCAGCAGGTGGCCTAATGGTTAGCACTGGACTCCCACAGGGCTGATGCTGTTCAAGTCCTGGACCTGCAGGTGTGAAATTTACACCAGGCACATGTGCATGCATGCCCAAATCCTGAGAGGAGATGAAAGAGAAGGGATTGTGGTGTGGCCATAATCCCGTGTGTGTGTGTGTGTGTGTGTGTGTGTAATTTCTCTCTCTCCTGTCTCCCCAGTGAGCACATGCACCCTATAGCAAAAAAGTTCTCTAAAAAACAAAGAACAATGACAACAAACCCTTCTATGTTCAAGGCTGTTAAACTAAATATGGCCTCGGGACCAGCAGGTGGTGTTGTGGTTAAGGCGCTGGACACTCCCACATGACCCACCAGGGTTCGAGTCCTGAATCTGGTGGCTTGCTTTCTCACTTCCTTTCTCTCTCACTCTCACCCTCTGTCTCTCTCTGGTCAAATTAAGAAATAAATGAATGAATGAATAAAAAATTAAAATAAATAATTATTTAAAAAAAAACAACTAAATATGGCCTGAAGCTGCTTGCACAGTGAGTCCTATGTAACAAACTGCACCCTAGTTTAGTACATAAACTGAAGGTCTAACTTAGGAGCACACTTTGTAACAAATAGCTGAGTCTTAGCCAACATAAGAGGACATTTCAGCCCATCCCCAATCCCAGCTGATCAGACCAGGCCCATATAAGCCAAATGCCTCACTGTGCCAAGTCCAGATAGACAAAGGCCAAGCCATTAACTGATGAAGCCTCTTCTCTACGTCAACTCTGTTTTCTATCTATAAATACTGACTGATGGCGTTACTCAGTGGGTTCTCTGAACCCGCTCTGCTTCTGAGGGCCACCCAGTTGGTGGAATTGTTCTTAGTTCAATTAATGTCAGTTAAATTTAGTTTATCTAAAGTATTTCTTTCAACAAGACCACGTAACTTTCATGGTCTTTGAAGCGACTTGTACTTTCTGAACCACTGTGGTGGGGGAGGGTATAAATCTTGTAGGAATTTAATCACAAATTTTTTCCCCTGTAACTACTCTAATATCCTTAAGATACCATAATATTTTAGTGCAAAAAATACATATATGGAAGTTGGAGGTAGAGAGAGGGAGGGATGGGTAGAAGATAAATAAAATAGAAGTGCTGACTTAAATAGCAGGTCCAGAGTTTCTAGCGTTTGTATGTTGTTGGTGTTTTTCATTCCAGGAGTCAAAGGCGCTGTTGAAGGAATTGTTCCTGGAGCTTCTGGGTCTAAATGTGTCAGGACATGTCATAGGACCCCCGATTTGGCACATAGAATTCAAGCGTAAACCTCATGTGAAAACTGATCACTTCTAAAGCCTTTTGTCTTTCTGATTTAGTTGGTGCACAGAGTTCCACATTGCTCCCTTCAGGTGCTCAGCTTCGTACCTGAGTGAACTCCAATGCGGATCCATATTGGGAGGCCAGGGAGATGCTCCAGCTCAAACGTCCCCATGAAGCTGAGGATGTCCAAGGCCATCTTGGCAATGTCTATTGCATGCCGATTGCCGTTTCTCTTGGGCAAGCCACTAGCAACCATGTAGGCATCGCCAATGGTTTCCACCTGTGGGAACAGTTTCTCATCAGTGGACCTGCCGCTTTGAAAGGCACAGGAAGGAAGCAGAAGCAGCTAATCACGTATCTAATACGGAAAGGTTCTCAGGAACTAGGTCTGTGCAGAGAGCCCCCTTCACTTTTCCTGGGGCCAGTTCAAGACTAGTTCCATGACAATTTCTTCCAAATTTTCATAATTGAGTTAAATGAAAGATTAAACCAGTTATAAGGGATTTTAAGCATATAGAAGTATTTCATGATTATATAAATCTTCCAGATGTGGTGATAATTAAATGTTTAAATAATCCAAATGATTTTATGAAATTATAGGAGCATCCTAAATACCAAAAAAAGTCATCTTTAGCACTTGTCATTTTTTCCTATATTATTTGACAAAAATATAACCATAGGTTCCAGAACCAGCAGATGGCATAATGGTTACATTGCTGGACTTCCACATAGTTGACTGTGATTCTAGTCCTAGACCCGGCAGCTTAAAACTCACGCCAGGTAGTTGTGCATGCATGCCCAAAATCCCAAGAAGAGAATGGAGGAGAACGGATTGCTGCATGGCCAAACCCCCTGGAGGCTGATTTCTTGCTTTATGTCTGTCTCTCTCTCTCTCTCTGACGAGTGCACTCACCCCGTAACAAAAATCTCCCTCTTGGAAAAAAAAAAAAGTTGGAGGTTCCTCTAAGACATAATACACATTCTTGTAGTTGTAGTGTGTCTTCTCTGCTTCATCTGTAATCAGCCTAAACACTGTCCGTTTTTTGGAGGTGATTTGAGAATATCCCATTTTCTCTGAATACACCTAAAATTCAGTTCTGCTGAATTTTACGTTTCTTTTGTGTTGCTTCTTAAACAGTAATTTTGACTTCTGACTCTTCTAATTCTTCCACTTCTCTTCATGTTAGCTCAAATTGAACCACTCACTGATTAAATGTTAAATTAGAGAGGACGATGCCTGGGTAAGGAACAACCAATGACCTCGGGCTGTACGACCCTTTCAGCCTGTGAGGTGAGGTGGTTACCTTGTAGACATCGTGGAGGTCAACAATTTGGTCAAAACTCTTATAGATGTCATTAAGCATGTCCACCACTTCCATGGGGGTGCTGTATTTGCAGATAGTGGTGAAACCTACGATGTCACTGAAGTAGATGGTGACTTCCTCATAGAATTCGGGCTCCACAATGCCTTTCTCCTTCAGAGACTTTACCACTAGCCTAGATGAAGAAGGAAAAATAAATACATTAGATTTTAGTACATTTTTTGGTCTTATACAAGTCTTACGTAAGACAGTTGTAATTGTCCATCAGGAATTTTAAACTTAGGAATTTCCAGTGAAATGGTAGCTAGAAAGCAAAGATAGGCTGCCTGGACTGTAATATGAACTTTTTTTTTTTTTTGGGAGAGGTTTTTTGCTATAGGGCGTGTGTGCTCACCAGAAAGACAGAGAGAGACAGAGAGACAGAAAGCGAGAAATCACCCCCCAGGGGGGATGGCCACACCGCAATCCCTTCTCCTCCATTTTCCTCTCGGGATCTTGGGCACACATGCACACATACCCAGCGTGAGTTTAAGCCACCTGGTCCGGGACTCGAACTGTGGTCAGCTACGTGGGAATCCAGCGACCTAGCCATTATGCTAACTGCTGTTCCCATGTAATATGAACATATTACACAGCACATATAAGATACATGTATTTGAACTCAGACAAATATGAGTAAGTTCAGCAGGTTCTTTTTTTTTTTTTTTGAGAGAGAGAATTTTTTTCTCTTTTTTTCTATAGGCCACATGCACTTACCATAGAGACAGAGAGACAGAAAGTAAGAAATCAACCCCTGGGGGGCTTGCCATGCTGCAACCCCTTCTCCTCCATTCTCCTCTTGGGATTTTTGGGCATGCATACACGTCTGGTGTGAGTTTTAAGTAACCTGGTCTAGGAGTTGAATTGCAATCAACTACATGGGCATCCAGTCCAGTGATATAACCATTACATCTGCTGATCCCCAGAAGGTTCCTAATATTTGATTATTAATCCAATACACATTCACCGTGCCCTTAATACCAACCCAGCCCTGATGCATATACATACTTGCCCACTTATTATCTCTCATTGATAACCACTCTTAAGTATATAGCTCTGTACACAAAAGCTGAGGAAGAGAGAGTGTCATGTAAGGGCTTGAATCATCACTGCTATCAGATCTGACTTTTATTTATTTATTTTTTTCCTAAGGGGTTTTTGACTTATAGCATGTGCACTTGCTGGAGAGAGGGAGAGAGGGAGAGAGAGATAGTAAGAGACAAAGTGAGAAATCATCCCCCAGGGAGTATATCCATGCTGCAATCCCTTCCCCTCCATTCTCCTCCCGGGATCTTGGGCACACATGCCACATGCCTAGCATGATTTTCAAGCCACTAGAACCAGGACTAGAACTGCGTTTGGCCATGTGGAAGACCAGCGATGTAACTGCTATGCCATCTGCTGAGCCTCTAACTTTTCTTTGAAGTCAATAGTTTTAATTCCCTGGCAGTGTTTAATAATATTATGAAGGAATAATGCACTTAAAAATTATGATAGAGGCCAGCAGATGGCATGGTGGTTAAGGCATTGGACTCCTACATGTCCAACTGAAGTTTGAGTTCTGGACCTGGAGACTGGTTTTCTTGCTTTCCCTCTCTTTCTTTCTGTGTCTCTCTGGTGAGTGCACATGGGCTATATGGCTAAATTGAAAAAATAACAATAGTAATACATAAAATTAAATAAATAATTATTTTTAAAAATTAGTTACGAGGGCTGGCAGGTGGCATGGTGGTTAAGGGCTCTGGACATTCACATGGCTGACAATGGGTTGAGTCCCAGACCTGAAGGCTTTCTTTATATCGTCTCTTTCTCTCTTTGTCTTTCTGGTCAAAATTGAAAAATAATGATAATGCATAAACAATTCTTTAAAAATTAATTATGATATATTATGAACCAAAATTTATTTGATGTACTTTGAGCCAGATTTGGGTCCTTTAAAAAACAAAGTCAATGACTACATAAACAAATTAAAATTCTGCTGAAACTGTAGAAGTGAAATGGAAACAACTTAGAATATCTTTGGTGAGCTGTAAGGAGCAGCACCTTGGACTCAGAGTTGAGAGGGAGGAACCGCCTCTGTGGCCACGTGGCCTTTTCATTGTGAAGGAGGAGCGGTGGCTGACATGAGGCTGCCTGGCCTGGGGATCGCTCTGTAGGGACCTGAGTGTGGAATCCACCAGGATCGGATTGGATTGGATTCTGCCAGAATCACGACCCAAAGCTGGGAGGTGCCATTAGAGGTCATTGAGAATAAATCCCCTAGTTTTACGGATGTGAAAGTTGGGGCCTAAAGAGGAAGGACAGCTTTTTTGTTTTTTAGAGAGAGAGATTATTTTTTCCTATAGGGTGCATGCGCTCGCTGGAGAGATAGACAGAAAGTGAGAAATCACCCCCCCCCCCCCCAAAGGGGGATGGTTCTGTCGCAATCCCTTCTCCTCTCGGGATTTTGGTCATACATGCATACACGCCCGGCATGAGTTTTAAGTCACCAGGTCCGGGACTCGAACTGCTACTGACTACATGGGAGTCTAGTGGTGTAAACTATTACACCATTTGCTGGTCCCAGAAGGACAGCTTTTGAAAGTTTGAGGGAAAATGGAATTAAATTATAAGTTTATTTTGGTGCAAAAACCTTGAAATCCACACATAGTGTTTTCACAATATACATTTTCTATGAACTTTTTTTTTGAGAGATTTATGCTCAGGGTGTGTGCACTCGCCAGAAAGACAGAGAGAGACAGAGAGACAGAAAGCGAGAAATCACCCCCCAGGGGGGATGGCCACACTGCAATCCCTTCTCCTCCATTCTCCTCTTGGGATCTTGGGCACGCACGCACACGTGCCCGGCATGAGTTTAAGCCACCGGGTCCGGGATTCAAACCACAGTCGGCTACATGGGATTTCAGCGACATAGCCATTACGCTAACTGCTGGCCCCATCTATGAACTTTTTGAAGGCCCCTTATAAACATTTTCAGAGCTGTCCCTAAGGTAAATATGACGGGTTCCAGCCCAGTACTAGGGCGGGCTCTGTTCTCAGCGTGTTTCCAGGCATTCTGAGGCCTCATGAGTTTTGCATTACATTTCTTCAGGTCCCAACACTGAAAAGAGCAGCTGTGTAATTCTTACGTTCTGACTCGGGCCTGCAGAAAAGAAACCGTTATCTAGAGAACTGTTTGTATGGAAAAGAAAACTGCTCATATAACCTAAAAATCTTTCTCTTACACATACAGAGCTGATATTCTAAATAAAATGAAGGTTTAAAATAAAATAATTGGTGCAAGTTTATATAAAAGCCGTAGTTGCTGTATATAACGATAATACTGTGTCTATTCTAGGCACTTTGTAAGTTTCTGCATCGTATCTCAGGAAATTTTTAGAAGCCCCTGGGAGACAGATAGGAAACTGAGGCTTCGAGCATTTCAGTAACTTGCCCAAGATTATTCTGCAGTTGTAGGTGGTGGAACCAGGCTTTGAAGTCAGGCCTACCTCAATTTCCATGATTCTACCCAAAACTGGGCTGCCTAGCTTCTTCTTACTCTAGCAGTATGGTGTATTATCTCTTGCAAAAGCTGTCAAAATCATAAATGGCGTCGTTTATTTTAACTTGTGTTAAACCTTGACTAAATTGAGCCCAGGAAGGCCATGAAGAGGCTGTTCTCATGCAAGTATGCCCGGTAACGAGCACTGTCAGTGCTCTGTCAGACACAACCTTGCACAAAGACCACTGCAGCCTGACATGGGAAGTACTTCTGTAAGGACATCTGCCTAGAAGCTGCCTGTCCAACCAATAACAATGACACCCACACAAGTGGCATCAATTCACCCTTGTTTTTGACCCTGGAGAACCGTGACCAAATGATGGACATAGCCTCCATTTCTACCCTTGTGGGTTTTAAAATCTGTCTGAGATTGTAAGACCTGGGAATGCATATTCAAGGCTGTCTGAATCTGTGTCCCTTGGGAGGGTTGTAACTCTTAGGAGCCGAAATAAAACTCTTTCATGTTACTAAGATGTGCGCCCTGTCTCTGTAAGGGTCAGCATACTTTCACGAGAAGAGAACATTGCTTCTCACTTGTGTACACTTGTGGGCTGGGCCTATTTTCCAGCTTGTCACATTTTAATTGTTTGCTTATCTTAACCTTTTCCAGTTATTACTCAGGTAGAAACTCTTAGAAAGCTTTAAACTGTTTGGGAATTTCAACCTTCCTTTCTCTTCTGTCATGGTTGTAATATTGCTTCACAAATGGAAGTCAGCCTGGCGATGTCCCCACGGCAAGCCCTCTAATATTTCCCCTACTTCACCGAGCATAGTTCTTCTTGGAACCTGGCTTCCAGGGGTGGGGAGAGGAAGAAAGCAGAGAAACTAACACTTAGTTCCTGAAAGTGTCTTATAGCGCATATATTCTGTAGGAAAACTTTAGTTTCCATTTTGAGGTAGAGGAGAGATAAACTTGCCTAAGGTCCCCATAATGGCCATGTCTCTGGACTCCCTGGTAGTCAACTGTGAATCGAGTCCCAGACCTGGTGGCTTAAACTCACTCCAGGCATGTGTGCATGCGTGCCCAAGATCCTGAGAGGAGAAGGATTACGGAGTGGCCATCCCCCTTGTGGGATGATTTCTCACTTTCTATGTCTCTCTGTCTTTCTGGTGAGTGCACGCCCCCTATAGCATAAACCTCAAAAAAAAAAAAGAAAAAAAAATCAACTTGCCCAAGGTCCCAGACTTAATAATAAGTGGCAAAAAAGTGTTGGAACCTAAATTGGTGGGTCTAATTCCATAGTCCATGGCTCCTTCCACATAATCATTTGAAATAACTTTTTCCTCCTGGGTATTTATAGTGCAAACCCAAACAAGACTTAGCACGATGCATGGTTTTTTTTTTTTTTTTTTGTGAGAGGTTTTTGCTATAGGGCACATGCGCTCGTCAGACAGACAGAGATAGATAGAGAGACAGAAAGCGAGAAATCACTCCCCCATGGGGGATGGCCACGCTGCAATCCCTTCTCTTCCATTCCCCTCTTGGGATCTTGGGCACGCACGCACACGCCCCTGGCGTGAGTTTAAGCCACCGGGTCCGGGACTCGAACCGTGGTCGACTATGTGGGAGTCCAGCAACATAGCCATTACGCTAACTGCTGGTCTCAAGATGCATGTATTTTTAAACCTAGGAATCTGCTGAACAATATGCTAAGGGAATATGTAAAAGGAAACAATCCTATGTAAATACAAAGGGAAAAAAAAAACACAACAATACTGGACAAATATGCAGAAGGTTTCAGCTTGGTACCATCAAACATGACTATGGAATTGTGCAAAACCACATCGGCAGACTTGCCTTACCTTGGGAGCAACATGAAGTTCAGTCTGTCAGCTCTGTCTCTCTCTGCTTTGTACAGCTGTGTCCGTTCCTCTACCAGATGTTCCAGGTTTCGGGAATACAGCTGAAGACGTCGGATCAAGGTATCCATATAACTTTCATTCTTTTGGTCATGAAAAAGGCTGTAGATAGTAATAGATAAAGAGCTTTTACACAGTATTAAGAAAAAAAATGGGCAGTCAGTAAAACAATGGGCAAATATGATGAACAGGCAATTCAAAAATTGAAAAGATCACCAATAGACATGAAAAATTTAGCCTCAGGAGAAGGAAATAAATAGATAAATAAATAAATAAGATTTTTAAAAAAGAAAAACATGTTAGAATGATGGCAATAAGCCATACATATACATAATACAACCTTCCTGAGGAGCAACTCTTTTTTTAAATGTCAGAAGGTCTGCAGTGTGCCAGAGAGAGAAAATGCCCCCAGTGGAGACTAGTCACACTTCAATCCCCTTTCCTTCATTCCTCCTTCCGGTCAGGATCCTGGGCACACGTGCACATGTGTCCAGCATGTTCTTTTTTTTCAAGCTGCTAAGGCCTGGATTCAAACCATGATAGGCCACATGGGATGTGGCTTCCTCTGCACAGCACTTAACTACTGCACCACAGGGATGGCCATAGAGAACAATCTTGGAAAATGTGTCACAAGCTTTTCAAATGTACACACCTAAAAGCTCATGAACTTTACTTCTAAGAATTATCCTAAGAAACAGCAATGAACATCTTTTTCTCTCTCTGTCTTTCTCTCTCTCTTTCTTTTTTTTTTTTTGCTCTAAGGCCTATGCACTCACCAGAAAGAGACAGAGAGAGAGAGAGAGAAAGTGAGAAATCACCCTTTGGGGGGATGACCACACTACAATCCCTTCTCCTCCATTCTCCTCTCTGGATTTTGGGCTTGTACCCAGTGTGTTTTTCAAATCACAGGGCCTGGGACTCCAATCATGCTGTAAGCTATGTGGGATCAGCCACCTTAACCTCTGTGGCATCTGTTGGCCCAATGAATGTGTTCCTGATAGCAAACATTTAAAAATAACTTAAATGTGTAACAAAATCTAGTTAAACTAGTGTGGTGCAAGGGAATATTAATGTATCATAAAATACAAAATAGAATAATTAAGTGCACAGAAGGTGCCTCCCCTCTATATTAAGTGAAAGAAGTCAGTTTATCGAACAGCAAAAATTTATCATCTCATTCTTTTTTTTAAAAAAAAAACTGATGGTCATCTATTAGAAAACAGGTGATGATCTCACTTTCTTGTTCGCTTATTCATATTTTCTAAAAAGTTTAGTAGCAATTTACAGAAAATACAAATCCTTTTTTTCTTAAGAGGTTTTTGCTTTAGGGTCTGTGAACTCGCAGGAAAGAGACAGAGACAGTGAAAGAAAACGTGAGAAATCACCCCAGAGGGATGGCCATGCCACAATCCCTTTTCTGTTCTCCTCCCAGGGCACACAGGCACATGCTCCTGGTGTGATTTTCAAACCACCGGGTCTGGGTTTCAAACTGCAGTCGACCATGTGGGAGTCCAGCAACATAACCATTATGCCATCTGCTGGCCCCAAGAAAGAGCTTTTTTAAAAAATGGTCTAAAACTGATCATTGAACGTATATGCCAAGTTGAACCTTAAATTGTCTATGTCAGAACAGAGCCAAGTCCTAAAACAAAAAGAACACCTTTGGATTATTCTGTTAGACTGCAGAGACTGAGATGAAAGGGCACTTCGTGTGACCCTAGGAAGTATGGAAGCTTTGGCGCAGAGGCTGGGAGGGGACGTGCTGAGTTCTTGCCGTGTTGTGAGGATGGAGATGAGTTCATAACACGTACGGCACAGTGGGAGGTTCCGATCACAGCCTTTCATTATTACACAGCGACAATTACAAGTTACCCCCTCTGCTCTCAGGAGGAGACAGCCTGCATTGTAATCCCCTGGGGTGGTGGGAATGCTTGTTAAAAGTTCAATACATTTCTTGAGTCCTATCCCAGACCTCTAGGACTACAAATTGCTAGCTATGGAATTAAGAAACAGAATGTTTTAACAAGCTCCCGGGGGGAATTTTTACCTGAGTCAGAGTCTAGGGGGCAGGCATAAAATATGAAGATGGATTGTCTCACTTTGTGATGAACTGATTCAATTAAAACAGTTTTCTCAGCTTGGATGGCATTTTTCTTTTTAAGAAAGATTTTTGCTCTAGGGTGCGTGCACTCACTGGAGAGGCAGAGAGAGACAGAGAGACAGAACATGAGAAATCACCCCTCGGGGGGATGGCCATGCCGTAGTCTCTTCTCTTCCATTTTTCCTCTAGGGATCTTGGGCATGCACGTACACTCATGCCTGGTGTGAGTTTAAGACACCAGGTCTGGGACTTGAACGGTAGTTGACTACGTGGGAGTCCAGCGACGTAACCATTATACCATCTCCAGGTCCCCGGACGGCATATTTTAATCATCTGGGGAGCTATTAAAAAAAACTGCTGCCAGTTTGCATGCCAGAGCAATTACGTCAGAATTCCTAGGGTAGAACCCCTGCAGTGTTTCTAGAGCGCCTTGGTGATTCCAAGATGCTGCCACGTTTGAGATAGAGGGGCCCAGTTTATCTTCGTGAGTTTGCATTCAGTCTGTAGCACTTACAGTCTCATCTGACCTTAGTAACTGGTGCCTGAAGGTGTGAAAAGGGGGAAAGAATTAAGTTCTCAGTGACTTCCTCGGTTTCTCAGTTCTGCCAGTGACCACGCTGTCATTAACTTCACTCTGCCTCATTTTCAGCCCCAGCTTTTAGCCTCATTAGGTATCTGAATCTTTTGACCTAATGAGAACTACAGAAAGTTAGAGCTTGGAGGAATCATAGGGGCCAGCAGGTAATGGTTAAGGTGCTAGACTCCTACATTGTAGACCGCTGTTCGAGTCTTGGACCTGGAGGCTCGCTTTGTCACTTTTCCTCGCTCTCTCTCATGAGCACCTGTGCCCTATAGCAAATTAAAAAATACTAATAAATAAAATAAAATAAAATAAAATAAAGAAATCATTGTGTTCAATCTAGTTTTACTAACAAGAAAACTGACACCCAGTGAGGCTAAGTCCCACAGCAAACTGTTAATATTATCAGATTCTACTCTGGAAATTGGATCTCCTATCTCTTAATTTAGTGTTACTTTTCTCATTCTTCAGTGGGGGTTGGGGGGCATCTGGAATTCAATCTTTTTTTTTTTTTTTTGGAGAGGTTTTCGTTATAGGGCTTGTGCGCTCACCCGAAAGACAGAGAGACAGAAAGCGAGAAATCACCCCCCAGGGGGGATGACCACGCCACAATCCCTTCTCCTCCATTCTCCTCTTGGGATCTTGGGCACACACACGCGCCCGGCGTGAGTTTAAGCCGCCGGGTCCGGGACTTGAACCGCAGTCGACTACATGGGAGTTCAGCAACATAGCCATTATGCTAACTGCTGGTCCCATGGAATTCAATCTTATCAGATAATTGGGTGCTACTTTTTTTCTTTTTGACTCTGAATTATATTCTGATTCATGACCTAAGCTTTAAGTACCTAGGATCAAAGCTAGTTATTTTAAGATGTTTAAGATCTTAAGAAACTTGCTGATGTTAAGAATTATCTAGGGGCTTTACAGATTCTACGCAGGACCCATGTTAGACCTGCAGAAAGGTCTACAAATTATATTTTTAACAGATAAATTTATGGTTGGTCTGAACTTATTTTTAATTTTAAAAGAGACTTAAAGAGATTTTTGCTATAGGGAGTGTGTACTCGCAGAAAGAGAGAGAAAAACTGAGAAATCACCCCCTAGGGGAGTGGCCATGCCACAATTCCTTCTCCTCTAGTCTCCTCTAGGGCTTTTGAGTATGCATGCCCATGCGCCTGACATGAGTTTCAAGCTGCCAGGTCCTGGCCAGGACTCAAACTGTAGTCGGCCATGTGGAGTCCAGCACTTCAACCAGTATGCCACCTGCTGGCCCCCAGATCTATCTTTTAATAAGCAACTTTCTTTTTTCCTTCCTTCCTTCTTTCCTTCCTTCCTTCTTTCCTTCCTTCCTTCCTTCCTTCCTTCCTTCCTTCCTTCCTTCTCTTCTTTCTTTCCTTTTGGAGAGGTTTTTGCTATAGGGTACGTACACTGGCCAGAAAGACAGAGAGAGACAGAAAGGGAGAAATCACCTCCCAGGGGGGATGGCCATGCCGCAATCCCTTCTCCTCCATTCTCCTCTTGGGATCTTGGGCACACACACACACACACACACACACACGCACACACACACAACCGGCATGAGTTTTAAGCGACCAAGTCTGGGACTCGAACCTCGGTCAACTACATGGGAGTCCAACAACATAGCCATTACACCAACTGCTGGTCCCAGACATTAGGTAACTTTCTAAGTGATTATTTCCCTGTGAAAATGGACTGTTAAGTCTCCATATCATCTTAATTTTTTCCATAGGGCGGCCACCTCCATGCCCTATTTTTTTAAAAAAATGAGAGAGAGAAAGAGTGTAAGAAGAGAGAAAAAAAAAAATAAACCTTTAAGAGTTAAAATTTTTTAAAGGCTCTCAACGTTGCAGCGCTTCCTGCCCTCATCTCTCAGTCAGCCAGGACCAGGTGCACACTGCCATCTCCGGCCTGTTTGGGCTGGGTAGGCCACTGTTGGGCCTTCCACGTGGCTTCAACAGTGCCTTGCTGTTACGCCACTGTGGCCGGGCAGTATCATCTTACATTTTTTTTAAAAGAATTGTTTATTTAATTTTATTTATTATCATTATTATTACTATTATTTTTTTAATTTGACCAGAGAGAGACAGAGAGAGAGGAGGAAAGTAAGAAAGCAAGCCACCAGCTCCAAGATCCAAACTGTGGCCGATCATGTGGAAGTCTAGCACCTCAATCACCACGCCACCTGCTGGTCCCTATCATCTTAATGTTTATGAGATGGATGTTGGCTGCACTATGAGGTTCTTCATCAGAATACACATTTTCTTTCTTACATGCCACAGAATGTCAAGTATCATTGAAAAATATGAAATTAGTGAAGGAAAAATAACTTAGGCAGTACCCAAATATCTTGGCCAGTGTATTCTCAATTTTCTTGAAATCTGGTCTCTTTTCTGGATCTTCCTCCCAACAGCTTTTTACAAGTAGATATACCTGGAAGAAGAAAGGCAGATAATCCCAGGGGAGGGTGAACTCAGTCAGGATAGAATCCCATCCTATTCTGTTTCTCGATAGGAATAATTAGACAGGGACTATTTTTATAATATACTCTCTCTGACAATGAGGGTAAGAGAGCCCCAGTTCCCTGCAGTTTCTGTCTCAGGGTCACCACCCATTCTGCTTACCATTTTCCCTTAGGGAAAATTAATGGAAAATGTGATACCAATCTGGATAAGACTGGGCTTGGGAAAGACAACACAGGGGTGTGCAGGGTTTATGTTGGAGAGAGCAAAAATAGTGAGGTTCGCCGAATATGAGACAAGTGTTCTAAGTGAGAATCAAATCTGGACATCAGTAGCTTTCAGCCACTGCTAACGGTAGAATCATCTGGGGAGCATTTATAAAATGCCTTATATTCAGACTCCATACCAAGAGATTCTGATTTAATTAGTATGTGAAGTGGTAACGGTAGAATCATCTGGGGAGCATTTATAAAATGCCTTATATTCAGACTCCATACCAAGAGATTCTGATTTAATTAGTATGTGAAGTGGCCTTAGTTTGGACTAGTATATCACTATAAGTGATGTTATAGTGCTAGTGCAATTTGATCTATATGGGAAAGGTCCTAGGATCATGACTTGAGACTTCCCTGAGCAACCAGGCATGCTGTGATCTGGACTGGCTGACACTGGCAATGGGCTGTGGCTTCAACATTCTGTTGGAGACACCTCTGCCTGTCTTTCATGCAAAAAATAAGTAAATACACCTTAAAATATACAGGACACCCAGTTAAATTTACATTTCCGATAAACAGTGAGTAATTCATTAGTGTAAGTATGTACTAAATATTGCATGGGCCAAGGGGCAAAGGACTCCTCCTCAGGTTATTGTAATGCACATGGAGAATGGGAGGGAGGGAGGCAGGAAGAGGGGACAGGAGAAAGCGGTGGAAGCTTCATCTCGTATTTGCAGCTTTTGATTGATCAAAAAGGGTGGTGAAAACCATTTATTGTATATAAAGTTTGTTCTCCACTCTGACTAAAAACAGGATCATAAGTGGTAATTGATGTAATTCCTGTCTGTGCACTTCGCCTGAAGGATTCCCTGGGATGGGACTCCTACTTGACATGGACACGGTAGGTCGTCCCTCTGGTGACCTGTATTCACAATGGGGTGACGCTCCTGCCTTGGAACGGATCTGCTGACTGTCAGAGCAGAATGGACAGAGCCCCCCAGTGGGCAGACACCGCACTGCAGGGTGAAACGCTGGGCTTTCTGAGCATTACTGAGAGAGCTACGTGGTTGTCGGAAACGTCATGGCGTATCTTTTCCTATGTTTTTCTATGCAAAAGTGTGTCCTGACTTTTCCAACCACCCAATAGTTTGAGGTGTGTATTCTACTGGAACCAGATACTAGACATGAAATCTTATTCCTCATTTCCAATCTCAGAGCTATCCAACCACACAAACAAATTGAGGAGAAGGATGATATGGTGGGAAAGATTTTAAGCATTTGGATATAGTCAGACTAGAAAAGACCGTTTAAGAAAAGATATGCCGATGTGTGGGGAGCAATGCCAGGATGCGGGAAAGCAGGTGAAAAGGAAGGAATGAGAAGGCGGAGACAGGAGCAGTTGCCTCTCAGAACCTTGGGCTGTGATGTGCCTTCTTTGCTGATACAGAGCGGGAAGAGGAGAGAGAAAATGGCCCACTCATGCCTGCAGAATCTGACCATAAAATTCGTCTGGTAGGGTGCTTGGAAATGGAAGGAAAATGTTCCTATTTTAATCTCTCAAGGAACAAAAGGTGGGTTTGTTTTTGTTTTTAAGCCCATAAACACTTTCAAATACTTTACTTGGTATTTTCTTAGAATATTAATGGTTGGCTAAAATTAAAAAAAAAAAAAAAAATTATTAGTTTTTGCCATAGGGCACATATGCTCACTGGAGAGACAGAGAAAGGGAAAGTAAGAACTCACTCCCCCAGGGGAACGGCCATGCCACAGTCTCTTCTTCTCTATTCTCCTCTTGGGATTTTGGGCACACATGCACACATGTCCTGCATGCTTTTCAAGCTGCCAGGTCCAGGACTCAAACCATGGTCAGCCATATGGGAATCTAGCATCTTAATCATCATGCCACCTGCTGGCCCAAAGTTGAAAATAAATTTTTTTTTAAAACTTTAAAAATATTTTCCCCAGACCTTTAAAGTCCTTTTTGAAGGATTATTAAAAAATTAACCAAATGCAGAGAGATAAATTTCCATTTCCTTAAGAGAAAATGTAAAAGGAGTGGAAATATTTTTCAGATGTTAGTGTGTCTTTTAAAATCACTAAACAATATTTACAAGCATTAGTAAGTACAGGCTGAGCATTCCTAATCTGAAAATCTGAAATCTAAAATCCTCCAAAATCCAAAGCTTTTTAAACACCAACACAATGCCACAGTTGGAAAATTCCACACCTGACTTCATGTGATGGGTCACAGTCAAAACACTGCAATACAAAAATACTGTATAAAATTTCCTTCTGGCTATGTGTATAAGGTATATGTGAAATGTAAACTAATTTCATGTTTAACTTGGGTTCTACCCACAAAATATCTCATTATATATCTGCCAATATTACAAAATCTGAAAAACTCTGAAATCTGAAATATTTCTGGTCCAAAGCATTTTAAATAAGGGATAGTAAACCTGCATATCACATGGACATCTTGTCATTTTAGTCAGTAAAAATGAGAATGTGATTGTGTTTTGTGCAAGCTCTGTCCTTACTGGAGAAGTGGAAAAAGGCCAAGGGGAGTATGTGCACTGATAACGGATCCCAAAGACATGGCTCTGTCCTAATCCCTGGAATCTTTGATTGTTGCCTTATTTTTATTTTATTTTATTTTATTTTTTTGAGAGGTTTTTGCTATAGGGCGCATGCGCTCGCCAGACAGACAGAGAGAGACATAGAGACAGAAAGCGAGAAATCACCCCCCAGGGGGGATGGCCACGCCGCAATCTCTTCTCCTCCATTTTCCTCTCGGGATCTTGGGCACGCACACACACGCGCCCGGCGTGAGTTTTAAGCCACCGGGTCCAGGATGCAAACCGCGATCAACTATGTGGGAGTCCAGCGACATAGCCATTACGCTAACTGCTGGTCCCTGATTGTTGCCTTATTTGAAAAAAGGGTCTTTGTAGCTGCAATTAAGATAAGGACCTTGATGGCCAGTACCATAGCTCAGTAGTTCAGGTAACCAGATCTCTGGCTGACCACAGTTTGAATTCCAGCCCTGGCATCTTGAAAAACCCATTGCATATGTGTGCGTATGTGCCCCAAATACCAACAAGATGGAGAAATGGAGAAGGGTTGAGGAATGACCAAGCCCTATTGGGGGTTTACTTTCTCTCTCTCCCTTACTCTATCTCACTCTGGCAAGCACGTGCACCCTCTGGGAAAAAAAAAAAAAAGGACCTTGAGATGGGGTGATTTTTCTGGATTATCTGGATTATCAATCACATGCATCCTAACAGGAAGGGGAAAGGAGAGGGATAGTGAGCAGATAGGAGAAAAGAATGTGACCAAGAGGCAGAGACTGGAGAATGTTGCCACAGCCCAGGGGATGTCAATAGCCACTAGAAGTTTCTGGAAGCAAGGATGGATTAGCCCCTTGGAGCCTCTCTGGTGGGAGCATGGCCTTGTTGACAACTGAATTTGAATTTCTGGCCTCCAGAATGATACATGAATTATTTTTTTGTTGTCTCAATCCAATAAATTTGTGGTAATTTGTTTCAGCAGGTCAAATAAGTTGGGGGAGGATGTACTCACCTCTAGCTCCTTTTCCTCTGCTGTTTCCAGGAATAGATCTGGGCGGAAGGGTTTTATTCCATTGGAATTTTCCACTCTGAAAATCTTCTCTGATTGGATGAGAATAATTCAAATTACAAGAAAGAATTCAGCATGGGGGTCAGCACATGGTGTGGTGATTAAGGTACTGAACTCCCATGTGGTGAACTGTGGTTCAAATCCTGGACCTGGTGGCTTACTTTCTCACTTTCTCTCTTTCCCATTCTCTATCTCCCTCTGGTCGAATTAAAATATAATGATAATAAACAAAGTTAAATAAATAATAATTTTTTAAAAAGAAAATAATTCAGCATGAAGACATTTCAGCAGAATCTGAATTGGTTTAACCCTCTAATGATTTTTCAGTCCAGGGAGAGAGTTGTAGAACCTCAACCAACACTTAATAGGTAAACTTTGAATGAATGAGCCACTAGGTGGAGGGGTCTTATCCCACTTATAACCAGGATAAGTAAAGGTTAGGCTAACTCTTTAAAACTCTACTTAAACACCACTGCTTCCAGTGAGCTTCCTCTGGCCAACATGCTGGCCCAGCCTCCATTCATCCTTTACTCACCCTACCTCCCAGACAGTGAAGAGCCACCACATAATAAATGCTCAATAAGTGAGAATTTTACGCATGGGCTGAAGCATTTTCCCCTGAGAGGACATGTGACAAACAAACAAAAAACAACTATAGATCTTTTCTTACTAAAAATTAAATTATGTATGTCATCCCACTAGAGCGATCTATTATGGTTCAGGCATTAAGCAGGCATGGTCTTTTATTGGAATCAGAAGAAAAAGGGGGGAAGTATGAGGGAAGAGACTTGAACAGCAGTAATGACAATAATGACACCTGGCAGTGCACTGTCTTGTGTTGTTCAGAGCACTCTCACCTTTTTTTTTTTTTTTGGAGAGGTTTTTGCTATAGGGCACATGTGCTCGCCAGAAAGACAGAGAGAGAGACAGAGAGACAGAAAGTGAGAAATCACCCCCCAGGGGGGATGGCCATGCTGCAATCCCTTCTCCTCCATCCTCCTCTCGGGATCTTGGGCACGCACGCACATGCGCCCGGCGTGAGTTTAAGCCACCGGGTCCGGGACGCGAACTGAGGTCGACTACATGGGAGTCCAGCGACATAGCCATTACACTAACTGCTGGTCCCTCTCACCTTTTAAGGCCTTCCAATCCCCCATAAAGGCACAGTGCAGCCCAGAAGTTGTTACTTTTGCAGAAGAGGGAACTGAGATGTGGTCACAACAGATGAGGGGCTCGGTGAGTCCCTCAGACAGCGTGGCCAGCTCCCAGCAGCAGCAGACGAAGGAGGCCGACTTACCACTCTGGTCCCGGCAGCTCAACGTGTAGAAGGTCTCCCTGCGCAGGATGATCTCCTGGGCGATGATCCCGTAGCTGTACACGTCCCCCTTCTGCGAGACGCTGGCTTGGCGCAGGTGCTCTGGAGCTGTCCACAGGTCTGTACGTTCAGACACGGAGATTACACAGCTGCGGGAAGCGAGTGGCTCCTAGACCTCCCATCTGCTTTTGTTCTTTAAGTCACTTCACCACCCACCCTGATTTTGGGGGTCTTTGAGTTGACACGGTCTGAAACCTCTGCTGTATTTATGCTAACACTGGTCATAGGGAACACACTCTTACCTTTTAAACTGACTACAGAAATGCTAGGATTTGGGAGGGTCCGTATGGCAATATGTTCTCAAAAACTCCTAGGATCATAGTCCTTGAAGCCCTCGAGGTCTACCCAGAATTTGGCCCGGCGTACGGTTAGTGCTCAGTAAACATATGTTGAATGAATGTGATAGAATGAGATGCTGAGGAATATATACACACATATATGATATGATATATAATAAAAGATGATATATACTACACATATATATTTAAAATTGCCAGATGGTGCATGGACTCGCCAGGGAGGGAGAAAGCACCCTCCATGGAGTGTAGTCACACTGCAATCCCTTCTTCATTTCTCCATCCCATTCAGATTTGGGGCACACACATGCGCTCAGCATGTATTTGAAGCCTGTTTGGGTTGGGGCTCGAATCGCAGTTGGCTATGTGGGATCTAGCTCCCTTAACCGCTAGGTCACAGGCTGGCCCTAAATATATGTTTTCTAAAAGAAGATAAAGACAGCACATTCAGATAAAAAACCATCATTGATATTTTCCAGGCAGAACATACTGACAGCCTCCAAGTCCACTAGTGCGGGCACAGGTGTTTTCCTTGGTTCTCACAGTATGAGGAAACTTTAAAACGTTTATGGAAAGATGGAATTAAAGTGTGAATTTATTTTGGTGCAATTTTTTTTTGAAATCCATAGTTTTTTCATAATAAGCATTTTTCTTAAACTTTTTGAAGACCCCTCACAATCTTAAAAAATAATTACATGTCATTTACCCATATTTTACTCCTGTCCCGTCCACTCCCTAAGGCCTTACATTTGGTCCACTCACACAAGAGAAATGCTGCTGTGTCTTGTGTTTGGCTCCTACAGACACTGCATTTTGGGCCCCAGCACATATATGTTTTTTATTAATAACAGGGATATACAATGAATTCTCCTTCAACATCCCTTGGACCATTTTCAAGATTATCTAGCTTTTCTAAACATTCTGAAATTTCTGTCTTTACCAGTGTCAATGAAAAATGTACAGATTCACGCTGTTAGATACAATGATGTTTGCGACGAGGCTCGTTTTCCTCATCTGGTTCTTTATCCAAATGTGCATAGCCTTTTTTAAAAAAAGGTGTTTTTTGAATTATTTTATTTATCTACTTATTCATTATTTATTTGTGTATTTATTTTAATTTAGTCAGAGTGTGACAGAGAGAGACAGGAAGCAAGTCACTAGGTCCAGGACTTGAACCATGATTGACCATGTGGGAGTGGCCTTGACTACCATGCCACCTGCTGGCCCCAGAACATAGCCTCTTTGAATCTATGTCTTGTGAATTTTTGTGTGACATGTGAGCCATGTACAATTGATTCAAATTGTCTGAGGTTACAGAAAAGGGAAGTAAATCTACTTATGCTAAAATTTCAGGTAATCCTATAACTCAGTGATGTTTGGGAGGATAGTACTTGACCCGCAGTTCAACTGGTTTGTGTCATGTGAGTCACCTGATGGAGAACATCAGTTTCTCTCTGTCAGGAATCATGCTTGGCACACAGTGGGCTTTCAACAAGAACTTACTGATTGAGGCATGGTTATGTCACCTAGGGGGTGGTTTCTCACTTTCTCTGTGTCTCCAGTGAGCACATATGCCCTATGGCAAAAATCTCTCTTAAAATTAAAAATAAATAAATAAATAAATAAAATAATTCTTTTTAATTCAAAGAATAAACATTTATATAGAAAACTCTTTACACCTTACACTCATTTCCTTTATATCACCTTTTTGACCTTTATCATAATCTCGAAAGAGAGAGGTAAGATATATTTCACTGATAAGAATATTTTTCTGGGCTGGCCTCAGTCTAGTGATGAAGGGAGCCAGATCTCATCTGACCAACTGCAGTTCAAATCCCAGCCCTAGTGTTTAGGAAAACACACTGGACACATGTGTATGCATGCCCCAAATCCAATAAGATGGGTAAATGAAGGATAGGGGATTACAACATGACCATACCCCCACTGGGAGGTGCTCTCTGTTTCTGCTCTATTAAGCACATATACCCTGGGGGAGAGGGAATTAAAAATAAAAGTTTGTTTTATCATTTCTTATTACTACAGATAAATGAGTAATACCTGATATGGGAAATGGGTTTTCTGCTTTGTACTTCAACTTCTTGGGCAAATCTCTTAGCCTTTCTGAGACTCAATTCTGTCTTCTAGAAAGGAAGAAGGATAAGCCAGATATTTCTACAATCTCTTCCTGCTCTAATCTGTATTTTTCCACTGGTTCTGCTTCCACCAGCCGGCATGCTCCTCACGATTTCTCACAGATATCCAGGCATGTCTGGATGAACTTTGAGAACGTCCTCAGAGGACATCGTTTAACTCGGGAACCACTCGTTGACTGACGAGTGTGAAGTGCCGGAGAATGAGTCAGCTGTTCCCTCTAGTGGCTCAGAGTATTTATTTTCTGCTCAGTATCGCCATTCCCTGAGTACACTAAAAGGGCTTGAGGGAAAAATGTTAAGAACCAAGTGGAAAACCAGTAAAAATTTCATTTATAACAGACCTTTTTTGGGAGGTAAAATGGAATTGCAACCAAAATCAGTGATCTTCACCACCATTCGGTTGTCCACGACGCAGTTGGTGGATTTCAGACGACCGTGGACCTCTGTCTTACTGGAGTGCAGATATGACATCCCCTGTAATTTATCACAATATAGGAAAACAAAGGTATGGGACACACTTCAGCTTGATTATTTTAAGTAAAGAACTGACATTTTGAAACCATCTCAGACTATAGATACTCACACCATCAGATTTTAAATGTAATGCCATTAATTTGACTTTAGGAAATAGCATTAAAGGGGCCAGCAGGTGGTGTAGTGGTTAAGGCACTGGACCCCACATAGGAGACTGTGGCTCGAGACCCAGACCTGATGATTTGAAAATCGTGCCAGGTGTGTGTGCATGGGTGCCCAAAATCCTGAGAGAAGACTGGAGGGAAATTGACCACAGCATGATCATTCCTCCAGGGAATGATTTCTTACTCTCTCCCCCCAACTCTGTCTAGTACACAACTCCATAGCAAAAACCTTTTAAAAATATGTATTGTTGAGAACCAGCAGTTAGCGTAATGGCTATGTCGCTGGACTCCCACGTAGTCGACCGCGGTTCGCGTCCCGGACCTGGTGGCTTAGAACTCACACTGGGCGCGTGTGCATGCGTGCCCAAGATCCCGAGAGGAGAATGGAGGAGAAGGGATTGCGTCGTGACCATCCCCCCTGGGGGGTGATTTCTCGCTTTCTGTCTCTATCTCTCTCTCTGTCTGTCTGGTGAGCGCACACGCCCTATAGCAAAAAAAAAAAAAAAAAAAAAAAAAACCTCTCAAAAAAAAATGTATTGTTAAAGCCTTAATATATGCCTAAGCACTGCATCTTGTTTGAAGTTTATTTAAATGTTAGAGTGAAAAAGCCAATTGTTCAGAGCTTCTGGTTAAATAATTATATATAATATGTGGCAAAAGGTTGATTATTTTTCTGCTTACCACTTGCATGGTCTGTGACTTTGGGCATGTCTCTGGTCCTCTGCTACCTCGATTTTAAAATATGAATAATAAGGCCTGCCTTTCCGAAAGAAGAGACGAGGCTAGATTATTTCCTAAAGCTAAATATGTCTCATTCTACTTCGAAATAAAATGTTCATTCGTTCACTCATTCGATTTTGGAAGGGGAAGCCTGCTATGGGCTGTGTGCCTCCCTCTGGTGGCCAAAGGTGTCATAGCAGCAACTAGTTTTCAGCCCGTGTCATAAAGAGTGGAAAGTGTGTGCAAAAAGATCATCATAACATTTTTTTTCTAACTGATTATCATCTTGTGTGACTTTCAAGTGAATTAAGACTCTATCAAACAGCTCTCTCTCAGGACTGACTTTTTTTCCTTCTTGAATGAGATATTACTGCTGTCCACTGCCTTTTCCATATTATTTCTGGTAACACACCTGTCCACATTCATTCATTCACTCATTTAATTATTTATTCATTGTTAGTTTGCTATAGGGCATGTCTGCTTGCCAGAGGCAGAGTGGAGAGAGGGAAAGGGAGAAATCTCTCCCCATGGGGAAAGGCTACACCACAATTCTCCTTTTGTGATTTTGGGCATGAACGCACATGAGCCTGGTTGTGTTTTTTAAGCTGCCAGTTTGGGACTCAAATTGCCAGCCAGCCATGTGGGATCCAGCCACCTCAGCCTCCATGCCACCTTCTGGCCCAACATGCCCAAATCTATTAATAATCTGTGGGAGATAATTGCCTATACTTAATGTTTTCGCTTATAAAGTGGAGAATTGTGCTGTCTTCGTGCAGTTTTACTGATTTTGATTTCTGGAAAATCTATGGAAGTATATGCCCTCCACCCAAAATGTAAAGAATAGAATAATAAATGTAATAATATTCAACATGTATTGACATTTACTTGTACCAGATCTTGTAGTAAGCACACATATTTTTTCATACAGTTCTCATAACAGTTTTATGACATTGTTACTATTGGGTTGTCAGAAAAGTCATGAAGGGGACCAGCAGATGGCATAATGGTTACATTGCTGGACTCCTATGTAGTCAGCTCTGGTTCGAGTACCAGACCCGGCGGCTTAAACTCATGCTGGGCACATGTACCTGCATATCCTAAATCCTGAGAGGAGAATGGAGGAGAAGGGACTATGGTGTGGCCATCCCTCCCCGGGGGGCGGGGTGTGATTTCTTGCTTTCTATCTCTCTAAAGAGTGCATGTGCCTTATAGCAAAAATCTTTCTAAAAGAAAAAAAAGTCATGAAGCATTTTTGCCTAGAAAAACAGAGGAAAAATACATCATGACTTTTCTGACAACCCAATATTATCATCATTGTACAAATGAAGAAACCAATGCACAGAGAGGCTGAATAACCTGCTAGATCGATTTTCCTGTGTTTCACTTTTATAATTTTTTTTTGGTGTTTGTGGGTCTCTCTCTTACCTTAGCAATATCGTACAAGACAGAGATCTTAAACTCCCAATCCATGAATGTCCCATCAGGGTAGGAAATTGTATCATTTAAAACTTCCTAAATAGGACAAAATTAGAAAAGATTAGTTGTCATAAGAAAGGATATTGTGGAGAGACTACTTAATATCATCAAATAATGATCTAATCACGAGGCCCAAGACCAAATTGGGACTTCATCGTCTTGGTTTTCATGAATACATTTCTTTTCTCTTCAACATGAGAAGGAGTGGGTGACTGAAATACACACACCCAAGTCCCAGTTCTGCCAACAGACAGGGATAAAGGACGAGCAGAGCCTTGCCTAGAGAGTGAGCTGATTGACAAGTGGCTGCCCTGCCCTGCTGTCTCAGAAAGACTGGACTAGTATTTGAAACTGGCCATTGCTATTAGGAAATTCCTTCATTGGGTTCATGTGAATAAGAACATGCCTTAATTGCTTTAAGTTTTTGTTTGTTTGTTTGTTTTTTAAGTTTACTAAGTCCTCTGACAATAAAAGAGAGTTCTTGGATTTGCGTGTGTGTGTGTGTGTGTGTGTGTGTGTGTAAATTGTGTGATCTAGATTTCTTTTTAATGCCAGAGAGCATGTGTGTATAGATGAGAGAGAGACAGAGAGAGGACCCCCCCCCCCCCCAGTGGAGGGTAGTCATGCTGTAATTCTTTCTCCTCCAGTTCTCCATTCTGTCAGGGTCCAGGATGCATGCATAGCCACTCAGCATGTTTTTCAAACCTCGTAGCAGGGACTCAAAGCCTGGTTTGCCATGTAAGACCTGGGCTGTGGATACTAAGTTAAGGGAGGGGAGTTATGAGGAGGCATAACCTAAAATAATTCTTTTCTTTTCTACTCTTTCTTTCCCTTTATCTTACCATTCACTCATTCTGCCCTGTTTTCATCTGCCAAATTGTAAAAAGTGTGTTATTTTCTATTTTGATTATAAAGGATATTCATACTTATAGAAAATATGCCAAAAATTTACAAAATATAAGAAAGGAAATCATCATCATTGCACATTTAATCTATTCTTATTTTGGTATTTCCTTTTAGTTTGTTTTGAAAAGAAGTATTTATTTTATTTTATTCCATTTGTTATTACTATTTTTTAATTTGACCAGAGAGAGACAGAGAAAAAGGGAAAGCAAGAAAGCAAGGTGCCAGGTGCGAGACTCAAACCGCAGTCGGCCATGTGGGGATCCAATGCCTTTATCCACCATGCCACCTGCCAGCCCCCCTTTTAGTTTTCTTTGATGTATATACATAAAGTATATGTAGTTTATTTTATAAAATTGAGATAATATCATATATGCAGGTTTATATGCTATTTTCTGTGCAGTTTTAACAGGTGACCTACTTATTTATTTAAAACAATGTTTGAGTATTATCTTTAGAGAAGACACTGGGTTTGGGGTTGGGACTACAATGGAAACTCTTATCAAGGTCACAGTCTAGTAGAAGAAACTGACATTCATAAAATAATCAGACAAACACATATAGAATTATAATTGTGATAAGTTCTATGAAAGAGAGCATATATTCTGACGGTTTCACCCCTAAAATTCAGAGATTTGTTAGGAAAGTCAAAGATGGCTTCCTCAGGAAGAGATTGTTCCACCGAGATCTGAATAAAGTAGGGTAGAAAGAGTTCTGGGGAGAGGGAACTGATAGGAAAAAAGCCTCTCATGGAAGGGAGAATGAAAGATTTTTGTTTTGTTTTTGATTGTTAAATTTTACCAGGGGGACAGGTGCACTCACTAGAGACAAAGAGAAAGAGGGAAAGGGAAGAAGCACACCCGAATGGTGTGTAGTCATGTCACAATCCCCTCTCCTCCATTTCTCCAACCAATGGGGATTTGGGGCGTGTGCACACATGCGCCTGACATGTTCATCAAGCTGCCAGGGCTATGATTTGAACAGCACGGCCGGTCACGTGGGATCTGGTTTCTTTAACTACCAGGCCATGGGGCCGGCTGGAGAATGAAAGTTTAAACGTCCTCTGATCTCAGCACCATTTATTAAATTACCCTTCTTTAATCACATTTATTATATGCTTAATGCTCTTCTTGGCCTATATATTTTTTTCCCATGAGGCATCTACTTTTTTATGTACTGTTACTATACTGCTTTGATCATAATAACTTTCTGGCAAGTAACCTCTCATTATCCTTCCTTTTCAAAAATGTTTTGGTTATTATTGCTCTTTTATTTCCCTGATGATCTTTGTTAATTAAAAAAAGAAAAACGTTTTTGCCTTTGATTACAAGTCCATTGTTTTCAAAGGAATTTAAACCTCTTCAGTATAAATTGGTGGTGTGCTGATAAACTGGCTCTCTGAAGTAGCACTCGCTGACTACCATAGTGAAATACTCCCACCCTGGACGCCTTCCAGCCACTGGAAATTTAACACTGACTGCCTAACACATTTTTGAATACTTAACCATCAGCTCTGTGCTAATACCAGCAAATTCCAGCAAGTAAAACTAATTCCAATGCAGCAAAATTTATTGTGTCTTATTTTAAGAAATTGCCACAGTCACTTGAACCTTCAGCAGCCACCACCCTGATCAATCAATAGCCATCAACATGGAGGCAAGACCCTCCACTAGCGAAAAGATATGATTTGCTGAAGGCACAAATGATTATTAGCATTTTTTTTAGTAATAAAGTATTTTTCAACTCAAGGTTGGTTCATTATGTTTTAGACATAATGCCATCACTCATTTAATAGATCACAGTGCAGTGTAAACAGAACTTTTATATGCAGTGGGAAATAAAAAAAAATTGTGTACCTTGCTTTTTGGCAAATATTCCTCTTTAATGATGATTCACTGCAAGACTTTGTAGCAGTATTAGCTTTGTTGAAATTGCAGTGAAACTGAGTCCCCAGGTGCTCTGAAGTATACCTATATTGTAAAACTTCTGTTCCTTTGGAATCAAATAATTTAGCGTGTGGTCTCACCCACACATGGAAAATATTTCTAGTTTTGAAAGATCTAAAATAGTTATTATTACTGGTATGTGTTTATTTTATTTATCAGCATCCATTAAAATGATCATATGGTCTTTCTCCTTTGACTTTTTTTTTTTTTTTTTTTTTTTGCTATTTAGGGCACATGTGCTTGCTGGAGAGACAGAGAGAAACAGACAGAGAAAAATTGAGAAATCATCCCCTGGCGATGCTGCAATTTCTTCTTCTCCATTCTCCTCTTGGGATATTGGGCACACATGCCCACACACCTAGTGTGAGTTTCAAGCCTCTGGGTCCAGGAGTAGAACTGTGGTCAGCCATGTGGGAGTACAGTGTCATAACCACTACGCCACCTGCTGGCCCTGCTCTTTTTTGACCTTTTAATATGGCCATTATGATATTTTTCCTATTCATAGAATTAGCCATATGAATTTATCTGCATTATGCTCTCTGTATACAACTGGTTTAGTGTTACTAGTATTTTAAAATTTTCTTCCGTACTTAGTGATAATTGTAGTTGGCTTTAGTCAAATTTTATTTTTATTTATTTATTTTTTAAGAGAGATTTTTGCTATAGGGCATGTGCGTTCACCAGGGAGACACACACACATACACACACAGAGACAGAGAGAGAGAGAGAGAGAGAGAGAAAGAGAGAGAGAGAAAGTGAGAAATTACTCCTTAGGGGGAAAGACCATGCCACAATCCCTTCTCCTCCATTCTCCTCTTGGGATTTTGGACATGCATGCACACACGCCCGGCATGAGTTTAAGCAGCTGTGTCCAGGATTTGAATCACAGTCGACTAGTTGGAAGTCTAGTGACATAACCATTATGCCAACTGCTGGTCCTTAGTCACATTTAATTATAGAAGGCTAGCCCTATTACATATTAAATGAATTTGGAGAATGTTCATGTTTTTGTTTGCTTTAGAATAGTACATAGACAATGAAAATTATTCATTGAAGTTTAGGATTAAGCTGAATCTAGTTTTCTCTACATAGAAATTATAATTTCTTCTACTATTATTGGTGTGATATTATAATGTAAAAAGAAATATATTTGGTCTTCATCCCTGGTTTCTGGCTAGAGTTCCTAAACCCTTGTGATTTCCTGAGTGAGAGGGGTGGGAACTCTTTTATTGTTCAAAATTAGCCCCTTTCAAACAAACTGAGGTTTATGCTATTGAGATGACTTGTGGTGAGAAAGTCATGATATATTTTTCTATGCAAAAATACATCATGGCTTTCCCAAAGACCCAATAGTTTCAGAATGAGGCCTGGTTGCCTGAGGAACCAACCGTATGGTCAGAGGGGCAGAACTTCCCATTCACCTCTCCTCATACACATCCAGGGAGAGGAAAGGAAACCAAACCTGCAATGTATCTGAGCATGGCCATGTTATAAAATTTTGGGTTAATCGTCAGTGGCCAATGAGTCAATCAGTCATGCCTACATAATTGATTTTTCATAAAACCCCCTGAATTCAAGGATTTGGAGAGCTCCCAGGTTGGTCAACACATCTCCATGCTGGGAGGAGGCACCTCCCAAGTCCATAGGGACAGAATCTGTACTTAAGACCTTTTGGACCTTGCGCTATGTATCTTACTACCTGGGTGTTTATTGGTGTCCTTTATAATACCCTTTATAATAAACTGGTAATAATAAATAAGTTGTTTTCCATGAGTTCTGTGAGTCATTCTAGCTAAGTGTCAAACATGAGGAAGGAGTTACAGGAACTCCTGATTTACACTTGGTTAGTCAGAGTGCAGCAGTCCTGGGACTTGCAGTAGGTTTCTGAGGGGTGGGTCTCCCTGGGCTCCAGCCCCTAACTTGTGGAGTCCAATGCAAACTCCACTAGTTCGTGTCAGTTTTAATATCTGAGTGGCCTAGTTTGAAAAGAATGTGAGCTCACCAACTTTTCCTGATAACTTTCACTGGGTTAATGTTTTAAAAGGTCTGCTGAATATATATATATACATATATATATATCCCTCATTTTTGACCACTTATAAAATTGAAAATGACCATGGTTTCTTACCCGGAGGGATCCTCTCTCACAGTATTCTATCACCCCAAAGATCATGCTATCCAGCTTCACTGTGCCGTAGAACTTGGTCAGGTTGTAGTAATCAATCTGAAGCAACTAGAACATATTTGTTTATAAGGAAAGTCAGACAGAAAGGGGCACCAGAGTAAAAATCCATGTATCAATAAATCATGGTTTGTTTTAGATCTTTGGGAAGCCATACTGCTCTTAATAAATTGAACATCAGTACACATTACTTACTACAATACATATTATGCTATGTTTCACTCAAGTGTCATTCCTCTGACAGCCAGGGAACTTGAACACAAACTCTGACCACTGTCAATAATATCAGAGCCATATTCTAGGGCACACTGGTAGATTTCTACCACCAAACCTCACTCTTCAACATCTCGTGACAGAACTTTCAACAAGAAGAAGAGTCATTCAATTCTAGGCTTTGAGGGCTTCTCTGAAGTATCCAAAATACTACTTTATTCCACCAGGGATCTCTGTGAGTAGCGAAAATGGAGAGAAGCCATTTCTCGAGAGTCTTATGTTTGAAACACATACCTTGTTCAAGTCTATCTTCTGTTTCTCAGTGAAATTACCATCGTTGTGCTTGAGATCTTTGAGAATCACCCGCTGCAAAGGTCAAGTGGATCAGAGAGACATTGTTTTAACGTTAACTTCTTATATGCGTATTTTAATAATTTGTTTGCATGTCCCATTAGACTGTGAGCTCTTGAGAAGAGTGACAGTATTTGACTGATGTTTATATCGCTGGTGCCTAGTACCTGGGATATGGTAGGCTCAGGTTTGAATGTTTTTTTTTCAGAATACCTAACCAAAATGGGAGGAAGGGTGGGAGGGAGAAAGGAAGGAAAGCAGACACAAAACCTCCATGCAAGATTGTTGTATCCATCACCCATGGGCCAAAATATACCACCAAGATTTCTCTGACTGCTCCGAATCTCTTTTATACTTCCTTTTCTTTGCTGCATTCCACCTCTCCCCCAGATTCTATTTGTTCTTCAGTTCCCTGAGGGCCATGAGTTTTGTAACCCTCGAAGCAGAGCCCTGCCCACCCCTCTGGAGCTGCCAGCTGGGCACCACCACCTCTGAGCTGCCGACAGAAGGAGCTGGCTCAGAAGGCCCAGGATATACCCCTGACTGAGATCCCGAGAAGTGGGGAAGATTGCAATCACCTTTTTGTCGTATTTGCACTGTCGTAGTCTCTGGATTGTATCTCGTCTCTTGTCATCATCGATCTGGCAAAAGAAAAGCCTAATTACCCCAGAAGTCCGTATCTTGTCCCACATGCTCCCAGTCAGAGGCTGAGAAGCTCTCCCATGTGAGCTGAATCTGCTGATTGCTCAACAGCATGCTGGGAAGGCCCCAGAAGGCTGTTAGAATTGACTTGTCTTTCCTCTCAGTACTTGTCTTTGTACTCCAATTAATACCTTCTTTCCTGGTATATTACTCTCATGCTTTTACTCTAGGCTTTCCTCTTTTCCTTTGTGGTTTTACTCCAGCCAGGAATTTTCCGTTTTTTTTTTTTTTTTTTTTTTTTTTTTTTTTTTTTTTTTTCGAAGACACGATCTCACTGTGTCATGATCCTCCTGCCTCAGATTCCCCGAGTCTTTGGAATTACAGATACACACCACTGCACCCAGCCTTGGGATTGGACTGGGACTTGAACCTAGGCCTCCCGTGTGGACCTGCCTGTGGGCACAGTGTCTTAGCAGCCTGCCCCATTACAGCTGGGCCAAGCAAGGATTTGCTTCTTTCTTTCTTGTCTTGACCTCCTTCTGCTGGGAATTAGGGCATGTAGGTGCAGTCAGATGCTCTTAGGCAAGGACCCCCTGCATTTGATTTGCAAACTCAGGCCTAAAGCTTCAAACAGCAAAGCAAACAAGGAAGCTGGGCCAGTTGTTTAAGGGGAGCAATTCTATCACTTCTGGGATCAGCCAAGAGTTGTCAGATAATCTCATCTGTCAAAAGATGCCAGTAATATAGATTTGTATATGCTATTTCATGATATTTATATGTTGACAATTAATGTTAGAAATGTTACATATTGAACAACACAAACACACACACACACACACACACACACACACATACATACACACACACGTGCGTGCGTACCCACACAGCCCAACAAGCTATATAGGGCTCTTGGCCTGCCGATTAATGATTGCTGATCTACGGACAGAGAAAGGGTTGAGAACTATTATACTGGGTTGTCAGAAAGGTCATGGTGCATTTTTTTTCTTTGTAAATATGTGTCATGACTTTTCTGACAACCCAATATTTTTCAATTAGATTCTCATGAAAGCCTGAGATGCATTATTATCTTTGTTAAAATTTACCTTACAAGGCCATTTTGAATGAAATAAATTGATCATCTGGGTGGACTCAGCTATGTCAAGGTTCCAGCGTGATGTCTGGCACCATGCAGATTAATAAATACAGATCATTTGCATGTCCTCTTCTCACAGAAATGAGGCATATGAGAGTTAAATGGCATTAAGTGTCACATGAAAAAGAACATGACAGAGCCTGGGCTTGTCTGTTGATCCTAGTGCTCTTTTTATTGTTTCAGCCCTCAATGAGGTTGTTTAAACTATTCGAATCTCAGCTTTTTACTGTGAAGTCCTAACTCACCAGGATACCAAGGGATCAGATGAGACAAAGTTTGAGAAATTCTCTCACAAGTTAAAGGACTTGTTTTTATCTTCAAATGAGCCGCCATCATCTTTAGCATTGTCTTGGTCTGTTACCACATCCCTTTGGCTTTCCCAACCTCTCTTTTTGTCTAGATTTTTTGGTCTGGTTTTCCAACCCTTTCAGATCTAGTACTGGGATGTCTGACTCTTTATTACCCCTAGGTCTAGCTTCCTTATCTCTGCCTTGACTCAGTATGCAGAAATCGAACCATGACCGGCCCAGTTGTACTGTACTTTGCTAACTTTGGCTGGCCTTGGGTGTTCTCCTGGTTTTATTGACTTGCAGACCTGGTGACCTCTATGTAGCCACTTCCCATCCACTCACTCCCCAGCCTGTCTGAAAGTCAGGATAACAATATTCCCACATGTTCTGAATCATTTTAACCTCTCTCTCTAGAGTTTACCATCCCAAAGACCTATATCTTAGCCATAAGACCTGTATCTTAGCCATAAGACCTATATCTTAGCCATGTGAGTGGTTAATCAATAAACTAATGAAAGCTCTGTACTCATGAACATTTGAGGGCCAACCCTGGAGCCTACTGGTTAAAGGAACTGACATTGCAGCTGTTACTTCACAGGGCTCAGGGAAGGTAAAGTGGGTTAATGCATCTGGAACATAACACATGCTCAGAAAGTGGTAACTATGATTATTCATAGTACTCTTACTCCCTAGCCCTTTGTAACTCTGCACTGTTTCTTAATCCTTTGACTTTCAGTTTCCTCATTAGCAAAATTATAATGATAAAGCTTGACTCCTGGGTTCTGTGTGAAGAGTGAATGAGACAACATGGGTCCAGCTTTCACCGTAGTGAATGGAGCGAGTTATCAATGGCACTGATGGTTATTTCCCAGCTGAGGGAGAAAGTGGGCAAATATCAGCTCTGGTCTCTCCAGCAATGTGCAAGCGAAATCACAGGTCCTTAGCATTGGTGACTCACATTCCAGCTCTGGGAAATTCAGATACTCTTCTCATTCCTACACCTTGTCTGTGAAGAACACCCCATAGGTGCATTTTTCTTCTGGGTCAGATGCGAAGAATGAGTAATATACAGTATCCACTGAAATAGTCACTGAGTTAACTAGCTGATATTTAAAGCAATGGAGAATCAAGGGAAAGGTAGGACATTGAGAATTTGAAAATATCTAAGTCTGGAATTCTAAAACAAATATATCCCTGCTTGGTACATTTCCCATCATGCTGCAAAACCTTGTCAAATGCCTGGCAAACTGGGCTGGCTCCATGGCCTAATGGTTAAGGGAGGTGGCTCTCACAAGGCTGATTGTGTAGTTGGAGTCCTAACCCCAGCAACTTGAAAAAGGTGCCAGCCACATGTGCATGTGTGTCCCCAAGTTCCAGCGGGATAGAGAAATGGAGAAGGGGTTGTGACATGACCATTCTTCATTGGGAGAGGGGTCCTTTCTCCCTCTCCCTCTTGGTCTGTCTCTCTGTCTCTCTCTGGTGAGTTGAGTGCACATGCTCTCTGGCAAAATAGGAAGAAAAAAAAAATACCTGGCAAATAGTACCATTCTTCAACATGTAAGATAGTCCTTACCTTCAAGCTAACTTGGTTGGTCTCATTGGTCTCTAGAGGATAGATATTTTCAGGAGGAATGTGGGACCACTTTTTCTGACGAAGTTCATTATCTTTTTTATATTTTCTGTGAAAGAAATAGAGCCAGTCAGTAGGTTTTTATAGTGTCCACACCAGCTTCTGAACAGTGAGAAATTTAGAACCCCAATATTGCCAACTAGTGCGTGTGGTGAGGGAGGCTAGCTCAATGATGTAACTCTACATTCTCTAAGCTGGCAAATACTGACCGTCAGTGGATGTGTCAGACCTTCTGATGAGCTTATATATATATTTTTTTTTCATGCATTTTCCCAGGTTCTTCACCAAGCCAGCCCTTCACTATAATAAAGAATCTGAACTGATGGCATAGCAGGAGTGAGGAAAATAAGAAAAAATTTAAAACTGATGATCTTGACAGGCAAAAATGTTAATTTTTCAAACCATGAGACAATATACAAAATTCATAAATAAGCCAATTCCCCTTATGAAACTGTGACTTAAAAAATAAGTTTATGGGCCAGTGTGTGGTGTGGTAATTAAGACAGCTGGATCCCACTTGGATGACAACAGGGTTCAAGTCCTTGACCTGGTTGCTTGAAAAACACACCAGGCATGTGTGTGTGTGCCCAAAATGCCAAAAGGAGAATGGAGGAGAACGGAATGCAGTGTGGGCATCTCCCCAGGGGGTGATTTCTCACTACCCCAATCCCTGTCTCTCTTCAGTGAGTGTACAGGCCCTATAGCCAACGCTAAAAATATAAGTTTAATGGGAAAAGTACAGAGAAAATGTAACAACATGTATCCCAATGTACGGAATGGTAAAATTTTATAATTGTTCCTTTAGATAGTATAGATAAAGCAGAATTCTTGGTTGATATATGAATTTAACTTCATAGATAATTGCTCAGTTGCTTCCTAAAGTGGTCCTACTGGTTTACCTTCCTTTTCTGAGAATTCCTGTTTCCCACATGAGATGACTTCAAAAGTTCATGAAAAAAATAAAATAGAAGTTTATTTTGATGTAAAAAATTTTGAAATACATGCATAATTTTTTCATAATATGCATTTTCCATGAACTTACTGATGATCCCTCATATTATTGATGGCATTTGGTATCATTAAAGTTTCTTTTTTTAAAAACCTGTATGATGGGCATAAAAGGAATCATTGTAAAGAAACCAACTTTCCTTATGATGGACTCCGACATGGCTGACCACAGTTCAAGTTCTGGACCTAGTGACTTACTTTCTCACTTTCCCTTTCTCTCTTTCTCTGAACAAATTAAAATAATAATAATAATAATAATAAATAAAATAAATAATTCTTTAAAAAAAGAAAAACATGAACTTATAGAAGAAAAAATATATAAATACAACCATAATAAAATCAAAACAGAGGGGAAGAGCAGCCAGGATCATGGTGGTGCAGAGGAGCACTCAGTGCGTTCAGGTCAGCCTGGGATCTAGACCTGGACCTCCCATATGGCCCCAGGATTGTGCAGTGGTGCCTTACTGCCTGCACCACTGGGACTAGGGCCCTTATAGCTTCTGAAAAGTAAGTCCATTGTCATTTTGTGTTGCAAATACTTTCTTCCAGTCTATTGCTTCTTTTAACTTTGTTGTATAAAGACTTGTGACTTCATTATGAATATTTTTATATTTTTCCTCCTAAAATTTTCTTTTTATCTTGACTAAGAAGTACTTTCCTAATCTGAGATTATAAAGTCATTTTTTATTAATTTCTTTTAAGTTATGACTTTCTTTTGTTTTGTTTTGGAAAGGTTTTTGCTATAGGGCACACACACTCATTGGGATGATAGGGTCAGAGAGTCAGAAAACGAGAAATCACTCTCCTGGGACGATGGCCACACTGCAAATCATTCTCCTCCATTTTCCTCTGAGAGTCTTGGGCATGCCTGCACACATGCCCAGCTTGAGTTTAAGCCTCTGGATCTGGGACTCGAACTGCTGTCAACTACATGGGAGTCTAGCAAGGTAGCCATTATACTATCTGCTGGTCTCAAGTTATGAAATTTTATTTTCACATTTAGGTCTTTAACATTTACACCTCCACATGGAATGGACTGTACCTGTGTGCATTGTTTCAGGTAGGGTTTTCATTTTACTTGTTATGTGCGGAACTATACTGTCCCAGTATTACTGATTTGTAATGTTACCTCTGTCATATTGTGAGTTCCAATGCTAGCTTGTGTATGACTCTGGAGTCCATATTCTTTTCCATTTTTCCTGTTTGTCCATCCCTAAGTTTGCCTTTGCTTCTTAGTCATTTGACAGACTTCTGACCTCCTAAAGGTCATTGGCAGTGCCTCCCTTCATATTCCCAATCAGTGATAATTATTCTCTCCCTATGCTTTCATCTGACTCTGAGTTTTTCTCTATTCAATACATATAAAATACTGTCTTATAAACCAGTTATAACCTTAAGACCTGGAGAAAATAGGGTGAATATCAAGACCTTGAAGCTTCCAGTCTCTCATGTCTGTACTCCAGAAGACTTTTGGGACTCAACAGGGCCGTGTCTCCTGCATGTTGAATTAGGGAATTCCACAAATTGCTCCCTACTTTTCTGTTTTTAAAAGTATTTAATTTTATTATTATCATTTTAAAAATTAGCTATAGGGCATGTATGCTGATCAGAGAGAGATAGAAAGAGAGAGAGAGAAAGTAAGAAAGCAAGTCATCAGGTCTAAGACTCGAACCACAGTCAGCCATGTGGGAGTCCAGCACCCTAACCACCACACCACCTACTGCCCTCAGCTCCCTACTTTCCTTGCATAAGCTGTTGTAATGGAAAACTCCATGAGCAACACCTATCTTCCAGGTCTCCTCGTGGACACATCATTGTTCTGGCTATCAAAAGCACTATCTCAAAAAAAAAAAAAAAAAAAAGAAGTTTTTAAAAAAAGGGAACCAGCAGTTAGTGTAATGGCTATGTCGCTGCACTCCCACGTAGTCGACTGCAGTTCGCGTCCCGGACCCGGTGGCTTAAAACTCACGCCGGGCGTGTGTGCGTGCGTGCCCAAAATCCCGAGAGGAGAATGGAGGAGAAGGGATTGCGGCGTGACCATCCCCCCTGGGGGGTGATTTCTCGCTTTCTGTCTCTATGTCTCTGTCTGTCTGGTGAGCGCACGCACCCTACAGTGAAAATCTCTCAAAAAAAAAAAAAAAAAAAAGCACTATCTCTGCCTCCTGTGCTTAGAGACATGAGAAATACCTATCTTTGGTCTTGTGGTTTACCTCTATCGTAAGCTAATACCTATTTGGGTGTAGTTTCAGAGGGAAATTTTGGCTCCTGCTCATTCTCCTAAATGGTCACCATTCACTGTAGACCACCTTCTACATTTCTGAGAACACATTACAGGACCCGAGCTCTGCTTTCAGATTGAAGAAAACAGTTCACTTTCTTTCCTGGAGAAAACCTCGACATGCCACTGACTGGTCACTCCCATTATGAAGAAGTATAGGGACACACAGACCATAGAGTGTGATACCCAGAGAAGAGTTGTCTGGGTTAGTTAGGAAATGCAGGTCCTTTTGATAATACAATAAAGATAGAAAGTGTGTTTGACATACACAGATTGGGAAGTAGCGTGGTGTTCACTCACTCATTTATATTTTAAAATGTTTCTGATGTCTCTGGCCAGATACTTAGTATACCCAAGTAGTATAGAAAAATTGTGGAACTGAAGATCATAGGCTTGAGATCTGGTCCTACCCACTACTTAGTGATAATGGTACTAGACAAGCCATTTGACTTTCGGCTTTCTCTTTCTTCATGCTAAAATAGGAGATTTGCAAAATTTTTTATTTCTAAAACCTCTGACAGCCTAAACATATATCACATTATGTAGTGTTTTTGGAATCCCCTGTGGTATACCGATAGAACACTCGGAGCATGTACTTTCATCTACGTAATGCTTATCACACGGTAGTCCTCTGTGCACGCCCCATTTCTTGTCCGTACAACAGCCTAGATGAAGAAGCTGAAGCCAAGTAACCTGCTGGAGATGCCAAGTAACGTGCTTAAGACCACACATCTGGTAAGTCACAGGACTGCGATTTGAGTTCAGGGGTCTCTGACTCTAAAGCCAACCTAACCACTCACTAATATCGCCCCCTTGATGTGATCTTTGCTGTGGAATGCCTTAATCCCCTCTGACCTGCCTAGAGACCTCCCTGTGAACGTACATTATCATCCACAGACATCAAACCTCCCCTGCCCCCCACTCCCTCTCTGACACACGGGCACAGGCAGGAGGGAGGCGGGTACCCCAGCACCAGGAGGGCGATGAGCAGGAGCAGGACCACAGTCCCCGTGAGGGCGAAGACTGCAATCATCAGGATCTGAGGGCCTGCGGCAGAAAATACAACAAACAATGCCTTAGTGAGGCACTTTGGGAAGAGAACAAAAGCATTTCAAAGATTCTAGCTGTGGGGACTAGCAGTTAGCGTAATGGCTATGTCGTGGACTCCCATGTGGTCGACCGCGGTTTGAGTCCCGGATGTGGTGGCTTAAACTCACGCTGGGCGCGTGTGCCCAAGATCCCTAGAGGTGAATGGAGGAGAAGGGATTGCGGCGTGGCCATCCCCCCTGGGGGGGGGGGGGTGTGATTTCTCACTTTCTGTCTCTCTGTATGTCTCTGTCTTTCTGGTGAGCGCATGTGCCCTATAGGAAAAACCTCTCAAAAAAAAAAAAAAAAAAAAGATTCTAGCTGTGTAATACATGTTGGGGAAGGGAAAAGAGATGGACATTTAAAATTTTTATCTTTTATTAATCTCTTTATTGAATATAGATCTTTTTTTTTTTTTTTCTTTTTTTGGAGAGGTTTTTTTGCTATAGGGCGCGTGCGCTCGCCAGACAGACAGAGAGAGACAGAGAGATAGAAAGCAGGAAATCACCCCCCAGGGGGGATGGCCACGCCGCAATCCCTTCTCCTCCATTCTCCTCTCGGGATCTTGGGCACGCACGCACACGCGCCCGGCGTGAGTTTAAGCCGCCGGGTCCGGGACTCGAACCACGGTCGACTACGTGGGAGTCCAGCGACATAGCCATTACGCTAACTGCTGGTCCCTGAATATAGATCTTTGAAGAAAAGTGTCTGGTATGTACCCAGGGAAGTGGTTTACTTTCAGCTCTTCTTGTGGCCTATACACATCTGTTTCTAAGAAATCACCAATGTCATAAATCATTTTCAACACACAGTTTTTTTAAAACTTGCCAGAAGGCACGTGTGCTCACTAGAGAGAAACAGAAAGACCGAGACAGAGAAAAAGGAGCTTCAGTGGGGTGTGCTCATGCTGCAATCCCTTCTCCTTCATTTGTCTATCCCATTGGGATTTGGGGCATGGACACACACACGTCTGGTGTGTTTTTCAAGGGGAAAAATTGGGGTCAGGATTTGAGCTGCAGACGGTGTGTGGGGTCCAGCGCCCTTAACTTCTGTGCTATGGGATTGACCCAAGAAATACAATTTCAACAGTGCAGATGAGTCCATTCACCAGTCTACTAAGACTGTACATCCCCTAGAGTGGTGCGTGAGTTGGAGGGCCTGGCGGGTTGGGGGCAGACTTCTCAGCCCATCTCAATTCCTATCTGTATCTACAGTATGGATATCTCACTGCACTAGATACAGTTATGGTATTTGCATACAGCATCTAAATAAACTTTATGAAATATAGTAGGTTTAAATTCAATGTGTTTTTTAGTTTTGCTTGTTAGATGAGTCATAGGATCACATTAGTTCTGAGGTTAAGTTTCTGCTGCCTTCTGGTGGTTGCCCTGGTTATTCCATTCTATTTAACTATTTGCTTTTTTTTAATCTGACCAGAGAGACAGAGAGAGAAAATGCGAAAGCAAGTTGCCAGGTCCAAGGCTCGAACCATGGTTGATCATGTGGGGGAGTCCAGAGCCCTCAACCACCACACCAGCTCCATGTTTACAACCCCAAGGCCATATGACTTTACAGTTGGACAAAACTTGCTAAATCTCCTAATGTAACAGAGACAGAAACTCACACAAAGAGAAGAGAAATAAATGGACAGAAATTGTGATAGTGTAAATTCATCGTCTTTTAAGCCAGTGATGGTGGTAAATCTGAAGTCAGCTTAAGGAGGAGCATTTTGCCCCTATCCCAGCCCCCTGTTGTTCTAGTTCATTGCTAATGCCTGTTGGATAAAAGCACAGGTGTCATTTGGGGCCACGCTTGGCTCGTGGAGAGAAAGAGAACTAGAAACATAGGTAGGACCAGCTTTGATACAAGCAAGCCCATCAAATTGGAAATGTTCTCTTTAGGTCAGATCAAACTTTTAGAGTTTCAGGCCGTAGATTAGTTTTAGAATGTAACTATTTCTAGCTTATAATTTTTAGTACTTTTGAAAAAAATAATAAATGAGTACAGTCATTACAAAAAATTTGGAAAATTTAGAAAACTACCAAAAAAAAAAAAAAACCTTCCAAAAATATTGCTCAGAAGCCACTACTGTTAACATTTTAATGTATTTCTTTTTGGTCTTATTTCTACACATTGCTTTGCTAAGTTAGAATCTCATTAAATAGGGCCAGCAGGTGGCATGGTGGTTAAGGTGCTGAACTCCCACATGTTTGAGTCCCGGACCTGGTGGCTTGCTTTCTCACTTTCTCTCTCTGCTGAGCACATGTGCCCCATAGCAAGAATCTCATTAAATAAAAAAATGTATTTTTTTCTTCCTGAAGATTGATTAATAACATGGAATTAGTACCATTAAAGTGAGCCTTGGCCAAACCAGTCAGGGATAGACTGTCCTGAGAGTTCGTTGCCTGGAGACTGGCCCTGCCAGGTGATGGTCAGTATCATATATTTGCATTAAAACTTGCATGGAGAAGGCCTTTCCTTGTTAGGGCTTTTCACAAAATGATAGGAACTCATCATTGCAACCTCAATATGTGTCCCATGACAAAATAGTAGTTTTTTGTTTGTTTGTTTGTTTGTTTTTTAAATAGAGATTTTTGCTATAGGGCACATATGCTTGCTGAAGAGACAGAGAGAGAGAGAAAGTGAGAAACCCCTCCACCCCCCGCCCCAGGGATGGCCATGCCACAATCTCTTCTCAAGTCTCCTCTCAGGATTTTGGCACGCACACACATATGCTCGGCATGCATTTCAAACCACTGGTCTGGGACTCAGACCACAGCCATGTGGGAGTCCAGCGATGTAACCTCTGTGTCATCTGCTGATGCCGAGAGAATAGGAAACTTTAAAAGGCCATGATCACTGACCACCCCTAAGCTTGGTTCATCACATATTCCTGCTAAAATATGTATCCATTAGGTTTAAATGTGAATAGAGTAAGCATGTGTGTCTCTATGCTCATTTTTGCCAATTGTCATACCTAGTTTTCTATGGAATATCTAGTTTTTTTATGTCAAAGAGTAGGAAATATTTTTGAGAGTTTTTTTTTTTTTTTTTTTCCGCTATAGGGCGCGTGCGCTCGCCAGACAGAGAGACAGAGAGACAGAAAGCGAGAAATCACCCCCCAGGGGGGATGGTCACGCCGCAATTCCTTCTCCTCCATTCTCCTCTCGGGATCTTGGGCACGCACGCACACATGCCCAGTGTGAGTTTTAAGCCACCGGGTCCGGGACACGAACCACGGTCGACTAGGTGGGAGTCCAGCAACATAGCCATTACGCTAACTGCTGGTTCCCAAGAGTAGGAAATATTTTAAAGATACATATGGCAAAATCAGAATAGGACGTTTTCAATGTTTAATCAAAACCTTAGTATCATTCACCAAGCAAGAAAGTAAAGTTTACATTTACAACCCCATAAAAATCTAACTGGGACAATAAACAAAACAAAACAAAACATAAAACATAGGCTAACTGCATAAGCCATAAAACGTACTCTCCATACCCAAAACAAAACAAAACAAAAACAATAAAAACAACTTCAAGGGAAGAAATTCACTAAGGATATCTTACCACCGCCTGGAATATCATTTGGAAGTTTATGGTTTTTCCAGGTGAATGTGGGGCTAGAGTCCACTGTGGTACTTGTGTTTAAGTGGGTGCTGTACGTCAAAAGAGTCTTGTACTGTGTCAGGGCATGAAAAAGAAAAAAAAAAGGAACAGAAACAGACATTTTAGAACAAGTTCTGGTGAAATTTATGGTCCTGCCCAATACTTGAATTCCTTAATACGTCTCAGTGAAACAAGATCATTGTTGACCAGCTAGTTAGAGTTAGGATCTTTTCATTGGTTTACAGCATGAAAGTGGACTTAAGTTTCAGGCAGGCCAATTTATTTACCTATATATTTATGACTGTAACACCATACTACTAACCCCTGCCCAACACAGATTCTTTGGGTCTTAAGAGAACTAGTTCAAGTCTTTCATTTTACAAATGTTAAAATAAAGGCCAAGAAATCTTAAACGGCTAGAAGTCACATGACAAGTGAAGCACCAACATTTACCACAATATTGCATTGCTTTTGAAAATGCACCACAAATAAAATTCGTCGTATCATTTTGATGTTATTTATTATTATATTTTATATTATTAACATTATGTTAATAATATTGTATTGTTAATATAGTTTATATTATTAATCCATCGTATCATTTTGAATTATTTCAGGAGCCCCGAAATAACTCTACATTTCCTACCTTCTGTCAGTTATATAATTGACAGACACTAATTAGGTTTCTAAAATAAAAGTTTTCTTTTTTCGAGTAATCTGCCAATGGAAAATTAATATATCCTTAAATTACTGATCTATTGAGTCAGTTTTGTAAGAGATCTGAAAAATGACCATCCTTCCAAATTTGCCATCACTCCTTCAAAATGTTCTGGATAAAAGTTTTACATTTTCAAAACTTTACTCTTCACTGGAGAATAGACTCTAACAGCATATATTTAGGGTAGGAAATATCATATATATTAGGATAGACCAGGTTGAATCTCTAGTGAGACCTACCCCAGATATAGATGATCATTTCTTTTTTTTTTTTTGGAGAGGTTTTTCCCTATACGGTGTGTGCGCTTGCCAGACAGACAGACAGAGACATAGAGACAGAAAGCGAGAAATCACCCCCCAGGGGGGATGGTCACGCCGCAATCCCTTCTCCTCCATTCTCCTCTCGGGATCTTGGGCACGCACGCACACGCGCCCGGCATGAGTTTTAAGCCACCCGGTCCGGGACGTGAACCGCGGTCGACTACATGGGAGTCCAGCGACATATCCATTACGCTAACTGCTGGTTCCCTAGATGATCATTTCTATAATTCTGTGTTTTGAGAATTAATCTCTGGTTTCTCCAGATATATAGCTTGTGCTGTATAGTATGTAGCACAATCAACAGCATTAGATGATTAAAAAATCCAACCAAATTTGCTTTTTTGGGACAGGTCGTGCACAGAACAGTATTTTTCTTGTTGGAGAGCAGTCACGCACAGACATAAGATCCCCCATGTGCATCTCTGTCTCCATGGCGAGCGAGGGCATCTTTCCAGTTGCCAGTAACACAGTGGGGAACAGCAGGAACCTTTGTAGTTACTACAAATAACTGAAGCACTGAGGGATATTATTTCAGAGTATTCCCAAGGAATGTAGGCCAAATATAACATTGTATTATTAAAGGGTCCATGTATCGATAGTAACTGAAAACGGTGGATTACTTTTCTGAAATGCTGACTGCAAATTTCTGGTTTGGCTTCCTCAAACTGACCTCCTTTCCCTAGCTATTCCCTTTTGCCAACTGTAGGTGTCTTTTACGAGGCTGGGTTAGCATATATACTCAGTACATGAGGTAGGGGTGTCAGAATGCTCGTACTAGAAAATGAAAAAAAAAAGCGTAACTTTTTTTTTTTTCCTCTTAGATTCCTATTTAGGTCAGGACTTGACATCTTAAGAGAAAAATCTTGCTACTGACTGCTTGGATGTCTGGAGCAGTGACCTTCATAGTTTGGATGGACACAGCTTTGGACAACATGAAGTTTGATGTTTGTTTTTAAACTAAATGAAGATCAGCTGTCATCCATGTGCCAGATTAAAGGTGAAGCAGCAGAGAGCTGGAGAAGTAAGACCTATCCCTTTCATTAAAGGATCTACTATATAGGTGAGAAAAAAGACATATATATTATGAATAAAACCAGAACATTGTAGGACTTCATACACACTGCATTAAGTGTGCCTGAGATATCACACAGTTAATTATCTTCATGAAAGTTCAGACAGACAGAACAGAAACTATTTCACTGAAACCTCTAGTTATGCAAATAAATAAACAGTTCTTAGGAAAACTGTATTATTCTGTCATTGGTATTTCATTAGTAGTCTGGTCTTCATATTAATTAATTTTTTGAGAGGTTTTTGCTACCGGGCACGTGCACTCGCCAGAAAGACAGAGAGAGACAGAGAGGCAGAAAGTGAGAAATCACCCCCCAGGGGGGATGGCCAGACCGCAATCTCTTCTCCTCCATTCTCCTTTCGGGATCTTGGGCACGCACACATGCCCGGCATGAGTTTAAGCCACAAGTTCTGGGACTTGAACCATGGTTAACTACATTGGAGTCCAGCGACATAGCCATTACGCTAACTGCTGGTCCCTAATTTATTTTGTTTTATGTAGTAAGTAGAGTGGATATTTTGATTAAGAAGTTCTGTGGGTCAGAATGCTTAAGGAGTAGAGGGCCAGATGGTGGCACAGTGGTAAAATGCAATACCCTGCCAGGCGATCCCACATGGGAAGTCTCCCGGTTAAAGTCCAGAGACCTCCCTGAGTATGCTGGGCATCTGCGTGCCCACAATCTGGGGCCAGCTAAAGGCAGGAGGTGGATCAGAGCGTGAAGACCCTGTTGGGGATGATGTATTTCTCTTCTATGTCTCTTTCATGGGAGAAATGAAACACTTTTAAAAAATGCTCAAGAAATATTGCCCCAAGCAGGACATAATTGGAAAGCTGAAATGAACTTCAGATCCTGTACATATCATCTCTAATTCTTTGCTCTTGCCCATATTCCAGGTTATCCCCCTTCACCCAGTCACATCACCCTGCATTTCCTGGTAAGCCGTCAGACATACTTTCTTGGTGTCTACAGAGGTGTACAGAAGTGCCAGGGTACTGTCGACATCCCCAGTGCTGTCCAAAGTCACAAGACCCGTGTATCCTAGGGCAGAATCAGAGTGTTAGAGGCCATTATTGACTTCTCACATGACTGACCAGGTAGTTTCTGACAGAGGGTGTAAAATGGGTTCAAATTTCTCAGTTTTGAATTTAACGAAAAATTGCTGAGCTTAATGGTCCAAAAGGACCCCAGGATTAGTTGTTGACCCTGAGATCTCTGAAGAATGTTTTTATGGGAGATGTTATTTATTTACTGGGTCACTGGAAAAATTATGACCTATTTTCCTATGTTTGTCTATGCAAAAATGCATCGTGACTTTTCCGATGACCTAATAGAAAGAATTTTTTTCCCCTTGTATTTACAGTGGCATTAAATAGAATCAGTCAATAAATTCTGCAATAGTAAATTTTGGCTAAGAATTTTTATCAAACTAGTAGGAAAGTACATAGAGCAGTGTATAAGCTAACTCAAATTGTAAAAAAAAAAAAATCAAAATCTTTTACAATAATTTATTAGCTGAAAATACTGAAAAAATTGCTTAAGCTCTCTGTGTTTCAGTTTTCATGCATGAAATAATAGCAGTATAGAATGAACCAATGAAATGACTGTTTAGGTAAAAAGTGGTCAAATCAACAATTCTATATGGTTCAACAGTATAACTAAGAGTTATTTCATGGTGACTATATACCAGGCCTTGGGCTAAGTGCTTAATATACACTTACAATTTTATTCTCCCTAGAATACCATGACACAAAAACTATGATTGTCTTTATTTTATTGATGGGAAATAATTTATGGAAGTCAGAGATATTAAGTGACTTGCCCAGGTTCGTAGAGCTGGTAGTGGCTAAACGTGGATACAAATGTCCCCTGGCTCTAAGCCTGTGTCGGTGACTGGCTGGATGCTTGACGACAACGACGGGTGTGAGAAAACTGAAAATGTGCACACAGTGCCTGGCAGGACCTGGGGCACATGGGCTGACCATAGATGACTGCCCCTCCCCCCTCCCTCTTCAGGTGAGCAGAAGAGCTGTCTTCCTAACACTGTCATACCCACAGCCTTTGCTACCACTCTCAGACTTTGCTGAGTGTCTGCTGCCTTCTGAAGCCAACAGGAGAAGGCTCCCTCTGCAGTAAGACCACGACTTCCCACGGTAAGACTTTAAGGCAAGTTAGAGAAGGCAAGTATCACGTGCCTTTAACGTAGTGTACGTTAAACTTAAAAGAAAGTTTCTTCATCACCCCTAGATGAGATCTGGGAGATGAAAGATGAGAGTTTCCATAGGGAAACTGCTTTGGGAAAAAAGGAACTGTCGACCTGTATGGTTCAGAGGGGAATGCGTTGTTTTGAATGAAATCATTATTAGCAATATTAGCGGTTTGGGTAGGTGACGGTTTAACAAAAAGCCTTGGATCCTTGAAGGATAAAAGGGAGATGTGGAGGGACCAAACACAAACTACAAATATTCCTCTTCTCGCTAGTCACCAATCACAGTCAGGGCATCACTGCTCAAAATGCTTGTTCATAAGTAGTAGGCCTGAGCTTGTGCTCTTTCTATGATAGCCAAAGATTTTGAAAGTCTGTCGCGTTAAGTCGGAAACCAGCTAGCAATAACAGTATCCCAAAGCTTTCTTGAGGATGTTCATCTCCAGTTGACCTCAAAGATATTCAGTGATTGAATGGCCGTTCCCAGCCTCCCTTTCTGTTTCCCAAAGTCCATTCATGAAGCCCACCATCCTTCAGCTCTGATGTTTAGGAGACCAGTACCTGTAAAATTGAGGTTCCTGAAAGCATGAGCAAACTCGGGGCCAGTAACATCTTCTCCATTTTTAAGAAATTTCTGCACCATGTGTCCAAAGAGCAAGATCCCATCCAAGTAGGCGAGGGCAAACTCGTATTTGGCCTGAATGAGAAAAATCTTACAGTAAGTCCACAAAAGAGATTCCAGTCAAGAGCTTGGAATGGAATATTCTTGGAGTCTGCCAGGTAACTGGCAAGGTAAAGGGACAGAGGGGAATTGGAGGGATGATATTAAGGGAAACTTTGGAAAAGCCTGCCTGGGTCAGGTCCCAGGTCACAATTCTGCCTTTTCTTGGGATCAGTAAAATGAGAAGTAGACAGTACCTTTAGAGAAGTGGCTACAAGCAGTATACTCCTTCTCACAATGATAAGGTATACAATTACAACCAGGAAGAAAAAAATGAAGCATTTTCATAATCCTTGTAAGATTGTATATAGAAATAATGTTTGCTGGGGTCAGCAGATGGAGTCGTAGTCAAGGCACTGGACTCCCACACGGTTGACCCCAGTTGGAGTCCCAGACCCAGCAGCTTGAAAATAATGCCAGGCACATGTGCATGTGTGCCCACAATCCCAAGAGGAGAATGGAGGACAAGAGATTTCCCATTGACAATTCCCCTGGGGGTTGATTTCTTATTTTCCTTCTGTCTGTCTCTCTCCAGCGTGTGCATGGACCCTGCCTGGGGCAAAAACCTAAAGGGGGAAAGAAAAAGGAAACAGTGCCTGCTTATAGTTTAGTATTTTTGTCTAAGTGCAAAAAATAAAACCAAAAAACGACCTCTGCCTTTCAGTATCCTGAATGGGACATGAGAAGTTTTGATTGGATGATGCCATTGAACTTACTTCCAAGACACTTCTGATTGGGTATTACTTTAAGCCCCAAATGTCTGCCCTGAGGACAATAACGAGGAGGGTCAAAACTCCTCAGCTGTTGTGGCTGATGCATGGTGACCTTCACAGAACTGGGCACTAGCTCCACTAATACCGGATGAGTTCTGTTCCCTCAGGTATTTCGATACCAGCTCCAAAGCGCCAGAGCCAAGAAGCATGCAGGTGATACCTGGATCCATGCCCAGAATTGTATTTGCTAGGAAATATGAAGAGGGACCCAGCTGTGATGGTATGTGCTGTCTAGACTCTGTGCTGCACAGCTCAGGGTCATGTGGAGGTCTGAGTTTGATTCCCGATCCAACCTAAAGGCCAGGCAGGATGCCTTGTGCCTGGAATCCTGGTGACTCAGGGAGGCTAAGGCAAGAAGGTTGCAAGCTTCAGGCTGTCCTGAACAACGCAGTGAGCCTTGTCTGAAAAACAGCCAGTTGTGGTCACATATGCCTATAGTCACAGCTGGGAGTGCTGAAGCAGGAAGATTGCACCCCCAGACCCTGTCTTTAAAAGGAAAAAAAAAAGTGTGCATGTATTCTACATGCACACTTTTTTTTTTCCTTTTAAAGACTGCTATATATTATATTAATAGATATGTATATTTGTGTGTGCATATAATATGTAATATATGAAAGGTAAGACTCCTTTCAATGGTTTCATTTGCTTTTGCTGAAATAATCATTTCATGAGATGAAAAGAAACCAGTGAAAACCCAGCCCCCAAAGAGATTGCAGGCCCTCATGTTGGCAGTCATAAATAGAGCACGTAGAACTGCTGGTCTGGGAAATACTGTGACACCCAGAAGTGTCCTACGACGTTGTTTAGGGCCCTCAGGATTGCCCCTTCCTACTCCTCCATCTCCACACCTGCTCTCAGCTGTTGTCTGAGGGCAGAAAGCATCGGATAAATGTAATCACATTCAGGCACAACGCAAGACAAAGCCCAACATGCTGTTAGAGTCAGGCACCCTGCATTATTATAAGGTGACCATGATTTATGTCCACATGGAAGCCCTTCTGTTCTGGGACAAATGCTAAGCCAGATGGGATGGTAGAATGACAGAAGTAAACTAGGACTATCTTGGGCAAACTTGGACAGTGGTCAATTTAATTATAAGGACAGTGCCTTAACCTAGGAATACATCTCTCGAAAGGTAGAATTTTGATATCAGTGACAGGAGAAAGTTGCTCTAAATGCAGAGAATTTTCCAGTAACCCTTCCTTTATTTCACATTGTTCAACTTCTACCTCCCCTAAGTGTAAGAATGACTCTCCATAGTAGGGCTATTTTCCCATATTGTCACTTCCATTCTGATGTCGCGAAGGTGTTCACTGTTGAGTTGGTCTAGAATCTAGTATGGTTATGGTGACATACAGTGAGAGTTTTGACGAGGATCCTGTTACTGCAAAATGCTATACATGCACACAGTTGGTTGTGGTTAAGTGGATTGAAATGAATAAAAACAATCGCTTATTTTAGAATTTGGGTCCTGAATAGGAGAATAGTTATCTTACCTGCGATGGTGACAATTGGTTAATCAAAGAGTTATTTAAGATGGAATTTTTAAAATCCAGCGTCAGAACAAGGACATTTTTCATATAGTCAGGGGCTGTGACATTGTCCTCGAAGTAGTAGTTACTATAATAAAAAGTACAGGTTTCCTGTGAAAATTAGGTTCCTCCAAAAATAATAGCGAATCTTCTACAATTCACACAAGCTATAACATTGTACTTGAAAGCAGTTTAAAACTTTTCCCCAGTGATCTACAGAATTTTCTACTTTCCCCAGAATATTATATTGAGTAAGAGTACTTAGGTAGTTATGGTTAACATACACAGATGAAAAGGAAAATCAGAATACAGTAGGCAGATACTTCTTTGAGGGAGAATATTTTGGGCTCTGGACATATGAGTTTGTACTTGCTTTTAAGGCATAATGATCCTTGGTTTGTACCTGAAAACTTTCTTTTCTTTAAATTCTCTTAACAATTTAGAGATACTGTGATATGGTGGAGGGACATTTTATCATTAAACTTACTTTTTATTTATTTTTCTTTTATTTATCATTAACATAATCTTGTTTATATTACATTGAATCACTTATAACTTTGCAGTGTATTACACTTAACTTTTTAGATGGCAAAACATAAGCATATAGGATTAACATTTTCTCAAATGCCATAAGCTTTAGCATATGAGACATTCATTTCTTGAGTCTTCTATACTAACTCCTAGATAATGCATATTGTATATTCTCAATAATGTCCAAGATTGCTCTGAAAATCATATGGCTTCTAAGTGTCCTTATCATTCGAATGTTTTTTTTTTTTTTTTTCTTTTTTTGGAGAGGTTTTTGCTATAGGGCGCGTGTGTGCACCAGAAAGACAGAGAGAAACAGAAAGATAGAAAGTGAGAAATCACCCTCCGGGGGTATGGTCACACTGCAATCCCTTCTCCTCCATTCTCCTCTCGGGATCCTGGGCATTACATGCACACGCGCCCAGCATGAGTTTAAGCCACCGGGTCCGGGACTCGAACCACAGTCAACTACATGGGAGTCCAGCAACATAGCCATTACGCTAACTGCTGGTCCCTCGAATGTTTTAATATAGAAATACTCTAACACAGTTGAACTGCTATAATGAGGATAATCATCTCGTGTTTAGACACTATTGTGTGCTAAGTACTGTGTTGGATATTTTGTTCATATTATCACATCCAATCCTGAAACCACCTCGTTGAAGTGGACATTTTAATTCTCATTTTACAAATGAGAAGATTTAATCCCAAGATGCTAAGAAATTTCCAAAAGTCAAAGAAGTAGAAGTAGTCCAGTGAGAAGTTAGACCTCGTACTGAATCTCATGATCGTCCCCAAACCTACCCAGGTGTCTTTTGGAAATAGTGAAAAAGGAATGCTAGCATTTCGACAGTTGATTGAGAATTTGCTGAAAGTAAAATTTACCAACCTGGCTACATGGAAAACTCTTTTCAGAGGACAGAACAGCTATTAAAATCAATGTGGTTGTAGGAGTGATACATTGAAAACTTTACCCTTTTTGGGGCCAGCAAGTGGCATGGTAGTTAAAGGCGCTAGACTCCCACATGGCCGACCACGGTTCAAGTCTTGGATGTGGTGGCTTGCTTTCTCACTTCCTCTTTCTCTCTCTGTGTCTCTCTGATCAAACTGGAAAATAATAATGATATAATAATAAATAAAGTTAAATATTAAAAAAAGAAAAAAAAAGAGAAAACTTTACCCTTTTTAACTTTACTTTAGTAGCTAAAAGGCTAAGTTGGTTGATTCAATCATCTCTATGAACATTTAGCTATCAAACAGAACTGCAGTTCCTATACTTCATTTTCCTTTCAAACTATGAAAAGTAGGTTTAGTGTGGGTGAAATGACTAGACACAGATGAGAAAGAGCTAGAGCAGTAATAGCCTCTGGTTTGAATACAGACGGGCAATGATTAATGACCCAACCAGATAAGTGCACTCGTGACCTAGTTGATGGGACAAGGGGCACAGGAATACTGGTGACACTTTCTCTAAGCTTAGTCTGATTAAGTATTACCTTAGAGTTTTCTTTTTCTTTCCTTTTTTAGAGTTTATTTATTTCTTCTATGAGAGAGAGAGAGAGAGAGCAAGCATCCCAAACAGGGTCCCAATATTTAATCCACCCCCAGCCTTCAGCCAGCCTCTAATCATGGGCACATATGTGCCTGGGACACTCAGGGAAGTCTTTGGACTTGATCCAGAACTCTCTCACGCGGGATCACCTTGCAGAGTGTTGTTTTATGGTTGGACCTCCATCTAACCCCAAGCACAGTTTGCTAGTGGGATGTCTAACCATATGAGAAGATGCATGGTAAAACAAAATAGGATATGATGAAACGTGTTTCTGTTCTCTAGGATTTTCTCTCCTTAGTTCCAGAGAAGCATGGAGGAAAGATCACCACCTATTGCTTATGCCACAAAAAGCAAAGAATAAATGTGTAAATCAGACTCCTGTAACTAAAACTTTACTCTTACCAAAGGTAGCTAAAGAAAAGCAATCTAGGACCAAAGTCCATCAGCAACTGAAGGGAAAACAATTCATCCCAACTTCTCAGGAATACTATCGGGGAGTTGTTAGTTGTTATTATCATTTTCTGCATGAAGGCCTTGAAACTCCACTGGAGATCAGGATCTTATATTGACTGAGTAAGTCTCGTAGATGCATGAACATATGGTATTTAGGGCTTTTATAAAACTTTTGTATTTAGACATAACAGAGGTATCAAAGGAATACAACTCTGCTAAGGCCTTAATTGATTAAATAAGAGTGAGGGCATGATGAAGAATGAACTTTGTTTCAAACATCATCATCATACTGAACCCCATAAGAAGACTGTGCAAAGCAAGGGAAAAGAGAATTTGTCTTCTGGAAATCTTTACAGTACTTCCTTTCTTTCTTTTCTTTCTTTCTTTCTTTCTTTCTTTCTTTCTTTCTTTCTTTCTTTCTTTCTTTCTTTCTTTCTTTTTTCTTTTTAAGAGAGATTTTTGCTATAGGGTATATGCATTTGCTAGAGAGACAGAAATCACTGCCCCTCCAGGGTGATGGCCACATTGCAATCCCTTCTCCTCCATTATCCTCTCTGGATTTTGGGCACACATGCACATGTGCCTGGCATGAGTTTCAAGCCTCTGGGTCCGGGACTCCAATGATGATCAGTCATGTGGAAGTCCAGCAACATAACCATTATACCATCCGCTGGTCCCAGTACTTCCCTTCTGAAAGGAGGACTTTTCTTTCAAATATTATACCTACTTGAATAAATCCATTAGAATAATGACAGTGTCTTCATTCATTGCTCGATCACCCTTGAGCTTTTGGATGAGGTCTGGAGAACCACACATAACAATCACTGAAGGAGAGAGAAAGACAGGAGAGAAATGTATGATGGTCTACACAGAAACAGGCAGGGAACCAGTTGTCTGAATTTGAACCAAGTATATCCAAGTTCCTTTTAAAAAAGATTAACATCAATTCCTCAAATTCTCCCTTTTTTATTTAAAGTTATTAAAATCAGAACAAAATCACATGGGTTCTTTAAAATATCATCTAGTCTGGAGCCAGCCCACATCCTAGTGGTTAAGGAAGCTGGCTCCCACATGGCCAACTATGGTTTGAATCCTGCTCCCAGTGGCTTCAAAGACATGCCAAGTGTGTGTACATACATGCCCAGAATCTCAACAGGATGGAGAAATGGAGGAGAAAGAATTGTGTCATGACCATACCCAAATGGAGAGGGGGAGTGCTTTTACTCTATCTCTCTCTCTGTCTCTGACAAGTGCATGTACTCTCTGGCAATTAAAAAAGATAGTATAGTGCACTCCCTTAATTTTCTGGAGTTAAGGAAGCTAAAGTCAAGATGCCAAAAGATCAACAAACTATTAAGTGACAGAAATAACTTCGACAGTCAAGAGTCCTGGTTCAGGAGACCAGCAGATGACATACTGGTTATGTCACTGGACTCCTATCAGTTGACCACAGTTTGGGTCCCACATCTGGTGGCTTAAAATTCATAAACCGGTGCATGTGCCATACTTGCCCAAAGTCCTGAGAGGAAACTGGAGGAGAAGGAATGGCGGTGTGGCTATCCCCCCTGGGGGTGATTTCTCACTTTGTCTGTCTCTCTGGTGAGCACACATACACGCTCCCTATAGCATAAATCTCTCTCAAAAAAAAAAAAAAAAAAAAAAAAAGGAGTCTTGGTTTAGTACTCATTTCATTACTCTAAATTTCTAAGCTGGAGTGGTTACAAAGGCTACTTTCATCAATAACTGAAGTACACCTTGCTGTTTGTAAAAGTGGTCGAAAAGGTGTACTAAAAGTGAATGTGAGAAGAATTTTTTTCTGAGAGGTTTTTGTTATAGGGCACATGCGCTTGCCAGAAAGACGGAGAGAGACAGAGAGACAGAAAGCAAGAAATCACTCTGCAGAGGGAATGGCCACGCTGCAATCCCTTCTCCTCCATTCTCCTCTCAGGATCTTGGGCATGCATGCACACGTGCCCGGCATGAGTTTTAAGCCACCGGGTCCGGGACTTGAACCACGGTCAGCTACACAGGAGTCCAGCCACATAGCCATAATGCCAACTGCTGGTCCCGTGAGAAGAATTTATAAAGTTTTCCTAAGCAGTTTTCCTTGAGCTTTGTCTTTAGTGTCTTAACTCAAAATCCAGTAATTGCAGTGACACAGACTCCACTCTGACACTCTGCCGCTAACTGCAGCAAGCCAGCTCCTGAGTAAAATTTGGGGATCATTTCCTTGTATCTCGTTTATGTTGTACTGTTTAAACTCTTTAGGGACATGAATAATTTTATGATCCCCTCTCCTTGTATCTTGGTAACTGTTTTTGCACCTGGTAAGTTCTTAATAATAGCAAATGCTTGATAAAGGCAATAGATGATGATTTGTGTGATATCAGGAAATCTGCTCAGCAAGCATCTTCCCTTGAAGAAATTCCCTCAGTTGATTCGGTTGGTTCTGATATGCTCTTGTTTGTGGAGAGAATTCCATGGAAAGTACAGCAAACCATGTAACAACCTAGAATAATTTTCTCTATTTGTCTTTCCCATTTGGCTTGTAGCTGGGAGATCACTGGGCAGCTAAGATACAGAAAGATTAGCAAAGTGAGACGATCTTTGCTTACATTGTAATTTTGCCTGAAGCAATACATCAATAAATGTACGCTCTTGTTCACCAGGAGGACCAGAGTTCAGAATGTGTAAGGGTTAGTCACCATGCCAATGATATGTTGGATTGAGTTGAACTTAAAAAGCAGGTTTCTGGTAGTGGGTCATGATGTTTTGGTTTACAAAAGCTGTATTTTATCATTGACATTTCTTTCATTATGTTAATATATTTTCTCAATGCTCCTTTCTATTTTCTCTCAGAGGACAAGGTTTTAGTGCACAAGAGGAGCAGTATAATAAAGCTGCATGCAACATCTCCCAGATATGCAAGGTACCAGCAGTGACAGTAGCTCTGCAGGGACAGTGTAGTTAAAATGACTCATAAGGAAGTGGGAGCTATGAGAGAAAAGTTGGTAATAAAAACAAAATGATCTTGATGCTTTGTTGTTGTTGTTGTTGCTGTTTTTAGAAAGAGAGAGAGAGATTTTTGCTATAGGGCATGTGCAGTTGTTGCCAGAGAGACAGAGGGACAGAAACCAAGAAATTACCCCCCAGGGGGATGGCCACCCCATAATCCCTTCTTCTCCATTCTCCTCTCAGGATTTTGGGCATGTATGTGCATACACCCAGAATGAGTTTCAAGCCACCGGGTCCTAGACTCAAACCGTGGTTGGCCATGTAGGAGTCCAGCGACATAACCATTACACTGTCTGCTGGTCCCTCTTGATGTCTTCTTACCATTGCTTTTTCTTTTCTGATCTGTTAAAATATCTTGAAACTGTTCAGCTCCTCTCAACATTTCCTTAAAGCTGAGTTCTTGAGAAAAATAAGAAACTCCAGCCTCCAGAGCATTGAGGTACCTAGGACAGGAAACAGAGAAACTAAGAAACCAGCTTAGTTTCCTCAAGGCCTTCTGTGCCTTTTACTTATTATTTGCAGATCTGTTGTGGGACTTGTTTATTTAAAATTTGGTCATTAACATAACAGACATACACACTGTGACACCACTGATTTGGATTGTGAACATCTAATGAAGTAAAAGTAAGGAAAGTTTTAAAGAATCCTTATGTGACATACAGATTAGACATTTGGTGGGACCCTTATAATGACTTCTTGCTACTTGAAGAAGGAAGATTCTACTCTGCTCTATAAACAAGCCCCGTTATCAGAGGTAGGTTGAAACCTTTGAAAACAGTACACAAACTCAGAATAATGTTTGCCCTCATGTGAAGTGGAATTTTGTGTATTCTAAGTTCAGGCCATAGTTTCTAGGGTGAGGTGATTTCTGTGGTTCCCTAGATGTGCATTCCTGGTAGCATCCCAGCTTAGTTTTCTGCACTTTTGGGTGGAGAGTGACTACAAAACTAAGTAGCATCTTGGAAATATAGACAGTAACCTGAGCAAAAGGTTCCTTCTGACACTTTTGCTGGTCATGAGTGAACCTTATAATTTCCTTTTAGCAATGGTACCCACTATTCCTGTTCTCCTCCACTCCTTGCTCCTCTGAAATGCTGTGAGAGAAATCGCTTCTAACTAAATACAATTGTAGGCAGAATGCATGTTCTCTGGTATCATGTCTTGTCTTATCTGCAAAATAGGGATTATAGTACTGTTTTCTTTAGGAGACTTACTGTGGGAATCAATAGGACTGATGTGAATGTAATTTCAAAACTAGAAGTAGTGTTTCAAGTGTGATCTATGTTGATTATTTTTTTTTCTTTTGGAGAGGTTTTTGCTATAGGGCATGTGCGCTCGCCATAAAGACAGAGAGAGACAGAGAGATAGAAAGAGAGAAATCACCCTCCAGGGGGTATGGCCACGCCGCAATCCCTTCTCCTCCTTTCTCTTCTTGGGATCTTGGGCACGCACGCACATGCACCCGGCGTGAGTTTAAGCCACCAGGACTCGAACCACGGTCGGCTACATGGGAGTCCAGCGACATAGCCATTATGCTAACTGCTGGTCCCTATGTTGATTATTTTTAAAATAATGTACTTTGGCCCATTTTCTTTTCATTTTGTGTAAGAAAGTGGGCTGGTATCCATTCCCAAGGCTGTCATAGATGGAAGTTCCATTGACAATCACCATGTGACTTGCCATGAATCTATGGCTTCTCTCCACAAGTGCCTGAAAAATATTAATGGTGCCACTTACCAGAAACAGTCCTCAGTCTCGGTACCATCTTTGTAAACATATGCAGTGTTCCAGGAAAATGGTTTGAATGTCATATTGTTGGTCTTCCAAAAATTAATCAAGAAATACATCAACTTTCTAGCTGGAGGCATCATTCTGGTTAATGTTTCTTTATAGTCACATGACAGTCCAAAGCTTCCAGCCGAAATCATGGGATAGTTCAAATTTGTGTCAAGACTATGCCAAGAGGTGAGAAAGAAATCAATATTAACTTAGTAGCACAAACAAGACCCCCTCTTTGATCTGATTCAGCATGTGTGTATAAGTGGTAAGAATGAAGCAGAGTGGAAAAGTGGTTTCTTCATTTATATAGATGTCCATCCTACACAGGGGAATTTAAAAACATTTATGAGCATGTACCATGTTCTAAGTACACTCTAGGTGGTTTCATGAATATGTGGCTTGGCTACTTATATTTATTTTAAAATAAGCTGTCATGATATCTGAGCTGGGATGTACGGACTTTGGGGAGCAGGACTATGAAAAGAGAAGATGAGCTTCCACTATTGTAAAGCCAGGAAGATCCCCTCTGCACTTTTCCTTCTACACTGCTTTTTTCCCAGCTTTTCTGTGGGCTACCTTTGAGATAGACATCAGCTGAGTATTTGAGAGACTTTCTTTGCTCTGCACATTTTTCCCCCTTAGTTTTGCTATATATGTGCTCATCAGAGAGACAGAGATGGAGGAGTGAGAAAGCACCCCTTGGGGTTGGGGGGTATGGCCACATTGCTGTCCCTTTTCCTCCCTTCTCCTTTTGGGATTTTGGGTAGACACACACATGTTTTCTGTATATTTTTCAAGTCACTGGGTCTGGGATTTGAACTGCGCAGTCAGCCATGTTGGGTCAGGCTGACTTAGTCACCACACTGCCAGGTGATCCATGTGGACCTTCTCGTAGTTCCTTAAACATCTCAAACTTCATTCTTAGTCAGGACCTTGACTAATGCCAGGACTCCGTTCCCTTACTTCTTTGTTTGGCTGACTCTTATTCATCTCATCCCTCAAGTCCTAGATTAAATGTTACTATCTATCAGGGTAACTATCTCTCCTTGATACCTAAGACAAGGTAATTATGTGGGTGAGTCTCTGTTTAGCATCTGTCTTCTCCACTAGGCTGTAGGCTTCCTGAAGGCAAGGGATTATGCCTGGCCTTCTACCTCAGTATCTTCAGTCTGCCTGGCTCATATGGAGGTACTCAATAATTATTTAACCAACGAAGAAAAACAGAGGGGCCAGCAAGTGGTGTAGTAGTTAAGGCACTGGACTCCCACAGAGCAACTTGAAAATGACACTGTGCATTTGTGTACATGCCCAAAATCCTGAGAACAGACTGGAGGAGAAGGGATTATGGCATGGCCATCCCTACTGGGGTGGGGGTGATTTCTCACTTTCCCTCTCTCTCTGTCTCTCTAGCAAGTGAAAGTACCTTGTGGCAAAAAACTTAAATGAAAGAAAAACAACACACCCTTCCATATTTAGTTTTTCATTAAACAATTTAACTTGGTGTCCTGTTTATATCTCAAACTCACTGTGTTCACAAATTAATCTTTTACTTTTCTTCCTCAAAACTAATACTTATATTTTTTTTCATTTCTTTTACTATTTTGCGATCTCAAAGCCTTTGTGATTACTTTCCATCCCTCACTTTAACATCCAATTAGTTATCAAATACTATTGAATTCTACCTTCAGACATTGTTAAGGTGTCCTCTCTTTCCACATCCACTGCTCATCCAGGCCCTCCTTCTCCCTTGCTGACGTTCCTGTCCTTGCTCTCCACCTTCGTCTTTCCTAGACACTGTTGGCAGCTGTTCTTCCCCAAGCTGAGCTTCTTCTTGTGGCACTCGCTCAACCCCTGAGTGGTGTCTGAGGTAAACGTCCTTATGTACAACTTCCTCGGCTTGGACTTCCCTCACGTGGACTTCCAAATATGGTCCTACTTCGTTTTTCCAGGTCTTGTCTTTACTATTCCCTCATGCATTTCCTGAACTCCAGTTAAAATGAACTTTCATAAATTTTCTTTACTTCCCTGCGTCTTTGCTTTTCCACCCACTGTTCCCTCTCCTGGCTGGGAAGCTTAGCCCTTCGTCTCTGCTCATGACAGTCCCACCAGTTCTTCAACACTCAGCTCAGGTGCCGTCTCCTTCCTGGAGTCTTTCCCCTCCTGAAGCTTAGCCCCCACAGCCAGAGGTGCCTGAGTTTCTGTTTGTGCCCTGGATCTTCTTGTTTGTGCCTCTCTGATGGAACCTATCTCACTTGGCCTTGTATGGTTGCCAGTGTCTTTGTCACTTGTTTGGCTGTGTTTTACCCTAAAGCTTTCTACAGTGACAAAACTAAAATGCTTCTTCGTACACGCAGAGCTCTTCATAAGTGGTGAATCAATTTTCCCAATTTTGAGCATACTGTATAGTGATATAAGAAAGTGATCTGGGCCAGCAGTTGGCATAATGGCTATGTTGCTGAACTCCCATGTAGCCAACAGCAGTTCGAGTCCCGGACCCGGTGGCTTAAACTCACGCCGGACACGTGTGCGTGCATGCCCAAGATCCTGAGAGGAGAATGGAAGAGAAAGGATTGTGGCATGGCCATCCACCCTGGGGGGTGATTTCTCGCTTTCTGTCTCTCTGTCTCTCTCCTCTCTCTGTCTTTATGGCAAGTGCACACGCCCTATAGCAAAAACCTTTCAAAAAAAAAAAAAAAAAAGAAAGTGATCTGATAAAACTGCAGTGAGAGAAGCCAGTTGATAGTGTTGTGGTTACATCGCTGGACTTCCACATGGCCAAATGAGGTTCAAGTCCTGAACCCGGTGACTTGAAACTCACGCTGGGTGCATGCGTGTGCCTGCTCAGGATCCCAAGAGGAGAATGGCAGAGAGAGGATTTCAGTGTGGTCATTCCCCCAGGGGATGATTTCTCACTTTCCTCATGGTCTGTCTCTTTCTCTCCCCAGTGAGAGCATGTGTGCTAAGGCAAGACCTCTTTAAAAAATAAAAATAAAAAAAGACTGCAGTGGGAATGGGTGCTAGAGAGTAAGGTTCTGTGTCTGTCTGCATCTTAGTATGCACGATGGGCTCCAAGAGGGCTTCTGCAGTGTGTATGGTAAGCAGTGGGCCTGAGCACCTGAGCTCAGGTGTGAGGTGTCAGAGGCAGGCTTTGCAATAGCCATTTTGGAGGTCTAATATCTATCTCCCCACCCCTAAATCTACTGCAAGGAGTCCTGTTGCACGGTTTCTCTGTGTAAGACAAAAGATGATTCTTGACTAAGGATAAGATTGAACAAGTGAAAAAAAAAGCATGGGAAAGGGATTTTGACCGAGGAGGGTATGATAGCAGAACAAAATGTTCTCTGGCGATATAAACTACCCTGAGTGAAATGAATAGGAAAGTAGAGGGAGATTTTTCCCAAAGCCAGAAAAACAATTCTAGAATGCATGCAACCTTCACAAAGTTCATGGGGCCAGACAGTGGCACAGCAGTAATACCACATTCCGTGATGCTGGACCCACATGTGCACGCTGGGTGTGCATGTGCATGCCCATGATCCAGGCCAACTGAGGCTGGGGGTGGATCATGGTGTGGGGACCCTGTTGGAAATGCCTCTCTCTCTTCTCATCTCACAGAAGACATAAACTTTAAAAAACAATTTATGAAAAATGTGTATTACAGAATCCCTGTGCATAGATTTCAGAAAGTTTTGCACTGAATAAACTTGTACTTTAATTTTTTTTTTGAGAGGTTTTTGCTATAGGGTGCGTGTGCTCGCCAGACAGACAGAGAGAGACAGAAAGACAGTGAGAAATCACCCCCCCGGGGGGATGGCCATGCCGCAATCCTTCTCCTCCATTCTCCTCTTGGGATCTTGGGCATGCGTGCACATGCACCCGGCATGAGTTTAAGCTACCAGATCCGGGATTCAAACCGTGGTTGACTATATGGGAGTCCAGCAACGTAGCCATTAGGCCATCTGCTGGTCCCTGTATTTTAATTTTTCCACACACTTTAAAAAGTACTCTTGTATATAGAAATTTTTTTTTCTAAGGTGGAAAGAGCACTGTGCAAGATGCTTTAATGTTTATCAAGTCCTCAAATAACCCTAGGGAATAAGTACCTTACTATTTCCCCACATTTATAGGCCTAGGGACCGAACAGAGCTCTGTTAATCCCCTGGGGTGTTTCCCTTTTCTTAGTTTCCCTACCTTCTGCTCATACTTTTGTGAATATTTTCTTTATTGAACTCTTCAAATTATGGAAGTTCACCATCTCTCCTGCTTCCTGGATTCTGACTTTTTACTACACACTGTCGCCTCTCAAGCTCAAATGTGAGTGACTCAACCTGAAAGCTAATGTAATTTGCTCCACATTGAGCAGAGGCAGTTTTCACCTGGGTGCGGGAATGACAGTTACAGAGAGAGGGGAAAATACTAAGGTCTCAAGACCCCTGTTGCCTTGGTTGAACTCTTCGATAAATCACTTAAATGGTGAAATCACATCCTGACTTTAATTCACACTAGCAACAGCATGACAGCAAACCAAACTACTTACTACATCTGGTAGGTAGAGTATGTGCATGAGGGCCCCATCAGGGCACAGCCCATCCGCTTTTGAGTCTGTAGAAGAAAAACCAAAGGAAGACAACAAGTAAACAAAAAACATATTCAATGGTCAGGCAGTAAGTGACACAGGGAAGGCTCCTGGAAATTTAGAAAGTGGGCCTCCCGGGATACTCAAATGCAGAGCAGAAAGGGGCAGCCCATGTGCCTCAGGCTGGGCATGGGCCAGGTAAGGGCTACAGAGGTCTGAGAGAGAGAGCCTGCGAGCAGAGGGAAGGGTATCCACGAAGGGGAGCCTGGGTTCTTTATTAAGCGGGGAATGGAAAGGGGTGGAAGAAGGACTGACAGGCCATCACAGCAGTATGTGTAGGCAAGATTGTGGGAAGACTAGGTTTGGAGGTCTTAGAAAGAAGAGTGCAAGTTACAGGGAGAGCTATAAGGCTAGGGCTGAAGTGAATGACATGCAATTGACCGACTAGGTGATTCTGAGCTTGTTTTCTACTATTTCTGAGGGAACCTGGTTAGGAGCATCCCGTCCTGGTTTTGAAGAGTCAGGTTCTCCCTCTCTTTGGGGAGGTAGAGAGAAGCATGCACTCCGGCAACTGGGAAGTAGAGTTTATCAACCTACTTCACTCCTTGCCTTCCTGCCACAGAATCACTGCTAGGACCAGCCACTTTTCCTGACAGGATTGTGGCCTCTGGTCGGCATGATGTTACTGTTTTAAGTTTTAGAGCCAGTGCTACTCCCAGTGTTCTGCTTCCCAGAGAGTCTTTTCTTCCATTTCTATAACAAAAGGGGTTCCTTGTACACTTCCTTATCTTTACTAGTGACTACTTGAAACAGAGATCTCTGGTGTGGGGCCTTGGATCATGTTTTTAAACATGGGTTCTTTTTCTTTCTCTCTTTCTTTCTTTCTCTCTTTCTTTCTTTCTTTCTTTCTTTCTTTCTTTCTTTCTTTCTTTCTTCTCTTCTTTCTCTCTCTCTCTCTCTCTTCCTCCATTCATTCATTCTTTCTTTCATGAGAGAGATAGACAGCATCTCCAACTGGCCTCTGACATCACAATCCACTCCCAGCCTTCAGCCAGCCCAGTGTCATGGGCACATGCATGCCCGGGGTACTCAGGGAGATCTCTCCAGACTTGAGTCAGGAACCTTCCCATGTGAGATTGCCTTTCAGAGTGTCACATTTTACCAGTGTGCCACTCTCCTGCCCCCTGCTGGTGTTTCTTGAGGGACACAAAGGCAAATCAGTTCCTACCAGCATTTACACTGAAATAGTTTTTTTTTTTTTTCTTTTCTTTTTTTGGAGAGGTTTTTGCTATAGGGCGCGTGCGCTCGCCAGACAGACAGAGAGAGACAGAGAGATAGAAAGCAGGAAATCACCCCCCAGGGGGGATGGCCACGCCGCAATCCCTTCTCCTCCATTCTCCTCTCGGGATCTTGGGCACGCACGCACACGCGCCCGGCGTGAGTTCAAGCCACCGGGTCCGGGACTCGAACCGCGGTCGACTACGTGGGAGTCCAGCGACATAGCCATTACGCTAACTGCTGGTCCCATACACTGAAATAGTTTTAAAGACAATTTAAAACAAAACCATTCTCCTTCAAACTACAAAAAGTGCATGGATAGTACATAGCAAAGGTTCTGTTCACTTTTCTAAATTCCTGGAGGGCCTGTCACTTGGGAAATACATGGGGCGAAAGCCAGAGTACCCTGCCTTCAAATCGTTTGACTTCATGGCTGGAAACGACTGGAGAAATGCTTCACAGATGCATGCTGAAGGTTCACACTGGGATAACCCTGCGCTCAGAGGTTCTGAACCACCCTACAAAGCAAGCACTTACTGAAATTGTCCTAAGGAGGTCGAGGCCTTCACAGGTGCTGCTCCGGCAGTCACTTGACTTATAAATTACATCCTCTGATCTGATAAAGGAAGCGTTCACTGTCACATTCATGCCTGTTCCAAAAAAATGAGAGAAAACAGAACACTAGTGTTAAGTTTTAGTAGTTTATATCAGCCATGAGTTCCTCTCTTGCCTGTCAATTCTGAGGAATGGACACCTATTTCAGGTGCAATTGTATTTGTGTTCTGAGTCCTTGCTTTACTGCTAGTCCCTTCTTTCCACTCTGTCTGTGTCTGTTGCTGTGTCTCTCTTTTTCTCCTTCTCCTCTCTCTCTTTTATCTCTCTCTCAGAGGCTTTATTGAGGCATAATTTATCTGCCATAAAAAATCAGCCATCTTAAGTGTAAGATCCAATGATTTATAGAAGTCTGTATAGCTATACAACTGTCCTCAATGCAGTTTTAGAGCATTTTTATGATGATTGTTGGTCTCTTCATCTTTTTTTCACAACCCGAGACTCAGCAAGTGTCCTGTCTGGGAGTAGGGAGTGTTGGGAAAGCAAAGACACAGGCATTGTAAAATCCTGTTCTTTCATGAGCCCAAGATGCTGGTGCTGTTTGCACATACGAGGCCACAGTCTTCCTCGATCTCTGATCGTCATTCATCCATCCAACCAACAAATATTTTTCAAGTTCCTGCTATGTGCCAGATGCTCTTCTTTGTGCTCAAGATACAGCATTGAACAAAATAAGTCTCAGTTTTTGTGAGGCTTACATTTTCCTTGGGGCCTCACATAGAATAGTGCTATTTCTTTCTTTCTTTTTCTTTTTCTTTTTTTGCTGTAGGGTATATGTGCTCACCAGAGAGAAACAGAGGTGGAGTGGGGTGGCCATGCTGCAATCCCTTCTTCTCCATCCTCCACTCAAGATTTGGGGCATGCATGCACATGTGTCTGGCATGTTTGTCAAGCCACCAGATCCAGGACTTGATCAAACTACATGGACACCCATATGGGATCCATCTGCTTTAACCACCCTGTCTCTGGCTGGCCCCCAGAATAGTGCTATTTTTGATAGGGTAATCATGGAATCTTCGAGAGGGAGCTAGGACCTGAGTGAAGTGAGAGAGAATGAAACAGACATTTGGTTTCAGGTCAGAGGGAAAAGCAAGCACAAAAATTCTTGGCAGTATCATTCTTTTTTTTTTTTTTTTTTTTTTTTTTTTTTTTGAGAGGTTTTTCGCTATAGGGCGCGTGCGCTCGCCAGACAGACAGAGAGAGACAGAGAGACAGAAAGCGAGAAATCACCCCCCAGGGGGGATGTTCACGCCGCAATCCCTTCTCCTCCATTCTCCTCTCGGGATCTTGGGCATGCATGCACACGCGCCCGGCATGAGTTTTAAGCCACCGGGTCCGGGCTGCAAACTGCGGTCGACTACGTGGGAGTCCAGCAACATAGCCATTATGCTAACTGCTGGTTCCCAGCAGTATCATTCTTGATAAGTAGGAACAGCAAGAAGGGTTGAGTGGTTATGGCAGAGTGAGTGAGGGTAGTGTGGTAGTGTGGGCAGGAGATAAGGTTATAGGGAGGCCACATCATGGATGGCCTTGTAGGCCTTAAATGTCTTTTTGATTTATTTTGGGATAGGCTGTCTTGAACAGTTTTAAGCAGAGAAATTATATTGTCTCGTTATCATTATTTTTTAATTGCCAGAGGACACATGGGTTTCCCAGACTGACATACAAAGAGAAAGAGAAAGCACCCCCCCATGGGGCATGGCCACACCACAATCCCTTATCCTCCATTTCTCCATTCTATTGGGATTTGAAGCATGGATGTACATGTGTCTAGTGTGTTTTTCAAGCTACTGAGACTGGGATTCAAACCATAGTCAGCAATGTGGGATCTGGCTCCATTAACCAGTAGGCTATGGGACCACCCTGTCTGACTATCATTTTTTAAAGCTATCTCTGGATTCTGATAGGTAAAATAGATTGTGGGTGACAAAGATAAAAGTAGGGAGACTAGTTAAGAGGTTAACAACCTAGGTTAGTTTGGACTAGAATCCTGGTAGCAAAGTAGAGAAAAAATGGTTGCATTTTGGATTTATTTTTGAAAGTAGGGCCAACAAGAAATTGCTGATTGAGGAGATACAAAGTATGAGAAAAAGAAGACTCACTATAACACCAATATCTTTGGCTTGATCTAGTGGGTGAAAGGAACTGCTATGGGCCAAGATGGGACAGAATGTAGGAGAGTGGGTTTGTTAATATGGTGTGCCAATGGAGGAATCAAGAGTTCAGTGGATGTGTCAGGTTGGAGATATTTAAGAGGCTTCCAAATAGAAATGCTGTGCATTGCTTAACAACAGGAATGCAGTCTGAAAACTGTGTTATTAGGCACTATTGTCATTGTGCAAACATCACAGGGTGTACTTACACAAACCTGGATGGTATAGCCTACTACACACTTAGTGTATGTGGTATGGCCTATTATAATCTCATGGGACTACCATCATACATGTGCTCTGTCATTGACCTAAATGTTATATGGCACATGACTGGATACCCACTTGGAATAGCTACTAGTGTAATCACACTTATTGATTTAAATAAAAGTCACATCTGCACCTCAGATTTACAATTTTAGCCCAAAAGGGAAGCCCTAGTCAGTTTTCTAGATAACAGAGCATAAGATAAAAGCTTTTTGGAGTTTGTCATTCCAGAGTCCCATTTGTAGTAAATGGTGGGATCTGAAGTTGAAACCATGATGGTCTCATACCAAACCTATTGTGCATTTTTGAGATCTCAGTTCTGAACTCATTCATAAGGGAATGGTCTTTTATCAGCTTAGCAATCCATCAACAAGTTAAGTGCAAATTTTACCAATGGATAAGGCAACTTGGTTTCAACTAATCTTGCTGTATCACACATTTTAGCCCCTTTCCTTCCAGAAGCATTCAAGATAGAGAAGATATGTGAAGAAAACATAGATATTCTTGGGAAGTCCCCAAATGGGTCTGAAAAACCATGGCCGCACTTCTTAGGTAAAATGAATACAGTTGGCAGTCTGACAGTCATCTGTTTCTCATAAAGAAGGTGCTGCAAGGTTCTGTTTCCTGTCTCAGTAGACCAGGAAGGAGAGTATATAACACTGAAAAATCTTCAGAAAATCTCCTCTTTGTCTTGAAAAAAATACCCTCTTACTTTTAAATGTTTCTTATTAAGGTTAAAAATAGATATACATTCAAAGGCTAGCCCTATGACGTGGTGGTTAAAGGAAACTGAGCTCACAAGGGTGACTACACAATTTGAATAACAGCTCTGGTGGCTTGAAAAAAACACTGGGCATGTGTGTATGCATGTCCCAAATCCCAATAGCATGGGGAAATGGAGAAAGAATTATAACGTGACCTCTTCTCATTGGGGAGTACTTTCTCCCTCTCTGTGGTTCTCTGGCTGTCTCTGGTGAGGACACATAACCTCTGGCAATTAAAAACGGGACCAGCAGGTGGCATGGTGGTTAGGGCACTAGATTCCATGTGGCCAACCATGGTTTGAGTCCTGGACCTGGAGACTTGCTTTCCAACTTTACTTCTCTCTCTCTGGTAAGCACACGTGGCCTATAGCAAATTAAAACATAATAATAACGGGGCCTGCAGGTGGTGTGGTAATTAAGGCACTGGACTTCCAGATGGCCAACTGTGGTTCAAGTTCTGGACCTGGTGGCTTGCTTTCTCACTTTCTCTCTCTTTCTCTGCCTCTCTCTGGTGAGCACATGTACCCTATAGCACGTTAAAATAATAATAATGTTTCTTTGTTATTTTAAAATGAATTAGTAAGCAGATATTTATATATTCCTTCTGAGTTTTAATTTCTAATACAATAAATATCAGTACATGTAACCACATGAACAACTCTCAGGGCCTTCAATAATTTTTAAGAGTGTAAAGAGGTCTTGAGACCAAAATGTTTGAGAACCACTTCTGAGTATCATACTATAATATGCTGCCTCTTCATGTCTCCATATTTTATAGTTTTGTATCTCTTTTTTATTTTTTATTTTAGATAAGATCTCACTGTCATGATCCTCCTGCTTCAGCCTCCTGACTACAAGTGCATGCCACCACGCTTGGCTTTTAGAGTGGGTCATGAATCAAACTTGGGCCTCCCATGTGGCTTCAGTCTGCCAAGTAACAGAGCCAGCCAGTTCCTGCTGCTGTGGTTGGGCCTGGACTAATTTTTTTTTAAAGTATTTAATTGGGGGACTATATGTTAGTCCATCTTTCTGTTGCTAACAACTGAATACCACATACTGGACAATTTAAAAGAACAGAAGTTCATTTAGCTCATAGTTTGGGAGCTCCAAGGCCAAGGGGGCATGTCTGGTAACGTTAGTCTTGCTAGTGGAGACTCTCTATAGAGTCCTGAGGCAGCAAGGGGCGTCACATGACAAGAGGGCAAGAGCACGTGTGTCTGTATTTGTGTTAGATCTGGTCTCTTTTTAAAAAAAAAAAAAAAAAAAGTATTCATTTATTTTAATTTGCTATAGAACTTGTATACTCACTGGAAAAAGAGAAGGAAACTGAGAAAGCACCATCCCCAGGCGGGATGACCACATTGCAGTCCATTCTCTTCCATTCCCCTCTTGGGATTTTGGGCATACACAAATGCACCTGGTGAGTTTTTCAAGCCACTGGATCTAGGACTCAAACCACAGAGTTGGCCACCAGCTGGCCCCACTCCCTCTTCTTATTAAGCTACCAGAATTTAATCATGGGAGTCCTACTCCGATGACCTTATCTAATCCTAATTACAAAAGTCCCACTTCTTAATAGCATAGTTGGATTATGTTTCCATCCTCTTAATACCATCACGATAATCACCAAAATTCAACACATGAATTTTAGGAGGACACATTCAAACTACAGCAGAGTATTTTCCCTTTTATCTCCCCAAATCCCAAGTAATTTGCGAAGAAAATACTGAACGTGTTTTAGATAATGATATGACTTCAAATCAAAGCTCACCTTTCAAAATAAACAGTTTGCACAAGTGCTGTTTTTCAGCCCTGTCCTGCCTGCACTCTCTGGTACATCATGATATCTCAGTACTGGGAAAATGGGTAAAAAGATGAACAACTCAGAGTGACCTCAGAATCCTCTCTCTTCTAACTAGGGCTTTGAAGATGGGGTTGGGACAGCATGAAGCTAGAGTCTAGGTGCTGGGGTCTAGGAGAGAGACCCTCTTCCCTAGCACCTGGGAGCACACACATGATATGCACTGTGTGTTTAGCCATGGAGCATACATTCTTGAGGAGGCGATGTCCTGAGGTTGAAGGATCCTCTTTTCACCAAATCCTTTCTGAACTCTTGAACTTCACTTTAGCACTCAGATATATTGTCTTAGATTTTTTTCCCCCAAATGATAATGCTCAATGTGTTTAAAAACATTATGTTTTCCCCCAAATTTGTTCCTCTTGTGCTTATTTTGAGTGAACATCCATCCAACAAAATTCATCAAATGCAGTTTCTATTTATTCCTCCCTCTCCACATAACTCTCCACTTATATAATCCATTTTAAAATCTCACCACTAATAAGTCCATTTTACAAATGACACGAGTGAAACCTAGAGAGGTTAAAGGACCCACCCAATGTCACTTAACTATTGGGTTGTCAGAAAAGTCATGGCTCATTTTTGCATAGAAAAACAAAAGACATGTCATGACTTTTCCTACAGCCCAATAGTACATGATGGAGCAGGAATTCAAATTCAGGTTGTCTGAGTTCAGAGACTTTACTGAACTTTAATATACTATACTGTTTATGTTACATGCTTGGCAGCATGTTCTCCTAACAGGGATTAGGGCAGCAACAGCATTAACATCCCCAGCCACAACAACAGTGATGAGAAAACAGCCACCATTTGTTGAATTCTTACTATATTTCAGTCACAGTATGAAGTACTCTCTATGAATTTTCTCACCACATCCACCTCCTATCCACATGTAGCTACTAATTATCTTGATTTTATAATGAGGGGTCTAAGGTTCAGAAAACTAACATAACTTACTTGAAGTCACTGGTGGTAAATAGTCTGGTGAGAATATGAACTGATATGTTTCAGATTCCAAATCTCTGCCTCTAACCATAATGGCAGAGATTTGGAAACTGCCTTGTTGTAATGAGAAAGACAGTTCTTGGTGGGTAAAGATCTTATACAGTGGATTCCAAAGGTGATCCACGCACTCTTCCAAAGATCAACTCATGGACTATTCCTTGGAATCAGGCTGTTATGAGTTTGAATTTCATTTTAAACAGATAATCTATATGGCCTTAGCAAAATTATTAACCTTGGCCATGAAACCAGTGTCATCATGCTAACCTCACAGAGCTGTTATGATTAAAGAGATTATGTAATTAAAGTAGAGAGACCTTAGCATGAGACAGATACTCAATAAACAAAGAAATTGCAGCTCAGAGAGATGAAGGGATTTTTCTTAAGAGAGATTTTTGCCATACGGCACTTGTGCTCACCAGAGAGACAGTAAGCAAGAAATCACCCCCTGGGAGAATGGCCACACCACAGTCCCTTCTCCTCCATTCTCCTCCATTCTCCTCTTGGGATCCTGGGCACATGCGCATACACACACCCGGCGTGCATCTCAAGCCTCCAGGTCCAGGACTCAAACCATGGTTGACTATGTGTGAGTCCAGCAACATAACCACCATGCCATCTGCTAGTTCCATGAGAGATGAAGGGATTTTACTCCTCCAGGGTCACAGAGTGAGAAACATTTGGGGCAGGGGCCCCAGTCGAGGTACTTAGACTTCAAATCCAGTATTCTTTCCACTATCCCACACAACCTTGGTATATAAGGGAATTTTATTAGATAATCTCCTTCCATTATAGCTCTAGGCCATTTAGGTCTGAATCTAGTTTCAGACAAAATTGGAGAGATCTTGTATATGCACAGAAGTAAGTTATTATGCACATGTGAACTATTGCTCTTATTTCCACAGGATTTTAAATAGAGAAAATTAAGGCCTTCCATTCTTCTAAAAAAAAAATTCTTAAAAAATTTTTTCTTTTTTTTTCCCCCCAGAAAACTTGTGTGCTTGCCAGAGAGACACAGAGGTTGAGGGGAGTTGGAGAGAAAGAACCTCCCAATGGGGTTCTTTCCTCCATTTCTCCATCCTGTTGAGATTGAAAGCGTGCATATATATGTGCCTAGTAGTGTGTTTTGTAAGCCTTTGGAGCCAGGACTTGAACTGCACTATTGGCCATCTGGGATCCGGTTCCCCTAACCCTCAGTCATTGGGCTTGCCCAAGACATGCAATTTTTAAAACCACAAATAATTATTAAGATGCATTAGATACTTATTGACTGAATAATTTCTAGAAATCTGGTCTAAATGAATATCAAAAAACTATATACATGAAAATGTTTATTGCAGTATTATAAAAATGATCATGCAAAATGAAAAATAAATGGAATATTCTACAATAGGGTATTATTAGGTAATTTGGGATATATATTCGAGGAGATATTATATATCCATTCAGATGGTGACTATGTAGACCATGTAGCTATAGAAAAATCACATGTGGCATAATGTGAAGAGAACCAAGAGGATACAGAACTGTTTCTATTCCATAGTGGTCACCAACCACATTCCTAAAATGAGAAACTAAGAAGAATATGAAAACAGACTGGTATCCTGATGGCTGTGTGATGTTTTTCTCTTCACTTTGTGTATTTTATGCAATGTCTTAAAGTTTATTCTTATAAATAAAAGATATAATGAGGAGCTGCAATAATAAACTTTTTGCAAATTTATTATATTGACTATATCTGACAAGACATCTAGCATAGATAGAAAAAAGTGAACAAATCCAGAGAAAAACCCTTTCTCTGGATGAAAGGCCCAGAGGAAGATTTGATGTCAGCATGAATTTTACTCTCAGTTCATCTTGTTGTCCAGTTACCCTGTGAAATTTTAGGTCCAGACAAAATCTTGCCTCTGAGCAGATAAAAAAAGAAATGCTGCTTCCCTAGAACTGAGCAATAAACCTAATTTTTTAAAAAGTTTTTTTCTCACATGACAGTGAAAGAGAGAGAAAGAGAGAGAAATACCCTTGACAGTGTCTTATGTCACACTCTCCTCCTCCCCTCAGCCTTCCTAGCCAACCAAGATTATGGGGCATGTGCCCACCATGTACAGGTCAACTGGGGAACAGAACCCATAATCTCCTGTATGGATTCAGCATCCCTTGAATAGCACACCACCATGAAACCACTAAGCTTCCCAAACCCTGTTTTAACTGAGACATTTCATGTTGTGGATACTTTACATTTCTTGGGTTGGGGCTTACCCAGAGTAAGGTGACTTGTGAGTGAGCACAACACATTAGGTGCAAATTCATCTCTCTGAGGATCTTGAAATAGAAAGGGGTTTAGAGCCAGCCCTTAGGGAAGGTTGGGTGATGAGGCAAAGAACACAAGGTCTCTTCATTTAGTAGCCCTTTGTCCCCTGAGGTGGCAACAGAGCAGAGGAGGGTCCTATGAGCATATTCTTACCAGCTTCATCCAGACGCTGTTTCACTATTTTCAGTCCCTCATTCACTGCTATTTCCAAGTTGTTCAGGGTCTCTGGGAAGGCCGAGTTGTTCATCATTAGGACGGTGATCTCGTAGGTACCATCATGGCAGTTCCGACTCACATCAGACAGGGACATCAGCCCAGGCTGGAAGAGCAGCGACCACAAAGCCAAGCTCAACAGTGGCGTCTTCATGACCTCGCTCACCTCAGAACCATACTCCTTGAGCCCACTTGCTTTGCTCTGCACTTTTAGGGAGGCAGGAACTCCAGCTGAACAGCCACTAGCTGAGTTCTCAGCCCACTCTTCCCCACGCTCCTTTCTGGTCAGTGCCACTGATCACATGGGCACTGGAATACAGCCTGCCTGCCAGTAATTAGCAGATACATTATGGTCGGAGATAAACCAAAGTTCACTTCGTGTGTTTGCGCACAGAAAGGTCAGAGCTATAAACAGGGAGATTACCTGGGCCTAACCCAATAAAAATACATCAATTTGTGACACATCACTGGGAAGGGAGAAAAGAGGAAGCGGGGAGTATAGCATAGACATAACAAGCTTTGTGAAATAGAAAATAAAGGTTGAAGGTCATAAGGAAAGCACAAATATGATGAACAATTAGTGCTTAGGTTTTAGCTGCACATTAAAACAGAATCCTGGGACCAGCAGTTGGCGTAATGGCTATGTCGCTGAACTCCCATGTAGTCGACCGCGTTTTGAATCCTGGACCCAGTGGTTTAAACTCACGCCAGGCACATGTGTGTGCATGCCCAAGATTCCGAGAGGAGAATGAAGGAGAAGGGATTGCGGTGTGGCCATCCTCCCTTGCGGTGATTTCTCGTTTTCTGTCTTTCTGGCAAGCACACGCGCCCTATAGCTAAAACCACTCGAAAACAACAACAACAACAAAACACCAGAATTCTTAACTAGGAAGAGCCGTGTTTCAGTAATCACATAAGTCAGCAACTACTTATTGAGACTTGATTATTATTGAACATCAGCAAGGTACTAAAGATAAGGTTATGCATGATATTGGGTTGTCAGAGAAGTCATTGTGCATTTTTGCATAGAACATAGAAAAATATGTCATGACTTTTCAACAACCTAACAAATGCAGTAATGTCCTCATGCAACATGCATCCTAATGAGGAAAGACTGACATTAAATAATTATGAATAAATCCAAAAGTGATAAAAAGTGCACAGTCCTATGGGAACACATGGCAGATTAATATAACCTGTTCTAGAAAGTTAAGGAAGCTTTCCTGAGAAAGTGTCCCCTAAGCCAGGCTCTGAAGGGTAAATAGGAAATAGCTGAGTGAAAACAAGGAATGGGTCAAGCAGAGGAACAACTTGTGCAGAGACCCAGAACTGGGAAAGGCATGCATGTTTGAAGAATTGCAAGAGATAGAATTGGACTGGAAAAAAGCTAGGAAATCAAGTGACAATAGAAGAAGCCAGAAAAGTAGCCAGGGGGCAGGCCACAGAGTTTCCTGTAAGCCACTAAGAATTTGGACTTTATCCTAAGAGTCAAGAAAGGGACGTGATCAGAACTAGCTGCTGTGGCTCAGCAGTGACACGATGTCCCACAATGCTGAAGCCACATGGGAAGGTCCTGGGTTGGTGTTCCAGCGTCTCCCTGTGCACACTGAGACTGCGCATGCCTGTGATCCTGGCTGGCTGAGGTGAGCCGTGCATTGCTGGGTGAAGACCCTGTTAGGTATGTCTCTCTCTCTCTCCCCCTCTCTGTCTTTCACAATGAATATGTAAATTAACTAAAAAGAAAGAAGGGGACTTGATCAGATGAATTTTGAAAAACTACTTAGGCTGCAATGGGAGGAATGTCCTAAAGAGAGGGAGGTACAAGAGCAGGAGGCTGTTTATGTGGTTCAAGTGAGAGTTTAAGGAGGCCTGGATGAGGGTGGTGGCAGTGGGGAGGTTCCAGAGAGATATAAAAGGTAAAATGTGTGAGACTCGGTATCTGATTGGATTTGGAAGATAGGGAGGGAGAGGGAAGAACGGAGAGCGACTGCTGATGTGCTTAGCTGAATAGATGGTAAAGCCATTTCCTAAGCCCTAGAATTTGTAAGAGGAGGGTTTGAGGGAAACGATCATGATTTCTATCTTGTTGATTTTGAGGTATCAGAGCATGTGAGAAAACAGACTCCATGGAGTTTTGAGAAGAGAACCTGGATTTAAATGGGGAGTGGCTGGGGCCAGAGGTGGCATGGTGGTTAAGGAGCTGGATCTCACATGGCCAACCATGGTTCAAGTCCCGGACTTGGCATCTTGAAAATCACACTAGGTTCATGTGCAAACGCCTAAAATTCTGAAAGGAGAATGGAGAAGAGATTGTGTCATGGCCATCCCTCCTGGGGAATGACTTCTCGTTTTCCCTGTCTCTGTCTCTCTCTCTGGCAAGTGCACACACCCTGTAACAAAATCCTAAAAATAAATAAATAAAAATAAAAAAATAGAAATAAATAGGAGGTGAGAAATCAAGTCAGAGTCACAGTGTGATTGGTCAAATAATGCCATTGGTTATAATGACATCACCTTGATTACCATTTATGACAAAATTTGTTTGAAACTTAACATTGTGAAAAATAAAAGACCAGGAGATGGTATAATGGTTATGTCCCTGAACTCCCACATAGTCGATCGCAGTTTGAGTTGCAGACACAGTGGCTTAAGACTTACGCCGAGCACATGTGCATGGGTGCCTAAAATCCTAAGAGAATGGAGGAAAAGGGATTGTGGCATGGCCATCCCTCCTAGGGGATGATTTCCCACTCTCTGTCTCTCCGGTGAGCACACATGCCCAATAGCAAAAATCTCTCTTAAAAAAAATTGTGAAAAATAAGAATGTGAGCTAGCACTACAACTCTTCTCTGGAACTAACTACTTGCATTTCATATCTCACCAAAACATGAATTGCTGATAAATTCACCAGTCTAAATGGAGCGCTCTCTCTCTCTCTCTCTCACTCACACACACACGCGCGCGCGCGCGCATGCACAGACACTATAAAATTTGGGCTTCAGGCACTCATTAGGTCACTTGAGCAGCCTTTCAGGGGCCTTTTGTTTCTCAGCTGATGGCACCTTGGCACTGGGGATGACATGCCCTATTGCGGGCCTCCAGGGAGGATGGACTCCTTTGACACACTTTGAAACAGACCCTACAAATGATTATGGGAAATGTGCCTTCTGGGGTAGGTCAGGACTACTTGGTGTGACACTGGCTCCCTTGGTTTAACTTTGCTGGTTATACTGTGGAGCCCTGGTTTAAAAAAAAAGGAAGAAGAAGTGCGTTTGGGGCCACTCCATAAATCAAACATCAATAGGTAGGATTAGCAAACTGAAAGGTACAGTACTCATGATTCTTACTAATCATAATAGATTGTAACCTGAAGAATAGGCTGGTTCTAGATATCAGCTCAGTTATTGAAAATAAACAAATAAAACAGAAGTTCTGCTTCTCTTACCAGAAGTGGAGAGGAGAAACAGGGTGATAACCAGAAAGAGAAGTAGGGCTATGGGAGGTATTTTTTAAATGTTTTTTCTTCACAATGGAGACATGCACACACACCTGAGTGGGGTGGGGGAGAGAGAGATGAATGCCCTCCTCAGGGCCTTGTCATGCCACAGTCCCCTTCCTCCAGTCCTCCAGCCCATCCAATCTTGGGCACTCATGTGTGTGCCCAGAGTGTTTCAGGCTGACCCAGCAAGCACTTGGAAATGTCGTTGCCATGTACGATCTGGCTTCTCTTGGTAGTGTGATGTTGCTGTGCCATAGAGCTGGCCCGTGGAGGTATTATTTTTAAGAGTTATTATTTTTATTTTATTTATTTATTATTATCATGTAATTTGACCATAGAAAGACAGAGAGAGAGAGAGGGAAGATAAAAAAGCAAGCTAGCAGGTCCGGAACTTGAACCATGGTTGGCCATGTGGGAGTCCAGTGTCTTAACCACCATGCCACCTGCTGCCCCCCTGAGATATTTTTAAGGGTGGAAGTTAGTTTGAATTATTTGAATGTTGACAGGATGAAGTTGGCAGAGAGGAAGAGGAGAGGAGAGGTAATTAAGTGAGGATGGCTCCAAGAAAGTGAGAGACAATGGAATTCCAGACATGGCATAGAGGTATAAATCTTTTTTTATTATTGAATTATTTTATTTAACTTTATTTATTTATTTACTTATCTTAATTTGACCAGAGAAGGACAGAGCGAGAGAAAGAGAGAAAGCAAGCCACCAGCTCCAGAACTCGGCCATGTGGGAGTCCAGCACCCTTAACCACCACGCCACCTGCTGGCTCCCAACTATTCTTTATTAAAGTAGGAAAGTGCAGAAGGATGGTTGACATACTGCATATAGCTAGACTTAGGAGCTGAAGATGAGTTTGTTTATGTGTGATGGTTTAAATTTACTTTCTAAAGAATGAAAGTATCATCTGAGAATGCAAGGAGAGCTGGGGCAGTCAGAGATTTGAGAAGGGATGAAATTGAAAAGTTACTGTGATGAGTGAGAGAACAGACTGGTAAGAGACATGTCACAGGGCTGTTTGGCAGTAGTGAGCAACGAGGTTGGTGGCTGTGAATTTATTATGGCCCCATTCAGCCTGGTTTTATGATCTTCTCCAGCAGGGCTCAGCTGCTAAGTGCTTGTCTAGGAAAGTGAGTGGTTGGGCTTTCATCATCCCAGACAGGTGCAGTGAAAAGAAAAATGTATTAAAAAAAATGGAAAAAAAGTCCAAGGAATGATTGAAGAGATGAACTATGAAATCTAAACTAAATGAGGAAGGAAATGAATGCAGGAAAAGAGTGAAGATTAGAAAAAGAAACTAGAAGGACCAGAAGATCCAGTGAGGTAGAAGTACAGGTGAAAAGGGGATAACAGAAATACATCCCTGGAAGGTAATGTTTGAATTAGAGGGTGCATTTTCTATGGTACTGATTTGAACACTTCAAGGTTGATGAGAGAAAGAGGAAGAAAATGTCTTTGAATCAAGAAGCTCAAGGAACTGAGTCCAGTTCGTCAGACAGGTCTTGTAGTAGGTATTAGGATCAAACAGACTGGTAGCAGGCCTTGCTGAAGAGGAAGACCAATCCATGGAACAACAGATGGAGGAGAACAACCAGGACTTCAGTAGTTGACAGTCGTTGATGACAAAGGATAGAGAGTGTTATGGCTAGATGGTACATGCCTCAACTGAGATTGCTTTTTTTTTTTTCTTGGAGAGGTTTTTTCGCCATGGGGCGCGTGCGCTCGCCAGACAGACAGAGAGAGACACAGAGACAGAAAGCGAGAAATCACCCCCCAGGGGGGATGGCCACGCCGCAATCCCTTCTCCTCCATTCTCCTCTCGGGATCTTGGGCACGCACGCACACGCGCCCGGCGTGAGTTGTAAGCCACCGGGTCCCGGACGTGAACTGCGGTTGACTACGTGGGAGTCCAGCGACATAGCCATTACGCTAACTGCTGGTTCCCAACTGAGATTGCTTTTTAACAAAATATTTTTAGATGGTGAAATAAATCATGCATATAAAGCCATATATGTAATGAATATGTATAGATTTTAAAAATAGTAGTATTGGGCTGCCCCTGTAGCACAGTGGTTATGGGAACTGGATACCTCATGGCCAGCTGTAGTTTGAATCTTGGCCAGTGGCTTGAAGACACTCTGGGAGCATGTGTGTACGCCCGATATCCTAATAAGAAGAAAGAATGGAGGAAAAGGACTGAAACTGACCATACTCCATTGGGGGAAATTGCTTTCTCGTTCTCTTGTGGGTTATATGCTTGTATTCTTTGGCATGAAAAATGTACTTATAGGGACCAGCAGTTAGCGTAATGGCTATGTCGCTAGATTCCCACATAGTCGACCGCGGTTCAAGTCCCGGACCCGGTGGCTTAAACTCACGCTGGGCGCGTGTGCGTGTGTGCCCAAGATCCTGAGAGGAGAATGAAGGAGAAGGGATTGTGGCATGGCCATCTCCCCTGGGGGGTGATTTCTCGCTTTCTATCTCTCTGTCTCTCTCTGTCTGTCTGGCGAGCACATGCACCTTATAGCAAAAACCTCTCCAAAAAAAATGTATTTATAATAAAGAATAACAACACGAACACTCATGTACTCACAGGATAACCTAAGATACATATTATTAGTACTTTTGCACCCTCATATACTCCATCTTTACAGTATTATGTGTTTCTCCTCCCAGTATAGCCAAGGAGCATGGGAACCAGTCCATAAAGAAATAAAGGATGTTGGGACCAGCAGATGGCATAATCACGATATTGCTGGACTCCCATATAGTTGACCACATCTCAAGTCCTGGACTCAGCAGCTTAAAACTAACACTGGGTCCATGTGTGTGTGTGCCCAAAATCCCGAGAGGAGAATGGAGGAGAAGGGATTGCGGTGTGGCCATCCTCGTGGGGGGTGATTTCTCTCTTTCTGTCTCAATGGTGAGTGCACATGCCCTGTGGCAGAAATCTCTCTAAAAAAGAAAGAATATTGAGGCATTTAGTGACCATGACATCGGTGTGTAAGAGACCATATGTAAGTGTGTGGGATAAAGGATGGAAAAAAAAGATTAGGAGGAGAGAGCAGTATGGGGATGAAAGAGTGCTGGAGGAGACACGAAGCCAAAGGCTCACATTGGGGGAATGACTGATAGGGAGGAGGGTGGTCCAGTCTTGAGTCTCCTGGAGGGAAAATATGGGTACTCAAACCTCGTAGTATTGAGTTTCGATCTAGAACCTCTTGGTAACGATGGGTGACCCAGATGAGCAAGGATGGAGACTACATAGTGAGAAAAAAGCCCATTAACTACTGACATCCACAATATCCCAGTGAAATAAAAGGAGACACTAATTCAATTAAGGTATTTGCCAGAGAAGTGGAAGCTAAGAGTCAATCAAACAAATTACAAAGCTATAAATTTATCAGGGAAGAAAATACAATTATATTGAAGATGTGGATGTGGAGGCTGATGAGAATATTTGATAAAATGCAGAAAGACCTGTAAGGGCAGGTTGAGACATTAATATGAAAGTATCAGGGATGATGACAATGATGCAAGGGGTTTTGTTTTTACCATGAGAGAATAAAGAAAGTCATATATGATCATAAAGTCCTGGTGCCAATTTTCTCTTGTGTCCTTCCTGTGTAACTGCTGCTCAGAGAGTGTAATGCTGTCGATGAGTGTTTTCTGCCTGTAGTGCTGTGGATGGGTGCTTTCACACAAAAGCTAGGGTCTTTAAAAAAAGGTTATGGGGGCCAGCAGATGGCACAGCAGTTATGTCACTGAACTTCCCCATGGTCAGCTGTGGTTAGAATCTCGGACCTGGTGGCTTGAAAAGACAAATGTGCATGCATGCCCAAGGAATGAACTGGATGGGAGGGCCTGGAGTGAGTCTTCTGAGGGGCAAGAAAGGACACCAACATAAAAAAAGAAAAAAAGCAAAAACTCGAGAGTGCTAAATTTATAAGGATATGGTCATGGGCCACATAGATACCTTGTTTGGTTACCTTCTCTTTTTAAGATTTGTTGTTATTGTTGTTGTTGTTGTCATAAGGTGTGTGCCCTCACCACTTCCTGACCCCTTTGTAAAAAGAAAAAAGAAAAATAGATGACCTGGGTAGCTGTCTACACTTCTTCCAGAGAGAGATCATCCTTGTCTTTATAAATATAAACCCTGTATGGTGAATAAATTCATGTTTACTTCTTGAAGCCTAATCTCCTGATCTCCAGATTCAAAAACCCAACTATCTATGATATGCCTATGGGGATGTTGGAAAAGAAGTCTCAAACATGGCATTTTTAGAACAGAATTCTGGATTGCATCCTTCCATACCTTCCTCCTTAGTCTTCACCATGGAAAAATGGAGTCCTTATCCCACTCTATGATTTAATCATAATCATGCTTGTTTTAATGGCTTTATTACTACTGAGTAGTTGTGAAAATCCCCATCTCCAGGGACCAGCAGTAGCATAATGGCTATGTCACTGGACTCCCTCGTAGTCGACCGCGGTTTGCGTCCCGGACCAGGTGGCTTAAAACTCACGCTGGGCGCGTGTGCGTGCGTGCCCAAGATCCTGAGAGGAGAGTGGAGGAGAAGGGATTGCAGTGTGGCCATGTTAACGGATGGGAGAGTGTTGAGTTGCATTGTGATGTCCTTGGTTCTTTGGGTCCAGATCACTAAAATTAGAGATCTGTCCCTAGGCACAAAATAAAACCGCAACCACGAATAAAGTAGGTAGAAAAGAAGGTTTAATAAAAAGAAAGGAAAGGAAAGAAAGAAAGTACACCCAAAAAGGTTGTTGGGCGGGCGGATTGCCAAGTGGCAACCGCACTTGGTACTAGTTAACCGTTATTTTTATTACTTGAGGTCATGAATATTCATTAGTGGGAGGCCTCTTACGCGGCCTATGTCCTGCCTTTAAATTAGAATCCACACTTTTTTTCCTGCACCTGCGCATCTTCCTCACAGGTAAAGAATGAGGAATTTGATCACCTAATTGTGCATGGTGCCCAATGCGAGCCAGGTTGCCCCAATTAGACTGCCCAATTAGTCTATTGCCCTAATAGGAATTGGGGGCATTGACCAAAAAAATGCTTGCTTAGGTCTTTTTGATAAGAGAAAAAAATCTACGAATCATCCTGTGTACTTCCCTCAGGCCTCAAGGAAGGAAGATGGCAAATTGCCTCGCCCTCCTGGCACCTGGAGCTAGATGAGCCTTTCACTTTTCTCTTAGGGCTGCCCGCTCACAGCTAACTAACTGCCTACCACAGCCATCCCCCCTGGGGGGTGATTTCTCGCTTTCTGTCTCTCTGTCTCTCTCTGTCCGTCTGGTGAGCGCACGCGCCCTATAGTGAAAACCTCTCAAATAAAAATAAATAAATAAAAATCCCCATCTCCGATAGGGCTCCAGTCTCCCCCAGGTCTCCACCCCAGGGGGGTACTGGTAGAGGTGCCTGCTTACTGTCCTGAAAGTGGAAGTTCAGTCTCCCCTGTGGTTTCCGTTGACGCTCTCAGTAGGGTGGTGCTGCTCATTATCACTAAGTGAAGATAAAATTCCTGGCTTTCTACTTGGCCTTCTGATACTACCCTGAGCTGGGGGACTTTGGATCATCTCCTTATAGCCTGGCAAGGATGGAAATCTGAGCTCCCCATTCAGACTTTGCTGATGATGGTGGTGGGATCAAGTCTTCTCTGTGGTATTTGACTGGAGTAGAGCAGTTATTGTCTAAAAGTGCCAAGACCATGCTGTCTTGATTATCACAGCTTTATAGTATATTTTGGGGTCAGGGCATGGTATGCCACCCACTCCACTCTTCCTGAGCAGGATTGCTTTGGCAATATGAGGTCTTTATGATTCAAGACAAATTCTGTGATTGTCTTTTCTAGATCTGTGAAGAATGTCTCTGGTATTTTTATTGGAATTGCATTAAATACGTTGATTAATTTGGGTAGAATTGCCATTTTTATTATGTTAATTCTTCCAATCCAGGAACATGGGATGTCCTTCCACTTTTTTATGTCCTTTCCAATATCTTTCTTAAGATTTTCATGGTTTTCTTTGTAAAGGTCTTTGATTTCCATAGGTAGGTTTATTCCTAGGTATATTACACATTTTGTGGCTATGGTAAAAGGAATTCCTTTCTTCAGCTCTACTTCATTCAACTTGTTGTTCATATATAGAAACTATAGATTTTTGGATGTTGATTTTTGTATTCTACCACTTTACTGTATTAATTTATTACTTCGAGAAGTTTTTTCATGGAAACCTTTGTGTCTTCTAAGTATACCATCATGTCATATGCAAATAGATATTTTCAACTCTTCTTTGCCTATTTGAATGTCTTTTATATTGTTCTCTTTTCTGATTACATTGGCTAAGACTTCCAACACTAAATTAAAATATAGTGGAGAAAGGGGGAAGCCTTGTCTAGTATCAGTTTTTAGTGGAAAAGCTTTTAGCTTTTCCCCATTCAGTATAATGTTAACTATAGGTTTTTCATAGATGGCTTTTATTGTGTTGAGAAATGACCCTTCTATACCAGTCTTACTGAAAGTCTTAATCATGAAGAGATGTATTTTATCAAATGCTTTCTCTGCATCAATTGCAATGATCATACGGTTTTTCTCTTTCTTTCTTTCTGTTAATATGGTGTATTATATTTATGCTCTTGAGTATGTTGAACCACCCTTGCATCCCTGGGATAAAGTCTACTGAGTCATGATGAATAAGCTTTGTTATACGTTGTTGAATACAATTTGCAAGTATCTTGTTGAGAATTTTTGCATCTATAGAGATATTGGTCTGTAGTTTTCCTTTTATGTCATGTCCTTATATGCTTTGGGAATGAGGATAATGGAGGCTTTGTAAAACAAATTTGGAAGGTATCCTTCCTTTTGGATTTTTTAGAAATAATTTGAGTAGGACAAGGGTTAACTCTTCCTTAAAAGTTTTATAGAATTCAGAAGTGAAGACATCTGGACCTGGGCTTTTCTTTGTTGGGAGGTTATTTATTATTGATTCAATCTCATGGTGTGTCATGGATCTATTCAGGTTTCCTATGTCCTCCTAATTCAATCTTGGTAGATATATGCATCCAGGAATTTGTCCATCTCCTCCATGTTCTCTTGTTTGTTGGCATATAGTCGCTCATAGTATCCTCTAATGATGTTTTGTATTTCTATTGTGTCTATTGTAATGTTGCCTGTTTCATCATGCATTTGATTTATCTGGCTTCTTTCTTTCTTCTTCTTTATCAGTCTAGATAATGGTGTGTCGATCTTGTTAATCTTTTCAAAGAACCACCTTTTGCTTTAATTTATTTTCTGTATTGTTCATGTATTTCCTATTTCATTTATTTCTGCTCAAATCTTTATGATTTCTTTTTGCCTGGCATTTGTTTTGTTTTGTTTTGTTTTTCCAATTCCCTGAGGCATGATGTTAGGTTGTCTATTTGCCACCTTTCCATTTTTTTCTTATGCACACTAATTGCTATGAATTTCCCTCTTATGACTGCTTTTGCTGTGTCCCATAGATTATGAAAACTCGTGTACTCATTATCATTTGCTTCCATACTTTTTTTTATTCCTGACTTAATTTCTTCAGTAGTTAAGAAGTCATTCAGGAGTAGGTTGTTTAGTTTCCATGTATTTGTGTATTTTTGAGGGTGCTTTTTGAAATTAATATCGAGTTTAATTCCACGATGGTCAGAGAAGATGCTGGGTATAGTTTCTATGCCTTTGAATCTGTAAAGGCTTGATTTGTGTCCTATCACATGGTCAATCTTTGAAAAGGTTCCAATGTGGGGAAAGAAAAAAATGTATATTTTGTGGTCTTATGGTGGAAAGTTCTATAGATGTCTGTCAAGCCCATTCAATTTATAGTATCACTTAGGTCTTGTATCTCTCTATTTATTTTTTGTCTAGAAGATCTGTCTAAAGGAGATAATGGAGTGCTGAGATTCCCAACAATTATAGTATTACACCCTATCTCTCCTTTTAGCTCCACCAGTCTTTCCTTCACATATTAAGGTGCTCCTGAGTTGGGTGCATAGATATTTATAAGCGTTATATCTTCTTGCTGAATTAGCCCATTTACTATTTTTTTAAAGAGGTTTTTTTTGCTATAGGGTGCGTGCGCTCACTGGAAAGACAGAGAGAGACAGAGAGACAGAAAGGGAGAAATCACCCCCCCAGGGGGGATGGCCACGCCACAATCCCTTCTCCTCCATTCTCCTCTCAGGATCTTGGGCACGCACGCACATGTTCCCAGTGTGAGTCTAAGCCACCACCAGCTCCAGGACTCGAACCACAGTCGACTACATGGGAGTTCAGTGACATAGCCATTACGCTAACTGCTGGTCCCAAGCCCATTTACTATTATTATATAATACCCTTCTTTGTCTCTTCTTACAGTCTTTGTCTTGAAGCTTATTTTGTCTGAAATCAGTATTGCAACTCCAGCCTTTTTTTGATTTCCATTTGCATGGAATATCTTTTTCCAGCCCTTCACTTTTACTCTATGTATGTCTTTATCCATAAGGTGTGTTTCTTGTAGGCAACAGATAGAGGGTTTCTGGTTTTTTTTTTTTTTTTTTTTTTTATATCCATTCAGCCAGTCTGTGTCTCTTAATTAGAGAATTTAATCCATTAACATTCAATGTTATTATTTGTTATTATTGATATTTCCAGACCTGTTCCTGTCGTTAAGTGAGCCATTCTCTTGGGTGTTTTTGTTCTCCAATTGTCTGTCGAACTTATTAGTTTTCCTGGTGTAGCAGTCCCTTCAGAACCTCTTGAAGAGCTGGTCTGCAGGGACCAGCAGTTAGCGTAATGGCTATGTCGCTGGACTCCCACGTAGTCGACCGCGGTTCGCGTCCTGGACCCGGTGGCTTAAAACTCACATCGGGCACGTGTGCATGTGTGCCCAAGATCCCGAGAGGAGAACGGAGGAGAAGGGATTGTGGCGTGGCCATCCCCCCGGGGGATGATTTCTCGCTTTCTGTCTCTCTGTCTCTCTCTGTCTTTCTGGCGAGCGCATGCGCCCTATAGCGAAAACCTCTCCAAAAAATAAAAGAAAAAGAGCTGGTCTGGAGTTGGTAAATTTTTTCAGGTTTTGTTTATTTGAGAATTTTTAATCTTTTTTTCCCATATGAATGATAATCTTGCCGGGTATAGTATTCTTGGTTGAAATTGTTTTTCATTTAACACTTTGATTATATTTTCCCTTTCTTTCCTTGTCTGCATTGTCTCCAATGAGAGGTCTGATGTTAGCCTGATGGGGTGACCTTTGTAAGCAACTTGACATTTCCCTCTTGTCAGTTTTAATAACTTGTCTTTGTCTGTGGTTTTGGCCAATCTGGCTAGGATGTGCATTAGAGAGGATCTTCTTGGGTTGATTTTATTTTGGGTCCTATGTATTTCTTGAGTCTGGATAATTGAATGTCTCTCTAGGTTTGGAAAGTTTTCTTCCAGGATTTCATGAAATAAATTATCAATGCCCTTATTATTTTCTTCCTCTTCAGGGATACCAATTATCTGGATGTTGGGGCACTCAATGGTATGTAGTATTTCTCATATATTATCCTCATTTTTCTTGGTTGTTTTCTCGATCTTTTTGATACTTTTTTCTAGGTCAGAGGTTTTGTCTTCTACATTTGATATTCGGTCTGTGTGATCTAATCTACTTTTAATACTTTTGAGGGAGGTTTTATATTTTGTATCACATTCTTCATACCTAACAATTCCATGTGATTCATTTTTAAGGTGTTATATTTTGTATCACATTCTTCATACCTAACAACTCCATGTGATTCGTTTTTAAGGTGTATATGTCTTCTTTCAAATCATGAAAGGACTTCCTCCATTCTTGGAGCTCGTTGTCTCTTTTCTCTTACATCTCAATTAGTTTGATCACTACAAAAATTCTAAATTCTTATCAAACATGTCCATGACTTCCATTGTGTTGTCTGTGGGTGATGTGGAATTGATGTTTTCCCTTGGAATAGAGACATTTTGTTGGTTGCTCATATTTCTTTGCCTCTGATATTTTTCCTAGTCATCTGATATTGTTCCTAGTCATCTCAGATACTGTTCCTTGTACCTCTGATATTATGCCTCTGGTATAGTTACACTATATGATCCTTCCTATCTCTGAGCATTCAAAGGCAGAAAATTGGCAATCTCTCTTTTGCTCTGCCTTCCTGTTGCTCACCAGTACCCTGCACAGTTGTCACTAGTCCTGGGTGACCCAAAGTTCTCCCTGTTTCTAAAAAACAGGTGTGCATCCAACTGAGCTGATGAACTTCATCTCAGGAGCAAAGAAAAGATTGCACACCACATACTATTTTTTTTTTTTTTTTGAAGAGGTTTTTGCTATAGGGCACGTGCACCCGCCAGACAGACAGAGAGAGACAGAGAGACAGAAAGTGAGAAATCATCCCCCAGTGGGGATGGCCATGCCGCAACCTCTTCTCCTCCATTCTCCTCTTGAGATCTTGGGCATGCATGCACATGTGCCTGGCATGAGTTTTAAGCCACCAGGTCCGGGACACGAACTGCGGTCGACTACGTGGGAGTTCAGCGATAGCTGTTACACTAATTGCTGGTCCCCACACCACACACTGTTCAAAACATCAAAGTCCCGAAGGTCCAAAGGCGAGTGGGGTGGGGTGGGAGGGAGGACGGAGATGAGCCACCAGTCTGGCCATTAGGGCCTGCAGCCCCAGGCAGCCTAGTGTCCAGCAAGGCCACTAGCTTGAACCGGTCTCCGGGTAGGGTGGGGAGAAACACCAATTTGTCTTAAAGTCCCAAGACACAAAATTGAAGTCCAAAGGTGAATGTGTGGGGGTTGGGGAGATGAGCCACAGGTCCAGTCATTAGGGCCTGCAGTCACAGGCAGCCTGGTGTCTGGCAAGGCCACTAGCTTGAACCAGTCAATGCATAGTATTTTCAACAAATGGCACTGGAACAACTGGACACCCACAAACAAACAAACAAACAAACAAAAAAACGAATGAAAAGAATGTACATAGGGCCAGCCAGGTGGCATGGTGGTTAAGACGGTTGGATCCCACATGGCCAACTGTACAGTTTAAGTCCTGGACTCAGTATCTTGAAAAATACTCCAGGCACATGTGTGTGTGTTGCACAAAATCCTGAGAGGAGAACAGAGGAAATTTCTCACTTTCCTTCTCTCTCTCTGAGTGATTTTCATTTTCTCTTTCTACATCTCTGGCGAGCCCACATGTCCTATACCAAACTAAAAATATAAAGAATATAGGTGTAGAACTTACACCCTTCACAAAAATTAATTCAAATTGGACCATAAATATAAATGTAAATGAAAAAAAAAACCCTAAAATTCCTAGAAGATAACCTAGGGAAAACTTAGGTATAGTGATGATGTCTTAGATACACCACCAAAGGCACAAAGAAATAATTGATGAGCTTTAGATGAAAAGCTTCTGCTCCACAAAAGACACTGAAAGTCCAACAGCTGTGGCCATAACGTTACTACTAATTAACTGTGGCATTCTGAGCAATTCATCAAGGATGTTGGTTTGCTGATTTTTAAAAAAAGGATGACATTTGTACACTAGCCTCAGTGAGTTGATTTAAGGAACAGATGAGATAAGAATTTTGCTTTGAAAATATATAGAAACCCAAAATTTAAGTGATTATTATTATATCTGCAATGATTTCAAGATAATTAAAGAGAAATTAGAGTAAAAGTAAATGAGAATAGATTTTATTTTATTTCCCACCCCTAAACCTAACTGGGTTATTGCATAGTCTCAACTCAGGAGATAAATGTGAGAACTTCACCCATTTTGTCACACCTCCCTTTCTCCTTCATGATATCTTGGGACTATTTCCTTATATTTTGGTCACAGTTTTTAAAAGTCAAGCCTACTTAAACCTTAAGTCTCGTATACGATTAAAAAATTTTCCCTTTTCTCATGGTTGGCTGGACTTGGGGCTTGGTTTGTGCTTTTGCTTTTCCTCCACTATGAAATCTTGGAATGCAATGGAGACCCTTGTCACCAATTACGTGCTCCAGGGAAGTTTTGGTAAATTTTTTCACTTGTACTGGCCTTGGGTAAGTCCCTCAGCGTTCCAAGTTTCATTTTCCATGTCTGTAATATGACAGTTATAGCACTCCAAATGCTGTGATAATTAAAAGGGGTAATATAAACCATAGATGGCATATTGTTTGACACTTATTATGGCATTTAATAAATAGTGTTACTCATTTGAAGATAATAATCTCGTTCCACCCCACCCTCTTAAACCCAGGCCCTCCCCTCCACATATTCCATGGGTTTGTGCACATTTTGTGGGAAGGGTTAGCAGGCAATTTCTTTTTTATTAATATGTGTACGTACACTAACCATATGTAATTTAAAAAACAAAACAAAAAGAATCTCTTCATAGACATAAATATGTGTACTGAACTCAAACAATCCTAGACACAAAATTGGAATTTGAAAGAAACCACTAGATAGAGATAAGAATAGACTCCGGGAAATATTTAGAGATACTGAATTCTGGACAGAAATTACCTGCAGATTATGAATTACTATTTATGAGGATGTAAGAAGATATTGAAAGGACCTTCTCTCTCTCTCTCTTTTTTTTTCTTTATTCATGATAAGAGTGTGTATGCATGCACGAGAAAGACAGACAGACAGACAAGCACCCTCCATAGGGTTGGTCACCTGAGGTTTTTTCCTTCAGTTCTCCAGCCCATGAGACCCTGGGCACGTATACACATGCTCAACATGTTTCTGGTTGACGGGCCCAAACTCCATCTGTGGGAAAGGACCTCCTCTTATTTCACAGAATTTATAGCTAGGGCCGAAGCTGTGGATGAAGACGAATCACGTGCCTCAAATTCTAAAGACACAACGGTGATGAGGCAGTGGCCTTCCTAGGCTTACAAAAGGAGCCAGTACCCGTGCTACTACCACTGTATTACCGCGGCTTCAATGCACAGATAGAGTCACAGTTTCAAGTTAGCTCAGAGAAGCATTTTGCAACCCCTTTCTCACGGGTCCTTAGGGGAGCCTGGCTCTCCTAACCTGTCAGACATTTCTATAGTGAAGAGACTCCCTGTTCCACCTGCACTTACCTAAGCAGGGAAGAAGAGGAGGAGACAGAGGGTAAGCAGGTGAACCGAGATTGCAGGCATTACGTCTCTGGATCACATGCTGAAGCACGTTCCAGTAGAAAAGTACAAACCTTCATGTTCTCAGGCACAACGATCCATTTCTGTCCACAAGATACAACCTCATTTATTCTCTGAAACTTATGGATGAAAACCCTATAGGATCTATTTATTTTTTAATTAAAAGGACCAGAAAAGGTGTATTTATTCTACTGTAAGTTGCTCAAAGGCCATTACACTATTAAAAACAAAAGTAGAGAATTCACATGAATTTAAACAGAAGACCAAAGAGTAGATCGGACCTGTGGCAAGCTCAGGAATCTCTGAAAGTATCTCTATATACGACAACACTGAGCTGTACCTCTGCTATCCTCTTTTATAATTGACTGTGTGTACATAGCTCGTACTCTTGAAATACAGTATGGTTTTAGAGACATGAAGATAATTTTTATTGCAAAATGACTTACCTAGATTTGTGATATTGAAGACAATACGGGAAAAAGTATCCAGTTAACTATGTAAGAATATAATGTTAAGGGGCCAGCTGATGGCATGGTGATTAAGGCAATGGGATCCCACATGGCTGACTTTGCAGTTTGAGTCCCAGACCCAGTGGTTTGAAAAACATGTTGGGCGCATGTGCATGAGTGCCCAGAATCCAGAGAGGAGAATGGAGGAGAGGGGATTGTGGCATGGTCATTACTCCTGGGGGAATGGTTTCTCATTTTCTCACTCTCTGTCTCTCTCAGGCAAATGCATGTGCCCTATGGCAAAAATCTAAAAAATGAAAATAATTGAACAACAACAAAAAAAACCCATAGTGCTGGGAACCAGCAGTTAGCATAATGGCTATGTCGCTGGACTCCCACGTAGTCGACCGCGGTTCGCGTCCCGGACCCGGTGGCTTAAAACTCACGCCGGGCACGTGTGCGTGCGTGCCCAAGATCCCAAGAGGAGAATGGAGGAGAAGGGATTGCGGCGTGACCATCCCCCCTGGGGGGTGATTTCTCGCTTTCTGTCTCTATGTCTCTCTCTCTCTGTCTGGCGAGCGCACGCGCCCTATAGTGAAAATCTCTCCAAAAAAAAAAAAAAAAAAAAAAAAAAACCCATAGTGCTAAGGTCATCGGCTTGGGGTCAGACAGTCCTGGATTTAGATCCCAGCATTACAACTTACTTGTTATCTTGGGTGGGTTACTTCTCTTTTTTACTTATCTGTAAATTTATAATAGGATAATAGATACCTCATGAATTGTGTAGATTAAATATTTGCAAAGTACCCAGAGCATCTTAAACCTTCAGTAAATGATGAAAGTTTTATTGCCACAGAAACAATCAGTAAATGTGCAAGTGTTAAAAATATGCCGAAAACCTGCTTCTTTGATTCACATGAGGATAACATTAGAATTTAAGAATTGGACCAGCAGGTGGCATAATGGTTACATTGCCAGACTTCCATGTGGTCAACTGTGGTTCGAGTCCTGTACCCAGCAGCTTAAAACTCACATCAGGCTCATATGTGTGCCAGCCCAAAATATCAAGAGGAGAATGGAGGAGAAGGGATTGTGGTGTGGCCACCCCCACTGGAGAGTGATTTCTTACTTTCTCTTTCTCTCTGTCTCTCCAGCAAGTGCACATACCCTATAGCAAAAAATTTCTCTCTCCAAAAAAAAAAAAAAAGAATTTAAGAGTCATGGGGCCAGCAGGGAAGCAGGAAGTGTAGTAGTTTAGTTAAAGCACTAGACTCCCACATGGGGGACAGTGATTTGAGTCCTGGACTTGGTGATTTGCTTTCTCATTTTCCTTTTCTCTTTCTGTCTTGTGAATGCAAATGCCCTGTAGCAAATTTTAAAATAATAATAATGATAAATAAAATTTAAAAGTAATTCTAAAAGATATTTAAGAGTCATGAAAAAAAAAAGAAAGAAAATACCAACAAGTAGTGACAGAATGTATTTCTCTAGTGGTAGGAAATAGTAAAAAAAAAAAAAAAAAAAAACAATAAAAAACCTCAAAAAGGATATAGGTGAAACTATGGCTAATCATATCACAGTAAAATATTTACTTGTAATTTTTTTCTCATTTAAAAATACATGTCCAGGGACCAGCAGGTGGTGTGGTAGGTAAGGCGCTGGACACTGCCACATGGCTTACCACGGTTCAAGTCCCGGACCTGGTGGCTTGCTTTCTCACTTTCTCTCTCTATCTCTGTCTCTCTCTGGTGAAATTTAAAAAAAAAATAAGTGAATAAATAAAATTAAATAAATAATTCTTTTAAAAGTAAATAAAAATACATGTCCACTAAAGAAAGTTTTCTTTTTATCTTTTTTTTTGGAGAGTTTTTTTTTTTTTGTTGTTGTTGTTGTTGTTGTTTGCTACAGGGCACGTGCGCTCGCCAAAGAGACAGAAAGCGAGAAATCACCCCCCAGGGGGGATGGCCACGCCATAATCCCTTCTCCTCCATTCTCCTCTCAGGATATTGGGAATGCATGCACACGTGCCCGGCATGAGTTTAAGTCACCGGATCCAGGACTCCAACCATGGTCGACTATATGGGAGTTCAGCGACATAGTCATTACACTAACTGCTGGTGCCCATTAAAGAAAATTTTAAAATATGTTCATATTATACATGTTTTGTAAATTCTGCCTTAAAACGAATAGCTCTGCAGTATAAATCCCACTCCAGAAACTCCGTGGATTAGGCCAAAGCTAGACTTTATTTGCCTTTTTAGACAGCTTCCCCTCTCTATCTGGCTTCTCTCAGTTCTCTAACTGTTTCTTGAAGAGCACATCCTTAATATATATTATCATATGTTGGGGCCAGGCTGGCTGGGAAAGCAGAGGGTAGTGTGGTATGGGGAGGGACCATGGTGTGGGATACCTTTGAGGGTACTCTCTAATGAAAAAAAAAAAAAATTGAAAAGTGCCTGTCTGTCTCCCTTCCCTTAAAGAGGATGAAAAAAAGAGAAAGAAATGAGAATTTAAATTTTTCATTAATTATTAATAAAGCACAAAGAAGATAATTTAGTACATTCATAACCCATGTTTTTATTTTATTGAAGTTTTTACAGATGCTGTCACATTGAATAAAAGATCAACTCTGCTAAATAGATGGTATTATCTCCACTCTGCAGAGGAGAATACTAAGGAGAGATTTAAGTATAGTAGTTTGCCCAAGTTTTATACTAGACACTGTCAGAACAAAGCTTCAAATACAGATTTTCTAATTCTATAGGTCCTATACTATTTATAATGCACATACCTGCACATTATAACCAACCATATATTCTATTTTTTAGAGAGATTTTTGATATAGGGTGCGTGTGATGGCCAGAGACAGGAAGCAAGAAATCACACCCTGGGGGAGATGGCCACGCCACAATCCCTTCTCCTTCGGCCTCCTCTTGGGATTCTGGGCACTCACACACATGTGCCTGGTGTGAGTTTTAAGCTGCCGGGTCCAAGACTCGAACTGCAGTTGACTACATGGGAGTCTAGCAATGTAACCATTACACCTTCTGCTGGTCCCGCAACCACGTATTCTTAACTGAGACCCATGAGTCCAGTCAAAGTGTGTGCAAAACTTGTGCATATATACACAGTGGGGACTGGTGGTGTGAGACCTTTTTCACCAGATTTTCAAAGGAATGCATGACAAGGAATGCAAAGAACCACTTTCCTGTACTGTGAGTTTCATGATCATGTTTTGTTCACCACTGTACACTTCATACTACGTGTACTCACCAGAGAGACAGAGGGAGACAGAAATAGAAAGTGAGAAAAAAAACCCTTGGGGAATGGCCATGCGGCATCCCTTCTCCATTCTCCTCCTGGGATTTTGGGCATGCATGCACATGTGCCCGGCATGAGTTTCAAGCCTCAAGGTCCAGGATTCAAACTGCGGTCGGCCATGTGGGAGTCCAGCGATGTGACCATTATGTCATCAGCTGGTCCTTAAAATCTGTGTGGGAATAAAAGAATATTTCAAATAATTTAAGATTATTTTTCTATTGCTATTTTCATAATGTTAAGGTGTCCTTATAATTTTATATCTCTTGAATTATATACTTACAGATGTAGATGTCTTATACATTATCCCAAATAGCTAAAATAAAATAGTTGAAATTTGGGGAAGATAAACACTTTAATTAGATCACCAGTGGATTAAAGTTTGCACTGCCAAACAACACCTGATGTAAGATTAAAAAAATTGAACTAATTGGAATTCCAGTTAATTGATACCCAAGGGACAAAAAGAATTGAGTCAAAAAGAATTATTTACATCAATGAGTGGTACAGACTATGAAGAAGGTTTGGCAGTTATGATGTTTATACTAATTCACATCCCATCCAACTGTATAAAATAAACACAACTTTAAATTAAGGATAACTGGACAGAAACAGAAATATATCAGGAAATATGGTGACTAGTATCAGGCACAATATACATCGAATAGACCAAAAATAGAAATATAATTTTTATTGTAAACGTATAATGAACAACATTAAGTATAGCTATAAATTGAACATCATATATTGACACATACACTGTGCTTTCTTGTCTTGAGATGTTTTCAAATATTGTTCAAGTGGTCATAAAACTGCCTAGTCTCCAAAAAGAAGACTAAATTTATAACTAGAAATTAATATTGATAATTAACACAGAAAAACATTCCCACTATCTAAAACTGTATTCTCCTTAATAATTGGGTTAAGATGAAATTTTTTTTTTTTTTGGAGAGGTTTTTCGCTATAGGGCGCGTGCGCTCGCCAGACAGACAGAGAGAGACATAGAGACAGAAAGCGAGAAATCACCTCCCAGGGGGGATGGTCACGCCGCAATCCCTTCTCCTCCATTCTCCACTCGGGATCTTGGGCACGCACGCACACGCGCCCGGCGTGAGTTGTAAGCCACCGGGTCCGAGATGCGAACCACGGTTGACTACGTGGGAGTCCAGCGACATAGCCATTACGCTAACTGCTGGTTCCCAAGATGAAATTTTTTTAAAATTTACAGATTAGGGACCAGCAGATGGCATAGCAGTTACATCACTGGACTCCCACATGGCCAAGCACGGTTCAATTCCTGGACCCAGAGGCTTGAAAATCATGCTGAGTGGGTGTGCTTACATGCCCAAGATCCTGGGAGAATGGAGGAGATGGGATTGCAGCGTGGCCTTCCACCCGCCACAGGGTGATTTCTCACTTTCCCTCTTACTGTCTCTGTCTCTCTCTCTGGCAAGTGCATGGGCCCCTAAGATAAAAATCTCTTAAAAAAAGATAGATTAGTTAATAATAAAATTCACTATGACATTTCAAAAATTTAGATATGGCTATTGTAACAAAAATAAATAGCTGCTTTGGGCCATAACCGCCATCTTCCAGTAATTCACCAAAATGACGAACACAAAGGAAAAGAAGAGAGGCACCCGATATATGTTCTCTAGGCCTTTTAGAAAACATGGAGTGCTTCCTTTGGCAACATGTATGGGAATCTACAATAAAGGTGATTCTGGAGACATCAAGGGAATGAGTACTGTTCAAGAAGGACTGCCCCACAAATGTTGCCATGGCAAAACTGGAAGAGTCTACAGTGTTACCCAGCATGCTGTTGGCATCGTTGTAAACAAACAAGGGCAAGATTATTGCCAAGAGAATTAACGTGCATATTCAGCATATGAAGAGTTCTAAGAGCAGAGAGAGCTTCCTAAAACATGTGAAGGAGAATGACCAGAAAAAGAGGGAAGCCAAAGAGAAAGCTCCTGGGTTCAACTAAAGCGCCAGCCTGCTCCACCCAGAGAAACCACTTTGTGAGAACCAATGGAAAGGAGCCTGAGCTACTGGAACCTATTCCCTATGATTTATGACATGATGGGTGTTAAAAATAAACTAAGCTATGGTCTAAAAATAAATAAATAAATAATATTAGAACCATAAATTATGCTGTTATTAAAAAGAATCAAAAACGAACTGAAGAAAATAGCAGAAATAGTTTAAAAAGAAAGAAAGAAAAGAAAATTAGAGGATAAGATATAATAATAAAAATTGGGGCTGGTATGTGGCATAATGGTTAAAGGTGCTGGATTCCAACATGGCTGACCGCGATTCAAGTCCTGGACCTAGAGGCTTGCTTTTTCGCTTTCCCTTTCTCTCTGTCTCTGGTCAAATTAAAAAATAATAATAGCAAATGGAATTAAATAAATAAGTAATTCTTTAAAAATACGAATAAAAATTATTACAAGTTCAAAGACAGTAAGTTGGTGAATTTTTTGGGGGGAGAGAAGCTAACATATAAACAAATTTTTGAAAAACATAAGAAGAAAAGGCAAAATTATAAATAAGCAAGTTGATAGGTACGAGTGGTTTGTTTTTGATTTTTAGTTTTTGCTATAAGGCATATGCGCTCTCCAGAGACAGAGAGATGGTGGGTGGAATGAGAAATCACCCCTGGGGAGGATGGCCACATTGCAACCCCTTCTCCTCCATCCTCCTCTCCGGATTTTGGGCATGCATGCACATGTACTCAGTGTGATTCTCAAACCAGCCCCACAGTCAGCTGTGTGGGAGTCCAGTGCCTTTAACCACCAACAGGGGGCTGTAGCAAAATTTTTTTTGAGAGGTTTTTTTTTGCTATAGGACGCATGTGCTCGCCAGACAGACAAAGAGAGACAGAGAGATAGAAAGCGAGAAATCACCCCCCAGAGGGGATGGCCATGCCTCAATCCCTTCTCCTCCATTCTCCTCTCTGGATCTTGGGCACACACGCACACGCGCCCAGCGTGAGTTTTAAGCTACTGGGTCCAGGACTCGAACCGTGGTCAACTACATGGGAGTCCAGCGACATAGCCATTACGCTAACTGCTGGTCCCCCACCCCCCCGTAACAAATTTTAAAAGAAAGAAATTACTCAAACCTTGAAACTGGCCATGTGGGATCTAGTGCTTTAAAATCAATGCCACCTGCTGGCCCTGGTATGAGTTTTTTAATATTAGAAAATTCTATGTATATGTAAGTTTGTTTTGATACTTGTTTGGATGAGCTATTGGCTTTTGGTTGTAGTGGCGCCGATAATAAAAGGCACTGATGTTCAGCGCTGGAGGCCTGCTGTTTGAGTCTGGAGTCCACCTGCACTTGGCATGCACACCCATGTTCCAGGCTGGCTTCAGGACCCTGGGGAGGATTGCTGGGTAAAGGCCCTGTCAAGGGTGCCTGTCTCTCTCTAAAAATAAACTAACTTAAAAGAAAATTATGGCTTTAAAAAATATAAACTATGGAGCCCCCAGGTGATGTGGTAGTTAAAGTGGTTGGATCCTACATGGCCAACTACGTGGTTCTAGTCCTTGACCCAGAGGCTTGAAAAACATGCTGGGCATGTGTGTGTGTGTGCATGCCCAAAATCCTGAGATGAAAATGGAGAAGGGATTGCGGCATGGTCATTCTCCCCTGGGAGATGGGGAGAAGGGTGATTTCTTACTTTCCCTCTCTCTTTCTGTCTCTCTCTTTGGCAAGTGTATGTGCCCCATAGCAAAATTAAAAACAAACAAAAAAATTATTTAACTTTGTTTATTTAAATTTGACCAGAGAGGGACAGAAAAAGAAAGAGAGAGAGAAAGTAAGAAAGCAAGTAACTGCCAGGTCCGGGGACTTGAACCACAGTTAGCCATGTGGGAATCCAGAGCCCTTAACCACCACGCCACCTTCCCCCTGCAGCAAATTTAAAAAAAAAGAAAAAGAAAAAGAAGTTACTAAATAGACCACCCCCCAAAATGGTGAAATAACCTAAAAGCATAACCAAACATTACCTCTGGGATGGGAATAGGTAATTGTCATGGAACATTATCTTTCAGAATTAGAACTGTGTGGAAAGCAGCTTAGTTCATTTCATTAAAGCATTACCGTATTATCCAAATAAATAAAAATTTTTCCTCACATTTTAGTAAGTGCGTAGTGTATATTCAAATTTCCACGTCAGAGGTTCTAGGGACAGAGAGGGAAATTGGTTCCCGCTTTCTGGGAGTTTACAGACTAGTCACAGAAGATAAATGAAATCAAATTTATAGTGATATTCATTTCCAGCAGTTTGGCAAACTGTAAAATCTAAATTAATCTCTGCCACAATGGTGCATTACTGTGGTCACAAGAAAATATGGAAAATCTCCAAAGGGCAAAATAATGACGATAATAAGAAGAAGACAGTGAAAAAAACCGAAGCTGAAGCCTTTTTTTTTTAAAAAAAAAAAAAAAAAAAAAAAAAAAAAAAAAAAAAAAAAAAAAAAAAGCAAGCATAGAGACCAGTAGTTAGCATAATGACTATGTCGCTGAACTCTCATGTAGTTGACCGCGGTTTGAGTCCTGGACCCGGTGGCTTAAACTCATGCTGGGTGCGTGTGGGTGCGTGCTCAAGATCCAGAGAGGAGAATGGAGGAGAAGGGATTGCAGTGTGGCCATCCCCTCTGGGGAGTGATTTCTCGCCTTCTATCTCTCTGTCTCTGAATTTCCAGCGAGCGCACGCCCCCAATAAGAAAAAAAGAAAACCTCTCCAAAAAAACGAAAAAGAAAAAAGAAAAAAAAGCAAGCATAAAATCTAGTTTCACACTGGAGAAGCCTTGGGGCTAATGTAAGGAGGCATAAAAACTCAACTCCCCCATTAAGCTGAAACCTTGAGGGCTAAAGTGGGCAGAAGCTGGGCTAGCAGGTGGTGTGGAAGTTAAGTGCTGACTCCCACATGGTGAACTGCGTGGTTCGAGCGAGTCCTGGACTTAGTGGCTTGAAAATCACACGGGGTGTGTGTGTCTGCCCAGGATCCTGGGAGGAGAATGGTAATTGTGGTGTGGGCTTCCTCCCTAGAGGGTGATTTCTCGATTTCTCAGTTTCTCTTTCTCTGTCTCTCTCCCTCTGTCTCTGGCAAGCACTGATATCCTACAGTAAAAACTTAAAAGAAAAAAAAAAAGTGGTCACAAGCTGATGGCCGCATGTGAGTCAAAGGACAAGCAATTGTTAATTCTCTCTCAAGAGCAGCATGCAGGCGCTCAGATGAGTTTCCTAGGAGTCCCACCGATCATCTTCCAAGTTAGATAAGTCAGAAGAAAAATTTGTTAAATACGTGAAGACACAAGTCTTCATTTTGTGTCGGCAGAAAAATAAAACAGGTATAGACCACCATGACCTCATACTGGATTTTTAAGTTCGTCCTGACCGCCAAATTACACGTTGCTCTAAATTATTCTCCACTCTTGTTAATGTGCATCTGGTTTCATTGCTGTTATGCGCTGTCTGCTAGGGCCTGAGTGCTCATTCCCCTTTAAATACCCAGAGGGAAGACTGCTGCTTCAGTCTACGTGTGAATCAATCTTCAAATTCACAGGGTAATTGCCTGCCCCTTGTTTCAGAAATAGTTGAACCAATTTATATTCTCAGGAGTAATATGAGAGCCTATGCAACACTTGCTGTTGTCACTTTTTCACTTTTTCCAACTGAATGCAAAACCGTATTTCATCGGTGGTCTTGGATTTGCATTTCCTTGACGACTAATTGAGCTTAAATCTCTTCAATGCCCATTGGCCATGTTTTTCTGCTCCTTTACCTATTTTTCTATTGACTTGTTTGACTTCGTTTTAATTTTTATCCAACTATTTACCTAGTCTATTACATTATCCTTGGGCACAGGACAAATTATTTGGTCGTTGGGAAAGTCATGATGCATTTTGCATAGGAAAAAGAGTCATGACTTCCCCGGTGACGTAATAAATATCCAACATTTAAATCTGGCATTATCTGTTTCAGATATTTTATTATTAAACCAGGGGACACAGTTCAGGTTTGGAAAATAGGATCGTCAAGACTAGGTACTAGCCTAAGGTTCAGAGAAAAATGAAGATTTCTCGAGCACAAGAAAGTTATATTTTCTAAGGAACATAAGAAATGACCAAAATATAGCTAGGCTGCTCTATTACACAGGTACAAAGAACTGAGTTCATTACAAAAAAAAAAAAAAAAAAAAAAAAAAAAAAAAGCAAAACAAAAACCCAGGTAAATTAAACACTTAAGGAGTGGATGTTATAAATTGTCATATAATGTTATTTCCATTTTCTTTGAGGCCCTCAACCCTCATTCTCAATAATTTCATCTGATTCATGCCAAATTAGACATTAAATAGAGGTCATTTAACATTTTAAATGTTAAGGAGTGGGAGACTGGTTAATGTTGCATGGATTACTCTACATTTTAGGGTTCTAAAACCCCTACCCAATTGCTACGTACAAACTGGCCAAAAGTGAGATTACATTTCTGTTCCCGCCTCGCCTCACTAGCACCCCTGACCACCTGCTCGGAGGTGGGTGCCCTGGAGCCCTAGCCCGGCCTCGGGAAGGCGCGCCCCACAGGCCGGCCTTGCGCTCCGCCTTGGCTGGCGGTCTCCCAGCCGCACCACGCGGCCCTACAGCTCTCTCGCCCACGTTCTCACTGAATTTAGTGGAATCCAACACACACCTCCCCTGAATAGGGCCTTTACAATTAAGTCCTGGTTTAATCTCCGACTGCGCCGGGGTCCCTATGGACCGGCAGAGCCCTTCCTAAGCGGCGGTCTCCCCGGACCAGGCGAGGCTCCAGCCATGCCTTTGAGGGGGAGCCGCGCTGCGGGCAGACTCGAGCACCGCCGCGTGCTCCGTCCGGGCACCCGCCAGCTCTTTTGTGCAGCTGACTCGCAAAAACTGCAAAGGCCCGCATGTTGTTGGCTAGTGGACTTGTAGCTAGCAAGGCTGCAGGGAGCCACACAGGGACAGCGTTTCGCGCTCGCCGGTAGCACTCTAAGGCCTCGGCATCTGGCGTCCTGCGCAGTCAAGCAACGGAGCAGGGCGGCAGGCACCGCCCCGCTGACGCTCCGCCGCAAAGGGAGGAGTCGGCTAGCCCCAATTTGCATGGAAGCCACTCGCCACGCGTCCGGGGACAGGACAGTCGGCGGGATAGAAGCCGTAGGCCGTAGTCTGCTGCCCGGTGTCCCGCCGTACGTACGTGCATGCAAGAGCGAGTCACTCCAGCACTGCACCGCGCTCCCTCGGCCCTAGGTCCCCTGCCCTCCCCTTCGCCTCCCGCCCCAGCCCTACGCCCCGAGGCTCCAGCTTAGGCAGGGCTTGCTACGACCCAACGCAAGCCTCTTCCTTGTCAGGCGGAGCCGCGGGACACGCAAAAACGCCATTGCGTCCCTGTTTAGCCCTGGCCCTAACAAATAGGCAGCTCGTTGTTAACAGCTCCTTTTTGACGCTCTGGGGGCCCTAAAAAGGGCCTTTTGAGAGTCTGGAGGGAAACCCTGGGGACAGCTCAGCCGCCGAAGCCGTAAAGGGTACGGCCCTGGCGTTTCAGGGCGTACACCACGTCCATGGCCGTGACCGTCTTGCGCTTGGCGTGCTCCGTGTAAGTCACTGCATCGCGGATCACATTCTCCAGGAAGACTTTGAGCACTCCCCGGGTCTCCTCATAGATGAGCCCGGAAATCCGCTTGACACCCCCACGGCGGGCGAGGCGGCGGATCGCAGGTTTGGTAATGCCCTGGATATTGTCCCGCAACACCTTCCGGTGGCGCTTGGCGCCTCCCTTCCCCAGTCCTTTGCCTCCTTTTCCTCGACCAGACATATCGGCGTAGCCCAGCACCAACAGGAAAACAAACGATCAGCAGAGCAGAGCGCCGCAGACCAGAGTTTATATTCTCTTGGAGCGGACCTATTTGAAAACAGGAAGGAAGTGGGCGGAGCCCTAAGCCCCACCTCTGCAGCTTTTTTTTTTTTTTTTTCCTTCGTTGCAGCTGTTAAATCGAGCAAACAGAAGAGGAAAGGGTTTTTTGGTTCGCTTTTATTGGAAAAGCTTTGTTATTTTTGCCATAAACTTAAAGACACACCATGATATATTTGAAAGTTTAAATAATATGACCTAATGGGATTTATAGTGCCTTTTCTCTGTGCTTTTTAAAAAAAGTAGGCCGGATTGTAGGCTGGCTCTCTGTTCCTGTTTCTGTTCACTTGGCTCGAGCTAATTTTTTTTTCCCAAATGGACTGTTTATTTTTATAATACTATTACTGAACTGACGTGCAAATCAATAGGTAGCACAAACGACGTTTTATTAGTGTTACATCAAACCAGTTACTTTTTTGGGGGAGAGGTTTTTGCTATAGGGTGCGTGCGCTCGCGCTTGCCAGAAAGACAGAGAGACAGAGAGACAGAAAGCGAGAAGTCACCCCCCAGGGGCGATGGCCACGCCACAATCCCTTCTCCTCCATTCTCCTCTCGGGATTTTGAGCACGCACACACACCCAGCGTGAGTTTAGGCCACCGGGTTTGGGACTCGAACCACGGTTGACTAAGTGGGAGTCCAGCAACATAGCCATTATGCTAACTACTGAAACAGTTTTTCACCTGTGGGTCTTTTAAAAATCACTAAGGAGGATAGAAAAAAATTTTTAAATGTTTTTTTTTCTACGACTGCAGAGAAAGGATAAAAATTCATTCAGAAGGTCTAACCTTGCATCCCACCTCACTCCTGCCTTTTCCCTTTCAGCTGCTCCTCACAACTTGCAGATTTTCCTGTTCCTCCCTCTCCTGCTTCTGTCCAGCAAGTTATTTCAGCCAAATAGCTTTCTATGGTTATTTAGTTGAAATACTGTAAATTTTTCTGATGTCATTTAAATCAAATTATTCTCACATCTTCCACTTAAAAATGTAAGGTTCCTGTACAATAATGGATGCAGCGACCTGTGGCTTCAAGCAACGATTTATTTACAATATATTGCAAATCCCCAATTAGGAGGCGCTGAATTCCTTTCTTAGAGAATACAAACGGAAGTTTTAGTAAAGTCATGATTCTTTGAAGGAAAGACTCTGTCCTCTCAAAAGGCCTGATGATGAAGGCAGCACTCTCTAGGGGAGGGTTCATAACTCTTACCCAGGTACTTGGTGTCTTCATGAGTAAATAAATAAATATGCACACACACATATGTACATATATGTATATATGTATAGTAATACATGAATATATATTTACTTTGCTATAGGGCAGGTGTACTTACTGGAGAGAGAGTGGGAAGGAAAGTGAGAAAACACCCCCCAGAGAGGACAGCCACACTGCCATCTCTTCTCCATTCTCCGGATTATAGGCAGGCACATGTGCGCCTGGCATGTTTTGCAAACTGCTGGGTCTGGGACTCAAATTATGCAGTCGGCCATGTGGGATCCGGCTGCCTTAACCAATGTATCACATAGCTGGCCCAGGAATAAATATTACAGTAAACCAGACTCTTTGTCACTACTCTTAAAGATAAGCCTTTCCAGTAGGAAAGCTTTACAGTAAAATTTATTATATTTCTAAATGCTTACAATTTACACTTGTTTTGATCTTTGCCCATCTCCATAACCCCATGTTTTCGTAGTTGTTAATAGAATTAATAGACTCTTGAAATACTATATGGCTGGAAAAATCCTGAATAGTCAAAGTTTACTACATGATTTTAATCCTTGACTCTAAAAGAAGAAAAATCCATTAGATCTTAAACAGAGGAGGATTCTTGTAATGGTAAAATAGGTAAATTTATTTATGTTGTATTTATTCTTCTGTGAAATCAAAGGTAGAATATTTTCTAGTTAGAAATTTCTTGCTTATGTGACCAGCAGATAGCATAATGGTTATGTCGCTGGACTCCCACATAATCGACTGTAGTTCAAGTCCCAGATCCAGTGGCTTAAAACTCACACAGGACACTTATGCGTGCCCATGGATACTCAAAATCCCGGGAAGAGGATGAAGGAGAAAGGATCGCAGCATGGCCATCCTCCTTGGGGGGTGATTTTTCAAACGTGCCCTGGAGCAAAAATCTCTCTCTAAAAAAAAAAAAAATCTTGCTTACAAGAATAAAAGGGGGGCCAGCAGGTGGTGTGATGGTGAAGGCACTGATTGCCACGTGACCAACATGACCAACTGAGGTTCAAATCCTGGACCCAGTGGCTCGACAATCACACCCTGCATGTGTGTGTGCATGCCCAGAATCCCAAGAGGAGAATCAGAGAATCAGAGAATCGGAGAATCTGTTTCCTCTCCAGTGAGTGCACACACACTATGGTAAAAACCAAAACAACAACAACAAAAAAAAAAAGGAAAAATTGTGTCTAAAATAACAGTAATTTTCATTCTCCATTAAGAATTTTTGGGATAGGCAGTTAGTGTAATGGTTATGTCGCTGGACTTCCATGTAGTCGACCATGGTTTGAGTCCCGGACCTGGTGGCTTAAAGCTTACGCCGGGTGCATGTGTGTGCGTGCCCAAGATCCCCAGAGGAGAATGGAGGAGAAGGGATTGCGGTGTGGCCATCCCCCCTGGGGGATGATTTCTCACTTTCTTTCTCTCTGTCTGTCTCTGTATTGCTAGAGTACGCACCCTATAACAGAAACCTCTCCCCCCAAAAAAGAATTTTCTATGGGCTGGCGAGTGGCATGGTGGTTAAAGTGCTAGACTCCCACATGATCAACCACAGTTCAAGGTCCAGACCTGGCGGCTTGCTTTCTCACTTTACCTCTCTCTCTTTTTCAAATTAAAAAATAATAATAATGAATTAAATTAAATTCTTTTTTTTTTAAGGAGAGATTTTTGCTATAGGGCATGTGTGCTCACTGGAGAAACAGAGAGGTAGAAAGTGAGAAATCATCCTCCAGGTTGCATAATCATGCCATAATCCCTTCTCCATTCTCCTCTTGGGATTTTGGGCATGTATGCACATGTGCCCAGCATGTTTTAAGCCTCAGTACTTGAACTGCAGCTGACTACATAGGAGTCCAGCAATGTAACCATTATGTCATCTGCTGGTCCCTAAATGAAATTCTTTAAAAAAAAAAAAGTTCCATGACACAGGCAAAAAATTTAAACTAGTTTACAGAACTCATTCAGGAATATCTTGTTTAGAACTGCATCAGAGATGTCCCTTATTTAGTATATCTGAGTTACTAGATGATTACTAATGTATTTAATCTTTAGAATACCACTTTGATATAAATACATACATTAAACAATTTATTGAAAGTCAGCAGGTAAGTGGAAGGGCAGTCTGGCTCCAGGGTGACCACTTTAAACATGACATCATAAACTGCTGCTCAGCTCCAAGGCAATCTCACTATAGGTTAATCGGTGATAGGCAGTAAGGATACAAACATAAATACTTGGAAAGGTTATTTCAGTGAAATGAATCTTTTTTAGCATATTGAGAGGGTAAACTTGTTCAACTTTTAAATTGGTATTATAATCCACGTAAAAATAATTTATATTAAAAAGTGTTTGACATTATATCACGTACCAATGTAACTGTGTAAGTTTAGAAAATGTTAAGCTAAATGGAAGTACCTCAATGAATTAATGGAAAGTAATTTCTAATTAAAAGATTATTTTATTAATACTATGGTTCCGTAATTCAGGTATATGTTTGTCACTTTCTTTAAGTCTCTGGACTCATCTAAAAGGAAACCCCCAGGAGGCCTTAAAAATTTGGAGACTGGGGTCCGAGGCAGTGCGGTGACCCAAGGGAAGGAGAAGCCAAGGCTTGAGCCTTTGCGACCCTGCTGCGCCTGTGGCCTCTCCCAATTCAGTGGCTCTCTTCAAGCCCATAACCTTAAGAGACGAGACCTGTTAATTTGGCTGCGAGAGCTAGTTCCCCAGTCAGTACAGAGAACTTTTAAACCCAGTCTGTCACTCTACTTTCAGAATCTGCTCTGCATAAATTTGCCTGGAAACGAGTATAGTCTGCTCTAGTTCAGACAGTGCAGATGGCCAGCTACCGACGAGGGCACTTGTGTAAAGAGGCAACATACTCTATTGTGCAGGCAGAATTCGGCAGACAGGCTGTGATTTCCCATGACGAGCAGTGACGCTCACAGGCACAGGTTCTAGAGCCGTAACTACCAGGCTAGGAAGCTGTATTACATGAGAAAACCAACCAAGGGAGCACAGCGACAGGGCGCGAGCTCAGTGGCTAGGGACACCTCTTCCCTGAGCAGAGTATCTCTCCTTCAGGATTTTTTGTCTGTTTCCAGCCACGTCTCCCTATTAAGAATTTACTTTCCTGTGAATAAGCATGGACGACAAAACGCCGGTAACACTAACTAAAATCCTTCAGAACGCCCAAGTGGAGAACGCGCGGCTCCTGGGCTTTCATATAAGCGGCTATGCAAATGAAGACTAGAAGTTTGCTCTTTTGATTGGACAGAGCGGGAGGAGGCGATCCCTCTACTACGGCGCTCGTTGGAGGAGTAACCTGTTTGTCACTGGCCTCCGGAGTCGAGGATGTTGCGGCGCCCAATGAGAAGGCGCAGCCGAGGGGCCACAAAGAGTTTGTGGAGGCAGTTCCGGTGTGGGACGCTGCGTTTCGGTCGCTCTTTCCCGTGGCTGGAGTTTTAGCAGCAAGTGAACATGTCTGGTCGCGGAAAGCAGGGCGGCAAAGTGCGGGCCAAGGCCAAGTCTCGGTCCTCCCGCGCGGGCCTGCAGTTCCCTGTGGGCCGAGTGCACAGACTGCTGCGGAAGGGGAACTACGCGGAGCGAGTGGGCGCCGGCGCGCCGGTGTACCTGGCGGCGGTGTTGGAGTACCTAACTGCAGAGATCCTGGAGTTGGCTGGCAACGCTGCGCGGGACAACAAGAAGACCAGGATAATCCCTCGCCATCTGCAGCTCGCCATCCGCAACGACGAGGAGCTAAACAAGCTGCTGGGGAAAGTGACCATCGCTCAGGGCGGCGTCCTGCCCAACATCCAGGCCGTGCTGCTTCCCAAGAAGACGGAGAGTCAGAAGGCGAAGAGCAAGTGACCCTGACCTCGCCACAGGGACACTGGCTTCCCAGGCAAAGGCCCCGTTCGTAACCGTCCCGCTGTCTTTTCGAAAGTGCTGGATGCCGTGGAGGACTAGCGGGGAGGTGGACGGCCAGGGGCTGACCAGGCCGCGAGCCAATAAAGTTGTTAAAACCATGTAGTCGAGAGAGCTGTGTAGTGGGGAACCTCCCGGAAAACCGAGGCGGGGAGGTGGGCACAGGGGGACCTCTGGAACTCGGGGACCTGAGCTTCCGGACTGTTTGGTTCGTGGGTCGTCTTCTAAGTGTTGTGGGAGGATGAACAAGACCAGGAGAGACGCGGTGTCCTGGAGGTAGGCAGAGTTGGGGTCTCCCCTTGCTCGCTTTAGGGCAAAGGAGAGACAGTGGGTGCATTATGGCCTCCTCTGAAATTATGTTTACTTGCTCTTCCCAGGCCTTGCTCTTCTGTCCAGTTCGTGGGCTGTCAGGACTGGGTTCCAGGAGGAAAACCATCTGGCTGAGCTGGTCTGGGGCAGGAAGTTACTATTCAGAGTGGAGTAACTTTCTCTTTGAAGGGTGTCCCTGATGGCCCGGTATCAATTTAAGAGATGCATTTCAGTCTAGTAGCAGTTGTGTTTTCCTGTTTGGATGTATCAGATATCTTTATGTCCACATTTCTTTAAAATGTAGGGAACATCCAGAAATACATGCAATACAGAAGCATGAGTCACGAGGGTGGAAATCCATTCCCTAACACGTTGCATAACCTTGTAGTGCTGCAGTCAGGAGTTACATATGCTTACCACTTTTAAAGTGATTTTGTCAAATTTCTAGCTTCATAATGGTTTTGTCTTCATTATATTGTACTCCTTTGGAAATCCTTTTGGCTTTTTTTTTTTTTTTTTTTTTTTTTTTAACAACCAGGAAAAGAAAAAAGATACCTTGCCTTTAGGGGTTATTCTTACTGAACAACTCAACAGGTAACCTGGCTTGAGTTCCTTGTGTTCTGCCAAGAGTCTGAGTAATGACCTCATTCCAATAATTCCCATAGGAGTTGTGTGGCTTCATGGCACAGTATTTCTTAAGTATATGGGGAAAGGTAAGGCCAAGTGCTGTTTAAAAGGTATGGGGGAAAAACCTATTCCAGGTCAGGAGTCCACTTTTCAAAGTTCAGCACTAGTAATTCTATTCTGCCTTTGGTTGATTCTTCCTTGCGTCTGACGTCTTCATTAGGGCCCACAAAAAGATCTGTTTGTGGGACCAGCAGTTGGCATAATGGCTAAGTCGTTCAACTCCCATGTAGTCAATCATGGTTCGAGTCCCGGACCCAGTGGCTTAAACTCATATTGGGCGCATGTGCGTGCATGCGTGCCCAAGATCCCTAGAGGAGAATGGAGGAGAAGGGATTGCGATGTGGCCATCCCCCCTGGGGGGTGATTTCTCACTTTCTGTCTCCCTGTCTCTCTCTGTCTTTCTGGCAAGCGCATGTGCCCTATAGCAAAAACCTCTAAAAAAAAAAAAATCTGTTTGTTTCTCGTCTTTGAATTCATCTTTTCTCTGAGTCAGAGTCAAAGCCTTCTTGAAAAAATGACAGGGTATTTGTCTTCATCCTTAGTAGTGGCTGGCCCACTTTCCCATGTGGACCTTATTTCCTCCTGGTTATTTATTGAACACATGTCTCTGTGTGCTCTGTACTGAGGGGCGTATACCTATGAATGAAGCCAACCAGGTTTCAACTACCAGGGCTCTGTTTTTGTTTGTTTCTTGGTTATGGAAGATAGGAGAAGGCACAACTAAGTTCTATTAGAGATCAGCTTCCATTAGTACTTGTGTCTCTACTGTTTGTGGAATGAATGGTGAGATTATCTTCTCCCTGTGAGGTGCACACACTTCCGTTAGGAGGTGGATTATTGTTTCCTTGCTCCTGAGAAGAGACTCAACAATGCAACGGACAGGTTTCAGGATGTCCAGTTATTTATTTTACCATACTACTTTCCATTGAGAAGTTTTCTTATATGTGAACTAGTCATAACACCTGTTTTAGACGTAGAAATTATTCACTTTCTATGTGTCACCTATTAGACAATCAATTTAAAAAGGTACTGTTTCCTACAGTGATAATGGGCTTACACTTCCAGGTTAAATTACAGGCTAATATTTTTTTTTAAATATCCAATTGTTAGAGTTAGCTTCCAGTGTTACCACTTGGGGGCAGTGGTGCAAAACAGTTTATACATTTATACTCTACACAGGCACACAAATGAAGGGTCCTCAGAAAGTTCAAGGAAAATATGTATTTTGCAAAATGCTGCACATGGGTTTCAAAGTTTATTGCATCAAAATAAACTTAAATTCTGGTTTTTTTTCCCCACAAGCTTTTGAAGTTTCACGTATATTTTGTATGCATACATATGTGTTTATATATCAAGTATTTGTTTTAACATTTGAATCTTAATTTCCTGACGATATGAGTTGTCTGAGAGAGTATTACCAAAATTGTGAAATAAGAACCAGGGCCATCAAGATGGTTTTAAGAAAACAGAACAAAACACTTGTCTTTCCTTCTGAGAATCCACAGGAGTCTAACCCTGTTAGTTACCTGAAAAGCAAGAGGCAGACTACAAGAACTGCCTCCACCCCCACCTCTCTGCCACTGCCTCAAATACTTCTACCTCCAAGTTCAATTAGCTCTTCACTGATTGAGAGGTTATTTTTTCCCTGAATAATTTATTGGCAGTTAAAAATGTACACCTCTGGGGACCAGCAAGTGGCGTTGTGGTTAAGGCGCTGGACACTCCCACATGGCCGACCATGGTTTGACTCTCAAACCTGATGGCTTGTTGGGAACCAGCAGTTAGCATAATGGCTATGTCGCTGGACTCCCACGTAGTTGACTGCGGTTCGCGTCCCGGACCCAGTGGCTTAAAACTCATGCCGGGCGCGTGTGCGTGCGTGCCCGAGATCCTGAGAGGAAAATGGAGGAGAAGGGATTGTGGCGTGACCATCCCCCCTGGGGGGGTGATTTCTCGCTTTCTGTCTCTCTGTCTCTCTCTGTCTGTCTGGGCACATGCGCCCTATAGTGAAAATCTCCAAAAAAAAAAAAAAAAAACCTGGTGGCTTGCTTTTTCACTTTCTCTCCCCCCCTCTATCTCTCTCTGGTCAAATGAAAATAAATGAATTAGTTAAGTAAATACATAAATAATTCTTTAAAAAAAAGAGTACACCTCCAAAATCCATTCAGCCTGTGATCCCTGACAACCAGTAGTTCTTGATAACATGTAACTTAATTTTTTAAAAGAATTATTGATTTAATTTTACTTATTTTTAAAGTTTTGCTATAGGGCACATTGTGCTCACCAGAGAGAGACAGAGAAAAGAGAAAGGGAAAGTGAAAAAGCAAGCTACCAGGTCTGGGACTCGAACCATGGTCGACCCATATGGGAGTCCAGTGCCTTAATCACATGCTACCTCATGGTGCCTGTATGAATTTAGAAGGCCAACATTTTTTCAAGCAGGAGACCCTATGGAAAAAGACTTAGGACAAAAATTGGTGGGAACTGAATTCTGTTTTTTGTTGTTATTAAAGAATTATTTAATTTTAGTGTTATTTTTTAAATTTGCTACAGGGCACATGCACTTACCAGAGAGAGACAGAGAGAGAGGGAAAGTGAGAAAGCAAGCCAACAGGTGTGGGACTCACACCGTGGACAGCCTATGAGAGTCCAGTGCCTGGACCACCATGCAACCTGCTGGCCACTGAGTTCTGTTCTTTTCTTTTTGTAAAGAATTATTTTATCCAACTTTATTTATTTATTTATTCATCCTAATTTGACCAGAGAGGGACAGAGTGAATGAGTGAGAGAGAGAGATAAAGTGAGAAAGCAAGCTGCCAAGTCTGGGACTCAAACCATGGTCAGCCATGTGGAGTCCAGTACCCTTAACCACCATGCCGGCCCCTGAATTCTGATTTTTAACAGATTTGTAATCAATAATTTTATTTACATGCACACATGTACTTTTCTGCAGAGATAAGCAATGTAGGGTGGCAGGCTATGACTTGGCCAGGATTTGACTTTTGTTTTTCTTGCAGGGCCACTTTTGTCTTTGTGTCTCTGAGAACTAGTCTGTTTAGTTTGCCTGGAGTCGAAAGGTTTAGTCCGCCTAGTATAGTCACTGATGATGACTGGAAAATTGAAACTCTTCACAGAACCTCTCCCAGTGGTTGAAAGCACACATTGTGGTATCTACAACATATCTCAAGGTTTCTGATGTGAGACTCAGATCCAAATACATTTGACTCATTAGTTATCAGATTTTGGAAATTTTTTCAATTGCTTCATAATCTTTGTTTTGTCTTTAAAATGGCCATAACAATAATTTATCTTAGGTTTTAGGAAAAAGTCAATGAGCAAGTGTGAATGAGGACACTAATTTTCCAAATAGAAATGTGCAGAATGAATAGTACCTGTTCTATTTCTATGTGAAACTGGATTTAGAATGAGTGGCAGTAGTGATGAGACCTATTGAGACTGGTAAAGATACGACATTCTAGCAATTCTGTGACCTTGTGCTAGTAAACCATAAAAACAAATTCAGTGGCTGTTTAGTAATGAACAGAAGAGAGAGTAAGCAACGGCTAAAGATTGTGAACCTGGATTTGAATGTTTTGTCTCCGAAGATAACCTGGCTTGGGAATCAGTAGCTGATCAGTGTACCCACACAGATGAAAAATGAAACATGCCAGTTCAACAGTTTATTGAACAGTATTATGTGTTACTCTTATGATCGGTGACTACCTGGCAAGACACTGTCTATTGTGGAGCTCATAAGAAGATACTGTGACAAGTCACGGGTTAGAAAGGGAGACGCTCAGGTTATGGGAACAAGGGTCCCTAAGTCCCCCCATCCTGGTAGGAGCACTGGCCTGTGGGGAGATTAACACCTGAGATAGGCCTCGGTGTGAGTTAGCCTGAGGGGCCGCATGCTCGAAGGCACTGGGGCCAAAAAACCACTGGCAGCTGGGTTTGATGCTGAATCGAGGAAGGAAGTTCTGGCCTGAGATAAGATAATTTGGGAGTCATGACTAAAAATGTCCTGACTGAATAAAATTATCCAGGGAAAATGTATCGATGTATAGTCAAATACGTAGAAAATAGCCGCAGCCTATAGTGGCTGGGGGAACCTATGAGATTTAATCAATTAGCAGAGGAAGAGGAGCCACTATGGAGATGAAAGGAAGTGTCCCATGATAGAGAATTTTTTCACAATTTGGATCACTGCATCCCTCGATACCCCCTAGTTTGTGTAGACTTGGTCATAGAGCCAGAAAATAGTCCTGAAAAGTTACTACTTTGTTCTGTACACAGGAAATGCTGCCAAGGTGACTCACTTTATTAATAAAATTGGAATAGATATTCATTTTTACCCTTTGTATGTTTACATTGCATGTACAGAAAATTTTTATACATATATGTAGTTGTCAGAAAAGTCATGACACATTTTTGCATAGAAAAACAAATCTGTCATGACTTTTCAGACAACCCAATATATAGACAGAAATTTTATATGTATACACACATGCACACACACATATGTATATATATATATATATATATATATATAGAGAGAGAGAGAGAGAGAGACTGAAAACATGTTTTTGTAGAGAGTGTGTGTGTGTGTTTGCTGGAGAGACAGAGATAGAGAGACAGAAAGCGAGAAATCACCCCCCCTCCCCCCCAGGGGACATGGCCACCTAGCAATCTCTTCTCCTCCATGGATTTGGTCACACACTCACGTACCCAGTGTGAGTTTTTTTTTTTGTTGTTTCGTTTTTTTTTCTTTTTTTGGAGAGGTTTTTGCTATAGGGCGCGTGCGCTCGCCAGACAGACAGAGAGAGACAGAGAGATAGAAAGCAGGAAATCACCCCCCAGGGGGATGGCCACGCCGCAATCCCTTCTCCTCCATTCTCCTCTCGGGATCTTGGGCACGCACGCACACGCGCCTGGCGTGAGTTTAAGCCGCCGGATCCGGGACTCGAACCGCAGTTGACTACGTGGGAGTCCAGCGACATAGCCATTACGCTAACTGCTGGTCCCCCCAGTGTGAGTTTTAATCCGCCGGGTCTGGGACTTGAGTTGCAGTTGACTACGCGGGAGTCCAGCGATGTAACAATTATGCCATCAGCTGGTCCCAGTGAAAACATTTTTAAAAAGCCAAAAAGAATATTGGTAAAGATCCCTTTAAAAAATTATCCTTGCGCTGGCTGGTAGCGTGGTGGTTAGGGCAGCTGGACTCTCACATGGCTGACCGTAGTTCTAGTCCTGGACCTGGAGCTTACTTTCTCACTTTCCTTCTCTCCGTCTCTCTCTCTGGTCAACTTAAATAATAATAATAAAATAATGACAATGAATAAAACATTTTTCAAAAAGTTATCTTTGGCCTGCTCTGTGACCTGGCGATTAAGGTAGTTGAATCCTATATGGCCAACCCTGTAGTTTAAGTCTTGGAGCTGGTGACTTGAAATTCGTTCTGTGTGTGTGTGTGTGTGTGTGTGTGTGTGTATGTGTGTGTGCCAAGATCCTAAAAGGAGGGAGAGATGGAGGAGAAGGGATTATGGGGTGACTGTCCCCCCATGGGGGATGAGATATTTTCTCCTCTCTCTGTCTCTCTGGCTAGTACACATGCCTTCTGGTTAAAAAAAAAAAGCCAGAGTTATCCTTTATCATCATTCTACCTAGTTGAATATAATTTTTTAATAAAGAACTTTTAGAAATAGTGGTAATAGAGGTCCGGCCCGACCGGGGCTCTGCCCCGCGTGCCGTGGCCGGGCTCTGCCCTGCGTGCCGTGGCCGGGGTCTTCCCCCGCGTGCCGTGGCCGTGGGTCCTGTCCCCCACGTGCCGTGGCCGGGGTCTGCCCCGTGTGCCGTGGCCGGGGTCTGCCCCCTCGTGTCATGGCCGGGTTCTGCCCCGCGTGCCGTGGCCGGGACTCTGCCCCTGCGTGCCGTGGCTGGGGCCTGCCCCCCGCGTGCCGTGGCCGTGGTCCTGTCCCCGCGTGCCGTGGCCGGGGTCTGCCCCCGTGTGCCGTGGCCGGGGTCTGCCCCCCTCGTGCCGTGGCCGGGTTCTGCCCCACGTGCCGTGGCCGGGGGCCCTGTCCCGCGTGCCGTGGCCGGGACTCTGCCCCCACGTGCCCTTGGCCGGGGACTCTGCCCCGCGTGCCGTGGCCGGGACTCTGCCCCGCGTGCCTTGGCCGGGACTCTGCCCCCGCGTACCGTGGCCGGGGTTCTGCCCCGCATACCGTGGCCGGGGTTCTGCCCCGCGTGTCGTGGCCGGGGTCTGCCCCCCGCGTGCCGTGGCCCGGGTCTGCCCCGTGTGCCGTGGCCGGGGCCCTGTCCCGCGTGCCGTGGCCCGGGGTCTGCCCCCCGCGTGCCGTGGCCCGGGTCTGCCCCGCGTGCCGTGGCCGGGGGCCCTGTCCCGCGTGCCGTGGCTGGGGTTCTGCCCCGCGTGCCGTGGCCGGGACTCAGCCCCGCGTGCCGTGGCCGGGGCCTGCCCCCGTGTGCCGTGGCCGTGGTCCTGTCCCCGCGTGCCGTGGCCGGGGTCTGCCCCCCTCGTGCCGTGGCCGGGGCCCTGTCCCGCGTGCCGTGGCCGGGGTTCTGCCCCGCGTGCCGTGGCCGGGGTCTGTCCCCGCGTGCCGTGGCCGGGGTCTGTCCCCGCGTGCCGTAGCCGGGGTCTGCCCCCGCGTGCCGTGGCCGGGACTCTGCCCCACGTGCCGTGGCCGGGACTCTGCCCCGCGTGCCGTGGCCGGGGTCTGCCCCCGCGTGCCGTGGCCGGGGTTCTGCCCCGTGTGCCGTGGCCAGGGGTCTGCCCCCGCGTGCCGTGGCCGGGGTTCTGCCCCGCGTGCCGTGGCCGGGGTCTGCCCTGCGTGCCGTGGCCGGGACTCTGCCCCGCGTGCCGTGGCCGGGGTTCTGCCCCACGTGCCGTGGCCGGGTTCTGTCCCCGCGTGCCGTGGCCGGGGCTCTGCCCCCGCGGGCCGTGGCCGGGATCTGCCCCGCGTGCCGCAACCGCTGATGGCCGTCTCTGCTTTCCTGAGCCGCGTTCCTGAAACTGTGTTCCATGGAGATTCACCTACATTTGCGGGCTGCACGAGACCCACCCTTGGTCCAGCCCTGAGTGCAGTCTACGTTTCCTATTGTTGGGAACTTTATGATCTGATAATTGGAAAAAAAAAATCATGTTTATCATAAAAAATAATTAGAATAATAATAATAATGATTGGGGGAAACATAGGAAAGATATTGAATGTTGAAGCGGGAGATTAATGTCTCTGTACTGACTGACATGCATGGCATTCCCTTTTGAAAAAAGCAATGTAATACACTGTAAAGTTGTATGTAATTCAATGTAATAAAAAAATAGATAAAAAAAAAAAAAAAAAGAAATAGTGGTAATACCAATTTATAAAACCAGTGTAGGCATTTTATCATGAAACATGAAAATTTGATGCTGCAAACCCTTTTTTTTTTTAATAAATATTTCATTTCCCAAGAGAGAGAAATAGAGAGTAAGAGGACAAAAATAAATAAATAAATGAAATAATAAAATGAAACTGGCTTCAGGTAAAAATGAAATCACTAAATCCTTTTTTTTCTACAAGAAGAGAAAAATATTTAGGTGTTCAAAATGATATTTTAACATATACCTATATGCGAGAGGAAGTCAGTGTGTTTGGACAATAATTGAGATTTTTGATAATTATATCAAGTTACATTGATTATTACATTACAAAGCCAGCACTGTCATCACCTATCATGGGTTCAAGCACACAAAATTAGGCCATTTCTCATGGTCACAAAGATAAGACTAAGGAAGAGGTCTTTTATCAAGTTTGGGAAATTGTTACCCGAGCAAAATTGTCCTGAGGTTGTTGGTCTGGAGACTTTCTGAACTCCTTAGGCCTTGGAGGTTACTCCCAAACAGACTTAAGAGACCTGTGTCTGTCCCTCTCCCTATATGCATTTTTCTATGGTAGACAATGCTAAAATACTGAGCAAGGCAACAAGCAGCAGAAGCAGGGAATAGAAGGCCAAAAAGGATTTTACCAAAGAATTACAAATCTGATTACATAAAAAAAAATTCCAAGACATCTTCCTTGGGAGACAAAGAATACTGAAGTGCTTCAATAAAATATCGATACTTCCTTCCACATGAATTTAGCTCCCAGCCTTGAGCAGGTGGCATGTCATACAGAAAAAAATCACAAGGGGTCCTCTGATGTGCAAGGCTATTAGTGAGTTTAGAGGCTTGGTCCAGGTGATGGGTGCTTTGGCCAAACCTGTATTTTTGTGTAGACCTTCCAGCCTCAGACCACCGGGAACTCACCTGCAACTGAATAAATTGGGTTTACACATCTTGCTGCAAGGGAGGACACACATTATGGCAAGATATGGAGTGTCTCGGTAAAATGGTGCTGAGATATATCACAGGGTTTAGGTTTTTACTGGTCGATCCTGGGGCTTTGCTCAGGATTACATGCCATCCGGAAGTAGGATGCCGGGAATGTTGTCATGTGTGGGATGATGTGAGGCTAAGCCTGTCATTGGCAAATACGCTTTCCGTATTAGCCAGGATAGAGGGCTCTCTATCATTTTTGTGGTGTGTGTGCTCTTATTTTTTGTCTGTGTTCAGAGATGATTACAGAGCAGTCTCGCTTTTGTTTTGAATTTTCAGGGTCACTCAACTGTCTTGTCTGACATTGGTGTTCTGTGAGGGCCTAGCTGATAGAGCCCAGGCGCTATGTCACGGACTGTGTCCCCCTTTCTCAGTAGCTAAAGAAATAACGTGACAGCTGGAAGAGGTTGGCTGGACAGCAGAAGTTGACCAAGATATCTCAAGGCAAACGTTGGCAGTGTCCAGGCATCCTGTAAAAGAGGGAACCACTGTCTCTGAGTATTTTACTCCCACATTTATGTGTTTAGATATCCACATCCTCTAACAACATTCCCTTATTTGTGTGTTTTCATTTTTTAGAGCAAGAGGGAGAGGGAAAAAGTACCGCCTAATGAGGAATGATCATGCCATAAATTCATTTTCTCTCATTTTTCCATCCATTTGGGGATTAGGGCACACATGCACACACACACCTGATGTATCTGTTTTGTTTTTGTTTTTTGTTTTTTGGAGAGGTTTTTACTACAGGGCGCGTGCACTCGCCAAACAGACAGAGACAGACAGAGAGACAGAAAGCAAGAAATCACCCCCCAGGCGGGATGGCCACGCCGCAATCCCTTCTCCTCCATTCTCCTCTCGGGATCTTGGGCACACATGCACACGCGCCCGACATGAGTTTAAGCCACTGGGTCAAGGACTCAAACCGTGGTCGACTACGTGGGAGTCCAGCGACATAGCCATTACGCTAACTGCTGGTCCCCCGATGTGTTTTTTCAAAGTGCCAAGACTGGGATTTGAACTGTGTGGTCAGTCATGTGGGATATGGTTCTCTTAACCACCAAGCCATAAGCTAGCTCCATTCTCTTGTTTTCATGCTTATCAAGGAATTTTAATCTTGAATTTGTCTTTTTGTATATGTCTTTGTACAGGGAAAAGATGACCCAGTTCCTTTAATTTGGCATTCATATGTTGTATAATAAAAAATTATGCTTTAAATGTATTTGTATTTATATTTAAGTTCATATATTGAACAAATACCATGACATCATTTTCCTTCCTTCTTTCAGTATGCTGCTTCCCATCGCCCAGCACAAATGGAAGGCAAAAGGCAAAAAGTTCATTCATGCTGTCTCTACAATTCAGTGTCCTGGTGGTACAGAGCAAGGTAAAAAGGGTTGTCAGGAAGGACATACCTCCTAGTCATCCAAATGTAACAGGCATCCCTGCCATGGGGGAAAATGTCCCTGGACCTTTCATGGCATGACCAAAGTGATCCCTCACAAAGCCCTTGATATATAGTTTTCTAGTAAGAGTAAATAGGGCAGACAGAATTCTGTGTTCCTGAAAGTTTCTCAAGTAATCCTTGAATGAAGTCTGGAACCACCACTTACAGAACCACCTCCTGTGTGTTCCAGCGCAGGTGATAGGAGCACAGAGAACTCACACCCACCCTTCTCTGCTGTAGCCCACCGACTACACCTAGCCAGTGCTTACCCTAACTGGACAGCAGGCTGGGAAAGGTACTAGATGGATGTGTTGGTGGGTACCATTGCCCTGTCAACTTCTTGGAGCATTTTTTGCTTATTTCTTAGTTCTTAGCTTTATTCTAGCAGACTTCTAACATGGAGATTTTCAGTCAGTTGGGGTATTCTCGGGATTAAAAAAAATACATGTGCTAATTTTATTCATGATAGACGTGTGTGCGCCTGTGTGAGAGAAAGGAACAGAGAAGCACTCTCGATAGTGTCTGGTGTCATGCTGCGAGCCCCTCCCTCCATCTGATCCTGTGGTTGGCCATGTGGCTTCCAACAGTGTAGTCCTATACACTATGGACTGTGCCACTTGTCTTTTTAAGTATTTTTGAGAACAGAAATGACACAAAAGTTTTTATCATTGGCACACAAAAGCTAGCAGTGCCTCTCTGTCAGAGGAGTCTGAAGAACATCCAACTTTTTTGCCAAAGAAACCTGTGCTAAACTTTTTGTAATTAGGTTGTGATACTGGAAATACACACTTTGGACCACTGAATAAATCACAAGCCCTTGTTAGGTTTTGCCCAAAATCCTGAGAGGAGAAGGGACTGCAGCATGGCCATCGTCCTGAGAGTTTCTCTTTCTCTTCTGTGTTGAGCTAATGTACTCTGTAGCAAAAACTGAAAATTCTAATACTCTAGTGTAATAAGGGGGGAATACTGATGACTCACCTCCCAGGGTTATTAGGTAGAAGAGTTAATTTTTAATTAAAGCACTTTATAAAGAAAGTATCAATGTATATTGATAGTGCTGAGCTTTCTTTTAGGAGACTTTTGCTATATGGTACTTGTGCTCGCCAGAGACAGAAAGCAAATCATTATGGGTTGGGAGGAGGGATGGCCACGCTGCAATCTCTTCTCCATTTTCCTCTTGGGATCTTGGGTATGCATGAACACATGCCTGGTTTTTTGTTGCGGGTCTGGGGACCAGCAGGTGGCGTAATAGTTACGTTGCTAGACTCCCACATGGCCAATTGTGGTTCAAGTCCTGGACCTGGCAGCTTGAAACTCACACTGGGCACATACACGTGTATGCCCCAAATCCCAGGAGACTGGAGAAGGGATTGTGGTGTGAACATCCCCCGGGGAGTGATTTCTCTCTCTGTCTCTGGCGAGTGCACACACCCTATAGCAATAATCTCTCAAAAAAAAAAAAAAATTGCCAGTCTGTGGCTTGAACTGCGGTCAACCATGTGGGAGATGAGTGATGTAAACATTACACCATCTACCAGTCCTGAGCATTCTTATTAATAATACAAAAACAGATAAAACCCCAGCTCAATCACAAAAAAAAGTAATCTTTTTATTCTCTAATAGTTTAGAAATGGTTTGAAATGGCCTTTGCCATTCGTTTATTATCAACTTACAGCAGAGGATAAGTAATTTTTGAGGAAAAGACTTTTTTGTTTGCAATAGAGTACGTGTGCTCACTTGGGGGGGGGAGAGAAAGTGAGGTCACGCTGCAATCCTTTTTCCACTCTTCTTTCGGGATTTTGGGCATGTATGCACACATCCTCGGTGTTACTCAACCCATTGTGTTCAGGACTTGAATAGCTCAGTCAGTCCTGAGATGGACCTGCCTCAAGCACCATGCCACCAGCTGGTCCAAAGACTCATCCTCTTCTCAGCAATAAAAGCCAGGTCATATTTGTAACCTCACTGTTTCTCTAGGCCAACCATGTTAATTCTGACAGAACTCTTTATCCTTTACATTTTAAAATGTGTTTTTCGGTCACATTTTCAGTAAGATAGTCTGTGCCAGAAAATGGTTCTTAAAACCCACCTTTTTTTATGGATTGAAAAAAAATGCCAGAGGGTGTATGTGCTCACCAGAAAGAGAACCCCACCCCTGAATAGAGTGTGGCTATGCTGCAATTCTTTTTCCTCCACCTTGTCAGGATTTGGGACACACACACACACACACACACACACACACACACACATGCACCTGGTGTTTTTCAAGCTGCTCAGGCTAGGATTCAGACTGTGGTTGGCCATGTGTTATCTGGCTCCCTATGCACAGACTTAGCTGCGGCACAATGAGGCTGGTCTTATAAATACTTATAAATACCTGCTTTTCTGTCCATAAGACAGGGTATCATGTTTTTGCACATTAGTAACACAGAGGGTATTTTGATGTAGAACATTTATTTATTTTTTCCATGAAACACTCAAAGTTTAGGTCAGTGGGAAATAATTTTAATCAAAGAATTGTACATTTTCTTCCCACATATCCTGCCTTTGTATTAGGAAATGACATTGTGATCCATTTCACTACAAGTAAAATATTACAAAATATTTACAGGAAAATATTAAAAATAACTCAAACAGGAAAGGCAAGATGAAATAAACTGGTTTTTCAGAAATCTCTATTCCAGTGCCCACAGCACACAAGAGAGTCAAAACAGTAACTAAGATCCCCCTGATCACAAATTTCCAAAGAACTGGAGAAGGGGAAGAAATGGGATGGAAATGGTGTGAAAGGGAAAGGATGTTAGCACTGCTTCAATAACCAATCTATTTATTGAAATATCCTCTCCTATATGCAGTAAAATCTGAATAAGTCTAAACTTTAGGATATTCTTTGAACTGAAATTAGAAAATACCCTGACAGTGGAAATAGCTCTTTCAACTAAGTTTAATAAGAGCCTCTTTTCCAAGAACCACTGTTAAGAACAAAAGCCTGTTCTGGCATCAAAAGCTGTCACAGTAGCCCTTCCATCTCTTTCATGAAAGCTTCATAAACATCATCTTTAGTCTGTACCGAGACGGGAACAGAAGGACCAGATTTGGGAGCTGCTTTGGCAAGAGGCACAGCAGAATCATCCTCTGACTTTCTTTGGGGAGTGGCCGTAGCCCCTTTATTCTCCCGACGCACCCTCAGTGCAGTGGGCACAAATCGAGTAATCTCTGCCTTGGGATTAGTGATCTGTGGCTTGGCACTGATGGTTGCCGTGGCTTTCTTTTCAATGGTGGCTGCACTTGTGTCATCCGCCTTCGGTCGCTGAATCAAGTTGGGTGGGGCACTTAAAACCCCTGGGTTGGGCAAGGGAGCCGGAGGGAAAAGCCCAGGTGGGGCAGGTCCAAGAGGAGGCACCAAAGGTGGGCGCATCATGCCAGGACGAGGTGGAGGAATACCTAAATGAAGAAAATAGGCAGGATGAATGCAAGAATTGGTATCACACAACTACTATTAACAATTCTTAAATGTAAGTTGACAATTTTTCTCAGTAAATAATAATTTGCAGGAAAGAAGCATAAACTCAGGAATATACTGATAAAAGGAGTATCTTACAATATGCACTTTTATCTGTATTCCTGTTCTTACAGTAATGTTTCCTTTCTATCTAAATAATGTTCTATTTTAAAATCTAATGTAAAATTGTCAATATCAACTGGTTTCAAAAACTGTTTCAAATTTGAAAGTCCATGTTTTATCCTAGGTATACAGTGCAGAAGTCATTAAGGCCAACATCAGGTCAATCCCTATGCATTGTTTGTTTATTTCCATACTATTTCCCTGCCAAAAGGGTAACTCAATATGCAAGAAATAAAATTTTCCAGTAATGTCACATTTATTTTGGAGAGGTTTTTGCTATAGAGCATGTACGTGCGCTGAAAAGACAGAGATACAAAAAGCGAGTTATCACCCCCCCCAGGAGGGACGGCCATGCTGCAATCCCTTCTTCATTCTCCTCTTGGGATCTTGGGCATGCATGTACATATGCCAGGCGTGAGTTTAAGCTGCCAGGTCTGGGACTTGAACCACAGTCGACAGAGTCCAGTGATGTAACCATTACACCCTCTGTTGGTCCCTTCTACTTTCACTTTTAAGACCAAATAAAAAGTATGAGTTCATCAAATCTAAGATGCTATAAATTACATATGCTCATAATTATTATACATACCACAAAGAAGAACTTTAATGGAGAAGTTTACATTAAACTGGCACATTCAGTGTGGTTAGCCAAAAGTATATCTGCACATGAAACAGGCCCACAAGAATATCTGCATGTCTACTCATGACACTGGGTAGGAGGGTAAAAAAACAATCTCCCCAGTGATTTTAAACTCTAAGTTGGTAGGCATGCATGCAACAGCTTCCTAACTACAACTATACAACTGTCCTTTTTTTTTTGAGAGTTACTTTAACATTTTATTTATTTTAATTTGACCAGAGGGACAGAGTGAGGGTGAGGAGTAAGAAAGCAAGCTATTAGGTCCAGCACTTGAACTGTGGTTGACCATGTGGGAGTCCAGCACCCTTAACCACCATGCCACCTGCCAGTTCCACAAATGTACTTCTCAAAACAAAAATTCTCGAGACCAGCAGTTGGTGTAATGGCTATGTCGCTGGACTCCCAAGTAGTCGACCATAGTTTGAGTCCTGGACCCGGTGGCTTATACTCATGCCGGGCGTGTGTGTGTGCCTAGGATCCTGAGAGGAGAATGGAGAAGGGATTGCATTGTGGCCATCCCCCGTGGGGAGTGAATTCTCACTTTCTGTCTCTCTGGAGAGCGCACGCACCCTATAACAGAAACCTCTCTCTAAAAAAAAAAATCTCTAGAGATGTCAGTAAAGTGATCTCTGGCTAGTACTTCAAGTGACAGGCAGAATCATGTACAGAATGCCAACTGAAAGAACTCTACTTCAGTTGAGGCCAACAGCAATTAAAGCCCACCACTGAGGGCCAGCTGATGGCATGGCATGGTAGGATAGCTGAATCTCACATGTCCATAGTCCAGGACTACATATGTTGAGTCCTGGACCTGGCAGCCTGTAAACATGCTGGGAACATGCACATGAGTGCTGAAGAATTTGAAAAGGAAGGAGAAATGGAGGACAGGAAACTATAGTGTGGCCATCCCCATGGGGATGCTTTCTTACTTTCCCTCTCTCTGGCAAGTGCACATGCCCTCTGACAAATCAGAAAAAAAAAAACAAAAAAAACAACTACGATTGTCAGATATACCTTGGTTTCAGGATACGAAACTTAGTATGTCTTATAGTAAATGAAATAATAAAAATAATTTCAAAGTATTTGTAGAAAATGAAATGAACTAAGTTTATTTTGGTACAAAAAAATTGTGAAATTCATGCATTTGTTTTTTCTTGTTTTTCATGAACTTTTGAAAGCCCCTTGCATAGCAGGCTAAATTTTTGTTAAATAAATTGGAAAGCTCACCTGGAGGTGCAGGGGGAGGTAGCCTTGGTGGGGGTCCTCGAGGAGGAGGGCCCGGAGGCAGACCTGGAGGTGGACCAGGGGGAGGGCCAGGAGGCCGGCCTGGTGGTGGTCCTGGAGGTAAAAGTCGGGGTAAAGGTCCTCGGAGCCCTGGCATTCCAGGTGGTCTCAGGAATGGAGGAGCTCCTGAAAAAAGAAAAAATAATGAATTAATCAAACAAATATACATTAAGTAATATCTGTGGTATAAAGGTAACTCAAATATGACTTGACATCACTAATTTGAAATCAGGTAGCTTAAAAGACTTATTGGAATATGTGGAAAAAGAATTCATTCAACAAATACCTGAGCACCAGAAAAAGAAAACTGAATTTGTTATGTATCATTTTTCTTTTTATCCCAGCACCAATAAAAAGCATAGTCAGTGCTCTGCTGGGCTAGCATACAATGGAGTGGAATTCTTAAACAGCTCCAATATAGGCTGAAAATAAAATATAAACCAGGAAGCTTTAAAGACCCTCTTAAATTCCCTAAGACATAGACAAGGACCACCGAGAATGACATAAGACAGGTAATTTTGCTTTGTACAGATCAGGAAAGACTTAGATCAACTGAAAAGAACTTAATTAGATGACTATAGAATTAAAGACTAAAATTACAAAAGCCAAGAAGTCCTCTACATTGTTTAAAATTGTAAATAAACTTTCTATAATTTCAAGCTGAATACTTGATAATAGACTGATCACCTTCGTCTCTATTAAAGAACTATAGGTAAAAAAAAAAAATGTCAAAATTGCACTGACATTCAAAAATTTCTAACCTAAGAAGAACATAACTATGTTATGAGTACTAACTATGCCCTAGTCCCACCTGCCATCAATTTAGGACTGGGTCAACCTGTCATATTAAAAATACTAAGGAAAGCCTCAGTAAATAAACATATTCAAGTTCCTCCTGCTAAAATCAGAAATAAAAACTCTGTAAAACAGAAAGCCTTTGGAGAAAAACAGGTGGCTGTCAGAAACACTATGAGCTGCAAACAATGCTCTAGGAATAAATAAATTTTACTTTGAGAATCCTTGATAGCTTAGAGAATTCCATTAGGAATAAATAAGAAAACATCAATACTTATATATATATATTTTGCAATTACTTCATTCTAACCCTCCTTAAGCTTAAATCCTTATGCATACTGCATAAGTACTCACCTGGTGGAGGCCCAGGAGGAAGGCCTGTGGGTGGCCCAGGAGGCCGTAAAGGTGGGGCAGGTGGAGGTCCGAGAGGAGGTGGTCCTGGCATGGGAGGTGCCTGTATCTGAGAAGGAGGAACAGACTGAGGAGGAGCCTGCTGCTGTGAAGAAGCAGTGGATGTGCCATCAGAGTGAGATTCCTCTTTATGCTGCTTTTGCGACTGCTTTTCTGCTTCGGAATCATCAGAATCATCATCATCATCATCATCCGAAAACTCCTCTACTTCTCGTCCCTCTTCTGGGATTTCCTGACCTGAGAGACAATGGAATTGTTCTATCACAGTCTGAAGAGCAGTGACCGGGGATGCATGCTCAATAAACATGCACTTAAAATGAGCAATGTGGAAGAATCAAACAGATTTCTGCTCAACTATGCTACTGTAGACAGTGGAAGAAAGTCAGGCTTTAGAACAAAATAGACCTAGATTTGAAACCAGCTCAACCATTTGTTAGCTGTGTAACTTTGGGCAGCCTCTCTAAAGACTCCAAACCTTAATTTCTTACAAAACGAGAAAACAAAACAAAACAAAAAATTGTTACTTACTTGAGGGCTGCTGAGACTAGAACTAAATAGAACAATGTATATAAACCCCAAGCATGAAATAAGAAAGGCCATTCACTCTCCTTTCCCTGCCTTACCTGCCATTCGAAGCATCATGGCTTGAAGAGGAGTCAGCTCCTTCATGTTCTTCTTTTTCTTTCTTGATTTTCCAGGCATATCTGCAAATCGTACACTCAGACCTAAGGGAAGAGGGAAGAAAGGGAGTGGGATGGGTTGGGATCAACAAAATTCAGTGAATGTTTGCTGTGTAACAAATTCTATATACTTCTAGATTATGCTTGCTACCCACTACTTGGCAGAAGGTAAGTGCAGGAAGAGATTAAAGATGGTAGATAAAGAACCAAGTGACAGTAAATATATGCTAAAGTGACAAGATTTGGAAGTTTTTAAGATTTAAATAATACTATTAATATCTTCACGCCAATAAAATTGAACACCCAGATAAAAATAAGACAATTTTCGGGGCCAGTAGGTAGTGTGGTGATTAACGGAGCTGGACTCCCACATGGCCAACTGCAGTTCGAGTCCAGGACCTGGCAGCTTGCTTTCTCACTTCCTCTCTCTCCCTGCTTCTCCCTGGTCAAATTAAGATAAGTAAATAAATAAATAAAATTAAATAATTCTTTAAAAAAAAAAAAGGTAATATTCTAGAAAAGTGTAAATTAGTTACTAAACTTGGCCAAAGAAGCTCAGAACACAAAATTGAAATGCAGTGAGGGCTATCAATTCCCTTAAAGGCAACAAATAATTCTGAGAAAATTCAGTTCAACATTAAGTTACAGAAATTCAGTGAAAAGAGACATAGGAAAGGTAGAACGTTATCCAACTCATGAAGCGAATGTAACCCAGATACAGGTTTAACCTCTTGTCCAACGTAAAATATAAGCAAATTATTTTTTTTTAAAAAACTTTTGCCTTGGATTGCATACACTTACGACAGAGAGACAGACAGAAAGACAGACAGTGAGAAATCCCCCAGAAGGGATGGCCACATCGCAATCCCTTCTACTCTCTTCTCCTCCTGGAATCTTAGGGGCACGCACATGCGCCCCCAAGTGTGTTTCAAGCCACTGGGTCCAGGACTCGAACCTTGGTCGGCCACGTGGGAGTCCAGAGACATAACTGGGTATGCCATCTGCTGGCTGCACATATAAGCAAATTAAATCTTAACAGTGCTTTAAAATAAACGTACACCAAATGGTGAGTTATTTTACAAAAACCGCTAGATAAAATTAAAAACTACTGAGGTTTGACAGAACTAGTGGACATTTTATATTGCTCAGCACCTATTTTGATGCTTAAAATTGTACTGACAAATGTCTTAACTATTTCTAGAGCACATATAACTTAATCTGAATTAGTAACAATCAAGTAAACATCACATAACTCAAAGGGCTTTGAATGTAGATATTTAAAACAAACTTATGGTTACCCTGTTATTTTCCTTCTATTCTATAACATACCCACAATACTACATCTTTATGCTGCTATATAGTTGTCTTTTCCTCAAAAAATGGACTTTACTAGACTTTTTCATTACATACACTTTTTTTTTTGGAGAGGTTTTTGCTATAGGGTGCAGGTACTTGCCAGAAAGACAAAGACAGAGACAGAGAGACAGAGAGATAGAAAGTGAGAAATCACCCTCCCAGGTGGGATGGCCACACCGCAATCCCTTCTCCTCCACTCTCCTCTTGGGATCTTGGGCACGCATGCACATGTGCCCGGCGTGAGTTTCAAGCCACAGGGTCCGGGACACGAACCGCGGTCGACTACATGGAAGTCCAGCGACATAGCCATTACGCTAACTGCTGGTCCCCCATTACATACACTTTTAATTTCTTTACCTCACAGATAATCACTGAGTATTTACCGTGTCAAAACTTTAAAAAGTTTGAGACGTAAACATGAACACAGCAATTATTCCTCCTTTTGAGGAGTTCATAATTACTTGTACAGATTCACTAACAAATTAAGACCTTCAGCTTGTGTGTTATTGATCAATACCATGGAACTTGCATTAGCACATACCTGACTTTTTTTCTTCATTGTTGTCTCTCTCGTTATCATCCCGATGCACAAATTCATCCCCCTCACTTTCTCCATCTGATCTGTCAGTGTCACTGTCATCAGTACTGTCATCATGTTTATCTTGATCCATGTCCTCGGGATAGCCATCATCTTCACTGGTGCTGGAAATGTCATCATCATGACCCCGCTGAGCTGAAAAGAAGGGAGGGACCATGAAACAAGTAACAAAACTGGATTCTTTACTATATGGTATCCAGAAATATCAAAAACTATATTCACTATTGGGTTTTTTTTTTTGGAGAGGTTTTTGCTATAGGGTGCATGCGCTCGCCAGACAGACAGAGAGAGACAGAGAGACAGAAAGCGAGAAATCACCCCACAGGGGGGATGGCCACGCTGCAATCCCCTCTCCTCTGTTCTCCCCTTGGGATCTTGGGCACGCACGCACACGCACCCGGTGTGAGTTTAAGCCACCGGGTCCGGGACTCGAACCGCGGTTGACTATGTGGGAGTCCAGCGACATAGCCATTACGCTAACTGCTGGTCCCAAAAACTATACTCACTATTGAACTCAGAATATAACAGCTTAATTGTTTAAAATGACCTCAGCTATTCCAGATATCAATATGTTTTAGCAAGATTTGTTTTTTAAAAAAAGGTTCAAACAGAAAACACTATTTAGAAATAATTATTTGTAGATAAACACATATATACACACATGAAATCAGTGTCTATATGTAATGATGCTCTGTCTAATGACAATAAAGATGAAAAGGAAACAAGTATCTAAATCTTAAAGAGATTCAATTATTAAGAGTGACATCTCAAAGAAAAGCCTAATTTAAAACACAGTAGGTCATACAGTGGTGTAATGGTTAAGGTGTCTAGATTCCACACGGCTGACTACGGTTTGAGTCCTAGACCAGGTAGCTTAAAAAAAAACATTCTGGGAGCCAGAAGGTGGCGTGGTGGTTAAGGCGTTGGACTCCCACATGGCCAACCACAGCTCAAATCCTGGACCTGGTGGCTTGCTTTCTCACCTTTTCTCTCTCTCTCTGGTCAAATGAAAATAATAACAACAACAGCAAATGTAATTAAATAAACAAATATTTCTTAAAAAAAAAAATTCTGGGCTCATGTGCATACATGCCCTAAATTGAGGGAGAATGAAGTACATGGGACTGTGGCCTGCCCATGCCCCCTAGAGGGTGCTTTCTCAGCTCCCTCCAACAGTGAGTGTTAAATAGCAAATTAAAAAAAAAATACACTAAACATTTATACTTCCTCATTTACTTCCTAGGTTCTGAGGGTGGTGAACAATATGTTAAAAGAACCAACTAAAAATAATGCTAAGAAGTTTATAAGAGCAAAAAGAACATTAATTCCTTACCAAGTTCAGGACTATATAGCATGTCTTCGTCTCGTCTCCGAGGTGGAAGATCTAGGGCAAAGCCCACTTTACGGCCATACATCTGCAAAACTTGAGGAGGTGGTGGACCAGGGGGAGGGCCAGGAGGTTTTCTGCCAGGAGGCAAACGTGGAACACCATGTCCAAGAAGAGGAAGTATTGAAACTGTCCGAGTTGGAGGTCTGTAAAGAAAATTTTAATCATATAATAGTAAAGAGATATTTGCTTTCTCTTCCAAATAATTTTCAAGGGATTTATTATTTTACACCTAATCAAATGTCACACTGCTCATATCCACATTATCTTTCAGTCTCCACTTCATTAATTTTGGCACTGGAAAGTCAAGAGGTGCTTTTAATGAATGCGCTCTGATACCACTTCCTTACCCATAGGCTGAAGTTTTCTTAAGGATGGAGGGTGGCTGGGCCCCAGGAAGTGGAATGTCCTGGATCAAGATGTTGGAAGGAGCGTGCGGCATATCTGGCAAAGGAATACTTTCCACTTCCACATGCTGAGCATTCTGAAAGAGAGAGAATCTTCCAATAGTATGACTGATGATCCACAAACTCAGCTATCAGCTGTTTCATAACCAATTTGCTTTCCAACTAACAAATTATCACACGCACATGCGCACACACAAAATAGAAAGCCTCAAGTCATCAAAGAATTAAAAGAAATTTTTATCTCCTTAAAAAAAAAAAAAAAAAAAAAAAAAACCAAACCTAAAACAAAGCCTGGCTGTTTTTTGTTTTTGGCTCCTTATTATCAGTTGACTCTTCTGGATATAATTTAAAGTAGCTGCTATTCAAATAAGTGTCAAAAGTATCAAAGACCAAACAAAGCTACCCTCCTTAACATTCTGGACAGAAAATAATACCTATCAATTAACAAACCTGGGTTTGTTGATAAAACCTGGGTTCTAAAATCAGTCTAGGCTTTGGTGAATTTTTGTGTGTTAGCAGTATAATATTAAGCAAATTACCCTATGCTTCCTTATCTGCATAATGGGACCCATACTGTCTACTGTACCAAAATTATAAACTATTTGGCTGTTTTTCCATTTTTGAGTTAATAAAATGTACAAATTTAGAGTTTTGACAAATGCAGAAACCTCATACTCTTTCCTAATTAATCCCTACCACCACCCCAAGGGAAACCAAAAATTAGTTTTTTCTGCTCTAGAATTTCATATTAATAAAACCCTAACTATGAAAGCAGCTTAGTATGTGTTCAGGATTTATCCACTTTTTTCTTTTTATCCCATGTTTTGGATATTATACATTTTTTTCTTTTATTACTGAGTACTGTTACATCATGTAAATATACTAGTTTGATTTAATTATCCATTATCCTATTAATGGACATCCAGGCTATTTCCAGTTTTTGGCTATCACTGTGTTGGTAGATGGATTAATTTTTCCTGTGTAAATACAAAGGGTAATATTTTCTGGCTCATATGGTATGTTTAGGTTTAGTTTTTAAATTTTTTTTTTTTTTTACTTAACTTTCAATTAATTAATTAATTTTAGTTTGACCAGAGAGGAACAGAGTGAGAGAAAGTGAGAAAGCAAGCCGCCAAGTTCAGGACTCGAACCACAGTTGGCCATGTAGGAATCCAATGCCCTTAACTACCATACCACCTGCCGGCCCCGAGGTTTAGTTTTATAAGAAATTGCCATAAGGAGGAGGTTCAACATGATCAATTCTCCCATTAATTATAAGAGTTTAGTTTCTCTGATTACCTTGACAGCATCAAAATACTGGCTAAGTTGAGCCCTCTTCTGTTCATATTCTACTTCTAGCTTTCTCAATTCCTTATAAATATCTGGATTCTCTTTTTCATAGAGTCGTAGAATACGTTCAAAAGTTTCACGCAGCTTCTTACGCTTGTCTTTCAGTACTTTCTCATTTAACTGTGGTTGTTGAACTGGGTTAAACTCTAAGAGAGAAAACAGATTATTGGATTAAATACAAAAAAATCACTTCATTTAGGTATGAAGAGGTTATATTATCTAATAGAAATTTTTTATATACATAAATTTAAAAAGGAATCTAAACTCCAGACATATACTTTTCAATTTTATTCAAAAGAACTATAATAGAACTATTAATATTTATTAAAATTCTACCCTTTATTGATGGCCATTAATTTTACTTCCATTTCTCTGCAATGTCACCATTTTTTATCTTCACTGTAATAAAAGTCCATTTTCATTCCTCTATGCTAAAGACTTGGTAGAGTGCGGTTTTTATTTATATACTACACTGGTTCTGTCATTTAATTCTGAAATCTTGGGCATTTTTCTTGACTTCTCTGGTCTTCAATTTCCTCATTTGGAAGATGGGGCCATCAATTCCTTTATAACAAAACTTTGAAGATGAAATGGGATTACAAATAAAATACTCAGTAGTGTTTGTCTCACAACTTCAATACTATTTTTATAATGGATTCATGTTCCTTGTCTACCATACAACTCTCATTCCTCAAATCATGTATGTCAACACAGGGGTTACTTTCAGGTCCCCTGCCTCACAGGGTATAGCACAAGACTGTAAAGCTTGCTGGTTTAGTCCTATCCTCCACTCTCTTTTTTTTTCAGTGACCACCTCAGAGATCATCTGGCACATGATCCAAACTATGACCAGATCACTTTTTGGGAGAGGGAAGCATATATGTGTATGTATATGTGTTTGTGTGTGTCCCTGGAGATAACAAAAATGTAGAAAACAATCCTAGAGGTGTCTTTGGCCTTGCCTTCTAACCACCGCTAATTCTACCTTCCACCCCAAGGAGAGGTTCATAAGTAACATGCTGAAGGAAACTAAGAATGCAGATTAGACAAAAGGACAACATTGATGATGGTATCTGGGTTTTATTTTTATTTTTTTTTAAGAGAGATTTTTGCCTTATAAGGCGTGTACACTCGCCAGAGACATGGAGAGAAACAGAGAAAAAGTGAGAAATCACCCCCTGGAGGGATGGCCAAGCTACAACCCCTTTTCCTCCATTCTCCTCTTGGGACTTTGGGAATGTGCGCACAGGTGCCCGGCCTGAGTTCCAAGCAACCAGGTCTGGGACTTGAACCGTGGTCAGCCATGTGGGAGTCCAGCTTTACAACCACTATGTCACCTGTTGGTCCCAGAATCTGGGTTTTCATGCTGGTTTCTCTAGGGTTTTTTTTCTCTTTTTTTGGAGAGGTTTTTGCTATAGAATGCGTGCGCTCACCAGAAAGACAGAAAGAAACAGAGAGACAGAAAGTGAGAGATCATTCCCAGGGGGTATGGCCACGTTACAATCCTTTCTCCTCCATTCTCCCCTCGGGATCTTGGGTATGCATGCACATGCGCCCGGCCTGAGTTTAAGCCCTCAGGGTCCAGGACTTGAACTGTGGTCAACAACATGGGAGTCCAGTGACATAGTCATTAGATTAACTGCTGGTCCAGGGTTTTTCTCAATTATTAGAGCCAATGCAGACTTTTTTCTGCACTAACTAGCATGTGTGTGTGTCTACATATGTATATAAAAAGCATTTTATATCTACATGTATATAATATATACTTATATAAATAAACATTGGGTTGTTGGAGAAGTCATGATGTTATTTTTTTCCTGTTTTTCCATGCAAAAATGTCATGACTTTTCCAATAACCCAATATATTTATATGTACGTATATATTTAAAAACATAGATTTTAAAATTTGAGAGGGTACCTACACTTCCCTGGAAACAGAAAAAGGGAGGAAAATGAGAAAGCACTACCCGGGGAGAACTGCTGCTCTGCAATCCTTTCTCCTCCATTTCTCCCTCCTTTAGGGATTCTGGGCATGCAGGCACCTGGAGTTTCTCAAGCTGCTAGATATGGAACTTGAACCTTGAGAAGGGCCATGTGGGATTCAGCTGCCTTAACCACCATGCCAAAGGTTGGGTATTGTATTGAAATATTATATACTGTAACTAAAACCCCAATGAAGTGATGTTACCTTGTCTCTTTTCTTTTCCTTTGAAGAATAACAAGTTTAACCATCTTAACTATTAACCTTGATGGTTTATTCAAGTCCACAAGGTATATTCTTATATTGTTCCCAGTATGATTAAGAAAAGTGTTTAATGCTTGAGTTTTAATGCCAGCTTTGTCACTAGAGTGTGACCTTGAGAAAAGTGTGTAATGTAATGACCTTGAGTTTCTTCACCTATAAAATAGGGACAATCAACCCATCCTAAAAAGTTGTCCTGAGGATTAGATGGTAACATGGATAAAACTGGTGTGTAGTAATAAATCTGTCATTACTATTATCTCCTTTAAAAGCAACATATAGCAACTGGATTGGTTTAATGGGGGACTTCCTAATTCCTTAGGGAAAGTAGTTTTCCCAACTAATATTCAGACAAAAAGCTTAATGATTTTGTAAACCAGTCTTCTCTCAGAAAAAGAGCTGGCCAAATTGGGTTTTCATTACCTCCTAACAATAATTAGCTCAAAGAAAATAATGACTTTCTACTCATTTTATGACATGAAACCTTCAGTTTGCAACAGCACCACCACCACCCACTTTGTCTCCTAGACGTTATAAATTCTTACCCATTTCATCCAATTTTTCCATGTCCCGGATAATCTGTTTAGGATCCTTCATCTTCAAAACCGCAGCTCGTACCATCATGCGTTGTTTTTTGTTCTTAAGAAAAATGAAGGAAGAACAAAATGTCAAGAGGCTGGACTCTCAAGTTTTATTTCAGTTTGCTTCAAGAATCTATTTAAACTGAGTTTTGAACTTTTTCTTGGCTTATGATCACTTGAACTAGTAATGGCTATGTACTTTGTTGCTCTCAATAATATTTAGATTTTAGTAAGATAAAGAAATGTTATTTATTTGATGTGCTTTCTCAGAGAATAAATTTTTAGGGACCAGCAGATAACATAATGGTTACACTGCTGGACTCCCATGTAGTTGACTGTGGTTCGACTGCCAGACCCAGCGGCTTAAAACTGACACTGAACATACATGCATGTGTGCCCAAAATCCCAAGAGGAGAATAGAAGAGAAGAAATTGTGGCATGGTCATCTCCCCAGGGGGATGATTTCTTGCTTTCTGTCTATCTATCTCTGTGTCTCCCTGGTGAGCACATGCACCCTATAGCCCAAAAAAAAAATTAACCTTGCAAATCTTGCAGTTACTTGAAAGTAACTCAAAAAAATACAAAGGCAGTAGCTAAACTAAAATGATATGTTGGAATACAGAAGAGTTTTGCAGGATTTAATGTTAAATGATAAAACAAAAACACATAAGTGAAAATCATTAAATTTAAAACCTGCATTCCCTCAAATTATAGCATGATATTGGGCTGGCCCTGAGCCTACTGGTTAAGGGAAGCTGGATTGCACGTGAAAAACAGCTGAATGAATACTGGCTCTGGCAACCTGAAAAAATCTATTGGGGCCACATGCATACATGCTCTAAATCTTGATAGGAAGGAGAAAAGAATGGATTGTGGTGTGACCATGCCCCATGAAGGGTGTTTTCTTCCTCGATTAAAAAAAAACAAGTAAGACATGATAGTAAAATTTAAATCCTTTCCTAGTCTGTAGAATTAATTTGCCACAAACTCAACTGCTAACTAGATAAGAAAAATGGATATACAAAGCTGTCTAGCATTACATTTAACTCAGTGGTTTTTAACAAAGAACTTAAGAAGCAAAGAAAAAAAATTTTCAAAAAAAATTCACTGGGACCAGCAGTTAGCGTAATGGCTATGTCGCTGGACTCCCACGTAGTCGACCGCGGTTCGAGTCCCGGACCCGGCGGCTTAAACTCACGCCGGGCGCGTGTGCGTGCGTGCCCAAGATCCCGAGAGGAGAATGGAGGAGAAGGGATTGCGGCGTGGCCATTCCCCCTGGGGGGTGATTTCCTGCTTTCTGTCTCTCTGTCTCTCTCTGTCTGTCTGGCGAGCGCACGCGCCCTATAGCAAAAACCTCTCCAAAAAAAGAAAAAAAAAAAAAAAATTTTAATTCACTGAGAAAGGTAATCAAATAAACAATGTCATCATAACCCACTGTGAGTTATCTGCAAAGTTAACTTCAGTTCATTTTCTACACACAGTAAATTTTATGGTTTTTATATGAAGGATAAACCATCTTTTCTGGCAAATTAATTTGAAACATTATTTTGAAATCTGCTAATCCCAAATAATAAGATGTGCCACAATTCTTATAGCTACATAGGATAATTTTGAAATCATACCTTTTTTAATTCTCTCTTCCGGGCTTCCTTTCCTTAAAAGGGAGAAAGAATAAAACTTTCAAATATTGAACATTAACATTTTCTCCAGTGCAAAATAGATAATCCTTTATTAAGGAAGACTTTCCTATGCATTTAGCAGCATCCTTGGCCTCTACCCACTAGATGCCAATAATACCTCTCAAATCAGGATAACCAAAAAAAGTCAAGCTATTTTTAAGGTTTTTAAAAAAATAAGTATAAATCTGAAGAAAAAAGATACCATAAAATACTAAGACGCTTAAAATACACACTAATTTTAAATTCCCCATACAAAAAGAAAGCTTTAAGCCTATACTTTGCTTATCAGTCAATTTGAGAAATGAAATATGGGTATCAATTTCTTTACATGTTTAAAGTTGTAATACGTCCACAAGAACAATGGATAACTTTATATATAATTTACTCCACTTGTTACTGCTAACCTTATCATTAAACCATCATCAAATAGATCTCTAATATTTGCAAATGTTAACGCTCCTCTACTTGATCAATCCACACCAATGGAAACTTACGAGCTTGATCTGTGGGGTTCATAAATTTCCCACTCTTGGTGGATGATGTTGATCTCCGTCCCATGTTGATAATGTATATGGTTCAATTATTCATTAAAAAAAAAATCCTGCCAAGACAAAGAAATAGCTTATTTCTCCTATTACATTTAGAATCTCTACCAATGTCTGAAAAAGAAACATTTCTTTGATTACTAATTTTGTGCAACTTCCCTTAGTTTTGACTTTGGTGTCCAGGCAAGATGGCCTCAATTTTCCTGACCATGGAGAAATTAGATCTTTATTTTTCTTACGAAGGGTAATGGGTCTGAAAATCACCTTGAATATCATTAAATCTTTAATTTTTTTTTTTTATGGATCCTAGCACTGATTCTGTCAGTGAACTGAAAATATCAACTAGGAAATGCTTTAATGTGACACAAACTATGATCATAAGAAGCCAGTAGTCTTTTTCTATATCCTCCCTTTGTTTACATGTAGGGTGGAAGAATAAAAAGAGAACTGGTTAATGGATCTGGGCTCAAAGACAAACACAAGTCATCCTTACCCCTCTCGTTTCTCTTGGCATGTATACTGTCTATTCCTAACACCCCTGAGACAGTTTAGTCATTAATTTAAGCATATTTAATTCAGATTTAGTTCTAATTCAGATGTAATTCTTGACTCTCAGAGCTTAAAAATACAAATACTTAAGTCATTAGTATAACATATTGCAAGCTCCCCAAAGATTCAATCTTAAGATACATATTTTTCTTACTAGTATCTACTTGACTCTTGATTTGTATTTTTTTTTTTTCTTTTTTTGGAGAGGTTTTTGCTATAGGGCGCGTGCGCTCGCCAGACAGACAGAGAGAGACAGAGAGATAGAAAGCAGGAAATCACCCCCCAGGGGGGATGGCCACGCCTCAATCCCTTCTCCTCCATTCTCCTCTCGGGATCTTGGGCACGCACGCACACGCGCCCGGCGTGAGTTTAAGCCACCGGGTCTGGGACTCGAACCGCGGTCGACTACGTGGGAGTCCAGCGACATAGCCATTACGCTAACTGCTGGTCCCGCTGATTTGTATTTTTTAAGGAAACTAAAAGGGGTAATAGTATTCGAGTGAAAATATTTTGTAAGCCAGTTTTTTTTTTTTTTTTTTTTTTTTTTTTTTGAGAGGTTTTCACTATAGGGCGTGTGCGCTCACCAGAGAGACAGAGAGGCAGAAAGCGAGAAATCACCCCCCAGGGGGGATGGCCACGCCGCAATCCCTTCTCCTCCATTCTCCTCTGGGGATCTTGGGCACGCACGCACACGCGACCGGCGTGTGACCGGCGTGAGAACCGCGGTTGACTACGTGGGAGTCCAGCGACATAGCCATTACGCTAACTGCTGGTCCCCTAAGCCAGTTCTTATAATACATTACTACATCACTTCTTTCTCTTAGCCCAAAGTAATGAGTTTTAACTTTTTGACACTGAATCTTTCCAATAATACAGATTGATAAATTTGTTTCCTTTTGAAAACGGATACTTTAAAGTTTTAGAGTAGAAAAGGGAAGATTATGAGGTAAATGTTTTGATTGACCATACAATTATTGTTTCCTTTCTCCCTTTTATGACGACTTTGTCGAACCAGTTCACTGCAGTAAAGGCCTCTCTCCCTAAGTGCTCAACTGCCCCGATTACTGGTAGAGGTCGCAGAGCCCATTATTTCACCCTGTCAAGTTTTACCTTCTTAGAAAAGAAACGGAGGCTGGGGGCGGGGGGGAGGTTGTAGAGGTGGTGGAAAAGGGTGAGAATAATCAAAATCGGGTTAAGTAAAATTCTTACATCTTTGATTAACTGTATTTTTTGTGTTTTCCTTTCTCAATCACCCTCAGGCTCATGTTTTGACCTTCTTCTCCCACAACTGAAGCACGTTAAGTGATACAAATCACGGAATTTTCACAGAGGACACTGGAGCTGTAATTTACACAAACTACATTTTTTTTGGTCTAAAAGCAGAGGCGATAGGGAAATTACGTCAAAAATCGTGAAGAAGGCTAAATAGTCAATGAGTCGGGGTCTAGATCCACCAAACCAGGCGACAACAGCAGCAACTGCCGAAACCATAGCGACGGTTGACCTGACTCGAGGTACAAGACGTCAAGCCTAAGGTAACCGGTCAACGTGCCTAAGAACCGGCGCTAACAGTCCCTGGCCAAGTCAACTACAGAACCGACGGACGCTGCGCCGCCCCAGGCCAAGGATCCTTCAGTCCCAGAGCCGGGATACCCCAACCGCGGGGAGGAAGCGCTGGGCAAAGGGGCCTGGTGTTCCCCGAGGCAACAGTGCGGGCCTCGGGAATGGACAGGAGTGATGAAGAAGCGGAGGAAAGCAATAATGTACACTCACACTTCTGCTGGACTCCCCGGTTTGCAAGAAGCGGTGAGGGGCCGATTCCTGATCTCTTTTACTTCGTAGGGGGGGCCTTCACCTCAGCCTCTCGGTCAACCACTCAGCCACCGCCATCTTGAAACCTCGCGCCCCTCCGCCATCCTTACGTCACTTCCTCTTCCTGCAGCCGGCGATCTCTTAGCGTTGCTGGTTCCTCAAACCATAGAGAGTACTCAAGAACTGCGGGACCAGAGTCGTTTCCGCTCGAATACAGTATCTGATTGGCTAGCTGTCGGCTAAGAGCCCGCCTCATTCCCCAGTACGAAAACTCCCGGTCGATTGACAATTATCTAACCCAATTGGGTTGAGAGAAAGGCGGCTACCTGACTGGCTGACTGCCCGGCCTCTTGTGCGGGAGACCATTGAGCGGTACTTTAGGAAGACTAGGAGGTGTTTAGTTTTGTTGCTGTCCTGTAATTATGTTAGTTTTTGGATTTTCACGTGTGGTGTAAGTGGGTCCAATCCTTTGGGACTGTTGCCATTTGAAAACGAATCTTTGAATAACACCGCTGAGTTTAATGCCCTTTGCAAGCATCAGGTTATCCCATGTGGACGCCTGGTGCCTCTGGAAATTCGATTGTGGCTGATAGACACACAGCTTTTGTAGGCCTGAACGAATAACACGTGCCCGAATCAGAGTCCTAAGTTACTTATACAAGAAATAGCATATCGAAAAGGAAATGTGGGGATACGTAGTTTTAGATATACAAGTGGTGAGGTTGATTATGTATTGGTTCCTTTCCAGGCTGGTCTTTTACGTCAGCCAAAAATTCTCTGTGACGTCACTATTCATAAGGACTTTTAATCTTTTCTGTCCCTCCTATCCTTGTATCTGCTCTTTCTCTAAGACTCCTCTCCTCCCATTTTCCCTTCAATGGTAAGTTTAAACATTTCAAAAATTCTACTCCTGAAGGACACACTTGGTTATTTCAGATATTGAGTATCACTTCTAGGAAAATGAGCTAGTGTAGGCCAGTTCCTACTATCACTTAGAAGATTTTGAAGTATTGGTGGAGGTACATTACTAATTTTTAGCAGAATATTTTAATATGTCCTTAGCAGCGTAAGGTTGATCCCGTACCTAAACTAACCCTTGTCTTAGTAAATTCTTGATTTGATTTTAGACTCTGAGTCTCAGAACAGTAACACTATCTTGTAGGTTAAAGTTTATGTGTAGGGACCAGCAGATGGCGTAATGGTTTTGTCACTGGACTCCCAAGTAGTCCACAGAGGTTCCCGGACACACTCCCACCCTGCTTAAACTCTCGCGGGGAGGGGGGAGGGAGGCGGAGGAGGGCGTGTGTGTGTGTCTGTGTGTACGCGTGGGTGCCCAGGATCCCGAGAGGAGAATGGAGAAGGGATTGTGGTATGGCCATCCTCTTTGAGAGATGGTTTCTCCCTTTCTGCCTCTCTTGGCTCTCTGCCTTTCCAGTGAGTGCATGCGCCCTTTATCAAAAAACCTCGCAAAAAAAAAAAATAAACGCTTATGTATAAACCAGGTAGTAAGCAATAAATAAATAAATTTTGACAAGTAAATTGTAATGTTTTAACTAATTTTAAAAAGCAACAAAAGAGGAAACAGTGAAAATTAGAGTCTAGTCATTTTTCACCTAGCTAATAAAAATTTTTGAGAAAAAATGCTGAGTATTTTTTGTTTCAAGACATTTTCTTGTATTTACATGCAAGAATCAGTAGTAACAAGTACATTATTGCATCATAACATATTAATAATTTTATAAGTAGACCATAAAAGACTTAATGAAAACAAGGAATTAGAAAACCACTTCCATTTGCAGTGTTTTAGCCGAACCATTCAGGTCTCTGTAGTATTTTTTTGAAATTGGATAGTGTTTCATGCAGCAAAAGGCACCTGCCTTCTTTCTGCTCATATGAAAAATAGAATTATATTTTCTTTGAAAACTTGTAATAAATTATGACTTTCCTTTAAATGACAGAGTCTTAAAAGAGTAGTGACTTCCTCTCTATATCCTAAATGCATTTAGTGAATGTTGTAGCTGGGATTTGCTTGTTTGTTTTAAATGTTCCAGACTGTTCAGACATTCACTTGAATGATATTTAATCATAGTTGGTCAGAGTTGATTGCAGTTGTAGAAACAGAACCTTTGTCTTTTTAGCTTTATTTTTTTTAATCCATCCAGATTACTTGAGTTAGTAGGTGTTTACAGATCCATTTCCCACCATCATTATTGAAGCTGATGGTTACAAATTTTTAGTCTCTTCCAGTTTATAGAAAATTGGATATAATCTCATGGTTAAAAGTGTGGCAGTATTTCTATTCCATTTGAAAGCTGAAGGTTTGTGTCTGGTCCTTGCATTCAATGTAAATTTTAAGGAATTTGACTGGCAGTTAGAAAAGGAAAGGGTAACTCTTGTACCTGCTGTTCTATAATAGCACTTACCCAAAAAGTGATCTAGAAAAGCAGGATGAGAGTATATCCTGGAGAATAATCTTTTACCTCACAGGGTCTAGCACCGACTGACCTGGTTATTCATTGCTGATAAAAAATTTCAGACATGGGCCCAGCAGGTGGCGTGGAGGTTAAGGTGCTGGACTCCCACATGGCCGACTTCAATTCAAGACCTGGACCTGGTGGCTTGACAATCATGCCAGGTACTTATGCATGCATACCCAAAATCCTAGGAGGAGAGTGGAGGAGAAGGTATTGGGGTGTGGCCATCCACCCAAGGGGGTGATTTCTCATTTTCACTCACACTTTGTGGCAGGCAAATGCAGAAAACTTAAAAAATGTAACCATTTCTAGCATCTTCAGTTCTCCTTTTAAAATTGTGTACTCTACTTAAGGCCATGTGGAAAGCTTATAGAAATAAACCTTATCAAAGAGGCAAGCACTTGTTGAGAGGGAAGCAGAAGTATATTTTAGTGGCAAATAAAATGACTGTTCATTTCATTTGGCGTTTTACTGTGTTGGTGACCTCAGTAATGGCATGATGATATTTCTCTGAGGCTGACTTGAACTCCACCAGATGCTTCTCATAACTTTTGATGGCTGCTTGAAGCTGTGTTTTCTCCACTGCCCCCAGGATGGCACGGAAGATCATATCTATGCCAAGGCCTAGAACTGCAATTCCAATACTTCCAAGTAGAGAAGCACCGATTTGAGCTAACACAGTGACCAACTTGTTAATTATGCCAGTGGTGACATTGGAGCCCACGAGTTTAACAGCCACTGCACTGGCTGCAGATGTAGCTTCTCCCAGGATGACTGAAATGACCTTTTGCACAATTGCAATTTTCTCTGTTTCCTTTTCCTTTATATCCTGAAGTTTTCTATAAAGGGTTGGCTCTAGTTTCTCTTTTAATGCTTCATCAACCTTTTGCAATTCCATTTGGATTTTCATTATGGCTTGGATGATGATATCACAGTTTTCTTTGATGGTTCCATCTCTTTTCATCTCAATGGAGGCCAGCTTGCACCCCAAGTGCATATTTAGAACCCCTATCAGCTCATTAGTAGCGTGGAAGCTGTCAGATAAGCAATCAAGGAGCTGCTGGTGAAGACGATTTACTTCCTGCCGCCTCTTTGGGTTATCTGGGTAGAGGAAGTCACTCTGAGCCATATTTAAAGTAGAATCTCTGAAAAATAAAATAGTAAGTCTTCACTAAAAGTCTTGAAAACTATTTGCTGTCTAGAAAATCTGACAGGGAAATCTTTTACTTCATGCATAACAAATTATTAATAGCAATATGTTACCTAAGGAATTCTTCAAAAAACTCAATAGGTTCTTTGAAACAAATGTTTCTATAAAACTTGATGTCAGTGTATGAAAAATGTGGGTAATAGAATGCAGCTTGTTGGTGCATAAATTAAGGCATTAGATTTTGTACCAGTTGGAAATCCTAGATAGGAAATAGTCATGTTTATCAAGCATCTGGTTATTGATTAATAAACATGATTATTTCTAGGTAGCATTTAATAAGTTATATTTAAAATAGACCTCAATTTGAAAGGGTTACCTTATGATTACTAGTGCTGTTTCACTACTAACCACATTAAATACACCTACCAGATTGATTTCTTTAGTATTTGAGAATTAGTGGTCAGAGCCAGATGGCTTTTAAAGAACTTTGAGTTTACAGGACTATTAAAATAAAATTTTATATTTATATATTTGGTTACCATAATTCAAAATACTCAAACTATATCTTTTTGCCAGCAAATTACTTGTTTTCTAAATTAAGGGAAATCCAAAGGCAACACGCATATAACATAAGAATCTTGAAAATAATTCCTTGTGATCAGAGTACATATTCAAGACTTTCTGGATTAAAATGTCATGTGAGAAGGTGGGCATCATTCAGGGGACAGTACAATTGATTCTCCAGTAGCAAAGCTTGTAAATGAAATAATTTAGAATGCTTTATGTTGCATTTTGCCTTTATTGAGATAAGCCAGGATTAGCATCAGAAAGAAGGTAATGTCATTTGACAAAAGTATTAAACAATAAGTATAAGAGTATGGCATAAAATGAATAACATAAACCTGATAGGGGACTCTTGTGTTTGTTCTTGGCTCACAGCACTATTTAGAGAAAAACAGGCATACTCTTTGGAGTTTATTGGGCAAAAAGCCTTAAGTCTGAGCCCACTAAAAACTATGTTAATTAATATGCATACCTTGAATAAGCCCGGTAAGTGCCTGGCACTTTTCTTTTTAAATTTATTATTATTTTTTTAATTGCTAAAGGGCGTGTGCATTTACCAGCGAGAGGCAGAAGAGGAAGTAGCCCCCATGGGGAATGGCCCCTCCACAATCCCTTCTCCATCTCTTTCCTGTTGGGATTTTGGGTGTGCACACTTCACATGCCCAGTGTATCTCAAGCTGCTGGGTCCAGGACTTGAACCATGCAATTGGCCATATGGGATCCAGCTGCCTCAACCACCATGCCATCTTGCCCTGACACTTTTATTTTCTATTAAACTCTTGGGGGAGAAATGAAAGAAAATGGAATCCTCTGCCGGGTCATTGGGAAAGTCATGATGCATTTTTGCATACAAATACAAAAAATGTGTCATGACTTTTATGACAACTCAGTGTATCCATGTGAAATCTAGTGCATAGTCTTTTTTTTTTGGTAAACAACATCCTTATTCATTTGGGTTCTATCTCTTAACACCAGGGTTCTTTGGATATAAGCAAACTCAGAACCATGGGTGGAAGGAACGATGATGATTTTCTGTTAAGAAAGTAAACATGAAAATACCCTATCCACCAAATTATAAAGATCTAATTTGGAAATGGAAAGAGGAACATTTTTGTAAAATGAATTAGAAATATAAATAACCATTTATGTTGTTAGGCTTAAAAAATACACTATAACTTCCCTGGTAGAATGGGATTCACTTTTATCCTGGTTCAGATTCAGTACACACACACACACACACACACACACTCACAGAAATACACAGTAGATGTAAATTTCCACAAAACAGTGCTTAGAAAATTTTCTAATTCAATTTTACTAAAAACAGTTGTCTGTTGAAGGTCTGTTAAATATTTCCCAAACTCACCATGGGTTGTAAGTTGCAGATTGATAAGCACAGATTTGGACTTTTTATTTCTCTTTTTTTTTTCTAGGAATTTTCCATTAAACATTTTTTTTTTTTTCCTTTCCTAGTTTTCAGATCTTACCATGAAATGATAATTCCAGTTTCTGACTTCAAATTCAAAAATCAGCCACAAACATCCCTATTCAGATTTAGGTGAGAGGAGTCTTTCTTACCCTGAAAACTGGAAAATATCTACAACAGCTACCATATGCCTTTAGATGAATGCATAGTTTTCAGAAAAGATACATGGTTCTATCTGCTAGATAAATGAAGATATGAACATTCCTGAATGGGAGGCTGAATACTTCCGTGTGGTCAGTTCTTTTTCCTCAACTAACTCATAGTTTTATCACAACTTCACAAATTAATCATGATTCAGAAGGCTGAGGGTGAGGAAGTGGATCATAGTACCAAGACCCTGGGGGATGCTGCATATCTGTCTCTCTCACTCATGGAATAAATAAACTTAAAAAAATATTTTTTAAACTTTTTAAAAAGAATTATTTTATTTATCTTTATTTATTTATTTTAATTTGACCAGAGAGGGCCAGTGAGAGAGAGAGAGAGAGAGAGAGGAGGAAGGGGGAGTGAAAAAAAAGCAAGCCTCTTGGTCCAGGACTTGAACCATGGTCAGCCATGTGGGAGTCCAGTGCTCTTAACCACAATGCCACATGCTGGCTCCTAAAAATATATATTATTTTAAATCATGAACTATCTGAAAAATGAATAGGTAGAACTAATTTTTTGAGGAAAAGTAATGATGAGAGTCTTCTCTCACCATATTAAAAGCACCCTAAAAATACAATATTAGATGGTATTGTACAAGTGCCAAGAGTGATGCATTCATGGAACAAAATAGTCCTCAAAGCAGACCCTTGTATCTGTTTTATACAGAATAAATATAGACTCTAAAACCAGTAGAAGTTATTATTCCATAAATGCTTCTGGCACTGTGGACTAATCTTTGGAGTTAAATGTCGATAAAATGTTATTGGTATATTATATAATACACTGATAAAAAGAACTAGAAGAAAATGGATAATTTTCAAATGTCTATGGATTAGGGACCAGCAGTTAGCGTAATGGCTATGTCGCTGGACTCCCACATAGTCGACCACGGTTTGCGTCCCGGACCCGGTGGCTTAAACTCACGCTGGGCGCGTGTGCGTGCGTGCCCAAGATCCCGAGAAGAGAACGGAGAAGGGATTGCGGTGTGGCCATCCCCCCTGGGGGGTGATTTCTCGCTTTCTGTCTCTGTGTCTCTCTCTGTCTGGCGAGCGCATGCGCCCTATAGCAAAAACCTCTCCATAAAAAGAAAAAAAAATGTCTATGGATTAGAGCTTTATAAGCCTAAAATGAGTAGAAAAAAAAATTACATGCAAAAGTTTGACTGACAAAGATGACCATATAAAGAGAAATGAAAGTGAGCTGGGAAAAAAAATGCAAGGAAAAAAAAGTCTTAATTTCTAAGAAAAACAGTAGTAGTGTAATAACAACTAAATGAACAAGCAACTCTGAATAGACAATGAAAAAATAAATGCTAGCAAATAAACTGGGAAAAGTTAAGTCTTACCTGGACTCAAAGAAAGATACTGCAGGCCAACTGGTGATGTGGTCATTAAGACAGCTGGATCCCACGGGACCCTCTGTGTGGTTTGAATCCTGGACCCAGCTGCTTGAAAAACCTATTGGATACGTGTGTGTATGCCCCCAAAATCCCAAGAGAAGAATGGAGGAGATGGGATTACTGTGTGGCCATCCCCCCTGGGGGGTGCTTTCCCACTTTCTATCTCTGATCAGCAAGCATACGTGTCCTATAGCAAAATTAAAAGAGAGAGACGTGACATATTTCAACTACAGATTATGTTTTCATCCCCTTTTCAATACTCAATCCCTCTCCTTGTACTCACTATATATACTCTTCTTAGGATATGGATGTCAACCCATAATTTTGTTTCAGTGACAAATCTAAGGGACATCATGATGGTCTCAGAACTAGTTTTCATTTTTAGTGAATAAAGACTTCTGTTTTTTCCATGTCAATCTTACCTCCCTAGTTCTTTTTTCCTAGAGGTGAAGAGTGGGGAGGGTTCTTCATGCAAATAGATCTTCAGCAGGCCTGCCACCTGACCTGCTCAGGTATGTTTGAGCTTCAGTACTGATTAAAGGTCCTTGCTATTTCCATCTCTAAAATAAGAAGTGCTAGGGAACTAGGAACAGAAGGAGGAATTGAAGTTGAAACCATTGAATTATGTTTTGGACAGGCCAAGTTTGAAGAGCCTGGTGAAGAAAACAGTTTACTAATTCTCTAACTATTGAGTCGTTGGAAAAGTCCTCACGTATTTTTTTTTTTAATTTTTTTTGCTACAGGGCACGTGCGCTCGCCAGAAAGACAGAGACAGAGACACAGAAAGTGAGAAATCAACCCCCCCCCGGGGGAATGGCCATGCCGCAATCCCTTCTCCATTCTCCTCTTGGGATTTTGGGCACGCACGCACACGTGCCCAGTGTGAGTTTAAGGCACCAGGTTCACAATTCTACCCATGGTCGACTACATGGGAGTTCAGCGACATAGCCATTATGCTAACTGCTGGTCCCCCTGACGTATTTTTCTATGTTCTATGCAAAACTGTACCATGAGTGTTCCAGTGATCCAGGATTTTCTAGTACTATGTATGAGGTAGTCTGCTAGGCTCTGTAGAGCATACAAAGATGAAAAATACATGGTATGGTCCCTGCTCTTAATTTATAATCTCTTGGGGAAATTAAGACATAACTATAATGTCAGGTTGAAAGTAATATGCCATCCATATAAGATTATAGGTGTAGTTTATATATTTAAAAAATAATTACTTAATTTTATTTATTATTATTGTTAGATTTTCTATAGGGTACATGTGCTCACCAGAGAGAGAGTGTGAGAAAGCAAGCCCTCAGGTCCAGGACTCAACTGTGGTCAGCCATGTGAGAGTCCAGCACCATAACCACTGCACCACATGCTGACCCCTGTAATTGATATTTTAACTGTGCAAATTCAAAATTGAAACAAACTATGCTTTTATATATATATATACATATATATATGTATATATATGTATATATGTATATACACATACATATATATACATATATACACACACACACACACACACACATATATATATATATATTTTTTTTTTTTTTTTTTTTAAAGAGGGCTTTTTGCTATAGGGTGTATGTGCTCGCCAGAGAGACAGACAGTGAGAAATCACCTCCTCCCCACCAGGGGGAGGATAGCCACATTGCAATCCCTTCTCCATTCTCCTCTTGGGATTTTGGGCATGCACGCACATGCGCCTGCTGTGAGTTTTTAAGCTGCCGTGTCCAGTCGACTACGTGGGAGTCCAGTGATGTTACCCTTATGCCATCTGCTGGTCCCACTTTCACATATTTTGATGCTATGGTCATCTGGAGACATTTGGTCATCCAGGGAAGGTTCACAATTTGTGTTTTATTCAGATTCATCCTCTTAGGGTACATTCTTGATGACTAAGGAGAGATTAAATACCACAAGATGAACTGTAGTTGGCAAATTGCAGGGTTTTCTATACTTCTGACTCCTGAATTGATTATTCTCCATTCAGCAAGGTAAAAGCCCTGCAATTAATTGGAGTCACTCTTCTTTTTTTTTTTTTTTTTTTGTAGAGGTTTTTGCTATAGGGCGCGTGCGCTCACCAGACAAACAGAGAGACAGAGACAGAAAGTGAGAAATCACCGCCCCAAGGGGGATGGCCACGCCGCAATCCCTTCTCCTCCATTCTCCTCTCGGGATCTTAGGCACACATGCACATGCGCCCCGCGTGAGATTTAAGCCACCGGGTCCGGGACGCGAACCGTGGTTGACTACGTGGGAGTCTAGCGACATAGCCATTACGCTATACGCTAACTGCTGGTCCCTCTTCTTAAAGATGACAGTAGTTACTCAGGGGAGCTACAGTGATGTCTTTTTTTTTTTTTTTTTTTTTTTTTTTTTTTGCTGTAGGGCAAGTGTGCTCATGAGAAAGAGGGAGAGAGAGAAAGAGAGAGAGAGAGAGAGAGAGAGAGAGCTGGTCCCTCTTTTTAAAGATGACAGTAGTTACTCAGGGGAGCTACAGTGATGTCTTTTTTTTTTTTTTTTTTTTTTTTTTTGCTGTAGTGCAAGTGTGCTCATGAGAGAGAGGGAGAGAGAGAGAGAGAGAGAGAGAGAGAGAGAGAGAGAGAGAGAGAGAAAGTGAGAAATCATCCTCCAGAGGAGAATGGCCACACCACAATACCTTCTCCAACTTTCTCTGTCTGGGATTTTGGATATGCATGCACACAAGCCACGCGTGATCCTCAAGCCACCAGGTCCGGGACTTGAACTGTGAAGGCAGCCTTGTGGATCCAGCACCTTAACCTCCATCCTACCTGCTGGCCCACTACAAGTGATGTCTTACTAATAATACACAGTATTTTTCCCAAGAGGAATTCTGGGCCATGTACTCATCCATCCTCAGCGCCCCTCCCATCTTTGTACATTTTCAGTGATGACTTGGTGACTTTTTAAAGATACCAATAAGTACCTAAATGGTTTTAATCTAGCTCTGATGAACTACACCTTCATATGGCAAATTTGAACTTTTACGTCATTTGAGTTATCACATGGTGGTGTTTCCTGTCAGTGAAAAATTACATCTGGGGGTTACATACATTTCTGTACGGAGTTTATGCTGCTATTTGAGTATTTTATTGTGGTGGTCCATGAAATAGGTTCTGAAGAGCCGCTGAAGGGCCTGGTGAAATTCTGGCCAGCAGGCGGAGCTCTTGGTCTCTGGGACTCATTTCTCTAGGGCTCTTGCTGAAACAGCTGTGCTTTCTTCTGTTTTCCACATTTGAGTTCTAGGCGGGCAGAATCTTATTTCACGAGAGAGTTCTGTTACTAAATCAAACTTTTAAAGCCTTATTATTGTGATTTCATAAAAATGCCAAGGAAACATCTGGAACTGCTTATACTGGTGGTCAACTGGCCTTAGGAAATTGAACTGTGGAAACAGGTTAGATTGAGATAGGTGCTTATTGGACCTAATCTTGCCAATTTTGTTGAATTGAGAAAGATTCAAAATTAAAGAGCATAATATTAATGATTGTATGTAAAAGTTAAAGTTTATTTGGTAACAATCAATATGTCTTCAATTTGTAAGTTGGTTCCTTTCCTAGAAAATTAAAGTCAAATACAACTTTTAGGATATTTTTGTGACTAACAGAAGTATATTGAGTGGTAAGTACTATAGAAATTTAAAGAGAGTAGGCCAGTCAGTGTTGTGACAGTTAATGTGGGTGGTTCGAGTCCCAGACCCAGCAGCTTGAAAAACACACTGGGCATATATATGTGTGTGTCCAAAATCTCAAAAGAAGGAAGAGGTAGAGGAGAAGGGATTGTGATGTAACCATTCCCATTAGGGGGTTACTTTCTCATCTTCCTTCTCTCTTTCCATTAGAGAAAGCTTCATTGAGAAAGTGACATGTGCTGTGTGCTTTGACAGAAATATAACATGGGGAAATTGAAAGTGAAAGGTTTGATTGAGCTAAGTGTTTCCAAATATAATCATTAGCACTAATATATAAACTTTTTAAAATAGAGAAGGAAAAACTCCCGTAAACCCATAATCTTAACTATTTTTGTTGTTTTTTGTTTTTCCTTTCCAAAATTTATTTACATGCGTAAGTATCTTTGCAAAGTTTAAATAATAGTTTAAATAAAATTCATCTTTTATTAATTCATTTGAACGTTTTCCCCATCTCTAGTTTTATAAACATTTAATGTAATAACTGATTGTATAGGCTCTTAAAATATAATAACTTATTATCATAGGTTACATATACTATTCGATATCTTTACAATGTTTTAAAAAATCCCTAGTTGTCTCACTGTCACTTATAGTAATCTAATGAGTATTTTGATACACGTAGCTTTTATCTCCATCATCTGGATGATTAATCATTTGTTTAAAGAGTTAAAACAATCACATAATTAGTGGCAATTATATTTTTATTACTTTTTATATGTATTGCAAATTGCATTCCAAAAGCTTTACACCGCCACCAAAAATAATATTTTTCTTTTTAATTTGATAGAGGGTGTGTGCATTTTACAGAGGGAGGCCAACAAGAAACAACCCCCCCCCCACCCCCATGGGGAATGGTTATACTACAATCCCCTCTCCAGTTTTCTTCTCAGGATTTTTGGGTATGCATACACACACAGCCGGTGTGGTTTTCCAGCTGCCTGGTCTGGGACTCAAATTGCATGATCAGACTGTGGAATCCAGCTGCCTCAACCACCATGCAGGGGACTGACCCCCTAATAAACTATTACATCACGACACTCAGGTCTGTATCAAAGTCAAAGCTGTTCCTGTTTAATATTGTTGATTTGGAAAATATAAAGTTACGTTTAAAAAGGAAGAGTTTTTGATTTTTTGGAAATATGGAAATCACTAACGATGTATGGTCTGAAATTTGCTTCCAAGTAATTTGGAAGGGAACGTAGGGAAGCATAATGGGGGAAATAAGGTTGATTTTGTTTTGATAATTTTTAAAGCTGCATTATAGGTGCATCAGAGTTTATTATATCATTGTCTTCACTTCTGTGTGTTTGAACCTTTTCCACAATAACAATCAAAAAAAGAAAGAAAACACAACTCTGTTCGAGTGTCTGATGTTATTCATTAGAACTCTCTAAAAGTTTTACATTTCTACCTGCTGTCACTTTTTCTTACTATCCAAACTGGGTCCTTCTGTCATGCATATTTTGCTTATTTGGGAATGTGGAAAGAGGGATAGGAAAAGTTAGAAGCCTTTCTGGAGAAAATAACTAGTTGTGAGCCTTCTTATCAATCAAAATCATGGCCTTTAATTAAGAAAACAACAGCAAAAAGAAAAAAATTGATCAGAATATGATAACACTTTCTAATATAACATGAATTATTTTAAAGAATATTTCTGGTTAGAAAGTAGAATATCAAAATCATCCATCAGTATTTATCAATACTCATTTCTGTTATATGCCCTGAGGTATATGGGAAAAAATAAAATAGATAATATTTCTTGCTCTTAAAATAACAACAAATGCCCAGTAATACTTAAATATAACTTACAGAAGAGTGTAATACTGCACATGAACTGTTCCTAGACTCCATATTCTTAGACAGATAGATAACTGTCTGCTAGTGTTTACAACCCATAGGAGGAAATGCTACTATCACAGAAGCAGTACATTCACACAGTTGCCATTTCGCTTGTAATCCTTTCTAAAATTGATGCTCTACTGTTTTTCCTCTTTTGACTTAATCAGTCTTTGAAGATGTTAATTTCTTCCTTCTTTAGGATTTTCAGAGAAATAATCACAAAGAGCATGCTATAAAATCCTCTTATAATAAAGCCTTTTTATTACTTTTTATTTGTGTCTAGGATTCAAGACTGACAAGTGATTTCAAATTCCCTTTATAAAATCTAGAGAAACATAGTATTATGCCAGTATTAATAGAAATGTCTGTATTGCTTACCGCGCTGTGTGTCTGCGTTCTGCAGTCCCTGCAGTTGGTTAGGGGTATTGTTGAAGTGCCTTTTCATCTGGTGTCATCTGGGTTTTTCTGGTGGAATGTGATGACTTCCAGCCTTTGCTAGTCTCTGCTGGGTCCCTCTGCCTGTCTGGTTTATAGACTATTTCTGAATGGATCAGTTCTTAGAATTCTTTCATTTCCTATATTAATATAAACTTAGTTTTTGTTTTGTTTTGTTTTTAATTTGCCTGAAGGAGGATTTACTCATCAGAGACAAACAGAGAGGAAGAGAAAGAAAGCATCCCCAATGGGACATGGTCATGCTGTAGTCCATTCTCCATTTCTCCATCCTGTCAGGATTTTGAGGGCACACACACACACACACACACACACACACACACACACACGTGTCCAATGTGTGTTTCAAGACACTGAACTTGGAACCTAGCAGTTGTATTTTGTTTCTGAAGAGAATATAGTTGAGGAGTACTTCTAAATCCACTTGTTCTAGGGTTTCTCTTCTGTTTCGTCTCTTGTTAACTTTCCTCCTTACACAACCGCCTCTTTCTTACCACATCACAGCCTGATGCAGTTGCCATAATTGAGGTATGGATAGTAGCAGCACAAAGGAGCTTGACACGTTGTACTAGGTTTTTTTTTTTTTTTTTTTTTTGGTAAAATTGTGCTTTCTTCCTCTCCCTCCATCTGGTTCTTGGTAAAATTGTTTGTAAAAACTAGAAGCAATACCAACTTTATTCGAAGCCCCCTAGATAATGAACTCAAACTTCTTAAATCCTTGACTGAGTCAATACTGGCATCAAATCAATGGTCTTGATTCCGCAGGACTTCAGAACCTTAAGCAGGAGACAAATGTTCTTAGAACAGGGCCTGTAGTCTGGGTTATGGCAGGGGAAGGTTGGTTTGGCAAGTTTGACTGTTAGATCGAATGTGGTGGTGAATGAGTGAAAAATGAATGGTTCCTCCAAAATTTTGTTTTCGCTTTCATTCTAAAGCTCGCTAATTTATTTTCATAAAAAGCTCTACTCAAAAATACTATGCATAGATATCCAAATTGTTTTGCACCAAAATAAACTTGGGGTTTAATTCCATTATTTCACAAATGTTGTGAAGTCCCCTTGTAATAGTTTCAACAGCTCACCAGTAATTATGAATATTGCATTAAAAAGTACCTAAAAACGACCAATTTTAAATCTATAGCCTCCTTTTTAAATTTTTTATCCTTTTAAAAAAAGTTTGTTGGAGGGCATGTGGTCTTGTAGGGGTGAGGGGAGGGGAGATGAGAAAGTAAGAAAGCAACCCCCATAGGGATGGTGTTGTAACAATCTCTTCTCCTTTCCTCCTCCATTTGGGATTTTGGGTATGCATACACATGAGCCTAGCATGTTTTTTTGTTTTGTTTTATTTTGTTTTGAGGGGTTTTTGCTATAGGGCGCATGCACTTGCCAGAATGACAGCGAGAGACAGAAAGTGAGAAATCACCCCCCGGTGGGATGGCCATGCCACAATCCCTCTCCTCCATTCTCCTCTCTGGATCTTGGGCACACACGCACATGTGCCTAGCATGAGTTCAAGCCGCCAGAGAATCTTCTTCTCCATCATGTCTTTTTTTTTTTTTTCTTTTTTTGAGGTTTTCTCTATAAGGTGCGTGCGCTTGCCAAACAGACAGAGAGAGACATAGAGACAGAAAGCGAGAAATCACCCCCCAGGGGGGATGGTCACACCGCAATCCCTTCTCCTCCATTCTCCTCTCGGGATCTTGGGAACGCACGCACACGCGCCCGGCATGAGTTTTAAGCCACCGGGTCTGGGACGCGAACCGCGGTCGACTACGTGGGAGTCCAGTGACATAGCCATTACGCTAACTGCTGGTTCCCTCTCCATCATGTCTTAATTTTCCCAAACCAACTTTTCACATACCTTTTAAGAACAGTTACAATGATCCCTTGTCTACTTTTCTCAGCTTTCCCTAGTGATCACATCTTGCGAATACGTGGTATGCTATCACACTCAGAATATTTATTATAATCCACCAGTCTGTTTTGGATTTACTTGTACTCATTTGTTTATGTATTAAGTTAATACAATTCTGTTACTTGTGTAAGTTTGGTTCCACCACAATGTTCTAATACCACAAAGATTCCTAGATACATATCTTTTGTCATAGGTGTGTTTTGCTAATATTTTCCCTCAGGCTGTGGGTTGTTTTCATAGTCACTTCAGGACATCTTTGCAGAAGGAAAGGTTTTTTATTTATTTATTTATGAGAGGTTTTTTCTATAGGATGCGTATACTCACTAGAAAGACAGAGACAGAAAGCGAGAAACCACCCCCTCAGGGGGGATGGTCACGCTGCAATCCCTTCTCCTCCAGTCTCCTCTTGGGATCTTGGGTACGCACGCACATGCACCCAGCGTGACTTTAAGCTACCAGGTCCAGGACTCGAACTGTGGTCCTGTCACTGGAAGTCCAGTGACACAGCCAGTATGCTAACTGCTGGTCCCAGAACAAAAGTTTTTAATCTTGGTTAAATCTAATTTTGTCATCTTTTTAAACAGTTGTGTGTCATATCAGAGAATTAATTGGCTAACCAAAGGTTACAAGATTTTTCCTGTATTTTCTTTTAAGGGTTTTATGGTTTTATATTTATGTCTGTGTTTGTGTTTCATTTTGAGTTAATTTTATACATGATATGAGGTATAGATCAAGATTTTATTTTTGCATATAGAGGTCCAGTTGTTTGCCACTGTTGAAAAAAACCAAAACTTTTCCTATTGAACTGCCTTTGTATTTTTATTAAAAATCAATTGACCACATCGGTGGGTTTATTTCTAGACTTTCTCTATTCTTTCTTTTTAAAATTTTCCTGAGGGTGTATGAGTTGCCTCAGAGTGAGAAAGAGATATGGAGGGTGGGTGGGTGGGAGGCGAGAAAGCAACCCTCCTGGGGAATGGTCATGCCACAATCATTTCTCCACATTTTTCTTTCTTTCTTTTTTTTTTGAATTTTGGGCACACATGTAGATGTGCCTGGGGTGTTTTTCAGCCCACTGGATCCATGGCCACCAGGTTGGCCATGTAGGATTCAGTTCTTAACCGCCAAGCCACTGGCTGGCTCTCTAGGCTTCTGTTCTGTTATGTTGTTCTGCACATCACCAATACCACACTGTATCAACTACTGTAGTTTTATACATCTTAATATTAGATAGTATGAGTCATCCAGCCTTGTTCTTTTTTTTTTTTTTTAAATTGGCTACTTTTGTTTCTTTACATTTTAAAATATATTAGAGAGCTCACTTTTATGTATCTGTAAAGAATCTTGATGACATTTTTTATTGTGAGGACATTAAGTCTATGGATCTGTTGACATTTTGTCTATATAGTTTTCTAGTCCATGCACAGGGTTTCAGTTGACATCATAAATATATAAAGTCTTGTAATCCAGAGATAGGATTTTCTCTCCATTTGTTTAGATCTTATTAGATTTTTTAACTTTAGAATTTTGTATTATTTTGAACTTAAAATATAAATTGAGACATGTTTTCTCATATTTATACATAATTATTTCATGGAAAAGGTATTATACATTATAAATTAAACTTACAAGAAATTATCAGTTTCCTATTGCTGATTTCTACTGACTAGAATTACATTTCATATTTTGAGCCAGCCATGTGGCATGGTGTTTAAGGGAGCTGGACCCCATGGCAGATGATGTTATTTGAATCCCAGCCCCTGGCAGCTTGACAAAACACACCAGGCACTTGTGCGGGCATGCCCCAAATCCCAACAGGATGGAGAAATGGAGAAAGTTATTGCCGTGATCCTGCTCCACTGGGGGGTGCTTTCTCCCTCTTCCTTCTCTCTCTCTATCTCTTTGCTAGCACTCTGCCAGAACAACCAACCAACCAACCAACCAACCAACAAAAAAGTACAATTGGTATTTATGTGTTGATGTTGTATGTGCTAGACTTACAGTTCTAAGTTTTTGTGTAGATTATTTGTCCAGGATTTTTAATTGTGTTCAGTAGGGAAGATTGAACACTGTGTGCTTACTCTATCTTAACCAGAACAAGAGCTCCTGTATGTTATTTTTAAGGCTTTATATAATCTTTTCCATGACATTGAGTGGTTATTGATGGTAGTGTCCTTGAGAGTAGCATCATTTCATATTTCAGCATGCGTATATTCATAGTCCAGCACACAGTATGTGATATGTGGTATATAAATTCAGAAATATACTCTTTTTTTTTTTTTTCTTAGAAGTTTTTGCTATCAGGTGCGTGTGGTCGCCAGAAATACAGGGAGAGACAGAGAGGCCGAAAGCAAGAAATCATCTCCATGGGGATGGCCACGCCACAATCCCTTCTCCTCCATTCTTCTCTTGGGATCTTGGGCACACACGCACACGCGCCTGGTGTTAGTTTAAGCCCCGGGTCTGGGACTCGAACTGTGGTCTACTAAATGGGAGTCCAGCGACATATCCATTATGCCATCTGCTGGTTTCAAAATATACTCTTTTTATGCTTTTAATTATTTCTGTTATTTTTATTAATATTTGTGTTAAAATATTTTTGTTATTATTTTATCTTACTTTATTCCTACTTTAATGCTTTTGTAGTTATCCTGCCATCGACGGAGTTATTCTCACATTTAGACTATATTTAAAGTCTCTTTATGGTCACCAAATCTACTTTTATTTTTCATTTTGATTACTACTTTGCTTTGTAGGACTGAAACTTCTTTGTTGGAAAAATGTCATCAGAGTCAGAAAAGGATAAAGAGAGGCTGGTTCAAGTGGCCAAAAGATTTTTCTTTCACATGCGAGATCTTGCTTCCTTCACAAACATGTTTACTGAATTGTTTAATCGCAATATGAATACTCAGATCCTCTTGATGGCTATGAAAGATGATAGTAACATTAGGGATTTCTTTGAACAAATACTCAAAATTTTTAAGGAGATGCAATCTGAAATGGAAGCAAAGCACAACGCAATGCAAAAGGAGCCGTTATATTCCAAAGTTGCAGCAGCTATGTGCTCTATGGCTGAGAAGAGTACCAATGCAAAGGAACTGCAGCATTCAGCTAAAGAAGTGTTCAAACATATCCACACACCAGTCATTGCCTCTGTGCTGAATAGTGGTAATATCCTTGGGAATTTGGAATCCTATCTTTCACTCTTGATGAAATTCCCAATCATGAATCTTCAATTAAGTGACTTCTACAGAGAAGACACCAAAGAGCGATCAGATGCCACTACATCTGAGAAAACTATGAGTCCAGGTTCTTCTGAACCCACTGTAATAGACACCTTGAAAAAGTTGCAGGATGCACTGAAAACTGAGAATGCCAACAATCCCATAGCATCTGCAGCAGATCAGTTGGAACAAGTTGTTAAGACTATGGAACCAATCTTAGAGATCCTCCAAAAAACCATAAAGGCTATGGAAACTGATATTTCTGTGTTTAAGAAAACCACTGACAAGTAGGGGTGCAACAGAAGTGTGAAAAGCAATTCAAATCCTATGTTGTTTTTTTCTTTTAAATAATACTTCCTAAGAGCCTTTAATGCTAGACATAGGGTATGTTAGAATGTAAGTTCAGAGTGTAGTCATCTGGCAAACCATTGATCTGTAGTTTTGCTTTATTAAAATAAAAAGAAATAATTAAAGCCTGCTTGAAATGGCAGTTACTAAGAAGAATATGTTTTTTTTTCTTTCTTTTTTTTTTGGAGAGGTTTTCGCTATAGGATGCGTGCACTCGCCAGACAGACAGAGAGAGATAGAGAGACAGAAAGTGAGAAATCACCCCCCAGGGGGGTTGGCCATGCCGCAATCCCTTCTCCTCCATTCTCCTCTCAGGATCTTGGGCACGCACGCACAAGCGCCTGGTGTGAGTTTTAAGCCACCGGGTCCGGGACGTGAACCGCGATTGACTACGTAGGAATCCAGCGACATAGCCATTAAGTTAACTGCTGGTCCCTTAAGAAGAATATGTTATGGAAAAAATTAAGGTACTATTATTGTACATTTGAAGATGTTTATAATATTTAATCATAAAGCATGATTCAAATAATCTTGCTAACTTCCACTTTTAGCAATCTTATTTCCAGTTAGTACAATGTGAAGCCCAGGTAAATGTAAAGAGTACCGCTAGAAAATCTGTCAGTGATGACTGTCAGGCCTGGGAAACATATAGTGAACAGCATTTTTTGTCACTTAGTGCCTTGACAGTGATAAGCCATCACTATTTTTTTAAAAGCGATTATTTTATTTAACTTTATTATTTTCCAGTTTGATCAGAGAGAGACAGAGAAAGAGAGAGAGGGAAAGTGAGAAAGGAAGCCACCAGGTCCAGGACTTGAACTGCGGTCAGCCATGTGGGAGTCCAGCACTTTTACCACCATGCCACCTGCCAGCCCCCCTAGCCATCACTATTTTTGATATGATTTATCCAGAAGTAAGAACACTGAATGAAAAATAATAGAATTTTCTTGTTTATATGAAAAAGACCACAGCTGATAATTTATTCTCATTTATTTACTGGTGTGGTCTTGTGATTAGGTTATAGCAGAGGTTGAAAAGTGAAGGTAGTCTAATATTTTCACAAAGAAAAGGCTTTTTTTTTTTTTTTTTTTTTTTCACTTGCTGAAGTAGGATTCCCGAGATGTGCTTATATATAGGAAGAAGAGTTAGGAAAGCCCGTGTACTTCCCAGAAGTCTTCAACTCATGCATTGTAAACATTGCACTTGAAATTATTGTGTCACAGGAACTTTGTTGAAGATAAGAAAAGATAATAATAACAACTCCAAACTAAGGCTATCATTGTAATTATCACTGTCATTTAAAATGGGGATAAACAGTAATATCTTTGGAAAATGTTGTGGAGAGAGGCAAATGAATTTTGACCATTTCTGGAGCTCAGAGGTCCTAGAAAAAGGATGAATTTTGATACATTCAGTCTGTTTTCTCTTAGCATTACAGTTAAATCCTTGCTTGTTGGCCATAAATATCTATTAATAACCATCTTCTTTTGAGGTGGACCTTGAGCTGATTCATTGGTTAGTCTCTTCTTAAAAAGAAAAAAAAGCAAAACAGAAAATACATGTGAGTGAGAGGAGTGAAACAGGACTCTTCACTTTGCTACTTTTTCTGGAATTATATGTGTCAGGGTTTTACCATCCTCCTCTTGGTTGTAGGATTGTACAGAAGGATGTTGCGACAGTTGGAGGGATTCACATGGAAATGAACAGGATAAGGAGCAGGAAAATTCTTGGGACAACAATCTTTCTGAGAACTGGCTGCAAGAATGATTGGTCTAGTTGAAAGGAAGTCCTCACCAGATGTCAGTGGGAATAGCTAGAGTAGCCCCTTGATATTAGAGATGGGTGGTGCCCACTTAAATAAAAGTGAGTGGTATTTAGGTACCAGTGGCTCTTGTGAGGCAGGCCATCAGTCACAGGGCCTTTTCCACACATTGCCCCACCCCTGAGTGCCTCCAGTTTGCCCACCCTCACGACCCGTGCTGCTGCTATTATACTTCCTAGCAGATGGCAATATTAGGGGAATGCTACTTGTATTATTTATGTATTTATTTTAAGAGAAATTTTGCTGTAGACATGTGTGCTTGCTGGAGAGGCAGAGACAGAGAGAAAAAGTGAGAAATCAACCCCCCCAGGAAGGCTGGCCACACTGCAATCCCTTCTCCTCCTGGGATTTTGGGTACATATGCACAGCACCCGGCATGAGTTTTAAGCCTCTGGGCTTAAAATATGGTTGGCCATGTGGGAGTCCAGTGCCTTAGCCACCACACCACCTACTGGCTCGGAGGGGAAAGCTACTTTGGTTTTAGGTTCATCTTATTTCTCTGAAATTCTTTACATTTTTGGAGAACAAAGTAGAGTAGATTCAAACTTGTTTCTGTGATATACCTAATTTCATCCTTCCTTTGAGACCATAAGCCCAGTATGGCCTAACTGGACGAGGCATAGTGGGGAAGAAAAGTGAACTTTCATCAAACAAAACACATTATTATTTACTATAGAAAATGAAAGAAGGAAGTCCTATGATACTTGTAATGGCTTTTTCCCCTCCATTTAATTAATGGCCACTGTTCACCACATCTTGTTATATCTGAAAGTACTTAGTTCAATAACTGTCTATTCAATTTTACCAAATCAAGAACTAGTTTTGTCAGTGTAAATCAATTTGATTCAGATAATTAGACTACTCAGTCTAAGAATCCTCATTCCGCAAGAAAATTAAATTCTACTGAAATTTCCCTGCACTGGATTTTTTTTTTTTTTTTTTTTTTTTTTTTTTTTTTTCTTTTTTTGGGAGAGGTTTTTGCTATAGGGCGCGTGCGCTCGCCAGACAGACAGAGAGAGACAGAGAGATAGAAAGCAGGAAATCACCCCCCAGGGGGGATGGCCACGCCGCAATCCCTTCTCCTCCATTCTCCTCTCGGGATCTTGGGCACGCACGCACACGCGCCCGGCGTGAGTTTAAGCCACCGGGTCCGGGACGCGAACCGCGGTCGACTACGTGGGAGTCCAGCGACATAGCCATTACGCTAACTGCTGGTCCCAGCTGCACTGGATTTTTATAAAGGAACAGAAAATAGAGAACTTCAGGACAATAAGATAGATATGTTAGAACACTGTATTATAAGAAAAATAAAATGTTAAATGGGTCCAGAGTATTTCTGAACACATAGCAGCTAGGTGTCAGATGTGTACTTTGTTAGTCCTGTTAGTCTCAAAATCCCTGTTTGAGAATAATAGGAGGTGATCGCTGACAGGTAATTTTGTGTCACTAATTCCCCATTCAGTTTCTTTGATCATGACACAGACCCTTCAAGAAGTCCTGTGAGGGTAGATGAACTGATTACCACCTTTACTCTTTCTTATCCAAATCTTTTTGATCTAAGAAGCATGGACTTCCAGAATTGAAAGTTGTTAACTTGCCTTCATCTATACTCCATTCGGCCTAATACCAGGGTTACTAGGGGTTTTGGAGATCAGCTCAAATAATCCCCCATGTCCCCACCTAAACTGTGTACTACCTGAGGGAAGAGTTGGGGAACATTTCTAGCTGTGAAATTTGATAGTTCTTTGATACTTCTTTGCATCTCATAATTTACACATAATGGAAACTCATATCTTTGATTTTTTCTTTGGTAATCATTTGGGTTTTTTCCTCCCATATTCTTGCTTCTACCTTCACACCCATATGTTTTCGTAATTAATGTACTTAAATTTGCTATGAAGACTTAAATTTGCCATCCATTCTTCTATAAGTTAATGTATGATTTAAAATTTTAATTTTTGTGTGCCTACAACCTGTTACTGGTAGTAAATAAGATTTCCCTTTATTTCCTTTCCCTTTTATTCTCGAATTTTTTTTCTTCCTTTTTCTTCTTTTCTTTTTTTTGGCAGACTTTCCCTCAGGCAACCCAGCACTGACCAACAAAGGACATGGTTAATAAAAGATAACAAATTCATCCCTTAAAATTCATAACACATACCTCAAGCAATGACAAGTAAAAATAAAGTTGGGTTTTTGTTTAATTTAAAAGCCTTAAAAGTAACCAGGCAATATGTATTTTAAAGATGTAGTAGACACAATGATCTATTATACAATATATACTGCACACGGTGGAGTTTGGGCTGGTCCCTGTGAGATGAGGGGAGAGGAAAGAGGCTCAGAGTGCGAAGGATCTGTGTCTAGATCCACAGATGAAATGTGTCATGTAGGAAAGAACTGCTGGGTGAGGACTTCATGTGCTCATCATTGCCCCCAATCCCTGACTGAAAGCAGGCGTGGGGAGGTGAGGAATGAGGGGGTGGGGGCAGGCGGCGAGACGGTAAAACGCACACAGAACACAGCGCTCATCCTCTGCGGAAGAGTAAGGCAGCGTTCTCCATGGAAAAGGGCTTTGGAGGAGTCCGTGGCTGTTCATTTCTACAACAGAAAGTTGGGATGCGCTGCAGGAGAGTTGTGGAGGGCCGAGGTGTGAGAAGTGGAGGAGGCCTGGAGCCTTTCCAGAGGTGGGTACCAGTGGGAGCCGTGGATGCAGTGTCCCTGGTCGTCCGCAGCAGCTGGTAAGGCCAGAAAGGTGCAGGAGAGAGGTGTATGGCACGGTACAACTCTGGCAGTGTTGGGCCGGGGAGTGGGGGGCTCGTTTGCTCCTTGAAGGAGTGAAATGTATGTTTTTCCTTTGAAGTAAGGGCTCCCACGCGTCCTGGTTTAGAATGTCTCCTTGGGCAGGGCCAGTGTCCACGGTCTGGGGCCAGAGCTGGTGGGGAGAAGGGCGGAGCCCAGAGACTTTGGGAGAGGAGAGTCAGCGGGGCAGAGCCCCTTTCTGTGGGGACACAGTCACAGAATGGGGGAGGGGCTGAGCGGGGCCTATTGCAGCTGTGGGGCGCCTTTCCTCTGGGAGCCCAGGCAGGACACGGATTAGGGAGCGGTTGCATTTTCAGGGCTTCCTGCCTCAGTTGCCTTACAAGTTCTTCCTGACCAGGTGGGTCTTGTAATGCTTAGTGCGGTGGTCATTTCTTATGAAGCGCTTCTGACACTGGGTGTACTAGAAGCGTTTGTCCCCTGTGTGGGTGCGGGCATGCCACTGAGCTCGTCCCTCCTGGTGAACCCCTTTCCACCGAAGAACCAGTGGCAGAGGAAGGGCCGCTGGCCGGCAGCAGGGACGTCTCGCCCAAAGTCTTGCGGAAGGCGGGGATGTGGCACACGTGCTGCTTCTTGCCTTGCTCTCCAGACCTCTTCTCCGGGTTCTTGCAGTTGGGACACGTGCAAGCCGTGTGGCGCCGCTTCTCCACCTGCTGGGTCTCTCCAGCCAGGGCCTGCTCCACCTGCAGCTGGATCTGGGTGGGACTCAGCCCGCTGATGGTCGGGTTCTCTGAACCATTCTGCGCTGTCAGTTTGCCATTCCCACCCCCTCCCCCACCCGTGATGGTGACTGCCCATTCTGGACCTGGCCGCCGCTGATGTTGGTGGACTGAGTAGCCTGGGCAGCCGCGGCCAGCTGGGCTGCATTCAGGCTGGTGAGGCTCCCTGTGGGGGCGATCTTTGGCAGCGCCTGGGCTTTCCTGAGAATTGCAGCTGAGTGCTTTTTGCTGGTAGCAGTCAAATGTGGAATACGGGGCTCAGGGCTGCTGCAGGTGGTGCTAGAGGTGGTCACAGCTGTTGCCGGGGGAGAAGGAGGGGCTGTCCTGGGCAAGGACTTTCTGCACCTCCCCAGAGGGCATGCAGTAGACCTGACCAGGCGTTGGTTCAGCCGCCTGGACCTCAAAGTTCTGGGAGGGCTTCTGGGGGACTGTGGAGAGGGTGGCAGATGCTGCTCGCACTACCAGCAGAGCCCGCCTGGGGAATCTGCACCGCCTGCTTCTGCTCAGCCTTGGGCGGCACCTGGACCTGCTGGACCACAGCTGGCTGGCCCCCACCTGGGCTCTGCAACAATGAGCAGGTGGTTTCCTGCCTGGATGACACTGTCTGCCGTGGTCTCCATCAGCACCCATCTCCACCTGCTCAGCCACCGCCACGGGAGGCTGGGAGGCAGGCAGGCTGTTCTTCCGGGCTTTTTAGTTAGTCTTAGGCAGCGAGGTAGGGACTCTCAGTGAGGAGTTGGGCAGGAGCCCGGGTGTCGCTGGTATTCAGGAGGTTGTTGACTGGCAGAGTGAGCGTCACCTTGACACGTCCACACCCATGTTGACACATCACCTGTACCACATTGGCCCCACTCTGCAAGGAGTGGTGGTCGAAATCGACTTCAGGACAGAAGCTGGCTTGATGGGGACAGGCTTGTGACTGGGTGGTGAAGGGGTAATGATAGCTTTGTTGGTGCCAGGGATGATGTGGATCTGGTTGGCGAAATTCAGCTGCACTTGGATGGTCTGGGAACTGCTCATCTGAACCTGAGGGACCACCTGGCACAGGATGTTGGCATTTAATCGGGTTCTTTTGTCCATCATGGTGGGATTCCAGATACCCAGCTGCCCTCCAGCATAGGAGGGGCTCAGTTGTGAGCCCTGACTTGCTGAGACTGAGGGAGAGAGGAGCAGGCTCGATAGGAACAAGTGTCTCAGTGTAGGCTGAGGGAGAAGGGTTAGCAGGAGGCATCACAACAGCTTCAACAGCTGGAGGGCCAGTTTGGCTGCATGTTGCAACAAGCAGCACTAAGGGAGATGGCTGGGAGGCCTAGGTGGTGGAGGCGGCAGGCTGCAGGTTGTCCCTGGGGCTTACAGTGGCAGTGGCAGCCACGCTGGTCTGTGGATCTGCACTGAAAAGACATCTTTCTCCCTGGGCTCCACTGCCTCTGTGGCCACTGAGAGCCTCCTTAAATTTCCATATATTTTTTCCATCTGAGATTACATTAGTTTGATCTTAAGTGCTGATAAATTCTTTTGAAGAAACTTTACAATTTAGCTAAGTCTCTGTGCCCAAAGCTCTTCTATTTGATGAAGAATTTGCCCTTTGCTTTTAACTTGATCTTTGATTTGTTCCTATTTAGGATCACCAGGTAACAAATAAGGATGAATTTTAAACATTTTCAATTTTCTTAGATAGAAAAATCTAATTCAAAGATTTTTTGAAAAAAAATTTTGAAAAAGTTTGGAGTGTTCAGTTTTAGGTATAGTCTGATCTAGAGGCTCATGCTGGGATTCCATTTCTTTTTGTTTCTTGGCTCTTCCTTCATTGTGTTAGCTCCTTCCTCAGAGGTAGGGTCTCCTTTCTTGGTCGCAAGATAGCTGCTAGCAGCTTTAAGGTCCTTTTTTTTTTTTTTTTTTTTTTTTTTTGAGAGGTTTTTGCTATAGGGCATGTGTGTTTGCCAGAAAGACAGAGAGAGACAGCAAGACAGAAAGTGAGAAATCACCCCGCAGGGGGGAAGCCACACCTCAATCCCTTCTCCTCCATTCTCCTCTCAGGATCTTGGGCATGTACGCACATGCTCCCAGTGTGAGTTCAAGCCATCGGGTCAGGGACTCAAGCCGCGGTTGACTACATGGGAGTCCAGCGACGTAGCTATTACACTATTTGTTGGTCCCAGATTCTGCTTTTGTTAATCTCTCAACAAGAGAGGCTCCCATCCCACTCCAAGTCTCAATTTTAAGAAGTTCCCAGTCATATCTGACAGACTCTGATCATGCCATATTCTATTCCAGCATGAATTTCTCTGTCCATGGAGAAAAATATACAGATTGGTTGAGGCATGAAATTACAGACCAACTCATGGACAGTGGGCTGAGACAGCTCTGCATCAATTACTATTTGGGTGGAGTTATTCCCAAGAGTATTCAAGATCTCCTCATTGGAATAAGGCAAGTGGGTATTAGGGAGAGAAAACAGAATTAGCAAGGAGGAGGCCATGTACTGTTCTTAGCAGAAGAGGGATGGTATCATCCTTCCTGGCAAATACATTTCCATTTCTAGCTAGAAGGCCAATACAGAGTTTTCATTGAAATGTTAAAAACAAAAAAGGAGCCACAAATTTCTTTTATACTTGGCTTTTGGAAGAGGTGATGATACTGGTCAAAAAGGAGACAGAAGCAATAACTGTAGAAGCAGGCATGCACTTCTTGCTGGATGCTGTGAGGAAAAAAATAACAAACATTAGAGATGTTTTAGGAGCATAGATTTTTAAACACTGCCTCACTTCTTCTTCTTTGAGTCATTTATTTAACTTAGAAAGTTCCTAATATAAACATTTGAAGTTACTGACTTTAAAAAAAAGGTTTTCATTTAGATTTTTCTAACACAACTCAAATTATTTTGCTGATGGTGAAACAGGTACCAAGAAGTCAAGAGATTTACCTCAAGATCTATTTTCTTCCTTTGTCATCATTGGCAGCATTTTCCCCATCTTAATTATCATCACGTCCGTCACCATCATGAATCTAGCATTGAATACTCTTTGTAGGATCTGTCTTGAGCCCTCGCTATGTATTATCTTAATCCCCACAAGAAACCTCTGAGGTATTTATTTCCATTATTCTCATATTTTTTCAGTTGGGCCACTCCTTTGAATTCCAGACTCATACATCCAACCGTCCACTTAACATCTCTACCTGAGTGATTATTTCACCTCTCAACTGTAACATACCTAATAAACTCCTCTTTGTATCCAAATCTACTCTACCTACAAACTGCTGCTTCTCAGTTAATGCCAACTCCATTCCTTTTAGTTACTCAAGTCAAAACCTTGGAGTCGTCCTTCACTCCTCTTTATCTTCCGTCTTTTTTTTTTTTTTTTTTTTTGAGAGGTTTTTCGCTATAGGGCGTGTGCGCTCGCCAGACAGACAGAGAGAGACATAGAGACAGAAAGCGAGAAATCACCCCCCAGAGGGGATGGTCACGCTGCAATCCCTTCTCCTCCATTCTCCTCTCGGGATCTTGGGCACGCACGCACACGCACCCGGCGTGAGTTCTAAGCCACCAGGTCCGGGATGCGAACCGCGGTCGACTATGTGGGAGTCCAGTGACATAGCCATTACGCTAACTGCTGGTTCCCTCTTCCGTCTTCTTATACATCAGGAAATCCTCTTGGCTGTAATCAACACAGTGCATTCTGAATGTGATCAGATCTTATTATGCCCACTTTCCATCTCCATCTCTCAGCTGGATTACCGAACTGGCCTCTTAACTCCTTTTTCTGTTTGAACCTTTCCTCATTACAGTCTATTTTGCCTGAACTGTTAGATCAATTGTTCTAAAGTATAAGTAAAATCTTCTATGTTCTCTGCCTAAAACCTTTCAGTGGTGTCCCACGTAACTAAGAGGAAGAGCTACTATGTTTACAACTGCCACTAAGGCCCAACTTGATTAAATTCTGTCTTATCCCTCTGTCTCCCCTGTGCAATGCTTTTCTTCTCACTCATCCCTATAAACAGCTCTTGTTGCTCCTGACTTAGGGCCTTGACTCTTGCTGTTCCTGCATTCTGAAATGTTATTTCCTTTAGTATTCATATGACTAGCTTGTTCATCTCTTTCAATCTTTTCTCAAATGTTACCTTCTAGTGAAGTTTTTGCTGCTCACCCAGTTTGATATCGGAACTCTGTGTCGTGGCATTCTCCATCCCTTGTTCTGCTTTATTTTTCTCCATACTACCTCTCTTCCACTATCATACTACATAATTTACTTATTTACTTAGATGGTTGTCTGCCTCATCTCACTAGAGTATAAATTCTATGAGGGCAGAGATTTTCATCTCCTATGATGATGTTCAAATAAGAGATAAATATATAGATATTACTACGTTGTAGTCATACCTACCCTACAAAAACCAACTGTTAAGCCTCCTTCATAACAATTAGGATGTTAAAAATAGCTTATTTTCATTTTATGCTTCCAGGTTAAAGTAACTCTTCCTTCCTAATTCTCTTGATATTTTTTTTTCTATATCTCTTTTGTGCCATTAACGTTTATATCTTATTATTATTATATGAAAAATATATTTAGGAGAATAAATGAGAAAATCTATGAAATTACAATCCCAAACTCTTTTATGTGATGATATCTCACATTATTTTTACTTTTGTATTTGTCTCTAGTTTTCTTTGAGGCCATCTATCCAGAGTTTCTTATTTTCTTTTTATCCTGTTATGTATTTTTCAGATTGGAGGTTGTGATCCTTAATGGGTTATGACATCAGTTTAGTAGATTAGATCATGACTATCACTGCTTAATAATATAATAAAATAGGTGACAATAGAAAACAGTGTTATAGTATATGTAAAAATGTTCTGGTCACATGTGCATATATTTATGTATTTGCATGTATATGGGCATGCAAACACATAAAATAGACGATCATAGCCAAGAAGCTTGAAACTAATGTTTCTTTCTTTCTTTCTTTCTTTTTTTTTTTTTAGAGAGATTTTTGTTGTAGGGCATGTGTGCTCATCAAAGAGACAGAGAGAGGGGGAACCAGCAGTTGGCGTAATGGCTATGTCGCTGGACTCCCACGTAGTCGACCGCGGTTCCTGTCCCGGACCCGGTGGCTTAAAACTCACGCCGGGCGCATGTGCGTGCGTGCCCAAGATCCTGAGAGGAGAATGGAGGAGAAGGGATTGCGGCGTGGCCATCCCCCCTGGGGGGTGACTTCTCGCTTTCTGTCTCTCTGTCTCTCTCTGTCTGCCTGGCGAGCGCACGCGCCCTATAGCGAAAACCTCTCCAAAAAAAAAAAAAAAAAAAAAGAGACAGAGAGAGAGAAAGTGAGAAATCATCCCCCAGGGGTGATGGCCATGCTGCAATCCTTCTTCCTCCACTCTCCTCTCAGGATCCTGGGCATGTACACACATACACCCGGTGTGAGTTTTAAGTCACTGGATCTGGGACTTGAACCTCAGTCCACCACGTGGGAGTCCAGCGATGTAACCAGTATGCCATCTGCTGGTCCTGAAACTAATGTTTCTCAATAAGATTTGCTGAAGGAAAAATGAACCTCTTGAAACCAATCTGTAAAGAAAATTATCTTGAACTTTTTGTTAGAAAAGAGTCCTACTTTTGCCATTTGTAAACTGTATAAATAATCTTAAACAAACTACTTAACCTCTCTGAACCTTGGTTTTCATATTAGTACAGTGGGGTCAATAACTCAACTTACAGGATAGCTGTGAAAATTAAACAAATAATGGGTATGAAAGCATTTTGTAAACTTAATTGCTATACCAATTTCTCTTCTCTTCTTTCTTTTCTTTTTCTTTCTTTCTTTCCTTCCTTCTTTCTTTCTTTCTTTCTTTCTTTCTTTCTTTCTTTCTTTCTTTCTTTCCTTTTCTATTTCTTTCTTCTTTCTTCTTCTTTTTCTTTAGGTTTATGCCATAGGGGATGTGTACTCACCAGAGACAGAGAGAGGGAAAGTGAGAAATCATCCCCCAAACCCCCCAGAGGGAATGGCCACACCACAATCTCTTCCACTCTATTCTCTCTTCAGGATTTTGGGCTTGCACACAGATGTGCCTGGAGAGATTTTTCAAACCTACGACTCTAGGACTCAAACCCCAGTTGCCCATGTGGGAATCCAATGCCTTAACCACTACACCATCTGCTGGCCCCCAATATCATTTTACTGGTGTATTATAACCTAACTTTAGTCATTGCCTCTAGAGTCTGGGACAAGTAATTATTGTAACTTTTATTTCATGAAGTCTGAATTAGACTATTTGGAAAAAAATATTCAATCTCTTGAAAAACAGAGAGAAGTAAAACCGACATGTAGTATATCTAGTTAATCTAGTGTTTGAGCAAATGCTATCTAGAGCTTCTTTCTGTCAAAAAACAGCGTGATTATAGCGAGTAATGGATAACGAGTACAAATCTTTTTGAATATTACCTAGCACAACATTGGCACTCAAAAAATAGCAGGCACTATTATTTCAGTCTCCCTTTGTTTCTCTTCATATTATCTATCTCACTGAAGCACGCTTTTGTGCCAAGAAATTGTCATCCCACTTCCATCTGCAAAGTACTTTCCCAGAGTTTTTCAGTTGTGTTTGAGAGGGTTAATGTTTACTAAGTGCTATCACCGCATTCCCACAAGACAAATATTGCTTCCATTTTATAAATGAAGAAATAGGCTCAAGGTCCAGTCATTTCCACACGACTACATAACCACTAACACATGTCCAAATCTTTCTGGCTCCAAAATCTATTTCATTTTCATCATGCCTTTCATTTTTTTCTTTTTTTTGAGAGTTTTTTTGCTATAGGGCGTGTGTGCTCACCAGAAAGACAGAGACAGAGAGACAGAAAGCGAGAAATCACCCCCTGGGGGGATGGCCACGCCGCAATCCCTTCTCCTCCATTCTCTTCTAGGGATCTTGGGCACACATGCACACACGCCCGGCGTGAGTTTAAGCCGTAGGGTCCAGGACGCAAACCGTGGTCGACCACATGGGAGTCCAGCGACATAGCCATTATGCTAACTGCTGGTCCCATGCCTTTTATTTTTAATTACTCATTCTTCCATCCATTCATCTGACACACTCAATTTCATTTTTTTAAGAAGTTTTTTTTTTTTCTGCCTTAGGGTACATGCACTTGGTGGTGGTGGGGGAAGGGGGGAGAGAGAAAGAGAGAGAGAGAGAGAGAGAGAGAGAGAGAGAGAGAGAGAGAGAAAGAAAGAGTGAGAAATAATCCCCTGGGGGGATGGTCACACTGCAATCCCTTCTCCATTCTCATCCTGGGATCTTGGGCATACATGCATATGTGCCCGATGTGATTTTGAAGCCACAGGATTCAAACCACTGTTGGTCATGTGGGAATCCAGCGACCACATGCTATGCTATATGCAGGTCCCAGCAGACTCTATTTCAAAATTAGTGTGATGCCACAAATAGAGAAAATTAATTTTAGATAATTGAAGCCCAGAGTATAAGAAAGAAGAAAGGAAGGAAGGAAGGAAGGAAGGAAGGAAGGAAGGAAGAAAAAGAAAGAAAGAAAGAAAGAAAAAAAGAAAGAACAAAAGAGGAAACTAATCAAAAATAAATAAATAATAATAATAATGGTAATAGTGGGCGCCAGCAGGTGGTGTGTGGCTAAGGTGCTGGACTCCCACATGGTTGACAGCAATTCGAGTCCCAGACCTGGCAGCTTGCTTTCTCACTTTCCCTCTCTCTCTCTGGTCAAACTAAAAAATAATAATAAAGTAATTCTTTTAAAAAATAATGGTAATAGTAATATAACTAAAACATTTGTTATTACTTACATGTGCCAGATACTGTTCTAAGAAGTGTTTGATACAGTAATTCATTTTCTCTTCGTTAGAATCTTATATGGCAGGCTTTAAAAACTTTCTATTTTATGAGTTAAGAAAAGTGAGGCATACAGGAAGACTAAGCCATTTGCCCATGTTATCACTGCTAGTAACTGTCAAAGTTTACATGTAAAACCAGGCTTATTACAAACAATTGACTATATTTTTCTACAAACACGTTAAGAATTTTGATTATGTGAAACATTTTAACAAACCCCTCTTTATGAATTCAATGATACAGAACAGAGGATGTATTTGTGTGTCTACAAATTTTGGCACAGATTATTTTGCTGAGAGAAGCAACATTTAAGGACAAATAACTAATTAACATTCTGTTAACATATTTTGAGTCTTCCAATGGGCATGAAAACATCTGTTTCTATGGAAAAAATTTAGGTCATATAAAGGGTTATGGAAGAATTGGAAGGGAAAAGCTGCTAGTTTACAATGACTTAATCTTAATTTTGCAGATTTATTCCCTTAAAGGTCTTATTCTGCCAGTTTGACCTTGTGCCCCTCTGAAGGTGACAGATTTCTGGGAACCCTTTGAGCCTGAGTCTATGAGACTGATTTAGAGATAAATTAAAAGACCGAGGAAGCTATTCTCCTTAATATACTTCATTAGAGGAATTACAGTATCCTGGCTGGCTAAATTTTAAACTTGTCATATTGTCTTTCAAGTATTATGTCGGTCAAATTTTTTTGAGTGTTTTTTTTTTTTTTTTTTTTTTTTTTCTGCTATAGAGCACATACGCTCGCCAGAAAGACAGCCAGACAGTGAGAAATCACTCCCTGGGGGCGAGGGGGGGGGGGGGTAATGGCCACGCCACAATCCCTTCTCCTCCATTCTCCTCTTGGGATCTTGGGCACGCACGCACACGTGCCCGGCGTGAGTTTAAGCCACTGGGTCTGGGACTCAAACCTTGGTCAACTACATGGGGGTGCAGTGACATAGTCATTAGCTAATTGCTAGTCCCTGTCGGTCAAATTAATAGGGAACAGGGAAGGAAACTTAATTCAGCAGGCTCAGAGGGACTTTTATTTTTTTTGACAGAATAATACTTCATGGCTTTTCTGGTCAACAAACAAACAAACAAACAAATAATGACAACAATAACAACAACAACAAAAAACCCCAAGTTGAACAGATAGGAAGCAGTCTCCTGAGAGAATTCGAGTTTCATGAGGAATTAGATACCAGTGCTGCAGCTCACCATCTATGAATTCCCTAGGCTGGGGTTGGTAGGAGAAGTGACTTGGACAAAGGCAGCTCTCTAGAAAATCAGGCCTAAGGGTCACTGAGGACTGGAGAGTCGCTCAGGTTAGAGAGACACACCACCTCCCTCCTTCCAGTGCTCATGTATGCCTCAGCCCAATACTGCTCTAGGATGCTGGGCTAAGTAGAGTATTACTTATCGATGAATACATGGTTTAGGGAACATTTTGGATGTTTCTTAGCTTATTAACTGAGGGGAAAAACACAATGACTAGTTAAAACATTCTGAAGTCAATCAAAATAAATAGATATTGATTACATTCGATTTGGGACTGTATCGTACTTTTGTCCTCAAAGTGATTGTACTAACAACCAGCCAATAGCAAATGAGTTTTCGGAGGTAAGGAGGAACCAGAAGTTGAACCAGGCTTCTCTGCAACCTTCAGCCAGAGTCCAGGGTCTGAGGAAGAAAGGCGTCACTGCAGCCTGAGCTGATCCCTCCCCTCTTCACCCTCCCTGGGAGTGTAACAGCTGTGGTGGCTGGGAAGACACTCCAATTCCAGTTCTTCGCTGATCATGGGATGCCTCTGACATATCTCTTACCTCTCTATCATAATGAAAATATCACCCTGTAAGACCAGTTGTATTCTTATTGTCATTTAGGAACCCTTTGTCTAAGGCTGCACAGGCTTCTAGCTGAGGAATTTTTAGGAAATTTTAGTTACGTAACTCACATAAAATGAACATGTTCCAGATCATTTATGCTGTGGTGACAGTTTCTTACTCTTAGCTCGGGTTGGGACCTTCTTTTTTTTGGAGAGGTTTTTTTTTTAAAATTAATTAATTAATTTTTTTGCTATAGGGCATGTGCACTCGCCAGAAAGACAGAGAAGAGAGACAGAGAGACAGAAAACAAAAAATCACCCTCCAGGGGGGATGGCCACACTGCAATCCCTTCTTTTCCATTCTCCTCTTGGGATCTTGGGCACGCACGCACACGTGCTTGGCATCAGTTTAAGCCACCGGGTCTAGTACTCAAACTGCGGTCGACTACATGGGAGTCCAGCGACATAGCCATTTATGCCAACTGCTGGTCCCTAGGGTTGGAACCTTCTATAGTAGAATATTTTCCCTCTTTGTTCTTCAAATCTTGGAGCTGTTTTCAGTTAACTGGGTTAGATTGTCACCTGACTCATGGCCCAGATCACTCTGAAGTGTGAGAGAGAATGCTTCGTTCACCATTATTAATCTACTCATTCAACAAAAATAGATTGAGCACCTCTATGTGCCAGGACTCTAAAGTTAAAATAGGTAACACTAATTTACCATTTATTACATGCTAGGGAATGTGTAGTTTAGTATTTTATCTGTTTTATTTGTCACAAAAGTCCTATAGGTTGAGTTAGCAGGTGGTGTGGTGGTTAAGGTGTTAGACTCCCACATGGCCAATAGTGGTTCAAGTCCTGACCTGGTGGCTTGAAAGTCAAGCAAAGTGCATGTGCTTGCATGTCCAAAATCCCTAGAAGAGAATAGAGAAGGGATTGCAGCATGGCCATCCCTCCTGGGGGGTGTGTTGATTTATTACTTTCCCTCTCTCTGGCAAATGCACACACACTATGACAAAAACCTAAAAAAGAAGAGTCCCATAGGGTTCTATATATTATGATGCTCATTATATAGGTGAAGAAACTGAAAAGAATTGAAGCAACTTGCCCAGAAAGATATAGTACAGATTGGATATGAATCCAAACAGTGTGGCGCTGGGATCACATGGCCTGGATTCAGATACTCATTTCACTGCTATTGCTGCCCGGCTTTCAAGGAAAGGAAGGAGGAGGTAAAAAAATTTTAGTCATTTCTTTCTGGTCTCTATAGATAGGCCAGAATGAGCAGTCTCTAGAACTCGGCATGGTTATGTTTGAAGACTTCTGCAAAACTACAGTCATGAAATATTGAGAAATGCCAAGGGCTACTTTTCAATGAGAAAAATTAGCAATGGTGACAGGATAGAGACAGGTTTGGGAATATTTTCACAGGCAGGCCTATAGTTGAGTTGCAATTAACTGTGAGTATAAATAAATTCATATGTGGGTAAGGACAGACTTCCTTCTGAATCAAACGGGGGGGCACAGCATTTACTACAGAACTACCCTTCTGTGAAGTGATTAGATGGCAACATTTAAGGGTAAAATTTAGTTAGGCACATTTTTCTTAAAAAATAGAATTAATTTTTTTTGTGTATTGTGTTATCTCTAATTTTTCTTCAGTTCATTTTTCACAATTTTTCATACCCCCCTTGATTTTGTCCCCCCATGACCATTTATCATTAAAATTCTAAAATATTGATCTCATCAATGTTCCACACTCCATAAAAGCTTCTAATAACATTTTTTCTTTTTTGGAGAGGTTTTTGTTATAGGGTGCGAGCGCTTGCCAGAAAGACAGAGAGAAACAGAGAGACAGAAAGCAAGAAATCACTCCCTAGGAGGGATGGGCATGCCGCAATCCCTTCTCCTCCATTCTCATCTCAGAATCTTGGGCATGCATGCACATGTGCCCGGCGTGAGTTTAAGCCACTGGGTCTAGGACTTGAACTGCGGTCAGCTACATGGGAGTTCAGTGACATAGCCATTATGCCAACTGCTGGTCCCGGAAGTTTCTAATAACTTTTTAAACATTTTTATTATTTTTTGAGAGAGATTTTTGCTCTTGGGCACATGCATTCACCAGAGAGATAGAAAGTAAGAAATCACCCCCCGGGGGGATGGCCATATTGCAGTTCCTTCTCCTTCTCCCTCCTTTCGGGATTTTGGGCATGCATTCGCATGCGCCTAGTGTGAGTTTTACACACCAGTTCTGGGCCTTGAACCAAGGTTGAGTCCAGCAACATAACCTTTATGTCCCATCTTCTAATAACTTCTTATTACCTATAGTATAGTATGACTTTCAAAAGTCCTTAGCATGAAATACAAGACTTTTTACAGTCAGACCCCTTTAGAACTTTCCACCTAGATAAATCCCCTTTTCCTATATCCTACACATCCTACACTGCAGTCACCCAGAATTTCAGAGATTCTTGTCATTTAACTTATGCTGTTCTCGCTTGAAATGACTTTTCCTCTCTTCTGTCAGTAAAAACCCCCATTTCCCCTTCAAGTCCCATGTGACCTTCTGCTGTAAAGCTCTCCTCATGCTCCCCAGAGAGAATGATAGCTTCCTGCACAATGGGCTGTGTGAGTAGCCACACCCCATTGCTCAAACATCCGGTGTGTCACTAAGTACTTTTTTTTTTTTTAGATTTGCCATAGGGTGGATGCACTCCCTGGAGAGAGACAGAGAAACAGGGAAAAGTACAAAATCACTCTCCCCAGGAGGAATGACCATGCTGCAGTCTCTTTTTCTCCATTCTCCTCTCAGGAATTTGGGCATGTACATACATGTACTAGGTATGTTTTTTAAGCCCCCAGGTCCAGGACTTGAACCTCAGAGTCAGCCATGTGGAATCCAAGTGCCTTAACCACCTTGTCACCGGGTGGCTCAGTACTTTTGTTTTCATTTCATTTTCTTCCATACATTCAATCACATTATTATTTGTCTTACAAAATGGATATTTCAACAGGTGAACATTTTGAGTGTGTATCTTTGTTCATGTTTCCAGTTCTCATTAGATTAACTATCCTCCCAGGATAATGATTTTGCTTTATTCCTTCTGTATTGTCAGGGCCTCCTATTGCAATAGAATATGGTTAATACAGAAGTCCTCTCTTATCTGTGGGCGATACATTCCACAACCCCTCAGTGGATGCCTGAAACTCTAGATAGTACTGAATCTTATATATACAATGTGTTTTTCTATCTATACATACCTATGACAAACTTCAACTTATAAATTGGGTGCAGTAAGAAATTAAAACAATAACTAAAAGTAGAACAATTATAACAATATGTTGTAATAAAAATTACATGAGTGTGGTCTCTCTCAATATTTCTTACACTGTTTTCACTGTATTCTTATTTTTTGTGATCTGTTGATCTAATGCTAGACAAAGGGACCCTTCCTGTCCCAGGAAGGATGGAGCAGGATGGTGTGAGATTGCATCACATTACTCAGAATAGTGTGCAATTAAAAACTTATGAATTGTTTATTCTAAAATTTTCCATAATTTTTTTGACAGCAGTTGAGTAGAGGTAACTGAATTTGTGGAAGAGAAACTGGGGAGAGGGACACTGGAAGTAGAAAATTAATAAATAAATCTTGCCTCTTGCTTTACTTTTAGAATTCCTATCCATGTAATGATCATGACCCCCCCCCCCAAAAAAAAAAAAAAAGAATTTGAGGGAGAAAGTAAAAATGCTACATTTTATGCACTTTCTCCAGTCAAGTTTTATGTTCCTTGTGTAGAATTACTCACATAGTGCCTTTGCAGAAACTCATTTTCGTAGAGGGAGTTGAGGAAAAAAGAGAGGAAAAAAACAGAAAATAAAGTGAGTTTTCTCTAAGATGTCAGTTCCAGCATTCTGAAGGGCATTTTCCAGGTTTTTGATCTTTCCACCCCAGTCAACTCAGAAAAAAATAACTTTTATAAAAGCGTAGTCACCTGTGATCCTGATAAAGAGTAGGTATGGCTAAGATCCAATTACACATTAGGCCAGTCCCATAGCTTACTGGTTAAGGGAGCCAGATCCCACATGGCTGACCATAGTCTGAATCCTGGCCCTGGTGGCCTGACAAACACATCAGGCATGTGTTTGTATATGCTCTAAATCTTTACAGGATGAAGAAATGGAGGAGAAGGGGTTGTGGCATGACCATGTTCTGTTGGGGGCTACTTTCTTTTCCTCTCTCTGTTTCTCTGTCTCTCTCTGTGACTGCATATACGATTTGGAAATTAAAAAAATAAATAATGAAAACATACCCTTTAGTAGTTGACAGTTATATGTACTCAGGTTCCCAGCTGACCGTAATTGCAACCAGTTTCCACTTGGGTGATAGCTCATATTCACGACTTCAAACAACTCATAGGGAGGGATCAGGACTTCCTTCTTAAGGGAGAAGTCTTGCACAGGTGCACCCAGGCAGGTAGATATGGTAAATAGTGTCTGGTTCACAAACTTCTGTACCTCTTCTCTTAGGAGAGAGGCAGAGATGAATTGGCCAAACCGAATGGTGTCGCCTGTGTAGGCTTTGAAGGAGACATCCTTCATCCCATGATGTACCTCATGGCAGAGCGTGTCATTCTTCATGACTCTCTCTTTCCTCAGCAGCTGGATTGCTGAGGTCAGGTAGTAGTGTAGATATTTGAAATGGAATGCATGTTCATACTGCTGTGGAGACCTGGCAGCACTGGCCATGGCGTGAATAAAGTCAGCACGAACATTACTCTTCAACGTATAAACCAAGGTGGCCACAACATGTGGGATAGTCATATCCTTGGGGAGAGCTTTTGCACGGTTCAGCCAGGTCAAGTGGGCTTGGTGCCATATCTGGGAGTAATTCTTATGGTGTTTTAGTTCTTTAGTGAAATAATCCCCTCGACTTAGTTCCTCCATCACCTGTTTGCCACAGCCGTGGTACTGATCATCGAAGGAGCCAGCTGCCAAGTCAAAGTTGACTTTACCTGTAGCCTGTAAGAAAACAATTTTGATTTTGATCTTCAAGTAGATGGCCAGTGTAGTAGCAGATCTGCTATACTCTACAAAGCCTAGAGTCCTGAAAACCAGTATTTGCTGAAGTTACACTCAATTGTTAAACTGCACCAGTCCTTCCTGTATCAGTGACTAGTGCTGAAGAGTGAATTTCACCTCCTACATTTTACTGAAAGCTGAAAACACTCATTTCCCCAGGGAGGAAGGAGCCCTTTTTGTGTCACTGAAATCACAATGTTTTTTTCATACTGAGTGCTTTGAAGAAAAACCTTACAGTTATCAATAACCTCATAGTTTCATTATTCTTTGTTTCCTCTACTTTCTTTCTTCTTCATATTCTTTCACAGTTGTTCTAAGAAACATCCCATTTGTGAATGCCTAAAACCTATATAAAATCTTTGAGCTTCATTTAAGAAAAAAAGTCTTGGGTGATTAGTGTGAGGTTCTCCAAGGGGACTTCTAGTAGATACTTCTCAGGTCTTAGGAATAAAAAGAACTAATGTGAATGCCAAAATCTAATTTTTCTTACTGAATGAGGACATACTGGAGCAGATTACCTTTAGTTCTGATCGCAAGTGGGCTTGGGCTTGTTAAGAGTATATTTCGGAATGAGGCACTTACACACTCTATTGCAGGCCACACCGGAGTGGGCAAGATTCTCATCACAGAGAAGCAGAAGTTAGCCTGATGCCTTTTGCCTTCCAGGAGGAAGAAAACAGAACCAAACTCAGTGGACTGTTATTCTTCCCTGTATTACCAATGAAGGAAATGTGTCCACCTCCAAGGTAGTAAAGTGAGTAAGGGATTGGATGGTGGTAAGGAGTGTGCCTAGGAAAGTCTTTTATTTTGGAAAAAGACATTCTTTTTCAATGGGTAGCAATTGAATATTATTTAAGGATATCTAGTGCATGCAAAATTAAAGCTAGAGTTTTGAATAGGAGCTCACTAAGTATCATTTAGAGACATATTTGAATTATCTAAAGTCTAAAACATTTTTTTTTCTTGGCAAAGAGAGATTGCTTTTCTAATAAACAGTACTTATTAAGGAATATGTTAAAGGATAAAGATTCTATCCAGTCAATGTTAAGGATGTTAGGACTGGAATTTAAAAAAATTGCCATTTGGGATTCTTACTATGTTATTTATGTTAAGACATGTAGTTTTGTGTAAACTAGTACAAAATTTTAACACTTATTACACAATTTTAATCAATAACTTTTTACAGTAAGTTTTAAAATAAGTCTATAGACTCTATATAACCCCAAACAAACCAAGCCAATAATACCATGTTCTGTCAATTTTCGTGATTAGCTCTCAAACTGTCAAATACATTTTTTTGATCCTGAATGTGTATTGTCATCTCATATTTTATTAGATTGTTTTTAGTTATATAGAACTTTAAATTAGAATACTTATAACTTAAGCTTATCTGTATAATACAGTTAAAAGCTAGATAGACCTGGTTTATTTTGCATTATTTGTCCTATGGAAGTAATATTTTACTTAATTTTTTTATGAAGAGTCAAGAAAATAATTCTTCTGTAATTCTACTAGCTTCCATAGTGCCAAATTTATAAACTGTAAAGAATTCTACAACTTTTGGGACCAGCAGTTAGCATAATGGCTATGTCACTGGACTCCCAGGTAGTCTACCACGGTTCGAGTCTCAGACCCGGTAGCTTAAACTCACAAGGGGCGTGTGTGTGTGCCCAAGATCCTGAGACGAGAATGGAGAAGGAATTCCTGCGTGGCCATCCTTCCTGGGGGGTGATTTCTTGCTTTCTGTCTCTCTGTCTGTCTCTGTCTTTCTGGCGAGTGCTCACGCCCTATAGCAAAAACCTCTCCAAAAAAAGAAAGAATTCTACAACCTTTAATGATTGTTCTCAACACTGTCCACTAACATTCTTTGTTAAAATGTCTGAATAAAATTAAATCCCAGGTGCCTAACTTTTGCATCGTTTAAAGGTTGTCACCAGAGGAATGCTCTGTTGGTGCCTTGATCATAAAGAGGTCACCTCGGGGCCAGCGGGTGGCGTGGTGGTTAAGGTGCTGGATACTCCCACATGGGCAACTGTGGTTCGAGTCCCAGACCTGGTGGCTTGCTTTCTCGCTTTCCCCCTCTCTCTCTCTCTGTCAAATTAAAATAAATTAATAAATAATTCTTTTAAAAAAATAAATAAAGAGGTCACCTCCTCAACTGCTCCCTACCTCAGAACTCCTGGTGGGTCTCTGTGGGCCAGAGAGCAGCAGCAGAAGCAGCAACTGCCTTCTGAGGAGCCAGATTCTCATTGTTGGAGCCGAGTCGTCCAGCTACAGTAGTCGGGAGAAAAATCCTCTTGCATCTGTTAGTCAATAGACAGCGTTTGTGTTCAAAGTTCTCTGTTGCCCATGCAGCTTCATCCTGAAATGAGTTCTCAGAGTTCTCCCTTGGGGTTTTCTCTGAGTGAAGCTCAGTAGAAACCTTCTCTTTCTTCCTGCTATGTAGAGCTTCCGTTGATCACGGTTACCAGTTTTTCGGAAGAGAGAAATCAACATCGAATGTTTTTTTCCAAAGTTGAAATCTTTATGAAATAGCCAGATGTGTTCACCAAATAAGGGTTTCAAAAGTGAATTTAAGTTTGTTCCAATTAAAACAACAACAAAATCCTTCTTCCAGGGGAACGCCAGTGACCTGTTAAGTGTTAGGCTCAGCAGCTTAGCCGTAACTTTCCCAGCAGTAAAGGGAAAAGCACACTCTGTACAGTGCTTGGGGCCAAATGGCATTATCTGGAACTCCAGCTCCCACTGTCAGTGATAAGACTGGAATGCACAAGGCAGCTGGGGCAACGCTGCTGGAAGGTGGGCCTCTGTGAAGCTCTCTGGTACTGCTGATAGGCCCTGCCAGGTCAGGCTGCCATGAAGCAATATGGAAAGTTTAGGGTTATTGCCAGAAAGAAGGGCTCTTTTTACTGCTTTTCCACTGTACCTTGGAGACTCTCCAACACAGTCAGTGTAGCTACTAGGTTCAGAGCCCTCCTCATCTTCTTTCCTGAAGATGTCACGTCCTTGATTGACACAATTGCAGCTGAAAGTGACCCCTTAAAGATGCTTGCCAAAAAACTTCCTGTGTATAGCTGTTATAAATCAAAAATGGGACCCAGTGTGTAAAACTGATCCAGCTCAGATGTACTACTGAACTTTCTGTTTTTTTCATTTGGACATTCTTTTCTAGTCCCAACCCTTGTGATAATGTTTTTCTTGCAAATATTTTCCATTTATACTTCTTGATTCATTAATTGTTAAGGGAAATTAAATCCTGTTCTTGGAAATTCTGTTATTCTTTCTTTTTTTTGGGTACTCTCTCTCTCTATACACACACATACACACATACACACACACACATACACACACACATAAACATACATTTGGAATTTTTATTGGTCCTCTAATTTTTTTTTTGTTTTTTTGAGAGATTTTTGCTATAGGCTCTGTGTACTCATTGGAGAGACAAAGAGACAGAAAGTGAGAAGTCATCCCCCAGGGAGAATGGCCACGCTTCAGTCCTTTCTCCTCCATGCTCTTCTCAAGATTTGGGACATGCACGTACATGTGCCCAGTATGAGTTTTAAGCCACTTGGTCTGGGACTTGAACTGTGGTCGACTACATGGGAGTGCAGTGACATAATATTATGCCATCTGCTGGTTCTGGCACTCTAAATATTTTTTAATCTAAATTTTCTGATGATGGTACCTGTCTTGTCTCATTCACAAAAGTTCAGAATGTCTATAAAAGTTTGAAGGAGAAACTAAATTATCCATAGTCTGTCATCTGGAGGAAGCCAATATTTAGATTTAAATTTTGATTTTACACACCTACACACACTCCATAGTTGAAATAATGACAATGTAGTTTTGCAAGCTTTTCCCCTCAAAATTTTAACATAATACGTACTGAAGCATAATTTTTCGTGGCTAAACAAAATCTCTCATATAGGTGCTACTGCATAATGAAATAGTGTGGGTGGATCCATGGATGGGTACTGTGTCGAAAGCAGATCAACTAGTGAGTAGGACATAGACTGAGAAAGACACCTCAGTTAAATTCTGGACTCTCCTACTTTGTCGGCGTCTGCCCCAGGGCTCGGCACTACTATGGAAGAAGCATAAAAAATGAGACAAAAGGTAGAGTAGAAACGGACACAGGCAGCCTGAGCCGAGGTAGGCCAAGCAACTTGTGCCGCCCAGATGAACTGGACGTCTTTATTTATAGAACAAGGAGACATTACATATGTATGTTTTACGACACTTCATACATTGGTTGCCAGGTTACAGACAATAAGAAGCAGTTAACAAATCTATGAGGGCTTAGTCACACCAGGCCAGGTGTATCCCTTGGTGATAATCCCATCAAGAGAAAATCTCATCTTCCTTTCTAATGCAGAGAACTAGCTGTTAGGTGTGGGGAAGGAGCTAAAGATCTTCTTGCACCACCACACCCAGAGTAGGCTAAGGAACCTTTCAGATGCAGAGCAGGGATTGGATTTTACCAAGATGTTTCTTGAAATCTATCACATGTGTCCGTTGGAATGCCCCTGGCAATTTCCACCCTTGCTCTGTCTGCAGCCAAGGTCAAGGAAAGACAAGTTACAAGGTTCTGCCAAACCCCAAAAGAGCATGTGGTGTTTGCTCAGCACATGTCCCCACACCTCAGACTCTCTCTCTTAAACATGTCTCCACACTACTTACTTAATGTTTGACAAGTTATGTAATCTCTCTGTTCCTTAGCTTCCATGGGTGTTAAATGGAGATAATAGTACCTACCTCATTGAGTAGTAATATTGTTAAAGTAAGTTAAAATGCAGTCCTGGTCTAAGGAATCCCCTAGCAGACAAAACCAGCTAGGCCTCATAAGTGACCTCAAACTTGGCTCGAAGCAAAACTTAACTTGAGCTATTTCTTATAAATTCCCATGTTAGAAAATGAGAGCACTTAAGTTCAAACAGTCAGAAGTAACCAACAAACTTAGAATTACATAACTGGGGACTTTCCAACAGCATAGATCAAATAGGTATGTGTGTAATTGTAACCAATCAAATGTCTCTTTTGCTTTATTTCTGTGTCTGTCTTATAAGTCTCCCCCTTGCATTCCTTTGGTGGAGCTCTTGACCCACTTCTGGTTTAGAGCTGCCTGATTTATGAATTGTTGTTTGTTCAAATAAACTCTTTTTTTTTTTTAAAAAAAAAAAAGGTCAAATCATGCCTCAGTTTACCTTTTAAACAATGTAACCTATACAACAGTATCTGGCACCTAGGGATTGTTCGATAAATAAAAAATAATTATCATGATTTTACCAAAGTTTATTTTAAAATAGTTTGTTTTCAATATTGTACTATTTAAATTAGGAATTTGTGAAAATATTTTGGACATAAATCTTTATGCATTTCTTGCAATTAAAACAGATATTTACGGGACCAGCAGTTGGTGTAATGGCTATGTCGCTAGACTCCCAAGTAGTTGACTGCGGTTTGAGTCCCAGACTCAGTGGCTTAAACTCATGCCAGGAGCGTGTGCATTGTGTGCCCAAGATCCTGAGAGGAGAATGGAGGAGAAGGGACTGAGGAGTGGCCATCCTCCCCCCCGGGGGGGGGGGGTGATTTCTCACTTTCTGTCTCTCTGTATTTCTTTTTTTTTTTTTTTTTTTTTTTTTTGAGAGGTTTTCACTATAGGGCATGTGAGCTCGCCAGACAGAGAGATACAGAGAGATAGAAAGTGAGAAATCACCCCCCAGGGGGGATGGCCATGCCGCAATCCCTTCTCCTCCATTCTCCTCTCAGGATCTTGGGCACGCACGCACACGTGCCCGGCGTGAGTTTAAGCCACTGGGTCCGGGACTTGAACCGCAGTCGACTATGTGGGAATCCAGCGACATAGCCATTACGCTAACTGCTGGTCCCGTCTCTCTGTATTTCTGGCAAGCGCACATGCCCTATAGCAAAAACCTCTCCAAGAAAAACCAACAGAAACCCCCAGATTTTTTTAAAGTCCATTTACTTATTTCTTCCATTACAGAGAGCCAGGCAGCTCCCCACAGGGTCTTCATGTTGTGACTGTGCCTCCGACCTGAACTAGTTGGGATTTCTGCACAAGGAGACCTCGGGACATAAACCTGAGACTTTTCCATCAGGCTTCAGCATCATGGAGCATAACCTTACTGCTGTACCTCTATGGCCTTGTTTCTCACAATTTTTATTGTTGTTGAGGTTTTTGCCAGAGGGTGCCTGGAAAGGGGAGAGACAGAGAGACAGCGAGAGGGAAAGTGAGCAATCATTCCAGGGGTGGGTGGAGGGTGGGGGGCATGACCATGATGCAATCCCTTCTCCTCCTGGGACTTTGGACACACATGCACACACTCCTAGCATGATTTTCAAGCTGCCAGGTCCAGGACTTGAACCTCAGTTGGCCATGTTGGAGTCCAGCATCTTAACCACTATACCGCCTGCTTTTCCCTCCCTCCCCATTTCTCACAATTTTAAAGACAACAATTCTAGAGATGTGACCACTGATAAATGGAATATTTATATATTATGTGTGTGTGTGTGTATGATTTAATGGTAACCACTATCCATATATGAAAATAGTCTCTTTTTTTAAGATTTAAAAAATTCTCAAGATTCCTCATTATCAACTGTTACTTCAGAATACTGAGATATCATGAAGAGTCCTAGAATTAGAGTCTGAAAATTTGGATTATGCGCCTAGTTATCTACACATCTACCATGATGCTGGCAGAATTAGCTTTTTTAAAAAATGAAGCTTCATTTTTCTTTTTTTTTTTGTTGTTATTTAGAGAGATTTTTGCTAGAGGGTACATGCACTCGTGAGAGAGACAGACAGAAAGCAAGAAATCACTCCTCAGAGAGGATGGGGATTGCACCAACTGCTGGTCCCTGTTGAGCCTCATTTAAAAAAACCCAAAAACACGTAAAAACAAAACCCAAAACTTTTTAGAATTGTCAAAGTCAAATAAGGTAATAATAGTTTTATTGAGAGGGTACTGTGCTTCAAGACCTTTCTGTATGTTGTCTCAACCCATTAGCCAATCATGAGAAAGAGATATTTTAACTTTACAGATGTGGTTGCTGAGGTCATCTCAAGTTCAGTAACTTTTCAGTGGTCATAGGCATTTTCCTTTCTCCTGCACGATCTTCAGAAATTCTAAAGAAATGTGTCATTTTATAATGATTGTCTATAAAAAGTTTTGCTATTTTTTCTAATGTGACTTCTGCTTCCAAAATAATACCACTAGAGGGCACCATGAACCCTTCTAACCTTTTTCATAATACTGTGGTAAAGTTGGAGGGGATAGGATGAGGGAAGAGAAAAGGAGGATGTGGACAGTAACCATGGGTAGGTGAAGGCTGAAGGTCTGGTGTGTACATGTACTTGTTTGGATTATAATGAAAAATATATGTTTTCTGACAATGTTTAGAGTCATTAAAAATCATCTTTTACCTTGAGGACTATTTTATTAAGGTTCCCACGTGATAATTTAATATTAGTCAATTTAGAGTTTGGGATGTACTCAGTTATTATTTGTTTGGTGATACTCAGTTCTTTTTTTTTTTTTTTTTTTTTTTGGTGTTAGCTACAGGTTTTTTTTTTTTATTAAATTTATTTATTTACATTCATTCACTGTACATCATTACAGCATACAAAGTGAGATTTTCCATCCAGAGTACACTGTATATTGGCTCAATCAAGCACATCAGCATACATGTTATTGTCAACAAATAATTTCCCATTTCTTGTTTCCTGTATGTTTTGCTTTTTTTTTTTTTTTCCCATCCTTGATTCCCTATCTCTTACCCTTGGCCGTCTGCCACTCTCCTCCCACACTGTCTCTGGTATCTATGTTTGCTTTCTATACCCCCCCCCATTTTATTGAGTCCCGAAAGATCTTAATTAATCTAAATATTTTCGTAGCAAGCACAGCTGGTATATACATTTCCATGAACACAAGTCCAACTTTAGGCATAAGCCTCAGTGAGTAGAATGAACATCCTATAAAGTAGCACCTAGCTGGGGCTATATATCTTACTGCAGGCATCGAATAGGTATTTTTAATGCATTTTTTTTTAATTTCAAGAAAAACAGTTTTAGTTTTTTTTCCCTGAAACTTTTTTTGTAACTTAATTTACATTCATTCCCTAAGCATTGTCACAGCATACAAAGTGTGATTTCCCATCCAGAATATACTGCACAGTGGCTTAACTGTGCATATTATTATCAAAAATTTTCCATTTCTAGTTTCTAGAATTTTTTTTTTTACCCCCTGTTTCTGACCCTCTGTCCTTTCCCACACTCTTCTCACACTATCTCTGGTGTCTGCAGTTGTCTTCCATTCCTTCCCCCCACCCCCACATTGTATTGATCACACAATTTCTTAAATAACTACTTTCAAGAGCAAGTTCACTTGGTACTATTAAGAAAACCGGTTTTGATTTAAATCAAAGAAATGCTAAGGAACTTTGCTTAAAGCCAGGAAACAGGTTAGGATTCTGTTCACATAGTAGGTGCATGAACCTATCCATATCTCAAGACAGGACACAAATCCTTACAACCAGATAACAAAGTCTACAAGAAAATCAGCAATATTTTAGTCAAAAGTCATAAAATTATACTTCACCAATTCAGTCTCATGCACTTTATCTTCTGTTGTGGTTCAATTTTCCTGATTAAATTCTGGGATATAATATTCAACTCCAGACTTGTTCCTATGATTAAGTTGGCCACTTTCTTAGTTTTTGAACTCTTATTTCTGTGTGTATGTATTTAATTTGCCTGGTATAGCACACCCTTGAGAACTTCCTGGAGATCTGGTCTGATGCTGGTAAATTCTTTCAGGTTTTGTTTATCTGAGAATGTTCTTGTCTTTTCTTTCCACCTGAAAGATAATCTTGCTGGGTACAATATTCTTGGCTGAAATTGCTTCTCTCTTAACACTTTGAATATATTTTCCCATTCTTTCCTCACTCGCATTGTTTCTGATGAGAGGTCTGCTGTTAGCTTGATGGGATATCCTTTGTAGGTAACTTGATGTTTTTCTCTTGCCAATCTTAGTATCTTGTCTTGTCTGTGGTTTTGGTCAACCTGGCTATAATGTGTCTTGGAGAAGATCTTCTTGGGTTGATTCTATTTGGGGTCCTTTGTATTTCTTGGGACGGGATCTTTGAATGCCTCTCTAGGTTTGGAAAGTTTTCTTGCAGGATTCCATGGAATAGATTACCAATGCCCTTATGAGTCTCTTAGCCTTCTGGAATGCCAATTATCCAGATGTTTGGACGTTTGATGGTATCTAGTACTTCTCGTATGTTATTCTCAAATTTTGGGGCATTTTTCTCAGTCTTCGTGGTGGATTTTTCTAGGCCAGGAATTTTCTCTTCTACATCTGAGATTCTATTTTTTGTGTGATCTAGTCTGCTTTTAATATTTTCAAGGGAGCTTTTGACTTCCTGTATTATAGCCTTCATCTCTAACAGTTCCGTTTGATTCTTTTTTAAAGTATGTAATTCCTCTTTTAGATCTTGTAAGAATTTCCTCACATCCTGGAACTCATCAACTTCTTTCTCTTTTCTCTTCTGCAGTTCATTGTCTCTATTCTCTTCCATCTCTGTTAGCTTCGCCATTATGAATGTTCTAAATTCTTTATCAGACATTTCCATGATTGCCATTGAACTGCTTATGGATGAAGAGGCGTTATTCTTTCCCTTGGAGGAGAGGTATTTTCTTGCTTTCCCATATTTCTTGTGGTCCTGCGGTGATTTCTAGTCATCATGCTAGCTTGTTTGCTGGAGGCTGAATTATCAGTAGGAACTCTTCATTTCTTTTTTACCCTGAAATGACTACTTCACAGAAGCCACGAGGAATCTTCTGCTGAAGGCCTTGCCTCTCCTGCCCTGAAATGACTAGTTCGCAGAAGCCATGAGGAATCTTCTCAATACTCAGTTCTTCAAAATGCAATCTATTTGTGTTGTCTAGCTGTGCTGAAGAGATATACATTTTTTTTTTTTTGGAGAGGTTTTCGCTATAGGGCGCGTGCGCTCACCAGACAGACAGAGAGAGACAGAGAGACAGAAAGTGAGAAATCACCCCCCGGGGGGATGGCCACGCTGCAATCCCTTCTCCTCCGTTCTCCTCTCGGGATCTTGGGCACGCACGCACACGCGCCCGGTGTGTTTTAAGCCACCAGGTCCGGGACGAGAACCGTGGTCGACTACGTGGGAGTCCAGTGACATAGCCATTACGCTAACTGCTGGTCCTGAAGAGATATACATTTTGAAGTAGCACAGACTTGTGTGAAAATCCTAACTTTGCTGAGTTTGATGATGAAATGGAAGTATTCTATAATATTATATGGGGTGGGTCTGTGGACTGTACTGTCTTGTCTCTGAAGCAAATTGATCAATGAATAAAACTTGGGCTATTCTTCTCCATTTCTTGGCTCAACCACTTCCTTATTGTATGACCTTGGGCAAGGTCCTCAACCTCTCTGTTACTTAGTTTCTAAGTTTCCTAATGCCAACTTTAGCAGTTGCTCAGTGTGTGCTGGCTCTCTTTACACTCTACTTAGATATTTGAAGACCAGTAACTCATAGGATGTCCAGCACAGTGAAAGTTAATTTTTATTATTATTTAAAAAGTTTATTTACTTATTTCTTCTGAGACAGAAAGAGAGAAAGAGAGAGAGACAAAGAAAGAGGGAGGGAAAAAGGGGAGCAATCATCACAAGGTGTCTTATGCCACAACCCACCCCTAGCCTTAGCCAGCCTGGATCATGGGCACACACATGCATGCCAGGTGTGTACAGGGAAGCCTCAGTACATGAACCTGGGATCCTCAGATGTGGATTCAGTTGTGTTATCACTGCACCACTGATTGGTACCCAATTTCTTGTATGTAGCTTTTAAATAAGAGGTTTTGCTAGTGTTCTAGATTTACTGTCTTGAATAAATTCTAGACATTCTAGACTAGTTTTCTAAAGCTACTTTCAGAGCATGACTTAAAAGAAGTGACTATAGGTCTTTTCCCAGGAAGGAATTGTATCTTCTGCTTCTGGTCACCAGGTGTAGCAATGACTCTTAGTAGTTCCGGTTTGGATCTGGCTGAATTCCTTCAGATCTGTGTCATTTTAATAGGTGTATTTTACTATTTATTTTACTATTTATTATTGCCCTAAGTCCTGGTTATACACAGGAAACAGTTCAACAGATACCACACTATTCACTCTTATAGAAATAGTTATTTCCCTAGTTATATCATTTTTTTAAAGAGATTTTTGCCTCAGGGAGTATGTACTTGCTGGAAAGAGAGAGAGACAGAGTTGAGAGGTAAAATGAGAAATCAACCCCCATTCCCAGTAGAGGTGGCCACCCTGCAAATTCCTTTTCCTCCATTCTCTTACCAGAATCTTGGGAACGCACACACATGTGCTTGGTGTGAGTTTTAAGTCACTGGGTCTGAGACTTGAACCATGGTAGGCCATGTGGGAACCCAGGGATGTAACCACCAAGCCATCTGCTGGCCCTAAATTCTTTCATATTTTAAAAAACATTTTATCTAGCTAAAATTTTATACTTACCAAAAAGTTGCAAGAAATGTACAAGAAATTCCCATATATCTTACCTATATTCATCAATTGTTTCTATTTTGCCCCAATTTTCTATTTTTTCTTTTTTAAAAGAATGATTTATTTAATTTTATTTATTATTGTTTTTTTTTATACATTCAATTACTATACATCATATAGCTTGTATAGAGAACTTACCCAACATGAAATACACCTCAAACCAGTCCAGTTGAGAATACTATGCACTTCATCATCAACAGGTAATAAACCATTTCTATGTTCCACAAATGTCTTACCTCTCTATTTTTTCTCCCCAATTATCTTCCCTACACTCTTTCTCTCTACCACCTTCCTTCCACACTGTCTCCAGTATCTATAACTATTTTCAATGCTTCTATGTCCTCCAGTCTTTCAGTCTCTATCATAGAGTGTGGGCAGTCAGTGTATGTTAAGTAGAGACATACAATGTCTCCCTTTCATAGCTTGACTTACTTCACTCAGCAATAAGTCTTCCATATTCATATTCATCCACTTTCTATCAAATGCCAGGGTCTTGTTTTATTTTTTTGAGAGGTTTTCGTTACAGGGCGTGCGTGTGCTCACCAGAGAGACAGAGAGAGACAGAGAGACAGAAAGAGAGAAATCGCCCCCCGAGAGGGGATGGCTATGCCACAATCCCTTCTCCATTCTCCTCTCGGGATCATGGGCATGCACACACACGTGCCCGGTGTGAGTTTAAGCCACTGGGTCTGGGACTCGAACCGCGGTCGACTACATGGGAGTCCAGCAACATAGCCATTACGCTAACTGCTGGTTCCAAGGGTCTTGTTTTTTTATGGCTGAAAAAACATTCCATAGAGTATATGTGCCACAGTTTTCAGTCCATTCACCAGTACATAGACATTTGGGTTGGTTCCATGTCTTAGCAATCGTGAATAATGCCATAATGAACATAGATGTGCAGGTGCTTTTCTGACTGAGCATTTTCCTGTCCTTTGGGTAGATACCCACAAATGGAATTGCTGGATCATGTGGTAGTTTTATTTGTAGATCTTTGAGGAACCTCCATATTGTTCTCCACAGTGACTAGACCAATTTACATTCCCACCAACAGTGTAGGAGAAATCCCCTTTCACCACATCCCACCAGCACTTATCTTTTTATTTATTTTATTTTTTTTATTTTTGCCATTCTGACTGGGGTTAGGTGGTCTCTCATTGTAGTTTTGATCTGCATCTCCCTTATGATGAGGGATGTTGAACATTTTTTTCATATGCTTTTTGGCTATTCATATGTCTTCCTTAGAGAATTGTTTATTAAAGTGAATAAACAACTTTTCCCATCTTCTAACTGGGTTATTTTTTCGGGGTAAGCCATCTGAGTTCCCTATGTATTCTGCTTATCAGTCCCTTATTTGGGGCATAGTTTACAAAAATATTCTCTTGTTCTGAGGGCTGTTGATTTACACTAAGTTTCTATCCTTTGCTGTGCAGAAACTTCTTAATCTTATGTAATCCCACTTGTTTACTTTTGGGATTATTGCCTATGCTTTGGGGGTCTTACTTAAGTCTTTGTCTACCCCAATGTCTCCCAGAGTTTCCCCAGTGTTCTCCACTACCAGTTTTTTAGTTTGAGGTCTTAGGTTTAGAGTTTTGATCCACTTTGAGTTGATTTTTGTTAATGGTGACAGGGGTTCAGATTCATCTTTGTGCAGGTGGATACCCAGTTTTTTCCAGCACCATTTCCTAAAGAGGTTTTCCTTTTCCCACTGAGTTGATTGGTACTCTTTGTCAAAGATCAGTTGTCTATATGTTTTGGGGCTTATTTCTGGGGTCTCTATTCTGTTCCATTAGTCCACATTTTGTTTTTGTGCTGATATCATGCTTTTTTTTTTTTTTTTTTTTGAGAGGTTTTTGCTATAGGGCACATGCGCTCGCCAGGAAGACAGAGAGAGACAGAGAGACAGAAAGCAAGAAATTGGCCATGCCACAGTCCCTTCTCCTTTCTCCTCTCAGGATCTTGGGCATGCACGCACACGTGCCCGGCATGAGTTTAAGCCACCGGGTCCAGGACGTGAACCACGGTCGACTACGTGGGAGTCCAGCAACATAGCCATTATGCTAACTGCTGGTCCCAGATACCATGCTGTTTTGATGATCATAACTTTGTAATAAATTTTGGGGTCAGGAAGTGAGATGTTGCACACTCCATTCTTCTTGTGTAGGATTGTTTTGGCAATACAGAGTCTTTCATGATTCCAGACAAATTCTATGACTATCTTTTCTAGATCTGTGAAGAATATCTCTTGTAGTTATATAGGGATTGCATTAATTATATAGATTAACTTGGGTAGAATTGCCATTTTGATGATATTAATTTTCCTAATCCAGGAACATGGGATGTCCTTCCAATTTTTTTTGTGTTGTTTTAAATGTCTTTTTCTTTTTAAATAATTATTTTATTTAACTTTATTTATTTATTTATTTTAATTTGACCAGAGAGGGACAGAGAGTATGTGTATGTGTGTGTGTGTGTGTGTGTGTGTGAGAGAGAGAGAGAGATAGAGAGAGAGAGAGAGACAGAGAGAGAGCATGAGCAAGTGAAAAAACAAACCTCCAGGTCTGGGACTTGAACCACAGTCAGCCATGTGAGAGTCCAACACCCTTCACCACATGCCACCTGTCAGCACCCCAATTTTTTTTTTTTTTTAAGATTTTCATATATTTCCTTGTAGAGGTCTTTGACCTCCTTTGTTAGATTTATTTCTAGGTACCTTATACTTTTTGTGGCTATGGTAAATGGGATTACATTCTTCAGTTCTGCCTCTAACTGTTGTTTGTATATAGAAATGCCATACATTTTTGTAAGTTGATTTTGTATCCTAACATTTTACAGTATTCATTTATTACTTCAAGAAGTTTTTTTGTGGATATCTTTGGGTCTTCTATGTATACAATCATGTCATCTACAAAGAGATAATATCAAATTTTCTTTCTCTATTGGAATGCCTTTTATTTTATTCTCTTGTCTGATTGCAATGGCGAGGACTTTCATCATTATATTGAAAAGGAGTATAGAGAGTGGGCAGCTTTATCTTGTACCAGTTTTTATTGGGAAAGCTTTCAACTTTTCCCCATTCAGTATAATGTTAGACATAGATTTTTCATAGATGGCTTTTATTATGCTGAGAAATGATCCTTTTATGCTGATTTTGCTGTCTTAATTATGAAGGGATGTTGTATTTTGTCAGATTTTTCTGCATCGATTGAAATTATCATATGGTTTTTATCTTTCTTTCTGTTAATATGGTGTATTATGTTTATGGTTTTGTGTATGTTAAAGCACTGTTATATCCCTGGAACCTGGTCATGATGAATAATCTTTTTTATATGTTGTTGGATATAGTTTGCAAGTATCTTGTTGAGGTTTTATTGAATCTATATTCATCAGAGATATGGGCCTGTAGTTTTCCATTCTTGTTGTATCCTTATCAATTTTTGCGAATGAGAGTGATGGAGGCGTCATAAATGAATTTGGGAGGGTTCCTTCCTTTTGGATCTTTAGAAATCTTTAGAAAGTTTTGTAGAGAGGCTGGCAGGTGGTGTGGTGGTTAAGGGTGCTGTATTCCTACATGGCCGATCATGGTTCAAGTCAGAGCTGGTGGCTTGGCTTGCTTTCTCACTTTCTCTCTCTCTCTCTCTCTCTCTCTCTCTCCTCTCCCCCTCCCCTCTGGTCCAACTAAAAGTGAATATAAGGATAAATAAAGTTAAATAAAATAATTCTTTAAAAAATGTTTTGTAGAATTCGTAAGTGAAGCCATCAGGACCTGAGCTTTCTTTGTTCAGAGGTCATTTATTACTGATTCAATCTCATTGCTTATTATGGGTCTAGTCAGGCTTTCTATGTCCTTCTGAGTCAATCTTGGTAGATTATATGTGTCCAGGAATTTGTGATCTCATCCAGGTTTTCTTGTTTGTTGGCATATAGTTTTTCATAGTATCTTCTAATGATGTTTTATATTTCTATTATGTCAGTTGTACTATTGTGTGTTTCACTGCAAATTTGATACATCTGGTTCCTTTCTCTCTTCTTTATTAGTCTAGCTAATGGTGTGTCAAATAACCAGCTTTTGCTTTCATTTATTTTCTGTATAGTTTCAAGAAAACTAAAGACAGGCAGACAGAAATAAGAGAACAAAAACCAACCAAGAATATGGCCAACTTAATGGTAGAGACAAATCCAAAATATCAGTAATAATGTTGAATGCTAATGGTTCAAATTCCTTAATCAAGAGACAGACTGGCTGGCTGGATAAAAAAACAAACAAACAAACAAACAAACAAAAAACTCAGAAACCCTTAATTTGTGGCTTTCAAGAAACCCATCTCATGGATAAAGACATACATAGACTAAAAGTGAAGGGCTGGAAAAAGATATTCCATGCAAACGGAAACCAAAAAAGAGCAGGAGTCACAATACTGATTTCAGACAAAAAGGCTTTAAGTCAAAAACTGTAAGAAGACACAAAGAAGGGCATTTTATAACAGTAAAAGGGGATAATTCATCAAGAAGATATAACACTTATAAATATCTATGCATCCAATTCAGGAGCACCCAAATATGTGAAGGAAAGACTCCTAGATCTAAGAGGAGAGATAGACTGCAAAATTCATTGCTGAGGATCTCAACACCCCATTATCTTCTTTAGACAGCTCAACAAGACAAAAATAAACAAAAAGATTCAGGACCTGAACAATACCATAAGTCAGATGAACTTGACAGACATCTATAGAACTTTCCACCCCAAACCCACAAAACATAGGGGACCACAGTTAGCGTAATGGCTATGTCGCTGGACTCCCATGTAGTCGACCGTGGTTCATGTCTCAGACCCGGTGGCTTAAACTCACGCCGGGGCGCATGTGCGTGCATGCCCAAGATCCCAAGAGGAGAATGGAGGAGAAGGGAATTCGGCGTGGCCATCCCCTCTGGGGGGGTGATTTCTCGTTTTCTATCTCTCTGTCTCTCTCTGTCTGGTGAGCACATGCGCCCTATAGCAAAAACCTCTCCCCCCCCCAAAAAAAAACAAAAACAAAAACACAAAACATATATCTTTCTCACCCCTGCATGGTATCTTCTTGAAGATTGGCCACATGATAAGACACAAAACTAAAACCAGCCTTTACAAATTCAAAGGCAAAGAAACTATATTTTTCATCTTCTCTATTTATTATTATTATTATTTTTTTAAAATTTGACCAGAGAGAGACAGAGAGAGAAAGAGAAGGAAAGTAAGAAAGCAAGCCGCCAGATCTGGAACTCTAACTGCAGTCAACCATGTGGGAGGTCAGTGCCTTAACCATCATGCCATTTGCTGGCTCCTTATTCTCTTTTTTTCTAAACTGCTTGAGAATAACTTGCAGACATCATACTCCTTTTCCCTTATATACCTTAGTATTATTTCATGGAAACAAGGACACTTTCTTACATTCCCATTGTACAATTACCTGTGTCATTTATGTAATACCATTATCTAATCATAGTCCATGTTCAGATTTTATCAACTGTTCCTGTAATATCTTTTATATTTCTTTTCCAGGATCACAGTTTGCATCGTGCTGTCAAGGCTCTTAAGTTTCTTTAAACTGCAATTTTTATTCAGGGCCCAGTTTACCTTTTGACCTTGACATGTTTGAAAAATATTGGTCAGTTATTTTGTGGAATGTCTCTCAATTGGGGCTTGCCTGTTATTCCTTAATGATTAGATTCAGATTATGCAGTTTGGCAGAGAAATCACAGAAGAGATGTTGTACTGTTCTCAGGAGAACCTTGCATTCATTGTTTCAATGTATTTTGTGATAATAGTTGTTAGATTGTTGCTTCTTTATGGTATCTAGTTGCTTGACTGTATATTGACATTACAACATGTTATTTAACCTTTCCCAATATCCCCTCCCCACCTTTTTTAAAGCATAGGATCTTTGTGTTGGTAAAGAGCTTTGTTTTCATCGTCTTCTATCTACTGTGAAGCTTGGCCTAACATTGCCAACAGAGCAACTTCTGCTGCAGGTGTCCCGTGCAACAGCTGACATGCAATAGGTACCTTCTTGAACAAATGAATGAATGAATGCCTCCAAATTTCAGCTACTCGGAATTCCCTATTACCCTAGGAAGTCTACTAATTCTGGGACAGATAGAACAGAATTCCTAGTGGCCTATAGAAGGGTCTGCGGCCCAAGCTCACAAGCAAGGCATATATATATTCAGGACCCATGACTGGGTCTGTCCACAGTTCTGGAACACAGTGGGCAAAAGCAGACCCAATGTAATTCAGGGATAATCTCAACACTGGATTGAGCAGAGTGATTGAGAATACTAGGTCAGGGAGTAGTTTTCCACTCATTTCATGTTTTTTTTCTCTTTTTTTGTTCTTTTTCTTTTGAGAGATTTTTGCTATATGGCACATGTGCTCACTGGAGAGACAGAGAGACAGAAAGCGAGAAATCACTCCCCAGGGGGATGGCCATGCCACAGTTCCTTGTTCTCTATTCGCCTCTTAGGATTTTGGGTATTCACACACATGTCCAGTGTTAGTTTTAAGCCACTGGACCCAGGACTCAAACCATAGTTAATTATATGGGAGTGCAGTGATGTAAACTTTACGCCATCCATTGGTCCCTAATAATTCTTTCTTTACACATTTCTATTTTGTGCATTAAGATACAATGAACTAAAGGCCTTTTTACCAGATTGTAGCACTTGGTGTAGTCAGCCTCTTCCTTTTATTTCGACATGATGTGCCCCTGCTATACATGATGTGTCCCTGCTACATGTGATGTGTCTCTAGTGGGCAAAGGAGTGTAATTCAGGAAAGATGAATTTTACTTTTCTCCTGATGGATCGTGGTGAGTAAAGTCTTTGTGTAGCTCAGAAATCTGCTTCTTGGGCCCTGCAGTGGTGGTGCAGGTGATAGCGTACTACCCTGCATTGGTGGAAGCTGCATGGCTGACTGCAGGTTCAGATTCCAAGTTGACCTGGAAACATGCTGGAGGGCTGGAGAGCTGGAGGAAGGGGATGGCAGCATTATGAGACCACGTTGAGGGTTTTCCACCTCTATTATGGAAGAAATAATAATAAAAAAGTTTTCTTCTTGAAAATTTTTTCTTTCATAATTTATTTATTACAATTTATGACTTACATATAGTCATACATCTTTGTGGGGTACAGTATATATATATATATTTTTTCTTTTTTTTGAGAAGTTTTTGCTATAGGGTGCTTGCCAGAGAGACAGAAAGTGAGAAATCACCCCCCCAGCAGGATGGCCACACTGCAATCCCTTCTCCTCCATTCTCTTCTCTGGATCTTAGGCATGCACACACGCATGCCCAGCGTGAGTTTAAGCCACCGGGTCCAGGACTTGAACCACAGTTGACTATGTGGGAATCCAGCGACATAACCATTATGCCAACTGCTGGCCCCTAGTATGTTTTTTTAAGGTATGTAAAGGGTGTGTAATAAACAAATAAATGATATAAACATATTTACCATCTTCAACATTAAACATAACATTATGTTTTGAATATTCAAACTTCACTCTACTAGTTATTTTGGAAGTATATAATGAAATGTCATTGACATTCTTTACTATGAAGTACAGTTCTAAAGAAAAACAAAGTGGTTAAAAAAATCAGAAGCAGAAAGTCTCATAAATTAGTGAGGATGAGTTTTTGAAGACAAAGATAATTTTAACATAGCCAATGAAGAAAGAATTTGTAATTTTCATGTAGAAGATTGTGAGAGATAGAGTTTAAAATCTGAAAAGATCTGTGGTATCAATCATTGATCCAGTTAGAGACTGATAAAATTGTACATAATAGTGGTTCATTAAGAAAAGATAGAAAAAGAAAAATTTTACTCACACACTGTGAATTCTTGTCAAACCATAGTACTGTACTGGGCATATGGAAATAAGTCCTCAAAAAAGCAAAAACAAAGTAAAATTGGAAATGAACATTTAAAAGAGAAGATATGGTAAAATCAGTGATTTAGTGGTTTATAGGCTTTACAAAGTTCTTGATTTTAGCCTTCTTTAAATATATTCCAAAGAAAGACTCAGCTACTTGTAATATTTTGGACTTTTCCTCTATTATCTAGTTTTATACAATAAGTAATGATTATAACATATAAATATAATATGAAACCTCTGGAGAAAACTGTCTATAAAGTAATTGGTGAATTTGTATTTAAACCTGCTTGTGTGTAAAATAGTTGGATCTAAATTTTCAGTCTTTTAATTTGTGAGTTTAGTCCGGACATTCACTATTGTTATTATTGTGTATAGACTTATCCCTGTCCTTTCACTACTCTTTTGTTTTGTTTTCTTTTCCTAATTGTTTTGTGCTCTGTTCCTTTTATCTCCTTTAGTTTTCCTTGTGTAGTAGGAATTCCTTCAGTATTTCCTGAAGTGCTGGTTTACTTTTGGTGAATTCTTTCAGCATTTGTTTATCTGGGAGTGATTTAGAAGGATAATCTTGCTGGGTATAATACTCTTGGGTAAAATTGTTTTTCTTTCAGAGTTTTAAATATGTCTTCCCATTCTTTCCTTGCCTGCGTTGTTTCAGATGAGAGGTCTGATGTTAGTCTAATGGGGTAACCTTTGTGTGTAACTTGGCATTTTTCTCTTGCCATTTAAAAATATTATCTTTGTCTTTTTTAAACAAATATTTATTTAATTTTATTTACTGTTATTATTATTATCTAATTTGCCTGTCAGCTCACCAGAGAGACAGAGGGAGAGAGAAAGTGAAAAAGTAAACCACCAGATCTGTGATTTGAACCATAATAGGCCACGTGGGAGTCCAGTGCCTTAACCACCATGCCACCGGCTGGACCTTTATCTTTGTCTTTTTACCAGTTTAGCTCTGATATGGCTTGGAGAAGATCTTCATTTGTTGTATCTATTTGGTGTATTTTGTATTTCCTGGATTTAGATGTGTATAAGCCTCTCTAAATCTGGAAAGTTTTCAGTTAATATATCATGAAAGAGATCTTCTATGTCTTTATCTGCCTCTTTGCCTTCTGGAATACATATTATGAGGTAGTTGGCTATTTAATGGTGTCTATGATTTCTTATATGTTGTCCTGATTTTTAATGACTCTTCCATTCTTTTCAGTTGCTTGGACTAAATCAGAAGTTTTTTCTTCAAGGTAGGAGATTCTTTCTTTGTGATCTGGTCTGTTGATACTTATGAGGGAGGTTTTGATTTCCTGCATTGTATTGTTTATCTTCTGTCTGATTCTTTTTCAGGGTGTCTCTTTATGGAATTCCTCCTTTAAATCATGGGAAGATTTTTCTCATCTCCTGGAATTGGTTGTCTGTTTTCTCTGGCATCTCATTGAGCTTTATTACAGTGAAATTTCTGAATTATTTTCCTGACATTTCTGTGATCTTTTGTCTGTCTGTTTTATCCATTGTTGGTGAGGAGTTATGTTCCTTTGGGGAGAGTTATTTCCAGGTTTTCCCATATTTCTTGGGACTTTGCTTTGATATCTAGTCATCTGGTGATATACTCACATCTTCCTACTTCTTTGGAGTTTGTTTCTGTAACCATATGCTCTTGTGCTTCCCTATGCTGTGAGTTAGCTGTGTGCTAGTTTTCCTTCTCTACTGTGTAGGAGTGTGGAAGATACAGTAGAAGTTTTTGGTTTAGGTTTTCAGAGAGAGTTTCTCTCCCTTTGCTGCTGGGAGCAGGGTTATGGGGAAATAATTTCTCCAAAACCTTACTGTCTTCAGGTGTTTGGTTACCGTGTATCCAAACCTCTCTATTACCAGTGTGGCTGGAGGTTAATCTGGACAGGTAGGATATTAGGTGACTGCATACTGTGCAATGTTTGCTGGCTAGGCTGGAGCAGCCCTTGTACCCTGTTATAGGCTGGGCAGGGGTCCCAGCTGATAAGCTAAGGTTGGGTGGTCTTTACTTCCCTGTTGCTCCTGGGTGAGTGAGGGCAGAACAATGTCAGCTTACAAGGGGCAGCAGCTTCTATCTTCTATTTCCGGGACTGAAAGAATCACTCAAGGTGATGGTCCTTGAAGGCTGTATAAGCCCCCATGCAGACTGGGCAGAGGTCCCTGTTGATGAGCTAAGGCTGGGGAGACTTGCTTACCTGTGGCTCCTCAGTCTCTCTCTTGAAACCTTTTTTTTTTTTTTTTTTTCTTTTTTTAGAGGCTTTTGCTATAGGTTGTGTGCACTCACCAGAAAGACAGAGAGAGACAGAGAGATAGAGAGTGAGAAATAACCCCCCCCCCAGCAGGGATGGCCACGCCACAATCCCTTCTCTTCCATTCTCCTCTCAGGATCTTGGGCATGCACACACACGTGTGCCTGGCATGAGTTTAAGCCACCAGGTCCGGGACTCGAACCACAGCTAACTACGTGGGAGTCCAGCGACATAGCCATTATGCCAACTGCTGGTCCCTTGAAACCTTCTTTTATCCTATTACTCTGCCAAAGCTAATAACTCTTAACTTATCCCCTTATTTCCTAGGATCACATACTACTGTCCAGCAATATAATTAACTTCTAGTATGCTCAGTCCCATTTGTGTCTTGAACGATTTATAGCTTTTGTCCATTACTGAAAGATTGATGGCTTTCACCCTCTACCCAGATATTGCCTTTTTGTGTAAGAAGGTGCGGTCTGGTTTCATTGTCTGTTGCTGTTCCTGCAGAGGTGGGAAGAATGAGCCATCTTTTCATGGATAAGTGGGGATAGAAAATGATGAGACTACACATTTTGTTACAGCTGTTTTCCTCTTAGATTCTATGAATATCTGAAGTCAAATACATTTCACTAATTTAAAGATGATTTTTCTCTCAAAAACTCTCATCAACTTGAGCAATAAACATAATATTGGTCTTATTCTTTCCAAATTCAGAACTCTGTTCTTAAGCTCATAGAGTTGTTGCTTTCCCTTTTCTCTGAGACCTGCTATAAATGATCTTACATTGACTAATAATAAATGATACAATTGTAAGTCACATTTTTCTGATCACTATACTTTTGTCTTCCTTTTCTACTAATCAGAGGAAAGAACGTTTCAGTCCACCTTATCCCCAAAGTAATAACATATCAAGTAACACTTACTGCATCAGTTTCATCTAGTTCCAACTCATTCACTATTTGCAAAAATCCTCACCCCACCCTAGACCAGCTCTTTTCTAATATTTTAGGATGCTATTCTTTGTTTTTCTCAAGTTTTCTCTTTCCAGAGTCAACATTCTGACTCACTTATTCTTCAGAGGACACAGTTTCCAGGCTTTTTTTTTTTTTATCATCCTGGCTATCTTTCTCTTTTTGAATTCCAGTAAATCAGTGACCCATGGGAAATGTGGCAACAGAACACAACACACATGTCTAATCTGTGGGACTAAAGGCTTCTTTTGTTCTCATTCTCTCCTTTACTGCTGCAACCTAAGGTGAGGCAGCTATTTTGGGTAATTACATCATTCTTTGACTCACTGAATTTGCACCTATTAGGAACCGTAAGTATTACTAAGTCAGCTCTCACCAATCCCATGTACCTGTAAATTCAAAGTAGATTTATCAAGCCCAATTTTAGAACTTTACCTTTAAGCATATTAAACTTCTTTATTTTAACCTTTTAACGACTTTATGACTCTTGATATGAAGTATATTATTGGGTTGTTGGAAAAGTGTGGCCTGTTTTTCTGTGCAAAAATTTATCATAACTTTTTTGACAGCCCTATAACAATGACCCATGGGTTGGATTCATGCAAAGAAACTGGAATACTACTCTTCTTTCTTTTCTTTCTTTTCTTTTCTTTTCTTTCTTTTCTCTCTTTTCTTTTCTTTTCTTTCTTTTCTTTTCTCTCTTTTCTTTTCTCTCTCTCTCTCTCTCTCTCTCTCCTTCCTTCCTTCCTTCCTTCCTTCCTTCCTTCCTTCCTTCCTTCCTTCCTTCTTGATCTCTCTCTCCCTCCTCTCTCTTTCTTTTCTTTCTTTCTTTTTGAGAAATTTTGCTATAGGACATTGCTGGAGAGACAGAGAGACAGATGGTGGGAAATCATCCCCCAGGGGGGATGTCCATGCCACAATCCCTTCTTCATTTTCCTCCTGGGATCTTGGGCATGCACACACATACACCTGGCCTGATTACTGAAACCAAGTAAGGACCCCTGAATATATTTTCTAAGGTTCTTGAAATATAAGGCCCATTTACATTGTAATGACCCAGAGTAAGGAGTAAGTCTTCAGACTTTGGTTATGATAATGGCCAACAAGGACCATGAATTAAGGCCATTTGACTTCTAAAACTCTCACTTAAAGGAAAGATAAGGTTTTCATTTTAATATGTAAGATGTTTTGTAGGCTGGAAACTGCTGGTTGTGAGTGCAAAGATTCTAGGCTGAATGGCTCCAGAAACCTTAAGAGAAATTAGATTATCTAAGGCCTCCCTAATCAAGAATGCCCATGAGATGATCATGCCCCTTTGAACCAGTCACTGAACTGACCATGCACCTGGGACCTCTGCCCCTAATTTTGCCCTTAAAAACACATGTGGGGAACATCTCGTGGAGACCGGATCTTTTCAGCATGAGCTGCCCGCACTCTTTGTTTTGCGCTTTGCAATAAAGCTGTATGTACTTTTCTTCATACACCATGTGCCTATGATTTGGTTTTACAGCACTTGGGCAAGTGAACCTGATTTGAGTTTGGTAAAATTCTGAAGCCTCTGAGTCCTAGACTCGAACTGTGGCTGGTCATGTGGGAGTCCAGCGACATAATTGCTACATCATCTGCTGGTCCCGGAATACTATTTTTTAAATATCTTTGTTCAAAATATTGATTAAAATATTAAAAATAGCATGATGCTAAGTTGAGATTGCTTGGCATGACCATAGGAATTTCCTTTTAGGTATGAATGATGTTTTTTTTAATCACTTTTTTTTTTTCTGGAGAAGTTTTTGCTATAGGGCGCATGCGCTCGCCAGATAGACAGAGAGTGACATAGAGACAGAAAGCGAGAAATCACCCCCCAGAGGGGATGGTCACGCCTCAATCCCTTCTCCTCCATTCTCCTCTCGGAATCTTGGGCACGTATGCACACACGTCCGGCGTGAGTTTTAAGCCACCGGTTCTGGGATGTGAACCGTGGTCGACTACGTGGGAGTCCAGCGACATAGCCATTACGCTAACTGCTGGTTCCCTGAATGATGTATTTTAAAGTTGTTTTTAGTTATGCATCAATCAATTGCTCAGCAAGGTTTGAACACATACAATTCTACTAATATCTATTTTTTTTAGAGAGATTTTTGCTATAGGGTATGTACACTCACCAGAGAGACAGCGAAGGACAGAGGGACAGAAAGCAAGAACTCACCCTTTGGGGGATAGGCACGCTGCAAGCCCTTCTCCTGCAGTTTCCTCTTGGGATTTTGGACATGCACACACACATGCCTGGCATGAATAAGTCCAGGCTGCCTGGCCTGGGACTCAAAACTGCGGTCAACCATGTGGGAGTCCAGAGATGTAACCATTATGCCATCTGCTGGTCTCTCTACTGATATCTTAAATAGGAAATTTATGTTGTCAGTTTAATTCAAAAGATGCTTTTGGTTTAGCTTGCATAATATTTTAAATATTTGAATACATCTTGGCAGACCATGCATTCTTCATTTAGCCATGAATCACATGTTTTATTCTTAATAATTCACATTCTCTACCTGGACTGTTAGGCATCAAGCTTCCCAACCCTTTATGAATCATTCTTAGGGTGTAGAAACATGAGGACCATGTCACTACTACACTGAAAACAAGAAAAAAAAAAAAACAGTTTATAAAAATCATACATTTCAGAGAGTCACAGGCCCACTGAGGAGAGATGGGGTGCTGGGACCTACTCGGCTGGACACGTTTTTCTGAGTGGGGAAGGCTGTGGATTAGAAATAAATGCAATAACAAACACAAAGACACACGAGTATAGAAAAGTGAGGATCAGGTGGGTTCAACTTCTCTGGTAGAGAAGTTGCGACCTTGAACCAGCCCCAGGTTTATTCTTTTAAAAGGCAGAAAATAAGGTAAGAGGAAACAGAATGCAAAGAGAATGGGGGAAGAGGAAATGGAATGCAAAGCCAGTTGTTTTTGGATGTAAATTGTCTGAAGATGTGAAAACGACTGGCACCATGTAATTTTGCTGATCTTTTTGGGGCAAAATCTGATAAACACATGTATCTCCTTTAGCCTCATATTGCCCTGCAGTATTGGGTATTGGGTATCAACCACAAACAGGAAGATAACTGATAACAACATGCTCTCAATAGCCATTGCTAGAGTATCTCATGGAAGCTGCATTTTTGCATGCATCTAAAGGTCACACCATGTTTTCTCAGATTGGCTGCTCTCCACAATGGGGCACATGAATTGCTTCATCTTGGTCAAAGTAAAGGAGAAAGAGGCAGCTACCAAAAAAGTGGATAAAAAGTAAATAGCTAAGTTTTAACAAATTCTTACAAGTCAAATGTGGGCTAGTGAGACATTTTAGAATCTTCTTGAGACCTAGATTCAGAGAGAATTCATACTCATTCTCAAACTCTTTTCTAGGAATGTCTGCTAAGTATTGACAAGAAAGATTGGTGACAGGACAGGAGACCAGAGATTCTCCCTCAGAGATTAAAAATAGGCACAAAACTCCACCCTGTTCTCATTGACTCTGCTCTCACTTAAAGCAAAAGCCATGTACTGTGGAGGGGGTATGGGAACTTTCCTTTTCAGGAGTCTTTAACTTTATAAAGAAGAAGTCTGCTATCTTTGGGGAAGAGGTAGGAAACTACTAATAACCAGTCTTAGTAGATATAAGGTAGAGTTTGGTAGGGGGTGATGAGAGAGAAAGATGAAGTGAGGAGGGAACCCTAAAGTCCCATTCCCAAGGCCCAAGTACAAGTCTTGCCTCAGTTTGAGCGTGTACGAGGAGAACCAAGAACCTCTTCCCCACCTCATACCAAGCCTAACAGCAAGAAGTCAGTAAGCAACACCAGACTGTAGCAGAGCAGGGAGAGCTTGTGGAAAGAGTGACTCCCCCCCCCTCCTCCTGTAGTGCAGACGTGCTGGGCTGGCTGAAAGCTGAGAGAACAGAAACATCCAGAAAAGCCCTTAATGCCTCAGGCACCACACATACAGTACAAGATAACAGTCCAGAGGAGTTTCAAGTTGTGGTTCACTGAAAGCAACCAGAGCAAAACAAAACCCACACCTAGCTCAACTACTAACTAGACTGACTCAACCCCCAATTGCCTGAGAGAAAAAGATGTGTGTCTCATTTTAGGGTATAGACATCTCCTACACAATCTTTACTGTTTTTCTACACATAGCATTCATCATCAATAAAAAAATTATAACACATGCAAAAACAAAACAATTCATCGTGAAGAAATAACATAGGTCACAGAACCAGACTCAGAGATGATCCCAGGCTTTGGAGCTATTAGATTTTTTTTTTTTTTTTTAGAAACACAGTATATAGGTGTAAATACCAGATATAGTGTGTGTGAAAGAGGAGGATCTGGAGGAAGGACATCTGGGGGAGGGACAGGGAGGCAAAGCATTAATGGCACAAAGAGGTGTGGTATTATCTGTTGAAAATATTTTGTAGTTTTATCAAGAGTACTAGGGAGAAATGTTCACCTGTTGAAGCAGTTGCCACCTGGCAATCTGCCTGCCCAAGAACCTTTTGGGTGTCCTTTCTTTTCCTTTCCTTTCCTTTCCTTTCCTTTCCTTTCCTTTCCTTTCCTTTATTTTCTATTAATAAATTTTCTACCTACTTCATTCATGATTGCAGTTTCATTTTGTACCTAGGGACAGATCTCTAATTTTAGTGATCTGGACCCAAAGAACCAAGGACTTCACAATGCAGTTCGACACTCTCTCATCCATTAGCACAGCAAAAAAGCTAGTGTGGCTGGAGAGGTGAGACATTCAGGAGAAGATTACTCATGGCTCCTGTGAACTAGTCATTTCAGGGTAAAAAAGAAATGAGGAACCAGCCAGAACCAGCTATGACTGGTTTGAACCACCCAGAATCGGTTTGAACTGGCTAGAACTGGTCTGGACCAGCCAGAAGCAGTTGGAACTGGCTAAGACTGGTTTGAAACAGCCTGAGCCAGCTAGAACCGGTTTGAACCAGCCAGAACAGGCTTGAACCAGCCAAAACTGGTTCAAAAAAAAGCCAGAACCAGTTTAAACCAGCCAGAACTGGTTTGAACCAGCTAGGACCGGTTTGAACCAGCCAGAATGGGTTTGAGCTGGCTAGAACCAGTTGGAGCCAGCCAGAACCGGCTAGGACCAATTTGAACCAGCCAGAACCGGTTGGAACGGGCTAGGACCGGTTTGAACCAGCCTGAACTGGCTAGGACTGATTGGAACAAGCCAGAACCGGTTGGAACCAGCTAGGACTGGTTTGAACTGGCTAGGACCAGTTTGAACCAGCCTGAACCAGCTAGGACCGGTTAGAACCAGCCAGAACTGGTTTGAACCAGCTAGGTCCAACTTGAACCGTTTGGAACTGGCCAGAACTGGTTGGAACCAGCCAGAACTGGCTAGGACCAGTTTGAACCAACCAGAACCGGTTTGAACCGGCCAGAAGCGGTTGGAACTGGCTAGGACCAGTTTGAACCAGCTAGAACCAGATTGAACCAGTGAGAACTGTTTTGAATAAGCCAGAACCGGCTTGAACCAGCCAGAACTGGTTTGAACCAGCCAGAACCGGTTTGAACCTGCCAGAACCAACTATGACCGGCAACTTGATGTTTTTCTCTTGCCAATCTTAGTATCTTGTCTTTGTCTGTAGTTTTGATCAACCTGGCTATAATGAGTCTTGGAGAAGATCTTGGGTTGATTCTATTTGGGGTCCTTAGTATTGCTTGGGACTGGATCTGCCTCTCTAGGTTTGGAAAGTTTTCTTGTAGGATTTCATGGAATAGATTATCAATGCCCTTATGAGTCTCTTAGCCTTCTGGAATGCCAGTTATCCGGATGTTTGATGGTATCTAGTACTTCTCATGTATTATTCTCAAATTTTGGGGAAATTTTCTGAGTCTTCATGTTGGATTTATCTAGGCCAGCAATTTTCTCTTCTACATCTGAGATTCTGTTTTATGTATGATCTAGTCTGCCTTTAATACTTTCAAGGGAGATTTTGTTTTCCTGTATTATAGCCTTCATCTCAAATAGTTCCGTTTGATTCTTTTTTAAAGTGTGCAATTCCTCTTTTAGATCTTGTAAGAATTTCCTCACCTCCTGGAACTCGTCAGCTTCTTTCTCCTTTTTCTTCTCCAGTTCATTGTCTCTCTTTTTTTCCATCTCTGTTAGCTTTGCCATTATGAATGTTCTAAATTCTTTATCAGACATTTCCATGATTGCCATTGAATTGCTTGTGGATGAAGAGGAGTTATTCTTTGTCTTTGGAGGAGAGGTATTTTCTTGCTTTCCCATATTTTTTGTGATCCTGCGGTGGTTTCTAGTCATCTAATGGATGGTGTGTTTCTTCTTAATTCTTGAAGTTCAATCTGAACATTCAGGAGCAAGCAGAAAGAGGTGATCTGGAATTTCTTTGCTGTTTTATTGTGATCGCTTTGTGCAGCAGATTCAGTAGATACTGAGGAATATGTTAACTCTAATAGTTTTTGGATGTTTAGATACAGTGCCCTTAGATCCATCTAGAAGCATAGTACATAGATATTGAGGAGTGTAGAGACAAGAAAAAAGAAAACAAAAAAGAGAAACAATAAAGAAACAGGAAAAAAAGGAAAAGAAAACAAAAATTATAATTATTGTTTTTCTTTTTAAAATAAAGCACAAAATAGAAAACCGCGTGTTGCTGGAGGCTGAATTATCAGTAGGAAATCTTCATTTCTCTTTTACCCTGAAATGACTAGTTTGCAGGAGCCATGAGGAATCATCCCCTGAAGGCCTCACCTCTTCTGCCTAGGTGGGAGGACAAGATGAAATTTTTAACAAGACAAAAGGCAGAACTGAGAGCAAGAGAAAAACTTTACCTTTAAAAAAATTTAAAAACTGAAAAATTACAAAAAAATGAGAAGACAGAAGCAGGGAGAGAGAGAGACAGAGACACAGAGACAGAGATAGAAGGCCAGAGGAGCTCCCTACCATGCTAGCTTGTTTGCTGGAGGCTGATTCAAACTGATTCTGGCTGGTTAAAACCAGTTCTGTATGGTTCAAACCAGTCCTAGCCATTTCTGGTTGTTTCAAACTGGTCCTAGCCAGTTCAAAGTGGTCCTAGCAGGTTCCAACCGCTTCTGGCTGGTTCAAACCGGTCCTAGGCAGTTCAAACAGATTCTGGATGGTTCAAACCAGTCATAGCCGGTTCTGGCTGGTTCAAACTGGTCCTAGGCAGTTCAAACCGGTTCTGGCTGGTTCAAACCAGTCATAACCGGTTCTGACTGGTTCCAACTGGATCTGGCCAATTTAAACCGGTTCTGGCTGGTTCAAACCGATTCTTGCCAGTTCCAACCAGTTCTGGCAGGTTCAAGCCGGTTCTGGCTGGTTTAAACCGGTTCTAGCCGGTTCAAAACAGTTCTGCCTGGTTCAAACCGATTCTGGCTGGTTCAAACCAGTTCAAGCCAGTCCTAGCTGGTTCAAACCAGTCCTAGTCGGTTCAAACCGGTTCTGTCTGGTTGGAACCGGTTCTTGCTCGATTCCAACCAGTTCTGGCTGGTTTAAACTGTCCTGGCCATTTCAAACCGGTTCTGGCTCATTCAAAACAGTCCAAGCAGGTTCAAATCGGTCCTAGCCAGTTCCAACCGGTTCTGGCTGGTTCAAACTGGTCCTAGGTGATTCAAACCGATCATAGCTGGTTTATACCAGTTCTGGCTGGTTCAAACCAATTCCAACCGGTTCTGGCCAGTTCAAACCAGTTCAACCTGGTCCTAGCCGGTTCCAACCGGTCCTAGCTGGTTCAAACCTGTCCTGGTCAGTTCAAACTGGTCCCGGCCAGTTCCAAGCAGTTCTGGCCAGTTCAAACCGGTCCTGACCGGCTGAAACAGGCTCAAACCGGTTCTAGCTGGTTTAAACTGATCCTGACTGGTTCCAACCGGTTCTGGCTGGTCCTAGCAGATTCAAACCAGTCCTAGCCAGTCCAAACCGGTTCTGGAAGGTTCAAACCGGTTCTAGCAGGTTTGAACTGGTTCAAACTGATCGTAGCCAGTTCAAACCAGTCCTGGCAGGTTCAAACTGGTCCTAGCCAGTTCAAACCAGTTGTAGCCGGTTCCAACTGGTTCTGGCTGGTTCAAACCGGTTCTGGCTCATTTAAACCAGTCCTAGCTAGTTCCAACCGGTTCTGGCTCATTCAAACCGGTCCTAGCCAGTTCAAACCAGTCCAAGCCGGTTCCAACTGGTTCTGGCTGGTTCCAACCGGTTCTGGCCGGATCATACCGGTTCTGGCTGGTTCAAACCTGTTCTAGCCGGTACAAACTGATCGTAGCCGGTTCCAACCGGTTCCGGCTAGTTCAAGCCGATTCAAACCGGTCCTATGCCGTTCCATCTGGTCCTAGCTGGTACCAACTGGTCCTGGCGGGTTCAAACCTGTTTAAACAGGTCCTAGCCAGTTTAAACCGGTCCTGGCCAGTTCAAACCAGTTCTGGACGGTTAAGGCCGGTCCTAGCTGGTTTAAACCAGTCCTGGCTGGTCCAGATCAGTTCTGGCTGGTTCAAGTCGGTTCAATGCGGTCCTAGCCGATTCCAACCAGTCATATCTGGTTCAAACGTGTGTAAACAGGTCCTGGCCAGTTCAAACTCGTCCTAGCTGGTTCAAACTGGTCCTAGCCAGTTCAAACCAGTCCTGGCCGGTTGAAACCGGTTCTGGCTGGTTCAAACCGGTTACAGCCGGTCCCAGCCGATTCAAAGTGGTTCTGGCAGGTTTAAACCGGTTCAAACCAGTCCTAGCCGGTTCAAACCAGTTCTGGCTTGTTCAAACTGGTCCTAGTCGTTTCCAACTGGTTCAAACGTTTTCTGGTCGTTTCAAACCATTTCAAACCGGTCCTAGCCTGTTAAAACCGTTTCTCGCTGGTTCAAACTGGTTTCAGCCGGCTAAGACCGGCTAAGACTGGCTGAAACCGGTTCTGGCTGGTTCCAACCGGTCGTAGCCAGTTCTGGCAGGTTTAAACCGGTCTTAGCTGGTTCTAACCACTCTTAGCTCATTTAAAACAGTTCAGGCTTGTTTAAACTGGTCCTAACCAGTTCAAACTGGTCCTAGCTGGTTCCAACTGGTTCTGGCTGGTTCAAACCGGTTCTGACTGGTTCCAATAGGTCATAGTCGGTTCTGGCAGGTTTAAACCAGTCCAAGCTAGTTTTAACTGCTCTTAGCTTGTTCGAACAAGTTCAGGCTCGTTCAAACTGGTCCTAACCAGTGCAAACCAGTCCTAGTCCATTCCAACTGGTTCTGGCTGGTTCAAACCAATCATACCTGATTTCTGGCTGGTTCAAACCACTTCAAGCAAATTCGAGCTGGTTCAAACCGGTTCTGGCTGGTTCCAACCGGTCCTGGCCGGTTCCAACTGGTCCTTGCCAGTTGCAACTAGTCCTGGTCGGTTGAAACCAGTTCAAATCGGTTCAAATAGGTCTTGACTGGTTCCAATCAGTACCGGCCAGTCCTAGCCAGTTCAAATCAGTCCTGGCTGGTTCAAACCAGTTCCAGCCGGTCCAAACCAGTCCTGGCCAGTTCAAGCCGGTCGTAGCTGGTTTAAACCGGTCCTAGCCAGTTCCAACCGGTTCTGGCTGGTTACAACAGGTTTTGGCTGGTTCCAACCGGTTCTGGTTGGTTTAAGCCGTCCTATTGTTAACGGATGGGAAAGTGTTGAGCTGCGTTGTGAAGTCCTTGGTTCTTTGGGTCCAGAGCATTAAAATTAGAGATCTGTCCCTAGGCACAAAATGAAACTGCAACCACGGATGAAGTAGGTAGAAAAAAAAGATTTAATAGAAAGAAAGGAAAGAAAAGAAAGAAAGTACACCCAAAAAGGTTGTTGGGAGGGCAGATTGCCAGATGACAACTGCGTTTGTTACTAGTTAACCGTTATTTTTATTACTAGAGGTCATGAATATTCATTAGTGGGAGGCCCCTTACACTGCCTATGTTCTTCCTTTAATTTAGAATCCACACATTCTTTCCCTGCACCTGTGCACCTTTCTCACAGGTAAAGAATGAGGAACTTGATCACCTAAGTGCGCATAGTGCCTGCCCCAATTAGACTGCCCAATTAGTCTATTGCCCTAATAGGAATTGGGGCATTGACCAAAAACACTTGCTTAGGTCTTTCTTTTTTTTTCTTTTTTTGGAGAGGTTTTTGCTATAGGGCGCGTACGCTTGCCAGACAGACAGACAGAGACAGAGAGATAGAAAGCGAGAAATCACCCCCTGGGGGGATGGCCACGCAGCAATCCCTTCTCCTCCATTCTCCTCTCGGGATCTTGGGCATGCATGCACACGCGCCCGGCATGAGTTTAAGCCACCGGGTCCGGGACTCGAACCGCGGTCGACTACGTGGGAGTCCAGCAACATAGCCATTATGCTAACTGCTGGTCCCGCTTAGGTCTTTTTGATAAGAGAAAAATCTATGAATCATCCCTGTGTACTTCCCTCAGGCCTCAAGGAAGGAAGATGGCAAATTGCCTTGCCCTCCTGGCGCCCAGAGCTAGATGAGCCTTTCACTTTTCTCTTAGGGCTGCTCGCTCATGACTAACTAACTGCCTACCACACTATCTGGTTCTAACCACTCTGAGCTGGTTCGAACCAGTTCTGGCTTGTTCAAACCAGTCCTAGCTGGTTTTAGCTGGTTCTGGCTGGTTCAAACCTGTTCTGTCTGGTTCAAACCAATCATACCCGGTTCTGGCTTGTTCAAACTGGTTCAAGCTGGTCCTAGCCGGTTCAAACCAGTTCTGGCTCATTTAAACCGGTCCTAGCCAATTCAAACCGGTTCTGGTTGGTTCAAACCAGTTCTAGCCTGTTCCAACCAGTTCTGGCCGGTTCAAACCAGTTCTGGCTGGTTCGAGCTGGTCCTGTCTGGTTCAAACCGATTCTGGCTAGCTCAAACTGGTTATAGCCGGTTCTGGCAAGTTCAATCCGGTTTTAGCTGGTTCAAACTGGTCCTAGCCAGTTCAGGCTTTTTCAAACCCGTGCTCGCCGGTTCAAACTGGTCCTAGATGGTTCAAACTGCTTCTGGCTAGTTCAAACCAGTCATAGCTGGTTCTGGCCTGTTCAAACCGGTTCTGGCTGTTTCTAACCGGTTCTAGCCGGTCCTAGACAGCTCAAACCAGTCCTAGCCAGTTCCAACTGGTTCTGGCTGGTCCAAACTAGTCCTAGCCCGTTCAAACTGGTTCTGGCTGGTTCAAACCAGTTCAAACTGGTCCTATCCGGTTCAACCGGTTCTGGTCATTTCAAACCGGTTTTGGCTGTTTTATACTGGTCATAGCCAGTTCTGGCAGGTTCAATCCGGTTCTAGCTGGTTCAAACTGGTCCTAGCCAGTTCAAGCTGTTTCAAACCAGTCCTAGCTGGTTCATACCAGTCCTAGCTGGTTCAAACCACTTCTGGCTAGTTCCTCATAGCCGGTTCTGGCTGGTTCCAACTGGTTCTGGCCTATTCAAACTGGTTCTGGCTTGTCCTAGCCGGTTCATGCCAGTCCTAGCTGGTTCAGTCAGCCGGTTCAAACAGGTTCTGGCTGGTTCAAACCAGTCATAGCCAGTTCTGGCTGGTTCCAACTGGTTCTGGCCAGTTCAAACCCGTTCTGGCTGGTTCAAACCAGTTCAAAAGATATCCCATCCGGCTGACAGCAGGTCTCTCACCTGAAGCAATGCGAGTGAAGAAAGAATGGGAAAATATATTCAAATTGTTAAGAGGAAAGCAATTTCTGCCAAAAATACTGTACCCGGCAAGATTATCTTTCATGTGGGAAGAAAAGACAAGAACATACTCAGATAAACAAACCTGAAAGAATTTACCAGCACCAGACCAGATCTCCAAGAAGTTCTCAAGGGATTGCTATACCAGGAAAATTAAATACAGACACACAGAAATAAGAGTTCAAAAACTAAGAAAGTGACCAACTTAATTGTAGGGACAAGTCTGGAGTTGAATATTATATCCCAGAATTTAATCAGAAAAATCAAACCACAACAGAAGACATAGTACATGAGACTAAATTGGTGAAGTATAATTTTAAGACTTTTGACTAAATATGGCTGATTTTCTTGTAGACCTTGTTATCTGGTTGTAAGGATTTGTGTCCTGTGTCCTGTCTTGAGATATGGATAGGTTCATGCCCCTACCATTTAAACAGAATCCTAACCTGTTTCCTGCCTTTAAGCAAAAAAAAAAAAAAAAAAAAAAAAAGAAGAAAGAAATATCCATTTTGTAAGACAAATAATAATGTGATTGAATGTATGGGAGAATATGAAATAGAAAAGAAAATTTTCAAAAATAAGAAGAAAAAAAAACTGCCAGAGGATACATGCACTTGTTAGAGAGAGACAGAGGGAGAAAGTGAGAACCCACTCCCTATGGGATATAGTCACACCATAATCTCTTCTCCCCATCTCTCCCTCCTGTTGGGATTTTGTCTGCACATACAGGTGTCCAGCATGTTTCTTAAACCACTGGTCAAGGACTTGAACTGCCCAGTTAGCCATGTGGGATGCAATCACCTTAACCACCAGGTCACTGGTTGATCTGAGTGAGAAAGCAACCCCCATGGGGCATGGTTATGTCATAATAATTTCTCCTCAGTTTCTCAAGTCACTGGGTCTGGGGCTCTAACTGTGACATTAAGCATGTAGGGTCCAGCTGCTTTAACAATAGGCCTCCACCTGGCCCAGAGCCTTTAGACTGATAGTTAAAGTCATTATGAAAGTTTGTCCAATGCTTTGCTAAAATGTAGATTTAATATATCCCAATCATCATAATGAACAGCCAGTTAGAGATCTTTCTGTAGTTGTGTCTATTTTTCTCTCTGAACTTCTTGAAATCTACTTTATTAGAACTTGCTCTGATATCTGTTAACTTAAGTATCTTCATGCTAATCATCTTGTTTGAGCGGTTCTATTTCACCTCATCATTTGGTGGAGGTACTCCTCAAATATTCTGTTCTATCTTTAAACATGTATTGATTTAGGGGACCAGCAGTTAGCGTAATGGCTATGTCGCTGGACTCCCACGTAGTCGACTGCGGTTCGAGTCCCGGAGCCGGTGGCTTAAAACTCACACTGGGCACGTGTGCGTGCGTGTCCAAGATCCCGAGAGGAGAATGGAGGAGAAGGGATTGCGGCGTGGCCATCCCCCCTGGGGGGTGATTTCTCGCTTTCTATCTCTCTGTCTCTCTCTGTCTGTCTGGCGAGCGCACGCGCCCTATAGCAAAAAAAAACAAAAAAAAAAAAAACAAACAAAAAAAAAACCTCTTCATGTATTGATTTAGATTTTCACCACTTCTGCCTTTTCTTCTATTTTCCAAACCACTGGACACAGTTGGCCCTCTGCAGGTTCAGCATTCGTGGACTCAACCAACCATGGATCAAAATGTTACATGATTGCTAACATGTGCTGTGTAGCTAGGCCTAAGCTGGTTGCACTTGTACTGAACACTGAACAGACTTTTTTCCTGTCATTATTCACTAAACGATATAGCATAATAACTATTTACATGGTATTTATATTATATTGGGTACTGTAAGAGTTGCAGGCAATGTAGAGATGACCCAAAGTTTATGAGAGGCTGTAAATCTGTTATACACAAATGTTGCACTGTTTTATACAGGAGACCTGAGCATCCATGGGGGTCCTGGAAGCAATCCCCGATGGATATGGAGAAGGGGACTGTATTGGGTATCTCATGGTTTCCATATTCTCTGGCTTATTCTGTCACATTTGCTTAATTCTCTCTTAGGACTTCTTGAAACTTTTCTAGGTTCTTAAACTTTACTCTGTTTCCCTTTAGTTTCTTTTGCTTTGAGTTATGCATTTTGGAGCTATCACTGAATCACAGCATGATAACAATGATAGTTCCATTATTTTAATACATTTACTTTGTTCTAGAATTTGAAATGTTGTTAAAACTTAGGTTGCATAAGGGTGAGTAGAGAAACTTTTGTTTTACATGGGCCTTTTGACTTCTCAGGTGAGGTTGAGATTCTCTTTGATTTAGCAACTAATTGTTAGATGTCAACTACGTATTTAAAGAAATGCACCTGCTCTGAGAAAATGTGTAGTGTTTTAAGGGTTTGATCTCTTAGTCTTGTTAGCTGGGTGGATTTCTATTCAGTGTGTGATTTAAGAATCATGTTCTTTTTTCTTTGCAGTTGTTTCTCTGTATCCACAGGGGATTGCTTCCAAGACTCCCATGTATGCTCATGTCCCTTGTATAAAACGGTGTAGTATCTGTGTATAATAGATGCATATCCTCTCATATACTTTGAGTCGTCTCAAGATTACTTACAACCTTTTTGGTAACAATATAATCTTTAAACTTATGGGCGAATTGAGATTTAAAGTAACTAAAATAACATTCAGCCTCCTTACCTTATGTATGTTATCTCTTATTCTCCACATCCTTTGTTGGGGTGAGGCAAGTGGTGAGATGTTTGATTTTTCTGCACTCTCACTCCCCTGACCCATGTTTGCCATCCCTTGTACTCTGTATTTTATTTTCCCAAAGTGGTGGTGTAGACATTTTTCTTTCTTATCTAGCAGACTTACTTATTTTTTATTTTTATCCAGATGGGCATTCTCAACCAGGTTTTCATACCTCAATCCACCCCTGCCTCAGCCAGCCTGGAACACAGACACATGCATCTGGCATGTACAGGGAGACTTCAGGACACGAACTCAGGACCTTCCCACGTAGCCTTAGCATGGCAGAGCATTGCATTCATTCTATGCCACTGTGGCTGGTCTTAACACTAAATTTTAACATGTCTGAAGAAACTTCCAACTTTTCAACTTAGTTTTTTCCCCCCTTTGTTCAGAGTATTTTACAAAGGATTATCTTTTCAAAAAGATGTTCCAGAAGAGAAGATTTATTGAATACATACTAAGAGTCAAGTCCAGTGCTGGGAATTTTGTCTCATTTATTTCTTATATCACCACTATGGCATAGTTCTTAACTGTCATACAGATGAAGAAACTAAGAAAGATTAATGTTCTTGTTGAAACAAACCCATTTAATAAGTGGTGTAATGGAGATTTGATCCAGTGTCTGTTGGCTCCCCAAACGTACATTTTTTATTTCAAGTATTAAATCATCTGTCTTCTGGCAAGGGCAGGGAAAGGTGAAGAATGAAGTCTATTTCCTTATCAATTCTCCTATGAAGCAAGAAATGATTTAGAGTTGTGAGTGGGAAAAGTTTGTAGAAAAATGAAAACATTACAAATGAGGACTTCTGAATACATGGGTGCTAGGCAATTCAAGGTTAGCCCCCTTTTCCACAGTGCTATACCTTTTGTAGGTTCTTTCCTCAGAGGAGGGAGATGTTGGGGGGAGGGGTGGGTGGCGTCTTCAAAAACCTCTTGGGAAGTGCATATAATAAGAAAACTGTGATTGGATTTAAAAAATTACTTTGTGCCAAAATAAGCTTATAGTTTAACTCTATTTTTCATGAACTTTTTTTTTTTTTTTCTTTTTTTGGAGAGGTTTTTGCTATAGGGCGCGTGCGCTCGCCAGACAGACAGAGAGAGACAGAGAGATAGAAAGCGAGAAATCACCCCCTAGGGGGGATGGCCACGCCACAATCCCTTCTCCTCCATTCTCCTCTCGGGATCTTGGGCACGCACGCACACGCGCCCGGCGTGAGTTTAAGCCGCCGAGTCCGGGACTCGAACCGCGGTCGACTACGTGGGAGTCCAGCGACATAGCCATTACGCTAACTGCTGGTCCCTTTCATGAACTTTTGAAGCCCCCTTGTAATTTAATCACTTCACCTGTTCTTTGGAGTGAGACAGATGTCATACCTTCAAAAGATTGGTCATGTTGGGACCAGCAGATGGTGTAATGGTTACATCGTTGGACTCCCTCATAGTCGATGGTGGTTTGAGTCCTGGACCCAGTGGCTTGAAACTCACATTGGGCGCGTGTACATGTGTGCCCAAAATCCCAAGAGAAGAATGGAGGAGAGGGGATTGCAGTGTGGCCATAGTCCCTGGGGGGGGGGGGGGTGATTTTGTGCTTTCTGTCTCTCTCTCTCTCTGGTAACTGCATGTGCCCTATAGCAAAAATATCTCTTAAAAAAAAAAGATTGGCTATGTTAATTCTCAAATCATCCCTCCCTTCTTTAAGAGAGAAGAAAAATTCTGGATCCATGCCTACTTTGCAATTTTATCTCCACTGAGAACACCATATTAGACATTTAACATTGGTTTTGGGGGACTGGTTGTATGGTTTCATTGCTTCATTAATTGTGTTTTTTTCCTTAATTAAAAAAATATGCCTTTAGATGTTGTTTCAGGCTGGAAGATCTTTCTGTCAAACACTAATTGCTGTCAAGGAAAACATAATTTTCCGGCCAACTTAATATAACCACACAGTTCCACATTCATCTGAGTTGTGTACAAAAGCAGACTGTACTGTAATGTTGAGTGAGGAAAGTTTTGGTCAAGCTGGTGCCTCTGGATTTTGACTTGTAGTTCTATAAACATTGACATTTTGTGACTAATGGCCAGGAAAACAGTCACTCACAGCGAAGGTTCAGCTTTAGTATTGTTCACATATGGACCTAGCAGAACAGCTAGCTCTTATTCTCTCAGTGCTTTAAATTGTCAGGTTCAGACCAGCGTGAGCAGAAGTGGACAGTCACATACATGATCTTTTCTATGTGCTCCTCGTGCCTGACCTTCCCCACATTTCTCAAACTAACCAGAGATTAGGCTTCCAGGTTATAGCTGGGATATATCTCAGGAGGCAATTATCTATGGAAAAGATCATACATCGCCATTCATGGATCAGGATGCATGACTCATTGCGGGTTATTTCCCAAGGGGAGAGTTTTGACTGGGGTGTGGGTGAAAGGGGCTGATGCAGGCTTACCTTTCACCAAACAGTAGGGGGGAGGTGGTGAAAGAAAAGGCAAAGAAGAGAGAAATGAGAGATGCTCAAAGAAAAAGAAACGCATTTACTTTAGTATTTTAACTTGAGTTAGTCCTTTATATGAGGAAGAGTATCTCACTCTCAGATTTAGTTTAACATTGGATTTTTTAGAAAACACGTAGAAAATATCCATAGATGACTGTGTTTTTACATTTCTGTATATATCATATAGTAAACTTCTCTTTTAAAGACTGGCATTAGAAGTTAAAACAAATGAAAGAAGTGATTTATGATCTGCTAACAAGTGGTTGAAGTGTGCATTTTTACAAGTTCTATATAGAGAAATACATAATAGTGTAGATAAAAATAACTAACTTAGGTCAAAAACTCTTTTTAGGCATGTTTTCCTCCTTCATGTACTAAATATGTACTTGGCAGCTTAAAAGTTCTCATTATTCAATTTAATTCTTATACTAACCTATAAGAAGATGGAGCAGAGGGACCAGCAGGTGGCGTGGTGGTTAAAGTGCTAGATTCCCACGTGGTCAACATGGTTTGAGTCCCGGATGTGACAGCTTGAAACTCATTCTGGGTATGTGTGCATGCATGCCCAAAACCTAGAAGGAGAATGGATTGCGGCATGTCCATCCTCTCTGGGGTGTGATTTCTTACTTTCTCTTTCTCCATCTCGCCAGTGAGTACATGTGCTCTATAGCAAACAAATCTCAAAAAAAAAAAAAAAAAAGAAAGAAAAGGAGTTAGAACAGATACTATTAACTCTGTTTGTCACGTAAGGAAACTGAGAGCCAATGGCTAAGTGGTTGCTAAGTAACATGTACCTAATGTGGAGGACTAGACATAGGGCTCCTAGCTCCTGTCTAGTTTCTTTAAACCCAGTGTCATTTCTGTAATATCACACAGACCATAGCCAAATAAGATATGCAATACATCACTTATATTACTTTAATTATACCTAGGTTATAAGACACAGAGATATTTAAGAGAGTAATAGAAACTTCTCTTTCTTAGGTATCTACTTGCTTTTTTTTTTTTCTTAGAGATTTTTACTATAGGGTGTTTGCACTCACTGGAGAGACAGAGAGACAGATAGAAAATGAGAAATCACCCCCCCCACCACCCCCAGGAGGGATGGCCATGCTGCAATCCCTTTTCCTCCACACTCCTCTCAGGATTTTGGACACACATGCATATGCACCTGGCGTGTTTCAACCCATGGGGTCCAGGACTCAAACTGCATCTACAGCGTGAGAGTAGAGCACCTTAATCACTACGTCACCGCCTGGCCCCACCTATCTGCTTTTGATCACATTTAACTTACAAACCAAGTGTACAGTTGTAATAAGACCTAAAGAATTAAATCAGTTATTCCCAAAATAAAATCCAAGGCTCAGCTATGCCCACCTCAAATAGATGTCATCTGTGCATGTTAAGGAGGAATCAAGAGGTAGGCCTGACATGCGAGGTAGCTGCTCTGTCTACTCTCACTCTGCTACTACTCGCCCACCTCGCAGCTCAGTAGGAATTACCTCCTTATTTGCCTACTCTCTTGTGCTTGTTTGGTCTATTCTGGAGTGCCGAATGTCCTTTGGCCTGTTTCTGCGTCTTAACATAATCTATTCTCTCTGTTGTGAGTAGAAGGGAGCTGGCTTCTTTTCTTTTCCTTTTTTTTTTTTTTTTCCTTTTCTCTTTTTCTTTTTTTTTTTTTTAAGAAAGGGTTTTACTATTTTGCAACTCTCCTGCCTCAGCCTGCTAGCTGAGACTAAAGGCACAGGCCACTGTGCCCAGCTCTTTTATACTTTTTATTTGTTACTTTTGGGGAGAGATTTTTGTTATAGGGTACATGTGCTTGCCAGAGAGACAGAGAGAGAGATGGAGAGACAGAAGCTAGAAATCCCCCCCCCCCCCGGGGATGCACAAGGTCTTGTTGTGCTATCCTGGTCAGCCTTGATCTCATGATCCTCCTGCCCCAGCCTCCCTGAGTTGTTGGAGTTACATGTGTGATGATGACTGTGCCCGACCCTGTGGCTGGACTGGGAATTGAACCTGGTGTCTCATGTGGTCCCAGGCTGCAGAACACAGTGTTTTGGTAGCATGCATCTTGGCTTGGACTGTTTCTCCCCTTTGAGCATAGATAAGAATCATAGGATTTCAAGGTGTGAAAGTTCATCTGGTTTGACGATCCACTCCAGGAATCCTCTCTTCTTCGTCTCTGTCAGGTGGTGGTGTCCCTGTGTAAAACATACCCTGTGATGAGAAGTTTAATTCAGCAGCCCTTTACAAATTAGAATTCTCTCTTGGAGTTTGAATGCATTGAGCCCAAATCTTCCTCCTTGCTTTCTCAATCTTTTGTTCTTAGTTCTATCCTTAGAGTAACATTAAGTCTTTTTTATTTCCATGCTAGATCTTTACATGTTCATACCTAGAGGTCACATGTACTTTATTCACTCCAAATTAAACAGTATTTCTTTCTTTCTTTTTCTTTTTTCTTTTTTTTGGAGAAGTTTTTGCTATAGGGCGTGTGTGCTTGCCAGAAAGACAGAGAGAGACAGAGAGACAGAAAGTGAGAAATCACTCCCCAGGGGGGATGGCCACGCCGCAATCCCTTCTTCATTCTTCTCTCAGGATCTTGGTTACACACGCACACACGCCCAGCGTGAGTTTAAGCCACCAGGTCCAGGACTCGAACCGTGGTCGACTACATTGGAGTCCAGTGACATAGCCATTACACTAACTGCTGGTCCCAGTATTTGTTTTTTTAAACACTGGGAGCAAAGCTTAACTTCAAGGCCTTTTCTTCTTTGTGCTTATTCTTCTCTAGATACAGTGCCACTGAAATCCAGGGCCCATCTTCGGGCTATGAAATGGAGCCATGAAATGAGCAGGATATAACAACCATTTTTATTTAAAAGGCAATTATGCCTGAGCTTTAAGGGAGAAGTGGGTTAGATGAGATGACGATGGCATAAGGAGAGGTGAAACAAATGGAGAAGTCTGCTCTTCTCATTTTGACACACCTTTGGTTCTAGTGACTCAGGAACAAAAACAAGGCATGGAAGGGGCTGACAGTGGTGCAGTGGCAAAGTGACACTCTGTGAGGCCATCCCACGTGGGAGGTTCCCAGGTGAAGTTCAGAGACCTCCCTGTACTCAGGCTTGTCCAAGATCAGGGGCTGACTGTGGGCTTGGGTGAGTTTAAGCCACCCGGTCCAGGACTCGAACCGTGGTCAACTACATTGGAGTCCAGTGACATAGCCATTACACTAACTGCTGGTCCCAGTATTTGGGAGGTATGGCCATGCCCCAGTTCCTTCCCCTCCATTCTTCTCTTGGGATCTTGGGCACACACGCACACGCGCCCAGTATGAGTTTTAAGCCACTGGGTCTGGGACTCGAACTGTAGTCAACTATGTGGGAGTCCAGCAACGTAACTATTATGCTGTCTGCTGGTCCCAGTAAATGAAAAATTTTTAAAAAGAAAAAGCATGGAAAGGTATCCTGAAACTAAGTCCTAATTAGGCTTAGAGAAGTACAGATTCAAGTGGAGTTGGTTTACATTTCATGCTCTTTCTTGAGGAAGTAAGCATTCCAACTCACGCTTCCCAGAGTCACACATCAGTAGAAGATCAGCCCAGGATAAGTCATGGAAACAGAGAAGTTTTACCTCCAAATAGGGAATATCAAAATTAAGCCTTCAGTTTAATGCATCCACCCATATTCTAACTTATTTTGCAGTTGAGGTCACAAAGAAGGCATTTTGTCAATTCTCTCTGAAAGCTTACATTTATGCATACCAGTGTTGGCAGAACCAGGAGAGCTCTTTTAGTAGATTAACATGACTGTATCGTGGCCTCTCATGAAATAGCTTAGAAACCAGGAAGTTTATGAATACAAATACTAGAAACACTAGTATGCTTCGGGCCAATTCTAGAGCTTGAATGTCTAAAAACTTAGTTTATTTTGTCAAGATCTATTTGAACCATAAAAGTAATATGTTTGTTTTTAATATGAAGAAAATAAATCATATTATTATTTAAAATTGTCAGGTCTGTGTACCCAGGCGGACACAGACCTGAATGATGACTTTGACGCTTTCTAACTGCAACATTTACAAACCCAGATCAGTTTGTGGAAAACCATGGACATATTTTGGCTTGGCTCAGGGCCTTCTTTTCATCTTCCAGGTCACTGAGTTTAAAGGAAATAAAAAAAGAACTGTAAATATTTTTGAAGTGCATGCAGGTTTATTTTTCTCTCTTGCAAAATTAAAATTGAATTATTTGATTTTATCGTAGGGGTCTGGTTTATTCTGGACAAAAGATGGACAATCACAGAAAAATGCTTTCTGGATGGATTTCAAACATGTGACTTGTGATTCCTGAAGGAAGTCTTCTCAAAAAACGGAGCTGACTACAAAGGGCATTTTTATTCCCGACATTTTATCTATTTGGTTGTCAGGAAAGTCATGATGCATTTTTGCATAAAAAAATAGAAAAAGAATACTTCATGACTTTCCCAATAACATAGTAGTATTAGGGTTTGGTATTAATTTTTTGTACTGCTGAAAGTCTGGTCAATTTGCTCATATTCCTGTCCATCCTTGGTCTTCTCTTTGCAAAAACAGACTCTCCACCCTTTTACTGGGAGTAACTATGGGCATATTCAGTTATTGAAAATTGGGTCCCAGTTCTTGTTTTGCTTTTATATTATCTGTAACTTTCACCTAGTTGATTTTCAGTTTCCATGCTCTTGAGCATGGATAATAACACCTGTTTTGCCTCCTTGACATAGATGACTTTGGAACCAGTAAAAATAATGTAAGCACATGACAGCGCTTAAAATAGACACATTCATAAAAATGGGAAATTAGCACCATACATCTAAGACTGCTAGGGAAGAAGTAAGGGCAGAGCTGTGTGGAGATCTTGAACTGGGTTTGCACTAAGCTGGGTCAAAGGAGGGTTAGATTGTGCTGGGATTGCATCTCCTTTACTCATTAAACACACACACCTGCACCCATGCACCCGCTAATCTCTATTCTAGGTTTGTGTCCAGAACTGATGCTCTAGGAGATAAGCCTCACATGTTTCTCCTTCAAACCAGTCCTGACTTTTTTTTTTTTTTTTTTTTTCTTTTTAGAGACTTTTTTCTATAGGACACATACATTTCCTGGAGAGTCAGAGAGAGAAAGTAAGAAATCATCCTCACAGAGGGGATGGCCGCATTGCAATCCCTTCTCTCCATTTTCCTTTTGGGATTTTGGGCGTGCACACACATGCCTCTGGGGTGAGTTTCAAGCCACTGGATCTGGGACTCAAAACACGGCCAGTCACGTGGGAGTCCAGCGCCTTAACCACTATGCCCCCTGCTGGCCCTCCAGACCTGACTTCTTACAGATAGTAGGCAAAAGCAGGGACTGCAGAAACTAGTAATTCTGATAAAATTAAGGTTTCTTTATAAGAAATCAGGACTATTCCTCACCTAGAAACCCCCTCAGAGAGTGTAATAGTCAGGACCTATTTTTCTCTTATACTTGATTTGCAGCCTAAAAAACTTGACTGGCTGTTTGGCAGGCAAAGAAGAGTCTTTTTATAATTTGGCTGAGGAGGTTGACACTTTATAATATGATTTAAAAGGTGCTTGGGAAGCCATCCCCCAAATATCTTGTTCAGAAACTTGTCTTGCTGTGGCGCGCCCCCGCCCATAGCCTCTCCAGCGCGCCCCTAAGATGGCGCCAGCGGAAGCCCGAAGTCTGCCCAGAGGGTGAACAACTTTGAGGAAGTGGAACGGTGGAGAGCGTGGAGAGCGCGGGAACACGACATACGACCAATCCTCATTCGAGGATTGGCTTCCATACACGTGGACAATGCGCTGATTGGCTAAGGGCCCTTTGAAAGGCCCTGGGAGGAAGCGGGGAGGGGAGGAACTTTGGAAAGATAACCTGGGGAAATAAAGTGCTGAAGAGAAGACCTTCTCCGGGTCGTCTGTATCGCGGACATCTTGCTAACTGTTTGAGACAAATTTCTTTGTATGAACATAGTCCTCTACAAATTCCATTTTAAAAATGAAGCTATGTCCTTGGGAAGCCTAGAGAAACTGTTTTTGGCCAATAGGTAGAGACAGAACAGATAGAAAAAGAGAAACAAAAGGAAAGTGTGGATGCTTAAGATAGGAGTTCCTTCTGCTGTCATAATTCTTAATCGGACTGACTTGGTGTCAGGTCTTCCTGTGCCAGAGCACGTGTTAGAACCTGCCTTACGTGTACTCTGTCTCTGGGCTGGGGAGGGTATGAGTAAGGCCCAGCATGGGAAACCCTTTAATAGCATTTCATGCAGGAAATGTAAGGTTTTAATGAACTTTCCTCTGCCTCCTGTCCTCTTGGTCCAGATAACTGCGTTTATACTGGATAAATATTAGCTTATCATTCTGTAGCATTTGGTAACTCATTTAGGTATTTGGAATGATAAGGTTAGCAAGGCCAAACGACTGACCACAGAGAGCACTTGGGGTGCGTTTATAGGTTTCTTAAATCTGCATTGGGATATCCAATACAGCAGACTAATGAGAAAGCATGCCCAGCAGTGGTGAATACAATGAACTTCAAAGTGAATTTTAATGCCAAGTTCTGTTCACTGTTGCTGTCTTCTTAGGTCTCCCCTCCCCTTGTCCCTTTTGACCTTTTCCTTCTGATGCATCTGCTGCTAATCTCTTTTGGTCAACATGTTGTAGTCAAAGACATAGATGAAGACATTCTCATCAAATTTTCAAGTGGCTCATATTTCTAAGAGATAGCTAATAAAACGAATGACAAAATGATCTCCACTATTGAATTTAACAAGATGTCATTAGAAAGAGATAAAACATACTTTATGTTTAGATTATAAAATGTGCCCACAAGGACAGGAGGAAGAAGTATGACTTGTTAGCAGTTTATGTTACAAATACTTGAAGGTAGGGACCATCCAATGGCATGGGAGTTGAGGCAGCTGGATCCCACATGGCCTACTGCATGGTTTGAGTCCCAGACCTGGTAGCTTGAAAAACAGTTTGAGTCCCAGACCCAGTAGCTTGAAAAACATTCCAAATAAGAGGGGGAAAAAAAAAAGAAATGGAGAAAAAGGGATGCAATGTGACCATGCCCCATGGGGGTCCTCTCTCACTTTACCTCTCTCTCTAGGGCTCTCTCCAGCAAGCACATACACACTCTAGCAAATTAAAAAAAAAATGCTGCTTGAAAGTTTTGGAGGTAAGACAATGGTGCAGAGATAAATGTGATGCTCTGTGAGGCAATTTCACATGGGAAGGTTCCCGGTTCAAGAGACCTCCCTGAGTTCATTGGGCGTGCACTTGCCCAAGAACTTACAGAATGAAGGCTGGAGGTGGATTGTCAACAGGACCCTCTTGGGGCTGGTGTCTGTCTTTCTTTTCCTGTCTCGCTCATGCATAGAAGAAATAAGTTAATTAACTTTTAAAAATGCCTAAGGGATTTGGGACCAGCAGTTGATGTAATGACTATGTCGCTGGACGCCCATGTAGTTGACCATGGTTCGAATCCCGTACCCAGTGGCTTAAATTCATGCTGGGCGCACATGTGTGGTGCCCAAGATCCCGAGAAGAGAATGGAGGAGAAGGGATTGCAACGTGGCCATCCCCCCTGGGGGGGGTGATTTCTCTCTTTCTGTCTCTCTGTCTCTCTGCCTTTCTGGCAAGCGCACATGCCCTATAGCAAAAACCTCTCCAAAAAAAAAAAAAAAAAATTCAAAACAAAAAAAAACAATGCCTAAAGGCTTTAACAAAGCCGTTAGTGCAAAGCAACCATGAGAGAAGTAATGCAGGCTTAGACTCCCATGGATGCAACAGGCTCAGGGCCATGAGCAGTCACAATCCGTTGCCCTCTGAGACAATCGCATGATGCATTGTGCTTCATGTTGGCTCCTGTAGGCACTGGTGAGCTGACTAAAACTTGTTCAGAAAAAAGGTGCACGAAGAGTGTGAGATTGTCTGAGCAACATGCCAAGTGTGCAAGAATGACAAGAAGAAAAGAGAGATGAATCAAAAGAAAAAGAATAGGAGTGTTCTGCTTTGTTTGAGAGAGAATTAAGGTTAAAATATTTAAATTAAAATCAGAAAACTGGGGCATCATTTGACTTACAGAACTTCATAACACTGGGGCTTGTAAGTAGAAACTGAATGACCATCTGCCATGTTGGTCACATAATATGGCACAGAATAGGTATATGATAAGTATTTGTTATAGGTTATGTACTTGGTAGGAATGTATAGAAAGAAAGAGTCAAGAGGTTTGCTTTATTAGTGGTTCTAAGTACTGTTCTGCAAGATTTGATTGATGCCCTTTGATAAGAACATTCTATTGTCATATCATCTTGCAAACCTCTGTGTTAAACAGATTCAAATTTTCTTACTAATAGATTACACAGATTGTTTGATATATTAAATACTTACATAAATATAATAGATAAACACCCCTGCAAGTATCCAAGAGGAGATATATAAAGACAATAGAACTTACCTGGGCATAGAACAACTTTTGGCAGGACACTGACTAGAACACTGTTCGTCAGAATGCTCACTTGGAAAACATTCATCTAAATTTGCTCTATATTTTCTTCCTATTCTTTTTTTTTTTGGTTTCTATCGATAATTTAATTTATTATTATTATTCATACATCAAATCACTATATATCATTTAGATTGTGAAGAGACTTTACCCAGCATGATGTACACCTCAGTCCAGCCCAGTTGAGACCACCATACACATCCTCGTCAACAGATAATAAACCTTATCTATGTCCCACAAGTGTCTTACCTCTCCATCCCTCCCCCTACCCAAATTTCCTATGCTCTTGCCCTCCCAGTTTTTTAAAGAGGTTTTTGCTTTAGGGCAGTGCACTCTCCAGAGAGAAAGACAGAGACAATGATAGGGAAAGTGAGAAATTAGCACCTGGGGGGATCGCCATGCCACATTCCTTCCTCCTCCATTCTCCTCCCAGGATCTTGGGCTTGCACACACACGTGCCCAGCATGATTTTCAAGCCACTGGGTCCAGGACTGGAACCATGATCAGCCATGTGGGAGTTCAGTAATGTAATTGCTACATCATCTGCTGGCCCCAATTTTCTTCCTATTTTTAATTCCTTTTTATGTTTTTAAAGAGAGGGGAGAAGACCATCGATGTGCTTCTAATAAATTTCGTAATTCCAGTCCCAGTTTTTTAGATACTGTGTCTATTCTATAAAAATGTGTTTGGCAATACAAGAGGTCTTCAAAAAGTTCTTGGGCTGGCCACATAGTGCTGCAGTTAAGTGCTATGCATAGGGATCCAGATCCCACGTGAGCAATTGTAGTTTGAATCCCAACCCCAGTAGTTTGGAAAGCATGCTGGGTATGCATCAAAATCCTGACAGGAAGGAAAAATAGAAGAAAGAGGATTGCGGAGTGACCATAGGGATGCCTTCTCTCTCTCTCTCTGTCTCCCATGAGTACACATGCCTTCAGGTATTAAAAAAAAAAAAAAAAAGCTCATGGAAAATGTACTGTAAAAAAATTATGTTTGGATTTTTAAAATTTTCTGAACCAAAATAAACTCATACTTTAATTTTTTAACTTTTTTTTTTTGGAGAGGTTTTTGCTATAGGCGCGTGTGCTCACCAGACAGACAGAGAGAGACATAGAGACAGAAAGTGAGAAATCACCCCCCAGAGGGGATGGCCACGCCGCAATCCCTTCTCCTCCATTCTCCTCTCGGGATCTTGGGCACACACGCACACGCGCCCGGCATGAGTTTTAAGCCACCAGGTCCGGGACGTGAACCGTGGTCGACTACGTGGGAGTCCAGCGACATAGCCATTACACTAACTGCTGGTCCCTAATTTCATTTCTCCACAAACTTCTTGAAGATCTCTTTCTTAACTCTATAACTTTTTCTTTGGTATATGTTCACATTATGACTTATTCTTAAGAGTAAATCAAGCACTGGGAACCAGCAGTTAGCATAATGACTATGTCGCTGGACTCCCACGTAGTCGACCACGGTTCGTGTCCTGGACCCGGTGGCTTAAAACTCACGCTGGGCACATGTGCGTGTGTGACCAAGATCCCGAGAGGAGAATGGAGGAGAAGGGATTGTGGCGTGACCATCCCCTCTGGGGGGTGATTTCTTGCTTTCTCTCTCTATGTCTCTGTCTGTCTGGCGAGCACACGCGCCCTATAGCGAAAACCTCTCCAAAAAAAAAAAAAAAAAACAAAAAAAAAAACAAAGGAGTAAATCAAGCACTTACGATTCTCTTTTAATACTTTTATAACACAAAATCATGATTGTTTAGGAGCCTTTCAAGACTTCTTGTAAGGAGATAAGTTCTATCTGAGGATGTTTAAAAATGCCTATCTAAATATATGTAGGTTGGCCTAGTCAGTGGCCTGCTGATGAAAGTGACTGGATTTCACATTGTCAATATAAAGTTTGAGTCCTGAATCCAGCAGCTTGAAAGACACATTGGGTACTTGTGCATGCATTCCTAGAACCCAAGAGGAGAAGGGATTGTGGCATGGCCTCGCCCCTTGGGGATTGTTTTCTCAGTTTCCCTCTCGGTCTCTTTCTCTCTCTGTCTCCAGCAAGCACACATGCCCTATAGCAAATTAATTTTAAAAAATAGTATGCAAATTATTTTTGTGTTTTACTACAGATTTTTGGTCAAAAGAAATGGTCATTAGAAGAAATGAGTAGAGACAAATTTTGTGTATTGCTCTACTCAAAGTAAGAGTTTCTAGGCAAACACCATAAAAATCTCCTGTATTAACTAAGTGAGCAAAGAGCACATTTCTCAAACATTATTTTTCAAAGCTTAACCTCATGTTTTAACAACCCCAGATGACTTACATTTCTGGCTTTCTTGTTTGTTGGTTAGCTTTCAATAGCTGAATTCAGAAAAATGGGAGATGGAAAAACCCCCAACAGGTCACCCAGTTCATTTCTCTATAGGAATCAAATGAATCTTGTGATATAGTTCTTGGTGTCAAGAGGGGCAGGGGATCTCATTTTAAAATCTGAAACATAGGGGCAAATTTCAATTCTAGGATGGATTAAGAGACTGCCAAGAAAAGTTCCCACACCCTACTTCCATTTTCCCAGAAATACATAATACTCAGAATACATGAAGTTCTAAAGTAAGCAGTGGAACTATTGCACATCCTGCCTTTTTATCATGGGTCTAGCAGAGAAGGGGAGATAAGAAAAAGGTAATCACAAAAGTAGAACATTCCAGTGCTGTAGAAGAGGACCAGGTCTTTATGCTGCTGCATTGAACAGTTTTGTTCGTTCGTTCGTTTATTTATTTATTTATTTATTTATTTATTTATTTTTGCTATGACTGCTTCTGGAAAGTGATGTAATTAGGACATAGTGACTCTCTCTCTAATGGTAGTCTTAGGAAAAGGACTCAGCTGGCTAAGAGCCGTCAGCTCCCAGTATTTGAAGGAACAAGTGCCTTAGTTCTAAAGACAGGATCTGGGCAGTGGACCACCTCACCTACTACAGTCCATATTTGCACTTACTTCATACAAAATGTTCTAGAAACAGTTTCTCCAGGATTCTTTTTGGTCTCTTTCCTGGAAAAAAATATAATAGTGAGGGTCTAATCACACTGTTGGATGGTGTGGTTGTTTTATGGAAAGATAGCTCCCAGTTTTAGTTTAACCACTATCCCCTCTTTCCCAGCTCTATAATTTCTTATCTGTTATATTTTCACGTTGGAGGTCAAGGTCATTCTTAGGGTCAACCCAGAACATTTACAACATAAGTGAAATGAACTACAGCTCCTGTCGATGCAGCTTACTGCAAGGCTGCGATTAATGTTCGTCTTGCTCTTGAAAATGACAAGTTCTAGATTTCCCTCTTGACACATTGGGTATTCTTTGTGCCTAAGCTGATAAGGGAGGTTAGAGCTCCAGTCCTGAGCATTGTGAGCCCCCCTCCTTGGACTAGGGCTGATCTCCATGTTCATTTACTCACTGTTGGGTGGAGAGTATCACCAGATGCTTCAGTGGAGCACCTGGAGATCAAATGCATTCTCCCTGCTTAGATTATGTAACAGGAGACCTACCTTGTTCTCAATTGACGCTGTTAGCATGATGACTTCTTTATTGCTAGCTATTCTATTAGTATGAGAATCTTAAGTTACTGGGCAGCTTAAAAGGGACTCTTATGTCCCAAGGTGAAAACATGCCTTCTATATGAACCAGGACATCCAGTCCCACAGAATAGAATTGTAGGGATGGAAAATACAAATTCCTGATGTAGGTGCAAATAATGGTAGTAAAGCCACTCCTGTTTCCACACCTTAGTTCTCAGAACCATATATTCTCCTACTGGGGATAAATCACTATTTTTTGCTTAGTAGTTTCAGGTATATGGTACCATCATGGATAAACGTACCTCATTCTTTCAGGGAAAACAAAGTGGAATTATATGTGGTTTTGAACCAGCACCAATGGCCAGGGATTTTTTACTGGCAGAAAGGACATGGAAGAAGTTATATTTAGAAATAGCCAGATTGATATTAATGTTGCAGTTCCAGAGAGGCTTATCTAGGCTGATATAAAGCCCCAGTTTTTGAAAAGATAAACAGAGACAACGTAGGGCAAGTTTCAGGATCCAAATCAAAATGAGTTCAAGATAGATTTTATTCTTATTGGAATTCTGTATTATGACAAGGACCTGGGCTAGAAGTATGACTAAGAAATTAAAGGAAAGGCTACTAATGATAGACACTCAATAACTTAGATATAGAGTAATAGGTTACTTAAACATAAATAGAATGTTTAAAAAATGAGAATAAATAATAATCATCATCTAAAAAAATGATGAAGAGCTATTTGATAATGATGTGGATAGTAATGTCTTGGTTTTGATTGATATGTGTGGTAATAGTGCTGGAAAAAGAAATATAATACACTGTAAAGATACATGTGATTAAATGTAATATAAAAATTATGATAATAATAAATAAAATTAAATAAAAATGAATCAAAAGGGTGAGGGTAAAGATAAAAATGGTGCTTGAATGTATTACTACTACTGCTATGTTAGAATAAAAATTTAGGGGCCAGCAGGTGGCATGGTGGTTAAGGTCCTGGACTCCCACGTGGTCAACTGAACTGGTGGATTGAAAATCACATGGATGTGTGTGTGTGCATGCCCCAAATCCTGAGAGGAGAGTGGAGAAGAAGGGAATGTGGCATGGCTATCCCCCCTGAGGGGTGACTTCTCCTTTTCTGTCTCTCTGTCTCTCTAGTGAGTTCACATGCCCTATAGCAAAATTGTCCTTAATACACACACACACACACACACACACACACACACATATATATATGTGTGTGTGTATATATATACATATGTGTGTGTGTGTGTGTGTATATATATATATATATATATGTATGTTTAACTCTGTTCTAGTATGGATTACTAAGATCATGAATTTTCTTGAAGCAAGATGAACTTCCCTAGCTTAGTATTTTCTGAAATCACATGCGTGGTCAGCTTAAATAGAGATGGCCTGATGGAGAAGAAAGGAGTGAAGTACAAGCTGTCCAGTGCTACTGATAGTGTTTGGCTATAAGTTTTGTTGGCTGCTCTCCATAGGCAATGGTAGATGCTAGAGTATAAGTGAGAATCCCCAAAGAGGCATTGTCTCATCATTCCTTATATCCAGAGAACAGTAATGCTACATTACAATGGAAAATAAAAATAGAAATAGCTAACATTTATTGAGCACTGGCAGTGTGCCAGGAAGCATTTTGTGTACTTTATATATATTATTTAATGTTGACAATAACTGACAATAGATACTAGGATAATCTTATTTTACAGTTAAGGAAACCAAGGCCCAATTACTTAATTTGCACAATATTGGCATAGTTCTAAGTGGTACAGGTAGAGATGGGACAAAAACTAGGAGATTAGGCCCAACCATGGTGGCATGTTTTGCTAGGATGCTGTGCTCCTCAGGATGGGACCACATGGGAGACCTGGGTTCAATTTCCAGTCCAATCTAATGATGACTGTGCCTGTAATCCCAGTGACTTGGGGATGCTGAAGCAGGAATATTCCAAGTTGGAGGTTGATCTGGGAAACATAGCAAGACCTTGTTTGAAAAACAGTAGGGTGCAGTGGCATGTACCTATAGTCCCAGTTGGGAGGCTTGGATAGGAGGATCACTATAGTAAGATCCTGTCTTTAAAAATAAAAAAGAAGAAGAAAGAAAGAAATAGAATGAGACAAAACTAGAAGGTCTAACTCCCAAATCCTTTTCTTAGGCGTTCTTCTAACATGATAAATTACTTTTTTGTTTATTTGTTTTTGCCATCAGGTAAATGAAATAGAAAATAAGCGAACTATACAGAAAATAAATGAGAGCAAAAGCTGGTTCTTTGAAAAGATAAACAAGATTGACACACCATTAGCTAGACTAATTAAGAAGAGAGAAAGGAACCAGACACATCAAATTTGCAATAAATCAGGTAACATTACAACAGACATAATAGAAATACAAAACATCATTAGAGGATACTATGAATGACCATATGCCAACAAAGAAGACCTGAATGAGATGGACAAATTCCTGGACACATATACTCTACCAAGATTGTCTCAGGAGGACATAGAAACCCTGAATAGACCTATAACAAGTAATGAGATTGAAACAGTAATAAATAACTTCCCAACTAAGAAAAGTCCAAGTCCTGATGGCTTCACTACTGAATTTTACAAAGCTTATAAAGAAGAGATAATCCTGATTCTACTCACACTGTTTCTAGAGATCTAAAAGAAAGGAACCCTTCCAAATTAATTCTATGAAGCCTCCATTACTCTTCACTACCCTCATTCCTTTATCTTTGGATAAAGATACAACAAAAAAGGTAACTACAGACCTATATCTCCGATGAATATAGATGCAAAAATTCTCAATAAGATACTTACTAACCATATTCAATAGCATATAAAAAAGGTTATTCATCATGACCAGGTAAGCTTTATTCCAGGGATGCAAGGGTGTTTCAACATATGCAAAACTATAAATGTAACACACTGTATTAACAGAAAGAAAGATAAAAAACCACATGATCATTTCAATTGATGCGAAAAAATTCTGACAAAATGCAACATTCCATTATGATTAAGTTGCTCAGGAAAATTGGCATAGAAGGATCATTTCTCAGTATAATGAAAGCCATCTATAAAAAACTATAGCTAACATTATACTGAATAGAGAAAAGCTGAAAGCTTTTCCACTAAAAACTGGTACAAGATGGGACCAGCAGTTGATGTAATGGCTATGTCACTGGAATCCCATGTAGTTGACTGTGGTTCAAGTTCAGGACCTGGTGGCTTAAACTCATGCCTGTTGTGTGTGTGTGCATGCCCAAGATCCTGAGAGGAGAATAGAGGAGAAGGGATTGTGGTTTGGCCATCCCCCCTTGAGGGTGATTTCCCACTTTCTGTCTCTGTCTTTCTGGCAAGTGCATGTGCAATATAGCAAAAATCTCTCAAAACAAAACAAAAACAAAACAAAAATCAAGACTTGGCTGCCCACTTTCTTCACTTCTATTCAATATAGTATTGGAAGTCCTAGCTAATGTGATCAGACAAGAGAAGGAAATAAAAGGCATTCCAATAGGGAGAGAAGAGCTGAAATTATCTCTGTTTGCAGATGACATGATTGTATACATAGAAGACCCAATAGTATCCATGAAAATACTTCCTGAAATAATAAATGTATACAATAAAGTGGCAGGATACAAAATTAACTTACAAAAATCTATAGCATTTCTATATACAAACAACAAGCAGACAGAGACAGAACTGAAGAGAACAACCTCATTTATCATAGTCACAAGAAGTATGAGATATCTAGGAATAATACTAAACAAGGAAGTCAAAGACCTCTATAAGGAAAACTATGAAACCTTAAAAATGAAATAGAAAAAGACACAAAAAAAGTAGAAGGACATCCCATGTTCCAGGATTGGCAGAATTAATATAATAAAAATGGCAATCCTTTCCAAATTAATCTACATATTTAATGCAATTCCTATAAAATTACAAGAGACATTGTTCACAGATCTAGAAAAGACAATCATAGAATTGGTCTGGGATCATAAAAGATCCTGTATTGCCAAAGCCATCCTGTGCAAGAAGAATGGAGTGGGTGGAATCTCACTTCCTTTCCCCAAAATATATTACAAAGCTGTGATAATCAAAATAACATGGTGTTGGCCCCAAAACAGACATGAGGATCAATGGAACAGAGTAGAGATCCCAGAAATAAGCCCCAAAACATATAGCCAACTCATCTTTGACAAAGGGTGTCAGTCAATCCAGTGGAAAAAAGAAAACCTCTTTAATAAATGGTACTGGAAAACCTGGGTATCCACCTGCACAAAGATGAATCTGAACCCCTGTCACCATTAACAAAAATGAACTGAAAGTGGATCAAAATCTAAACCTAAGACCGCAAACTATAAAACTACCGGTGGAAAACACTGGGGAAACTCTGGGAGACATTGGGATAGGACAAGACTTCTTAAGTAAGACCCCAAAGCACAGTCTATAATCCCCAAAGTAGACTGGTGAAATTACATCAGATTAAGAAGTTTCTGCACAGCAAAGGACACAGTAATTAGTGTGAATTGATAGTCCTCAAAATGGGAGAGAATTCTTGTTAACTGTGCCTCAGATAAGGGACTGATAATACACAGAATACACAGGGAACTCAAGCGGCTTACCAGGAAGAAAATTAGTAACCCAATTAAAAAATGGGAAAATGAGCTGAAAAAACAATTCTCTAAGGAAGTCATACAAACAACCAAAAAGCATAATGAAAAAATGTTCAGCATTCCTCATCATAAGGGAGACACAGATCAAAACCACAATGAGATACCACCTAACCCCAGTAAGAATGGTGAAGATTAAAAAAAAAAGGTAAGTGTGGAGGGGATGTAGTGAAAGGGAAACACTCCTACATTGTTGGTGGGAATGTAAATTGGTCCAGCCACTGTGGAGAACAATATGGAAGTTCCTCAAAGACCTTCAAATAGAACTACCATATGATCCAGCAGTTCTACTCCTGGGTATCTACCCAAATGACAGTAAAATGCTCAGTCAGAAAGGTGTTTGCACAACTATATTTATTGCAGCATTATTCACAATTTCTAAGACATGGAATCAACCCAAATGTCCACAAATGGATGAATAGATTGAAAAAGTGTGGCACATATATTCCATGGAATATTATTCAGCCATGAAGAACAACAAGGCCCTGGAATTTGATAGAAAGTGGATCAATATGGAAGATTTGTTGCTGAGTGAAGCAAGTCTTTGGTAGAGATTGAAGGCTGGAGAACATAAAACATTAAACATTGTTATGGACACTAGAGACAAAGTGGAAGGAGAGTGTGGGAGGGTAAAAGCGCAGGAAAGAAAAATTGGGGAAAAATAGAGAGGTAAGATATTTGTGGGACACAGATATGGTTTATTATCTGTTGATGAGGATATGTATAATATTCTCAACTGGATTGAAGTGTATATAATGCTGGGTAAAATGATTACCCTATTAAAAGAGGGGAAAATGAGCTAGGTAAAGTCTCTTTACAATCTAAATGATGTATAGCTATTGAATGTATAAATAATAATAATAAAGAAATCATATAGTTGAGAAGGTAGACAGATAAAATTTTGACTGAGGTGGAAACTATATTAAGAATAGTTTTATCAGATTGAAAACTATTATACTTGATGGAAGGTGAGCAAAAATATTTCAGTTATCTGTATATATTTCTTTCTAAAAATTGGCTTAAGTAATTAGATTTTATGAAATCAGTACAGGTAAATTTTTCAAGAGGACAAAATTACCTGCCTTTGAGATAGTCACTTAGTCTCTAAGCTCTCAAATTCCTGTACAATAAAATGAAGGGACTAAATTAGATTATTGCTGAACTTCCCAACTGAAAAACCATGAATCTAATGTGTAATGGATCAAACAAGAAGATCCTGATGTCACTATTTTCACCTAAATGACTGTCATACATTTTGGTTCCTGAGAATTAGTCTAAAAGACTCAGAACTTTGTGTGTAGGTGATTTACTAGGGAACAACATATGAAACGGGTGAGGGAAGTAGGGCAAGTCAGAGTGAGCATTTGAACTGTGATGTAATTGCAGTAAATTTCCCAGCCAGTTTTACAGGGGAACTCTGAGGCTAGAATGACCACTCAAAGTAGTCCATCCTGATTTAATGAGCTTTTAGCCAAGATGGAATCTTGGGAGCAGGATTTACCTTTCCTTCAGAAAAAAATATATGAGAAAAAAATTTTTTTCAGGATACTGGACACTGGGACCAGCAGATGGTGTAGTGGTATATGGACTCCCACACAGCTGACTACAATTTGAATCCTGGACCTGGTGGCTTGAAATTCATGTGGGGTGCATGTGTGTGTGTGCCTAAAATTCCAGAAGAGAATGGAGAAGGGATTGCGATATGGCCATCACCCTGCAGGATGATTTATCACTTTCTGTCTCTCTGCTTCTCTGGTGAGCACACATGCCCTCTAGGAAAAATATCTCTCTCTCTCTCTCTCTCAAAAAAAAAAAAAAAAGAGATACTGGACATCATGTAATGAAAGATGGTGAGCCCTATATGATGTGAAAAAACAAAGTAAGTATGATGATTGCCCCAGTTTAATGCCCAAAGAAAATTTTCAAGCCATGGCTCAGGAAAGGGGGTTAAGGTGAGGTTCAGTAGACACTTTGAGCTGAGACAGAATTTAGAGTCCTAGGAGAATACAATGGTTATGGTTCACATGACAAAATACTATGGAGGAGAGAGTTGTGGAGAGATTGATCTCTGGGTATCTGTGAAAGACACTCACATGTACTCACAGAAGATTGATTGGCACATGCACATGAAGGAATAAGCATCCAAGAAGAACAAGGGGGAATAGTGACTGACACTAACTCAGGGTTGGGATATTCACTTATTCCTACCAACCAGTCATGAGACATTGGGTGTGGTACTAAAGGGGGTCTTTTCTTAGTGTTGGAAAAAAATTTGTCCTAGATTAAATACTACTTTGGCCCCACTTTTGAAGATGGAATAAAGGGATGAAGCGTCTTCAAAGTGATTTAACTGCAATCCAGACCAAAGCTCAAGAATAGTTGTAGAAATACAAGGATATTCAGCACACAAAAAGGTAAAATTTAAGGTTAAACTTGGCATCAAATAGAAAATGACCAAGAATTTAGAGAATTAGAAAATGATGATCTATACAAGTAGAATAATTGGCCACTCAAAACCAACCCAGAACTGACACACATGTTTGAATTAGCAGATAAGGATCTTAAAATAAAATATATAACTGAATCAAGACATTTAAAAAGGTAAGTAGAGACATTGAAGATAAGAGAACACCAAAATCAAACTCTAGAGATGAAAAGCAGAATATCAGAGAGGATAAATACACAGATGAGGTTCTAGCAGTAGACTAGATATTGCTGAAGAAAAGATCACTAAACATGATGACACACTAGTAGAGGGTCAAAAATGAAATTTGCAAAGAAAAAACAATTCATAAAAATTAAAATAATACCAGAGAGTTTGTAGGATTACTTGACACAAATGTGCATGTCATTGGAGCCTTGAAAGGCAAGAAGGAGTGAGGGAAGGAAAATACTTGAAAAAATAATGGCTGATAATTTTTAAATTGAATGTAATTTAAGAAGTTTAAAATACAAGAGCAAGAAAAATAAAAGCCACACCAAGGTACGTAATTACTTATTTGGTCAATACCAATGATAAGGAAAAACATCTTCAAAGTGGTCTGACATAAAGACAAAGTACCTGCAGAGGAAAAAAAGATAAGAAAGACAGCAGATTTTATGTAAAAAATACTGCAAGCCAGAAGATAGTGGAACAACCTCTTAAATAAGAAAATAACTTAAAAGACTTTCAGCATGCTGCAGGAAATGTTAATAGAAATTCTTGATATAAAAGGGAAATGACACCAGATGGCAATCTGGATGTAAGCAAAAAATGGAGTTCTGAAAATGGAAACTACATGAGTAAAAGTATAAGATATTTTTCTCATTATCTAAACTTAAACAAAATTGACTGGAGCAAGAATAATAAAAATTTACTGTGGGATCTATATCATAAGTAGAAATAATAACTGGCTTTTTATATATAATGTGATTATTGAAAAACTTATGTTTAAGTCTATCATTAGCCAATTGCTTTTCATTTATCACTTCTATTTTTCCCTCTTTTTCTTTTTTCCTTTCTCTAAATTACCTTGATTGAGTGATCTTTTAAAATTTATTATTTATTTAATTATTTATTTAATTTTATTTATTATTATTATTTTAAAAAATTTGCTATAGGGCACATGTGTTCACCAGAGAGAGATAGAGAGAGAGAAAGAAAGAGAGAGAGAGAAAGTGAGAAAGCAAGCCACCGGGTCTGGGGTTGGAATCGTGGTCAGCCACGTGGGAGTCTAGTGCCTTAACCACCATGCCATCTGCTGGCACCATACCACCTGCTGGACTTTGATGTATAAAAGATGAGAAACAAATCAGGTGAGCCTCATAATTGCCACAATTTACAATTGGGAAATTCTGGAAAACACATAATCTGAAGCGGTCATTCACTGATCCCAAAGTAAGGTGGATCTAGACAAATTGTGGCTGGGTGAGTGACTTTTAAAGATATTTCTTTCTTTCTGTGTGTGTGTATGTGTGTGTGTGTGTGTGTGTGTGTATGTATATATATATGATATTTTTGCTATAGGGTGCATGTGCTCGCTGGAGAGACAGCAAGAGATAGAGAGAGAGAAAGTGAGAAATCACCCTCTAGGGGCTATGGTCACTCCACAGTCCCTTCTCCTCCACTCTCCTCTCGGGATCCTGGGCATGCAGGCACACATACCAGGTATGAGCTTTAAGCCACTGGGTCTGGCATTAGAACTGTGCTAACTACTTGGGAGTCCAACAACGTAACCATAACGTCATGTGCTGGTCCCCATTGTGTTATAATTCTAATCAACACTATATAGGAGATCAACAGAATCTCCTATTTTGGAATAGATGAACCATGATTTAAATATCTTGGCATTTTTATAGAAGAAATCAGATTCACAAAATGAAAGTATCAAACCAAAAGTTTATTATGTAACAATCATATATCTTAACTCTCCTTGACCTTCACTGCACTGTGCTTTGATTACTTAGCAATTTATGGGCAGAAGGAAGGGTTCAGCCAGACAGGAGACTGTAGGGAACAAGCATTGTCTATGTGTCTACATGCGTATCTCAGTAATGCTCCTGCAAGGGGATACAGACTCAGGCGCTAGCCTCCAGAAAGAAAACAAAACAAAACAAAACAAAACAGACTTTTTTCCAATCTCATTTGGCCCCTCGGCGCTCCCTAAAATAACGGTTGTAGGCAGCATTGTATCCATAAACCATGGCATAGCGTTCGCAAAGTCTGAAGTCATCACAGGCTTCTCGGTTGATCTCGTAGGCAGGCTTGGAGCGCTCTCGGATCCTAGAAGGCAGAAAAAGAGATCAAAATTGAGAAGAATAAGAAAGTGCAGAAGTAATAGAAAGGAAAGAAGAAAACATGAAAACATTGGAGAAGGCCTCCATTCCCCTGCCAATATTAAGAGATATTTGAAGGACAGGTTGGAAGGGACCAGCAGTTAGCATAATGGCTATGTTGCTGGACTCCCACGTAGTCGACCGCGGTTCGAGTCCTGGGCCTGGTAGCTTAAACTCATGCTGGGCGTGTGTGCGTGTGTGCCCAGGATCCCGAGAAGAGAATGAAGGAGAAGGGATTGCGGCGTGGCCATCCCCCCTGGGGGGTGATTTCTCGCTTTCTATCTCTCTGTCTCTCTCTGTCTGTCTGGTGACTGCACGCACCCTATAGCAAAAACCTCTCTAAAAAGAAAAAAAAAAAAACCAGGTTGGAAGAGCAGAACAAGGTTTTTCTTTTTTTAGAGATTTTTGCTATAGGGCATCTGTGCTTGCCAGAAAGAGAGAGACAGAGAGACAGAAAGTGAGAAATCACCCCCCAGGGGGGATGGCCATGCCACAATCCCTTCTCCTCCATTCTCCTCTTGGGATCTTGGGCACACATCACATGCGCCCACTGTGAGCTTAAGCCACTGGGTCCAGGACTCAAACTGTGGTCAACTACATGGGAGTCCAGTGACATAGCCATTACGCCAACTGCTGGTCCCAGAACAGGGGATTTTTAAAAAATGAAAATAGAGGTTTTCTTTCAGTTTTCTTCTTCCTTGTCCTTCCCTCTCCTTTCTGAGTCTTTCACAAAATAATCTTTTTACATATTCAGTTGTTTTCTGTAAGTTGTTTTAAAATTCTTTGACTTGAAGATACAATTAGCAATAATAAATATGATGGACATCTGTTTCTCACTCCATTCAGATTCAGATCTGTGATGCTATGCTGGGAAAAATAATTTTCCTTATCAAGTTAGGTTACCCACCTCTCTTGAGCTTTAGCTCTCCATCTTTGCTGAGGGGATATAAAGGTATTAGCGTTTCTTCTGTTAATGAAGGGACCTTAAGAGAAAATACGTAAATATAGTTTTAAGAAAACAGTAGTTGAAACTATTTCTAGAAATATTCCCTGACACAAATATATTTGAAAGCTCATTAATTCATGCATTTCAGCAACGAGGCTGGCAAAAACCAAAGGGGAATATAGAGCGATTTTGTAATCTACCTGATCAAGAGAAATCCATATGTATGTCTTAGAGATTTGTCCCATAGGCTCTAGCAAGTTTTGTTTGTTTGTTTTGCCTTTGGGCATCCACTTTGCCTTCTTAACTTTGTTACTCATACTCCATGTGTTTTTAATTCTTTTGAGAAGAAATTCTCTCTGTTCTGAGGATTTATAAAGCATAACTTTATATTACTAGTAAATGAACAGTTTAAACATTGTAAGAAACAATGAGTAAATTAAAAATGAGAGTGATATGCTTTTTCCTCCTACATTCTGTCTTTCTAAGTCCAGACACTCAACAGCATCCAGCTGAATGCTGACGCCTGTGGTCTCTCAGCTGACTTGGCCTCTGATTCTCACTTTGCCACTTGTTATTACTCCTCCTTTTCCATCTGTGTGGTTGATGTACAGCCAACTTAAAATTTCCAAAAGAGACTTTATGGCTTCTAAGTATGTTGAATACAGCTTAAATGTCACATTACACTACCTCAAGCCTAAAAATTTCTTCATTTGGCTCATTTAGAGTCACTGGACTTTGAAAATTTAATTTTCCAGAAGAAGGCCTTTTTTTCCTTCCTGCTAACATAGGGGGATTCTTTAATGCAAGAGGTTTAAGGAAGTTAAGTATTCACTTACCAATTTCATAAGATTCCATGCTTTCATGAGATTCTGGAATTGAAAAAGAGTCATTATATAGTTATGTATCACACACTGTCCTTGCCTAAATATAGGGACAGATAGAAAGAGTGGAAAGAGTCAAAAAGATGTGAAGAAGACATTTAGCTATGTGGTTATTAAACATTTCAGGAATTTAGGATTTCCTGAGTTATGTCTTTAGCTCTGTCCTTCCTTTGAATATCATTATTCAGTAGCTTATCTGATGTTGAAGGACTCAATGGCCAGTCTTGACTAAAATTTTCCAAGGAATACCAGATCTCCACAGAAGTAAAAGAAGACATGTTAAGTGCTGCACAGAAGTCTCCAGGGAGCCTTCTTTGATATTTTTTCAGGATCTGTTTGAGAACAGGATCTGTCAAGGAAGGTACAGGAAGGCATGGAAAACAGTTGGGCTTCTCCAAGTAGGAGAACACCAGGGCAGTTACACAGCTCGGCTTTCCCAGGACAGGTTTTTGAGAGTCCAGAAAGCCTCTTAAGAACCCGTGTTAAATTGGCAGCCACAAAAACCACTGACTCCAGCTGACATCTCACACTGGGCACAAAGCCAGTTCAGAGAGAGAACAGAAATGATGCCAAAGCAAAAGTTTTCTTCTTTCTCATGGTCTCCTGAGCACAGCAGGTAAATTTGGGAATAAGAGGCTTACATTTGTAAGCAAGAGGATTTGCTTGAAAAGTTAAGGAGGACGTAAAGACATCAAATCCTCTCTTACAGAACAGTTGTGAAAAATTTCAAGAGTGAGATGTATCGTACCTAGAGCTGTTAATGTAATTTAGGCTTAAAGATAGCTGTAACAGACAATTGAAGCATAAGGCTGAATTTTGTAAATAATTTTGCTTCAAATTTTCTTTGATGAGCTTTGTACAAACAGATGCATTTAACATATACAAACCAAGAAAAACTTAGTTTCTGGCAGCAGATAGTACAAAAGATTATTTCTGAAGTTCTTTAAATGTAAATCTTTATATTTCACTCAACAAATGTACTAAGTTCATTATACCGTCCTGTCCCTGGAAAAGGTTGTACTTAACACTTCACATGAAAACTGACTTTCTTAAAGTCAGTTGGGTTGGCATTAAACTAGCACTGGGACTTTTAAAAACTGACTTTCTTAAAGTCAGTTTTGACCCACTGATACCAAAGTCTAAACCCACTGATATCGAAGTCTGAATAAACATCCTTAAAACTGAGAAAGCAGGGTCTGGGAATTCAATATCTTCTTTCTGAAATATCTTAGTTTCTGGGTGTATAGAAACTTACCAAGGAAAGGACTGGCCTGTTAAGTCACATATGAAAGTCTGGCTAGTTAAGATATAAAGAAGACCTTATGGAGCAGATCAGTGTCCGTGGAGACCGGGGACTGTTACATGAGTGGTATTTTAAGATTCTAACAGTAAAAAGGGGAAGAAGAGGAGGAGGGAGAGAAGCAAACGGAAATAAACTGAAGTCAGAGGCAGAAAAGGAAAAGCAGAGAAACGGTAGGGAGCAAAGTTTCTCACCATAACACAAAATTGCCACCGCTAAGGCAGCCAGGATAGTGAGAAGGATCAGGCTCTTCATGGTCTCTCGTTGTCCTGTGGGTGGCTCTTAGTGTCTCCAGCAGCAGTAGGGAGAGGCTCCTACAGGCTGTTAGTGAAAGGCTGTGAGGTTTTTATAAGAACTAGAGCAGCTGAAAGGGGAGGAACCAGTGGGAGGGGGCCGGAGAAGGTGGGGATGGGTTGGCATTAAACTAGCACTGGGACTTTTCCCAAATATTCATTCCTTCCAGATACTATCTACTTTGGGTGGGCAATTTTCCCTCACTGCTGGGCTGGACTGTGCTGAGCAGGATGCTGCCCTGGTGCAGAAGTTGTGGTCATCCTGTGTTTGGGGCCAGATGTGGGCAAAAGTCCACCAAGAAGGGAGTTGCCACAAACACGTGGTTGGCCTTTCTAATTCTTTCTCTGATCTGCCCTCCTGGCCCTGACCATGGACCTTTCAGGTTTGATCCACAGACAGAGCTCTAGTGTTCTGCTGGTAGATTGACCAGAGGGAGGCGGGGGACTTCGCTTCCTATGCTAGAGTAGGGAGTTTTAAATCTTCTTTTTTCTCATTTTCAATAACTTTTAGCCTACAAAATAAAACTGACAACCAGGTTACAGGGGGAAAAAGCATTTTAATTTTACTATGAGCAATTATGTACAGGAACTGTTCAAAGTATGAGACTCAAAAAAGAGCCAGGGGATTGAAGGTTCTATACTATACAGAAGAGACTTGGAGGGTCAACTGCAGAGGTATAGGTGGTGGGATGCCTCTTTGTGATACTGGAGCCACATGGGATGTCACAGTTTGGATCTTGGATCAGCCTCAATACACTGGGCAGGTCTGTGCACATCTGTGGTACTGGCTAGCCAGGAGGCTGTGTGGGGAGAGAATTATGGCAATACTCTGTCAGGGGTACCTGACTCTCTCTCTCAAGAAACAAATGTACTAAACTTTTATTATTATTATTATTGTTATTATTATTTGACCAGGGAGAGAGAAAGTGAGCTGCCAGGTCTGGGACTTGAACTGCAGTCAGTCATATGGGAATCTAGCACCCTAACCACCATACCACATGCCAGCCCCTACAATAAACTTTTAAAAAGCGAGAAGTACCTGGAGATAAGCTATGGAAAGATGGAGAGGAAGTGCAAAAGAATCTTGTCTTTCTGGTCCAGATATTAGACCTCTAATCTCCTTCTTTCTATGTCTAGAAAAGTAGGTTATAACATCAAGAAAGACTGCTTGTATCTGCTGCTTACTTTCCTGATAGAAATTGATGTAAATGTCTTTGTTAAAGGATTAGACTTTTTTCCTTAAAGCTAATTCTGTACCTGTAGGCCTGTAGAATAGTCAGTCATCTCAAAATTGCCAAAGAAGTATATTTTGGGGTGGCATATTTGCTTCCCTGCACTGGTTATTATTTAGACGTCTTCCAGTAGGGCTGAACTGTTACCAAACAGACATTTATCTGGTGATATGCACCCTTTGCATTTTTCCAAGAGCTCAGCAAGGTAGAGATGGCCAATGACTACACGAGTTGTGTTTTCTTAATTGACTCTATTGTAACTTGCCCATCTAGTTTTGTGGCATTAGTCCAAACCCTTGCCTTAATACTCTTAGGATATCATTAATCAAATGTGTAGCAAGAATAAAAGGGTACTCATTTCTCATTTTTCTGAAGGCACTGTCTTGGTAATGAGCTAATTCAGTAGGCTTTTAGTGAGTGGCAGATCAGATGCAAGGTACTATGCTGGGTTCTGTGGGAAATCTACAGACAAACAAGACACATCCCTAAGGAGTAAGTAAAATGCTTCATATTCACTTCACTCTTTAGCTGTAATAGATCCTCAAACACATGTTTTCACAAACATGCATTTGTACTGTATCCTCAGGCCCAGAAGTGTTTTCTTACAGGAAGATTTGTAGAAAGAGGTGTTTTTTTGTTTTCTTTTTTCCTACCTTTTTCCTTGGGCATTTTTTTTTTTTTTCCTTTTTCTTGGAGGTTTTTGCTATAGAGCGCGTGCGCTCGCCACACAGACAGAGAGAGAAAGAGAGACAGAAAGCAAGAAATCACCCCCCTGGGAGAATGGACATGCTGCAATCCCTTCTCCTCCATTCTCCTCTCGGGATCCTGGGCATGCACGCACACGTGCCTGGCGTGAGTTTTAAGCCACCGGGTCCGGGATGTGAACCGTGGTCGACTACGTGGGAGTCCAGCAACATAGCCATTACGCTAACTGCTGGTCCCGGGCAATATTTTTTTAACCAAATGTATCTCTGTTGCTTGGGTAACCAAGATTCTCTTTACAGACACAGAGAAATAGATTTTAGAAGAGCTTTAGCTTTAGGATCACTGAATCTGGGCCGGATCAGCACAAGGCCTGAGACGGCAGTAGATGAGCGTATTTTTCAATAGTGATCTATTTCAAGGAACAATGATCAACAACTAGGTGGAAACTCATACTTCACTTTTTTTTTTTTTTTTTTTTTGTCTTATTGGGAGAGAATTTCTCTCCCAATTTCCACCTTGTGAAGAGCTTTTATAAACATTAAAAGAGTCCCTATTAAACAAAGTAGCTCAGTTGTAATATGAAACATGAGTGTGTTCCAAGGGACCAATAAAATTTAGATCTTTCCTTCAATATTTTATTTATGTTGCAAAGAGAAGATGATGTATATTGTATGTGTTCATCCCTGATAAATTCAAGCATCATAATTTCCACTAATGAGACTGAAGATGGTTTCCCTTTTTAAAGCACAAACTTGCTCTCAGTGTCCTTTTTCCAAGATGAAGCACTCAAATTATTACATCATCAATAAATAATTTATGCTATAAAATCCAGTTTACTATATTGCATGACTTTGGAAGAATAAGATAGCCATGGGTAACCATTGTATGAGGGTCTTCCAAAAGTTCACAGAAAATCACATTATTAAGAAAACTATGTATGGATTTCAAAATGTTTTTGCACCAAAGTAAACTTTGTACTAATTTGTTATAAGATGTCAGAACATGATCTAGTCTGAAGCACTGAGAAGGATAAGACATCAATTTTGAAAAGAATTATTATAACAACTTGAATGATACTAAAAACAAGAACAAACATCAAATTCATGGTGAATATTGGATAGAAGAATAGTCAAATAATTGATGCTTTACAAAATGTTTGTGGACAGAAGTCTGACTACTTTTTCTATTTTCCAAAAGGGACTGGGGAAGTCTTGCCCACAAACATTAACAGACCATTTATTTTCTATTTAACAGGATTCTTCCTACCTCCTGTTCCTGGCATAGTACCTTTGAGATGTAGATTAAGTCTTTTCTTTAACTAAGACACAGAACTTCTCTTTTCCTTGAGATGTAGATTAAGCCTTTCTTTAACTAAGACAGGGATCTTCCTTTCCAATCACTGACCTAAAAATTGTGGAACCCACCTATAACCTACAAGCCCCCCCCCCCATACATGTCCCGCCTTTTTGGGCCAGACCAATGGAAAATCTTTTCACTAAATGTCTGTCAATCTCAAAAGCAAATAAAAGGAACCTCTGTACATGATCACCCCGAGAAAAGGCATGTATGCCTCTTTTCCGGCCTAGGTCACTCACAGTTGGCTTGGAAATAAGCCGCATTAATTATTAATTATTAATTTTACAGTTGGTTATTTTTTCTGTCGACATGTTTATGGGGTCAAAGTCACAAAGTAATCAGCAGTTTACTAATTGATAACTCCTTTTACAAAGAGATGAAGATGACATCCATAGCAGCAGATCATTTCTGAGGAAAAACTTAATTTTGTTTGTTCTCTAATTGAAGGGTGTGGAGAGCAGCCAATCTGAAAACAAGTGATTAAAACATGTGGCCTGGGACCACCAGTTAGCGTAATGGCTATGTCGCTGGACTCCCACGTAGTCGACCGCGGTTCGAGTCCCGGATCCGGTGGCTTAAACTCACGCCGGGCGCGTGTGCGTGCGTGCCCAAGATCCCGAGAGGAGAATGGAGGAGAAGGGATTGCGGCGTGGCCATCCCCCCTGGGGGGTGATTTCCTGCTTTCTATCTCTCTGTCTCTCTCTGTCTGTCTGGCGAGCGCACGCGCCCTATAGCAAAAACCTCTCCAAAAAAAGAAAAAAAAAAAAACAAAACAAAACATGTGGCCTGAATACACAGGCAGATAAGCGCTTTCCCTTTCTTAAGCTACTCTAGCAGGGCTATTGAGAAGCATCTACATATGAAAGCAGTACCTGCCTGTTGTCAATGGCTGTCTTCCTGTTTTTTGTTGATACTCAGTACCTCCATACTGCCCAGTATCAGGCTAAAGGAAGTCACAAGCCTTTATCAGATTATCCCCCAAACAGATCAGAGAAATTGTATGGAGCCAGTCATTTTCACATCTTCAGTTGATTTACATCCAAAAACAGCTGGCTTTGCATCCCAGTTTCTCCTCCTTTATTCGCTTTTGCATTCCACTTCCTTCTTCCCCATTCCTTTTACACCCCATTTTCCCCTTCCCCCATTCTCTGCCCTTTAAAAGAATAAACCTGAGGCTGGTTCTGGTCGCAATTTCTCCATCAGAGAAGTTGTGCCCACCCGATCCTCGCTTTTCCATGCTTGTGTGTCTTTGTGTGTTTTGTTATTGCATCTATTTCTAATCCACAGCCTTCCCCACTCAGGGAAACGTGTTCACGATGAGCTGGCCTCGGCAGAAGAGGACCAATGATTAACAGAAGAAACAATGGCCAACACCATAGAAATTTCAATTGGTTCAGCTTATACAATTCTGACTGAAAAATTAAAATGGAGGAAACTTTGTTCAATGGGTACCAAAATTATTGTGCCCAGATCAACCTCAGATAAAAGCAGAGATTTCAATGGAAATTTAAAACAAGAGGGATCAATATTCTGAAGCATGATTTTAAAGAATTGTAACAGGAAATGAAACATGGCTTTACCAGTATGATCCTGAAGATAAAGCACAATCAAGGCAATAGCTACCAAGAGGAGGAAGTAGTCCAGTCAAAGCAAAAGTCAAGAGCAAAGGTCATGGCAACAGTTTTTTTGAATGCTCAAGGCACTTTGTTTGATTTTCTGGAGGGTCAAAAAATGATAACATCAGCCTATCATGTTTTGAGAAAGTTAGTCAAAGCTTTAGCAGAGAAATGCTTCAGAAAATTTCACTGGAGAGTCCTTCTTCACATGACATTATTCCTGCTTATTCTTTTCATCAAAAAAGGTCAATTTTGTGAGTATTTTGATGGGAAATCATTAGATATGCACCTTCTGGTTTTGATTTAGTTCCATCTGACTTCTTCAGTTTCCTAATCTTAAAAAGAGTCTTCAAATGGTACCCATTTTCCTTCAGTTAATATAAAAAAGACTAAATTGACATGATTTATTTGCTGGAACCCTCAGTTTTTTAAGGATGGACTAAATGGTTGATATAACCTACAAAACTGTCTTCAACTTGATGAAGCTTATGTTGAGAAATAAAGTTTATTTAAAAAATTTTTTATTTTGTAATTGCAGTTTTTTCAAACTTTTTAAAGTTTTCTTGTATGTGTAATATGCTTAGTTGCTAACTCCATTTAACATATTAGACAAATTTAGTTCCGCTAACTTTGAACTAAATGAGTAAGCTACTTAAGTCTTCAATTCTTTTTTCTAGAATTGAAGAGAACTCTTTCCTAGCTTTAAACATGTGCCTTGTAATATGCATTATCTTGGTCTTTCCAGCCAGGCTTCAGATGTCTCCTCTACTGGAAAGTTCAAATGGCAACTGTGTTTTCAGCCTTCTGACATCGTAATTATTTGTGTATAGTTACACTGTCTTAAACCAGACTTGAAAATTGTATACTTCTCTATCTGACTTAAGCTTTTTATAATTTATCACAAATAGTTTTTATTGCTGTGTCCATCGGATTCCTTAGATTTTAAGATTTCTCTTTGTTATCATAGTTTTTGTAAAGCTAACACCTTTTTTTTTGGAGCTCTTACCAATCTATTTCTTTTTTTACTATTTTCCATTTATTGGCATAGTGATTAAGGAAGCTAGATCCTGCATAACTGTCCACATATTTTTACTCCCAAGCCCTGATGATTTGAGAAACATGCTGGGATCAAGTACTTTGTGTGCCCCAAATCACAACAGAATAAGAGATAAAGGAGAAGGAATGTGGCATGATCATGCCCTGATGGGGGTAGTGCTTTTGCCCTCTCCCTCTCTCTGGTGAGTGCACACACACACATCCTCTGGCATAAACAAAGTTCTGTGAGAATTCAGAGCCCTTCCTCCATGCCCCCTTTTTCATATCACTTGCCATCTCAAAGACAATTTTGTAGTTGCCAACTCTAGTCATATGTATTTATGAGAAGATTTGGACTAGCTCGTGAAGCAGAGATGGAGGCTTTGCATTGGAAAGGGCCAAGATTGAGTCATCTGAGAAAAGAAGAAAATAGTAAAAGTAGAAAAAAATGGAGGAGGAGAAATTTGAAGAGCATTTGGTTTGTTGGGTGTGAGTTTTTGTAAGAGATCGAGTTATAGAGAGAAAAAATGTGAGGCAGCTATAGGATATGAGACTTATTAAAAATGAGACATAGAAAAAGACAGGAGTTTTTTCAATTATGATTAATAATGGAGGAGAAGAAATTGCAGCGTGGCCATCCCCCCAGGGGATGATTTCTCACTTTCCCTCTCACTGACTCTCTCTGTCAGTGAGTGCACATGCCCTGTGACAAAACCTAAAAAAAATTACATTGTCTAAGGCTATAAAACATTGTTTCATAGTTGTTAGAAAGTATTGAAATTGCAAGAAATAATTTTGGCTGCTAGTTTACATTTTCTTAATTGGGATATCTTATAAAAAGTAGACTACATAAGCTGGACCTTGTATTTGGATACTAGAGAATTAGAAAAGACATTTATGAACATACTTCCCTTTAACTAAAGAGAAGCATTACTTAGTCATGAGAATATTTGAAGACATGCTAAGAAGTGACAATAAAAGTCTGAGATAAGACTGCCTGTAGTTCAAACTGTACGGGAAGCTCTTCATTGTGAGATTGGCAACAGAAGCCACAGAACAATATAAGATCTCTCATTGTACCTGCTCTCAGTAGGAAAAGAATCATGACCATGCCTGTCAGTGCCAGAAGTCTTGTGGTTGTAGCCGTTCTTCCATCCCTCCATTCTTCCAGCTCTCTATCCATTCATCCCATAAATATACTGAGCATTTACTGTGTACCAGTTCTAGACTGGAAATACAGTGGAGAAAAATGCAGATAATGGTCTTACGCTTAGGCAACAAGTATACTTTTAGAAAATAATTAGTGGCACCTGTTTAAAATTTGTTTAGGCAGCCACCTGGCCTAAGAGAAGAATAGGGATATACTTTCTCATTGGGATGACTTAAATAAAAATTTTTAAAGGTTTTTGCTGTATAGTGTGTGCACTTACCAGAGGGAGATAGAGGAAGGGAAAGGGAGTAATCACCCCCAAGGCAGGATGGTCACATCACAATCCCTACTCCTCCATTTCACTCCTGAGATTTGGGGCATGTATGCACATGGGCCAGTGATACTCAATCATCCAAGTCCAGGAGCTGAACCATGGTTGACCATGTGGGAACCCAGCACAATAACTCCCATGCCAACTGCTGACCCTGGGATGACCATTTTTATGGTCAGTCAGGCGTATCTTTGTTTATAGAGCATCAAGAAAAGCACTGATGACAGCTCAGATAATTCTGAATTCAGGGAGAGAATGGAGGAGAAGGAAGCTTGGCAGAGCTGCCAGAAATTTCTGTGGAGAGGAACTTCTCAGAAAAGTGTATTTGCTGAAGGATACACTGAAAAGAGTTATCTTTTTTCTTTAGTATTTCTGGGACTAAAATAATGGCACAATGATAATAAGGTTAATATATTTTTCTACCAATTCTACCTCCTCCTCTTTCCATCCTTGCTTATCCGTTCTCTAACTCTTTTTCAGATGGCTAGGCATTTTGTCTCTTTGAGGAATTTTCCTGGCTCCAGGAAATTTTTTTTTTCTGTTCCATGAGATTCAGCTTTATTTACAGAATGTTGGTTTTATGAGTTCATATTATTTTTTTACTGGCAGCACTAAAACCTTACCCTTGCCAGTAAAGGCAAAAGGCAAATGAGAGAAGAGTTAAGGAGCAGCAGCCCTGAAGATAAAAAGCAGAAATCACTTTCTAGGACATCAAAGGAAAATGGAAAGAGAGGCAGAAACCTGGCCAAAGTCATGGGACAGTGCTGACCTTTTAGTCCTGTTCTTTTAAGGGTCACCTCCTCAATGGATTCTGTCTCAGATTTCTTTTTTTTTTTTTTTTTTTTTGGAGAGGTTTTTTTACTATAGGGCGCGTGCGCTCGCCAGACAGACAGAGACAGAGAGACAGAAAGCGAGAAATCGCCCCCCAGGGGGGATAGCCACGCCACAATCCCTTCTCCTCCATTCTCCTTTCGGGATCTTGGGCACGCACGCACATGCACCCGGCGTGAGTTTTAAGCCACCGGGTCCGGGACGCAAACCACGGTCGACTACGTAGGAGTCCAGTGACATAGCCATTACGCTAACTGCTGGTTCCCTGTCTCAGATTTCTTAGGGACATTGGTTAGTAGGCACAGAATCTGTCATTCTTTTTTCTTAATTTGTCTTAGCTGAACTATGTGAAAATAAGTTCATCAAACTCAGGCAGGGAAGAAACTTCTGGGGAATTACGGAGAGAAAATCCTGGGGTAAGGTGAAGCCTGAGTGTTAAATAAATGGTGCCTCTGGTTGGAAACAGCTGTGATTTTTCTTTTCTTCTCATATAGATGATCTCTTCCACCCTTTTCTTAAGATGTTGGACTCCGGGGGACCAGCAGTTAGCGTAATGGCTATGTCGCTGGACTCCCACGTAGTCGACCGCGGTTCCCGTCCTGGACCCGGCGGCTTAAACTCATGCTGGGCACGTGTGCGTGCGTGCCCAAGATCCCGAGAGGAGAATGGAGGAGAAGGGATTGCGGCGTGGCCATCCCCCCCAGGGGGTGATTTCTCGCTTTCTATCTCTCTGTCTCTCTCTGTCTGTCTGGCGAGCGCACGCGCCCTATAGCAAAAAAAACCTCTCAAAAAAAAAAAAAAAAAAAAAAAAAAGATGTTGGACTCCCACATGACTGATAGCAATTTGAGTCCCAGACCTGGTGGCTTGCTTTCTCACTTTCTGTCTCTGTCTCTTTCTGCTGAACACACATCCTCTATAGCAAAAATTTAAAGATATGTAAATAAATAAAATGTTTTTTGAAAAGCTAAAATCATAATTCTATAAACTAAGTATAAGTACTCACATCTTATACATATATAAGAAAATGGAGGCTCAAAGAGGTTAAATAGTTTATACAAGTTCACATGGTGACAAAAATGGCAAAAGCAGGATTCAAATACAGAGCTATTTGATGTCAAGGACATTTTTTTTAATTAATTTATTTACTTTACATTCATTCACTGAACATCATCACAACGTACAAAATGGAGTATCCCATCTAGAATACACTGTCTAGTGACTTAGTCATGCATGTTATCAACAAATAATTTTCCATTTCTTGTTTTAAATATATATATATTAAACATATATTTTATATATATATATATATATATATATATATATATTAAACATATATAATATATATCCCATTTCTCACCCTGTGCCATTTCCCACCCTCTTCCCTTACTGTCTCTGGTATCTGCAGTTATGTTCCATTACTTCTCCCCGCCACACACACATTTTATTGGTTAACAAAATGTCTTAATTGATCTAACTACTTTCAATAGCAAGTTCAGCTCATATATAAATATCTGTGAACAGATGTTTGACTGCAGGCATGAAACTGTGAGTAGAATGAATATACTATAAAATAGCACCTAGCTGAGGCTATATAGCTAACTGTGGTCATTAAATAGGTATTTTATATATATATATATATATATATGTATATATTTCAAAAAAGGCAGTTTTAGCTTTAATAAATGAAAATTAAAAAAATGTTAAGAGAACTTTGCTTAAGACTTAAAGCCAGGAAACAGGTTAGGATTCTGTTCAAACAGTAGGTACATGGATCTGTTGTCAAGTCAAGACAAAAATCTTTATCTCTGGAGTACAAAGCATAGAAAATGATCAGTATTGTTTTAGTCAAAAGTCATAAAATTCTATTTCACCAATTTAGTCTCAAGTACTTAATCTAACTTCTGTTGTGGTCCGTCCGAGCTTTCCATTTAAATTCTGGAAGATAATATTCAACTCCAGACTTGTCCTTACCATTAAGCTGGCCCTTTTTTTAGATGCTTTTTAACTCTGATTTCTGTGTGTCTGATTTTAGTTTTCCTGATATAGCACTCCCTTCAGAACTTTTTGGAGAACTGGTCTGGCGTTGGTAAATTCTTTCAGGTTCTGTTTATCTGAGAATGTTCTTGTCTCCTCTTCTCATATGAAGGACAATCATGATGGGTGTATTACTCTTGGTTGAAATTGTTTTTCACTCAACACTCTGAATATATTTTCCCATTCTTTCCTTGCTCTCATTGTTTCCAGTGAGAGGTCTGCTGTTAGCCTGATGGCTAATACTCTTCTAAGTATCTTGTCTTTGTTTGTGGTTTTGGTCAATCTGGCTATAATGTGTCTTAGAGAAGATCATCTTGGGTTGATTCTATGTGGGATCCTTTGTATTTCTTGTTTGGATCTTTGAATGCCTCTCTAGGTTTGGAAAGTTTTCTTCCAGAATTTCATGGAATAGATTATCAATGCCCTTATTAGTCTCTTCACCCTCTGGGATACTGATTATCTGGATGTTTGAACATTTAAGTATCTAGTATTTCTCATATATTATTCTCATTTTTTTGGACTATTTTCTCAGTCTTTGTGGTGGATTTTTCTAGGCCAGTGATTCTGTCCTCTACATTTGAGATTCGATTTTCTGTGTGATCTAATCTGCTTTTAATATTTTCAAGGGAGGTTTTGATTTCCTGTATTACAGCCTTTAACAGTTCTGTTTGGTTCTATTTTATGATGTATATTTCCTCTTTCAGATCGTGCAAGAATTTCCTCACCTCCTGGAACTCCTTGGCTCTATCCTCCTGCCTCTTCTGGAGTTCTTTGTCTCTCTTCTCTTGAGTCTCTGTTAGCTTTGTCACTATGAATATTCTCAACTCTTTATTAGACATTTCCATGAGTTCCATTGTACTGTCTGTGAATGAAGAGGAGTTATTCTTCCCTTTGGTGGGGGAAGTATTATCTTGATTTCTCATGTTTCTTGTGCCTTTGTGGTGATTTCTAGTCATCTAATGGGTTATATGTTTCTTCCTAATTTCTAGAAGTTTAATCTGCGTGTTCAGGGGTGTGCAGAAGGAGATGATCTGCAATTCTTTGCTATTCTGTTTTTATCCCTTTGTTCTGCAGATACAGTGGGTATTGAGGACTATGTTGACCCTAATAGTATTTGGATATTTGGCTATGGTTCCCTTAGATCTGTCTAGACACTCAGTACATTGAGATTGAGCAGCAAAGTGATGAGGTAAAGAAAAAGGAAAAGAAAACAGGAGAAGAGGAAAAAAAAGAGAGAAAGAGAGAGAAAAATAGAAAAAAAAGGAAAAAACAACCAAAAAGAAAACTGTGGGGCGCTTGAATGTGCCATGCGAAAGCAGTAATTCTCAGCTGCAATGGAGGAGTCTTCTTCTGAAGGCCTGCCCCTTGCCTTTCCTAAATGGGAGGGGGGAAAGGAGATTATTAGTAAGATAAAGGAAGACCTGAAAGCCAAGAGAACACTTTACCTTAAAAAATTAAAAGAAAGAAAAATCACCAAAAAATGAGAAGAGAGACAGAAAGAAGGATACAGGGGGCACCTTACCACTTGAGACTGGGGGCTAGAGGCTGAATTATCAGTAGACATACTTTATTTTTATTATTTCCTGAAAGTACCAATTCTCAGCTGCAATCTAACAACTGTGCATTTTTTTTTTTTTTTTTTTTTTTTTTTTTTGCTATAGGGCGTGTGTGCTTGCCAGACAGAGAGAGACAGAGAGACAGAAAGTGAGAAATCACCCCCCAGGGGGGATGGCCATGCTGCAATCCCTTCTCCTCCATTCTCCTCTTGGGATCTCGGGCACGCACGCACACGCGCCTGGCACGAGTTTTAAGCCACCAGGCCCAGGACGTGAACCTCGGTCAACTACATGGGAGTCCAGCGACATAGCCATTATGCTAACTGCTGATCCCTAAAAACTGTGGTTTTAATTGTGATAAAACCATGCAGTATTCCTCAAGGTTCTAACATCCGCTTAATTTTTTATATCTATAGGATTTCTTGAGTCTCCAGTTTTAGACCTAAAGATAAAATAATAGAAAGATATATTAAAATGATAATTTCTTTAATGTCTTTTTAAATGGGACAATCGGAATTAAAGATATACATATTGCCACTTAATCCCAGGAAGTGACTTATGAAAACAGAGAAAGGGATAAATTTAGTATTGGAACCTAAGAACCCTGCTTATCTCTTTATCTAGTACTCTACATATTAAATTGTCCAAATAGCTCTAACTTACATATATTACTTTCTTTTTTAAAATAATTATTTATTTTATTTTATTTATTCATTCATAATTTATTCTTTAATTTGACCAGAAAGAGACAGAGGGTGAGAGTGAGAGAGAGAGGAAGTGAGAAAGCAAGCCACCCAATTCAGGACTTGAACCCTGGACAGCCATGTGGTAGTGTCCAGCGCCTTAGCCACTACACCACCTGCTGGTCCCCCATATATTACTTTCTTAAACCTTTCCTCTTGTTTAGGACTCACCAGGTCTCCTCCTAGTCTATTAGTGCTCATGTTTGTTGGCTGTCTTCTGACACAAACTCTGGTTTGGTATTTTTTTTTTTTATCTTTTTTTTTTTCCAGAGAGTTTTTTTTTTTTTGCTATAGGGTGCATGTGCTCACCAGACAGAGACAGACAGACAGAAAGTGAGAAATCACCCCCCAGGGGGGATGGCCACGTTGCAATCCCTTCTCCTCCATTCTCCTCTCGGGATCTTGGGCACACACGCACACGCGCCCGGCATGAGTTTTAAGCCACCGGGTCCGGGACGCGAACCGCGGTCGACTATGTGGGAGTCCAGCGACATAGCCATTACACTAACTGCTGGTCCCTGGTTTGGTATTTTGAGAATATTGATTTTTAGCACCTATAGAGCTAATGTCCACAGTGACTTAGACCCCAAACAAAAATGGAAACCCAGGTTCAATGTACAAAATATTTCATAAGCTCAAAGCAACATAGAGAGCATGTTGTATGGCTCCTGTCTTGGCTGGAGACAATGTTAGGAAAGGGTGGCTGTTTACTCATCACACTCTGGCTGCCTTTTCTGGATGAGATGGGATGAAGATGAAGTCTGGGAGATTTCTCTCATGCTACCATGGCCTTGGCAGGAGAGGAAGGCACTCTTTTATATTTATTCTACCATCATCTCACACTGTTACATTCTGAAGTCTCCTTTCAGTGTTCCAACTTACCAAAAATAAAAGTATTCCTTCCTATATTTACAGAAGGATTACAACACCAAGAAACAGAGCTAAGGTAACTTGTAGAAATTGTAGGAAATACTGATGACTGGTGGAAGGGGAGTCTTAAAATCAGGACTGATGAAGAGATAGGATCTGAGAAGGATGACATGATGTTTTCATGAGTGAGTTGGAAGCTGAGTGAGAGTATGTTTGTCACTAGTGAAGACATGAGAGGGAGAGGAAAATAGTGTTGTTCACCAAATCACAATACACAAGAACTTGAGAGCACAGTTTTAAGCTATAGGAAGTAGTCTCAGGGAAGACAGAAATAACACTTTAAACAACAGTGAGTTATTCAAGAAAAATTTAAGTAAACATGATAACATGAGTTATTAAAAGAGGTTTTAAAATAGCTTTCTGGTTTAAAGTTGACATGAGAACTATGCTTTTTGAAATTTTTCAGTCAGAGGTACATATCTGAACAGACCTCGTGTCTCATCCTGGGATACTTCCTTTAAATGGAAATTTAAATCTTTCTTAAAGCAATTTTAATGTTAGATAATAGATAAACTAAAAGAAAATCTAGTCGCTAGATAAACTAAAAGAAAATCTAGAGTCAAATCTACCAAATTCCTTCTGTACTATAGCTTGAATTAATTTCACCTGCTCTACTATTGCTCCCTCAAAAACAAACCAAAAATAATTTAGGGAAGAGAACATTCCACAGTTTTAGTCTATCTCAGTATTCCTTCCACACTTTTGGTACCTCCTTAGACAAACAATCATCACATAAACTGGATTAGACTCTGAAGATGAGTACCCCTTCTGGCTGAGGCATGTGGCTTTTGGGAAAATCCTTGAATTTTGAATCCAAAATTCCAAATTTTTGAATTTTGACTGCCACCTATTCTTTGTTCAACAATTTTTTATTTTATTTTGTTTATTTAGATTTTTTTCCCCATAATGTGTTTGCCAGAGAGAGACAGAGAGGAAAAGTAAGAAATCATCTCCCCAGAGGAGACAATCCCTTGTCACAATCCCCTCTCCTCCATTCTCCTCTTGGGATTTTGGGCATGTGTTCACATGTGGCTGGTGTGTATTTCAAACCACTGGGTCCAGGACTTGAACTACAGAGTCAGCCATGTGGGATCTAGTGCCTTAACCACCATGCCACCTGCTAACCCCAGTCAACAATTTTTTTTAAAAAACTCCTGAGCTTTCCATTTCTCAGGGTTATAGTCAGGAATTATAAAATCCAATGCAGGGGATTGTTGGATCAATTAAATGAAACAATACATGGAGAGCTCATATCTTATAATCGCTGGCATGTAATACCACAGAGTACACACAGACACACATGCACATGTACATATGCACACACAAAGTTTGTTTAAAAAATTTTTGTCAAACCCATTGGCTTAGTGTTACTTCTGTTTTTACTTTTTTTTTCCCAAAGTAACCAAGAAGCAGATTTCTAGTGATAACCAAAGCAGAGGAGAGCATGCAATAAGTGGGAAGGATTGAGTCACAAGGTCTTGTCCAATGGGAACCAAAGTGAAAGCTGGAACAGCTCGGATTCATTCTGACATTGTCACTCAGTGACTGTTGAGCAAATCATTTATCTTTTTAAACATAAGAGTTGGAATAGACCTTTATAATTTTGTGCTTCTAAATTATTTCCTCTTTGAAATAAACAAGGTAGAGAACTTATTATACAACCTTGTGTTCGAAGGAACACTTTGTTCTTAATGCAGTTTTGCAAGTGGGGCTTCCAGAGGTGATTAGTGTTTGGATATTGACCCCTAGGCCTACAAACCACTAACAGATGCCTTGGAAAAAAAAAAACCCAACTCCCTTCACATCACTGCCTGCCAGTAGGACTGATGTGGTATTTCCCAGCTGTAGTCAAATAAGTTCATTCATTTGAGTTGGATCTTGCTGTGCTTTGAAATCCTTGGGACAAGCAAAGCAATCCTTTCAGTGAGGGTTTGGTCAGTAAGAGAAAAAAAAAATCTCCTGCTAATGGAAGAGATCAAAACACTGCAATTCCTTTTCTTTTTTTTTTGGTTTCATCATAGAGTGATTGCAAAACCTGGGAAGTGGAATAAAATTCAGAGAAGGAAGTTTAGAGAGAACACAGAGGAAACATTTCCAGGTTAATGTTAGGGAGAGCAGAGTGCAGAGTGTGCCTCTGCTGATCAGGTTAAGAAGTGAACAGGCTGTGAAGTCAGATTGTTTCCACATCTGATTTCTCCACGATAGAATTGTGATGGGAAAAATGCAGTGACCTGAGGGCTGGGCTGGGCTCGACAGATCTGCGGAAATCTATTTCAGCCCTGCCTTCTGGTGTTTGTTTAAGCAGATCTGTAATCAGTGTTTGTCTGAATCTCAGTGGCCTTGCCTCTGGCTCTGTTCTTGCAGTTTGTCATTCTCTGTGTTTCCTGTTTCCTCAAAGTCCTACACTATTTGTTTCCTGCCATTATCAAATTTTGAAAGATACTTTTATTTTGTCAAAACGATAAGAGGAGTTTTTTACTGAGGTTCTTTTCTCCATCTTTTGGTGGCCAATAAATGGGTGGGAGGAAGAATGAGATCCAAAGGAAGGGATGATAAACTGAAGAGAACAGATGTAATCCTTCATCTTGTTCTATTTTGGATAGCAAGATACGGACAGCTGAAATGAACAGGGACTGTGGCGTGCGCTCAGTAAGGATGAGCCCTGTATGAACCATAGTACATCTTATTCCTCCATTGGACCGTGAGTTCTTTGAGGTCAGCTTCTGGATCTTACTCATCTTTACCACACCCGAGTTTCTCACTGCTTACTGAATTAGGCCAACATCCCTCTAGCGTGTGCCGCAAATTCTCTGGTGGCATAAGGAGAGAGTGGTAAAGAGCATGGCTTTGGAGTCAGGAGAACTCCATGTGAACTCTGCTCTGTCATTTACTAATCTCTGTCATCTCTCTACTTCTCATTTTTTTTTAACTGCAAAAATGGGGGTGAAAATGGAAAGTTGTTTACAGAATTTTATTGAGGATTATATGAAATAAAGCTTGTGAGGACCTGGTTAGCACAGTGTTGGTGTAAAACTAATGGTCCATTAAAGTAGCTATTATTCAGTGGCATGCACCTGTAATCCCAGCTATTACAGATGCTGAGGCAGGAGGATTGTGAGTTCAAGATCAGCCTGGGCAGTATAGTAAGACACTGTGTCAAAACAAAACAAAACCCAAGAAACTCCATTTTGAGCCTATGGGGCCAATTCAGTATGGTAAATTATCGAAATACAAGCCTAAAATACTCAAAGCTATTTCAATCAAATATTTTTTGATCAAATAATGTCTCCTGGATACTAATTTTCCAACCTTTCTAATGTGTCAGCAATTGTATCCTAAAAACATAATGAAATACATAGAGGTGTCTTTAGGTACTTTCAGCTCTGAATATAGAGGCAAGAAAAAGAAATTCTTGCAATCCTGGTGCTTGTATATATTTTTAAAGTTTTTTTTTTTTCTTCTATGAGAGACACAGAGGGCCAGGTACCCCTAACAGATTCCTCATGCTGTGATCCAGCCTCAGCCAGCTAGCAGGACAGGAATATATGCATGTGCCCAGCGTGCAAAGGGAGACCTGGGACCTTCCGTGTGGCTTTGATAGCATACACCACCACAGCTAGCAGTTAGAATTTTGTGAGAGAAGAAGTGGTAAACAAATAGTAAAAATTGGCTTATAGGATGGAAATAAGGGATTAAAGAAAAGTGAACGATGATCTATGAGGTAAGGAAGCTAAGTGTGTTTATATTTTTTTCTTTTTCTTTTTTTTAAAGACTTTTTTCCCATAGGACATGTGCGCTGGAGAGAGAGAGACAGAGTCAGAGAGTGGAAAAGGGAGAAATCACCCAATAGGGGGATTGGCCTTTCTCCTCCATTTTCCTGTTGGGATTTTGGGCATGCATGCACATGTGCCTGATATGATTTTTGAGCCACTGGGTTTGGGATTTGAACTGTGGTCAGCCATATGGGAGGACAGTGCCTTAACCATTATATCAAATGCTGGCCCCTATCTTCCTGATAAGGGCCTTAGTGGGGATACCATCACTGATAATTTTTGTTTCCACATCTAAAATGAGGAGTCTTCAAAATGTTCATAGATGATACATATTGTGCAAAACTATGAATAAATTTCTTATTTTCATTTTTCCATAAACTTCTTGAAGACCACCCTGTATGTCTTCAACACTATTTCAAAACCAGTTAGTTGTGGATGTAGACAGTGGGGAGCAATAGAGGCTTGTATTCTTGGGAAATCATACCTATGCTTTCTCATAAAGTTAAAGGTAAATGTAAGTTAGCTTCATTTATTTTTTGCAATGTTTAATAATTTTAATGATAGTAATATGTAATCCTTTTTTTTTTTAAACCAGGCCACTTTAATGTTTTTGTACAATTTAATAAATAATCTTTTGATGACTGCAGACATGTAAGACTGGCTATATTCAGAAACATCAGTCATGATGGTTTTCCAGATGGTGTATCATCTTCAAAAATTACAAGGAGTTATTTGTATGCAACTGCTATCAAACCAGTAAAACAGCACTTATGCATCCATCATTTTCAGGATTGTTGGTAACTTGGGCATATTTCCCCCAAATAACCTTGCCTCCTTGTGTCACAAGGCCCAGCTTGCTCACATTCACCTCAATGACAGTACCTTTGGTGATAACACCCAAAGTTGTATGTACTGGGGATGAGGGATTCTTCTTTACACCGAGTATTGGCAGGCACAAGGTGACTTTTAGTTCAGGATGTTACATGGGCCTTCTTGAAACATAAGCGCATTGGCCTAATGACTCTCTCATATTTAGGTGGTTTTCTAGTAAAGCCATCTCTAACAAAGCAGACTTTTGTAACCATCCTCTTCCATACCTTCTTCTTCCTCTTTCCTGTTCGAATAACTTTTAACACTTCTGTTTCTCCCTGGGCTTGAACTTTGGGTAGAGGGACTTCCCATTTTCCTGCTTTCTCTTTCCGTTTTTGTTTAATCATATTGGAAAGTACTTTAGCTCGGGACTGTCCTTCTCTGTCCAACAGATAGGCAGGTACTGCTCCTTGTAGAGTCTTTTCATCATTCTTCTATTTGGTGTTCCTCTTTTCATGCATCTTGATAGTCTTTTTCATTTGTATTTTCTCAGCATGGCACTGTTTATGATACAGCTTAGCCTTCAGACCAATCATCTTTTTTTGCCTTCTTTGAACATTCATGAGCCTCTGACTTTCCTTCTTTCTCTTTTTCTCATGGTAATCCAAACAGCATCCATAGCGTTTAGGATGTAATTCGATATATCATTTTGTGGAATGGTGACAGCTGCCGAGTCACCTGGAGCAGCCTCCTGGACGCAAAGAAATTGTCAACTTTCAGATCGCAGAGACCAACAACCAGTAATATATAATCTTGAATTTGGGTATAGGACTGTAGGACTTGAGATTTCTCATTACTGTGGGCCACCAGTATTGGTGGAGTGTCCGTTTAACATCATTTGAAGATTTTAAAGGAAACTATTTGGCATTATCCCTTCGCTACTATACAGAGTGATGCATACGTGCCCCATTGAGCTGTGGTGTTCTTCCTACTTAGAGAAATCTTAGCCTCATCTGTGTAGGGTTAGCTCATCATGGGTTTCTTTCTATGAATGGAGTGATAGCTTTGCAAGTCTACTATGATTTCTCAGGTGAAACATTAAAAAGAGCTGTGAGTGTTTAGAGGTTTAAGGATCAAAAAAGTAATTTAGGGGAGCTGCAGATCCAGCTTATCATGTGGATCAGGAGGCATATTTAACATCCTCCATGTGGGAAATTCTCTCTTTAAAAGAGGAGTACCTGGGAAGATCGTGTTTCAATGACCTACATCACTTCACAGACCATTTGGCTGTTTATGGGTACCATTTCAATTTGCTTAGACTTGAGCCCATCTTATGGAAGACAAAGAAAAAAGTAAGATGTGTGTTTTATTAAAAAAAAAAAGAAAATTTGAGCAAAAAGTAACTATTATTTCTAATAGTTATATGATGCCAGACAAATAATTTCTTCACTGTAGAGTGCTGACAGTTGTTTCATAAATTATCACGAAGATTATATAGGATAATTTTTTAAAAATACCCAGCAGGTGTCTAAGGACATAGTAGATGCTCACTAAATGTTAGTTCCCTTGACTCTATTCTTAGCTCTCTTTTCCATTCTTTTCTTTCACTGTTTCCCTTCATATAACCAAGACTCTAAACATCATTCCTAAGATTATCCTTGATATTTGATATTACATCTTTGCTCATTTTTATGGAATTCTTCCTTTTTTTGGCTTTCCTGTCTCTGTCGGTAGTAACTTTGGGCATTGTTTAGGGCTTAATACAAGTACTATGATGTCTGTCTTAAGCTTTCCAACTGTGTACTGTTTAGGCTTCCTTTAAAAATTCCCTCTGTGAGGCCAGCAGATGGTGTAGCAGTTACGTCTCTGGACTCCCACATGGTGGACCATGATTTGAGTCCTGGACTCAAATCCTGGTGGCTTGAAAATCATGCCGGACACATGTACATGCATGCCCAAGATCCCAGCAGGAGAATGGAGAAGAAGGGATTGCCGTGTGGCCCTCCCCTCTGTGGGGTGATTCTCACTTTCCCTGTTACTGTCTCTCTCTCTCTGGTGAATACATGCACCCTAGGGCAAAAAATAACTCTTAAAAAATAAAAAAATAAAAAAAAACTCCCTCTGCACTTTCTTTCTTTACTAGTGTATACTTTCTTTTTCTAATTACAGACATTTCTGTTCTCTATCTTTCCACACATCTTTTCTCTAGTCTTCCTCTACCCCATACACAGTTACCTACCAAACCCTGAAACTAATTACCCAGGAAACTTTACAAAGACTGAATTTGTTCTCATTAAAACAAGAAAAAAAATGTCTTCTTGAATTTGCATATTGAGTTAAATGCCTATTTTGTGTGTTCACATATTGTCCTATGTCACTTTTCACAAATTTTACCCTATTTCATTGCAGAAAACTAAAATTGTCCATTTACATACCTGTGTCTCACACTGAATTTTAAGTTCTACAAAAAAAGTCAATGATTTATTATTTTTTAATCCATCATAAAGTAGCCCCAGTTCCTTCCACATTATCCGGCATACAGGAAATGCTCATTTTCACTTCCTCAATTGAATTAGTCTACAAACCTAATACAGTGTTTGAACACCACGAAAGCTGTTGAACGAAGTTGCCCTTAGCAAGCCACTACAGCAGTCTTATAACTTTAACTGAAAATATCCTTGTCCTTTAAGTGCAGTCTAAATTTCATTCCTTTTGAAGATAGCAAATTACTATAATTTAAATATTAAGTAACTATGTTGTAGGCTCGAATAAGGGGAAGCTGCTATTTCACTCTTTTTTTTTTTTCCCTACCTTTGGCTTATGTAGCAATCCAACTATTAAATGATTGTCACCTTTATGAAAGAGCAGTATTCCTGAAATTTTTTCAGATAATAACTTTGTAAAATTAAGTTATAAATACATAAAAAAAAGTACACTTTCTCTTTAAGGAAAATCTTAGTGAAACTACTTGAATAGCAAGAATTCCTCTGGAGAGGTAAAATAAATGTTCCATTACCATGTTTGGGATATAAAGTCTTTCCTTATGTGTCATTCTTTTATTTACTTATTTATATATTTTTAGATTTTTGCCATAGGATGTGTGTGCTCACTAGAAAGAAGAAAAGGAGAAATCACCCCCTTAGGGGATGGGCATGCTGCAATCTCTTCTCTTCCACTCTCCACTTGGGATTTTGGGCATGTATACATACATGTGTGCCCAGTGTGATTTTCAAGCTGCTGAGTCTGGGACTCGAACCATGATTAGCCATGTGGGAGTCCAGTTTCTTAAACACCATGCTACCCACTGGTTCCCTGTTGTGTATTTTTCTTTACATCTAGATTTTTACATAGTGATTTGCTGGGGTGAGTCTACACATGCTACATGAGGTTGAATGAAGAAGTTGATGACGTGCGTAGCATCAAATTTTGCAGGTTATAGATAGAATATATTCAATGGAAAGAAAACAAAAACATGGAAAATTGAGAAAGGTAGAATTCACGAGTATAATTATTTTTTCATTACGTTAATATGCACAGTTAATATTTTAGTATTTCATTTCTTTTTTTCTCCATTTTTTTCCTGGAGAAAAACAAAGTTTAAAACAAAGCACTTTTAGGTTGAGATGGAAAAATATAAATGTATTATTAATAAGTAATATACAAAAGTAAGTTAATTAAAGAAAAAACACATCTATCCTAAAACTTCTCTCTATATTTGCAATTTTTTTTAATGCTCACAGAACATTTACCCAATAACTGAAAGGAAAAAAGAAATTAGTATCATTTTCCCTTTTCCAAGAAGCTGTGCTGTATTTGTTGGAATAAATTTCAGTACTCTCGTCTCATCCTCAGATGATGAGGCCGTATGAACTTTCTCACAGGGTCAGTGGCAGGAGAAGGAGGATTTCTGGGATATGTGTTTGGAAGCCAGACATTCTTGGGAATGAGTAGGAACTTAGAAATATTGGCTGTTCACTATACCACGGGCTTTCGAAAAAAGCAGTGTTTAAACACTTAATACATTGTTGCCAGAAATAAATCAAATTGACACTGGTGCAAAAATAAAAATGTTCCTGGAACAAATGGAAGGCAGTTTTGACCTTAGCTAATCTGGCAATTTTATTTGGAATTCCCAGCTTCTACATTTGTGTATTGTGGTTTGTACCTGGATTCACCAGGCATGGTTCCTCCGGCTGCCAGTTTTCCTGTGTAGGCACAAAGATGAATTAAAATAACAACATCAAAATTAGACTCACTGCTCATCTTGCTAGTGTGTCTTTTTTTTTGCACAAAAAGAAAGCAACAGTTTAGGCGGCCCTGAGTAGGTTTGGCAAGGCTGACTTGTAGAAATGGTTTCCATATGGTGTCAGATTAGAATTAATTGTTCAAACATAGGGAAGTTAAGGAACCCTGAGGCATTTTGAGTGTCCTCAAAGAAAAGATCACGGATGAAACTATTGTATATTGAAACATTAATTTTCTAAATAAGTATATGGCATACACTTATTATTGAAACTATCTAGGGCTTAAATGATTCTTAAAGGAAAACATTCCCTAATGAGATTTGCCAACATTTAAAAAATAAAATATGTGCATTAAAAAGGAGGCAATTCTGGCCCAGCAGTTGGTGTGGAGGTAAGGTGGTTGGATCCCACATGACTGACTGAAAGGTTCCAGTCCCACCCAGACCTGGTGACTTGAAGAACATGCTGGATGTGTGTGTGTGTGTCTAAAGTCCCGAGAAGCGAATGGAGAAGGGATTGTGGCGTGACCATTGCTCCCAGGGGGTGATGTTTTTCATTCTCACAACTCACCTGGTCTTTCTCCAGCAAGTACACACTAGCAAATAAAAAAATAATAAAATTTAAAAAGGAGGCAATTCTTATTACTCTTATATCAAATATAGATATATTTGAAGAGAATCAGGCATAAAAGATATGTGAACAACTGAACAAATCTATAATAAAAATTCATGTATGCATACTAATGTAAAACACAGTATAAATATTATCTTGCTATACGTAACATTATTTATTTTTATAAAGTCCCTATGGGGAAATAGAGGCTTAGCTGTTAACTGACTTTGTCCAAAGAGACACTGTGGGCTTTCAGCTTTACCTGATTTAGAAGGTCTCTATATGCAATTTACAAGTTTGTACATTGTCATTTGTCCTAGATTACATATTATTTGTATTAAATTATAGATGTCTAAAGAGTGAAGTTTATCTTCAACTCATATCTGTATTTTAATGTAATGCTTGCCACATTGCCTGGCAAATGCACTTTAAAATGTGCTAAATTATGGGACCAGCAGTTAGTGTAATGGCTATGTCGCTGAACTCCCATGTAGTTGACCACGATTCAAGTCCAGACCCGGTGGCTTAAACTCACGGAGGGCATGTGTGTGTGCGTGCCCAAGATCCCAAGAGGAAAATGAAGGAGAAGGGATTGCGGCGTGGCCATCCCCACGGGGGATGATTTCTCGCTTTCTCTCTCTCTGTCTCTCTCTGTCTGGTGAGCGCATGCGCCCTATAGCAAAAACCTCTCAAAAAAAAAAAAAAGTGCTAAATTGTACTTAGAAATACAAGTTCAAGTTCACATATCAGTGATAGCACGATTTCTAAGCATAGTAATGATATTTCACTTATTTGGTCATTTATTCTACAAACACTTATAAACTACTTTCTCTATGCCAGATAATGTGGTTAATTGGAGTTGCTAACTTTATTTTAAGTTTAGCTATTTGTTTCTTTCATGAGAGAGACAGAGGCAGAAGCAGAGGCAGAGAGACAAGCAATTCCAGCAGGGTCTTCATGCTGTAATCTACCTCCAGTTTCAGCCAGCCAAGATGACTGGCATTCCTGTAAACCCAGGTAAACCCAGGACCTGCATTGTGCAATGGTGCTGCACCACCTGTACTTGATGGGGCCTGGAGTTGGTATCTTGTTTTCTTCTCCTTTATTCATGCTAGAACACATGCATGTACACAGGAGAACAGGAAGGCAGGGGCAGAGAGAGAGACAGAGAGAGGGAGGCACTCTCTACAGAGTCTGGTCATGCAGCAATCCCCTTCCCCTGGTTCCCTAGCCCATTGGATCTTGGGTTCCCGTGTACATGCCCAGGGTGTTTGGGCTGAGTGGACTGGAGATGCAAACCACAGTCTCTATGTGGGATCCGGCTTCTCTTGAGCAGTGCTTTTCCATTGTGCTAGTGAGCCAGCCTGAGCGTTCATATCTTTCCTTAAGAAAATTATGCTCTACCAAGGGATAGGAAGACATGTAAACAAATAATTACAAATAGAATATAAAGTTTTTAAAAATAATTTATTTATTATTATTATCATTAAATTTGCATACCCGAGAGAGAGAGAGAGAGAGAGAGAGAGAGAGAGAGAGAGAGAAAGTGAGAAAACAAGCCGCCAGTTTCAGGATTCAAACTATGATCAGCCATGTGAGTGTCCAGTGCCTTAACCACCATGCCGCCTGCTGGCCCCTATAAAAAAGTTTTTAATTGACTATGTGAAAAGCATTATACTGTAGAAAATAGTCTTGGGCTGACTCCATGGCTTACTGACTAAAGGGTCCAGGTTTCAGATGGCTGACTGTGATTAGAATCCTGGCCCTGGCAGCTTAAAAAATAAGTTGGGGGTGCATGCACAAATATGTCCCAAATCCTGATAGATTGGAGAAATGGAGAAGGTGTTGCAGTGTGACCATGCAAGGGGGTGCTTTCTCTCTCTCTCATCCTCTCTCTCTCTCCCTCTTTCTCTCTCTCTCTCTCGTGAGCACAAGCACCCTCTGGCAATTTAAAAATAAAAGAAAAGAGGAGAAAAAAGTTCTAATGTAGTGGTAATTCTAATTAATATAAATTTGTCAATAAAGTTTTTGTTCAATTGAATTCCCTGTGCCCATGGTATGTGTTTTCCCTTAAAGTTTATGCTAACTTATATTAACTTAATTTAGCTAAAACAGTTTGTTTAGCTAAGTATTTGGTTGGTATCATTTAAAAAAACTTCCTTTCTTTATTCTTTCATATATCTTTAGTTTTTTGTTAAAATGTATCAGCAGAATTTAAAAATCATGTTAATTTGCTTTTATTGTAGTTACTAATATTTTTAGAATTTCTTTACTATGTTGGAGGGTGTGTACACATACGAGAGAGAGAGAGAGAGAGGGGGGGTACCCTTCAGAAAGGGTCTACTTAATGCTGCAATCCTTTTTTCATTAATTGTCCATTCTATCAGGATCTGGGGTCAGACTTGAACTCTAGTGGCCGTGTAAGATTGGTTTCTCTCGTGCAGTGCCTAACTGTTGCACTACAGGGCTGGTCCATGATTTTTTAAAAAAATACAATCCAGCAGATGATGTGGAGGTTAAGGCGGCTGGATTTCACATGGCTGACTGCACAGTTTGAGTCCTGGATTAGGCAGCTTGAAAATCACACCAGGCACATGGACATGCATGTCCACAATTCATAGAGGAGAATGGAAGAGAAGGAATTGCAACGTGGCCATTCTCCAGGGGTGATTTCTCATTTTGCCTCTCTCTCTCTGTCCATCTCTCTCTGATGAGCACATGTACTCTATAGGAAAACTGAAATTTAAAAAATTTATAGTAAAAAATTTATAAAATACAATTTTTCTCTTTTTTTGCTATGCCTTTTATGCTTTTTAAATAAATGTATTTCATATTTTTATTGTCTTACATGAAACCTTTTCATCCTATTTTATGCATTTATTAATTTGTAAATTTTACCTATTTTATCTAATTTTTAAGAGAGTTTCCTTGAATTATTAAAATTCAAATTTAAATTAATATAATGCAAAGTTAATTGCACAGATACCTCTACATATCTTTTTTTTAAATTTTTATCTTTTATTTTTCTTTCTCAGATCAATTAAATTCACATTTTACATAAAGTCCCCATTATGACGTATACAATATACATATATATATATATATATATATATGTATATATATATATATAGTTTTCAACAGAGAACTCTACATTTTTTTGGTGTTAAATGTTTCTTCCCTTTGCCCCTCACGCCCACTCTCCACCACCCACTCCCCTCTCCTGCAGCCTCTGGCATCCACATTCATCCTTTCCACTATCATATCTTCAGATTTTTCTCCCTTGCCAGAGTGCTTTTTTTTTTTTTTTTAATCATTGCACATCTTTACAGTGTACAACATGGTTTTTCCCAGCATGAGTACAGTGCACATCAGTCAAGACAATATTACCATATACATTATCAACAGACAACTTTTCATTTTTGTGTCTATTAAGTGTGTTGTTTGCTCCCTGAATCCCTCCCCTCCGCCCTCCATCACTCACCCCCATCACCTCTCCCACACTGTCTCCAGCATCTGCAGCTGCCATCCCTGCCACCATACCCTCCAGTTCCCTCAGTTTTTTCTTTTTTTTTTTTCCAATTATCAGCTCATACAGTCTTCAACAACAGGGAACACAGATTCTACTCAGGGTTGGATTAAGGGTGGGTCCCGTGGAGTTCTGCAACTGCAGGTGAGTCTCCACGGAACACAGTTTCAGGAAAGCGGCTCGGTTAAGCAGAGATGGTTATCAGTTGATGCGGCACAGCATCCAATCTGTGACCACCGGGAATGGTGCTGTGGGGATCTGGAATGCGAGTCATCCTTGGGCATCTGGCCTCCCCAAGAATGGCAGAATAGTTCCTGTTCTTCCCTGAGGTAATGCAGGGCTGGCAACCATCATCCTCTCACTGTCCATAGGCAGAGACACTCCTCCCATACAATATATTTCTCAATTGGTTTAAGACAGCTTAAGTTTCTTTCTGTTGCTTATAGTTGCAAGTTCTTAATCCTTGTTTTTGGCTTCAGCTTGCCGCCCACGGCCGGCGGCCACGCACAGGAGCAGGCCCGGCAGCCACGCGCAGGCCCGGTGGTCACGCGCTGGCCCGGCGGCCACACACAGGCCCGGCAGCCACGCTCAGGCATGGCGGCCACTCGCAGGCGCAGGCCCGGCTGCCATGCACAGGTCCGGGGGCCATGCGCAGGCGCAGGCCCGGCGGCCACGCCCAGGCCCGGCGGCCACGCACAGGCTCAGGCCCGGCGGCCACACTCAGGCCCAGCGGCCACCCGCAAGCCCGGGGGCCATGCACAGGCCCGGCGGCCACGCGCAGGCCCGGTGGCCACGCAGAGGCGCAGGCCCGGCGGCTATGCGCAGGCCCGGCGGCCACACACAGGCCCGGGGTCACGCTCAGTCCCGGCGGCCACTTGCAGGCCCGGGGGCCACGTGCTGGCCCGGCGGCCATGCACAGGCCCGGGGGCCACGCTCAGGCCCGGCGGCTACTCGCAGGCCCGGGGGCCGCGCGCAGGCCTGGGGGCCACACACAGATGCAGGCCCGGCGGCCACGCGCGCAGGCCTGGCGGCCAAGCACAGGCGCAGGCCCGGCGGCCACGCTCAGGCCCGGGGACAACCCGCAGGCCCGGTGGCCATGCGCAAGCACAGGCCCGGCAGCCACACACAGGCCTGGCAGCCACGCTCAGGCCCGGCGGCCACTCGCAGGCCCGGTGGCCACGCACAGGCGCAGTCCCGGCGGCCACGTGCAGGCCCGGCGGCCACTCGCAGGCGTAGGCCCGGTGGCCACGCACAGGCCCAGGGGCCACGCTCAGTCCCGGTGGCCACTCGCAGGCCCGGGGGCCACGCGCCGGCCCGGCGGCCATGCACAGGCCCGGAGGCCACGCTCAGGCCTGGCGGTCACTCGCAGGCTCGGGGACTGCGTGCAGACCTGGCGGCCAAGCACAGGCGCAGGCCCGGCGGCCACGCTCAGACCCGGCTGCCCCGCGCCGGCCCTGCGACCACGCTCAGGCCCGGCGGCCACACGCAGGGGCAGGCCCGGGTGCTGCGCACAGGCACTGGCCCGGCGGCCACGCGCCGGCCCGGCAGCCACACACCAGCCCCCAGTGCGCGAATGTGCGCGGGTCCCTGCACGCGGGTCCCCGCGCCTCCTCCCTCCCACCCGCCCGGCCAAAGAAAGGAAGGACGGCGACCTCAGCCGATCCGCGCCACTGGCCCGCGTCGGCACCGAGCATGGAACACACCCAGCGCCGGAGAGGCAGCGGGGGCCGGGCGGTCCGGGCCGCGGCACGCGGAGCAGAGCCCTGGCTGGGCCGGCACGTAAAGCAGAGCCCCGGCCGCACAGGCCGGGCTGCGCAAGCCCGGCCAGCACGCGAAGCTGAGCCCCGCAGGTGCCCTGGGCCGCCCGGCGCAGGCACCTCTACATATCTTTTCACAATAGAAGGATGTTAAAAACTTTTAATGACAAAGTACTTCCATAATTCGTCACTATTATCTTTAATGCATTTTGTACTCATTGTTTTGGTTTACACGAATGTTTGTCAGTCTCTTCACATTTAATTTCTTCTATCTTTGTACAATTGTATGAAGTAAATCTTTCATCAAAAAGGGTTTGTGAATGGTGAGCAATTTCAATATTTGCCTAAAAAGATGATTATTTTGTCCTTTCTCCAAAAAGATAGATTACCTAAAAGTAAAATTTTAGTTTAAAAATTGCTTTCCCTTGTATTTTGAAGATTTAAAAAAAAAAAAAGAAAACATTTCCTGGTTTCTCCTGAGGGTAGTCTAGTAGAAGAGAAAAACAATAGGCTAATAAAAATGAATAATTTTATATGAGGTTGTGACAAATGCTGAGAGGAAACAGGAAGAGAGGAACAACTTTGTGGGCTGTATCTATTTCGCGTGGTGTTCCACTCACTGCTGCAGATTTGCATGTTCTTTTGGCTCTACTCACTCTGCTCTGAACCGACTCTCATCAATGCGTTACATTGTAACAATGAGCAAGGGTGTAGATCCTACCTCGCTGGAACACATAGTTTTGCAATAAGCATAAACGTGAAATATGGATAAGCATAAAAAAGGAATGAGATAGGCATAAATATGCATGATTATAAACTCTCATAAAATGAATGAAAGGAAAATGCAGAGTTAAGAAAGTATATGACAGAAGATCCAGATTTAGTTTAAGAGGTTACAAAAATATTTCTTCTTCTTTTATTAATAGAATTTTGCTATAGGGTGTGTGAACTTGCTGCAGAGACAGAAAGCAAGAAATCACCCCTTGGGAGGGGATGACCATGCTGCAATCCCTTCTCCAGTCTCCTCTCAGGAGTTTGGGTATGCACACACATGTGCCCAGCATGAGTTTCAAGCCTCTGAGTCTAGAACTCAAACCACAGTTGGCCATGTGGGAATCCAGTGATATAACTATTATGTCATATTCTTAAAGAAGACTGTTTGGTCTGCAATTTGAGGTATAAATAAGTGTTATATGGATTAAGGGGACAGTGAGAAAAGACAGAGTTTTATAGGCTGTAAGAACAGTAACTATAAATTGGAAAGAACAGTAACTATAAATTGTAGGGGGAGTTGAGGCAGGATGATGAGGTAAGACTAAGTAAAAAGGCAAAAGATCTGATTAAAAAAATCTTGAGGATTACTGAAAACCATCAAAGAACTTTAAGAAGAGAGATGTTATCAAGATTGTGCTTTTTATGAGCTGGCATCACTGTGAGGAATAGATTGGAGAGGGGCAAGAGTTAACAAAGGGAGGTCACTGAAGTAGGGCAGGGGGTGGGCATCATCATAGCCCTGGTATGAGGTGAAGGCAGCTTAAACTAAGATAATGTTGAGGAGAAAGAGAAAGGAAAGGAATATGAAAGTTATTTGGGAGGTAATGCTAAACCAATAAATGTAAGGGTAAAAGTAATGTCAAGCATGGCTTCTTGTTTCTGGACTGCATAGTTGGTGTTCATGGCTGGCGTTCATGGCTTCTTGTTTCTGGACTGCGTAGTTGGTGTTCACAGTTTGCAGGGAGAAGTGAAAATGGTTATATGAGTTGAGAGATTTTTTGTGATATTGAGATAGTAATAAATAGTAAGTGATTGGGGTTCAGTGTTTTATCTGAGCTGGAAATACTAATTTGGGAGTCATCAACCCCAACTCATGTGAATAAATGCTTACTTTTTTTTTTTTTTTAATAAATGGAAATACTCCTTTCCCTAGATGACTTCTCACCTATCTTCCTCAACAGAACCAACTATTATGTACTCAGGAATGGATGAAAGACATGAGAGATAAATGACTATAATTTTCTTTTGCTTATTCTTTTTTGACTCTTTCATGAGTAATAGTAATGAAACCAAGCAATTTATTGTACAATTTCCACAAAGTTAAGTTATATGTAGAGTTTAAACCACACAAGTCTGTTGGGTTGATTTGCACAGAGTAGACAATCAATAAAGATTTGTTGTTTGGTAAGTCACAATAAAAGTATTACTAAATCACTTTTTAAATGATGACTTATAATTGCGTTTGTTAAAAGAAACATGACTGAGATCATAAGTACTTTCATACTCCCATGTAAGAAGACAAGAGAAAGCCCTTCCCACCCTGGAGGCTGACTTTGGCTAAGTCGTGAGTTCAGTGACCTGGCATAACCTCCGGTCCAAAGTTTTAGTCTGCCATTTAGCCTTTGATGGGCCATGGGCCTTCTCAGCTAATATAATTTGGCAAACACAAAGTGTTTTATGAGAGAGGCAATGTGGAAAGAACTCTGTAATTTTGCAAGAGATTTTGCCAATGTTTTTAACCACTCACCTTCCTAAATACTCTGCTTCAGGCAAATTAATTTACAAATATCTTGTATTTTTCATGTCTTTTTCCATTCCTTCTCTAGGGACCAAGGATTTGACATGAACCCTTATCCTAATAACCTTCTGGGATCAGAAAGCTGAGTCATCTGGAGAGACCAGAAACAGATGTAATTTAAGAGGCAGGTTCAAATTTTTATCAAGAAAGGAAATCAAGGCATAGAATCAAATGAACAATATTACATGTTGGAGCTTAGACTGCGAGGCTGTTGATGGGAAAATGTGGCAGGAACTCAGTAATTGAGATCGATGGGTTTCTGAGCCCAGTGCAAGGATACAAGAATATGGAAAAAAGTCTGGAATATATAATAGCTCTGAATAAACAAGGGTATCAAAAGGTTAGAAGGTGAGAGGTGATAAAGGCTTTGGATTATCTCAGACACCCGGACCCTTTTGCTTCATGCTACTCCTTTCTTTCAGAATGTTTTCCTTTTCCCTTTGTCTCCCTGAATCCTTTCTGTTCTCTGTGGACCCATGCTCAAGCCCCATGCCTTGCATGGCCACTGAGAGAGTATGTAATTGACCTGAGAACAATTTGGATAAAAATATATTTCCTAACAAAGAGTCAAGTCATTGTAGTGTTCTGGTTTTAGGAAGTACATTTTTGATATGATTTTAATTAGCTTTGTTTCTTTCGTTCTGATATTTTAGGTTTCTCTCTTCCTTTTGAAACATTTCTAATTTATTTTTAACAGAATAGATCTCTAATTGAAATAATTAAGATATTTTAGTTACTTTTAAAATTTAATCCATCATGTTTATTGCTTATGAACCCACTTGAGGTTAAGAACCATGTCTTACTTACATTTCATTATACACTAAATTTGACTAATAGTAATAATCTCTATTATATATTAAATGTCATTATATTACAGCTATTTCACCTTTATTATTTCTGATTTTCATAGAAACCCTTCCAGGGATAGACATTCTCTGCACTTAAGTTTAGAAAGACTAACCTTTTAGAGCTAGAATCAGTAAATGCTGGAGCTGCACTCAGAATTCAGATGTGGGCTCTTGTCATTATTCTAGGATATCTTAAAATATTTGTTAATCTGATTAATCTGAATTGTCAGACACACAGTTTAAATTCTTCACCACCTAGAGCTTCTGTGACCATCTCTAGAACCAGAGTATACAAAAACCAGTAAGAGAGGGGAGAGAGAGAGATAGAAAGAGTGCCCATATTTTGTATTTTGTGTCTTTTAGTTTCTTTTTCTCTTTCTCACTCTTTTTTTTTTAAATCTGTCTTATCTTTTGCCTTCATTACTCTTGGTTTATTCTTTTGTTCATTAATACTCATGTAAAATTTTTTATTTTCTGGGACCAGCAGTTGGCATAATGGCTATGCTGGACTCCCATGTAGTCAACTACGTTTTGAGTCCCGTAACCGGTGGCTTAAACTCATGCTGGATGTGTATGGATGCGTGCCTAGGATCCAGAGAGGAGAATGGAGGAGAAAGGATTGTGACATGGCCATCCCCCATGGGGGGTGATTTCTTGCTTTCTATCTCTCTGTCTCTCTCTGTCTTTTTGGCGAGCGCACGCACCCTACAGCAAAAACCTCTCCAAATTTTTTTTTAATTTTCTTATATCACACTTCAGCCCTTCTTTTTCTTGGATGTAATTTTCTATCAATAAATGCCTGATATAGCCTATGTTAACAATTTTCTGAAGGGTCTTTGGGGTAACTAGCAAAATTCTAAAAAGTTAATTTGTCCAGAGGGGGCTAATGTGTGTGTGTGTGTGTGTGTGTGTGTGTGTGTGTGTTTCTAGAAATAAACAAACGTGTGTGTGTGTGTGTGTGTGTGTGTGTGTGTTTGTGTGTGAGTGCACAGGCATGTGTATATTTCTTTTTTTGGAGAGGTTTTTGCTATAGGGCGCATGCGCTCGCCAGACAGAGAGAGACAGAAAGTGAGAAATCACCCCCCAGGGGGATGGCCATGCTGCAATCCCTTCTCCTCCTATCTCCTCTCAGGGTCTTGGGCACTCATGCATACGTGCCCGGCATGAGTTTTAAGCCACCAGGTCTGGGACTCGAACTGCGATCGACTATATGGGCGTCCAGAGACATAGCCATTATGCTAACTGCTGGTCCTGCATGTGTATATTTCTTAGAAGAGAAAAATGATAGGTTCCAGCAAATCCATTCTTGGAGGTAATAAAAAATGCTACATTTCTAACTTAAAACAGTCCGTGGGCTATTTTGAACTGTTTTGGTCAAGTTCTGAGGCTTCTAGCCTCACTTGCTGTCCTACAGCTCTGCACCCAAAGACCGTCTCTATCCCTAGGTAGCTCTGCGCTTTCTGACCGGTCATTGTCAACTGCTCACAATTTTCAGATCTCATGGATGCAGGGGCAGAAAGAAACTATCGGGAAAAGGTGTTTGAATGCATCGCAGAGATATTTAAACGGTATATTGAGTTCTCAGTATGTATTATATACTTCAGACAATTGACAATATATAAATTAATAGTGATAATAAGATGTGATCGACGTTGTATTAGTCAGGTGAATTATCATGTGCAGGGAGAGTTCAGAGGCCTAAGGGAGGTTCTAGAGAGAACCATTTGAGGAGGTTCCTGATGGCTACACGGGGGCAGCTAGGGAAGGTGGGGTGAATAGTCTTAGTCTAGGTAAAGTGAACAGCTAGTGCCTTAGCACAGACCAGAGAAAACAAAGTATGTGAAATGTGGGACCTCTGACCTCTCTGAGATATGCTCTGAGTATAATAATTGAGCTCTGTGCTAAGTGATGTTTCAAGGGCTTAAGTCATGCCATTTCATGTCACCTTCACAATAAACTTAATGAAGCTAGTTCCGTTGTTCCCATTTTATGTTGTAGAAACTGAGGCACAGAGATATTAGGAAACTTGTGAAAGTTCACACAGTAACTAAGTACTAGAATCAGGTTCTCTGCCTACAGCCATGTTACATTGCCCCCGTCACGCTCTTCCAAGTGTTTGTGGAAGAACTGGGAAGATTTATTAATTCTTTTCTTTTTTGTTTTGTTTTATTTTGTTTTTGCAGGTTACTTGCGTACTTCAATCAGAAACCTCTTTTATTTATTTATTAAATTAAATAAATTAATTAAATTTTAATTTTAATTAATGAATGTGTTTTTTCTTTTAAAATCTGATGAGAGAGAGAGAGAGAGAGAGAGAGGGAGGGAGAGAAAGTGAGAAGGCAAGCCACCAGATCCGGGACTTCAACCGTAGTTGGCCATGAAGTTAAGGTGGCCAAGGCCAGCACCTTAACTACCATGCCACCTGCTGGTCTCTATTTACTTATTTATTTACTTTTGGAGAAGTTTTTGCTATAGGGTGCGTGAGCTCGTCAGAAAGACAGAGAGAGACAGACAGAAAGTGAGAAATCACCCCCCAGGGAGAATGGCCATGCCACAATCCCTTCTCCATTCTCCTCTTGACAACTTGGGCATGCATGCACATGCGCCCAGCGTGAGTTTAAACCACCAGGTCCGGGACTTGAACCGCAGTTGACTACATGGGAGTCTAGCGACATAGCTATTACGCTAACTGCTGGTCCCTGTTTGTTTATTTTTAATGAGAGAAAGAGAAGGTGTAGCAGAAGGAGAGAGAGAGAGAGAGATTTTTGGCAGGGTTTTGCCTTTGGGATTCTCAGTCCCAGCCTCCCAGTCAGCCAGGGTTAGCAGGTGTGTGCTCTGTGCTTGGCCTCTTCAGATTGGTCCAGGAACCAACCCTCGGGCTTCCACTGTGGCCTCAGCCTTGCACAGCAGTGCCCTACTCCTTGTGCCACCTAGATTCCACCATATTTTAAGAGAACTTCACAAGATCCCCTTAAGAGAAAAGGAAGAGGTAGGCTCATAAGGAAAGGAAAACCCCCAAAGGTGGAAGGATGTGGTCTGCAAACAAACTTGATTCTGGATTTAGTTCTAGAACTGAATACCCCAGTGGGACAGGATGTGATCAATTTTACCATCCCTCATTAAAGATAGAATGCCAAAAACATGGAATGCAGGATTCAGAAAAAATTTGTCCCATGCATTGGGATTATGTGTCAACTTTTATAAAAGGAAGATAAAGATCTTACTAAGGTCTAGGTAATTACTTTTTTTGTCATGGTCAGCTTGTATTGCTATTAGCTGTCTTTAAGGACTTCTTGTGTTTATGGCTTCACTGTTCACGAAGGGGTCAGGTGTTGTGCATAGTCTGGAGCCATACTCACGTGTTGGAGCCCCACATTCCAAGGGCTTTTGGAAGTAGATTTGTGAGAAAAGAGTGAAAAGGAAGCAAGAAGGAGGATGTTTATTTTTAATAAAGAGACCCTGCCCTAACTTCCTGAACTAAAACCAGTCTAGACTTATTTTTTCCATTTTACACAATGTTCGCAACAACAGAATAAATTTATTAAAACCAAACAAACTGGGGGTTGAGTTTTGGCACAAAAAGTCAGACAGAAATAGAATCAGCTGCTTTTGAGATGAGTCTAGTGACTGATTTATAAACCAGTGGTAGATTGAGGCTGTATTGGCCTTAACTGAACCGAAGTTATTTTCATTATGAGGAGACAATGGAGAGGCAGAATGTCTGGCCTGGTGCCCAGGATATGAACTAGTCAGTCCATGAGTTCTGCCCTCCTTTTTATCCAGTTTTCAAAACTCAAAATGTTTGGGAACCAGCAGTTAGCGTAATGGCTATGTCGCTGGACTCCCACGTAGTCGACCGCGGTTCGCGTCTCGGACCCGGTGGCTTACAACTCACACCGGGCGCGTGTGCGTGCGTGCCCAAGATCCCGAGAGGAGAATGGAGGAGAAGGGATTGCGGCGTGACCATCCCCCCTGGGGGGTGATTTCTTGCTTTCTGTCTCTATGTCTCTCTCTGTCTGTCTGGCGAGCGCATGCGCCCTATAGCGAAAAACCTCTCCAAAAAAAAAAAAGAGAGAGAAAAAGAAAAAAACTCAAAATGTTAGTGTTTAAAAAAAAAACTCTATGGTCATTTTCTCTACTACCTAGTTTTGGGGGAGGAAACTGAGACTCAGAGAAGCTAGATGTCCTCACCTCTCCATTCACAGCCTTAGATGATGATGATTTAAACCATCTCTTTTATCTTCTTCTTAATATAATGTTAAATAATAAATAATTATCACTAGTTTCACTTTCTCCCTTCCTTCTTTCCTTTTTTTCTTAATCCAAACAGTAAAGTTCCCCTTATCTTCTTTTTTAAAATTCATGAGAGCAAGCATGTGTGTGTGCACCTGAAAGATGAGAGAGAGAGCAAGAAAGAGACATCCTCAACAGGGTCTCATCACATCCCCATCCCATTCCCACAACTCTCCAATTTGTTAGGATCTTGGGCTCAGCCTGCTTTCAGTCCAACCTGACACACAAACCTGCAGTTGGCCTTGTGGCTTCCAGCACTGCAGTTCAGTGTGTTACTGCCTGTACCACCTCGACTGGGCTAAGGGCCCCCTACCTGACAAGGGGCAGGCAAGGAGATTGGTCTGTAGTCAGCCTCTGTGACCACAACCCAGTCAATATTTCCCTGGAGGTGAGGTCAGAACTTTAGATTAGAACAATATAACACTAAATTACTAGATAGTACCTACAAATGAGAGATTCAGTTTTTGGTTCCTATAGTTGGGAAAGTATGGGTGGGAACAATTCAATGTGCACGCCCTTAAACAGATTCACAGAGTCAACTTCTAACTGGCAAGATTCTACATTTGGGGATTATCCAGTTTCTCCCCTCTCCTTCTTAGCCACGTTAGTCTGCCTTCTCTCATGCTTCAGCATCTGGACGCAAGCGGGCATGTGTTTATGGAGTATGTATTCATAGGAGTTTCTGAGTCTAGGCCAAAGTCAATGTGTATGTTTACATTTCAGAATGCTTTACATTCTTTATCTCATGTTATCCCTATGATATACTTATAATGAAATAGAAAGCTAATTTAAACTCTATTTCACATTTGAGGAAAATGAGACTCAGTGATGTTTCCAAAATGATCTACTGAGTTTATTGGGGAATTTGGGATTAAAACCTCAATATCCTCTGTCTCATTTCACTTTTCTCTATAGCAGATATCCTTTCCCACCATTTGTCTTCATTAATATGAATTAGAGAAGCTGTTCAACATATGGATACTAAAGATACATTTGCTCCTATGTTTGTTTAAACACTTTTTTTTTTTTTTTTTTTTTTTTTTTTTTTTGCTATAGGGTGTGTGTGCTCACCAGAGAGAGAGAGAGAGAAAACGAGAAATTACCCCTTGGGTGGGAGGCCATGCCACAATCCCTTCTCCTCCATTCTCCTCTCGGGATTTTGGACATGTACACACACACACCTGTTGTGTTTCAAGACACTGGGTCTGGGACTAGAAACACAGTCGGCCATGTGGGAGTCTAGTGCCTTAACCACTATGACACCTGCTGGTCCCTTGTGTTTATTTTTGCAAAAGATGCTTCTAGTTCATTTGTTTCTACATGTTAGGCTAATTTTTGAGCCATCTGGAACTGTAATAGTTCTCTTCTAGGCCTCTTTGTCTTGAAATTTATCATGCCTAGATAAAAGAGACAGATCCTTTCGCAGGCATCTTTGTGGTGAATGGCACTCCATTCCTGATTCCGCTAATGCACATTTTCCTGTGATAGATTATAAAAGACTAGATGTCTTAAACAAACAAAACCTTATTATGGGTGCTCTACAAGTGTTGAGCAGAGGAATATGTCTGGTGGAGGGAACAGCTGCTGGAAGTAATTTTATCGTTGGGAGATTTCTCTATTTCCTTGACATTTCTTCTTTTTCATGCAATTGTGACCACTTTGCTCAGATCTTAGAGGCTCAATTTTACTATTGGGGATTAAAAAAAACCATTTTATCTTGAAGAGTTTTTACATATCTTGTTTAAAGGGTGTGTCCCTTACAGAAACACGGACAGGAATTTGTAGAGGAGCATGAAAAATTAATATTGGCTTTACAGACAAAGCACCCTTTTCTGTGGTTTGGGTTCTATTCTGTTTTTGTGACTAAGAAGTGTAACTAATATATGGCTTCTTCTAAATATATTCTTTTTAAGATCCTTCTTGATGGTTATCACAATTTTCCTCATTTTTATCTAGCAACAAAATCCTTTTTTTCCCTAAAGTTTACCTCTCTGCATAGAATTCACGAACATAGTGCTTATTACCAGACATCTTGAGAGCCATGTAGAAACTGTTTTTTTTTTTTTTTTTTTTTTTTTTTTGAGAGGTTTTCGCTATAGGGCGCGTGCGCTCGCCAGACAGACAGAGAGAGACATAGAGACAGAAAGCGAGAAATCACCCCCCAGGGGGGATGGTCACGCCGCAATCCCTTCTCCTCCATTCTCCTCTTGGGATCTTGGGCACGTACGCTCACGCGCCCGGCGTGAGTTGTAAGCCACCGGGTCCGAGACGCGAACCGCGGTCGACTACGTGGGAGTCCAGCGACATAGCCATTACACTAACTGCTGGTTCCCTAGAAACTGTTTTTTGAGGTGAGTTTTTCAGAAAGGGCTGTGCTAAGGTACTAAGTTGTAACTAGAATAACACAGATTGGAAAATGGTGACTTTCTCTTTAAGTAAACCCTGAGGAACTTGAATATTCTGTAATTTGGCAAATTGGAAAATGAGAAGGTGGAAGAAAAAATGGAGGGTCACAAGTAGATGACATTTCTCAGATGAGGTCCATTTTGACACTTGGTCTAGTTGCACAGCTCATACCCAGTGTGAACCTTACTGACTACCACTCTTTTCCAAGCACCAGCTGACCTCAAGGCAATGGTCCTTTGACCCTCTAGCTCTCACCTTACAAACCAACAGCCCATTACTGGCCTCCACCATTCCTGCATTTCACAATCATGTAAATACCTTACCACAAACCACCCTCCCCCACCCCCATGAACACCTAACATTTCCACTTACTGGCTGACTTAGCCTCTTCCCTTCTCCAGCCCTGAGGTATCATTAGTGGTGTTCAGGGAAAAGAGCATGTGGAGTGAAGAGAATGAGTCAATCCAAGAGAGGTCACGGGCCCAAGGAGTTAGATCACAAGTAATTATTTCCCATTTTCGTTCTGTGACATGTTTTTTGAACTGCGGTGGAATTAAGGTTATATGTGTCACTAAAGAGAACCCTTTGGGACCAATAAGGTCTGATGGTCATGGAGTAAAGGACAGAGATTGCAAGACAGGGCCTGAACTTTCAACGTACTGCTCAATGTATATTTACTTCCTTCCAGATGCTTCCTTCCCAGATCATTCCCTTTTATGCTCAGCCCTGATGTTATCACTCAGCCTGTCTTAACTCACGTAGTGACCTGCAGCAACATCTTAGGGAGAGCTAGAGGAAGGAAGACATGGACTGTGGGGCTATTAGAATGGAATGAATATTTTGATTATGAGAGAAAGACATGGAGTTTTGGGGGGACTGAAGGTAGAACACTATCATTGAATGTCTCCTCCAAAACTCATGTTGAAATTTAATTGCTGCTGTGATGAGATGAAGATGTGGGGCTATTAAGAGCTGTTAGGTTATGAAGGCTTGTCTCTCATGGATGGATTAAAGCCATCACTACAGAGTCACTTAGTTATCACAAGAGTGAACTGTTCTTCAAGTGAATTCAGCTTCTCTTGCTTCCTCTCTCTGCCATGTGATATCTTCTACTGTGTTATGGTGGTGCAAAAAAGACCCTCACCAAATGCAGTCCCCTCCATCTTAGGCTTGCTGGGCACTAGACTATAATAAGTTTCTTTTCTTCTTTAGTTTGCCATAGGGTACATACACTTACTAGAGAGGGACAGAGAGAGAGAAAGTGAGAAAGCACCTCTGGGGAATGTCTAAACTGCAAGTCACTCCCCTCCATTTTTCCTCTTGGGATTCTGGGCATGAATGCACACACAATCTGCTCCTCAAGCCTTTTGGTCTGTGACCTGAACTGTAAGGTTGGTCATGTGGGATCTAGTCACCCCAACCACCACACCCTGACTACCCAAATTTCTTTCCCTTATCAACTACTCAGTTTCTGTATTCTGTTATAAAAAGAGAAAATGAGTTAAGACATTCTACAAGGCATCTCAGCATTAAATATCCTCATGGGATATCTGAGACTTTGTTGTGACTAAGTCATAGCCCAATTTTTCTTTCTGCCTAATCCTACTTCCTTTATTTCCCTACAGGTCTCAAGAATATTTGCCAATAAGTTTCCTGTAAGAGAATTTAGTCTGAGTTTTCTTTTCGGGAAACATGACCTATAATACAATATATTTGTTAATTTTGAAATTCTTACTTCACTACAGCTTGAATTATGCCAAAAACGCCCCATGTGTTTTATCTTTAAGTCTAGGCCAACACCTTGTTATCATTTAGGATTAGTGGGCCTAATGCAGAAATTGAATTCTGCTATTAAGACTTCGTGCAATTGTTTGAATAAATAAACACTTAAGTAGGATTCTATACAACCTTTTAAAAACCTGTAGAAGTAGCTTAACTCCCAAATCCTTCTCTCTCCTATACTGCTACTGTTAGCATCACAAACTCTTTTTTTTTTTTTTTTTTTTTTTGGAAAGGTTTTTGCTATAGGGTGTGTGTGCTTGCCAGAAAGACAGAGAGAAACAGAGAAACAGAAAGCAAGAAATCACCCCACAAGGGGGAATGGCCATGCTGCAATTCCTTCTCCTCCATTCTCCTCTCAGGATCATGGACATGCATGCACATGTGCCTGGTGTGAGTTTAAGCCACCAGGTCCAGGACTCAAACGGTGGTTGACTACATGGGAGTCCAGTGACATAGCCATTACATTAACTGCTGGTTTCACAAGTTCATTTTTTGAGCCCACAAAAAATAGTGACCTTGGGTTCTAGAGTGGAAAGAAAAGCTGATCTATATTAAAAATAATTTGAAAGAGGGTGAATCTCCTTCATGCTTACAGGGGTATGATTTTAAAATTCATTTGATTTCTGGAGTACATTTTCTCCAAAGGCTCAAAACTCAAAAGATATTGGTTTTACCTTCCTCCTTCTGTTCTATCTCTCTACATAAGGCTTCTGCAGTTAGGAGAAATAGGTCAGCTCCATCTCACTTTGATTTTTCTCCCCCTAGAAAACTAGATACTTCCAGAAAGGTGAAATAATAATTCAAAATTCAATTATGAAGCAAAGTTTGTCCATGATGAGCCTCTTCCTTGTTGTGATAACCTTTCCTGTGTAGCTCCTCCCCTTCACCCCAACTCTGAGGCCCTCAGCACACTGTCAGCTTCCTGCCTCTTCTCTTTTATCCAACTACCCATTCTGCTGCTTTCTGTTCATGGCTGGGAGCCATTCTGGTAGCTTCCATGTTGCCTGTTGTCACTACAATTGAAGTGTCTTTGTTCTACAGCTTATAACACAAGGTCAAGTTTACTTGCTTGGGAGGCAATATTGCCAAACACACTCACAGTTAATATTAGGTTGTTGAGAAAGTCATGACATATTTTTTGATGCAAAAATGCATCACAAATTTCCAAACAATCCAATAAATTTTAAATAAATTAATGAGTATATGAATAAGTAAACCAATTTTCATTATGTGCCACTTAGTACCTATCCTACCCTTGTCTAGCCAAGGTATATGTATATTGAGATTGGCCTGATGAAGACAGTCTTCCTTTGGGGCATGACCCAACTTTGTGAGTTATGAGAGAAACACCGTAACAAGTGGATGTTAAAGTAATTGTATCGGATCTAGTGCTTTCAAGGAATGAGGGAAATGAAGATGTTCTGCTGAGAAGTCACCCTGGAGAGGCAAAAAGGGCAGGGCTTCAGAAGAAGACTGAGTGCTCCATGGAGCTGAGATCTAGTGCTTTCAGGGAATAAGAGCAATGAAGATGGGTCTGCTGAGAAGTTACCTTGCCTCCATGTACTGAATGTTTAGACAGGTCTAAGTAAAACATAGCCAAGCATCTGAATACTATTAGGGTCAACATATTAATCAATTCCCACTGAATCTGTGACCCAAAGGAAGAAAAATGGAATGGCAAAGAGTTTGCAGATCACCTCCTCCTTCATGTTTCTGATCACTCAGATTGAACTTCTAGAAAGTATGAAGAAATGAATAACCCATTGGATGACTAGAAATTACCACAGAGGCACGAGAAATATGAGAAATCAAGAAAATACCTCTCTCCCAAGGGAGGAAAAACTAACTCCTCTTCATCCACAGACAGTACAATGGAACTCATGGAAATGTCTGATAAAGAGTTTAGAATATTCATAGTGACAAAGCTAACAGTGATGGAAGAGAAGAGAGACAATGAACTCCAGAAGAAAAGAGCTGATGAGTTCCAGGAGGTGAGGAAGTTCTTGTGAGAGCTGAAAGAAGAAGTATACACCATAAAGAAGAGTCAAATGGAACTATTGGAGATGAAGTCTATAATACAGGAAGTCAAAACCTCTCTTAAGAGTATTAAACACAGATTAGATCATACAGAAAATTGAATCTCAAATGTAGAAGACAGAATTACTGGCCTAGAAAAATCCACCACAAAGACTGAGAAAATAGCCCCCCCAAAAGAGAATAATATGTGAGAAATACTAGATACCATTAAACGTCCAAAAATCTGGATAATCAGAATCCCAATAAGGTGAAGAGACTAACAAGGGCATTGATAATCTATTCCATAAAATCTTGGAAGAAAATTTTCCAAACCTGGAGAGGCATTCAAAGAGGCATTCAAGAAATACAAAGGACCCATATAGAATCAACCCAAGAAGGTCTTCTCTAAGACACATTATAGCCAGATTGACCAAAACCACAGACAAAGACAAGATACTCAGACTGGCAAGAGTATTAGCCATCAGGCTGACAGCAGACCTCTCATCTGAAACAATGCGAACAAGGAAAGAATGGGAAAATATATTCAAAGTGTTCAGTGAAAAACAGTTTCAACCAAGAATACTATACCTGGCAAGATTCTCCTTCATATGAGAAGACAAGAACATTCTCAGATAAACATTTTCAGATAAAACCTGAAAGAATTTACCAACACCAGACCAATTCTCCAAGAAGTTCTGGAGTGCTATCTCAGTAAAACTAAAGTCAGAGATACAGAAATAAGAGTTCTAAAACAACTAAGAAAATGGCCAGCTTAATGGTAGGAACTAATTCAGAGCTGAACATTATGTTCCAGAATTGAAATGGAAAGATCAGACCACAACAGAAGATAAAGTACATGAGTCTGAAATGGTAAAATAGAATTTTATGACTTTTGACTAAAATATTATTGATCTTCTTTTATGCTTTGTTTTCCAGAGTTAAGGATTTTTGTCTTCTTTTGAGTTGTTGACAGGTATATGTACCTTCTATTTGAACAGAATCCTAGCCTGTTTCCTGGCTTTAAGTCTTAAGCAAAGTTCTCTTATCATTTTTTGATTTTGATTTATTAAAGCTAAAACTTCCTTTCTTGAAATTAAAAAAATATTTAAAAAATGCCCATTTAATGAGTAAGCTATGTAGTCTCAGCTAGGTGCTACTTTATAGTATATTTATTCTACTCACAGAGTTTCATGCCTAAAGTCAATATGTGTTCACCAATATGTATATATCAGCTGAACTTGCTATTGAAAGTATTTATATTAATTAAGATATTTTGTGAATCAATGAAATGTGGGAAAAAATAAAAAAGGAATGGAAAGCAACTGCAGATACCAGAGACAGTAAGGGTGGGTAATGGCAAAGGGTGAGAAATAGGGGGATATATATAAATATATACAAGAAATGGAAAATTATTTGTTGACAATAACATATATGATTAAGCCACTATATAGTGTATTCTGGATGGGAAATCTCATTTTGTATGCTCTGATGATGTTCAGTGAAAGCATATAAAATAAATAAATTAGTAAAATAAGTAATTGTATTAACCATGCGTTTCTGATGCTTTCACATCTGGGGCCTTGCTGACTATTGACCTGAAGATAGCCTGTGGGCTAGCCAATGCCTAGAGGTAATAAATGATTCAACTGCCAGCACGTCTTTGAAATTCATATTAACCGATCTGGAGCCTATACCCCAACTATCTCCTTTATCCAACTCTCAGAGGGTTCTCACACTCTGGGTTTCCATTCACCTGACCTAATCACCCCAGGGTAAGGATCTAGGCAACAAAAGATAGCTCCTATGTCATAGAACCTGCTGAAATGATTCAAATCCGTCTATTCTAAGCCTTCTTACCCTGTCTTGTTCATTCTTTCTCCTGGAAACCACAGTAGAGGCTCTTGCCCACATTTCCCCCTATTCTTTCTACCTGCTGATCAACCCTGGTGCTTTCACATGTGGTCCTGCATGGCATGGCATGAACCCTCCTTTTGGGAACTGTGAATACCAAACCATCTTTTCAGTGGTAGTCATGAACTGATCTATTGGCCTCGCTATACTTGTCTAATAATAAAACCTGTTTTAAAACAGTTATCTCAAATATTCATGCAGTCTCAAGCATGAGTCCTCCATGCAAGTTCACTTAAGAAACACCCTGAAAAAAGAAGGCCATGTTGTATTATATATTAATTTTAAAAAGTAACGAACGGGGCCATCAGGTGGTGTGGTGGTTAGGGCACTGTATTCCCACATGGCTGATCAGAGTTTGAGTCCCGGACCTGGTGATTTGCTTTCTTACTTTCCCTTTCTCTTTGTGTCTGGTCTCTGGCCAAATTAAAAAATAATAATGAATAAAATAAATCTTAAAAAAAGAAAGAAATTTGAATTAAAAAAGTAATAAACTTTGTTTTTTGTTATCACATTATAATTTTTAAAAAAATTTATGAATTATTGTTATCACCTTTCATGAACTGAAGTTCAAAGATAGAGGTTATCCCAAGTTCAGAGAGTCATATACTTAGAAGAGGCAAGATTCAAAACCAAACTTTTCTGTCATTTTGAGTCCTGCCCCATCTGTACTATTGGGTCATTGGAAAAGTCATGATGCATTCTTGCACAGAAAACACAGGAAGAAATACATCAAGACTTTTCTGATGACCCATACTTTCTTTTTATCATAGTCTTCCAAATCTTCCAATATCTTTTTCAAAGTTTGATTGCATAAAATTACCACTTCCTTTGTACTTTAAAGAAAAGCTATCAACTATTGCCAGTAAGGGTCAATAAATGTTTCCAGAATGAGAAATAACTGAGATACTTAAACAATACGGCCTTGGGGAAATCAATGCAGTCCCCAGAAGAGATTACCCAAAGACAGAGAAAGATCTAGAAACTGCAGAGGTGTATAATACCAGGTTTGACTGGTACCCCTCCCCCCAGAGGGTGCATATGCTTGCTGGAGATAGAGAGAGAGAGGGAAAGTGAAAAAGCACGCCTCCTGGAGAACGGTCATGCTGCAATCCCTTCTCCATTTCTCTCTCCTTTCAGATTTTAGGCAAACATGCACACACACTTGGCTTGATTTTCAAGCCTCTGGGTCTGAAACACTAACTGAACAGTTCACCATGTGGGATCTAAACATCTTAACTGCCTACCATTGGCTGGTCCAAGAAAATCTGATCTTTAATGAATGGATTAGAACATTTTGAAATCTTTCCCCAAAAGTTCCATTTTTTGTCATGAGTTCTTAGAATTACTAGAAACAGGACTGGCTGTGAAGAAGACAAGAAAAAAAAAATCTGGCAATTTTGGAGAACCACAAATTGAGAAGGGATAATTCAGTTCAATACTATAAACATATAAATAGGCGTATAAAGTAATCTATAACAAAATTGGTATTGAATATCATCAAACAGGAAGATATACTTTAAAGGTCTTAAGACCTCTGTGGTCAGTCTTGTCCAGTTATTGTGGGGGAGACTGCAAGTAAAATAATTGAAAAATCAGCCCAATAGAGAACAAAATATAACTCGGGGGGTCTTGCTATATTCCTGCAGTTTAAGCAAGAAAGAGAAAAGTTGCGAGAAAGGGAAGAAAGAAACAGTGAAGTGAATCAAAAGACTTGGACATTTAAAAAATGATAGAAGAGTTGGATCATGAGTATTGATAAAAGAAGACTGGGTGAAGGGAGTTGACACCATTTGGGTTGATGACTGGCAGTTGTTAGAATGTCCATGAAGGGTAGGAAGAAGGAACAGCTAGCATGGCCAGAGGACCTCAGCTGGATACCAGGAAGAGTTGCTGATTGTAAATGTCAGGAGCTGCGGCTTACAGGACCAAAGAGAGACTTCTGGGCTGTGCTTATCCTAGCAATGTTTCTCAGCCTCAAGCAGGAGGCTGTTTGGGTGGTTGTACGCAGCCTGGTGTGGACTGGATGACCTCCTCCGGTCCTTGGTCTCATGCTGCTGAGAGGCGTTCTGCACACTGCTGCTTTCATAACCTGGTTGCCAGAAGCTGACTCTCAGCCCAGGACTGTGGAGTTTTCCCCACAGAAAGGAACAACCAAGCCTTTCACTCTCTGTTCCTCCCTTGGATCAGTCCTTAGGTGTACATCTGTGGTTTTTCAGCTCTTCAGCACTTAGGCACTCTTCTTCTGAGCCAAGGGCCTCCTGGGAACAATGTAGCATCTGTGTGTTGACAGTAACAGCCTGTGGGCCAGAGTTACTCAGCCAAACTCTCCCTCCGTCCCACATGAACTGGATTGCACACCTCACCTGCAATCATCCACAGTTTAGTCAGTCCCAGCCTGCCCCATGCCAAGTGCCCCCCTTCTCTTATCCATTCCCCAACCTTTTACCTAATTTTCTTCCCAGCTTCTTCGCCACATTTATGCCAGTCCTCATGCAGGATGGTCTCTACTCACCACCCATCCCACCCACTGAGTGAACAATAACATGTTAGTGGCTTATGGCCTGATACTAAACAGTGGGCACTGAAGAGCAAGGGCCACACGGCTGAGGGTGGCTGGGTATTTACAAAAGGTTTGGCCTGCAAAGAGATGCCAGTCTTTTCCTATAACATTATTGCTTTTTATTTATCATGTGGATTGTTGGTTTACACGGGGAGTTGGAAATGCTAAACAAGCACAGAGTTTTTATGGGTCTGTTTCTGCTGAGTGCAGAGACTTGGAGACATCATTTAACCTTGGCAAAGGACCATCCTTCTGTACTTGGCCCTGAGTCAGAGAGAGGCATGTGCTTGTGAAGAAAGGTAGAATTTCAACCCCTGGGTAGCTGTCAAATAGCATTGTGAGTAAGTGATGTGCAGTGTACAAATGCAATATTAAATGACAGATAAGAGCAATCTCTGTATGAATGTCTTCCCTTCATGGAGGTGCCCCAGTATTTTGTGTTTCAAGCCTCCATCTAATAGTACTATAGATGGGCCAATACTGTGTGAATGCATGACAGGACATTGAGTGGGTAGTGAGAGAGTATAGGAAATTTAAAAGAAAGGAGAGTACATATTAAGATTTTCAAGGAACAAAATCTGTGTGTGTTTGTGTGCGCGTGTGTGCGTGCGTGTGTGGGAGACCTGGCAGCTCCATTGCTCAGTGTCTCGGAGGTTTGAGTTGCCTCCGTTTATTCAACCTGAAGTTGATACTTGGTAGTATGCAGTCATATGAGGGAGAAGTCAGAGTTCCACCTTTGGAGTCTTTTCTTCTGATTCATGATTTTCTCTCTGAAAAATATAATAACACTGATATTTAGATTTGGAGTCCACTCTTGTTTCTGAGCTCTGAGACCGGCAAACTGAGGTGTTCAGTTATTCCTGGAAGTCCTAAATCCATCTTCAATGTTTAGCTCTTTCAATATGGAATTTACTTTGTTTCCCACTGATATCTTAAACAAGATGGCAAACTCCAAAATTCAGCTCCTTTGAATAAGTAAGACCTTTCTAAAAATGGTTTTCTCATGACTATATCCCAACAAGCATCCTGACTTTGACCCTGTGTTCTCACCTACCTTTGCTTTTTTTTTTTTTTTTTTTTTTTTTTTTTTTAAGAGATTTTACCTTAGGGCATGTGTGCTCGTTAGAGAGAAAGAGAGAGAGAGAGAGAGAGAGAGAGAGAGAGAGACAATAAGAGGAAAAGCGAGATAATTGCCCCCTGGGGAGATGGCCACGTCACAATCCCTTCTCCCTGAATCATGGCACACTCACCCGGCATGATTTTCAAGCCACCAGGTGTCAGACTCAAACCACAGTCGTCCATGTGGGAGTCCAGTGAGATAACTGCTACGCTACCTGCCCCCATACCTTCGCCCTTAATCAAATCCAGTAGAGCTCAAGTAATTCTTATTTGACAGGAAACCATAAAAAGATAAAGAGGAAGAAAAGCCAATTTGCTTTACCCATAATCTCATACTTACCAACAATTTCCCTTTTAGAAATCCATCACAAAATTTTTGCACATTCTCTACAGAAACTACCGCAAAGGGCAGTGTGTCCCACTCATCATCCACGGTCCGGTAAATGGCCAAAGCTGGCAGTTGAGACTCCTTTAACTTGAAAAATGATATCACCTTCCCACTTTCCTTCATAACACTGTCCACCACGATAAAGAGAATCTGTAGTAGGAGTTTGAAAGAAAAAGATCTATGCGAGGTCCTGTGGATAAATGGATACCTTGTCATTTTTGCAATTGTCACCAGTTGCATTTATGGTTTGTGCCACACAATTTATATCTTAATCGAGTTCAAATGTATTTCTTACTGTCTTGTGTGGATTTGATATTTTATCACTTTGATGAGATTTATTTAACAACATAGAGTTGGAAGAGACTTGGGTGATTATTCAAGGGAGGAAGTACGGCCTAATGGTTTACAGGACTTTACTTTAAAAATAATAATAAAAAAAAGAGCAGAGAACAAGTTTTAAATTCTGCCCCTGGTACTTTCTAGTTGTGTGACTTTTCTATTACTAAGAGTCTCTGACACTTCGTTTTCCCATCAGAAGCATGGCTTTTATGGACAGACATTAAATGAGGGGACACACTTACTATTTTGAGTAGTTTCTGGCATATAGTAACTATTTGGTCAATGTTATCTATTTTATAATACTAAGTCAAGCCTTCTACCTATAGTGGAATAATTCGTTATCATATTCCAAGAAGAGGATTATATCCATTTAGTGATACTTAGTAGTTGCAGTGTTAGGGAACCAACCATCAGAAAGGCAGTTTATGCTGTTACCAGATGACTCTCACCACTAGAAGTCATTAGAAAGGTCTCTGGTTCAACATACTAATCTTGAAGTAGCTGAAGTTTTACTATTTCAGTGATGTCAAACATAACTTTACGAAGGAGAGCAATGGAGAAATAAATATTCATTGGATATTTAGTAAATATCAGGGACTTGTTAGTTTTTTTTTATATGAGAAACAAACCCTGATGTTGAAAACTCTAAGAAATTATAGAAAGTACTACAAATTGTGACCAATAGGTGATTTTATTTTTAGTAATTTTGCATCTCTATTTTCTCTCCACCTATTAGTGCAAGAAAAAGACTGTTATGGGAATATATGGTTAATGGTATAAGTGACCTTTAATGGTATACAATGCAATATCTTTCATTTTAAATACTGTGGTTTATTATGTTCCAGTTCTTACCATGAATTATATTGTTTTCCTTATTTATCTCTACTACCCTGGCCCCATCTTCTTTTTCTTTTTTTTTTCAGTCTCTTGGTGGTGAGTTTTCAAAAAGGGTGTCTCCCAACTTACCTTTCCTTGGAAGAGCTTAGCTGCCTTCCGGAATCTGTGCATGCTCTCTTCATACTCTGGGAGGTTTTTGTTCATTATCAGCAGAAGATGAATCTGAATCATGCTGTTAAACAGGCCAATCGCTGTCTGGCAAATTGAAATGTATTGTAGTAGAATGGGAGGGAGAGAGAGCGAGTGAGCACATTCACAGCCACCCAGTGGAGAGTAAACTAAACACGAGTGAGAACTGTGCAGCCATAACACGATGGATCCAGCTTCCAAGATGGCTTGCAACAAGTCTCACCCTCTGGTGTTTGTTTTCTTAAGATGTTTTGTAATAAGGGTGCATGTGCTTGTTGGAGAGAGACAGAGAGAGGAGAGACAGAGGAAAAGTGAGAAATCACCCACCTGGGGGAGATGGGCATGTTACATTCTCTCTCCTCCACTCTCTGGTTGGGATTTTGGGCACTCATGCACATGTACCCAGTGTGTTTTTTAAGCCCACAGGTCTGGGTGTAGGACCCAGAGTTGGCCATGTGGGATCCAGCACCTTGACTTCCGTACCACCTGCTGCTCTCCACATACACCCCCACCAAGTTTTTATGCAACTGCATAGACTGAATGGGGCTGAACTAAATAACAAGAGGATATTGTAGAATTGATGGAATGTGACTTCCTATATTAAGTCATAAAAAGCATAGTTTTTGCTCTGCTCTTTCTTGCATTTCTTACTCTAGAGAAAGCCAGCTGCAATGTAAGGAACTGAAGTGCCTGTAGGGAGAGATTCCCATGGCTAGGAATTAGGGCCCCTTTCTGCCTGCCAGTCCTGTGAGTGAGCCATCTTGGAAGCTGATTCTCCAGCTGCCATCAAACCTTCTGATGACTGTCACCCTGACCAAGGACTCCAACTTCACAAAAAACCCTAGCTAGAGCACCTAGCCTAGCCACTCCCACATGGTTGACCCATTAAAAACTGCAAGAGATAATTATCAAGTACTGTTTTAAGCTGCAAAATTTTGGATTAATCTCTTATATTGCAATAGACAGTTAACACATATAACATAGTAGTAACTTTTTTCCCAAAATTTCTTCATATGTCAGAGACACTTAAAATACGGCTTTGACTACATATCAGTAGTATTAATACATACCTGTGAGCACTTATGTGCCAGGCACTGTTTCCTCCTCTTTACGTAGAATAACCCTCACAAACCCCAGTTTTTCAAATGAGTACCTTGAGGCAGAATTGGATTCAGTAACTCTCCCAAAGTTGTATAAATGGTGCGTGTGGAGTCACACCAGATGATCCAGCTCCAGAGTCCACACTCTTGACTTAGTAGATGAGCCTCATAAGTAGCAGATGGCAAACCCCCATGTAAAACCCATTCAACCCTAAGTGTGGTTGAACTAGGCTACCCCAGGTAAGCAAGAAGGCAAACCCTTCAGGAGAGCAGAGCGGTGGCCCATTTTTGCTGATTAGAGATGGGATTTCTCATGAAGTCACCAGTAATGAAGGGGAGTGAGACGGCCACAGCCAGTGTGGGTAGAGAAGAGAGAGGGTGAAACTATGCACCAGCTTCTTTTATTTCACTTTTGTGAAATCCTGCTACACGTCTAATTTAAACATATCTCATTCTTTTCCACCTCTCTTTTTGAATTCAGAAAGCATTGCTGTAAAACTATGCTGTACATAAAAAGAAATGAGCCATTGGTCAGTCTCGGGATGGGGGGAGAGGGAAGAGTTAGGAGGTAGGATTCTTCCTGAAGCTATACACTGTTCTGGAGAGATTCTCTAGTTTTACTGGCTTCAGGGGACCAATATGCAGAAGGACCCAATGCATTCTTTCTTAAAACTTTCTCCCTGGAATTTAAAACCAGGTTTTATATTTTGCATTTGAGAGATTGGATGGTAAGTTATTGGCTCTCGTTTTATTAGGCCCTGCTACTTAAACTTAGAATTTGTACCCACCTTCCTAGACCAGAGTTGGAGGATAATTCTTGAGAGGAGTCAAGAAAGAAATGTTAAGGAGTCAAAAGGTACAATGTCTTAACAGAAGGGATTGGGATTGGGCATAGCAGAGGTGATTAGTTTAATCTTAAAGGACAGCCTGACTTCGCCTTGCAGCCAAGCACCCAGTGGAGTGTGTGCATTAAAAGTGCATGGCGGGCTAAGTACCTGGCTGTGATTTTCTGCCCGGTTGCTGCTCGTAGAAACCTGACCATCAGAGCAGATGAGAAAGCTGTAGCAGAATGGGCAGCACTCCAAATGAGAAAAATATTACTTTGGAAAAATAAAAAAGTCACAATAAAAATTGATCTTGCTTCTCTAAAGAAATTCTTACCTAATTTCTTCTTTATGTAATTTATCTCCATTAATAATATGGGACTTAAAATAGATATGCCATGTTCTGTAAGATGAGAGATGTACCAGGCGTAGGAACTCAGGCCAGTCCTCGCCCATTTCAGTTTGCCCGCAGAACTTCAGGACATGGGGCCGTAAGCTCAGGGACAATAAGATCATCTTTTTGGGTCCCACATGCACTCTTGGCAGCTCTGTACACCCAATGACCAGATGACCATGGTCTAGGAGAAGAATGCTTTCTTGACTAATGCTGCCAACACCCCAGGGGTGTATGTGTTTGGAATCTTAGCAGAAGTGGGAATCGAGTCACCACCCCACAGAGACAAACATGGTGTGAGAGGCGGACAGGAATTTAGTCAACAGGAAAAGGGGCGTTTTCTGCTGAAGGTGGTGTGGAGCAATAGAAAAACCACAGGATTCAGTCACAAAGGCCAGGCAGGAAAAAAGCAGGAACAAGTGGATAGGCTGTCTCTGAAGCTTAATTTAGTAGTCATGTAGCCTTGAGGAAGTTGCTTCTCTGAAATCGTATTTCTTTTATAGTAAAATGGAAATAGAAAATATGAACTAAATTAAATTTTCTGCCTTAATTCATGCCTTTTCTATGTGACCTTGACCAATGTTATCTGAATCTTGAATGTTCTCTTCCATAAAATGGGGATAATAATTTCCTATCTTCTACCTCAAAAAAATTAATATGAGGATTACATGAGAAAATTAATTAAAAGTGCTTTGTAAGTTCTTTTTAAAAAGACTTATTTGCTTTTTAAAAAAATTTGACCAGAGAAGGACAACGAAAGAGAGAGAGAGAGAGAGAGAGAGCAAGTAAGCTGTCAGGTCTGGGACTCAAATTGCAGTTGACCAGGTGGAAGTGGCCCTTAATCACACACCACCTGCCAGCCCCATGCTTTGTAAGTTCTAAAAAATGAGAACACTCATGAACTGGCCTAATCACTTAGTGGTTAAGGAAGCTGTATCCTACGTGGTCATTTGCGATTTGAATCCTGACCTGGCTGTTTGAAAAACACACTAGATGCATGTTCACGTGTACTCCCAATCCTGACAGGATGGAGAACTGGAGAAGAAGGAATTGTGCATGTCCATGTCCCATTACGGGGTGCCTTCTCCCTCTTTCTCTCTTTCTTTTTTTTTTTTCTGGTTACTGCACACACCCTTTGACAATTAAAACATGAAAATATAAAATATTAAAATACGCACGTAAAGTACAGTTATTAGAGAATGCACAGCCTTTCCGAGCTTATGTACATTACTAGAAATTAAGATTTCATCACTCCATGATCTATGCCAAGGAGAATAAAAGGCAGGACATAGATAATTCTATAAGTTGTTAGAAGACCAGAAGGTGATCAGGACAAGCAGATCAAAACCTTCACCAGACCAAGTACAGCACGAAACACCAGAGAAAGGCACATCTGCGAAGAAGGCTGAAGCACTGTGAGGGTGAGGGACCTGCTAGTCAAAGTGTGGGGTGCAAAGGCTGCAGACCAGGAAGTGCTGGTCCCTGGTCCACAAGTTGGTATGCACAGGAAATAACAATAGAGGTTTAGCTGTGACATCCAATGACGTGAGCAGAGTACTTCATTTTTAAAATTTCATTTGCTAGCAATTTACTTTTGTTGTATTTTATAAAAATATTGGTCACTGACACTTCAGGGGGAAAGATGGACCTTCCATACTGATTGACTCCATTTGAGAAGCGTGCTCTAGGGTGATGCTCTGGTCACTTGCCTTCACTGAGCATGTTCAGGCAGCAAAACTTGGAAAGATTTTATCAGTCACCTTCACTTTGCATTCTGGTTGTCTTTTCTACTAGTCATCTAATAGGTAAAATACATTTTCTGATTCTTTCTCTTTGTTTATTAGGGGCAAGTCCACCAATCTGAAAGAGTTGTATTAAGAATGGTAATGTAAGCAACATACTAGGTGTTAGTTAATAACTGTCAGAGAATCTCAACTCTGGGAGGAAACCTCTGCTGTGAAGTCAAGTACTCCACATGCCTCCCCGCCCCCCGACACAGGAACTGAAGGGGCTGATATCAGGGTCGTACTCTGTATGACCATTACGTACCATAGGGTTGTACTCTGTTACCAAGTGGAGGCTGTTGATCTCAATGAAACGGCTTAATTTAGTGGCATCAATGCTTTCAAGGTCTTCACCCTCTAAATGCAGTTGTTCGTTATCCACCTGGGTGACACACACACACAAAAAAAAAAACCTGTCACTTTTCTTTTTTCATTCATTGATCAATGTTTCTGGATCACCTCATGAGAGGCACTGAATAAAGCTCCAAGGACAGAAAGGTAACTAAGAAATGTGCCTTGCCGTGGAGGGACATGCTGTCTTGTAGGAGTCAGAGAAGCGAAATACCCACTCAGGGTGACAGGTGTTATCACGGGGAACCGCAGGCCTACGTATCACTTTTGGAGGAGCAGATTAGTTTCCAGGAAGAAGTTACTCCTGAAAAATGGCTAAGATTTGGTCAGATGGATGGGGAAGAGGCTTTAAACAGAGTGGTATTTGCAAAAGGCAAGAGATGTGAAATTGCATGTTCTGGAAGAATTAGCTCTCCATGTGTGTAGTAGATGGGAAGTGAGGTGCCGGGTGCATGTGTGTGTGTGCCCAAGATCCCGAGAGGAGAATGGAGGAGAAGGGATTGCGGTGTGGCCATCCCCCCGGGGGGAGATTTCTCGCATTCTGTCTCTCTGTCTCTGTCTGTCTGGCAAGTGCATGCGCCCTATAGCAAAAACCTCTCCCTCCCCCCAAAAAAGGAAGTGAGGGTGCTAGAGAAGCAGGGTGAACAAAGTAAATAGAAGCAAAAGCCTGAAGGTCTGTGAGGCCAACACAAATATCGATAGATTCAACTCCAATCTGTGAGCAAAGGGAGTCATTGATGATTAGATTTGCATTATATTTATGTACTCTTTTATTTTAAGAAAACAATTCCATTTACAACAGCATCAAAAAAGATTAGAATACATAAGAATAAGCTTTTTAAAAGATATACAAAATTTGTGCAGTGACACCACAAACATTTATTTAAAAATTTAAAAAGATCTAAATAAATGGAAAGATATAATATGTTCATCAATTGGGAGATTAAATACTGTTTTCTTAATATCGATTGTAATTTATGATTTACATTTAATCATTATACATCACAGTATTTTATTTTTTAAGGGTTTTTTTTTTTTTTTTTTTTTGTCATAGGCCATGTGCACTTGCCAGAGAGAGAGAGAGAGAGAAAGAGAGAGAGAGAGAGAGACAGAGGGAAAGTGAGAAATCCTCCAGAATGGCCATGCTGCAATCCCTTCTCCTTAATTTTCCCCTTGGGACTTTGGTCATGTATGCAGGTAGTATGGAGGTTAAGGTGGCTGGACCCCACATGGCTGACTTTGTGGTTTGAGTCCCCAAACCAGCAGCTTGAAAATCACACCAAGCACATGTGCATGCCCAATATCCTGAGAAAAGAATGGAGAAGGGATTGTGGTATGGTCATCACCCTTGGGGAGTGATTTCTTATTCTTCCCCCTTGCATCTTTCTCTCCCTGGTGAATTCATGTCTTCCTATAACAAAAACTAAAATAAATAAATAAATAAATAAATAAATAAATAAATAAATCAGACAATGAAAGGTCTCAAAATAATGAGGATGGATTTCTGAAAACAAAGAAAGATAATCTTAACATAGTCAATGAAAAAAGAATTTGTCATTTCTATGTAGAGGATTATGGGAGATTGGAATTCATATTCTAGAAAGATCTGTGGTATCTTTGGTCCAATTAGAGATAGGTAAAATTGTACATAACAATAGCTCATCAGGAAGAGATAGAAAAAGAAAACTTACTCACTGTGAGTTTGTATAGGACCATAGTACTGTATCGTGCATAAACAAATAAGTCCCCACAAAAGCAAAAACTGAATTGGAAAGAGATATTTAAAAGAGAAGATATGGCTGGGACCAGCAGATGGCATAGTGGTAACATTGCTGGACTCCCACTTGCCCAACTGTGGTTTGAGTCCCAGATGTGGTCCCATTGCTGGGTATATGTGTGTACATGCCTGCCCAAGATCCTAGGAGGAGAATGGAGAAGGGATTATGGTGTGGCCATCTCCCTGAAGGGGATGATTTCTCAGTTTCCCTCTCATTGTCTCTGCCTCTCTCTCTGTCTCTGGTGAGTGCATATGCCCTAAGGTAAAAACCTCTTTAAAAAAAAAAAAGAGAGAGAGAGAGAGAGAAGACATGGTAAAGTCAGTGATTTGGTTCTTTACAAAATTCATAATTTTAGACTTTTTAAAGTTCATTTCAAAGACTCAACTAGTAACATTTTGGATTTTTTATCTGTGATCTAGTTTTATAAAATGAGTTATGGTTATAATAATAAATGTATAAATGCAATATGAAACCTGTAAAGGCAACTGTCTATCAAATATTTGGCAAACTTGTATTTAAACCTATTTGTGTATAAGATCATTGAAACTGAATTTTTAGCCTTTTAGTTGGGGAATTTAAGCCTGACATTCAATATTATTATTGATATGTGTGAATTTATCCCCGTTATTTTGATACTCTTTATTTTTTGTTCTCTTGTAATTGTTTTGTGTTCTCTTACTTCTATTTATCTCTCTTTAGTTTTCCTGGTGTATTCCTTAAGTATTTCCTAAAGAGCTGGTTTAGTTTTGGTCAATTATTTCAGCATTTATTTATCTGGGAATAATTTTATTTAATCCTTCCCATCTGAAGGATAATCTTGCCAAGAATAGTACACTTGACTGAAATTGTTTTTCTTTCAGAGTTTTAAATATGACTTTCTACCCTTTCCTTGTCTGCATTGTTTCAATCGGGAGTTCTGATGTTAGTCTAATGGTGTAATCTTTGTATGCACATTGATTCTTCTCTTGCCATTTTTAGAATATTGTCTTTGTCTCTGATTTTCACCAATTTGGTTATGATATGCCTTGGAGAGGATCTTCCTGTTATGTATATTTGGTGTCTTTTGTATTTCCTGAATTTGGATGTCTGTTTGCTTCTCTCAGTTTGGAAAGTTTTTAGCTAACAGATCACAGAAGAGATTTTTTTATGCCTTTACTTATCTCTTCGCCTTCTGGAATTCTGTCTAGAATTTCTTGTATGTCGTCCTGATTTTTAATGGTTATTTTATTCTTTTCTGTTGCTTGGACTAAATTGGAGGTTTTTGTCTTCAAGTTTAGAGATTCTTTATTCTGTGTGGTCTAATCTACTGTTGATATTTTCAAGGGATGTTTTGATTTTTGGCATCATATTCTTTATTTCCAGTTCTGTTTGATTCTTTTACAGGGTATCTGTCTTTCTATGGAGATTCTCCTTGAAGTTATGGAAAAATGTTCTTATCTGGAATTGGTTGTCTGTTTTCTCTTATGTCTCATTGGGTTTTGTTACAATGACTATTCTGAATTCTTATTCTGGCACTTCTGTGATCTCTTATGTTTTATCCTTTGCTGGTAGGAAGTTATTTATTTATTTTTTTAAGAGAGATTCTTGCTATAGGGCATGTATGCTCACCAGAGAGAACAGAAAGTGAGAAATCACCCCCCCCCCCCCCCCAGGAGGATGCCCATACCACAATCCTGTCTCCTCCATTCTCCTCTCTGGATCTTGGGCACACATGTATGTATATATGCCCAGTATGAGTTTCAAGCCACTGGGTCTGGGACTCTAACTGCAGTTGGCCAAGTGGGCATGCAGCTATGTAACCATCAAGCCATCTGCGGGTCCCAGTGAGGTTATTAGATTTCTTTGGGAGGTGGTATTTTCTGCTTTTCTCCTGTTCCTTGGGACTCTGCTTTGATTTTGAGTCATTTGGTGACAGACGCACTTCTTCCTCCTTTTTTAGAGTACGTTTCTGTATCTGTGTGCTCATGTGCTTCCCTACGGTGTGAGTTAGCTCTGTGACAGTTTCCCTCTTCTGCTGCGGGTGGGAGTGTGGAAACCACAGTGGGAGTTTTGGGTTTAGGTTTTCAGAGGGGAGTTTCTCTCCTTTTGTTAGTAGGGGGACAGTGTGAGGAAAGAATTCTTCCCAAACCTCATTGTCTTCCAGTGTCTGGTTACCGTATACCCAAACTTCTCTGTTGTTAACACAGCTGGAGGTCGAGCAGTGCAGGTCAGATATGAGGTGGCTGTGTAATTCTCACAGTGCCTGCTGTGGGGTGTGTGGGTAGAAACAGCTCCTCCTCCCCCACTGCAGGCTGGTGGGGGGATCCCTGCTAATGGGCTAAGATTGGGTGGTTTTTGCTTCCATGTTGGTCCTTCTGTCTCTGGGACTACTGGAACTGGGTGGTGGTCCTTGAAGGCTAGAGTAGCCACCTCATCTTCCATGGCAGGCTAGGAAAGTGTCCCTGCTTGTGAAGGAAGGCTGGGCAGCCTTGGCTTGCCTGTTGTTCCTTCTGTCTCTGGAATCGTTGGAACCAAGTGGTAGTCCTTGAAAGCTGGTAGTCCCGAAAATCCTCTCCTCACCCATTGCAGGGTGGGCAAGGGTTGGTCTATGCTGATCAACCCAGACTGGGCAGCCTTTGCTTTGCAGTTACTCCTTTGATTTCTGGGACTACAGGAACTGAGAGGTAGTCCTTGAAGGCCAGAGAAGCCCCTCCTCTCCCACTACAGGCTGGGCAGGGCTCCCTGCTGATGAGCTAAGACTGGGTAACCTTTGCTTTTCTGTTGCTCTTTATTATCTTTTTTTATTTTTGGAGAGGTTTTTGCTATAGGGCGCGTGCGCTCGCCAGACAGACAGACAGAGACAGAAAGCGAGCAATCACCCCCTTGGGGGGATGGTCACACCGCAGTCCCTTCTCCTCTGTTCTCCTCTTGGGATCTTGGGCACGCACGTACATGCGCCCGGTGTGATTTTTAAGCCACTGGGTCCGGGACGCGAACCGCGATCGACTACATGGGAGTCCAGCGACATAGCCATTACGCTAACTGCTGGTCCAATGCTCTTTATTATCTTTGATGTATGTATTCTTTTAAAATAAAATAAAATGCACATATAGAGAAAAGTACAAAACAGAAAAGTAAAGCTCAATAAATCATCACAGAATAAACAACTGTAGGACCATCACAGAGGTAAAGAAATAGAATATTTCCAGGACCCCTGAAGCCCTCTATGCTCACTTTTAGTCAGTAATCCACATCCCCCCCACCAAGGTAACTATTATGCTCACTTCCACGGTGACTATTTTTATCTTCTTTTCATCCTTTCCTGAGTGTGTGTGTGTGTGTGTGTGTGTATGTATATATATGAAAAAAAATTTTTTATTGCCTGAGGGCATGTACAAGAAAGAGAAATGGAAAGAAAGAGACAGAGAGAAATAGCGAGGCACCCCCACACACTGGAGCGTGGTCATGCTGTAATAATTTTTCCTCCATTTCTCCTTCCCATCAGGATTTTGGGCCTGTGTGTATTTTTAAGCCACCGTGGTCAGGATCTCAACTGCTGTCAGACATCTGGGATCCAGTTCCTGATGTACTGTGTTTAATCACTGTGACGCAGGGCCAGCCCTCATTTATAGTTTTATCACTAATAGATGAGTTTCCTAATGCTATAGTGCAACTTTATCTAATTACAAATATTTCATAAATATAAACAAATAATATCTATTTGTGTATCTCATTTCTTTTACTTTATATTTTCTTGAGTCATCTATGTCAGTGCATACAGCTGTTGTTTGTTCTTTTTCTTTCCATTATCTGAATAAATGCAATTTATTTATGAATGCAATTTATTTCTTCATTTTTCTATTGAAGAATATTTGGGTTATTTCTAGTTTATAGTTATTAAAATTATGCTGCAGAGAAAATGTCTCTGTATCTGTTGAGCATTATTTTTTATTTTTACTTTTTTTTAGAGGTTTTTGCTATAGGGCGCATGTGCTCTCCAGAAAGAGAGAGACAGATAGAAAGCAAGAAATCACCCCCCAGGAGGGATGGCCACGCCGCAATCCTTTCTCCTCCATTCTCCTCTCGAGATCTTGGGCATGCACGCACGCACATGCAACTGGCGTGAGTTTAAGGGACTTGAACTGCAGTTGACTACATGGGAGTTCAGTGATATAGCCATTACGCTAATTGCTGGTCCCCTGTTGAGTATTATTATTTAGCATTGGACTTCTAAATTTTTTCTTGTAGAATAGGCATATTTAACTAGTAGAAGGTGCCAACTTATTTTCCAAAGTGCATAACTTATATTTGTACCTGTACAGTTCGAAAGGTCCTATTGTTTCACATCCTTGCTAATACTTGGTATTGTTTGTTTTTCTAGTTTTACTTGTTTTGGTGTAAATGTAGTAATATTTCATAATATAGTTTTAATTACATTTCCCTGATTAGCTACTTATATATCCTCTTTATAAAATGTCTATTCAAATTGCTGCCTGTTGTTCTGTTGAGTTGCATATCTTTTCATTTCTGATCTGAAGGTGCTTTTATGTATTCTGGCTATAAGCCCTTTGTCGTTCTGTGAGTGAGCATGCCCTTTTAGGCAAAAACCCCTAAAAAAAAAGATCTTTGCTATTCTCCCACATTATCTCCTAGACATTATTTTAACGTTCATAATAGATCTAAAATCCACTTGAAAATCACTTTTCTTACTTCTTAAAATAGATGTCTAAATCCATAATTTTTTGCATTATTTTCCTCTAAGATACACCTTAAGACTCCTTTGGCCTTACTCTTTGAACTTTACTCTTTGAACCAGGGCATTGATTCTTGCCTGCCCTTGGTCTTTGTGATTATCAGACCTTCATAGTCAAACTGGAATCTACATCATTGGCTATTTGGGCCTTTGAACTACACCCTGGTTTTCCTGGGTTTCCAGCTTGCAAACGGCAGAGCCTCCATACTCATGTGAACCAATACTTTATAATAAATCTCTCTCTCTCCATATATATATATGTGTGTGTGTATGTGTGTGTGTGTGTGTGTGTGTGCATGTGTGCACATGTGCATGTGTGTGTATAATGGATATAGTTTTTATTATATTATACATATAAAATCTTTATTATATAATGTATTGTATATGATATGTATCTATCTATCTCCTATTGGTTCTGTTTCTCTGGAGAAATTTAATACATTCTATCATTTAACTAGTGTGAATAATGCTCCTATGCTATTATTTTTATTATTATTGTTGTTATTGACAAGTTGACAGACAAACCACTTTTAGTGTTTGAGGTTTCTTTCTGTTTTATTTCATTTTTAACTTAATATTCCAATTTACTAAATTCTAATATTATACCTTGTTTCCATTTTAATTAGAAAAGTAATTAGTCAGCACTCCCTGATCCCATCCTCTCTTCTTCTCCCCCAAAGCACTCCCTGTCCTGAATTGAGGTTATTCCATGTTTCTACATTTTGAAAATATTTTATCTTGGGCCAGTTCACGGCCTAGTGGTTAAGATGGCTGGATCCCACATGGTTTGAGTCCTGAACTCAGTGGCTTGAAAAACGCACCAGGAATGTGTGCGTGCATGTTCAAAATCCCAAAAGGAGGGAGAGATGAAAAGAATGTGACATGATCACCCTTGGTGCTTTCTTGCTTTCCTTCTTGAAAAATTTTGTTTGTTTCATAAAATGGAATTAGTCTTCCCCACCCGCATGTTGCAATCCACCTGCCTCAGCCTCTCAGCTGGGACTGTAGGTGTATACCACCATGCCCAGCTTTTTCAGATGGAGGTGTGTTATTCTGCCCAGGCCAAGGATCTTTGTCAAGCTCAAGATTCTTCTGCCTAGGCATCCCTGACAAACTAGGATTATAGGCACATGCCACCATGTCCAGCCTTTATGTTGGACAGGGAATCAAACATGCTTCCCACGTGATCCCAGTCTGTGGAGTACAGCATTCTAGCAATGGCTGGGCCTGGATCACTTTTGAGATCCTTGGGTTACCAAGTCTTCTACACCTTCTTAATCCCTTTCCCCTATAGCTACTATGTTATATAGGGTCTACCCAGTTGGATATTGTCTTGAATCAGAGCCACCCTTTTACAGCCAAGATGCTTTCTTCCAATCTATATGGCAAAGTAAGAGGTTTCTAAACTTAACTTTAAGAGTCCAAGGTTGATCATTATTGTCAACCCATGGTGACTCGAATGATTTATTTACCACTATGTTTGTTTAGATTGCTCTCTCACCAGGTTAACTGAAAGCAATATGAACATTTAATAAGCTCAGTGCACCCCTTTTCATTAATTTTGTTAATTTTGAATTATCTAGTCCTTGTCTTATAGCCCGTCTGTTATTTGCTGCGTGCCTGCGATGTGTTAGGCACTGTAGCTCAGAAGTGCTACCTTTCACTGAGGTGAAAATGTAAATGCTCTCTATGTTAGGACTGTTTTACACAATTTAACTTATGAAATAAATGCTGAAGTACAGAAATGTTTGTATTTCTAAAAATGTATTTGGAAAAAATTATTAAAACCACAGGATATTTAAAACTGTGAACTCCTTTTGTATATTTAATGGCTTAAAAATTCACAAAGTTCCAAGAAGAAAGCTGGGGAAAGAAATATAAAAAACAAGAGAAGAAGTATTAAGTGAAGTCCTTGCTCACTCTTCTACCACCCCACCTCCACCCCCGCTGCCCAAATCAATACCAATGAGTGGAGAAATAAAATGAACACACAAAAACCTGATATTTGCAGCTCTTTCAGATCTCCACTGCTGCTAAAGGCCTGATTTTCCAGCTGGCATGTCTCCTTCATACTTAGGCTTTGCTATTGCAACCACTCAAATCATCATTATTATAATCACAATCATGGCCCCTTTAATCTTTAATATGTCTAAACGCTTCCTGATTATTTTTCTAGGCACTCAGGCCTGCAGCCTGCATCTCAGCTGACATAGCTGTTCTATGGGCCAGGAGTCCCCTCCCTCTCTGCTCTCTGTTCCAGGCAGTCCCTCATATTTCCCAGAACAGAGAGAACAGGAAGCGCTGGTTACTCCAGGTGTTTCTGGACTTAAGGAATGCAGTGCATTACAGGCAGAGGATGTTAACTGGCGATAACATTCTCTAGGAAGCAAAAGAGCTTTAATAAAAAACCACCCTCTGGCAGTCTCTCCAGTTGTGCTTCTTTTAATGAGACATGCTTGATTATTTCATTATTTCTTAAATGAATAAACTTTTGGAACACTCATGTGTAGGATTCCTGGAAACAACATTCAAACAGGAAATCTCCCTTATGGAAAGGGAATTATTTGCATAATCAACCAGAAAGAAAATCCAAGCCTGAAACTAAGAGTGGGGAAAATATTTGAAAATATATTTTCCAAGTGTTTGGAAAGAATTTTACTTAAGATAACATATTATTTTTCTTCCACCCCCCCCCCCCCCCAATAAAACCCAGGAACAGTAAACTGGAAACACTGCCATATTAAAATATAATTTTGAAGTTTCCCAAGAGTGTCTGAAATGGAGTATTTTCTTTCAGACACTATATCATACCAAGAGATCCAATTACTTCTTTTCTGTTCATTAGTTTCCCAGCAATATTCCTTTGAATTCTTATGACTTTCTCTAATGACCCAGCTTTTCATAAAATTATGAAAAAATGGTCTTACTCTACACCATAGCTATAGTACTGAATATCTTTTTTTTTTTTTTTTTTTTTTTTTTTTTTTTTTTTTTTAGAGAGAGGTTTTTGCTATAGGGTGCGTGTGTTCACCAGAGAGACAGAAAGCGAGAAATCACCTCCCAGGGAGGATGGCCATGCCACAATCCCTTCTCCTCCATTCTCCTCTCAGGATCTTGGGCACACACGCACATGCGCCCGGCGTGAGTTTAAGCCGCTGGGTCCAGGACTTGAACCACGGTCTACTACATGGGAGTTCAGCAACATAGCCATTACGCTAACTGCTGGCCCTGGTATTAAATATCTTGACTGTCACTAAGAAATTATTTAACAAATGCCCTTGTGTTTTTGTCAGTTGCTTAAGTATGCTTGGTAAATATATACACCAGGAAAAAATAATTTAATATATCTTGCTTTTTTATTTCTCATCAGATTGTTTTCTTACATGCTAGTTTCTTCTAGAAAGAAACTGTATGGCAGGACACATTTCTTACAAAAGTCACCCAACAAATATCTGTAAAAGAAGTAAGAATGACTCTACCGTGTTTCCATTACTATCCCATTGGGTCAAAATTAGGCTAATTATACTTCTTAAAATAGAAGTGACTGAGAAAACCCAAAGCAATGTAAATATTCAAATAATATCTAAAATTCCATCTTAGGACAGACCCATTGTTTATTTAACCTGGGGATGACATCACTGTTAGGACAACAATAAGAGTTCTGTTGGAGAATGTGGAGGGTCTCTTTGCTGTCACACTTAGAAAAAACAGGCTGTGTCCCCAAATAGCTAGGTTGTCAACACAACTCATTATTGTTCCATGAGTGTTACCTAAATTCTTCCTGATCACATTTAATTTACATAGTTGGCGTACACTATTTTTGGAGAACAGTGTGTTCCATAAATACAGCATTTGCTGACCTTTCATTGCTCCGTTTCAAGCAGCCAGTAATAACTTTTTTTAAACTTAATCATTATTTCTCCTTATCTTTAAATATGCTCTTATAATTGAAATTTCTGCAAGTCTTAAATTTTGATATTTCTTTACCAAAATATTGAGGGCTTAGATTAAATATTGAGAAATAATCCAGGGATATGTTAAGTAGTGCCAGGGAGAGAGAAGAATGATTTAGGAGCAAATAGTTAAAAAGAAAAAAAAAAATAGTAGGGCTGGCTCCAAGAAGCAACCATAATGAGCTCCTCAAAGTAAAGCCAGATCCCACATGCCTGATGTTTCGAGTCTCAGGACTGGTCAGCCCATAACATGCTGGGCATGCACTCATGTGCCCAGTATCTGATGGGTTCAAGGAATGGAGGAAGGGGATCCCAATGTAACCAGAGCTTGTGAAGGGTGTTCCCGACTCTCTTTTACTGAGCACTCTATCATGAATAAAAGTTTAAAAAATTTTTTCTTAAAGGAGGCTTTAAAGTAAGAGGCATTACAATAGATTAAAAACCTGGTGTGAAAACAATAGCTTTGGACCATTCCATGGACTGGTGTTTAAGGCAGCTGGATCCCACATGACCCACTATGTAGTTGGAGTATGGGACCCTACTGGGCACATGTGTATGCATGCCCAGAATACTGAAAGGAGAGAGAAATAGAGAAAGGATTGCTGCGTGACCATGCCCCATGGTGGGGAGCTTTCTTACTCCCTCTACTCCTTAGATGAGGATATGGGTCTACTGGCAAATTAAGAAAAACACAATGGTTTTCTTCTGGGTTAAGTGCTTTGGAGACACATTATAGTATTTAGAAAGTTGGAGTTAGTGATCTTGGGCATAAATCAGACACCTGCTACTTCATAATTGTGAGATTTGGGGCAACTGAATTCATCTCATGGAACTTCAGCTTCCATGAGCTAGATGATGTTAATTATTTTATCAGTCTTATGAGAATTAAATGGTAGAACATTCTAACAGTACCTATCATAAGACAGATGAGCAAACAGAACAAACTATAGATCCGAAGTTAAAGATGGTACCAGAAAATTTGTAATAAGTTCACATTTCCTCATGTAAGTGGAAGAATCTTGGTTGATGTTTCTTTAAAAAAGTTAATATGAACCCCTGAATAAGCTTATTAAAATATGTACTAAACTTTGGAAAATGTAAACTGAGAAAAAAAATGTTTATCTAAAATCTGGCACAGCATCAGGTGAGCCTCTCTCAGACTTGCCCGTGGAGTAGGGCAGGAACTGGTGTGTTTGTTTTTTGGTATGGTACATAAATAATGTTGTCCACAGAGGCCCAAGAGTTCATTCAGAGTAGGTCTGTCACTAGTTGTAAACAAAAAACAGATGCTAAAGAAGAGTAAAAAAGCTCTGAGAAGTCATAACAAGGATTTATAAAGAATTAATTGTAAGTAAAGCCAATACTCCCATTAGGGGTTGTCAAGCCTGTACAGAGATTGGAAGCAACAGTGCTTGTTTTTCTCCCCACGTGTGAATCCTGCTATTACTAAGGCTTTTAAATCAGGCTTTTGTAAAATGTGTAAACAAAAAGAAGTACTTGTGGAGGTCTAGCTGATTGGAACTTTTGCATTGAAGTGTTACTACTAGTGATTTAACAGCAAAATGAAAGGCCTAACCTGCATACCTTTCTTGCCAAAGCTATTACAAAGGGGTTTGATTTAATCCCATTTCACGATGAAGAAAATGCAAACCAGTAACCACTGTGCATGTGGGGACAGGACTGCTGAAGGGTACGTATGCCCTTCAGGCACCCCTTTGGAGGTGGGTTCAGTTCCCCAAACAATTTGTGTAAACTTCAAGGTGCCGGAGACATATTATCGACCTTCGGAATACAAAGATGAATAAGCCACGGTTCTTAATTTTGAATAGTTCATGGTCTAATGGGGGCAGAAATAGACTTATAAGATTTACTCTTTAAAATAGTAAATGAAAATTGAGATGGAAGTATAGAAAAATACTTAAGCCAATCTGGATCCTAGGGAGTGTCTCTGAAGGATAAGGTCCCTGGACTGATTCGCTGGAGTTTAAGGAGGAGTTCGCTGGAGAGGGCCATGGGAGAAGGGACCCTTGGGAATGCTGGAATTGTAGGCAGAGGGAACAGCCTACACAGAATCATGGAATCGGATGATCATATGTGTATATCTTGGTATTGTGCAAGTACAGCCCAGGGTGGACACTTGCTGGAAAATGGAAAATGTATTGGAGAAGCAGGTAGCAGCCAGATCATACAAACTATATGTAACATTAAATGTATTTTTTTTTATCTTATTAGAAATGGTAAACAGAGAGACAGAAAGTGAGAAATCACCCCCCCCCTCCGGGGGGATGGCCACGCTGCAATCCCTTCTCCTCCATTCTCCTCTCAGGATCTTGGGCACGCACGCACACGCACCTGGCGTGAGTTTAAGCCGCCAGGTCCGGGACTCGAACCACGGTCGACTACGTGGGAGTCCAGCGACATAGCCATTACACCAACTGCTGGTCCCAAGAGTTTTTGTTTTGTTTTCTAGAGTGCACATGTATTCACCCGAGAGAGAGAGAGAGAGAGAGAGAGAGAGAGAGAGAAAGAGAGAGAAAGTGAGATAGTACTGCTCAAGGGGGATGGCCACACTACAAACCCTTCTCCTCCTCTTCTCTTTTTGGGATTTTGGGCATACATGGATGAGTCCAGTATTGGGTTTAGGATTCAAATCATGAAGTTGACCATGTGGGACCCAGCCGCCTTAATCTATACCACCAGCTAATCCTTAAAGAGTTTTTAAGAGAGGAGTTCATGGACAAGTTTTCATCTTAAATACATCATTGTAGTACTAGTGTAGAAACTGTAAATGAAGTAGTCAAAGGAGATCAGTTAGGAAATTGCTAAAATTGGGACAAGCAGTTAGTGTAATGGCTATATCGCTGGACTCCCATATAGTCGACTGTGGTTCGAGTCCTGAACCCGGTGGCTTAAACTCACGCTGGGAGTGTGTGTGTGTGTGCATGCCCAAGATCCCAAGAGGAGAGTGGAGGAGAAGGGATTGTGGCGTGGCCATCCCTCCCGGGGGGTGATTCCTCACTTTCTGTCTCTCTCTCTCTGTCTTTCTGGCAAGCACACACGCCCTATAGTGAAAACTTCTCCAAAAAAAAAAAAAAAAAAGAAAAAGAAAAAAGAAGTTGCTGAAATTGATTATGCCAATGATGTTAAAAGCCTAAATAAGGAATGAAGTAGGAAGAGTGATAAGAAACATGAAAGAGAATGTAGATTCAAGATAGAGGTACAGATAATGACAACTAAAGACTGAATGAACATCATCTTCAATAAAACAATGTTTCGGATGGAATAAAATGACCCTAGCAAGTGCAGACAATAAATTCAATTTTGAACGTGTTAAGAGTGTAGAGCTTAAGAGAGGACAATAATGATTATATCCAGTAAGCACTTGAATGAGGGCAATCTAGGCTAGAGATAAAATGTTCCAAATTCTGAGCAAACAATACTAATTGAATATGTAGAATTATATTGGTTAAGGAGAAGGTATTTAATCACTAATTATTAATTCATATGTTCATTTTTAACAAATACCCTATGAACACTTGTTACATGGAAGGCACTGTTCTAGGTTCTATAGATGCAGTAATGAACAGAACAGTGTCTATGTTCATAGGGCATGGATTCCAGAACCTAGATTGGAGAGCACACTGAATGGGGCAGGAGGGTAGATAGAGGAAGAGAACATCTCAGGGAGACTAAGAAAGCAAGATCAGAAGTAGGCTTCTAGAATTCAAGGAAAGAAAGAATATTAAAGAATGAGGAGGAATCAACGATGTCAAATATGGTAGAAATGTTGCGTTAACATAAGACCTAAAAAGTGTTCATTGGGTTTGGCAATATGGAAGCCATGCTGACCTAGATGAATATAGATTTAATGGAATGTTAGAATATAAACTAGGTAGCAGTGTCCAGACAAAATAAAAGCTAGATACCCTAAATCTAAAATACACTTAAAAGAATTATAAGGGCAGGTTGTGGCACAGTGGTAACACAACTGGACCCCCCCACGGGAAAGGTCCTGGGTTTGTTTCCCGAGCTCTCTCAGAGCACACCTGCATGCTCACATGAGCACGATTCCAGTTAACTGAAACAGTGAATCATGGTATGAAGACCCTGTTGCAGGATGCCTCTCTTTCTCTCTCTGTTGGAAAAATACATAAATACATTTTAAAAAGAGAAATTTGAGAAGTGAAAGAGAGAGGAAGGAAGCTAGAGGAAAGACATTCAATCTAGAAATCTCGAAAACTTTATCTTTTGTCCCAATTTCTCATTTCCAGTGAAATCTTGACAGCTTTACTGGATACTCCATCAATAATTAAAATTTAATAACCAACTAAAGGTCAGAAATCCCTGCTTCTTTACAGGTCCTCATTATTTCTATTCTGCCTTTAAACTTTCCTCCTTTCTGTAATTTTGGTATCTAATTATTGCAGGATTTGCCTCTTTTTAATTTCTGTTGCTATTTTTCTACAACAGACCCTTAATGTACCTCGCCTCATCTACTTTGTCAGCCTAACACTAGTTCTCTGTTCTCTTGTTTTTTTTTTTTTTAATCTTATTTTTATTTTTGCCATCTTCCCATCATTGCTAATAAAGTCGTGTTAAACACATTCCTGTTCATGTCATGTCATTCCCTGATATAAAGCCTTCTGGGGCATCCCAGTACCAACAAATTAAGGTCACACCCAATAAGCTGGTATTCTGACTTCCCCACAGTATGGTTCCCCTCAGTTTTCCCTCGCTTATGCTCATTTCCCCCAACACATACCCTGGGACATAGTCAAATAGGCCTAGTTATTGTTTTCTGAGTTTGATTTTTCTCTTTTGACCTGTGACTTCTTGGTCTTTTTTTTTTTTTTTTTTTTTTTAAGGTTTTGCCATAGGATACATGTACTCTTCCTCAGAGAGATGGAAATTGAGAAATTACTCCACCCCTTCGCCCTCCCGGGGGAAGATGGCCATGTTGCAATCCCTTCTCCATTCTCCTCTCAGGATTTTTGAGCACACATGCACATGCACCCAGTGTGATTTTCAAGCCGCGGATCTAGGACTCAGACTGTGGTTTGCCTATGTGAATCCAGCACCACCTGCTGATTAAACCCCAAATTTGTTTTATCCTTTGGGTATCAGTTCAGCTGTCACTTTCATGATTTCTTTTCAGAAATCTCATACTGTTTTTATCCTTCCAGCTTTTATAACATTTTATTTATAGTGATGATCTTTGTATTATAGAAACTTAGGTATTATGTTTACGTTCTCTACTGTAAGATCGATGAGCATGGAGAATGTATCGTGTCTTTGTTATCATTATCTTACTCAGGGCACACAGGAGTTGTTTAGCAAGTGTTTGATAAACGTAAGTGAGCTCCCAAAGAGTCAAAGTATAAAAAATAAAATTTTAGAGTTCAAAATGACCTTAGAGGTGATATGGTCTTACCCTTTTATTTTATAAAGGAAGGAACAGAAGCTAAAAATGTTAAGTAATCTGCCAGTCACTTGGCTGGTGAGTGCCAAAGCTGTACAAATCCCATTTCTTGGCTCTTAGTCCAGTCCTCTTTCCGTTTCATTACGGCACCTGTTTGGGAAGCTTGAGTTGAATCATCAAGCCTGTCAACAATGTCCCTGAGGTTGGCACCATCATTAATGTCAAAGACACAGAGTCCTTTCCAGTCACACAAGTTTATGAGTTCACAGCTAAGGAAAAACTGGGAGAGGGTGTTAGCTGCCCACTCGACTTACCAGACGGAAGAGGACAATGCTGTTCCCAGTGATGTTGTAGTGGCTCAGAACCTCAGAATCAGTGCTGATTCCAAAGGACACATTCTGGAATTTTTGCACCATGCCATGAAATACAGACACTGTTGGTATTTCTACATCCTGAAAACAAGAGCAGAAACCCCACAGACGTTATTTTGGGGGTGGAGGAAGACATAGGATAGGGTAGAGAAATAGGCTTATTCGTACCAGAAATCAAAGACTTGACTTAGTTTCCAGTGAAATTTTTGTGTCTAAGAATACAGGCTGAATTTGCAATGGCATTCTTGGCTTTTCCAGGTTCCGTGAGTTAATAGGTAAACACCAAAATTGTGGCTAAGCCTGGAGCTCCTGTCTGGCTTTATCATAGAGCTTCAAGATTACTAGTAGCTAAGAAAGCCCCCCAACCACAGAAGACAGCCCAGCCACTGTAGTGAAGTGGTACACCCTGCATTCTGGAAACCATATGGTGACCATAGTTTTGATCCTGTGTCTGGCTGAAAAAACACATGGGGTACACTTGTAGGCACCCAGGATCCTGAAGAGCTGGAGGGCTGGAGAAAATCATAGTGTGACAGGTTGCAGGTGCCTTCTCTCTCTCTCATTGAATAAATAAACTTAAGAAAAAGTTATTAAGGCCCACAGAGTTGTGCTGCACTATTTTTTTATTTAGACCATAGATTAGTTTATTTTTAACACTCATCATGTCATGAATTCATGGGGAATAGGTTCCAGTAGCTCAGGCTCCTTTCCATTGGTCCTCACAGAGTGTGCTTCTCTGGGTGGAGCAGGCTGGCGCTTCAGTTAAACCCAGGTACCTTTCTCTTTGGCTTCCTTCTTTTTCAGGTCATTTTCCTTCAGATGTTTTAGGAAGCTATCTCTGCTCTTAGAATGCTTCATATGCTCAATACGCACATTCATTCTCTTGGCAAGAATCTTGCCCTTAACTTGTTTGTTCACAACAATGCCAACAGCATACTGGGAATATTGTAGACTCTTCCAATTTTGCCATGGTAACATTTGTGGGGCATTCCTTTTTGAACAGTACCCCTTCCCTTGATGTCTACAATACCACCTTTTTGTAGATTTCCATACATGCTGCCAGAGGAAGCACTCTGTGTTTTCTAAAAGGCCTAGAGAACATATATTGGGGCCTGTCCTCTTTCCCTTTGTGTTCGTCATGTTGGTGAATTACTGGAAGATGGCGGTTCCCACTATTGTTGTTATACTGGTAAAGGCAAATATTTTGGGCAAAAATTATGCAGAAAAGGAGAAAGACAAAAGCAAAGAAAAGGTTAAAAAAAGGACAAAAGAATAGAAGAAATGACAAAGTTGCATGCAGGAGGTGAAACAGTCCCTCTCCTATTGTAGAGAAGGCAGAGATTTGCATATGAGAGTACGTTCATGCATCTGACTCTGCAGCCCCAGATGGCAGGGACAGAGCAAGGAAGTGGCTCCAGAGTGATGATTCCAGCCCATTTTCTTCCCCACATCCTACCTGAAAGAGGACGTGTGCAAGGAGACAAGAAGATGCCTAGTTTTGCATCTGGGATCAAGCAGAGGGAGTTGGCACCTCACTTCTCTGCAAGGGTGTGTAGACCTCATTAGAGGCTATAGACAATTGTTTCTTTTTCATTCTGCCCTTTCAAATGTAATTGCTCAAGGATCGAATGATGGCATCTGGTGGCCATTTTAAGTTATTGCAAACTGCTCCATTTCCACTCTTTTGCCCTTTCAGTCTTTTGGAGATTGGCTGTATTTGTCTACTGCTCAAATCTCTCACTGAAAACTGGGCTCTCTGTTTTCCTTCCTTCCCAACTTGGCATCTCATACTATTTCCAGCTGTCTACACAGAATCAGGAGGGTGACTGTGCACTGGCATTAATGATGGAAACAGATGAGAAGGTCTGCAATGAGAGAGTAGGGGCCTGATTAGCGATGAGAATTGCCAGATGCTACCACCAGAGAAAACTGAAAATGTTGGAATGATACCCTTTCATTTCTGGCTGTCTTTATGAGCCAGGCAGCCAGTCTGGAAGATGGAAGTTAACTTTTCCAACATACAAAATGTTATTCAGTTCCAACATTTCAGATAAGGCAAAGGGGAGCATGAAAGCCTACCTATTTGGGGAAAGGTTTCTAGAGAGGTAATGGTTGACTAGTGTCCAGGGGGGCTTTGGCACACCATGAAAAGTGTTGTGGGGATGATAAAAGTTGGGTTTGCTCTGGTCCCTCCCAATTCATGAGATGTCGTGAGAGTACAGACTAAGGACACTCAGGGCAAAGGGAGAGTTTGGTGAAAGCTTTCTTCCTATAGTTACTGGCTTAAACTTCAAAGCATTGGTAGATGAGGAGACTGAACCAGCAGATTCAGAACTCTTTTTTTTTTTTCTTTTTTTTTTTTGAGAGGTTTTTGCTCTAGGGCGCATGCACTCACCAGACAGACAGAGAGAGACAGAGAGACAGAAAATGAGAAATCACCCCCCAGGGGGGATGGCCATACCGCAATCCCTTCTCCTCCATTCTCCTTTCGGGATCTTGGGCACGCATGCACACGTGCCTGGTGAGAGTTCAAGTCACTGGGTCTGGGACTCGAACCACGGTCGACTACGTGGGAGTCCAGTGACATAGCCATTACACTAATTGCTGGTCCCTGGACTCAGAACTCTTGAAGCAAGGGTAAGAAAAAATTTGGAGACCTGGGTTGCCTTAAAATGAAGAGGTCTCTATTGACAAGCAGAAGGCAGATGCTGGTCTTCTGCTGGCAGTGACATCTGGCCAGCAGGTGACTACCAGGGTTCCCTTGATAATAGAATACTTCTGGCTCTTGGAGGAATAGCAAGTGGGGTGTCTGAACAAACCTGGAAGAAGCCTATGATGGTCACCTCAGCAGCAGCGATGAACTCCTTGGCAGCTGGGACATCTGTGAGCCATGTGGGCTCCTGGGCAGCAACAGGACCATCTAGACAGAGAGAGAGAGAGAGCGAAAGAGAGACAAGCAGAAGGTGAGGATCACAGTTTTTAGAGTCTATCATTTCAAGGCTTTTTTTATTACACTAACATATGGAGGGTGACCAGACCTTATGGTCTGCCTTTGAAGGATATGCCAGCCTTCCCTCCTCTTCACCAGGCAGTACACATCTTTATCTGGCATTTTCTGGAAAATTCCCTAGGTTTGGACAGCAAGTACCCAGAGTACTTTCACCCTATGGTCACCCAAGTACTTTATCTTTTACCTGAGGATACCTCAATTTCTGCAGCAACTTCTGGAGTCAGCCCACACGTGAAGAGAAATAAGAGAAGCAAGCATCTGTCCCGGGCCATTGTCACTCTCCGGCTCCTGCTCCCGCTCCAACTCTGGACTTTGTGTTATGGGATGCCAATTCCACTCTGTAGTTAATTGGCTGTGGGGTTATTGGTGTTCTGGGAACTTTGCAGCTGTCTCTAGGGAACCTTCAGCTACTGAGATAAAAGACCAAGTTTAGTGACAAGTCCTGAGAACATAACCAAACAGAAGTAAGTCAGGTGAGTTCATTTAAATAAAAACATGAAATCTGGGGAGCCAGCAGGTAGTATGGCCCTTAAGGCACTGGACTCCCACATGGCCTACTGCAGTTTAAGTCCCAGACATGGAAGCTTGAAATTTATGATGGGCACATGTGTGCATGTGAGTGCCTAAAATCCCAAGAGGAGAATGGAGGAGAAGGGATTGGGCATAGTCATCCCCTCTGGAGGATGATTTCTCATTTTCTCTCTCTCCATCTGTCTCTCCAGCTAGTGCATATGCCCTCTAGAAAAAATTCTCTCCAAAAACAAAAAGACATTTTCTAGGGCAGATATTGATCTAAGCACTAAGGATACAAAGAAACCTGGGATCTGTTCCAGCCTCTCACAATTCAGACTGCTAATGGGCGATCTGAACAAATAGATTATTTTAATATAAGACAGAGAGCCAGCAGGTGACATGGTGATTAAGATGCTGGATCCCACATGGCTGACTCTGGTTTGAGTTCCTGATCTGGTGGCCTGGGATCATGCTGTGTATGTCTCTGTGTGTGTGTGTGTGTGTGTGTGTGTGTGTGTGCGCGCGTGCCCAGTGTCGTGGTCAAAGGAATGTTAGTGGTAATTCCAAGAGGGGATTGTGGGATGGCCATCTCCCCTGGAGGATGATTTCTCACTTTATCTTTTCTCTGTCTCTTTCTGGTGAGTACACATACCCTGTGGTAAATAATCTTAAAAAGAAAAAAAAAACACACAAGGCATAAAGTGATTAAAAAAATAGAAAAACCCATAGGGTATTATGAGTACAAATGAAGGGCATCTAGAACAATGATAAAGTTCCAAAAAGACTTTCTTCCTGTGGGAGATGCCTAAGCAGAGTCTTGGATAAATCAGATTTTTTCCAGGCAACAAAAGGTGGAAAGCCAGTCTCACATGAAGAGCCAAAGCATAGAGATGCTAATAGAATATGTGAGCGAATGAGTCATAATTTAAAATGACAAAAAGGAAAGCCATGGGAGCTAGTAGGTGGCACAGTAGGGTGGTGGCATGGTAGGGTGCTAGACCCCATCATGGCTGACAGTGGTTTGAGTCCTGAACCTGGGAGCTTGAAAATCATGCTGGGCATGTGTGCCTGTGTATCCAAAATCCCAAGAAGAGAACAGAGGAGAAGGGATTGCAACACAGCCATTCCTTCTGGGGTGATTTCTCACTTTCCTTCTCCTTGTTTGTCTCTGAGAACACACACAACTTATGGCAAAAACCTAAAAAAGAAAACAGTGACAAATTGGGCAGAAAGGCATGCTGGGGCCAGCTCAAAAGCTCATAGCAAGCCCTTGGCAATGAGCTAGGTGTGGGGGCTCGGACTTGACTCTGTACGTGATGGCAGCCCCTGCAAGGTCTTACTTAGGAAAGAAACAACATTTGATTTGGCCCTCAAGTTCCTGGAGGAAATGCAAAATGAGATTCCCAAAGCAGTGGGATTTATAGGTCTCAAGTTTAAGAGAAGCTCTGTATGAAAGTATTATTAAAAGAAATTAAAGTTTGACTTTCTACTGTCTGTGTTCTGAATGCTCCTTGTCCGTTGCACAGTAACAGGGAAACTAATCAGTGCCCAGTGTTGTGAATAGCTCCTCTCCTGCGTTCCCCTGACCCCACCCCTCTGAGGTAACTCATGAATGTGAATCAACTCATTATTACGTTTGTTCAAAGGAAGAAAGCAGAGAAGTGAGGGTCTCAGTCAGACATATATTTGTTTTATTTTTACTCTTATTTTGTTTACAGTGTCTCCCACAAAAGAAGAACCCCAACTGGTAGGGGATGTGACTAGGGGTTCATTGAGCCAGCAGCAATCACAGAAGGATTCAGGGATGGGGATGAATTACTGGAACCTACAGCAAAAGGACTGTTAGTGATAGTTGCCCACTTCCTGGTCTCTGATTACTTGGCTGGGATTAAGAGCAGGAAACATGAAACGATTGTGTATGGAGATGGAGAACTTGGAGGATCTGGCCCTTTTGGAGGACAGGAGGGATTAAGCAGAGTTAAAGCCTAGTATTTAAGCTTCTTGTGCTAGGGGCCATACTGAGAAACAGGGCGGATATGATGCATCAATAAGGGAATGTGGGGAGCGTTGGAGAAGGGACCCAGCTGTGAACAGGCAAAAGGGTCAGGGCAATGAACATGACTAGGAACATTCTTCCAGGTGGCAAGGGTAGGGAAACGGATGGGCAGATGCATTCATTCTGTCCAATCCTTCTTAATGGACAGGTTCCATTCCCAGGTGAGGTGGTCATGCTTGTCATCGTCGGTGAAGAAGGATTTGTTGTGATATGTGCCTCGGGCTAGCATGCCCTTGGGAGCCTCCTCAGTTGGAGTGAGGAACTCATACTCTTCTGACCGAGGTCCATAGCTGCCGACCATAAATGTTGCTTTATCCACTAGGAAGAAAGAAAGTTTCATTAGCGTAAGAGGTTGGTGGAGGAAACACATATGCCACAAACATGAGATTTTGGAATACAGATTACACTGATCAAGAAAAACCAAGAGCAAGAGTTTCCAATTCTGGCTCATCATCATATTTTGGGCTTTCTTTTTTTTCCTTTAAATTTTTTTTTTGGGGGGGAGAGATTATTTTGGCTATAGGGCATGTGTGTTCACTGAACAGAGAGACAGAGAGACAGAGAGTAAGAAATCACCCCCACCCCGGGGGGATGGCCATGCTGCAGTCCCTTCTCCATTTTTCTCCAGGGATTTTGGGCACGTATACACATGAGCCCAGTGTGAGTTTTAAGCCACTGGGTCCAGGTCTTAAACCACAGTTGACACGTGGGAGTCCAGTGAGGTAACTGCCATGCCATCTGCTGGTTCCTAAAATTTCTTTTATTATAGTGTTTTTGAATAATACAGTTTCTTTGCCCCACACCCAAAGGCAATGGCTTAGTAACCTTCTGTGCATTCCAGGGGTAAGTTTTTAAAAAAGCACTGTGGTTGATTCTGAGTAGCAGAAAAATTGAGGGAACCAGTACCACCCTAAATCAACAGGGATGAAGACTTTATAAAGGTGAAGTGAATTAGATCATTAAGAAAAAGAAAAAAGAAACTCAAACAAGTTCAGACCTGAGATCTTTTTTGAGCCTCCATTCCTTTCCACAATGTACTTTAAGGCTCTTTTGTCTATAACATATCATTCTATGAATGTATGGAGATAAGGTAATGGCTGATGATCAGAATGGGTGAAATCCATGGAAAGAAAATTGGATGGAATGATTAAATCAGTAAGTTGAATTAAAAAGTAAAAAAATTAAGAACTGGGACAAATAGTGAAAATACCCAACCAAATTATTTATTGGTGAATAAACTGAATACATATTAAACCTAGTTGAGTATCAAATGTATTAAAAAAAAGTAGGCAGATAGACAGGGGAGCATGTCGCTGAGTGGTGTTAGTAAGTTTGAAGGAACAGGTGCAGGCACTTCATTGTCTGGTTGCCCAAGTGAAGTGATATAGTCTTTATGCCCAAAGGAAAATAGGAAGTTGAAATATCTTTTTAAGAGACTGGATATTGGAAAGGCATAGCACTATCTTTCAGGTCAAAAATCTTCTCTGAATTTTGATTAATTGATTGGTTCTTTATGTCATGCAAATTAATCAATTTCTCCTCTATCCTTGGTTTACTAATTTGGTAGAACTGACCTATGCTTTGCTGTTTCCCACTTCTGGGGAAGGGAGTCATTCAGATTAAGAAAAAGAACTGGCAAAGTATTTCCATCACCTTTCCACTTTGCATTTCCATCTGTCCATATTAATGAAGAAAACCTGAAGGCAGATGCCCAACGGATGTGGGACCAACTACAGATTAGATAATGGTGTTACATTATTTGTTTTAATTTGACAGTTTTCTTTCTTTTTTTTTTTTTTTTTTTTTTTTGGAGAGGTTTTTGCTATAGGGCGCGTGCGCTCGCCTACCAGACAGAGAGAGACAGAGAGATAGAAAGCGAGAAATCACCCCCCAGGGGGATGGCCACGCTGCAATCCCTTCTCCTCCATTCTCCTCTCGGGATCTTGGGCATGCACGCACGCGCGCGCAGCGTGAGTTTAAGCCACGGGGTCCGGGACTCGAACTGTGGTCGACTACATGGGAGTCCAGCGACATAGCCATTACGCTAACTGCTGGTCCCTAATTTGACAGTTTTCTTAATTCTAGACAGAATTTTTCTTTTGTTCATTTGATCGTTAGAAAACTGAGCATTGACTTCCTTCAACTCCCATGTGACCCTCAACTCTCACCCCCAGGACACATACAATAAATGGATCTTTTCTGTCTTCAATTTCTCTGACACTAGTGTTTCACACCTGTGAGCTGCTTTTATACCGATGAGAGTATTATGTACTTTATTTTATTTAAACTTATCATGGTTACTCTTCCGCTTTGAGTCGTACAGTTGAATTCCAGACGCTAATTGCTGTAGGTTAGTGGTTGACCTAAACTAGGCCTTCTTAACATTGGCCTTGCTATTAGTGTTTAGACCAGAGGTGTAGGTATGAGTTTTCCTCACGTGAGAGCTCACAGGTTTTTATCAGATTCTTATATGCATCTGTGACTAACAGTTGGTAATAACTGGAAGTTTAAGTATTGGTGAGAAGTATTTTAGGACAGTGTAGAGTGGGATCTCTTACCTTTCAGCCCAGTCCTGTAGGTGTGCTGAACATATTTCAGACCTGACACAATATCCCTGTTCACCTGTAGATGGAGAAGATTCAAGGAATCCAGATTAAAGTGGGTCTTTCATGTTTTCCTCATTTTTCATGCTGATCCTGCCTAGTTAAGTCTTCCCTGAGGATGAAAGGACTGAAGATTTAGTTCAGAACAAGTGTTCCTATAATAATTTAGTGTAGTCATGAGGCACTAATTGGACAGAGGAGATGACAAAATTCAATATTTCCTGTCTGGTTTTAATCATAGAATAGTGTGATTATTACTGTTTTGGGGGAGATTGGTGGTTAATAACAACATTATCTCAATAGCTTTTTTTATCTTTCCTTCTTCAGTGTTCTGAAAAATGATCTTGCGCTCCCTTCCCTGATATTACTGGCCAAGAGATCATTCTTGCCTTAGGAAAAATTACAAGAATACCAATGGAAAATATTATGTAAATATCTGAAAACCATAACCTCAGAAATAATCCATCTAGCACAGGAAAAACAAATGAAGAAAAAAGATATAATGGAAAATTAGGTCTAGAAGATGACTGTTCGAGTAATGTAATTGAGATTGGAGTCTAAAAGCACAAGATGGGCCACATGAAAACTTCCCTCTCCATTTATAAGTCACGGGTGAAATCCTCTTGCATCTGGCAAAGATTTTGGATGTCTGTCATTTTCAGACATCTGAGATCTTGATACTTTTCCAAGTCTTTCAAAGAAAGTTCACTAAAGCAGAATAAAAATATAGACAGCCCAAACACTTTGTTTTTCCATGATTCATTTTACCTGGGACTGAACTGAGCTGTCTGTTAGTTTTATACTGTGGTCATGTCTATACAAACAAATTAAAGTAAACAGCGCGTCATTTTCCGGAACTCTTGGTCAACTGTTCAGCAATATGAAGGATTAAGGCATCCTCAGATAATTTTTTCTAAGCAATATTTGTAGCTCCCTTTTTGTGCTGGACATAATAGTTAGGCCAATCTCCTGGTGCTGTTTTTCACTTTGTTGGTGGTGAGGTAGTGGAGCAGAAACATTTCCCGCATGAATTCTAGACTGTCACTAGGTAAGATCTGTAGTATAGAATGACAGAGGATGAAAAGCAGGGAGGATGAAAACAGCTGCGTTGATGATATTATGATAAAATGAAATCCAAGCTTTCAATTGCTCTGACTTCCAGATGTAGCTCATATGAATAGAGAAAATGAATGCATCTTTCTAGAAGTCCTTAAGCTGGTCCTTTGGGCCTAGTGGGAGATGTGATCTGGTGGGAAAAAGCTCTAGAAACAGGAATGGTAGTGAGAAAGCAATAGGACTTCAAAATAAAGAATTTTGTGGTTTACTACTGCTCCATAGTCCATTTAATGTAAAGTAATCTCCCTTTATCTAACTGCTTTTGCAGTTTTAGTTATCTGGAGTCAACTGAGATCCAAAAACTTGTCATAGCTGATCAAGATGATCAAGAATCACCTGAAACAGATGATCTTCCTTCTAATCTACTGTCAGGAGGTCAATAGTAACATATGTCAGTTACTTCACTCCACCTTACCAAGAAGGCATTTTATTATCTCATGTCATCACAAGAAAAGGGATGAGGACAGTGCCATAGTATGCATTCTGAGGGAGAGGCCACATTCATGCAGCATTTATTAGAGTATGTCACCGTTCTTTTTTTTACTTTTTTTTTTTTTGAGAGGTTTTTGTTATAGGGCATGTGTGCTCCCCAGACAGACAGAGAGAGATAGAGAGACAGAAAGCGAGAAATCACCCCCCAGGGTGGATGGCCACGCCGCAATCCCTTCTCCTCCATTCTCCTCTCGGGATCTTGGGCACGCACGCACACATGCCCACCATGAGTTTAAGCCACCAGGTCTGGGACACGAACCGTGGTTGACTACATGGGAGTCCAGTGACATAGCCATTACGCTAACTGCTGGTCCCTAGAGTATGTCACTGTTAATCTTCTTATTTTTATTATTCGTTATTGCTATTAATATCTTACTGTGCCTAACATAAATTAGACTTCATCATAGGTATGTGTGTGTGTATATATACATATATATATATATGTGTGTGTGTGTGTGTGTGTGTGTGTGTGTGTATATATATATAGTATGTACAGAAGACAAAAAGGAGACATTTAGTACTATTCTCAGTTCCAGGCATTCCGGGGTCTTGGAACATATCCACCATAGATAAGGGAGATTACTGTAAATGCACTTGGGTTGGGTGAAAGAAGAGAGTAAGTATTGATGGTATCCTCTTCTTTCACCCTTCCCCCACTTGCCATTGCGTCTCTCACTTATGATAGGAGTAAAAGTGAGAGCTGCAAAAATTAGTGATTCCATTTCCTCAGGAAGCAGAAGGAAAGGAGCGGGAGGGCAGACACAACACAGCAAAACAAAACTAAAACTATCCCTAGGCGAAGTTTTTGGAGAGTATTGTAAAGTTTGAGAGGATAAAGGGAACATTGAGAGAGGATTTTAGGATGTGTAACTGTTGTTAAAAATGCAAACTTTCTTAGACATTTTTCAGGAGATATCAGTAAAGATTTAAATTGCCTTTAAGTTCTTTTCTACTTTGATCTGGTGTTTTATTTAACGGTAGCTCCATGTTGGAATGGGCGCAGGGTGGTTCTATGTTGTGTGGGTTATGCAGAGAGTGGTCTTTCTCCTGTTGGGACAAGGTCAAACCTCTATGGTGATGGGGATTTGAAAATCACTTTCTGTGCTCTTCTCATCCATGACCTTGAAGGTGAAACCCTGATCACCCAAGCCCATACCAATGCATCCCCGCTCTTCCTTTCCATCTGTCCTCGCCTCCCATGGTATACACCTTTCCTTCTCATCTCTGTGACATCAAAAGTTACCTGTCTTGTTTCATTTCATAAAAACTGGCTTACTGGGGCTGGCAGGTGGCGTGGTGGTTAAGGCGCTAGACTCCTACAATTCAAGTCCAGGACCCAGCGGCTTGCTTTCTCACTCCCCCCGTCCCCCGTCTGTCTCTCTCTCTCTGGTCAAATTAATAATAACAAAAAAATAATTTAAATAAATAATTATTTTAAAAGCTGGCTTACTATGTTGACAAGTTAATGCAACAATACAATAGTATTAATGACAAAAATTTGGACTGATGTGTAACCCACTCTAGGCATATTTGGATATAATGCTTTAGCCATGCCCTCAGGTGCTTCAGTAATAAATAAAATGGCAGAAAATAGTTAAGTGAACCATAGGTCAGTGTCAATTATAGAGGAGGCATCAACAAATATTTCCACAATAAAGTTATTTTGAGGCATATTTGTACGTGGTGGGGAGTGATTGACCATTGACCCTGAATCATATCCTTTCCCAGGGGAAAGAAGGGCCAAGTGTGCAAACTGAGAAAACAGAGGGGTGGGGGAGTAGGGGATTCTTCACTCGTGGAGCCCAGGCTCTGGAGAGTATGACTGAGTTAGAAAGAAGGGCCAAGACAAACACAAACCATTAAGTGCAAACATTGCATTTCTGACTTATTTGTTTTCAAAGTCAAGGTTATTCTTCTGGTGATTTTGGCTACCCCTTGGATATATGCCTGCTCATTAGATGTCAGTTTATTTATTAGTTTTGCTATTAACTGGTCACCTGCTCTACAACTATAATTATAACTTCTAGTTACTTAGCAAAGACAATACTTTCTGAAATCATTGAGCAATTAGAACTGAGGTCTTATCTGTTCTATTTTATTTTCCTATTAGTTGATTCATTCATTTGCTAATTTCTCAATACATATTCACTAAATATATACCTTTTTTTTTTTTTTTTTTTTTTTTTTTTTTTTAGAGAGAGAGAGAGATTTTTGCTATAGCGTGCACTCATTGGTGAGACAAACAGACAGAAAGTGAGAAATCATCCCCCAGGGGGATAGCCACACTGCAATCCCTCCTCCTCCATTCTCCTCTCAGGATCTTGGAGACACACACACATGTGCCTGGTGTGAGTTTTAAGCTGCGAGATCTAGAACTTGAACCACAGTTGACTATGTGGGAGTCCAGTTATGTAACCCTTATACCATCTGCTGGTCCCTAAATATCTATTTACAGTTTAATGTGAAATATTGGAAAGAAAAAAAATATATGATTTCATTCTATCTTGAGCTTAGGTTGTAGTAGAAAGAAATGACACAAATGGTAATAATATGAAGCAATGCGTGCTTATGGATGTGAGTATTAGGAATGCACAGAGAGAGGATGCCATTGAATTAAGTACTCAATGAAGAGTCTGAGGTGTCCTGGCTGAAAAAAGTATGACACAAGAGTGCATCTCAACAGGTAGAGCTCAGAGTTGGGAATAGGATATTCCAGACCCAAGTGATGGTGGTGGTGGTGGTGGTGGTGGAGGGTGGGCCGGAGGAGAAAGAAACAAAAAGTATTGCCAGCATGAAAATATAGGAAATTTAATTACTTATTATAGGAAAATTTAAACTTTATAAAACCTTACTTTATAAAAAAGGGCAAGATACTTACTTTGAAGTTAATTTTGACTTTATATTCCACACCTTCCTTTAGCACAAACAGTTCTTTCTTGAGGGCTTCAATATCCCCTATAGAAGAGGTTTACAAAGAGTTGATTCTTCTCAGAAGCAGAGACACAGAGATGAACAGAATTTAAGCTCTAGAGCCATTTATTTTTGTGAGCATCTGAGCAATATGGTCCATGGGCTGCTCAGTTCAGAGGCTATTTGAGATTATTCCTGTGTGTATGAACACAGGTGAGCACGCAAGCACGCATGCACACACACACACACACACACACACACACACACACACAATTTGCAATGCCTGAAATTTTATAGTTCAGTTACAAAAAAGGTGTTTTTCTTCCCAAGGTTGACAACAATGCTAAAAATACACAAGACATTTCCAGTAATGAGTTATAAAGGTAAATGTTTCCTGTCATTGCTAGAAGCAAGTTTTACTTAAAATTCCTAGAGGAAAGCCTAGATTATCTTTTAATTCTTTCTACTGGAAATGCTATTACATATATGTGACCAAACAAAGTGGTGATTAAGTAATGTGCTCTAATCCTTCCAATACATATATAAAAAAATCTTAAATAGAAGTGTCAGTTATTTTTTATAAGAATTATTTTATTTATTATATGTAAGTGCGTATGTGTGTTTGCTATAGGGCACATGCACTTACCAGAGAGAGAGACAGGGAAGAATGAGAGTAAAAGTAAGAAAGTAAGCCGCCAGGTCCAGGACTCACACTGTAGTCAGCCATGTGAGAGTCTGGTACCTTAACCACTATACCATCTGCTGGTCCCCAGATATTTGTTTTTATAGATTTGGCAATGTTTGTGGCATTTTCTAGCTTTCAGAAATTTACTTGTTTTAATTTCTTTTTATTTTTCTAACTCTTCATTTTGTATTTAATGTTTTTTGCAATTTCTTATTACTTTTTATAAGGAAGATCACTTAAGTTATAAAATCTTAGACTACATCAAGCCAGGCTCTACCTCTAGTTTCTGTACTCATGTTAGGGAGGCAATAATTCTCTTTTTTTTTTTCTTGATGTGACCATGTCTAATTTGACATTGAATTTTGTGTGTGTGTGTGTGTTTTGCATGAGCTTTGTGAACATAATCAACATACATGCCTCTGGGATTCTCCTCAGCAGTGACCAAACACCAAATTTGGGTTCCCTTTGCATGGAAAGGGGATAAGACCAAGTTTTCCCTGCAGTATCACCAGGTCCTTCTGAACAGAACAGATTTCCTTAGGTTTTTATCTTGCAAATTGACAGTTGTACCTGGTAGCATTATGCAATTTTGCATAGGAAGAGGTCTGAGCAGTAGTAAGAGAACAAATTTCTCCCCTGAAGAGATGCTAGAATGTGGGGGTAGTTGAGTTTGTGTGTGTGTGTGTGTGTGTGTGTGTGTCTGCTCTAATGATTCGGTTGAACAGGAAGTGTGTCTTCTCAGCCTCTGATTTCCTCCCTCTGACAAAAAAGCCCATATAAGGTAAAGAGTGGACTTAGCCTGTGGGAGGGGGACTCCCTCACTGCTAAGCCTGCTCTTCTAGAGTTGTACTTTTGCTCTGACTTACAGAGTCCAAATTTTGAATTTGGTAGCATCTTTTTTTTTTCATTTATGACTTACCATCAATGCCTTTTATCCCCTAGCTCTGTGCCTTTGTTATTATTCCTCTCAAGTGCTCATCCCCCATAATACCCACCTTCCCTGGATCTCCCAGTCTTCTCATGACCTGAGTCTCAAGGAAGACGGTGCCACTTAGTCATAGTAAGGTGAAAAATAATAACATTTTACTTAGTATGCCTTTAGTAGGGGAAGCTGCTTACTTAACAAGAACCAGAGCTTTAAGCTAACATTAAGGTTTTAACAGTAGAATTTCTAGCACTATTCAGGAGGTCTTGAATCACTTCTTGCCATCTGGCAAGCTTTGTGGCTGATGTAAGATCGATAATTTCAGACCAGTGGTGTTTAAGGTGGCTAGATCTCACATGGCTGACTGTGTGGTCTAAGACCTGGACCAAGCAGCTTGAAAAACATGCTGGTATGTGTGCATGCATGCCCAGATTTTCAAAAGGAGAAGAGATGGGAAGAAGGGATTGGGTATGACCATTCTCCATAGGGGGCGGGGATTTTCCCTTTTCTGTCTCTTGATGGTGAGTGTGTGCGCCCTACTATACAACTAAATATACCAAGTGTGTATGCCTGCAACCTCTTCAGTTTAGTGGACTAGAGATTGGATTTCTCATTAAACATGGTAAACACTGTGTATTCTAAGAGCAATGATTGGTGAACTGATCTAGGATATATACCTTTGGGATTCCTCTTACTAGGGTTTCCTTTAGCTTGAACAGGGCACATAGACCAAGTTTCCCTTGTGAGATCTTAGGCCCCTCTGAACAGTAGAGATGTGTCAACTTACCGGTAAGGTCCATGGTGATTGGTCCCGGGGCACTGTCACAAACCAGGGTGAGCCGAGTGACTACAACATTGGGGACTGATGGGTCTGCAGGATTCAAAAGGGAATGTAAGCACAGGGGAAAAAAAGTGTGTGTGTATACGTGTGGATAGCGTGTGTGTGTGTCTGTGTGTAGGGGGGGTGTATTTCAAATGGGAGACAGAGATTACTAAAAGAAATGCAGCAGAAATAGAAAGGGAAGTGGCATATCCACTATGCTTGGTCTTGATGGCTTTAGAAATTACGATGGTGTGATTTCTACCTCAGGCACTTATAGGTCCATCTTATTAGCATCAGATCTTTCCCCAGTGACTTTAGGTAGGATCCTATGCTACCTAAAGTTGGGCATGGCCTATTCATATCTTTGGGCCATGTCTTGGCCTGCCATTGTATATATGGAGGAGATGAATGGTCAGGTAAGGACTGAGAAGGAGAAAGTGAAGAGAGAGCATGAGATGCAGTGGGAGAGGGGAATATGCTTCTAAGTGGTTGTCTGGAATTCTTTCTAAATACCTATCTTATTGTTGACTTGCATCTTTTCTTCAAAGAAGACTTTATTTTGCACCCAAAACTTCACACAGTTTATATAAATTATACCTCACTCACTGTACCCTGGAAACTGTTAGCACTTTTTCTTTGCTTCTACTTCTAGGTGCCTGAAATGTCTGCCTCACCTGGAACCCTCCACCCACCCCAGTCTCCATATGCACACACCTGCTACCACAGGACCATCGCCCAGCAGCGTTTTCTTGTATTTAGCTAGACTTTCATCATCTTTGTCCATCTCCTGCAGTTCCTTCAGGGACTTCTGAGGTGGAGGCTTGTAGTTGAGCTTTTCATCCAGCTCATCATCGTCCTCCTCCAGGTGTGCTTCCGGGGCCTTTTCAGTCATTTTGATCTAATTTAGAGAGATGGGATGGGGGTGGGAGAAGACATTGAAAGTCTATTAGCCAAACATCACTGGATGTGAAAGATACTAGTGAGGTTACAGTTAGAACCATCTTGGTCTTAATGTATTTCTGTAATCATCAATGATTTTCCAGTACCCCTCCCCATTCAGCCTCATGATATTTCATGACGTAAGAATATAATATATTCCATTCATATCTCTAACCTGTCTGAATTTCCCCGTACTGTAACAAGTACCTCCTGCTCATTGAATAAAACTGATGAGAAAGAAATAACTAATTTGTGAAGAATGTACTGCAAGGGAAGCCACGTGGCGCAAGCTCCAAATGGTGGAGCTATAATAGCCCAGTTCAAATACTATAGAAATGCAGCCAGTCTTGCTAGTGTGCAAGTTGTTAGCTTGAGTAATCCCATTTTTGGTGTTTTAAAGAGACAGGCATTGGCCGGCCTTGTTAAAGGGCAGATAAAGAGAGGTTAAGGGAATGGGATCCTACATGACTGAATGCAGTTTGAATCCTGGCTCTGGCAATTGAAAAGTATGTTGAGTGTGTGTGTGCATGCGTGCTCCCAATCCCAATAGAATGGAGAATTGGAGGAGAAGGGTGTGACCAAGTCCAGTGGTAGGGATGAGGGAGACTTATTCCCTCTTGTTCTGTCTCTGGGAATGCACACACTCTCTAGCAATGAAAAACAAACATATAGAGAGACAGGCAGAGTACTCACCAAAAGAAAGGTTGGCTTCTCTCATGAAGCAACTTTTCTCTGGGCTCCTAAACACCTTATGAGGAACTGTGGACTTATATGATACCTGCCTGAGGTGTCTGAATGGCTTATATTCAACATTGCTAATAACTCCTGGATCCTCCACAGTGCTTAGATGGTTCAATGATTGTGTTATTAGGTTCTATATCTAAAGGTATTCTGTTCTTTCAGAATGCATCCCCCAAAGCAAAGGACTCTAAATTTCTCTAGACAAAATTGCAAGTATAAATGTGTACTTAGCACTGCTCTATCTGGCTCTTCTTTCTGGACCCAATTCGCCTTTAGCCCCTTCCTCCACTTTCCACATTTCCAGTGAACTTATGTTCGAAGACCCCACATGGTGTACCCTGAAATCTTTCTTCTTCCCTAATCACCTACATTTACTTGTTTTGTGTTAAAACATTGAGAGAAAATCTAGTGAAATTATTCACTTGTGTTAATGAGTGAAGAATAGATTAAAAAATGACTTCTCTTATGGCATGTATTGCAACACCTTTTCAGAGCAGAAATGAACTGTGGGAATGGTCTATTCCAATCCCTTATTTAGTCACTGAAAAAAATTGAGATTTGGAGGTTAAGATAGTTGCCCAAGCTCACACAGCTGAATGTGATGCAGCGTCCTAACCAAGAGGAGTAAGTCCCTGCTGAAAGGATTTCAGACCCATAGCTGGCAGCCATGGCTGCCAGGTAGCTATTTGAGAAAGGAGACCATTTGCTGATTTCCCTCAATTCTACTTTCAAGATAACTCTTTCACCTGCTTGTGGGGAAAGCCTTCGCTATTCCCATGTGATAATATCTACTACGTGTCTTCTCATTTGGAGAGACTGAAAACCTTTACAAAGTCCTTGACAATAAAGAGATCTTTGGCCAAAATAAATTTTGGTTTTGAATTTCACAATATCACTATCATGGACAAAAGGAAGAAAAATAATTTGGAAGTGAAACCAAATAAAAGCAATTTTTAATGGAACAACAACAAAAACAGAGAGAGAGGGAGAAGTAGAGAAAGAAATGATATCCCTTGGCTCACCAATTGATTCTCCTCCAGCTAACTAACACCAGTGAGCCTTGCCTAACTCTGAAAACAGCTCTGCAATGCCGGGGTCAACTTCCTGTGCAGGAAGGAAACATGTAGTGCTGTTCCTATGGCAACTCTTGCCTCAGCTGAAGAATCAGCACCACTTGAGGCTGAGCCTCTAGAGAACAGCAGAATAAACATAGTGACTAACTCAACTCATGTTCCCAACAACAATCAGAGAAAATGAATGAACTGTCTAGAAAAAAAATCAAGAATGTAGTGAGTGGATGTTGTAGGTTATGGGTAGTTTAAGGACAATCACTAAAGGACAGATAAAGAACAGATAAGTCAGATAAGTCAGTTAGATGAGACAAATTCTCCTCTGGTGACCAGCAGCATAAGACACACAAACCTTCTAACAGAGTATCAGGAAGGCCCTGTATAGATGAAGGTATCCCAGCCTTCATGGACAGGCCCTTCTGAAATGTATCACTTGGTTATTATGAAGTCAGTTGGTTGATGTCCAAGTATCAGATGGTGACATCACACCCAGCCACTAGCTCAAGGTGATTTCAATAACTTGCAAGGAATTATAAATTCTGAAAGGAACAATTTGAATTTTGTTCAGTTTTGAGAGGAAAATTAGAGAGAGAATGATATAGAAAGACAGAAAGAAGAGAGAAAAAGAGAGAGAGAGAGAGAGAGAGAGAGGAGAGAGAGAGAACTGGTGTAGGATAAAATTTGCCAACTTCTAACTGTGACTAGTGGCTAATCAATTGATCTGTCATCTAGGTCTTGATCTTTTCATTAGTAAATCTGAGATGTATATCAATTCTATATTTTCTTGATTCATTACAACAGATATTATAGTCATTTTTAAAAAATGAGACACAAATTTATTTAAAGACATTGAAGAGTGGAGGACAATGTGGGATTACTATATGAATTTGTTGCAGTCAAGAAGAAAAAATTTAAGACACTTTAGAAGAATTTGGTCACTCTATGACAGAAACTGGAAGTTTAGAGGATATAAAGGTATGGAGAGCTGCTGTAATACCAGAGATAGTGGAGGAAGAGGGTGGACAGTCAAGGTGGGAAGGAGGGAATGAAGGGGAAGAAAAAAAAGTAAACCATATAATGAATACAAAAATGGAAGATTATCTGCTGATGATAATGTATGTGGTAATATCTTAGACTAGATTAATATTCAGCGAATTCATGCTGGGAAAATCCATTTTGTGTGCTGTAAAGATGCACAGTGATTGAATGTAAAAAAATAAAAGAGAAATTTCAAAAAAAAAAGAATTTGGTATAATAATAGCATTAAATAAAAGGTAGGTGGCCAGGTGATTCTAAACTAGCTCACTCTGGAAAGTTTATTAGAAAAAATGAAAATGTAATAACACAGAAAATAAAAGATTAGAAAAGCAGTTCCTAGGATGCCTTATTTTTTTTTTTCCTCCCTCTTCTTGACAGGGTCTTATTGGTTCATAATCCTTCTGCCTCAGCCTGTCCAGTATTTGGGACCACAGATGTACACCACTGTGCCTGCTATTAGGGTGGGCAGAGAATGGAGCTAGATCTTCCACGTGGCCTGCTGCTCAGAAACACCCTTTTAAAGCAAAATCCAGTTACATCTATTTGGTGAGTACCTCCTGTTCACGAGACACTATGCTTTAGCACCTTCTGACGTGTAGGTTATTCTGAAGAGCAAAGAAAGGGCTAGAAGTTGAGCATCTGATCATTCTAAAAAGGCTCAGTTCATTTGATTGATGATTCTTACTCTTTTGGGAGATTATAGGTCTCTATAAAATTTGATAAATGTCATGGTTCTCATCCTAAGGAGTAACCCCCCAAACAACAACAACAACAACAACAAAACCAAACCTCCGCACACAGGAAATTGTGCATTGTGATCGAGGGGCTTATGGACCCCTGAAGTCCTTCATGGACTTTATTGGAGTCCAAAATCTTCAGGTAAGGAATATGATCTTGAAACTGTAACTTCCTGGGTGTTATAGAGGGAACTACTTCTCCATGAGACCTGGCCAGATTGCTGACTTACTTGAGTCTCAAGCACAGAATCATGCCCATCCACACCAAGTTCTGGGAAAATAAGCAGCAGAAAATACCAGCTAACACCTCTCTGAGGGCAATCACAAACCTGGCTGACAGGTACAGGTGCACAGGAACCAGTCTTTTAGGAGAAGAATCCTGGTCATTCTATTTGTTTGGATAATTATGTCTTTGCTGAACCACAGGTCATTATGCATGGGTTTTACTTCTGGCTTTCCTTCCAATTAGCTCTGACCCCCTGAACAAATGTTTCAACCATCACAGATATTACTGTATTCATCTTAACTCCTGACCTACAGTTGTGTCAGCTAACTTACTGGATATTCAGTTACCTTATCTCACCCACATCTACAGGAGACTACTTATCTCTGTTTTATTATTTAAAATTTATCTGAGTTTTAATTAATAAAAAAATTTTAAGTGCTACATCTTAAATTTCTTTCCCTAGGCACAAAATTATTTTCCTTTCACTCAACAGCTCTTTGACTAATAAAGAATACAATAAAAAATAACATCAAATAGTTAATTAACTATTTGCTTTTATCATGAACCCAAGACTTAGCAATTATGTGCTGCATGTGTCATCACATTGAACTGTCATAACGTTGTGAGGTAGGCACATTTGCAAGTGTAGAAACTGAGACATAAGAAAAGATTGAGTATTTTGGCCACACAAAAACTTAAAACTGCTGTTCATAATAGGCCTCCACTTTTTTATTGTATATATATTTTTTCTTAGAGATTTTTTACTATAGGGCATGTATGTTCACCAGAGACACCGAGAGAGAGAGAAAGCGAGAAATCATCCCTGAGGAGGATGGCCACATTTCAATCCCTTCTCCTCCATTTCCCTCTTGGGATCTTGGGCATGCACAAGCACACATCCGGTGTGAATTTTAAGCTGCCAGTTCCAGGACCCAAACTTTGGTTGACTACATGGGAGTCCAGTGATGTAACCATTACTCTTTCTGCTGGTTCCCATAATAGGACTTTAAAAATAGTGCAAGAGTAATGGTCTAGACTCTTAGGAGGAAATATTTGCAATGTATATATGAGGAGGTTTTAAAAAAGTTCATAGAATGCAGATTATAAGCATCTATACATGGACTTCAAACTTTTTCACACCAAAATAAACTTATATTTTAATTCTATTTCCCATGAATTTTCAGAAGTTCCTCATATTTAATGAGAGATTAGTATCTAGAATACACAAATAGCCTCTAAAAATCTATTTTTTTAAAGACAGGGTCTTATAGTGATTTCCTGCCTCAGTCTCCCAAGACGCCAGGGTTACAAGCATGTTCCATTGTGCCTGACTTTTAGGTTAGACCAGGAATCGAACCAGGCCTCCCATGTAGTTCCAGTTTGCAGAGCACAGTGTCTTAGCAGCAGGTGCCACTACAAGGGGACAAATCAATTTTTAAAAAATTTACTTATATATCTACCTAAGGTATAAAGCATAATGATTTGATGTACATATAGAGAGCAAAAAGTTTCCTATAGTGAAGCAACTTAGCATATCCATCATCTCTCAAAATTGCCAATTTTTTCATGTGTATGGGAAAGTACCTAAAATCTACTTTTAGTAAAAAATCCCAAGTACAGTACTATATTAAGTATGGTACTGCATTTTTAATTTTACAGTTTATCTCTGGGTAAACTCAGAGTCTCCCAAAGCCCTAGCCATAAATGGTGTTTAGAGTTTGACAACAATTTCCTGAACTATATATTTAATCATAGACACTGATTTTCTCTTTTTATTTTCCTATTTTATAGATACTTGCTGAAGAGACAATAGAAATTTTGTAGCAATTCTGCATACTGTTTTGCAATCCTATTATTTAACCTGATTTTCTTATTACTTTTTATTTGCTTTAGGGCACATGCGCTTGCCAGAGAACGAGAGAGAGAGAGAGAGAGAGAGAGAGAGAGAGAAGTCCCCCCCCCCCCCCACAAGGGGGTTTACCACTCCACAATCCCATCTCCTCCTTTCTCTTGTTTAGACTTTGGGCATCCACATGCACCTGGCATATTTTTCAAACAGCTGGGTCTGGAACTCAAACTGCCCTTTTGGCCATGTGGGATTCAGGTATGCCACTCGCTGGCTCTGACTTTTATCATTGATAATATCTGTAATATTTATTTATTTATTTTTCTTTTTTTTGAGAGGTTTTTGCTATAGGGTGCGTGCGCTCACCAGAAAGACAGAGACAGAGAGATAGAAAGAGAGAAATCACCCCCCAGGGGGGATGGCCATGCCACAATCCCTTCTCCTCCATTTTCCTCTCGGGATCTTGGGTATGCACGCACACGTGCCCAGCGTGAGTTTAAGCCACTGGGTCCAGGACGCGAACCGCTGTTGGCTACATGGGAGTCCAGCGACATAGCCATTATGCTAACTGCTGGTCCCATTATCTGTAATATTTATAACATATAGTGTCAAATACTTCATTAAGGATTATTTCATTTAATTCTCATGACAACTTTATGGGCCAGCACCATCATCATCCTCTTTTTTACAGGTTAGGAACAGGTTAGGCAACTTGCTTAAGAAGACAATTTCAGGGACCAGCAGTTAGCATAATGGCTATGTCGCTGAACTCCCATATTAAAAAGTTATAATAAAATAAGAGCTTGTTAGTCATCTTGGGAATCTACCTGGGAGGGAACAAGCGGAAGTAAATACTTCTTTGCAAACTCTGCAGAGACAGCTTTTACAAAGCAGGGAAGTGTTATATCAAGACATTTTCAGTGCAAGTCTGTCCTTGTGTTACCTTGTGCAAATTGCTTAACCTCTCGGGGACCCAGTTTTATCCTCGGCAAGTGAAATCATTGCATTAGAAAATATCTGAGGTTTCTTTTTTTTTTCTTTTTTTTTTCTTTTTTTTTTTTCTTTTTTTGGAGAGGTTTTTGCTATAGGGCGCGTGCGCTCGCCAGACAGACAGAGAGAGACAGAGAGATAGAAAGCAGGAAATCACCCCCCAGGGGGGATGGCCACGCCGCAATCCCTTCTCCTCCATTCTCCTCTCGGGATCTTGGGCACGCACGCACACGCGCCCGGCGTGAGTTTAAGCCGCCGGGTCCGGGACTCGAACCGCGGTCGACTACGTGGGAGTCCAGCGACATAGCCATTACGCTAACTGCTGGTCCCTCTGAGGTTTCTTAATTCAATAATTCTAATGCCTTCTAATTTAAAGAAACTTGTGTAATGAGAAAGAAAAAGAGGAAGTGAAGGTGGGGTGGGAAGAACCCAACTCCTCAGCATAGAACGTTCTGGTTGGGCTTTCCTCACCTGCCTTAGCTGCTCACCCACTGTTCCACAAAGAACAGGGTTGATTTTTCTTTGCTCGTTTGCTTTCTTTTTTTTATCTTTTTAAAAATTAAAAAAAATTTTTTTTTGCTATAGTGCACGTGTACTCACCAGACAGAGAGAGACATAGAGACAGAAAGCGAGAAATCACCCCCCAGGGGGGATGGTCACGCCGCAATCCCTTCTCCTCCATTCTCCTCTCGGGATCTTGGGCACGCACACACATGTGCCCGGCGTGAGTTTTAAGCCACTGGGTCTGGGACGCGAACCGTGGTTGACTACGTGGGAGTCCAGCGACATAGCCATTACGCTAACTGCTGGTTCCCCTCGTTTGCTTTTGACTTTGGTTCTCTAGGCAAGAAAAGTGGAATGGAGAATTAAGCAGTTACATATTTAACAAGGTTAATGTGGACTCTACCTGTCAGGTCTCAAAGCACATATTACTTTTTTCATGTGTTTACTACTCCTGTTATCTGCATTTGCTGTTTCACAGATGCCTAGCAGATGAATTTTCACACCTGCATATGAATTTTCACACCCATGTGTTTTCTATCCAGCAAAGCAATGTTAAACATTAGGTGTGCTGAGATGGGGACTTAATCTTCTTGGGCTCAATTAAAATGCCAGATGAAAATAGGATCGTTTCCCATGGCATGCACACGATGTAGCACAATCCAGTGTTTTTGTTTGTCAGTTCGTTGAAATTTCCAAGACTCCCAAAATGAAACACATGTAAGAATGTATACCACTCTTAGGATAAAGCACACTTTATCTGGCTCATTAAAGCAGGTCTAAATGAGTTGGAGACAAGAATAGGTGAAACTCTAGCTTAGATGAAATAAATTGCCTAGTTAATTCAGGTGACTTTGACATCTGGTTGACATATGAACTTTGAGGCAGATAGACTAGGGATTCAAATCTAGCTCTGAAAGTGGCCTATTATAGGACTTAGCAAGTTATTAATTTCCTGAACCTCGGTTTTACCATCAGTAAAGGAGGAATAATCCTTCCTTATAGGGTTGAAGGGTTGGAGAAACATGAAAATTCTAGGACTGTATTGGTTAAGTTGTAGATGCTGGATAGATGTTGGTTCTCTCTGTCTTCCTCTTTCCCTGCTCAGGTGCTGTCTGTTGTGTTGCCCTCTTTGGAGGAGCTAGGTCACTGGCTCTACACCAAACAGCTTCCTCTGGGAAGGAACTGGTCACGTCTATTCTTTACCTTTCTAAAGTAGATTTTGTTTCTTTGAGGAGTATGGAAGAGACAAGATGTTCCAGGAACTACAAAGAGTGCACACTGGGGGACCAGCAGTTAGCGTAATGGCTATGTCACTGGACTCCTATGTAGTCGATCACGGTTCGTGTCCCGGACCTGGTGGCTTAAAACTCATGCCGGGTGCGTGTGCATGTGTGCCCAAGATCCAGAGAGGAGAATGGAGGAGAAGGTATTGCGGTGTGGTCATCCCCCCTGGGGGGTGATTTCTCTCTGTCTCTCTCTGTCTGTCTGGCGAGTGCACGCGCCCTATAGCAAAAACCTCTCAAAAAAAAAAAAAAAAGAAAAAGAAAAAAAAAAAAAGAGTGCACACTGAGTCAACCTTAAAACAGGACCATAACTATAATATTTCTTTACAAACATCCAAATACACTCCTTAGTTTTAGGTTTTATTTATTCTTTTTCCTTACTGAAGCCAGAGGTCACTCTGTGCATGTAATTGTCAGTGGAAACAGGCACACTACAGAGAGAATTCCCTCGGTTCTGGGCAAAAAATATTAAAGACTTAACATGTCACAAAGCTGGGTCTGTGCAGTTATGATAGATGATGCACGTAGACACACAGACCTTCAATAGTAATGCAGAAATGGTCCTCAGTATCCATTGGGAATTGGATTTAGGACCCTTGCAAATACCAAAATCAAGCTGCTTATATAAAATGGGTTTGTATTTGCATATAACTTACCAGCATCCCTCAGATACTCCAAATCATCTCTAGATTCTTATAATACCTAAATCAATGTAAATACTAGGTAGATTGTGGTTGTATTGTGCTGTTCATGGAATAATGACAAGAAAAAGAGTGTACATGTCCAGTGCAGATGCGACCAATTTATATATATAATATGTATATGTGTATATATATATTATATATATAAGTATATATATATTATATATAATATATATATTATATATATATATATATTTAATATTTTTGATCCCAGCTGGTTGAATGCATGGATGTGGACCCCATGGATGTGGAAGTTCAATTGTACTAGATAGAGGAGGTAGAGATCAGAGAGAGAGAAAGAAGGGAGGAAGAAAGAGGAGTGGGGAAAAGGAGAGGGAGAGAAAGAAGAAGGGAGAGAGTTGGGGGCAGGGGAAGAGGAAGAAGAAAGAGAAAAAAAGAGAGACAGAGGGAAAAAGGGAGACAGAGAAATGTGGAAGTATTCAAAGTAGGGGGTTTCCATCAGGGAAGTAAGTATGTAGGCATCAGTATTCTCTATCACCCCAGGAGCTTCACTCCCTGCTGACAGGGATATGAAGGACTTTGTCCATATCTGGGGCTACAGGTCTAGAGAAGGCCATGGAAGATCTCTGCAAGATTGCCAGCTTCTCAGAACTCTTCAAGGTTTGAGTTTGCTATGCTGCCTGCCTGGCCATTTGGCACCTTTGGGGACTCTAAATTTATCTCTCAGGACACCAGAAGCCTTCTTATTCTGGGCCCCTCCCTGGTCTCCCTGGTATCCCCAAACAACATAAAAGAAGTGGTACTTCCTGGGCTCCTCATGGCTGCACTGTAACACCTGAGCACCACATAGAACATCCAAAACTCCAAAACTGGATGAGAAGAACTAAGCTAGAGTCTGAGACAAGAGTATCTTATGAGAGACAATCAACATATTTAATTCAGAGGTGAGTACAAATTACTAGAAGCAGAAGTCTTTAACATTTTCCTCGGTGAAACAAGATGCTGTTTCTCACTGGTCCATTCTCTTCTAAGTCAGATTTTTATGCAAAAGGAGAGCCAGCTCAAGGAATCTTCTCAGGGCTTGCTTTGTGAAGGGCACCTACTATGTGAAGCCACTCTGCTAGGTACTTTCACAAATATTAGCCTCAAGAAAACTAAAAACCAAAAACCAAGAATACCCATGTGCACTAAGGAAACCGTTAGCAGAAAAAAAGACTATCCATCAATAACTTACTATAGTCAAATTAAATTAAATTAGCACAAGAAATTAGAATTCAAAGATCTCTTTTAGACCAATAGTGCTTAGACTATAAGAACCTTTGAAAAAGCCCATGTGAATTTTTACCAACCCTGGCTGTGGAAACTAAGAGTATAAAGAGTACAGAGTGATTTGTTAAGGGCTCTTTGCGTGGATAAGTGCTGAAGTTTCCATAGCAACATGAGATCCACTCCTGGGTATGCCAGTGTAGATTCTATCACTATTGGACCCAATAATGCTGACGGAAGAATAAGGACACTCCCAATGTGGGGTTCGAGAACACTTCTGCCATGAGATATTTCCTGTAATGTAATTGTACCATCGATTTTTTTTTGTAGCAGTATATATTTTTAGTCAAATCTTTTATCATTTTCCCTGTCCTTCTAGGATTAAAAGTTGAGTTTCTAACGCCAGATCTGACACATAGAAGCCACCCAACAAAGTTTGGTTCTTTTTTTCTGTCTGCATAATTTTCACTCCCCAGGGCTTCTCTCTTCCTGCCAGCTGAAGTTTTAAATAGATTGTGCTCCCATAAATTGGCCCAGGCTCACATTTTTCTCTCAGAATGACTTTGCTGGGCTACGTGTCTACTGAAAACAGAACCTTGATAGTGCTCAGAGTCTGCTTCCCTAGGGACAAGGTCCTACTTTCCAAAACAAGGAAGGACCAAATTCCAGTCCAGGCCTGGCTGGAGGATGCCTGCCAGGTTTGGTTTAGTGACAGTATGGTTATTTCCCACGTTTTTGATCCATGCAACATGAATGGGGAATGAACTGTTCTCTCAGAATTTGTTTTACACATCTCATAAACATTATGACCTTGTAACTAGGCCTGTGCTATATATCTGGTTTTGGTAGGGACACGTGACAGATTTCACCAAACAAGACTAATCGTAAAATTAATGATTCCTGGGGGTAACTGGATCCCCTCCCTTTCCTCTGGCCAACCAGTCACCATACACCTTTTGATTTCCCTTGCTTGCTCATCTTGGTGGTAAGGATCTGACATGCTAACTCAGGTCTCCGTGCTCTTGGTCTCCGCATGCATGGGGACTAAGGGGCCTCTGAGTGAACGCAGAGTCTGCCCTCCCCACTCTGAATGAACAACTGCCTCCCTAGTTCATCACACGTTACTCTAGAACTGGAGTTTCATCCCAGACCATGTTTATAAAACAGGCAGACTGGGGTGTCCCCTAAAAGGGAAGAGAGTATTTCAGTTCATGCCTAAACCACTTCTCCTAATGGCGGCCAAAGTTCAGACCTTGACATTTGAAGGCCTACTAACCAGGTGTCCTAGCTGGGCCCATTGGACTTTTCTAGAACTTGTCTCTTTAATACATGATTTGGCATTATCTATGCTTGATTTTAGTTCTCTCAGGGCTGATTTTTTTTTTTTTTTCAACAACGGTGACCATCTTTATGCCCTTTATGCAGGAACTGAAGACATGGTTTTTGTTAGAGGTAGAAATTCTGTCACTGCATGACTTTCGGGTAAGAGCCGAGGGTTCCACCATGCCTCCCCTGGAGAGCTATATCCTCTTGCACTGACAGGACTTCGTTACATATTTCTTTTATATCACCAGAAAATTCTTTAGTGGAAAAGAGTTTAATCCAGCTTTAAACCATTTTTCCCCACCTCTTTATACCAGTCTTTTTAAACAGTTTGCTTCAAAACAGGAAACCACACATCTCCACCCCAGCACAACCCACCATCCACCAACGTGCTCCATATCAGTTTAGATCTACAGTTTTTTGTTTCTGGGCTTGGCCAGATGCCTGTTCCTACCTTTTAGAAACCCCTTCCAGACATTCCCGGTAGGTATTCTCAGATCCCTTCTCCAGAACATTTGGGATCTCATCTCCTGAGAGGCACCGCACACTCTGCCCTCCCTCTGAGCTGTCTCCCTGACTCATTGCTCCCCTTCCCAGCCCTGACTTCCCCTTCTCTGCAGAACCGTTCCAGTAGCCTCTTCTGCACTTTCTTATCATAGTTTGTTTTGAAATGCCTCTCTAAAAAAAATAAAAATAATGAAATAGTCCACTGTAGTGGGTAGCAGCCTTAGGTCGTAGAGTTCCTATGTTGCTCTGTGCCCACCTGAAGCCCCGCTACCCCCAGGTATTTCAACTTACATTCAGCGCTTCACGCCTCTGTCCGGGGTGCCTCCGTCTCTCAACTCTGACTTCTGAGTACCGGCAGTTAGAACAGGAAGGAAGTTAGTGAGAAAAAAAAAATGTTTTAAACCTACTTGAAGAGGAAACCCGGGGCCGTCTCAAATCCTGTTCCTCTGCACTGCATATCTCCTGATCGGCCAACTCTGTGCAGCATTCTTGTCAATTACTGGTGCATGTGAGAGCATGACAGCCCATGCCACATGGATATGCATGAATGTACATGCCAGGGTAGGGAGCCTACAGCCAGGAGTATTATGACTAATTGTGCAGAAAGGTCTAAAAATCAATTCATTTCAGTGCATGAGCTTACCAAGGCAAAAAGCCTGAAACCAGCAGCAAGAAATTCACAGAGGCTTTACTTTGTATCACTAACTTCTGTTCCTGCTGGGTCTCTGCCAGCCTCTTTTATCAACCCTATATGCTGAAAGTTTGCTGGCAGCAAATGTAGACTGCTAAGAAATTATAAATGTTAACTGCATATACTTGATCCTAAATTTAAAAATTTATCCTTAAACAGACTTTTGGAGTTTTGTTGGTTATAATTTCAAGATGTAGCTTCATATTGAATCACAAATAAATGTTGTTACAATTTTTTACTGATTTTTCAGTTCAAATGAAACAAGCAAACAAACAAAAATAGCTAAAGCACCACCTTTGATTAAAGCCAGGGATGCAGAATACAAAATAAAGTAAAACTTCACAAATCCGGTTTTCTAACTCAAAATTTACAACAATAACAAGTGCTAAAATTGTGTACCATATTTGAGGAAATGGTTTATGACATAATGTAAATGGGAACAAGTTGCAGAGGCCACATTTAAACCATTTGAGGAAACAGTCTTTAAGTACCTAAGCCACAGTTATTCTCTACAGTCTAGAGCTGGTGCCAATAAGAAATGCTTATTTTTACTAATATTTCAATACCTAGTATTTATGCTCTATCCTTATGTTTAGAACTGACTGATAAAGTACCAACATATAGCAGTGGACAACAGACAAATATCTGCTAATTAAAAAATGAACCGTAAAAAAAAAAAACCCTAAAAACAACAAGACCTTGGCAATTGATAGACAGTAGAGGAACATGAAAGATTTACTGCTGAGGGAAGCACGCTAGATTATGAAAGAGAGGTTATATATTATATTATATATATCCACTTAATACATACTGACTGTTGGTACTCTGTGTTAGAAACTGAAAGATCAGTGTTTTTAGAAGCATGGAAAATGGTTATGGAAACCGAGACGATGTGGAAAGAGGGTGGGAGAAAGGGGAGAGTAAAAGGAAGGGAATGAAGGAGAAAAAGAGAGGCAAGACATTTATGGGACACAGAAATGGATGATTATCTGTTGATGGTGTATATGCATGGGATCTTCAATAAAAGATAAAATCAGCACATAGATTATGACTAATAGCTACATAGCTTTATTGTTGTCTTATAATTGGAATAAATACGAAAAGATTTGTGTGCTGGTATTTGAAACCAGCTGCTGTTTAAAAATGAGAATTTAGTGTTCCTAATTTTCTGCACTGCATGCCTTGTGTGGTCACCAAAAAAAACCTGTAAATATGAAAAGAAAAAGATTAAAAACTTTACTCCAAAAAAATTAACTCCTATGATCACTTACTGTTTACTGATATCAGCCTTTCACCACACACAAAAAACTCAAAAACCGAAAAACAGCAACAAAAACTGACAGAGGCAGAATAAGTGAATTGAAACCAGAAGGATTTAAAAAAATCAGAAACGGTGAGTTCATCGTCTATAGTTATCCACCCATTTCTTCTGTTGTCAGGGAAGACTTCACTAGTAAGACGTGGAACGTTTCTCCCTGTTGACTTCAGTGTGTCCTCACAACTTTTTTTAATCTAGTGCTTTGGGCACAGCCGGTGGGAGACAAGGAAGCCCCAATCCAAACCTGAGAAGTCAGTACACAGACATGTAGCGTGCATGCTTCAGAGGAGAGGAGAGAGCTCTTGGCCAAAAGGGAGTTAAACTTACTAAAGTAAGTCCTCTTTTTGATTAAACTGTGGACTTCTAATAGGTTAAAGGGCAATTGCTGTGATCTCCTAAAATTTCTTCTACCCTCATACTCAGAGCAGGAGTGATCTGAAATGACCATTTCGCCTGTTTCTCTGTTACAAATCATTGTTCACATATATTTATTAGATGGGAAACTGAGCTGAAAAGTCTCCTTTAAGAGGATTACCATGGCTGACACTTCACTTTTAACCAATGCTGACAAAGATGCATTATGCACTAAGAAGACCTCCCTTTCCCATATATAAGCTTCTGCAAATGTAAGAAAATGCCTGCTGTGATTAAAAAGAAGGCCCTTACTGTAAGGACATTACCACTGTAATGCCAAGTTAAATTGATGGAAGTGGGAGACTTGCTTAATTTTCAGAAAAATAATGAAACCTTTAAGTATTTCAGTTTTTCTTTGTTGTTATAAGGATATAACTGTAAGGTACGAAGTTCCAGCTCAGCCTTCCATGGGGAAGTGCCTTTGCCATAAGCCTGAGAAAGTTGCAATTGTCTGCCAACCATCGAGACTTCCTCTTTGTGCACAGACATATTTCTGGAGGCCTCAAGTAACGATGCAAACCCACAGGAAGGTTCTGCCCTGACAGCTATCCACTCTGCAATGCGTCTATGGAGCATTAGCTGGAGCCCCAGAGGCAGAAGAGCCGTGAGGTACAGACAGATGTCCTAACTCTGTCTTCCTGTCAGTGTGCTCTTCGGCCAGTGGCCTCATTTCTCTGAGCCTTAGTTTTCACATCTGTGAAAGAAGGATGATATCAACCTTCAGCATTGCTGAAAGAGTTGGAAATAAGGTGTGATAAAGTCTACAGAAGAGGTCCTACCCCAGAGTAAGAGCTCAATGAATGATATGGGTTGAGAAAGTCATCACCAAATTTCCACAGTACATTTTGTTTTTATTGTCAGAGAGCATGTGTGTGCCAGAGGGCATGTGTGAGAGAGACAGAGATAGGGGGAGAAAGAGAAAACGCACCCTCCAGTGGGGATGTGGTCATGTTGCAATCTTCCATTCTTCCTTCTAATCTTCCAGTCTTCCTCCATTTTTCCTCCTGCTCAGGATTTGGGCAGACACATATGTACACACACACACACACACACACACACACACACCCCTAATGTGTTTTTCAAGTGCTGAGGCTGGGATTCAAACAGTTGGCCATTAAAAAGCCAGTTCTCTATGTTCAGAGCTTAACCACTGCACTATAGAGCTTTCCACTATCTACATTATACATCATTTTTTTAAATTGCCAGAGTGTGCATGCACTCCCCAGAGAAAGAGAGAAGAAAAGGGAGAGGGAAAGGGAGAAAGCAAGAGGGAAAAGGAGAAAATACCACCCATTGGGGTGTGGTTACACTTCAATCCCTTCTCCTTTTCTCTTCTTGGGATTTTGGTTACATACACACACATATCTAGTGTGGTTTTTACTACTAGGGTGAAGACTTGAACTGCATTCAGCTCTGTGGAATCTGGTTCTCTTAACCATGAGGCCACTGGGCCAGCTCTTCACATTACATTTTTATAAAGTCTTTCCCCCCTCCTCCCTGTGAGACAGGCACCTCAACAGGGCCTCATGCTGTGATCCTTCTCCCATGCCTTCCCAGCCAGCCAGGACCATGGGCATTCACGTGTGTGCCTCACATACACAGGTCAACCCAGGAACTGAACCTGTCCTCCATGTGGCTCTGGCATTGTGGGCATGCACTATCACCACACCACCATGCTGGGCCCCCACATTACATTTTTATCCTTATTATTACATAGCAGATATTCGAATGACTGAAGACAGTCATTTTCATGTAAGGATTTGCATGTATCCCAAGTCTCACCTCCCCTTCTTCAGGGTTTCCTACCACCAGTCAAGGACAGATTTTTTTTTTTCTGAACTCCTAGAGTGTGCGTTGTGTATATAATATAGTTTAGTACTTTAGTCTGCTCTCCTTTATATTGTTAAGTGATTATTTTTTGGAATATTAGACTCCATCGAAATGTAAAATACTTGAGGAAAAGGTTGTGTTTTACATAACTTGTATTTTGTGCAGTGCTTAATATAATACTTGACTGAATTGTAGAAGATTTTGTGTCACATTCTTCAGTGGAAATAGATGCGTTTAAACTAGACAGTTATGGCTGCTCTTTGCTCCTCCCACCCCACCTCCTTCCTCTGGTGAGTTTTGCCTTGGGGAAAGATGAATGTTGTCAGCAAGGGTCATTGAGACCAACTTTCCTTTTTCCTACTTTTTCCTAAGGGTGTGTGTGCTTGCCATAAAGAGAGAGAAAGAGATTGGGAGAGAGAGAAAGTTAGAAAGCACACCCTTCCAAAGGGGGAGATGATCATGCTACAGTTCCTTCTCCATGATCATACAAACAAGTTGGGACATGCTCATACAAACAAGTCTTTCAACCTACTGGCTGGGACTTGACCATGTAACTGACCATGTGGGATCCATTGCCTTAACCACCACACCACCAGCTAGCCCCTCCTATTTCTTTTTTGCTTCAAATATTTGACATATTGAACTATATTATGCAGTATTTCATAACTTGACATGAAGGTTCTTTTAAAAATTCAACAAGCAATAATTCCTGGTCGGTTATATGTCAGGATCTATGCACAGAGATAATACAGAGACAAACAAAACACCTCCTAGACCTCAAGTTGCCAATGATGTAATGGGAGAAGTCAGAAATAAACAAATTTTTCTATGCTCTTCATGAGCATAGAAAAAGAAAATACACATGGGGTATGCGTATTTTCCAAGTAAGAATATCAAGGAAGGCTTCATGAAGGAAGTGACTGCAGTGCTCAGTCTCAAGGGTAGTAGGTGTTAAATAGTTGATGTGGGAAGGGTTAGGAGTGGAAGAGAAGATATTTGAGGGAGAGGAGAAGCTTGAGCAAGGACATAGCAATCTAACATGGTGTGGTATGTGCTGGGAATTATAAGGCAGTTGTTGAAGATTGCTGGAATGTACAGTGTATGTTACATAATGATGAGAAAGCTCCCTGGAGGTACAGGGCCCAGATCATAGTGGATCTCTTATGCCACATTAATAGGAACTGGCCTTGATCCTGTCAGTGATGGCATACCATGAAAGTAGAGAAAGAACATGATCAGTTTTGTGTTTTACATAGTTTACTCTGATAAACGATAAGAATAAAGTCCATTAGAGACTGTTTAGGCCTGAACTAAAATACTCAGAGATAGAGGTGGTCAGACTGGAGAAACAATTAGGTGAAATCAGCGTGATTTGGTGATTGATGGGATGTGAAGGGTAGGGGTGAGGACAAATGAGGAATCATAGATGACAGATGACTGGTGTATTTATTGCTAGATGACTATGTTCTTGGTGGTGCCACCAACCAGCCGAGCTAGAGAATACAAAAGAAGGAACGATGTGTAAGGCGAGATAATGACTTGCATTTGGACATGTCGAGTATTGAACTTGAAAAAATGGTGTTATTTCTAGGAGATATCTGACAATGAGATATGTAACCCTGGGTTTCCACTCTAGGCTAATAACCTACATGTGATCAAGCTGTGGAGCGTAATGTAAACCAGGTTACCCAGAGTGTGGTCTGTGTATAGCAGATCAGCATCACCCAGGAACTTGCTAGAGATACAAAGTCTCAGAGTCAATTCTAGACCTATTTTGTTAGGACCTCTGTGGATGGAGCCAGGAATCAATGTTTGAAAAAGCTTTGTAGATAAACTGGGAAGTTTGGCAAATACTGGTTTAAACCATACAAACAGGTGGGATTACCCAGAAGGAGTGTAGAAAGAGCAGTTACCCAAGCATGAGGAAATCCTGTTAGCTCTACTTTCCACGTATAAGTGGCTGACTACTCCTTGTCTTTTCCGCTAGCACTCTAGTCCTACCATCACCACGTCTCTGCTAGACTTTCATAGCAGCTCCTTATATGTTTTCCATTTTTCATAAGAGCCTCTCTAATACTCTGTTCACCTGATAGCAGTAAGAGTATAAAGCATACTCATGATTACATAATTCCTTGGATGTCAATCCTCTAGGTCCATTTAGAAAAAAAATGATTTTTTTTTGTTATAGTCTACAGGTTGGCTCATTGTGGGAGCCAACCTTTGAGATGGCCCGCAGTGATCCTGGTATCCAGCCCAGATCACATTCTACTGCATTGGTCTGTGTAACCAACAAGAATATGGCAGAAGTGATGGTATGTCACTTTCAAGGCTTCACTGTAAAAAAACATTGTATCTTCTCTCTAGATCTCTCTTAGATCATTCATTCTGTGAGAAGCCAGGTACCATGTCAGAAGGATAATTCAAACTCCCTCTGGAGCAGTCCACATGGCGAAAACTGAAGATTTATGCCCACAGCTGTAACAGTGAACTGTCCTGGAAATGAATCTTTCAGCTCCATGTGAGTGCCACCCCAGCTGACAGCTTGGCTGAAACCTCATGAAGGACTCTGACCAGGAACCAGCTAATTATGCAATTCCTTGATGAAGCCTCAGAAACCGTGAGATACCAATGTTTATAAGCTGCTATAGGGAATGATTTGTTATGCAGCACTAGTAACTAATACACTTATGATGTGGTCCCTTCCACAGCTCCAAACTCATCTCCTAACACTGAACCATTGTTTACTCCCTCCCCAGTTGATAATTCTTTCATGAGAAACAGGGTCTCTCTGTAAAAATTCTTTCCCCAGATAGTCATACCTGATTTATTTCCCCCTTTACTAATGTCTTTGATCAACTATCATCCCTCAGAAAGATCTTCTTTAATCATCTAATGTAAAATAGCCCATCATCCTGTTTTATTTTTGTTTATGGCATATAATGCCTCTTGACCTTTTTTTTTTTTTCAGATTCTTGCCATAGGGCATGAACACTCACCAGAGAGAGATGATAAGAGAGACAGAGAGAGATAGACAGTGAGAAAGAAAGTGAAAAGTCATTACCCCAGGTAGGATGGCCATGCCACAATCCCTTCTCCTCCATTGTCCTCCTGGAATTTGGGACATGCACACACATGTGCCCAGTATGAATTTCAAGCTACCAAGTCTGGGACTCAAACTGAAGTCAGCCATGTGGGGCTCCAGTGCCTTAACCACCAAACCACCTGCTGAGCCTGCTCTTGACTTCTTTATTAAAGACAGGATCCCACTCTGTCATGATCTTCCAGCCTTAGCCTTCCAAGTAGCTGGAATTACAGGCATGCACAGCCATATTGGACTCCTTCAGACAGAATCACACCTTGTTTCCTAGGCTAGACATAAGCTGGTGATTCTCCTTCCTCAGCCTCCTGAGTAGCTGGAACTGCAGACATGTGCTACTATGCCTGGCCCTCAGATTAGGCTGGGAATCAGCCTTAGGCCTCTCATGTGGTGTTGGCCTATGTAGAAGCAGCATATTACCAGTGTGTGCCACTGCAGCTGGGCCTCTTGACATATTTTCTTTTTTTCTTTATTATTTTTAGAATTATTCATTTAAATTTATTTATCATTACTATTATTTTTTAATTTGCTACAGGGCATGTGCACTCGCCAGAGAGAGACAGAGAGAGAAAGAGAGAGACAGAGAGAGAGAGAGAGAGAGAGTGAAAAAGCAAGTTGTCAGGTCTGGGATATGAAATTGCTGTCAGCCGTGTTGAAGTCCAATACCTCAACACCATGTTACCTGTTGGCTTCCTTAACATATTTTCTATGTATTTGTTTTTGCTTTTTTGGCTGCTGTTGTTTATTATCCATTTCTCCACAAGAATGTGACCTCTATCTGAATAGGACCTTATTATATTCACTGCTATATCTCGGAGACTAGAACACTACCTAAACACATAGTAGACTGTCAATAAATACCTATGGAATGAATGGAATGAATGAAAAGGGGTCATACACAGAGAGGCTTCAATATATAGGGAAGATAAAGTAAGAGGTGCTCACAGAAGCAGCAGAGGAGGAGTTACTTGAAAGGGAGGAGGGAATTAGGGGAGCCTAGGGAGTATGGGAACAGCTGTGCCAGCTGACTCAGCTCACCGATACTCAGGTCATATTTATTTTATTGCTACTTTGTTTAAATTGCTGTGACTCCTTCTTAAGGATCTTAGAATAACGATGATTTTAACTTTATATTTTGAAATAATTATAGGTTTTTTAAAAGAATTATTTTATTTAACTTTATTTATTATTATTATCATTATTATTTTCCAGTTTGATCAGAGAGAGACAGAAAGAGAGAGAGGAAGTGAGAAAGCAAGCCACCTGGTCTGAGACTTGAACTGTGGTTGGCCACATGGGAGTGCAGTGTCCTCAACCACCACACCACCTGCCAGCCCCTCTGTGCATTACTTTACAACTTCCTATAAACCTATAATTATTTTGGGGTCAAAATAATTATCCTTTTTCCTAAAAGTAGTGGTGATATCTCATTGTGGTTTTATTTTTCCTTTCTCTAACTGATGATTATAGAGAACGATTTGTTATGTGCTCGTTTGTTATCCACCGTACATATCATCGTCCATAAAATATTTATTTGTGCTTTGTGTTCATTTTCTAATTGTGTTGTTTCCTTTTAATATTGATTTTTGAGAATTCTTTATATTTTCCGGAAACAAATTCTTTCATGCGATTGGCAAATATTGTCTCCTATATGCAATTTGTCTTTTAATTCCCCATCAGGGTTTTCATAGCACAAACTTTTTTTTCTTTTTAACATTTTAGGGGTCATCCTCCTTGACTTGGAAATATTTGGGAGTATTCTTATTTTGTGGCAGATGGGTTATATGCATAAGTTCAATAATGCTTGTTGCATTGAATCAGAAATTGGAAATACTCATTATTTGATGGGCTTTGACCGGAATGTCACATCTGAAGATCAATCAGAAAACTATGGAACTAAGGTGGATCTCAAGTAAGCCAACAGAAGCTCTTAGAAAGATGGCCTGGCACCAAAAATAGTTCTGCCTGGTAGGGAAGATTTGACACGACATATGAAAGAATTTATAACATAAAATAACCTGGACTTTTCCAGCCCAGCATTGTAATCAGTAGAGACTGCAAAAGAGCAACCACACCAGAGGATTATCTTGAGAAAGACTTTGAAGGAAGAAAAAGAGACTGATTTTTGCTATCAGATGGTATATCACAGAATACCTGGTAGACAGGGCTGAATTGAGAAGGTTTATGTATGTCTAGTGTGCTGGGCATTTGCTTTTCAACAATTTGAGTAGTTGACACGTAAATATTTTCTCAGAAATATTTAAAACCATACTGTTTCTGTTGTTATAGAGTCACAAACAAAATTATACAAAATTATAAGAAATATTTTAAACATTATCTTTAACATTTAGTATTTTGAAATTTTGAAAGTTGTTTATTAACTGTCAAGAACTATGGAGTATGGGCAAACATTTTTTGATATGTAAAGTAAATGTGGAAAAATGTAAAAATAAATAAATAAATGAAACAAATATTTTAGGGGTCAGCTTTATCAGTTTTTCCTGTTATGGATGATGCTGTCACTGGCAAGTCAAAGACGTCTTCACTTAGTCCAAGGTCCTGAAGATTTTCTTTTCTATTTTTAATTAAAGTTTTATAGTTTTATAGTTTAATCTGTTGTCTATATTTGGATTAGATTTTATATAAAGTGTGAGGTTTAGGTGTGAAGTTTTGGGTGCTTGAAGTGTGAGGTCTAGGTGAAAATTCTTTATCTTTTCTCTTCCTTTTTTTGGTCTGTAGGAAAAAATGTCCATTTTTTTTTCCCTTCATACAAAAAATGTCTATTGAGCAAGTACTATATGCCAAATACAGTGATGGAAAGGACAATTTCTTCATTTTCACTAAGTGTTTTTCAAGAGTAGGGAAAGAAGGTAAGACACAATTCAATATTCTAACACCATATGTTAAACAAGCTAATCCTCCTCCATTGAATTGCTTTTGCAACTTTGTCAAAGATAAATTGGGCATATCTGTGAGGGTCTATATCTGGGTTTTCTACTATGTTTTATTGATCTATAGGCCTTCATAGATGCTCTGTATGAGTTCTACTTCAGTTTGCTGAGAAGTTTTTTTTTAATCATAAATTAGTTTTAGATTTGTCAAATTTTCTTTCTTCATCAGTTGATATGATTGTGTGAGTTTTCTTCTCTAGTTTATTGATATGGTGGATTACACTGGCTGATTTTTGAATATTCAATCAGATTTACAAAGCGGAAATGAATTTCTCTTATTCGTGGTGCATATTATTTTTCATACATTGCTGTATTTGATTTCCTAATGTTTTATTAAGGAGTTTTCTAAGTTCATGAGATATACTGGTCTTTGGTTCTTCATTTTTACTGTCTTTGGTTTTAGTGTCAGGGTCAAACTGGCCTTAGAAAATTATTTGGGAAGTGTTCTCTTTTCTCTATCTTCTGAAAGACAAAATGGCATTTTTAATTAATGTGATTTATTCAAGATTACTAATCCACTGGAGAAATAGGAAGTAGGGTATTAGAGAAAGAGGGGCTAGACTTGTACATTCCTCCTTCATGTTTGATGTATTCCTCTCTGCAGTCCACTGTGCATTAGTCAGGAGGCAAGCTCAGTCTGGGAGATCCGAATCTGGAGGAAATGTGACTTTAATGTGTGTCTTCCTACGCACTGGTATTTTAAGAAGCACTAAAGAAAGATTAGCGATTAGCACTCATGTAAGCAGCTTATAGGGCAGCTAATTTTTAAATTACTTTCCAATTACTTAGTGTCTGCTCTTTAGCTCCTTTCCTGGGTAACATTGATAATAATTTTCTATCTATTGGAAAGGCTAACGAACCAAAGACTAAAGAGCTATGGAACATTAGTTTTAAAAAATATTGTATTGATTTAATTCATGTTAGAGATCTTGTGTGTGCACCCATAAGAGAGAGAAAGATGAGGAAGACAGAGGGAGAGAGAGAATCACCTTGGCCAACTTGTGGTCAGCCAAGCGGTTTCTAGCACTGCAGTTCATATGCTATTAACTTTGCCACCAGACTGGGCTGGAACATATGTTTTTGAAAATGCATTTTATTATATTTAGTTTTAAATTTTGCATGCAGTAAAATTTTGTGGTGGGGGTAGGTAGTTGGTATAGAAGTAAAAAGCTCTGGATTCTCAGATGACCAACTATGTTTGAGTCCTGGACCTGGCAGCTTACTTTCTCATTTTCCCTTTCTCTCTCTCTGTCTGGTCAAAGGAAAAAATAATACTAACAAATGGAAACAAATAAATAATTCTATTTTTTTTTTTTTTGAGAGAGAGATTTTCGCTATAGGGCGCGTGCGCTCACCAGACAGACAGAGAGAGACATAGAGACAGAAAGCGAGAAATCACCCCCCCAGGGGGATGGTCACGCCGCAATCCCTTCTCCTCCATTCTCCTCTCGGGATCTTGGGCACGCACGCACATGCACCCGGCGTGAGTTTTAAGCCACCGGGTCCGGGACACGAACCGCGGTTGACTACGTGGGAGTCCAGCGACATAGCCATTACGCTAACTGCTGGTTCCCAATAATTCTTAAAAAAGAAAAAAAAACAACTCTGTGGTATACCTACAAGCTTTGACAAATACGTAAAGTTTATTCACCACTCTGATCAAGATACCAAGTAATTATATCATTCCAGATCCTTAGATGACCAGATCCTCAGAAGTTCACAGTGTTATGGTTGATTGTCTTCCATCTTTCCTTGGTATCTCATACTTTTGCTCTTTATTGTACTTTCTTTCCAAATGTTCCAAAATTCCTTCTTTTATTCTGTTTCAAGAACTTTCTTAGTCATTGTTTTAGAGTAGGCATTCTGGTTACAGATTCTCTTAATCTTCCTGTGTCTGAAGGTATCTTTATTTCCCCTTATTCCTGAAAGATAAATTCACTTGATATAGAATTCAGGATTGACAGTTCTTTTATTTAAGGACTCTAAAAATGTTGTGCTATTCCATTCTGGTCCCCATGGTTTCTGATGAGAAATTTGTATCATTTGAATTATTTTTTTTCTTTATAGGTAGGTGTTGTTTTTGTTTTACTGCTCTCAAATTTTTTTCTTTGTTTTCAGTTTTCTGAAGTTTGGCTATAATGTATTTTGGAATAGATTTCTTTGAGTTTATCCCATTGGAGATTTTCTACCTTCTATATGATTCTATGTGCTTATCTCTTTCACTAAATTTGAGAATTTTCAACCACTATATCTTTAAGTTTCTTCCAGTCCCACCATTTTTCTCCTTTTCTTCTGGGATACTGATTTATAAATGTTAAATCTCAGTCTCACAGATCTCTGAGGTCCAATTATTTACTTGTTTATTATTGTTATTTGATCTATTTTTTACTTTTTGTTCAAATGAAGTGATTTCTAGTATTCTTTCAAGTTTACTGACTCTTTTCTCTTCTCTCCATCTTGTTGAGTCCATTCACTGAATATTTCATGTTGTTCAATGTATTTTTCAGTTCTAAAAGCCTCTTTGGTTCTTCTTTAGGTTCTCATTATTGCTAAATCAAAATGGAAATTAACATTTCCCACTGGGTCTTCTCTGATGCCACTTTGGTACGGAGGAGAAGGTGGGCCTCATTGTCACTGTTTGGAGATGAAAGTCCACAGTCACAGTGTGGCTGCCTCTGACACTGCCCAGGTGAAAGGGAAAGGTATTGCTCCTCATGGGTGGGCCAAGTTGGAAGTCTTGGCTCCCCATTCAACCTTTGCTGAGTTAGGCCATATGTTTTTTTCCATGATATTTGCAGAAGGTGATCTGTCTTGCTAGGCTGCATCTTCCCTAGTGTTGTCTGGAGAGAGCCTAGTTTTGGGGAGAATATTTTAAAAAATTAACTCCTCGGGGCTGGCAGGTGGTATGATGGTTAAGGGCACTGGACTTCCACATGGTTGATCGTGGTTCAAGTTCCGGACCTGGTGCTTTGCTTTCTCATTTTCTCTCTCTCTCTTTCTCTCTCCCTGTCTGTCTGTCTGTCTCCCCCTCCCCCCCCCCCCCCCCCCCCCCCCCCAGTTCAGGATACATAACACAAATAGAAAATCCAAGGAACTTATTTCAAACTACCAATGGTATAACAACTGGTTGCAAAAGTTTCTAAATATTTAACAATTGGCTGTTGCAAGCTGGTTTAAGCTGACTTCAGCATACCTTCAGCAGGCCCAACTTCCTGGCCTATAGTCATATGAATTATCCCAGTTGAGACCCCAGATATTGGGAAGCAGAGAGGAACTCTTCTTGTTGGGCCTCACACAAATTACAGATGAATGAATAACATAGATGATTCTTGTTTTAAACTGTTACATTCTAGTGTAGTTTGCTATGCAGCAATAGCTAACCAGATGTAGAAAGACAGGGATGGATGTCCTCAAGGAAATAAACTCTTTTGAAATCTTAGAGAATCACTTCTCTCCTTGATTTTTTTTTCTGCCATTAAATTATTGAAATAATTGAGGCTAAATCTTCAGTTCTTGGGTGACTTTAAGTACCTTTGGATTTTAAGTACCTTTTTGGTCTGTTTCTTCTCTTCAATATTTTAGAATATTCTTATGTTAGTTTCATGTATTATTTCCAGGATTTTTAACTGTACTAAGCAGAAGGTATGGGAAGAAGCATGTCTACTCCATCTTGGTCTAGACCCAAAAATACATATTTTTAAATCTGTAAAGCAATTTAAGACTTTTTAAATTTTAAACTCTTGCAAACCATACTAGAATCACTGTAGGAGAATTTTTTCCAACTCGACACTTGGCCTTTCCCTGCACCCTTCATCTCTCACTCTTCATTCTTCTGGGTCTCCCTTGGTGGGAGGGGATTATGGCATAACACCCCTCCCCCACCAACACAGATTAACTGAACTATGAATTCTGTTACTGACAGATGCAAGTTATCTTTCTCAAGTGTTTGGGGTGGAAAAAAAATAGAGAGCCTGGCACTCTAAATTGTTCATTTTACATCAGAGGAAGCTTAGACTCCAGGAGATGATAATCTTCAGTTAAGACACGGTAAAGGAGTGGTAAATCTAAACCTATATGTGTTCAGAATGTTACTTCTCAAACATCACTGTGCAAACAAATCACCTTGGACCTTGTTAGAGTGCAAATTCTAAGTCTGTGTCAGGGTCCGAGACCCTGCATTTTTAACAAGTTCCCAGGTGGTTACACCAGTGCTGCTGTACTTTGAGTAACGACATCTAGGACACTCACTCAGATTATGGCTCTTTTCTCTGTCCTGAGGGATTTCAGTCCTTCACCAAGGAAATGGAGACTATGCAGGAGTTTGACGGATAAGTGTGGGAGTAGACGGAGATGTAAATGGGAGTAGAAATAGCAGAGGAGTGGAGAGACACAGACACATCCAGAGACTGAACACTTCTCTGTCTTCACAAGGTGTTTGCTGCCTCAGAACTACTCTCATTTTGGTAAAGACCATGGGAAAGCTAAACAATGCTTAAGCTGGTTAGTTGTTCACATAATCTGCTTGGAGCTGCAGGTTAAGAATCTTTCCCTGCCCAGAAAGGAAAAATTGACCTCTGTTCTCTATAATCTTATGGAGTGCAATCTTCTGACAACAGTTTGTATGAGGCACACTGCAATTGGAAAGACATGTGTGAAGGCAATCAACTAACATGCGTCTTGGGCCATGTCTACTTTGTTGTCATCTGGTAGAAAGACAGGTGAATATGTAAGGTATTCTCAGACTTAAGCTTGATTAAGTAACTTAATTTCTGTGTGATACATTTGTCAAAAGAGTTTAATGATATTGGTGTATGGGCTAAGATCTGTTTGAAATTGTACAAATTGATACATGCATTTATAGTAGTGGCTCAGTGCAATTAGAAGACTAAGCCATGTGTAAATTGGACTGTAGCCCTACACCATAAAACATTTGGGTATAAAAGAACCATCAAACAAATCTCAAATAAATGTCATCAGTTAATAATTCCTAGCTATCACTTGGATTGTTAGACATTACTGAATTCAGTATTACTCCTTATATTGAGGTTCCATCTCTCTGAGGAAGTACACACAATACCAGTTAGGGAGAAATGTATGGTTTTCAATGCCATGTTAGCAGGGGGCACTGTGGTTCACTCTCTTCTTTTCTGATTATCTAGAGCCCCCAAAGAATTATGTCACCATGTGTGTGTGCATGTGCTCATGTGGGTATGCAGGTGTGTGTGTGTGTGTGTGTGTGTGATGGTATGCATGGGTGTGCATGTCAGGAAAAGAAAAAGAATGGGGGTAGCAAGAAAGAACAAATAGTGGGAACGAAGAAGGATAAAAGATTGAATCACAAACTAAAGATCTGTCCTTACTTATCAACACTTTGTGTGTATTTGTGAATCAAGTACTATTTATTGACGGAAGAGAGCCCAAGTCAGTGTTGTGAGAGAGTATCTAATGATCAGAAAACTCCTAAGCCTGTCCCCACCCTCATCTTCTTTCAACTTCTTTGCACCTGGGTTGGTACTGTAAGCTTATGACGGTGGGATTAGGTAGTGTGAGGTATTACAGAGAGCTAAGTCAAGAGGCAAAGATCCTTTTGTTTATCGTGAAGAAAGCAACTGGACAGCTTATAGGAATAGCCTTCAGTTCTGTAAGTATTTTTCAATTTCTGGCAAGTTTGTGAAGGATATATTTGAAGGGCACTGGGTGTTTGATTTTAAGACAAAGAATTGGAAGAAGATAATATTCTGGACCTTTGGACCTGGGCTAGGGCTGGGGATAAAAATGGGAGAGAATATGCAGGAAATGCACTCAAAGCCCATTGTAGAGCCACCTGAAAAGCTAGTAAGTGGAACTTGATGATGACAAGATCTCTGCAAACTTTGGTTACTAAATTTATTTAAAAGGAACCCCAAACTCACTCTCTTTTTTGTGGCTTTATAGCAAATAGTCTTCTGGGGAAGGAAAGCTCTAGGGTGTTAAGTGACCACAGAGCAAATAGTTCTTTACTTCCTGAACATTCCTGAAACCTTGTTCTGACATGGAGAGGCTGATGCAAGTGTGTAGATAGGGAGAAAGCAAGTGGAGAAGACCATAAGGAGATGACCTTACAGAGACTACAAGGCAAAGTGGCCAACTTAGCCTTCAACTTTTGAGGTTAAAGTGTTTGTTTGTTTTATTCTGAAAGGTACAGCAGGAGCTTGGGTAGCTAACATTCATAGGCCCATCCCATCAAGAGGAAAATATGAAATTCTCCTTTCTAGCTCCCCCACCCCCTTTTTTAGTCCGACAAACAATGGAGTTGTCTGTCTGTCTGTATCTCAGTTGAGGATAAGGGAATGGAAGTCTAGGGTGATAATGGCAGCATCAGAGAGCTTATTTCAAGAATCTTCTGAAATCTCTTTTTCTTAGCTGGAATTATGGAGGATCATTCTCTATAGCTTTATATAGCTGAGTTTTTCTACCTTGGGTCTAAGGTGACACTAACCATAGTCTCCTATAGAACTATGCCTGGAAATAACACTTTACTTCATCCACTTTTTTTCTACAGAACAGTTTATGATCTTCAAAAGGGGAAGAGCTAACATTGCTTTAAAAACAGGAAAACAATGTCCCTCACAAAGAAATGAATTACTTGACACTGATGGATGCAAACATGTGAAATCTCCTCTTACAGTTAAAATCAAGTCTGATGCTAGATTTAGTGTTCTTTAACCCCAAGAAATGCTTGGAAGTTCTAGACAAGCATGGTCAGGATGAATTTCACTTTTGGTGATATCTGTGGCCAACAGGACTGGCTTCCTAGGCAGGAAAGGGTCAAATTTGTTCTGCTCTTTTCGAAGGGCTTGCAGAGAGAACTGTAGGGTGAATCCACACAGAACCTCTACAGGGATAGGTTAACTGTCTGACTCAAAAATAAAACACTGTACACGAAACACACCGAGTAACCATGATTATCCTAGTGTAAATCCTGGGCCATGAAGACACAGGGATTAACCTAGCAGTTGTTATGTAACTATTCCTGAGGAGATTTAGAAAGAGGTAGGACTTTCAGACTCAGGGACAAGAACACTGTTCAAGCCTAGATACGTGATTTCAAAATTATATAACCATGAAGACATGAGCAAAAGGGGAGAGTGTAATTGGGAATATAGAAGTCAAGTGTGGTTTGAAGTTCTTTGGGGTGGCTGTTAGGGGTGTCAGAGGAGTCCAAGGAAGGCTTCTTAAGACAGAATTTTGAGACCAGTTAAGTTAATAGTAAAGGATTATGCTCTCACATTATAGAAATCTGGATCCAATTGGAGCTGCCAGATAAAATAGAGATTGCCAGATAAAACAGAGATGCCCAGTTAAATCTGGAATGTCAGATAAACATTTTTTTTAAAAAATAAGTACGTATCATGAAATATCTGGGATCGACTTTTACTAAAAAATACTTTGTTTTTTTTTTTTATCTAAAATTCAAATTTAATTGGGTTCTTTGTATTTATTTACTGTCTTTCAGTCCTAATCTTAGTGGTCTGTCCAGATGAGGGGAAAAGTAAGTTGATGGTTTCTTACTACTTTACAAGAATTGGGGAGTCCAAAATAACTCTATCTGAGAGGAATTCTCAAGTTTTCTTTGTGGCTTTGGTGGGGCTGGGATGTGTCAGTTGCTAGTGGGATGAGTGCAATGCTGCCCTTTGGCTGGACACCTCTGATTCCCAGAGTTTCAGTCACACTTGGGAGAGGCACAAAACCTACCTGTTTAGTAGAGTTAGAGAGGGCCCACACACAGGGCCAGGATTCAGTGAGCAGAGGAGCTGGTGGCATATTGCCTGAAACTACTGTGGACTTTATGGGATGAAGACCAGTTAGTGCCTTCTCTGTGGTCTGATGATGAAATCACAGGGTCAGGATCTAATGATCTAAGGTTCAAAGTATTGGTTAAGTTTCTTCACTTATTATTCACTTTGTTGACAAATGTAACATAGCACACATACTATGCACTAGCACTTGTGTAGGCACTGAGACTACAGAAATGGACAAAAACTGACACCCAACCTTATGAAGCATATGTGGGGAGGGAGAGAAGACAGACTTGGGTTACAACCTGAGCAGGTGACCCAGGGACCTAGCCAGGTTCCCCACCCCGGTTTCATGCTCCTCATATGTTTCTAGTAAAGAAGTTGAAGACTTTCAGGAGAGAGTGAAAGTAGTAATTGGGGAAAATAAAATAAAATAGATCTTAGAGAAGTAATCATTGAAACCTGATTTTGGAAGTGATAGGAAAAAGTTCTGAACTTGAAATTACACAGCATAAGATTTGAGGATGTGCAGTGGTTTGCATGAGCCCAAGTTTGAAACTAAGAGCATCAGCCTACATTCATAATGGGTACAATAAGGAATATCAGGCTAGATGTCTAATGGCTCCAATATGGAATACCAACATCCATCTGTAGTGGGTGCAGTAGGAATCCAATACAATCAAGTTCCCTGACACTGGATTATGGGAGGGCTTGGCTCAGGGTATGAGATTAAGGCTATTTGGAAGTTTGTTGGAGTTTTTCAGAATTTTTCTTCCCAAGATAAGTTTTAATAACTGTGAAAGAAAAGGAGAAAGAAGAAAATGCCAGCCTAAAGCTTAGCTTGCTTATTTATTTATTTATTTATTTATTTATTTATTTATTTATTTGGAGAGGTTTTTTGCTATAGGGCGCGTGCGCTTGCCAGACAGAGAGAGATAGAGACAGAAAGCGAGAAATCACCCCCCAGGGGGGATGGTCATGCCGCAATCCCTTCTCCTCCATTCTCCTCTTGGGATCCTGGGCACGCACGCACACGTGCCCGGCGTGAGATTTAAACCACCGGGTCCGGGACGCGAACCACGGTTGACTACGTGGGAGTCCAGCGACATAGCCATTACGCTAACTGCTGGTTCCCAACATATTTATTTTAAAATTTACCTTTGTTTGTAATTTTATTTGACTTGTGTTTGAAGAATGACAATGCACATTTCAGGACTAAATTAATGGCCAGGAACACCATACTGTAGAGGTTCATGATTTCCATAGGAGATGTTGGAGCTATGTGAGAAATGTGTGGCTGAAGGAACTCTGTCTAGATATGGAATTAAAGAACAACCCTGTTATTAATTCCCCTGCATTAACTTCTCTATTTCTATGTGTGTGTATGTGAGCACATGTATGTGTTGCATGTGTGTGTGTGTGTGTGTGTGTGTGTGCATTAGGATGGATTGAATATAATCATGGGTGTTAGTACCCCGGCTCAGAGCTCGTCCTGTGCAGACAACTACATTGTCATTTCCCAGACCTAAAAAAAAGTCTCTGAATTACTTGAGGATTAAGTAAAGACTGTAAGGGAACACAGCCCGTAAAAAATGCTCAATGAACATTGAAAAAATGTCCTGGACCCGGTGGCTTAAACTCATGTTGGGCACGTGTGTGTGTGTGCCCAAGATCCCAAGAAGAGAATGAAGAAGGGATTGTGGCATGGCCATCCCCCTGGAGGATGATTTCTAGCTTTCTGTCTCTCTCTCTCTCTCTGTCTTTCTGGCAAGTGCATGTGCCCTATAGAAAAAATCTTTCAAAAAAAAGGAAAGAAAAGTCAGTTTATTTTGCAGCTGGATGGAAGACTATGTAAAACCTAAAAAAACCTGTAAGTGCTGTTAAAGACTGGGGATACCATTTAACCCATTTCCCTCCCTTTACAAATCGTAGAACTGGTGATCACAGAGGGGAAATACATCACTGAATCAATTCCCTTAGTACAGTAACGGTGGCTTTATTAGAAAAGTCTATCTACTTAGATTTTCAAGTTTTAAAATCTATCAGTTGTTAGTTTACACCCCACTATATCAAGTGCTTCCATTGATTTATACTGTATTTTCTTAAAAATCTTTTAAAAAGGTAACTTTCCCCTTTTGTGTCAACACAAAATACTGAGCTTCTTTATCAGAGTTCTTTTCTTCCCCAGTTTAAACGTTTAAAAACCAATGGTTCCTGTGACTTGAAGTTTTTTTTTTTTCCTCCTCACTTTCTAAGGAGCCTGAAAGTGAAACTTCAGCCACTCAAAGACTTTCGAGATGAGCGAGAACACCACTTTGGCCCCTCCAGCTCAAACCCAGGGACCAACCACTCCACGCAAAGGCCCTCCCAAGTTCAAGCAGAGGCAGACTCGACAGTTCAAGAGTAAACCTCCTAAGAAAGGTGTGAAAGGGTAAGACCAAGATGGAAAAGAAAGCTTTATCTTATTCCTTTTTCTTACAATGCTGCTTTGGTTTTGAGAGATTAATGCTCACTATCAGACTTAGAAATATTTCCACCCCATCCTCTACTGTCCTCTCCAACTCAATCTTTGCTGACTCATGTCTTATTAAACCTAGAGTTTTTTCTTTCTCAGCTCCCAGGTCTACGGGCAAATTTAATACAGCAAATGGAACCCATTAGAGAACCCTTTGCTTGCCCTGTCATTCCAGGCTTTTCTTGACCACTCACTCCTCTTTGCTCACATAGCCTGTGCTTTAATCTGGAATATGAAAACACAGTTTATTTTTGAAGTTTTAAATTTTATGTCTTCAACTCTTCATTTTTCTCTTCTTTTTCTTGGCAAAATCCTATTCATTTCTACTACACAGTTCATATGCTCATATGTTAATTTCCATTGGAAACTACTATTGACTTTCTTGAACTTTATAATTACTTCTGTGCTTGCATTTTTAACACTCATCTATCATAACTTGTAATATTTTCTATTATATGTATCTATTTACATCTGTTCCCTGAGACTAACAACCCCCTCAGAGAAAAAAATTTTTTCCCTTAACTCTCTCTGTCTTACACAGTGCCTGACATTTAGTAGATGCTTAGTTAATGCTTTGGAATAAGTTGACAAATGGATGAATTAATCATTTTAATGCCTTTTGTTTTGCTTTCTTATTTCAATTTCTATATTAAAAATGTGAAACGTGACTAAGTTGTTCCACTGCTAATTTTTTTCTGGCTCTCAATCATCTCAGGCTGCTTTTCAACAGGGAGAAATATTTCTTCATTGGGATACACTAAAACCTGTTGGAGTGACATTTTCTTTGTCCCAGTTCAATGCGAACAAAAGGAGTTTCTTAAATAAAAACACTGGAACCTCTTCTTCCTCCTTGAGTCAAGATCCTCCCATGTGAGTAACTCTAGGATCCTTTTGCTCTAATCTCAGCTAATTTTTCCTCTCTTTTTTCCTTAGATTTGGAGATGACATTCCAGGCATGGAGGGTCTGGGAACAGGTAAGCCACTCACAGATTTAAGTAAGAACTTTGCACTTAAAAGAGTTTTACCATTTTATATATTCTAGGCCTCAAGGGGCAGTTGGAAAGTTTAAGAAATACTTAGGGCATCGGATCCTTTGAAGACATAGAAAGGTGGAAATTTAATTCACCCTCCTAAGTAAGTCCATGGAAGTGCCCAGATACAAAAACTTGAGAAGAAATCAGATAAGACCAAAGTTTAATGAATTCTAGTTTCACTCAGTAACTGTTGAGGGCATATAATGGCGAATTGTAGACTTTTTTGGTTGAATGATTCTTAGAGTTTGTCTAGACTTTATTTTTCAGAAGAAAAATCTTTGCCGTAGAGGAATGATGTGACAATCTGAGGCCACAGAGTGAGGTATTAAAAACAAGGGTGGGGCCTAGAGAACCTTTCCACTCTACCCAGCAAACCACTCCCTTACCAACTTCCTCTTACACATCCTCCAGCCCCTGAACAGGATACTGCACACTGACTGCATCTCACACTGTATTTTTCATTGTCTCTGATATTTTCATTCATTGGATAATGCGTATGATCACCGCCATTTTTAAAATGAATATACTTTATTTCTCAGAGACATTTTAGGTTTACAGAAAAATTAAGCAGAAAATACAGAGTTCCTGTACATTCCTTCTGAACCCCCCCTCCTTCCCCCGTCAGTTTTCCCTATTTCTGATATCTTGTGTTACTGTGATATATTTACTATGTTGGATGAGCCAATACTGACATATTATTGCTATAGTAACTAAGTCCATTGCTTACATCAGTGCTTGTTCTTTGTGTGGTACATTTCTGTGCACGGATAACTGCATAATGTCACGTGTCCCCGCTAAGGATAGTACCATGCTGAGTTGTTCTACTCTGAACAGTCTCCATGCTACCCCTGGTCATAGTTCCCTCCCCAAACCCCTGACAACACACTCATCTTTTAATCATCTCTGTAGTGTTATCTTTTCCAGAATGCCATATAGCTAAAATCATACAGCATATAACTTTAACAGATTGGCTTTTTTTTTTTCACTTAGCAATTATTAAGCAATGTTATTTATTTATTTATTTATTTATTTGTTTATTTATTTTAGAGAAAGATTTTTGCTATAGGGCATGTGCTCTCACCAGAAATACAGAGACAGAGGCAAAAAGTGGGAAATCACCCCCTGGGTGGATGACCATGCTGTAATCCCATCCCTCCATTCTCCTCTCAGGATCCTGGGCATGTACACACATGTGACTGTTGTGAGTTTTAAGCTGCCGGGTCCAGGCCTTAAACCACAGTCAACTATGTGGGAGTCCAGTGATGTAACCATTACACCATTTGCTGGTCCCTATTTAATTCTTTTTCAGATATATATATATATATGTATATATATATATATATATATATATTTTTTTTTTTTTTTTTTTTTTTGGAGAGGTTTTTGCTATAGGGCACGTGCGCTCGCCAGACAGACAGACAGAGACAGAGAGACAGAAAGCAGGAAATCACCCCCCAGGAGGGATGGCCATGCCGCAATCCCTTCTCCTCCATTCTCCTCTCGGGATCTTGGGCACGCACGCACACGTGCCCGGCGTGAGTTTAAGCCACCGGGTCCGGGACTCAAACCGCGGTTGACTACGTGGGAGTCCAGCGACATAGCCATTACGCTAACCGCTGGTCCTATCCAGATATTTTTGCTATAGGGTGTGTGCTTGCCAGAGAGACAGAGAGACAGAAAGCAAGAAATCACAAGGGTGCAATGTCTTCACCTCCATTCTACTCTAGGGGTTTTGGACACACATACACAAGCACCCAGTGTGAGTTTCAAGCCTCCGTGTCCAGGACTTGAACCATGGTCGGCCATGTGGGAGTCCAGCCACATAACCATTATGCCATCTGCTGGTCCCTACTTAGCAAATATTTATTTAAGGTTCTTTCATGTCTTTCCATGCCTTGATAATTCTTTTTAAAAATTTAAGAAAGTTTTTAAACTTTATTTCTTGCATGAGAGAGGAGAACACACATTGAGAGAGAGATAGAGACAGAGAGACAACCTCACTAGGGTCTTCTCAAGTGGTAATCCTCCCCCAGCCTTTCAGCCAGTCAGGATCATGAGTGCATGTGTACGTACCTGGGATGTTTTTTCAGGTCAACCCAGGATCTGAACCCTAATCAGCCATGTAGCTCCATCGGTGCAGAGTGACGCAATACTGCCCGTGCCACTGTGGCTGGGCCTGGTAGCTCATTTCTTTTTATTGCCTCATAACATTCCACTGGATGGATGCAGTACAGTTTGTTTATCCTATCAAGATATCAAAGAATATCTTGGTTGTTTCCAAGTGCTGGGCAATAATGAATAAAGTTGCTGCGAATATTTGTGTATAGGGGTTTGTGTGGACAACTCGTCCAACACACTTTTTTTTTTCTTTTTTTAAGTGTCTGTGTTTTTTTTTTCCCCCCATAGGGTGCATGTTCTCACTGGAGAGGAGAGAGAGAGAGAGGGAAAGTGAGAAATCACCCCCCAGGGGGGATGGCCACACCACAGTCCCTTCTCCTCCACTTTCCTCTTGGGACTTTGAGCATGCACACACATGAGCCCAGTGTGTTTCAAGCCACCTGTTCCAGGACTCGAACCATGGTCAGTCATGTGGGAATCCAGGCACCTTAATCACCACACCACCTCTGTTTCTCAATATATTTGATAATGATGACACTCATAGTAATCAGTGTCCTTACCAGGCAATCTTTTGTGTATTTGCTTTCTGCAATCAAATACCTCTCCTAGAATCATGAGTAAAATTTCCAGCCACTTTATAAAGCTCATTTGCTATTTTTCTAAATCAGCCATTTCTGTATTTGGGCTGGGTATAGACAGAACAGCAAATTAGCTTTGGATTCTAGAAGATATGCGTAACTGTCATATTTGGAATAATGTGGAGGCTTTTACTGAGTGAAGGTCTGAAGTTTTTTTTTTTTTTTGAGAGGTTTTTCACTATAGGGCGCGTGCTCTCGCCAGACAGACAGAGAGAGACAGAGAGATAGAAAGTGAGAAATCACCCCCAGGGGGGATGGTCACGCCACAATCCCTTCTCCTCCATTCTCCTCTCGGGATCTTGGGCATGCACGCACACGCGCCCGGCGTGAGTTTCAAGCCACCGGGTCCGGGATGCGAACCGTGGTCGACTACATGGGAGTCCAGCAACAAAGCCATTATGCTAACTGCTGGTTCCCAGGGTCTGAAGTTTTGACCTAGTCCTAGCCCTAGCTCTATAATTCTGTGGTATTTTGTGAGTTATTTAAGTCAAGTGTTAGCTAGCTCTCAGTAACTCGGGATAGTAATATCTTACTGTCTGAAACAAGGAACTAGATTCGAAAATACCTTGAGGTTGCTTCTCAGTATGTGATTGGATGTAGGCATTTCAAAATATGAAGGACTGATGAGCAAGACAGAGGAGCCCAAGGACCCCACTGGATTGGTGGGGAGTAAGAAGACTATGGATTTCCAGACCGTGGGAATTTAAACCATTCCCATCTTATCCTTATTTTAACCTGTGGCCTAGAATCAATCTATTCTCTCCTTAGTAGTGGTGCTTTGGAGACACCCTGTGTGATCGGTGGTCCTTGCCCCCCACCTGCCCCCAGTCAGAAATCACCGGTCACTTATTCCCATACAGAATGGGATACAAAATGGAACCAACAGAGATGCTTGGAAGGCAACACTAAACCAATTGGTCTGTTTTTTCCTGGGGTGGTTTCTCTTCCCAGTCACCAGAGCAGTGACTAGAGAGAGAAATGAGGTGTCTCTGCCTGAAGGGTGTCTTTTGTAGCAGAAGAGGCCCCCCTTGGAGTGAATTTGGCTGACTTCTTCCTCTTCCCTTTCTTGCAGATATTACGGTGATTTGTCCATGGGAGGCATTCAGTCACCTGGAATTGCATGAGCTTGCTCAATTCGGGATTATCTGAGAACCAGAGGTTCTACCACTCTCAACAGCACATGCTGTAACTTTGATTACTTTTGTCCTATTGACCTGCCAGAGTCTTGAATTTCAGCGTTCAGAAGTGGTTTCTTTGGCCTACATGGTAGTTTCCCATCAGTTACTGGAAGACTTCTTTTAGTGTCAGAATCTCTCTTGCCGTTTAGCTCAGTTCAGAATCAGGGATGGAAACCCACTTCTGTCATGTTTTTCATACTTTCCTCCCTTTTCCTATCAGCTGGTTAGAAGTCATCAACCTTTCTCGAGATTTTGTGTGTAAATTCTTCAGATCTATTTTTGCTAGGCATTCATTGTGATTAGTAGACTCTTAACATTTATGTCATTCCCCTTCCCCCTGTCTTACTTAATAAAGGACATATTTACCTTGAAGTTTATGGAGAAGTTGTATTAAATACTGTATGCAAATATCTGATGTTCTGTTCTGAGAACTAATTCAACGAAGAAGCACAGTCATACCGGAAGGCACCTTAGCACATGCAAAAGAGCACAAGTCCTAATTCTGCTTTGTATATCTGTAAAGCATGAACTTCCTGGGTCTAAATCTTTTTGAACTAGGTTATTCCAGAGGGCAGAGTTGCTGTGAAGCTCTAAATTTTACATTCCAAATCGGCGGAACACCAGAGACTTAAACTTACACCTCTGACAATGTGAGCCTGTTTTTTCAGTGCCCTGGTTCAGGAAATTTCTCTTTTAAGCATCCCCTCAATGAAATTATCCTGTTCAACGACTACAAGTGAGAATCACAGCTTTTTGTACATACATTGGCTTTGTGTCTATCTGTAATAAATGACCTTTAAACGATCCATTGAAAATATTTATATATTCTAAGAAGCAAAGACTAAGTAGTTGAATCCACTGAATAAAATAATGGTTTGCTTCACCCTTGAAGTTGTGTCAAATGTAATGTGCACATAGCTATCTTTTCCTAATACTCTCAAGGCAATTGAGCAATTCAAATGCTGCTTCTGTCAGACGTGGGTCCTTTGGTACAAACAGTATGAATTTCTTCATGTCGGTTTTGTAATCTGCGGTAAAAGAATGGAGTAAATTAACTGAAAAGAGCACAGGATCACAGAGAGGGAAGCAATTCAGATTCTAGTCCTAGATCTACCAGTGAAGTGCTTCATAATTTTGAGCAAAGACATCACTCTTTAGATCCTCCAGTTGACCTAATTCCGATAACGTGAGGTTCATGTAGTGATAAATTCTGTGATTTCAACGTCTTCGCAGTCTTGGCAGTTGGATTAGAGGAGTTGAGCATCCAAGAGAATTTCTTCTGCTGCAGAATAGTAAAAACCTTGTGCTTACTATTTTGCACAAATAATCAGGTTACCTTCTTGCCAGAAAACGAGGAGTACAGAAGAAGCAAGGCAAAATTCGAAAACGGAGCCATGATGTGCAGGACGGCATAGTAGTAAGGTGTGCTTTCCCCTCCAGCAGGAACTCCTGCCTCCACCTGTGCACCTGCTTGCCCTCCTGCCGGAGCTGGCCCTGCCTCTTCTAGTCAGCTGCTCCACCGGACAGCCAGTGCCTCAGTCTCCGCTTGCTCATCCCAGGGCATCTTTTAGTCCTGGATGAACAAACGGGCTCTTCTCCAGCTGCATGAGTGAGGCTCTGGTTTACATTCAGCTTGCTTTGCAAATTTTTCTCTAAACATGAAGCAATTTGTTGACAAAACAGAATGCACTCAAGAAACTATATCCCATGGCCAGAATGGAGAGGATCTAGAAACCATGCTGTGTGAGGAACTGTCATAGGAACTGATAATATTTAGCCCAAAGAAGAAAATTGTAGTTACCAGCAAGTATTTTGAAAGTCATGATGAAGCAAGACGAAGCAGACATTTCATGGGAGATTCCAGCATTTAATGGTAACCTAGAGTAGATGTAATTTAAAGCCCATTTAAGTTGCAGAATTTTATTATTTGCATCTCTAAATTTTAATAATTTAATTTTTAAAATTATTTCTAATAAGAAACTCCTTAATGTGTGGAGTATATACAAAAAAGATAAAGGTTAGTCATTGTCCCAGTCAGACTTCTGGCAGCAAAAATATGCCAAATGCAAACAGAGACTTGAAAAAAGTTTAACAAAGGGACCTTTTACAAAGGCTTGGGAAGTAATGGGAAATTTACAAAGATGAGAGAACGACTTGGAGCTAGCAATAGGTGAGAGCTATTACCAATCCTAGACCTGGTGAACCCCAAAGGATCAGTTCTCCCTGTAAGAGAGGACCATCTGACAAGGTTGAGGGACACAGAAGACAGACACAGTCAACTGCTTGTCATCCTAATCAGGAAGGGCTGGGCTGAAGCTAACAAATGCTCCGACGTTCTCCTCTCATTCTCTGTTCTACCGCTGATCTTCCCATTGACTAAACCCACTGGAAGGCAAAGAGTCTCATAGATGCAGTCATTAAAGCTCATCCTCATGTCAAAAACAGGTGCAAAAGGGTGGATGTGAAGGGCCAGACAAAAAATACCCAGCACAGATCCTGTTTGTTGGTCAGTGATTTTCAGTAAGAACTGGGAAATAGCATGTATGTGGTTAACATCTCCAAAGGTGATTCCGATACAAAGCGCTGGAGTTGAGGAAGGCCAATGCTAAATAGGAAGAACACACACACACAAAACAATATGAGTAATTTGTTATAAAATTTTAGGGCTTAGGGAATTTTGAAAAATCTTCAGAGACTGTCCTAATAATAAACCCCATTGAGTATCTCTGGTTAAAAGCACACACATTTTGATCACTGCTTCAGATTTGCTGAATAAGAATCTCCAAGGGAGAGAGCTTAATGAATTGTTTGAAGTTCCTCGTATTAAAGGAGGACAGAGCCGGAGTGATGAAAATGGAAATTTAAAAGCAGGAGCCATAAGCTGATTGTCAACATCTGTCACACTAACTCCTTTTGGCACAAATAATCAGAGACCTAGGTTCTACCTGGCTGTGCTACAAAATACCTGCTAGACAATTAGCTAATGTATTTTTTCTTGGTGTCAAATATTTTAAAATAAAATGAGAATCTTGGACTAAACTGTCAAGATCTCTTTTAGGATAAACATTTTTTTCCTTTTAAATATTTAATTTTATTTATTATGATCACTTTTCTTTTAGAGCTTTATGCTATAGGGCACGTGCACTCACCAGACAGACAGAGAGAGACACAGAGACAGAAAGCAAGAAATAACCCTTCGGGGGGAGATGGCCATGCCACAATCCCTTCTCCTCCATTCTCCTCTGGGGATCTTGGGCACACACATGCACACGTGCCTAGCATGCGTTTTAAGCCACTGGGTCCTGAACATGAACCGCAGTTGACTATATGGGGGTTCAGCGACATAGCCATTACACTAACTGCTGGTCCCATCACATTTTCAAAATTGTACTAAAGAGAGACAGAAGAGAGAGAAAGCAAGCTGCTAAGTCCAGGACTCTAGCACCTTCACCACCATACCACCTGCTGGGCCCTCAGGATAAACTTCTAAAAAACAGGTAATAAATCTAAAATATTTCAGGCATGAACCAATCATTCTATCTGTGGCTAAAAGTCCTAATGTATAGAGCCTCAGTTTCCAGTTCTTTTCAGAATAAGTGTTCTGCCACATCCTTTTCCCATTTCTCTAGGGCTCAATGACAAAGTCAAATCGTGTATAGTACTGCCACCTGCTGTAATGAATGAGCACTTCAACACTTGGGAGACAATCCTGTCTATTAGAAGACTTTCCAAATCCACACAGCCCATTCTGAATTTCTTCCCCTTCATTGATCAGCTAAAACCATTGCACTGCTTGGCTCTGGAAAGGTAATTTATACACAGTGAAAAACATTAGAAAGGTGTGAAAGTGAGCATGGTACCAGGTAAATCTCATCTACACCCCACACCCTTTTCTCTCACTCCAATTCTTAGTCAATTTCTGTTATCATTTTGTTTTCTTTGCTTCCAGAAACATTCTTTGTATGGACAAAATTATGTGTATACTTTTATACTTTAAAAAAATTTTTGCACAGGTTTTACACACTAATGAACTATTCTGTACTTGGCATTTTAAATGATTTCTTTTTGGGAATTACTCCATGTCTATACATTTTGAGCTACTATTTTTATTTATTTATTTATTTATGAAAATATTTATTTATTTGTTTATTTTAATTTGCCCAGAGAGGGACAAAGTGAGAAAGAGAGAGAAAGTGAGAAAGCAAGCTGCCGGGTCCGGGACTCACACTGCAGTTGGCTATGTGGGAGTCCTGCACCTTTAGTCACCATGCCACCTCCTTCCTGGCCCTTGATCTACCTATTTTTAAAAGTCTGACTAGATTCCATTTACTGAACTGTAGTCTAATTTGTTTATCCAATCTGAGGCTGATGGACATTTCGGACTTTTTCATACTTTTTTGGTATTTTTCCTCAAATGTCTGTGTATGTCATATTTGCATAGATTTACCTCTAGGGTAAATTCCTAGCAGTCAAGCGGATGGATCTGAAAGGATGTCGCCAAGTTCACCTCTGAAGAATTCGAGCTCATTGACACAACATGTACAAAGCATTGCATTTTTTTAAAACACACCTGCAGTGAATATCAGTAAATGCTCATTTTTTTCCTGAGCTTGAGACAATTTTGATCAATTTAAAGTCACTTTTCTGTCTTTGTCAGTTGTCTGCTCATGTGCTTGCTTGTTTCCCTTTGAGGCAGTTTATCTTTGTAGTAACTTGTAAGACAGTTCTATCTCTCTCTAACTATCATCTATTTACCCTCCATGTAACTTTTATTTATCTCTTCATCTACCCTCAACCTAAATGGAAGTATTCATTTGTCATATTTGTGGTACAAATATCTTTTCCTATCTTTCCCATATTTTGACTTTCATTCTTTTTTGCCCTACAGCTATTTCAAATTTTTATATAGTCATATTTAACTTTTAAAAATTTCTACATGTTTTGTTGTACTTAGTTTTTTTTCTCCTTTCTCATTCAAATAAATCGTATTTTCTCCTTGCATTTCTTTTCCTTCATTTTTTTTCTTACTGTAAATCTTTGATCCATCCACCTGAAAATTATTTTTGAGGAACGTATATTTAGGTAGCCATCTATTCTAAGAGATATTAATTATTAAATAATCTATTTTCCCCACAACTTTATGCACCTGATTTTATTTCTGCACTTTTTCTTAAATTCCATTAATCTGTCTACTCGTGCTTAAATTGCTGCCAACTTCAGAGTATATTTTAAGATCTAACAGAAATCGTACCTTTTCATTATCGTACTTTTTTGTATTTTCTGAATGTTATGGTAGGAGCCGTAAGCTGTCGACATTTGTCACACTAACTCCTTTTGGCACAAATAATCAGAGACCTAGGTTCTGCTTGGCTGTACTACAAAGTACCTGCTAGATAATCAGCTAATGTATTTTTCTTTGGGTTCAAATGTTTTAAAATAAAACAAGAATCTTGGATTAAATTTTCAAGGTCCTTTTTAGGATAAACTTTTATTTTTAAATATATGTTCAATTTTATTTATTATTATCACATTTTAAAAATCGGACCAGAGAGAGACAGAAAGAGAGAGGTTTTTTATTTTATGTATTTACAATTTAGAATCAATTTTTTTTTTTCTACCTTCCACTCTTGTCCCACACCTCAGTCCCCATCCTTCCATACAAAATTCTCTGGGTATTTTTATTGGAAATGTATTAAGTACATTGTTAAGGAAGAACCAATACCTTTTATTATCAAAGATTCCTATTCATCAATGGCAAATTACTCAGATATTATACACTTGAATATATGTACTTATAGAAGATTCTTTTTCTTTTAGAGAGATTTTTTGCTGTAGAGTGTATGTACTCATCAGAGAGACAGGTAGAAAGCAAGAAATACCCCCTCTTCCCTCAGGGGATGGCCACACTGCAGTCCCTTCTCCTTCATTCTCCTCTCCAGAGTTTGGGCATGCACACATATACGCCCAGAGTGAGTTTCAAGCAGCCGTGTCCAGGACTTAAACCATGATTGGCCATCTGGGAGTCCAGTGCTAGTCCTGAAGAATTCGTTTAAATACTTTAGTATATGGTTTTGGTTGTATAGAACTTGTATGTGTCTCATTAACAAATTTCTATTATAAGTAGCACTATATTTTATAATATTTAGGAAAGCTATCACGATTTATAGATAAACTGTATACCCAACTAATTGAATGAGTTCTTGGATTATTTTAAATAATTCTTCATTTGGTAATTTGGGAGTGTTCAGCTATACTGTTTCATATTCCTCTTTGTTCTTTTTGTTATATTGTTGCATCATCTGAAGAAAAATCAAATTGAAAACGGAAAAGGTATGATTAATATAAGTCTCGATCTATTGTTTTTTAGTATACTATCACATGAGAAGCTGCTTAATTTAATTGACTAATTAAAATATACTACATCTGATTATAAATATTGGGCCAAATGAAGGGCTGACACTGGGCAGAGGAAGTAATTTTCAAAATAAGCCTAACTTGCCAAAAGAAAAAAATGTATGTTTGTGTTATGCTTGCCTTGTGTTTTTCCTTCTTTCTTCTCATGAAAGAAAGACACACAGACACCATCAACAGGGTCTCATGTCATAATCCCCCCTCCTCAGCCTTTGGCCACCCAGCATGTATACCCAGCCATGCTGGTTGACTGAGAATTGAACCTGCAGTTCTGCCTGTGGATCCAGCATCACTGAGAGGTGTGTCACCACTGTGCCACTGGCTGGCCTATATGTACCTATCTTAGTTTCTAACCCTTGAAGTCAAAATTATTTTTTGGCCTTAAAAATGTTATGAAGGGAGGTGTGGGGTTCAGGTCAGGCAGATAATAATCAGAGTAAGCAAAAGAAGCAAATATTGGATTGTTGGAAAAGTTATGTATTTTTTTGCTTTTCCATGCGAAAATGTATCATGACTTTTTCAGATGATCTAATAGTACGCTTTGGTTATATTAATTCAATAAACCTCCCAGTTGATATTTTTCTTTCTTTTTTTCCTAAAATTTAAAAATAGTGTTTTGCTATAGGACATGTGTGTTTGCCAGAGAGACAGAGAGAGACAGAGAGACAGAAAGTGATAAATCATCCCCCCCAGGGGGATGGCCATGCTGCAATCCCTTCTCCTCCATACTCCCCTCAGGATTTTAGGCATGCACGTACAATGCACCTGGCGTGAGTTTCAAGCCACTGGGTCTGGGACTGAAACCATGGTCAGCCATGTGAGAATCCAGTTCCTTAACCACCATGCCACCTGCTGGTCCCTCCAGTTGATATTTTTTGAAGCCTATTATAGGTGAGACCTATGATAAACTAAATAAACATTGATGCAGTCTGCAGGTATTTGTTGAAAAATTATATAATGACAAAATTATAATTGTAATCCTAAGATATACTAATCAATAAAGGTGACACATCACAGCATCAGAATGAAGGATACAAATCATATTATCTTCTTGTCGTTGCAGATAAAACATTATCAACCAGTTAGATGTAGAATGAATGTACCTCAACCCAGGAAGATCATATATTTCAAGCCCACAGCTTTTCTCTAAGATTAGGAATAAGCTAAGGGTGTCTACTCTCACCACTTCTATCCAAAATGTTCTGGAAGGTCTAGCTAGAACAAGTAAGCAAGAAAAAATAAAAGAATTCTAAATTGGAAAGAAAGAAGTAAAATTGTTTCCATTTGCAGAGTACATGATCTTGTATATAGAAAACTCTAAAGAAGACACCATAAAAAAACAATCTTAAAACTAATAAATTTAGTAAAGATGCAGGATACAAAATCAACATACAAAAGTCAGTTGTGTTCCTATGTACTATGAACAAACTATCAAAAATAAATTGAAAAAACAAAGCCATTTATAAGAACACCAAAATAGAATAAATATATAGGAATAAATTTAACCAAGGAAGTGAAAGATCTGTTCACTGAAAGCTATAAATCACTGATGAGAGAAATGGAAGAAGACACGATTAAATAGATATATTGTGTTCAGATATTAGAGAAATTAATATTTTTTAAATGTCTATACTACCCAAAATGATACTCAGATTCAATTGTGACTCTTATGAAAATTTCAATGGCATTCTTTCATTGCAACCACAAAAGACCCCAAAGAGCTAACACAATCTTGAAAATGAACAAATCTGGAAACATCACACTTGTTGATCTCAAATTATATTACAAAGCTATAGTAATCAAAACAGACACATAGGCCTATGGAATAGAAGAGAGCTTGGAAACAAATCCATGCATATAGAGTCAATCCTTGACAAACTCACCAAGATTACCCAGTGGGGAAAAGACAGTCTCTTCAATAAATGGTGTTGGGGAAACTGGTTATTCATGTGCAGAAAAATGAAATTGACCCTTATCTATACACAAAAGTCAACTAAAAATGGAGTAAATACAGTAAGACCTGAAACCATAAAACACTTAGATGCAAATGTAGGAGAAATCTCCTTCACATTGATCTTGGCAATTACTTTTTGGATATGACACCAGTATCACAGGCAACAAAAACAAAAGTAAACAGGTGGGACTGCAGCACTGAATTCGAAACTCTCCAAATTTATATCCTTCCTCTTTGGTAATGTTGAAGAAATCACATCTAATTCATGAGAGTGTTTTTTTGAAGGTTATATGGAATAAGAGTGTAACACCTAGCTCATAGTAAATGCTTAGTGATCGTACTGTGATTATGATTCTCTTGCCTTCAAGGTCCTTATAACCAAGCACAGGGAAGTAATTTGTCATGTGATCATACTGGAGGGAGCCAATAGCATTGGTAGAGGGTGTGTGTGTGTCTGTGTGTCTGTGTGTGTGGGGGGTGATAGCCATGCAGTCAAGAAGGTAATGATTAAGGTAAATCTGCCCACTGCTCTCTATTTCCATTGTCTCATGAACAAACTATTGTTAACAGCCTCCACATAATCTTCCAGTTCTCATTTCTGTCTCCCTACTCCATCTTTCAGATTGTAGCTATTGTATTTGTCCCCCCAGCATTACGAACGTTAACTCTGCAAGAACGGTGACCGTGTTGTATTATTATCCTCTGTGTACCCCAGTATCTGGCATGGAGCCTGACAGGTAGCAAGCACACAGTAGATATTTTTAAAATTAATGAATAAATGGTGGATAAAAAGACTGCCCTGACATGCCTATCTTAGCCTAAAGACACCTTCCTGAACAGTGGCTTTGTCTTTATGAATGCTCACTTGGTGAAATTTGGCAAAATACCATGCTGATCTAGACATTTGTATATTCAGTAGTAACTTTCACATATAGTCTCTCCTTTCTGAACATCATGAAACTTTATTCAATTATAGGCATATGTACTATCTTTTACTTAGACATTTCTTCCCTGGTTCAGCAGAATTTTATTGTTCCATGTTTTTGAGAGATTAATTACATGAGATTGAACTGGTGAAATAGAATTTTATGACTTTTGACTAAAATATTACTGATTTTCTTCTATACTCTATTTTACAGATTTAAGGATTTTTGTTTTCTTTTGAGCTGTCAATAGGTTCATCTACCTAGTCTTTGAACAAAATCCTAACCTGTTTCTTGAATTTAAGTCTTAAATAAATTTCTCTTAACATTTTTTGATTTTGATTTATTAAAGCTAAAACTGCCTTTCTTGAAATTAAAAAATATACTAAGAAATATCTATTTAATGACTACAGTAAGCTATATAGCCTCAGTGAGGTGCTACTTTATTGTATGTTCATTCTACGCACTGAGTTTCATGCCTAAAGTCAGACATGTATTCACATATATGTATATATCAGTTGAATTTGATATTGAAAGTATTTAGATTCACAAAACATCTTAAGATGTTTTGAGAATCAATAAAATGTGGGAAAAAAATAGGCATGGAAAACAACTGTAGATACCAGAGACAGTATGAGAGGAGGGTGGGAAATGGTAGAGAAGTAGGGAATTAAAACAAACAAACAAATAAATAAACAAAAACCAAACCAAAACAAAACCAAGAAGCAAAATATATAAGAAATAAGAAATAAGTTATTTGTTGATGATAACATGTATGATTAAGCCAAAATGTAGTGTATTCTGCATGGGAAATCATACTGTATGCTGTGATGATGTACAGTGAATGGATGTAAAATAAATAAATAATTAAATTTACCATATGTTAAATAAATATTTATTTTATTTTTTTAAATGAAAATCTGTAAGAATTTAGAGTATATTAGCCCCTGATTTTAGCTCTATTATAGAACAGACTGCCTAGAAATAAAAGAAGAAGAGCATTGGGATAATTAATGATAGGTTCAAGTCATAAGATTTCTGGTTTGTCTTCTTTGGTTTTATCATTCAATATTTCCATCAATACTTCTGAACATGTATAGGGAAACATGGTAGCCCATTTCATCTCATACTTAATCATCTGAAATGGTCAATTTCCTCATTGCTGTGTAAGTGTGTTCTATGACTGAGAGCTCAGGAGACAACTAGTTCCTGGCTTAAAGCTTCAGCTCCTGTTTGGATTTTCCCATGTTCTTTGTAGAAGATATGGACAAAGAAACTCCTCTAAAATATATTTATATATATGTGTATTAATACATGGATGCATATATATAGCATACATACATAGGCATATATACCACACATACTACATATACATTATACATATACTATACGTGTGTGTGTAAATATATACATATATATATATATACACACACACACACATACATATACACACATCCCATATGTAGTATATGAATATGCATGTATCTATATACTCTAAATATACAATGCATTTATAGAAATGGACTGGATATATAGGAATATATATAATGTGGGTATATAGTGTGTATATAATGTATACACTAAATATACTTTATATAGTCAAAATATATAAATATATGTATATATGAAATGTATTGAAATATAGGAATATATATAATGTAGTATATAGTGTGTGTGTGTATAATTTATGTATATATTAGGTTGTCAGGAAAATCATGACACATTTTTGTGCAGAAAAATACATGCCTGCTTTTCTGATACATGACCTGATCTAATGTATAAACACACATAATATATGTGTGTATATATAATGCATGAATAAAAAATACATATATATAATATGTGAATACATAATATATAGTATATATACATTATGTATATATATTATGTATACATATAATGCATGTGTGTATACTGTATATACATATGTATGCATATATAAAAATGTATGACTATATAATACATATATACATGAAATGTATGTCTATATAGAATCTATGTATATGTAAAATATATGTATCAGTTTGTGGAGAAAGTCATGACTACTTTTCTATGCAAAAAATGTGTCATGACTTTTCTGATGACCCGATATATTTATAACTTACATAAAATTTGGCAAAATACCATGTTGATCTAGACATTTATAAATGCTACATATGCAAATTCTGTGGAAATTGAATTTTTAGTAGAAACTTTCACATATATTCTCTCCCTTTCTAAATGTCATGAAATTTTATTCAATTAAAGACATAATGTATGTGTGTATATATACATATGGTAAGCATGTGTACGTGTGTGTTTCTTTTCAGATGAGGTAATAGAGAAATTGATGTACAAAGAAAAGAAGAAATTAACATTTATTTAACACATCCTATGTGCCTGTGATTCACATTAATCCATTTAGTCCTAGAATAGTAACCACCTTACACTATAGAAGAATTAGATGAGGTTCGAAGAGCAGAACTATGATTGAAATCCTGGCTTTTGAATACCATTTGAAAAGCTCTTTCCATTACATCCACTATTTGCATGAGATTAAAAAAGGCTTACGTTAAATAGCAAAGTGTAAATTATCAGTTACATAGAAAAGCGAAAGGTAGTATCATTTTCAAATACTCTGGGAATAAGATATATATTGTTCTATTTAAAACATATTCATTTATGTGATAATATTTCTGCTTGAAGCTTAGAGAAATTTGTTAATTAAAATTATTTTCTGTATTCATGACAGAGTGAGTGCATGCACATGGGAGTGTGAATATGACAGAGAGAGAAGGGAGCTTCCTCTATAAAATCTAATCGTACCATCACCTCCTTCCTCTGGTCGTCCAGCCTTTTGGATCCTGAGCACTTAGACATGTGCCTGGCAGATTGGGCCAGGAATACAAACCATAGTCACCAAATGGGATCCAGCATTTCTCAAGTGGCTCAATACCATTGCACATGGAACTGGGGCTGTATCTTTATTAGTTTAATAAACATTTTTAGTATCAACTATTTTTAAAGTTCTGTGCGTTATGGGTTGTGTTATGCCCCTCCCCCACAAAAGATATGTTGAGGTCCTAACCTCTCATACCCACGCATGTGAGTTTATTTGCATTTGTAGATGTAATCAAGCTAAGATGAAGTCATACCGGAATAGGGTGGGCCCACAATCCGGTATGACTACTGTCCTCATAAGGAGAAAGAACTTTGGACACACACAGACACACAGAGGGAAGACAGCCACACGAAGGCAGAGGTCAAGATTGGAGAGGCGCTGCCTGGTGCTACTAGAAGCCAGGATAGGCAAGGGACATTCTTCTTTAGAAGCTTTGGATGATGATGACAATGTGTATAGTATTCTCAGCTGGACTGGTCTGAGGCATATTTCATGTTGGATAAATTCGTTTTACAAGTCAACTGAGATATAGTGATAGAATGTTTAAAATAATAATAATAAAATGAAACTTAAAAGAAGCTTTGGATGAACCATGACTGGGCCAACACTTTGAATTCAGACTCTATCCTTCAGAAGGATGAGAGAATAAATTTCTGTTGTTTTAAGCCCCCCGGAGTTGTATGTCGTTATGGCAACCCTAGGAAACTAACATGCCGTGGTCCTGAAAAGGATACAAAGGCTAATAATTTACCCATTTGCTAACTTTATTGAGCACCAGTTTGTGCCAGGTACTCTCACCGAGTGCTGGAGACTTGAGGACAAAAAATAGACAGGGTCACTGCCTTCATGGCACTTACACTCTAGTCGGGAAGAAACGCAGCAGACGAGAATGATGTGAAAATATGAAACATCGATCATAGGAAGGCCTGGAATTATTTGTGTACATACAACTACAAGCATATATAAGGCAAAATAATCAGAGAAGGCTAATAGACATCCTTGAGGAAATGACAATCTATGTGAGATCTAAAGGGAAAATATCATTGTGCAGATGATGGGATCATGACGGTGCGGCATGGATGGGAACACAGCAGGCAGTAGGAAGATACACGTGCCCGAGACAGGAGGTAACCTGGCAAGTTCAAGGACTGAACAAAGATTGTTGAGGAAGTGTAGGGAGGCAGTGGGAATATATTGCAAGATAAGACTGGAGTGACAGAGGGGAGCAAAGTGTTCTCAGAGGCCATGCCAAAATTTAACTGTTACACATCCATTCTGGAGTGGGAGAGAAAGTGAATGTATACAAGTTTAATCCAAAGAAAACAGCTAGTGACTGAAGGTGTGTTTGTCCATGATAACATCCTGATTTCCTCCCACTCAGGTTAATTTCAATCTTGAGACCCAGGGAAGAGAGGAGGCAATCAGACTTGTGTTGCGGAAATCTGAATGAAACATTAAGAAGACATACTCCTAGGCAGTATGAACACATGGACAATCCAGATGCCTGCAGCTTCAGGAGTGCAGAGGAACTCTCACAGAGACACTTCACCTAAGCAACACCAGGAATATCTCCATCTTTGACAGCTGACATGGGTCCAAAAAGCCTGAGCAAGAGGAAAGGAAAATGGCAAAGGGAATTGTTAATAGTCCATTTTCTGTATCAGCTTGGCCAGGCTATAGTACCTAGTCATTCAGTCAAAGCCTAGGTATTGCTGGGAAGGTATTTGTACCTGTGATTAACATAGAAAACTAGTGGCTTTTAAATAAAAGAGGATGGTGTTGCAGTGATAACACTGCACTCTGGGAGGCTGTTCCATGTGGGAAGGTTCAAGCTCACACATTCAGGCTAGAGACCTCCCTGTACGTGCCAGTGGCATGCATGTCCACAGGACCTAGGGTTGGGCAAGGCTGGGATTGTAGCACAAAGACCCTAGGTGGGTGCCTGTCTTTGTTTCTCTCTTGCCCTTTCTTTCTGTCTTCCACCACCTCGATCTTTCTCATTCATGAAAGAAAAAAGTTAAAAAAACAAGAAGAGAAATTGGTGGTGGTGCTAATCCATGCAGGTAAAAGGTCTCAAGAGCAGAGGTGAGGTCTTCGTAGAGAAGAATTCTACTTAGACTGCGGGTCTGCTCCTGCCTGAGCCTTCCCATCTGCTCTTCCTGACAGCCTGCCTTGTAGCTTTCAGACTTGCCTAGTCAGCCTGCAATTGCATACGTCAATTCCTTGCAGTTCAGTTTTCTTGTATGTTGATATTCTACTTTGTTCTGTTTCTCTGGAGGAATCCTGACTGATACAGAAATGAAGATGCAAAGAGGCCTAGCTGGTGAGGAACTGACCGGTGATCTCAGAAATAGCTGGAGTGTTAAAGAGTTGGCAGAAGACTGGATTTTCCACAGTATCAGAGAAGTATGGTTCTGTAAAGTGTGTTGAAAGTTTGTTGAGACCAGATATGAAATGTGATGTTCTGTAAAACAGTCCCACATGGGAAGGTTTCTGGTTCAAGTCAAGCAACCTCTCAGGCATGCACTTGACCAGGATCTAGGGTTTGTTGAGGCTGGGGTGGATCAGCAACAGGACACTACTGGAAGTGCTCTCCTTTTCTCTCTCTTCTCCTTTGTTGAGGGAAGAAACAAGTAAACTTAAAAAAAAAGAGCATGTTAATATTCAGGCTGTCATGGCCTGTGAACGTGCAACTCACATGCCATGGGAGAGGTTTAGCAATTGCTGGAGGATTGGGAGTGGGAAGTAGGCCTGAGTTCACCCTCAAATATCCTCCTAGTTCGTTATGCTACGGAATTTCTGCCAGAAAGACTAGGAAAACTATGAGCAAAGACAGCGTCTTCATAGAACTGGACTTAGACTGCCATCTTGTGGATGTTTAGTTTCATATTTTAGTCCCGACAAGAACAAATACATAATAATAAATGTATACCTACATTTCTTTTTAAAAATTGACAACTAACAATTATATGTGTCTATGATGTTTTGATATATGTATGCGTGGTGAAATTGCTAAATTAGGCTGTCAAACATCACTTCAAATTTGCATGTGCGTGTGTGATGAAAACACTTAAAATCTAGTCCATGCAAATTGAAAATATACAATATATTGTTAGTGACCATGGTAACCATTATTGATTATAGATATTTTTAGTTTCTTCTAGCACAACAGAAATTTTATGTCCTTTGTTCAACATTTCCTTAATCCCTCTCATCCTCTGACTTCTGGTAACCATCATTCTACTCTTAATTTGTGTTAAATTAAACTTTTTTAAAAGAATTATTTGTTTAATTTTATTTATTATTATTATTTTTTAATTTGACCAGAGAGACAGAGAGAGAGGGAAAGTGAGAAAGCAAGCTGCCAGGACCAGGACTTGAACCATGGTTTGCTATGTGGGAGTCCAGCTCTTTAACCACCACACCACCTGCTGGCCCCAAATTCAACTTTTTTATACTCCACATATAGGTGAGAACCTGCAGTAGTTGTCTTTTTGTGCCTGGATTATTTCACAATTTAATGTCCTTTAGATTTATCCATGCTATCAGCAATGACAGGATTGCCTTCTTTTTAAAGGGTAAATAGTATTCCATTGTGCATATATACTTTTTTTTTTATCTGTTCATCCATCGATGGCACTTTAGTTGATTTTATAGCCTGGCTGTCATGAATAGTGCTGCAGTGAACATGGGAAAAGCTATCTCTTTGACAACCTGGTTTCATTTCCTTTTTTTTTTTTAAAGGAATTTATTTATTATCATTATTTTTCAATTTTGACCACAGAGAGACGAAGAGAGAGAGAGCGAGCAAGCCATCAGGTCCGGGAACTCGAACCACAGTTGGCCATGTGGGAGTCCAGTGCTTTTAACCACCACACCACCTGCCGGCCCCTCATTTCCTTTTGATATTTATCTAATAGTGGAATAGCTGAATCATATTGTAGTTTGATTTCTAATTTTTTTTGAGGCACCTCCATTCTATTTTTCATAACGGCTGTATCTGTTTACATTCCCATAACTAATGGATACATGCAAATTCCTAAAAGATGTTAAAACTGGCAGGAACTATTTCATTTACCACATCCCCTAATTTTACAAAAGAAAGCACTTGGGGTTAAGAGGATAAAAATGATTGGTTGCCCATGATGTTTTCATTTTGCCAATTTGGCCATTTTCATACATCAGACAGACTCTTCTTCCATTCCTAGTAATGCGGTAAGACAGGCTGAGACACAGCCTGCACAGACATGAGATTTGGAGCGACAATAAAGATAAAACTCAGAAATGAATGAGGCTGAAGGATAGCCCTGTATACATTATTTTATTTAAAAAAATCTTTGTGTTTTAAAATCAGTGTAAAATTACATACTCCCTGCCATTTGGTGGGGCTGAGGCAAGAAGATTGTCAGATAGCAAGAACCTGTCTAAAACTATAATTTAAAAATATATATTATAAGTAACAAAAGTCTTCAGTGTACCCCTTCTGTTCTCTCCACTTCCTAGAGGCAACTCTTTATCTTCTACTTTAAATCTACTCATAGTTTAATAGTTACCACTATAGATGGTAACAAAAGGCTTATACCTACTATTTAATCAATATTTATAGGCTTCCTGCTACAAAAGAAGACTGCTGTTAACTTACTAACCACTGGCTACTTTTTCTTTTATATTTTTTATATTCTCATTCTTTAAATATGGTACTCATATTGGTATTTTCTATTTCAGATCTCCTGTTGATTATAATTTCAATGACAGATTTCAACTTGTATTTCATCTTTCATCATTGTAGTCACTATCTTGAATCTTGGCTCATTTAGAATGAGTACCTTTCCTCTCTCTAACTTTTCTCCCTCTCTTCCATATTCTGCTAGCAACAACTTTTCTTTCACATTCTATAGGTTGTTAGCATCGACATTCTGTTCACTAGTATAAACCTTCCATGGTTTTTCTAGAGATTGATTCTAAAAGCAAAACTGATCTACAGCAGCAGAACATTACATTGTTATGACTATATACGTTTTTCCTCCTCCCCAAACCAGGGACAAGTAGCATGCTTAGAAAACATTTCCTTCTCTACTCATTAAATATCTACATGTTTGTGTGTCTCAGGAGAAAATCTTCTCAGCATTAAGGACAAATAAAATCATTTTCCTTTCAATTCATTTCAAATTAAAGTCTTGTAAAGTTTTTTTTTTTTTTTTTTCCAGAAAACAATGATATATATTTGTCGTATTTTCAAATTTACCTAGCTTCACAATTATGTTGTCTGTTGTACCAACCCCTTTCTCCCATCCTGACTGTTTCGGGGAGACATCCCTATCAGAGCCCTTTTTTTTTTTTTGGAGAGGTTTTTGCTATAGGGCGCGTACGCTCACCAGACAGACAGAGAGACAGAAAGCGAGAAATCACCCCCCAGGGGGGATGGCCACCACGCCGCAATCCTTTCTCCTCCATTCTCCTCTTGAAATCTTGGGCACGCACGCACACACGCCCGGCGTGAGTTTAAGCCACCGGGTCTGGGACGCGAACCGCAGTCGACTACGTGGGAGTCCAGCGACGTAGTCATTACACTAACTGCTGGTCTCTCAGAGCCCTTTTTTATTGAGCATCTCTGACTGGTTTTTCTCCAAGCCTGAGGCGCAGCTCTGTCATCCCAGACACACTTTTTCCTGGATCACATTTGTGTTTTCTTTTCTGGACATATTTATAATTATTGTTACCTTTGGTGCTTCAAAATTTACAAAAACTTTTCACTCATCCTATTCAGTGATCACTGACCCTTTCCTGCTGAAAATTTCTTTCTCAGTTTGGAGATTTTTTTCCTACTTAAAAAAAAAAAAAAAACAGTTTCCTTGATTTTCTCTAATTTCTCTCAGATTCTCAGATTCTATTGTGTCGTTGGAAAAGTCATGATGCATTTTTTTCTGTTTTTCTATGTAAAAATGAGTGATAATTTTTCTGATGACCCAACGTAGCAAATGATGAATTATCTGGTTCTCATATAGTCTCTCATACTACATTTCTCTCTATTGTTTTGGGATATGTCTGTGATTTTATTTTCCTATCCTATTGATTTTTTCCTGCTTTCCTATTTTTAATATCATTATTATGCTCTGCTTGCTTCTTTTTCTTAGCATCCTCGTTATGGATGTAAAATATTTGTGAATTCCCAAGTTCTCTTTTTTTCTAGCTGCAATTATTATTATTATTATTTTTTTTATTATTATTATTATTTTGGAGAGGTTTTTGCTATAGGGCACGTGCGCTCGCCAGACAGAGAGAGACATAGAGATAGAAAGTGAGAAATCACCCCCCAGGGGGGATGGTCATGCCGCAATCCCTTCTCCTCCATTCTCCTCTCGGGATCTTGGGCACGCACGCACACGTGCCCGGCGTGAGTTTTAAGCCACCGGGTCCGGGATGCGAACCGTGGTCGACTACGTGGGAGTCCAGCGACATAGCCATTACGCTAACTGCTGGTTCCCTAGCTGCAATTATTTTTTATTTTTATCTTTTTTTTTTAGCCTTTATGTTGCTGGTTTTTCTCACAAGTCTAGTCATATTTTTTACATGTTTTTTTCTCCTCATATTTAAAACTGAAAGCCAGGGACCCTGTTATAAGCACCTCCCCTACGATATCGGTTTCAAGATAGGTTGTTCCACTGAGTAGACAGTGGGTTCTGTTTACACAGGCAAAGTTTGTGGGATCAAACTTAGTTTTAAAATGGGAAGGCATGGAGGTCACTGTCAGATATAATTCTTCTAAAGTCAGAATGCAGAGACTACTCTAGGGTGCCACATCCCACTAGAAGTGGTAGTCTCCCATATGCCTGCAAATGTCAGCAGTGAGTGAGGTGGAGAGAGAGGAATTGAACTGGCATACCCCTCTTCTGCTTATATTTTCAGTAAATCTCCCAGGCTCCAGACCAATTCCTTCTTCTGAGTCCAGAGTCCTTCTAGGAATTTAGCAGACAGATCATGGATCCCTAGCCATCCTCAGACTCCTTGTGAATGTTGCAGGCTTATGACTTCTTTACTGGTGGTCCATCTGTATTCTCCCATCTGCTGTTTTCTGTCTTCAGGGATTCAGCGAATCTCTCATCTGTTGGTTATTCTTTCTTGCCTTCTATACACACTGATTTCTTTTCTTTTCCCTTTCTTTCTTTTTCTTTTTTCTTTTTCTTTTTCTTTCTTTCTCTCTTTCTTTCTTTCCTTTCTTCCTTCCTTCCTTCCTTCCTTCCTTCCTTCCTTCCTTCCTTCCTTCCTTCCTTTTTCTTCTTTCTCTTTCTCTCTCTTTCTTCCTTTCTCTCTCTCTCTCCCCTTCCTTCTCTCTCTCTCTCTCTCTCTCTTTCTCTCTTTCTTTCTCTTTCTCTTTCTTTCTAGTTTTTTGCTTTAGGGTGTATACACTTGCCAGAGAGAGACAGTGTGAGTGAAAGTGAGAAATTACCCCCCAGGAGAAATGGCCACTGCCCCAAATCCCTTCTCCTCTCAGGATCTTGGGCACTTAGGCACATGCACCCAGCGTGACTCTGAAGCCACTGGGTCTGGAACTCAAACTGCGGTCCACCATGTGGGAGTCTAGTGAGGACGCAATCGCTGCGCCGTCTATGGGCCCCTATCTTCTCCCCCTGCCCCTTTCTGTTCTCTTCCTTCCTTCCTTGTCTGAATTAGTTCACTGTGTTCCAGGAACATGAATGCATGTACCCAGTCCATCTCAAACAATTTGATAGATTCCTTTGATGTTAGAATGCTGTTTTATTAGTGCTCAGGTAGCTTTCTGATTATCACTAAAATACTCTTTCATTGAAAAAATGATGCGGATTTCATGACATGGAAATTATTACACATTTATATTTTATATAAGGATTTACAATGAACTTGGATATAGTTTCTGCTCCTTCCAACCCATAAATCAAGGGCTAGCTAAGGACCTCCATGTGCTCTGGAATGTGATATGAGAGACCCTAAGGATGGAAAGATTGGGAATGGCTTTGGGGCAGCCATTCACTAATGTTTGACCTATTATTTCATAACTCAGCAGCATGCTTTGAGCAAATAAATTCTTAATCTTATAGATCTCCCCACAAGTGTTTGCCAAGGTAGTTCATGGATGGATTTTCAACTGCTTATTCAGTCAGCAAATACATTACGCCTTACTCTGGTTCATGCACTGAATAAAATGTTAAGTATAATTAAGACATAGTTCACTACCTGGGGACCTTCCATTTGAGACAGATACACTGAACACAAAGGGAGAACCTTAAATCACTCCGAAATTGGAAGGGAGTCAGAGAATCCCCAGTATATGCCAGGCACTGTCTTAGGTTTTGGGAATACAAAGACAAAAGAAACTATCAGTCCAGTAGAAGGAGATAGATAAGTGGGGTCTGGGATCTGACAGAGGTCCCCATTTGCCCAGCCCCTCTATGATAGCTTTTCAGATTAGGGACCAGGGCTAGGGAATCATTGCCCTTAGTCAATTTAAAATAGGAGTCAGATGTTTTATAGATTGAGCATTTTATAAAGTTCAAAGTTCAGGCATTCAGAAATAATATTCTTTGTTATCTCTGCAGGATTCCTTAGTTGTTTAGAAGAAATATATGAATGGGGGGGGGCTTTAAAACGTTTATGGAAAATATGTATTATGAGAAAACTGTGCATAGGTTTCAAAATATTTTTGCACCCAAATATACTCACACGTTTATTTTTTTACACACTTTCTGAAGTCTCTTCGCACTTGTATGAGTGCATACACACACACACACACATACACACACACACACACACAATATATTCTTTCTTCTACCCTGGGCCTCTTTTCTTTACCTCTTCTTCCTCTTGTATATCTTTCTTTATGTCAATAGTTACCTTGATCTCATGAAGTTTCTTGACTCCTTCATGCAAGGATACAAATCTAGAACTGATAATCAGTTGATAAGGCCATGCAGGTGGTTCAGGTATTTATCTTTGCATTATATAGGAGAGTCTACTGTCCTGACCCCTGAGTGTACCCTCATTCTCTAATTTAACCTCTTCCCTACATCATCAGAAACGAATGGGTTAGTACCTAACAAGGCACACAACTTTGAGGACTTGACTTGTTCTGTTAGGGCCCGCTCGCTATACCTTATTGGCTATCTAATATTTTTTAAATACAGAACTGTTCAGTTGACTGCAGAGTTTACAAAACTCAAATGCCTCTAGAGGCCATGAAGTGCTGGCAATTGGCAATCTGGCTGAGGAGATCCCCGGCTTATGCTGCATGGGAAAGTGCGCGCTGCACTGGAGAGGGCATCTCCAAGCAGCAGCCACTGGGAATGCAGGCCCGGTACTGCCAGGTTATTAGAAAAGAAGTGAAACATATGGGTTTTAATGTTAGTTGTGAGAAGGAGTGTGGTAAGAAGTGTTTTGTTACTTTTTTTTATTTAGAATTATCTTATTTAACTTTATATTTATCTATTCATTTATATTTTAAGAATTGCTTTATTTATTTATTTACTTATTTAATTTGACCAGAGAGAGACAGAGCGAAAGAGAGGAAAGTGAGAAAGCAAGCCACTAGGTCCAGGACTCGAACCGTGGTCGGCATTGTGGGAGTCCCTAACTACCATGCCACCTGCCACCCCCAACCCCTTATCTATTTATTTAAATTTGACCAGAGAGGGACAGAGAGAGAGAGAGAGAGAGAGAAAGTGAGAAAGCAAACCGCCAGGTCTAGGACCTGAACAGTGGTCGGCCATGTGGCAGTCCAGTGCCCCTAACCACCATGCTGCCTGCTGACCCAGAGTTTTGTTATTTTTTAAATTGCCAGAGGGCATGTGTGCTAGCCAGAGAGACAGAGAAAGACAGAGAGGAGACAGAGAGAGGGAGAAATCACCCTACTCTTTGCAGCAAATAGGTGATTTGTCATTGGAGTTTCAAAAAGAAGGACCAGTCTCTAAACATCTCTGGCTTTCATATCTTGTTGAAGGAAATTATTTTAGACATCCACACAGTATTCCTGGAACATAAGAATATTCTGAAAGAAAGTGGCCTGCATCTCCCGGATCTCTGAGTACAAGCTTGAGCTGGTGTCCGTGTATTTTGGCTCTCTCTAAAAGGGGTGGATTTTAGGGCTTTTTGTCTCATTGTTTTAAGGGATATGAAAATAGCCAGGCTGTTTAGTATGAACCACTGACAATTGAAAGGATAGGTAATAAGAGAGAGAAAGTTAACATAAAATATGAACCCAGGTGAACTGGATTATTCAGTTGTTTTCATTTAAAAGTGATGTGCATTTGTCCCATTAGGAAAAGAAAGTAGGTTGGCTACCACCTTGTCCCATAGACTTCCTGTCTCTGACTCCTGACATTATTGTCTTTCATATTATTGCCTATTCGTCTTGTTAGAACATCAACTCCATGGAGACAGAATTTGCCTGACTTTCTCACTGTTATAATTATCCCAGCACCTAGAAAACCACCTGGAAACAGAAGAACTAAGAAAAAATAATTCTTGGGTGAATACATACATGAATCAATGAATGAACGAAACAATTATGTGCATGGATTTGTGTGCATAGATAGTCAGAAAGATCAATATGGCAAGCAGACTTTCCTACTCTAGTTATGACAACACTATTCTTTGTTTACAAACTGCACTTGCCAATTGAAATACCTACTGTGATTTCTAATCACTTCAGTTTATTCGAAGGATTTGCTAAAAGGACGCTGTGCTGATTTTTGAAGCTACTGTCTTTTTACTCCAAACTGACCCTTTCAATACTCAGCGTTACGGTGCTGTGATTGGGATGACAGGTAATCTAGTTTAGGCTCTCAGAGGCCTCTGCTTGGAGATGCCTTCTGCCACACAGCACAAGCTGGGGTGCCACTCAGCCTGTTCACCCAATTCCATCATCTTCTGACCTCCAGAGGCATTTGAATTTTGCAAACTCAGTAGTCTACTGAATGGCCTAGTATTAACGATAGTGAAGAACTATTCTGTCATGAGTGAAACATGGGCAATAGAGTAAGAGGTCCTAGGAGTCCTAGGCACTGTTAGGCATTAACCAATTAGGTTCTGATTCTGAGGAGGAGAGTGTAGAGGTTTTCAGTGAGGTTGAGGGAAGGAGGGAAACATTCCTGTTCCTGGCAGTAGTATCCCTCAGCAATAACTCCTCTCTTGGGAGCAATGGTCAGTCTGATTCTATTTTCCGGCTTCCACATGCTTCCTACCATCCGCAGTTATCAGGCAGTACCCTTTCCTTGAAAGTTTGGTTGGGTGGGGTTCGCTCCTGCTCCATTGGCTCCTTTCCAACCCCAATTCTCTTTTTTCTACCTGCCCTGAGGTAATTGCTTCTGGAAGTTATCTCTATATTATTTCCTTTTTGCATTTTCAGTCATCTTAACACCTACTTAGTCAATTTCTTATAATAATTGATTATATAATTGATTTTAATTAAATTATAATAAATTACATCTGTCAAAGTAATTAGCATGTTTTCTCATCACATTTTTAACCATTTATTTATTTTTGACAATCAAATCAAAGATATTATCATGTACATAATTTTTAAATTTATTCATTAGTTTATTATTATTATTCATACATTAAATTGCTATACATCATTTAGATTGTGAATAGACTTCACCCAGCATGATATACAACAAACAGACAGAGACAGAACTGAAGAATGTAATTCCATTTACCATAGACACAAGAAGTATAAGATACTTAGGAATAAAACTAACCAAGGAAGTCAAAGACCTCTACAAGGAAAACTATGAAAACCTTTGAAAGGAAATTAAAAAGGACACTAAAAAGTGGAAGGACATCCCATATTCCTGGATTGGCAGAATCAATTTAATAAAAATGGCAATCCTACCCAAATTAATCTACATGTTTAATGCGATCCCTCTAAAATTACAAGAGACATTCTTCACAGATCTAGAAAAGACAATCACAGAATTTGTCTGGAACCATAAAAGACCCAGTTTTGCTAAAGCCATCCTGCACAAGAAGACTGGAGTAGGTAGCATCTCACTTCCTGACCCCAAAATATATTACAAAGCTGTGATAATCAGAAGAGCATGGTATTGGCACAAAAATAGACATGAAGACCAATAGAACAGAGTAGAGACTCTAGAAATAAACCCCAAAACATGTACATCATTTTTTTTTTTTTTTTTTTTTTTTTTTTTTTTTTTGCTATAGGGTGCGTGCACTCACCAGAAAGACAGAGACAGAGAGGCAGAAAACGAGAAATTACCCCCCAGGGGGGATGGCCACGCTGCAAACCCTTCTCCTCCATTCTCCTCTCATGATCTTGGGCACGCACGCACACGCGCCCGGCGTGAGTTTAAGCCACCAGGTCTGGGACTCGAGCCGTGGTCGACTACATGGGAGTCTGGCGACATAGCCATTACACTAACTGCTGGTCCCATATACATCATTTTTAACAGAGAATTTTACATTCTTTGGTCTGTTAGGTGTTTCTTCTCTTTGATCCTCTCACCCACCCTCTACCAACCACTCCCCTCCCTTACAGATTCTGGTATCTACACTTATCCTTCCTACTATGATATTTTTGGATCTTTTAATTTCCGCCATACAGTGCAGACATTTAGTATATATTGAGCAGAGATATACAGCATTTGTCTTTTTTTTTTTTTTTTTTTTTTTAAAATAATTATTTATTTAATTTTATTTATTCATCCATTTATTTTTTAATTTGACCAGAAAGAGATACACAGAGAGAGAAGGGGAAAGTGAGAAAGCAAGCCACCAGGTCCGGTACTCGAACCACGATCGGCCATGTGGGAGTGTCCAGCATCTTAACCACCACACCACCTGCTGGTCCCTACAGCATTTGTCTTTGAAAGTCTTGCTTACTTCATGTAGCAGCAGGTCTTCTATATTCAACCACTTTGAGACAAATGACAGTGTCGAATTGTTCCTTATGACTGAATAATACTCCACATCATATATATGCCACAATTTTTCAACCCGTCATCAGTTCTCGGGTGCTTAGGTTGGATCCATGTCTTCGTAATTATAAAAATACTGTGATAAACACAGAAGTACAGATGTCCTTCTGACTGAGTGCTTTTTTATTCTTTGGGTAAATACTAACATGTGGGATTACTGGGTCATATGGTAATTCTATTTGCATGTTTTTGGGGAACTTCTTATTGTTTTCCATAGTAACTGTAGCAATTTACATTCCCACCAACAGGGTAGGAGGGTCAAAGTCTCACTGGCATTTGTCATCACTTTTTTTTTAATCACGGTGGTTAAGTAGTATCTCATTGTGGTTTTGATCTTTATTTCCCTTATGCTAAGAGAAGTTGAACATTTTTTCATATACATGTTAGACATTCATATGCCTTAGAGAGTTGTCTGTTCAACTCATTTGTCCATTTTTAAAATTGGATGATTATTTTTTTCTTTTTTGTGGGTGAACTGTTTGAGTTCCTTATATATTTTGATTTATTACTTACCTGAAGCATAGCTTGCAAATATTTACTCTTGTTCTGTGGGTTGACTCCTCATTCTATTTATTGTTTCTTTTGTTCTGGAGAAGTTTTTAAGTTTGATGTAGTCCCATTTGTCTAGTTTTGGAATATTTGTGCTTTAGGAGCTTATTCATGAAACCATTGCTTACTCCAACATCTTAAAGAGCATTCTCTTTGTTTTCCACCATAGATATATAGTTTAGGACTTTACATTTAAACTTTGATCCATTTTTAGTTGATTTTTATTAACGTTGAATAATAGTAATTTAGTTTCACTTTTCTGCACCTGGATGTCCAGTTCCTCCAGCAACACTTGCTGAAAAGACTTTCCTTTCTCCTCTGCATACCTTGTGACCTTTGTCAAAGATCAGTTGGTCATATGTTTGGGGGTTTATTTCTGTGTTCTCTATTCTATTCCACTGGTCTATGTATCTGTTTTGTGCCAATACCATGCTGTTTTGATTATCAGAGCTTTGTAATATATTTAGAGGTCAGGTAGTGAAATACATCCTATTTTACTCTTTTTGCACAGTTATTGCCTTGGTGATATGGGGCCTTTAATGACTATGGATAAATTTTATGATCATTCTATTTCTGTGAAGAATGTTCCTGGTAATTTGATCAGATTTGCATTGAATTTGTAAGTTAATTTGGGTAGAATTGACATTTTGATTATATTGCTTCTTCCAATCCAAGAACATGGGATTATCTTTCCAATATATATTTTTAATCATATTCAATTTCTTTTTTCAGTTTTTCAGAGTTTTCCTTTTAGGGTTTTTTTTTTTTTTTTTTTTTTTTTTTTTTTTTTTCCTCTTTGGTTAGTTTTATTCTTAAGTATTTTGTATGTGTGTGTGTGTGTGTGTGTAGCTATCATAACTAAGATTGCTTTTTTCCATTTTGCCTCAGTCTATTCGTTATTGATATGTTAAAATTGTATAGATTTTTGTACAATGATTTTGTGTCCTGCCACTTTACTGAATTCATTTTTTATCTTTAGGGGTTTTTTTTGTTTGTTTGTTTTTTGGTGTGGATTCTTTTGAGTTTTCTATGTATATAATCATGTTGTCTGTGAATGGAGCAATTTTGTTTATCCTCTCAAAAATTCATCTTTCTACTTTTTTCTTATGAGCACTAATTGCTATGAACTTTCCTCTAATACCTGCTTTTGCTGTGTCCCAAATATTCTGGAAAGTCACAGTGTTCATTATTTTCTGTTTCAACAAATCTTTCAATTTCTTTAGTAGTTTTGAAGTCATTCAGGAGGGGGTTGTTTAGTTTCTATATTTTTGAGAAGATTGTTCAGTTTCTATGTTTTTGTGTATTCCCTTTCTAAAGGTTTTCCCCATAGTGTTTGTGCACTTGCTAGAATAAAGAATAGAGAGATAGTGAGATGGAAAGTGAAAAATTGTCCCCTAGGGGGATTTCAGTCATGCATGCACATACATGATTTTCAGGCAGCCAGGTCCAGGACTTGAATTGTGCTTTGCCATGTGGGAGTCTAGTGCCTTAACCACTATGCCACCTACTGACCCCTTTTTGTGTACTTCTAAAGGTTCTTTCTGCTATTGATTTCAAGTTTAATTCCATTGTGGTGGGAAAAGGTGCTGGATATAATTTCTATACTTTAAATCTGTAAAGACTTATTTTATGCCCTACTATGTGATCAAGCTTCGGAATGTTCCATATGAGGATGAGAAAACTGTGTATTTTGTAGTTGATGAAAGAGATGTTCTACAAATGTCTGTCAGGTCCAATTGGTTTATGGTATAAATTAGTTCCTATGTCTCTTTATTTTTTTTTCTAGATGTCCTGTCTAGTAGTGACAGAGAGATGTTGGAATCTCCAATAAGAAATGTGTTGCAGTCAATTTCTCCCTTTAGATCTTTCTTTTATATATTTGGATGCCTAATGTTGGTGCATAGATATTGATAACTGCTATATTTTCTTGGTGAATTAATTCTTTTTTTAAAATTTATTTATTTACAGTCATTCGCTATACATCATTACAGCATACAAAATAAGATTTCCCATCCAGAATACACTATATATTGGCTCAATCATGCACATCAACATATGTGTTAACAAATAATTTTCCATTTCTTATTTCCTGTATATTTTTCTTTTTCTTTGGCCATCCTGGATTCCCTATCCCTCACCCTCTGCCATTTCCCACCCTCCTCCCACACTGTCTCTGGTATCCATGGTTGCTTTCTATGTCTTTTCCCCCCATTTAATTGATTCACTAATGAACTTAATTAGTCTAAATATTTCCAATAGCAAGCACAGCTGATATATACATATACATGAACACAAGTCTGACTTTAAGCATAAACCTCAGTGAGTAGAATGAACATACTATAAAGTAACACCTAGCTGGGGCTATATAGCTTATTGCAGTCATCAAATATGCATTTTTTTGTTGTTTTTTTGTTTTTTTTTCCTTTAAATTTATTTTTTTTACATTAATTCACTATACATTATTACAGCATACAAAATGAGTTTTCCATCCAAAATACACTGTATATTGGCTCAATCAAGCACATCGACATATATGTTATCAACGAATAATTTTCCATTCCCTATGTCTTGTGTATATATATATATATATATATATATATATATATTTTTTTTTTTTTTTTTTTTTTTTTTTTTTTTTTGCCATCCTTGATTCCCTATCTCTCACCCTCTGCCCTGTCCAACACTCCTCCCACATTGTCTTTGGTATCTATGGTTGCTTTCTATGCCTTTCCCCCTCATTAATTGATTTGCTAATGAACTAAATTTGTCTAAATATTTGTAAGAGCACGTGCAGCTGATATATACATATACATGAACCCAAGTATGTCTTTAGGCATAAACCTCAGTGAGAAGAATTAACATACTATAAAGTAGTACCTAACTGGGGCTATATAGCTTACTGCGGTCATCAAATATGCATTTTTTTTAAAATTTCAATAACAGTTTTAGTGTTTTTGTTTTTTTTTTTCTCCTGAAATTTTTTTTTTTTTTATTAATTTACATTCATTCCCTGAGCATCATCACAACATACTAAATGTGGTTTCCCATCTAGGATAAACTGCATAGTGGCTTAATCATGCATGTTATCATCAATAATATTCCATTTGTACTTTCATATATATATATATATATATATATATATATATATATATATGTTTTTTACCCCATGTCTGACCCTCTGCCCTTTCCCACTCTCTTATTACACTATCTCTGCTGTCTACAGTTGTCTCCCATTCCTTTTCCCCCAACATTTTGTTGATCACACAATATCATAAGTAATCTAACTACTTTCAATAGCAATTTCAGCTGGTGATTTCAAGAAAAGCAGTTTTGAACTGGTAAGGATATTTCCTTGAATCCTAAAGCCTATAAATAGGTTAGTATTCTGTTCAAATAGTAGGTACATGAATCTATTGACAGCTCAAGACAGGCCAAAAGTCCTTAAAACTGGACAACAAAGCTTAGAAGAAAAGCAGCAATATTTTAGTCAAGTCACAGAACGCTGTTTCATCAGTTCAGTCTCATGTACTTAATCTTTCTTCTGTTAAGGTTCGATCTTCCAGATTGAACTCTGGGATATAATACTCAACTCCAGACTTTGTCCCTGCTATTAAGTTGCCCATTTTCTTAGTTTTTGAACTCTTATTTCTGTGTGCCTGCATTTAATTTTACTGGCATAGCACTCCCTTAAGAACTTCTTGGAGATCTGGTGCTGGTAAATTCTTTCAGGTTTTGTTTATCTGGGAATGTTCGTGTCTTTTCTTCCCAAATGAATGATAATCTTGCTGGGTACAGTATTCTCGGTTGAAATTGCTTTTCCCTTAACATTTTGAATATACTTTCCCATTCTTTCCTCGCTCGCATTGTTTCTGATGAGAGGTCTGCTGTCAGTCTGATGGGATACCCTTTGTAGGTAACTTGCCATTTTTCTCTTGCCAATCTTAGTATCTTATCTTTGTCTGTGGTTTTGGTCAATCTGGCTATAATGTGTCTTGGAGAAGATCTCCTTGGGTCGATTCTATTTGGGATCCTCTGTATTTCCTGGGACTGAATCTTTGAGTGCCTCTCTAGGTTTGGAAAGTTTTCTTGCAGGATCTCATGGAATAGATTATCAATGCCCTTATGAGTCTCTTCACTTTCTGGGATGCCTGTTATCCGGATGTTTGGACGTTTGATGGTATCTAGTATTTATCGTATATTATTCTCAAATTTTTGGGCAATTTTCTCAGTCTTCGTGGTGGATTTTTCTAGGCTAGCAATTTTCTTTTCTACATCTGAGATTCTATTTTCTGTATGATCTAGTCTGTTTTAATACTTTCAAGGGAGATTTTGACTTCTTGTATTATAGCCTTCATCTCTAACAGTTCCATCTGATTCTTTTGTAAAGTGTGAAATTCCTCTTTTAGATCTTGCATGAATTTCCTCACCTCCTGGAACTCTTCAACTCCTTTCTCCTTCCTCTTCAGCAGTTCCTTGTCTCTCTTCTTTTCCATTTCTGTTAGCTTTGCCATTATGAATGTTCTGAAATCTTTATCAGACATTTCTATAATTTGCATTGAACTGTGTGTCGATGAAGAGGAGTTATCCTTTTCCCTTGGAGGAGAGGTATTTTCCTGCTTCCCTATATTTCTTGTAGTCCTGCAGTGATTTCTAGTCATCTAGTGGATGGTCGGTTTCTTCCCAAACTTGGAAGTCCAATCTGAGGGTCGAGGAGCGTGCAGAAAAGGAAACAGAGAGAGAGAATCAACAGCAACAACAGCAAAAAAAAAAAAGAAAGAAAGAAGACAAGAAACACAGAAAAAGAGAAGAAAAAATGAAGAGAAAAACTTTTAAATAAAACTAAAAAAAATTAATATTAAAAAAATTTAGTAAAACCCAAAAATTAGAAAACTGTGTGGCGTGCTTGAGTACCGCGCGAAATGGCTAGATAGCAGGAGCCATGTAAGAAGGTGTCTCTTTGAGAAGGCCTGTTCCTTTCCCTTCTGCCTCTCCTGTGTTGGAAGGGGGAGAGGGAATTACTAACAAGATAGAGGGATAGGAGGGGCCAGAAAGCCCAGAAAAAATGCCTCACCTTAAAAAATTCTAAAAAGCAAAAATTTTAAAAAAAGAGAGAAGACCAAGACAGAGACAGAAGTAGAGAGAGACAAAGACAGATACAGAGATAGGAGGCCTGAAAGGGGTCTTCCTACCACACGAGTTTGGTGTGCTGGAGGCCGAATTATCAGTGGGAAATCTTCATTTCTCTGTTCCCCCAAAATCGAATTAATTCTTTTAACACTATATAGTGTTCTCCTTTGTCTCTTTGTACCATTTTTATCTTGAAGTCTATTTTATTTGAAATCAGTATTGTTAACTCCAGCCCATTTTTGGTTTCTGTTTGTGTGAATTGAATTTTTCCATCCCTTTACTTTCAGTCTCTGTATATCCTTTGCAATGAGATGTGTTTATTGTAAGTAACATAAGAGGGTTCTTAATTTTTAATTCATTCAGTCAATCTGTGTCTTTCATTTGGGAAATTTCATTCATTAGCATTCAATGTTATTGATATGTTCAGATTTATTCCTATCATTTTGTTAGTCATTTTAAAACGTGCTTTATAATATCTAGTTTCTACTTGTCTCTCTTTTCTTTCCCTGATATAGTATTCCTTTGAGTATTTCCTGAAGAACTTGCCTAATGTTCGTGAATTCTTTCAGTTTTTGTTTTTCTTGGAATGGTTTTACTTCTCCTTCCCATTTGAAGGATAATCTCACTGGATATAGTATTCTTAGCTAAAATAGTTTTCTTTCAGGGTTTTAAAAATGTCTTCCCATTGTTTCCCTGCGTGCATCATTTCCTTTGAGAGGTTTGATGTTAGTCTAATGGGGTAAACTTTGTAAGTAATTTCACATTTCTCTCTTGCCATTTTAGAATATTGACTTTGTTTTGATTTTTACTTAATTGGACTGTGATGTGCCTTGAAAAGGATCTGCTTATGTTATTATATTTGGTGTCCTTCGTATTTCTTGGATATGTTTGCCTGTATGTTTCTCTAGTTTGGGAAGTTTTCAGATATTTCATAAAAGAGAGTTTCTATGCTTATATTTGTTTCTTCTCCTTGTGGAATATCCATTATGTAGATATTGACCACTTAAAGGTGTCTAGAATTTTCCATATGTTGTCCTCATTTTTCATGGTTATTTTTCTGTTCTTTTGGTGGTTTGGACTAAATTAGAGGTATTATATTCAAGGTCAGAAATTTTTTCTTATGCATGATCTAATCTGTTGTTAATACTTTTGAGGAAGGTTTTAATTTCCTGTATTTTAGTCTTTATCATCAGGAGTTCTGTTTAATTCTTTTTTAGGGACTTTTCTGTAGAATTTCTCCTTTTAGTCATGGAACGATTTTCTCATCTCCTAGAATTCATTGTTAATTTTCTCTTGCATCTTACTGAGTTTCATTACAATAAATATTCTAAATTCTTTTTCTGACATTTCTGTGATTTCTTATTGTTTTCATTGTTGGTGGAGATTTATTGTCGCTTGAGGAAGAGATACTATTTCCTTCCACCACCCCTTATTTCTGATGCTGTACTTTGGTTTTTAGGCATTGGGTAAAGTGTTGATGTCTTCCTAATTTTTTGGATAAGTTTATGCAGCTGTTTACTTGTGCACTTTTCTATGGTGTGTGTTAGCTTCATGTCAGTTTCCCTATTCTGTGCGTGGGAGGGCTGGAATTCTGGAGTTTGATATTTCAAATGGGGTTTCCCTTGGGACCAGCAGTTAGTGTACTGGCTATGTCGCTGAACTCCCATGTTGTCGACTGCAGTTCGAGTCCCGGACCCGGTGGCTTAAACTCACGCCAGGCGCACGTACATGCATGCCCAAGATCCCAAGAGGAGAATGGAGGAGAAGGGATTGTGGCATGGCCATCCTCCCTGGGGGGTGATTTCTTGCTTTCTGTCTCTCTGTCTCCCTCTGTCTTTCTGGTGAGCGCATATGCCCTACAGCAAAAACAAAAACAAAAACAAATAAACAAACAAAAAAAACCCCAAAAAATAAAAAAACCTCTTCAAATGGGGTTTCCCTTTTTCTTCCCTAGAGAAGGTTGTGAGGAAAATTTCCTCAGGAGCCACCATACTTTTAGGCAATTGGCTCCTTTCCCAACCTCTCTAGATCTGATGTGGCTGTGGGGTGAACTCAGAAGGCAGAATGTCAGGCAGTAGCACAGGACTTCCCATTTCTGATTAAATTGGCATGGGGTGGTATGGTAAGTGAAACACAAGCCTGGCTGTAGATGGCTTCTTTGCTCCAGCTAGTCAGATGAGGGTGGGGTGGCAAATCTCTCATCAAGTTCTTAATCCTACAACTACTTGTGTGATTAAAAATTCTGTATTTCAAAGCTCTCACAACTTGCCAGAGACTTGTATATATATATACATATGTATGTGTGTATATATATATATACACGTGTGTGTGTATTTTGTATTTAAATATATATATATTTATAATATATATTTATAATATATATAATATATATTCATATATATTTATCATATATATTATATATATTATACATGTAAATTATATATAAATATAGATATATAAATATAAATATATAAATTATAAATTATATAAATTATATAAATATATTTATATATATTTATATAAATATATATTTATATATATAATTTACATATATTATATATAATATATATAATTTATATATATTTATATATAAATTATTATATGTAAATATATATTTATAATATATATTTATAATATATATAATATATATTTATATATATTTATAATATATATAAATATATATTTATAATATATATATTTATAATATATATATATATATTTAAATACAAAATACACACACACACACACACACACACACACACACTGCTATAGGGAATGTGTGCTCACCAGAGAGATGACAGAGATGATAGAGAGAGAGAGAGAGAGAGAGAGAGAGAGAGAGGATTGAGAGAGCACCTCTCAGCTGTAATGGCCATGACACAATCCCTCTCAGCTGTAATGGCCATGACACAATCCCTTGTCCTCTATTCTCCTCTTAATATTTTGGGCATGCACATGCACATACCAAATGTGTTTTCCTTTTTTTTTTTTTGGAGAGATTTTGCTATAGGGCACGTGTGCTCACCAAAAATACAGAGACAGACAGAGAGACAGAAAGTGAGAAATCACCTCCCAGGGGGATGGCCATGCCACAATCCCTTCTTCTCCATTCTCCTCTCAGGATCTCAGGCACACAAGCACACATGCCCGGATGCCCAGAGTGAGTTTAAGCCACTGGGTCTGGGACTTGAACCACAGTCAACTACATGGGAGTCCAGTGACATAGCCATTATGCCAACTGCTGGTCCCACCAGGTGTGTTTTTCAAGCCACCAGGTCCAGGACTTAGACTGCACAGTTGACTGCGTAAAATCCAGCTGTCTCAACACCCATGTCACCCACTGGCCCAGCTCACTTGATTACAAAGTCAAGCAGTGGGTATTGTTCAAGTTCATAATCACACGCCTCACAGCTAGAGAGTCCACAGTCAAGTCTATGCATGAAGTCTGGTGTTTGCCTTTTTCTCTCCTTTTACTATAAAGCATAATGTGTTTTCATGTATAATCTTGTGGGAGCAATTGTCCTGCTTTACATTGATGAGGGCTGCATAAGATTTATACCTTTTATTTCCTCTAATCCCTGTGGTTCTCACAGCTTCTTTTTAATCTGTATTTTTTTCCTTTTCATAAAAAGATATGATGAAATTTCTTGTGTTTTTGGATAAATTTTGTGGTATCAATATTGATACCTAAAGCATCACTTAGGAACTCAGCTCTGAAGCAAATTATCATTCAAAATGCCTCCTTTGTTGAATTTTCACGTCACTTTAAAGTCTTTGAAACTATGTGTGTGAATACCCGAAATACCAGATGTTTACTTTGTAGTTTTCCAGTGGAAGATAGGAGGCTTCTTTTATGTTTTCTATAATTATGTAATATTTTATTTAGTACACATTGATAAACCAGTTGTATGTTTGACACTGATATATAATTGTTATTGCAATATTACCCAAACTAAGTACAATGAATAACCCAATGTATAAATAAGAGAAACTGAGACTTAGGAAGGTAATTGTTCAATGTAAATAACTACACTAGAGAGTAAGAGAATCGTGCCTCCAGTCAAAGTCTGTTCAAAGCCCAAAGCCTGTCACCTGAACCACTGAAACTGGCCAGCCCTTCTGTCAGCTTCGTTCTCACCATTACCCAAAACTTGTCTCAGAGTGAGGATTTACAGCACAGGCCTGGTGCCCTGATGCCCCCTGCTGGTTCACTCCAGAGCCAGCAGTACTGACGATTTCTGCAGAGCACTGACCTCACACTATTGTCACTGTTTACTACTTCTGGCATCCTGACTACATAGGAAAGGTCTTTTCACTATTTCAGATAAGAAAGGTCTTTTCACTGTTTCATTCCAGCAGCTGACATAGTGAGTAACATGCAGTGGGTGTTCAGCAAATTTTTGTTCCTAAATGGACGAATAATTCTGGACTGGTCAAACATATGCTCCACTTTGTCTTCTGCGCCTGTTTACCTGGGGGAATTTCTATCTGCATCTACCATCAGATGTCCATAAATAAGCAAATGGGAGCTGTCAACATGATAACCTGTTGTTGTTTAAACGGATAAACTGACTTGGCGAAATAAGTTCTCTAATAGTCTTCAGGAGCAAAGAGAAACACTCTTCAGTAGACACTTTTATAACTATACATTTCAGCGAGATTTTATTAGCTGTCTTCTTTAGTTGCAAGTGACATAAATCCAACTCACTGTAGCTTTACAAAAAGCATAGTTGTACTATCTTACATATAACTGGGAAATGGAGTATAGAAGCTGGCTTCAGATCCCAATGAATCCCAGAGCCCCAGAATCTTGTGAAGATCTTCAATGTGACCCTTTCTTTCTCTCTTTTTTTTTAATGATCAGTTATTTAATTAGGTTTTTGGCAAAAAATTTAGAACACCAATTTGTGAGGATAAACTCCATTTGTAAGGGCAAATACAAATCACAGGTAGACCTGGAGTTGAGGAACAGCTTAGATTTTTGGTAAAATTTGTGCGTCCACAGCTTTCTGATCAACCGTGCGCTGCTCTGAAATCTTGTATTTCTCCTTCTCTGTGTCGAAGATCTCACTTTCCTGGTGTCTGGGCTTCCTCAGTTTCTTTTTCTTGAAGTAAACATCGGTAAGGTGCTTTGGGATTTTTACTTCACTGATATAAATTTTCGTGGAGGTGGCAATGACAAATTTCTGGTGTGTTCTACGCAGTGGAACTCTAATGAGAACCAGCAGTCCAGTTGCAAGTAGCAAGACACTGCTCAGCTGCTTCAGGAAAACCACTCTCTTGCCTCTGTGGCGTCCAGTGAGGATGATCAGATGGTCCCAGGAGTGATGCTAGCTCGCAGCTTTCTCACATGCTGACTGAAGGGCTTTTTGCCATGGCTCAACAGCGTTCGAGGCACATCTTCAGTAGGATAATACACAGGCATTTTGTGCAGCTTAACCACCCGGGTACCACCATTCTTGGCTCCACCAACTGGTTTTGTGAGAGTCACAAGAACCTTCAACTTCTTTTTCTTTTTGATCCTGGATTTAGTGGCCAAGTATCTCCTCTTGTTCGTGGCCTTCCTGGAATACATGGCGGACCGGGAGTATCGGCCGATGCCCCGGACTAGGACGGAGTTTCAACTGTAATAGAGATTCCCCTTCTTGGGCCTTGGGGTCACCCTTTTAACCTTGCCACTGGCATCAGCCTTCTTGGCTTCAGGTTTCTTCTCCTTAGTATCCTGCATTGAGCTTTTCACCTGCCATCTTGTATAGTGGGAAAGAGCCCTTTCTCGTTATTTCCATGTGTCTCACTCTGGTTTCTTTCTGCAGAAAAGCTCCCTCCATTTGACCAGAGAGAAGGACCAGAAAAGGAGGACAAGTCAGTGGTTCCCACGCCATGTGGCCAGCAGGATCAGCAGCCCTGAGAGCTGGCTGGAAATGCATTTTCCAATCCCTAGCCTAGACCTATCGAATCAGAGGGTGTGACTGGCTCAGTATTCGGGGTTTTAACAAGCCCTCCAGGTGATTACGGTGCACACTGATTTGAGAAATCCTTAGTTAAGTATATGAATTGAGTCCTCAGATAAATGGACTTCATCTAGTGACTTTCATGGACAGATGCAGAGGAACAGGAGATGTGGCCCCAAATGAGAGATACACGTTTGGAATTCCTCAGAGATAAAAGCCACACAAAGAAAGATGAACTAAATCATCTTAATTATGTCCTTGTCCCTGTTTTGAGAGGTCTTCAAAAAGAAAAGGATTTGGAGAAGGTTTAGTAATGAATAATACTTTGGTAAATTCTACTATAAGACTGGGAAAACAATAGCACTGGAGGGTTCTGGGTCTGTGCTCTAGCCTAGAAAAGCATTCAGGAACAAAACTCAAATTTCTATGATAACTTTGGGAATGCTGTAACTTCCTGATTTTACTTTTTAGCACCAATAATACCTTTTTTTTTTTTTTTTGAGAGGTTTTTGCTATAGGGCATGTGCGCTCGCTGGAAAGACAGAAAGTGAGAAATCACCCCCTGGGGTGATGGCCATGCCGCAATCCCTTCTCCAGTCTCCTCTAGGGATCTTGGGCACGCACGCACACGTAACCAGTGTGAGTTTAAGCCACTGGGTCCGGGACTTGAACTGTGGTCGACTACATGGGAGCCCAGTGATAAAGGCATTGGGCCAACTGCTAGTCCCCAGCACCAATACCTTTTGTGAAGAGTAGTACAGTTGTTGGAAGAAAACCAGTCGTTTGTTAGTTTTGGGAGACAGTTTGAAGGGAAAGGTTTGTGAGAATCCCATACCTGCAATCCGCTCTGAAGCCAGTCTTGAAAAAATGGGAATCTCAGTAAATGGAAACAGAAGCCACAGCTTGAAGGAGGAGGAAAAACTACTTAGATCTTCTGCCTCTAACAACAGAGGGGCCCCAGGAGACTCAGCTCCCTTAGATGCTGTAACAAGTCACATCGGAATGCCATGTTCTGTATTATCTGTCTTTTCAAATTCTAATTGTTTTTATTTCTGCTGGCTCTTTATATCTATCTATCTATCTATCTATCTATCTATCTATCTATCTATCTATCTATATAAAATCAGTTCTTTAATTAGGTTCTTGCAAAAAAATCTAGAACACCAATTTGTGAGGATAAACTCCATTTGTAAGGGCAAACACAGATCGCAGGTAGCCCTGGAGCTGAGGAACAGCTTTGATTTTTGGTAAAATTTGCGAGTCCACAGCTTTCTGATCTTTAGTTGAAAAAAATTTCCTTCTTCTAAGGCTAGTGGAATTGTAGGGAGAAGGTTGTCAGAATACCTCTTCAGAGAAGTCAAGTCCATGGGCAGCAGCTTGGCAGCTCTTGTATAAGAACTAGGAGAGAGGGGCCAGGTGGTAGCACAGAGGTCACGTTACTGGACTGACATGGGAAAGGTCTTGGGTTCGCATTCCAGGGTCTCCCTGAGCATGCTGGGGGGTGCACACGTGCTCTCATGACCTGGACTGGCTAAGACTGGGGGTGGATCGTAGTGTGAAGACTCTACTGGGGGTGTGCCATCTCTCTCTTATGAAATAAATAATTTAAAAAATTCTTAAACAGAGTTAGGAAAAAGAGCTAAATGATAGTTCTAAATGACACCACAATCCTAATAATTGTTTTAAATAAAAGTAGTTCTAAATAATAATGATTGCAACATAATAATGATGCATATTTATTGATCTCTTTGGGTGTGATAGGTCCCGATGTTCATTAATTCATTTCAGCTTCAGTTCATTAATTCATTTAGTCTTCACAATTATTATGCATTTCACAAATTAAAAAAAAAGAAGCTATCATAGATTGTCCAACCGAAATAGCTTTTTAGGATAAACTCATGAAGTTCTGTCCCCAGAGCTTATAAAGCTTGTCGTTATATCATGCTACCTCTAAAGAAAGTGAATCTCTTTAGTTGAAATATGCAGATGTTCCTGAGGCCATTGTACGTAGTTTTTGTAGAAGCTTCTCTGCATAAAAGGAGATCCAGCCACTACCCTGTCCCCTATCCAAATAGTCATTACAATGGCGACATTGGAGTGGACATTAACTGGTAAATTCTACTTTAAGGTTGGGAAAATAACAATAACACCGGAGAATACTGGGTCTGTGCTCTATCCTAGAAAAGCATTCAGAGACAAAATCTCAAATTTCCACTGGAACTTTGGAAACACTGTAACTTTGTAATTTTTTCCGGGTGTTACTTTTCAGAGGTGGTGTGTTTGCCAGAGAGAGGCAGAGAAATGGTTGGGTGGGGTGGGGGGAGAAAGCACCTGCTACTGAAGTGTGCTCATGTGGCAATTCCTTTTCCACCATTTCTCAATCTTGTCAGGATTTTGGGCATGCACACACAGGTGTCCAGTGTGCTTTTTCAAGCTACTAGGGTAGAGATTAAAACTGTGGTCAGCCCATGGTGTCTGGCTCCCTTCCACTAGGCCCAGGGGCTGGCTTGAGTTGCGTTTTGAGAATATTTCCATCGACTGACCAATATACAGAAATCGGAGAGCTCCCTGTGATTTATATTCTTCTCTATGATGTCTTAAAGGCTTTGCTGTGAAGGTTAAAGGCTATTTCTCTCTGAATTGTTTTATGGAAAAAGCTAACTTGAACTAACTATGTGAACCTTGGGAGGCTGAGTAACCTGACTTCTTTACAGAGCAATGGATGTTTTCTACTTGGGTTTTATTTTTAATTTGTCACGGTTCTTGCAGACTGCTCAGAATGTTCAATTATATTTTTAATTTCACTACTGGCTTATTTACTGATGAACTCAGCTCTTCTTATCTGAACAGTATTAGGGTCTAGCACGATCTTACATCAGTCTACAGGAATCAATTTATAAACTTTGTTTGCTTCAAGATTCTAGTTGACACATAAATTTAGCAGCTTCAGAATTACAGATAGCAATCCAAAAAGCTATTAGCTATTCTCTTAGAGATAATATTTATAAATGGAATATAATTACAGCCTGAAAACACACTGTTTCCAGAGCTAAAAGCAATAAAGCTGAAGAAATGATAAATTTACTATTTAATCTCCTGGGAGAAGGAGGCTTCCAGCTGAATGGAAAAGAGACTGCAGCGAGGTGTGGATCTGGGAAGGAGAAAGAAGAAAGAGGAGAATGGGATTAAGGAAGAGTCTAGGTTTTCCTGACAGTGGGGTATATTCCAGGCTCCTCTGAGAGTGGAGACTAGTGCCTGGAGAAATCAGTCTCCTGACTGTACTAGGGAAAATTTTTTAGAGCATTTTCCAACCTGATAAAAACTTCCTCATGGGAATGCTTCGCTCACAGATATTTTTCCCCAAAAAAGTTATCTTATTTTCTCAGATAACCGGATTAAAAAAAAAGAAAACAACAAAAAACAATTTACTAAATACAACCCTCGTCAAGGAGATATTATTTAGCCTTTGTACTTGAAGTGTAAGTTTGGGTCAGTAAATATTTATTGAGCAGCTACTATATGCAAGAAATTTTACTGGGTGTTTTTAGATACTGAAATGAGTAAGATGTGACCCATCCCACAGACATAAGATTCAGAAGGGGAGAGAAGACGAGTAATACTGCATTTGCTAACATGAGCTACTCTGAACATGGAGCATTGTTCTCAATGTTCTGCACATACTCACTCCTTTAATCCTCATGGCAATTCTGCAAGAAGATGACATTATTATTTTCACTTAACATATGAGGAAACTGAGGTAGCATAGTATCACATAACTCGTCCAATATTATACAGCTATAAAAAGTTGAAAATCATGACAGTGGGAGCTGAACTCTTTGACTTAGGGTCAGAGAGTAAATCAACATCAGAGCTTGGGTTGTAATTCAGTTGAAGTCTCCTGACTCCCAACATAAGGCTCCTTTGATTAAACTATAAAGTCTTTTTGTTTTTCACTTAATAATGAATGGGACTAGGAGAGATTTCAGTGCTCCATCCAGGACTCCTGCTTGCTTACTCTGAGAAAGCAATCAACTTTAAGTCAAACTTTGTTTTTCCAAAGAGCCTTGCAAGTATTCACTAAGGGTTTTATGAAACCTTAAGCAAGGAACTGTTTGTACAAATACCATTTGAAAAGAGTTTTCTGGCTAGAACTAACATAAACGTACATTTACTGTTGATTTTAGGAAGGCTTTGGTATGAATATCAGTTTTGAAGTTTATTTTTTTTTAAAAAAGCACTCATTTATCTAAAATGTATGTGTTGCTTTAGCATATCAGGATCAAAGTTCATTAAATAATGTTTTTATTAGGAAATGCAGTTTTATTTACATAAAATATCTAAAACTTAAAAGAACTACTGGTGCTAACTTTAAAATGTCCTTTCGGTATGTAAATTTTCCGAAATGACTTTTAGGAAATCAGAGAGGCTGATGTCCATCGACCGGAATCCTTAAATAGAAATGAAAAGCGGGTGGTCTGTCTTCAATGCTGTCTTTGACCTGCTCCCTCCATCTGTCCACTTCCTGCTCAGTTACTGGAATACTGTATTTGTCCTTTCACCACCTGGGACATCTTGCTTCTTCTTCTTTTTCTTCTTCTTCTTTTTTTTTTAAAGAGAGATTTTTGCTATAGGGCTCATGTGTTCGCTGGAGAGACAGAGAGAGATAGAGAGACAGAAAGCAAGAAATCGCCCCCCTCCCTCGCCAGGGTGTTGGCCTTGCTGCAATCCCTTTTCCTCTATTCTTCTCTCGGGATTTTGGACATGCATGTACTTGCACCCAGCATGAATTTCAAGCCACTGGGTCCAGGACTGGAACTATGGTAGGCCATGTGGGAGTCCAGCAACCTAGCCATTACACCATCTGCTGATCCCTGGAACATCTCACTTCTAAACTTTTGGCAGTAACTGAAACTTCACTGTTTTCTATTTTATCCTTAAATCATTTGCTTTTGAGAGTGCTCTAGAGCTACCTACAACACCAGTACATCTAATACATCAGTGACAATGGGGGTGTATTAGCTCCCCAAGGCTCCGTAGCAGGTACTATAAGCTGGGTGTGGCTTGAAGCAACAGAAATTTATTTATTCTCTCACAGTTCAGGAAACTAAAAGTACAAAGTTAAGCAAGTGCACTCCTTCTGAAGGCTCCAGGAAAAGAATATTTCCTTTCTTTTTGCAGCTTCTGCTGGCTTTCCACAATCCTGGCATTGTTGACTTGTAGCTGAATCACTCCAATCTCCATCTGTCATCACAGGGCCTGATCTCCTATACCTCGTGTATGTCTTTGTGTCTGACTCTAACCCTTCACTTTTAAAGACACCTGTCATTGGATTTAGGGCCCACTCAAATCCAATATAAATACATCTTAATTAATTATTTCTGCAAAGACTACTTCCAAATCAGATCACATTCTGAGGTCCCCAATGGACTTGAATTTAGAGGACAGTCTTCAAGTCAATAAATGGGTTCATAAGAGAAAGTGGCAGTGACAACCAAATATTGGTTTATTTTGAGAGGAGTTTTAAGTTTCCAACTTCCCAGAATTACTTTTTCTTCTATTTTGTTATAGTTTTAACTTTCCTTTATGGCTGATTGGAAATGTCCAACGACGACCTTGAGTCTGACTCTGTCTACAAAAAGTCATGGTCACAAAAACCCATGTTATTTTGTGTCAGAGGGAGTGTCACTGTTGGTCAGATTTTAATCATCTTCATTAACTATTTTCCTTAAGTGCAAACAGAATTAAGTATGTCTTGAAAAGAAATGATGATTTCTAAAAAAGAGAAAGAGAGAGAGAGAAAAGATAAATCAAGCATAGTGAAAAGACTAGAGTCTTTAGTGTCAGGCAAAACAGATCAATTCTTGGGGCTTCCAGGTGCTATTAGCTAATCATGGGATTCCTAATCATGTTTTTGCAGCATCAGCTTCTGGGGCAATTAAGTCAACATCAAAGGTCATTTTTAGGATTAAAGAAAGACACAGGAGATATTAAAAAAAGTATGTTTTCTACACTAGTAATAATAATAGTAATAAGGATGTCAAAGGAGAATAAAGGTACTTCATAAAGAGATAGCATCTAAAATGCAAAAAAGTTTGTATTTTTTTCTTTTATTATTCCAGAGGGTATGTGCATGCTTGAGAGGAAAAGTACCACCCAAGGAAGCCTGGTCACATCACAATCCTTTTCCCTCTACTTCTCCATCCTGTTAGAATCCTGGGCAAGTGTGCATACACCTGGCATGTAAGACATCAGGGTCAGGACTCAAACCCCAGGTGGCTGTGTGGGACCTGGCTTCCTCTGCATGATGTTTAACTGCTGCATTACTAGTTTCCTCCTCATTTTTGTGGAAAGTTAATCTTATCCGCCATACCTAAGATGGGGGCAGTAAACTACCATAGAATGCAGCAACAAAGGTACTTACTGGGGTGGCCAGACCAAATAGTACCTTTATTTTTTTCATTTTAAATGCACCCATCATTTCATTTGGAGAAAAATAAAAATTAAAAAAAAATGTTCTGTTACATAGTTCTCTCCACTTCCTTCATTCAATCCTTCTTTGAAAGATCATCTACTGCCAACAGCAAATGAGTTTTTTTCTTTTGCTTTGACATTTCAAATGGCCTTATTGGGGTTCTTTAATGCAGAAATGGACCATATTTTTAAATTTACAATTAATCACTGTGTATCTTTCAGTGTACATGATTTTTCCCAGCTTGAATGCAGCGTGTATTAGTCAAGTCCAAGACATTACCAATATATTATCATCAGCAGGTAACTTTATATTTTTGTGTTTATTAAATATATTGTTTGTTCTTTCCCTGATCCCCTCCATGCCATCCCAAGCAAAGGATTTTCTAAGCAAAACAAAAATTTTTCCTTGCCAGAGGGAAAAAAGGGTCAACCATTGGAAAAGACTCCCATACTAAACTGAAACTAATATAGCTGGAAATCCTCCTTTCCTTAGCACGATCCATGAGCTTTAAACTTTGGAATGAAAAAGAAAGGGGAGATAATTTTGTGTTCTATATTCCGCAGCAACCCAGCTACAGGTAGTATCTTATTTAGGAAAAATAACTTCTCACACTTTTGAATTCTTAAAAATCATTTCCTACAATTTTTCCCTGATTTTCATATGCAGACACACATGCACATGGATTTTTAGTCAAAATTGATTATGGAAAGGAGAAATGTTACGAGGGCTCAGGATCACTTATCTCAGAAGACAGTTGAACTGAAACTGCTCTGACACCCTGAGAACTGCACATTTCAGTACTATAGTACAAAAAGAAGTGACGTAAGTACACGTTGCATTCTTGCTATATGAAGAGTGAGTAAGAGGGAAAACACGCCAACCTCATACCTCTGGAGAGGATGCAGAGCAGAGTCCACTGCAAAACCAGGGTCTAGAGGGAGATAATGAACAGCGGTCCCTGGGTTTAGCTCAGTGGGAGGGCAAAGATTTTTTGGGGTTGGGAGATTTGCAGTTGGAAAGTAAGAAGTTTAAAGAAAATGTTCTTTCAACAAACATGGTGGAATTAAGTGATCGTAAATCACTCAACATACTGTAACTATATATCATGAACACAAGAAGAGACAGTGGGGTCAAAGGACTTCTTTGTCCTTTGAGCTGGACACATGTGAAAATAGAGGAGGACTCAAGAACAGAATTGATGAGGTCAGAGACAGAAGCAAGGAAGCCAACTACCGAGAGTAAATTGTTCTTTGCCTCCCTCCCCTTTTGTTTTTTTTTTGGAAAGGTTTTTGCTATAGGGCATGGGCGCTTGCCAGAAAGACAGAGAGAGACAGAGAGACAGAAAGTGAGAAATCACCCCCCAGGGTGGATGGCCATGCCACAATCCCTTCTCCTCCATTATCTTCTCAGGATCTTGGGCATGCACACACATGCACCCGGTCTGAGTTTAAGCCACTGGGTCTGGGACTCGAACAGTGGTCAGTCGAGACCCAGCACATGGGAGTTCAGCGACATAGCCATTACACCAACTGCTGGTCCCATGTTCTTTGTCCTAAAGAAAAAAGTTTGCACTGTTGATTAGACAGTCACTTGGCACAGATCCCAGAATAATTTTTTTTTAAATGATTTCTTTGTGTATATGGGATGGAATTAAAGTTCCATAGCTCTGATGGAACCAGAAAGAGCAGAGTTTGGCTCTCACATTCACACTGTCATGTGTGTGTTCTTCACTATAGACTACTAGAAGCAAAATAGTGTGTGTATTTTAATCCTCAGAGCTATTGCTCATCACGTAATCATCTCATGTTGTTGCCCAGGACATATTTGCCCGGAGCTCACCTCCAGAAGTAGGAGACCCGCTGTGGTGCACTTCCGAACGAACCTTCAGTATCTCTGAGGTGGGGAACCCCAGGACCACATTCTCTTTTCTGCTTTCCTTTTTCAACAAGCCTCGCTACCCTGCCACAAAGCAACTCTGCAAATTCGATGTGGCTTTACAGTGTCAAGAATGATTAGTAACCAAACGCTGGTTTATTGTGGAGAAAGAGGCAGTCTTTCACACCGTGGGTGGGGATGTAAATGAGCACAGTCATTCGGTCACAGTGTACGGAGTTTCCTCAAATAACTAAACGTAGCACTGCCCTATGATCCAATAATTTCACCACTCAGCACATGAGGGGACTATAAAAAGTTCATGGACAATTAATTAAGATACAAGTATATTTTGGTCTAAAAATATTTTGAAATCAATGCACACTTTTTTCATAATACATATTTTCTGTAGACCTTTTGAAGATGCCTGAAATTTCCAGAAGAGAGGAAATACATATGTCATAAAGATATTCATGAGGGTAGAGAAGGTTGTTTTTTTTTGGTTTTTTTTTTTTTTTTTTTTTTTGCTATAAGGCACATATGCTCGCTGGAAAGACAGAGAAAGACAGAGAGACAGAAGTGAGAAATCATCCCCCCTCCCCCCCCCAGAGTGGGATGGCTACACTGCAATACTTTCTCTTCCATTTTCTTCTCAGGATCTTGGACATGTACGTACACTTTTAAGACACCAGGTCTGGGATTTGAACTGCAGCCAACTATGTGGGAGTCCAGTGATGTAACCATTATGTCATCTGCTGGTCCTGAGTCATTAAATTATTAGCATGTGAACTTTGAGGGACACATTCAAAACACAGCACTGAGATTTCTCAACCTTGATATTTGGCTGCTATTGACATTTGGCAGTAGGTACATCTTTTCCTTGGGGGGCTGTTCTGTGCATTGTAGGATGTTAGGCAGCATCGTTGGCCCCCACCTATTAGCTGCAAGAACATGGAATATCTTTAGACATTGCCAAATGTCCGCTGGGGGACAAATCGCCCCGGTGAGAACCCTTGCGCCAAGCTATTATCTCCCATTGGTTGTTGTGAATTGGCTCCTGAAGTCCACCAAGCAGGACCCTGAGAGAATGAGAGGTTTCTGGAGCTCAGGAAATTCAGAAGGCAGCAGGAAGTGGCGAGAAAGGGTGACTCTGAGCTGGCTATCATGAAGTGGAGATAACTGCAGAGGATCACAGGAAAAGCGAATGTGGGAAAGACAGGGGTCATGGACATGGAGAAATACAGCTGAAAGGAAGAAGAAACACTGAGAGCAGTGTGGTTTCATTGGGGGCTTATGTAGATACCCAGAAGCAGAAACCACAAAGGACATGCGGAAAACCCAGGTTCTGGTCTCAACCTCACACACCTATTGGTCTTTAGACCCCGCCCTTATACTTAGTTTCCATATCTACAAAATGGGACTACGCTTCTGGACATGGTTATCTCACATTTATGTGTTAAGACTATGCAAGAGAATACCCTTTGTAGATATCTTCTTTCTAAAAATGTTAAGAATTGCATTTTATTATATCTTGGAGAAATATTTTAGGTTGCTCTGGACATGGAATTATTATGGATTTTTTCTCATATCCTGTACAGAGAGTTATAAAAGTTATAAAGTCTCTCTCAGAACAGTTTTTTTTTTTTTTTTTTTTTTTTTTTGCTTAGACTAAGATTGGCTAGTAAACAAAAGGGAAGCAGGATAAAACACCAGTTTGGGAAACTAAGGCAACAAAACCCTCTGGAACTTTCTAAAAAATTATGTTGAGAATCAGCTCAAGTTTTTTTTTTAAACATATATTATATTTAATCACATACATCTTTACAGTGTATAACATTTCTTTTTCTAGCATGATTATCATGCAAATCAGTCAAGATGAGAATCAGTTCAAGTTTTAAGGAAAGATTTATCACTTGCTGGCTCAACCCTAGTAAAAATAACTAAACACGTTTGCCCTTTAAAATCTAGACTTTTGTACCTGGCCCCAAAGACAAAGCACAACAGTTAAGATTAACCCAGTTTTTACTGGAATACACTTGGCAGAACTGAAGACTGCAGGTTTAAGCACGAGGCCTGGCTTATTCTTCCCTTTAGTTTACGTAGTAAGTTAGACCACTGTGCTTTCCCATTCCCAAACTTTCTGTTTACCAAACTACGAATAAACATGTGTGGATGCATGCTCCAGGTTTTCTATTTCTGAAATGCTGTTGGAGATAGCAATCATACTAAATTGGAAACTGAGAACTTAATTATAGTAAAATCAAGTCATGTGGGTGGGAGCCAGCAGTAGAGACACCAGACTGTTGCTTTTTCTTTGTTTCTGGCCTTTGAAGAGGAATTCTAACCCTCCCCTTTTTACTTTTCCTCCTTTTCATCTCCCAAACCAGAGAGCTGAACCTATTTGCAAAACATTGTTACTGCAGGGGGATAACTAATGAGTAACCACAGTTAAAATGCTACAAAGCATAAAATGGCTAGTTTCCAGGAAGACAAAGGTGGCTTGGAGAACATTCTAAGATTCTGAGGAAATTAAGTGCTCTTAACAGGCATTAGCTGTTTCCTTTATTTCCTATCAGATGCTAGAGTCTCAATAAAAACACCCCCAGAACAGTTCAGGGCACTGTTAGCTTTAAATGGTGATGTTTAGTGAAAAGTGGGGTATGCACCCTCAGAGTTAGTGGGTTTCCTTTCATTGAATGATTTCCAATAAGAAGAATGGGTCCAGCTAAAGTGGCATGTGCTATAAAGACATTGTGTCCCAGGCTGGGACTGCAAGGAAGGCCTGGGTTCGATTCCTGGTCTACCCCAGTGGCTGGATTTGGTGGCATGTGACTGTAATCCCAGCAATTTGGGAGGCTGAAGCAGGAGGAGCATGACGTGGCAAGGCCCTGTGTTAAAGAAGAATAAGGAGGAGGGGGAGGGAGAGAAGGATCTCTTCTATGTTAAGGAAACTCACAGAACACACAGGTAGACCCTCCTGGTTCCTACTTATCTTGAAAGTATATGATTGACACCTGTCTTTGGATTCCTAGTCTTAAAAAACAGTAGACCCATTTTATATGTTACAACGTGAATGCTTGTGGGGGTTATACCAAGTGAAATAAGTCAGTCATAAAAATACAAATACAGGGACCAGCAGTTAGCATAATGGCTATGTCGCTGGACTCCCATGTAGTCGACCGCGGTTCGAGTCCTGGACCCAGTGTCTTAAACTCATGCCAGGCGCATGTGCATGCGTGCCCAAGATCCCAAGAGGAGAATGGAGGAGAAGGAATTGCGGTGTGGCCATCCCCCCTGGGGGGTGATTTCTCGCTTTCTGTCTCTCTGTCTCTGTCTGTCTGTCTGGCGAGCACACATGCCCTATAGCAAAAACCTCTCAAAAAAAAAAAAATACAAATACTGGGTTCACACCATGGTGCGATTGTAATGCGCTGTACATGTGAAGCTGGATCCCACCTGGTGACTGTGGTTCCAGTTCCCAGCCCTGCCATCCTGAACCCCTCAGGCATACCCGTGAGTGCCTAAGATTCTATGGGCTGGCGGATGGTGACCTTGACGGCAGCAGAAGCCGGACACGGGCTTATCTCTCTTTCTCTTCCTCTCATTCTTGTGTGTCTGCACACATTCTATCATGAACTAAGAAAAAAAGGAAAAAAAATGCTGTATGATTTTGTGTATGGAGGTATTTAAAGTAGTTGAACTCATAAAAGTCCAAAGGTGGTTGCCAGGAGCGGGAGAATGGGGGAATGGAGCATTGTTAAAGAGTCTTGAGTTTTAGTTCTACAAGATGAGAGGGTTCTAGAAATCTGGTGTACAATTACTGCAAATAAATCAAAAACTAGTGAGCTACTCTATCAATTATGTACATATAAAAGTAGACCTTAAGTCTTAAACACAGATAAGCAACTCTTTTACTTACCATTTGTGGTTGCTTTATGAAATACTTTCTCTCATGGCACCAAAATGCAAGAGTATTAAGAAACTGGAGAAATGGTGATATTGGTGAACCCCAGGCAGACACTTTTTCCTTGGTATTGATTGCTAGTATCAAGCTCTATAGAGGGTGAATTGGTGATTCTCAGGATAGTCATGAACATTTCTCTTCTACAGAATGAGACAGATTCACAAATGAACCAATGCTGCTTACTGCTGGAAGCAAGTAACCTCCCATATAAAGAAAAAAAAGTACTAATTAATAGCTATATTTTCTAGGAAGAAAATCTTAATGACAATAACATTACTTTTTGAAAACACAGTGTTGATGTTATTGATGATGATGATAATGATAACAGCAAGGAGCATTTGAAAGCCCAGTATGTGCCAGGATTAAGCATTTTTACTCGTAAAGTAGTTATCACGGTTAAGTCTCCTACTGAAGACTATTAAATAAGCATATACTTTGGTGTTGTAGTTAGTACTGCCTCAAGAGAAGGTAGAAACAGGATTTGGAAGAAACGCTTTGCAGTTCCAACTTCTTACCTGACACACCAAACATTTCTGATTTCTTTACTATGAAAGCTGCCCCTCATTTCAAGAGATCTGAGCCATTTCAGACAAGAAGCCTAAGACCTTTGTCATAATTATTTAAAACTCAGTTTATGCGGAAGCTTTAGCTTCATCGTCTGCACATGAAGCCACGGCAGAGGAAATGATACATCAAAAACAAATGTCTGATAATAAGTATTCTCTGCCTTAGGCAACATTTTCCTCTTGAGTTTCAAAGGGGGAAAATAATATAACTCCATCAGTGAATGTAGGAAGGAAAATTCATAAACCTCAGATCACGTTGTTAGACATTCACACAAAGCAGCAAAATGAACAAAATGAATGCTTTCTGTGGGACAGAAGAACCCTTGTTGGCTTAGACTGAATACAAAATGATGCTGGGGCAAGGTTGATGAAAAGGGATAGATGTCTTGATGTTCCTAAGAAGATAGAACACAATTGCACACGCTGCTTACGAAGGCCATTTAGTGCTGGCAGGCGGCAGAGCAAGCCTTGAAGGGAAGGCTCACGGATGAGTCAGAATCTTTCTCCTTTCTGCAGCTGGTCACACCAGGGCAGTGGGATTTCAGAGAGAAATCTCCTTGTGAAAATAAAGGTCAAAACGTTCTCTGACTTCCCATTTAGTCATGCTTTATTCTTTCTCAGTTTATTCTTATAATGAATCTGTAATGGCATAAGGCAGTTATTGTTATTCATATTTATCCCAGAAACAAAACAGACCCAGAAAGCTTGTGCTGGATACATTCAAAGAGTTATTAATGGGGTGGTGGTTTTGGGGAGAACAGGGAGTGGGGAATTGTACTAGAACTGGGAATGCTTAGACTGATACTTTACCTGGTTCTCGTTAGTCAAAACAAATAGAAGAAAGGATGCCCAGACCTCAGATTTCAAGCTGCCAATAACTGGATAAGGAAATACTGGGTGGAGAATCATGCAGAGGGAGAAGAGACCATCTCTAACCCACCAGACTTCATCCCTAGATTTATGGAACAAATGCCTTATATGGGGTTCCTCAGAAATAGATCCTAACCCAAGGATTTTAATGCAAGATGTTTGACTGGGATGTGGTGATTCCAGAAAAAACAGATGAGTGGGAAACTGAGAAGGGAAGGGAAGTCAGTCGATAAAGGCCACGGGATGACCTGGAGCTTAGCCTGCGGGAGAGCTCTGGAAGTTGATGTAGAAAATGTCTATCATTAGCTGTCCACGAGGTGAGGGCTGAAGGATGCTGGAGAGAGGTGACACAGATTCTCACTTTGTCCCATAGTCAGACCCATCTCACATGTGAAAACAAGATTCTTGGCCTCTAGGCCATCTTCTATACATATGTCAGAATGACATTTGTAACAAAATTACAACAAATCGAGTTTTTGCAGGCCTTAATTGGCTTTCATTTGCAATGCTAGAATTGGGCAGTCTGGACCAAGATGGTTCAGAATGCCCTGCCCCACATACGTGCAGGTTACATTAATATTTATAGGCAGAAAACATGGAAGTGAGGTACACAGCCCTCACTGATTAAAGCTTGAGTTGGCCTTCACTGAACATGGTTTCAGCTGTGAGCAGCAGGCCTGCCATGCTCCGAAGCTCAACTGCTGTGATCTACTGAGACTCAGCTATTTGTTACAAGTGAGTTATTAAATTGCATTTTTAGTTTGTACAAAGCTAGGTTGTTCTTTCTTATGTAGACTTGTAAGGAAGCTTCTAAAGTCTAAATTTAGCTTTGTTTAACACATGTGGTCTCAACGTCTCTCTGTACATACACACATATGTCCATGCATATATGACATATACATATATATCATACATATAAAATTTCCAGTGACATGATGGTTACTAAATATCTAACTGATAATATTAACGTCTGTGGTTTTTGTATTTATGTAAATTACATGGAGACACAGCTGCCATTTGATATTTTTTACTTTTATTTTAATTAAATTTTTATTTAGATTATTATTGTAGATTCACATGCAATAATAGAGACCAATGTATCCTTTACACACATTCTCCCATTGGTAACATTTTATAAAACTTTAGTTCAATAACTAAATCAAGTTTAATTTTAAAATCAAGGTATTTTAAGAATAATTATTCAATTAGTTTTATTTATTTATTTTATTATTATTTTAATTTGACCAGAGAGAGAGAGAGAGAAAGGGAAAATCAGAAAGCAGGTCCCCAGGTCCAGGACTCAAACTGCAGTTGGCCATGTGGGAACCCAGCACTTTAACCATCATGTCACCCACCGGCCCCTCAAAATCAAGATATTGATATTGTGTATTTTCATCACCACATAGAGCTCTCATGTTGCCAGTATGTAGCTACATCTCCTTTTCTCATGCTGTCTCCTCATCTCTCTTCCTGAACCCCTGACAACCACTAATCTGTTCTCTATTTCTATTATTTGTCTTTTTAAGAATGTTATACAAATGTAATTATGAAGTATTATGAGGTTTTAAAAATTAACGTACCTTTTTGGAAATTCATTCAAGCATCAATTCATTCAAGCATCAATTTACCACGTAACCATAACTTGTTCCTTTTCGTTGTTGAGTAGTATTCTATGGTGTGAATGTAGCAGACTTTATTCAGCTCTTGAAAGATATTTGGGATTATTTTCATTTTTTTCCTATTGTACATAAAGCCATTATGCTCCTTTGTACCCAAGTGTCTGTGTAAACATGTTTTCATTTCTTTGGGGTAACTGCCTAGGAGTATAACTGCTGGGGTAAATGATAGTTTCATGTTTTGTTTTATATTTGACTGTCAAACTGTTTTCCAAGGTGGTTTCATGGTTTTACATTTCTAGAGCAATGTCTTAGTGATTCAGTTTCTTCACATCTTCATCAGCATTTGGAGCTGTCACTATTTTTAATTTTGATCATTATGATACATATGTACTGATATCTAAGTTTTTACTTTTATTTTAATTAGATTTTTATTTTTAACTTGCATTTTTAAGTTGCATTTCACTAACTGCTAGTTATGTTGAACATCTTTTCATCTGCTTCTATTATAGATAAGAGGCGTTTGTTAGATACATGATTTACAAATATTTTCTCTAAGTCTGTGGTGTATCTCTTCTGCCTTTTAACAGAATATTTTGAAGAGCAAGGTTCTTACTTTTGGTGAGGTATAATTTATCAATTTTATCTCTTACAAATTGTACTTTTTTATTTTTATTATCATCATAATCTTCTTTATATTATATTGGATTAGATATAATTTTACAGTGTATTACATTGCTTTTTCAAAAGGGAATGCCATGCATGTGAGTCAATACAGAGACATTAATCTCCCCACTTCATCATTCAATATCTTTTCTATGTTTTTCCCAGTCATTATTATTATTATTCTAATTATTTTTTAAAACAGTCAATCACTATTTCTCATTTTGCTTGTAAAAAGACTTTACCAATCATGAAATATTTCTCAGACCAATCCAGTTGAGAATACCATACATGTCATCATCAAGAGGTAATAAGCCATATCTGTTTCTCACTAACATCTAGCCTCTCTATTGTTCTCTTGCTATCTTTCTCTATCCTCTTCTCCTCACCCCCCCTATTCCACACTGTCCTATTCTCGTTAAGTACTTTCACTGCTTTTATGTCCTCCAATTTTTTGCTCTCTACCATAGACTGTGGGTAGTCGGTATATATTGAGTGGATACATACAATATCTTTCTTTCATAGCCTGGCTTACTTCACTCAGCAATATATCCTCCGTATCTGACCACTTTCTATCAAATTCCAGGGTCTTGTTATTTTTTATGGCTGAGTAGTATTCCATAGAGTATACATACCACAATTTTCTAATCCATTCATCAGTTTGTGGACATTTAGGTTGGTTCCATGTCTTGGCAATTGTGAATAATGCTGCAATAAACATTGATGTGCAAGCACTTTTCTGACCGAGTGTTCTCCTGTCTTTCGGGTAAATACCCAGAAGTGGGATTGCTGGGTCAAATGGTAGTTCTATTGGTAGATCTTTGAGGAACCTCCATATTGTTCTCCACAGTGGTTGAACTAGTTTACATTCCCACCAACAGTGTAGGAGGGTTCCCTTTTCACCACATCCCCGCCAACACTTATCACTTTTTATATTCTTCATCTTTGCCATTCTGAAAGGGGTTAGGTGGTATCTCATTGTGGTTTTTATCTGCATCTCCCTTACGATGAGGGATGTTGAGCATTTCCTCATATGCTTTTGGGCTGTTCATATGTCTTCCTTAGAGAGATTTTTGTTCAGCTCATTTTCCCATCTTTTAATTGGGTTAATCATTTTTTTTTTGCATAAGGCCCTTGAGTTCCCTGTGTATTCTGGTTATCAGTCCCTTGTCTGAGGCATATTTAACAAAGATATTTTCCCATTCTGAGGGTTGTTGGTTCACACTTGATACTGTGTCTTTTGCTGTGCAGAAACTTCTTAGTTTAATATAGTCCCACTTGTCTATTTTAGGGATTATTGCCTGTGCTTTGGGGGTCTTATTTAAGAAATCTTTGCCTACTCCAATGTCTCCCAGAGTTTCCCCAGCATTTTCCACCAGTAGTTTTATTGTTTGAGGTCTTAGGTTCAGATCTTTGATCCATTTTGAGTTGATTGTTGTTAATGGTGAAAGATGGGGATTCAGTTTCATCTTTCTGCAGGTGGATACCCAGTTTTTCCAGCACCATTTACTAAAGAGGTTTTCCTTTTCCCAATGGATTGACTGATATCCTTTGTCAAAGATCAGTTGGCTGTAAGCTTTGGGGGTTATTTCTGGGGTCTCTATTCTATTCCATTGGTCTACATGTCTGTTTTTATGCCAATACCATGCTGTTTTGATGACCACAGCTTTACAGTATATCTTGGGATCAGGGAGTGATATGCCTCCTACTCCACTCTTCTTGCACAGGATTGCTTTTGCAATATGAGGTCTTTTATGATTCCAGACAAATTTTATGATTGTCTTTTCTAGATCTGTGAAGAATTTTTCTAGTATTTTGATTGGAATTGCATTAAACGTGTAGATTAATTTGGGTAGAATTGCCATTTTGATTATGTTAATTCTTCCAATCCAGGAGCATGGGATGTCCTTCCACTTTTTAATGTCACTTTCAATATCTTTTTTAAGATTTTTCATAGTTTTCTTTATAAAGGTCTTTAACTTTCTTAGTTAGATTTATCCCTAGGTATCTTATACATCTTGTAGCTACGGTGAAAGGGATTCCTTTCTTCAGCTCGGCTTCGTTCAACTTGTTCATAAATAGAAATGCTATAGATTTTTGGATATTGACTTTGTATCCTGCCACCTTACTGTATTCACTTATTACTTCAAGAAGCTTTTTCATGGATACCTTTGGGTCTTCTAAGTATACCATCATGTCATCTGCAAATAGAGATATTTTCAACTCTTCTTTGCCTATTCGAATGCCTTTAATATTGTTCTCTTCTCTGATTGCAATAGCTAAGACTTCCAGTACTATATTAAAGAGCAGTGGAGAAAGTGGGCAGCCTTGCCTAGTACCTGTTTTCAGAGGAAAAGCTTTCAGCTTTTCTCCATTCAGTATAATATTAGCTGTAGGTTTTTCATAGATTGCTTTTATTGTGTTCAGAAATGACCCTTCTATACCAATCTTACTGAGAGTCTTAATCATAAAAGGATGTTGTATTTTGTCAAATGCTTTCTCCGCATCAATTGAGATGATCATATGGTTTTTATCTTTCTTTCTGTTAATGTGGTGTATTACATTTATGGTCTTGCATTTATTGAACCACCCTTGCATCCCTGGTATAAAGCCTACCTGGTCGTGATGAATGATCTTTGTTATATGTTGTTGGATATGATTTGTGAGTATCTTGTTGAGAATTTTTACATCTATATTCATCAATGATATTGGTCTATAGTTTTCCTTTTTTGTCATGTCCTTATCTGTTTTGGGGATGAAGATGATGGAGGCTTCATAAAATGAATTTGGAAGGTTTCCTTCCTTTTGAATCTTTAGAAATAATTTTAGTAGGATAGGGGTTAACTCTTCCTTAAAAGTTTTGTAGAATTCAGAAGTGAAGCCATCTGGACCTGGGCTTTTCTTTGTTGGGAGGTTATTTATTACTGATTCAATCTCCTGGCTTGTTATGGGTCTATTCACGTTCTCTATGTCCCCCTGATCCAATCTTGGTATATTATATGCATCCAGGAATTTGTCCATCTCCTCCAAGTTACCTTGTTTGTTGGCATATAGTCGCTCATAGTATCCTCTAATGATATTCTGTATTTCTACTATGTAGTAATATTGCCTGTTTCATCACATATTTGATTAATCTGGTTTCTTTCTTTCTTCTTCTTGATCAGTCTAGCCAATGGTGTGTCGATCTTGTTAATCTTTTCAAAGAACCAGCTTTTGCTTTCATTTATTTTCTGTATGGTTTGTTTATTTTCTATTTCATTTATTTCTGCTTGAACCTTTATTATGTTTTTTTGCCTGCCATTTTGGGGGTTTGTTTGTTGTTGTTCTTCCAATTCTCTGAGGCATGATGATAAGTTATCTATTTGCCATCTTTCCATCCTTTTCTTATGTGTGCTAATTGCTATGAATTTCCCTCTTATGACTGGACACTTGTGTACTCATTATCATTTGTTTCCATAAATTGCTTTATTTCAGCCTTAATTTCTTCAGTAGTGAAGAAGTCATTCAGAAATAGGTTGTTCAGTTTCCATGTGTTCGTGTATTTTCGGGGTTGTTTCTTGAAATTAATCTTGAGTTTAATTCAATCATGGTCAGAGAAGATGCTGGATACAGTTTCTATGCCTTTGAATCTGTAAAGGCTTGATTTGTGTCCTAACATATGATCAATCTTTGAAAAGGTTCCATGCTGGGGTGAGAAAAATGTATATGTTGTGGATGTAGGGTGGAAAGTTCTATAAATATCTGTCAAGCCCATTCGACTTATAGTATCATTTAAGTCTTGTATCTCTCTATTTATTTTCTGTTTAGAAGATCTGTCTAAAGGAGATAATGGGGTGTTGAGATCTCCAACAATTATAGTATTTCTCCCTATGTCTCCTTTTAGCTCTAGCAGTCTTTCCTTCACATATTTAGGTGCATCTGAGTTGGGTGCATAGATATTTATAAGGGTTATATCTTCTTGTTGGATTACTCCATTTATTATTATATAATGCCCTTCTTTGTCTCTTCTTACAGTCTTTGTCTTGAAATCTATTTTGTCTGAGATCAATATTGCTACTCCAGCCTTTTTTTGATTTCCACTTGCATGGAATATCTTTTTCCAGCCCTTTACTTTTACTCTATGTCTATCTTTATCCATAAGGTGAGTTTCTTGTAGGCAACAGATAGAGGGTTTCTGTTTTCTTATCCATTCAGCCAGTCTATGTCTCTTAACTGGAGAATTTAATCCATTGACATTCAATGTAATTATCGATATTTCCATACCTGATTCTATCATTAAGTGAGCCATTTTCTTGGTTGCTTTTTGTTCTCGTATAACTGTCTGTCTGATTTCTTAGTTTTCCTGGTATAGTACTCCCTTCAGAATCTCTTGAAGAGCTGGTCTGGAGTTGGTAAATTCCTTCAAATTTTGTTTATCTGAGAATGTTTTTATCTTTTTTTCCCATATGAAAGATAATTTTGCTGGGTATAGTATTCTTGGTTGAAATTGTTTTTCATTCAACACTTTGACTATGCTTCCCCATTCTTTCCTTGCCTGCATTGTTTCCGCCAAGAGATCCGATGTAAGCCTGATAGGGTGACCTTTGTAAGTAACCTGACGTTTACCTCTTGCCAACTTTAGTATCTTGTCTTTGTCTGTTGTTTTTGCCAGTCTGGCTATGATGTGCCTTGGAGAGGATCTTCTTGGGTTGATTCTACCTGGGGTCCTATGTATTTCTTGGGTCTGGATATTTGAATGCCTTTCTAGGTTTGGAAAGTTTTCTTCCAGGATTTTGTGTAATAAATTATCTAGGCCCTTATTATTTTCTTCCTCTTCTGGAATACCAATTATCCGGATGTTGGGGCTCTTGATGGCATTGAGTATTCCTCGTATATTGTCCTCATTTTTCATGGTTGTTTTCTCAATCTTCTTGATACTTTTTTCTAGGTCAGATGTTTTGTCTTCTACATTAGAGATTTGATCTTCTGCCTGGTCTAACGTACTTTTAATACTTTCAAGGGAGGTTTTGATTTCCTGTATCACATTCTTCAATCCTAGAAGTTCCATCTGGTTCTTGTTTAAGGTATCCATTTCTTCTTTCAAGTCATTAAAGGACTTCCTCATCTCCTGAAACTCCTTGTCTCTTTTCTCTTCCATCTCAGTTAGTTTGTTCACTACAAATATTCTGAATTCTTTATCAGACATGTCCACGACGTCCATTGTATTGACTGTGGGTGATGTAGGCTTGATGATTTCCCTTGAGGGAGAGGCCTTTTGTTGGTTGCTTATATTTCTTGAGCCTCTGTGATTGTTTCTGGTCATCAGGTACTCTATATGTTGCTTCCTAACTTATTTAAGGTCTCTCTGAGTGTTAAAATTTATACAGGAATAGAAATTTGATGATTTCTCTTATGGTTGGCCTATCTGTTGCTCACAATTACCATTAACTGTTGCAACTAGTCCTGGATGGTCCAAGATCCTCCCTGTTTCTAAGGAGTGGTGAATCTCCAACTGACCTAATAAGCAACACCTCAAAAGCAAAGAATAACGCCGCGCTATTCAAATAACCAATATTCAGAAAGTCCAAAGGATAGTGGGAAAGGGCCAGAGGCTGAGTAACAGGACCAGGTTAGTAGGGCCTGCAGCCTCAGTCCGCCTGGTGTCTGGAACTGCTGGCTGGCTCGGTCTGGATCGCGGGTGGGATTTGGGGGAGTTCGTCTTAAAGTCCCAGACAACCAACCTGGGGTCCAAGGAAGAGGAACGGTGGGGATGCGCGGAGATTTGTAGGGGTTGGGCCTGCAGCCTCAGTCTGCCTGGTGTCCCGAACTGCTGGCCAGCTAGGTCCGGTTCGCGGGTGGGATGGAGGAGGAGTTTGCCTTAAAGTCCCAGACAACCAACCTGGGGTCCAAGGAAGAGGAACGGTCCAAATTGTGCTTTTTGATGTCAAATATAAAAACTCTTTTGCTACTCTAGTACCAAATATTTTCTCTACTATGAATGTTAGTTTTACATTTTAAATTCAAATACATGAGTCATTCTAAGTTACATTTTATATAAGTTAGTTTTTGTATGAAGTTCTGAGAATTAGATCCTAGTTTACATTTTGCCAATGGATGACTAGGTTTTCTAGCACTGTTTATTAAAAAGGCAGTATTTTCACCATTAAATTGTCTCCATTGTTGGGACCAGCAGTTGGCGTAATGGCTATGTCACTGGATTCCCACGTAGTCGACCGCGGTTCAAGTCCTGGACCCAGTGGCTTAAACTCACGCTGGGCATGTGTGCGTGTGTGCCCAGGATGCTGGGAGGAGAATGGAGGAGAAGGGATTGTGGTGTGGCCATCCCCTCTGGGTGGTGATTTCTCGCTTTCTGTCTCTCTGTCTCTCTCTGTCTGGCGAGCGCACGCGCCCTATAGCCAAAAGAAAAACCTCTCCAAAAAAAAAAAAAAAAGAAAAAATAATTGTCTCCATTGTCAAAATAAATTGAATAGACTGTGTAGATCAATTTAGGGGCTCACTATTTCATTGCATTGATCTTTATGTTTATCTGTCATATCATGCCCTCTTGATTACTTCATATATATTTATATATATAAGAATGTCAGGAAGAGTAATTCTTATTATTTATTTTTATTTTCAAAATTTGAAAAATAAAGATCCAGGGCCTTTCCCTTTCCATAAAAATTTTAGAATAAGTTTGTCTATATCTGCATAAAATTTGCTGAGATTTCAATAGAAATCATCACAAATATGTAGATAAGTTTAAGAGAATTAATATCTTGACTATGTGACATTTTCTAATCCATGAACATGGTATGTCAGTATTTGTTTTTGAGTTTATTCCTTAGCATGTTATAGTTTTCACAAACAGACCCTATACATCTTGGTTACATTAATTTCTATTTCCTTTTCTTCTGAGACATTGTTAATATTATTGCATACTTCACTTTACTTTCTACTTGTTCAGTTTCCATATGTAGAAACAAAATAGATTTTGTTTACTGATCATAGATCATAGCTCTTGTGATCCCACTAATATGTTTTAGGAAAGATTTTTTTTTATTGGCATTCTTTTTTAGAATTCTTGAGATTTTCAATCTAGACATGATGTCATTTAAAAATAGAGATGGTTTATTTCTCCCTTTCCAATTTGCTTTCTTTTTTTGTGTGTGTGTGACAGTTATGATAGTGGCTATAATTTCCAGTGTTATGTTAAATAAAAATAAAAAGAATGGAATTCTTTGCCTTGTTTCTGATATTGTTAGGGAAACATTCAGTCTTTCATCATTAAATATGATAAGAGCTGTAGGTTATTTGTAAATGCTCTTAATGAGTTTGGAAAAGTCTCCTCTGTCCCTAGTGTGCTGTGAGACTTTATCATGAATGGAACTTAACTTTGCTGAATGCTTTTCCTCACCATAACAGTGGTTATGGTCATATTATATTCTTCTTTAGACAACTGTTATAGTGAATTAAATTTATTAATTTGTTAATACTGAGCATGATACATTTGTAGAATAAATTTCATGTGGATGGTCATGAGGCACTTTTTAAATGTTAAATTTATTTCTACCTAATGTTTGACTACATGATGTTTGATTAGATGTGCTAAAGTTTTATTGAATTCTGCTTTTCACTAGGTTCTGAGAGTTTCAGATGTGTGGTACCTATGACAAATAAATTTTATTTTTTCCTGCCAGGCCTGATCTGCCTTTATTTATGTGATTTTAGGGGTGCTAGGAAACTCTTATGCATTTTAATGACTAAAAAATTTTAAGAGGAGACATATTATTTTATCCCAAGTCAGAAATTAACAGCTCAAAATGGAAAACGTCTATGGAAAAAGAATATAGTGGCAGGTTTTAATCATGAGGGAAGTAAGGAAACAGACATCTCCAGCTTTGGCTACTGTGAGCAGCAACATGTAGAAACGTAGGGTATTTGCTACTCTTCCTGTCACCTGATATCCCTGATGTTTCCATTTCATAGTGTTTAAAATCGCATAAAATTGTGGGCCAACATGTGGCTGGTCTCACGTGGCTGATTTTACAGTTTGGGTTCCAGACCCAGTGGCTTGAAAATAACTCCAGGTGATTCCTTATTAGTTTCTTCACCTTCTAGGATACTGATTATCTGGATGTTTGGGCATTTAATGGTATCTAGTATTACTTGTATATTATTTTCATTTTTGAAGGGGTTGTTTTCTCAGTCTTTTGGGTAAATTTTTCTAGGCCTTAGGTTTTGTTTTCTACATCTGAGAATTGATCTTCTGCATGATTTAATTAGCATTTAATGCCTTCAAAGGAGGTTTTGATTTCCTGTATTACAGTCTTCATCTTTAACAATTCTGTTTGATTCTTTTTATGGTTTGTATTTTCTCTTTCAGATTATGCGAGAACTTCCTCACCTCCTTAGAAATTTGTTGTTTCTTTTCTCCTGTACTTTCTGGAGTTGGTTGTTTTTCGGTTTTGTTTTGTTTTGTCTTTTTTACTTTTTTTTTGCAGAGGTTTTTGCTATAGGGAGCTTGCACTCACCAGAAAGGCAGAGAGAGACAGAAAACTATAAATCACCCCCCGGGGGGATGACCACGCTGCAATCCCTTGTCCTCTCAGGATCTTGGGCATGCACGCACACGTGCCCAGTGTGAGTTTAAGCCACCGGGTCTGGGACTCGAACTGTGGTTGACTACATGGGAGTTCAGTGACATAGCCCTTATGCCAACTGCTGTCCCTTCTCCTCCTGAATCTCTGTTACTATGAATATTTTAAAAATTTTAAAGGATTATTTATTTATTTTCATTTTTATTATTATGTTTTAATTTGATCAGACAGAGACAGAATGAGAGAGAAAGTGAGAAAGCAAGTTTCCAGGTCTGGGACTTAAACCGTGGTTGGCCATGTGGGAATTCAGTGCCTTTAACCACCATGCCACCTGTCTGTCCCTAATATTCTAAATTCTTTTTTTTTTTTGTTGTTGTTGGAGAGGGTTTTATTTATTTATTTATTTATTTATTTATTTATTTATTTTTGCTATAGGGCATGTGTACTCACCAGAAAGACAGAGAGAGACAGAGAGACAGAAAGTGAGAAATCGCCCTCCAAGGGAGATGACCACACCACAATCCCTTCTCCTCCATTCTCCTCTTGGGGACTTGGGCACACATGCACACGCGCCTGGCATGAGTTTAAGCCACTGGGTCCGGGACTTGGACCACTGTTGGCGTCCGCCCCAGGGCTTGGGTCTAGCTGAATCATGATCAGGGGGCTGCTGGTAAGGAGGAGAAAGAGGATGAGAAAGAGAAAGCCCTCCATCTTGCCAGGACCTGGGAATTGGAAAGAATGAGACAAAGGGATAGAGTAGAAACGGACATAGGCAGCCTGAGTCTAGGTAGCCCAAGCAACTTGTGCCGCCCAGATGAACTGGACATCTTTATTTATAGAACAAGGAGACATTACACATGCATGTTTTATGACACTTCATATATTGGTTGCCAGGTTACAGACATTAAGAAGCAATTAACAAATCTATGAGGGCTTAGTCACACCAGGTCAGGTGTATCCCTTGGTGATAATCCCATCAAGAGAAAATCTCATCTTCTTTTCTAATGCAGAGAACTAGCTGTTAGGTGTGGGGAAGGAGCTAAAGAACTTCTCCATAAGGAGTGCACCACCACACCCAGAGTATGCTAAAGAACCTTTCAGATGCAGAGCAGGGATTGGATTTTACTAATTAGGGTCAAGATGTTTCTTGAAGTCCATCAGATGTGTCTGTTGGAATGCCCCTAGCAATTTCCACCCTTGCTCTGTCTGTAGCCAAGGTCAAAGAAAGACAGGTTACAAGGTTCTGCCAATCCCAAAAGAGCATGTGGTGCTTGCTCAGAGCATGTCCCCACACCTCAGATTCTCTCTCTTAAATGTGTCCCCACAGACCGCGGTCAACTACATGGGAGTTTAGCAACATGGCCATTACGGTAAGTGCTGGTCCCAATCTTCTAAATTCTTTATTTAACATTTCCACAAATTCCACTGCATTGTCTGTGGAGGATGAGGATTTATTCTTTTCCCTTGGGGGAGAGATATTTTCTTGGCTTCTCATATTTCTTATGCCTCTGTGGTAGTTTCTGGTCATCTTGTGGAAAAACAGATCCTGAGGGATGAAAATGCAGCACTCCAGAGAGAAAAAGGAGAATTCTTTATTACATTAGTGGGCATGGAGGAGTTAACACTGAGTCTCTGGCCTGGCTGAGAGTTGGACAAACTCTTTTATTGGTGAATTAGGGAGGGATGGTTTCAGCATGCTTAGAGTGTTCTATCAGGGTAGGGGCTCTGTGTCTTCCCTAGTACAGAGCTAGCAGAGAAGCAGGGAGCTCAAGGCCTACGGCTGCTCAACAGTTTAGAGGAGGGGCAGTTTCAGCACCCTGGGGAACAGAAAGCCCAGGCAGCTATCAGCAAGCCCTGGGCTGCTTCAAGGTTATGCACAAGTTTCTCTATATCAGAACAGGAAATTCAGGCGATTATCAGACTTGGCTTGTTCCACATCAATCTGATGGGTTATACTATTTCTCCTAATATTTTGGAGTTAAATCTGAGCATTCAGAGGCATGTGGGAGGAGGTGATCTGAAGTCTCTCTGCAGTATTAATTATCTTCCTTTGTGCAGCAGGTTCTGTGGGAACTGAGGATTACTCTTACCCTGGCTCAATCTTGGGTAAGTCTTGGGAGGGTGAAGTTTGGGCAGAAATCTTTAGTTGTCCAAGTCCCTGAAAGGGGCTGCTCAGAGCTCAAGAGTAGATGGCTTGTGATTGTCCTGTCCTGGCTAGATCTTGGTATCAGAAGGGGTAGTCTTTAGCAAAAATATTTCTAAAAAAAAAAAAAAGAAAAATTGATATTTTATTTAGCTCGATTTACCCTCCTCCATAAAGGAACATAAGACTTATCAGAAAAATGTTATGTTCTTCAACTTATCTGCCAACACCGGGCCCCAAAACAGAGAACAATCACAGTTAGAACATTGTTGAATGTAAAAGGAAATCTCCAATCTAGACCCAGTGATTTTGAAGGACACAGAATGAAAGACCAGTTTTGGCATAGTGAAAAGAATCCTATTTTTGAGGAAGAAAGTTTATGTTAATTTCTTGGTCCTGGAATTACTAAAAATGTGATTTTGAACAGATCATTTCATATCTCTAGATATCTCTAGATGCAATTTTCTTTTCTATAAAACAGAGCTAGTATTTACCCCAAATGGGTATATTTTTAGGTGCTTAAAAAATGCATCTGTGTATATCATGTGAGAGGAGGGCAATTTCCTGTATATAACCAAACAGCTATTTATACTTACTGGGATTAATCTCTGAGCACTACTGATGAAAATATTTTATAAATTGGTTCCTGAATTTGGCCAAGCATTGGAGTTTTAAGAACACAAACATTTAGACCCATTATAGGTTGTGTAAATCAGAATTTCCACAGACAAGACCCAAGACTCAGTACTTTTAAAAGCTCTCAAAAGTGATTTTGATAATTGGCCAGGACTGGGGAGAGCAGTGATTTTCAGACTTTAAAGTATATGTGAATGCCCCAAGATTCTTGTTAAAATAATATTTCTACTTCGGTAGACCTGGAGTGGGGACTGAGAATCCACATTTCTAAGGGGGTACCAGTGGATGTAGACACCATGGGTTTGAGAACCATTCTTTAGGTAGTAAAGGGTGAGATTGCCTCTGAATCTTCCTCTTTGAAAGTTCAGATCTCAGATACTGCCCAGAATGTTCTTTCTAGAAAAAAGGAAAGATTCTTTTAGCTCAGAGACTCTTTAGTGTGTAAGTATTTCAAAGGGCAAAAGAAACATAAATCATTTCTGGCAGGACTAAAATATAAATGATTGAATTTGTAATGAAAATATCAGCTCCAAGGAGTAAAAGAAAGAAACAGTTGATCAAACACCACTGCTTGTTTTTATGAGATGTTCTGGGAGGGTGGGACAGGAATCATGGTTTCTTTTACATGTCTATGCATAGGGCAACTGGATTATTATAACAACTTAGAATCTTTCAAACAATGTGGTCTCAGTAGTAACATTTCTTTTTTTTTTTTTTATTAGAAGGCTTCCTCAGAATAAGAACTTCCATTTTTTTTGTCATTCAAATCAGGCTTCTCTTAAACATTGAAATAGGAATAACAGCAATATTAAAAAATTGTCACAAGGTGTCTATGTTCACTAGAGAGATAGAGAGAGAGAAGAGGGAGAGGAAAACAAGAAAGCACTTCCCATGGAGAATGATTGCAAGCAATCCCTTCTTTCCCATTTCTTACTCTTTTTGGGATTTGGACATACATGTGCACCTGGCATATTTTCTCAAGCCACTCGGTCCAGGACTCAAACCATGTATTAGCCATGTGATATTCAGCCGTATTAACCACCAAGCCTGGGCTGGTCCTAAACATATTTTAAAAATAAAAATAAGATTTAAAATTAATAAACAACAAAATAAATCTCATTTAATGAACATATTAGAATCTATGACTCATCTTCAACTTTTTATAATCAAGACATTATATTATGAAAAGTTAACCACAATTTTTTTTAGAAAAATTTTGCTATAGGGAGAGTGTGCTTGCCAGAAAGACAGAAAGCAAGAAATCACCCCTAGGGGAGATGACCACACTGCAATCCCTTCTTCTCCATTCTCTCAGGATTTTGGGCATGCACACACAAATGCCTGGTGTGAGTTTCAAGCTTCCAGGTCCAGGACTCAAACCACTGTCAGCCTTGAGGGAGTCCAGCGATGTAGCCATTATGACATATGCTGGTCTCAATTAACTATAATTTTAATGTCTTAATTTACACTAAGAAAAGGAAGCTGTTTGGTAAAACAGTTGTTTCTTCTAATCAATATATATTTTGGGTTGCTGGAAGTCATGACACATTTTTGCATAGGAAAACAGAAAAATACATCATGACTTTCCTGACAACTTAATATTTTCCTACAAGAAAACTAATTATGTTATTACCAAAGAGTAATGAGAACAGAGGACCTCATTATATAATCTAAATACTGAATATTATAAAACTCAGATAATTTGATGCTTCAGTCTTCACAGTTGAGATGCTTCTACAATGAGGAAAGCATATGTTCCAACCCACAAGAATGAATACTGTCATCATTCAGAGGACTTGGTCCATAGTCTACCAAAATGGTTTATACCTGCTGACCACCAGTCTGATCTGCAAGATGTTGGGATATTTGAGTCAGTCTGTCATAATACTCTCATTTCTAAACTGTGAAGGACAGAGTCAGTGTCTCTTATTCTGTCCTTTTATTGTTGAGTACTGCAGTGTCTCTTCCCAAACACATACTAAATGTTACTCTTTTCTCCCTTTTAGGGCAATAAAACAGAATTAATTATACTTCCAAATTATGGCTAAGGAAGGTCATCATTCTATTCAAGACTTCATTTTTATTTTGTGATTTTTTTTTTTCCCTACCAGTTCCCATTCTCAATTCCATTTCCTTACTGCCTCAGTAGGCCTTTACTCTAGTATTTGTAGTCCTCCCAATCCATTTTCCAGAGATGTATGAAGAGTCTTTGAAAAGTTCATGGAGGGACCAGCAGGTGGTGTGGTGGTTAAGGTGCTGGACTACTGCATGGCCTACTGTGGTTTGAGTTCTGGACCTGGTGGCTTGAGATTAATGTCAGGTGCATGTGTGTGGATGCCCAAAATCCTGAGAGCAGAATGGAGGAGAAGGAGTTGCGGCGTGGCCATCTTCTCTGGGGTAGGGTGGGGGGCTGATTTCTCACTTTTTCTCTTTGTCTGTCTCTATGTTTCCAGCAAGTGTACATGCCCTATATAGCAAAAATCTCTCTTAAAAAAAAAGTTCATGAAAAATGTAAAACGCAAAAACAAAAACAAACGAACAAAAAACTATCCATGGATTTCATAAATTTTTTATATCAAATTAAACTTACACTTTAATTTCATTTTAAAGTATACTTTGCAAAGACCCTTTGCATTAATATGAATGTTTGAAAAATGTAAGGTGTAATTTTTTGTCAGTTTAATACACATATACACTTAAAGCTAAAAATTAGTTATAATTTCATTTTCTTTCTTACCATTTTCATACAACACTACATTCTAATGACCATTGATGTTAAGAAGTCTACATCATGGCTTCTGACTACTACAGCAATAATTACATTTTATGTATATATAATATAATACTAAGCCATTCCACTAGTGAAGTTGCAGATACTTTTCTCAGTCAATCTTCTATCCATTTACTTTGTCTAAGGTGTCTTTTATTGAAAGTAAATCTCAATTTTATGTCAAATTTATATATTTATCTTTTTCTTGTATGGCTTTCACTTTTAGGACATTAATTAAGAAATCTCCCCAAATCATGAAGTCACAAAGATTTTTAAGTGGTGTTTCTTCTTTATTATTTTGCATTTATATTTTTATCTCTCTAATAAAAGTCTGGAGATTTTATTCATCAGTAGCAATCTTTTAATCATTTGTTAAGAATCTACATTTAAAAAGTGGAAAAATTTTACATAAAAAGGGTTGATAAAATTTAACAACGCTTTGAGATAAAACTTATAACAAATTAGGAATAGAAAAAAAGAACTAACCTCAATACCATAGAGACCATATACGATAAACCCACAGTAAACAACTTCATACTTAATAGAGAGAAGATGAAAGCTTTTTTTTTTAGCCTTAAGGAACTCATTCTCACCACTTTTACTCAACATAGTACTGAAAGTTGTAGCCAAAACAATTAGGTAGAGAGAGAAAACAAAGGACATCCAAATTGAAAAGGAGAAAGTAAAATGATCTTTGCAGTGAGAGATATGATAATGATGATTCTGTATATAAAGGAGCTTGAAGAATATACCAAAAAAAACTTAGAGTTTATAAAGAAATTCAGTAATGCTGCGGGATATAAAATCAACATACAAAAATTAAAGTTGCTTTCTTATATTCACCAATTCCTGAAAAGGAAATCGAGAAAGAAAAAAATGTTATAAATAAGACCTCAAAAGTAAAGGCAAAAATTACAAAACCAGAAAAATGAGATTCCATTGAACCAAAAACCTTCTGCACAGAAATTGAAACAACCAACCAAGTAAAGAGACAACCCACAGAATGGGAGAAGGTATTTATAAATTATTCTTCAGATAAAGAATTAAAATACAGTATATATAGAAACAGGTAATTTAAAAAACAATAATGTAATGAAAATAATAATACTCAATAAAAATAATAATAATAATCTGCAACTTTAACATATAATAATGATAATAATAATTCTTATTAGTTAACAATGGGCAAGTGATCGAAACAGACATACCTCAAAAGGAGACATACAAATGGAATTTTAAGTATGCAAAAAATTATTCTCTTTGCTGATCATCAGAGAAATGCAAACTAAAATCTTAATGAGATACCATCTCATCCAGCTAGAATGGCTATTACCAAAAGGCAAAAAAAATCAAGCAACAACAAAATATGTGCTGGCAAGATGAAGAAGAATTATAACTTAACACAATCACTATGGAACATAGTATGAGAGTTCCTCAAAAAAAGGAAAAATAGAGGTACCATATGATCCAGCAATCTTACTTCTGGGTATATATACAAAGGAAAGAAAATAATTATGTCAATGAAATATCTGCTCATCTATGATTGATATGACAATACACACACACACACACACACACACACACAGAGTCACTCACACAATGGAATACTTTTCAACCATGAAAAAGAATAAAATTGTGTTACTTGTGGAAACATGAATGATTCTGCAGAAGATTATATTAAGTACAATAATCCAAGCACAGAAAGATACCTACTTCATGCTTGCTCATATGTGGAAGCTGACAAGGTTTATCTCATTCAAGTGGAGAGCATAATATTGGTTACTAGAAACTGGAATGGGAGGAGAGAAAGGAGATTGGGAGAGTTTGGTTAAGAGATACAAAATTATAGCTAGAGGGGCCAGCAGGCAGTGGTGGTTAAGGATGCTGGACTCCCACATGGCTGAACATGGTTCAAGTCCTGGACCTGGCTGCTTGCTTTCTCACTTTCTCTCTCTCTCTCACTTGCTCTCTCTCTGTCCCTCTCCGATCAAATGAAAAATGAAAAAATAAATACAGTTAAATAAAATAATTCTTTAAAAATTACAGCTAGATAGAATAAATTTCAGTATTCATAAAATTTATGATGACTACATGCAGCAACAATTTATTATACATTTTGAAATGCTAGAAAAGAAGATTTTAAATATTCATGAAGAAACATAAATATTTGAGGTGACAGAAATACTAATTGCCCTGATTTGGTCACCAGATATTATACACAACCTTTAAAATATGACACTTTACCTTATAAATGTATACAATTATTATTTGTCAATGCAATAATATTAACAATAAAAACTTTAAAAAAATGAAAAGTGGAAACTACAAAAACAAAATAAAACAAAAAAAAGATAGTGATCTAATGGTTTCACTGCACAAACTCACTGGTCTATATGATCTTACAGGGACATTCTCCCAAATCTTTAAAGGTTTAGGTAGCCTTTGTGCCATTTAGGCTATTCCAGTACATAGAAGAACTTTCCAAATTCTTTAATAAGGCAAATGCAACATTAATACCAATATCAAATTAAAATGGCACAAAATGAGTAATCTTGCATATAAATATCAATGTAAAAATTATAAATTATGAAATCATAAAACACAAATTGAACACATTACATTTGTACTCAGTGATATTTATTTTAGTGATGCAAGAATAAGTTAATGGGTCCCATTAATCTAAATTTATGTTAGTACAACTAAAGAGAATAATTACATTGTCATCCTCTTAGATTCTGAAAATATATTTTACAAAAATCAATGCTGTTCCTGATTAAAATAAAGCCAATAACATAAGAATAAACAGTCTAACATGAATACACCAATGCCAGCATTTTATTTAATGGGAGTACCTGAAACACTGAACATTTTTCTGCTGAAGTTAAAACAAGACAGAATTTCTTAAATTGTTGCTACTATTTAACATTGTTTCAGAAGCATTACTCTTAAAAATAGATTATTAAACTTTATTAAATATCTTAAGATTTGAAAATGAAAGATTAAATTATCTTTACTTACAGATTACATAATTGTATATCTAAAAGAACAAGAAAATCACTAGAAAAATTGTACATAAATACAACACTTTATAAACTGGAAGAACATAAGATTAATACCCATATATCTAAATGGCCTTTTTATATACAACTAATAATAAGTTAAAAGATAAAATGGAGTAAAAGAACCATTACAATTATAATAAGAAAGATCAAATATACAATCTCTTTATTAAAAGTATTTTAAAATATTTCTGAAAAAAGGTCTTGAACAAGTGGAAAGATATGCCAAATTCTTGCTTAGGAGGATTTAGTATCATTAAAAAAGTCTAATCCTTCTAACTATATCTTTAAATGATTCTAAAACCATACCTGCATGTTTTCAGTTTTTTGATTCACACAAATCAATTCAAAAGTTCATGTGAAAAAATAAAAAAGTAAGACTAACCATTTAGAAAAAGATGAAATTCTAACCAGATGGAGCACTGTAAATTATGAAAAATTCCAAAAAGATTAGCAAAATAAAGATAGATATTTACAAGTTCTGAAAAAAAGCATGAACACATTCATTTTATAACTTAGTTATGGGGAAACGTTCTAACAATGACTCAAAACTGAGAAGCAATAATGTTGATATATTTGATCATTATAAAAGCAAAAATATATTTGTGCATAAATAAAAAAAAAACAAAAAAGAAATGGCACAATGGGAATAAACAGTTTCTTTTATCACAAAAGAGGGCTAATAACCCTGATATATATAACAACAGCTTATTATCAAGAAGAAAAAATATTGAAAAAACAGGGCAAAAATACAGACAGTTCTCAAAAAAGAATGACAATGACTCTTAACGAATGATGGATATAAAAAACCATTGTTTAACGTCACTCAGAATAAGAAAAATGCAAATGAAACTAAACAGAGAGAGTATTTCTATCAATTCACAGTATATTCCGTTGGTGTGGTTCTAAGAAGACAGACACTCTCACACTTCGCTAGTGAGGATACAAAGTTGTACAACATAGAGAGGATGATTTGACTAGTGAAATCAATAAAATTCTCACTGAAATTTCTCTTGTATTTGAAAATCTATCACAAAAATAAACTTTCAGAAATAAAAAATAAGATAGACACAAGATTATTCATTGTGACATTATTTGTAACAGCAAATGGGCAAGAAGTTGAGTAATTATGGTACAATCACACAATGGGATACTATGCAGTTGTAAAAAGGAGTGAGCGTATTAAAAAAAGATCTACTTACACTAACGTTAAGTCATCTTCAGAATATATTGTCGCCAGAAAAGACTAAGATATAGAACAGTACAAGTAGAATGTATTTTTTGTATAAGAAAATGAGAGGGGGGGAAAAGACAGATGATTTTGCAAAATTTATATGTCAAAAAGGAAAAGCTGAAGGAAACACTGGTGCAAGAATTCTTTGCATGTACCTCAAGTTTTGAATTTTGAACCACATAAACATTTTACATTATTAGAAAATCACTAATAAAGAATTAACAAATTCTTGCTGCTTGCCGAATAAGCAGAATGTTTGTCATTGCAGGTTGGGTAAGCTTGTGGCTTAGGTAACTTAAGAACTGTAAAGATGGCCCTATACCAATCCTTTGGGCGGACTTTGAAAGTCTCTACAGAGCCTCTGTTAGCCAGTTTCATGACTCCAATATCTTCCTTAAAAATAAGTACATAAGTGGTTAACATGCTTTGTTAGTTACGAGTCCTGCAGCTTGCTCGTTTTGCTGAATTACAACATATATGCATGAATTCAAAACCTGTCACATAGAATGCTGTAAGTTCCCTTTGAATCTGGATCATTGTGAGAGAGAAAAATTAAAATTTGGCAAGAGTACCATGTATACTTGTGACTTGTATAAATATTCTTTTTATCTGCTTTGATGCGAGAGTTTGATGATTTCCGTTTCTAGTTGTTAAGTTACTCTGAATTTTTATATTTGTGTCAATCTTTTAAAGAGTCTAATGAATTGACAGAAGTAAAATCATTCGAATGTGCTGAATATCTCTTATTTATAAATTTATAATACCAGTGTTTGAGCAGATACTACCTGACCAACATGAATCTGTTGTTTAGATAGCAACATAAATGTTTACAGTGTGGGAGACAGACACGATGACTGAATTCATCATTTTCAATAGAGAACTTTATATTCTTGTGTCTGTGAGTTATCAATGCCATTAATTTTAAATACAAGAAATGTGGTCACATAAAGCTTCAAAGTAAAAGAAGGTTTTGAGGGAAAAACCTTGAAGAATGGTTTAAGTGAGATTATTGTCATGCGGGAATGACATGAATGGAAGTTTTGCACAGGAATAAGTCAGATATGATCATAAACAGTAGGTAAAAGGTTTGTGTTCAATTTAGGACCCTGCTAGGAAAAACACATTTATAATTTTGTTTGATCATTTCAGCCCTTCTTCTAGCCCAAAGCATCAATATTGCATTATGGTTAATAGTGTGAATTCTGGGGATTAGCAGATGGCATAATGATTATGTCGCTGGATTCCCAAATGGCTTACCGTGGTTTGTGTCCCAGACCTGGAGCCTTGAAACTCACTTCAAGTGTGTGTGCATGCATACCCAAGATCCCCAGAGGAGAATGGAGGAGAAGGGATTGCTGCATGGCCATCCCCCCTGGGGGAAGGGATTTCTCCCTTTCTTTGTTCTGTCTCTCTCTCTTTCTAGGGTGCACGGGAACCTATGGCAAAAATGTCTCTCTTTAAAAAAAAAAAAAAAAAAAAAAAGAGTGTGATTCTGGAGTCAAATTACCACAGTTCAAGCCTAGCTCACCCATTTTCTAATATTGTTGACTTGGCTAAATTATTTAGTTTCTTGATGCATTGGTATTTTGTCTGTAAAATGGAAATAACAAATATCTACTTAACTGGGTTGTTTCAAGAGATTCAAATAATTAATGTACATCTTCTAGGCACTAAATAAAAACTCCTTTTCTTATATAACAGTAGTTAAAGTTACATATTTTAATTTACGGCTATATTTTTAAGAATTATTATTTTATTTAGCTTTATTTATTTATTTATTTATTTTATTTTAGTTAGTTTTAATTTTGACCAGAGAGGAACAGAAAGCGAGAGAGAGGAAAATTGGGAAAGCAAGTCACCAGGTTTGGGACTTGAACCGTAGTTGCCCATGTGGGAGTCCAGTGCCCTTAACCATCACGACACCTGCTGGTCCCAAATTACTGCTATTTTTATCACTGTCTTTCCTCATGTTTTAAAAATTTTATGATTTCTTGCTTACTTTTAATCAGTGCGCATCTCTATAGCTCATAACAGGGTTTTTCAAAGTAGGCAAGCAGTCCATGCCATCCAGTGACGGCTGTTAGGGTATTTTGGGTCATCGGGAAAGTCATGACACCTTTTTGCATAGAAAACATGACTTTCCCAATGACCTAATACATCATTTTCAATAGAGAACTTTATATACTTGTGTCCATTAAGTGTTGTTTCCTCTCCCACCCACCCTCTGCTGTTGACTCGCCTCCTTTACAACTGCTCATTTTTCTACCACTGAAAATGTCCTACTACACAGGCTAAATATAATTGCTAAAGCTTCTATTGAATCTTGACATGATTTACATATTTGCTCATTCAGAAAAACAAAATACACCCTGTTATGTTCATCTCATTAGGTAATTGTGGCAGTTTTGCATTTCTCTGGGTAAACTGTGCCTTTATCTTCAGTTATCTAAAATGTACAACCTACTAACCATGAAGACTTGCTTCACTTTGAGATTTTCAGCATTCTGCCTTATTTTCTTATCTGCTAAGGAGGGAGAAGAGAAATTAAAGGGATTTTTCATTCTTCATCACCCCTTACCTCCAATGTATTAGCTATGATTTATCTTCAAGAGACTGTAATGAGAAAACATGAATAAAGACTTTTAGTCTTCCACTTTGAACCTTTTGGATACAACTTTAAACAAATTTGGCATATGGTAGTCATATGTTTAAATGTCAGCCAAGTAGGTAGATGTCTAATAGTCAAATATAATCTGCAGTTTAGAATTATCCCATTTTTATTCAAAGCTGGACTCACACAGTTGTCATATTAGGTTCTATGATTTGAAGGGCACAAGACAGCCTTCCTCTGTCCAAAGAATATCTCCTTTTGCCCTCCTCCTGTAAATGTCTCTTTAATTAAACTGCTTTTTGAGGAAATGACAGGGTTGCATGTTAAAGCAAGTTAGGTTACTTTCTATCTAGAGAGAATTAGGAAGTATAAAAATAGCCAGTGTATTTGAACACTTCAATTGAGTAAGAAGATATTAAAGAGAGAGAGAGAGACAGAAAGGGCTCTGACTTAAACTTTGCCTATGCGGTTCTCTTGCTTCAGGAGTTTCTGTTTTCATTTATTTCTAAAATTTTTGAAAGCACAGGTCTTCCTGTTATCAGACACGCAATGGTTACCTCTCAGAAAATGAAACAGTTAAGACCATCAAAAAACATTAGCTAGAACCAAAAACTCTTAATATTTTAATAAAGCAAGAGTAAGCATATTTACCTTTAGAAGATGGTCTAACACTTTGTGCCATGATGTAAAATAGAAAAAATGCTCACTTAATGGAAAGCAAGTGTAAAATAACTACCCATTGTTAAGTTTTCTCTTCATTTCTTCAAAAAGTGATGCCATTAGATTATTTTCTATTAAGAATTATTTATTTAATTTTATTATTATTAGTACTCTTCGTTTAATTTGATGAGAGAGAGAGAAAGAGAGAGAGAGAGAGACAGTGTGAGAAAGCAAGCCATCAGGTCTGGGACGTGAACAGTAGTTAGCCTTGTGGAGGTCCAGCACCTTAACCACCACACTAACTCCAATTCCACCAATAGATTCTATTTCTTGTTGTCAACAAGAAATGCACCTGGGGACCAGCAGTTAGCGTAATGGCTATATGGCTATGTTGTTGGACTCCCGTGTAGTCGACTGCAGTTCACGTCCCGGACCTGGTGACTTAAAGTCACGCTGTGCGCGTGTGCGTGCGTGCCCAAGATCCCAAGAGGAGAATGGAGGAGAAGGGATTGCGGCATGGCCATCCCCCCCTGGGGGGTGATTTCTCGCTTTCTGTCTCTCTGTCTTTCTCTCTCTCTGTTTGGCGAGTGCACGCGCCCTATAGCAAAAACCTCTCAAAAAAAAAAAAAAAAAAAAAGAAATGCACATGTAGAAGGAAATTAATAAAGTGCCTGCAAACCCTTTGAGGACCCATCTCTTACCCAGATATGGGAGACTGATCCTATCAATTATTGTAATTATATATAATATACAAGTCATAATTCAGAAAGTTTTGTTTCCATTTATTCTCACTTGTGCCAATAATTAAGAATGGCAGCAGGCTAAATTTTTTCTTGTTTCAGTTTTGCCTTTGCAAAACATCCATATTTTGGTATAACTGTTAGTTTACAATGCATTCATAGTCTTACCTCTAATACTATTTTATTTGGACCTTAAGACTGTTTAAAAAAACTGAACTAAGGCCATCCTGACTAGAGTATGTATGTATACACACACACATGTGCGTGCATGCATGCACATCCACTTGTCCCCACTTCTCCCCACACAGGGGAGGTTTCTGGACCTGAAACAGGAATCTTCCTTTGTGGGTCAGCCTTGTAAAATGGCAAGTTTGGCTGTTGTGTGACTGTCAAGGCCTCAGTGTCTTTTTTTTTTTTTTTTTTTTAAATGAAGATATGAAAATATTCCTAGAGAATTGGTATAAAAAGGTAACAAAATAAAGCTTGCGAAATGTGGGTGGATGATAGATTACCAGTAAATAGGAGGGAGGCTGAATTTTAGTGCAGTGGGAAAATGAGATGTTCTGCAAGGCTGACCAGCATGAGAAAGTTCCAGATTCCGTTTAGGAGACCTGAGTACACTGGGCAGGCACATTTTGAATGTGCTTACTGTCACCATTATGATAGATCTATCTATATACTCCTTACTTGCTTTCATCCATGGGCTTAGTTAATTAGACCTTAAGAATTGGTTACAAACCTATTCAATAGTTGACACCCTATAATATGAGTGGGTCTTAATTAGCCATGTAATATTTTTTTTTTTTTTTGGAGAGGTTTTCCGCTATAGGGCGCGTGCGCTTGCCAGACGGACAGAGAGAGACAGAAACAGAAAGCGAGAAATCACCCCCCAGAGAGGATGGCCACGCCGCATTCCCTTCTCCTCCATTCTCCTCTCGGGATCTTGGGCACGCACGCACACGCGCCCGGCATGAGTTTTAAGCCACCAGGTCTGGGACGCGAACCACGGTCGACTACGTGGGAGTCCAGCGACATAGCCATTACGCTAACTACTGGTCCCGTCTTGTAATATTTCTTAAGACTTTCTGCAGACATAAGAAACTTCTCATGCTAAAAGAATGTTTTCAGTTCTTTTTGTTTGTGTGTTTGTTTAGGAGGAAAAAACCTTTAATCATTCTTTTATTGCTTGAACACATACCTATGTCTCATCATTATTCTGAAAATGTATAGAAGCAGATTCGAGCTTTTTAAAACTTTTTTCTTTTTTTGCCATAGGGTATGTGTGTTCATCAGAGAGAGACAGATCGACATAGAGAGGGAAATTGAGAAATCATCTCCCTGGGGGATGACCATGCTGTAATCCCTTCTCCTCCATTTTTCTCTTGGGATTTTGGGCTCGCACATACACATGCCCAGTGTGGGTTTCAAACAGTTGGTTCTGGGACTCTAAGTGCAGTTGGCCTTGTGGGAGCCCAGCACCTTTACCACTATGCCACTGCTAGTCCTAACTCAAGCTACTGATTTTTTTTTTTAGCTTTTCTTTTTTTGCTAAGTTATGTTATATTACCAACACAAGAACATTTAATGTTCAAATAGCATTCTCCAAAACACCTTGCTCTATAAGACATCTATTGGTGGTACGGTCCCATTGACTCTTTGTATTTTCTATGTATCATCCTATTCTAACTTAACAAGTTGGCTGATATTTCTGTTGGAATCTTTATTAGGTTGATTTAGTCTCTTAAACTCATGGGATATCCCAGTTGATACTGCCACCATTTTGGAAAACAAGACCTAAGCATCAGTTAGGTGTAATTGTATGATTTATCTCTTACATTTACCTTAGAAATAGATACTATAAGAAGGTGGCCATGGAAGGCCATGAAAGGGAGCACTATCTCACTTTAGCCACTCTCTCCAGTTTGAAATAGATTCTGGCTCTACTGCTGACTCAATAAATAGGATTGATATTATTCAGTGTATGTGGACTGACTAGGGCCCGCTCCACATTATAGTGATTAAGCACTGTGCATGGGAGCCAGATACCACATGACTTACCATTTGTCAAATCCTAGCCGAGGGGAACTGACAAAAACACATTAGATGGGGGCCAGCAGGTGGCATAGTGGTTAAGGTGCTAGACTCTCACATGGTCGACCATGGTTTGAGTCCCAGATCCAGGGACTTGAAACTCATGCTGGGCATGCATGCGTGCATGCATGCCTAAAATCCTGAGTGGAGAATGGAGAAGGGATTGAGACATGGCTATCATTTTTTTTTCCTCTTTGTCTCTAAAGTGAGCACACGTGCCCTGTAACATAAATCTCTCTCTAAAAAAAGAAAGAAAAGAAAAACACACTGGGTGTATGTGTGTGCATGCCCCAAATCATGAAGGGATACAGAAATGGAGAAGAAAAGGATTGTAGCATAACCATGACTCATTTGGGGGTGCCTTTTCTCTTTGGTGAGCACATGTGCTTCTGGCAGTAAATTAAAGAAAATTGAATAATTTAATTGAATGATAAAACTATTTGACAAATTTAGTTCATATCTCAATGAACCAAGTTTTGGGGACTTTGTTACAACATTTTCAGAATGATCTGGGGCTTATCTATTGCATTTTTGGTATATAAGTTGCTATTCCAATGCAGGGTCAGAGCTAAGTGGAAGTAGCTAGCATAATGGACTGTCTTCTATCGATTTAAATCACAGATTTTCTAACTTTAAAAGAATTAAACAAAGCAGTTATCCTTTTTTAGAAAAGTTTATACTTTAATTTATTGTACATATGGTTTAAGTTTAAAATGATTGAAAATAAGACTGATGTATTCCAATCCTGGTTTACCTCCAGTTTTTGTTTGAAATAGTTCCTTCTGAAACATTCTGAGTCAACTGTTCTACTTCAGAGATTTATGTGCTTGATCTTTAGTATTTTTGATATTAAAGGCTTTTATGCTTGCTATTTCTCTTGGCAACGAGTTTAATTGTACAAATAAGAGTTCGTTCTGTGATCATAAATTAAAAGGAGCATTTGTTCCATGCTTTTTAAAATATTCCCTCTCATCTAAGTTCTTTTATATTCTTTCATCTGAAAAAAGCAGAAGTATTTGCTGCTACATAAGCTGTCCCTCTGTTTAGAAGCCCTGAGTATGTCATGCTGGTTTGTTTTTCTCCTTTGAGGTCATTTCTGATACTTAACTGGGGCAATAAATCATAACATTTGTATACTGTTTTATCATCTATAAATTACTTTTGTTTTCTCATTTGAACTTTATGATAAACTCAGGAAGTAATAGAGTCACTTATTGAGTCCCTAGCATGTGAGTGGGCTGCTAAAGATGAACTGAATGAAGTTCAGATATTAATGTCTTATTTTTTAAAATAAGAGACAAAATGATTTTCTAAGGTTACTTAGTAGAGTTTGAATTCAGTTTCAGCTTTTCTCGATCACAGGGCAAGGTATTTTTTACTATACCATGCCACACTAGACATATTTTTTATTTCATTTTTTAAATTTTTAAATTTTTTCCAACTACTGTCAGATGGTGTATGTGTGCTTGCCAGAGAGAAACAGAGAGACAGAGAGAGGGAACAGGAGAAAGAACCTTCCATGGGGCCTGAACACACCATAATCCCTTTTTTATTTTTCCCTTCTGTCGGGATGTTGAGCATACACCCACATGAGCCTGGCATATTTCTCAAGTCTCTGAGTCCAGGACTTGAACCCTGTGTGTGACCATGTGGGATCCAGCTCCCTTAAGCACCAGACCATTGAGCTGGTCTTAATTTTTTTGAGGTAAAATGTATATAGATTGAAATGATCAGATATTAAGTCTACAATCTGAGTTTTGAGAAACGCATTCACCAGGGCAACCAACACACTTACCAAGTTTTAAATAGCTCCATCTCCCAGAATTCCCTGAGACCCTTTTCATAATCCTCTCCTCAGGCGATCACTGTTCAGATTTTATTTTATTTTTTTCATCATAGTTTAGTTTGCCTAGTCTAAAACTTCTTATAAATGAATCATATAGAAACTCTCTTATACCTCACTTCTTTTGCCCAGCTAATATCTGAGATTTATCCCCATGTTGAATGTGTGAGTAGTTTATATTTATTTATTTATTGCTGAGTAATATTTATTGTATGAATGTGAGCATGTAATAATTTATTCTCTTATTGCTGAGTATTTGAGTTATTTCTGATTTTTATCCATTATAAATCAAACTGCTAAAACATTTGTGTACAAATTTCTTTGTGGATATACATTGTTGTTATTGTTTTTAAAGTTTCTTTTGAGAGAGGGAGAAATCAGAAAGAGACAGTCACTACTTATTTTTTTAAGGGAGATTTTTTGCTAGGGTATGTCTGCTAGCTGGAGACACAGAGAGACAGAAAGTGAGAAATCACCCCCTGGGAGGATGGCCAAGCTGCAGTCCCTTCTCCTCCATTCTCCTCAGAATTTTGGACACGTACACACACATGCCTGGCATGAATTTTAAGATGCCAGGTCTGGGAATCAAACCATGGTCGACTGTGGGAGTCCAGTGATGTAACTATTACATCATCTGCTGATCCTGAGACAGTCACTCTCGATAAGGTCTTCATGCTGTGCTCCTACAGCTAGCCAGAATCAAAGGCAATGCCTGGTGCATTAAGGGAGACTCAAGACAGAACCCAGAGACATCCCAACTGGTTTCCATCATCGTGCAGCCGTACCCTACCACCTACACTATGGCAGCCAGGCCTACATTTTGTTTTTGTGTGAGGATTGCTATGTTACAGGTAAATGATGGGAAATAAATCACTCCCAAGGCTTGTTCTGAAGTGGTTGTACCATTTATTCTCCTACAAATAATATATGAATTTTCCATTTGTTCCACATGCTGGCTGATATTTAGTTGTTAAGTTTTTGAATTTTAGTCATTGTAGTAGATATACGATGGGAGGAGTTAAAAATTTTATAGAATTTTATAGAAAATGTAATCAAAGTATGAGTTTATTTTGGTGTAAAAATTATGAAATCCATGTTTTTTTTTTTCATAAGACATACTTTTAATATGTCTTCCTGAAGACCTCTTGTACAGTGTATCTTATTGTGATTTAAGTTGAAATTTCATGGTTAATTTGTTGATTTTTTTTCCTTATGTTTACATGTCATTCATGTATCTTACTTAGGGAAGTGTCCAAATTTTCCTTCACTTTTATATAGGATTGCTTGTCTTTTTGTCATTTGCTAGGTATTCTTTACATATTCTGGATACATGTATTTTGTCAGATATATGTATTATGAATATGATTTTTGAGTTGGTAGGTTGACTATTGAGTTTTCTAGTAGTGTCCCAATGAATAGAAATCTACCTTGACATTGTCTTGGTAAGAAATTTTTAATTCTTTCCAGAGAACCAATTTTGTCTTTCATTTTAAAAATATCTCTTACTGTTTTATTTTTTTATTAATTTTAGCTTTTTATTGCCTTTCTTCTGCCTCCTAGATGAACAAATAAATCCAAGGTATTTTGAGAGATCTTATTTTTGTTGAATTCTAATTTGATTCTATTTGTGTTTAGAGAATGTACTCCACAAGAACACAGCCTTTAAAATTATTTAAATTTATTCTATGATACAACATATGGTCCATCTTGGTAAGTTTTCCCCCCCATAGGGCATATGTGCTCACCAGAGGGAGACAGACGGAGATAGTGAGAGGGAAAGTGAGAAATTGCCTGCACCACCAACACCCCCTTCTGCCGTGGATAGCCATGCTGCAATGCCTTGTCCTCTATTCTCTTCTTGGGATTTTGGGCATGTACATATACACATATGCGCACCCAGCATGACTTTCAAGCTACCAGGTCTGGGCCTTGAACTATAGTTGTCCATGTGGGGAGTCCAGCATCTTAACCATGATGCCACCTGCTGGCCCTGGAAAGTATTTTTTATGACCTTAAAGAATACAAGCACTCCTGGGACCAGCAGTTAGCGTAATGGCTACGTTGCTGGACTCCCACGTAGTCGACCGCGGTTCACTTCCCAGACCCGGTGGCTTAAAACTCATGCCGGGCGCATGTGCGTGCATGCCCAGGATACCGAGAGGAGAATGGAGGAGAAGGGATTGCGGTGTGGCCATCCCCTCTGGGGGGTGATTTCTCACTTTCTGTCTCTCTGTCTCTCTCTGTCTGTCGGGCGAGTGCATGCGCCCTATAGCAAAAATCTCTCAAAAAAAAAAAAAATACAGGCACTCCTTAATGACTGAGGTCTGTTCTTATGACTAAGCCATTAAGCAAATTGGTTTATAAGGGAGAAGCTTAAGGATGGATGTCTATATACCATACAATAGGGTATATACTTTCAATAGATGTCATGTGATGCCACACTAAGATAATGTAATTCTAGCCATATGAAAAGCATACATGATAATTATGGAATGTGACAAGATACATCACAACACAATAATATAAATCTGGCATAATCATTTTTATTTATTTTGAATACTATTAGGGGTGCACAATAGAGGACAAATTTATTAATGAAAAATGTAGCCTTGCATGGTTGTGAATGCTTTGTGTAGTACATGCTGACTGTGAGAATGAGACAAAGACTGAAAAAGGAGACTCCTGAGATTCACACATACTGAGAAAAGGGACTCCCCACACTGGAGCATTGATGTAATGTCTAGTGGTCTTAAGTAGGTAGGTTGTTCAATGAGCAATGGCTGTACAAATAATTCAATTGTTGTATACAGTGATAAGAAATATGAATTAGGTCAGTTGGTTTTGGTGTTTACATCTTCTCTCTCCTTACTACTTAGTTTTGTAGAGTCATTTTATCAATTGCTAAGAAAGAGTATTAATACCAAATTCTTTTTTTGTGGATTTCTCTTTCTTTAATTCTATCAATTTTTGTATTTGTAATTGTTATGATTTCTGTTGAGTTGGTCATTATTATAAAATAACTGTTTTGAGAATCTTGTCCTTCAGGATTATCCTACTAGGGCACTGTGTTTTTCAAGTCCCCCAAGGCTAGCAATGGAAACATGGTCAGCCATGTAGAATCCAGCTCGTTACGCATTGCACTTATCTTTACACTACTAAGCCGCCCCCATAAACATAAAATTTTAACATCCTATATATCAATCCCATTTTACTATTGCTACCATATGTCTATATACCTACATTATGAGCCACACAATAAAAAGTGACTTATGCCATGAAGATCCAATCAAGCATGACGGTCTCTCTCTAATGTCTCTCTGTCTTTCACAAAAGAAAGAAATCTCTTTTAATAATAACAATAATTTATATCCACAAAGAAACGTATACACAAGTGTCTCAGTAGTTTGATTTATAATGACTAAAGATCAGAAATAATTCAAATACTCAGCATCAAGGGAACAAATGAACAAATGGTAATATATTCATATTCATACAACAAATATTACTCGGCAATAAAAATAAGAATAAACTACTTATACATTCAATAATAGAGGTAAATCTCAGACATTATGCTGGGCAAAAGAAGTGACTTAAGAGAATCCTCTGTATGATTCATTTACAAGAAGTTTTAAATTGGGACCAGCAGTTAGTGTAATGACTATGTCGCTGGACTTCCATGTAGTCAGCCATGGTTCGAGTCCTGGACCCGGTGGCTTAAACTCACGCTGGGCATGTGTGCATGCATGCCCAAGATCCCGAGAGGAGAATAGAGGAGAAGGGATCGCGGCATGGCCATCCTCCCTGGGGTGTGATTTCTCACTTTCTGTCTCTCTGTCTCTCTCTGTCTCTCTGGCGAGTGCCTGCACCCTATAGCAAAAACCTCTCCAAAAAAAAAGAAGTTTTAAATTGGGCAAACCAAACTATGGTGGTATAAAAAGATAAAATCAGAATAGTGATTGCCTGAGGTGAGGTTTATGGAAAGGGCCCTAGAGAATGTTGGGAGATGGAACTATTCAAAACTTGGTTAGTGTATTGCTTGCACTGGTGAATGCTTTTTCTCAAAACTCAGATTGTAGACTTAGTACCTGATCCTCTCACTCTACATAACTTAAAAAAAGAAATAAACAAAAAGTAAGGCCAGTTCTGTGGTCTAGAAGTTAAAAGAGTTGTATTTAACATGGCCAATCCTATGGTTCTACCCGAGGCTTGAGGAATATACTGGGTGCATGTGGGTATGTACCCAACATCCCAACAGTAGAGAAAAATGAAGGAGAAGGGTTTGCAGTGTGACTATGCTCCATGGAAGGTGTTCTCTGCCATTCCCTCTCTCTGTCTCTCTCTGGCAAATGCAAGCACCTTTGGAAAAAATTGTTTCCAGTATCAAGTTAATCTACTAAGGCAGTTCCCTTGCTTCTCTAAAACAGTGGTTCTCAAAGAGTAGATCATGAAGGAGGAGCACTGGCACCATGCAGGGAAATGCTAGAAATAAGAATTTACTGGCCACCATGACCTGATGAATCAAAAACTATGAACTTAGATATCAATTATATTTTTTTCTTTCTTTCTATTATTTTTTCATTTGTTTGTATTGCAAGCATCCAATGATTCTAATGTACAGTGAAGTTTAGCCATTGTTCTCTCAGGTGGCCTACTAAATGTTCACATTGCATCCTTTGTCCTATATGTGTGATTAATAAGCTTCCCTTTAAGTTCTGTAAAAACAGAAAATGTGTCTCATAGTCTCCTTATTCCCAAACAGATACATTTTTGAACACATGGTCTATTGCTTTGCCTTCATTTCTTAGCATAGTTTCTTCCCTAGTATTCCAAAGGGCCCATTTATCTTCTCCCACAGTTTTTTTTTTTTTTAACATGAAAAGACTATGTTTTTCTTTTAAAGATTTATTTATTCATTCATTCATTCATTTATTTTAATTTGACCAGACACACACACACACACACACACACACACACACACACACACAGAGAGAGAGAGAGAGAAAGAGAGAGAGGAAGAAAGAGAGAGAGAGACAGGGGAAATGAGAAAGCAAGTCACCAGGTTTGGGACTCAAATCATGGTCAGCCATGTAGGAGTGTCCAGCATCTTAACCATCATGCCACCTGCTGGTCCCAGAAAGACTATTTTTTAATGACTTTAATTGGTTTCATTTCATGGGATTATCATGTCCCTTCAGGGAGAAAAAAATACCAAATATAAGAAATGTAATCATCTTTATGAAGTAAAATTGTCCAAAGAAGCATGATCTTTGTAGTTTTAATTTTTTTTGAAAGTTTTTTTTTTTTTTTTTTTTTTACTACAGGGCATGCGCACTTGCCAGAAAGACACAGAGAGATAGAAAATGAGAAATCACTCCCCAGGAGGGATGGCCATGCCGCAATCCCTTCTTCTCCATTCTCCTCTTGGGATCTTGGACACACATGCACACGTGCCCGGCCTGAGTTTAAGCCACTGGGTCCGGGACTCGAACCGCGGTTAACTACATGGGAGTCCAGCGACATAGCCATTACGCCAACTGCTGGTCCCTGTAGTTTTAATTTTGATGGATGCTTTTAAGTAGAAGTAGATGTGGAGGAAAATTCTCACTCAGTGAAATTCTGCCTTTGAGAGTCTTATCAGTTGAGTCTTGTAGCTAGATTAGGCCTTGGTGGAGTGAAGCATGTTTCAGGATATGGATTGTTTTCCTGCTCCCAAAGTAGGATCATACTGTTATAGTGTTTCAGAGAATAAGAAGACCAAGACTAACAAGAAAGTCTTGCTTAGTATGATAGAAAGAACATTCAAATAGAAATTGTGTGGTGAGTGTTCTAGGTCTATTTCTGGCATTGAATTAAATTACTGCAAAGAACCATTTAACTCCAGTTTTATTGTCTATAAAATAGGCATGATGTTCTGAATTCTTCTTATGCAAAGAGTGCTTACTGTTAGTTTTATTGCATTCTGCATCATGTTCCTTCTTCTGAATTTAAACATCCTGTGAGCTTACAGATTTTGCAGTGTATCTGATTTTTTCATTCTTTTTTTTAATCCCTTGTCTCACCATCCTATCACAAAAAATAGCTACCTTTTCACTTAAATAATCTTTGTTCTATCAAGCATTCTGTTGAAATCTAAAAAAGAGGAGATGGCTTTGAATCTAGAGCATAAATCGTCTCGTGAATTGCAAATTAGTTCTCAGTAGTAGCATTGAGCAATCCTCTCCTAACCTCATAGCCTTGTATGCATTGCTATGGCACCTATCAAATTTCACCTTTATTGCTGTACACATACACACAAACACACAAATTTTTGTTTTCTCTAAGGTTTAATATATCTACTCTGATACTGCAAGCATGTTCAATCTAATAAAAATGCTGTATATACTTAAATGTTACTAGAATGTTGGAAGTCTATACTGCTTTTTCTATGTGGTCTGTCTGAATATGTAAGTCTACATGTCATCTTTTTTTTAAGTTTATTTCTTCCATGAGTGAGAGAGAAAAGGAGAGAGAGAGAGAGAGAGATAGTACCCTCAACAGGGTCCTAATACTCTTCCATCCCAGCCTCAGCCAGCCCCAAATCATGGGCATATGTGTGCCCAGCATAGTCAGATTGATCTCTGGATGTGAACCTGGAACTTCTCCATTTGGGTCAGCCTTGGAGAGGGTTGTGTTTCACTGCTGCAGTACTGTCTGTCCTTTTAAATCTAGTGAAAAGCCTTTGGTTTATGCACATTTTCATACAAATATTTGCTTTCAATAACAATATATTCCAAAAAATGTTTTGAGATCCTTGGTGGAAATTTTTACAGTTTTTAATTGAATGCATATCAATTTACTGCTTCAAAAACTAACTGGCATACACGATATTATTTTAGTCAGCTCTGGATGTTATAACAAAAATACCATAGACTGGGTGGCTTAAACAACTATTTATTTCTCACAGTTCTGGAGGCTGAAAATTCAATATGAAGATGCCTGTAGATCTGGTGTCTATTGAGAACCTGCTTTCTGTAAGTAGCCATCTTTTCAGTTTATCCATGACAGAAAAAAGAAACAAGTTTCTTTCTCTTCTCTCTTTTAAGGACATCAATCCCACCATGAAGGCTCCAACCTCATGACCTCATCTAAATCTAATTACTCCCCAAAGGCTCTACCTCCTTGGAACCTGCAGTTAGTGTAATGGCTATGTCACTGGACTCCCACGTAGTCGACTGCAGTTCGTGTCCCGGACCCGGTGGCTTAAAACTCACACCGGGCACGTGTGCGTGCGTGCCCAAGATCCCGAGAGGAGAACGGAGGAGAAGGGGTTGTGGCGTGGCCATCCCCCCAGGGTGTGATTTCTCGCTTTCTGTCTCTCTGTCTCTCTCTGTCTGTCTGGTGAGCACACACACCCTATAGCAAAAACCTCTAAAGAAAAAAAGGCTCTACCTCCTAGTAGTGCCCTATTATGCAATATAATTTTTTAAAAAGTTTATTTATTTTTTTTGTGAGAGACAGAAAGAGAAACAGAGATAGAAACAGAGAGACATAGGCACCCCCAGGAAGGTCCATACATCATGATCTACCCCCCAGTCTCAGCCAGCCCTGCTCCAGCATGCACAGGGAGATCTTCCCATGTGGGCCCAGTATTGCTGAGTTTTGTATTACTGCTATACCACTGTGGCTGAGAATTCAGGATTTTAATATATGAATTATAGGGAGACAAAAACATCCAGCCCATAACAAATATTTAAATAAATGTTCACAATTAGTATAAACATTCTAAGCATCATTTTATTAACACCAAATATTGTAAATATTAATAGGAAATGCTTGTTTATGCTTCCATTTTTATAGACTGAAATCCAGTCTATATAAATAAAATGAGAGCTTTTAACTTTCTTGGGCAAATCTGTTGTCAGTAGAGTCACAGAGAAATCAGTTTCTATGACTACAAGACTAGTCCATTCATTCACTTATTAAATTACTGTCTAAGAATAGTCATTCCTACTTCCTGGTCCAGGGACATGGTCTGACCTTTCATTTTGAATTTCAAAGCAAAATTATAAATTCATGTATTCATTTTTCTGTCTGAGAAGGTTTTTTTAAAATGTTTTTATGTTTCCTTGGTTATTAGGATTAATTTTTCTGGATTGATTCTATTCAATCCTGTTACATGAACTCTCAGGGTAGAGTCATAGGTCTTAATGGTATCACAAGGATTCATAAAATGTAATTGACTTTCTGCAGTAGAAGTTGAGGTTTCTGTCTATGGAAGTTTTAGCATGCTGATGAATATCTTATACTGATATTACTATAGCTTACACATGAAATTTTTATGTATTTCTTGAAATGATTTGAATCAAATCAACTTGTAATAGCTAAATACATCCCAGTGATTGCTAAAAGGAACTTTCTTAAATTAAGTTTGTGATAAGATTGTCTTAGCTATTTATTTTTGTTCTGATGGTTTAAATGCTTTTTATTACAGATAATATTTTTAGAAATTAGACATAAACAATATTTTTTACATTATTTTGGTTACTTAATGTTTCTACTCTCCTGTACGGAGCCCTGTGAGATTTTTTTTTTTTTTTTTTGGAGAGGTTTTTGCTATAAGGCGCGTGCGCTCGCCAGAAAGACAAGAGAGAGACAGAGAGACAGAAAGTGAGAAATCACCCTTCAGGGGGGATGGCCACACCACAATCCCTTCTCCTCCATTCTCCTCTCAGGATCTTGGGCATGCATGCACACGCGCCCGGTGTGAGTTTAAGCCACCGGGTCTGGGCCTCGAACCGCGTTCGACTACATAGGAGTCCAGCGACATAGCCATTACGCTAACTCCATGTGAGATATTTTATAAAGGCATTGGGAACTTTCAAGTCTCTTGGGGGAAGATATGAAATTAATTCACTTAAATGAGATACATCATATGCAATATAACCAATTTAACTTCAAGAGAATGACTGGGATAGAACTGATTTAAAAGAGATTGGCATCAAAAGAAATGAACACTTGGTATGGTTACCTTCATATAAATTAAGATTTTTCCTTTCAGTCTACATTAATCTCCTCTTTTGCAAACTACCTGTGGATGTCCCTGGACCCCTCTGAAGAACTGAGAAAGAACAATGAATGAGTAAATGCAGCAGTAAATGTCCTGCTCACCATCAGTGTTTGGAAACTACAGTTAGTCTTACAAGTGTATACCAGAGCATATCGGCCCAAAGAATACATTATAGAATCATCTTGCATTATGTCTCAGTCCCTGTGACCAGTAGGAATGTCACATATACTTTTTGGTATGGTTTCCTCACTTATAAACTAAGGATGCTGAAGTAGATGATGTATGATTCTTTTTTTTTTTCTTTGTATTACTATTATATTCTGGGTTTTGCTAATAAACTGTATGTTATCCTTTGGCCATGATAATCATTTGAATGAATGTAGGTCTTCATATGATTTGGCTTCAGAAATTCCAAGGACATTTAGAGAAATATGCTTAATATGTTAGGCTTGACAGCTACAATACCTTGTTACTTTCTTTATTTAAAATAATCTTTTGGGGGACCAGCAGTTAGTATAATGGCTATGTCACTGGATTCCCATGTGGTCGACCGGACCTGGTGGCTTTAAAGACTCACACCGGGCGCGTGTGCATGCGTGCCCAAGATCCCAAGAGGAGAATGGAGGAGAAAGATTGTGGCGTGGCCATCCCCCCTGGGGGGTGATTTCTCGCTTTCTGTCTCTCTCCGTCTGTCTGGCGAGCACATACGCCCTATAGCAAAAACCTCTCAAAAAAAAAAAAAATCTTTTCAAGTCAGAAAGGCCACATTTATCAATCCCAAAAGCAGAATCATTTTTGTGTTAGATGCAGTTAATTATAGGTATAAGAAATAATTAAAAGCCTAGTTCTGACTGCAGCTAGTGAAATTTGGTAATGAAACCTGCAGAGAAAGAAAACAAACTATCCTGAACCCCAGCTATGATGTCTAGCCTTTCCTGAAAACTACACAAGAACAGAATTCTATTTTTTCTCCTTCAATAGAAGTGCTTGATCATCTTAAAGTAAATGCCTCTCACTCTGGTGCCCCTGTGTTATTTACCTATTCTGGCATGTTATCTTTTTAATTTGACTAATGAGTAAGTTGAGATTGAAATAGGAATGTGAAGGGACCGGTGTTTAAATCATTATGAATAAAAATGGTAACTTGTCTGCTTCTTACTATTTCAAGAAGGCACTGTTTATCTCCTCCACGTTTAGGAATAAAACAACTTTCCATTCATCAAATACAAACATACATACATGACCCCAAAACAAACCATACATAAGGTGGTTTGGGCCGTGGGAAGAGATTGTGGTAGTTGTGTATTAACCAAAACCCAGCGGAACTGTATCATCGCTCAGGGAAGCTACAGACGTCTTATTAGCTCCTTAGAGGTATAATCCCGATGACTGCCAAAGACAATACTTCCTTCCACACATGTAGTATCTTCAGTATTTGCTTCACCATTTACCACGGTGAGTAGGATCCTTACAGTCCCCTTCCTTTATGAAGAGGTATAATTATAATGTGCAAATAGATGAAAGGAATATTCAGCACGATGTAGGGACAAAAACCACATCACGGTTTTTTGGAAAGAAAATAGACTGGAGCAAATTTCCAAAGCATTTAAGTGCTTTATTCATCTTAAAGTGTTGTGCTAGAGTCATATTGCAGTTTTTCCAGTATACATATATGTATCTATAACATTTCATGAATATCTTTTTTTTATATTTAATAATTACAAAATTCTATACCCAAGTCGGCTTGGCTTATACGTACCTAGTGTTTGCTCCTGACCTATACAATGATGGATGGCCTGTCCTTCTTGTTCTGCTCATTTTTGTATGATCCTTCTCAAAACAGTTGCCTTCCTTTCCTGCCCCAAAACTCATACTGAGCTAGCTTTTGTTCAGCCAAGATGCAGTTCAGGCTGTAGTTCTCTGCCACAAAGCTCTGAGTCCCTCCTATATCCACCCTCCTTGTTGGGTCAGTTGCTTTGTCTAGAATTACTTCTATCAGAGCACAGTCTTACGCCAGTATGATATGGGGCTCTAATTTGTCTTCCTTCTCCAATAGACGCTGAACTGAGGGCAGAAATTTGTCTTATATATCTTTGTGCCTTGTATTTCATTGTGGGCAATATAACATACTTATAGGTCTGTAAACAAAATGAATAAAAGTACCCAAAATACCACTTTTTCCCAGATGGAACATCAGATTGGAGAAAATGTTCACACTACATGTTTATGTATAGAACTCTGATATGACAGAGGTACCTTAAGTGTCTTCAAACAGAAACATCTGAATTTAAAAACTCCTCCAGGATTATTACAGAAGCAATAGAGTGAAAAGGTATCAATGAGGTATTGTAATATCAGTTTTGACCTTTTTTTTTAATCTGATTGTGCAACTTGTTGGGGAGGGGAAAGCTGGAAGGGAATGCCATTTAGCTTAAATAAAAGATAATCTTGGGAACCAGCAGTTAGCGTAATGGCTATGTCGCTGGACTCCCACGTAGTCGACCGCGGTTCGCGTCTCGGACCCGGTGGCTTACAACTCACGCCGGGCGCGTGTGCGTGCGTGCCCAAGATCCCGAGAGGAGAATGGAGGAGAAGGGATTGCGGCGTGACCATCCCCCCTGGGGGGTGATTTCTCGCTTTCTGTCTCTATGTCTCTCTCTGTCTGTCTGGCAAGCGCACGCGCCCTATAGCAAAAAACCTCTCCAAAAAAAAAAAAAAAAAAAAAGATAATCTTGGGCTAATTTGTACGATATTATATTATAGCTAAAGCAGGGATCACCTTCAGAAATTTGGAACAATTAATTTTCTTTAGCAGCTAGAGAGTTTTAACAGGGATTTGTTTGTTTGAGAGAGATCTATCAAATACTCACATTATTACTACTACAAACTAGTAGTTTGAGAAATGAACTATCTTCTCTGTTATTCATGCTATTTATGTTCAATTACATTTTGTTCTTTTTCTTTTAGAGAGTTTTTTGCTATAGGGCACATGTGTTTGCCACAGAGAGACAGAAAGCAAGAAATCAACTCCCAGGGGATATGGCCACACCATAATTTCTTCTCCTCCATTCTCCTCTCAGAATTTTGGGCATGCATGCACATGCACCCGGTGTGAATTTTAAGCCACTGCGTCTGGGATTTGAACTGCAGTTGACCACATGAGAGTCCAGCAACATAACCATTATGCCATCTGTTGTTCCCGTTTAATTATGTTTTAAGATTGTGCTTCCAGATTGTATTTTCTGATGTTACTTTCTCAACTTCTATTTCACAGCAAGAACAAAGAGAATTATAATGCTATAGATAGAATTTCAGTTTAAGATTACTTTGATACTCCCTCTCCTGCCCCCACACACATATATGCACTTCATTTAAAAAAAAAAAAAAGCCTTAAAGATGCTTTGCCAAGTGATTTGGCTTACAATGAAAGAAAATATTATAGCAATTTTATGTGTATGACAAAGTATCTAGAAGAAAATTTCCTTACTTTAAAATTTGATTGTCTAGGGGGGCTGGACCCAGGGACCAATGATGGGAAAGTTGTACCCCACATGGTCAACTGTGTTGTTTGAATACAGGCTCTGATGATTGAAAAACACTCTGGGCACATGTGTGTGTGCATGCTCAAAATCCCAACAGGATGGAGAAGTGGAGGAGTGTTGTACAATCGTATCCCCTTACAGGAATCTTCTTCCTCTCTTTATATCTCTCTGTCTCTCAGTCATGGTGAATGCATGGCCCCTTTGGCAAATTAAAACTAAAAATTGATTGTACAGAAGGATAAATTTTTAAAAGCTGTTTTAAAAAAAAACATATATGATCTATTTGTTGTACAAGAAGTAGGGCACTGCTATGCAATGCCAGAGCCATAGAGGAAGGCTCAGGTTTTGTCTCTGGTTGAGCTGAGCATGACAAATGCACTCATGTTTATAATCCTTGCTGGCTCAGGGCTGAAGGGAGGATGAAGTGTGATGAGACCCTCCTGGGGGTCCTCTTTCTCTCTGTCTCTCCTAAAAGAAAGAAAATAAAAACTTTTATAATAATTTTAAAAGGCATTCATTATAATGTTTGAAGTTATTCAAATTAAAATAAGACAAATTTTCATATCTGATGAAATTTTATTATAAATATTTATTTCTTACTCAAAAAGTATTTTAAATAAATTTACATTTAATTTAATAATATGCTCCTGTCTATAGAAAAGTTTTCCACTCTTATTGGTTTGTTGATTTAGATTTGTTTAGACTTATATTTCAAAAAAAATTTAAAAATTGTTATAGGGTGTGTACATTCATACACTCTCTATTTAAAAATATCTCTGGCTACTAAACAGTGAAAGAGAGAAAGAGAGTGAGAAAGTTCCCCATGGGGAATTGTCACACCACGATCTCTTTACCTCCATTTCTCCCTTTCCTCAGGGTTTTGGGCATACAAACATATGCGTCCAGTGTGTTTCTCACGTGTCCGGATCTGGGACTGAAAGCATGTAGTCAGCCATGTGGGAATTCAGCCACCTTCATCACTTTGCCATGGGCTGGTACTAGACCTCAAATTTGGTCATTCATTCATAGTTCAAAATTTGATTGAATTCCCTCTACAGCACATATTGTCTTAAGCTCTGGATAAAGTGTCCTGGACAAAAGGAACATGATGCTTTTTTTGTGGAGCTGACAGCAATCTGGATTGAAACTTTACAGCCTAGAAATTTTCTTTGACTTTATTATGTTTTGGTTAAATCTGTCTTCGACAAAACAATTTACAACATGGGGTTTATCAGGACAATATTATCAGAGAGATCTTTGCTATTGAAAGGAGTGGGGATTACTGGCCCGTCCAGCATGTAGAGACACACACACCAAAAAAAAAAAAAAAAAAAATTGGGAAGAGTGGGAACATCAGTCTCCTTAAAACTCCTTTGAAGTACTATGCCTCTATCTGGTTACCTTTAAGCCTTTCGCTTTGTCTTTGCCAGTAGTTGATGAGTAGGGTGTTTAGGTATGGATTTCTTTTCATTTGCCCCATGTTAGAGCTCAGTGCAGATTGATGTTGCTTACCAGATTTGAAAACTCTCTGCCATTATTTCTCAAATATTCCCTCTGTCTCATTCTTGCTCTTCTTTTTTTTTTGGAACTCCAACTAAAAGTGTTCAACTTTTCAAGGATGTCCTACATGTTTTATTCTTTCCATTCTTTTTCTCTATGTGTTACAGTTTTGGTAATTCCTATTGGACTGTCTTGGCATTTTTTTTTTTTTACTATTGTCTTTTGCTCTTATCTACTGCTAAATCTACCTTATAAGTTTATTTCATGTATATTTCAGCTATGACAAGCTGTAGTTCTAGAATGTCCATTTCTATATTTAAATATTACATTTTTTTCATCCAATTTGTCCACTTTTTCCTTATTCTCTTCATGATATTGGTTGATGTCACACATGAGCTCCTGTATGTGGATCATCTCTGAGTCTTATTATCTCTTTTATCACCTTTTACTGCTAATCATATTTTTGGATGATACAATGTTGGCTCTGCATTATGTTATTTTTCCCTATCAAGTGTAGAACTTTGTTCCGATGGTCAGTTAAATTATTGGCAGATTGCTTTGATCATGTGGAGACTTGATTTTAGGCTTTGTTATGGAAGATGTGTTTTGTTTAGCCCCCTACTTCTAGAATGTAATGATTGTGTGTTTGGAACCCAAAAACTAGAGTGTTCTTGGCCCTCTTCTCAGCACCAACTCCAACCTCTATTTCCCTAAAACTATGTGGGGTTCTCTGATGAGCCTCTTGGAATTTTTCCTGTGGGTACACAGTTTTGTGGTATAATGGGACTTCAAAGAAATTTTTAACACAGAGGTGTTTTCTTTTATTAATATGGAGAGACTTCCTATCCTATTGTTCTTATCCCCAGAACCCTCCCTTCACACCCTCCCTGCTTGGCAGACCCATACAATGACTCAATCTTTTTCCTGGAAAGACCATCCTCTGTGGATTTGGAAGATGTCCTCAATTAGGGCAAGGAAGAATGTAGGGCTCATCTTGTCTTCTCATCTGTCAAGGATTGTGGCTAAGCTCTAGTTGCTGTTCAGGGCCTATGAAGAATGTTTATATGTCTTATCTAGCTCTTAACATTTTTTTTAAACAGAACCCACACATTTTATTTATATCTCCTGTTTTTTATTCCTAATTTTCATTATTCATGATAGAGCACATGCACATGCATGTTAGAGACAGACTTAGAGAGGAGAAAGAGACAACAGAGAGAGAGTCTGGTCATCCCCTGACCCCCTGCCTCAGTCCTTCAACCTGTTGGTTCTTGGGTACTCATGTAAATGGCTGGCTTGTTTCAGGCTGATTGCGCCAGGGATTCAAATCTCTCACCATGGGAGATCTGGCTTCTCTTGAGCACTGAATTACCTCTGAGCCAGCCTAGCTCTTAACTATGACAACAGGATAAGTCGAATGCCAGCTAATTCCTCTTGGCCTTTCATAATAAGAATTATTTCACATTTTTAAATCAAAATCGTTATTTTTATGCAAAATCTATGTCCTTATGTTACTAGCCAAATTACTACCTTCTCTTCCAAAAATGTTACAGAGGTGGGTGAAGAGACTAGTTTAAATGTATTGCCTTTGAGCTTTTATTTCTAACCCATTAGCCTCTGTCAATGTGATTTTTGACATCTTGGCTTTATGAAATGTTCTGCACAGGTTCAATGACTTTTAGTTTATCTGAGACAAGTTTATCTTGATTTTCAGCTTCCTTCACCTCTGTAGCATTTGTCATTAGTAACAACCATGCTACTTTTAATATATTCCTTCCTGTTTTCTTTGTTGTTGGTTTTTAAAAAATCATTTTGCTCTAGGGCATGCATACTTGCTGGAGAGTTGCAGAGAGAGAAAGAGAAAGAGAGGGAAAGTCAGAAAGCACTTCTTGGGGTGGAATGGGGGGGATGATCACACAGCAACCCCTTCTCTTCCATTCTCCTTCCAGGATTTTAGGCACACATGCTCATGTGCCAGACATGTCTTTTCAAGCCACCATGCACTCGAACCATATACTTGGCCTTATGAGATCCAGCTGCCTTCGCCAGACCACCAGCTGGTCTACCTCCTTGTATTATTTCATATTTATATCCTGATTGCAATGGACTGGATGATTATGTCCCTCCAAAATTCATTTGTTAAAACCTCAACCCCAGAGTGATACAACTGGGAGGTGGGAGTCTTTGGGAGGTTCTGCCCACATGAATAAAATTAGTGTCTTAGACACACCAGATTCCTCCTTCATTCTTTCTGCTATGGGAGATCATAATGAGAAGCTGCTGTCACAAAACACCAAATCTGCCAGAGCCTTAATCTTAGGGTTTCCAGCCTCAAGACTTTTGAGAAACAAATTTCTATTATTTCTAAGCCAACAAGTTTATATCTCATTATAGCAGTCCAAACAGACTAAGATATTGATAATATCTCACTGGCTTCTCCATTTCACATTCCCTGTAGATACTCACAAAGTTTCTCTCTTCTTACATATATATCTTTTCTCTATTATTTCTAATCATTCCAATTGACTCCTGTGGCTTCACCACTAAGCAAATTATTTCTTTGTTACAGTTATAACCCTTAATTTTCTCTCTGAACCTTGACTCAAATATCTACTCTTTGAAGCTATGACATTATTGAAATAGCGCTGGGTAAACATCTCTGCTATTACTTTGTAGAAAATTGAGAGCAATTTATCCAAAATCTGTGGGGATCCATTTTTTTTCTCTCTAAATCCTCCTGCAACAAATTCTTGCTTGTTCGTAAGCTATGTAAAGGCAAAGACAGGATTTGATTCATCTCTGTAGATTTTGCAGTGTTTGAGAAATAATTTATAAACCTTTTTTTTAGTAAATGGCGGTTAGACATGTTGTTTGGAAGGTCTTCTTTTTTTTTTTTTTTTTTTTTTTGGAGAGTTTTTTTTCGCTATAGGGCGTGTGTGCTCGCCAGACAGACAGAGAGAGACATAGAGACAGAAAGCAAGAAATCACCCCCCAGGGGGGATGGTCACGCCGCAATCCCTTCTCCTCCATTCTCCTCTCGGGATCTTGGGCACGCACGCACACGCGCCCGGCGTGAGTTTCAAGCCACCGGGTCCGGGACGCGAACCGCGGTTGACTACGTGGGAGTCCAGCGACATAGCCATTACGCTAACTGCTGGTTCCCGGGAAGGTCTTCTTAATACTTCAAGTACAATCATTTTGCTAGTCACCATCTAGAATTTTTTTGAAGGTTTTTGCCATAGGGCATATGTGTTTACTGGATAAAGACAGAGAGACAGTGAGAGGGAAATTGAAAAATCACCCCCCCAAGGGGGTTGGCTACGCTGCAATCCCTTCTCCTCCATTCTCTTCCTGATATTTTAGGCATGTGTGCACATGCACTTAGTATGATTTTCAATTCGCCAGGTCCAGGACCTGAACTGCAGTCAGCAATGTGGGAGTCTAGTGCCTTAACCACTATGCCATCTGCTGTCCCCCCACCAACTAGATTTTTGAGTGTACCCTTTTTATGTCAATAAGAGATGAATACTGAGGCCAACAGGTGAGATGCTCCCTATAGCAAAATCCTCTCCAAAAAAAGAAAGAATATCACTTCCTGATAGACCCAAAAAACTCTTAATACTTAAAGGTACAGTCAGATGGTGAATTCCTAACTGGTTCAGGAGCCTTGGGAGGCTTTTTGGAGGAGTCCGACCCAGTGGGGCCCCAGGACCTGTTTTGAGTCCTTGACCTTTTGAGCACGGCTTCCGGTGGGTTCAGTACGTTGGCAAGTCCGCTACTGTACGCCCCCTGACCTAGGAACAAAGCTTGGGTCAATTAGCATGTCGGCAAGGCCACTTGCTATTCGCTCCAGGAACTGTGGTAGCCTTGCTGGGAAGTGATCCCCCTCTGACTCCCTGATATACTACTATAAAAGAATTATATAGTTTTCTCATACATCTTTGTAGTAAGATTTCCCCAAAATTCCCCGACCGCTCCCCTTTACCCTGACCACTTACTGTTAATTACAGCACTTCATCGGGCACAATAGAGGGTGTGCTGAAGTTCTTCTTGACCTTTGGAGGGCCCTTCAAGACACATTTAATATAAATAACCTTTTTACATACAATAGGACTAGGCCAAAACAGGCCCAGGACACTCTCGCCCCATGGTAACTAATGCTCTAACAAAATACATAACAGTGGTGCCATAGGCTACACAAGTGAATCCACAACACCATAAACCCATTTTAAAGTTTTTCATTAACTTGTTAGTCACTTTACCACCAGTTGAAAAAACTGTCCCTGCCCTCACCCCTTTAGGATAGGTAAATATATTAGGATTCCTTAAGTTTTAGATCCCTATAGAATTATATAAATATCATTCTTTATGAAAATCCATAAGAACTAATATCTATGCTTGAGATTTTCTTTTAGTAATCATAAGACGGCTGCTGCTAAACATAGGCTGATAATTAACTCTGCTTGCTGGAATTGTTTCCTGAAACTGCACTGCTTGAAGTTCCTGAAAGTCTGCTTACATCAATCAAACAATTGTTAAATTGTATCGATGATTAATAGACCTGCCCTTAATCAAACCCTGAATAGAATTTTTTATCTCTATTGTTAAAACTTTATGAATTGATAATTAGAACACGTAGCCCCTCACTCGTTTACTTGCATGTATCACATTTTCAATAAAAAGGCACGATGATTCCTAGCAGTTGTCACTCCTCAGAGAGCGATCTCTGGGGGTGTCTGGCTGAGGACGTGCATGAAAAGGCACCGAGACCTTAGTCTTCTTTTTTAGCGTTGCCTCCGACGAGTCAACCCACCCCTGCCGAGGCTGGTCCCCTGCAGCTTTTTAAGACATTTAATCTGAAATTCCTTACAAAAGATTCCATCAAAGCAAATAAATCAATGAGTATTCTTATGGGGCTTTGTGCAAATAACAAACCAAATTGAAACTAAACTTATTTATTGATTTATTTATTTTGCAATGAAATTAGTTTATGTCTCTCTATAGTAATAAGGGGAATGAGAGAGGAAAAAAATGTTTCAGAAGAAAATTGCAGTACATTTGTTACTAGATTTTAGCTTTGTCTTTATCTGATTTTGACTTTTTAATATCTACCTACAGTTCGAACAGTCTTAACCTTTTTCCTGGCTTTAAGTCTTAAGCGAATTTTTCTTAACATTTTTTGATTTTTATTTATTAAAGCTAAAAGTGATTTTCTTGAAATTAAAAAAGAACAATATGTAGAAAACAAAGAAATTAACAAAAAAATAAATAAAAAGCATACCTACTTAATGACCGCAGTAAACTATATAGTCTCAACTATAGTGTGTTCATTCTACTCACTGAGTTTTATGCCTAAAGTCAGACATGTGTTCATAGATATGTTTATATCAACTGCACTTACTATTGAAAATATGTAGTTTAAGTAAGATCTTTTGTGAATAAATGAAATGTGAAAATTATACGATAGGAAAAAAGATGAGAAAAGGGTATGAGTGTGTAATGCAATTTTGATATGAGAAATGTTATTAATATGTTAAGTATATAAAAATACAAATATGAAAAGCAAAAATTTATTTTATTTTAGCTTATTTTAGTTTATTTATCTCATTTATTTCTTTTTTATTATTTTATTTTATTTTTTAGAGGTTTTTGCTATAAAGCGCAGAGAAAGACAGAGAGACAGAGAGATAGAAAGTGAGAAATCACCCCCCAGGGGGATGGCCATGCCACAATCTCTTCTCCTCCATTCTCCTCTCGGGATCTTGGGCACGCATGTACATGCACCCGGTGTGAGTATAAGCCACCGGGTCCGGGACTCAAACCGCGGTCAACTACGTGGGAGTTCAGCAGCATAGCCATTATGTTAACTGCTGGTCCCCCTTTTTTTTTTTTTTTACATTTTTTAATTTCCTTTTCTTTTATACATTCAATCACATTATTTAGCTTACAAAATGAATATTTCAGCAGGTGAACATTCTCCCTAGTCAAGTTGATAAAACTATAAAATATCTTCAACAGGTAATACCACATTTCTTTGTCCTGTTAATGCTTTGTCTCCCTATTTTTCTTCTATTTATTTTAATTTGACTAGAGAGAGAGAGAGAGAGAGAGAGAGAGAGAGAGAGAGAGAAAGAAAGTGAGAAAGCAAGCCACCGGGGGGTCTGGGACTCTAATCACTGTTGGTCATGAGGGAGTCCAGCATTCTTAATCACCATGCTACCTGCCGGTCCAAGATTTTGCATTTCTAACAAGTTCTGAGGTATGCTGGTGCTGTTGATATGGAGACCACACTTTGTAAACTACAGATCAAGGTGCCATTATTAAACATACGGAGTTCTCTTCCCAGAAAACATTGCAGGAACACTTTGTTCTTGAAATGCCTAAAATATCCTTTGCCGACTTGCAGTGTAAGAAAGCAGAAGATACCCACGTTGGGCTTCCTTAGCTCTGCTTCCCACTCAGGGCAACTTTAGGGAAACTGCGTCATGTCTTTATACTTCAGCTTCTTTTATGATGAGGTCCATGGTAACTTTCATATTCTGCAAGCTTTTTTCAGTGTTTCTATTAGAATGTGAGTTCTGACTACAGAATTCAAAGTACTTAAGCTTTTATGAAATCTATTAACTAAGCTCTAATGACTCAGTGATATTTTTCCCCAGAAGCATTTGTTATGATACTCTATGAATAGCCAGATTCTAGAAAAGTAACATGTTAATTTTGTGTATAACCAAACTCAGAAATTGACCTTGATCAATCTTTTATGCTTTCTCTAGTACAAATATATTTAATGTACCTTTTCTGAACAAGAGTCTAGTTTCTCTTCTAAATCACATGAGGGAAGGCTGCTTGGAGAGTGAAGTGGTGCCTTCTTTTCTCTTGACTCAGGGTACATCTGGGGATATGTACACAGTGATTTTAATAGAACATTCATCCCAAATGAATAAGATTGTCACAATTCCCTCCTTCCCTACGGTATCCAAACAAAAATACTTCAAACTTGATGTCTTTTTCTGTTATAAAACAAAAGTCGTGTTTTAAATTCAGCCATATGAGATAAAGATATTTTTATTCTATTCCTTTTTTCGAAAAGATTCTTTTTTTGAATTGGAATATTTTTGGCACTTCAATGTACACAGGTCTTGTAAATTTATAATTGTCACCTAATGTGAAGCCATAGATAAGGTCTAATGTTAATTTTGAACTTCTACATGTAGTAATATGTATGCAGTTTAGTTCATTGTGAACATTTTAAGTTCATTTACTTGTCATTCATCTCCATGCTTGTTCATTTTATTACGGTTGATATTGACTGACAGCATTTAGACAAGACAATTGATCATATTGCTCATTCTACTGTGGGGTAGGGAGAGATTAGAAAGTAAGCTGGTTCTATGTGGCACCCTTTACCCATGAATTAGCATATGCCTTGGAGAGAAGACTTGGGCAGCATTAGTGCGTTGAGTTCCATTGTGAAACAGCTCTAATTTTGAGTTTTCTGCTTTGCATCTCTGTACGTTTTATGAATTGGACCAATATATGGAGTCTGCCAAAAAGGAGAAAAGTTATACAGATAGCAACAGATTGCAAATTTTTAATGAAGATCACAGTAGTCTTAGAGCTAGCTGTAACATCCTTTTGTGTGTGTGTGTGCTATAAGGCCTATGTGCTTGCCAGAGAGAGACAGGGAAAGTGAGAAAGCACTCCCTTGGGAGGATAACCACACCACAATCCTTTCTCCTCCATTCTCTTCTTGGGATTTCGGGCATGCATGCACATGCATCCAGTGTGGGTCAAACAATGGCTCTGGGACTCAGACTTTGCAGTTGGCTATATAGATCCAGCTGCTTTAACCACCATGTCATCAGTTGGCCCAGTTTTAGACACCAGTTGCCTTTCCTGGATATGTAGGCAAAAGTCATTTATTAGTAGGATGGCCATAGAGGCCATTTTTCCTGACGAGCTTTTTAAGAATATTCTCTTTTCCTCCCGAGTATTTAATTTTGAATGGTGAAAATGGTCACCTTATTTACTAGAAAGTGTTTATCACACTCTAAAACTATGTGTGTTTAGGGGCCAGCAGGTAGCGTGGTGATTAAGGTGCTAGACTTCCCCATGGTCAACTGTGCCTGGAACCCCGGACCCAGCAGCTTTAAAATCATGCTAGGCATATTTGCACATGCCTCAAATCCCAAAAGATGGCTGGGTGAGGCTCAAGTCCCAGACCTGGAGGCTTGAAACTCATGCCTGAGGTCTCACTGTGCCCGCCAGGTGGCACACATAAGTGCCTGTGATTTTGACTGGCTGAAGCTGGGGGCTGATCACAGTATGAGGATCTTGCTGGGGCTGCCTGGTTATTTCTCTCTCTCTCAGAATAAATTAAATAAACTTGAGAGAGAGAGAGACTATTGTGTATAGAAGGGTGACACATTTTTTAGTGACAGGAATTTTCCCTTGGTTATATTACCAGTCATGGTAAGCCATGGAGACTACCTCGCAGCATCAGTAAAACTGTAAATTTATCATGAATATCATATTCTGACAAGTACTTTTCTGGTTTCAAACAAAATACTTGGCACTAGTTTTGTTCTTAGTACTATATTAGGCCCTAGAGTATATACAGAAATAATTTGAAGTTTAGTAAAGGATAACAAGACAATTAGGCAGATGTAAAGATCATAATAAATAGGATACATGATCATACCACAAACTGTATGGCTTGTAAAATTTCCAAGGCATTTGGAGGTGGCAACTGAATTTGCTTTTAATTGGTGTTTCAAATGATGTACAAAATGTCTGTGCTTGTAATGATTGCACCCCAAATGTCAGCCCTTTAGCAGCAATTTAAGCCAAATACATGAATAAACTGCTGCCAAATTTGCAGTGCAATTAGAGAAATGGCACAATAAAGAACCTCTTTTACAGTTCAGACCTGTTTCCAGACTAAAGGACCACTTTTTGCTGTGTGGAGGAAAGTCACTCGGGATATTCCGAATGGGGAGACAGAGACGGAGAAAAGACAACATTATGTTCTGACAACATTAGATGAAACTGTGATCCATATGATTGACATTAAATAACTCCATCTTAAAAAATCCACATAGCGGGCCAGCTGGTTAAGGCACTGGGATCCCACATAGTGGACTGGGGTTCAAGTCCCCGACCCAGGGACTTAAAACTCATGCCAGACGCATGTGTATGTGTGCCCAAAGTCCAGAGAGGAGAATGAAGGAGAAGGGATTGTGATATAACTATCCCCTCCGGGGGGGGGGGGGGGGCGGGTGACTTCTCACTTTCTACTCTCTATCTCTCTCTCTCTCTGGCAAGCACATGTGCCCTATAGCAAAAATCTCTAAAAAAAAAAAAATCTACATAGTGGGGCCAGCAGATGTATAGCAGTTATGTTACTGGACTTCCACATGGCTAACAGTGGTTCGAGTCCCGGACTCGGTGGCTTGAAACTCACTCACAGTGGGGGCATATGTATATGTGCTCAAGATCCCAAGAAAATGAAACAGAAGGGATTGTGGCATGGCTGTCTTCCTGGGAGTAGGGGGTTGACCTCTTACTTTCCTTCTCACTGTCTTGGTCTCTTTCTCTGGCAAGAAAATGTGCCCCTAAGGCAAAAACCTCTACCAATAAATAAATAAATAAATAAATAAATATCCACATAGATACTTTCCTATTGTCATATTTAGGGCTAAACATTCGACTGGAGAGAGAATAAGTACATGCTGGAATTTTTAAAGCCTCTTTTCCTCTTGAGGGGATAGAAAATAGATAAGCTTGGACTATTGAATATTTACCCTCTCTATTCTTGGCAGGATGAAGGGAGCTAAACTTGACCAGGCAAGAACTTGGCATTGGTAGAGTGACAACTTTCTACCTTCCTAGAAGTAGTAGTTTTTCTTTTTCCATTTATCCTGTCCAGCATAGCAAGTAATGGTTTTCACACATAAAATTGTCATATAAGTGACAAAAGTAATGATTTTTTTTCTTGGCACTTTAAAGATATGGTTCCTGAGTAAAGGCATATCTACTTATAAAATTTTAGGCAAGAAATAGAATTAGTAATTTTTCATTTCCTTGACAAAGAAAGCAAGATAAGAAATTGTGAGACTGTGTTCAGTGAATGTAGACTATTATAGAAGCCTATTGTTAAAGCCCCTTTTGTTTGAACTCTCAAGAAAAGATAAGAGTATAACGCTGAAGGAAATGGAAGGTCTCAAAAGTTTGGTAAATGAGAGCTTGCTCGGATGGGAGTACAGTCAGAGCTCAAACTGGACTCTTGACTCTTGAACTACCATGCTTTCCCCTATACCATTACTTCCATAGCTCAGACATGTAAGACATATCAGCATAAATGCTTGCATGGAAATTGAGTAAAGTCACTTTCCAACTATTTCAAAAACTAAAGTTGCCCAACATAAAGATTCAAATGAACATTTCGTGAATACCTCTAAATTACTGGAGATTATTCCAACTATTAAAACCTTTTCTTCTATCAAAGGCCAACTCTATACTGTGTACAAAAAAGACTGATCTAAATTAAAGTGTAAACAAAATCCTAATATGCAAATGCAGCCTAGATCAATTAAGTCTCTCTCTGGACAATAGGGATAAGGCTTTGTCACCAGGAGGATATGTTTATTAGCTTGTTAGGGTTGCCATTACAAAGTACCACAGACTGGGTGGTTAAAGCAACAGAAATTTATGTTCTCACAATTCTGGAGGCTAGAAATCTAAGATCAAGGTGTTAGCAGGTTTAGATTCTCCTAAAGTCTCTCTCTTTGGCTTACAGATGGCCATTTTCTTACTGTGTCTTCCCATTATCATTCCTCTGTATTGTTCTTACACTAATCTCATCTTCTTATAAGGAAGATTGGATTGGGGTCCGACAATAGAACCTTATTTTACCTTAGTTGCTGCCTCTTTAAGAGTGCTGTCTTCATATACAGTCACTTTCTTAGGTGTTCAGGGCTTTGACATATGAATTGGGAAGGAGACAATTCAGCTCACGACATCATGCATAGGTTACGTGTCCTATATCAATTGGTGTCTGGGTTTAAGGGCAGGCATAGCAAAACTAGGAACATGTAGAAACAACCTCATATGGGTCTTAATTTTGCTAACAACAGGTGGATTTTTTTTTTTAAATCGCAGTTATTAGTAGGGAAAAAAGGAAGCCTCTACTTTTCCTTATTTCTTTAAAAGTAAAAAATACTGCAAAATGCTCTAGCAACTTTTTATTTTTGGTTACTACATTATTTTTCAAATTTACTTTCAATTGTTGTGCACCATTATAATGCACAGTATGTTTTTTCCAAGTAAGCATGTAGTGTATGACAATCAAATTAAGGATATTGCCATATACATTATTTCAATAGAGAATCTTACATTCTTTTGTCTATTACATGTTTCTTACTATGCCTCTTCTACCCACCCTCTACCATCCATTTCCCTCATTCAAAGTCTCTTTTACTCTTATCTTCTCTACTATTGTATCTTCAGATCTTGCCATTTCTGTCATAGAGTGTGGATATTTGATATATACTTAGTAGTATTATACAGTGTGTGTCTTTCAAAGTCTGGCTCACTTCACTTGGAAATAAGTCTTCCACATTCATCCACTTTGAATCAAATGACAGGGTCTCACTGCTTCTATGGTTGAGTAATATTCCATAGTATATATGTGCCACAGTTTTTCAATCCAGTCATCAGCACAGTGTTATCTGGCATTATGGGATTTTTTTTTATGATTCTAGACAAACTTTATGATTGTTCTTTCTATTGCTGTGAAGAATATCACTGGTAATTTGAATGAAATTACATTGAATATGGGAGAGAGTCATAATGCAATCTCTTCTCCATCTCTCACTCCTTTCTGGATTTTGGTCACGCACACATACCCATGTCTCCAGGTCTGGGATATGTACTTCGCAGTTGGCAATGTGGGATCCAGCGACCTTAACCACCTTGCCACTAATTAGACTTGTATTAGTTTTCTATTGTTGCTGTCACAAACTACCACAAATCTAGTGACTTAAAGCAGCACTAATTTACAGTTCTGGAATTTAGAAGTCTGATATGGGTTTCTGGGCTAAAATCAAGGTATTGGCAGGTGATTCTGGGAGAGTCTGTTTCCTTGTCTCTTCTAGCTTTCTGATGCCACCCGCCATCTCTCGGTCATGATCCCCTTTCTTTATTCTCAAAGCCAACTATGGTGAATCAAGTCTTCATTTCTCTGACTCTGTTTCACTGTCGTATCTCTTTTACTGATTCTAGCCAAGAGAGTTTAAGCACCCATATATTAGAGTGAACCCACCTCAAAATTCAGGATGATATTTCCATCTCAATGTCCTCCACTTAATAACCCCTGCAAACTCCTCTTTGCTAAGGGAGCTGACATAGTCACAGGATGACAATTTTGGGGGCTATTTTTCTGCCTGCCTCAGCATCCTGGACACATTTTATCTGAATGAACGCTTTATCAATAAAACAGAGATATGTTATTACTGCTCTTACCTTGAGAAGTTTATCACAGAAATTTAATACATTGTTTCCATCCAAGAGTAACAAGACTATAATATAATGAATAAAATCTCAAATCCCTACATGAGAACGAAGACTGATTACCATAGCCTAGACAAAAATTCTATTGGTTCTCTTTACTTTGTGATAGATTTTTTATCTTTTTGAATCCTCTTGTGTCTGACCCTTACCCCACTAATTTCCTTTTACTTTAGTGATAGCTTTTTTTTTTTCTTTTTTAATACCAGAGAGTGGATGTGTGCATATATACATGATAGAAAGAGAGACACAGAGACAAAGCACCTCCTAATGCCTAATGAGTCCTCATCATGCCACAGGCCTTTGATCTCCATTTCCCCATCCCATCAGGATTTCAGGCACACGCGCGCACACACACACACACACACACACACACACACATCCTACACATCTTTTTCCAGCTGAATCCAAGATACAAACCACAGTCAGTCATGTGGGATCAAGTGCCCTCCATGTAATGCTTAATCACAGTGCTGTGGTCTGGCCCAGTGATTGGTCTTTTCTGTATTCCAAGTTCACATCCCTGTTCTTATTTTGGAAATGTATCACAAAGTCTGGTGTATCTTTCAGTTAATCAAAATGCCTCATTCTCTAATTATTCTAGAAACAAAAGAATTAAAATTTGGACATGGCCCTTGACTATTAGATACTAAACTTGATACTGAGACGATGCAATATTCTAATATTTTTGAAAGCAATACTTTATTGAGCTGGTTCTAAGATAAATGGAAGATGCAATTTGAGAGTACAAGTGGGTTTTTCCTTGGTCTGTTTCTCTTTTCAAACTGGTATACAGAGGCCAGTCCTCCTCTGTACATGGGAAAGAAAGGGAGAACTCAATACACATTATACTTTAATTTGTTATATTCATACAATATAAAACAGTACTTCAGAATTTGGGTTTTACAGTGAAAGATACTGGGCTTAACTTTTTGTCTGCTGTTTATGCATTAAATGATCTTGGGAAATTTTAACCTTATTTGAACCTTTATTTTCTCACCTGTTAAATGTGGTAACAGTGCCGGGGTCCAGCCTCAGTGGGGGTGGGTTCTCTCGTTGGAGGAAGGCGACGCGAATGAACAAAATTAGACTGAAACCTCAATGCTCCTTAGCATGTTCTCAGCCAGCTACAGCCAGAGCAAGCTCAGGACCACAGCGCTATTTGTCTGGTGCATTTTCTTCTTAAGTCTTGATTACTGGACAGGGCCTTTTTAGATGAGAGGGTCTTGTAGCTCAGGAGACAACACAGGATGTCTTATTAGCAGTTTTTCATAGTTAACAGCATACAGGGGAAAAACTGTTTGTAGTTAGGTACTATCTGTTGCTTGCCCGAACCAGATAAGAACTTTCAGCTAAGATAGTTACTCTTCCCCCTGGAGCCCTCAGGTTTATTTATCCTGTTGTTGTTAGTCAGATCTGTCCTTCCTTTATTAACCCACGGGTCCCTGTATTTATTTACTGAATTTTTTGTCTGTTAATCAGTGAATTCTTGTGCTTTATCTTAAAGTCCCTGTCATGGCGGTGGATGTGCTAATTTGGCCTAACATAACTTAACTTTGGCCTGCAGCTTTAACAAGGGGTATTTACGTAAAACTAGCCTTAAACTAACTTAGTCTACATATGCTACTAACGCTAATTTGGCTTATACTAACTTAACCTAACATATGTTAATTTCGGCTTAAAACAGGCTGGTAGGGGAGTCTGTCTCAGGTTCCCTGACCCTCCCACGGATCACTAATTGGCTTTATTGTAAGGTTGCAATAAGGTTGGGGGTGAAGGGCTACGTGTTTTAATTGTCAGTTCATAAAGTTTTAGCAACAGGGAACATAGGTTCCATTCAGGGTTGGATTAATGGTGGGTCTATTGCAGTTCTGCAATTGTTCGTTTGATGTAGGCGGGTCTTCATGGAATGCAGTTTCAGGAAAGTAGCTCCAGCAAGCAGAGATAATTATCAGCTGATGTGGTGCAGCAGGCATCTTGTGATTACCGAGCACGATGCTGAGAAAAGAAAATCTCAAGTATAGATATTAGTTCTTATGGATCTCAATAAAGAAGGGAAGTGAGTTTTCCCTTGATTTATTTCTCTTTTCTAACTGGTATACAGAGGCCAGTCCTGCTCTGAACATGGGAAAGAAAGGGAGAACTCAATACACATTATACTTTAATTTGTTATATTCATACAATATAAAACAGTACTAATATATTTTTTTTTTTGGAGAGGTTTTTTTCGCTATAGGGCGCGTGCGCTCGCCAGACAGACAGAGAGAGACATAGAGACAGAAAGCGAGAAATCACCCCCCAGGGGGGATGGTCACGCCGCAATCCCTTCTCCTCCATTCTCCTCTCGGGATCTTGGGCACGCACGCACACGCGCCCGGCGTGAGTTGTAAGCCACCGGGTCCGAGACGCGAACCGCGGTCGACTATGTGGGAGTCCAGCGACATAGCCATTACGCTAACTGCTGGTTCCCAATACTAATATATTTTAAAGGGGTGAAACTATTGTTCACTTGGTAAGGGTGGGGACAGCTTTTTCAACTGGTGGTAAAGTGACTAACAAGTTAATGAAGAACTTTAAAGTGGGTTTATTGCATTTCTAAGCATTCTATTGTGCCTGTGGCGCTACTGTTATGTATTTTGTTAGAACATTAGCTACCATGGGAGTGTCCTGGGCCAGTTTCGGCCTAAAAGGTTATTTTTAAGCTTATGCTAAATGTATCTTGAAAGGCCTTCCAAAGGTCAAGAAAATTTCTGCCTAGATGTGACTTCAGCACACCCTCTATTGTGACTGTGCTGGAGTGAAGCATTGTAATTAACAGTAGGTGGTCAGAGCAAAGGGGAGTGGTCAGGGGACTTTTGGAAAATCTTATCATATACTCAGGATGTATAAGAAAGCTATGTCATTCTTTTATAGTAGTATATCGGGAGTCGGGGGGGGGGGGTCGCTTCCCAGCAAGGCTACCGCAGTCTCTGGAGCGTACAACAACATGCTGAGTCGACCCAAGCTTGCTCATAGGTCATACAGCAGTGAACATGCTGATTCGACCCAAGCTTTGCTCAAAAGGTCAAAGGCTCAAAACAGATCCTGGGGCCCTACCGGGTCGAACTCCTCCATAACAGCAAAATTATAGGCTTGATTTGAGGGTTAATTAAAGTTATTCATGAAATACTTACATCACAGTGGCTTAAACACATGAAACTCTTGGTATTTATTAACGTTTGTTATTATATTTTGTCTTTAACTCTCCAAATGGCTGATATGAAAAAAAATGGAATAAGGAGACTTATACGAATTAGTGAATTAATTTCCTTTTCTATGTAAAGACCCAAAGACACTTAAAGGAAAAAAATATGAAGAATGAACTTAAAAGTGTAAGCAGTTTCCATGTGGAAACTTTTACTCTCTATCAAAGATAGTCTTAATTTTTCTCTTTGAATTTCTCCCTATTTCCTATCCATCAGAACAAGGTTCTGTCATTTCTAAGTTTGTCTGTTTGGTTTTTATAAGAAAAAAAATCTGGAGAACTGAGTAAGTAGGAGCCAAAGAAAGAATAAGAAAATGTTTTCTGGAGATCCGAGGAAAAACATGCCAGAGGAGCTAATAGTAGACGTTACAAAAAACAAAATTACTGCACATTTAATTTAAATATCGAATTGACTTTTATTTATGATTCTAAAACCAAGCAACATTTTTTCTATCAAACATAATAAGCTAGGCATGATAAAACATTTTGTTTTTGAAAGACGTGAGTATGGAAGCAGAATTATGAAAAAATGGATTGATTAACATCAAGCTAGTCCAGATTAATTTCTTTCTTTCCTTCCTCTCTCCTTTACTCTTTCTTCTTTTATCCTTTTGTTCTTTCAGACAAGGTCTTACTTCGTGAGTCTCACTCAGATTGTCTTTGAACTTGCGATCTTATTGCCTCAGCCTCCCATGTAGCTGGGGTAATTGGCAAATATCACTACACCCACCTATAAGGGTATTCTTGTAAGGGTTAAAGCAGAGGGGGTTTATTACTCTGACTCAGATAGACTGGGATCTTTCCAACCAGTTACTGTGCATTTCTTGTTTGCAGGAAAAACTGCATTACGTCTCAGTTTGATTAGGTGGCACTTAGCATGAGTGACTCCATTTTGATTTGGGGCCAAGTGCAATAGACTAGCACCAATCAGTGGTTATCTTAGGGATAAACAGATGGCATGATGGTTACATCTCTTACTCCCCTATGACTGACCACAGTTCAAATCCTGGATATGGCAGCTTGAAACATGCCAGGTATGTGTGTGTTCGAGCCCAAAATCCTGAGAGGAGAATGGAGGATAAGGAATTGCAGCATGGCCATCCACCCTGCGGGGGGGGGAGGTGATTTCTCACTTAAAGTCTCTCCGTCTTTCTGGTGAGTGCACATACCCTATAGCAATTCTCTCTTTCTCTCTGAAAAAATAAAAAATAATAAAAAAAAAACAGTGGTCTTTAGTAACATTTGTACAATGGCTTAAAAAGAGTGTTTTAAAAGAGTATTGTTGCAGATGACATATTCCTTCTAAGATGTTAAGAAATGCAATGAAGAGGTTGTTATCTAGAACTTTGAGTTTTAGTTATGAGATTATTTGTTACATAGCTCTTAAATTGGACAGTATGAATTGCAGCCTCAATAGAGCTATTCAAAGGGTATCCTTGTTTTGTTAGGCTAGGGTCACAAAGCAGCAGACATTGAGAGAAAAAGAGAGGGAAGAGAGAGAGAGAGAGAGAGAGAGAGAGAGAGAGAGAGAGAGGACAAAAGAGTGAAAGAGTGGATATAAATAGAAAAAGGGAGGGAGATTTAGGACAAACCGCTTATTTCAAAATTCTGACTGAGGTGGAACCCTGCAATACAATTTGTTTGTATCCAAATCCAACTCTTCAGAGTTCACACTTAAAGTTGCATTTTAGGCAAGGCAAGACCACAGATCAATTTACTAACCTCAGATTGTGAACGTCTTAACAACTAGCTTATTTGGGTCTCATGGAAACAAATAACTGGTTTTACTAAACCATTTTTAAACTAGTGGTTTGGACTCTGGGTAGTCACAACTAGAATCAGGATCAAAACCAAGTCTTGATTATTACTGGGAAGATACAGAGATGTTAAATAACAAGTGACACTTTCATCTTGGACGAAGATCACAGATTGCATGCTCCTCAAATTTTAAATTGAGGCTTTGTCATTGGGCTATAATTCTAGCTGTGGAATGTTGTCCCATTTTCTTCCCCCACTCTTTTCCGTAAAGAACAGAAGAATAGTCTCCTTCCAGAGACTGATCTTATATCCAGGTAGCTGATGTCTCAAATTTATGAGTCAGATACTGCTTTTTTTTTAAAATTTTAACCCCTAGATACATGTTCAAAAGCTCATTTATATAGAAGGTAGAAGCTATAGTAACTAAAAATTGGGAGAACCAAAACTCTTACACTTTCAAATTAATACGACAAAGTGTAGCTAAAGAACCTGTGCTCAGGGCTACAGAAAATCAAATTAAAAAAGGCATGATTCCTACAATTAAGTGAATGATAGTCTGGTTCATGAGATTGAAAAAAACATAAATCACCACACTGTATGTCAGAAAGTAACCATTATAAACTGGGCAATCCGTAAGTGCAAGCAGGAAAAGGAGGAAGGTCAGAGAAACAGTCAGTGAAAAGATGATTTTTAAGCTAAATATTTAGTATTAAGTCATATTTATTTTTGATATCCTCTATAGATTATTTTATTATCCTAAAAGTTATGCGTGTGCAGGTTACTGAGCTAATACCAAAATTAGTCCTCCATAATCTATCAATAGATATTTACATTGACATCTTATTCTTTTTCATCCTTTTTTTTTTCTTTTTATGTATGGCTTTTACTTGAGATTTATCTATTTAAATTGTATTCCCTTTTTCTCTTTTAAAAATGTTGCAAGTTGAGACCAGCATATGGGGTAACAGTTACTTCACTGGACTCCCACATGGTCAACTGCAGTTTGATTCCCAGACCCAGTGGCTTCAAACTCACACCAGGTGTGTTTGTGTGCACGCCTAAATTCCCGAGAAGAGAATGGCGGAGAAGGGATTGCATCATGGCCATCCCCTGTGGGAGGTGACTTCTCAATTTCTCTGTCTCTGTCTCTGCAAGCGCACACATCCTACAGCAAAAGTCTCTCTTAAAAAACTCACAGGTACTATCCCATGTTTTTTATTTTGTCAACTTTGTTACTAATACTGTGCTGTTTATATAATATTTATTTAGCTGTCCAATAATTTTTAAGATATTCCTTATTACTATGTAATTGGCTTCCTTTTCTGTTTTTTTTTTAGGATAATTAACAACATAATTATTACCTACAGTATGACGCATTTACTGCATTCACTTATTTACTTAAAATTGTTTTCTGGAAATGGACTCTGGAGGAGAACAACTTGAGGCTATAAAAGTGCAGATACAAAAATAGCGTTCTCAGCACAAGTAGCAGCATTGTCAAAGGAAGGCTGTTCCCCTGGTCATGAAAATAGCTATGAGAACACAAACTTTATCTAGAAAGATGACTTCTGATGTGGAGATGGTTTTCCATCTGGGTCCTGTGCTAATATATATGAAAAAATAAAACAGAAACCTATAAACATGTTTTAGATGATAAATGATGAATTTCTGAACATAGCAGTTGACAAAGAAGTGTCAGAAAGAGAGAAAAAGGAAATTTACAGCTAATTTGTATATGCAAAGCTGTGAATTTTGAGTAAAAAGTGATTTCAAGACAATTAAGGGCAAATGAGAGGGGAAATCTGCTAGTGCCCAATTGGCTAATAGAGAGGACCTAGAAAGATAAACACAATGCATCCAGAGGCTCTGCCTGTCCTTTAGGTGGGACTGAGCTTTGCTTCTGCCAGATGGTTTGGCAGCAAACCTGGTCCTGGGCATCAAGAGTACCCAAACTTCTGGTTACAGCAAATGGTTGAAGGATGGGCGCTAATACCTAAATCAGAGTCAAGGGCTGTGTGACCTTTTCAGGAGAAAATATTACCCACTTCACTCTCTCTCCCCACCCTGGGCTGGCCTGTAGTATTTTTATTATTTTTTTCTATTAATATTTTGTGGACAGAGAAAATAAGAGAGAATCCTAAAGTGCTTTGAAACCTCTGGATGTATAGGTGCCTGAAGTTATCGTTCCTGCTATTTCTAATCATATTTAAGTCAGACTGGATTTTTTTTTCACTTTTTTCTTGAAAGTGTTACTGACTAATACAGCTTGTGTGTTCTTGTGTGTCACAGAAATGAGTTTGTCAAAGAAGAGGCAATACTTGAAAGATTGCAGTAAAGGGAGAAAGTACAATATTTTATACTCTCTTTTGAGTCAAGAGGTTCAAGTTCCTGAAAATTCTCATGATAGAAGTTGTCCTAGGAAAAGTTCAGGACCTTATGTAACAAAAATAAACTGGATGATGAAATACTTGTATTTATTAGGTCCACGTAAATCAAACAAACATAACCTTGAATAAAAATAATGTTTCTTAATTTTTAAATTAAGCCTTACTATGATGGATGTTTTATAACTGATTTCTATATATGAGGGGGTCTTCAAAAAGTTCATGGCAAATGCATAATAGGAAAAGACAATGAATGGATTTAAAAAAATTTTGGGCACCAAAATAAACTTGTACTTTTACTTTAATTTTGATTTTTGATGAACTTTTTGAAACTCCTTTGTACCACTATTTGCTTGCTGAGCAAGAAAGACAGAGAGATAGAAAGAGGTATCCTCCACAGAACTCGGTCACACAGTGATTCCCCTTCCCCTAGTTCTCCAGCCCAACCAGGATTTGAGGTACATGCACACACACCTGATGTGTTTCAGGCTGACCAGGCTGGGGACTCAAACAGTGGTCAGCATGTAGCTTCTAGCTCCATAGTCTGATATAAACTGACAGAGCCACAGAGATGGGGCTGAACAGCTTCCTTTAAAATTTAGTTTCATTCCATTTCTAAGGGCTTTACAAATTACCCAGATATTTTTGTCAAAACTCTTACAACTTTAAGGACCTTAGAACCTCATCTCTGACACAGTAATGTGAACATCTGATATACCACTCTGTATGAAAGCAAAAAAATTGAAATAATTTAGAGATAATTTTTTATCTTCCCTCAAGATCCAGGGATTCTTCAGAAAATATATATTTGGTATATTTGATATAAGTTCCTTGTTCTGTCTCTTTGGTCCTCCAGCAGAAGTCATCACACTTCAATGCACATGATTATGACCTCAGGGCTTGTTATGGTGCAGATTTCTGGGCTCTAATCCCATAAATTTTGGTTTTGTAGGTCTGCAATAGGTCCAGAATTTAAATTTAAAACAAGTTTCCCAGGTGACTCTTTTGAAAATGTCTCATGGGCCAGATTTTGAGCAACATCGCCATAGGGAATAGAGTGCTCACCTGTGTCTGGACAGTAAGGGGATTCTTGCAGTCTCCTCAAGTTCAGGGTACAGGTGAATCATGATACTCTACTATTCATGTGCTCTCAATAGGTTTTGACCAATATGGTCCAAAGAGAAAAAGCTATTTACCTACTCCCATGAAAATATCTAACTCTTGAGTCTGTAGTAATGATGTGGCTTACAACATGGAGGAAACATCTGGCAGGCTGGAAGACCAATATATAGCCTGATTTTAAGCAGAGCATAATTTGGATACAGTAGTCTGGTGTGTGGGCTGGTGCCCAGTTGGCAAGAAGAGTTTGATTCTCTTTTAGTTACTCAGAATTTTTTATGGTCACAAACAGATCATTTATCAACATCATACATTTGTCCAACATAATTTCTGTTCCTCATTCTGGGTTGTGATTTGAATGTTTTACTTTGTAGCCACAGTGATAGCCAGAGACAGGATGCAGATTCTCTATTAATTTGTTTCCATAGGCAAGATTATAAGAGCAGCAAATATCTTGCTTGCTATTTTGTTATTGCCCATGAGAAACCTAGATGGGTAATGCTTTTTCTGCTTTGATCTCATCTGTCCTTTGTACAACTTTCCTTCAATAGAAGGTTTCATTTGGTGCACAGGTTGACTTGGGTGTATAATATTTATTACTGCTAGGAAGTAGAATGATAGAGCTAAGCTAGCAAACTAGAGATCCATTGTTAACCAAAAAGTCAAAATGCATGTGAAATATCCTAATATTATGTAGAAAAATAGTTTGACAATGGATATGTAACTCATTAAATCTAAATTTGCCTGTTAACATATTAATTTTTTAATATCCCTAGTTCCCTCATCATTCAATATTATGAGTCAACTGGAAAAAATCAAAGTGAATTTTATAATTCAAGTTGTAAGTGATATCGTTTGGCTTAGGGATGGAAGATCAATAGATAAAATGATGTTGGATGACTCTTCTCTTAAAAGAAATGAAGAAGGGCTCACATACTACTAATTTTGCTGTGGTATCCGAGTTTATTATATGTTTGAAGGACTAACTTAAGTACTTCATATAATGAAAATGTAGTAACAGACAAGAGTTGCTCTTTAATCTGCAAAGTATGCCTTGTTTTTAGTTTAGGGCTAAAACTGAGCAAGTGGCATCAATTTTTGCAGTGGATGTAGTCTGGGAAATGTGTTTATGAACTGAACTTTTGTAAAAAATAAAACAAAACAAACAAAACCTTGTATTAAATTTTCTGGAGGAGGGCAATCTTTATGGATTATTCTCTAGGCATTTATTTTAAAGGTTAAGCCATAATTTTTTTTATAATTAAAATCTTAATGTTTACATTTTAATGTTTACATTTTAAACCAGTATGGTACATTGGGGCTAGGAGAACAAATCTTGCCACGCTGAGGCATTACAATCTCAACCATGTTTTATTATGTTGTTTTAGAATTGAGAGGATGGCATTAGATAATTTCTAAGAACTCTTTCTAAAATTATAGGATTTAAATTTCAAACTCTTAGTGAGTTGGTTTGCTCAAAATAGAAGACTAAGACTCAACTGGTGGTAAAATATTCTAATACAGTAGGCACTAGTCACATGTGGTTAGTAAGCACTTGAAATATAGCTGGTCCATATTAAGATGTGCTTAAAGTGTGAAGTTCACACAGGATTTCAAAAACTTGATACAGGATATGTGAAATATCTCATGACTTAATTTTTACATTGATTCTATGTAGTAATGATAATGTCTTGGATATTTTGGGTCAAATAAAGCATAGTAAAATAAATTCTGCGTGTTTCTTTTCTACTTCAAATACAAATATTTTAAATATAAGTCATTTAAATTTAAACAATTAATAATGATACAATAATTGATTATATAAATAGAAAATTTAACTTTCATATAAGACTGATATTACATTTTTATTGGGTGGTACTACTCTCAAGCAATAGCACAAAAGAATCTTTCTGAAGAGCAGAGAACTCTCTGTTATGGGTGTTATTCAAAATAATCCTTGATACTGTAGAAGAGATTCATTAAAGATAAGATGAAAGCATTAGTTCCCAAAGTATAGTTCAAAGGCTATTAGTCCTGCAAGATATACCACAGTTGGCAAACAAGCATAGTCAATACTGTGCCTCTAAACTCCTCTTACTGATGCACACTCCTATGGTCTGAATGTGTCCTCCAAAGTTAAGGTATTGGAAATTTAACCCACAAGGCAATGGTTTTGAGGTGTGGGGTATTTAAGAAGTGATTAGGTCACAAAGCTCTGCCCTCATCAACAGGTTAATGTCATTCATGAGAAGGGTTCATTATTGTGAGAGTAGGTTTTTATAACAGCAAATTTAGCCATCTCTTGTTTTCTGTCTCTCTCCATGTGATGCCTTCTGACATGCTATGATGAAGAAGACCCTCATCAAATGCTGGCCCCTCTATCTTGGACCTTCCAGTCTCCAGAACTGTAAGGACTACAGTTCTGTTCCTTATAAATTACCTAGTCTCTGGTATTCTATTATAGCAGCACAAAATGGGCTAAGACAACACCATTCATAAGCATAGTGAAAGCTCACAGAAGTCATACTGTCATAAAATTTGCTTTTTTTGAATTAATTTACTGTATTCAATTTGGTTTCAAATAGAATCTATTTTTTAAATGATATATTGGAACCATCAAAAGACTCAAGGGTGTCACTTTGCTGGTGAGTTAGAGGATCCCTAAGTCCCTCTTGTCTGTTGTTAAGTTTGTAGGCAGTTTAAAGGAGCTCATCCTAGAGTTTAGGTGTTCTTGGTTTTGGATGTGTATGCTCCATTTCTAAAAAGATTCGTTACCTATCTTACATAAAACATTTCTTTCATTTTTGTAGGCTATACCAGTTAAATGTGTGTTATCAACCATTCTCTTTAAACTAATTTATTCTGCTTCTCAAAGAGGGCATACAGTCAAAAGGTTAAGAGGGGCTCCCAGAATGTGAATGAGAGATACGGAAGGATAGGTGAAGGGATGCTGAAAAGATATGTACCCTTTCTGAAATGTTATGTTTAATTGCTGTGTTATGGGTTTAACAGGTTGCAATGAACTAGCTGGAGATCCTAAATATGATGCATAACTTTTCCAGGAAACTGCATTTAGCATTCCAAAAAGTCAATTTAAAGCAAATGTTAGGAACACAAATTGTAAGTTGGACACTACCAGCACTTAGATTAACTCAGAAGCCCAGGGAATAGAAGCAATCAATATCCTGTATTTGTTTCAATGTACTATCTTGCTTTTTGCAATAAGTCTTTTGCTTCCCCAAGCAGGGAGAAGATGGAGAGAATAATAGAACACAAGTTTTTATGACAATGTTTACAATTGCTAACAAATCATGAAGGAACATCAAGAAGCCCTCAGCAAGAATTTACCTAGTTTACAAATACAAAGGTTTTTATTCTTCAAAATACTCCTTCATAAAATAGACCAAGTCATTTTCTTTTCTCATATAACATGTACAGAATAGATGGACATATACACATACAAACAGCCCAAACTCAAAAATCCCTCAAACACCCATTTGCAATTCCTAAGGAAAAAGAAAGAAAAAATTTTATATATTATATGTATGTATATATGTATATAGTATATATACTATATATGTAATATATGTGTATATACACACACACACACACACACACACACACACATATATATAGTATATTTACATTTTTTTCAGAAGGGAATAAAATGACACATTCTCTTGCAATGAGTCTTTATTGACCTACTGTACTTAAGGCCAGAGAGCCTGAAATTTGGCAAAAGCAAGAAGAATTTTAATAAAAACTAGTATGACACTTTGTTAAGACTGAATAAAAAAAGCAAAATGAAAACCTATGCTGAGATGTTGAACATTTGTTTTAAGTAGATTTTAGACAGGCTTACTCTGAGTTATTATTATTTTTTTGCTGAATGATCAAATGAAGATATGTTTTTCCCCTAACCAGCATTTATGAGATATAATTTACAAACAAAAAATAAGTCAATTCTAAGTTTACAATTCAATGAGTTTAGTAGATACCTATGGTCAGAAAACCACCACTACAATCGTGATGTAGGATATTCCTGTTTTTATATATATGTATATATATACATACATATATATATATATATATATAATATCATTTTATTAACAGTTATTATAATGAACACCAACATTTACCAAGTATTAAATATTTGATTATTTTTACATATGTTGTCTTTTTTGGATCTTTGAAACAACTCCAGGAGTATCGTAACCCTCTTTTGTGAATGAAAAAGCCAAAACTGAATGCTGTTCATAGCTTGCCAAGGCCACACTGGTAAGTAGAGTGGAGCCAAGATTAAAAGTGGCTCCAAAACCACGGCCTTCCCCCTACCTTGTGCCATCTCTCAGAGTGTAGGTTATAGGAACACTCAGGATTGTCAGCTGGCTTTACCTCTATTCGCTATTGTTTGGTTTTCTACATTTATGCAATTCTCTGGTCCCAGGGCATCAAACTATTGATCAACACTTGGGGAAAACAAAAACAAAAAGCAACAACAACAAAAACCTTTGAAATATTTCAGGGCTTGTTCTAAAGAAGTGTGTTTTGTGATTGTAGTGCCCAGAAATCTCCCATGGAGGTATTCTATGCCTTCCTTTCCTTTGCAGATGCTGAACTGAAGAATGGAAATGTAGACCAGCCTTGCAATGTCAATTGAAAAGCAAGGAGTAATTGATATTACTTTCTGTGGCATTGAGTTACTTTCAAAATAGCTTTATAAAAATTCAGGTTGCTTACCAACACATTAACTTCTCTCTGCCATCGGCCTGCTGAACAGCCACTAGTTTCAGAAATAGACTATGAATAAATGTAAAGCATTTAAATGGTTTGTACTGAATTTTTAAAGCATCAGATATTGTCTGTGGTTTAGAATCAAGGTGGCCTACAGTTCTTTATTGTATTACATACAGCCATCAGCCTTATGCTCCAGATTACTATTGCTCCCTTAGCAGTATTGTGAAAATTTTTGTTTCATACAGTATGGGTAGTTATAAAACAATAGCTACCTGAACATTTAGTACAGAACTAATCATAAATCTAGTAGACCTTTATCTGAGAGAGCGTCATGCCTGGGAGATAAGCATCAGATAATCTGCATAGACTATCGCAACACATCTGGAATACAAGGAGAAAATTAGAACCAATAGCAACAGTTTTATTAGATGCCAAGAAATTGTTCGATGCAATTGAATAGAATTACTTGTATTATGTCTTAGGTAAATTTGACTTTGGGGACAAATAGAGCAGATAGCACAATTTATTTTCAACCCATTTATATGGGTCAGATTTCTCACTAACGTCCTGCCTCTCTATTGTTCTCTTGCTATCTTTCTCTATCCTCTTCTCCTCACCCTCCCCCCCCCATTCCACACTGTCCTATTCTCGTTAAGTACTTTCACTGCTTTTATGTCCTCCAATTTTTTGCTCTCTACCATAGAGTGCGGGTAGTCAGTATATATTGAGTGGATACATACAATATCTTTCTTTCATAGCCTGGCTTACTTCACTCAGCAATATATCCTCCGTATCTGACCACTTTCTATCAAATTCTAGGGTCTTGTTATTTTTTATGGCTGAGTAGTATTCCATAGAGTATAAATACCACACTTTTCCAATCCATTCATCAGTTTGTGAACATTTAGGTTGGTTCCATGTCTTGGCAATTGTGAATAATGCTGCAATAAACATTGATGTGCAAACACTTTTCTGACTGAGTGTTCTCCTGTCTTTCGGTTAAATACCCAAAAGCGGAATTGCTGGGTCAAATGGTAGTTCTATTTGTAGATCTTTGAAGAACGTCCATATTGTTCTCCACAGTGGTTGAACTAGTTTACATTCCCACCAACAGTGTAGGAGGGTTCCCTTTTCACCACATCCCCGCCAACACTTATCACTTTTTATATTCTTCATCTTTGCCATTCTGACAGGGGTTAGGTGGTATCTCATTGTGTTTTTTTTTTTATCTGCATCTCCCTTATGATGAGGGATGTTGAGCATTTCCTCATATGCTTTTTGGCTGTTCGTATGTCTTCCTTAGAGAGATTTTTGTTCAGCTCATTTTCCCATCTTTTAATTGGGATAATCATTTTTTTTTTTTCGCATAAGGCCCTTGAGTTCCCTGTGTATTCTGGTTATCAGTCCCTTGTCTAAGGCATATTTAACAAAGATATTTTCCCATTCTGAGGGTTGTTGGTTCACACTTGATACTGTGTCTTTTGCTGTGCAGAAACTTCTTAGTCTAATATAGTCCCACTTGTCTATTTTAGGGATTATTGCCTGGGGGTCTTATTTAAGAAGTCTTTGCCTACTCCAATGTCTCCCAGAGTTTCTCCAGCATTTTCCACTAGTAGTTTTATTGTTTGAGGTCTTAGGTTCAGATCTTTGATCCATTTTGAGTTGATAGTTGTTAATGGTGAAAGATGGGGATTCAGTTTCATCTTTCTGCAGGTGGATACCCAGTTTTTCCAGCACCATTTACTAAAGAGGTTTTCCTTTTCCCAATAGATTGACTGATATCCTTTGTCAAAGATCACTTGGCTGTAAGCTTTGGGGGTTATTTCTGGGGTCTCTATTCTATTCCATTGGTCTACATGTCTGTTTTTATGCCAATACCATGCTGTTTTGATGACCACAGCTTTATAGTATATCTTGGGATCAGGGAGTGATATGCCTCCTACTCCACTCTTCTTGCACAGGATTGCTTTTGCAATATGAGGTCTTTTATGATTCCAGACAAATTCTATGATTGTCTTTTCTAGATCTGTGAAGAATTTTTCTGGTATTTTGATTGGAATTGCATTAAACGTGTAGATTAATTTGGGTAGAATTGCCATTTTGATTATGTTAATTCTTCCAATCCAGGAGCATGGGATGTCCTTCCACTTTTTAATGTCACTGTCAATATCTTTTTTAAGATTTTCATAGTTTTCTTTATAAAGGTCTTTAACTTTCTTAGTTAGGTTTATCCCTAGGTATCTTATACTTCTTGTGGCTATGGTGAAAGGGATTCCTTTCTTCAGCTCAGCTTCGTTCAACTTGTTGTTCATAAATAGAAATGCTATAGATTTTTGGATATTGACTTTGTATCCTGCCACCTTACTGTATTCACTTATTACTTCAAGAAGCTTTTTCATGGATACCTTTGGGTCTTCTAAGTATACCATCATGTCATCTGCAAATAGAGATATTTTCAACTCTTCTTTGCCTATTCGAATGCCTTTAATATTGTTCTCTTCTCTGATTGCAATAGCTAAGACTTCCAGTACTATATTAAAGAGCAGTGGAGAAAGTGGGCAGCCTTGCCTAGTACCTGTTTTCAGAGAAAAAGCTTTCAGCTTTTCTCCATTCAGTATAATATTAGCTGTAGGTTTTTCATAGATTGCTTTTATTGTGTTCAGAAATGACCCTTCTATACCAATCTTACTGAGAGTCTTAATCATAAAAGGATGTTGTATTTTGTCAAATGCTTTCTCTACATCAATTGAGATGATCATATGGTTTTTATCTTTCTTTCTGTTAATGTGGTGTATTACATTTATGGTCTTGCATATATTGAACCACCCTTGCATCCCTGGTATAAAGCCTACCTGGTCGTGATGAATGATCTTTGTTATATGTTGTTGGATACGATTTGCGAGTATCTTGTTGAGAATTTTTGCATCTATATTCATCAATGATATTGGTCTATAGTATTCCTTTTTTGTCATGTCCTTATCTGTTTTGGGGATGAGGATGATGGAGGCCTCATAAAATGAATTTGGAAGGTTTCCTTCCTTTTGAATCTTTAGAAATAATTTTAGTAGGTTAGGGGTTAACTCTTCCTTAAAAGTTTTGTAGAATTCAGAAGTGAAGCCATCTGGACCTGGGCTTTTCTTTGTTGGGAGGTTATTTATTACTGATTCAATCTCCTGGCTTGTTATAGGTATATTCAGTCTTTCAACCCGTAGACAAAGTGCATTCCTCCATGAAATTAGACATTTAATTAATTTATTTATTTGGAGAGGTTTTTTGCCATAGGACTCATGCGCTTGCCAGACAGACAGAGAGAGACAGAGAGACAGAAAGTGAGAAATCACCCCCCAGGGGGGATGGCCATGCCTCAATCCCTTCTCCTCCATTCTCCTCTCGGGATCTTGGGCACGCACACACACATGCCCAGTGTGAGTTTTAAGCCACCGGGTCTGGGATGCGAACCGCAGTCAACCACGTGGGAGTCCAGCGACATAGCCATTATGCTAACTGCTGGTCCCAGACGTTTAATTTCTCTTGACAATGTTTTGTAGTTTTCTGGGTACAGATCTTGCACATATTTTTTTAAACTTTATCATAATATTTAATGTTATGGTAAATAAATTTTTAAAATAATTTACAATTGTATATTTTAATATATAGAAATGTGATTGATTTTTGGATAGTGACTTTACACATCTGATCTTGCTATATTCACTTATTATTTCTAATAGCTTTTTAATGGTTCATGCAAAGTTACTCATCAAAAACCAAGTTGAATACCAAAGGACCACCTTGGTGTTATACTGTGCTCTCTTAGGAAAACGACAGGCACGCCCCAGAAATCTCTCTCCTACTTAGGTCAAACAGTAGGGACGGGAAATCTTGGCATCCCCAAGACATGTCTTAACACAGGGAGCTTAATATAGGTTCTTTCAATGGAAGATCACCTGAAGTCCTGAAAAGTAACCAGCAACTCTCTTCTTCTCTGGGGGTGGGGGAGTGTGAAGAGCCCAGTGGCCAGGGCTATGGATAAAGCATCGGCCACTTTGACTCCTGTAATTTAAATAAAATACAAACCATGGCAGTTTCTCTTTTCTGCCCCAAGTCCAAAGGGTTTTTGTGGAGTACATAAAAAAATAAATGCACCACCAAACAAAACTAAGGCAAATTGTAGTTAGGAAGGAGCTATATAAACATTTCCACTTGAATATCACAAAAATGATGGGGGTTGTGCCTTAAATCAAGAGACTGGGGGCCAGCAAGTGGCGTGGTAGTTAAGGCACTGGACACTCCCACATGGCCCACCATGGTTCGAAGCCCAGACCTGCTGGCTTGCTTTTTCACTTTCCCTCTCTCTAGTCAAAACTAAAATAAATGAATGAATGAATAAAATAAGATAAATGATTCTTTTTTTAAAAAAACAAGAGACTGTTGTGCTGTTTTCTCTCTTCCCCTGTTGCCTCTTGCCCCATCCTGCAATCTCACCTTATTCCCTGCTTTTGCTTAGTATGAACACTACATCTAACCAGGGCGTTCCCCTCACCCTTCCAGGTCCTACAGGTGACTCTGTCACTGTGTTGTGGTTCACTCTCCATAAAGAGACAGGGAGAAAGAGAAGGTACCCTCGATGGAGGATGGCCCTGCTGCAATCCCTTCTCCATTTCTCTTTCAGGAGTCTGGGTGGGCATACCCATGTACCTGGCACATTTTTCAAGCCTCCAGGTTTGGGACTTGAAGTGCTCACAATCCTACACTCTTACCTTGCCCCTTTTCAGAACAGAAGAGAGATGGCTGGTTACTTTTCAGGACTTCAGGTGATCTTCAGTCAAAAGATCCTAAGTTAGTCTCCAGTGTGTTAAGATGAGTCTTTGGGATTTCAAGATTTCTGATCTGTACTGATTTGCCTATGTCTGAGAAAGATTTCTGGGGCAGGCCTACTGGTGGAAGGTGGTCTGTGGGCATGGAATACATTTTTTTTCTCCCTCTGTACAAATCCAACACATCATTCAAGGCCAAGCTACACAGAGAGGAATTTGTCACCCAGTAATGTGTTTCCAGACCACCTAAAACATGGGCTTCATGGGGCAGGAACTCCATAAATACTTGTGGGTTTTGCTCATATGCCTTTTGACCTCTTGCTCTGAATGCCCTAGTATTTGCTGGCTCTGACAGATGATTAAACACTTAACTGCACTGTGTCGAGGTGCTAGCCTTTTTCGTATGTAACCTTGCCTCACCAGCTAGGCAGGAAGGGTATTGAGTCTCATATGTCAAATGAAAAGCTTGAGCTTTTGATCCAAATTAGGACTCCCCGTGATATGCCTACATGTATAAGGAACGAGCATGAGCAGTTTTTTTGATTTCCTTCCTGTTCCTCCAGACACCAGCTTAGGCTTGAGCACATATGTACTCACAGATTATTGTGGCTTGATATTATAAAGAGAGCCTCAAATGTATTCAGGCCATTGCTATGACAGCATTGTTCAAGTGGAAGTATGAGCCCCCAAGTTTTACTGTCGAAATGTAATATTTTACCTGATATTTAGCCATCTTGTTGATATGACTTTTAGTACATGGCTCAGATTCCCTTTGATACCTCTGCATCTGAGTATGCTTAGAGAACACGAACATGGTTTTCCTGTACACTAAAAATCTTCTAAAATTCTAAAATGTTTATCAGAAAAAATTTAGAGGTAAGTGTCCAAGTAAAATGAGCCCTAGCTTCGATGTCAGACAAGCCTGGTTCAAAATCTGTGTCTACCACTTGCTATGTGTTTTGGTCTGGTAAGCTCTTATCTTTGTTTTCTCAGCTCTAAAATAATGACAATATTCACTTTATTATGAAATACACAATTAAATTTCTATTTAGACCAAACTACAAAACACAATAATGATGGTATAATGCCTGCTCATTGAGTACTGTATTGTCACTAACTTGTCTACCACAGCCATTCACCAGCTCATAAAAGGGTTTACAGGCACTGAAGACATTTCAGTTCTCTCGGTAAGAGGCTATTCCCTGACTTGTCAAGTAACCTGTCAAACTAGGAAGATGATTTGCAACTTTATATAACAGGGAGATTCCGTGCAAACTTTGATGACAATAGAGTTAGAGTGTAAACCAGTATAAGAAATGGAACCACCAAAGAATTAAGCAACAGAATACAGAGAAAAAGAAGCACCTCTCTTTGAGAAGGAGAGCGGGTTTAAGGTGAAGTGGATGATCTGAGTGAACAGGACACAAGCAATTTACAAGCTACCTTGAGTGCTAATCTGTATGAAAACAAATGTCAGTAGCCACACGGAAGTGTCTCATTAAACAAATTAATAAGAATTGCCGATAGTTTGAGATAAAAGTTTCCAAAAGTTCATTCTTTCTCAGTTTCTGCTTAAGTTCTTGTCAGAATCGCTTGGAAAGGAGAAACAAAAGCGTAAAAGCAGTTGGCGGTAATGGCTATGTCACTGGACTCCCATGTAGTCAACCACAGTTGGAGTCCTGGATCCGGTGGCTTAAACTCATGCCGAGTGCGTGTGCGTGCGTGCCCAAGATCCCGAGAGGAGAATGGAGGAGAAGGGATTGCGGCGTGGCCATCCCCCCTGGGGGGTGATTTCTCACTTTCTGTCTCTCTGTCTCTCTCTGTCTGACTGGTGAGCGCACGCGCTCTATAGCAAAAACCTCTCCCCCCCAAAAAAATAAAATTTTTTTAAAAAAGCATGCCTTGTTTACAGCTGGTTAAAAAAAGGTAAATAAGGTGGTAGACTGAGAAAGGTTATGAATGTAGTTTATCAGAACAAGTGCGTTTGCTTATCCTCATCCTCATTCCCTATTGCAACCTTGCTAAAAGAACAGTAGAGGAGTGAAAGCGACACTCCCAAGAACAAGAGGAAAAAAAGTTACAGAAGCAGACAATGGGGTCAAAACATTCACGAATAGGAAAATAATTAAATAGCTGGTAACTGATTTGTCAGTGTGCAGAAAGGCTCATCGCAATGCTTAGCATCAGTTGAAGATGCCAGATCCCCAGTGCACCCTCTGATTCAAAGGTACACTCCCACCAAAAACTCAATACAAACACAAACAACATAACACAACCCTCGTGGCAATTGCCATCTGCACATAATCAAGAGGGTCATCCAGGGATGTGGATGGCATCATTTCTCTAAATTTCCCAAATACATTCTCAGGAGAAACCTAATTCCGTTCTTCTCAGGGGAAAGCTAACGTGGGGCTTTGCCTTAGCCATGGGGGTCATAGTCCAACACCACAGCTAAGACAGCTGAAACTACCGTTCTCTTGTTCTGAGATGTTCTCTCAAGGAAAGAGTGAGGGCACCCTTTCGTAGCATCATTACCCGTTACGTATTCCCTTTCTATCTCCCGCAATTTCCACTTGTTTCCACTTATTACCTCATGTCATCCTTCCCAGATGGCAGTTTCTGCTCAACCACAGGACGGGTGCAGGCATAGCTTCCCAGGGTGTCCTTTTTTTGTCACTGTCCGGGACGGAAGAGTAGAGTTAGGAAAGTGAAGGATGGGAACTGGGCGACGGTGCAGCTGTGAAACTCAACCCTCCGGGAGGCTGACTCACATCGGAAGGTTCCAGAGACCTCCCTGAGCACGTTGGGCACATGCTGCTCTCTCTGTGTCTGCTTTTGCTCTTTCTTTCTCACTCATAGAATAAATAAATAAGTAGGCTTTTTTTTTAAAAAAAAAAAAAAGAAAGAAAAAGAAAGGTTAAGGATGACAGGTGCCTTCTATCACCAGTCACTGAGGTAGCACTAATGATCAGACAAAGGTCACTCACGTAATAGGAGGTCACACAACAGAAGTCACTATTCAGTTCACTGTGCCCATAGGAATACAAGTCAAACTTGGAGGAATTAAAATAGTGCCTTCAGGGCGGGGCTAGCAGGTGGTGTGGTGGATAACTGCACTGGATTCCCACATGGCCAACCATGGTTCAAGTCCCGGACCTAGTGGCTTGCTTTCTCATTTTCTCTTTCTCTCTCTCTCTCTCTCATCAAATAAAGAAAAAAAAGAACAATAACAAATGGAAATAAATAAATAAATAAATAAATAATTCTTTAAATAAAATAAAATAGTGCCTTCAGGGACCAGCAGATGGTGTAATGGTTACATCGCTAGACTCTCATGTAGTCGACCAAGATTCAAGTCCCGGACCTGGTGGCTTAAACTCATGCCAGGCATGTGTGCGTGTGTGCCCAAACTCCTCATGGAGAATAAAGGAGAAAGTATTGTGGCATGACCATCCTCCCAGGGGGTGATTTCTCACTTTCTGTCTCTGTCTCCCTGGAGAATAAATTTTTGCCCTTTAGAAAAAATTTTAAAATCGAATAAAAAATAAAAGTTAAAAAATATATATGTATGCATGTATATACACATACATATATAGAGGGAGTGTCTTGAAAAGTGTCTCCCTATTCCAGACACATTAGGGCAATCCCAGACCCAAGACATTTGGGTGCAGGAAAACAAAACTTTTGTGAAATGGGAAGAATATAGAATTGTTGTGATTGGGACCAGCAATTAGCATAATGGCTATGTCGCTGGGCTCCCATGTAGTCGACCGTGGTTCGAGTCCTGGACCTGGTGGCTTAAACTCACGCCAGGTGTGTGTGCATGCATGCCCAAGATCCCAAGAGGAGAATGGAGGAGAAGGGATTGTGGTGTGGCCGTCCCCCCAGGGTGTGATTTCTCGCTTTCTGTCTCTCTCTCTCTGTCTGGTGAGCGTATGCGCCCTATAGCAAAAACCTCTCCAAAAAAAAAAAAAAAAAAAAAAGCAAAAAGAATTGCTGTGATTGCATCAACCCTCTCACCTTTTTTTCCAGCACATTCCAGAAACCTAGCCAGAGATGTCATTCTCTTCATTACCATATATTTAGATGAAACACGTAGTCACCCACGAAAGGCAGCCATCTTTCTCTACCTTATTATCCCTCAGGTTGATTGATAGCTAGCAGCTAAATGCAAACCTTGGTCCCATGAAATGTGGTTTGAAGGACCAATGAACGCACAACTTGGTGCTTCATACCTTAAATGATATTCTCCACTATGACTTGGATGACTGGGCAAGCACAGACCAAAGTAGATCACATTTCTATACCAGACAGGACCCCTCTGAAGCCAACTGGGATGACTAGTGAGGGTCTTATGTATCCATTTGCCATCTAAAATGCAAGCTGTTAAACTCAGCAAATCCTACCCAAAGTCATCTTTAGATGATTGTCTTCTTTTTGGAATTTCGTAGTCTTTTACCTCATGAGCAGCTTCAACAAGAGGCAAAAGAATACCGCGTATCATTTGTCTGCCCAGCATTTCATAATCTGAACATCTTAATGCTGCTCAGTCTCCCTTTACTCAGTCTTTATTAAACGAGATGTGGCCAATGTTACTCTGGGTTGTAATAATTGCATTAGAGTACTTAGTGTCTGAAATAATTCGCTCTCTCTAGACTGCCACTTCCCTAGTCTTTTAACTAAACAGAGTCAGTTTTCCTCTGGGATTTTCGTCTGTGTTCATTGGTGTTTATAGATTTACCACTTCTTTAACTCCCAGTCCACAGTATATAAATTAATAGCAAAAACAACAAAACAAAAATAAGAATTCTTCGAGGATTTCTTAAAGCCCCAGGTCCAGTCTGTCTATTCTCTAGTTTCCAGTTTTCTATATTTGCTTCATATATACAAGGGGTCTTCATGAAGTTCATAGGAAATGCATATTATGAAAAGCTATGCATGGATTTCAAATTGGTTTTCACCAAAATAAACCCATACTAACTTGTTATAAAATGTCCGAACAGGAACTAGGTTGAGGTACTAGAGAAAATAAGGCATCAGTTTGAAAAGAGACCCTACTGGGGCCAGCAGATGGTGAAATGGCTACGTCACTGGGCCCCTACATAGTCTACTGCAGTTTGAGTCAGGGCATGTGAGTGCATGTCCAAGATCTATAGAGGAGATAGAGGAGAAAGGATCACAGTGTGGCCACCTCCCCAGGGGTGGATTTCTTGCTTTCTGTCTCTCCATCTCTGTCTCTCCATCTAGCACATGCACCCTATAGCAAAAATATCAAAAAAGAAAAAAAAAGAAAAGAAAGAAGAAAAGAAAAGAGAAAACATAAGAAATGGAAGGAAAAGAAAAGTAAAGAAAAGAAGAGAGACTCTATCGGGGCAACATGAATTCTGCTCAAATTAAGGAATAAACTCAAATTATGGAAAAGTTTACATGGAAGAATGGTGAAATCGTTGATGCTTTATGAAAAGTTTATGGGGACAATTCCTAAAAGAAATCATCAATTTACAAATGAGTAACATTTTTTTTGAGAGAGAGAGAGAGAGAGAGAGAGAGATTTTTGCTATAGGTTGTACGCATGTGCCAGAGAGGTCGAGAGAAAGAAAGTGAGAAATCACCGCCCAGAGGGGATGCCACACCACAGTCCTTTCTCCTCCATGCTCCTCTCAGGATTTTGGGCATACACATGTACCCAGCATGAATTTCAAGCCACTGGGTCCAGGACTTGAACCACAGTCAGTCATGTGGGAGTCCAGTGACATAACCACTATGCCACCTTCTTGTTTTAAAAAGGAACAAGATGATGTAGAATATGAAGCCCACAGTGGCAGGCCATCCACATAAATTTAAGAGAAAGAAATGAATCTTGGTCATGTCCTAGTTGAAGAGGACCAATAGTTAGCACAAAGAACATAGCCAACACCACAGACATCTCAAATGGTCCAGTTTACACAATTCTTTTTTTTTAAGAATTATTTTTTGTGGAACCAGCAGTTAGCGTAATGGCTATGTCGCTGGACTCCCATGTAGTCGACCGCGATTCGCATCTTGGACCCGGTGGCTTACAACTCACGCCGGGCGCGTGTGCGTGCGTGCCCAAGATCCCGAGAGGAGAATGGAGGAGAAGGGATTGCGGCGTGACCATCCCCCCTGGGGGGTGATTTCTCGCTTTCTGTCTCTATGTCTCTCTCTGTCTGTCTGGCGAGCGCACGCGCCCTATAGCGAAAAACCTCTCAAAAAAAAAAATTATTTTTTGTTTAATTTTATTTATTGTCTTTGTTTATTTATTTATTTGAAGTTGACCAGAGAGAGACAGAGAGAGAGAAGGAAAGTGAGAAAGCAAGCTGCCAGAGGTTGACCAGAGAGAGACAGAGAGAGAGAAGGAAAGTGAGAAAGCAAGCTGACAGGTCCAGGACTTGAACCACTGTCAACCATCTGGGAGTCCAACTGCCTTAACCACCATGCCATCTGCAAGCCCCAGCTTAGACAATTCTGACTGAAAAAGCTGAGAAACTTTTCTGCTTGGTGCATGCCAAAATTGTTGCACCCAGATCAGCTGCAGAGTAAATCAGAGCTTTTCATGGAAATTTTAAATTGAGTGGGATCAAGATCCTGAAGCATTTCTTCAAATAATTGTAATAGGAGTTGACACACGACGGCTTTACCAGCATAATCCTAAAAACAAAACATAGTGGAAGCAATGACTACCCAGAAATGGAAGTGTTCCAATCAAAGCAAACGTGAACCAGTCGAGGGCACAAGACCATAGATCATGGCAACACTTCTGGGAATGCTCAACGCATTTTGCTTGTTGACTTTCTGGAGGGCCAATCAACAATAACATCTGCTTATCGTGATGGTGTTTGGAGAAAGGGAGCTGAAGCTTTAGCAAAAGAAAACGCCTGACAAGGCTGTGCAAGACTCCCTCTCCACCATGACAATATTCTTGCTCATTCTTCTCATCAAACAAGGTAATTTTGTGAGTGTTTCGATGGGAAATCATCAGCTATCCACCTTCTGGCTCTGATTTGGATCTTTCCGTTTTTGTTTCCTACGCCTTTTTTTTTCTTAGAGATTTTTGCAAATCTCTAAGAAAAAAAGATTTTTGTGTGCCTTTGCCACAAAGACAGAAAGCAAGAAATCACACCCTCTCCCCCCCACCCCGGGTGGGGGGGAAGCCACACTGCAATCCGTTCACCTCCATTCTCCTCTCGGGATTCTGTACATGCAATCACATACAACTGGCATGAGTTTCAAGCACCAGGATCTGGGACTCAAACCATGGTGGACTATGTGGGAGTTCAGCAACACAACCATTATGCCATCTGCTGGTCCCCCTTGTTTCCTACTCTTAAAAAATCGTTAAAGGGTACCCACACATTTTTGTTCAGTTAATAATGTTAAAGGATCATGTCAACATGGTTAAATTCCCAGGGCCCTCAGTTCTTGAGAAACAGGCTATGTGAATGATGTCATCATTAGAAAAGTACCTTAAACTCGGGGCCTGCAAGTGGCATGGTGGTTAAAGGCGCTGGACTCCCACATGGCCTACCACAGTTCAAGTCTTGGACCTGGTGGCTTGCTTTCTCACTTCCTCTCTCTCTCTCTCTGATCAAACTGCAAAATAATAATGATAATAAATAAAGTTAAAATAAAATAATTTTTTTAAAAAAGAAAAGTACCTTAAACTTAATGGAGCTTATGCTGAAAAATAAAATGTGTATTTTTCTTACCTTTTAATTTCATTTTTCTGTAAACTTTTTGAAGTTGCTTTGTAATGTGCAGGATTTTTAGCTGTACTTAATGAGAGGACTAGGGAGAAATTTGTTCTACTTTGTCTTACAGCTACAGGAACCAAATTGTTTTTCAAAATGAAACAATCGACTTTCTCCTGAGAATTTGAACAGGATTCAGTGTTTTATAATATAATGTTCATAATGTCAGGATGCCATCTAAAATTACTCAAAATACCAAAATCTAGAGAAATGTGTCCAAATACTGAAAGACAATTAAGAGAACAAATCTGAGATTACTCAAAAATTGAAATTATCATAAAAATACATTAAAGCAGCCATTGTAACTGCTCTGGAATAGTGAAGGTACATTTTTTTCTTTTATTGTATTTTGTTATTATTGCTTTATTTGCTATAGGGCATGTGTGTTCACCAGAGAGAGAGAAAGAGAAAACAAGTCACCAGGTCCAAGACTCGAACCATTGTTGGCCATGAGAGACTCCATTGCCTTAATCACCACACCACCTGCTGGCCTCTAAAATTCTTTTTTTGTTTTTTTTTTCAGAGGTTTTTGCTATAGGCTACGTGTGCTTGCCAGAAAGACAGAGAGAGACAGAGAAACAGAAAGTGAGAAATTACCCACAGGGGGGATGGCCACGCCACAATCCCTTTTACTTCATTCTCCTCTCAGGATCTTGGGCACGCACGCACACATGCCTGGTGTGAGTTTAAGCCACCAGGTCTGGGCCTCGAACCGTGGTCGACTACATGGGAGTCCAGCAACATAGACATTGTGCCAACCACTGGTCCCTCTCTAGAATTCTTAAAGCTAATGAAAAAAGTAGAATTTGGGGTTGACAAATAGAAAATACAAAAACAAGCCAAATAAAATCATCTCTTCTCTTTATTTTGCTATAAGATACATGTGCTCTCCATAGAATGACAGGGGGAGAGAGGGAGAGACAGAGAAAGAGAGAAAGACAATGTGAGAAAGCATCCCGGTGCCCCAGAGGATATGGCCACACCACAGTCTTTTCTCTTACATTCTCCTTTCATGATTTTTCTGTTTTTGTTTTTGGAGAGGTTTTTGCTACAGGGCGTGTGCACTTGCCAGAAAGACAGAGAGAGACAGAGAGACAGAAAGCGAGAAATCACCCCCCGGGGTGGATGGCCATGCTGCAATCCCTTCTCCTCCATTCTCCTCTCGGGATTTTGGGCACACATGCACACGCGCCCAGCGTGAGTTTAAACCACTGGGTCCGGGACTCAAACCGTGGTCGGCTACATGGGAGTTCAGTGACACAGCCATTATGCCAACTGCTGGTCCCTCCTTTCATGATTTTGAGCATCCACGTGCATACACTCAGTGTATTTTTCAGGCCACCAGGTTAGGGCTCATACCATGTGGTCAGCCATGTGGGACCCAACCACTTTAACCACCTATTGGCCCCACCAAATGAAAAGTTTAGAACCAAAAATACAATATTGGGAACAAAAATATTAGTGGATGAGAGGATGAGGATGAACAAAGGAAGAGCGATTTATAAGATAGGTTAAGGCATTAACCAGTCCAACATATAGAGAGGAAAAGAAGCTGAAAATAAATTTACAGAATCCTAGAAACTTGTGGGATTACATTTACTTTAAAAATTATTTATTTATTTAATTCCATTTGTTATTATTATTTTTTAACTTGACCAGACAGAAACAGAGAGAGAGAGAAAGGGAAAGTGAGAAAGCAAGCTGCCAGATCCAGGACTCTAACTGCAGTAGAGCATGTTGGAATTCAACGCCTTTAAACACCACGCCACCTGCTGGCCTGGGATGGTATTTAAATGGTCTAGTATTCGTATATTTGGTATCACAGAGAGAAGGAAGAAGCTATTTCTTTTCTTTTTTTTTTTCCTTTCTTTTTTTTTGGAGAGGTTTTCGCTATAGGGCGCGTGCACTCGCCAGACAGACAGAGAGAGACATAGAGACAGAAAGCGAGAAATCACCCCCCAGGGGGATGGTCACGCCACAATCCCTTCTCCATTCTCCTCTCGGGATCTTGGGCACGCACGCACACGTGCCCGGCATGAGTTTTAAGCCACCGGGTCCGGGATGTGAACCACGATCGACTATGTGGGAGTCCAGCGACATAGCCATTACGCTAACTGCTGGTTCCCAGAAGAAGCTATTTCTAAAGGAAAACTATCCGAAAAAATAACTATGAAAACTTCCCAAATTAAAGAAAAGCATAAATCTATAGAGTTAAGTAGCTCAGCAAACCACACACAAGTAACTCAAATAAAAGCAAACCCAAACATTTAAGAATAAAATTGCTGGAAACAAGATTATAAAAATCCATAAAAAGAAGTAATTTTAAAAATGACATATCACAGACAGGAGAACAATAATTTCAGAGACTGAATTTCTCATCAGAAAATAGGGAGGAAGTGTCAATGAAATATCCTTCTTGGATAATGGCAAAATACATATATATTCTCTGATGAAGAAAAACTAAGAGAACTTGTTGCCAGCAGAGTTGCTCCAATATAGATGGCGAAAAAAGTTTTTCTCGCTCAAAGAATCCACCAGAGAAATATATGGAACTTTGGGAATGAAGGAAGAGTAATATAAATGAGCATGTATTTGGGTAAATATTTTAAAATTATTTTTCTTTTTTCAAAATTTTAAATAGATATTATACACACACACACATACATCAAAAGAAAAAATAACATTTTCTAAAGTTGGTTTTTTGCTTGTTTAGATGTGAAATATATGGCAACTATAACATCAAAGGAAGAGGTTAAAGAGGAAGTTTCTACATTTTGCTTTAACTGGTAAAATTTAACGCTTTGATGACTGATAATTGTAATCCCTAGAGTACATGGGCACACATAACATATACACCCAAAAAGCCCATAATATTATGAAACAGGTATTTTAAACATTAAACAATACAAAAGAAGGCAGAAAAAGTAATAAAAGAACACTATTAAAAGAAAAACACATTCAAGAAAAAAATTGATAAAATAAATAATCACACATACATTAAAGAGACTGGATTTGCCCTTAAAAGCCTTTTCAAGAAACTCCATGCCCAGAGTGTTTGACTAGTGAATTCTGCCAAGCATTCAAGGAAGAAATTATAAAAATTCTATACAATATTAACTGTATGGAATAGAAAGGGAGGAGATGCTGTTGAAGTCCCAGACCTGGTGGCTTGCTTTCCCACATTTTCTCTCTCTCTCTTGTGAATGCACTTGCTCTAGAGCAAGTTAAAATAATAATAATAATAATAATAATAAATTAAATTAAATAAATAATAAAATGAAATAATTGATCATTATAATTCACAGGATCAAAAAAGAAAAACAATATGATCATATCAATAGATGCAAAAATAAAGCATTTTTCAAAATTCAACACCCATTGATACAAACTTTTAGCAAACTAGAAATGGAAACTTAATTAACTTTACTAAAACATCTACAAAATCCCACATCATACTTAATGATTAAAAGTATACATGTTGGGACCAGCAGTTAGTGTAATGGCTATGTCGCTGGACTCCCACGTAGTCGACCGGGGTTTGAGTCCCGGACCCGGCGGTTTAAACTCGCGCTGGGCGCATGTGCATGTGTGCCCAAGATCCCAAGAGGAGAATGGAGGAGAAGGGATTGCGGCGTGGCCATCCCCCCTGGGGGTGATTTCTCACTTTCTATCTCTCTGTCTCTGTCTTTCTGGCGAGAGCATGTGCCTTATAGCAAAAACCTCTTCAAAAAAAATAAGAAAAAAAGTATACATGTTTTGGGGACCAGCAGTTACTGTAATGGCTATGTCACTGAACTTTCATGTAGTTGACCGCGGTTCGAGTACCGGAGCTGGTAGCTTAAACTCACACTGGGCGCGTGTGCGTGCGGGTCCAAGATCCCAAGAGGAGAATGAAGGAGAAGGGATTGCTGCGTAGCCATCCCCCCTGGGGGGTGATTTCTTGATTTCTATCTTTCTGTCTTTCTGGTGAGCGCCATGTGCCCTATAGCAAAAACCTCTAAAAAAAAGTATGCATATTTTGCCCATGATAATGAACAGCTATTAAAAATAATAATAAAGGACAAAACAAAACAAAAGAACACAACCTATATACTTCATTATATTTATCGATAAAAGACTGAAGTCTTTACGATCAACAATGAGGCAAGAACATCTGCTTCCACTCCTCCTATTTAATATGATATTGAAAACCCTAGATAGTGCAATAAAGCAAGAAAAGAATAAATGGCCTACTGATATGAAAGAAACAAAATAATCTCTATTTATAGGTAACATGATTATCGTCATAGAACAGCTGAAGGAATCTATTCAGAATCTGTTACTGGGACCAGCAGATGGCATAATGTTTACATTGCTGAACTTCACATAGTCTAGTACAGTTCAAGTCTCAGACCTGGTGACTTAAAATTCATGCCAGTGCATGTGTGTGTGTGCCCAAAATCCTGAGAGGAGAATGGAGAAGAAGGGATTATGGCATGGCCAGCTGCCCAGGTTGGGGGGGGGGGTTGATTTCTTGCTTCCTGTCTCTCTGTCTTTCTCTGTCTCTCTGGCAAACGCAAGCACCCTGTGACAATTAAAGAAAAAACTTTTAAGACCTAAACAAATGGAGATATGTACTATGCTATAGATTGCATTAATCAATACTATTAGGTAGCTAATTCTCCCAAGACTGATTTATTGTTTTAAGACAATCCCAAACAAAATCTCAGTAAGATTTGTATAGATATTGGCAAACCTATTCTAAAGTTTATATGGAAAGAAAGAGGATTGATGCTATTAGCCATAACAATTTTGAAAAAGAACAAAGTGGAGGGACCAGCAGTTAGCATAATGGCTATGTCGCTGGACTCCCATATAGTTGACTGCAGTTCTAGTCCTGGACCCAGCGGCTTAAACTCATGCCAAGCACATGTGCGTGTGTGCCCAAGATCCTGAGAGAATGGAGGAGAAGGGATTGTGGCATGACCATCCCCCATGGGGGGTGATTTCTCGCTTTCTGTCTCTCTGTCTCTGTCTATCTGATGAGTGCATGCACCCTTTAGCAAAAACCTCTCCCCCTCCCCCAAAAAAGAAAGAAAGATATAAAAATCTCACCCACTCCCTAGTTCTATGGTATTCCATTCCCCCTTATATTAAGGTTCCCAAATTCAGATTTTCAAAATCTCTTTTCTGCTCAATGCAAGCTGGAAATCTCACTTAAAATGCCCAGATAGATTCAGGTTTCTTTAACACAGTGGTCCAGACTCCACCTCCAGACATTGTGATTTCTTTCTTTTTTTTTTTCTTTTTTTTTTTTTTTTTAGAGGTTTTTTGCTATGGGGCGCGTGCGCTCGCCAGACAGACAGAGAGAGACATAGAGACAGAAAGCGAGAAATCACCCCCCAGGGGGGATGGTCACGCCGCAATCCCTTCTCCTCCATTCTCCTCTCGGGATCTTGGGCACGCACGCACACGCGCCCGGCGTGAGTTGTAAGCCACCGGGTCCGAGACGCGAACTGCGGTCGACTACGTGGGAGTCCAGCGACATAGCCATTACGCTAACTGCTGGTTCCCGTGATTTCTTTCTTGAAATGGGCTGGGGCAAATGTCCACACACTTTACGTTACTTTACTTTAGGATTCCCTGTGACACTTATTAGAACCAAGATTTCTGGGGCCACCATCCACTTCACTTTTCTAAGTTACCAAATGATGTTGAGCATCATGCTCTGTGAACCACACTTTGATAATCACTGGATTATGGAACTAAAATTTTTTAAAAACTCTAAGTTGATTTTTTTTGAAAATTTGGCCATAGGGTCTTCATGCTTTCCAGAGAGACTTAGAGAGACAGTGACAGGGAAAGTGAAAAATTATCCCTAAGAAAGGATGGCCGCATCACAATCCCTTTTCCTCCATTCTCTTTCTTGGATTTTGGGCACACCACATATGTGCCTGGCATGATTTTCGAGCTGCTGGATCTGGGACTCAAACTGTGGTTGCTATGTGGGTGTCTAGCACTTTAACCACTATGGAACCTGGTGGCCCTAAATTCTAAGTTGATTTTATTTATTTATATTTTTAAAAGAATTATTTATTAAGTTTTAATTTTCTATAGGGAATGCATGGTCATCAGAGAGAGACAGAGAGAGAGTGAGAAGGCAAGCCACCAAGTCCAGGACTAGAACCATGGTCGGCCATGTGGGAGTCCAATGCCTTAACTACTGTGCCACCTTCTGGACCTCTAAGTTGATTTTAATGCCAGCATGAAAACTTCAGCAACTATGAAGGGACATCAAAGAGTTTATGATAAAGTGAAATTAAAGTATGAGTTTATTTTGGTGTAAAAAATTTTGAAAGCCATGCACATATTCCACAATATGCATTTTCCATAATTTTGGGGGGACTCCTTGTACTGTCTTTAAACAATCTCAGAAAGTTAATTTTTATTTTTAAAGTTTCTTGTTTTTCTTCCATGAGAAAGAGAGACATGCATCTCCAAGAGGATCTTCATGCTGCTGTCTACCCCTAGCTTCAATTGACCAAGGTCACAGTCATGCATATTTATCTCATGTGTACAGGGGGGCCCTGGTACTCAAACCCAGGACCTTCTCATGTGGATCCAGCATTGTAGAATGTTGCATACACCACCAGTTGGCTCTCACTTTGTTTTTATAAATGTGCCCCATCTTTTTTGTTTGTTTGTTATGTTTTTCTTGAGAGAAATTTTTTGCTATAGGGCACATGTGCTTACTAGACAGAGAGAGAGAGAGAGAGAGAGACAAAGAGACTGAAAGTAAGAAATCACCTCCCAGGGGGTTGGCCACACCACGCTCCCTTCTCCTCCAGTCTCCTCTCAGGCTCTTGGTCATGCACACACACACACCCAGCATGAGTTTTAAGCCGCTGGGTCTGGGACTTGAACCTCAGTTGACGATGTGGGAGTCCAGCGATGTAACTGTTACATCATCTGCTGGTCTTGCCACATGTTTTTTAAGACACATTTCCCTTAGCCTTCAAATGTTTTAGGCCTTGAGCAGCATTTCTTACTCAGACAGCTTTATCTTCCCCTTTGCGGGAATGTGTTGAGTATTTCTTTTTTTATTTTTATAGTTAATTTATTTTTAACACATTCAATCACTGTACATCATAACGGCTTGTAAAATGAATTTTCCCAGCACAAATACACTGAATATAAGTCAGTTTTGAACCAGTCAGAACCGATTCAAACCAGTCAGAGCCGGTTGGAACTGGTCAGAACTGGCCCGAACCAGTCAGAACCAGCCAGAACCGGTTTGAACCAGTCAGAACCAATCAGAACCAGCTCAAACCAGTCATAGCCGGTTTGAACCAGTCAGAAACAGTCAGAACTGGTCCGAACCAGTTCAAACCAGTCAGAGCCAGCTTGAACCAGTTGAAACCAGTCAGAGCCGGTTTGAACCAGTCAGAATCGGTTCAAAACAGTCAGAACCAGATTGAACCAGTCAGAACCAGTCAGAACAGGCTCAAACCAGTCAGAGCCAGTTTGAACCAGTCAGAACCAGCTCAAACCAGTCAGAAATGGCTCAAACCAGTCAGAGCCGGTTTCAACGGGTCAGAACCAGTTCAAACCAGTCAGAACCAGTTTGAACCAGTCAGAATGGTTGAAACCAATCAGAGCTGGTTTGAACCAGTCAGAACTAGTTCAACCCAGCTAGAACCAGCCAGAACTAGTCAAAACCAGTAATAGCCGGTTTGAATCAGTCAGAACAAGTTAGAACTGGTTCAAACCAGTCAGAGCTGATGAGCCAGTTTGAACTAGTCAGAACCTGTCAGAACCGGTTTGAACCAGTCAGAGCTGGTTTGAACCAGTCAGAACCAGTCAGAACTGGTTAGAACCAGTCAGAACCAGTGTGAACCAGTCAGAACTAGTAAGAACCAGGAGCCAGTCAGAACCAGTGTGAACCAGTCAGAACCAGTTCAAACCAGTCTGAGCCAGTCAGCACCAGTCTGAAATAGTCAGAACCTGTTTGATCCATTTTAAACTGGTTTGAGACAGTCAGAACCATTTTAAGCTGTTAAGAATTGGTGTTATCTAGTCAGTACTGGAGTGATTCAGTTAGAACCGGTTTAAACCAATATGAACTGGTTTGAGCCAGTCAGAATAATTTAAAACCAGTTTGACCTAGTCAGCTAAAACAAGTTTGAGCTAGTCAGAACCAGTTTAAGCCTGTCAGAACTAGTATGGTTCTGTCAGGTACAGTGTGATCCAGTCAGAACTTGTTTGAACCAGTCAGAAACACTTCGGGGACCAGCAGCTGGCGTAATGGCTATGTTGTTGGACTCCCATAGAGTCAACTGTGGTTCAAGTCCCAGACTCAGTGGTTTAAACTCATGCTGGGTGCATGTGCATTTATGCCCAAGATCCTGAGAGGAGAATGGAGGAGAAGAGATTGTGGTGTGGCCATCCCCCCTGGAGGGTGATTTCTCATTTTCTGTCTCTCTGTCTCTCTCTGACTTTCTGGTGAGTGCACGTGCCCTATAGCAATAAAACCTCTCCAGGAAAAAAAAAAAAAAAAAGAAAGAAACACTTTGAACAGGTCTGAGCCAGTCAGAAGCAGTTTCATTCAGTCAGAACCAGTTTAAACCAGTCAGAACTGGTTTGATACAGTCAGAACCGGGTTGAGTCAGTCAGAACTGGTTTGAACCTGTTTGTGTTAGAACCGTTTTTCAACCAGTTTAAACCAGTCAGAACCAGTTTGAACTAGTCTAAACCAGTCATAAGCTGTTTAAACCAGCCTGAAGCAGTGAGAACCAGTTTTAACCAGCCAGAACCAGTTTGATCCAGTCATAACCAGTTTGATCTGATTTCAGCCAGTTAATTTGAACCAGTTTTAGCTGGTTAGAACCAGTCAGAACTGATTTGAGCCATTAGGAACCGGTTTGAGTTAGAACCATTTTCAACCAGTTTAAACCAGTCAGAACCAGTTTGTACTACTCAGAACCAGTCAGAATTGATTCAAACCAGTCGGAGCTAGTCTGAACTGTTTTGAAACAGTCAGAACCAGTTTGAACTGGTTTGTAATACACAAGATTGACAAAAAATAGATAAAAACTATTTGATCTTCTATGAAGGAGAGGCATTGTATGTCCCCACTTAATATATACCGAGTGTCTGCACTCTAAATATATATATATTTGAAACCATACTGCTTCTGTTGTTATAGAGTTATAAAATTATACAAAATTATAAGACATATTTTGAACATTATCTTTAAAATTCAGTATTTTGAAATTTTTAAAGTTGTTTGTAAACTGTCAAGAATTATGGAGTATGAGCTAAAATTTTTTGCTATGTAAAGTAAATGTTTGTGGAAAAATATAAAAATAAATAAATGAAAGAAAAAAAAGAAATAAATAAAAAATAAAAAAATAAAAAAACTATATGATCTTATCGATTGATGTAGATAAAGCATTTGATAAAACACAACATGATTCAGCAAAATTGGCACAGAAGAGACATTTTTCATCACAATAAAAGCCATCTACAAAAAACCCATAGTTAACATCATACTGAATGGGGGAAGAGTGTAGATTCCATCGGTCAGGAGGGAAATAGAGCCTGAGCTCATCTTACTGTGCAAATTACCTAGGATTCTAGGGCATGTTTCTTTTTCCTTTTTCTTTCTTTTTTCTTTTTTTACTTCTCAGAGACTGGTATCACTGTCACATTTCACTTCTTCTTATGGATTCCTGGTATCTAAGTTTGTGGTGTATGTTGTTGACATACTCTAATAACACATGTTTTCTTTCATTAATATTGCCCATTGACATCCCCCTCTCCTTTTATAAAAGGATGTAGGAACGGAGCAACCAAACTTTAACTTCTCCAAAAAATTCAAAAGTCCCAGAAGCTATGGTGTCCATCCGAGTCCTCAAACTAACCTAAACCATATTTTTTCCCTCATTGCTTGAAAGATTGGTGAAATTTATATGTACAGAGGTGAAGGAATTTGCCCCCTTAGGTTTACTTAAGAATCAGTGACAATAAACAGATTAAGAGAAAAGGCTTAAAACTCACGCCGGGCACGTGTGCGTGCGTGCCCAAGATCCCGAGAGGAGAATAGAGGAGAAGGGATTGCGGCGTGACCCTCCCCCCTGGAGGGGTGATTTCTCGCTTTCTGTCTCTATGTTTCTCTCTGTCTGGCGAGCGCACGCGCCCTATAGTGAAAACCTCCCTCCACCCCCCAAAAAAAGAGAGAAAAGGCATAATGATTTATTTTAAAGAATACATTTTATACAGAGCAAGAGTGATTCCACATTTTTTAATTTGTTTCAAAATGTAACTTGTGTGTTAGAGTGACTTGAGCCCCACTCTTATGAACACCCCTATTTATCTAATTTGCAAATAAATCACATATAATGTAATCAGATGACAATAGAGCTTCTTTTTTTAAAGATATAAAAAGACTAGGCACAGATCAAGACTGATCTATGCTATCAGTACAGTGCACTCACTCTCAGAGTGTCTCCTCTACTGAAATTCCTGCTTTATGGCCCATCCTGAGAAGGAAGCCATCTTCTTGAGACTGACTTGCAAGATGTGAACAATGTCATGACTCTGAATTCTTGAGAAGACCTGGGATTGGCTCCTTAGCCTTTTTTCTTCTCTTAGTTTTCTATGGTTAACAATATAATGTGTGGTATGTTAATGCTAATTATGTAAGCTAATGTTGAAGTATATTTATGACCATTAGGACTTAGGTCTTAGCTGGATATAAGCTAAATATTAATATCTGTATATGTGAATATAAGTTTGTTTTTTAGTTTGACTCTGCTTGTGCCTCTTATGCTGGACCCTGCACCTTAACCATTGGCTGTGATTGCTAATTTGAGTTTGTTTAAATCACAAACAAAATCTGACATTGTGAAAAGACACAAAAAAATGATCATTTAGACTTAATTTATCTCATTTTGCTTTATAGCAGCAGCCATGGGAAATGTTCTCTGACTTGTTCGAACTGGCTATGACAGGTTCTGACTGGTTCAAACCAGTTCTGATTGGTTTGAATCGGTTCTGACTATCTCGAACCGGTTCAGACTGGTCTTGACTGGTTCTGACTGGTTCAAACCGGATCTGACTGGTTCTAACTGGTTCAAACTGGCTCTGACTGGTTTGAACCGGTTCTGACTGGTCCTGACTGGTTGAAACCGGTTCTGACTGGTTTGAACTGGTTCTGACTGGTTCCGACTGGTCAAAACCAGTTCTGACTGGTTCAAACCAATTCTGAGTTGTTCTGATTGGTTCTGGCTAGTTCTAACTGGTTTGGACTGGTTCTGACTGGTTCAAACTGGCTCTGACTGGTTCAAACCGGTTCTGACTGGTTCAAACCAATTCTGACTTGTTCTGATTGGTTCGGACCAGTTCTGACTGGTTCAAATCGGCTCTGACTGGTTTGAACCCGTTCTAAATGGTTCTGACTGGTTCAAACCAGCTTTGACTTGCTTGAAATAGTTCTGATTCTGACTGGTTCAAACCGGTTCTGACTGGTTCAAACCGGTTTTGACTTGTTCTGATTGGTTCAGGCTGGTTCTAACTGGTTCTGAACAGTTCTGACTGGCTCAAACCAGCTCTGACTGGTTCTGACTTGTTCAAACCAGCTCTGACTGCTTTAAACCGGTTCTGACTGGTTCTGACTAGTTCAAACCAGCTCTAACGGCTTTAAACCGGTTTGAAACGGTTCTGACTGGTTTAAACCGGTTGTAACTGGTTCTGACTAGTTAAAACCGGCTCTGACTGGTTTGAACTGGTTCTGATTGTTCTGATTGGTTCTGACTGGTTCAAGCCGGCTATGACTGGTTTGAGCCGGTTCTGACTGGTTCTGGCTGGTTCAAACCGGCTCTGACTGGTTCAAATCAGCTCTGACTGGTTTGAACCAGTTCTGACTGGTTCAAAACGGCTCTGACTGGTTATGACTGGATCAAACCGGCTTGAATGGTTTGAGCCGGTTCTGACTGGTTCAAACTGGCTCTGACTGGTTCAAACCACGAACAAGATCTTACTGACTCTGACTGGTTCTAACTGGTTTAAGCTGGATCTGACTGGTTCTGACTGGGTCAAACGGGCTCTGACTGGGTTGAGCCAGTTTTAACTGGTTCAAACCGGCTCTGACTGGTTCTGACTGGTTCGAACCGGCTCTGACTGGTTTGAGCCGGTTCTAACTGGCTCAACTGGCTCTGACTGGTTTGAGCCGGTTCTAACAGGTTCAAACCAGCTCTGACAAGCTCTGTTTCTGACTGGTTCAAATTGGCTCTGACTGGTTCTGACTGGTTCAAACCGGCTCTGACTGGTTCTGACTGGTTCAAACCGGCTCTGACTCGTTTTAGCCGGTTCTGTTTGGTTCAAACCGGCTCTATTTCAAACCGGCTCTGATTGGTTCTGACTGGTTTCAACCGGCTCTGACTGGTTCTGAACCAGTTCTGACTGTTTCTGAACTGGCTCTGACTGGTTCGAACCGGCTCTGACTGTTTCTGACTGGTTTGAGCTGGGTCTGACTGCTTCTGACTGGTTCAAAACGGCTCTGACTGGTTCAAACTGGCTCTGACTGGTTCAAACCGGTTCTAACTGGTCTGACTGGTTCAAAACAGCTCTGACTGGTTTGAGCCGGCTCTTCCTGGTTCTGACTGGTTCAAACCGGCTCTGACTGGTTTGTATCGGTTCTGATTTGTCCAAACTGGCTCTGACTGGTTCTGACTGGTTCAAGACAGTTTGAACCGGCTCTGACTGTTTTGAACTGGTTCTGACGGTTCTAACTGGCTCTGACAGGTTTAAACCGGTTCTGACTCGTCCTGACTGGTTTAAATCGGTTCTAACCGGTTCTGACTGGTCTAAACCGGTTCTGACTGGTTCAAACCGGCTCTGACTGGTCTAGTTTAAACCGGTTCTGACCTGTTCTGATTGGTTCAAACCAGCTCTGACCGGTTCTGACTGGTTCAAACTGGCTCTGAATGGTCTATGTAGATGGCATCATCTGCAAATATAAACAATCCACTTCTCAATTTCCTTGGCTTTGTTCTGTCTTGAACCTCTAGTGTAATGCTGAGTGATGAGTGTATATCCATGTTTTGTTCCTTAGGAGAGAAGTATACAGTCTTTGACTTACCTTTTCTATTTCTAGTTTTCTAAAAGTTTCTTTCTGTTTTTGTTTTTAATCATGAATTTGTATTAAGTTTTATGAAATTATTTAAATGAATCTATTGAGATTATTATGGTTGATAAATATTTTTTAAAATTCTATCTTATTTTTATTTATTTATTTATTTTTAGAGAGGTTTTTGCTACAGGGCGTGTGCACAAGCCAGAAAGACAGAGAGAGACAGAGAGACAGAAAGTGAGAAATCACCCCCAGGGGGATGGCCACACCGCAATCCCTTCTCCTCCATTCTCCTCTCGGGATCTTGGGCACGCACGCACATGTGCTGGTGTGAGTTTAAGCCTCTGAGTCTGGGACTCAAACCGCAGTCGGCTACATGGGAGTCCAGTGACATAGCCATTACGCTAACTGCTGGTCCCAAAATTCTATCTTATTTTATTCATGTTGGAAAGTGTGTATATGAGAGAGAGAGGGGAGACACAGAGAGAGAGAGAGAGAGACATTTAGCAAGAGAGGAATCCTCAACAGGGTCTTAAAATACTGCAATCCATCTTCACCAGCACTCTAGTTCATCAGAATCTTGAGCATATGCACATGTTTTTGAGCTGATCTTGGCATCTGAACTGTGTTAAACCACATGGCTTCCAGCCCCATGGTTCAGTTTGCTACTGACTGAGTCACTAGGTTGAAGTTGTTATATTTTGTTGTTGAAACTGCAAATTAGTTATACTGATTGGCTTCTTGTTAATGCTATTATATATTTTACTTTCACAAATGTTATAACTCAATAAGACAGTTATCATTTAAAAAGATATGTAGCAGAAAAATAGAAAAAAAAAGCTTTCTATATTTAAACATATAGGTAACATGTCTAATGTTATTCATTCCTTGTATAGCTATGAATTTTCATCTGATAAGTTTTCTTATGCTTAAAAAATATATTTTAACCTTTCTTGCACCAGAGATCTACTTGCAGTGAATTCTTTTAGATCTTTTGTCATATGAGATGATCTTTATTTCACCTTACAATATAATTCTAAGTTGACAATGTTTTCCTTCAAAAATTTAAATATGTTACTCCAAAGTAGTTTAGATTGTATAGGTGTAGAAGTTGTTAGTTATCATTTTTATTTGTTACACTGCACATAATGTATTTTTCCCCCCTGTGGCTTCTTTTAGAGTTTTCTCTTTATAACTGCCTTTCAGCATTTTAAATTTAACTATTATTGTTTTCTCTGTTTTTTATTCCTTGAGATTTATTTTAACCTAGGGATTTATAATTTGGAATTATTTTCAGTGATTATTTGACAAAATTATTTTGTTCCATTATTTCTCTACTTCTGGAAGTCAGATTATAAAAGTAAGACTGCTTAATTTTAGCCTAGAAATTAGTGATGCTGTGTTCATATTTGTCTTTTCAATATTTCTTTCTTCATGGCTTCATTTGGATAGTTTCTACTGGTGGTTGGCTAATCTGATATAAATCCTACTCAGTGTATTATTTCAGATATTGTATTTTCCACTTCTAGAAATTACATTTGAGCCTTATTTATATCTTTCATTTCTGTTCTTAGTATTCATGTCTTTCTATACCTTATTGAACATTTCATGTAAATTTATACTAGCTAGTTAAATGTTCTTGTTTGCTAATACTAGCATCTATTATTTCTTGGTCTGCTACTTTTGAATGATTCCTCTCCTATTTATGGGCCATATTTTCCTATTTCTTTGTGTACATGGTAATTTGTGACTGTATGCCAGCCATCATAATTTTTATCTTGTTGGGTGCAAGATTTTATGGTATACTTTTATATAGTGTGTTGGATTTTTCCACTACAAAGTCAAGTTATTTGTACTCAGTTTAATAAATTTCAGACCTACTTTTAAGTTTTGTTAGAGTAGATACTCAGCATCATGGTATTGTGCATATTAAATTTTTAAAAACCATTGTTCCACGTATTTTGTCTGGTTATTTCTAATTGTTTGATAATAAAGTATCAATCAAGTCCTTTCTATTCCATTTATGGCTGCATGGGTGATATGATTTTTTCTTTTAATTGCCAGAAGTCCATGAGCTCACGAGAGAGAGAGAGAGAGAGAGAGAGAGAGAGAGAGAGAGAGAGATTGGGAGGCAGAAAGTGCGAAAGAAAGAGAGATTGGGAGACAGAGAGAGAGAGAGAGAGAGAAATTGCCCATAGTGGGGTGTGCTCACGCTGTGATCTCTTCTCCATTTCTCATTCTCTTCAGACATTGGACACACATGCACATGTGTGTGCCATGTTTTCAAGCTGTGGGGCTAGGATCTGATTATGGTCAGACATGAGGGATCCAGCTCCCTTAACTACTAGGCGATGGGGTTGGCTCCATATGCTTTTAACATTGAAAATAAAACCTTATCTATATTCTTCACAAAGTAAGCCTTACTTCCCTGGCATTCATAAAGATTAAGTACAGCTTTCAGATGGCTAGTAGTATTAATTTGTTTGTAACCTTTATTTGTGAAGCAACCTGGGGCATAAGGGGAATAACTAATTTGTATTTGTGCAGTCTAGTGTTCTTTCCATAATTACTAGCTGGAACTTATGCCAGTGATTCTATGAAATTCAACAGGTTTGGATTTGTATTTGTATGTCTAGGAAATTAGCAGATGTTGGTGACTTTCTTAGTTTTTGACTCAGGAATGACACTTAGGTAATTTCTCTATTTTCTTAAGAGCTTGCTTTCAATAAGAACTGACTAAGCTGTGTTTCTAAGAATAGATATGAAAGAATGAATGAGACTTTGAGTCTAGAAAATGGCAAAATTTTAAGAATAATTGTTTTCTGCTTTCATTTCCCCTACATTGTCTAAATGAACATACTTAAAAATTAATTACAGCTAAGTACCAACTTAGCCCATTCATAGGTAGTTGTTTGCAGGAATATATATTTTTAACCTTTTTTTCTTACCTCCTACCCATTTATTCTTTCGCTTTCTTTTAATTTTTACCTTCTGCTATTATTTCCTTTTCCCCCTAAAAGAGATATATGTCTTCTTCTAAATTCCTTTTAACTAGCAAACTTACCATCACCTTTCATGTCTCCGTATTTTGATTCCATGTATTTCCTTTGCTTAGAATTATTCTCACCATCTTTTTTTTCTTGGGTAACTCTTACATACTCTTTAGGCTTAAGGCAGATACTATCACATGCACTAACTTGTGTCCAATATACATAAAAATATTTGTAATAAATAAAATCATAAAGAAAGCAAATCTTCCTTTAATGATCACTTCTGTGTCTTCATCCCTATAATTCAAGGATAAGAACTGCCTACTGGATGACTGTGTGGGCTCTAGAGTAAGACTCTGACTCTCTTAGTTCAAATCTTGGTTTTACTCCCTAAAAAGCTGTGAAAATTTGGCTAACTTATTTTCTCCTAATGGTTCAATATTAATATTGTAGTACCATTATTAATCTCTGTGGTGGTGATTATAGTGCTACTCTTGCATAGGGCTATTGCAAGTATTTGGTGAGCTAATACATAAAATAACTGAAATAGACCCTAAGCACTCTATAAATAGCACCTATTATTAAAATTATCAATAGGAGTTACTTTTTTATATTGAGTTCACTGATTCTTTAACTCTGAAATTCAATTGTCCTCTCAAATCTCTCCTAAAATTCTAAGCTTTTTATGTTATCAAAAAAACTTCCCAAACATCAAAAATGTGAAAATTATGTTCTTTATTATAGTCACATAAAATAAAGTCAATTATACCAAGTTGTCCAACTGTATTGGTGAATTAAAGCCTCCAGCCCTTACATTTTTATACATATATCTATGCATTTATAAATACATACATATGTAAAAGATATATACTTTCATCTAAAATAAAGTGCCCAAATTTTAATATATAGGGGCATGATAAGGAGAAAAGAACCATAAACTTTCATTATAATAGATTGTATTTGCACAATATAAGAATCTGTGCTATAAACATTTATTCCAGTATGATAAATTTTAATCACCCATTCTTTTTGGAATTTCCCAAGTGAATTGGATATAATGAGTATTTGATGAGATAATACATAAATATTTGGATAAGTTTATCCGAAATATTAAAAGAAATCATGTGGTCAGCTTCATGAATAAGGCTAATTTTTCTGACTGTGCCTGACACAATCAGAGCCTTGGCTTCCCAATGAGGGGGTAGTTAAGTTCCATTCTTTCTTCTTTTTTTTGGGGGGGGGGGGAGAGGTGTTTTGCTATAGGGCATGTGTGCTCACCGGAAAGACAGAGACAGAAAGACACAAAGTGAGAAATCACCCCCCAGGGTAACTGGCCAGGCTACAAACCCTTCTCCATTTTCCCCTTAGGATTGGGCACACATGCACATGCACCCAGTATGAGTTTAAGCCACCAGGATTCAAACCATGGTCAACTACATGTGAGTCCAGCAATGTAGCCATCTGCTGGTCCCATTAACTTCCATTCTTAATTTTCCTGTTCTTTCACATTGTTGTCTTTCTGCTAAGGTGATAAGCAGAGTGAGAAACAAATGAACTGTCTCTAATTCTATAACTTCCATTTCAATAAAGTCAGTGATTGGTGTATAGATTCCTAGTATATTTTTTTTTTCTCATCACCCCAGGCTTGATGAGAAAAGACCTAGTAGGATATTAATTTGGTGTTTCACTGCCTCCATTATACTTAAAATTTTGTTTGAGCCAAGGAAGAAGAATAAGGCTATAGTAATCAATAGATCATTGAGAGAATCAAAACAAATTAAAGCGAACTCTTGATTATGTTGAAAAATTTCAGTGAGAATATGTTTAAACTTAAGAACAAAATAAAAGATTAAAGAAAAACTAGATGATTTAAGATAATTCGGGAAATCCTTCTGTCAAATAAGAACTAGAGTTTCTTCCTTGTTTCAACAGTCCAGCTATCTTTCCTGCGTTTTTAGTGTATTTTCAGCTATCTTAGACTTTAAAGATAATCATTTATAGTTGTCGGCAAGAAATGGAATTTGAAAATGCCTTTAAAAAGACTTTGACCTATTTAAGCAAGGTGAAAATGCCTAAAAATAGCTCAACATGAACCCAGCCATTTCAGAATCTCAGGTAGTTACATATTCAAACTACATTGAAGGCATTCTATTCAAGCAGGAAAGAGAAATTGCAGCACTGAAATTGCATAAAAGACTCTCAAACTTCCTATGTTTTCAGAAGTTGAGAGCAATGGGAACCCCAGACATTTCCCAGAGTGAAAACAAGGACTGGAACACTTTGTTATATTTTTGGAAGGAGAAAAAATTGTCAAGAGAGTGTTTGCAATGACCTGACCCACCTCAACAGGACCTCTGCAAGAACAGAGCTGCCTAACTACTGATCTTGGTGAGCATCTTGTTAATGGCTTGCTTGACATGCGTGGTTGAGCTGCGTCGCCTTGTCTTGCCCTGCACCATCTTCCGGCGTCGCACCTCCCGACACAACTCATAGAATATCTCTGTGATGTTCCCTTCTCCAGTACAGGCAGAACATTCATAAAAGGCACATGCTAATTCTGTGGCTAGCTTCTCCCCTTCTTCTGTACTAACCTGTCTGGAGTGGTCTAAGTCAGCTTTGTTTCCAACCAAAATGAAAGTCACATTCTTGGGCTTTTTGATCTCATCTAGAACATTCTTAAGTGGTAGTACTTCCTCAAAACTTCCTCTGTCAGTAATATCATAGACCAGTACAAATCCTTCTCCCCATCTCATGTGTCCTTCCCTCTGAATGGTGTCTTCCTGTTGGCAAAGAAAAACAGCAGTCAGGGACCTGGATGTAATCACAATGTACACATACTGGGAAGGCTGATGCTAATCCCTTAATTACTGTTCTTTATATCCAGTGTCATTAAAATGTCTTGAGAGTCTGCCTGTACTTGCTTACTTCCTCCATCAGGATGGAATAGAAGCATTACCTACTCTTATCAAGCTATTTCAGAGAACTGAAAGTTTTCCAGCATCATTGACTTTAACTTTCTGGTTTTGATTTTTTTTTTTTTTGTCACATAAACTAAAAAAATTATAAAGAAATCATAATTTTAGTGAAACATGTCACCTCTGAGACATTTCATGATAATTAAGAAATTAACAAATTGGTAACAGACAAGTGGCTCTTAACCCACCCTTTAGATATCAGAACTAAAGCCAAAATTTGGATACCCCCTTTTTTGTTGTGTGTCTGAGTGTGTTTGGGTTTGTTTGTTCATTTTTAATTGTTTTTTTTTAATATTACAGACTATTAGTCATTGGGACAGACAAACAGTAACAAACTACATAGCTTTAAACTACCAGGTTCAGCCTGTTTTGTCCTATCCCCAAACACCAAAATGTTATGTAGTACAAATAATGACAGAAAGTCATTTCAAGTGATTTCTCAACAGAGTGATCCCTTCCATACGAGAAAGAAGGTAGCATGTATGGTTTGAAATAACCTTGCCTTTGCGGATTCAAATGACTCTGGAGACTGCTGTTTTTTTAGAATCAGTGCTCAGTGAAGATCAGAGTATAAGGAGGTAGTGACAAGAAGGAAAAGTGTTAGTTTCCAGATCATTTCTTGGATTAAACATTTAACTCAAGTCATGTTAGGGCCATAGGTTATTGCTATATGACCACTAGAAACACATTTGAACATGTAACAACCAGAAACCTTTAGCTTCTTGTCATTCCAATGGTCATCTCTGTATTTGAGAACTAAACTTGTCTACGAGCCCTTTTGTTATCTCAGAACTGGCTGACCTTAAAGCAAATTTACAAAGCAAACGGTACAGGAATGATTCCTAAAATAGAACACTCTGAAACAAAAAGTAATGTGTTTTGATTACATCTACTAAATCTCTCTTAAAGATTCACCGTATACATAAGCACATTAAGGCTTTGAGAATTCTTTCAAATAGGTGCCTGTTTATCTTTGGACATTTCAAAACACATTGATCATGGAAACCTATTAATGTCTTGCCATGTCATGAAATATGAGACTTCAAAAAGTCTATGGAAAAATGGAATTAAAGTATGAGTTTATTTTGATGCAAAATAATTTTTAAATTCATGCATAGCTTTTTTCATAATATGTATTTATTTTCCATAACCATTTTGAAGACCCTTACTATAGTCACAAGATTCTAATCTAGATTATCTGTGAATATTGGTAGTATTTTCAAAACCCTATTAAAGTTCTGGGCAGTTTATGTAACTGCATAAACAGGCTATTACAAATATGGTAATATGTAAAATGACTAGATAATTGTAGAAGAAAGTTATTAGTCATACAAAATTTAGCTAAAGGAAAGTGCCTTAATTTGGTTCATATTATGTAAGTCTCATTTTTATTTGATCCAAAAGATATTTTAGTTGAACTCCTTATTCACCTGACCAGCAGTATCTAGTATCTCCATGGAAACAACTTCATCATCAATAGTTGCTTGGTGTCGATAGGTTGATTCTGTGGAAATGAGCAAATAAAGAAGAAAAAAGGTAAATAAATGCAAGATTTTTAAAAATTAAAAAAAAATTTTGTTATCATAATCTTGTTTATAGTACATTGAATCACATATAACTTTACAGTGTATTACAAAAAATCTCTCTTAAACAAAATGAAACAAAACATAACAATTTCTGTGCAATATAAGCTAAAAACTGCAGGCAATATTTGGGGCAGTATAAACCAAAGATTGATAAGTGTCTAAACTATCAAGAAACTTTTAGAAAGTAGGACCAGGCAGTGGCACAGTGATGACTCAACTGCACCCACATGGGTAAGGTCCTGGGTTTGTGCCCTGGGACCTCCTTGATCTAGGATTACCAAGACTGCGGCAAGAAGACCCTATTGGGGGTGTCTCTCTTTCTTTCTCACTTTCTAGATCTCTCTTTTTTTCTCTCTGAAGAAATGAACTTAAAAATAACCTAAAGGGGCCAGCAGATGGTGTGGTGGTTAAAGGTGCTGGATTCCCACATGGCCAACCATGGTTTGAGTCCTGGACCTGGTGGCTTGCTCTATCGCTTTCCCTTTCTCTGTGTGTCACAGTATGGTTAAATTAAAATAATAATAATAACAACAAATGGAATTAAATAAATAAATATGAAAAAAACTAAAAATAATAAGGATAAGTGATAAAGAAACTAAGGAAAAGTATACAAAGAAGACATTTACAGAGGAGGAACCCAGATAGCCACAATGTATATAAAATGATGCTCTCTCTAAAGGTACCTGCCAGAGAGAAGCTTATAAAATTATTTTATGACCATGAGATCGGCAAAAAAAAAAGTTAACTAATATAATGATTGGGTAGGATATAGGGAGCTTCCCTGTACCAGCAATAGAAATGTCCATCGGTGTAGCATTTTGAAGGGCACTCAGTAGTATTAAATATGTGCACACCATCAGATCCAGTAATCCCAGTTTCAGGTTTATGTCCCAGATGAAAAAGGGCCCAGGTTTTTACAATAGTGGTTCTCAAAGCATAGTGCCTGGGCCAGCAACATCAGCATCAACTAGGAACGTGTTAGAAATGGAAAGGGTGGGTGGAGCCCAGCAATCTGCCTTCACACAGGTGCTCTAGATGATTATGGTGCACAGTAAGGTTTGAGAACCACCCATTTAAAGGGATTGTTTCTCCAGGGTTGTTAGCAGTAGTTCTCTTTGGAGGCGATACATTTATTCATCACTAAGATAAGTTAAATGTGGCATATTAAGGAACACTATGGAGAAAACTAGAAATATATACAGCCACACGGATGGATCTGTGGATCTTAAAAATACCACGTTAAGTTATACAAATTTGAAGTGTATGTATGAAGCACAATACAATTTATATAAATGTATATATATATATATATATATACACACACACACACAACACTATTTCTCCTATATATGAGAAATACACATATATAAATTTATATATTTCACTATGGAGAAAACTAGAAGTATTACAGCAGTATATTTACAAGAAACATACATATATTTTACATATATATATATTTATATATATTAACACAAACTGCTCACTATTTGAACAAGATAGTCCTAAAAGCTTTACTTATATTAATGCTAACTCCTTTAGGCCTCACAAATACCTCATGAAGTATGTATTACTATCAGCTCCATTTTCTAAGAGACATAACGAGATCTGATAACTTGCCCAGGTTCACACAGCTGGTATGTGGTAGAAGTGATATTTGGATCTTGGTTTTGGAGTTGAGGCTTTTAAACTCTATGCCACTATGCTTAGCAACAAACAGATCAGATATTTATAGGAAAAAGGAAGTCGAGGGTGTCGGGATAAGGAATGCATGGAAAATAAAGTGAAATCATAAAAAGGCTTCACATACACTGATAATGACATGATGCCATGGAAATCGTTGTATGATTAACACAGTTATTGACCCAATTCTTTACACTTAAACTACCCAGTTCACTCACAGATCAAATAGCCTAGAAATTTCAGTTCTCATGAGGGCGGCCGTGAGCCAGTGCTCTTATTTCTTTTTCCTGTCTGCCTCACGCTTCCTATTTTCATTTCTTCATTCAATCAACTATTTCGCATAATTTCCTTTCCTGAGCACAGTTTTATGTCACCTGACTGTGACTGTGATCTCCTGTCCAAAAGACAAGCTGCAGAGAGGAAACTTAACCGAGTGGTGTGACCAGTGTTCCTCCTAATACCAGTACTGCACCATGATCACCGGTACAGGAGAGGCACACTCCAGAAGGATTTTCCGAAAGAGAAAATTTAAAATCAGATTATGGACAGCATATTTTAATAAATGCATTTTACATGACTGCTGTTCTCTGAGAACATGTAACCCATACATGGTATGCAGTGTGATTCTCAATTCTAGAATGTTCCATCCCTTTCTCTTTTAAGTTAAATAGAGATTCTAGTTTGTATGACTTAATGCTCTAAAACACCATTTACAGCAGCTACTTGTCAATAAGTGTTCTCTCAGTTATTTCCTTTCTTCGGCAGTACCTCAGTTCATGGAGGAAAATCCCGGGTGGCACCACACATGCCTGGGATTCACAGCCTTTCAGTCTCTCCCTCTGCAGTTCTTTACTGTCCTTTGTCCCAACTTTCCTTTTAAAAAGATTGGCATCAGCCCTGGACCCTGGAAAACAGAGTTCTGGGCTCTGGTCCATCTCTTTGCACCAAAAGTTGTCTGAAAGTCAGGGACATTTTTCTCTGTTGCTTCCATGATAAATAAGGCTATGTATTTCAACCACAGAAGACCACAGTAGGGGGGAATAGAGCATAATGAAAATTGTATGTAGTTGAGTGATTCTTCAGCTGTTTGTTAACTGAAATGAAAAGGATGAAATACAGGAAATGAGGGAATGTCTGCCACAGACATGCAGCGGGTGGTCACAGTGATTTCCTGTAAGCTGGATCCTGGTTTCATGCCATTTTGAGCATTTTTTTCTTTTCTTTAAGTGTCTCTTCTCCCTTGTTAGGAAGCCAAACTCTCTACATGTAAGATGGTGAAAATATTTTGCCCCCAGAGGTAAAATGCTGCACATTCATTTGCGAGCCTTTCTGGAGGTAATTGCAAAAACTGCACTAAGTGCTTCTTGGAATTAAAAAAAAAAAAAAAAAAAGAGTATAAGAGAAATTTTTTCTATAGGGTGCATGTGCTTGCCGGAGACACAGAGAGAGATGGAGAAAGTGAAAAATCACCCCTCAGGGGGCATGGCCACGCCGCAATCCCTTGTCCTCCATTCTCCTTTCAGGATTTTGGGCATACCTGCACACACACAGGCACACCTACACACACGCTTGGCATGTTTCAAGCTGCTGGGTTCAGGAGTTGAACCATGGTTGACCCTGTGGGAATTCAGCACCTTAACCACTATGCCATCTGTCGGCCCTATTTTAAAACACAAAAGAAAGTGTGTATGTGTTTGAATGGTGGAGGTATTTTTCATTTTGTTCAGACTACCCCAAAATGATCATTGGAGGCCTTTTTAAATGGCAGGGGGATGATTGTTAGGATGATTGTTTATGAAATATTTCCAAATGGACCATGATGCTATATATTGTAAGACAAATATTAGTTTCAAATGGAATTAGGCATATCAAAATCATCCATGAATTTCACTGTGTATGTAAGATACTGATTTGAAACCTGTATTCAGTAACATGTTTATATGCTTATTTTTCATAATCATATTTTATATACTCTAAGTCAATGCTCAAAGGAATATCAAACTTGGTCAATACTTTTATTTACTCATTTCTTTTTTTTTTTTTGTGTGTGTGTGTGCAAATTTTAACACATTAGTTTGGCCTCTTGGCCAGAACAGCAACAACAGCAGTTGGTAATGTTGATTTATGCTAACGTAGAAAGAGTACTGACAAATTCTGTTGGCGGTCTACCCACAGACTAGCCATGCAATCTTAGATAAATTTCCTTCTTTGGACCTGTTTGCTTATTCGTCAAGTGGCAATCTCCAATTCCTTGCAGCACTAACACTCAAAATGGCTCTATGAGTTGGCTGTGCACTTCCACTTTGGCATCCAGTTAAGAGAATTTGTACCGGGTGTGTCTTATCTCTTGTCTGAACCTGTTCAAGCAGATGGAGCTGGAAGGCGGGTGAGAAGAAACAATCCCAGAATCAAAGCACCAGTGGGTCTCCTGACACCCACTCTCAATGCTGTCTGAACTTTTACTAAGCAGATAGAGAGAGCCCAACTCATTCAGATGTAAGATATGGTGCGTCCTGTGTAACGGAAGTATTGAAATGCAGTCACTCTCTTCCTTAAAAGAAAAAAAAAGTAATGAAGGAAAATGTTCTCTACTGAGTACAAAAAGATCTACAGAGCATATAATTATTATAAGAGTGTGCTAGTCATGTTGGATGTTGTGAAAAGAAAATCTAGAACTGTGTCTTAGTGTGAATGAGTCATCTTAGGAAAAGATAGTATTGGAAATAGGGGGGGAAGGGGGGGCTATTTAATAATAATTTAAAGAATTGGTCAACTTTTTGGAAGAAAATATCATGTTTTCACCTTGTACATCTTACTAAAATTAATTCCAGATAGATTAAGAAGGTAGACATGATATAAATAAACTGTAGTATTGTTTTCTATCCCCTTCCCTATCTAGTGTTCTTTCATAGCACACGTCACTATCTGACATATATTTGTTTATTTATTGACTCTTCTTGCTTTAGTAAACTCTAGGCTAATACAAGAAAATAAAACAAAATAAAAAAGATTTTCTCTTTCTGCCAACCAATTCATCCTTGGTACCTAGAACAATCTGCCACAGAGGTGGCATTTAATAAATATTAAACAATAGATGGAGGTACATGGAGGAAAGAAAGTTCCCTTTTAAATGGAACATGTGGACTGAAAACAAAATCCAAAATAAAACAAAATTAAAAAACCCACACTTCAAATGTCTACCTTATTGCTACAATCAAGATTTACAGATATTCATATTTTTTTCTTTTCTTTCCTTTTCTTTTCTTTTCTTTCCTTTTCTTTTCTTTTCTTTTTTTTTTCTTTTCTTTTCTTTTCCTTTCTTTTTTTTTTTTTTTTTTTTTTTTTTTTTTTTTTTTTTTTTTTTTTTTACCAGGCTTTAGTCAGGTTCACTGGAGAGAAGAGCAGGAGAAACATAGTTTATTTTGATACTTTCTCAAAATCAGTATTCAGCAGTTTTATTTCACCATCCTACTTGTTTCAGCATGCATTCTACCTCACACCAAATTGGCATGTGCATTTTCCCTCTTGCTTCCATTAGAATGATGATCTAGTTTCTGCGAGAGCATCATATTGTACCCACTTCCTTGTCTCAGGTGTGACCCCAATTCTTCATCTATGCAATAAATCCGTCAGGGTTCAAAGCGTGGGCAGCATGGGATACACAACTAACCTCTTAGAAGAGTTCCCTGCATGATTCCATAAAGTACTTTTAAAATAGCTGCAAGGAACTTAAAGATGTTGCATCAGTAAATGTCATTTTTTTTATCTTGGGTCACATACTTTGGTTGGAAAGAAGGAGGAAACAAAATTTGACCTACCGAGGGTGGGATCATATTCCCAGATGAACCGTTTGGTCAGAAATCTCACTACAAGAGCTGTGGAAGAAAAGAGCAACATTTCAAACAAATTTGTTAAGTTGCTTATACTTCTCATCTTTTTATTTTATTTTATTTTATTTTATTTTATTTATTTTATTTTATTACTTTTTGCTATAGGGCATGAATGCTCACCAGAAAGGGAGCGAAGGAGAGGAACAGGAAGAAAGCCTCCCCTTCAACAGGTCATTGTCATACCATAATCCCTTCTCCTTCATTTCTCTACCCTGTTGGGATTTCTCAGTTGGCCATGTGGGACACAGATGCCAAAACCACAAGGCCACAGAGCTGGCCTACAGCTTTTTAAGGGCAGGGAAAAGGTCCATTGGTACAGAAACCCAGTAAGTATATTGACTCAAAAAAATTTTAAACTTCATATTACTGTCTAAAAACTGAAGTAATGTTTTAAGGGATTTATTATGCATTAATCAATAGCTCAGATTCATGCTGCTAGTCACTGTTAAAATCAAAACAACAAAAAAATACTGCAATGTGAAAACATTCACATGTAACATCTTCCTCCAAATCATGAATTCAGATACAGTGCCACAAAATAGGTGTCTGATGTTCAAATTTTTTTTAACTTTTTTTTTTGAGAGTTTTTTGCTATATGGCGTGTACGCTCACCAGAAAGACAGAGAGAGACAGAGAGACAGAGAGTGAGAAATCATCCCCCAGGGAGGATGACCATGCTGCAATCCCTTCTCCTCCAATTCTCCTCTTGGGATTTTGGGCACACACGCACACACACCTGACGTTAGTTTAAGCCGCCGGGTCTGGGACTTGAACCACGGTTGACTACATGGGAGTCCAGCGACATAGCCATTACGCTAACTGCTTGTCCCTGATAGTCAAATATTGATTAGAGTTGACAACAAGGAGTTACAAATGTGGTAATTTTACTGTAAAGAAAAGATCAGTAGCTGGTAAATTGCATTATAAAAAAGTCGATTTTCAAAATCAAGGATTTTATTAGGGATTCACTAAAGCCCATTGAAGGTTAACACTGATGAAATACTTAAGAGTTAGGTTCTGGAACCATGCAGAGCACTTTCACGAACTCCTCAATCTTTAGAAGGCAAGTAGTATGATCATTCCCACTTTTCAGATAAGAAAACCAAGGCCTCAACAGGTTAACTATTCTAACCAAGCTCACCTAGCTAATAAGTAGTCAAGTTACAATTTGAATCCAAGAAATCTGTTTCCACTGCATGTACTTCATCCATTATTCCAAACTGGACTTAAGTCTTGGGCTATCCAGACAATACTTAACCAGTAAATGGGTTGAAGAAAGAGAAGTGCTAAAATATGTGGACTCTGTCCTTATAAATTGATAGGATATAGGGGCCAGTGGGCGGTACAGTAGTTGAGGCTCTGGGCTCCACATGGCCGACACAGTTCGAGCCCCGGACTTGGAGGCTTACTTTTTCACTTTCCCTCTCTCTCTCTCTCTCTCTCTCTCTCGCCATTTGTCTCCAGTCAAATTTAAAATAATAACTAAAAAATGAAATTTAGTAAATATTTCTTTAAAAAAACTGATAGAATGTGTGCTGAATATTTTTTTAGACTTGTATTATAGTTAAAAATATTGGCTTTAAATCTTTTGAAAAAAAAAACAATTGGGGGACCAGCAGTTAGCGTAATGGCTATGTCACTGGACTCCCACGTAGTCGACCGTGGTTCGAGTCTTGGACCCAGTGGCTTAAACTCACGCTGGGCGCATGTGCGTGCGTGCCCAAGATCCCGAAAGGAGAATGGAGGAGAAGGGATTGTGGCATGGCCATCCCCCCTGGGGGGTGATTTCTCGCTTTCTATCTCTCTGTCTCTGTCTGTCTGGCAAGCGCACACGCCCTATAGCAAAAACCTCTCCAAAAAAAAAAAAAAAAAACAACAATTGGGTGGGATGCCACAGATGATATAAAAGTAGAATGAGGGACCAGCAGTTAGCGTAATGGCTATGTCGCTGGACTCCCACATAGTCGACCGTGGTTCGCGTCCCGGACCCGGTGGCTTCAACTCACGCCGGGCGCGTGTGCGTGCGTGCCCAAGATCCCGAGAGGAGAATGGAGGAGAAGGGATTGCGGCGTGGCCATCCCCCCTGGGGGGTGATTTCCTGCTTTCTGTTTCTCTGTCTCTGTCTGTCTGGCGAGCGCACGCGCCCTAAAGCAAAAACCTCTCCAAAAAAAGAAAAAAAAAAAAAGTAGAATGGAAGCACTTTGTCCTTTTCTTGGAAAGACACACATACACACAATGTGGCATATGACGTCAGCAAGCAAACAAGCCCTCTGAAAACCCTTGATGGTCTCCCTGGGATATCTCTGACCCCAACTAAAGAACAGTTGTCTATCATATTTTATAGCTTAAAATATTTATTATGAGTGTATTTTTATTTTTGCTGAAATGCCCTGACTATAGTAGCCAAAAGACATTCCTTGAAGAAATAAAACTAGTTATGTGAAGATTACTGTTAGTCTGTCTATTGTCACTTTTAGGATCAGCAGAGCAATATACCTCCTACCACAGTGTCTCCTGCGAGAGATGGCAGTGCAAACCGCCATGAGGACTTCATAAAACAGACCCATACAAGGCTTCACCAGTGGTAGCTGAAGAGGGAAAGTAGCAATGGTCTTTGTAACTACAGAGCGTGAGGCTGAATTTGTGCCAAAATATTTGTAGTGCCTAAAGTCGCGAGGTCACTGACCCTTATGATACTTCCCACAGTGAGAGCACTTGTGGTTTTATCTGTCATCTGCAGAGTCTGCCACTGCTCACTCTGGAGACTCAGACTTCCTTTGCAAGTATGAAGGAGTAAACGCTAGGAAGATAGTTTTCATCTAGCAATACTAGTAAACAAAACTGCCTGTGGGATTCAAAGAGTTCACCTTTTGTTAGAACATGTAATCATTTTAATTCTGTAAATGCTGTAACCTAAAAAAAAAAATATTTTATATCTTCAAGACACGAGCTATTAAAATTAGCTAAATTTTTTATTTAATTGACATCCAAAGTTCTTCAGTTCCAAAACCATTTAAACTTAAGTCATTTCTCCAAGAAATCACTTTAAAATGTATTAGACACTTTCCATTGCCTTTCAAAAGAAAGTCCATTGAACATAACTGAATGATTTTAAATGTCTAGCTTTTAGTGAAGAACCTTGATTCGTGCCTGGGAAGTTATGTAGCAAAGAGAGAACAAGGCAAAATAACTAGAGTGCAAGGGCTTCTGAGTGTGTGTGTGTGTGTGTATGTGTGTGCGTGCACACACACAGTGGATCTCTGAACATTATAGGGATTAGGGAGCCAATTTCCCATGGACTGTATATAAAAATCTGTAAATAACTTTTGACTCCTTAAGTACTAATAGCTTAGCTATTGACTGGAAGCTTTATCAATGACATCAACAGTCAATTGACACGTTTTGTATGTTATATATAACACACGTTTTGTATATATACTGTATCCTTACAATACAAGCTTAAAGAAAGCATTATTTTAAAAAAATCAGAAGAGAAAATACATTTATAATAGCACTGTTGTGTATTGATTGATACCATAAGTTTATGTCATCAGCATACAAGATGAACTATTTTTCTGTTAGTACCTACATCAATATTGGCATATGATATAACTCCCTGTAGATATTATACATATTACTAACTATAGACATCAAACATGAAAAGATAATGAGTCTCATAGTGTTGGTTAATGCTTATGGTTTTGCACTAAACCTGATGAAAACTTTGCAATGAAAAATACTCAGGAACCATGAGATCACTTTTTACTGCAATACCCAATTTACTGGAGAGGTGAACTGCTTGCACAGAGATTATTAGCATCACAGGGCATTTTATGTGGACATTTGCAACACATGAGCTCATCACAATAGCAACAGGAGGTGGCCACGGAATTATTACAATATGCACCACAGCGAATTTGGGTAGCTATGACTTAATATTGCCTTTTTTATATTTCTTTACATTTCTCTTGATTGCAAACACCATTGTATACAATCTTAAGTGATTGTGTGGGTGAAATTTTTTGAATTTTAACTTTTTAAAAATAGGTTTCTATATACGTTATGGTAGTTTATGATAACATAAACTAGTATCTACATATATTTTATGCATTAATGACATGCTTTTTAAAAAAAGAATGAGTTGTTTGTTTGTTTATTTATTTATTTTTTAATTTGACCAGAGAGGGACAGAGTCAGAGAGACAGAGAGAGAGAGACAGAAAATGAGAAAGCAAGCTGCCAAGTCCAGGATTCGAACAGCAATTAGCCATATGGGAGTCTAGCACTCTTTTTTTTTTTTTTTTTTTGGAAAGATTTTTGCTATAGGGCGCGTGCGCTCGCCAGACAGACAGAGAGAGACATTAGAGACAGAAAGCGAGAAATCACCCCCCAGGGGGGATGGTCACGCCGCAATCGCTTCTCCTCCATTCTCCTCTCGGGATCTTGGGCACGCACGCACACGCGCCCGGCGTGAGTTGTAAGTCACCGGGTCCGAGACGCGAACCGCGGTCGACTACGTGGGAGTCCAGCGACATAGCCATTATGCCAACTGCTGGTTCCCTGAGTCTAGCGCTCTTAACCACCATGCTGCCTACCGGCCCTGACATACTTACGTTTTTCCTTTTCTTTCTTTCTTACCTTCTCATTTCTTTCTTTCTTTCTTTCTTTCTTTTTTTTTTTTTTTTTTTTTTTTTAATATTTCTAGGCTATATGGTTTGTCTGAGAGTTTTAAAAATTGTCATCAATCTCCAAAAATTTTTCCAATACCTTTGTTGAAAAAAACCTGTGTTTAAGTAGACATACACAATTCAAATCTGTGTCATTCAAAGTGCAAAATGCATGTCTATTTATGTGTGTGTGTGTGTATGTGTGTGTGTGTATGTGTGTGTATGTGTGTATGCGTGTGTGTATGTGTGTGTATGAGTGTGTGTGTATGTGTGTATGAGTGTGTGTGTGTATGTGTGTGTGTATGTGTGTGTATGTGTGTGTGTATGTGTGTGTGTAGATACGTGTACTTATATAAATACACACACACATTTGTTTTCCTCCCTCATGTACCATGACTGTCTCCTTTTTCTGCCATTACTGAGACGCCTCTAATAACCCACATGTATCTCTGTTTTGTTACTGTTATTAGGGAAAGACTGAAAAGCCACATTAACAAGCTTAGTAGAATTTCATCTAACACAGGAGTAAATTAGTTCTGGGGTTCATCCTACGGAGCCTCATAGTAATACACACAATATGGTACACTTTTGGGACATATTTATTGTTAAGTTATTCCTGCTTTTTGGCTGAGTTTCAGATAGTGAATTAGGTGAAAGAAGCTTCTCTTTTCTTTTCTTTTCTTTTTTTTTTTTTTGGAAAGGATTTTGCCATAGGGCATGTACATTTGCCAGAAAGACAGAGAGAGACAGAGAGACAGAAAGTGAGAAATCACCCCCCAGGGGAATGGCCACACCGCAATCCCTTCTCCTCCATTCTCCTCTCGGGATCTTGGGCATACACGTGAATTTGAGCTACCAGGTCTGGGACTTAACCACGGTCAACGACATGGGAGTTCAGCGACATAGCCATTATGCCAGCTGCCGGTCCATGAAAGAAGCTTCTCTAAACATGTTTAACATTAAACTTGTTTGATTTTTTTAAGACATGCATACAAATCATTATTTTAACAACAGTGATATATTTTCTTTTAAATCAGTCTTTTAAAAAATCATGAAAAATCACTTTGAGGGACCAGCAGATGGCATAATAGTTATGTCCGTGAACTCTCACGTAGTTGACCATGGTTCAAGTTCTGAACCCAGTGTCTTAAAACTCATGCTGGGTGCATAAGCGTGTGTGCCTAAAATCTCAGGAGGGTAATGGAGAAGGGACTGTCCTGTGGTCATCCTCCTGGGGGATGATTCCTCACTTTCTGTCTCTCTCTGCCTCTCTGGCAAATGCCCTATAGCAAAACAATTTCTCTCTCTTAAAAAAAAATCACTTTGAAAAATTGATAAATTATATGCACATTCCTTGATAATGTGTTTTCATGTCTCTGATTATTCACAGAAAAGACAATATATTGTGTATCTGTTTAAGTTCTGAATAATATTTCAATTTAAAATGACTACTCTATAGAATAAAAACAGTAATTTTACATCTGTGGAAGTGTTATCTGTTAAAGACTGTATTACTATGTAAATCTGAGGTGCTGAGGTCACATTCACCATGTCCTAATGCACATATCAGATTTCACTAGCATTATTTAGTCCCAAATTTTATTAGCATTTAATTATAGAATATGACTTCCATATGTGATACATCCTACACTTCTTTTTTAAGTTTACATATTTGTTTTGTGATTGAGAGAAAGAGAGAGAAACAAGCAGCCTCAGCAGGGTCTTACTCTGTGATACATCTAGCAGACACCCCTACTCCGCAAATCTTTCCTAGCCAGCTAAGCTCACAGACAAGCCCACACACACCAAGCATATACAGGTTGGCCTGGGAACTGAACCCTGATCTTCCACATGGCTTCCAGCATTGGAGAACAGAATGTCACTGCTGAGCCACTGAGGCTGAGCCTGTTCTACACTTCTCGCCTCCTCCATCTCTATTGCCCTCATTATATAGTTTCACTCGTTAACTGTAATCCCTTCTTCAGTAGTAGGTCCACCTTGACACCTCCACAAGCCCCTTAGACTAGTTCCATATGGCAGTCAAAGATTCTGTTAAAACATAAACCATTTCATGGCTTTGCCCCAGATTCTCACTGACCTCATCTCATTGACCAAAGGCTTCTTAAGTACCCCATATTCTGCGCCAGGTACCATTCTAGGTGTTTGCAGCAATCTAGCTTACCATTCAGACAAAGATTCCTGATATTACGGAGCTTACCTTCTGCTAGGAGGAGACAGATTAAAAATAGAAATAAATAATAAATAAATTATATAGTATGTTAGAGGAGATGAGTCCTATGAGATCAAAGAAATAGGGCATGGTAGGAGGGTTTGACATCGAAGGATAAAGGCATGAGAATTGTTATTAAATATAGAGTGACTAAGTAGAAGTTGTGCCATGGTAAAATGTGACTTTCTTAAGGCAATGCCACATGGGAAGTTTTAAGGTTCCTAAGTCAATTCTGGGTACTTCCCTATACACCAGACATGCGAATGTCCGAGACGCAGGGTTGGCTGAAGGCTGGGCATGGATTGCAGTGTCAAGACTCTGTTGGGAGTGCTTGCTGTCTGTCTCACTAGTTTGCACTCCCTTTCTCACGTTCTCACTCCTAGAAAAAATAAAGTAAATGAACTGAAGAGAGAGTGACCAGGGTAATCCTCTTTGATAAGGTGATACTTGAAATGGAAGAGGGAGGGTATGTTCCAGTCAGAGCAAACAGCCTGGGCTGAAGCCCTAAGGCAGGAATGTGAGCGTGGTATCATCCGAGAGCCTTAATTAGGTGGTGTGGCTAAAACAGAACAAGCAATATGACATCATCAGAGATGAGGCTCTTTCCTACCACCACCCAGTCATGCACTCCTCCAATATACTGCTTTTACTGCAGTACTGCAATTACCACTGCTACCATGATTACCTCTACTTCAAAAACCAACTTTGATCATTTGTATTACTATTTTAGAATGCACATTCCATGAGAACATGGAATTTGTCTTATTCGTCAGTTTTCTAGGATCTAGAAAAAACATCTGGTACACCGCAGACTGAAAAATGCTTGAAGAGATGAAAAAGAGATCCTACTCCATGACACAGATTACTCTCCTTTAACAGTTAAATAGTAACCAAGTGTGCTGGCCCTCTAGTGCAGTGGTTAAACACAGTGCATTGGTAGCTGGATCTCACATGGCTGATGGGAGTTCAAATCCTGGCCCCAGTGTCTTGAAAAACACAGTGGGCACATGTGCTGAAAATCTTGATGGGACAGAGAGTGGAGGGAAAAAGGATTGTTGGGGGTGGGTACTTCCTCTCTGTCTCTCTTTCTTTTTCTCTATCTCAGTCTGGTAAGTGCACACACCCTCTAGCAATTAAAAAAATAAAATGTATTAATGAAAAATAACAACCAAGCATTGAAAGAGTAAGTAGAAAAATTGACCCAAGAGAATTCATAACAGAACCATGCCATTCTCATTCAACTTTTTTCTTAAAAATTATATGATTATTTAATCTGAAATGCCTATTTCATAATTCTTTTACAAATTATATATATTTTTTCTAATGATTACTATAAAATTCCTTTAATTTTCTTTTGAATCACTTCTTTCTTTACCCCTACTCTCTCGGGCAATGTTTTCCTCTTGAAATAAAAAGAGATATTGGTAATCTTTACCTCTACCAGCAGTCTGATAAAAGATCTTACTCTGCCAGAAATTTTAAGATCTGACATATTTAATTAGTTTCTGTTGAGTCCTTGCATTCTAAAATATTTTATTTTCTTCCCATTGCCTTGAAAATCTTTCCACTAATGAAGCCAAACCTGTCTAACAGTTCCTTTAGAGAAGAACATTTTCTTCCTTTTACCCAATTTATAACCTACTTGGATAATTCTTCACCATATGTGGTTCATTTTTAGCATTACTGACATTATGAATGTCATGACTATTAATGAAAGCTGCTTTCTAACAAAATGGAAAATTCAGTAAGTAGAATTTAATCCAAGGAAATATTTATAAAAGTCACTTAATGTAATAATTCAGCAGGATGATATTTTATTCATAAGCAAGAGCTAAAAGGTGAAATTGCTACATTAAAATAATCATCCTAAGGAACCAGCAGTTAGTGTAATGGCTATGTCGCTGGACTCCCATGTAGTTGACCACGGTTTGAGTGCTGGACCTGGCAGCTTAAACTCATGCCAGGCACGTGTGCGTGCATGCCCAAGATCCGGAGAGGAGAATGGAGAAGGGATTGTGGGGTGGCCATCCCCCCTGGGGGTTGATTTCTCGCTTTCTGTCTCTCTGTCTCTCTCTGTCTTTCTGGCAAGCACATGCACCTTATAGCAAAAACCTCTCCAAAAAAAGAAAAAAAAAATCATCCTAGGGTATAGCAGGTGGTGTAGTGGTTAAGGCCTGTATTTCCATGTGGTGGACCGTGGTTGGAGTCCCAGACCCAGCAGCTTGAAACTCCCAATGGGTGCATGTGTGTGCATGCCTAAAATCTGAAAAGGAGATTAGAGGAGTGTGGCCAACCTCCTTGGGGGATGATTTCTCACTATCTGTCTCTGTCTCTCTTTGTCTCTCTGGTAAATGCACATGCCCTGTAGCAAAAAGTCTCTCTCTTTCTCAGGAAAAAAAAAAAATATATATATCCTATTTCTAAAGATTAACAAGTCTGAGCTGGTTATTCCAAATAATTCCTGATATCATTATTAAGACGGGGCAGGCATTACAAGTGCCAACTTTAATGATCAGAATAATATCTTCCAATGAAAATTTAAAAATTATAAATTTTTATTTATTTATTTTTTGCCAGAGAGTGTGGACCCACAGCAGAAAGACAGAGAAACAGAGAGATGGAAAGTGAGAAAGCACCCCCTCCAAAGGGCCTAGTCACTGCACTGTCCTTTCTCCATCTCTCCTGCCTTTCAGGATTTTTGGCATGCATATGTACCTGGCATGTTTTTCAAACTGCTGGGTCCAGGACTCAAAAAGCAAGGTCAGATTTTTTAATAGAAAAGAATTTCAGCTTTAATTAGGAATACTTCAAGAAATACTGCTTATTACCTGTACATTATGAATATCTCTTGAATTTTGCCTGGAATCCTAGTAATACACTTAACGAAAACCCTTGATTTGACATATGCTCTAAGACAGTGCCTATCATTTCCCACATTTGTATAATGAGGAAAAGTTCTTAGGATTCTATAGTAAGTGTTTTCATTCTGTAACATGCAGGACTTTCATTAAAGTACATAGTTACTTTCAAATTGTAAGACCAGGTAACTCTGTAATACTTTTTAATGGCATCATCTGAGAGTTTACTAAATTTAGGACACTTGCAAATATTTTAAATACTCTGCAAGAGCAAAACATTTTTTTTTTTTTTTTGGAGAGGTTTTTTTGCTATAGGGCGTGTGCACTCGCCAGAAAGACAGAGAGAGACAAAGAGACAGAAAGTGAGAAATCATCCCCCAGGGGGGATGGCCACACCACAATCCCTCCTCCTCCTTTCTCCTCTCGGGATCTTGGGCATGCACGCACACGCACCTGGCGTGTGTCGAAGTCACTGGGTTCGGGACTCGAACCATGGTCGACTACATGGGAATCCAGCAACATAGCCACTACGCTAACTGCTGGTCCTGAGCAAAACCTTTTAAAAAAGCTAATAACAATAAGGCAGATGTGGATAATCCGAACACATCATAGCCCATCATGGGTTGTGATAAGCACATGCATCACTTGTTACCTGAATTATTTTTCCCATTTTAATTTATAACCAAAATTTTCAACATTTAATAGTTAGAAATGATAAAGCTTAAAAAATCACATGAAAATATTATAATTAAGTTAAACTGGGACCAGCAGATGGCGTAATGGTTACATCACTGGACTCCCTCATAATTGACTACAGATTGAGTCCCAGACTCAGCAGCTTAAAACTCATGCCAGACTGTGTGTCTCTCTGGTGAGCTGATATGCCCTATAGCAAAAAAGAAAAAAACTCTCAAATAAATAAATAAATAAAACTTGGAGTGTGAAACTTCTCAAAATTAGGATGCAGTCAGAAGACAGAATCTCTCTCTTTCCCCTTTCTCCTTTTTCAGTTCATTGTAGTATTTCACAGTGTGATTATTTAACCTTAGTGCCAGCAAAAATTTTGAGGCAACAAGGTATAATAGCAAATGCATATGGGTTGGAAAATCAACAATAAATCACTTTCAGTGTAATTTTATGATCTATAGTTAAAATGCCATAATAAATAAAGTAGGTATTTTTTTTTTTTGAAATGAAAGAGATGAATGAGAGTTTAATATCATGTGGGAATTGTTTTTTCTCATTTTACTAAGCATCTCCTCAAGTTAAATGATATCATAAATATTATACTGTGAAAAAGTTTAAAAGTGATGTAAATGTAATGGTGGGGCTAGCAGGTGATGTGGTGATTAAGACACTGGACTCCCACATGGCTAACCGTGGTTTGAATCCCAAACATGGTGTCTTGCTTCCTCACTTTCTCTCTCTTTCTCTGGTCAAACTTAAAAATAATAATAAATAAAATTAAAGAAATAATTTTTTAAAAAAAGTCATGCAGTGGTGGGTTTATTAGATATCTTCATTTATTGAGTGTGTACTATTAGGTCAGGAACTATGTTAGATCTTTCTGTATATATCTTGCTTTTTCACTCCTCTACAGCATGGAATATATAGGTATTGGATGAATGAATATCAATGAAGAAATTAAACTTTAAATTATTTACATTTCTTCTTTTTTTTTTTGGAGAGGTTTTTGCTATAGGGTGTGTGCGCTCGCCAGAGAGACAGAGAGAGACAGAGATAGAAAGCGAGAAATCACCCCCCAGGGGGGATGGCCACGCCGCAATCCCTTCTCCTCCATTCTCCTCTCGAGATCTTGGGCATGCATGCACACGCACCCGGCGTGAGTTTAAGCCACCGGATCTGGGACTCAAACTGCGGTCGACTACGTGGGAGTCCAGCGACATAGCCATTACGCTAACTGCTGGTCCCTACATTTCTTCTTGAAATATGAGTCCACTCTCACTTGGCCTTGGGATTCACATTCTTTTAGTGAATCACCCTGGTTCATTTAGTACAATTCCTTTTTTTTAGACATAAATCATTTATCACCGAAGAGCTGAAAGATCTTATTGGTGTACTACTTTATTGTTACTAAACCTTTAATTAAAAATATTTCATGGCCAAGGGACAACAGGTGGCATGGTGGTTAAGGCACTGGACTCCTACATGGCTGACCATGGTTTGAGTCTCAGACTTGGGAGCTTGCTTTCTCACTTTCCCTCCCTATTTCTCTCTCCCTGTCTCTCTCTAGGGAGTTCATGTGCCCTATAGCAAAATTTTAAAAAGCAGTAATAAATAAAAATAAATTAATAATTCTTTAAAATCTTTTTACATTTCATGGAGAATGTTATGTTTCCATATACATACATACATACACATATACATATATACACATATACATGCTTCCATTTTGAAGAAAACACATCATCTAGTCTCGCTTAGCATTGCTTTTGTTACGAAAGAAGAGAATTGAAACCCTGATGAAAACGAAGCCTGAGATGTCTCTAGTGAGAAGTGATTTTTTTTGATAAGCTTTTGTACACTTATTATCTTCTTCTATAGTCTCAGTGTGGCGCACCAACACTACTCCCTTAGTTCTGTAACCTGTGGTGTACTAACACATTCACAAAAGATGTACTCAGCTTCATAGCCCCATTTTGCTCATCATCTTAATTTCATTGCATGTATGTTTCTTTCAGATTTTACTATTATTGCTTTAATTATAGTGCAGGGATCATTACTTGTATAAGGGGCTCCAGCAATACTTTCAGGCTGCTTTATTTTTAACTCATGAGTCTTAAAAGTCTAAATAAGCTGATCAACATAGCAAGTAGGCAACCCAGAATGGAACTAAACCAAAGAAGAGGGAAAAGAAGGACATGTGGAGAGCAGTAGATTCATAAACGTTCTTCACTAGATGGTATTTTTATCTGTGGTAACTAATGAGACATCACCTCTTTAATGTCTTCTGTGGGTTTCCAAATCTGTAACCACTCCCTAGGTGACATGGAATTGTCATTTGTTTCTTCTCTGAGGTAGAACATGTACAACTACCTTTTAAATATTCATTTGTAGTCTTGTAGGTCTTAACAAATCGTCTGAGGTCAGAGATTAAGCCTTGTTTATCTTTATCTCCAGCATCCTGCATAATGTCTGATACAAAATATGTGCTCAATAAATATTAGAGAAATGAATGAAGAAGCAATTAAAATTTGGATAAGTTATTTGGTTCCACTATTGCTACTGGGCTTGGGTCTATACTCTAGCATTTTTTATTCTTTGTAAAACATGCTCGCTCTTTAAAGTGCAACTTCCATATGTTGAAAATACATCAGCCGCTTTTCTGGTTCAATGCCTGGTTCAGATTCCTATTTGGTCAACCTACCTTGAAAACCTAACTGAGGGGACCAACAGATAGTGTAATGGTTACATTGTTGGACTACCACGTAGTAGACCGCGGTTCAAGTTCCATACATGGTGACTTAAAACTCACGCTGGGCGCTTGTGCATGCATGCCCAAAATCCCGAGAGAAGAATGGAGGAGAAGGGATTATGGCATGGCGATCCCCAAGGGGGATGATTTCACACTTTCTGTCTCTCTGACAAGTGCACATATCCTATACCAATAATCTTTCTAAAAAAAAGAAAGAGAGAGAGAGAATGAGAGAGAGAGAGAGAGAGAGAGAGAGAGAGAGAGAGAGAGAGAAAAACCTAATTGAGAAGAGCAGGACTTACCATGCCTTTTCTCTGAGGCTAGAGAAGAACTAGCATTTCTGTCTTCATACCACTCTCAGCCCTAAATTCAATGCTAACCCTTACATGTCAAAAGGCTTCCGAGAAGTGAAACATGAACATTACTCACAAAAAAGAGGGAATCCCAATCTAGGTTGGGAGAAAGAGATTTTTGTTGAGTGCATTAATTTCAAGGAACAAGTATCCATTTGTATCCATTTGTTTATTTTCTGACAGAGGACACATTGGCTTACTAAAGACAGACAGAGTGAGAGAGAGAGAGAGAGAGAGAGAGAGAGAGAGAGAGAGAGAGAGAGAAAGCACCTCCTCACACCCCAATGGGGCTTGGTCATGCTCAATCTCTTTTCCTCGATTCCTCTATCTTGTTGGGATTTTGGGCACATGCACATACACACCAGTACAGTTTTCAAACCACCAGGGCTCTGATTTGAACTGGAATTAGCCATATAAAATCCAGCCCTTTTAGCCAATAGGCTCCAAGGCCAACCCTTAAGTATCCATTTATTAATAATATTAGCAATTATATTAAAATACATACTAGCTCTTAGAAAATGGCTTAGATGGGTTTTGGTTATGTTTTAAATAAAAATGAAATTTCTTAAATGTTAACTATTGAAAGGAGGTTAAGAATATATTGAACACTAGTAGCAAGCTTATTTATTTTTCATAAAAACTCAACATAGGAATTGTATGTTTTTTACTTTACACATAAAAAAGCTAAGTAGAACAGTGAATAAACTAGTCTGTTTACAGAGCAGTTATGTGACAGGATGGAGGCTGAACCCAACTCTTTTTACCTTAAAACACATGCTTTTTTCAATTTCTAATGCTTACCCACTAAATTTTACTATTTCTGTGGATATGATTTCATTCTGCATGGTTGGAATTTTTTTCCATATGAGCATACATCTCATGGAGAACGTGCTTTGAAAAATGAACTTTTGCTTCATGTAATTTCTTCCTCAGTGGAAAAAATAGCCATGATCAGAAACCATGGCAACCCAAAAAGAGAAGATGAATTTCAAGAAGCAAGAAACTTTTGGATAAATAAGACTTTTGATTTTCTTTTCAAAGCAACTTTAAAGATGCAGCATATGAGGAAAACAAGTATATCATAATAATGCAAACATAAAGTAGGATGTGATAAGCAAGCATTTCCTTAGGCATTAACAAGTTCACTCTTCCAACAACAAAAATTAGAGTGTCAGGAGCCATTTTAAGCCATGAGGAAGTCAGTAAAGAAAATAAGATACAGTTCCTATTTGTGAGGAGCTGAAAGCTTGTTCCTTTGCATGTCCTAGGAAAAATAAAAAGATGTGTGGGAAATTTGAGTATTATCTAATTTAAGTTCTGCTATGATGCCTAACATTCTTTATCACAAGGACTGGATAAAAGAAGGAAGGTCTGTGACTACAAAGTTCAAATCCAAGACCTGGTGGTTTGAAAAATCATGTTGGATATGTGTATGTATGCCCAAAATCCCAAGAGGGGAACAGAGGAAAAGGGATTGCAGGTGGCATGGCCATCTCTCCAGGGTCTGATTTCTCACTTTCCCTTTCTTTGTCTCTTTCTCTCTGGCAAATGCTCACACAATATAGCAAACAAACAAACAAAACATAAAAGGAAGGCCAGATGGAGGTGAGCTTGAACTCACTTTAGTGCCTAAGAGGGAGCAAAGCTTGTTTTCCAGAAAAGAAATGGTGGTGGGTAAATTGGAGTCATATATATCATATGTAAACCTGTAATTGCTTCTGTTCCAGCTTAGACATAACAAATCAGAAGGTCTATCTGAAATGTAAGAAGAATTTCATTTCACTGTCTTCTTTTCTTTGCCTGGACCTCTATAATCCTCCTGTCAAATCAGGCTTCAAATGAAATCTCTCCATTCCCCATTGCCTGGGCCAGTACTTCTGGTCCTTCATAACTTATTCCTGGCCTTTCCTCAACCACTGTCCCTCCAGTTGGTGCTTGTCCTTTCAACAGTCCTTCCTGTATTTTCTGTGATTGCTCTGGCTTTCTCCAAGAAACATGGCCAGCATGCCTCAGGTGAGAGAGTGAAGTATGGTGATCTCAGCACTGGAACCTGGTCTGACAAGCCATTTGAGGACCAGGATAATTCCTTGATGACTGAGACCAAGAATATGCCAGTTTGTAATCTCAGGACCCTTAGTTAAAGGGGACACAAATCCAATTTTAAACTAAGGAGTTATACTAAAAGAAGATACAAATGAGTCGCACTAGAAATGGAATGTCAAAGAAAAAAATCAGAAAATTGTGTGGTTTGACATGCCAGATATTACAGACAGGAGCTCAGAGCAAATATGTGTCCACAAAAATCAGATTTCAGACATGTTGGCTGGTAACTAAATGTAATGATTTTCAAATGCTTATCTATTTGGATATCCCATCAGATCTTTCTCTCCTCCCCACACATGTGAGTTTCACATGCATTTTATTTAATCAATAAATATTTATGAGAACCATGCAAAGCATCAAAGAAAGCAAGACTGAAAGGATATCCTAGGCAAGATATTAGAAATGACTTCATGTTCAAGCCACATTATGAATTGAGTCTTGGGTGCATAGAAGCTCTCTGATTTAGGAAGAATATTTCAAGAAGAGAGCAATCATGTTCAAAGGCCTAGTCAGGAGAGCCTAGTTAGGAATCACATGCAGTTCATGGTAGTGTAGGGTAGAGCTATGTGGGGAGGAAGGCAGGTTGTGAAGTTCTTTAGCACCCAGACTATGAAGGAGCTCACATGTCACATTACAGAGCTTGGATGGGCCAGCTCAACGTGCTGCAGTAATGCACTGCTCAAACAATCCTGGGCCCATATGGAAGGTCATAGGTTTGGTTCTTGGGCTTGCACATCTATGATTCTGGCTGCCTAGAAAGGCTATCGAGTAGCAGGATTACAACATAGGACCCTGTTAAGGGTACTTGTCTTTCTATCTCTCACTGTCATGAAATAAATTAATAAAACTTAAAAATAAGGGAGCTTGGATTTTATTTTTAAGTCTATGGGTACACAGGAGTTCTGAGGAGGAGGATGGCTCAATCTAGTCACCTATAGAAATTAATGAATGTGGAGAGTGAGGGAGAGGGACTGGTGCAAGGTTTTATATGGAATAAAAGTCTGGGGGTTAGTAGTAGTTTTCTTTGAGGGTGAATATAATGGGGAAATGAGTTAAAATACAAGTAACATTGGACTTGAGCATGCTGAATATGAGCCATTCATGAAAACATTAGGTAGAGTTACCATCCATCCACTCACCCTTTATACTTTCTTCACCTCCCTATCACATGAATATCTTCCATGTTCCAGGCACTGTGCAAGGCACTGTCCCATTGGCAGTAGACATCTCAGCTTTGTCCTTGCCAGGGTGCCACCTTCTAGTGGTTGACAAATGCAATGGGTATAGTTCAGATGTCCCAGGTAGATAGTTTAAAGTAAGAGCATGGGACTTAGCCCAGAACTCTATTTTGTCACATTTTATGGTGGCTTTTCCTGCTTCCTACCTTCTCTTCCACCTAAACTTCTCGAAATTTCTAGTTGAACTAAAAAGGCTGACAGATCAAGTCAGGGGACAGAAATCAAGTCATAGAGCTGTGGGTTCTGAACCAGCCTTATCCCCCACTTTTATCTCGCCTTCTCCCTTACCCTGCTCCCATGAAGGTCAACATAAATTGACATAAAACACTTAAGTCTCATTTAAAACAAAACTAAGCTATGGAAATTTAAAATGAACGCAATACACAAATGTACACTGTATAATGCCAGAAGTTAAAATGAGAAGTAAATTAGTTCCAGATGGGGCCTGGGGATTGCTTTTAAGTGGCTATGTTTCCTTAAGCCTGAAACTTCTGACTTATCTTGCATTTTGTGGAAGAAAATATTCTGAGAAACTTACAGAATAAATGATAGTTTTCTGTGCAAGGCATTTCTAGAGGATAAATGTAATCTCTAGGAATTATTATGGAAACATTTTGTTTCTGAAAATCTAGCCTGAGAGTTTAGCTTCAATGTATCACGAGTCTTGAAAATTGACTTACTTGGACATGGAAATGATAAGTGAAAGGTTATTTTGATAAACTGGGTTTTAGGATGACAAATAAGTTTGGAAAATATGGGAGAACTAAGAATTTCTAACAAATTCTGATAGGAAGTAGAGATTTAGAAATGCTTATAAAGAATGTAAAAAACAATAAAAATTTTAAATTTTCAGTAGAAAAATTAACTTGCATGACTAGATGACAAAAATGTAATCCTGAGTTTAAATTGAAAGTAGAAAAAAGAGGAATTAATTATGGAATATGGTAATCAACTGATCCCATTTTGTCTTTTTATTTGTCTCTTGAAAGTTACTTGGGACCAGCAGTTAGTGTAATGGCTATGTCGCTGGACTCCCACGTAGTCGACCGCGGTTCAAGTCCTGGACCCGGTGGCTTAAACTCACGCCGGGCGCGTGTGCGTGCGTGCCCAAGATCCCGAGAGGAGAATGGAGGAGAAGGGATTGCGGCGTGGCCATCCGCCCTGGGGGGTGATTTCTCGCTTTCTATCTCTCTGTCTCTCTCTGTCTGTCTGGCGAGCGCACGTGCCCTATAGCAAAAACCTCTCAAAAAAAAAAAAGAAAGTTACTAGATCAAAAGCTATGGATTCTGTGTCCAAAATTTCAAACCCAGTTTATGCAAGTTGAAAATTACTTGTTTTTTAAATTATGAGTGATGATTAAGAAATGATAGAGTTCCCAAGCCAGAGTTTTAAATTTAATAATTATAATTTGCTATTTATTTTATTAAAAATAACATTTTATACCATGACATTATATTTAAACAAAATTATCTGTAATGTATGAGCATCTTTTTAAGTTGGCAAGAAATTTGGAAACAAAATTTGAATTTTTAAATTTTGCTTTTTTCTGGAAGAAGAAATACATACATATTATGTTAATCTCTACAATTTCCCCTACAGGCATATTACTAGAGCACATGAGAAATTGACAACTGGAAATATTTAGAAATTATTACAGGCATAAAAGTGATAGAGTGACTAGATATTCCAGAGAAGCTGAGGAGTATCTGGTATAATCTCCATGAGTGCTATTTGTACAGAGGTCTAAGGATATTATAATTTATTTTGCTCATGCAAATCCTTTGCTCCAAACTGATCTTACTTCCTGCTATATGGGCACATATTGTTCTAACAGGCTATCCTAATGGGGGGGGGTAACCTCCTGTCTCTAGCCAATAAGGTGTCCCCCGTTACAATCCATCACCACTCAGAGCTATCTGCGAAGCCTCATAAAAGAACATGGAGCCTTATGAAGTCACAGTGTGTATTTATTATTTGCTTGACAAAATAAGCGTGTAACTGAAAGAAAGTGTGGGTGATTGGGGTAGAAAATGTGCACATTATGAAGAGCTTAGAAGCCAGCTAAGAAAATTTTAATTATGCTTAGGATGATAGGAAGGCACTCAGAAATGGAAAGATTAGAAGATACAGAAATAGTGAGGACAATTGTAGATACCAGAGACTGTCTGGGAGGAGGGAGGGACAGCAAAGAATGGGTGGGAGGGGCTAAGGGAAGAAACACTGACAGACAAGGAATGTAAAGTTCTCCGTTGAAAAGGATATATATGGTAATATCCTTGATTTGATTGTCATGCACTACATGTATACTTTGAAAAACCAAATTGTGTGCTCTAGAGATTTACAATAATAAAAGTAAGTAATAAAAGGAAGTTTAATAATGTAGCAAGCAATAAAAAAAGCTCATTTTAAAAAGAGATGATGGGAGCTATTAAAGTATTATAAACCAGAAGATGACATGATCATCTTTTTGTTTTATAAAAGTCACTGCTGCCTCACCGTCAAGATGAAGGAGGTGGGGGGTGGGTGTGGTACAGGAAAGACAGGAGCAAAAGAATAGTTAAGAAGTGATTTCAGCACTACAGAAGGGAGAAGAAAGGAAGACCAAAGGATTTCTTCCTCACTCCTTCTGTCAAAGGGGTCAGATCATCATCAGTTTGTGTGCTTTTCAGACTAGTTTCTTTCACTTTGCTATGTGCCTTTAAAGTTCATCCTTGTCACTTCCTGGCTCAACAACTTTTTATTGCTGACTATTCTGTTGTATAGCTGTACCACAGTTTGTTTATCCAGTCACATATCAAAGAACATCTTGATAGTATTGGGTTTTGGTGAGAAATAATAACATATAGGTAATAGTATTATATTTTGGTGAGAAATAATAACATATAGGTCTTTGTGTAAACATAAGTTATCAGATCTGTGAGGTAAATATTTAGAAGCACAATGGCTGGCATACACGATCATGTTTAACTGTAAGAAAGTGCCAAGCTATTTTCCAAGTGGCTGTACCATTTTGTATTCCCACCAGCAACAAATGAGAGTTCGGTTGCTGAGTAGCCTTCTCAGCATAAGAATTATTTGTTTTTGTTTTTTTTCCTTTTTAGGTTTTTGTCACAGGGCACATGCATTTGCCAGAGGGAGATGGAGAGAGATGGAGAGAAACAGAGAGACAGAAAGTAAGAAATTATCCCTAAGAGGGGATGGCCATGCAGCAATCCCTTCCCCTCTATTCCCCTTTTGGGAATTTAGGCATACACACACAAGGGCCTGGCTTGTTTCTCAAGCTGTAGGGTCAGAGACTCAAACTGCTCACTTGGCCTGTGGGGACCTGCTCTCTTAACCACCAGGCCACAGGCTGGCTCTTTTATTTATTTATTTTTTTAAAGGAGAAGGCATGTACCCTACAATAATGACAAAAAGTATATAGGAAATAAACTAGTTATTGTAATTTATTATCATTATAAGGTATTGTACATAGTTATATTAGGTCATCAGGAAAGTCATGACATGTTTTTCTATGCAAAAATGCATTATGTCTTTACAGACAACCCAATACAAGCTATACTTCTATACAACCGGCAGTGCAGTAGTTTTGTCTCTACCAGAGTGATTAATATGATGATACATCAACTTCCATGTCAAGAGGCATAGGAATTTTTTGACTCTCTCATAATCTTATGGGGTCACTTTAGTATATGTAGTCCATTCTTGACAGAAACATTATGTGGCATATCACTATTTTATAGTTTACTCTTGGGGCTGTATATTTATAAATTTGGGCATACATGTAATGACATGTAACCATTATTATGGTATCATATGGAATAGTTTCCTTGTCCTAAAAATTTTTTGTATTCTGCCTGTTCATGTTTCTCTCCTTCCTAAATTCCAGAAACCATTGATTTTGAAAATTGTCTCCCTAGTTTTCCCTTTTTTGAAATGCCATATATTTGGAATCCTATAGTATGTAACTGTTTCAGATTAGCCTTTTTCACTTAGTAAAATGCATTTAAGTTTCCTCCATAACTTTTCATGGCTTGATAGCTGTTTGTAGCACTAAATAATGTTTTATTGTGTGTGATCCATTAACCAGTGAAGGATATTCCTGGTTGATTACAAGTTTTGGCAGTTATGAATAAAGCTAGTACAAACACTCACATACCAATTTTTGTATGGACATAAGTTTTAACTCAAATATTTGGGTAAATATCAAGAAGTTTAATTGCTGAATTACATGGCAAGAGTATGTTTAGCTTTGTAAGAAACTGACAAACTGTCTTCCAAAGTGGCTATACTATGTTGCATCCCCATTAGCAGTGGTTGAGAGTTCCTGTTGCTCTACATCCTCACCAGCACTTCAGTGTTTTCAGTGTTTTGGATTTTGACCATTTTGATAGATACATTGTGGTATCTCATTATTTTTAATTATTTTTAGTTTGCTATAGGGTATACATGTGTTCACTGGAGAGAGACAGAGAGAGAGAGAGAAAGTGAGAAATCACCCTCGGGGTAGGGGGGGATGGTCACACTGCAGTCCTTTCTCTGCCGTTCTCTTCTTGGGATGTTGGGCTTGCATATACACATGCATGGCCTGTATGTCAAGCTGCTGGGGTCAGGACTCAAACAGTGCAGTTGGCCATGTGGGATCCAGCCAGGTTAACCTCCTTGCCTTCTGCTGGTCTCACTCATTGATATTTTGATTTGCAATTCCCTAATGATTCATGATGTTGAGCTTCTTTTCCTATACTTACTTGACTTTTATATATCTTCTTTGGTGAGGTGTCTGTTCAGATATTTCACCCATTTCTTTTGTTAGATCATATGTTATTGTTGAATTTTAAGAGTTCTTTGCATATTTTGGATAATAGTCCTTTATCAAATGTGTATTTTGCAAATATTTTCTCCCATTCTATGGCTTGAGCTTGCTTTCTCATTGTCTTGACAATGTTTTTGTTTTGTTTTTTAATAGAGATTTTTGCTATAAGGTGCATGTGCTCATCAGAGAGACAAGAGACAGAGAGACAGAAAGCAAGAAAATCTCCCCTCCAGGGGATATATTCATGCCACAATACCTTCTTCTCTATCCTACTTTCAGGATTTTGGGCATACATGCACACACATGAGTTTCAGGCCACTGGTTCTGAGACTCAAATTGTGATCAACTAACATGGGAGTCTAGCAACTTAATCACTATGCCACTTGCTGGTCCCTCTACAACTTTTTTTTTTTTTTTTTTTTTTTTTTTTTTTAACAGAAATGAAGTTCTTAATTTTAACAAAGTTCAGTTTGTCAGTTATTTCTTTCATGGATCATGCCTTTGGTATTGTATCTAAAAAGATCTCATCATAGCAAAGTCACCTTGATTTTCTCCCTGTTATCTAGTTTTAGTTTTGCATTACATTTAGTTCTATGATCTATTTTGAGCTAATTTTTATGAGAAGTATAAAATCTGTGTCTAGATTCATATTTTTTGCATGAACATGTATTCATCTAACACTATTTATTGAAAAGACTATTCATTGTATTTTTTTCTCTCTTGAAACAAAGATCAGTTGACATTATTTGTGTGGTTCTATTATATTTCTGGCTTTTGTATTTGTTCCACTGACCTAATGAGAGGTCTTCAAAATGTTTGTAGAAAATACACATTATGAAAAAACTAGGCCTTGATTTCAAAAATGTTTGCACCAGAATAAACCCATACTTTAATTCCATTTTTCCATGAATTTTTGTAGTCCCCTCATGTTTATCTATTCTTTAACTAATACCACATTCTCTTGATTACTGTAGCTTTATAAAGCTTAAAGTAAGTTAGTGCCAGTCTTCTGAAAGTTCTTCTCCTTCAGTATTATATTAGCTATTCTGGATCCTTAGCCTCTCTCTATAAAATTTGAAATTAATTTGTTGATACCCACAAAATAACTTCCTGAGGTAGAAATGCACTTGACATGTTGAAGGAACAGGAGGAGGCCAATATGGCTGAAATAGAAGAAAGGGAAGAATGGAAGGGGAGGAGGTAATAAGGATGGAAATGAAAGAAGCTGATAGCTCTGTGGATAATAGACTGGGGTGGGAGGCAAAGGAGGCAAATGTAGGAAAGCAGTTAGGAGGTGATTGTGATAACTGAGATCATGGACCTCAGAAGAGAGGTGGAGATGATTGGAAACTGATTTGGTTTTGAATTGATTGTGGAGTATGAGAGGAAAAAGGGGGTGAGGGTGGTTCTAAAATTTATGGCTCAGGGAACTGGAGGGATTCTGTGCCATTTCCTGAAATGGGGAATGGCTGTGGCAGAGTAGATAGCAGAGGAAAGATAGGGAGTCCATTTTGAGCAAGATAAGTTGGTGAGATCTCCTAGACTCGAAATGGAGATGCTAAGAAGCAATGGGATAGAAGAGTCTGGAGTTGAGGGTGGAGTTCCAGGTTCGAGATACATATGGGCAAATTTGTCAGTATAGAGATATTTAAAACAACAAGACTGGATGAGTTACCCAGAGATAGTATGGATAGGATAGGATCATGAACCCTAAAGCACCTCTTATTTTTAGTAGTTGGGTTGATCAGATAAAAATCAGTGAAGGTGACTGAGAAGGTAGCATAGGAGAAAAAAAAGGAGTGTTTCGAATCCCAGAAGCTGTGCAAAGAAAGTTTTCTATGGAAAAGGAATTGATCAACCATTTTAGAAATTGCAAATAAATAAGATGAGGACTGAGAATAGGATTTTGATGATAGAGTGAATAGATGCCAATTTGGTTGGAGTCAGCACAGGAGAATAGAAGGGAGGAAACAGTGCACCTAGGCTATCAAGCTATTATCAAAGGGTTTTGAGTCACATACAGTTCAGTGACCCATTTTAGACATTTACTACTCATCATTTTGTTTGAAGACAAAAATTACAAATCACACAACTCTAACAAGATACTCAACTACTATTTAGAAGTGTACCAAATATAGTTTAAATGTGCAATGCCATAGAAATAGGACTGGAACAAAATAACGGAAGTTGTAAAATGAGAGTGACAGTGAGAGATAATGTGCTGAAGCCTGTACTTAAGTGATCTCTAGCTGAACATTTCTTGTTTGCTTTTTGTTTTTCCATCCTCCTTTCCTCTCTATGATAGATCTTGCCCTCCATTCCATCATGAAAGGTAAGCAGAGCTGAAGTGCAAAGAGAAACCGCAGATACTTATTCCTGGATTTTAGCATGCCAGAGGCCAAGACCTTGCACTAGCAAATAGATTATAGATAAGAATCCTTGCCCCTGCCCCATCCCAAACAACCCTATCCTCAAACACCTGAGAAACACCTCAACACCTATACAAAGAAGGACAGTCAGAAGACCAATCAAGTGAGAGACATTTTAATGTCGAAATGCATCCCTTCCACTTTTGGCCGAGCCAGTGATGTGGGATGGGAAAGAAGAAAGGCACAGTGAAATCCCTGGTTACATTGTTTGGGGGGATATAAAATAAGGAGGCACCTTTCCCCACTGCTTGTCTGGAACCTGAGAGTCTTCATCAGTCCCCTTAGACTAGGGAAGAGCAGTAGGGGTAGCTCATGGGATGGCCAGGAAGATGAATTTCAAACAGGGTCACAGAGCTCCTCTCCAAACAGAGCTAAGAGCATTGAAAAGTTTGCTCCACAGCTCAGAGAGTGTCATGGGTGTGCCTGCAGGAGCCAGTGGCCTAAGCACATCCCACAGTCTAATAGTCTAACACATCCCACATCTTACAGATGTGGGTGCCTCAATGGATGGCAGCACAGAGGACAGAAATGCTGGACCCAGGATGGAGATCTTCCAGTGCTTTATGTAAGCCTTTGTATTTCAAAGATTTTCTTAAAACTCATGATAGAGCACATGCACTCACGTGAAAAAGGGAGAGACCATGAGAGAGAGAGAACCATGCTACATAGAGCTTGGGCTCATCCCTTTCCTCCAGTCCTCTAGCTTGCGAGGATCCTGGGCACATGTATGTGCATGCACCTGGCATGTGCTCAGGCCAACCAGACTGGGGACTGAAACTGGGTTGGGCACGTGGCTTCCAGCTCTGCAGTCCAGTATGCTTTTGACTGTGCCACAGAGCCTGGGCCAGCCCTGGTATGTCAGTTCTCACACCTGGGAATGAAGGGGAAGTAGCAGAATCCTATTGACCATAAGTCCACCAATGACCATAATGTCCACTCAGTGACCATAAACTCTAAATGTTCCAAAATAAAGGATGGAGGAATTGACACCAGATACCAAAAATGTTTCAGGTTGTCTTCTGGTAATCACAATTTATATTTTATATTTAATATGTGTAATGTAAAATAATTATATGATATAGCATATTATTATAGTATAATATCATATTGTATTTCTGGTTTGTCTTATTTTATTGTCATTTTCTTGGCATAATTTTTAATAATGCCCTTTTAACTATTTTTTTTTTGGAGAGGTTTTTGCTATAGGGTGTGTGCCAGAAAGACAGAGACAGAGAGACAGAAAGCAAGAAATCACACCCCAGAGGAGATGGCCATACTGCAATACCTTCTCCATTTCCACACATGTGCCCGGTGTGAGTTTAAGCCACTGGGTCCGGGACTCAAACCGTGGCTGACTACATGGGAGTTCAGCAACATAGCCATTATGCTAACTGTTGGCCCCTGCCCTTTTAACTCTTAAAACTTGTCATTTGAATGATAAATTACATGGTCACTCTAATCTATTCTTTCTACACAATATCCTTGCAAGATAAATGATTTTTTTTTTTTTTTTTTGGAGAGGTTTTCACTATAGGGCACGTGCGCTCGCCAGACAGACAGAGAGAGACATAGAGACAGAAAGCGAGAAATCACCCCCCCAGGTGGGAGGGTCACGCCGCAATCCCTTCTCCTCCATTCTCCTCTCGGGATCTTGGGCACGCACGCACACCCACCCGGCGTGAGTTTAAGCCGCCGGGTCCGGAATGTGAACCGCAGTCGACTACATGGGAGTCCAGCAACATAGCCATTACGCTAACTGCTGGTCCCATAAATGATTTTTTATCCCCTTTTCACAGGTGAGGTAACTGACTCTCACATGGCTTGAGCAATTAAAGTATTCTCTCACTGCTGCTTATGATACCTTACCAGAAATCAAGTCTGAGTTCACCAACCTGAACTGTCAGGCTGTTCCATCTACTAATATGTGGTGTAAGGTGCATTACTCTTTCAATCAGCATTAGCACCACGTGTGAGAAGTGAACTGCTCTGTTTGCAGCACGGCGTATGGGACCTGTCTAAACTAACAGCAGCTAGTGAAAAGCAGACTTAGGGCTAGTCCTTGAATTCCTGAGCAGACAGACTCCCAAGGCCTGTTCATCTTTAGCAATGTGGCCTTTACATTGGATTGGCAAACAGACTGGCTTTAAGCAAAGCAACTTAGAAATATTACATTAACAACCTCTCTTTTCTGTTTTATTTCTCCTAGGGTCTTAAATATTCCTCAAAGAAAAACTTACATCTCCCTTAAATCTGCCTTTTCCTTGGCATTCTAGAGCTTGTAATTGTGTCTAGTTTCTAAATCTAACTTAGTAAAACCTAAAAGAAGAAAAGAGAAATTTTAAAAGGCTATTTGTGTTTAGTTAAGCTCGGACTAAAGATTCATGCCAGATCTCATTTTAACAAAATGAATTCACCATCCGCTGGTAAACATTGGTTGAAATTTACAATTATATGGGTGACCAAAAAGACTTTGGTTTATAGAACTATATGAACTTAAACTAACATAAATCAAAACGATTAAAATCTGAGTCTGTCAGTGAGTATAATTCCTATTGTAAAAGTTACTTTAAAGAAATAAAAGCATTTTATAACATTCTTTTGCTAAAACTGTCTTTATAGGCCAAATGAAAAGACTATTGAGTAATCATTAGTTCAGGCTGAAACAATTTGAATAAAATTGAAAAAAAGTGGAATCATGTTATAACTTCATGTATTTTTATTGTTAAGAATAGTAACAGCATAAATTAGGACCTTCTTATACTGATAATAAATAGGAGAAACTGAAACTTTTAAAAAAAATTTTTTTACCATAGGATGAGTGCACTTGCTATAGAGAGAAAGAGAGAGAGGGGGGAAGTGAGAAATCACCCCCCCGGAAGGGTGCCATACCACAATCTTCTCTCCTCCACTCTCCCAGGATTTGGGGCATGCATGTATACACATTTGGCATATTTTTTAAGCCTCCAGGTCTGAGACTAAATCATGGTGTCCATTAAGTGGGATCCAGCACCTTAACCATCATGCCACCTGCTGGCCTCAAAGGTTTCTTTTAGAATACATTCACATGTAGAACTGGCCTCTGATATTGTGTCCAAAGTACTTATATCAAAATGTGACAAATTATTCAGGAACAGCCAACACAAAACCACCTATTAAGTCAAAACGATCAACTAAGGACAAGATTTGTATACATTATAAATAGATTGTGAGAAATTTATGTATTGGGACCAGCAGTTGGTGTAATGGCTGTGTGGCTGGACTTCCATGTAGTTGACCATAGTTTGAGTCCCAGACCCAGTGGCTTAAACTCATGCCGGGTGTGCGTGCGTGCGTGCCTAAGATCCTGAGAGGAGAATGGAGGAGAAGGGACTGTGGCATTGCCATCCCCTCGGGGGGGGGGGGGGGGGTGATTTCTCCCTTTCTGTCTCTCTGTCCTTCTGGTGAGTGCATGCGCCCTATAGCAAAAACCTCTCCAAAACAAACAAACAAAAGGAAAAAAAGGAGAAATTTATGTATTAAGATGCTGAACAATTGGGGCCAGCAGATGGCATGGTGGTTGAGGTGCTGGACTCACCACATGGCTGACTGTGGTTCAAGTCCTGGACCTGGCAGCTTACTTTCTCACTTCCTCTCTCCTTTTTTTGTCTCTCTCTCTGGTGGGCACATGTAAAAAATTATAGTAATAAAATTAAATAATTCTTTTTCAAAAAAGATGCTGACCAACAAAACAGAGAGACCACTGAATTGTTTTCTACTTGGGAAAATGTATGTTTATTTAAAATTGAAGCTAATCTTTCTACTATGTCTATAGGACTAAAAACCAGTTTCACAAATTGGATAGCACTCCTACAAGTCTTATGATAGTAATGTGTGTACAAGACACATGTAAAATAGAAATGTAAAGTATATCAGAATCCTTCTGGATAACATGAAAGTGTCTGGATTTGGGATTTCCACATATAAAGAAGTTAAACCCAAGAAAACATAGTAGAAGTTGAAAGCCGTCTTACCATCCAGGGAGTATGTAGAATACATTCTCAGGTAACGTGAGCTGACTGAACAAAACCCTGAGCAGAAAACGAGGCGATAGATGGATTCAAAACTCATTATAAGTGAATTATAGCTAATACCACCAAAATATACCCAGAAGGCGAGGCAGTCTGGTTACATGAAAAGTTCTGGGATCTTCCAAAGTTCCATTGGAAATAGTAATTGGAATACAACAAAAAAGGGTGAATAAAGAATAGAGGTGAAAATAAATGTAGATGAGGGAACCAGCAGTTAGCGTAATGGCTATGTCGCTGGACTCCCACGTAGTCGACCGCGGTTCGCGTCCCGGACCCGGTGGCTTACAACTAACGCCGGGCGCGTGTGCGTGCGTGCCCAAGATCCCGAGAGGAGAATGGAGGAGAAGGGATTGCGGCGTGACCATCCCCCCTGGGGGGTGATTTCTCGCTTTCTGTCTCTACGTCTCTCTCTGTCTGTCTGGCGAGCGCACGCGCCCTATAGCAAAAAAAAAAAAAAAAAACCTCTCCCCCCAAAAATAAATGTAGATGACAACGCAACAGTAAGTGAAAGAGAATGCCAGCACAGTTCTGTGACAGTGAGCCCCTGTTTCCAGAACAGAAGAGCTGAGTACTCCAAGTTTACAGTTAAGACAATGGAAAACTATTTCAATCTGCATGAGCCCAGAGAACCTTGTAGGGAATAACTGAGGTGTGTTCATTATTAAGGAATAAGCGTAACGTGCGATGACTTCATAAAGCAGCCATTTATGAAGGGCAGAGGCACTGAGGGGACATGGAGTGAATGAAAGGTCATTTTTATTAAAATCCCATAGACATTTAGAGATTTTAAAAAGTATTCATATCTTCCTGCTCCAATAGTAATGTGTCTATCTAGCGCTCACATTTTGGTCTCTACACACCCATCAATCCTTTGGACAATGGTTGCATTAGAGTCATTAGCGGTGAATCCTTTAACCGTTAACGCTTAGTCTCTAGGAGTGAGTGGGAAAAACAGGGCTGTGTTTATTTGCCTATTTGTTCTTTATTTAAGATCAAGAAAATTTTTACCTGTTTGCTTTTTCTTTTAATCATTTCATTTTGGAGTTCCCCTGTTGAATTCTTACACTTAATTCTCTTTTTTTTAGAGGTTTTTGCTATAGGGCGAGTGCACTCGCCAGACAGACAGAGACAGAGAGATAGAAAGCAAGAAATCACCCCCCGGGGGGATGGCCATGCTGCAATCCCTTCTCCTCCATTCTCCTCTCGGGATCTTGGCCATGCATGCACACGCGCCCGGCGTGAGTTTTAAGCCACCGGGTGTAGGACGCAAACCGCGGTTGACTACATGGGAGTCCAGCGACATAGCCATTATGCTAACTGCTGGTCCCTTTATACTTAATTCTTAGCATACTTTCAATTATTAAAATGTATATTATATTTCAGTCAAAACTGTTAACCCATCTATGATGAACAAAGAAAACAGCTGTGCTGGGGGTGGATGATACACAGGTGCACTAGGCAGAATTTGTATTCAAATTTGCAGTTCTGACAGGAGACTGAATGTTCACTAATAACAATAGCCCACTGCAGAATGTGGCCTGTATTATACATTGGAGGGGCAGAGGATGGGAGATTCAACATTAATAGAAGGAATTCTACTTCTAATAATTTATTCCAAAAATATCTATTAGACAAATGCAGAAATGTGTGTGTGTGTGTTTGTGTGTGTGTATAATATTCCTACATCAACATTTAGCATAACTGTACTGAACAATTAGCCATGCTTTTTTTTTTTAAATTTACCAGAGAGTATGTGCACTCACTAGAGAGAGACAGAGAGAAAGAGAGAGTAGGAAAGTAGAAATCACCCTCCAGGGAGGATGGCCACTCTGCAATCCCTTCTCCTCCATTCTCTCTTGGAATTTGGGGCACACAGACACATACTCAGTGTGTTTTTCAAGCCACTGGATCAGGACTTGAACCATGCAGTTAGCCATGTGGGATCCAGGTTTCTTGACTATGCCACCAGCTGGCCTCACCTTTTTTTGACTATGCCTATATGCCAATCCACCCTGTCACTGGATTTAGAGATAATAGAAAATAAAAAAGTTAAATGAAAGTGAGTGTGACCATGTGTGTATATGTATGTACGTATATGTGTGTGATGCATATGTATCATATATACATACATGATATCTAGGGCCAGCCTCCAGATTTCTACCATCCTCCTTTTGTGCCCATGATAGACATTACTAATTGATCACAAGATACTTCCTCTGTGTTCTTACTATGGCCTTAGACTCCTTCCTTCTCAATTTACTGCTCCTGAGAGTTACTATCAGCTGACTCAGGGGACGCATGAGATGAATGCATTTTACTATCCAGGATACAGACAGCAGTTCTCATACTGTGCTCCTGTGATCTGTGAAACAATTGGAGGCTGCTAGGAGAGATGCAGGGTAGGCAGAGCAGGTGGGGAGTCTCGTTTCTCACTTCTGCTTCCACCACAGCTATGATGCTGGAAATGAGTGTAGTGATTCCCCTGGTGGCCGTAATGACTAGATACAGTCATTAGGAGACTTTTGGGGATAACAGATTTTTCATGTGTTTTTCATTTGTGAAAACCCATATAGATTTAAACATACAATCTGTGGGTTTTTCTATATGTATTCTATGCTCCAATATAAATTAAACCAACAAATAAAACAATATTAATAGTTAGCATACCACATCTAAAAGAAAATGGCAAGCTCAAACTACAAAGGCAGATCTGGGCTCATTTAGATGTATGGGCAGCTTGCTATGGGACTTGCTCAAGACCCTTAAGTTCTCTGTTCCATTTTCTTATCGGAAACAGGGATAAAGAATACCTACCTCATAGGACTGTGATGCAGGTTAAATGGTATAATAAATATAAAGAATGTAATATAATGTCTACTGTATCATTATATCTATAATAATAATAACTTAGGTTTACAGAGTCCTTCCTATGTATCCAGCTTTGTTTTAGGAACCTAATTTTCTCCTAAAACCACCTGTAGAATTTTACAGGAAGAGGAAACTGACATTAAATTATTCATCCAAGATCTCACAGATATTAGGTGGAAAAGTCAGAATTGAAAGTTGATCAGGCTGCATACTTAACCACTGCATTATCTTTTGTAATGGGAACCTAATAAACATTAGTTATTACTATTTCTAGAACAAATACTGGCAGAGACATGAGAGGTAATAGGGAAAAATGGAGTGTGGGCTGAATTGCTCTTCAGAAGACAGACAAATGACAACTCTAGGGTTAGACTGAAATTCTGTGCTAAATAAATGGTTGCTATTGCTATTATTATGCAATTACCATACCTAGTTTCAGACAGAAAATGGAAGCATATAAATGCAATATTATCATTGCACTTTATAAACAGAGAAAACAGCAGCATGGAAGGCTAATGACACACTCACCCCCAGTCCATTAAAGCCTGCTCTCCTAGGATAATGCTAGGGAAGAAGTCAACCTTGGTAGGCTATATCTGAAATCAGCCTTAGCTTTAATGTGACTATGGGTGATTTTTTATCTTTTGTATTTTCAATATTTTCTATCATGGACATACTGTATTTCACATTAGAAAATTAACTTTAAAAATAAAATGAAGCAAAAACAAAAACCAATCTCTGGAAGACAATAAGAACCATATGTCTTTTAAATGGAAAACACACTTATTTCTCCTTTGTTTCTTGGAAACAGCTTGTCAAACACCAGTCCACTAGCTTTGAACCATTTACATAAACACACCCAAGCCAAGTGTTTGCACGCAACAGCTAAACTGCACTTGTACTGGCAATTTCATGACTTTGAAGGCAATGATACGCACTGATACCACCATGGTTCAATTCACCTTTGGTATTTCTTACAAACCACAAACCAGTGACATTTGTTGTAGGTGATAGCATCCCAAGTCACTTTGAAAGAAACCTTACCCTTGGATGAGGGGAGAAGATGAAGAGTGGTTCAGATCCTTCAAGTGAAATGGAATGTCTGGGAGTTGAATGGTACCAGAGATAATGGTTGCCATCCACCAGAGGGCACTACCAGTATATACAAAGCTTTCCAGCAACCACTGAACACCCCTCTCACTCCCAATTCTAAGCAGAGAAAGCTAATGTGATTAGGTCAACCGATTTCCACTTTCATTATGCTCGCTTTTCCTGTATAAGTCGGTAAGGCTTTTCCTCCTTATGAAGAGACTGATGCATTGTGAGTTACCCTGACTGTTAAGACTCTCTTAAATTGCTGTGAGCATTTGACTGTAAAAATGTTATTTTGCAATAAATGTTGAGTGTGTCCCATGTGCTAAGTACTGGGCTTGTCACCATGATGGTATAAATGAACTACAAGAGCAGCTTCTTGCCTGCAGTTGGAGACTAGTAAAGGTTTTTTGTGATAACCACAAGGCACGTGGAATAACTCGGGAACTATAAAGTACAGAAGGTAGATGCTTCTTTGTTTTGCACTGTTAAATAATATTGCTGTTCAGTGATGGGAATACTGGCTACAGTCATTTTGGGAAGAGCAGAAGGTTGTACAAATAGAATATGAAGAGAGGAAAGCAGAAAACAGCCTTATCAATGTGACAGAAATAGAAATTTCATTGCTATGAAAAACTAGTGTGTTCCACTGAATATTTCTGGCTGTGCTACAACATGGAATACTTCCAGATACACCAATTTACCTGCTTTAGCTACTGAGTGATATTTCTACCCCCCCCCCCCCCCACACACTGTAACAGTGGGATTTTCATAGTTTCTGATGTTGTTAACCTTAGTATGTCCCCCCCTAATTTCAAAAGCCTAGAGAAAAACAAAATACAAAAATTCTTGTTTTGGACAGAATTGACTCTGAAGCAAGCCACCTTTTGGAGACAGGTTCTTTGTTCTGCTTGAGCCAGGTAGGACACAGCAGGGGTCTGCTCCAAGAATGGGGAACACATGGTGTAATCCCATAGTTTTCGTGTAGCAGCACCGTAGGAATGAAGCATAACACTGACAACTTGGACTGAGAAAACCTAGGCAACGGGAACACCTCCCTGTGGTTTCCCATGGACGAGGGATAGAAATTTGCTCTGAGCAAATATATTTTTCAAAGTTAATTCTCACATGGTATTTGGAGTTTCATAGAAGCTTTTTTGATCAGAAACAGATCTAGTAGGCATGTTCTTAAGAGTTAAAGCCTAATACAATTACATTATTATTTCAAAACGAAGGATTATTTTGTCATAATAATTGTTCTGCAAAAATTTGACTGTTTTTATACATATTTTGGAGTCTGTACTATTTCTTACGCTATGCTACTAAGAAAAATGTCATTTTCTTTCTAAATTAATATGTGCAGACATGTATATTTACTTACCACACATAAACATGACCGCCTTATAAGTCATCACTCCTAGTATTTATGGTCTAAGAATGAGGTAGTCGGGTGAGTCATATATTTACACTTAGCAGAGAGATTAAGAAAAAAAATTAACACCATGATTTCCCTTAAGTAATGGGAAAATGTGACTTGTCACATATTTATTTTCTAGGTCAGTGTTTTTCCAGCCATTCCACAGAGCTCTGGGGTCACCCAAGGTTTCTTTAGGTTTTCTTGAGAGAAAAAAAATGGGGGAGTGATGAGAGTGCTTGATTTCAAATCTGATAACAATTAACTGTTACTTTTAGAGAAAACAACTGACCACTGTATAGGTTACTGTTCTGGATGGTGAAGGCTTGGAATGTTTTGAAACGAATGATCTTGAATTAAATTTCCCAAAACACAGGGTCCGAGACATGTACTTTGCTTACAAAAGAGATCCCTCACTCCAATCTTAGATATTTGCTTAGAGAGAGAGAGAGAGAGAGAGAGAGAGAGAGAGCATGCACGTGCGAGAGAGAGAGAGAGAGAGAGAGCGAGAGAGGGAGAGAGCGCGTGCTAGCCTAGTGTTTATAAATGAGAGGGAGATGATGGGATTCAGAAAAATGCCAATAGGTGCATGAAGAAATAATAGAGAGCCACAGTCCCTGGAAAATGTAGGCGTAATTGAATAACATTTATAATTCATAGAGAAAGAACATTAATGATACATTTCTCCTGGCATTCTATCATCTAAAATAAGGCACCTAGAATAAATAAATCCACTAAAGGCAGATTATAGTGTTCACATAAATCTCACTAACTGATGCAATTCTCTCTGGTAAATTTTTCAGATAGGTAATGTTAGAGGTTGAACTGCATTCCTCCCTCACCACTGACCAAAAACGTTGAAACCCTAACTTCCAGTGCCAGTGACTGTGACCTTATTTGGAAATGGCCTTTGAAAATGATCAAATTTAGGTGAGTTTAATAGGTGGATCCTAATTATGACTTACAAAAATGGGAAGTTTAAATGTATAGACAGACAATATAGAGAGAAGATGATGTGAAGGCCCGAGAACACCATTTACAAGCCAAAGCATATCTGAAGTCACCAGAAGCTAGGGAAGGAATGGCTCCATTTTCTCCCTTATAGCCCTCAGAAGGAATCAACACTGCTGACCCCTTGGTTTTGGACTTCTAGCCTCCAGAACTGTGAGACAATACATTTCTTCTTCTCCTTCTCCCTCTCTTTCTTTTTAAAAACACATTTCTATTGTTTAAGCCTATAGCAAGAGTTTATGGTACTTTATCAAGGCAGTGCTAGCAAAATAATGCAGATACATATTACTAATATGTGTGACGTGGGTTGCCACTTAGCCACTGAATCTTCACGGCAGTCAATAGAGCACACAAGTTTTGTCCAGATTGCCCTTTGATTCAACCACCTGTCCCAGTTCTGGTCAACCCCATACTGCCTCCACACGAGGCAAGTTCCTTTTAAAATTTGATAAAAAAAAAAGCCAAAGCAATTAGGAAGATAAATCTGCTGTGTAAAATTCACATATCGCATTATAAAGTCACATACAAATTCTATGTTGATTATTGTTCTTTGTGAAGGGAAGTGGTATCCCCAATAATCAGAAAGGGTTCAGGATTGATTATATTTCATTATCTTTGAGGAAAAAAATGGCTAAATGGAGTATCAAATAGCTCTGATTAATGAGAATTTTGCATAATGGGGAAGATGCTGGAATTAGGAGCAGCAACTGTGGACATTCGCTGATGGTCAAAGAACATAGCGACACTGGTGTTTCTACTGTGTGATGCCTTGCTGTTTCTCTGCTAACCGGGACAATCACGTAGCTTCAAACTTGCCTCAGTCACACTCAACAATCATGTTTATATGATTGTTGCCTGTGTTGTTTTGTTTATTTTGTTTTTTAGGTGAGATGACTTAAAATGATCAAGCAAACAGACTTTTTAAAATGTTAAATTTCTGAGGCCAGCAGGTGGCATAGTGGTTAAGTGCACTGGACTCCCACATGGTAGACTGTGGTTTGAGTCCTGGGCCTGGTGATTTGCTTTCTCACTTTCCCTCCCTCTCTCTCTCTCTCTCTCTCTCTCTCTCTCTCTCTCTGTGTGTGTGTGTGTGTGTGTGTGTGTGTGTGTGTGTCTGTATCTCTCTGGTCAAATTAAAATAATAATAATGACTAAAAAATAAAATAAATTTCAGACTGAACCTGTCCTGATATTTGATATAGGAGCTTTAGAGAAGCTAAATTTAATTTAAATTAGTCTAAATGAGGTTGTAGTAATATAAGTTTTCACTTTTTGAAGTGTCAGTTACAAGTGCTCAGGTATGTGAGCAACGATGCCACACTATCTTGATTTTTTTATCTATAAAGAGACTTGGAAATGAAATTATGTGTTTTTTTTTCTTTCATTTATTTATTTTTACATTTTTCCACAAACATTTACTTTACATATCAAAAAATTTTAGCTTATATTCCATAGTTCTTGACAGTTTATAAACAACTTTCAAAATTTCAAAATACTGAATTTAAAAGATAATTTTCAAAATATTTCTTATAATTTTGTATAATTTTATGACTCTATAACAACAGAAGCAGTATGGTTTCAATTTTTTTTTTTTTTTTTTTTTTTTTTAGAGTGCAGACACTTGGTATATATTAAGTGGGGACATACAATGCCTCTCCTTCATAGCATGGCTTGCTTCACTCAGCAGTAAGTCTTCCATATTCATCCACTTGAAATGATATGTTTATGTGTAAATGATCAACTGAGATGAATTCAGCTAAGAGATATTTAGACAAAAAACAAAAAAAAAATTAAAAATGGACTAAAGAGTTTAAAGTGTCCCAGGCATCGTAGCATAGACACTGCTGTACAATGCTGAGCCCTATAGGAAGGCCTGGATTGACCTGGGTCAACGTGATTGCAGGAGATACGACCATGAACCTGGCTGGCTGGAGGTTGAGAAGGTATTTCAGTATGGCAAGATGTTGTTGGAGTTGCCTGTCCTCTCTAATTTTCTCTCTCTTTCTCTCAATAAATAAACAATAAAAAAGGATATAAGGCAAGCAATTAAAAATAAGGAAAAAAAGCAGGCATAGTAGTAGAGTACATAAGGTAATCTAACACCACTAATTTTTTTCATCTTTCATTTTTTAGTGTCTATGATGCATTGTAACTATCAGAAAAATATGCACACACCTGGTGCCACCTGCGTAGGTGTGACCAGAATCTACCTGTTGGAAAATAAAGGATTAAAAAATGAAATGAGAAAAAAATGACACATAAAAGGACATTTAAGGCTCTAGCTAAGCAAATACACAGCAGAGTTGATCAACCCTCCAGCATAGTCATCCTGAGCTGTTTTCACAGGAAAATGAGGGTAGTGGGAATCATGAAAGTCTTGGCTCCCGTCCACCCCTGTGGCCTGCTAACACAGGCCCAACTCCCCAGAATACTGGGGTCACACTGGAGTCACAGCCAGAAGAGCTGCTTTCATTAAAATTGAGTAGGAGGAACAGGCAGTGGGGCTGGGTAGAAACCGTAGCCTGGAAGGAGCAGGTTGGTGGGGGGGAGGCTGGAGAGAAAGGTTCCCTCTTCTGATGGGTAAGAGAAGGGGTAGGATGTGCTTGGTAGCACCTAACAATGATCTCATTCTAGATTTTATGGAGTTTCCCTATTCCCAAGGTCACTTTATTGCCCTAGGGGATTCTGAAAGCAGCCTGCGAAGCCAAGGCATTCCCCACTAAGGCTATAATGAAGTTAAGGCTGTAGAGCAGGGTCCTTAACCATTTTTATGCTGTAGACCACTTTTGCATAGTTATGAATCACTTCTCATAATACTGAAAAATATATAACATAAAATATAAGTAGTTATGAATAAAGCCAACTATGCTGAAATACCACTACTAAAATATTTGAAAATACTGATATACAGTTATTAAAATATTTTAAAAAATAAATTGATGACACAGTGATTATATGCTTGTTTGTTAGCGTGCTAGTCTCATGTCTAATAATGATCATAATTTCATGTTAGTGATAAGTATAAATGACATGTGATATCAGCAACAACTGATATGACTGAAAATATCTGATTCCTACTGGTGACAAGTCACGCGTATTGATAACACTGTGATTTGTTTCTACATGCATTATGGAAGTCAGTGCTAAACATGTCATGTGAAGGCCAGTAAAAATGAAGATGAAATGTTTTCTCATAGAAATATGCAGATTCTCTGAAATCTGGTGGGAATTTATTCTTGGTGGGTCTGAACCTCAGATTAAGAACCTCGCTATTGGGACCAGCAAATGGCGTAATGGCTATGTCGCTAGACTCTCATGTGGTTGACCGTAGTTCGAGTCCCGGACCTGGTGGCTTAAACTCATGCCGGGCATGTGTGCATGCGGGCCCAAGATCCCAAGAGGAGAATAGAGGAGAAGGGATTGCGGCGTGGTCATCTCCCCGGGGGGTGATTTCTCGCTTTCTGTCTCTCTGTCATTTTGGTAAACGCATGCACCCTATAGCAAAATCCTCCCACCCCCCACCCCCCAAAAAGAATCTTGCTATTAAGGTTTGTCCATCCCAATTTAGAAGTTCATTACAAATACCACATCAATTTTATGCAACTGTATCATTATTGTAAACTTTTAAAAGTGTTCATCTCTCTTTCTCTCTCTCTCTCTTTCTCTCTCTCCCTGATTATTCAGAAGTCTCTTCACAGTGTTCATAAGAAGCAACATTGTAAGTATCAAGTACCACTGCCCTGTAGACTTGAGCAATGCTTGTTAATAAAATTGCCGAGTTCAGAAATCCCATAAAAGCTGTTGGTATTTTATTTTTAAACCAGGAAGTGCAACAGATTAAACAACAGCAGAATGTTATAGTCATTGCTTCCTAAATCCTTAGGAGAAAGAAGTTAGGTGATCAGTTTACATAGTCAATAAACAGGGTAGTTCAAGCTGAGCAACACTGGAAAGTCAGGCAGAGTTTCATTCAAATCACAACTCTCCCACTTGCATTTGGCAACTCAGTTACTTCTGCAAACTTCAGGTAGTTAAGCTATAAAGGGAGATAAAAATAGTATCTATCTCATAGAGATACTAAGGGGATTAGATGAGAAAATGCTTGATGAACCAGTGCCTGTCATAAAGTATTCATTACCTGCTGTAAAAATGAGGTCAAGCTACATATCTTTCAAAAATCTTAGACTATCTTCTCTTTCAGTCTCTTTTCTTGGACTTGCTCAAGATTCTCTGCTTTAAAGGATAATCTCTGTTTTTCATTCTGTGCTCTCGGTCTCAAATGGCAGGAGAGGTGATATCTCATAGTGATTTTAATTTGTACTTTATGATTAGTGATGTTGAGCATATTTCCATATACTTATGTTTATTTTTATTACTTCTTTTTTTTAGATTTTTAAAAGTATATTTATCATTTATTTATTTTTATTGCTTTTCACTATTTTATTTTTATTACTTTATATTATTTATTTACTTTATTTATTTATTCTTTTTGACTTGATATAGGGCATGTGCACTCATGAGAGAGAAAGCAAGCTGACAGGCCTGGGGCTCAAACCATAGTTGGTCATGTGGAAGTCCAACACCTTAACCACCATGCCACCTGGTGGTCCCTATTTTTTATGTCTTCTTTATAGAAATTTCTGTTCAGACCATTTGCCCATTTAATGAGGTTATTTGCTGTTCTGCTACTGAGTTGCAAGAGTCCTCTATAAATTTTAGATATTTACCTCCTCTCTTATGTGGCTTGCAATGATTTTTTCCTAATCCATAGGTTGTCTTTTCATTTTACTGCTTGTTTTCTTAGATGAGCAGAAATGTTTAATTAAAAATCACTGTGAAGCATCATTTCACATCCACAAAGACAACTATTACCAGAAAACAAAAGTTTTCTCTTGTACAAAGAAAAAGCAATCCTTGTACACTGTGGGGGGAATGTAGATTGGTTCAGCCATTATGGAAAAAGTGTAGAGTTTCCTAAAGAAATGAAAAATAGACCTAGTCATTGGCGTGGTGGATAAGGCAGCTGAATCCCACCTGGATGACAGCACAGTTTGAGTTCCAGGCTCAGCAGCTTGAAAAGTATGCCAGGTGAATATGCACATGTGCTCAAAATCCTAAGAGGAAAAAGGAGAAAGGGACTGCAGTGTAGCAATGTGGGGTGTGCCTTCTCACTTTCACCCTCTCTCTGTCTCTCTCCAGTGAGTATACATGCCCTGTAGAAGTTTTTAAAAAGAAGAAATCAAAAATATAACTGCCATATAAGCCAGCAGTCCCTCTTTTGGTATATACCCAAAGGAGATGAAATCGCCACCCTACATATAAAGATATCTTCACTCCCATGTTCACTGAAGTGTAATTCATAATAATCAAACTATGCAAAAAGGCCTAATGTAGTAGTACACTGATACTGCAATGCTCCAAAAAATGCTGAAGCTACATAATAAGGTCCTGAGTTCATGTCATGAGGTTCCCTTGTGCACATGAATGCACACACATGTCTATGATCTGGGCTGGCTGAGGCTGAGGGTAGGATCAAAACATCAAAACAAAGTCTATCTCTCTTGCCCTCTCTCTCCTCATCCCCATCTTCCATGGAAGAAGTACATAAAAACAAACTTTAAAAGGGCATATATTGTTAAAAATATATGGAAACAAATGAATGCCCATTAAAGGAAGAACTGATAAAGAAAACATGTTATGTATATACACTGAAATATTATTCAGCCTTCAAAAAGGAGGAAGTCCTGTCATTTGCCACAAAATGGATGAAACTGGAGGATACTATGTTGAGTAAATAAGCCAGACCCAGAAAAATATTATTGTAAGGTCTCATTTGTATGTGGAATATATATACTTTAAAAGGAGCTCAAACACACAGAGAATGAAACAGTGATTACCATGGGTGGAGAGGAGATGGAAGAGAAAATGGGGAGAAAAAGACCAGAGGATACAAAATAACAGATATGTAGAATAAACAAGTCTAGGGAGGTAGTGTACAGCATGAGTACTAAAATTAATAAAATTGTATGTATTATGGATTTTTGGTTAAATATGTAGGTTTTAGGTTTTAGGTGCTCTTGTCACACACACAGTAACTGTGAGATGATAAATTAATCTACTTCACTATCTTAATCATTTTAATATTCATAGGTATCTATATTTATCTATGTTATATGTATAGCATAATATTGTGTTGTAAACCTCAAGAATACACAGTAAGATTTTTTTTAAAGAGCCTACTTAGATTGCACATAAGGCAGATGCTTAGAGCAATACCAGAATAGCTTAAAACTATTTCTAATCAGCAGATAAGAGCGTAGGTCTGTTGTCAGCTTTAAAATATTTTGTAATTTTGGGAAATATTTAACAACCCAGCCACCCCCAGTTTTCCTATGCCAAAATGTCAAGAGGAACGTGCAAGAAGCTTGAGAACTAGCAAGTAATTTTTCATATGAATTCCCACTAGTTGGGACTGACTTGAAAGATGTAATTTATGGCCATTCTTGGGAAACAACCATATTCCTGTTTCATGAAAATGTGGTGCTAAAACTTATCATCTGCTTCCTGTCCCTAAAGTGGTCGAGCTAAACTTACCAGACGTGTTCCATTTTCACTCTTTTTGGTTTCCACCTTATACTTCAAGATTAAAAACAAAAACAAAAACAACAACAACAACAAAAAAAAAAACAAGAATGAAATAGAACCCATAACTCCTAATCACACAAAGATAACCAGGGATGAGGAAATAAGAGCCTTGGCTGCTTATTTCAGCAAGCTGGGCTTTTCCTTCTTGTCACAGTGAAACGTATACGGTCATCTTCACTGATGGAGGAATTTCGCTTATGATATTGTTTCATCCCCTTTTTGGGTGTATTTTCAAACTTAGAAAAAAGTGATGAGGAGCCAGGTGGTAACACAACTGGACCTGCATGAGAGAGGTCCTGGACTTGCATCCTGAGACCTCCTGGAGCAGGCGCAGTGCATGTGTACATGGCTGTGATCTGGGCAGGCTGACGCTGGGGGTCTGAAGACCCTGTTGGGGTGCTTCTCTTTTTCACTCTCTCTGTCTCTTATGGGGAAAATAAATACACAGACTTTTAAAAAAAATGTAAAAAGGTGGTGTGGTGGTTAAGGTATCGGGATCCTATGTGGTCAACCATGTGTGTGGTTTGAGTCCCATACCCAACAGCTTGAAAATCATGCTGGGTACAGGTGCATGCATGCCTGATACCCTGAAAGAAGATGGAGGAGGCACTGTGCTGTGGCCATCCCTCCTTTCTCACGTCCCTCTGTCTTTCTGTATCTGGTGAGTTCATGTGCCCTACAGCAAAAATCTTTAAGAAAGTTAAAAGGCAAACCACTATGAGAAAGTAATACTTAACTCATATATTCTCTCTACCCAGATCTACCTATTGGTCACATCTTAACCCCTTTGTTTTATCATTCATTTTCTTCTCCCCCTGTTTCTCTGTATGTGCATAGGTGATTAGAAAGACAAATAGAGGTACTTTGCATTTTTCCCCACAATTTGAGCATAATTTGGAGACATTACATTCCTTACCTCTAAAGGCTTCAATATGTATACTTGATAATAAAAATACTTTGTACTATAATAACATTATAATGATCAATATCAGAAATTTTTACACTGGTATAGTACTATCTAATCCACAGTTCATATTCAAACTTCAATTATTCCAATATTGCTCTTCATAGCTACATTTCCCAGCTTTGGTCCAGGAGCTAATCCAGGACCAAACATTTGATTATGTCTCTTTACTCACTTTTAAATTGGAATAGATCCTCAGTGTCTTTCTCCCTCATTGATAGACATATTTGACACATATATATGACATATATATGTATATGTGTGTATATATATATATATATATATATATATATATATATATGAGAGATTTGACATTTCCGCAGAGTATAAGGAACCTTGAGCACACAGTGTTCAAAGAGGAATAGACTAAATGTTGCACCTATGCCAAATTTCCCTCTGTGTAAAACTGCCAATACAGTTCATCATAACGGCTGCTACAGTTCTCTGTAGATGAACAGTTTTTATGTGTGGAGTACCATACATATAGGAGCACGTTTTGTCATTTTCATTTTAAATTCTTTTCTTAATGTTGTACTAAAAATACGATAATGTTAGCTTGTGTTCATTTAACTGATTTTCAGTACAAACCACTGACCCTGGTTGAGTGGCATATTAACCCGCCTGGGTATAAGCCCCTTGACAAGCTGTAATCAAGCATGCATGGATTGAAGCAGGTACAAAGAATAGGCAAACTCCACTAAAACAAGGCTTTTTTAAAAAGTTCACAACTTGGAAAACTTAAGGTTCTATCCATGAAAGAAACATAATCAAATCTATAATAAAGTAAACAGAATTTAGAGTGTGACCTTAGATATGTCAACCTTTTAATCTCAATTTCATCATCCCTAAAACAAGAATGACAATAATACTTACTTTCCAGATCATACAGGGTTATTGCAATGATTAAAGAGATACTGCATAATAAACTATTTTGCATATGAAAATGAGTCATATTCATTATGATCACACATTGCCTAAAGACATTTGAAGACATTTATTTCATTGTGTGTTGGAAATTAAGAATCCATTTTACCTGTCACATAGAGAATAGCAGAGTAGAGGTGGATATTGAAGAAAAGGTAGGAAAATACATTTTCCATTTTTAAAATACAAGCATTAAACCCTCAGGGAATAGTACTTCTCACAAGCAAAAGCATTATTAAATATTCAGGTCTATCTGGCTAAGTTAAGTGTGCCACTGTGTCACAAAATGCCCAAGTATGGGTCATTTTAAGTAACTTTAAGGTCAATAAAAACATATTCTCTGGAGCATGTTCATTTTCTCTTTCAATACTCTCCTATTTCTGGGATAATAAGCTACCAAAAGCCCCTCACAAAGTGCACAGACCTGTCCACCATGCGCTCTGGATCTCCCTTCTGCCTTCTTCCCATTTCCATTGTGCTGGGTCAGGGGCCAGACATATGCCCTTCATTCAGTAAGAATGACTGATGTACTCTGTTCATTCTCCTGGAAGTACAAGACTTTTTGAAAGAGATTTTAAAGACTCATGTATTCAGTAGATTTTAATTATTATTTTGTTTGGTAGATTATTTACCAAACATCTATTGTGTATCACGTTTTGTGTCTGGACTCTGACCATGCACAAAACAGCCTGTGCGTGCATATAGCTTACCATCTGACAGTGAAGACCATAAAAAATCAATGTCAGTAACAACAGTAATAACAACCAACCAGATTGCTGAGCACTTACCATGTGCCAAGCACTGTAGTAAATGAACAATGCTCCCCTAAAACATGTTAAGTATATACTGATATCTAAAAGAAAAAAAAAAAAGGACTTTTGAAGCTTTGGTAACTTTCACATAGTAACTATGTGACAGAGACAGAATTTTAACCCAGTCTGACCCTCGTAGCTATATCCTTTAGTAAAAACATTAAAGAGCAGTGTAGAAATACACTCTAACCTAAACTAGGGATAGGAATGAAAAGCTTTCCTGAGGAAGTGTTGTTAAAGCAGAGACTAGAAAATTGAGCCTATTGCCCTAATCAAGATGAATCTCATAGGATGGTTTTAGGATCCTCACACAGAACAATGGTAGGAGACTATTTGAAGGAAGAATTCAAATCTTACTGTTGAAATTGTAGCCTATTCTGGTTGGGCATAAGGCCCTACACAGCCCTGGCTATCACCAAGAGAAAGTATAGGTTTGGTTAATAAGAATAAGAAAAACAAAACAAAACAAAACAAACAAACAAGTAGAGGATTAAGTGTTTTGATATATCAAATTAATTATCTCACCAAGAGGGATGGGAAGAACTTAGATATATGTATATTAATTATAAAAACTAAAATCCATAGGTAAAAACCCCATTCGTCTTTCCTCCTATTACCAATTTCTAGAGCTGCTTTTAGAGCAAAGGGAAGACTAGTACCCTTCATTATCACACATATCATCTTGTATGTATACCTCATACAAAATACAAAAGGAGTATCAATACAAAAGGAGTAATGAGGATGGCAGTATTGGGGTGAAAACAGAATAGAGATTTATTTTTTCCTTTTATACTTATTTGGATCTTTTGTTCTGAAGAAAGGAAAGGAAAGCAAAATAATTAAAAATAAATAAATAAATTTATTGTATGGCTACAACTTTATGTTTCTGGGCTTTTAGAGATTATCTAGTCTACCTACCTTATTTTACAAATGTGAACATGGTCTCAGAAATACGAATTTTTGCCTGTCATCACTCAACTAATTACTGACAAAAATGAAGAATGGAACCTTCTAGGCTTCCTTACAATATTGCACCAGACCTTTATCTTATACTAGTTTAAAATCTTCTCATTAGCAGTAGCCTTATAGGGAAGTATTCATCTAAGACTTTTGATGAACTTTGCTGAAGCCATGAGAGTATTATTTGCTCTTGAGTCCCCAGTTGTGTTAATGAGGATCCCTAGTTTCTACCTTTTGTTGAAATATTACAGAATGTAGGTGGAGATCTTGAGAGCTTTCCTTTGCTGTGAGCCAACAATGCCAGAAGCACTACACAAAACAGGAGCAGACGTTACCCCTGCCAGGTGGCCTGATATTCTTTAAAGAGAAAGAAATAACACGGTAGGAAAAGTGGATGACTCAGGCAGTGGGGAACAAGAGGGATGGCAATTAAAATTTATAATTTCATTTTGTGACTCATGGAGTCATTTTTCCTGGACTTTATTTTATATGGTGCTTCTGTCAATTTTAAGATGAATATACAGATTCAGGAGGAAAGGAACAATGACCCAAACAAATTAAATTCAATAGACAGGCAAAGATTGAAGTTTAAAAGAGGGAACTGTTGGGCTAGCAGGTGGTGGATCCCATATGGTCAATTGTGTGATTTAAATCCTAGACCTGATGGCTAGAAAAACATTCTGGGTATGTGTGTATGGGTGCTCAAAATCCTGAGAGGAGAATGAAGGAGAAGGGATGATGGCATGGCCACAAGGAATTTCTTACTTTCTGTCTCTATCTCTCTCTCTGGCCTCTCCAGCCAGCTCATGTGCCTTATAGAAAATAAACAAAAAAGGTAGCAGAGGGGAATGTTTATAGCAGGGGATAAGACATCAATGTGGAGTAGGAGAAAGGGAGTAATTTAATAATAAGAAGGTCTCTGTTGCAATTCCAGATATCTTTAGTGGGTGTATATCATAGGGTCTAGGTAGGAAAACAGAGAGCACTTTAGGTTTTTCAGGGAACATACATTTTTAAAAATTAAATAATAGAAGGAAACTATTATCCAAGATGATGGGAGATCTGGAAAGCCCGTTAGGAAGTGCGAAAGCAAGAGCAGAAAGCTAGAGACACGAGAGCTGAGGGGGTAATGAGAGGAAATGGATAACTAGAGCTTAGCATCTAGAGCCTTCCAGAAGAAGCTGGAGTCAGGGGAAACTGTCTGTGAGAGAGAGGATCATTGAGGGAAGAACTTTTTTAAGGTAATCAGAATGCTAGATGAGATGCAGTTACTGCAAGAAGACACCACAGAGAACAGAAATATTATGCTTTTCCCTTTTTCATATCCTTCAATCTTCTGCCCCTACTTCACACTGGCCAAACATACAAGGGATTTGAAAGATAAGGGAGCACGGGAAACACAGTTCCATTTGAAATGGAGCAATGCAGAGTGAGGGCTAGAATGAATCAGATTACTTGCAAATTGACCAGCAGATGGCATAGTTAAATTCTAAACCCTGTAGACCTACTGATTTCTGAGTCCTAACTGGAGCCTGTTTTACCTGTGAGGCTTCATTCATTACCTTCCGTGGCATCTGGACTTGTCCAACCTCCTCTCTAGTGCTTCTGAAGTAAGCTCCAAAGTCATGTCTATTCACTGAGCTTTAGAGTTTCCCTAAACAATCAAAGTATTTGGGTCTTCCGTAAAGTTAACGTCCAGATCTCCTCGGAGTGCACTCCATACCTACAACACCTGTCTGAGACCTCAACAGCCCATGTGTGAAGCTCACTAATTCCTCTTTCCAAGGGAGATGAGAAAAGCTAGTACTCTCAGTTTGGGGCTAGGGTATTTATCCAACATAGATCAATCATCTGGCACCTCATCGCAGTCACCTATGATAAAGCCTGCATCACTCTGGCTCTATGTCCTGACCCATCCACCAGGTTGGATCTCCTTGGCATAGACAACAGCAGAATTTCCCGTGAGCTGCCATGCCTCAAACTGTGAACTCTCCTTTGGGGCCACACTACCACTGTTCAGCCCCGGGTTTGGTTCACTCCTGGCTCACTAAGCAGTCACCTTGAATTTTCTTCCTCTGTGAGAGGCTTTCAAAAAGTCCATAAAAAAAACCCAAAAAAACCAGTATGGATTTATTTCAACATTTTTTTTTTGCCTCAAAATAAGCTCATACTTTAATTTTTCTGCAAACTGTTTAAAACCTCCTGTATCTTTCCTTCAGTAATTTGCCACCCACGAGTGGTGTTAATTAGTACAAAACAGTCAAAGGTGTATGAGAATAAGATATGAATAAAACCAAATTTCCTTTGGAAATTTAACCTTTTGCCCCTGTAGAGAATCCAAAAGGGTGCTATTGACGCTTTCCACTGGAGTGCTCTCTTCATTAAGCTGGAGTGCCACTCCAAAATTTGAATGTAAGAGCAAATTGTAAATAATCCTCTTGGCACTGAGGATCATGATCTCTTCAAAGTTTCATACTGCTTCTCTAGAGCAGACCCAGAGCTAAATGAAGAAGAGGAACAAACAGTACTCACACCCAAATTGATCCTGAGGACAGGATCAAAGTCTCATATAGTTTCCTTCCTCCTATGGCATGTTAAAGCTGAAGGTTAGGGGGAGACTTTTGCTAAGTCCTGGCTGCATTAATCACAGTAGGGTGGCTACCAGTCTAAGACTGCACATTACACATTTCTACCTCTGCATGTAAACTGTCACAATACAATGAAAGAACTAGATAGGAACCCATATACCATCCACGTCTTCCAACACTATTTTAACTTCTGCCAATTTTTTTTTTCTTTTTTACTAAAATAAAGTTGCTCAGGCTCCAAAAATAACATCTGTTGCTTGGAGTAACGTTTTCAAACAACATAATAAACTGTGCTTCCAGAAAATACTCTGTGCTTCCCTAAGGGGACTCGTAGAATGGATGGTGTGGGATTTGGGGTTCCCTTGTTTCATGGACTGCCTGCCCTTGGGCAGATGATTTAGTTGATATAAGTGGTGGTAAGAGTTACTGTGTGCAGCTCACCTTCACTTGCAGCATGCTGTGACTGGAGAGGCTTTAAATAACAGCCCTACCCAGATGTGCCTGCCAAGCTTTCACTAGCATAATGTATTTTTAAACTGGGGTTATGGTGCCCTGGAGTAGGTACCAGGGAGAGTCAAAGAGGTTACAAAAATGATGTAATAATCATTAAGCTCCAAGCATAGCACATTTTTAGATTTCCTAAGTGTTAATTCTGCTTTCAGGGATCCTCTGATCCCCTAACTCTCCCCTTCCAGTACTGCTATGCTAATCATCACCCTCACTATCCCTCCCTGTCAGTCTTTTAGACACGGAAGATGGAAAAAAACACAGAGGTGCTTGAATCACAGATTGCTCTATAACTGTAATATGCTCCCTTAATTATCTTGTAGGTGTAGGTCATTCATTAAAGGAGACTGGAGGAGGATATATAGGTGGTGTATAATCATCATCACTATGGGAGATGATTCAAAACACTTATTTCTGTATGCACAGGGTGGAGACTTAGCTCCAGGAGAAACATCCGTTCTAATTTGAGGAGTAATTCCAAAGACATTTTATTGTTATCAACTTCTTAAAAGCATAAGATGGCCCTGCTGCCTGCCACCCCGTTGATGTGGATGGAGAGAGTGAAGGAAAGAGCCAGTCAATGGCATTGTAGCAGGAAGGTACCAACAGTGATCCCGGGGTTTCTTACGGCTTGAAATACACTGAAATGAATATCCCCTTGAATATCTTTCCAGTAAGGTGAGATATTATGTACTTACATAATTAAGGAGACAAACATAAGTTAGCCTTGGTGCAGAGGATGAATTTCCTAATCAAGTATAGGCCATGTATGAAGATTACTGAGGGTTAGTTTGGCTTTCCCAGGTGGGCTCACCTGAAAGCCTGAGTGAACCAGAGTTTCTAAGAGACTAGCCTCAGCCTGGTTGGTGACTCTTTGCTGGGTGGCCCTGGGTGGAGTCCAGCCTCTCGATTGGTCTTCCTTGCTTGTTTTATACATAAATCAGAAGAGATTTAGGTTCTGCATTTGAAAACCATATCCTACTCTTAAATTGATGGCTGCCTTATCTGGAACAGTGATTTTTGAAGTTCAGCATTATCAGAAACACCTAGGAGGCTTATAACAGGCATTCTTCCACCCCCTCCCTCATGCCATGGACCACTGCTTATCCATGGACTGTTAGAAAATTGGCTGTACAGGAGAAGGTGAGCAGCACAACGAGTGAGTGAAAGCTTCATCTGTATTTACAGCTGCTCCCCACTGCTCGCATTACCACTTGAGTTCTGCCTCTTGTCAGATCGACTGTGGCATTAGATTCTCATAGAGGTGTGAACCCTATTGTGAATGTTGCATGTAAGGGATCTAAGTTGTGTGCTCTTTGTGAGAATCTAATGCCTAATAATCTGAGGTGGGACTGAGGTGGTGATACTAGCTCTGGGTAGTGGCTGCAAATACTGTGTTGTGGTGAGTTGTATATTATTTCATTATATATTACAATGTAATGATAATAGAAATAAACTAAACAAATAGGATGCATTCGAATCATTTGAAACCATCCCCACCTCACCATGGTCTGTGGAAAAGTTGTTTTCCATGAAGCCAGTCCCTTGTGCCTAAACAGTTGGGGATCACTGGCTTATAACATCCAGCTTGTTGGACACCATTCCCAGAGTTTCTGGTTCAGTAGGTCTGGGATAGGGCTGAGAATCTGTATTTCTAAAATGATATTGATGCTACTGGTTTGGGGACCACACAGGAGAATCACTATTCTGTAGGAGCCATCACATATTCTGGTATCTAAAACGACTCTATAATATGCAACAAAAACAAGCAGTTGTATATGCTGGTTCTGAAGGAAGCTGGAATAGAAGATGTTTTTTAAATAGGTAGTGGTGGGAACCAGCAGTTAGCGTAATGGCTATGTCGCTGGATTCCCACGTAGTCGACCGTGGTTCGCGTCCCGGACCCGGTGGCTTAAAAAACTCACGCCGGGCGCGTGTGCGTGTGTGCCCAAGATCCCGAGAGGAGAATGGAGGAGAAGGGATTGCGGCGTGACCATCCCCCCTGGGGGGTGATTTCTCGCTTTCTGTCTCTATGTCTCTCTCTGTCTTTCTGGCGAGCGCTCGCGCCCTATAGCGAAAACCTCTCCAAAAAAAAAATAAAATAAAATAAAAATAAAGGTAGTGGTATGTGTTAACTTGGAAAAATAGATGATCTAGTTATATAAATTACATGTAAAGCATTTTTTTGTGTGTGAATTCTTTTTAACATTTTAATAAGTACTCAAAATAATACTATTTTAGTTTTCTTTTTTCTTAATATTCTTCTCCCTCTGGCTATTAAAAGTGAACAAGTTTTAATTGTTTCTTTACCCAAATCAAGGCAAAAAAAAAAAAAAAAAAAAAAAAAAAAACCTTTCAGGTTGGTGACAGTGATTTTTAAATTGCCCTTTGAAAGTTGAATAATAATTGGAAATGTTGCCCCCCAGTGAAGGTAAGGTCAACTTTATACCTCAACTTTCCTTTCATTATACTGCAAATCTGACTTATTACTGCTTCTTATTTAATTAACCAATGAAGCTTTTAGTCTTTTTGTGGTCACGCTCAATCTCCAATCTTTTAATAACACATTCCATTACAATAAAAACATTTATAATTTCTTACTTCCCTAAGATTTATGTGCTGTTTTCAAGTTCGATATTAGTAATTTGAATGTGGTCCCCTGTAGCTTCAATCATCCACCACAAACAAGAGTTGCAGTATGAGCACTATTTAGCCTCTGCTATCACTGTTTGCCTTTGGGCAAATCAGCAATACAACAGCAAGAAAGCTCTGCACTGAGTAGATTCCATTCAATCTCTAATGCTTACTGGTTCCAGAACCTTAAGGAAGCCCCTTGGCCCCCTAGACCTTTTCTAGTTGTAAAATGGGCTAATAGTCTATGCCTGGACTACTTGAGAGGTTTGTTTTGATGATCATTTCGTAAGCCAAATAATAATATGATTGAATGTATAAAAGAAAATGAAATGAAAAAAATTTTAAAAAAGTGTGATTACCTGAGTGAGTACACTTTAGAAACTGTTAAGCCTTAAAAATGTCAAGGTCTCCTTCTTCTCAGTGTTATGGGTACACTGCATTCTTTGTGATGGATTGTTATTTTGCCCTGGTCTGTGTGGGGGGGCTGTGTTCTTACTCCCAGGGAGTGGTTTCTCAAAGTGTGCTGCTGGTTGGCACTTGAAGGCTAATGGGGTAGATGACAGTTCCACACCAATAGCCACCATTAAAATGCTAACATTCCCCTGCTGCTGTCTAGGTAATAAGCTAATTTACAAATGCATGATGTCTCCTAACCTTCATAACTCTGTATGGTTGATATTATTTCTCCTTATTTGCAGGAGAGGAAACAAAGACGCAGATTCTTACTGTCTTTTCTAGTACACAGTAAGGGGCAGAACCCAGACTAGAGCCAGGACCTCCAAAAAGGTACATTTCTTTTCCTCTCTAAGGTCTTCTGTCCCTAGAAACCAAAGTTAAGTAAATAAATACATAGGTAACTAGAAAGAGGTATAAACACATAAAATGAAAGGCAGATGGGTAGCTAGAATAGATACTGGATTGTCAGAAAAGTCATGATGCAGTTTTCTGTGCAAAAATGCATTTTTTTAATTTTAAAAAATATTTATTGTACATTCTCTCACTGAGCATCATCTCAGCACATAAAATGTGATTTCTCATCCGGAATACACTGTATAGTGGCTAAATCATACATGTTATCATTAACAAATAATTTTCTATTTCTTGTTTCTTGTATATTTTTTCCCCCTATTTCTCACCCTTTGACATTTCCCACTTTCCTCCCACACTGTCTCTGGTATTTGCAGTTGCTTTCCATGCCTTTTTAATTTTTCCTGACATTTTACTGATTCACAGAAGATCTTAATTAGTCTAAATACTTTTAACAGCAAGTTCAGCTGATATATACATATTGGTGAACACATGTTGACTTCAGGCATGAAACTCTGTGAACAGAATGAATATATTATAAAGTAGCACCTGAGACTATATAGCTTACTGTGGTAATTAAATAGGTATTTTTTAATATATTTTTTTATTTCAAGAATGGCAGTTTCAGCTTTAATAAATCAAAATTTAAAAATGTTAAGAGAACTTTGCTTAAGACTTAAAGCCAGGAAACAGATTAGGATTTTGTTCAAAGAGTAGGTACATGGACCTATCAACAACTCAAGAGAAAACAAAAATTCTTAACTCTGGAAAACAAAGGACAGAAGATCAGTAATGTTTTGGTCAAAAGTCATAAAATTCTATTTCATCAGTTCAGATTCATGTACTTAATCTATCATCTGTTGTGGTCCGATCTTTCTGTTTAAATCCTGGAAGATAACGTTCAATTCTGAACTTGTCCCTACCATTAAGCTGGCCATTTTCTTAATTGTTTTTGAACTCTTATTTCTGTGTGTTTGACTAGTTTTCCTTATAGTACTCCCTTCAGAACTTCTTGGAGAACTGGTCTGGTGTCAGTAAACTGAAAATTGTTTTAGATTTTGTTTATCTGAAAATGTTCTTGTCTTCTCTTCCCATATGAAGGACAATCTTGCCAGATATAGTATTCTTGGTTGAAGTTGTTTTTCACTTAATGCTTTGAGTATATTTTCCCATTCTTTCCTTGCTCACATTGTTACTGATGAGAGGTTCACTGTTAGCCTAATGGAATATCTTTGGAGGTAACTTGACATTTCTCTCTTACCAAGCTTAGTATCCTGTCTTTGTCTGTGGTTTTTGTCAATCTGGCTATAATGTGTCTTGGAGAAGATCTTCTTGGGTTGATCCTATCTGGGGTCATTTGTATTTCTTGGGTCTGGATCTTTTATTTATTTATTTATTTTGAGAGGTTTTTGCTACAGGGCATGTGCGCTCGCCAAACAGAGAGAGAGAGACATAGAGACAGAAAGAGAGAAATCACCCCCTGGGGGGGGCGTGGCCACGCTGCAATCCCTTCTCCTCCATTCTCCTCTCGGGATCTTGGGCATGCACGCACACACTCCCGGCATGAGTTTTAAACCACTGAGTCTGGTCGACTACATGGGAGTCCAGTGACATAGCCATTATGCTAACTGCTGGTCCCCCCTGGGTCTGGATCTTTAAATGCCTCTCTAGGTTTGGAAAGTTTTCTTCCAAGATTTCATGGATTAGATTTTCAATGCCCTTATTAGTCTCTTCACATTCTGGGATATCTATTATCCAGTTATTTGGACATTTAATTGTATCTAGTATTTCTGGTATATTATTCTCATTTTGGAGGGCTATTTTCTCAGTTTTCGTGATGGATTTTACTAGTTCAACAATTCTGTCTTCTACATCTGAGATTCAATTTTTAGTATGATCTAATCTGATTTTAATCCTTTCAAGGGAGGCTTTGATTTCCTGTATTATAGCCTTCATCTCTAACAGTTCCATTTGATTCTTTTTTATGATGTGTATTTCCTCTTTCAAATCTTGCAAGAACTTCCTCACCCTCCTGGAACTCATTGGCTCTTTTTTCTTGCCTCTTCTGGAGTTCATTTTCTTTCTTCTCTTCCATCTCTATTACCTTTGTCACTATGAATATTCTAAATTCTTTATCAGACATTTCCATGAGTTCCCTTGTACTGTCTGTAGATGAAGAGGAGTCATTCTTTTCCCTTAGGTGAGAGATATTTTCTTGATTTCTCATATTTCTTGTGCCTCTGCAGTGATTTCTAGTCATCTGATGGGTTATTCATTTCTTCCTAATTTCTAGACATTCAATCTGAGTAATCAAAGGGATGAAGAGGGAGGTGATCTGCAAACTCTTTGCTATTCCATTTTTCTTTCAGGGTGAATTCTCAGCAGAAAATACTTATTTCTCTTATTCTCTGAAAGCACTAGTTCTCAGCTCCCATGGAGGACTCCCATCATGACTCGTCTGATGACCCAATGAAAAGACAGATGATAGACAATGATAGATAGATAGATGATAGACAGATGACAGATGACAGATAGACAGATGATACAGACAGAAAGCCAACTCAAGTGTGTGTTTTGCTGAGACACCAAAGTTTTGTGTTTTTTTCTTTTTTGTATGATCATAGAATTATTTTAATGACTTTAGGGAAGAAAAAATTGTAAATCAAAAGGATTCCAAGGCAAAGAAGAAAAACAACAAAATGAAAGTTACCTTTAGTTTGCCATTGAAATGAACCATAAACCCAAACTTAAACCTACAAGATTACAGAAGTGAAGTGGTGAGTCTTAAATAATTTCACCTCATGACAGGTTCTGTAAGAGACAACCTATAAAGACAGAGCTATAGTGTTCCTTCGGGTTATACACAAGTATGATGGTTAGTTTTACGTATCAACTTAACTGAGTCATAGGGTGCCCAGATATTCAGCTAAACATTATTACTGGGTGTATCTGTGAGGGTGTTTCTAGGAAAGATTGGTATTTAAGCTGACAAAGTAAAAATTACCCTCACCACAGCAAGTGTGAATTATCCAATCTCTTGAGGGTTGTGCTAGAACAAAAGATGGAGGGATGGAGATTTTTCCTTCTTCTGCCTCACTGCTTGAATTGGACATTAATTTCCTACCTTTGGCACTCCTGGCTCCCAGGGCTTCAGATTTGGACTGGAGTCTATGTTTGGAGCTTTCCTGGGCCTCCAGCTTGCAAGATGGCAGGTCATGCAGCTGCTCAATTTCCACGATCATGTGATCTAATCTCTTATAATAATTGTCTTACTAGTTCTATTTCCCTGGAGTACCCTAATATAAAGGATACCTCTCAGATGTGCACAGAATTTTTTGCTTTTGCATTCTGAGTCAGGCATTCATGTTATACCAATTACTGGCCAATACTAAACTTCCCCTTTTAATGATTCACCCACACTTCTTATGGAAACCACAAGGCAGGGATAATCACATAAGCTCAACACAACATAAGCAATGAAACAAGGAGAGCATATATCATCTACTAAAAATGTGTGTGTGTGCGTGTGTATAAAATCAGAAATCTACAATGCAGGAATGGGAAAATCAAATGCTGAGACTTAGCTTATAGTGTTTTGCATTTTTAATTGCTATAAAACCTATCAAAATCAAACTAAGAAATAAATAGAAATGGCAGTCATAACTGAATTCAACTATTGTCTTTTTACTTACATTCAATCATTGTATGATTTTACAGCATGCTATTTGAGTTATCAATAAGCGTAAATGAATTGTGTGTCAAAGAAGTCAAAGATATTACCATACACAATAACTTTCCAGTCTTGTGTCTGTTAAATTGTTTTTTTCCTGAGTCCCTCTCTCCTACCCTCAACTATCCACTTCTCCTATACAGTCTCTAGTATCTATACTATTCTAATAAGAATAAAATTAAAGACATTTTAACATAAAGCTGCAATTTTATTTAAATAAAATTAATGCTTTATATTGTTTAAAAATAAATATTAAGAACCCTACTGTAAACCATGAACTTGAGTGATAATGATGTGTTACTGTATGTTGACTGTAAGAAATGTACCACTCTGATGTAGGAGATTGATGGTGGGATAGTCTGTCAGTTTGTGTGTGTGTAGGGAAGGAAGCCATATGGGAACTCTATACTTTCTGCTCAATTTAGTTATAAGCCTACAATTGCTATAAAAAAGTCTTTTTTAAAATTTAATTGCAAGTGCATGTGCATTTGACAGATACAGGGAAAGAGAAAGAGAGAAAGAGAGGTAGAGTGAAAAATCATCCCCCAATAGAACATGGACATGCCACAATCCCATCTCCTTCATTTCTCCAGCCTAATTGTTTGTACACATGTGCACCTGTCATGTCTCTCAAGTCACTGGAGTGGCATGCAAACTACTGTTGGCCGTTTGGGATAGTTCCAATAAAACCTATTTTTTTAAATAAAAGAAATACTTATTTTTTTAAGCATTTTCCGGAGTTTGGGTTTTCTGGATCATTGCTAGCATTTGCATTTTACAAACATGTACTGTTCAATGGCTTCCAATCTCTGAGTACAGCATGTTGGTCTGGAAGTTAGACTCTAGTTTAACTTTGGGGGTACAGACTTTTGTTTCGAATGAACATTTTTCATAGAATGTGTAATGGGCAACTAAGCCTGTAAAACGCAGCAGTGCAAAGGCACTCTGGGTCAAATGGCATTTGTAACCCTCACAGAGATGCCACAGCTTTCCCAAACACTCTGCCTCTTTCATGCTTCAGTTCCCAGAAGATAATATCAGCCTAAACAACTATTTGCATTAAAAATCTAAGTAACCTCTTTAAAAGCCAGGGGAAGCAAAAAACCACAGTTAACGTAAAATAAAGTGCTAAAACTTTTAGATATCTCCTGCTAGTGATCATAGTGATGTCTCCAGAATTTACTCTATGAATCACAAAACCATGCAGCCACACCTTTGCAATGATCTGTCAGGGAATTTTCCATCTAGATGTATGTGTGACATCATTTGTCACTTTCTATTCTTAAGTTTCCACTTTCTCCTCATTGATATAAACTTAGACAGTCACCCTAGCAGGCTCTGCAGACAATTCAAGGGAGCTTTAGAAAATCCAAGCTGTATGTGTAGATTATTATTTTCTATTTACCAATAACAACATGTAGTTGATGCATTTATTGTTTTGTCACTGAGTATTGTGAACGATGATTTCAGGTCCCTCTGGCTTATGAGGATCATTGCAATGTAATACCTCTGTCTTGCTTCTGGATATACCCACTTGCTCTGGGATGCACACATCCATCTGTTTTGAAAGCTGTAACCTTTGCACATAAACTATTTGAGTTTCTTGTATATTCTAGTTTCCAGTCCCTTATCTGAGGCATAGTTTGCAAATATTTTCTCTCATTCTGAGGGTTATCTCCTCACTTTAATTATTGTTTCTTTTGCTTTGCAGAAGTGATTAAATGTAAATTTAAAAAATAATAATAAATAATTTTTCAAAAAGAAAGCTGTGAGGCTAAGGGATGATATAAAGGTTATGTCATTGGACTCCCACATTGAAATTCATGCCAGTTGCAAGTGCATGTGTGCCCAAGATCCCAGCTGGAAAATAAAGGAAAAAGGATTGTGACATGGCCATCCCCCCTTGGGGGATGATTTCTCACTTTCCCTCTCACTGTCTCTGCCTATCTATTTCTCTGATGAGTAAACACACCCTAAGGCAAAAAATCCTTTTAAAAAAATAAAAAGAAAGCTGTAATCAGAGCTGGTCATTGGAACTGATATTTGGCCTTCTTCTTGCATATGTAAGGGTTGGTTAAACCACTAAATTTTCCTCTACTTTATGATCTTCTGATTTTTGTCCACATACCATTATTTAAGCTTACAGTTTTATTAGATACAGAACAACTATTTCAATTGAATGACTAGTAGAATAAACTAACTAATGCAAGGTGAATTCAAAGACCAAATAATTTTGAATAATATATGGGGGTTATGGGACCAGCAGTTAGCGTAATGGCTATGTCGCTGGACTCCCACGTAGTCGACCGCGGTTCGAGTCCCGGACCCGGCGACTTAAACTCACGCCGGGCGCGTGTGCGTGCGTGCCCAAGATCCCGAGAGGAGAATGGAGGAGAAGGGATTGCGGCGTGGCCATCCCCCCTGGGGGGTGATTTCCTGCTTTCTATCTCTCTGTCTCTCTCTGTCTGTCTGGCGAGCGCACGCGCCCTATAGCAAAAACCTCTCCAAAAAAAGAAAAAAAAAATATATATATATGGGGGTTATGAAAGGGCAGTGGATAAAGCTAAGCTGGAGACTAAAGATAGACAGTGGAAGATCATTGGATGGCCAGCTGAGAAGCCCAAAAGAAGAGAGTCACTAAAGGTGTCTGAGTCAGGCAGGAACACACACAAAACATGCTTTAATAAGAACACAATTATAAGTGATGAGTCCAGAGACACTGAACTGCTGAAGAGGCAGGGGAAAGAAGCTGACAAGTTTCAGGAGATGAGGAAATTCTTGCAAGATCTAAAAGAGGAATTGTACACTTTAAAAAAGAATTAAATGGACCTGTTAGATGAAGACTATAATACAGGAAGGCAAAACCTCCCTTGAAAATGTTCAAAGCAGATTAGATCACACTGAAAATCGAATCTCAGTTATACAAGATAGAATTACTGACTTAGAAAAATCCACCACGAAGACTGAGAAAATTGTCCAAAAACATGAGAAAACTATACAAGAAATACTAGATACCATCAAACATCCAAACATCCAGATAATCAGTATCCCAGAAGGGGAAGAGACCCATAAGGGCATTGATAATCTATTCCATGAAATCCTGGAAGAAAACTTCCCAAACCTAGAGAAGCATTCAAAGATCCAGTCCCAAGAAATACAAAGGACCCCAAATAGAATCAACCCAAGAAGATCTTCTTCAAGACACATTATAGCCAGATTGAGCAAAACCAGACAAAGACAAGATACTAAGATTGGCAAGAGAGAAACGTCAAGTTACCTACAAAGGATATTCCATCAGGCTGAGAGTGGATCTCTCATCGGAAACAATGTGAGTGAGGAAAGAATGGGAAAATATATTAGGATAGTGTCATCACCAAAAAAGAAAGCCCATATTAAGTTAGCAGTTAGTCGGCATTTCACACTCCCCATCCTCAGCCCTATGCAAGGCCAAGATTTTTCTGTATCTGTATATTTGCCTATTCTTGACAGTCCATTTAAATGATATTATATACTATATAGTCTTTTGTGACTGCTTTGTTTAACATAAATTGCTCATCATCATGTTTTCAAAATTCATTCATGTTGTAGTATGTATGAGTACTCATTTCTTTTTATGCCAAATAATATTCCATCAAATAAACATGCAATTTTATCTCTTCATCAGTTTATGGACGCGAGAGTTGCTTTCATTTTGGGCTATTATTAATAATGCTTCTATAAACATTCATGTAACAAGGTTTCATGTAAACATTCATGTGACCAGTCATATGGTAATACTCTGTTCAACATTTTTAGGACTGCCAAACTTTTTCCCAAAATAGCTATGCCATTTACATTCCTATCAGTATTGTTTGAAAGTCCCAATTTTCCACATCTTTGCCAATATTTGTCATTGTCTGTGCTTTTTATTTAATTCTTAATCTTAGTGGGTGTAAGTGGGATCTCAGTGTGGTTTTGGTTTGTAATTCCTTAATGGCTAATGATACAAGTGTCATTTTATGTGCTTCTTGTGTTCTGTAGGTGTTCTGTGCTTAAACATCTATTCAAAGCCTTTGTCTGTTAAAAAAAAAAATTAAGTTCATTTGTTTCTTTCATGAGTGAGAGAGACAGAGAGCAAGAAAGATACAGAGGGACAGAGAGGGACAGCAACTTCAAAAGAACTTGACACAGCAATCTACTCCCAGTCTAACCCAGCTGCAGATCATGGACATGCATGTGCATAGTGAATAAGGGAGGTCTCCTGATGCAAAGCCAGAACCTTCCCATGTGGATCAACCTTGCATTGTGTCACATTTTACTGTTACACCATCTGGGCCTCTTTGTCCATTTTTAATTGTGTTATTTACCTTTTTATCATTGAGTGTAAAGTTTCTTTGTAAATTTTGGATGCAAGTCCCTTATCAGTTGTTTGATTTGAATATATTCCCTCATTCTGTGAGTTGTTCTTTCATTTTCTTTATAATTTCCTGTGTGGACCAGCAGATGGCATAATGGTTATGTCACTGGAGTCCCATGGAGTCAACTGTGGTTTGAGTCCTGGACCCAGTGGTTTAAAATTTACAGCAGATGCATGTGCATGCATGCTTAAAATCCAGAGAGAAGAATGGAGGAGAAAGGACTGTGGTGTGGTCATCCCCACTGGGGGGGAGGGGGTGATTTCTCATTTTCTACTCCTCTCTCTCTGTCTCTTTAGTAAGTGCTTATGCCCTATAGCAAAAATCTCTCTCAAAAATAATAATATCCTGGGACCAGCAGTTAGCATAATGGCTATGTCGCTGGACTCTTATGTAGTCGACTGCAGTTCAAGTCTCGGACATGGTGGCTTAAACTCACGCTGGGCATGTGTGCGTGCATGCCCAGAATCCTGAGAGGAGAATGGAAAAGGGATTGTGGTGTGGCCATACCCCTTGGGGTGTGATTTTTCACTTTTTGTCTCTCTGTCTCTCTCTGTCTCTCTCTGTCTTTCTGGCGAGTGCATGTGCCCTATAGCAAAAACCTCTCCAAAACAATAATAATAATAATAATAATAATGTCCTGTGATAAAGCAAGTTTTAAATTCTAATGAAGTCCAATTTCTCTATTTTTTTCTTTTGTTACTTGTGCTTTATGTATAATATCTAAAATTCCATTGCCTAACCCAAAGTCAAAAATACTAATTGCTAGGGGTTTTTTTGAAACTTTTTTTAAAGAATTATTTTATTTATCTTTATTTATTTACATATTTATCCTAATTTTGACCAGAGAGGTACAGAGAGAGAGAGAGAGAGAGAGAGAGAGATATGGAAAGAGATGGAAAGTGAGAAAGCAAGCTGCCAGGTCCGGGACTCAAACTGTGGTCAACCATGTGGAAGTCCAGCACCCTTAACCACCATGCCACTTGCCAGCTCCTAATTGCTAGGTGTTTATCTAAGAGTTTAAAGTTGTAGCTCTGCATTTAGGTTTATAGTCCATTCTGAGTTAAATTTTGTACATGGTGTGAGATACAGGTCCATTTTCATTCTTTGCTCGTGGATAGTCAGTTATCCCAGAACCATTTGTGGGAAAGGCTATTCCTTCTAAAATGAATTGTTTTGGTATCTTTGTCAAAAATCACTGGTCATAAACATAAGAGTTTTGTTTTAGACTGTGTTTTCTATTCCATTGACCTATGCCTATCCTCCTGCCAGTATATACTATCTTGATTACTCTACTTTTTAATAAGATTTGGCATGGTGGTTAAGGTGGGTGGATACCACATGGCCAACTGCATGATTTGAGTCTTGGTCCCAGAAACTTGAGCAACATGGTGGGCACATATGTGTGCATGCCCAAAATCCCTAAAGGGGAGAGAAATGGAGAAGGGATGGTGGCATGACCATTGCCCATGGCAGGGGTTGTTTCCTCATTTTCTCTCCCCAGTTCTTTGTCTTTCTCCAACAAGAGCATGTGCCTTCTGGCAAAAATTAAAAACAAAAATAAACAAGAATAAGATTTAAAATCAGGGAATATGAACTTTCACCTTTGTTCCTCTTATCAAGATTGTTTAGATATTCTGGGTACATTGCATTTACATATAGATTTTAAGATCAGTTTGTGAATTTCAGCAAAAATTCCAGATGAAATTTTTATAGGACTTGCATTGCATCTATAGGTCACTTTAAGAAATTCTGTCATTTTGTCATCTTAAAAATATTAATTCTTGGGAACCAGCAGTTAGCGTAATGGCTATGTCGCTGGACTCCCACGTAGTCGACCGCGGTTCGCGTCTCGGACCCGGTGGCTTACAACTCACGCCGGGCGCGTGTGCGTGCGTGCCCAAGATCCCGAGAGGAGAATGGAGGAGAAGGGATTGCGGCGTGACCATCCCCCCTGAGGGGTGATTTCTCGCTTTCTGTCTCTATGTCTCTCTCTGTCTGTCTGGCGAGCGCACGCGCCCTATAGCGAAAAACCTCTCCAAAAAAAAAAAATATATATTAATTCTTGGGAACCAGCAGTTAGCGTAATGGCTATGTCGCTGGACTCCCATGTAGTCGACCGCGGTTCGCATCCCAGACCCGGTGGCTTAAAACTCACACCGGGCACGTGTGTATGCATGCCCAAGATCCCGAGAGGAGAATGGAGGAGAAGGGATTGCAGCGTGGCCATTCCCCCTGGGGGGTGATTTCTCGCTTTCTGTCTCTCTGTCTGTCTGTCTGGTAAGCGCACGTGCCCTATAGCAAAAACCTCTCCACAAAAAAAAAAAAAATTAAAAAAAATTAAAAAATTCTTCCAATTCATGATTATGGGCTCTCTTTCCATTTATTTCAATCTTCTTTAATTTCTTTCAGCAATATTTTGTACTTTTCAGTGTACAATATACTTTTTTTTTTGGGAGAGGTTTTTGCCACAGGGTACATGTACTCACCAGAAAGACAGAGAGAAACAGAGAGACAAAGCAAGAAGTCACCACCCCCCCCCCCCCAGGGGGGATAGCCACACCACAGTCTCTTCTCCTCCATTCTCCTCTTGGGATCTTGGGCATGCACACACACGCACCCAGCATGAGTTTAAGCCACCAGGTCCTGGACTCGAACCACGGTTGACTACATGGGAGTCAAGCAACATAACCATTACGCCATCTGCTGGTCCCACAATATTATACTCTTTTAATAAATTTATATCTAAATATTTTATTTGTTTAATGCTATTATAAATGGAATTGTTTTCATTGCTTCATTTTAAAATTGTTCGTTATTAGTGTACAAAAACATAATAGATTTTCACACATTGATTTTGTATCTCAAAACCTTGATAAATTTATTTACTATTTACTATTTCTGATAGCTTTTTAGTGAATTCCTTAGGATTTGCTGTTTATGTGACTGTGTTATCTGAAAACAAAATTGTTTTATTTATTCTTTTCTAAAACAGATATTCTTTTATTTAAAGAATACTTCTACTGCTTTTATATTTACCTATGCATTTTTCTTTACTGCTACCCTTTATTTCTTCATATGGTGTGAGGTACTTTCTACTGTCCTTTCAATTCTGTCTGCAGGATTCCCTTAGGATGTTTCATAAGATAGTTATGAGAGACTCAAATGATCTCTGCTTCTGTTTAACTAAAAATGTCCTAATTTCTCCTTCACTTTTAAAGCACAGTCTTGTCAGATGTTGAATTCTTGGATGACAGTCATTTTTCTTTCAGCACTTTGGATATGTCATTCCACTGACTTCTGGCCTCCATGGTTTCTGATGAGAAGTCAGTTTCAATCATTATAGATTCTTTATACATGATGGATCATTTTTCTTTTGCTGCTTTTAATATTCACTCTTTGTTTTTCAAAAGTTTGAGTGTTTTATATACATATATCTAATCTAATATATATATATGTACATATATGTATATAAAATCTATCTATCTATCTAGATGTATATAGATATAGATGTGGCTCTCTTTGAGTTCATCCTACTTGAGTTTGTTGTTTCTTGGATATGTAAACTAATATTTTAAGTCAAATTTTGGCAGTTTGGGGTCAACATTCCTTCAAATAATCTTCTTGCTCCTTGTCTACTCTCAGATTTTATTGTATATATGTTGGCATATTTAATAACCCCACAGGTCTTTGAAGCTTGATTTATTTTTTTCCTTTATTTTTCCTTTCTTTTCCTCACCCTACATATTCTTAATTGACCTTTATTAAAGTTCACCAATTCTTTCTTGTGCCAGCTAAAATCTGCTGTTGGCCTCTTATAATTTTTTTCATTTCAGTCACTGTACTTTTCAACACCAGAATTTTTATTTGGTTCTTTATGAATCCTGTTTCTTTATTGACATTTTCTAGTTTGGTAAGATTTCATTATCAAACTTTCCTTAAATTCCTTTGATGTTTTTCATTAACTCTCTAAAAATATATTTAAAAGGGGATTTAAAGTCTTTGTCAAATACATCGAAGATCTAGGATCCCTCAGGGACAGCTTCTACTGTCTGCTTTGTTTCCCTGTGTATGGATGGTATCTAATTGTTTCTTTGCATGCCTTGTAATTTTTTTTTTCCTGGAGGGCATTTGTGCTTGCCAGAGAGAGAGAGAGAGAGAAAGAGAGAGAGAGAGAGAGAAAGTAAGAGAAGGCATCTTTGTGATTACTCCACAGTCCTTTGTCATCAATTTCTCCATCTAGTAGTACACAAATGTTTTTCAAGGCTCCAGGATCAGGATTCAAACCATCATTGGCCATGTGGGTACCTGACTTCCTATGCTCAGGGCCTTCATTATTGTGCTATGCAGTCAACCTTCATAAGGTTTATTGTTATTTATTTATTTATTTATTTATTTTGGAGAAGTTTTTGCTAAAGGGTGAGTACAGTCGCCAGAAAGACAGAGAGAGACAAAGAGACAGAGATAAATCATCCCCAGGGGGGATGACCACACTGCAATCCCTTCTCCTCCATTCTCCTCTCGGGATCTTGGGCACACATGCACACATGCCAGGTGTGAGTTTAAGCCACCTGGTCGGGGACTCGAACCACAGTTGACTACGTGGGAGTCCAGCAACATAGCCATTATGCCAACTGCTGGTCCCAGTAAGGTTTATTTTTAACTGTATATTTTAAATAGCATAATATAACTCTGGAAATCAGATTAAATTATCCCAACTAAGATTTTTTTTATTGTTGTTGCTATCATTTTTTGGTTTTTATTGTTTGTAAGTTTTCTGAACTGACCTTGTAAAGCCTGTATTCTCTCTAGTTTTTAACTGCAGAAATATCTGTTCAGTTACCTTATTAATCAGCTAATGATCAGTCAAAGATTTCCTTAAATGTTTAGAAAACATAAGTTTTCCAACCTTTGCTGTTAGATTCAGTGGTTGAGTTGTGTCTTAAACTTCATTACCTCCTTCACAGGTTTCAAGGTCAGCCAGAGGTTAGAGACTTGAGTCTTCTCAGGTCTTTCCTAGGTCTGTGTGCACATCAGTGCAGCCAAGCTCTTGTTTGTCTGTGATGTTAAACAATTAGCGCTGATTGTTTTTGACAAATGCCCTGGGGAATAAGGCCTTTCCTGTAGCAGGTGTTATAAATCAGATTAAAGCACAACTTTTTTTTTTTTTTTTTTTCTGGAGAGGTTTTTGCTATTGGGCGTGTGCGCTTGCCAGAAAGAGAGAGACAGAGAGAAAGAGAGATATCACACTCTCCCCCCCCCCCCCCCCCCCCCCCCCCCCCCCCCCCGGGGAGAATGGCCATGCTGCAATCCCTTCTCCTCCATTCTCCTCTCGCGATCTTGGGCATGCACGCACATGCGCCTGGCATGAGCTTAAGCCACCAGGTCTGGGACTTGAACTGTGGTCGACTACATGGGAGTCCAGCAACATAGCCATTACGCTAACTGCTGGTCCCAGATAACAACTTTTTTTTTGAGAGAGAGATTTTTGATTGGACTTTCCCAGAGACTATGAGATAGGTCAAATAGTGACAGTGCTCTGCAGCTGAAACTTTTTTTTTTTCTTTTTAAGTTTTCTGCCATAGGGCACATGTGCTTCCTGCTGTAGGAAACAGAGAGAGAGATAAAGTGAGAAATCACTCCCTGGGGGATGGCCACTCTGCAATTTCTTCTCCATTCTCCTCTCAGGATTTTGGATACTTTTTGTGGTGCTGCAAACTTCATCTGCCCCTTCAGGGGTTGCAAAGCTGTTGGTTTTTGCAACCACTGGTTGTGAGGCTACTGATTTTCAATGCTACTGCAGAGCTGGGAAGAGAGTGATAACAGTAGGTCAAGTTAAAATACCAGAAACCCTGCAGCTCTTAATGAGGTTCAGCATTTTTTTCCTGAATAAACACTTTTCAGATTGTTACAAGACTTTGGCCCATTTCCAGATGTCTAACAAGTTGATTTTGACATTTATTTTGCCAGTGTTTTTATTTCTTTCATATCAGAGCAATTTATAGTCCCCTACTATTATTATTTTTAAAGAAATTTAAAACTTAATTTTTTTGTACATTATAAATAATTCTTCATCGTTCATCTATTTTATTTGGATGATTGCACATTTTAGCTCAAAATTAAGGAATTTGTGGCATGTTCCAGAAGCTTGTATTTTTCTAATTTCGTTCAGCACCATCTTTACATCATGTAGCTTTTAATATTATAATATAAATATGGCTCAATCTCTCAAGTGACTCTCCTCCCCATCCCCCACCCCCAGTTTGCTATACCACATAGACTTACTGAATAGAGGCAGAGAGAGAAAGAGAGAAATGGAGAAAGCATCCCCCACCAGAGATTATCACATTGCAATCCCTTCTCCATTCCCCTCGCGGGATCTTGGGCATGCATGCACACGCACTTGGTGTGTTTTTCAAGCTGCTGGTTGCAGACTCAGTGATGTTGGTCATTTAGAATCCAGGGCCTTAACTATCATGCTACCTGCTGGCCAGTGACTCTTCTCTCTACTCCCCTTAATTTGTTTATGCCTTTCTTATCACATAGTTCCCAGAACATAACATGATATTTCTGATGTGATCAGACCTTTACAGACACAGGAGGCCTTCTTCATCTCTTCTGTTATGGGTATTGTGTTTACACTGCCATTCGCCATCAGCGTACACGCTTGAGTATGTGAACCTACACAAACACATATCAGCTCAAAGTAGGACACTGAGTACTGAAAAGTATAAAACAGATACCAAATAGGTTAGTTATTTCTACTGGAAATCAGGTAATTGGGTACATTGGAATTTGAAAATGGCCAAAAGACCAGTCTACTGAAATACATCTCCCCAACTGCTTATCATGATGCCTGTAAATACTTTAGGAAATAATGAAAATAAAAAACCCAAATTCATCAATTATTCATAACCTCCAGAAATTTAAAATACCATAGTACACAAATTTTTATGTGACATTCTGTTATTTTTTAAAAAAACATTCAGATTTTAAGGACAGAAATAAAATGAATAGATTTCTTTTGGTATCACAAAATGTACCTTTCTAATATTTGAATTTTCAATGAAAAAATTCATTGAAAAGCCATTAGAAGCTTTCTAATATCTAATTGTTATCATAATATATGAAAACCATTGATTTTATTGAAAATATCCTCTCTTTTTCTATATCTAAATGATATATAATATGCATAATGCTATGCTTACTTCTAAATAAATTTAAGAACTTATCTTGGCACAGTAAGTTCTAATTTCTTAAAATTTTAAAACTCATAGAACAATTCCCCAACTATAATTTAGCCAACTTATTTATGAGATTCTTCTGCAATTCATACCAATGCTAAATAGAACACCTCAAAGTATATTTCTTTTGAAAAGTTTAATGGCTCCATGTTTAAACATAAAAACCAACAAAAATAATCAAAGGATATTTTAGAACTGAAGAATTGTAAGCTGACAGCTTGAAGGAACATTTGTTATCAGCCTCCTATCTATAAACATCTAGGCTACACCTAAAAATCTAGAGCAAAAACCAAAACAAATTTTGTCAAAAGAAATATTTTGACACCATGGAATCTATGAAGAACATGAGAAATGAAGACTTGAGAGACAAAATGAGACACTAGAATAGTAATCTCTCTTCTTCTGTCCTTTTTTGTTTTTTCAACTTCTATGACTTGTTAGATGATTTTTGCTGCTTATAACCATATTAGACTTTTCTATTTGTTACATTGACCAGAGGCCCAGAAGCTCATGGAAAAGGAAAATGGAATTTAGACATTTAAATATTAGAATCCCCAGATCTTGCCTTTTCAGCTTCTTTCCCAAATAGTTTGAAATCCTTTCCAGGTGACTAAAGGAAAGACTTTATTGTTTCAGTGCCAAAATGGATTAAAAAAAAGGAAAAATATATGTTCTGTAATAATACTCTGCAAGTCTCTTCTTTTGACTATGTGTTAAGAAGAACTTGATTCTACAATGAAACAACTTGAGGAGTAGCTCTAAGTTTGGGCAGGCAGGTGGCGCAATGGTTAAGGCACTCGTCTTCCACATGGCTGACCACGGTTTGAGTCCCAGACCTGGTGGCTTGTTTTCTTACTTCCCCTTTCTCTCTCTCTAGTCAAATAAAAAAAAATAATAATAACAAATAAAATTAAATAAATAAATCCAAACAAGTGTAGTTCTAAGCTCTTTACAAATAGCTAACTATATTCTTATTTAATTATGAAACATGCTACTTCCCTTCCCATTTGAAGTGGCATCACTGGATTTTTCTGTAATACAGAGAGAATAAGAGAGAGAGGGAAAGCAGAAAACTCACCCACCATGGGGCATGGTCATGTTATAATCTCTTCTCCTCTATTGCTTCCTTCTTTTGGATACACACACACACACACACACACACACACACACACACATTTCTTAAGTCACCAGGTCCAGGACTTGAACTATGCCATGTGGAATCCAGCTGCCCTACCACCAAGCCACCAGTTAACCCCTGATTTATTGGTTTATTTAATGAGAGAATACGTATTGGATTCAGAGAAGTCTGGATTTGGGTTTCAGGTTCATTTCTGACCAACTGTACAACTTTATGTAAGTTACCTGTTATTGTATTTGAGCCTCAGCTTCCTCATCTGTAAAATATGAATAACATAACCTTTTGTGAGGACCAAATCATAAAGAGAATTAATAACTGTGTTGAAAGGAGAGCTTGATGCCCATACCCCTCCAAGACATTCATCTAGGATAAAGAGCAACATTCTTCAAGTTCCTTGGTTTACATGGAGATTCAATAAAGGGACTATTTCATTAGAGATATGAAATTCACACACTTTCTTAAAGAGGTGCTCCAGACCACAATTGTTTCCTCTTCTGGAGTTATCACTGTGTTACATTTAAAAAATCAGGATAACTCTTTTATCTCAATCATAAAAAAGTGAGTGCACAGAATAAAAGTTTCTTAATTAGAGTTTGTATTAAAATTATAACTTAATACTTTCTTCAGCTGCTATGTTGCCTAGAACAAGATTGTTTCCCATGTCCTACTTAAATAAAGATTTTGGACATTGGAAATGTGGAAGCAAAAGAAAGAGAAGAAGGGAAGTGGGAGAACAAGAAAGAATTCATGTTTACAAAGGAAGGAGACCAGCAGTTAGTGTAATGGCTATGTCGCTGGACTCCTACGAAGTCAACTGTAGTTCGCGTCCCGGACCCGGTGGCTTAAAACTCACGCCAGGCACGTGTGCATGCGTGCCCAAGATCTCAAGAGGAGAATGGAAGGAGAAGGGATTGCGGTGTGGCCATCCCCCCTAGGGGTGATTTCTCACTCTCTGTCTCTCTGTCTCTGTCTGTCTGGCGAGCGCACGCGCCCTATAGCAAAAACCTCTCAAAAAAAAAAAAAAAAAAAGAAAAAAAAAGGAAGGACAAGCAGTGGTGAGAATGTGTGGATGGTGGATGTGTGTAGGAGACGTGGTAGTGAGGATGGCTATGTCTTAGCTGTCTGAGGACCAAACTAGACTCTTGTTTCTTTAATATAATTCCTTCTAAAGACAGCTGTGATTTTCTCCTTATATAATCTCATAACTTTTTGCAATTTCAAAAGTGGTTTGAAAAGGGTGTCAAAAGTCAGCGCAATCTGGAAAATGGTTGAAAACCAGGCCTTGGCACTGCTTGTATCCGAGCACGCCGAAGATCCCTACTGTCAACCACTGCTCAAGTCCAGGATGAGTGTTCTAGACCTGCTTCAAAGCAATCTCTTGCCACACAGCATTGCAATTAAATGCGTAGATTTTTCTGAATTTCCACCAAAACTTTTTAAAGTATGTGGCTTATTCCCCTGAATGCATTGCCCTCCATATTTAGGTTGCAGTTTTCTCCAAAAATTGTTAGAAAACATTTGCTTCCTGCCATGTAACAGCCCAAAATATCGTGGCATTAAGAGACATGTGAGAAAATGCCTACGGGTTTTCTTATTCCAATTGCCATCTCTGAAAGCCACAACAATGATTCATTGCTTTTCACAGAGAAAATTACCAACGAACAGAAAGCAAAATGAGACACCAAGGGATAGAGTGTGGGCAGCTCCAGTTAGAGTCATACATTACCCCAGCTTGTCCATTGCACACCAGGAACTTCAAAAGACCATGCCTGGACTTTGTGCAAAAAGCACTTGGAATAGGACTTTACAAGCTTTGGCTCAGATCAACAGGATTAGGGACCAGGCCAAAGAGTAATGAGAGACAGGTGGGCTGAGGTTTGTAGTTGTGAGAAGGAAGAAAAGCCATGAAATTCACTCACATGAAACTATTTCAGGAAAACTTAGCAGAGGAAAATGAACGAACAAAGACGAGAAAAGAGTACTCATTAGCTAGAAATTTAGTGTTTCTAAACACAGAAAGTCAAAAAATAGAATATAAAGTGACCTTTCAAGCAGAGAAGAATATTGTCCCACAGGCGAACAAGGATTTGGAATTTTGCTGCAAAGGACTGACATAGAAAGTGAGCAAAAAGGAACATTATAAAATTAATAGTAGTAATAAAAGATGTAACCCTATTTCCAGCATGAAATGAACTCACAAAGCATGCCCATGGTGGGCCCTAGGCCCCTGTCTTGGACTGTTTGGTTTCCTGGGAGTCTCCCCAAACCACTCATAATCTTTTTCCAGAGTAGGAGGTGGGGAGACCTGGAGGCCTGAGTAGAAAGGCTTCAGCTACTGGCAATGGCTCTGGCATAAAGAGGGGCCCTGCCTCTGCATAGGCCCAACAGCCAAGTTTCCAGCAAGCAGTAGCTCTGAGGACTGTGGCCAAGAATGTTCACATGCAAAACCCTACACCCATGAGGCACATCTAACAAGTCATCTGCAGCACTCTAACTGGAGACACAGGTTCTGAGGCTGAAGTCGTACTGGCTGAAGTCCATAGCTACGGGTGAAACCATTCTATCTGCTAGTGACTATGTGATTTTGAACCCAAATCAGTCTCCTGTGCTACAAATAATGAAGTCTTCGAAATGGATCTGTCATAGGCTAAATGCCTCATTTCTGACTCTATGGGGAGGTATCTTCTTCCTCTACTGATGTGACAAGGGACAGGAAAATTAGCCTCCCGTTTTGTGAGTAGATATCAGAATTTTCCAATATCCTTTCAGCTGGGGAGTAAGACCACACAACTAGGTTGCCCCTACTTGTCAGACAGTGCCATGAACTGTAAAGATATTTCACATGCTCTTGATCTCAATTCTTCTGACATATACAAATGACTAATAGTGGCAATTCTATTGCATCCAGACATTCACTTTTCCAATTGTTTTTCCCATCTGAGAAATGTCCTTTAGCTGGGAAGAAACCAAACCCAGACATCAATAGCCTTAAAAATCTGGTTTTGGTTCATCGTATGCAACCGAAACACTAGTTTTATTTAGAGCTAGCATATAACACAGCAGTCCAAATAATGTCCTGAACCCACCCAGGACAGTCAAGCCCCTTAGAAAATCTGATAATGACTGGGTCATGTGGATTTAACCCAGAGACCCAACAGCTAGTAAGCTAGTCTTCTTGAAAAATCTTAACAATCCTGCAATATGTAAACTATTAAGCTAGAGCAATTTTATGAATTTCCAAATCCAATTCAAAAACTGGCATGGGATTTGTTTTCTTGTTTGTGTTCACAGATACCCCATTCATCAAGATAGTTCATGGCTGGGCTTTGCAGACTTTAAGAAATGAGTTATTTTAATGAGACAGTGTAGGGCATTGGCAGTCAGGGCTGCTAGGTTTCAAATCCTGGCCTTGTCACTTTCCAGCTGCGTAATCTGGGATGGGTTGCTTAATTTCCCTCTCTTCAATTTCTCCATCTGTGAGTGGAGGACATTGTGAGTTATTTCCTAGGGTTGTGATAAGAATTAACCTATGTAAATTATTCAGAACAATTCCTGAATATCTTAGGAGTTCAATAAATGTGAGATTTAATTATTACATCTGGGTGAACCTACTCTTCATCCCCATAAAAAGAAAGAAAATGACTAGAGCCTGCTAGGGTGGATGTTTATATCAATGAGGAGAAAGTGGAGAATGAAGAAAAGAAAGAGAGGTGATGTCACACATACATCTAGGTGGAAAATGCCCCGAGAGGCCATTGCAAAGGTGTGGCTGTGTGGCTTTACAATTCATAATGTAAACCCTGGAGATGTCATTATGATCACAGGCAGGAGCCATCTAAAAAATGAGTGATATTCTTTCTTTTGACTTTGAAGAATTAAATTACAGTTCATGAAACCATTTTATCTAGGAAGTAAAAAACAGCTAAAGGTTAAGTTTGGAAAGGGTATCCTGGCTTCTTGCTAAAAACTCTCTACCCATGGGACCAACTGGTGGCACAGTGGCTACCCAGTGCTCTGGGATGCTGGACCCACATGGGAAGATCCCGGGTTCGTGTCCCCAGGCCCTCGGGTATACACACTAGGTGCCTGTGTAGGAGCCCATGATGTGGGCTGGCTAAGGTGATGGGAGGGTCATAGCATGAAGACCATGTTAGGGGTACCTGTGACCCCTCTCTCTCTTTCAATCTCTTTCTCAGACACACAGAAGAAATACACTTAAAAAAAAAAAACCCTCATCCTTATTAATAGCCTCCCCACGTCTTCACTATAAAGGGACCAAGGTATAAATATTGGCTAAAATGAGTTTCAAATATTGACGCGAAGGTATCAGACAACATCATAAAGTCCATATCTTATTTCTTCTCTTCTCATCTAAAACCATTAAAGTATCTGTAAGTATAGGGAAGAAGAGCCGATTGCTATCACAATCACAATTGTAAGTAGCAGAACATATGCTTTCTGCATATTCATGTAGGTTCCGGAATGACATCGACAGCAAGTAATATCAACTAGTCATCTTTAGGTTCTGACTTTACTACTCTTTCTCTTCCTGGTGATCTCAAAATATTTAGCAGACATTAGCTCATTAAGAAGCTATTAATGAGAGATTTCTATCCAAACATTACAGAAGAGTGGGATGGAAGATCTACGGGACGTAAGACTTAGATTGTGATGAATCTTGGAAATGTAATAATAACTCATTATCATATCACTTTTAATGGTTTAGGAAATGTCTTGTCATTCGTGATATCATTTAAGTTTTCACTCTGTGAGATAGGCAGTAGAATATATAATCTGTGATCAGGAAAGTACCACAGTATTAAAAATTGACTAATTATGTTAGTTTAGGCTTTCTAAAAGTAAATGCTAAATTCAAGTGATTTTGTATACAAATTTAAAACACTGTGTCATTTTCCTGAACTATGTATTGGTTAAAAATATTTTTTGACAGCCCCCCAAAAATAGGCATTTATCTCAATTTTCAATAAAAGAAAATCTGTGATGGCATGAAATATGGAATCCAATCTAAATTTCTAGTTCAGATATACAATTTCTAACTCAGGAAGAATATTTCTCCATTGTTAAATAAAGTTTTATGCCTACAGCAGGTTTATTTTAAAATATGTCATTTATAATGTCAGAAAACTGAAGAGCTATTCGAATACTTCATTTTTTAAAAAAGAGCTGGCCTTCACATGTCATGCTAGAAAAACGATTTTATTATAGCTTACCCCAAATCTAGAAAAAGCACAGCTTTTATACGAGCTCATGAATAGTGCGAGAAGCAAAGGGTCATCCTGATTCATCCCAAATTCTTTTGCTCTAGGTTCAACCTGTCACAAACCCAGCTGAGAACAATGCCCAGTCTTATCAGAACTATATATGTCTTCATCTTCTGTAAAGAGTATGAAGAGGAGGTAAGCAAACACTTGACATCTTTGTTTGCCTACCAAAGTTTTACAGAAATCCAAAAATGTAAAATGTGCAGTGTAAATTTATGGAAATCTGCTCTGCACTGCCATCACACTCCAGCTCCTGAAACCAACAAGCACACACATCAAACCCATATCCTCATGAGTCAGGATGTGATAGTGAGTGCAAATGGGAGCAGGGAAGAAATGAATCCCTTTAAATTCATTTCCTCATCCACACCACTAGTCTCTAAAGGGAACAAGAAGGAAATATTCAAGTTTCTATTTCTATTCATTTTACTTTTATCCTCTTGAAATTTCTACATTTTTTTAATCTTCTGAATCAATATTAATATAGTAGTGACAGGTGGTAATTCTGAATGCACCTAGTTCAAATAAGAAAGGGTATTTTTTTTCTATATGGGACCCATTTTGCAGGGGAGAGCTTACTTATTCTCAACTGGATATCATTTGATTTTTCTAAACTGGCTTGCTTCTTAAAAGAAAAAGAAGAGAAACAGGATTAGTGATAAGTGTTCTAACGAATAGGCGCTAAACCAGACTGAGTTTTTTTAAATCGAGTCAACCTCTCCCCTCACGTATGCTACGTGATCATGATGGGCTTCATTTTTCAGGAATGCACAGAGATCGAGATCATTATTACAGGCTGTAAACCTGGGAACACAGTGTGCTTGAACTGATGAATTTAATAGCATCCACTGACAGCAAATCAAAATGACAGAGGGTGTGCCATAAAAGCAAAGAGAAATTGTGAAAAAATGCATATTGCCAACTCAATTTGTGAGTGACTATGTGATTTTTCCCTGTGCGTCCTTCTTAAGAAGGTGAACCTCCAGGAGTTCTTTCAAAATCTGAACTAGGGTACCTTAGGAGGTCTTTCTTAGAAGGCAACATTTGAAATACCATAAGAAAAAGAGGGCTGGCATGGAGAAGAACATTTTGTTTTCCTATCTTTTCATTTTCCCTTAATCAGCCCAACACCTTAATGGACAGTGACAGAACAGTAGCTCTGGTAATTTTTCAGACACAGACTGAGCACTGCGTAAATACCCTCAATGTGATCCCCCTGGTATCTAAGCAGACCGGGTCTCAGAGAAGGAGGCATTGTTATAGTTTTATTTCCTGATGATTATGTTTATATAATATTCATTCTCAGACACTTAGATCTTATGTTGACTGATACAATTGCCTGAATGTACATAAATTAAACCCAAATTCTTCCATGCTTTGATAACAAGAATACAGAACACAAAATATTTAGTTTCTCTCTCCTGAGATATGGTCTACCCTCCTAAAACATTGATCTTTAACAACCCAAACCTCAAACACATTCCATAAAAAAGAACTGTATAAACTGACATAAAATCTTATGACCCAGACTTTGACATTCTAAGATCATCATTATCTCTGCACATTGAGAAATGTGTCTCTTTCTTCTTTTTCATAGGGAGGGAAAAGGTCAATGATAATTAAGGTAAATCTATTTGCCTGATTATTTTTCACTCTATATAATCTGGTTCTAGAGGGTTCAACTGCACGATTTCCTGTGTAGGAGTTCATACTTGCTAAATAAAATAAGCAAAAAAGTATTGTTTCCAGATAAGCTATTGAACTTTCAGAAATTTAATTAAGTGAAGGATTTAATTTTGGAGGCTTGATTTGGAGTTTAAAAATACATACATATAATAAAATCATTTCTGCTGATCCCTCTTTATTATTTTTTCAAGATTTATGGAGCAACTTCTGGGAACTTTTAAATACATTTATAATTTTGTACTTACAACCCTCTACAATAGGTATTAGTCATTCCCATTTTATAGAAGATAAAACTGAGTCTCAGACCAGCAGTTGGTGTAATGGCTATGTCGCTTGACCCCCATGTAGTCGACCATGATTCGAGTCCCAGACCTAGTGGCTTAAACTCAATGCCAGGCACGTATACGTGCATGCCCAAGATCCAGAGAGAAGAATGGAGGAGAAGGGATTGTGGTGTGGCCATCCTCCCTGGAGGGTGATTTCTCGCTTTCTGTCTCTCTCTTTCTGGTGAGCACATGCGCCCTATAGCAAAAACCTCTCCAAAAAACAAACAAACAAACACAAAAAAACAACTGAGTCTCAAACTTTAAGTATCTAGTGTAAGGCCACAGAGCTATACAATTGCAGAGCACATTAAACTCAGTGCTCTTTGTTTTGTTCCACCACTACATCACATTTATTGAGTTATTTTTAAAAAGTTAACAACTTCAGTTGAATGACTATATAGGATCTTGTGTTGCACACATACCCCAGGGTCATAGCAATAAGTCATTGATGAATCACAATGGAAAGGTTATTTAAACACCTCCCCTTACACTCCTGCTTGAGTGTGTAACCTGTGACTGGTTTCTCACCAATAGAATATGTCAGAGGTGGTGGGATAGTTCCCATGATAAGGTTATGCTACATTCTGAAATGAGAGACTCCTTTGCTGGCTTTGAAGAAGTAAGCTGCCAGGTTGTGAGAGGACCATGTAACAAGGAATTGTTGTATCTCTGGGACCTGAGAGAGGCTGCAAGCTGACAGTCAACATGAAAATGGGGACCATGGGCATGCAGCTGTAAAGGAAGGTATTCTATGAAACTTATGAGTTTGGAAGCCAATTTTTCTCTAGCCCAGCCTCCAGAAGAGAATGCACCATAGCCAAATACCCTGACTGAGATCCTTAGCAGAGAGTTCCCCCAAGATGAGTGCAGACTCCTGACCAGTGGAAACTGAGATAATAAATGTATATTATGTTGTCATAAATTTACAGTAATTTGCAATGCAACAAAAGAAGAGTGGTACAAATATCATCTATCTTTGTAATTTACAGGTCTTAGGTATACAAGGCACAAGATGCTTTGCTAAACATCTCTGTGGATGAAGAGTTAAGCTGTTTCTTCTACAGAATGTAATTCTGAACAATGAGAAATCAATCTGTTTAGTGATATCTATCAGTGCCAATCTAGAAGGAGCACTCTCCTACCTCCTCAAGGAATGCTGCTGAAAGATGAGCTTTTGAGTTTATCTGGCATGAGGGTTCCAGAAGCAGTTAGCAACGGGTTGGTCTTGCATGTTTCAACTTGAATCTATAAGCTCTGAAGTTTGGTTGGAAGTCAGTATTCCTTCATTTGCAAGATAAAAGGTAAGATAGAGTTAACTAAGATCTTCTTCACCTCCTCTTTTCCTTCACCTTCCCATCCTCAAAAGTGTCAGAAACACCCTCTCCCATCTTGGAGGGAGGGTTACTTTCATTCTCCTGCATAGGATTCTCTTTATTATATGGTGCTGGGCAGTTCTGCACTGATACCAACACTAAAGTTCAAAGCAACAGATTAGGGGAATGTCTAGAAACCTCCATATGCTGAACAGCCAGTGACAACATGGGAGAATCATAGACTCATCTTTTGCTTTGGACAGGGTAAGGGTAACAACATACCTGAATGACCAATGGCAGAAACAGAGGCTTCAGTGACTCTATTCACTGAAGTACCATTTTCCATAATAGTTTTGTCTTATTTTACAACTTTAAGAACCTAATACGGAGGGTGAGGAGGGAGGCTGAAATGTTTTGTAGAAAATGTGTATCACAACAAACTACACATGGATGTACAATTTTTTTGCACCAAAATGAACTTATACATTAATTAATTTCCTACTAAGTTTTTGAAGTACGCTTGTATATTAATTTGACAGCAAAGAAGAGCTTATAAAATAAATAGCAATAACAAACATTCTTTCCCTGAAGCTACAGATTAGTTGCTCCTGTCTGTTTTGAAGACTGGTAGAGCCAATAATTCAATATTTGGAAAACATTGCAATTTGCTCTCATTCTTAGCTGTGATGAGGGAGTTGGGTAATGCGGGAAAGGTTCAGTCGAGCAATTAAAAAATGGGTTTTGAGCTCCATCTGCTTCCTTGTTGAAATCACTGGGGGGAACTTCAAAAAATAAGGACAGCTGGATCTAGGTTGTAGCCTAAACTATCGAGTTTTATTTTAAAAACTCCTAGACAATTCCAGTAGGTATCAGCATGTTGACAGTCGTTAGGTAAAGAAGCAAAACGGGTATGGAAGCTCCTCAGGAACCCTGCAATTCAACCCAGTCCAGTGAATTAGATTTTAGAACCTCAATGAACGTGACCAGCAGTTAGCGTAAGAGCTATGTCGCTGGACTCCCGAGTAGTCGACCGTGGTTGGAGTCCCGGACTTAAACTCATGCTGGGTGTGTGTGTGTGTGTGTGTGTGTGTGTGTGCCCAAGATCCCCAGAGGAGAATGGAAGAGAAGGGATTGCAGCGTGGCCATCCCCCCCTGGGGGGGTGATTTCTCGCTTTCTGCCTCTCTTTCTCTGTCTTTCTGGTGAGTGCATGCGCCCTATAGCAAAAAGCTCTCAAAAGAAAAAAAAAAAAGAAAGAAACAAAAAACCCTCAATGAACAAGCAAAACACTTTTCCTTGAGAGGCTAATGATGCTTGACTGTACTCATCTTTGAAGACTCTTTTCTCTAACTACTGGGTAACCTCCAAATTTTGAGGATTAGTTCTCAGTGTCTTCCTCTTCTTTGTGACACTTACAGTGTTCTGAGCAACTCCAACTTTTTTTGTGTGTGATAAAGATATAAAAAGAACTCATTTGTTCATTTATTAGAAAAATAGTTATTAATATGTACTCTGTTCCAGGAGTTGTGCTAGGCCTTAGGATATAAAAGAAAAGATTTTGTTCCTTCGCTTAATAACAAGAAACTAGTGGTAAGATAGATGAGACTTTAAATGATTAACATACTCTTTTACCCTTTTCAAGGTAGTTACAAGTGCAGGATGAGAGTTACCAAAAGAGTACTTCGTCTGATCAGGTGGGTTGAAAGATATTTCACAAGTCCAAATTAAGCTAAGCTATGAAAGATACATATTACTTTGCCAATTTGCTATTCCTAATTAGTCAAGGAGATAGCCTGTTATGGTTAGAATGAAAAAATATGTGCAAAGTTATGGAGGTATGAAAGAGACCTGTGAATCCTGGGCCATGGGCTGTGAATGTGTGGAGTAGAGGGAAGGTAGAACAGAGGTGAGGTGTCTCAGAGTCATCATTGTCAAACAACACCTTAGTGTTAATCACATTTGTTGGGGTTTTTAGGTAATATCACACAGTGCACGCTTCTTAGGAGTTTTCTTATTTAAACTTCAGAATGACAAAGGTATGGAATAAGTGTAAATATTCCCGTTTACAAATTAGAGATCCGAGGCCCGGGAAGATTAAGAGTCTTGCTTCAGGTTTGTGGGCTGCAATGCCAATTCTGCTCTAGGTCTGAACCCAGAGCCCAAGTGTATCTACTCACTGTACTGCCTCCTTAAGAGGACAATGAGATTTCTAGACAGGTAACAAATTTTTAACTATGGAATGAGTTGACTTCACACAGGAATTCTTATCCTTTTCTCATTACCAATTCCTTCTCCCGTGTTACTAGTTTAATATTCTTTTCCCATAAGCATCCCCTTTCACATAGATTTTGGTTGTGGCCTAGACGCAAAGATATTTTAAAGCTCGTGTGTGCATCCAAAGCTAAAGAATCAATGGATAAAAGGCTCCAAAATGTTCGGAGAAGCTCCAAGGAGCTTGCTATTAAATACGAAGCAGGGTGACCATCTGCTCTTAGCGTCCTCTCACTCCCCCAGAGTGAGCTCCCGTTGCCACTCTCTTCTACCAGGTGAAGACACCTATCTTAATGTTCACATATCCCTCTGACTTGTGTAAAAGCAACTGAGCAAAAATAGAATCTCTTAATTCTGAGGTGGGACTCTCTGAGGAAAAATAACAAATTTAAACTACCATCTCATATTATTAGGTTATGGTCCTTGTTGCCATTATTAAGAAATTACTGGTATAATGACAATGTCAGGAAGTGAAAAAGCAATTTTTTTTTTCTGTCCAGCATTTATAGAAATTCCTATGGTCTGGATGTTTGCTGGGCCACGTGCTCAAGCCAAAGATTAACCTTTGTGAAGGAAAAAAAAAAATTCACATATAATTCTAATGTCTTAAACCTTTTCTATTCAGAAGGAGTTGGGAAGAAAATAAAAATAGTTGATAGTAATCTGACACATCATTTAAGGAATCTGGCTTTGAGTCACAGAGATGAAGAAGAAGAAGAAGGAGGTATAGGAGGAAGTAAAGGAGAAAACTGCTTAATTCAGAAAGAAGGAAAAAGAATGATTTGGAGGCTACTTCTTCACAGCCATATGGGATAAATGACAAAGAACAGGCCCTGCTATTAATGAAAATAAGCTGCCAAAGTACAGGACCATGCAGAAAATAACAAAGCATTTAATTATACAGTGACAGTTGCAGCGCTGGGGATTTCCCAGAGATTAATGGAGCAGCTGGGGAAAGTCATGGCTCTAGGGACAGCCAAAATGATCCCAGTCAATGGATAAGACCCAGAAAAATCTTCTTGTTAGCTTTGCTATTAAGCAGAAAATGGAGGAGGACTTGTGAGCTTGGGTTGTTTTCATCTTTTTCTTCCTATTAGAAAAAAATTAACACAGGGGACAGTTTGGTTTCAATTAAGATTCCTACAGAGATAATTAGACTGTTCAGTTCATTGCTTACTATTCAAGATTCTTAACCATGGATACAACTTTTCCACTACTCCAGGCTAAATGGAGAGTTATGATCAAGAACTTTTTTTTTAAAGTTTTTTATATATTTTCTGAGAGAGAGAGAGAGAGTCACTTTCAATGGGATAGCATACCACAATTCTCCCTCAAGCTCTGCAGACAACCAGAATCGTGGCCTCACTCAACATAATCAGGGTGGACTGCGGGACTCCGACTTCAGGCTTTCTCATGTGGCTCCAGCACTGGGCAGCAGCGCCCCTACCAACTGCACCACTGCAGCCTGGCCAGCCAAGATAATTTTCGAGAAGGTGGGATGGGGTTTATTAAATTTGTGCTTTTAAGGGGTGGTAGAACCTGCTCTCAAGTCAACAAGTAGGATTAAGGCATGATGATGAACAATAAGGAAAAGACACTATCATTTATTTATTTATTTATTTTAGAGAGGTATTTGCTATAAGGCGCGTGTGCCCACCAGAAAGACAGAGAGAGACAGAGAGACAGAAAGCGAGAAATCATCCCCCGGGGGGGATGGCCATGCTGCAATCCCTTCTCCTCCATTCTCCTCTCGGGATCTTGGGCACGCACGCACATGCGCCCAGCGTGAGTTTAAGCTGCCGGGTCCGGGACTCGAACTGCGGTCGACTACATGGGAGTCCAGCGACATAGCCATTACGCTAACTGCTGGTCCCAAGACCCTACTCTTAATGGGTAGCATAGACTGTAATGTGTCCAAGAATAAATGAAGTACTTAGCATAACCAAATGCTAACTATATTAATACATATTTTTAAAATGATTTGGAAACCAGAAGAAGGTATAATGGTTATATCACTGGACTCCCACGTAGTTGACTGAGGTTTGCGTCTCAGACCCAGTGGCTTTAAACTCATGCCTATCCCATGTGTGTGTGCCCCAAATCCTGAGAGAAGACTGGAGGAGGAGGAATTATGTTGTGATCATTCCCCCTAGGGGGGTGATTTCTTGCTTTCTATCTCTCTGTCTTTGTCTCTCCAGCAAGTGCACATACATTATAGCAAAAATCTCTCTTAAAAAAAGTGATTTGGCCAGCAGGTGGCATGGTGGTTAAGGGTGCTGAACTACCACATGGTCGACTATGGTTTGAGTTTTCTCATTTTCCCTCTCTTTCTCACTCTGTCACTCTCTGGTCAAATTAAAATAAAGAGAGAAAGAAAGAACTGAAAGAAAAGAAAGAAAGAAAGAAAGAAAGAAAGAAAGAAAGAAAGAAAGAAAGAAAGAAGGGAAAATAAAGAAAAAAGAAAGTTAAATAAATAAAATAATTCTTAGAAAAAAAAGATTTGACTGGATCAATAAGTTCTTTTTCTGGAGTCTTAATACTTGTTAATTTGCTCATACTTTGCCTACAGCCATAACACTGTTCGCTCTTATGCTTGACAATGACAGAAATAAATGTGAATGATTTAAAGCTTTTTCTTGGTCATTAGGCTTTTTTTTTTTTTTGAGGTTTTTGTCATAGTGTGTACTTGTGCTCACTGGAGAGAAACAGACAGAGAGAGCAAAACCAAGAACTCATTCCTCAGGAGGATGGTCATGCCTCTATCCTGTCTCTTCCATTATATTTTTGGGGTTTGGGGCATGTGTGCACATGTGCTCAGTGTTATTTTCAAGTCACGGGGTCTGGGACTCAAACCACACAGTCGGCCGTGTATAAACCAGCACCTAACTTCCAGTTGGCTATTTTTAATAGCAAAACTAAATGCTCTGGGACCTTTTGCTTTTCTTCTCTTCTTCCTCTTTTTTTTTTTTTTTTTTTTTTTTTTTGAGTCACACTAGGTAATTATATTGAAGACTTTATTATAATTTTATGAAGCTATGTATTATCTTCCTCTGCATTATCAGGAGATAAACACATAGGGAAGAAAGAAGGAGCTAGGAATTTTATTCCTGCCAGATTAAATAAGAATAGCGAACACCAAACTGGGTAAGACTGCTCTAAAGCTACATATGTCCTCAGACACACAGCACTCTTATTTTAAGGATAAAGACTAGATACCCAGAAAGGTGAATGACTCACTTTCCCAAGGTCACAGGCTGAGAAGTGATAGTCAAGACCATAACTGTTGCTCTTCACATTCACCCAGTCCCTTGTTCATGTATTTCCATCAGTGTTTTCTTTTTCTCACATCACCAGATTTAATGCTTTTTTCGTAAAGAGCTATTTATCTTTCATGCTCCAAGAGAACAGAATTGTCACAAAGGGAAAGAAAGCACACTCTGTCCAGAGATCCAAGCTTGAGCAACCACTGATACCTGGAAACGGTCACAGTGTCTCTATAGATAACCAAGAAGTTATACCAACACACAAAGCTTTCTAATCTATTAACTTTCTTATTTGATCACCATGCATGAAGAAATGACCAGGGAGGAGGCACTATAAAGTACACTGAGGAAAAGGGATGAACGGTCTTTGGGATCAGTTCTTGCTCCAACTCTAGCAACTACTCTGGGCCTAGTAGTTGTCCCTGAACTTCAGCTTTACCTCAAAATGAAGATGTAATAGAGTTTGCATACATAATGTCAAAATAAGATTTTAAAAGGCATTTAAATGTATTTAGCATATAATTGATGCATATAACATGTGCTTTTACCAAAAAAAAAGAGTATTAAAATTGTATTTAGCATGGAAAAGGTGCTCAATAGTACAAATTTATTGTTTCTTAAAAAGATTTTCCAGCGAGACAGCCTGCCTGTTCCCAGAACAAACGGAAGTGGTGTCTCCCCAGGAGAAAGCAGGAAGTGGGAGAGCAGGGCCGTGCTGCTGCTGGGCTGGTCCTGGCTCAGGCGAGGACCAGCTGTACAATGGCGGGGAAGCTTCACTGCCTGGAGGAGCACCTAGAGAAGTTCCTGGAGAATATTCAGCAGCTCAACATCATCCAGCCCAGCAGCCAGACACCCCCTCAATCAGAACCTGAATGTTATGGACACTGGCTTGCAAGATATTGGTAAGTGAAGACAGTAGCTTCATGATACTGCTGTGCTTTTCACAAGTTTTTGAGTACATGGATCAGGATTGAAACCACCCAGTTCTGCATCAAAGAGTGCCTGGAGAGGGCTCTAGCTATAAATGAGCAGGGAAAAGGCAAGATGGACACAAAGAAGAAATGTAAAAGCCCGTTGATCCAAGAACTTTCTGAAGTACTCCCAGAAACATGGCTAAGTACCAAAGCATGGGAGGTGGGAGGAGGAACCACTCGACCTCATGATGGCTCAGCCACCCTGTGCCTGATGAACTTCTGACGCTGCCTTCCCACTGACATGGATGGACCCTGGGCTGGTCCCCAGTCCCTCTGTCCTGGTCATTTGGTAGGAGGGTGGAGCTGGAGGGGGGGTAAGAACTGCAACCCAGTTGTCCCTGAAATACGCTGTTATCATCTGGCTTGCAGACTGGCCAACCCATGCCATGAGGGGGCGATTCCTTTCATTCATGCTATGCACGATGGGGAAGACTGTCTTGGAAATCGTAACTATGACTGGTAACTTGAAGGTGCACAAAAGTCCACTGAAGTCTATGTACTTCTTCTGTCCCACTTTATTATGTTGTCAAAGAGCTTAAAACTATAAGAAAAATTTAAAAGGAGAAAAACTGGTTTAACATTGAAGTACTTCAGTTGGTTTTGTAGGTTCTATCTTCAAATATAAGCATAAAGAATGTGTTAAATGTAACTTATGCTTTCATGGATTTTGATTAGACATGCATGTAATAAAGAATACTTAAAGAAGTATTAAAACATTTTCCAGCCAAAATTATAGTCCTTAGACACAAGTAAATACTCTACTTGAGAAAAGGATGAATCTATTGTCCCTCTCACACCTCCCTATTCTCCACTGCCAGTTGTTAAGACAAAGTCCCAAATTCCCATCAGCCATCAAAATCAGCCAGACATTCTATGTTGTCTCCCCTTAAGTCCAACAGAACTTTCTGGGGTGGTGGAAACGTTCTTTATTTGCACTCTCTTACCTGGATTATAGCTATAACCCCTTAATTGGTTTCTCAGTTCCCACTCTTATTTTCAAGCCCGTTTTTCCAAATACATGCCATATTATATTCTTAGCCTACAAATTAGAGTACCACTACTAAAACATTAGTCATATCATGTCATTCCTCTGCTTAAAATATTCCAATGTCTTTTCTTATCTTTTCAATAAGAGTCATAAACAGATGCAAATTCTGTTGTTTTCAACTGTATTACAACGACCTGTAAAGTTTCACCACCCCAAGAATTTCTCCGGCTTCTTTGCCTTCCTCATCCCACTCCATCCCACAAAACCGGCCTTCTTCCTTGTAGACACAGGACTTTTGCACTTGCTGTTTCATTTGCCTGGAATGTTCTTTATGTATATCTCCACATGATTCACTCACTCACTTTCATCAGATCTTTGCTTAAATACAATCTTCTCACTGAAATAGTTTCTGACTACTCTTTAAAATTACAACCCTCAGGGCCAGCAGATGGTATGGTGGCAAGGGTGCTGGGCTCCCACATGGCCAACCACGGTCGAGTGCCAGACCTTGTGCCTTGAAAAATCATGCTGGGTATGTGTGCATGAGTGCCCAAAATCCCAGGAGGAGAATGGAGGAGAAGGGATTGTGGCATGGCCATCCTCCCTATGAGTCCTTCTCTCATGGATGTCCTTCTCTCTGTCTCTGTCTCTGGTGAGTGCACACACCCTATGACAAAAATAAAAACAAAACAAAAAACACAACCCTCAACACTGTTTCTATTACCTTCACTTTTTTATTTCATTACAGCTATCACCATTTGCTATACTATACATTGTTAAGTATTCATTTTCTTATTATGTCTCTCTCCCTTTATGATGCAAATTCTGTTGTTTTAAACTGTATTCTCAGGACCTCAAATAGTGACTGACACATGGTAGGTGGAAAACAAACATTTGTTGAAGAATTGTTTCTATAGCTAGAAGATTAGGGAAAATTAATTTCTTCTAGGAAATCAATTTGCATGATGTTCACTAAAAATGAAGATTAAGGGGAGCCCTGCAAGTGGCATGGTGGTTAAGGTTCTGGACTTCCACATGGTTGACCATGGTTTGAGTCCCAGACCTGGTGACTTGTTTTCTCACTTTTCTCTCTCTCTCTTTCTCTGTCTCTCTCTGGTGAGTGCAGATGCCCTATGGCAAATTAAAATAAAAATAATAAATAAAATTAAGTAATTATTTCATGCTTTTTTTTAAACAAAATGGAGATTAAGAAGTCAAGAGCTTGGTGAATCCATCTTCAAAAATTCATGGAAAAGGTAAAAGTCCATAGCTTCCTGATTGCTGCCAACATCAGCAAAGACATAAACTGGGGACCTTGACATTGAGAAACCTGCATGGTTCATTAGACTTTGAATATCCCCAATATGCTATTTCCATAATCCCCTATCCATTTCCTAGTACTAATTAAAGGTATTACTTTTCTTAGGAACAGTAAGATAAAAGAGATGTTGGGGATATACTATACAGAGATCAGATTAGGGATGGGATTAAGAGAGCTGGAATTTCAGAGAACTGTAGTAATTAAAGTAGACAATGTTAGCTTAAATGAAGCCTTAAAGTATCTTAGGTCCACACGGCTGAGGTAAGGGACACAGGAGAGTCTGGGAAGCCAGTCTGGGCCTGTGAAACTGTGGGAAGGCATTTGGGGAGGTCTAAATGCTAAAATCAAATGTCACTGGTAATGGGTTATAGCCACATCATAGTTCTAGGTTTCTCCTAAGGTGGTGAAGATGTTCTTTAATGAGTAAGCGAACCCAGTTCTGATAAAGAGAGCCAGAGTTTTTGGAATATCTTGATTAAGTAGCTGGAGACATGAAGGTTAAGTACAAACTAGAAGAAAGGGTTCCTGGTTTAAGGCCCTGATAATGGGCAAAGATGGAAATACAAAAGAGGGAAAAAATGAACAGAGGCACCTGAGTAAGTAATTAATTTTCTGTTGCTGCATAACAAACTGCCACAAACTCAGTGGCTCAAGAGAGCATGCTCTATTAGCCTTCAGTTTCTGTGGGCCGGGGGTTCTTAGCTCAGAAATTTATCAGACTGTTGTCAGGGTATCAGCTGGAGCTGTAGTCTCAGGGGAAGCTTAACTTGGGAAAGATCCACTTCCAAACTTTTTCAAGTTGTTGGAGGAATTTAGTTTCCCAAAATGACAGGACTAAGGTTCCTCTTCTTTTCTTTTTTCTTTGTTCCTTTTTTTTTGGTCATCAGCTGCAGCTGCTCTCAGCTAACCCACAACTTTTTGCTACATGGCCCCCCACAACATGCCTACTTACTTCTTCAGAGTCTCACTCCAGTCTAAGACAGCATCTTCAATAATGAAACTTAACTGGGAACCAGCAGTTAGCGTAATGGCTATGTCGCTGAACTCCCATGTAGCCAACAGCAGTTCGAATCCCGGACCCTGTGGCTTAAACTCACGTCGAGCGCGTGTGCATGCGTGCCCAAGATCCCAAGAGGATAATGAAGGAGAAGGGATTGTGGCGTGGCCATCCTCCCTGGGGTCTCTCTGTCTGTCTTTCTGGCGAGCATACGTGCCCTATAGCAAAAAGCTCTCCAAAAAATAAATAAATAAAAATAAAGTAACTTAATTGGAGGAGTAGTATCCCACCACCATGCCATGTTTTATTAGTTAGAAGCAAGTTGCTGTTTCTGTCCAAACTAAAAGAGAGCAACATAACTCATCAGGGGTATGTTAGGTGCATCTGTGTCACCCACACAAGCATCATCAGCCACAGGTTGCTGCCATATGTGATGCTATGGAGTCATGTGTGGACAGAAATGACTTACAGATTCTGGATTGGAATTGAATGTTCTAAACGGTGAATCCTTTCTCCCCTCATTCCCCTCATCCAACCAGGCATTAGCTTCCTGAAACTTCCAGAGCTGTCTACTTTCTTTCTCAACTACGTGCAATAGTATCAAGGTTATGCCATCCCATGCAGGGATGCTACAATATCCCCTAGTCAGTCTTCCCAGCTCTCCGCCTCTCTCCCATTCTCTTAGTATAATTGATTCCTCATAGAGAAACCAGAGACATAGTTCCAACATACAAATCTGATAGGATGACTGCCTGGCTCAAGCTCTTTCCCAGCTGTCCATCACCTCTAGATTAAGTCACGAGCTTCTTAACACGATCCAGTTCTGCTTGTGTGTCTAGCTTCATCTCTCTCTGTTCTCTCCTGAACTCCAGGATCCAGCCAAGATAACCAGATGGAACATTTTTTCAGAAGTTCCATGCTTTCTCTTGTTTCTATTCTTGCTACGCTATTTCTTCTGCCTAAAATACTCTCCCACCTTCCATCTCCCTTGTCAGTCCTGACTTGGCTAATTAAAAAACAAAACAAAACAAAACAAAAAAACTTTGTGCTTGGTGAAATCTGTTACAATGCTATGCTCTTTTACTGATGTCTTCAGCTCTGTGTTTCTGATTCCTCAAACCTAAGTGTTGCCTCTGTGTTTTCCCATATAGCTATTATTTCTCTTATCTGAGCACTGATGGTTTTATTAGGATCTGCCTAATTTGTTAGCTGTTATATCCTCAAGACTAATTGTGCTTTGGGACCAGACAAAAACCTCTCTCTCTAAAAAAAAAAAAGACTAATTGTGGGGCTTTTTTAGTTTGTTTTTTTTTTTTTTTTAGAAGGTTTTTGTTATAGGGCACATGTGCTTGCCAGAGAGACAGAGAGAGACAGAGAGACAGAAAGTGAGAAATCACTCCCCAGGGGCGATGGCCACGCTGTAATCCCTGCTCCTCCATTCTCCTCTTGGGACCTTGGGCACGTACACACACATGCCTGGTGTGAGTTTAAGCCACTGGGTCTGGAACTCGAACCATGGTCGACTACATGGGAGTTCAGCGACACAGTCACTACACTAACTGCTGGTCCCAAGACTAATCGTGTTTTGACCCAGTGGCTGCTCAGTAGCTATTAAATGAACAAATACCAAATTTTACTTAAAGCAGCTTTCTTACCATTGTCCTAGATGCCTTTAACTCATTTACTTCCCAGTGTTGAAACATGTAGAGAGATAAATATTGCCTATGCAAAAACTTTTTAAGGTAATTTTAGACTTAAAAATAAAAGTTATAAAAATAGAACAGAACAGAGTTTTATATCCCCTTCACCCAGATTCAAATAGTGATACTCTCCTATATAACCACAGTAGAATGGTATACCAAACCTCAGAAATTAACATTGTACAATATTATTAACTAAACTATGGATTTGAATTTCTCCAATAATGTCTTTTTCCCCCCTCTTCCAGGGTATAATTTAGGATCCTACCTTGTACTTAGTTGTCTTATTTTCTTATTCTTCAATTTATGATAGTTCCTCAGTCTTAACCTCATCTTTCATGGCCTTACTATTTTAAGGAGTATTGGCCAGCTATTTTGCCAAAGGTCCCACAGTTTGGGTTTGTGTGATGATAACCTATAACCTGACTGAGGTCATGAATGGTTGGAAAGAATGCAATGGAGTAATGAGTCCTCATTGCGTCATACCATCGGGTTGCTATGCCTCATTCCTAGGGATGCTAACTTTCAGTACTGCTTAATGTGCACTCTGCCAGGTTTTGTCACTGTGAAGTTACTACTTTTTTCTTTGAAATGAATGTGTATTTAAGAGGAGACAAGGCAAATATTCTGTTTCTGGTTAAATGATCACCCAGTAACACCAAGTCATGGTAGTACAGATGGTAGGGCACCCCTGCACGATACTGGAGCCAAATAGAAGGCCTGAGGTTTGGATTATGGGCTGATATGAACATGCCAGGTATACTCATAGGTACACTGTGATTCTGGCGGGGGGAAGTCAAGGGGGAAGGCTCATAGCATGACCCTATCAAGGGTCTCTATTTCTTATGAAATAACTAAACATGGAACAATTCACTTACCAAATCCACCAGTTAGTGCTCCGGTGTTCTAATGTTCTATTTCCACCATTCAGTTTATATCTATTAATTAGAATGGTTTTTCCAAGGAAGACTTTTTTCCTCCTTGTATTTATTTAGTCAGTTATTTGTTTATATCAATATAAACTCAAAAATATTAATTTCATTCCTGTAATATTTTTGGTTCTATGTTGTGATTTATTTTTCTTAAATTATTTCAGCTTTGGCCATTAGGAGCAGACATGCCTCTATCTCTCTTTTATTTTCCAGAACTTCCTTCCTTTCTGACACCACAAGATGTTCTGTGTTAATCATTCATATCCATGTTCCATGTTCTGGATCCAACCACTTCTTTAAGGCTCCTTTTGGTTTGTTTGTTCTGGATTGCCAGAGGGCAAGTGCTTTCACCAGAGAGAGATAGAGCAGGGAGAAAGACAGGAGGAGGGAGAAAGCAGCCCCCAACAGGGCATGATTATTCAGTGATCCTGTCTCCATTTCTCCTTCCTGTAGGCATTCGGGGCATGCATACACATGTGCTTGGCATGTTGTTTGAGCTGCTGGAGCCCAAATTCACATTGTGCTTGACCATGTGGGATCTGACTTCTTTAACCACTAGGCTACAGGTCTGGCCCCCGGCTTCTTTAATTGGGGAATTTATCTTGCCTCTTAGAATACCATGATGGTCTTTCTCTACATTCATCCCCATGTTCCCTACTCGAGAGCTCTCTCTTCTGTTTTTCTCCAAGAAAGAAACTGAAAATGACAGTTTTAGGAACTTATATGACTCTCAAACATAACAATGGACCTGTGGCCAAATAATATAGCAAAGGAGTCCTGAACTTAAAGCTGGGGACACTCCTGATCATCTGACACTTTGACTCTCCGTCTAGTTTAGATAGAAAAGATATCATAAGTAAGAGAAATGAAAAATAGAATAGAAATGAGAGAAATCTGTGTAAGAATACTTCAGTCATTTCTTCCCCTGACGCACTCTCATGGTGCTAAATTTCAGTGGTTAGCAAATGATTCAGGTTGTTATTACCTTATAAAAAAGAGTGAATCAGTGAAAAGAAACTTGCTTCTTTTTATTCTCTATTTTCCCAGCGCCTCCCCTAAGGATTTGAATCTGAGATTTCACTTCACCAGCAGGAAAAACAAGTAAGTACCTTTGCAAGAACAATCAAAACAATGACTCATGAACTGTGCAAGGATTTAAGATTATTTCCCTGTTTTGAGAACCTTGAGGGGATTATGCTACATCAGAAGCTGAAGGGTGGAAAGGAGACACACTCTACAGCTGGAGGACATCAGGGTTTGCAGGACACATATTCACAGGATCCAGGCTGGACTCTCAATAACAAACACTGACTGCCTTCAGCGGCACATTCCAGGCCTTGCTGTTAAGGAAGCAAAGGCAAAAGGCATTGGCGTGCGATCATAAATGACCATTCCGATGCACTATAAATTGGCCCTTTGAAAGATTTTTTTCTATACCCACATATTATTTACTACAGTGTGCAAAATATATGCATTCTCTCCTCGGGATGTATTCTTTTTAACATAGGTTTTATTAGGTTGAATGTTTTCAATTTAAAAAAAAAAAAGAAAGAAAGAAAGGAAAAGAGGAAGCAGCAGCCCAGGCTCCCAAAAAAGCTTGGTGTTCGGTGAACTCCCAGTTACAATGCTATGCTCTTTTACTGGCATTCCATCATCTCAGATTCATGCACTGTATACATAGCTGGGGTGTTGTTTAAAAACCTGGAGCCCATCTCGTCCAAGAATGCCGGACATGATGTCTAGTTCACAGTTGCCAAAAAGGAATTGTACTTTGTTTTATGGGTTAAAAGCAATTTTGTGGACAACAGCAGGATTTCTTGCCATCTCCATGTTTTATCTTCTGGTTGCTGCAGGATGTTGGGCTAATTCTGTCTGACCACTGAGAACTTGATGAAATCCACCGAGAAAAAGCTTACTGGGGGTGTTAGGTTATCTAGGTGCAATTTCCACAACCTGCTCAATATCCACTATCTCTGTAAGACCAGCTTCCCGGCTGCCAGATGGCACACATGGTAACTAATGCCAAGGATCCACCTCTTTACATAAATCAGAAATTGAGAGCTTTTCCATTTTTTTTTCATCTTATTATGTGTAACATCTACATATACTATCTTGCAGCATACACTTTGTGGAAAGGTTTAATCTACTCCCCAGAAAGTTAGAGCTTGTCAAATTAACGCTTGTGAAGAGATTTGAGTAAAACCCTTCTGCACATCATTATAATCATGGCTAATGAATAAATAATTCCTGACAGGAGAAGATTTCAGTTAGCCACATAGAGATGACAGCAGAGTTGAGATCAATGGCTCCAGGAATGTTGCTTGGTTGGGTAAGGTCCAACATGGCTGAGAGTGAACCTAAGGTGGCAAAAATGAAACAAGAAAACTCTATAGGTTCACCCTACCTGCCCTTTTCACCTCTCGCACAGTAGCACTGCTCAGAATGCTAAGGGTCCCTGATTAGGAAATAAAGAGTTGGAGCAACAGACAGAGTCATTGTTAATCTCTGTCTTTCCTAATCACTCATTCCTTTCCTGCGAAGTAGGTGGTCTTACCCCTACTCCATGGATAATTGTGTATCCTGGTTCTGCAACCTTCCATGGAAAATTTCCACTTACCTACTTAATACGCAGCAAACTTGGCTCAGTGTATATATGTGTGTGTGTGTGCCTATTGATTTAATTACCCCAATCCATCAGCAGTTATGTGTCTTATGTGGATTGAGGTTAAAAAAAAAAAAAATAAGCTGAAGAAGGTGGAAGGAAATCAGTATCATATGCCATATTTCACCAAACTGAGACAAGCAGATACTCAGAAGTTGCATCACTAACACTCCTAATAAATAATTATGAATATCCTCCTCCCCAGAAGGCTCATAGCTTCCGTTCTCATCCTATGATCTTCTCCTCAATTCATGGTTTAAATAAGATGCATGAAGAAAGTAAGGTAAAAAGACACATCACATTTTATTCTTCAAGTTTTCTTGGTCCATGAGTAAGACATCCCAACAGGGTCTTGACACCATAATTCACTCCCAACCTTAGGCAACCCCAGATCATGCCCAGCAAACTCAGGGAGGTGTCTGAATACAAATCTAGAACCTTCCCTTGTGGGTCAGTCTCACAGAATGTCATGTTTCACCACTGCACCACTGTCACCCCCACCCAGTTGGGTAGTTTTTATGTTTTGTTGTCTTGAGATACTCTGCAAGCTGTGTGAACACGCATTAAGGAAGGTACGTAGTCACCCATTCATAATGTTCAATGGGCTACACCTGTACCTTATCCAAGCGACATCCCAAAGTTGTATGTGAGACCTCTGACTACCAGAAAAATACAACCCAATGACTTTCCTTACTTTTCCATCTATTTAAAAATCTGAGAATTGGTTTAAAATTCCTCCGCAAGTTTAAAGGAGTGAGCCCACTCTTGCTACTCAGCAATTTATTCAATAGGATTCACTGTTAAGTCAAATGAGAAAGCAGCCCAGTATAGGCACATAGGAGTGAATATACTGCCCAAACTGACTAAACAGGGTGAATGTGGATGCAGTGCTTTTATTATTGTATGTATTTTTTCTTTTTTTTTTAAGAGAGATTTTTGCTATGGAGTGTGTCATAGACACAAAGAGACAGAAAGCCAGAAAACACCCCCTCCCCCAGGGGAGATTGCCACACTGCAATCCCTTCTCCTCCATTCTCCTCTCAGGGTTTTGGGTATGCCCACAAACACACACACACACACACACACACACACACACACACGCCCAGCATGAGTTTGAAGCTGCTGGGTCCGGGATTTGAACTGCAGTTGACTTTATGGGAGTCCAGTGACATAACCATTACACCATCTGCTGGTCCCAATTATATATATATTTTCCTATGTAAAAGTGAAGAAAGATCTTTGCATTCTACTCAGGCACAGCTTCTCTGACTGAAGAGATGACCCCTGGCTTCCTGAACACAGATAATTAACATTGCTAGCTTATTAGAAGGCTGGCGTAAACAGTCTAGAAAATGACACCTCGCCTAATCATTTTGTTCCCCTGGGGAAATGTCTCTCAAACAAATTCACCCCCAAGCTTGGGCTTCATATTTGCAACTGTGTTCACGTTTAAAGCCCTGGTGAAAGGTCAGTCAGGTCCTCTGCTCCCAGCAGTGAACCTTGCACCGGAAATATGCTAAGTGTCAATTCAAGTAAACACACAAGTGAGGGAAAAGCTTTTAGTGACTGGTGAGCATTTAGTTAACACTAAAAACAAAAACCACGCTCTCTCTCTAGAATGAGAAAGGAGTTCTAAAGACCTTTAGAAGTGATGATTTCCCAATTACTGTCAGTAATTCATTCAGATGTAGATATTACATGCCTAACTGTATTGGAGAAGAAAAGCGATTCCCAAGTATACTTAACACAGTTTATATTTAACAAATATTGTGCAATCCTTCTTAATTGCTGCCATCAAAACCAGACAGTCCTAGGTGAGAAGAAGAGAGGCAAGAAAGGCCAGGAACAAAAGAGGAAGTTTCAAATCATAAAATAACGGGACCAGCAGTTAGCGTAATGGCTATGTCGCTGGACTCCCACGTAGTCGACCACGGTTTGAGTCCCGGACCCGGTGGCTTAAACTCACGCCGGGCGCGTGTGCGTGCGTGCCCAAGATCCCAAGAGGAGAATGGAGGAGAAGGGATTGCGGCTTGGCCATCCCCCCTGGGGGGTGATTTCTCGCTTTCTATCTCTCTGTCTCTCTCTGTCTATCTGGCAAGCACACGCTCCCTATAGCAAAAACCTCTCCAAAAAAAAAAACATCATAAAATAACCAAACTTCATTATTAGCATCTTAAGAAATCACATTTCTATTCACTCACAGATCCAGAGACTTCAGACTCACATATGACAACTAACATGGAGCATATATGAAGTGCCAGGCACTATTCTAAAGTATTTTCATGGATTATTCTACTTAATACTGACCATGACCACCTGAAACAGTCTTCTATTTCCCAAAGATTTATCGAGCACCTAAAATAAGTCAAACAGTAACCTGGGTGGGGACATTTCACAGATCAAAACATATCAAAAAATGTCTGCGTTTTGTAATTCACATTCCAGTGTAGCCAGGAAGTAGTGGGGGCAAAGATTTGAATCCGAGAATTCTGGCTACTAGACTATAAAATTACTGTAACTAGCAGGTATCATGAAATGCAGCCTCCTCTGGAGACCAGTGAGAATCTCATAAATCATGACAGCCAGGAGGTGCCTGTGTTTCGTGACTGAGAGTACTGAATTGCTGGCATTGAGTTATTCTTTTGGAACTGTCTTGATCAGAAGAGCTTGAAACTGAGTAGAACTGACATCTGTAACTGGCCCACCTGGGTTAGGGTTCTGGCGCTGCACGTAGTAGGTGAACGCTTTGGGCAAGTTGTTCATCTTTCTGAGCCTCAATTTCCTGATCCATAAAATAGGAATTATAACAGGACCTAACTTCCTATGTTGTAGCAAATGACTAAATAAATATTATAAATAAAAATTGTAAAGTGTCTGGTATTTTATAAACTATTTTTTAAAATTTGTATTTATAGGCCTTTAAATCTAGACAATAGAACACAAGAAGCTAATTTAAGTCCCTTTAGTAAGAAAAGCTCTACACCGAATGAATTCCTAACTATTCAGATGAAGGCAGAACAGAAGGCAACAGCCCACCTGTCTTCAGTGTACTTGCCCACAGAGGTGAGCCATGGAGGAAAAAGGAGGACAGACGGGGTCTGCCTTACCCAAGAGCACTGTTAGGTCAGCCTGACGCGGATGCTGAAGCCACTCTGCTGAAGGAGACTGGGTCTTTTATGCTATGTCGCCAGCTTTGTTTACCCAGAGGCCTTTCGCCGCGGAGTAGCCATGGATCCAGCACTATAGAGTTCAGCAAAGTTGCCGGAAGACCTCAAACCACTTTGCCCATCAGGACCTCACCTGGCCTGGCCACTCTACATCTGGGGCTTTTGTTCTTTTCAGTTCATAGCCTCTTGCTCTATTTTCTGTGTTCTGCATTTTTCTACCTCCCTACTTGGTGAGAAGGCTTCCATTGAATCCCCCAGGTTTTACCTTCTGCTGGTAAGTCCCATGTGTACAGCTCTCCGAGGCGTCCTCTTCTTTCCTAAAATAAGTGAGAGCTGAGGTCTACTCAGCCCCTGCCTAACTTGAGTGATCACTTGATATGATCCCATAATAAAAACTAACAAGCTATGACTCTCACGGATGTTCTCATTTGTTTGAGGACTCCCAAGTGGGACTTGGACTCTATTCCTAAGTTTCCAAAAGCTATTAAGAAGTTCAAGGTAAGGGAGTAAAATGTTTGCAGAGACTCAGAGACCTTTCATGGCATCAGATATCTTAATTCTCCACAGTTTCTTATTATTTGAATTTAAGCATAAACATGAAATCAAAGCCTCTGGAAGTCACACTCAATTTTTATGTATAATAATCCAAGTCACACACTTCATGGCCTGAACCAACAGAAATTTATCATCATACAGTTCTACAGATTAGAAATCTGACACAGGTCATGTGGATCTTCCTAGAGTCTCTAGAAAATAATGTTTCCCTGTCTTCTTCAGCTTCTAGATGCCACCTATATTTCTCAGCTAACTGTCCCTCTTCCTCTGTCCTCACAGTAGTAACTTATATCTCTGTGACCCTGGTTGGTCACAGCTTTCCCTGACCTCGGCCTTTGAGCTCAGCGTGAAAAGTTCTGCACATTAAGGAGATTGTGTGATTAGGTTGGGCTAACCTAGACAGTCTGGGTAATGTCCACGTCGAGGTCCATAACCTCATCACATATGCAAAGTCCCCTTACTATGTAAAGTAAGATATTCACAGCTTCCAGGGATCAGACTGTGGACATCTTTAGGAGTCATTATTTTTCCTACCAGTCCTCTGTCTCTCTTCAAAAGATTCAGAGCTGATCTACATGCAAAATATTGATATATTAATCATATCCCTAGGTCCTCAATCTTCTCAGCCCATAATAGTATCTACTCAAAGTTAAAAAAAAAAATTCATCTAAATCTTATTGGCCCAAAAGTCCCAGATCTCATCATCTTCTTCACATAAATCAGGTATGGAGGTGAAGCTCTGGATGGCAACATGAGACAGTCTTTTTCTAAGTAAATGCTGTGAAATAGTTCAGTTGCCATTGTTTCCATAGGTTAGACATCTTAACAAATGTTGATATTTGGTTATGGCATTCTGAGACATTTTTATCCAAAAGGCCACGAATAGCTGTTGTTTATTGATTTTTTTGTTTTACACAGGTCCCCATATTTCTGCTGTGTGCCATCTCAACCTTCCCATTTGGGGTACAATACTCAGAATCGAGGGTAGAGGTAGTCACATATTTTTCTAACGTTTTAATATTCTAGACAAGTGTGGGACACACATGGAGGAAAAAGCAAACATGAAACTAAACATTGAGCTCCTTAGTATCTCAAAACTTTTCACGTTTAAAATCTAAGAAGTATTACAATAGATAGTTTAGATTCTCACTTTCTGTAGTTTTAGCATTTTGAGCTAACACACACAGACATACACATATGCAAACACACAGTCTCTCACACACACACACACATTTATTCAAATAACAGTGGAGATTTGAAAATTATTTAATTTAATCTAGTAGTTAGTTTAGTATTTTTAGGGGCTGAGGAATTTAATTTTATTTCTATTTGCATCAATATACTTTTATAGAAAAAGCATCCCAAGATTAAAATGTTCTTGGCAATTCTTTTCTTTTAGTATGTTTGCATTTGCTTCTCAAAAAATGAACCTTTCACTGTAATAAAATTACTTTATTGTAACTTGTTTCATTCGAATCAATACATATTAGAAATAAAATATCCTTCTCACTATTAATATGCTTTAACTATAAAGAAGATGCAAAGGGGCCAGCCCATGGTCTGGTGTTAAGGCAGCTGGATCTCACATAGCTAAGAACATGGATTGAAGTTCTAGATCTGGCAGTTTGAGAAACACACGTTGGGCATATGTGCATGTGTGCTCAAAATCCCAAAAAAGAAGAAATGGTGAAGAAATTGTTGAGTGACCATTGTCCATAGAGGGTGCTTTCTCACTTTCTCTGTCTCTGTCTCTCTCTGGCAAGCATACACATCCTCTAGCAAATTAAAAACAAAGCAAAACAAAAAGATGAACAAGATTTATAATAAACTTGGCTGAGACACAGGTATTTGGCAGAGTATAATCAATACTCTGTAGATGACCAAATAAGGTTGAAATCTTTCTCTACCAAAAACTATGGCAATGCTGCATTGTGTACATAAAGATAATTTTAAAAATCTTGTCTTATGGTACTTTAAATAAGTCACATTTACAATAGTTCATCTTTTCTCAGTGAATTGGTTTGAGGCACTTTTAGTTTATATTGAATGAAACTTCCTTTCTACTGGATCTGGAAAAAATGACTTGAGGGAACTCTATATTAATAATAAAGTTTCCATTTTGGTCATCAAAGCTGTTTGTGCCTACTATTTACCCAAAAAGACCTACCACACTATACCTTGAAAAAACCGATTATGAAATCAAAAAACTATCAACAACAATTAATAACAGTGGTATCTTGCATTTATAAGTAGTTTCATCGTCTTTAACAATATTTATTGACCTAGAAGTCTCTGGCAATAATTAATCATGAATTAGTCTTAGCAGATAAAAGATCTCTAGTTATCTGATGGGATTCAATCCTATTCAGTCGGCCTTCATATGATGTTTGACGCCTTCTGGCATTTTGCCCTGTGTAGGAGCCTGATTCTTTCAGCTATTTGGTTCACAAGAACATCTTGTCTTTCAGTGAAGGAAAAAAACACCCCCCCATTATGATGAATAATGAAGAAAATCTCTGCAGCCTAATATTTTTAATACATATCATTTAAAATTTTTGACTTGGATATATTTTTTTGTTAACGTTGACATGCTAGGACTTTCATGTCTTTAAAAAGCTTCTGAGTTTGCTTTTGGGGTTCTTCCAGGTCAAATTATTAATGTGTCCTCCCTTTCTACTGAAGATATTTAACACGCTTCACATTTTTCTCATATTAAATTTTATGCTCTTCTATCTTTCTTTACAATTTCCATCCTCCTCCCTTCACGCTTCCTTCACACACTGCTGGGTCTTGGAAGGCAAATCAGAGATTTTAGCATGAAATAATGAAATAATAGGTAGGATTTAGAATTAAAATATTGTTTAAAAAAAACAGAGTTGAATAAAAATAGAAGACTATAAGCTCTTTTAGTAGTTGCATCAGTTTCCTCTTTCTGGTTCCTCTTTTTTATCTAGCGATAGTTCAAATGAAGTAATATACTTTTCAGATACTGATTAATTTGAACAAGTGTTCCTGAGAAATGAAAAAAAGACAAAGAAGGGAGAAGGGAAGAAAACCTTTCTTGTGCACTTACAACTGTGCTTGGCATTTTGCTTAAATTTTTCAGACTATCATGGATAAAAACAGACTGAGCCAAATTGTTGGAATTTGAACCCTGGCTATGCTGTAACCCCATAACTATCTGTTTAACTCTGGAAAAGTTTCTTACTCTCTAGACCCCTGCCTCCTCATCTGTAAAAGAGGATAAGAACATGGCAAGTGCAAAGACTAGTTGTGATGCTGGTATGAGTTCTGCGTAAAGTCCTACAGCAGTGGTTGGTTTATAGGTAATGATACACAAGTATTAGCTAATTACAATGGTTAATTATGAGTAGATCTCACTTGATTTTAGTCTACAACAACCCTAATATAAGATGACTATTTTCATCAGCATTTTATTGAAGAAGAGACTAGGGCTCATCAAAGCGAGGTTAGCTGACCACTCACACAGTTAATAAATCGTCTCTCTAATTCTGATCTCATGCTCCTGCCACTGAATAGAAGCAGGACTGATGAACTAGCTGTGTGAAGCTTTAAAAAAGCCTTTTCTCTGACTGAATCAGCAAGATCCCAAAAGCCCTTCTCCCTTCCTAACCATCATTTAGTTCCATTCCTTTATTTAATCACTTTGTTGTCCTTTTAACCCTTCCTTTCTTTAGCAGCTGTATTAAGTATACTTACTATTACACAAAAACCTGTAATATTTCATAGTTACAATATCATGAGTTTAGACATAAGCATACACCTGTGAACCCATCACTGCAGTTAAGAAAAATATGCATAATGTCCCAAAGTTCCTTGTATCTCTTTTCCACTCATGCACATGCATGTGTGCATGTATGTGTGGACATATGAGCATTTGAACACAACTTGAGGTCTGCCCTCTTAAATTTTCAAGCACAGAACACCATACTCTTCTAAAGCACCACGTTGTAAAGTAGGTATACAGAACTTAATTTGTCTTGTAGAACTGTAGCTTTATAGCCATTAAACAACAACTCCTTGTTTTCCCTTTCCACCATCCTTGGCAACCACCAAGGATGTTTCTACAAGTGTTCTATAAGTGTGACCATTTTATATGTCTCCTATAAGTGGAGAATTGCTGAGTCATGCGTTGGTTATATTTTTATTTTTTTAAAAGTTTATTTACCTTTTCTATGAGCAAGAAAAACCAAAAGATAGCATTCACAACAGGGTCCTGACATCACAATCCATGTCTAACTTTGGCCAGCCTGGGCACATGATTTATTGCTGCACCACCATTTGGCCTCTATCTTTAATTTTTATTTTTAGGTTTTTGCTATAGGACATGTGTGTCCGTCCACAGGAGAGAGAAAGAGGGAGACGCAGAGAGAGAGGAAGTGAGAAATTATGGCCATGTTGCAATCCCTGCTCCTCCATCCTCCTCGTAGGATTTTTGGCATGTATGCACCTGTGGCTAGCATGTTTTGCTAGCTGCCAGGTCTGTGACTCAAACCAGAGAATCAACTACTTCCAACACATTAACCACCACACCACTTGCTGCCCCCCTTTTAACTTTTTGAGGACCTTTCATGTTGTTTTTCACAGTGTTGTACTATTTTCATCCCTATCAACAGTATACAAGGATTACAATTTCTCTATATCCTTGTCAATTTTTGTTGATGATTAGCAATGTGGAACATATTTTCATATATCTGCTAGACAACTGTATGTGTTCTTCGAAGGAGTCTCTAAAATTCTGTGCCCATATAAAATTACTTTTTCTTTTTGTGTTAAGTTGTAAGAATTCTTTACATAGTTTGGAAATTAACCCTTTATCAGTCACATGGTTTGCAAATATTTTCTCCCATTCTGTGGGTTGCCTTTTCACTCTGTTGATTGCTTCCTTTGCTGTGAAGAACATTTTAGTTTGATGTTGTCTCACTTGTTATTTTTTGCTTCTGTTGCCTGTGCTTTTGGCATCATACCCATGAAAGCATTAAATACTCAATAAACAAGGTTTAGAAGATAGGCAAGAAATCTACTTTGGCTAAATGGCTAACCCTTTTAGCCAAGTTAACATCACATTCAAAGGTAGGAAACTAAAAACTTTTCCACTAAGATCAAAAAAAATGAAGATGTATACTTAGGCAAACTCACAAAGGCACATCACAGAATTTCTACTTTATATAAAATAGCAAGTCATTTGGAGCTTCTGTGCTCTTGGTGATAAACTGTATTAAATCACCTTTTGGAGAAATAGATTTTTCATTCTGCTAACTTGTATGCATTCAAACCTTCATCATTTTATATTAACATGCTACCCTCTTACTACATGCCCAGTACTTATTAAACAATAACAACAAAACAGAGACAAAAAGAGTTGCAAAAAATTAAATCATCCATTCTGCTAAATACAAGCTATTATTAGTTGATTTCTAATTGTAAGTTATATGTCTCCAATAAAACACTATCATCCCTGGGAAGAAGGACAATTTTATAGTTCTTTGGACGCCCCACCCCTCCAAATATTAGCTTTCTTTTATTTTAGTTGATGAAAGGGGAAGCTAGAAAACAGAGTTAAGTTTAGAATAGAGTAGGATTTTCATAATTATTTGTGAATTGAAAAATGGAACATATAAGAAATTAAGCTTTGGGACCAGTAGATGGCATAATGGTTACATCCCTGGACTCCCACACAGTCAAATGTGGTTTGAGTCCTGGACCCAGTGGCCTAACATTCACACCAGGTGCATGTGTGCATGTCCAAAATCCCAAGAGGAGACTGGAGGAAGGATTTCAGCATGGCCATCTCCCCCGCCTCCCAGGGGGTGACTTTTCACTTTCTGTTTCTGTCTTTCTCTGTCTCTCTAGTGAGTGTGTATGCCCTATACCAAAAATCTCTCTCAAAAAAAAAAATCACACCAGGCATGTGTGCATGTGTGTCCAAATTCCTGAGAGGAGAAGGGATTTCAGTATGGCCATTCCCTTGGGGGGGGGGGGGGGGTGGTTTCTCTCAAGAGCACGTACCCTATAACAAAAGTCTCTCTCTCTTAAAAAAAAAAATAAAAAAAGGAAAGAAAGATAGAGAAAGAAGAAAGAGAAAGAAAGAAATTAAGTTTTAAGTTTGCGACTCAAAGATTTAAATGTACCATGCTCCTGATTTCACCTCTTCGATAAACTGCTAAAAAATAGTTCCAAGATACAAAATATTTGAATGAAAAAAAGTCCTAGGCACTAGAACAGATACCATTACTCATACTACCATGTGTGGTTGACTCTTCCTTTAAAACATATAACTCAACATGTGTTGCCAAATAACTAGGAAGCTGGCTCCAGTTGTTAGATTTAGCTGTAATTTATGGGATTCCTAATACAAAGAGAAGTGAGTTACTTTTCAGACAAATAAACATGCACAATTTTTTAGTCTTTTTGATTTTGGGTTTCACCTCTTAAGTTACTGCTCAATGGCATAAAATAAGAGAACTTTTTACAGAATTTAAAGAACAGGAAATGCATTCCTGAGAAAAAGGTATTATCTTTCTACCTAAAACAGTGGAAACTCATGAACTTTTCTCAACATTACAGTTCTTTTAGACTAGCATTGCATAAGTTTTATAAATGCCAATGTCAAAAAACAGTCAAAATTTTTTTCCAGATATTGAGGGGGAAAAAACAACTTTTACTTTAATTCAGATCTACACAACTGTATGAGCATGATGTTCTAAGCTCAAGTTTATGGGTTCAATTAGTATGAGGCCTACTTAGTCACTCTCAGGAGAAAATTTGGTACATGATCTTTGACTTTATGTTTAACCTCCATCAACTTACCAATGTAGTTTAGCTGAACTCATTCTACTGCTGCCAAATAGCTCAAAGTATCATCTTAAAGTTCAGCTTGTCACAGTTGTTAAGGCATACCTTTTTTTTTTTTTTTTTTTTAGAGAGGTTTTTGCTATAGGGCGCCTGCGCTCACCAGAAAGAGAGAGACAGAGATAGAAAGTGAGAAATCACCCCCCCAGGGTGGATGGCCATGCCACAATCCCTTCTCCTCCATTCTCCCCTAGGGATCTTGGGCACACATGCACATGCGCCCAGCGTGAGTTTAAGTTGCTGGGTCTGGGACTCGAACTGCGGTTGACTAACATGGGAGTCCAGCGACATAGCCATTACACTAACTGCTGGTCTCAAGGTATACATTTTTTTTAAAAAAGAAAACTTATGCTGCTATGACATGGATGAAATGTAAACATTTTCATTTTAAGTTTATTCATCTGTTTCTTTCTGAGAGAGAAAGAGACAGAGAGAGAATGAGAGACATAGAGACAGGGCATCTCCAACAGGGTTCTAGCTCTGTGACCCACCGCTAGTCTCAGCCAGACCAGATCACGGTGTGCATGTGTATGACCAGCATGCTCAGGAAAGTCTCAGAACTTGAACGCAGGACCTTTTCCTGGCAAATCCTAACACTGCATCACTACTTGACCCTCAAAACGTCTAGTTTTAACATCCCACAGAAAGCTTCACATTTGTTCTGCTTCACAAAGTAATTTTGTCTCTTAGTCTCCTCCCACTAGACTATTAACTTCATGAGGGCAGACAGCCTGTCTGTTTTATTTATTTGTATATCACCAGAACCCCCCAAAGTGCCTAGCACTCAGTATGTATAATAGCTCACAAAGGCCATACACTTCCTGAAGGAAGACACTCACAGTTCAAATGGAAACTGAGTACTTACCAGACTTAACACAATGATTCCCAAAGTATGGCCCCCAGACCAACCGCATCAACATCACCTAGGAGTTTATCAGAAATACAAATTTTCCGGCCTCTCTACAGACCTTAAATCAGAGCCTTAACGTCCCCTTTATGGTGGTGTCCTGAAACATATTTTATAAGCCCGCCAGGTGATTCTTTTTTTTTTTTGAGAGGTTTTCGCTATAGGGCACGTGCACTCGCCAGACAGACAGAGAGAGACATAGAGACAGAAAGCGAGAAATCACCCCCCAGGGGGGATGGCTACACCGCGATCCCTTCTCCTCCATTCTCCTCTCGGGATCTTGGGCACGCATGCACACGCGCCCGGCGTGAGTTTTAAGCCACTGGGTCCGGGACGTGAACTGTGGTCAACTACGTTGGAGTCCAGCGACATAGCCATTACACTAACTGTTGTTTCCCTCGCCAGGTGATTCTGAGGTGTGGTAAGGTCTGACATCCACCATTACAACCTAGTAAAGAAAACCTTTTCTGAAACACAGTTCTGATTTGCAGCAGCAGTTCCACATCACACAAATTTAGCCATTTTAGTATGGAAGTGTAAACGCACCTCTTGGACTAAATCTCTGGGGTGTGAGTTTCTGTATAGAACAGATCTCTGGGCCAACAATGGTTGCTCACGGTTATGTACTATATGGAGTAACGTGCCTTCAGTTCTCAGAAAAGCAAGTAACAAGAAATGTAAATTATAATGTTAAAGGGGCCAGCAAGTGGCATAGTGGTGAAGGCACTGGACCCCCACAGGGCTAACCATGGTTTGAGTCCCGGACCTGGTGGCTTGAAAATCACATTGGGTGCTTGTATGTGCATGCATGCCTGCCAAAGATCCCAGGAAGAAATGGAGGAAAAGAGATTGCGGCACAGCTGAACCCCCTGTGGGGTTGATTTCTCACTTTCTCTTTCACTGTCTCTGTCTCTCTCCAATGAGCCCACCCATCTCATGGCAAAAACCTCAAATAATAATAATAATGCTAAAGAAGGGATTATATCTCCAAAGCTTCATTTCAGCTCACCTTTATGGCATATCTCCTAAGCAAAAGTGATTTAACAAACATGGAAGGAATGTGATATGATGTTAACGTCCCCATATTAAGAGTCAAAGACCTGTGTTTTTCATTATCAGCTGTTAAGTTATACAGAAAAATGATGTATTTTCAGTGGGATTTCTCATCATTTCAATGAGCTAAAAACACCGCAGTAGAAAAGTCTATGATTCAACAAGAGCATCAAGAACCTATAATGTTCCAAAATGATCATATTTCCAGATGACAGAAAGTAGGGAGAAGAGATACATATACTGAATGCAAAAAAGCTCCTGACAAGCCCAGAAGAATTCATTAAATCCGACAGAACATTGAACAGGATAAAAACAAAAAAAACAAAAACATAAACAAACAAACAAAAAATCTATACCTGGATTAAACATACACATGCTGCTAGAGTATTGGCTTGGAAAGATTTGGCTTGGAAACAACATCTATTAAATGGAAAAAAGCTTTCAATTTCAACGAACTCCCTGTGAGCTATCATCATGACCTTCCATAGCCCCAAAAGCAACAGTGACCTTAGGATGCCTAGCGGAAGCAAAGTAGCTAGAGGCAAAACCTCAGTTGTGCTCTGATGTGTTCTGGGCAAAGCACACCTGAAATACCTGCATTCCATTCCAGGTCCCACACTTTATGGAGAACATAGAATTTACGGAGAACATGGGCAGAGTGGAATAGCAAGGATGATGCTGTGCCTAGAAAATATGTCTGTGGGGTGAACAAAGTAACTGCTTGTAACTGGACTACAGAAGAAAAGACTCAGGAGGGTGTCCACGCATGCTAGCTATCTTCAAATATGTGAAGAGTTATCACAAGGAAAAAGAAACTACCATGTTCTGTGAAAGAAACAAGGAGCTACCATATTCTATGTGATCAATTCTAAGAAGTAAAACTTAAAGTCAATTAGAGAAGCTACCTTTGACTCTGAAAAAGATGAAGTAACAAACAGAAAGAGTCACTGCGCTGGGACAGCTGGTGGAGTGGTGGATAAGGCAGCTGGATTTCACAGGACTGTGCACTTTGAGACCTGGACCTGGTGGTTTAGAAAACATACCAGGTGTATGTGGGTACCCAAAATCCTGATAGGAGAATGGAGAAGAAAGGACTGTGGCATGGCCACTCCTCTTAGGGGGGATGCTTTCTCACTTTTCCTCTCTGTCTCTCTCTCTCTGGAAAGCTCATGTACCCTGTAGCAAGCCAAAATAAATAAATGAATAAAAGGAAGAAGTTGCTGTGATAGTTTCTGTATCAATTTGGCTGGGCTATAGTAACCATATATTCAAGCCAACACTAATGCAGGAGTCAACTTGAAGGTATTTGGTAGATGTAGTCAACATTTATAATCAGTAGCCCTTAAGTAAAGATTACATCATTTTAATAACGTGGGTGGGCCTCATCCAATTACCGGAAGTCTTCAAATGCAAAAACTGAGGTTTATGGGAGTAGAAGAAGTTCTACCTCAAGACTGCAACATTAACTACTATGTGAGTTTCCAGCCTGCCTTACAGATTTCAGCCTTTCCAGCTACCAATGGCATGGGAGACAATTCCTTTAAGGAAATAAAGGTATAGGTGGCTGAATGAACAGATATGTGTCTGTGTATCCTATTGATTTTATTTCTCTGGGGAACCTTGACTTGCATCATGCAAGGATGGAATGGTTTACTTCCAGTTTACATCCCCATCCCTGGAAACATTCAAGTGCAGACAAGGAAACCATTTGGGTCATTATGGGAAGATTACATAAAACATTCTCCAGTTAAGGCAACTAGAAAGCCAGACCATGTAATCTAACTCAAATTATTCACCTGTTCATGATATCAAGGACCCAGTGTGTGTTGAGCCTCACTGTGTGAAGGTATCGGGGTACAAGATGAGAAGAAACAGCCACTGTGCTGCCATTTTGGAACATACTCTCTGTAGGGCATCAGGCTAGCCATTCTAGAACACAGAGTTAGTGCTCAGCAGATACTTGCTGAATGGATAACTAAATGAATAAATGAAAATACATTTTAAGATAGCAGAAAAACATCCACACACATCCACACACATACATATGTATTATTTGAGAATGCTATCAAAAATATTAAAATGTATAAAAGGTTTATGTTTTAATAAGGATATGATTAGCAAACATTTTATAACATACCATGTTTCCATCTCTAATAAGGCCTAAGGCTAACTTATTTTTCCTCTCTTCCTCTCTTGATCCCTCTGTTTTATATACTAACCCTAAAATAATGGACTTAATGGCTGTTCATCCAACATATTTGAAACTGTAAATTCCTTTCTTTAAATCTTTTTTTATTTATTATTATCATAATCTTGTTTATACTATATTGAAACACATGAAAACTGTAAATTCCTAAAGTAGAGAAACTACAGCCCCTGGATAGTCTGTAACATTCCTTCTTGTTTTGTATGCTAACAGCCAACCCTTACTGTTGGACAGAATGTATGAGAGCCAGAGAATTCCCGATACTGCTTTTCCAAACACAAATGTTAAGAAACATAGGGAAAGTACTGTGTAGATTTTTTTAAAAAGAGTCTTTGTATTAACTCCACATAAGTAACAGGTGTTATTTTTTAAAGTACCTTCAAAACCAGGCTTTCATTTTTTTCCTGTTTACATCACTGAAAAAAAAAAAAAAGGGCAAAACAAATCAGTGTATCATTGGAAAGATGAATAAAAAAATACATGGATGGATGAAACAGGTTTAAATCCTAGTTTCACGGTTAGTCTTATCTCTTTCCTTTTTCTTCCTTTCTTCCTTCCTTTCTTTCTCTTTCTTTTACATTATATTGACAGGACACAGTGCAACATTGGCTACTTGGTAACAAAGAGAATCTTATTCTTTAGCTTAAGATGATTCATCAGTTTCTTTACACTTGTTCCAAGGATATAATAAATAGAATACAACACCGCAAGAACACTTTCTTTTATACATAGGTTGCTGAGAATCTTGTCAATACTGATTATAACACACCTGCTACTCACAGAAGGCTTTACCATGCATTTTCATTCAGTGAAAACTGGAAATATCTTAGGAAAACAAAACTCAGGTTTTACAAAGTTCATTTCATAAAATTCTAATGATAATTTTATTTCCTAATCTAAAACATTTGATAGGATATAAAACAGAACTGAGTAAAAGAAAATGAAAACATTAGCAGCAAAGTTGCAAGAGCCTTGCAGAGAGTCACAGACTGGAATCCCAGACTTGGCTTTGGGACAAAGCTGGGTGACCCAGCTAAAGATCTCTTTCTTTCCATCTCACCATCTCTCTCTCTCTCTCATATGTATCTCTCATATATGTGCACGTGAGCTTTACATATTTATTTGTTCGTGCTAAAATGACCTACTTCAGACTGTCTTGCCTTTACAGTATGAAATTCATTTTCAATGGGATGTAAGAATTATGACTGTTTTCTGAAACCACATCAATTTTCAAAGGCAGCTGTAGCAACTGAGATGGGTTTACACTGGAATTTTGGCTTCAAGGCCAGCACCACCTTGAAAATTTGGCTTATTTCCCCAAACCCGTAAGTTGGAGAAACACCAGGAATAAAAAGGGGAATTACAAGGATGATTTAAAATTTTCTCCACTCCCTTTAAAGTTAGTCCCTCTACGTTGCCAAGAAAACAAGTCAAGATCAAAATGGAACAGATAGATGTCTGTTACTTAACTCCAGAAACATATTTCAACGAATAAATTAGCCATCACTTAAAAATAAAGGACATGAATTTTAATGACATATTCCAATAGAAAAAAAAAAAGCAAGGACAGAGATATGTCCTTTTGGCTTTGAAAAACAGTTCTTAATTTTTTCAAAATTTCCATTACTGTTTCCTTCCTAATTATATGTGTGTGCATGTGTGCATGTATTAATTTTTATTTATTTATTTTTAGAGAATGACCTTAACTAAGACTTGGTCATTGTCAGCCTACAAAGTACTTAATGCTCACCAGTAAGAAATTGATTTTCAGTTTTTCCCCAAATCCTCTTAAGCACCATTCCTCATCTTTGCTTTTCTTCACGGGAAATATAAGAAAGGTCAGTAATGATGTAACTTGCACAGAAGTCTGGCTTTCACAAATAGCTACCCACGGGCATACACCTAACATTCAAAAACACTCTTTTATTGCTCTTGGAGTGGAAAAAATGAATGACAATCAACTCCACTGAGCTATTTACTGCTTTTGGTTTTACTATCTTTGCAGGTAAAGGAAGATAAAAAAAAACACTGAAAAGACACAGGAAATCACATCACCATATTTTATAACAAGAAAAAAGCTATAATTTTCTAGCCCCATCCAAACTTAACCTCAAACTCCCTCCCTTGGGCCCATTCCTTTAAACACCATCTCTTCCTCTAACCTCCACCAACACAAGAAACCAGTGGATATCATTTCTGGTCATCTTTCCATTTCAAAAGCTAGCTGGGGGGACCAGCAGTTAGCGTAATGGCTATGTCGCTGGACTCCCACGTAGTCAACTGCGGTTCGAGTCCCGGACCCGGTGGCTTAAACTCACGCCGGGCGCGTTTGCATGTGTGCCCAAGATCCCGAGAGGAGAATGGAGGAGAAGGGATTGCGGCGTGGCCATCCCCCCTGGGGGGTGATTTCCTGCTTTCTATCTCTCTGTCTCTCTCTGTCTGTCTGGCGAGCGCACGCGCCCTATAGCAAAAACCTCTCCAAAAAAAAGAAAAAAAAAAAAAGCTAGCTGGGGAAAGCGTCTACCCATACATGTATGTGAGCACATGCACGTATTGGTGAGTGCTAAGCAAGTTCCCCCCTGGAAACAGGAAAGCACAGTGTTTGCCTCTTCTCACCCTCACTAATATTTTAAGGAAATGTACTCCTAAGATGACATGGGCTCACTCTGTAGCCTGGTAGTTACATGGGCTGGAGCTCACATGACTGACTGCACGGTGTGAGTCCTGGATCCAGAGGCTTGAGAAACACACTGGGAGTGTGTGTGTGTGTGTGTGTGTGTGTGTGTGTCTGCTCAGAATCCTAAAAGGAGAAAGAGATGGAGAAGGGACTGTTGCGTGACCATGGCACATGGTAGGGAGGGGGCTTTTTCACTTTCTCTTTCATTAATGGATGAAATAAGTAAATAAATAAATAACATAAAAATCTTACACGATCTTCTGCCTACTCTCCCACGTTTACTGCAGCATTATTCGCAATAGCCAAGACATAGAAAAGACGAAAGTGCTCGTCACAGATGAAAAAAAGTTTTTTTTTTTTTAAAAAGGCAGCATATATAGATACTGGAATACTATTCGGATTTATAAAAAGCAGGGAATTCTGTCACTCACAGCAACATGGATAAACATAGAGGACACTGTGTTGAGTGAAATAAGGGACAAATATACAATCTCACTTACATATAGATTCTAAAACAGTCAGCCTCCTAGAAGTAGGAGTAAAATGGTGATTACCAGGGCTGGGCTGGGGTTGGAGGCTGGAAGTTAGGGATGGAGGGAGAAAGAAGAGGCATTGGTCACAGAAGCATTAAATTCTGTGACCAATTGCATAGCCTGGTACCTAACTTACAGTTAATAATAGAGGATCTAAAATGTTTTCACCACAAAGAAATGATAAGTATTTGAAGTGGTGAATATGAATTATCTTGATTTTATCATTCCAGAATGCATACAGGTCTAGAAACCTCACAGGGAGGGTATCTAATATGCATATACAGTTATTTGTCAATTAAAAATAAGATAAAACAGAAAAAATAAAACTTGATTGGTGACTTAAAACAAAAAGATCACGAAGAACAATAATGCGCCAAAGCTTGACGTGCTGATCGGAACCATAACAGGTTCAAGGCTGTCTCGGTGCTCACATTCATCTAATGAGCACGGTGACAGTACACTGCATACCTGTGGTCCTCCAACTGGACGGGAACCCTATGCATTATTACAGTCACAGATAAACTTCTTACATCTTCCTGAAGAAGACACCTCAGTCACTGAGTTTTTTGGGGGAAAACAAATGTATATCTCAACAAATGTAGCTGTATTATGGACTAATATTAAGTTTTGCATAAATTTTATATAGTAAAACATATGAAATAACCACATGACTTTTAGATGCTTATATACCAACTCCCTAAATTTTTATTTTCTTACATGAATACTTTCAAAGTCATATTCAAGCAGCATCATACTACACCATTAAGTCTGAAGGAAGGAAAGGAACTGGTGTACAGCTTTTTGTATTTTAGAAGATAAAAGATTATTCAATAGCATAAGGAAGCAGACCTACCCAAGGTGCTATGAATGCTGCTTTTTTATTTGTATACGAGATCTTATAAACATATTCCCACCATAAAGAACACACATATTTTAAAGCAGTTTTTAGCACATAATGGAAAAGTCACTTTTAAAATAAGAATTGTTCTTGAGCCACTTAAAAATTTAAAACAACTTTTCATAACTTTATATAACTGAAAAAGGTGGGTAGGGAGAGGCAGGTGATAACAGAAGAAGAAGAAAGAAGAAGAAAAAGGAAGAAGAAGAAGAAGGAAGAAGAAGAAGGAAGAAGAAGAAGGAAGAGGAGGAAAAAATAAATCAGGTCTTTTTGTGCCAAGGGAAAAATATCTCAAGCTTGTTTGCATTTGGCACCCAATTTATGGCCCAGAGTCTGAGTCTGTGAACTTAAGTCTTCATGGATGAGTGCATCAATTGGTTTTTGAATTAGAGGGTAGCATTACTCAATTAACTTTGAGACTAGCCCTTTTAAGAAATACACTGCGCTGTGGCATATAGTATTTCCATTCTAAAATGAGAATCAACTGTGAAGCTAAATTTAAAATGTCAGTTGTTTTTCTATCAGCCCCTCCCACACTTGCTACAGATTTGAAGAATTGGAATACAGGAAACATTTAAATAAGAATGTGTGAATTCTAGGTTTAGTAGCAGATCGTTCTGCTTTAATTACTCTGAGCCTGTCAAAATACAGGCTGATGCACAGAAATAAGGACATCTATGTCCTACATGCCTATTATTAGTGCTTTACCCTTGGCCAATGAAGGTGCATGTTTCCCAGGCTGGGGCGGAAGAAGATGGGAAAGGCTAGCACTCTGCAGCACCCTCAGGGAGCTCACCATGACGTCCCTCACCGACAACATCACCTCAAGACAGACTGTAAAGAAAAATAGGCAAAAGGGAGCAGAATCCTCAACAGAGCAGACCCTATAAATAGTGCCAGGGAAATGCGTGTGCACACCCCCACACACCCCTACCTCTCATACGTTTGCATCATGGCTCCTCAGTAATTAGCACACTATTACATTTTGCCTCTGTTGATACTTCTATGGTCAAACTGTCACGCAGAAAGTTCTGGTAAATGTTAAATTCAGTTTTAAACAGAAGGTTTAATCCACTACCTGGGCTTGGGAAACCATCTACCATGTGCCACAAGCACTTTTAAATTTAAGAGTGTTAATTTATTGATGACTGTAACTTATTTCTGGCCACTTTCACAAGATTGACTAGAAGTTTCCAAAAGTAATGTTATGATCCTCATTATAATTGACACTGACCAGACCCTAGATTCAAGGAAGATGGGAAGAAAAAAAAAAATAGAAAAAGTATGTGAGGGTATTGTGTGTGAGGGTACATTGAGGAGGGATAAAGAGTCTTTGTCCTATAAACTTTCTGACTTTTAGTGAAGCCACAACATCCACTTGAATGTAAGCTTGTCTTTGGTCCTCAAAGTTCATAGCAAATGTGTATTATGAAAAAATTATACACAGATTTTAAATATGGTTGATACCAAAGTAAACTCATGTTTTAATTCCATTGTTCCAGGAACTTTTCGAAGCCCCCTTGTATTTCTTTACTAGAGAACTTACAAACTAAAATAAGCACACTTGAAAAATTATAATGTAAGCCCATATTTGAGCATTTGTTATGTAACAGATGCTGTTCCAAAAAACCTGCACGTGGGGACCAGACAGTGACACAGCATAACGCCGTGCTCTGGGAGGAGGAACGACATAGGAAGGTTCTGAGTTCATATCCAGAGCCCTGCCTGAGCACAGCAGGCACCCGCATGCCCATGACCTCGGGCTGGCTAGGGCTGCAGGGAGACCGCAGTGTGGGGACACCCCCTTATGTACCTCTCTTCCTCTCCATCTCACTTGCTCATGGAGGAAAGAAATACATATTATTTGGGGGGAAAAAAGAAAATTAAGTTAAATATGTGCATGTAATAATTCATTTAATCTCACTACCAACAGAGATAAGCAGTATTCTGTGTTTATCTGCATTGGAGAAATGGAGAAGCTAAGCAACTTGCCTAAGTCGCCAAATTGGCATAGTTATGAAAGGGAAGAACTGAGAGTTGAACGGCACGGCATGATCCTAGCGCATGCTCTTGACTCCAAGGTGTCCTACTTGCTATTAGAAAATGGGCAATAGGTCTTATTCACGATCAGTTCCAAACTGGTACTGAGTATGGGGAAAAGCGGAAGGGACAAGCTAAGCTTGAAGTCTCTGAAACACTCACAGAAACCCAGGTCCAGTCAGAGATGTTCAGTTTAAGCCCTCCCAAGAGCTGAAGCTGGTTCCCTAGGGGTGCTTTCTCTGCTGGGTGTTAGGAAACTGGAAGGTCATGCCAGTCTGGGGAGGCATTTGAATAAGTGAGCAGTTGCAGTTATATTCCAGCAGCTATACTTTCTTGCAAACTGGAGAAAGCAAATGTTACTTATAAGATTTTTATAGTCTCTATCCTACAAAGGGAAGAAACGGTACAAGTAGACACACCCTTCATATAGCCACATGAATAAGAAATTAGATTAAACATAAATTTAACATCACTACAGTCTGGAGGCTAGACAGTGGCTCAGTGGTAAAATGTGACACTCTGCAAGGTGGATTCAGATGGGAGTGTTCTGGGTTTGCATCCAGAGACCTCCCTGAGCATGCTGGGCACCACCCGTGCCTGTGGTTCAGGGCCAGCTGAAGCTGGAGGTGGATTGTGGTGTCAGGACCGTGGTGGGGTTACTGTCTCCCTCTCTGACTCATGGGACAAATTAATTAATTAAGTATTGTTGCAGTCTATTTTCAAAATTGATAGATAGGAAGTAATTTGTGGTTGTTTTCGCTGAGCTACGGAAAAGATCTCAGAATTGTCTTCCAGAAGCATCAAACCAGCACTACATTTTAAATATGAGGTGCGGTTACAGGTCTCATAAAAATAGTCTAATGTCAAGGCATGTCGTCTGTCACTTTCATCCAAATGAAAACAAATACAAATGGTGAAATGTACATAAGGGTGGATGGAGAAATGACTCCCAGGAAGATTGGTTAATCAAGAATCCTAGGATTTGAGAGTTGGAAAAGGCTTAGCGAGCAATTTCAGCCTCTGCGTTTTACATGAAACAAAACTTAGGTCAGTAGAACGTGTTTTCCATGTACAGGTGTTATCGCCAGCTCCGAGTGTGAGACATCAGCCCTTGGAGGAGAGTCTGGATTGGGAAGACAGGAGGATAGTATGGAGACGGAACTCGGCCCAAGAAAGCTACTTAGTAGGAGCAATGAGGAGGGAACAGGAACACCAAGGAGTGAAATATCTCAGGACCCAGGGGAGAAAGAAATTTTAGGAAATGAATAAGACATGACGTTGGGTGTGAAAGGAGGCATAAGATCAGAATCAGAAAATGCTCAGGAGATTTAATGGCTATGACTAGTGACGGTCTCAGCAAGAGCAGTTTCAACTGCATGGTTCAATGGGATGGTTGGATGGAAGACTGCCAAGCTGTAGGTAATGAGTGGGGGACTTCAAAGACAGTAGAGATAAAGCCCATATTCAGTAAGTCTGAAGAAAAGAAAAAGATAGAGCAGTAGTCAGAGAAACACTTAGGGAAAAACAGTCAAGATAGAATGAGAAAAATAACTGAAAGAAGAATTGAAACAACTCGGGGGAAGCTGACGGAAGCTGGGATCAAAGCTCAGGCTGACGGGAAGTTCTCGACTTACTCTAAGAAAGTGAAAATGGATACAGACAGCTAAGTGTTTTTCTCAGCTGAATTTTTATTTCGATATTTAGCCTTTAAAACCATGTGGAGTTTATTTGAATGAATAAGATTTGTTTTCAAATTGCCTCTTTTATTGCCTTCCATCAATTTGGAATGAATGAATCATAGACAGCCAGCCCCAGGCCTAGACCCTTCACTCCCAGGACTTAGGCAAGCTATTGTTGGCAGCTCAGGCCTGTTCACACACTCCCTCCCCTTCATCTTCAGCACTGGAACTATTTCCTCATTCTGCAGCTCCTTCTACCAGCTACAGAAATGGGGTTCTCACGCCATTAGGAAACACTGAGAAGATTAACTGGGGAGGAGTTGAACTGTCTTCACTTGAGTGAAGGCTGGCGGTTTCTCAGCCTTGCCAACTATCTAGTTTCCTCCTTTGGTTTCTGTCAGAGGCAAGAGCAAACGGCAAGTCAGAGAAAAGAGTGGTGGCAGAAAAAAATGCTGGCAAAAATGAAAACGAGAAAAAGGCAGAATAGGAAAGATTACTGCTGCCATTAAGCCGAAGAGTGGATTAGGAAAGAGAGAGGCTGGTCATAGAATTGGAAGGTACTTATATGTGTTGAAGATTATGTGGGAGTTTGGCCGATGCCATGGGTGTTAGCACTGGACTCCCACATGGGTGACCGCAGTTCAAGTCCCGAACCTTGTGGCTTGCTTCCTCACTTTCCCTCTCTCTCTTGCTAGCCTAATTAAAAATAATAAATAAAATCAAAACAAATAATTCTTAAGAAAAACGATTATGTGGGTTACCTGTTGTACTGAATTATCTAGTTTATTTCCACGTGGGTGTCCCCTCTACAAACACATATCCACTAGATATCTGTTGAAGTCCTTTCTAAAGAACCAAAAAGCTCTGGGTGCAAAGTCAATTACATTTCTTTCCTCTGATAAAAGAAAAAGACAATATTATCTGAAAAGCCGTGTTGCCCTGACATCTTAGCAACACCTATGTTAGCATTCATTAGTGATAAAAATCTAAGCTATATTCAAATTGATATAGGGTACATTTTCTACTGTTTCACCATTAATCCTAAAGGTCTGCACACCTTTTCTCAGGTGGGGAAAAAAGAAAGTCTGTGAACTACTGATCTTAGCCAGAATTTGCTCATTTAAAGTCACCATAGAGACACTGGTAGTCGCTGGTTTGCTTGAGGGCATACGCTCCTAAATTTTCCAGAATCCTTCCCCGATTTTAGAAGCGTTGGACAATAATGCGGTTCTGTTTCTGACAGACGTATTTATTCAACCAGAATCCATTAGGCACCCAATGCAGGCTTGACTTTGAACAGTTTGTTGAGAATATCAAAACAAATAAGATATAAAATCAGCCCCTCAGGATTTCATATAGGGAATAAAAGAGCAAATATATTTTTTAATTTCCACAATCTGATTTTTTTGGAGGTTGCTTAATATACTTTCTCTGAATACCAAGACCTACGATATACCCATTGCCTTGTCTGTTATCAGCCAAACCACTTTATCATAATAAGCAAGAAGCTACATAACAGCTGGCTATGCAAAATGAAAGTTCGAGATAAAGGGAAGGACTCATCTTCAAAAGCAACAAATGAGAATATCAGAAATGCCAACCACCCACCTGCCTAATCCCAAGAGACAGTAACAAAGACACACACACACTACGATAGCCACCACAAAAATCTTACCCGACTTGCCCACGCCTGCTCTCCCAAATACTGCCAGTTTGACCTCTGCACTTTTAGCCATGATGGGTGTTGGTAGACGACTGACTGCTGTGAAAACTAAAATGCTGAGTCAATCTTTTTGGTTTCAGCCTTTGGATTCACCATAGCATTGTAAATCTTGGAAGCGTCCACAATCCTTAAACAAAAGAGATTTGCGTGTGCATAAGTGACTGGGAAAGAAATTAATATTTAATTAATTCAGCACTGATTAGTTAGTAATTGCTCATTAATTAATAGTAAGCATCTACCATAGGTCAGCTGCAACCACTTTATCAGCACTTTCTAATTTGACCTTCGCCACTCTCCTGTAAGAGGTCTATTATAATTTGCTGTAAGCTATTTGACTAACAAACAGTAGCTCCGGGAATTAAATTTAGGCCTGTCTGGTTCTAAAGCATGTATTTTCACACTTGGTAGCATTTATTAAAGTTTGTTTTCAACAGACTTTTTAATGAAGGCATTGTTCTTGGCAATAATTAACAATGAATCCTGGAAGTACGTGGATACGTGTAGTTTGCCTCTGTACAAACACAATGTACAAACACGTGCAATGGCCAGAATCACTTGGGAGTCTCTTAATTTCCCTTTGGATTGAATAACGAACATTCATATTAGTCAACTTCACGCACCCAGTGAAATTTTGCCTTTCAACATCAAGTTGATGTCAGTGCGCACTAAACCACACGATCAAGTCAGGTGGTAGATATTCATCTTCCAGAAATCCAGATAAAATGTAAAGCCCAGATAAAAGCTCCAAGTTCAGATTCCTTTTCTATGACAACTTCAAAAAGCATGTTTACACTGTTTCCCTGGCACTTGGGAAGCCGTACTATATACAATGTAAAACTATTTCATATAGGTTGGTGCTTCAGGAATGACACCTAAGTTCTCAGATACTAGAAATGTAAAATTAGGAAGAGCTTTGGAGGAGGGAGATGTCAACCAAAAGAATCCATTGGCCATCGCAAAAATCTTTGCTGTGGACCTGACGTCCCTTGCACGATTTATCACAGCCAGGTATGGGAGGTGGGTTCATTACCTGTGAAAGCTCTTTCATTTCTAGTCAGTCACATCTAATTACTAGAGAGACCTTTCTTATATGGATCTGTAATCTATTTTCCCATGACTTCTACACATCAATCCTGGTTTTTCTCTATGAAATAATGCAAAACAAGTCAAATCTTGGTTTGTCCAGAACACTTTGAGTAGCCTAGGTTCGGTCCATTAGGAATCTTTACCCTTTTCTGAGCATTTTCTAGAAAAATGAGGCCAAGTAGGTTCATTTGTTCTTCATGGGATGTACATTATAATTTATATATATATTTTTTTATCCTACTTTTCCTTTTCATCATTTATGGTACTCTCCTTTGGCACTCGCTACTTTAATCACTCCTCAAATGTGATGTCCTCTGCATTCACTACTTGAGATGAGGCCTCATAAACATGGTCCCTGGGATTTTTACTGCCTTTTATCTGCACACTGGCTGCATCATGGCATAGCCACTTGCATGAAGGCTCACATCTTGTATGTGCGCTGCAGGTCCCCTGTTCTGATTTCTGCAATCAGTGGTTTAAACCTAAATACAGGGCTTGACTCCACTTTTACCCATGTTTAACTTAATCACGTGGGTCTTCATAATTCATCCACTTTTCCAGTCTGTAAAGATATTTTTAAAATGTAAATCTATTATCTAAACTTGTTAACTGCTCTGCCATGACTTTTTCCATCAACAAATTTTGGAAAAGATCTTCCCAAGAGAAAAATGAATTTTCTTCTGAAAAAGTGTTTCTACGAAGACATTAACATGGCATCGTTTTCTTCAGTGTGCATTTAAGCCATCACCCTGTACCTAACAGTGCTGGTTTCTGTCATCTCCAAAGTGCCAGTGCTTACACAGGAGAACGGAAAGGTCAACGTTAACATTAGGCATTTTTACTTCATCCCCTATAATGAAAAACATCTTAGTAATCACTAATAGTACAGAAATCAGAAGTTTACACATCTGTTATTTGTCCAGTCCCATACTTTTGGCTAAAGATAAAAGGATTTTATTATTTGTCATTTTATATGGATTCATTAAGAAGAGGCCCCCATGTTTAAGGCCCAGTGCTTATCACAGAAGCACAATCGATTGAGATAAATGAACTACATGAGTTCTAAATGGTAAATGCTTGCTGGCAAGTATTTCTTTAAAACATAACATGCATGCAATGTCTGAAACTTGTTTAAACAGTAATTCGCTATTTCATGCAAAACTGCTCATTCTTATGTATATCAGAACTAAGAATTATCTGTCTGATGAATGCTTTATAAAACAGCCATCCAGAGTAATTAAAAAAAAAATAGTCAAATATTTCAGCAACTCCCAAATGGCCACAGAGACATAGGAACTGCACAGAAGAGAAAGATTTTTACAAAAGAAAGGGTTATTTTTTCTATTTATAACCTAATAAAGATACAGCTGGTTATTGTCAACTAAGTTTTTTTAAAAATCATTTAAAGGAAGACACAAAACTGACATAAATTCGACATGTGGAAAGTTACATTTGACAAGAGAGAAAACAATAAATGCATAAATTATTGTAATAAGTAACTAAATGCCAGGTTTCTGATGTTCTAAATACTTCATAATCTGTGATCTTCATAACATGGATCTTAGAAAACTCATGTGTTCTACTTTGGTTGTGTAGAAATATTCTGACTCGGACTAGAAGCTGTCCACTCACTTTTCATGTGAACAGTGGTTTATTAGGACAAACTCTTCCTAGTTCCCATCACCCCTAAAGGTGAAGTCACACCTAAATAATTAGGGAATTAGAAGCACAGTGTCTTTTTTTTTTTTCTTTCTAAACAAAGTAATTAAAGGAAAATTTAGAAAGAAGAAAAAAGTTAGCCTCCAAAACCCGTGTCACTATTAATGTGTCCAGTTGATTCATTCCACATGTTAACCATGTACAAACAATAGCAGCTACTTAGAGCTTACTCTCTCAGACCTGTGATGTTTACATCACTCATAATCTTATTTATTTATTTATTAATAACCAGGTTTTATTCCTAATAGATCATTCCCAAGACAGCAGTTACCAAAGGTCATGCTCTCTACTTCCTCTCGGGGTGTGTGTGGGGGGCAGAAAGCATCTCAATGTGGTCACCGGTTGTTTTCTAACTTCGGTTGTTACGGTCTCATTAAAGCAAAGTGCAGTCCTTTAGGGAAGCAAAGGACCTAGTCCAGCCATGGGAATGAGATTCCCTTCTCTCTTCAGGCCACCCCTTCTCTGGCTCTGAAGTTAAGTTTTCCTGGTCTCCTTACCAGGAGCTCCTCTTCATCTTATCACAGGAGGCAGCACCCACTGCAAGGAGGCCATCTGTGAAGCCCCCCCCCACCACCACCACCGCTGTAGGTGTGCTCTCAGACCAACAGGTACTTGCAATGGTAAACAAGCCCAGGGAGGACTGCAGGCCATTTGCTTTAACCGCGGGAGTAAAATGCAGCTCAAGTCAACAGGGTATTGAGTCTCAGCTCAGAGAGTGCTGGGTTCAGCTCTGTCTCTCAGTAAACCCCAAAGCTGTCCTGGGAGCACCCGGTGACCAGGACGACTGCCTCAGAGGCCGAGCGCTCAGGGACTGGAATGACCCTGAAGGGAGCAACCCAGAAGAGCCACCTGGACACGTGCGTGCGTGACACTCACCTGTTCACTCTCCAGGCCGGGGAAGCCGAGGTCCCTTGCAAGTTCGGAATCGTCCCCGGAGACCACAAAGCCCTCCCACGCAGTGCAGCCTAGGCTGCAGGCTGCGTTTCGGGAGCTAGGGGGCTGAGATCGCGAGTAGGAGCTGCGGAGGATGCAAGGGCGGGTGGCCCGGCAGGGGTCTCCTCACTCGCGCTCGCTCCAACTAGCGGCGGAGGGACTGCGGCAGGACGCGAGCTCAGCCCGGCCGAGGCCGCCTGCGCTCCGCCGCCAGGATGCTGCAGTGCGGCGCTTCAGCGCCCCCTACTGGGGGAGAGGGCGGACTCCGCCCGGAGCTGCCTCCAGGCTTGAGAGGCTGAAAATTCTGGCCTTGGAAGTCTGTGCCCAAGACCCACTTCTCTTCTTTTGCCAGGTCCCGGCCGCTAGGCTCTCACAGAAGGGCAGCTTCTTTGATTAAAACCTTATGTATGAAAGCATCACGGCATGGTGTTTCCTTGCAATGAATGACCCTTTGAAGTACGTTTAATTGTCCCCATGATTCCCAAGAGGAAGCCGAAGGAGAAGGTACCTATCCAAGACTAGTAAATCGCTAGAATGAAATTCAAGTCGAGTTGGAAACCGAGAGATGCTAGGAAAGACATAAAAACTGAACCACATGGCAATTCATTTTTGTATCCTATATTTGAGAAAGTGCCAGAGCTCCGCATCTGCCTTACAAGATCAGCATTTCTCTATAAGGTTTGCACTGGAGTCATACCCACGCTGCGCCAGACCTGCTTTCATGTCCCTCATTCATTTGGTAGTTACACCCTCTCTCAAGACAAGCATTAGAATTATAATTACCACCCTTTCACAGATGAGGAGGTGAGCTCCAGAGAAGTTAGATGATTTCACGAGGACTATAAACATGAAATTTCCCATGCTGGTTTTATATTCCCCCCCTTCCTTTTCAAATCTGGGAGTTTACACCAGGTGGCCTCCAGAAAAACAGTGAAATATAGAGCAGACAAGGGCCCAAGGCTCAGAGAGCCATTTCATAATGTGGTGGATAGAAGGGTCGTCACCACAAAGGCAGTTTCCAGGTCCTTGTCACCACAGAGGCAGTTTCCAGGCCCCTGTGACTGCAAAGCTTCAGGTGCTGGGAGTTGTGGGTCAGGCTGAATGGAGTAGCTAGGTGTGTGCGGAAGCAGGAACCACCTAACTGAGCAGGAGCTGCCTTGGTAATTCTTTGAGAAAAGTCCAACACCATATCCTCTATGCATTTCCTGATCACGACTCTGTCCCCTCTCCCGACCCGGATGAGATGCCCCTGTCCATGTCTCACAGCACCCTGTAATCTATCATTTCTGTTTCTCAGCCTTTCCCCGTATCCCATGTGTCTGTAGTCCCAGCATGTACCGCGGTGCCTGACACATAGTGGGCATTTAAGAAATAGTTATGGAATGAATAAAGAGAAAGAACAAATCGTGACAGGATATATTTGAATTTTTTGTTCATTTGTTTTTAATGTGCCAGAGGACGTATGCATTTCTTAGAGAAGAACAGGGGTGGCGGTGAGAATAGGGGGACAAGAAAGTACCCCCGCATGGGGCATGGGCACACTGCAGTCCCTTCTTCATCTCTCCCTCTCTTGGGGACTTTGGGCATGCGTGGAACACATGCCCGGTGTGATTTTCAAGTGCAGTCAGCCATGTGAAATCCAGCTGCCTTAACCACCAGGACACACACTGGTGCCGTCGGAATGAATTTTGTAGATGCTGCATCTGAAATAAGCTATTCAGTAAGAAACTGAACATATGGGTCTGAGGTTTAAAAACAGGCCTGAGAAGGAGAAAAGGAGTTCTGCATCTCAGCATGCAAGACATCTTTGGAGCCTGGGCTGCAAAAAGAATTGCCCAGGTAGATGATACAGAATTTTATAGAATTCCAATTACATGGAATTTTGTCACATTCATATATTTCAATTTCACCAGTTACCTTTTCCCCCAGCAAAACTTATCTTCAGGGCAGAATTTAATGAAACTATCTATTTACAGAGACTCGAGTTGGAACTCCCTATTTACCAATTTATCTAATAGGAGTTATTGAAGACAGCCCAAGACAGGTCCCATTTATAGCAGTTCTTCATTAAACAGTGTATTCAAGGCCTTGCAGGTGCTATACTGCATAATTGAGAATATCTGCTTCTTTCCTTCCTTGTCGTTACTAATTTATTGCTTTCAGCTTACTTTTCCTTACAATTATCCCCTCCTCCTTTTTTCCAAATACTGTATTTTTATATTTATTATATTGTTTCTTTTTAAAAATTGGAAATGATATTTACTATGATACATATTGAGGGAGTTCTACTTGGCACTATTCTTACATAATCTGTTTTCCCTATGAAGCAATGGTTTCTAGGTGAGTATTGCATCTTTCTGCCTTCATGAGATGATAAAGGAGAGAGGAAAGGTCATTTGGATCTCTGTGCAGTCTCTGTAAAAGGTTACAGACTTTCCTTTTTTCCTGGGGTTTTTCCAAAATCCTTGTCCCAGAATTTAGTGCAGGTAGTCAGGGTCAGATACTGTTCCAAAGATCCCCTCAGGTCTAAGACTTCTTCATCCATTCATTCTTGGAGCCCTCTCCTCTCTCTAAGCCATTTCTATTATAATTATTCACTCTGTCCCCTCTTCTCATCTGAAAGGATAAGGATAGTTGTTGAGTGCATTTCACTCCAAATCTGGAGATAGTTTTAGTTGATAAGAAAGATACTCAGGATTTGGTGACTCATTGATATTGCTTCTGGGGAAGCTAAAGCTATCTATATCATAATCTTTTATTTCCTTAGAAGATTCATTTTGAAGTTTCATGGCAAGAAATTATATCCTTTTTCTTACTTTGTTGCAACTAGCAATTCTTTTTTGCCTTATGGTGAATATTTTATTGCTATTGTTTATTTAGTTAGATATTAGACAAAGACAAGTCTGATTTCAGCGATGATTACACTTGCCAATCATAAACTGGGCACAACTAGAAAAGCTAACCGAAACATGTAAAATAGATGTTTGTAAGAACTGGAATATAACCAAGGCAAGGCTGCAAATTCTGATAAAGAGTATGTACTTGAGTTTAGCCCCAGATTCGCCCAAAGTTTCTCCCTAAGTACATTGTAAGAGCCCTCATCCATGAAAGCGAAACCCAAACCCGTGGTAATTTTTTTTTTATTTGTGAACATTATGAACTTTTAATTGAGGCCTCAAAAAGACCATATTCTGTGAGTGAGGACTGTGCCTTGGGAATAAAGGCTATCATCTAGGGATAAAAAGAGTGAACTTAAAATCCATCTCCCCATCTACAACAAAGACTAACATGAGATCTTGACAGGAACGATCTGATCCACCAGTAAGTGAACTACTTGATAAAGTGAAATTCAGTACTCTAGAAAAAGATAACATAATCCAGAGCCTCTACACTATCATCTGTCACCAACACCATATTGGTCTGCTCTAGTTGCCGTAAGAAGATATGCTGGAATGGGTAAAGAACACATATTTATTTCTCACAGTTCTGGAGGCTAAGAAGTCCAAGATTAAGGTGTCAGCAAAGCAGAATTCATCCTGAGGCCTCTTCTCTTGCCTTATAGATGGCTGCCATCTTACTGTATACTCATACTCACATGACCTCTTCTTTGTGAGTGCTTAGAGAGAAAAAGTGAGTTTTCTGGTGTCTTTCTCTCTCTCTCCTTTTTTTTAATTAAGTTTTTGCCATAGGGTATGTGCACTCACTAGAAAGAGGCAAACAGAGACAGAGAAAGGGAAAGTGAGACATCACCCCTAAGAGGAATACCCACACCACAATTCTTTCTCCATTGTCCTCTCGGGATCTGGGGTGACACATGCACACACACCTGGCATGATTTTCAGGCTACCAGGTCCAGGATTCAGACCACAGTAGACCATGTGACAGTCCAGCACCTCAACCCGCATGCCATCTGTTGGCCCCTGGTGTCTGTCTTTACAAGAACATTGATACAAAACTATCTGTATATTATCCTTATAACTTTATTTAACCTTAATTGCTTTTGTAAAGATATTATTTCTAAGTATAGTCATATTATGCTTTATGGCTTTAACATGTGAATTTTGGGACACACAAACTTTCAGTCTGAACACACACAATAAGTGTTATTAGATAGGCAGGAAGGACAAAAATACCAATATTTAAGAGTTAAAAATCAGTAGATGATCCATGGATAATCTATACACTAGGAGTAGGTAGACAAGAATTTTAAAATTGCTGAGATTACCATGCTAAGGCCAATAGAGGAAATAATGAGCAAAAATAGATGAAAATAGAAAGTACTTATTACATTTTTATCCCTTTTGGGTATTCCAACAGAAAAAATGAAATTACGAAAAGGATCAAATAAAAACTTTAGAACTAAAAATATAGCACCTGTTACACTAATCTGTTGATGAGTATATCAGTGAAATAAAAAGCTAGAAGAGAAGATTAATACATTTAAAGATGTATTATTTGAAAATATCCAAATTGAACCATAGAGAAAAATAAAGAATGGAAAGACCAAAGCAAAACGTGAGACATTGTAGAAAATAACCAAAAGGTTTAAACCATAAGTAGTTGGAGTTCTAGAAAGAGAAAATAAAAGGAATGAGGGAAAAACAATCACTGAAAAAAAAATAGCTGAATAATTTGAAAATCTGATAAAAGACAGTAATTTTTCAATTCACTAAGTTTTACAAACCCCCTGAGGAAAATAAAATGTAAACGACACGTAAGTACAGTACAGTCAACTTACTGAAAATCAAAACACAGAAAACATTAAAGCACCCAGGAAACAAAAAACATACATTATCTTTAAGGAAATAAATAGGAATGAATAAAAAATCTCTCTTGCACAGATTTTTTACTGAGTTCCGCCCTCTTCCATCTGTGGTGGGCAGGATTATTGTAAATACAGGCTCTTCTTTTATTAAGAGAGGAAAGTCAGTGAGGGCCTGCATGTGGCTATGAAAGAAAGTTCTTTGTTGTTGCTGCTGTTGTTTTAAGAGAGATTTTTACTATAAGGTGCATGCACTCACCGGAGAGACAGAGACAGAAAGAGAGAAATCACCTCCCAGGGTGGATGACCACACCACAATTCCTTCTCCCCTTGGGATTTTGAGCACGCACACACACATGCTCAGAGTGAGTTTCAAGCTGCTGGGTCCAGGACTCGAACCACAGTTGGCAGTGTCAGAGTGCAGCAAGGTAACCATTACACCATCTGCTAGTACCTAAAAGCAAGTTTTTAATTTTTAAAAGCCAGTTCTTTGAACCACAATTCCTGAACCAAATTTAGCTCTCAAAAGTCCATCCCTGCTTAAACTAGTCTTCCAGACCACTGGAGATTATATTCTCTTGATAGCAGTTGATTTCTTAGTAAATTCTTAGTGCTATAGAGTTTTCTGATTTTAAGTGAGGAATCGAATAATTTTAAGATTACTTGTGTATGTGTGCATGTTAGTGTGCAGGAAAGAGAGATTACCTGCTGCTAGTAAATGCAATGTAGTAATCACCGTGGTTATATAAACTCTACAGTTTATAAGTTGGAATCTTGAGGAAATTAATCAATTGAAATGGAATAGAAGATTTTATTGGAGGTTAATATTGTACAGACAAAATCAGACGATCTTTGCCTAGTAAACCGGGAGGAAACTAGAAACACAATCACAAATTTCTAATACAGTATTTCAGGTCCCCAAAATGAAAATTCAACCTACTTTAGGGTCAACATGAACAATGAAAAGTTAAATTTATTTACATAGGAAAGTCCATGTGATTTTCCACTTCCTAAATTTGCCTTAATGGGGCATGAAAAATGATTCCAAACTATTTAGATAACTTTTTAAACCTCACCAAATCCAAGTTATCATCTATATTTAAAAAGATTAAGAAACCATGTGAACCAAGTTAATTTTCTATCTGTTCTATCTTCTATGTATGGTTTAAAGAAAAACTATTCTTAACTGAAATAGTGATTTAAGGACTGCAGTTGATATTATGGCTATGGAATCAAGTAAGGAAACAGTGAAGGAAAGGGGCTGAATCAGAACGGAAGGTGTAAGAACATCGCCCCAGATAATAGCAACCCCGAAGTGTAAGAACCACCATCAACCGCCGCAGGCTAGCAGCTAACTCAGGCACAACGAGATAGATGGAGCTTGATTCATTTTCATTATTGTTGAATAAAATAAATATAATAAAAGTATATTTATGATCTGTGGCTAATTAAGCATAAAATAAATACATACTCATCTCTGCATTAATAGTTCACCTACCTAGCTGTCCCCTGGCTAAGTTCAAAATTTAACCAAAATACATAAAAATAACACATTAAGAAAGCTGAAACTTGTAATACCAAATTCTAAAGGCATCCCTGAAATAAAGCCAACTACTTTCATAGTTTAAGATATAGTCTTCCACTTTTGTCTACACATATTCACACACACCCACACATACACCATAAACTTATATATGTTTTTAATTTCTCCATATTGGATTGTAATCTACGAATTTTCCTTTAACTCACTCACTATGGTTTCGAGGTCTTTTCCTGTCACAGCATAGATGTACTTCACTGATTTCAGCTATGTCATGGGATTAAGGAACAACGTATGAAACACAATTTAATTTTTTTCACCACCTAAATAATATATTTTAAAATGAGAAACATTAGCCACCATTTTCAAAACTGCAGGAAATCCATATATGCTGACACAAAAATATCTCCGACAAAGTGCAATATATAAAATCTGATGTCATGTATGTTAAAAAAATAAAACAACTATTGGCTTTCTCTGAAGATACACAAGACTTCACAGTAAACGTGTAAAGGTTATAAGGACATAAGACAAAGAGGAGACAGCACCACTGGGTGCTGGGTTTGGTGTTGGTCGGTAAGGGGAGTGTCAAGTTTATCTGTAATGTTTTAGTCTATTTTATTTATCTTATAACGAAGATATATGTATTGTATTCATTGGAAATAAAAACTGTTCTTTAAAAAACTAAAGAAAATACAAACTGTAAAGATAATACATGAATTCTGAAGATGGCTGGGAAAGCTTGACAAGGAAAATTGACTTGCCATGTAGCAAAATCATCAGTGCAAAATGTGAAATGGCGGGACCAGCAGTTAGCGTAATGGCTATGTCGCTGGACTCCCACGTAGTCGACCGCGGTTCGAGTCCCGGACCTGGTGGCTTAAACTCACGCCGGGCACGTGTGTGTGCGTGCCCAAGATCCCGAGAGGAGAATGGAGGAGAAGGGATTGCGGCGTGGCCATCCCCCCTGGGGGGTGATTTCTCGCTTTCTATCTCTCTGTCTGTCTCTGTCTGCCTGGCGAGCGCATGCGCCCTATAGCAAAAACCTCTCCAAAAAAAAAAAAAAAAAAAAAAAAAAAATGTGAAATGGCTAGATTCTATGGTTCTCTCTCTTAAACGAGCACTGCCACAACCCATTATGTGCTTCTCCCTGGTGGCTGCGAATGCTGTTTTAGCTGGCTTGCTCATGAAGAGCAGTGATGGGAAGACATGGAAGTAAATTAAAAGATGCTGTCTTGTTCATCAAACTCTGGGACTGAGGCTAGGAGCCATGCTGCTGTCAATCAGATTGGTCCTTGGCATATTAGTGCCACCACAGGCTTGGTATACAAAAAACTCCCTTTCATAGAGGCTGGATTCCAGCACCTGCCGTCACCTTTAGTTTGCCTTGCTGTCGGTATCCTTTTCTACACTTCACACATAGTTCACCTTATTCCTTTTCTCCCCTTTGCTTTCAACGAGATGACCTTATTAGGAGAGAGTGCTGCTGGAGCTTATTAGAAAACAAACATCAGTATTTCAGAGAGAGGGACAATAGACAAACATATGAAAAGCTGTTTCTTGGTGTTTACTAAAAACATTGGAAGAGAGCAATTTCCCTTACATTTGAGTAGTTTGCAGCTCTGTTATAAAAGTTAACTTGTAACTATTAATTCAAGAACTGAAAGTTCCTCAGCTCAGACACAAAGAAGTAATAGATGAAACAAGAATCGCCTGGTTCTAACAGAGGAACGTCAAAGGAATCTGGATTGTGTGAAACGAAGAAATCTGGATTCAATGAGGAGAGCACCATTTGTCCTAGCCAAATTGATGCAAAGGCTTTCACTAGTTCTCTGGCAGGGTTGAGCTGCAAAGGGGACCAGAAAACCACCGTGCAATGTGTACAAAGGGGCACACTCATTTTGGAGTTCACTGTAGAATAGAGTTACCCTCGGATTATATGACTTTTGTTTTCATTGTAAAGTCTTGAAAAGAAATTACCTCTAGATGTAGAGGGAATTTGGCCATTTTGTTAAGACTCTGCAAATCGAGCAAGCAAAACTCTAATTCATTCTATCATCTAATCTATATATCTGTATCTATCAGTGTGTGTGTGTGTGTGTGTGTGTGTGTATGTGTGTGTGTAGGGTTGTCTGAAAAGCCATCATTTCTGCATAGGAAAATATAGAAAAATGCCATGACTAATGTGATGTGTGTGTGTGTGTATATATATATATATATATATATATATATATATATATATATATATATATAAAAATGGGGGCAATAGTGCTTGTTTTATAAGGTGTTTGTGAGGATTACATTAGGTAAGTTACTAAGTGGGGTTCTGATTGGTGATCAGAATTCAGCTCTCTGTTGGAGGGGTAGAAGCTGGAGCTAACATTTGAAGTTGTTAATATTATAGTTTCCTTTTTTTTCTTTCTTTTCTTTTCTTTTTGGAGAGGGTTTTGCTATAGGGTGCGTGCGCTCACCAGACAGAGACAGAAAGCGAGAAATCACCCCCCAGGGGGGATGGCCACGCCACAATCCCTTCTCCTCCATTCTCCTCTTGGGATCTTGGGCACGCACGCACATGCACCCGGCATGTGTTTTAAGCCACCAAGTCTGGGATGCGAACTGCGGTCGACTACATGGGAGTCCAGCGACATAGCCATTACGCTAACTGCTTGTCCCTACTTTCCTATTTCTTGAGGTGGAGACATCAGCAGGGCATATTCCTTTTGTTCTAGGAGTAGCTATTAGAGAGGCCTTTTGGATTATGTAGATAAAAAAAAACACACAAAGCATTTTTTGGGGGAAATAATATAAAGAGAGGAGTTCATTTATCGTATATTTGTCTGGTTAGTTAGTGTCCATGAGGAACAAAGGATTCCTTCGCCTATCTCCTTGTATCTGGGAACAGAAAATAGTGAAAAATTACACCTTCAGGGAAGAATGGTTTTCTTGAACTAGACCTCATAATTTTTTAACTTCAAAGTTACTGAGCCTGATTGATGGACTGGGTGGCCTTACAAAGGCCACCAGATGCAAAAACAAGTAAGGACAATCAGGTTCCTCAGAGGAAACATGAGGGCCAAGTACGTTGGGTCTTATTACTTGGATGTGGGACCAATGCTGGCTTGAGATGTGCATGTTGCTTCAGGGCACAGTGTGTGTTGAATTCCAACAGAGAGGGAATGGGGGAAGAGCTGAGATCTCAGGTATTAAAATGAGGATTCCCAATCTTGAGTAGTTGACAGTAGGCAGGCAACACAGGGGAATTAGGTAGGAATATTTCATCTGGAGTAGACTAGGTCAAGTTGTATTTCATTCTTTATCATTTTTAGTTATATTTTTAAAATTTTGTTTATTAAATTGAGAAATTTGTACACAGGCAATGAGAATAACTATAGTTCTGGACTCCAGCTCTCAAGAAATCCATTGAGAAATTAGTTTCCATCACTTTCCATTACCTTGAAACAGTCCATAGGAATGACCTTTAATCTCAGGAAACCAAGGGATTCCTTTTCCACAGAGCTAGCTCTCACTGTAAGGGTGGTTTTCCATTGCCCCTTCCCTTGCTACATGAGGGAAGCTTTTCACTGACTCCAACAGTCTTGGTAAGATAGGAAGAGTCTGAGATTTGGGTGTTCCTTGGAAGACATTGCTCATTACTGACCTACAACTCCACTTTACCAAAAAGTAACCTTCACTTTATGGGTACTTATTAAGTTATAGAAGTATTCAGGTTCGCCCTGTATAGATAAAAACCCATCACTTGCTTCTGTACAGGATTTTGCTTTAAATATTTGAGACAACATGCTTATGTTACTTTTTGTTCAGGAATTAATTCCTCTAGGGGGTTAGTAGTAGGAATTTATTAACAGCAAGAACAGAATACAGAATAATTTGATTTTGAGTTTATATCCCTGCATGAGATAAACACCATAAAGTTTTTGAAAATTGCTTCTTTTGACACGCTAATATAGAATAACAGGTTTAAAATCTGAAATACAGATTACAATCAGATTAAAATAATCAGTAGATTCTTTTAACCACAATCACTCTCTTGCTCCATGGGCAAGAAAGAGCTTAGAATGAATAGACTTACCCACAATAGATTAGGAGCACTTGAATTGATATCTTCAACATAACTGGAAGACAGTCATGCTTTTTTCTCATTTAAAGTTAGAGAATGGCAGTATGTGATTTTCCTCTGTTGCCCAAGGGTAATGAGTCAGTGGAGAGTGTCTATAACTTGTCATTGAGACACATTACTTCTCATGTAATGCAATAGGCATTAACACGGGTGATTAATGTCCCCAGGCTGTAGCAGACTAGCAACCTCCTATTGCCAATATGAATAAAAATATTTTTTTTTAGCATGGGGATAGCACTTTCATGGTGTTCTAACTTCTTCCTTGCAACCATTTGCTTTATTTTAGAGATAAAGAAACTGAGCATTCTGTCTAAATTTACAAAGGTAATACTTATTAAGTATTACTTACATTTTCTTAAATATGGAATGTGGATTTTGGTTTGAAAAACATGTTTTGACTACTCTTTTACTTCTTCACTGTCTATGTCATATAGTCATTTAATAAACATTATTGAGCCTCGAACATACCTAAGGTACATGGTAGATTCTGAGGATACTTCGGGGAATAATTTAGACATGGTTCATTCCTTACATGATTTACAGGACATTGGCATGAAACAAGGGATTAATTTTACAAAACAGTTTCAAGTTTTCTCCATTCAGACCCATGGATCGTCACAGGGAGAGTGTAGTGTCTTTCCACTGCCTTTTGTTTGACAACATACTGATAGACTGAAGTACATTGACATCTCTTGGGTGGTACCTTCTTTGAAAGAATCAAAATTCATCCAGTGCAGATAAAGGGGGCTGGTGGTGTACAGGGTATAGGGATAGAAAACAAATATTCCAAAGATTCAGTCAAATGGATAGATCCTGATGCTTAATTTCCATGGAGAAGCTTAGATGGGTGAACTTGAATAGTCACACCGTAACTCTAGACATAAAGAAAGTTGGAACATGCAGTTTCCAGCTGGACAACCTCTTTCAAGAAATACTTTATGTTTTGAAAGAGACAGCACATGCATGATAGACAGCCAGTCATATTAGTGATATCAGTCAGGTAGATAATATACCCTATTAGATACACAAGAAAACTGAGGCTTAGAGAAACTGATTTTCTTAATGGCTCACAAATAGAAGAGCCTGATCCACACCCAATATTTTTGTAGATGCTTACTGTATATGATTTAATTTAAATGTAAGACAAAGTTTCTTTAAGTGAAATCAATTAGATGAAATAGAGAAGCTGGAAGCCTCATTTAACAGGGTGAAAAGATAGCAGAAGTCATTAAAAGGAATAAATAAACTCTTTATGTACAGGTAAGGAATGAATTCAAAGACACATTGCAAATATGATAGAATTTGGACACTTAAAAATTGTATTGGGCTGGCTCTGTGACACAATGGTAAGCTCTTAAGAGAAGCTGGATCCTACTTGGTAACTGCAGTTTGAATCCACAACTCACTCAGCCTGAAACACTCAGCTTACGAGCTGGAGGACTGGAGGAGGGGTTTGTGGCATGGCCAGACCCTGTAAAGGGTGCTCCTCTTTTTCTGTCTCTATCTCTCACGTGCATATACTCCATCAGGAATACAGAAAAAAATATAATTGTATTTATGGAAATGCATGACATTCATGCATACATAGAGTATCTCTGTATCTCTGGAAGGAGGACAGAAGAATACACACCTGCTGGGACAGTGGTTTCTTCTGGGGGAGAGACCCAAGGTCTTGGAGAGGGATTCCCCTTTCATTATTCACCCATTTATACATCCTAAATATTTGATTACATGCACGTAGTTACTTTTGCAAATCAAAAAATGTAAGTGAAACTACAAAAAGTGGCTAGAAGATACCATAATCCTTTGAGAATTGCTACTCTTTCTCCAGGTTGGGCAGAACTTCTTAGTTCTGACCTGTCTGCCCATCTCCTACTTGGGCTGCCAGGTAGCCTGCAAGGATAGCATTCCTGGCCTTTGACTTGAAACAGCATTGACTCTTGGTAGCCTTTGTGGACACTCAAACTGGTCCTGTTAGGGTCGGTAGATAATCAGACATGAGCAGGGTGGGGAGGGGCTGCTGGCACTGCCCCTGGGAAACATCTTGAATTGTACTTTTCCAGTGTTGTGGCCAGGGACATCCCACTAGAAGATGGAACAGCATAGAGGGACTTACATAACTTGGAGCATGCTCAGTGCAGAGCTGGGATGCCCTCAAGTAACTTTTAGCTCATTTACATATCATTTGCATTGACTCATGGGTTGTAGGAAAAATCATGACGCATTTTACATAGAAAAAGACTTGACTTTCCTGACGACCTATATTATAAAACAAAACCCAACTGATCAGGTACTGAAGTGAAAAGGGAGGAGCCAAGGTAGAAAAGCACACAATACAGAAACCTCCAGGCTGGTATTCATCCTTGGAGCAAGCTCCTTTCTCCCTCTCAGGCAGGTACTTTGACTTTCATTCCTTGCTAGAAAGCTTTTTGTTGCATTACATGCTACTCTCTTGCTTCTAAGAAGACAAGAGCCAAGGTGTTTGTCACCATGCCAACAGTCCCTTACCAATAAGCACTATTTTACCTGGTCCTGCTTCCTCATTTCCTAACAGTTGAACTATCTAGACTGAATAAGCAGCAACCAAATGGTCTTTATTATTTTTATTATTTTTTTACATGTTTTTGCTATAGGGTGCGTGCGCTCACCAGAAAGACAGAGAGACAGAAAGCGAGAAATCACCCCCCAGGGGGGATGGCCACCACGCAATCCCTTCTCCTCCATTCTCCTCTCGGGATCTTGGGCATGCACGCACACTCACCTGGCGTGAGTTAAGCCCCCAGGTCCAGAACTCTAACCGCGGTCGACTACGTGGGAGTCCAGCCACATAGCCATTACGCCAACTGCTGGTCCCTATTTTTGTCATTATTTTAATTGCCAGAGGACATGTGTGCTTGTTAGAGAGAGACAAAATGAGAGAGAGAGGGAGAAAGCACTCCCCCAAAGGGATGTGCCACACCACAATCCCGTCATTTTTCCATCCCATCAGGTTTTGGGGGATGTACAAGCATACACTTGGTGTGGTGTTTAAGCCTCTAGGACTGGGATTGGAATTTGGGCCAGTCATGTAGGATCTGGCTCCCTAAACCAGTAGAAGATGGGACTGGCCTGACCCCTGTTAAATTTGCCACTTGTGCTTGGATCTCCTCTCCCAAGACTGAAAGTCTAGCCAGCCTTTCTGGGTCACTGGCCTAATACGGCACACATGTAGAACATCTGCAAGAAAAAAACTGAGATGAATGATTGGCAAATACGAGACTTGAGAACAAAGGATAATGAAGTTTCAGATGTGAATTCCTATGATTAAGGATTTGAAAGAAAACAGGAATCACTTTCTTCTGTTCATGTTTATCAGAGCAAATCATTAGTGATTTTTATGCCAGCTGTCTAGTTAGGTCAAGCTTTCCCATGGCCAGAACTGATGTTCGCAAACATGAAAGTAGGTGCAAACAACTTAAAAATAGCCTTGAATGGAAGTCATTACTACTTTATGTGATCAAGAACGCAGATCTTGGTGCCAGAAAACCCTTTTCCTACTCGGCAATGTCCTAATTACCATGGCTCTCAAAGAAAGAGTTGATGTATTAGTTGGAATTTCTGGATTCTAATGTTTAAAGTTGTTTACTAGAGTTTATAAAACACTAAATATTAACTTTTAGTCCAAAATGTCTTCACAGACGATAATTGCTTTTCCAGTGATGCTCAAGTTTAAGTCCTTTTGTCTTATTTTTACCCCTTTTTAAGGCATAGAATACAACTAAACAAATGTAGAAATTCATCTTTAATGCTAACAGTTAAGTCTCCTTTTTAAAGTATATACATAATAGCTGTCATTAGATATTAAAATAAGTTGAACTATAACATCAGAACAACATGAACAATTAAAGCTTTTTCATAAGACATATTAGGCTAAGTTATAACACACATACCTCTTTTAAAGGTTTATGTAATAAAAATTTTAAACTATTTTTAAAATTACCTTAGATTAAGATATCCCATATCAGAAAGTTGATTTCTTCCATTTAAGAGAGAGACAGAGACAGAGATAGAGAGAGTAAGAGGCACCCAACAGGGTGTCCATGCTCCACTCTACCCCCAGCCTCAGCTAGCCCAGGTCACAGATATGTGTTTATGTCCCCCATGTGTACATGGAGAACTCAGGACAGGAACCTGCAACCTTCCCGTATGATTTCAGCAACCTGGTGTGTTGTGTCACCACTACACCACTGAAGCTGGTTATATTCTTTAACTAGAAAATGCTGCCCTTTTTGGAAGGCAGGTGGAAAAACGTACTTTGTCTTCCTGTACCTTCTCCAATTTTTCAGTTTGAGTTATGGACATTTTACATAGACTCCTCAATTTATTTATATATTCACTGAGCTAGACAAACATTTCTAAGATTATTCATTTTAAGCTTATTTAGACAGTAAAAAATGTCAGTATACAATATGCTTATCCTACCTCAGCCTCGACACGGATGTCTCAGCTCAAATGTCAGCTTGTCAAACCAAGTGAAAGAGCAGCAATTACGTTCTAGCGCTTGGATATGAGAGTGAAAATGAATGCTGGCTGCTCTACTGATAGATTTCTGGTTTTGTTTTTGTTTTCATGTTAGCTTTCTTATTTCTGTTCTCCTTCTTGCCCTGCAAAACTTCAATACCAAAACATGGCGATTTCCATTTGTAAGATTTTGTTGCTAATCAAATGATCCCAAAAGAATGTACTGTATTTAAAAGGCCAGTTCATAATTCATCAAGTTTTCAATCTTATTATAAAATTACAGAATATCCCAACATTAACTAATGGACTTATGTTTGTCCAGGAACAACCACAGAAAGAATCGAACTTCTCTGATAGAGAAGGCTCTATTACAGGGTTGCTTTGCCTTTTATTTTTAAGAAGGCTATGACATCCTCCCTGTGTTTTCCTTCTCATCTCTGTGGTCAGCCCCTCCTAAACTCCATTGTGAAGTTTCCCTGGTGCCTTATGTCTTAGTAGTGGGGCTCCTTAGAGCCCTTACATGTGATCCTATTTCTTTTCTCTCTTTCTACATTTCTCGGGCCATCTTATGGTTGAAATGCTATCTCTGTGCAGATGGACCCTACATTTACATAACACTGTGTGAACTGTGAACTCGGCCATGTCTGGGTCAGAAACCCTGAAGGCCAAGAACAACACAACACTATGGAGAAAGTGCTAAACCATGTGGGGTGGTCATGCTGAGAGACTGTGAAACCAGTACCACCAGCATTCCCCTGCCACAGGTCATCAAGGAGGGGGTGGGGTACCTCCCTCTTGTTTTGAGCCACTTGAGTCAGAATTTGTGAGAATTCTTTGAAGTTTAGTACAAAAGGTTGGAAGCACACAAGAACTAGTACCAGACTGTCTCTAAGGATACCTAAAGGAGAGTGCCTCACTAGAGCATTAGAGACAGGATAAAGAAGATTGAGTTCGATGCGGTGCAAGTTCACAGACTCAGAGCAGGGTCGAATGCCTTCAAAGGGACAAATGTGAATTTTATGAGCTGTGTTTTTATTTGTGTTTGTTTTGTTTTTAATAGAAGATGTGTGTGCTGGCCAGAGAGAGACAGAAAGGAGAAAGCCCTTGGCGTGGGGCATGGTCAAGCCGTAACCCCTTCTCCTTCACTTCTCCCAACTTTCATGACTTGGGGCATGTGTACACATGTGTCTGGCATGTGTACACATGTGTCTGGCATGTTTGTAAAACTACCAGATCTGGGACTCAAACTATGTGGTAGGTCACGCAAGATCTGGCTCCCTGGAGTTGGCCGTCATGAACAGTCTTGAACACGGTCACTCAGGAAGATTCCCTGCCAGTGAATTGGCTAAAGGTATACCAGTTGTTCAGTTTTGTCCTATTCTAAGGGTGCTGATCTACATTTCAGTCTTACCAGCTATTTCTCCTTTGTCCCTGGAGCCCTTTGGAATCCTGCAGAGACTCAACACTCATAAACTACTAGAAGTGGGAGGGCATGCCTCTCTGTGGGGCTCAGAGTCGAGACACAGGGCAGCTGAGGAGAAGTTTCAAATCAGATGAGTATCAGAAATTTTAATAGTTTGGAAACTATAGTGGATTTTTATGTTGTCTGATACTGATCTGAAAAACCATTTAGTTGGAGAGAAGGGAATTTAAATGAAAGGACTAAAAAAAGGCTGATCTGAGGAAGTCTAATGCTGCTATCTGCTTGCTTCCTATACTAGGTTCAGGTTTTTCCAAATCACAGTCGTTGTTTTACATTATACCCAGACTTCACCTCTGTGCTCTCAAACCAAATATGCAGAACACTTGACATCTGCATGTGGATGCTTTTTATAACTTATGTGTCCTAAACAACTCCAGCCCCTCTCACGCAGATCCGATTCTTCTTGAAACCTCTCTTACCTCCCTACAAGACTTTATCATCCACCCGTTCTCCCACATCAGAAAACCCAGAGTGGTCCCTCCCTGAACCCACCACACATGTCTAATATTTTACTAGGCCTTACTGTAACGAATCCAACCTTATTTATCTCTTTCACCCAGGCGGCACTCACTACTCCCTTAACTGCTCTCTCCACCTAGCAACCACAGTATTCATTAGGTATCCACTTTATTAAGGTGCCGTGTGGTATAAACATAAAGCAGGCTTTTTTTTTTTCCTAATAGTGGCTGAACCATTGTTCCCTGCCAGGTGGTACCTCCTTAAGCAATGTTTCTGCCTGATTCCCTAAGTTTTCAGACCTTTCTAATCAGATGGTCTCATTCAACTTTTAAGACTTGGTCCTGTTTATTGGAACACTGCAGCCCAGCTCCCATTCCACACATTTCCCTGTCCACTCCGTCCAGGGGGCTCTTGAAGCTCACATGGCTCTGACGGAGAGGCTCTTATTCTTGGATCTGGGAGGGAAAAAGGCCAAGGTAGCCAAGTGAGCCTCTTCATGACCTTTTCGTAACGCCATGGGCTTCCCCTCATTTGAACAGTAATTGCTGTGCTAACCCCGTCATCTCCTACCCGTAGTGGGTGGGTTAGCACCTTCTGGACATCATGGTTCTTCATAACCTTCTAGATGAGGTCCTATTACAGCAGCCCTCACTGTATTTTTATGGCCCACATGACTCCTGTTCCACACCACATCCCCAACAGACCTACTGGTCACCCCCCCAACACTTCTGACACCTCTACAGAGAGATGTGAGTGGATAAGGGTAGAGGCCTTCAAGGTGCATTTCTTGCTCTTTTTTCTTTTTTAAAAAAAGATTTTTTGGAGAGGTTTTTTGTTTTTGTTTTGTTTTGGAGAGGTTTTTTTGCTATAGGGCGTGTGCGCTCACCAGACAGACAGAAAGAGACAGAGAGACAGAAAGCGAGAAATCACCTCCCAGGGCCATGCCACAATCCCTTCTCCTCCATTCTCCTCTCGGGATCTTGGGCACGCATGCACACGCGCCCGGCATGAGTTTAAGCCACCGGGTCCGGGACGCGAACCACGGTCGACTACATGGGAGTCCAGCGACATAGCCATTACGCTAACTGCTGGTCCCGAGAGGTTTTTACTATAGGGTGCGTGTGCTCACCAGAAAGACAAAGAGAGACAGAGAGACAGAAAGCAAGAAATCACCTTTCCCCCAGGGGGGATGGCCACGCTGCAATCCCTTCTCCTTCTTTCTCCTCTCTGGATCTTGGGCACACATGCACATGCACCTGGTATGAGTTTAACCCACTGGGTCCAGGACTCGAACCACAGTCAACTACATGGGAGTACTGCAACATAGCCATTTTGCCATCTGCTGGTTCTAAATTTTTAGAATTATTTAAAGTTTTTTTGTTTTGTTTTGTTTTTTTTTTTTTTTTTATCAGAGAGAAACAGAGAGAGGGAAAGTGAGAAAGCAATCCATCAGGTCCATCTCTCTTCTTTCAATTTGCCAGAAAGCATGTGCACTTGCCAGAGAGAGAGAAAGCGCTCTCCATTGGGAATGGCCAGGACACAATTCCTTCTCCTCTACTTTTCCCCTCCTGTGGGGGTTTTGGGCACTCACACACATGTGCCTAGCATGTTTCTCAATCCCCCAGATCCAATAGCACAGTTGTCTATGTGGGATCCAGCCACCTCAATCACCATACTACCAGGTTGTCTTCTAACTTTTTATACCTTTATTGAATAGCCCAGGGGCAGGCTCAGCTAACCAAGTCCTGATTTGTGAGCTTTACTTCTTGTACCTGTGTTTCCTCTCCTCCCTCCCCCAAAACCCTAAGGTTTGTTTAGGAAGGATGAGAAAAAGAAAATGAAGATTATATAATAATCACATTGCCAGGTACCAAAAATGTCTGAAATCTATTCACACTCTGTTCTTCGAGGATTCATGTCCGGTCTGAGTCAGTTTAGCTAGGTTTCTCTCATTTACAAACCAGAAATAGTGACTGTTCCTACACATAGAGCACAGGGATTTGCATAAATGTAGATAGAGCCAAAGCCAAGCACGGGTACAGCAGGAGCGCCCTGCTTCTAATGTGACAGGTCTTTTAACAGTTCCTGGAGAGTGCATATTATGAAAAGAAAAAACTATACATGGATTTCAAACAAATTATTGTACCAAAATAAACTTACTTTAATGCCATTTTTTCTATGAACTTTTTTTTTTTTTTGGAGAGGTTTTTCGCTATAGGGCGCGTGTGCTCGCCAGACAGACAGAGAGAGACAGAGAGACAGAAAGCGAGAAATCACCCCCCAGGGGGGATGGCCATGCCGCAATCCCTTCTCCTCCATTCTCCTCTCGGGATCTTGGGCACGCATGCACACACGCCCGGCGTGAGTTTAAGCCGCCGGGTCCGGGACTCGAACCGCGGTCGACTACATGGGAGTCCAGTGACATAGCCATTATGCTAACTGCTGGTCCCGCAGTCTGATAGTTTGAAACAAAGAAAAGAGAGAAGAGGGGAGAATGGAAGGGAAGATAAAGGAAGAGATGGGAAGGGGGAAGGGGAAAAATGTAGGGAGGGGGGTAGAGAAGGGGAGGGAAGGAAGGGAAAGAGGAGAGGGGAAGGGAAAGAAAAAAGCTGGCCCTTTACCACTAATAGTATAAGAGTTACTTCACTAGTAAATATCTTTTCTGTAAACTGCATAAAGCTTCTCACGTAAACCAGTATATAAACACTCAACTCCATGACTGTGGTTCTTTTAGCTGATAATTTTCCTTCCCTCCCACGGTGTTCTTCCCTTCCCATCCAACTATATGCACCTACTCTTCCCCACCTACCTGGCCAATTTCCTCATCACTGCACTGCCAACCACCACAACTGTCTTCAATTATGTTGCATGAAGTGCTGTTTAAACTGAAATGAACCTATAGTGCTTAAATGCAAATATTCTGCGGCCCACAATGGACCATGATCCTCAACAATTTTTTCATGCCCTATTGACTTGCACCTACATTTCTTCACAATAGATAATGAAGTTGCATTCCCACATTTTCTTGTCAAACATTTTACGTTTTTATAAGTCTTCCATCTTTAAAAAACCTTGTTTAGGAAGATTAATGTATCCGTTTTATTTAGAAAAAGAAGTATTAAAACAAACAGGAACAAAATGTTTATGTGACAATGTCGTTATATTTTTCTGAGTACAACCTCTTGGAAGTTCTAATTTAAAAATAGAGATAAACATATTAAAGTTGGTTGGGTTTGTCTTAGTTTGATTGTTGTGGCTCAGTAAATACTAATGAGAAAATATTTTGTTAAGGATCAACTAAAGGATTCCCTTTCCTTCCATCACACTTGGCTTTTTGTCAACATCAGATTTGGTTTATTAGTCTCTTCCATGTGAAGTAAATATGCAAATGTATACACCTATTAGATAGAACAACACATTTTATAAATTTAGGTCCTTATACCCATGCTCTTTGGTTAACAATTTTGTTAAAATGAAAGTATAGGAAATAGAGAATGCATTGGAACTCTACAAATTGAGAAAAAAATAAAGTTGTTTCTTGGTATCTGTGAGGTATTGGTTGCAGGAAACCCTAACCCCTCCCCCATACCAAAATCTACCTAGGCTCAAGTCTTTTGTATAGAATGGTATATTTGCATATAACCTACACATATCCTTTCATATACTTTTAAGTCTCTATATTACTTATAAGTAGTTGTAGCATCATATTTAAGAAAATGTGTAAATAAACTTCAGCCCACCTTGGAAGTCACTCTTCCCCCACTGCATCACAATTGGCAAGATCTGGATGTGGAACTCTCAGATAGGAGGGCAACTGTGTTTAGTTAACAGTCAGTTTAGTGTTAGAAAATGTATTATGTAAGACTATAAGTACTAAATACAGTTGAAAACTTCTAGAAGTCATAGAAGATAGAGCTGACTGTGTAACAAGGAGGTTAAGGGCAGAGAGAGAAGGAGAAAGAACAAAGAGGATGAGGAGAACAAGAAAGATGACAGGACTGGGAGGAGGAAGAGGAAGGCTGTAGAGAGAGACAGTGCACATTTTCTTACCCACAAGATTTAGAGAGGCTAAAGCATTCCTTATCTCCTAGTCCTCCAATTTTCCAGTGACTTGCAATTTCTCTGCCTCCCCCTCACTCTGCCCATTTATCACCTGCAAAGGTGCTGCCAGAGAAGTACAAGCAGCTTTCCAATCTCACTGCCATGGCTCCGACATCATGGGATTCCAGTCACAAGTATCCAGACACACAGACTTCCTGTGACCTTCCCAACCCTTACTTATGACCCCCTAAATGTTTCCTTTTCTCCTTCCCCCAATGATCCACAGTCTCAATAAAGAGGAGAAGGAGGAAAAAAGAAAGAAAGGAAAAGGAAGAAAAAAGATAAAAGAAAATATGAAAGGAAGATAAAGAAAGGAAGAAAGTAAAGAAAGACACATAAAAGGAGACTATAGTACAGGTTATTGTAAAGAGATTAATAAAGATACACAGGAGTTTGAATGAAGTATCACTGTTAGAGTCCAGACTGACCTACGGAGTAACTCATTCATTTCTAAGATTCTCAACAAGCATTTCAATACCATGCAATGCACTCAACATGCAATGTTCTCCCTTTTCCTACCTTTCAATTGTGGTGATTTATCTCACGCCCTCCAACTGCTATGATAGAGACTGTAGGAAGCCAATTGTTCTTATATTTTATAAAAGCTGGGGCTCATTAAAGAGATTATTACGTTTCCAGAATGTGGCTAGAAAATGATAGGGAGGGGGTAAGGGGAAGGCAGAAAGAGAGAGACCAGTACAAGAGGACAAAGAGAGAAGAATGAACCCATCTATCTTCACAGGGTAGAAGGAGAATGAGACCCAGCAGGCAAGAGAAATGGAAACTCACTCTGTTTTCTCTCACTGCTGTAGGAAGGAAGGAGGAGGTGATTCAGAAATCTGAATTCTAACACCAACAAACAGTCTACAAAGAAAGACCAGAACTCCAGAGCTCCTGAACTTCCAAGACTGTCAGGGCTTATACACAGCCATCTGAGCAGGAACTAATATAGATCCCATACTGGAAGTGTTTCCTCAAATATTTACTTGGCTTAGATAGTCTTGGAGGAATGTTCAGGATTTAGTGAGAGACTTCGTGGCATAGGAGTTTAAAATCGGATTTAACTCACTTTCAGGAAATGAAGAAATGGGACATTTCTTGCACATGAGACTCATGATCACTCTGCAAGTATCATTACTAAAATAAAGTGAGCACAGACTTTTTAAAAGTGCGTTATCATGGTGTATGTTTACAATCATGACTATTACATCTGTGGATTGCATGCATAAATTAAGAAACTTTTGATGCAAATATCTGTCTCCCCCTTAAGTGTCACTTATAGCCAGGAATTCCTCCCAACTGAATCCCTTACCCCCGAGCCTCGTCTTATAACCAGAAACTGCCCTAAACCCAAGTTTGGTTACTTGTTGCTCAAAGTCTTTACGGGAGACAAGTGGTGGAAAGGAAAATTGCTTTGTTCAGGAAACCAACCACCTGGGAAGATAGTTGACTGAATTCCAAAACCAGCTCTGAAGTCTAACAAAAGGACCTGTAAGGGAAATAAGAGACTATGTGCTGTTTTGCTCAGGGAAGTAGTTCATCATCTTGTTGACTGGTCCTGTGGAGGAGATTTGACGTTAGGTCTACTGTTCTCAGCTGTGACTAGGTTGGCCCGACCTTATGGTCAGGGCAGAAGTTTTTATTTTCCTCAAGGACATCTACTTTCTGGTTCAAGGCCCTCTGGTCTCTAGTCTCTGCAAAATTGCACCAAATCTATGATTTGTTCTGCAAGCTAAGTATTAAACAAGACATTGTACAAAAGATGGTAAACAAATTGAAGGCCAGTCTATGGTATTTTAACCTAGGGTCTTAGATTTAATATGGAATTACTTTAGTTCTTCACTAAGCTCTGTTACACTCTTGTGTGCTTATAGAATCTAATACCCATGATCCTAGCTCTCCAGCTAATTAGAAGTTAGTGAGAGTTCTTTGCTTTCAGCTTTGATAATACAGTCCCATCTACTAGGTTATCTGGAAAGTCATCATGTACGTTTCTGTGTTTTCCATGCAAATTGCATCATGATTTTCCAGACAAACCAATAAAATAGTTGCTACCCTGATTCTCTGAGATAGACTACAAGGCTATATAAATCCATTTAATATTCTGAAATCCAAATTCCTTCTGTTCCAGCAAGTGGCAACTTTTAGGGTTGTGTTTTTCCCCAGTTCTCTATTCTCCTTATTTAGTGGCAAGGTGTGTGTCTCCATGTGTGCTCATGTGTTTGAGAAGGGAATAAATCCATTGTTTTTCTAATAGAATTGTCATTTATCACTTAAGTAGGTTTTTTTTTTTCATTACTGACACCTTATTTCCTCTCTTAGTATTGGAATGCAGCAACATAAAAACTTAGCCAGTAATTTTACTTGGTGGCCTGATAAACTCAGAAATGCCTTGTTTACATAATTAAAACATAAGTCCATACTTACAGATATCTCTGGCAAAATATTCTTTCCATATCTTATGGCCATTAATTTGGACTTAACTAGTTTTTTGTAAAAATAAATTGCAGAGAGCCAAGGAGAGTATATTATGTATTTGAAAAATTTCCATGTCCTGGTACAAACATTAAATTAAATTTATATGCTAATTGTGACAATAATAGCCCTTTGGATGATTCTACATTGCAAGCATCAACTTTGAAATGAGGTCCCCAGTTGTCACTGAGAACATCAAAAGGATCTTAGTTGAGGAGTAAATATGTGATTATAGTAATTATGTGTGAATTATGATTATATTCTTCAATAAAGAAAACATGCTGGGATTTACAACTCTCCTCTGAGAATCAATCAATGAATTAGCACATATTGAACACCCACAGGGTTGCTGGAGCTGAACAAATAAATTACTTCGTCAGCCTGAAAAACATCAGCTAGTGGACTGAACTATGAAATAACTTGGCCTAGCAAGGCCCTAGGTGGAACCACCAAACAGGTGGAGTTTATTTTCACTGTGGGTAGCATCTCCACTATGCATTCTAGAAGAGTCTGAACCAGAAGTCAGAGCTCAGCTGTTTCTAGCTGTCACCTGTGAGCTGCATGATAGTATGCATCCCAAACCTTTCTCTTTCCTGAATTTTAATTTTCTAATTATAAAATGAAAAAGCATTGCCCTGTCTTAAGAAATGTTTTTAAAAACATAAACAAAAAACCATTGGTAAATTGCTCTTAAATTTATTTAGCATTTCACAACCATAAAATATTACTTCTCTACTTCGTGTTTTTTTTTGCAAAACTTCCCCTAAGATCTTTGTTTTCATAATCTTTAATTCCACTCCTTTTTGGTTTTTCTAAAACCTTTCTCCAATCTCCTTCACATCACTAAGGCAAAACTATGGCCAATTCTCAATATTCATCTTACTTTACCCATCTACAGCGATTGGTACAATTGACACATTAGGTCATCTGCCTTGAAACACTTGATTCAACTTCCAGGACACTCAGACTTGCTTTTTCCCAAAAATTGTAGGCCACATTTTCTCTGAGAGTTCTCTCTTCCTCTTAATTTTTTACCTTTAGAATCCTAGGGCTTAAGTTCTCAGACTTGTCTCTTCCCACTACATCTGTTTTCTTTTCTCTATAATTATCTAGTGTCATGACTCTATTATAGTCATTCTGGTTATTCCACTGTTGCTGGATGACTATCCAAGTTCTTGGTGTTTCGGACAAAGAATTGAATGAAACACACCAATAGTGAAAGTAAAGGATGCTTTAAAAGTGAGAGTATGAGTCCCCACCTGGAGCTTGCTTTTTCACTTTCTCATTTTCTTTCTCTCTCTTACTCATATGCCCTATAGCAAATTAAAAAATAATAATAGATAAAATTAAATAATTCTTTAAAAGAAAAAAAAAAAAAAAAGAAAGAAAGAGCACAGTCCTGAGAGGTAGGAGCAAACCGGACACAAAAGAAAGTGGCTCAAGAATCCTGGCAAGCGCTTTGCTTGGGGCTTATAATTCCTTAACCAGTTGCTCATTGGCTGGGCCCACTAACTGCTTTCATCCCATTGGCTATGTATTGAATGTGCTGGGCCCACTGCTTCATCTTATTAGCTATATTAAGTGTGGCTGTTCCCATCGATGTATCTCATTAGCTATATCAAGTGTGGCTGGGCCCCCTGATTTATCTCATTGGTTATCAGCTAGACATCCCCTACTGAAAATGTAGGTGGGAACTTACATTACCTCCAGCGGGGAATTTTCTATATTGGTTGGTGTTCCTAACTAGCCACATAGGCAGAAACTCCAGTCCCCTTACTCACCTCCATTTTTTATCTTTTTTCCTGCCTCACTACATCAGTCTAGACCCCCTTACAAACTCTAGACTCATATTTTATTTATAGCTCTGCTATGATATCTCAATAAGAATGTGTTCAACATATAGTGCCTCCCTTCTTCCCCCATATCCCTACTCACAACCTTCTTTTTCTCAGTTAATGGTAGCTCTTTCTATTGGCATTAGTTAAATTTCTAGTTGCCCTTGAATCCCCTTTTTTTTAACACCCCTTAACAAATTTTTCTGTCTCATACCCAATGGCAAATCTTGTGGCACTGCCTTCAGAATCTATCTACTGGTCATCACTGTCCTCACATGATACTGGTATAAGCCACCATCATCTCCCTACATCGTTGCTCTAGCCTCTTAACCATTGTCCCTGCCTCTCAGTGAAACAACTAGAATGACCCTCTTAAAACACACATTGAATTTATCACTTCTTTGTCAAAAATCCTCCAATGGCTCCCTATCTAACTAGGATAAAATTCCAGACCCTCATAATATATTACAGGGTCTAAAGAGAGTGCTCTCTCTGTCTTTTATTTTCTTTCTCTCTCACACACACTCACTAATACTCACACTCATCTCTGATTCCCATCTCTTAATATTTTCTCTTCACTTCCTCCACCCCAGGTATGATTGTCTCTGTGCTGTTTTTTGAAATGCTGGCTTCCTCCTGCCTCAGGACAGGCACTTACTTTTGGTATTCTATTCTTAGAATCCTACTTCCCAAATATTGACAAGACTAGCTTCTTCAGCTATTTGAAGTCTTTACTCAGATTTTATCTTCTCAGTTAGACATCCCTGACCACTCTTTTAAAATTGCAAACTGCTCTATCAAACATGGAACCAAAACATGGTATGAGAATATATACCACATTTTGGTACTGCTATATCCCATGCAATAAGAACAATGTTTGATGGGACAGCTGATAGATTGGTAATTAAGGCAGCCGGGTCCCATGGGGCTGGCTGCAGAGTCTTGTCTGAGACTGGCAGCTTGAAAACATACCAGGTGCATGTGTGTTAGGATCTTGGGAGGAAAGTGGAAGAGGGGAGATTCTAGCATGGCCATCCTCCCTGCAGAGTGTTTTCTCATATTCTCTCTAAGTGTCTCTGTATCTCTCCAGCAAGCACATGCACTCCACACCAAAATTTAAAAATAAAAAAAAGAACAATGCCTGGCAAAAAATAAGCAGACAATGATTAACTTTTAGATGAATATTGCTATTATTAAACTTGTATATAAAATTAGTCCCAATAATTTTCTATTTTAGGAAAAAAGAATTTTGGGAGAAGAAAAGTTAAATGACTTCTACAAACACTTCGACACTGAAAGCAGATTTTTGACTATTGATGTCTGGACTTATTTATGAAGCTGACTTTAGCTGGTCTATCGCTTTGGAACCGTGACAAAGGGGGGTTCATACACAACCACTGGCTCTTTTCCATGGCACTCTACTGGTTGTTCATAAAGAAGAGTAGAGGAAGAAGCGATTGAAGAGAGCCCCTTCCTGAGTGATACCTACAAGGAGGTGATTGAATGCTTTTGGGGTCAAGCATAAACTATCATCCACTTACCTGGACTTTCTGACCTTTGAAACAAAAGATCTAAGCCTCAGGGGCAGGAGTACAAAACCCTTTCACCTCGGCACAGATGAAATCCGATCCTTGTATCCTTATGTAATCGCGTTAATATTATGTCTAAATAAGGCAAAAGCTACATTTCTCTTTTTTTAAGAATTATTTTATTTAACTTTATTTATTTATTTTAATTTGACCAGAGAAGGACAGAGTGTGAGAGAGAAAGAGAGAGAGGGGGAAAGTGAGAAAGCAAGTCACCAGGTCCAGGACTCAAACTGCGGTCAGATATGTGGGAGTCCAGTGCCCTTAGCCACCATGCCAGCTGCTGGCCCAAAAGCCAAATTTCTAAGACTCCTTTATGACAATTTCCTTTTCATGAAAGTTCCTTTTTTTCTTTAAACTTCTAGGGATAATTCTTTTTTTTTTTTTTTTCATTTTAGTTTTAGACTTCCTCTCAAAGAAGCAGGATGTCGGAGAATTTTGTTCAGCATTTCAGCAACTGTAGTAACAAGTTCCAGACACCATTTTTAAAAATATTTTGCAGAGAGATGGAAGCTATAAGAAAGTCAAACAAAATGGCTAGATTTTTAAAAAATTAATTGCCTGAGTGTATGTGAGTATACCAGAGACAGAGAGTCAGAGAACAGAGAGGGAGAACATATGGTCATACGACAAACCCTCTTCCTCATTTCTTCACCCTTTTGGGATTTGGGGCATTCATGCACATGTTTCTGGCATGTTCTTCAAGCCACTGGGGCTGGAATTTGAACCACAATCAGCCGATTGGAATCTGGCTTCCTTAACCACTAAATTACAGGGCTGGCCCCAGAAATTTTTTTAAAATCATGATAGCAGAGGTAAAGCATTCTTTGTGTGGCCCATCAATAGACTTGACAGAGAAAATAAATCATCAGCGAATATTAAAACAGGTCAATAAAAAATGATCAAAACTAAAACATAGGGACCAGCAGTTAGCGTAATGGCTATGTCGCTGGACTCCCACGTAGTCGACCGCGGTTCGAGTCCCGGACCCGGCGGCTTAAACTCACGCCAGGCACGTGTGCGTGCGTGCCCAAGATCCCAAGAGGAGAATGGAGGAGAAGGGATTGCGGCGTGGCCATCCCCCCGGGGGGTGATTTCCTGCTTTCTATCTCTCTGTCTCTCTCTGTCTGTCTGGCGAGCGCACGCGCCCTATAGCAAAAACCTCTCCAAAAAAAGAAAAAAAAAAAAAAAAAAACTAAAACATAAATAAAAAATATAGTGAAGAGAGAAAACAGCAGAAAGGAGCATGTAAGAGCTATATTTGCATTTACTGGTCTAACATTTATAAAATTGGTATTCTAGGATGAGAAGAGAGAGAACGAAGCAAAAAAAAAATATGTGAATAGATAATTGCCAAGAATATACCAAAAATATGGAAAGATATCAAACTACAGGTCTAGAAGCTAAAAAAATGTAAATGACAAAAAATTTAAAAAATATATACAGCAACTGGATATGTTGCATGGGTTTGTAGTCACAGCTACTAGAGAGGCTGAAGCAGGAGGATCATGAGTTCAAGCCCAGCCTGGGCAACCTAACAAGATCCTATCTCTTAAACATGCAAACTCTCTCACACACTCACACACACACACACACACACACACAGCCTTAAATACATCAAAGTCTAACTGTGATAATTAAAATTAGGGAGAAAATTCTAGAGGCTAACCTATGACTGGTGGTTAGGGTGGCTAGCTCTCACATGACTGACTGCACATTTTGAGTCTCAGATTGGTGGCTTGAGAAAGATACCAAGCTCATGTATATGCATGCCCCAAATCCCACAATGAGGAATATATGGAGAAGACAGGATTGTGACATAACCATGCTCCATTGGTAGTGCTGCTCATTTTCCCTTTCTCTGTCTCACTGGTGAGTATAGGTGCCTTCTGGCAAATTTTTTAAAAATGAAGAAAGGGGCCCTATAGAGAAAACCTCTCAAAAAAAAAATGAAGAAAGGGGACCAACAGTTGGCGTAATGGCTATGTCACTGGACTCTCATGTAGTCTACTGTGGTTCGAATCCTGGATCCAGTGGCTTAAACTTATTCAGGGCACATGTGCGTGCGTGCGTGCCCAAGATCCCGAGAGGAGAATAAAGGAGAAGAGATTGCAGAGTGGCCATCCCCCCTGGGAAGTGATTTCTCGCTTTCTGTCTCTCTGTTTTTCTCTGTCTTTCTGGCAAGCGCACACACCCTATAGCAAAAACCTCTTCAAAAAAAAATTTTTTTTTAAATGAAAGAAGAAGAAAGAAAGAAAGAAAGAAAGAAAGAAAGAAAGAAAGAAAGAAAGAAAGAGAAAGAAAGAAAATTCTAAAGGTAGAGAAAAAGAAACATTACATATAAGAACAAAGAAACAAATGTCAGTAGACAAACATATTTTCAGAGAAACAAATGAGAGAATTCATTGTTAGCAGAACAGTGTGTTCCATGAAGAAAAAAAAAAAGTAATACAGATCTTCAGGTATGAGAAGTGTGAGACCAGGTTGAAGCTTAAGTCTAAACAATGAAGAGTTTAGGAAATGCTAAAATGAGGACAAATAAAAGGGATGTTTTTATCTCATTTTTAATAACCTTAAAGATAATCGAATGTCTAAAGTTGAAAAAAAAAGGAATGTTATGGAGTTAAAAACATAAAATTAAATTTTTAACCCACTAATTTTGTTCAAGATAACTGAATGAACAACAATAGTGTAAAGCGTGGGAGAAGGAAATCAGAACTATACTACCACAAGGCCTTTATATACTATAAATGAGGTGATAAAATATTTAAAAATAATAAGTTAATGATTCTGGCTGTAATCTATAGAGGAAGCTCTGAAAAAAAAAAGATGTTTAACAAATAAGCCAATAGTGAAGGTAGAGGTAATATCATTTTAAAATACTTAATTCAAAGTATGCAGAAAAAGACGATGTAAATCAATAGTTTGTTCAAATAAAACCCAGCATATCAGGAAGTAAATATAAATAAGATAATGTTAAGAATTATATCAAATATAAATAGTATGAACCCCAGATCAAATGGAAGAAGTTGAAATGATAGACTGGTTAAAACATTCCAACTACTGGCTATTTACAATTTAATTCTAAAGATATGTAGAGTTTTTACAGTTAAAGAAAATAAAAAGGTTATAGTATGTATGTATTAATCAAAGAAATAAAGAGAAAAAAGAAAAAAGAAAAACATTTCACGGACATAAAAATATAAGATTATCTGTTGATGATAATGTGTATAATAATATCTTTAACTGGACTAACATACAGTGTATTCATGCTAAGAAAATTTATTTCACATGCTGTAATGCTATACAATGATTGAATGTATAAAAAAATACAATATGTGTAAAAAAAGAAATCTAGAATCACTGTATCAGACAATGAAGACTTCGAACAAGGGAAAGCAGAAAAAGAAAAAGGAAAATCACATAATAAAAGATTCTATTCATTTATTAGGTTTGAATGTAGACATATATGGACCAAACTAAATGGTTTCAAAATGCATGAAGTAAAAACTAGTAGAAATGCAAAGACAAAGAGAAACATCTACAATTACAGTGGAAGCCTCAATATTTCTATTTTAGTAACTTATAGAAGTAGATAGGACATCATTAAAGATACAGAGAACTGGGACCAGCAGTTAGCACAATGGCTATGTCGCTGGACTCCCATGTAGCCGACCGCGGTTCGAGTTCCAGACCTGGTGGCTTAAACTCACGCCGGGCGCGTGTGCATGCGTGCCCAAGATCCCAAGAGGAGAATGGAGGAGAAGGGATTGTGGTGTGGCTATCCCCCCGGGGGGTGATTTCTCACTTTCTATCTCTCTGTCTCTCTCTGTCAGTCTGGCGAGCGCACAGCGCCCTATAGCAAAAACCTCTCAAAAAAAAAAAAAGATACAGAGAACTCATGTAATACTACCAACAACTTGATTTAATTAAAATCTATAGAACATTCTACATAACAGGAGCTGAATACATGTTTTTCGTATGTGCACATGAAAATTTCACCAACATAGACTTTGTTCTGAGCCATAAAAAAATGAACAAATTATAAAGAATTTAAATTAGGCAACATATGTTGTCTGATTAAATGGAATTAAACTAAAACTCAGTAACAGAAAGAAATATGGAAATGTCCAAGTACTTGGAACAATATAATACACTTTTTTAAAAGTTCATGGGTCAAACAGAAAATAGCAATGGAAATTTAAAAAATATTTTACACTGAATGAAAATGAAAACATAACATATGAGACACTACTTACGTAGAAATTTATATGGCATTAAGTGCCAATTTTGGAAAATGAAAAGATTTTGAAACAATAGTATGAGCTTTTAAGATACATGAAAAAGGAGAGCTAATTAAACCCAAAACAAGTAAACAAAAGGAAATAATAAAAATAAGAGATAAAACAGAAAAATAATACCCTAAAAGCTGGTTCTTTGGGGAAAAAATGCAAAACAGGAAAATAATAGGCTTCACAATTGAATTCTAAAAGCATTTAAAGAACTGACATCAACTCTTCTCAAACTCTTCCAAAAAATTTGAAGATACATCCCATGTTCCTGGATTGGCAGAATTAATATAATCAAAATGACAATCCTACCCAAATTAATTTACACATTTAATGCAATCCCTATAAAATTACAAGAGACATTCTTTACAGATCTGGAAAAGATAATCATAGAATTTATCTGGAATCATAAAAGACCCTGTATTGCCAAAACCATCCTGCACAAAAAGAGTGGAGTGGGTGGCATCTCACTTCCTGACCCCAAAATATATTACAAAGCTGTAATAATCACATGAGGACCAATGGAACAGAGTGGAGACCCCAGAAATAAACACTAAAAACATAGCCAACTGATATTTGACAAAGGGTACCAATCAATCAAGTGGGAAAAGGAAAACCTCTTAAGCAAATGATACTGGAAAAACTGGGTATCCACCTGCAGAAAGATGAATCTGAACCCGTATATGTCACCATTAACAAAAATCAAATCAAAGTGGATCAAAGATCTAAACCTAAGATCTCAAGCTATAAAACTACTATTGGAAAACACTGGGGAAACTCTGGAAGACATTGGGGTAGGCGAAGACTTTTTAAGCAAGATCCCCAAAGCACAAGCAATAATCCCCAAAATAGACAGGTGGGATTACATCAGATTAAGAAATTTCTGCACAGCAAAGGACACTGTAATTAGTGTGAATCAACAATCCTCTAAATGGGAGAGAACTTTTTTTAACTGTGCCTCAGGCAAGGGACTGATAACCAGAATACACAGTGAACTCAAGTGGCTTGTCCAGAAGAAAATTATTAACCCAATTAAAAGATGAGAAAATGAGCTGCATAAACAACTCTCTAAGGAAGACATATGAACAAACAAAAAGCATATGAAAAAATGCTCAACATCCCTCATCATAAGGGAGATGCAGATCAAAACCACAGTGAGATACCACCTAAACCTAGTTAAAATTGTGATGATTAAAAAAAAAAATAGTAAGTGCTGGAGGGGGGTATGGTGAAAGGGTAACACTCCTAGATTGTTGGTGGGAATGTAAATTGGTCCAGCCACTGTGGAGAACAATATGGAGATTCCTCAAAGACCTTCCAATAGAACTATCATATGATCCAGAAATTCCACTCCTGGGTATCTACAAAAAGGACAAGAGAGAGGGCGCCTGCTCCGCGTGCCCTGGCCAGAGGGCCGGCCCGGCTGGGGCTCTGCTCCGCGTGCCGCGGTCCGGACCGCCCAGCCCCCGCTGCCTCTCCGGCGCTGGGTGTGTCCCACGCTTGGCGCCAACGAGGGCCGGTGGCGCGGATCTGCCGAGGTCACCGTCCTTCCTTTCTTTGGCCGGGCGGGTGGGCGGGAGGTGGCATTGGGACCAGCGCGCATTCGCGCGCTCGGGGCTGGCATGTGGCCGCCGGGCCTGCGCGTGGCTGCCGGGCCTGTGCGCGGCCGCCGGGCCTGCGCGTGGCTGCCGGGCCTGTGCGCGTGGCTGCCGGGCCTGTGCATGGCACGCGCCGGGCCCGCGCAAGACCGCCGGGCCCGTGCAAGACCGCCAGGCCCCCCGGGCCCGTGCCTGCGTGTCGCCGCCGGGCCCGCGTGTGACCGCCAGGCTTGTACCTGCGCATGGCCGCCGGGCCTGCGCTGTCGCGTGACAGCCGGGCCTGCACGTGGCCGCCTGGCCTGCACGTGGCCGCCGGGCCTACACCTGTGCATGGCCGCCGGGCCTGCGCGTGGCCGCCGGGTCTGCGCGTAGCTCCCGAGCCTGCGAGTGGCCACTGGGCCTGAGCGTGGCTGCCGGGCCTGCGCCTATGCGTGGCCACCGGGCCTGCGCATGGCCACCGGGCCTGCGCCTGTGTGTGGCCTACAGCCGGCGCGTGGCCACCGGGCCTGCGCTTCCGCGTTGTCCCCGAACCTACACATGGCAGCCGGGCCTGCGCCTGCGCGTGGCCACCGGCCGTGGGCGGCAAACTGAAGCCGAAAACAAGGATTAAGAACTTGCAACTATAAGCAACAGAAAGAAACTTTAGCCGTCTTAAACCAATTGAGAAATATATTGTATAGGAGGATTTTCTCTGCCTATGGACAGTGAAAAGATGATGGTTACCAGCCCTGCATTACCTCAGGGAAAAACAAGAACTACTCTACCATTCTTACGGAAGCCAGATACCCGAGGATGACTCACGTTGCAGATCCCCACAACACCATTCCCGGTAATCACAAGATGGATGCTGTGCCGCATCAACTGATAATCATCTCTGCTCACCAGAACCACTTTCCTGAAACTGTATTCCATGGAGACTCACCTACAATTGCGGAACTGCACTAGACTCACCCTTAATCCAACCCTGAATAGAATCTGGGTTCCCTATTGTTGAAAACTTTATGAGCTGATAATTGAAAAAAAAAAAAAAAAACTGAAAGAACTGGAGAGTATAACAGCAGGGATGGCAACTGCAGATGCTAGAGACAGTATGGGAGAGGTAATGGGAATGAGTAATAGAGGGCAGAAGGGAGGGATTCAGGGAACAAACAACACACTTAATAGACACAAAAATGAAAAGTTGTCTGTTGGTGATAATGTATATGGTAATATCATTGTCTTGACTAATGTACACTCTACTCATGCTGGGAAAAACCATGTTGTACACTGTAAAGATGTGCAATGATAAAAAAAAAAAATCAGCACTCTGGCAAAAGGAGAAAGATCTGAAGATATGATAGTGGAAAGGTTAAATGTAGATACCAGAGGCTGTAAGGGAGGGGAGTGGGTGGTAGAGAGTAGGCATGAGGGGCAAAGGGAAGAAACATTTAACACCAAAAAAATGTAGAGTTCTCTGTTGAAAAATATATATATATATATATATATATATATATATATATATATATATATTGTATACATCATAATGGGTACTTTATGTAAAATGTGAATTTAATCTGAGAAAGAAAAATAAAAGACAAAAATTTAAAAAAAAATTTAAAAAAAAACAGAAAAAAGCATCGACTGTGTAAGAGTTTGAGAAGAGAAGTTTCAATGGTGGAAAAATTTAAATCAAGATTAATTTTATAATAAAATGACAGTCTGCTTAAAATATTATTTACACTTCTAAAATTTAGATGAGCAAAGAAAGCCAGAAGCTTTATTAAGGAGGTAATAGATCTACATTTTTGAAGTTACTTTTGCTTCTCATTGTCATGTATAAAAATTAATTACTCAGTTTAACTGAGTTATGGTGGAATTCAAAGGATGGAAAAGTACATTGTACAAAGATACACTACTGTCTGTTTTTATAATGATCTCGTTTTGTTCTGTAGTTTCTGGTGAAAAGGCAGCTTGCAGAGTGTTTACTTGCCTCGAGGGAATAGCAGTTTCATGTAAGGGTGGGAATATATCCTATTTTCTTGAATCCCAGTAATGTGTTTTCCCCCTCCAAATGATGTTCTCTGTTTTTCACCCATAAAGATGCCTGCTAAACAGGAAAAAAAAAAAAAAAGGACAAGAGAACACTCAGTCAGAAAAGTGCCTGTACATCTATATTTATTGCAGCATTATTCACAATTGCTAAGACATGGAACCAACCCAAATGTCCAGAAACAGATGAGTGGATTGAAAAAGCATGGCACATATACCCTATGGAATAGTATTCAACCATAAAAAAACAACAAGGCTCTGGAATTTGAAGGTGGACAAATACGGAAGATTTGTTGTTGAGTGAAGCAAGTTAGGCTATGAAAGGGAGACATTGTTTGTCTCCACTTAACATATACTGACTGCATTCTATGGTAGAGACTGAAAGACTGGAGGACATAAAGGCATTAAAAATTGTTATGGACATTAGAGACAAAGTAGAAGGAGAACGTGAGAAGGGAAGAGCATAGGAAAGAAAATTTGGTGGGAAAAATAGAGAGGTAAGACATTTGTGGGACACATATATGGTTTATTATGTGTTGATAAAGATGTGTATAGTATCCTCAATGGGCTGGACTGATGTATAGTGGTTGAATGTGTAAATAATAATAATAACAGATTAGAAAGAGAAAAAAAATTTTAATTGTAGATAAAGGAACACTCCTAATCTCTTTCTATGAGAACATATTCACTTAGCTGAGAGCCAGGATAGGATACCGCCAAACAAGAAATTCATAAGTCAATACCCTTGATGAACATAAGTACAAAAATTCTCAGCAAAGTACTAGCAAACCAAATTCAATAGCATGTTAAAATAATTATTTACTACATTAATCAAATGCAGTATTATGTGATACACCACATTAACAAAATGAAGAATAGAAATCATATGATCATTTTAATAGGTAAAGGAAAAGGTGTTGACATCATTCTTCACCCTGTTATCGTAAAAACTCTCAACAAAGTAGGGCTAGAATGAATGTACCACAACATAATAAAGACCATAGGTAAGCCCACAACTAACACCATAACCAAAGTTGATTAGCTAAAAGCTCTTAATCTAAGATCAAGAACAAGAAAAGAGCACTCACTTTTACCACTTCTATATAACACAGTACAGGCAGTCTTTGCCAGATCAATTAGGCAAGAAAAATGTAAATAAACAAACAAACAAAAACGTACATACATATCAGAAAAGAAAAACTGTCCCTGCAGATGACATCAACTCCAACAAGAAACTGTTGGCACTAAGAAGATTAGTAAGGTGAGCTACAAAATCAACATACAAAAATCAATCATGTTTTCATACACTAATGAAGAACTAACCCAAAAAAGAAATTATAAAATTTATAAAAGCATAAAAAATACTTAGGAATAAATTAAAGCAAGGAAGAGAAAGACCCATATACTGGAAATCATAAGACACTGATGAAAGAAATTGGAAGACAGAAATAAATAAAATTTGTCTGTGTTCATAAAATCAAAAGTAAATATTCTTAAGATATCGATACTTCCTAAAGTGATCTACCGATTCAATACACCCCCAGTCAAAATCCCAAGAACTTTTTTTAGATATAGAAAAACAACTCTAAAATTATTGAAAGTTTTTAAATTAATTGAGATTTTTAGTGAATCAATAAAATGTGAAATAAAAGGTGTGGAAAACAACTGTAGGTGCCAGAGACAATATGGGAGGAGAGTGGGAAATGGCAGAGGGTGAAGGTAGAGAATCGGGGTCGGGGGAGCAAAATATACAAGAAACAAGAAATGGAAAAATTATCAGTTGATGATTAACATATATGGTAACATCCCTGACTGAGCCAATATATAGTGTATTCTGGATGGAAAGTCTTATTTTGTATACTATATTGATGTTCAGTGAATGAATGTAAATAAATAAATTAAAATAAAATGTAAAAAATGGTATATTATTAGGGAAAAAAACTCTTATAGGACTGCAAGACCTCTAAAAGACAGAGCAATCTAACTCTAAGTCCTTTAGAAAGTGACCTGATTTGGAAAGAGGATTGTTGCATATGTAATTTGCTAAGATGAGGCCAACTGGAGAAGGGTGCACTACTAATCTGATATAATGTCCTTATAGGAAGGGAAAATTTGTACAGGCACACACACAAACACATACACACACACACAAGGCCATGTGAACTCACAGCAGAGATTGGTTTGTGTCTTCAAACCAAAGAATTCCCAATTTTGTCAGCCAATCACTAAGAGATAGAGGAGAGGCAGGGAACAGGTGCTGACACCTTGATCTCAGAATTCCAGCCTCCAGAACTGTGAGGCAAATTTTCTAAGACATCCAGTGTGTTGTACTTTGTTATAGCAGCCTTGTCAAAGAAAACCTCAGAGAAGGTGATTAAGCTAGTACTTAGAAAACTTAAAATAATAATGATCTATTTCTACAAACCCACCAGATTAGTAATAGGATAGCAATACCAATGAATGTAAGGATATAGAGCTGTAGAATTAGCACATACAGGGCCAGCAGATGGTGTGGTAGTTAAGGTGCTGGATCTCACATGGCCGACTCTGTGGTTCAAATACTGGACCTGGAGGCTTGAAATCCATGCCAGGAATGTGTACGTGTGTGCCTACCATCCTGAGGGGAGAATGGAGGAGATGGGCTTGCAGTGTGGCCAACTCCCCTGAAAGAGGGGTGGTTTCTCAATTTCTCTTTTTCTCTCTGGAGAGTATGTGCACCCTATGGCAAAACTAAAAGCAAAGAAACAAACAAAAAAATTAGCATGTGCTACTGTTTACATCCACTTTCCACTTTCAAAACAGTTTAGAACTTGGTATCGTCTAATAAAGTTAAATGTACACATAATTCCTTAATTCATCATTTGCACCCTTAAGTATATATCCTAGTGACTACTCAGTGCATATAACAATTTCAAGGCTTCCAAGATACATATGTAAGAAAGTGTAATAAGAAACAAAATGAGAAACAAACTAGATATATTAATAACAAAGAAGGTAGTAGGTAAGTGGATTGGAATGTATTTAATACAACAAAATACCTTGCAGTAGTGAAAAGAAGTGAAATTAAGCTATATACTATACATCAATGATAAATATGATTACATAGATCTTTGCCTCATTATTATTTATTAACCTAAATACACACATGATATATATTAATATATTATATATATATATATGTGTGTGTGTATATATATTTAATGAATTGATACAATAATTGCACATGTTTGTGCGGTTCAGTGGGTTTTTACAGTACCTGAATACAATGTGCAGTAATCAAATCAGGATAATTGGTACATTCATTGTCTCAAACAGCTATCATTACCTTAAATGGGGATCATTCATGACTCCTCTCTTTTAGCTATTCTGAATTATACAATGAATTATTGTTAACTGTGGCTGCCCTACTGTGCTATACCCCCCCTTATCTCACTAATTTTAATAGTATTTTACAATTTAAAACTTCTGGCTTTTTTCTTTTCTTTTTAACTTGGGAATAAGTGCCACCCAATGGCTTTAATCTTCAAGTAGAATGTCACTTCACGATCTATTAATGTTAAGAGTCTGGGAGGGTAAAGACAACAAAGTAGCATTGGCAAGATTCTGCTTAAGGAAAAAGACAATATTTAATTGATATTTGGTAGAGTTAGCAGGGTCTGCTGCTATTCATTGTTCGAGACAGTTTTTTTTTTTGGAGAGGTTTTTGCTATAGGGTGCATACACTCACCAGAAAGACAGAGACAGAGAGACAGAAAGTGAGAAATCACCCTCCCCGGGGGAGATGGCCACACCACAATCCCTTCTCCATTCTCCTCTCGGGATCTTAAGCACCCATGCACATGCACCCGGCAGGAGTTTAAGCCACCAGGTCCGGGACTCAAACCTCAGTCGACTACATGGGAGTCCAGCGACACAGCCATTACGCCAACTGCTGGTCCCGAGTTGAGTGCAGTTGCATTCTTAAAGTACATTTTTTTTTCAAATATCAGTGTACACAAATAAAAAAACAACAATTTCATCTGGTGGTTAAAAGAGAGAGAGAGAAAGTTTGCTCCAAAACTTGAAACAGAAATGTGTACATTGAGTTTATTGAAAATCAATATGCCAGTAGTTAACGTGATTCATTTCTAAAGGACTTTCAAGAGAAAATGTGCGGACTTGAGAACTAGTTCCCACGTGAGACAGATGTAGACACTCCCTCCCCTGTGGATTCGGCTTCTTCCCCAACTCGGGCTCGTCCTCTAGGGTTTGGCAAGCCCTGAACCATGTGCTGGCTCTGCTGAATTCCTGAGGATGTAAATGAGATGTTGCTTTTCAGGATTTATTATTGACTATTCATCCTTTGCCCACTCTGTTTCTTGCCCACTCTTTGCCCACATTAGAGGTTTCAAGTAGTTCTTCTACCTCAAACTTCTGAGTTTGTTTGAGCCAAACCTTACACCCAGGAGAATCCTCTTAGCAATATCCTGTTCTCCCTAATAACCTGTCTAAGGCACCCATTCAGGAATAGAAAGAGTGAAGGTTCCGGATGAGACTGAATGGAAAACTTTTGCTTTTGCCGTATAGAGACCCTCTTCTTGTGTGGAATGCTGTGGAAATTTTGGCAGGTACCTCTTCTCAGTGTGAGGCAGCAATCATGAGGAAATATTCCAGACTGCTGAATAAAACTGAGACCAAACCCAGATCAAATCAGCACGGCTGACCAGGTCATGCTAGCCCAGGACACCTGTCTACAGATTCCTTACATTGTCACAGCTAACTGCAGAGGCTCCATCCCAAGATAAGTATAATATTTCTGTAAGTATTAGAGCATAAACATTATTTCTCACTATGCCACTTCAGAAACCATTACTGTAGAGGCCTGTGTCTTATAAATCACTAAATAAGAGCTATTTGAAATTTGATTTAAAATCAGTAAATCACCTAGATAAGAAATGATAAGTAACTTTGTTCGTAGTGTCCCAAAGATTATGGAAACTCGTGTCCTCATTGTCATTGGCTTCCATGAATCTTTTGATATCAGTCTTTATTTCTTCGGGAGTTGTGGAGTCATTCAGGAGCAGGTTATTTAATTTCCATGTATTTGAGTATTTTTGAGGATTTCTCTTGAAATTAAACTCAAATTTAATTCCATCATGGTTGGAGAATATGCTAGATATAGTTTTTATGCCTTTGATTCTGTAGAGGCTTGCTTTGTGCCTTATGATGTGGTCAATCTTCAAGAAGGTTCCATGTGGGGGTGAGAAAAAAAGTGTATCTTATGGTTTTGGGATGGAAAGTTCTACAGATGTCTGTTAAATCCATTTGATTTATGTTATCATTTATATCCTTTATCTCTTTATCTATTTTTTGCCTAGATGATCTGTCCAGAGGGGACAGTGCAGTGTTGAGGTCTCCAACAATGAGTGCTTTGCAGTTCAGCTCCCCTTTTAGGTTGAACAGTCTTTCCTTCACATATTTGGGTGCTGAGTTAATGATACCTTCCTTACAAGATTCTTGTTATAGGCGGCGCCTGCGTGTGCCGCCCGGCCGACCGGCGGGCCGCGGGGCCAGCGGCTACGCTCCGCGTACGGTGGTGCGGGGGCGGGGCGCCGGACTTGGGGGCTCCGCTCCGCGGGGCGGGGTGCGGAGACGGGGCGCGGGGGCTCTGCTCCGCATGCCCTGTCCGGAGAACCGGCCAAACCGGGGCCCTGCCCCACGTGCCGTGGCCGGAGTCTGACCCGTGTGCCTTGGCCGGGGTCTGCCCTGCGTGCCGTGGCCAGGGTCTGCTCCGTGTGCCTTGGCCGGAGAGCCAGCCCAGCCATGGCCCTGCTCTGTGCGCTGTGGCTGGGGTTCTGAGCCGCGGGCCCTGGCCGAGGAGCCGGCCCAGTCGGGGCTCTGCCCCACGTGCCGTGGCCGGGGTCTGCCCCACGTGCCGTGGCCGGGGTTTGCCCCGCGTGCCGTGGCCGGGTCTCTGCTCCGCGTGCCGTGGCCTGGATCTGCTCCCCGTACCTTGGCCGGAGAACCAGCCCAGCCGGGGCTCTGCTCTGTGTGCTGCAGCTGGGGTTCTACTCCGCGCGACCTGACCGGAGAGCCGGCCCGGCCGGGGCTCTGCTCCGCGTGCCGTGGCCGGGGATCAGCCCCGCGTGCCGTGGCCGGGGTCTGCCCAGCGTGCTGTGGCCGAGGCTCTGCTCAGCGTGCCTTGGCCGGAGGGCCGGCCAGGCCGGGGCTCTGTCCTGCGACTAGAGCTTTGCTCTGCATGCCTTGGCCAGAGAGCCGGCCTAGCCGGAGCTCTACCCCCGCGTGCCGTGCCCCCGCGTGCCGTGGCCGGGGTCTGCCCCCGCGTGCCGTGACCGGGGTCTGCCCCCGCGCGCCGTGGCCGGGGTCTGTCCCGCGCGCTGTGGTCGGGGTTCTGCCCCCGTGCGCCGGGCCCGGGGCTCTACCCCGCGTGCCGTGGCCGGGGCCTGCCCTGCGTGCCGTGGCCCGGGCTCTACCCTGCGTGCCGTGGCCGGGGTCGGCTCCCGCGTGCCGTGGCCGGGGCTCTACCCCCGCGTGCCGTGGCCGGGGCTCTGCCCCGCGTGCCGTGGCCGGGGTCTGCCCTGCGTGCTGTGGCCGGGGCTCTGCTCCGCGTGCCTTGGCCGGAGGGCCGGCCAGGCCAGGGCTCTGCCCTGCGGCTGGGGCTCGGCTCTATGTGCCTTGGCTGGGGAGCCAGCCCAGCCGGGGCTCTGCCCCCGTGTGCCGTGGCCGGGGTCTGCCCCGCGTGCCGTGGCCGGGGCTCTGCCCCCGTGTGCCGTGGCCGGGGTCTGCCCCGCAAGCCGTGGCCGGGGCTCAGCCCCGCGTGCCGTGGCCGGGGTCTACTCCGCGTGCCGTGGCCGGGGGTCCGCCTCCGCGCGCCATGGCCGCGGCTCTGCCCCACATGCCAGGGCCCATACGGCCCAGCCCCCACTGCCTCTCCGGCGCTGAGTATGTCTCGTGCCCGGCGCTGCAGCGGGCGGGCACTGTGGACCGACCAAGGTCGCTGTCCTCCCTTTCTCTGACTGGGCGGGCGAGGGGGGGGGCACTGGATCCCGCGAGTATTCATGCGCTCGGGGCCCGCATGGGGCCGCCGGGCCTGCGTGTGGTCCCTGGCCTTCGAGTGGCCGCCGGGGCCGGGCATGGCTGCTAGGCCTACATGTGGCCCCCAGGCTTGTGCATGGCCGCCGGGTCTGCACCCCTGCGTGGCCACCGGCCGCAGGCGGCGGGCTGAGACCGAGCACAGGGATCAAGAACTTACAGCTATGGGCAGCAGAGGGAGTATTTGGCTGTCTTGGACCAATTGAGAGGTGTATTGTGTGGGAGGAATTTCTCTGCCTATGGTCAGTGAGAAGATGATGGTTAGCAGCTCTGCATTACCTCAGGGAAAAACAAGAACTACTCCACCATTCTTAAGGAATCCAGACACCCGAAGATGATTCACGCTGCAGATCCCCACAGTGCCATTCCAGGTGACTGTGGGATGACTGCTGTGCCGCATCAGCTGATAGCCGTCTCAGCTTTCCAGAACCGCGCCCCTGAAACTGTGTTCCATGGAGACTCACATACATTTACGGGGCTGCACGAGACCCACCCTTGGTCCAGCCCTGAGTGAAGTCTACGTTCCCTATTGCTGGGAACTTTATGAACTGAAAATTAGAAGAAAAAAGAAAAAAACAAAAAGGAACTGTATCTCTCAGCAAAAAAAAAAAAAAAAAAAAAAAAAAAAAAAAAAACCATCATAGACAATTCACACTTACTTGCAGAATCATCTGAGTGGGTTTTGAATGTTCACAACATAATGTCAACTGTTGAAGATGGTGAATATGTTTATACCTATATGGTTAATACACACTGTATATACATGCTTCTACAGACCATTCTGTACCCATTCCGTACAAATGTAATGATTGTATGCAAATTAAAAAAAAAAAAGATTCTTGTTATACATGGAAAACAGCCATTACTTTCCTAGTATGGCATGGCATTAGTTCAATAAAAAGCAGCTATCATTAAAGCTCATGAGATCAAGTCATTTTCTATGGTCACAGTTACATCATCTTGGGATCCCCAATTCTTCTTTTAGAAAATAAGTGAATTAGACACAATGACTAACTATCTATAACCATGTAAGACAAAAGTTGACCCTATAATAACTAAACCAGCATTTGATGCAAGTGGAATTGCAGAGAAAAATGATCTCTAGCTTCTTGACCTTGGGCAAGTCAAGGGAGGACCCACAGATCCCCTCATGTGTGAAACTATAGAGTTGAGTAAATATGAGCTTGAGAGTCTGACACTCTGGGTATCTGATAAAATTTTCTGATCCTTTTGGTCATGGTGGGAAAACAACATGAAAGTAAAAGCAGAAGCAAGCTCACATCTGACTGTCATCGTCTTCTGTGATTATTGCAGAAGGCTAGGTGCCAGGCACAACTTTGATCAAAGGCTCAAGCCTGCATGTCCTGACTTCAGTGTTTAGTTTCGGGAAGTCTATTTAAGATGAATGCACTTCCTTAGCTCTAGAATAAAGAGAGCATTTTGGGCTGGTGTTAACAAAATGACTTTGAAATGAGGGGAAGGGAGACATACAAGTAGTGAAAATGAGAAGAGAGGTAGCCTAGCCTCGAAGGGGATGAGTACAAACTAAACATTAATGAGGAGATTGCATAATAATTGTGGGAAAGGGATTATAAACATGAGGACTTGAAAATTCTCTTTGAATTTGAGAGACTGATTACTTAGGGGAGCGGCACTGAGTGCAAACAAATTTAAGTAACTAGTTAATTGCTTAAGACAAGACTGAGTTTTGGAAAGTGTTTCTCACGTGGCAGTCAAAAATATGACCCAGCACAACAACCGGCTTAGTCCAGTGAGCAGGGAACCATAATCCTGTGGTGTGTGTGGTTTGGGTCTCAAACCATTTGCAATGCTTAGAAGAATTGGAGCTACTATGTTTGGAAGTATGATTTACCAGATGTACAAGTTCAGCTCTTCACAAGATGTTGCTCATTTGGATTTGAGTGTTTAAAATAAAATTGGTATGTGCCTTAGGCAATTAAACATTTGAGATGACACAAATGTATTAAAATTGTCCTGGAAGTTTAACATTCCAAGGGCGATTTGATTAAATGCATAATGTTGCTTGTTGTTTGAAAAAGAATGTGGTCTATCAATTCAAAAGAGAATTTTTAAAAATTAATCAATGTAAAAATAAAACTAGGTCTACAAGTCAAATTAAAAGTCTTAAAAATTTAATTTTAAAATTGTAACTTCAATCAGAGAAATATTGATTAAAATCTAGTAACAGATAGAATTCCAATTCTTGCACAAAACCCCCACCTGCATTACTCCCTCAGTATTTATCTTTCTCTAGTACTGGCTAACCCATGACAAGAAATCGTAAATGAATTCCACTCTAAGCAGGTAGGCACATACTTCTGAAATAGAGGCTTATGCCAATGCCTGCATTTGTAGTGCCATCTAGTGTAAGAGAAGTGTAATAATATTTTCAGAAATCCAGCAAGGATGGAAGGCATGGAACCTACTTTAATGATGCTATTATAAATCTCTTCTTAGGTCTTTAAGGCATTAAATTTAGGAAATTGTGATACAAAAAAATCTTTTTTTTTCTCCTCTTTTATGGACTTTTTCCTTCCTTTTTTATACTTCCATAGCACATTGTATTCATATTACTGAGCCCATTTCTTGGTTTGGGGATTAGAAAAACTTCTACTTTCATAGAACTTGTGTTCTAGTGCAATTTTCCCTTTCATATTGCTTAGCAAAGTTGGTTCATATCAAAATCATCTTGATGAATCTATCTTTTCTACAGCTCTTGAGCTATTTCCTCCAAAGTGCCTCATTACTACAGTGGGCTCGCCACAGTCAGTGTCTGATAAAGGCATGTAAAATCAAATAGGGTGCAAAAACAATGTTGAGCATCATTTACGAATCAAATGATTTTATAGCTTTAATATTTCGTTTTATTTTAGGATGTTTGGCTAACAATTATTCTCGTCATCTCTTCAATGATAGAAGTCATGTTGTCGTATACTTTCCTTTTTTTAATTTTTAAAGAGTTATTTCAGTCATAGAAAAACCCCCAGCCCTACAGACACCCCACTCCCATCTTTTGACCCCTGGGCCAGGAACTCTGACGGAGGACAGCCCCCCGTAGCTCCAGCCCGGGACCCCCAAGCCAGAGATCCCTCTATCTGTCAGCCAGAGGAGATACTTTTCTTTGTACACCTGAAGAGAATACTTTTCCTTGGATCACATTGCTAAAACACAATAGAAAAGAGACTTTGGCAGTCTTCATCCCACAGCAAAAAGGAAACACTTGCTTCTATTCGAGGAAACTTTCTCTTAAAAGATATTTCAAAGGGAACACATCTCCCAATGGTTAGAAGTAGAAGAAGAACCTCAGGTCTGAATAAAGCAGGAACTATGTCTCCATCAAAAGAACACAGTAACTCCCTTCCTTTTCTTGAAAAATAGAGGACATTACCAAAATGTCCGAGATAGAATTTAGCACATTCATGTTGAACAAATACTATGAGCTGGAACAGAAAAGAGACAATGAACTACAGGAGATGAGAAAGTCCTTCCACGATATGAAGGAAGAAATGGACACACTAAGAAAAAATAAGATGGAACTATTAGAGGTGAAGTCTGTAAGACAGGAAATCAAAAACTCTCTCGGAAGTATTAAAAGTCAATTAGACCATGCTGAAGATCGAATCTCTGATGTAGAAGATAAAACTTCTGACCTAGAGAAAACCACCAAAAAGATAGAGAAAATAACAAAAAAACATGAGGAAACATACGAGAAATACTAGATTCCATTAGACGTCCCAATGTCCGAATAATTGGTATCCCAGAAGATGAAGACACTAATAAGGGCATGGAAAACCTATTCCATGGGAACCAGCAGTTAGTGTAATGGCTATGTCGCTGGACTCCCATGTAGTCGACCGTGGTTCACGTCCTGGACCTGGTGGCTTAAAACTCACACCGGGCGCGTGTGCATGCATGCCCAAGATCCTGAGAGGAGAATGGAGGAGAAGGGATTGCAGCGTGACCATCCCCCCTGGGGGGTAATTTCTCGCTTTCTGTCTCTCCGTCTCTCTCTGTCTGTCTGGTGAGCACACGTGCCCTATAGCGAAAAAAAACCTCTAAAAAAAAAAAAAAAGAAAAGAAAAGAAAAGAAAAGAAAAGAAAAGAAAAGAAAACCTATTCCATGAAATCTTGGAAGAAAATTTCCCAAGTCTAGAGAGGCACTCAAGCATCCAGACCCAAGAAATACAAAGGACCCCAAATAGAATCAACCCAAGATCTTCCCCAAGGCATATCATAGCTAGACTGGCTAAGACCACAGATAAAGATAAGATACTAAAACTGGCAAGAGAGAAACGACAAATGACTTACAAAGGTCACCCCATCAGGCTAACACCAGACTTCTCAATGGAAACAAGACAAGCAAGGAAAGAATGGGAAGATGTATTGAAAGTGAGAAATAATTTCAACCAAGATTATTGTATCCTGCAAGATTATCCTTCGTATGGGAATAAAAGATTAAAATCTTCTCAGACAAACAAAACCTGAAAGAATTTGCCAGCACCGGGCCAGCTCTCCAAGAAACCTTGAAGAAAGCACTGTTCCAGGAAAAGTAAAGAAGTAACAGCCAGAAACAAAGGAGTAAAAGGCAATTAAGACAATGGCCAACTTAAACATTGGGACAGATCCATTAACATCAATAATAACATTGAATGTTAATGGATTAAATTCTCCAGTCAAGAGATACAGACTGGCTGAGTGGATTAAAAAACAAAAACCCTCTATCTGTTGCCTACAAGAAACCCACTTCATGGATAAAGATATACATAGACTGAAAGTGAAGGGTTGGAAAAAGCTTTTGTAAATGGGAACCAAAAAAGAGCTGACAAAATAGGCTTTAAAACAAAATAGGCTTTAAAACAAAAACTGTTCGAAGAGACAAAGAAGGGCACTATATTGTAGTAAAAGGGTCAATCGATCAAGAAGATATAAGGCTTATTAATATCTATGTGCCTAACACAGAAGCACCCAAATATGTGAAGGAAAGACTGCTAGATCTAAAAAGGGAGATAGACTGCAACACACTAATTGTTGGAGACTTCAACACTGCACTATCCCCCCTGGATAGATCATCTAGACAAAAAATAGGTAAAGAGATAAAGGATCTAAATGATATCATAAATCAAATGGACTTAACAGATATCTATAGAACTTTCCATCCCAAAACCTCGAGATACACTTTTTTCTTGCTGCCACATGGAGCATTCTCGAAGATTGACCACATCATAGGGCACAAAGCAAGCCTCTACAGATTCAAAAGCATAGAAACTCTACCCAGCATCTTCTCTGACCATGATGGAATTAAACTTGATTTTAATTTCAAGAGAAATTCTCAAAAATACTCAAATACATGGAAACTTAATAACCTACTCCTGAATGACTCCGCAACTACTGAAGAAATAAAGACTGAAATCAAAAGGTTCATGGAAGCCAATGACACGAGTTTCCATAATCTTTGGGACACTGCTAAAGCAGTCATAAGAGGGAAGTTCATAGCAATTAGTGCACATAAGAGGAACATGGAAAGAAGGCAAATGGATCACCTAACATCATGCCTCCAAGAATTGGAAAAGCAACAGCAAAAAGATCCAAAAAACTCCAGGAGAAAGGAAATAAGAAAGATACATGCAGAAATAAATGAAATAGAAAATAAATGAACTATACAGAAAATAAATGAAAGTAAAAGCTGGTTCTTTGAAAAGATAAACAATATTGATACATCACTAGCGAGACTTATTAAGAAGAGAGAAAAGAACCAGGTGAATCAAATATGCAATGAAGCAGGAAATATAACAGACAAAGTAGAACATCATTAGAGGATAGTATGAGCAACTATATGCCAAGAAATAAGACAATCTGGATGAGATGGACAAATTCCTGGACACGTATAATCAACCTAGATTGAGCCAGGAGGATATAGAAAGTCTGAATAGGTCCATAACAAGTCAGGAGATCGAATCAGTTATAAATAACCTCCCAACAAAGAGAAGGCCTGGCCCTGATGGATTCACCTCTGAATTCTACAAAACTTTCAAAGAAGAGTTAACCCCCATTCTACTCAAGTTATTTCTAAAGATTCAAAAGGGTGAATCTCTCCCTAATTCATTCTATGAAGCCTCTATCACCCTTATCCTTAAAACAGATAAGGACAGGACAAGGAAGGAAAACTATAGACCAATATCCCTGATGAATATAGACGCAAAGATTCTCAACAAGATACTAGCAAATCGTATACAACAACTTATGAAAAAGATTATACATCATGATCAGGTAGGCTTTATTCCAGGAATGCAAAGTTCGTTCAACATATGCGAAACCATAAATGTAATACACCATATTAATGGGAAGAAAGATAAAAACCATATGGTCATATCAATTGATACAGAAAAAGCATTTGATAAGATACAACATCCCTTCATGATCAAGACTCTCAGTAAAATCAGCATAGAAGGGTCATTTCTCAACACAATAAAAGCTATCTATGAAAAACTCATAGCTAACATCATCCTCAATGGAGAAAAGCTGAAAGCTTTTCCACTAAAAACAGGTACAATATGAGGATGCATGGATGCATATGGAAGACTTACTGCTGAGTGAAGCAAGCCATGCTATGAAGGAGAGGCATTGTATGTCCCCACTTAATATATACCGAGTGGCTGCACTCTATGACTGAAACTAATTGTCTAAAAGATATAGAAATGCAGTATATAGATGTAAATACCAGAAATAGTGTGTGTGAAAGAGGAGGGTCTGAGGAAAGACATTTGGGGGAGGGACAGGGAGGCAAAGCATTAATGGCACAAAGAGGTGTGGTATTATCTGTTGAAGATATTTCATAGTTTTATCAACAGTACAAGGGAGAAATGTTCACCTTTTGAAATATCCATTTTTAAGACAAATAATAATGTGATTGAATGTATGGAAGAAAATGAAATGAAAAAAAATAAAATTTAAAAAAATAAATAAACTCCCCCCAAAAAAGTTATTTCATTTAACTTTTTATTTATTTATTTTAATTTGACCAGACAGGGACAAAGCGAGAGTGAAAGAGAGGAGAGAGAGAGAGAGAGAGAGAGAGAGAGAGGGAAAGAGAGAAAGCAAGCCATCAGGTCTTGGACTCAAACTGCATGGCCATGTGGGAGTCCAGTGCCCTTATTTACCTCGCCACCTGCCGACCCCGCTGCATACTTTCTAACTAGAATAAAAGATAAAGAATTTATTTCCCTTTGCTTGAGAGTGATTAGATGCTTATAAAGGAGAATTTTCAAATCAATTACTTGATAAGGGCACAAAGAGGTGTGGTATTATCTGTTGAAGATATTTCATAGTTTTATCAACAGTACTAGGGAGAAATGTTCACCTGTTGAAATATCCATTTTGTAAGACAAATAATAATGTGACTGAATGTGTGGAAGAAAATAAAATGAAAATAAATAAATAAATAAAAGAATAATCTACCCTTAAGTCATCTTTATTTTGGTAAATTGTAATTTTTTTATTGGAAAACAAATATACAACTTGGAATGGATTTGAGGCAAATTGTGCAATAAGTAGTTTTTTAAGTGGCTAGCCAAAGTTTAAATGCAAGTAATAATGAAAGAATATGTTTCTGGCACAGAATCAGCAGTACAAAAAAATAGCACCTGGATAGTACACCCGTTTTGCAATAGTGCAACTTTTAAGTACGTATTGTTGACTTAACAATAGTCCACACAGAGTTACAACTCCATACTTAAACAACATGCTCATAGTTCCTAGAGAAAACTACTTAAAAAAGGCATAACCTAGATGTTCCCTCATTTGACGACCTCCATCTAAGTTTAGGTGGACAGAAGGGCTTACATACATACATCCAGAGTATTGTGTTGAGGAAATAACCCTTCTATACCAATCTTGCTGAGTCTCAACCATGAAGTGATGTTGTATTTTATCAAATGCTTTCTCTGTATCAATTGAGATGATCATATGGTTTTTATCTTTCTTTCTGTTAATATGGTGCATTACATTTATGGTCTTGTGTATTGAACCACTCTTGCAACCCTGGAATAAAGCTTACCTGGTCGTGATGAACAATCGTTTTTATATGTTGTTGGATATGATTTGCAAATATCTTGTTGAGAATGTTTGCATCTATTTTCATCAGAGATATTGGTCTGTAGTTTTCTTTTTTTGTCATGTCTTTATCTGCTTTGGAATGAGGATGGTAGAAGCTTCATAAAATGAATTTGGAAAGTTTCTGAAAAACAACGACAACAAAAATACAAGGCGAAAAGAAATCATAAAGATTTGAGCAGAAATAAGTGAAATAGAAAATGAACAAATTATACAGAAAATAAATGAAAGCAAAAGCTGGTTCTTTGGAAAGATTAAAAGATGTAGATCTTGTTAAACCAGATAAATCAAATATGTAATGAAACAGGCAACATTACAACAGACACAATAGAAATACAAAACATCATTAGAGGACACTATGAGCAACTAACTATATGCCAACAAACAAGAGAACACGGACGAGATGGCCAAATTCCTGGATGCATATAATCTACCAAGATTGAATCAGGAGGATTGATTAGAAAAGAAAACCTGAATAGCCCCATAATAAGCCATGAGATTCAATCAGTAATAAATAACAGTCCATCAACTTCTTCATCTGTTAACATCTCTCCAAGGTTTGTAATTACCTGGTGAAGTTCTGGTGCACTAATACAGCCATTGCCATCCTTATCAAACACACGGAATGCTTTTCTAACTTCTTCACTGCCTGTGTCTTACATTTTTCTTGCCATCATTGTCAGAAATTCAGGGAAGTCAATTGTGCCATTGCCATCAGCATCTACTTCATTCATCATGTCCTATAATTCTGCTTCTGTGGGATTCTGCCCAAGAGACCTCATTACAAGTCCCCAACTCCTTTGTTGTTGCAGTTCCAGCACCATCCTTTTCAAATAGTGAAAAAGCTTCTTTGAATTCTGCGATCTGCTCTTCAGTCAGTTGGCCAGCCATGCTGTAAGTGCTACCAGTTTCCGACAAGGGACCACACAACCACTCAGCTCACTCACTCCACTCGGATTAATCGAAGTCATCTTTCCTACAGCATTTTATTCCTTAACTTACCAAATGTTATGTGTAATATAATAAGAAGTACTCAAGTATCAAGTTTATTAAACATCATCTTCTGCAAACATTGTCATATTTTTAATAACATTTAAGAATATCAATCTTGTATTCAACTCAATGAAACAAATTATGCTTTTTAAAGTATTACTAACATGAAATGAGCTAGGGTAGAAATAAAGAGACAATAGAATATTTTATTTGAGGGGGTCAACAGACAGTGTAGTGGTTACATCACTGGATTCCCACATGACTGACTGTGATTAGAGTCCTAGAGCCAGTGGCTTGAAAATCACACCGGGTGCATGTGCATGCATGCTTAAGATCCTGGGAGAAGAATGGAGAAGGGATTCAGGTGTGGCCAAACCCCCTCAGGGATGATTTCTCATTTCCCTCCCACTGTTTCTGTCTCTTTCTCTCTCTCTCTGGTGAGTACTCATGCTCTAGGGCAAAAACCTCTTTAAAAATAATATTTTATTTTATAATCTTGAATCTTGAGTCCTGATTATAAATCTGCCATTTAAAGAAATCTCACTTACTAGCCTTTTGAAAATATAAGCAATATCTACTAGACTCACAATGAAGAAGCAGGTCTGTTACTTTTTGTGCATTTGAATCTCGTGTAAGTATAAAATGTAAAAACTCATTATAATGTTTCGGTTCTCAAAATAAGGTCTGTCCTCTATCCCCTATAATCTGTGACTATGCTATGTTACATGAGAAAGAGGAATTAAAGTTATGAATAGATATAAAGTTGTTAATTGGGTGACTTTAACATAGGATTTTAGGGACTGGCAGAAGGTGTAATGATTAAGTTGATGGACTTGCACATAGTTGACCGAGGTTTGAGTCCCAGATCCAGAGGCTTTAAATTCACATTGGGCCTGTGTGTGTGCATGCCCAAGATCTCAAGAGGAGATTGGACGAGAAGGGATTGTGGTATGGTCATCCCCCCGGGGAATGTTTTCTCACTTTCTGTCTGACTGTCTGTCTCTCCAGTGAGTACACGCACCCAATAGCAAAAATCTCTCTCAAAAAAAACCCAAAAAACAAAAAAACAAAAAACAAAAAAAAACAGGGAGTTTATCCTGGATTATTCAGGTGGACCCAATGTATTCATGAAGGACCTCAAGATGAGAGAATCAGAAAAGAGAACCAAGAGTAGTAGCATGAGAAGGACTAGGCCTAGATTTGCTAGCTTTCAAGATGTAGAAAGTGGGCCAGAACTCAACTCAAAGAATGAAGGCAGCCTTAAGAAGCTGGAACAGGCAAGAAAATAGATTTCTCCCAAGACATTCAGAAAGGAACACACCCCTGACATCACCTTAATTTTAGCTCAGTAAGATCCATATCAGGCTTCTAATTGTAACACAATGTAAGTATTTTTGCATCTAAACTTATCTAGACATAGAAAAAGCACAGTAAAAATATGATATAAAAGGCAAAAAGAAAATAGATCTGTCGAGGCCACTTACTTCAAATTGTGCTTGCAGGATTGGAAACTGCTCTGGGTGAGTCATCATGTAGTGAGTGAAAACTATTAGAGACTTTATAAACACTGAAGCTACACCAGACTCAAAAACAAATATTTTCTTTTTCCAATTTTAAATTAGCCCCAGAACCTGCAGAAGGCATAATGGTTATGTTGCTGGACTCCCACATAGTTGACCGCAGTTCAAATCCTGGACTCAGTGGCTTCAAACTCAGGCTGGGCACGTGTGCATGCATGCCCAAAATCCCGAGTGGAGAATGGAGGAGAAGAGATGGTGGCATGGCCATTCCCTCTGTGGGGGTGAGGGGCGATGATTACTCGTTTTCTGTCTCTCCATCTCTCTCTGTCTCGCCAACAAGTGCATGTACCCTATAGCAAAAACTTCTCTAAAAAAAAAAAAAGAAAAAAATTAAATAATAAATTGACCTTAGCTTTTTGTAACTTTTTTACTTTATAAAATTTTAAGGGAAATTTATGATAGAGCATATGCATGTGCATGTGAGAGGCAGAGAGAGAGCGAGAGAAAGAGAGACAGAGAGATGAGTATCCTCCACCAGGGTCCGGTCATGTTATGATTCCTTCAGTCTTCCAGCCTTTCAAGTTTGGGGCATTTGTGTGCAGGCCCAGTGTGATTCAGGCTGACCTTGCTGGGGATTCGAACAGTGGTCATCATGTGGGATCCAGCTTCTCTTGAGCAGTGTCAATACTTAACCACAGCTCAATGAAGCCAGCCTTTTATAAATGTTTAAATTCTTGGGACAAGCAGTTGGTGTAATGGCTATGTCGCTGGACTCCCATGTAGTCAACTGTGGTTCGAGTCCAGGACCTGGTGGCTTAAACTCACGCCGGGCGCGTGTGCGTGCGTGCCCAAGATTCTGAGAGGAGAATGGAGGAGAAGGGATTGCGGCGTGGCCATCCCCCCGGGAGATGATTTCTTGCTTTCTGTCTCTCTGTCTCTCTCTGTCTGTCTGGCGAGCGCATGCGCCTTTTAGCAAAAACCGCTCCTAAATAAATAAATAAATAAATTCTTTTAACTTTCTGACTTCTTTATAATAATGCTCAGGTTGGGGCCAGTAGATGGCATAGTAGTTAAGGTTCTGGACTCCCACATGGCTACCCACTGTTCAAGTACTGTTCCCGGAGGCTTGAAACACACTGTGCATGTATGTGTGCATGCACAAAATCCCAAGAGAATGGAGAAGGGATTGCAGTGTTGCCATTTCCCCTGAGGGTGATTTCTTAGTCTCCTTCTCTCTGTCTTTCTCTGTGTCTCCAGTGAGTGCACACACCCTATAGCAAAAGTCTCTCTCTAAAACATAAATAAATAAATAAATAGTAATGATTAGCTTAAAACACAAATACATTGTCAGTGATACAATTTTTTTTTCCTTTCTAAGCTTTTGTTGTTAGGAAACAAGGCACCAACACACATGGCTTAAGTCTACACAGAGTCAAGATCATAATCCCTACCACATCTTGTCCCATGTGAAGGTCTTTAGTGTAACAACTCTCATGGAGGTGCCATCTCCTGTGAGACAGTGTTTTCTTCACGAATACTCCCTGAAAGGCCTGTCTGAGGCTCTGCTTGAAGGAAGTGTCACTCTTTAAAATATGCCCATGGTGGTCTGCTGGGTTTGTTTCTATTTTCATCAGAGATTTGCTTGTGAGCAGATAATGCACCATAAACATTGCGCTCCATTAATGAAAACCTTTCAGTGTTGGGTCCCATGTTTTCACCCTTTTCAAGGCACTTTTTTTTTTTTTTTTTGAGAGGTTTTCGCTATAGGGCGTGTGCGCTCGCCAGACAGAGAGAGACAGACAGATAGAAAGCGAGAAATCACCCCCCCCAGGGGGGATGGCCACGCCGCAATCCCTTCTCCTTCATTCTCCTCTCGGGATCTTGGGCACGCACACACACGTGCCCGGCATGAGTTTTAAGCCACCGGGTCCGGGACGCGAACCGCGGTCGACTACGTGGGAGTCCAGCGACATAGCCATTACGCTAACTGCTGGTTCCCAAGGCACTTTTTGAAGTCTGCAAAAGCTTCTTCTAAATCTCTCTCTGTGCATTTTTGTGAGGTTCTTCTGTTTATTCTGCAGTTTCTTTTTTCTCTTGCCTCTCCATCAGCTAAGAATTCCTATTCCATTCCCAACACTTCCTTATGAGTCAATTCCTCAGGAACCACCCACAGGAGCCTCAGTGTCACGTTCATCTGCACACATGTTGTTTGCCATCTCAACCACAGCGACCTCTTCTTCCAGGTACCGTGCATGCACTTCTTGATGACTTTTCCCATGCCCAAACAAGGTTCCCAATACAATCACAGATGTAATCCTTCCAGAATTGCATCCATGTCACTTTATTGTCTTCCTAAGTTACAGCAATAGCCTGCTTATAAGGTCCCATTCAAGTCACAGGCCTTACTCGCTGCTATAACTCTGGTCTGTTGGTTGGATCAAAGACAGAGTATTTGGAGGGAGAAACACCACTTAGATTTTGGGATGAAAATCACCAATAAGGGACCAGCGGGTGGTGTGGTGGTTAAGGCGCTGGACACTCCCACATGGCCAACCACAGTTCAAGTCCTGGACCTGGTGGCTTGCTTTCTCACTTCCCCTCTCTCTCTCTCTGTCTCTCTGGTCAAATTAAAATAAATGGATGAATAAATAAAATTAAATAAATAATAAATAAATAATTTAAAAAATAAATAATTATTTTTTAAAAATCACCAATAAAAGGAGGATATGTGGGAGCATTACTAATAGGGCAATTTTTGAAAGGTTTATTATTCTCTAAGAAATACTTCTCCATTTTACTGGCATATAGCAACTCAGGAGGGCACCTTGGAAGAGGACCCGGGTCACCCATGACTTCTTATTGCCCCTGTAATACTCTTTCAGTTGGCTTACTCATGAAGGCCTGGCATTGTCACTACTGCCAGCTTACAAAGTGGTTCAATTTGTAGCTCCAACAATGCAACCAAACACTATTACCCTTTAAAAAAACAAACTCAAAACCTGGCATTGACAAACACTATTACCCTTAAAAAAACTCAAAACCTGGCATTGATTTGGTCTCCTGATTGATGAAAGTCCTTTCAGGCATCCATTTCCAGAATGGGTATGTTTCATCCATACTGAAGCTTTGCTATGGCCAGTAATTTTTATTCACAATCGGCTTATCTTGAGTGTCCAAAATTCTTTCATTTGTCTCACAGCAAGGCTCACAGACTCACCAGTCACTTTCACACTATGCAATGACCAACAATTCTTGAATCACTTAAACCCCTAGAGCTAGGTCTAGCCTTTTCTTTCAACACGGCCAACAAACTTTTAGCTTTGACTGTGATGGTTATGGAGCTAAGATGGATACACATCTGTGTCTAGTTCTCAGTTCAAGTCATTAGAAGTTTCCTCATATACTGTAAAGATGTATAGTGATTAAATGTAAATACTAATTAATTAGGACATAAAGATATAAACTACTGAAAATGACATTGAATTTCAACATTAAGGTATCCTTTTTCATTTTAAATTCACTATAGGGCATGTGTGTTTGCCAGAGACAGAGTGAAATAGGAGGAAAATGGAAGTGAGAAATCATCTCTCAAAGAAAGTGGTTGTGTTGCAATCCCTTCTTTTTCATTCTCCCCTCAGGATTTTGAGCGTACATGAAAATGTACGTGGCATGGTTTCTATGCCACTGGCTGGTAGTTAAGTAATCTTATTAAATAATACTAGCAAGATTTATGATATTTTTCATTGTAATAAAGATAGCAGCCACTACAATTCATAATTTATGAGTAATACTACATTATTTTCATCCTTATATGTTGATTTCCAAATGAAAATACATGGATTTTAATGTGAACATATGGAGAAATGTATGGATGTTTTGATGTTTGAGGCAATGCTAAATTTTGAAGCTAGAATTCAGCACTTCAGAATTCTAGTTATTTACTAGAAATCACACTTGGTAACACATAAAATGTAATTTGAAATTGAGAAATACTAATTATAAAGCTTAATAGAGACAACGCATCTCAGGACATCAACATGATGACCCATACCCTATGCAAAATATTAACATTCCAAAATTTCTTCTGTAGTGAACATAAACTAATTAGCACACAAATGTGCTATAATGCCCTTGGGACTTTCAAATGAGCTAATAAATACAAAGAGAGAAATTTTTTTAAAAAATAAGTTTCTCCATATCTGACAGAGGCCCTCCTTGAATTTTTGATAGTCTCTTTGCCTTCCAATGAGGCAGATCCTTTAACAACTTCTATCACTTTATTCTTGTGCTTCAAGCTTGTAGCTGCAGTGGAATGAGACATGCTTGACTGGCGAGCAATAACCATCATCGATTTTCCACCTTCATAGTCCTTAATCACGTTAATTTTGTTTCCAGGTCAATCACTCCATGTGGCATTGTACCAGCAACATTAGCCGTGGATTTTGTATGTTTAAGGGCCATTGATGAACAAAACAACACAAGAGTAAGTCAAGCACAAGAGAATATACTGCCATTAAGAGACTTGGTAAACAATAGATGCAGGAGGCTGCAGCTGGTCGGACACAGCAAACAGTTTTACAGTAAGTTACTTTTTTACTAAGAAGGAGTACACTTGAAAATGATGGTAAAAGTACAGCAAATACATAAACCAGTAACATTATCGTTTATTATTGTTCTCAGGTATTATGTACCATACCCAACTGTATGTAGGGCACTTACACATGACAGGCAGCGTAACAGGTTCCTTTACACCAGCATCACCACACACACATGAGTAATGTGTTGTACTGTGATGTTATGCTGGTTGTGCAGTCACTAAGTGATAGGAATTTTCCAGCTCCATTCTAATCTTATGGGCCTATTGTCATGTATGTGGTCTGTCTTTGACTGAGATGTCATTACATATACATGACTGAATATAAGTCCCTTAACACTTAGTGAGAGCTTTATGCTTAAATGATATATTCTGGTACCATATTAGTCATATGCTCTTTGAAGGAAATAGCAAATTTCTGATGGGGTCTAAACGAAGAAATTCTTGGGACCAGTAGATGGCTTAATTAATATTTAATGTCACTGAACTCCCACATGGCTGACTGTATTGTTCAAGTCCTGGACCTGGAGGCTTGAAATTCACACCAGGCACATGTGCATGTGTGCCCAAAATCTCAAGAGGAGAATGGAGAAGAAGGGATTGTGCCATGGCCATCCTCTCTGGGGGGGGGGGGGTGATTTCTTGCTTTCTCTCTGTTTCTCCAGCAAGTGTATGTGCCCAATAGAAAAGTCTCTCTTAAAAAAATTAAAAAAGAAATTCTCCTATAAATATGGATATTATTTTCTTTATGAATCTATTAGACATTCCTTCTTGCTATGCTTAAGAGTATCAGTGTCTAACCATTTCATATTCCTAATAAAGTGAGTTACAGATGTGTTCTACGTCAGACTACCTAAAGAAACAAGTCTAGGTTGATGTAACCTTTGTTTTAGTCCAACTCACTGTCTTCATGCAAACTTTGTACCTTAAATGTCTTATGGAGAAGTTGAGATAATTATCAAGCAACGTTTAACTAGTGCAGCAGAATCTTTGGTCATGATAGACAAGAGATCCGTGATTGTGAAAAAGGATGAAAAACGATTTCCAATACTTTAATGGAGATTTGACTTCTATGCAGGAAATGAGGTGGACTAACTTTGTTTTGAAGCTAGTGAACCCCTTCCAAGGCTTTTCTGTTATTGTCCTCAGTGGTAAATGTTCCATTATCTTTTTTAAAATAAATATTTATTTATTTAATTCCATTTGTTATTATTATGATGATTTTTAATTTGACCAGAGAGAGAGAGAAAGGGAAAGCTAGAAAGCAAGCCGGGACTCAAACCGTGGTTGGCCGTGTGGGAATCCACTGCCTTTAATCTCCATGCCATCTGCTGGTCCCTCCATTATCTTCTTCATGGGCCTAGTATCCTTGTGTTCTACTTGCTCCTTGACAAAAATATGATCCCAGTAAATATCTGTACATCACATTTCCTCTAAGGCTCAAGTCATTAATGTTTTGAATAATGCGACTGCTTCTCATGTGAATCAGCTAATAAAGATCATCCAAGAGCTTGTTTAAAAACGCAGGTGCCCAGGCTCCAATCACAATAGCTCTGATTTATGAGGTCTGTGGTAGCATGTGCAGAAATTTGTATTTTTTGAAGGCACACAAGGAATTCCAATACACACTAAATTTTTAGAACCAGTGGTTAGCACTTCCTGATGACATTTGAATCTTAACAAGGGATGCAAATTTTAGGCATCAGATACTGGAGAGGGAAGGCTTGCCATCGAAGGAGCCAACAGAGTGTGGGATAAAGAATCAAGTAAACCTACACTTAAATCTTCTACACTTAAATCACCACAAAACAGAGGTAATAGCAATGATTTATGTCATTTCTTGTGAAAATCTAATGAGATCATGTGTGTGGGGGGGTGATTTCTTGCTTTCTCTCTGTCTCTCCAGCAAGTGTATGTGTCCAATAGCAAAGTCTCTCTTAAAAAAATTAAAAAAGAAATTCTCCTATAAATATGGATATTATTTTCTTTATGAATCTATTAGACATTCCTTCTTGCTATGCTTAAGAGTATCAGTGTCTAACAATTTCATATTCCTAATAAAGTGAGTTACATATGTGTTCTACGTCAGACTACCTAAAGAAACAAGTCTAGGTTGATGTAACCTTTGTTTTAGTCCAACTCACTATCTTCATGCAAACTTTGTACCTTAAATGTCATATGGAGAAGTTGAGATAATTATCAAGCAACGTTTAACTAGTGCAGCAGAATCTTTGGTCATGATAATGAAAAACATATAGAGTTTAATGAAAAACATAGTTTAATGAAAAACATATAGAGTTTAATATTAATTTCTCATTTTACTTTTGTTAAGTAATTTCTCATAAGTAGCTGTTTATTCCAACTATCTGAAAAAGTCAGACCGGTGTTTTTTATAATACAGTGAGTCAGATTTTAGTTTATTTGCTGTCATAGCACAAGATAGCACTAATGACTGAAGGCTGGGAGGGTCCATGTGTTAAAACATACGTGTCTGATGCAACAGAAACAGGTTTGTCCTACATCATATGTTTACCAAACTTGGGGCATTAAAATACATACATTGTACCACTTCATTTTTCTTTCTTTCAGAGAGATTTTTGCTGTAGGGCACGTGCTCTCACCAGAGAGATAGAGAGAGACAGAAAGCAAGAAATCAACCCGCAAGGGGGATGGCAATTCCACAATCTCTTCTCTATTCTCTCGGGATTTGGGGCACACATGCACATGAGCCCAGAGTGAGTTTCAAGCTGCCAAGTATGGGACTCGAATCACAGTCAGCTATGTGAGAGTCCAGCGACATAACCATTACACCATCTGTTAATCCCTGTACCACTTCTTTAATAGAGAACTGATTTAATGCTGCCATTCAAGTAACACAAAACTTCAGTTATCATAGTTGGTGAAGGATTAATCATCTGCAATGACATTATGGATATAAGAGCTGTTATAGATTTTACCATAAACCAAAATTATGCATTAAATTTTGAAGCACTTTTTAAAAATTTTACCTATTTATCTCTTTCATGAGTGAGAGAGAGAAAGACAGAGCATCTTCAACAAGGTCTTGATGCCACAATGCAACCCTGGCTTTAAGCCAACCTCTGATCATGAACACATGTGTACCTGTAACAATCAGAGAGGCATTCTGAACTTAAACTGGGAACCTTTGTGTGTAGGTTGCCTCTCAGAGCATTGCATTTTACCCCTGCACCACTGGCGTGTAGAAGTGTAAATACCTTATCTGTCGGGTATAGAAAAAGCTCACATTTTTCTCCACTATGAGTCATTCATAGCGTTTTCCTGGTGATCTAAAATAGAAATTATCTAAGAACAGGAAGGATTGGTAGGACTTATTTGGAACATTAATTCTTGTCAGAAATCAGAAACTATCCCAAAGCCTACGCTAACACTTTTGTTTCCCCTTACAGTTACTTATCTTCTTTAGAGAGCAACTTGTTAGGACTCAGCCTTGGTAGCACATGCTGAATGCTGCTGTTTGGCAGGCTGAGGGTGCGTGGGAATCCAGGTGCCATTCCTGGCCCACCCTCAACTACTGGGTGCCGTGGCGAGCACCAGTCGTCTCAGCGACTCTGAAGGTTGAGGCAGGAGGATTCCTAAACAGCAAGACTGTCTAAAAAACCAGCCTACACAGGGACCAGCAGGTGGAATAGTGGTTAAGGTGCTAGATTCCCACTTGGCTGACTATGGTTCGAGTCCTGGACCCGGCAGCTTGGAAATCATGCCAGGCGCATATGCATGTGTGCCCAAAATTCTGAGAGAAGAACAGAGGAGAAGGGATTATGGCATGACCATCCCTTTGGGGGGTGATTTCTCACTTTCCCTCTGTCTGTCTGTCTGTCTGTCTCTCTCTGGCAAGCATATGTGCCCTATGGCAAAAACTTGAAAAAAAAATACACAAATGAGCACATGCACACAAACACATACATGTACACACAAAAGCAACTGATGTGAATTGAATTCTTTACTAATGAGCTTAATCAGAAGATGACACAAATAAGGGAAATAAAAATAGCATGGAGGACATCAGGTGGCATAGTAGTTGGGTCACTGGACTCCTACATAGCTGACTATGGTTCAAATTCCAAACCTAGTGGCTTGAAAATCAAGCTGGGCATGTGTGTATGCATGCCCAAAATCCCAGGAGGAGAATGGAGTAGGAGGAGTCACAGTGCAAGTCTCCCCCCTGGGGGATGATGTCTCACTTTCCCCCTCTCTGTCTCTCTGGTGAGTGCACAAGCCCAAGGGCAAAAACCTTTAAAAAAAATGCTTCAAACACTTCTCATTTTGATACAAAATTTACCATTTTAGCTGTTTTAAAATAAAAATTCTAGATTTTAAAATTTCAAATTCTCTAGATTATGACTGCTTTTTATTGTGGTACCAAAACCTTGATGAAGTGTGGAGAACACCAAATTTTAACATCAGATTACTTTGGGACCTTGAGCATGTTACAAACAAACAAAAATCAAAAAACTCCATTCTCTATTCTTATATAAAACAGAAATGATTATACCTGACCTATCTACCATTCAGAATTACACACAAAATCACTAAGCCACTGCGTATTGAGTTCTTTGACACCTGCCATTCCATTAACCAGTGAGAATGATCACACTGTCTTCCAGCATCATTTTAAGAGGCCTAGGGTGATATGCAGGTGGAGAGCAATGCTGCATTTCAGAGTCAGAAACTGTGCAACTGGAGGCTAGGATACAGCTAAAGTGCATTCGGGATCCAGGAGGTCTGCCAGTGCTTCCTAGTCACCCTCCACCATCATCTCTAGCGACCTCTTTCCTACTGTTGTTTTGGTTTTCTCTGCACCTTAACTGCTACCACCACTACCTAAAGCCATGATCACCATATGTTTTTCTATTACTACTTGGTGTTACTGTCATAGAGCCAGAAAGGAGGAGGTCAATAAGATGTCCTCAACCTTAAACCTATGTCTTACATTCATCTCCATTGTGCCATCTTCAAAAATGCCAAAGGTTTACGTTTGAACTGGCTGACTTGACATAAAGGAATGTTTATTTTCCTACATGGTGCTTATCTGTTTTTATTCCAGAACACTCTACCAGAATGTAAGTTGCACAGGGATGGGGACTTCGTTTATTGTTATTGTTTCACAAAGTAGAACATTGCCTGGCACATAGCAGGCATTCCACAAATATTTAGTGAATTAATGAGTTCTTGGATGAGTTATATATACAAGAATTGCTTTTAGAAGGGTAGAGAAGTTTTAATTATTTACTTATTATTTATTTTCTGTCACTTCTGAATAAAGTATATTAATATGAACATAGGATGGGATACTTAATATTTCATTTTTAAGTATGTAAAAATAAATTAAAAGAGAGAAAATTAAATAAGAGGGAAAGAATTCTAGGTTGAATATCTCAAATTAAAGTCGATAGAGAATTACACTGAGCTGTTAGATAACAAAACAAACCATGTTGGGTTACAGTTCTTAGATTTTTATAACAATAATTAAATAAAATTTTTGAAAAAATGTCTTTTTTAACAAAAATATAGGACTAACTTATTGCATAAGGTAGTATGTAAGGCACACTGGCTAAAATATTGATAATAGTCAATTCTTCAATGGTGATATTATAAGATAAATGTGTACTTCTAAATAAAGTATATTAATATACAAGTAGAACATAGTCTTCCTCTTTTTACTGAGAGAGAGAGAGAGTTTTTTGCTGTAGGGCACATGCACTTGCCAGAGAGACAGAGAGACAGAGAGGGAGAGATAACCCCTCGGGGGGGTGGCCACGTGGCAATCCCTTCTCCTTCATTCTTCTCTAGGGATCTTGGGCACACATGCACATGCTCCTGGTGTGAATTTTAAGCCACTGGATCTGGAACTTGAACTGCAGTCGACTACCTAGGAGTTCAGTGAAGTAACCATTACAGCGTCTGCTGTTCCTGAATATATTCTTAATATTTCATTTTTAAAGTATATAAAATAAATTAAAAGAGAGAGAAATTAAAGCAAAGAGGTCATTCTTGATTGCACACCTCAAATTTAAAAACAAAGACATCAAATTCTGTAAAAGACAAGGTCATAAATAACATTGTAAGTGAAGATACTTCTTCTGAAAATGAAGATTGCTCATAATCTAGCTATATTTAAGGATATATTATAGAGAACAGTATAAAATTGATAAACGATCGCTCCCTTTGTCTCTCTAAAATGTCTTCCGAGAGTTATTGGAATGTGTGTATTACCAGTTGGTGACTGGAATGTACTATAATTTCTAGTCAGTTGGTGGCTGAGTTTTCTCATTCGTGCCTGTAGTGCCCACATTTTGTGTGCCTTGAAGGCCAGATGGGCAGGACATGGAATCAGCACTCCATTGAGAGCATTTGGAGGCTAGCTTCTATTCCTACTTGGAACAAGGGTGATCCCAATTCCATCTCCCATCAATAGAAAATCTCTTTTTGCACTACCAATAGGCCAATAGCAAAACTGATATTGCAGCAAAAGTGGTCATAGATTCTAATTTCTCTTTTTTGTGTTTGCTCTTCATTTCACCTTTTATCATTATTTATGGACTGCCTACTTGTCAAGTCTCTACAAACCATACAGGGAGTGCTTATCATAAGGATTTCCAAAGGAAGTTTTCTGATTATCTATTACCAGATACCTCAATTCTGGTTTTCTTTTTTTTCTCTCCTTTTTTAAAATTTTTTTAAATTTAAATTTATTTACATTCATTCACTGTACATCATTGCAGCATACAAAATGAGATTTTCCATCTAAACTACACTGTATATTGGCTCAATCATGGACATCTACATACATGTTATCGTCAACAAATAATTTTCCATTTCTTGTTTCCTGTATGTTTTGCTTTTTTTTCCCATCCTTGATTCCCTATCTCTTACTCTCTGCCATCTCCCACTCTCCTCCCACACCATCTCTGGTATGTTTGCTTTTTATACTTATTTTCCCCCACATTTTATTGAGTCACTGAAGATCTTAATTAATCTAAATATTTTCAAAGCAAGCACAGCTGATATATACATTTCCATGAACACAAGTCCAACTTTAGGCGTAAACCTCAGTGAGTAGAATGAACATCCTATAAAGTAGCACCTAGCTGGGGCTATATATCTTATACTTTATTGTTCCTCCAACTGTTCAAGATCCTCAGCTATTCTTTCTATCTCAATTCTCTTCCCATACTTCACCACCTGAAATATTTTCCAAGGTAATGGTCAACGAATAAAATTGGACTACAATAGTTGGTATAAGTGTGTGTGTGGCTAGTAGAAGAAAAATTATCTGTGTTTTCAGTGGCCCTATGCATTGAGAATGGGATATGAGGCTCCTCCAGGCTGGTCACCAACTCATAAGGAGGAAAAGGTATAGAGATCTAACTACCTTTAAGGAGCTCACACGTCCCTGGGAGAAGGAAGAGAGATGGTAGTAACAACAGCCTCTAAATTGTCCTATGTGAGTCCTTATGAGAAATTAACATACATAGCCCATTGACCCTTCTCTATATCTTTATCCTCTCTTTTATAATTGGTTCCTTTACCCTAGAAAAGTGACTCTACATACATCTATTTTAAAAGAGTAGGACATTTTGGGACCAGCAGTTAGCGTAATGGCTATGTTGCTGGACTCCCACGTCGTCGACCGCAGTTCAAGTCCCGGACCCGGTGGCTTAAAACTCACACTGGGTGCATGTGCGTGCGTGCCCAAGATCCTGATAGGAGAATGGAGGAGAAGGGATTGTGGTGTGGCCATCCCCCCTGGGGTTGATTTCTCGCTTTCTGTCTCTCTATCTCTGTCTGTCTGTCTGGCGAGTGCATGCGCCCTATAGCGAAAAACCTTTCCAAAAAAAAAGAGTAGGACATTTTGATGCCACTCAAATTGATATCTTGAAACAATTTTATTCAATTTATATTGGGCACTTAACTTGAAAGAAATACTAGATTGGCCACTGGAGATACAGAGTTCGTAACATGCTTCAGTCTTAGAGGAGAGACAGACGTGCACAGGTGAAATACCGTGAGTATCTGTGTTAGCCAGAACTAATTCTACTGGGAAATATATAGGACTTTGGCTTCCACTTCCATGGATCTAAGTAGAAGACTCTCTTTATCCCTGTTAAGACTCTCTTCATCCCTTAGTTCTGCTTTGTTTTAGCATTGACCTTATTTTCAGGTAAGCTTTCTCTTAATGATAACAGGATAATTTCCAATAGCTTAATTCTGTCAGCAAACACAGAAGAAAAAAAGTATGTCTGTACAAGGTACTATAGAGAAGTCCCAGAACTAGTTCCAGCATTCCTAAATCAATCTCTGTGTCCAGGGGAATTGGAGACTTTCATTGGACAGCCTGGTTCAAATCTCCCTATAATCAGAGGTAGTGTCAGATCCATCATACATACTGTGTGGTCCTAAAGGAGACACTGTCATTGAGACAGTGTTGTTATTCATCTCCCTGTGAAGAGAGGATGGGGGTTTCTCCACTCCTGCGTACATCCAACCCCAGCGAGGAGAATTACTATAGAGAATACAGGTAATTACAAAAAAAAAAAAAAAAAAGACTTTGGCAGGCCTGTTGAGTTGCAGAAATTTCAGACTTGCTTCTGTGTGACACTAGAGCTCAGTGAAAGTGTTGGGGGGAAATTGCCTCATATCCACTCAGCTTTAGGTGAACAAGGAGAGTCATGCCTACCTCTTACTCAGCACAGTGTGAAGACACGAGGCTGACAGAATCTCTGCCGGGACAGGGCAACTCAACAGGCATGGACAGACGGACAAGTGGAACTTCAACCATTTGTCAAGGTAAGGAAGTAATATTCTCCCATGGACCAAAGAGATGCTTTGGAACATAAATAGAACCTCTCTCAAAAGGGCTTCCTGCTAAAATGAACAGAGAGCATAGAGAGAGGCTGCAGGGGCGCTGCTGGGGCCTGCGAGCTGGGGGTCTGAGGAATACAGAGAACTCAAGCAGAATCCTTAGTAGCGTCTAATCCTTGTAAGCATGAGAGTCTTTCACACCACTGGTGAATTCAAAAATTTGCACGAAAAATGTACCTATCGCTAGGCACACAGGGAGGAAGATTTCATTTCTTTGAACACTTAAGAAAGGAGGTACTGGGGAGAGGCTAATACTTATTGATGTGTCCAACAAATTCATCTCTGTCTTCTTTATCCCCTATAATGCTGCCAACAAGCCGAAGACAGCAATTGCTTGCAGTTGAGAAAACTGAAGCTCAGTGAGTGATTTGGCCCAGGTCAGAGCAATCCTGAGTGGTGGAGAGGGGATTAAGTGTAGCCCCATTGGCACCAAATGGCCCTTTATTTCTAATACCCCATTTCGTGAAAGTGTCTCTGCGGTCATTTAGCACCTACATTGGAACATGCATGTTGGTTCTTCAAACCTGCATGTGCCTGGAATCACTGCACAGCCTCCACCTAGGTCAAAGCGAACTAAAATTGCAAAGGCTGTTGGACAGCCCGGTGTCTGATCAAACAGCTGAAGACTAAGGAATGTTCTTGCTTACTGGACCATAAAACATGGAATTTCACTAGTCACCTTTTAATGTGAAAACAGCACATTTCTTTCATATTTGTGGAGAAAAAATATTTGTTTACATTAGATGAATGTGTTCCTCATTTCCTTTCAGTCTGTCTCTCCTTATAGATTTGCTCTCTCCATGTGTTCACTGGAGAGAGACAGATAGATAGAGAGAGATAAGGAAAGTAGGAAATCACACCCCCCCCCCCCCCTCCCCCGGGATAGCTATCTAAATAGCTATCTGAATTTAGATAGCTGAATCTAAATTCCTGGCAACTTGTAGTTCCCCACTGTCAGAATTCAGAAAATCCACACATGTCATGTCTCCGTTGGCCACAAGATGGCAGAATTTCAGCATATTCCTGCAGATAATGGCGCCCTCTCCGTATCAGGGTTAAAGGGAAGGAGTAATTTAAGCTTGACTCTTCTCCAGAGACCTCATACAAACTCTGATGAATGAACTACGTATATGGCCCAAGGACTTATGTCTTACAGTTTTAAAGTACCAAGAGTCATCTATTGGCATACTATAGCTAATATACACAGATGTCAAGCTATGGAAAAGGTTCTGGTTATGTTTATTAATAGATTGTGCCTTTACCTGGTTGGAAGAGGTCTGGGGACCACCTGGTGCTGTTCTCCTTTGCTAAGTTTTCCTCAAAAGGGGAAAATCAGGGTCGTTGGGCTTTTGGGACCCCCAACACATAATGTAAGGTGAAAGCCAGGAAAGCAGACTTCTATGGGAGAAATAAAGGAAAAGACTGTCTGGGGAAAGGAGTTGTTTTCACTTGGAAAGAAAGAGAGATGGTTGAAGAAGTGTCCCAGAAGGAGAGCGCGGGTTGTCAGAAAACCAGAGGCAGGAATTCAGCTCTTCGGCCCTCAGTCACGTATCCATCCAACACTCATTGCACACTGGTGAGTTAGGAGGCTGTGTGGTGATCCTGTGTGTGAAACATGTACAACTTATGCTACTGCCCTCCAAGAACTGCTCTATTACAACACAGTCAAGTAGTTCATCTATGATTATGGTACCAAGACGACAATGGAGCTAAAAAATTCCTATAGTCTTAGGACCTCATAGTGCAATGAATTCCACATGTGTTCATGGTGGTGCTGGTGTGAACAACCTGCTGTGCAGGTTGTTAAGCCAGTCATGTAAGACTATAGCACATATGAAAGGCCCCCAGGTGGCATGGTGGTTAAGGTGCTGGACTCCCACCTGGCTGACCACGGTTTGAGTCCTGGACCCAGTAGCTTAAAAATCACACTGGGCATGTGTGTGTGCGTGCCCAAAATCCCAGGAGGAGAATGGGGGAGATGGGATTATGGCATGTCCATCTCCCTGGGGAGTAATTTCTCACTTTCCCTCTCACTATCTCTGTCTCTCTCCAGTGAGCATACACAGCCCATGTCAAAAACATAAAAAACAGTGTGACACAGATGATTATATATAGTACATAATACTTGATAATGATAATAAATGATTCTGTTCCTGGTTTACGTACTTACTATACTATAGTTTTTATTGTATTTTAGAGTGTACTCCTTTAACTTATAAAAAGTTAACTGTGACAGGTATGCTGTGTTCCCCTGGCAACAGTCTCCTATGCTTCGTGTTTATCAAGTCTCTTGATTGCATCATGTTCTCTTGTGCTTTTAATCTTGTGTTGTTTGGTTCATCTTGACCCTTCCAGTGGGACAAAATGGGGAGGTGGAAGACAGTGATATTAATCATCCTGACCCTGTGTTGACCTAGGTTGAGGTGTTTTCATCTTAGCTTTTAATGAAAAAGTTTAAAACAAAAAACTAAGCAGAAAAAAAAAAGCTTATAGAATAAGGATATAAAGAAATAAAGTTTTTTGTACAGCTATACAATGTATCTGTATTCATAGGTTAAAAACATTGAAGGCTCTAGTCACTCCTTTACCACTCACTCGCTGACTCACCCAGAGCAATTTCCATCCCTGCAAGTTCCCATGGGATGTACCCAATACAGGTGTTCCATTCTCCTCTCTTGTATTGTTATTTTGTTATATCTTTTCTATGTTTAGATATGTTTAGATACACAGTTATTTACATTGTGCTATAGTTCCCTATAGTACAATCACATGCTGAACAAAGTCATAGCCTAGGAGCAGAGGGCGATGCCATATAGCCTAGGCAGGTAGTTATCTACTATCTCTGTCTGTGAAGGCACACTGAGATGTTCGCGAAATGATAAAACTGCCCAATGATGCATTTCTCAGAATGTATTCCTGTCGTTAAGTAACACATGACTGTATATCTGGAGATGACTGGGAAACGGAAAATCTCCATGTAATTAGACTAAAACAAAACTAAACAAAGCTACAAAACAGTTGGCAAAGATACTGGCCTGATTACAAAGGGTAGCGCGAAGTCTGACGAGGGCAGATGAAGAGACTGAAACAAGAAGGAAAGGGGAGCTATGAGATGTGATAAGGGGTTAGAAAATAGAGTCATCCCAGAAAGGTGGGAGTTTAACTTTTGTGAGTGAATGGAGACCCAGTGTGGATGGACAAATGCTAGGGCAGAAATAAAAAAAATAAAAAAATAAAAAAATAAAAATTAAAAAAAAAAAGAAAGGAAAAAAAAGAAAAGAAAACAACAACAGGAAACTCTTGGGTTTTAACCAAGATTCCAGGACTGGCAGGCTGTATGACCTTGTGCAATTAGCCAAACGTTTCCAAGCTTCAATCTCTATTTGAAAGACAGAGCCTGCACTGAGTAACTCAAACAGTTAATACAGATATTAAAGGTGGGACTAGCAGGTGGCATGGTGGTTGAGATGCTGGGCTCCCACATGGCTCACCATGGTTCAAATCCCAGACCCACCCACTTGCTTTTGCTTCCTCACTTTGTCTCTCTCCCTCTCTCTCTCCCTCTCTCAATCTGTTTCCGTCTCTCTCTCTCTCTCTCTCTCTCTCTCTCTCTCTGATGAACACAAATAATAATAAGAATAAATAAAATTAATTTAAAACATTTTTAAAAAGGGACCAGCAGTTGGTGTAATGGTTATGTCACTGGATTCCCATGTAGTTGACTGCGGTTCAAGTCCCAGACCCAGTGGCTTAAACTCATGCCGGGCATGTGTGCATGTGTGCCCAAGATCCTGGGAGGAGAATAGAGGGGGGATTGTCAGTGTGGTCATCCCCCCCCCAGGGGGTGACTTCTCACTTTCTGTCTCTCTCTGTCTTTCTGGTGAGCGTACACACCCTATAGCAAAAACCTCTCAAAAAAATTTTTTTTTAAGATATTAAAGGTGAAAACATAAGTGAGTATGCCTGAAATACAATTGTTCATTACATAATGTCAGTTACTGTATGTCCATGTTACACCTTTTATGAAACTTAGCAGAAACATAAGGATAGCAGGAGACCTCCACCAGACATGCCCTCATCCCAGAACCCAGGTTCTCTTCTGGAACTGCAAGGGCAATGAGGGCAACAGAGACGCCCCAAGCTCCAAAATCCTGACATACAGAGACCGTGCAGCATGTCAGAAAAGACACTTGGAGACAGGCTGTTTATTTGGCTTATCCATGTTGGAGCTCAAAAGACAATACCCCAAAGACCGGTGTTTTGACAAGCTGAGCTAAGGAAATGGCCCCAGAACCAAGCTCTCTCTGCCCTTAGGAGCTATGCTGACCAATGGCCCCAGAACCAAGCTCTCTCTGCCCTTAGGAACTATGCCAACCCCCCAGTCCATACAACTCCCAAAGAGAAGCAGTTACTCACCATCATCTCGGCATGGGACCCATTCTTTCCCCTAAACTGATTTATTCTAAAATTGCTTGCAACCTCCCTGCCACTTTTCTCTCCCCTATAAAAGGGTGTTTAAACTTTAACCACCTGGTCCCTCTTTGAGTTTATATTTTTCTATGGCTTTGATGTACCCATGTGTATGTAAGGTAAAATTTGTATGCCTTTTGTTAATCTGCCTATTGTTGGTGGTTTTTAGTAAAAATGAAAAGGTGAAGGGAAAATTCCTTTGCCTCCACACTTACATAAACATGAATACATGCTCCTTGTGATAACTGATAGATAGATAAATATGTGATAGAGAGAGACAGAATTTAAACCATGAACTTTTTTTTTTTTTTTTTTTTTTTGGAGAGGTTTTTGCTATAGGGTACATGCACTCATGCCAGACAGAGACAGAGACAGAAAATGAGAAATCACCCCCTAGGGGGGATGGCCACGTCACAATCCTTTCTCCTCCATTCTCCTCTTGGGATCTTGGGCACACACGCACATGTGCCTGGCGTGAGTTTTAAGCCACCAGGTCCAGGACACGAAGCACGGTCGACTACGTGGGAGTCCAGCAACATAGCCATTATGCTAACTGCTGGTCCCTAAACCATGAACTCTTTTTACACAACAAAATTCCATGGCTCTTTTCAATGATAACTAGTGACAGTCTGAGATGTACTTTTCCAGTTTTTGGCTGGTGCACATGCATGTGTGTGTGTGTGTGTGTCCCACATATATATGAGAGGACTTCAAAAAATTCATGAGAAAATAGAATTAAAGTACGAATTTATATTGGTACAAATGTTTTTTGAAATCCATAAGTGTTTTTTTTTCTTTTTTAGCAAAAATTACAGAACTTTTTAATGAGATTTTCACCATAGGGCACATGCATTTGCTGAAGAGACAGAGAGATGGTGAGAGGGACAATGAGAAATCACCCTTCAAGGGGGTGGCCACACCAATCCCTTCTCCGCCATTCTTCTCCTGGGATTTTGGTCATGTACACACACATGCCCAGTGTGTTTCAAGCCACAGAGTCCGGAACTCTAATCACAGTCGACCATGTGGGAGTCTATAGCCTTAACCACCTTCAGCCTGCTGACCCGCAGAACTTATTTTTTAACAGAGAGCTTTACATTCTTTTGTCTGTTAAATATCTTTTCCCAGTACTCCTCACACTCACCCTCTACTACCCACTCTCTACCACCCACTCCCCTCCCTTATGGTCTCTAGTATCTGCACTTATCCTCTACTAGCATATGTTTAGACCTTTCCATTTTTCCCACAGAGTGCAGACATTCAGTGCATATCAAGTGAGGATATACAGTGTGTCTCTTTCAAGGTTTGACTCACTTTGCTTAACATTAAATCTTCTATATTCATCCCCTTTGAATCAAATGATAGGGTCTCATTATTTATGGCTGAGTACTATTCCATCGTATACATGTACCAGAGTTTTTCAACCCAGTCCTTAGGTTTGGGACACTGACGTCGATTCCATGTCTTAGGAACTGTGAATAATGCTACAATAAATATGGATGTGCAAGGGTCTTTCCAACTGAGTTCATTCCTATACTTTGGGTAAATATAATACCAAGGAGTTCGATTACTGGGTCATAGGGTACAAATAGGTTTTTAAGGAGCCGCCACGGTGTTTTCACAGAGGTCATACTCATTTACTTTCCCACCAACAGCGTAAAAGAGTTCCTCTTCACCACGGCTTCATCAGTACTTACAGTTCTCTATTATTTGATCCTGGCCATTCTAACTGGGGTTAAAGTGGTGTCTCATGTGGTTTTAATTTGTATTTTCCTTATGACAAGAGACTGAACATTTTCTCCCATGCCTTTTGGTCATTCATAAGTTTTTCTTGGAGAGTTGTCTATTCAGTCCATTTGCACATTTTCAAATTGGACTGTGAGCTGCTTGAGTCCCTTATGTATTCTAGATATCAATCCCTTGTCTGAGGAGTAATTTACAAATATTTTCTCTCATTCTGATGGTTGTCTTTTTTTCACTCCAATAGTTGTTTCCTTTGATATGAAGAAACTTTTTAAAAATATATTATCCCACTTTTCTATTTTGAGATTATTGCTTGTGCGTTAAGGGTCCTATTTAAGAAATCTTTCCCTACTCCAATATCTTTCAGAATTTCCTCTACATTTTCTACTAGTACTATAATTTTTTAAAGAATTATTTTATTTAACTTTATTTATTTATTTATTTAAATTTGATCAGAGAGCGATAGAGTGAAAGAGACAGAGGGAGAGAGAGAGAGAGAGAGAAAGTGAGAAAGCAATCTTCCAGGTCCAGGACTTGAACTGCAGTCAGTCATGTGGGAGTCCAGCACCCTCAACCATGGCACTACTTGCCAGCCCCTTTACTAGTAGTTTTATAGTATGAGGCTTTATATATAAATCTTGGTCCTCTTTGAGTTGATTCTTATTAATAGTGAGAGATAGGGGTTCAGTTTCATTTTTCTTTTTCTTCTTTTTTTAAATTTTTTTTAAGAGAGAGTTTTGCTATAGCGTATGTGCGCTTGTGGGAGAGACACAGAGAGACAGAGAGACAGAAAGTGAGAAATCACCCCCCAAAGGGGATGGTCATGCTGCAATGCCTTTTCCTCCATTCTCTTCTCAAGATTTTGGGCATGGGACCAGCAGTTGGCATAATGGCTATGTTACTGGACTCCCATGTAGGCAACCGCGGTTCGCGTCTGGACCCGGTGGCTTATAACTCACGCCAGGTGCATGTGCATGTGTGCCCAAGATCCCGAGAGGAGAATGGAGGAGAAGGGATTGCAGAGTGGCCACCCCCCTGGGGGGCGGTGATTTCTCGCTTTCTATCTCTCTATCTCTATCTGTCTGTCTGGCGAGCGCACGCACCCCATAGCAAAAAAAAAAAAAAAAAAAAAAAAAAAGATTTGGGGCATGCACGCATACATGCCCAGCATGAGTTTTAAGTCCCTGGGTCCAGGACTCAAACCATACTCAACTATGTGGGTGTACAGCAACGTATCCATTATGCCATCTACTGGTCCCAACTTTCATTTTTTCTTCAGGTGGATATCCAATTCTTCCATCACTATTTGTTGAAAAAACTTTATTTTCTCCACTGCATTGTCTTGTATCCTTTGTCAAAGATCAGTTGGCTGTATGATTTTGGGTTTAGTTTTGCTTTCTCTATTTTGTTCCATGGTCTATGTGTCTATTTTGTGCCAGTATCATGTTGTTTTGATTACACTCCTTTGTAATAAATTTCAAAATTAAGCAGTGAGATACCTCCTACTTTGCTCTTTTTACCCAGTATTACCTTGGTGACATGGGGCCTTTTATGATTCCAAACAAATTTTATCATTTCTTTTTCTATTTCTGTGAAGAATGTCTCCAGAAATTGTATCAGAATTGCATTGAACATATAAATTAACTTGAGTAGAACTGACATTTTGATCATATTGATTCTTCCAGTCCAAGAACAAGGAATATCTTTCCATTTTCTTGTATTGTACTCGATTTCTTTTTTCAGTTTTCATAGTTATCTTTGTAGGGGTCTTTCATATCTTTGGTTAAGTTTATTCCTAGGTATCTTATTCATTTTCTGGCTATTGTAAATTTCTTCTTCAATTCTTTCTCAGTCTGTTCACTGTTTGCACATAAAAATGCTGTAGTTCTTTTGTATGTTCATTTTTGTATCCTGCTAATTTATTGAATTCATTTATCAATTCTAGGAGTTTTTTTCATAGATTACTTAGGATTTTCTATGTATATATCAACAGTAGGGACAATTTAGGTTTTTCTTTTCCTATCTGAATGTCTTTTTATTTTTTTCTTGTCTGATTACATTGGGTAAGACTTTCAGCACTATATTGAAGAGTTATGGAGAAAGTGGGCACCCTAGTATTGCTTCAGTTTTTAGTGGGAAAGCTTTCAGCTTCTTCCTTCCTTCCTTCCTTCCTTCCTTCCTTCCTTCCTTCCTTTCTTTCTTTCTTTTCTTTTCTTTTTTTCTTTTTTTTGAGACATTTTTGCTATAGACTGCATGTGCTCACCAGAAAGACAGAGAGACAGAGAGGGGGCTCTGGGCCTGCGCGCCGCCCAGGGCTCTGGCTGCTGGCCCGGGACGGGCGCTGGCCCGGGGCGGGCTCTGCTTCGCATTCTGCAGCCCGGGCCGCCCGGCCCCCGCTGCCTCTCTGGCGATGGCGCGTGGCTGCTGGGCCTGCGTGCGGCCGCCAGGCCTGTGCCTGCGTGTGGCCACCGGGCCTGCGCGTGGCCCCTGGGCCTGAGCATGGCAGCCAGGCCTGAGTATGGCAGTCGGGCCTGTGCCTGAGCGTGGCCACCGGGCCTGCACGTGGCCCCCGGGCCTGAGCATGGCAGCCAGGCCTGAGCATGGCAGTCGGGCCTGTGCCTGCGCATAGCCGCCGGGCCTGCGCGTGGCCCCCGGGCCTGCACGTGGCCGCCAGAACTGCGTGTGGTCCCCGGGCCTGCGCGTGGCCGCCAGGCCTGCGCGTGGCTTCCGGGCCTGTGTCTGCGTGTGGCCGCCGGGCCTGTGTGTGGCCACCGGGCCTGCATGTGGCCCCTGGGCCTGCACGTGGCCACCGGGCCGGCACCGGCGCATGGCCGCCGGGCCTGTGCCTGTGCGTGGTCGCCGGGCCTGAGCGTGGCCCCCAGGCCTGAGTGTGGCAGCCGGGCCTGCACCTGCGTGTAGCCGCCGGGCCTGCGCGTGGACCCTGGGCATGCGCGTGGCCGCCAGGCCTGAGCGTGGCCGCTGGGCCTGCGTGTGACCCCCCCGGGCCTGCATGTGGCCACCGGGCCTGCGCGTGGCCGCCGGACCTGCGTGTGGCCCCCGGGCCTGCATGTGGCCGCCGGGCCTGCGCGTGGCTGCCGGGCCTGCGTCTGCGTGTGGCCCCCGGACCTGCGCATGGCCGCCAGGACTGCGTGTGGCCACTGGGCCTGCGCCTGCACACGACCGCAGGGCCTGTGCGTGGCCCCCAGGCCTGCACGTGGCCGCTGGCTGCAGGCGGCAAACTGAAGCTGAAAACAAGGATTAAGAACTTGCAACTATAAGCAACAGAAAGAAACTTTAGCTGTCTTAAACCAATTGAGAAATATATCGTATAGGAGGATTTTCTCTACCTATGGACAATGAGAAGATGATGGTTACCAGCCCTGCATTACCTCAGGGAAAAACAAGATCTACTCTACCATTCTTAAGGAAGCCAGATACCCGAGGATAACTCACGCAGCAGATCCCCAAAACACCATTCCCGGTGGTCACAAGATGGATGCTGTGCCGCATCAACTGATAATCATCTCTGCTTACCAGAACCGCTTGCCTGAAACTGTATTACATGGAGACTCACCTACAATTGCGGAACTGCATGAGACCCACCCTTAATCCAACCCTGAATAGAATCTATGTTCCCTATTGTTAAGGAGGGTGGGAAGGGACAGAGGGTCAGAAAGAGGGGTAGAAATAATCCTAGGAACTAGTAATGGAAAATTTTTTTGTAATGTGCATGATTGAGTCACTATGCAGTGTGTACTGGATGGGAGATCGCATTTTGTATGCTGTGATGATGCTGAGGGAAGGAATGTAAATTGAATTACCAAAAAAAAAAAAGAAAAAATTTCAGGAAAAAAAAATATATAATATATATATATATATCTACTCAATGACTGTAGTAGGACATGTAGCCACAGCTAGGTGCTACTTTATAGGATGCGTAAAGTTAGACTTGTGTTCATGGAAATGTGTGTATCATCTGTGTTTGCTATGAGGGTATTTGGATTGATTAGGGTCTGTGGCGATTCAATAAAATGTGGGGGAAAAACAGTATAGAAAGCAAACTTAGATACCAGAGACAATATGGGAGGAGAATGGGAGATGGCTGAGGGTAAGAGATAGGGAATCAAGGATGGGGGGGAAAAAAAGACAGTGTGGAATGGGACAGGAGAAGAGAAGAGTATGGAGAAGGATAGCAAGAGAACAAATAGGCATGACATTAGTGGGATTCAGATATGGTTTATTACCTGTTGATGATGACATGTATGGTATTCTCAACTGAACAGGTTTGAGAAGTATTTCATGTTGAGTAAAGTCTTTTTACAAGAAAAATTATAGCTAGTGATTGAATGTTTAAAAAAATAATTGGAATAATAATCTGAAAAAAATGAAAAGATATTGGATGATGTTGATGGGGATGATTTTAATGTCTCTGTTGATATGAATAAAAAAAACAGTGAAAAAAAAATGAAAAAAAAAAGAAAGAGAGAAATCACCCCCCATGGGGGATGGCCATGCCACAATCGCTTCTCCTCCATTCTCCTCTCAGGATCTTGGGCACGCACATACATGTGCCCGGTGTGAATTTAAGCCACTAGGTCTGGGACTCAAACCACAGTCGACTACATGGGAGTCCAGCGACATAGCCATTATGTCAACTGCTGGTCCCATCATCTTTTTTCTGTTCAGTGTGATGTTAGTGATGGATCTGTCATATATCGCTTTTACTGTCCTGAGTTATGTCCCTTATACCCCTATTCTGCTGAGAGTCTTAGATCATGAAGGGATATTGTATTACATTTATTGTTTTGTGAATATCAAAAAATCCTCACATCTCTAGAATAAAGCCTATCTGGTAGTGGTGTATAATCTTATCTTCTTAATGTGCTGTTAGATACATCTGGCTGAGAATTTTTGCATCAGTATCTATTAGGGATATTAGTCTGTAGTTTTCTTTTTCTTATGTCCTTGTCTGGTTTGGGATCAAGATGATGGAGGCTTCATAGAATGAGTTTGGGAGGATTCCTTCCTTTTGAATCTTTAGAAATAGTTTGAGGAAAATTAAAGTTAGCTCTTCTTTAACAGTTTTATATAATACATATTTTTCATGAACTTTTAAAGATCTCGTATATACGCCTCCATATGTCTGTACACGTAGCTTAGATGTTGGCTGTTTCCACATGAAGACTCCATCTCATCCCCTTTCCTACCTGGAAGCGAAATGTAGTCTTTTCTCCAGTCTACACTAAGAAAATGCACTCCCCAGAGCATTAGGGAGCTATGTGGAATTTACCAGAGGGTGCTTCACCCTAAATCATTTTTTTCCTATGTCTTCTTTCACCACCACTAAGTGGGAGTTCATTTCTTTTTTTTTTTTTTTTTTTTTTTCTACCCTGACATTGTGCTGGTTCCTGAACTTGACCACTTCCATTTTTTCTTTTTTTTTTTAAACCTTACTGAGCCTGCTCCCTTCCCCATGAACTTCAACAGTCAGATTCAGGCACTTGTCTAATGTATACAAGTCTTTCCAAAGCTTCTTTTCAGCAAGATGATTCATTCCTACAAATAATTCCTGTATCACTTATCATAATGATATATAGTTTTTCACATTATAATGTCTGTATAGATATATATGAATATAAATGCATGCATAGTTATAAGTATAAATGTTTTTAACATAACATGGGATCATACCATCATATTATATGTATGCTGTTTAGTGACCTTCAGTTACTTCTGAATTATGCACTCTTTATCTTTCCAAGTCATTTAAAATGACTCAAACCCATTATTTTTCATTGCTGTAAAATTAGCACCCTAATATGAAATGAGGTAGATTCCCTTGTACTGTGGTTTTGTCATTGGCAAGGTAGAACATAGTAATTCAGGGTTATGATGAGGATTCATCAGCTAAAATATTAGAGGCCTTCAGTTTCTTAGAACAGAAGTGATACCTAAATAATAAAAATTATATTAGCTGTATGAATAATGCTAATCAAATTGCTAATGCTTTTGTAGCATTTTTCTATGTGCCAGAAACTATTTCTGGTCATTCATATGCATTAATTCATTTGCTCCTCATATCAACTCTAAGAAATAGTACTATGATTATCTCATTTTATAGATGCTCCTTCTGAGGCATGGAAAAATAAATGTATTGTTGCTCAAGGTAATTCGGCCAGTAAGTGACATTGCCACAGTGGGATGAGGCTGGCTCTAGAGAATGTGCCGCTGATCACTAAGCCACATACTATTATCTCCAAACAGGAAATACTTTGTACAGGCTTGGTTGTCAGGAACCCAAACTGGCTGTCACTATCCGAATTTAATAACATTGTCCCTGTGAGATGAACTCCAGCTGATCCTGGTGTGGGGTGCTCTGTGCTGCTCTAAACGAGGCAGCCAGGCCAAAAGAATATACATAGCATCCATGAAGAGCCAAGCGAGGTAGGACCTGCTGAGCAGAGCATGACACAGAGGGAAAAGTGTCGGGGGAAACAGACACTAAAAGGGAGAGCATGGAACAACAAAGAGGAATACTGCCAGGCACCTGGCCCAGCCAAGAGTGCCTGTGAGGTGAGCATGCCAAACCTCAACAGCTCCGAGCCTAGCTCCCAGAATAGCTGGAAGGAGGCATGCTGCCAGCTAGTCACTTATTACAGCCAGAGTTGGAAGCACTTAATCAGATGCATCCGTTTTGTGTTCATAAGATATTAGGCGGAAACATGTGGTCAACAGCAATGAATTGGCACACTTGAAGTGGACCAGCCATCGCCGGAAGCCAGGTCTCCTGCAAGATGAAAATACTGCCTCTGAGTGCTTGACACATGTTTAATTGATTGTGTATACTTTATCCTTTTATAATATACTCTTTTATGAAGAGAAAATACTTCTTTCTTGTGATGACCAATGGAAATTGAGAGAATATAAAGCTAGCAGAAACACATGTATGGAATACTCAGGGCAAGTCCTTATCGGACCAGGCCAGTCTCTGCCTCTAGCACATTACCACACTGCAAATGTCACCTGATACAGCAGTCCAGAGAGGCTGGCATAGAAAGCGTGACACCAGTAAGGAGAGGGTCAAGGTGACCCCAAAAATTGATAAGCTTCCTTTTCTGATGATAATGCCCAGAGATTATGTGTTTTTGTTGTTGCCAGTTGACTCCATCTTCCTGGATTACAACCTACCAGTTAGCTATCCCAATGTACTCAAGGTGTTAGAATTTCTAGTGCTTTGACCATTTTTCCTCCTGCAATTTCGTGGCATGCACTTGTTATACATATTCTCTTGACTAGGACTGTAAACCTACCTTCTGCTTTTTGGGAACTGGCCTGAAACAGTAAGCAAGATTGCTGTCAACAAAGATCTTACGGTAAACACATAGTACCATAGCCACCACAATGCAAGTTCTCAGACCTCATTCACAAGCCACCTATGTTATTCTACATCTTACGTATATAATAATTACCTAACCAGGGGCCTGCAGGTGCTGGACTCCCACATGACTGACTGTAGTTCAAGTTCTGGCCCTGGTAGCTTGCTTTCTCACTTTCTCTCTCTCTCTCTGGTGAGCAAATCTGCCCTATAGAAAATTTAAAAACAATAGCAATAGGGGGACAGCAGGCGGCACAGTGATAATGGCACTGGATTCCCACATGGCTGACATTGGTTCGAGTCCCGGACCCCGTGGCCTGAACACGTGTGCACACATGCCCAAAATCCTGAGAGGAGAATGGAGGAGAAGAAATTGAGGCATGGACATCTCCCCTGGGGAGTGATTTTTCACATTCATCTCTCTGTGTCACTGGCAAGCACACATGCCCCTATAGCAAAAATCTGCCTAAATCAATTAATTAATTAAATTAAATAAATAATTTTTAAAATGTTTTAAATTACTTAACCATTGCTTTCAATTAGTTTTCAAACTTCTTCTTTTTCAAAAATAATAGCTGTGCCCTAAAAAAATATTTTTGAAGTCACGGCTTTAAAGAGCTAGTGAGATTTATACAGTAAAATCAATGTGTGTGTGAGACTGTGTGTAAGTGTGTGTGTGACTGTGTGTAAGTGTGTGTGTGTGTGTGTGTGTGTGTGTAGGCATTCATCTACACACAACCTAAAATCATTGCATCTACTGACATGCATAGTGTGTGTGAGAAGTACATCTTTAGAAATATAATAAAATAAAAGTATGTTTTATAAGTCTGTTTGTTAGGAAGTTTGGTTTTTTTTTTCCTTTTTTTTAATTGTCAGAGGGCATGTACCCTGGCCAGAGAGAAAGAGACAGAGGGAGAAACATCTTCCAATGGGGTATGGTCATGCTGCAGTCACTTCCCCATTTTTCCAGTCTGTCAGGACCTTGGCACACACTCTGCATATTTTTCAAGCTGCCAGGGGCCAGGATTCATACTACAGTCAGCCATGTGGGACCCAGCTCCCTTAACCAAAAGGTCACAGGGCTGGCCCTGTGTTTTGCTTTATAGTACTACTGCAGAGCTGTGCTCATGCTGGATGTGGAATAAATATTGCTGATATTTTAAAATACGATAAATGTTTTTATTCGTCTTAGCCCTCATCTTGCCAATAGTCCTGAGAAGGATACTCAAAACATGGAGCAAAAAAAGAAAAGATGTTCTCTCTGTTTTTGGTCAGCCCATAACTGTGATAAAGTGGTCCATATGGAGTGTCTAAAACATACAGATAACATGGAAACCAATCTTCACCTTGGCTAATGTGTCCCCGGTGGCTCCTGTGAAGGAACACAGAGTATTCTTTTATTTTTTAATTATTTATTTAATTCCATTTGTTATTATTATTTTTTAATTTGACCAGACAGAGACAGAGAGAGAATGGGGAAGAGAGAAAGCAAGCTACCAGGTCCAGGACTGGAACCACGGTTAGCCATGTGGGAATCCAGTGCCCTTAACCACCACGCCATCTGGCAGCGCTGGGAACACAAAGTATTTCAATGTGAAAAGTGAGAACCCCATTGTCAACACAATACTCTCAGGTCAGGATTTTGCATCTCATCTTCAGGATAATAGTTTTTCTGACCAATTTATCTCTCACTCATTCTTTCTAGAACAATCTAAAATTATGGGGACAGATGACTGAGAACCACTATATCTTTAAAACAAGCATTTTATTGCAAGGATTGCCAAAGGCATGCAGTTTGAGCCTGCCAGGACATGTTTAAATGTAGAGATTGACCTGTAAGTCAAGGAAATGGGTGTTGGCTTGGCCAAAGAGTTCCTACTTAATTGAGTTTTGAAATTCTTTTTAAAATTAAATTAATTCTTTCTAAAATTAAACTTATTTTAAAAAGTGTATTAAAATGTGGGGCCAGCAGGTGTCATATTGGTTATGTTGCTGGACTACCATGTAGTTGACTACAGTTCAATTACCAGATGCAGAAGCTCGAAACTCACGCTGGGCACATGTGCATGTGTGCCCAAAATCCTGAGAGGAGAATGGAGAAGAAGGGATTGCAGTGTGGCCATTCTCCCCCCAACCCTGGTGGGGGAGGGGGGCGGGGGTAGTTCTCACTTTCTGTCTCTTTGTCTCTCTCTCTGTTTCTCCAGCAACTGCATGTGCCCTAGAGCAAGAATCCAAAAAAAGTATTAAAATGTAATTTTTAATTTTTTTAAACCTGTGCTTGCTTTCATTGAATGACAAAGTCTGCTGATAGTAGAATTTCTTTATTATATGCTTTAATTTCTCTGTGTATAGGATTTCCCAGTGCTTTGTACAGACTAATCTTGGTGCAGGTAAGTATATAAATGTAGTATTATTCTTGAAGTAACAAGGAGTTTTCTTTAATAAAGAATTTGTTAAATTTTGTAAGTAAGATAAAGTCAGATAAGAGATAAGCCAAAATAACAAAATTTATCTAGGCTATTTGACTCACACATTAGGTGTGGTTTCTGCCTTCATATGTTAGCTAATAATAATGTAGAGTCATCACAATTAGTAAGACATTCAGCATCTAAGCAACCAGAAAGTGCTGGCAAACTTTCATAATCTTTTTCTACTTATTTTTCTAACCCCACAAAATCCAAAATCCAGTTTACTAACTTTTTCAATGAGAAGTCATTCTCAGTAGTATGTTACCCAGAAGATTCATTAACCTAAATAAACATATTTAACCTGTTTTTCAAGATAAAGGTGAGATTTTATTTTTGAAGAGGTTTTTGCTATAGGGCATGTGAGCTCACCAGAAAGAAAGAGAGAGACAGAGAGACAGAAAGCGAGAAATCACTCCCTGGGGGGGATGGCCATGCCACAATCCCTTCTCCTCCATTCTCCTCTTGGGATCTTGGGCACGCACGCACATGCTCCCGGCATGAGTTTAAAACACCAAGGCTGGGACTCAAACTGTGGTCGACTACATGGGAGTCCAGTGACATAGCAATTACGCCAACTGCTGGTCCTAAGGTGAGATTTTTTTTTTTTAACAAAAAGTGAGAACCTATCTGCTTTGAAAAAGAATTCCTTGCAGAACAAATTTTGAGAACTGCTATAACCTAATGGTTACATCATTGTGTGAATGTGTTGTGGCAGATGATATAAGTGTGTAACCTGTCAAAACTCCCACGTACCAGTACATTTAAAAATACAATCACAGGGCCAGCTAGAGGTGGTCGTTAAGGTGGCTAAATCCCCCATGGCCAACTCTGCAGTTCAAGCTCCTGACTTGTGGCTTGAGAAACTTGCCAGGTGCATGTGCCTGCATGTATGCATGCCCCAAATCCCAAGACGAGAAATGGAGAAGAATTATTGCATGGTTGTCCCCCATGGGGGTGCTTTCTCTCTTTCTTTCTGTCTGTCTCTGGCAAGTGCATGGCATCTGGCCAAATTCAAAAACAAACAAAAAACATAGATTTATTTAACCTATATAAAAAACCTTCCATTTTGTTCTGCAATTTTTTTCTCACTCAACATTATAGCACAACCATTTTATGTATATAAATATTATACACATAAATATGTATATATAGCTCACTCTCTTTAATATGTATGGATGTCTCTAATCTCTTTTTCTGCTATATAGCATTTAAAGTGTTGGAAAAAACTGTAACTGTATCATTACCCTATTAATATTAAATTTGTATGTATGTGTATGAAATAATACCACACATTATTAATTCTTCTAAAAAAAAAACCTTCCAAAATAGTTTTGAGGAGTTCTAAATCATATTTTAAAAACAAAAAAAGAAATATACTTCTACTTTTAAGAGAAATGATTGTCATGTAGGAAAATAAAAATATAGCTGCATTTCAATGAAGACCTTTGTGTAATTGACAGGTGGAGTAGAAAAATCACTATCATGAGACAATAAAGCATGGACAACTATGTATAAAGTCATCCAAAAGTCATGATGCATTTTTTGCATAGAAAAATATGTCATGACTTTTCTGATGACCCAATACTTCATTCATTTGTATCTGTATATATTGAAGGTATCGTTCAGATATGACAGCCATTCAAATCAATTTGCAAAGTACTAAATTTAGGAACGTCCACTTTTGCCAAAAATGAACTAATAGAAACAAGATTTACCTTCTAACCTGAAATTTAAAAAAATAAGAAGAAGAATAGCAACAACAACAACAACCAAAAAAGGACCCGAAAACTAACCCCAGTAAATAAAATCCCATTTTTCTTTTTTTCTTTTATTTTTAAGAGGGATTTTTGTTATAGGGTGCCTGTACTAGCCAGAGAGATAGAAAACAAGAAATCACCCCCCGGGGGTGGGTGGCCTTGCTGCAATGCCTTCTCCCCCATTCTCCTCTCGATATCTTGAACACACATGCACATGCGCAATGCATGAGTTTAAGCCACTGGGTCTGGGACTCAAACTGCTGTCGACTATGTGGGAATCCAGGAATGTAACTATTACACCATCTTCTGGTCCCCAAACCATTTTTTTTAATAACATTGAACATCAGACAACAGGAAACAATGATCCATGACAAACGGGAAACATATTATATAAGTCTAAGATTGCTCTAACTTACATCTTAAGAGATATTCCAAGCAGCCTATCAGGAAGGGGAAACCTACATGGAGATAGGTGAACTTTGTGAGTTGCGGAAAACTAAGAACCTGGGAAGACTAAGGTGGCTAGAGTTTGCAAAACAGAGTACAGAGAAGAGAGAGAGCTGTGGAGTAAGAGAGCCACAGAGATTTGCAGAGAATATAGCCTCAAATGATCAGCAGAATACTCAGTGCATGCATGTGAGGAAACTACCTACTTTCTAGGGAAAAAAAAAATTCTGATAGAGGAAACAATAGCCAATGCTCACACGGGGCTGGGAATAATGCTCGTTTTCACCAGCCAGACTGGAAAATCACATAATTAATAGTGCATTGGAAAGAGTACTCGTAAATTTTTGGAAGGGCAAACACATGTTTAGTGTCAGAAAGCAGACTAATGATTGCTTTACGATAAGAAGGAGCAGTAGGAGGTTTCACAAGGAACACAGAGAACTTTTAGCTGTGATGAATATCTCTTATTATCTTGATGATGGTGATGTTGACATGGGTATACACATTTGTCAAAACTTATTATATTATCTTATTTAGCTCTGTCTTATCCTTAAGCATAAATTAGTGTGTATTTAATGAAGTGAATATTTTACATTTTTTTAGTTCATAAATTTGAAAATTTAGTTCATAAATTTTTTTTATCTTTTTTTTTTTGAGAGTTTTTTCTATAGGGCATGTGCGCTCGCTAGACAGACAGAGAGAGACAGAGAGACAGAAAGCGAGAAATCACTCCCCCAGGGGGGATGGTCACGCCACAATCCCCTCTCCTCCATTCTCCTCTCAGGATCTTGGGCACGCACGCACATGCACCCGGCATGAGTTTTAAGCCACCGGGTCCAGGACGCGAACTGCGGTTGACTATGTGGGAGTCCAGCGACATAGCCATTACGCTAACTGCTGGTCCCTAGTTCATAAATTTGAAAATGCTCACACATTAAGCCATAGTACTTTCTTTTTTCACAAGTAGTAAAAGTAAGAGTTTAAAAAGCTCTGGCTGGGGAGACCAGCAGGCGATATGATGGTTAAGGCGCTGGACACCCCCACATGGCTGACTACAGGTCGAGTTCTGGACCTGGTCGCTTACTTTCTCACTTTCTCTCTCTCTCTTTCTCCCTCTCTCTCTCTCTCTCTCGTCCAATTAAAATAAATGAATGAATAAATTAATTTTTTTTTAAAAGCCCTAATGGGCCCAGTCTCTCTGGTACAGATAGTACTGCTCTGCACTGCTGGAAGCCATATGGCTGACTGTGGGTTGGGATCCCTACAGCATACTCAGTACACCAAGATCCTGACTATCTGGGTTGGGATCCCTACAGCATACTCAGTACACCAAGATCCTGACTATCTAGAGGACTAGGGGAAGGAAATCTCAATATGAAAAGATCCTGTAAGGAGTGCCTGTCTTTCTCTCACTTGCTTACATAGGCACTTTCATGTTCTTTCTCATGAAATACATAAAATAAATTTCTTTTAAAAATTAAAATGAAAACCTTAAGAAACTACTGCTTCAGTGATACAAAGCTACCATATTAAAGGCAATAAGGATATGGAAGCATTAGGAGCTGTGCAGGTAGACAAGTACAGTTCGTTGGATAGATACAGAATGTAGCTACAGTGATTGTAGGGCAACTAATGTGACTCTTAAAGCAGATATCTATTAACACCTAGTGCAAACCAGCCTGATTCTTATTTAGCTACACAACAGTTCATATTTTCCTTTCACTACTAGTCATAGTCCCAATCAAAATGATTTATTTTGTTTGTTTCCCAATCAGGTTTTTTTTTTTTCTGGTCAGCAAATTCTATTTCCTGTGTAGTTTTTGTCAGACACACACTTCCTGTCATCTTCCTCTTCTACTGTGATCTATCCCAGGAAGCCGACCTGTTCAGACAACATGAACAAGGTTCCTTTCTTTCAGCTTGATCTGTCAGTGAGAATCCTTAGAAGGAGATTAAAAATGATGAATGAACAAATAAGAACAAAAAGACATCACTGGAATAATCCAACAGATACATCTGGATATTGATGAAGAAGAATATAATGGCTACAGAATGGCAGCCCTGAGTAAATATTCACCCATGCTAGTTGTCTTAAGTTTAGACAAAGTGGAAGTTTTTTGGGGCTTGGAACACTTGGTCAGATATTTGGATGAGGCTGAGAACTCTGAACTTCAACATCCCCTTTGAATCTACCTTACTTATGGAAGTAGCCTCTCTGTTGTAGTCCATTCTCTGTTGCTTAATAACCACAGAATAGGTAATTTATGAAGAAAAATATTTATTCCGTTTATAGTTTTGGTAGTCCAAGATCAAGGGGCTACATCTTGGTAGGGTATTCTTTCTAATGGAAACTTCCTGCAGAGTCCTGAGGCAGTACAGGGAATCACATGGTAATGTATGTGTCTACATCTCTGTCTCTGATATAGTCTTGGTCTTCTTGTAAACTCACCAGTACTAATTCATAGAAATCCCATCCTAGTGACTTAATCTAGTTCTAATCACTTTCCACAGGCTCCACATCTTTTTTTTTTTTTTTTTGGAGAGTTTTTTGCTACAGGGTGCATGTGCTTGCCAGAAAGACAGAGAGAGACAGAGAGACAGAAAGCAAGAAATCACTCCCCCCCCCCCCACCCTGCCAGGGGAGATGGCCATGTTGTAATACCTTCTCCATTCTCCTCTTGGGATCTTGCGCATGCACACACACGCGCCTGGCATGAGTTTAAGCCATTGGGTCCAGGACTCCAACTGTGGTCGACTATATGGGAGTCCAGCGACATAACCATTAGGCCAACTGCTGGTTCCTGGGCTCCACATCTTAATCCCATAGTTAGAATGTTTCTATGCTCTTAATACCATCACAAGAAAATCTCAACATGAACATTTGGGGAACACATTTAAACCATAACACTCCCTATGCTGTCTATTGTAATTAAGCTGTCTCTGCATAAAGACTTTTCAATGATAATACTTTGTGGTTACTTCACAAGTTGATAACAATTCTCAGTACTAACCTACGTAGACCTGTCGTTCCAAAATAGAATCAAAGGAAAAATATAAGATGTGATTCAGAAGAAGATGGCCAATATGCATAGAGTTTTTTTGTTTGTTTTTGTTTTTGTTTTTTAAGTTTTTTACCTTAGGACGTACGTGCTCCCTGGAGAGAGAAAGAGACAGAGACAGTGTGAGGGAAAGTGAGAAATCACCCCCCAGGAAGGATGGCCATGCTGCAATTCCATCTCCATTCCCCTCTTGGGATCTTGGGCACGCATGCACATATACGTGCCTGGCATGAGTTTCAAGCCACTGGGCCTGAAACTTGAACTGTGATTGGCCATGTGAGAGTCCAGTGATGTAATTGCTACACCATCTGCTGTACCCACAGTTTTTTTCTTTTTAAAGTTCACTGAGTCAATAGATACCTGAGTGAGGACTCTACAGGTGTGACATCAAGCAAGATGAAAATAAGTCCCAAAGGGATTGATTCATTGAAATGTGTGCACTCGATCAGGATTTAAGAGTCCGTATGTTGTCTGGGAATGATGTCAATAGTCTGGCTAATTAAAACCTGGATTTAATGATAGATGACATTTAATGTAGTCAAAATACCAGATTTTCTTTGGCACACTGAGGAAGAAAAAAATAAAAATTATCTATAGAGATTAGTGTTGCCATCAAAGACTTAAAATTTTCTGAGTACTAAGTCTTACATCCTTCTTGCCTGTTTAGCTGGTACAGAAGACAGGTAACTTCCAGGAGAATGATAGAGACTTATTGCAAACTTAATCAGAACATGATGCTAATTCACAACTGTGCTAAGAATGTTAATATCTTTATTAGATAAAGTTAGTACCGTCCTAGCCTCCTGTGTAAAGCTATTCTAAATTTCTAAATACCTTTCCTTTCTTCAAGATTTCTATCCAATGACCATTTGTGCACTTACAGTTAATCTTATTTAGTGTTATGATATCCCATTGAAGAACACATCTACTGGGATACCTTTACAGCCCAAGAAATGAAGCAGTGAGGTCTACCTACAGCTCATCGATGGTTTATGTATCTCATTATCCAGAAAAACTAATCAATAGAATGGCTTATGGAGGACTCATTATAATGCAACTCTTTAAATGTTGGGTTGCTGTCCTGATTCCACCACCCAATGGACTATATATGGAGCAGTTTCCACAATATCTATCAGGGATGTAGGTGATGCATGGCCTCATCAATGTTCACCAAGATAGAGCCGGTCACTGCCAGTGCTGAGTGCTCAACCTGCCAGCCATATGAGGGCAACGCTGAGTCCCTTCCATGGTGCCATTATTCAGAGTTTGAATTTGCTACCTGGTGGCAAGTTGGTTACATTGGAACTCTCCCATCATGGAGATTAAGGTCAGTATTTTGTCCTACAAATTTTTTTTTTATTTTCCTCTAATATAAAAGTTCTGTATTTTGTTTTTAAGTTATCTTTTCTTTATAATCCTTTCAGCATAGACTCTATTCTCTGCAAAATGAGAGTTTTATATAATGTGGAAATAAAGCACCCCAACATTTAAGGAGCTGGAATGCCAACTGATATCAACTATCCATGTGGATTGTTTGATCTTCTTTGATGGAAAGAGTTACTTCCTAACCAGAGATCTGAAAACTGATTTACTTCAACTGTGTAGTTTCATGTCCCATCTTGTGTTTTTTCATAATCTGGTTTCCTAGCTGCAGTAGTTTAGGAATTATTTTGGCCTGTGTTCATTATACAGTGGCTATTAAAGTAATTTAATAAGACTAGCAAACCAAAACATCATAATAAAAAAAAAGAAAGGGAAATAAAGATCTAAAATTAAAACTATTATTTTCATTAAAGTTGTGGCAATTGCTATTTCTCAATTAAGATACAGCACCAGAAAGAATTATTACTTACAATGCTTTTCACTAGAAGTTAGAATATGTGTGGAATCTAAAAATTCTCCCACTCTTCACACATGTAAAATCTTAAGGAAAGGATATTATCTTAGTACCTTATAAAGGCAGATGTTCTTGCCTGTTAGAAACATTCTTAAAATGTAGCATATACAATTATTAGCAGATCATACTTTTTTCTTTTTTAATAGGGATCAAGCCAAATGGAATTATAATTTCTGCATATTTAGGGCACCCAAAAAATTAATATGTATGGGAGATGAATGTTATATGTATGCCAAATGCTAAAAATGAAATATAGATTTTGGTCAACCAGCTAGAAGAAAAACTCAATTATATTTCTATTTTTAATAGAAAATAAAATTTTTATGTCTGATTTTGTATTTTTTAGTTTTGTATTCTTTTTTTTCTTAAAAATGCTCCTCAAGTTGTATAAACATGAACACCTTGGATCTACCTCTGCCTCTGAAATCATTTAATGTCACTCAACTGGGTCTTTTTTTTTTTTTTTTTTTTAAGATTTTTGCCACAGGGTGCATGTGCTTGCCAGAGACAGACAAACAGAAGGAAAGTGAGAAATCCCCAGGGAGATGGCCACACAACAATCCCTTCTCCTCCGTTCTTCTCTTGGAATTTTGGGCATGCACACACATGTACCCAGCATGATTTTTTTTTAATTTTTATTTTTATTATCATCATAATCTTCTTTATATTACATTGGATTAGATATAATTTTACAGTGTATTACATTGCTTTTTCATGCCATGCATGTCAGTCAATACAGAGACATTAATGTCCCCACTTCATCATTCAATATCTTTTCTATGTTTTTCCTAATCATTATTATTATTATTCTAATTATTTTTTAAAACAGTTAATCACTATTTCTCATTTTGCTTGTAAAAAGACTTTACCCATCATGAAATATTTCTCAGGCCAATCCAGTTGAGAATACTATACATGTCATCATCAAGAGGTAATAAGCCATATCTGTTTCTCACTAACGTCTTGCCTCTCTATTGTTCTCTTGCTATCTTTCTCTATCTTTCTCTATCCTCTTCTCCTCACCCGCCCCCATTCCACACTGTCCTATTCTCGTTAAGTACTTTCACTGCTTTTATGTCCTCCAATTTTTTGTGGGTAGTCGGTATATGTTGAGTGGATACATACAATATATTTCTTTCATAGCCTGGCTTACTTCACTCAGCAATATATCCTCTGTATCTGACCACTTTCTATCAAATTCCAGGGTCTTGTTATTTTTTTATGGCTGAGTAGTATTCCATAGAGTATATATACCACACTTTTCCAATCCATTCATCAGTTTGTGGACATTTAGGATGGTTCCATGTCTTGGCAATTGTGAATAATGCTGCAATATGATTTTTAAGCTACCGCATCTGGACTCAAACTACAGTTGGCCATGTGGGAGTCCAGTGCCTTAACCACCACACCACTTGCTGGTCCAGGGTCATTTCTTCTTTACTCACATACAGTGTCAGGCTGCCACCTTGTAAAGAGGTTGGAGTAGTCACTCTACTCTGTTGTTAAGGTGAATTAGGAACTTGTAATTTGTTGGGACCAGCAAATGTCTTAATGGCTACATCGCTAGACTCCCATGTAGTTGAACGCAGTTTGAGTCCTGGATCCCGTGGCTTAAACTTATGCCAGATGATTGTGCGTGCATGCCCAAGATCTCGAGAGGAGACTGGAGGAGAAGGGATTGCGGCATGGCCATTCCCCGCCCCGTGGGGTGTGGGGAGTGATTTCTTGATTTCTGTCTCTCTCCCTCTCTCTGCCTTTCTGGCAAGCGTACATGCCTTATTGCAAAAACCTCTCCAAAAAAAAAGGGATTTGAAATTTGTTACTTTCTAGAGAATCAGAAGTAGAATTTTTCAGATCTGAGCTTCACAGGACTCACAATATCCTCAAACTTGGGAGTGTGAAATAATCATCCAGAAATAAAACAGTCCATTTTGATACAATACTGCACAAGAAATTTTAAATGGTTATTTATTGACTTTTAAAGGTAAAAGTTGTCTTAATTTCACTTGTTTTCAAACACATACATGCAAAACGCATACAGTCTTCAGTACCAATTTGCTGAAATCTTTTCTTAATTATTTATAAACATTTCACATAAAACATGAAGATGCCAAAGCATTTTAATTCTCTCTGATATCATTTGAGGGTAGATATAAATGAGTGACTCTTTTTCTTTGTGATAGAATAAATTATCACATTCTCAGACTTAGAATATCAGACAGAAAAATTGCCCTCAAGTAAAAATGTGTGCTTGCTTGAATCAGAAATATAAAAAATGCTTTATTCCTGTATGGTATGGAATCAAATCAGGTACATATCTGAGTATCTATGGGTGAAAGGAAAAAATCAAAATGCATTTCCTATTGTCCTGTTGTCCTTATCTCTGCTTAACCACAATTGGGTTAAGATGGAGACATCTTATTGGCTCCATTATTGCCATATGGATGTCACCAGCTTCTCTTAGACATCTTTTAATTGATGTTAGTTTCTAATGCAATCCATAATCCTAAGGGGAAGCTCAACTCATTGAAGGATCTTTCTAGCTCACTGCAGAATACTAAGCAGACCAAATATCTAATGCTGACATAATTAGTAATACTGCATTGGAAGAAACGTACTCCAAAGGACTGGCAAAGAATGAACTGTATTTGCTGTTATACAACAAAACACATTTTCTAGCCTATCACTACTCTAATGTCACATATTATAATAATATTGATTTAAAAAAAATAACCTGAAAACGACTTATTTGCAACTCAGAAATTAATAGTCCTTGTTATGCTCATTTTTTTTCTTTGGTCATAACTGCTGAAGGGAAATTTGTCATCCAAGAAAATGACATTGTCCTGAGATAGATTGAGGCTAATATTTTTGTTCTACTTCAAATGGGTTCATTGTGTTCTCAGTTACATCCCCAGTATTTCTATATATCAGTAAGTTATCGGACATCCTTACAGATAAGCTTTATTATCTGTTGACGAGAATGTGTATGATGGTCTCAACTGGGCTGGACTGAGGTGTACATCATGTTGTGTACTCTCTTCACAATCTAAATGATGTATAGCGATTTAATGTATGAATAATATATATATATATAATAAAATATTTTTAAATGTTAATAAAAAAATTAATCTACGGGGCTGGCAGGAGGCATGGTGGTTAAAGGTGCTAGATTACCACATGGCCAACTACAGTTTGAGTCCCAGACCTGGCAGCTTGCTTTCTCCTTTTCCTTTCCTCTCTCCTTCTGTCTCTCTTTGGTAAAATTAAAAAATAATAAAAAATCAAATTAAATAAATAATTCTTTTAAAAAATTAATCTACAGTATTTCAACTCTTTTTTTTTAGTTGGTGTTTTTTTCTATTTATTACTATTTTGTCTAAACCTTATATATTCTAATGGGCTCATCAAACTTATTCTCAATGTATATTTGTTCAGCATTATAAAAGTATGTAGAATAAAATGAAAAATGTACCTTTTATATTTGTTCTAGATAATACCACTCTCTTTAGAAAGCAATATTCTTAGCAATTTTCTCTATCTTCTTATACATACATATATTTTTGGACATTGTGAGATTACACCATATATACTGTTCCATAATATATTGTTCCATAAATTTATTTTCCTTAGTAATGTATTACAGCTATCTTTATGTTCCTGTACACTTAAGAGCACCTCACTCTCTTCTACAACATTTTCACAGTGTGTCGTAATATGGAACATTCCACTAAGTAGTCATTTCTGTGGGATGAAACTTAGGTTGCTTTCCACAGTCAGTTAATTACAAGCAGTACTACTTACACTATTACTTTCCCTACATCTTGCGTACATACACAGAAATTGCAGGATAGAGGCATACATGTATACAAACGAGAGCAAAAAGTATGGATATTTCATATTTTCATTAATTCTTCCAAATGATCTTCCAAGTTTATATTAATGACCAATAGTTTACAAGAAGTTTTTTTAAATAACATTTTTCTGCTTTTATTTTAAGGGTAAAAAGAAATTTGTGGAGTAATGTATATAGTGTGAGCCTACTCACATACAAAAGTAAACATATACTGAGGCCAGTTGGTGATGAAGTTGTAATGCAAATGGATCCACATGAGAAAGGTCCTGGGTTTGTGTCCTGGCACCTCCCTGAGTATGCTGGGCATGCATATGTGTGTCCATGATCTAGGCTGGTTGAGACTAGGGTGGACTGCAGCACAGAGACCCTGATGACAGTAACTATCTCTCTGTGTTTCTCTCTTATAAAATAAATAAATGAACTTTTAAAATATGCATATGTGTGTAGTCTACCTAAAACTAATCTACACATTTAATCCAATCCCAATCAAAGTACCAGATACATTCTTCACAGATCTAGAAAAGACAATCAAAATTTTGTCTGGAATCATAAAAGACCCCGTATTGCTAAAGCAATCCTGCAGAAGAAGAGATGAGTGGGTGGCATCTCACTCCCAGACCCAAAAATATACTACAAAACTATGGTAATCAAACAGCATGGTACTGGCACAGAAACAGACAGGTGGACCAATGGAACAGAACAGATTTCCCAAAAATAAATTCCCAAACATACAGTCAACTGATTTTTGACAAAGGGTATCAGTCAATCCAGTGGGAAAAGGAAAACCTCTTCAGAAAATTGTGGCTGGAAAAACTGAATATCCACCTGCAGAAAGATGAATCTGAACCCCTACCTCTCACCATTGACAAAATCAACTCAAAGTGGATCAAAGATCTAAACCTAAGATTCCAAGCTATAAAACTGCTCTTGGAATACACTGGGGAAACTCTGGGAGACATTGGGGTAGGCAAAGACTTCTTAAATAAGACCCCTATTGTATAGTCAATAATCCCCAAGATAGACAAGTCGGATTACATCAGACTAAGAAAGTTTTGCATGGTAAAAGACACAGTAATTAGTGTGAATTGACAGCCCTCAGAATGGGAAAATATTTTTGTAAACTATGCTCCAGATAAGGGACTGCTAACCAGAGTACACAAGGAACTCAAGCAGCTGTCCCCAAAAAAAGATGATCAACTCTATTCAAAGTTGGGAGAATGAGCTGAAAAAAAAAAAAAAAAAAAAAAAACCACTCTTTAAGGATGACATATGAATAGCCAAAAGGCATATGAAAAAATGCTCAACATCCCTCATTGTAAGGAAAATGTAGATCGAAACAACAATGAGATACCACCTAACCCCAGTCAGTATGACTAAGATTGGAAAAAAAAAAAAAAGATAAGTGCTGGCAGGGGGTGTGGAGAAAGGGGAACTCTCTTACACTGCTGGGGATGTAAATTGGTCCAACCACTGTGGAAAATAATTTGGAGATTCCTCAAAGATCTATAAATATAACTACCATATGATCCAGCAATCCCACTCCTTGGTATCTACCTAAAGGACAAAAGAATTCTTAATTGATAAAGTGCTTACACATCGATATTTATCGTGGCATTATTCACAATTGCTAAGACATGGAACCAACCCAAATGCCCATGAACAGATTAATGGATTGAAAAACTGTGGCATATATACTCTATGGAATAGTACTCAGCCATAAAAAACAAGACCCTGGCTTTTGACAGAAACTAGATTAATATGGAAGATTTACTGCTGAGTGAAGCAAGCCAGGCTATGAAGGAGAGACATTTTATGTCTCCACTTAATACATACTGAGTGTCCACATTCTGTGGCAGAAACTGAATGACTAAAGGATGTAAAAACACAGTAAATGGTTGTGAATACCAGATATAGGGCAGGATGAGGGTGGGTGAAGGAGTAGAGTCCGAGGAAGGACATTAAGGAGAAAATTAGAGAGGCATAGCATTAATGGGACAAAGAAATGGAGTATTATCTATTGAAGATAACTTTACAGTATTATCAACTGGACTGAGGAGAAATGTACACATGTTGAAATATTCTCTTTGCAAGCTAAATAACATGATTGAATGTATAAAAGAACATGAAATAAAATAAAAATAAATAAATAAATAAATATGCATATGTGCCAGTGGATGAGAAAAACTGCTATGAGTATTACTTTCTGAACAAGGAAATATAATATAAAAATGTAGAGTTAATAAGAGTTTTTTTTATTTTTAGAAACATAGAATGGTGTTATTCAAAGTAATGAGATATTTAGTATATACCTAATATATACATTATAATGAGCATTTTCCTTGTTACTAAAGAGGTTGAACACCATAATATTCTCTTATTTCCTTTGTGAATTGCCTATTTATATCAGTTCTCATTTTTTCTTATTTTATTGTCTGTTCTTTCTTATTTCATTTGAAAAACTCTGTATATTCTCATAATTTAATCTTCTGTTGTATGTATTCCAAATATATATATATATATATATATTTTGAGAGGTTTTTGCTATAGGGCGCATGCGCTTGCCAGACAGACAGAGACAGAAAGACAGAAAGCGAGAAATCACCCCCCAGAGGGGATGGTCACGCCGCAATCCCTTCTCCTCCATTCTCCTCTCGGGATCTTGGGCACGCACGCACATGCGCCCGGCGTGAGTTTTAAGCCACCGGGTCTGGGACACGAACCGCCGTCGACTACGTGGGAGTCCAGTGACATAGCCATTACGCTAACTGCTGGTTCCCCCAAATTTATTGTTTACATTGCAATTTGCCTTTAAATATTTTTGTAACTTATTTATAAATGTTGGTGAAATAAATACAATAATAATGCAACTAAATCCAAACATATACTATATAAGTTTTAAAAAGAAAATATTTTTACCTTTGAATTCCCTTGTGTTCCCCTTTCCTTTTTTTTTGGAGAAGCTTTTGCTATAGGGCACATGCACTCACCGGAAAGACAGAGAGAGACAGAGACAGAAAGCGAGAAATCACCCTCCAGGGAGGAAGGCCACACAGCAATCCCTTCTCCTTCCGTTTCCTCTCGTTATCTTTGCCACACACGCACACGCACCCGGTGTGAGTTTAAGCCACCCAGTCAGGGTCTCAAACTGCGATCGACTATGTGGGAGTCCAGTGACATAGTCATTACTCCAACTGCTGGTCCCATGTTGCCCTTTTTAATACCAATCATTGATCCTTCCTTAAGGAACCAAAATTTTGATTTTTGTATTTATTATTCTTTTGATTGTGATTATTGTTTTGACATGTTATTGCTTATATTTAGCAACGTTGTTGCTTTAATTCATTCATTTTCACAGCAGTATAACAAAATTAATTTTTAGATTAATTGTAAAGGTTTATATCATAATTTATTTACTTACAATACTGTTGGAGAATAATCAGTTTGTTAAATTTGTTACCAATTTTTAGCTGTTACCAAGGGGCTGCAATGAACATTTGTTGGTGAATTTTTTTCCAAGGTAGCAGTTCTCATACAGTTTTTCTCAGCTCATACTTTTTGGTCTCAAGACCCTTTGGTGCTCTGAAAGTTATTGAGGATCCCAAAGAACTTTACTTTCTGAATTTATGTAGGTTATATCTATTAGTATTTATCAAATAAAAAATTTGAACTGAGGAAATTTTAAAATATTTAGTAATTAAATATGTATATTTAATATTAATTATAACTAAATATTTTAATTAAAATTAATCAATCTATTATATATTAATATGAATAACATATTTAGAGGAAAAACATTTTAAAGAATTATTGTATTTAATTTTATTCACTGTAATTATTTTGTTAATTTTTTTTAAAGTTGACCAGAGAGAAACAGAGAGAGAGAAGGAAAGTGAGAAAGCAAACTGCCAGGTCTGGGAATCAAACTATGGTCTCAGCCATATGGGAGTCTAGCCGCCTTAACCACCACACCTCCTACAGGCCCCACACAATTTTATTTCTAATAGCAGAATAAAAATGAGAAGCGTGGCATCGTTTCATATTTTACATATCTTTTTTAATAGTTGGTTCAGTAGAAATTTCCTGAATTATTTCTACTGTTTAATAATTTGGTCTGTTGCAATATGTTGTTTTGGTTGAAATATATGGACAAAATGCAGCCTCACACTAATATTTATTTAGAAAAAAAGGAAAATGCACAATCCTTGATACTACACTAAACTTGACAAACTTTTTTTTATGTAATGTCGAATTTGAAATATATAAATGCACGTTTATATTCAGAACAGAAATCGATGAAATGTAGACTGTAAAGTCATAGAAAAGGCCATTGAAAATAAGAGTTCATTTAACTCTTGAGCCCACTCCTTGGCCTGGTGTTTAGGGGAGCTGGATTCCATGTGGCCACCCATATGGTTTGAAACCCAGCCCCAGTGGTTTGAAAAACACACTAGGCACATGTACACATTTGCCTAAGATCCAGACAGGATGAAGAGAGAGAGAAAGACAGACAGAGAAGGCTCAAATAAATAAAATCAGAAATAAAGAAGGGACATTTTAACTGATACCAAAGAAATAGAAACAATCTTAAGTGACTGCTATGAGTAATTATTTACTAACAATAAGATAACTTGGAAGAAATGAGTAAATTCTTAGTAACATGCAATCTAGTAAGATGGGTTGTGAAGAAATAAAAAATATGAACGGAACAATAGTGAATGAGGAGATTGACTCAATGGGGGGGGGGGGGGGGAATGTCACCCTTTGGGGCCAGCAGGTGGCATGGTGGGTTAAGGCAGCTGGCAATTTGAGTTCCTGACCTGGTGGCTTGAAAAACACACTGGGTGCCTGTGTGTGCATACCCCAAATCCCTAGAGAATGGAGGAGAAGGGATTGCAGTATGGCCATCCCCCAGGGGAGTGGTTTCTCACTTCCTCTCTCTCTCTCTCTCTCTCTCTCTCTCTCTCTCTCTCTCTCTCTTTTCTTTCTCTGGTGCATGCACATGCTCTACAGCACAAAAGAAAAATAAAAGTCACCCTTCAAAGAAAAGCCTAGGACCTGGTGGCTTTCACTGTTAAATTCTACAAAACCACTAAAGAAGAAATAAGATCAATTCTTTGCAAACTCTTCAAAAAACTGAAGAGGAGAGTACTTTCAAACTCTGTACAAAGACAGAGTTATTTTGACTCTTTGTCCAAAGCTAGGCAAAGACAATACAAGGAAAGAGAACTACAGGCTAATAGCCCTGGTGAATATGGATGCGTTTTAAAAATTCTAGTAAACCAAATTCAACAGAACATGAAAAAGATCATTCACTGTTATCACCTGGGATTTATCTCAGAGATACAAGGATATGTCAACATATACAAATTAATGACTGTGACATACTTCATTAACAGAAGAAGAATTAAAATAATATAATTATCTGGGACCAGCAGTTAGCGTAATGGCTATGTCGCTGGACTCCCACATAGTCGACCGCGGTTTGAGTCCCAGACCCGGTGGCTTAAACTCATGCCAGGTGTGTGTGCGTGCATGCCCAAGATCCAGAGAGGATAATGGAGGAGAAGGGATTGTGGCGTGGCCATCCCCCCTGGGGGGTGATTTCTCGCTTTCTATCTCTCTGTCTCTCTCTGTCTGGCGAGCGCACACGCCCTATAGCAAAAAACCTCTCAAAAAAAAAAAGAAATAATATAATTATCTGAATAGATGAATATGAGAAAATTCAATGTCTTTTATGAGAAATATCAAAAAAGAGGTACAGAAATAATGCACAATGCAATAAAGTCCATATATGTCCATTTCTAGCTAAAATTACAGTGAATGGAGAAAAGTTAACAGCTTTTCTTCTAAGATTATATACAAGACAAGGATTCCACTCTTGACACTTCAATTCAACCTAGTACTGGAAGTCTCAGCTAGAGCAGTTACACAAGAGAAATAATTAAAAGGCATCCATATCAGAAAGGAAGACGTTAAGTTGTGTTGTTCATAGACAACATAATCTTATATATAGACAACCTTAAGAGACTCTCCCAAAGAGCTGTTAGAACAAATAAACAAGGAATAAAGTTGCAGGATACAAAAACAATGTACAAAAATTATTAGCATTTTTACTCAATAACAATGAACTATGTAAAAAAAAAGACATCAAGAGAACAATTCTGATTATTGTTATAAAAAAATTAAATACTTAGGAATAAATTTACCAAAGAGAAGAAAGATCTGTACACTAAAAATTATAAAACATTGTCAAAAAAACTTGAAAATGAAAAACAAATGGAAAGATATCTGTGTTCATAGATTGGAAGTATTAATATTGTTAAAAAATATCCATACTACCCAAGCAGTCTAGAGATTCAATGTAATTCCTATAAAAATTCCAATGACATTCTCCACAGAAATAAAAGACGCAATCTTAAAACTCATATGGAACCACAAATCCTTGAATAGGCAGAGCAATCCTAAGCAAAATATACAAAGCTGGAGGCTCCACACTGTATACTTTCAAAATTTACTCCAAAGGTACAATAATCAAAACAGCATATAGGTCAATGTCATGAACACATAATGGCAAAGGACAGTCTCATTAATGACTGGTGCTTTAAAAACTGCATATACACATTCAGTGAAATAAAATTACACCCTTATCTTACATGACATACAAAATTAACTTAAAATAGTTTAAAGAATTTGATGTAAGACCAAACTTCTAAAATCACTGTAAGAAAACATAAGAGAAAATCCCCATGACATTAGTCCAGGTGATAATTTTTTACATATGACTACAAAAGTACCAATAATTAAAACAAAAATAGGCAAATAAGATTACCTCAAACTAAGAAGTTTTTACACAGCTAAGAGGATAATCAACAGAGTAAAGAGACAATCTATAGAACAGGAAAAAATATTTGCCAATCTTATGAGACCTCAAAAGAAAAATGGAATTAAAATACAAGTTTATTTTTTTTGCAAAATTTTAAAAATTCAAGTGAAGTTTTTCACAATATGCGTTTACTTTGAACTTTGTATATCTGAGGGGTTAATATTAAGCATTTACAAGGGACTCAGACAACCCAATAACAAGAAAACTAAATAACCTGGTTTTAAAATGGGCAAAAGACCTAAATAGACATTTCTCCGAAGAAGACATCTGAGTGGCCAACAGGCATACTTTAAACATATTTAACATCACTAATCTCCAGGGAAAACCAAACAAAACCATTAATGATTTGTTACTTTACACCTGTGAGAATGGCTATTATCAAAAAGGCAAAACATAGCAAGTGTTGGAAAGGACATGGAAGGAGAAAAACCCATGCAACTGATGGTCAGTATAGATTAGAACTGCCCTTGTAGAAAACAGCTAAAGCACCTGAACAAAAATTTAAAAAGAACTATCAAAAAGAATACTGCCACTGAGTATATAACCAAAGGAAATGAAGTCAGTATGTCAAAGAGATAACTGCACTCCCTTGTTTATTGAAACATTATTTATAATAGCTGTGATAGGAAATCAATCTGTGTCCAGTGATGAATGGATTAAGAGAAGGTGATATATGTACACAATAACCCACTATTCAGCCTGAAAAAAAGAAGAAAATTTTGTCATTTTCAACAGCACAAACCAACCTAGGGATCATACAACATGAAAAAAGCCAGGAACAAAAAGACAAATACTGCATGAGCTCACATATATGTGGAAACTAAAAAATGTTGAACACACAGCAGCAGAGTAGAATGGCAGTTACCAGAAACTAGGCACCACGAGTTGGGGAGTGAAGATGCAGAGGAGATGTTCATCAAAGTACACAAAATTTCAGTTAGTTAGAAGAAATAAATTTAGGAGATCTAGCATGCAGTGGTGACTACATTTCTTTTTTTAAGAATGATTTCATTTAACTTTATTTATTTAGTGACTTATTTTAATTTGTCTACAGAGGAACAGAGTATGACAGAGAGAGAGAGAGAAGGAAAGTGAGAAAGCAAGCCACCAGGTCCAGGACTCAAATCATGGTCGGAAACGTGGGAGTGTCCAGCGCATTAACCACCACGTCACTTGCCAGCCACGGTGACTACACTTAATAACAATGTATATACTATACTTGAAAATTCTGAGAGAGAATGTTTTAAGTATTCTCACCACACACACAAAATGATAAGTACATAAAGTAGTGCGTATATATATGTATTAGCTCAACTTAGCTATTCCACAATGTATACAAATTTATTTTTTTAAGAATTATTTATTTAATTTTATTTACTCATTCATTTCTTTTCATTTGACCAGAGAGACACAGAGAGAAAGAGAGAGGAAGTGAGAAAGCAAGCCACTAGGTCCAGGACTCGGACCATTTTCAGCCATGTGGGAGTGTCTAGTGCCTTAACCACCACACCACCTGCTGGTTCCCCAAATTTCAAAACATCATGTAATATACAATAAATATACAAAAATGTTGTCAATTAAAAAATAATTAAATTTAGAAAAATCTAATAATACACTTCAAGATAAATTCATGGGTCTAAAAATTAGAGTAAATATTTCAAATTATTTTGAATTTACTGATAGAATTACAATTTAGGAAGAGTTTCTAGATTATAGAAAATTCTATAACATAGGAAACTATACAAGAAAATTAAAAGGCAGAGTACTTAACATATGTAAGTTTTCAAATGGATTAGTTCTTTATGATACTCTCTTTTTTGTTTTAAATATAAGCATCAAGAACTATGCCTCATTTTTTATTTTCAATATTTTGTCTTTTTGCTATTTATTTATTTTTTTTTTTTTTGGAGAGGTTTTTGCTATAGGGCATGTGCACTCGCCAGAGAGACAGAAAACGAGAAATCACCCCCAGGGCGGATGGCCACGCCGCAATCCCTTCTCCTCCATTCTCCTCTCAGGATCTTGGGCATGCACGCACATACACCCAGCGTGATTTTAAAGCCACTGAGTCTGGAACTCGAACCGCGGTTGACTACATTGGAGTCCAGCGACATAGCCATTACGCTAACTGCTGGTCCCCCATCTTAATGTTTTAAACTTCATTTCCCAGAAGCATGAGGCTGCTATTGTTTTTTTCGTTGTTGTTGTTGTTTTGTTTGTTTGTTTGTTTGGAGAGTTTTTGCTATAGAGCACATGCACTTGCCAGAGAGACAGAGACAGGAAGTGAAAAATTACCCCCCAGGAGGGATGGCCATGTCACAATCCTTTCTCCTCTATTCTCCTCTTGGGATTTTAGGCACACATGCACACAAGCCTGGCATAAGTTTTAAAGCTGCTGAGTCTGGGACTCAAACTGTGGTCAATTATGTGGGAGTCCAGCAATGCAACCATTAAACCATCTGCTGGTCCAGAGACTTCTATTTCTTTGCAGAAAAGCTTTGGCACATTCTCAGAGCCTGGCATATGTTTGCACTTCTCTTTGCACATCTGTAAGTAGACAAATGTTCTTGTGTCGGCATGGATCTTTACTTTTACTTCACACTCCAGTGCCATGTCAGGACTTAGAAACAGGAGGTAATTTTATGCCTTCTGAAAAACTTTGAGAAGTTTTTGGACATTTTTTTAAAAATCAGGAATGCAGATTGTTTAGCTGCTGTTGTCACTGATAGTATATGACATGGTAATTTCGAATCACCTTAAGTTTTCTACAATTTTAAAGTTCAAAGCTCATAAATATCATTAAGAGAAGACATATCAAAGCAAATGAATCACTTTTTCTGAAAAGTCATGGATAAGTGGAGATTTGCAAGAATTCATAGTTTTGAGACTAAGCAGTCAAAGTCTCAGGACATTTTTGGCTCTTCAAGGTCATTGCCAAAAATCTCCATGAATCTCAACATTTAATTAGCTTTTTAAACTTAAGTATTCATTTTGTTTTATAAAAATCCTTGGATGTAGTACTACTAATTTTTTAAAAATAACTTTTTTACGGGGCCGGCAGGTGGCATGGTGGTTAAGGGCACTGGACTCCCACAGGGCTGACCATGGTTCAGACCAGAACTGTAGCTATGTGGGAGTCCAATAACATAACCATTATGCCGTCTGCTGGTCCCAGAAGAGCTAGTTCTTATTAGAAAGATGCAGGACCAGTAGATGGCATAGTAGTTACGTCACTGGACTTCCATATGGCCAACTATGGTTGAGTCCCAGAACCAGTGGCTTGAATACCACATGGGTGGGTGTGCATGCCTGCCTAAGACCCTGAGAGGAGAATGGAGGAGATGGGATTACAGCATGGCCATCCCCTCTGAGGAGTGATTTCTCACTTTCCCTCTCACTGTCTCTGTCTCTCTGGCAAGTGCATGTGCCCTAATGCAAAAACCTCTAAAAAAAAAAAAAAGAAAGAAAGAGAGGAAGGAAGAAAAAGAAAAAGAAAAGGAAAATAAAGAAAAAGAAATAGAGATGCTCAGAGCTTGCTTCCTGTGTCCACCAGCCATCCTCTGTGCTTTCACTGACTATGCTATAGGTTGACCTGATGCCAGTTTATGCCTTCAGACTTTCCAAGTGCCGGAATTGTGAGTCAATAAGCTCCATTTCTTTATAAATCACTCAGTCTTGTGTATTTCTGTTAGCACTGCAATAATGGACCAAGACACTTACTGTATTAACAGATTATACTACCATAGCTATTAAAGAGAAGCCCTCTACTGACTTAGGTTTACAGGAACAACTTGTCTTTATCTTGATGGAAGGGGAAAAGGAGAAACTTGTTTCCCCTCCATCTGTTTCTAGAGAGCCTATTGTTCTATTGTGAAAAGTCAGAAAATGATAATCAGACTCTGAGTCTTTATATGTCTTCTCTTTGTTGTATTTATCTACACTCTCCCTTAGTCATCTTGGATAGTTTTGGAGTTTTAAATACCATTTTATACATTGAATATGCTTGAATATTGCTCCAATATGGTCTTAACTCCTTACTTCCAGAATGATTTTTCTAATTTCTTTCTAACATCTTTACTTAAATATCTAATACTTCAAAATTAATATGGCCAAAACTGAACTAATCTTTCCTCAAAATATGCAAATTCCTGTCTTCTTTTTTTAAAAAAAATTATGACAAGTGCATTCTTTCTGTCCAGGCTGAAAACCTGAATGTCATTTTTGATTTCTTCCTTTTTCTCATTCCACCTAATCCAAGAGCAAATCTTGTCATCTGTGCCTACAAAAACATGTCTATACTCTTAATTTCTCAGCATCTCAAGTATACATTTTTACCTATATTATCCAAATAATCTTCTAAACTCTTTCCTCCAAAGCTGTATTCTCAACAAAGAAGCTGAGTGAACATCTAAATTAAATATCACTCCTCTGTCAAGACCTTAGATTGGTTTGAAAGTTCTTAGGTTAAAATCCAAAGTCCTTACCATGGTCTTCAGGATTCCACGCAATCCTTCCTCAACATAGCCCACCCTCATCTACTACCAAAGTCCTCTTAATGTTCCCACACAAACACACTGGCCTCCTTGCTGTTCCTTGAACTCATTAGTACCTTACTGTTTTAGGAACATGCTAAGTTTTATCCATTCCCTCTATTACAAGCACCGGAACAGAGCCCGACACAATAACACTATAAATAATTCTCAAGTAAATGAATGCGTTATACACACACACACACATATATGTGTGATATACATGTAAATATATGTATACATATGTGTGTGTGTGTGTGTGTGTGTGTATATATAAAATGAAAGTTTTTTGCTATAGGGTGTGTGCACTTGTCAGAGATAGAGAAGGAAGGCCATCTCCCCAGGGAAAATGGCCGTGCCATAATCCCTTTCCTCCATTCCCCTCTTGGGATTTTGACCACACACACCACACACACACGCACACACACACACACACACACACACACACGTGCCTGGCATGATTTTCAAGCCTCCAGGTCTGGGACTTTAAGCACGACTGACCATGTGGGAGTCCTGTGCCTTAACCACTACACCACCTGCTAGTCTCAAATATATTATATTCTAAACCTGTGTTAATTTAATTTTAATCTAAGGAAAAATATTTAATTGTTCAATATAGATCAATGTGCTCAAAGATCAAGAAGGTCCTGCAAAAATTTTCCAAAAGAAATATTAAAGGGGCTCATATGATATAAATTAGAACAATTAGAACATCAAAAAGAATAATTATGGTAATATGTAATTGACATCTTGAATGAAAAAAAATCTAGAAGACTTTTTGATGATGAATTTCTAGACATAACATCAAAAGCATGACCCAAAAAGAGAGAATTGTTCAGTTGAATTTCATTAAAAGAAAAACATTTACTCAGCGAAATATATTGTTAAGAGAATTATGAGACAAGACATTGAATGGGAAAAAATAATTTTAAAACATGTAATTTATAAAGAACTTGTTTCCAAAATATGCAAAGAATTCTTAAAACTCAGCAATAATAAAGCAAACCCCTGGAGTTAGATGGAACACAAAAGTAAAACACTCTACATTATAGTAAAACACTCTGTGAGACTAACCCACAAAGGAAGGTTCTGGGTTTGTATCTGCAGACCTCTTTGAGTATGCCAGGCATGCATGTGCCCATGATCCAAGCTGGCTGAGGCTTGGAGTTAACCACAGCATCAAGACCTTGTTGGAAGTGATGTCTCTCTCTCTTTGTGTCTGAAGTTTTTTCTCTGTTTCTATTATTCACAACAGAAACAAATAAGTAAAAGTTTTAAAAAGTAAATAAGCCAATTAAGAAAATCAGAAAAAATTTGAACAGATACCTAGCCACGGAAGATATAAAGATGTCAAGTAAGAATAAAAAAAGATACTTAACATCATATTTCATTAGAAAATTACAAATTAGAATGACAATGTGATACCACCACGTACATATTAGAATGGCCTAAATCCAAAACATGAATAACACCAAATGTTCACAAGAATGTGGAGAAATAGATGCCCTCATTCATTGCTAGTGAAAATACACAATGGTAAAGTCACTATGGAAGATAGCTTGCCTGTTTCACCCAAAGCTCAGTGTGCTATCATACATCTCAACAACCACACTCACAAGTATTTACCGAATCATATTTAAAATGTAAGGCCACACAAAATCTTCCTCATGAATATTTATAGCAGTTCTACTCAAACTGCCAAAATTGGAAGCAACCAAGATGTCCTTGGGTAGGTGAATTGATAAACTGTGCTACACCCACACAATGGAATATTATTCAGTGATAAAAAGAAATGAGTTATTAAGCCACAGAAATTATGAAAGACTCTCAAATGCACATACTGCTAGGTAAGAAAAGATAGTCTTCTCTTACATTCTGGATAAAACAAAACTAGAGACAGTGAAAAGATCAGTGGTTGCCAGAGTTTTGGATAAAGAAGGGATGATTAAGTGGAGCTCAGGGGAATTTCAAGACAGTGAAACTATTCTATAATGATCAATCCAAGATACACATTTGTCAAAACTTATAGAACTTTACAGTGCAAAAAGTGAACCTTAATGTAAACTATGGATTCCAATTAATAACAACAGTGTATCAATATTAGTCTATTAATTGAAACAAAAGTACATGCTAATGCTAAATATTAATGACAGGAACTACTGAGAGAGGGGAAGAGTGGGAACTCTGTGTTATCTATACAATTTTTCTTTAAATCTAGAACTGTTTTTAAAAAAATAAAATCTGTTCATTAAAGACAGCCATTAGGTCAGCTCATGTAAAACTACTGAGGAAACCTGAAGAGACCATCACATGTTGACCAAGAACCCATGGCTGGTTGTTGGGAAACTTGTGTCTAAAAGTTTGATATTTTAGTTTTAGAGCTAAATAGCCTTGCAACCACCAATGTTACTGTGGTCAACATACTTTATTTCCTATCCAACAGCCAATTCCCTATTCTTATGCTGGCTTCTTTGCCCCTGCTGAGAATCCTCATTTTGTTCAACTGGAGGGATGGGGGTCCCTTGATCCCAGAGAAGGTGGAGGCCTCTGTCAAGCACAGGTGAAAAATCATGTAGATTCAAGGTAGTCATGGCATCTTCATATTCCTCCACAAGATGCTTACTTTCCCAGCCTCCCTTTCAGTTAAGGGCCTATGTGACAAGTTCTGGCTTATGAACTATAAGACAAAGTCAGATAAGGGACTTCTAGAGAGAATTTTCTTCCTGGTAAAAAACAGAGCTTCATGCTCATGTTAAAAATGCAGAGCCTTATCTTGCCCTTTCAGAGGTTGCCTGCATTCACACACAGTGAGAGATATGATGCTGTAGCAGCTACCTTTCAACCATTAAATGACAAATTTGAGAATAAAAAGCCATTTTACCAATGTAAAAAATGGAAAAACTGGGGCCAGCAGATGGCATGGTGGTTAAGGTGCTAGACTCATACATTGGTGATCATGTTTTAAGTCCCGGGCCTGATGGCTTGTGGTCTTACTTTCTCTCTCTCTCTCTGGTGAGTGCACATGCCCTACAGCAAATTTAGAAATCAATAATAATAATAATAATAATAATACATTAAATTACAATAAATAAAAAATGAAAAAAACCTGGATCTGTGATGGTTAGCCTTGAAAACTCTCACATTAAAACTTCTTACTAAATAAATAAAAAATGTTCTTATGATCTACAGTATAGAAATAGAGATACTAGAAAAATAGAGAAGAAAAAGAAGAAAAGATGTCCTTAGGTAAAATACTAGCTATTACAAAAAGTGGGAGTAAGGAATGGCAGAAAATTTTAAATCATCACCTTGCAAACCTTGGCATAAAAACTGATTTAGTCAAGAATCAATAGTGACTGCTAAATTACTGGGTAAAGACTTGACCCAATAAGAAATAGGATATGCACACAGTTTCAAAATATTAACCTGCAAGTAACTACTGATTATAAAGGGGGGCAATAACACTTTGCACAGATTCATCACTTTAATCACGGGTGTGATTATGTCCTTATCTACCCAGGTTTTTTTCTTCTGTCCTCCCTTGTTTCCTTTCCCAATCTGGATTTCATTTGATGCCACTTTAATTATGCTTCTACTAGTACTTGGATTATCTGGATCTTCTGTTTTCTTCAATCCACCTTACTAAAGAATGAATACAGCCCAGTTTTTCTAAAAGATTAATTTCTAGTCAGGTCATGGAATGCTGTTAAGTTTGTTTTTGTATATTTGCTTCAACTTACTGCATTTCATCTTGCTTAAAGTTATTTTAGTGTGATATCTTTCCTACTATATGATGAGCTCCCAGAAGTCAACTGCTTTATTTTACTTACTTTAGCTGTGCCCAAAAATGGCAGGAGTTGAAAAATATATGCTTACTGAGTAACTTAAAAATTGATCCATGTAGAAATAGAATAAAGAACCCAGAAATAACCCCCTTAAAATACAGTGAACTAAATTTTTGACAAAGGGCACAATACAATCCAGTGGGAGAAAGAAAATTTCTGCAGAAAACGGTACTATAAGAATTGGAACTTTACAAGCTAAGTGATGTATAATAATTGAATGCTTAAAAGAAATTAAAAGAAAATAAACTATATTATAAAAATAAATAAATAAATACTTAAACTAAAAAAAAAAAAAAGAATTGGATATCTGCCTGAAGAACAATGAAACTGAACCATTTCAAATGATTTTCAAACCATTTCTATCTTTCACCATTAACAAAAGTCAACTCAAAATAGATCTGGGTATAACACCTCAAAATATAAAACTGCTGGTGGAAAACACAAGGAAATCTCTTGGAGATATTGGAATAGGCAAAGATTTCTTAAATAAGATCCCAAAACATAGGCAATAATCTCAAGAACAGGCAAGTGGGACCACATCAGACTAAAAAGCTGCACAAGGACCAGGAGGTGGCATATGGTTAAGATGCTGCACTCCCACATGGTCAACCATAGATTGAGTCCCAGACCTGGTTCTCTCTCTCTCTCTCGCTCTCTCTCGCTCTCTCTCGCTCTCTCTCGCTCTCACTCTCACTCTCTCTTTCTGGTGAGCACACTTGCCCTATAGCAAGTTAAAAAAATAATAACAATAAATAAAATTAAATAATTCGCTTCTGGACAGCAAATGAAACAATAATTAGAGTGAAGAGACAACCTCAGAATGGGAGAATATATTTGCAAACTATGCCTCAGATAAAGGATTGATAACCAGAATATGTAGGGAACTCAAGCAGTTTATCTACAAAAATGAAATAATCAAATTAAAAAATGAACAAATGAGCTGAACAGACAACGCTCCAAGGAAAATAGAGGAATAGCTAAAAAGTATATGAAAAAAAAAAAAAAAAAAAAACTTAACATCTCTTAGCAAGAAGGAAACGCAAATCAAAACCAAAAACGAGATACTACCTAACCCTAGTCAGAATGGCTAAGATGAAAAAAATAAAGAATGATAAACACTGGCAAGGCTGCAGTGAAATGGAAACCCTTCTATACTGTTGGTAGGAATACAAATTAGTTCAGCTACTGTGGAGAACAGTATGGGAGTTCCTCAAAAACCTACAAATAAGGACATTTGGAGGAAGGATACGGAGACAGAGCATTGATGGGACAGGGAGGCAGTGTTGTTATCTGTTGAAGATATTTTGATCAACTGGACTGGGGACAAATGTTCACATATTGAAATGTTCACTCTGTAAGCTAAATAATATGATTGAATGTATAAAAAAATGTAAAATTAAAAAAAAACTAATGATTAAAAAAAACCCTACCGTATGGCCCAGTAATTCCACTGTGAGGTATCTACCCAGCGGATAGAAAAACACTCAGTTATAAAAACTCTTAGACATAGGACCAGCAGTTAGCATAATAGCTATGTCGCTGGACTCCCATGTAGTTGACTGCAGTTTGAGTCCCGGACCCTGTGGCTTAAAACTCACGCCAGGCACATGTGTGTGCGTGTCCAGGATCCCGAGAGGAGAATGGAGGAGAAGGGATTGTGGTGTGGCCATCCCCCCTGGGGGGTGATTTCTTGCTTTCTGTCTCTCTGTGTCTCTCTGCCTTTCTGGCGAGCGCACTTGCCCTATAGCAAAAACCTCTCCAAAAAAAGAAGAGAGAGAAAGAAAAACTCTTAGACATTCATGTTTATTGCAGCATTATTCACAATTTCTAAGACATGGAATCAACTCAAATGTCCAAGAACAGACTACTAGATTGAAAAAATGTGGCACATATACACTATGGATTACTATTCAGCCATAAACAAAATGAGACCCTGACATTTGTTATTAAGAAAACAAATATGGAAGATTTAATACTAAGCAAAGCAAGTCAGACTATGACAGACAGGTATTGTATGTCCATAACTCATATACCAAATATCTGCACTCTATGATAGAAATTGGCAGATTAGAAGGTGTAATAGCAAAAAGGACAACTAGTGATACAAGAGACAGTATAGAAGGGGTAAGTAATAGGAAATAGAAGGTAGGGCATCAGAAAAAAAAGTAATAGACACAAAAAATGAAAAGTTACCTGTTGATGATAATGAATATGGCATAATATTTTATTTGACTGATATGCACTGCATTCATGCTGGGAAAAAACATTTTGTACACTGTAAAGATGTACAGAAATTAAATGTAAGATTTAAAAAATATTTTTAAAACTTGATCTATGTAAAGATATTAGCTAAAAGAAGACAAAAGGAAAGAGAATGAAGCAATTTCATAAGCTAAATTCTGACATCTTATCATAATTTGGGAGAGCCATCACAAAATTGAGAAATAGAACTTGTTCTAAAATAATCATTGTTAATCATTTTGAAATGATTTTTTAAATGTTGATATTCTCATACATAAACATAAAGTAACGTTTTTATTCTTTTTTAAAAACCATTTCATTGGGGCCTGCTCTATGTCCTGGTGGTTAAGGCAACTGTATCCCATATAATCAATTGCACAGTTTGAGTCCTAGACCTGGTGGCTTGAGAAACATGCTGGGTACATGTGTACATGTGCCCCAAATCCCACAGAGTGGAGAAATGAGGGAAAAGGGATTGCAGTATGACCATTCCCCATGAGAGGTGTTTTCTGCTCTCCTGTCTGTCTGTGGCAAGTGCACATCCTCTAACAACAACAAAAACCACTTTACTGAGTTATAATTGACATACAAAAGCTGTACTTATGTAATGTATGCAACTTAGTTGGAGACAATTATACACACATGAAGCCTTCAACACTCTCCATGCCCTAAATATATCCATCCTCTCCAAAATTTCCTTCTGCCATCTTTATTACTATGCTATGATCAGAACACTTGACATAAGGTTTTATCCTCCTAGAAAATTTTTAATGATATTGTTAGTTATAGGCATTATCTGTATAGTATCTCTAGAGATATTAGTCCAAGGGTACAAAGGAATACAGAATTTTGTTTTGTTTGTTTGTTTGGGTTTATTTTATTTATTTCTTGAGAGAGAGAAAGATAGATGCAGATCCTTAACATGGTCTCACCATATCTTGACCCAGGACCATAAATGCAAGCACCCATTGTATTCAGGTGACCCAGGACCTGAATCCAGACATCCTGGAGGGCCTCCAAGCTAGCACTGCAGTGCCCTTCTGCCTGTGCCACAGGAGCTAGGCCAGTAATATTGTCTTTTTGAAAAAAAATTATGTCTTTCATGAAACAATGGTTTTTTGAACATTCTGGATTCTCAGGGCTTTCTGGGTTTTTTTTTTGGAGGGGGGGTTATTTTTTTTCACTTTAAAAAAAACTTTAAAAATACAAAATACAGTAAAATTCATCCTTCTTAGTGTAGAGTTTGATGAGTTTGGACAAATGCATTAAGTTATGTGACTACTAACAAAATCAAGATTTAGAATATTTTCATTCCCAAAGTTCCCTTATACCCATTTTGGTCAAACTCTTCATGACCTCTAGCCTTTGGCAACCACTGGGTTGGGGCCTTTTTCCTCTATATTTTGCCATTTCCAGATGATCCATAAAGGGAGTGTGCAGTTTGTGGCGTTTTGAGTCTGACTTCTCTTTACTTAGTATAATGCAATCATTGCATGTAACAGTAGTTCATTTGTTTTTCATTCCTGAGTAGTATTCTATTGGATGAATGGACTACGGCTCATTTACCTGTCTACAAGCTCAAGGATTGCTTGGATTTTGAGTAAAATTATTATCCTAATAAAAATGATTACAACTTTTGTGTTCTCTGATCATTCACCAACTGTGTGTGTACCCGGTTCCCCAGGCTACTTCATGTGCAGATATTGTTGCCTACTGCCCTTTCTTTCCTGTTTCCTAAAAAAAATAATGAAAGTGAGACTAAGGTAGAGTTTCATTCCATATCTTTTCCCTCTCAATTTCCAGAAGGTGTATCTACTCGCCAGAGAGAGGCAGAGAGACAGAGAGGGAGGAAAAGCATCACTCAATGGAGTATGGTCACATCCCAGTCCCTTCTCTCCATTTTTTCCATCTTGTTGGGATTTTGGATATGCCTGCACACACACCAGAATTTTTTTCAGCTTTCCTGAACTTGGATTCAAATTACCATTGAATCAAATTACCATGAAGAATCCACTCCCCTAACCACTAGGCAACGGGGCTGGTCCTCATTTCCCATCTTAAACAATCAAGCCAAAACACTAAAATAAATCATTTGTATTTTAATATTTGATGTGCAATTTTCACTGCAAATCATTCCACTGTATTTACTCAACCTACACTTTCTCCATAGTTACTTTATTCCTGGTATTAACCTAAGGGCTCAGCAGAAAATGATGAGCAAATATCTGACATAATACTTGCTCTGGCAGAGTTTACAATCTAATCAAGAAGACGTTCATTAACAAATGGTGACAAAATAAAATATATTAATCATAAAACTACTAGGTAGGCTATGAAACCTTCAACCATGGAAACAGGCTGAGAAAGGGAAGTTTGAGCAGGAGGAGAGCATTCCAAGTCGTGAGATTAGCACACATTCCAGTGTCAGAAGGAAGCAGGATATGCATGAGTCTGAGAAGCTCTGAGAGCAAAGGAGGTTGAAGTGTGATGAGAGACTTAGATGCAGGTAAGTGATAGATCATACAGGGTTTTATAGTCCAGGTTGAGGAATTTTAAATGTGTTTTGAAGCCAATGACTGAATCTGTGGAGAAGAGTCAGAGTGACCAGATTTCAGTTACAAAAACTGCTTTCAACTGGAGCAGTTGGAAATATTTTTCTGTTATGCTCTAGGATAAAGTAGACCAGAGCCAGAGAGGATTCAGGTAATTCTTGCAATTAAGAAGGTATCCTGGGGGGCCAGCAGGTGTCATGGTCCTTAATGCACTGGATCCTATGTGACTGATTCTGCAGTTCAGATCACAGACCCAGCAGCTTGAAAACCCAGTGGTTTGAAAAACACACCTGGCACATGTGCATAAGTGCCCAAAATCCTGAGAGGAGAAGGGATTGCAGTGTGGCCATCCCCGCAAACCCCTAGGCATGATTTCTCACTTTCCCTCTCTCTTTCTCATTCTCTGTCTCTCTCTGGTGAATGCACAAGCTCTATGGCAAAAATTAAAAAAATAATAATAATAATAAAAGATATTTCAGTACTGCAAGAAATAACGGTAATTTGAACTAGAGAAGTGAAAAATATTTGAGGTAAAATGACAGAACATTGGCTCAAATTGGATAAGGTGGTGTGTGGGAAAGGCGAAAAGGGAGGTTTCAGGGCTGACCCTTTGATTTCTGGCTTGTGCAGATGGCTTAATGCTACTATCATTTAGGAGACAGGAACTTCTGGTGAAAATTTTTGTGAGTTAATTTTCAGACTTGCTAAGTTTGAAATGTTTTAAACATTCAAAAGGAGATCTGAGCATGCAGCTAACTGTATGGGTCTGAAGCACAAAAGAAACACCGTTCTTTTAAGGCTGCTGATTTAGCTCTGTGGATTATCTGCATGGACAGGGATTAAAGACAAAACCACGGATTAGAGTGTCTAGGGCAGGAGCACAGAGGAAAAGAGGTGGGTGTCTAGGATTAAGAATTAAACATTTTTCGAAGAGTAGATGGTACAGAGGTTAAGGTGGTTGGATCCCACATGGTTGTGTGGTTCGAGTCCCTGACCTAGCAGCTTGAAAACACACCAGGTGTGTGTGCATGCATGCCTAAAATCCTAAAATGAGAATGGAGGAGAAGGGATTGTGGCATGGTCATCCTTCTTTGGAGATGCTTTCTCACTATTGCTCTCTTTTTTCTATGTAATGCATATACCCAATAGCAATAAATAAATACATACATACATACATAAATAAATAAATAAATAAATAAATAAATAAATAAAAGAAAAAGGAAAAAATTGAAATTGCAAAACTAAATTATGAGAAAAAGGAGAATTGTCCAGCAAGGTAGATTCCTGAACAGTCAGAGATACAGAAGAAAAATTAGGGGTGGGTAGGATATGAGAATTCAGACAGGAATGTTTTGGGAAGAAGGGAGTAGTCAACACAGAATATTCTCCCAGTAGGTTTAGTGGACCTGGATGAGAACAGTGCTGGTGAGATGAGGAGAGGAGAAGCCAAACAGAGAGATCTGAAGTGTGAGTGGTTAGTGGAGGAAAAAAAAAAAAAAAGGAGACAGGCAGTGTATACACTTTGGAGAACATTGCTCTGAAGGGGCATTGGTAGGAGTGAAAGATGAAAAAAAAGGTGACAGGCGAGGGGCATGAAAGGTCCAGTGGAGGTTTTCTTTCCTTTCATTGTAATGATGCAAGCATGACTAAAGACCCGAAGGATAGAATCTGCTAAAGGGGGGATATTAAAAATGATAAAAGGGTGAAGGCTGGGAAAGAATGAGTGCTAGAAAATCCCAGAGGTCTTCAAAGAATTTGATTTCATGGAAAATGCATATTATGAAAAAAACTATACATCAATTTCCAATATTTTTGCACCAAAATAAACTGAGACTGTGATTCCATGTTTCCATATATTTTTTGAAGTAGTGTCCCAGATGGTGGGATTAACCCTACATGATTACTGAGAGAGAGCTCCTTGCTTTCAGCAAACTAGAATAGGAGTAGATATGGGTGGAATTATGTTTAGGGAAGATAAAAAAATGCCTCCCCCCCATTTTTCAGGAAGAGCAAAGGCGAATCCAAAGGATAAAGGAGGTCAGCAAGGCAGGGGGTAGGAGGTTTGAAAGAGTAGAAAAGATTGAAGATAGTCATTGTAGAATGAGAGAGTGAGTTGAGAGAGAATGGCCATAAGCTCGACACATATTGATCTGTGATTGGATTTCACTCAAATCATCCTCTAAACATATGTTAAGTGCTTATCCTTGTAATTTCTTCACATTATCAAACTGTCAGACAAAACAGTTGGAATCCCTACATTCGGCTCCCTCTCCCAAACTGCTCCTCTTACAGAGATTCACGCCAAGCAAGCATATCTAGAAGTGTGTAACTTCACCCTTTTGCCTTTTCTTTCTGTCTTTTTAAGAGGAGAATTTTTCAGTTGTCCATTGGGCACTGGAATTTTCTCCAGAACATTTGTGCTTTTCTCAAAAATCGTTTTCCCACATCCTCTGGTTAAGACAGAACCAATCTACAAGTGGCATTCACTCCCCTCTCAGAGTACTCTCAGGGTCACCTCTTTTTCTCACAGTTAGATTTGAGAATGTTATGAGCTTTGTAATTTTAGCATGAATATTGATTTGGTGTGATCAATTTGAAGTATCAATGTCCATTCAATATTATTATACCTATTAGTGGAATTTGCAGGAGAGAAAGCAGTGCATTTTCAAAACAGGTGTTTAATGTTTTCATAGTTTTTACACAACTCCTGATATCAATATCACCACATTTCCTATAATTATATATTTGCAGTCACTTTTTAAGTGCCATCTATGTAGACTCTATGTGACACACACTGCAGACTCTAAATGCTGTATTCTGTCTTTAATTTGAAGAGAAGAAAGGGAAGCAATGGTCATTGCAGACACCATTTCTACTAGCAAGCAGTATGTCTTGCTTTAGCTTTCAATTATATTCAAGTACTATTCATACATTTTTGCCAAGCTAAAGTGAATCCTCCAATGTAGGATGCTAATTATTTGAATTATAATTAGTCAAGAAACCTAGTTAAGAAGACATCTGATAATAAGCAGATGAGAGCAATATTTGGAATGCTGAGAAAAATTATTTTAGAAGCTCATTAGCCAAAGCATCACAAAGAAATAAAATATGGAGCAAAACTGCATAACTTAAAGCTATTTAAAATCTTCTATTAAAGTTTTGGGGCAATCAAAGGAAATGTTAACAGCAAACAGTAATCCCAGTATATGATTGAAAATGATATAACATTTTAAAAATAGCAGTCTGCCTTTCTAATGTAGACCTGTTTATTCCATGGTCTGTAATTTGTGTCCGATGTGAACTATATGCTTGTGTTTTCTATATGTGCGCTTTTATTCCTTGAAGCAGATGATTTTGTGGTATAAAGCCTATACCTTGTAACATAATATGCTTATTTGATTTTCTTTAAAACCATGTAATAGGTAAAAAAAAAATCTTGTAATAAAAATTATTTAGGGGAAAAAAGAGGTAATGGAAAAAACTCTTCATGTGAAAGCAAAAATGACCTTGTATAGTGTATTTCACTGCTTCTCAAGTGTGGCAAGAATAATGAGTCTTGGCAGTTGGGGCATGCTATTTACCTGAGGGTTGTCAATCATCCTCATTTGAAAGAGACAGAATTCATGAATTGTCAACACATCTTCTAGGTGAGAAACCAGTTTTCATCAAGAGAAAAAACTAAAACAAATGCTCAAATAAATTGAAACTCCAAATGCTGCCTAGTCATTTCGCTTTAAGAACATAATATACATAATCCACAGTTCATGTGCTATAAAAATTGTAATATGTGAGACATGGGTGACAAATTGAATGGCTATTACTGTGCTTTTCAAGTGGAATACAGTCTGTAGATCAATGACTTGAGATCTTTTTTTCCCCTACATTTCATATAAAGCAAATTATTTGTCATTGAGCACTCCCATAAATACGACTACCTAATACTGAAACTGCTGACAGCCTTGTAGGCTATTTCAGTAGTGGAAGCCAGGACTAAGCACACTGAACTACATTAGAGTTGGTCCCTGGAGGACGGAATGGAGCTTCATTGGCAAGGGCACAGTAAGAGTTCCATTTGACTCCTCATTAAACCTCTCACAGGGATTCCAGCTGTTTCTCTGTGGCTGCTCTTGCTTCCCTTTCTACAGAAGAGATGGATGAGAATCACATAAGCATGGATACATTTTTACATATTTAAGAGAAGATTGCTTTTCTGGATAAAAAACAAGCCTCTTACAGATTTTGAAGAAGACTTTATAGTTTCTTGATCATTACCTAATTATTCACAATATTTTCAAGGGAAGGAAAAAACTTATTTCAATTTGTGAAAATTTTGTTTTAAAGTTTTATTGATTTATTTCTTCTTAGAGAGAGAGAAAAAGGGAAAGAGAGAGAGAGTGAGACACCCAACAGGGTCTTCAAGCAGTGATCCACAAGTTTCAGTCAGACACGATCATGGGCCCCAGTGCATGCCTGGTGTGCATAGGAAGGCTCTGGGACATGAACCAAGGATCTTAACATGTGGGTCCAGTTGCATTACTGCTATGCCACCATCTAGCCCCAAGAATTATTATTATTATTATTATTTCTGGAGAGATTTTTGCTACAGGGCAAGTGCGTTCGCCAGACAGACAGAGAGAGACAGAGAGACAGAAAGCGAGAAATCACCCCCCAGGGGGGACGGCCACGCTGCAATCCCTTCTCCTCCATTCTCCTCTCGGGATCTTGGGCACGCACGCACACGCGCTCGGCCTGAGTTTTAAGCCACTGGGTCCGGGACACGAACCGTGGTCGACTATGTGGGAGTCCAGCGACATAGCCATTACGCTAACTGCTGGTCCCGAATTATTATTATTTTTTTGAGAGTTTTTTTTGCTATAGGGCACGTGTGCTCACCAGAAAGAGAGAGAGAGACAGAGAGACAGAAAAGTGAGAAATCACCCTCTAGGGAGGATGACCATGCCACAATCCCTTCTCCTCCATTCTCCTCTTGGGATCTTGGGCATGCACGCACATGCACCTGGCATGAGTTTAAGCCACCCGGTTTGGGACTCGAACAACAGTCAACTACATGGGAGTCCAGCAATGTAGCCATTAACACCATCTGCTGGTCCCAAGAATTCATTTTTAAACTTGTCTTAGAGAGTATAAGAGATTGTGTTTTTGTTTTGTTTCAGTTTGTTATCTGTGTTCATCCTTTCTCTTGGAAAAGCAGCACTGGGGAGAAATGCTGATAATGATCTTGGTTCTAGTATAGTTGTAATAACAAAATCAGAACAAATATGTTGAAGTAATTGGAGTAACATAAGTTATTTTATGTGCTATATGTTGTTTGTGGCCCTTTTTATTGATTGGGAATCTTGAAAATACAATTAAGATTTGCCAGACTTTGGAAATGTTGCATTGAAAAACCAGTCAATAGTTCAAAGAAACATGCTCTATGGATCAAAAGCCCCACCCCAATGATACAGCATTATATTCTTCATGGGCGCCTTCTCCAGGAAGATTCACAAGGCTGTTACTGTTTTAAGTGCAATAAAGACAAATGAGATGATTTTGTCCAGCAATATCTAGGAGAAAATTTTCTGCATCTATGAAATAATACCTTCAGTCTCCAGGCCATCTAATCCCGGGATTACTAATGGAATATTAGAATTGCTAAATACTAATGCTTTACTGGGTAATGCTTTAATACTTACTGTAACTGTTATTGTTTCCCCAAAGTGGTCCCTATGTACATATGCATAACGACAGAAAGAGCTAAGCAAATTGTGATTAAAAAGTAGAGACTTAGCAAATATTTATTTAAAAGAAAGCATGATTGTGAAAGTTCTTCTGCATTCACAAAATTAACAGATGAACATATTTGTTTTCTAATGCTCTACATACATCTGGCAAGCCTATGTCCACATATATACACACATACATGCACATAAGTACATATGAATCTTCTCAGCTATGCTCATAATGCACATACAGATACACACCCCTTAGAAACCAAACTCCACTCAAAAGAAGCGTTATTGGTATCCCGTGAGTGGAATTTCTCTACTAACCTAAGCGTATCTTTAGTTCTAGAGATTAGGTCACTTTAGAGCCACTCCTGTGGGTACATGGGATCAGTCCTTCCTTGATGGGCTTCAAAATTAAAGAAAAATATATCATCCAAAGTTCCCACAAATAGGATAAAATAAAATTAGATATCCAACAGGATGACTTACAGCTCTGGAGAAGCAGCTGATATTTTCCCAAAAGAACAGGAAAGTCAAGACCAACAAAGGGTGGACATGAAGGCACTAATGTGAGCAGTGAGGAGGGAGAAGGTGACGACAATTGGAACTTCTAAAAGAAGACCCCCAAAATACCTTCTCACATCAGTTGAGACCACCATTCTGTATTTGTATGCCCATGAACGCAGCACTGTCCTGTAAATACAGTCTAAAACCTTCTCAGGCACATAGACACATAACCACTGAAAGATTAGTGTTTGGCCACTCAGTTCTCATCTAGCAGAGGGTGGAGTAAGCCATCCTTTCCCGGGGCCACCACTCCCTAGCTGTGCGCCCAAATGGTGTCTGAACTACATTTGCAGCCGAAGTGCCTTTTTTGCCTCCGGATGTCCAAGCATGTCTCAAGGATAAATAGGAAGTGTCGCTACTGGCAGGACACAGCACAGGTAATTTACATGGTAATAAGACATGATTTATATCTGAACAGTGCACCCCATAGTTTATTTTGACAGACTTATCCTTCAACAAATACACTAGCAACCACGGGGACAGAGAAGTAGTTCAGGGACACACAGAGCAGAAGTCTTTGCTTGTGGTCTAAAAAGTCCTGGGTTTATTCACAGATAATTCAGAATTGCTTAAGAATATATATACCTGTTTATGAATAGGTGTGAAATAGTGTGATTTCTACCTTCTATAATCAGCTTCAGGCAGCCTGAGTGATGGGAATCAAAGGACAGTCTTTGAAATGTACAATAACTTTTGGTTTCTAATGGGAAAAGGATATAATTGTGTTATATTTCTGTCTTGGTGAGTTTGGGACCGAGGATGAGAGTGTTTAAATGGGATGGAGAGAATGGAAGTGGGGGTGGGGCGAGGGAATACCTCTCTCTTTCTCTCCCCCCACCCCGCACACGCGCGCACACACGCACACACTTGCTCACACCATGCACTCCCTCTCTACAGTCACTACCACCCAAGTGTTACTGGTCTGTTCTAACTGCAACTAAGAGGGATGTAGGAAGATTTGGAGGGTACTGGGATCTGGCCTCTGCATTGCCCAGGAGGAGACAGGAAGACCCTACCAAACTCCAGGGCCTCAGAGACTGCGAAGGGTTGAGATGGAGCCTGGAGTAGGGGTTATTTAGCAGCAGGAGGCGGCCAGCGGACCCTGGCGGAGGTCGGGAGGCGGGGAGTGCGAGTAATCCTGCTGCCTGAGCACCGCGCGGTCGGGACGCAGGGCCCCCGCCTCTCCTCGCCACTGGGACCCCCGCGCCTCCTCCGCAGCCTCGGTGGCAGCAACGGCGGCAGAGCCTCGCCCACTCCAATCCCCACCCTCTCCATCCTTAGCCATTAAAGAACAGCAGCGCCTGGCACGTTCTTGGAGGACCCCGGGCGCAGAGGAGGAAAGGGAGCAGGCGCAGGGGGACTGGAAAGGCAGCATGCGCCCGCCGGGAGCAGCCTCGGAGCCCACGGTGTGAGGCTGGAGCCCCAGTTCGCCATTGTGAGCCGCCGCCAGGGGAAGCTGCTAGTGCCGCCTTTCCTCCGGGTCCCGGTCCGAGCCGCGATGGGGCACTTGCCCACGGGGATACGAGGCGGCCGCCGCCTGCTGCCTCTGCTCTGGCTCTTTGTGCTGCTCAAGGTAGGGGAGTCCCCCCTTCCCCCTCCACCCTAGCAGCCCTTGGCTCCCGGCAGTCGGGCAGGCTCGGCGCCCTGGCGCTGGCGTGCTGGAGCGGCGCGCCCCGGGCACCGAGGCTCCGCCGCCGGGAGCGCCTGCCGTGCAGCCCGGTGCACGCTTTGTTGTTCTTGCCAGCGCGTGTGCCTGGTGGTCCTGGGGGTGAGGGTCGGAGGCTAAGGGAAGTTTGTTCCCTGCGGCTTTCGTCCTTTGTGCTCTTTGAGCGCCGCTGACAACCACATCCGAGGTGGGCTTATTAAAAGGATTGTATCTTCTCAGGCAAAACGAGGCTACTGTTTTTCGGGTCTCGACTGCACCCAGCGCCGCTTAACCTCTCTGCCCTCCCCCATCGGAACGTGCGGCTGCTTTGTCTTAATTCACCTTCCGCTGGAATCGTGCACCGGGAGCCCCAGCTCCCTAGCCACACGGCTGTCGGGATGGGTGGAAAGCATGGTTTTCTTTGACTAAGGAGTGGCAGGTTCAGCCTGCAGGGGATTTCTCTCCCCAAGTCTTACCTCCACCCTGAGAATTTCTTAAAAGTCTCTAGACTTTCTGTACGGTGTATACAGAGGATGGTAGAAAAAAAATATTCTACATTGAATGGTAGAAAAAAAATATATCTATCATTAACTTTTTCTCGTCTTTGGAATGTGCTGTTTTGAGGTTTTACTTTGAGAAAAACAAAAAGGAAAGAGAAAATGAAAAGGCTCTTAATCCTAGTAGGACTATACAGTACATACAATTTGGGGAAGACATTTCAGCGAGATGTTTTCTTGGAAGGCAGTGGGAAGTTATGAAGTATTGTTGCTCGCGTCTTCGGTGGGTCCACTTTTAGTTCTGCCCTGACTCTACCCCGATTTCCACAGTCAGGAATGTGGCCAGGTGACCGGGAGCTATCCTTTCAGCACCACAGTGATACCTATCCCAGAAATGGATGAAACACTACTGCATACAACTGTTTCTCATTTAAAGAGTCACTTCTTGATTATATGTACCATTAATTATGAATGCCTGACAAAGATACAGGGTAGCAGGATCAGCGTATTAAGAACAGTATTTCACTTTTAAATACTCCATATTTTACTCTCTCTTAATAGGAAGCAGGAAAAATAATTTCAGAGAAATAGCAAGAGTATAAAAATAAGAGTCTAAGTTATATTTAGTACGTTTTTACATTTTTATCGAGTTATCATAATCATTTTATTTTAAAATCTAATGAACAATAAGGTCAGTCCTGTGTTCTCATTCGAGGTTATTGTTCTTTAGTGCACATCACACATATAGACTTAATTGTTTCTTGTGATTCATTGTAAACTCATTTTCAAACTCTCTCACGACTATTACATCTCTGCCACACCTGACATAAATCCAGAAGGAGAACCTGAGTCACTACACATTTTATTGAGGAACAGCTAAGAACTCTCCGTGTGATATCGCATCCAAACCTAACCTTTAGCAGAACTGCAGATTTTTTACTTGACTTCCTTATCATGTGAGCATTCCAGAAATGAAAGAATGATTAGTTTGGGAGTGAATGTGAAGTGCTGCAATTAAAATGTTAAAAATGTGGTAAAAGTTTGACTCAAAGCTTGATATTGGAATGCGAAAATGCAGTCAGTGATGGCATAATGGTAATTTTAGTGACTGATAGGTTGACCCCGTCCCATATCATAGGTATATTCCTGCACATTTGCAGGTAAATGTCCACTATGGCAAAGAACGTCACACAATAAACACACTGACAAAGCCACTTAAAGAAATACGTTGTAATGGGGTAAATAAATTTGTAAGGGATATTATTACTTTTTATTTTATGCAAATGAAATTATTTTGTCACCAGTATATGAAATATACCAGAGAAAGGAAGAATATACTTATGTTTATATTTTATACCCAATCTGTTCCAGTCTTCCAGATATTTTACATGTGTTGTTTCATTTAATTCTATTTTGTTTGTTGGTCTGGACAAGAGATGTCCAAAGTGGTAAATCAGGCTCATAGTGTAAAGTCTTAATATTTAGGGATGGTAATGCATTGAGCACCTGGTAAAAATCTTTTTATAATTTGGATATACTTTTTAATTCAAGGTCCTGAATAAGTTCTAGTAAAATAGATCTAACACGTGTGGGGGAGGGGAGGGGGTTGACAAGAACAGGAAAAAAAAAAAAGAAGAAGGAAAAGAAAAAGATAAAACCTCCATTACTAAATACCAAATTGTAAATCAGATTTTAATGATAAAATATTAAAAGTTTCACGTGTGCTGAATTAGAAGCAAGCCATTTCCCTAACCCTCTCCTCACCTCAAACTCCAGAGTTTTTTTTTTTTGTTGTTTGTTGTTGTTGTTGTTTTCTGGAGAGGTTTTTGCTATAGGTCGCGTGCGCTCGCCAGACAGAGAGAGACAGAAAGCGAGAAATCACCCCCCAGGGGGGATGGCCATGCCTCAATCCCTTCTCCTCCATTCTCCTCTCGGGATCTTGGGCGCGCATGCGTGCGCGTGAGTTTTAAGCCACTGGATCGGGGACGCGAACCGCGGTCGACTACATGGGAGTCCAGCGACATAGCCATTACGCTAACTGCTGGTCCCCAGAGTTTTCATTATGGCCAACAAATATTCACTACTCCATATAAATATCCTCCATACAAGAGTGAAAATCCCTAAGGACCATTAGATAAATTGAAATGTGTGGCTTGATTTTAGTTTTACACTGTTCACAACTCAGAACAAGCTAAATGTGAAACAAGGCAAGTGTGCAAGTTTAGATCTCTATAAATGGCTACAACCAGTTTCAATGAAGGAGCCTAAATGTGACTGGACACAGAAGTCTTCGTTCCTAATCTATGGCTTAGCGATGGGCACATGTAACAAGGCATCTTAGACTACCCAAATCATTGGTTGAACAGCGTGAGGTTAATATCTGCATAACCAATGCCAAATAAATACAATGTTCATTATCGCAAGTTTACATTGCATGTCAATATGATATTGAATATATAAAAATAAAAAACAGGAACTCTCCTATCAAATGGGAGCCCACCATACTCTATTTTCTGTCTATGAATTCCAATGGAGTATTTATTCATGAGTCTCCCTCTTGTACATCTTCCCATAATTCCCAGTGAAAACAATATGACTTCCCTCACTTATCCTACCTTTACTGAAACCCCCGAAAATGGCTTACTGCCACCAGCAGATGGCATAATGGTTATGTCACTGGACTCCCATATTGTTGACTGCAGTTCGAGTTCTGGACCTGGTGACTTAAAACTCACACTGGACATGAGTGCATGCGTGCCCAAAATCTCAAGAGGAGAAAGGAGGAGAGAGGATTGTGGCATGGCCATTCCCCAACCCGGGGTGGGGGTGATTTCTCACTTTGTGTCTCTCTGGTGAGTGTATACCCCCAATAGCAAAAATCTCTTTTAAATATATAATTAAAAATGTTTAAAAAGAAAGAAAATGGCTTACTACATGAGTTCACTCTATATCAGTCTTTGTCAGCTGCAATGCAAATTGTAGACTATGACATCATAGGAATTTAGAGTCTGCCTTCCCTGAAATGTTGCTTATTAGTATTCATCTGGAATGTTTCCCTAAATTCATGGGCTTGGCATATAGCCTTCTTTCTTTCTTAACCTCCTCTCTAGGTTTCCCTCCCTGAGATAGGATATCTCAGGTAACAATATTAAATTTGTAAGGGGAATTAATATTGTATTTTCCAAAAGAGGATTATGTTAATTATGTAAAGCATGACTGTAATGATACTGGCCATACCGTTCTTGTCCAAGAGAAATATCCACTTTCTATGGTCTATCTACCTTTCTTCACTTCCTGTGCCTCTCTCTCTCTCTCTCTCCCCTATCTTCTCCCCAACACACAAAGAAATTTTCACTTTTAATATTGAGGTTTCATTCATATATCATACAGTGTTGGCTGATGAACTGTAATCCTCTCATCTTCTGGAGTGACCTAGATCACTCTGGTCACAATGAAATTTACTGCCCTTACTCCTTTGTCAGCTGACTTCTTTGATAAATGATATTTCCAACCTTGTACAGAACCCTTTCCATGTGATTTCCCCCATTAGTTGGAGAAGGCTCACTGTGTTGTACTTCTCCAGGTGATTGTGTGATAAAGCTTCCCACTGTGAAAATATATTTGCTTTTATTCTTTGTTGTACAGAAGACCAAGGTTGCATGGAAGAGTAGAAAATTTTATACTGTACCTCTGCTTAGTTAGCACCACTTCTATTATAGTAGCTGTTCAATAAATATTCAACATAAAGGCACTTAAACTTGAAGCAGATTGACTTTTTGAGTCTTATAAGTACAATTCCAACTTGAATCTTGTGGATTTGAGAAAGGGTGTTTGGTGTTGAATAGTGTTGGTGTACCTAGATAAGGCACCGTGATTAGTAGCAGTGTGGCACAATTGAAGGTTTAACAGCAATGACCACAGATACCTATTCTCATTTTCTCCCTAATTTAATGCCTCCAGGCATGCAATTCCAGTGATGTCACCTTTTCTAAAGGTAGCCCAATGCAATATGTCTCATCATAAAGCACTTTGCATTTTCATCTAATTACTCAAAATATGTTGTAAATATTTCTGAAATAATTTCTTTATAATTTTGAAATACTTTTGAAATTATAAATCAACTCTCATGCTTAAATGTCTCTGACTTATGCATGGTCCTAAGAGATTTTCACTCTGATATGGAGTATAATCATATGAAGTAGCAAATAATATATCGGTTATAATGAAAACCATGGAGATTGGGAAGAGTGGAGGAGGTATTAGGGAAATGTTTTGTTTCTTCCACTGTGCCTACTAAGTGGTGGTTGGCTTAATATCTGCTTAATAACCAGGATTCAATTTTTTGTATTATATAAATAATGCTGCATTATATAAATTGCTTCTGGCTTAGAATTTTGAAATACCATAATATTGACTTATGAACACGTCTTTAAGCAAAACATGAGAAAATTATTATATAAGTTAAATACATTAAACAATTCTAATTACAGCATTCTTGTTACAGTACATATAGTAAAAATTTTTGCCAGTCACTTAAGATCTTACTTAAACTATAAATCAAAATACAAATGTGTTATTTTCCCCCCAAAATATAATGTTCCTAGCTTCTCATTTATTCATCAATGTTGCTTCACTTGTTTTTTAGTGCCTTCAATTAATAAGTAGCAGCTGCCTTACTAGGGAAAGTGGTTTCATCACCTCTTTGTTACCTACAAATTCAGTAAATATCTGGATACTCAGGTAATATTTTTGCTTCCCGTCCCATAGCACCATTGTCCTATGACTACCAACCAAGGTTTCTGCATTTGTAACAGCAGAAGTCTCTCTAATTTCTTTGCCTGGATATTGTCCTTCAGAAACAAAGCCTTTTCTACAACTTGGTCTTGGTTTTACCAATGGTGGTGATTAATCCAGGGTCATAAACTAATGAATGAAAAAAAAAAATGTCCTATAGCTGCCTGGAGACATGGGTATTAACTCTTCTGCTGTTTTTTTTTTTTTTTTTTTTTTTTTTTTTTTTTTTGCTATAGGGCATGTGCGCTTGCCAGAAAGACAGAGACAGAGAGATAGAAAGCGAGAAATTACCCCCCATGGGGAATGGCCATGCTGCAATCCCTTCTCCTCCATTCTCCTCTCAGGATCTTGGGCACGCACACACACGTGCACACTGTGAGTTTAAGTCACTGGGTCCGGGACTCAAACCCCGGTCAACTACATGGGAGTTCAGTGACATAGCCATTACACTAACTGCTGGTCCCAGCTCTTCTGCTTAAATCAATACGTGAGTGAAGAAGAAATTCGTGCACTAATGTAGTTGATTTGAAGAGTGAAAACAAGGTGAATGTGGCAGAAGTAGAGTGTGCAAGAGTGTGAACAGGGTAGGACAAGATGGAGGACAGAACACAAAAACTCTCATTCTCTTTTCTCCTGTTGTTATTAACTCCAGCAGATTCCATATGGTTTTTACCAGCCATTAAGAATGAATATGCGAATAACCTCCTTACACTCCTCTCATGTCATCTGTGATCACTAATTACTCTTAATGTTTTCCTTTCCCACGTATGTCCTATTTTCCAGAACACCAACCATCTAAGTTTTTTCTTCCTCAGCATACATGTCCTTCAAATTTATTTCCAGAAGTAGACCATATCTTTTCCCTATGACAGAAAGTCATCCTCAGCTCTTTCAGAATCTAATTCTCCAGTGCAAGCTTTCTTCTTTCCTTAGGCATTATTTATAGGCCAGCTTCCTTTTTTTTTTCTGCATATTTTAAAACAACCAAACAAACAGAGGAAATTTAAAGCAAGGTTGTACAAGTTTCTTGATAAAAGGTTTTCCATTTCCTTTTTGTGAGGAAATTGAGATGAAAGAAAGAAAAATTATATATGCTTGGAAAAATATTTCAGAAGCAGAGAATCAGAATTGGAAACAGAACTTTAAACTTCAGAGTTGTATTAAAAATTCTCAATATGCATGTTAATTTCTGTGAAAAACAAGTACAGGGAAAATTAGAGAATGAGATGAAGAAAGTTTTACAAAAACAAATATACTGCAATTCTTCTATTTACATGCGAATAAATGTGTTTACTTATCAAATACTCATTTATTTGGTTTTTCATTCTCTCTAATTGTACAACTTTGCAATTTATTTTTTTTAACAAAACTGTTCTTATCTTCAAGTAAATTAAAGCCAAGTGAACTGTTATTAAACTAGTAAATTTTGTATTTTGACTAGCAAATAAAAATAGTAGGAATGCTATTTATACATAATGCAGAGGTCCAAGATCAGTATTATATCATTAATAGTAATGTATCTGATATTTACTTTTTTTTAATTGCTGGAGGACACATGCACTTGCCAGAGAGAGAGAAAGTACCCCTCCCACTGGGCGTGGTCATACTGCAATCCCTTATCCTCCATTTCTCCATCCTGGAGGGATTTTGGGCACACACACATGTGTACCTAGTTTATTTTTCAAGCCTCAGGGGCCAAAATTTAAACTAGGTTGCCCATCTGGGATCCAGCTTTTTTAACCACAAGGCTTTGGGGCCAGCCCAAACATGAGATTTGAATGAGGGCTGTTTCCATTTTTGGGTTATCTCATTTAACTGTTTTTCAAATAACTGAGACTTTCTTTTAACAAAATTTTAATTAAAAGTTGTCTTTCTTCCTTCTATGTCAGAGGGTATAGACTTCTGCAGGAGAGAGAGAGGAGAAGAATAGGGAAGGAAAGCACCCCCTCAGTGGGGCCTACTATATTAAGTCCTTCTCCCCCAGTTTTCCAACTCATCAGGATCCTGTGCATGCATGTGTGCTTGGCATGTTTTCAAGTCACCAGAACTGAGACTCAAATCCTAGCTGGCCATATAGGATCTGGCTTCCTCTACATAGTGCTTGACTGCTGCGCTACTGGGCCAGCCCCCAATTTTTTATTTATTTTCTCTTTCTGTTCACTATTTTATCTGTCTTTTATCTATCTATATCGATTTGTCATCTATCTATAACTATCACCTATCTACCTATCATCTATCTCTATCTATCTGTATCTATCTATCTGTATCTATCTATCATCTATATCTATTTCATGTGAGAGAAGAGAGATAGACAGCACTCTCAACAGGGTCTTGACACTATAATCCATCTCCAGCTTCAGCTAGCCCCGAGTCATGAGAACAAATGTGCCAGGGCACCACTGTTCAACTCCCCCCCTAACTTTTTTTTTTTCTTTTTTTGGAGAGGTGTTTTTTTTTTGTTTGTTTGTTTGTTTGTTTGTTTTTTTGCTATAGGGCACGTGCGTTCGCCAGACAGACAGAGAGAGACAGAGAGATAGAAAGCGAGAAATCATCCCCCAGTGGGGATGGCCACACCTCAATCCCTTCTCCTCCATTCTCCTCTCGGGATCTTGGGCACGCACGCACACGCGCCCGGCATGAGTTTAAGTCACCAGGTCCGGGACGCGAACCGTGGTCGACTACATGGGAGTCCGGCGACATAGCCATTACGCTAAGTGCTGGTCCCTCCCCCCCAACTTTTTAAATCAGTGATTTGTATGTGGGTGAAAAAAATGAAGATTAAAAATCTATCATGCCCATAATACTGTTTCTTTACTATTATCTCCCTATCGAGTGAATTAAGTGCAGAGGAAGAATTTCTGTCCCTGGTTCTCTTTATTCTTCACCTGTTCCAGTGACCAGCTGTAATCCAGATCAGATCCCCTTTTGGTTAAATCCATTAGATGTTAGAAAGTATTTCTAAAAATCTTCAGTGGCCTTTGTATCTTTGGTCTTATCTGAAGTCTGTTTCATGACTCACTGTACTTACTTTCTGAATCAGGATTCTACTTTGATTTACTCTAACATTCCTGCTTTTGGATGCTGGCATTAATTTCATTTTTTTTTTGAATTTAAATTTATTTATTTGCATTCATTCACTGTACATCATTACAGCATACAAAATGAGATTTTTCCATCCAGAGTACACTGTGTATTGTCTCAATCAAGCACATCAACAAACATGTTATTGTCAGCAAATAATTTTCCATGTCTTGTTTTCTGTATGTTTTGCTTTTTTCCCCTGTCCTTGATTCTCTATCTCTTACCCTCTGCCATCTCCCACTCTCCTCCCACACTGTCTCTGGTAACTATGTTTGCTTTCTATACTGTTTCCCCCCCACATTTTTTTGAATTACTAAAGACCTTAATTAATCTAAATATTTTCATAGCAAACACAGCTGATATATACATTTACAAATTTCTAATTTATCTTTCCTTGTCTTTTAGTTTCCTTGAAAGAGTATCCTATAAACTGTTTCTGGCTGACCAATCTTTTCCCAAAGCCAAAATACAGTATGTTCTCAATATATTGAGAAGTTACTTTTCTTCTTCAGTGCGAAGTCTCTCTTTTGGATTTCAGGATAATGATTTACTGCCCAATTTTATTCAGTGAGTCAAACATTATTGAGCATCTATTGTGTGCCAGGAATCATACTAGATATTGTAAGTGCAGGAATGGGTACGACTCAGCTGAATTCCTGCAAATGTCATAATGGGAACATAGACACAAAAGAAAAATGTGTATAAGATGTGGTCAGATTTTTTTTCTTTTAAGTAGAAGAAGGCATGGGGTGCTAGGAGAGAGACACTTAGCCATCTGGTGACTTGGGAAATGATTTCTTTTAAGATGACACCCAAGCTGAATCTTGAAGCATAGATACGAGTTAGGCTTAAAAATATAGACATATAAGCAGAGAAAACTGCAAAGAATCTGCAATGTTGCAAAAAGCATGACAGTGTTTAAGGAAATGCAAATATATACAAAAGAAATTAAGTTATAGGAGCCAGCTCAGGGAGACATTTTTATACTGCGCAAGAAAGTAGAATCTTTATTCTCTAGGTAAAGAGACATTATTGAAGCATTTAACCAAGACATCAATGGGGTAAGATTTGCATTTTAAATAAAGCTCTTTGCCTAGAAAGAAAAAAGGCTATCTTAAATGTGGAGCTGGTCTGGAGCCAGTGACACTGCTAGGAGGTTACTGCAATGGTTCAATTAAGAGGTGACAGACATTGACACTGGGGTGATAGTAAAAGGAATTAAAGGAAGAGAGGCAGTGCTGAAAAATAACTAAATTGGCAAGACTGATTAGATATGGGAAATTGGGGTGAGAGGAATCTAGGGTAAATTTCAGGTAACTGACTCCTTTGCCTGGGAGAAGAGCATTCTTGAGATAGCATGTGTGCTGGATGGTCTCCATTTACCTGCTCCTCCACCCAGCTCAGTGCCGGGAAGCTTTCCTCCATGGATTGCTTGTTCCGGTTCCTTTGCCCTCTGGCTTCTAATGAGTAGAGCCAAAAAGGGGCACCAGCAGATAATTACTGATAGAAGGAGAGAGAAATCAAAGCATCTTTTTGTTGTTGTTGTTGTCGTCGTTAATTTCCAGAGGGTATGGACACTTCCCAGAGAGCAATAGAGAGAGAGAGAGAGAGAGAGAGAGAAAGAGAGAGAGAAGAGAGGGAGAAAGCATCCTTCAATGGGGCATGGTACCGCTACAACTTCTTCTCCATTTTTTCCACCCTGTTGGGATTTTGAGTATGTTCATATAAGTGTCCAGTGTTTTTTTACAACCTGCTGGGGCTAGAATTTGAACAGCAGCTGGCCAGGTGGAATCCGACTCTCTTAACCACTAGGCTACAGAGTCCATCCAGAGAAATCAAAGCATTTATTCCCCCAGTCTCCTCCCTGGTCAGTCTCTATTAGCAGTGACTTCATTCTATCTTCTAATTCTATAGTCAGTCCTTCCTACAAGGCTGAAGTTCTAGCTAAGTTTCAGAAATAGCTCTCTTTCCTTTGTTCCTTGATGGCAATAGCTTCTCCCTGTGTTAGATCCTGGATCTTTTTTTGCTCCATTTAGTACTCTTATTCATGTTCCGCATTTTTATTAAAAATTCTTTTGTAATATTCTTTGGTATATCTCTGTGTTTCCTGTTGGGGCCCTGACTGATACAGGACACAGTGGGCTTTCTGGTAGACCTTGGAGTCTGAAAAGTCTAAGGGAGATGGCAGGTCTGAAGATAGGACTGAGATGTTCTTGCAGGAGAGAGGGAGAGAAGGACAGTGATCAGGATGGGGTATTGAGGAGCACCCACATTTAATAGCAGGCAAATAAGGAGCCTAAGAAGTTGAAGAAGGCATAGCCCCAAAAGTACAAGAGAAAAACAGAATCAAGGAATCCTGGAGTCCATAAAATTTAAGTGCAAGTATTTCCCAACAACATCTAAGGCATAAGAGAGGTCCTTTAAACTAAGGGCTAGAAAAGGCATGAGGCATAAGAGACATCTAGACCTCTAAACTAAGGTCTAGAAAATATAGTCAAACTGGAAAATAGGCTATTGGTCTCGGTGGAACAAGTGAGGTGTAGCACTCTTCTTGGATAATAAAGAAGTGATTGCTTTTTTGTTAAGAACATAGATGTCATGTCAGAAAGACCTGGTTTCAGTATAAGCTCTCAGCTGTGTTGCTTAGCAGCAATGGGATGCTGGGAAATTAATTTCACTTCTCTGAGTTCCCTTATGGAAATCTATTGCCCTTATGTATGCTATGGAACTACTGTCAGGGAAGAGTGAGATTATGACCATAAAGTACTTGGAGGAGTGCCTACAATAGGGTAAGCATTCAATAAATATACATTCAAAAATAGAGAAGGAAAGAAATAGTGTAGTAAAAACAGGCAAAGCAAAGTCAATGAGGTAGAACAATGACAATATGTAGAGAGCAATCTTCCCCAAATGTGCACCTTGAGACATTAGAGAGGCTTGTGCTGATACACATGTTAGTAAAAGTAACACTTCTGGGGTGATATAACTCTGGGATATGGTCAGTATAACTTTTTAAAAATTAGTATTTATTTTTTTATGCTAGAATTTCTTAGGACATTGAATATGTTACTATGTGTCTTCCAAATGGTAAATGAAAAGTGTAGCATATCAGAAACATTTGATTTTAGTATCCTTTTTCTAAAATTATTTATGAAAATAATATAATCTAAGAAATAATATCTATGTTCATACACTAGATGTTGCTTTAAAAAAAAAAAACAAACAAAACAAAAAAAACTCTTTCTTTTTTTAAGGTTTTGGCCATAGGGCACATGTGCCTGCCAGAGAGAGAGAGACAGAGGGAGGGAAAGTGAGAAATCACCCACTGGGGAGGGGGGAATGGCCACACTGCAATCCCTTCTTCTCCATTTGGGCATGCATGCACATGCATCTGGAGTGACTTTCAAGACACTGCAATCAGCCATGTGGGAATCTAGCACCTTAACCACCACACCATCTGTTGGCCCCTATCTCTCACTTATTTAAAAATGAGAAGCATAACCCTAACAATAAAGAAAACATAGCAGACAGATCAATTCTAATTTAAATCTCAGAAACAGAATATGCTTGGATAGCAAACATTTTAATTTTCTCATCAAAGACTCATGTTCAGGAAAACTCTTCATGAAAGAAAAAAATGCGTATATTTTTTTATTTTGCCGATCATGCTAACTCTGGCTTTGGTAATTGTACATAAAAAGTTTCTTTGGCTTTGACTTAAAAAATGGAAAATACATTTTAACACAATTTTTCAATGTAATTGTCTTAATATGCGACTTAACAGAATGATCTATTTTACTCAGTATTTTTCATTGAATCATGAAACCACATTTTTCAAAGATAATCTTACTTAAAATTTAAGCTGATGTTTAGATCTTGTCTGTAATATCATTGTCGATTAGTCATAAATGGTGAAATTACTAGCAACTGAGAAGTGACTGCTTCACCTTTGGACAGCTTTGTTGTTCAGTGGCTGTCATTTGGTTTGGTCTTCAGGTTAACGGTTTCTGCTGTAGTTTTCAAATGTTGCTTCTACTTCTGTTTCATTTTACTTGAGCTCTGTGAGTAGTGACTGTTCATGCATGTTGTGAATATGTTCTTTACCAACACACTGATGATTTCTAAAGATAATGTGTGAGAAACTGTCATCTCACTGCCCTGCCCCAAGTCCTCAACACACCATTTTAAGCCATTTACATCAGTCCAAGTCTTCTCTTTTTTTTTTAAGAATTATTTTATTTAACTATTTTTTAATTTATTTTAATTTGACCAGAGAGGGACAGAATAAGAGAGAAAAAAAGAGAGAAAGGGAAAGTGAGAAAGCAAGCCCCAGGTCCGGGTCTTGAACCACTTCTGCCATGTGGGAGTCCAGGGCCCTCAACCACTATGCCACCTGCCAGCTCCCAGCCCATGTTTTCTACCTGTTACTCTTTCTTCTCTATTATGGTCACAATAACCAGCTGAAAGAAAACAGGTCTCATTCTTTCCAGTGCAGTACCATGATTAACCACATAAGGAGCCGAGAATGCTAGAGTGAATAAAGTGCTCGGTACATAATAAGCATTCTGCAAGTGTAGACTTACTTTATTCCACTTTTGCTCAAAAGGCATTTCCCAGAATTCCTTTCCTGACCAGCCAATCATAAATTACTTATCACTTTAAAATTGTACCCATGTTTCTTTTTCTCCAAAGAACGTATTGTTCATCCATGACATTATATTGTGCTCTTATTACTATTTAGTTCCCCATTGGAATGATTGTAGGCCCCATGAGAGTAAAGGCTTTGTCCATTTTGTTCATTGCTACAGCTTCAGCATTTGGGAGTACCTGGTTCATGGTAAATGCCCAGTATCTATCTGTTGACTGAATAAGCTGAGTGAGAGGAATTCAATAGAGGGATGGGACAAGCTCAAGACCGAGGGAGAGCAGGATGCAAATGTGCAAGTGCCGGGATAAAGAAGATGCTCAGTGAGATGAAGTAGGAGAAAGAGTCCAAGTGGCAGATAGTACCGAGTCAGGGCTGGGCAATAGTGGATGGGATGGAAAGATCATCTGGGGATGCCATTTTGTTGGTCTTGTAGAGAGAACACACATTTCACTACTACAAGTGAAAATGAACTCTTTAGACGTCAAGATAAAGTTCCACACACCTTTTTGTCTTGCTATTTTATTAGGTAAGAGTAAACCACTGGGGACAAATGCTGGTGCCCAAGTAATAAACTGGCTTTCTTGTATGAAAAATCTCATCTGCAATGAAGTACAAGTATAATTTTTCCGATAATTTATCCTCCATTTTATTCAATGACTGTGACTATAATTTATTAGAACTTTTTTTCTTTTTTCTTTTTTTTTTTTTTTTTTTGAGAGGTTTTTGCTATAGGGCATGTGCACTCGCCAGAGAGACAGAGACAGAGCGACAGAAAGCGAGAAATCACCCCCCAGGGGGGATGGCCTATGCCACAATCCTTTCTCCTCCATTCTCCTCTCAGGATCTTGGGCACGCACGCACATGCACCCAGCATGAGTTTAAGCCACCGGGTCCGGGACTCAAACCGCAGTCGACTACATGGGAGTTCAGCGATATAACCATTACGCTAACTGCTGATCCCTAGAACTTCTAAAAGAAAGTTTTCTGAGGTTTTTAAATTTTTAACTGTGTCTTATTTTCCTGGTTCTATAATTTAAAAATAGCTAATTGAGAAATATTTTTAAAATAACTTTTCTCTTACCATATATGTCATTGTACCCTCATTGGCACTAGATCTCAAAAAGCATTTTCAGAAACTCACACGATAACCTGAAACTCAAATAAATTATTATTTTTCTTCAAAACCTAAAGCTTCTGTGATTTCCTTTATTTCTAAAGATTTTTTTTTTATTTCTAAAATTTTTTAAATGGCTTTTTTAAATGAATGTTTTATTTTCTCCTGGAATAACTTTTTCAGGTAACTTTATATACAAACAAGTAGTAGTTTTAATATACAGTTGCAGTAGCAGGTAATAGCTATTTTATTATGCACATTGATATTGAGTTAAAGGTGCTGGTTAAATTAGTGTTAAGTCATTAAAGCGTTAGTATGCAATGTCAAAAACCTAAAGATTTTCAAGTGACTACACTATAAAATATGTGCTTAAAACACATACTGTTATTTAAATAATTCAGTATTTCACTAATGAGTTGAAAGTATTACAGGAGGTTATACACTTCCCTGTACTCACAGTTTATTATCATACTGGTGAAGTACTAAAGTTTGGGCTAGTTTTATTTATTTACTTACTTATTTGCAATTTAATTTTGTCTTTGTTTATTGGCACGTCAGTATATTCTCCAGAGCCAAAAATAGGGAGAAAATTGCCATCAAATTATTTATATTCTCACACATGGCTGACAAGAGTTTTCCCTCCCTCTCTCCATGAATATATGAAGAGGAGAAGAGCATCTGGAGAGTATAAAAATAACATTCATTATTCTTTGGCTAATGGATTATTTTTCTTTCTTAAGTTAATAATCTTTACTTAAAATCAAATGAAAATTTCTGGAAACCTCTAAGAACACGTTTATACAAGGCTCTGTCTGTCTCTAAAATGGCTGCGTTAGAATTAGGCTAATTGTCTTACGTCATTATTTCTCTAGGATAAGCTAGGAATTTCCAATTTAACTCAAGTTGGTGGTCTAGAAAATAGATGTTCTAGTATTATTACTATGCGATTTCTATTCACTTTAGTAATGTACTGAGCTCTAAAGTGTAATTATGAAACTAGGCGTATTCTTTTCAAATATTGCAAAGTATAAGAATCATATTCAAAATAATAAATGCCAACATCATTATCATAAAAAATGTCTTACTACTTGGATGTACTTAAAGTTTTCAGATTTTTATCTAGAAAGAAAAAATTGGTTTCTAGTGTTTCTAAATGTTACATATTAATAAAGTGAACAATGAAAGACCAAGGAAATCTTACATTGTCTGTAAAAACATCGAACCATAGGAACCAGCAGTTAGCGTAATGGCTATGTCGCTGGACTCCCACATAGTCGACCATGGTTCGCGTCCCGGACCCGGTGGCTTAAAACTCACGCCGGGCGCATGTGCGTGCGTGCCCAAGATCCCGAGAGGAGAATGGAGGAGAAGGGATTGTGGCGTGACCATCCCCCCTGGGGGGTGATTTCTCGCTTTCTGTCTCTATGTCTCTCTCTGTCTGTCTGGCGAGCGCACGCACCCTATAGCGAAAATCTCTCCCAAAAAAAAAAAAGAAAAAAAAACATCAAACCATGAGATCCTTCCTTACAGAAAAAAAACAGGCTATTATGAACTGCTTTGGTATGACAGCATTATTTATATATAAATATAGTGATGAGTTGTGGCCAAGTCTATTTTGCATTGTCATGGGGAATTTCCTCTTCAATATCCCCTAACTAAATTATACTTTTTAATTAGTCTCTCAGGCATGACTATAGGCCTGACCCAAAGTAGTCAAATACTTGGGGTTTACATGGTACCATAAGATTTCTTGTTTTGGGGGTTTGGCAAGAGTTTCGGTCTTACGGTTATTAATAGTTAAGACGGGGGGGGGTATAGAGAGGGTTTGCAGAAAAATTCAAAGCATGTTTAGTGTTAAAGTTAGATGTGTGTACATGTGTACGTGTACATGAACGTGTATGGAAATATGGGAATTCTGGTATTGTCAAAGCTTTGCTAAAATGATTGCAATCATTTAGAATTAAGTACTTTGGACTTCATTCTATAAACCTAACTCATGAGTTTTCAGTTTTTTTGTTTTTAACTAGCAAATTCAGCTAAAAACTCAGCAATCCTTTAGAGGTTGCCCCAGGTCACTTCCTTGAATTCACTTGTTGTGTATTTGCAATTAATGAACGACAGCTGTATGTATCTCTAAAGCCTTTTTTTATTTGTGTACTGTTACCCTGGGTAGTTTCAACTGCTTGATTGATGCAACATCTTTCTTTTTTGAAGGTTAATTAGGAACCTAATGAGAATCTTTCTATTGAAATACGTGTTGCTATGCTGAGGCCTTCAATTAGCTTTTTTACTGTAAGACTTCTTGTGCTGAAGTAGGGAGTTCTTAATTTAAAATCTTTAAGCAAGTCTGAAACAGGCCTGCATTATTCACATAAAACTTTTATAATAATTATTTAGAAATTGAAAAATTAGGAGATGTTCACCGTGGAATACATAAAATGCAACAGGCAGAAAAAGAAGGAAGTTATTCCTAAACACTCCATTCCAAAATTACCACCATCTGGGGACATATCTTTCCAAGATTTTTTTTTCTATGTCTGCAATTGAGTGTGTATGAAAAAAAAAAAAAAAACTCAAAATTATAAACTGCTCTACTACACATGCTCTTTTCACTTAAAACTATTAATACATTTTTTTTTCGGACCCAAGATTCTCAGATCTTTACAATTTAGGACATAAAGCCATAGGTCTGTGAGTCAATTGCATGCATTTCCCAAATGTGTTTCCATTTTTTTTTTCTTTTCTTTTTTTGGAGAGGTTTTTGCTATAGGGCTAGCACACTCACCAGAAAGACAGAGAGAGACAGAGAGATAGAAAGCGAGAAATCACCCCCCGGGGGGATGGCCACACCCCAATTCCTTCTCCTCCATTCTCTTCTCAGGATCTTGGGCATGCATGCACACGCGCCCAGAACAAGTTTAAGCCACTGGGTCTGGGATGTGAACCGCGGTTGGCTACACGGGTGTTCAGCGACATAGCCATTACTCTAACTGCTGTTCCCTCATTTTTATAAGTCTTGAGATAATGAAATTATGAAGATGAAGAACATGGTTGCCAAAGTTTAGGGATATGGGGCATGAGGAGAAGGTATACAAAGATACCAACCCAAATGCCCACGGACAGATGAATGGATTGAAAAACTGTGGTACATATATTCTATGGAATACCATTCAGTCATAAAAAAACAAAAAGACCCTGGCTTTTGACGGAAGGTGAATGAATGTGAAAGATTTACTGCTGAGTGAAGCAAGCTGGGCTATGAAGGAGAGACATTGTATGTCTCCACTTAATATATACCGAGTGTCCGCGCTCTATGACTGAAACTGGTTGACTAAAAGATATAGAAACACAGTAAATGGTTGTGAATACCAGATATAGTGTGGGTGAAAGAGAAGAGTCTGAAGAAGGACATTTAGAAGAAAAATAGAGAGGCAAAGCATTAATGGAACAAAAAAATATAGTATTATCTGTTGAAGATAATTTTATAGTTTTATCAACTGGACTAGGGAGAAATGTTCACATGTTAGAATATTCATTTTGTAAGCTACATAACATGATTGAATGTATAAAAGAACATGAAATAAAAAAATAAATAAAAATATAATAAAGGAGTACACTAGGGAGCCTTGCAATAATGAAACATTTAGGTATCTTTTTTTTTTTTTTTTTGGAGAGGTTTTCGCTATAGGGCGCGTGCGCTCGCCAGACAGACAGAGAGAGACATAGAGACAGAAAGCGAGAAATCACCCCCCAGGGGGGATGGTCACGCTGCAATCCCTTCTCCTCCATTCTCCTCTCGGGATCTTGGGCACGCACGCACATGCGCCTGGCGTGAGTTCTAAGCCACCGGGTCTGGGACGCGAACCACGGTCGACTACGTGGGAGTCCAGTGACATAGCCATTACGCTAACTGCCGGTCCCACATTTAGGTAACTGGATTGTGGTGGCAATTACATTAAGTTACACATGTGATAAAATCATAAGGTCTACATGTTCATACACACAACTGAGAACATATATAACTGGTGAAATCTGAGTAAATTCTATGGATTGTGCTTATTATTTCAAAGGTAGGATAATTTCTTTTTTTAAAGTATGTGAGATGTTAACATTGAGGAAGGCAAGGTGAAGGGTGCCTAAATTTTCCTGTACATTTCTCTACAACTTCCTATAAGTCTACAATTATTTCAAAGAAAACCTTTATTATTATTATTATTTTATTTTTCTGCCATGGAGCCATAGGCATTCAATAGAGAGAGACTGAGGTTAAAGACAGCATTTAAAAATATATTTATTTAGTTTTATTTATTATTTTTAAATTTGATGTAATGTACACGTGCTCATCAGATAGAGAGAAACAGAAAGAAAGTGAGAAAGTGAGAAAGCAAGCTGCCAGGTCTGGGACTTGAACTGTGTTCAGCCATGTAGGAGTCCAGCACCTCAACCACCACACCACCTGCTGGTCCCAAAGACAGCATTTTAAATGACTCTTTAAAGGAATAGATAATAATGGAGTCATAGAAATTTTTATTGTAGGACAAAGGACAAAATACTGATCAGTGAAATAACATTCTTTCATTCTTTTAGCAATTATTAAGTAGCATATCTGGAAATAATTAAAATAAACATGAACCAAATAGAAGGTCCAAGATGAACTTACAAGGTTTGAGTAAAATGGGGGTGGGGAATTTATGAAGATGAATAGATGTTCAGGTATTTTAGCCATCAGTCACCAAACACGCATTAAGCTATATGAATCTATATGTACAAGGAAGCAGGGCATTCATCATTTCTGAGTATAAAACGAAGATATAGGAGGCAGCAGATGGCATAGTGGTATGTCTCTGGACTTCCACATGGCCAAACATGGTTGAAGTCCCAGACCCAGTAGCTTAAAACTCACACTGGTAGTATGTGCGTGAGTGCCCAAGATCCCAGGAGGAAAACAGAAGAGAAGGGATTTTAGTGTGGCCATCTCTCCTGGTCGGTGATTTCTCACTTTCTGCCTCTCTATCTCTCTCTGTCTCTTTGGAGAGTACATCCACCCTACAGCAAAAATATCTCAAAAAAAAAAAAAAAAAAAAAAAGACCTCAGGAAGTCCCTAACATAAGTGAAAACAACGTAAACTTGGACAATACATGACTTAATTCTATAGGAAATAGAAGTTCTACATTAGTAATGTACTTATTCTCAAATAAATGAGACAGACAACTGTATTCGAAGAGGTGTCCTTGCATTCAGGTAAAGGGGAGCAAACTTGGGCTCAAAGAAGCACTGGTTTCATAAAGGGAGACAAATTTTTATCTGAGTCTTGTTTCATAACTTAAATGAGTAGATTAAGGGACACGTTGCAGATCATTGAAACGGAGGAACAGATGTAGGAATGTGAAAATATGTCATGTTTAGGAGTCTTGAGTAAAACAAAGTGGATGGAATTGGATCCTCAGGAAGTCTGGAGGTTGAAAGAGAGGTTGAAGGGAACCAGCAGTTAGCGTAATGGCTATGTCGCTGGACTCCCACGTAGTCGACCGCGGTTCGCGTCCCGGACCCGGTGGCTTAAAACTCACGCCGGGTGCATGTGCGTGCGTGCCCAAGATCCCAAGAGGAGAATGGAGGAGAAGGGATTGCGGCGTGACCATCCCCCCGGGGGGTGATTTCTCGCTTTCTGTCTCTATGTCTCTCTCTGTCTGTCTGGCAAGCGCACGCACCCTATAGCGAAAATCTCTCCAAAAAAAAAAAAAAAAAGAGAGAGAGGTTGCAAAGGTGGTTTTGCCCACCTGTGAGCTTCTATTCATAACCTGCAGCTTAACAGTGCTCCAAAGGCAAGCTGTAAAAAGAGCTCCAGTTCAGCAGTGGTGTGCAAAAAAATTATCATACCTCATTTTAGCTTTAATTGCTTTTATAATTCTGAATTTGCTGTTAAATGCAAATGCTTAATTCTAAATACATGTGCTCTGTCTTAATTAGATAAAATAATCCTCTGCTGCTTGGGTAGTTCAGTAAATTAGTCCCTAGACTTAAACTCCCCTGGATCATACTGTTTATGCATTAATCTGTATGCATTCTTAGAGATAAATGGAAAGTAAATGAATTTTTTCAGAGACGACTTGTAACTGTCAGCTTACTTTCAGACTTACACCCTCCGCATGTGACTGGAAAATTGCCATTGTTTATTATGGTGATTATAATTCGCATATATGTGTTCCCACGCTTGTAGATTTTCTTCTACAGGTTTAAACTTTGTTTAAAACTACAAGTTAAAATTACATTTTGCTAGCCAAAACTCAAAAGAGAATCTAAACCAACATCCTGCCAATTCAACAATGAATGCCCTGCCAAGAGTGCCCCATCTGTATATAAGGTACATTCCAACAGGAAATCACTAATACAAGTAACACGGGCAGAAATGATAAATTCTTCCAAATCTCACTGTCTTATTGGTAATGAAGGAGAGGATCCTGAGGATCACCACAATTTATTAAGTACCTCCTCTTTACTGAGGACCTGCCAGAGTCTTTACATACATTCTTTCTTCCTGTCCTTACAGAGTCCTATATATCATTACCATCATTTCAATAATGAGGGACTGAGTGTAGGAGAGGTCGCGAAGGAGTGAGGAATCAAATCCTGGTCTGTCTGACCATAAAACCTATGCACAATGGTATCTACCATACTGCTTTGTGTGAAAGCTTTGACATGACTTTTACTCTCCTATTCTCTGGCTTACCGTTTCTTTTTCTTCCTCTTACTACACAACTACTTAGAGACTCTGGTGATCAAATCAGTCTCCAAGCCCTCGTTTGGGACTGCCATTTGGGCACAAATGGGATAAAGGCTACTCCTAGAGACAATTGGTTCCTGCCCATCAAAAATCTTTCTTGTAGTTTCTCCTTTCTGTCCATCATTCTGTCAATTACATGTTCCCAGACCAAATCCTCTGACTGTCAGAGGATTCCTATAGGATCACAAATGTCAGGTTTCTACTTCCATTTATCACCGTCTTCCATTTAGTGGATCTGATGCTTCGGCAGTTTGTTAGATAATTACACGAAGCTGAATGTCATGTGATGTGCTGATGTGAAGAACTTGGTTTTTCAATCCTTGTATGTTCAAAGCTTTTATGATCAATAACATAAGCACACAGGTAGAGTATGCCCTGGCTTGAGAAGCCTGCTTGAGATCCTGAGGCCTGCTGGCTTTTATATTTGACGTTTATAGCTCGGATTTACCTCTCCTTCTAAGACAGACACCACCTGGACAACAATTTTAACACTAATGTCTTCCTTTTGATTGTATTAGATTTGCAAATTAAACAGATTAATGGCAGTGTTCTGTGTTCCTCTCAGCTCTTCTGTTTAATACTCTTATCTGACAAAGTGTAAATAGAAGACATAATTAATTACTCCTGACTTACGTGTCAAGTTGCATAAAAAATTACATCCCCAGGAGGCCCATTATTACATATCTGACTGTTCTGTGAAATTAGCATTGCAAAGAGAAAGCTTACCTGAAGATAAGAGTTTTGTTTGTTTGTCTCTTTTTAAAATTTAATTTATTAGAGTATCTGCAAAAGGATGTGGAAGAAAAACATTAACTGTTAATGCAATTTTAAGGTGCTTACTACATTGGCCCAAGGATATGCTATTTTTCCTTTGTTTTCTTTTTTGGTTTGTCCATGAGATACTGAACTGTATGTGAACGTTGTGAAGTGATGATGTTTCTACAGAAAAAGGCCCTAGAATGTGACTATTGTGTGTTTAGAATATGGCCCGCTGGGAAAGTTTCCAGCCCAGCACTCTATGCCATACCAATCCTCTCTGTAAATTGTCTCGACTTTGAGCCGAGAAGTGTACTACCATGACTAAAAAAAGTAGAATAAATTTCCAGCCATTTCTTCTCCCTTATCTGTCTAGAGTTGATCTGAATGAAGTGAGATCTCTGCCTTAACTGGAGAGCTCAGCATTTCATATTTAACTCTCAATCTGTTTCATGATAATTTTTGAAGGAACAGACTGCTCATGACAAAATGTGCTGTACTATATTGAAAGGCATACAGCCTTTATAGCTTTCTATCACTTTGAAGCAAAGTGATGGCCAGAGGAATATTTAAATGAGGGTATCTTCCAACTTTTAACAGGTATTTAATAAAATGTAGTATATACCTCAGGTAAGAGAAAACTGAGTGTCTAGTGAAAAAAAAAAAAAAAAGATGGCAAAGTTGTCAATGAGGTGAGGCAGCTTCAAGGAAAGAGTACCTGCCCACAAGCACTTAGGCACTTCTTCTCTCCATAAAAATGAGAATCGTGGACACTTCTACTCGCAGGATTACTGTGAGGTCCAAATGAGGTAATCTGTGAAAGCACTTTGCAAACTGTAATGCACCACACAGTTTAAATACAAGATAGTACCCTATTAAAAGGAGTGTGCCACCTGTTTCATTTACTCTGAAATAGAAGGTGTTTTGTCACCTGTTTCATTTACTCTGGAATAGAAGATGTTTTCCCCCTACATTTATGTGTATCTGTCCAGGTGTGCGATACATGTCATGGATGGTTATAATTAATACATGTTGCAGTACATTTTTTTTAATGCTAGAGGGTACATGTTCATGTATGAGAGAGGGACAGAGAGAGAGACAAAGAGAGGGAGAGAGAAAGCAATCACTAAGAGGGCTTGCTCATGCCACAATCTATTTTCTACAATTTTCTATCCTGTCAGGATCTTGGACCCATATTTGCACCCTGTGTGAAACCAATAGACCTAGTACTAGAACCATAGCTGGCCATGTGGAATCCAGCTTCCCATGTAGCAACTAATTATTAGTTTAGGGGGCAAGCCCCATTGATTTTTTTCTTTCTTTAAAGTGTTTTTCCTGGGACCAGCAGATGACATAATGGTTACATCACTGGACTCCCACATAGTTAACCATGGTTCAAGTCCTGGACCCAGCAGCTTAAAACTCATGCCAAGCATGTGTGTGCGTATGCCCAAAATCACAAAAGGAGAATGGAGGAGAAGGGATTGTGGTGTGGCCATTTCACCTGGGGGGAGATTTCTCGCTTCCTGTTTCTCTGGAAAAAATCTCTCTAAAAAATAAAATTAAAAAAATGTTTTTCTTACCAGTTTAACTTTGGATCACTTTAACCATAGCTCAATTATATGATGGGAATCACTTAATATGTAAAAATTATCAAATATTTCTATCTGATGGCAAATATTTTTATATCAATTCCATTTCTTATCAACTGGATCAGATAATTTTCATTAAAAATGATTATTCATCTAATTTTGTACACATAATAGCACCAAGAATTCTGTTTGTGTAGTATTTGTATGTGTGACCACCAATCATCTTTCTTTGTTATGTTCAACCATAATTCATTCATCCTATCTGTAAATAATTATTGAGCATCATTGTATACAAATACTGTGCTCTTTATGCATTTGTCCTTGTGTTTCACTCATCTCTAGGAATAAATGAGTACACAGTCACAGTAACGACTCCAATTACAAAGCAGTTGGCCTCATCAGTACGCATGAGGCATTAGCCTTTTTCCTGGGAATAACCCCTTGAAGTGCTGCTTAGTGTAGGGAGCCATTTGCTCTGGAATCCCAATTCTCCTGGGTACCGCTTCTGCCCTTCCAGGTTCTACACTATCCTATTAGACACTCCCCTGCTTTACCAGGTACTACCACTGCCAACTTCAACATCTTCCCTAATGCACTAAAATTTCCCCTCGCCTTGAAGACTAAGGTTTTTTATTTTTTTGATCAATTTTTTTAGAGATATTTGCTATAGGGTGTGTCTGCTCACTGAAGAGATAGAGAGACAGAGAGACAGAAAGTGAGGAATTATCCCTCAAGGGGTTGGCCACACTGTGATCTCTTCTCCTCCATTCTTCTCTCATGATCTTGGGCATGCACACACACATGCCCAGTGTAAGTTTTAAGCTGACAGGTCTGGGATTTGAACCATAGTCAACTATATGGGAGTCCAACGATGTAACCATTCCACCGTCTGCTGGTTTTGTAACTGAGTTAAGGTTTGTTCTGTTTTTCATTTCAGAGCTTGTCATCTATGGGCCAATAGATTTCTGAAACCCCTATCCCGGGAATTATTCAGGCCTGCCTGAATTATATATAAACACGGATTGGGATATCCACCCATCACATCAATAGTAGCAAAAATTACTAATTTTATTGTCCTCTCATTTACCTTGTTGACTTTCTAGTGGAGTTTAATAACCTAATGGGTAGTGAAATGATCAAATGCATCAAATGCATGCAGGAAGATGGGGGGAAAATGAAAGATAACCTAACTGAACAAAAGAGCTGTTCTAAGTACTTCTGATTTGTGACTTTTGTAAAGTTTCACCTTTTAGTTGAGTGTGAAAATAGATACAAGGTCAAAATTTATGTTTGATGCTTTGTCCCCCATATTTATTTCTAAATTTCACAGTGGCTGAGACATAAATGATTGAAAGCCCAATTTATCTCAAAAGCATTTGCCTGTAAGATGAAATGACCTAAATAACTGGGCATGTAACATGAATTCAAAATTAAAATTAAAAGATAAGCTTCATTGTTTGTATAAATACATGCTAAGGTGAAGGAGGATTTTTATGCAAGCCTATATAATAAATAGGTTCTAACTCAAATAGAAAGAATATATAGATGGGTTTATGTCCTGAGAAGAAAACAAGAAATAATGAAGACATGTGCAGCATTTTAAAATTTCAGTTTTTGAATAATGTTAATGTCAAAATCCTAAGATTATAAGGACATGGGAAATAGGTCAGAGGTGAGTAAAATGTTTGCTAATCATATTATTTTCACAATCAATAGTGAGCATCATCAAAATGGTTCTAAAATACTTTTATTCAGAAATTTAAATTCAAAAAGCAGATCATCTTGAAGTAATATGATATATTTCATAAACATGGTAATGACTCTTCAGAGCACGGGGTTTTCTGAAGAATAATTCACGATAGCCCGACTTTATGAGACATCCATTTACAGAAAGCTTATAAAACTTGGATATATGCAAATAAATCCATGCAAGGAATATCACTTTCTTCTTCCTAACTCAGCAACTTCAGAAAAACAGGATGTCTTTTAAAGAGGTAAAAACGAGTGTGGCATATACGGTTCTTCTTCTTCTTCTTCTTCTTCTTTTTTTTTTTTTTTTTTTGAGAGGTTTTTGTTATAGGGTGCTTGCACTTGCCAGACAGACAGAGAGAGGCAGAGAGATAGAAAGCAAGAAATCACCTCCCAGGGGGGGATGGCCACACTGCAATCCCTTCTCCATTCTCCTCTCGGGATCTTGGGCATGCACACACACACGCTCTGCATGAATTTAAGCCACCAGGTCTGGGACTCGAACCGCGGTCGACTACATGGGAGTCCAGCGACATAGCCATTACACTAACTGCTGGTCCCAACATTCTTGAAATTGTTCCATAGTGACAATGAAAACTGTCATATATGTGATCTTTCAGATTATGTAAAATTCATATACATTTTTTTCTTAATGAAGTTTTCAAAATACTGTATGGTAAAAAGCGTTTTAAGTTAGTGATTTCGTGGCTCTTTTCATACGCTGATCTCCATTCAGTATGAAGTATCTCTCTTTTCACAAACCATCTGGGAGATTGACAAGTCGCATCCCACCAGATGGCCTCACATACCAACCTCGCACTTCGATGGCACTGTCTCCATGATAGGTGCTGGAATGCTTTAATACAGTGTCCCTGCTCAGGAAGCATCCCAGAGCTCATGGCATTAAAGACCAGTTCATATTTGCCCAGTTTATTTTCCAAGGTTGAAATTTGATATGATTTGTGCTGGGTGCCAAATTTAGCTGGGGCTCAGAGAAAGTGATTTAGGTAGAGTACACCCTCTAACTTCCTATTTTCTTCTCTGTCTACAATTTGTCTTCTTAGTCCATCTTTCCCTCCCAACTCCCTGGTCTGTACTTCTGTTATTTATCCTTTATCTAAAAGGAGTCTCTTCTTTTTTCTTTTCCTTCCCTTTTCCTCATATATAAATCACTGGAATGTGTCCTTCAAAGCATCAGAAAGCAACAATACAATTTTGAGATCTGCATGGCCCCATGTCTGTTTTTGAACCTATTATGCAGATAGTTTATGTTATATATAATTATACAGCATATAAGTCATTGCCTTGACAATTATAGTATAACTGCAAATTGAAAAATTCCTGCCTGTGAAAGGTTCTGAAGGTCCTTTCTTCTTCCTTTTGTCTTTACAAATGTCAGGGAGAACTAGAGAAGTTGTCATGAGGGACAAGGACATGAAAAATGTTCCTGTTTTACCTCTAACTTAGATGTAAAATTTGACCTCAATATTGTCACCCGTTCCTTCCTCTGTATCTCTCTTCTGAATCCTTCCTCTAAGTTTTATAAATTCTTCCAGCCATTCAGCGTTCAAGAAGAAAGTGTGAGTCAGAAACTGACAGATATGATAGGTTTCCTTTGCCTGGTGCCTTGAGCATTTTTCTTCTAACATACTGAATTTTAACTTCCAAGTTTTTCTTTCTTTCCTCTTTCTTGACTCTTAGAGTTTAGAGACTTTGTATTCTCTGACAAACACATAAACTGCTCATCTCTTCATGCTTCTATTTTCAATGTCAAACTTAAGTATCTCCTAAGGTTTGCTTTTTTATCTAGCAGTCTTCGGTTACTATAAACATGCTATCATGAAGAGCACAAAGTATGGAATTTTTGCCACATGGAATTTTGCCTCCGGGAACTTGATTTCAAATTTCCTTTTCATTTACACTTTTAAAATGCTATCTTATGTGTCAGCCAGTGGCATGGTAGTGAAGGCAGCTAGCAATAGATCCCACAAGGCTGTCTGCACGCTTCAAGGTCCAGATTTGGTGGCTTGAAAACAATACCCAGTGTGTGCACAAATGTGCCCAAAATTCTGAGAGGAAAATGGAGGAAAAGTGATTTCTATGTGGTTATACACCCTGGGAGTCTCTCTCTCTCTCTCTCTCTCTCTCTCTCTCTCTCTCTCTCTCTCTCTCTCGTGAGCATACACATCCTGTAGCAAAACTGAAAAAAAAAAAAAAAAAAGCTAGCCACCATGTTATTTTATGTCTCTAGTATATCCCCAAGCTAGATCAGGTACCAGTGCACCTGCACCATCTGTGCACGTGGAAGTCTGCTTCCCTTTCCTGTTCTCCAGAGGCACAGCACAGGAAGTGGTTCCCAGCTTGCTAGGCATGGAGAGAGCCTGAGGGAACAGCCTGTGCTCAGTACACTCTGATATTGGCCTCCTCCCCCCACAATGCAATTCTTCCTTCAGGTGTGATTTTGTAGACTAGAAGGACCTTAGTCAGTCTTGGTCAAGAATCCTGCATGGTCTGTTTAGAGTGGATTAAAAAAAAAAAAAAGAAATTGAGATGATCTATGTAAGAAGAGCTTCTTGATTTAGGAAGAACAAAGTACTTCCAGCTCGGGCACAAGGAATCAGCAGATAATTCTAACAAAGGACAATGGACTTGAGCAAGATGAAACTCAGTCACCTCACTTCTCTTTATAAAATGCCACATAGTTTTCCATGGTTCTTCAGATAAAATCCATACTCCTTCAGGGGTTTAAAGCCTTTCATGATTCGGTTTTTGACTCATATTTTCTAAGGTCATCTCTTCTCCATTCCTTACCTTTAAGGCTGTGCTCATTTTGAACTTTTCTCAGTCCTCCAGACTTGACACTCATTCTTGCCTTCCTTCAGTCCTTTGCATATCCCTTTCTCTCGGCTTGGAAAATTCCCTTCTCCTTTAGTCTTCTCGTAGCCCAACAGGTGCTTCCTCATCCTCCAGGTCTCAGCTAAGCTGACATTTTACCCACAAATGTGTTCATGATCTTTTTTTATCAATACTGTAAGAAGTACCTAAATTGTTCCTTTCTCTCTAGAATCCCTCCTTATCCCATCTTTCTATGTCCATCTGGGAAAGTCCTGCTTATTTCATCAAGACACAACTTAAAAATCTTTTGTTTGAAACCATCTTAGCCTCATCCCAAGTGATTCCTCCTTAATGTTTCACTATAACTTGATATGTCTATTTTTGTTTTATTTACACTGCAATGGCAATATTTGTCCACAAATTTATATTCCCAACCAGGAACTCCTTGAGAAAAGAGTCTGCATAATATATCTTTATCATCTTTCTATCCCAAAACATGCTCTTTGTTCACCTATTCATCTTAAAGATGTAATTACTTTTTAAATAATTACCTCCTTATTACTCTGAAGGCTTTGTAAAGGAATGGACAATGTTGTACTTATTACCCTTTACCTACCACCTTCTATAAACCTCACCACATACAGATATTCAAATACTTTTAGAATAAAAGTTTGAGTTCATATTACTTTTATATGAAAGATAAACTTTTCAGGAGTCAGGCAGTAGCACAGTGGTAACACAAGGAGACCTACTTGGGAAAGGTCCTAGGTTCATGTCCTAATTCCCGTCTAAGCCTGCTGGGTGGGTGTATATATGCCCATGATTTGGGGTGGCTGAGACTAGGAGTGGATTGTGGCATAAAGACCTGCTAGAGGTCTCTCTCATTTTTTCTTTCTCTCTCTTTTCCATCTCTCTATCTGGAAGAAATAGATAAGAAAACTGAAAAGAAATATTTCTGCAAGTGGTCACAAAAAGGAGGGAACAAGAGACTCTTGATAGCTTTATGCGCCCTTTACCAATGTTTGTAACATATGATAAGTCAGAGATCAGAGAAACCCTCATGTGCTCCTCTTTAATCACCTAAAATGTGCTAGGGTCTTTTGATAGGAAGCGTTTTGGTCCCTTAAAGATGTGTACACTCTGATCCTAACTATGGAGCTTGTACATATGTCACCTTACATAACAAAAGAGATTTTGTAGATGTGATTAAAATCAAGGACTGACAGGACCAGCAGTTAGCTTAATGGCTGTGTCGCTGAACTCCCATGTAGCCGACTGCGGTTCGAGTCCCGGACCTGGTGGCTTAAACTCACACTGGGCACGTGTGTGTGCGTGCCCAAGATCCCGAGAGGAGAATGGAGGAGAAGGGATTGTGGCATGGCTATCCTCCCTGGGGGTGATTTCTAGCTTTCTATCTCTCTTTCTCTCTCTCTGTCTTTCTGGCGAGAGCACATGCCCTATAGCAAAAAAACTCTCAAAAATAAATAAATAAAATTTAAAAAAATCAAGGACCAGGGCCGGAAGGTGGCATGGTTATTAAGAGTGCTGGACTCCCACATGGCTAACCGTGGCTTGAGTTCCGGGCCCAGGGGCTTGCTTTCTCACCCCACCCCCAACCTCTCTCTGGTAAAATTTAAATAGATTAATAAATAAATAAATAAAATAAAGGTCAATAAAATAATTATTTTTTTTTAAAAATCAAAGACCAGGGACCATCAGGTGGTGTGGTGGTTAAGGTGTGGTAGTTAAGGCGCTGGACATTCCCACATGGTCGACCACAGTTCAAGTCCCAGACCTGGTTGCTTGCTTTCTTTCCCTCTCCTCTCTCTCTGTGTCTCTCTCTGGTCAAATTAAAACAAATGAATGAATAAATAAAATTAAATTTAAAAAAATCAAAGACTTCACAGTGGTGAGATTAGCCTGTAACTTCCAGTGGGGCTCCACCTAATCACGCGGATCCTTAAAACTAGAAAAGGAAAGGAAAAGAGTTGGTGAGATGCACACAGAGACTCAACCTGCCACTGCTGACTTTGAAGATGAAGGAAGGAGGTCAGGAGCGGAAGTCTGTGGACAGCTCAGTCCTTAGCCAACCAGGAAATGGGGACCTCCCTGCTCTAACTGCAAGCGACTAAATCCTGCCAAGAACCTGAAGGAGTAGCTTGAGCTTCTAGAAAGGAACAGAGCCCTGCTAATTTTGGGCAAGTAACACCCGTACCAGATTTCTGACCTCTAGCACTGTCAGATGATAAATGTGTGTTGTTTGAAGTCAGTATATTTTGTAGAAATTTGTTTTGGCAACAATAGAAAACTATTAACTCATTGAACAAAATCCTTAGGACAGAGCAGTAGGGGTATACTCTTAATTACTGCCTTATTTCAAAAGGCATTCTTGAAGATTGTATAATGGTCTGGCCAAGAAAATAGATTTATGGTACAAATAATACCAATAAAACTTAGAGTAGCTGTATCTAGGTTATATACTTCAAGAAATAGTGCTACAGTGAAAGACGTCTACACTATTTGGAGTGGGATCAAGGAACGTTTCATAGAAGAGATGATTTAAAGATGGGACTTTAAGTGAGAAATGCTGTTTTCCAATTGGATAGATGAGGGACACCATTTAGTAAAATGTTGGACAAAGAAGGAGTGCAGTTTGGGTTGGAATAAATAGATGGTTCAGTGACAAAGGAACTTATTTGTCATCCAAAATATTCTTGGATGAAGACTGTGAAAAGATTTGCATCGAGTGTAGAATATGGAATAGAGAAGAGAGACGTCTCCAACACTCTAAGCCAGACCAGACGAAGTCTCTGCTTCGTTCAGCAGCGGCTGTACTCATACCCGTACTTCACGTTTGTGAGCTCCTTTAATCCGTATTCGTCAGCCTGCACAGGAGATGCCAGCTCCTTCTCACAGATTAGGAAATGGCTGCTTAGTCAGACGTGTTCTCCCCAAACATGCGCCCCACACAGTGCTCACAAAAGCAGGTTTTTAAACCCAAGTGTTAACGACATTAAAGCCTGCACTCTCATCCCCTCTGCCATGGCAGGAGCAGAGACCCAAAGTAAGAAGATAAATAGAGAGGTTTTGGTTTGATTGCTTTGCTTGTTTGTTTTTAACACATAAAATTAAGGTTAGATGATTAGGTGTGGTAACAAGGAAAAGAGAGGAGTTGTGGTTTACTACCAATTTTCTGATCTGAACTACTGGATTACTGCTGGCGTAGCTAACTAAGACAGAGGTCATTGTACAATAGACATATTCTTTGGAGCGGGGAGCGTGGTGTGAGGTCAAACTTAAGTGTCGAGTGAATTTATTGTATGTATATGATGTGCAGGCAGGGAGGTCCAGAAGCCAGCTTCATCTGTGACTGCAGTTTGGAACTGAGGCATGGACTAAAGATAAGGATTTGGTAATTATAATCATCCACCAACAGAAAACTTTCCTTCTATTTTTGAAAATTTGCCAGAGCATGTGTGTACTCACCAAAAAGATGGAGACAAAGAGGAAGAGAGAGAATACCTACACCGGGGTATCACCATTCAGTCCTTTCTCCTCCACTTCCCTGGCCTGTTGGGATTTTGTACACTTGTACACATGCACCTAGTCTGTTTCTCAAGTCACCAAGATTTGAATTCTGAGGTGGGCCTTGTGAGATCTGGCTCCTTTAACCACTAGGGCCCAGGGCTGGTCCCCACTGTGTCATGCAACTCTGAGGCATCAGCAGCCAGCATGAATGTAAGCACTTTGTTTTAGATACTTCTTTAAAAAAATAATTATTTAATTTAATCAATTTATTATTATTATTATTTTAATTTGACTAGAGAGAAAAAGAGAGAGAGGGAAAGTGAGAAAGCAAGCCACCAGGTCCAGGATCTGAACTGTGGTTGGCCATGTGGGAATCCAGCGCCTTAACCACCATGCCACCTGCTGGCCCCTTAGATACCCTTTGTAACCCTTTAGCGAGCACACTGACTTCCCACTGCACCTATAATTAGCTGCATATCACTCAGTTATTAACAGTTTGACAGCTTAGCCAAGGAAACAGTGAAGGCTGGTGTTACAAAGAACTGACTTGAATTTGCTATTGGAAAATGAGAGAAGTTTACACAGCAAATACTGCTCTCTGTCTCCCAGCCTGAAATCTTTTAGATGAAATAATTGCTGTGAAATATTCTGATATAAGATTTCTTCAAACTGCTTGGTTATCCCACTAGAAGGAAAAACTGCAAAAGACTACCTCTGTTGTACCAGACGCACAAGAAGAGATTTTCACCATGGCAGAGCTATTTATACACAGCCAGCTTCTGTCCTCAGTTCACACACACACACAACTCCCATTGATAGCGGCGGGAGCTGTGGACATGTGGCTGGGAACAGAACTTGGCCCACTGTGCTGCGAGCCTTGGCGTTCTTTCGCTCACTATGACAACTTCAGAACTGGATGCCTTCGCACGTGAGATTTTAAAGGCGAGCTCTTGATTTATTTTCTTTTCTCTCCCTCTTTTTCTTGGCCTTGAGATATGAAATGGGAACCTGAACTACTGGCAGCAGTGGTTTCCTGCATAGAATCAACTGTGTGAGAGACTCGGCCAGACAAACTTTGTAAGCGTCAGGATTCAAACACTTGACAAAATCGGTTTCCTGTAAGTGAGCCGTAGTTCTCAGGGTGCAGACTGAGAGTTTGGCTTTGGATGGTTTTGACTGGTTAAGGGACTCAGGTCTCACATGACTGACAATTCCATTTGAATACCGGCCCCGGTGGCTTGAAAAATACACCAGGCACGTGTGCACGCACGTGCTTGCACAGGTGAGTGGAGAACTGGAGGAGAGGGGAGTGCAGGGTGATCATACCTATTACTGGTGCTTTCTCCTGTGACGTCTCCTTCTCTCTCTGTCTCTCTGGTGAATGCATGGATTTTCTGGCAAATAATTTTTTTAATTGATAGTCATCCTGGAAATAAAACCAAAGATGCATTTAAAACCACCTTTGAATCTACAAAATTTGAAGTCCTACATTTAATTTACAAATGATATATTCCAGGGAATATTTGAAACCTATCATGAATATGTATTCTATATTCTTATAGAAATCATTTCTTCTTTCTTTCTTTTTTAGAAAGCTTTTTGCTATAGGTTGCAAGGATTCACCAGAGAGACAGAAAGACAGAAGGTCAGAAATCACTCTCCAGTGGAGAGGGCCACTCCACAATACCTCCTTCTCCATTTTTCTCTTGGGATTTGGGGAATGCATGCACACAGGTCCAGCATGAGTTTCAAGCCTCCAGGTCCAAGACTCGGACTATGGTCAGCTATGTGGAAGTTCAGTGACGTAACCATTACACCATCTACTGGTCCCCAAATCATCTCTTTTTTAGCTCAGGTGATTCTGGTGAGGCTGTCAACGCAACTCCTGCCTCCATTGGAAGTGTTCATGTCAGGCCAGACAATCAGCATACCTATTTTCCTCTTGGGCACAAAAGTTGGTCTTGCAGTGGGCATATTAATCAAGGGAAAAAAAAATCAGTGTATGCCTTTTTTTCTTGTTTTCTTTTTTCTTTTCTTTTTTTTTTTTTTTGTTTACAAATTGTGCTTGAGAGAAATAGAGACGAGGGGAGGGGAGAGGCAGAAAGTGCCCCTATCATGGTGTGGTCATACCATCCTTCTCTTCCATGTCTCCATCCTTTCAGGATTTGGGACACACACACACATGCACCCAGAGAGTGCTTCAAGTTGGCTGGTCTGGAATTCAAACCATGTAGTTGGCCAAGTAGGATCCAGTTCTCTTAACCACAAGGTCTGCCCCAGCATATGCTATTTCAAAGATTAGAGGGGGGTGCAGGGAAACTAAGGCTTCCCTTTGAGATCAAGAGATGAAAGGATACAAAAACGTTTAGTTGTGTGCGGTCAGTTTTCAATCCCATGGAGAAAACTGACAAATAATGAAGCCAACAGAAAGGAAAGTAAAGGTATTAGAGGAAAAACAGTTTCTGTTGATATTTAAGTACCAGAATCTAACTATATCTAACTGGATTTCTGCACTATGAAAGAAAATAAACCCCTTTTATTCTCCTGCTAATTCGAGTTGGATCTCTCATAACTTGTAACCTGTAGAGATTTAATGAAAAACTCTATTCCCTCCTTCGCTCTAGAGATTCTCTCCCCTAGAATGTATTTTTTCTATCACATGCCAACACTCATACATGTCAACAGCTATATACATGCTAACACTTTCCTAAATGAATAATCTCAGGGAAATATGTCATCTAAAAAGTTCTGTAGAAGCTGGGCACACTAAAAGATAAACAGGAAGACTGTGTTCAAGCAAGGGTCCCCCGCCTTTCTAGTACCAGGGACTGGCCTGGTAAATTGTTATCCCTCCAGGGACTGGGGTGGCAGGGTTGGTCTGAGATGACCCAAACACATCGCCTCCACTATGCACCCCATTTCCACCAGTACCACATTGCAATGTACAGTGAAACCATCACACGATGTTAGGGTTCGCAGCTCCCTTGAGAATCCAATGGCGCCCAGGCTGCAAGGTGAATGAGGAGCAACTGCAAACATGGGTAAAACCTCACCACCTTGCCTGCAGCACACTTACGTGTGCTCACTGCGCAGCCTAATGTACCACCACGGGTTTGTGGCTTAGGAGTTGGGAACCCTGTGTCAGAGAATGCAATGCACACACTGTCTCTAACCACGGCTCTGCTCTGAGGGGAAGGAGGAAGGCAGTGGAGGATCTTCTTTATAGAGGCATTTAGGGGAAACATCCCATTACCTTAGCTCTGGGCTTTTCCCCAGTGGTGCCCCTTAATGGGGTCTGAGCCTAACATGACATGCAACCCTGGCAAGGGATCTGCTAACAGGTTATTGCGTTACAGGGCTCATTCTGCTTGACCAGCTACCATCACCACATCAGTTCTTCCCAAATGAATTAACTGCCATTAATGGGGAAAGTTAGGAACTGTTCATGGTCGGAATCTAGAGAGACCACTATTTTTGGAGAAAAGAACACCAAGGATGGAGGTATAGATATTAGGATTTTCAGAAGTGTGAAGGCCCATGGGAAATGAGTTTGCTGCCACTGTGAAGTTGTTCTGCTCAGATCATCCTATGGGTAAAGAAGTGTCACTCAGCCTCGCTGCATGCTACACGTGAATTAGAATAACTTCTATGAACAGGCTTTATTTAAGGTAATGATGTATCTGCACAGAACCATGATAGTTTCTCTTTGTAGCAGATTCTCATCTGTCATCCTGGAATCATGTGTGAGAAATAAATATCTATTGTCTCCTTCCTGAGCAATTTGTTGTAGAAATTACTTTTTTTGGGGGGCGGGGGGAGAGGTTTTCGCTATAGGGCGCATGCGCTCGCCAGACAGACAGAGAGACAGAAAGCGAGAAATCACCCCCCGGGGGGATGGTCACGCCGCAATCCCTTCTCCTCCATTCTCCTCTCGGGATCTTGGGCACGCATGCACACGCACCCAGCATGAGTTTTAAGCCACCGGGTCCGGGACGTGAACCATGGTCGACTACATGGGAGTCCAGCGACATAGCCATTACGCTAACTGCTGGTTCCCAAAATTTTTTTTTTCATCCTGTCCTGTTTTCTAGCATTATTATCAATGTGAACCCTAATATCATGTGATGGTTTCTTACATATAATAACTCATTTTCTAGACATTTGTCTTAATATCTACATTCATGTACAGGTTACAATAATAATTAGACTTAGAAGTCCTCCTCACCACACATGCAAGCACGCACACACACCATCATATTTCTAAGAGAGATCCGCTAAGCGTCTGTTTGATTATAGACATAAAAGGAAAACTTTTTTTTCTCTTTTAAGGCATACACTTACTTCTCTCTGAACATAAGAGGAATGAATTAAAAAGGGTTTTGCTCTCTGTTTTTTTTTTTTTGGGGGGGGGTGTTAGAATTACTTCATTTAACTTTATTTATTATTGTCATTTTTTAATTTTACCAGAGAAAGACAAAGAGAGATAGAGAGAATGATAAAGTGAAAAAGCAAGCCCAGCCACCAGTTCCAGGATTCAAACTGTGGTTGACCACATGGGCATCTAACATTTTAACCACCACACCACCTGCCAGCCCCATGTGCTTGCTCTCTATTGTAGTAACTACCTTACCCACATTGTCTTACTGCATTCTTCCAACAGCCCTATGAGAGGAGGGATTTTTGTTTTTGTTTTTGTTTCTTTCTTAAGACATTTTTGCTTTAGGGTGCCCAACAAAGACAGAGATAGAGACAGTGAGAAGGAAAGTGAAAAATCACTCAAAGGTGCCATGGTGGTTAAGGTGTTGGGCTCCCACATGGCTGACCACAGTTTGAGTTCTGGACCTGATGGCTGGGCTTGCATTCTCATTTTCCCTCTCTCTCTGTCTCTCTGGTCAAATTGAAAAATGCTAATAAATAAAGTTAACTGTAACAGTTCTAAAGTCATCCCTCAGGGCATGGCCCTGCTTCAATCTCTTCTCCTCCATTTTCCTCCTGGGATCTTGGGCACACACACATATGTGCCCAGGATGAGTTTCAAGTCACTGGGTCCAGGAGTTGAACCATGGTCAGCCATGTGGGAGTGCAGTGACATAACCACTATGCCATCTGCTGGCCCCAAGAGACAAGGTCTTTCTTTGTAGACAGTTTTAGTTCTCACTATTTTTTAAAAAATATGTATTTTATTTATTATTATTATTTAAATTTGCTATGGAGCATGTGTGCTCACCAGAGAGAAACAGAGAGAGAGAGAGGGAAAGTGAGAAAGCAAGCCACTAAATCTGGGACTCAAATCACAGTTGGCCATGTGGGAGTCCAGCAACTTAATCACCATGCCACCTGCTGACCCCTAGTCCCCACTATTAAAAGCATTTCCAGGGAGCTGGACAGCGGTTCAGCAGTAACACAATGTTCTGTGATGTTGATGCGGATAGAAAAGTTCCAGGGTCATGTCCGGAGACCTGAACAGGCCAGGTTTGTGCATGCCGGTGATCTGGTGTTGGCTGACGTGGGAGTGGACCTTGGCATGAAGACAGTATTGGGGGTCTCTGTCTGTTTGTCTCTCCTGTCTCTCTGTGTCTCTTGCACTCATGGTGAAAACCAAAATACATACACTTAAAGAAAAAGAAAAGAACACACTTTCAGCACGTAACTGTAACATCGGGAGAGACCGTTCCTGAATAGCAGTGCTGTTCTCACATACAAGACAAGAGATATAAGAATTTCCTTGTAATTCCAAATCCAAGTGAAACAAAATTCTCTTTCCATTTGCCTTGTTATCTGAAGTTTAAAAAAAAAAATGCTTGAAACCTCTCTCCTCAAAATAGAGCATTTTAGTCAGACTTTTTAAACCTGACATTCATGTCTTCATTAAGTTACCAAATAGCTTTAATATTTATTGGATTGAAAAGTTAGGATTACAACTTGTAAAAACTGAAGCTTTTTTCATAACTATTTATATTATTATATATAAAATAACCAAAAAAAAGTGCTTTTATTCATTTGAGGAGTAGCTGGTATTTGCTAGCAAAGGAGAACTGCCATATAATTAACTGTGTCAAAATGTTTTCTTTGTTCACAGTTAATCTAACCGCAGCTGCTAGGAAGCAGAGTGCATAAATATGACTGTGTACTTTTAATTACAGAAAATGACAGGCGTAAGTTGTGACTGGAGCCTCGCCTGAAATTGTTAGAGGCGAAAATGTTGCTCAGAGACTCATTGAATTAATAAGTAGCCTTTTGTTTTTATGGTGTCAAAATTTTATAGATGCTAATAGCAACCAAAATAAAATTAAAATGCAGAATTTTAATCAGTCAAAGCAAATTTAAATAAAATCAGGTAACATATATGGAGAGAGTGTGGCAACATACAATACCATTTTATATTGTACACTACACGCAATAATACTTCATACAAGGGACTTTGACTTGGAGAAAAAATGCTTATGTAAGCAAATTTTCTAGAAATACCTTTAAGAATGAAATTATTTCTTTGAATTTTCCTTTGCATTCTATGCAAAGAAGACACTTCCTTTTTTTTCTTTTTAAAGAGATTTTCATATAGGGTGTGTGTACTCACAGGAGAGAGATAGAGAGACAGAAAGTGAGAAATCACAAACCCCTGCCAGGGGAATGGCCATGCCATAGTCCCCTCTCCTCCATTCTCCTCGGGATTCTGGGCACGCACACATACACATGCACCTGGAGTGAGTTTTAAGCCACCAGGTCCAGAACTTGAAAGCCCTCGAACCATTGTCCACTACGTGGGAGTCCAGCAACGTAAACAATACGCCATCTGTTGGTCCTAACACTTCCATTTTTAGTTTTTATTCTAGGATCTCCATCAATAATGAGGGTAAAATATTTTATGTTTGCTGACTTTTCTCTTTTTGATTTTACTGGAACATCAGAAAAATCATAATGTTTTTTTCTATTTTTTGTATATAAAAACGCAATCATGACTTTTCAGACAACCTGATACATAACAATGACCGCTATGGAGGGATGGGTGGCCCTGTGTCCCGGAGTTCACTCCCTTCTAAGTGTTTATGCCTATGAGATCGTAATAAAGAGAATTGAAGGAGCACTTATTTGGATATTTCTCTTCTTCTTCCCCTTTCCTCTTCTACCTTCGATGGCTCAATGTTGTAACACAGTGTACACTAGACTATGTCAAACAACTGGTTCTACATTATTCGGTAATCCTTGGCAATGTACCGCTCTGAACATCAGTTCATGTCTCTGTAAAGATAATTCAGGGTAACCAATGTTTAAATCTGGCATATAGCAATTGCTCAAAACTGTTCATTTTTCTTCCTTGTCTTTTTTTTTCTTCTATGATTATTTCTGTGATCTTCTCTTTTATTTTCATGAATCTTTTCTCTTTTCCATACTATGAAAAATAGTAGACAGGTAGAAGATGTGATTGTGGTTAGGGAGGATTAAGGGGTCGTGGTCAAGGCTGTGCATAAGTGCTGTTTTCAGCTGCCTCATTGCCTTCTTTCTGCTGTTTATCCTTCTGCACAGTCACTGTGGGGGTGGCTGTCACCTTGGTGACAGCAGTTTTGTGCATCACATGTGGTGTGAACGCTGGCCTATGCAGGTTATAAACAGGTCCTGCTGCCTCAAGTAATTCACTGTAAGCAGACAAGCTATTGCCTTTGTTCTCTTAGCAGCTCTGCTGCTGAAACACACTAATAATAGAACATGTTAGCTGAAATTGTGCCTCTCCATCTCTAATTGCTGCATGCCAAAGTGTTCTGACTGCCACTGTCACTTCCCAACAACTGATGGCTGTGGGTGATTGTTTCTGATTGTGCTCATGGGATTTCTTCTACTCATCCTGCCTGCACCCTGCTGCAAATTGTGTTCAATACCTTGACTGATGCATTGCAATAGGCTGAACGGTTTGAATCAAATAGACATGAACTTCAAGAAAATATTTTCAAATCAGCAGATGTTCATTGTGGGTTTTCTCTCTATAAAGGGAAGTGGAACAGCCATAGATATTATTTACTAGAGACAATCTATCCATTCCAGGGTCCATCTTTCCTGATCTTGGCGAAGACAACTATTTTGCTACATCCTGTCTCCTACCTAACTTCCCCAAGTCCATATTTTAGATAGACCTTAACCCACTACCCAATGTTCTTACTGTAGACAGCCAGCTCTTGAGCCTTAGGCTTTGAGGTTCTGGAGAGTCTCTAAGGTAGTTTCTAAGTTGTCCAAATGAAGGAACTCAACGCTAAGTGAATTGTCCAAGCTCTCACAGGGGCTAAAACAAAGACAAAACAGAAACACAGCTTTCCCATCTGTTCGTCTTGTGTGCTTTCTGCTCACTTCATTGTATGTGTTGCTACCTGTTCTTATAACAGATGTTGCCATAAAATGTGAACAGAAGTTGGCAGTGGCAGGTACAAATCCCAGGCTGACATGAAAGTTTGTCACCGCCAGAACTTCTGTTCAGTTTTAGTTACATCTGCTGAGGATTCGAAACTCAGTGCACATGAATCTTTCAAAAGACCCATGGCATTTTTGACATCACTTTGTTTCTTCTGCCTGGTGTATTTTATAGAGTGAGACAAAAATATTGGAGGAATGTTCCATCAGTATATTTGTGCAGTGAAAGTTGACATTTGGATACATCCAGAATTTGGTCTAATTTATAATGCAGAAGCTCATCTGGGATTCAGCTATGCCCCAATCAAATTATGATAAAAGTGAGGTGCAAGATCACCTGCTGTTTTCCAGATAATCCGACCTGCTATTGCTGGAAGAGTACAGCATTTCATAGACTACTAAAGGAAATTGTACTTTAATGCATAGACTTGTGGAAGGAGAGATTATTAATGTTTATAATAATATTGATTCTCACCCATACATGAATATAGATATATCTTTTCGCTTATTCAGGCATTCTTGCTGATTTTTTTTTTTGAGAGGTTTTTGCTGTAGGGTGCATGTGCTAGCCAGAGAGACAGAGAGACAGTAAGTGAGAAATCACCTCCTAGAGGGGATGACCACGCTGCAATCCCTTCTCCTCCATTCTCTTCTTGGGATCTTGGGCATGCATGCACATGTACCCGGCGTGAGTTTAAGCCACCGGGTCCGGGACTGGAACCACGGTTGACTACATGGGAGTCCAGTGACATAGCCATTACGCTAATTGCTGGTCTCTCTTGCTGATTCTTCATTATTGTTCTATTGATTTTTTAATACCCTTATTAGATTTAGTCTCAGATACTATGAAACTTTTGTCCCTTTTGTAAATAGATATATTGGGTTGCCAGAAAAGTCATGATGCCTTTTTGCATAGAAAATATACGTCATGACTTTTCTGACAACTTGATTTTTTTAAAGATTTATTTATTTATTATTAATTTGCTGTAGGGCATGTGTGCTCACCTGAGAGCAGAAAGTGAGAAAGCAACCTGCCAGGTTCAGGACTCAAACTGTGGTCAGCCATGTGGGAGTCCCATGCCTTAGTCACCATGATGCCACCTGCTGACCCCAGGTTTACTTTTCTATAACATCTCATTTGTTTTTGATCATTTTCTGGAATGAAGTCGATTTTTTTTATATTGATCCTGTATTGGGCTTCACAGCAAAGCTTTATAGTTAGTGCAAATTGTTTGTCTGTCGACCTTCCTAATCTCACTTTTTGCAGTCACTCTAACTTGATTTCAACCACACTGATCATCAAATAGTTCTTAGAATTCCCCAAGCATTTTCCTCACTCAGAGCTTTTATTTTTTTTCTTTTTTCTGTGCTTCAAATATTCTTCACTTCTTCACGTGGTTAACTTTTTTTTCTTTATCTTTCAAGACTCTTTGTAACAGTCATCGTCCTGGGCCAGCCAGTAGTGTGGTGGTGAAGATGGCTGGATTCTACATGGCTGACCGTGTGGCTGAGTCCCAGACCTGGGGGCTTAAAAAGTAGGCCAGGTGTATGTGAATGTGTTCCTAAAATCCCAAGAGAAAATGGAGACGGGATTGTGGCATGACCATTCATGCCACACCTGGGGATGCTTTCTCACTTTCTTTCTTTCTCTCTCTCCCCCTCTCTCTGTATCTCTCTGATTAGTGCATGCACCCTATAGAAATTTTCTTTAAATCAGCATATTCAAAGAAGTTTTTTCTAACCATACCATCAAATGTGGACTCTTCCTCTATTTTACTTTTTTGAAATCACCAGGACTGTGTTAAATCCTTCAAAAAAATTTATCACAAGAGGAAAGGTTTTTTTCTTTGTGTGTGTGTGTGTGTGTGTGTGTGTGTTACACTAAAATATTAGGTTCACTTGGGAAGGGACTTATCAGTTCTCAGCACCTCCTAGAACAGTCTCTGATAAACAGTAGGTCCTCAGAAAATGTAAGAATACAAGAAGAGTGATCTGAAACTAATGATTAAAGAGTTCTGGTTACAGGGTAGAAGACATATTTTCAAAGCATATAGTAATACACTGTCTCCATTGTAAAAGAATACAAAATGTATATTCACGCCCAAAATAATGAGATATTTTCTATTCTGATTACTGTCTTCCAGTACTACACAGGACCAACATCATGATCAACAACAAACAGCATGGTATGAGCTACCTAAATTAAACAGTTTATAATTTATTTAGTCATATATATATATTTTAACCTGTAACATGTAGTTATATATTGATGACATATACCAGTACAGTTGAAAATAATAAGTATTCGACAAATCATGTAGAAACCACTTGCTTCAAAATTTCAGAGCATGTGTCTAAGACCTGATGCATCAAGAGAAGAATAGGGCTTTCTGGCCCAGGGTTATTAAGACTGTTCTAGCAATGAACATTGAATATGCCACAGGGAAAAAAGTTATTCTTATCTGTCAAATAAATATTACCAAATACTTACTAAATCCAGCAATGCATTTGGTTTCACTGAAGAACAGAAATGACTAAATGAATGGATACATTAGAAAGTTAAGTTAGTTATGTTTGGCAAGTGTAAAAAGGAAAAAGAATCGCAATACTTGTCATCATGTAAATGCTATATTGTGTTACAATCTACAAGGTGGCCCCTACTGTTCATCTTTAAATCAAACTAATGTATACAGGAAATTATTTTACTTTGTACAACTTTTTGATGGATGTTATAAATTAAATTATTTGCAATAGAAGTAGAGAGAAGTCTTATATTTTGGTTTAGATTGGTCAGATCTTCAGGCTAAATTTGTACATTCTGAATGTAGACAGACACTGGAGATGACCAGACCAGAAAGTGGAATCTTAAAATCTACATAAAAACTTCTGTGTAGGGAGAATAACTTCCCCTTCCCTATCACCATTCTCATACCAAACTCCTCTGGCCCAGTAGTGCCAACTATCCCATAGACGCCATTTAGGAGGCACTTCCAAGTGTGTTGCTACTGCTAATGCACACCCTGTTGTCACCATCCATGCTCTCAGCCTCTGAAGCAGCCCTTACAGTCACTGAGGACTCTAGATTCTCCAGCAACTACTGAGAAATCAATGCAAAAGCATGACCCTGGTTGGACAGTTAATAAGGAGTGGGTATTAACCCCATTCTTGGCCCTATGCATTAGGGCTAGATGTCTGATTTTGTAAAAATCACATTTTTATTTTCACAAATGAACATAATTCCCATATGAGAAGCCCATCTATTTCTAAATGTCTGGAAATACATTTAATGTGGACTGGTAGGTGGTGTGGTACTTAAGGCACTGGACTCCCACATGGCTGACCTCGATCGGAATCCTAAACCTGGCAGCTTGTTTTCTCACTTTCCTTCTCTTTCTCTGTCTCTCTCTGGTCAAATTAAAAATAATAATAATAATGACAATAGTGATAAATAAAATTAAATAAATAATTCTAAAAATACATTTAATGTAAGTATTATGTTAGATTTATTCTGAATATGCCAGGACTTTATTAATAAAATGGTAAATAGGAAATATGTGATATTTACAGAGCATTTTTTAGGTAATTATTTTTTAGTTTGTTGCATGCTTTTTCTTCTATAGTATATTGGGTCATTGAAAAGTTATATTTGCATAGAGAAATACAGAAAGTACATCATGACTACTTTTCCAATGACCTAATAGTTTATGAATTTTTGAAGTTCATTGAAAAATAAATTGGAGAGGCCCAGCAGGTGGTGTGGTGGTTAAGGCAGTGGACACTTCCACATGGCCAACCAAAGTTTGAGTCCTGGACATGGTAGCTTGCTTTCTTACTCGCCATCCCCCAGAGGTCTCTCTTTGATCAAATTAAAATAAATTAATGAATAAATAAAATTAAATAATCCTTAAAAAAGATAAATTGGAAATTATGAATTAAGTGGAGTAAAATATGAATACACCAAAAAGCATGATCTAACCTGGAAGTGGCTTACACTACAATATAAATTCTATTCCATTTTTAGAGAAATTTTTGCTGTAGGGCGCACGTGTTTGCTGGAGAGACAGAGAGAGACAGAGAGACAGGAAGTGAGAAATCACCCCCCACAGGGGATGGCCATGAAGCAATCCTTTCTCCTCCATTCTCCTCTCAGAAATCTTGGGCATGCATACACACACACCAGACATGAGTTTCAAGCCTTTGGGTCCAGGACTTGAACTGTGGCCAACCATGTGGGAATCCAGAAAAACCACTACACCATTTGCTAGTCCCTATAAATCCTATTTTCTAAAAAAATAAAAAAGAAAGAAAATGAAATTATGACATGTATAATCCAATATATTAGTAAAATTATGTGGAAATCCTTTTAAAATGTAGGTCTGAGTGAAGTGTTCTCAGTACTATAGGTTAATGCATACAAAACTTTCTTATTTCAAATTGGGAAAACTAAACCTGCATACTAAAGTGTTTTTAGTTGAAATATTAAAAAATATTTTTTATTATAACTTGAGCTTTTTAAAGTCAATGACTCAAACTAATCTTAGAACACTTGCAAATATGGTTAGAATGAAACGTAGAAAGAAGAAGTAAACTATAAATTCAAGATGGTAGAAATTCAATTTCTCTCCTGACTTTGAGTATGTTTAGGGAGGAAAATTGGTGTTCTCTTAACAAAATAAACCAGAGTTTAGTTTCTGTATGGAACAAAGTTTGAAATGAATATGGGATTAAAGTAAATATTTAGATGATTAATTCTTGGAGCTTCCTCAATATCTTAGTTTTGCAAGACTTTGAAACCCTCTTCTCTAGGGACAAAGAGAGTAATTACCTCTCCTCCACAGGGTGTTTAATCATGCTCTATTTTTCGAAGAACAGCTGTGCAACACTGGCTGGGCTACAAATTAAACACACCTCCTTCAACTTGCCTAGATTTAGATAATGAATATGTTGGGTGACAGAATCTAAATTCAAAAAGATTTTAATAGACCGGAGCTATGGGCTGAAAACAAGATGAAAGTAATCAAGGATAAATGTAAGGTCTTACTCTTGGGTCCAAGAAACCAAATGAACAAACACAGAGTGGGAAGATATGACTTAATAGCAACAGAGTGAAGTAAATTTCAAAAATTAAAGTTTTAATTGCTAAGATACTAAATTGTGTGTTGGTGGTTTGACATGGTTTAACAAAAAAAATGAATATGGCTCATGTTCCATGAATAAAAGCATTGATAGTTCAAGTCCTAACTTAGGTTGACACAATGTAAAATAATTGTGACTAGGTTTGCCCAGTAGCTCAGAGGTTAAGCTCTTTACAGACAAGCAAATACCACATGGCTGACTAGAGCTCAAATCCCAGGTCTGAGGGCAGCACAAGTGTGCCCATGCCCGGGATTCTAATGGGATGGAGAATTGGAGGAGGAAGGATTGTGGCGTGACCATATGATCTGGCCCTATTGGGGGTGCGCTCTCTCTCTCTCTCTCTCTCTCTCTCTCTCTCTCTCTCCTCCTCCTCCTCCCTCTCACTTGCTCACTCATGCATGCACACATACTCTCTCATGGATAGAGAAAAAATTAAAAATATAAAATAAAAATATGGGCCTGCCCCATGGCCTACTGGGTAAGGGAGCTGAATCCCACATTGCTGGCTGCAGTTTAAGTCCAGGTCCTGGTGGCTTGAAAAGCATGTCAGCAGCATGTGTGTACATAACCAAAATCCCAACAGGATGGAGAAATGAAGCAGAAGGGCTCATCACATGACCAAACCCCATTGGGTGTGCTCTCTTTCTCTCCCTCTCTGTCACTCTAGGGAGTGCATGAACACTCTGACAAATAAAAGCAAAGGAGATAAATAATTGTGAAGGACCTAAGACTCTGCAGACAAATACCATCCATATTATTTTAAAGTTTGTTGAAGCAGAAACTAAATGTTACTAGTTTCACTAAAACTGTGAGAGTTCCTGTTCCAGAATTTATAAATGCTGAGACAATGGGTGGTATCAGAATATTACGTGTAATAGAATATTAGTACGTACACTATGCATAAACCAGTAAACAAGGCATAGATGAGTGAGATTATGTTGGAGAACTATCTATTTAACTTCAGTTGTTACTAGATTACTTTCATAATTCTGGAAAATATTGACAACTGACCATTGTGTACTGCAGAAGGACAAATATAATCTACATAAAAATTACACAGAATCTGAGACTATGACTAAGACATTTTGAGGCTTCCGTATGGAGCATGAAGAGTGCAGCACGATCCATGTACCAGGAAAAAAAAAAAAGAAAACCACAAATCTCTATGCATATGTAATAGAGAAGTGTCATTATTATCTTTGTGCATATTCATTATTACAGAATTGGTACACTTCCCAGGTGGGGAAAAAAAAGTGTTTTCTTGGCTTTTCTCTCTGTAAATAAATCACTGTAATAAAAACCCTCAAAGGAATGTCAGGTGGGTTTTCTGGAAATATTTACCATAATTGATTTCTGCGGGTTCCTAAATGCTTTAGCCCCAAACCTCATTTGTCAACTTTCTGTCCATTTCATTGTAATTGCAGAGTTTTCTATTACTGTATAATGACAGGTTGAAGCAGTGCTGTGACAAGAGCGACACATTCCATACAGCGGCTCAGCAATCCAGATTCTCAACCATAGTTAAACGTGCAGGGGACTTACCCTTGCTTGACAAGGAAGTGAAGTGATTTGCAGGATTTATTAAGTCTTCACAACAATACTAGATATCTGCTCCCAAAGCGTTCTCTGAATTTTTGCAGCATCTGTACACATTCGGCTAAATAAGAAAAGACTGAATCATTTTGTTGTCCAAGAGAGAATGGTATGATACTTATTTGTAAAGCTAAATTGCACGCTGGATCCTAGAATGATTGGTCCCAGTAGTTAAACAATATGAAGAAGACATTGATCACCAAGTTTTTATTATTCTAATGCCAGTTCATTCCAGTCAGAAATGGATGGCCCGAGATTTAGGAACAATGCTATTTTTAATGGGTTGATAGCTAAATCTCACTTTTTTCATTTTAGCCCATTCTCTGTCTTTTCTCCCCCTGACATTGGCTCATTTTCCTTTCTCACAGTCAAGAATTGTCCCCACTCCACATCACTGTACCAGCTTTGACCATTTTCTTTTAGCCCAGAATCTTAAATCTAATTTTTTTTAAATTTCTATTTCTTTTATACATTCAACATGTCACTTAGGTTACAAAGTGAATATTCCAACATGTGTAAATTTCTCACCAGCCAGTTCACCATACTAGAAAGTTATCTTCAATAGATAATAATCCATTTCTTTGTCCCATCGGTACCTTGCCTCTGTTTTTCTCCTTAATGTCCTTCCTCACACTCTACTTTTTCACCCACCCTTTTCCCACACTGTATCTGGTATTCACAACCATTTACTTAGTTTCTATATAACCTTTAGTCATTCAGTTCCGGCCATAGAGTTCAGAGACTCGGTATATATAAAATAGAGACATAATTTTGACTTCACTGATTTTTACTATGCTGGACATATCCCCTGACCATTCAATGGAAGTTCTTAGAAGCCCTACATTCTAGTTGTCTTGATTTATTTCTCCTCCTTCCATCTCTCTCCTGCCTCCTCCTTCCTCTAAATTTGACCAGTCTTCATGATCACCCAATTTACATAAAGAGATAAAAGCACAGAAAACTTTGTGTGTGTGTGTGTGTGTGTGTGTATTTTAAAGAGTTATTTATTTAATTCCATTTTTTATTATTATTTTTTAATTTGACCAGAGAGAGATAAAGGGAAAGCAAGAAAGCAAGCCACCAGGTCCAAGACTCAAACCATGGTTGGCCATGTGGGAATCCAGTGCCTTTAACCACCACACCACCTGCCAGCCCCAAAAACTTTCTTTTAATCAGTGAAAATTATTTACTCTTTCAAATATTACTCAGGTCTTTGGAATTCAAAAATTTGCTCGTTGTGAAATATTTTGTTTTATTTATTTTTCTTAAGGTGGAAAAGAGTTTTAAAATAACTGAAAAAAATAGTCAATTACATGTTTCCTAAAAAAAGATAATAATAATAAGCAAGACCTTCTTTAGATAAATGAGAGTAGAAAAAAGTTGTTTATCTAAATAAAATATCAAAGAGAAATAAGGCTTGAGGCAAATATAAACTAAATATAAACCAAAATAACTTCGAGTAGTTCAGCAAATCTCCAGATGATGAGATTCACTTCAAGCTTGTCCTTATGATCCCAAATTCCAGTGGACAAGAGGTGATCACATGTGCTCCGCTTTCTAACTAGGGTTTCCCATTCTCTTGAGCCTCCACGGTTTGGCTACACAGAGTACATCGTCCTCTCAAGAGAAAAAAGACAAGTTTTGGCTTCACCACCAAATTCTTCTGGTTATTGGGTACATCATGCTTTGGGTGTTCATTTTTACCCTGATGGAAAAAGAAGTAGAAAGATTTTACTATATGGTCTGAGTCTTAGGTCAAAGTTGGGAGATACAAAGAAGAGAGATAAGGGGCCTTGGGCAAAATTTAAGGGCAATAAAATTTTGGTGCATTTTCCCCTCTATATTTAATACCCCTTGTGTTGCTCACGGTAATTCTTTCTGTCCTTTTTCACATCCCCTTTACTATTTCTTGTGTTTTATTTAGTCTAACTCAAAAAGCAGCTTTTATTTATGTTTGTATTTATTTTGCCTTTATGTATGTGTGCTTGCCAGAGAGAGAGAGAAAGACAAAGAGAGAAAACCACAGGGAGAGAGAGAAAGCACCTTTCACCCCCCAATGGGCTATGGTCAGCCTGTGATCCCTTTTCCTCCATCTCTACATCGTGCCAGGATTTGGGCATGCACCCACACACACAGCATATATTTCAAACCAGCAGGCCACGATTCAGCATGCAGTCAGCCATGTAGGATCCAGCTTTCTACGCCAAGGTCTAACGCCTTGCTATGGAGCCATAAACTCACTACCTGCGAAAGCACTTTCTGAACTCTCAATTTGGACTCTGCTATTACCCTCATTTTTCAGACATACAAGTTGAGAAACAAGGAAGCACATTAATGCACCTAGTAGGTGGTAGAGCAGACATCTTAACCACTAAGCTTTATGGCCTCAAGAAATCTGAAGGTAGTAACTAAACAGTAGTTCACTGTGGGTAGTAAATAAAATCCATAACATGCATTAGTTGTACTTTTTAAGAATCTCTTTATTGCAAGCTAAGTCTGCCAATAAATATTAGAGTCACATAAATCCACAACTCAGATTTTAAAATACTTTTTTTTTTATAGCTTCACTCTCTGTTTTTTAAGATTGTTTTCCTTTGGCTATAGAAACTTCACTGTGTAGTGTTCTTTGGATATATACAACATTTTCTTAAACTTATCTGACATACTTATTCAAAAAATCAGTATAGTGGAGACAACTTATTTTTTTCCATTCTTCCAATAAAACAAATTCTGTTGGGACCAGCAGTTAGCGTAATGGCTATGTCGCTGGACTCCCACGTAGTCGACCGCGGTTCAAGTCCCGGACCCGGTGGCTTAAACTCACGCCGGGCGCGTGGGCGTGCGTGCCCAAGATCCCGAGAGGAAAATGGAGGAGAAGGGATTGCGGCGTGGCCATCCCCCCTGGGGGGTGATTTCCTGCTTTGTATCTCTCTGTCTCTCTCTGTCTGTCTGGTGAGCGCACGCGCCCTATAGCAAAAACCTCTCCAAAAAAAAAAAAAAAAAAAAAAAAACAAATTCTGTTCAACCTCAGTTAGCTTGCTTGCTAATGCACGCCTCTCACAAAGAAAAGCAAACTCATGTTGGGAAGGATTAGTGTACATCTATCCCAGTCACTGAAGGATGACGAAGGCAGTGGTTGATATTATTGGATAGGCAATATGTAAATATCTTAGTAGCATTAATTGTGGATTCCAACCTGTTAGACATTGGGACAACAGTTGTTAAGGCAGTTTCTACCTCCAAACAGCTCCTAGCTGTTTGGTAGAGTATATAAAACAGCACTTCAGGACATCTTGAATAAAGATTTTAGCCACTTGGGAACACCAAATCCACGTGGACAGAACATAATGAAAGACAATATTGAAAAAGTCATGCCCATCCTCAAAGTAAAGGCACAGTTATCAGGTGACAGATATCAAACAAACTCATGCATCTCATTTGGTTTTTGTTTCATTCCTTGTGGTACTTCATGTGGTATCCCATGAAGATAAGTTATATCTGAGTAGAGGACAGAAATATCAGCTTGTCTGGAAAGTCATGATGTATTTTTGCATAGAAATATACATCATGACTTTTCTGATGACCCAATACTTCGGTTGCTAATCTTTAGCCTAATCTTTACTGAGGAAGCCATCATTTGTCTTTGAGAACGTAGAATGGCATTTCACAGGTAAAGTACAAACAATACCCAGTGCCCCTAACAGAGAGGGAAAAAATTGAAATGATTAAAGTATTCAATTAATAATGTTTCATCTGACACATTTTAAAAATTAATAATGTATTTACCTGATGAGTTTTACATGTCTTTTTGAACAGCATTATGAAAACTTAGAAATTCCATTCTTCTTAATATATAACAATACTTAATAAAATACATGTAGGGCATTTGTTTTTGTTTTGCTTTGTTTCCATAAGGTGTGTGTACTTGCTAGAGAGAGACAGAGAGGGGGAAAGTGAGAAATCACCCTGCAGGGTGGATGGCCATGCCACAATCTTTTTTCCTCCAACCTCTTTTTGGGATTTGGGGCACACATACATGTGCACCTGGCATGATTTTCAAGCTGCTGGGTCTGGGACTCCAACTATGGTCAGGCACATGAGAGGCCAGCACCTTAACCAACTTGCCATCTGTTGGCCCCACATATAGGAGTTTTAATGATGATTTTAGTTAGACAAAAGCTGTGTATAAAAATATTTTTTAAAAGATATGGATAATATAATGGAGATAACATGTAATCTGTATTAATACTTAGAGAAAAAAGAGTAAGTCCATTGATTTAAATATTTCACTTTTTTTAAAAATCTCCTTATTTTTGGAGAGGTTTTTGCTATAGGGCATGTGTGCTTGTCAGAAAGACCAAGAGAGACAGAGAGACACAAAGTGAGAAATCACCCCCCAGCGGGATGGCCACACCGCAATCCCTTTTCCTCCATTCTCTTCTCGGGATCTTGGGCAGGCACACACACGTGTCCAGCATGAGTTTAAGCCACTGGGTCCAGGACTGGAACCGTGGTTGACTACACGGAAGTCCAACGACAGCCATTACACCAACTGCTGGTCCCAATATTTTACTATTAGAATGAGTGTGTGTGTGTGTGTGTGTGTGTGTATTCCATAAATAACCATTCAGTGATCAATTTGCTGATGGAGGAGTTAGTATAAAATAATAAATGTCAAATCTAAGCTGGGTTTCAAACTATATACTAAGTTCAGGTAGTGCCATTTAGATATTTTAATTAGCCAATTCACCATTCCTTTTAATCAATCAAAAATTTTGGAATTAAAATTTAAAGCAATCAAGGGGAAAAAGGAAAGGTTACTCCTTAGTGAAATAATTTAATGAAGCAGATAATAAAATACCTCCTCTCCAGAATACGAACAAGGCAAATGCTATGAATGTCAACAGAATAAGGTTATGACTCATTACTTAAAACCAGAGCCATTTCGTGACAGCTGAATTAAATCAATGCATATTTTCAAGCATCTTTGTTCTCATATCTCTAAGTATGAAAATGTATAGAGAAACATTTATGAAACAAGGATCAAATAGCAGTGTAAGATCTAGAAGGGCTGCACAAAGGGACTAAATATAAACAAACTCCCAGTCAGGGATGACTAAAGAAAACCTTACAGCTTTTTTTTTTTTTTTTTTTTTTTAAACACCTTCGAAAATTGGTAGCAGTCTGATGGATGGAAAGAAAAGGGAAAAATATTTCATAATAATGTTAGCGAAATTGCAGAAGCTGGAAAACAGAGTCTTGAGAACATACAATGAAGCAAGTTGACTAGTAAGTTGTGTTGTAGACTTTAGGCAAAGCTAACTAGGGCTTCACGGAGGGTAACACCTTTTTTTCTTAGACTTAAGCTAGGAACTTCATCTTGGGCCTCCCAGAGAACTCCAGATTCACATACACAATTGTATACTTGGCATTTCCACTTGAATGTCTAGTAGATGCCTCAGATGTCATGTGCCTGAAATGGCTTCTCCTATTTCCCACCACACCTGCTACACTGCACCCTTCTCGATCACATCAGTGACAGTTCCATTCTTCCTGTTGGTCAGATCAAAAGTTGTTTTTGAAAAATCCTCAATGTCCTCCCTTCTCTCACACTCCACACCGCCCACCACTAATGAGATGAAGCGGACGTGATGTTCCTTGGACCATACAGGTTGCCGTAGGTGTAACCACCATGTTTCTACCCCTCCTCCTGCACTGAGCCTGGCTCGGGGTAGAGCGCGCCATAGCTCTACTCTGCTGGGCAATAACAACCGCCTTTTCTCCCTTTCTGGGTCTAAGGGTGATGATGAAAAAGATAATACGAACTGGTTGCTTTTCCGTGTAATTACCCCATGGATCAATCTTCTGAACTTTGCTCAATAAAACCCTTTAGTAGTGCTACCCCTCAGTCACAAAGACCTAACAAGGAGCTATGAGGCTTTTGGGCTCTGGACCCATCTTACCTTCTTGGCCCTTTATTTTCTCATTCTATTCCTGGTTCACTCTGTTTCCCAGCCTCTCTTGTTCCTCTGGCATGCCATCATGCTCCCACGCAGAGCTTTGCCCTGACTCTGCCTTCTATCGGGACCTCCCCCACAACCACGAACCCCGTATTATTTGCTTGCTGTAGCTGACTGTTTACTCAAATGTGACCTTCTCAGTAAGGCTTTCCTGGGCACTTTATGAAGGGACTTTAAAACGCTCGTGGAAAAAATGGGGTTCAAGTGTGAATTTATTTTGGTGCAAAAAAATTTTTAAATCTATGGGTTTTTTTTTTCTTTTTTGAGAGGTTTTGGCTATAGGGCGAGTGCGCTCGTCAGAAAGAGACGCAGAGAGACAGAAAGTGAGAAATTACCCCCCGGGGGGATGGCCACACTGCAATCCCTTCTCCTCCATTCTCCTCTCGGGATCTTGGGCATGCACGCACCCAGCATCAGTTTAAGCCACCGGGTCCGGGCCTCAAACTGCGGTTGGCTACAGGGGAGTACAGTGACATAGCCATTATGCTAACTGCTGGTCCTACATTTTTTTAAATATACCTTTTTCATGAACTTTTTCAAGATCTATCATTGCAAGTGCTACGAGTGAGGTTGAGTTGTTTTTGTTTTAATTTATTTCTTTCTTTGTGAGCAAAAGACAGAAAGAGACAAAGAGACAGCATTTTCCACAGATGCTGACACTGTGATCTGCCTCCAGCCCCAGACAGCCCCTGATCATGGGTACCCACACGTTCATCATGTACAGGAAGTTTTCTGGAGAGAAACCCAGAACCTTCCTATGTGGGTCAGCCCCGCAGAGGATTAACACCGAGATGGTTTAATTCAATTTTTCTCTCTCAGTCATTTGAAAGGAATGAATAACTGTCAAGAAATATGGATAAATATGAAGCTTACTGATGAGCTCTGGACTTACCCTCTAGGTAATTTTCTCCAAAATGTTTACTCTCTGCCTATCATATTTGCCCTAAATTGTCATTCTGAATGAACCCGGAGAAGGTTGTATCACATAACTCATGCTTCTTGCTGTGCTTTTAATTTCTGGAAATAGTTAAGTGGACCTGTTATATTTCTAAGATGACATAGAAGAGTGTCCCTTGGTTGAAAATAAAGGATCTCTGCTGCAGGGGGAAAGAAGAGACAGAGGTAACAAGCGGAGTTCTTTTGGGCAACTCCCACGGAGGCTGTGCAACCTGGGGCAGAGAACCATGGAGGTGGAAACTCTGAGGCTCAATCAGGGAGCCTGCCAGATGGATGGCCCTTAGTTCTCCTTGTGCTGCCACATTAGCTCCCTAGCCACTGTGAGGGTGTAAAGGAAGATATTTAATTGGGCTTTCAGTCAACACAGTTCTCTAAAACTGAGATGTGAAGGGGGATTCCCTTAAAGGGAAGGTTCAGTGATACATAGTCTGCAATAAGGAGGACTGATTTCTTCGGTTAGTGCATATTAAGGAGACACACCCTATAATTAAAAGCAATTCTCAACAGTAAAGATGTGGCAGGGGAAGAAAGTCATTTTCCCCTTTCCCCTTGAAGTCTTTAACCCATTGTTTTGTTATTATAGAAATTCCAACAGTCCCAAGTACAGAGTTTGATCTGAGCCTACCAGGTAGAATGTAAATCCTTCTCAGTAATATTTCTGGGGCTTATTTGAATTAAGCAATCTATTCAATTTTACCTTCTCTGTAAGCCTTCCTAAATTCAAAATACATGATGGGTTAGTTAATTAAAATAGTCAATTGGAATTACTAGATTTTAAACTTGATAACTAAAGTAGACTATAAACTGTGGTATTTATTAACTCACGTCTCTTTCCTCATTAGCTCACTGGTTACATCAGATCTATTTATGGAACTAAAATTGATCTTTAGCCTCCAGAGCTCCTTTTCAAGTATATTAAGAATATACCCAAGAATAACTGCACAGAGTCTGGGAAATTCTGACAAGGAAAGCCTGAGGCATATCAATCAATAGTAAAAAAAAAATAAGTTTATGTCTTCTTCAATGAATAACACTAGGGTATTTCAAAAAGGTTATGATAAAATGGAGTTAAAGTGTAAGTTTATTTGGGTGGCTTTAAAAAATTGAAATTCATGCATAGCTTTTTATAATATACGTTTTCCATGAAATTTTTGAAGACCCCTTTTGTCCATATGTATGTTATCTCAATTACATGACATGTATTTTAACAAAAGTCCTTTCAGTAAACTGTTCATGGACAGTCTTGGTATAAATTTATTTTGCAGAAACTATTGTAAGCATTTAACCTATTTTAATAAAATACTTAGAATGCTTTTCTCCCTGTCGTCCTGCATTCCTCGAATCTGAGCTTCCTTTATGTCTGAAACCATCAATAATTTTTAAAAAATAACAGGTAGGAAGTACAAGTATGAATAGTAACTTTAAGTCCATCTTAACAGATTTAATGAAAAAACTCTTACACTAAAATAAACTCCAAAAGTAGTTGTAAATTAAAACTATAAAATAATGAAAAGAAATGGCATTAATATTAATCTAATTATGGCATATAGAAGTCTTCTCAAAGTATAATTCTTTTTTTTCTTCTTTTCTTTTTTTTTTATTACCAGAGGATGTTTGCACTCACCAAAGATATAGGGAAGGGGGGCACCTTTGATTAGGGTGTGGTTAATCAGCCATTCCTTCTCCTCCATTTCTCTGTCCTGCTGGGATATGGGGCATGCATGCACATGCCTCCACTGCAGTTTTCAAGTTACTGAGGCTGGCATTTAAACTGCAGTCGGCCACGTGGGATACAACTCCCTTATGCATTAGGTTATGGGGCCAGCCCCCAAAGCATAATTCTAAAGTCATAGAAATTTAAATCTTCTGTATGCCAAATTTAATTATAAGTAAATTTAAAGGCCTAGGAAAAGTAGGGCAAAAGATAGATTGCAATACAGATGTGACAGATGTTATCATTTTTCTACTGCTGATGTTTTCAACAGAAAAACAAGACAAAATAGAAAGTATAAATGGTTAAAAGGCAAACAAAATATTAGTGAGTATTATAAGAGTTTACAAGCTCATTATTTATTTATTTTTTTTTTTGGAGAGGTTTTCACTATAGGACACGTGCGCTCGCCAGACAGACAGAGAGAGACAGAGAGACAGAAAGTGAGAAATCACCCCCCAGGGGGGATGGTCACGCCGCAATCCCTTCTCCATTCTCCTCTCGGGATCTTGGGCACGCATGCACATGCGCCCGGTGTGAGTTTTAAGCCACTGGGTCCGGGACGCGAACCTCGGTCGACTACGTGGGAGTCCAGCGACATAGCCATTATGCTAACTGCTGGTTCCCACAAGCTCATTCTTTTGCACTAAGAATCACAAAAAGAAATAGAAATAAATCATAATTCTCTTTGTTGGAAGTGATAAAGTAAAATTTCTTTAAGCATCTCAAGAGTAAATGGATTTAAAAGAGTAAAAACCTTGAAAATAGCATACTTTTAAAATTTTTGTCAGCAGAGACATGTGCATTTGCTGGAGAGACAGAGAGGGAGAGGAGAAAGCAACTCCCAAGGGGAATGGTCATGCCACAATCTTTTTTCCTCTATCTTTCTTTTAGGATTCTGGGCGTGTGCACACACATTCCTCTGTGTGTGTGTGTGTGTGTGTGTGTGTGTGTGTGTTTTTTCTTTTTTAAAGAATTATTTTATTTAACTTAATTTTTTTCATTTAAGGGACAGAGTGTGAGAGAGCGAGGGAAAGTGAGAAAGCAAGCTTCCAGGTCCAGGACTTGAACTGTAGTCAGCCATGTGGAAGTCCAGTGCCTTTAACTACCAAACTACCTGCCAGCCCTGCAGTGTGTTTCTTAAGCTGCAGGGTCCAGGACTCAAATCACAATTTCAGCCATGCGGATCCAGCTTCTTTAACCAGCAGGAGCCAGCCCCCTCAATATGCAGATATTTAATCCACTTAGAAGTCTATCATAAAAAAACTAATCAAAGGGGCTGGCAGTGGTGTGGTGGTTAAGGACACTGGACTCCCACATGGCTGACCATGGTTCAAGTCCCGGACCTGGCAATTTGCTTCTCATTCCTTACCCCTTTTCTCTCTCTCTCTCTCTCTCTCTCTCTCTCTCTCTCTCTCTCTCTCTTTCTCTCTCTTTCCTTCTCTCTCTTTCTCTCTCTGTCCCTCTCTGGTCAAATTAAAATTAATAAATAAAAAATAAATAAAGTTCAATAAAATTATTTAAAAAATAATCAAAGATACAAAGCATTTGTTAAAGATGAATATAATGATATTTAGGAGGAATTTTCATTGAACTATTTCTTAGAATATTTTTTAAAAAACTGAAGTAACCTACATTTTCAATAACCAGAGGCCATAAATGATGTCATCTTCATACCTTGCAAGCTAGAATGATAATGCTACATGAACTATCCAGCAGTGTGGAAAATGTTTATGCAGTATTACTAATGAAAAAAGCAAATGAACTGTATAATATTACATGATATAGGTTATAATCTGAGAGATCTTCACCAAGCTTTATGTCAGCTTTCTCTAATTTCTAAAATAATGATTTTTCAAATTTTCTATAATAAACAAATATTACATTTGAAATTAGAAAAAGATTTACAAAAGTTGTAATATTTTATAACCAGCAAATTATCTCTTAATGTTTACTAAGTATCAAAATTTCAAACTCACATTTTGAGTTTAAGCAGTGATTATAGAAAAATGATAATCCATAGGCAGATGCTAAACCTAATGTATTTTTCTGTGTGTGATTTGTATTATGTATACTTATAATCTTTTTTATTTATTATAGTTTTTAAATAGCCTTTTAAGGCAATTTTACTTTGCAAAATTTTTCAAATAGGGAGCTCTCCTAAAAGACAATTTTGTTCATTAAATGTTGCTTAAAAGTTCTTATGTGTGCCAAGTATTTATGGTATTTTAATGGTTGTATAGATCCCTAATCAATCACTCATTTATGTATGCCATGAATGTTTTCTGCTATATTAGTATATTGGGATTCAAATTAAAACTTGAAATATTTGATTAACAAGAATCTTGATACCTAAGGACAATAAACTTGAAAGAGCTTCTCTCTTTGCTGTCTACAACATGAGCTATTTGTACAATATCTATCACCCTCTAGTTCCATAATGTCTTTCATCAAAAGGACCCTAAAGTACTTTATTGAACTAATTAGAAGACTGTTACCTGTTTTTAGCACCCAATCCATCTGGTTTGACCACAGTACTATGTGCCAGTGGAAATGCAATTTGATAGTTTCTTGTTTGTCTTGGGAGATAACTTCTCTAATTAAAACCACTATGATTTGGTGGGATTTTATTTTTCTTTAAGAGGGAGGACAGTGTAATTACACAGATTGGAATGCAGCCAAAACAGTAAAAAAGGAAAGCTAGCTGCCTGAAAGTGAAATGCCATGTAAGGGCTTGCCTACATTGGTAATCTGTTGGGGAGGGGAGGGCTTGAGAATGATACACTGGACACTACTTGGTTTGTGACTCGAATCTATCACTAAAGATAAGCAAGATGTTGATTTTGAAATAAGATGATAATACTCAGCTTCCCTCTATAATTTAGTCCGAGAAATAAACAGACTGCCTTACTCAGTGCCCAGAATTTTCTCAAGCAATGCTAGAAAAGATATTATTCTGTGCTGGATTCAGACTAAAACTGGCACAGGCAGGTGGACCATCTATATTTGTCAGTTGATTAATTAGAAGTTGGTTTTGAGTCAGTTAATGACATGACTGTCGCAGGGACAAATTGGAGTGTAGGTTTATAGGACAGGCAGTAATTAGTGTCTCCAGATGTTGTACATGGAATCTAGTTAAAATACATAGAAAAATCAAAGTGGAAATAATTATAGTACCTGTAAGATGCTGTGAGCATATTTAGACCCATATCTAAAATGCTAAGTGAAGTGGGCATAGGGGCTTGACAAAAACAAACAGAATTATGGAGCACAGAGTTGAATGTAAGCTTTGCAGCCTAGGACGACTATGCTGGATAGCACGGTGATGGTACGTTGTCCCATGAGAGGCACGCGACAGGACAGGAGCAGAAAGCAATTTGGGTCTGAGATTGACATCACAATTGAGGCTCCGGAGAAGAAATCTCCATCAGTTATTTTATATAGCGTGATTGTGAAGGATGCTTTAGAGAGGCAAATCTTAGGAGTAGTAGAAATTAAGAAATTTCTAAAGTTTTCAAAAGCCTATTCTGAATATACACTTTATTGAAGCAGAACTTTTTCATCTTTTTCTCTCACTAACTCTGCTGTTGCTTGAGTGTAAGATTTCATCAGACTGTTCTAGGTCTTTATGGAGGGAAATGTTTAACCATCAAAAGTTGAGGAAGCAGTTAAAGAGACTGAAATAACACACATCAAGTACTATTGGATTTATGCGAAATACAAATATTTTGTGCAAATAGTTTGTGCAAATCACTTTGCATAACAGGAATGAAAGACACTAAGTCAGCCCTCAATAAACGTTGTTTGCACCCCTCTTGTTTACTAGCATGGGTAAGTTTTGTCATATGTTAGGGAAAAAACAGGAACAATAATTATTACCAAATGTAGTACAAAATTCTAAGGGAAAAATTCATAATCCATGTTCCATTATAGAACATGTTTTATACATTATAGGACATGCAGATTAATTCAGGTATTTGGTGATACCTGTGTATTGAAAATATTTAAACACAATATGTTTATTACCTAGTTTTAAAATGACACAGAAAAAAATCCAAGACAACAGTCATACCATAAGGACTTTGTTCTCTCAACTAGAAACTGGGTCACTGAAATTGTTCCCTTCTGTTGAAAAGAGAGTAAGGTAAAAATAATAGCCAATAAAGGTACTTAGAATTTCCGAGTTTTCAGAGTAAGGATTTCCATAATTTCTTGCCTCCAGAAAAACACTGAAAAAATTATCCAGAGCAATCTTACCAGAATTCTGAAAATTTATCAAAGGCTTACAATAGTCTGAGGAGTGTTCATTCAAGAGAATGAGTCAAACTTGGGTGAGAACAATAAAGTTTATGGCTTCTTAACTTTATGCTCATCGTCATTCCCTCTCCCCCTTCTATGATAGCCTTGAAAACCAACAGTCTTGGAGCACTGGGGGGGAACTAACCAAATTTGGAGCTACTCAAATAGTCCCATCCCCAGAGCATCGACATTATTTAATCAGTCTTGAAGCTCTCTGGCAAATTCCCATTCATAGGGCATTGTCATTTTTTGACCTGATTCAGAGCTCAAAACCATATCTCCAGGGCATTTATGAAAATGATCTGCAGAATTGTTTAACGTCATGTATGATTACTATAGCAGTTGGGGCAAACAAGAGCCTGAACAAAACATAAAAGGAAGACTTATCACTGAGTTGCTCATAAGGGTCTTTGGAATGCTCTGACATATTATTGGTAATTCAGAATTCACATGTATAAGCAGGGCTGTGTACATGCTGAGGAAAGACCAAGGAGTGCCCCGATCTCTCATATCTGGCTAATCTTGAGGTCCCATACAGCCCGAGGTGAAGGTAGAGACAGAATTATGAACTGTGTGTGCATTACTAACACATAAAACTCCTTGGTAAAGGGTAAAAGACTTACTCTTCAAAGCATTTAAGAAAATCTCTGGTCAATCACTAGCTGACCACTTAGATAATCATCCAGAGACTTAAGTTATTTCCCTCTACAGAGACTACAGACTTTCCAAAATTAGTCCTAGAAAAGTACTAAATTAAAACAAAACAGAACAACAACAACAACAACCAAAAACAGCAGTATCAACAACAAAAATCAGCAACAAACCCTGTCTGGGAAAAAAATCTAAATGTGCCACATTACATTATGTGACCTGAAATGTCCAATTTTCAACAGTGAAATTAGGATTCCTACAGAAGAAGAAGGATTGTCTATAGAATATATGGTCCTCTAAGAGAACCAAGATTTTAGACTTACTAGAAAAATAAATAAGCTATTGCAAATATGTTCAAAGAACTAAAGGGAATTCTGTCTAAAGAATTAAAATACGAGAATGATGTTTCATCAAACAATATCAGTAAAAATAGGCCCAGAGTCTAGTGGTTTAGAGAAATAGATACTACATGGGTGACTATAGTTTAAATCCTGGCCCTGGTGGCTTGAAAAAAATACAATGAATGCATGTGTGTGTGGATCCAAAATCTCAAAGGAATGGAGAAATGGAGGAAAGGTGTTGTGATATGACTACTTCCCATTGAGAGGTGCTTTCTCCATATCTTTATCTCTCCCTTTCTCTGTTTCTCTCGAGCAAGCATATGCATCATCTGGCAATTAAAAAGATATTCTAAAACTAGATTGTGCTGATGGTTGCACAACCCAGTAACTATACTGAAAACCATTGAATTGTACATTTTAAATTAGTAAGTTTTATATATGTAAATTATATCTCAAAATAGCTGTTAAAAAACACTGAGAATACAAAGGGACAGTTTATATATCATTTATTGCTGCCATGAGAGAATCTTCCTCTATAGTAGCATTATATAATGTGATATGTCTCAAAATCCAGTATCTTATTAATCATGTGACCTGCAACAACACATTTGAATTTTCTGATGTCTTAGCCTTCTTCTTAAAATATGAAGAAAACTATAGATTCAGAAAAAGCACTTGATAAAATACAACATCCCTTCATGATCAAGACTCTCAGTGGACTAGGGGTAGAAGGGATATTCCTCAACAGAATAAAAGCCATATATGAAAGACCCATCACTAACATCATATTGAATAAGGAAAATCTAAAACTCTTAAAGAAGACAGGTCTGCCCACTTTCTTTACTCTTTTTCAACATAGTGCTTGAAATCCTAGCCAATGCAATCAGACAAGAGAGTAAAATAAAAGGCATTTAGATAGGAAAAGAAGAAACTAATCTGTCCCTATTTGCTAATGATATGATTATATACATAGGAAAGTCAAAGAGTCCACCCAAAAATCCTCCTGGAAGTGATAAATGAATTTAGTAAAGTAGCAGTACACAAAATCAATAGACAAAAATCTATAGCATTTTTATACACCTACAATGAACAGACCAAGACAGAATTGAAGAAAGCAATCTCATTTACAATAGCCATGAAACAAATAAGATACCTAGGAATAAGACTAACCAAAGAGGTTAAAGATCTCAACAAGGAAAATTATAAAAAACTAACAGAAGAAAGAAAATGAGAATGATACAAAAACGTGGAAGGAGAGTTTCGTGGACACCAGGAGGAGCGAGAGCATCTGTGGGAGCTGGGTGAAGGGAGCGGGCTGTCCTACCGGATCTTGTGGATTTGGGCCTCTGCATTTTGAACTTAAGATTTCGAAATGCATCGTGACTCCTGTCCATTGGACTGTAAGGTTTATGTGGGTAATCTTGGAAACAATGGCAACAAGACTGAATTGGAACGGGCTTTTGGCTATTATGGGCTGCTCTGAAGTGTGTGGGTTGCTAGAAACCCTCCCGGCTTTGCTTTTGTTGAATTTGAAGATCCCCGAGATGCAACTGATGCTGTCCGAGAGTTAGATGGAAGAACATTGTGTGGCTGCTGTGTGAGAGTGGAACTGTCGAATGGTGAAAAAAGAAGTCGAAATCGTGGCCCACCTCCCTCTTGGGGTCGTGGCCCTCGGGATGATTACCGGAAAAGGAGTCCTCCACCACGCCACAGATCTCCATGAAGGAGAAGCTTCTCTCGTAGCCGGAGCAGGTCCCTTTCCAGAGATAGGAGAAGAGAGAGATCATTGTCTCGGGAAAGAAATCACAAGCCGTCCCGATCTTTCTCTAGGTCTCGTAGCCGATCTAGGTCAAATGAAAGGAAATAGAAGACCAGTTTGCAAGAGAAGTGCTGTACAGGAAATCACTTCATTTGACAGGAGTATGTACAGAAAATTCAAGTTTTGTTTGAGACTTCATGAGCTTGGTGCATTTTTAAGATGTTCAGCTATTCACATTTGTTTGACTCTTTAAGCAATGACATATAAAGATGTAATTCTCTATGATTTGAAATGGATCATATGAGGCATGTAATACCAAGAATTGTTACTTTACAATGTTCCCTTAAGCATAATTACATTTGTTTTGAATTTTAGTCTTGTATATAGACTGATAATAAACCTTTAAATCCTGCCCAACTAGAGTGTGGTATTTTAATACAGAAACAACTGGCAGAAAGTGAACTGAGATACACATTTTTCCTATAATTGGGCTCTAGTTGAGCAGGCAGTCTTGTAAAGCTGCCATGAACACAAGCCAGTAAAAAATACGAGATGCACCATTAAATGAGGTTTTTGAAAAAATTCAACTGGTTTTCACCCTGGGCAGAGGTTGCCTAGTTGATACAGAATCTGTTTCAAGAAGTTTTATCTGAGATCTTTAAATGATATATATGAACACATTGCTGTAATGTTCTTTATTGAAATTCGAATTTTCAAAATACCAATGTCCTGCCAGCTTAAGGGTACATTGTAGAGCCGAACTTTGAGTTACTGTGCAAGTTTTTTTTTCCATGTTGTCATTTGTAATATGTTTTATGAAAATCCTTGGGATTAAAGTTTTGGTTACAAAAAAAAAAAACATGGAAGGACATCCCACATTCTTGGATTGGAAGAATCTATATAATCAAAACATCATTTCTACCCAGATTAATTTACATATTCAGTGTAATTCTGATCCAATTGTCTGTGACATTCTTCACAGACATAGAAACAACAATTATAACATTTGTCTGAAATCATAAATGACTCCATATCATCAGCTGTATAAAAAGAATAAAATAGGAGGCATGACACTAACCAACTTCAAATATATTACAAAGTAGTAATAATCAAAACAGCATAGCACTGGCACAGAAATAGACACACAGACCAATGAAACTGAATAGAAAATCCAGAAATAAAGCCCAAATCATACATCCAACTTATTTTTTACAATGCAGTAGAGAAAAGAAAGTCTTTTTATTAAATGATGTTGGAAGAACTGAATATCCACCTGCAGTAAATTAAAATTGGATCCCAATTTCTCACCATTAGCAAGAATCAACTCAAAAATGGATCAAATATTTATCTATAAAGCTTTACACTACAAAACTACTGGTAGAAAATGTAAGGGAAATGTTTGAAGACATTGGAGCAGGCAAAAACTTCTTAAATAAAACTCCAAAGCATAGGCAATAATCTCCAAAATAGACAAGTAGGATTACATCGAGCTAAAAACCTTCCTTACAGCAAAAGAAACATAACTAGAGTGAAAAGAAAAACCTCAGAATGGGAGAAAATACTGCAAATTATTCCTCAGATAAGGGATTGATATACAGAATATATAGAGAACCCAAGCAGCTCACCCATAAAAAAATGAACAATCCTATTTAAAAATGGGCAAATTAAATGAATAGACACCTCTCTGAAGAATTATTATTGGCTAAAATGCATGTGAAATACGTTTAAAGCCCCTTGTCATAAGAGAAATGCGAGTTAAAACCACAATGAGATATTATTTAACCCCAATTACAATGGCTCGGATCAAAACAAATAAAGAACAAATGCTGGCAAGGCTGTGGTTAAAAGGGAACTCTCTTACACTTTTGGGGGGAATGTAAATTATTCTAACCTCTGTGGGAAATTATGGAGATTTCTTAAAAACCTACAAATAGAGCTTTCATATGACCCATTAATCCCAGTAATCCCACTCCTTGGTATTTACTCAAAAGATAGGGAAAAAACTGAGTTGGAAAGACATTTGTATGTTCATGTTTATTGTACCATTATTCACAATTACTGAAACATATAACCAACCTAAGTGTCCCAGAACTGATGACTGGGTTGAAACACTGTGGCACATATATACTATGGACTATTACCTAGCCATAAGAAGTAATGAGGGAACCAGCAGTTAGCATAATGGCTATGTCGCTGGACTCCCATGTAGTCGACCGCGGTTCACGTCCCGGACCCGGTGGCTTAAAATTCACGCCGGACGCGTGTGCGTGCGTGTCCAAGATCCCGAGAGGAGAAGGAGGAGAAGGGATTGCGGTGTGACCATCCCCCCTGGGGGGGTGATTTCTCGCTTTCTGTCTCTATGTCTCTCTCTGTCTGGCGAGCGCACACGCCCTATAGTGAAAACCTCTCCAAAAAAAGAAATAATGAGACCTGGGACCAGCAGGTGGTGTGGTGGTTAAGGGCACTGGACTCCCACATGGCTGATTGCAGTTTGAGTCCAGACCTGGCAGCTTGCTTTCTTTCTCACTCTCACTCTGTCCCTCTCTGGTGAAGTTAAAAAATAAATAAGTGAAATAAAATAATTCTTTAAAAAAGAAAAGAAATACTTAGACCCTATCATTTGATTAAAAGTGGATGGGTGGACAGGATGGTTATAGGATGCTAAAGACTGTGAATGGGGAGAGTGGTTGGTAGAGAGAGGGTGGTAGAGGGGTGGGTGTGAGGTGCCAGGGGAGGAAACATTTGACAGACAGAAAAACAAAGTTCTCTGTTGAAAAAAAAAATATATATAATACATCATAATGAAAACTTCTTGTAAAATGCAAAATTAATATAAAAATAAAAAAACAGAATATAAAAGAAAAAAGCAGAAGAAATAAAACATTACAGGAATGTTGAGAGGATATATTAGATAATGTACATTTGAGATAATTCATGTGAATTTCCTTTCTTCCTTCCATCAGGGTTTTGCCAAGGGAAAGAAATGATAATTAAATAAATGCAACAAGGTAATATAAAAGAAATAGATAGGGAAATATCTACACGAAGTAAGATATAGAAGGTCAGATGAACTACACAAAGAGACACAGAGGCAAAGAATCATCAATATATATACAGCTTTTTTTTAATTGGCTTAAATTATATGGGACTTTGGTCATTTTAATTAAAATGAAAACCATATTGCATTTGGCTGCTACAGAGTCATCTGAAAATAAAATTTGACCCATGGGCCAGAGAGGTCTATATCTCAGAGGTCTATTTCTCAGATCCCAGGCCTGGAATCTGATGAAGTGACTAAGCGGAGAAAGAGGAGAAAAATAAATGTCGCCAATAGAACTAAACACATAGTAAGTGATCTCTGTTACACTATCAATTATTTTTTTTGCTTTAACAATTATTTTTGTTTTTTGACTTCTGATTTTATGCTAAAGGAGGTTAGACCAAAACATTTATGCTTTCATACAGAAGACTTTTTTTCAAGTGGGACTTAATCAACTGGTCTTGAAAGAACATTTAATAATATTTTATAGGATTTCGTTCTCTTTAATAGATTTTAAAGAAGCCAACACATATACTGAACCACAGTATAGAATACAGTATTATCATTGAAAGACCAGTTTCTAGTCTTGGCGATAGAGTATAATAAAATCTTAATAATATAATAACCTAAAAAGACAGACGAGGCTAATACTGTGGGGTTTTTTTAAAGAATTATTTTATTTAACTTTATTTATTTATTTATTTATTTATTTATTTTAATTTGACCAGAGAGGGACAGAGTGACAAAAAGAGAGAGAGGGAAAGTGAGAAAGTAAGCCACCAGGTCCGGGACTTGAACCACAGTTGGCTATGTGGGAGTCCAGAACCCTTAACTACCACACCACCTGCTGGCCCCAAAACTGGGACTTTATGAGATTTATCATTAATTGAGAGTAAGTCATCTTGTTTCTGCAACTGATTAGAGCTCAACCTTTCTAGTTCATATAAACTAAATATTCTCAGAATATAATTTTTCAAGATTGTTGTTATATCTACAGCACAAACTTCCTTCTTTAATTCTCACATTCCCATTTGCCTCATTCTTTAAATATGGACTAGATATAATTTTTTGAATATTCTACTAAGAATTGCTATTTGAACTTAATAGCTGTTTCCTCTCAGTGTCCCACTCAGAGCAATTTAAGTAGGATATTCCCTACCTGAAACCCAGCTCAGTGGCTGTGTTCTATATTCCCAGCACAACTGTGATAAAGCTATTCATGTAGAATTGCTGTATATTTTCAGACAATGGTCAAGTAACATTTCTAAGACAGTTCTTCCCTCTCACTACTAATCTGACAGTTCCAAACCTCAATCAAATAACAAAGAAGGCAACAGTCATCTCTAGTGACACCTCGAAGTAGCTGCTTGAGGGGAAATGGTCATGTTGATTGGTACATCTTTTCCCTGGAGAGTTCTTCCTCCCCTGAACTCCCATAGAAAATTTGATACCAAACACATCTCCCTTTGTTAATGGAAAAGGTAGATTGAATGTGTTTAATTTCCTTTTCCCTTTCATTTTCCTAAAAGGAAAAGACTTCTCAGGCAGTATTTATGTTTAAGCTTCAAGGTCTTAGTTGAAAAATGTCTGCCCACACTTAATGAAAGTTGATGATCTCCTAAGATCAGGCAATTTTAAAAGTCTAAGTGGAAGATTTTCCCATCTCTAAAATCAAGGTATATGTAACAATAGTAATCTTTTGTGGGAGCTTAACTAAGAAAACAAATTAGAAATACCTAACTTATTGTTTATTTATTTTTTTCCTAGAACTTTCTGAGCCCAGATTCTCTAGCAAACATAGCCTAAAATGAAAACTCATGTGCTATCCTTTTATTAGAAAGTGTAATTTCAGGGAAATGAGAGGAAGTAAAACAGAGACAAAAATATCGACAACGATAAATATGGGATTTACCACTGCTTAGTTCCAAGCAAATTGCACACATTTTTGACAGTCTTTCTAGAGGCTAAATGAATCAGTGCATCTCTGGGCAGCCCATGTGAGGAGATAAATAGAGAAGAATCAACCTGGTAGCTCCCACCTTTTTAAGTTCAAAGATTCACCCCAAGGGGACATGAACTTTCCCACTCTTCCAGGTGGTAAGTGCTGGGCTCTGAGCTAAGCCCTGCCATCGCATGCCTCAATACCAAAAGGAAAGCTCTGGGGCTGTGGGTAAGAATTCCATGCTCAGGCTATGGAGACAGCTCTCTCAGAAAGGGTCCACCTCGAGTTGTCAGAGGCCATGCAGAACTAGTCACCCAACAGCAGCAGCCGTCAGAGGCAAGTGAGATTGACAGGGGATGGGTTGAGGCATAGGAGTCTTTGAATCACCACCATGCTTTAAAACAAAGCCTCCATGTAGAAACCACACAGTATAATCATTGTCAAGTGACAGGACACCTTTAGAGTCAATATATTACTCCGCTCTTGGGGAAAAAATGCTACACACAAAAGCTTTATTATAACACCTCGAAAGACTATTAAAAATGCAAAAAAAATTTGAGACATTACAACTAAACACAACTTTTGGTTTTTCTTATGAATTTTTAATTTAATTTTTATTTTCAATTAACAAATGATTATTGCATATATTTATGGAGTCCTGGAAGTGTACATTGTGGAAGGATCAAGACATAAAAACATAACTATCACCTCACAAACCTCACTTCTTTGTGGTAAGAGTGCATATCATATTCTTATGATGCTCTCAAAAAGTAAGCAATGAAGTTTCTCTTGAAATGAGATTTCTGCTGTAAATTAAACTGTTATCAGGATTTCCAACAGGAGGTCACTCTAGGATTGGTCTTGTACTAAGACTCTTGAGTAAAGATCTATTCTGCTGTTTCTCCCCAAGACGTCTGGCCTTGACTGCTTATTTTTCTATTTCTGCTTTATTAGAATCTTCTTGAGGAGCTCTTATTCTGAGGAGTTCAGATTCTGGATCTCTCCTTCTGAGTTCCATCTGACTTCTAGATGGAGCATAATTATTTGCTCTTAACTACTCTCAGTTTTCTTGAGATGCTGCTTGTGCCTTATGTTTTTGCATAGTAACTTGAATATCCATTTCAGGTTGACTAGGTTTTAAATCTCCTTGGAAACTAATTTCTCCATTTTCATATTCCTTTAATTTCTTTCTCGTCATTTCCAAGAGTTTCTTCAATCCAGTTATCTCTATCTCTAACTGATCAGTTTTCTTTATTTCTTGGATCCAAATTATATTCGAGATTATTTTAATTCAGTTTCTTTAATTGTTCGTTTTCATCCTTAGCTTGGTTCTTCTGAAGCTCTTCAATCTTGTTTGCTTGTTTTTTGAATATAACTTTTAACTCAAAGTTTTCATTTTCAAGCTTTTGCATGAGATTTTGCATCTTCTCAGCACATTTTACAGCCTCTGTGTGTCGTTTCTGTGCTTCTTGCAATTCCTTCTTTAAATCTCGGATTTTATTTTCTAAATTAATGTGATCATGTGATATAAGTTCCAGTGAAGCCTCTGACATACATTGTTTTTATTAGGGCATCAGTCAGTTCTCGTTGAAGCTGTCTTACCACTCCAAAACAGAAAATTCTTTTTTTTTTTTTTTTTTGAGAGGTTTTTGCCACAGGGCACGTGTGCTCTCCAGAAAGACAGAGAGACAGAAAGCGAGAAATCACCCCCAGGAGGGATGGCCACTCCACAATCCCTTTTCCTCCATTCTCCTCTTGGGATCTTGGGCATGCACACACACACACACCTGGCCTGAGTTTAAGTCACTGGGTCCGGGACTCAAGCCATGGTTAACTACGTGGGAGCCTAGCAACATAGCCATTACGCTAACTGCTAATCCCCAAACCAGAAAATTCTTAAATGGTGTTTTTCCAACTCAAAAATGTATGCAATTGTCATACTGGTCTCAGAAGAACAGTTTCTATGTTACTATGGTTATGCCAGAATTCAAAGGGTTTCTCTTGGTTCTTACATAATCTACAGCTGTACATCTACAAGGTTAATTATTCTCCTGATCTCTTGATTTATGTGAGTCATGACACTCTATGAGAAGAGCAAAAAAAAAAAAAAAAAAAAAAAAATCCTCTATGCTGTAAACACTGCTCATGACAGAGTGACAGAGCAACCTCCAGCAGGGCCTATGCAGAAGGCTTCAGGGAATACTGAAAGAGATAGCGGATTGTTTTTCTTTGCAAGTACAAATTACTTTTGAACTATGGAAAACAATGGGCAGGTGGGTCTTCCTAGTGAGGGATATAATTGATTTCTATCATGTTAGAAAAGAATCTATAGACTACTCAAGAATGTTTTGTTTTAAAACAAATTCAGCAGGAAAATTGTGTGATTTCAAAAATAAACATCGCACATGAATTTTATACATTTCTATTGGATAATATAGAAGAGATGGCCACCCAACCCTAGTTTTATCGTACATTTCTGCTTTTGAATTAAACTTACATGGAAGTTATGTGAGTTTAATTTTTCTTCCTATGTTTTAATCTATTTTAAAATTATAAGATTAAAGAGGCCGTTTTTTTTTTTTTTAAATAGCCAGAGTTCTGTCATTACCGAATGCTAAAAGAATAATGAAACATACAGAATGATAAGGTTAGTATCTGAACTAAATAGGCCTTTAACTGGAAAAAGTTCATGTGTTAATAATATTCAACATTGAGTGCTGATTAATAGATACAGCATGTGGGGTTTTTTAAATAGGATAGATAACATGTCCAACTTTAATGTAAATTTAGTGTCAATTTCAGAGTGTTACTCTAAAATACTCTATCAGATTAGTTTCAGAGGAGTAAAAATAATCTTTTTCAGTGAGCTCCTCCATAGCTGTTAACAGCAAAGTTCCTTAAACTAATTTCTGAAATTGTTGTTATAAGTGGCTGGAAGATTATTGTGTTTAGTAATTACATATTATGTCTGTATTATTTGTTGTTCTCTAATGAAATCCAAATGTGTCTGCTCTTTTCTCCATCTTTTTGTTGTTGTTGTTGTTGTTTTTTGCCATAGTGTACATGAGCTCTCTGGAGAAAGAAAGAGAAAGAGAAATCCCCAGGGATGATGGCCATACTGCAATCCCTTCTCCTCCATTATCCTCCCAGGATTTTGGACATGCACACACATGTGCCCAGTATGATTTTCAAGCCACCAGGTCTAGGACTCGAACTGTGGTTGGCCATATAGGAGTCCAATGCCTTAACTACCACACCAAAACTTATTGACCTCTTTTCTTGCTTTCACAGACTGATCAAAGAAAAAGAGATTCTTTCTATCTTGTTTTTTTTTTTTTTTTTTTAAAGATCCAGTTTGACAGTATTTTTTCCTCCAGGGTATCTTTAAATAGCCCAGGTAGCAAGAATTCTCAGAGGGAATAGCAGTATATTGAATGTGAAAGTGAAGTATGACATTCAGGACAACTTTCCTTTCACTTCGCATTCAGGGGGCTCAGCTTATTAATGAAGAGATTTCATTATAACCATGATCCCCAAATAGTGCTGTCACATGTAAGAAATTGCTGTTCTCTGTTTAACAGAATAAGCTCATCCTTTCTCACAGCCGTAATCACCCAATTCCAACTTTTTACCTTAAACCCAGAGATTCAATGCTCAACATCTTCTGGATGAACTCTGAATTCAATTCCATACTCTGAGGTTAAATTTAAATCTACCCAACCCAAGTAGCTCCCCTTCCAGCATTGCCTATTTTTCATTAGCGCAACCAGTTAGTTACCCAGGCTCATTAAATTAAGAGGAAGATTGGACTTACCTGCCCCTTCACTTCATGTTCCTAGAGAGTCTCTAAACAAAAGTTTTCTTCAAAAACTTTTTCAAGCCCTGTTTTAATGTAGGTTCCTTCCAAAAGCAAGGACAGAAACTAAAGCTTATGTAAAAGCAGTTTATATTATTTGAGAATATAATATTAGAGGAAAACCATGAGGGAAAGTGGTTTTGATCAGGGAAGGAGGAACAAGCAGATAAAAAAAATGTGTCATTGATGAGCTATCACAAGAGCAGCCATTGCTCAGATTTGCAGCATCCTCTGAGGAGCCTTAGAAGATATGTTTGAAAACAGATGGCTTGGGGGCAACAGGAGAAAGCATTTATTCATTGGTCCCCATCCTCATTAAGGGTAGAACCTAAGTAATGCATTTATAGCTGTGCGTGAATGAGGGCCAAGTGCATTCACATGGGTGTCCCACACCATGGTGCCTCAGAAGTCCCGTGACAGGAAGTAAGAGTCATGTGGTTTAGGTTCAAAAAGCTATCATAAGGCTGACCCAGGGTGAACCTGGCAGAATCATTTAAGGGGACTACTCAGCACAGCAGTGGTTGGGGTCAGAGATGGGTTGAGAGGCTATGAAGTGGCCAGTAGAGCCTGCCTTAATCTGTTAGGGCTGCTAGAACCATAGACTGGGTGATTTAAAGAACATAATTTTTTTCTTCTCATGGTGATGGAGTCTGTGAAGTCCAAGATTAAGGCGCTGATTGATTCAGTTCATGGTAAGATCCCTCTGCCTGTTTGTTAGATAGCTTCCTTCTTGCTGTGTCCTCACATTCTGGGAGAAAACGAGAGCAGGCCCTCTAGTCTCTCCTTAGAAGAGCACTAAATCCCACCAGCTCCACCTGTTGGGGGTGCCTGTCTGTCTCTACATCTCTCTTATGGAAGAAATATTACCAGATGAATTAACATAAAAAAAGAGCATTAATCCCTACGTGAGGATCATTCTCATGGTCTATTTAATTATCTCCCAAAGTCCTCACCTCCTAATATCACTCTACTGGGAGTTAGGGTTCAATCTAAGAATTTGGGGGGAATATTCATTCCTTTGTACAGCCCATCTCTTGTACTATTCAGATCCAACGTGTCCTTTATTAGGTGCAACCTTCAAGGTGGTAGTCAGTCGTTCTCTCTGAAAAGCTTAATAACACGTGTTTTGGAACAAACGCTAGTCCTCATTACTGCAGCTGGTCCCTAGGTCGTAACATATTTGTAATCTCCTGTCTTTACTATTTGTTCTATCATTTCCTTCACTATTGGCAACACTTTGACTGACCTAGGTTTCCTGTCTTCTAGAGTTCCCCAGATCTTCATGCCTGAAAGATGAGTATTTAGTTGGGCTATATTTATTATAGTTGCTCATTCACATTATCACTAGGTCTGGAATTCCAAATATTCAGCCCTAATAAATGTTATGGTTCTGCACATAATTCTGTTTACATTATTTTATTACCAATCTGAGCAAGCGTAGAAATTAGGGTTGATTACCTCCATCAGTACAGTAATTTCTCACACTGGCTGTTGCAATGACATAGGCAACCCAAAGGGAACAAATAGTAATTGTAGTTTCAAGTTAAAGTGGAATACAGTAATGACTCTGCTCTGTCTTCTAGTTAATTTCTTTGCAGAAACCAACACTATTAATCCTGCAGAGCCTAAGACTGTAGGGTTACGAAGCACAGATTCCACAAGTGGGTCACTGGGTTGGGTGGTAACATGAGCAAATCCCACTTTAATCAGTTGGCTCTGGGGCACATACGTGTAGTGGAGCATCATATATCAGCCATTGACTTCATACATATACATATCCTAGCTATGAGAGCAACCAAACCCAAAGGATTTTATACACAAGTTTGTGTCTTCAGTGAGCTTCTAACTAATCATCCCAATATTCCATTTCTAAGTGGTAGAATATATGGTAAGATGAGTGGGCTGCGTGTTTAAGTAGGTAGCTGTTGTTCTACATTGTAACACTAGTCCCTTGGACTGAGACAATTTAATATAAGAACCATATAAATGTACAAGGGGACTTCAAAAAGTATTGTTCTCCTTCTCACATAAAAGTGATCTATTTTTATTTCTCTTTATTTCTCTTGCCAAGAAAGATTAAGGAAAATACTTTCACTAGATCAGTAGTAGCAACACACCAAGTGCCTGAGGCTGAGTTAATTTGTTCTTGAAAAGAACACCTCCTCCAAATGTGTAAATCAGATTACCATTTGATTCTTTTTTTTTTTTTCTTCTAAAGAGAGAATTTTGCTATAGGGTGCGTGTGCTCACCAAAGAGACAGAGAGAGACTGAGAAACAGAAAGCAAGAAATCACCCCCCACCCCCCACCATCGGGGAGGTGGCCATGCCACAATCTTTTCTCCTCCATTCTTCTCTTGAGATCTTGGGCACACACGCACACGTGCCCAGAGTGAGTTTTAAGGCTCTGGGTCTGGGACTCGAACTACAGTCACTATGTGGGAGTCCAATGATGTATCTATTATGCCATCTGCTGGTCACATCATTTGATTCATTTTTGATAGTGCATTTATATAGCAACATATATCAATCATAGATTTCATACATACACATATCCTAGATATGAGAGCAACCAAACACAAAGGATTTTACACACACGTTTGTGTCTTCAGTGGGCTGCTAACTAATCATTCCTATATATCATATTTAAATTAATTAAATGGCTTTATGAGGGAACCTATAACTTATGTAACTCTCAAGTTTTCAATGGTTGTGTTGATCTCTGGAATTCATTTTGGCATGCAGCATGATTTCTGGTACCTCTCTTTTCTGGAAACAGGCTAGGGAAATGCAATGTAAAGGGATTTCATGGGGACTAGCAGTTGGCGTAATGGCTATGTCACTGGACTCCCATGTAGTCAACCGTGGTTTCAGTCCTGGACCCAGTGGCTTAAACTCATGCCAGGTGCATGTGTGTGCGTGCCCAAGATCCCGAGAGGAGAATGGAGGGGAAGGGATTGTGGCATGGCCATCCCTTCTGGGGGGTAATTTCTTGCTTTCTGTCTCTCTGTCTCTCTTTGTCTCTCTGGCAAGCACACGTGCCCTATAGCAAAAACCTCTCAGAAAAGAGAAAAAGAGATAATAAAGGGATTTTACTTGGCCTTTCCTACTGTAATGACTATTATTTACTGGTAGCCAATGTAAGGTTTCTTCCATCGACAGAGTCTGTCTACTCCAGTTACGCATTCAGGAGCCAAAGGATGTAGGTACGGCATCTGTCTGTGATCTATTTATCGACTGGAGAAGACCTCCCAGAAGTGGAAGAAACCACATAGAGTAGAACAGATGAGAACTCTGGTAAGATTTTAGAAGGAGATGAAGGAAAACCATGCAGCAAAAGAGACAGAGAGAGGGAGAGATCAGGAAAAAAAAAATGAAGTGAAAGCAATATTCAACAAAACTGAGGGAGAAAAAGATTTTATTTTGGTACCAGCAGATCACATAATGATTATGTAGCTGGACTTCCGCAGAGTTGACCACAGTTCAAATCCTGGACTTGGCAGCTTCAAACTCATGCCTGGAGTATGTGCATGTCCAAAGTCCCAAGAGGAGGATGGAGATGGGATTGTGGCATGGCTATCCCTCTGGAGGGGTGGTGAATTTCTTACTTTCTATCTCTCTCTCTCTTTCTGGTGAGCACATGTGCCCAATAGCAAAAATCTCTCTGAGAAAGAAAAGAAAAAAGAAAAAGACTTTCTTTTTAGGGTTTTGCTATAGGACTCTTACACTTATTGGAGAGAAACAGAGAGAAGGAAAGTGAGCAATGGTTGTGTTGTTAGTGGTGCTGTTGCTGCTATTGTTGTTTAGGATTGGGACAGGATGAATTAGTTTAGTCAGATGACAGAGAAATCAAAGATATAAGAGGGTTGAAAGAGATTCTGCTGGGCTGGACCCATGGCCTAGTGTTTAAGAGTCAGATCCCAGGACCAGCAGATAGCGTAATGGCTATGTTGCTGAACTCCCAGGTAGGTGACCACGGTTTGAGTCCCAGACCCGGTGGCTTAAACTCACGCTGGGCATGTGTGCATGCTTGCCCAAGATCCCGAGAGGAGAATGGAGGAAAAGGGATTGCGGCATGGCCATCCCCCCAGGGGGTGATTTTTCACTTTCTGTCTCTCTGTCTCTCTCTGTCTTTCTGGTGAGCACACGCGCCCTATAACAAAAACCTCTCTCAAAAAATAAAAAGGAGGGAACCAGCAGTTAGCGTAATGGCTATGTCGCTGGACTCCCACGTAGTCGACCGCGGTTCGCGTCTCGGACCCGGTGGCTTACAACTCACGCCGGGCGCGTGTGCGTGCGTGCCCAAGATCCCGAGAAGAGAATGGAGGAGAAGGGATTGCGGCGTGACCATCCCCCCTGGGGGGTGATTTCTTGCTTTCTGTCTCTATGTCTCTCTCTGTCTGTCTGGCGAGCGCACGCGCCCTATAGCAAAAAAACCTCTCCAAAAAAAAAAAAATAAAATAAAATAAAATAAAATAAAATAAAATAAAATAAAATAGAGTCAGGGGACCAGCAGTTAGTGTAATGGCTATGTCGCTGGACTCCCACGTAGTCAACCACAGTTTGCATCCCGGACCTGGTGGCTTAAACTCACGCCGGGCACGTGTGTGTGCGTGCCCAAGATCCCAAGAGGAGAAAGAAGGAGAAGGGATTGTGGCGTGGCCATCCCTCCTGGGGGGTGATTTCTCTCTTTCTGTATCTCTGTCTCTCTCTGTCTGTCTGGCAAGTGCACGTGCCCTATAGCAAAAAAAAAAAAAAAAAAAAAAAAAAAAAAAAAAACTATTAAAAAAAAAAAAAGAGATTCCCATATAATCAAGTTCACAATTCAAGTCTTGGCCCTGGAGGCTTGAAAAATATGCTGGCTGCATGTGCATGCATGCCCAAAATCCCAATAGGAAGAAGAAATGGAGGAGAAGGGATGACCAGGCCCCACTGAAAGGTCCTTTTCCCATCTCCCTTTCTCTCTGTCTCTCTCTGCCAAGTGCACATGTCCCCTGACAATAAGAAAAAAAGAGAGAAAGAAAGATTCTTCTTCCCCCCACAAATACCTTCATCCTTCCAATTTCAATGTTAATAATTAAGAAAACCTCCTGATAGCCACCTCTTGGGATAGAATCTTTATTCTCTCTATTGGCTAATTTTTTGACCAACATCTTAATTTTATATTCTTTTGTTGGTAGCGTAATGCAGTAAGATTTGCACAACTATTAAATTCTAGACTCTAGCATGAGAAAAGAAAGGGATTTTTCCACAATTACCTTGCCCAAATTGAAGCTGTCTAAATTTGAATTACTATTGCTTTTGAAGAGATAACAGCCTATTTCATTTTATAGTCTCCTAATATACGGCAGCACTGCAGAGTTAAAGACCACGCGCATGCTGGAGGTGAAAGCGCTCATACTGTAAAATGGGATATTCTGATGTGCCTGAAGAGATCGATTAAGCAATGAACCCCAGACAAGTGTATAGTTATTTCAAATTAATCGTGCCTTGGGGATTACTTGATGTCAGAAACAGAAGCAGGTGTCTAATTCCTCATGAGTGCATTTACCATTGAGAATATAGATCACCAGTTTGTATGTGTGTGTGTATGTGCATTATACCATTTTTAGGAAGTCCTATATTCTATGCAAGTTAATTTCCCTTTTTTTAATGTGCAAATTGCCTCTTTGGATATGTTCACATAGGTGTATATTTGAGTATATGTGATGTGTGCTGTACAAATGTGTGTAAATGTGTACAGAAATACGTAGGTTCATTATGCAAATACACGAATTTGCATGTATATTTGCATGTGTTTGCATATGAAAAGTGAGGCTTAAAATGGATACTAGATTCAGTTGAATCACATTTGTGTCTTCAAATATAATATCGAATTTTCTTTAAAATGTGGGAAACTAATTCAGTTAAGCGTGTATGATTAACTTTGAGAAAAATACAGATACATTAAATAATTTAACCTAAATGTCATTGAATTGCTTTAAGAAAATTGAAGTTTTGGGCAGAAACTGAATTAATTAACCACTCTTTTTTTTTTTTAATTGCCAGAGGGCATGTATAGTCTCCAGAAAGAACGAGAGAGAGAAAGAAAGCATGCCCAATGGTGTGTGGTTGTGCCTTTATCGTTTTTTCCCTGGTTTCTTCATTCCCTGAGGATTTAGGACATGCACACATACCTAGCATGTTTATCAAGCTGCAGGGCCAGGATATGGTCTGTGGTAGTCTTATGAGATCTGACTCCCTGTGCACAGTGCTTAACCCTACAGGGCCAGCCTTCATCATTCTTCTTATAGTGAAAACTTAGCTATAAAACATTTAAATTCAAAATATGCTTCTTAAAATGATGTGATAATATAATAATGCTTTATTAGAAAAAAATTCAAAAGGGAATTCTTTGTTAGCAAAGAATTCAGAACAGAAGTTCATAAAGCCTGATGAGACATCTACACTCTCATTCTCTGTTAAGTTTTTCATCTAACACAAGCTCATTCTTCAACATCTTACACTTTTATGATTCTGGAGAGGAGGAAAAAAAGAGAAGTCAAAGAAGCATTTTTATTAGGCCATTTACTTCTCTTAATATAGTCCTTCCCTTTGAACATTTACAATAAAATGGACTTAATCTTTTACCTTCCCAAGGGAAGTCTAACAAAATGAAATGGAATTGCAGAAAGACCACACCAAGTATTTTTAGAAACTGCTCTCCCAGGAAGTAGCTAATTTTTATGACTAATATAATTAGTCAGTTTCGGGGAGCTTCACTGTCTTTGGATATCCAGGAACTTGGCTTTACCATGAGTTAATATTTATTTATTTTAGAAAAAATAACTCTGAATCTTGGTTTCTCAAGTACCTCATCTTGGGACCAGCAGTTAGTGTAATCGCTATGTCGCTGGACTCTCATGTAGTCGACCACGGTTCGAGTCCCAGACCCAGTGGCTTAAACTCACGCCGGGCACGTGTGCATGCGTGCCCAAGATCCCAAGAGGGGAATGGAGGAGAAGGGATTTTGGCATGGCCATCCCCCCTAGGGGGTGATTTCTCACTTGCTGTCTGTCTCTATCTTTCTGTTCAGCTCACATGCCCTATAGCAAAAACCTCTCCAAAAAAAATATATATAATATATATATATACATATATATATATTAAAAAAGTACCTCATCTTTATTACAGGCGCAATAATACCTACCACAGAGTGTTGTGAGAATCAAACAAAATTTAAATCACCTAAACTCATAAGTAGGCATTTTATAAATTTAGTTAAATCTCTGGAATATCTATTGTGTTTCAACACCACATGAATGTAATACTTTACAGAAACTTTCCTTTGTAAACATGTGCCTGATTCAAAGTAAGTCCTCAATAAAATCTTGTGATTGGAACATTCGCATTTTATATTTAAAATACTTTCAATGTAAGACACATAGTGAAAGTAATGATGTTTCACTTAGTATTATGTTTGAGGCAAATCAAGTCATTGCTCCATGAGCGTATTATTTAAGGACAGAAATTAAATCTTCTTGTTTCTTTTTCTTTTTTTTCTTTCTTTCTTTCTCTCTCTTTCTTTTCCTTTTTTTCCTTTAGAGTTTGACTAGTTGTTTAGAGTTTGACGTGTTGTTAGACCTGCCCACAATGGAATGAATTGGATCTCAGGGGCAAGTGCCAAATACCTGCAATGTTAACAGAGGCTGAACGGGCACACAGCAAGAAGGGGCTAGAGAGGATTTCCAAATTCATGAGAAGTTGCTCAAGATAATCTCCAGGATCATTCCCTCTCAAGATCTCATAATTATAGTGTTTCATTTAGAAATAAACAAGAAAAAAGGGATCTTTGATTTCCTACTGCTTTCTTTTTCTCTTTTTTAGATTTTTCCCATAGGGCCTGAGAAGAGATTGCTGCACGGCCATCCTCCCGGGGTGATTTCTTACTTTCCCTCTGTCTCTCTCTGGCGAGGGCACACATTCTACGACAAAAACCTTAAAATAAATAAATCAATCAATAAAAAGCACAGACCATCCCATGCAGGTCCTTAAAGTGGGCCACACATTTGTCCTAAACTTTTCAGCAGCCACAGGGGAAAAGAAAAATTGACCAGTTTCTAATTTTACCTGTTCATAAAGTATACGAAGACTATTTCTTAGGGAAAGCCAGTCTGTTCTTCATATCAAACTAGGACAAAACTTCTTTCAAAGATCTTCAAGAGAGACCCTGGAGAGGAGATGAACAATGTCTCTCACAACCTTGTGTGTGCATTCTCTCTGCATGGTCTCAGCAGGAGGCAAGGCATCACACCACCCCTGTTAGTGGGAAAGGGCACAGCACTGCTTGTGGGCTCTCTGTCCACAATGAGTCAGTGTTTGCTTTTAGCCAGCCACCTGAACTACAAGTCATTGTGTTTAATTCTGAGGTAGAAGTAGCAGTACATTGAAGTGCCACCCTGTTACACTCCTATTTTTGAAAAATCTTTGCAGTCTATTTTCCCCTCAGCAACCTGAGTGTGACTTTGAATCCTCTCAGACAATGTTTTCTCATCTTCCTAGGCTGAAGCTTAAAGTCTTCAATAAGACCTACAAGGCCCCGTAAGCTCCAATATGCAACTACTCCACCTGCCACACCTTGTACCCTGAGCTTGTCATTCCTGGCCCCTGGTCTGTATCACCATCACTTTTCCTTCTCCTGCAGTGGATGTGCACCTGCCATCCATTTGCCTGGACCATGTCTCCTTTCCTCCACTGCCACCCTCTCCTAGCTTATTCCTACTCCTCAAAAGCCACTGTATGACAAGAAGGTTGCTTCCAGGAGACATCACTGGTTGTCATCACACCCTGCACATTTCCATTATGGGAAGTATAGGTGGTTTCATTAGTACACTCAACTTATTTATTTGCCCATTTGTAGATGAGCATTTACTTTGCACTAGGTACTTTTCTAGTCCTTAGATACATCTATGAGCACAATATACAAAACTCCTTACTCTCGTGTAGCTTCCATTCTAATGTGTGACACTAAAAATCTTCACTGAAATATAAGCCACATGGGATCAGTGACTATACTGATGCCTTGTTCACTCCCACATCGCCAACACCGAATTTGCCTATGGTATATATCCATTGGAATAGGCTAGGTAATGATAAGGAAACAAATGACCCTAGATTTTGAGTATATAGCTAAATACAGGTGTATAAGTAATGCAGGTGTATTTTTTGATCACTCTATGTGCCCAACTTGTCAATTAGGATCCCATCTTATCACAGTCATTGAAGGTCAAAAGCCAGTGGGACAGCCATTATCTCAAATACTGCCAGTTCTTACAACAGAGATAGGCAGAAAGAAGAGTTTTAACTCCAGCCCAGAAGTGCACCAGACACTTCCACTTACAAATCACTGGCCAAAATGTGTCCCCTGTCCATATCCAAACACAGGCAACTGTACTCCTCCCTGCAGCAGAGAAAACTTTATATTATATATTTTTCCTTTATTTACAATAGAACACGTGCATGCATGAATGACAGTGAGAGACAAATGAGCACCCTCTGCTGGATCTGATCATGCCATGCCCTCCTTCCACTGGTCCTCCACACATTGGATTGTGGACACTGAATGTGCCCAGCATTTTTCATACTGACTAGGTGGGGGACTAGAATCATAGGCATCATGTGGGATCTGGTTTCCCTTGAGCAGCATGTTAGTGTAGTGCCATGGAGCTGGCTCCAGAATTTAATAAATATTTAAAGAAAGATGACAATCACAATGAAATACAGTTGTGACATAGATAAAAGTCTTGTCCTTTCTCTGTGAAATACGTGTTTGCATATGTGCACAGTATAGATTACGCTCATGGTGTAAATCAATTTACATTGTTTTAGCATATATTTAGCTATCTATTGATAGCTTAATTAGACTAAACCAAAGGTGACAAATTTCCTATATAGAATATAGGAAATAAATAACCTACACACAAATAACCGAGACACTGTTTATTACAAGTTGATTCTTCAAATGAACTATAAGTTATTTCACAGGTCAGATTTCATTAGACTGGCTCACATGGTTGTTCAAACTCAGACACACTGTGAGGTAGTACTTCACTAGAATTTTGTATTTTGACTGAACATTCCATTTTCTATATTTAATTAAAAATTAATTAAAATTCGTTAGACTATAAATTGCATCTCATAATTTCACTGAATTGTAACTATGAGTCATGCCTCATAAACACAGAAATGGTCTAGCATTTTATTTCAGTATGAAATGGAAGAATTGACAGGATTATTTTGGTGCTCAGATGGAGATTTGGCATTTGTTTGAGTGAATTCTGTCTTTAATTTAGGGCATGAGAAGAGTCTTTGGGACTTAAATTAGAAGGTTTAGTCAAAGTGCTAAGAAAATCTAATAGGAATTCCTCCTTAAGATATTAAATTTTTTGTGAAATGCTTTGCCTCTGCTTAGTGGAATTTTTAAGTACAAAATTCTGGTGATAATGAGACTCTTTGAAGGAATAGTTCACAACGAGATGCCTTAGATCAATGCTTTTCATCTGGGGTTCATGGATGAATTCAAGGGGCTTGAGAGTTTTCTACATAAATTATTCAATGTTTGTTTCTGTTTGATAACAGTGTGTGTGTTCTACATAATCACGATGACAAACGTTGGCATTTATTTTATGTTCATTATTTCACCCACATCAAATAGTATTATTTTAGTTATTTCAACTCTGTTTTTGTGTATGCTTTAACAAGAGGATAGTGGGTTTAAGCCAAGTAGCACAGGAATAATAAGCTAAGTAAAAACAATAGTTTCAAGATAAATAAGAAGATTGGTGTTAAAATAAATACACGTATCTCAAAAAGAACCTACACTGTTCAGTACTAAATACACCCATCAAATGCATTGTGCTGTCAGCAAAGATTATCTGCCAAATTAAAATTGAAAATTAAAATCTGTGTTTCCAGTTTTATTTTGATTGATACATTTCATATAATATTCTGTATGCACAGTACATATTTAATTTCTTAGTCATTTGATAGTTTTTATCTTGACTTACTCAGAATAGAATTCCAATCCCTCACCATGATCTGTAGGGCCCTGAAGGACTTGTCCTTTCCTGACCTGTGGCCTCCTTAACACCCTGCCCTTTGATCATGAGAGTCCAAATCTGTTGGCGGTTCTGTCAGTTCTTTGTGTACTGGTTTCCTCTGCCTGCACACCTTTTCGGGCCCTTAACAAAAGCCCTTATCTTTCCAGTCTTAGCTTCACAATTGTCCCTTATTTGGGATGACCTTCCCTGACCCCCTTACCTAAAGCCTCCTCTACCATTATTTTCCAGCAGCCATCCCCTATTCATTTCCTTCATGGCACTTAGCTCAATTTCTTTCTTTTCTTTTCTTTTTCTTTTTTCTTTTCTTTTTTTTTTTTTTGGCTTATTCTACTTTCCTAGTTATAGCTTGACTCCCATAAATATCAACACAAACAGGCACACCCACATAGACATACATGAACACTTATAAACACACATGCACTCAGAAAGTGAGTTCCATGAATGCAGTGATTCTATCATCTTGCTCTTTGTTTTATAAAACAGTGTGGGGCGGGGGGCGGGGGCAGGCAGCAGGTGGTGGGTGGTTAAGGCACTGGTTTCCCACATGGCCATTCACAGTTCAAGTTCTGAATCTGGTGGCTTGAGGATTACTCTCTGTGTATGTATGCCCAAAAATCCTGAGAGGAGAAAGAAGGAGAAGGGCTTGCAACATGGCCATCCCATTTGGGGGTGGGGGAGGGAGTCATTTCCCTTCTTTCTCTCTCTCTCTCTGGATAACACATGTACCCTATGGCAAAAACCTAAAAAGAAAAAGTGCTGTGTACATACAATAAATAGCACTTCACTAAATAATCAAATGCATCCCTCATTAGTATCCAGAATGTTTTTTCTAAACAAAGTCTTCGTTAATTCCATCAGTGAACAGTGGCATGTTATTGTTTTAGTTTGTCTCTGTGATTACTCATGACATCAGACATTTTATATGTCTGTCAGTCACATATACATTTATTAGTGAGACTCATGTACCATACTTTGTCTACTTTTCAGTTGGGGAATTTTTCTATTTATTTATAAGCGTTATTTCTATTATCAGAACATTAATCTTTTAACCAGTTTATGTATTGCAAAAATGTTTCCAGTTTGCTTCTAGGCTTTTAGTATTTCATTACTTTTTTTGTACCTAATGCTTTTTTTTATGACATTAAAGCTATCAGTGTTTTCCTAGTAGATGTTAATAGTCATTTTTCATAAGCTTAGACAAAGAAAAATAATTACTAATGACTCATGTTTGATGAGGTCTATCAACTCCAAAATCCATGTTATTATCCCTGAACATGTCAGCTGACTTCATTTAGAAGGACATGACACCTCGATGTTCGGCAACAAATGGCTGTCTTAGTTTGGACTGCTACATCTAAATGTTGTAGACTGAGTGGCTTAAACAATGGAAATGTATTTCTCACAGTGCTAGAGACTAAAAAGTCCAAGATCAAGGTGCTGGTCAACTTGGTTCCTGGAGAGGACTCTCTTCCTGGTTTGTAGAAAGATCCACTCTTATTGTATCCTCACTTGACAAAGAGAAATCATTTCTCTCTTTCCTCTAATGGAGGCACTAATTACATTCATGAGGGCTCTACTCTCATCATCTAATCACCTCCCAAAGGCCTCACTTCCAAATATCATCACATTGGACTTTAGACTTCAACATAGGAGTTTTGAGGGACACGAACACACGTTACATAGCAGCTAGTTAGTAGAGCTATGTTTCCATGCATATGTTTAAAGAGGGAGCTGGGTTTCATTGCTTTATCATCATATGCACATGACTAGATTGTGAATGTCATCTAGTAAAAGGTCTTTAAGAGATCCAGGGACCCTGAATTTTATGAAACTCTCCTGGTGGTTCTAAGAGAAATTGCTCATTTGCCTGCATAAAGACTGTGTAAGCCCTGGGGCCAGCAGATAAAATAGTGGTTACATGGCTGGACTCCCACATGGCTGACTGTGGTTCGAGTCTAGACTCAGCAGCTTGAAAAAAATTCATGCCAGGGGTATGTGTGTGCATGCTCAAGACCCTGAGAAAAGAATGGAGGAGAAGGGATTGCGACATGGCCATCTCCTCTGGGAAATGATTTCTCGCTTTCTGTCTATCTCTCCAGCAAGCTCACACACCTTATAGCAAAAATCTCTCAAAAAAAAAAAAAAAGACTGTGTAGGCCCACAGCAACTTTAGGTTTCTGAGCTTTGGGCCAACTTTTTAACACTTCAGTGTGGTAATAGTGTTTCTCATATTAATCTGAAATCCTAAGTGATAGTCTCTTGTGCCTTTGGTTAATACAAATGGGAAAGACACTTTCCTAATTACCTGTTAAACAATTTTTTTCTGTTATAGAATCCATAAGGGAAAAAGATAATGACAATACTCTTGGTTAAAATATATATATATATATATATATATATATATATATATATCATTTCTTAAGATCATCCTTGTTCTCATTTAACTGTACTAAGAAATGGACTTTAAAAGAATGAAGGATTCTAAGTAATGATTCTCATTTTTAATTTTTTAGAAGTAAACTATTCTTTTTTAATACTTATTATTATTATTAAATTTGAATGGAGAGAGAGATTAGGAAAGTGAGAAAGCAAGCTGCCAGGTTTGGGACTCAAACCATGGTTGGCCATGTGGAAGTCCAACAACTCAACCATTACGCCACCTGCTGGCCTCTAGAAGTCAACTATTCAATAAAATATATCCTGATTCTAAATACTGTATCCTGAGTTATGAACTTATTTCATTGTAGAAGATGAGTTAAAAATTAACTGTTCCATTTTATCAGAACTGATAGACCTATATATAGTTAGCAATGAAACAGAACCAAAGAAATAAGACATGATAGACAATGAGAAAAAAAAAATGGAAGAAAGATGTGAGTATAATACCTCAAACTGGGATCAAGTGAAAATTATAACTATTTTTGTGTTATTGGTAAATAATACATTTCAGATTATTATTAAAGTAATTAAATTTAACTTTTATATCCTAATTTCATTTTCACAAGTTTATTTTTTTTCCAGAGAGAAAGAAGCAGAGACAGAGACAGGTACCCCAACAGAGACTCTACACCACAATTTACCCCCAGTCTCAGCCAGCCTTAGATCGTAAACATGAACATGCCTGGTGTGTTCAGGGAGGTCTCTGGATGTGAACCCAGAACCTTCCAATAGGAGCCAAATTTGCAGAGCATTGGATGACTGCTGCATTACTATCCAGCCTCCAGATTTTTTTTTCTTAAGGAGAGAGAAAAAGAAAAGAGATATCAAGAACAGAGGAACAAGAGAGAGAAGATTTTTGTTAGTTTGTTTTAGTTTATTTCTTCCACAAAAGAGAAAGAGACAAAAGGAGAAAGAGACAGTCACCCCTAACAGGTCATTATGCCATGATCCATCCCAGCCTTAACCAGCCAGGATCACAGCACATACACCTGATGCGCACAGGGAGGCCTTGGAGCATGAACCTGGGACCTCCCCATGTGGTTCAGCATTACAGAGTGTTGTGTTACTGCTGTACCACTAGCTGGCCCGAGGTAGATATTTTTGACAAGTTCTTGAGTTATCACAAGACTTCTGCCCCTGCCTCCCATTTAACTAGGAAAAGAGGCATGCACAACTGAAACTGGCCTGTTTAGGTTGGGTCGGGAACCAAACCCAGGCCTCCTGTGCTGCCTCAGCTACCATGCAGCAGTGCCCTTTCACTTGTACCACCATGGCTAGGTCTGTTTTATTTTAATCTGTGGTTCGGTCAAGTTGTCTTTTGCCTGTCGTACTGCAAGAAGTCAGTGGCAGTATTAAGGCTAGAATTCTGGGGTCTCCTGAGTCCATTTTATTAATCTTGCAATCATAATTTGCCATTTCTTTTTTTGGGAGGGAGAGATTTTTGCTCTAGGGTGCTTGCACTTGCCATAGAAACAGAGAGAGACACAAAGCAAGAAATCCCCAGGGGGGATGGCCACATCACAATTCCTTCTCCTCCATTCTCCTCTCAGAATTTTGGGCATGCATGTATACAACGTGAGTTTCAAGCCTCCTAGTCTGGGACTTGAACCATGGTCAGTCATATGGGAGTTCAGTGATGTAACCATTACACCATCTGCTGGTCCCAATTTGCCATTTTTTAATCAAAGGATGGCTCGATTTATAGTGATCATAATTCCATACACAACCCATCTTCTGCTGACCACAGTGTAGACGGTCATTGCACCCAGATACTGTTAGAGTACACTGCACAACACATGTAGGGATGTGTGCAGAGATGTGAGCTTTGTAAGCCCAGAAGAGAGCCAAGGAGCCATGAAATTCTTACTGAAACTTGTTTCTGGAGCAGCCATTGATCTTAAGCAGCTGCACCAATTTGGACAGCATAGATTTTTCTTATAATCTTACATACATTGGCCACATGGAAATATTGCCATCTTGGGACCAGCAGTTGGCGTAATGGCTATGTCACTGGACTACCATGTAATCAACTGTGGTGTGAGTCCTAGACCCGGTGGCTTAAACTCACGCAGGGCGTGTGTGCGTGCGTGCCCAAGATCCCAAGAGGAGAATGGAGGAGAAGGGATTGCAGCGTGGCCATCTCCCCTGGGGGGTGATTTCTCGCTTTCTATCTCTCTGTCTCTCTCTGTCTTTCTGACGAGCACACACACCCTATAGCAAAAACCTCTCCCCCCCAAAAAAAAGAAATATTGTCATTCTTAAAAATATTTTATGTACTGATTTTTAACCTTTGTTATGGCTATTTCCTCGAGGCTTTATAACCCATCTGTCAGTGCCACAAATATAATTGTACTTACAGAGTGAGCACAAAGTGTCAGATAAAAAATAAGACTCCAAGTGGACCCACTATTTTCTTCCCTTTCTGTCAGTTTCCATTTAAAAAAAAAAGATAAAGACTAAAAATCAATAGAGAACAATTTTGCATCAACAGAAAGTGAAATAGAACAATATTTTGCTTTTCCTGTTGCTTTCATCTGATCAGTAAAGTGTCATGGACTTAATTGTATTATGCAGATTAAAATGGGAGCTAAAAAGAAGACGTGGAAATACTGTCATCAGTGGTTTTGTACATAAAGTATTTCACAGCCACTTGGTATTTGCACTGTGTATTTAATGTAGTCATAATCTCAGTGCATTCCCCAAGCTCTGGGATCACAGGAATAAAAATACCATTTTCCTCTAAATAGTGCAGGGCTCTGGTTCCCTCATCACTTACCTTAAGCTTCATCTCTCAGTTAATGGTAATATTATATTCTTTTTTTATTTTTAAGAGAGATTTTTGCTATAGGGTGTGTGCACTCACCAGAAAGAAAGAGAGACAGAAAGAAAGAAATCATCTCCCCCCCACCCCACCCCCGAGATGATGGCCACACTGCAATCCCTTCTCTTCCATTCTCTTCCTGGGATGTTGGGTGGGCATACATGCACACACTCCTGGAATGTTTTAAGCCATCAGGTCCAGGACACGAACAGCTGTCGACTATGTGGGAATCCAGTGATGTAACCATTACACCAACTGCTGGTCCCTCAGTAAAACTATATTCTGACCCCCTTGATATAGTACTTTTTTATTAATCAGGCTTTTTTTTTTTTTAGAAAAATCTAAGGACATAAGTTAGTCTGGATTGTAGTATGGTTTCTGTTTGGAATTCAATTTATTTGAAGGTGATTGAAACTCATTTTGCACATAAACAAAAAAATTATCTGTTTTACTCCAAGTTCAGCTGATCACCAATTATGAAAGTATTGACTGACTCTCTAGAACCTATTATTATGTCTAAGACTGAAAGCACTCTGCATTATCAGTTTTGGGGGACAACTCTGGGGCCTGTGAGAGAAACCAAAAAATCAGAAGTCACATTTCTTCCCTTCAGAGAGATGACTATGTACGTGGGTGCTGATGTAGAACAGTTAAAGAACGAATGTTGCGTGCCCATTGCACAACCTGCTTATGTCTACAGCTCACGTCTGACACCCCGCCTCGCAACTACAGTTAGGACTGCTAACTTTCCTCTCACAGTAGCCCAAAACCCTTTTATTTCTCTTCACCTTTATTAGTATGAAAATTGGACAGAACAGAATTTTAAAGCAGGAAAATGAAAACCAGAAAGGAAAAGCATAGAGTTGAACATTTCTTCCAATTTTCCTTTGATTTTTGTGGGGCAGATTTGAAGCAGTCTGTTTAGGAGACTCATTTACTTTGCTTTCCTAAAAAATTCAAACTTCACTGCTCCTATAAGAAAAAAAAAATTAAATGATAAGGGAAGAAAAGGCACAGATGGGGGGGGGGGGGGTTTGACAGTAAGGACTGATTTGATCTCCTTAAAATCCCAGATTCTAGCTCAAGATTAGTGTCTTAAGTATTCCCTTTTATCATCATTCAATTTTGATCTCTAGGACTGAGCTATTATTGTTCCAAGAAAGAATACATATTTTATACCTACGATATGGGCTATATGGATAGTTCTCTTCGCTAGATATGCTGGATTTCTCTCTCAGGTATGGGAATGATTTTTCAGTGTTAGTCATTTCTGGTCCCTGTCAGAATCACCACTATTCTTTTTGTTCCCATTATCCTACATTAGGGAAAAAAAAAACAAAAACAAAAAAAAATCAAAAAAACAAAACACAACTATTGCCATTTTTACTTTATCACTCTATGGAAGTAATAAAGTATTACCTGATAAATTATTATCAAGTATCCTTCCCAAATAAGGTTAATGATATCTCATTTTGATAAAGTGCCCAGAGTATTAGAGTTTCACATGATTGATCCTTTAAGATTCTAGTCTTCTTTCTTTCTTGAAAAAGTTTATTAACTTTGATGGAAGTCAAAGTTACTCTGTTAATATTTTTCACAACATTTTCTCTGAGGCGTGAAAATGTGCCATGTTTTCCACTTTAAAAATAATCTATCACTAGAACACTTGTAATTTCTCTTGGCGTCAGTTGTTTCTTTGTTTTGTTTTGTTTAACCTGTACAATGGTAATACAAATATCTACCCCCTTGGGCAATTTGGGTATTTATGAAGTACTAAGTTTGGCAAATGTGGTTTCGATAAATGGTATTTGACATTACTATTAGGATCGTAGCTTTGCTTGTCCTTCATGGTTGAATTCAAGTTCTAGCATCCTCTGAGAACCCAATTATTTTTATTATTTTCTACTCCAAATTCACCTGTATTTGTCATTTATCTTTTGGTGTATATTAGTTTGCATTTACTGGGCCATTGGAAAAGTCATGATGTGTTTTTTTCTGTTTTGTGTATGCAAAAATGCGTCATGACTTTTCTGACAACACAATAATATATAAATATATATTTTAATTTAATATATATTCCTATTTAATATATAAATATATATTCCATTTAACATTATAAAATATATATTTATATATATACTTTTTAAAATACTATATATACTTTATATATATATAAATATATCTCTGTGTGTGTATATATATATATAAATATATCTGTGTGTATATATATATATAAAAATATATCTGTGTGTGTATGTATATATATATATATAAATATATATATATATATTCACACACACATAATTACTCAATCTTCCCAGCTAGATTAGATGATAAGAAATAATGGATGACTGCACTGTGTGGTTCAAGTTTGAGACACTGCAACTCGAGAAACATGTTGGGTGCATGTTCATGTGTACCCAAAGTACCCAAAGGAGGGAGATAGAGAAGCAGGGATTGTAGTGTGACCATGCCCCACAGGGAGTGCTTTCTCACTTTCTCTTTCTCCTTATCTCTCTCTCTGGTGAGCACATCTGCCCCCTTTTTATAAAAAAAAAAAAAAGAAGAAGAAAAATAAAGGAAGAAGCAAGAAAGAGAAAGAAGGGAAGAGAAAGAAAGAAAGAAAGAAAGAAAGAAAGAAAGAAAAGAAAAGAAAAGAAAAGAAAAGAAAAGAAAAGAAAAGAAAAGAAAAGAAAAGAAAGGAAAAGAAAAAAGGGGAGAAAAGAAAGAAAAAAAGAAAATATAATAGAGACAGTTTATCGCCAGGTAGTCCTCCCTATAAGGACTCTTAGGGAACATATTACTACAAGGCACTGTAGGAGTGCCTTGTGGTAATAACGCCCACCTGATTACAGTATACCAAACAGTTATTTAAAGCATGATGAGAAGAGAGAGAAAGATGAGCAGACATAAAGAAGGGATAAGAAGGTTGACAGATGTTAAAAATAATAATAATAATTAAGTCTGCGTAAAAATGACACCAAAAAATAGTCAAATGAATGAACACAGTTTATAAAACATACATACCATGGTTAATTCTATGTGTCAACCTGAATGGGCCACAGGATGCCCAGATAGCTGGTTAAATGTTATTCTAGAATATGCCCATGAGTCCAGAAGAGATTTGCATCTGAATTAGTGCACTGAGTAAAGCAGCTGTCCTTCCCCAATATGGTGGGCATTATCCAATACACTGAGACTCTGAATAAAGCAACAATAACAAAAAAAGGCAGGGAACACTGGATTTGCTTGCCCTCTGCTTGACTACTTGGGCTGGGACAGCCATCTTCTGCCCTCAGTGTTCCTGGGCCTTCAGGTTTAGAGTGGAATCTATATCATTGGCCCTCTAGCTTTCAGGACTTCAAACTATCCAAGCAGCCTTCCTGGGTTTCCGGCTAGCAAACAGTGAATTGTGGGTGTTCTTAACCTCCATAATCATGTGGTACATCTCTTATACACATATAAAAAATAATAAATTTTTGTATCCTGTTAGATTACATTGTAATATAGAATACCGTTCTCAAGAGACTGAAATTCAAGGTAGCTCATGATGAAGAAACCATGGATCTCTTATTGGCAGGAGTGATTTCTTATTGAATTCTGCACCTAATACACTCTTCGTGTTTGACAATAACATTGAAAGGATAGTAGTTGAAATCTTGCTCATAGAAATTACAGATTTTGACACCTAATTTTTCAAGCTGAGATCAGAATGCAATGCAATTAACTTCTAAAAGGAATTTCATGAACAATTACTTGTCTCAGTCCTGTACACAGAAATCATTGTATTTTATACTACTGAATCAAGGTCTTATGTTTGTTTCACGGAGATGTAGCCTTTTTGTTATGTTTCCTTTTAAGAGTCATCCTGCTCTGATTCAGCTTTCTGACAGCATTTATATCAAATTTTAATTTATTTAGCTGCTTCAACCAGAATGATGTTATCTTTTAGGGAAGCTTTCCCTCCCTTGCACATACCTTGGCCAGAAATCCAATTATCTGAATACCTAAAGAGAAACAAGAAAGTATTGACTAACGTTTTAGTTTTAAAAGCACAAAGAAGGAAGAAATGGATGTGATTAATTTTTCTTGGAAAGGAAATTTAACCACCTAATATAGCCATGTAGAAAAGTACCGTTCGCAGATCTTTACTTGATTTTGAAAGCTAAGTGGAACTAAATCCACTCAATTACTTTTAAACCCATAATGTTTGCACAGAGAGTGCAAGGACAATATTGTCCATTGCATCTTTTAAGAATAAGCTCAAAAGCTAACTCCACCAAGAGGAGACTCTAGGAAGTATTTCATGCACAAGAAATTCTAATAAGGAAAATGTTGAGAAACTGGCATAGCTAAAATGGAGAGGCCCAGAAAGAACAGAGAGGTCGAAGATAGAGACAGCCTGCCATGCTTGCTTCTCTTGAAGGCAAAGGCTTCAGAAAATCTGTAAGTAATCTAAATTGCTCCCTTTCCTAACCCACCTAGCTGCTTAAAAGGCCAGCTAGGCCCTTGTACTATGCCAAGCTAATCCGCAGCTCATTCAAGCAAAGGTAAACAAAACTCACTGTTTCAATTTGTCCCATTTTTAATTCCCCGTCTCTTTTTTCTCTTACAAAAATCAGGGATTTGAGGGTTTTTTCCTAGGTAAAATGAAGTTATTATACATCTAGTGATTAGATAAGTAAAATAATGTGCTAAGAATAATTATGTGTCTTCCAATTAGTGTTTGAAAAAGGAAATATCAAAGGGAAAAATAAAGAAGCAAAGCTGTTTTTAGAGAGAGATTTTTGCCATAGGGCGCATGCATTCACCAGAGAGACAGAGAGATACAAAGAACAGAAAGTGAGGTCACTCCACCCGGGGGTGGGGGGAGTGTGGCCATGCAGCAATCCCTTCTCCTACACATTCCTCTCTGGATTATGAACACACACACACTCCCACACACACACACCTGGTGTGAGTTTTAAGCCTCCGAGTCTAGGACTTGAATTATGATTGACTACAAGGGAGTCCAGCGACACAACCACCATGTCATCTGCTGTCCCAAGAAGCAAAACTTAAGGGACATAAAAATGGAAAATTATCTGTTGATGATAACATGTATGATATCTTTAACTGGACTAATATACACTGTATTCATGCTAGGAAAATTCATTTTACAAACTGTAATCGAATGTATACATTTAAAAAAAAAAAGAAAAAGGAACTAGACATTAGTTTGAGTTACCTAACCATAATTATGATATCCAGCCTAAAATGTTAGAAGACAGTCAGGAATAAGAGAACAAACACTGATTTATTTTCCTACAGAAAGGCAGAATTATAGCACAGGTAACAATCGCAAGGATAAACATGATAGATAGGTCCCTTTCATAATCTGGTTGATTTCGGCCAGCATTATATCTTCCAAATTTGTCTACTTCATGTCAAATGACAAGATTTTCTTGTTCTTTATGGTTGGGTAGCATTCTATTGTGTATATGTACCATATCTCCCAATCTATTCATTGATTGTTGGGTCAATTCCACGATGTAGCTATTGTAAATAATGCTGCAATAAACATGGATTTGCAAATGTCTCTCCAACTGAGTGATTCTCAGTAGTGGGACTGCTGAGTCATACCATAAGCCAGACTATGCATGACAAATGCCATATGTCCCTGCATGACACAAATGTCTACACCCTACGGCAAAGTGGAAAGACTTGAAAGCATGAAAATAGGGACAGTCACGGTAGATACCAGGAGCTACTTGGGGAGGCTTAGGTAGAGAGTTGATGAGAAAATTTCTAGTGAACTCAAAAATGCCTATAAATAATGAGAAGAGATCACGAGATAGTGTGTCAGAGCAGAGTAAAAAATATGGACAGTTTTAAACATATTTTCTAGGGACCAGCAGTTAACGTAATGGCTATGTCGCTGGACTCCCATGTAGTCGACCCCGATTCGAGTTCCGGACCCAGTAACTTAAACTCACGCCGGGCGCATGTGCATGCGTGCCCAAGATCCCGAGAGGAGAATGGAGGAGAAGGGATTGTGGCATGGCCATCCCCCCGGGAGGGTGATTTCTCACTTTCTGTCTCTCTCTGTCACTCTAGCAAGCACACGCGCCCTGTAGCAAACCTCTAAAAAATAAATAAATAAATAAATAAAACATATTTTCTAAAAAAAGTAGGACTCTTAACAAATGTACACAACATAATGTAATACTCAACATCAAAGAAGGTTAATATGGGTATATTCTTGATATGATTATTTTACACTGAACGCATGTCTTAAAAAACCATATTGTAGCCTACAAAGATATAATGCATCAATTATATGTAAATGAGAAATTATAATTATAAATAATAATATTGGGGCCAGCAGGTGGTATGTTGGTTAGGGCACTAGACTCCCACATGGTCGACTGCAGTTCGAGTCCCATACCTGGTGGCTTGCTTTCTCACTTTCTCTTTCTCTCTTTGGTGAGCACATGTGCCCTATAGCAAACTAAAGTAATGATAATAATAAATAAGATTAAATGAATAATTCTTTTAAAAAGAATAATAATATTAATAATAAAATACCAAGAAAATCAAATTTTGAAAAGGGCGAAAAAGCTGTTTTTTGTCTTCAGAATTCCAATAAGTTCTCTCATTTAAAATTCAGAGATTATAAAACTCAGAAAAGGGAGAAATAGCACTTATCATATATGTTTATTTGTAATTATTTGTCTGGGTGGACTTATTGAGGTTAGGCACTATTCCTCATTCAGCTTTGTATCTCTTACACCTAGTAGCATCTAACTTATAGTCCTTGGACAGTTTTATTGCACAGTGCTAAAAGCACAGGCTTCAGACTTTGGAATCTTTCCCAAAGCTGTGCCCTTGTCATGGAGAGCGAATGAATGAATCATGAGTTTCAAGCTTACTTACCTTTTCCCACATGACGTGATTAATGGTCAAACTCAATCTCGGTTGCTCTCTGCTCATTCAATTTGCCGGGATCTTTACTGACAGCTCTCTGTTATGAAATGAGCAGTTTCTTCATACCTTGATGCTTCTTTGACACTTTTCTTGGCAGGTGGCATGCTTTCCTCTGTCAGTAAGTAGAGTGGTGCAGATTTTTCCCAAGGTTATAAGCAACAACACTGGAGTTCCCTGGCCTTTTCTTAATTACCTTTATGAATTTGCCCTTGTGTCAGTTTTTGGCCAAAGATGAATAGTAATAGAAAATCAATATATAGGAGAAGTGGGGAAGGAGAAGTGGGGAAGTGGCTGGAATATCAATTTAACATTAAGATTCTTTCTATTCACGCTTACACAGATTGGATGGAATTGAAAGATTTACCCTTTTGTGCTTTTCTACAAGCCATGGGGTTTGACATGCCTGTACTTTGTGGAACTATCTGAACAGCTTTCTATAAGGTCAGTTATCTGTAGAGGTACCAGGAAACTTCAAAAAAAATCATAATACCTGTACAAATATAAGATCTTAAGACAGAAATAAGAGTAACTTCTATACATATTACTTACTGAGTTTTAATCATTCTGAACCAAGAATGTTAAATACAATAGTAGGATAGAGAATCTTGAATTCATGTGTTTATGAAAACTGCAAAAGAATATATTGAATAACTGATGTCAGCTCTAATGATGTATACAGTGCACTTGCAAGCTACAAACACCAAGATGCCCTTCTCAGTGTGACCCACGGACGAAGAGCATGGCAGTTACCTGGAGCTGGTTAGAACTATAGAACTAGGGCGTGTCCCATGCTAAGTCAGAATCCGCATTTTTAACAAGGTCTCCAGAAGACCCATATGCACATGAAGTTGGAGAAGCCTACTCTAACGAGTAGGCTGTAGGTATTGATCATACGCCACTTCCTTCTTACAAAGGAACTAATGGTAGTGCTTAACCAGTGTGATGAAAGAGATGATCTCCATGTTTGGTCTACTTTAAATTCTCCTTTGTATCTGCACTGCCCCCAAAGTCTTCTCTGAACTCGAGTTCTTCAGGGCCTTTAATACTAACATTTACTCTTCCCTCATGTCCTCAAATGACAGCCTTTGTGAACTGAGTTTTCATAGTTGATAAATCTTGACAAGGCTGGGGTCTGGTTTAATGCAATGCAATCCGAAGTGATGCCTGATGAATGAATGCCTGTCTGCATCTTGTTACTAGTCTGCAGCAGGATCAGGACCCTGGAAGAATGTACATAATGAGATAAGGAGCTTGTGCCAAAAGTTAAATCACCTACATCAGTAGGTGCCCTCTATTTCAACTGCTGTATTTTTCTTTTTAGTAAAATTTTTTCAATGAAGGAAACAGCTTGTTGACTTTCATTCAAGTACAAGCTTGTTACCTCTCCCGGGCAAGAACTTTGTCTAGCATAAGAAAGAGATTGAATGCAGAAGGTGCTAGAGAGACAGAGTCAGAGAGAAAGCACTGCTAAGAGGGTACTGATGCTATGACCCACCCATAGCTTCAGCCAGCCCCAGATCATGGGCACATACATGCCCAGTGCACTCAGAAAGGTCTTCAGACACAAACTCAGAACCCCTGTGGGTCAGCTTCAGAGTGTCATTGTACCAGTGTGTCATAGTCCAGTCCCTGACTGGTTTTATTTAAGGGGCCTTTACCAGAAGTGATTGTCGGGAATAAACACAAAAGAACGGAAGAAAAAAAAAAAAAAGACAAAGATGGTTTTATAAATGAGATGAGACTAATCTGTAATTTGAAGAGAAAATGAAACTCACATGGAACCAGCAGATGGTGTAATGGCTATGTCACTGGACTCCCATGTGACCACAGACCCGGTGGCTTAAACTCACACTGGGCGCGTGTGCATGCATGCCCAAGATCCAGAGAGGAGAATGGAGGAAAAGGGATTGCATCATGGCCATCCCCCCGGAGGGGTGATTTCTTGCTTTCTGTCTCTCTGTCTCTCTGGCGAACGCACACGCCCTATAGCAAAAACCTCTCCAAAAAAAGAGAAAGAAAATGGGACTCGCATAATCATAGAGAAAATGATAGCAAAGAATATGGTATGCACAATATGTAGGAAATAAAAATCCAGAGTAGTTCAAGGAACACGTACGTCACGTGCCAGCATTCATTGCTTAGGCAGAGAAGTGATGAGAGAAAAGTGAGAAGTATCCATGGACAGGATTCTCACTTTAACTTCATTTTCCTAATCCTAATGTACTCCCAAGCATATCCCCCTATTAAACAACATTCATAGTGAAAGCAATCCTAAACTCCTCACCATTCATCTCCTATATACCCACAAAAATTAAGTATTTTGGTAAAAGTAGAAAAACTGTGATATCTTAAGGTTTCAAGAGGAAGATCTTGCATGACAGGTGATCCTTTTGCTACAATGTAAAATTTAGAGCATTACAAATGCATATTAAATATTAAATCAGTCTTTCAACCTAGAGTTTGCAGAAGATTAAAATAGATTAACGTAGATGCAATTCTGAAAGAACAAAAGTGAACTTGAAGCACAAACAGAGTAAGTACGGGTCAGCTGTGATTTTCGGCAGATATTAATGTGCTTGTTGAGAAAAGCCTCCTTGTCCTTCCTGCATGCCAACAAGTTCATGTGTCCTTTTCAAGGTGTCTCAGTAGTGATTGGAAGTCAGGAGTGTTGGAGAAAGGTCGACGTATCAGTAAAACTGCCCTTAAAAATAGCATCTAAAACTCAGAACAGAGCACATGGCAGAAGATGAAGTAATTCACATTGTTTTCCTCATTTTCAAGACTCCTAGAAATGAATATCTCCTTGATACCTGAGAAATGTAGCCAAATTCTTAACAGAAACTAGAACAAGATTATTTTTCCTAACAGTTCAGGTGAACTTTAAGCCATCTAAGCCACAAATAAATAGTAGTGGCCTCAAAGTTTGATCTATGGGAAGTCTTGCTTCTAGTTAACAAATAGACCAATAGTAAGAAAATTAATTGGTGCACCCTATTTATATAAGGCCCCTTGAAAGCCCAGTGGCATGAGAGAAAAAAGAAAACAAGCAGAAGCTTTTTTTTTTCTTTCAAAGAAATAAAGGAATCCAAGGTTAAGTAGAATGTATCAATATTAATAGTCATATATTCAAAACATCCACCAAGAAACCAATTGAAGTCATGTACAGGACCTTTTCCCCTCGGCCTCAGTCTTGAGGGCACCATGAGTACCCTTTAAAAATGTAGGTCAACATTGTCACCTTCGTAGTGGCCCTTATCTATCGATATTATAACTTTGGGGAGTGTTCCAGCACTTCCGCACGCCTTGAGAAACTTCAGATCCAGGTTTTGCCTGATTATCTAACTTCATCTGACTCTCATACCAGCCCCCTCCTCCTGCATTGTGACCACCAATGTCTGAGTGCATCCCACCAGTGCACTTGGGCAGGGTTTCCCTACTGCCTGGAAGGGAATCACCCCTTTTCACCTGGGATGGAGGGCTACAGAAACTCAGCCAGCCTCATCACTCTTTTCCCATCTTACCAAGTCTCCTTACCAACCCACACCACCATTGAATGGATCCTTAAGACTTAAATCCTTATATTCCGGCAGGCATGAAATAAAATGCTATATGTAAGTTATTTAGCACAGTGCCTAAAATTAGTAAGTAGCTATCATTATAGGATATGCTACTATAATTACCCTATACTGAGAGAGAGTACAACAGTGGTGAAATGATTAAAATCTGGAGAGACTATCCAGCCCTGCCACTTACTAATTCCTTGAACTTGAGCAAGTTATTGGGCTCTCTGTGTCAGTTTGCTGCCCTGCAAAATGGGTGCCATACTAGTTCCTACCTCACCTGCCACGTAGTAGAACTTGTTCAGTGTTAACTATGCTACGGCTGAGGTGCCTTATAAACACTTCCATGGCAAATTTCAAATACAACTAGAGACAATGACATATGAATGCCCATGTACTGGACACCCATTTTTAGCAATTATCAAAATGTTGCCATTATTGTTTCATCTATCCCTCTTATGCCTATGTGTTTTGACCTAAGGAATGACCATGGAGAGGCTAGCAGGTGGCGAGGTGGTGCAGGCGATTGGATCCCACATGAATAACTGCTTTTGGAGTCCCAAACCCCACAGCTTGAAAAACACTGTGTGTGAGTGCCCCAAATTCTGAGAGCAGGATGAAAGAGAAGGGATGGTGGCCTGGCCATGCCCCAGGGGATGCTTTCTCTCTCTCATTCTCTGTTTCCAACAAAAAGACCACAAAATAAGGTTCAGATGAAATATACCCCCCCCCAATTTCTCCATATAGCAGCATTCTCATTTTTTTTTCTTTTTTTTGGAGAGGTTTTTGCTATAGGGCACGTGCGCTCGCCAGACAGACAGAGAGAGACATAGAGACAGAAAGCGAGAAATCACCCCCCAGAGGGGATGGTCACGCCGCAATCCCTTCTCCTTCATTCTCCTCTCAGGATCTTGGGCATGCACGCACACGCGCCGGGCGTGAGTTCTAGGCCACCAGGTCCAGGATGCCAACCACGGTCGACTACGTGGGAGTCCAGCGACATAGCCATTACGCCAACTGCTGGTTCCCGAGCATTCTCATTTTTCACTAAGGAAAAGCATCAGGGCTCAGAGAGATGAGGTGACTTGAATAAACCAGGGCCACGAAGCACAGCACCGGGAGGTGAGCACAGGTTTTCAAGCTCGTCAGTGACGAATTCTAGCATCTTTTGCGTGTTTCTGGGTCATGTAAATAATACACTACGCGAGAAGCGGGAAATGTTGGTTACAACTAACAGGTATTCAGTATTTTAAAGAGCATAGATATTTAGTGATTAATTGAAAGTAGGACAAGGAAGACATCGTTTTTGCAAAAGACACGGGTGAAAGTTGTGCATCCTGTGTCATAAGAAGCCAGGGAACATTTCTCCCCGCTGTAATAATGAGGTAAGCACTGGCTCGTGGTTTCTCCGTATCTCCTTGTACATCATCCTTTCTCCCTACGTGATCATATTGATATGCGAAGGGAATTTATTTAACTTCTTAGGAGAGAGGGAAGAAAGAAAAACTATTACTTATTCAGGGAGAGAATCATTTTAGAGAAAAGGAAGCACTGGGAGAAAGAAAAGGTCACCTGGTGGGAAGAGCCCGGGGCTGAGAAAGGGGGCTGAGCTCTTGACCTACTTCTCACTAATTGCTGTGAACCCCGGGTACACCCCTGCCCTTCCTGGGCTTCAGATTCCTCTGGAAGAAAACCAGATGGATGGACTAGAGGCTCTCTGACATTTTTTGGAGTTTTTATCATTTACTGATCTTGTGAAATGAGTCATTCATTATCTTTTAACTGTATATTTGCAAAGCGTTAGGGTGGAAGAAACAAACCGGTAACACATGAAGTAGTTTGTGACTGGAGCTGTTTTCCACACTTACTCATAGTTTACTCCACGTTGAAGTGTAACCTGAGGTGGGTTACAGTCTCATCAGTATTTATTGGCTCAGAGCTTGAAAGAAATAGCTAAAAATTACTAAGGATCTATATATTTTTAAAAAACCAGATATGCATTATGCACTATTCTGCATATAAGTCCAATTTTACTAACTACTTACACCTTAAGTTGACAATACACATTTCATTCCATTCAGACCTATGACATTATCTGGGAGATCTAGTTCTTTTGTTTTTTCATTTGTCCAGTGACACTGCAGGTTTATTGGGCTTTAGAGCCGGTTTTTTGCTTTCAACATCATGCTAAGAAAGGCAAGTAATGGGATAATCGTAGGTTCATCCCATCCATTGCTTCTGCCAGTCAATATCCTAATTACTTTCCTAACCCACCTGCATGACTCAGTCACCGCCATGAATACTGATGACAAGCAGTGGTACAAGGGAGGGAACCGACTATACTTCCAGCCTGTCTTTTTCCTCTTACCATTTCTCCAGCTGAAAATGTAAGAGCACAAGTTAGAAAGGAGTCTGGTCATCAAAAGAGAACTCATTAGCCTTTTAAAATATGACAGGCTAATAGGACAGGCAGCCAACGAGGAGGAGCATCTCGGACTTGCTGGAATGCATTTCCAATTATTAGCATTCTTCTGGCACTTTAAGTTATACCTGCATACTCTCAAATAAATGTTGCAAAAATATGAAACATGGCATATTTAATGTCTTTTGGTGAGCTATATTCTTATTCATGTCAAACACATTCTATTTAAAATCTCATATTTATAGAACATCGAAGTTCACACATTTGACAAAATAGGGGTTTTTTTTTTCCCCTCCATGGGGACTTTTCATTGGAATATGAAGATGGAAATTTTTAAAATGATATTAATGCTGAGAATATTCCATTTTTCTTTAATGCCCGAAAATGTTATCTGATTGTTTTAATTAAGAATGGAATTTGCAATTATCTGTAAAAATCAAAAGAACTTAAAAATAAGCATTCATCAATAACTAATATTTATTAAGTCTCTTTTTTATGCAAATCCTGGACAAAATAAACTAGTGTTAGCCTTGATCCTTAAGGATCTTACAATCTTCTGGGAGATATGCACACATAACGATGAAGCAAATCAGCAGTGTTTCCCATAACTGATACATAAACCAAAAATAATGGGTCAATAAAAAAGGGGGGACCTTATTTCTTTTCAGAAGGTAAAGAGCCAGCATCTTTGTCTTGAAGGACACAGAGACTATTTTCAGATGAAGAAAGCAGAGCAGGGGGCCACCATCTGGCGTAATGGCTATGTTGCTAGACTCCCATGTAGTTGACTGCAGTTTGAGTCCCAGACCTGGTGGCTTAAAACACGCCAGGCGCGTGTGCGTGTATGCCCAAGATCCCGAGAGGAGAATAGAGAAGAGATTGTGGCATGGCCATCCTCCCCGGGGGATGATTTCTTACTCTCTGTCTGTCTCTGTCTGTCTGGTGAGCGCACACGCCCTATAGCAAAAACCTCTCCAAAAAAAAAAAAAAAAAAAAGAAAGCAGGGACCAGCAGTTAGCATAATGGCTATGTCGCTGGATTCCCATGTAGTCAACCACAGTTCGCGTCCCGGACCGGTGGCTTAAAACTCACGCCGGATGCGTTTGCATGCGTGCCCAAGATCCCGAGAGGAGAATGGAGAAGGGATTACAGCGTGGCCATCCCCCCTGGGGGGGGGGGTGATTTCTCGCTTTCTGTCTCTCTGTCTCTCTCTGTTTGTCTGGTGAGCGCACACGCCCTATGGCAAAAACCTCTCAAAAAAAAAAAAAAAAAAAAAAAAGGAAGGAAAGAAAAGAAAGCAGAGCAGGGCATTTCAGGCAGAGGAGATATGAACAGGTATTGAGGAGGTGCATCAAATGTTCAGGGAATGGTTGCCAGGCCAGTAGCCCAAGTACCAGTGAGGAAAGTGGGATGTGCCCGAGGGTGCAGGTCATTCAGTGAGATGAGCGGAGGGCTCGCATCTCCTGAGCAATCTTCCCTCCCTCACACCAGATGCTTCATCCAAACGCTGCAGTTATTTCACTGCTGTTTAAGTTTGTGTGGTCCCTAATTATTAGAGACCATAAGAAGCTGAGCCACTTGGATTTCAGTTTTCTTTGATTTAGTGGTTTATTTCTCTCACCCTTTTTTCTCATTCTTTGATGTTTGCTTTTTAATCCTCTTTTGTCACTTTTGGTGCTTGTGCTTAAACAGTATTTTTGTCTCTGCTGTTACTCCACACAGAAGCTTTATTTTTTAAGTTGAGCTCACACTCATTATGCACTTATGTTTTGCTCTAATGTACTTCGCAAAGGTTCAGACATTTAACCCTCTTCTAACTGTTCGGGGGGCGGGGGGATTAATATCCCTAAATGACAAGGAAACCGAATTCTGTGTTGCAGGTTCCACAGTTTGCCCCAGCGGTGCTGTTGGCAGGTATGAATCCAGAGAAGGCTGTAGACCCCCCTCTTGGAGCCTATGCTAAGCTGATTTCTTTCAGAGCTGACCACTGCTCCATCCTAGTACCCGTATTTTTTAATCTCATTAAACACATCCTTGCATACCTCAGAGACTGTAAAAATAACCTCTTAGGTATTTTTATGGTAATTTTATAGTTCGATGACTTTTAGGTTTAAGACTTCAATCAATCTGCAATTTATTCTTCTGCATGGTTTGAGTTAAAAATCTTTTACCGTCAAGTGTTACAACATCATTTAGTGTACTAGCCACTATTTCCACTGGTTTAAAATGAAAAACAGGAAGCAGCAGATGGTGTAATGGTTACATCACTGTCCTCCCATATAGTCAAACGTGTTTTGTGTCCCAGATCCAGTAGCTTAAACCTCACACCGGGCACATATGTGTGCGTGCCCAAAATCCCAAGAGGAGAATGGAGGAGAAGGGATTGCGGTGTGGCCATTCCCCCTGGGATGTGATATCTTGCTTTCTGTCTCTTTGTCTCTCTCTGTCTCTCTGGCGAGCATGCATGCCCTATAGCAAAAATCCCTCTCAAAAATAAAATAAAACGAAAAACTTGGGCCAGCCCTGTGGGCTGGTAGTTGAAGTAGCTGGATGCTACATGGCCGACCACACAGTTTCAGCCCCAGGCCCACAGCCTGAGAGCTATCTTGGGTGAGTGTGTATGCATGCCCCACATCTGAAAAGAACAGAGTAATGGAGGAGAAAGGACTGCTGTGTGACCGTGCCCCACGGGGGTGATTTCTCCTCTGGCTCTCTCTTGTGAGTGTGTGTGCCCTCTAGCTCATGAAGAAATACATAAATAAAATGATAAATTATAAAACCAGTTTTTATATGTACATGGATTTCTTTATAGCTCCTTTATTCCATTTCACTGCTTACTCTGTTCATTCCTTCATTAATACTCCATTGTTCTAATTACTACCGTTCTATAGCATTGATGTCGATAAATGTTAAAGTCAGTCCTATTTTTTTTTTCAGAATATTTGTCAGTATTCTCCTTCATTTATGTACTCCTCCACAAAGAGTATACAGAATCAGCTTACAACATTCTTTTGGTGTCTGTCTGTTTGTTTTTGAGAAGGGGAATAAATTTAACTTGGAATGCAATCTACCGGTAAATTAATTTGAGAGAAAATGATTATGTTTTTCATATTAGAATATGGTGTTTTTCATTTATGAAGGTATTCCTTAAACTGCACTCCATTTTTTAGTTTCTTTCTTAAAGATCCTACACAATATTTGCTAAACTTAATCCTAAGTATTTTATCATTGTTTTCCACTTTTAATGAGATCTCAAATTCCATTAACATTTCTAATTGAATCCTGCTGCTATATAGAAAAACTATTAATGTTTGAATGCCTTTCTTTATATAATTGCTGTATTAAATTGTCTTCTTAATTCCAGTGGTTTAATTAGTTACCTTGAAATTTTTCTTAGATCCATGAAAATTGGTGGTTTTTAATCTCTTCCTTTGCAAAGTTTACACTTTTTAATTAGTTTTATTCTGTATCTATTTATCTATAATTAAAACTATAGGTGATAATACTCTTAATTTTCTAGCTTCTGGTGTTAGTTCAATTCTTGTACTATTTCATCATTTGGATTGTTTTTACATAGAAGCTTAAATTTTATTCTTAGAGTAGTTATTTTACCCTCATATTTAAATGACATTTTGGATAGTATAGGACTTTAGGTCTCCATCTTTTTGTCTCAGAACTTTCAGGCTTCTTTCTAAATACAGCATCCTGTGTTTCAGAGAAGTCTGCTGGTAGTCTGAGAGTCATTCTATTCTGGTACTTTGTTAGAGTTCTCCACTCCTTGTTAGTTTTTTAATTGTCTCCATCTTTGGAATTCAGAGACTTTACCCAAAGTAAAAATATATATTTGGAGCTAAATTTGCCAGATAAACTACTAGATACCTATTAAATTTCAGATACATATACAAATACTATATATTCCATGTGTATGTATTTTTATCTGCCAAGTCTGATCATACTAATAGGGTGTAATATCATTATTATTATTATCATTATTTTACTGTTTGGCACTTAGTATGCTTTTGGGACTAAAGTTCTTTTTCAGTTCAGAGATAACATTCTCTAGCTATTTCTTTGATACATTGTCCTAGGTCAGGAAACTGGTTCTTAAAATTGGTGTGTGTATTAATTGCAGCATTACCATTACCCCCAGGTAAGCTATTTTTGACTTGGTAGTTTGTCTTTAGCTCTTAGATGCTCAAATGATAGAAGGAGGGAAGAAATTATTATTTTTTTCACCTTAGTGTCTCTATTCTTATTTTCTATAAAGATAAATACTAGAAATTCTGAATCTGTTTCCCATGTATTATAAGTTTTCTATTAAATTTATGGTTTTTTTTCTTTTATGATTTGGGAGTTATCTACAGCCACATTTATTTTAGTATTTAGATCTTTCATTACATTTAAAAATTTAGCTATCATGGATTTGATTTCTTAAATATTTTTTATCCCATGTTGTTTCTTTTTTCTTACCAGTTTATTCTGTCTCTTTGATTTTTTTTTTTTTTTTTTTTTTTTTTTGGAGAGGTTTTTGCTATAAGGCACGTGCGCTTGCTTTTTAATCCTTTTTTGTCACTTTTGGTGCTTGTGCTTAAACAGTATTTTACTAGCTATGTTATTTTTGTCTCCGCTGTTATTCCACACAGAAGCTTTATTTTTTAAGTTGAGCTCACACTTATCATGCACTTATGTTTTGTTCTAATGTACTTCACAAAGGTTCAGACATTTAACCCTCTTCTAACTGTGCCAGAAGGACAGAGAGAGAGAGACAGAAATCACCCCCTAGGGGGGATGGCCATGCCACAATCCCTTCTCCTCTAGTCTCCTCTCGGGATCTTGGGCACGCATGCACACGCACCTGGCATGAGTTTAAGCCACTGGGTCCAGGATTCGATCCACAGTCGACTACATGGGAGTCCAGCAACATAGCCATTATGCCAACTGTTGGTCCCCTTGCTCTGTGACTTTTACATTCTTTCCTGATTTTGTTTTCTCTTGGATTCTTTGAGTTTTATTTGATCAACTTTCCTCTTTTATATAAAAGTTGGTTTCCCTCAAATATCTGGTGATTCTGGGCTGTCCATTCTTATGTATATATTATTCATATTTATAAGATTGGGTTTCTTGATATAGGTAATTGTAGTGTTTTTTCTTGATTGACAAATGATAAATGTGTGTATTTATAGGATAAAATGTGATGTTTTGATCTATGTGTAAACTGGAAAAAGATTCAATCAAGTTGATTAACATCTTTATCACCTCATCAATTTATCAGTTTTCTGTAGTGAGAATGTTAAAAACCTATTCCTTTGGCCTAGCATTGAAGGTACATGTTGTAACATACCGATCTGCAATGCTGGAAGCCACATGAAGACCAGGGTTCAGAACCATGGTCCTTGATCTGAAAACACACTGGGTGTGGGTGCGCCCAATATCTAGGCATGTTGGAGGGCTGTGGAAAGGGGATCGCAGCATGATGAGATCCTGTCACAGTGATTCTCTCTTTTTTCTCTCTCAGATGAATTTATTTTAAATATCTAGTGTTTTAGCAATATTTATTTATTTTGGTTTGCTGTAGGGCATGCGTACTGACTGGAAAAAAAAAAAAAAAAAAACAGAGAAAGAGAAAGATAAAGAGAGGGAAATTGTCCTCCAGGGGTATGGCCACACTGCATTCCCTTTTCCTTCATGGGGATTTTGAGCATGCATTCATATGCACACAGCATGATTTTCAAGACTGTGGTTCTAGAATTTGAATTGGTCAGTTAGCCATGTGAGAGCCAGTCACAGTAGCCTCCACACCTCCTGCTGGCCCTCTTTTAGCAATTTTTAAATGTACAAAAATGTCATTATTGACTGGGGTCATCATGTCATGCAACAGGTCTCTGAAACATTCCTCCAGTCCAGCTGAAACCTGGTACATTTCTTTGATCAGCATCTCCCTTTCTTCATTCCTCCCCATCAACCTGTACCTGCCTCCTAAGTCCAATAAGCACCTGTGTACTATGTTTCTATCAAACTGACCTTTTTGTATTACACATGGAAGGGAGCCCCTACAGTATTTGTTTTTTTGTGCCTGACATAGTTCATTTAGCATAACGTTAACAATAGCTACGGAAGTCTGGTTTTGCAATAGCCCTTTCCCCTGAAGAGGAGAGAAATTTTAGGACACTAGTCTTCCTTTGTTATGCAACCAGGAAAAGGCAGAGAGGCTGGGCCACCTTTTTAACTGCCAAAGCAAGTGCCCTGAGTAGCACTTTTCAGATCCTGTGCTTTAACAAAGACAATGCGAAATTTGGAGACAACAGCATGGCTCTTTTAAGAACTTGATTCAGAGCCATTACTACAATGCTTTTGTTGTAAGGGTGTTTGATACTTAACACAATAATCCTCAGCAGTATATGTATTCAGCATTTTCTGGAAAAAAAAAAAAAAAAAAAAAAAAAGGCATTTAGATGACGAATGGTGTTAGTTTCCATCTGTGGGAATAGAACCTCATTTCTTCTTTTGATATTCAATTTAAGAGAGAATAGTGGTCAAAATTGAAAATATAGAAACTTACCCCAATACTGATTATTCAGATTCTTATAAAAAGATCATACATTAAAGCAGATCCAAAGCAGTTTGTATTATGCTGGCAACTTTTCTATTTGTTAAAATTATTTTATAATTAAAAGTTTTGTTTTGTTTTGTTTTGTTTTTTAAATCAAGGGCTCAAGAGATAGAACATTTTAACTAGATTTGGGCTTGACTTAAAGTGACAGAAAACACAAAATACTGCTTCCAATAAGAGAGGAGATTACATCTTGCTCTAATTTCAGTGTGGTCAACCAGGATGGATGGTGCTTGCTGGGGCCAGGAACTTGGCCTCCTCCTCTCTCTTCCATGCACCGTTTCCATGTACAGTTACTGCACAGTCAAAACAAAGGCTGAAATTTCAGCATTTTCATCCACATTCCAGTCAGCAGGAAGGAAAATATAACTGAAAGAAAGCACATTTCTTTCTTTGAAGAACACTGTCTGGAAGTTGCACTTCCTTCGTCCATCCCAGTGACAAGGAACTGGTCACATAAACCTAACAAGCTGCAAGGAAAACTGGGAAATACAGCCTTACTTATCAGCATTCATGTGCCCCTTAAAAATTAGGAGTCACCGTAGACATCAAGTGTGGAGGACAATGAGGCAGGTCTGCCACACCATCTGAACCAGTAAGGGTGTTTTGACTCTCCCGAAGCTACTATTCATTCATTCATTCTAATGACATCCCTTGAGTGCTTACCATGTACTGAGCACTGTGCTAAGGCTTGAGATAAAAATGATAACAACAGCACACGCTACTCCTGCCTTCTTGGAGTTTTAGATGAATGAGTAATACAGGCATTAATGAAATCATAAAACATAGCAGGATATCAGTATAAGCTGGAAGACTGTTAGGAGAGAAATTACCAAATGTCATGCAAAAGGCTCACAGAACTTTTCCAAGCCAGGGCAGAGTGGTGAAGATCCAGCAAGGCTTTTCTGGGAAAGGGATGAATGTACTTTCAAATCTGAAAGGTGAGTGGAAATAAACTAATCAAAGGAGGGACAGGAGCAGAAAAAACACTTAGAAAAAAAAGGCATATGCATAAATTTCATGATAGGAGGGAGAATATTCCAGTTAAGAGGCTGAAAGACCTTATGGATGGAGTACAGAGAGCAAGAGGGGATGTGGAAGGTGACGAGGCTGGAAAGGTTCTCAAGGTTAAGATGATATGTGACCTAAGGCAGTCCACTCAGAAGTTCTTTGTGTCTTTAAGAACAATAGGGATCCATCGAAGGCTTTGAGAAAGAGAGCAATATGACCAGTTTTATAAACTGAAAAGATTTCTAATGCAATGTAGAGGACAGCTATATGGGTGTAAGAGGAGACTACCTGAGGAGTTTAAGCAAGGTAAGGAGAGAGAAGCGTGGACAGAATCAAGAGATACTCAGGAGATAGAAACAACAGGACTTCAGGATAATTTAGATATGACAAGGAAGAGGGAAAGTCAAAAAGGAGTTGAAAATGATTCCCATGTTTCCAGGTTGGGCAAATGGAGGACCATTTTCTGTAACAAAGAAGTACTATATGCCAAGTAGGTTTAGGGGCAACGTGTTAACTGTTAGGTTTTAACTTATCTGGAGTGTGAAGAGCCTTTCTCAAGTTCAAGTCAGTATTTCAGGTAAGCAGTTGAGTACAAGGGTACTTAAATACCAGAGCTAGAGAAAGTTGCTGAAGTAGTTGGCAACTAAACCACAACCCAAGAGGAAATCCCCTACAGAGATAGTAGAGGTAGAGCACAAAAGAAGAGAATCTAAGACTCAAGTTCATAAAGAAAGCTGAAGGATGGCAGGGGAAGGGAGCGAAGAGAAAAATGACTGGGAAAGTCAGAGCCCTGTTGGGAGTTTGTTCTGTAATAGAAACCAAGGAACAGCCAGTCAAAAGCACCAAACAAGGGCAGGTTCTATGGAGAAGTCAAGAAAAAGGAAGGCCGAAGGGAAAATTTGAGACCATGCAAGGATTCTGAAACATTGTCGCAAGGATAGGCATGGTAAATATTTCTTCAAGATGGCGGCACAGGTGGTAGTGGTGGTGGGGTATGTGTGTTTTTTACATCAATAGTTGGGCTGTTTGGGGAGATTTTGTTCAAAGGATAGAAAATTTCAGTTAGATAGGAAGAATAAGTTCAAGGGACCCATTTTTACATTGTGGTGACCATAGTTAATCACAATATATTCTGAAATTAACTGAGTAGTTTTAAATAGTCTCACCACAGAAAAACAATTAACTACTTGAGGTATTTCATATGCTAAACAGCTTGACTTAAACCATCTCACAATGCAGCCATGTATCAAAACATCATGTTGCACACTGTAAACATACATACTTTTTATTTGCCAATTTAAATAATCAAATAATTAAAAATATCTGAACCACTCTAAATCTGAATTCTAAAATGACTTAGTAAGAGTTAGCTTTGTTTAGGATAGAATTTCTGTGAAATATGTGGAGCTAGTAATTAGTTCTTTAAAACTGTACTTCATATCTTGAAGTTGACCTTGATTTAAAAAATGTAATCAATTGAGGAATGGTACTGTTAAGAGTCCTAGAACAAGAGTCCCTATGTACTTGGTCAAGAAGTGCCTAACTGGTCCTTAATTTAAAAAGGTGTTTCATACATGGATGCTTGCCTGAGCATCACAGTGTTAGATTCTAAAAATGAAAATTGGGGGCCAGCAGATAGCCTAATGGTTAAAATACTGTACTCTCACATGGCCAACCACAGATCAAGTCCTGAACCCAGTGGCTTGAAACTCATGCTGGGAGTAGGTGCATGCATCTTCAAAATCCCAAGAGAAGAATGGAGGAAAAGAGACTTTGGTGAGGCCATCCCTTGACCCATCACTCCAGAAAATGAGTGATTTCTCACTTTCTCTCTTTCCATCTCTATCTCTTTCCGTCTCTCTGGTGAGTACATGTGTCTTATGGTAAAAATCTCTAAAAAAAAAAAAAAAAAAAAGAATTGTGGCCCACAAAGACTTTGCCTTGTCTCGGAAACAATGCACCTCAGCTTGGCTTGAGTGAGGAATAGAGTGAGTTCCTTCTCTCTTTATCTTAGGCAGCACTTATTAGTTATTTTGCTCACTCTTGGAAGAATTCATCTTCAGAAATTATGTCTTTTGAAAAACCATACTAGGTAATCACTTCTCCTTGAAGCATCATGAACTATGTAGAAGTTTTACAATTAAAAGCTACATTAATGATCTACTTCCATAATTAAAGTATTTAGTGGATGAACAACCAAATTGTCAAACTAAGAGACTCTCAGTTACTTTCAAAAACCACAATTTTAATGTTTCTAATAATTGGTATAATTCAATGGAACAGATAATATAGTATGCAATTATCAAAGCAATGAAAACATAATAGGAAGCTCACAGTTTTTCTATATTGCTGTAAATTTAAATAGTTGAAAGCAATTATTTCTCTTTTATGTGACCTTTTACCTTGGAAAATATTAGTATTAGAAAAACTTCATGCAAAGTTTAGAATCTCAACCAAAAGAACAATAGACTGTATTAATAACTGTTTACTATTCTTAGTAATCATTTTTTTAAACCTACTTTCTCAACCTAGAGGAGCATCTAGACCCTCCATTGCTGTGTTTCATAACACGGCCATCTTAGGTAATAATCTTTGGCTAGCTAGGACACTTAGATATTAATGTCCATTATGAGCTGGAGCTTAGTAGCTGTTGTCTGTGTTTAAGATAAAATATTGTCCTATGCCTTAAGTTTCAAAATGTTCAAAAACTTTCTGTCTTTTTGCTGAATACGTATGCTGCTTAACTTAGAATGGGGACCATCCCAATAAACCCATCATATACTATAAATATTGTAAGTTGAAAATGGATTTAATATACCCAGCCTACCAAATATCATACTTTAGCCTAACCAGTCTTCAATTTGTTCATAACACCTTAGCCTACTTTTGGAATCATCTAACACAAAGCCTACTTTATAGTAAAATGTTGGGTATTTCATGTTTTTTATTTATTTATTTTTAATTTTGCCAGAGGGTACATGCAATTACTGGAGAAAGAAGCAGAAGGAAAATAAGAAAGCACTCCCCCATGGAGGATGGTCATTTTATAACCCTTTCTCCTCTGTTTTCAAGGCAAGAGGCACACACACACACACACACACACACACACACACACACGGTGTTTTTTAAGTCACTGGATCCAGACTCAAACACAGGGTCAGCCATGTGGGATTTAGCAGGCTTAATCACCATGCTACTGGCTGGTAATTTTGGGATACTGTTTTGAAAATGGCAAACAGGTTGATTGAGTATTTAAAGTGTGATTTCTACTGAATGTGCACAGCTTTTGCACTACTGAAATGTTGAAAAATCTGAAGTCAAACCCATCATAAGTTGAGGACAATCTGTATTTGTTTGGTCTCCAGGCCACAGTGCAATCACTGGACTCCTAGTGACGCCTGCATATCATATTCTTCTTTTTATCTAGTATGCATAGAAGTTAATCATATGAAAACAAATAGTCCAGTAAAATATACTTTATATATTAATTCCTATGTTTCTAGAACAGATTCTACCAAATGTTAGCACAATTGCATAACACTTCTAATAATTTATAAACAATTGCTTTGCTACTGGAAAGCAAATGTAAATCCAGATGAAATATATCAAGTCTAAATGTAATAATTTCCCATTTAACATGAAATTTCAAAGTATATGAAGATCTTTATTCAACATTTTGAGTTTGATAGACTATCAACAAAGTACCACTGAGAGCAAGCTCATGGTAAGGACATGTCTTACATGTATGTAAGGATGAACAAGTCTTTTCTCACAAGGTGAATGGCGGAGTAGCAAAGATCAATAATTTCTAGGAAAATGAACAAAGATCTTTCATCAGAGGTGTGTAAACCATGTGAGCATCAGGCATTGTTCACAGATGACATGAAAAGTATTACTCACATACATATTCATGGGAAGTTTTTCCATTTTTTGGTAGATGTATGTTTAATAAAACACACCCCCATTTAAACATCACTTAATTCAGAGTAGCCTTTTGGACAAGCTGACTAAATTGAGTTGATTTTTCTCAACAACTACAAAATTTCAACCAAATGAATGTCTGTGAAATGCTTTGAAATTTAAAAGAGTTATTGAATATGTACAAAAATTTAGTTATAAGGAAGTTCAATGCATTGCTGATTGGAACAGTGAAAATCTGAATCAACCTAAATAAGCAAAAACAAGAGTTTGACTTAAAAATATAATATAGCCATAATAAGTTGTTCCTTTTAGGTTGCAAGGATGACAGAGTCAGACCATTTCAAAATAATGTGGTGTTGTCTTAAGGACACGTTAGCAGCTCTGCCATAGGAGACAGCTCTGCCTTTTACACTCTGTCAAGGCGCTCTGTTGGTGTAGTCCTGAAGATGCCAGTGTCTCTTGTTTCTCTAACTCAGCTGCTAATAGCAGAGATGATCTGATCATCTTGCTTAGTCATGTCATATGTGGAGAAGTTCCCATCATCACCACCTGGGCAGGAAAGCAGAGATTGGATAACAGATTCGCTCACTATCAGAGGATGAGTAATTGTAACTATCAAAACTATGACAGATCTTTCTGTGAACATTTTGACTCATAAGTCATGATTTTATGTTATTTGGGATAGTTTCTGAAAATGCAATTTTAATATATATTGAAAACTGAAGCAAAGAAAAACTATAAAATTGTGTGTAAATCACAAACATTTACACATAAAAATCACACACATTTTTATAATATTTATTTTCTTTAGTTCTCTCTATATATATGGAGTCCCTTTATAATGTAAAGGAAAAATCAGTTACTATCTCCAGATTTACTGTGTCAGTCTTATAAAAATAAATTATTTGTGTAACTGAACTGACATGGCACATCAGAAATCTCTACCTGGCTAATATCTCATTATTCTTTCAAAAGTAACTTATTTATTGTCTACAATGATGCTGTCTTGCACTGCATGGAATATAAATCTGTAGTTTTGTGGGTTTTTTGTTTTTTGGGTTCTTTTTTTGCATTTTGGCTAAGGTTGGCTATAGTATTTTTATGTAAATGATAGTAGCAAAGCATCTTGCTTTCTTCTTAGCAATCTCTCCACATAATCCCTTTACCTGTATCAGTTTTTCCCCTTTCTCAATATGCTCCACTTATGAAACAAAATAAAACAAACATTGTTTTTGCTTTCTCCTGATTCAGAATTTCTGAGAAAGATTGATTAATTGGTAGTAACCGGTATTCCAAAGTTAGAAGAAATAACCAGGTGCTAGTGAGAAATGATAGCTCAGTACATGGATAGAAGAACACTTGTTTCTCCAAATACTAACCCATAGTCTTCAAAATTTTAGTTGCTACATCACTGAAAAGTGTTTTTATTAACCGATCATTGCCTCAGACTATGATTTCCTGGCCAGGAAGTTCTAGTCAGACCAGCCAGATTGGTTATCTTTTTAATTAATTTCATATTTTATATAAAGTCCCTATCATCATGCACCATATATATATGTGTGTATATATATATACATATACATATATATACATATATATACACTATATATATACACATATATGTATATATGTATACATATGATATATTTATCAACAGAGAACTTTATGTATACATATAAATATATATATATATATATATCAACAGAGAACTTTACATTTTTTTGTCTGTTAAATGTTTTTATCCTTTGTGCCTTACACCCACCCTCTACACCACCCACTCTCTAGCCATTCACGCTCCTCTCTTATGATCTCTGGTATCTACACTTATCTTCTCTACTATCATATCTTCAGATATCTTTCATTTCTGCCATAGAGTGCAGATATTTGGTATAAATTGAGTGGGGATATACAGTGTGTCTCTTTCAAAGTCTGGCTTACTTTGCATAACATTAAATTGTCTATACTTGTCTGCTTTGAATCAAGGGATAGGAGCTCATTGTTTCTTATAGTTGAGTAATATTACATAGTGTAAATGTGCCACAGTTTTCAGTTATCAGTTATACTTTTTGAACTATCTATGGTAAAGGACAAAGGTTTTTCTCCTCAAATGGGACCATATAGGAAGACCCAGGGTTTAGCTCCCACATTGACCTGAACATGTCAGACCATGATCCTGTCTTGCCGGATTGAGGATCACAGTGTAGTTGGATCCTATTGTGGGTTCTTGGTTCATTTTTTTTTTTCTCTCTCTCTCAATGAATACATATACCTTAAAATTTTTTAAATATATTCACAAAAACTTAAATTAAAATCAAGCAGACATATAATTACAAGTCCCTGTGTTTTTCATTATTAATGGAAGTAGATATAATATAGTCTGATAAATTGCTTTAAAAGTTTTAACTGCTAACCTTCCTTTGGTATTCTAACTTTATCATAAACAGTGCCATATACACATGTCTCCAGCAGATTCATGTGTTGAAACCTAATCTCCAGAGTGATGATATTTGGAGGTAAGGCCTTTGAGAGGAGATTAGGTGACAAAAGTGGATCCTTATGAATGGAATTAGTGCCTATATGAAAGAGACAGACAGATGCTCTGCCCTCCCACCATGTGAGGATGCAGAAAAATGGTGGCCAACTAGCAACCAGGAAATAGCCCTCACCAGATACTGAATCTGCTGGTGCCTTCTTGGACTTTCCAGCCTCCAGAATTATGAAAATAAATTTTTGCTGTTTATAAGCCACATACTCTATGGTATTTTGTTATAGGAACCTAAATAGACAATAACAGATGACTAATAAATAAATAGTTTCAAACTGGCTTTACTCCATAGGCCACCCTTTGAATGGCAATGACTAAGAAAAATAGGACTCTTTGTCTCAGTATGGACTCTGTAATTGGCAAATCCTATGAAGTTTCAAGTATCAAAAAGTGGAATAACGTACAAACATTTAAAAAAAACACAAGCAAAGAATATTTATTCATATACAGAAGTTTTCCCCATATATTAATTGAGAAAAGCATTTTATAAAGTAATACAGTCCATTTTAATTGAACAATAGCATCATGAAAGAGTCAAAAAGTGAAGCTATGGTTATCTTCAGGTGATGGGCTTATGAGCGATTTTTTCCCTTTGTTGTTAATGTTTTATTATCTATATTTATCCTAATTTTATACAGTGATCTATAAAAATTTTGTACTTTTTACTGAAATATTAGGACTCATTGAAATGGGTTATTATTTTTAAGTCAACCATTCAGTTAATACTTTCATATTTTAGTCTATTACTAAATATTCATATTACTGTGTGTTTACTTGCTTTATTAATTTGCTGCATTGGCAAGTGTATAAATAAAGTACACAGATGTTCTACTCTGTAATAACAGAAAAATGCTGAAAGTGAGTGATTTATAAGGATAGATTTTTGGAGAGTCAACCCCATAGCCTAGTGGTTAAAGGAGTAAGATCCCACATGGCTGACCTCTTGGTTCAAGTCACAGCCCCAGCAACTTGAAAAACACACTGAGCATGTATGCATCTGTGCCCCAAATCCCAACAGCATGTAGAAATGGAGAAACGACTGTGATATGACTATGCCCCATTGGGGATGCTTTCTGCCTCTCCCTCTTTCTCTGTCTCTCTGTCTTTCTGATGACCACAATGCATCTTCTGGTAAATTTTAAAAAATATTTTATAAAACAAAAAATATATTTATTCAGTTCAGGATTTAATGGTGCAAGGTCTAGGGATCTAAGCTAGAGAAAGTCTTCCTGGTGGAAAACATGGTGAAGGACAAGATGAGCATTTCTGTATCTATGTGTCTCTGTTCTGTTCTACTTTCATCTTCTTAGAAACCTATGGAGTTAATTATGGGGGTCCTTCCCTGATGACCTTAATCCTGGTCCTCTTCCAAAGGCCCCACCTTTAACAACATGGTTGGACTAAGTTTTCACCCTCTTGAGCCAGTCACAACTATATCTGAACACATGGAATTTGGGAGACCGTATTTAAGTGATAGCAACAGCTTTAGAACCTCACATACTATAGACACTGAAGAAACATGTATTGCATGGAAATGGAAGAGCTGAAGTTATTTGATATTTATTTCCAAAGCATTTCGTTTCAAAGATGTATTTGGTTGAATTTCATCAATATGTGACTTAACCTAGTATTAAATGGAGTTATATCAGGACCAGCAGTTAGCGTAATGGCTATGTCACTGGACTCCCATGTAGTCGATCGCGGTTCGTGTCCTGGACCCGGTGGCTTAAAACTCACACTGGGCATGTGTGCATGCGTGGCCAAGATCCTGAGAGGAGAATGGAGGAGAAGGGATTGCTCCATGGCCATCCCCCCTGGGGGGTGATTTCTCGCTTTCTGTATCTCTGTCTCTCTCTGTCTGTCTGACAAGCGCATGTGCCCTATGGCAAAACCTCTCAAAAAAAAAAAATGGAGTTATATCTAAGTAAGACTCACTATCCCTTTTGAATGAATAATCAACCATATGCCCACAATAAATGAGTACTTTTCCTACTTTACAAAATATATTTTGGTATCTCCACTTAGAAAAAAAAATAACTTCACCAAACTGACCAACCTGAACTGACATGAGCCTGTTACAGCAAAGTTCTGCTTGGTTTCTGTATTGTAAGTTATCCTTAATAAAGAAATCCTTATCTCCCTAGGCCAGGTCTCTGGCATGTCTAGAACAAAAGTCAGCCAAATATTAAAATAGGAGAATTGAAGCAGCTCCTCTGAAACATATTAGCCAAATCTAAGTTAGATGAATTTATGGCTTTGGGGATGGAAAACATTTATAAAGCTGATATTTATACAGTATGATTTGTAGTATACTAACAAAATATATCAAATATATAAGTCTCTTTAACTAGTAAAGCACATGGTACTCTAGTGCCTCATAATATAGTATCGTTGTATTAAGAACGATGCATAATAGCAGTGTGCTTTGTCAGGTAATTATTCGGCTGTTCTTCAGTTTGAAAGAAATAAATAATCCCAAAACTTTTCCTTAGAAAATTTATATATATATTTGTGTGTATGTGTGTATGTGTGTGTGTGTGTATATATAAACTGTATATAAACTGTATATATATACATATATATATACATAATTATCTATATAATTATATATATATTATATATATAATTATATATATAATATATATAATAATATATATTATTATACATATATATATAATTATATATATTTACATATAATATATATTTTTATATATATAAAGGTTTCATATATATCTATGTCTAAAATGTGTGTGTGTATGTGTGTGTGTGTGTGGTACTTTAAGTACTTTTAATTTTCTGGTACCTTCAATTTTGCTCATATACGCACACCTCTGTGAGTATATTACTGAAGTCTCATTATCAGAGTAAAGAGAGTTCATAGAAGAAGCAGGATAAGTAAAGTATACTTCCCCACATCTTCTAGTCCCCTCTCCTGTCCCCAAAACAGACGAGGACCAAAGATCTCCCCATGAGGCTATCAGGGTAGCGTCTGCTGCAGCAACTAAAATAATGGGAAAATCATTCAGCCCTCCTGACTTTCCTGATCCCTAAAAGGAAAGTAGGAAGAGACATCTTCAGACCCTTAGGATCCATCTCTTTGTACCTGCAGAGAACATACAGGGAAAAGGCCAGCCTCAGTAGGTGAGCTTGGAGAGAGCAGGCCAAGTCATACTCCTCTCTTTTCTTCAATAACAATAACAACAGAATCAGGACAGTAACACCTGGAAAGAGCCTCCATTACTCCTGTTTGGGATAATCACCACATGCCATCCGCCCCCTCTTCTCTGCATGCCGGCACACAGTGCATGCACCCACCTTCTAGTGGATCCTTGGTGTTTTCATTCAGTGCATGAATCATGGAGCCCTCAGCAGAGGGCTGCCTGGAAAAAATAAGAGAACCCAACCTTGTGGACTGAGCATGAGTTCTTCCCACAAGACTGGCGATGACAAGTGAAGTAGGATAGCAACAAATGGCCATGATTCTCTCTTTGTGATGGATTTCAGGAGGGAGAGGGCATTAGAAAGTATAAATGTCATAAAAGAATAAATATTCCACTCCAAAGTTGTGCTAAAGTAAATCCAAGAAAAAAAGATCACGGCGGGTTCTCATTGCTCAATTGCAGCCCGTTCACAGGGAATAGAAAGGCAGAGCAATGTAGGTGAGAAGCAAAATATCAAGCTCAGCAGGAATATGTCACCTTGGCTTTAAATGTTGCTGTATTTCTGAGTTTAACTGTTTTACCACCAGACTTCACTGATCTCGCCTGATCTCTAACAAGAAAGAGAAAGTTTTAATGAGCAAGGCAGTACTGACACAAGATTAGATCTAGAAATAAAAGACACACCCTTTGATGTAACTGACTAAACTGCAAGCTGACTAATGATGCCCAGACTTGTCTGACGGATGTATTCAAAAGTAGATTCTTTATTTTTTTCTTTGTTTATGATAGCAACACTGTGCACACACGGACGAGAGAGAAAAAAAGAGAGAGAGAGAGATGGAAAGAAAGCAAGCACCCTCAGTAGAGTCTCATCATACCACAATCTCCTTTCCCCAGCCCTCCAGGTCCTCAGAGTCCTGGGTGCCCACACACAAGCCTGGCATATGCTTTCAGACTGACACAGGATCTGGACTGCAGTCACCATATGGCTTCCAGCACTGAAGGGCACTAGTGCTATTGTTGCTATTGCGGCTGGGCCCACGAGTAGATTCTTGAATTTTCCACAAACCTATTCCTCATAACCATTACATTCCTCCAAAGAGTGAATTATTTAAGAACCAAATTTGCCAGCTATGTGTGTGAATTACATTTTATTATCTTTTTTTAAAATTACTGGTTTCATTCTCCACAAATTAATGATTCAATATGTTATATTAGGCTAATTTCAAAAGAATTGCCATTTAGAAGAGAAAAATTGTGCATTTCATGTCTGTCTTCTCTGAAAATATTTATTTTGAAATATAATTCCACTTGAGCTGCCTAGCAGAAACAACTGAAAACGTCTTCTGTTGCATTGAAGTAGAGGGATTTCAGTTTTCAAAAATTCCTAATTGTGTTTGCTTTGGGTGACTATAACACTAGTGTAAAACATTTACAGAAATATTATACACTATAGAATATATAGAGAGAATATCTTATTTCTTTAGCCTTATAAAGTATTGAAATGCCAAGTATTACATATGTATGTACTTCTCCTACTTAGCACATTCCAGTGTAACTTCATTATAGTGTATGTTAAAGAGGATGTCTTCTAATACTAGGAGCTTTCCCTATGGAACTTTCTTCAGAAGACTCCACTTAGCATTATAATTTTGTCTTCCCTAATCTATCTTCCCCTGCCTAGCAAAAAGCACTGTGTGTGAAGGACTGGTGGTAAGGAATAGAAAATAGATAATCTCCTGTTTCTGGAAAGGCCTGACAAAGTAGGTAGTTATTAAATGTTTACTTAATGGCTTATTTCCATTTCATCTCTTACCTACTAGGATGGCTATTATCAAAAGAAAAAAAAGTAAGTGTTGGCAAAGATGTGAAGAAAATTCTCATTGTTGGTGGGAATGTAAATTGGTAAGATCATTATGGAAAAACAGTATGGAGGTTCCTCAGAAAATTAAAAGTGCCATATGGTCTAACAATCTCTCATCTGGGTATGGTATAGACCCAAAGGAAATGAAATGAGTAGCTTGGAGATAGATCACACTCCCATCACTGCAGCACTATTCATAATTACCAAGATATGAAAACAACCTGTGTCTGCCAACAAATGAATCGATGAAGAAATTGTGGTATATATACACAATACCATAATGGAATATTACGCAGCCTTGAAGAAGAAAGAGATCCTGCCATGTGCGAAAATGTGGATGAATCTAGTGAACATTAAGCTATGTGAAATAAGCCAGACAAAGAAAAACAGATAAATCATGAACTCATTTACATGTGAAATTGGAACAAAAAAAAAAAATATCACAGAGCAGCAGAGAGAAGAATGGTAGTTATTGGGGAAGGGAAAACTTGCAGTTATATAGGATGAATCAATCTAGTTATCTAATATACAGCAGGAGGACTACTGTTAATAATATAATGTATATTGAGAATTTGCTGAGCTTTTTTATTGTAATTTCTCATTTACAAATAATTGTTTATGCCTCTGTGAAGTGTAGTGTAGTTTTTGAAAGCATGAATACCGTGTGCAATAATCAAATCAAAGGAATAAGCACATTCATCACCCTCAACATTCACCACCACATTGTGTTGTTATACAGCTGAAGATCACTCTACTGGGTTTTGGGGGTGGGAGGGGAGTATATATTATTTTACCACCAAATGTATTTCCCTACTGTGGTATACAGTTCCAAAATGCATTCCATTTGTCCACATGCATGTGTGTGTCTTTTAATCAGTTTCTCCTCACCTGTACCCCTCCCTAGCATCTAATATCTACCATTGCTCTTCAACATCTATTCTATTGAGTCTTTTAGTTTCTGAAAATGAGTGAAGACACTTAGTATTTATTAAACAGGAACGTGCAGTATTTCAGTGCTCTGGTGTATCTATTGAGATGATCATATGGTTTTTATTGTTCATTCTTTTAATGTGATATATAACATTAGATGATTTTCATATGTTGAATGATCCTTGCATCTCAGGGATAAATCTCATTTGACCAGGATAGATAATTTTCTTAACATGCCATTGAATTTAAGTTATTAGTATTTTGTTGAAGATTTTTGCATTTATGTTCACCAAGGAAATCAGCCTGTGGTTTTCCTTTCCTATGGTGTCTTTGGCTTGGTATCAGGCGATTGAGGGACTAAGAAAATTAACCTGGAAGTGCTCCCTCCTCTTCAACTTTTTGGAAGAGACTTAAGATTGGTGTTAACTCTTTTTTGTTGTGATTTACTGGTTGAAGATATATGATCTTGGGCTTTTCTTTGCTGGGAACTTGTTTTAATAATACTGGGTTGGGGACCAGCAGTTAGTGTAATGGCTATGTCGCTGGACTCCCATGTGGTTGACTGTGGTTCGCGCCCTGGACCCGGTGACTTAAAACTCACGCCGGGCGCATGTGCGTGCGTGCCCAAGATCCCAAAGGAGAATGAAGGAGAAGGGATTGCGGCGTGGCTATCCCCTCTGGGGGGGTGATTACTCACTTTCTGTCTCTCTCTGTTTGTCTGGCGAGCGCACGTGCCCTATAGTGAAAACCTCTCCAAAAAAAAAAATAATAATAATACTGGGTTGTCAGAAAAGTCATGACACATTTACTCATAGAAAACCAAAAAAAAATTATCTCATGGCTTTTCCAACAAACCAATAATTAATTCCCTTTACTAGTAATAACAATGTTAGGAGCTTCTGTTTTGTTATGATTTTGTCTTGTTAAATTGTGTATTTCTAGGAATTTATCCAACTCCACTAGGTTATTCAATCTATTGACATGTATTTGTTTATATTAATCTTATGATTTTTTTTTAAATTTCTGGGACATTCATTGTAATGTCTCTCTTGGTCTTTGCTTACCTGAATCTTAACTAGTTTTTCCTTAGTTATCCTGGTTAAAGGTTTGTTTTTATCTTTTCAAAAACTCAACTCTTAATTTTGTTGTTTTTTTCCTATTGATTTTCTTTTCTGTTTTATTTCTGCTCTATTCTTTATGATTTCTTTTCTTCTGTCACATTGGCTTTAATTTGTTCTTTTTCTACTTTCTTGAGATGTAAAATTGAGTTGTTGGGGGTTTTTTTGTTTGTTTTTGTTTTGTTTTTATGTGGATATTTATCACTTTAAACTTCTCCCAATATTCTTTTTGCTACATTCTATCAGTTTTGCCATTTTGCATTTTAATTTTTATTCATCTAAGGACATCTTCTAGTTTCCCTTTGATTTCTTCTTTGACCAATTGGTTACTCCAAAGTATGTTATTTAATTTCCACATACTTGTTTATTTTCTAGTTAATTTTTGGTACAATATCTAGCTTCATTATACTTTGGTCAGAAAAGATACTGACTACTTGGCATAATTTCAAAATTCTTTAATTAGTCAAGACATTTTTATAATATAACTTGTGCTCTATTCTGGAGGAAGATCCACATGCACTAGAGAAGAAAGTTTGTTCTGCTGCCTTTGGGCAGAATGTGCTGTAGTCCGTTAGATCAATTATGTCTATAATGTTGTTAAGGTTCACTCTGTCCTTCCTAATTTTCTGTCTAGAAAGTCTTTCTGTTATAGAAGTGGGAGATTGAGGTCCTCTGCTATTATGTGTTGCCATGATTTCTCCCTTTAGTTTTATCATGGCTTTATGTATTTAGGTGCTCTGATATTATATCTTCCTGATGAAGTCACCCCCTTTAACATGATGTCATAATTTTTATTTCTATGACAGTTTTTTATTTATTATTGTTATTTTTTATTTTTATTTTTATTAAATCTGTCTATGTTGTCTGATTTAAGTATAACCACTCTTGCTATCTTTTGGTTACCATTTGGTGGAATATCTTTTTTTTTATCTTTTTAATTTCATTGTAGGGTATGTGTGCTAGCCAGAAAAAAGACAAAAAAAGAGATAGAAGTAAAGTGAGAAAGTATCTCCCAGGAAAGATGGACATATGCAATATCTTCTCCATTTCTTCCTTCAGGATTTGGGGTATGCATATACATGTGCTTGGTGTGTTTTTCAAAGCACTGGGTCCAGGACTCAAATATTGATACTGGCTAAGTGGGATCCAGCCACCTTAACCGCCACACCACACGCTGGCCCAGGAATGTTTTCCTATTCCTTTTTATTTTTATCCTATGTGTGTTCTTAAATCTAAAATAAGTCTTTATAGACAACTTACATTTGGAATTTGATTTTTGTTTGTTTCTGAGTCACTCAGTTATTCTGCGACTTGATGGGGAGTTTAATACAGCTGATTTAAAGTCATTGTTGGTGGGGAAGAGCAGACTATCTTTCCACTCGTTGTTTTCTGACTACCCCTCTTTTCCTTTCCTGTTGACAGCCGTTGCGTGTTGCGGATTTTTGCATTGATATCTTCTGATTCCTTTCTCTTTCCCTTTGCATACGTTCTATAGGTATTTTCTTTGTCACTACCTTGAAGTTAATATAAAATAAGTTGTGGTTATATAACAGTTATCTATTTTAGGCTGATGCTACCTTATCTTTAACCACATAAAAAATCTTTACACTTTTACTTCTCCCACACTGCTGCTTTTTTTTTTTTTTTCTTTTTTCTGGAGAGGTTTTTGCTATAGGGTGCGTGCGGTCGCCAAAAAGACAGAGAGAGACAGACAGACAGAAAGTGAGAAATCACTCCCCGGGGGGATGGCCATGCCGCAATCCCTTCTCCTCCACTCTCCTTTTGGGATCTTGGGCACGCACACACATTCACCCAGCGTGAGCTTAAGCTGCCGGGTCCGGGACTCGAACTGCCGTCGACTACATGGGAGTCCAGCAACATAGCCATTATGCTAACTGCTGGTCCCCCACACTGCTTCTTATTATTGACCTCAAAATTTACATCTTTTTATGCAGCATATTCATTAACATGTTTTTATACTTTCAGGTGTTGTTGATACTATCTTGCCTTTTATCTTTTATAAGGAATTTAAGGAGTTTTACATACCACCAATACAATATTCTGTATTCAAATGTTCCTATTTTTTTGGTTTCAGTGTGATTGGTTTTATAGTCACCCAGGATTCAGAAGCCTCTTAACTAGTTTCTGGATTTCTCACAAAGGGAATTGGTTTGTATATTGAGTGTTGAATCGTTGTGCCCCCAGGGGAAGAAAGTCCCAGGGCTTCCTATTCTGTCATCTCATTGACATCTCTGCCCTCTAATTCTTGAATACCTTCTATGAATTTCTTACATGTTATCCCATTACCCACTCCTAGTAGTTCTAAACATGAGGTTGACAACAAACTGAAGCTTAAAATATAGAGTATAAAAAGAAGGCTCAAAAATCTTTAATAGGTTAACTTAGGTTATAAAACTAGTAATGAGATCCGAACTCAGTTACCCAAAAGTGTAGTACTCCTCGACTGGGGTGCTGAGTAGACTGGTCGACCAGGAGCGGCTCCTCTTGTTTCATCTACAGTCTCTGAGCCTCATGTGTGTGCCGCTTTAGGGGTCCAAGTCACCATCATTCCTCAGTGAGTGTGTGCCCAAATTCCCGAGAGGAGAATGGAGAAGGGATTGGGGCATGGCCAACCCTCCTGGGAGGGTATTTCTTGCTTTCTGTCTCTCTGTCTTTCCGGCAAACACACACACCTTATAGCAAAAATTTCTCTTAAAAAAAAAAAAAAAAAAAAAAAAAGGCTTCTGAATGGATTACCAGGATACTGCCGCCTCGCTCAGTCACCTGTTTCACAGGGAAAATGCCTTGCAATTAAAGGGATAGACTTGCTTAATTAAGCTAAGCTGAGCCTTGATGGCTCAGGGCATTGCTGATGAAATGGTCACACCCGCACCCTGTGAGTTTAAAACTGTGACAACAAAGGCCTTGCTGCTAAACTCTGTTCTGTGGACCAGTAGCATTGGCACCTCCTGGGAGCTTGGCGAAGATGCATGATCTCAGGCCTCATCTGAGGCTTCCTAACTTCGTATGTTTTTCAGGATTGGGAGAGCTCTACAGGAAAGTGCAGTCTGCATTCAAATACTCCCCTGATGAGATAATATAAGTATATTTGCTGAGGCTGGCAGGTGGTGTGGTGGGTAAGGTGCTGACTGACTTATGAGTGACTGTGGTTCGGGTCCCAGACCTGGCAGCTTTCCTTCTCTATTTCTTTCTTTCTCTCTGCTTCTCTGTCTCACTCTGGTCAAATTAAAAAGTAATAATAATAAATAAATTCAATAAAATAATTATTTTAAAAAAGTATATTTCCCATTAAATGCAGTGAGAAACACTTCTCAATTTCTCATATTTTTATTTGTTTGTTAACTTAAAATGATAAAGGATGAAGGTAGTCTTTATTGCTTCTTGGAAACAATCACCTGTTGACATAATAGCCTCAACTCTCGCCATCACCTAAGTACCTAGTTTGCCTTCTACTTTGAAATATGCAAAGACAGTCCACTTAAGAAAGTTTTATATCTTATGGCAAAAAAGAAAAAATAAACTGATTTATAGTAGGTTTGGGAAGTTGAAACATTGTAATGGAAATCTCACCAGACTAAGTCCAAGAACATGTCCATTTAAAGATCCAGAGACGCAGAGGCAGGACCCGTCTCTGGGCCTCAGGCTTCCTCATCTGCTGTGAAGTTTGACAATGGGGCTCCTTCCCACTCCAAGCATTTGTAGGGACGTCACCATACTCCTCTAGATCTCTCACTGATTCCCTCATCCCCTTCACTACTGCTGTCTCCTAGTTCAGGCCGGTCTTGCTTTCATTATGGCTACAGCTTCCAAGGGGTCTCCTGTTTTACCCAGTCCAAGCTTCACACTTCTGTGGCTCTTTTATTCTCAAAAGGAAAGCTGGTCACACCCGTCTCAGGCTTTGAACATTTTAACAACCCTAAGGACTTGCCCAGCATCTAATCACTACCTTCAAGATCCTGTTCCGTGTCCTGTATTCATCCTGTCTGTGAACACACTGCTGTTCCCCACCCACTTTTCTCTGAAATATGACCTAACACCAGCCTCTTCACCCAGCTGAGTCTGTTCATCTTTTTAAAAATATATACTTATTTATTTATTTGATTGATTTTTTAACTTGCCACAAGGCACATGCGCTCACCAGAGAAAGACAGACAGAAAGAGAGAGAGAGAAGGAAAATGAGAAAGCAAGCCAAGTCCGGGGCCTGAACCACAGTCAGCTATGTGGGAGTCCAGTGCCTTAACCACCACACTGCCTGCTGCCCGCTGCTCATCTTTTAAGAATCAGTTTCACCATCACAAGTGTTCTTTTAACCATAGTGCTCTGTGCCTCTAGTCATAATACTTGCTGCTTTTTACTAAATAAGCTATTGCTTATTTAGAATTAATCTTTATGAGGACTGAGACCAGTCTCAGTTGATCACAATCATGCTCTTGAGGTAAGCACTAAACATTTTTGTTTAAATTACTTTCATTTGAATTTCTTGCTTTCTATTCTCTAGTTATTAATAAAATAAATTATTTATTTGGAAGGCCGTAGCAATAATGAAAGCAGGACTGGGCTGGAGTAGGAAACGGCAGTAGTGAAAGTAGTGAAGGAGAGGAGGGAAACAGTGAGAGGCCTAGAGAGAGAGTATGGTGACGTCCCTACAAATGTTCGGAGTGGGAAGGAGCCCTGTTAAACTTCACAGCAGACAAGGAAGCCTGAGGCCCAGAGGAAGGTCCTGCCTATGGGTATCTGGAACTTTCGAGGGAGACTCTATACACTATTTTAAGAATTAGGCATAACTCATCTAGCTAGAGTTTAAGTATAAGTTTATTTATTCTTTTATTGGAGAGGTGTTTTTTTTTTGTTTGTTTGTTTGGTTTTTTTTTTTGCTATAGGGCGCATGTGCTTGACAGACAGACAGAGAAACAGAGAGACAGAAATTGAGAAATCACCCCCCAGTGGCAATGGCCATGTTCCAATCCCTTCTCCTCCGTTCTCCTCTCGGGATCTTGGGTATGCACGCACACGTATCCGGCATGAGTTTTAAGCCACCGGGTCCGGGACGCGAACCGTGGTCGACTACATGGGAGTCCAGCGACATAGCCATTACGCTAACTGCTGGTCCCCAGTATAAGTTTATTTTGATGCAAAAAATATGGAATTTATGCATAGATTTTTCATCATGATAATTACAGCAGCCAATATGGACTTAATTATAACTACTGAACAACTGAAAACCTTCTTCTCACTTTGAATGGTAAATGGGGTATGCATAAACGTAGACACATTTGTCACCTAAACAGCTGCCTCAGGTTAATAGTATTTCCTTTGCAATGAAAGAGAGAATCATTTTGTTATGTACTAAATACATAATATATAATAATTAATCATATTTTTATAAATTATACAGCACTATACTTGGAAAATATTGAATTATTATAAAGTATTAAAAATTCTTCCAGCAAATGGTCCATGATTTGTTTCCTTGAAGTTTAAGCTAATGGAAAAGGCTTAGAATACATTGTCATTTTGAAGAAAACAGATCCTGGATCTGTTGGCCTGAAAGGAAATCTGGCATGCATCTCTTAATAGTCTTAGAAATTACTCACAGGTTCAGCTTTTATTAATTCATAACTCTTCGAAGTTACAAACTGAAAGAAACCCTGAAGCCCAATCTCCTATCCAATACTCGAATCTCAGGGCACCATCTTACCAAGTGAATGGACAGTCACTGCATGGGCAGTTAGACGATTAAATCCCTATCAGTTCCCATGGCAACATATAATTTATTTATGGTTTATCTGAGTTCATATGAAAAAAAAACCCTCTGAAAATCAAAAACAAATATAACATATTCATAGGAGAAGAGAAGGAAAGTGAACAGTGGATAAGGAAACAAATGAGATAGTAGTATTTAATGAGTTTGTTGGTCAGGTATTAAATAATAATACTTGTGGAAATTGTGGTCAGCAAAGATATAAAATATCACTCTTATTTTGTCACTGTTTTACAGCTATTACTCCCAATTCACAAGTTTTGCTCATTCTCTCCCACCTTTCTTCCTTTTTATTTCTAATCTTTTCTCTTTATCTGAGTCCCTCATTCACTCCACTTATTGCTTATCTCCATGTCTGTCCTCTTTTTTTTTTTTCCCTAATTAGACATTTTTGCTATTGGGTCATGTGCTCACCAGAGAGAGACAGAAAGCGAGCAATCACCCTCCAGGGAGGGACAGTCACGCCACAATCCCTTGTCTTCCATTCTCCTCCTGGAATTTTGGGCACACATGCACATGCACCCAGCATGATTTTAAGCCTCCAGATCAAACCACGGTTGGCCATGTGGGAGTCCAGTGATGTTATCCTTGTATCATCCGTTGGTCCCCATGTCTTTCCCCTTAATATCTATCTTTTTCTGGCTATTGTATATTTTAAAATTCATTTTATTATGCAATGATATGGTTTTTGCCTTAATAATCCAGAAACTGAACTATATAATAAATACTCTGATACATAGAAATAGACTGAACAGCCACAGTAAGAATATGTGGTCAAAATTTTAATAAGTGCAGGACTGTTTGAAGGATGGATGGATTTAATGTTACATGTTAAGTTTTTAATAGTAAAGTTAGTGTGATAGATTCTGGATAGGTAATAAGTGGTAGCTTATTAAGCTACCACTTATTACCTTATTACCTTGTCCTTAAGGCTAAAATCTGCCAAGAATTGTACAGAACTAATTAAACAAAGTGCAAAGCAGACCAAGAGAAGCAACACAAGGAAAGAAAGAGGAACAAAAGAAGAGAGAAGGGGAGTAGCCAGAGGGAAAAAAATAGAAATAATGTAGCTAATAATAGAAAATTAATATTGATTATAAGTATTCTATTTCAGTGTTTCCAAATTGGAAAGTCATGTTTCAGAATTTCAAGCACATGGATGTTGGTTTTAAAAAGTATACGGGGGGGAACCAGCAGTTAGCGTAATGGCTATGTCGCTGGACTCCCATGTAGTTGACCGCGGTTCGCATCTCGGACCCGGTGGCTTACAACTCACGCCGGGCGCGTGTGCATGCGTGCCCAAGATCCCGAGAGGAGAATGGAGGAGAAGGGATTGCGGCGTGACCATCCCCCCTGGGGGGTGATTTCTCGCTTTCTGTCTCTATGTCTCTGTCTGTCTGGCGAGCGCACGCGCCCTATAGCGAAAAACCTCTCCAAAAAAAAAAGTATATGGGGAGCTGGCAGGTGGTGTGGTGGTTAAGGGCACTGGACTCTCACATGGCCAACGACAGTTCAAGTCCCAGACCTGGCAACTTGCTTTCTCACTTTCCATCTCTTTCTTTCTCTCTCTTTTACTCTGTCCCTATCTGGTCAAATTAAAATAAAATAAATAAAGTTAAATAAAATAATTATTAATAAGTAAATAAATAATAAAAAGTATATGGATCTTGGGAACAGCAGATGGCATAATGGTTACGTTACTGGACTCCCACATAATAGAACACAGTTTGAGTCCCAGACCCAGCGGCTTAAAACTCACATCAGGCGCATGTGCGTGCATGCCCAAGATCCTGAGAGGAGAATGAAGAAGAAGGGATTGAGGCATGGCCATCCTCCGTGGGTGGTGATTTCTCATTCTATGTCTCTGTTTCTCTCAGCCTCTCTGGCATGCTCATGCGCAAAAAAATCTTTTATTTTTTTTTTTAAAAAGTACATGGATCTTATACCTAGCCACTGATGAAAGTACAGCCTGCTGTGACATTATTAAATGTTCGTTATAACTTGAAAGCTTTGTCCATAGACATCTTTTATTTAATGCAAATAATGCAGATTATTGTACATTAGGATGGTGTACTCGTGTCAAGCTACCAAGAACAGCTGTCTTTCCTAAAAGAGGCTATTAGATAATAGGCAAATGTGTGGAAAGATAACTAAACATTTTTGTAAAGAATCCTATGAAAGGGAACCAGCAGTTAGCGTAATGGCTATGTCGCTGGACTCCCACGTAGTCGACCGCGGTTCGCATCCCGGACCTGGTGGCTTACAACTCACGCCGGGCACGTGTGCATGCGTGCCCAAGATCCCGAGAGGAGAATGGAGGAGAAGGGATTGCAGCGTGGCCATCCCCCCTGGGGGGTGATTTCTTGCTTTCTGTCTCTATGTCTCTCTTTGTCTGTCTGGCGAGTGCACGCACCTTATAGCGAGAAAACCTCTTCCAAAAAAAAAAAAAGAATCCTATGAAAGGGGCCAGGTGGTGCAGCAGAAGTGGAACTCGGCCCACATGGGAACGATCCTGGGTGTGTGGACCTCCCCGAGCACTGCACATGTACACACGCAGGCCCGTGCTCCAGGCTGGCCGAGGGCGGGTGGGTTGCAGTGTGAAAGCCCTGTGGCTGGTGCCTCTTTCTATCTATCTTTGCCAGAAGAAATAAACAAATAATGTTAAAGCCCTCTGAAAAAAATGTTACCAGTGCCATTAAATTCTATTCTAAATTTTCAAATGGTAAAATTCATTTTTAAAAATGATTGCAATAATGCAAAACTCCTATTTTGCACCTTTTGAAATGCCTATTGACACTGGAAATAAGGAGAGATTAAGTGATAAAGTTTCCATGAACAAATTCAATATGTTGAATAAAAATAATGATATTGCCTTAACACCAGGTGCCACCGCATGACTTATAGAAATGCCCATCTTTCCAAAGAATGGCATCCTTTCACTGGGTGGAGTAAATTGCATACTGTCTTTTTACAGCTGTTCCTAAAGACAAAGATATGTTTGAGCTTCATTCATAAAACATAAATATCAGATTGTTGTTCGAGCCTTCTTGTAATTCAAAATAGCATCAGTGCTGGCTGAACACATCACTCATGCATTGGAAAGGAAGAGATGGTGACAATTGGAAGTCAACACTGTGAAATGAGGATGAATATGCAGAATGTTCTAGTTCTATTGTTTTATATGCAAGATCTGAACATATTTCGTCATTACATATTCCTTTAAGTAGACGCTATAAATATCCGATTTGAGATGGCGGGGTTTGGATGAAGAAAAGCCACTTCAGACAGTTTCTACCTCTTCCTGGAAAAGTTGTGTGCTTGTTACTAGGGTTGTAGTTCCCACGTACGGAATGACGCGTCCTGCAACAGGCTGAGATAGAAGGTTGTGAGCCTCAGTAAGAAAGAGACTGATTCTTTCTGGAGGGGTCATAAAGACTTCACAGACAAGTTAGCATTTCATTAGAGATATATGTCTGATATTTGAAGTAAGGGAAGGAATATTTCTGCTGGAAGGAATACATAAATATTCCTGCACAGAGGCAGGAAAGCACCTGGGGCATATAAAGTCTGGTAAGTTTGGCTGTTTAATGGAATTCATGGAATTTGTGATAGAGAAGTCGTGGCAGGTAGGATAAGATGTAAACTGATGGAAAAATGTGGAGAGTTTTGAATGCAAAGCTAAAGCTTTTGGCTTTTATTTGGTAAATACGAAGCAGCTCAGTGATTTTTTTTTTTCTCACAAGGTATTTTTTAAAGAATTATTTGTTTAATTTTATTTATTATTATGATTATTTTTATTTGATCAGTAAAAGACAAAGAGGAAGGAGAAAGGAAGCTGCAGGTCCAGGACTCAAGCTGCTGTTGACCATGTGGGAGTTCAGCACCTTAACCACCACACCACCTGCCACACCTTCCCCCAAGTTTTTAAACACAGAACTTTCATATGATCAGAGCTGGCTATTTTGTTGAACATTCAGAATGCACCCAGCTCCACGAGGTGGTTTACAAACACGCAATATAGTTATTGCAAAAGGACAGTTGAAGAAAGTATTCACTCCGTTTTCCAGATGAGAAAAGTGAGTCTCAGAAATGTTATATAACTTGCCTGTGTTCAACAGCATAGTAAGCAAAATTTTTTTATCTCCCCCCTTTTTTTTTGCTTATTACATTTTATATCCTGTTGCTTTCATAGCCCAATGGTTTTACCAAGATTCTATTACTTCGTAATCCTGTTTCTCTTCATAGTACTTTGAAGTATATTGTGAAGTATATTCATAGCATACTCTTCTAGCATACGATAGAAAAAAAATGAGTCTAATTCAGAGGCTATTTTAAAGAGAACAACAAGAAGTAATATGTCTGTCTTGGGACCAGCAGTTGGCGTAATGGCTGTGTCGCTGAACTCCCACATAGCCAACCGCAGTTCAAGTCCCGGACCCGATAGCTTAAACTCACGCTGGGCATGTGTGCGTGTGTGCCCAAGATCCTGAGAGGAGAATGTAGGAGAAGGGATTGCAGTGTGGCCATCCCCCCAGGGGGTGATTTCTCGCTTTCTGTCTCTCTGTCTCTCTCTGTCTTTCTGGCAAGTGCACGCGCCCTATAGCAAAAACCTCTCCCAAAAAAAAAAAAACAGAAAAACAGCAACAACAAAAGTAATATGTCTGACAGAATTGTGTTTGTCACTAATTCAAGCACTAACAAACCTGTACTATCACTGGTCTTGAGAAATTGCCTGATTATTATTTTAGAGTTTTGTTATCATGTTGAGGACTCTTACACAAATGAAACTTTTGAATTTCTTTATTACCTGCTAGATTTTATGATATTCGGAGAGCTTTACGCTGTGGCTAGCAAGAAATTCATTAAATGTAATTTCCACTTTTTTAAATCATTAAAATTAAGCATTTACTATGTATAAGGCCTAAAATATGGTAAGTGTCTCCGTTTCACCTTTTCATTTTAATCTCATAGCAACCTTGTAAGGTAGGCCTTCTTTTTCCATTTTTATCGATGAGGCGACTAACGCTCAGAGAGGTTTAGTGTGGAAGTGTGGAAACTGACATTCTTAGCTAGCTCTATTTGCGAATCCCTGCTCTTTCTACTACGGCCAAACGCTCCGTAACGCCTCATGTAATAAAGATGAGCGCTTTTCCAGTGAAATTCCTGTCTCACTGCTGCAAAGGAATAATGTAAGAGATCGTTTGGGGCACACATCTGAAGTGCAGGGAACACAGAACCAGTGCTATTGCATAGGCTTTGGACTCCGAGAAACATGGGTTTCACTCCAGTATCCATACCTTAAAGCTATGGGGCCTCAGATGTGTTGCTTCACCTTTCTGCGGCTCAGTTCTACATCTGGAAAGTGCAAATGATAACATCTCCTGCAGAGAGCTGTTGAAAGGAGTAATGAAGTTATGTCTGAAAAGTACTTAACACTTAGTAGATGCTAGCTGCATACCACACTGTGGTATCTTCTTGATTCTCATGGCTTCAACTATCATGCTGTCATCAATCACTTCCAGATAGTAGGCCCAGATCTCTCTTCTGAATTTGGGATGCCTCTATCCCATCACCTACTTGGCATCTGTGCTCAGATGTCCCACGGATCTTAGACTGCCTAGGTATCAAACCAGACTGAACTAATGGTCATTGTTACTCGCCTTCCTCCCTTCCTATATCAGCTCGCCTACAGTCTTTCCTATATATGAGGAGGAAGATGGTGTGCACGTATCTGTGTGTGCAAAACACAAGAGCTAGCCCACAACCAACCATTCCCAAGCTACTAAATTCTGAGGAATATGCCCCTAAATTTTACCCATCACTACCTTGGTTCTAGCTAGCAATATTTCTCTCCAAGACTGCTTCAATCATACCCACTTCTGTCTTTCTTCACTAACCAGTTTTCCATCTTGTCATCAGAAGGATTTTCTTGTCCAGTAAAATCTAAATAAAATTGGCATAAATCCACTCCACTTTGATGGAAGTCCAAATCCCCCTTGGAATTTTGGCTAATTTGGAGGTGGTTTACACTCTCATGTTTCCTCTTGTCTGAGGAGCCTCCACAAAGGCTGTTTCTGTGTCCTAACCATGATGAGAAACTCAGCCCTGTCCGTGAGTTCCAAAGGACTCACCCCTGCAAGGCACTGGCAAATGCAGTGGATTTTCATAAAGATGAGGTTCAGCGGGACCAGCAGTTCGCGTAATGTCTATGTCACTGGACTCCCATGTAGTCGACCACGGTTCGCGTCCCGGACCCGGTGGCTTAAAACTCACTCTGGGCGCGTGTGCGTGCGTGCCCAAGATCCTGAGAGGAGAATGGAGGAGAAGAGATTGCGGCGTGGCCATCCCCCCTGGGGGGTGATTTCTTGCTTTCTGTCTCTCTGTCTCTCTCTGTCTGTCTGGCGAGCACACGCGCCCTATAGTGAAAATCTCTCCAAAAAAAAAAAAAAAAAAAAAAAAAAAGATGAGGTTCAGGAAGATGGAGAAATGTTCACTCTTCAAAATGCTAATATCAGGGAACCAGCAGTTAGCGTAATGGCTATGTCGCTGGACTCCCATGTAGTCAACCGCAGTTCACGTCCCGGACCCGGTGGCTTAAAACTCACACCGGGCGCGTGTGCGTGCGTGCCCAAGATCCCGAGAGGAGAATGGAGGAGAAGGGATTGCGGCGTGGCCATCCCCCCTGGGTGGTGATTTCTCGCTTTCTGTCTCTGTGTCTCTCTCTCTGTCTGTCTGGCGAGCACACGCACCCTATAGCAAAAACCTCTCCAAAACAAAACAAAACAAAACAAAACAAAACAAAACAAAAACTTCTTGTGCCCAAGGACATTACTCTCCAGGACACTGGGGACAACAGCACATACAACGTAAGAGTAAATCCCAAGTTGTTTAGCCTCCCACCATTCTCTGGAGCATTAAACCCAGGCCACCCTTGGCTACTTGCAAGGATGTCTTTTCTTTATTCTCAACGTCAATACTTGCTCCATGGGAGACTAGCCATTTTGCTTCTTCCACTCTATCCTCAACTCAGCTAAGTGTAGAGGAGTGTTACCCTCAGTGTTTTGGATGTTTGTGGGTGCTTTGGAGTACAGAATGATATGAATCACCTTCAGTTACTCTTGGCTGCGGCCCGGGGCCTTGCTGTGGCCTCATAATGGTCCTGAGCATGTAGGTTAGCCCCACCTTCTAGTAACTCAGCAATCTCATGCCTGTGTTTGGAAGCTGCATAATGTTGGGTGTACAGCCATTTTGATTGACAGCATTCACTTGAGTACCATTTCCCAGAAGGGCTTTTCCAGTCTCAGCCCAGCCAGTAGAAGCAGCAATATGAAGAGGAGAACAACCTGCATCGTCTTTATCAGTGACTGGCACTCCAAGGTGCAGCAAGAATTCAACAGTGTCTGTATGTCCAGCTGAGCAAGCCCAATGCAATGCAGTTCTGCTGTCCTGGTCAGTTCTAGCAAGGGACTCGTCGGCCAGGATGCTCCCCTTCAGTTCCTCCAGCTTCCCGCTGTAGGCCAAGTTGCAGACCATTAGGTTAGACACACGCCCCTCCATTTCGCTTTCCCAGGAGCTCCGTCCTAAGTTTCATTTTGTTTGTAATTGGCACATAGTAATCGTCCATTCCTATGGAACACTGTGGCATTCCATCTTGATGCCCTTTGTCCTTGTCACCTCTGGATGTTTCCTTTGGAGATCGCCTCTTCTACATCCCAGCACTGCACCATCTTGCTGGCTCTTCTCGTGTGCTCCATCTCCTGCCTTCTGTTGTTTCCCTTCTTTCTTTGTGAAATAGTCAATCACTTCCTTGTAACTTGAATGCCAGTTTGGCTGTCTGGTTTTGGTTTTGGTTTTGGTTTTGGTTTTGGTTTTGGTTTTGGTTTTGGTTTGTTTGCCTAAGTTCCTCTACTCACAGCATCAGGGTGGTGCCTTCTATCCCAAGTGGTTAGTTACCAAGTTCTCTCCAATAAGAATTCTAGAGCAAGATGGTAACAATAACCGTTTTTCTTCTAAGTAGTATTACCGATTGCAGATCTGTTCATGTCACTGTCCTGCCTAATAACCCGTAAGTGGCTTTTCATTGCCTTTAGCATTATTCCTCACTTTTTATTTGAAGAAGGTTCTACAAAGTTTCTCAGGAGTTAGTCTCCACTGTTAGTCACTCTAACATTAGAATAGTGTTGGTTACTGTGCTTTCTCTATCCCCTACCTCTTCAGACACACTGTTCTTTATACATTCTGTTTTTATTCTAACCTGTCATCAGACTGACTCTCAATCCTTGGGTATCAGCCTAAGTTGCTTACTCTAGGTTGGACTTTTGTTAGGTACTTTTAGGGCATCATATGCTTCATAGTAATGTCTTTCCCACTCGTAATTATTTCATTACTGACGCCATGTGGGAAGGTCCTGGCTCACATCCTGAGATCCACTGAGCACACTGGGCACCCATGATCTTGGGGGCTGGGGCTGGATCATGGCACGCAGACCCTGTTAGTGGCTCCTTACTCTCTCTCAATAAATAAATAAACAATTAAATAAAACTTTTTAAAAATAAAAAATTTCAAAATAATAAAGTAATATATTTCCTTTTTTTTGCTGTCGACTCCAGACACCAGTAGGAAAGGAATGAGATTTCTTTTCTTAAACATCCTATCCTCGGCACTGAACATGCAGTAGGCACACAATTTTTCAAAACTTCCTGAAGGTAAACATTGAGCAAAACATGTGCATAAAATATCACACTCCATCTTCCTTGGCTTCTGGGCTTTACTTTATCCTACATGTAGCACTCAGTCTTCCAGGAGAACCAAAAAACCCTCCTGATGTTGGAGGGCACATGAAACCATTTGCTTTACAGGTCTGACAGTTTTGTTGTTGCTCATGTTAACAACCCAACAAGGAGGAGATTAAAGGGCAGTGCTTGTGAAGGGCCACAAGGGTCCCACCTAAATACGCTGGGAGCTTAGTAAGTAGACTGTGTGCTCCGTTAGCTATCATCAGGATTTAATTAACTGGTGTCACAGTTGGTGAGACACTTCTTGCCTGTGGGGAAATTTGACTGAACTCATCCATTCTAAAATAAATGATTAACACCACCATCATTCCCATTATCTCTCAATAAGTGAGACAACTACCTTTTTACAAGCACCCTTTTCAGGTAAAACCATTTTTAAACTATAAATACTGGTAAGGATGGAAAAGAGGGACTAGGAATCATAAAGGCAGGCAAAATGATGTTGTTATTATGTATGTTCCTTTTATGAAAATGACACTTGTGTCATAGGCAGAATTAACCTGTCAGGGACCACTGTTTTTCATAACACATTAAGCTAGGAGAATGTTGCATATTTTTAGAATTTGCCTGATCATTGAACTGTTAAGAACAAATAGATTTTATGGCTTCTTGGACTGTGGGCCCACCTCCTCCCCATCAGTCATCAGCCAAGCACAACTTCTAGGTCTCTGGACTTCTCAGCACAGTAGGCCCTGAAGCTGTTCCCATGGTAACCTCCATCCAACAGGCGAGCTCAGGCTGTCACACACAGGCATAACAGAAAGAGAAACACTGGCTGTTCACACTGATGATGCCACTTAGAGGCGTCACACTGACTGCTCAATAGATAGACTGGAAGACGGAATGGCTATTGAACCATTGAGGAAGGACGGCCCTTAGCAACCCAAAAAGATACAACTTGTAAAGTTACACGTCCCACATTTTGTAGCAACAAGTAGCTACTGTTTTTGTAGGTTCTACTACAAACCGTTTTGCTTCTAGTGGTATTACCGATTGCAGATCTGATCATGTCACTGTCCTGCCTCATAGCCCAGGAGTTGCTTTTCATTGCCTTTAGCATTATTCCTCACTTTTTTTTTAAGAAGGTTTTACAAAGTTTCTCAGGAGTTAGTCTCCACTGTTAGTCATTCTAACATTAGAATAGTGTTGGTTACTGTGCTTTCTCTATCCCCTACCTCTTCAGATACACTGTTCTTTATACATTCTATTTGTATTCTAGATATTGGGATATTTAACACATATAACTTTGTTTCTCTTTCCTGCCCCCTCCAGAAATAAAAAATAAAATGAAACAAAAAGCTTTCAATAATAGGTTTTAATTTTTCCATAATGTACCTGAGATCATTATGGCTCAAAGAATTAAAATGAGAGATGATCACTTAAGGGGGATTTGAATCCAGGTCTGAATGTCTCTAAAATGTCTGTCCTTTCTGTGATATCGTACTTTTTGAGCATCTATCAAAAATATACTAGAGAAGTAAGTCATGGTTCGTGCTAAGGGAGTTTACCACCCGTTAAGTACAGATGTGAAAGACGGCTTTTGGGAAATCATTTTGGTTCCAGGATCTTACAGTCTGGGGACTACAGGATAATAAAGTCACAAAATTTATAGCCGACGAATTGCTTTGAGTGCCAGCTCCTCTACGTAATCCTAGAGTAACCTTGAGAAATCCACTTAATTTCTTTCACCCTCAACATCTTCATCTGTGAATGAACTGAGATAATAGCTTAATTAGCTGTTTTGAGGATCAAATGAGAAAATGTATTTGAAAGCGTTTTATAACAGATAAAGTCTAATAGGTGACTGTGTTATTATCCCACATATTACAAACATCTTGGTGCAAATCTTCAGTACTTTTTTTTCCCTTAAAAACGCCAGGTCAAATTCTTTTTCTTAAGCATGTTTTATTTCATCTCCAAAATTAAGTGCTCTGCAGAGCTTCTATACCGAGTTCACATCAGAAATCAGGAAATAATTATTCTGTTGTTACGTGTAACAAACTGCCATTTTACACATAAACACACATGCATATAGCAATCTGCTAAGGAAATATTAAATTAGTGCTTAATGGGTAACCACGTTTAGTTATTCTGCGCTCTGATTAGGCAAAGTCAATAAAGTATGATTGGAACTGAAGGGTCGAGATTAGTAATTACCAGGGACATGGCAGCACAGAAAAGTCTAGGGTTATCATCTTGCAGCCTGTGGGTTGAGACTGACCTGCCAATGTATTTTCTTTGGGCAACATCATTTTATTTTGTAGTGATTGTGTATTTAAATGATGCCATTAGACAATGCATGCACCCTTCGGTTTGCTAACTATTCCCTGGCCTGTAGCCTCGTACGTGGCTGTTTTACACCTTCATGTCACCTGCCTGACATTTGAGTTTAAACACTTTTCACCAAACAATAGGCAAAAGAGATGAAGACTTTGTACTGTGAAGTCATAAAGACAGAAGCGAATGTATCCGAGCTTGTAACACATGAAAGGCAGAGCGGGCATGAACATGGGCTCAGGCACCCGATCCCACAGGAGTCCAGAACTGACACTCCACTTGAAAAGACACATGTAGGACACACGTAAAGAAGTCTGCTGTTACACAGCGGATTATTAATGTATTCACTCGACACACATTTATCAAGGGCCGGCTCTCTGAGCTTCGGAACCTTGTCTGGCACGTACTAAGCACTACGTAAATGAATTCTCATTATGTCATACCACCATCCTTATCATCATTGCTATTATTAATGATCAGACACGTTCAATAAAACCAAAGGCACAAAAGATCTGTCTCCCTCTTCACTCCAATAAAGTATGTCCTCATTGTCCTACTCACTTCCTGATACACGGCTGGTGCTCAGAATATGTCTAAAAGCTGGGCCAGCTCAGGGCACAGCATGATGCCCTGTTCAAGTGACGCTGGATCTTTTTTTTTTTTTTTTTTTTTTTTTTTTTAGAGAGATTTTTGCTATAGGGCGTGTGCGCTTGCCAGACAGACAGAGAGAGACAGAGAGACAGAAAGCGAGAAATCACCCCCCAGGGGGAATGGCCATGCCGCAATCCCTTCTCCTCCATTCTCCTCTCGGGATCTTGGGCACACACGCACACCCGCCCGGCGTGAGTTTTAAATCACCGGGTCCGGGACGCGAACCGCGGTTGACTACGTGGGAGTCCAGCGACATAGCCATTACGCCAACTGCTGGTTCCCAAGTGACGCTGGATCTTCATGGAGGGTCACAGACTCAGTCCCCAGTCTGCCTGTGCATGCCGGGCACACGTGCCTAGTCCTGACTGGCTGGGAGGACTAGAGGGCGTTGCAGCATAAGACCATGTTGAGGGTGCTTGTCTCCCCTTTTCTTCTCTCTCATGAAGGAAATACATGCACACACATGCATATGAAGAATGGATGAAAGAAATCATGAAAGATTAGGAGACCATCTTTAGCCTTCGAGATTAACATCCAAGTTCTTCTCTAACCGTTCTTTTCTTTTCTTTTCTCTCTTTTTTTTTTTTTTTTTTTTTTTTTTTTTTTTTTTTTTGAGAGGTTTTTGCTACAGGGCACATGCGCTCACCAGAAAGAGAGAGAGAGTTATTTTATTTTTTTTTTTTTTGAGAGGTTTTCGCTATAGGGCGCATGTGCTCGCCAGACAGACAGAGAGAGACAGAGAGACAGAAAGCGAGAAATCACCCCCCAGGGAGGATGGCCATGCCACAATCCCTTCTCCTCCATTCTCCTCTCGGGAACTTGGGCACGCACGCACACATGTCCAATGTGAGTTTAAGCCACGGGGTCCAGGACTCAAACTGTGGTCGACTACATGGGAGTCCAGCGACATAGCCATTGCGCCAACTGCTGGTCCCTCTAATCGTTTCTTAAGGAGAGTTGTGAATCATTCTAGAAAGCATCAGAAGGGGCACTGGAGAGCAGAGCTGGGGCTTGAATCTTCCTGAAAGAACCGAGGGGAGAGAATATCTAGCTGGAAAAGGTTCTTAACCTCTAAACACGATGTTAAGTGATGAATTATCAGTGGTGACTGGCGCTATAGCACCAGACATTATTAAGACTACTCTTTAGAAGAACTGAGTATTTGGGACCAGTGGATGGCGTAATGGTGACTTCACTGGACTCCCACATAGTCAATTGTGGTTTGAGTCCTGGCACCAACGGCTTAAAACTCATACCAGGTGCATGTGCATGTGTGCCCAAAATCCCAAGAGGAGAATGCAGGAGAACAGACTGTGATGTGGTCATCTCCCCTGGGGGGTAATTTCTCACTTTCTATCTCTCTATCTCTATCTCTTAAGCAAGCATACACATCCTGTAAAAAATTAAAAGAAAAAAAGAACTCAGTACCCTGTTGCTTCCAGCGTGGTGACCTTAGCACAACAGAGTTCTAGGTGCTCCTTTCGCAATGCCCTCACCAAGTCTATGTCGACTGGGTTGCAGGTTGGAGCACTGATACTGTTCTGGGTGCATGGAGCACGGGCAGTTTAGTACAGCCAGCACTGGTTCAGACTCTCCTCACATCTCCCCTGGACCACCTGCAACAGCCTCCTGCTGGCCTTCAGTCAGCCTGGCCAGCCAGCTCTTCTCCATACTCCTGTCAGGTTGTTGGGAAAGTCATGATGTATTTCTGCATAGTAAAAACGGAAAATATGTCAGGACTTTTCCGACAACCCCGTATATTGGTCTTTCTAAGCTGGGAACTAATTATATCACTTTTCTGCATTAAGACAGTTCATTATGGAACCAGCAGATGATGTAATGGTTATGTTTCTGGACTCCCATGTAGTTGACCACAATTCAAGTCCCAGACCCAGTGGCTTAAAACTCACACTGGATGCATGTGCATGCGTGTCCAAGATCCCTAAAGGAGAATGAAGGAGATGGAATTGTGGCACGGCCATCCCCCCGGGGGATGCTTTCTCGCTTCCTGTCTCTCTGGCAAGCATGCATGTCCTATAGCAAAAAATCTCTCTCTATATATATATAAAAAAGTTCATTATTTTCTTTGGCTTAAAAGTATCCACTTGTTAGTGAGGTGCATCTTGGACTTAGATTCCAGCCCTTTCCCCTGAACGCTGTCCTGCTATCTAACCACTCCATAAACTCTCCTTGCACTTTCACAACCTACATTTCTGACCCGTGTTCACCTGACAAACTCTTGAGCATCTTAAGAACATCACTTCCTCCCTGAGGCTCTCCTTCATGCCCATCTGCAGGAGCACAATTGTGTCTTTTTTGTCTGTATGTTCATAGCAGTCAGTAGTTCTCTTTTATTGACCAGAAGCTTCGCAGATTTTGGAATTTGTTCATTCCAAACATACTGGGATTTGTTCATTCATGTCACTAAATGGTACAGTAACTAACATCAGTTAGCTGCGTGGCCTCGGGATATCTGTGACCAGGCCTCAGAGCAAGTCAAAGACGCTACCTCAAACAACTATCTCCATGGACCAAAAATTACAGACGGTGACTTCCCCGGCTTTGCACCCACGTATACTTGAGACCAGAGTCTTTTCCGCTTTCAGAGGAAACATTCTAGCTGGCTTGGCTTGGTCCATGTGTGCATTCCTGGAGAGAGATTGGTACTACAATTCAACCAGACTGAGGAAGGTGCCCGATTGGACTTGGGTGTGGGGCACCTGATCAGAACCCTTGTTAGGACCTCGTTAGCTATAGAATGGGAAAAAGCAGTGCTCCAGAAGAACGCATGATCTAAGATGAGATTTCAGACCAAAAAAACAGGTGTGAACTGGACTGTTTTTTAAAGCCCATAAGTGATAAATCTTCAAGTCACATTAGAATGAGGTATTAGAATGTGCACTTCTGGCATTCGAGTGCCTTGTCTTACTCGTTTGCCCGTCCCCTGCCTGGCACAGGATGCCTGGTGCCAGCTTGGCACTCAGCGAGTGCTTGCTCGCTGCCGAGTGAGTGCATGGTTAGCTTTCCGGTGCTCAATGCAGAAAACGTCCAGTGGACATGTTACAGAACACGGCAGTGTTCGCAAGGTCGTTAAACAAGTGTTTACAGGATTTATGTAACTTAAAGGCCATTGAGTAATTCAAAACTGAACTAAAACACAGTAACCTTTGAAATACCAGTACTTTTGAGTTTATAATATTAGGGTTTTTATAAAAGACATTAAATCCTCCCACAAATCCCATGAATTACAGGATTGACCCTATTTTATGGATTAAGAAGATGAAGTTAAGAGATCTCTGGGCTTCTCTGCTGGCTCTTACAGGTAGGCCGCAGAGAAAGACCCTCTGATTCCAAGTTGATTTCTGTGCTCTTAAGCAAATATTTAACTTCTCTAGGTAAAATAAACGTAGTAACACTTATTTCTGAGGATGAATGAATCAGTAGGAAAAAAAATTATATAAAATGCTCAGAGCCAGCTCCATGGTATAGTAATAATGTGCTGCTCATGCAAATGGATGCCACGTTGGATGCCACATGGTGACTATGGTTTGAATCCCAGGTCAGCCAGAAATACATTGGGAACATATGCAGGCACTCAGGCCCAATGAACTGGAGGACTGGAAAAAGAGGCTTCTGGTGTGACATGCCTCAAATCACATAGTTGGCCTTGTGAGATCCGGTGCCTTAACCTCCACATTACCTGCTGGCCCAAAAGTTTTGAATATTTTTATAGTCAACAAATCAGCGTTGGCTTTGTCTCAGTTTCTCAGATCCATTTCTATTACTTTTCGCTTTCCCGTCTCGCTCTCCTTCTCAGCAGAAATTACATGCCTACAGCATAGTTGCAGAATTTCCTCCTGAACATAGATTCCAGGAGAGGCTGAGGCGGAGAGGACAGAGAAGAAAGCAGAGGCACAGATGACATTTCTCTGAGGCTCGCTGCCTGGAGCTCACTTGGCCTGCTGCCTGCCTCTCGTTAGTCCCACTGACTGAATCTGATTAGTCTGCTCGGATTTATTTCTGGCAACAGGGGAGCACACAGGCCAATGCTTACGTTCATGGCTTATACGATCATGCTTAAAGCTGTCGTTTGCATTTGGAAGGCTAGTCCCATTCTCTGGAAGGTTTCACTGTCTATGAAGCATCATGACACTTTTGACACATTTCTTAAACACATTACAAAACTGCATCTATGTGCTTCTCTTTGTTTTATCACAACCACCTATGGTTATTGGCTGCTAAAATATAGAGCAGAATATTTTTAATAACTATGAATTTGATGCTGGTAAACTTAATATTTTCTGTGTTAGTGAATTATCTTCTATAATCAATAAGAAATTGGGCCCACCCCACAGTGCAGCAGTTAAGTGCTATGCAGAGAAGCTAGATTCCACATGGCTAGCCAGGGTTCAAATCCCAGCCCTGGCAACAACACTCCAGGTGTTGTTGGATCCTGATGGGGTGGAGAATTGGGGGAAGCAGAATTGTAGCATGACCAGGCCCTGGTGGGGATTCTCTCTCTCTCTCTCCCCACCACTCCCTCTCTGTAGCATGTGCACATACTCTGTCATGAATAAAAAGAAAATAATATTTAGAAAAATAAAAGTTATATTTCAATACTTTGGGATATTTAGTGCTTGATTTCTCTACATTTCGGTTAACATGTCTTCTGTCATGCACAAAACACTATGTGAAAGAGGCGAATAATTAGGAAAAAAATGATCAATATTTTCATATAAAGTGAAACTTTCACATGTTGAGTCTGATATCCCATATATTTTTCTATCTATATTTGTGGATAATAAGATTTGTTAGTAGGAATAATTATGTTTCTGTTATTGAGATGCAAACATTCTGAGATTTGAAAAATATTCTAAAATATATTCAGTATGCATGGTTTCCTCTAAGAAGCAAGTAGTGGCAAAGCTGTAAAATGCAACATTTCCAAGGCTGACCCACTAGGGAAGTTCCAGCTCCATGTCCAGAGACCTCCCTGAACATGCCGGGTGCACACGTACATGCCCATGATCTGGGCCTGGCTGGGACATGGGGATGCCATTGGCGTGCCTCTCTCTCTCTCACATTTTGGAAAAATGTTTAATTTTTTTGAAAGCAAATGAGTTTCCTCATCTATCCTCAGATAATTTGAGAATTTATTTATAACCAGAATTTCCCATTCACTGAGAACTTCATGAATAAATGACCACTAGCCACAACCAAATTAAAGCCCAAGAAGGCCAGATCACTTTTTAGATCCCAGCCTTTAGCGGACACTGTGCAGCACTTAGTGAATCCTTCGTGTGTACTGGCTGAGTGAGCAAATCAATGCACAACTCCCGTTAGTGCGGACGTTAGTGTGAGTGCCCTATCCTGTTCTCGTACTGAGTTTTCTCCATCTAGTGAGGACATTCGAGGCCACTTTTGGTAAAATTAGCCTGTAGAGAAATCTAAGGGAAGCAGGAGAAATGCTGGAAAAAAAATTTGCAAGAAGAGAGGTTTAAAGAGAAAAGGATATAGGCGGAAGAGAGCAAAAAAGGACTTTAAGAACTAATGCTGGAGTCCAGCCCCATCACACAGCAGTTAAACACTGTGCTAGGGAGCCAGATCCCATAAGGCAACCATGGTTCCAATCCCAGCCTTGGTGGCTTCAAAAACACCCTGGGCCTGTGTGTGTGTGTGTGTGTGTGTGTGTGTGTAGGATCCTGACAGGATGATGAAGAAAGGGAGGAAAAAGGATTGTGATGTAACTACCTCCCACTGGGGGGTTCTTCTGTGTGTGCGTGTGTGTGTACACCCCCCCACACACACACACACATATACAGACATGCAAATGGCAGACACGGATGACCTCTGGCAAATAATAAAAAGAAAGAATTCTTGCTGAAAACCTTGAGTGCACTAATGATTTGGACTCCAGTTTGTTGCTGCTATTCTTTCAGTGCCAGCATTTTAACCGGAAGTAGGCCCATACACGGACTTTCCTTAGAGGAAGGGAGATGGCGCTGCAGGACTGTCGAAGCCCACCTGCACATCACTTGTTCTGCCTACCTGATCCCAGCAGTACGTCCACTGCGAGGCCACATCAGGAGCTAGAGGGCAGTTCTTGGTTTTGTTTAAAAGATGCATCCCCCCCCCCCCCCAGTGCAAGCAGGAGGTGCTAGAGGAAGAATCGGTGCTTCCAGTGATGCAAGACTCTGCCCCTTAGGAGGCAGCAGCAGAAAGGGAGTGGGGCTCTAAGTGGAACAAGGGAGTTAGCCCTCAGAGAGGAGGAGGCAAGAACAGGTGCAGCTTGGGGCAAAGGACCCCCCAAGACAGGCACTGACCATTTTATTAGACCATCAGGTGCTCCCTGCACCTTGGGGCTGCCCGGCATGAGCACAAAGTGCCAATAGCGTCTGGGACACACTGGCAAGAGTGGGAGGGTGTCCCCAACCCTTGAGGCCTGGCACCTTTTGCCCAGCTGTGAGACACCAGACCACATTTTGCCCAACAAATGCTTCTCCTGGGCACAGTACCCAGGGCGTGCTCCCTGGCGTGGCCGCAGTACTGCCCTGCTCCATGTTTCCGATGGCCAAGAAAACAGTTCCCAACCCTCTCAGTCCATTTCTCATACCCACTCTTGATTCAGCACCTTCTTGTGGCACTGACAGTACACAGGCGGAGGGCATGTGTGCAAGATCGGTGTGCACATAAGGCCATAAATGTTAACAATGCAGTACTCCTGGCTGTGGTACAGTAGGCTAGGAGGGTCACTTCGTTCGGCTGATGAGTAAGAAGAAAGTATAGTCAGGGAGAAGAGGTTAAGTCTCTGTGGGGCAGCCTGGACATTTTCAGTTGTACTAAGGGCACTGACAATCATGGGACAGAATTAATTTCAAGTCCTCGTCCTGCGGTCAAATACATCAACCTTCTTCAAACACATTCCACAGATGAATGACTCTGGTTTAGGCATCTGGTGATGTACAATGGTATTAGTCCTAATCCATGTAATAAACTAATACTAATTTTTCTTTTTAAGAATTAAGGGTATGGGAGCCAGCAGAGGGTGTAGCCGTTACATCACTAGATTCCTACCTGTCTGACCACAGTTTGAGTCCCAGACTCAGTGACTTAAAAACCACGTAGGGCACCAAGGTGCCCAAGATCCCAGGAAGAAAATAGAGAAGAGATTGCAGCGTGGCCATCCCCACGGGGGGGGGGGGGGGGGGGGGTACTTTCTTACTTTCCCTTTCACTGTCTGTTTTTCTCTCTCTGGCAAGTGCATGTGCCCTAATATTTTTTAAAAAAGGAATTAGAGGGGTGTGTGTGTGTGTGTGTGTGTGTGTTTGATTTGAGAAAAGGAAAGAGAAGAAAAAGCAATTAAAGAACTGGGTCCACTCTAATAGCATGAAAAGGCCAACAGGCACAGGACACAAAAGGGCAAAAAGAAGTTAAGGAAGGTTGTTATTAAATTTAATTTGCTTTAAATACGTATCTTCCTCTCACCCTCATTCACTCCAGGAAGGTACAGAAGACTCTCACGTCCTCTATTCTAGAGACTCACAATGTATAAAGCCTGAGATGATGAGAATGAAGTATTAAAAATACTATTTACAAAAGGGAAGAAAGTATCTGTTTCTACCTTTTTTAAGTTTATTTATTTTATTCATGGTAGAGAGCACATACACCTGAGAGGGAGAGAGAAAGAGAAACACCCGTCACAGAGGTCTCATCATGCCACATCCACATACCCACAGTCCCTGGCGCTACAGTTTGTCAGGATCTTGGGCACACGTACACACACCTGATATGTTTTCGAGCCTCCCTGGGGATCTGGACTCGCATTTAGCCATGCAGCTTCCAGCTGTGCCATTTAATTGCTACTGCCTGTGCTGCCAGGCTGGGTCTCTCTTACTTTCTTAACCTTCAGGTGCACCCACCCATATCTGGGCCTGCTTTGCTCCGTAAGAAAAAGCCCCTGGGAATAGTTTGCATGTAGAACAAGTCCTCCCTCTAGAGGGCGCTCAAAGCCCAACATGGAAAAGGACGTTCTGAGATTAACTGAGAAAGACCAAGGTAATAGCAGGACTTCCCATCCTTGCAGGAGAGCAGGGGAGGGACCTGTCCCTCCATTACCCTGTCCACTGGCCCCTCCTTTCAATGGGTCTCATGTAAACACTGACATTTTCCTTTTGCCTCTGTTCTTCCCTACTTATACAGATCTCCCTTGCGACCACTGGAGAGCTAGGTTCCTCCAACTTTCCTCCCTTCCCTTTTAACCTTCCTGTGAACAGTGAGGACCATCTGGGAGGTTGTAGGTGGGCAGAGTTATCTCATCTTTTCATCCAGGGCAGGACATCCCGTCCTCCTAAGGGAACTTTGAAGGGAAGTGCTCCAAGCTCTCAGCAGATTTCTTCCCCCAGAGCAGGGGCCAGACAGGTAGGTCGTCCGAGACCAGAGCACTGTGGACTGGATGGGCAATATGAAGACTAGGAGGCAGGAAGGTGGGGCATGTCTGGCTCTGGTCTCACCTTGGTGACAGAGACCAGCCTGCATGGTCCTCTTCCGTGGGTGAGTGTGCCCATCGCCACTCAGCGGTGTGGTTCCCTGCAACTGTGTGTGCAGAGAGACCGGGCACCCTCCAGGACAGAGGGCTCCTCTAGGTCTTGGCGTACAGGCAGCACCGCACCTGGGCTCCAGTGATTTTAAAATTCCTTTTAGTTGCAAAGCGATATATATATATATATATCAGAGAGGATTTTGCTATAGGGCACGTGCACCCGCCAGAAAGACAGAGACAGAAGGACAGAAAGCAAGAAATCACCCCCCAGGGGGGATGGCTACGCCGCAATCCCTTCTCCTCCATTCTCCTCTCAGGACCTTGGGCACGCACACATGCGCCCGACGTAAGTTTAAGCCACCAAGTCTGGGACTCTAACCATGGTCGACTACATAGGAGTCCAACGACATAGCCATTACACCAACCGCTGGTCCGGAGCAAAGCTATATTCTTTAGGACACTATGCAGGGGTAAAGGACTGAGGATAAAACCTAATGTGTCAGGACCAGGGCTTAAGCTCTATGCTATGGGGCTGTCCAGATCCCACATGGCCAACTGCTGGGCAAATCCTGGCCCAGCAGCTGCGAAAATGCATGGGGTACACATGCATGGGTGGGCAGAGAAAAGGAGGAAAGGGGTGGGTGTGATCCTTCCCGATTGGGGTATTTCCTTTCTCTCTCTTTATCTCTCTCATGTATATTTGCCCTCTATCAATAAATTAAAAAAATAATAATAAAAAAAAAATTTGCGATTGAAGAACTCAGAACTACATTCAGTTTTACTAGCATTTCCACTGTTTTAAAAAAAGTTTTTCTGGAGAGAATTTTTTACCTTTTCCTTCATTAGGAGCTTATTTCAGCCTTATCAAATATGGTTTTAATATCTGACTTAAAGTACTTATTTATTACTTCCAGCATCCGGATTATCTCAGGGTCAGTATTTGCTGTGTTTTCTTTTAAAAAAATTGTCATGCTTTTGTTTCTTTGTATATTGACACATTCCAAACTATTTCTCAAATGTTGTCTCTGGAGGCTGTAGATACTAATTTGTTTTTCTGATGAAGTTAGTCTATTTGTCTAAGCGGGAACTCACTCGGGTCAATGTAAGCGGCTGCTCTCTTACGGGAGACAGCTCAGACCTGGGGCACTTTTGGCTTTGGCTGGGCTACTTGCAATTCTGCCTTGCACATGCCTGGTTTAGAAATCAGCCTGAGGCTTGGGAAGAATTGGGGGCCCCTCGCTTTAGCTCCCTTTTTTTTTTTTTTTCAGGATTCCCCACTCACCCTCCATCAGCTGCGGTGGCCTGGGTTCTGTCACCTTATGCGTCAGGCTGGGCAGACTGAGATGGGGTCGGGTGAGCCGTCTCTTGCGTGGTGCTGAGGGCTGCCTGGCCCCCGGCTGTCAGCAGAGAGAGATGATTGATTGATCAGCCTTCCTACCCATGTGAGCTGTCCCCCAGAGTCTGTCGGAGTTTGTTCATGCCGCAGAGTTGTCAGCGGGTTGCTTATGTGTTATTTTGCCCAGAGCACATGGTTCGTATCTGTGGAAGGACACGAGAACAGGAGCCCACACGGCCTTAACTGAAGCAGAACTCGCAGAAGCACATTTCCAAAGCAGGGAAGTGGTAATGCGGCCGGGGAAGAGAAGAAATGTCTGTCGGGCTCCACGTGTGTGCCGACACATCATTAAGAGCTTTCCCTGCACGCGCCCTGCGTCCTCCTGCTTCATACTTCTCGTCTAAGCAACGAAATGGCCTTCTGAACTTTATGCTCGTCTCGCAATTCCACCCGAACCGCTGGCAATATGAAATGCCTCATGTTTTCTGTTTGGTCCCAGAAGCGTGGTACTCAGTGCTAGAAACCTGCCCATATCTGAGTGTGAGAGACACCATGTGGATCAAGAGATGTTTGAAAGTCAGTCCATAATGACCATCTCTTATTGCAGAGATCTGCCTGGGATCACTCACACTGAGAAGCACCTCGCAGTGCTGGAGATGCAGCTCACAAGACAGAGTCCCCAGTTTTAGCAGATGTATGGTCTAACATGGGTAGGATCTCATGAACACAGTTTAGTAAGTGTTTATTTTTATTTGACCAGAGAGTAACAGAGTGAGAAAGCAAGAGAGAGAAAACATGAGAAAGCAAGCCACCAGATCTGGGACTCGAACCATGGTGGGCCATGTGGGAGCCCAGTCTCCTTAACCACCTCACCACCTGCCGGCTTCTAGTATACTAAGTGTTACGCTAGAATTAAATTTCTGCTAATGCTAGCTACTTGTTATATGTGCTAGCACCTGTACAAACTAGATTTTTAAAAATAAATAAAAGAAAAAAGAACCAGTAAAGGTTATGTCTATCAGACTCCTTGCAGGTACAGATATGTATCGTGAGCTTGATTTGGTTGCGGATGATGTGAGGTATCAAAATCAATATGCACGTTCATTCTTTAGAGATGGATGTTTACATATAATCAGTGAAATCAGTGCTTCTCTTCTTTCATTCATTTCACAGATACTTATCAGTTGGGCCCAGGTGAAGGCTCAGTGCTAGGAAAGTGTATCAAGTGGGGAGGAGAGACAGATGTGTTAAATGATCCCAGAGCTCATTTCGTGTGCTTATGACATGGGCGAGTGGTTTAATCTCTGGCTGTTTCATCAACTACAAAATGAACCTGAAACTAACACCTATCTGGGGCTAGCAGGTGGCGAAGTGGTTGAGGCACTGGACGCTCACATGGCTGACCACAGTTCGAGTCCCAAACTTGGTGGCTTGCTTTCTCACTTTCCCTTCCTCTCTCAGTCTCTCTCTGGTCAAATTAAAAAAATAATAAATAGGGACCAGCAGATGGCATAATGATTACATCACTGGACTCCCACATGTTGACCATGGTTCGAGTCCCAAACCTGGCAGCTTAAAACTCACAGCGGGCACGTGTTCGTGTGTGCCCCAAATCCCAAGAATGGAGGAAAAGGGATTGTGGCATGACCATCCCCCCAGGAATGATATCTCACTTTCTGTCTCTCTCTGTCTCTCCAGTGAGCATACACACCCTATGGCAAAAATCCCTCAAAATAATAATAATAATAAAAAATAAATATTTTAAAAATAATAACACCTCTCTTATGAAGTCATTGTGAATATCAAATGAGATGATTGTGTTCATTGAGTACCTAACAGAGGGCTTGGATCCTTGTAGACCCTCAGTAAGTTTCAGTAGTTTTTCTGTTCCACTATTATAGAAGACGAAATCTGAAGCTAAAACAAACAAACAAACAAACAAAAAACAGTGAGATAATTTGCTTGTCCAGGATACTGAATACCCACAAAACAGATGAAAAACAAAGCATGAAGGCCCAACTATTTATGCGTGGGCAGGAAGGCACTGCTGACTGGTGGCTGAAGCCACATGGGCAGCCCAAGTTCAGATCCCAGCCCACCCCTAGACAAGATGAGCACAGTGGCAAGTATCTGTTGTCCTCACTAACCAGAAGACTGGGTAGGAGGACTGCAATATGCCAAGACCTGGTCAAAAAATGCCTACCTCAAAGAGGGCCCTGTAGCCTCATGGTTAAGGGAGCTGGATCCCATATGACCTTCTGTGGTTTAAATCCCAGTCCCAGCACTTGAAGAACACACCAAGTTCCATGTGTCTGTGTCTCAAATCCCATAGGATGGAGAAGGGATGGTGGCATGACTGTGTCCTACTAAGGGGTGCTGTCTCCCTCTCTCTTTCTTGCTGTCTCTCTCTAGTGAGGACACACTCTCTCTGGCAATTAAAATATACTTTTTAATGCCTATCTGTCTCTCACTTTCCCAGACTTCCACTTTCTCAAAAAAATTTGCAAGTGATGCAAAGGACATGAGTCTTGTAGGATTCTTGTTTAAGACTAGAAAGTAGGATTCATTTTACTTGCTGAGTCTGGGACTGAATCAGAAGGAAACATCTACACGAATTAAGTAAATGACTTTTCAGATATTGTTCATGTACACTTATCCAGAGACTTGAAACCAAGTTTTCAGTCCACTAGCCGCTTGCTTTCTTACAGACACCCGGGTATCTTCAGACTGGTTCCTTCATCACCATCTGAGCTTTTCTTATTAGGTGCTGCCTATTGTTTTTTCTTTTTTTTCTTTTTTAATCTGCTAGAGGATACAAGCACTTGCTGGAAAGAGGGGAAAAGAGAGAAAAAGTGAGGAAGCACCCTCTATGAGAGTCGGTCATGCGACAGTCCCTTTCTCATTTTTCATTTTGGTATGTTGGAGGCACACCCACATACACAGACACAGACAGACAGCTGATGTGTTTTTCAAGCCACTGGGCCTAGACTCAAACCACGCCATCTGGTATGTGGGATCCAGTCACCTTAATCACCTACCACCAGGTGGATAAAGAGGACTGCCTAATTTTTAATAAAGAGGATTATCAAAAGTTTCTCAGTCCTGAAATTTTTCATTTTCAGAACGGACAAGTGAGACGTGAGAGAAAGTAACTACCTTGAAACATTCTTCTAGAACTTTCCTAGGACTTCCACAGTGCTATGCCTTCTGAAATGAAAAGAGTGTTTCTTCAAATGATATAACTTCTCCAGCGTGACTGAGCCCAAGGACTCACCCAGAACTTGAATGCCAACATGACATTAATTTCACTAATTATCTAGTTATTCATATGACTTTTATTTTATTTTGATAACAGAAGATAATCCTTGAGTTGGAAGTGGATTTTTGGTGGAGTAAAACCCTGAGGAAATCATTAAATTATGAGAGAGATCATCTTTCTCTGATTTTCCTTGTGTAACTAGAATACCTTTGAAACTCAATTTTAAGCAGTAATGCTTATCACAAACATTAGTTTTAGAAAAGTTATCTCAGTATAATTGTATTGCTAATAATCTGAATTTGATCTCTTTCTCCTTTTTTTCTCGTTCTGCAGACCGCTGCCACTTTCCATGTGACTGTCCAAGATGATAACAGCATCGTTGTCTCTCTAGAAGCTTCCGATGTCATCAGTCCAGCATCTGTGTATGTTGTGAAGATAACTGGTGAATCCAAAAATTATTTCTTCGAATTTGAGGAATTCAACACCACCTTGCCTCCTCCCGTCATCTTTCAGGCCAGTTATCATGGCCTCTATTACATCATTACTCTGGTAGTGGTAAATGGAAACGTGGTTACCAAGCCATCCAGATCAGTCACTGTGTTAACAAGTAAGCATTGTGTGTGACATTGTCCTCTGTGTTCTTCCTTCGAAAGAGCCAGCCCAGAGAGTGGCTAGATCACTCACATTGAATTCAAGTGGTATAGATTCAAAGTTCTGCATTATATGAAGAATGTGGCTTCTTTCAGGAGTTGGATAATATTTATTATCAACCTTTTGTTAAAGAAAAATCTGCTTTAAACAAAAAAAGTAAAGCTCAATGAGGTAGTAGGCTTTGAAATAGAATGACGATTTTAGATTCGTGAGTGGGCCATGTAATCTATTATATTCCTTAATAGTGTGATTATAAGTTGTCTATTTTTTTTCCCAGAATGTATCTTCTTGTACTAAGCAATTTGGTTTTTTTAGGCAACAAATATATATTCATATTTAGCCTGCTCAAATTCAATGATCCATTTTTAGCTGAGAGAAAGAAAAATATATCTCTATCAGTTACTATATTCAACTCATTCTCAAAATAATCTTGGCCTCGGGACTAGTAGTTAGCGTAATGGCTATGTCGCTGGATTCCCACGTAGTCAACCGCGGTTCGAGTCCTGGACCCGGTGGCTTAAACTCACGCCGGGCACGTGTGCATGTGTGCCCAAGATCCCAAGAGGAGAATGGAGGAGAAGGGATTGCGGCGTGGCCATCCCCCCGGGGGATGATTTCTCGCTTTCTATCTCTCTGTCTCTCTCTGTCTGTCTGGCGAGTGCACACGCCCTGTAGCAAAAACCTCTCCGAAAAAAAGAAAAAATAATAATCTTGGCCTCCACAGCCCAAGAAAACCACTGGATCAAAAACACTGGCATTTAAACCTTCAGTAGTCTTTAAAAGTTGCTGCTATTATTAAGTTTTTAGGGGTGGTTTTAACAAAATGTGATTTTCATGTTACTCTCTGACTTCAATTTCTAGTCTCAAAGTAACATGCAATTCTACTGTATAAGCTAAATTTGGAAGAACAACTGGTGTCTGGGCCAACCGGTGGTATGGTGGTTAAGGTGCCTGGATCCCACATGGCTGACTGCATGGTTCAAGTCCTGGACCTGATGGCTTGAAAAACACATAAGCATGTGTGCGTTTGTGCCCCAAAATTCTGAGGGAGAAAGTAGGAGAAGGGATTGTGGCATGACTGTTCCCCTGAGGAATAATTTCTCACTTTCCCTCTGTCTGTCTCTTTGGCAAGCACATGCATCCTATAGCAAAAACCAAAAGAAGAAAAGAAAAGAAAGACTTATAACTGTAAGTCTACACAGAATTTATAACTAGAACAATTTAATGACTCAGGGAAGACTGTTTTGCTCATTTTCTTCAGTGCAAGTTTTCCAACGGCTACAATTTTTAAAATGCCAGTTATGTATGGTCATTCTGGCCACAATTAAGGAAAAAGACATCATGATATTGTCTGATGTGATAAAAGGAGAGAGAAGCAAGAATTCACAACTGAACTAAAGGACATATTTTTAACGTGTCTGTCAAAGACTAATTAAAGTCTCCATTGGCAGAGTCCCAGAATCAGTACTGAGACCTAAAACTCAGGAATCACAGATCCCAGAACTTCGAGCTTGTAGTTGCAATGAACCAATCTAGAAATTAGTCATATTAAAGGCAGAACTTACCTGGTAAGTTCTAGAAAAAGGTAAATTGTGAGTCAAATTCAGGTGGTAGAGCTAGCCCTATACTATCTTTAATGCAAACTCCTTGATTTTCTTTTTTTTTCTCTTTTGAGGGATTTTTGCTATAGGGCGTGTGTGCTCCCCAGAGAGACACAGAGACAGAAAGCGAGAAATCATTCCCCGGGGGGATGGCCACGCTGCAATCCCTTCTCCTCCATTCTCCTCTCAGGATCATGGACACACACACACACACACACACACACACACACGTAAACATGGCATGAGTTTTAAGCCACTGGATCTAGGACTTGAACTGTGGTTGACTGCATGGGAGCACAGCAACATAACCATTACACCATGTGTTGGTTCCACTAACTCCTTGAAATTTATTCTGCATTACTCACCTTTTTAATTTTATAAACACTTGACCCAAGTCTTATGCTTGGTGGTCTATAAACATTAGTTCAGTTTACTTGGGCAAGTAACAGGAGAAAGCCAGAAAAAAAAGAAAGACTAAGGCAGAAGGCAAAGTATTGTAGAATACAGAACTGTAATAACTGTTGCTAACCCAACACTATCATGCATTTGGTCCATTTCCTAGTAAGATGAAGCTGAAGGGTTCAATCCTTAAGCTAAAGATTCTTAAAGAATTTTGATAATTAGCAAAGAAATGCTAAAATATTTTGGCAATATTGTATCAATATTTTAGCACTTGCAGTGAGTTCTATTCAAAATTTCATCTATATTCTCTTGTGATTTCTCCTTTGACCTGTGGGCTTAGAAAGGTGTTGAATGTCTAAAAATTCAGAAACTTTATACAGATTTTTTTATCTATTTCTAGGTGTCTGTTGTTGTAACCAGAGAACATACTTTGTATGATTTCAATTACTTGAACATTGATGAGATTTATTTGATTGCCCTAAATTTAGTCTATCTTGCTGTGAATTCTGTGAGCACTTGTTGGGTGGGTTCAATAAATGTCAGGTAGGTCAAGTTGGTTGTTTAAGCCTTCCATATCTTTGCTAATTTTCTGTTTACTTGTTCTAATAATGAGTCATAGAGGGGACCAGCAGTTAGCGTAATGGCTATGTCACTGAACTCCCATGTAGTCAACCGCGGTTCATGTCCTGGACCCAGTGGCTTAAAACTCACGCCAGGCACGTGTGCATGCATGTCCAAGATCCCGAGAGGAGAATGGAGGAGAAGGGATTGCAGTGTGGCCATCCCCCCTGGGAGGTGATTTCTCACTTTCTGCCTCTCTGTCTCTCTCTGTCCGTCTGGCGAGCACACGCACCCTATAGCAAAAACCTCTCAAAAAAAAAAGTTATAAAAAATGAGTCATAGAGGAGTGTGGATAACTGGATTTATCTATTTTTCCTTTCACGTCTCTTAGTTTTATGCTTTACGTATTTTTAACTCTATTGTTCTGATTTTTATGATTGCTATATCTTCTTGATGAGCTGACCCTTCTTCTATATGCAATGTCTTCTTTATCCCAGGTAATATGCCTTGTGCTAAGATCTTTTATGTCTGATTTATATTTTTTTTAGAGAGATTTTTGCTATAGGTCACATGCACTCACTGAAGAGACAGAGACAGAATGCGAGAAATCACCCCCCACGTGGGATGGCCATGCCACTATTCCTTCTCCTCCATTCTCCTCTAGAGATTTTGGGCACGTATGCACATGTGCCCAGCATGTTTCAAGCCTCCAGAACCAGGACTCAAACTGTGGTCAGCCATGTGGGAGTTCAGCAACATAACCATTATGCCATCTGCTGGTCCTATTGTCTGATATGAATACAGTCACTTTACTTTTGTTTTAAGTTCTTGCATGTCATACATTTAATTCCTTTACTTCTAGCCTATCTTTGTCTTTCAATGCATATGATTTTCCTGTAGACAGCATAGAGTTGAGTCTTGCTTTTGTTACAAACTGAAACTACTATTTAACTGGAGTGTATACACCAGCACTATTTCATATAAATAGAATGTTAACTTCATGCATAATATTAAAATTTCTGGTAGAAACATTTAAAAATTATTTTGAGGGACCAGCAGATGGCATAATGGTTGTGTCACTGATTTTCACATAGTTGACCACAGTTTGAGTCCTGGACCCGGTGGCTTGAAATTCATGCTGGTGCATTTGTATTTGTGCTCAAAATTCTAAGAGAAGAATGAAGGGATTGCATCATGGCCATCCCCCAGGGGTGATTTCTTGCTTTCTGTCTCTCTGTTTCTCTGGCAAGGGCATGCACTCTATAGCAAAAATCTCTCAAATTAAAAAAAAAAAAAAAACTTTTTTGAAAAAGTGAAATTAATTTTAATAGCATGGTTTACTTAACTCATTACATTTAAAATGTATGTTTTATATCTGCATTGCTCAATACAGTTGCCACTAATTTTGAATTTTATCTCATTTAATTCATTTAAAATATAATCTAAATAGTTACATATAGCTATTTAAGTATACCATGTTGGATATAGTAATTGTAAACTGTTATTCCAGCAGTCCCCAGCATTTTTGTCACCAGGGACTAGTTTTGTGAAAGATAACTTTTCCATGGTTCAGGGCAAGGGCAGGGAATGGTTTCAGGAGGATTTAAGTGCATTCCATTTATTGTGCACTTTCTTTTTATTATTATTACATTATAATACTAATGGCTAGTAGCAGTCCATGGCCAGGAGGTTGGGGTTCCCTGATTTAGACCACACTTGGTCTTATAAATTTGCTAAAATCTTAGCTGCTTTTTTTTTACTGGCCTCTTCTTCCTGCTTGTTGTTCCAAAGATGAAACAGTGTCCCTCTTTCTTCAGAGGGACTTGTCATTTCTTGAAATTTACTTCACTCGGTTGCCTCGCAATCTCATCTCTCTGATAAGCTAAGGAAAAGTTTTGACTTCATGGATTACTTGGCTTTTTCTCGTTCTTGGTGTGGGAACGAGAGAGACGCATTGTCTTGAATCTTTCTATATCCTAAGTTGAGAAAACTTGCATTGGTCTCTAAAGAGTAAAATAAATGAATAATGCTCTATTGTATCTCATTTCTACCCCATTTTTAAAAGAAGCATTCAATTTTATTTATTTTTTTACTACTCAATTTTATCAGAAAGAGAGGGAGAAAGTAAGCCGCCAGGTCTGCAGTTGGCCATGTAGGATGGGAGTCCAGTGCCTTAAACATCAGGCCAACTGCCAGTCCGTCTAACTTTTTTTTTTCCTTGAGGTTTTCTTGTCTTAGTACACATGTGCTTGCCAGAGAGAGAGAGACAGGCACAGTGAGAAGGAAGGTGAAAAATTACCCCCCAGAAGGGATGGCCATGCCACAATCCCTTCTCCTCCATTCTCCTCCCAAGATCATGAGCACGCACACACACGCACCTGGTGTGATTTTGAAGCTACTGGGTCTGGGCCTCAAACTGCGATCCGCCATGTGGGAGTCCAGCAATGTAACCAGTACACCATATGCTGCCCCCGCCAACCCATTTTGAAAGACTCAGTTACATGATCCCAGATTTCAGAAGCAAGAACAGGTTGGGAATATAAAAACTGGGGATTAGTGTAAATATTTCTGTGGCATTAAGCATGAGGTGGCATTAGGTGACTTTGTGTTTCAACTTCCTCTTTTATAAAAGAAGGGATTGAAGTCCATGATGAATAAAATTATTTCTGAGTTCAAAAACTGCCAATATTTGTCAGTGAAGGATATAGTTTTGCCAACAAAAAGCATTTTTCAAAAGTTTGGAAAGCACTTGTTTCTGCTAAGAGTTGACACATTGCTCTTGAGAATAAAAGTACATTTGTTGTAGTCATTTATTGTGTGTTAGATGCTTGTCTTGATGAAATAAGCAACAAAAAAGCAATTGGCCCTTGGGCAATACTTTGATATTGTGCTGTAGTTCTGAGTGTCGAGTTCTCAGAGAGAGCTGAGAAACATGGCAAAGAATAAATTCAGCACCAATAAGCCATTTGACCATTTCAAAAGAGTTTCACAACCCTTAGGCTGTTACATCGGATTAATACTTTATTGATCGAGAACCTTCAATATATTGTGTGTACTTCAGAAAGAAGAAGAGGTCATTTCTCTGTAGATAAAATAATATCTGGAAACAATTGCTTAGAAATTGGGGAATTATATACACACTGTTGTCTCCTGCATCAGTAAAGCTCTAGAAATAGCTGCAACTACTGCAGAATACACAGAGACACTCTACAAACATTCTGTACAGAGTTATTATAAATAAAACTAACCCATGAGTTTTATTATATTTATCAAGTACATTCTCTGTGCTATATTCTAGGTTTCAAAGAAATAATGATAAGTAAATATCCATGACCAAAGATGTGATACTGTAATAGCAAAAACAAATGGTGGAGACCAGCAGATGGCATGATGGCTATGTTGCTAGACTCCCATGTAGTTGACAGTGGTTCAAATCCAGGACCTGGTGGCTTAAACTCAGGCCGGGCAGATATGCGTGCATGCCAAAGATCCCAAGAGGAGAATGGAGGAGAAGGGACTGTAGTATGGCCATCCCCCATGGGGTGTCATTTCTTGCTTTCTGTCTCTATGTCTCTGTCTTTCTGGCAAGCACACATGCCCTATAGCAAAAACCTCTCCCCACACACACACACAAAATAAATGCTGGAAGAGAATCGTGTCAGAGGAGGGTCCTTCCTTCCTAAGGAACATTGAGAAGTCACCACATTAAAAAAAAAAAATCACTGAGGAGAGCAGCAGTTAGAATAATGGCTATGTTGCTGGATTCCCATGTAGTCGACCACAGTTCAAGTCCCGGATCCAGCGGCTTAAATTCATGCTGGGTGCATGTGCATGTGCATTCGTGCCCAATATCTTGAGAGGAGAATGGAGGAGAAGAGATTGTGGCATGAACATCCTCCCTGGGGGGGGAGGGGGATGATTTCTCACTTTCTGTCTCTTTGTCTCTGACTTTCCGGTGAGCGCACATGCCCTATAGCAAGATCCTCTCAAAAAAAAAAATCACTGAAAAATAAGAATACAGGATATTAATTTCTTACAAAGGAGTTTAGACCTTAACTTGCAAGTGTGGAGTAATGATAATGGAGCAAAGAAATTCCATAGTAAGATTTCATTGAAGAAAGCGCTTCTTTTCCCTAGAAGGTGGGTGTGCTCACCTGAGACAGAGAGAAGGCAAGAGGAGAAAGCAGTCTCCATGGAGAATGATCATGCCACGATCTCTTCTCCTCTCTCTCTCCCTCCATTGGGATTTTGGGCACACACACCTGCTCTCAGCTTGTTTCCCGAGTCGCTGAGTTCAGGACTTGAATCACATGATCAGCCAAGCGGGATTCGGCTGCCTTAGCCATCAGGCCACTTTCTTGTAACAACACTGAAAACCACAGGACACTGAAACTGTATTGCAGTAGACAAGTTACCAAGCAGTACTTGGGATAATGGTTCAAAGGATGAGCATTATAGTCAAAGAAGTCTGGAGACCATATGCGTAGCTTCAGGCAGATGAATCTTAGTTTTCACATCTATACTCTGTTCCAGGGGAGAGCAAACTTCTTCCATAAAGGACTAGATAATAAATATGTTATGCTCTAGATCCCACATGGCTGACCATGCAGGTTTAGTCCCAGACCCAGCAGACTGAAAAACATGATAGGCACAGACGCTTGCAATCCAAAATCTTGATACAATGGAGAAATGGAGGAGAAGGTATTGAGGCATGGCCACACCTCATGAAGGGGGTTTTCTTCCTCATCTTTCTCTGTCTCTCTGGTGAACATATGCACCCTCTGGCAAATTGAAGGAGAAAAAAATAGTGAATGATTGAAAGCAACCAATCTACCAACAGAGTAACAGATGCTTGTATCATTTCTATAACTGTAAAATAAAGTTTCTAGAGATATTTACATCAATACAAACAAATCTCAAAGCAATGTTAGGCAATAAAAGCAAGCTCAAAATGACATGCATAATATAATATCATTAACACGATATTTTAACACTTAATATTAGGAGGACCAGCAGGTGGTGTGGTAGTTGGGAAGCTGGATTCTGACAAGGCTGACTATGGTTCGACTCCCAGACCTGGTGACTTGCTTTCTCTCTCCCTCCTCCCCCCATCTTTCTCTATGACTATAGCAAATTAAAATAATAATAACAAATAAAATATATAATTCTTTTAAAAGCTAAATATTAGTGACATACAAATATAAAAGTAAAAAAAATGCATGAGAAGGTAAACAACAAATTCAGAGTGATATTTACATCTGGTTAGAGTGGGAAGAGAACGAGCTCTGAGAGAGTTATATGAGGAAATGTCAACTACATTTTGGAATATTTTATTTTCTTGAGAAAGAAAAGGACCTGAAGACAAGAAAGTAATAAATTAGCAAAGATAACAGGTGTTTCATTAAAAAAATAAAAAATAAAAAAGGTGGCCGAAGGGTATGTGCACTCACCAGGAAGAGAAACAGAGAAAGTGCCCTCTGTGGGGAATGATCATGCCACAATCCCTTTCCTCCATTTCCCTCCAAGATTTTGAGTATTCCTGCACACACACACCTGGCATGTTTTTCAAGCTATGGTCCAGAACAAGGAACACGCAGTTGGTCACGTGGGATCCAACTTTCACAGACACAGCATGGGCTGGCCCAAGCCACTCAGACTTTCTAGAAAGTCTTTGTCCAGTCCAGCCTTGCTCCTAACATAAGAAAGGGAAGAGCAATGGAGTGAGCCCAGAGGAAGGAGTAGTGAATTAGATTAAGAGTCAACCTTGTCTTCATTGAATGACGTGTGAGTAATTACAGCGCTCATTTATGACACATCACTTAATTTCTAAAAGGAAAAATAATGATGAGGGTAACCGAAGAGATAGTAAAATACTTGTGGACCGTGTATTTGAATTCTACTGAGAACACTAGGCATGGACATGAGGATTTACACTTGACATGGGTCATTTATTTTGAAGTGAAGGAAATATATGTATTAATAAAACAAACAAGTAAGCAGGTATTTTATAAATTCTCTAAGTTTACAGTATAAGTAGTTTGCAGTAGCAAACCAAAAAAAAAGAAAAGAAAATGTCTGAAATAAAATGTCTGTGTTCTAATCCTCCTGTATGTCTTGAATTTCAAAGTTTGTCCGTGGCTTTGATGTGCAGACTTCAAGCCTCAGGGCATGAAAGATAGAGTAGACCTCTAACTTCTGTTTTCAGTGGACCTGGCTCTGGTGAAGAGGTTAGGCAGGCCTCTGTGGAAGGCATACTGCTCTCTAGCCGCTCTTCTCTATTAGTTTACATTTCCGTTCTCATAGCTGTATGTGGTTGACTCTGAGTTAGTAATTAGAGCTGGATTGAAACAAAGACCTCCTAATTGTTCAACTTCTTTGGGAATAAAGTCTTAGAGAGTTGTTTGTTTTGTTTTGTTTTTATAACACATAAATGAGTTCACTCTGAAGTATTACCTTTATGTAGAAAGACCAGAAAGAAGACAAAGAAGATAGAAACGTTTAAACTGGAAATTAAAACAAATAATTTACAAACACATGATCACAAAGACATGATACTACCATCTGAAAGCCTTCCTGACTTTTTTATAAGTGTTAGTTTGGTTTTTTAGAAAATTCCAGGAAAAAAAAAAAATCAAAGCTCTAACAGGTAGCTTCAGTCGTTTATAGATCCCTTTAATTAAAACAAAAATAGGTTCAACCTGAGAAGCCAAATGAAACGTATTTAGCTACAGACTGAGGCAGACTAGGTACTTGATACTTATTTTTTTTTTAAATTATATCATGACTTTTCCAACCACCCAATATTTGTTCAATGAACTAAGTCAAATTTTGGTTTCTTATAAAATTGAAACTGAAATTTTAAGATGTAAAATTTAAATGAAGGATATTGTTTTAATTTAGACTTTAGATGATACCCTAAAATCCTCTCCATTGTAAAATTTTGAATCATAATTATTTCTTCAATAGTACAATAGTTGACTCTAAATCACATTACCTGAAATATTTCTTTTTATTGAAATTCTTTTTGTTTGCTTGTTTTAATTTGCTGTAGGGTGCTTGTGCTCTTTGGAGAGTGAACAAGTGCGAGGGAAAGTGAGAAAGCACCCTCAGGTTGGATGACTACACTGGGCACTTCCTCTTCCTCCATTCTTCTCTCAGGATATTGGGCAAGCATGTACATGCGCTCAGTCTGTTTTCCAAGCTGTAGGGCTGGGACTTGAACCATACAGCTATGTGGGAGCCAACCACCTTAACCACCATGCCACCATTTGACCTTAAAATATTTTCATTTTTTTCCTTTCGTTTTTTGGAGAGGTTTTTTTCTTACTGGGTGCATGTGCTCACAAGAAAGACAGAGAGAGACAGAGAGATAGAAAGTGAGAAATTACCCCCCCAGGGGGGATGGCCACGCTGCAATCCCTTCTCTTCCATTCTCTTCTCGGGATCTTGGGCACGCACGCACACGTGCCCAGCGTGAGTTTTAAGCCACCGGGTCCGGGACTCGAGCTGCGGTCTACTACATGGGAATCCAGCAACATAGCAATTACGCTAACTGCTGGTCCCTTAAAATATTTCCTTGAGGGACTGGCAGACTGCATAATGTTTACATCACTGGACTCCCATGCAATTAACTGGGATTCGAGTTCTGGACCCGGTGGTTTAAACTCACGCTGGGCACGTGTGCATGCATGCCCATGATCCTGAGAGGAGAATGGAGGAGAAGGGATTACAGCGTGGCCATCCCCTTTGGGGGATGATTTCTTGCTTTCTGTCTCTTTCTCTTTGTCTCTCCAGTGAGGGCATGTGCTTTAATAGCAAACATCTCTCTCAAAAACAAAAAAAATTCTCAATAAAATTAATGTAAGTAATGTAAGTAAAATTTATCCAATAGCTTCTTCAGAAGGGTAGTAAAGGTATGTTACTTCACAAGAATTTTGCCAGAGAGTGATGTGGAAGAGCTGCAGACATGCATCAGTCATTGCTTCTTAAAAAATCAATATTTTTAAAGTTTTGTAATTAATTGACAACTCAAGCAAAATAAAAATAATTTTTTAAACTTCTGTAGAAAGACTAGTTTGACAAATACCATAAACCATAGTTTTTGCAGTGTTGGATGGTTTGCCATTTTATACTTAATGTAGGAAAATAAGTGTCAAATTCACATGAAGTAAATATTTATCACCAATAAGAGCCAAAATTTATTTTAACTACTAGTTTGTTATTAATATCAATTTTTTCTGGCATGAGGAAAAGAAAAAGGAATTAGGAATCTGGAGATAAAAATCTCTGCCATGTAGTTCTTATGTTTCCCTGGATGAGTAATTTAGGGTCTCTGTTATCGTAGTTTATCTGTTAAATGGAGATATTAATATTTGCTCTTAATAAAATTTAGAATTGTTGTAAAAGGCAAGTGAAAAAATGAATATAAAAATTGTTAAAACGTAAAAAAGCACCATATAAAATATACTTTATTCATTACTGCTAAGGAGAACATTCGACTCAGTAGTTTAGCGTTCACAGAGAGTACCGTGCAAAGTTCTGCTGGGTGGGACCTGTGGTGCTTCCAAGTGTTAATAATGGCCCTTCTCTCTCTTCTCTTTTCCCCTTTTTTCCATTTGCTTTACTCTCTAGAACCTCTACCTGTAACCAGTGTTTCAATATATGACTATAAACCTTCTCCTGAAACAGGAGTCTTATTTGAAATTCATTATCCAGAAAAATATAATGTTTTCACAAGAGTAAACATAAGCTACTGGGAAGGAAAAGACTTCCGGACCTTATTATACACAGGTAAGAGGAGAAGGCTAAAATAAGTAATGATTGACTGTCACTTTTTGCATAACTTTTTCCAAATGGTCTTCTATCGTACTTTAGAGAGGTTATATAATTCACTTATTTGACCTATAGATAAACCATTAAAAATAGTTACTGGTTCAGCCACAGTGGTATGCAGTGGGGCATATATTATATAATGACTGAAGTCACATGGGAGTTCTGGGCTTGGGTCTCCAGCCCAACATAAACAGGCTGGGAGACTGGGGCAGGAGGATCAGTATATGTGTGATACATTGAAAAAACAAACAAACAACAACAACAACAACAACAACAAAAACCCTCTCTGCCCACTGCATGTGCTGTCTCTCTCAAACAAAACAAAACAAAACACAAAGAACAAAGTTAATGATGATTCATCCTAGTATGAGAAGCTTTAGAATAGTGGGGTCATTAGTTGAGAGTCACATGTCATGCATACAGCATGAGAAATACTCAAATTATTATCATTTGCTTGTTATTCTTCCCAAAGGCAGCATGTCTGGCACAGGAAATAATTGAAATTTAAGTTTAGAAGCCCCTCACCTAACCATTTCCTGCTGAGTGTGATAGAAGGGCACTTCTAGAACTGAGAAGCCAGAGAGGTGCCTTTCTGCATTTCACTTGGAAATGTGCAAGGTTACTGTCAAATGCAAAAGACAATACTTTTTAGTTTCTTTGTATATATTTACTTGTCTATATGATCAACGAAAGGATTGCATTAATATACAAAATTAATTCCACTGATTTACTGACTGGATGGAGACCTTGGAGGGAGGGGAGAAAGAAAAGAAAGCCTGGGAAATTAGTAGTTCATATTATTCAAAAGAACCAAGTTAATCTCTGGATAGAAGAGGGTAGGGCTAGAAGAACAGAGAGGGTTTCCGCTTCACTGGGAGTGGATTTGTGTGGAGGAGCCTGAATACTCTCAGAGCAAAGCCCTCCAACAGTTCTGGTAGGGGGTGGAGGAGATGGAAAGGTGTTATCAAAGCTGGCAGGCTGCAACTGGAAGCATGTATTGCTGAGGTGGAGGATGGGTACGGAAGCACTTAGAGCACAGAATCCAGAAAAAAGATCACTTTAACTTGTGGCTTTTACAAACCCTTTCTTCCATGGCATGGGTTTTTAATGAGAAACTTTATAATTATGCAGTGAGTTTTATTGTTTTTAAAACTTAAAAAAAAAAAAAAAATCAAGTGGGGACCAGCAGGTGGCGTAGTGGTTAAGGGTGCTGGACTCCCATATGGCCGACTACAGTTCAAGTTCCAGACTTGGAGACTTGCTTTCTCACTTTCTCTCTCTCTCATTCTGTCCCTCTCTTGTCAAATTAAAATAAAGATAAATAAAATAATAATAATAAAGATTTTTAAAAATCAGGTGAGCATAAACAAACAAATAGGACCCTTATGTGCCAGTTAAAAATTATTGAAAAACAATTACTGAAACTTTGTTGAGTTAAAAGTCATGAGATTAAATTAATTAATATGTTCCCTTTTTTTAAGTCAAGTAATTTTAATACTACTTTTAGTATTTAATCAATAAATGGTACTTTTAGTTTATTCCCCTCCTGTCTTTTTACTTGGATTGGATTTGTAGATTTCTTATTATTTTCTTTCATATTTCTTATGTAGAATGCAAATTTTTATCATTTTGCTCTTTGGAGCAGGTGCTGTTTGCCAATTGGCATATGAAACAGTCTACTTCTAAAACAGTCTAGTTTTTATGTGAAAACATTTCTTGTAAAATTATTATTTACATCATAAAGTAGCAAGTTATCACTGTTTTTTTAACTTTAAACTAATAGTATAAATCTAATATCTACAATTTCTGTGTATTATCTTTTCCATTTAATACCCTAAAAGTTCCTGTAATCTAAGTTTAACTCCAGTCACATCTCGTCCCTTTAGAAATTCTGACAGAAAAAGCTTTGCAAGATTGAACTGAAAGATCCAAAGTTTCATCTCTAGCCTTCTGCTTATTCTTTATTACTGACCCTGCCAGAAGTTAGAAAAAAATATTTTATGGATATTTAATGATAATGGTTTGGAACTTTCTAGAAGTGTGTGACATTTTAAAGACCATATTTTAAATGTAATTGATATTTCTTCTCACAGATTTCTTTAAGGGAAAAACAGTATTTAATCACTGGCTGCCAGGAATATGTTATAGTAATATCACCTTTCAGCTGGTGTCTGAGGCAACTTTTAATAAAAGCACCCTTGTGGAGTACAGTGGTGTCAGTCATGAACCCAAACAGCATAGAACTGGTAAGTCTTAGAGAGTCAAATTTAGAAAAAATAAAATAATAATAATAATAATAAGTTGTTCCCTTATCTTTTATACTTGTAAGAAATATTCTGGTTCAGAGCTAAGAAAGAAGTATGCATTTTTAATCATCTAAAACAAATTTTATGTCAGTGTAAGAGGAATTGAGCAAAATATCCAGTAAGAAAAATCTAGAATATGCCAATGTAATCATAGATTTATGAACTTTGAATAGAAAGGTAAAGTTATTATTAAGAAACTTAACTGAATCTGCTAGACATCAGTTATTCTATTACCTTATGAATATCAATATAGCTGGAAAACATAGGGTAGATCTTCTAGTACAGATGATCAGATAAGGGAATTTATTGTTCAAATGTATCTAAAACTTGCAATAGTTCATTTTAGTAGCATCACTAATATATGGTACCATTACAGAATGAAAATGGAAGAATGGGCATGTGGATAGATAGTTGAATATATGTGAGAATGAACTGGGTAAAATAAGTATCTACTAAGTACCCATCACCAATATAAGCAACATTGTGTGTACCTAATATGCTTGGGCACTCAATTAGAATACTGGGAAGGCCAGTCTTATGAGCACTGGGAACAGGTTATGGGAGATTTCCCTGAGACTCTTTTTGTTTGACTTTCATTCACTAGGCCAAGACAAGGAAGCTATTTTAACAAAATAACTAATTCTCCTTAACTCCTTCTAAACTTACTATACAAAATTAATTCCACTGATTTACTTGACTTGTGTCAATACTTAAGATTCTATTTGTATTTTTCATTATTTAATTCAAGTAAAGAAACATTAGTTGAGCACCCTCTACCTAGAAGTTGTTCTAAGTACTGAGAAAGATGGAGACAAGAACTGGTGAGCCCTATACAAATCATAATGCAAGACAGAATGAGATAAATGTTATAAAAGAAGTACAAAGTTATTTAACACCACAAAGAAAGCAGAAATTAATGCTTATCAGAAGTTTATGGAAGAGGCGATATTTGAGATGCGATTTAAAGGATAGGTAGAAACTGTTTCAGGAAGAGATCATACAGTGAGTCTTCATAATTTTCTCCTCCAGAAAAGTACACTTCCATAATTCATTTTGTGCTCCTGTGCTTCATTCTTAGAGTGATGAGGAGTGAAAACCGTATTTTCCAACATGTGTTAACATCTCTAGGCAACTCATGTGCAACTTTCCTAGGTGAACTTATGTCAGAGTATTTTTATCTTGATAGCTATAAGTACACTATCATTTTTTGTTGTTGTTTTTGGGGGGTTGGTAACAACGATTCAGAGATAGAGACAGTTATTTGCGAAGTGAGATTGGGATAAACGAGACTATGTATGTAAACATGTTTTGAAATTGCTTAAATTACCACTTTGAGAAGTATAATATCACAGGTTAATATATTTGGAGTGCGACTGGTGATATTCTCATGTCATCCACAAAATACTAAAAGTATATGTATTTAAAACCATAATTGTTCTTGATGTAAATTTCTCTCTAAGCAGTAAAATTAAATTCTATTGTAAATCTGTTTGTGTATTTGACTCATTTGTAGATTGTTGACTATAATTGAATTAAAAATTACTTGAAAATAAAAATTCTTTCTCTTACAGCCCCTTATCCACCTCGAAATATTTCTGTTCGTATAGTAAACTTGAACAAAAACAACTGGGAAGAACAAAGTGGCAGTTTTCCAGAAGAACCTTTCATGAGATCACAAGATACAATAGGAAAAGACAAACTCTTCCATTTTACAGATGAAATTCCTGAACTTCCCTCTGGCAACACTTCTTCTGGTTGGCCTGATTTTAATAGCAGTGACTTTGAGACTACATCTCAGTCATATTGGTGGGACAGTGCATCTGCAACTCCTGAAAGTGAAGATGAATTTGTCAGTGTACTTCCCATGGAATACGAAAACAACAATACACTCAGTGAGACTGAGAAGTCAACATCAGGCTCATTCTCTTTTTTCCCTGTGCAAATGATATTGAGCTGGTTACCACCCAAACCACCCACTGCCTTTGATGGGTTCCATATTCATATAGAAAGAGAAGGTAAAGCAGTAGGAAATCAGAATAAATAAATATACGAGAGAAAGGAAATTGGAGTGTCCTTAAGTTTGAGTTTAGAAAGACTGGTGGTAGACAGTTCAAAGAATAATTGTAAAGAAAGTGAGAAATTTAATAAAGTACCCAATATGAACTGAGAACAGAAAACCAAAATGAATAGGTTGGAGCAGAATCAGAAGGTTCAGGTGATTAACAAGTTGCAACTACTGACAACTATTTATGTTTCACTGCCCAATATTTCATATACTCCAAGCTTTAAGTGAAATCTTACGTTTGGAAATATTTTGATCAAAAATCTAACCATCTCAGAATACTACAGAATATCCTAGAGACATTTGCTCATTTTTATATGCAAATTTATGAAACATGCAACTACAACAACAAAAATTCTGACAAAAATCACTACTTCTCTAAGAGTATGAGGACTATGTCTTGCCTACTTAGCTACTCTTATTCCCTTTAGGATGCATCTCTCTGGAACTAGCAATCAAATTTTCCTTAAAAGGAACTGGTATTCAAAAAGTAAATACATAGCAACTGATACTTCATTATAGCTAGTTCATTATAGCTTTCATTCACTTATCCAGCATCTAAGATTTGTTCTTTATATTTTATCCCACTAATGGATGAAAATAGAGACATGGCATTCAGCAAATCTGGATCATGAATCATATCTCAATTGTTGGTAGAGTTTTATGATTATTTGTTGTTTTCACAATAACTTACTTCATTTTATACTTTCCATTCTAGTAGTTTAGATGGCAAAGGTAATCAAGTTGTCAAATTTGAAGTTACAATACAATAATAGTCTTATTTTCATGGTAGGACATTAGATTTATGTAATCTCTTCAAAAGTGCATGAAAAAAACACATTGTGAAAAAATTATAAACTTTTTGCAACATATTAAACTGATACTTTAATTCCATTTTTTCACAAGCATTTTGAAGTTTCTTCACATATGCACTATTGTATACTTCTACTTTATTTAATAGGATGATATATAAAATTTGTAGATTCTTCTATACTAAATGATAGAGCAGTGAGCCATATCAAATATATAAAATTGAAATCTTTTGTTATTTCCAGTCGTTTGAGTAAAAAAAAATATTTGCCTGGAATTGGCTATAGTAAAAAAAAAAAAATCTTCAATCTGCCTTTTATTTTTCTCTTCCTCATTATATTCTATGGGAAATAGGATTTTATAACTCAGGGCTTTTTATTTTTAAAACTTTCATTTTCATTAAAGTTGTATCATGCTTTTTTCTGACTGCGGTTTATCTTTTGAAGGCTATTCAATTTCATGATAATAAAGTCATAATAATGACTTCAAATGAAGTAAGAAGGAACAGGAGATGAACTCCAAGGCAATGCAAAATAATTCTTACTCTTAAAGGTTCTGGAAGCAAACAGATGAAGGAAAAATATTATAAGTATTAGAAACTATGTCCAGGAGAATTATTTCTAACTAGAAAGAATTCAATGATATTTTTAAGCATTTATAGATATTTAGTGCTACCACAAAAAATTATAAGATAATTTGGTGCTGGTTATTTTTTATCCCTTATATCCAGACTAAAAAGTCAATGATTGGTATCTTTTCCCAACATCCTGCTTCTATTTTATGTATGTAATTGTGCTGAGCTGTTACATAAGGATATACAATAGACACCCGTTCCTAGTTTTATTCATTCAAACACCACATTTCAGTTTTGTTATTTAAAAGTATTGTGGAAAAATTGAAATCTTATTTATCTTTCTTTTATAATATCTTTAGTATAGTTTAACTTGCTAAAAGAGGTAATATAAAAGATACTTTTTAAAAAAACCAATTAATTGACATGTCTATGCCCAGGGTTCTTCCAGGTTTAAATTCACATATATTCTCCTTTCTGTATGACTTAGAGAACTTTACTGAATATTTGACAGTGGATGAAGAAGCGCATGAGTTTGTTGCAGAACTGAAGGAGCCTGGGAAATATAAGTTATCTGTGACCACCTTTAGTTCCTCGGGATCTTGTGAAACTCGAAACAGTCAGTCAGCAAAATCACTCAGCTTTTATATCAGTAAGTAGCAAAGAGATTATTTTGCACTTGTAGGGAATCTAGAACAATGAAACTGGGGAGATTAATGATATTCTGATGTCAATTATTTACAAACCCTAGGAATCCTGAGAGAGTTCTTCAGACCAGAAGAGACTAGGATTCATGAGCTTTTGAGAGGTTTTGGGTATAGGGCGCATGCGCTCGCCAGAAAGAGACAGACAGAAAGCAAGAAATCACCCCTCAGGGCGGATGACCACACCACAATCCCTTCTACTCCATTCTCCTCTCGGGATCCTGGGCACGCACGCACACGAGCCTGGCGTAAATTTAAGCCACCAGGACCAGGACTCAAACCACAGTCTACTGCATGGGAGTCCAGCCACCTAGTTGTTATGCCAACTGCTGGTCCCAAGGATTCATGAGCTTTTGACAGCACAGGAAATATATGTATGTTTAATAGTAGGAACCTACCCAGAGATTAAAGTTGAGGACTTTTGTATTTATTGTGATAATTGGCATTTATTAAACTAACCTCCTGTACTAGTCACACAGTTTGAGAAATGAGAATTTTTGATGCCGTATTGGAAACGAATAAAGGATTGTGAGAAAAATCTCACTAGAGTATTGATCTAGTAACACTCAAAAGAAAAACAAAGATTCAAGTGCAGTTATAGCTGGGTGGAGTCCATGAATTTGGCGGAGGAACACATCATTAGAGCATGTTAACAGATCCCCTGCCAAGTCTTACGGAGGCTTCTACTGGTTTCACAAAGGGCAGTTTCATAATAGCAAGCGAAAGATAGCCTCCAAAGGCTGCACAAATAGTGCGTGTCTCTGTAATGTGTTTAGCTAAATGGACTGTGTTTAGTGGAAGTTCAGAGGCCAAAAAGCAGTCACAGAGCTTATCAGGAGCTAACTATGCATCTGATCAGCAGAAAGAAAAAAATAAAAACACACAGAAGACAATGAATAGAAAGACATTGTTCTCAGAAAGAAAGGACTGCCATTTACTCTGTTGCCTTCTCCAAAGGTAAAATACCACCTTTCATCAATTAACCCTCAAAAAAGCAGGGGTGTAAGGGGAATGAGAGCAAAAGGAAGACATCAGTTTATTGAGCAACTTAAAAATGTTGCACATGTCCCTTACAACAAAATAAGAAACCAAAAATGTTAGCACAGGCTAAAGGCCTGGAAGATCCATCAGCTGTACAGAAAGGATATTCATAATTGCTTTGTGTGTCTTTCAAGTGTGAAAGATGTTTGAGCTAGGGCCTATGAGCATGACATCAAAGCTGAGGATTCAGTCTTCCTTTGAGGCTGAAGGGCTTCTCTGACAGGGAGATTTGCTTGCCCTCAGGTACAGATCCACTATGAGTGTACACGGCTTCATGTATACTCCGCTGATTGGTCTGACCCTGCTGACTTTTCCCCTTTCTGCATTTCTAATTTGTTTCCTAAGGCACAGCACAAAATCCAGAGCTTATTAGGGTGTGGTATTTTTGTAGACTTATTTTCTTCATGTATATCTTGCTTCTCAAATCAAATTATAAAATTCTGAGTTGGGATTATACTATTTGAGTATTTATTCATTCTTTTTACATATTTCACAAGTATTTATTGACTGCTTTTCTCTGTCACTTTACTCTTTCAGAGTATCCAAATGACTAGTGTGATTCAGAATATGTTAGAATTTTTCAAAATGTGATCATTTCAAAGAGATGCATTGTAATATTCATCTACAAAAATATAGGTCTCTAAAAATTTTGTCTTTCCTTTGCTCATAAAAGAATGATGTTTTTAAGTAGTTAGGATAGCCTCTTACCTGTTACTCAGGTACTCTGTGTATACTTCCTTGGTTTAAAGAAAGGACAGTTAAGCTAATTAGGGTGGCTTAATTTCTCTAAATATAGTATATCACACACCAGCTAAATGATAAGAACCTATTTTCCTGATTAAGCTGTTTGAGATGCTGGTGATGAACCAATATATTAAGATCTGTGTTAATATTGTTGCATTATAATTTATATTTATGTAGTGTTGAAGGCCTTCCCAGAGATGAGAATGAAGGTAGAAATAGACAGTAGCCCTACAACAGCCTTATGAAAAGAATATTTTTATTATCCTCATTTTTTTTAATTTCATCTTTTTTTTATTTATTAATTTATTTTTCTTTTTTTAACATTAATATGCTATACATCATTACAGTATACAAAATGAATTTTTCATCCAAAATACACTGTCTGTTGGCTCAATCGAGCACATCAACATACGTGTTATCAACAAACAATTTTTCATTTCTTATGTCTTGTATATTTTGTGCTTTTTTTTTTTTTTTTTTTTTTGCTATCCTTGATTCCCTATCCCTAACCCTCTGCCCTGTCCAACCCTCCTCCCATTGTCTCTGGTATCCATGATTGCTTTCTATGCCTATCTCCCCCCATTTAATTGATTTGCTAATGAACTTAATTAGTATAAATATTTGCAATAGCAAGAACAGCTGATATATACATACACAAGAACCCATGTCTGACTTTAGGCATAAACCTCAGGGAGTAGAATGAGCATACTATAAAATAGTACCTAGCTGGTGCTATATAATAGCTTACTGTGGTCATCAAATACAGTTTTTTCTTTCAATTTTGGTAACAGTTTTAGTATTTTTTTCCTCTGAATTTTTTTTTTAATTTACATTCATTCCCTGAGCATCATCACAACATACTAAATGTGGTTTCTCCTCTAGGGTAAACTGCATAGTGGCTTAATCATGCATGTTATCATCCATAAAATTCCATTACTACTTTCATATATATATGTTTTTTTACCCTATGTCTGACCCTCTGCCCTATTCCACTCTCTTGTTACACTATTTCTGCTGTCTACAGTTGTCTTCAATTCCTTTTCTCCCAACATTTTGTTGACCACACCATATCATAAGTTATCTAACTACTTTCAGTAGCAAGTTCAGCTGGTGGTTTCAAGAAAGGCAGTTTTGGGGACCAGCAGTTAGCGTAATGGCTATGTCGCTGGACTCCCACATAGTTGACCGTGGTTCGAGTCCCGGACCTGGTGGCTTAAATTCATGCCGGGCGTGTGTGCGTGCATGCCCAAGATCCCGAGAGGAGAATGGAGGAGAAGGGATTGCGGCTTGGCCATCCCCCCAGGGGGATGATTTCTCGCTTTCTATCCCTCTGTCTCTCTCTGTCTGGCGAGCACACGCGCCCTATAGCAAAAACCTCTCCAAAAAAAAAAAAAAGAAAGAAAGGCAGTTTTGAACTGGTAAGGTTGAGGTACGATCTTCCAGATTGAACTCTGGGATATAATACTCAACTCCAGACTTTGTCCCTACAATTAAATTGCCCATTTTCTTAGTTTTTGAACTCTTATTTCTGTGTGTCTGCATTTAATTTCACTGACATAGCACTCCCTTAAGAACTTCTTGGAGATCTGGTCTGGTGCTGGTAAATTCTTTCAGATTTTGTTTATCTGGGAATGTTCGTGTCTTTTCTTCCCAAATGAACAATAACCTTGCTGGGTACAGTATTTTCGGTTGAAGTTGCTTTTCCCTTAATACTTTGAATATATTTTCCCATTCTCTCCTCGCTCACATTGTTTCCGATGAGAGGTCTGCCGTCAGTCTGATGGGATACCCTTTGTAGGTAACTTGCCTTCTTTCTCTTGCCAGTCTTAGTATCTTGTCTTTGTCTGTGGTTTTGGTCAATCTGGCTATAATGTGTCTTGGAGAAGATCTTCTTGGGTTGATTCTATCTGGGGTCCTCTGTATTTCTTGGGACTGAATCTTTGAGTGCCTCTCCAGGTTTGGAAAGTTTTCTTGCAGGATTTCATGGAATAGATTATCAATGCCATTATGAGTCTCTTCACCCTCTGGGATGCCTATTATCCAGATGTTTGGGCATTTAATTGTATCTAGTACTTCTCGCATATTATTCTCAAATTTTTGGGCCATTTTCTCAGTCTTCATGGTGGATTTTTCTAGGCAAGCCATTTTCTCTTCTACATTAGAGATTCTATTTTCTGTATGATCTAGTCTGCTTTTAATACTTTCAAGGGAGATTTTGACTTCTTGTATTATAGCCTTCATCTCTAACAGTTCCATCTGATTCTTTTGTAAAGTGTGAAATTCCTCTTTTAGATCTTGCATGAATTTCCTCACCTCCTGGAACTCTTCAACTCCTTTCTGCTTCCTCTTCAGCAGTTCCTTATCTCTTTTCTCTTTCATCTCTGTTATCTTTGCCATTATGAATATTCTGAATTCTTTATCAGACATTTCCATGATTTCCATTGAATTGTGTGTGGATGAAGAGGAGCTATCCATTTCCCTTGTGGGAGAGGTATTTTCCTTTTTCCCCATATTTCTTGTGGTCCTGCAGCAATTTCTAGTCATCTGGTAGATGGTCGGTTTCTTCCCAAACTTGGAAGTTCAATCTGAGGGTCGAGGAGTGTTCAGAAAAGGAAGCAGAGAGAGGGAAACAATACCAACAACAGCAAAAAAACAGACAAGAAACAGAGAAAAAGAAGAGAAAAACTTTTAAATAAATCTAAAAAAGAAAAATTAATATTCAAAAAATTTCAACAAAACTGAAAAATTAGAAAACCGCGCGGCGCGCAAGCCCGCCATACAAAACGCCTAGATCGCAGGAGCCATGGAGCTGTCTGTCTCTTGAAGAAGGGCTGTTCTGTTCCCTTCTGCCTCTCCACGCGAGTTTTGTATGCTGGAGGCCCAGTAATCAGTGGGACATCTTCCTTTCTGCCAAAATGGCTAGATCGCAGGAGCCATGGAGCTGTCTGTCTCTTGAAGAAGGGCTGTTCTGGCTATTATCCTCATTTTTTCACTTGGAAAATACCAAGTCATGAAATATTCACTGACTTTCCCAATTGTCAGAACAAAGATTAGAGCCTAGGAATATTTGATACCAAAATATATTTCCACATAGCCTGCAATGACCCAGTACCTTGAGTTGGTTATAAGTTCAGTCCAAGTGTAAAACTATCAAATAAGTGAATTTATTTTATTTCACTCCACTTTCTCTCTGCCCTACTATACCTGTAGCCTTCATGGTGTAACAATACTTCCCATTTACACAGTTCTCTAACACATGTTACCTCATTGACTCTAATGACAACCTTGGCAAGTAGATTGGTCAGATGGCATCCTATGTATGCACTGACTCGGGAGACAAGGGCATGGATTGAGTCCCAAGACCTTCTAACTCTGGGATATTATTCATGCCACTCATGTCTCTGAGTGTAAGTTTCCTTATCACTAAAGCAAGCCATGGATCTCTAAGTTCTTTTCAATTCCAGCATTCCATGATTTGTCCATGTAACAGATGCAATGACTGGAATTCAGAGAAGCTAAATCATTTGTCCAAGGTTGTGCCATTAATAATGAGCAAAACTGAGTCTCAAGCCAATTTTCCTATCTCCAAACCAATGCTTCTCAGTACTTCATAGTGCTCCAGCAAGTCTCATTTGGGGTCACGAGTATAGTATAGATTTTAGAATTGGACTTCCTGGGTATGAATCCTAGCTCAGCTTAACCTCTGCCTCAGTTTTCTCATTTGAAAAGTGACATCGAATCATAGTACTCAAAGGCTTGTTATAAGTATTAAAGGATTAAAATACATAAACACAGGGCCAGCCCAATGACCTCATGGCTAAGGGAACAGATCTCACATGGCTTATCTCAGTTCAAATATAACCCCAGTGGCTTGAAAAATATGCCAAGCATGTGTGTGTACGCCCCAGGTCCTGACAAGATGGAGAAATGGAGGAGAAGCAATTGGAGCATAACCACACTGCTCTTGGGGGTGTGCAGTACTTTCTCCTTGTCCCTGTCTGTCTAGTCTCTCTCTTCAAAGCACACGAACTTTCTGGCAATTGAAAAAAAAAAATGTAAATTGGGGCCAGCAGTTGGCGAAATGGCTATGTCACTGGACTCCCATGTAGTCAACCGCAGTTCGAGTCCTGGACCCAGGAGCTTAAACTGACACTGGGCACTTGTGCTTGCATGATCAGTATCCTGAGAGGAGAAAGGAGGAGAAGGGATTGCGGCATGGCCATTCCCCCTGGGGGTGATTTCTCGCTTTCTAGCTCTCTGTCTCTCTGGTGAGTGCACATGCCCCATAGTAAAAATCTCTTCAAAAAAAAAAGAAGAAAGAAAGAAAAAGAAATACGTAAAAGTATACAAACTTAATACAGAGCCTAGTACATAACAGATGTTATATCCTTTCCATCATTATTATTTATTATTTCCCTTGCACCATTTATATTGAGCCTGAATCTGCCCTTCCCAGTGAAGCCACATGCTCCTCTTCCTCTCCTGAGTTCCCGCTTGAGTATACTGCATTCAGTTAAGGAACAGAGAGTTGTATCCTAAGCACTTTTTTTTTCTAAATAATTATCGCAGTCCTATATTTTATTTTTTATTTATTTTTTTTTTGGAGAGGTTTTCGCTATTGGGTGTGTGAGCTCTCCAGACAGAGAGAGAGACATAGAGACAGAAAACGAGAAATCACCCCACAAGGTGGATGGTCACGCTGCAATCCCTTCTCCTCCATTCTCCTCTCGGGATCTTGGGCACGCACGCACACGCGCCCGGCGTGAGTTTTAAGCCACCGGGTCCGGGACGCGAACCGCGGTCGACTACATGGGAGTCCAGCAACATAGCCATTACGCTAACTGCTGGTTCCCCCATGCACATTTTTTTTTTTTTTTTTTTGGAGAGGTTTTTTGCTATAGGGCGCGTGCGCTCGCCAGACAGACAGAGAGAGACACAGAGACAGAAAGCGAGAAACCACCCCCCAGGGGGGATGGTCACGCCGCAATCCCTTCTCCTCCATTCTCCTCTCGGGATCTTGGGCACGCACGCACACGCGCCCAGCGTGAGTTGTAAGCCACCGGGTCCGAGACGCGAACCGCGGTCGACTACGTGGGAGTCCAGCGACATAGCCATTACGCTAACTGCTGGTTCCCTCCCCCATGCACATTTTAAACATTGTACATTTGCATTTTAATAGGGAATTTCTGTAGATATAACCACCTTAAAGCTTCTTGAGTCCTTAACATCAGACCCTCTGCTCAGAACCACTTTAGAAACCTGAGATCAGAACTAACGGTGGCCACTTCTTTGGAGATATTCGGAAAAGGAATTTACTGTGTCTCTCAGATGATCATTCAGGTGTTAGCTAGTTTCTTTAATTGAGCCAGCCTGTTGCTGTTTTCTAATATCATCACAACCTGCCTCTTTGTTCCTACTGTGGTCAAATTTAAATTTTTTTCACAGGATTGTAGCAGAGGTTAATTTGAATCTCAAAGTAATTATTTCCAGAGATACCAAAGATTCTAACAGAAAAGGAATTATAAACACTGATGAGATGCCAAACCCACTCTGGGAAAAGAGAAGTAAATTTTTTCTGGTGAAAAATTTATCGGAATACTCTCAGATGCACATTAGAATTGGAGTGGACCTTCTGGCTCTCAGTAGAACTATTGTTGCAAAAGCAGCTGTTGTTTAGATCAAGGTTGAGGTCGTGGAGTTGAGGACAGTTGCTAGGCAGAGGATCTACCATGTTGCCTATCTAGCATCAAATCTTGTTTGAATATCTTTGAAAGGACAAAAGAAAACAATGTTAATTTTTAAACTAGCATCTTTTATGTCAACCTGTTCAGTGTGCAACCTCCCTTGTGTTCTGATTTGAAATATTCAGGTCCTTCAGGCGAGTGGATTGAGGAATTGACAGAGAAGCCTCAGCATGTGAGCGTCCATGTCTTAAGCTCAACTTCTGCCTTGATGTCCTGGACCTCTTCCCAAGAGAACTACAACAGCACCATTGTATCGGTGGTGTCCTTGACCTGTCAGAAGCAAAAGGAGAGCCAGAGGCTTGAAAAGCAGTACTGTACTCAGGTAAAGGAAAGGACATTGGATGGGCACTTGCCCTACTGAAGCATGAACAATCTAAGGAGGTGGCTGTGACAAGGCGTGCTGAGGCCTCCCCAGGCAGCAGTGTCATGGCAGTGTTGCCATGAGCCAGGAGAGGGGCTGGGAAATGGGTGGAATGGCTCTTTAGTGACTTTGCCATCTTCCTTTCCCTTCACAGGAGGGCCATGCTCCTTTCATTCTTTTTTTTTTTTATTTAACTTAAATGTATTCATTCATTTATTTTAATTTGACCAGAGAGAGACAGAGAGCAAGAGGAGAGAAAGGGATTGAGGAGTGATAAAGCAAGTCACCAGGTCTGGGACTCGAACCATGGTTAGCCATGTGGGAATGTCCATCGCCTTAACCACCATGCCACCTGCTGGTCCCCATTCTTTATTAAAGAGAATTTGCTTAGCACCTGTGACGTGCCAATCACTAGGATAGAAGTGGGAGGTCTGGATAATTTTTAAACATCCTGATCTTCCACAACTAATAATCTAGTGAGAACAATGGATAAGTGGACCTAACATTACTATACTATATAGGATAAGGCCTAGGCTAAAAAATAAATGATTGAGAAGTGATATTAGTTTACTGGAAGAGTCTGAACATGAGTTATATGGATTCAGGAGAGGCTGATTTGGAAACTGGTCAGAAAACTTTCCCAAGTAGAGGATTTAGGGGGGTTTTGTTTTACTTTTTCTCATTATTTTAATTTTTATTTTGACTATAGAAGTAATATGTGCTCTCTGGAAAAGTAATTCAAAAATTATGAGTATGCAAAGTAAGAAAGTAAACCCCCCTCTCCCAACCATAACTGGGAAGAGTTTTGAAAAAATAAATAGGAGACAAGGTGCAAATGAGTAGTAGTTCTGTGAGTGGCCAGCAGAATGAACACACATGCCCAATCGCCAACCCTGAAACTGAGTGGACCTTGTTCTCAGATGCCCTCAGATTTATGGGAATCCAGTTCTGTTTTCCTGGGGTTTTTTCTTAAATCAGATTAAATTTGGTGATTCTTGGTGTCTAACTAATGCAATATTTTCATCCCTAAAGCAAAAAAAAAAAAAAAAATCAGTTCATGAGCAGTACACTAAAACATGTAATATTCAAAAAGATGTTTGTTATATGAAAGTCATTTGGGATATTTCCATTTCTCCCAGGAAAAGGAAGTATTTAGTGAAATTCAAACATTGAGAACTTTCAGATTCATAAGATTAATTTAGGAATCGTGGCTTTTGAGTACTAGAAACCATAAAGTGCTGAGCCATTAGTTGAGGATCAGGTGACCTCTTGACTTTAAAATAGTATAGTAGTCCCCTTTTATCTGTGGGGGGTACATCCCAAGACTCATGGATGCCTGAAGTCACAGTACCAATCCTTTATATATATAGTTTTTCCCCCTATGCTACATACTTCTTACATACGTATGATAAAGTTTGATTTCTAAATTAGGCACAGTAAGAGATGTCCAGCAATAATAATGAAATAGAACAATCGTAATAATAAACTCTAAAAGGTTATATGAGTGTGATCTCTCTGTGTCTCAAAATATCTTACTGCACTATACTCACCCTTCTTATGATGACCTGAGATGATAAAATGCCTACATGATGAGATGGAGGGAGGCAACTGGCCTAGGCATCATGAGGTAGTGCTGGCCTGCTATTGACCTTCTGACAATAGGTCAGAAGGGGGATCATCTTCTTCCAGCATCCCTGGGTCACTGAGCCATGATGAGCCATGATGATTTTCTTGGCCACAGTTGACTTTGGGTAATGGAAGCCACAGAAAGGGAGGATGTGAATAAGGGGAGACTACTGTCAATATGCTAACTCAATGAACAGGTAATGCTGACTCAGTGAACAGGTAATCACAGCTCATAGTACAGCTTGCTAGCTTCCTTCCCTAAACATACCCAAGATGACTGGCTTTCTACATTGATGTGAAGTAGACTTCCCTTAGAGACCAGAAGCTAGAACTTGACTGCTCCAGCCCCTATTTCTTCCTTGCCCTATCTAATGTCCAAATTGTATATTTTTCACATATAAGCCAAGGGCTAAAGGAACAGATAGATATTGTAAATTTTCAATGAGCCAGAAAGAGCTGGCCTAGATACACTTTGATGATGCTTCCATGAAAGGCAAATACAAAAATAACAGGCCATGAAATATCCTATTAGGGACTATGGGCAAGAAGATGATTTTTTTTTTTTTTTTTGGAGAGGTTTTTGCTATAGGGCACGTACGCTCGCCAGACAGACAGAGAGAGAGAGACAGAAAGCGAGAAATCACCCCCCAGGGGGGATGGCCACGCCGCAATCCCTTCTCTTCCATTCTCCTCTCAGGATCTTGGGCATGCACGCACATGCGCCCAGTGTGAGTTTTAAGCCACCGGGTCCGGGACGCAAACCGTGGTCAACTACGTGGGAGTCCAGCGACATAGCCATTACGCTAACTGCTGGTCCCAGAAGACGATTATTTAAAGTGGAGTGTAAGAACTGCACTACTGTGCTAGGAATCCTCTCAATCACCCCAAGAACTTTGAGGATTCTGTTTTTATCACACCATCATCAACCATTGCCCTGCTGCACACACACACTTTTCAGATGAGCAATCATAAGTCCAAAAGTCTCAAGAACCAGCCTGGAGTCATGTGGCCATCAATCAAAGGAATATGTGAAATGTTCTCACCTCAACATGGGGTTTGAGGTTTATTTCCCAAGGCAACCATTATCCAAAAAGAAATACATATATATATATATATATATATATATATCTAATATATACACACACATATACATATACACACACACACATATATATACACATATACACACACACACACATATTTCATTAGTTCTATAGACTTTTGTTTTTGGAGAGGTTTTTGCTATAAGGTGCATGCGCTCGCCAGAAAGAGAGACAGAGAAAAAGAAAGCAAGAAATCACCCCCCAGGGAGGATGGCCATGCAGCAATCCCTTCTCCTCCATTCTCCTCTTGGGATCTTGGGCGCACACATACATGCGCCCAGTGTGAGTTTAAGCCACTGGGTCCAGGACTTGAACTGCGGTCGACTACATGGGAGTCCAGCGACATAGCCATTACACTAACTGCTGGTCCCATCTATAGACAATTTTTTGTATTTGTAATAAATAGAAAATTTAAAATATGACTCTAAATTAAGAGTCTAAAGTTTTTTAACAAATAATCATGTTCCACTATTTTCTAGTCCCACTCTCGCTACTTGATCTCTACTACTGACTTTACTGTAGGATCATTGCTGTATATAATACCTCCATGATAAGTAAGACTTACCACTAGTGTCCCTTCTCTGTCCTACAAGTCCATTGATTTCTGAGTGACTGTGTTTTGAGGTGGGTCCTATTTGAGGTGCTAGAGAGGAGGGTAACTTAAACCTGATTCCTGATTTTAGAAAGCTTAGAGTCTGGCATTTCACATAGGTATTTCACATAAGTACTTTGTACACATTAAATTGACTATGACTTCATGATTATGACTATATTGTGTATACACACACACACACATATTCTTCATATCTGTGTTTTGCTCCACACATGAGTTTGCATGTGTACAAATGTTCTGGACAAGGAGTTTTTGAGGTATCTCTGCTAACAACTATTGAAATACTTCCATTAGTAAATATACGTTGACCATAAAGTCACTGCTCAATCAATGTCATATAAAGAGCTGAGATAATTCTTTTTTTTTTTTTTTTTTGGAGAGGTTTTTCACTATAGGGCGCGTGCGCTCGCCAGACAGAGAGAGAGACATAGAGACAGAAAGCAAGAAATCACCCCCCAGAGGAGATGGTCACGCCACAATCCCTTCTCCTCCATTCTCCTCTAGGCATCTTGGGCACGCACGCACACGCGCCCGGCGTGAGTTTTAAGCCACCGGGTCCGGGACGCGAACCGCGGTCGACTACGTGGGAGTCCAGCGACATAGCCATTACGCTAACTGCTGGTTCCCAAGAGCTGAGATAATTCTTCAAAGTCAATGTGCTGTCAGTACTTTCTCCAAAGACTTTCACACAATCATAAATTTCAGAATTTGGAAACATCATATAGTATATGCATGCATCTTAATTTTTGCATGTGATCTGTCTTGGTCCATGAGTATTTTTCTGGCAATATACAGGAAGGTATGATAAATAAATGATAAAATTGGACAAAAAACAAATCAGCCTTTTAAATTTACAAATAAAGAAACAAAAAAGAGGCTGAATATCGAAGGGCCCTGTCAAAAACCATACAGCTGGTTAGTGTGAGAGGAGTGACCAGGACTCAAATCATCTCACCTCCCTGCTGGTGCTGGTTCTGCTGCCTGTGCTACTTTAGGGCCAAGTTACCCTGACCTCCCATCTTGACAGAATCAGAGCAGAGAATGAAACAAACTTGGGTTTCTGAACTGATTTTAAGAGTGTGTGTTAGGAGAACCTGAACAACAGCCTTCATCTCTGTAAGTCTTAATAGAGTATCTCATCTTGTCTGTAATAGAGGGAGATATATACCCTGCTTTATAGGGTTCAAATAAAAAAAAAATAAAAGTACTCGCAGTGTCTAGAGCACATAAATAGTAAGTCTGCAAAAAAAGAAAAAAAGCTTTCGCTGTTATTATTATACAGACCTAGCTGGATGTTTTTCTGAATCAAGGGAAGCAGATGGACAGGTTCCAGAGGTCATCCATAGAAAAACCTGAATAACTTTTAAATAAACGTATGGAAAGGAGCTAATGGAGAGAAGATTCCAAACGTAGAAATAAGACCATTTCAGACTCAAAGGAATCTTCCCTATCATCTTTCAACCCCATGATTTAATCGTCTGTCATGCGTTTCCCCTGGCTGCAATCCCTAGTGCATCTTCCTTTTATGTCTCTAGTTGAGGAAGATGGAACTGGTACCTTGTTGGAGAAACACTAAGCTCTCAACTGACTTCTCAGAAACAGAGATTAAGCCAGTCAGGAAAATAGCAAAAGGTTAAGATGGGTGGAAATTGAAGGAGGGAGTGAGGAATGACCATGCAGGGGCTAAAACATGTGCCTAGTCTTAGTAGGAAGATTGCGGGAGCATTTCTTCTTCTCACCTTCACCACACCCTCAAAGAGTTCCGGGATAAATAAAAAAGGCGTGGAGGGAGAGTAGTGCATAGATTGGTGATTCGGCAAGTATTTAGAAGTTTAAGTGTTTATATTTTATTACCAAGACAAGTAATTTGCAATACCACTATGCCCTTGTCATTTTTAGTATTGAAATGAGTGTGTATATATACATATATATATACACACACACTGCATGTGTGTATATATACATATATATAATATACACACACATATATATACACACAGAGAAATGTATGTATGATAAATAAATTACAAAATTGGACAAAAGAATCAAGGGGAAAAATTGAGAAGGATGACATTTAGGGGACACAGAAATAGAGGACTGTCTGTTGATGAAAATGTGTATATCTTCAACTGGACTGGTGTAAAGTGCATTCATGTTGGGTAATCCACTTTACAAGCTGTAGTGATGTACAATGATTGAGTGTATAAAATAAATAAAAATAATAAAATGAAAAATAAAAAATATAAGTCAGTTTTTTTTTTAACTTCACAAATAAACAGTAGAGTTAAAAGGCTGAATATTGAAAAGACCTGTCCAAAATCACACAACTGGTTATTATGAGAGAATAAAACACCCAACCACCTACGCACACGCGTGCACATATATATGACAGCTCCTTATTGAAAAGTACAACTTTGGGGCCAACAGATGGCATAGCAGTTACATTGCTGGATTCCCAAATGGCCTACTGCAGTATGAGTCCCAGACCCGGTGGCTTGAAACTCACACTGGGTGCATATGCGCACCCAAGATCCCTGGAGAAGAATGGAAGAGAAGGGATTGTGGTGTGGCCACCATCCTGGAGGGATAATTTCTCACTTTCCCTCTTACTTCTCCTTACTCTGTCTCTCTCTCTCTGGTGAATACCTGAGCCATAAGACAAAAACCTTTAAAAAAAATACAGCTTTCTTAGGATGAGTTCTTTATAGTCACATTTAAGCGGTTATGAGTCCAGGTAGTCAACTGAATAGTTAAAATCAATATTGTCTAAAATATTATCAAAGAAACTTAACCTCATCCTACACAACCTGTTGGGTTGTTAGGAAAGTCATGACACATTTTTGCGGAGAAAAACACATGACTTTCCTGACAATCTAATACATTCTTTATATCCTGTGTTATTCTAAATATTTTAAATAAGCAAATGCATGTTTAATGAGCAAAGCCAGAATTTACACATATGGTAGTATATCTATAATGTGTTGTTTAGAAGAAATGTTTGAAGTAATATCAATGTTATAACGCATACATACTTCAGTAGTATATGACTCATGCATGTTTGTTAAAAGAAATTCTGGAAGATTCTCTGCTAATATGTCAAGATTTATGAGAGGAAAAATAGAAAGAATTCTAATTTCCTTCGTTTGCTTTTCTATTGTGTGACAAATTATTTTACAATGAGCTTGAGTTGGTTTTGTCATGTAAAATGTATTTTAAAGAAATACAACAGTACTGCTTAGTGTGCATAATACACATGTTCTTAGTCATGGTTCGTTCCTTTAGAAAATTCTGTACTAGGTGAGGATGTTGAGTTGACTGTCTACAAACTTCCAACGGAATTAAAAATCTGAAACAAGGACAAGGAGCCCTGATGTAAAAGCACACAAAGAGGAAAGAAAGGGAGGAAACACCGACTCATTCAATTGATTTCCCCTTTTTGGGGTCAAGCCAATGAGAAAAGAATTTCAGTATGCTGTCCTTTCCACTTATGTATGGAGCGCATTATACCCATTCAAAATATACCATTTCTACTGTCCATAATCAGGTTCTGGTATTGAAAAAGTTCAAAATTCATATCATTTCACCAGTATCATGTTTATCCTTAACACCTTAATGAAGCTCTAAAAAAAAAAAAAAAAAATTTACAACATAGGTAAATTGTCCGTTGATAGTTTGCTCTTCATTGGTTCATGTTCCTTCCTACAGTAATTCTATAATTTTATGTACTCCAAAGACCAAAAATTTGATAACAGTGAGAAGAATGCACATTTATTGATACTCTGGTTTAAGCATACTCACGACTCTGTGAAGTATGTGATATTTTACTTTTATTTTAGCAATTAAAAAAGTCAGGGTAAGATTCTAAATAAATTATAAGTAAATCTTCATGCTTATAAAGACTAGAGTCAGAATTTGGTTTCAGCCTAAATAGAAAACCTGTGTTCTTTTTTTTAAGTAAGGCTGTTTTGTTGCAAGTTTTTCAATAGAACTCATGTACTCCCCCAGAAAAAGACAGAGAGAGGGGACCAGCAGTTGGCATAATGGCTATATTGCTGGACTCCCATGTAGTTGACCACAGTTTGAGTACTGGACCTGGTGGCTTAAACTCACACTGGGCATGTGTGTGTGCATGCCCAAGATCCCGAGAGGAGAATGGAAGAGAAGGGATTGCGGCATGGCCATCCCCCATGGGAGGGCGATTTCTCACTTTCCATCTGTCTCTGTCTTTCTGGCAAGTGCATGTGCCCTATAGCAGGAAAAAAAAAAAAAAAAAAAAAAACCTCTAAAAATGAATAAATACATAAATAAATAAATAAAGACAGAGAGAGAGAGAGAGAGAGAGACAGTGAGAAAGCTCCCCAACATGAGGAATGGTCACCATAATCCCTTCTCCTCCATTTCTCCTTTTGAGATTTTGAGCACATACACACTGGGCATGTTTTGAAAGCCTCTGGATCTAGGACTCAAACCATGCAGTCAACCATGTGGGTTCCAGCTACCTAAATCACCATGCCATGGGCTGGCCTCCAAGTCTTTTTTAAACACATACTTCTTGACCTGTTAGTTGAATCATCAATTCTTGTACATGCCAACATTTAACTTTAATATATGTTATTATCTATATGTTTTCACTATTTTTGTCTATATGGTATTTATTTCATAAAAAATGATTTTGTTTTTTAAAAAAAGGAACTGTGAAGATAGCAAGTGATGCTGCATACGGTTGACTACAGTTCAAGTCCCAGACCTGGTGGCTTGCTTTCTCACTTTCTCTCTCTCTCTCCTCTCTCTAGAGCACACATGTGCCCTGTAGCAAATTTTAAAATAATGATAAAATTAAATAATTCTTTAAAAGTAAATAAATATATAAGGAAAAGTATATAAGAGCTCATCTCATTGAGAAATAGTCTCTACAACATTCTTTTGTGGGGAGTTACGACAGCCTTGCAAAGTACTTACTGCCATATTGTGGTGCTCAGCTCAGTGACTCCCCTTAAGCATAGATTAAAGTCTCAACACTGAATCTAAATACAGTATGTGACCTTGGTCATTTTCTGGCTCGATTTTCTACATCTATAAAATTATCATCTTTGAGGACATTTTCATTTCTATAATTAGATTCTATACGCTTCTAAGTGATGAGAGACTAAAGACATCCCCGCACTGAGCTTTGTTTGTAATCAGCTGGCACTACAATTTAGGATGCCAGACTTTCCGTATGGTAGTGCTGATTTGATTATGGTTAGAGGCTGTTGTGTCTCTAGTGTGTGTAGTTACAATTGACATTGATGGGTATAAAGCAGTTCGCAGTGCTTATTAAATCTAGTCATAGAATTTGAATGTCCTGGATTGCCTTTAGTGTTCTTATAACCTATAAGTCATCCACATTTTGAAATCTGACCTTCCTTAGCATGAATAAATCTGGATTTCAAAGTCATCTGTGGTTCCACAAAGAGTCCCTGAATACTTTTTTAGCTTCTGTGCCACATTCTGAAGGTCCAGTTCTAAATAAATTCTATTGTGTGTTTGCTTTAAAGGTGAACTCGAGCAAGCCTGTTATTGAAAATTTGGTTCCTGGAGCCCAGTACCAGGTTGTGATGTACCTAAGAAAAGGTCCTTTGATTGGGCCACCTTCAGATCCTGTTACATTTGCCATTGGTAAGTTGTAAGCTACAAGAATAATGACTATTTTTCTATGCATATCAGCTGCAGGGATTGCAATGTGAAAGGCCTATACCAGTTCACCCAGTATTGCAGCTTCAGAGTAATAGGCAAATTGTAGGACATTAAATCATTGGAGGATGTGCCTAGTACTTACTGTTCAGGGAAAAAGAAGAAAAAAAAAAAAACAGAGGCAAATACATTTACTGCAGTTTTCAATGATGGATCAAAAAAAAATGGAAACCCTATTTATTAGGGAGAAGCTTAAAGCCATTGCTAAGACATTAAACATTTCTCCTTTGCTTTCTTTTCTCTCCCCTACTCCTCTTTTTCATAGTTCCCACTGGAATAAAGGATTTAATGCTCTATCCCTTGGGTCCCACAGCAGTGGTTTTGAGCTGGACCAGACCTTACTTGGGAGTGTTCAGAAAATATGTGGTTGAAATGTTCTATTTCAATCCTGCAACAATGACATCCGAGTGGACAACCTACTATGAAATAGCAGCGACCGTCTCCTTAACTGCATCTGTGGTAATCTTCCCTTAACTAGCTGTCACACTTGCCTGTGTCGACAGACATGACTTTATGTATCAACTGTGGCCAAAAAAGTTGGCATGATGATTAAAGCACTGGATCCCACGTGGCCAACCATGGTTTGAGTCCTAGACCTGGCAACTTGAAATAATGCTAGGCATCTTGCCTAAGTGCCAGAAATCTCTGGAGGAGAATGGAGGAAAAATGATTGCAGTATGGTCATCCCCCCCAGCGGGGGTGATTTCTCACTTTCTCTCTTTGTCTCTCTGTCTCTCTCCAGCAAGTGCAAGCATACTATGGCAAAAAAAAAAAAAAAAAAAAAAAAAAAAAAAAAAAAAAAAAAAAAAAAAAAAAAAGAAAGAAAAGAAAAGAAAAGAAAAAGAAAAGAAAGGAAAAGTTATCTGTATCTTAGATTATTTTTTAAATACACATAGTTTTTTAGTTATTTTTGCTTTTAAGTTTCTGGATGTTTGGGGATCTGTTTTTGTTTTTAAGAGGAAAAGAAATAATTATGTGAAACTAGCTTTTCTCCCTAATTGGATTATTTGTTAATCAACATTTTTCCCTAATGAATTTGCTTAGAGTAGAACTATCAAGTGCTGATTGTTTCTGTCTGCTCCTGAGGGGGAAAACAGCCAGTTCCCCGTAGGTGTTCAATAGCTAATTGACACTGCCAACGATGATTCTTGCTGGCACTTACAAATCAGTTGAATGCCTACAAAGGCAGGCCATTAGAGGATGGTTTTCAAGGTAAAAATTGTTCTTTCTGAGACTGCCATAATTTTTATTTTAAAAAAAAGATTTATTTATTTTCATGAGTGAAAGAGGAATATAGAAAGAGAGAAGCAAAGAGACAGAATGACAGCACCACTAATGGAGCCTTATCGTTGCAATCCACTCCCTGCCCTAGCCAACCTCAAATCATGGCACATGTATGCTCAGGGAGGTCTCCAGATGTGACCCTGGAACTTTTCCTGCAGGTCAGGCTCATTGCGTTCTACTGCTGTGCCATTGTTGTGCTCACTGGAATCATTTTCAAAGTGTAGGTTACCTACGGGTTATGTGTGATGTACACCATTGCTCTCTACCCAGCTGACAACTCTGGTAATTGCCACCCAACCAGGGTTCCTGCTGGTGGTTTACAATGGAAACATACAGGGTTGCGAGAGTTACCTCTCTTAGAAACAGAGGGATATAGTGTACATACAGTCACTGACTAACCAGTCCTATTTCTCTTGTGTAATGTAACTTTGAAAATGGCAGAATGAAATGAAAATTGGAAATAGATGACTCTTTATCTTTCAAATCGCCTTAAACTATTATATTTCTATATTTTATTTTATTTATATTTCACCTTATTCCAGAAAAACCTATTACTATGAAAAATTAGGGAATTATGAAAAGGTACCAGAAAGGAAAATAAAAATTACTGATTTTTTTTTTTGGTACAACTTAGTGAAAGTATTTCTATTCCAGAAATATTATTTCCCCTCTTAGTTTTTTGTCTTCTTGCTTGCTTTTTCTCTCATGTAGAGAATAGCTAATTTGTTGCCTGCGTGGTACTACAACTTTCGAGTTACGATGGTGACATGGGGAGATCCTGAATTGAGCTGCTGTGACAGTTCCACTATAAGCTTCATAACAGGTGAGTGTGTGTGGGGGGAATGGTTACAGGAGTCGAAAATATTATTCTGAGGAGAAACTGAGAGACCACATCTCCAGAAATTGCCAGTCATTTACCCAGCACCAAGTAAGCATCAGTTTCATGGAAGACCGTAAGCTTGATTCTGATCATTCATTATTTGCTTCATTGGTAATCTCTAAAAATTAAGATATCGTTATTATTCTGAGTTACTACTGCCCTTGACTTGTTTTTCTTGAGTTATTGCCCTTGGCTTACTGGCTTCCCGGTTGGGATTGATTAGCACCGCGCTGGAGCAGGCAGAGCCCTCAGCTTCACAGCACACACTCAACTGATTTTACCAAGTTGATTATATTTGTTAGAGTGCCTTCATTTTCTTACTAAGTAAGCCATTTTTAACGTCACAGACTGACTACAGTAGGGTCTATTGCAGAAGTTTAAAATAGACTTTGAAGACAGATAGACCTGGACTTGAATCATGGCTCTGCCACATACCACACATGACCTGAGCAACTCCTTGAAGCCCTAGTTTATATATATATATATTATATATATATTATATATAACATATATATATAATATATATATATAATATATAATATATATATATTTTATATATATATAGAGTGGGGGTGGTAATAGTATAAATTATCTATTAATACCTATTAATACTTCATTCTGAAACTTTATGAGATACAGTTTAAATACTTTAAATAACTATTCCTTTTTAGAGTCTCACGAGCCTTAAATTATGTAGTTTTAAGCAATAGTCAGCGATAGCAATGAAAAGAGAAAATTCATCAAAGGAATGCTAACCCTTGTTTGAACTAAGACTTCAAGAACTTTTTCTTAGATAGCAAGGCTCTAGATAGAGAGGTACTGAGAAAAAAAGTAGAAGAAAAAATTTAAATGAAGAATAATTTGGGCAAAATAGTTTCCTCCTTGGACATCTAGTTCTACTCTGTTGAAGCTTATCAATGAAAAGAATGGAAAGAAATATATAATATATTAATTATTAGCCAATTAACTTACATACTATGTGATTCTTTACTAATTGATATTCAGAGCCCTCTTTGTTCCAGATGTTGCTAGTAATATTAGAGTAGAGGGCCAGCAGGTAGTATAGTGGTTAAGGCACTGGACTCCACATGATTGACCATAGGTTCAATGCCCTGACCTAGTGGCTTGAAAATCATGCCAGGTGTTTGTGCCAATGTGCTTGCCCAAAATCCTGAGAGGAAAATGGAGGAGAAGGGATTGTGTGGCATGGCCATTCCCCCTGGGAGGTGTTTTTTTCACTTTCCCTCTCCCTGTTTCTCTGTGCGTCTCTCCAGTGAACACATGTGCCCTATGGCAAATACCTAAAAGGAAAAAAAGCAATTATTTAAGTATAAAAAATACATTAGAATGGAACAATATAAGAATACTTAAAAAAAGGAGAAATACCAATTATTTGACTCTTGCTATGTTAGACTTTTAAGTCTATTTGTAATCACACATGTAAGTATAATTAAACTTGGCTATGTCAATAACTCTTACAGTTTAACATTATAAGACTGCTTTTTTTTCTCAGACAGAAAAGTTATCTGGAAAAAGCCTAGATTTAGCATCTCAACCTGGATCTGTGCATTTCTACCAGTAGGACTTTGAGTAAATTATCTTAGTGACCCTGGGCTTCTATTCTCATCATAGTCCTCTCCAAAATATTACCTGGCAACTGTTTAATAGACAAATTTAGTGCACCTGAATACCTCCTTGATGGAGTCTTTGCAGCCTCTCATGAAGAAGCCATCAGATATGAACTATTAATAGGATTTGGCATTTTTACTAAAGATGTTTATTGGGCAAAGTTTATAACAGTTTAGGCGGACATAACAAGTGTGGAAAAATAAACTGTGGTTAATAAGGAAACTTTCTCCTGGGGTGAGCAGGCAATAGTTTCCAGTAAACTTTTCTTTGTGAATTTCTTAACTTTTCCTGGGGCAAACAACTAAGTCATACTGACACCAGCAGTCTACAGACTTCCCTGAGCATATTGATATAAATGGGCTCAATTCCACATCTGTAAAATGAGCATGATAAATACCTCACACAATAGTGTGAGAATTAAATTGTATAAGTTGCTATTAGAATATGTATTTATTGCTTATCAGAATACATATGACAGATCATTTTCATTTTTCATTCTTGAACATGACTATATCAATAACTCTTGCAGTTTAACTTTATTCTTATTTTTTAAATCAGTTAAAATTCTAGTGGTATTTTGTATTCACCAGAGAGACAGAGAGAAAAAATGAGAAATCACCCCCCTAGTGGGGATGGCCATGCTACAGTCCCTTTTCCTCCATTCTCCTCTTGGGATTTGGGGCACGCATGCACACACAGCCAGTGTGATTTTTAAGCTGCTGGGTTTGGGACTCAAACTGTGATCAGCCATGTGGAAGTCTAGCACATTAACCACCACACCACCTGCTGGGTCCCCAAACAAGGATCTAACATAAAATAAATGAAGATCTCATGCTTTACTTTGGTAGGCTTTGAATTTTAATTCACATTGTCAGATTGTGTGGTACAAAAGAAAACAAGAAAAAGTATTTGAATTTGGAGTGATTATGAACTTGTCTATCTTTGTTAGGCAAACTAATGGCCTGCAAACCAGGTCCATTGTAATTACACACACACACTTACCAAATAATTGTTAATAAACAAACAGTGACATCTGGTGGCTCACAGCAATGTGCTAGATTTCAGATCAACCACATGAAGTACAGAAAGAAACCTGAAGACCAAGTCCCAGGAGGGGGAGATGAAATACTTCTAGGTTTGCCGTTTTAAAAATGTTTTGTCCTTACCAAAATTAGAACATGAGAGTATTCTTTGAAGAAAATATCTGTAAGTACCTATCTAGGATGTAGTATGTTGGAGCACAGTAGCAGACTGTAAATAGACCAAGGCTATTTTCTTTTAGTAGGCTATTCTGAACTATGTCATAGATTTGGGTTACTTGTTAGTCATTGTTGATAGTTTAAGATTTTACTGTTATACACATTAGAAATGCTACTCTATTTCACATGAAACACACGTGTTATTTACCTACACATAGTAAATTCTCCAGTGAATAATTATTTTTGAAAGCATAATTAGCGATGAGTGTGTGTTAGGTGTATTTGCATCATATTAAGGAAAATAATTTTTATGATTTATAGAAATTCTCAAACTATCCTAGTTGATATTGAGCTGTCTCTCAGAATGGAACACTTGTCTTCAAGCCAAAATACACATGAAATTTAAATTTAACTGTGTCTATCTTACTTAAAATCTTCAGAATTACCAGTTATGTTTAAAATAATTAAATTATACTTTCAAAGATTATATACTAGCTTTTTCCCATTCTGGATTGCGTTGGGTTCACTTGTTGGTCTCTGAGACCTGAAAGTTGACAACTTCTTTGCGTTCTGGAGGCTGCTCCTGGCAACTCTGCAGCCATCCCCATGCCACAAAATGAGTATATTGAATTACATCATAAACACTGTGAATACCGTTTGGATTACCATGAGAAAAAGAGAAAGAAAAAGTCGGGAGGCTTGTGAACTTTCAAAGAAGAAAAAGAATGATTGGTCTGAAGGCTAAGCTCTAACATAAACAGCGCCATGCTGAGAAAATACAAATAAAAAAGATTATCAAGATGCATGAAAAGAGAAACACCAAACAGAAGACTGATGAAAAGACTCTACAAGGAGCAGTACCTGCCTATCTGTTGGACAGAGAAGGACAGTCCCGAGCTAAAGTACTTTCCAATATGATTAAACAAAAACGGAAAGAGAAAGTGGGAAAATGGGAAGTCCCTGTACCCAAAGTTCAAGCCCAGGGAGAAACAGAAGTGTTAAAAGTTATTCGAACAGGAAAGAGGAAGAAGGCATGGAAGAGGATGGTTACAAAAGTCTGCTTTGTTGGAGATGGCTTTACTAGAATTCCCCCTAAATATGAAAGATTCACTAGGCCAATGGGCTTATGTTTCAAGAAGGCCCACGTAATACATCCTGAACTGAAAGCCACCTTGTGCCTGCCAATACTCCGTGTAAAGAAGAATCCCTCATCCCCAGTACATACAACTTTGGGTGTCATCACCAAAGGTACTGTCAGTGTGGTGAATGTGAGTGAGCTGGGCCTTGTGACACAAGGAGGCAAGGTTATTTGGGGGAAATATTGCCCAAGTTACCAACAATCCTGAAAATGATGGATGCATAAGTGCTGTCTTACTGGTTTGATAGCAGTTGCATACAAATAATGCCTTGTAATTTTTCAAGATGATACACCATCTGGAAAACCATCATGACTGATGTTTCTGAATATAGCCGGTCTTACATGTCTGCAGCCATCAAAAGATTATTTGTTAAATTGTACAAAAACATTAAAGTGACCTGGTTTTACAAATTTAAAAAAAAAGGATTGTATATTATAAAGCTTGAATTCTCCTCCCTAAATGGCATTTTTTAAAAACTTTAAATGTGTAAGAATATAAGCTAAAGTAATAAACTCAGTGTTAGAATTTAGCTTTTTTTTTTTTTTTAATCCTTCCTTCTTTCCTTTTCTACTTGCCTCAGTAACATTTATTAAGAACCTACTTTTTGTTAGGATCAGTAGATGGAATAATGGTTGTGTCATGGGACTCCCACATAGTCGACCACAGTTCAAATCTCAGACTCGGTGGCTTAAAACTCATGCCAGATGCATGTGCATGCATGCCCAAAATCCCAAGAAGAGAATGGAGGAAAAGGGATTGCAGCATTGCCATCCTTCTTGGGGGATGATTTCTTGCTTTCTGTCTCTCTGTCTCTTCAGCAAGTGTGCATGCCCTTCTAGCAAAAAGAAAAAACTCCCCAAAAAAAGAAGAAGAAGAAGAAGAAACCTACTTTTTGCAAAGCACTGGCCTAGACTGACACTGTTGATGGTACCGCCTTGTTATTTTTTGATAACATTTGTCCTCTGTTCCACTTACAGTACTATTATCTTTTTCTTTTTTTCCATAGGGCATGGACACTGACCAGAGAGAGAGAAAGTGACAAATCACCCCTCAACAAGATACGGTCATGCCACAATCCCTTCTCCTCCCGTCTCTCTTCTTGGGATCTTGGGCATACACGCACACATGCCTGACATAATTTCCAACTGCAGAGTCCAGAACTTCAACTTCAGATTCGGCCATGAAGGATCCAGTGCCTTAACCATCACACCATCTGCTCCCCAGTGCTATTATAGTCTATCCTACCCTTCCATCCTATTCTTTTGTTCTCATAAACATCTTTACTGCACCACAGTAAAAGAGATTTACTTTTAGACGACCCCAAGTTTTCCAATACTACTTGGACAATAACTTCACCAATACCTATTAATATTAATTGATCAATGTAACAAAAAAGTGACACTCAAACAAGTGAATATTTTACCAATCTTACAACAGTAAAATTTACATATGAGACCTTGAGGGACCAGCAGATGGCATAATGGTTACGTTGCTGGACTCCCACATAGTCAGCCACGGTTTGAGTCCTGGACCTGGCAGCTTGAAACTTGTGCTGGGTGCATGTGTGGGTGCCCAGAATCCCAAGAGGAGAATGGAAGAGAAAGGATTGCAGCATAGCCACCTCCCTGGGGTGGGGGCAGGGGTGACCTTCTGTCTCTCTGCCTCTCTCTGTCTCTCCAGTGAGTACACGTGCCCTTTAGCAAAAATCCCTCTTTAGACAAAAAAATCTTGACATCCTCAGGCACAGATGGATCTGGCTGTTTTGTGTCTGAGATAAATAAGGCGGGGTCCCATGAAACAACCTTCACTCTGTTACTGAGAGGAACAGGAGTCTCGAGGACCACTATATACAGAGAAATTTAATTCTCTGTGTGAACTACCTGAGGGTTTTTATATTCTATTGATATGTACTTTAATTATTAGTGTGTTATACTAAATTATCTCTCTTCTCCCTTGTAGCCCCAGTGGCTCCAGAAATCACTTCAGTGGAATATTTCAACAGCCTGTTGTATGTCAGTTGGAAATATGGGGATGACACAACCGATCTGTCCCATTCTAGAATGTTGCACTGGATGGTCGTTGCAGAAGGAAAGAAGAAAATTAAAAAGAGTGTATGTTTCTTGAATCATGGTATTGAGCATCTGAACATTTAGTTACATAGACTATTGAAAACTATCAAGCATTTCCTAAGGCATTAAACAAATCTCAGTATACCAGTTAGCACTGTTTTAGGTTCTGGATATGGGACAGGGAACAAAAATTAAATTTTTCTGGAGGCCAGCAGGTGGTGTGGAGGTTAAGGTGACTGGATCCCACATGGCCAACTTTGTAGTTCTAGTCCTGGGCCCAATAGTTTGAAAATCATGCTGGGCATATATGCATGCATGCCCAAAATCCTGAGAGAAGAATGAAAAAGAAGGAATTGTGGTATGGCCATCTCTCCAGGTGGTGATTTCTCACCCTCCCTCCCTGTCTCTGGCAAGCACATACACCCTATAGCAAAACTAAGAGGAAGAGAAAACTAAGAGGAAGAGAAAAATGACATAAAAAAGAACAAAAGAAAATAAATTCTTCTTTTCATACTGCTTACCTTTTAACATAAGTGAGCTGGAATAGTTTTCATTCTTGATTTGATTTACATTTAAAGTTATTATTTGAGCTTTCTCTTCAGGATGCTAAACACTTTCAAGAGAACTGTAAATTATATATTTTAATATTTTCTCCATATGGCACCAACATCTAGGTATTTGGGTACATTGGGATACTGATTTCTTTTCTCCTGGTTTATTAGACTGACATTGTATTATTTCAGATACAAACTAAACTAGTGGACTAAAGAAACAAACAAAAAGAGACTGGATCAAACACAACAGAAGTTCCTCTCTCTTTCCTTTTCTTTTTTTTTTTTTTTTTTTTTTTTTTTTTTGGAGAGGTTTGTGCTATAGGATGCGTGCGCTCACCAGACAGACAGAGAGAGACAGAGAGATAGAAAGCGAGAAATCACTCCCCTGGGGGGATGGCCACGCCGCAATCCCTTCTCCTCCATTCTCCTCTCGGGATCTTGGGCATGCACGCACATGCGCCCGGCATGAGTTTAAGCCACTGGGTCTGGGACTCGAACCACGGTCGACTACATGGGAGTCCAGCGACATAGCCATTACGCTAACTGCTGGTCCCCTCTCTCTTTCCTGAAAGCCCAGTATTCACAGGACATTTCTGCTGTAAGGGGTCATCAGAGACAGAGATTCTTTGTTTTCTTGCACCACCTGCCACTATACACAGTCCTCATCCACCTAGGGGAACCTTCATTCATCACTACATCCATTTTCCAGCCTGCAGGGGGGAGACAAGAAAGAACACAAAGGCGCAGCCCTTACAGGATGTGAACTGAGCTACGTTATTCATGTGATTTCCATTGGTCAGGACTGGGTCACAAGGTCCCTTCTAGCTGTTGAGGAAGATGGGAAATATGGCCTTTGGATAGGAAGCTATGGGTCTATAGACATGACTAGGTTTCCTCTGGGCTTCTCAGAGTGGATGTGTCAGTAGCAATCAGCAATTGCCTTTTTTAAAATCTGCTGTAAATATGTGTGAAAATATCAGAGTAATATCCATTGCAAACAAGGGAATTAATTTCAAAACTGTTCTATCTTATATGTAGTCTGTATTTCTTTGGTTAATGTTCTTTGTAGGGCTTTTTTGTTTGCTATCCAGCATGTATACTTGCTAGAGAGATACAGAAAGAAAGTACCCCTGAGAGGGGATGGTCACACCCCATTCCCTTCTCTTCCATTCTCCTGTCAGGATTTAGGGCATGCACCTGTGCCCAGCATATTTTTCCAGTCGCTGGGTCTGGGACATGAACGAGCAGTTGGCTCTGTGGGATCCAGCCACCTTAACCACCGTTATCACTAGCTTCCCTGTATGCTGCATTTTGAAGGCTCCCTTGCCTGTAGCTCATCTTGGGAATTTATGTAATTATTCTATAAATGACATATGCATAATGTAATTGATTGTGGATTGCAAGGTAGAACAGAGAGAATGTCCGTTATCACCCGGTAGTTGTTTGGGGTGGTGAGCTGGCTTATTCACTGGAGATTTAAAATGCTGATTTCGATGATCTTGCAGGTAACACGCAATGTCATGACCGCAATTCTCAGCCTGCCTCCAGGAGACATCTACAACCTCTCAGTAACTGCTTGCACCGAGAGAGGAAGTAATACCTCCATGCTGCGCCTCGTCAAGCTAGGTAAGGAGAGTACACAGGTATGCGTATGAGGATAGTCGTACCGGAGCACTGGTGCTCACATTGCCGATGCAGCACGAGCGTGTCAACTCAGTGAAACAACAAAAACAAAACAAAAACAGCTAATTCTCTTTTATAAATAGAAAATAGTTTGACTCCCAAGAAAGTACGTTCACCTTAGTATCCATTTCTGTGAGTGGAATGTACACTGTGTTTGAAAACAGAGATATTCATCATTCTTAGTAAGGTTTGAGAAACCAAGTAGTTTGAGGATTTTAGAGATGGAAGAGACGTGGGCATTACCAAGACTGTGTTCATGGCCATATCAGATAACACTCCATTTTCATGTAAATATTAAATAACTCCCTCTTTGATATCTTAAATAGAATCTCATACATATAATAACCCACTTTGAATTTTTAAATTTGATATGATTTCCTAATTCTAACATCAAGGTAAAAGAAAAATATTGTAGGGCCAGATGGTGTGGTTGTTATGGCAGGTGGATCCCACATGGTTAAGTGTATGGTTCAAGTTCCAGACCTGGCAGCTTGGAAAATATGCCAGGCACACATGCATGTGTGCCGAAAATTCCAAGAGGAAAATGAAAGAGAAGTGACTGAAGCATGGCCATTGCCCTAGGGAGTTATTTGTCAGTTTTCCTCTTTCTCTGTCTCTCTCAGGTGAGTACATGTACCCTATAGCAAAATTTTTTTAAAGTATAATAAAACAATATAGACTCCCTATATACACATTTAGATATAAATGCTCCAAAAGACATAATGAAATTGCCTGGTGTCTGCACACAATAAAAATGATTAAGTATAGGTTTTCAAGAAGTAAAAAGATCATAGTCCTCCATACAAGAAGTATAAAAATCAATGAAGGAACAGGTATACATGAATTAATAAAGAATAACTGGACAAGCATAGCTACAGGTGGACCTTACAATAAAAAGAACAGAATAAGTAAACGTGCTTGCATATAATGAGAGAAAGAGGGAGAGAATTTAAAGTAGGGATAATAGGGCCAGAAACATAATAGACAGGAAAGTCTGATAGTCTTGCTAATGAGATGGAGCTTCTTGCATAAGGATAGTGTCTCAATAATTCTCTATATTATGACATACAGCTGGGAAACACAAAACATGTCATCTATGTTCAAAAATCTAGGATTTACAGATATATACATAAATCTGTAAATAATTTATCATTTATTTTCCCCAAGGGGAAATTCTGAGATGCTATCCTAAAATCAGCAACAGGCAATATATGATGGACTGACAAAAAAATGGAGTAGTAGATCACTCAGGGTATATATGAGTGAAAAGTGGCAACACCAGAATAAATGCATAATTTCAATACATAATTTTCACAGCAGAGATCAGTTATTGTTTTTTAATTTCAAATTTAAAAATAAATAGAATGACAGGGCTGGTAGGTGGCATGTTCGTTGAGGGCACTGGACTCCCACATGGCTGACCGTGGTTCAGGTCCTGGACCTGGTGGTTTGCTTTCTCACTTTCTCTCTCTCTCTCTCTCTCTCTCTCTCTCTCTCTCTCTCTCTGTCTCTGTATGTGTATCTGTGTGTGTGTGTGTGTGTGTGTGTGTGTGTGTGTCCCTCTCTGGTCAAATTAAAATAACTGAATTAAATAAAGTTAAAAAATAATTCTTTAAAAAAATAAATAGAATGGCAAGAAACATTGGCAAGAAACATGCAAATTGATACTATTCTTTCAGATGTCTGCTAATTTATATGTGCCTGAATCTGTTCCTAAGGGTCTTAAATTATTATATGGAACTGTAAGTAAAGACTGATGCAGGGGTATTTTATTAGTAGTTTAAATACCAGAACTAGCATTGTTGTCCGTGATATACTTTTAAAAAACACTTAGTAAAATCTCAGACAAAACATTAGACCACCCTCGTGGCCTGGTCGTTAAGGGAGCTGGGTCCCACATGGCCAGTTGCAGTTTGAATCCTGGCCCCTATGGCTTGAAAAACACACCAGGCATGTGTGCATCCAAGCCCCAAATCCCAACAAGATAGAGAAGTGGAGGAGAAAGGACTGAGTTATGACCAGGTTTTGGGTACTTTCTCTCCCTCTCTCTCTCTTGAGAATGAACATGCCCTCTAGTAAAATAATAATAATAATAATAATAATAATAATAATCTTTCCCCAGTTCACCCAGTAATTGCATTTCTCTCAATGTATAGGACACTGGAGTCTTAAATCTTTTTTGTCTCATATTTGCAGTGAAAGAAACTAACTTCTTGCACTGAAATCCTTTAAAAGTATATGTGTAGTTGCAAATAAGTGATACATTGAATAGACATTATGGACCAAAAAGATAAATCATTGAGTAATTTTCAAACAATATCTGAATTCCATCTAAATATCCCTCTTTATGACAACTTTCTTCTAAATTATTTTACTTCATTTCTTAAAAAGTTTTCTATTATTATTTTCTGGTAAAGTGCTTGCAATTTATACTTACAGGGGGTTTATCCTGGTATGACATTTGAAATATGTATGGGACTTGAAGCATGGGACAATTATTTTTGGAATGCCCTTGGTCATTGCAAAACTGTCAGCATTTCTAAGTTCTGCCCACAGAAGTCCAATTAATACCCTGTGTTGTACCTACTGAAAAGATCCCTGCAAATTTCCAAACACCCTCATGGGGGTGATACTGCCCTCATTGAGAATCAAGAATTGTGTTTGACAGTGAAGACGGTCTACTCTTCTTCCCCACGGTCTGTTCTTGAATACTAGGAATATGGAGAGAGAGCACTAACTTCCAGTCTTGCATGATCTTTCAAGGAAGAGCCTTCAAAACATTCACAGAAAATGTGTATTATATGGGACCAGCAGTTAGTGTAATGGCTATGTCACTGGACTCCCATGTAGTCGACTGTGGTTCGAGTCCCGGACCCGGTGACTTAAACTCACACTAGGCTTGTGTGCGTGCATGCCCAAGATCCTGAGAGGAGAATGGAGGAGAAGAGATTGCGGCATGGCCATCCCCCCTGGAGGGTGATTTCTCGTTTTCTATCTCTGTGTCTCTCTGTCTTTCTGGCAAGCACATGCGCCCAATAAGGAGTAAAAAAAAAAAAAAAAAAAAAAATGTGTATTATAAAAAAACGAGTTTCCATTTTTACTCTGCACCAAAACAAACTTGTACTTTTATTTTTCTGCAAGCTCTGTGAGGTCTCATATTAAGAAAAAATTTGCCCACCTCTCAGTTCCAACCATTACCTCTCACTTTATCCTCTGTGCATGTAAGGTCAGTTCCGTTTCTAAGTAACTGGAATTACTTGAAGATTATACTCACATTCCCTCATAGTCACCTTCCCCCAAGCTTTACGATTCTAGGTAGTCATGTTTCTTAGGTCCTGACAGCATTCTCCAACCCAATGGTTTTTCTGTCTCCTTTAAAATTAAGTTCAAGGTGATCTTATCAAAGTAGCAGTCGATGAAGTTATTGCTTGCTACTCTGCCAGTTTTACATGATATTATTAAGGATCTATGGAGCCTCAGGAGTACCGGTTAAAGTCACGATCTGGAACCATTATATCTACGTAAAAGTAGGAGTGCAAACCAGAACAGCTCCCCAAATCTATCATGCCGTTTGGAGCTTCCATGTCACCCTTATAACAGACAGGATTATCCAAGCCAGTTTAGAAAATTTCTTTCAACTTTAGAAAAGAAAAAGTATTCCCATAGAAATTATTTCTAATGAAAGTAATCCATAGAATTAATAATTTTTTATATCTTTTTTCTGTTTTGGGGGAGGTTTTTGCTATAGGGCACATGTGCTCACCAAAAAGACAGAGACAGAGAGAGAGTGAAAAAGAGAAATCACCCCCCCCCCCAGGGGGGATGGCCATGTCACAATCCCTTCTCTTCCATTCTCCTCTCGGGATCTTGAGCACGCATGCACACGCACCAGACGGAAGTTTAAGCCACCAGGTCCGGGACTCAAACCGCGGTTGACTACATGGGAGTTCAGTGACATAGCCATTACGCCTACTGGTTCCTCCCCCCCTCTTTTTTTTTTTTTTTTTTTTTTGAGAGAGAGAGATTTTTGCTATAGGGTATGTGCACTCACTGAAGAGGCAGAGAAACAAAGTGAAAAATCACCCTCTGGGAGGATGGCCATTCTGCAATTCCTTCTCCTCCATTCTCCTGTCAAAATTTTGGGTATGCATCCACACACACCCAGCATCAGTTTCTAGCTGCAGGGTCTGGGACTCAAACCACAGCTGACCACACCTTTTTTTTTTTTTTTTTCCTTTTTTAAGTTTTCTTTTATTTCTTTATTTATTATTATCATCATGATCTGGTATATATTACATTGACTCGCATATAACTTTACAGTGTATTACATTTCTTTTTCCAGAAGGAATACCATGCAAGTCAGTCAATACAGAGACATTAAAATCCTCATTTCATCATCCAAAGCTGACCACACCTTAACCACTATACCACCTGCTAGCCTGAGATATCTTCTTTAAATTAATTATTATTACTTTAGGGTTTTTGCTATAGGGTGCATGTGCTTGCTCGAGAGAGACAGAGAGAGGGAAAATGAGAAATCACCTTATAGGAGGATGGTCACATATTCTCCTCTATTCTCCTCCTGGGAATTTGGGTGTTCACACAAACACACACACACTGGCATGATTTCCAAGCCTCCAATTCAAGGACTTAAACTGTGGTCAACCATGTGGGAGTCCAGCACCTTAACCATCATGCCACTTGCTGACTCCTCCTTTTGATATCTTAATATCAGATAGAATATCGCCTCTATTTTGTTCTACCCTGAAAATGACAGTATGTATATAATTTCCTTTTATTTTTTTCCCTGAAAACTACTTTTAATCCTCTCTCTCTCTCTTTCTTTTTTTTCTTTTTTCTTTCTTTTTTTTTTTTTTTTTTTTTTTTTGAAGAGGTTTTTTGCTATAGGGTGCATGCACTCGCCAGACAGACAGAGAGAGACAGAGAGACAGAAAGCGAGAAATCACCACCCCCCGAGGGGGGATGGCCACACCGCAATCCCTTCTCCTCCATTCTCCTCTCGGGATCTTGGGCACACATGCACACGCCCCCGGCGTGAGTTTAAGCCAGCGGGTCCAGGACACAAACCGCGGTCAACTACATGGGAGTCCAATGACATAGCCATTACGCTAACTGCTGGTCCCTCTCTCTTTCTTTTCTTCATTTTTCTGTAATTGCTAGAGCATGCATTTCTCTCCAGGAGACAGAGAAAAAATTGTGAGAGTGAGATGAAGCACCCAAAGGTGCATGACCACACCACAATCCCCTTTCCTCCTCCTCTTCCTCCCAGCAGGATTTGGGGCATGCCTGCATACATGCTGGGAATATTTTTTCAAGCCACCAGGGCTAGAACTGTGGTTGGCCATATGGGATCTGGCTCACAATACACAGCACTTACCATAGTGCAATGAAGCCATCCTAGAGCTCTCTCTTCTATTCTACTAATGATGTTATTGTGTTTTATTAGCTCTTTCAGTTTTCTATAACTTAATGCCTTGCCACCTAGAACTGCTCTATAGATAACGTAGAATTGAATTGAAATCACAGACCTCAGAGTTGAAAATACTATGCCAACCAAAACGATTTTCTGACCTAAAACTAAAACTTCTGACTAAAACTTCTTCAAAATGGTTCTAATTGGTGCCATAAAGGGTAGGATCTACATTTGCCATGAATCACAAGTAGCCTTATAGTAATAGAATATCCATTCACTAACTTGTTTAAGAAATATACCAAGACCAGAAGATGGCATAATGTTTATATCACTGAACTCCCACATAGTCAACCATGGTTTGAGTCCTGGACCCAGTGGCTTAAAACTCATGCCAGGTGCATGTGTATGCATGCCCAAAATCCCAAGAGGAGAATGGAGGGGAAGGGATTTGCAGCATGGCCATCCTCCCTGGGGGGTTATTTCTTGTTTTCTCTGGCAAGCGCACACATTCTATAGCAAAAATCTGTCTTAAAAAAAGAAATATATTCCGAGGTGACCAGCAGATGGCATAATGTTTACATCAATGGACTCCCACACAATCGACCGTGGTTCGAGTCCTAGACCTGATGGCTTAAAACTCACACTGGGTGTGTGTGCGCATGTCCAAGATCCTGAGAGGAGAACAGAGAAGGGATTGTGGCATGGCCATCCCTCCTTGGGGGGCGATTTCTCGCTTTTTGTCTCTTTCTGTCTTTCTGGTGAGCACACGTGCCCTATAGCCAAAAAAAAAAAAAAAAAAAAAAAAAAAAAAAATCTTTCTTAAAAAAAAAAAAGGAAGAAAGAAATAGAAATATATACTGAGACCCTTCTAAGCACTACTCAGATGCCTGACTATTTGCAGTAATGACCCAAAGGGCTACTTTCACTTTCTGCTCACAAGGAGCCTATGATCTAGTGAAGGGGTAGATGTAATGTAGATGATAATAAGTGCTTTCAGAGCATTGAAACAAGGTAATGCAGTACAGAATGACTAAGTGGGTTAAAGGTTCCTGTGCGGAAACCACAGAGCTGAGGTCTGAATAACAATAAAGGATTAGCCCTGGGAAGGCTGGGGAAGAGCAGCTAGTTATGTAGGTCAGAGAAGTAGGCAGACCAGTTTATGTAGGTCATTTGAGGCATGGAGTTGGGATTTTATTTTTAAAGCAATGCAAAGCCAATTAAAAAATTTAAATAATCTCATATTTAAAACCATCCCCTGGTTGCTATGAGAGGAAGGATTGACGGATTAACAGTGAAATAAGGGGACTGCTCTGGCTCAGTGGCACAGCAGTAATGCAGCTCAAGTGATGCTGGATCCATGTGGAAGATCACAGGTTCGGCTCCCCGAAGAGCCTGGAACATGCACCCCTAATCATGCTGGCTGAGTCTGGGGATGTAGATTGCAGTGAGACCCGTTGAAGATGCTTCTCTCTCTCTCAAGGATGTGTGTGCTCATGAAAGAAATAAACATTAAAGAGAACAAGAAAGTAGGGGGCCCAGTGAAGGGGCTATTTTTTCTAGCTTTAAAAACAGCATTATCGGGGCCAGATATTGGTACAGTCGTAAAACATGATGGTTCTGTGAGGCTGACCCACAGGGAAGGTTCCAGGTTCAGCCTGGAGGTTTCCCCGAGTGTAACAGGCACATGTGAGCCCATGACCTAGGGACAGCTGAAACGTGGGGTGAATCACAACAGCAGTTTATTTGGGGTACCTGTCTGTCTGTTTCTCTCTGTGTCTCTCATTCATGGAAAGATGGTGAGTAAGCCAAATTGTGTGTGTATATGCATATGTATACACACACACACATATACACACACGTATACGCACACACATATATACACATACCACACATACACACACACACACTTAAAACCAACATTGTATAACAACGTTATAGTGGAGATGAAAAGTGGACAGAATTCAGAAGCTGTCTTAGAGGTTGTGTCCACAGGACTTCTTGCTGGAGCAGAAACAGGAAATGAGGAAAAGGGAAATTAAAAGCAACGCCTAAGTTTTGCTCTTGAGCAACGTAGGGTGGATGGCGGTGCAAGACACAGAGATTGAGAAGACTAGGAAAACTAGAGGAGCAGTATAATTTGGAGTACAGTAAGAATCAAGGATTCTTCCTTGAATATAAAACTTTTCACATGAGTATCGGACAATGAAATACGGATGCCAAGTAGAGATTAATGATATACTTGTATGTGTATCATTGGGCTGGAAATACCATTTGGGAGTGTCTGGATGAGACCACCAAGTAGTAAATACTCAGAAGAGAAGCCCTGGATCTAGACAAACCACCCTAGCATGTAGAGACCAAGCAGAGGAGAAGCCAGCAAGAGGGACTAGGAAGGGACAGCCAATGATATAAGAGAAAAATCACAAAGCAGAATTTACACACTGCCATTGTGAAACTTCTGCTTTATGTTAACCATAGACATACTCAGGAGAAGCAAGATAAGGAGTCATAGAGCTTTATTGCAAGGAAAGGATTTGGAGGTAATTTAGTACAATGTCTTTATGTGAGGTACCTGGAGCCCGGAGAAGCTTGGCCCACTTTACATAATGTCGGGCCTGAGTCTAGAAACAATAAGTTAGTACTTCATATCTATCCACTACGTATGTTTATCTGGATCATGGGTGTGGTTTTTTTCCTGTAAACTTCATTTTTTTTGTTAATACATTTAATAGAGCAGGAAGGAGCCTCACATCCACCCTTGTGGCTTTCTGTTCCTTTTTTGAAATTTGGTTATTGTTTTCTTTTAATTTGCCAGAGAGCATGAGCACTTTCCAGAAAGAGACAGATTGACAGAGAAATGGAAAGTGAGACACAGCCCTTATCCACCTTCCCCTCCTTTCATTATTTGGGCATGCACACATACCTAGCATGTTCCCCAAGCTCCTGGGTCCAGGACCCAAACGGCACAGTCGGGCATGTGTGATCCAGCCACCTTCACCTCTATTACACTGGCTGGCTGGAAAACTGGTTATTAAAGACATTAGGTTGATTTTCTTAATCTCAGTCATGAAAGCTCTTAGATAAACTAGAAATCTTTAAGGTATAATTTGGCTATAGACATGGAAGAATCGAAATATGCTGAGAGGTTATGTGTTTAGGGGACTATCAGAACTGTCGCTTCTCTCTCAAATATACATATATATATGGGTGTATGAGAATTTGGAAAGCCAGGAAGGCACTGTGGCTGCAGTGGAATGAATAAGGGGGAGTAGAAGGTACTAGGCCAGAGAGGTAACCCATAGGGTCATTGGAAAGACATTTTTCCCCTGAAGGACATATTTGTCCACTTGATGGCTTATGCAGAGAAGTCACATGACTTGATACAGTTCACAGGATTACCTTGGCAAGAATAGACTGCTCAGGAGGGTGGATAAAAGGTAGAAATCCAGTTAGCCAAGATGACTGTACATCCCAGATGACCATCCAATACCAGCTTACACCTGTTATGGATCGATTGAAAGCTACTAGCAATCCTTCCCTCCCCCAGATATACTCCAATTGGACACTTTTAATAAAGTGCATGCTTACTTCACATTTAGGAGACTGTTGTGTGTCCAAATAAGAGAGCATTTGCTTGAACCCAGCTGGTAAGTGTGGAGCTGTTAAAAAGTGGTCAGATTTAATATTTATTTTGAGTATGAAGTTAAGGCGGTCTTCCTATGGATGTAACTGTTACCTACAAACAAGTGTGGGAAGCCTAGCCTTGGAGCCGGAGCAATAAGAAGGACAGAGGGGGCATTTATTGACTTGGAGATGATTATGGGGGAGACTAGTTAGGAGGAAGATAGTACACCTTTGGGTTTGTCAGCATTTGAAGGTGCCTTTTAAACCTCAAAGAGCAGATTCAGAAGCACAGAGAAGCACAGGAGAGCGTGACGTCCTAGCAACCAGGTAAGGAGAGTCTCAGTGGGCAGAGGGACCACCTTGTGACACCGTGGGTGTGTCAGATGACGAGGGATGAGCATTGGTCACCAATCTTAGCAATGTCACCAGGGATCTTGACAAGAGGCCTTTGGATAGAGTGTTGAAGGGAAAACGTCTAACTGAAAAAATCTCAGAGAAAATAGAAGGAGAAAAACTCAAGATAGTGGGATAATAAAACTCTTGAGCTTTATTATAAAGGGAAGAAGAGAAAATGAACAGAAGCTAAAGAGTAAGAAGACCCAGAGAGTTTTCATATGGTTGATTTTTTTTTCTTTCTTCCTCCCCCCTCCTTCAAGTGAGTGGAACAGCTTATTGCTACACTATTCAAAATAGTTCACCAGAGCAGGGAAAATTCACAATGAAGGATAGTTAAAGGTCAGATTTGTTAGAATGATGTCCATGGTTGGGTCAGCAGAACTGGGACCCAGGGAGCCAGCGGGGTCTGGTAAGACCATAAAAGACAAAACACCAGTAAGGTAACAGGTAAGGTGGAGGTCATGATGGCAGTTTAGGGAGGGTTTCTTCTAGTTACTTCTTATAACATAAACACATACATGTTCTTTAGGTCTGCTGAGTACTGTAATGTCATGAAACTCTTCCTTTACAGACTTGCATGGTCACAGTGCATGAGAGTGTTGTTGTCCAGTTTAGCTTTTAGGTGACAGCCATGTCACTGTCCTGGGGCTCTACACTTGGACCTGAGATTAACCAATACCTTTCCTTGCTAGTTCTCTCCCTAGATCTTGTCGCAGTTGTGCAAGTGTCACTGCTGGTTGCCAGCTGCCCACACCCATGCCACTTCTCTAAAAGCTCTTCTCCTGCCCTCTTTAAAGTGACTCATGTTTGCAGGAGTCAGATTCTCTTCAATATATTGAAAGAATCTGGTGATGGATTCATAGGGCAGACTATGAAGTCTGGTACCAATTTAAATACACAAGCAAGAGCCCACTTTGTGAATGTTGGTCTTCTGGACAAAGGAAATTATATTTTTTAAGAATTATTTTATTCAACTTTATTAATTTATTTACTTTTTTAAAAAATTTGACCAGAGAGGGATAGAGTGAGAGAACGAGAGAGCAAGAGTGAGAAACCAAGCCACCAGGTCTGGGACTCAAACTGCAGTCGGCCACGTGGGAGAGCAGCACCCTTAACTACCACGCCACCTGCCGGCGCCTGGATAAAGGAAATTTTCAGGAGGACGTATTATCCCCATTTACATAGACACGAATAGAAAGCACCTGTCCTTTTAAGGAGGCAGTCAGATGTAGTAGGAAGGACCCCTAGTTAGGTGTACAGAGGTTTGGCTCTCAGTTTTTACTCTCACAGACAAATTGTGTTCCCTTAGAAAAATGACCCAGGTCCTCTGGATTTCAGTTGCCTATTTGTAAAATGAGAGCCTGAATAAGATGATTCTCTATGTCCCTTCTCATTTTAGAATTTAGTTCATACCTGAGTTCAGAGAAAAGGCAACAAGGTTAATCACAGAATGAAAGTAGTGATCTTTTCCTAGGAATTTTATAGTACGTAATTCCTAACCAAATAAAAATGCTAAGTAAAAACACATCTTCCTGGAACCACTAAGAAGGAGAAAGTCAGATATTTTTTGTTCTGAAACTAATGTTAAATGAGAGATTTGTCTGAAAAATGCTATTCACTGGAAATCTATTCCAAGACCCCCAGTGGATACCTGAAACCATGATTCGAACTGAACCCTATACATACTATTTTTTCCAATATATATGTACCTGTGATAAAGTTTATAAATTAGGTACAGTAAGAGATGAACAAATAATGAAGTAAAATGATTGTAACAATATACTGTAATAAAAGTTTGTGGATGTGGTCTGTCTCTCACATACACTCCCAGAATATCATACTGGATGGTGGGTAACTGAAACCATGGAAAATGGAACATTTATAAGGGAAGACTACTATGTTACACTTGCTATCATTAAGCCATAAGGAAAATATTTGAAAAGTAATGAAAATGGCAGGTATTTCTAATTCCTGAGAAAATTTTATACTTTGCCCAAAAAAGCCTAATTATAATTTAGTGCAGAGATCAAATATTTGCCTGATTTTTTAAAAAACATTTTCTAATATTATTTTTAATGATTTATGTATGGATATTTACCAAAATGTTCAAATTACTTATTAAGTATATCTAGGAAAAGAATCTCCCTGTGTGAAAATAGGTCCTAGCAAATGTCAGGCCTAACAAAGGCTTCCGTGATTTAGTATAAATATTCCCCTTCATTTCACTGTACGGCAGTATGAACTCGCCCTATATGTGTTCTCTATCTCTTGCTTTTGTTTTCTTCCTTACAAATAGTGCTTTCTTTTGCAGATTTTTTTTTTTTACCAACTTCAACATGATTTATGCAGCCCACACTGCTTCAATTACAGATGTATTGTTTGGAAAAGTTAAGTAGAAGTTATAGAACTTATAGAAGGTAGAAATGCTTGAGTTGGGAAAAATAAAAATGGATTTTTAAAAAATACTTGCTAGAACATAGACGTTAAAGACCATCTTTGTGTATAAAAGAGAATACTAGAACATTTCTGTTAGTGAGGCTATAAATGGAATCTAGTTTTATCATGTCGATCATGAAATAATATAATTTTTACAGTGTTTTTCTAGTGAATTCTTAATGTCACTCATTTGTAAATGATTGACCACACCTAGAGGCATAACATATAAACAGAGAGAGACTCGCTGGATCTTATGGATGTAATCTAGACCTCATAAACATCATTCTACAGGTCACCCAATGATTGGCTCACAAGAAGAAGCAATATAATAACTGAGGGAAAAGATGGATTTTAGATAATCACATTATATTCTGCTCCAAGGCTAAATATTACACCTGACTGTTCCCTTTGGAATTCCTGAGAGAAGGAAGAAATTTGCTGCTAGAGCACAAGAATAAAGAACTAGACACCAGCCTACTTCACTCAAGGTCACTTTCACTCCCTGGAGATCCTAGGCAACAGCTTGAGCCTTTCTTAATCCAATCTAAATTAAATGGTAGAGATAGCATTACAGCCTTCCATTCTGCCCATGTTCTGTGCATGGTACTTGATTTTCTTGTAAAATTAGATTGGTTTCTCAGCTCAAACCTGGAGAGGCATCAACAGGGAGGAGAGAAAAGGAAGGGAGGAGAATTGTAAAATTGAGCATAACACCCACAATGTCAGACAGATTATAGAGAGTATGTAAAAGCAAACCTCTATATATCTACACCTTGTTTTATTAAAATAGTGTATCTATTCTCTTTACCTATGTACTCATAGCATGGATGTTGAAATTATTTTAAACACTAGGAAATTTGATATTTCAGAGCATGAAAATATTGAAGAAGTTAAGATGTAAAATGTCACTTAGATAAAAAGTGATAACTAGGACCTGTATTATAACCAGGATTTACATGACTTTACATTATATAAGGTATTCACAATCTTTGTCTTAACTCTCTTACTTTTCAGAATGTGATTGGCTTTTTCCTATTCTTCTCCTTTATTAGCTAGACCATATTTGATACATTAAATAGGAAAAGACTATATGAGTTTTCTAGGGCTGTCATAACAAAATATTACACACTGATTGGCTTATGCCACAGAACATTTTTTCCCCATAATTCTGGAAGCTAAAAGTCCGAGTTCAAGATATAAGCAAGGTGGCTTACAGATGTCTGCCTTCTATCCTCACATGATCTTTTCTCTGTCATCTCTTTGGTGTGTCCAGATTTTCTCAGTCAGGCTGGCTCAGAGTCCACTCTAACAGCCCCTTTTTTTAAATGATTTTTTCCTGTAGGACACATGCACCTGCCAAACAGAAACAGAGAAAGAGAAAGCATCCCCCGGTTGGAGGCCACACCACAATCCCTTCATCTCTATTCTTCTCTCGGGATTTTGGACATGCATGCATTTGCACACATCCCCAGTGTGTTTTTCAAGCCACCAGGTCTGGGACTCAAACTCAGAGTCAGCTATGTGGGATCCAGCATCTTAACCACCATTCCACCTATTGGTCTTAATAGCCTCATTTTAACTTAATTATTTCTTGAAAGTTCTATCTCCAAATACGGCCACAATCTCATGAACTGAGGGTTCTGGCTTCAACATACAAATTTCAGGATACAAAATTCATCTCCTACAGAGACAAAGACCAGTCAAAATGCCTTTATGTGACTCTGTCACTAAATAGCATCTAGCTGTTACCTACTTTGATCCAGTGCCTGAGGATGGGAAACATAAATTATCTAAACTCTCCAGAATGCAGAGCTGAGCCAACCTGTGTCTCATGAAGAGGAGACGGACGGCAGAAGTGCCAGCCCCAGCCCTCACACCAGCTTCTGCTGAGAATGTTCAGACTACAGTGGGGAGGAATACTCTAACCCAGCACTATCCAGCTGAAATACAATACGAGAGCAACATAAGTCATTTTAAATTTTCTAGCAGCAATCTTAAAAAATAGTAAAAAAGAAAGCAGTGAAATTAGGTGTTATATACTTTATCCAAATATTCAAAGTACTATCATTCTAATGTATAATCAATATAAAGAACTAATTTTTTTTCATAATAAGTCTTTTTTTTTTTCTTTTTTTGGAGAGAATTTTTGCTACAGGGCACGTGCACTCGCCAGAAAGACAGAGAGACAGAAAGCAAGAAATCACCCCCCAGGGGGCATTGGCCACACCACAATCCTTTCTCCTCCATTCTCCTCTCGGGATCTTGGGCACACACGCACACGCACCCGGCGTGAGTTTAAGCCACCAGGTCCGGGACTCGAACCGCGGTCAACTACATGGGAGTCCAGTGACATAGCCATTATGCTAACTGCTGGTCCCTTCATAATAAGTCTTCAAAAGTCAATCTGTATTTTATACTCACAGCATTTCTCAATCTGATCTAGCAGCTTTGGATGGCTCAGCAGCTACCTGTGGCTAGTAGTCCCCTCAGATAATGTAGTTCTTATATTTTATCAGTAATAAATGCCCTGGAATAGATTTTGTCTTGAGGGCTGAAATTTAATTATTAGCACCTCCCAATTCAACTAGACCTTGACTTAGGAAACTTTGTAATAACTTTGTTTCTTTAGACACTCTGGAGTCAAGAATCTGGTTTATTGAGGGAAATTCACCCATCACAAAGATCGTACATAGTCAAGCCAATTTGGCTTTGTGTATGTTACTCATTGACCTACTGAAATGATATGCACATATTTTCTGGAAAAAAAAATACAGTGATGTTGGATGCAGTGAGCTTGGAATAATCAGTTGCCATGATTTCTCACCAGAAAAGAAAGAAGCGTTAAATGATTGTGAGATGTCCTAGACCTTTGGAGATTTTTCTGAGGAAAAAATCATCTATACTCAAGTGATCTTGACATCTTGGTTCACGCAGGCCACCATGATATGTTAGAAAGAAGGTACTAACCTTCCCACAGAAAGACATACACCTGTCAAAGGAGTGAAACAGCCTGTAGGACTTTGTCAGGCACTGCTAAAAGCCAAGAACTGGAGATCCACCTAGGGAGAGGTGGACGAAATCCCAGTGACAAGCAGAGGGAGAGCACACCAGCGGGTAATCTCCAGCAGGGATATGCAGGTGGCAGGGTATACGCTGTCATGTGAACCTGGCAGCAGGATGGAATATTTCCAGTGTCAAGGGGGCACATAAATACATATGGACACATAATATGCTATATCTGTGGATATATAAAATGCTCCACAAGCAGTGTTACGGTGGTCCGACAGAAGGTAAAAGCAATTCTTGGGGCCAGCAGATGGTATAATGAGTATGTCACTGGACTCCTATGTAGTCAACTACGGTTCAAGTCCCAGACCTGGTGACTTGAAACTCATGCCAGGCGTATGTGCCCAAAATCCTGAGAGGAGAGTGGAGGAGAAGGAATTGTAGCATGGCCATCCCCACAGGGGGTGATTTCTCTCTGTCTGTCTGTCTTTCTTATCTCTCTAGCAAGTGTATTCACTTTACAACAAAAATTTCTCTTAAAAAAGAATGAAGGTAAGAGGAATTCCAACTAAAATGTGAGTTTGGGCACAGCGCTTCACATACTAGAGGAACTATAGGGAAAAGCATCATTCGATGGATGGGATCGCAGACAGATTAGAAGAGATTCAGGAATGGAGAATGAGGCGGCATTCCACTTTTTAAAACTGAGGCAACAGGGGTTTGGTCTCAAGCCATCAGTCAGTGGCTCAATTACTGGAAATGTACATGAAGGGGCACAGACAGCCCTGACTAATGGATTCATTCACTGATGAAGATAAAATGTCTAAGATACAGAATTTATCTCTAGCAATTTATTAATCTATCTTCTTCCATAAATCATTCCCTTCAAAAAAAATCATCTGTTTAGCTTTTTCCCTCTTCATTGTGACTAAATTTTCAAGAAGCCATTGCTCTGAATGAATGATTCTAGTCTCCAGAGTGAGGAAGACAGTTTGTCGGCCAAATACCAAACAGAATCTCTCCATGAGAAGACAGAACACCAGGTTCATTTTTCTCAGCCTTTTTTTTTTTTTAAGTGCAGGTTTTTGTTTCTTGCTCAAAGTTCTTTCATATAAGGATAATGCAAAAATCCAGTACAGATGACACAACACTATTAATAGAGTATGTCTATAATAAAGCTGAAGTAGAAAACAGAAGTGCTCCAAAAAGAGAAGTATAAATTGGAAGGAGGGGGAGGCAAAATATTCTGCCTCCGAGTTAGATGGCTATCTTTGTGAAAGGACGTATTTCAAAAGTAGTATAACATCTCTATGGTACTCTTAACTAGCTATCTTTGGATTGGGAGGATGTTCTACCTAGTTATTAGTAAAAGAAGAGCACATTTGATTTGAAAACAATTTTTTTTCTTAGAACCAGCTCCTCCCAAATCACTCTTCGCAGTGAACAAAACCCAAACTTCAGTGACTTTGCTGTGGGTGGAAGAAGGAGTAGCTGATTTCTTCGAAGTTTTCTGCCAACAAGTTGGCTCCAGGCAAGAAACCAAACTTCAGGTACTCTGTTTTTATCTTCCTTCTGAGTTCATGTTGACTAAGGCTAACTGTCTGAACAAGATGGAAATCTTGTTTCTTTGAACTCTAGAAAATGAAAACTATCCGTTTGTTCTTTTCTGTTTGTGGTGGAAATTAACATTATGCTTACAACAAGCCCAAAAGATGTTATTTGAACTTCTGTTTCTGTATTTATCTTTTGTCCTTAGTCCTTATCTACTTCCAAGTCATAGGAAGGAATAAAAGAATCAGTTATTTTTTCTTATTGGCCATTAAATTAAGAGAATAAAGGTCCTATGATATAAGTAATAATTTAACAAATATGACTCAATTACCCATTATTTGAAAGGCACTGTGTAGAACAAAAATGATAGCACCAATACATGACTTCAAAAAAATGTGTATTTAGTTATGGATGTATTACTTGAGTATAAAAACCAAGCAGAGTAAAATAATAAGCTCAAGAGTGATTCATATTACTGAGAGAACGTAAAAGAAACATGCCTACCCAACTAGTAAGGTGAACAATTCATTTCTGTTAGAAAATGAAGCCTGGAAGAAGGTTATCACTAAAGCTTTAGAATCACAGATAGTAGATCTGATACATAGTGAGTTGTTCACCAGGTAGAAGTAAGAGAGAGAGATGAATTTGCTGCTCTAGGAGTTGGAAAGATGAAAGAAAAAAAATTAGAGCTGGAAGTGGAAGGAAAAGGGCAGATTTGTGAGTATAATTCAGTATATAGTATACTATGAATATGAATAGTTGATGCTTTTTAAATAATGAAGGTCGTGAGATTGAGAAGTAAAAAAGGATGGCTGGGAGTATAAATCTTTTCCTACCAAATGCTAAGATCATCTGCTTTGATTCCTTTCGATACTCTTTCTCAAACTTAATTCTTTTTTATCTGTACTGAACAGCTGAATCTTTATCCTAAGAATCCTTTTGATAATAACTGGTCTACCTGTAATGGATTTTCTTCTTTGTAACTACAGCGATGTTGCCCTTTAAGAACACAATGGTTAGTCAGCTGTTTTCTGTAATGGAGTTCTGTTAGCGAAAGTCTTTTCTTAGAATCATTCTTTTGTGAAATAGTGACTGAGGAGGGAGTGGGAAAATGCTGATATTGTTCATCTCTTTAGGGGTGTTACAGAGTTTCTTTTTTTTTTTTTTCTCTTTTTGGAGAGGTTTTTGCTATAGGGCGCGTGAGCTCGCCAGAAAGACAGAGACAAAGAGAAAGAAAGTGAGAAATCACCCCCCAGGGGGGATGGCCACACTGCAATCCCTTCTCCTCCATTCTCCTCTAGGGATCTTGGGCATGCACACACACGCGCCCGGCATGAGTTTAAGCCACCAGGTCCGGGACTCAAACCATGGTCGACTACGTGGGAGTCCAGCGACATAGCCATTACACTAACTGCTGGTCCCTAGAGTGTTATTTTGAAAGAGTGTTATAATGGCTCTTCTTTTTATGTTGTACAGTAGTACTTGTCACTAGTCTGGCCATTTGCCCATGAAATTAGCAAGTTTTGTAGTTAAGAATGGATTAATATGAAGTGTTTCGGAGCATACAAATCACCAAGCCTTTGGTGAATACTACATAAAAGTTGAAAATGCAGACAAAGGGGTGAACCAGCAGTTAGCGTAATGGCTATGTCGCTGGACTCCCACGTAGCCGACCACGGTTCGCGTCCCAGACCCGGTGGCTTAAAACTCACGCCGGGCGCGTGTGCGTGCATGCCCAAGATCCCGAGAGGAGAATGAAGGAGAAGGGATTGCGGCGTGACCATCCCCTCTGGGGGTTGATTTCTCGCTTTCTGTCTCTATGTCTTTCTCTGTCTGTCTGGCGAGCGCACGCGCCCTATAGCGAAAACCTCTCCAAAAAAAAAAAAAAAAATATGCAGACAAAGGGGTAGTGTCCTTAATATATAAACAACTACTCTGAGTCAAAAGGTAAAAACCAATGACTCAAAAACAAACATTTCACGTCAAAATTATGTTTTAATTTGGATATATGTTCACTGTAGTATTGTTCATGATAGTAAAAAATATATATACATATATAATATACATATATAGTATATACATATATTATATGCGTATGTATAAATATACGTGTGTGTCAGAGGAGGCTAGTTACATAAAGTATGTCCTTTCCATGGCTTTCTATGTATCTCTTCAAAGATATAAAATAGCTTAATAGGTACCGATATGGAAAGAATTTTAAAATATATTAATAATTAAAGTTAAATAAGCAAAATATTGTGTAAACTCTGTCTCATTTATGTTTTTTTAACCATGTCTCATATATCTATACATCCATAAAATATATATGGAAAGAAAGAAAATAGCTGACAACAAGGGCTGCTTTTATAGAAGATAATTGGGTAGATGGGAACCAGGGAGAGAAGGAAACATTTTTCACTGCTATCCTTTTTTATCTTGCAGATTTCTTACTTGGCCAACATACTACCTACTCAACTGTGAAAACTAATTTTCGAAACAAAATAGGGACCAGCAGTTAGCGTAATGGCTATGTCGCTGGACTCCCATGTAGTCGACCACAGTTTGAGTCCCGAACCCAGTGGCTTAAATTCACACCGGGCGCATGTGTGTGCGTGCCCAAGATCCCGAGAGGAGAATGGAGGAGAAGGGATTGCGGCGTGGCCATCCCCCCTGGGGGGGTGATTTCTTGCTTTCTATCTCTCTGTCTCTCCAGCGAGCGCACGCGCCCTGTAGCAAAAACCTCTCCAAAAACAAAAACAAAAACAAAATAGAGGAAAATAACATAAACTGTGTCTTATTCTTTCCATCTCCAGGAGCCAGTTGCTGTTTCTTCTCATGTTGTGACCATCTCCAGCCTCCTTCCTGCCACGGCCTACAACTGTAGTGTCACCAGTTTTAGCCACGACAGCCCCAGCATTCCTACATTCATAGCCGTCTCAACAATGGGTAACTAAATGCAGTAGTGGAATCTAGTCTTTGGGAGTTATTTCTTCTCATGTTTTTTCTGACATATCTATTATCTATATATTTATATATATCTATATATATACACACATACATATACACACACATATGTGTATATAAAATGTATATATATATGTATATATAAAATGGATGGAACTAGAGTTCTATTGTAAAATAAAATTTTTTAGAATCTTTTTTATTTGACTATTTTTTTAATTTGACTAGAGAGGGACAGAGTGAGGGAGAGAGAGAGGGAATGTGAGAAAGTAAGCCGCCAGGTCCAGGACTCAGACCTTGTTCGACTCTGTGGGAGTCCAATGCCTTTAACCACCATGCCACCTGCTGGCCCCATCTATTGCAAAATTTGGAGCTTTGGGGTCAGGGAACCTTTCATTTCAATACTAAAGTGCCCTTACTACCCATGTGACTTAGGGAAAGATAGTTACTGTCTCTGAGCCTTAGTATTTTTCATATGTAAAACTGAAATAATAAGAAGTATCTTCTGAGTTGTTCTGAAGCTTAGAAACAAAATACACAAAGCCCTGGCGACTACGGCCTACTCGTTGCTGCCGTTAACGTTATGGTCATCACCCTCACCTTCAGTAGCAGTAAGCACCATACCCTCATCCGCTCTGTGTCATTTTATTTAGTCTCGGCCTCAGATGTCACTGATCAAAAACTGGAAATACCGAATTACTAGGCCAAAGGGAGAAGCTTTCCAATTCAGCAGAAAATATAAATGGGAAAATTAGAAATTAGTGAAGGGCTAAAATAATGTTTATTTCTTTTTTCCCAGTTGTATTATATGTGCTATTGCCTGGTTTGTTAGAGTCTGATTCTGTAATCTTGAGATACCGTGGGAAGCCTCCTGTAATAAGGCCTCTCTGTTACATTATCCCTTCCTGGCTTAATTCTTATTTCTTTAATAGTATACTTAGCTACTATTCAGTGATGACTTAAGTTTGTTGTTCTGTTTTTCCATTATCTGTTTTTAATCTTTAATTTTCAGAAGAAAAAGGATAAAAATGGACCTGAAAAGCATTTTAATGGTCGCTTATCATTTCACACCTTTTTAAATATACTTTAATGTCCATATTTCTTTTTTGTTGTTGTTAAAGAGAGATTTTTACTAGAGGGTACATACACTCACCAGAGAAACAGAGATAGAAAGTGAGAAATCACCCCCTAGGGGGTATGACCAAGACACAATCCCTCCTCCAGTCTACTCTTAGGGTTTTGGGCACGCATACACACAAACCAGGCATGAGTTTTAAGCCACTGGCTCCAGAATTTGAACCACAGTCGACTACATGGGAGTCCAGTAATGTACCCATTATGCCATCTACTGGTCCCTAATGTCCATATTTCCTGTCCCTGCTACAGCAACCTGGTGCGACAGCTGATACTCCTCATGAAAATGAGGCCAGAGGGATAGATAAAATGACTTCCTCAACTGCTAACTTCCTGCTCCAGTTAGCTGTCTAGTGTCCTGGATTAAGCTCTTCTGCCTGAGAGTCTATTGTTCTTTCTGGTCAAACATTCTGCCCTTAAACTGGAGCCAAGCTGGCCCACATGAGAAGTGGCAGACACTCAAAACCTGAAGGATCATATATGCTGACCAGTTCTGTGGTTTTTATCATCAATGCGAAGGACAGTATGGTTTTCCTCAGGCCCACTTTGAAGGGTTTTATAAAAGTCGTTAACATATTTTCCTGCCTTTGAACTGCTGCTCTTTCATGGAGTGTGAAGAACTAGAATGCTAAGTGCCATGGTAGACCGGTCGTTACAGAGAGTATACATGAGGACACAACTGCTGTTTTCAAAGGCACTGCAGCGTATTAGGTTTGCTCTCCTGAGTTGTGCAGATGGAAATCCTCTAGCCAGATGGTAACAGATCATCAGAATGCCTGCCTCTAGAAATGTGTTAAGTGCCATAGCAGATGGTAGCCTGCTAATGCCTTTTTCATATACGTTATTAGTTGTGAGCAAAGCATACAGTTGTGCTTTCTAACTTTAAAGTCATGGGCATAAAATAAGAACCTGCCACCCTCTAAGTATTTGGAAATGTTAAACAATGATAATATATGATAATGACCTCTAGATTTTTCATTTTCAACTGAATTTAAAATATGACAAGCATTCTTCACCTTTTACAACTTCCCTTTCTAAGAATATCCTGGATATTGTAGACCTTTGCCATGGGCTGTTCTTCCAGGCACCTAAACACCATTCAGAAGTTTACTTTATTAAGTAATAGTGGACCAGAAAGAGGTCATTGTTGGCACTTTATTGTTGTCATAAATTCACTGCTCTTACAATTAGACAGATAAATAAATAAATAAATGGTTCTGTTGGTGTCTAAATACTGGAAACGGTGATGAGAATGTGTGGCTTATCTCCTCAGTTACAGAAATGAACCCTAACGTGGTAGTAATCTCAGTGCTGGCCATCCTTAGCACTCTTCTGATTGGGCTGCTGCTTGTCACCCTTGTCATTCTTAGGAAGAAGCATCTGCAGATGGCTAGGTAAGTTAAGTTTTATAAATCTTATAGCCACAGTCTTTAAAATATTTTTTTATATATCATATGTGTATGACTTTTGTAGACCTAAATGATTATAAAGTAAATTCAGTTTCAATTTTTACTGTCTATTTCTGAAATATTTTGTGGGTTTTTCTTTTTTTCTGAGAAGCCTTTTAAAGAATATTTTAGAAAGCATTAGCCTTGGACTGGTAAAGCAAAGAAATGCTTTTTTACACAAAACCATCTCTCCTATTATTAATCTTGGCGTTTTCGATAGCCCATACGTAGGGGTCAATATATTTAGGTATTTGCAGATATGTTTGAAATAAAAGAAATATCTTACTTGTTCAGTATGATAATAAAATGAATTAATAAGAATGAAGATCACAAGGTAAAACAGGAAAAAAAATCCTCTCATTTCTAGTAAGCTCTTTTATCTGGAAATTTTGGTAGAGGTTATGATTACATTTATTAGAGGTCACCTATTGGTTTTGTTCCTATTAGAGTTGTAACCAGTTCAATTTTTCCTACAGTTGGAAAAACATTTTGATTTATTATGTCAGAGCTTCCTATTCCTTTGATCATTGTTAATGTTGTTCATCAGAGCACTTTCTCAAGCACGTTCTGTAGTCATCAGTATTATGGGAACAACCTATAAATTCCTTAAAGTAACAATGGTTTGAGTAGTATTGATTTTGACAAATTTGGTTCAAATTTGTATTTGCCTAATATTAGCTTATGAACTACAATTTAACATCGCTCCCCTTTCTCAAAGTTTTATATCATTCCGATATTTATAAGTAAATTCTTCCATCCAATAATAATTTTTAGTAAATGCCTAATTTAATAATTTTATTCAGAGAAAAATTAGACATTAAAGTGGTTCACTAGGAACATACAATTTAGCTGAATATCTATGCAAGAATAGATGCACTTAAAGGCATAAGCTGACCTGTGTGATTAAGTAGATAAAAATGAGATTTCCATGGAAATGGAGAGGAAAGATTAATTCCGAATGTGAAAAGCAGCTTCCTGAAGGTTGGCAATTGGATACGCCGTAGAAGGGTAGGGAGGGAGGCAGCACTGCACCCTAGCTAGGGTTAGATCTGGAATCACACTCCTGGAGAGTATCCTAACTTACAACCTGTGTGAACTTGTGCAGTCACAGAAAATGCCTTCTTTGGTAAACATGACTTGACACTTGCTGTATGTCAGACTCTTCCAGGTGCTTGGAATATGACAGTATATAAGAGAAAAAAACATGTATGTTTTCGTGGAACTTGTATTCCTGCTGGGGAGATAGACAATAACTCACAAAGATATAAAAGTAAAACAGATGGCATGATATGTTAGTAGGTAGTAAGAAAAAAATTACAGAGCAGAGGTGTGTTGTCTTTACTGAAAGGGCGACACTGAAGGATGTAAGGGAGCTAGCCAGGTGTTACCTGCAGGCTGAGTGTACCCGGTAGCAAGAACAGCCAGTGTAAAGGCCCTGGGGCAGGAGCATGACTAGGGTGTGCAAATAGCAGAGAGGCTTGTATGACTAAAGCAAAGGAAATAAAGAAAAGAGTAGCAGGAAATGCCAGATTACAGAGGACTTCATAAGCCATTGTAAGATCCTTGCTTTTACTCTGAGTAAAACAGGCAGTTGTTGTAAGGCTTGGAGCAGAATATTAGCACTGTCTAACATAAGTTTTTTTTTTTGTTTTTGTTTTTTTTTTTTTTTTTTTTTTTTGGAGAGGTTTTCACTATAGGGCGCATGCGCTCACCAGACAGACAGAGAGAGACAGAGAGACAGAAACCGAGAAATCACCCCCCGGGGGGATGGCCATGCCGCAATCCCTTCTCCTCCGTTCTCCTCTCGGGATCTTGGGCATGCACGCACACGTGCCCGGTGTGAGTTTTAAGCCACCGGGTCCAGGACGCGAACCACGGTTGACTACGTGGGAGTCCAGCGACATAGCCATTATGCTAACCGCTGGTTCCCTCTAATATAAGTTTTAACCCTTCTCCTTGACTTTTATGTAGAAAACAGGCTGTATTGGGACCAGCAGTTGGCATAATGGCTATGTTGCTGGACTCCCATGTAGGCGACTGAGGTCTGAATCCCAGACCCAGTAGCTTAAACTCACACCGGGCATGTGTCCATGTCCAAGATCCCAAGAGGAAGATGGAGGAAAAGGGATTGCAGCATGGCCAATCCCCCTGCGGGGTGATTTCTCGCTTCCTGTCTGTCTCTCTGGCAAACACACACACCCTATAGCAAAAACTTCTTAAAAAAAAAGAAAAAGAAAATGGACTGTATTGAGGCAAGGACAAAAGCAAACATATAACCTGGGGGTGTCATTACCACAATCCAGTCTCGTTGATCAGTTAGAGCAGTGGCCATGAAGGTAGAGGAAAAATGAACAGATTCTGAATGTATTTTGGAAATAGACAAAACAAGATTTGCTACAAATTGGATGAGGAATGGACATGAATAGAGTCAAGGATGATTCCAGGTTTTTGGCCCCAGCAACTGAAGGGATCAAGTTGCCATCTGCTGAGAGAGGATTCCCGCTAAGTCTTCAGAGTGGGAGGAACGTGGAGACTCCGCTGTTGAAAATGTTCATTAGAGATGACTGGAGAGTATAACTATGGAGTAGACAGCTGGACAAAACGTCTGATGTTTGAGAGAGAAGTCTTGGTGGAAGATAGGCATTTGAGAGTTGTTAGCATATAAATGATATTAAAGCTGTCACCGAGATGAAATCCAGGCAGTAAATGTAAATGTAAATAAGAGCCCTGAATTAAGCACCAAAACAGTCCAGCATGAAGATTTTCAGGGAGAGGGGCTGGCAGGTGGTATAGTGGTTAAGGGCGCTGGATTCCCACATGGCCAACTGTGATTTGAGTCCTGGACCTACCGGCTCACTTTCTCATTTTCTCTCTCTCTTTTTTTTTTCTCTCCCCCCCCCCCCCGCCCTGTTCTGTCCCTCTCTGGTCAAATTAAATAAAGTTAAATAATTCTTTAAAAAAATTTAACGGGAGAAAAGACGACAAGGGAGGAGACAGACAAGAGGCAGAAGAGGTAGCCAGTGGAATAAAAGGATACAGAGAGAGTATGGCCTGGAAGCCAGGGAAAGAACGTATCTCAAGAACGCATCACAATACCCCCACATAAGTGGATAGTTAGAAACAGCAATACAGTAATAACAGGCACAAAACTTACAGGAAGTACAGTCTTCCCTCAGTATCTATGGTGGGTGAGTTCCAGGACTTTCACCTTTAACCCCTCAAGGATGCCAAAATAAAATATAAAGTGTAGTACATATATTTGCACATAATCGATGCACATCCTCCTGTAAGCTTTAAATCATTTCTAAATTATGTATAATATCGAATATAATGCCTACACACCATCTCATTTGTGTAGACTTAGCATAGCAGTTGACTTGCAGCAAATTTAAGTTTTGCTTGTAAGAATTCACTGGAATTTTTTTCCCCAAATATTTTCCATCTCAGGTTAGTAATTCATAGAGACAGAACCTATGGGTACTAAGAACCACGTGCAGAATATGTTAGCTCTTAATAGTAATAGAAGAGTGGCAATAATAGAGGCCATAATGAGAATAGTGGTATTTATGAGGGTCTTACTGCAGGAATTTGTGTGTGTGTGTGTGTGTGTGTGTGTGTGTGCGTGCACACTTTCTCACGCATGTGTGTGGTGCATACAGTACTCTGGAGGGTGCACATGCACTGTGGCAAACAAAAATATCTTTACAAAAATAAAAGAAAGAAAGGTTTTGGAGGAAGTAAACCATGCAGCTCAATTTTCTATCATTAGAGAAAAGAAAACAAAATGTTATAAAGCAAAATGCTACAGTGAATTTTTACTGGAAATGGAAAATACTAGTAATCTAGAAGAGTTTCTGAACTTCACTATTGAAGGCTTGTGAAAGACCTTATACCACAAATAGCGAAAAGATTTATGTTATGATTCTGAATGCACTTTGGAAAAGATTGTGGATGAATACTTTAGGCTGAAATAACTGGATCTGCCACCTTGCAAAAGATTGTCTTATTTTATCTTTTTTTTTTTTTTTTTTGCATTGTCTGTTATGCAAAATAGGAACACATGGAGTTTATATTTGCTTTTCTTAAAAAAATAATGCTGGGACCAGCAGTTGGCATGATGGCTATGTCACTGGACTCCCGTGTAGTTGACCATGGTTCGAGTCCCAGACCCGGTGGCTTAAACTCACACTGGGCTCATGTGCTTGCATGCCCAAGATCCCGAGAGGAGAATGGAGGAAAAGGGATTGTGGCATGCCATCCCCCCTAGGGGGTGATTTCTCGCTTACTGTCTCTCTGTCTCTCTCTATTGTACCCTATAACAAAATCCTCTCAAAATAATAGTAATAATAATAATAATAATAATGCCGAGATAATAAACAAGTAAAGGCTCTTACTACTTGTCTGTCAAGTGCTCTTTCACGCAGCAACCTTGATTTTGTGCTTCCTTTCAAACAGGGAGTGTGGAGCTGGAACATTTGTCAATTTTGCTTCCTTAGAGAGGGATGGAAAGCTTCCATACAACTGGTGAGTATTGTTTTAGAACAAGCCTCTAGAAAGCTTAGTTATGCAGTGTCTGCTCCAAACTTGTTTACTCTCTTTTGGGGATAAAGGGCTTTGTCTGATTATCCATTCAGAATTTCAGTGACAGTGAACTTTTGATGGCTTAATCTTCACAGAATAGAATGGCTTACAAAACTTGAGGCAATTCTGAAGTAGGGAAAATGTGATAGTTTGCTCTGTACTTACCGTATTAAAGAAAGGACTCAGGCCGTCCTGCGAGGAGCCTGTCACTGGGCTAAAGAAGGGTTTAAACGTAGGGACCACACTGAACACGTGGCTGAAGGCACAGGAGAGTCTGCATGAAGCCACATGAGCAGGGCAGTGCCTCTCTTCAAAACTCATGTCAGTGTCAGCCACCACGTCTGTTCCAAAACTAAGTAGAAGTAGCCAGTCCGGGTCTCTCGACTCCCCTAATTACAGATAAATAAATATGAAAGCCAGGGAAGTCTCATAAGAAATACAGCCTCATTTTTCTTCATGTATGAGCATTATGGACTTGGAAGGAGGAAGTGTTTTGGAAATTTGAAAAACATCGTCAAGAGATTAAATTAGTTGACATTATACTTAACAATGGCATATGGGAATCGAAAATTCTATCCAGTTCAACAGCGACCGAACGAAATAACTAATTAAGTACATATTTAACATGAAACTGCACTATTCCCATGGTCTGGTTTCTTTCATTTGCAAGCAGCTATGCAAAGTATATGTAAATATACATTTTATATTAATCCCTGGTATACTTTTTACTTTCTGTTTTCTAACCCCTCAAAGTGGTTAATCTGAAAGAAATAGATATGAGACTGGAAATTTTATTCTATAGAATCAGTAAAGGAGACTTTATGAAAATAGAAGTTTTACTTTTCTGAGTATAGAGGATGCCTACTCTAGTTGAAAATCTATCAAGAATTGGAACAGGATTCTTTGTAGCAAGACGATGTGGATGTGTTGTGCCATGTTTACACTTTAACATGAATAGAATTTTGCTATTTAAATACAACTGAGTCCAACTATGAAGAAAGAAACCCATAGCAGTTTGACTGGGACAAGTTAGGAAACATTACTAGATTTGTTCAAACATGTTGCCATTCTTTCCATAATTAAGAAATTGAATTGCTGATACTTAGTTCTTGCCTGGTTTACCCTTTAAAAAGATGCAATTCAAGAGCAATAATGAATGGCCCATTTAAGAATAGATCATATTATACTATGACTCAGGGGAGCTGTGTATTAACTAATTGCATAGTCAGTCACAATTCACAGAATTTGTGAGAAACCAGTAACATATTGGAAAAGTAGGGCCAAAGAGAAATCCTTTCAGGACCTTTCCATAAAATTGAGCAAATTCTGCTGCAGCTCTTGGCAAAGACAGTCTACAAGCACTAGCACTTTCTAGCTGAGAATCTCGGTGGGGATTCACAACTGAAATGAAAAGGTGACAGTATTCCCCCCCTAATTCTAAGAAATACTATAGACGGAAGCACGGAATACTTTTAAAATCTACATTAATGGGTGATTCTGTAAGTGGTTTGAATGTCTGAGATTGGATTCAAGCCAAACATTTGCTAAGAACAGTATTAAGGAGAATTAAAGTGAAATGAAAGAATTTTGTTCTCACTCAGCTAACTAACATCACTGAGATTACAGACTGGACAGTTGAGGAGCTAGTTATCTTGACTAAATGATACCTGAGTATCATAGCATCTCTCTGTTTTTAGTTTATTTTTAGAGATCAGGTAGCAATTCAAAATAACAATATCGAAAGTCACACCTAGTAGTATAGCTGTATAAGAATGTGTCCCGAAAGCTTAGTCTTCCCTCAAATCAGCCTACGTAAACCTATCATTTATGTTTCCTCATACCAACTGCTGTTTAGCTATCAAACGATGTCATAGAATTTCTTAAAATAGGCTTTGCCACTGTAATACCCAAGCATAAGATGCAAGATACCTAACGAGGCAGTTAAGAGCCTCATTTAACTGAATGCAAAATGTAATCACCTAATAGCAGACTAATTGACACAAAGTAAGTTGAAAGAAATATAGCTGATTACAATGAGGTCATGTGTGAATAAAAACTGATTTGTCAATATTGGAGCACTTAAGCCGTCACATTTAAATTTCACAGAAGGAATACTATTTCACTGTAATTAAGGTGCTTGTCATATTAACTGATCCCATAGGTAATTTACTGGTATTTGTTCACAGTTTATATTACTAACTCTTGCCATGTTTTCATCTTTACATCTGTTATCTATTAATGCTCGCAGGCGTAGGAGTATATTTGCTTTCTTAACCCTGCTACCCTCATGTCTTTGGACTGATTATCTTTTGGCATTTTATATTAATCCTTGGTAAGTGATTTTTTTTTTTTTACTGTTTATCTAACACAAAGTCTTTTTAAAAGTTAGCTTTCAAGAAGTAAATCGAAAAGGAAAACTTGTTTCTAAATATTTTAAGTGTTTGGCAGCATCTAGAATTAGTAATCATGTAATGAAATGGATGAAAGCAGTCAGTGGTACCAACATGCTAACTATGAATGTTTTCTCAATGAAATTTTCTCCTCATGATGCTTTTGGCAAGCTCTACTTCCATGAATTCTTAGTCATTTGTTTTTTTATTGAGTCAATCCAGCGACCTCTCATATTTTTATGATACTGTATTTTCCTTATCATCTTCATCCAATAGAGAACCCCAACCAGGTAGAAATACATCCAGGTAGAGAAACCGTAGTCTGTACTCTGTATTTGAGACCTCCTTGCTTTGATAATAATGGTAACTCAGTGAATATTGAACAGTTAATTATGTATAAATCTCTTTGAATAATAATCTTATTTCATTCTCCCCAACAGTTCTTCAGAGAGTCATATTAGTTCCATACTAGAGATCTGAAAATAGAAGTGTAATGGGATTAATGGTCCTAATGTCACATACTACTATATAGGACGTCCAGGTTACAAACTCACATCTCTGAAATCTCTTCTGTACAAAGCAACCTCATTCCTCATTTTCCCAACGTCTAAATCATTCTACTAATCAAATCTTGGCTTTCTACTTTTCTAGTAAATAATAATAACAATCTTGAATACTGAGGCTAATAAATCTAGATGAACCATTTCTTCCCCCAAGCCACAAGAAAAAAAAGGTAGAAGTTTCTCAGGAAACTGATGGAAAAAATATATTGTTCTTAAGTGTTAATACATGATATATAGGTACAGACTACATTATGTGCTCATAAATCCAGAAAAGTAGACAACTTGGGAAGGACTCAGAATAAAGCAATAAAAATATCTCATGAACTAGGAAAAAATGGTCCACTGGGAGAAAAAAGATGGAAAGCAAACCAGAGAGTTATTTATTCAAAAAAGACAATTGATCAAATATTTTCAGCTCCTCCAAGGACAGAATAAATACAGGGGAAGAACTCAGGATTTCAGGTTGTAATAAAAAAAAATAATAAAAATTTAAAAAGAACTTCCTCAGCATAGAGATTATTACCAGAATATATTAAAAAAAAGACTAGAAAAATATTTTAAATAAGGTACACAGAGATGTATAAGTAATAAAGTAATAAAGTGGTTATTTGCAATTTCCAGTATAGGGCTTCATCATAGTCAATATATTTTCAATATTTAACATCAGATAGCTTTCAGGTATGAGTAGTGCACCTAAATTCTATTTTGATCTTCAAAATGATGCATTTACTATAAGTCAACTTCTACTAATCATCTGAAAGTCTTCTACCTCTCATTAGAATATTTGCAGCAAATACTCATAAAGTATCCTCCACAGATTTTAATTAAAACAAAAAAGATGCATATATTATATTCATTTCCCACTCAGTTCCCTCAGACTGTCTTACTTTCCAGTTTGTTTTGAAGTTTCTATCAGATTGGCTTGTGCCTATTTGCATGTCTTTCTTAATAGGTCCCACTGATGAACACATCTTCAACTTCCAGCCACCCTTTCAAGGTCTGCTATTTTAAAGTACTGATCAAATAGCATGAGACCCAAACTAGCAAGGAAAAAACAAACCCGTTAGTTTTTAGAAGCATCATCCTGAGACCGTAAATGGTTATCTCCAGGTGAGAAGAGAAAGTAAAACACAGAGCCCCATGCTTTCTAGCACTCTCAGTACATTTCACACCTATCAACCAGCAAAAGTACACTGAATGTAAACTGTTCTCACCCCTAGGCTTGTACTCAGCAAGAGCCAAATGTACAATTCATGGTCTGCTCCTTCAACTACAACTCAGCTCACACGACCACTCAAATTCCCTACTGTGGGCTTCATCGCATGACTTGCAGATATTTCTCTTCTGTAATTTCAATAGCCACTTTTCTTTAACAGAGATTTTGGCTATTGAGCATGTGCACTTGTTAGGAGACAGAGAGACAGAAAGTGAGAATTTACCTGTAAGGGGGAAGGGCCGTACCATGTCCCTTCTCCTCCAGTCTCCTCTAAGGATTTTGGGCATGCACACACACACGCCTAGCATGAGTTTCAAGCTGCCAGGTCCAGGGCTTAAACCATGGTTGACCATGTGGGAGTCCAGCACTATGCCTCCTGCTGACCCACTCAATAGCCATTTTTAATCCTCCTTCAGATGTGTCTGCCTTTGCATTTCACCTTCCCCGTTAATCTCTACAAGTTACAGAGCCAGCCCCCTTTCACACAGATATTTCCTAACACAATGTCCAACTTCCTGTCGAGTGTTCATTTCTTTATTTTTTTCTCTTTAACTTTTCCAAAGGGCACAGATACTTGCCAGAGAGACAACAGAGAAAGGAGAAGGAGAAAGCATCCACCTATTGGGTATTGTCACACAATGCTCCCTTCTCTCTCTCTCCCTCCTCTTTTTGAGATTTTGGACATGCCCAGCATATTTTTCAAGCCACCAGGACTAAGACTCAAACTGTGCAGTGGGTTATGTGAGATCCAGTTACCCTAACCACGAGGCCATGGACTGCTCCCCAAATGTTGATTTCTTGGAAAGATACGTTTCTACTCATTTTTAAAAATAACTCCCAATAACTCTAGTGGTTTGTGTGGAAATCAAGAGACTCTTCCAGTCTCTCATACTGTTGCTGAATTCTTTTCTTGAGATGGTAGCAGAATCAGTCCCCAGTTAGGTTGGTCCCAGGATAGTCTTCTGCAAGGCCTTCTGATCTTAGAGTATGTTTCCTATTGAAAGAAACCATCAGCAAACTCCATCAGGATTCAGCTTTACTATTTTCTTAGTATCTCTTTTTTTTTTTTTAATTACCATAGACATTCATTCACCAGTTCTAATTCTTAGTTAGCATTTTAAGTATGTTTAAAGTGTAAAGGTCAGAGCTTTACCTATCCTTACAATTCTATGTGGAGAATGAGATCACCCCAAAGTTGTTTTGCTGTTGTTGTTTTCCCCAAGAGGTTTTGCCTTAGGGCGCATGCACTCACCAGAGAGACAGAGACATCGAGAGGGAAAGTGAGAAGTCACCGCCCCGGGGAATAAGATATGGGGATCTCTTCTGTTAAGTACATGAAAGAGTAAATAGCCCTTGCGAAATTGGGGACTTTCAGAGTTTCATTTTGTTTTAACTACATTACAAATCCCATTTCTCTGCTGTTTCCCCACATTCTTCCTTGGAATGAATTCTAGCATGGTCAGCTTTCAAGACCATCATAACCATAAAGAACTTAAGAAATGAGTCTCAACTGCTTGAAGTTAAGAATTTTGAACTTGGGGGACTAGCAGTTAGCATAATGGCTATGTCTCTGGACTCCCATGTAGTCGACCATGGTTTGAGTCCCGGACCCGGTGGCTTAAACTCACGCCAGGCACATGTGCATGCGTGCCCAAGATCCTGAGAGGAGAATGTAGGAGAAGGGATTGCGGCGTGGCCATCCCCACTGGGGGGTGATTTCTCGCTTTCTGTCTCTCTGTCTCTCTGTCTTCCTGGCAAGCATAGGTGCCCTATAGCAAAAACCTCTCTCAAAAAAAAAAAAAAAAAAAAAAAAAGAATTTTGAACTTGGGACCAGCAGCTGGTGTAATGGCTACATCACTGGACTCCCATGTAGTTGACCACGGTTCGAGTCCCGGACCCAGTGGCTTAAACTCACACCAGGCACATGTGTGTGTGTGCCCAAGATCCTAGGAGGAGAAGGGATTGTGGCGTGGTCATCCCCCCAGGGGGTGATTTCTCACTTTGTCTCTCTGTCTCTGTCTAACACTCTAGCAAGTGCACGAGCCCTATAGCAAAAACGTCTCAAAAAAAAAAAAAAAAAAAAAAAAAAAAGAAAGAAAAGAATTTTGAACTTTACCTAATACAAGTGAAAAATAAATATTAGGGGCCAGCAGGTGGCGCAGTGGTTATATCACTGGACTCCCACCTAGCAGACCACAGTTGAAGTCCCAGACCCAGTGGCTGCATCCCCAAAATCCCGAGAGGAAAATGTAGAAGGGATTGTGGCATGGCCATCCCCCCAGGAGGTAATTTCTCACTTTCTCTCTGTCTCCCTGTGTCTCTGAGAAGTGCATGTGCCCAGTATCAAAAATCTTTCTAAAAAGAAAAAAATTGAAAGTGCATGGTTCCACATGCCTACATACTGTATGTTTGATGGGTATTATTTATTGGCTATTTGGGAAATCTTTCACAATGAAAAGGTGAAAACTTCAAATTTACGCAAGCTTTTCACTGTTTTCATAATGTGCTCAAGTTAAAATTGTTAGCAAACTTCAACTTACATGTTTACAATGGATTTTTCCTCAGTTTTAGTCTTAGAATTAGCACAACAATTGAAAATATATTTTCAAAAAATCAATGTTGCTGTGGAATGTGAAACTTCAATTCTGTCATGTTCCACTGTCTCAGGATATAAGAACCCTTTGGAATTGGTGAAATGTAAAATAGAATAATGAATGTTCTACAGAAATCATGAAGACATACGCTAGAAAATATGTGACAATATGTCTCACAAAACCTATGGTGGAATGTTATGTTATATTGAAAGTTCATTTAATAATGAATGAGACTGAAAGAAGAAAATGTATCTCTCCTCCCTGAATCAGGTTGCTACACAGCTGTTGAGTAGTAGCAGCTTAATATTTCAGCACTGAATTTATTCAGTGTCATCTTCTCACATACGTTTGTTTCTTCCTAGTTCTCCTTAAAGTCTGTTTGAACAGGAAGGTTGGTATTTTTTTTCCACTTCCCATCACAAATATGTTGGCAACCTCCTGACTCTACCAGAACTGTTAGTCATCTATGCTGAATTCTGCTTTCATAAACCACTATACTAATTGGCTCTTACTATATGAAGTAAATGTGGGATTCCTATAGTAACTAAATTACCATCACAATAACCGAATAACAAATGATCAATAGATTTTTTTAACAGAGATCTTTGCTATTGGGTGAATTCACTCACCAGAGAGAGAGAGAGAGAGAGAGAGAGAGTAAGTGAGAAATCACCCCCTGGGGGGATGGCCACACCACAATCCCCTCTCCTCCTAAGATTTTGGGCACACATGCACATGTGCTCTGCATGAGTTTTAAGCCACCAGGTCCAGAACTTGAACTGCAGTTGGCCATGTGAGAATCCAGCACCTTAATCACCATGCCACCTGCTGGTCTCTCAATAGATTTTTCTTTTAAGAATTATTTTTTTCAATTTTATTCATCATCTTTTTTAAAAAAAAAAATTTGGCCACAGAGTAACAGAGAGGGAGAGAGGGAGGGGGAGAGAGAGAGAAAGCCAAGCCTCCAAGTCCAGGACTTGAACCACGATCGGCCATGTAGGAGTCCAGTGCCTTAACCATTATGCCACCTGCTGTCCCCTTCTTAAGGTTTTCTATATGATACATCTATGTCCATTATGATGGTTTATGAAGAGGACAGAAGAGAGGCAGAGTTTAAAACTGGAATGTTTATTCCTTCTATATCTTAAGTATAGACGATAAAGAGCATGAGAAAGGAAAAAATAAAATAGGACAGGAACTATTGGATTGTCTTCACTTAGAAATGAGAAGATAATAAAACTGCCCAAACACCAGCAACACCATTTACCTTCTGGGTATTACCCTATATTTCCTGACCTGAATTACTTACCCTCCAACCACAAGTCTCATTTCCCCAACCAAGACCTCACAAACCTAAGGCTGTTATTAAAATCTTAATTGAACCATTGAGTGAAATTGTGAGAGAAACATAGCAAAGATGTTTCATTTCAGTTCAATTAAATAAGCATTTGTTGACCACCCACTAGGTGTCCCCCTACCTGTGCTCAGCCCTGGGGTGGACAATAATCTACTAACACTCATACAGTGGGGAAGTGCCATTGCAAGGTACTATGAGAACAGAGAAAGCCTGACTTCATTCTGCGAAAGGTTTCCAGGAGTGGATGTGTCCAAACAGTCATAATTTTTAATATAAATATTTTGATACAGAAGAGTACTAAAATTATAATTGTACTAAAATTATAATCGATTATTTACTGTAGGTTATTTTTAATTTTTATTTTTTGAAGAAGTTTTTGCTATAGGGCATGTGCGCTCGCCAGAAAAACAGGGAGAGACAGAGAGACAGAAAGCGAGAAATCACCCCCCAGGGGGGATGGCCACAATACAATCCCTTCTCCTCCATTCTCCTCTTGGGATCTTGGGCACACATGCACATGCGCTCGGCATGAGTTTAAGCCACCGACCGGGTCCGGGACTCGAACCACAGTCGACCACATGGCAGTTCAGCGACATAGCCATTACGCTAACTGCTGGTCCCACTGTAGGTTATTTTCTGAAAGCTTGAGTGTTTCCATAAAAAATAAAGACCTATTTATAAAGAAATATTTCCTATCATGTTACTCATACACTCAGTCATGTTTCTTGATTTGTTATTTATACAAGATAATAAAAATTCAATGGCAAATTATTTCAATAGATACTATTTTATCGTTACTGTTAGGTTGTTGGAAAAGTCATGACGCATTTTTGCATACAAAAGCAGAAAAATACCTCATGACTTTTCTAATGACCCAGTAATTTAGGTTATCTCACTTGTTGATGATAATCCATTACCCTCATTATGCCCAAAGAAATATAATTAACCAAGATGTGCATTAGCATATTCTAGGTTTAAGCTTACAGACTAGTAATGAATTACTACATGCTTACCAAACATCTAACTCTTCAGATGGCTTAAAAACTAGTTCAAATGTGAATAAGAAAATAGTATTATATAAAATATATAAAGATAGGATTATATATCTATATAATATAAAGATAAAATATATAAAGATAGAATTATATAAAATACATCAAATCCACATTCCCAGTGAAAATGTCAGTTGAGGTTATTTTAGTCTTTAACTAAGAAACCAATATGTCACCTGCTCATCATCAATCTCCTTTTAGTCACCAACTTTCCTTCCTGCCTGTGGAACCTGAAATATTCAGGCAGTAGATGCTTCTGTATAGTTAGAACATATTTCAGTAACTTCATCACCAAGAGCTAGAAGTCAGACTTCTAGAGCTCAGTGTTTGTCAAACATGAAATAGAAAGTACAGATATGTTCTTGGAATCAAATAGAGTTTTTAAAACTGGGTCTTAAATGATTATCATTATCTTCTCATTTAACTAAAAGTAAACAAACCTGACGTATGTTTAATGAAAATTAAATAGCAGGAAAGTGCCTGTAATACAATATAATTATTGAAAGCTCTTCAAATTTCATTATGTTAATCAATTTTATTGCCCAGATAAATTTGCCTTTTTTTTTTTTTTTAATTCTCAGGAGTAAAAATGGTTTAAAGAAGAGAAAACTGACCAAGTAAGTTTTACATACAATTTTATTTAAAGAGATATGCTTCATAATGATCTTAACATTTCAATTTAAAAAGACCTATTGTCTTCAAGTAGAAGGGATGGTTAAGAAAGAAACAAATGTACATTATGATAGCTAAATACATTATATGTTGGGTTGTTTACACATGTAGATGACAGATCGTTTGGAAAGTATCACAAAATCCACATCAGGAGTGAAGAAAATTCTCACTGGGTAAAATCGGAGAAAGTGGATTGGTAGAAATTTTAAGTCTTGCAGAAGGAAGTGTAGTGTTCTAAATATATAAAATCTAATATGTAGCTACAAAGTTGTACAAAATCCTTTGCCATTTTGTATTTTTATATTCTGTGCTATGGTAGGAAAAGGCATTCACTTTGATATTATAATAAATACTGTGATAATACTGTCAGGAAATTTTATAATAACAGAAACAGATAATTACTCTAGCTCATCTGTGGTTTTACTGATCTATAAAACTGTTGTCATAAGTATTATATTCTGGTGGGTGAAAATAACTCTCAGTTGTTTTAAATAGCCTATTAGAATTACCACCTCCAGGCTTTATCTTATTAAAGCTCTACACATGAAAAGTGGAGCATTTCTACAGTTTGTGCTTGGAACTTGTCCAGGATAAAATATTGATGAATTAGAACAAGAAGACAATTAGGCGTCTAGCAAGGTATATGGCATCCATGCTAATGGGAAAAAAAATTGAGTAATCCATGATATTACACAAAAGAAAAGCTGATGTGAGAACTATTTCTATTTATCTTTGAGTGGCATAAATCCTTTAATGGCACATAGAGATAGAGAATAAAGTTGCCTATTTCAAACCAGTAGACATTTCGTTGCCATACATTGACAGATGCAGGAGAGAGCAAACCAGGCTACGTAGAGGAGCAGTGCTATCCCCTGGATAGATGATTTGACAGAAACAGAAAAGCTTTGTTACCCAGAGCCATCCAGTGGGTTCTTCAGTGAGCAAGTGAGGCTCACATTAAATCACTTAGAGGACAGGCTCTCTCGGGACAAAAAGGAGAGGTTCTAATAGGGCTTGCTCCACTCAAGACCCAGCAGAGACAGGACAGAGAATCAGGATTTAGACAGAAGACTTGGTAGAGTTTAGAAGGGGTAGAACCTGCCCACCAGTAGGTTCTATAAAATCTCACAAACCAGCTTCCTCCTTCCCTCTTCTCATTTTCCTTTGACTCCCCTTCATCCTTTTTAAGCCATTTCTTAAAAGGCTCTTCTCCCTCACCTCTCCATTTGCCTTCTTTCTCTTGACGTTTCTCTTTCACTCCAAATGCTCCTCCACTATCAAGACTGCTTGACTCCCCTCTTTTAACCCCACCTATCTTCATTCCATCACTCCTCTCCTTTACCTCCTCTCTTCTAATTCTCCCCTAAATCTTTGTCTTGCTGGCCTGTTTCCTCCCAGATTTTTCTTTCTCTCTTCCTCAGTGTTCTTCTTTTTTATGTTCATTCTTCTATTTCTCGGTCCTTCTGTCTCTCTTTTCCCCAGCTTTTTGCTTTTATTTCTCACCCACAGTATTTTCTCATTTGTCTTCCCTATGTATGCTCCCATGTTCCTAGCAACAAGGGGAAAACTAAAATGGTTCACATTTAGCCGTTCTTTAGAAGTGAACAAAGCTTTGCAACAGGAGGCATTCTCCCTGCAATGTCTAGTCAGGGTTCTGCCACGTAGAAGCCGTGAGATGTGGGACTATCCACCTAATCTCTTAACCTTGGCTCTCTCAGCGAAGGCATAGGGCTAATGTTCAGGTCTAACTCAAGACAACATATGTGAATATTTATACACTGTAGTGTGTTTTATGAGTATGTCATTGTGATTAACTAAAAACATTAAAGTTTAAAGGTAATCTCTGGGATACAACGCCCTTTAAATCTACTAAATTGTTAACATAAATTAATCTATCAGATTAGCTAATCAACAACTTTAAACAATAGCTACTAAATACTGCATATTTGCTAATGTAATATAAAAGCATGGATAGATGATGTAAGTTGAGCAACATGGCACAATTATGGGAAAGGTCAACTATATGGACCCATCAAAATGGAAAGGTTGGGAATCAGCAGTTAGCATAATGGCTATGTCGCTGGACTGCCACGTAGTCGACCGCGGTTCACATCCCAGACCTGGTGGCTTAAAACTCACGCCGAGCGCGTGTGCGTGCGTGCCCAAGATCCCAAGAGGAGAATGGAGGAGAAGGGATTGCGGCATGGCCATCCCCTCTGGGGGGTGATTTCTCGCTTTCTGTCTCTATGTTTCTCTCTGTCTGTCTGGCGAGTGCACGCACCCTATAGCAAAAACCTCTCAAAAAAAAAAAAAAAAAGTAAAAGAAAAAAATGGAAAGGTTTAAGTCCAATGGCTGAGTTGGCAATCCTACAGAAGCAGAGAACAGTTTTGGGGAGCAGACTAGGATAAACTCTGGAAGAGATAAACTTACAGAAAACCATAGGAAGTTTAATTCTGTTCACGTAAAAGAGAGAGAGGAGAGGTGAGAACTTCCATTTCAGTTACAAAAACGTAGGACGTGTTACTTGATTGTATCTCTAAAGCCATTTTCATTTTCATACTTCCATAGCAGTGCTACGGAAATAGGAAATATGGCCCTCTTGGGTAAGACCCTGGGAGCCCTCTCGATAAGTGCTTTATGCCACCGATCTTGCCTCTGCTCTGGGGAGGTTGTAGCTAGCAGCATAATTTCTTTGGTGTATAAAATTTGTTTAAGATCTTTATATGCTGCAGGCCCCACTTTATGAGGTAGTATTATGAAATAGTACCCTTACCTTGTGAGATACGACTCTTGGAAGTTATGGATAAGAATATTGACTCTAAGTTAGTTAATGCCCTAAGATCACTCTGTCAATAAAGTAAAGCAGTAACTCAAATAGTCTTCAGAATCAAATTCTTTGTTCTTTACCATATGTCTGTGTATATGAGTATACTTGTTATAATATTTTATTGCTAGAGTAAGAGCCAAGTGTAAATCTAGATTTTTCTCTTATCTCAAGGAAGTTTGATATGGGAGGGTATTTCAAAAAGTTCATGGAAAATTGAAATTAATGTGTGTTTATTTTGGTGCAAAAATAAATTTGAAATCCATGCAGTTTTTTCATAGTATGCCTTTTCCATGAGTTAGTTGAATACCCTTCTTATAGGCCCCTCTTTTTAATTACAACGTATTAGGGATGGTAACTTTATCCCCCCCATTCTCATAAAACACTAGTGCTAACCTTTAAGATATAAAATTTCTATTTTCTCCAAGAAATTTGTCCATGTTTGAGAAGCTTGGTGTTAAACAATGTATAATACTGATTGACAGGATTTTTAAAACATGCATTTCTCTGTGTTTGACAAAGCCCGGTTCAACTGGATGACTTTGATGCCTACATCAAGGATATGGCCAAAGACTCGGACTATAAATTCTCTCTTCAGTTTGAGGTGAGTTAGATAAAGCATTTCCTACCTTCTGGAATGGATAGCCCATGGGAATCGTTGGGCTCTTACTGGGGCCATATCTCTGCACACTGGGCAGGGCTCGTGCTGTGGTTGCACGGTGAAAGGCAGGACAGGTAGTTGGCCTCAGAGGTGCCCAACTGCTTGTTCAGAGCAAGAAGCATCCACCCTTAGAGACCAGGGCTTGGATGGCACACGTAAAGGGGAAAAGAGAACAGATGCCAGTTATAAGAGGGGCTGTCTGAATCTGTTATGGTGTTGCTAACGCAAGTATCTGACACTGGATGATTTATAAAGAAATGTTTTCTTGACACCTTTCTGGTGGTTGGAAAGTCCAAAGGTATCACAAAATGATGAAAGGCAGGACTTTTAGTAGAGTGGAGTGTGGTCTATATCTGTGGGCTCTGCCAGCCTTACTGCCTCTCTTTATATACATGACAGAGCACAGTCATTTGATCCCCACCCTAATGACTTTATCACACCCAAATCCCCCACCCTGGGAACCCCGTGAAGGGATTATTCTTCACCTTAACACCTTTACAATATTGCATGAACTTGTAGGGGACAATCACTGCCCACTAAAACTAAATTCCAAACCATGACTCTTGGGGGAAACTATTATCCAAACAATAGCAGAAGCCATCATTGAAAACCAGGGAAATGAAAAGTACAGGAAGAGCAAACTGAGTCAGAGCCCCTAGATAGAGCTTCACTTTCAGGAGACTTTTAAATGTATTTCTTATGCTTCTTAGACCATTGTAAGGCTCAATGCTGGATAAAACTGCTCCCCGCCCCTTTGTCTCCTGAACATACACAGAGGCCTAACGTGGGCTTCTTTAACTGTAGGACTCTTGATATTTTACCTAATATTTCTTTGTGTGGTTTTATTTCTTTTCTTGGAAAACTTGGAGAGTTATAAATAATTTGTATAGAAAAAAAATATGCCAACATCTTTTTTTTTTCTGAAGCGCACATATTTCTTTGAGTCTAAGACCATGTGTCAAAGTAGACAGAAATGTGTAGGGGATATAAATGGTCCTCACTTTATCTTCTCATGTATTTCACAGCTCGTAGCAAAATCTGGATGGCCTCCTATCCTTCAGGTTTCTGCAATGCAGCTCCAGTATTCAGTGATTCAGGGGGGGGGGGGGGGGGGAATGGCTTTTCTAGATTCTGTAGTTTTTGTAAAGTCTATGAAGTGCTCTTTCCTGTCAGAGCAGCTTCTTTCTCTTCATTTATCTTATTCCTTTCTTCTTTCTCTTCATCAGCCAGACACCCTCAGTCTGCAAAAACTCGTAGTCCTGATGTAAATATTCTAACAGGACAAATTTTATACATTGTCAAATACAAAGCCACCTAACTATAATATGACACCTAACTGTGTCATGAGGAGTTCCACACAGAGCCTTCTCAGTTATCCATACAGACAGGTACATAAGAAATAATAGATGTCATACCAAATGTTATAACACAAAGGATAGCTATATAGTTAGAACTGTAGGTCTGTGGTAAGAATGACATTTCAGTGTAGTATATTGATAAAAGATTTTTTGAGAGATTTTGCTATAAGGCCCATACATTCACCAGAGAGATGGAGAAGAAGAAAGTAAGAAATTAACTCCCTGAGGGAATGACCACTCTGCAATCCCTTCTACTCCATTCTCCTAAGATTTGGGGTATGAACATACATGCACCCAGCATGAGTTTCAAGCCAACTTGTCCAGGACTTGAACTGCAGTCAACAATGAGGGAGTCCAGTGCTTTAATCACTATGCCACCTACTGGCCCCAAAAGGAAGGTATTTTAAATAAAGCACAAGCCAAAACTCAGAAGAATAGCTAGATGATTCTAATAATAATGATGAAAATTATGGTATAGCTATGCTTACAACCTTATTAAAGCCACATTTTAATTTCTTTAAGATTATATGCCTTTAGTGGCACATGCTAGGATTATTACCTCTGCTAGAATCTCCCAGTTTATGCCATCAAACCTAACTGTAATTATTACTGTTTATGAATTCCATCATTATTTTAGACATTCAGTAGTTACTTTCTGGCAAAAAGAAAAGATTCTTCCATGTGAAGTAGATTCAACCAAAACTTCTAAAACTACTTCAAAGGAAAAGAGTGTTTAGTCAAAGGATACTAAGGCATCTTGCATAATCAAAGATAGGACTGTGGTATGGCTTCCAGATGCCATACTCATTCTGCCTGGGACTCATAACAGCCAACCTGGGTGCCACTGCCCCACCAATCCCAGTGGCTTCACCACCTTGTCCAGCAAGGTCTTCATACCACTTGTATGCCCCACCAAGACCTGAGGACATAGTCAGGACACAGCTGCTATAACTGATCCTGCTACCTCAACTTAAAGGGGTTCCATGCACCCAAACCAGGGCCTGAGAACAGCGGCCACCTCTCACACACTTGCTATCACTATTGCTATGGGTGACCCTACATCCCCTACTGGCAAGGCCTGTGCACTTCACATATTCCACCCAGAAACTGAAGACACTGGTCCAGGCATACTTGTTGCCATCACTACCTATAACTCCAGCCCCTGCATCAGTAGGGCTTTGTATACCTGGTAAGCCTTACACAGGGCCTGAGAACACTGGCCTATGTGCCACTACTGACTATAGCCATACTTCCTGAAACAATAGGATATGTGTACCTGGCATATACCCCACCAAAGACTGCATTCACCAGAACCCTAACACCTGCCACCTGCCACAGTAATTATCCCAGAGACACTGTCTCTCAACTATCATGACCCCTACACACTATCTGTACCCCATCCAGAATCAGAACACTAATTCCCCTTCCAGTGTCCCTACAACAAAGTCATATCACTGTATCCACACACACTGTTTTTTTTCTTTTTTTTTTTTTTTTGAGAGATTTTTGCTATAGGGCGTGTGCGCTCGCCAGACAGAGAGAGACAGACAGAAAGCGAGAAATCACTCTCCAGAGGGGATGGCCACGCCGCAATCCCTTCTCCTCCATTCTCCTCTCGGGATCTTGGGCATTCATGCACATGCGCCCGGCGTGAGTTTAAGCCACCAGGTCCAGGACATGAACCGTGGTCGACTACGTGGGAGTCCAGCGACATAGCCATTGAGCTAACTGCTGGTCCCCACACACACTCTTAACATGGACCACAAGACACTCAGAGACTCCACTGACATGGAATCTAACCAAAGAAATTATACAGAAACACACTACTAAATCTAACCAGAACCAAAGTCAAATACTTTAATCAACTAATACTATAGGACACAACTTCAGGAAAAGTCTTTCCCTACAAAAGTCACTCCATAAAACTGGAAGAGGTAGGACCAGCAGAAGGCATAATGGCTATGTTGCTGGACTCCCATGTAGTCAACCACAGTTCGAGTCCTGGATTTGGTGGCTTAAACTCACACCGGACGCATGTGTGTGCATGCCCAAGATTCCAGGAGGAGAAGGGATTGTGGCATGGCCATCCCCCCTGGAGGGTGATTTCTCACTTTTTGTCTCTGTCTCTCTGGCAAGCGCATACGCCCTATAGCAAAAACCTCTCCAGAGGAAAAAAAAAAAAAAAAAAAAAAAAACTGGAAGAGGTAACTGTCCTACCAGATACTCAGATATCAATGCAGGGAAATAAACATGAAAATACAAGGAAACACAACTCTCCCAAAGGAAGACAATTATCTAATAACACTACAAAATAATAATAATAATAAAACTCAAGAAATGCCTGGCAAGAAATTCAAAATAGTGGACTTAAGAAAACTTATTGAAATGCAAAATAACTCAGTTAAACGATTGAATAAAATCAGGAAAACAATCCATTATAAAGTGGAAAAAAAATCAACAAAGACATTAATATGATGAAAAAGAACCAAACAGCAATTCTAGAGATAAAGAATTCAAGAAATAAAATAAAACATACAATTATGAGCATCAACAGCAAGTTAGATCAAGCAGAAGAAAGCATTTCTGAATTTAAAAACAGATATTCTGATATAACTCAGTCAAACACACGTAAAAGACAAAAAGAATAAAATAATGAAGAAAGCCTGAAGGACTTATGTGACACTATTAAGCAAACACATATTCACATTATGAGTGTTCCAGAAGAAGATAAGATAGGAAAAGGTATTATTTCATCCTAGCTAATAAAATAATAGATGAAACATCCCAAGTCTTGGGAGAAATATGGACATCAAGATTAAGGGAACACAAAGGTCACCAAAGGTTGTACCCAAAAAAGATGATCTCTACAGCATATTATATTCAAACTGTTAAAGAGCAAAGACAAAAAAAGAATCCTTAAAACAGCAAGAAAAACAGCAAGTCATATATAAGTGAATGTATATTAGACTAACAGCAGATTTCTTAGCAGAAACCTTACAGACAGGGAAGAATAAGATAATATATTCAAAACACTGAAAGTAAAATCTTGCAACCAAAAATTCTATATTCAGAAAAGTGATCCTTCAAAATTGAAAGAAAAAAATTATTTCCTAGAAAAATAGGAAATGAGAGATAGACATCATTAATGACTAACTTTCTAAGAACTTCTTAAGGGGAATCTATATCTGGAAGTGAAAGGAATGTAAATACCATGAAAACATGTGAAGTATAAAACTCACTGGTGGAGCAGTCACACAAATAGAAATAGAAAGGAATCAAACTTTATTACTATAGAAAACCACCAGATGGTAAAAGTAAACTATAAAGAAGAATCAAAACAAACACAAATGGAAAAAAAACAATAAACAGAATAACATGAGATAGTCTTAATTTATCAATAATTTTAAATGTAAATGGATTGGATTAAATTTTCAAATTAAAAGTTATAGACAACTGAATGGATAGAAAAGACAAGACTGCACTATATGCTGCTTACAGGTATTTCACCTGTAACAGTGGCCTATGTTCTACCATTGCCACTGGCTGTGACTATACTCCCTCAAGCAATGGGATATTTGTGCCTTATACATGTCCCTCCCAGAGCCCCTACTTTTGGCACCTGCTACAGCCACTGTCCCTAGAGACATTATCCCCTTAATTGTCATGAAAGATATAAACTAGAATAAAGGAATGGAAAAGGACATTCCATAATGAAAATTGAAAACAAAAACAAGCAGAAATAATTATAACAGAATAAAAAAGACTTCAAACAAAGTACAAAAAGAGACAATGAAGGCATTATATAGTGGCAAAAGGATTGATTCAGAGAGATGTAAGAATTATAAATATATATTCACCTTATAATAGGGTACCCAAATATATAAAGCAAATATTACTAGACCTAAAGAGAGTTAGGTCCCAATATAATAATAGTTGGAAATTCCAACAACCACTGTGAACATTAGATTAGACAGAAAATCTACAACAAAACATTGGAGTTAGACTACGCTATAGACAAATGGACCTGACTAATAATTACAGAGCATTTCATCCAAAAGCTGCAGAATATACATTCTCATTGGCACATAGAACATTCTCTAGTTAGACTACATGTTAGGCCACAAAATAAGGTTCAAAAATAAAAAAAATTAATATAAATTATATCAAATATCTTCTCTGACCACAACAGAATAAAAATAGAAGTCAACAAAAAGAGAAACTGTGGAAAATATACGATTCTATGGAAAGCAAACCAAATGCTCCTCAATGACTCCTAGGCCAATGAAGAAATGAAGAAATTTAGAAGTTTTTTGAAATAAATGAAAATGAAAATATAACATACCAAAAACTTTTGGAGTACAGCAAAACAGTTGTAAGAAAGAAGTTTATAGCAATGAATGCTCATATAAGCACAAAAGTAGAAGGAAAGAAATAATAAAGATCAGATCAGAGATAAATTAGGGACTAGAAAAAAAAATCAAGAAGTTGGCAGTATTTTGAAAAGATGAAATCAACAAACTTTAGCTAAACTAAGGCCAAAATAATACATAAAATCTAAATGAGAAAGAAGATGTGACAATAGGTATCACAGAAATATAAAAGCCGGGGACCAGCAGTTAGCGTAATGGCTATGTCGCTGGACTCCCACGTAGTCGACCGCGGTTCGAGTCCCGGACCCGGTGGCTTAAACTCACGCCGGGCGCATGTGCGTGCATGCCCAAGATCCCGAGAGGAGAATGGAGGAGAAGGGATTGCGGCGTGGCCATCCCCCCTGGGGGGTGATTTCCTGCTTTCTATCTCTCTGTCTCTCTCTGTCTGTCTGGCGAGCACACGCGCCCTATAGCAAAAACCTCTCCAAAAAAAGAAAAAAAAAAAAAAAAGAAATATAAAAGCCCATTTTTGTCCAATGAACAACAATGCACCAACGGGCTGAAAACCGTAGAATGAATAAATTTCTGTTAAAAAACTATAGAAGTGAAAATGATAAGACCATGTAAGTAGGAGCAATAACATCAAAAACACAAATAGAATTATATAATTAAAAGCTTCTGCACAGAAAAGAAAATGATCAACAGAATAAGGAGACAACTTACAGAATGGGAGAGAATATTTGCTCTATAAATTTTATATATATGTATATATGCTCTATATATTTTATATATATGTGTGTATATATATTATATATGTAATATATGTAATATAATATAATATGTATAATATATTATATGTATACATATATATAATATATATACATATATATAAAATTTATAGTCAACAAGAGATTAATAGCCAGAATACACAAGGACCTCAACCAACTCATCAGCAAAAAAAGACATAACTGAAAATTGGTGGACCAACAGATGATGTAATGTAATCGCTAGACTCCCACATAGTCAACTGTGTTCAAGTCCGTGATCTGGCCACTTAAAACTCATGCCGAGTGCATGTACATGGATTGCCCAAAATCCCAAGAAGAGAATGGAAGAGAAAGGATTGCAGTATGGCCATCCCCCAGGGGGTGGTTTTTAGCTCTGTCTTTATCTCTCTCTGGGAGTACACTTGCCCTATAGCAAAACTCTCTCCAAAAAAAGAAAAAGAAACAAAAGAAAATGGGAAGTTGATCCAAACAGACAGTTCTCAAAAAAAGATATATAAATGGCCAACAATATATGAAAAAAAAAATACTCAGGGAAATGCAAATTTAAACTACAATAAAATATCACTTCATGCTAGTTAGAATGGCTATTATGAAAAAATAAAACAAACAAGCAAAAAACAAAGAATACAAGTGCTAGTGAGGATGCAGAGAAGAACTCTTGTGTTGGTGGGAATGTAAATTAGTGTCATCATTATGGGAAGTCATGTGATGGCTCCTCAAAAAATTAAAAATAGAATTGTCTTATAATCTAATAACGCTACTACTGGGGTATGTCCGAAGGAAAGTAAATCAGTGTATCAAAGAGATATCTGTATTCCATATTTAGCACTATTCACAATAGCCAAGATATGAAATTGACCTAAGCGTCGGTCAAAAACTAAATGGATAAAGAAAATGTATTATACATAATGGATATTATTCAGCAATAAGAAAGAATGAAATCCTGTCATTTGAGACAACATGGGTGATTCTAGGGGAAATTATGCTTAGTGAAATAAGTCAAGCACTGAAAGATAAATACCAAATGTTCTCACTCATTTGTGGAAGCTAAAATATTTGATCACATTGAAGTGAAGAGTGGAATGATGGATACCAGAAGCTGAAAAGGGGAGGTGGAAGGGGAAAATAGAGAGTTTGGTTAAAAAATACAAAATTCCAGTTAAAGAGAAATGAGTTGTGGAGTACTATAGCAACTACAGTAATTATTTTAACAATTTAATGCATATTTGATAATAGTTAGAAAAGAGATTTTCAAATGTTCACAACACAAAATAATGGTGAATGTTTGAGATGACGGATATCTTGATTGCCCTGATTTGATTATCACAGGAATAACTAGAACCAGGGGCCACATCCCTGCAGGACCTTCTCTTTTTCTCATCTCTGCTTCTCTCAGTCTTGGCCTTTTTTTTATTGGAAACGAGTCTCATTTTAATAGTGAAAACGGCCACCAAACCCCTTTGGTCTTACATCCTCTTTTTTCCATAGTTTTCAAAGAGATCTATTGACTCTCTTTCCTGTTTGTAGTTTGTAAATTAACAGAGGGGGATTTTGGTTGACTAGCCTGAGTCATGGTCCCCATTTAACCCAACCATAGCCAGAGAGGGTGAAACCACAAATGCTTTTACTGGAACTGTATGACTAATTAGCTACACCCAAGAAAGAAAGCATTATTTCCTAACAAAGAAGACACGGTAGAACCAAGCAAGTGATTAGTACAATAGCTTTAGATGCCACAAAAATTTAAAAGGCAGAACAGTAAATTTTGTGTACTAACTCTTCAGTTTATAACATACGGAAGGCTTTTACACATTCTATGTATAAATGAAAACATTCAGGTTTGTTTCATGGGATTTACTGATATAAAGAAGGTAGGTGTCAACCATTACAGAAATAGTACACAAATTTTAGTAAAATAAGTGTTTATTTGGGTCTGTATGAATTACAACCCAGGTGTGACCCAGGAGACACAGATTCAAACAGCCTTGAATATGTGGTCCAGGTCTTAAAATCTTCAGTCAGGTTTTAAAGGCAAAGGAACAGAAATTGGGGTGAGGGGGGAATGTGTCAGTTGCTTTGGGACAACCATCCAGGATTAATAACCAGAGTGAACTAACATCATTCCTTTTCTTGAGTCATTATTGTTATTGGCTATTGGTTGGACAGGGTACTACCTGTTATCAATGACACTTGCCTGAGAACTGCCCTCTCTGTGGTCTTCCTTGGCTCCAGTTAGTCAGAATTTGGCAAAACTTGACACAAATAACTGCTTTAATTCTAACAACTGTCATGTAAGAATTTATTAGACTAGGGATATACAAACGTAACTCTTCACTACTATTTTGTCATTTTTAAGAAGTTTTTTTAAACACTATTTAACGTTATTTACTATTATTATTATCATTGCTTAATTTGACCACAGAGAGATATGGAGAAAGAGAGAAAGCAAGCCATCAGGTCCAGGACTTGAACCATAGTCAGCCCTGTGGTAGTCCAGCATCTTAACCACCACACCACCTGCCAGCCCCGCCATCAGTTAATATTTTAAAAATTCACATTTTCTTATCAACTCAATTTCTTCATCAATAAAATGGGTAGGTAAAACTATATCAATATTTCTCAACTGAATGAGTACTAATCAGCACCCTGAAGGGAATTTGGGAATGTGTGAGAGGGTTTTCTGTTGTTATAATGGGTTATGGGAAGGGTACTAATAGTGTTTAAAGGAGAAGGAACAGGGATAGTAAATGTTCTTCAGTGAGTAGGACAGTTATGCACAACAAAGAATTGTCCCAGGACAATTGTATTCTGCTGAGAAATGTTGGACTAAGTGTGGTATGAGGACACAACCAGGCTTTAAAACAAATGCTATTAGTCAGGGTTCTCCAGAGAAACCAAGAGGATGAATATGTAGAACCAGCAGGATGTATAGAAAGAGAGATTTATTTTTAAGGAATTGGCATGTGAGATTATGGAGTCTGGCAGGTCTGAAATTTGCAAAGAAGACCTGCAGTCTGGGGACCCAAGGAAGAGCATAGCCTGCAGGTTGTGTCTAAAGTCAGCAAGGAGGGTGGGCTTCCTTCCTCTCTGAAGGACTTGTCTTTTCAGACCTTTAACTGACTAGATGAGGCCCACCTACATCCTGGAAAATCACCTTTACTCAAGGCCTACTGATTTAAATGTTAAACACTTTTTAAAAACCTTCACAGCAGCATCTAGACTAGTGTTTGTTCAAGCAACTGGGCACTGTAGCCTAGCCAAGTTGATACATAAAATTTACCATCACACTATGATTTGAAGAAGTGTTTGGTATTTTTATTTATTATGAAGCCTTTTAACAAACATCTTTATTCTTAGACTTTTATTGATCACATATGTAATTTATTTGGTAACAAGTCCTGATATTCTGTGCATATTCTGGTGGAAAATACAAAGTACTCTCTAAGAGCCTGTTTTAAATCACAGGCTTCGATTGTATGTCTTGGACTAACATCTGTCCAGCCAATCATGCCTTAGTCTGACTCACTTCCATTTTCATTTGACAGCCTCCAGGCATTGCCAACCCCCACTTCCACCCCATCCCCTTACAACCTTGGCTTCAGTATCAGGGTTTCCTCATCTTCATTCAAATAATCAGCGTGCTCCCCTACCTGATTTTGGGATGTATTTAGGAAGTTTCATATGGCAGCTCTCAAATTTTCCTGAAATATATTGAAAGTTAATTGAAGCATAAGGCAAAAATGTTTTCCAGTTCCTAGGGGAAACGAAAAGAGTACCAAGATGGCCAAATCAGCTAGTTCTAGCTAAATCCAGTAGCTGAACAGTGATTTGTTCTGCTTAATGCTTGGTGCTTGTCTTCATTTTGATACTGACAGTGAATGATCACACTCGCATTGAGAAATTACACCATTTATAAGCATTATGCAAATGAAAACTAATGTCTGGATTTACATATATTACCATTACAGCTGTAAGTCATACATGAAGCTATATGAGTTGCTAATTTGTGTTCACTGAATAAATTCTTTACTCTGCATCTGATTTGGAGTCTGCTAGAAAGGTTCATTAGCCTGCTGGGGAAAAATACGTATCTTTTCTTAAGAAGGTTTGGGACCCAAGGATTAGACTCAGTTCCGTATTTATTATGTCTCATATAAGAAAGGCTATGAAAAGCCAGCCTTTAGATCTTGAAATGTGGGACACCACAGATATATTCCTCATCATGATGTCACTAACTTCTCTTTTTCTTTTCTCTCTCTCACTCTCTTTTTGTTGGTGCTGCCACTAATGCCTATACTTTGTGTTTGATCAGGATGCCAGTAAAGGTCCTCACCATCTTTGTTTAGAAATGTGGCTGCAAGATCAAAATACTTTACCTGCCATGCAATGCACAAGAGATGGCCCTTGAGTTCTTGTAGTCACTCTATTTGTATCTGTTTTCACCTGTGTCTCAGTCCAGTTCCCTGGAGACCTATCTACCATCATTGGTGGAAAAAGTCACCCTCAGCCCACTCCAACAGTTTTTACCCCAGGTGATCTTACTTTGTACCCAGATCTGAGTTTCAGTCCACTCATTCCTTCTTTCCCAAGTTTGGGCTCTCTGTCCAAAGGTCTGTATTAGTCATTTGTTCTGTGACTGGAGTGCTGCCCTTAAACCACTTACTGGAGCCTAGGGCCCTGCTGGCTGCTGCTAGATTTCTTTCTTACCCAGTCTTCCATATTTTAGCCCAGATTCCCATCATTTCTTCACCCCATTCTTTATTTAGGGTACCTGCTACAGATTGAATTGTGTCCCCCAGAATATATGTTGAAGCCCTAATTCTTAGTACTTCAGAATCTGACCTTATTTGGAAATAGGGTTGTTACACATATAACATGTTAAGGTGAAGTCATGCTAGACTAGGGTAGGCTCTTAATCTAATGTCAATGGTGTCCTTATAAAAATACAGCCTTTGGGAGACAACTCCATGGCACCATGGTAATGTACTGCTCAAGAGAATCCAGACCTCACGTGTGCATGTGGTTTAAATCTCTAGCCAGTCAGCCTGGAACACGTGGACATGTGTGTGCATGGCCAGGATTTGATGGGCTGGAGAACTGGAAGTAAGGGACCACAATGTGACTAGACCTTGTGAAGGGTACTCATGTCTCTCTCTCTCTCTCCTCTCCCTCTCACTCATTCTCACGTTCATGCACATTTGTGAGTTAGAAACGAATTTTAAAGAGAGTTCTGTAGAGACACAGAGCCAGAGAGAATGCCCTGTGATGAGCAAAGTAGGGATTGGAACTATGTCACTGAAAATGAAGGAACACCCAAGATTGGAAGCAAGGTAGAAGCAAGGCAGGAATTCTGCTTCAGGTTTGGAGAGCATATGGTCCTGTTGACACCTTGATTTCTGACTTCTAGGCTCCAGAACTGTGAGACAATAAATTTCTGTTGTGTTAAGCCACCCAGTCTGTGGTGCTTTGATACGGCACCCTAGGAAGCTAATATAGCCCCTCACTAAATACTTTATTCTAAATCCTTTCTTCCCCTTCTGTGTTTACTCAAAAATAACCAGACATTGTGTAACTTCATTGGAACTCCGGCTTGCTGTAGATGGAAACTCTTTGGTCAATGCCACTGGTCATATTGTTTCTGTTCACTTGTTCTGCTCCTATGGACAAGGAGTCTAATAATCTAGCTCATTGACTCTAATGCCCAACCTAACCCAAAACAAAAGGCAAGTACTATCACCTGTTGACATTGTTATAAACTAAGAATACAGTTTGTACTCTTCACAGATGACAGTGAGTGAATGTTTTCCCCAAACTTCATAGATTGAAGCCTTATCCCCCAATATGATGGTATCTGGAGATAGGGCCCTTGCAAGGTAATTAGGATTCAATGAGATCATGAGAGTGGGCCCTTCATAGTGACATTAATGCCTTCATAAGAGACACCAGAGAGCTTGCTTGCCCTCTGACCCAACATGTATACAAAAAGAGGTCATGTGAGTATATAGTAAGATGGTAGTTGCTGAGAAGTGAAGAGACACCTCAGAATTAAATCTACTTAGCTAGCACCTTGATCTTGGACTTCCCAGCCTCCAGAACTGTGAGAAATAAATTTCTGCTATTGAAACCAGCATTCTATGGTATTTTGTTATGGTAGTTCCAGCAGACTAAGATGCTGCATATTATTGTGCTTTTCTTTTTAAGACTTGTATGTTTCAAACACAGCATAGACTGCCACTGGGCTTGAGTGACTATGTTAGTTCCCAGGGCTGTCATGAATAAATTGTTACAATCTTGTTGGCTTGAAACTAGAAAATTTGTTCTCACAACAGCAGAGGTCAAAAATCCAATATGGTGTCAGGAGGGCCACACTCTTCCTGAAGGCTCTAGGGGAGAATCCTTCTTTGCCTCTTCCAACTTCTGGTAGCTCCATAGGTTCCTTAACTTAAACTGTGTAAGTCTAGTTTCTGCCTCTCTGTGTATGCGTGTACACTGTTTCAGACAGGGACTTGCCATGTCGTAATCCTCTTGTCTTATTTCTGAGTAGCTAGGACTACAGATATACGCCACCAGGACTGGATTTTAGCGTGGGGCTGGGAATCCAACCCAGGCCTCCCATGTGACCTCAGCCTGCTGAGCAGCAGGCTCCAGCACTACGGTGGCTACGCCTCTGTCTCTGTCTCTGTCTCTGTCTTTACATGGTTTTCTCCTGTTCTCCTGAATGATCTCACCCTGTGATCCTTAACTTAATTATATCTGCAAATACTTTTATGCAAATATGGTTACATTCTTAGTTTCTGGGGGTTAGGATGTGGACATATCTTTTGGGGAGTCATCATCCAACTCACCACATGTGGCTATGTAGCCTAGGAAAAAGAGAAGATGATGAATTATCTTAGAGACAAAACTGACAGACGGAAATTCAAAAATGATTTATGTTGGTTTCAGGCCATCACCCTATACTTTGCTTTTACAAAGATTTAAGCCTCTGGAGTTTCCATATGGTTGAAAAGAAAAATAACTGCAAAGCTACTGAACTGGAAACTCAGTATTTGATTTTCCACTTAGTGACAGGCTAAATTACAAAGAGCGCAAAGCGTTTTGTGTATACAGGAGTCCCTGCTTTGCTGCAATTCTACTTTGGCAATTTACATTTACAGTGCTCAGCCAATTAAACCTCTCTTATCAACTTAGGGCATTTACAGCAGGGAGGTGACACACAATTAAAGTTCTATCAGTTAGTCAGCTTGCGTGTGTATGCCAGCTCTCAGCGTCAATCTGTTTCCACAGTTTCTTTTGTATCTCAGACCTTTTCCTGTGGTTTATCGGTCTGTCCCCAAGGCAGGGACACTGAGGGGAGGGGCCAGTTGTTGATTTGTTCGCACAAATGGCAAAGGAGGGAGAAATTACGGTGCCAAGCAAAGCAAAACAAAGAACCATAGCAGAAGTATTTCATAATCATTACCCATAGTGCTGCATTAGTATTTGTTGAGTTTAATATTCCATTTGATAGTCATTATAAACCAATGAGGTATGGAGAAATTATTAGCCTTATCTTATAGGTAATTAAACTTATGTTAATGAGAGTTGAACTACCTTTCCAAATCATGCCGTTTATAAGTAGCACACAAAAATAAGTGGGTTATTTGAACAAATAAAGGCACTTTCTAAAGGAGGTAGATTTCCAAAATATTTTAAGTAACAGAAGGATCATTTAAGGAAGCCTAGAAGTGTCAAATGGAATTAATCTCAAAACAACATTTGGGTGAAGTTGCTAAAAAAGCTTTGTTTCTTACAAGAATAATATTGTTACATAGTCAGCCTTTGAAAACTCTTTAAAATAGAAAACTCAGTTATAAAGTAACAACAATAAGCATCAGCATAAAGCCGTTTAGTATGCAAGAGTTTTGTCTGAATTGGGGGGAAAAAATCTAATTTAGTGAGTTGAGGAGCAAACTTGGCATAATTTGTCTATAAGACCGACTTCGGTTTAGGCCCAAGACCTTGAGATTTTGTGATCTTGAAAAGCCCAAAGTGATGAGGAATCAGAGGTAAAAAGTAATCTGGCAATTTAGGTTGGTTGGCTACAGCCAGGCTGTCACGTGCGAGGGAAGGTACTACCAAGGACCATCCATGCAAAAACTGCAAAAGACCCAAGAACTTGATTTCTAAAGTATGTGATTTGCAAAAGCTTTAAATGAAGGCATGAACAAGACGTCCATCTTCAATCTCTCACATCAAATGTCTTCCATTTCTTCAGAAGTCTTCCAGAGACTCATTTTTCTCCTAGAGAAATATCACTCAGCTTGTGCTTTCCTGAAGTTGTAACTGGGAAAACTAAGAGTAGACTCCTGTCCAATATGAACATCTTATAAGTATGAATAAAATCGTAGGAAATGGTTTTTCTTCCTCAACATAGAAACATGCGTACTGTTGTATATCGGTAATTCCATTTGTAGATGAGCGTGTGTTTACTAATATCTCTCTAAAATTTGGATAGAAATATAACTAGATCTCTTGCATTGGTTGTCCACTGAACAACTTCAGGGAGCACCTTTCATGTAGAACACCCAGGAAATTCAGGTATCATACCCCCAGGAAATTCAGGTCACCTGACTACATCCCCCTTGTTCACTATAAGACACTTGGGATAGCAATTAAGAAGTCCCCTTGCTCAGTAATACAACTTTTTAAATGTGAAATGGTGGTTTATATAAAAATTGTCTAATGAGTGACAAATGAGATTTAGAAAAGAACTGATACTGGCAGGCAGATATGGCATGTTCTTATTTTCAATGACAGGTTTGCCTAAATACTAATTCATCTTTACTTTTGAGGTATTGTGACCAGATATTTAGTGACTGTTAATCCTATATTTTGTAGCAAACTTGTTAACTACTCACTGCTCCTCACTCTTTTATATGGCTTTTTTGAAGGTACATGCCCGCATTTCCCTACAAATTACATGAATTCTTCCCAAAATCTAAAAAAGCATTTCTGTTTTCAAATATTCCTCACCCTGAATGTTATGCATATACTTATTTTTCCAAGAGATCACTAAGCTTTCCAAGGTATCTGTGTATTGTATTAGAGAGCTATTACTGCAATAATGCTAGGTAAGAAATAGTGTCAAGGGAACCAGCAGTTAGCGTAATGGCTATGTCACTGGACTCCCACGTAGTCGACCGCGGTTCGCGTCCCGGACCCGGTGGCTTACAACTCACGCCGGGCGCGTGTGCGTGCGTGCCCAAGATCCCGAGAGGAGAATGGAGGAGAAGGGACTGCGGCGTGACCATCCCCCCTAGGGGGTGATTTCTCGCTTTCTGTCTCTATGTCTCTCTCTGTCTGTCTGGCGAGCGCACGCACTATATAGCGAAAAAACCTCTCCAAAAAAAAAAAAAAGAAAAGAAAAGAAACAGTATCAAAATCTCAGTAGCCTACGATATTTCTTTTTCTCTCTCACAGGCTTCTGGGACAGCTGGAGCTATGCTTCAGTCTGTGGGTCAGAGTCAGGTCTGTACCATGTGTCTCCCCATTCTGGGACTAGTGGCTTCCCAGGGCATGTTTCTCTCATGGCAGATGACAGAAGCTTGAGTAGGCGAGCCAAACCAAGCAAGCACATTAAAGCTTCTGATGGGACATAAGCTCTACCTAAGTTCATTGTCCAAAGCAAGTTGACAACAATGAGGTGGAAAAGTGTACTCTGTCCCAAAAGGGAGCTACTGTGACATCATATAGTAGAGGGCCTGTTCTAATTCTATTGGAGTAAACAGTAATCCACCGGGAACCAAAAGCCAATCCACACCATCTGCAGAAATCTCAGATTTATTCTCTGTCCTTTGCAGGAGTTGAAATTGATTGGACTGGATATTCCACACTTTGCTGCAGATCTTCCACTGAACAGATGTAAAAACCGTTACACAAACATCCTACCATGTAAGATGGTCCAGCGTCAGTCCTGCTCGTGTTTTTTTAAAGATCGAAGGACTCCTATGGCAGATTAATCAGTTTCACTAATCTCTGGCTAGAGCCAATTGCAGTCTGAATCTCAAGGCCATCATTGACATTGCATTCATTTTACTCATGCTTTGATGTCATTAGGTCCTGCCGTACACAGGAAGATTTAATTATGCTTTTACATGATCTGAACAGAAGAGACTGACCTTTGGTCCTTTGGAGATCACAGAGTCTTAGCCAAATTAGAGAGCAGACAACTTGTCCTCTTATAAAATCTTTTCAGTTAGTTCATCCATAATAGAAATAGACAAATGGAAAGAGTACAATGAATTACAATGAATTAAAATGCCTTCTCTAACTTCTTGCAAGTTATGTTATGCTTAGCTTTTTGTAATAAAAGCAACATTCAAGGGGAAAAATAGTGGTATAACGTACAGGTCAATTGAAATACATTCCAATAGAGATTGAATTTCCCTTTTTGCCACATACTAGGTAGTCTGGGAAAGAATGTGAAAGTGGGAGGAGGGAGGCTGCAAAGACTCCAGAAAGAATTCTCCCCTTAATACTACCTTATCTTATTAAAAATTTCTATTATCCTAACAGCACTTCACAACTGTGTACATTTCAGAATTTCTCTCATTCAGTTGATCTATAAAAGTCCATGCATCTTTTCTTCTCCCAAGGGTTGTGAATTCTCTGGATGTCCAAAGGTGAAATGAAAGTCACATATTCACTATAACTTTCTATACAATCTCCCCAATATTTCAGTTCCTGTAAATATTCTTTACAATATCCCCCCAAAACCCGAAGACTATTCTTCCAAGCATGGGAGAGCTAGCGGAGAGAAAATGATGGTTGGAAGATACACAGCTATGTAGGTACACTCACTTACACTGGAAACTAAGGATGAGGTGTGGTTAGACTATAAGGTAAAATAAAGTAAAGCTGATCTCCTTTCTTCATTACTGACTTATTTGACTTGATAATGGGTAGAGACAATGCTTTCCTCCATCCCGATTCTTATTATTTCGTTTTTCCTTATTCTTTTCAGATGACTTTAGCCGAGTAAGGTTAGTCTCCATGAATGAAGAGGAAGGTGCAGACTACATCAATGCCAACTATATTCCCGTAAGTAGAAAAAAAAATCAGGCCCCCAAATGCTAGCCCAGCCAGTGGCAGACAGTCAGGGCTGTTTGCCCAGCAGTTAACAAGAACCATTCCTTATCCAGTCATCCAAATCTAAGAAAACAATTTTCATGATTCCATTTAAAATAACAAATAACGGGGAGAAAAAAGTCCATAGATTAGTAATGCTGATTTCTTTGTAAAGGATTAGAAAAACAGAAAGTAGAACGGTTTATGCTAAAATTTTAGTTGTATTTACATTTCAGCTTCAGCAACCAAACAAAAGATCTCCATCTGAATACCTGGTGCTTTTAAATATATAGGGAAGTATAGTGCTTGTTATTTTAAAATGTGTAGATGTGATTCTTCTAGGATTCTGGAAAACAATGCTTAAAAATTACAGGCCTAGGGAACCAGCAGTTAGCGTAATGGCTATGTCACTGGACTCCCACGTAGTCGACCGCGGTTCGCGTCCCAGACCCGGTGGCTTAAAACTCAGGCCGGGCGCGTGTGCGTGCGTGCCCAAGATCCCGAGAGGAGAATGGAGGAGAAGGGATTGCGGCGTGACCATCCCCCTTGGGGGGGTGATTTCTCGCTTTCTGTCTCTATGTCTCTCTCTGTCTGTCTGGCGAGCGCACGCGCCCTATAGCAAAAACCTCTAAAAAAAAAAAAAAATTACAGGCCTATAGGGTCAGGTACTCTGCCTGCCTGATGAAAATCAGGTGTGTGACCCTTTCCAGTTTTAGCACCAGCAGATTTTGCTTGTTCACACTGGTGTGGAGCAGCATTTGTTGACAGTGGCTGGTTAGGTGATAGCTTTGTTCCTTCTTTCAGGGATACAACTCACCCCAAGAGTATATTGCTACCCAGGGGCCACTGCCTGAAACCAGAAATGACTTCTGGAAGATGGTCCTGCAACAGAAGTCTCAGATTATTGTCATGCTCACTCAGTGTAATGAGAAGAGGAGGGTACGTACCTATGCGGGCTGTTCCCACCCAGAAGCAAACTTGCTTGACCATTGCCATCAATGACGTGCTTTCTGGGTGACAGAAATGTGTGCCTGCCTTCGCGTCCATCCTCCCAGCAGCCCTCTACAGAACTTGAGAGGCACATATCTTAGTTTTCCCTAAGAGAACACAGACTTCATTTCTTCCCCAACCTGTTTTTAAAACACTGTGCTATCCTCACTCTAGGTGAAATGTGACCATTACTGGCCATTCACAGAAGAGCCCATAGCTTATGGAGACATTACCGTAGAGATGATCTCAGAGGAAGAGCAGGACGACTGGGCCTGTAGACACTTCCGGATCAACTATGTAAGTCACTATCAGGAGATGGGGTGCTGTCCCCAGGTTGACACCATCACGGCCACCACCACCACCCCACTCATGCCCTGTCAGTGCAGAGGGACCAACCTACCACTGTGTAAGATGATGAACCTGCCAGGCTCTGCAATGCTGTTTATTTAAGAGAAACATTTCCTTTTAGTGTAGTTGTTTCTCATTCTGTCAAGGACAGTGTGGAATGAAATCGTTGGCCTGGAGGACCTGAGTAGATGAAATAAAAAGTCTACACTGGTACATCTCAAATTAGCCCAGGGCAATAAAAGGCAGTTCCTCATTGCTTACCATGCATGACTGAGAAGGGAAATGTTTCATTAATTATATTGACCTAGGTGAGTATAATTAGGATATGCAAGACACACTGACTTTTTTCCACTTTAAATATTTATTGTGACTTATGATTTACATCTAATCATGACACGTCTTTGTAAGGTTCAGGATAGTCTTTAAAAGCACATATATGGTGCGTACATGCCAAGACATCAAGGATATAAACATATTCACCACCTTCAGCATTTAAGATTATATTACATTGTGGATATTTGAAACCTGCTCCAATGGTTATTCTACAAGTATGTACTGAATTGTCTCTGACATTCTTCACTGTGAGATACAGTTCTAAAGAAAAGCATACTGAGGACTTTGGGCAGAAACAGGATTCGTGATACAGTAGCTCGGACCAGCGCGGGACCGACCCTATAGCCACAGTACCTGGTGGAGAGCCAGGACACTGAGCTTGAGCTGCCCTGGTCAGCCTTGCTGGCCATAGCAGCACCCGGCAATGGAGTGGGCACCCAGCTGCACCCGCCTCATAGGTCATGAGTCCACTACCAGGCCTTGATTTCTGGCAGGGACGGTCATGGCATCCTAGCCAAATCTTCTGCAAGGAAAGATGAGAAGGTGAAGAACATCCAGGTGGTGGTGAGATGCAGATATTTAACTTGGCAGAGGGGAAAGGTAACATCCATCCAGTAGCAGAATGTGATCATGCTCGAAAAGATGTTAGTGTATGAACTGGAGGGTTGGCTGAGAAGAAATTAAGGAAAATAGATACTTTTGATATGGTTCTTGGAGCATCAGCTAAACAAATTGATGTTTTACCAAAGTGTTTGTCCAGTTCTGGATGAATTAATGATGGGCTATAATTGCACTATCCTTGCCTATGGCCAAACTGGCACTGGAGAGACCTCTACAATGGAGGGTGACAGGTCACCTAAGGAAGAGTACACCTGGGAGGAGGATCCCTTGGCTGGTATAATTACGTCACATTTTTGAGAAACTTACTGATAAATCTGACATGCAAAAGAAGACCCAGGAATGTGAAACCACTCAAAAACATTTGCAAGAAAACAAATTACAACTTGTTCAAGGAGAATATATCATATCAGTCTTGAAAAGCACTGAAAGAAACTTTGTGATGCTGACAGCAAGCTGCTTAATAAAGTTGAAGAAACTGCAAATGATGTATCAGCTCTCCATTCTAAGCTGGATCGTAAGGCGGTTGACCAACACAGTACAGAAACTCAGGATACTTTTGGCAAAAATCGGACTAGTCTGTTTAATAATATAGAAGAATTAATCAGGGATGGCAGCTTAAAACAAAAGGCTATGCTAGGAGTTCACAAGACCTTCCTTGGTAACCTACTGTCTTCCAGGGCCTCTGCACTGGACAGCCCTTGAATTGCTCACATCTATTCCAGAAAATGTGTCTGCCCACGTTTCTCAGATTTTTAACATGCTTCTGAAAGAACCGTCATTAGCAGCAGAAAGTAAATCTGTACTGTAGAAATTGATTAATGTTCTTAAGACTCATCTTCTAAGTTCACTGGAAACAACTTTGTCTCCCACTGTGGTATCTATATTGAAAAATCAGTAGTCAACTTATACATATTATCAAGGCTTCGTTGACAGTGGCTGAGAAGATAGAAGATCAGAAAAAAGAAATGGATGATTTCTCAATACACTGTGTAACAATCTGCATGAACTGCAAGAAAATTCAATTTCTTCCTTGGTTGAATCACCGAAGTTATGTGATAACTGAAGACCTCAAGACAGTTAAGCAAACCCATTCATAGGAACTATGCTGGTTAATCAGTCTGTGGGAAGAGAGGTTCTGTGCTTTGGAGGAAAAGTGTGAAAACATCCAGAAACCACTTAGTAGTGTCCAAAAGAAGAGCAGAAATCTAAGAATACCATCAAGAACACAACTTTTCACAGTAAAAAATTCTGTGCCGATTCCAATGGCTTATGACAGAAACTCAGACATTTTCATCAAGAAGGTACCAAATTGTTTGAAGAGTCTAAAACTTTATGAAAAACCTCAGTGTTAACCTGGAAAAAATAAAAGAGACTTAACAGAGATCACCAAAAAAAAAAAAATCATACGGGAAAGGCAAAGAAAAACAGAGGTATTATCACAGGGGAGAGGACTAAAGTGGAAGAAACTGCAGAGCACTCAGTTACAAAGAGCAGATTCCTGTACGAGCCCAGATAAATCTTTAGTTAGCTCGAGCATCAAGGATTTATTAAGAAAAATCAAAAGTAAAATCTGAAACTCCAAAATAAGAGCCTTGTGTACAAATTGAAAGAGCATTTTATCAAAGCACTACAGCAAATTTAGTTGAACTTAATCTCTAGCGATGGTTCTAACAGCTCTGTAGTTCACTGTGTATTCAGTTGAGTTTTATTTGGGATTTGCTTGAATAAATATTCATATATATTTAGCCTTTTATATAAAATAGCTCTTCTATAACAAATGAAAACCATTTTTCTTATATATTATTGCATATTGAATAAATAGGAGTTGCCCTGTTCTTCTAGGCTTGAATTTACATAGGTAAATATCACCAATACTTGGCCTTGGAAAGGACTGTGTCATTTTTCTCGCTGTGACTTAAACCTGTGTTTGCTTGCCTCTTCCCTAGACTTTACGAGTTCGTCTTCTCCAGATCTCTTTTTCCATTTTTATTTGTCACCAAACCACTCATTGAACTACAAAATGAGATAATTTCTTATGAGATAGCCACACTTTTACCTCACTATCTTAATACTTTCCAGTGGTTATAGCTAAAATCGCTATTAACAATAAACATGACCATAGAAATAATCTCTTCTTTCAATATTTTGAATTTGTTTTTCCCTAGATGTGAAAGTATTTTGTGGTTTTTTGTTTGTTTGTTTGTTTGTTTTTAAGAGGCCAAATACTTAGCTCCTCCAGAAATGACAAAAAGTCAACTTCTGCAGAAGGTAAATTACTATCATGAGAACTGCCTGGATTTCTGAGTAATGGCTGGTAACGGTGTGGAGCTGGTGTGGCCCCACTCTAAGTAAGGCCCATTTCGTTCCAAGAGGGTCACAATGATTTAAGGATTTTTTTGAAACTACCAATTATGTTTATAATTTATAGTCCTTTGTTTACCTGATAAAACTGTTGTTTTTTATATATAGTAAAATATGAATATATTTGTTTTTACTGGAATATTAACCCCTACAAGGGCCCTGGCATGTTTGGTCTGGCAACCATAATTCAGGGCACTTACAAAGAATATGTGCAAAGAATAATTTCTGTGCCCCCAAGGAGTTTAGCATATAGATTTTAGTGAGATTGGCCTTTAATAGTCAAGTAAAACCAAACTATTGGAAAATTAGAACTATGCCGCTCCAAGGAATTAAATTTATCTTGCAGAAGTATTAATTATCTTAATAAAAATAATGGGTATAATTTCTCTGCAAAATCAGATGTCAATATAAGCTGTGGGTGGTCTCTAATAAATTATCTTTGGTAAATCCATGATTAATAAATGTGGTTTGTGCATTGAAAAACAGTTGGTTAAAAATCAGGCAACAAGCAATATCTTAAATTAGCAGAGATAATTTTAATATAGCCAATGAAAGAAGGATTTGTAATTTCCATGTAGAGGAGTAAGGGAGATAATAAACTGAAAAAAAAATCTGTGGGTATCAGTCATTGGTCCCGCTGAGGTAGGTAAAATTGTACGTAACAGTAGCTCATTATAGAAACAGACTTTGGGAACCAGCAGTTGGCGTAATGGCTATGTCGCTGGACTCCCACGTAGTCGACCGCAGTTCACGTCCCAGACCCAGTGGCTTAAAACTCATGCCGGGCGCGTGTGCGTGCATGCCCAAGATCCCGAGAGGAGAATGGAGGAGAAGGGATTGCAGCGTGACCATTCCCCCTGGGGGGTGATTTCTCGCTTTCTGTCTCTATGTCTCTCTCTGTCTGGCGAGCACACGCGCCCTATAGCAAAAACCTCTCAAAAAAAAAAAAAAAAAGAAAGAAAGAAACAGAAGACTTTCATTCATTCACTGTGAATTCTTGTAAGACCATAGTACTGTACTGTGCATAAAGAAATAAGTCCTCAAAAAAAGTGGAAGCAAAGCATTAGAAAGATATGTTTAAAGGGAAAACATGGTAAGCCAATAATTTGGTGATTTATAAGTTTTACTAAGTTCTTGATCTTAGCATTTTCAAAATTCATTTCAAAGACACAGCTACTTATAACATTTTGGACTTTTCCTCTATTATCTAATTTTACACAACGAGTAAGAGTTGTATTATATAAATTGAAACCTGTGGAGACAACTGCAAATCAAATCATTTCTCTTTAAGCCTGCTGTGTGTAAAATAGTTGAGTCTGTATTTTCAGCCTTACAGTTGAGAAATTTAGCCCCGACATTCAATGTTATTATCAATATGTGTGGACTTATTTTTTAGTTTTGTATTCTCTTACTTTTATTTGTCTCCCTTTAGTTTTCCTGGTGTAGTAGTTTAAGTATTTCCTGAAGAGTCAGCCTTATTTTTGTGAATTCTTTTTAGTATTTGTTTATCTGGGAATGATTTTATTTTTCCTTCCCAGTTGAAAGATAATCTTTCTAGGTAGAGTCCTCTTGGCTGAAATTACTCTTCTTTCAGAGTTTTAAATTTATCTTTCATTCTTTTCTTGCCTACATTGTTTTAGTTGAGAGGTCTGTGTTAATCTAATGAGGTAACATTTTTAAGTGGCTTGGTGTTTCTCTCTTGCCATTTTTAGAATACTGTCTTTGGTTTTTACCAATTTGGCTATATGCCGTGGAGGGAATCTTCTTATAACTGTTGAGAGTCCTCTGTTTCTCTTGGGTTTGGATGTCTACATGCCTCTCTAGGTTTGGAAAGTTTTCGCCTGATATATTATAAAACATGTTTTCTATGCCTTTTCCTGTCTCATCTGGAATACTTATTATGTGGATATTTGGCCATGGTGCCTAAGATTTCCCACAAATTGTGTTCATTTTAACAGTTATTTTTCTATTCTTTTAGGTTATTTAAACTAAATCAGAGGCTTTGTCTTCAAGGTCAGAGTTTTTTTCCTAGGTTGTCTAATCCGCTGTTGACACTGTCAGAGGACATTGATATCCTGTATCATATTCATTTTCTCTAAAAACTCTATTTGATTCCTTTTCAGTGTGTCTCTTTATGGAGTTCTTCCTCCAAGTCATAAAAGGATTCCCTCATCTCCTGGAACCGAGTGTTGATTTTACTTTGCACCTTATTTAGTTTTGTAACAATGAGTATTATTCATTCTTTTTCTGACATTTTCTGTGATCTCATGTTTTATCCATTGTTGGTGGCGAGTTATGATCTTTTGAAGGGGAAGTATTAATATTCTATTTCTTGGGACTCTGCTTTGAATTTTTTTAGTCAATTGATGATAGACTCACTTACTCCTCCTTATTCGAGGTGTGTTCCACAGCTGAGTGCTCTGGCACCTCTCTGATATGCGAAAGCTATGTGCCAACCTCCTTACTCTACTGTAGGCAGTGGTGCAGAATCGAGAGTTTGAGTTTTGGATCCAGATTTTTATAGGGGAGTTCTTGCCTTTTAATGCTAAGGGAGTTAGGGAGAAAGAATTCACCCCCCCGTCTCCTATTTTAGGGTGTTTGGTCTAGCATAGTCAAACATAACTGCTCCTTACGTTGATGGAGGATGAGCCAACAGGTATAGTGCAGAGCCCTGTTCCCCATAACAGGCTGGGCAGCGGTCCCAGCTGAGCTCAAGCTGAACTGCTTGGCTCCGGCCTGCCTATTGGTTCTTCTAGCTCTGGGATCGCAGGGTCTACCTGTTGTTCCTGCTGTCTTTGAGAATGCAGGAACCAGGAACAGATTCTTGAAGACTGGAGAGCCCCTCCTCCAGATTCTTGAAGACTGGAGAGCCCCTCCTCCCGCAAAGCAGCCTAAGCAGGACTCCCTGTGGATGAGCTCAGGCTGAATAGATTAGCTTGGGGCTGCCTGTTGCTCCTATTAACATTGCCGAGTTTGAAAGAAGCAGGAATGGGTTCTTGAAGGCTGGAGAACTGCTCCTCCCTGACAGCAGGCTGGGCAGGGTGTCCTGACGAGCTCAAGCCCAGCAGTTTGGCTTTGCCCTGCCTGTTGGTCCTTACATCTCTAGGATTGAGGGTATTGCTATTGCTTATTCTCTCTCTGGGACTGCAGAAACCAGGCATAGGTTCTTTAAAACCTGAGAGCCCCTGCCCCCTGCCCCACCAACAGCAGGCTGGGTGGGGGTCTCTACTGAGGAGCTCAAGTTCAGTGGCTGGACTTCGCCCTGCCTATAGCTCCTATCTCTGGGATTGTGGGAACCAGGAATTGGTTCTTGAAGGCCAGAGAGCACCTCCTTCCCCACAGCAGACTCGTGGGGTCCCTGCTGATGAACTCAAGCTCGGTGGCTTGGCTTGGTCCAGCCTTCTGGTACTTATGCCTGAGATTAAGAGTCTGTTGCTTCTTCTATCTCAGGGATTGTAGAAACCAGGAATGGATTCTCAAAGGTTGGAAAGCCCCTCCTCCCCAACAGCAGCCTGCGGGAGCCCACTCCTGAGGTGCTGAAGCTGAGTGGCTTGGCTTTACCCTGCTTGCTGGTCCTTCTATCTCTGGGATTGAGGGTCTCCCTGTTGCTTCTTCTATCTCCGGGAGTGCAGGAATGAAGAATTAGTTCTTGAAATCCAGAGAATCCCTCTTTCCCCACAGCAGGCTGGGCATGCTGATAGAGTTCAAGTTCAGTGGCTTGTCTTGGGCCTGCCTATTGGTCTTTGTATCTCTGAGATTGAGGGTGTCTCTGTTGCTCATTCTATCTCTGGGACCAGGAATGGGTTTTTGAAGACTAGAGAGGCCCTCCACAGCAGGCTAGGTGGGTGTCTCTACTGATGAACTCTCAAACTCCACAGCCTGGCTTTGCTCTCTTGTTCCTTCTGTCTCAGGGATTACAGGATCTTTCTGTTGCTCCTTCTGTGTCCGAGATTAAAGGAATTAGGAATTGGTGGTTGAAGGTCAGAGAGCCCCTCCTCCCCGTGGCAGGCTGGGCAGGGGTCTCTGCTTAGGAGCTCCACCTGAGGAGCTTGGTTTGGCCTGCCTGTTGTTCCTTCTGTCTCTGGATTGCAGGGTCTCGTTTTTTCTTTCTCTGGGTTTGCAGGAACAATGAGTGGATTCCCGAAGGCTGGGGAGCCCCACCTCCCTGAAGGTGAGCTGGGCGGGGGTCTCTGATGACGACGTCAGGTCAGTGGCTTGGCTTCTCCCTGCCTATTGGTCATGGTATCTCTAGGATTGCAGGGTCTCCCTGTTGCTCCTTCTATTTTTTGGGTTGCAGGAACCAGGAATTGGTTCTTGGATGACTCAGATTCCTTCCTACCCCTCAGCAGGCTGGGCAGGGCCTCTACTGATGCACTAAAGGGCAGCAGTTAGGCTTCACCCAGCCTCCTGTTCCTTCTGTCTCTGGGGTTGCAGGGTCTCCCTGTTGCTCCTTCTAACTCTGGGATTGCAGGACCGGGAGTGGGTTATTGAAGGTCGAAGAGCCCCTCCTCCCCCACAGCAGGCAGGGGTCCCTCTGATGAACTCAAGCTCAGTGGCTTGGCCCAGGTCTGTCTCTGATACTGCAGGAACCAGGGATTGGTTCTTGAAGGCTGAAGAACCCCTGTTTTCCTCAAAGTAGGCTGGGCAGGGCCCCTGCTGTTGAGCTCAAGCTCAGTGGCTTGCTGTCACCATGTCTGCTGGTCATTCTATCTCTGGGATGAGGGTGTCCCTGTATTTCATTACCAGGGATTGCAGGAGCTAGGAATTGGTTCTTGAAGGCTTAAGAGTCCCTCCTACCCCACAGCAGGCTGGGCAGGTTTCCCTGCTGATGAGCTCAAGCTGAGTGGCTCGGCTTGGGCCCACCTATTGGTCCTACTATCTCTAGGATTGCAGGAACCAGGAATCAGTTTGTTGAAGGCCTAAGAGCCCCCTCCCCCACAGCAGGCTGGGTGGGTCCCTCTGATGAGCTCAAGCTGAAGGGCTTGCCTTTGCCCTGACTTTGGTCCTTCTGTCTCTAAGACAGTGGAATCTCCATGTCGCTCCTTCTACAATATCCATACCTCTGGATTTGCAGAAACTAGGAATTGGTTCATGAAGGCTGGAGAAACCTCACCAGCACAGCAGGACAGGGGTCCCCGCTGATGAGCTCGGGCAGAGCTGACTGGCGTCTCCCGGCCTGTTGGTCCTTCTGTCTTTGGGATGAGGGCGTCCCTATAGCTCCTTCGATCTCAGTTCTTGAAGGTCTGAGAGCCCCTCTTCCCTCTCAGCACTCCGTGGGGGCCTCTACTAAGGAGCTCAAGCTCAGCAGCTTGGCTTCACCCTGCCTTTTGTCCCTTCTGTCTCGGAGTTGCAGGGTCTCCCTGTGGCTCCTTCTATCTCTTGGATTGCAAGAACCAGGAATTGGTTCTACAAGTCTGGAGAACCTCTCCTGTCCTAAAATAGGCTGAGTGAGGGGGTCCCTACTGCTCACTCCGTGGCTTGACTTTGCCCTACCCTTTAGTCCTCGTGTCTCTGGGATTGAGGGTGTCCCTGTTGCTCACTGTATCTGGGCCTGCAGCGACCAGGGAGGGTTCTTGAAGGCTGGAGAGACCCCCTCCTCCCACAGCAGGCTGGGTAGGTGTCTCTACTGATGAGCTCAAGCAGAGCTGCTTGGTTTTGCTTTGCCTTCTGTCCCTTCTACCTTCTATCTCTGGACTTTCAGGAACCAAGCATTCATTCCTGAAGACTTGAGAGCCCCTTCCCCCCTACTGCCAGCTGCAGCAGGGGTGTGTGTAGGGGTGTCCCTGAAGAGCTGAAGCTGAGGACTTTGTCTTGGATCTGCCTGTTGCTCCTCTCCCTGGGTCTGCAGGGTCTCCTTTGTTGCTCTTTTTGTCTCTGGGATTCAGGAATTGGTTCTATGAAAGCCGGTGAGCCACCCCCCACCCCCTTCCCTAGCCGGTTTGGCAGGGGTCCTCATTGATTTCTCAAGCAGAGGGGCTTGGCTTGGCCCTGCCTGTTGCTCCTTTTATCTCCAGGACTGCAGGAACCAGGAACTGGTTCTCAAGGCTGGATAACCCCGCCTCCCCCACAGCAGGTGGGGATCTCTGCTAATGAGCTCCAGATGAGGGCTTGGCTTGGGCCAGCCAGTTGGTCCTCTCTCTAATTGCAGGGTCTCCTAGGTGCTCCTTTTATCTCTGGGATTTCAAGAACTAGGAATTTGTTCTTGAAGACTGGAAAGCCCCACTTCCCCTCAGCAGGCGGGGAGGAGTCCCTGCTGAGTGGCTCCAGGTGAGGGGCCAGGCTTGCACCTGCCTGTGGCTCCTGGATTGCTGGGGGGGGGGGGGAGGGGGGGGCAGGGTGTCAGCACAGGTGGGGCAGCCGTTCTTTCCTTCTATCTCTGGGACTTCTGAATCTCCCTGTTGCTTCTTCTGTCTCTCGGGACTCTGATATCTTTAAATAAAAACTTAAACCAAGATTTGGTAGTTTTGGGTTTTTTTTCTTAATTTTGTTCTTGTTTGGTTTTCATTATTAGATAGTACATACTCTTCTATTAATCATGCTTCCAAATCTCTCTTGAAATGCCATTGATATCTGCTTGTTAGATGTCAAAAAAAAGCTATTTTCTTCAAAAGGCCTGCTACCTCTCTGCTGGCAAATCATTGAGTACATTCTGACTTATTCTGTGTCAAGTTTAGGTGCTAACATGAATCAAAGCCACCCTGTTGTCCTCTGCCTGTATACAGGTCCACAGAATGTAGGGGAGAGTCTTTGCTAATATTCTCCACTTTCAGGTGCTTTTCGTTGCGAACAATATTTAATCATCTTATGTTAATATGAAAGTCCTCATTGAATTGTTTTTCTCTGCTTCGAAACAACTCTTCCTAATGGAGTAGACTAAGAGATTGCAAACTGCCCTGTGAACCAACTGACCTCCTTTCTAGAGCCCATGAGCTAAGAATGGTTTTTACATTTTTAAGTAGTTGCAAAAGCTTTTTCAAAAATATTTTTATGTAATACAGGGTATAAATGACGTGAAATTCAAATGTCAGTGCCGTAAGTAACATTTTTATTGGAACCCAGCCCACACTTGTTTACATATTGTCTCTGACTGCTCTGTGTTAGAGCAAAATTGAGTAGTTGCAATTGAAATTGACCCTCCATATAAACAATGGAAGTAAAAATTGTCCATACCAAAAATGATGTAAAGCACTGGGTAACTATCCATTTACTGATATTTACAAGAGCTAAATGATTTCTTCAGCACTGGTAATTAACAATGGCTTTTACTGCAGTGAAAATTTAAGCTAACTCCAATAGCCTGTAACAGACAGCTCATGCTGTTCCATTTCTTTGATACCCACTTGATCTTAGCCAAAAGGCTGAGGGGTAGTGCTCCATTTCATTGAAATGCTTATCTTTTCATTGTTACCCAAGCACATTTCTTCCCCAAAACAGAGTTAGGGCCTCAGCTTCACCTCCTTCCCTTGTTGGTCTTTCCCGCTTAGAGGCCTTTAGCCCTTCCCTCTTTGCTGGGGAGTCCCTTCTGCACTGCACACCACGACGGAGTAATTCTCTCTCTTCGTGTCTGCGTCCCACGGTATACTGTGAATATCAGAATCAATACCAGGATTAAGTGTTCTATTGTTGTAGATTAAATACATTAGTGAATGAATACATGATTTATTTAAAATAGTAAAGCACTTGTAAAACAGCAACAGACTTCTGACCTTAATGCCATTTGAGCTCTGCTTTCTTTCCTGGCTATTTTGGCTGGGAAGCCAGTGCAAAATGCTAAATAGATAGAGGAGAAATTTTTCCACAGGTTTTCATCTAGGAAGGAATAGTACAGAGCATAAAATAGGGTCTGTTCTCTTGCTGTTCCCTGACGGCGGAGAGTTACACAGCTCACTCCACGGTCAATGCTTTCCTTCTCGTTTTTGCTCTTAAGCAAAGACCTATTTTTCAATGACAACCATGTGAAAAATAGGAACAGAACATGGAAAATAATGTTTCCTTGTAACTCATGTGCACAGTAGCAGTAAGTATCTAGTACAAGAGTGCCCCCTTTCGGTCATAGCCTACCAAATCCCAATTTTAAACTCCTACAATGAAAGAATCTGAAGAACATTGGGCTGGGCTAATGGGTATATTTTTCTATTTGTTTCATTTTTTGTTGATATTTTAATCCTCCCATATTACTTATAGAGACTTTCCAAGTCCAACAGATAAAATTACATCCATGAGGAAATCAGAGTAAGAAAAACTGGGGAATGACTAAGTAACAGGAAATAGAAATGAGAAGTGATTTCTCATTTAACAAGAGAGAGACTAGCTCTGTAGCTCTGTAGGTAAGGAAGCCAAATCCCATTCAGCTGATGGCAGTTTGAGTCCCAATCCCAGAAGCTTGAAAACTCACTAGGCATATTTGCCTGTGTGCCTAAAATTTTGACCAGAAACAACAATGAAGGAATGACTACGTGCCATTGGGTCGTACTTCCTCACTCTCTTTCTCTCTGTCTGACAAGCACGTACACTCTCTGGCAATAAAAATACTAAAAAAATCAAGAAAATAAGAAAATGACTATACACACAATTGTCACTATCTAGAACTTGAAACGTGGCATGAACCAAGAGAGAGCTGGAGACTAAACATTAGCAAAAAGCTCGTTTGTTCCCATGGTTTTATGCCTTGCGAGGCAGCTGGCAGGGCTAACCCCAATTCTAGGACTCCCGGGTTCCAGCTGTGGGGAGACAAATGCCAATTTAATAGCTTCCTGATTTTAAACCACCTTGACCTTTTAGTGGAATAAACTACTGAGATAGGTACGTATATGGCTACAATGTACAAGACTTATGCTGATTACAATCAGCATTTCAACAGGGCCAGCATTTTTGTGATCTTTTCTGGGCAACCAAAGTAGTCTGGTGGCTGACTATTATTAAATCTTCAGGGTTTTGAATAGTCAAATTATTCTGCACCATTCTGGATGTCTGGGTTACTCTCTTGCCAAACTTCCTGAATACAGTGGGGAGAGTAGCCAGCATCTCTGTAGAATTCACTCCCCATTTGTCTAAGGCAGAGCCTTGAAAATAGTGAAGGCAATATATGGTCTTAGGTGCCAAAGAGACAGTGGGTGTAAAGCAATGACATTTATATTTACACACACTATATTTTTATTTATGTATTTTATTTATACATTACTGACATAGATACAAATTTTGCTCTCCCAGGACCACTGACTGTGTATTTTTTTGGAGAGGTTTTTGCTATAGAGTGCATGTGCTCACCAGAAAGAGAGAGAGAGAGACAGAGAGACAGAAAGCGAGAAATCACCCCCTAGAGGGGATGGCCACACTGCGATTCCTTTTGCTCCATTCTCCTCCTGGGATCTTGGGCACGCATGCACACGCACCCGGTGTGAGTTTAAGTCACCGGGTCCGAGACTCGAATTGTGGTCAACTACATGGGAGTCCAGTGATATAGCCATTATGCCAACTGCCGGTCTTGGAATTCTTTTTTAATACCTAAACTTAAATTTCAGCTTCAAACTCATAGCCATGCCATGCTCTCCCAACTTATGACATGGTTTTCTATCTTGTGAGCAAATTCAAGGCTCTCTTAGCAAGTTTGAGAGATGAGGGATGAATCAGATCTTTGGAATAGTTTTGATAGTTGATAATAAGAGAATAAATCATTCTTACAAAGTAATAGGAACTAAAAAAAAATTTTTTGAGAGGTTTTTGCTATAGGGTGCCTGCACTCGCCAGAAAGACGAAAAGAGACAGAGACAGAAAGCGAGAAGTCACCCCCCAGGGGGGATTGGCCACGCCACAATCCCTTCTCCTCTATTCTCCTCTCAGGATCTTGGGCACGCATGCACACGTGCCTGGCGTGAGTTTAAGCCACCAGGTCCAGGACTTGAACCGCAGTTAACTACATGGAAGTCCAGCGACATAGCCATTATGCTAACTGCTGGTCCCTAAAAAGGTTTTTAATGTTTTTTTTTTTTGTTCATTTGTTTTTACTATAGGGCATGTATGCTCACCAGAGAGAGACAGAGAAAGTGAGAAATAACACCCCCCCTCCCCAGGAGGAATAGCCATGCCGCAATCCCTTCTCCTTCATTCTCCTCTCAGGATATGAGCACATGTGCACACACACATACCTGGTATGATTTTCAAGCTGCTATGTCCGGGACTCAAACCCAGAGTCAGTCATGTGGAATCCAACTGCCTTAACCTCCATACTACCTGCTGGCCCAAAAGAGTTGATCTTGAAGGATCCACATTTTAACTGGTATTTACTCAGTTCAGAGGGAACAACAACATAGTTAACGTATATGAATAAGATTGATACACAGACTATGACTACTTACTAGAGATTCCCAGAACCAACGCGACATGACACTGGGTGATCCAGGAGTAAGTGCTGGTAATTATGGAGTACTAGAAATGGTAGAATCTCCAGCATGCACTGTCCTTCACGTGCAGGCTCACAATCTGCAACCACCCTTACTGCAGGTGTCAGCAGCCTCTTAGCAGATATGAGAAAACTGCAGTTCAGCCAGCTGGATTAGGTTCCCTAATAGCAGAGTGCTGAGCAGGGATCCTCATCTAAGTGATTTTTTTGAAAGTATAATGTCAGTTGAAACCCGCAGGGGAGCGAGGAAAGCAGAATGAGACGGAGAAGAAGACACACAGCTGTGGGCTCAGCTGAAGTCTAGGCCTCAGCCAGACTCTGTGAAGAGCTGGAGTATTATCCCATTCTGCCTGAAGGGGGTAGAGTTTTGTACCCTGGTTTCAGTCCATTATTAGCTGCCAGCCACCTCAGCAGAACGCGACCTCTTGGGCACTTTCCAGTGAGGCAGCTCCTGCAGTGGGGGACAACTGTCAGGAGGATACAGCTGCTATATGCTGTTGGCATCAGCTGGGAAAGACTGCACCAGGCCAGCTCTGAGTTCCAATACCACTTCCCACAGTTCACTTATTGGCCAAAGCTGATGCAGCTTCTAAATGACACAGCCAGGATGCGAACTCTGATCTGCTTCAGCTCTTGTCCTTAACGACATAGGCATAGATTAGCCCGTCCATTCTACCACTTGAAGCTTTGTATGACTAGTTTTTGTTTTGTTTTGTTTTCCTGGGACCTCTTTGCCAGAGGCCACCGTGCTCAGAGCTGGAAATGGAAAGCGTATGAATCGGGAGTGAAATGTGACTACTTTTTCTCCGTCGGCAGTGGAAGCCTGGACCATCCTGACACTGGGCTGAGAGATTAATGCTTATTGTTGGCTTTTCCCCCTAAAGGCTGACGAGATGCAGGATGTGATGCATTTTAACTACACTGCATGGCCCGATCACGGTGTGCCCACGGCAAACGCAGCGGAAAGTATCCTGCAGTTCGTGCACATGGTCCGGCAGCAAGCCGCCAGGAGCAAAGGCCCCATGATCATTCACTGCAGGTGAGCTCACCACATGCGTTTCCTCTGAAGCCTCGATGTTTTCTGACTAAAGGAAATAGCCTGCTATTCCATGAACTCCTGATCAGATTTAATTATATACTACTTACTTATTATATAATTATCTTCCATCTATTGCTATGAAACAGATCATAGTATTCTGATTTTCAGATAAAAAATAAACTGAGAAGTAGAGAGGTTAAGGGATTCCCACAAATTTATGCATCTAAAATGTGGAAGAGTCAGGGTTCAGTTCCAGGCACACCATCTGCAAAGGCCCTGCCCTTAAGTTCTATGTGATATTATGCAACCCCAGCAAGAATGCTGAGTAGTTACGAACAAATACAGGTCCAATTACAAATAGCTTAGCTCAGCTCAAAATAATATGAGTAGACGTAAAAACAAGATGAGAGAAAGATGAAAATATTGTTTATTTAGGTAAATGTATTCACTATGGTTGCTCTTCAAGATCCTCTCTAAACTTCTAGACAGCTAGAATGGAAAGGGATGTATGACCCATTCTGTGATCAGAAATGGAGGTTCACATGAATTCTTTATGGGAAGAGTTATTCTTGAATTTAATCTTTTCTTCCCACCAAGTGAACAAAGCTGCATTCAAACCTGACCCTATAATAGAATATTGTTATAAAATTTTTATGCACTCTCAAAAGAGCAAGGCACATAAATATGCCCAAATTGTGTATCAGACGTAGAAGCTGGGAAGAAAAGTGCTACAGGAAGCATCAGCAGTGACAACCACTGAGCAAATCAATCTATAATCCTAGATCTAGCATCTTCGCCTTTGTGTATTAGGCTGGTGTGTGTGTGTGTGTGTGTGTGTGTACGTGTGTGTGTGTGTTTTCCCCTGGGGGGAAATGCCTCATAAGCTACTCAAGTTCTGTTCACGGAGGATATCATTGTTGTCAATCCACCTGAGGCACTCACGGATGAAAAGCTGTGCTTTGGCAGCTGAGATTATTGTCAACACGGTTTTTTCCAGAGGGCAACCATGGGGTCAAACTCATGGATTCCTTCGTAGCAAATGGTACGTGTGGTTCTAAGGGTGGCTTTGCAGGTGCTCACCCAGTGGCAGATCCTTATATCTGAGAAGTCCTGGGAGGGAAGCGTTGCTCAATAGAAAAGGCAAACAGGGCTCTAAACTCCAGGCTTGTGGTGTTAGACTTTCCTAGCAAATTCTGCATCTAAACTGGCTTCAACTCCTCTTTTCCCATAATGTCACCATATTTCAGCATTTGGAACCATTTGGCTCTTCCATCCATCCATGGGTGACTAGAAGAAAAGAGCTGCGATTCAAATAAAGAGCTAGGACTGTGGTGGGCAGCTGGTCAGCCCATGTCAGTCACACCCATCTGTGCTCTGAGTCCTGGGCTTTGGGTACTGGAAGAGACTGGGTCCAAATATTTAATCTGAGTTTGAGGCAACTATCTGAGGTCCCTCTGAGACGGCAGCAGGCCAGGACCCACTGGAAGGGCAGGTGCACTGTAAGGAATGTCTGAGAAGGTGAACCGAGCTTACACAGGTGTATACGCTGAGGGTGCATGGACCACCGGGACTCCAGAACTACAGCTGGGATGTGAGCACCTCAACTAGATTTTTGAGCTGAGTCCGAAGGCTTAACTCTAAAGCTATTCAAAAGATGGGACACTGTTTGTGTGTGTCACACCTCTGAGAGCAGGAAACCACTATTCAGAGTGCTCAGTGTGGAATCATTACTTTCCTTAGGAAGCAGAGAGCTTGGAGGACATGGCCATGGCAGTGAAAACCTGCCTTTCATTAAGAGAGGTAGCAGTTAGAGTCAGAAACATGACATTAGGGGAAAGATGATGGGACAGAGGTAAAACGCAACACTCTGCAAGGTTCCCCATAGGGGAAAGTTCCAGGTCACATCTGAAGATGTCTCTGAGCATGCCAGCATGTCTATGACCATGACCCAGGGCTGGCGGAGACTGGAGATGGATCGCAACATTGAGACTCTGTTGAGGGTCAGTGTCTCTGTCTATCCTTCAGTGAAGAAATAAAAATAAACTTTAAAAAAGTGATATTATAACAAACACCAACTATATCTGCATGTCTTTAGGTCAAGTGGCAAATACGGTCAGTAGCTTAGTCTTTTATCACAGTGGTACCTGCAGTATTTTAGAAGTCTCCAGTTAACTTTTAACTGTGAAGAAGCCTCCCAAGTGCTGTCTGCATGTGCTTTTCAGTGCTGGAGTGGGACGGACAGGCACGTTCATCGCCCTCGACAGACTCTTGCAGCACATTCGAGATCACGAGTTCGTTGACATCTTAGGACTGGTGTCGGAAATGAGGTCGTACCGGATGTCTATGGTCCAGACAGAGGTAAGAAGAGGATCAATATGTGTGTTTCAATTTTCTCTTAATTGCAAACCTTATCATATGCAAACCTCATGCTTCAAAGCAGTTGTCTCAACTGTATCTGCTCCTGCCTTTCCCATTTCTCACTGTGTGTGTTCACACTGCTTCAGGGTAGAGATGTTAGCTTCTAGAAATCCACTCATGTGTAGTGATTGTACTTTTTTTCTTTTTCTTGTTTTTTTTTTGGAGTTTTTGAAGAGGTTTTTGCATTAGGGTATGTGTGCTCGCTGGGGTTGAGAGAGACAGAGACAGTGAAAGGGAAAGTGAGAAGTCACCCCTCAGGAGGATGGCCACACCACAATCCCTTCTCCTCCATTCTCCTCCCATGATCTTAGGCATACACGTATATGCACCCAGCATGATTTTCAAGCTACTGGGTCTGGGACTTAAACTGCGATAGGCATGTAGGAGTCCAGCAATGCAACCATTTGTTGGCCCCAGTGATTACACTTTTATTAGCATATTACACCTTTTAGTCATCCAGAGCACTGGGATGTACTATAATAGAATAAAACCACTTTGAACAGTCTGAGAGGTGACGGTGATAGCCAATCTGGGTAAAAGCCACTAAACAGAGCCCACAGAACTGATGCAACTTAATTTATATTTGAAATGTTGAGTTTGATTCAATAAATGTCATTAATGTCTCTTCCATGTGACTCTGTCCCAAATCATTTCTGATGACCATCAGGGTTAGATCTGTGTGTGTGTGTGTGTGTGTGTGTGTGTGTGTGAAGGTTTTTGACATAGGGTGTGTGCACTTGTCAGCAAGAGACAGTGAGAGAGAAAGTGAGAAATCACCCTGGGGTATGGCCACACAGCAATCCCTTCTCCTCCATCCTCCTCCTGGGATTTTCTGCACACGGGCACATGGACCTGGGGTGATTTTCCAGCTGCCAAGTCCAGGACTTGAAGCGCGGTTAATCATATGGGAATCCAGTGCCTTCATCACTACACTACCTGCTGGCCCCAATTTTCAGTATTTCTAAGCCTTCCAGCACGACCAGCGCCTTTAATGTAAGTGGAGGGATTTATCTAACAAGGAAGCCTCCCAGAAATACCCCGCGCTGTTCCGCTCGTCTTTCTTTTCTTCTCCCCAGTCTTCCCTCCCCAGAAGCCTGAGAATACACTCAGTCTGGAGTGGCAGCCCAGGGCCATGCCAGCAGACGGGATCATAATGCCTGGGAGCGGCCGTGGGCGTGCGCACCTGTGTGGGCGCCAAAACCCAAGTACAATAGCTTGTTCATAATCCTAGTCACCCAGCCGTGCTCGCGATGTCTTAGCTCCAGGCGTACAATAGTCCTTTTTCTCAAGGAGTGTGTGTGGGAGGAACTCTTGTGGAGTGGTGCGCAGCCTGGCCTGACTGCTTACAGGATTTGAAAATGCCTGCTCTTCCTCGTGTTTTTCCTCCGCAGCACCACTAGGTGGCAGTATCACCCGGAAGCCCGGCGCGGTGGCTGCGGTCTAGCTCCTTAGAGGTTTGCTCTCTCTCCCACTCTTCTTGGGTTTCTCCCATCTCCCCTGCCCATCTGATCAAGGATCGTCACCGTCATTTCATGAATTCATTAGTGAGCTATAGCAAGATTATACTGCTTTGGAGAGAGTAACCTATCAACATCCAGATGTCTCATTGATCATTAGGGAAGCAAGTCACTCATTCATTTTCTCACTCCTTTTAGCCCACTTCTCTTCCGCTGCCTTCTGATTTTCTCCTGCTGGGGAGATGAACTTCCCCTTGTTGTGATGACCTTTAAGTGTCTGGTTTCCCGAAGAAACCCTCTACCTCGTGATTAATAATTGGTCCTTATTTTTGGTTTTCACTTCCATAAATTTACATCCAAATGTGTGATTAAAGCTCCCTGTTATACATATTAATCCCCAAGCTTCAAAAGGCCAGTCCCTATTTTCAGTATTTTACATTTGATGAATTGTCTGCTCCATTTCCTTAATTTATACCTTTCATAACTTTATGGTCTTTGATTATAGCCTGTTTGGTTTTGACTTTTCCCAGCTACAGAATCTTAATCCCTTTTTAAAAACTACCTTCACCTGACACTCTTTATCCCATCTCGGTCCCATTATCGCTCTTTGGGGGTGTGACCACACAAAACTAGAGCAGCCACCGTGTGACTTCACGCAAAGCCAGCAAAAGGTTTTGTTTTCTTTCTTGATTTTCTTGTCTCAGACTTTGGCTTCTTTGTGGTAGCATTTTATGTTGCTGTCTCCAAGGAAACGGTCTTTTTTTTAAGTAGGATATCTCTTCCCTGAACTCTCTTTGGGGAGTTCAAAGTCAAGGGGCAGAGGTCAGCCAGGTTACTTTTCCCAACTGTTCTACAATAGCTTTACCCTTGAGTCCCCTCGGGATTTGGGGACAGCTGCTTTCCAGGCCCAGTGAGTTATTTGTGTCTGTTTTGTTAGTTACGTCTAGAACATCTTGTTCATTTGCCTTTCTCTTTCCTCCTTCCTCTGCTCCCCATGGTCATACTGTGTGATGATTTACCTAAGAGTCTTTTCAGTCCATTTATATTCAACTTTTGCTGCCTTCTGATGTCCCGAACTTAATAAATAAAGAACAAAGTAAAAAAATGACTCTCTTCGCATTTATAATCCTAGGACATCTCTCTGACACTAATGACTTTCAAGAGGACAGAATGATTTTCCAGTTGAGTTCTGCTTTTTTTGTACATAGTCAACCCATGAATTGTATGAGGACACTCCACAAAGTTTGTGTTTATTTTGTATGAGTTATTTTGGTACCAAGAAATAACTTGAAGTCCAGGCATTTTTTCCCCTTCTATGAAGACACTTCATGTGGACCATGTTTTCTCTCATCGCTGGTTTCCAATTTTCTGACTTGCTCTTTATGGCCTGCCGTTCCACCAGGTCCCAAATCAGCAGAAGTAGGGTTGGCCACGTGGCTGTGGATAAGCACAGGGAGCCAGATGCCACGTGGCCGGACAGGGCGCATCTCAGCCTACATGGCTTGAAAACTATGGTGGGCATCTACATATGTGAACCCAACATCATGACAGAGTGGAGAAATGGAGAAGAAGGGATTGCAGCCTGACCCTGCCCCGGTGGGGTATTTCTCTTTCTCTCATTTCCTCTTTCCCCTCATCTCTCTGGAGAGTGCATGCACCCTCTAACCGAAACAAAATGAACAAACCAAGAAACAAACAAACAAACAAAAGAAGTAACTAATTAAATCAGCCGTGTCTTCAGTGCATAGTTCTTTTTTGGGAGGGAGAGGTTTTTGCTCTAGGGCACGTGCACTCGCCAGAAAGACAGAGACAGAAATCGAGAGATCACCCCCTGGGGTGGGGGGAGGGATAGCCATGCCACAATCCCTTCTCCTCCATTCTCCTCTCAGAATCTTGGACATGCATGCACATGCACCTGGCATGAGTTTAAGCCACCGGGTCCAGGACTCGAACTGCAGTCGACTACATAGGAGTCCAGCTATATAGCCAGTACGCCAACTGCTGGTCCTTCAAGTGCATATTTCATAACTCAGATCATTGCAACGTGCTGCACAGACTACATTTTGACCTTCCCTCTTTCTCTTTCTGGGCTTCTTTCTCCCCACAAGGACAAAGATCATCATGAAGAGTGTCAGGCCCCAGGAGCAGGCCTGGTCTGAGCTTTTCCACTGCGCAGGGCACCTCCCCAACTCCCCACTGTCATCTGTGAAATGTGAATGGCAGCTGTAATGCATCTTTATTAAGTACATGTTATGTAAAACAATACAATCGAAATCAGAGCTCTGAACCGTAAAGTGCTACATATGGATCCCCTTCTCGCTTGGGCTCTTCTATTTTTATCAAATATTGTATTTGGTTTTTCTCTAATAGCTTTTCCCTGGAGGTCAATTAGGTCTTAGCTTTAAGTGGCCTATTCTCCTGACTAGAAGTATGGATTTCTCAGGGACTCTCAGGGATGGGTCAGTAAATAGTCTTTTACTTATTTTTCCTGTTGCCGCCTTTTTATTTATTTATTTTTTTGACACCAAGTGTGGTCACGGAGTAGTTACAGATCGAAAGCCTAGGCTGTCTCTGCCCTGTCTGTTCCAGTCCTGACAGAACACCAGAAACGATGGCTCAGTGGTCACGACCAGAGGGGCAGCCCAGTGCCGATGTGATTGCTGTCACCACATATGGGAGTACGCTCTCTCCCGACCTTGTCGAAAAATACAGGGTAGGCTGAGGTGCCCACCCGGTGAGGTTTGAACTATTAATTTTATCCTTTGTATAAAGTTATAGAAGAGACTTCTTTAAATCCTAAGGCTATCTTGATTGACTAGATCATACTTAAAATTATTTTTAATGGTATTACCTGTAAAGAAACTCCAGGAAATAAAGAAGAGAAACATCACGGAATCACCCTTATTTCATGACACAAAGACAACTCATTCTTTTTTTAAGAATTATTTATTTCATTTATTTGTCTTTGTTGTTGTTATTATTTTTTTAATTTGAGCCGAGAGAGAAAGAGAAAGTCAGAAAGCAAGCCACCAGGTTCAGGACTCAAACTGTGGTTGACCATGTGGGAGTCCAGCACTTTAACTACCATGCCACCTGCCAGCCCCAAGACAACTAGTTCTAATATTTGGATGATGTCAACCGGGCCTCCATTCAAGTATAACTTTTACACAGTTGTGCTTGCATGCTATATACTTGTGCATATGCATTTCTTTTTATGTCTCATTTTTTCATGGAGCGCTTTACTGTGTATATTATCACCAATTATCTAACCTCTTTCAACATCCTTCCTGCCAGAGGATTTCTCAGATCTCAATATGCTGAGCATGCCAGTGATCCTGGCTGGCTGGAAGGTTGGGGGTGGGGACATGGTGTGGTGACACCCTGTCAAGTTTACCTGTCTCTCTCTGTCTCTCTCTGTCTCTTTCTCCCCTGCTCAAGAAATAAACATTTAAGAACTAAAAGACCTAGTGTCTGCCTTCCAGGGACATTCACTCTAGTTACTTATCTATCAGTATATATTACTGATTTGGATGAATTTTTCCAAAAACGAAGTTATCACTATTTTGTCATAATTCTAGACAATATAGTTCTCTCTCCATTTCTGGTTTCCCCTCTGTTTTATTCTTTTTACCTTTTTTTTTTTTTTTTTTTTTTTTTTACATATAGCAGTTTAAAGTTTCTGTGTAACTTATCCCGTTGCTTTTAAATGTACAAATCTCTTCCCTAAAGTAATCAGAGAAAAATTACCTATATTTTTCACCATATTTTTGTGGCTCAATTGGTCAAACTTCCTGTAGTTTATTTCAGTGTATGATGAGGCAATGAACTGTATATTTTCCAAAATCAACTGCTTAATTATTGTCTTTAGCTTTAAGTACCGATGATCTTAATGTATAGCATGGTAACTATAATTAATAATACTCTATTTTGCGTTTGAAATTTGCTCAGAGAATGACTCTTAAGTGCTCTCACCACACACACACACACACACACACACACACAATCTGGAGACTATGTGAGGTCATGGGTGTGTTAACTGACTCAGTCGTGGAAATCATTTCACAATGTACATGTATGCCAAATTGCCATGTTGTACACTTTAAATATATATAATTTTTATTTATTATACCGTAATAAATTTGGAAAAAAATTATCTACTGTGTACAAAAAACTGTAGTGATGTTCTAAATTTTATTATTTATCAAAATACTTTTACTGTCAATTCACTTGGATTTTTTTTTTTTATTGCCAGAGGATACATGCACTCATCAGAGAGAGACAGAGAGACAGAAAGTGGAGGGAGAAAGCAACCCCCAATGGGGTATAGTCATACCACAATTCCTTCTTTCATTTCTCCATCCTGTTGAGATTTGGGGTACACACACACACACACACACACACACATCAAATTTTTTTTTCAAGCCACTGGGCCAGGACTTGAAGTGCTATCAGCCACATGAGATAGCTGATCTATTATATATATATATTTAAATATTTTTTTAATTTGCTAGAGGGGGTGTATGCTCTCCAGAGAGATAGAGAGAGAAAGACAGAGGGAAAGTGGCTTTCTTAACCACCAGCCCAATTCCCTTGGATTTCGCAGTTATAAAATGGTCTCTGTAAATACTTAAAATGATTTCCCTTCTTATCAGACCTTGATCATTAAAATCAACATAGTGGTAAAATATTACGTCTCGGCACCTACCCCCCCTCCCACCTCTCTTGCTGTGACCCTGCTTCTGTCTTCTGCCCAGGAGCAGTACATCTTCATCCACCAGTGTGTGCAGCTGATGTGGCTGAAGAAGAAGCAGCAGTTCTGCATCAGCGACGTCATTTATGAGAATGTGAGCAAGTCCTAGTTCCGAATCCAGAGCAGTAAGTAGAGGGGCCCAGCGTGGGGCTCAGTCAGAACGCCGGGAGGGCACACGATGGGGCGGCCCTCTGTGCTGCCTCTGCCTTCACAGTAGAATGTGTGGTGGGTGGTCACAGGAGAGGCAAATACCACAGCAGATCCTTGAGCTTCTGTGCACCTCAGCCAATGGTAGCAATAAGTGCTTCTATGATTGGACCTCCGTGCTCTCCACCAGAGACTTAAATTATTCTGCTATTGGATCTATACCTGTGCTATCAGAATCTACCAGCCAGCACCGTCTATCTAGATATCGTGTGCAAAGGGTCTGTGTACAAGGGGTCACAATGACATGACCTGGAATGGACACCTCAAAGAGGAAAAGTATGTATATCTCAAATTTGCTAGAGGGTGTGTGAACTTACCAGAGAGAGACAAGAGGGAGGGAGAGAGACAGAGGGAAAGTGAGGAAGCATCCCCCCTCATAGGGGATGGCTACGCCTCATTCCCTTCTCAATTTCTCCTTTCATGATTCGGGCACACACACTTCCCATTACCTTTCTCAAGCTGCCAGGTCTGGAACTCAAACTGCCTAGTCAGCCCGGGTGGATCCAGCCACCTCAACCACCGAGCTACTAACTGGCCCTAGGAAAGATATTGGGTCGTTGGAAAAGTCATGACACATTTTTGTATAGAAAAATACGTCATGACTTTTCCGATGACCTAATAATATTGCCATTAGAGTCTCAGGATAGCAAAGTCTGAAAGTGCCTTGATGTCATCCGTTCGGTGAGCGCTTGCTTAAGAGTCTCATGAAAACAATAGTAACATATTCACTGGCCTGTGCTTAACTTTTACCTGGGAGGTGGTTGTGGAGGTGGCACGGGTGCTGGCTGAGGTAACAAGCAATCCACCCATTTGTTCAGTAAATAGTGTGGCTTGTCTGAATATCCTGGGAGGGGTTCACCGTTGGGCGGGGGGGTGGGGGGCAGAGGACCACGGTACACTGTTGGAAAGACAGGAAAGGGTAAGAAGTCTATGGATCAATGGACAGCAGGAAGGATAGAATCAGATTTATCCCAATCTGTCCATCAAATGAGACAGACAGACAGCATGAGGGGACAGGAAGGATCAAGAATACGGAAAGATGGAGGGAGACAAATTGACAGGTAGAGGGAGAAACATGAGACCCACAAAAAGCAGAAATTGCACAGAGAAGAATATACGTCCACGTGGGTCCTGGAGCTGGGTACAATGACAGCTTTTGAGAGCTGCCGGTGTCCTGAGGGGCTTACTGTCTTTCTCTCTCTCATCCACAGGAGAGGACCTGATGTGCACCCATCCTCCCTTGCTTCCAGAGTTTTGGGGGAAGGGGGCCTGACTAGTCACTTGCTAAAAAGAGCCCCTGTTTCGTAGTATGTGGCCAAGGAGATGAATTCTCGTAGAAGCACCGGGAAGACTTAGCCTTAAAGAGCCTACAGTGTCTTTTGGACTCTCACTTCTGGACATCCACTTCCTGACTACTTTCAATAGATCTCCATAAAGGTCAAGACACCCTACAAAGGGCAGGAAGTCCAGAACTTCCGAAGACTTCAGTTGGGCCCTTGGCTGGTTGGGCTGAGTGTTTTGTTAAGTGCAATAATTTTTGTCTGTGTGTGATTTCATCAGAAAGTTGAATTGTTTTCTGCCCACACCAAGGATCAGCCCCATAGCCCAGGCAGAAATAGGCATTGTTAGCATCAAATTGTACCTCATTACTGAAAAGAGGCATGGCCGGGAATGAAGAAATGGCCATTGTACTGGAAGGGAATTGAAGCAGCGATACCCGTTCTGCAACATGAAATGACCGGATCAGGAGTGGGGAGGGTGGGTGCGGAAGAGAGGGGTTCTACCTGCAGCTGACCACATAGCTTTTCCTATTCCAAATACGAAACGCTGTCATTCGACTTCAAAGTAGAGTAGAGAAAACGGTCCGTCTTAATTGTTCTAGTTCTTGATGCTTTTCTTCCTTATTAACAGTTGGGTGTTTCTTCCTTGGCCCTTTCAAGCTAATGCCCCTGTCCAGGTTCTTCTTCAAGAAACCAGATCTGGTTCGGAAGCGTTTCAGATCTGACTCTAAACCAGTGGTTGTCTGAGCGATCTTGGTGCCTAGACTTTGCATTCCTTTTTTTTGTTGTTGACCTGCATACGCGTGAGAGCTGTTTCTTTGAGAGTTTTTAGGCTGTGCAAATGCACTTTCTCTCCCCTCAAGAGCTGGGAATTGATGAGATGATGGCGATGAACTACAGCATGCTAGGACAATGACTTGGCTACAGTTTTTTGTAATATTGTCAAGCGTCTCTAAGGATTCCAACAGAGATTTATCTTTCTGTTTTGTTTTCTTTTGGGGTTGTCAGTTTCCTTCTAACCAGTGTAACTAGTAACATTTTATCCTTTCGATTTCATATAATTACAGTACATGGGTGTGTATTGTGACATGAATGCCATCGTCAAATGGACGTTGATGGCATCGTGAAGCCTGTTACTTTGTGTCACTTCCTGAGAAATAAGAGGTGATGATATGGATAGCCAGTGGAAAAGATTTTGAATTGAAAGTAAACACAAGCTGGCAGCTGCACTGTGGTGACGTGGCTCTCTGTGGCTCTCGCGAGCCTTCCTGTGGGTGCTTCCAGGAAGGCCGACCTCTCTCTGTGTAATTGATCATTACCTCTCCGTTCCTGATCGCCTTCCTGAAGCCGTGTATACAGGATCAGTTTAATCATTTATCACGACCTTACTGATAGTGAAGGATGCCAGATGAATGGCTCCGCACCCCACCGGCTCTTGTCACTGAGAAGGCCTGGCCACAGCAGACCTTGGCAAAGTTCCTTGCAAGATGTGGCCAGCGAGTCTCAGTTCCACCTTGCAGGGTGAATGGCAGAGGATGTCAACACCCTGCAGGGGAACAGCTTGGGCTCCACAGGGACTGTCAGTTTTTACTCACCTCCCTCCTTCCACTTCTTGCCTTCCTGTTGCCACCTCCTCCTCTTCTCACCCCTCTCCTTTCCTTCCCTCCTTGGACATTTAATAATGTCACACCACTCTCAGGAACAAACATGATTTTTAAAAGGTGGCAAACGTGTGAGCCATCCTTGGAGTTTTCACACGTGGGCAGGTCAGGAGTGAAATGTGTAGTCTTGGAAGAGCCAATTCAATGTATGGGTAAGTGGAAGGACATTTTCTTTTCTTTTTTTTTCTTTTTTCTTTTTTTTTTTTTTTAAGAGAGATTTTTGCTATAGGATGCATCACTTGCCAGAGAGACAGAGAGACAGAAAGCAAGAAATTACCCTCTCATGGGGGATGGCCATGCTGCAATCCCTTCTCCTTCATTCATCCTCTCGGGATTTTGGGCATGCACTCACATGTGCCTAATGTGAGTTTTAAGCCACCAGGTCTGGGACTTGAACTGTGATCAACTACGTGGAAGTCCAGCGACATAATCATTATGCCATCTTCTATAAGTCCATTTTCAATACTGCCACACAGGAGCTTACAGAGGTTTTGTAGCCTGGACATGGCTTCCCATGAAACAAAGCACTTCATCAATCTTTCATGTTCCTCTTGAGCACTCCTTCAAGGCAGAGATCAAACAGTGCCAGATCAATTTTCCCAAAAGCAAAGAGGAAGTATCTGGAACTTAGACTGAAGAGTGTGACCTGAGACCACAGAAAGTCATGTTAAACTTTACCAGGTCATTTCCTCAGGAACCTCTGCAGTTATCTCTCTGTTCTCTGGGACACTGGTGCTCTTCAATGTGTGGAATTTGTGGTGGGGAAAGCCTCCATCTATCAAAGACTTGGGCATTAATCTTGATAATGACTTCGGGTATGATCTCTGCTGAGTCTCAGTTAATAAGCCAAATGACCAAATAACAGCTCTGTATTTTGTAGATATAAGGAGTATCGGATATGATAATTCACCCAAAGGTGCTCTGTCTCTTGTTATTTTATGTGATCGAAGGCACTCTAACTAGCTCTGTTTCTACCCCAGGACCCAGTTCTGAGCACTCACAAGGAAGGCTTCCAGGCCCTCTTTATTATTATTTAAGTTCTTTGGTTAGTGTTTCTTTGTAGTCATTTGAGTAGTACTTTATACCCAATGAGCAAGAGGCCGTTCATTACAGCCTGTGTGAAACAGAGAAGGAGCTAAAGACTTAAAATTACAAAATATTGGGGCCAGCAGGTGGTGTGGTGTTTAAAGGTGCTGGATTCCCACATCGCCAACCATGGCTCAAGTCCCGGAGCTGGAGACTTGCTTTCTCGCTTTCCCTTTCTCTCTCTGTCTCTCTCAAATTAAAAAATAATGACAACAAATGGAATTAAATAAATAATTCTTTTAAAAAAGATTGACAAAATATTTAACTTTGAGTTGTTACTAAGATAGAATTCCTTGACTGCAAAAGATAATTCATGAAGTTAACTGAGAAACTACCACTAAGGCCTAATTAATAAATTTAATAGTTAACACCCATAACTATAACCATCATAACACATTATATGATTTCACTTAACTTGAAAAGAGTGATAGATGGCAAAATTCTGGGGCAATATCCTAACTCGGGATCTACAATTTCCCACTGCAAAGAAAAAATTGTATCTAAAATTTGAAATGGCATGGTGGTGGAAGGCGCTGGACTCCCACATGGTTGACTGCAGTTTGAGTCCTGGACTTAGAGGCTGTTTTTCTCACTTTTTCTCTCTCTCTCTGCATCCTCTCTGTCTCTCTCTATCTCCATCTCTGTCCCTTTCTGGTCAAATGAAAAATAAACAAATTACATAAAATAATTCTTTTAAAAAAGAAAATTTGAAATGAGAAAAGGTACTAAGATTTTTTTTTTAATATCAGGTTTTATAATGTTTTTATAATGACAAATTTCCTAAAATTTTTCCCAGCCCCCAAAAGGTGACATAACTCTCAGAGGAGGTTGCAGTAGGAACATATACAGTAAGAGCCAGAGGCTTGAGATCTGTATTTTTTCGTAGGCCACATGACGGTTGCTTGCTAGAAGACTGGCCCTTAGCCAGGCAGTTAAAGTTACTGAATCCAATCTCTAAGAGCCAAAATTCTCCCTGCTTTCTAGCAAGGAGGCCTTCCTTTACACCTCGGGAAATGTCTGATGTAATGTGCTTCAAATAGCTGGCTTGGTTCCTAGCTCACAGATCTCTAGTCTGGTGTTTGGCACAAGGATAGAGTGTAGGAGCCATGCCCACGACTGAACATAACATTCACTTTGGCCAAAGAGGTTATAGAGCAACAAAAACATAACATGCAAGACCTACAAACTTCTAGCCCTAGTTTTTAACAGCTTCGTTTGGATGCATTTGAAGGGAATTCCAGCCATGACGTCACTGACCTCTGGCCTTCCAGAACAGTAGCATTTTTGTTTTCCATTTCAGCTGGTGCTTATCACAAGGCCTTTTCTTGGTGGGTCACTTGATTAGAGATGGAGTATAATGTTCAGTTCTGAGAGCTTTATTATATGAAGGCCCATAACAGACTGAAGGTTGTCCGGGGAAGGGCCTGGGGAACTGTTAGGAATGTGGAAAACCTGGGAAAACTGAGACTATGAAACCTGGAATAAAGGCAGGGTCATTCATTCATTTCATCATTCAATAAATGTTCGTTTATCTAATCATCTTGAAGGAATTGATCAGTCATCCAATGAAAGATTTTTTGACCACTTGCAAATTGCTAGGCATTATAGTAAATACAAATGCTGCAAACGCTGGCTTTAGATATATGTTAAAAACTGGACAGTCCCAGGGCAAGCAGGTGGAGCAGAGGTTAAAACACGACTCTGACAAGGCCGACCACGGTTCAAATCTTAGACCTGGCAGCTTGAAACTCAGGCTGGGCACATTTGCGTGCATGCCCAAAATCCTGAAAGGAGAATGGAAGGGAAGGAATTGGGCTGTGGCCATCCCACCCAGGGCAGGTAGGGGGTGATTTCTCATTTTCCCTTTTTGTCACTCTTTGTCTCTCTCCAGTAAGCACAAACACTCTATGAGGGAAAAAAAAAAAAAAAAAAGAAGAAGAAGAAAGGTCACATGCCAAACTGCGCAATTCAAATCCTAAAAAAATCATTGATTATTTTCTTAGAAAACATGTATGTGCTGAACATTTCATGCTGGCACTGTGTAAGAGGCTGTGGCTACGAAGTGGGTGTGACAAGGTCCCTAATTCAAATTTACATTCCAGCGGGGGACATCAGAAGTGAAAATTAGGGCAATAAATGTTCCATGTACCATGATAGAAACACATAAAGGATCTGATGTAGGTCCAGGGAAGGACAGGTGATCTTTTTCTGAAAGAGTCAGAAAAGACTATGTAATCATATTGAAGTGAAAGACCATAGAGTCACATGAAATAATACAGTGGATATTCATTCTTGTGTTCTGCAAACATGCATCAGAAGCCCACTGTACATTCTTCACTGGGGCCCATGTGGGTATCCCATCCTTCAGTCTTGCCCTCCAAAACTTCCAGAGTGACAGTTACTTTCCAGGCCTCTACAATGCTTTCTTGTGTATCACTCATCAGAATCAGTGGATTTACTGTTATTCAAATATAGCCGAGCATATTTCCCAGCCCCTTTGTAGTTAGAATGGAGCCATGTGACCAAGTTGTCACTGGAAGATGAGTGTCATGAGCCTCTGCCCCATAAAATCACCCAGAAGCATCTTTCCATCTTTCTCTCTTTTTTTCTCTCTCTCTTTCTCTCCCTTCCTCCCCTGCTCTCCCAAGCATATATGGTGGTACCAACAGATAGAACGATCCTGGATCCCTGAATCACCACTTGGAGGATGGATACTTGCCTACATTGGCTCAAGTGATCTTCAGTAGAAGTAGTTAGTCCCTAACTAATAAGGCCACACCAGGACGACCTTCATACTCATGTTCAGCCTCAGTGACAACGGGAGCTCTTCAGGGCAGTGGGTTGTGATTGCCCCATAAAATCCCCTAAAGACCACTTAAAGCTGAAGAAGAGCAGAGCAAGGTTAACTCACAGTGCAAAACGAGGGCTCAAGAAAAGGCCACAGAAGCAGTGATGGTGCTTTTAATAAATAAACTTTTTTGAAAACAAATGAATTCTTCCTCAGAGGTGTTTTTCCAAGTTAGAGCTCTCCTAACCTTTTCTTACTGCTTTCCAAATCCCTCACAAAACCATTGCTTAGGAAACTCACTAGAATATGTAAGTTGACATTACACTATGGTCTCTAAATCAGAGTCTTGGATTCATATTGACAATAGACTCTAAACTGGTTTCACATCAATAAAAGTCCAGACATCCAGGCAGCCATGTGGTCTGGCATGTGGGGTGATGCTGGGCAACCCAGTCCTTGTGCGTGTCCTGGCAAGTTCCAGGGCCGTAGCTAGGAGTTCACAGTCAACTGACACAAATATTTCTGTTCAGTTCTAAGGACACCAAAAAAGTCCAAAAGGCTGTTTAAACTAGAAAACGTTAACCGCAATCACTACTACCTTTACAGATACAAAACAAAATGGTCTCAGGAGGGTTCCTTCATGTTCAAACCAAACTAAATGCTAAGTCCCTTAACCATTAACGCAGGAAGCAGGGTGAGCTAGCGCCCGGCAGTATGGCAGTGCACATGTTTAGAACAAGGCCTTACGGGTGGAAGAGACTGGAGCTAAGACTTTGTTCGTAACTCTGACTCACTTTCTCTAATATATGGAATGGACACAGCGATGGCACCTTTCTCATAGGGTATCCTTGTCAATTCAGACTTCTACAACCAAGTTCCATAGACCAGGTGGCTGATAACAGAAAAGTCTTTCTCACAGTTTTGGAAGCTGGAGGTCTAAGAGCAGAGTGCCAGCATGGTCAGTTCTGGTGAGGGCCCTCTTGAGTTGTAGACTTTAGACTTCTGTCCTTTATATGGAAGGAAGAGGTCAAGAGACCTTTCTGGGGTTCTATTTTAGTTTTATTTTTTTAGAGAGAGATTTTTGCTATAGGGTGTAGGCACTTGCCAGAGAGAGAGAAACTGAGAAATCACCCCCCACACACACACTCCTTGGGGAGCCATACCACAATCCCCTCTCCTCCATTCACCTCTCAGGATTTGGGGTGCAAATGCACACACATCCGGCATGAGTTTCAAGCCATCTGGTCCTGGACTCAATCTGCGGTCAACCACGCGGGAGTTCAGCAATGCAACCATTACACCATCTGCTGGTCCTGCCCTGGGGTTCCTTTTTTTTTTAATAACTAATTTTATTTATTCATTCATTTATTTTTTAATCTGACCAGAGAGAGACACAGAGAGAAAGAGAGGGAAAGTGAGGAAGCAAGCCACCAGGTCCGGGACTCGAACTGTGGTCGGCCATGTGGGAGTGTCCAGCGCCTTAACCACCACACCACCCGCTGGCCCCACTGTGGTTCGTTTTTTAAAGCACTAATTCTACTCATGAGAATTCACCCCATAATTACCTCGCAAAGGCCCTACCTCTTAATATCATCACCATGAGGGCTAGGCATATGAACCAAGAGAGGGACACATTCAGTTCACTGCGTACAACCTCAAGAACATTAAAAAAGGTGGTGTGTGCAAGGGTCCAAAAACAATAACTGGAAAACCCAGTATATACCACATGACTCCATGGCACAAGCCATCCTCCTGCAGTCTCCAAGGGCCATCCTGGAATTCTATAATAGGTTTGGTAAGAAAATCCGAAGGTGGTACCTGGGCTGGACTAGCTCGGATTCCCCAGGGTATCCCTTAAGCCCTCTCTCTCCTTACAGCTACCCTCAGTGTCACAGACCTCGAACTATAAAGAAACATAGTCACAGGCCAGTAATCAAGCCAGCGCTCTCCTGCCGAGGAGCATCCTAGATTGCTCAGCCTGCTGTTTTACTTCCACTCTTCATTGCCAGGTGCACCTCCAGGTGTGTGTTCTATGCCCAGTGCCAGTAAATCACGCACGAGGGTTTCCCACAAGGCAATGCCAGGGCTTGATTCACCGTCACTGAAGAAATCTGCAGTCGTGCCGACAATCCAAGCAAATTCCCTGCATGAAAACTACCAGAAAAAGCTGGCCATTTATAAGACAAAGCAGCCAGTTCGTACAAGCCTTAATATGTAAGAATGGCTGGATTGAGTTAAGAACAGAGGCGAGAACTGAACAGGCACCACTTGTGAATCCCCTTAATCCCTTTGTGAACTAGTTTCCTTATTTGTTAATGGGAATAATAAGCACTTCCTCCAGGGGCTTGCGTGGAGGATTAAATGCAAAGCCCTTGGCATGGTGCCTGGTGGTTTGGGGGTGTGGAGTGGCAGAATTAAAAAGTAGAGTGTTCAGAGTCACAGAGCCCTGGGCTATGATGCTTAGGAGCAGTGTGACCTGAGAAGCCACCAAGCATTCTGAGCCTAAGTGTCCCCGCAAAAAAATAAAGTAGTTATCCACTTTTGAGAGTCATAGTAGAATGAAGAACTGATTATGTAAAGCACCAGCCAAGGGCCAGGCAGAGTCAGCATGGAATAAATACTGTATGACGCTCCAAATCTTGGGGATTTGTGATCAAGACATCCATGGAGTGAGCGCACCTATTGTCTATCTCAAGCCCCCGGGAGTGCACATACCACGGTCGTGCACGGCCACCAGGTCTGCTTCCCAGAGCAGTGACAACAACCCCACCTGCCAAGTGCTGCCAAAATTGGAGTCTGCGGGACCAGCAGTTAGTGTAATGGCTATGTTGCTAGACTCCCATGTAGTCGACCGTGGTTCGAGTCCCGGACCGGTGGCTTAAACTCACATCGGGCACGTGTGCATGCATGCCCAAGATCCCGAGAGGAGAATGGAGGAAAAGGGATTGCAGTGTGGCCATCCCTGCCAGGGGGTGATTTCTCGCTTTCTGTCTCTCTGTCTCTCTCTGTCTTTCTGGCAAGCGCACGTGCCCTATAGCAAAACAAACAAACAAACAAAAAAAAAAAAAAAAAAAAAAAAAAAAAAAAAAAACCTCTCCAAAAAAAGAAAAAGAAAAAAAAAAAATTGGAGTCTGCACTTCTTGGGGAGTGGAGACCTTGTGTGCAGGTACGTCCCATGGGGGTACAAAAACCGACTGAACAAGTGGTAAAAGGGGTTGGAAGCATCCAGACAATTCCAGACAGCCGCTGTCATTTGTTTTCTGTACATCTACTGTGCTGTCACCAGGGCTTAAACTAACTATAGTTAGTCGTTTCCCTATTTCTTTCTTCAATTGCTGCAAGACAAATAAAATGGATTACTCAACAGCTGAATTCTGCCCTGGAATGAGATTGGTGTTGGAGATGAAGCCACCAGCTATAATGTAGTGTTTAGAGTCACAGAGCCCCGGGCTATAACGCTTCCTCGTGCGTGTTCTCAAGTAAAATGAGCCTGGCTGACGGCAGCAGGATACCTTGTCACTCCAGGTCATTAATGCTCTCTACCTTCTCATTTTGCACAGGGCTATGAACTAGAAAACACCTCATGTATTCATGTTGGGTAAATTTACTTCACAAGTTGTGGTGATGTATAGTGATTGAGTGCATAAAATAAATTTTTTTTATTATTATTCTTTTAATTTTCGAGAGTTTTTTTCTATAGAGTACGTGCACTCACCAGAAAGACAGAGAGAAAGAAAGTGAGAAATCATCCCTCCAGGGGGGATGGCCACACCACAATCCCTTCTACTCCATTCTCCTCTAGGGATCTTGGGCACGCACACACATATGCCCAGTGTGAGTTTAAGCCACCAGGTCCAGGACTCAAACCCGGGAGTCCAGTGACATAGCTATTATGCCAACTGCTGGTCCCTATTCATTTAATTTTATTTATTATTTTTTAATCTTTTTTATTTGACCAGAGTGAGACACAGAGAGAGGGAGAGAGAAGGAAATTGAGAAAACAAGCCACCAGGTCTGGGACTTGAACTGTGGTTGGCCATGAGGGAGTGTCCAGCACCTTAACCACCACGCCACCTGCTGGTCCTGTATAAAATAAAATTTTAAAATAAATAAATATTTTAAAAAGAAAACACCTCGTGGCAACAGCTTTCCATCTTGGTCCCACAGCTCCGCTGCTTCTCTGCAGTCACTAATGCAAGCGACTGGTCTACCACAAGCTTCCTAAGAGATGAGAGAGCCTTGTGTTTACTGGATAAACCACACCATAGGCTAACTGACAGCAAAAGAGCATCTACTCCCAGTCAGTCTTGCTGTCACAGGGAAGACTGGGGCTAGGATAAGCTAATTTTGCCCGTGTTTATTGGTTTCTTATCTATTTTCTTCTCCAAAGGGTAAATGTGAAACTGTGAGAGGATGTCCATAAGTGACCTTCCATCTAAACCAAGTGGCGCTTGGCCGAGATGGTCAGGCACCTGAAACTCCCCCGAGATGTAAATAACCACAGGCCCAAGAACTGTGTCTCCTGGCCTAACTGTGGCTGTTGGATGATCGCAGAGCCCAACTTCATGTTCACTGCAGGGCCTTCACGGAAGAGGGAATGATGGGACTGGACCAGTGTCGTCAAGGGAGGTTCAACCAGAGAATCCTTGATTTTACCTGTTTTATACAAAATATATATTTTTAATGCTTTTCCAGGTCAGCAGCACCGTGCAGTGGTTGAGCACTATGTAGGGGTAACTGGATCCCACATGGCTGACCACAGTTCAAATCTTGTCACTAGCAACTTGAAGACTAGGCCAAGCACATGTGTGTGAATGCCCAGGATCCTGATAGGTGTGGAGGAAAAGGAATTGGCCATGCCATGACCATGCCACATTGGAGGGGGGTACTTTCTTTTTTGTTCTCACTCTCTAGCATGTGCACATGCCTCCTAGCATTAAACATACTTTTTCTGGGGACCAGCAGATGGCGTAATGATTATGTTTCTGGACTCCCATGTAGTCAACCACGATTTAAGTCCAGAACCCAGTAGCTTAAAACTCACGCAGGACATGTGTGCATGCATGCCCAAAATCCCAAGAGGAGAATGGAAGAGAAGGGATTGTGGTGTGGCCATTTCCCCCCCCCGGGTGTGTGTGTGTGTGTGTGTGTGTGTGTGATTTCTGTCTCTCTGTCTCTCTAGTGAGCACACACACCCTAGAGCAAAAAATTTCTCAAAAAAAAAAGTTTTTCTGTTTAAATTTTTCTTTTATAAAGAAACCTGTGCTGAGAAAAAAGGTTTGTATGATATATAAAAGTCCGAGAGAGCAGAATCCAAATTTAGTTGTTGTACCTACTGTGTGACCTTTTACAAACTACTTTTCTTAGTTTCAATTTCCTCTTTGTAAAGTGGGAAGATATGTGAATATTCCCAGAGCATGTAAATGTAATTCCCATTTCCCTTTCTGAAGAATCAATGGGAGGGGGGACTAGCAGGTGGCGTGGTGGTTAGGGTGCTGAACACTCCCACATGGTTGACCATGGCTCGAGTCATGGACCTGGTGGCTTGCTTTCCTGCTTTCTCTCTCTCTGGTCAAATTAAAAATAAATGACTTAATAAATGAAGTTAAGTAGATACTTTTCAAAATAATCAATGGAAGGGCAGAGGCCTTGGCATAGGATTGATACCAGCTCAGACTAAGAAACCATAACACAGGAAAAACTAGGAAAGGCCTTTTCATTTTAATTAAAATGCATTTTAATTTCCCAGCAGTTTGTATGCGTGTGTGTGTGTGTGTGTGTGTATGAATGTGTGCATGTGTGTGTTAATCTTAGCTTTTCCACAGATGGGAAGAGCCTGTATGTTCACTTTCAGAGATCATAGGATTGGCTGGCGCCAGGAAATTATGTTCTACTTCACAGCAAGACTTGAGGGAAAAGATTGTTCCAGGGCTTTCCCACTCAGGGCAGCCTAAAAAAAGAGCAAGAATTGGCCAAGTGCCTGGGACTACACAGTCAGGAAGGAAAGAGCCATGGAATCCGCTGGGACCAGGACCATCTGGGCCTAGCAGAAGTCCTGGGTTGTTGCCCACCTCCTCCCAGAAGCGAACTAGACGCGGTGTGGCCAAGGCTCGTCAGGAGGCATCTCAGCTGTCAAGTGTCCCGGTTCATACGGAGTCTGGATTCGGGACTTCCGTTCTCTCAGAGAACCGGAGAGCTGCATCTTCTCCCAATTCCCTTTAGTATGTTATCGTGGAGTTCTTCTAATTCTGTGTATCTTACAACATTTTACTAACATGTTTTAGTAAAAAACTGGTAGCTTTTCATTTTTTTTTTCCAACTTTCGTCCACAAATGTAATGATACAAATGTGAGCCTTTAGGTAACAGAGCATGTTTTCTTCTATACTTGCCCTACCTACACCCTCCCCCAAAGGGAAAAAAAAAACAAAAAACACACAAAAACATCTGAGCACTTCCTGTAAAATTGAGCTCTGAGAACTGGTCTTTCCTGTCCCCTTCTCTGAGGGTATGAGGGTGGAAAGGAGCAAAGAGGCAAGTAAAAGAGGCTGTGAGGTGATGTGGGAGTAGAGGTTGGAAATGCCGGAACAGAGGAATGACTGGGAGAGCAACATGATAGGAAGAGAATGGGGTGAGGAGGTGGGAGGTGGGAGGTACCAACTGCAGTTCCTTATGGGACCCCTCTTTGGGCTTCACCTACAGAGACCACCGTTTTATGAGCATTTTATGTTTCTTCTTTTTTTTAATGTTAGAGGGTGTGTGTACTTGATAGAGAGAGGGAAAGAGAGAAGGCAACCCTCAAGGGGGATGGTCACCCGGAGTCCCTTCTACATCTTTCCTCTTTTTAGGATTTTGGGCGCACATTCACACACACATGTCCAGTGTGTTTTTAGGCCACTGGGTCTGGGACTCAAGCCATGCCACGGGCCATGTGTGAACCAGTTGCCTTAATCACCATACCACCAGCTGGCCCTATTTCATTTTGTTTAAAATAAGGGAAAGAATATTCAAGAGAAAGGTGATAGACTAGTAAATGCCTTCACTTTTCAACTCATTCCCTAGGAGACCTTTGTACAACCCTATGAAGATTTCATACAAGATACTAACTTAAAAGCATGCTTTCTTGGAAAAACTAAATTTCACAAGCAAAAAACTACAATCTCTATAAAATCACTATTTCTGATTTTAAGATATAATTTCACCCCAAGCGATCCATAAGACTAGGTCTACGTAAGGCAAGTTGCAAAGCAGTCCTTTAGACTGTGTGTTCCTTGATGGTAGAGACTCTATCTAGGGTTTTCTTTGAATATGCAATCCTTGAAATAAATACTCAATGTTTATTAAAAGAACATTGTCTTTTCCTAGGCAGACACAACCAAACCAGTCTTTCTAGAAACACCTTATTGCGTCTCTACAACTTTCTAAAATTGCTCCAGCTTCCTTAGACAACCACTGAGAAGAGAGACGACAGGCCTGGTGAGATATCCGTCCAACCACACTGTAAGCTACATAAATTTCATTTTAGAAAATAAGCGAAGCTCAACATTGTCTCATAAATCTTCTTAAATAAAAGTATAAAAAGTGTAAGTGATTAGAGTACCTCTCACCTTAGCTTCCCATGACCCAGTGCCTAGGACAGAGAGGAAAAGAGGTGAAGACTACTGGCCACCTTTTCATAAGCAGTACATGACTATAATCTTTAGGAAAACTCACTGGCTCTTTGCCTGGGGAGAATTTCCCAATGTCAGTGCAGCATGCCAGGATCCAAGCAGAGCAAGCTGGCCTTACAGAGCTGAGGAGGGAAGACACCAGAAGTGGCTGAAATGTTTAAGGAATGGCAATCAGAGTGGAAGGATTTGTGCGGAGACTGTCCCTCCTCCGCCCCACAGATCTGCACCGGGCAACGTATCTAGGGATACTGGAGAGTAGCTGCAGTGTGGATCAGAGCTACCCGGCATAGCTGTGCTGGGAGTCAATGGAGGTCCAGCCCAAAAGAAGTAAGGAGACTCAGGAGCCAGCAGGCCGCGTGGGTGATTAAGGCCCCTGGACTCCCACATCGTTGACTGCAGTTTGAGTTCCAGACCCAGCAGTTTGAAAATCATGCCAGGTGTGTGTGACAAAATCCCAGGAGAAGAAGAGACCGTGGTATGGCCATCACCCCTGGGGGGTGATTTCTCTTTCCCTCTCACTGTCTTTCTCTCTCCAGCGAGTGTGCAGGCCCTATGGCAAAAACCTTAAAAATAAATAAATAAATAAATAAATAAATAAATAAATAAATAAATAAATAAATAAAATGAGTAGGGAAACTTATTGGGCACCTGAAAAACTAGCTGGAATACAAAATATCCTGATAAAAATACAAAATATGGCAACAATAAATTTGTTCAATGCAGGATATTTTGAGACTTTATCCAAACCACATAAAAAGGCCATGTTTTGAAATTAAAGGACCCCACATTAGGCAAAATCTAGCCTTGATCGATTCAAAGCCTAAATCCAAACTCAACAAGATTTGTAAAGAGAGTTTGCAGAGGGATCCAGCAGTTAGCCTAATGGCTATGTCGCTGAACTCCCACGTAGTCGATCGCAGTTCGCGTCCCGGACTCGGTGGCTTAAAACTCACGCCAGGCGCGTGTGCGTGCGTGCCCAAGATCCCGAGAGAGGAATGGAGGAGAAGGGATTGCGGCGTGACCGTCCCCCCGGGAGGTGATTTCTCGCTTTCTGTCTCTATGTCTCTCTCTGTCTGTCTGGCGAGCGCATGCACCCTATAGCGAAAATCTCTCCAAAAAAAAAAAGAGAGTTTGCAGAGCAAGTCCCACGAAGTTAGAATATCTTGAAAAAACCCGAGTTTTCTATGATCCATCTTAACAAAGCATAAAACCAAGCTCTCACAAGATGGAAGAGATCAGTCATATTGACCTGCCTGCTAGAAACAGAATAGACATTCTTCAAAGGAAGAAAAGATATTCTAGCCTTGAGAGACTGTTGGTAGAGCAGTGAAAACACACACATTGATTGATTAATTTGCCATCTTTTTGGGGGGTGATTTGTGACACCCCAAAACAACTGCAATAGTCACATCAAAAATCACTGCTTACAAATAACCATCGTAGATGTAATAGTAATGAAAAAGTCTAATATATTGTTAGAATTACTAACAAACAACACAGACGTGAAGTGAGCACATGCTGTTGGAAAAATGGCAACAATTAATGTGTTCAATGCAGGGTTACCAGAAACTCAATGTGCAAAAACTGCAGTGTCTGTGAAGTCCAATGAAGTGAGGCATGTCCGTACAGTAAAAATATGCCTGAAAAAGCAGGGTAAAACTGTACATTCGATCTTGGCCACAATGGAGTCAGGACTTAATTTTATACTCCAGCATGAAACAATTTTTAAAAAAGTAAACAAAATAAATGAAGGAACAGTTCTAAAGTTATTGGACACCTGACAACAAATGACAGTGATCCTCAAAAGATGGAAAATATACGTGAAGCTCTACCATTGCTCCAGCTTTCTGCCTGAAGATGTTTTGACACTGCAGTACAGGGAGGGAGTCCAGCAACTCCTCGAGTTAAGAAGCAAAGCTTACAGTGTGAGAAGGACAAGGAAACTGGAGGGGGAACCTTTCAGATTTCAATCGGAATAAGGAATAGTTCTCATTCCCACCAGCTATATTGGAAAACATAATTCATGGATTGAGTATTTGGACCCCAATAGTGGGATAAAATTAGACCCGGGTGTAAATGTGGCTTTGGTTCCACCTGACAAACCTTAAAAGCAAGATTAAAAAGGAGCAAACTAGGGGCTAGCAGGTGGCGTGGTGGTGAAGGGCACTGGACTCCCACATGGCTGGCCACGGCTTGGGTACCAGACCTGAGGGCTTGCTTTCTCACTTTCCCCTCCCTTTATCTCACTCTGCCCTTCTCTGGTAAAATAAAAATAAAATAAAAATAGAGTTAAATAAAATAATTCTTTATAATTAAAAAATAAAGGAGCAAACTATTTCCAAATAGTGAAACAGCACCCCAAAATGAAGCTCAGTTATTCGTATAGAAATTCAAATACATTCAGCACTTAAAAAGGCAAAATTCAACTGTTAATGTAGAACTATTTCTCCCTTTAATTCTGTCAGTTTTGCTTCATGTGTTTTGATGGCCTGCTATTAAAAGCATATATATTTATAACTGTTATATGTTCTTGCTGTATTAAACCTTTTATTAATGTAAAATATTCTTGTCTCTTGTAACCTTTCTTAATTTACAGTCTATTTTGTCTGATGTTAGTTTAGGTACCTCTGGGCTCTCTTTTCGTTACTGCTTGAGATGTCCTTTTCCATCCTTTCACTTTTCTGTGTTTTGGATCTAAAAGGAGTCTATTGTAGACCGCATATAGTAGATCATGTTTTTAAAAATCCATCTCACCAGTCTTTTGATTTGAGAGGCTAATCTAAATAATTACTGATGAGGGATTTACTTAAGTCATTTTGTTTTTCGTATACCTTACAACTTTTTTGTTCTCATTTCCTCCATTAATTGTGTTTAATTTTTTATAGTTAAACATTTTAATTTTTTTTTTTTTCTTTTTTTTTTTTGGAGAGGTTTTTGCTATAGGGCGCGTGCGCTCGCCAGACAGACAGAGAGAGACAGAGAGATAGAAAGCAGGAAATCACCCCCCAGGGGGGATGGCCACGCCGCAATCCCTTCTCCTCCATTCTCCTCTCGGGATCTTGGGCACGCACGCACACGCGCCCGGCGTGAGTTTAAGCCGCCGGGTCCAGGACTCGAACCGCGGTCGACTACGTGGGAGTCCAGCGACATAGCCATTACGCTAACTGCTGGTCCCAAACATTTTAATTTCTTTCATCTCCTTTTGCATCTGTTCTTAAACTATTTTCTTTGTGATTACTGTGGGAATTACATTTAAAATCCTGAAGTTCTAGCAGTCTGTACTAGCTTACCTTCAACAACATACACAAACTCTGCTACTTTAACAGCTCTGTCTCTCCTCCTCTAAAATACTGTCACAAAATTACATAAGTGTATCTTGTATCTCAAATCATAAATGAATGCTTTTTATGCCGATGTAGTCACAAATCAAAGTTACAGATATGCTAACTTTTAGACTAATAACTGCTTTTAAAATGTATTAGTCTTTCAAATTATATAAAAAACAAGAGGTGGTGGCCAGCAGGTGGCGTGGTGGTTAAGGGCACTGGACTTCCACATGACCAACTACGGTTTGAGTCCCAGACCTGGCAGCTTGCTTTCTCACTTTCTCTCTCTCGCTCGCTCACTCCTCTCTCTCTCTCCCCCTCCCCTCCTTTCTGGTCAAATTAAAAATAAAGTTAAGGGACCAGCAGTTAGCGTAATGGCTATATCATTGGACTCCCATGTAGTTGACTGTGGTTCGAGTCCCAGACCCGGTGGCTTAAACTCACACTGGGCATGTGTGCATGCGTGCCCGAGATCTTCTTCACTTCTGTTTCTCCTTCACTCTTGAAGAAGTTTTGCTGTATACATGGTTTTTGGCTTAAAGTTTTTCTCCCCTTTCTTTTAACACTTTAAATATAAGAGGGGAACCTCAAAAAGTTCATAGTAAAACTGAATTAAAGTGCAAGTTTACCTCTCTCACGTAAAAATTTCTGGAATCCTTTCATATTTATTCATAACACATATTTTCTATGAACTTTTTGGAGACTCCTCATGTTAGTCTGTAGCTTTCCAGCCTCTAAAGTTTCTGATGAGAAATCTGATAATCTTGTGACTTCCTTATATGTGATATGTCATTTCCCTTTATTGCTTTCAAGATTCTCTTTTTGTCAACAGTTTGATTATAATGTATCTCAATGGTGTCTCTTTGAGTTCATCCTATTCAGAGTTCATTAAATTTCTGGGATGTTTATTTTCATATCTTTTATCCAATTTGGTTGTTCTGAGTCATTATTTCTTCAGATAGTCTCTCTGCCAATTTCTTTCTCATTTCTACTTCTAAGATTTCCACAATGTTTATGTTGGTCCCCTATTGGAGTTCCACAGAGTCCCACAGATATCTTAGGTTCCGTTAACTTTTCTTCAATCTTCTTTCTTCCTGTTCCTCAGACATGATCATTTCCACCGCCACATCTCCAAGCTAACTAACTCTTCCCTCAGCCTGCTCAAATCAACTTTTGAATCCTTTTTGTGAGTTCTTTCATTTCAATTTTTTTAAGAGAGATTTTTGCCACAGGGCACGTGCACATGCCAGAGAGACAAAGAGACAGAGAGACAGAAAGTGAGAAATCACACCCAAAGAGGTTGGCCATGGGGCAATCCCTTCTCCTCATTCTCCTCTCAGGATTTTGGGCATGAACACACACACACACCCAGCATGAGTTTCAAGCCCCTGGGCCTGGAACTTGGACAGCAGTCAGCCATGTGGGAATCCAGTGACGTAACAATTGAACCATCCACTGGTCCTTCCATTTCAATGATTGAACTGGAACTTTTCAGCTGCAGACTTATTAGGGATTTCTTTTTACTTTATTTCGTTAAAGTAATTTCCATTTAGTCACCATATTGTTTTCTTGGCTTTATGCATGTCTTTCTTTAGTTCTTTGAACATCTTTAAGACAACTGTTTTGCAGTATTTATCATGTCCTTTCAGGGGCCCCACTTAGTTGTGGGTTTTTTGTTTTGTTTTGCTATAGAGTGTGTGTAGTACTCCTTGGAAAGAGCGGAAAGAGACAGAGAGATAAAGGAAAGTGAGAAATTGTTATTAAACCTCCCCCATAAGGGGGCTAATCACACCACAATTCCTTCCTCAATATCCTTTTGGGATTTTGGGCATGCACACACATATGCCTGGTGTGATTTTCCAGTCACTGGGTCTGAGATTCAAACCACAGTCATCCATGTGGGATCCAGCGCCTGGATACCTCCATGCCACTTGCTGGCCCAAGTGTTGTGTTTTTTTTTTTTTTTTTTTTTTTTTTTTGAGTCCTTCTCTTCTCTTTGTATGTCTTATTATTTGTTGTTGTTGGAAACTAGACATTTGCATCTAATAATGTGGCCACTGTGGAAACCAGATTCATTGCCTATCCCGGGGGTACTGGGTTTTGTTTTGGTTTTTAATTGCTATAAGCTGTCTCTGTTCTGAAGATAAGCCTAAGGTGCAAACTTCAGTTCTACTCAAGTGTTTTCCAAGCCTGTGCCCTTTCATGGACTTGTAATCTCCACTTTACAATGTATTTGCTTTGAATATATTAGACTTCAGTATCTGGCCCCCAAAAGGAGAAAAGGAAAAATGAAGGGAAAGTATTGAAAAAAGGTTGTGGCCTTATAAATCCCTTGGAAAGAACTTCAGCCTGAGGGAGATGTTGGCAACGATGTGGGGAAAGGCAACAATGACCACGGTCTCTTTGCACCTCTGTGGTCAGAAGTGATCAGAGCAGGGACCAGCAGTTAGCATAATAGCTATGTTGCTGGACTCCCATATAGTCGACCGCGGTTCGAGTCCCGAACCCGGTGGCTTAAACTCATGCCGGGTGCATGTGCATGCGTGCCCAAGATCCTGAGAGGAGAATGGAGGAGAAGGGACTGCAGCATGGCCATCCCCCCTGGGGGGGGTGGCTTCTTGCTTTCTATCTCTCTGTCTCTTTCTAGGAGCACATACACTCTATAGAAAAAACCTCTCCCCCCAACCCCAAAAAAGAGAAGTGGTCAGAGCCTACACCCCCAGTACTGGGGGAAACAGCATCCTTTTTGTCTACCCTGGCTCCCCAAAGTTGTTGCCAAGCTGTCTTAGGGCACATACACAGCTGTCTGTTACAGGGCTAGAGGTGGATCATGGGTAGCTGATATGGTGATAAGAGCTAAATTGTGGTTAATTTTTGTTATGAGCAAAATTATCTGCAATTTACCATCCGGGTTTTTCCCCCAGAAGGTTTTCCGAGCCTCAGAAAGACTCCAGAGTTTCAAAATGATTATATCTAACAGATTCTCCACTGCAGTTGTTGTCAAAGTGGAAACACAGATTTTTGGCATTTTGTACAGTTCCATCTTCCGAGAATTCTTATTATTTATTTATTTATTTTTGGAGAGACTTTTGCTATAGGGCATGTACACTTGCTGGAGAGACAGAGAAAGACAGACAGAAAGTAAGAAAACACCCTCCAGGGGGATAGCCACGCCACAATCCCTTCTCCTCCATTCTCCTCTTGGGATTTTGGGTACACACACACATGCACCCAGCATGAGTTTCAAACTGCCAGGTCCAGGACTCAAATCACAGTTGACCAAGTGAAAATCCAGTGCCTTGACTACTACGCCACTTGCCAGTCCCCCAGAATTCTCTTTAAAACTGATATTTTGAGCTAGCCCCATAGCATAGTGGCTAAGCACAGTGTATAGGAAGCTAGATATCACCTGGCCATCCACAGTTTGGATCCCAGCCCTAGCAGTTTGAAAAACAAAAGACTGACATTTTAACTGCATTGCACATGGCTAATAAAATTGAAATATTGAGCAAGTGGAGACAAGGAAGATACTTTAAAAAAAAAAGAAGAAAGGAGAAAGGAAAAAAGAAAACCCATATCAAACATTTAGAAAGAAAAACTTTTATTTGTAAGATGAAAAATTATAATGAAAATGATTAAAAGCAGATTAGAGATGGTGGAAGAAAAGGTTAGTGAACTTGAAGACAGCACTAAAAATTATCACCCAAAAGGGAACACAAAGGGGGTAAAAAAGAAAAACCTGAGTGAGAAATTAGCAGAAGTTCTTGGCAGTGGTGTGACTGTAAGACAGTGGTGCTCTACAAGGCTGACCCTCATGGGAAGGCTGCTGACCTCCCTGCGTGTGCTGGGCCGGTGGCACCTGGGAGAAAATTGATCCTGCCTGTCTCCCTCCCTCTCTCTCTTCTCCTTACTTATGGAAGAAATAAAAATTCTTCATAAAATGAACAGAGCACCAGCAAGCTTTGGAAAAACTTAAAATGGCCTAATATACATGCAATTGGAGTATCCCAAGGAGAGGAGGCAGGATAGACAGAAAAAATATTAAACCAATAATAGTTGAATTTTTTTCCCAAATTTAATAAAAAGTATAATATCACAGTTCCAAGAAACTCAATGAACACCAAGAATAAGAAATGAGAATGCCACACAAAGACATGCTGTAATTAAATGGCTAAAAACCAGGGAAGAAAGCAGATTTTCATCCTCGTGCCAACAGTTTATTCTGGTAGCGATTGGTGATTCCATCTTCCAGTTTTCAGTCCTACACTTTCTCAATCAGTATCACTGCATCCCTTCAGGGACAGCAGCATCAACTGGCCAGAAACCCCTCCTCAACAGTCTCTGTTTCAGCTCTTCGGGGGGCAGGGGTTCTGTGCTGCTGAGATACTGGCACTAATAGTGCCCCATCCTCACACGTCCAGGTCTAAGCCTTCAAGGGCCTTCCTTTCACACTTCTAAATTTTGATAAATCCACCCTTTCTCTGTGTTCCCTACGTGTGGTAGTGGGGGGGTGTTTGCTTCCTGTTACTATGACCTCTGCAATGTCTCCGTGTTCTTTTGCTATGTAACCAATTCTTTATGTTAAATACTCTATATTAAAATACTGCTTAAGTGACACAGAAGGATGACTGCATCATTTCAGGTAAATGATAAAGATTTTATTATTGTAAAAAATTTCAAATTCGTATAAAAGAGTAGGTATAGAGGTTAAGGATCAAGAAGGATGAGTTGGACATTGAGTTTTTCTCTCAACTACAAATCCACATCTTTATTCCCATTGTTGTGATCTGGGGCTTTGCCAGGTAGGTGTCGGACCGATTCTGCCCAAAGCATGTGGAACAGGAGCAGGAGGATAGAGAGAAAACAAGGGCCTTCTCCCTCTGCTTCAGTTCCTGTTCCTGTCACTATTATCCTAATAATGGTTCTTCATCTACAAATCATTCCCAGCCGCCACGGTCAGATCAAGTTGCCAGTTTGCTTCTCTCGGGAATCCCAGAAGTGGCCCCACTGTGCCCTCTTACAGATTCTAGCTTCTCCTGGCTGGCATGCTCTCCTTAGAAGGTCAAGTCCCAACTCGATGAATTTTAGAACTATTTTCTCCATTCTTGAGTTCTTTCTGAATTCCTAAGGCAACAACACCAGTTAGGCTGTGCCCCCATCTCAAAGGTTTCCTGGCCAGCTTTTTGGGGACTTTCCTAATTTCTCAGGTACCAGTGACCAAACTCCTCAAATATCTGGATCCAAACTCTCAAATGCCTCTCCCTAAAGCTTTTAAGTCCCAATAATCTCTCTCCCCCACTGAACCCTAAGTGAAGTAACTACTTCCTGCAATTACTAGCTCTGTGATAATTTCCTTTAGCATGAAGATAAAAATTACACCAATTCTTTTAATATCAGACATGCTAGGTTACACATTGGTTATATATATTTTTTATTTTGTCTCGCCTGTATATTTTCAGAGATTGTCAATACAATTTAAAATTTCAATACATCAGTTAAAATATGCATCTATGCTTATACAACGTAAAAGAGCTAAACTAATTCTTCTTTATCATTCTCATTTGTTCCACTTTATCTGAGGGGCAGTGTTATGGAGAGACTGAGAGACTGAAGATGAGAAACATTCATATCCTTTCTGATCTAGAAAAAAGTTACCTCTAGAAAGCTAAATCTTCTCATCTATAAAAATGTGACTGACAGTTATTGTAGATATTTAGTCAAGTATTTATGTGGAAGCTTTCAGCAATTCTGAGTCCAAAGTAAGTTTTATTGATATTATCAACTGTAAATATTGATAGAAGGTAGAAGAAAAAGATGATTAAAATTATAGTGATGGAAAGAGCTCAGAAACAGACAGAAAACTAATTTTTTAGGAGTTTTTTTGCCTTAGGGCATGTGTGCTCACCAGAGACAGAGACAGAGACAGTGAGAGGGAAAGTGAGAAATCACCCACCAAGGGGGATGGCCATGCCACAATCCCTTCTTCATTCTCCTCCTGGGATCTTTGGCACACACACAAATACACACACACACACACATACACACCTGGTGTGATTTTTAAGCCACCAGATCTGAGACTCGAACCATGGTTGACCACGTGGGAGTCAAGTGATGTAACCGCTACACCATCTGTTGGTCCCCAGAAAACTATTTCTTTTTTAAAGTGGACTTTTATTTTGTTCCCATTCTATTCAGCCCTAATATCCAGTCTACACAGCAAAGACCCATTTTGCCAATGAGACAGAAGACATTTATTAACATACAGCAAATACTGTTTATTGCAGACTTTCCAGCTGACTCATGTGAAAAAGGCACTATGAAAATTAATGAATCTAGATAATCTCTCTAAATGGATTTATGTTAAAATATACAACATTCTTACATAACATCTTTTTTATATATGTGAAATAATATAACATTTAATGACAAAAATCGTGTTTCCAAAAATAACATTTGTTGAAGGTTAGGTATCTTTCTTTTCTCTATCTAGAATCTTTCACAAGATTAAAATATGTGGAAATTAAGTGCTTCTTATTATCAGAAAGACTTGACACAGATAAACACATAAAATGGCCCCAATTTCCTTTTAACTACTTATATCAATATTCAGAACTGAGGCCGTCTTTAAGCAAAATACTGGAATGCACACCAATGCACGCTACTTCCTGTGACGGAGTTTAATTGTTTAATGACCTCTTTCCCACTTGTGCTTTTTCATATTTAAGAACACAGAATCAGTAATAAGTAGAATAGAAACAAAATCAAAATACAAGCTATACAAGGAATTGTGATTAATAGAGCCATGACAAATAAAATGTGCTGGGAATGTGCTATCGGTTTATATTTGCATGACCAAAGCCTGGCTGGACTTTACAGTTCATTCAAATGTTTTAATATTTTGAAACTGTTGGCATTAAGCACTTTAAATAAATCTAAATATCATTATCATTGAGTATGTCAGAGAAGAGACCTAAGTTCCCAGAGGCTAGCCTACAGTGAGCTCTACCCTGAAGGACAGACATCATATTCACAGGAAAAACTGAAATCGTTTAGATTTTGAATCATGAACAATATTTTTGCTTTGCTGCAGTGAATAAATTCACCACTGTCAGAAAATTCCTGCTTACATACTGAAATAAGGATGAAATCATTAATCTAATAAAGAAAACATCACCTTGGGTAAAGTAGAAAAAAATATTTTCCAAGGTCATAAATTTCCATTTAAAACTTTTAAGTTTTAATAAAAATAATGGGCCCAGAAGCAAATCCTCTGCTTACTCAGGTTTGCATTTTTTTTTTAATGGCGATAAATTAAGTACACCGGAAAGATAAATCTGACATTCCCTTCAAGGCTTCTTAAAACAAAGCATGTTGGAATAATGCCAAGAATAATGGAGTTTAACACAAACAAACAAACAAATTAGTGACTGCTCCCCTCATCAAAAGATTCCACTCCTGAATCACTAGCAGCAGCACTGATTTTTTCCTGTCGTCTTCTCATAATTTCTTGCAACTCGGAGCTGCCATTGTTATCCTGAAAAATAAACATGGTTCAGACAAGATGGTTCCTGGTTTGTGTAGGCTGTAGGTCATGTAATAAAGGCTCGGTCCACTGCGGTTTTCTTCCAGTACCTCTTCAGGAAAACAAAAAGCTACCCTTCATACAAGCGAAGCTTCTGTGCTTCACTAACATCACATTCCCAAGTTTTGATTTTATAAAGTGTCTTAAAGCAGTTTATTCGCCAGACCTTTTATATGGACATGATTTTTATCAATATAAATCAATAATGCATGTGGAATACTCTAGAGTCTGTGGGAGAAAAAAATGTATGTATAAAATAAGCACAATCACCTGGTGAATTATCAAAAAAAAAAAAAAAACAAAAAACTTTTTTTTTTTTTTGAGAGGTTTTTTGCTATAGGGCGCGTGCGCTCGCCAGACAGACAGAGAGAGATAGAGAGACAGAAAGCGAGAAATCACCCCCAGGGGGGGATGGCCACACCGCAATCCCTTCTCCTCCATTCTCCTCTCGGGATCTTGGGCACATACGCACACGCGCCCGGCATGAGTTTAAGCTGCCGGGTCTGGGACTTGAACTGCGGTCGACTACGTGGGAGTCCAGCGACATAGCCATTACGCCAACTGCTGGTCCCACAAAAAGCTTTTTTAGGTCAAAATAAGATACTGCTTTTTCTTAGGAAATTTAAATCAGGCCAAAGAGTGGGCTCAGAAAATACTAAGTTTCCCTCCATATGGTTTTGGCCCTTTGATCATGGTGGCTTTTCTCTCTTCTCCGCCCTAACTACAATCCCTGTGCCCTCTTACTCTACTTTCCTCAACAGAAGTCTCTGGCAACACAGGTGAGAAACCTAAAAGATCAACTAGATCTAAAGGCAGGGTGTGGTGGGACAGTGGCTGAGGAACAAGGAGAACCTCAGGTGGTCGTCCGCTGTCTCAATTCATGTCCAGACAAATAGGCAGCAAGAGACTATGATGAAGTGGGTGAGGGCCAAGGACAATGGTAGGGAGTTATGGACAGAAGGTATTCAAAAATTTTAGGAATATGGAATTTTTAACACACCTTTAAGAACAAATTTATACACTCTCAACAAAATTACAATGTATAATGATAACAAAAGACGTAAGAGAAAAGACATAAGCCTTACCTACACTTCTACTCACGTAGAACACAATCGTATCAAACCCTAACATAGAATCCCCAAGATCAATGTTGTAGGAAAACTTCCAAGGTAAATAAAATTTCTCTTCATTGAGAATGGTTACAAAGGTTATAGGAAACTAGTTTATCTTGAGTGAGTTAACTGTTGACTTTGTTAACATACCTAATTTTGATAATTACATGTCAATTTCATGCCAACGCCTATTTCCTTTCCTTTGAGTTCAAGTATAATTTTCATGAAACTATTAAGAGAAATGAGATACAACAGTTGAAAACTACTGCTCGTCCCTAGTCCATTTTATGTAGAGTAGGCTATTGGAAGCTTAAATATATCCAACCTAGAAAACATTTATTCTTCTGCTTTCAGAAAGACAACTATGACTAAATACTTTATTTTCAATAACCCCCTGATTATTTAGGGCTGAAGATATAAGACTGGGGTTTTAAAACCTTATAACCCACAACCTATTAGAATCCCCAGTCTAAATATTAAAAACAGGCAAGAGTTCTGGCCTCCCAAGGCATTTGTTCACTCAGAATTGAATTTCCATTATTGTATCAAAATTAAAATTCCTATAGAAATAGTTAATGCACACAAAATGAGATCACTATGTGTTCTGTTAAATGCCCAAAAGTATATGCTCAAGCTTCATGTTAGAAAAGCGTTTATAACATATTACTCTCCCTGCAAATGGTCTGGTGGCCTCCACTGATGATTTCATAAAAGCTGAGTAACATTTAATTCAGCTCCATAAGAAAGGGAAATTGGCCAATACAAACAGAAACTGTCGTTTCCAGAGTTGTCAATTTGCAGTCCATACTTTTGACTAATGGAGAAAAATACCATCAGTATTGACAAGTTTAGCCTGACAAGTCGTACCTCTAGTGCAGCTTTTTGTACAGTGATTTGGCTAAAGACTCTGGCTCCTTCAGGGCAGACTGTCCTCAGTTCATCTTTATTGAGAGAGAAGAGTTGTGCACCGTTTAATACTCCAAGACTGTTGACAGTCCTGAAAAAAAGAAAGATATAAGAAACAGAGCATTAGAAGTATTACCTAGAAAAAAAACAAGAGACAATTTTTAGTTCCAGCTAGTATCCTCTCTTTTCCAAGTGTTCCCTACACTGAAACTCCTTAAGTGGCCTACAGTGCTTAGTCGGGGCATTGACAGGGACTTTATTGATAATAGCCTTGAGGTTATCTAAGACAAATGATTACTTACTAAGTATGAAAAAGGAGTCAATTTGGTTTAGTATCACTATTGCTTAATATCAATTCCTTGGGCAGCAGGTAGCATGGTGGTTAAGACACTTTCACATGGCTGATGACAGTTCAAGTCCTGGACCTGGCAGCTTTAAACTCACACCAGGCACAAGTATGTTAGTGCACAAAATCCCAGGAGGAGAATGGAAAAGGGTTTGCAGCATTGTCATACCCTCTGGGAAGTGATTTCTCCCTCGCCCTCTCAATGTCTCTCTCTCTCTCTGTCTCTCTCTCTCTATATATATATATATAATATTTATATACAATATCATATATAAATATTATATGCTATATTATACAAATAATATAGTATATATAGAGAGATTTTTATATATTCAAGATTTCAAGGAATTGATATCTATATAGATACAGATATATATATATATAATATATATATCTGTGTGTGTATATATATTTTTATTTATATATATATATACACACACATATACATTCCTCGAAATCTGGTGTTTCATGGCAGGAGATAACTTTCTAATAACTTGGTAAATGACTAACCATTATGCCTGATTTTTTTGATCATGCTGGCTGAGTTTATAGTATGTCAAGGTCTCCTGAATGTGTATTATTTAACTATTTTATAATACTAAAATACATAGAAAATGTTTATAGATCTTTAGATTATATATTGAATCTTTATCACAGGTCTACTGAAGAAAAAGCTCTATTAAGATTATATCATAACTGATGATAAGTCCTTTTAATTTGCCTAAAACAGCATATTCTATAGCAGGAGGGAAATTCATGTTCTATGTCCCACATGGTCAGGAAGTCTATCTAAGCCCATAGTCATACCCTGTAACCAGACGAGGGAGAGAGAAAGCTACCAGGTCTCAAAACTGCTGATAGTTTGCTTAAGAAAAATCAGTTATGGCTCTCACAGCCTCCTTTCCAAGATGAGGAAGATAAGGAAGACAACGGCCAGCGGTGCCAAAAAGAGCTGCCACCACCACGTGCAGCATAGGCTGCACGAACTGTACCTGATGCATGTCTAAGAACAGGCTACTAAGAAGTTCATCATTGGAGCCAGCAGGTGGCACGGTGGTTAAGACGCTGACTCCCACATAACTGACCACAGTTCAAGTCCCAGACCCAGCAGCTTGGGACTCACATGAATGCACGCACATGTATGCGTGTGTGTCCAAAGTCCCAAGAGGATGGGACTAGCATTAGCATAATGGCTATGTCCCTGGACTCTCATATAGTCAACCATGGTTCAAGTCCCAGACCCGGTGGCTTAAACTCACACCAGGCACGTATGCATGCGTGCCCAAGATCCCAAGAGGAGAATGGAGGAGAAGAGATTGCAGCGTGGCCGTACCCCTGGGGGGTGATTTTTTGCTTTCTGTTTCTCTGTCTCTGTCTTTCTGGTGAGCACATGTGCCCTATAGGAAAAAAAACTTAAAAAAATAAACAAACGAAACCAAAGTACCAAGAGGAAAATGGAGAAGAAAGGATTGTGGCGTGGCCATCTCCCCTGGGGCATGATTTCTAACTTTCTCTCTCTCACTCTCCAGCAATTGCACACCCTATAGCAAAAATCTCTTATCAAAAAACAAAAGAAGAAGTTTGTCATCTGAAACACAGTAGAGGCCGTAGCCAACAGTGATATCTATGAAGTGTCTTCAGCACCTATGTGCTCTCCAATTTGTACGGGAACCTACATTACTGTGTGAGTTGTACCATTCATAGCAAGGTAGTCAGTCAGGAGCTCCAAAGGATCAAATGCCCCCACCCCAATTTAGACCTGTGGGTGCTGCCCCTCGCCTTCCACCAAAGCCCATGGGCTGAGTCTTTAAGGACTGAAGAACTGTCATCCAGGAAAAAATAAAATGCAACTTACACATTAAGAAAAAAAATCAATGATGAATAGCTACTACTAACTAGAAAACGGAGTGGCATCAAGAAACGGTGACATCTTCTTTCAATTCTTTTTTATCTATGAATAACTATATTCACTTCCTGAGTGTAGAACAAAGTATACAGTGTCATTTGTGACACTTTAGTAACCAAATTGAAAATGATGCATGATCTACATGGAATTTCAAAGTCTTCCCAGACAGACTTACACAGGGTTGAATCCCTTCGATTGTAACCACGCCTTCACGTCCTCAGGTGTGGAGTCATACGTGATATTGACAACTGGCACGTTCTGCCGTGGCACGTGGAACTTCTTCTGAGCAGCACTCCGGCCAATGGTCAGCCTGTGGATCAGCTCATCCTGCACTTCCTCCATCTGAGATTTCCTTCCTACATACAGCAGGGAGTAAGTTATTTTCAAAATTCCGCAACCTTACCCATTCTCTAGAACCCCAACCCAGATAAAACTTTGACCCCAATAGGACTTACAATCTAGTGCTGTTGTCATCTTCCCTTACTTTTATCACCACCCAGTATAAATTCCATGGCCAATTATAAAAACAGCCTCCCAGCTCTTCCTTTCTCCATTGTACTCATTTGGCGAAACTCCAACCCTGGTTAAATGGAACTTTCTGCCTATTCTGTGCCTGCACCTGCACAGCTGAATATAACACAACAGTACTGAATGATCTCATATTAAATTCATGATTATGAACCTCAGTGAGCTATTAGTGCCCCCTGACAATCACACTACTTTTCTTGAGACTAGTGGTTTTTGACTGGGAACAATTTTGACCCCAGGGGACATTTGGCAATGTCTGGAGACACTTTGGGTTGTTGAAGGAAAAGGGGAAGGTTGCGGCTGTCATGCAGTGAGTAGAGGCTGCAGAGGCACAGAATAGTCTACCTCCTGCAGCAGACAATAGACCAGTCTCAAATGTCAAGGTCGAGGTTGAGAAACTCCACCCTCGATGTCTTAGACAAGTATCGAATATCTTCTACTTTCTCTGCAAAGCTCCAACCCATTTTCCAAACCTCATCCTGAACTGAAGGTCCGACTTCCTAATTTCTAAATTAGAATTAGAAGAGGACCTCTATGAATTGCCTAATGGTTCTCTTTCCTACGAGAACTTCTTCCTTCTACTCTGCCTTCCTTTCTATTACATTATATATCAACTGTTTCCACATTTCTAAGATCAACCCCTCTGGTGTTCCAGACCCCAAGTGCTCTATCTATTTAAATACTTTGACAGTGACTTCTCCCCTATTTCTCCTGTGTCACCAATCTTCCTCCTTCACTGAATCATTTCACCAGCATAAAAGCATGCTATTATGTTTCTCACCTTTAAATAAGCCTGTTTTTACCATGTCCCTTTCACGACTATTGCTCATTGATGTTTGTTTTAGCAAAACTCCATTAGAAGTTGCCTATACTAGCTGACTCTAATCTTGCTCCCCTATTGTCTCTTAAATTTGTTGCAATTCAATTCATTGCTTTTGCCCCATCTCTCCATGTACTGTTAAAACTACAATTACTTCCCAACCATTATCTCATTTAACCTATCATCAACATTTTGAAACAGGTGATTGATTCTGAAGTAGATCTCCCTTTTGAATTCCTGTCTATACTGGAAACTTGCTTTCTCCTTTTGCCTAGAGTAAACAGACTGACTAACACTCCTACTGTCTTTGCTAAATAACCCAAAACTCCCTACCCTAAGATGTTCCATAATGATGTAATCATCAGTCACCAGACCCCTTGCCCTGAGCCATGAAGAGCATTAAGATTCCATTGTGTTTAGGTAAAGATGGAACATACCCTTAGAATGATTAACCTGCTTGTTTTGCTTCTGTAATTTGCTTTTGCTTTTACAATGTAAAACCTTACCCTCTACCCTTTCAAGCCAACCATTCTTTGTTCCTGTGATTGCTACATCAATCCAGAAAAGAGTGTGATTTTTTGCCTTTATAAGCACCCCTCACCTTGCACTCAGAGCTGCGGGGTTTTGAGAGACGTGAATCGCCCCGTATGCTGCTGGCTTAATTGATACAACTCCAATAAATTTGTCTGTGTCTAGATGTCCTCTTATTATTTGCTGATTAGACTATAATAATTCCTCCCTGAAACACGTTCTTTTGGGACTTCCAGGACACCACTCTACTGCTGATTTTCCTTGCATCTCACTGGCTATTCCACAGTATCCTTTCCAGAATTGTCTCATCTTTCCAATGAAGTAATGTTGAAGTGTTCCAGGCTATGATCCTTGGGCCTCTTCTCTGCTTGTACTTGCTCCATTGATGATCATATGCTGGGTCTAATGGCTAAAAACTCCAATTAAAAGCTGCGGACTGCCAAAGCCAGTCCTGGCTTTTTATTCAGAACTCTGGATCCATATGTGCTGTCTACTATATATATTTAGTTGGAAGTCTATTAGATATCTTAAATATATTTCAAAAATAACATGTCCAAACACAGTTCCTTGTCTTCTTCTAACTTGTTTCTAGACTTTCCAACTCAGTTAATGATGACTCTATTCTATCTGTCTAGTTCCTTTGCAAATACCAAGGAGCTACACTTGATTCCCCTTTGACCTATACTAGATCCAATCCAACAGCAAATCCTATTAGTCCTGCCATCAAACTCTATCCAAAATCCAACTACTTTACTCCATTTTTTTTTTTTTCTGTTGCTAGCTTGGTTTGAGCTATCAGCCTATTGACGGGTCTCTCTTCTGTCCTCCTCAGCATCACTTATTTTTCTTTCCCTTCTTAATAGAACGGCTAGAATTATCCTTTTAAAATTTAAGTCAGATCCTACAGCTCTTCTGCTCCATGTATTCCCTCATTATCCAAGTGATCCCTAGTAAAAGGTCCTACATGACCTCTACCTCCCCAAGGCAACTATGACTCTCCCCTGGAGCTCTCTACTGTAGCTCACGATGGCTTCCTTGACGCTATCAGTTCCTGCTACCTGAAATGTACCTTTCCACCTGCTACAAACTCGTGGCTCACTCTCTACCTCTATTAGGTTTCCCCTGAGTTATTCAACATTGCAACCTCCTTTCCCAATGGCACTCTCTATCCGTATAGCCACGTTATTCTGCAAACCACTTTCCACCTTCTAATATTCTTTAACAACTTAAGTGTTTATTATCTATTTCATTTTTTTCATTAAAGTACAAGCCTGAAGAGAAAGAGGACCTGTCCTTCATTTATTTGCTTCCATATACCGGCACCTAAAACAATGTATTGATTCAATAAATACTCATTTTTAAATGCCAAAGGGGAGAAAAGGAGGGAGGAAGGGGCCAGAGGGTGAGGGAACAGTACTGATTGTTGTATTTAAGTGATATCTTATATGCATTTCACTACTTAACTCTTAAGTCACCACATCACAGTGCCATACAGCATGTAAGTGCATCTGAAAGGATTTTTTTAAGTATCATCATACTAAAAGATTTATTTTCTTATCCACAGCCTTAGCCATTGCATGGATCATCACCAACTACAGCATAATATTCTTTACAAGGAATATGTAAAACCTCTTTTTAATGAACTCCTGACTTTTGGTTTCCATTTTCATCATTCTGCACACAACAAACAAACTTTATACCTCTTTCCAAAATAACACTACTGATTACAACAGATTAAACTCAAATAAAAGGACTAGTATTTCAAAGGAAATGAAAGAAATGCAAAGCAGCTAAAGCATTGATATCTTCAAAAGTGATAAGACAGAAGGTTTCTGGATCCTGTGATAAAGCAATCTGAGCTCATGTAACACATGGCCCCAAGAAGCTGTTTGCATAGCAGCACACAGTGACAGTCCAGCAAAAGGGTCTCACTTTTTGCCACTTGGTACATTTTAAAACAGGCATATTGGCTTTTCTCCCCTTATTCCTGGCTCTTTAATAACTAACATCTTTATGAGCATTCACTTTCTAATAGTGTCTATATTTATTTATATTTGAGAGATTTTTGCTATAGGGTATGTGCACTTGCCAGAGACAGAGAGAGAGACAGAAAGCAAGAAATCACCCCCTGGGGGGATGACCATGCTACAATCCCTTCTCCTCCATTCTCCTCCTGGGATCTTGGGTACATATGCACATGCTCCCGGCATGAGTTTGAAGCCACCAGGTCCAGAACTCGAATCACGATCGACCATGTGGGAGTCCAATGACATAACTGCTACGACATCTGCTGTCCCCATATTTTTACCAGAAATTTTGGCAGTAAACAGAGAATGTAGGTAGCTTACACAGACATATTTTGAGAGCAATCTAGCTACTAATCAACACACACTTAGACATATTGATCTTGTTCTTTAAGACTATGAAGAAGCCCTAACATTCATACATTAAAAAAAAAAAGTTCTACCAAGGAATATTTATTTTGTAAAAAGGAATATCTATTTAATGTCAAGTTATACTTATGAGACATCTTAAAAAGGAACTTTATAAAAGTAATTGCAAGGTTTTGTCATTTTAAGCCAACAAGTACATGCATTAATTGGAGAGATGTTTCTATTTTATATACCAGCAGCACCTTTGACTTATGAAAAACAGCCTTGAAAATGATGAGTCACAATTATCGGGAGAATTCTCTATCTTTAAAAGTATTCAAACTATGTCTCTTTCCCAGTAGGTTATTCTGGGTTTCTTAGAGTGGGATAAGTACAAACTGTCCCAGCCCACAGTAATGTTCCAAATGGGGACTGAGTGCCTGGAACTCTGATCCTAGCCCTGGAGAAAGAGTGTCCCAATGTCAAAGATTACTTGGCTGACGAGTCACAGAAGGAGATGTTATGAACTTGTGGAGAGAATAGTCATTGCTAAGAGGAAAATTCTCCTTAGGGAAATCAATAATAATATTTATAGAACTTTCTCATCTTTAAACCATGTCTTTTGTGTCTTTGAAAATAAGAATAAAAGCATCCTTTAAGAAAGCCACATGTATTTAAAATTTTTAGTATTATATTCTATCATACAATTTTATCACTTATATACATACTCTCATAGAGTCATTTTTGCTACACAGAAAAAGTTTGTAGCTTTTCTAAAACTTCAGTTTTCCTTTAGTTTTCTATTAAGGTCACGATATGGATATAAAGTTTATTTTAATCAGGTACAGAAAGAAAATATGTCTGTGTCAACTGCGTTTACTGCATTTAGCAAGAATTTCTATAGCAGTTTAGTTTGTGTCTTTTTTTTTTAATTTATCAAGAATCACCATAACAGGGAACCAGCAGTTAGCGTAATGGCTATGTCGCTGGACTCCCATGTAGTCGACCGCGGTTCGCATCTCGGACCCGGTGGCTTACAACTCACACCGGGCGCGTGTGCATGCGTGCCCAAGATCCCGAGAGGAGAATGGAGGAGAAGGGATTGCGGCGTGACCATCCCCCCTGGGGGGTGATTTCTCGCTTTCTGTCTCTATGTCTCTCTCTGTCTGTCTGGCGAGCGCACGCGCCCTATAGCGAAAAAACCTCTCCAAAAAAAAAAAAAAAAAAAAAGAATTACCATAACTGAATCTATGGGGCTATGGCTTACTAATATGAGAATCAAAGTAGGGTAAAAATGAGTGTGAAAGATTCAATAATTGAGCTTCAAATATAAATCTTAAGCTTCTAATCTCAGATATAAAGTTAATAATTCAATACATGTATCTAAATGTCAGAGATGAATTTGGTATGAATAATAATTTGTTACTCCTTTTCTAATAATATAGATAATATTGAGGCAAATGGTGACACAGCCAAGTACCACATAATGATGTTAGTCAAAGATGAACTCAATATACAATGGTGGTCCTGTAAGAGTATGTAACGGGCTCCATCACGTAGCGTACAGCAGGCTGTACCATCTCTCGGTTTGTGTCAGTACAGTCTATGATGTCCACACATGGACAAAATCACCTAGCACCTTCCTTAGAATGCACTCCTGTCATGAAGAACACATGACTTCAGAATGATTATCTACAGTAAAGTGTGTTTATATGGAGAAAATAATTCAGAACTCTAAGGGAGACCCATATTGAGAGAATGACGAATATCTGTGTAATGCACACACACACACACACACACACATAAAAACACATACACACTTACACATTCTTTGTATACTTCTATCATATTAGGAAATATAAAATATCTTCTTATTTTCCTAAGACTGTTCATATATCAAGTATTGGTAAGGAAATTTTAAAATACTTTTAAAAAACACTGACTATTATGTAAAATAGACATGCCATATACTACAAGGTAAAATAAAATAAAAATTATCTTAGAATTCCCTTTGGTATTCAAAGTATCTATGCTGTTATTCTCCAGTACTAACAAGGGTAATCCAAAATTGGCCATAGTTTTGTTGTTGTTGTTGTTGTTTTTGGAGAGGTTTTTGCTATAGGGTGTGTGCACTCGCCAGAAAGACAGAGAGAGACAGAGAGACAGAAAGCAAGAAATCACCCTCCAGGGGGATGGCCACGCTGCGATCCCTTCTCCTCTATTCTCCTCTTGGGATTTTGGGTACACACACACACACACACACACACACACGCCTGGTGTGAGTTTAAGCTGCCGGGTCTGGGATTCAAACCACGGTCGACTATATGGGAGTTCAGTGACGTAGCCATTATGCCATCTGCTGGTCCCAGCCATAGTCTTTCTTTTAGTTTATTTAAATATGGTTTTCATAGAAACCATTTGTATGAAAAAATCAAATTTAAATGTATACAGCTATGAAGTAAAAGTCTAGATCATTTGAAATGTGAATCAGGAGGGAAAACCTGAGACTGCCATCAGCAGGTGATTACGTTTTGACTGAATATATGTTAGAATCAAACGCAAGGAAAAGAAGCAGGAAGACGAGGATGAGGATGACCATCAGCAAATATTTACAGACTGCTTATAACATGCCTGGTCGAAATCAGGGCTTTTCAGCCTCCCACCATTGATGCTTTGGGCCAGACAGCTCTGTGGTGAGGACTGTTCTGTGCACAACAGGGTGCTGCTTAACATTCCAGGTCTCTACCAATCAGACGCCAATAGCTTGACCCCCAGGGTCACATCCCAAAAAATGTCTCCAGACAACAGCCCATGTCCCCAGGTAGAGGAGGAAGAGGACAAAATCAGCCCTAGTTGGGGATACAATGAACTAAAACATATAATGCATTTGGTCCTCACAAGCAGTCTGTGAAGCAAATACCATTATTTCTCCCCCTTTTCAGATCCCGAAGTGTAGAGAGGACTATTAAAGGGCTGTAGGTCACATGGCTGGTAAGTCATGTCACTATCCACACTCCAGTATGTCTGATTCAAGAGTCTGCTCCAACCACCGCAATAAATTGTAATATGCATAGAAATACACACATTAGAGATGGAGAAAACGTCCTGCCCTCAGAATTACTTGAAGGTTGAGGAACTAGGTGAACTGTTTTAGTCTATGAAATACCACATTAAGTATAAAGATTACTGTCTATATTTAGTAATATTTAATACCAGTAGAGCCCATGATAAGCAATATTTTGCTTAATAGAGCTTTGAATTCATGGAAGAAGCTTTTTGCCTCCCTGGGAAACTCACGATCTACTGGAAGTTGCTTGTGTCTCTGGCTATCTCGCACAATACTGCCACCGCTGTCACTGGAGCTGCTGTTCTGACGGGTCACATTTGCTGGGACCTTTGACACAGGAACAGGTGCTGGAGCAGAAGGTGGGAGTGGGACAGGGACAGGAGCTGGGGTTGGAGGTGGTGAGGGAGCAGCGGGAGTATCAGCTGGTCTTGGCCCATACTCCATCCTTTGTTTCTGTAAAAAGACAAATAACTTGAAATGTAAAAAAAAAAAAAAAAAGAAAAAAAATGTAGGCTAGGAAAACAAATTATGCGTGGATAGGCAATTGTTGGCTATTTTTTTGTAAACTTACCTGCAAATCCATAACAAACTTATGTGTATACATACACAATTGCTAATCCTCTATAGTATAATGTCATTAAAATTCATCTTTTAAAGATTCTACATGTCATTTTTCACAATTAAAATGTAAGTTAAGGAGTCACAAGGACACGTAACAGCAAACAGCAGTATTATAGTGATGAATGGCAAGAGAACAAAATTTAGACTTGGAATCATACAAGACCAGGGTAAGCTGAAAGATTTCTGATTATTTTTTAATTCACACTAATAATAATTTCTAACTATACTGGAAGTCTAGATGCCAACAGTATAATGTATCCCTCCTTATTTTAAATGTATGCTGTACGCAAAGATTTTTAAGCACAAATAATTTATTAAGGACAAGGGCAATATTCCAGTACATATACTTTAAATTTTTAAAAATTAATTAATTAATTTTTTTGCTATAGGGTGTATGTGCTCACCAGAGAGACAGAGAGAGGCAAGGAAAGTGAGAAATCACCCTCCGAGGGGGCACAGCCACACCAATCTCTTCTCCTCCATTCTCCTCTCTGGATTTTGGATATGCACACACATGCGCCTAGTGTAATTTCCAAGCAGCTGGGTCCAGACCTTAAACCCAGCAGTCAGTCATGTGGAATCCAGTGTCAACCTCCACACCACCTGCTGGCGCTGTAGAGAAATAATTTTAAAATGCTGGGGGCCAGATAGTAGAGCAGCAGTATAAAGCCATGATCTGCAAAGCAAGATCACATGGGAAGGTTCTCAGAGTTCAGAGACTCCCCGAGTACATCAGGCCCACGAATTCCCATGATCCAAGGCTGGCCAAAGATTGAGGGTAGCCTATATGTGTCAGGGCCCTCTGGGGTGCTGTCTCCCTCTCTCTTTCCTTCTTGCTCATGGAAGAAATAAATAAATAAACTTTTAAAATGTCATTAATGTTTTCAAGGCACAACCCTTTCTGTCATCACTTTAAAGCTAATTTTTTTTAAACTGAAGATTTTGGAAGAATGCTATGGCATGGATGGTTTAACGATAATGATATGGTCTTTAACTCAATGTTTATGACTGCAACTCAAAAATCTACCAGACAGAAGGACATGAGGGAATTTGTATCTTAAAAGGTAGATATGATAAAATACATGAAGCTTTGATCATTTTAAAATAATGATTGTTATATAAAATAACAATAATAAATTTTTGGTATGATAAAGCACTCTGTCTATACTCTTAATTAAAATATACTCACTAGTTCAAGCTTTAAATCTAAACAAAATAACTGTAACAGATAACTGCACACTAAGAGGCTCCAAATTCTCAAAAGGCACATTTTCTTCATAGAATCAAAATTACACAGCAATGACTTGTAACTGAGAAAAAGTATAGATATTGCACTGCACGCTTTTAATTATTCTAAAATTTAGGATTAACCGATGAAATGCAAATAGACCTTTTGGTAATCTGGACTGCTCATTAAAACAGTATTCACTTTTAAGGTCTTTATTGGCCCAAATATAAGGTATTATTGATTGTAAGAGAGTCCTCCCTAATTTCCACAGAGTTCAAAAACACACCACACACACATATATATATAATCACTTTTTAATTAAATCATTACTCAAAAAAAAAATACAAAACAAAACAAAAAATCCACAGCAACCTTCACCATAGTTGCCTTCACAGCAAATGACTAACACCTGTGGAAATCTGAGTGGGAGGGAGCCCTCATTCTTTTCTGCTATCTCTTTAAAAGCCACCACTAGCCAATCAGTGGGATGGAAAAGGTGGGAAGTGTGTTATGGGAGGGTGAAAGCAGAAATGAAAGAGGTGTTTATAATGCAGCTAGATACTGGGGGGAGGAGGGCAAGGAGCAGAGAGGAAGGAGGGAGGGAGACAGGGAAGGAATGGGGCTGATTCTCAGAGCAAACCACAGACGTAGAATGAGACAGAAACAGAGACAGCTAATGCCTTTGGCATTCAAAGCCTAGAAATATTTTTAATGTATTCAATACTATTAGGCCATTGGAAAAGTCATGATGTATTTTTGTACATTTTTCTAGACAAAAATGTGTCATGACTTTCCCGACAACCCAATATATTAGAATAATAATTATCATTACACTCCACAAAAATCATCTTCCTATATTTAGGCCAATACGGCATTTTCAAACAGTCAAAATACAGCAAAAATCACCAAAATGCAACACTTAGCACACACCAAAGTCATCTGAATAACATATATGCAATGTCCCCTTGACAAGAACATCCTTCTTCACATGTAATTTCATGAAGGGTTAATGAATTCTCACATTAGTGTTTCAAATGTGTCCGAGTTTAAATAATTGTTTTTAAAGCTTAACAACAAAATGCCATGAGCTCTGCATTCCATGAAATGATTCATATTTTCTGCTTTCATAAAAACAAGAACAGCTAGTGTTTACTCTCCATCAAATAATACAGTGAAAAACTGAATACACTGTGTGTTATTGTCACAAGCCTGAAGACAGGCTCACCAAATGTCCTGTGCTTCATTTCATTCCTCTGCCATTGCTGCATAAGGCAACTGTATCAGGAGGACCTAACAGAACAATAGGTTTAAAACACCTATGTATGTATACACATATGTACACTTGATTTAAAAAATATGAAAAATTTTAATGACTTATGCCATAAATTATATATACTTGCATATTTTCCTCTTTTCTTAGTCTTCTCCGTTTGCCTCATGCTTCCAACCTCTGCCATAATAATGAGGAAAAAGCCTCTTCCTTGAATCACTATAAGTCAGTCTGAAATGGCAACCAAGAGAGCTTTTCTGTGGAAACTGGTTTCTAATTTCTGGTGCAGGAGAAACGGAATTGGTGTTGACTTCTGCAGTCTCTTTGCTGTGTTCCTCTCTATCTTCACTCTTTTTTTTTTTTAATTTTTAAATAAGTTTTTTAATTTCAAGAAAAGCAGTTTTAGCTCTAATATATCAAAATTTAAATAAATGCCAAGAGAGCTTTGCTTAAAACTTAAAGCCGGGAAACAGGTTAGGATTCTGTTCGAATAGTAGGTACACAATACTATCAGCAGCTCAAGGCATGACAAAAATCCTTATATCTGGAGAACAAAGCATAGAAAGAAAATCAGTAATGTTTTAGTCAAAAGTCATAAGATATCTTCACTCTTCTATCTTCATTCTTTTTACCTACTACTCGACTGCTGGGTTTTTTTTTGTTGTTATTGTTGTTGTTTTGTTTTGTTTTTCTGCCTCTTGGCTATTTTTGGTTGGAGAAAGAGAACTAGTGACTTCAATTTACCCCCAAATTTTGGAAAGTTTTGAAAAGCAGAACCAGACTCCAAATTTCTTTTCCTAAACGAAAGGTGCTGAAACTCCAAATCAAAAATAAACCTTAACCAGCTCTCTGGGTTTGCCTGAGGCATCCCCGGAAATTAGCAATGAAAATCTCACATTCCCACAAACCTCTCCAAGGAAGCGCAAACTCGGATGGCTGGTCTACCTAAGGGAGATCCACTTTTGCACCATAACTGTCATTTCCTCACTCTTGCCCTGAAACTCCCACAAATATAAAGTGTTATTTAACATAAAACTCATTTGTCTTTCTCTGAAAAAAACAAAACAAACAGACAAACAAGAAACCCAAAACCAGAATGACTAGACCTAGACCTCACACAAAAAAATCTATTGACAATGAAATAGAAATGAGACATTTTTCTTTAGCAACTAAAGCTGAGTAGAAATTCTCAAGGATTAAAGAAAGTCATTGAGAGATAAACTCCTGATTCACACAAGGTACTGCTTCAGGGGGGAAATTATGCAAGTATACCCAACAAAGTCATTAAAATTGAGCTGTTTTTTAAAAACTTGATCTACTCTGAATTATAAGTTTCTACTCTAAGTGTGGTCTCTTTGGAACTCTGCAGTGAAAACTAAGCACAGCTGGAACATTTGGAGGGTGTTAAGTCCACAGATTGAATCCAAAAAATAATATTAAAAAGAAGAGCCATGAGGGAACAAATGTGGGTTACCTCTGACAGCTCACCAAGTAACTGCTATTGGGAAAACACAGAAAATCACATAAAATGAGAAATTAACATGGGAGATGGAATTAAAAGATTACCAGTTATAACATATATGAAGTATCCAAAAACATAAGCAAATTAGTTTTTGACAGAAAAGTTATTTACTCACAAATTAACCAATTATAAATATATAATTAATTTCCATCACTCTTATCTAGCCATGTAAAACTAACCATGTAGATAGATGACAGTATAAACACAATGAATATTTCAGTAGTGGGTCCAGCAGGTGGCATGGCGATTAAGGGCACTGGACTCCCATATGGCTGACGGTGCTTCGAGTCCCAGACCCAGTGGCTTGCTTTCTCACTTTCTCTCTCTCTTTCTCTTTCTCTCTCTCTCTCTCTCTCCCCCTCTCTCTCTCTCTTTCCCTCCCTCCCTCCCTCTCTGATCAAATCAAAATAAATAAATAAGTAAATAAAGTTAAATAAAATAATTCTTTAGAAAAAAGAATATTTTAGTAGTAACTATTTGCAATAAAGTATGTTATAATAGTAGGATATAGGTTCGTTTTATTTTTATAGCTTATGAAAAACAATTAGAGGGGCCAGCAGGTGGCATGGTGGTTAAGGCACTATACTCTCACATGGCTGACCATGGTTTGAATCACAGACCCAGAGGCTTGAAAATGACTCTGGGTGCATGTGTCTGCGTGCCCAAAATCCCAAGAGGAGAATTAAAGAGAAATATTATGGCATGATTATCCCCACTGGAGGGGGCGGTGGTTTCTCACTTTCCCTCTCTGGCAAGCACACATGCCCTATGGCAAAAGCCTAAAAGTGAAAAAGAAAAAAATTAGAGTACATTAAAGAGTAATTTTTATCTAATAGGTGATTTTATAAAAAGAAATGTATACCATGGTATGATCTTAGTAAAATTCAGTTCTTAACATGTAGGCTATATTAAAAAAAAATCAAACATTTTATATAATTGTATACACATGTTGGGAAATAATACACACATGCACACTCACATGCTCACATATGCCCACCCCCCCCACCAAAGGGTCCTCAAAGAGTTCATGGGAAATACTTATTATGAAAAAAACATGCAAACACTTAAAAATTTTTTTACACCCAAACAAACTGATACTATTCTATTTTCCACAAATTTTTGGATGTCCCTTTGTGTGTGTGTGTGTGTGTGTGTGTATCTCTTAGAGTGAGTATTAATCAAATTACCACAAGAAGTATCTGTGAGAAAACATCAATACATGAGGCAGAATAGAATCCTTGTTTCAAAACATCACTTCTAATGAGCAGTGTCTTCTGATTTTTTTTTTTTTTTAAACACAACTTTCTTTTTTTTTTTTTGGAGAGGTCACAACTTTGTTTTTCTTTGGAGAGGTTTTTGCTATAGGGCACGTGTGTTTGCCAGAAAGACAGAGAGAAACAGAGAGACAGAAAGCGAGAAATCACCCCCCAGGGGGGATGGCCACACCGCAATCTCTTCTCCTCCATTCTCCTCTTGGGATCTTGGGCATGCATGCACATGTGCCCGGCGTGAGTTTAAGCTGCCGGGCCCAGGACTCGAACCGTGGTCGACTACATAGCCATTATGCTAACTGCTGGTCCTAACCCACAACTTTTAAAGAACCGCATATAAGCAGACATTGGTGAAGATGGAGGCATATGAAGGCATCTTTATTAAAATGCTCACTCTGTCCTGAGGTATCTGAACATCTGGATTTGAGGTGAAAAACCAGAGCGTTCCTAACATGGGTGGGAATCAGCAGCATTAGTAGTGGTCTAGGTGTCACTCTGTAGAAAATACCTTCACTTTTACTTTAGGACTACTTAAATATGCATTTGGAAAATAGAATTTTATATGTCGGCTGGCTTGCAGAGATCACGAAACCTGAGTCCTTCTACTTCACACTGAGCCAAGTGGAGCCCAGAAACATGAGATGCTCCCTTTGAGATGGCAGAGCTGGTCAGCGGAAGCACAGGACTCACAGCCTCACCTGCCCATTCCAGACTGGGGCTTGCCCCACAGTAGCACAGCATGGGTTAGGAACTAGAAGATGAGGAACGTTCATTTCGTCCTCAAGGTCACAGAGTCTGAACATTCAATCATATGCATCTTAACACATGGACTTGGTAATAAGAAATGAAACACATATTTAATCATATCTTAGATTAGAAAATGAAAGCAGAGGAGGTCGTGGTTTCTGCTCTTAGAATATGTGGGATCTTCAAAAAGTTAATGGAAAATGTACATTATGAAAAAAAAAAGTGCATGGATTTCAAAAAAATATTTGTACCACGGTCAATTAATTCCATTTTTTTTCAACAAACTTTGTGAAGTCCCCTCCCTATAGCATGAGCATCATATGAGCAACAGGGTCATTCAGTATATGGACAGTCACAATGTAAGAGGTTTGGGAATCCAGTCAAAAGACCTGTCAGGAAACTTGAAGTGGCGAGTGGATTCCAAGTAGGGCATGAAAGATCCCAGACATCAAACGTTACCCAGCTAACATACTGTAAAACCTTGGAGGGTTCTACAACAAAATTTCTATCAAAAGACATCAGGCTGGCCCTGCAGCCTAGTAGTTAAGGGAGCTGAACTGTTCTTCACAACAAGGATCCCAGGGACCAGCAGTTAGCGTAATGGCTCTTTCACTGGACTCCCACGTAGTCGACCCCAGTTCAAGTCCTGGACCCAGCGGCTTAAACTCATGCCAGGCGCATGTGCGTGCGTGCCCCAGATCCCGAGGGGAGAATGGAGGAGAAGAGATTGTGGCGTGGCCATCCCCCCCGCCCCGGGGGGTGATTTCTCGCTTTCTGTCTGTCTCTCTCTTTCTGGTGAGCATATGTGCCCTATAGCGAAAACCTCTCAAACACACACACACACACACACACACACACACACACACACACAAGGATCACACATGTCTACCCACAGTTCAAATCCTGGCCTGGTGGCTTAAAACATTACTGGGAATGTGTGCATGCATGCCCCAAATCTCAACAAGATGGAGAAAAGGGAAGAAATGGTTGCATGCCACATTGTGGGTGCTTCCCCCGGCCCCCTGCAAGTGCTTGTACCCTCTAGCAATGAAAAAGCATGCTATTTCTCCATAATCTCTCATAAGCATTTATTTCCTTTTGTCTGTATTTTCATTTCATATTTTTTATGATCTCTTTTCTTTTTAAAGCTTTGTTTTAGTCATGAGGGAAACACATTAGGTGGGAATGGTTGCCTTTAGAAAACTGTTAAAAATCACTCCAAATGTGAGGATATTAAATAGCTTGAACTCTCAGGGATGTCAGATGGCAATTTGACACCTACTCACTCCTGGTGCCAGGTCTGAGCACACCTGCCATCAAAACAGACACCCTGACGAAAAGTGTGTGAACAACAGACAGGGCTCCTCTGGGCCCTCACGTAGGAGCTGCTGTGACTTACGTATACTTGTTCTCTGCAGGAAACGTAAGGACAGGAGAAGGAGCTACAACTGTGTCCATCTTAAATAGATTTGGAGACTTAGAGAAGCTGTATGGAAGTAGTTTACATTAAGTTCTCTTATTTCCACCACTTACAAAATATCTACTCTGTAAGTAAATCATGTAATTGGGCTATTTTCTTAAATGTTAAAAAAATGAAAGAACTGATGAAATCCAAGAAATGGACACTTAAGACAAAAGTCCAACTCCAAGGATTGTGAATGATCAGACTAACATTTTTATTCTTCCTTCTTCCTTCCTTCCTTTCTTTCTTTCATTCTTTCGGTTTTTGCATAGCTGTGTGTGCTCACTGGAGAGAGACAGAGAGAGAGAAAGTGAGAAATCATTCCCCAAGGGGATGGTCTTGCCATAATCCCTTCACCTGCATTTCCCTCCTAGGATTTTTGGGTGCACACACCCACACACCCAGTGTGATTTTCGAGCTGCCGGATCCAGGACTCAAGCCATGGTTGGTCATGTGGGAATCCAGAGCCTTAACCTCTACACCACCTGCTGGCCCTGATTAAATTCACTTTTGTCACAGAATAATGCATGGTAAAGCCATCCTGAGAAAATGTCACTTTAAGCATTCAGAGTAAAGGTGTCTATTTGTATATGTCTATACAGAAAGAAATGACAACCTTTTGCAGGCACTATTCCCTGGAACAGTAGAGTCCATCAGAGCAAGGGCTCTGGATCCAGAATGCTGGTCCTCATCCTGGATTTATGCACAGAAAATGCATCCAGTGTGATGCTGTCTACCCTTGAGTATAGCATCATGGCTATCTGCATGTATGATGCAAGCTTAGGCTAACCATTAGGTGTCTTTCTGCAAAACAGTAGAAGGATCTAACACACTTTTGTTAAAGGAAGCTTCTTTACATTTCTTCAAAGTTCTGATATCACTGGATGGAAGAGACAGATGGAAGGGATAAAAATGTATGGGCTACATCTGGGGAGGGGAAAGCGGTCACTGCTCCTTTTTTTTTAAAAGAATTATTTTATTTAATTTTATGTATTCTTATTATTTTTTAATTTGACCAGAAAGAGAGAGAGAAAGAGATGGAAAGTGAGGAAGCAAGTTGTCAGGTCCGGGACGCTAACCATGGTTGGCCATATGGGAGTTCAGTGCTTTCACCACCATACTACCTGCCAGTCACTGCTCTTACTAGCAGGCACAAAGGAAAGAGCAATCCACAGCGCATGATCTGAAGACTGGATGCAGTACAGCAGGCTTTTATGGGGGATCTGCTCAGTGCTAGGTTTTCCATTGTTCTTTCTGTCAAGTACAAGAAGCCAATACTCAACAAGTATTCGAGGGATTAGTAACTAAAAGACAGGTAAGACAGAGAGCTATAGTCCAGTGGAATTTTATAGAAATAGGGAATTAGGATAATTGGACTCGATGTAAGGTTACTCAACATGGTAGCATCCTTACTGTCATTCTGAAATGTGTCATGTGTCATATATCATTCTGAAATTCTGGCTGTATCTTTTTAAACTCTTCCACACTATCCAATTGTCTTCTAAAAATTTCTTGAAGCAACTATAGATTTTTTCTTTAGCTATTTTAGACAAAGAAATTTGATGATTCTGTGGTAGGGACTGTGGCATACATTTCCAAGGGTGCTTTCATTTCCGATGTCTTCTTTTTCTTTTTTTAATGTTATAAATGTTTTGAGAATTTAAAATCCTTTTAGCACAGGACTTATGCCAGATACCAGACAGCAGATTGTCGAGCCTGCTTATTAAATTTTACAAAATTCTGGTGGTTTTGTTGGGCTCAGCCCAAAATTTTCAGGAGGTGTGAAAAAGCAGATGGTTTTTAGTAACTTTTAAAAGTAGGGCCCTCAATGTGAACACCACATATTGCACACACACAGAAGGCTTCCATACACATTTCTGCATACGTCACTGCGCTCACAGTTGCATCCAGAAATGTTCAAAAGACAGTCGGCTAGTGTTGAAAAGTTTAAAAGGATATAGCCAAAATAGGCAATCCCCACAAGGACCACAAGTTTCTATTTACACAAAGTAGCAAAACAAACTCCTCAAGCTTGTGAGCACTTAAAAACATTTCTTGGTTGTGCCAAAGTTGACAAAATTATAAGATGATGTTCTGTTCGTGAAAAGGGGGATAGATTTTTTTTCCCTCCAAATATACTCTTGCTACCTATGATTTGTATTAATAGCTTGGGTTCAATTTTAGACAGAAGGAACCTTTAAGCAGAAAAGTCAACTTATGGCTCAAGCCAGGAATTGGGATTGAAGAAAAACATAAGACTGAACAGAAAACAAGAAAAAGTTAGAACTATTAAACTACTTAGGAAATCCCAACTGGCAGAAAATACTTAGAATTCATATTACTTGTAAGTTTAAGTACAGATATTTTATCGGTTTACCAATTCCTAGCAATCATGCACACAAATAAAAACAGAGTTGGATCACTGTTTCTAAAACTTTAACACTATACATTCTTGGCCACTGCTCACACCCAGGAATTAGGGATATCCTTTGTGAACAGTGCTTCTTATAGCTTATGTTCTGGTTGTATTATGGTTTGTCTCCCAAAGGTTTGTGTTTTAAAATTTGGTCTTAGTGGGTGGTGATTAGATATTCCCCCAAAATTCACATGCTGGGAACTGGATTGTAGAGTAAAGGAGGTAAGTGACACATAATCTCTTCATGATGTTCCCAGGTGGGGCCTGTGGGTATGATAAAGTCATTAGGGCAGGGCCTCTACAACTGAGTTCTAGTGTGTATACAAAGAGAGGAAATGAGGCATCAGAGGCACATAGATACAGACCATGCTTGGCTCCTCTAAAAATTCTGCCTTCTACCATTTTGTGATGTCTTCGGAGTTGAAACCAACAGAACTGTTGAGTCAAAATAAACCTTTACTCTCTTAAATTTACTCAGTCTCAGGTATTTCTGTTTGCAGTGCATTAACAGACTAGAATAGTTTATCATGAGGTCAACGGGTAGCATCGTGGTTGGGATGCCAGACTCCCAAATGGCCAACCAATGTTCGAGTCCTGGACCAGGCTTGAAAATCACACCAGGCAATGTGCATGCATGCCCCAAATTCTGAGAGAATGGAGAAGGGATTGTGGTGTGGCCATCTCCCTTGGAGGAGGATTTTTCGCTCTCCCTCGCCTCGTCTTTCTCTGACTCTTTCCAGCAAACATACGTGCCCTATGGCAAAAACCTAAAAAATAAGTAAATAAAATAAAATACTTAAAAAAATAAAAGCTAGTATATCATGAGTTATTAGACTGTCCATACAGTGCTAAGGGCACATACCCCACCAGTGTTTAAGCCATACATTTAACACATACTCTATTACTGTTTAAGGATAAGGTCAAAACTTTTACAGGAAAACAATGAACTGATATTCATAACACACACAGAAGCCTACGTTATGTCAATCACATCTCAAGCTCAGAAAAGTGGAAACTTGGGAAAGAAGAAATGATAAAAACAGAGTTAGAAAATTCACTTCAAAAATCCATGGGAAACAGAGTAGACCATACCTTGAATAACTCAAACTCCTTCTTTGGCATCAACAGCTAATGGCAAATGATGAATATAAAATAAGTACATAATACATATACGCATACACACACACACACACACACACACACACACACATACACATATATATATGTATAAAACACACATATATATAAACACACACATCAGGTCAGCCAAACATAAACACAGCAAACAATTCTCTTTGCCATCAATTTAAAATTGAGGTGATATGGAAACTATACACTAATTTCTTATTGTAAATATTTGCTTGATTTGTGGATTCCAGTGAGGCCAAGTCCTTCTGGAAAAGTGTAAGACCTATACAAGGCTTGAATGTCAGAAAAAATTATAAGTATTTAACTGAATTGTTACGGCAAAAGTATGTTCACAATTTTAGGTCTGGCAATCTGTGCCTAGACCTGGCATTTAAATTAACCATTTCACTGCATATTATTTCTAGCTTCTACTGAAAGTCCTGACATTACTATAAAGTCAGATGTGATCTTTTTCTCAAGACTCTGAAAATGAAAATATGTTTTCCTGGGAGAATGAGAAAGAAGCCACCCAAGCTCAGAGGGAAACGGGATAGGAAAGTCCATCTACTCTATCTCTGTTGACAAACCGGACCGTAGAGAGTTTGTCATGAATCTAAAACCCTATGAGTTTAACAGCAAGCAGATTCAAGTGTCTGGGTGAATGAGACCACTGGTGTCACTGAAACCCTGAAAATGTAGTGTGAATCTCAATAGTCAATGATCAAGAAGAGAGATTCTGACCTACAGAATTTATAGCATAAGTATATTTTACCCTTAAGATTTTTTTAGTTCACAGTGAAATAAGTGCAAGTTCACGATTAGTCAGTGCCAAAGCATTAAAGAGACTCTGAAAACTGCTACCTTCTATCAAATGGATGCTTCTGGTGGATTGAAGCACTATGGCTAACAAGACAGAACTATTATTTCTTCAAATGTTAGAAATATATTAGATTGGGGGGCAGTCACTCAGAGAAATCATCGTGTACTGCTAAATATTTGAAAAATTTCATCTGGAAGAAAATCAGAAAGCATTTATGTAAATCTTACCTACATCTCTCACTATCGCCCCCCAATTACTCTCAGAAAAAAAAATGTACAACTAATTAAAAGTCAAAATGATTAACATGCAAAAGGTATTTCAATACTGTTTAAGAATCAGAATTTTGAAAATGTATAAACACTAAGTTTGCTGAGAAATTCTACTTACCTGTATGGTATGTGTGTATGGTGGATCAGCACGTCCTAACCCAGATTCTGGAGGTCTCACAATATCCAGGATGTTATTTGGCACAAATCCAGAGTCTCCACTTGCATTTCGAACTTTCCACCATTGCTTCCTATCATCAAGTATCTGTCACATAAGAAAATAAAAATATAATTTCCATATAAAAAACAGTTTATAACAAAAGTTCATTTTTTATTTCTAAATTTCAACCAATTTTTTTTTTTTTTTTTACTTCTGGTAAGTCAACTCAGCATAAACATAATGTTTATTGAATGATTCTCAGGAATTACACTAAGAATCTATGCTAATGGTAGCATAGATAGATAGGTATCACCATGTTGAAGCTACCCAAGCACCTCATTACTTTTTAACGTATCTGCTTTATTTGAAATATGTAGAGAGCACTATGATGACTCTCTTAGAAAGTCTTATTGTCTCCACGTTGAGAACAGAAAGGAAAAGTATAATAACCATTTTTTAATATAATTTAGTGTCCCCCTTATATAGTCAAGAAGATGAACTTTCAGTTATAAACTAAGAAAGTGCTACGGGTGTCACGGTAGACTAGTTTCAACACCATTAGCTCACCAATTGCTGTGTACATTTGCACAAGGATACTAGAATAGAAAAATAAAATGTTTCCTCTTACTGAGATATTGTGGGGTAGGTCTATCTGAATTTATAAATAGTCTTGATTCCAAAATGAATGAAGCCCAAAAGAAGGAAGGGGGTTAAGTGAGAACCTCCACCCCCACCCCTCCAATAAAAAAGCATCCATAAAAAAGCAGGTCTGAATAGAAAAACGTATCCTGTATGCACTGTATCTTTTGTAATATAATACTAAAGAATAATTTATTGAACTCAGCATTTCTTTGAGGATGGTTTAGATCCATACCAAAAGAATACACTAAATCTATCTTACTGAGAATATAAAGGAGGTAAAATTCTATTACCTCTAGAATATCATCCTTTAGAACTGACAGCTCACTGTTGTTCCTTGCCACAAAGTCATACTTGGATTTGGCATATTTCTTGGGCTGTGTTTTGACTGGGTCGTAATTTCTATAAAAAGAAAGAAAGAAAGAAAAAAAAAAGATTATCATCTTGCTAGCTTCTTCCTAAAGGCTGAAAACAGAAGTAAAATATTAAGGCAAGCCAAATCCTACCAGAAAACTTTCTGACACATTATTTATATAGCAGTTTAGTTTTATTCTATTTTACAGAGGATGAGAAAGAAAAGGAACTCTGGAGTTCTTACTATTGAAATGAATGAACTGGGCCAGCAGATGGCATGGAGGTTAAGGCAGCTGGATTCTAAATGGCCAACTATGTGGTTCAAGTCCCAGACCCTGAACTTGAAAAACATACTGTGAGAGTGGACATGTGTGCCCAAAATCCCAGGAGGAGAATGAAGGAGAAGGGACTGCAGAATCGACACCTCCCCCCAGGGTGGGGGGATTTCTTGTTTTCCCTCTCTGTCTGTCTCTCTCAGGCAAGCACACACTCACTATAGCAAAAAACCAAAGTGTGTGTGGGGGGATAACTAACAATGGTTAGGATAAAAATAAGTAATGCAAAATCACAAGGCTAGTTGGTCCTGAGTCAAACCTAGAATTGAAATCAATGAAATGCATTCATTGTCTTTTAAATATACTTACTGAATGTTGTTTTGTCAATTAGCATTTCTATCATGAAAGAACTAGGATGAAGATAAATGTTAGTATTTTTTATAAAATTAAGGGAGATTGAGGATAATTTCTGTGGTGGTAATTTAAGTTACATGTTGACTTCACTAATTCAAGCCAGGTTTCCAATTCATTCGCCCAATATACGTATTTTAAAATTCTGACTACATGTCAGTTTTTAGGAAGGCTTTGTCAAGTTATCTAAATTGTTAAGAGAAGGTATTCATTAAGTACAAGACCAGAAACATAAACAAATAAATAAGTAAATCGATAATTTATTTTCCTATAAGCTTTATCTAAATATTAAGAACAGATGTATGGACCTTATAATTTTTTTAAAAAAACTTTTCTTTTTAAATTTGCTGTCAAGCATGTGCCCTCGCCAGAAAGACAGGGAGAAAGGGGAAGTGAGAAAACACCCTCTAGAGGGTATGGCCATGCTGCAATCCCTTCTCCTTCATTCCCCTCTCAGGATTTTGGGCACCCACACATACATGTCTGTGTGTCTTTCAAGCTGCCAGTTCTGTAACTTAAACAACAGAGTCAGCCATGTGGGATTGGGAGCCTTAATCACCATGCCACCTGCTGGCCCAGTCCAGTTTATTTTTCAAGTCCTGGGCTAGGATTTGATTCATGGTGGGCCTTCTGGGATCCAGTCCCCTTAATCACTAAGCTACAGGGCTAGCCCATTTAAAAAAAAAAATAGCACACAAAACAATTTTTAAAAAACCAAGTAATGTATCTTTAGAGCCTTATCATTAGATGGACATTAGAGATTTAACTACGTATCTTCATATATTTTAATAAAATAGTAACTGTAACTCTTGTTTATTAATTTCACGGCCTAATCTTCTCCATTTTCATTCCCATAATTCCTCACACATCTCTACAAGAGAAAAAAGCAAGAAGGGAATAAAGATGTTTCTTCATTTTTCCCCTGTCAAGTGGCCATTCTTCCTGTTCCCTACCAAGTTTTTGGAATGTTGAGTTACATAAACAACAGGACAGCTGTAACCAGAACAAAACCTGTCGTAGGCATTTCTTACCTCTTAAATAATAACTCCTTTACAAAAGAAGATAGTGACCCCTATAGCAAAAAACTCTCTAAAAAAGAAGATACTGACAAAGGACCTATAAGCTACACTGCCCATTGGCTGTTTTAATGGGTATAGTAAAAGAGAAAAAAAAAACTGATGAAAAATGCAAAATTACAAATAAATTATTACATACTATTGGTAGTAATCATTTAAAAACTGTATACCATGGGTTTTCCTCCTCATTCGCACTAGAATAGTTCTGCTTTTATTTACTTACATAATTTATATTTATTAAGAGTTCATTTGAGGGATAAGAGAGACTCAACCACCCTGAAAGTGAGGAAATGTAGTTTCAGTTTTCTGTCTTTCTTCATCCATGTTCTTCTCTCCTTTGATCTGGAAATAATAACTACTAATAGTGTTGAGTTGAATGTATTATAACAAAGAGTAGGATAACACTCCCCACCATGTATCTGAATCTGTGAGTCAAAAAGAGAAGTTTGTTGTGGGTATCTTTGAAGTCTGCTACTCTAGATGCCACAGTGGTGTTTACCTACTATGTACTTAGAAAGCGCTTCAGAATTTCCAAATCTTTATGGTTTACAGTTTCTTCCTCTCTATAGCTTAAAGCTAGATATGGCACAGATTGTGGTTATCAAATGGAAAATCACCATCTGTCATTTTTCAGATGTCAAAACTTCTAATGAAATCTAGAATGTATCAAATGTGTCTGTTTCTGATTTGAAATAACAGAAATGCCATTTAGCAGACATGGAGACAGCAATAGTCTGAGAACTTCTCTAAAATACATATTACATCTGAATAGCAGTAAACAATCTCTGAGGCAAAGGCTCTAAATTCAGCATATGGTCTCCCTAATGATATGTGTTTTCAATGAACAATGAATATACTTCACGTGGTACTTACGGCATGTCTGGCATGTGGTAAAGTTTAAAGTTGACAATAATAACAATAAAACCAAAATACAGGCCTCTATTTCATATGAGACCAGAACTTTCAGATAGTGTTTGAAATAATGAAGACAAAGCAACACAGAACATCAATAATACAGGTCTCTATCAACTGTCTTAGCTCCTATTAAGACCAGCTTGGAAATGGCATTCATAGAAACAATAAAGATACAAAAACCACTCACCACTTAAGGCATATTATAAAAAATTCAGTATCAGCACCAGCAGGTGGCAAATGGTTACATTGCTGGACTCCCACATGGCTGACCATGGTTCAAGTCCTGGACATGACAGCTTGAAACTCACGCTGGGCCTGTGTGTGTGTACATGCCCAAGGTCCCGAGAGGAGAATAGAGAAGAGGGAATTATGGTGTGGCCATCCCCCTTGGGGGGTGAGCTCTTGCTTTCTGTCTCTCTGTCTCTCTCTGTCTCTCTGGTGAGTGCATGTGTCCTATAACAAAAATCTCTCTAAAAAAAATTCTTTCTCTAGCTATATGTTAATCACTCTGAGGCTATTATTCTTTCACAGAATTTCCTTCACTATATTCCACTTAAATTTCTTATTTATCAAAAGTTACTAAAGAAAACTTATGAAATGCACCACAACTTTCTCTAAATGGGATGGGGGGGGGGGATACCATTAAAAAAGTTCCTTAAATCACTTATCCCATGCTTTATAAAGTTCTAGGATGGAAATATTTTTGAGAACTTAATAGTAGGAAAAGAGCTGACACATACTTCTTTTTCCTAATAATAACAAATTATTGTTTCTCTTTTTGCTCTAACAGCCATGAATCGTAAAGACAAATCTGAAATTCAATCATAGTATCAACCATTATATTTAATACATGTTAATTCTTTTCCTCCTTCTTAATTGTATATTTTATTTCATTATTTTGTTAATAATATTACTTCAACTGTATATAATTTAAGTTGAATCTATGTTAAAAGAAGATGGTGTCCAAAGATATGAATAAATCAACAAATAAAAGGTATAGTCCCTTGTTATTCTATAGCAATGATAAAAATCAAGGTAAACTTTTAAAAGAGTTTGTGTTTGTAAGCTGCTCAAAATAAACAGGAAAGGGTTCCATCAGTAATATGATACCTTACAGATTGCTGGGTGAAGGACGCGGAGAGGTAATGACTGAAATGTTGGCCACACTCTCATATGCTTGTTTAGTCATTCAATCGATCAATAAATCTACACTCTCTAAGTAACCACAATGTGCTAGATGTGGTCTGAAAATAGAACGTGATAACACATTTTGTAGTACAGGTTGAGTATCCTTCATGAAATGCTTGGGACAAGAATTATTTACAACTTCGGATGTTTTCAGATTTTGGGATATTTGCATGTACATAAGATATATTGAGGACGGGACCCAAATCTTAACATGAAATTCATTTTCATATACACAGTCTGAAGGTAATTTATACACTATTTTTAATAATTCTGTGCATGAAACCTCTTGTGCCTGTGCTTGCTGGGGGCGGGGCAGAAATATGGGCATACACAGAAATGATATATCACAGTTGAAGAAGCTGGAAGGGTCTTTTTTTCCCTTGTGGATACTGAATAAGTTACATGTGTGCACTTGCATTTTACTGCAATCTCTCATATGAATACAGGTGTGGAATTTCCCACTTGTAGCCCTATGTCAGCATTCAATGTTTCAAATTTTGAAGGATTTTAGATTTCAGAAATTTATATTAGGGATGTTCAAAGTGCATCAGTATGTGTTATAACTCAAAACACATACAACAAATGTACTCAAATAGTTTTCTACTTGTGGAAAATCATCTTATTTTACTATAATAATAAAACAAAAAGAAAAAGTAAGAATTACTAATTGTTGGACCAGCCAGTGGCATGGTGGTTAAGGAGGGTGTATTCCACATGGCCGACGTCATGGTTTGAGTTCTGGACCCAGTGGCTTGAAAATTATGCTGGGCGTGTATATGTGTGTGCCCAAAATAACAAGAGAAATTGGAGAAGGGATTGTGGTATGGCCATCACCGGGGGGGGGGGGGGGGGGGGGGGGGAGTGGTGGTGTGGGTCTGTGTGTGTGTGTGTGTGTGTGTGATTTCTCATTTTCTCTCACTCTTTCTGTCTCTGTCTCTCTCTATATATGTATGTATATATACTTATGGCAAACACATGAGCCCAATACAAAGAAAGAAAGGAAAAAGGAAAGACTAATTGTTGATAATTTCTAGAATATTGATATGTAAGACAAAGGAAAAGGAAAATACAGGCTGGGTACTGAGTTAGTCAAGAACTCCAATGAACCAATGTTTAATCTTCCAAACTGATTTCACCTATATCTACTAAAACTTAATTATATAATTAAAACTTATTTTCATATATTGGCATTTTCAAAATACATTACTCACTGTTAACTTTTCCTGTACTTGATTTAATATATTTATAACTGGTGCCCTTTGAGTAATACCTGTAAAATTTCCATACCAGTTACTTAACTGTTGCCGCTGGTCATCTTCCATGACTAAAAGCAAAAATGTGAAATACCACCTTCCTAAGCTTCTATTAAGAAAAGCATACAGGAACCAACATGTGGCATGGTGGTTAAGGTGCTAGATCCCCACATGGCCGATGGTGGTTCGAGTCTCATACCTGGTGACTTGAAATTCAAGCTGTGTGTGTGCCAGCCTTAAGTAAACCTGACTTGCAGGAAAACAAGACTAAAACAAAATTGAACCTATTATTCAAGTTCTTTTATTTCTTCTCCAGTCCAATTTTCCATGTCTGCCTATACTACATTTTTTGAGAGTGAAAATATTGGAGAAATAAATGAAATGTAAAACTGGTAAGTAAAGATAAGATATACAAAGATAAAATGACAAGGCCTTGATTCCTCTTAGATAGTTTAAATTTAGTTTATTTTTATCTAAAGGAAAGTTTGATTTGTTAGATAATGAGAAAATGGAAGTTATTTCCTTTAAAAGTTACAGAGCAGGTCAGCCCATGGCATGCTGGTAAAGAGGGCGGATCCCAGATAAATGAGTAAGTGGCTTGAGTCCCTGACTTGGTAGCTTGAAAAATATGGAGGCTTACCTTTGTTTGCACCCAAAACCCCAAAAGGAAGAAATGCATGAGAAAGGATTGCAGTGTGACCATTTTCCATGGCAGTGCTTTCTCATTTCCTTCTCTCTCTGTCTCTCTCCAGTGAGCACATGCACCCCTCTGGCAAAAAAGAAAAAAAAAATTTTTTTTTGTGAGAAGTTTTCGCTATCGGGCGCGTGCGCTCGCCAGACAGAGACATAGAGACAGAAAGCGAGAAATCACCCCCCAGGGGGGGATGGTCACGCTGCAATCCCTTCTCCTCCATTCTCCTCTCAGGATCTTGGGCACACACACACATGCGCCTGGCGTGAGTTTTGATACCGGGTCCGGGATGCGAACTGCGGTCAACTACGTGGGAGTCCAGTGACATAGCCATTACGCTAACTGCTGGTTCCCAAAAAGAAAAAAAATTTTAAGGGTTTTCTTTGCCATAGGGCACATGTGCTCACCAGAGAGAGACAGAAAGAGAGGCAGTGAAAAGGGAAGTAAAAAATCACCCCCTGGGGGGTTGGCCACGTCACAATCCCTTCTCCATTCGCTTTCTGGGATTTAGGGATTTGGAACATGCATGTACTTGCACCTAATGTAAGTTTCAAGTGTCCAAGATTCAAACTGTAGTCGGCCATGTGAGAGTCTAGTGCCTTAACCACCACACACCTGCTGTCCCCTCCCCCACCCCCAGCAAAAATAATTAAAAAAAAACTGTAAGAGCTGGAAAAATCCTTAGAGATTGCTTGGTACAAACTAATGAAGAGGCTTAAGATAATTCTACTTCTTTTTTCTTTTTCTTTCTTTTTCTTTTTTCTTTCTTTTTTTTTTTTTTTTTTTTTTGCCATAAGGCACGCATGCTTGCCAGAGAGACACAAAGAAACAGAGACGGCAAGTGAGAAAGCTCCGCCCCCAGGTGGGGAGGCCATGCTGTAACCCCTTCTCTATTCTCTTCTTGGGATCCTGGGCAAACACACACACATGACTGGCATGATTCTCAAACTACCAGGTCTGGGCCTTGATCCATGCAGTCAGCCCTATGGATCCAGTGCCTCAACCTCCATGCCACCTGCTGGCCTTCTTCTTTCTTCTTAATGTACACATTTTGTCAGAAGTATCTTTTAAAAAGAGGAGCCCATTCAAAGACATTTGTACTAAATGAGAATTATGGCCAGGAGGTCCAGACATCTTTTGTTCATTAAAGCTAGTTTTACAGAGAGAAACTTTAAAGAGTAGATAATACAGACCCTGTCATGGTTCTTAGCACTAAATCAGAGACAGTTATCCACCCGCAGCCCTTCAAGTGGTGCCCATTGAATGTTACCTATCTACATGGCGATTAGGAGTTGGCTTAAAAGCAACAGCAGCCTCCCCTTGGTCCAGAGGGGGCCCTCTTGTGTAGGTGTTGAATGCATAGCCATCAGCTGGAGGATACTCGGATACACTGGAATGCTGGAAGACAGAGTGGGGCAGTTAAAGAATCACTGTACACTATTTGAACGAGCACTCATGTCAGCAAAGAACCCTCCCCCATGTTGTGATCAGTTTCATTTTTCTAGTGATTGGCTACTCTGCTAAAGAATTATAAAGTGGGAATGATACATTTTTTGTCAAAGACATACTTATATTAAGAAAAGTCATTACTGTTAATACTATATCTTAATTTTAGAAATAACCATGTATAAAAGCAGTACATTTCTTTATTAGGAATTGCAGTAAGAGGTGATTAAGTTACTGAACAACTTTAACAGATGTATAAAATAAAACTGGTGGGAAAGCACACATATACACACACATATAAAACTTGAACCCTAGTTCTCTATGCTTATGAACCAGACCTTCACCACTCTAGCAAAGTAATTATTATCACATGAAAATAACCTGAAATCTATGCATTCAAATTATACTATCATCTCATTTTTCTTTTTCAAATTATACTATCATCTCATTTTTCTTTCTCAAATTATACTGTCATCTCATTTTTCTTTTTCTAAATTGTACAGAGCACTGATTTCTTTGTTTTAATGGCAGTACTGTTATCAGATTTACTGTTGAGGAAAACACAGAAAGGCACAAATACCTTGATCTTGACTGATAGTCAAGAATCCAGGATAACAAGACGATCCTGGAGCCATTTCTTTTCCTGGAGTTACCACAATCCACACCTGAACCCACTAGATGCTACTGAGAGGAGAAGGCGAGCTGAAGTCTCAGGGTGCCCCTGAGCACCATGGTTTTAAAACCAAAGAGGCCACATGCTCAGATTAGGAGAAAAACAAAACATCACCTAAAGACTGTTTCCCTGCGTAGTGAAGTATGGGAGAAGCACGACAGACACTCAAGCACTGGGATTCCCTGGGTATTTCAATTCCCAGATTTCTGGCACAAATTATTTGAAAGCAGGAACGTCTCAGAAGTCTTAGTATATAGTTACTAGCTAATTCTAAGGACAAAGTCAGCAGAAGGAGGGCTGAGTTTTTCTATCGACTGTAGGTGGTGTGTCCCCAGTGGACCAGTGTTGATGTCAAAATGCCCACACTGTACTATTCCTTTGGAGTATATGTTAAGACACTGTCCTCAACATGAACACAAATAAACAACTTTCAGCCACTTCAGTATCTGAGCTCAATGCACTCTGTTTATCATTTCCCTAAGGTAGAGGTGAGGCACTAAACATGATTAGATAATTTTTTTCTTAAGGCTATTGTAAAGGGGTAAGTGCAAGAAACTGTTAGAATCCCTCACACCTGTGGCCTAGTTCTGAACACAGAAGGGTGAGGTCAGCCCGAATGAAGTCACCGGGCGCTGAGAATGACTGGGAGCACCGAAAGGGAGGAGAGAGATGATGGCAAATGACTAACTGTGATGACTACACCGCCGTGTCTAGTACTGCTGCTGGTTCTGGGGAAGTACAGAAGTGGAGTCCTGCTGCCCATATTTGTCACTCCACATCACCTATGCCCTTCAGTTCTAAACAAAATCACCAGATCCTGAATCACTCCAGTCTTACTGTAAATGGATTTATTATAGTAGTCATAAAGTGTAATAAAATCCCTCTTTGGGGAATAATTACATTTTTATGCATTTTAAATCACCATTATTTAGCCTCTTTTCCCACAAAATTCAAGGCATAAAATCCCCTACGACTGCTAGCATATGTTTTTTATTTCATTTTTTAAAACCTCTGAATAAATATTAAAGCCACAAAATGGAAAATACTTTAGAGCAGAATAATGATAACTCATGACAAGGAAGGATTCTCAATAAATCCTGTTTTAAAATTGTTCGGTGAGAATAGACATACAGTGGAAGCCCAGAAAACATTACTCTCTCCTTAAATACACAAATTGGAAAAGAACACACAGAAGTGAATTTCAGAGGCATACGTTATAAAGCAGGTATACTTCCTTATTTAATATGTGAGGACTGTATGCTGAAAAATTTTATGATTTGAAAATAGTCATTTGTAACTATAGCAACAGCAAGTGTATCATAATTTCATGTTTGATTACAATTTTTTCCCTCTAGAAAAGCTGCCCTTTAAGTGGGGAAAAATTCACAGTGCTGAAGTCTGAACTATAAAATACAGTCAGTGCTATATGCTGGCCAACCTGAACAGTGAGGCCATCTTCATTACTCATTCACAGGGAAGGGCAGGTTGGATTTACCCTCTTCCCCTACACGCAACCAGAAAAACTTGCTTCAGAAAAAAAAAAAATTAATTTCAAAGAAGCACATATGGTTATTTTAAAGTTTCAGGAATTTTACCAATGTTCTGTAATACTATTGTTGTCATCCAAAGAACTCTCTATTAAGAGAATGGTTTTAAGAAGTTTAGTTCAGATGAATGTCTCTCCAGGAAGTAATTGCTGTGGTTTATTAGTTCATTCTTTCGTATCATATTCGCCACACTATAAATACTATGGTAGTTGGGAGAAAATTAATAAGAAATTAAATACAGAAAATGAATTGGAACTCAGGAGCTTCTAGTTATCATTTACTGCTGCTTCTTCAAGCTAGATCTCATTCTTCTCATTGCTCGGGTTCTGGTCATTATGAGCGTCTGGTTCAACTTCAGTGTTTTCCAACAGAACAAGAGGAGTCATAGAAAAATCATTTCTGCAGAATGTGACAAGATTTCATACCCAATTTCATATCCTTGATTTACTCCCCCAAGAGGATATACTCTAAATCTTACTAAATACTTTGACAGAAGAAATTCTACAATTTCCTCAAGGTAGAATAGTGTTATAAATTATGATCATCTGAGTCCAAGGACTGGAGTCCAGGAAAGGCTTCCATCCTCTCATCAGTGAGGACACTGCAGTGGTTTAGAACTAGGAAAAGAAGGGACGGTGAGGAGAGGGGAGCAGAGGGAAGGGAAAAAAAAGAGAGTTTTGAAATTTGGGAAAGAGCTGCTTCAGACAGGCTTAGGAGAGCTAGATTCGGGGTCTGACGATGGGAGAGGAAAACAGAAATCAGCCACGGGGCAGTAGGGCCGTACACCGACAAGGAGAGAAGGTATGTACTCAAAAAGAAAGGATCACCAAAGAGGGGAACAAAGGCCAGGGCAGTGGGAGGGTGTCAGGAGGCCACCAGAGAATGACAAGGGCTGGAGTTGTGCTTTATAATGGGACAAAGCAACTGCCACCAAAATGACAAAGAGCAAGAGAGGGAGGTCACTCAGGGCAACGAGAGTGAGTAACATTGAACCACTGATTTCAGAACGATCTTCAGATCAATGAAATGAGGACTCACTGTCACAGGCAGAAGAGCATGCTCGTCATTGCACTATCTACAAAAGGTGAAGCTAAGGACACTTTACCTCTGTGGATAATCTTTTTATTTCTTGTTTGCGCTGATGTTCTGCTACATTCGCCACAGACTCAGCCAGTTGGTAAAGATCCTGTTCCATTGGCGCACCCATGAAGTTCAGCATTGGGGGCTCCCAACCATTGCGAAACCGAGGGACGTACGGTGGAATAAACTGTTCTTTTGGCCACTCTGCTCTGTATGCATGAAGGCATTAAAGACACATAAGCAGTAAATTAAGAAAGAAATCCATGCTCCCAATGATCTTGGGTAAGGCTTGCTCCACATACAGAAAAACAAAAACAAATAATAGCAACAAATAAAAATAACACATATCTAGTCTACTTCTCATTCATCCCCAAAGGAATAGCAAACAAGTTTATATTAGGTAGCACCACGAGAACGAAAGGAAGATTCAATTCTGTTGTGTGCATAACCTCTTTTCACTCTACTGGGCCAACTTTCCATTCCACTCAACTTTTTAATATGGACATAGGTTTTTAAAAATATGTATGGGAAGTGGGACCAACAGTTAGCGTAATGGCTATGTCACTGGACTCCCATGTAGTTGACCGCAGTTCACGTCCTGGACCCGGAGGCTTAAAAATTCACACTGGGCACGTGTGCATGCGTGCCCAAGATCCCGAGAGGAGAATGGAGGAGAAGGGATTGCGGTGTGGCCACCCCCCCTGGGGGGTGATTTCTTGCTTTCTGTCTCTCTGTCTCTCTCTGTCTGTTTGGTGAGCACACGCGCCCTGTGGCAAAAACCTCTCCAAAAAAAAAAAAAAAATATGTGTGGGAAGTGAAGTCAGAAGGTGATAAGAAAAGTATGAACTTCTCTGGTATCTAAAGGAGTTTCAGATTCTCATCTTTTCCTCCACTCCCCTCTCATCATTACGAAGTCTCTGCATATTAGATATGTCCTTCAAAAGAGATAACCCAGTATGTTCCTACAGTTTGTAATATTTTAGATTACAAAGTCCCCTAAAATCAAACAGAAGACCAATGCTGTAAGTTAAGTGTATCAGCTCCAGTTTAATCAGTAAAGTAGACTAATCTGTTTATAATCCTTACCATCATTTAATAACTGAGACATTTCTACAGGCTCCTAATCACTTGCAAACCACAAAAATAAATAGGACAGAAATTATGGCTTCATTTTTGCTAGACTATGCTGCTTTATCTTTCGTATGTGATTTCATTCTTCATATCATATTTTTATTATGGTGAAATGAACCATTTTACTCAGATTATATATACCTTCACAATTCTTTTCATCTTTATGAGTTTTTAAATCAGCTCATTCATTTCTGAATACTCTTAACAACCAGAATCTGAAATGACTCTTTTCATCATGCTAAGAACTAACCATATATTTACATTTGATGAAGTTTTTCAGATGGTCATTAATTTTCTCATTTTAAGGTAGGACCCAAACAAACAGCTTGAGGTATTTTTGTACTGTGAAAACAAATAGATTTTATTGGGTCATCAGAAAAGTCATGCCATATTTTTCTGTTTTTCTGTGCAAATGTGTCATGACTTTTCCAATGACCCAATATAAGCTTCATGGAAAAATGAAAAGATCCCACCTACACTTATCATAAAGTCATAACCTACATAATCTAATAGATTAAAAAATATTTAATCAACTTTTACATAGTATGAGATAAAAAAATACGATACAGGATATAGTATATTGGTATACAAGTAACATAAATTAATAATATTTTCAATATAAATGCAATAATTGCAGTGCTTTGAAATACTGTTCTGCTTTGTAAACCATTCAGAGTATATACTCCAGCCCAACACAAGAAGTTGCCAAAGTCCAAAGAAAATAAGTGGGAATGGCTTATATGCTTTTCAATAGGAGAAGAAGAAAATTTATGAGTCAGTCCTTGACTTGTAGGCTGGCACATTCAAAATCATTAGGAAAACGAACATGTAAGAGACCATACCGAATGATTGACTCTAAGTAGTGAGAGAAATGACAAGATTTGGATAAATGAAAAAGGCAAAAGTTATTTATTCACATATCATGAAACTAGAACTTTTTTTTATCTTGCTCAGCAAGCATTAGCACTGCAACTGTTAATGATTAGTCTCCCACAATCACGTTATGGTCAACGCATTGGTCAATGCACGACTTTTTATTATTTTTTTTCAGAATTAAAGTATGAGTTTATTTTGATCAAAGACATTTTTTAAATCAATGGATAGTATTTTTTCTTTTTTTTAGTATTTTTATAAGTTTATTTGCACTTAAATTTTGTACATCTTAGAGAAGCACACTATGGATTTTAAAGCTTGCATGCAGTGTGCAATAATCAAATAAAGGATGTTGCCATTATTCATCATTTTTTACAAAGAACAGCCTATTATGATGTTTACCTTAAACTTTGCTCTACTAGTCTTTCTTTTCTTTTTTTGCTTTTATTAAAAATTTCATTTTCTTTTATACATTCATTCACATTATTATTTGGCTTACAAAATGGATATTTCAACATGTGAACATTTCTCCCTAGTACAGTTGATAAAATTATAAAATATCTTCAACAGATAATACCACATTTCTTTGTGCCATTAATGCTTTGCCTCCCTATTTTTCTTCTAAATATCCTTCCTCAGACCCTCCTCTTTCACATACACTATATCTGGTATTTACATCTATATACTGTGTTTCTATATCCTTTAGTCAATTAGTTTCAGTGATAGAGTGCAGACACTTGGTATATATTAAGTGGGGACATACAACGCCTCTCCTTCATAGCCTGGCTTGCTTCACTCAGCAGTAAATCTTCCATATTCATCTACTTCCTGTCAAAAGCCAGGGTTTTGTTTTTTGTTTTTTTTTTATGGCTGAATAGTACTCCATAGAGCATATGTGCCACGATTTTTCTATCCATTCATCTGTTTGTGGGCATTTGGGTTGTTTCCATGACTTAGCAATTGTGAATAGTGCCGCGATAAACATCCATGTGCAAGCACTTTTCCGATTAAGTATTCTTCTGTCCTTTGGGTAGATACCAAGGAGTGGAACTGCTGGATCATATGGTAGATCTATTTGCAGATTTTTGAGGAATCTCCAAATTATTCTCCCCAGTGGCTGGACCAATTTACATTCCCATCAGCAGTGTAGGAGAGTTCCCCTTTCATCACACCCCACCAGCACTTATCTTTTTTTGTTTTTTTAATCTTCGTCATTCTGACTGGGGTTAGGTGGTCTCTCATTGTTGTTTTGATCTGCACTTCCCTTACAATGAGGGATGTTAAGACCCCCAAAGCATAGTCAATAATCCCCAAAATAGACAAGTGGGATTACATCAGACTAAGAAGTTTCTGCATGGCAAAAGACACAGTGATTAGTGTGAATCGAAAGCCCTCAGAATGGGAAAATATTTTTGTAAACTATGCGTCAGATAAGGGACTGATAACTAGAACTCACAAGGAACTCAAGAAGCTGTTTCAAAAAAAGACGATCAATCCTAAAAGAAGATGGGGGAATGAGTTGAAAAAGCCACTCTCTAAAGATGACATACGAATGGCTAAAAGGCATATGAAAAAATGCACAACTTTTTAAATTACCTCCTCTTTCTTTCCAATCCCACTGCCACTGTTCTAGTCCTGGAGCATAATGGTTAATAAAGGATCTCTCTTACAGCTGTAACATCCCAAAAGGCCTCTTGTCCCCTGTTACTTTTGTCTTTGTCCTTGTCCTTGTTAGACTCAACGACAAAACTGCTATTTCTAAAGCATAGGTGAAATTATGTCATGTTCTACAGAACCACACTCTCTTTAGTGTGGCATCAGAAGCCTTAATAACCCAGCCCTACTCATCCCTCTCTGTCTCATTTAGCCCCTTTTCTCCTCCCTCCCTTCTCCACAATCATCTACTGCTCCAAGTCCATATATAGCCAGCTAAACCTATATGCATATTCCTTTATCGTGATTTTCCTGTTTTATGAGTTCACTTGTTCTCTCTCTACTGGGAATGCCCTTTCCATCCTGGGTATTTGTGAAAATCCTCCCCATCCTGCTGAAAGGTAGTTAGCAAACTAATTATGATCGACTCCAGAACCAGATGGCCTGGATTTATATCTCTGCTCCATCACTTACAAGTTGTGTGAGTAGGGGCAAGTTACTTCTCTGTACCTACTTTTCCCAACTGTGAAAGAGGGATAATAATGCAATCTACGTAAAGTACTGGATGAGCACATAGCAAACACCACATATGTGTACATGTGTATAAAAACACTATGCATATATTTGTATGTGTATATACATATATAAACACGAGTACTAGTATGGCTACCTATTGATTTGAGATGCCAGCTCTTGTTTGATGCTAACTACACTCCCTTCTAAATCTTCCTGACTGTCCCGCCTTGTGAACCAAGAGCATTTTGCCTCCAGCTCACTCCTGGCATGTATCGCACCTTTTACTGCATACACTTCTATCTCTTCCACTAGACTTCTAACTTTTTAAGGGTTTAGACCTTTTTATTCTATAATACCTAGTTCTTCATGCATAGAAGGTTGAATAAAGTCTTGTTAGATCAACATAACGAACAGCAGTACTTAAGCATTACAGTTATGAAATTCTAAGGTCAGATATGTTTACCTGGGTTTCATCCAAGTTTCGCCCAATGATATCCACAGCTGCCGTTCATCAGGACTGACAGTATAATTTAAGAAATCAATTGTATCCTTGGTCAACAGGGGGCTGAGGACTGAACTGGCTAGTTCAGGCCCTCCTGTTGCCTGCACCACCTAAAATGATAAGTCATATTTTAGCGGAAGATGACTATTAATTGTGTATTTTTGAAATGTGTAGACAAACACCCATGGTGAAAACGAGCATTCTTTTTATAGGCTCAGATTAAATGCTGATGCTGTGCAATGCACTGCTGAATGCAGAGCAAGATCAACTTTTCCAGCCCAATGGTGTCTTCTGATCTAAAATGAAAGCCAGTAGCTTAACAGTTTTAAGAGTATTTGCCCACTGGTTGCATGTGATTCTATTTTTCAAGAAAAATATGAATGGTTCTGCAAGAACTAAAGTTTTCTTGGTCAGTAGTAGGCCCTGGATAATTGTCCTTCTCATCCCCATGTCAAGTAAAATGTCTAGGGCCCCAGAGGAAGAACATTAAGTGGAGCAATGGAAGTTAAGATGACTGGGGAGACCATTAATAAGGAGACAGTTTTGAGAAAGGCAAAAATAAAACACAACCTGTTTTTAGATAGTCTGATTAAAAAGACTAATTTGTAAAGGAAACCAGTCCCATTAGTTTACAGCTTTCTGCTGTGTCATGAGTAGATATCTACTAAGGATCTGTGAAAGAGCACGAAAGAATAAGAGGAGGTGACAAAAACTGCTTTAGAAATAATGCTTCCTAATATCCAAGTCAAGATAGCATCGAAGGCGTTTAAAGAATAAAGAATACAAATTTTGTTGCAAAGCTAGTATCAGTTTCTTTGCATATGTGTGGCCTTGATCTAATTTTAAAAAGAGCTCATGAAGCAAGAATTATTCAACAATAACTAGACAAGTAGAAATCTGATGAACTATATATAGCAACGACATATGGAAGCATTCATAAATTATGGATGCAGTCTTGGACTTTCATCTTCTAATCTCTTATTGCTCAGCTTCTGACATTCATGCTGATAACGTTGCTTATTTTCCTACATTTGTAAAGCAATACTCATTTCACATTCTACTTCAGGTCTTGTCTAGTTACCCCCCAGGGAAAGAAGGAGGAAACTCATCTCTTCCTGTTACTTAAGAGTCTCTCTTCTCTTAAATTTTTTCTAATATTCAAATAAAATCTATGAGAAATGTTGAATTTGCTCCATTTTTGATAATATAACTCAATGACCATAATCTTCATATGCTCTTAAAATTAATTAGATTTACGTGGTTACCATTCTTAATTTTTTTAAAAAAAGATCTAATCACATTACCAACAATTCTTATAACTACTATTGTCATTCTATAAAATAATCACTTCTTCTTTTGAAAGGTGAACCACTCCATACACTCCTGCTTTGCCCCATAAAATGGGAAACTCTTTCCTCCTAGAAATGGTTTTGTTTGTTTGTTTTAGGTTTTTGCCATAGGGAGTGTGAGTTCCCCAGAGAGAGGTAGAAAAGGGGAAAGTGAGAAATTAATCCCCAGGGGTATGGCCACGCTGCAGTCCCTTCTCCTTCATTTTCCTCCTGGAATTTGGGGCACTCTTGCCCACATGCTCAGCATAAATTTCAAGCTGCCAGGACCAGGACTCAAACAGCAGTTGACATATGGGAATTCAACACCTTAACCTCCATGCCACCTGTTGGCCCTAGAAATGTTTGTTTGTTTTTTAATTTATTTTTATTATTCCAATTTATTTTATACATTCAATCATTGTACATCACTACAGCTTGTAAAATGAATTACCCAACATGAATACACTTCACACCAGCTCAGTTGAAGATATCATACACGTTATCATCAACAAGACAATTCTCCATTTCTGTATCTCCTAAATGTCTTCCCTCTCTATTTTTTCCTTGATTCTTTTCCTCTCACTCTCCCCCATCTCCATCCTCTTCCCACACCGTCTCCAGTTTCCATAACCATTCTCCATGCTTCTATATCCTCCAATCTTTCCATTTCCACCACAGACTGTGGCCAATCGGTATATATTAAATGGAGACATGCAATATCTCTCCTTCATAGCCTGGCTCACTTCGCTCAGCAGTAAATCTTCCATATTAATCCACTTTCTATCAAATGCCAGGGTCTTGTTGTTTTTTATGCCTGAGTAGTACTTCATAGAGTATACATGCCACACTTTTTCAGTCCATTCATCTGTTTGTTGGCATTTGGGTTGGTTTCATGTCCTAGCAATCGTGAATAATCCTACAATAAACACAGATGTGCAAGCTGAGCATTTTCCTATCTCTTGGATAGAAACCCAGTAGGAGAACTGCTAGGTCATATGGTAGTTCTATTTGTAGATCTTTGAGGAAACTCCATATTGATCATATTGATCTTTACAGTGGCCGTACTAGAAATATATATATTTTTTTTCGAGAGGTTTTTGCTATAGGGCGCGTGCGCTCGCCAGACAGACAGAGAGAGACAGAGAGACAGAAAGCGAGAAATCACCCCCCCAGGGGGGATGGTCACGCCACAATCCCTTCTCCTCCATTCTCCTCTCGGGATCTTGGGCACGCACGCACACGCGCCCAGCATGAGTTTTAAGCCACCGGGTCCGGGACGCAAACCGCTATCGACTACGTGGGAGTCCAGTGACATAGCCATTACGCTAACTGCTGGTCCCACCCTAGAAATATTTTTAAAAGAGATTCTGCCTTCCTTCTATTCATCTCTTACTTGTTTCCCCCAATAAAAAGACAATAACCTATCAAATTTATAGAATTGAACAACAACAAAGTACCTCACAGCCAACTCTGTTTTGGGATCTACGTGCAAAATCAATAAACATTCCATCTGTTTCTACAGCCATGTTTTTTCCTAATCCTAGCACTTTTCTGTGCGTACTCTTTTTTTTTTTTTTAATTTCTTTTTTAAGGTTTTTGCCACAGGGCATGTGCACTTGCCAGAGACAGTCAATGAATGACAGGGAAAGTGAGAAATCACCACCCAGGGGTGTGTGTACTCATATATTATCCTAATTCTCCTAGCTGTCCTGTCAGGCAAGATGTTTGTACATAATGTCAGCTTAGAAAAATTACTATTATGGTATAAACAAATGTAAGAAATATAATATAGGGAGGGAAGTATGTTACTGTGTCTATTTTTTTATATCACTGTATATCTTTCACAGATCACAAGTAGACATCTAGTTATTACACAGAAGAAAGTTGTCAACTAATGAGACTGGTTTGCTTTACAAATTACTCTTTGTGATCAGCAAAACATAGAGCATACCTGGATTTTTAAAATCTGGAAAATGAAGACATGTATCTTGAGTCCTGGCCCATGATGCAAGTGGTATGACTTTCTGCTGGATAAACTCATGGGACCACCCAGTTCATTCACAAAGGGCATTGTTCCCAAAACATCGTTTTTTTTTTAGATTTAAAAATTCTATCTATGCAAAAATATACATCTATGAGAAGAGAAGCTTCTGAGGTACAACTTTATTATGTGTATATCATTACACCTAGCAAATGTGGGCATGCCAAAGATTGAGAGGTGTTCCCTAGCATCCGTTCTTTTCTTCATTTCATAAAGAGAAGCCCCTGCACTTTAGATGGCATACAGACACCCAGAGACCACATTCCTTTGCAGTTAGGTATGGCCATATAAAGAAACTAGGCCAGTTGGAAGATGTAGGCAGAAATTATGTATTTAAGTTCAGCGCCACCTCCTTAAAGAGAAAATTGCTGGCCCTGGACTTTCTTTGCCTTCATATGGCTGTTATTAGCACATGGAGGTATAGCAGCTTCCACCATAAAGTCATCTGACAGCATTACTCAACTCCTCCTATGGGAAACATTTGCTTCATTTGAATTCCAGAATACCACAATTTCCCATTTTTCTTCTTCTATCTCCAATGTTACAGCCAAGCATTAAATCTCTCATTAGATTATTTTAACAACCTCCTGAGTCCCTTCTTCACCTGAATTTCTAAACATTGCAGTTAGGACAATCTTTTACTGCTGAAAAATCTCTGTCAAAGGTCTACCATTGTTTCTCAGGAACGGCAAGATGTTTCTTTCTGTTACCTGGATGTGCCTCATTTCCTTTTAATCTTTTCCTCCCTCATCCTGCTCAAGTGAGAATACTTTTCCTAAGAATATGCTTTGCATGCTCCCGCCTCAGAGTATTTACATTGGCTGTTGAAGGCTCTTCTTTCAGAAATCTACCTGACTCATTCTTTACTTCATTTACTCCAATGACATCTTCTCAGAGGCTTCCCTACCCAGCCCTATGTAAAAAATAACACTCCATAACACACACACGTGCACGTAGGTGTGCTCTCCTGTGGCATTCCCTATTTTCTTTCCCTGCTCTACTTTTTCTGCATTTCAGAAAACTGTTTTTTATTGTACATTCTGATTTAGCTTACTGGTAGCCCCTCTGTACTATAATATGAATTCCAAGAGGGTGAGAATTTCTGTTTATTTTGTTCCTGGTGAGCCAAGCACATGGAGACGGTCAATTAGTATTTGTTGAATAAAAACATAAATGAATAAACAATTCAGTGACAGACAATTCAGGAGATGGAGGAACAACTCAATGAAAAGAATAGGGTCTCTGAATAGCTTCATTGAGCAAAGCTATCCAGCCAGCACTGGCCTTCTCATGACTAGCCTACTTAGTGAGAAAGAGAAAAATGTCTGCATTGTTCAAACAACTGTATATTATATACTAGTGTATATTGAAACATCAGTATCTGATAACTCTCTTTTCATTTCTCTAGATTTATAAGAAATTGTTTTCTCATCTACAAAGTAAGGTTTTGGACTACATGATTTCTAAGGTTCTTTACACTCTGAGATGTCACATTTTCAGTGTTTACACAAATGGCAAGAGAAGTGCAGGATAATGAAGAAAAACTAATTCAGATATTTGAGGTTGTAAGACATACTAATAATAATTACTTTATTAAATGAATAAAATCTCACCATATTTAATGGAGTAAATAGAAAATGAACCAAATCTGCAGCACTGGGATTCTGGATGTGAGACTTTAATTTAGCCTGTAACAATAAGGAGAAAAGATAAATTTGTTACTGTGATGTCATCCAGCAAAAGGTAGATACTCCAAAAGGTCTATACAGCAGAAGCTCAGAGGAAGAGTTCTTTGCTAATAGCTCTCTATTACTACAGCCATCAGGATGAGCAAAGTAAAACTTATAAAAGTTATCAACAGTTTTTTTTAAAAATTAGGATTCATTATTTTTCAACCAGGTCTCTTTAAGGATACATATCTTGTGGTTTGTTGCTTTATAAAGACAAAGCAAATCATACATATCAAAAATTCTATTGCAATAATTTCTCTCTTAATGTAATGAAAAACATTGAGCTAGCCTTTGATCTTTTTCATTTATTTCTTTTAATTATAAGTAAATAAATTTCACGTACCAGAAGGTTAAATCCATGCTTGAATTTTTGGAAACAGTCAATAAATTCATCAGGAGGTGGCGGTTTTGCCCGCAGAGTTAAAACACCCTCTAATGAAATAAATCAGAGGAAGAGTAGATGAGAGCAAAGTTCCAAGAAAATGTGTTAAATTAAAAATCAAAAATCACATTTATATCTGTAAAGTTTGAAATGATAACATAAGACATACTACCTAGTCACTCCACCACATCTCATGGTCTGACAGTAATAAATGAAGTAGATCCAGAGTATGAAATGGATTTCTCTACCCTTAGGTACGATCAATTACTCATTCAGCTAAAAAGTATAAATATTATAACTTGTCTATGTTTGTCATTGTGTGTATTTTTGTGAGGACTTACAAAATTGGTAAGTTATAAGCCTTGCTCTTAAGGGCCTTAAAATCTAAGAGAAGACACAAATCAGATAAATAACAGATACCAACTACATTTTAGGAGAAGAGACTGCATCTGGTTAGGAGAGGAAGAAATATCTGATGAGGAAAGTAGCTTTTAACATAGAATTTGAGGGGCCAGCAGGTTGCGTGGTGATTAAGGGAACTGGATTCCCTGTGGTTGACTGTGGTTTGAGTCCCAGATTTGGCAGCTTGCTTTCTCACTTTCTCTCTCTCTTTCTCTCTCATTCTGTTCAAATTAAAATGAAATAAATACAGTTAAATAAAGATAATTCTAAAAAAAATTCTAAAATATAAAAAAAATAATAAAAATGATAGGATTTGAGGGCCAGCAGCCTGATGTAGAAGTTACGGTGCTGGATCTCACATGGCCAGCTTTGCGGTTGGAGTCCTGGACCCGGCCTCTTGAGAATCATGCCAGGCGTGTGTACGTGCATTCCCAAAATCCTTAGAGGAGAATAGAGGAGAAGAGACTGTGGTATGTTCATCCCCCCAGGAGGGTAATCTTTCACTTTCCACTCTCTTTCTCTGGAGAGTGCCTATGCCATACAGTCAAAATTAAAAAATAAAAACATAAAGGGATTTGAAAGATTTGTTCCAGGGCAATCTGGTGGGAAAACCACCACGGGTGGATACATAGCATAAGAAAAAGCATAGAAAAAAGAAATTGCCTGCATATAAAATAACAAGCAGAGAAACGGAAAAATATGAAAATGGAAGGACAGATCAAGGTTAGATTGTGTGTGACTGGACCTTGATTGCCGAGGGTGCAAAGTTGGACTTCAATCAACAGAACATGGAATTCATATGTTTTTTAGCAGAAGAGTGAAGTGTTCTATAGAGTTTGACAGAGCAAAGATTGAAGACTGCTTAGAAAGGTGGGTAGAAATGATGACAGCTTGAATGAGGTGCTGGTTATGAAAATGAAAAGGGAGAAGACTATATACAAGAGACATTGAGTCAATAAAATTGATGCTGGCAGCAAGCAAGGGAATGACATCACGGAAGAATCTGTGTTTTGAATTTTGGTGACCAAGGAAACAGTATACACTTTTTAAAGAATACAGGAGGAGCGAGTGATTTGAGACACTAGGAAGCAGTAACACTTAATTGCAGAATATGTGTAAGGGAGATATATTCAGATAATCACATCTAGACGACAGCAAAGCTAAGTGTCATATTCTAGTTACACAGATAGGAGCTATGAAATATTTGGAAGTCATCTGTAATGGAAGAGACATTTATTTACTTTTTTATATACATTTCAATCTATAATTTTGTCAGAGGAATTATAAACATTACTCCCATAATTATCATTTTATTCATTTTGAGGCCATTATAAAGAGCTGAACTACAGCATCCTTCAAAAGTGACATACATAACGCTGTGAATATACTGTTTGGGGTTTTGTGATTAAAAAAATCTAATCTGGGCCAGCCCATAGCCTGTTGAGTAAGATGGCTGGAGCCCGTTGCCCGCATGGTTCAAGTCTCAGACCCTATGACATGAGAACGATGAATATATCAGGTCCAGTGTGTGTACACGCCCCAAATCCTAAAAGGAGAGAGAACTGGAGGAGAAGAAATTATAGCCTGACTATTCCCCCTGAGGGGTAGGTGCTTTCTCACTCTCCCCCTCTACAATGAACACACAAAACTCTAGCAAATTAAAAAAGAAAAGAAAAAAAATTCAAATTCATTAATAGTTTTAAATATTTTAATGACAAAAGTCAACTACTTTATCTAACAAAATAATAAGTGTTTATGTTGACAATAAAATAAATCCAAACATGAGAAGAACAGAGCTATGACTTTCTTTAACAGACACTAATTTTACAATCACTAATGAAACTATAGGTAGATTGTCACTAACTGAATGTGAGTCTCTGATTTACAAAAAGCATCCTAGGATCTTTCTTCACTCTCCCCAACTTGGGACCCAAATGGACCCTTCCCCGGGCTCGTCTTACTCTTTGCCTAAGTGTATGCTGCTCTCCTAGAGCTAGAAAAGGGACCGTGGTTCCAGTCAAGGAGTGTGCCGACCAGTTCACAAGACAGTGATTCTGCCGAGCACTGGGATTCGGAATGGTCTTCAAAGATTTAATCAAATCCAACTTACCTCCTGGTCCTTTCTTTTTACCTTTCTTAGTTTTCTTTCTTTTAGAAAGCTCAGAAAATGCTTCAGCTGCTTTTTGGAGTTTTGTGATAAAAAATTCAATGTCGTCCAAAATGTGGTTTAAGATTTGCTGGAATTAGAAATTACAGAATGAAACAAAACTATTTTGCCTTAGGTATACACTGTCAGTAATGAACAGAAAATTTAAAAAAAGAAAGAAAGAAAAGCTGCCCAAATGCAAATTTCAAGTTTTCACTAATTCTAAGAAAAAGAATTGAACTAACTATACCTGTGGCTAACATCTGACAGTTACATTTTTTCTTTAGCATAATTTTGCTCAACTTTAAATGCCATACACAAAGCATTCACAATAACTACTCAGATTATTAATTACTTTCAATTACTCTAATTTTCTCATAGCATTCTCCCACACAAAGGTGGGGAAATTCTAAGAAATATTTTTTTGGAAGAGCACTAAGCTTTTTTGCTTTCCTAATAAATGTTCTTATAAATCTAACAATATTATTCATGGAATTACAGGTACATAAAATTTTGAGATAACCTAATAAACACATAGCTAACCTACAATAATGGACACTAGCAAGATTTTCTATAGATTTAGTGATGCTCTACACTTTCAGGGATCATTGGAACAACTTGGGTTATCTTGTATTTTATAGCTTTATTGACTTTCTCCAATAGGTATGATATTTGACATTCTTCCAAATAAAAGCCTAGAGATTAGGGTCAAATAAACTTTTAAGTAAGACACGTAATAGTGTGAGGTAAAAATTAAATTCCAGATTTCAAATTCCTTTTAGTATTTCCTTCCAAATAGGCTGAAGTCATGAGTAGAGTATAACAATTAATTATATTAATATCATATGCTATGATTATTTCACAGGGCATTGTCATTGTGCATGTAGAAATAAAAGTAAATATGACATTATTATTATTCATAAAGCATTAGAATTTTTATATCTGTCTTCTCAAAAATGCCACTTATCTTTTATCTTTCAGGCATATATCCAAATATAGTCTTAATAAATGCCAAGAAGACATACTGAAGAGATATTTCGATTATATACTACAAAGGGAAAAAAAAATTTCCTCGAATCTTAATTCCATTTAAATACCTTCAGAAATAGTTAATATGCTAGTTCTTGTACCACAGCCCAAGTCTACTTACTAAATATTGGCAGAAAGGCAAAAAACAGTTAAGTAGAAAAAATAATTCACAGGACCAGCAGTTAGCGTAATGGTTATGTCGCTGGACTCCCATGTAGTCGACCGTGGCTCAAGTCCCGGCCCTGGTGGTTTAAACTTACACTGGGCACGTGTGTGTGTGTGCCCAAGATCCTGAGAGGAGAATGGAGAAGAAGGGATTGCAGCATGGCCATCCCCCCGGGGGGTGATTTCTTGCTTTCTGTCTCTCTGTCTCTCTCTGTCTGTCTGGTGAGCACACACACCCTTTGGCAAAAAAAATCTCTCTCCAGGAAAAAAAAAAAAAAAAAGAAAGAAAAAAGAATTCACAAGGAATAACCACCACTGGAAAAAAAAAAATACAGTTTCTACAAAATGCCTTAATTTAAAACAACCTTGCATTCTTGTTTTGTTTTGCTTGTCTTTTTTCTTAAGTAGAGTCAATGATATAAAAACAACTCTTGTACTCACCACATCTCTGTCAATCCGAGCTGCCATCATCTCGGGTGTTTCCTCCTGCTCGTGGTACTGCCTTGGTTTCTCAACTGAAGAAAGGAGAACCGTTAAGTCTTTCAACCTTTTGTGTACATAATGCAAATACATGTAATTAAAATATAAAAACTTCCTAGAAAACAATGCCACGTGTAAAAGAGAAGACTTCCACTGAATAAGCAAATCCAAATTGTGATCCATAAAATACATCCTTGACACTGAAAAGCAGCACCGGGGCACAGCTGAAGTATTGCCTTCACATCTTTATGATGTTCATTTATCCTATAATGATAAATGTAATGTCACTTCTGCTCCCCTTTATGCCAGCCACCTGTGGAATCAATCCTGACAGCACTCTCATTCCTACACAAGAAATATCAGCCATCATGTAAGCACCTACTTCTCAAATACTGACCTAGCCCTAAAGCAATAGAGCACTCATTTTTATATTCCAACTATAACTGCAATAAAGCTTTGGGAATCCTTTTTTTTTTTTTTTTGGAGAGGTTTTTGCTATAGGGCACGTGCATTCTCCAGAAAGACAGAGAGAGACAGAGAGACAGAAAGTGAGAAATCACCCCCTATGGGGGATGGCCACGCCGCAATCCCTTCTCCTCCATTCTCCTCTTGGGATCTTGGGCACGCATGCACACACGCCCGGTGTGAGTTTAAGCCACCAGGTCTGGGACTCGAACCACGGTCGACTACGTGGGAGTTCAGCATATAGCCATTACCTAACTGCTGGTCCCAAGCTTTGGGAATCTTAAAAGTATAGTGCTTCTTAAAACTCATGTTTTAATTAAACTTAAAACCCACAGTGCTGGCCCGGGCAGTGGAGCAACCTAACCTACATGAGAATGATCCTAGGTTTGTATCCTGGGACCTTTTTAAGCATGCTGGGCACACACACGTGTACCTGTCTATGTTCTGGGTCAGCTAAGACAATGTGAATCATGGCGTGAAAACCCTGTTGGGGGTACCTTTCTCCCTCTGTCTCTCTCTGTCTCTGTCTCTCTCTCTGTTTTTGTTTCTCTTTCTTTCCCTCTCTCTCAGTAGAAACCATTTAAATAATTTTTTATAAATTACATTTCTTAGTCTTTTTAAAAAGGATTATTTATTTTACTTTATTTATTATCATTTTTTTAAATTTGACTAGAGAGAGAGAGAAAGGGAAAGTGAGAAAGCCAGGTCCAGGACTCAAACCAAGGTTGGCTATGTAGGAGTCTAGCATCCCTATCACCATGCCACCTACTAGCCCCTAAATTAAATAATTTTTAAAAGAAACTTATAGGGAAAAAAATCCCCCATGTTAGACATGTTCATTTTAAGCCATATGCTTTAAAGAAGAATACCTACGGAAATTTGTAAATTAAAGAATAAACGTCGTGAATGCATTCAGGATGTAAGGCTGCTCAGTGGCTGGAGCGTAACATTAGCCATGAGGTCATTACCATGAACTCCCCCCATGAATCTAACACTACCACTAAACACAGAGAGCTGTTACAAATATTTCAGGAAAAACTAGAAACCGTACAGATGAATTGGAAAAATGTCTCTGCACAAAGCAAAATACAACTCACGGTGGATACATCGTCATGACATGACGTTCAAGACAGAGGACTGTAAAACATTGAAAACCGCATTGCTGTAATTCTGCTACGCTTACTTTACCCATACATAGAACACCGGCCAAAGAAAAATAAAGAAAGAAGTTCACGGAGTTTTATGAACCTTAATTGGTGGCTGTTAACTATTTGAAGATAATTAAAATTACATGTATAAATCCTGCCAGTTAGCCGCTGTTTTATGCGTGGTTGATTAGTGACTATCTTGATTATGGCATACTGCAGAAAGCAGTAACATGAAGCCAAAATGCAGCTATTAGAAATACTATATGATAGGTCTCAGAATATCATCCGGAGGGCAGAGTGAGAGAGAGATATGGTATTTCTATCATGTTGTCAGGTCTGAGACACTTCTAGGAAGCCCAGGGCTGCTGCCACTATTCTACAGAGGTTAACTTTTTTTGAGAAAGAGAGATTTTGGCTATAGGGCAGCATGTGTGCTCACCAGAGACACACAGAGAGCGAGAGACAGAGAGAACAAAAGTGAGAAACCACCCCACTCAGGGGAATGGCCATATCACAATCCCTCTTCCTCCATTCTCTTCTCAGAAACCAGCTCGAGTTTCATGTCACCAAGTCCAGGACTCAAACCATGGCTGTTCATGTGGAAGTCCAGCACCTAAACCGCTATGCTACCTGTTGAACCCTAGGGATAACTTTTTAATTCACCAGAGACTCAAAGACTCAGCCTTAGTCAGCCAGAGCTTTTGGAGGGACCAGAAAGACATTCCTTTTGAGGGGGCTTTTTAATTAAAAACTGCTCTGAACCCAGACAGAATCTCACGTGATAAGTGTTTTTTTTTTTGTTTTGTTTTGTTTTCAGTTTTTGTTTTCTCATTTGTGAATGAGAAGTTCTGAAACTCTTCTCTGTAATTTAAACAGATGACATCATAGAGAGTATGAGGGAGTCTTCAAAATGTTCATGGAAAATGCATTACATTATGAAAAAAACTATGCATACATTTCAGTTTTTGTGCACCAAAATAAACTCTTTTAAACCATTTTTCTTCAAACTTTTTGATGTCACTTATATTTTAGACAAAATCTAATGACCGAACAGAAAACTCTAGGTAAATATTTTCTTTGCTGTAAAATTTAGTAGATTTAACAAATGTTTTTACAAGTTGTTTGAAATGTCTGTAAACTCAAAATGTCTTATAGTGTCTCCACTTCAAGGAAGACCATTTTAATTTCTCTCAAAAACAAAGAAAAAATAGACCCCCTCCAACCAAAACAATAACAAAAACACCATAAGCATATGAAAAGTAGAAAACCTATTAATTTCTACTTAATCTCTTAAGTACAATATTTTAAATACCAAGTAGATTCATCAGAAATGTAAATAATCCCTGAAAACAAAAACTGTTACAAAAATTTTTAAAGGTAATAATTCTATTATTTTAATTTTGAAAATTGTACACGTCAAAGATTTCTTTCTTTCATATTTTTCGGAGCTAAGCTTACATGTAAACCTCCAAAATACATTTAAGAATATAAGAAACTGGACCAGTCCCATACCACAGTTATTAAGGGAACTGGATCTACATGGGTAAAAATGGTTTGAGTCTGGCTGCAACAGTTTGAAACATATACCAAGTACATGTGTGTGCATGCCCCAAATCCTGACAGGAGAGAGAAAGGGAGGAAAAATATTTGCAGCATGATCACGCTCTACTGGGGGGTGCTTTCTCTCTCTCTGGTGACTGCATGTGCCTTTTGGTGATTAAAAATAAAAAAATAAAATAAAAACAAGAATGCAGTAGAACTAAATAAAATGAAAAACAATTCAGAAAACCAGTAACATGAGAATAATGGCAAAGTATGTTTAACATTCCATGGTAGTAACTATTATGGGCATCATCAACTTTCCAATTCCCAGGAACCCATAAACTATCTTCCCATTTTATAGATGAGGTCGATGTAGAGAGAGAACGCCCAAGGTCACACAGGTAGGCAGGTCCAGGTATCACTTCTGAGCCCAACTTTTGATCCACTAAGAGTCCAATGTCACTCACTGAGGCAACTGAGTTACAATGTCTACCTCTGCTGCTCAAGATCCCATTTGAATAATATTTCATTAAATAATAAATGAGTGATTTAAGAAGTCCCAGTGAAGTAGGAGGCAAAAAGTGAGGGTCTACAGTTTATCAAATTTGTACTTGCTGGCTTACAACTTATCCTTAAAATGAAGAGACTAGATCAAATATATTCACAAGCATTTTCCAGTTAAAAAATTTTTAGTAAAATATTCTGATGTATAACAAGGCACACTAAGTTCTATGCTATAATTGTTTTCAAAGAATGTCAAGGTAAAATGATGGCACACACATAGGGCCTCTCGGACAAGCTGAGCTAGAGGATGAACACCTTTTACTCCTTCTTCAAAGCCTTACCACCATCCTGACATCCTTTCCATTAACCACCACGAATGTGTCCAAAAAGGATGGTAGTCAATAATTAACGTAAAAATTTGAAGTACAATCTTTTTTTTTTTTAAAGAGACTTTTGCTATAAGGCATGTGTGCTCACCAGAGAGAGACAGAGAGAGAGAAAGTGAGAAATCACCCCCAGGGGGGATGGCCATAATGAAATCCCTTCTCCTCCATTGTCCTCTTGGGATCTGAGGCATACACACACATGTACCCAGCATGAGCTGTTAAGCTGCCAGGTCTAGGACTCGAACCGCAGTCGACTACATGGGAGTCCAGCAACATAGCCATTATGCTAACCACTGGTCCCTGGGCATTAAAATTTAAAAGCCAGGGCCACCAGGTGGCACAATACTTGAGACTCTGGATTCCCATATGGCTAATTACAGTTCAAGTCCCAGACCTGGTGGCTTGCTTTCTTACTTTCCCTCTCGCTTTCTGTTCAAATTTAAAATAAATAAATAAATAATGATAAATAAAATTAAATAAATAATTTTTTAAAAAAATGAAAAAGCGAGAACTATGTCTCAATGAAAAGTAAGTGTCAGTGTTTGTATGGAAGTACTCACAATCTCCTTGGTCAGCTGCCCATGCAGACCAGGCTGCCACCCGACTTCTGACATCCACCTGAGTAACAGTCCCAGGCGGCATTGGCGCTGGGGCTCTGGGTGGAGGTGGTATACCAGGGTCTGCTTTGGAAATCATCCTAAAGAAGGTGAAAACAAATACACATTTTACCATCACTATTTCTACAGCACATCAATTCTCTCCATTTATGCTATTAATTCTTCAGCCTCTAAAAGAACTACATCAAGGGGCCATGAGCATTTGCTAACCATTCCAAATTATGTATATTTGCAAATGTATGTGAAATTCGAAAATACAGAAAAATTAAAATTCAGCTGAAACTAGATAGTCTTTTCTTCTGAGTCCTGAGTGACTTGGGAAGTATGTAGACTAATTAAAATCCCAATGTCTAATTTGTATTTCTTTAGGCTACCTTTCCTTAAAACACCACTCATAACCCAATGTATGATTCAGTGCAGTTGAAGACATACCAGAGAAGGAGCAGAGACAGGAGAGAAAAGAAGGGATGAACACATACTAATAAACGGGACAGTAAATGAGTGGAGACCACAGGTTGTAATCTGTGAAATATAACATTACTACCTCCATTGAAAATAATGTTTCTAAAACTCTGGGCATGGGGAGACTTAAAAACAAATCAATTTCAACCCTTAATTTCTGTTCATATTTTTACCTCAGGGCTTCAGGCCGCCTCTTCTGTTTTCCCCCTTTACTATCACTGATTGCACTTTCAATATCTTCACTAATTAGATTCGCCTGCAATGAGAAACAAGTTATCCGGAAGGTTATAGATTTTTCTGAGTCCTGATATACAGGTTAACACAGTAAAAGAGATTATGTTTTTTGTCTGAATTAATTAGTATCTTGATGAAAAAAAAGTCTTTCTAAAAAAAAATCTGTTCTCAAAACATGACTCCTGCAGTTTTTAATGATGAACTTTACAATGAGAAGATTTAAAAGCTGAAGGAAATTTTAAAGATGATCAAATTCTGACTTCTTATTTTTAAGAGAGCTATCCTGGAATACAAAGACGTCAAGGACATACGTGTGCTGAAGACGACACTGGAGAAACATCTCCACCTGAAGATGCCTAGGAATCTTGCACACAAGGAGGACATTAGAAGCAGCATGTCTATGCAAAGTGGAGTTCCCTCTCTTTCTCATTTCAAGAGCCATAAGACACTCACCAACTGCTGAAACCAATTCTCAAGTCTAGCAGATGCACTCTTAGTTTAAGGCAAATCCATTGCATATCCCGGGGTGAACCTTCAGACTAGGTTGTACCCTTCTCAATAACAAATTTCTCATTTCAGGTAAAAATTAATATTTTTTTTAACAAGAACATTTGATTAGGTTTTCTTGGGAACCAATGTGAGATAAGTAGCTAAGAAGTTTATTTTACTTGTTTGTGAAGTTCATCTATAGCAGTGATTGTTACTGTATATTATTGATAGATTGCTGCTCAGATGTATTCATCTACTTTAGTGCTGGCTTGTTCTCTGTAATTATGTAGGTTTTTCCTCAAATATATATATTACATACGCTTTTACAACAAGCACTGCTAGATATAAAATTTTAGAGCTGAAAGGGCACTTAAAGATCAGCTACCCTGTTCGCCTTCTTTTATAATTAACAACACCGAAGAATACTTGAATGACATGGCTTGGCCAAGGGCACACGACTAGTCAAATGAGAGTGCCCATGCAACCCGCCCATGGTCACTTCCATGTGAACATTCTAGTTTCAATACGAGATGACAAATACCATGTCTCTGTTATGTGGGGTTTTAAAACGGAAGATATCCAGGAACTCTGCACTTCTTATAGCGGGGCTATCATACCAGCACAAAAAATTTTACTACAAAGGCAGACAGGCATGTCATGTGGAGCCCCATAATTAGGAAACTTTAAAACTCAAAAGCAATATTCAAGATGATCCATATCAGAGAAATAGCTTCACACTTCAGTGCATTTGCAATTTCAACCAGTCACGGGAGTAAAGTCTCCCACGTGGATGGTGGTGCCTAGGAGTAAACGTGTGTAGCTGCTTCACAGTACACGTGTTCTTAGGACAAAACGGTGTCGGGTAAATCCACTCTGACCCATTACTACTACCATCCCACATCATTAAGGCAAGCTCTTTTTTCCCAAAAAATAAAATCCAGAAACTTTACTCAAAATAGTAACTCTGAGCTCCCGAAAGGACTTACAAAGCAGACACAAACCCCAACTTTGAAATGTCTTTTAACTCAGTCCCTTGTTTTAAAAACATCTGAATTAAATTTCACTATATGTATATATATATTTTTTTGGATAGTTTTTCGCTATAGGGCGCGTGCGCTCGCCAGACAGAGAGAGACAGAGAGACAGAAAGCGAGAAATCACCCCCAGGGGGGATAGCCATGCCACAATCCCTTCTCCTCTACTCTCCTCTCGGGATCTTGGGCACGCACGCACACGCACCTGGCGTGAGTTTAAGCCACCAGGTCTGGGTCGCAAACTGCGGTCGACTACGTGGGAGTCCAGCGACATAGCCATTACGCTAACTGCTGGTCCCAATTTCACTATATTTTATGGGAAAATATTCACTTCAACGTTTATTAATTTAATATCTCTAATTTTTACAAAGCCCTTCATATACTTTTTGAATTTCAAAAGGTACTACGGTATATAAAAATCTGATGGATATCACACACACAAATTACCTAAATGCCACAGCTTTTTCAAATAAGATCTTTAGAAAGTCATTTATATCATAAAATTAGAAGAAACTATAAAATATAATGAATGCTGATAATCCATCTGTAGTAATGCAATGTCAAAGAAATAAAGAAAAGATAAGGACTATGATAATCTCTCATAATTTATTTATATGTATATTTTATAATATAAAACCAAAATGGTAAGTTGCTGCCTTGTCACATTATCAATTAATGTAAAATCATATCCCTTTCAGAGAAATCAACTCAGAAAATAAAGACATGCGGGACCAGCAGTTAACGTAATGGCTTTGTCTCTGGACTCCCACGTAGTCAACCGTGGTTTGAGTCCCGGACCCAGTGGCTTAAACTCACGCCGGGCGCGTGTGCGTGCGTGCCCAAGATCCCGAGAGGAGAATGGAGGAGAAGGGATTGCAGCGCGGCCATCCCCCCCTGGGGGGTGATTTCTCACTTTCTATATCTCTGTCTCTCTCTGTCTGTCTGGCAAGCGCACGTGCCCTATTGAAAAAAAAAAACAAAAACAAAAAAAAAAACTCTCAAAAAAAAAAAGAAAGACATGCAAGGTTAAAGGTAACTTCTAAGGTCCAATAAAGCATCACGAATTATAATTGTTTGAAAATTACAGTGCACTTTGAAATAGAAGTTTTCAGGACATAGCCTGTTATTACTGGTAACTATGCTCAACTATCTGCACATATCACTTGGGGTTTACAAATCCAAAGCAATTATTCAAGACACATAATTAAATGGTGAACATTAAGTCAATATCGTGGGAAATGTCTAAGTGCTTCACTGAAATAATCCAAGCTATGTGATTAGTGCAGAACAGAAATTGGATAGCATGATGATTGTCTACAAAGCATGATTTTCGAACAGTTTTATATCCTAAGTCCAAAGCACTTGATAAGAATTTAATATACTATCTATACTTTAAAAAAATGGAGTGCATCTGATTTGTTAGTATCATTTTAATCTCCTCTTTACTTACATGGAATAGAAACCTAAGAAAAATATGGATGTAATTGTTTTCCTTACAAAATTCTGTGAATCTAAAATCTTAGTACTTATAGCCATATGATCAAAACAGGTTATTCTTGGTGCAGCAGAGATGTGCTGCTCCCAGATCTCACGTGGCAACTATGGTTTGAATCCCCGGCCCAGGCCACCCTAAAACGCCCCAGGCATTCATGAGCAGGCTCAGTCTGTTGACCTAGCTGTGGTGTGACCAGATGTTCTGAAGGACGCTTCTCTCTCCTCACATGGGCAAATATATGCTCAATCATGATAAAAAGAAAAGGCTGCTATAATACCTACTTCAAGGGGGAAGAAAAAATCCACTATTCTTTTACCTTAATCTCGTCGCACTGGAAAAGATGAAGATCTGGCTTGTTCTGGGTTGGCTCTTTACACACCAGGGCAAGAATGGAATCATAGCTGCATGAATGCATCACAGCCTGACAGTGCTGGACTGTGTTCAGAGGGAAATTCTCCAGTTCATTCTATAGATAAAGTAAACATTTTATTTTGTCAAACTTCTACCTACTTTCAGAAAATCCAACCCAATTGTACATGTTAATATTTGTGGAACGTTCTAGAAAATAAAAATGGTACAAATTGTAAAAACTTGCCTTTGATTCTAAATCAATCAGGCTCACAGCTCTGTCATCCACTTGAAGAATCATATCTTGAGTCCACACTTTGCCCTTGGCATCAAGCAATTTCAGCTTCCTTATCCCGTCATCAACAGTTATCATAGCATCTTTCCGATCCAGAACAAAGGTAGTCAAGTGCTTATGATTGGCAAAAAGGAAAAATATTTATAATACAAATATATATACACGCATATATCTTTTCAGTACGTATTTGTCAAAAGGAAGTAAAATTAACCTAATTGAGATCCACCATCACAGAACTGAGGGACAAACCCAATGTACCCTAGAACTTTATGATAATCTTACTGAGAGAATAAAATCAAGTGCATTTTTGTTGAATAGAGAAAATGATGCCTTTATTCATGAGATATTTAAATCTGTTCATACTGAGCCATTTTAAATTATATAAACATAACATTAAAAACAAACCCTTAACAGGCTAAATAACATTTTCTTAAAATAAACTTTCTCCCATTTTATTGTATTATGTTTATTTAAACGCCAAACAATGGCAGACAATTTACAGGGCAGCTTCAAAACCATGGTCACCAAAATTGTTTCAGAGAACAATAGCAATTTGACTCCAACAACTATCAAACTTATCACTCCACTGACACCACGCACTAAAAGAAAAAAAAAACTATTTAAATTTAACGAAGCATATTTGAGGTAGGTAGAAAACTAAAAATAAGAGCAATTTAAAAATTACATTCCTGCTTAAATATTTTCTATTATAAGCAGAGGATAGATTCCAATTAAAAATAAATATTTTAAGATAACAATAGAACAAAAATGTACAAAGAAACCATTAAGTAGACCTAGGAATGACTTTAGATAAAACTAAAAATAAAACTAAACTACTCACTGAAACTGTCAAACACTTCATTTCAAGAAGGTTCTATAGCACAAAACAGAAGCCTTTGTCCTATTGTAACCAAAATAAGGCTGACAATGATCAAATGAGTAGTAGCTGTGATTTGAATTTGCTGGCTACAAAAACAGACCCCAGAACCACAAGGTACTTAGATACATAACAACTTAGTTTCACGAAAAAATCTAAAAGAAAACGGTGAACACAACTTTAAAAACATCATAGGAATGAAATAAAGCCTATTTCTGATTTTACTTCCAAAGCTTAGGCCCCTCAAAGGTCTTTCTGAATATTAGCAAACATCAAGACATCTTACTTCAACGCGGTACTGAGATATATCTGACACACTGCTGACACTGTCCCGTGCATAATTCTTCCTTTGTTCTGAAAGAGAAATTTAAAAAGCCATTTTTTATTCACTAGTAGGCCGAAGTTCATACATGGGTGTCATGTGGTCATCTCTAAAACTAGTCTATCACACATATAAATACAGTAGCTGACAAGTCACCATTGTGTGGTGTCTCTGAAAACACTCACTTTATTCACAGTATATCTACAAGCCACAAGAAAGCCAAAATGATTGACAAGACCAGTTTGGTCCGATATAAATGTTCGCAATTCCAAAGGTTAACATGATTATAAATGTTTAAGAAAAAAAGTTATTTCACCTAAAGGCTTTTTTTTTTTCCTTTTTGGCAAAAAGATGAAAACTGGCTTGTAAATGTCATGTGTGAATGTACTGGGAGCAAATACGATTGCAAATATTGTCAGAGATACTGTATTATATGAGCTAGACTACATCATTACAGTAACAGGCACTACAAGGAATGTCTCCTTCACAACATCCAGACTATGGACAGTGTTACAGGAGATCGAAACATGATCCAATCACATCGATTGTCATTAAACATGAACAACTCTCACACATCTACGGAACACACAAACGTGATACTCAGATTTGTAGATATAAGCTATTAGGAAAAATGAGAACGTTATTGCACCAAACTACTTAAAAAGCAAAAAGAAACCTTTAATTTTCTTTTCTGAAATGCTGCAAAACCAAAAAATAATATCAGAACATAAAATAGGTGCTGGCAATACTTGGTATTGGTTACTTTCTAATCAAACAACTTGCTCTTTTGTAAATTCAGAGTTGCCCTTTTTCCTCTAAACCAGAATGCTACGCTGAAAAAGGCTTCGAAGCAGGAACCAGAAAGGTGTTTATTCTAACTTTGGCTCTGCCACCAAGTGGAAAACTAAATCTGGGAAAGACACTTAATGCTCTGGGCCTTGGCGCTATACTGTAGAATAGAAAGGTTAAACAAGAGCGAAACTAAAGGCCCTTAAGGCATGACAGTTCTGAAACATACACATACACACAGAAGACTTGGCTTTTGTAATGACCAATTGTTTCTAAATAGAAACATTTTTTTCAGTTAATACAGAAAAGCTAAGATATTCCTACAACTGCAGAAATTGAAAAGTTCTGCTGAATATAAAAGCAAAGCAAGCACAAAAATATGTAGTATGTATACAGGGTCAGAATATAGGGCTCGGAATTGAGGTTTTAAAAACATCGATAATTTTTCTGCTTCATAATACATATGAAGGCAATGAACTTTTAATCATTTACTTTTAAAACTGAAATATAAATTTACATATTTCTCATATCAATATGACTGCTATTCCAATACATTCTATTTTTGCTTTTGCAGCATTAAATTACTTACTAAAAACAAATACACTGTAAATCTCAGTCTCTGCTACCTTTCTTTTTTTGTTTGGATGATGACCTGAAGAAGTATGATCCATCTGTTCCTACCAAAACAATGTGATCAAAAAGAAAGATCTGGTTTCACCTCAAATTTTCTATTCCGATATAACAAAACATACACTTGTACTTACATAACAGGATTCTACACATTAAAAAAAGAAAAAGGTGAACAAGCATGGTTTTTTTTTTTTCATTATACTTGAAGACTAATCAATGTGATATATTAATACACAAATAACTGTTCTTGAGAAAATCATTATGACTCTTGAAATACAAAATATAAGTCAGGGATATAGCTGACAAAAACACTTCTGGAAAGAATCACTATTTCAGAACCACCTGTTCATCAAATTGTAATGTAACCACCACAGATGCAGACCGTAGGAGCTGCACACGTTCCTTCTACCTGACCCGGAGCAACAGAAGCAGTGCCAGTGGTTGCCATGGCATCATGACACATTAGTGCCAGGATGCTCAGGTAAGTGATATGGAAGCACAGTATTTATGTACTTTCACCACAATGTAGTAAGAATTTATCTCCCCTGATTTCTAACATGATTCACAGAAGCAGAAAACACCTATTTGATAGCATTTGCAAATAGTATGATGTTAACTGATTACCCTGATTGCCTAAAAGATATGATGTCATTTCTGGGGGCTGGCAAGTGAAGTGGTGGTTAAAGGTGCTAGATTCCCAACATGGCCGACTACGGTTCAAGTCCTGAGCCTGGCAGCATGCTTTCTTAGTTTCCCTTTCTCTCTCCCTGTCTCTGGTAAAAAATTTAAAAATAATAACAAATGGAAATAAATAAATCTCTAAAAAAATACTTCAAAAAAAGATAAGATGTCATTTCTAACATTCTACATTAAAAACCCACTATAGAGGGCCAGCAGGTAATGTACTGATTAAGGTACTGGACTCCAGCATGGCCAACCGTAGTTTGAGTCCTGGAATTTGTAGCTTGAAAATCGTACCAGGGATGTGTACATGCATCCCTACGATCCTGAGAGGAGAATGGAGGAGAAGGGATTGCAGCGTCGTCCTTCCCCCTCAGGGGTGACCTCTCACTTTCCCTTTCTGTCTTTCTCCAGTGAGCTGCATGCACCCTATGACAAAAATCAACAACAATAACAACAACAAAAAACCCCCAACATTTTAGGAATTCCTAATCTGTTTCTCCCCATGTTACACAACAAATCAGACATATGTTACAAGAAACTACCTTTTGAAGATCCTAAAAATATATAAATGCCATAAAAGTGGATTTATGAATAAACTAGCAGTCCTACTGATTTTAAGTCAATGAATAAATAAAGGTTAATATTAACATTTTAACAGGCAATTTTCAAAGTAGTTCCCTACAAGGCAATTACAGTACATTTCTTTTTTATGAGAATTACAAGTACTCACAAGAATCGATGTAAATAGTAATTACGCTTGTAAACTGAAAGTCTCACCAAAGCCAAAAACAGAGTAAAAACCCTAAGTAATGTCTTTCAATGCTACTCAAAATAATGAAGTTCACCACTTTCTCTAACAATAGCTCCTGTCCTTGGCTGCATTCTTTGTTTATACCAGTTTTCTTAACTTGAGAAGAAAGAGTAGCTTAAAATAAAGTACATCCAGCCCTAAATTAAAAAAAAATATTAAAAAGAAAAAAAACAACACCACAATGTGGTTCCCACCCCGCAGAGATCCTAATGTAACTGGCATAGGTTACAACCCTGGGCATTGCGATCTGTAAAATCTCCCAGGGGATTCTATTGATAATTGCAGCCAACGATGAAAGTCACTACTCTGAAATTTGTGTAAATGCCATCTCATCCACCCTTTTTTTTGGCCAGAGGGTGTATATGCTTGCCAGAGAGAGAGAGAGGTAGAATATTCCCTCAACAGGCATGATCACACTGCAGTCCTTTTTCCTCCACGTCGTCATTCTGCCTGGATCCTGCACACAGACACGTGTACCTGTTCCATTCTTCCAGCCGCTGGGATGGAGATTCAAACCATGGTCAGCCTTGTGGCATTGGGCTCCCCTATGCACAGCACTTAACCACTGTGCTACGGGACCAGCCCAAAGTGCTAACTCTTGAAGCAGAAAAATTTCTTTCTGAATTCACATGTCAATCATGGTCAAACGATATATTAAAAAACTAAATGAATAAATCTGGCAGCTGAGTTTTGTGTTTCAAAAATTATAAGCTGCTGGGACCAGCAGTTGGCATAATGGCTATGTCGCTAGACTCCCATGTAGTCGCGCGGTTGGAGTCCAGGACCCGGTGGCTTAGATTCACGCCGGGCACATGTGCGTGTGTGCCCAAGATCCTGAGAGAAGAATGGAGGAGAAGGGATTGGGGTGTGGCCATACCCCCTGGGGGGTGATTTCTCACTTTCTGACTCTCTCTCTCTCTCTCTGTCTTTCTGGCAAGCGCACGCGCCCTATAGCAAAAACCTCTCCAAAAAAAAAAGAAAAAAATTATAAACTGCTCAACTCCCAATGTAAAAATGAGTCAATGTCTCCCTTCTCTCCATCTCTCTTTCTTAGAATTAACTGGGAGCATGGAGGTTATGGCGCTGGACTCCCACATGGCTAACCACAGTTGGAGTCCTGGATGTGGTGGCTTTCTTTCTCACATTCTCTCTCTCTCTCTCTCTGTCTCTGTCTCTGTCTCTTTTTGGCGAATGTGTGTATCCTGTAGCAAATTTTAAAATAATGGTAGTGAAAAATATAAATAAATAAATATTTTCTTTAAAAAGTGTCTATTAGAACTAAGAACAAACTTCACTTGCTTATAGTACCATTAATTGTTTCACTATTTTTCCTATTAGCTTCTATCCCCTAGACCAGACTATACCAATCCAAAGAGACAGAACTAGGTGAATTCAGTAATTGATGATAAGAATTCTTTATTTATCATTGTAGCATTTTTGAGTTGATACACTATTGCAAAAGTTAATATTCAATTTCCAGATCAGAAATATTAAATATAGGCTTTAGCTCTTCAGTTAGTAGAACTACAACTGTAACAAGTATACATGCTTCTCTATTTCTACTTTATTTCTTTTACTTATACAACTATGTAAGTAAATGTAGCAACATTTGAAACAGCTAATACTCAGAGATATAGCTAATATTCAGAAAATTTCACAGTTTCTCTTTCCCTCAAAACAAAATATTGACTAGAAAGTAAGGATTTGGCTTAAAAAAAAAAAAAAAAAAAAAAAACAAGGTAATAGAAAACAGATGCTCAGTAGTTCACAGTAGTTCACTCACTAAACAAAACAGTCTCATAGTACCTTTTTTCTTTTTCCTTTTAGAAGACAAGATCTCACAACCCTCCTGCCTTGGCCCTCTAGCTGGGACTACAGGCACATGCCATGACGCCCAGCTCTTCTGTCTTAGAAAAGGTCTTCCTGTGGTGCCTGGGCCAGCCTGGAGCTCCCATCTCACCCGCCAACCTTTAGATTGGACCAGGAACCAAACCAGGACCTCCCATGTGGTCTCAGTCTGCAAAGCGCATAACAGCAAGTGCCACTGTGGCTGGGCCCCGTTTTACTTCACGCTAACAGTAATTTTCAACCATGGTCAACAGGATTCCCTTCCCACTAGTTTAGTGTGTAACTATAATTTCCACAGAGGAAATCACTAAGGAGCACTGAATGACAACCACAAGCTCATATCATCAGGCACCTACAGTCGCAGTTTGATAAATCAGTATTTGAACGAAGAAATCATTTTGAAAAAGAAACAGGCAATTTAAAAAATAAACTACATTATGTGGGGGCTGGCAGATGGTGTAGAGGTTAGGGCAGCTGGATCCCTCATGGCCAACTACTCAGTTCAAGTCCCAGACCCAGCAGCATGAAAAACACACCAGGCAGGTGTGCACGTGTGTCCAAAATCTCGAGAGGAGAAGAGAGGAGAAAGGATTGCAGTGCTGCCGTCCCCCTAGAGGGTGCTTTCTCCCTCCCTCCCTCCCTGTCTCCAGTGAGCATACATGCCCTATAGCAATAACTTAAAAAAAAAACCTACATTATTTAAGGATTAATTTTACTGAATGTTCAACAAATCATTAACACGTCTTACCCCACAGGAGAAAAGAAGCTTTCAAATGTTCAGTTAATCTGGGGAAATTGCCAAGCTGTCTTTTTGAGCCACCTGCTCGAACATACTCTCTTATGCTGACTTTTCACTCTTCTATTGCCCAATTTCCTCACTAGTTAATCTCGGGCCATTTACTTCTGGAGCATTTCAAAAGACAATATTCTGTCCTTAAAAAAATACTGAAATGCTTTCCTTTTAAGTAAAAATACATACTAAATATAATGAAGATAGGGGAAAATATGGCTTATGGGTTTTAACCCTCACGTGCTACTAGAAAGTTTAAGAGACTGCTTGGGCTTTAATTATGACAGCAAAACAGAAAGAGTAGTTCTAACTAGGTCAGGAGATAGAGAAGGATGGAAAGAGAAAGAGGTATGAAGAGGAAAGCCTGTGCGTGGATTTCTGTTAAGAAAAGTGGTGTGCTCAGGAACACAGCTTTGAAAAAATCAAATTGAGCACTATACAGAAATACAGGAAAGTTTACAGTAAACTCTATCAGAACATACACGGTTTATAGGCTACTTATACCCAATGTTTACCAACACCTCTACAAGAAGAAAAAGAAAAGCAGAAAAAGCATTAATATAATTTCCTACATGATAATATCACAAAACCGTTCAAACTCCAGGCTGATTGAAACTTGAGAGAGAGCCATCAATCATACTGACCCAGTACTGGCTGGGAATAATATGTACCTCAAAGTTACTATAAATGGTGGCAATGACAACAGAGAATTACTAATTAGTAATTCTGTGAAACTTGAGTTTTTCTGCAGATAAAGTGATTTTAAGCAGTTAAACATTTATGTCAAATGATCGTATTCCAAATTCAGCAATATCCGATTTAAAGGGAAGTTAGTTTTCTAGGAAGTTCGGCTATTCAGAATGTAGCAGAAAACTCATACTTCAACAGATGAAGTACCCTGAGTTGCCAATAGAGATGTCACAATGTCTTTACACTAACATTTGCAAATTTTAATGTACAGATGAATGGGAAAGGCTCTCAATTCCCTGCTCGGCACCTGTTTGCTAACAAGATGTTCTACCTAGTTTCCTAGCCCACACATAGCAGAAGCAATCCCAGAAACGGGATGTCCATGCTTCGGAAAAGAGGGTGGCTCGGGATTCAGACACATGAAAAAAAGTAGCCTCAAAGAGCCAAGAGGGAAAAGATGTTGAATGATTTGGTGCAAAGGAACACAGCCTCAGAGACCACCAGAGTACTCACGCCTGGTGTACACATCCAGGACCCTCTGCATCACTGACAGGCGATTACAGGTTCCATACCCACGGGAAAGGAATATCTAATACATTTACCACCATTTCCCTTAAAAAGGTTTCTAAATTTTAGTGCTTAAAGGCTTTGACAAAAAATGTAAAATTTCCAATGAACTGGAAAAGGCAGTAGCTAAAAGAAATGTTACTGTTACCAGATAGAGGAGAAAAATGAAAGTTTTATTTTCCTAAGCCAGTGATCAGGATGTTAGTGTTATCAAGCTTCTTCACATGCTGGCTTGGAAATTCTTTATATAATAATGAAGAAATGGCAAAAGAGTTATTAAAACTGAAGCATACTTTAAGTGTTCCTCTTGAAAAATTAAATGCACAGACCCCCCCAAAAAAAAATCAGATCTATTATCATATAAAAGTGTAGTTCACAATAAATTTTATGGGGCTTATAAAAGACACATTTCTAGATCACTATACGGCGTGATGTCTGGAATATAAGGGATACGGAGGTAGAGCATTGACGGGATGGGGAGGTATGGTGTTATTGGTTGAAGATATTTTTGATCAATGGGACTGGGGAGAAATGTTCACATATTGAAATGCTCACATTGTAAGCTAAACAATGTGATTGAATGTATATAAAAATAAATTAATTAATTAAAAACATGGAATATAAGTTTAAAAATATAGGATAAAAAAATAAACATGTGACGAGGGTGACTTGTTGATACGGTCCAAGTATCTATCTCTCTCTGGTTAGATATATGACATCATTTAGAAGTAAGATCACAATATTGAGGGCCGTGACGTGGCTGTGAGGACTCAGAATAAACGGGGGGTCTCCAGTGTCCCTCCACGTTGCCATGATACAGCCATTACTTCTGCTTTCTCATATAAATTTACTACCGTATCATTATCAGCTCTATTTATAGATGAGGAGATGGGGACAATAGGTTAAGTAAATCATTTGCTCAAAACACGAAACAGCCATTTGGGAAAGGTACCATGATTCAGCCGCAGATCCCTTGTCCCCCAAAACCCACGTTGCCTCTCTGAGCACACTCACTAGGAGCGATTGAATGGCACATCACACAGTCAGTCTTGAAAGGTGTTCTCACAACAAAAAACAAGCTGTGTGCAGCCTTTAATAGGGCATCGGCCTGTCGTCCGTCTGTGATAGACAGTGGCTACTATGATGACAACTCATGATCCAGTGCACTAAATAGTATCCTTGTATCGCAAATGTACTATCCAGTGAGACAAATTAATTCAACTAGATTTATTCATCTAATTTTATAATTGTGAAAGGACAGGCCCAGTCCCATAGTACAGCATGTACAGAGGGAGTCAGATCCCACGTGGCCCAATGAGATTGGAATCTGGGACTGGCAGCTTGAAAAACACACCAAGCATAGCATCACTTGTTCAGGATCCTGACAGGCTAGAGAAATGGAGGACAAGGGATTGCAACATGACCAGACCTTGCTGGGATGCTTTCTCTCTTTCTCTCTACAAAATAAGCTATGCTACAAATCTCTCCACTAAATTTCCAGTGACAAAGGGAAAGTTCAAACTATGTAGTCAGGGAGGCTAAGCCCTCCTAAGGTTAACTAAAGGACCTCAATTAAGGTCTTTATTACAAAATTTTGTTCAAAACATAAACATATTTTTCAAATACCATTCATCCACCTAAGTCACTCATTCTGTAGGCATTTCCTGAGACTCCATTGGCATGAAAGCTTCATGCATGCGTGTGTGTAGTGTGTAGAGGGGAAGTGGTACGTATTAGGCATAGAGAGAACGAAACCTTATCTGAAACTTCAAAGAACTTAAGATCATCTTACTTCTAGGCCCAATACATTGCTAAGTCTTCTTTCTTATAAATGTCTCTTGGATTTTCCCCTTTATGTCCTCCGTTTTTATCTACACACTGTTCATTTTCATCACTGCAGAAAATCGTCACATTTTCTTAAAATCAAGTTTAAGATGAAAATTAAAAACGTAAACTTTATTTTCAACATAAGGTCCTTTGAGTTCAAAACACTTTTATAGGTGATGATACAGTCATTTAGCCCATTCGTGAGGAAACAAGGGTCCTGGAAAATTAACCATGTTAATGTAATCTTTTTATCCATTAATAGCTAAAGAAAAATGGGTGCCCTTTAAAGAAGGTTTAAGATTAGGAACAAAAAAAAGTCAGAAGGCACCAAATCAGGACTGTAAGGTGGACGCCTCATGGCTTCCCACTGAAATCCTCACAACACTGCCCCTGTTTGATGAGAGCAATAACCAGGAGCATTGTAGTTGGAAAGCACTCTCTGAGTGAAGCTTTCTCAGAGGTGTTTCTGCTAGAGCTTCAGCTACCTGTCTCAAAACACTCTCACAGTAAGAGACGATATCATTCTTTGGCCCTCCAGCAAGTCAACAAGCAGAATACCTTGAACATCCCCAAAAACTGTTGTCATGACCTCTGGGCTCACTGGTCTGCTTTTGCTTTGACTGGACAACTTCCATCACTCAGTATCCACTGCTTTGATGATTAAGTTTTCTTTTTCTTTTTTTTTTGTAAGTCATGCGATTTTGACAAATTATCTAACTTTAGAAAGGGGGCCACAGCTTGGTTTATTGTAAAGAGGGGAAAATTAAGATTTACTGAATTAAAAGGTAAAGATATTCGATCCTTGGAGCTAAGATTGTATGAAGTTGCTGCTAATAAAATAAACATTAACATTTGTGGTTAAGGCCTAACTACTATCTTTATTTATTTCCCTAAGCTCACTGAAAACAGAACTTTGGAACTGTGCTGAGGATGCTGTGCTCCATAGGCCAGGACCACATAGGAGGCCTGTGTTCAAGTCCTGGTCCCATCTAGAAACCATGCAGTGCATACACCTGTAATCCTAGTGGTGTGGGAGGCTGAGGCAGGACGATCACAAGCTCAGGTCTGGCTGGGCAGCATAGCCAGACCCTGTCTAGAAGAGTCAGGTGTGGTTGTGCCTGTCCGTGGGCCCAGTTACTCAGGAGGCTGAGGCAGGAGGACCGTAACACGGTTTGATCCTGCCTTTATATAAATAGATGATAGATAAATAGATAATAGATAGATAGATAGATAGATAGATAGATAAAGACAGACAGATAGACAGGCATACAGTATTATATGTGAAATACTCTAGAGAAGGACCTGAAAATTAGAAAAAGATCAGGAAAAACATTTGATTATTTTGTAGTGCAGACAGAAATTACATAAGAGCTGCTAGTCATACTGTAATACGACCCCAAAAGTTCACGAGCTATTAGAAAGAAGTTTGTCACCCAATCAACTGGATCAGTCATAAAGATCCGCAAACATATCACAAATAATAATGAATGGGGGGACCAGCAGTTAGCGTAATGGCTATGTTGCTGGACTACCACGTAGTCGACCGTGGTTCGAGTCCCGGACCCGGCGGCTTAAACTCACGCCGGGCGCGTGTGCGTGCGTGCCCAAGATCCCGAGAGGAGAATGGAGGAGAAGGGATTGCGGCGTGGCCATCCCCCCGGGGGGTGATTTCTCGCTTTCTATCTCTCTGTCTCTCTCTGTCTGTCTGGCGAGCGCACACGCCCTATAGCAAAAAAACCTCTCCAAAAAAAAAAAAAAATAAATAAATAAATAAATAAATAAATAAATAAATAAATAATGAATGGGAAAATATCTAAGGCATTCATGTCAAGCAAAAGACTTCCAAAAGCATGGTGATATATTTCAGCTGTTGCAGTTCTAAACTGTGTGACCACAGACTTCATAGCTTTGGCAGAATTTGTAAAACCCTTCTTTAACATCATCTTTATGCAGCTATCAATACTTCATTCCAAAGAACATCAACGGGTATACATGCAAACTATGACTTGAAAATGTTATTTGTTAAAGAACTAATTACACTCCACCAAATAAACACACATACCATAAAGGGCCTTTGCACTTGTTTTTGAACTGTGTTCTCTGTCCATCTGTGAAAAGGTGGGTGATGATCCGTAGCCACTGTAATAAAAGATGGTCATTGTGCTGGGGTAAAGTCCAAAGTAAGTAAATAACAATTCAGAACTAGAAAATAAAAATTCTAACACATCATAATCATTATGTGTTTTAAAAAACATACTGGGTTCATACTAACTGAGTCCATTAAAATCATCTAGGCCCTGCTCTGGTGAGTGGTGAAGAGACAATATAAACCACATTGCCCCAGCAAGGGCTGAGAGTACAAATCACAGCCTCCTCGCTAATGCCAAGTCAGAAAGGCAGCCAGGAGGATTTGCCAAGATTGACTGAAATTATCTTAGAAGAATTTAAGTTTGCCATTTGAATCAAGTTCTAAGCAATAATGTAGTTATAACAAGTTACCAATGGTTTATACAGCTTAAATCACAAATACTTAAAGTACTGTCAACCTAAATAACACTTTATCATTAAATATGGTCTGCTTTACCCTACATCTAGCCTCTTGATAACAATATGTGACATAGTTTTACTTGAATCTTATTTCTTTATTTAGTAAATATTTATTAATCTCTAAAACCTATAAGCATAAGGAAGAGGTAGGAGGAGACAGGGTACTGTCAGTAAAGATAAGTAAGCAAAACAGATACAATAGAATGGGATCTCTGAGTGAAATTAGTAAATATAGGGTCATTTTTTTTCTATGCGAAAATGTGCCATAACTTTTCAGATGACCCAATATATCAGCTCATAGAAGGATTATTATTATTTTTTTTTTTAGATTTTTTTCATATGGTGTGTATACTTGCCAGAGAGAGACAGAGAGAGAGGGAATGGGAGAAATCACCCCCAGGAGGATGGCCACGCCACAATCTCTTCTTCTATTGGGAGTTTTGGGAATGCGTGCCCATGTGCCTGGTGTGATTTTCAAGCCACAGGGTCTGAGACTAGAACCACAAAGTCAGCCATGTGGGATCCAGTGCCTTAACCACCATACCCCCTGCTGACCCAAGAAGGATTAACATTTTTCTCAAGTTTTAGTGATAGGGCACATGCACTCGCTGGAGAGAGACAAGACAGTAAGAGAAAAAGAGAGAAATCACCCCCAAGGGGGAGATGGTCACTCCTTAATCCCTTCTCTTGAGATTTTGGGCACACACTCACTCACATGTGCCTGGCATGAGTTTAGCTACCAGACTTGAGACTCAGACAGGGATCGGCCATGTGGAAGTCCAGTATCTTAACCACTACACCACCTGCTGGCCCCAAAGGATTAACTTCTTAAAGTTTATTTTCCTATGGTGATGGAGGGTGGCACCCCCACAGAGTCTTCACACCATCAGGACAATGGGCACACGTGGACACATGCACACTTCCCACATTTGCTGGGAGATCCCAGCCTGCAAGCTCAGGACCCTTCCATGTGGCCTCAGCACCACAGAGTGTTGAACTAATGCTGTGTCACTGCAGCTGGCCAAAGTAGGACTAGCTTTCTATCAGGATGTCCGGGAAGACTTGACCACGAAGTGGACAGTTAAGCAGAAGCTATAAGCATGGACAGAAACTCAGCAGGTGGAGAACCAGTGAGGAAAAGGTACTTGCAACTGATTCTAGAAGCAGAATAGAGTCTGAGGGGAAACACACGGACGTGGTATGTGCCGAACAGATGAATGGCCGGAGAAATAGAGGCAGCCGAGGACTTTCTACAAATGCTTACGGACTACATTTTTATTCTTCAAAATACTCTATAGTGAGTATTACCTGTTCTGAAAAATGATGCATGAAATGTGTTCCACACTAGCTAATATCAAATAACAACATTAACCACAAATAGGACAATGGCCACTTAAGTCAGGCTTATCATTTCAAATTAAACCCAGAACCACTGGAAGTGTTTTGTTATTTGATCTTTTCTTTTGTTTTTGTTTTATACAATGATCAACATCTTGATAGTCTGTACTAAATGGCACTTACCTCTCTTTGAATGCCAATATTTTACAAATGTTAGTAAGAAAATTAAAATGCTCCTGAAAAACTCAATACTCTGAATTAGAATACAAATTCAACTATGAGTAGGAATAATACATAAAAATACCAGAAAGAAACATCTTCCAACTATGAGATCACTATTACAGGGCTATTTCTTAACCATTTTATTTTCACCAGATACAGTAAACCTGTAATGATAACATGTGTTAATAATACAAAGATATTATATATTACCGAAGGATGAACTACATAAAGAAATAAAACTAACTAATCTTTTCATTTAAATATGACACAATTAAAACCACCAAATCAAATCTCAAAAAAAAAAAATTCAATAGAAGTCTTTCAACTTACTTCATTTGAGATGGGTACATTCCATAACCACTGGGATGATTAGAAATATGACCGTTCATTGTGACTTTCCCTCCTATGTTCTAAAAAAAAAAAAAAGAAAAGCACATAGATTAAGGGCAATAAAAGGATAGAGACACTTCAGTTTCAAAAGTTATTCATTCAAAGGGACCAGCAGTTAGTGTAATGGCTATGTCGCTGGACTCCCACGTAGTCGACAGCGGTTCGCGTCCCGGACCCGGTGGCTTAAAACTCACGCCGGGTGCATGTGTGTGCATGCCCAAAATCCCGAGAGGAGAATGGAGGAGAAGGGATTGCGGCATGGCCATCCCCCCTGGGGGGTGATTTCTTGCTTTCTGTCTCTCTGTCTCTGTCTGTCTGGCGAGCGCACGCGCCCTATAGCAAAAACCTCTCCAAAAAAAAAAAAAAAGTTATTCATTCAAGAAATAAGCATCATTGCTAGGAATGATGCTACTAAGATAGAGATCTTCACTCTCAACATGTTTAAGATTAAGCAATGTAAGCAGTCATTTCCACAAAGATCCAACAGGCATGTAATATTAATATGACAAGATTATAAGCAAATTCAGATAGAGGAAAAGTCTAAAACACAGTTTTGAGTCCTTTAGGTATATAGGCATAATTCTCTATCCTACACAAGTTATAATTAACTGCAACTTTATGAGATGTTATTTTGTTTATTGTTGCATTATAAAAGTAACACTGACTCGTTAAATTTTAAAAATTTTGAGAAATATAGAAAAGTACAGTAAGGAAAAACTATTACACAGAGCCCTATCATTGACAGATAACTATTGGGACCAGTAGATGGTGTAATGGATACGTTGCTGGACTCCCACAGAGGCGACCATGGTTCTAGTCCCAGACCCGGTAGCTTAAAACTCATGCCAGACCTATGTGCCCAAGACCCTGAGAGGAGAATGGAGAAGGGTTTGCAGCATGGCCATACACCCCAGGGAGGATGATTTCTCACTTTCTGTCTATCTTTGTCTGGCAAGCACACACACCTTATGACAAAAACTACCAAAATCCTAAATGTTTCACGATTGGCTCTCATAGCCTATAGCACTTAATTAGAGTAACTAGGTTGCTACAACATTGCTACATTCTAGAATCTAGATGAGGACAGGAGCCTAAAATAATATTATCGACTATTATCGACTATGGCTAATGGGGTTAAGGACACTAGCATTCTCAAAGGCCTGGATTCTAACACTATCTCTAGCACTAGTTGGCCCAGGCAAGTCAATGAAGCCTCTGTCTCAATTTTCTCATCCGTAAGACAGAGAGAATTCTTGGTCTTCCTAGCTCACAGGGTAAGTGTAAAGATCAAATGAGGCAGACGTGCAAGTTTCTTCCAAAGTTAAAAAAAAAAAAAAAAAAAAAAAAAAAAGTGCTCTTTCCAGACAAGGTGGTTCATTCAGTATATAAATTAAACCCCGAGGGTTTGTGCTGATTTTGATCTAGTTTGCATTTTAAACCCACAGCAGCTGGTTTTAATGAAAAGTGATAGTCACAGCATCTCATCTTTTCATGTTTAATTCTTCATGACAGTCAAATAAATGCATGGTTTGTGTTTTGTTTTGAAATAGTGATCTGTCAGAGTACGAGAATGTTAGAAAGGGGAATAGAAAATGTCAATTTGCTAAAATGAATTTTAAATGTAAATACAAAAACTTTACACATTTGGCCACTGTATTTTCCTTGTCACAGTGGCTCACTGGGTAATATAGAGGTTTTCAAATACTTAAATACAGCAATGACAGTGCATACTTCACAAAGGAGACAGTTATGAATGTGTGTTTTATTTCCTCTAGGCTTTCAGAAGATAACGTATACCTATGTAAGCCATAGACATAATTTTAAAGAATAATCAACTCTTACTGAATAATTTTAGGTGTATTCATTTATTTAAAAATTTGCCAGAGGGCAGCTGTGCTTGCCAGAAAGAGAATTGGAGGCAGAGGAGAAGCAAGAGAGCACCCCCTATGGGACATCGTCAGCACAATCCCTTCTCTTCCATTCTCCATCTTTGTGGGTTTGGGGCCATGCACGCACACTCTCAATATGTTTTTCAAGCCTCAGGGTCCCAAACTCAAACCACACAGTTGGCCACATGGGATCCAGCCACTTTAACAGCCAGACCATAAGCTGGCCCAGTGTATTTATTCTCATAAACTACTGAAGCAACTTAAAAACTGAAGAGACTAAACCTTCTTTATCACTTTAAGGACTCATAAATGTGGTTAATTATACCAAATTTACTATTTAATTCTATTAAATGTGTACACTAAGACCATCATAATAGCTTGCAACTATTCGATTTGAATGAGAGCATCAATTTTATTATGAAAACACTTTTTATAAGTCACAATTACTATAATTTTCTTCATATTTCCTACAGAAAATAACATTCTTTGGTAATTACAAGGATAGGAATGATAAATTTAAGATCCGAGTTCAGCACACAAAAAATGTTAAACACTGCAATTTTTAAAGTAAATAGAATGTACAAAAAAATCACTGTAAGAAGCAAACATGAGGCTATAAAAAGACTAACCCAGAAAGTTAAATTTGCATTAGAAAATTTAAAGAGTTTCAAGTAGAAATATATGAAATGTTGTTTGCTTTGCTTTGCTATTGCTGGCATGTGTTATGAATTTTCAAAGTGCTGAACGAGTACATAGCTATGACGTAGTATTAGAATACTGCCTACCCAATCTAGCTAACACCCAACTACCAGCTCTTTGCATACTAAAGTGTCTGTCCTTCAAATGACTTGTTCTCTCAGAAAATGTCAGGCATATTACACTTGAGGTTTGACAGAGTATCTTAAAGTATTTATACCCAAATTTCAATTTAATTTATATCTCCCCATCTAACTTATAACTAAAGAGGTGGAGTATTTTCATCATTTAGGGTTTTAACTAAAAGACCACTGGAATTAATTTCTACCAAGCAATACTTTGTGACTGTCTACCAATGATTTGGGTTATAACATAATAATAATTTAAAAATCTGTTTTAACCTTCAAAATCTTCATACATTCTGTCACTTATTCACTTATAAAGTTTTCTTTTTCTTTCTTCCTTTTTTTTTTTTTTTTTTTTTCTTTTAAGAAAGAGATTTTTGCTATAGGGTATGTGCACTTGCCAGAGAGAGAGAGAAACAGAAAGCGAGAAATCACCCCTCTGGGGGGAGGGTGGCCACTCCACAACCCTTTCTCCTCCATTCACCTCCTGGGATCTTGGGCATGCATGCACACGTGCTCAGCATGAGTATTAAGTCACTAGGTCCAAGACTCAAACTGTGGTCAACTACGTGGGAGTCCAGTGACACAGCCATTACACCATCTGCTGGCCCCTCCTCTAGAGCTTTCTAAAAATGTTTAGTTCTTATATGAACAAAAGAGAGAGAGAGAAACAGCACCTCTGACAGGTTCTAGATGCTGTGAGCCACCCTCAGCCTCAGCACACACATGGGAGCCCAGGGTACTCAGGGAAGTCTCTGGTCATGAACCTGGAACATTCCCACATGGGTCAGCCTTACAGAGAGTCAAGTTTTTACTGTTCCCTCACTATCCAGCCCCTGGAGCTATTGATTTCCACCTCTTACCAGTTCAGTCAGTAAAGATGTCACAATCTATTTTCTATGTTATTTGGTCTAACATAAAGTAATGAAGAATATTTATTTTGTGAATAAACTTGGAAAACTCGTAAAAACATGATTCTGTTGAATACTAATAGCAGTGGCTAACACTTGAAAGTTACCAAAATAATTTCTAGGCCATAGGGAAAAAGTATTTTTTTTTTGTTTGTTTGGAGAGGTTTTTGCTATAGGGCGCGTGTGCTCGCCAGAAAGACAGAGAGAGACAGAGAGACAGACAGAAAGTGAGAAATCATCCCCCCGGGGGGGTTGGCTATGCTGCAATCCCTTCGTCTCCACTCTTCTCCTGGGATCAAAAGCACTCTCTGTGCACTTCACTACCATGTCACCTGCCGGCCCCACATTTTTTATTCTTATTTTATAGATAAATAAACGGAGACAAAGACACTGAGTGCCATTTGAGTGGTGTCTTGAGACGTTAAAAAATTCTATAGTGCCGTCAATCACTGAGCAGGGGATGCCCTATCTTTTCCTTACAACAGCTCTATACCAAGTGGAGGAGAACACAAAGGAAAAAGAAAAAGCACACAACGTTCAGGAAGCCCCCATTTCATGTGACATATTACAAACCTCACTTTATTGTATCCTTAGAACCATCCTATAAAATAGTTAGTGGCTCTACGCTGTAGGTAAAATGACGCCTCAAAGCAGTTAGGTCATTTAGGAGTAGGGTTCAAATTCACATCTGGCTGATTTGGTTCCCACGTTCTTTCCAATAAATTACACTGCGAGTTTGACAACTGTACACGCTCTGAAAGTTTTCTTTTCTTTTTACTCGAGTGCTCCAATGATATTCTTTAGTCAACAACTTTTCTTAAAATAAGGAACTAAAAATGCTAGTTTTAGAAAGAGAAAAGAATTCACTTGTTGGAAGGGGATATTACAACAGCAATAGTTCCACTCTTTTGTGGAATGACTTTATTGCTATGTAAACACACTATTTATTCACTGAAGAATGCTATTAAAAAAAAGGTCATGGTATAGAAACATCGCATACTAAACACTTTAATAATAATACTCAAAATGCATCAGTTAAGGTTCATCGAGCTTTGATACCAATTTTTCACTAGTTAAATATCTTGGTATTTATTTGAATTATTTTTTTAGGTTAAGTTTTTATCACAGTTGAGACATTTTCTAACCAAAAAAAAAGTGAGTCTTTTGAGTACTTTGTCTCCATGTAAATAGTATGTGATGCCCATAAGTTTGCCTGGATTGTCTGTATATTTTCCATTAAAAGTAAATCTGTATCAAAGGAGAAATTAGGAAATATGCCTCCAATTTAGCTGGACTCTCCCAACAAAAATAAAACTATGGTAGGAAAGGGGATGAGCTTTAGAGACACAAGAAATAGCCTCGACCTCTGTTACCAGTCCCCTAACCCCGCCCTGGTCAGTCGGGTGTAGACAGAGGTGGTGCTTACATTAGCTCTTGAACTATTTCCTAGCAAGACTTTCTTTCAGTCCCACAAGTGATGAGGAATTTTAACTGAAGTCTCCATGTATTTGTGTCTGAGTGAGTTTTCCTTTCACACTTGCCTCGCCTATACAGGTTTAAATATAAACTTTTATTGAAATGTGCATCTCCCTGATCATCTTGCTTCTAGGATTAACAGCAGACTTACAGATGGCCTCACAATATGACAGCTATAATAAACTGCCATCTCTTTAAATAACTATCTTAGATCCTTGATTGACTTAAAGGGGTATGATAAAGTTTTCTAGAGCTACCATAGTACATCATGGTGGCTTAAAACAATAGAATTTGGGGCCAGCAGCCGGCATGGTGGTTAAGGACACTAGACTCCCACAAGGCCGACCACAGTTCAAGTCCTGGACCTGGTGGCTTGCTTTCTCACTTTCTCTCTCTCTCTCTCACTCTTTCTCTCTGTCCCTCTCTGGTCAAATCGAAATAAATAAATAAAGTTAAATAAAAAAAAAATCTTTAAAAAAATAGAAATTTATTCTCTCACAGTTCTGGAAATAGAAGTCTGAAATAAAATATCTGCAGGGGTGCCAGGGTGTGCTCTTTTCAGGCTCTGAAAGGAATCCTTCTTTGCCTCCTCTGGCCTCTGGTGATCACTGGCAATCCTTGGTGCTGCTGGGCTTATGGCGGTATCGCTGTAGTCTCTGCCTCCTTCTTTGCATAGCTTTCTCTCCCGGGTGTGCATCTGTCCAAATTTCCCTCCTCTTTTAACAACACCAGTCACTGAAGCAGAGTTCACTCCAATCCAGTAAGACATCATCTTAATTACATCTGCAGGGTCCCTTCCACATGACATCACATACATAGATGCAGGAGTAGGATAGGGGCATACCTTTTCAGAGGACACGACTCAACTCACAGTTTTGTGAGGTACCATATTCTGATACTCCGTAGGATGCCCCTTAACAGGAATGTATCTAACATTTTTCTCACGCTTACCCCGAAGTTGCAGTACTGGGTTTGGAGGGAGAGACCACAAAGGTAATGTGTTCTTCTCATCACATCGTACCAAGATTTGCTCTTGGTTTATCACTGTTTGGTAACCTTGACCACTGGCTGATTTATCACTGTTTGGTAACCTTGACCACTGGCTGAGACATTTGTCAGCTTTCTCTTCTGTAAAGTAGCTTCCCTCACCACCACCTAGTACCCTTCGGGAGGACACCAGCCCATGCTCAAGGAGAGAGAGTGAATTATCCACCTCTCCACTTCCTTGAGGAGGGAATATCTGCATAAACTATTTGGAATGCTTCTGTACAGGAGACTTTTCCATTTATTTACTTATTCTGTGTATCTTTTATTAAAAAAAATGGAAAAGCAAAGAGGCTCAGATGCAGCAAATAGAAACTCTTAACTGTTCTCTGTAAAATTCTTATTTCAGGTGATCCAGACAAGAACTAAGCTACACTTCAGTTTTGGACTCGGTATAGAATACTGCTTTAAACAAACAAACAAAGAGGTGGTAAGAGAAATCAGAGTGTGAAAGACCCAATGCTTCACAAAGAACCTTGGCTAGCACCACCAAAAGATGATCAGAATTTTCAAAAGTAAACATCGTCTAAGAAGTTTAATTCTTCTAAGAAGCAAAAATGCCTTGGGTATGCATTCTTAGAGACTATTCACTGTGGGTATTTTCTCCCAGGATAAGAATAAAACTGAATTGTATTCTGCCAATTCAGTTCTCAACTGAACATATTTCAGAGAAAGGCATTTTAAAATAAGGAGTAGAGAGATGCATGTCACCCATCCCACCCCAGTAACGTTTTTTCCAAATCTCTACTTTTTCTAAGTCAGTCCTGAGAGTTAAGTATTCACTGATATTCTATGATCCTTAGTGGGAGGTTTCTAAATTAAGCTTTGTGTCATTAACCAGTATACAACAAAGGCAGTGAGAACAATGAGATCACAAATGATGTATTTTTGTGGCTAGCTATCCTTTTTCCGTAGTAGCACCATAAGCTAAATTAGCACAATTCAACATATTTCACAAAGGTAAACGGATTAAAAAGCTACCAAGGCCTGACATACCTGGCTGGGGAGAAAAAAGCAAAAACATCTCCTGAATCATCTCTTTTTTAGAAGTTTTATTTTATTTTGCTCCAAAATAATCTCATTTTAAAAGTTTTACTTTATTTTTAACTGACAAATAGTAATTAGATATATTTATGGGTATGATGTGGCACTGCAACACATGAATACATTATGGAATGATTAAATCAGGCTAAATCATATCTCCATCATCTCAAATATTTATCAAGTCTTCTGAAAACATTTAAAGTCCTCTCTTAGCTATTTTGAAATATGTAATACATAATTATTCATCATAGTCACTGTGCTGTGTTCTAGAACACCAGAATTTACTCTTCTCAAGCCGAACCTTTGTACTTGGTTCACAAAGCCAGGTAAAGAGAGACAGGTACTGCAGGATCGCACTTGGCTGTGGAAGCTAGGAAAGCTCAGCTCAGAGAAGCAGACGTGGAATAGTGGTTACAGAGGGGGCAGGACGGAGACGCTGGTGTACCATCTACATTGAGACTGAAACTCCTGAATTCAAATTTCACTCCCGTGTGTTAAATGATCTCTAGAAATAGTAAATCATAAAACATTGCAGGTGCAGATGGGATATACATTTTAATATTTAACCACCATGTTGTCACATGATTACCTTCTCCAGCGTTACCCAGAGCGAAGGACAAGTGGTAAGTGAAACACTGCAGGTGATTCACTCTGCATTTTCAATCCAGCTCTTTAAGAGGACCAACGTTTTACAAAATATGGAACCTATTTTTATAAATGATTACAACCTGTAAAGTGAACATTGTCACCCCCATGCAACTGTTGTACTGAATTCATTTTACTTTTGTAAATGATAAACACAGACACAAGATTATTACAAGTAAAAACTGAATTATTAAATCACATAGGACTTTTTTGAAGCAATGGAATTCTACTTATAAAATGGAGAAAATAGGGGTCAGTAGATGGTATAGTGGTTATGCTGCTGGACTCCCACATGGTCAACTCTGGTTTGAGTCCTGGACCTGGTGGCTTGAAGCTCATGCCAGATGTATATGCATGCATGCCCAAGATCCCAGGAGGAGAATGTAGAAGAAGGAATTGTGGTGTGGCCATCCCACTGGGGGTGATTTCTTATTTTCCCTCTCAATGTCTCTGTCTCTATCTCTCTCTGGCAAGTGCACAAACCCTAAGGCAAAAAAAAAAACAAAACAAAAAAAACTCTAAAAAAAGGAGGAAATATAGCTTTCTAGTGTATTATCATGTAGGTTTACTCTACCCCCAAAACTACTTCTTGTATGCTTTATAAAATGGTATTTGTTGTCTCAACTTCATCTCTTCCTGGCTGCCTTACTCAAACATTGATTTGATAACATGACACAGATATCGTACCTTTCCAAGAATTATTCATTGTTTCAATTGGTTCTCTTTTAGCAAGATATGGTTTTACAAATCCCACTGCCAGCATAATAGTCACGTGGGAGCAGGAACTTGCTCTAACAGGACACTTCGTATACTTCCTGAGGAATCCCCGTGTATCAAGTGCAACACGTATAACTTTGTAAGTTGCTGGACAGATAAGGTAAACCTCCGGAGTCATTCCTAACTGCTCCTTATTTCTATTATTCTGTGCCTCTTAACATTTGGTTCACAAAAAAAAAAAATAAAAACACTTCTTTTAAAATACTATTTCTCATTCATTGTCAAGAATGTGCTATTAGAAAAAGAGGCAACAAAGAAGAGTCAAAGTCAAACAACGACAACAACAACAACAATTCTAGTAATTGACTACATTTTGCTGAACACAAAACTAATTTGGGTTGTCAGCAAGTAATCCTATCAAGAAAACAAACCTCTGTCTCCTCATTCAATCCACAGTAGCCCTAGGACTAACAAAACCTTCTTCGAAAATGCTTCTCTGTTATGTAGAAATTTGAAGCAGGAAAATACACATTCTAAAGAAAAGAGCACATTTTAGGCAATGCAAGGACAGCAATATATAAAGTGTGAGGGAAACTAATGAGGGATGGATCTAAAGAACAAAATTTCCCCAAAAGAACGATTGGATCAAACAAGGCCAGGCAAAGGTTTCTAGAAATATATACAGGGTGGGAGACATTAAAAGGATCATTTTTTTGTCCAATGTGCAAGTGGAAAAACAGATTGCAAGGTGGGTACCTCCTCACACTGGGAAGAGCAGGGGGTTCAGTTCTTAGAACCCTTACTTCACAGGCTATGATGCATGAACTGAGTAAGCTAGAAAAGAAAAAAGAAGAAAAAAAAAAAAAAAAAAAAAAAACAAGAACAAAGGTAAGAAACAGACCTGGGCCTTTAGGAAACCACTGGCAGTTTGGAATTACTGAAGAATAACGTAAGTGGTAGGAAGTAATGAGGAAGGAGGCTGGAGATTAATGAGACTCCATATCAGAGCGCAAATTAGAATCACATCGATTTTTTAAAATTAAAATTGAGTGTTTATTTATGGTGCCAAGGTCAATGTTCTTCACCATATACTAAGAATTACATTTTCTTATTTTAGAACCTTTTGTCTTCTCTTTGTTGATAATTATCTTTCCCCTGACTCTTAGTTCCCCATGTACTCTTATTTCCTCCCCTCCCCTCCCCTCCCCTCCCCTCCCCTCCCCTCCCCTCCCCTCCCCTCCTTTGTGCTCCTTTATTCTCCAGCACAAACGAAAGCCTTCTTTTAATACATTTTAACAGCATCTATTCCGTTATTCTGTCATCAATCTCTCTTGGCCGGCCTCTTCCAGTTCCCCATATATTCCTGCTTGATCTGAACTGATTCTTCTCCAGCTCTCCTACTGCACAGCGTTCACTGTGGGATCCAAATTTTTCGTCGTTCTGTGCGTTCCAGCCCTGGACCCTGAATTCTGGGATCCCAAGTCTGCTCCTTGCATAGTTTTACATTTTTATTTTGGGAGAACATTTCAGGAACTTCCTGAGAACAAGTATAAGAAAGGTACATTTCTGGGAGGGACCAGCAGTTAGCCTAATGGCTATGTCGCTGAACTCCCATGTAGTCGACCGCAGTTCGAGTCCTGGACCTGGTGGCTTAAAACACACCGGGCGCGTGTGCATGCGTGACCAAGATCCAGAGAGGAGAATGGAGGAGAAGGAATTGTGGCGTGGCCATGCCCCCTGGGGGGGGGTGATTTCTCACTTTCCGTCTCTCTGTCTCTCTGTCTGTCTGGCAAGTGCACGCACCCTATAGCAAAAACCTCTCAAAAATAAACAAAAAAAAAGGTACATTTCTGAAGTTCTCCATGACTAAAAATGTGTTTAATCTTCCCTTACACATGACAGACAGTTTGTAGACTGGAAATTATTTTTGCCACGGAATTGTGAAGCCATTGATTGTGTTCTGTGCTGCTGTATTTAATGTGCTGAATGTTAGGTGCCTGATTCCCCATCACAATGTATATACAGGGCCTATTTTCTTCTTCCTGGGTTTGGGGGATCTTTATGTCTTCACCTCATGTGATAAAGTTTCTAGGAGCTATACAGTCACATGGATGTTGTTTTCAAAACTCAACGACATGTTGGAAAATCACTGAGGGTCTCACTATTTAGTAAATATTTCACTTAATCCTTCACCCTCTGACTTCTGTGCTGTTTATCCACCAAAGAGCATCCTAGTTCACATTTTCCATAGAATAAACTACCAGTTTTACTGAAGTGTGGAGAGGCATCTGGGATCTAAGTTCACTTTAAACAGGCTACACCGGAATCCCCCTGTGTCCAGCCAGACTCCCCCTCATTGTGGAGCCATCCAGAGGTTCTGAAGGGAAAATCAGCCCTACTCTTCAGTGTGTCTCAGGAGCAGCTAAGGTTTCAGATGTCAGGACCTCAGGGCTGGTGACAATTATCCCTGGACTCTCCAGATGCGCTCTGCCTCACTGGGCTTCCGCACTTTAAAAATCCCCTTCCTGTGGTTTTATTTGGAGGAAGTGGAATAAACACCTTTGCATAGTCTGCCATTTTTCTGTAGCATATTTGATTGCCTAAACATTAACAACTATTTGTTAATGAAAAACTTGGGGGAAAAAATTGAAGTCCCCTCTAATGTGAACTTGAGAGGTTCAGGTGGCCTATGAAATGTGAGTACAAGTTTATACTTAAAATAAAGGTACCACAATAGTTGGAGTGACTGTCTCACAACAAATGCAGGAAATTCACGGTGGATAAAGTCAGCTGATGTTTTGGTAGTGTATGTTTAACTGCTTGGAGTTATTATAACAACAAATGCTGTTTTCAAATCCCAGGAAAGAAATGACACTATAGTGAATGCATGAAAGTGAGGCAATATCCCCATGTAAATCAGGCAGCAAAAGCAACAAACTCATGCTTTAACTGCTCTTCTAGACGTTAAATCATAGCTTTTTTTTTTTTAAGAATTACCTTTTCTAACTTTATTTATTTATTTATTATTATTATTATTTTAGTTTGACGATAGAGGGGGAAGAGAGTGAGAGAGAGAGAAAGTGAGAAAGTAAGCCATCAGGTCTGGGACTCAAACTGTGGTCAGCCAGTGGGAGTCCAGAGCTCTTAATCACCATGCCACCTGCTGACCCATAGCTTTATTTTTCAAATCTTTTTTTGTTTTACTTAATTTGCCAGAGGAAGTGTGTGCTCACCAGAAAGAGGCAGAAGGAAAGAGGGAAAGTGAGAAACACTCCTCCATGGGAGGTAGGCAGGCTGCAATCCCTTCTCCATGTCTCCCTTCTTCCAGGATTGTGGGCATGCACACACGTGTGCTTGGTGTGTTTCTCAAGCCACAGGGTCCAAGACTCAAACCACATGGTCAGCCATGTGGGATCTTGCCACCTTAACCACCATACCACAGACTGACCTTAAATCACAGCTTTAAATACAAAAGTTTAAAGCCTAAATGAAACCTGAAGTTCATCTTTAGGTAAAGAACCATTAATTTACCAATTTTAATGATTCAGACTTAAATTCTTTTTTCAAAAGAGAGATCTGTTTGAATGGATATAGCTGGGAACCAATTCTTTGAGCTACCCCTAAACAAAAAGCAGAGTTATCTGTGTGTTAGTCATAAAATTCAAGTTTCCCATAACAGTATATAAAAATTTCTTAAGAATTTACATATAGACACAGTCATAAAAGTTAAAGGAAGAAAAAAGTTAAATGCAATAGGAAAAAAATTTAATTAAGGCCATTAAATATCACATTTAGAAGGCACTAATTATAAGCTTTGATTGTGGCTAGTACTGCCTCTGAAAAATGTCTGCTAAATTATAACAATGGAAGTTCTCAATAATAGCAGTAAAGAGCCTTGCAACCATGAAATTATCTATGGACTGGGATAAATTTAGGCATATCTCATTATTTCACGATTATAAAACAATAACGCTCATTTATTAAGAATCCCAGTATGTCAGCCACTGTGCCAAGTATATTGCCTGCAATGACGTACTTATGTTTATATCCTTAAGAGATTATAAGCACTTCTTATTCTCATTTTAATGAGGAATCTGCTACTGACAGAAGTTAAAAACAGGCAAAGCCACCGTGAGGCATCCTGTAAACCCTGCTACTCAGCAGGCTGAGGCCACACAGGAGGCCCTGGCCCGATTCCTGGCCTGCATTAAAAGCCCTGTGCTTGTGTGCACTTGTAGTCCCAGCCACTCACACAGGCAACAGGGACAGACCCTGTCTAGCAGAACCAGACATGGTGGCACTTGCCTGTAGTCTGACCTCGGAAGGCTGAGGCAGGAGGATCTCAACAGTGAGAATCTGCCTTAAAAAAAAAAAAAAAAAAAAAAGAAGTTAAAAGTAAAGATAACTTGGCCACGATATTGACAGTTAATGTATATCATGACTATGATATGACCACTATTCACGCTTTAAACACTATTTTATAGTTTTTGTGTGTTTTTCCTTTCTTTTTCTTTTTCTTTTTTTAATTTGCCAGAGGGTACATAAATTTGCTAGAGACAGAGATGGAGGAGAAAGTACCCCCCAAATGGGTGTGGTCATACTGCAATCCCTTTTCTTCTATTTCTCCATCTTGTCAGGATTCTGGGCACACGCATGTGTGAGTTCATACACACACACACACACACACACACACACCTGACATGTTTTTCAATCCACCAGGGCCAAGACTCAAATTGCACAGTTGGTCCTGTGGGATCTAGCTGCCTTAACTTGCAGGCCACGTGGCTGGCCCTTAGCTTTCTTTTTAATGATCATAAATCCAGCATTTTGAAGTTGGCTGGAGAAATGTCACATTGATTAACTGACAGTCGAAATGCTCTTTATAAATGATTATTCGAATAAGATTCATTAGACATGAACGGACATGAAACAATCTGAGAACTTATTCACTCACTGGCTCACTCACTGAACAAGTCTGTACTCTGTGCCTGTCATGTGCCCGTCAGTGCTATAGTGGACACTGTCCATTCGCAGCCTTCTCCAATGATGGAAATGTGCTAGGTGAGCACTGCTCAGGCCAGTGGCTGTGCACCAGTGCTGAGCGCTTGAAATGCAGCCAGTACCATTGGGGAACTGAATTTTACATTTGTTTACGCTTACTTATTTATGTCACCCATGAGCAAGAGAAACAGAGAGAGAAAAAAAAATAGCATCCAATACAGGTTCCTAACATTTTGATTCCCACCCAGCCCTCAGCCAGCCATGGATCATGGACAAATGTATGCCTGGCATACTTAGGAGAGTCCCCAGACTTGAACTGGGAACCTTCCCAACCAGGATTGCCTTGCAGAGCATCACATTTTATCTCTATGCCATATCATATATTTAAATTCCATATAATGTATTTGAAATCTCTGGATTTTACATTGTATTAAAGTGAAGTTACTGGATTGTCGTAAAAAATCATGACATATTTTGCTGTTTTCTATGCAAAAATGCATCATGACTTTTCCAACAACCCAGTAATTTGGGGGCCAGCAGATTGTGTGAAGGTTAAGGTGCTGGATTCCTACATGGCTGCCTATGGTTCAAGTCCTGGACCCAGCAGCTTGGGAATCATACCAGGCACATGTACATATGGGCCCAAAATCCAAAGAGAAGAATGGAAGAGAAGGGACTGCACTGGGGCCATTCCCCCCAGGGAGTAATTCCTCATTTTCCCTCTCTTTGACCCTTTCTCTCTCTCTCTCTGACAAACGCACATGCCCTATGGCAAAAAATCTTAAAAAAAAAATTAAAACCAAAAGTTTTAAATTAGTTTGAATTTAAATATAAATAACTACATATGGCCAGTGACTACCATATTAGACAGAATACCTCTAGGTAGATAGTGAGTGCACAGTTAACAAAATGGACTTGGATGGAATTGGTTCCTACTGTCACATGTCACAGAGCTTACAATCTAGTGCAAAGTCAGCACGGAAAAAGTAAACCAAGAAATATAACATTAAAACATCTGTTAATTGCTTACAAGAGAAAGAAAAAAAACTATGTTTGTAAGGATAAAAATACAGTCTAAGTAAAAAAATAGCTGTGAACTTCTATTTACTTTTTTTTTTTTAATGAAAGAATATGTGTGCATGTATAAGAGAAACAGAGAGAAGAAAGAGGAAGTACCCTCCACAGGGCTCAGTCACTCGGCGACCTCCTTCCTGCAGTCCTGCAGTCCTGCAGTCGACCAGAACTCTGAGCACATGTGTTTTTCAGGCCTAACAGGCAGGGCACTCAAACCATGGTCAGCATGTGGCTTCCAGGTCGGCAGCCCAGGACCAAACTGGTTGCACCAGAGAGGCTGGCCCACCTAATTAGGAACTTCTAAAAGTACATACTGAGAGAGTCATTTTTAAAATGTTTTCTCAGGATTTCCTTATTTAAAATTTGGAAAGTTAGTGAACTATTGAAGCAAAAGATGTATGCAGGTGTTGAAAGTGCTTTCAACATTTTAAGACTGCTGCACACAAGATACTCTGTTGACCAAAAAAAAAAAAAAAAAAAAAAAAAGGCAAAAATAACTCTGAACAAGAAATGCTGAGATATACCCTATTTCAGGTAATAATCTGAATTTAAACAAAACAAAGTGAAAGAGAGTAGGGATGAAGAAGCACAAAGCAAAACCTATAAAAATGCCAACCTTAGGTAATTCCAATTCAAGAACCTGGATTTGATGAGTTAAGAAGTCAGAGAAAAACAATTGAACTACTATTCTATTTGGGCAAAAATAGGTTTTTTAATAGTAGCATGTCCACTTTGGGGCCAAGGTCAATTTATAAACCCAAAAAAAATACTCGCCAGGAATTGCATTACTAGACCTAAGCACTCTGGAATGAGCACAGAACAGAAACACAGCCCTCTATAGTGAATTAATAAGTTTAAAAAGGTATTTGGATCAGCAGGGGAAAAGACGATCACTAAAAACCTACATATTCCTGGATCATATTGGGAGGATTTGTGTTAGGGAATTTAAGATAATTTGTTTGGGTAACAAGGCTATTTGAGGTCAGAGGGAAGAGGACATTTGGAGAAGGAATTATCCCAAGAGCTGGCAATGTTACCTTGGCATTTCTTTCTTTCTGTTCCTACAGTTCCCATCTCTAAACAACTGGGAAAATGGCCCACAGACTGAGGAGGGGACTACTTGGGAAGCAAGCACAACCTGATTTAAGTAAAATGTGTTGCCCACAAAAAGAATAAGATTAACTTTTATAAATAACCCCCCAAATTATGCCAGCTCTTGATTAAATAAACTAGGTTTCATTCAGCCAGCACAACTGTCCCTATTTTAAGCCCAATAATTTTATAAAATCGAGCACGAAGAGAACACTAGCACCACTATTGCTAACGGCGGTGCCAGTAGGGAAAAGGGAGGGAGGAGCCACAGCAGGATTGGCTGTGGTTGACAGCCAGTCTGTGCCAGGCACAAATGCTAAGTGTGTCCTATGGATTACTTCCAATTGCCATAACACCCCTAAGGGAGAGGAACTATTATTATTATCATCATCATCATCATCCTCACATTACAGATGGCTAAGCTAAATACAAAGTTTAATGATATACCCGATGTCAAAGAGCTAATAAGTAGTCCATGTAGAATAAAGTTCAACCGCTTTTCCACATAAAGAAAAATAATGGTTACAGAGTTATTTTCTTTACCCAAAATTATATGGTCACTTAACATCATAAAGAAATATAGGAGTTACTTTTGCTATACATTTATTGCAAATTATATTCCATATGTTCATATAGAAAAAGAACCAATAGTCTAGTGTTACTGACACACAAAAAAGAAAAAAAAAATGGCTTCTGACAGTTCATGAAGTAAAGACAAGAGATAATCAGGATTACTGGGTATAGATAAAGGATCCTAGAGTTTCAAAAGGGTCACAAAATTCAAACACAGAAGGGCATTACCTTAACTTTTGTCCTGGAACTTCATACTATTCCCGAATATTTCTATATAAGAATATATTTCCAATGGTATAAAGGCAGCCAATAAAACTAGAAGTGACTTTTATATCCAACTTTGAGGCACCATATGTTTTACAAAGCATGGAGATATATGCATGATGGAAAGAATCGTTTCCTAGGGGCCAGGTGGTGGCATGGTGGATAAGGTGCCAGACTCCCACATGACTATAGTTTGTGCCCTGGACCTGGTGGCCTGCTTTCTCACTTTCTCTCTCTGTCTCTCTCTGGTGACACATGTGCTGTGCCCTTTAGTAAATTTAAAAATAATAATAATGAATAAAATTAAATAAGTAATTCTTTTTTAAAAAAAAAAAAGAAAGAATAATTTCATCAAGAAATGAAAGAAATAACATGTTTTTAAAGAGAGATTGTTTGCTATAGGGCACGTGCAGTTGCCAGAGAGACAGAGACAGAAAGTGAGAAATCACCTCATGGGAGGATGGCCACACTTCAATCCCTTCTCCTACATTCTTCTCTTGGGATTTTGAACACACTGTGAGTTTTAAGCCTTCAGGTCCAGGACTTGAACCGTGGTTGACTACATGTGAGTCCAACCATTACAGCATCTGCTGGTCCCATAAATATGTATTTTTAAAGGATATAAAAACTTTAATATTGGTAAAATAAAATATCTCTATAGCTGCAGAAAGCACTGTTAAATTATACCCATGAGTATTTTATTATTTAATCAAGTGAAGGTATTTATTTTAAATCATCTTATGAGACAGAATGAAACCATGTTCTAAAAGAAAGAATAACTTGGTAGAAAATATTTTAACTAGCTGAGTAATAAACAAACAAAGGAATTGACATCTCCAGCTTCTACCAAGAACCACTCAAAGAAAGCAACAAGCAGTATCAATTCTACTCCCAAATGTGCCTCTCCAAATCCTCCTCATCCATACAGACATCTCCCTCCTCCTGCCTCTCCATCTTAATTTCTCTCACTACTGGCCATCTTCTTTATTTTCCCCTAATGGAGTGGAAAGATACTATCTAACTATGTCCTTTCACAAAGTGGAAAGATAATATCTCATCTAACTACCCCCTCTCACCTCTCAAATTCTGCCAACTCTCAATGGTAAACATACATTTTACCAGGTCTCAACCATTCTCTCTATTAAATGTGAGAAAATATGAGGGGACTCCAAAAAGTTCATGAAAAAAAATGGAATAAAATTACAAATATGAGTCCTAAACTTAAAAAAAAAAAATCCATGTGTACTTTTTTCCGGTAATGTACGTTTTCCATAAGCATTCTGCAGACTCTGCCTATCACTGCTGGACTTGTCTCTGTGAACAGCCTGGGCATTAGCTTGATTTAGTTTCCTCCTGTGATTAGGAAGAACACTGAGCACGGAAGTCGATACTACTCGTTTTGCCAACACCATTTCTCGCACTGTGCCCTTGGATGTGCCATTTGAACTCTCGTGGGGTCCCAGGTAGTACTGATGAACTCCAGGTGTTCAGTGAGCTCAAAAGTCTAGCGTTAGCTCAGTGACTCAGTGGCAAAGCCAGCACATGTGCTCAGTCACCTGCTTTCTGCTGCATGAATCTACCTATCCAGACTACCTGGCAGGACATAGCAGAGGGGAACTCCTTAGTATCATATCGTCTCCTCTGACAGGGAGGGGAGTTACATAACTCTGAGGATTGGCTAGGCTCTGTCCTCAAAAACTCCCAAGTCTTTCTACAAAGATCAGTGTGACATGGGAAACTTTGTCCTTTTTATTTGTTTGTTTTGCAATTCGACTGCTCAGAAGCCCTGAGAACAGCACATGGTGCACCGTGGCATTCTCAGAGTAGCAAGCTGGGAAGAATAAGATGCATTTTTCTGCTCTCCCAGGAACTGAGCAGCTCCATCCTGGATGTTAAAACGGAAATTTTTCTAGGAGGCAAGCGTTTGAGCTTTATGAGATACGAGATTCAGTGTCTATAGGAATGTTGCTTCATTTCAACAGTCACTGCTGGATCTTAGGCAAGGCCAGTTTTGTCAAGAACCACATGGCCAGTTCTCTGCCCATCAAGGAAGTAAGATAAAATAAAATAGCCTATTCTTGTAATGACCGTATATGCCATGTCAGAAAATCAAGACTCCAACTAATCAAGGCCCAAAAGCTTTAGATTTAAAATAAAAACAAAGGGACCAGCAGTTAGCGTAATGGCTATTTCACTGGACTCCCATGTAGTCGACCGCGGTTCGTGTCCCGGACCTGGTGGCTTAAACTCACACTGGGCGCGTGTGCGTGCGTGCCCAAGATCCCGAGAGGAGAGTGGAGGAGAAGGGATTGTGGTGTGGTCATCCCCCCTGGGGGGGGGGTGATTTCTTGCTTTCTGTCTCTCTGTCTCTGTCTTTCTGGCGAGTGCACGCACCCTATGGCAAAAAAACCTCTCAATAATAATAATAATAATAATAATAAAATAAAAACAAAAACAAAAATCCCTATCTGTCTACTTATATAAATGATTAAAGAGCAGTTGAGCCAGTACATGGATCATCTCCATATACCAATAATCCCTAAAACTATTTGACTGCCCTTGTAAGTCTTTTAAGAAGTCAAAAGACGGGACCAGCAGTTAGCATAATGGCTATGTCACTGGACTACCATGTAGTCTACCACAGTTCGAGTCCCGGACACAGTGGCTTAAACTCACACCAGGCGCATGTGCATGCATGCCCAGGATCCCCAGAGGAGAATGGAGGAAAGGGGATTCCAGAGTGGCCATCCCCCCTGGTGGGGTGATTTCTCACTTTCCGTCTCTCTGTCTCTCTCTTTCTGGCGAGCACACACGACCTATAGCAAAAACCTCTCCAAAAAAAGAAAAAAGAAGAAGTCAAAAGACAATAATCCACTCAGAAATCAAAGATGGCCCTACAGTTGCTCCCTAAGAGGGAGTAGGGGCAAACCATGCCCAGAGTGGGGTGGGAATGACAGCAAGGCAAGCCTGCCATGAGACAATTTCCTAGCATCCGAAGACCATTTTTCTATTCCTGATAGAAAATAATACTTTGGTTGAGAAGGAAAATACCTTTGGGTTGCTCTTTCAGAGCTACAGGAATCAATACAAACTTGCTGAGTATATTCTAATGCCTTTACTGGTATGTACCATGGTGAAAAGAACATAGTACCTTCATGTATGCCCATCTTGATAAACGGGCAGCCCTGCATGTAAATCCTGACCCTATCATCTCTCTGTGATCTTGGACAAGTCAACAGCATCTTGGAGTCTCTATTTACTCTTCTGTAAAGAATAACACAACTATGAGAACTGCATGCAGAAGCACACACAGGTCACGTGAGCGCTGTGCCTGACTACTTCCGGACTCCTTTATTTTCCTAAACAAATATAGAATGAAGACACATAGAAATATAAAAGTTTTCTTTAAATAGTGGTTCTAAATGAAATTCACTGAAGTAAAAATCAGTTGTGGCCAGCCAAATAACAACTCAAAAAAAAAAAAAAAGAAAAGAGAGAATTATATTAAACAATGTTACTGATCAGCACACACACAAATTCTTAGTCTACCATTCAAGGCCCATCATCATTTTGCCTGAAATAACTTCTCCAGGAATCTGTTCTGTAGGACCCCCATGCATCAGCCCCTCTCTCTGAGCACATCTTGAGCTGACGCACACTCTGGCATCTGCTTTTACCCTGAATATAATTTCCACTACTTTCTACCTCCGCCCATCTAGCAATTTCTCAATTCCTCAATCCTCACGTGTTTTCCAGTCTTCCCTGATTAACTCACCATTAACAACATCTAGTGATTTAGCAAATATTTATCATCTCTAACATTTTTTAATGTGGCTACGCAGAACCACTCTAGTTTATTGTTTCTTATCTCTCACACAACTTTGCTGTAGAAAAGTAGTGCAATCTTTTGCAAAATAATTCTGATACTAAAGTTGTCTCTAGAGTTATTTATACATGTGCTAACAGAAAATTATAGAATTTTAATAACCAAAGCTGATATAATTACCAAATAAATTCCTTTTACATTCACATAATCACCTGAGCCCACTCCTACCTAAAGCAATATTGATACAGAATTGAAACTAATTCAGAAGTATAGAACTGAACGTTTCAGTTTAAAAAGAATTCATTTAGCAACCCTTAGTGTTAAGTGACTGTAAATACCAATGAAGGCACTGTTGTTAGTGTGGTCATTTAATAACGATGATTTTAACATCTGATCTGAAAAGCAGAACTTTTGGTAAAAGTAGGCCTATTTATATCAAGGAGGTTCAAAACTGACTCAGAGGAAAAAGTATTATCCTCTGACTCACCAAGACCACTTCCTGAAACACCCAGTGTTTTTCTTGGAAGGAAGTCCACACAAGCACCATTTCTTTCAAATACTGATTAGACGAAATTGAAGTCTAACACAAAATGGACCAAAGACATATTTTCAAAGCCAGTCAGTTTCAAAGTAGATAACTTTCCATAAACATATATTATCTAGTCATGAGAGGAAAGACTTTAAAAACAATCAAAAAGAGATAATCCAAGAAATATTATAAAAAATACATCACTGATTACATATATATATATATATATATATATATATATATATCCCTACTTATAATCTTTTAATAATAAAGAAACAACTTTAAGTCTTTAATCTCCAATATCAACTGATATCTTCGGCTTCATTAACAATCACCTTTTTCTTTTTTTTCAAGGTAGTTTTCTCCTTTCTGAACCCACTGTGTGGCCAATATTTAATCACAATTTACACAATAATTCTTAATAAGTATTTCTATATGGGAAACATTGTTTTAAGTTCTTTGCATGCATTAATCCAATTGATAATCACCACTCCTTTAAGAGGCAAGTACTATGTTTTTCTCTATTTTAAAGATGAGGAAATCAAGGCAGAGAACAATGAAGTACCTTGTTCAGTAACACAAGGTTAGTACATGTAATGTCTCAAACACAGACCAATGTATGAGCCCAAACTCTGTCTCTTCTATGCTATGTCTATGAATGACTCCTCGCTCTTTTTTTAATTTTTTTTTTTTTTTGGAGAGGTTTTTTTGCTATAGGGCGTGTGTGCTCACCAGAAACACACAGAGAGAGAGAGAGAGAGAGAGAGAGACAGAAAGTGAGAAATCACCCCCCAGGGGAGATGGCCACGCCACAATCCCTTCTCCTCCAATCTCTCTCGGGATCTTGGGTATGCATGCATATATGCCCAGCATGAGTTTAAGCCACTAGGCCTGGGACTTGAACCACTGTTGATTACATAGGAGTCTAGTGACATAGCCATTACGCCAACTGCTGATCTGTACTCCTTGCTCTTTAAAATGCTTGTTAATACTTAAGCACACCACACAATGATAAGATACTAATGAAATGAACATTTCACATTGACATAATCTATGCCTATATTCAGGTATGTCCTTCTCATATATTCATTTATAAATGCTAATGTAACCATTATATCAGTAGGACTTGAGTACAAATAATACCAAGTTTTTAATCTAGAAGAACAACTATTTGGATAAGCTTTGAAACATTCCACTGTTAGCTATATCTACGCCATTCTCATTTGTTTTTTAGTTCTAAAACATTGGAAATATCTCACAGACCTACAAAAAAACACCCAAATGATACTGTCCTGGACACAGTCCTCGGGGAGAAAAATACACATAACATTTCCTCCTTCAAAATAACAAGCAATTAAACTGAATCTGGCTGTTTGTTTCCTCTTGAGTAATCTAGACTGGAAAGAATTCAAACATCTGACTCTTCCAGTATTTTGCCTCCAGCAGAAGGACCATCCTTTTATATGCAAGTCAGCTAATACATATTCCCTGGTACATGGAAACTAGTTTAAATATTAAATGATTGCATACTTCTACTCCTAAACATTTGAAGAAGAGATTCTGAGGTAGCTAGGGAGGCTGGCTAAAGCTCTCTGAACCAAGCCCGATCACTCTGACCTATGAATTACTAGGGAGTTATAGCAGAAGCCTGAATTTATCCCAGAAGGGTGAAGCCCCAGAGCACTGGCCAGAAGAAACAGGACTCCCACTTGTCACCCCATGCAGGTGCTAAAGATGCACGGTGCTGGAAACTCAAATGCCTGGGATGAATTTAGGGCCAAGAGAGTCTCTCTGTTTCCTTGAAATAAATAATTTACCCAAGTGACATAGTGAATGAAATCCTATTACTGCAAATTCATTCATTCTTTTGAGTTAAAGTACTTTCATCCTTAGAAACCACTTTTAAAGTAGAAACACTTTCAGAAATAAAAATTCATCATGTCATCAACATCTAAGTATGAGTTATCAGACACTTTCTTCTACAATTGAAGGACTCTAGAGTAATATGAAAATGCCCGTGAAGTCAGTGTGCCAAGAAATCTAACAAATCTGCAAAGATTTGAAGCAGTAGCAAGCTAATGAAAATAAATGGCCTGTTTGATGCTTTTACCTATTTCCTGTAAAAACATCCAGAATATTAATAAGTACTGAAATTGCGATAGAAATTTTAGCTTATACATAGAATGATTATTCATTAGAAGTAAATAACCTACAGAAAAACCACATAAGAAGTTAATTCAGTATTTTGGGGCTATTTATAACCTACAAGGTGTTGTGAGCATATAATAAACGTAGATTTTCTCCTCTAAGACAGACAGATATGCAAACAGATAATTATGATGCATTTTAGTAAATGTTATTATGATATGAACAATGTCCTATGGGAGTTTCTACCTAGGGCAGCTGTGCTAGGTTTCATAGAAGAGGAGACAATACATAGAACAAGGACTTGAAAGACAAGGGTGTGCCAGTCAGTCCACAATGGGCAGTTAGCGGAGTTCCAAGGAATAGTGAAATATCCAATGTGGCTACAATCTAAGAGTATAGAAGAAGATGTCGTGGGGCCAGCAAGTGGTGTGGTGGTTAAAGACACTGGATTTCCACATAGCAGACCATGGTTTGAGTCCCGGACCTGGCGGCTTACTTTCTCACTTGACCTTTTTCTCTCTCTCTCTGTTTCTTTCTGCAAATTGAAATAATAATAACAACAAACAGAATTAAATAAACAATTATTTTAAAAAAAAAAAAAAGAAGAAGATGATGTTGTGGAGAAAAGCTCTATGCCAGATTGTGATGGGGTCTTGTAGAGCACATGAAAGAATTTAGACTTAATCATTAGGGGAACAGGCCAGTAGAGGAGTAACATATTATTAATGTTTAAGAAAATAACTGGGAGCATTTGGAATGGCAGACTAGATCAAGAGGCAAAGTTAACTAATTTTAGGTAATAATCAAAAATTTTGAGATAAATTAATTTTATGTTTTCTTTCATCCCTATAGAAATCCTCCCACCTGTATTTCGCTCTGATATTTTTTGGAAAAACCAAGACTTACTATGTCAGTCCAATAATTCCTTCAAACTCTATAGCTCTCCAAAGAGAAACAGATTATTTTAACTAACTTGTAACCCATAAGGGCATAGCTTATATATTCTCACATAATTTTATGTAAGACAGCCAATGAAGACATATTTATCATATTTTAGAAAACCTCATTTCAAAATTCCAAAGACTAAGGGAATAGAAGGGCTTTCTTATTTATTTTGTTTGTTCACTTAAAACACTCCTTTAATGATATGGCTACTGTGAAAAACAGTGTGGAGGTTCCAGAAAAATCAAACAAAGAATTATTATATGATCCCACAAATCCACTTCTGGATATATACCCAAGGGAATACAAAGAAGAAACTCAAAGACATCTGTACACCCTGTTCTTTATAGCGTTGTTCACAATAGGTCAAAGGTAGATATGATCCACGTATTGTCCACCCACATATGAATGGATATGCAAAATGTGCTATAGACACACAATGGAATTACTCAGCCTTTAAAAGGAAAGAAATTCTGATCCATTCTACAACATGGACATACGTGTGTGTGTGTGTGTGTGTGTATTTAATTTGAGCTAAACTAGATTATCATTATGCTCAATTTTAATATAAAGAAACATAATAGTTTTTAAACTCAAAGAAGACTAATATTGGGACCAGCAGATGGAATAATGTTTTCGTCACTGGACTCCTACTTAGTCGACTGAGGTTCAGCCTAAAACTCACACTGGGCATGTGTGTGTGCCTGCCCAAAATCCCGGGAGGAGCGTTGGAGGAGAGGGGATTGCAGTATGGCCATCGCCCCCAGAGGGTGAATTCTCACTTTCTGTCTCTCTGGCAAGTGCAGTGCACATATCCTATAACAAAAAAAATCTCTAAAAAAAAAAAAAAAAAAAAGACGACGACTAACATTTATGAATAACTCTGACTTTATTTACTTTCTGTCTGCCTTACCTTCTCTAAATTCTGAAAACTAGTATTTCACCTCTATTTTATGATAAACACCTTGTATTATAAAATCATCCCTCCCATGGCTACTAAAATGTTATGTCATACTTGAGAAAAATGCAACTCTCTTCCTCTTCACTACTTTATAAATTTCTCAATGCATCCAACCTAAAAATGGAATTACCTCAATTTAGAATTCAAATTTGATTTTGAAGAAATAACCTCCACTGATAGGAAGTATTTGAATATTCAACTTATTTATTAAATCTCTAGTCTAATTATCACGTGTAATTTGATCACACATAACACCCAGGATCATGTGTTCTAGTACAGAACACCCTCCCTCGGCTAGTCATTTTTCTTAAAGCAGCTATATTCATTCTCTCTCAGATTGAGCCCTGATGTCATAATCATGCAAATTCACTTTCCCTTCTCAGCAGCACATGTAATTGAAGCCTTTTAAATTCATTTTCCCTGCGTCTTCTGTGCAGACTGTCTGCAGGTCAAGCGCCAGTCAGATACTTAGTAGTTAAGAAGGTTTGGGAACTCTGTGCTGCAGGTGGCCTGGGGTAACCCTGTGGGATTACCAACAATCTGAGTAGCTTACTGTAATTAGGCTGGTTTCAGCAGGGAGGGAAGTAGCCCAAACCCAGGCAATCCCTGTACCTACAATTACACCATGGACTTCCCAATGAAATGTCCAGCTTTAACCAGTCAATAAATCTCGCTGAGGGTTTACTATGAGCTAGCAGGTCCTGTAATTATAAAGCTGGACTTACGGTGATAAACAGAGCAGATGGAATTCCTGTCTTCTAATCTGTTGGAAGCCACAATGGCCTTCTTTGATATTTCCCTGAACATACCAAGCTCTTTCCTTCCTCAAGGCCTATCATACTCTGTTTAGAATAATTATCTTGTTTGTCTTTGTCTAACGCCTGTGTCTGAGTTTAAATGGCTCTTCCTCGTGAAGTTATCTCCTAACTCACCAATTTATTTTAGATTCCCACAAGCTTTCATAGCACCCTGCAATTTTCTCATAAAACTTTACAATTAGACATATGGGCCAGTGTTTAATATCTGCTTTTCAAAAATAAACTATCTGACAGGGACCAGCAGTTAGCGTAATGGCTATGTCTCTGGACTCCCGTGTAGTCAACCGCGATTCGCGTCCCGGACCCAGTGGTTTAAACTCATGCCAGGCGCATGTGCGTGCGTGTCCAAGATCCCGAGAGGAGAATGGAGGAGAAGGGATTGCAGCATGGCCATCCCCCCTGGGGGGTGATTTCTCACTTTCTGTCTCTCTGTCTCTCTCTGTCTGTCTGGTGAGTGCACGCACCCTATAGCAAAAACCTTTTCCAAAATAAATAAATAAATAAATAAAAATAAACTATCTGACAATACTTTCTATTGAACTGGAACACACTTGGCTATTTTGTACTTTATACTGAAAACACCTTAAATCTCACCTTTCTTTTAGATGAATATTATTTTAAATTTCTAATATGGGACTTTTCTGCCCTTTTTATTTTCTTTCTCACTCTTTACACAGTTTATCTGAAGATATTCCTTCATTGTACACTTCTTATAATAAATCATACAACTCTCTAATTTACACTACTTTTCTTTTTTTTAAGTTTCCTACAAGGTGCATGCGCTCACTGGAGAGAGACAGACAAAACTTACCCTGCTCTTTGTGGGTACAACTTATTTTGTTTTTGTATTTTGGACACTGACATTACTACAAATACCTACTTAGACTTACTTAAGTCAGTGTTTTGAACAGTCTATACTCTCTTACAAAATTTTCCTCACTATTTTCTTATCCCAAACAAGCCACATAAGCTAATTCCTGATTTTTTTTTTTACTTATTAAATGTGGAACTTTAGGCTTAATTAGCCTCTGGGAGCCTACTTTCCTCATTTGGAGAGTAATTATAATATCTATCAAAGAGTATGAGAAAAGGACACAAAGCCAATAGCTAAATATCACACCAAATAAATAGTTAATCCTTTCTACTTTAGGGTAAAAAATATTTATTTTTGAAAAAAATTTCCCCCTGTGAAATATTACACCAATACCTAATTTGATTTTCCAAAGAGAGTAAGTCTAACCTTTTTTGCTTCCTAGGATATACTTCAAGTCCAGAGTTGACAAACTTTCTGGAAAAGGGCAGATCATAAATATTTTAAGTTTTGTAGACCACGTATCACTATTCTTCATTTTTGTTTTTAAAAGCCTACTGATTTCTTTCTTTCTTTCTTTTTTTTTTTTTTTTTTTTGGCTGTGGAAAGAAAATAGCCCAGTGGGTATAAATTGCTAACCCTCTCCTTTAATTCGTAACTGCTCATCAATTTCACCTTTATTAATGATCTCATCTTAATATCCAACTGAAGGACTACTGTCCTTAGTATTTACCATATTTCCCATTTAACAAACACTAATTAAATATCCGCTCATATGCGAGTCCCTGTGAAGTAATTCACTCACTACTTGAAAAAAAAGACACTTCAGGACCAGCTGGTTGGCACAGTGGTATAGTGCTGCTCAGGCAATCCTGGGTCCATGAGGAAGATCCTGGGTTGGGTTCCCCAGTCAACCTGTACACACCCAGGCACATGTCCACGATCCTGCCTGGTTGGGACGGCTCAGGGGATCACACCTGTTAAGGATGCTTCTCTCTCTCATGCTCTCTCTCTCTCATGAAAGAAATAATGGAATTTTATTTTTTTTAAAGACACATCACATGCCAAAATGAAGTACCAATAAAGCCTCTCCAGGGCTTCCTCTGAAATCACTTTGCTCTTCTACTCTGACTTTGAATCCAGTACTAGTCAGGATTGCAGCATAACCAATTTATCTTATGGCCTCAGATTTCTCTTACCATAATCTTAGGTTAAACTAGTTGGTTTTAGTTCCTTTATAAAAACTGGATTAGTGGGACCAGCAGTTAGTGTAATGGCTATGTCGCTGGACTCCCATGTAGTTAACCGCAGTTCGCGTCCCGGCCCCGGTGGCTTAAATTCACACCGGGCGCGTGGGCATGTGTGCCCAAGATCCCGAGAGGAGAATGGAGAAGAGATTATGGCATGACCATCGCCCCTGGGGGGTGATTTCTCGCTTTCTGTCTCTCTGTCTCTGTCTGGCGAGCGCACGTGCCCTATAGCAAAAACCTCTCCCCCCCAAAAAAAAAACCTGGATTAGGCATTTTGAACCACAGAGTTAGAGATGTCCACTCCCACTCATGCTCCATTAAGCTCTTTCCTTTGGTTCTGAGGTATTGTTGTAAATACACATTCTTTTTCTCCCTAGCACCTGACACCATTATTTTTTCCCTTTTTGTGTGGTTCAGCCTATCTCTTTAATCCTTAATTCTTTCATTTTTCTCCCCTTTTTTATGTATAAGACCCAGGAAAAACACTGATGGTGCTCAGAACTGGAGTCTGTCATGGTTGTTTTCTGATAGGCCGTGCATTCTTGACTGAGCACCTTTGTTTCCTATCTATCGCAGGAGTCAGAGACGGTACTATATGGAGATAAAATAGGACATGTGGAAGGTGTTTGTCTTTAATTCACAAAGTACTCTAAGAGACCACTAAGACGTAAGGCACAGAAATCAGACTTAATTCAAGAACTGGCTCTGCCATCTACATTTATGAGTTCTTGACCTTGGTCAAGCTAATTAGTCCTTCTGCTAGAGTTTGAATATATCCTTCCCAAATCCATGTGTTAAGCCATTATAACAGGATTAAGAGGGTAAATGCTTGATACAACTATTGTGTTGAAAGGTGGAGGGACCAGGAGATGGTATAATGATAACGTCGCTAGACTCCCACCTGGTCGACTGTGGTTTGAGTCCTGGACCCGGTGGATTAAAATTCATGCTGGGTGCCCATACATGCATGCCCAAGATCCCAAGAGGAGAAAGTAGGAAAAGGGATTGTGGCATGGCCATCCCTCTCTGGGGGGAGGGGTGATTTCTCACTTTCTGACTGTCTCTGTCTCTCCAGTGAGCACACATGCCCTATAGCAAAAACCTCTCAAAAGAAAGAAAGAGAGAGAGAGAGAGAAAGAGAGAGAGGGAGGGAGGGAGAAAGGAAAGAGGGAAGGAGTCCAGTACTTGGGTAGTTAGGGCAGGACCCCCATGACTGAGTCCTGGTAAATTGATAAGGATAGGAAATGAGAGTGATCACAGACTTTCTGCATATGCCTGCCACCATCTCTGCTTTCATACGCCATGTCAGAGCAGGCCTGGCACCAGCCTCGTGCCTTTGGACTTTCTGCCCACTGAACCATGAGTGAAATACGCCTCTGTTCTTTGTAAACCACTCAGTCTCAGGTATTTCTGTGAGCAACACAATAACAAACTAAGATGCCCTCTAAGTCACCCTTTCCTCATCCATAAAATACAGTAGTAATCTCTGGTTTACAGGGCTTTAACAGGGTTGCACAGCATAGTCCATGTCAAGCACTTACCATAGTGTCCAATGCACAGGCTTAAAAAAATGTTGATCTTGATTATTATTTAAATATCAGATATAGTTTTTATTCCTGTGTGCCATAGCCTCGTGTGTTTCCATCTCAGTTTTTACTTGTTTTGGGGAGCAGTAAGTCCCCAAGTTTCTTGGCATTGTGCTTTGTTGTATTGTGTCCCAAAATCACTTAACTAAAAATAATGTTAGAAGCACAACACTCAAATTCTCTCAGTGAAACACAAAAAAGGAAAAATTAGAAGCAAATAAAGACCACAGTATAATCTTACACAGGTGAGATGGCTACAAATAAAAGATAAAAACTATACTCATAATCACCTTACCATGGAAAAAACCTGGAGTTTGCTGTGGAACTTGGTGTCAAAGGGCTGCAGCTTATGAGTTACTGGGAAACATGACACCTGAGGGGTAGGCAGGAAGGCCCACTGTGGACGGATGGGCTGAGTTCGGTTCTGAGCTCATCCTACAAAGGTTGGGCCAGGTGGCACAAGCCTATGGTCTCACCAACTGGAGGCTGGGGCCTCACCAACTGGAGGCTGGGGCAGGAGGAGGATCATGAGAGCCTGTCAAAAATGCCTCCCCCCCCCCATCTCCTCCCTTCTCCCCACCTCACCTCATCCATGCTCTGTCATTTAAAAAAATAAGAGAGTTACCTGCAGTTGGAGGGAAAATGATAGAGCATGGCAGAGGGGAGCTCCCACACACAGTAACGTGGGACAGCTGAGGATAATGAGGCGTGTGCCTGTATTTGTGTACTCCCGTTTGGCTTGGGTCAGCTGAGTGCAATTTTCTGGGTTTACCTACTTCTCAAATGAAATCGGGCAGAGGCAAACGTGAAATGTGCATTATGCTCAAGTCATTCCCTACCATCAATCATAGAGGAACAACTTAGCATGACAGCAGCGCTGACTACCTGTATTCCCAAGGCCTTGCAAATCATCCTGAGTCAGAACTGTAGTCACTATCTACTAAGCCTGGGTCATCTTTAACTTACTGTCCACCCAAAGGCTTCAGCGAGAAAGAGCTGGTCCTTCCCTGTCAGTACTGAGCCACAATTTAACATGATGTAGAGCATTTCTTAAGTGCTGCTTTGTCTCCTCGGTGTTCTCTACTGGGGACAGTTCAGGTTCGGATGGCTGAACCACACATGTTTAGATCTCCAGTTGCTCCTCTGTCCTCAAACATCCATTCCATCAGAGGACCAAACTGTGGAAGTCAGTGACTCTACTATTTCGATATTTATGTATTTTTACTTCTGTCCACAGTTCCCAGTTTAAAATGATTGTGTGCCTTTTCTCCTTGGTTCCTAAAGCACCTTAAGGCAGGCCTTAGAACTGGCCATAAAGGGACGAAGGCCCTGGGTCAGCTCAGTGGCACAGCAGCAACACATCACTCAAGTGAAGCTCGAAGCATATGAAAGACTGTGGGTTCAATTCCCTTCAAGTTGTACACTCCACACACACATACGCCCATGATCCTGGCTAGCTGGGACGGCTGGAGGAAGAAATCATGGCATGAGGTCCTGTGAGGGCACTCATCTCTCTCTCTCTCTCTCTCTCTCTCTCTCTCTCTCTCTCTCATTATCACTAACAAAATAAACAAACTTTAAAAAAAAAAAAAAAAAGAAAGAAATTAAGGCCCAGACTCGACAGTAGCATACGCTGCTAAGACGCTGTGCTCTGCAGGGCAGGCTGAGATGACATTAAAGGCCAGATTTGATTTCTGGTCCTATTTGTAATCCCAGCAACTCAGGAGGCAGAGGCAGGAGGGTTATGAACTTAAAGACGGCCTGGGCACCAAGGTGAGACCGCGTCTAGAAAAGATTTGAGCATGATGGTGCATGCCCGTAGTCACAGCTGGGAGACGGAGGCAGCAGGGTCAGGACACAGAGAAACCCTTCTGAAAGAAGAAAAGGAAGGGGGGACCAGCAGATGGCCTAATGGTTACATCGCTGTACTCCCACACAGCAGATTGCAGGTCAAGTCCCACACCCGGCAGCTTGAAACACAACAGGCACGTGTGCGTGTGCGCCCAAAATCCTAAAAGGAGAACGGAGGAGAAGGGACTGCGGCATGGTCATCCCTTCTGGGGGGTGATTTCTCACTTTCTATTTCTCTGTCTCTCCAGTGAGCACATGAGCCCTATAGCAAAAATCTCACCCCCCCCCAAAAAAAAAGGAAGAAAGAGAGGGAGAAAGGGATTCTAGTTACCTTTCCACATAGTAGTTTATGCTTTAATCATGCCAAATAATGATATATCTATAAAAAAGCCTAAAAAGATGGGGTTTGGAGAGTTTCTGAACAGCTAAACACATGGGGGCTTACAGGAAGTTGAACGAGATTCATTCTCATGCCAGGAGCACTCCAAATGTGTGAGGACAGAGACAGAGATCTTGCACTCTGCACCCTTCTAGACCTTGCCTGGCTATCTCTCTTTTTTTTTTTTTTTGGCGGGGGGGGGGGGTTTGCCATAGGGCACATGCACTCCCCAGACAGACAGACAGAGAGAAATCACACCCCCCCCAGGGGGGATGGCCACATCACAGTCCCTTATCCTCCATTCTCCTCTCAGGATCTTGGGTACGCATGCACACACGCCCGGCATGAGTTTAAGCCACCGGGTCCGGGACTCAATCCACGGTCGGCTATATGAGAGTCCAGCAACATAGCCATTATGCTAACTGCTGGTCCCGCCTGGCTATCTCTTTAACTGGCTGCTTGTTTCCTTTTAAATATCCTTTATTATAAACCCATAAATGTGTTTCCCTGAGCTCTGTGAACCATTCTAGCAAATTAAGCTTAGAGAGGGATTAGTGAGAACTCTAACTTTTAAAAATTTTTTTTTTTTTTTTTTTTACTTAACTTTAATTTGATCAGAGAGAGAGAGAGCACACACAAGCCACCAGGTCCAGGACTCAAACTGCGGTCGGCCACGTGGCAGTCCAGCACCCTTAACCACCACACTACCTGCAGGCTGCAGGAACGCCAACTTGTGAGTGGTAGGTCATAATTTCCAGAGGCCCAGACTTGTGACTAGTGTCTTACATGGATGCAGTCTTACAGAACTAAGCCCTTGGCCAGTTGAGAGCTGATGCTACCTCCAGGGATAAGATGTCAAAATTGGGACCAACAGTTAGCATAATGGCTATGTCGCTGGACTCCCACGTAGTCGACCGCGGTTCGTGTCCCAGACCCGGTGGCTTAAAACTCACGCTGGGTGCGTGTGCATGCATGCCCAAGATCCCGAGAGGAGAATGGAGGAGAAGGGATTGCAGCATGGCCATCCCCCCGGGGGGTGATTTCACGCTTTCTGTCTCTGTGTCTCTCTCTGTCTGGGGAGCTCACGCACCCTATGGCAAAAAGCTCTCCAAAAAAAAAGATGTCAAAATTGAATGTGATTAGAGAAGGCCCAGCTGGTGTCTGCAGAAGGGCTTGCCTGCTTGCTGGTTGGGAGAAATCCACACACATTTTGTGACTATAGAAGTGACCTGTATTGTGCGCTCACAGTACGAAAACCTGAGTTTTTGTTTTTCTAAGGCAGTAACAACTGTCATGTTACTCTTTATCCAGTACATGGCAATACAGGAGAAACTAGACAAAACCACCTCCCACCCATTAAGGTAAGAGGCAAAAACTTAGATTTTAAAACTCAGTTAATCGTTTAAACTAGTCAAATCTATAATAGGAATAAAAGATATAATATATGTAAAAATAACTGTAACACAAGATATAACATGAAGCACCGTAAGATTCAGAAAGTACAGAAGCGATGACTTTCAGTCTTGGAAGAGGAGAGCAGGAGCAATTGAATGGTGGTGGTCAGTGGACCTTACAGAAAAGGTCAATCTTGGAGATGAAGAAGAGATTTTGTAATAGTAGCATGAGCAAAGAAACAGAGATAGGAAATAGGGACTGTAAAAATGAAGAATAAGAACATTATGCCATGGGAGGTACAGCTGGCATAATGGCTATGTCACTGGACTTCCATGTAGTCGACCACGGTTCGAGTCCTGGACCCGGTGGCTTAAACTCACACTGGGCGCGTGTGTGCGTGTGCCCAAGATCCCGAGAGGAGAATAGAGGAGAAGGTACTGTGGTGTGGCCATCCCCCCTGGGGGATGATTTCTCACTTTCTTTCTGGCAAGTGCACGCACCTTATAGCAAAATCTCTCAAAGAAAAAAAAAAGAACCTTATGCCATGAAATTAGATGCATAGCTAAAACTGGTAAGGTACATGGGCAGAACATTGAATTTTATATGATGGGAAATAAAAAATCCACAGACAACTTTTAACCCGAAGAATGTAGGATAACTTATGAATGGGCAAATGGGAACCTAATTGGCTTTCAGAATTGAGGCTCTAAGTGAAGAGAATTCATTCAGAGTCTTTGGAATGCCAGGCCAGAGCAGCAGGAGGGCCTTCCCCAGACACAATCCCAGGCTTTGTGTCCAAGATTGATATTCATGGCTCTACTTACTGGATACTAGCCATGTCATTTGGTAGGGCAATTTATTTGAAATAATGAAGTAAAGAAAAGTTACCTGCACGACAAGGGAAAATGTTTTATAAACATTAAAGAAGACACAAAGTACAACGGAAACTAAAATGAATGATATGTCAGAGTTGTTACCACAGTTTTAAATGATTAGAATTAGAAACACACAATTAGCAAAGTTAAATAATGTTATTCTGAATTCTATCTAAATTTCTGACATGAAATATTTTTTAATAAGAAAATGTACACTAATGTTCCACAAAGCCAAAGCCTTCTTGGACAAACATTAATATACAATCTAAAGCAAGTTTAAGAAACTCACATTCACTCAGCTCAGCTCTTCTGTCACCAGGTACAGGAAGACACTGTTGTACGAACTGTCTAAATATTTATTTTTATATATTAAGAATTAAAATTACCACAGGTTTCTTCTAATTGAATTCCCACATCTAGTTAATATATTCTGTATACAAGATTCAATATAAAAATGCTACGAATTTTAACCAAAATTAGAAGCACAATTCCTTTGTACAGCTCAAAGGTCAATTTTTAAGTCAAATTAAACATATGAAAACACACGAAGCTAAACTATAAAATCAAAAGAAAAAAGTAAATAATTCATTATTTACTTAAATTAGAAGACTATATGATAATCTACTTTTTTGTTTAAGATTATTTATTTCTTTCAGTAAATTAATAAGGGTGACAGAGAAAGAATGGATGCCACAATCCACCCCCAGCTAAAGCCAGCCCTAGATCTGGGCAGCTGCACCCAGTGTACTCAGGGAAGACTCCGGACATGGACCCTGCAATGCAGATCAGCCTCCCAGTGACACATTTTACCACTGCGCCACCACCCCACGACCTACTTCATTATATCCTCTGCACAAAATTTCTATGCAGTCTAAGCTTTATTTATTAAAAGTCTCAAACATAGTAAGTTGATTTTCTGTCACCTTAAAACACCACACTTCCTTAACTAAACTTCATACCTGCCTTGATGAATTAATGACATACAAATATGACTGAAAAGTAAACCAAAAAGGAGACACTTCTCCATACAATTTATTTCAGAATTATTTACATGAGACTAAACAGCTTACCTTCTCCATGGTCATTTCCTCTTATATACAATTTACTTAAGTGACACTGAAGAAACCATTTCTAAGTCGAGCTGCTAAAAAACAGAAACCTCTTTACAAACACCCCATGTAGAAGGCACGCAAGGCCACACCGTTCCTACAGGTGGGGTGAGGTGGGTCAAAGTACAAAATATTTTACATACCATTCCCAGAGCATACATGGAGATGCACACCCTCTATCAGACTGACATGGGCCTTGGAATTTCACCAGTAAAGCTTACCAAAGCTTTACAGCAGACCAGAATAAACTAGGGCATGAGTATTTCAAGGAATCTCAGCTTTTTCTACTACCAAAAAGTTACAAGCAATATGCATATGGCAAATTAACATTTGTACATATTGATAATGCTTCTTACATAGTACAGGAGATCTTAAGAAATAAGATACAATATAAGGGAATCAGCACATTCAAGAATGTTCCCTATGCCAAAAGAAGCATTACATTTCCCAGTACCAAAACACTTTCTTAACCAGACTAGTCGGCCACTCGTGTTCCCTATCATGTATTTTGTAGTATGTTACTGACTCCTGTTTTTAAACAGTAGAAATCTTAACTTAGTACTCACTTACTACTATTGGAACGATAACATAAAGGTTCCTTTTGAATGAAATTAAAAGTAACAAATCAATAAGAACCACAGAAATAAAAAACAGATATGGATTTCTAGATTTTTAAGAATTTCTAGATATTAATTTCTAGATATTAAGAATTATGTTGGTTACTGCTCAAATTTGATGTTTAAAACACTGTAATTGTAAAACTGGATTTTTTGAAAGTTGTTTTTTTTTAAACTTCTATTAATTGACTATTTAAACATTTACAAGTTCCATTAATATACATGTGTTTTTTTAAAAAAACAACTTTAAAAACACATATTCAACTACAATTTAGGTCCCAAGGAAAATGTTTACACAGAAATTTGGCAGTGTTACATCTGTGGACTCAACGCCAGCAACAACCTGTGAAGGCTAAAAACCTGACTAATAAGCAAATTTTCATCCTGCAACTAACATTGTATAAATAATCCAAAGCAGTTAACATTTATAGGATAATCACTGAATTTCGCCTATATGATTACTTTCAAAACAGCTTTAAGAAAACTTGATGAATCTCTATTCCCATCCACTAATAGTCTACAGACCTTACCTTAGCTAAAATATGAGAGGGGAATTATTTCTTAAACACCATGACCTAAAGGAAGGAAATATTTTAAATCCTCCTCTCTGTAGGCAAGAAGACAGGAGGCGCAAGGTAGGAACCTGTGGAGACCGGGGAACATCAGTTTCACCAGGTTCAGAATTTAATTGAAATACCAAATGGGAATTTAAAAACTTGTCAAAGGGCTTACTTGGACTGAGGGCTTACTTGAGACTATTACTACATTTTCTAGATCTGCAAATACCTAGAGCCCTCCTTAGCAAAGAAAACAAGCACAAACTCAGACTTACCTACCCACGCAATCCAGGCAAAACTCCTCTGAGCTACCCTTCAGGCCACACTGAGAAGACATTCCTCTCAGCTCACCTCTGTGCCAGGTGACCTTTGGCATCCACAGAAAGACAGAAAGGGTGGGGCTCTAGGCTTCACTTTTGGCATTGTACTACACTGAATACAGTTTCTCTCTTGGTTTCTCTAGGGCGTTAACTAAGACTTCCTCTTCTTATTAAGTAAGTAAACAGCTACTACTAGGCTTCCAACTCTTGCCTAAGGTGGTTTTTAAAAAAAAAAGGTTGTAAATAGTGCAAATAATAATGGCTAGCATTGATTGTAAACTTTCTATGTACTCTGAATTAACATTATATAGTTAGACACCATTACTCTCATTTTAAAGAGGTAGAATCTAAGGAACAGTGACTAAGAAGTAAATTATGAGAATTACATGCCTACGGTGACAAAAAAAGAGGTCTTGGGCACAAGAAGTAAGTCAGTACTGAGGTCTTTATAAAACCAGAACCATTACAAGGGCTAAAATCAGTTAAAAGGGGGAAAGGACAACTAACAAGTGGCATGGTTGTTGGGGAACTGGACTCCCTCATGGCTGACCATGGTTTGAGTCCCAGTTCTGGCAGCTTTAAAGTCAAAATGAACATGTGTGTGTGCTTGGCCAAAATTCCGAGAGGAGAATGGAGGAGAGGGAACTGAGACATAGCCATCCCCATCCCCACAACCCTGGAGAGTGATATCTCCTGTCTCTCTTAGGCAGCTGCACATGCCCTATGGCAAAAAAAAAAAAGTGTGTGTGGAGGGGTGTGATTCACTCATTGTCCTATTGTCCTAGTATGACTTCAAAGAAGCTTGTCTCTGAGACTCTGGGTTGAAAGAGCAGGAAAAATGCTACAATCAGAAATTGCAAGCAGATGCTTGTGACAAAACAGTTTTGAAGTCTGGATTTTATGTATATTAGAATCACCAAAATAAGAAATTAAGAATCCCTAATTAAGAAATAGGTCCTGGACCCAGTGATACTCCTGGAGTATCTGGAAGAAATAAACAGAAAGTCATTTTAAAGTAATAACAAGGCCACCAGGATTATCTCAGTAGAAAAATTAAAACAAAATATAAACAAACAAAAAATCCCCACTAAAGATGAGCTTGAAATTCAGAAATTACAAAATATGTGAGAAAATTATTTATAATGATTGAGCATTAACAGAAACACCAAACAGACAAGCTAGCATTCAACTAATTTTTCAATATGAAAATCCCTCAAAAAGGCATATTTGAATAACTAAAGAAATGGAGTAAGACAAAAGAGACTATAAAGGATAGAAAGCTTTTAAAAAAAATCAGTAGGCTCTACAAAAACAAAATGGAATGTATTCGCCAAAAATATGCTCATTTCTCCACATACAGTACCCAGAGTTTTAATCAGGTAACTTTAGAAGGGAATAGCATGACCATACTTAGGATTTTAAAGCCTTTTTAGAAAACCACTATCAATACCAGAAGTAAACTGTCTGGCAGAACCTATTCCATACTAACTTTTGTTCTCTACCATCTCTCAAGCTCCTGACCACTCATCCCTGCAACTGCTTACTCTTGGCAATTCTTTTTTTCTAAGAGATTTTTTTCCTTAGGACGTATCCACTTGCCAGAGACACAGAGGGACAGAGACAGCAAGAGGGGAAGTGAGAAATCACCCACCAGGGGAAACAACCACCCCACAATCCCGTCTCGTCCATTTTCCTCTCAGGATTTTTCTTCTCTTTTTTTTTTTTTTTTTTTTTTTTTTGAGAGGTTTTTGCTATAGGGCGCGTGCGCTCGCCAGACAGACAGAGAGAGACAGAGAGATAGAAAGCGAGAAATCACCCCCCAGGGGGGATGGCCACGCCGCAATCCCTTCTCCTCCATTCTCCTCTCGGGATCTTGGGCACGCACGCACACGCGCCCGGCGTGAGTTTAAGCCGCCGGGTCCGGGACTCGAACCGCGGTCGACTACGTGGGAGTCCAGCGACATAGCCATTACGCTAACTGCTGGTCCCCCTCTCAGGATTTTGAGCACACATGCCCACCATGATTTTCTAGCTACCAGGTCCAGGACTCAAACCATGGTTGGCCATGTGGGAGTCCAGCATCTTAACCACCATGCTACCTGCTGGCCCCTTGATTATGGATTTTAAATGTCTTTCTCAATCTAAGAATCACTGTACAGTTTGACTAACACATGATCTTATGATGAATTTCAATAAAAAGCCAACAACTTTCGGTTCATCTGTCAGGAAGGATGTTATTGAGGGATGGTAACTACCCTAGCTCCCAGTGCTTTGACGAAACTTCAGATGTGTGGCCTGGCTAGGTGTCTGCGATTTCATATTGTTGGAATATTGGTTGTATTTCTGAGTGTTACAGCTGTCTATAAGTCTGCTATGGCTAAACCAAGAAAAAAATATGAAAATTTCTACAGAAATTATGATTCCATGAAAGATTTTGAGATGAAGGCTGATACCTTTCAGAGTACAAAGTAATTTTGGAAATGCAAAGAATGACACTGGTTTGACTTCCATGTTCCTGAATGATGAAACGTGAATACATGGGCTAACAAATAGTTTATCTTGATATATAAACAAATACTGTGGACAGTTTAAAAAAAAAAATTTAAAGCCAACAACTTTTGAGGCCAGCAGGTGGCATGATGGTTGAGGGCACTGGATTCCTACATGGCCAACTGTGGTTCAAGTCCTGGACCTGGCGGCTTGCTTTCTCCCTTTCCCTCTCTCTCTCACTCTGTCTCTCTCTGGTCAAATTAAATAGAAAGAAAGGAAGAAAGAAAGAAAGAAAGAAAGAAAGAAAGAAAGAAAGAAAGAAAGAAGAAAGAAAGAAAGTAAGTTAAATAATTCTTTCTTAAAAATAATTATTTATTGACTCAATTCCATTTGTTATTATTATTTATTTAATTTGACCAGAGAGAGAGAGAGAGAGAGAAAGGGAAAGCAAGAAAGCAAGCCTCCAGGTCTGGGACTCAAACCATAGTTGGCCATGTGGGAATCCAGCACCTTTAGCCACCATGCCATCTGCTAGCCCCATAAAATAATTCTTTAAAAAAAAAAAAAAAAGCCAGCAACTTTTAAAAAATACTGAAAACCAAAGAAGAAAGTGATTTCTTATTTCCATTTATAACTAAAGTCCTCCGACCAGCAAACCAAAAGCTTGTGTTTATGCACTAGTCTGGCACTTAGCAGCTCTGTATGCCTGCCTACGTAACTTAACCTTTCCCAGCCTCCACTTCTTCACCTGTAAAATGAGACAGAGACTCACTGGTAAGGTGTTATTCAGATCGAATAGGTTCTTAATTCAAATTTAAAAGGAGAAAATTGACTTCAGTTTTAGCAGTTTCACTCAATACAACAGTAAATGATAAACTTTTAATAAAATAAAATGATCAAACATTAAGAAATCCTAATAATAAATGATGAAAAATACTGTTCACAGTGAGGGCATTTATAAATGCACCTCAGGAATTAGTAAAAAACAGTTTTTATAGAACTCTCCATCTCTGCTGAAAAATTTCAACTTAAATACAGACTGCTAGAACACAATAGGTATAAAGAATTTCTAAGAGACAGGAAAAACGAATGCTTATGGCATGTAGTGTCAATATTTCCCATTACTAAGATTTCACTTAAACCTTCCTCATTGCACCTGACTCAGATGCTACTGGCATTCTGTGTGTTTGGCTTGGTGAATGCATGTCTAAGGGACTGACAGAATATTCCTTGTAAAACAGCATTTTAAAACTTATAAAGTCCTCAAAACCTGTTCTTTCCCCTAAAAACAAAAATAATAAAAGATAGGATTACTTTAGCTTGTAAAAGTCATGAGTGCTTCTGGTTCATTTAGAAAGAAAAAGGTGGGCGAGGCAGAGACATGGTGGTTAAGTCAGCTGTTTCCCACATGACCGACTGTGCAGTTTGAGACACAGACCCTGTGGTCTGAAAAACATACTGGACACAAGTGCGTGTGTGGCCAAAACCCTAAGAGGAGAAGGGACTGCTGCACGGCCATCCCCCTGCGGGGTGCTTTCTCATTCTTTGTCTGGCGAGCACACATACCCTGTAGCCAATTAAGAAAGAAAGAAGGGACCAGCAGATGGTGTAATAGTTACATCGTTGAACTCCCACGTAGCTGACTGCGGTTCAAGTCCTGAACACGGCTGCTTAAAACAACTCCAGGCATCTTTGTATGTGTGGCCAAGATCCTGAGAGGAGAAGGGATTGTGGCATGGCTATTCTCCCTGAGGTTGGGGATGTTTTCTCGTTTTCTGTCTCTCTGCCTCTCCTGCAGGCACATGCACCCTACGGCAAACATCTCTCTTAAAAAAAAGGAGGATCAGGACCACTGAAGACCCTCTGCTCAAACTTCACATTCCTGCCCCCCAGACCTAGCCAAAGAGCCAGAGGATACAAGGGATCTCATGGAAATGTCAGATAAAGAATTTAAAATAGTCATAGTGACAAAGCTAACAGAGAGGCAAGAGAAGAAAGACAACAAACTCCTGAAGGTGCAGGAGAAGAGAGACGAGTTCCAAGAGGTGAGGAAGTTCCTGCACAATCTGAAAGAGGAAATACACATCATAAGAAAGAATCAAACTGTTAAAGATAAAGACTGTAATACAGGGAATCAAAACATTCCTTAAAAATATCCAAAGCAGATTAGATCATGCAGAAGATCAAATCATAGGTGTCGAAGATAGACCCTCTGATCTAGAAAATTTCACCAAAAATACTGAGAAAATAACCCCCCCAAAATGAAAATAATATACAAGTAATGCTAGATACCATTAAATGTACAACACCTGGATCATTGGTATCCCAGAAGGTAAAGAAACTAATAAAGGCATTGATAATCTGTTCCACGAAATCCTGGAAGAAAACTACCCAAATCTAGAGAGGCACTCAAATATCCAGACCCAAGAAATACAAAGGACCCCACACAGATTAAACCCAAGAAGATTTTCCTCAAGGCACATCATAGCCATACTGACCAAAACCACAGACAGAGACCAGATATTAAAATTGGTAAGAGAGAACCGTCAAGTTACTTTCAAAGGATATCCCATTATTAACATCGGACCTCTCATTGGAAACAATATAAGCAAGGAAAGAATGGGGAAATATATTCAAAATCTTAAGTGAGAAATAATTTCAACCAAGAATACTATATCCGGCAAGATTATCCTTATGGGAAGAAAAGCTCAAAACATTCTCAGATAAATAAAACCTGAAAGAATTTATCAATACCAGACCAGCTCTTCAAAGAGTACTGAAGGGAGTGCTATCCCAGGAAAACTGAAGGCAGACAGAAATAAGAGAACAAGGAATGACCGAGAAAAGGGCCAACTTAATAGTAGGGACAAGTTCAGAAATATCAATAGTAATGTTGAATGTTAACTTCCAGGATATAAATGTTAACTTCCAGGATATAAATGGATATACAGGATTTACAGTAACACTGCAAATTCGATAGAAGAGATGTTAATTACACGAGTCTTAACTAGTGAAATAGAATTTTTTGACTTTAGACTAAAACATTACTGATTTTCTACCATGCTTTGATTTCCATATTTAAGGATGTGTGTCTTCCTTTGAACTGTTGATAGGTGCATCTACTACTGGAACTGAATCCTAACCTTTTTCTTGGCTTTAAGTTTCAAGTAAACTTCTCTTAACATTTTTTTTCACTTTGATCTATTAAAACTAAAACCGTTTTTCATGAAATTAAAAAATGTGGTAAAAAAAAGGAAGGAAGGTAAAAGAGAAAAAGAGAAGAGAGGCCTTTACTATAGAAATATCAATCCTTCCTAGAGTATTTTACCATAATTCTGTAAAACAAGAAATCATCACATTAGCTAGGTAATGACATCAGCCTCTCCTATCTTAAACATGTGCTGTGAGCCCTAGAAAGGGAGTAAGGGAGAAAAAAAGGAGCAAATCAGCAAATACAGAAAAGGAATCGTGAATGCCGATGAGGTATCCTCTTATCTCAAAGTCAGGGGAGATGCCTGAGTTTCATTGCAAATGCTGTACCTCCTGAAAACCCACAAGAATCATCATACACATGCTTTAACAACTTAATACTGAGCAAGCAGCTTTTAAAAATTACATCAGGAAGCATTATAGTAAACAGAATGAAATGCCTGTTTTCAGAGTACCACTTTAGAAGAAGCTGTGTAAAGAGTTGTTAGAATGACACAACTTATGTCATCCTTTGAAAATAAAAACTGCAATTAAATTTGCACATCAAATGATCCTTGAGGCTTACATGCTATCAATAGAAGTGACAGAAGGGGCTTAAATCAGACAAGCTATGACAGTGGCAGGAAGAAGTTCCAGTCCTACAAAGGGAAGGCATTATGGCAGTACATCAACACGACTGGAAGCGGAAAGCCACCGTGCTAGGCTGATACTAAACTGCCAGAGATGGCAGTTTCTAAACTGCACTATGGGGCTGGCCTGATGTTGTGCTTTTTATTTATTTATTTATTTATTTTTGGAGAGGTTTTTGCTATAGGGTGCATGCGCTCGCCAGAAAGACCGAGAGAGACAGAAAGACAGAAAGCAAGAAATCACCCGGGGTGGGGGGATGACCACACTGCAATCCCTTCTCCTCCATTCTCCTCTCAGGATCTTAGGTACACACACACACATGCCCAGCAAGAGTTTAAGCCACCAGGTCTAGGACTTGAACCATAGTCAACTACATGGGAGTCCAGTGACTTGGCCATTACTCCAACTGCTGGTCCTCTGACATTGGGCTGTAGTATGACTCTGGCCATGTTACTCACTAAGTCTTTTACTTGTTGACAAAATGAACATAACAGTGACTTCTTGGTAGAGAGTGAATAAAATAATGCTCGTAAAGAGCACTGAATAGGGCCAGCCCCCTAGCAGGGTGGTTAAACACTGTGTAGGGAAGCAAGATCCCACATGGCCAACCACAGTTCACATCATCTCACCCTCCAAGCTCCCACAGCTTGAAAACACACCAGGCCCGTGTGACTAGCGCCCACCATCCTGACAAGATAGAGAAATTCTCCCTCTTTTTCTGTTTCTGTCACTCTGGTTGGTAGAAAATGGGTGGTAGTTGAGGTGTGAGGAAAAAAAAAAATTTAGAACAATCATGTCTGCTTAAAAGTAGTCTGTTAAACTAGTCTGCACATTGTTTCACGAATGCTTTAGCAAATTATTAAAGTTGAAGTGCAATAGTGTTTGAAAATTATAAATGATGAATGTATGCTTGCCAGAGGAAAACAAATCGAAACTTTTTCTGTGTTGTCGAGAAATAGTTCACTCTAGTGTGTATCTGTTCATTTATTTGTCATCAAAAGAGCACCTTGCCTAAAAAAAAAAAAACTGACGAGTGTGCAAAATGTTCGCAATCTTTTGTAAAATTAAAGTTCATCGTTAGTTTGTGCCTGTGAGCTATTAATATAAATATTACCTGTATTCTGTGTTATATATAACTTTATTAAATAAATACATGCATAGGAAAAGAAGAGATAGGTACTTTTAAATAACTTTTATTAACATAATAACCATACATATTTGTGAGGGTATGATGTGATTTAATAGACAAGAATACAATGTAATGATTCGTTCAGGATAATCATCATACTCCTCACCTCAACCACTTGTCATGATTTCTGCGGGGAACATCCAAAATGCTCCCTTTTTGTTATTTTGAGATATTATAGATAGCAAGTTGTTGCCGTCTATATTCTTCCCACTGCATTTTACAATACTAGACATTGTTCCTTCTATCTAGCTGCAATTTTATTTCTGTTAATCAACATCTCTCTAATCCCTTCCTCCTTCTCTTTGCCAGCCTGTAACCACCATTCTTGATCCCTCTACTTATATGAGGCCTTTATTTGTTTTTTCACGTTTCCACATATAAGAGAAAACACATGGCATTTCTCTTTCTGTGCCTGGATTATTTCACTTAACATGATGTCCTCTAGGGTCACCCATTTAACCACAAATGACAGGACTTCATGCTTGTTAATAGTGGAATAGCGTTCTGTTGTATATATGTACCACATTTTCTTTATGTTTTTCAGTTGAAGAACACAGGTTACTTCCATATCTTGGCTATTCTGAACAGTGCTGTGATAAACAGTGAGGTACAGATATCTCTGAACACACCAATTTACTTTCCTTTGTGTATATGCCTGGTAGTGGGTATCTACTGGATTATAAGGTAGTTCTACTTTGGGTTTTTTGAGGAAACTACACAGTTTTCCGTAAAGCTATACTAATTTATATTCCCATCAAACATGTAAAAGAATGCCTCTTTCTCTGCATCCTCACCAGTGTTTGTTACTTTTTGTCTTTTTGATAACAATCATTCTAACTGGGGTGAGGTTGTATCCCATTATGGTTCTCATCTGCATTTCCTTAATGATCAGTGATTCTGAGCATTTTTTCATGTTTAGTGGCCATAGTATGTTTTCTTTTGAGAGTTGTTTATTCTGGTAATTTGCCCATTTTTTTTAATTGTGCGTTTTGGGTTTGTTTTTGTTTTTGTTTTTTTTAAAAAAAAAAAAACTATTGCGCTGTCTGAATTCTTCCTATACAAGGGTTATTAATCCCTTGTTTGCCCTGTAGCACATTTAAAAAGAAAGACACAAAGGGGAAAAAAAAGAAAAGAAAAAGAATGAAGGAAAGTAGGAAAGGAAGGAAAAGAGGGAAGAAAAGAGGGAAGAAAAGAGAGAAAGAGGAAATGTGCAAACATTTCCTCCCATTCTGTCGGTTCTGTTCTGTCTTCACTCTGTTGATTGTTTCCTTTACTGCATAAGCTTTTGGGTTTGATATTACTCTGTTTATCTATTTTTGCTTTTTGTTGCCTGTGCTTCGAGGGTTTTTCACGAACTCCTTGCCAATACCAATGTTCTAAAGCATTTACCCTGTTTTCTACTAAAAGAAAGCTTCAGGTTTTATGCTGAAGTGTTTAATTCATTTGAAGTTTATTTTTGTACATGGTAAGATTCACAAGTCTAGCTTCATTCTTCACTTATGGATGCCTAGTTTTCCCAGTACTATTTACTGAAGAGCCTGTCTTTCCCCCTAATAGATGTTCTCAGTGTCTTTGTTGAAAATCAACTGGCTGTATGTCTGTGTATCTATCTATCTGTGTGTGTGTGTGTGTGTGTGTGTGTGTGTGTGTGTGTGTATACACAAAAGAACAGACACACAGACCAAAAAAGAGAACAAATTACATATATATATATATAAAACCATATTACCTGTGCTCTTCCATTGATCTGTGTGTCTGTTCTTTTGCCAAGACTATGATCTTTTTTGTTACTATTGCCTTACAATATATTTTGAAGTCCAGTAGTATGATGCCTCTGGTGCCATTCATTTAGCTCACCATTGCTTTGGCTATTTAGGGTCTTTAATGATTCCATACACGAAAGATTATTTTTTTAATCCTGTGAAAAATTTTATTGGTGTTTTGATTAAGAAATAGGTAGCAGTTTTTGTGACACAGATTTTAGCTACTCTTACCACACAAATGAAACAATAATGTGAGATGGTACATATGCTAATCCATATGTAGCTATCTTTATCTCTGTATCATAATATTTTGTAAAGCTCAAATATACACAGTAAAATTTATTTTTTAAAAAGTAAAGTTTTCAGCTTTTCCCAATTTGGTGTAACATTATCTATGAGTTTGTCATAGGTAGACTTTATTAGGTTGAGGTACATTTCTTTTATACCCAATTTGTTAAGCAATTTTATCATAGAGGATGTTGTGTTTTGTCAATGCTTCTTCCACATGGATAGAGATGATCACATAGTTTTTGTCTTGCATTTTATTGATATGATTTATTACATTTATCCACTTGTATATATTGAAACATTCTTACATCTCTGGGATAAATCCCACTTGGTCATGCTGTATAATCTTCATGACATGGTGTCAGCGTTGATTTGCTAGTATTTTGTTTAGGGTCTTTACATCTATGTTCATCAGAGAAATTGGTCTGTGGTTTTCTTTTTCTGTTATGTTTTGTTTTTACCTGGTTTTGATATCAGGGTAATGCTGGCCTCATAGAATGAATTTGGAAGGTTTCCTTCTACTGCAATATTGTGGACTAATTTGAGGAACACTGGTGTTAATCTTCTTTAAAGGTTTCATAGAATTCAACACTGAAAATATCTATCTGGTCCTGGGATTTTCTTCATTGAGAGACATTTTACTACTTATTCAGTCTCATTGGTTATTATTGGTTTATTCAGGTTTTCTATTTCTTCCCAGTTCAGTCTTGGTAGGTTATATGTGTTGAGGAGTTTACCCATTTCATCTAGATTTTTCAATTTGTTGGCATAATAGTTGTTCATAGTAGTCTCTATCTTTTTTTTTAAGAGAGTTTTTGTTTTGTTTGTTTGTTTTTGTTATAGGGCACATGAACTCACCAGAGAGACAGAGAGACAAAAAGTGAGAACTCACCCCCACCTCCACGGGGAAGGCCATGTCACAGTCCCCTTCTTCTCCATTCTCCTCTTGGGATTCTGGCCATGCACGCACACATGCCTGGCATGTGTTTCAAGCCACAGGGTCCAGGACTCAAACTGCAGTCAATTATGTGGGAGTCCAGTAACATAACCATTACATCATCTGCTGGTTCCTCTAATTACCTTTTATATTTCTGTTGTATCATTTGCAAAGTCTTCTTTCTCATTTCCAACTTTATTTATTCAAGCCTCCTTTCTTTTTTCTTACTCAAGCTACTGGTTGTCAATTTTCTTTGTGTGTGTGTGTGTGTGTGTGTGTGGGGGGGGGGGGGGCGGTTGCCATAGGGCAGGTGTGCTTGCTGAAGAGAGACAGAGACAGAGAGAGAGAAAGTGAAAAATCATTCCCCAGAGAGAATGGCCATGCCCCAATCCCTCCTCTCAGGATTCTGGGTATGCATACACATGCACCTGGCATGATTTCCAAGCTGCCTGATCTGAGACTTAAACCACAGTCTGCCATGTTAGGGTCTAGCACCTTAACCACCATGCCACCTGCTGGCCCCAATTTTGTTTATCTTTTTAAAAAACTCAACTTTTTGGTTCAATGATTTTTTTTGTTTTTGTTTTCTGTTTGTTTTTTGGTCTCAAGTTTGTGCTTTCTTTTCTGACCTAAACTGCTTATTTTCCTTCTGCTAATTTTGAAGTTAGTTTGTTCTTGTTTTTCTAGTCCCTTGAGATGTATCGTTAAATTGCTCATTTGAATAATTATTATTATTTTACTGAAAGCACTTATTGTTATAAACTTCCCTCTTAGAATTACTTTTACTATATCACAATGGTTTTTGTATGTTGTGTTTTCATTTTTATTTATTTTCAGAAATTTTTATATTGCTATTTTGATTTCTTCTTTAACCCAGAAGTCATTCAGGAATATATTATTTAGTCTTCATGCATTTATATATTTTGCAATGTTCCTCTTATTAATAATTTCTAGTTTTATTTCATTGTGGTCAGCAAAGATACTACAGATTATTTCCACTTTTCAACATAGTTTGAGATTTGTTTTGTAGCTTAGCATGTTGTCTATCCTGGATAATGATCCAGATGTTGATAAGAAGAATGTGTATGGGCCAATTGCGGTTCGAGTCCTGGACCTGGCAGCTTGCTTTCTCACTCGCTTTCTCTCTCGCTTTCTCTCTCTCTCTCTCTTTGTCCTCTTGGTCAAATTAAAATAAACAAATAAAGTTAAGTAAAATAATTCTTTTAAAAAAAAAAAAGAAGAGGATTGTGGATGGGCTGGCCCCCATAGCCTAGCGGCTAAGAGAGCTACATAACACACATAGCCAACCACATGGTTTGAATACTGGTCCTGGCATCTTGAAAAAATCTAAGGAATATGTGCATGCATACCCAAAATCTTGACAAGAAGGGGAAATGGAGGCAAAAAGATTGCAGTATGACCACATCCCATCAGGTTACAAGGGTGTTTTTTTTTCACTACCCCAACCCTCATGAGTACATACATCCTCTAGCAATTAAAAAGGAAGAAAGAAGGAAAGAAAATGTATATTCTGTAGTTGTTAGATGGAACATTCTATAAATGTCTGTTAGTTTATCTATGATGTAGTTTAAGTCCCATTTTTTGTTGTTGATTTTCTATCTAGATAATTTCTCCAATGCTGAAAGTGAGGTGTTGAAGTCTCCAACTATTATGGTATTGGAGTTGGAGAGAGAAGTATTTTTTTACAAGGTCTCACCATGTGGCAATCCTCCTGCCCCAGTCGTCTAATTAGTCAGGGTTATAGGTGCTCACCACCATACCTGCTTATTTAGGTCGATCCAGGATTGAACCCAAGCCTCGTATGATGTCACAGCCTCAAGCAGTGGCAGCGTAATTTGCACCTCTGCAGCTGGACCCAAGATTAAGTTTTAAAATAATCAATAGGTTAACTACACAACAGTTCCACCTTATCCTTGGGAAATGCATCGCTGAGGCCCCCAGTGAAAGTCTGAAACTACTGGTAGCACCCCGTTGACAGGAACGTGTTTCTATTCATGTCCTCCACCCATTAATACCTATTCCATCCTAACTAAGCACTGATCACGCACTAAGTCCATAACCTTTGCAGTCTGAAGTACAGCAAACCTAGAACAAATTTCATTTTCCTTCCTCATAACTTCACAAAGAGAAGATTAGTTCTCACTATGGATCTTTTCTTTCCTTAATAAGTCAAGAACTTTCAGCTTTTCACTTAAAGGAAGCACTTTATCACTTCTGTAAGGCATATTCTAGTTGCTACTATCACTCACTATTCTTGCACTTTGGGCAACTGTTAGGTAAAATAAATTACTTGAACACTAGTAGTGATAATTGAAGTGAGTAAGTGACTGGGCAAACAGCATTTACAGAGTAGATATGCCAAAGGGAGGGTTCATCTGTCCGTGGAATGGAGTGGAACTGTGTAAGGTTTTATCATGCCAGTCAGAATGTGTGCAGCTTAAAACTTATGAGCGGTTTACTTCAGATGTTTTTAATTTAAGCCAAATCATGAATAAGGGAAGACTACCATACTAGTAATAACATATCACTCCATTTATATAAAGACACCTATTGTTACTTTTTATTTCATATTGATTTTGAGAATTCTAGTATTCATTGACCTACAGCATTTCTATAGCTTCTTAACATGAGTTCAAAATATCACTGAGTCAGTCAGTCCTAAAGGTTATGAACATTCAAAATTTGATGTGAATATTCAATCTACAACTCAGACTCCCAGGATAAACTGTGCACTTTACATATATGGTATGTTTTAAATACCACCAATAAGTCTCCTGTATTTGACTTGAACCTTAGGTAAATATAAGACTTAGATTCAGAAAGAAAAAGGAAATTAATTCAAATGAACTATTATTCTATTCTAAAATTTGGCTACTACGGTATGATAAGTACATATTAAATAGCCACTTTGCATGGATTTACATAGATTTTTAACAGGGATCTTTTAGAAGACATACATATGCATAACTCCTACGAATTCTCTCGGCATTGCTCCGTTGTATAAGGGTGTCTGTTTATAGACATCTCAGTATCTGCAAGTATGGATATTGCTTTATTTTTTAAAACCTATCAATCTTCAAGTTCTTTTCTCCATAAAATTAAAACAGCATACAATGCATGAAAATAATGTGTCTCCCGTTCACTTTCTGTCACTTTGATTCATGTGACAATGAAACAGATGTAACATCCACAGATCACTCATTCCTAGATATCTTGTTAGGGAACATAAAAAATGCTATTCTGCATTGCATCAGGCTAGCACTAGTCCATGGATCTATGCCAATAAATCAGAATAAGCTGGGAGACCTAATACGTACCTGCTACATACCCAGCCCAGTTCCTGCTCTCCTACAGAGACTGCCAGGAATTTTAGCAGCAACATACTTTATCTCTTACCACCAAATTTGCATTATCTGAAATGATTCTCAAAGATCTCCACAAAAACCATGTGTGTGTATATGTGTGTATACACATTTTATAGTTCACACAGCACTTTCACTCAAGTTATTCTCTTATATTGTTGTCAACTTGCAGAGGAAGTGTGCGCTTGCCAGGGAGAGAGGGAGAGGAGAAAGGGCCCCCATAGGGGCGTGGTCATGTTGTAATGCCTTCTCTTCCATTGCGCTATCCTGTGGAGATCCTGGGCATGCATGCATATATGCCTACCGTGTTTTCTAAGCCACCAGACCAGGATTCAAACCATGGTTGGCCATGTGAGATCTGCCTTTCTTTAACCACAAACCCACATTATTCTTCTTAATTTTCTTACTTTTGTTATCAAAAAATATAACATGGGGTCATACAATGACTCTTAGTCGTATAGTGATACATTCACTATGCTGTACTGACCCTGGGCATCACACCTGTAAAGATCGATACTGACAGCCCGGATTCACCACCACCAAAGAGCAGATAGAGGAGGAAGAAATTAGAAATGAGGAAAATATACGATTCTTTTAAACTCACAAGCTCAGTCGATAAACAAGTATTTATTATACATTTATTAAATGTAAGTCTTAACTTTGTCTCACATCATAGACTGCCTGTCTCATAAATAAGCTGTAGGACTGCCCTTTAAGCTAACCTGCACTATAGACACAGACACGCATGTTAAAGGCATACAAGTAGAACATGTATGCATTGATACCGAACAACAGAAACACTAAACGACACAGGAACCTGATAAAATTACATGTAAATATAAGGAAAAGAACAGAAGACATCAGTATAATGGCTAGTGAAGAGTCAGTCCTAAACAGAATAAACGGGAAGGGTGCAGGAAACGACGGCCATTTCTCCTCCAGAAAGGCTGCGAAGGCTTTGAGGGAAGCCGGTGTCTGAGGATTATTTCACAACATAAATTAAAGAGCTGATAATGCAAGAAGAACCAGGTGCTTCTTTCATATGAAGGACATGCTGAGAAACAAAGAGTGGAAGCAGAAAAACAGCATGAAACAAGAGGGATAATCACACTGTCAAGGAAGACAGAGTGCTAGGATTTAGAGAAAAAGCTGAGAATGTCACAGTCATCTGAGGGATATGAAAATTCAATCCCTGTGGTTGGCAGAGAAAAAAAAAAACTTAAAAAACAAAACCTCAGAGAATATAACACTCGCTCAGTAGAGTTCAAATATGGGCCAAAGTCCAAACTGAAGAAGTGGGGCAAAAGTTATACATGTCAGGTGGTTTATGAAACGCTGTAGAGAGGGGTTCGGCCGCGGTGGCACACACTTGTGACCCTGGCGACTGGAAGGCAGGTGCAGGGGATCACCAAGGCAGGACGTGTGTCAAGACCTTCCCCCAACTTGTTTTGAATAAAGAAAAAAGAAATAGTCAAGAGAGAAGGGCCAGGTTTTGCCAAAAGCCTGATGTCCATGTGGTGACAGCAAATAATAACGATGCACACATATATGCACACATATATACACACACAGATACCAGACAGAACACGCTCCTGCCGGGGACATCAGTGATAATGGGAACACTCCTCAAAATGATGAGGCAGCAAAACAAGGCAGATTTTTTTTCTTAGAGGTTTTTGCTATAGGGTATGTGCGCTCACCAGAAAGGAAGAGAGAGAGACAGAGAGATAGAAAGCTAGAAATCATTCCCCAGGATGGAAGGCCATGCCGCAATCCCTTCTCCTCCATTCTCCTCTCAGGATCTTGGACACGCATGCACATGCGCCCGTCATGACTTTAAGCCACTGGGTCCTGGACTCAACCGTGGTCGACTATGTGGGAGTTCAGCAACATAGCCATTACGCTAACTGCTGGTCCCAACAACGCAGATTTTGATGGAACAATCTGTAGCAGAAGTGATTCGTCCAGTTTCATTAATCAAACAGAAGAAGGAAGAGGAAAAATCTCTTTAATTCAGACCAATTAAGTGAAAAACCATTTTTATTACTGGGAGTTATGAGTGAAAAGAGACATATCATAACCAGAACTAGAGTAATTTAAACATTGTGAAATTGAAACTGAAATGTAACAACTCTGATTAAAATTGCTAGACAAATAAGAATGACTATGAGTCAGTAAGTGTTTTTTCTTTTTTTTTTTTCAAGGTTTAAATTCACGAGCTCTCTTAAATCATTCCGCTCATGAAATCTTAATTGGTTTAGTTAAATCTAAGTTATACATAAGTAACTATAGTTTTAGTGTTAAATTTGTCACGAAACCTATGGCACATGGGTTTCTGATTATTTCCCTGGTTGATTTAACATCGACCTTTATGTCCAGGACTTTACATGACTAGATTTGGAGCAATGACCTCAATCAAGTAAGGAAACTATTTCCAGTTTGACCATTTAGCAGATGGTATATATCGCCAATCAACAACTCGTTTTCTTATACTAAATTCATTTATTTCTGTTCATCCCTCCTCTTTCTTGTGTTATATATATATTTTTTGAAGAGGTTTTTGCTATAGGGCGCGTGTGCTCGCCAGACAGACAGAGACAGAGAGACAGAAAGCGAGAAATCACCTCCCAGGGGGGATGGCCATGCCACAATCCCTTCTCCTCCGTTCTCCTCTCGGGATCTTGGGCACAACGCACACACACCCAGCGTAAGTTTAAGCCACCAAGTCTGGGACGCGAACCGCGGTCGACTACATGGGAGTCCAGCGACATAGCCATTACGCTAACTGCTGGTTCCCCTCTTGTGTTATATTTTAAAACTTACCTGAAATACTTTAATATTTCTTTTAGTGTTTGTAGATACCAATAGGTTTAACTTTAACTTTAGGATGACTGACTCATTGTTATAGCTTATGTAAATACAGTAAAGTGAATCAGAAATGTTGACTCATTAAAATAAAGAATAAGTAAGTGTAGTTTCCTTTATCAAGATGCTTTTGTCATTTTTTTTCTCCTTCCCCCATAATGCTTCAACAAATAATGATAATTCCTACCAGGTATGATTGCAATGTTAAGGTTTAAAACCCTGTGAAATGAGTAAGCTCCTGCCAGTTAGCACCAAAAAGAAATAATCAACAGATTAAAAGCATTGATGCACCTAATGGTACTAAATTACTAGTTTTACATTCTACCCACTTGGTTTTTAGTCACGGAAATTTAACTGTTGCCCAAAGTGTGGCCAACCAGTAGTAAAGAAAAAATTATATATATATATATATATATATATATATATATATATATATATATATTAACCCAGATAGTAACCCAGAAGAATCATCCCAAACATAAAACTAAGACTATTGATCACAATGGCAATAACTCTCAAAACAGACACAGAAGCCAATACATAGATTCATTTTCAAATCAGGGGGTTACCCAGAGGTGTGTGAGTGTATGTAACTCATGCAATGTCCTATGTCAAACTAGTAACAATCGAAGAGACGTGAGTTAAAGAAACTTTAGCAGTGGCTCTTTTAGTTACTAATGGGTCCTGATAGATGCAAAAATAACCTGTCGCTCATGAGAAAAAAACTTGGAGGATTTTACACAAACATAGCAGAAATAATCAGGAAAATTCTCCTGGGTACTAAGTTACTAACTGAATCTAACAGATCAGACATTACTCCTAACAATACTATATCTATTAAGAGGATATAACTTTTGCATGGCAATGCAAGGCCTAAAAATATTCATTACAGAGGTATTGAAAGGTTGATATTTTGATATCAAGCTTTGGTACCAAAATATTCAAGTCAAGAAAAATGTGCAAGAAGATACAATTAAGAAAATAAGACAAGGGGGCCCAGCAGGTGGCATGGTGGCCAATGGTGCTGGACTCCCACATGGCCAACCGCAGTTCAAGTCCCAGACCAAGCAGCTTGCTTTCTCACTTTCTCTCTCTCTCCCACTCTCGCTTGCCCACTCACTCTGTCCCTCTCTAGTCAAATTAAAATAAACAAATAAATAAAGTTAAATAAAATAATTCTATAAAAAATAACTTTTAAAAAAAGAAAATAAGATAAGCTACCAAAAAAATTTACAAATCATATGTATTGCAAAATAATATACTGTTAGTAAATTTATAGTTGTGTTGTCTAAGAAAATATTATCTGCCATATTTTTATAATTATTCATTTAAATTTATTATTATTATTATTATTATTATTATTATTATTTAACATGAACAGAGAGAGAGGGAGAAAGTGAGAAAGCAAGTGGCCAGGTCTGGGACTCAAACCATGGTCAGCCACATGGGACTCCAGCACCTTAATCACCACACCACCTACTAGCCCTATCCTCCATTTTTAAGGGTAATTCTACTAGACATAAAATTCAATATTGAATATGTGTGTTTTTAGGAGTCTTCCCCAACGATTTTAGAGTATTTTATTCTCTCTTTTGCTTACATGGTTTCTGAAGCGATGTCCAAGAAAATTTTTATTTTCATTGTTCTAAATGTAAGGTGAAAGTTTTTTTCCTGCTCTGGCTTCTTTTAATATTTTCTGTCTTTGAAGTTTTATAGTTTGAATAAGAAATGTTTATCTGTACATTTTGGACTATTTATCCCAAACTTGGTGACTATCATTGAATCGGAGCTTCCTGAATTGTGGTTTGATGTCAGTCATTGATTTTAGAAAATTCTCAGCCATGATTACTTCAAGTATTTCTTTTGATCCTTCCTCTCTTTCTTCTCTTTAAGTTATTCCAATTATGCATATGTTATGCCTTTTATAACTTTCTGTTCTATTTTTTCCATACTTCTTTCTCTTTTCTTTTCGGTTTATGTACTTTCTACTGACCTATCTCCAAGTTCACTGATCATTTCCTCAGCTCTGTTCAGTCCACCAAGGCATCAAAAATCATAAGGCATTCAGAATTTCTGTTACAGAGTTGTTGGGTTTTTTTCCCCCATTACTGCTTTAATTGTGTCTACAAATTTTAGTATATTCTGTCTTCATGTTCCTTCAGGTCAGTGTACTTTTTATTTCTCTTTGAGAGTTCTTTTTTATCCTATGGAATGTTTAGAAAGGTGTTGCTTACTTTTGAATGTTTGGAGATTTACCTGTTATCTTTCTGTTACCGATATTTACTGGGTGATCAGAAAAGTCATGACGCATTTCTGCATAGAAAAATATGTCATGCCTTTTCCAATGACCTAATAGTCTGACTGTACTGTATTCCCAGAATATATTTTGTATGTCATTCTTTTAAAGCTTCTTAATGTACATTTTATAACCAACAGTATGATTTATCTTGATATGTATAGTACTGTCATTTAATGCGTTATTTAATGATTAAACCTCAAGTTTTACCATTCCCCCCATATCTCCTGTATAGTACTTTTAGATTAATCTTTTTTAAAAAGTTATTTCAATTTAAGGACTCACAATATACTCCCAGGGGTCAAGAACCTAAACTGGCTCCCCAGTGGATATCACGACACTGCACGTAGGTTCACCTACCTAACTTCCAAAATTCATCACCACCCAGAACCCTCCCTATTACCAATCCCTAACTCTGTATTTTAGCTCAAGAGGTTTCTCAAACTAAAACAATCTCTCCTTCTTCTATCTCAAATCTTTCCATTCCCTCCTCTCTTCCTCCCTCTGGACTTAGCTCAAATTTTCTTCCTTTCATTAAAACCCTAAAATAATTTCTGATGCACAGAGATTTCTCTCTTTTTTTGAGATCTGAACCACTTCATTCATACGCAGAAGAACCCCAACTTACAAATGTCTCAACTTTTAATCTTCAACTTTGCAAAAATAATATACATAAATCATACTTCGAGTATCTATACAACCACTGGTTTTCATTTTCAGTATCGTATTCAATAAGTTACATGAGAAATACAAAATTTTTATAAAATACATTCTGTGTTAGATTAATTGGCCCAACTGTAGCCTAATGTAAGTGTTCTGAACACATTTGAGTTAGGTCATGCTATGACATTTGGTAGGTTAAGTGCATTAAATGCATTTTCAACTTACAATATTTATTTATTTATTTATTTATTTGGAGAGGTATTTGCTATAGGGCACATGCGCTTGCCAGAAAGACAGAGAAAGACAGAGAGACAGAAAGCAAGAAATCACACCCCAGGGGGGATGGCCATGCTGCAATCCCTTCTCCCCCATTCTCCTCTCGGGATCCTGGGCGCGCGCACACACACGTTCCCAGTGTGAACTTAAACCACCAGGTCCAGGACTCGAACTGCGGTCGACTACATGGGAGTCCAGAAACATAGCCATTACATCAACTGCTGGTCCCTCCTTTTAGTCTTGATTACATACTACCAGTTTAATTTAACCAATATTTTGGAATCTATATCTATCTAGGTTCTTGGAGACAATTTTCAAGATAAAGATTTAGTAAAATACACTGGAACTAGATTATTTGTATCTATAAGCAGCTTAAAAACTAAAGAGATTTAAGGTTGATAACTCTATTTGTAAATAAAACTACAAACTCTTTGAGTATAGGAACCTTCTCTTTACTCCAACATAAAATCAATGTTATTCAATCTTCTCTGGATTTGCTCCTCATGTTACTAAAGAGAATTATGAACTGGACAGCCAGGAATACCATAAAGTTACATCAGTATCAGCTGGTCTCTGCTGCTCATCAATACTTCAATGCTTATTGGTCCCATAGCATATTTCCCATAATAACCAGGTTCTCAAGTTATTATCAGCCCCTCTTTTCCTTTATACCCCCCTCAAAAAAAATTGTACTTCTCATATAACTAGAAACATGAAGATAAACTACAAGACCTCACTTATCTACATAAAATCTTTTTTTCTACATAAAATCTTCAATAGCACAAAAGAGCTACAAGATGATGAATCTTACGTTAAAAATGGATTCACAAATGACATGCTTCAATATGAAATTTAAAATATTCTTTGTACTCATTTCAAGTGCATCTTAGACAAAAATGTTCAGTGAATGATATATATCATAGTATTTTAAAGGCAAACCTTTATATGACATGGAAATTCATCCTTTTGGGATATAATCAAAATGTTCTGGGAAACCAGTATGGAGGGTTTTAGGTGGCTTAACCAAATCCCCTAAAAGAATCCTTATAATCTTGGAAATGTCTGAAAATCTTGGAAACTTTTCAACATATTTTGAAGAGTTAAATTCAGAACATGAAACTTTAAAATAAGTTTTATGCCATTAAAACTGTTCCACTGACTCAGGGTTTTTTCACATCACGTGAACTTCATGCTAAAGATTCAAAGAGCTGGAATATTTTCTGAATAGAAAATATTTTTTCTAGCATTCTTGCAGGAAAATATTTCATGTAGTCTTCCTGTAAAAGACAGTCATTTCAATCATTCCCCAAACTGGCAGCAAGAGGCCATTCAGTGTGCTGTTATCTAACCCCTCCAGCTGGCACGCTCATACACTAAAATGAAAGACAGGAGATCAAATGTGCATGTGTGCTTGTGTATGGGCAAAAGGAAACCCAGTGATTCATCACCTTCCATGTCTATTTACAAATCTGATTTCATGGTGGGATTGTTTCCATCTTACCCATTTAAAAAAAAAAAGATCATTCCTTTTAAATTGGTTACTTTCTTTTTCTTTTGGCAAAGGCCAATAGTTTAAATACATGGCATGGGCAGTAGGGTACACTGCATCATGCTGCCATAGGGAAGGCCCGGGGTTTGGATGTTGGGTCAACCTGGACACACAGGGTATGCCCATGGGTACCCATAATCTAGGCTGGCTGGAGGGCCAGGGGGAGGATCGTAGCATGGCAGAATCCTGCCAAGGGTGGGTCTGCATGAAAAAAAAAAAATTTAATTTCTTAAAGTTTAAGTAACTGACCATTCCTGAGAGGAGCTAAGTCTTTCTAATACACAAATTATCCTGTATATTTCCTTAAATTCTTACAATGTTCCCAGAAACATCACTCAGTAGTTACCAATTTCCTATTTCCGTAAGTCTGTAATAATCTGTCAGAAATGCTAACATCTCGGGACCAGCAGTTAGCGTAATGGCTATGTCGCTGGACTCCCATGTAGTAGACTGTGGTTCGCGTCCTGGACCCGGCGGCTTAGAACTAACGCCAGGCGCATGTGCGTGCATGCCCAAGATCCCGAGGGGAGAATGGAGGAGAAGGGACTGCGGCGTGACCATCCCCTCTGGGGGATGATTTCTCGCTTTCTGTCTCTATGTCTCTCTCTGTCTGTCTGGCAAGCACACGCGCCCTATAGCGAAAACCTCTCAAAAAAAAAAAAAGAAATGCTAACATCTCTCTAGGCTTGGGCTTTACTGTTGTAACAAAGATAAATGGTGTATCCAAGAACCTATCGATATTCCCAGTTTCTCAAGGGGATCTGCCATAACAAGAGACCTTTATCGATACCACATTCCACTCGTGCCCACCTATGCAGAACTCCCTTCAGGATTTCCCACACACTCATGCTGATGACAACAGCCACGAGGAGGGGGCAAAATCAGCAATAATAGCTAGCAGAACACTCAGTACTAAGTACTTTCAAGAGGCCACCTCATTTCAGCCTAACAATTCTCTAACACAGGTAACATAAAACCCATTTTACAGCTATGAAAGTTGAGGCTCACAGAGGATACGTGTCCCAAATTAGACTTAAAAGACAATAAATCCAGGCCTTTTGGTTACATCCTACATTCACTACATAATAAAAATAGCAACTGGGAGGTAGCAGATGGTGTACCAGTTACATCGCTGGACTACCACATGGCCAACCTTGGTTCGAGTCCCACACCTGGTGGCTTGAAACTCACACTAGGCACATTGTGTGCATGCCCAAGATCTCGGGAAGAGAATGGGGGAGAAGAGACTGTGGCATGGCCATCCTCCCAGGGGAGTGACTTTTCACTTTCCCTCTCACTGTCTCTGTCTCTCCCTCTCTCCAGTGAGCACATGCACCATAAGGCAAAAACCTCTAAAAGAAAAGAGCAACTGGGATGAGCGGGGGTGCAGTGGAAACACAACTGGACCCACATGGGAAAGGTCCCTGAGTACACCAGGAGGGCACACACACACCCACGACCTGGGCCAGCTGGGACTGGAGGTGGACTGCAGCATGAGGATACTCATGGAGGGGCCTCTCTCTCTCTTTCTCTCAGTCTCTCTCTCTCTCATGGAAAAAAAAAACAATCAAATAAACTTTTTAAAAAAGTAATTGGTGGATGTCCCCTACAACTACATTTCTTTGGAGTGGCCAATTACTTTTTTGGAAAGTCAAAGAAATGACTTATAACTGGAACTAAATAAGCCAATTGCTCACAAAGTAAGAAACAAATATTCTTTAAAGATACAAAAGAAAATGACTTATAATAGTATAACGAGAACACAAAAGTACTTGCTTGATGACTCAGCCAAGCAATAATTCTTAAGAGGTTAAAGTGGCCACAAGAGAATTGAAACTGTGGCACTTGCTCTGAAGATCAAAGGACATGTTGTGAATCATTGTCAAAGGCCTTGAACACAACCGCCTCAGTCACTAAGCAAGGAACTGAATTAGTAAATTGTGTGAGGAAAACATAACTAGAACACAGAGATACCACCCGCAACATCAGACAAAAGATGGCTGAACCATCAAGCTCCAGGCTAATGACTACCACACTAGAATCAGGTACTGCCTAAATAACGGAGTACGCCAGGATAATTCTACTACCATTGACCAGTATTTCTCTTCCAAAACAGTAACTGGGAAGAAATACAGTACAGTATCGCATTCCTGGCAGCTTTACAAACAGTGGGTCTAACTTTCAGAAGATCAAGAACAAGATGATTTGTGAAAAAATCTAAACCCAAAGAGGTAAGACCACGTGTGATTGAAGGATAATGTATGGAAGAAGGATAATGACAGAAATAAGGGAAGTTTAAGAGAAAACCAAACAAATAAACTGATAAAGATAGAAGAAACAGCCATTCAGTTTTACTAGGCATCATACCACACACATCAAGGCATTCAGATAAGTGGCTAAAATTCAAGGAAGGAAAAATTTGGAAACTAAGTTTTTCTCCACAGCAAAAAGTATAAAAGCACTGATTATTATGTAAGCAAGTTTTTAATAGAAAATCCATTTTTAATAACCTATACAGTAAAAATTCCTTCAATTATTTTCTAGTGTGTAAAGCATAGTTTAAAAACACCAATCATGAGTCAGACAGTGGCATGGTGGTGAAAATGGCTATATCCTACATGGGTGATAGCAACGTTCAAGTCTTGGACCCAGAAGTTTGAAAAACATGCCAGGTATATGTGCATACATGTCCAAAATTTAAAAGGATAATGGAGAAGGGATGATAGCATAGGTTCTTCCCTGGAGGATGCTTGCTTGCTTGCTTGCTTGCTTGCTTTCTTTCTCTCTCTCTCTCTCTCTCTCTCTCTCTCTTTCTCTTTCTCTTTCTCTCTGTCTCTCTCTTTTTAGCAAGTGCATGTACTCTATAGCAATTTTTTTAAATGCTTTCAAGACCATATATTTGGTTTGGTTTGATTTTTTTTCCTCTACTATTGTTTCTTCTTCTTCCTCTTCTCCTTTCTGTTTGCCAGTTTATTCACACACAACATGTAAGACAGCCCCATCTTACAATTGTTCCAGCCTTACACTACAATAACACTCATAACTTTCACACTTAAAAAGATTCTCAGCCTGTAACTGTTCATTCCCCATTCATTCATTATGACAGTTGACAATATTAACACATCTACCTTACATTTTTTTAAAAGGCTTTCATATCTATGATCTACATTTCTTCTCACAACACATAACCAGAGAGGTAAGCGGGGCCCATAGCCATTTCATACTCACTTTAAAAATAGGCAAACTGACATCAAGAAGTAGATGAACCAGGATTACAACACCTCCAGGCGTCTGGAGCAAAACCCAAGTGTTGATAGGAGCACCACACTCTTAGTGTGCAGCTCTCACCACCACTCCACACCAACAGCAACTTACGGTTAATACATCCTCTGCAATGTGTCCCCTGAGTACATGCAAATGACAGCTTCCCAAGGAAAGTAGAAAGCCTTAAATATACTAATTTTTCTGAACATAGACTCACCTCAAAAATGAAAGTAAGCCCTAATTCTTATGTTTCCACTTCAGTCCAATGAGGGTTACCTTCAGGTTCCCTGCAAAGAAAAATAATTTGTAAAAGTCAAATATTTATTTCAAAGTATAATGCACAAATCACAATTGCTTCAGCAGTAAATACATTGCATTCTCTTATACTTTCTGTTCTGTCCTTTTATCTATATTCAAAATTACATGGATCAGGCCAGCAGTTGGTGTGAAGATTATGGTGTATAATTTGAGTCCCAGACCCCATGACTTGAGAATTATGCCAGGTACATGTGTGTGCATGCCCAAAATCCGGAGAGGAGAATGGAGGAGAAAGGACTATGGTATGGCCATCCCCCTATGAGGTGATTTTTCACTTTACCTCTTTCTCTCTGTCTGTCTCTCTTTGGTGAGCACACACACACCCTATAGCAAAAATATATAAATAAATGATATGGATCCAAAAGATAAAGTGCAAAGAGTTCATGAAGGATCAAACAGTCTGACAGGCACATCACATGTTAATCTGATTTAATTCTCGCAGTAACTCTGCAAAGTACTAAGACTTGAAGTACAATTTAAATTTTAAATTTAAACATCTAACCCTAAATGCTTCAAGACATTTTATTCTGCATCTTTCTAAATATTTTCTAGCATTTTATAAACTAGAAGTAAAAGACATAAATTCACTTAAGTCCTACATTTATTTTTTTCTATATTTATTCATTTAATTAATTCCATTTGCTATTATTATTTTTTCAACTGGACCAGACAGAGAGAGAAAGAAAGGAAAAGCAAGAAAGCAAGCCACCAGGTCCGGTATTTGAACCATGGTCAGCCATGTGAGGATCTAGGTCCCTTAACCACCATGCCACCTGCTGGCCCCACTTAAGTCCTACATTTCGTTGGACATGTATATTCAGCTCAAAGTCTATAAAGATAGTAATAAGATTACTTAAATTATAAACACTTTTGGGGCCAGTCTCATAGCCTTGTGGTTAAGGGATCTGATCCCACATGTCCAACTGCACAATTCAAATCCTAACCTCAGCAGCTTGAAAAACATGCCAAGTGTCTTTACATGCACACCCCAAAGGAAGAAATGGAAGAGAAGGGACTGTGGCATGACCGTGCCCCAACAGAGGATGGGGGATGTTTTCTCCTTCTCCCCACCCTGTCCCTCTGTCAAGTGTACATACCCCTCTGGCTAATTAAAAAAATAGAAATAAAAATAAAAATAAATTGCAGACCTTTTTTAAAAACGCACATTACTGAATATGACCAATAATGTGTAATTTCAAAGTTGTAAAATATATTTTGAATACATCCCTATTCTTTAGGTGTTTGAAGAATCCATTAAGTGAGTAAAATTTTTAAAAACTAGAATCAAGAAAAATACCAATAATAAGAAAACAGACATTTCCTTTTTTTGAACCAAAAACGATCATGTTGAAGAAGTATAATAATTAACAATGTTAACTCCTTTGTCACATGAGTCTAGCAACAAAGAAAATGGACTTTGGAGTAGGGGAGACCTGGATCTAAAGCCCAACTCAGCACTTCACTCTTCTGCACAAATACTAATGTAATGAAAATCTTACTTGCCTGGAGGCAACACATACATGACAGCCTCCGTAATGTCGTAAAGTAAATTTAGAAGTTACATGGCTTGCTCAATAGCTGTCTCATAGCCTACGTGGTAAACCTTTGCATTTTACTCACAGAAGATGCCCTCAAGCTTGGCTTAGACCTTTTTTTTTTTCCTTTGGAGAGGTTTTTGCTCTAGGGCACATGCTCGCCAGAAGGACAAGAGAGAGACAGAGAGACAGAAAGTGAGAAATCACTCCCCAGGGGGAATAGCCATGCCGTAATCCCTTCTCCTCCATTCTCCTCTCGGGACCTTGGACACGCACATACACAAGCCCGGCATGAGTTTAAGCCACCAAGTCTGGGACTTGAACCGCAGTCGACCACATGGGAGTCCAACGACATAGCCATTACGCTAACTGCTGGTCCTCTGGCTTAGAGCTTTCATTTTATTATTTATTTTTTTAAGTTCTAATGAAGTCAGTAATCAAATCAATCCACAGCAGGTTAGAAGCATTGAATTTGAATTTAGAAAGTTACAGGTGTTAGACATAGCAGAAAGAAACAAAAGTAGAAAGATATTGGTAGGTTATACCAAGAGAAAAATCAGACATAAGTTGCAAAGAAAAAAATTAAAAGGCTGTGTGATATAGAAGCATCTACCAACAGCCTGCATAAATGCACTTTATTACAACCCAAATAAATGGTATGAGTAATGATAAATGCATATTCTTTGTAAATAGGCTTTGTGAGAAGGATTTGATACAACTGACAAAAGTGACTACCTTAAATATTAATAGTTAAAAACAAATAAAATCCTTATATTCAAAGAGAAGTACTTTAACTCATGTAGCTAGATAGCTAGAAAAGTCACTAGTTTGTGAATTTGAAACACATATTATTAGGCAAATTGATAAATGGGCTATTAGTACAGTTAATGGAACAGGTATTATGGGCTCAGGGCTCATAAGTCCTATAAGGCAGTGTATAAACAAAAATAGTGTAAAGTTAAGTCTCTTCCCCCAAAAAGATCATGGCTCAATAGAAATTTGAGTATATGAGTGTTAAAATTTTAACATTTAAAAATGTGAATACTATTTGGTACTGTAACAGAGGTATAAACAAGAGACATACAATGTTTGGTGTCTCTCCTTTTATAGCATTACCAGACGATGCTCAATATCTACACACTTCGATTTAGCAGGGGTAGCAAAATATGATTTTAAGAAGGCTAGAAAACATGAAAGAGATGAGAAAAATACATACCAAAAGCGAGACTCTACAACATGGATAAAAATAAGCACTGAAAGATTCCCTCCCCCCATAGCAAAAAACCTCTCAAAAAAAAAAAAAAGAAAAAAAGAAAGATTCCCTCCCTCGATTTTTCTATGAAAAATGCCAATGGCATCACCTAACATTTACTGAGAGCCTACTATGTGCCAGATGCAGTCCCAAATGCCTCCTTGTGAGCTCACCTCACAACAACCTACACAAGGGAGTTTCCATCATTATCCTGATGGGACAGACGAGAACACTGAGACATGCAGACATTAAGTAACTTGCCCAAAGTGACACTGGTAAGAGTAGAATCAAGAAATTTGAAAACAGGAAGCCTGGCTTCAGAGTCCAGGCTCTTGATCAGTAAGTACCTTGGGATTAACTAAATACCTAATGATGCTACTGTCTTATAGAACGCATACTTCTTGAAGCATTTTGTATTTATTTTTAAAGCTATTATTATTAATACTGCTTCATCTTCCTTCAAAACCAATTATTTTTTACTTCTCTTGTTTATCAATATAGGTTTAGAATTTGTTTTTTTGTTTTTTGTTTTTTTGAAGAGGTTTTTGCTATAGGGCGCATGCACTCGCCAGACAGACAGAGAGAGACAGAGAGACAGGAAGCGAGAAATCAACCCCCAGGGGTGATGGTCACACCACAATCTCTTCTCCTCCATTCTTCTCTCGGGATCTTGGGCATGCATGCACACACGCCCGGCGTGAGTTTTAAGCCACTGGGTCTGGGATGCGAACCGCAGTAGACAACATGGGAGTCCAGTGACATAGTCATTACACTAACTGCTGGTCCCTAGAATTTGATTCTGTAACAACTGCTCTATATTCTCCAAATATATCAAAAATTTCCCAATGACTTACCATTAAAAACTCAGAAACTAAAAAAGAAAAGCATTTACCCATTTTTTATACAAACTGTACAATTAGCTACACAGACAGTAAATGAGGAAAAATTTTTCTTTATAAAAATATTAAGGACAGGGACCAGCAGTTGGCGTAATGACTATGTCACTGGACTCCAATGTAGCCGACCACAGTTCGAATCCTGGACCTGGTGGCTTAAACTCACGCCCTGCACGCGCGTGTGCGTGTGTGCCCAAGATCCTGAGAGGAGAATGGAGGAGAAGGGATTGTCGCGTGGCCATCCCTCCTGGGGAATGATTTCTCTCTTTCTGTCTCTGTTTTTCTGGCAAGCACATGTGCCCTATAGCAAAAACCTCTCCAAAATATATGTATGTATGTATGTGTGTGTGTGTGTGTATATATATATATATACTATATATATATATATGACAATAAATGGAGATACAATGGCAATCAATATATCAAACTTTGCAACCCCTAGTAAATTAAATATCTAGGCACAATAGCAGGTAGCATCAGACAGAAATAAATACCCACATACCCAATCTCATCAGGGAAGATGAAAAACCATCTATAAAGTAAGAAGTAAAGGGAAGGAAGGATGGGAGAAGGAAGAAAAAGATGGACGAGGAAGAGAGAAAGTGGAAAAGGAAACACAGAAGGAAAGAGGAAGATGAACTTGAATGATGACACCTCTAGACCTCTCTACTATCAGTACTTTACAAAAAAGACACAGAACAGAGGGCCATGTTCAGCCACACCACAGAGAATAATCAGCAGTAGCTAGCTGTAGGAAATTCTACAGGGCAAACGACCCAGTTTCTTCAACAAATAAATTGGAAGAAGAATAAAAGATGGAGGAGAAAATCTACATATTAAGAGACATTTTAAAACATATTAAAGTATCATAAAAGGCATCATTATCTGGACCCTAATTCAAACAAAATGTAAAAAGGCAACTTTTATGAAATGAAGGGCAAGTTGAACATTAACTAAATATTCAATAATACTAATTAGTAACTAATTTCATGTAAATTAATGAAGTTTTTATATTATTTCATGTCTTTTAGAAACTTTTTTTCCCTTTAAAATACACTGAGATGTTTACAAGTGAAACAGCATGTCTGAGATTTACTTTGCTTTACAAGGAAGGGAAAACAAGGGGCTCTGGATGAATCAGGACTGCATGATAGATGATGGCTATGCGAAGGTTTATTATATGCTTCTGTTTATTTTATAGTTTTGAATTTTCCAATAATGGAAAATTTAAAATTTTTTAAAAGCCAGAACTATGGCACATCCAAAAAATTGTACCTCAAGCATTATAACAGAAGTGCTTTTAAGAACAATTTCAAATTTAACCACATGTGGGACCAGCAGGTGGTACAGTGGGTAAGGTGCTGGACTCCCATGTGGTCGACCGCAGACCAAGTCCTGGACCTGATGGCTTGAGACTCATGCTGGGAGCATGTGCATGCATGCCCAAAATCCTGAAAGGCAAAAGGAGGAGAAGGGACTGTGACTGGCCATCCTCCCCAGGTGGTGATGTCTTGCTTTCTATCTCTCTGTCTTTCTCTGGCTCTCTGATGAGGACATGCCCAAATAGCAAAAATCTCTCAAAAAAAAAAAAAAAAAATTGACGGCATGTTCCTATAAGGAAAAAAAAATAGTTCTTACTAAATGATAATACTAACCAATGTGTCAACTCACAGACATTTTTCTCAATAACTTACCTAAAATGTTATGTTTATAAGTAATGGCTAATCTCTTTATTAAGTGCTACTAGTACAGTGAAAACAGCAATTTCTTTGTTTAAAATTATTAGCAAAGTGCCAGACTTTAGATTTCTTTCCTTTCTAAAGGTTTTATTCATGTCTACTGCCATTGGGAAAACACATGATGAACTCTAATATACATACACAAATATATTTCAAAATTTTATATAAACTGCAGAAGTATGTATACGTCCCAGCATTGTTCTTGGTAGGTAGTGTTTAATACATAGTGGTTAATATTCTAACTGTCAACATCTAAACATGATTCTGCTAATTAATATTTTTATGCTAATATTAGACTCACTTCTCCTCAAACGCCAACAATTCTTTCCCATGGGTGTGGGTGATCATTAGGCAAACACACTCACTCTGACAAGCTGAGAAACCTTATGAATAGCTGTGAGTAGCAGCTATGAACAGTAATCATAAAATCTGTTGCTGTAACTTCTATTCACCTTAATTGTGACAATTTCAGATAAATAATATTGTTAGAAAAATCTGAAGATAGCTTTCTTTCAGTTAAATAACCAAAGTTGTATTTACAATACAAGGATTGATCAAGGATCAATCTTCACCAAAGGGAAAAAAGTCAAAATAGTTCATTTTACTTACTAATACTGTTTCTATTATAAGAACATTCTTGGTCTTAAAGATAAAATCTCAACAAAATAAAGCTTTTTTTTCCAACTCACTTGATGCCCAGGGCATTTTATACAGACCTTAAAGTAGTACCATCACGTTGTAATCAGTCATTTACTTACATGTTTTTTTCAAACTTAGAATATAAAAGCCCAAAAGAACAGAGATACCGTTTTGTAATACTAGGTCCCGCAAAGTGCCTGGCAGTAGCAGATGCTTAATAAATGTTTGCTGAATCCAAGTACTGTTGAATCCACATACGAGCACATGCCTTCACACCAAGGACTTCTGAATCAGTCATCAAGCACCCACAGTTTAATACTCCGTGGTTGAGCTACATCTACCAAACAAGGGACTAGGATCTGACCCTCTGGCCATAGAGGACATGTCTACTGCAGATCATTCTAATTTAGCAGTAGACATTCTATAACCCTGTGTTACTCTTCCAAGTCTAGCCTTTAATCTATAATAGCTAACACTTACTGATAGCACTCTACATACTAGATATTACACCAAATACATCATATATTTAGTTCATGAGATCTTTACAATAACTTGAAGTATTAGTATTTTTCTCATATTATAGGGGAAGATGCTGAGGATTAAAAAGATTATAAAATATTGTCCAAGTCCCCAAGTCATAGACCAGAGGCAGGATTTGATCCAGGTCTGTGTGATAATAGAGTCATAGAGTAGAGCAGAAGCAGGATCTGAGCCAAGTCTGCCTGATAATAGAGTCTGTATTCTTTATACCAAGTCTCCTGAAAGGAAGGTGTGATGGTTAATGGTAGGTGTGAACTTGACTGCATTAAGGAATACCCAGATAGCTGGTAAAACATTATTTCTGGGTGTGTCTGTGAGGGTGTTTCCAGAGGAGACAGGTGTGTGAGTCAGTGGACTGTGTGGGAAAGATCTGCCCTGAATGTGGGAGGGCACCATCCAATGGAGCAGGACAGTCCAGATGAAACAAGAAGACAGAGAAAGAAAAAATAATTGTACTCTCTTTTGGAGTTAGAATGCCCTTGGATGTCAGAACCGCAAGTCTCTAGGATTGGCACAGGCAGCCCTGCAGACTCTCAGGCCTTCATCCTTGATTTGAGAGTTATGCCATCAGCTTCCTTAGTTCTGAGGCTTCCAGGCGTGGACTGAGCCATGCTCCCAGCTTCCCTTTCTCCAACTTGCAAACTGCCTATTCCAGGACTTCTTAACTTCCACAATCGCCATGTGAGCCACTCTCCTAAGAAACTCCTATTCATCCACCCATTTATCTCTCTCTCTCCATACACACACACATGCACGCACGGACGGACACACACACACACACACACACACACACAGTCATGTGTCACTTAATGACAATTCTGAGAAATGAACCATTCAGTGACTTCATCATTGTGCTAACAGCACACAGTATACACACCTAGATGGTAGAGCCCATTACACACCTAGGCTAGATGATAGGATTTTTTAATTGTCAGAGGGTATGTGTGCTTGCCAGAAAGATAAAGTATTCCCAGTGAGGAGGGTCGCACCACAGTCTTTTTTCCTGCATTTCTTCAACCTGTCAGGATCTGTGGCATGCTCAACACATGCACCAAAAGTGTTTTTCAAGCCACCAGAGCTAGAATTCAAACTACAGTCAGCCATGGGATCCTGCTCCCACAGATACCGCACTACAGGGCCAGCCCTACATGGTATAATCATATGGGACCACAGTCTTATATGCAGTCTGTTGTTGACTAAAATGTCATCACACAGGACATGACTGTATCTATTTTCACTTGTGTGTATGTGTACATGTATGTGTGTGTGTGTGTGTGTGTGCACCCTATTGGTTCGGTCCCTCTAGAGAACCCTCATATACAAGCCACTATAAACAAAGCCTTTCAAAGGAGCCTCTAAAGGTCCCTTGAGGTCACTTTAGATGTTCTCTAATGAGCTCTTAAAAAGCAATGATAACTTCCTTGTGGGAAGCCAACATTTTTTCTTCTTAGGTTCCCTGACACACAGAGACCCACCAATATGGACACTACTGGCCAACAGAAGTTACTCTGAGAAGACAACGAAGTTCAAAGATGAAAATCATGTTTAAAGAAAGAAATCTGAAAGTCTAGAAGTCTTCTGAACAAACGAAAATAAATTTATACTTGGCAGAAGCAAAGTCTCATTGCAGAAAGGACCAGATCCCCATTAATAAGCAATAATAATCTGTGTAAGACTTAGGAACCATAGAGCACTTCCAAGCATATACACTAAACTTACTGACTGGGAAAGTCCCGAGATACAAAGCAGCTACTAGAACATACATGTTACCTGATTTTGACACTAAAACTTTATTAGGACCAGAAAAACAGTCTGGGCTAAGGAGTAAGAGAGTCTTCCCCAAGTTCCCAAGTTTCCTCAGCTATGCCAATTACCACATGAGAGTAGGAGAGGTGTTCATCAACTACCTTGAGCCGCAGTTTCCAGTTATATAAAATAGAAATCATAATACCTTCCTTGTAAGAAAACAAGAGAAACACAGTAAGAGAATCCTGTTGTCCCTAAGCACTAATATGAGCACACCTATGTGAAATGTTAATGATAGGGAAAAGGTATCATTCTTTAAAATAAAAAAAAAGGTTTCTTTGAGTGACCTGTATGTGCAGCAAAGAAACTGAACCACAGCAGGGCTGTCCTCGAGTTCAGCCTCTCAGCTACTATACAACTGGACTGGCTACATCGGTGACCTCACCCAGAGAAGTATCTGAAAAACTGTTCTTCACCAGGGTAGGCTTTATGGGCATCCGATCAGTGCAGGTGCACAGGGTTTCGTACTCAGAAGGACCAGGGTCTTGTTCTGTGGAAGTCTCTTGACAAGTGAGTAACTGTATCTTTGAATTTATGTTTTGTATATGAAGTCCCATGTAACTCATGTGCCGTCCTGGGCTCAACTGTAGGCTTGCCTCCAGTCATTTCTCGGCTTCAGCCAGTTAACTGGATGACAGTGAAGGGGTTGCAGGGAAGAGGGCAAGGGGAGGTACCGACCACCCCCATTGTGAGCCGGAAGCACTGCAGCCCTTTGGACGGGTGACTCAGTAGGATCTTCTTGCCCAATTCAGGTACCTGCTGTGATCGTTTGGAGGTTGACTGACTGTAGTTTGGGATGGCAGCCTGTAGGAAGAGGCAATTACACTTTCCACCCTAGCTGAATGCCCATTTTCATTTTGCTCTCAAGCTCTGCAAGTTATGGATCCTGCCCTGTCCTTCACTTTGTGATGGCAACAAGAAAAATACCAACAGGAGGTAGGCGTTTGGTCAGTACATGTTATCTTTTCAAGGGTAAAGGTCACTGGGAAACTATGATTAATCATACTGTTTCCCTTATAATGTCACATTGAGGTAAGACTTAATGACCTAAGGGGAAAAAAGTTTTCACCTAGAGTGGAACTGAGCAAGTAGGTAAACAGCACTTGTAAAACTTGAAATAAAAAAGTTGGCCTCTTCCTGTTTCTCCCTGTGAGATACCCTGTGACCTTCTCCCTCTGCCTCCTTCCTTATTCAAGCAGTCTTTAAAGAAATATACTGACTGCAGACACTTCTAGGCCCAGGTACACAACAGTGAAGTATAAATGGAATGGTGAGTGAAACTGGTCAGTGAGAATAATAGAGTACTTGCTAGCTAATACTGGCTGCTTAGAACACTTTTGAGATGAGTTCTTGAGCCTCAGGTTCTTTTCTACAGTGTTTTACATATTTAATTATTTAATTCCTGTTAAAAAAAAAAAACATGGAAACAAATAGCAATACTGTCTTATATCAGAAACGAGAAAACTGAAACAGAAAATTTGAATAATTTGCAAATGTATACAGCTACTAAGTGGTGAAGGCTGATCTCAAACCTAGGCAAACAAAACACCATATGATAAATACTAAAACATACAGGGAACCAGCAGTTAGCGTAATGGCTATGTCGCTGGACTCCCACGTGGTCGACCACGGTTCGCGTCCCAGACCCGGTGGCTTAAAACTCACGCCGGGCGCGTGTGCGTGCGTGCCCAAGATCCTGAGAGGAGAATGGAGGAGAAGGGATTGCGGAGTGACCATCCACCCTGGGGAGTGATTTCTCGCTTTCTGTCTCTATGTCTCTCTCTGTCTGTCTTGCGAGCGCACGCGCCCTATTGCAAAAAACCTCTCCAAAAAAAAAAAAAAAAAAAAATACCAAAACTTACATTATGGGAAGATCTGTGGCCAAGAATTTAAGTAAACTATGTAGAAATGGATCACATTAGTAAACATCTTTAAAAGTCTTTTGTGGACTAGTCCAAGAACTGAACTATTTGCTATTTTAAACATTATTTGTAAAGCAAAACTCTGCCTACTTCAAAGAACTGATTTAAAGTGAACACTTAAGAGTATCTCCTAACTGCTCATTACAGACTAAGTTAAATATTCAACAAGCTACAGTTTTCTCATCTGAGAAACAAAGAGGTAGACTAGATCAGGGAGGCAAACACACGGCATTTGTGTGGGCACTCCCCATTCCCATAGCCATAAAAGACATCAGTGACTGATCATTACACTCTTTAATGTTGAACTGGGAGGCATGGGAATCCTTCTTAACAGAGTTTTTAAACAGCCACTACTTATTTATAAAGTTGGCATGGAAACCACATACTGGCCCTGAATTAGACAATCTCTATGGTCCATCTGACTCCAGAATTATTCTATGACTGTGTATCAAAAACAAAACAAAACAAAAAAACCTTTAACCCACAGAAAATGAAATCATTTTTCCTTTGTCAGATGAGTTCAGTAATCATTACTAGCAAAATATATAGAGCTCTCATCTATTTTCAAATCATTAGCAACAGATAGAGGGGATAAACAAATATGTCCACCCCATCTTTAAAAATGTTCACGGACTATACTGACGATTGCTTGGGTTCTTTACTATCGGTAGAAATATTAATAGCTGTTATATCTGGGTTTACCCATATATATGATACTAAAACAACAAATGAGTATGATCATGACAATAAATATGATCGCATAGTAAAACTTCACAAAGCCACTGGTGATAGTTAAAGGATAAAACCATTTTCTGTAACACAGGTTTTTAGATGCAATTGCACATTCAACTAAGACTTTTATTGGAGGAAAAGAAGCATCCTACAATGACACAATAGGGCCTACAAAGGTCTTTTTGGGGTGAGCTTGCCTACATAGTTTCTTAATCAAATGTTTCATTCAGTGACACGTAATAAATAACCAATTTTTTTCTTGAAGCAGCAGACTCGGGAAGACTTCCTAGAACTAAATTGCCCTCAATAACACTGTGTGAATTATCATTAGACACTGGATACTATCCCACTAGTCAATCCTCATTATCTACAAAGTATATAATTGAACACATAGACTGTGAGCCCCATATTGCTGTCTAATAAAACATTTCTCCTTGATCTTTGAATTTATTCAAAACTGAACCTGATCTTCCTCCACAAGTTCATGCTTGAAATTTCCCCATTTATTTTAGTGACACTTCCTTTCTCCTCGTTACCCAGTTGGAAACTCTACCCACTACTAACTCCTGCATCTCTCACTCTGCATCACCTCATGGCTGGATTATCAAATAAACTTAAGTGGTATTCCTATTACAAATAACCCCATCATCTAATCACTCCTCTCTTCTGAGACTGTGAATTTACGCTCAAAAGCTGGGGGTGGGGGGAGAGTTAAGAATTATTTCTTTTTAAAATTTATTTATTATTATTATTATTTAATTTGCTACAGGGCATATGCACTAACCAGAAAGAGAAAGAGGGAAAGTGAGAAAGTAAGCTGACAGATCTAGGACTTGAACCGCAGTCAGCCATGTGAGCCCAGCGCCTTAGCCACCATGCTACCTGCTGGCCCTCAAGAAGCAGTTCTTACTTTGCTATCTTCTCTCTAGAACCAACTCTGGTAATATATGTGACTGAAACAACACTGGCTTATTTAGCAATGTTAGCTTATTTATTGAGAAGCCTGGATTCCAGTTCCAATTCCTCCACCTACTAATCTTACCAACTGAGTTAGGTTTCCTTACCTGGGAAACAAGTATGCTGGGTTAGTCCTAGCTAATCAAATTCACCTATAATTGTCCCCTAAAGTATATTTTCCTACTGTCAGCTACAGTTTTACAGCTACAGTTCCTAAATTAAATCAGTCATTCTAACTGCTTCTTCTAAAGGGACTGCACAGGGCCAGCACGTGGCATGATGGTTAGGGCACTGAAGATGGCCAAACTGAAGATTGAGTCCTGGACCTGGCAGCTTGGTTTGGTTTCCTTCTCTCTCTCTCTCTCTCTCTCTCTCTCTCTCTCTCTCTCTCTCATGAGTGCATGTGCCCTATAGTAATTTTTTTAATAATGATATATTAAATTAATAATTCTTTAAAAAAACATAAAGTGACTTTACCTTTCTTCATCTACTAAAATGTTCTTAAACAAGAAATTACTATCTTCTTTGTCCTTTTCTGGCATTTTCAAATTCTCTATAGTTAATATATATGGTGTACACAGTAAGTATTCAGAAAAAATTAATAAACTTTCCAAACCAAGATTATAAAGTAAAATTATCCCAAAAACTAAAAGCTAACCTAGTAACCTTCAATAATATATCCATTTTCTTCTTAGAGATTTTATTTGCCATATACATTTTATTGTATTTTTTTATTGCCAGAGGATGTAGTGCATATGCACCTGAGAGAAAGAGAGAGAGAACCCCCCCAACGGTGTGTGGCCATACCACAATACATTTTATTCCATTCTATCCCATCAGGATTTGGGGCATGTATGCACATGTGCCCAGAGTGTTTTTCATGCTGTGGGGTTCTGAACTCCAACCATGGTCAACCACATGGGATCAGGCTCCCTATGCACTACACTTATATTGTACTGTGGGGCTGGCCCATATTTGACTCTTTTAACTTTAAAACTTAGCCTGTGTAAACTGTGGCTTCAGGTAAGAATTCAACAGTTCATAAGCCAATTTCATTTTAGTTCTCTTAAGTACACAGCTGAATCACTGTTCAACAGAGGTGGACACTGTACATAACAAGTGTGGTTATGTGAATGTACGTAATCTTAGTACATTAGCCAGTGCATTCCTTGTTTCCGAGATACCTATTTTTAAATGTTAAGACATAATATTTTATAAGTTATAAGTTATAATTCCAATAGTACCAATTCAGTAATTTTATAAGTTAAGGCAATTTTGTGAACTGATCTGAGAACTCCCAATTGTCAGCTATTAGGTCTTCAGGGAAGTCATGATGTATTTTTCCGTGTTTTTCTATGCAAAATGCATCATTACTTTCTGACCGCCCAATACAACACTACATTACTAAGAAAGTGGGAAGTTATGAAACAACTTGGGGGAACAGCAAACATATTTTCTCTTCTCTCAGCACTCATTGGGCCTACGGAAGAAAGGAATCACTGCTCCACAGATATCCAGTTCTCCAGATACTTCAGTGAGCTGCTTTTGACACAAAATAGGACAAATACTCATATGTTTAAAACAAAGTAGTACCTCACACCCTAAAAAGACCACAGAATATGGCATCAAAACGTTTGTGCCAACCTTCGCCAACTACCTCATGCATTCAGATTCCTTATCAATAAAATGGGGATGTTCATAATACTAGCCTTGTCTATTATACCGAGGCACTGAGGCTTAAATGATATAATAATGTAAATGTGTTTTGAAACTGAAAAATGTTTCACAAATATAATTAAGATATTATGTAAGCGATATTCATAAGTCAACCGTTCACCAAGTGTATTTGTCTACTGTCAAATAAATTCACCTAGTAGGAAAACTTAAGTGACTAGGATAAGGAAGGGAAGAATTATTCTCAATAAGAAACGTTTTCTCAGTCTGGATTTTTATACATTTGTTTTTTTTAAAGTAGGACACACAAAACTCTACATAAACAATTTCAGGCAGTTAAGAGTCTGAACATCTTTTCTTAAAGATCTCTAGGGAGAGAAATCCCATAGCTCCCTCGGTATTTTTCACTCTGGAACTGAACAACTCAAATAAAGTATAAACAAGTAAGCTCTCATGTTGTTCATCTGATATAAAGAAAATATACGCAGATGATTTAAAACAGAATAGCTCTAGATATAAAATTCTATTCTACATCAAGTTTTATGGCAGATAAAGACAAAATATCTAAAGTATAATCAGATCCACACTTTTTTTTCTCTCATTCAAATTTCCTCCTTGCAGAGGTGAAAACATCCATTGCCTAGACCTCCTTCACCAAAACCTACCTAGTTTCCCTGTTTCACAATGGAATGCTACCTGGACCCTTGCTGATCCAGAATATGAAACATGTGGTTTTCTCTTCCTTCTCTACCACAAAACAGCAGCATTTCATACACCTGTCAAATATTATGTAAACTCCTGACAAAAGCAAATAATAAAACAGCTATTACTGAAAGGAGAAAACTGAAAGTTCACTTACTTAAATTTCTAAAATCCATCTCAGGGATCTTTTGGATAGACTTAAAGTAATACATCTAAGCTACAAAAGAGACTTCGAAAAAGATCATTTTAAAAATGGAATTAAAGTATGAGTTTATTTTGATACAAACACAAGTTTGAGATCATGTATACATGTTTTTTACAGGAGACATTTTCCGTGAACTTTTTGAAGCTCCCACATATATTCCTTTCATTGTTCACAGAATGTATTGAATATCTGACTTTTTAAGGGTATGCCCTGGACTCTCATTAAGCTAAAATAAATGAGTATTTAAAAGAACATTTTTATTCTGGATCCAGTACTGTCCAATGCTTTTCAACGTAGCTTTTAATATAATATCCTTCTAGAGCACTTGCTGCCTATGGCTTTTTCTTGGACAATTTACCCAATACAACATATGGAAATTCTTGGTAGCCTACCTGCCACCTCCCCTGGACAGTAACCTCAAGGGGAGAAACTGCATCTTGTCCAATATTATTTTTCAAATGCTGAACACAGTGCCTGGCCCAGAACTGAGCTCAATGATCATTTGTTAAAAGAATAAATGATTTAGTATAATTTTTTCCATAACATTTGTTCAGTCTTAAATAGAAAATAATCTCTGTAAAAGAAGAAACCACATCTTCCATTTATTTATGTTCTCCACTCTTCCTGGAATTATGCCTTGCTCACAGCAAGAACCCAATAAATATTTGATGATGACAATAAGGATGGTGATGATAGTAGCAGTGGCAGGAAGACAAACTAGCCGCATCAAAGCAATATATAGCATATTGTTCATTATTTAAATCAACTACAAGATTACCAAGGGATTATCTTTATGGCTGAGATTATGGATAGTTGTTTTCTTTTTTATTTTGTTTGCCAGCACTAGCTAGGAAGTATTAATTGTGCTCTCTCATACTGGTAAGAGTAAAAGGAATCTGTTCTTATGCAAACACAATCTAGTAGATAACAATATTTCATTTAAGAAAAATTAATTTCCTATCACAGGTTATTCACATTTTAGATATCTCAAGTCTCTTGCATTTTGCCCTCTTACATCCAACATAATAACCTTCCTCTGTTTCTTTCTGCTGAGGACAACTGCCTTGAGAACTGGACTCTATCTTTCTGAATCTGCTGGGTGCTTGGATGAAGTAAAGGAGAAAGCAGGGAGCCAAGAGTGACAATGATCTCCTATCCTGGAGAGGACACACCTGCCACTCCAATGCTCGGAGTATGTGTGCCATGGACCTGCTCTAATTCCAGCTCCAGGTTTAGCTCATAGCTGGCAGAAGCAAGTGTCCAAGACGAGCAAGCCAGGCTTTACACTCTACCCTGTGGTTGACATTTGTGCACAAAAAAAGCACACACACTCAACACACACACAAATCTATGATCTATACAAAATATACTATCTATACAATCAACGTTTATTGCAATCCAGGGTGGCATGATCTCATAAGTAGCCTGAGAACTCAATAAAGACAAAATCTTAAAAAGCAATTCCTTTACATGTATCTATCAAGATAATTCTCCATTTCAGTTTGATCATTTGTGTCATACTCTAGGTGGGTTTCATCTCCCCAGATCAGCAGTGTTTGAAAAGTATAACTCCTTAGGGTCTAAAATGGACAATGCAGGAGTCTACAGGTACAAGTAGGTGAAAAGGTGAATCTGACACCTAGCAACATTCACTCTTGTGCCCACATTCAAGGAGGAGCACCGAGCGGTGAATAGTCACTTAACACAAGGAGATGCCAAAGCAGATCAGCAAGACTGAAAACAGTAGATGCTTTTCACCACTTGCTAAATACTGGAGACCAGCTATTATTAATGTAAACTGAACAATATACTTCTGGTATTATTGTATATAAATTGTGCTATTTATACGGGTGGTTTGTTTTGTTTTGTTTTGTCTTTAAGAGAGATTTTCACTATAGGGCACATGCACTTGCTGGAGAGAAAGAAAGAGAGAGAGAGACAGAAAGTGAGAAATCACTCCCGAGGGGGATGGCCACACTGCAATCCCTTCTCCTCCATTCTCCTCTCAGCATCTTGGGCATGTACGCACACATGCCCAGCATGAGTTTTAAGCCACCAGGTTCAGGACCCAAACTCCAATTGATTACATGGGAGTCCAGCAACATAACCATTATGCCATCTTCCCAGTAGAAGAGTGATTTTTTAAACGAATATTTCAGAGAGATATACACCAGTCTAGATAAAGGACTTAAAAAGGGCCAATGAAAATACTGGACTTAACTCAAAAAGGAACATCTTAAGTAAAAACACCCATTTTGTTTAATATCAAAAGGATTTTCTTTCTGAGTCCTTCAGCTCAAATGAGAGTACACTCCAAGAATAAAATTCTTATCACATTAGGAAACAAAAGTAAATGCTCACTTACAAAAGAACTCTTCTTTTCTGCTTGTGATATTAAGGACTAAATCCTTAACTCAGCATTTAAGATTCCACATTACCAGTTTCAGCATTCGAGCCTGTACTCCACAAACCCAGTATTTCATTTATTCATTTAGCTAGCAAAAACACATGAAACTACAGCAATAAACAAAGCTACAATGATCCCAGTCTTTACAAACTCACATTAAAGTGCTGTCTACTCAAGCCAGTCAATTCAGGGTAACCCCCAAATGCTCATGCAACAAATATTTACTTGAGAGATTAAATGCTGGACAGTTTCAGACTAGAGATAAGGGAGTAAATAAATGGATAAGATTTCTTGCATTTACAAAAGTTACAACCTTGTGAATGAAGAAATGTACTTTTTCTTTGGACTTTTACACTGGTCATGCCACTTCCTCTCTCTCCTTCATACCTCTTCAATACCTTCCCTCTTCCTTAGTATCAGTCCTACCAAATTCTACTCATCCTTATAGTTCAGGTAACATTTTAGATATTAACTATTAGGTCATCTGGAAAGTCATGACATATTTTTCTGTTTTTCTATGCAGAAATGTGTCATGACATTCCAGACAACCTAATAGCTATGGGATAGAGAAGCTGAGATCCAAGTAGGACCTAAATCTGGAATGTGTGTGGGGATAAGGGGAGAGGGATTGGGGGAAGGCAGAAAGTTTAGGAAATCGAAGAGAATTAAGGGATTCTGAGCAGATTTTGAAGGCCAAAACAAATACTTAATAGGGAAAATTAGTGGCTGAATTTAAAGTACAAGTGAGGATTTCATTATTCAAAGAAGATGGAAACCCAGGTACCAGACTGAGAAGGAAAGTTAATAGGGAACCAGCAGGAGCAGAGCTTGACATCCAGAAAGAGGTTTAAGATTCTCCCAGTAACAGAACAGTTCCCTCTAAACTGAGCTGAGCCTTTAAAAATGTAAATGAATATGTGAATGAACTCAAGTGTTGGGGGCTGGCAAGTGGTGTGGTGGATAAGAGCGCTGGACTCCCACATGGCCAACTACAGTTCAAGTCCCAGACCTGGCGGCTTCCTCTCTCTCTCTCTCTCTCTCCCCCTCTCTGGTCAAATTAAATAAATTAATTAATTAATTAATTAATTAAATTTAATTAAATACTGCTTAAAATAAAAAAAGAAAGGACTCAAGTGTTTCCAGTGATGAAATTAAAAATAATTCAATTACTGGGACTAGCAGATGGCATAATGGCTGTGTCGCTGGACTCCCACGTAGTCAACCACGGTTTGAGTCCCAGACCCGGTGCCTTGAAACTCACTCCGGGCATGTATGGGTGCATGCCCAAAATCCTGAGAGGAGAATGGAAGAAAAGGAGAAGGGATTGTAGCATGAACATCTCCCCTGGGAAGGGGGGGGGGGTGATTTCTTGCTTTCTGTCTCTGTCTCTCTCTCTTTCTCCTATGAGAGCGCAAGCCCTATAGTAAAAATCTCTCTAAAAAAAAAAACGTAATTCAATTACTTTTGAATTACTTTTGACTTTGAAGAGCAAAAAGCATAATTTTTTTTTTTGCCCTGGGGGTATATATGTGTTTATTTTATTTATTTATTTATTTACTTACTTACTTACTTACTTATTTTGAGCAGATTATCTGTGAAAAGTAAGAAAAAAATCTAAAAAAATTATGAGCATGACTTTCTTTCCTTTCCTGGTTAGGAGAGACTGAGAAGATGGGCCTGAGATATCCCAACAGAGAAGATGTTAGTGATGATGTTGGTGATGATAAAAATAATACTAGGAAAGTTAACTGTAATAAAAGCAATCATCATAATAACACCTCTTTATACATATTGATCGCTTAACACCTTAAAAACACTTTTGAATGCACTATTTCATTTCATGGTCAAAATCCAAAAGCAAGAATCATTCCTTTTTTAATGACATCAGCAATATTAGTTGCATCACTTCAGTCACATTATGGTGGAAGAGGCCTCTGTAGGCTAACCATCATTTATTTATAGCACTGTGTCTGAGAGAAATGTGACTCAGGCAGTAACAGGATCCTTACGAAATCCGGATAGATCTTCAAGTTGTGAACCCAGGGATGAACAAGAGGCCACAGTCTGGGCAACAGCTAGAAGTATTTTCTCCCCTCACAAGCCAAAGTCAGTAAGCTTTGTTTAGAAATATTTGTGTGCTCCAGTATCATTATCAATAAAGCTTTGGGCTTTTCCTATTACTTTCAAAAAAATTGAAGCACAAATTAAATGTAATATTCTAATAGGAATGACCAAAATCAGAGAAAGCAAAGAAAATTAAAATGAAGGACCCACACAGATGAAGCTCTGTGAAATGACCAGGTCTGGGTTCCTTTCTCAGAATTCATTCTTGATTTTCTCATAATACTTCAAACCACATTAAGACTGGAAAACCAATGATAACAGCTACAAATGCAATTACATGATTTCGATGAACCACCCTAACCTTGTAGTACAATCCAGGCACAAAAGCATAAGGGCTATCAGATTCCGTGGATATATTTCCACTCGAGGAAGAAAGACCTTGGATGCTCATTGATGTCTGTGCCAGAAAGTGACTAAAAGTAAAATGTACTAAAACTATATAATTCATGCAAATCTCAATAAAAGTACTTTGAGTGATCAAAATCATTATACATAGTACATGAACTATACTATCTTCCCACTTTCTCTCTCACAATCACTCCAGAAGCTCTTTATACTTAAAAGAGTCTGGTGGTTAAATAGACTCCATTCCTGAATTTTATCAAGCAATATGAAGCTGTCACATAACCAGTGAAGTCATACTGGTAGTAGTACAGTTACAAATTTAAAGAAAATTATGTAAATAGTAAGAAATGGTGAAGGCAACTGCTGTTTCCATAGGGTCACTTCTGCAAAGGAAAGGACAGTTGGGCATTTCATCCTAGACCTGAGGAGGCTGAGGGAAGGCCAGAACCAAAAGTTCACCCACCAGGTTGCCATCTGGCTTGGAACCAATGCAGCCTGGCAAAGGAGCCACTGTGCTGTCCTCCAACTGGGCATTAGCTTTATCCCAGTGGACGCTCTCTCTGTGCCAGGGAGGATGAGGGAAGATTCTGTCACACTAGGTGTTGGCCTGACCTCAGTTAAGACACTTGTTCCATTTGGGAAAAAACGAACTTCAATGACTCCTGTTCTATAAACTCCCAAAGAGTCCAGAACTCCAACCAAAACAGGCAAATGAAGGAAAACACGGAGCTGGCAGAGGTCATGAGCAGCCTGGCAGGAAAGAGAAAAGCAGGAATGGAAATCCTGAATCTCTTTACACCACATCATCTTATGTCTGAAATACTGGGGAAAACACTCAAGAAGGATGAGTCACATAAGCACATACTCCTGTTTCATTCAGGAGATGCTTTGGAGATACAGCCCTTCACATCAGGATCCTATCGGGGATTCCCATTGTCTCTCTTTCTCTGTCTCTCTCATTCATGGAAGAAATAAACGAGGGGTCAGCAAGTGGCACGGAGGTTAAGGCACTGGATCCCACATGGCCAGTTTTGCAATTCAAGTCTTAAACCCAGTGGCTTGAGAATCACGCTGGGCATGGGAGCTCGAGAGCCCAAAATTCCAAGAGGAGAATGGAGAAGTGATTGTAGCATGGCCATCTGCCCTGGGGAGTGATTTCTCATTCCCCCCACCATCTGCCTTTCTCTGGTAAGTGCACACACCCTATAACAGAAACAAACAAAAAAATTAATTAAATAAATTAAATAAATAAAAAAAAGAAAACTTCTAATTAAAAAGTAACCACCATGGGTCAGCAGGTGGTTGGTGGTCAAGGCACTGGACTCCCACATGACTGAATATAGGTTCGAGTCCCTGACCTGGCAACTTGCTTTCTCACTTTCTCTCTTTCTGTCTCTCCCTGCTCAAATTAAAAATAATAGTAATGACAAATGAAATTAAATATTGGGCCATTAGGAAAGTCATGACTCATTTTTGCATAGAAAAATACATCATGACTTTACCAATGACCTGGTAAATGATTCTTAAAAAAATTCTTGAAACCCCTTAAAGTAACAATGTCTCCAACTATAGGTTCCCTATTCAGCAAGTTCTTAAACTGGACTCTCTTCCTAAGCACCCAAACTCACATCTGCACTTCAAAATTTAATAAGCTTCCTCTCCACTCCCTCCTTTTCTACTAAGCAGCATTCAAAAGCCTTCCTTAACGATTGCTTCTGACCGCCTCCCTTAACTCTTTACTCTGCAGTTTTGCTCCATTTCTAAAATAGGTCCACATGGCCAACACTGGTTCGAGTCTCGAAGTCGGTGGCTTCAAACTCACACCAGGCATGTGTGTATATGTGCCCAAAATCCCGAGAGGAGAATAGAGGAGAAGGGACTGCGGTGTAGTCATCCCCCTCGGGGGGGGGGGGGGGGGGGTGTGATTTCTCACTTTCTGTCTCTCTCTGTTTCTCCAGTGAGCGCATGTGCCCTCTAGCAAAAATCTCTATAAAAAATATGTAAATAGGTCCATATTTTTTTCACATTTATCTCATCCCCCCAGAGTTAAACACATAGGCCTTCCTTTCATCACATGCCTCCCAGGCTTTATACTTTATAGATTCACTTTTATTTTGATTGCTCTTTCTCCAGCTACACTGATAGCAATACTCTTACATTGTTCAAGATTCTAAAGCAACTGCCAACCACATCTCCACTCTGCATAAAGATAAACCATCCTACTTAGCAGGACTTATATTCTATTTTACTACATTGTTGATAGAACTGTTCATTCTCTCGTGGAAGCTGTCATGTAATCATAGTGATTTGGAAGCAAATATTCAATGTGAGAGCAAGTAACAGTTGAAACTCTATAACCCACAAGACATTAAATACTATCAGCTTAATAACAACAGCAAAGTAGTCTAACCAACAGGATTTCAACAGAAAAAAAATAAAATCAGTATGAGACTTATCTTTTTTATCTGTTTTAATGTATATTTTCTACCAAAAACATTACATTTTAATTTGGGATAGAAAAATCTAGGCATATTTGCCACTATCAAATCAAAAATGCACACAAAAAAGTGTTTTCTATTCTTATACTTTAGAGTCAGGTAAACATGAAGAAAAAAGTATGGGTTCTTACTGCTAAAACTAATTTTAAAAGCGTTCTATGGTTCATGTTGATGCATTTGACTCATAATCAAGTAACAGGAATCATAAAGAATGCTTCATCTGTATAGGACTCACCCAACCAACAACCATTTAGGGCACTACTAACAACTATTTGGGGCACTACTAACAACTATTTGGGACACTATGGTAGATGCTAGCATAGTCCCTTAATCCATTGTACCCTTTTTTTTTTTTTTTTTTGAAAGGTTTTTCCTATAGGGTGTGTGCTCTTGCCAGAAACACAGAGAGAGATAGACAGACAGAAAGCAAGAAATCACCTCCCCAGGGAGGATGGCCATGCCACAATCCTTTCTCCTCCATTCTCCTCTTGGGATTTTGGGCACACACACACATGTGCCCAGCATGAGTTTAAGCCATCGGGTCCAGGACTCAAACCACGGTCGACTACATGGGAGTCCAGCAACATAGCCATTACACCAACTGCTGGTCCCTATTTATTTTTAAGAGAGTTTTTTTTGTTATAGGGCATGTGTGTTCGCCAGAGGGACAGAGAAATAGAAAGTGAGAAATCACCCTCCAGGGGTGATGGCCATGCCACAATCCTTTCTTTTCCATTCTCCTCTCGGGATCTTGGGCATGCATGCACACACGCCCAGCATGAGTTTTAAGCTGCCAGGTCCAGGACTCAAACTGTGGTTGACTACGTGGGAATCCAATGATAAAACCATTACATCATCTGCTGGTCCTTGTACCCTGTTTGTTTCTTTGTTTTTTGTTTTGGGGTTTTTATTTTAATTATACAACAGTATCCTTACAGTCTTCAATTCATAAACACTCATTTAGCTCAATATTTATTTAATACAGAAAGAAATTTGGAATGTGACAGATCTATATTTTAAAATATACATATTTATATATTCTGAAACAAATACATTCAGATTCCTAAAACACAGGACCAATAAAACTTCCAACACAAAAGAATGCTAAAACAAAATCTGGTTTTCATTCCAATTCTGTAAAGTAACATAATCAGGTAGTACAGACCAACCATGCTGAAACTAGTCTATAGATCACAAATGACATCATTTTGGTATTTTGAAAAATAAAAACTTTTTGGTTGAATCGCCTCTGAATACAAATTCAGTCTCACCTAACCAACTCCTCTGAATTCCAGTCATGTTGTTCTCCATCCACATGCTCCATGCAGCTATTCATCATATCTCACACAATTCTATGTTCTTAGTTTTAAGACAGTAACTGAAATGGAGACCTAGTAACATTTATTAAATCAGGCTAAAAATGAAAGGTGCAGATAAAATGCTGAGATTGTTTCCATTTTAAATCCACTCAAAAAAATGGTGGAACAAAATGTTGTTGACAAGATTGATGAAAGTTTATCCAACGCAAAATTAAACTTTCCTTCAGGTTACTTATTAACGACAAAGAGAAGAGATTTACTTATGATGGAGAGATCTGGTGGCAAGCATCTCAAACAAGTGACCAGACATCACCAGCAATAGTCACGCCGACAATAGATGCCTCTTAATGTGACACAATAAGAAATGCACGCCATCATTTATGCCCTACTGTTGCTAAAATTGTTTGGCCTCCTGTGTATTTATTTAGTGCTGTGTAACAAATTCCCAAAACTGAGAAGCTTGAAAGAATTATAATAATTTATCTGTTCTCACAGGTTCTGTGCATCGGAAATTGTGAAAGACCTCATCTGGGACAGCTAGTCTACTCTACTAGGTCTAATGCCTCAACCGGAAGTACTAAAAGCTGGGAGACAGAACCATCTGAAGGACCATTCACTGCCACGTCTGCCTGTCAGCTGAGACCTTAGTTGTGCTGTGTAACTTTTCATACAGCCACTCCCTAACAATGTGGTGGCTGGTTCCAAAGGTAAGTATCTCAAGAAAGAGTGAGTCACAAATCACACAGCACGACTTCTACCACTTCACTGGTCAGTTGTCACATGTCCTTGCCCACATCGAAGGGGAGAGAACAAAGACTCCACACCTCTTAGTTGAAGAAATGTCAATCACATTTTGTAAAAAGTATGTGGGATGGGCAAAACACATTCACACGATCTGCCACAACCTGAATCTAAACTTGAAGAAACAAGACAAACCAATTAATATGGAACATTCAACAAGACAAATGGCCTGAACTCTTCAAAAAAATCTATTTCTTTCACTCTCTTTCTAGCTTGCCTGCTTGCTTTTTTTCTTTCTTTCTTTCTTTCTTTCTTTCTTTCTTTCTTTCTTTCTTTCTTTCTCTCTCTCTCTCTCTCTCTCTCTCTCTCTCTTTCTTTCTTTCTTTCTTTCTTTCCTTCTCTCTTTCACGAGGGAGGGAGAGATAGACAAGGACCTTCAATGGGGTCTCACACAACTATCATCCCCCAGTTTACCCATACATTAGGATCAGGGGCACACACGTGCGCATCTGGCCTGTATAGGTCAACCCAGGAACCAAACTCCAATCTTAACCTATGACCTCTAGTATTGTAGAGTATTGTATTATTGCTGCACTGCTGCAGCTGGCCCCCACCCCAAATCAATTACATCAAAGACAAAAAGGGAATAATATTCTAAATCTGTCCAATAGAACTTTCTGTGACAATAGAAACATTCTGCATTTGTGCTGTACAGCAGAGTGGCCATTAGCTGTATATGGCCAATGAGCACTTGAAATGTAGCTAGTGTGACTGAAGAAGCAGCCTTTCAATTTTATAAATGCTAATCAACCTCCATTTAAATAGTCACATGTAACTAGTGGCTATGGTTCTGGGCAGCACTGATATAGATTAAAGGAGGCCAGTCCTGGGGCCAGCAGATGGCATAGTGGTTACATTGCTGGACTCTCACATGGTCAACTGCGGTTTGAGTCCCAGACCCGGTGGCTTGAAAATCATGCTGGGCATGTGTGCATGTGTGCCAAGAAAAGAAAAAATCCCAAGAGGAGAATGGAGGGGAGGGGACTGCAGCATGACCATCTCCCCCAGGGGGTGATTTCTCACTTTCCCTCTCACTGTCTCTTTTTCTCTCCCCAGAAAATGCATATGCCCTATGGCAAAAAGTTCTTTTAAAATTTTTTTTTAATAATAAAGTCCTTTCTTAAAGAGGCAGAAATAACAAAATGCAAAGCATTTGTCTTGACTAGATCCCAGCTCAAACAAACAAAAATCTACAAAGAATAATTTTCATAAGACTGGAAATAAAACTTAAAAAGAAAAGTTTTGACTATGAGAGTTACGGTATAGTGGTTACACAGGAGAATGTCCTTGTTCTTAGGAGATATATAATCTATGATAAAGTATCTTATATCTGTAGCTTACTATCAAATGGCTAGGGAAAAAACAAGCCTATGTGTGTGTACATATACATTGTTGGGGAGGGTGGAAGAGTGAATTCAAGAGAGATGAAGGAGAAGGCACTGTGGCAGGACCATTTCCCATGGGAAGTGGGGATAGGTTTTTGTTAGAAGGCGCATGCACTCGCCAGAGAGACAGAGAGAGACAGAGAGAAAGAAAGGAAGAAATCACCCCCCGGGGGATGGCCACGTCACAATCCCTTCTCCTCCATTCTCCTCTCGGGATCTTGGGCATGCACGCACACGTGCCTGGTGTGAGTTTAAGCCACCAGGTCCAGGACTCGAACCACAGTTGACTACATGGGAATCCAGCGACACAGCCATTATGCCAACTGCTGGTCCCTCATACTTATATAAACTATTTAATCAGAATTAACTTATGCTTTGATATTTAGTATTTTACATATCCCTTATATTTTCTTTTGGATTTCATAATAACTAACATTTTTGGTGCTATCATGCACCAAAAATGCCCAATAAACATATCTCAATTAACTGATTAATTTGAAAGAAGCACATGTTAATTCAATTGGGAAACAGAATTATTTCTTGCGTGTAAAATTACATCATGCCCTGAAGGTAACTATTAACTATACTTCCAAAATTTTCATCTGATTTTATGCCATAAAGAAATATCATAATGATCATCTACTGTATTTAATATTTACTCACTAAGAAAGATACAAGCATCAACAAATTAAACCTTTATATACTAAAAGAAAGTTCGCTGTACCATAAATTTCATGAAAGAAAACAGAGTTCTGATTGCGTTTTCAACATAAATTATGGTTAGCTATTTCTGATATAGGCTTATATTATATTTTTAAACAGACAGAATTCATTGTTTTGGGTTTTTTCCCTAAGAAGACAAATCATGATCATACCTCACTAGAAGAGAAAATGGATTTGTACACTACTGATTAATAGCAACATCTGATTGGGTTCAACTTTTCCAAATTCATAAAAACAAAACAAACAAGACAAGGCAATGAAAGATGGAATATTTAACAACCCTAAAGGATGGCACACTTGGATCAATTCCAAATTAAATGGAGAGACTATGCTGATTAGACAAAACAGAAATAGCCTGACAAGTTTCCTTCTTGTTTCTTCCAACAACAGATCATTGGGGAAGAGAATAAGAGGTAGGGGCAGAGCTGACTTACAAGGCAATTTATCACCAGGCACCTCTAGACAATGCTGGCTTCACAAGGAACCTCTGTTCCTTAATGGAAATGACTTAGGGATTATCAACTTTAACAGTATTTATAAAGGTAATTATACCTTCCCATCATTCAGTTTCTGCCCTAGAGTGCAAACATTCAGTATATATTAAATAGGGACATACACTGTCCCTCTTTCATAGTCTGACTTGCTTTGACTTAGCATTACATCTTCCATTTTCATCCACTTTGTATCATATGTCACTGTATGACTGGTTTTTTGTATGGCTAAGTAGTGTTCCTTAGTGTGTATGTGCCACATTTTTTCAATCCGGTCATTTCTTCTTAGGCACAACTGTAGATACCAGAGACAGTATAGGAGGAGTAGATAACAGGGAGTGAGGAGAGAAAGGGGTAAATGAAATTAACAGGCACATGAATGAAAAGTTATCTGTATATAATAATGTATATGGTAATATCTTTGACTTGATTGATATGCACTGCATTCATGCTGGGAAAACCCATTTTGTACACTAAGATGTATAGTGATTAAATGTAAATTTTAAAATGTAAATAAATAAAATAACTTACGAAAAATAAAAGGAATTATACTGCTCCCACCTAGATGGTAAAATTAGAAAAAAATATGGATCCAGAAGGCTCCCTGACAGGTGAGGGAGCTATTCTGCTATTCACTTTTTTTTTTTTCTTTTTCCTTTTTTTGGAGAGGTTTTTGCTATAGGGTGCATGTGTTCGCCATAAAGACAGAGAGAGACAGAGACAGAAAGCGAGAAATCACTCCCCAGGGGGGATGGCCACACCGCAATCCCTTCTCCTCCATTCTCCTCTAGGGATCTTGGACACGCACGCACACATGCCCAGCATGAGTTTAAGCCACTGGGCCCGGGACTCAAACCGCGGCCGACTACATAAGAATCCAGCGACATAGACATTATGCTAACTGCTGGTCCCTCTCTGCTATTCACTTTTGTTCGCATCTTGGAACAGGTTGGTCATTTTAGAGATCTGGACCTAACGAACCGAGGATTTTGCACAATGAAGCTCAGCACTCTCCCATGTTATGACAGCTCCATGTGGACATGCTACATGGTTTTGCTTCTCATCCCATTTTGGCCTGGTATGAAATTTAACACAGTTCATCCATTCTATTGGGTCATTGGGAAAGTCATGATGTATGTATTTTTTCTTATGTTTTTCTATACAAAAATGTGTCTTGACTTTTCCAACAACCCTATACAAGTCATTATTCTAGTGTAGACTTCAAACTCACAAATTCCAGAATCATTTCATACACAGGACAAACCTATCTCATGCATTCTCCACTCATTTATATCTCCATGATTTTTTATGAAAGTACACAAAAATCTCCCAAATAGACTTCTTGCTACTGTGAAAGCCAAGGCTCATTTTTTATTCATAACAATGCTCAGCACAGTATTTGTACAAAGTTGTAGTATAAAAGGTATTATATAAGAAAAGTTAGAAGTAGCTGAATGAGAGGTCAAGAGACAATCTGTTCAAGTCAATAAGGTACAAGCAAAAGCGAATTAAAGATATTCTAGGATCAGCAGGAGAGAAGCAAAATATCAAACAAAGCTATCAGGACCTAGGATTGATTTCATGTAAGCTGTAAAACCAACAGGTCTTGGAAGACCTTTTCCCTCTCGAGTCTGTAAGTTCCAAAGATTGTATTTCCAAGCTGGGTGAAACTTCAACTAGATAAATAATATCTGAACCTCAGAAGCAAGAAACTAAAGTTTATCAACCTATCTATCTCTTTTCAGTCAATACCCATATCCAGTGACAGCAATACCAAGGAGCTAGATACTAAGGAAATGGGTTATTTAACCAAAACCCTAACCTTTCCTTCCTTTAAGCACTCATCTTGAGGTAAGAACATAGGGTCTCAATTTTTCTGTAATGAGGTTCTAATATTAAGAACTCAATCAAAACCAAATGATATCTGGGATGGCCCTGAAGTCTCATAGTTAAGGTAGCCAGACCCCAAACGGCTGACCACGTGGTTTGAATCCCAGCCCTGACGGCTTGAAAAACACACCAGGTACATGTGGGTACACACTCAACATCCTGACCAAATGGAGGAACAGAGAAGGGATTGCAGCATCACATGTCCCATTGGCAGGTGCTTTCTTCTTCTCTTTTTCTTTCTCTGTCTCTCTGGTAAGCACACATGCCCTCTAGCAATGTTTGGTTAAAAATTAAATTTAAAAGTAGAATCTAAAACCATTATAAGTAAGTATTATTAATGTCAGGTACAATATTAATTCTACAAAAACAGTAGACTATTAATCATTTCCCATTAAATTATTTTATATTGGAAGTTTGAAATAGCCTTTTCTATAACTGAGGTTAAGCCATATGTAACGACACTTACCAGGTTATAATTAACCTTAGGAGCCCTTCAAGTTATGAGGTTCGGCTAAAAAGAATCAGAACCATTTCAAAGCTTTTTCAGTTTAAGTATCAAAACTCAGGCTTTCCTTAACAAAAGAACCTGGTATGAGTACTTAAATAAAATAAAATAGCCTTTCCTTCCAAAGATTAATGCCTTGTAAAATGTTGCTTCACTTTTTAAGTTATCAGAATACAAGAAACAAGAGGGCACCAGCAGGTGGCACGGTGGTTAAGGTGCTGGACACTCCCACATGGCTGACCACGGTTCAAGTCCCAGAACTGGTGGCTTACTTTCTCTCTCTCTCTCTCTCTCTCTCTCTCTCTCTCTCTCTCTCTCCCTCTCCCTCTTTCTGGTCAAATTAAAATAAAATGAATGAATAAATATTTTTTTAAAAAAAAAGAATACAAGAAACTATGAATTACAAGTAAAGGTGTCATACATAAATACGTCCAAGGGACATGGGTTTATGATTCCATTCCTGTATTTGTCCTTTATCAATTGCTGACTTTCAAGTGCTGCTCAAACAGATCTCAGAGTTTTCAGATATTTAAAAGAGTTTGAAAAATAGTCTCTTGCTGGGGGAGTAAAATAAATAAATAAATAAATAAATAAATAAATAAATAAATAAATAAATAAATAGAGGCCTCAAAAAAAGAGAGGATTAGGAAATTACATCCTTCAGTAGCTATCAGTTAAAATTGGAGAAACAGGAGCCAGCAGGTGGCATGGTGGTTAAGGGCACTGGACTCCCACATGGCCAACTGCAGTTCGAGTCCCAGACCTGGTGGCTTACTTTCTTTCTCTCTCTCTCTCAAGCTCTCGCTCTGTCTTTCTCTGGTCAAATTAAAATAAATAAATACATAAAGTTAAACAAAATAAATAAAGTTTTAAAAAAACTGGAGAAACAAGTTTCTTCAGAAAAATAAACTGTATGGTAAATTAGTATTATAAAGAAGTGATTTTCAAAATGTTTACAGGGAGCTATAGAAATTATGAAAGTCTTACATATGGCAATACTAATCTGTATCCATACCAGGAGAAAAATTTTAACAGAGAGAGAAATATTCTCCAGTGGTTTGTTTCAGTGTTCATTTTTAAAAAAAAAGTTTAAGGAAAATATATATATAACAATGACCATGGGACCCTTGTCTTAGTTAAAGCTAAATGAAACTGAGATTCATCCAGGCTTAAGTATATGAAATAAGACTCTATGGGGTCATTCAAACCTAACTCTAACCTGATTCTCTAAAATAGGCCAGATTCATTGAGTCACTAGTAAGAAAAGAAATTAATCTTAAATTTTATAAGTTAAACACTTGGATCTCACATTTTAAGATTTTCAGATTTAGGGGCCGGCAGGTGGCATGGTAGTTAAGGGCGCTGGACTTCCTCCCACATGGCTGACCACAGTTCAAATCCTAGACCTGGCGGCCTGCTTTCTCACTTTCCGTATCTCTCTCTCACTTTGTCCCTCTCTGATCAAATTAAAAATAAATAAATAAATTTAAATAAAATAATTTTCAGAAAGATTCTCAGATTTCTGTTTTTCATAAATTCTACAAACCAACTGAATTTCAACCTCTGGTATATAAATATATATTTTTACAACAAGGACTACAATGGTGGTGGTGATGGAGAAAAACAGACACAGCAGCTAACATTCTGAGTGGGCCTGGCAAATAGTATTGAAGAACAAGAGATTGCTGCATGATTGCTTTTAATATTCCACTCAGAAAATTGGTACGTGGCAGGCTGAGCCCACATGGGAGGCCTGGGTTCAATTCCCAGCACACTCTAAAAACCAATGAAAAAAGCCAGTAACAAATGCCCGTGATCCCATTTACTCAGGAAGCTGAGGCAGGAGGGTCACATCACCATAAAACCCCATCACAAAAAAATACACATACAACCCCTCCCCCCATACACACAAACTGTATGCTTAAAGAGAACCTAGAAAATATTTTTTAAAATATATCCATGTAAATGAGAAGTTTACAAAATGGAAAGAAAATAAGATCTAAATAGAACCATAGAGTTAAAGAGTCCAGCCCTATTTTTTTTATAAATTAATTTTATAGGAACAGAATAATTTATTGTATGATGACTACTGCCACCAGTAGTTTATGGAAGAAAAGAAAAGAAAAAAAAAAAACAAAAAACAAAACAAAAAAAAAAACTCCCGCTGTAAAATGTATTTGGAATCTTTCTATTCAGAAGTCATCATAGGCCATACATAGAATAAAACCACTAGATTATAAAAAATATAGTGTGAAATGAAACCTTCATTAGGAACACCCTTCTGAATGGAAGTCACAAAAGTCCACAATATCAGGTCACTCTAAAGTCATAAAGTACTTTATTACCAATACTGTTTTACTTGTGTTCTATAATAACAAACTAAATGTCCTATTTTTCCATTCCACTAAAAGAGAGAGGTTTATACTCACCTCTCCCAACATTAAATATATGTTTTAAACTGTGATATGTCTTCTTTGCTAAACAAGGATGTTACAATTGGGACATTGAAAAGGCCGGCGGCTACAGCTCTCCTTTCAGACATACCTGTCAAAACACCCTTTGTCAGCTTTAAGCTGCTGAGAAATATGTCTTCCTCGTAGGATTTCCCAAACTAAAAACACTTCAAGTGGAAAAATATATTATAGAATTGTCTTTCCTCTGAGAATAAAAGCTAGATTTTTTGTGGCTGTTATTTTACAAATAGTTTTTTACTCAATGTAGAACAATATGAAAAAATGGTAAATACTATATGATAAATTAGAATCATATATCCCACTGTAGTTGTGAACTGATCTGAACAACCAACACCATATAGATAGATAGATAGATAGATAGACAGATAGATATAGATAGAGAGATGATAGATGATAGATACTTGATGGAATCTTAGAGCCATTTTTTAAAAGAATTATTTTACTTTATTCTATTGCTATTTTTTTTAATTTGCTATAGGGCATGGCTCAATAGAGAGAGACAGACAGAAAAAGAGGGAAAGTAAAAAGGCATGAAATCCAGGTCCGGGATTCAGCACTGTGGAAGTCCAGAGTTGTAACCACCACACCACCAGCTGGTCCCTGGAAATAATTGTTTATGAACTGATCTGGATTATAGAATCAACCACTGAATAGTCCTGGAGAAAGGAGAAAGATTGTCATTTAAGAATGTTTTCTTTTTTATTAGCTTTTGCCATAGGGCGTGTGTATTTGCTGGAGAAAGACAGAGAGGGTCTGAGAGAGAAGGAAAGTGAGAAATCACCCCTTAGGAGTGATGGCCATGCTTTTTTCCCCATTCTTCTCTCAGAATTTTGGGTATGCACATACATGTGCCTGGTGTGATTTTCCAGCTGCCAGGTCTGGGACTCAAACCATAGTCAGCAATATGGGAGACCAGTGCCTTAACCACCATGCCACCTACTGGTGCTGGGACTCAAGAACTTTTAAGGGCAATGATAATAAAATAACAGTTAGCCAACACAAAGTTGGGAGTATAATATTTACTAATTACTAATTAATGAGAATACTACTTTAAAAGTTGGATTCTTGGTATCTTAAATTATAGGATTATCAAAAGTCAGGTTTTTTAAAGCGGGGAACAGGAGCTTTTTTCCATGTTAATCTCAAGCAACATCAATCTCCTTCCATCACAGTAATGACTTAGCTACCCACATACATATTTATTCAGGAAAGAACTCTTTTCCTAGCCCATCTGGGTGGGTGGCTAACATTAGACAGGAATGCTCTTTCTATAATGTTGGCAAAATAAGTTGATGTAAGGTTACCATAAAGCACATAAAATAAGAAATAGAATTGGTAAAATGGTATAAGTCATTCTTCCACCAGTAACACAACATAGCAGTTTTACTTCTGTAAACTGTATTGACAAATTCTTTTATTAAAATAAATGTCACACTTGGCATATGCATGTAACAAGAAGAAGAAATAATTTTCAGAGCTATATTTAAAGGAAGCATTGAGGGTTTTATTGTTTGGTTTTGTTTTGTTTTTAAGAGAGATTTTTGCTATAGGGAGTGTGCACTCAGCAGAGACACAGAGAGAGACAGAGACCAGAGGTGATAAATCACCCCTCTAAGAGGGATGCCCATGCTGCAATCCCTTCTCCTTTATCCTCCTCTAGGGATTTTGGGCATGCACACATATGCATCTGGCATGAATTTCAAGCTTCCAGGTCCAGGACTGCAACCATGGTTGGCCATGTGGGAGTCCAGTGCCTTAACCACTATGCCACCCACTGACCCCAGCATTGAGATTTTAAGTAAAACAAGCAAGGCCCAGCTGCCTTGTACAATGGTTAAGCACTATGAGTGAGAAGCTAGATTCTACATAGGTAACTCCAGTTTGAATCCCAGTCACAGTGGCTTGAAAAACTGGGCATACTGGGCACATGTGCATGCATCCCCAGAATCCTAGCAGGTAGGAGAAATGAAGGAAAAAGGATTGTAGCATGAATGTGCCCCACAGGGGGGCTCTGTCTCTCTCCTTCTCTCTGATGAGCATGTACACTCTGGCCATTAAAAAAAAAGGGGGGGGCTTGAAAAAACAAGCACATTAGCATTACAATTATTAATCAGCTTTGAAAAGGTTACACAATATGTTATAAAACACTACTGTTGACAAATATTAAAATAAAACATTTTCATAGAAATATCTTAAGTATTGTATCTGCAAAGGAAAACTCATTATTGTAAGACATTAACATAAGATATATTTAGGATTTTAAAAAATCTATCAAATTATCCTAAGCGTCATGGTATTATTCAAGATTCTATTGAATTTCTCCCCAAACAATGGACATCTCTAAATAGCACCCATATTTTCAATCCTTTGTCTAACACTACCATACACAAGAATCTGATTACAAAGCAAAATAAATTGAACACAGTACAAAAATTACTTGAGCTCCTGACTAAAGTCATGTTTTATTTTTTTTCCAAAAGTTTTTGCTTATTTTATTCTTAGTAGCTGAACACCACCACAAATAATTACAGTGCCAGAATTATTTGTAATTTTCAAATTTTTAATTGGATTTCACTCATTAGAAAAACCTGGATTTAAAAATCCACCTAATAAATAACAATAATAGCCCTAATAAGCAATAGTGAATCCAATTTATTTTATCAAAGAAAATTATGCAAAATAAATGATAAAAAGGCAGGAAAAGAATAGGTAACACTGTCATACTATTAAAAATATTAACAATTACAATGAGGCTTGGTGAAAACAATGTGCTACTGTATGGATTTTGAGGACTTTTCTATGAGGCTTGGGTTAATGGAAGTATCAGAAAGATTTCACCGTCTTAGGTATGAACTGGTTTTTTCACACAATCCATGACAACTGTGCTCCAATGACAATAGGCAGAAAAGGATGGTGTGAGACTGAAATGCATTCATCTTTCTTGGCTCTTTAGCTCAAGTTCAGTTTCTTTAGTTCAAGTTCAGTTTCTTCGTGGAATAGGTTATAAAACACTTTCAAACAATGGTTCACTTATTAAATCTGTGACATGTGAAAGTGAATAATCATAACCCACATGTAAAAGAATGAGAACTTGAAAAACAGGCACGTTTGCCAGAGGTTTTATCCTAAATAATAGAGGACAGCCTAATTGTCACCAGGATAAAACTTTTTCAGAGTCATTGCCATTTAGGCTCATAAAAAATGGCGACCAGTATTATGTTTTTCTTCTTAGAATGGATACTGTGGTATTACTGTCATGAATCTTATGATGGAATTCAGAATATAAAAGTTTATCTATTTCATCATTTAACAAACATGAATTGAACTTCTATCATACATAAAGGCACTACCCTGTGGAACTCACCTTGGAGAAGCTTGATACACAGTAGCAGATAAGACACCTATTTATAAATTACAGAACATCTTAGAAATCAGTGCCCAAGAGATTCCTCCCCCAAAAAAAAAAAAATACTGACAGGTAGGAAGTATCATAGAAAGTAAAGAGTATTCTACAATGGCAGATAGACTGGGCCTTAGATAATAGACGAGATTTGTACACACAGATAAGGTGAAAAGATAGTCCAAGTAGGGGCCAGCAGGTGGCATGGTGTTTAAGGCACTGGACTTCCACATGGCCAACTGCAGTTCGAGTCCTGTGGCCAACTGCAGTTCGAGTCCTGTGCCCAGTGGCTTGAAATCATGCCAGGCCATGGGCCTGGACATGGTGTGTATAAGATCCCAGGAGGAAAATGGAGAAGGAATTATAGCATAGCCATCCTTCTTAGAGGGTAATTTCTCACTATCCCTCTCACTGTCTCTGTTTCTCTCCAGTGAGTGCACATACGTGAAGGCAAATTTTTTTTTTAAAAAGGCAAAAAATTCCAAGTAAACACAAAAGAGATGCTAAAAGCAGAGAAATTGGAAAGATTGAAGTCTAGAGACACACACAGGAAGTACGTAGAACTCTTCGGCTAATCAGTAGTTTATAGCAAAGAGAATAACGAGGCTAAAGTTGAAAGGAAAGGAGTTGCCACCTTACAGAGGGCCTAAATTAATTGTCTGTTGGCAGTTTTAAAAGTAACAGGACTGTCATCATCTGAACTCAGCTTTATCAAGATAGACCTGATAGAATCAGATTGAACTGAGGCAGATAGAGACATTCAGGAGGCAATCATTCAAGAAAATTGTTCTAAATAGTAAAAAACTGAGCAGAAGGGGCAAAGACGGGTCAGCTTTCATGTGAAAGCAGCAGGACCTGACCACCTGACACTCTTTACCTGCCTGAGCAGGGCAGGTAAAGGAGAAGGGGGTCAAAGATATGCTCTTCTAACAGGTCAGAAATTTTCCCTGGAACTGAACTATTCCTTTTTTTTTTTTTTCCGAGAGGTCTTTTTTTTTTTTTTTTTTTCGCTATAGGGCGCGTGCGCTCACCAGACAGACAGAGAGAGACATAGAGACAGAAAGCGAGAAATCACCCCCCAGGGGGATGGTCACCTTCTCCTCCATTCTCCTCTCGGGATCTTGGGCATGCACGCACACGTGCCCGGTGTGAGTTTTAAGCCACCGGGTCCGGGACGCGAACCGCGGTCGACTACATGGGAGTCCAGCGACATAGCCATTACGCTAACTGCTGGTTCCCAAACTGAACTATTCCTAAAGCCAATCTGTTATAAAAGATTATTAGTGGCATTACTAACAGCTAATTTCAGCAAACAAAGGGGGAGAAAACTATTCTGTATAATAGAATCATGACTCAAATGAGATATCACAAAGGTGTTATTCCAGATTTCCTTCACTCTTTCTTCCTCCTTCAAGCTCTGGACAGGAATTGGAGAAAACCTGCTTGGAAGTCATCCAAGTGACAGAGGAAACACAAACCTCAAGTGTCATCTGATCATAACTTTCCTTTTGAACTCCAGGCATCAAAGCCTCTGAATGTAAGAGTAAGCTTTGCCCAAACAAAAAGTAGGAAAAATGGAAGAAAAACAAGAGGCAGAGCAGAGGCATACTGAAGACAAACTCCTCTACCTCCCAACTTCACCATCAGATGCTCCAGGAAAGAAAGCAGCTGAAATACTCAAATGGCAAACAAATCAATTCTTACTCAGTTTTTCTATTACACGTGGTTTACATGTAGAGCAGGGATTAAAATCTCACTAGTGCCAAAAAGCATTTGAAGTATATATTCACTGAATTTGTACTAAAACAAAACTTGAGTACATATTGTTCACCGAACAAGTGTTAAAGCACACAGAGATAAAACAAGCAAAAACAAAACAAAACAAAAACTATTCAGACACATTGTCTACTTGCTAGTGTTCACAGATCGGTTAGAGGAAAAAAAAAAAAACAAAAACAAAACAAATAAATAAATGATAAAATGTAATATAGTAACTACAGCCATTCTCCACATCAGAACATTTGGTAACAGACCACATGTATGACGGTTATCCCATGGGATTATGATAGGCCACACCATACAGCCTAAGTGTGCAGCTGGTTATCTCATCCAGATGTAAGTATACCCTGGGATATTCACACAACAGAATCGCCTAACAACACATTTCTCATTATGCATCCCTGTCATTAAGGGACACATGACTGTTCCCTAGAAAAAGCATCACATATGACTTGGGCACAAAGAAGAGATGACTAATCTTTTTCCGGGACCATGCTCTTTAGGCTGAATCTAAAATAATGAGTAGTTTGCCACAGAGACAGATGACAAGACTGACAAAGAGGTGACTCCAGGCAGAGGGAACAGCATGTGCAAACTCATGGAGCTGTGAAGCTACGTGCTTTGTGGGAATTGCAGTTAAGACATTTGTGGAGTAAAAGAGGAAAGGAATGAGCATCATTTCATTGTGAATGAAAGCAGAAATATGATTAGCAGTGAGATACGGAAGTGTTCTGCCAGCCATTTTGAAATAAGATTTCAAATCACAGGATTTAGTGATGATCACCTAAAGGTGGAGCAGAATTGTGAGTAAGGGGCAGACAAGAATCCAGAAAAATTCAGATGCCTGATTTTGTCATTTGGATAATTGTGGATCCACTTAGAGGGACATAAGAAAGAGAGAGAGGGGCAGGAGGATTGGGAAAAAAATCAACTTTATTTCGGGAAACATGAAGTAGAAGAAGTCTTTGTGACATTCAGGAACCATTAAAAATAAACATTTTGAGGGGACCACAAGATGGCATAATGGCTACATTGCTGGACTCCCACCTAGTCGACCCAACTCGAGTCCCAGACCCAGCGGCTTATAACTCACACTGGACACATGTGCATGTGTGCCCAAAACTCCAAGAAGAGAATAGAGAAGGGACTGCAGTGTGATCATTCCCCTGGAGGGTGATTTCTCACTTCCAGTCTCTGTCTCTCTGGCAAGCACATGCATCCTATAGCAAAAATCTCTCTAAAAAAATAAATTAATTAAAAATAAAGAAAAGATCATTACAAACATACATTTCCCAAACAGACAAACCTGCAAAGTACTAGACATTCTAGGTGAGGAAAATTCAATAGTGACTAAAACACAATTCACGTCCTCAAAGAACTGCAGCTATTACTACCACAAAATCAAGTAAGATTAAAAACTAAACCGTCTGCTCTTGGTTGGCTTTTAGAGGACTGCAGGTAACTTAGAGATGAGTGCTCAGGCAGCAGACCTCACTGAGCAGACTAGCGTAGAAGTGAGGAAGATGCAACAATAGAGATAAACTTCTCTTCAAGAACCTTAGCTGGGGATAAGCCGGCCCTAAGGCAGCAGTGGGGGGGTGTTAAGTGTCCTCCAGGAATGCACAGTGCCACATCGTGAACCAGCTGAACTGCAGTCCAAGAGCGGTCCACTTAAGCACTGGAACAAGGACAGGTACAGACAGAGCAGAATAACATTTCAAATGGATTCCATAATACATTTTGTAATGGGCCTAAGTTATTAAAATTACATTCCAATGTTATTAATTTTGCTTATTAATGATACTCTTACTACACTTTAAGTCAAGTTGAAAAATTGAAGGCACTCCGGAGACCACAGAACTTCAATCCTCAGAGAAAGGAAGAAAATGAATGCTTGGGAGACCCCAGTGTAGTCTGGTATTAAAGATAAGCACAGGACTAATGACCTGTTCAAGGGAGATACATGAAATGTTTTAGAACTGGATTTACCAGCCCCTACAAGAAATGTTGGAGAGAGGAAAAAAAGTTTTACAAGTAGGAAGAGAGACATGAGGTGATAGAAACAGTAAGTATTCTCAATACAAGTTAAGTCGTTATTAGAAAAAAATAGTGTGGGAACCAGCAGTTAGCGTAATGGCTATGTCGCTGGACTCCCATGTAGTCGACCGCAGTTCACATCCCGGACCCGGTGGCTTAAAACTTGCGCCGGATGCGTTTGCGTGTGTGCCCAAGATCCCGAGAGGAGAATGGAGGAGAAGGGATTGCGGCGTGGCCATCCCCCCTGGGGGGGTGATTTCTCATTTTCTGTCTCTCTGTCTCTGTCTGTCTGGCAAGCGCACGCGCCCTATAGCGAAAATCTCTCCCAAAAAAAAGAAAAGAAAAGAAAAAAATAGTGTGATTTAAATACGTCTAGCAGACGTAGTTTCCACTGGCTTAATCATTCCAGTAAATCTCAGTACATTATTTTGCCATAACATATGACGTGAACCATAGGCATACTGTGGGAAGAAAGAAGTTCTTATCTGGGTCTAGCCAGTGTCTAGAGAAACAAGTGGCAATTAGAAGTCAGTGTCTGACCAAACAAAAATAATTCATGTTGGTACCTATACATACTCTCACTTTTTGCAGTGGTCATTCATAAACCTAAAACAATAGATGGAAATCTTTTTTTCTTTTAATTTGCTAGAAGGTGTACATGCTCACCAGACAGAGACAAAAAGAGAAGGAAAATCAGAAAGCAACCACCAAAGGGCATCGGTACGCCATGATCCATTCTCCATTGCTCCCTCCTCTCTGGATTTCTGTCACATGCACACAGAGACTGGCATGTTTTTCAAGTCTCCACATCTAAGACTCAAACCATGCTGTTGTTCATGTGGGATCCTGCTGTTTTAGGCATCATGCCACTGCCCAGCCCATGGAAATCTTACATGATATTAACAAACACCTTCAATTACACGTATTCAAAAATATGTGTTAAGTGAAAGAAAACAAGCCTTATCTTATTTAGGTAGCTGAGCAATTTTCATCAGAAATGTACAAACCAATTTAGTGCAGAAGAAAAATTGAAAAAAATGATTTCACCACCTCAAACCAGTACATTTCAAACACAATCATTTTCTTTAAAAAAAAAAAAAAAAGTCTTCAAAAATAACTTTCCATATGCTGTCAGTTTTTTTTTTTAATTTGTTTTTTTGTTTTAAATAAGATCTCTGGAAATGATTTGTTTAAGACACAAATAAGAAGGAAAATCAAAATGAATAAATAAAGAATCAAGTTCTCCTTTAGAACAGAAGTTCTTGTATGTTCTGAGTTGGCAAAACTACAGAAACGGATTTCTGTACCTACTCCTCCCTTCTTACCCCCACACCCCTCCGACCTGTATAGAAGTCTACTGTTACTTCAGCTAATAGCATACAGCTATAACTCTCCAGTGCATAGACAGAGCTTAGAAAACTAGGTCACAAAGTTGCCACCACGCGACTCCAACCCTCTGTCTGGCAACTTTGTAGGACTTCTTCCTCCCTGTGATCCTGTGTACAAGGTCCAACAGGCAAGATAAAGAGGAAGGTTAGCAGGGCTTTCTACAGCAGTGACAAAAAGATTTGGTCCAAATCAGTAAGAATAAGGAAAAACTCAAGCACTCTCATCTCTCTATAGCCAACAAAGTTATCAACAATTTGACAAATATTTATCTAGAACCTTCTCTGTGCACAGAAATCATATTGTTTAAAGTTCAGCGTCAATCATAGCCCAACTCCTACATGCTGCTTTTAGATTTAAAAGCAAATCTTGATCCTGATACCAACTAAGCTGTCTGCCATGCAAATGAAGTTTTTTGAAACAGATAGTTATGAATCTTTCATTCATAGCGGCTAACTAGAAACACAGGAGCCAAACACATTGTGAGGATCACTTCAATGGTGTGTAATTTGAGAGGTGAGTTGGAAGGGCTTGGGTCCAGCAAAGGAGGAGTTCACATTTTCTTTCTTGCAAGTAAAGTGCAAAAGCGATTTTGCAACTTTACAATGCACATGGACGTCTTACGTTAACCATACTCAAAATTCAAGATAATAGATTTTTCTTCCCATCTCTGAATTTTACAACCAGTCTGGAATCTTTAGTATGACTTCATTTTATGAATAATGGCTTTCTCATTCCTAAGTTTCCAGGAAAAACTATCAAATAGTGTATATAAAAGTAACACAAACCATACTTGTCTGATCTGACTTTAAATTCACTTTAATAGTTACAAATCTTTCAGAGGGAGTACAAGTATACTGTAATCGTTCCCAAAGCTCATAAATGACAAATGCTTCTTTGTGAAATTACTGGAAAATCATATGTAGTTTAGAAACAGATTTATTTCACAAATCCACAATATCAGAATATGTAGAAAAATACAAAACCAAATGTGAATATCTTCCCATTCGAATAGAAAAATGTGAATTTTGGAATATTCGAAAAGAAAAATGTGAATAGAAGTTAAGGAGAGAGAAGCCAAAGAGAGGTTAACTTTTATTTTCTACACATTTGAGCAATTATCTAAAACTTGATGCTCAAGTTTTTATACTTCTTTTAATTTATACTTCTAACATTGGCACTCAGTAAGAGTAAGAACCTGTGTGTCTTGTTAATTACAGTGTTGTCATTGTTCAGAAATACAATTAGCACTCAATAGACATTTATTTAATGCCTCTTTACTAAAAGGTAAGTTTTGCTAACTGAAACAAAATTATTTCTATTAAATATAGCTATATATTTCTAAGACTGTTAGATCAAGAAATCTGAATGGTGGGACCAGCAGTTGGCGCAATGGCTATGTCTCTGGACTCCGTTGTCCACCACTGTTCGAGTCCCGAACCCAGTGGCTTAAACTCACGCCGGGTGTGGGTGAGTGCATGCCCAAGATCCTGGGAGGAGAAGGGATTTCTGTCTTTCTGGCAAGTGCATGCGCCCTATAGCAAAATCCTCTAAAAAAGAAAAAAAAAAAAAAAAAAAAAAAAAGAAGAAATCTGAATGGATTACATTAAGTCAATTGAGCCAAACCTGTATTCTTGCATAACTATGCCATATGTATATATGTGTGTGTGTGTGTATATATATATAATAAAAAGAATCATTAATATATATACACATAGTGTGTGTGTATGTATATATATACAATAAAAAGAACCACTAATACCATAATAAACTAAACTCACTCTCATATACAAAGGCCATGTTGCTATGTGTTTTACTGTATTTAATATGCAATTATTGAAAATATATATATACGAAATATATGAAAAAATAAATCTGAATGGATTAAATTAAGTCAATTAAGCCAAGCCTCTACTCTTGCATAACTATGTCATACATATGTATGTGCATATATATATATACATATATATATACACACACACACATATAGTGTAGATATATGTGTGTATGTATGTGTGTGTGTGTGTGTGTGTGTGTGTGTATATATATAGAGAGAGAGAGAGAAAAGAACCATTAGAGAAAGTTGAAACAGATCAAACAAGATCTAATACCACAATAAACTAAACTCACTCTCATATACAAAGACCATGTTACTATGTATTTTACTGTATTTAATATGCATTTGTGTATACATTTCTCTCCTGCAATATTTCTTTTAAAAGAAAATTTTGCTCCACCATTATTATCTTTCCTAGTGATTGTTATGATCAGCCAAAATAATAAAAATTCAGCAAGAATAATTAGAGATGGAAGAAGAGAAGCTGAAATGATCACAGCTAAAAGGTTTTAAAAGTTCTTTTGGGGGGGGAAACAGCAGATGGAATAGCAATTACATCGTTGGACTCCTACATGGCCAACCGCTGTTCAAGTCTCAGACCCAGTGGCTTGAAACTCATGCCGGGCACTTATGCATGCGTGCCCAAGATCCCAGGAGGAGAAAGAAGGAGCGGGATTTTTGTGGCCATCCCCCCAGGGGTGATTCCTCACTTTCCCTCTCACTGTCTCTGTCTGTCTGTCTGTCTTTCTCTCTCTCTCTCCGACAAGTGCACGAGCCCTAGGACAAACCCCCCCCAAAAAAAGTTATTATGGGAAAAAATAAGTATTACCTCTAGCTGAATTAGTTTCTCTGTCATTAAACCATGTTCTCAAATTAGTCCCTGCAAAAATCTAGACACTCCTATATACAGGAAAAAAAAACTCAACACGCTAGAATCTACTACCCAATCTAAAACACGTTCCCCCTTGTTCATGTCCACTCTCTCAGGAACTGTAACACAGAGCCTGTATGGCTTACAGCAAGAATTTGTAACACGTAATGCTCAAAATCCAACCGAGGTCCACATTGGCCTAATGAAGCTATGTTAGCTAGAAATAGCTCGCTGCTAAATCTTGCAAGAATAGAACTTGAAGCTTTTTATTTTGTTCATTCAATAAATATTTAAAGTATACCCATATAAAATAATGTATCAGGTCATCAGGAAAGTCGTGATGTTATCTTTCTGTTTTTCTAGGCAAAAATGCGACATGACTTTCCCAACAATCCAATAGCTTCTTAGAGCACACAATCAAAGTTTCTCTAGTTTTTGTCATGAACAGCATGGCGGTGGTAAAAATGGCTTACGGCTTCCTGAGAAATGTGTGCTTTCACTATGGCTACCACCAAATCATTTCCATATCACTCATTCTACCATCACTTGTTTTCCCAACTTACCACTTCATCATTAGTTTAGAATCTTACTTAAAACTTGGCATTTGCAAACACTTTTTTATATCAATGCCTGTAAAATATATAAATGTATATATATACACACACACACACACATTATATATATACATATATATGCATATATATATATACACACACTATATATATATATATATATATATATATATATATATATGTAAAACATAAAATGCAATTGCTAGCCAATGGATTAAATTATCCCATATTTTCAGATCTATACTTGCTGTCCAGTGAGAACTCACAAAAATCATGTTTCAAGTATTCATTAACTGCCTGGCAGAGACAGAAAACCTAAATAACTGTAGGTACCAGATACAGATAGAGAAGGGAAGCTTTGAAGGCCAGATGAGACCTCTACCCCAATCTGAATACCCTTCACAATGCCATTACGTATCCTATATAAAAATATTTCCTTATATGACTTCACTTGAGATATAGTTTAATCCAAAGTCTAAAATTTCCTACACTGATAAGGGAGTCCTACAAAATGAAATGTTAAAAAAAAAAAAAATCAGTTCCATGTATTCTAATGCATGACTAAGACCATGGTGAATCTTTCTAATTAGTATAAAAACGAATGGTGTGAAGATGCATTCTGGTTAAAGTTAAGCACTGGTAACGTATTTTCTCTGGACATGAGTCTATGCTCTTTATAATAAGATTTTATTATTTCTAAACTAATTTACTTACTGCCCACGTAAGTTGAAGCTGTTGAGTGCCTCAATCACTCCTTTGTTTCAAACTCTCTAGCAGCCTTAACTTAACCTCCACTGTCACAACTACTACAAAAGTCTCCTCTAATCAGACCTCTCCTGCCACAACTGAGATCTCATCAAACAACAGAGTTAGAATAGTCACTGGAAAGATATCAAAGCTATGAAAAATACACTGTTCAACTAAAGTTAGCTAGAGATTGAAAAAGGATGTCAAGGGACCAGCAGATGGTGTTATGGTTACATGGCTGGACTCTCACCTAGTCAACCATGGTTCAAGTCGGTAACTTAAACTCACACCGGGTGTGTGTGCGTGCATGCCCAAGATCCCCAGAGGAAAATGAAGGAGAAGGGATTATGGCGTGGCCATCCCCCAGGTAGTGATTTCTCACTTTCTGTCTCTCTGTCTCTTTTCCACAAGCACAAGCACCCTATAGCAAAAACCTCTCTTCAAAAAAAAAAAAAAAAAAGGCTGGGAACCAGCAGTTAGCGTAATGGCTATGTCGCTGGACTACCACGTAGTCGACTGCGGTTCGCGTCTCAGACCCGGTGACTTAAAACTCACGCCGGGCGCGTGTGCGTGCGTGCCCAAGATCCCGAGAGGAGAGTGGAGGAGAAGGGATTGTGGCGTGACCATCCCCCCTGGGGGGTGATTTCTCGCTTTCTGTCTCTATGTCTCTCTCTGTCTGTCTGGCGAGCGCACGCGCCCTATAGCAAAAAACCTCTCCAAAAAAAAAAAAAAAAAAGGCTGTCAAACACCAAACACTGAGGCCAGAGGATGAGGAAAAGCAGGGAGGAGAGAAACAGGTTGGAAAAGGGAGGGCCAAGGAAAGCCCACAGGATCATTTCTCTGCTTTTTTTTTTTTCTGTAGAGAATTTTTTTTTTCTTTTGCTATAAGGCGCATGCGCTCGCCAGAAAGACAGAGAGAGACAGAGAGACAGAAAGCAAGAAATCACTCCCCTAGGGGGGATGGCCACGCCACAGTCCTGTCTCCTCCATTCTCCTCTCAGGATCTTGGGGCACACACACACGCGCCTGATGTGAGTTTAAGCCACCAGGTCCGGGACTCGAACCACAGTCGACTACATGGGAGTCCAGCGACAAAGCCATTACGCTAACTGCTGTTCCCAGGATCATTTCTCTGCTTCAAGATTTTTATAGGACTATTTTCTTCATGAGACCACGGAAAGCAGCAAGTCTTCAGATAAAGTTGAATCACATGAAATATGGCCAAGTGCAGGAATGTGGAGGTAGCTGGTGTTGAAACTTTTTATTTCAACAGTCTGGGCGAGAAACGTGAACAACTAAAATAACATAAAAATAAATATGAAGCATTAAACAAGTTATTCTGCAACTGTACAAATACAGGAAATACACTAATATCTAAAAAATAGAGATTCCATTTTTCCTAAGTCGAAATGAAGTTATAATTTTTTCTATGATTCTTTTTTTTCTTAATGGCCAGAGGACATGTGCACTCACCAAAGAGAGACAGAAACAGGGAGGAAGCACTACCCAGAGGTCATGTCACGACCCTCCTCCCTCTCTCCCTCCTGTCAGGATCTTGGGCACACACTCACACAAACACATCTGGTGTGTTTTCCAGGCCAATAAGCCAGGACTTGAACTACAATTGGCCGTGTGGCATCTGGCTTCCCTTAACCACTAGGATACAACACCAGCCCTTCTATTATTCTTAATACATTTTGTTGTTCAGGCTTACCTATGGATTATTCATTTAAAAATAGCAGCGATAATACTTTAAGCAGATCTGTGAATTAATGTACATTACAATCTTTACAGGGCTATTTTCCTCGATGACTAGAAACACACACATTCATTGGTCAGACACATTAATCCCACACCTTTACATGCATGAGTATCACGTGAAGAATGCTACAGGAACTGGCCGAACGACCAGATTTTTTTTTTTTTTTTTTTTGGAGAGGTTTTTGCTATAGGGCACGTGCGCTCGCCAGACAGACAGAGAGAGACAGAGAGATAGAAAGCAGGAAATCACCCCCCCAGGGGGGATGGCCACGCCGCAATTCCTTTTCCTCCATTCTCTTCTCGGGATCTTGGGCACGCACGCACACGCGTCCGGCGTGAGTTTAAGCCGCCGGGTCCGGGACTCGAACCGCGGTCAACTACGTGGGAGTCCAGCGACATAGCCATTACGCTAACTGCTGGTCCCACAACCAGATTTTTATCACACAAAAAATTCCACTGCTATTCAATTATTCAGAATCTAACAAGGCCTTACCAAAAAACTAACAGCAACAATAAACTACCAACAAAATTAATGTTTCTGTTAAGTAAAAGGATCTTGATGTGTCTAAAAGAAAAAAAGAATGAGTCTGTGCTACACAGTACTGAAAACAGACTATGCATAAATAGTGACAGTAATGGAGACACACACACTGCAATAGTGACCACTCAATAGCTAGGGTTTCTAACCCAGCACCCCTAGATCGAAGAGTAATACTTTTAAACGCTCAAATATATAGTTTGCTATAAAACAATTCAAGTTTTGGAAGGAGAAACTGGAGATTACTTACACACGCATACAAACAGGGCATGCTTTTAAGGGGGGAACAAGAGGGGAAAATCTACACAGATACAGAAAGTCAGTCATTAAGTACCAAGTTACTCACAACTTGAATTTCAAGAAATCCAGGTCCCCAAAAAAGAAAAGAAATCAACTTTAAAATGTAACAGATTCTTAGTAAATAGGCAGTTAAATGTGACTTCTCTCTATCATCACAAAGCGTATCTTTCTCTTTTACAGATTGCCAGAGGACATGTGTCCTGGGGGGAAGAGGGAGAATGCACACCCTCCAATGGAGTGGGCTCCTGCCACAATCCTTTCTCATTCATTTCTCCATCCTGTCAGGATTTGCAGCACGCACACATGTACCTGGTATTTTCTTCAAGTCACCAACGGTGGGATTCAAACCACTATTAGCCATGAGAGATCTGGCTTCCTATGCACAGTGGTTAACCATTGTACCACAGGGCCAACCACAAGTTTACCTTTCTTTACATTTTAAGGCACTGAAAATGCCACAAAATTAGATGCACTGTAATCAATGTCTTTTCAAAAGGATATATGTATTTTCATATTTCACATATTTTTACAGCTCTTTTGCCATTTATTCTTTTTGAAACATTTTTGTAATGAAAAACATTACAAATGATTACAATCTTATAAAACACTTAAAAATCAGAACCTATGGGGAAAAAAATATACTGCTTTATGATCACAAACCTATTTCAGACACTGAAAACATTCTATTGTTACATTAAAGCAACACATACTTCAAATATATACATGTATTTCTAGAATAAGGGATAATTTAGGTAATATTCTAATGATACTAATAAAAGACTTTCTAAGTAAAATGAAGTCTGATAGCTTTCAATAAGGGACTTAAAAATGTATTTTTCTCCCTTCAAATACAAACTTCTCTTCCTTCTATTGATCCTCACCTTTTTCTTATTTTTTCTTTCTCTTTTTCTTTTCCCCTTATATGAGAAACAGTTTTCAACTGTAGAAATCTTCTCATCCAGATGAGAGATAATTAACTATAAATTATTTTGCACATTCCTAAGTACTATGTTTCAGGTTCTGTTCAGAAACTGTTCATGGCTTAGAATTCTAGACTGGCTCAACCTGGACTAGACCCTGCCTTAATCTGCTATTACATTCTTATGCTGCTATGCTACTAAATTAAAAATGGTTTGAGGGGCTGATAATAATACAACTTTAAACACTGTAACAGTCTTTAAGGCTGACCGACATGGGAGAGTTCTGGGTTTACATCCACAGACCTCCCTGAGTACACCAGGCACACACGTAGCCATGATCCAAGGCTGGCTTAGGTTACAAGTGAGTTGTGGCATCCAGCTGTCTCTCTGTCTCTCCTTCTCTGTCTCTCACTCATAGAGAAAATAAATAGGTGCGCATATATGTACATACATAAATAAAGCAAGCTAGCTAGCTTGGCTGAGGTGGGGATGGGGATGTAGGAGGAACAATGGTTGGGAGAGCCAGCAGGTGGTATAGAGATTAAGGCAGCTGGATCCCACATAGTAGACTCTGCAGTTCGAGTCCCAGACCCAGCAGTTTAAAAATTGCACTAGGTGTGCATATGTGCCCAAAATCCTGAAAGAAGGGATTGTGGTACACCCATTCCCCCTGGGGGGGGGGGGGGTGATTTCTCACTCTCTCTCTTTCTCTCCTCCCATCGTTGTCTCTCTCTGGCATGTGCAATGCACACTAGAGCAAAAACTAAATAAATATATATTTGGAAACAGGACCTCCAATTTCAACCAAAAGTATGCACATCCTCTTTCTCAAGTCACATACAGTCATATCAGTATTGCAGGACTGAAAAAGAACACGAGAATTTATCTACTACATGAAGGGCTCTATGTAGAAAGCATATGATTAGAAGAGGAGATTCACACGAGTTGTGAACAGGTGTGGTATCTGTGCTCTCTCCTACTACAGTCTAATGAATACTCTATTTTGTCAGTAATTATAAAACTGAGAAATAACTGGTTGTTCGGTGTTCTCTAATAATGCCATAAGCTCTGAATGTGGGAATGTGCTGACTTCCCACCACTCCCACCACGCTGACCCACCATGCATGTAACATGTGTTCATCTTTCGCCAGGAATGCTTTAGAGTCCAACCTCATCCTCTCATCCTTGGCCTCAACTATATCATCTAGAATTTTGATTTATTTATTTTTTTTTTGGAGAGGTTTTCGCTATAGGGCGCGTGTGCTCGCCAGACAGACAGAGAGACAGAAAGCGAGAAATCACCCCCCAGGGGGGATGGTCACGCCGCAATCCCTTCTCCTCCATTCTCCTCTCGGGATCTTGGGCACACACGCACACGTGCCCCGGCGTGAGTTGAAGCCACCGGGTCCGGGACGGGAACGGCGGTCGACTACGTGGGAATCCAGCGACATAGCCATTACACTGGAATATTAAAAAACAGCTTCCCCACTAAAGACTGCTCCAACTCTTGGCCACAGCAAGCCTATCCTTTCTGCTTTGCGCTGAGGTAGACATACACATATACTTTGGCTTTCCATTTAGCCTTCCTCTCCGCCCTCTGCCTAACAAGCATGTCAGGTAGGTACTATTACTTCACTCCTTAGGTCAGAAAACTTAGGTAAGGCAGATAAGGTCTTACTGATTCCAAAGGCCATTGTTGTAAATCCACGCACCCTTTACCTCCTCACATGGCTGTCGGGCTGTCTCCTGGCCACAGAGCAGAGATCCTGTCTTACTCATCACAGAACAGATACTGAACAAATGCCCCAACATAATGAAGAATAAATGAATCGTAAAAATGTTCTACTTCCTCTGTGAGGAAAATCTCACCTCCTTTTAAACGTGCACTGTGGAGAAAGGCATGCCAGTGGGTGCTAATTTTCTCTGATGAGCATTTTGTGAGTGTGTATCGTATGTGATGCGATATGCTTACATACCATAGGGGATTTGAAGGCAATTGAGACTCAGTTCCCTGCCATGGAGAAACTTAAAATCCAGTGGTTAGAACCAGCAGATGGTGTCATGATTACATCACTGGATTCCCACATAGTCAACTGCAGTTTCGAGAACCGGACCTGGTGGCTTAAAACTCACGCTGACTGCATGCGTGTGCATGTCCAAAATCCTGAGAGGAGAATGTAGAAGAGGGGACTGCAGCGTGGCTATCCCCTTTCCCAGGGAGGGCAATTTCTCGCTTTCTGTCTCTCTTTCTCTCTCTGCTTCTCCAACAACTGCACATGTCCTATAGCAAAATCTCTCAAAAAAAAGAAATAAAATAAAAAATACTTAGTGGAGTAAAGGGATAAGCAACAGGCTAATACTATTGTCACTGTTATTTTTCCTAATCCTCCCAGTTTTCTTTCTTTAAAATAAACTCCTTTGAAGTTTATTTACTCTTTTATTCCATGAGTAAGAGAGGTAAGAGACAGACATCCAGTGAGACAGGCATCTCCAACAGGGTCCTCATGCCATGATCCATCCCAGGCTCAGCCAGTTGCAGTCCGTGGGCATGCCCTGTCTGGCATGTTTAGGAAGTCTCTGTCAGTCAGAACCTGAAGGGCAGCCTCACGTGGGTTAACAACTGCACCACAGGCCAGGCAGTTGTTAACTGCAAACCCCTTGCTTTATAAACACGTTCCAAAACCACACATCTGGTCAGTGGGATAGAGATCAATCAATAGAATAAAGAAGTTCAAAGAATTTCCACAGATCTTAAATACAAAATCTTGTGAGCTATTCTCACTGAGCTCAAGCAGTCCTATAAGTAGTGCATGGTATTAAAGAAAAGGATTAAATCCTGGACACCATGGCACTCGCCTTGTGCTCTTTTCCTTTATGCAAGGCAGTGCAGTCAAATGGAAAAAGCATGGATTCTGGTGACAGAAAGATGAGGGTCCCCATCTCAACGCTGTCCCTTTCTCCCCACGTGAACCACATCCAAGCCCCTTTATCTTTGTGAGCCTTCTCCTTATCTGTAATACGGAGAAAGACACCTGTCCTAAAGAGCTCTTCTAAGAGTTAAAGGCGATAACGTGTCTGACACCTGCCACAACAAAGCTCTGTTATGTCAGCACCTCGAGATGCTTCTTAAAGCCTATTTGTTCTAACTTGGATATAACAATGTAAATACTTCTGACCCAATATCAACCAGGCAAAATGTTTATCAAAAGAAGAGTACTTGAAGAAAGCCACTCATGGCAGGAGAAGTGGCATGGGATAAGATTCAAGACCAGCTAACTCAGTTTCAGGTTTCTAGATTTTATATATATATATATATATAGATAGATAGATAGATATACAAATATACACATACATACATACATACATCACCACCTTTTCACAACACACATCCTGCAAATCCTTTATTCCAGATCCTCTTTACAGAAAATCAGGCTTTATTAATTATTTCCTATAGTAAGATCCAAAAGAACTACAGATGTTCCTATGCAGTAATGATTCCATTTTTCACAAAGAAGAATTTCTGAGTTAGCTAAGAAAAAAACGAATTATCTAGAACATTGAGAAACCAATCTTGCGTAGTGTAAGTTGTATTGTTTTTAGTGACCTAGTCATTTCTCAGCTGTTTCTACTAAGCAATTCTACAGAGCGTGAACAAAAACAAAGACACTTCCCCTTCTATTCCAAAACTTAATTTATAATCTATTAACTTAAAAATCACATTTATTTATGGTACAACTGGATGTCCACATACAAAAATGTTAATCTAGACACAGACCTTATACCTGTAACAAAATTAACTCGAAACTGATCACAGACCAAAATATAAAATTTTAAATTATAAAACTTCCAGAAAAGGGAGGGGAACAGTATAAAATCCAGAAGGACTTAGGTTTGGAGATAAATTTTCAGATATGACATCAAAAGTTTATCCATGAAATTAATAAGTTGGCCTTATTAAAATTAAAAACCAATTGGGCCAGTGGGTGGTATGGAAGTCAAGGCATTGTATTCCACAGAGCCAGCTGTGCGGTTCAATTTCCAGACCTGGTGGCTTGAAAATCACACCAGGTCCATGTGAGTGTGTGCCAAAAATCCCAAGAGAATACAAAAGAAGGGATTATGACATTGCCATCCTCCCTCGGGGGTAATTCCTCACTCCCCCCACTCCCTGGTGAGTGTACACGCCTAAGCAAAAACTTAAAAAAAAAAAAAAAAAAAGTACTTTGGGTTGGCTCAATAGCCTAGTGGTTAAGGAAGCCATATTCTACATGGCCCACTACAGGTCAAGTCCCAGCCCAAAACTTGAAAAACATACTGATACTGGGTCACGTCCATGTGTGCCCCAAATCCTGACAAAATGGAGAAAAGGAGAAGGGATTTGGGGGTGATCACATACCACTGAGGGTGCTTTCTCCCTCTCTCTGTCTCTCTCTAGCAAGTATACACACCCTCTTGCAACTGACAAAGGAATATCTACTCTGACAAAGACACTGTTAAGATCATAAAAAGGCAAGCCAGACTGGAAGAAAATATTTGCGAAGCACTTATCTGCTAAAATGTTTGCATACAATATATATAAAAAAACTCTTAAAACTCAAGAAAAGAACCCCATTTAAAAGGGGGCAAAAGATCAGAACAGGTCTCTCACTGCACAAATGGAAAGTAGCATGTGAAAAGATGTTATATTATGATCCAGCCATCATGCTCCTAGGTATGACCTAACTACCTAAAGTCATACGTCTACCCAGAATCCTGCATGAGAATGTTAGCAGCAGCTTTATTCACAATTGCCCAAAACGGAAAGCAGGATATCTTTGAAGAGATGAATCAACAAACTGTGAGACATCTATACACTGCAATAACTTCAGCAATAAAAAGAAAGGCACGACTGAAACACAAGAAGACATAGATGAACCTTAAACACATATTGCTAAAAGTAAGTGGCCAGGGATCAGACGGTAGCACAGGGGTGAAGCACAGTGCTCTAAGAGGCTGACCCACATGGAAAGGTTCCAGGTTCACATCCAGAGATCTCCCTAAGTGTGCAGAGCGTGTGTGTGTGCATGCTCCAGGGCTGGCTGAGGTTGGAAGTGGATCATGGCTCCCTGTTGGGAGCACAGTCTCTCTCTCTCTCTCTCTCTCTCTCTCTCTTTTTCTCTCACTCATGAGTGAAAGAAGGAAAGAAACTATAAAAAGAGAGAGAGAAATCAGTTTGGCTAGGCTGGAAGATTCCAATTATAGGAGCCAGCAGGTGGTGTGGTGATGGATGTGCAGTACTCCCACATGGCTGACCACAAGTCCCGGATCTCACTTTCTCTCTTTCTCTCTGTCTCTCTCTGGTGAGTACATGTGCCCTGTAGAAAATTAAAATTAAAATAATAATAATAAAATTGAATAAATATTTTTAAAGGATTCCAGTTATGTTATATCTGAAAAGACAAAGCTCTAGAGAAAGTAAAAAGATCAGTGGTAATGAGGGAGAGGGAGTAAGTCAAGTGACAGATGAAGCAAGGGAGATTTTTTAATGTGTTGAAATTATTTTGTCTGATACTATAATGATAGATATATTAAGTTAAGCATTTGTCAAAACCCATAGCACTTTGTAGGATAGAGAGTGAAGCAACCTTAGTGTACATAAATCTATAAAAATAATTTAGAAAGTCAAGGGATCCCAGGTTGGAATGCAAATCATGACAAAAGAATCTAACTACTAATATAATATCAATGTGTGTGACAATGTCACTAAAGGTGGTAAGAGAAAAACTGCTTAGCTTGCTGCCTTTGGAAATGAGTTGAAGCTTTAAAACTAAAATCAAAAGCAACTGCAAATAAGCACTGTATTCTAGTTGATAATGTCATTTCCCATGGGCACACACGTTCCAGTACTGTCGTACATGTATAATGGAAATGAACAATTAAGTAACAGGATGGTAGATGGTGGGGACCAGGTTTCTTCTTACAGATGGAGTGCGTTTACAGATAAATAAGGGGAGAAGGCTACAGTAACACCCACGGTCATGGATTAGGATTAAACACACCAGTATGAATTTACATTTAGCATAATATGGATGCATGTGGTTACAGAGACATATGTAGACATACATAGAACTACGTATAGATACTTCATATGCACGAGTTTGTATGCACACATCTATTTCCTGCTTTGTTAGATGAGAGACTCTAGAAGCCCTGACATTCCATTAGTAACAAGCACATCCCGTGCCCAAATCTCGGTCTCCAATACAATTTCCCAACAAAAGGAACCCGATTCCTTGGAGAAATGACTGATTCTACTGGAACAAGATATATACAAGAGGAGCCTGGAAATTGTATCATGCCGGAAAGTAAGAAAATGCTCCAAAAGAAAAGAAAAAACTCACATTGATGTTTAGATGTCAAAGGGACATCTAAACATTCAGCTATGCTGGAAAAGGTTGAGCAACAAAATAAAGTGAATTATACTCGAAGGATAAAATGTATATCCATGAGTCCAGACTAATGTAAGGAAATTATTGAGTCAATAAACAAATGAGGGAAGGAGATAAATCACCCACGCAGAAGAATTCCAAATAATGTATATAGACACTCTACCCCTAAAGGGGGTAGCAGAATTCTCCACTCCTTAGATACAGGTTCTACACGTCTTCCTCCCAAGAGTACAATGTAGAAAGAAGATGGTAACCATACAGGGGAAAACCTGACAAACACTACCTAGGCCAGGTGATCAAGATGAGTAAAAGCAGTGGTGAGTTATGCCGTTAGTATATACCCTTGACATGATGTAATGAAAATAACATCCCTTTTGTGAGCTCATGATGTGAGCTTCCTCCCCAAAGTCCATAATCACATTCTAATCCTGAGAAAACTATTAGACCAATGAAAGAGTGTTCTACAAAACACTCCTTAAAACGGTCAGTGTCATCAAAAACAGGGAAAGTCTAACAAACCATCAAGACAAGAGGAGCCTAAGGAGACTGAGACTAAGTGTAATGTGATATCCGGCAGGATAGATTCCAGAACAGCAAAAGGACATTAGATAAAAACTAAAAAAGGGGGCCAGGAGGTGGCATGGAGGCTAAGGTGCTGCATCCCACATAGCCAACCCTGCAAATCAAGTCCCATGCCCAGCGGCTTGAAAATCACATCAGGCGCATGTGTGTGCAGGCCTAAAATACCAGTGCAGGCCTAAAATCCCAAGAGGAGAGTGGAAGAGAAGGCACTGTTGCATGGCTATCCCCCGTAGTGGGTGATTTCTCACTTTCTCTCTCCCTTCTCTCTCCCCTCAGCAAGCACACACACCCTACAGCAAAAAAAAACTAAGTGAAGTACAAACTTTAATAATAATGTACTAATACAGGTTCATTCATTGTAAGAAATACATGATGTTAATGAGGGGGGAAACTGATATAAGGGCATATGGGAGTCCCTCAACTATTCCTACACTTTTTCTGTAAATCTTAACTCTCCTAAAAAGACAGTCAAGTGGGGAACAGCAGGTGGCATGGTGGTTATGGCTCTGGATACCACATGGCCAATTGCACAATTGGAGTCCTGGACCCAGTGGCTTGAAAAACATGCCAGGGGCACCAGAGTTAGCGTAATGGCTATGTCACTGAACTCCCATGTAGTCGACCACGGTTCAAGTCTTAGACCCAGTGACTTAAAGTCACCAGGCGCATGTGTGTATATGCCCAAGATCCCGAGAGGAAAATGGAAGAGAAGGGATTGTGTGGCATGCCCATCCCCCCTGAGGGGTGATTTCTTGCTTTCTGTCTTTCTGTCTCTCTCTGTCTCTGGTGAGCGCACACGACCTGTAGCGAAAAACCTCTCAAAAAAAAACCACACACACGCCTGGTGCCTGTGCATACGTGCACAAAATCCCAAGAGGAGAATGGAGGAAAAGGGACTGCTGCATGGCCATTCCCCTTTGCCCCTGCCCCAGAGGAGGGATGATTTCTCACTTTCCCTTTCTCTCTCTTCCTCTGTCTTTTTGGTGCATTAACTCACCCTTCAGCAAAAACTTGAAAAAAAAAAAAAAAAAAAAAAGTCAAGTTTTACAAATCCTGTTTAGAAATGTATCTAGAAAACACTGAAAAGAGGCTGCAGCATAGCACTGAGGAGTCTCACACTTTCTTGCATATATTCAACTCAAAATGTTTCTAACTATTCCATTACAAGACTTTTCTTAAGAACGGATTTTCAATCACTAACAGCTGCAAACAATTTCATGCAGTAATTCCCAGCAGGGTTGTACTATAGCCAGAGTGCTTTAACTAAAGTTTCACTTTTTCCCCTTACATACTTCACAGATATCTAAAAGTCTGTAACCTATCATTAATTTATATTGTTTGTAGATGATCCCAGTAACTACCAAATATGTTTACTACAACTCAGAAAAGTTAACCTAAATTTTATGTAAATCAGACCAGCACTAAAATATTCACCTGATAAAACTTCAAGTATTTTAGGACAGAATTTGCAAAAGCTATCATCTTTAACTCTGGACACTGTTTTCTTATACAAACCATGGTTCAAGTGAGCTGCTACAAAAATAAATAGGTAAATGAAAGAAACAGGAAAGGAGAAGAATACAAAACAGTGTGTGTAGTACAATGTAAGAAAAGGACTGAGATTTCAAGTGCACCAATAAAAACACTGAAAATAAAAGAGTAGCTGACCCATGTCACAGCATAGAAAAGAACGGCTATCTGGAAAGATTCAGCACAGTTAAAAAAAAATTTCCAAAGCAGGAAAAAGCTAGAAATAGAAACAAAATGAAATCCTTACATATTATCACAAACAAGCAACATGTTCAACATTAAACATCTAGTTCCTGATAGGGAACAAAACAAACATCACACCATCTACAATGTATTCTCCATTATTAAGAAAAACCTAAAAAAAAAAAAATCTATATTCAATGGCACCAGGAAGAAAAAAAGAATGCATCAAATATTGTTAACAGTGGCTATTGCAGAATAGTGGAATAAAAAGCAAGCTTCCTTTTCCTTTTTTTCTGCTGTGAAGTGAATGACTTGTAGAATTTTACAGTCTTAATCTGTGTGCTTTGCACTAAAGGCATTCCGTAAACACTTTTTACATGTGTGACAGATTTTAATCTACCATTTATGTGGAAAGTCTATAAAGTGTCTCAACTTTCACATTGTAAGTACAAGTGTGAACCCATGACCAAAAATCTTCCACACCAGCACTTAAAAACTATAGCAATATATCCAGGAAACTCCAGTCCCGAATAGAATATCTACACATCCTCGGTAAAAGGACGGTACTACTTTAATTTCAACAGACTCACTCCCAATGACCTATATTATTAGCACACACGTTCCAAAATCCGGCTATAGAAGAATGGTTTTCTTACCATGGAAATAAATTAGAAGCAATACACAACACAGTGAGTCTGAGTCTCTTTTACTATAAAGAAGCCTTCCCCGAATCCTAATTCTCCTATCTCCCAAAAATGACAAAGCCCCAAATCAAACTATTCATGAACATCTGAAACCAAGTTTTGTCTGAACTCCTCCCCAAATATTAACTTTTTCCTATTCCCTCTTATTATCTGAAGCGAGAACTGAAACCTTTAGAAGAAAAGCAGTAACATTTTGCTGAAATATATTCTGTCAAAGAGGATTCAATTCCTAATGCTCTCGGATTCTAGATGTCTGCGCTTTTCAACTAATACCAGGGCGTCCTGCCCCAGCGAGATGACAGCGGTACTGTGGGTAAGTACCGGGGGAAAGAAGGATTTGAGAAACACTGCCCCAGAACAATCGGTGTAAAGATTTCGCGTACAGGCAGTCCTTGAAAGTAGAGGAAGTGCCTCAGAGAACGAGCCGGGTCTACGCGGGTGGGGGAAACCCGCTCGGAACACGTTAACTAACGACGGCAGGAAAAAGGCCGCCTTCCCAAAAGTAAAACGGTGAGTAAACTGAGCAAGCTATGAAAGGAGAGTCACCAAGAACTAGGGACTGGCAACCATTCAGGAGAAAGCGAGTTCTCTTCCTTTGAAGGGGTATGAGAAGATGGGACCTCGGACCTCAGGATCACTTGGAAAGACACCCCCACCCCCCTTTGAGGGACTGGGAGAGTAGGTCTCCCTACGCCGAGTCTAAGACAATAACCGAGATCAGAATGCTCCGGTGTAGTCGCTCCGCGGACCACACGAACGCAGGTGTACCTGCGGACGCTCAGGTTACCAGTGCGCTGCGGGGACACCGCGCCGCTGCCCTGCCCTGCCCACCCTCCCGGGGCCCGGGGCCAGAAGCCCGGAGCCCGGAGCCCGGAGCCGGGAGCGGCGGGTCTGGGTCTGCACGGGCTCCGCGGACGCGCCGGGCGGCAGCGCCCTGGCACACCTGGCTGCCAACACCAGTTGAAGCAGGCAAAGTGAATGAGGGCGGACGCGGCGCCTGGCACCGCTCCGATCCCAGCACACAAAGGCGGATTTTTAAAATCCAGCCAGAGTCGAGGCCGCCGGACCGCCGGGCGGGCGCCGTTCACCAAAGGGCCCTTACCTCGGATCCGCCCTCGGGGCCCCGGCTTTCCCCGGAGGCGCCGCGAGCCCAGACCAAGTGGGAGGCGGCCAGGAGAGAGTCCCCAGCCAGGACCGCGCCCTCGCAGTCCTCCACCAGCCGCAGAGCCGCCTTCTAAGCCGGGCCGGAGAGCAGCGATCTGCACGCGAGCACAACGCCGGCCTCGCGCCCGGCGAGCCCGCCTCGCCCACCTCGCCCTCCTCGCCCGCCGCTGCCGGCGAAGTCTGGAGCTGCGCGCCCGCCTGTGGCCACAGCCGGCCGCGCGCTGCGCATGCCCAGTGCCCGCGCGAGGAGCGAGCGAGCGCGCGCCGCGTGGCCGGAGGATGGCTCCACTCTCCGGGTCTTGCCGGCAGCCGAGCTGCGGGCTTTCTGGTCGACCCCAGCCCCGGAGGCAAAGGGGCCCGCAGGCCGACGGCGCTGGAAAGAGGCCGGAGGAAAGGGGCCGGGGTGCGGTGCCAAGTTTTCGAGGGCACGATCAAACTCGGACCAAGCTCTGAGCTCCCGACAGGTTTCCAAGGAAGCCTAGCAGGACCGACCCGCGCGGAGACTAGGGAACGGCAATAGGTTGGCCTCCGGGCAAGGGGTGATGCCCGGGGCGTAGGGAGCATCGGGTTACCGCGCCCTGGCCCTGGCGCACAGCTCGGGGCCACTGCCCTGCAACCACCGCGCAGACCACCAGCCAGCTCTGCACCCCCTTCTCCGGCCCTACAATCTATTTCTTCCCCTTTGCTGCTTCCCTTTGTGTGTGTGTCTCCCTAATTCATAGTACCCCAGGGCCATGGAGTGCCTGGAAGTCTCCAAACTGCCAGTTCTAAACTCCAGCCAGCAGGCCTAGACCCGCCTCTGTGGCTTCCGGGATCCGTTTTCAGGTAGCCTTTGCCAAGACCCTGATGCGGTTTGAAGAAGTGTAGGCTTCTTTCACCCCGCGCCTCACGTGCCTTAACCAGCCTGGTAACTTAGCCGCCTTCGGGAACCGCTCCCGGAGCCAGAAATGAGAAGTCGGTCTTCTTCAGGGCATTGTATGTTCTTAGTCTTCAAACACCCCAGTTGCCATCGGTGATCTCCCACATCCGTGTTCCTAACCTGAAAGTCACAAAACTTTCAGAAGTCAAGAAAAGATGGTAAATTAAACTTTGTTAAACGTGATCGAACCTGCTTGCAAAGAGGAGGATTGAGATACCAGGCCAAGGTGGAATCGAAAACTTTTATGTTAAAAGTTGGGATGGATTTTCTGGTTAAGTCTAGTTCCCTACCTAAATAAGACTTCTCTCTCCAATATTTTCACCAGGCCACCACCCACTTGAACGTTTCCGATGTTAATAAACCTGTTTTTCTCACTATTATAACTAGGTATTATTTATACCCATTATGTATAATACTTTGTGCATAGCATTATGTATGTAATATCTATTATGTACAATATATTATGTATAATGTATACATACAATATTATGTATCTATTTTTATTAACATTGTGTATTAATATATGTATATAATTTTATCAACATTATGACTATTAAATACTAAACCTATACCAAAAACAAAGCATTTTACATATATTATTCTTAATCCTCAAAATGAGATGGGCCTTATTGTATCTGCTTGACAAATTAGGAGGAACCAGCAGGTGGCATAATGATTAGTTGCTGGATTCGTGGCATAATGATTAAAAAACACACTGGGCGTGTGTGCATGTGTGCCCAAAATCTCTGGAGGAAAATGGAGGAGAAGGGATTACAGAGGAGAAGGGATTATTACCCCCAACCCAGGGAGTGATTTTTTTTGCTTTCTGTCTCTCTACTTCTCTGGAGACTGCAGCATATCCTAAATCGAAAATCTCTCTTAAAAAAAAAAAAATTAGGAAAATTAAGCTCAAAGGTTTTCTTCTTTTTGCCAAAGTCAGTGAGAAAGCCAACATTAAAATCCAGAGCTACTTAACTCCAGAGCCAATATGATTTGATTTAAAATAAAATCAGCTTTCCTTAACTTCTACCACCAGGCTTGATTCTGTCCCTAGGAGCCACACAAATGAATTTCATTCCCTATAGACACTGCAAGCCTTAACATCGTTGAACTATTAAGTAACTATCAGAAAGTCTTCTAATGCTTTCTTCTTCAAAATCTTTTTCTTGTCACTGTTGCTCAAATAATGTAGTAAGCCCTCATAGCTACACTCCTTATCCTGCTTTGAACATGCTTTGATTTTTTTTTTTATTCACCCAGTAAATCATACACTCAGAATGAGTTCAACATTGAAATACGGAGAGCCAATAAGTGAGTCATGAAGTGACCAGCAGCCCCTTTGATCTTAGCAAACTGTTCCACTAACTCATCCTAAATCTATATTGTGTTTTTCTTTTAGTGAACAAGCTACCTAGAGTCAAAGCAAACACCCAAGTTTATTTCACATGGACTAAAATTAAATCATACAAAGTATCTTCTACCTTACTTTAGGAAGTAGCCTCTAATTATATATATTTAAACCTGTTTTTTCCTGTTATTATTACATTTCATGTTGTTCATTTTATTTTGTTATTCCAAATAAAGAAATATTAGTGATCTTTTTTTTTAGTTACAGCAGCTGTAAGTTTAGTGATTTTAACTTCTTCGAATTCAATTAAGTCTAATTTTTTAAAAATAGCATAAATGGGCTTAAAAAAGAGACTTACAGCCCACAGCCAAAAATTATCTCTGATATAATAGAAGTTTAACTTCAAACACTTTAGCTCGTGCAAGACCATGCCATAAACAACATGAGGTTTCCTACATGCTTCACAGAAATAAAGTTCACATTTCCAACCTCCCTACTTCTTTTTTTTTTTTTTTTTTTTTTTTTTTTTAGAGAGAAAGAGATTTTTGCTATAGGGTGGGTGAACTCGCCAGAGAGACAGAGACAGAGAAACAGAAAGTGAGAAATCACCCCCCAGGAGGGATGGCCATGCCGCAGTTTTCCTCTCAGGATTCTAGACACACAAGCACACATGCCCAGCATGAGTTTTAAGCCATTAGGTCTGAGACTCGAACCATGGTCACCTACGTGGGAGTCCAGCGATGTAACCATTACACCATCTGCTGGTACCCCGAACTGCCCTACTTCTACTGCTTCAAATAATCCTTTAAAAAAATACAGGTAACGGGCCAGCAAGTGGCATGGTGGTTAAGGTGCTGGCCTCATAAACAGAGAGTCTAGATCCAGACTTCTGCCTGTGGGCCTTGTCTACAGCTGCCAAGCGAAGAGTGGTTGGCACATTTTAAATGGTTGAAAAACACCAAAGAAGCATGCTGTTGTTTATTTAAGTGATTGAAAATTACACAGACTTCAAATTCAGCAATTCTAAATAAAGTTTTGTTAGAACAATGCCTTAACTGGCAGCCAGTGGGCTCTGCAGCAGCTACTCAGCCCTGCCACTGTGTGGTTCAAAGGTAGCCATAGACAATATAGAAGCAAACAGCCAGAGTATTGTTCTAACAAAATTTTATTTAGAATTGCTGAATTTGAAGTTTGTGTTTTAAAGGTTTCTGTTTAAAATTAACTTAAATTTTAAATAAAGTACATTTTTATTTCTAAAGGTAAATAAGTGAAGCTAAAAAACAGACTTCCAAATAACGCAGGAATCAAAGAAAAATTGTAATGAAAATGTAAAAATACTTAGAACTGCAAGAAAGATCATTTATAACAAATTATAGTCTATGTAGATAATGAAATAGCCCGTAACAATGAACACAAGGAAATAATCACTATGTTAAGCAGTACAGATTACTCTTAGAAACAAAGTTAAGAGACCAGCAGATGGCGTAATGGCCACGTCACTGGACTCCCAAATAGCCAACCACTATTTGAGTCCCGGACCCAGAGGCTTAAAACTCACGCCGGGCACATGTGCATCCCCAAGATCTCAAGAGGAGAATGGAGAAGGGATTGTGGCATCGCCGTCCCTTCTGTGGGCGTCGGGGGATTTCTTGCTCTCAGTCTCTCTGTCTCTCTGGCGAGCACACATACCCTGTAACAAAAGTTTCTCTCTAAAAAAAGAAAAAAAAGGAAAAAATCATAAAGTTGAGTGAAAAAAGTCATCCTTGGGGCCAGCAGGTGGCGTGGTAATTAAGGTACTGGACGCCCACATGGCTGGGACCTGACCCTGGACAGGGTGGCATGAGAATCATGTTCACACACATGAACATGCATGCCCAAAATCTTGAGAGAATGGAGGAGAAGGGATTGCGGTGTGGCCATACCCCACCTTGGGGGGTGATTTTTCACTACCTCTCTCTGTCTCTGTCTCTCTCCTGCAAGTGCACACTCCCTGTTGTAAACCATCCTCCTGCCCCCTAAAAAAACAACTTCATGCAAAGCTCAGAAACAAGCCAAGCATAATGATCTATTGTTTAGAAGCACACATATTTGGTTAAAAAAAAAAAAACTTGTTGTTAAACAAAGGAATATTTATCATAAAATTCAAGTTAGTGGTTACCTCTGAGGGGCAGGAGCGGGCTAGAATGGGCAGGTTAACATAGATAAATTGCAACAGTATTGTAAGAAGATTTCAGGGGTCCCTGTTAATCACAGTACTATTCTTGTTCCTGCTGGAGGAAAAGATGGTGAAATTACTACTGCAGGGAAAAACCTTAATTCAGAGAGACATCTTTTCAGATTTTCAAGAGATGAGACAAGATGACAGCCGAGGGGCAAGGGAATTGCCGCTCTAATTTGTGCGAAAGTGATCCAGTCAGGTTCTCTTACTTACGTGGACTCAGGAAATCAAAGTGCCGCATCCTTAACCTCTGAATAACTGATGCACCCTGTAGAAAAAGCACGCCTTCCTGAACAGGACCACAAATATTCTGTTTTTAATTTTAAAAGTGTTTCGTTTGTTTCGTTTTACATTGTCAGGTGGCATGTGGGCTCACAGGAGAAAAAGAGAATACCCTCCGATGGGCCATAGACATACAAGAATCCCTTCTGCATTAGGTCATCCTGTCGGAATTTGGAGCATGCACGTATATGTGCCCAGCGTGTTTTTCAAGATGCTGGAGCCAGGATTAGAACTGTGGTCAGTTTTATGGGACCTGGTTTCCTCTGCTCTGAGGCTGCCCCAAAGTTGTTTTTGTGACAAGGTTTATTCCCTCCAGAATTTTTTCTCTTTTCTTTATTCTTTTATCCTTTTCTCTTCTTTCTTTCTTAATTCTTTTTAGCACAGGGTCTCGATGTATCACAATTCTTTTGCCTCAGCCTCCTGAGTCAGGGGGACTACAGGTATGCACCAAGCTCAGCTTTTAAGATGGGACAGGAATCGAACCTGGGCCTTGTAAGTAGCCTCAGCCTGCTGGGTAGCATATCAGCATCGGGTGCCATGGCTGAGCCACTCCAGAAATGTTAGTACTTCTGGATAACTGAGGAAAATTCACTTTTGAATCTGCCAGCTATGGATCCATCTACTAGTAGCTCTTGAATGTTCTTTAAAATGCAAAAGAGACATCATCTGTTCCATGTTTTTGAGATAAAGGTGCTGTTTATTCCATAGAACAAGAAATTTGCCATTTGTAAACTTGCCCTTATCTCACCATGCACGGCTTTTTCCATCAAATCTATGCCTTTTATTTTCCTACTTGTACCTAAGCAAGACGCCAATGAGAATCAAAAGGAAAAAAATTAAAATGCAGTGGGGAAAAAAAAAACTTTAAAAAATATCCACTTGAATCTATAGTATAGCCATAGAATGTAATTCTGCCTCAGTATTAAAAGGAATGAAAGGGTGGCCTTTACTACTAACTTGGACTGACAGCAAGGTATATACTTGTTAAGGGACGAGGAAGGAGGCAAGTTGCAATATACTATACAGCGTCGGTTTATATAAAAAGGAATAACAGCTAGAGAAACCTAAGCCAACATTTTTACAGTACCTTCAATGAAGGAGGGGGTTCTACTGTAACTGGATTTACTTCCACTGTTTCAGTTAATACGTTTTTATAATGTTGGACTCTTTGTCTATGGACCTCTATTATTTTGCAGCAGAGAACATTTAACATGGTAACATTTCATCATCCCTTGTGAATTTTGCATGTTTTGAATTCTTTACTCCTGATACGACTTAGCCAGCTTTTTTTCACTTTCCACCTAATATCTAAAGTTGCGTTTTGTATCTGTTCATTTGCTGAGCTAGAATAACCCTGGAGCTATTTAACAATTCCCATGGGTATGCTCATTGGCATTGCAAACACAGACTCTGTTTCCTCTAGTTGGCACCCAAACTTTCTTCTTCATTGACAGCTGAATCCTCAAGGGGGGGAATAAAAAAGAAAGAAAGAAAAGAAAACTCTTGTTAGAAATTTCGAAGGTTTTGAAATGAGATTCATATCTATGGATATAAATACTATGATATAAATCTATACCATGATATCAATCTATGGATACTCAATCAGGTACCCCTGGTACTAAAACTTCATTTCCCTGACCACAAATGCAATTTTTTCTTTTTTAGAGGTTTTTGCCTTAAGGCTAATGTGCTATGGGGTGTGGGGTAGAGGTGGAGATAGACAGTGAGAGAGAAAGTGCCAGCGGGGAATGGCCACAACACAATCCCTTCTCCTCTATCCTCCTCCTGGGATCTTGGGCACGCACACACACATACGCACTCCCAGTATGAATTTTAAGCCACTAGGACTGGGACTCGAACCACAGTCAGCCATGTGGAAGTCCGGCAACATAGCCACTACACCACCTGCTGGCCCCACAATCCAAATATTGACAAGGCAAGAGCCAATATATTCGCTAGATGCCAAGTATAATTTCATCTTAAATGAATCAGAAACACACAGAGAGAAACATGTCTGAAGTGTACTGTAAACACTTGTTGACTTTCCAAATGCACGAAAAGTTTGTTATCCCTTTAACAAACTATTTTTCTTTAATGTAAAGCTTCCAAACTTACAAGGCGTAAGGGCATTTCTTATCAAATTAAGCACACTCATCATTATGAGGGATGAGAGTACTCCACAGGTTCCCAACCCTTAAGCAAAGCCCTTGCAACCAGACCCATTTGCTTTTGTCAAGGTAATGTGGAGCTTGGACCATGTGTATCCATCGCACCCCCACCAGGGTCTGTAATGGACACACGGTTTCTGCAGCAAAACATGTTCACTCAAGTTAGAATGAAATACGAGGGTAGCCTCCTATCAGCTCAGATTAGACGTGGTGCCAGGGAAGTGCAGGTCAAAATAGGCTTTGCCACCTAGTGGAGTTTGAAAACAAACAAGCAAAAACAGACGTTTTTCTTTTTTTTTCCTCATTTTTTGTTGGTTTGTTTTTAGGTTTTTGCTATAGGGTGCATGTGCTCGCCAGAGAGGAGAGAGACAGAAAGAGGAAAACTGAGAAATCACCTCCTGGGGAGATGGCCAGGCCACAATCCCTTCTTCTTCATTCTCCTCTTGGGATTTTGGGCATGTGCACACACAGGTACCCAGCGTGATTTTCAAGCCACCAGGGACTTGAACTGGTGGGCCATTTCGGAATCCAGCCACCTTAACCACCATGCCACCATGGTTTTTCTTTGTTTGTTCTTATGTGAGTCTTTCAATTTGGCGTTGCAGACAAGGCATCGTGCGCCTGCATAGTGGTGGTTAAAGGAGTAACCAGCTTGTAAGCCTTGGACTGAAAGCCCTGTAAGGCAGTCGGTTCTGAGGGTCTGCCGCCTGCTTCTTAGTCATTCTGCCTCCTGTGTGTAGTCTGCCATCCTTCCACCCATTCGTCATTGTAACGTCCTCTACCACCTTTCCTGCCCTGGTCCTTTATGGCTTTTAATCTGCAATGACTTAAAATAAATAAATAAAATTACTATAATTCTCTATAAAATTAGAGCAAGTAGGTTTTACACAATAGCCCAAAGTTATTTTATGATAAGACACATAGATTTGGGACCAGTAGGTGACATGGTGGTTAAGGCACTAGACTTCCATATCACTGTAGTTTGCATCCTGGACCTAGTGCTTGAAAATCATGCCAGGCACTGTATGTGCACACCCAAAATTCCGAGAGGACAATGGAGGAGAAAGAACTGAGGCGTGAGCATTCCTCTTGGGGGAGGTGATTTCTCACTTTTTCTCTTTGTTTCTCTCTGGCAAGTGTACATGTACTATGCCAAAAACCTTAAAAAAAAAAATACATACATTTTGCTCACTTTTGTGATAACTATTTCAATGGTTCATAGGCTTTCTTTGTTTCCTAATGATCCTCATCTTATTCCAAGTTTTAAGATTATTATACTTAAAATAGTAACTCCAACTTCTTGGATTTTTTTAGAATTATTTTTTGCTTAATTTTATTTATTCATTCATTTATTTTAATTTGACCAGAGAGAGACACACACAGAGAGAGAAAGTGAGAAAACAAGCCACCAGGTCTGGGACTCAAACCGGGGAGAGCCATGTGGGAGCATCCAGCGCCTTAACCACCATGCCACCTGCTGGTCCCCCCAACGTCTTCCTTTAAAGAGAGAAAAACAAATACTTTATCTCATTTTATAGATATCATCTACTTTCACAGACTGACGTAGAATAACAATGATAATCTAATGTATGTATACATGATATTGTTGTCATATGAAAATAATCTAAGGTCTAAAGTTTACTCTTGCACAAAAAAATAGATATGACTCTCTCTCTCTCTCTCTCTCTCTATATATATATATATATATACACATATATATATTATATATATTCATATTATATATATTATATATTATTTTTATTTTATTATTATAATATATATATTATATTTATATTAGTTTTCTTTTGCTAAAGGGCACACGTGCTCACCAAAGAGACAGAGGGAGAGAGGGAGAGGAGAAAGCAGCCTTCACGGAGCATAGTCATGCCACAATTCTTTTTCCATCTCTCCTTCCTTTTGGATTTTCACACATGGTGTACTTCTCAAGTCACTGCGTCCAGGACTTGAATCACATGGTTGGTCATGTAGGATCGAACTGCTTTAACCACCAGGCTGCAGATCCAGCCTGATGATAACTACTAACATATTTATAAAACCTTAAAAACATTATCTTGGAGTGCCGTTTCTAAATAATCACAGTCAGTTGCCCATTTTGTTCTTTTCTGCTTATTTGCAAGTCTGCCCATGTTCTGACCTGGTTCTGCATTTATCCTCATTTATGAGTGCTCTCAGCGTGCCTTCCTACAGCTCAGATACGTAGAGCCCCCGCTGGCATTGTCTCCACAGGCCACACTTACACCGAAACACAGAGATCTGGGGAGAAGTTGAGGGTCACTGCTGGAGTCAACACAGGAGAGCCCATGATTCACAGCTGTAGGAGAAGAGTAGCCAACGCTGGCGCAACACCAGCACCATGTGCAGAGTGCGAGGTGATGGCAGCCCTAGCCCAGAAGCATTCTGAGAGCAGTGAGAACCCAGAGCCCTGTTAGGTAGCTCAAGCTTGAAGAAAGCACCTCAGGGACCTCTGACTCACCCATGCACCTGCCAAGCACAGGGATGGGCCCTGGGGATATACAAAGTACGAAACTGGCCCCCACCATGAGTGCTTGCAGATTAGCAACTTGGCAGACGTAAACAAACGCACGCACCTTGTGGTGACACCACAGTGCGATACCAGGCATGGTGTGGGCACAGAGAAATGACAGCCCCACTCTGCTGCAGAATCAGGGTGGCATCTCAGAGCCTCGCTCTGCTGCCTTTCACTGACTGCCTTTCAACTTCCTCGAGCACTCTGGAAAGCTTCCACACTGTGCCTCAGCACTGACGGTTCCTCTCCCTGGATGGCCCTTCTTCCAGAAAGTTCCAAGTCTCCCTCCCTCCCTTCATTCAGGACTCAGCTCACATGCTACCCCAGGAAAGATCTCTCTGACCAATCAGCCTGTTTAAACTGTGCTCCCGTTCTGGCCTTCTCTCTCTCCGCCTCTCTCTCCCTATTGTATTACATTGCCTTTTTTTCACAGCACTATCCCAATCTGAGCGTCTTGCTCAATTATTTATTGTCCGTCTCTCTCATGTAAATTCTGTGAAAGCAGGGATTTGTCAGGCTAGTTTATTGCTACATCTCCAGTGCTGAGCAGAGTTGCCGGGATGAATGAGGAGAAATCTGAGCTGAGTTATGAAGAACACGGAGCAGTTTGTCAAGGGAATAGGCGGAGCTGTTGGGAGGAGGCGACGCAATGCACACAGGCACAGAATAATGAAAGAGTCAAGGTACCTTGAAGGAGTTTAAAGAGGGAAATGAAAGTATCCATGCCCAGAACACAGTGGGTTTACATGAAGTGTGATTAATGGAGTGAGTGAGCGAGGGAATAAATGATTGAATGAGTGATCAGGGTTGTGTTTTAGAAAGTTTGTGAGGATCGATTGTTGGAATGAGGATAGGATTTTGAAAGTTGGACTTCTATAAAGAGAAAAAGAATGAAAACCTGAACTAAGAAGGTGGGAATAAAAGGACCAGCAGATGGTATAATGCTTACGTCACTGGACTCCCACGTAGTCGACCTGGGTTCAAGTCTCAGACCTGGTGACCTAAAACTCACGCTGGGCGCGTATGTGTGCATGCCCAAAATCAGGAGAGGAGAAGGGATTGTGATGTGGCCACTCCTCCTACAGGTAATTTCTCACTTCTCTATCTCTCTGGTGACCACGTGCGCCCTATAGCGAAAATCTCCCTTAAAAAAAAAAAAAAAAAAAAAAAAAGAGAGAAAAAGAAGGTGGGAATAGAGAAATTGAAGGTGGAGGAGTTGATGAGGGAATAGGATTTTGATCTGAGTGTCTGGATGGCTGGTGGTGCCACTGACCACAGGGGGAAACCAGGTTTGGTGGCCGTAGTGGGGAGAGAATCCATTCCTAGTCAGGCATTTGAAGATCAAAGTACCTTTGTGATAAGTGGACACAACTGGGCCAGCCAGGTGGCATGGTGGTTAAGGTGGCTGAATCCACATGGCTACCTTGCACAGTTCGAGTCCCAGACTCAGCGGCTTGGAAAATATACTAGGTGTGTGTGTACACATGCCCAAAATCCCAAGAGGAAAATGGAGGACAGGGAATGTGGTGTGGCCATTCCACTTGAGAGGGCAGCTACTAGAGTGAGAATGGAAAACTAGATGAACAGGCCCCATGAAACCAACATGGTGCTGTCTTCCTTACCCCTGTAGCCCTTCTCCTGGCACACAGAGGCACCCAGATGCTTGGGAAAAAGAGAATTAGAAGAAAGAAAAGAGGGAGGGAGGGAAGAAAGTTTGAACAGAGGAAACTGGTTAACAGTAATACTGCAATGATATCCAGAAAGATAATGAGAGCTAAGAATTAAAAGTTTATTTGAAGGACCACCAGCAGTTGGCATAATGGCTATGTCGCTGGACTCCCATGTAGCTGACCATGGTTTGAGTCCCGGACCCGGTGGCTTAAACTCACACTGGGCACATGTGCATGCGTGCCCAAGATTTCGAGAGGAGAATGGAAGAGAAGGGATTGCGGTGTGGCCATCCCCCCTGGGGGGTGATTTCTCATTTTCTGTCTCTCTGTCTCTCTCTGTTTTTCTGGCAAGAACACACGCCCTAAAGCAAAAACCTCTCAAAAAAAAAAAATTATTGGATTAAGGGATTTAATACAGCAGACACTGTTTTAAGCAGTTTACACGGCTGAACTATTCAGTTCTCACCACAACTCTGTGAAGTACGCATTATTATATAACTATTATTACATCCTTGTTATAGTTGAGAAACTGAGGCACAGAGAGGTGAGTTTGCCCAGGGTTACACAGGAGGTCCGTGAGAGAGACAAAACTTAAGGCCTCCCTATCCTGCTCCAAAGCCCACTTTTGCAGAGATGGAAGAGCACGCTGTGTGGGAACTGGGGAAGGCGATTTCAATGGAGCTGCAGTTCTGTGGCCTGGGAAGAGGACCGGAAGGTGAGCAGGTGGAGAGAATAACACAGACTGCTGTTGTGAGGAGCTTGGCTGGGAAGAGACAGGATGGAGTAGTAGCTGGAAGGGAACACGAGGGTGACAGAAGCTGTTTGGTGTTTTTAATGAGCAAGTCTGGAGCACGTGGGCCGGATAGATTCTGTTTACATCACACTCTAGAACTGCTAAAGAAAAATGAGGGGGTTGGACAAAAAGGTCCCTTCCAGCTCCGATTCCGTTATTCTACTACTCAGATTCTTCCCTCAGTGCAGCCAGATGGAAGCTCTCACTTGATAAAATTAAATGGAAAATGCATTGAATACACTTATCAAGAGGTATTTAAATAGCAACTTAAGAGCCTACTTATTCCAGTTTCCTAAAATTCATGAGCTTTTCATGTTTTCTCATGCGGTTCTGGGATGGTTCTTGTCCTGAAGAGGAACCCGAAGGTTTTGTGGTCTTCCGATTTGGCCTAATGACACGTTTCTGCTTTGTTTTCTAAGGTTAGGAAAGGGTCAAGGTCACCTGGGTTCATGTGCTTTCTCTTTATTGCCTTTCCCTTTTGTTCTCTGCCCCTCCTTCTTCTGGAGGTCAAGTGCAGGCAGTTATTGAAAGGCCATTTTATTTCCTTCACTATTATATCCCAAACTCATGCAATTGCTGATGATTATTCTTGCTATTGTCTTTCTGTTAACTACCCCTTGAAGCGCCTCTGCTTTTCTCCTAATTGGGTGTCTTTTGTTAAACTTCTTTCTTTCCCCTCCTCCTATGAACAAATGCAGTGGACATGTATCAATGCCAGAAATCACACCCCATTTTCCTCTACACCACTGCACAAAGCCTCTCTCAGCACATGTCCTTCCAGTACGCACATGCCTATTTTTTTCATAGGTTTTTGTACAACTTCACTATCTCCAGTTGTTCCTTGTCCTGTTCACACAATGTCACTCTACAATCATCTCCCTAGTAGAGTTGTAAGACGGAGAGAAATTGGCTGCAAAACAATATAGAATTCATTTTTTTTCCCCCTGGCATCAAGATGTATTTTCACACTTACCAAAACTGTTATGGCTCCAGTTTTGGAAATTCACAACACTTCTAACAAAGTAGTTATACTTAGAAGATGCGTCTCAAAAGGAATTAGAAAGCTATCCACTTAGCAAATCTTTGCTCTGGCTTGCTTATTTCTATTCTAGGCACCCCTGCATGCAATGCATGAATAGCATTATCTCTTAGACAAATGCAAATAATCTTCCTAGAGAGATCTTTATTTTCCTCTTGAAAGCATGGTATCTTTCTAGCTCACAAGTCTCTGGAGTCAGGTGATAATTAAAGTATTTCAGGTTCAAAGCATTCTCTCAAATTCCCGATGAGTTCGCTTCAGACAAAAATGGGAGTAAAGAGAGATGGTGATGATATCGGAAGTGGATTGGGTTATAATGTTAATAAGAAGTTCAAAATAAGAGGTGTCTGCCTCCTATCAATGATTGACTCTATTCACATATTCCCTGACACATGTGAGTGAATCCAGCTCCCAGCATGCATGAGGTAGTTATTTTGGCAGACATACGTAGCAAGCTGAGATGAACAGACCCCAAATAAAAATTCTCTGACAGTACTGGAGCCTATAGCGTGACACCTCATTATAAAGAGACCTGAACTGTTTTGTGACAGCAGGCAGCCCTTCCCTAGAGATAGCAGAAAAATCACTATCTCTAAATCCAAATAATGGTTTGCACCCTTTATCTTTACAGGGTGTGCTTTTGAAACTATAAAATATTTTTAGAATACTCTGAAGTGATCTGGGGCAGCCTAAATATTTCTCTGTATAGTTGAGCTACATTCTCAAACATTGATAACCGTAATGATTCTAAACCAAGTTAATTCATTTAATGAAGTCTTCCTCTATTTGACTTTGGCATAATGGTTACATTAATGGACTCCCACATAGCGGATCACAATTTGAGTCCCAGATCCAGTAGTTTGAAACTCAGACCAGGCTTGTATGCAGGCATGCCCAAAATTCTTAGAGGAGAATGAAGGAGAAGGGATTACAGTGTGGCCATCCCCCCAAGGGGCAATTTCTCACTTTCTGTCTCTCTGTCTTCCAGTGAACGCACGGGCCCTATACCAAAAATCTCTAAGAAAAGAAAAATATTATATCTATTTTAACAAAGACAAACAAACAAAAACTAGTGTATTTTTTTAAGAATTTGTTTTGTTTGGGTTTTTGAGGTTTTTGCCTAGAGTGCATGTGCTTGCCTGAGAGAAAGAAACAGAGAGTGAGAAGAAAAGTGAGAAATCACCCCCTTAGGGGAGATGACCATGCTGCAATCCCTTCTCCTCATAAGATCTTGGGAACACATGTACACATGCCTGGCATGAGTTTCGAGCCGCTGAGTCCAGGACTCGAACAATGATCAGTCATGTGGAAGTTCAGTGACGTAACCGCTATGCCATCTGCTGGTCCCCCAATACTTTTTAAGAATTTTAAGGGACCTGCAGGTAGCATAGTGGTTAAGGCACAGGAGTCCCATATGGCAGAATATAGTTTGAGTCCTGGACCTGGTATCTTGAAACTCACACTGGTGCATGTGCGTGTATGACTAAAATCCCGGGAAAAGAATGGAAGAGAAGGGATTGCGCATGACCTTCCCCCAGGGCAATGATTTCTCACTTTCCTTCTTACTGTCTCTCTAGCTCTCTCCTCTCTGGTGAGCACACATGCTCTATGGCAAAAACTTTACAAAGAAAACTTTAATAGTGAAAGTTCTTCATGCGAGATTCATCTGCAAAAGGAAAACTTTTCTCTAAATGAGTTTTTGAATGACCAATTCTTATATTCCTGGGACACAATGGTTTTTGGGTTTTTTTTTTTTTTTTTTGACAAATCTCATGTCCTGGAGCTTCTGATACTCTTCCCAATCAGTGGGGAAATGTTTTCCTTTGCTCTTTCTGGGAGAAAAAGCCAGAGCAACTCTCTGGCTGCTCTTCTCTCTCCTGACCTCCTGTTCTTCCCGACTTTTTGCTCCCAGGAGTCCCGCCAAAGATTACCAGTGGGTTTTTATCCAACTTCGATTTTTTAACTGAGAGCTTGGAAAGGCAACCTAGATTTTGAAAACGTTTTTCTCTTATTTTGCAAAACACAAGATAAAACGATTCCTATAAAATGTGGACTTTCAAACGTCTACATGGCCTTGGCCATGCTTATATTGGCAGAGTCCGTGACAGCACTGAAATCCCAAATAAGCTGGTGTTACTTCTCAACCGAATTTGGATCCCATGCAGTATGTATAAGAGCGTAGTGTTTTCCCGCCACAGTGGAAAACATCTGTTTTGCTAATGGGTTTGACTCTACTTGCCAGAATAACTTTCCAAATGTTTTGAAAACTCTAAACAACTACATCCTTTCTGATCTGCTCTGGCTCAAAAATTGATTTGCTAAGAAAAACACATAGTTCTGTTCCGTAAGTGTAAACAATAATGTTTACCTTTATCAACCCATATCACCAAGATAGTTTAGACACGACCTTGGATTAATAGCATTCTATAGATTATTTTTCTTCATAAAACATGCAGTAGACATATGCGTACCCTCCCTTGAAGGAAATATCGTATGGTGAGAAAACTATTCCCAGTCCTCTCAGTGTAAATAATTGCTACTGGTAGACTACTTATGCTCCTTCGTAATTTCCTAAACTTTTTATTTTTTTAAGTGTATTTGTTTTATTCATAATAGAGAGGGCATGCATGCATGTATGTCCATGGGAGAGAGAGGGAGGAAGATAATTACCCTTGACAGGGCTTCATCACACTGTGATCCCCTTGCCCCGAGCCCTGCAGCTCATCAGGATTCGGGGTGCACTGTGTAAGCTGAGCAGGCCTGTTCCAGGTTGACCAGTGGCTGAGCCCACTGTTGGCCATGTGGCTTTTAGCACTGTAATTTGGCACCCTACTGCCTGCACCATGGAGACTGGATCGCCCAGTTTTTTTTATCAACTTATATTAAATGATACCCTTGTAGGATATAAACATGTCCTGTGCATATTTCATCCTCCTTTCTTTTAGGATTCCTAGCATGAAAAGTACTTTATAGTATCTAGTGTTCAGACTTTTTTTTTTTTTTTTTCTTTTTAGGTTTTTGCATGGGGCACATGCACTTGCCAGGGAGAGACAGAGCGAGGGAAAATGAGAAACCACCCTCCATGTTTTCATCCCATTTATGTTTTCTGTTCAATATTTCCTTTTCCTCCTTTACAATGTCCCCCGCCAGATCAGATTTCCATGTCCACTGTGATCCCAGAATGAAAATGTTTGAAAAGGAAATTCTAAATAAAACAGAACAAAGCTAAGGTATATTAAAGTTCATTATGTATTTTAACCTGCAAATATTTGCCAAACTCTTGTATGTTTATTCACATTATATTATACCAACAATCTGTTTTAGTAATCCTTTAGAGACTAAAAATAGTTATTCATTTTTTCTTCTTTTTTTTTAGTTTAATTTTGCTATAGGGCACATACACTTGCCAGAGAGAAACAGAGAGGGACCAGGAGAACGCATCCCCCCAGGGCATATGGCCACACCGCAATCTCTTCTCTCCATTCTCCTCTCAGGATATAGGGCAAGAATGTACATGTGCCTGGAGTGTTTTTAAGCCACCAGGTCCAAGCCTTAAACAGGATAGTCAGTCATGTGGACTCCAGTCACCTTAACCACCATGCAATCTGCTGGTCTCGGTCAGTCATTTCTAATACGCAAATGTGTTTATACGTTCCCTAGAACTAGGTTATATCTTGTTCACCTTTGTATTACTAGCCTGAAGCAGAGTATCTATCAGGCACTCAAAGATCGTTTGTTGAATATATCCAACATTTGCTTGAGGGCAGGGTCATGTTATATGCAGGCACTGTGTTAAGTATACTTTTTATCGTGTAATTTCAAGAACTCATGGCAGTAGATATTATTATTTCCATTTTGCAATTGAAGAAGCAGAAACTCAGAAAGGGAGACAAGTAATTTATAGACATTTACACAGGTAAAAAGTTGCAAATCACTAGCTCTTTCATAACATGAAAGGTAAACATGAGCCATACAGACTCCTTTCCCTCTATTGTGGCTGGTCCCGGAACGGACAGCAGTGTGCAGTGGTAACTCAGCACCACGAAGCTTGACCCACCTGGGAAGGTCATGAGTTCGCAGCGAGAGGTTTCCCTGTATACTCTGAATGTGCACATGCCTGTGATCTGAACTGGCTGAGGGCGGGAGGAATGACAGTGTGAAGACCACCAGGGCTGCCTGTCTCTCTCTCTCCTTCTCTCTCTATCAGAAAGGAAATAAAATTAACTTAAAAAACGTGAATTGATTTTCAATAAATTTTTCCTTTGCCCTCAAGACCTAACTTTTGGTGCTCAAACCCTTTGACTTATCTACCCCCACCAAACCAATTTTGTTTTGAGTCTTTTTTTGGTGGCATCACTTTACCATAGTCATATATACTGAGAAAGATTTTTTTAGTAATTATTGATTTTATTTATTATTATCATTTTTAATTTGCTATAGGGCATGTGCTCTCACCAGAAAGAGACAGAGACAGAGAGAAAGATAGACAAAGTAAGAAAACATGTCTTCAAGTCCTGGACTTGAACTGTGGTCAACTGTGTGGGAGTCCAGTGCCTTAACCACCATGCCACCTGCTGGCCCCAGATTTATTTTATAATTGCCATAAATCAAGTACAATTGGCAGAGAGAGACAGAGAGACAGAGAGAGGAAGAGGGAGGACGCATACCCCTCCAATGGAGTATAGTGGCAACATAATCCCATTTCTCCATCTCTCCATCCTGTCAAGAGTTGGGCTTGCACACAAACAAGCCCAGGGTGTTTTTAAAGCCACTGGGACCAAGATTCAGACTACAGTTAGCCATGTGGCATCCAGTTGCCTTAACTATCAGGCCACAGGTCAGCCCTGGGAAAAATATTTTTATCACATTTTTATAGGAAAAAAAAAAGTCTAGATATGTTAACTAATTTTTTTCAAGATTATTAAAAATATCAGCTTCCGGGACCAGAAGATAGCATAATGGTTGCATCACTGGACTTCCACGTAGTCAACTGCAGTTTGAGTCCTGACCCGATGGCTTAAAACACACGCCAGGTGCATGTGTATGCGTGCCCATGATTCTGAGAGGAGAATGGAGGAGAGAGGATTACAGCGTGGCCATCCCCCCCTCCCAGGGCAATTATTTCTCGCTTTCTGTCTCTCTCTAACTCTCTGATAAGTGCATGAACCCTATAGCAAAAATCTATAGCTGAGATGGATACCAAACTTGAGCTGTGAAATATTGCTTTCTTTGACTAAAAATGAAGGTCTTCTGCTGAGACTTCTCCCTCCAGATTAATTTCTAGTGGGTAGGGCTACCTCTGTCTCCTTCTCTCCATTTCTCTCTGTCTTTCTCTGTCTCTCTGTGTCTTCCTGGGCTTTTTAATTTTTTTTTTAATTTTTTAAGGTATTCTCTGGGCTCTCAAGTCCCTCCTTTATTGTGCTAATTTGTGCCTTTCCCCATTCCATTTAGGAAAGGCACAAACTCAGGCCCATTTTGAGATGGGCTCAAGATGAACTTGAGCTGTGAAATATTTTCTTTTTTTGCTTTTTAAAATTAAAATCTAAACTTTTTATCAACATTTTCTTTCTTCTTATTTCTCTTATTTTTTTCTTCTTCTTTCCTCTTCTCTATTCTTTTCCTCTTATCTTTATCTTTATTCATTGGCTTTTTTAGCCTCTACAAACTGTCTAGACAGGTCCAAGTGAACAGGATCCAAACATCTGAATACGATTAGGGTCAGAATATTCCTCTATCCCCACTGAATCTGACACAGAAAGAGTGAAAATGAAATGGAAGAGAGATTGCAGATCACCTCCTCCTGCATGTCTCTGAGTGCTAGGATTGAACTTCAAGAGTTAGGAAGAAACTCACCATCCATCACATGACTAGAAATCACCTCAGGGTCACAAGAAATATGGGAAAGCAAGAAAATACCTCTCCTCCAAGGGAAAAGAATAGCTCCTCTTCATTCTCAGACAGCACAGTGAAACTCACAGAAATGTCTGATAAAGAATTAAGAATATTCATAGTGACAATGCTAACAGAGATGGAAGAGAAGAGAGACAATGAACTGCAGAAGAGGCAGGAGAAAGGAGCTGATGAATTCTAGGAGCTGAGGAAATTCTAACAAGATCTAAAAGAGGAAATACACACTATAAAAAAGAATCAAATAGACCTGTTAGAGATGAAAGCTATAATATAGGAAGTCAAAATCTCCCATGAAAGTATTAAGAGCAGACTAGATCATACAGAAAATCAAATCTCAGATGTAGAAGATAGAATCACTGGCTTTGGGAACCAGCAGTTAGCGTAATGACTATGTTGCTAGACTCCCACGTAGTTGACCGCAGTTCGCGTCCCGGACCCGGTGGCTTAAAACTCACGCCGGGCGCGTGTGCGTGCGTGCCCAAGATCCCGAGAGGAGAAGGGAGGAGAAGGGATTGTGGCGTGACCATCCCCCCTGGGGGGTGATTTCTCGCTTTCTGTCTCTATGTCTCTCTCTGTCTGGTGAGCGCACGCGCCCTATAGCGAAAATCTCAAAAAAAAACAAAAGGAGAATCACTGGCTTAGAAAAATCCACACAAAGACTGAGAAAATTGCCCCAAAAATGAAAATAATATACGAGAAATACTAGATATGAGCAAACGTCCAAACATCCAGATAATTGGTATCCCAGAAGGCAAAGAGACTCATAAGGGCATTGGTAATCTATTCCATGAAATCCTGCAAGAAAACTTTCCAAACCTAGAGAGGCATTCAAAGATACAGTGCCAAGAAATACAAAGGACCCCCAAATAGAATCAACCCAAGAAGATCTTCTCCAAGACACATTATGGCCAAATTGACCAAAACCACAAAGACAAGATACTAAGATTGGCAAGAGAGAAACGGCAAGTTACCTACAAAGGATATCCCATCAGGCTGACATCAGACCTCTCATCTGAAACAATGCGAGTGAGGAATCAATAGGAAAATATACTCAAAATGTTAAGGAAAAAGCAGTTTCAACCAAGAATAGCGTGCCTGGCAAGATTATCCTTCATATGGGAAAAAGACAAGAACATTCTCAGATAGACAAAACCTGAAAGAATTTACCAACTCCGGACCAGATCTCTAAGAAGTTCTCAAGGGAGTGCTATAATAGGAAAATTAATACAGTCACACAGAAATAAGACTTTGAAAACTAAGAAAATGGCCCCCTTAATCATAGGGACAAGTCGAGAGTTGAATATTATATCCCAGAATTTAATTGAGAAGATCGGACCACAACAGAAGATAGACTAAGTACACGAGACTGAACTGTTGAAACAGAATTTTATAACTTTTGACTAAAACATTGCTGACTTTCTTCTAGGTTTTGTTTTCTGGTCTTAAGGATTTTTGTCCTGTCTTGAACTGTCTATAGGTTCATGTATCTACTGTTTGAACAGAATCCTAACCTGTTCCCTGGCTTTATATTTTAAGCAAAGTTCCTCAGCATTTCTTTGATTTATTAAAGCTAGAACTGCTTTTCTTGAAACTAAAAAATATATTTAAAAATACCTATTTAAGGACCCCAGTAAGCTTCAGCTAGGTGCTACCTTATAGTATATTCATTCTTAGAGTTTCATGCCTAAGTCAGACATGTATTCACAGCTATGTATATACCAGCTGAACTTGCTATTGAAAGTAGTTAGATCATTTAAAAAATTTTGTGAATCAGTAAAAAAAAGGAAAAACAGGAATGGAAAACAACTATAGACACCTGAGCTAGTTTGGGAGGAGAGTGGGAAATGGCAGAGGTTGAGGAACAGGGGGAAAACATATACACACACACACACACACATATATATATGAAACTATAAATGGAAAATTATTGATGATAACATGTATTACTAAGTCACTATGCAGTATATTCTGGATAAGAAATCACATTGTGTATGCTGTGACAATGCTCAATGAATGAATATAAACTAATTAATTAATTAAAAATAAAAAATTAAAATTAAAAAATAAATTACATATACAAATTAGCAACCAAATCAGGACTCAAACTTAGTGTCCAACTAATGTAAATATAAACTTTAGTGTTCAATACATGTAGAAAACTAGTCAGAATAAATTCTCACAAGGAAACAAGAATGATGTATAATTTGATGTAGTAATAAAGACTAAGCAATGGGGGACCAGCAGTTAGCATAATGGCTATGTCGATGGACTCCCACGTAGTCGACCATGGTTCGAGTCCTGGACCCGGTGGCTTAAACTCATGCCGGGCACATGTGCGTGCGTGCCCAAGATCCCAAGAGGAGAATGGAGGAGAAGGGATTGCAGCATGACCATCCCCCCTGGGGGGTGATTTCTCGCTTTCTATCTCTCTGTCTCTCTCTGTCTGTCTGGCGAGTGCATGCACCCTATAGCAAAAACCTCTCTAAACAAATAAATAAATAAATAAAAAGGAAAAAAAGAAAAGACTAAGCAATGTTTTTTGCTATACTTTCTTGGATTAAATAACTTTTATTTGAGCAGATATTGTTTTCTTTTAAAAGCAGGTTTTTTGTTTTTTGGGACCAGCAGTTAGCATAATGGCTATGTCGCTGAATTCCCACGTAGTCGACATGGTTCAAGTCCTGGACCCAGTGGCTTAAACTCACGCCAAGCGCATGTGTGTGCGTGCCCAAGATCCCAAAAGGAGACTGGAGGAAAAGGGATTGCAGCGTGGTCATCCCCCCTGGGGAGCCGATTTCTTGCTTTCTGTCTCTCTGGTGAGCACACGTGCCCTATATCAAAAACCTCTCAAAAAAAAAAAAAAGAAAGAAAAAGAAGAAGAAAAAGAAAAAGAAAAAGAAAAAGAAAAAGAAAAAGAAAGAAAGAAAGAAAAAGAAAGAAAGCAGGTTTTTGTTTTAGTTTTCTGCTAGAAGGCACATGCCCTTGTCAGAGAGAGACAGTGAGACCGAGAAAGGAGAGAAAAATCTTGCTCCCTCCCCCAGTATGGGGAATGATTACACTGCAATCCTTTCTCATACATCTCTCCCTCCTTTTGGGAGTTTTGCACCCCAGTACAGGCGCCCCTTATGTTTCTCAGTTGCTGGGTCTGGGACTCAAACTGCAGAGACAGCCATGTGAGATCCAATTGCCCTATTTACCAGAACATGGAGCTGGCCCTAAAACCAATATTTTAATTCTCTATCTGTTAGATGGTCTTAAACTGTATTTTGATAATGTAGTTAAAAACAAACCAGTATGGAGAATTTTTCTGTATAGAGTTCAATGGAACATAGCGAATAACTTCAAGTGATAAACCAACGAAATTTTCATCGCGTGGTGAGAAAATAGTGCGAAGCACAATGTGAGGCACACCGAGGTGGTTTTCAATGAACTTTTATTGTTGTAAGGATGATGTGCTCAAATTTTACAGAAATTGTGAGATTTCATGATACTGTAAATGACAAATCTTACGTTTTTTTCTTCTACTTATCATCAAGTCGCTGAAGGGTAGGAGGCCATGTTATTTCTCTGATTTGTGGGAAAAAAAAATCCACTCTATGTTCTCTAGTTTTACAGGCATCAATATCGTTTGTCAATGATTGTTCAACAACAATGTACAAGGTTAGGCATGAGCACTCAACGCAATAAAGTGAGAGGATAAAAAAATAATGAGTAGGTATTTGCACTGGTAGTGGCTTTCCTTCCAAGGATAAGCTATTCAGAGTTTCTAGTGCTGTCAGTCAGAGAACCACTTCCTTGATGAAAGTGTTGATGATATGATACTGCTTTTTTGATTCACCTGGGCTTTGGTTCATCTGTGTAATGGCTTCTTCAGTCGCTGACAGTCTAGGGCCTCTTTCTCCTTTAAGTTCGGTATTCTTTAGAGTATTTCTCCTGGCCCTCCTCTATTACAATTCTGTATTTCCTAATCACAGTTCCCAAAATCTGTGTCTCTAATCGAAGCTTCTCTACCAAGTTCCACACCTATAGCCAACATTTCCGTCTGTGTATTCTACAGGAATCTCAAACTTACCGCCCCTAAGGTAGAATCATCTTTCTTCCTGAATTCATTGAAAGTTGCTTCCTTTTACCTTTATCTGCTAGATCACACAGTCCTATCTGTTCTCTTTCAACATATGCTCATGGTTTTCCCATGCTTTTCATCCCCATTACTGTTAATATATTCCAGGCCTTTATTCTTTCCTAAGTTGTTACAGGTCAAACCACCTCCAGTTTTGCTCCAAGCTATTGGCCAACATGGCGCTAGACTGACTGTGCCAAAGTATAAATAAGGTCATGTGACCCACATACTTAAAATATCATTTTTTAATGCCCATAGAGTGAAATCTGGTCTTCATCATTAAATGGAACAAACTCTTAATAATGCCCCTTCCTCTCTATTCTCATCTTCCTCCACTGATTCCCCAAACTTTTCATGGCTTCTTGAAAGACCCATTATGTTTTTTCATGCTTCTATACCTTCATGATCTCTCTCTCACACACACACACACACACACATACACACACAGTTGGCCATTCCTATCCACAGGTTCTGCAGCCAGGAATGAAGTCAGTTGGGGGTCAGAAATATTCAGTGCTTTCTGACCTGTGCGATGTGGTGAGGCCTTTGATGGTTGCGTGTGTACTGAAAATGGACAGACCTTTTCTTGTCATTATTCCCTTAACAACACCTACACCTAGTTACATAGCACTTACATTGTGTTAAGGGTTATAAGTAATCTAGAGACTATTTAATGTATACGGGAGGATTTGTGCAAGTTATGTGCAAATACACCGTTGTGTATTAGGAACTTGAGCATGTACAGATTTGCGTATTCACAGAGGTCCTGGAATGAATCCCCCATGTTTTCTAAGGGAGGACTGGGCACAAGTGCACACACACATACCCTCTAAATGCAATATCTTCCCCTTCCTCCTAAGTACAGAGAGTGTTTGTGTTTGCCAAGACCTAGTGTAAATATGACCTTCTCTTTGAAGCTTCCTTTCACCCCACCTGCTCTGCCAGCAGGTGGTTATATTGTGCTACCAATTGCACCTAAGTCAAACATAACTTTATACTGCACTTACTAGACTGTATTTCTAGTCTCTTTGGCATATCGGTTTTCTGTAGAAAAGTAAGAGTTCTTAAAGAATAGGAAGCAAGACTTAGTTACCAGCAACATCTAGTAATATCACTCTCCACAAAACCTAATAATTAAGCTCTAGGATGAAAGGGAAAAACTTGAAGTTAAACTACATTAAATATACACTACATATTGACTTCTGAAATTATATGTAGAGTAAGAACCACATTATACATTGACTGAGAAAAGGATTATGTATAGAGTAAGAACCACATTATACATTGTCTTAGAAGGGTGAATAGTTCATCTAGTTACCAAGGTTACATGGTCTAGTAAGTGACAGGACCAGGTCTTTTTTTTTTTTTTTTTTTTTTTTTTTTTTTTTTGAGAGGTTTTTGCTATAGGGCGCGTGCGCTTGCCAGAAAGACAGACAGAAAGTGAGAAATCACCCCCCCAGGGGGGATGGCCACACCGCAATCCCTTCTCCTCCATTCTCCTCTTGGGATCTTGGGCATGCACACACATGCAACCGGCGTGAGTTTAAGCCACTGGGTCTGGGACTTGAACCGTGGTTGCCTACGTGGGAGTCCAGCAACATAGCCATTACGCCAACTGCTGGTTCCCACAGGACCAGGTTTTAAAGTCTGACTGGGCAGTCCAAGCTCTTATCTGTTAGAAGAAAACAGGCAATTTTTCACTATGACTGACCATAGTTCTCTGTTTCCTTAGTGAGGAAAACTTAGGAATCACGTCAGAACCAACCCCATACTAATTGTAGTATTAGATAAGAATACATTTCGTGACCATGCGCTTGAGATCATGAAAGCAACAGGTGGGAGTGGTGTTTTCCTTGGAGGGAGTATATGTTCCCCCGGGATACCATCTGTCCAGTAAACTAAACCTCGGGTCCACAACTAAGGATTGGAGAGCAAGCAAAAAATGGAGATGGGAGAGGAGAGACCTTTTCCTCTCTCTCTTGGGCTAGGAAGTGGTCAATTCTTGTCTCAGTAAAGGGCGTTAATGTAAAGTTGTGGTAGAAACTGATAAGCTGGCCCTGTCACATAAATTTCCAGGGCGTCTGCCTGATCTGAGAAGAGGGACGAGACAAGGGATTGGTGCACCAGCAGGTGGCATGGAGGTTAAGGCACTGGATCCCACAGGGCTAACTCCACAGTTTAAGTCCAGGACCCAGTAACTTGAAAATCATGCCAGGCACATGTATGCACACGTCCAAATTCCGAGAGCAGATTGGAAGAAATGGGATTGTGGTGTGGCCATTCCCCCAGGAGGTGGTTTCTCACTTTCTCTCTCTCCCTTTTTCTCTGTCTCTGGCAATCACATGCACCCTATAACAAAAATTAAAAAAAAAATTAGGGATTTGCACAAAAGTTATACTAAGTTCTCAGGGTTGTCTACTCTTTCTATAGCTACCAAAATTTCTGTGAGAGCTCAGAGTTCCAGTCTGCTGTCACCTGTTCTGTGAGGAGTTAAAAGAAATTACGAATGAGCCCGTGGCCTTGCTTGGGGCAGAGCAAAAGAGAGGGAGCAGGACGGCTTCTCCAAGACCGGTCGGTGGTGGCTGTATCACGAGGGTCAGTGGCAGCAGAGCAGCCCTGTAGATGCCAAGTAGAGAAGGCCAAAGTTAGCAAATTAGGAAAGGGTGCATATGAGAATAGCAGCTGCCACACAGACAATGGCATGTAAATGTCTGTCATTATGATTGACACAACTTGATCACTGAAACTAAATACTGTCCTATTTTTAGTCTCGGGCTGCTGAGGCTTAGACCTCTAAATCTCATTAATCATATTAATGTCCTGTTTTAAACTCACATTCCCTAGCAAGTCACAAACAAGGCAATTCAAGAATGATTCCACTGCTAATGTTCTCTCTCACAGCGTTGTGGGACCATAACAGGCCCTTGAATTAAAAAATACTAGATTATGAGCATTTCTCCAAACGCACTACCATCTTTTATTTTATTTTTATTATTATTATTACTATTATTGTCTCTGGATATATGATGCTCTCTCTGTGTGTAATTCATTTCCCAAAACCTTTCATTTATCTCTGGCTCTAAAACTCATTTTGGGGGTCTCGGCTTGAAAGTTGCCCTTTCTACAAAGCCTTTCATGACTAAAGTCAGCCTATGTACCTTTCTCTCAAATTCCCTCTTAAAATTATGAAAATTTCTACATCAGGGGCTGGCAGGTGGAGTGGTGGTTAAGACGCTGGACTCCCACATATCCGACCACAGTACGAATCCCAGACATGGTGACTTGCTTTGCCACTTTCCTTTTCTCTCTCTGTCTGGTCAAATTAAAATAATAATAGTAGCAAGTAAAAATTAAAAAATAAATAATTCTTTTTAAAAAAATTTCTACTTCAAAATTTATCACTCTGTATTGGTATGGTATGTTTTCTTACCTGCTTCTTTTTTATATCGCGTGTTCCTGGAGTGCCTGGCCCACGTGGGATGCGGTGATCCCTGCTGAGTGGATGAGTGTCCAGTAATCCTCTTGATCACGTGTGGTGATGGCTCTAGTCTGGAAGATTTGCATGGGCTCTCTCTTTTGTGAAAAGTCGTGTAGGCTGGAGTCTGGTTCCTTCTTTAATTTGCAAATCAACCTGACCAAAATTGAAATTAGCGAAGAGGTCAGAAAGGACTTCAGGAAAAAAAGAACGACAATATTTTATTTCCTTCCTTAATTATAGTCATTGAAGTCATTCCTCATTGTTTTATTTATTATATAAATTAAACCGTTCATATGTAGTACATGTACAAATGTTTAAAATATAGATATACTGCTTCTTGTTTCCCGTATGGCTGTAAAAAGAGGTAAATCTTTCTTTTCATATATTTTCCAATTTTCTCACAATGAACACTTTTCTAGTGCTCATCTATTACACACACACACACACACACACACACACACACACACAAGTACACTTTCCCTTTAAACAAGGTACAATATTTGAAATCAATGAGTATACTTCAAGAAACAAAGATGTGATGAATTCTTCTAATTCATACCAACCATGATTTTGATTCAGCTCTTTGAAAATAAGTCTTTCCCAGCCATCTCATTTCCTGGCACTGCCATCCTATTCCTGGAGTAAAAGAATGTATAGATCTGATCCTTGACCTAATCATCAATTTTCATTGGACTTTTTTTTTCTTTTTTGGAGAGGTTTTTTGCTATAGGGCGCGTGCGCTCGCCAGACAGACAGAGAGAGACATAGAGACAGAAAGCGAGAAATCACCCCCCAGGGGGGATGGTCACGCTGCAATCCATTCTCCTCCATTCACCTCTCGGGATTTTGGGCACGCACGCACACGTGCCCGGCGTGAGTTTTAAGCCACCAGGTCCGGGACGCGAACCGCGGTTGACTACGTGGGAGTCCAGCGACATAGCCATTACGCTAACTGCAGGTTCCCAATTTTCATTGGACTTTTAAATGAACTTGAGTTACAGCAGTCTCTGTAGTAAGCATCAGCATTTGCTTTTCAAACTTAATACATGTTTTTACAGCACAAGACTGTTTTTGCTAGAAATTCTGCCCCAGATTTTATGATCTATTTTGAATGATCAAAAGAGAACACTTGCTCGCCTCTCTGTCTCACTGTGTTCCAATTCCACTACTCTGTTTGTACTTTGCTGTGTAAAAGTGGTAATGACAATGACTCATAAATGATGTTGACAACCTCACATGCTCCTTCCATCTAATTGTACAATGAATGTCTTACTTCTTTATGTAGTTAAATGAACAGTCTAACAACTTTTCTCTTCATCACTGATTAACTGTTTTTCTTGCTTTATGTTCTATGTAGGTTTGCCCCAACCATCTATCTGGAAAAGTATTCAGAATATTATTCTTATGCCAACATTCAGCAAGTTAACATTCACAGGCTTTATACACCATCAGCCTCCAAGCCCATGTTTAATTTGCAAGGGTGGTTTTACATTTTTTACTATTTAATTATGAACTATTTCATACATTCAAAAAGGTATAGAAACAATCAGTACATGAAATGACACTCACAGCATTAGTTAGTGAAGAACTGTGAATCAAAACCACAATGGAGGGACCAGCAGATGGTATAATGGTTATGTTGCTGAACTCCCAGGTAGTCAACCACGGTTCCAGTCCTGGACCCAACAGCTTAAAACTCATTGGTACATGTATGTGTGTGTCCAAGATCCCAAGAGGAGAATGGAGGAGAAGAGATTGTGGTGTAGCTATCTCCCCAGGGGTTAATTTCTCGCTTTCTGTCTCTCTAGCAAGCATACGCACCCTATAACAAAAATCTCTCTCTCAAAAAAAAAGGAGGGACCAACAGTTAGCGTAATGGCTATGTCGCTGGACTCCCACGTAGTCGACCGCGATTCGCGTCCCGGACCCGGTGGCTTAAAACTCACACCGGGTGCATGTGCGTGCGTGCCCAAGATCCTGAGAGGAGAACAGAGGAGAAGGGATTACAACGTGGCCACCCCCCCGGGGGGTGATTTCTCGCTTTCTGTCTCTCTGTCTCTCTCTGTCTGTCTGGCGAGCACACGCACCCTATAGCAAAAACCTCTCCAAAAAGAATAAAAAAGGAACCACAATGGTGTACCACTTCACACTCAATTGGATGGCTGTAACAACAACAACAGAAAAATCTATGGAGCCTGCAGGTGGCATGGTGGTTAAGGTGCTGGACTCCCACGTAGTCGACCACAGTTTGAGTCCTGGACCTAGAGCCTTGCTTTCCCTCTTTCTCTGTGTGTATGTCTCTCTCTGGTGAGTGCATGTGCCCTATAACAAAATTTAAAATAATAATAATAAATAAAATTAAAATAAATAATTATTTAAAAAAAAACTATTGTATAACAAGAGTTGCTGAAAATGAAGGGAAAGTAGAACCCTTACACATTATTCATGGAAGTGTACAAGGATGCATCTACTTTGGAAAATAGTGTGATGGTCCTCAAAATATTATATATAGAGTTATAATATGACTTAGCTATTCTACTCCTAGGTAGTATAAATATTTGTTCACATAAAATCTTGTGCGCAAATGTTCCTAAAAGCATTATTCACAATAGCCAAAAAGGAAAATAATTCATAAGTCCATCAGCTGATGACTTAATAAACAAAATGTGACGTAACTAAACAACGGAACATTATTTGGCCATGAAAACAAATGGGGTGCTAATATATGCTATGATGAAGATGAACCTTGAAAACATGGTGCTAAGTGAAAGAAGCCAATCTCAAAAGAGTATAGGGGCTAGCAGGTGGTATAATGGTGGAAGCACTGAACTCCCATATGGTTGACCACAGTTCAAGTCCCTAACTTGGGGGCTTGAAAATCGCGCTGAGCACATGTGCACATGTGCGCAAAATCCCAGGAAGAGAATGGAAGAGAAGGGATTGTGGCACAGCCATTCCCCCGAGGATGATTTCTCACTTTTCTTCTCTCTGTCTCTCTCCTCTCTTCATAGTGCATGTGCCCTATGGCAAAATCTTAAAAAAAGAAAGAAAGAAAGAAAGAAAGAAAGAAAGAAAGAAAGAAAGGAAGGAAGGAAGGAAGGAAGGAAGGAAGGAAGGAAGGAAGGAAGGAAGGAAGGAAGGAAGAGAGAAAGAAAGAGAGAAAGAAAGAAAGAAAATACTGTATAATACATTTACATGAAATGTCCAGAACAGGCAAAAAGTAGAAGACTGCTGGCTGTGTAGGACTTCCAAAGATCTGGCCTGTGGTTTCTTTTCAGGACGATGAAAATGTTTTGAAATTGTGGTAATAGTTGCACAACTCTGTGAATATACTAAAAACCATTGAATTCTACAATTTTAAGTGGGGAATATATATAGTTTGTGAATTAAACTTCAGTAAAACTTAAAAAATAAATAAAACGAAAAGTTTGTAAATCATTCATAATTATGTAAAGAACGTATAGTAGATCTCCATTAAAATACATCCAAGGTTTAAAATATGTTGTTTTGCAAATGTTGCATCAGATTTTAAAAAACAAAAATTAAAAAAATAAGCTGTAATCCCTGATCTTTGGAACTGGCAGATGGCATGGTGGTTAAGGTGATGGAATCCCACATGATTGACCACAGTTTGAGTCCAGGACCTGGTGGCTTGTTTTCTCACTCTTCCTCTTTCTTTCTCTGTCTATCTCTGACCAATTTGAGAATAATAATAAACAAATAAAGTTATATAAAGAATGATTTAAAACAGAAAAGAAATTCCTAATCTTTACATTGTCCACTTTGCCTAGAAATGACTACTATTATAAAATTGGCATACACCATTCCCATTAATATTTCTATCCTTTTACTACTTGTATGTATTTCCATAAACAAAATGCAATTCTAGTTTTAATGCTTTTGTATTCTACATAAAGAACATGATTAAAAAAATAGCATTTGCAGCTTCCTTTGTTCGTTTGTTTTACTCACAGTTTGCTTTTTATGTTTAACATGGTATTTAAATGTGGTCATGTGAAGATATGTAGACTTAGTTCATCTATTTAAATTCTATATAGTATTATCCTGTGTTAAAATAACATGACATCTCGGGAACCAGCAGTTAGCGTAATGGCTATGTCGCTGGACTCCCACGTAGTCGATTGCGGTTCGCGTCCCGGACCCGGTGGCTTAAAACTCACGCCGGGCGCGTGTGCATGCGTGCCCAAGATCCCGAGAGGAGAATGGAGGAGAAGGGATTGCGGCGTGACCATCCCCCCTGGGGGGGTGATTTCTCGCTTTCTGTCTCTATGTCTCTCTCTGTCTGTCTGGCGAGCGCACACGCCCTATAGCGAAAACCTCTCCAAAAAAATAAAATAAAAAAAAAATAACATGACATCTCTAATTTCAGTGGTATAAACTTAAATTGTTTCCAAACTTTCAGTTCTACCAAAAATACTGGAAAAACCCGTCCTTGAATTATTTTTTTGTGGGCATATCTATAAATATTTATTTAGAAATATAAAGCTGATGTTCAAAGTCTCTGAGTTACAAGTTATAATCAATTGAAATAAAGTATAATAGAAGCGCAGCTCTGAAGCCTTTGCTTTGATTATATCCTTACTGGCAGTGTTGGAGAATTCCATTTCCTCTACCCTAGCCATCACTTAGTATTATCAGTTCAATTTTTTTTTGTCAGCCAGATGCTGCTAAATAATATCTCATTTTTAAAAAATTTGCCAGATGGGTACATGCACTCACTAGAGAGAGAGACAGAGAGAGAGTGAGAGAGAAAGCAAGAAAATATCCCCCTTGGTCCGTGTTCTTCCACAATCCCTTCTCTTCTATCTGTCCATCCTTTTCAGATTCTCGGCATGTATACCCATGCTTGGAGTGCCTTTATTTTTTTATAAGCACCAGGTACAGGACTCAAACTGGTGATCAGCCATGTGGTGTCCAGCTGCCTTAAACATCAGGCCATGATCTGGCACAATATCTCATTTTAATTTTATTTTCTTGAAATCAAATGAGTCTTTTTTCATGTGTTTATTGTCTTTTGGGTATTGTTTCTATAATTTTTCCTTTTCTGTCTTTTGTAGGAATTCTTCATATGTTCTGACAATAATCCTCTGCTAGTCATATTTCAAGTATCTTTCCAAGTTTGGCTTGTATTTTAAGTTTTTAAATCATGTCTTTGTTAAATGCAGGTTTAAAATTTTTATATTATTAAAATTTAACCATCTATTTCCCAGTGTCTGGTGTTTTTACGGACGTGAACATATTTTGCTATAGTTTTCTAAACCTTCTAAAGTCTGATTGTCATATATGGATCTTAATCTACTGAAATTAATTTCTGTATTATGTAAATAAAGAAATATTTTTATCCTTTTCCTTAAATGGTCCCTTGTCTAAAGAACCCTTTCCCTACTGATTTATAACTGTTATATATCAAGTTACCTAAGGAGATTTTTGTCTCTTTCTAGATTATTTATCCTTTCCCCTTGTTCTATTTATTTTTTCTTCTGTTAATATAATACTTGCTATTTTAATTACTGTACCATGTAAATCCTGCTATCTTGCTATTTTTTTCTTGTACTGTATCAACATTGGATTGACCTAATAGAATAAATTTGTGAAGCAAAATGTTTGGAGAAAGAAATTTCTCAAAATGATAAGATGTTGGCATTGGTTCTAGAATGCTGTTTGGAAAAATTCTCAGCGATACCCATTAGCGACATGTGCAGCTATCTGAAAACGTCTCAACTCACGGCCAGCTGATGTGATTTTAGATGCCAAAGAGAATTTCCTCTGTACTTTGAATACCGTATCTGCCAAGTAGGAGGCTCTCCATGTGCAGCTGCACGGAGCACCACGAAAGCGCTAGTCTTACCAGAGACACGTAGGGCCTTTCTTTCCGATTTTTGATTTTGCTTTTTAGGTTTTTGCCTTAGGGTATGTGAACTTGCCAGAAAGAGACAGAGAAAGAGGGACAGTGAAAACTCAACTCCCAGGAGGGATGGCCACGTCACAATCTCTTCTTCTCCATGCTTCTCTCAGGATGTTGCGCCTGGCATGTTTTTCAATTTGCTGAGTCCGGGACTCTAACTGCAGAGTCAGCTCTGTGGGATCTAGCATTGTAATAACCATGCTACCTGCTGGCCCTTTGTTCAGTTTTTTATATATAAGACTGTTCTTGGAAAATAATATTTTTAAAGCAAAATAAATTCTGGAAGAGTAAGGCACATTAATCACAATATAACTACCTAGGGTACACAGTAAGCATTCACATATACTCTAAGTGCTAGTGCAAAAAATATATTGAATGTAGTGAAACATACAAATAGAGTTAAGAACTTGAGGGACCAGCAGTTAGCGTAGTGGCTATGTCACTGAACTCCCATGTAGTTGACCGTGGTTCGAGTCCCAGACCCGGTGGCTTAAACTCATGCCGGGCGCAATGTGTGTGCGTGCCCAAGATCCCGAGAAGAGAATGGAGGAGAAGGGACTGTGGCGTGGCCATCTCTCCTGGGGGGTGATCTCTCTCTGTCTCTCTGTGTCTTTCTGGCAAGCGCATATGCCCTATCGCAAAAACCTCTCAAAAAAAAAAAAAAAAGAATTAAGAACTTGAAAAACATCCTACTGGGAGCTGTAGGTGGTGAGATGATTGAGATACTAGATTTCCCATGGCTGACTGAGGTTGGAGTCCCAAACCTGGAGGCTTGACTTCTCATTTTCCCTCTCTAGCTCTCTAGCTCTCTCTCTGGTTGAATTTAAAAACAATAAATAAAATTAATTAATTCTTTAAAAAAAAAAAAGCCTTACTATGGTCATAATTACCAATATCTAGATAGTAATAGTTCTAAACCTGAGTTCTTGATAACTGCTTGCTTGGAATTTTTTTTAATATAACACTATTAATTAAAATTCAACATTTCTCAAGGTGATTTGCCTCCTTGTCAGTTTCCCCTCTCAACTTTCTTATTTCTATTGTGTGTGCCATCGTCTTTACAGTTTGCCAGTTTTAAAAGCCAGGAGTTGGGACCAGCAGATGGTATAATGGTTATGTTGCTGGACTCCCATGTAGTCAACTGAGGTTTAAGTCCTGGACCCTGCGGCTTAAAACTCACACCAGGCATGTGTGCATGTGTGCCCAAGATCCTGAGAGGAGAAGGGATGGTACCATGGTCACCTCCCAGGGGGGTGATTTCTCATTTTCTGTCTCTCTGTCTCTCCAGTGGACTCATGTGTCCTACAGCAAAAATCTCTCTTAAAAAAAATAAAGTAAGGAGTTAACTTTGATTTGCTTCACCTACACATATTATATCCCAGGTGGGCATTTAATGCCCCCCACTACTGTGAAGATGTCTATGTTCTAATCCCTGGAACCTAAGAATACGCCGTTACATAACAAGGGGGAGTTAGAGTTGCTGATCAACTAACCTCAAAATAAGGAAATTCTCCAGGAAGGATGAGCAGGTGCAATGTAACCACGAGGATCCTCTAAGTGTGGAAGATGGAGAAAGGGGAGGCATTATCAGTGTTGTAGCTTCAAGGAGACTCAAAAAGACATTTCTGTCTCTAAGGACAGAAGGGAGCCAAGAGGCAGGGAGTGTAGGCAACCTCTAGAAGCTGGAAAAGGCAAGGAAACAGATCTGACCCTGGAGCCTCCTGGAGGGACGCAACCCTACTGATGCCCAATTTTTTTTTTTTTTTTTTGGAAAGGTTTTTGCTATAGGGCATGTGCGCTCGCCAGAAAGACAGAGAGAGAGAGAGAGAGAGAGAGAGAAAGCAAGAAATCACCCCCCAGGGGGGATGACCACACTGCAATCCCTTCTCCTCCATTCCCCTCTTGGGATCTTGGGCACGCACACACATGCACCCAGTGTGAGTTTAAGCCACCGGGTCTGGGACTTGAACCACGGTTGACTACATGAGAGTCCAGTGACATAGCCATTATGCTAGCTGCTGGTCCCCTGATGCCCAATTTTAGTCCAATGGAACTCATTTCAGACTTGTGACTTTCCAGATGGTAAGATAATAAGATTATATTGTTCTTTGTGTTAGAGCAACAAGAGAAAACTAATGTACTATCCAATCACTGACCACATCTTTTTTTATCCCCTGAGAAAGATAGAGGGACAGAGACAGAGAAAGATACGCACCCTCATCAGGGTCTCACACTGCAATTCCACCCCACAGCCTTGCAGCCAGCTAGGAGTAGGACCATGGGCATGTGTGCACCTGGTGTGCACACATCCACCTGGGAACCGAACTCCAATCTTCCAGATAGCTTCCAGCATCACAAAACATTGCATTACTGCTGTGCCACAGTGGCTGGGCCTCTAAGCACGTCTTCATTGATTCCTGCCTTTTACTACTTCTCAAATGTCATTTTCATCTTGTTTTCAAATGGCAGTATCCAGTTCAGACATTCTTTATTTTATTTTATTTTTTTTGGAGAGGTTTTTGTTATAGGGCGCGTGTGCTCACCAGACAGAGAGAGACAGAGAGACAGAAAGCGAGAAATCACCCCCAGGGGGGATGGCCACCCACAATCCCTTCTCCTCCATTCTCCTCTCGGGATCTTGGGCACGCACGCACACGCGCCCGGCGTGAGTTTTAAGCCACTGGGTCCAGGATGGAAACCGTGGTCGACTACGTGGAAGTCCAGCGACATAGCCATTATGCTAACTGCTGGTCCCCCCAGTTCAGACATTCTTTCGTTATCTCCTGGAAGCTGCAATAGATTCCTAACAGTGATGCAGGAATATAGTCCCAAACTGCATCAGAAGACTTGAGTTCTAGCCTGTTTTTGCTAATAATGACCTGTGATCTCAGGAATCCTCACCTCCCACTCCCAACACACACACATGCACACGTACACACGCATGTGCATGCACATTAGGGCCATCATATAGCCTGTCTGCCACTTACTTCCTTCACCTTCAATTCACCCTAAGTATCAAGCCAGAACTCTTTTCTAAACTTTCTCGATACAAATTACTCTCTTATGGAGAAACCTGCATTGATTTTTCACTGTTTAAAGATGAAATAAATCCCTAGTAAAGACCAACCATCTTCCCACTGCCACACACATCTACAGTTTTTTTGTCCCCCTAGGGTTTCTTACTCACTTTAGCAAAATGGGTCTACTCATGTATTCCTCAAACATGCTCTGCCCGGGCTCTTTCTTCTTATTATTATTATTATTTTATTTTGCCAGAGGTCATGTGAGCTCACCAGAGAGACAGCAAGAGAGGAAGAGGAGAAAGTACCTCCCAATGGCAGTGCTCATGCTGCAATCCTTTCTCTCCTTTTCTCCATCCCATTGGGATTTTAGACATGGATATACATATGCCCTGTGTGTTCGTCAAGGCACAAGGCCCAGTATTCAAATGATGTGGCCAGCCATGTGGGATCCAGCTGCCTCAATCACTAGGCGGGCCAGCCCAAGGCTCGCTCTTTGTTCCACCATATTCACCCACTTACTGTATATCTAGCTAGTAGCTCCTACTCTCTCTGTTAGAGGCCTAACAACTTTCATTCCCCCATAATCCTTCATCCCTCTCAATCTAGGCCCATGCTGCATTTCTCAAATTAAGTTATAATAAAAACTGGAGCTAACAAGTGATGTGGTGGTTAAGGGCACTGGACTCCCACATGGCTGGCCATGGTTTAAGTCCAAGGCCTAGTGGCTTGCTTTCTCACTCTGTCTCTTTCGCTCTGTCCCTCCCTGGTCAAATTTAAAAATAAAAATAAATAAATAAATAAAGTGAAACACAAATAATTCTTTTTAAAAATTGTAAAGAAAACTTACAAATTATCTAAATGTTCCAACTGAACACTTAGGTAAAGTGAGGATGAGAAAGTGAAGATAGTAAAGACAGAATAGAGGAGGGTTGGAGGAAAAGGTGGAATAGTCCAAAGGGGTAAAACTGGGAAACAAATGAGTTCAGAGTTGTGTGGTACTCCTTGCGTCTGTATTTCCCCACTCTATCTTATCTCCCAAAGTGTAAGCCCTAATGACAGTACCCTTTTTGATATCTCTTTTATCGCCATTATTTAGAGAAACGCTTATATCTTAGCAATGAAATTTGTTTACTTATTTACCCAGTGTGGTATTACATAAATGGTAATGACATTAGCATACAAACCTAGCATGAGCTTCCACTACTCATGAGTGTATGAAATTGTTAACAAGAATTTAATGAAAGACCTTATCAATCATATTTATGAAAAGCCCACTTGAGCTCAGTATATTAACCAAATAATTTCCAACACCATACCCTAGAGACTCCTAATTAATCTCCCTCATTTCTTGGCTTCCGAAGCCCACCTGTCTAGCAGTACTTTTTGGGATATGCCAAAGCTGATTCAGAGTTCTCCAGTTTCTCTTGAATTTTTCCAGTTTCTGGAAGGGAGTTCCTTCTATCAGTCTCCAAAGCCTCCCTCCTTATTTGCAAACTGTAGTCACACTGTGTCACCGGGGCAGTCAGCTTCAGTCAGTGGGGCAAGGCAGTGGCCTTGAACGAACCCACCTTGAACGAGGTATCTCATTTTCCAAAAAACAAGAGCCATTTCTTAAGAAACTAGACTTCTATAGAGCATAGCATAAAAATTAATTTTATCTGTGCTTGTCCATGGCTTAGTGGTTAAGGGAACTGGATCCCGTATGGCCAGCCACTCTGTTTAAGTCCCAGATGTGCTGGCTTGAAAAACGTGCTAGGCATGTGTGTGCGCATGTCCCAAATCTTAACGGAATGGAGAAATGGAGAAGGGAGTGGCCATGGCCATGCCCTATTGAAAGCTGCTTTCTCCTTCCCTCTCTCTTGGTCTCTGTTTTTCTCTGGCAAGTGCACATGCCCTCTGTCAAATTTAAAAAAAAAAAATCAACTCCATCTAAAATTTATCAAAAAATTTTTAGATTTCTTTATTGTAGTGAACTCATAAAAGTATGTAGTCAGATTCATTGCTTCAAACTCTAAAACAACCCTTCAATCAATATTTGTCATTTTTGAGTAAAGCATCACCTTTAGAGAGGCTCCGTCACTTTGCAATTTGATTCTGAAATCAGAAGGACTTTTGTATGACTGGTTTACACTTCTACACTCCATGATGCTACAGATTGAGTTGTTACAGTGGAGATAAGCTCTTGACTCCAGACTGAGGTAATGATTTTAATTCAAAGTGAACCTGAGTACTACCCTGAAATCTAACACGTGTCAGTATATTTCCATCCTTAAGAGTCTAACTCAATAATAGTTAAGAATTGTTACATATAGCTAATATTTTACTTTCATTTGCTAGGAGGCAAGTGCTTTTGCCAGAGAGAGAGAGAGAAAGAGAGTGAGAAAGCACCCCCATGGGAGATAGTCATGCCACAATCTTTTCTCCTCTTGGGATTTGGGGCACATATTCACGTGTGCTTGTTTGTCAAGCCACCGGCCTGGGACTAAAACCATGCAGTCAACCATGCGAGATCTGGCCATCCCAACCATCAAGCCACTGCCTGGACCCTAAATATTTTATTTCTTCTATTTATTGTTCTCTCTCTGTAGTCTGCTCCCTTTCAGTTTTTTCTTTTTTTTTCTTCCCAAACTTTAATTCATTTCCACATACATATTGTACCAACTGTCAGCTGCATACAAATGCCTTCTTCTTTGGTTTGTCAGTGACATAAATTTTCTCTAATATAACCTGACAAGGGCATTGTGTTAGAAATGTCACTCACTTCTCTTATTGAGTCATAGACTTTAAGTCTCTTTCAAAGATTCTGCATCTTTCTCATACAAATTCCTTTGCCTATACAATATTTTTCTTTCCCACACAGAACATATTTCTATGTGACAGAATAAAGCTAGTAAGAAAACAATAGTTTCAGCTTTTAACACCCATGAGGCCTAGTAACCTTTAAAGCATGCGTTATGTACAGACCCCCTCACCAACATGGTCACACGTGTAAATTAACTGCTGCTGGACGGCCTCCGTCTCCGGCCTTCATGTTTGCTCCCTCTCTCTGTCTTGTGTCCCTCCCCACCAAGATCACGGCACCCTGGGTGGCAGCGCCCTGCTGTTGTGCTCACTACCCTCTGGAACAGCACTCAGGTGCACTACTTAGAATGCAAATGGCATCCAGAGAATAGGGCAAACTCTCTATTTCATATCATATCATCTTACATGAGGACTTAGTATCGAGTCCCTTTTTCTTCTAAAAATCCTCATTTTTTGCCCTGTCCCTCAGCACTGGTGCCTCTAACTCGTAATGTGCTAGCTCAGACTTTTGAGAGCAAAAGTGAAATTGATGAACATTAACGACAGATGACTTTTCACTTTTGTTTCTGTGGATAATGTGCGTCAATTGTACATGGTAATATCTATGGCTTGACTCATGCACGCTGTATCACACTTGGACAAACCATTGTGTATGCTCTAAAGATGTACAGTGATTAAATACATTTTATTTTTAAATATGTTTGATTGGAGCCAAAAGGTGGTTATGGTGCTGGACTCCCATATGACCGACCGGGGTTTGAGTCCCAGACCTGGTGGCTTGAAAATTCATGCCTGGCCTGTGTGTGTGCATGACCAAAATCCCTAGAGGAGAATGGAGGATAGAGGATTGCAGTATGGTCATCCCTCTAGGGGATGATTTCTCACTTTCCCTCTCACTGTCTCTCTTGGCTCGCTCCCTCTATGGTGAGTGCACCTGTGGCAAAAACTTAAAAAAAAAAAAATGAAAAAGAAAAGAAAAGGAAAAAATTATGCTTGACGAAAAACTGAATGTAAAATTTAAAAAAGGGAATTGATGGCTCCTTATAGCCCTTCATGGAAATAAGCTTGGCATCTCTTAATCTTCAAAGCAGCACAACCCGAAAACAAACAAACCTTTCTCTTTCTAATACTGGTCACGTTTCAAAGCACAATTTCAATGCACAATTATGCTTTAAAAAGTGAGAACTGAGGACAGAAGAAATAAAGAGATGAAAAAGATAGCTAGTGCTGTCCTACCACAAATACGTAACAGCTAGCAGACACAGACACCCTAGAGTCTTGAAGCCCAGCTTAAGGAGACCCAGGATAAACAATGGTCTGAGCGAAACTCCGTCTGGCCCAAGTCTTCAAGCCTAAGGGAAATTGCTTTAGTCAAGAGAGAAATCTGGAAGCACAGTCAGGCTTTGAGAAAATTGCCTAGGGATGCTTTGAGAAACTGAGTCCAGACTATGACAGTGGTCTGGCTTCTGGGATGTAGACAAAACCTGACTAATGCATGAGACTTAACAAGGAAGTTGTAACTAGCAAGGGGATATGGAAGAACCATGAGTATAAAAGTAGAAATCGGAAGAAACTAATGCAAACTTTGAGGTAGTTCAGAAAAAGCAAACAGCTTAAGGATAAAATCTTTTAACCAGTAAGAATCCTCCTAATTTCCAAGTATAAACTCTGTAAAAGTGAGGACCTAGTCCTCTTGTTGGGAGAGGCAATCTGTTAATGGGCCCTAAGGATCCTTGCAACCTTGTTGGGTCTGCCAAGCATGCAGGGCTCCCACTGGTCTTCACTGAGGCCATCTTTCAGGGTTACATTTGAAGCAAGCAACCTTGAAGGGATGAGGTAATGTCTTCCCCTAGACAAAGAGCAGACTTGTTACCATTCACTCTGAAAGTGAATCTCTAAGCACGGTACTCCTCTCTCTAGTGAGTGTTCAGGCATCCAAATAGCCCCACTTATAGTCATCCCCATAGAAGCTGGGGGTCATGAGAAAGTGATGTAAGCAAACATGGAGGCCCTGTGCCTGTCACGTGATGAGTCGTAAAGTGCTTTGTCTCTGACTCAAGAGTCTCCTATCTTTTGCCTATACCCACGACACAATAGGAGCTAGAATATTAACTTGAAAATACAGTAAATTCCCAGACTTCTCAGTTCCTGACAGCTCTGTCCCTAGCACCTGGAATTGTACTTGTAACAAGGAATCATTCAATTATTATAGTTCAGTGAATTCTTAACTCAGTAGTCAATGTTGGTTTATTTCATTGTTGACCTCATTTGGCAGCACCAAATTGACCAATATATATTTGTGAAATCACATGGTGTGTGATTTATTTATTTATTTGTTGGTTTATTTTTATTATTTTTTAAGAGGTTTTTGCTACAGGGCACATGCGCTTGCCAGAGAGACAGAGAGACAGAAAGCAAGAAATCACCCCCCAAAGGGGGTGACCATGCCGCAATCCCTTCTCCTCCATTCTTCTCTCGAGATCTTGGGCACACACGCACACGCACCCAGCATGAGTTCAAGCCACCGGGTCCAGGACTTGAACCACGGTAGACCACATGGGAGTTCAGCGACATAGCCATTACGCTAACTGCTGGCCCCATGGTGTGTGATTTATTATAGACTAAATTTTTGTGCTTTTTCACTGCTCAAATTCCAATAACATGGAGTTAATGGGACTTCCATGATCCAGATCCATATCACAGCAGTAACGTGCTACTCAAGAGACACCAGATCTCACACAGTGACTGTGGTTTGAATCCCAGCACTGGACCAAATAACAGCCCAGTCAGCCTGAATAAGTCAGTGCCTAAGCACCTACGAGCCATTAGGCTGGAAGACCAAAGTAAGACTACAGTGTGACCAGACCCTGTGGAGGGTGTTCCTCTTTCTCATGCCCGCTCACCCTTGCTGTCATGTTCATATACTCTATCATGAATGAATAAAAAGGTTTAAAAATATAAAAAAGATAAAAAGAAACACTTCCAAGGGGACGATAGGTAATAAGATAGTTATACGCTGGACTCCCACATGGCCAACCACAGTTCAGGTCCCGGACCTGGCAGCTTGCTTTCTTGCTTTCCTTCTCTCTCTCTCTCTCTCTCTTTCTCTCTCTCTCTCTCTCTCTCCCTTCCCTCTCTCTTTCATGAGTGCACATGCCCTATAGCAAAAATTTAAAAATAAATAAATAAATAAATAAATAAAGTTAAATAAATAATTCTTTAAAAAAAAAAAACTTCTAATAATTTCTAAATCTTTATCATCTCATATGGTAATCAATCATCATAAATTATTTGAGAAAAAGTATCAAAATCTTAATCAATTTGCACATAAATTTTTTTTCTATTTTTTATTTTATTATCAGAGAGTGTGGGTGCTTACTAAAGACAGAGTGAGAGAGAAAGCAGCCTGAATAGGACATGGTCACATCATAAACCTTTTTCCTCCATTTTTCCATCCCAATAGAATTTGGAGCACATGTGTGCATGCATCTTGCCTTTTTTCAGTCTGCTGGGACCAGGATTCAAACCACAGTCAGCTATGTGGGATCTGGCTTCCTGTGCACTGAGTTTAAGTGCTGTGCTACAGGGCTGGGCTTCCACATAATGTTTTTAATTCATGTGTTTAATATTAGTATTGATATTAATAATAGTATTATTACAATATTATTAATGCTAGTAGTACTAATATCATTGCTAGTATTAATACTATAATATTATATAATGCTAGTATTAATACTAGTAATAATTAGTAATACTAGTTATTGCCCATCAGAGATGGCCCAGCAAGTGGTGCAGAGGTTAAAGCAGCTAAATCCCACATTGCTGAGTGACTGAGAGATTTGAGTCCTGGACCTGGTGACTTGAAAAACACACTGGGCACAAGTGCATGTGTGCCCAAAGTCCTGAGAGGACAATGGGAGAGAAGGAATTGCAATGTGGCCACCCTCCTGAGGGTGAGAGGGTGATGTTTCATATACTCTTTCTGGCAAATGCATGCACCCTATAGCACAACCAAAAAAATGAAAAAATCCTCAGGGGTAATATTCTCATTTGTGGTTATAATCGATTTACTAACAAAGTAAACACAATCTGATGAGTGATACCTTTAACAGAATCGCTAGCCACGTATGGTAAATGCTAAAGAATGAAAGTTTGCATTGGAACCAGCATTTGCAGAGTGTGCTGGCACCAGTCTGTGCAGTGCATTTTCACACACACGGTGTGGCCTAACCTCTCAGCAACACGTGCCCAGTGCTGAGTCTCTGTAACTGCTTCATTGTATTTTTCTCAATATGTCGCAATCCTTTTTGCATGTGGACTCCACACCTTTCTTAATCCTTTGGCGTTTATGGGAAAGGCAACCTTTTTTTCCAGGTGAGAGGCTGTAGAATTTGTTTGAACTGAAATGGAGAACTTCCTTTTTTGTTTCAAACAATGTGAAGCTGTAAGCCGCCAGCATCTGCCCAAATAACAGTGGAATAAAATTTCAGTGCGCAAAATGAACGTCTCACCCAAATCTTTCAAATGGTGATTGCCTTGAAATGATCTTACTAAATAATCTTCTCTAGATGTTTAAAAATGTATTGAAGATAGAAAGTACTTCATTCTAAAGAAAGAATAAAATGGGATCTTGTAGATGACCTCATTACACTTTTCTTTATCATCACTCTCCAAACAATTCGCTCCCACAGGATTTTGGGAGCGAATAACACGGCCATTAAAATCTCATCTTTATAAGAGAATGTCAAAGAAACCATTTAGATTATTCAGGTTGTTACATTAAGCTGAAAAAAAAATTCCTTTAAAAAAAAGAAACATAGAGATATATGAATTTTCCTAGCAAATGTCACACCTAATAAGAATCCAAGATTTACCAAAATGTGTGTGTATTTTCTATGTCACCACATAATCAAGAAGAGGACTATTATGCAGATTTGCCTCCTTTAAGTTCTGAAACAATTTTAAAAGATGAGCAACGATCTTATGACAGGCAGATAAAACGGTCTTTCTCTTATCTGTATTCTTCCTTTCTTTTATCTTCATTCTTTCTCTTTAAAATTATTTAATGTTACTTATCACTATTATTATTATTTTTAAATTTGACACAGGAATTTACCAGAGAGAGAGAGAGAGAGACACGGGGGGCAGGGGGGAGTGACAAAACAAGCCGCCAGATCAGGGATTTGAACCACTGTCTGCTATATGGGAGTTCAGCACCTCAACTGCCATGCCACCTGCTGGCCCCCATTCTTTTCTTTTTTTTAAAGAGATTTTTGCTATAGGGCACATGTGCTCCCCTGAGAGGTAGAGAGAGACAGAGAAACAGAAAGCAAGAAATCACCCCCCAGGAGGGATGGCCATACTACAATCCCTTCTCCTCCATTCCCCTCTCAGGATCTGGGTCACACACGCACACATGCCTGGCATGAGTTTTAAGCTGCCAGATCCGGGACTCTGATCACAGGGGACTACGTGGGAGTCCAGCAACATGACCATTACACCATTTGTTGGTCCCCTTTTTTTTTTTAGTTTTAATTACCAGAAGGCACATGTACTCACCAGAGAATGACAGAGGGAGGGAAGGAGAAAGCACCCCCAGTGAGTATGGTCACACTGCAATCCCTTCTCCATTTCTCAATCTTGTTAGAATTTGATGCGTGCATGCATATGTTCCAGGCATGCTTTGCAAGCTGCTGAATCAAGATTTGAACCATGGTCAGCCATGTGGGATCTGGCTCCCTTAATCACTAGGCTATGGAGCCAGTCCTTTTCATTATGTTAAAGCATTTTATACAATTGCTACTCGTACTCACTTTCTTGAATATTATTTCCACATTTATAATATTATACGTTATAATTATCTCTTTACAGTCTGTCACCACTCTCAGAAGACTGGAGATTTTTTTAAAACTATTAATTTAATTTTATTTATCATTATTATTATTATTATTATTATTATTATTATTTTGCTATAAGGCACATGTGCTCACTGGAGAGAGACAAAGAGAGACAAAGAGAAAGCAAGCCACCAGGTGTGGGACTGGAACTTCAGTCAGCCATGTGGGAGTCCAACACCTTAGCCACCATACTACCTGCTAGCCCAGACTGAAGGTTTTTGATGGTAGAGATTATTTATTATTCTTTAAGTATATTTGTATAATCGTGTTTAGCTAAGTGTTTGAAATCTTATAAATTAGTATTAAGTGTTGGTTGACTCAGTAAGTTATTTTTTATTATTTATTTAATTTTATTTATTCACTCACTTGTTATTTGACAGAGAGAGACACACAGAGAGAGAGAGAGAGGAAGTGAGAAAGCAAGCCACCAGGTCTGGGACTCGAACCGTGGTCAGCCATGTGGGAGTGTCCAGTGCCTTAACCACCACACCACCTGCTAGTCCCCAACTCAATAAGTTCTTATCTCCTTATGTTTAATCCTGAATTCAGAGCTCTTAACTCTACATACACTTCTTGGGCTTTTACCAGTATGTGGAAATCATCCAGATATATCTGTCATCCATCCCCTCCTCTGGATCTTGAGTCTTCAAGTAGAGCTGAGAACTGGATATGACTCTCTGGATGCTCTGTAAGTCCATCATCTCAGCATATGTGACACTAAATTCACAAATTCAGCCCATCTTCAAAACAGCAATACAGAAGATATTTGTTGAGTCTTTTTACCCACAGTGCACTGCACTGGGCAATTCAGAGATATTACAAGAGAGAACCACAGCCTCTGCCCTCACAAAGCTTACAGACCTGTCAAAGAAATGAGCACTTTCAAGGTATAGTATGACGAGTATGTGTGGACAAACTAAGGATTGCAAATTCTGGAACCGTCTCACATGCACTAACTCTTTGGGAAGTCGATGAGTGCCATCTAGAACTAGACATGAACTTCAAAACCTTCCCCTGTTTTTCTCTTTCTTACCTCTGGATCATCCATTGGCTCTTCATCAGTGGCCTCCATGCCCGAATTGTATCCAAATCTGTGGCCACAATTCCTGGATTTGGACCTGCATTCCCACTTGATCCACATCCTTGGCCATAACATTCTAGAAGAAGTCTATGTATCTCTCCAGTCTCTAGGCTCATACTCACTGCTCTGAGACTTGGGCATCCTGGCTGCTTTCCATGCTCTCGTCCTACCTTGGGTTGCTCCTAAGCCTATAAAATGCACGTTAAAAGAAAGTTTTTTTTTAAAAAAAAAAGTCATATTTCAGGACCAGCAGTTGGTGTAATGGCTATGTTGCTGGACTCCCATGTAGTTAATAGCGGTTCGAGTCCCAGACCCGGTGGCTTAAACTCACGCCGGGCACATGTGCGTGTGTGCCCAATATCCCAAGAGGAGAATGGAGGAGAAAGGATTGCAGAGTGGCCATCCTCCCTGGGGGGTGATTTCTCTCTTTCTGTCTCTCTGTCTTTCTGGCAAGCACATGTGCCCTATAGTAAAAACCTCTACAAAAAAATAAAAATAAAAATCATATTTCAGAAAATACTTTGAGAAGGAGTAAGCATTTGACTTAAATTGTAAAGGATAGATTTGATCTTAACAGATTCAAGAGAGTGGGAAAGTTTAGGGAGAGAGACTAATATGATCAAAGGCACCAGAGAAAGCCAAAGGGCATATTGCGGAAAAAGCGGATAGAACATTTTGGTGTATTTGAGCCTGTTTGGTGCCCAGCTTTTTATTCTGTTCACAAGAAGACCCATTTGACCCACATTATTCTCACACTCATGGACTAACCTTAAAGAAAAGGATAATTTTGTGCCAGAAAAAGGGAGTATAGAGGGCCAACCAGGTGGCATAGTGGTTAAGGCAGCTGGATCCAACATGGCCAACAACATAGTTCAATTCCCAGACCCAGCAGTTCAAAAAACACAATGGGCATGAGCGTGTCTGTGGTCAAAATCCCAAGAGGAGAATGAAGGCAGAGGGTAGTACTTTCTTACGTTCCCTTTCTCTCTCATTCTCTCTCCATAAGTGCATGTGCCCTATAGAAGTTTTAAAAGGACAGGGACTATAGAGATGAGAAAGGAAGTAAATACACAACAAAATAAAGCAAAAAATCACTTTGGAAATAGGAGAATTCTACAAAGACAACTTGGGCATGTTGGTGCAGACGTACATAACACAATTTCTCATTCATCAGCCTGAGGTCAGGCAATCAAGGGGTTACGAATAACAGAAAAACACGAGAGCAAACACTCTAGAATCTCTAGAAAAGTAGCCACTGGGTGAAAGCTATGGTCTTAGCTACCCACGTCTCTTTCTCTTTCCAGGCAGTATGGAGGGATTCACGGACTCTCCATGTTGGCTCATGGGTACCGCTCATGGCAGTAGTCCCTGCTGGGAGCCTGAAGACTGAAGCAATGCCATGCCTTATCTCTTCTTCTCCGTGACATTGCCTGGATGTCATTGCTGCTGCCAGCTTTGCCTCTGTTCCCAGTCTGTCTTCCTACCAAGGCTGCTGCCACCACCCCCATTGCACGCATGATGCTCTGCTCTGAGATGTGTGGGCTTTTGCTATAGCCTGGACCCTGGTCTGTATCAACTCACTAGGATTTGTGCTGTGGAGATGAACATATAAGGCTCTTTAAAAATATATAGGGAACCAGCAGTTGGCGTAATGGCTATGTCACTGGACTCCCACGTAGTCAACCGCGGTTCGCGTCCCGGACCCGGTGGCTTAAAACTCACGCCGGGCGCGTGTGCGTGCGTGCCCAAGATCCCGAGAGGAGAATGGAGGAGAAGGGATTGTGGCGTGACCATCCCCCCGGGGGGTGATTTCTTGCTTTCTGTCTCTATGTCTCTCTCTATCTGGTGAGCGCACGCGCCCTATAGCAAAAACCTCTCCAAAAAAAAAAAAAAAAAAGAAAAGAAAAAAAAAATTATATATATATATATATTGCCAGAAAGCACATGTCCTCAGCAGAGAAGGAGAGAGAGAGAGAGAGAAAGATGGAGAGAGAACATGAGAAAGCACCCCCCCACACACAGGTATGGTCACACCACAATCCCCTCTCCTTCATTTCTTCTTTTGGGATTTTTGGGCATACACATACAGACACCTAGCATAGTTCTAAAGCCTCTGGTTTCGAGACTCAAACCATGCTGCCAGCCATGTGGAATCCAGCTGCCTCAACTACCATGCCTTGGGCTGGCCCCATGGAATAGTTCTTGAATAATGTAGAGTTTGTCCTGAGTTTTGAAAAATAGTGGCTGTCGAAGAGGAGGGGTGGTGTTGAAAGACAAAGAAGATAAAAGAGAGTTTTCTGGGTTTGAATAAAAACGTCAACTATAAAATTAAAAAGTGTGCCTGAGAGTTGCATAGGACTGTTTAGCAAGTGGTAAGTATTCACGTCAGGGACGAGTGGCATTTGCTTTGTCTTGGAGATTAAGATTTTCCGAAATGTTATGACAAAAGAGAATTAACATTAACAATAACCTTTTAGGAAGCTGGGGTTCTTGCTCTTTGCCTCCTCATTGAGAGCTGTCTTCTACAAGAGTTGAGAATTTTCTTCTTCACAGAGTGGAAGAAAGGCTCACTTTAAACTACAGTAGGCAGGGGCCAGTCTGGTGTGGTGGTTAAGGCAGCTGAATCCCAGATGACCGACTGCGTGGTTGGAGGCCCAGAATGTGTGTGCCCAAAATCCAAACGGGGGAAATAAAAAAAGAAGAAAGGATTGCAGTGTGACTGCCCCCTCGCCATGGGGTGTGCTTTCTCACTTTCTCTGTCTCTCTCTGTCTTTTCATCAAGTATAGGAAACCTCTGGCAAATTTAAAAACAAAAACAAAAAACTAGAGTAGAAAGAATAAAGACCTTTATCACAGTGATTTGAGACTTTCCAGGCAGTTAATGCATTTGCTTTGAGAGCCAGGATAGAGGCCATTAGTAGGGACAGAGCCAGTCCATACAGAGACTTTAGGTACAATAAATGAGAAGTGGTTACTCCTTTGTTCAAACAGATATGTGCTTGGGCAGTCATACAGATAGGCAAGTCAAGTGTGAGCTGAATTTAAACCCATCTGCCCCTTAGTAAGATAACCTTGGGTAATGAACAACCTTCACTGAAAAACCAGGAAGCCCTTGGGTTTAGAAGATCTAGCTAGATTTAAAGTGAATATGAGAGGCCCATAACTATCTATGGTCTGACACAAGAACAGGAAAAGGTTTCAAATGACAATTCATCTATTTCCTCCTGTGATGAGATCTCAGCCTGGATTCTCCATCAGTACTATTTTTCTGTTTCCTTGAGATTGCATTACGTGTAGCTTTGAGTGTTTAGAAGAGACCAAAGCCATTTATTTAGTGTCACAGTCAATATTGATCCCAGGGCTATCTACAGAATAGATTTTTTTTGTAGGCAGTGCCTACTATGGCTTTTAGGAGTTCAGAGAAAATTTATAAGCACAATTCCGTCTTCAGTTAGAAAGGAAACACATTTTAAATGCACTAAAATAGCTAAAATGAAGTGTAGTGTTCTATTTTGCACACACAAGATGGACTTGTATTTATTAGATGAAGAATTTACAACTGAATGAAGTCGACTTCAGCCTGTAAGATTTTGTAACTATCTCACAATACCCTCCAATAGTTCATCATAGAAAATTGGCTTGTGAGAAACTCTGAAAAATGATCTGGTCATAAACAATTGAATTATAACATGCAATTACGGGCTTTCTCAACTAATAACATTGCCTTGTGTGATTGAATGGAATTTATAAATAGCCACTTAAAATACATTCTCCCATTACATACAGTGAAATATAACTTTGTAGATAAGTTATTATAATAGGATATAGTTTCATATACATCATGCTTTCTGCTCATAGATGTGTTGTGAAAATCAGAAGAAAGCATGAAACCAAAGGTACTATTTTAGCACACGTAATGCAATAGAAGAGGAAGCATTTTATACTTTGTGACATCTTTTAATTGGATAGGAAATTAATATCTTCTTTTGTTGTCTCTGATGCTCATTTGCAATTTCATGTAAGGCTAGCCTTCATTTATTTTAATTGCCAGAGGGTGCATGCACTCATCACAGAGAGACTGAGAGAGAGAGAGAGAGAGAGAGAGAGAACATGTCCCAATAGGATGTGGTCATACTGCAATCCTTCTTTTCCATTTCTGTGTCCTGCTGAAATTTTGGGCATGCACACACCTGGCGTGTTTTCCAAGACATGGAGGCCATGATTTGAAGGATGATCAGCCATGTGGAATCCAGCTCCCTTAGCCACTAAGCTACGAAGCTTGCCCCCATCATTTTTTTTAGCTTGTAAAATACTGGAAAAAGTCAATGTAGGGTTTTCTGTTTAAAGCAAACAACAACAACAACAGAAATGAAAAACAAAGTCTTTTTTATTTATTGGCAGCCAAGTATTCTAAATCAGTTGACTAGTTTAAACTCTCTTTAGTAAATTGGTACTTCCCCTTTTCTTTCTTTCTTTCTTTCCATTTTTTGTTTTTAATTTGCCAGAGGGCCCATGTGCTCACCAAAGAGAAACAGAAGAAGAGAATGAGAGCATGAGAAGGCACCTCTCATGGGGCATGATAATGTCATAATCCCTTCACCTCTCCCTCTTCATGGGATTTTAGGTGTGTGTGCACACACACACACGGTGTATTTTTAAAGCCATCAGGTCCCAGACTCAAACCACTGTAGTCAGCCATGTGAAACCTTCACCACCACACAATGCGCTAGCCCAAAACTCCATGTTTTATCAAAATTTGGCTACCATATTTTTTTTCATGGCCTAAACATTTTATTCAATGGGCAGGTAATTTAAGGAACCATGATCTGCCATACAAAAGGATCTGTACTAAAAAAGGATCCTATTAGATTTAAATTACATTTGATTTTTAAATTTATAAGCATATTTTCTAGTACTTTTTAAAATTATTTACATTGGGACCAGCAGTTAGCATAATGGCTATGTCACTGGACTCCCACGTAGTCGACCACGGTTCAAGTCCCGGACCCGGTGACTTAAATTCACGCCGGGCACGTGTGCGTGCGTGTCCAAGATCCCGAGAGCAGAATGGAGGAGAAGGGATTGCAGTGTGGCCATCTCCCCTGGGGTTGATTTCTCGCTTTCTGTCTCTCTGTCTCTCTCTGTCTGTCTGGCGAGCGCACATGCCCTATAGCAAAAACCTTTCCAAAAAAAAAATTATTTACATTTTTCCATCTGTTAAATATTTCTTCCCCTTGCACCTCATACCCATCCTCCACCACCCACTTTCTCCCAGCCACTTTCTCCTTTCCAGAAAATAACTAGGAAACTGAATCTTTTTTTTTTTTTTTTTTTTTTTTTTGCTACAAGGCATTTGCAGTTGCTGGAGAGAGAGAAACACTGCCATTGGGCATGGTAATGCCATAATTGCTTCCCCTTCATTTCTCCTTTGGGGGATTTGGGGCATGCATGCACATGTGCCCAGTGTATTTTTAAAGCTATCAGGTCTGGGCCTCACACCTCACAGTTGGTCATGTGGAATCTAGTTGCTCTAACCATCACAACACTTCTGGCCTGAAAAGTAAAACTTATGTTAACAACTTGCACTATGACATTGATCACACTTCATATATTAGCATTTAGTTTCCATGTGTTTCAAAGGACACTTTAAAAATTCATTAATTTTCTTTTTCATGAGACAGAGATAAAGAAACAGAGAGAGAAAGAAAAGCACCCTCAACAGAGCCTCACTTCGGGATATTCCCCCCACTTCTCAGTCAGCCAGGACCATGGGCATGCGTGCACACTCAGTGCACGTGAGCTAATCTGGGAAACAAACCCCGTCTTCCATATGGCTTCCAGCATTGGGAGCCTTGCACTCCACACCACCACAGCTGGGCCTCAGTCATTATCCCGAGATCTTCTGAACAAAATGAGAGCTTAATAACATTAGTAACCTCATAACAACTAAATGAACACTTCACTATTCTCTCCCTAACACTAATCTTTTGTTTTGCCCTCCTCATTGTCTCAAACAGACAAGCAAACATTGTAAGCACACTCGTGTTCAAAAATCGTTTCCATCTTTGAATGTCTCTTTCACTGCTCTCTGTCTCTGTAATTCAGACCTATCTCAAGCCTCTCTAGCAAGCCCTCCCCAGTCTGCCCTTCCTCCTTTGAGTTCTCCTATCACTTATAGCCTTATACTCCTTTAACTAATTTTAATGCAGTCCTATGCCATCTTATATTATGTCTGGGTAAATGTGTGAGCTTGTTTCCCTAGCAACACTGTAAGCCCCGGAATAAGAAATGAGGCTTATCTAATTTTTGTTCCTATATAGAGGTTAGTGTAGAGCTGAGGACAGAATTGGTGCTACTCAATGCAATTCAGTCATTTGAGTCAGCTTCCCTCTAATACAGCTTGTGTAAATACCCAGCCTGTTGCTCCTCGCTGACTACTACAAACTAACCACACTCGCATTCACCAGATTTTATTACCCCTTAACCACTTTCTAGAACTCTACCTAAGGAAAAGAACAAGACACATGTAATTAAAATATGTAAAATGAAATTTAATTAAGAGTCACTTCTCAGGAGACTTATTAGTTGTCTAGGGAAAGGGTTTGAGAAAGTGTAATCAGAATCATGGTATGAGAACACAAAATAATTGTGGACTTCCTCACCAAATACATGAAAAAAGGCATGAAGGACTCTTACCGTTGAAAAGACTGGATATTTTCACCAACACCTTCACAGCGAGAAAAATCCATACCCTGAGGGATATTGAGCTGTGTGAAGTAAACCAGTCACAGAGGAACAAAATGCTGTATGATTCCACTTACACGAGGTATTGAAATAGTCCATCTCATGGAATTAGAGAATAAATTGGTGGCTAGGGACTAGGGAGAGGGGAATGGAGAGTTGTTACCCAGTGGGTATTAAACTTCAGTTATGCAAGATACGTAAGTTCTAGAGATCTCATATACAGCACAGTGCTTATAGTTAACAATATATATTGTATACTTATATATTATATATATAGTATGTATACATATCTACATATATATATACAATATGTAATATACTTATATATTGTGTATATATATTGCATACTTCGTTAAAGGGATGGTTCCCATGTTACATTTCTTTTCTGTTTGTTTTTTGTTTTGTTTTTGCTAGGTGTGCTCCCCAGAGAGACAAAAAGAGAGAAGGAAAGTGAGTAATTACCACCCGGGGGGGTGGGAGGATATCCAAGCTGTAGTTCCTTCTCTTGCATTCTCTTCTTGGCATTTTGGGCATGCACACACACCCAGTGTGATTTCTCAAGCCACTGAGTCCGAGATTTGAACCATGCAGTAGGCCATGTGGAATCCAGTCACCTTAACCTCCATGCCACCTGCTGACCCAATTGTATCCTACCATAAATACACACACACATGTACACACACAAAGAGACACAGAAAAACTTTGGAGATGGTGCATATGTTTTTAATTTTTATTGTAGCGATGGTGTCATGGGTATATGCATATGTCCAAGCTCATCAAATTGTATTCATAAAACATGCAGGTTTAAAAATTATCTATTATACCTCAATAATGCTGTATATGTGTGAATGTGTATAATATATTTTTTAAAAAAAGAAAAAGAAATAAATACACCTAAGCCTAAGAATAGATTTAGGGGCCGGCAGATGGGGTAGTGGTTATGTCACTGGACTCCCACATGGTCGACCCTGGTTGAAGTCCCAGACCTGGTGACTTGAGACTCATGTTGGGCATGTGTGCATGAGTGCCCAAGATCCTGGGAGGAGAATGGAGGAGAAGAGATTTCCACATGGCCATCCCCCTGGGAGGGGGGAGCTGATTTCTCACTTTCTCTTTCACTGTCTCTGTCTCTCTCTCTCTCCAGAAAGCATGTGCCCCCTATAGCAAAAGCATCTGAAAAAAGAAAATAAATTTAGAGGATCAGCGGGTGGTGTGGAGGTTGAGGTGACTGGATCTCACATGGCCAAACTGTGCAATTCAAGTCCTGGACCCTGTGGCTTGAAAATCATGCTGGGCATATGTGAGAACGAGCTAAGTCCTGAGAGGAGAGTGGAGGAGAAGGGATTGCAGCGTGGCCATCCCTACTGGGAAGTGATCTCTCACTGTTCCTTTCCTGTCTCTCTGTCCCTCGTTCAGCAAGTGCATGCTTCCTATAGAAAAATAAATAAATAACCCAGCTGTTAAAAAAAAAAAGTAGTAGATTTAGGCAGATCCATAAATGATAGCCAGAACATATATCATTAAGGAGGAAATAAACAATAGTAAAAATAATGTGTAAGCACATTGAGCACTTAATGTCAGACTCCATTGCTCTCTAATCTTCAGACTGACCCTTAGGGAGTACGATTCTCTTCATTTTACACAGAAGGAGACAGAGGCACAGAAAAATAATGCTGCACAGCCAATTCTCTCTTTTTTTTCTTTTCTCTTTTTTTTTTTTTTTTTTTTTTTTTGAGAGATTTTGCAGTAGGGTGCTTTTGCTTGCCAGAGAGACAGAGAGAGACAGAAAGTAAGAAATCACCCCCCAGGGGAAAGGACCACACTGTAATCTCTTCTTCTCTATTCTCCTCTTGGAATTTTGGGCACACATGAACATGAGCCCTACATGAGTTTTAAACCACCAGGTCCAGACCTTGAACCATGGTCACCTATGTGGGAGTCCAGATGTACCCATTACACCACCTACTGGTCCCAACACAGCTAATTCTTTTGTTTTTCCTTTCCTTTTCTTTTCTTTTTTTTTTTTTTTTTTTTTTTTTTTTGGAGAGGTTTTTGCTATAGGGCGTGTGCACTCGCCAGACAGACAGAGAGAGACAGAGAGACAGAAAGTGAGAAATCACCCCCCAGAGAGGATGGCCACGCCGCAATCCCTTCTCCTCCATTCTCCTCTCGGGATCTTGGGCACGCATGCACACAAGCCTGGCATGAGTTTTAAGCCACCAGATCCAGGACACGAACTGCGATCAACTACATGGGAGTCCAGCGACATAGCCATTAATTACGCTAACTGCTGGTCCCAACACAGCTAATTCTTGATAAAGCTGGGATTCATTCTCAGCAATATGATATCAGCCCTGGAGTTCGAAGACCAGTACCCTTTTAACCATTTGGGTTGACATCTTGGTAGTAACTACCACACATTCAACACACCTAACATGCTCCCTAGGCAAATGTTCTATTCACTGAACCCTACAAAAACGAAAAACCACTTTGATCTGAATTTTTTCCACAGTTGTTCTGAACATAAACTTTTGTGGCAGACACACAATAAGGTGACCACAGATGACTCTCTTCTTTACATGCATAATCTCTTCCCCTTGAGTGTCAGATGGAAACTGCACCTTGCTTCTAACCAACAGAATACAGCAAAGGTGAGAAGATGTCACTCTTGTAATTAGGTTATATCATGTAAAATCCATCTTAGCAGACTGGAGAAAGATTATCTTGCTGGCCTTCACAGAACAAACATCTATAGTATGAACTGCTGACAGAAAGGGTTCTATGCCAGGAAGCAGGTGGCAACATCTAGCCTGATAAGTGGCTTCCAACCAACAGCTAACAAAAAAACAATACCAAAGAAATGATTTCTGCTAATGATCTAGGAAGTAGATTTTTCTCCAATCAAGAAATGCAGGTCTCATTTCTATAATGCAGGAACTAGCTTCTTGCAAAAGGATCCTGAGTTCCAGGGAGACTCAGCAAGGCTGACACCATGATTTCAGCAACGTGAGGCCAGAGCAGAGAATGCAGTCACACCCTGCCCGGGCTTTTGTCCATAAAGCAGCCAGATAATTCATAGATGGGTGGCATTTTAAGTTGCTAAATTTGTGACATATTTAACGTATTACCCAGCAATAGGAAAGCACATTGAGCTGATGCACTTTTCATCATTGTAGCTGACATACGTTGTGTCATTTCAATGAAATAAAAGTGAAAATACCCAGTATAGTGCCTGGGATATAGAAGATGCTACACACATACAGATTTTTTTCCCACTGAGTCTCTGAAATACAGAACATCTCACATAATGCCAGTATGATAACGTAGCATTTGCAAGACACAGTGTTCATGAACCAGAACAGGTGAAAAAACTGTGCAAAAATCTATTGAAATATGGCAGAGCCAAACCATCTCTTCAACATCTATATAATCCAGGAATTGAAACAAAGAGAGTGAAAGTCAGTAAACTTTATCCATACCTTTTAGAATTGGAGTGAAAAGAATTCCAGTTGTTTTCTTGGTCTTTAAAAACCGCCATCTTCCAGTAATTCACCAAAATGACTAACACAAAGGGAAAGAGGAGAGGCCATAGGTATATGTTCTCTAGGCCTCTTAAAAAACATGGAGTGGTTCCTTTGACAACATGTATGAGAATCTACAAGAAACGTGATATTATAGACATCAAGGGAATGGGTACTGTTCAAAAAGGAATGCCCGGGAACCAGCAGTTAGCGTAATAGCTATGTCGCTGGACTCTTACGTAGTCGACTGCAGTTCACATCCTGGACCCGGTGGCTTAAAACTCACGCAGGGCGCGTGTGCGTGCGTGCCCAGGATACCAAGAGGAGAATGGAGGAGAAGGGATTGCGGCATGACCATCCCCCCTGGGGGGTGATTTCTCGCTTTCTGTCTCTGTGTCTCTCTCTGTCTGTCTGGCAAGCGCACGTGCCCTATAGCGAAAAAAAAAAAAAAAAACTCTCCAAAAAAAAGGAATGCCCCACAAATGTTACCATGGCAAAACTGGAAGAGTCTGCAACGTTACCCAGCATGCTGTTGGCATTGCTGTGAAGAAGCAAGTTAAGGGCAAGATTCTTGCCAAGAGAATAAAAGTGTGTACTGAGCACATGAAGCATTCTAGGAGCAGACAGAGCTTCCTAAAACGTGTGAAGGAAAATGACCAGAAAAAGAGGGAAGCCAAAGAGAAAGGTACCTGGGTTCAACTGAGGCACCAGCCTGCTCCGCCCAGAGAAGCAGACTTTGTGAGAACCAATGGAAAGGAGCCTGAGCTACTGGAACCTATTTCCTATGAATTCATGGCATGATGGGTGTTAAAAATAAACTAATCTGTGGTCTATAAAAAAAATTTTTTAAAGACAGAAATGTAATAGTTCATATTTTAAATTATTATGTTGCTGTTTTTCTAACTTCCCAGTCTTTCACTTACTAAAGTCCAAGGACACTGAGATCATGGGAAAAGTTTCAAAAAATTGTCTCATAACTGAATCATAAAACTTGGCAGCTGCGAATTTGTTTGTCGTGTATATAAGATGATCTCTGCTGAGAATTCAAATGCTTAAATTCTAGCCTATGTATCACAGATAATTTGATCATCAGTTCCAAGGTTTGGGATACATTCCAATGTAAGTATATGTCGTTTGAAATTTAGAAATTCTCCTAGTTTAAAGCTTCTCACTTTCTGCTTTAAGCGAAGTTATGCATCAAACTGGCACTACTGGAGATCAGTTTGAATGACCTAGAATTGCTTTTCTATCACCAGTAAAAATAAATGATTCTAGTGGTTAAGCCCTGCACGTAGGGAGCCATAGTTACCATGGCTGTGCCTGGTTCAAATCCCAGCCAAAGTGGCTTTAAAATTACAATAGGTACTTGCTTGTGCATGACCAAAATCCTAATGAGATGGAGAGATGGAGGAAAATGGATGTGGCATGACCCTACCCCATTTGGAAGTGTTTTCTCTCTCTATTTCTAGTAAGCTCATGCAGCCTCTGGAAATTATAAATAAATAAATAAATAAATAAATAAATAAATAAATAAATAAATAAATCATAGGTACATATTTTCTGGCCATTTTAGTCCTTTGGTTTTTAAAACTTGTGATTTTGACTATTTCAGGATCCCAAGTATTATGAAAGTTCTGGTATGCTCAAGATGCTATCATTAAATGTCGAAAAATTTTGGGCCCACAGGTGGCATGGTGGTTAAGGTGCTGGACTCCCACATGGCTGACCACAGTTCAAGTCCCAGACCTGGTGGCTTGTTTCTCACTTTCCTTCTCTCTCTCTCTCTCTCTCTCTCTCTCTCTCTCTGGTCAAATTAAAGAATAATAATGATAATAAAAATAAATTAAGTAAATAATTTTTTTTAAGTTGAAAAATTGAGCAGGTCCTGTAGTACAGTGGTTAGAGCTTGTGCGTGGGGAGCTGGATCCCTCATGATTGATGTAGTTCAAAAAAATTTTTGGGGGACCAGCAGTTAGCGTAATGGCTATGTCGCTGGACTCCCACGTAGTCGACCGCGGTTCAAGTCCCGGACCTGGCGGCTTAAACTCACGCCGGGCGCGTGTGCGTGCGTGCCCAAGGTCCCGAGAGGAGAATGGAGGAGAAGGGATTGCGGCGTGGCCATCCCCCCTGTGGGGTGATTTCCTGCTTTCTATCTCTCTGTCTCTCTCTGTCTGGCGAGCGCACGCGCCCTATAGCAAAAACCTCTCCAAAAAAAAAGAAAAAAAAAATTTTTTTTGACAAGTTTTTGCTATAGGGCATGTGCACTCACCAGAAAGACAGAGACAGAGAGACAGCGAGAAATCACCCCCCAGGGGTATGGCTACGCCACAATCCCTTTTCCTCCCTTTTCCTCTCAGCATCTTGGACACGTACATAAATGCACCAGGCCTGAGTTTAAGCCATCATGTCCCGGACTTTAAGTGTGGTTGACTACATGGGAGTCCAGTGACGTGGCCATTATGCCATCTTCTGGTCCTCAACTGTGGTTCAAATTCTGACCTCGGTGGCTTGAAAAACACACCTGGTGTGCTTGCCTAGGGTCCTGACAGAAATGGAAAAATAGAAGAAAGGGGATTATGTCATGGTCATACTCCTCTGATTATGCTTTCATTCATTCTCTCTCTCTTGCAAAAAAAAATTTTTTTTAAAGTTGAAAAATCATTTTCTGTTAGGACACCTACCAGCCTATGAGATCTCTTTTTAAATTTTTTTTACCTGAAGTGGAAGATATAGGATGGGATCTGGAGAATCAGTAAAACACATGGAATATACATCAGATCAAAGGGCCTTTGTATATGGGGAAGAAAAAAAAAAAAAAAAAAACAGAAGACTCTGGAAGGGCTCCTCTACATATGGTATGAGAACGAAGAGATTCTGAAAGCTTGGAGGAAAAAAAGATGATTGGAAGGAAAGAATTGCAGCCCGATCTGTGGGAAGATAAAGCACATGTAAAATGTAATATTATGAACAACTCTCTCTCAATTCTCCAGCTATCTCTGGAATCAAATTTATTCTACTTGCATTGTGAACGTCGTTGTTTTCCCTTATCTCAGGTCCTGAAGCAGTTCATTTTCTTTCTTAAAGCACCACTGTCATAGCAGTGTCCCCCACTGACATACCTGAGTTGGCCAATAACCCTCTCTTGCTCATGGACTATGTGGAGAAAATCACTGAGTTCTGTTGGTTACAGCACCCAGATATTTATGGACTCCCTCTCCTGTGCTCCATTCTCATGGCTCTGCTTTAGGACAAGCCCACATCGAGTCTTATCTGAAACACAGAACAGCCTCCTCCTGACTGGCTTCCCTGCCCCCTCTGTAACCAAGGCAAAGCCTCCCCACACTCCCAGCCAACCTCCACTCTGCCAGATGATCTAAAATACAAATCTCATCCTCTCATCTCCTTGAGTGATTTCCCAGCACCTAAAAATAAAGTCCAAACTCTTTAGCATGACATGAAGAGTCTGTGGTTTGGCTTCCACAGGATCTCCTCGTTTTTCTCACGGTTCCTCCATGGACAAAGCATACAACTCACACGTCGATGCCTTCTCCACATACTCTTCTCCGGCCCGCAGTTCCCTTTTGCTCCCTTCTATCTGATCAGCCTCCACTTCTCCTACTATTTATCCTGATTGCTTATTCAGCCTACCCCACTTCTTCCCTTCATCCACATGCAAATTGTGAGGATAGAAAGCTGCATCAACACACAGCCTACCCTCGAGAACCCTGAAGTCCAGTGGAAACGGGCACATGCAGCAAGCGAGAGATGGGCAGGACTGTGCTGTGGGGATTTGGGGCAGAGCAGTGACCAAACTGTAGTTTTTGCATTTGCATCCTACCAGCAGCTTTCTTTTCCTTTTGTTTTTGTTTTTGTTTTTGTTTTTGTTTTGTTTTGCCATAGAGTGTGTGCTCTTGCTAGAGAAGACAGAGTCAGAGAGAAGAAAAGTGAGAAATCACCTCCCTAGGGGAGATGGCCATGCCGCAATCCCTTCTCCTATATTCTCCTCTAAGTATTTTGGGCACATCCGCACAAGTGCTCAGCATGATTTTCAAGGGCCCGGGGCCGGGGCTCAAATTGCTGTCAACCATATGGGAGTTCAGTGCCTTAACTACCATGCCCTTAATCAGCATCTTTCTTAACAAAAATTTTAAAAACACCACAGACACCAAAGCTGAGCCAAGGTAGGGTTTAAACTACTCCTCAAACATTTACTGTTTAAATTTATCACTAACATAAACATAACTGAATGCAACAAAGGCCTTGCTGTAACACACAAGCTAGCATATTTATTTGCTCCTTTACCATGTTTGTCTAGGTGCTAGCATTCAACAAATACTTTCTTCATGTGTTAACACGATATTGGAATATAGTCACTTTTGTTGTTATGATTCATATTTTGTTCTGGTTCCTAATGAAATGTTTTTTTCATGTATGTACCTTGGCTATCTGCACAATAATTCATCCATGCTTGTTTTACATGATGGCTTGGGATTTGTTAAAGTATTTACTGAAATACTGAAGTGGTATCTGCTCTACTGTATTATGTGATCTCCAATTATGCATCAGTATCTCGTGATAGCAAAGCATTCCTTTTGAAATTTGTAATTTTCATTTTTCAAGGTTCAAGTTTAAATGTTTTGTATATTCAGAATGTATGTCTTCTTGCTGGATGACGGTATTCAGTATTTACATGAACCAAATAATACATTTTCCTCACAAAACCCATTTCAATATGCGCTTGACAAAGTACACTCATCCCTATTCCCATATGCAAATTTCATTATAAACTAGAGGTGTATTTTATATACCAGCAAATGTCAGCCAACAGAGTACGTCCAGTTAGCGGATTTGGGGGGAGAGCCCAAAGTCACTTTTGAGCCAGACTAACAGATGGTTTAGAAGCAGCACAGGCAAGACAGACTGAGAAAATGAAAGAAAGTGCATGAGGGAGTTTCACGAATGTAGGAAAGTTCAGAGCATGACTGCAGTCCTGCTGTAACTCAGGAAGGCTAGAATCGGTGTATGTAAAAGGAATTTTAGGAGGTAAGATAGATTGGATCTGGACTACAGCCAGATCATGGAGGCCCATGCATGTCAGGCTAAAGATACAGAAGTTTGCTTTGTAAAAAATTGAGAGCCATTGAAGAATTTTTTTTCTCTGAATGGCAAATGTGCTTGTGGGACAGAAATGGAGAAAGAGAAAGCAAGAACTCACACCCTCACACACATACCCTGAGAGAGATGGCCACACCACAGTCCTCTCTGCTCCGGTCTCCTCTTGGGATTTTGGGCATGCACGCACATGCACCTGGTGTGATTTTCAAGCCGCTGGGTTCAGGACTATAACCCTGATCAGCCATGTGAAAGTCTAGCTCTTAAATCACTATGCCATCTGCTGGCCCCAGTACTTGTTTTTTTCGAAGAATGGAAATAATTCAATCAAGGCTGCCCTTAAGAAGAGATGAATCTGGCCACAGCAGTTTAGATGAACTGAAAAGAAGAGAGCAGAGGGTGGGAGACATAGGGGCAGGGGGTGGTGGTGGGAGGTGTGCGACAGTGCAGATTATAGACCGTAAAGGCAATGCCAGACTGAAGTAGAACAGAAACATTAAAAGCCCCAAGAAAGGGCAGAAGGCAAAAACAGGGTAGAGACAAAACAGACAGAATTCATTAGCTATTTGAGTCTGGAAGAAAAAGGCGAGAAGAGGTAAAATTTGCCTTTGGTATTCGAGAGAATGGTGGTATCAGTCGGGCCAGAATTACTATTCATGTTGGAATGCCCTAAATCACTGAATTCGAGATGTCAGCAGATCATTCACACTGAGTTCTCCAGAGTGCAATTCACAGTTAAGGAGCAAAAATCAGGAAGGAAACCAAGTATGGAGATACTGGTGTGGTGGTGATGGCAGCCATGAGAATGTACCCAGCAAACTTCCAATTATGGGAAAGTACTTCACTGAGGGCCCCCAGGCATTGAACCTGAAACTCACCCTAGCATTTGAGGTGAGGTCTTGTATACCACCGACCAATTACTGCCAATGACTAATTACAGCAGATCAGTTCCTGAGAAAACAAAGAATTCCTTTGTCAGCCAACCTCCATTGGAGGACTTGCCAATAGCTATGCTGTACCTTCCTTTGGCAGTCTGGAAGGTTCCACCCAACCTTCCTTCTTTCCAGTCTTCTCTTTCTCTTTCCTCCACTTGAGATCAGACTCCCGTCATGGTCTGGCCTGCCTCCCAGCCTTTTCCAGCTCCCTCCCCATTTTTTAATAACACAGTCATTTCACACCAGCTATAAAGTCTTTGGCTGTTTAATGCTACCTTGGCCTCTGCTTCTCAGAGCACCCAGATTAGCACAACAGTTATTTGAAAAGAAATGATCAATAGCCCATATGCCATTTCATACATTTATTATTAATATTTGAAATAAAACTTGAATCATTAAACAATGTTGAATTATTAAATTTAATCATAAATTATAAATTATGTTTAGAAGGTTATTTTTTTTTAAATGAGAGATTGGAAGAAAGGGAAAGGGAAAGAGAGACAGAGAGAGGCATTTCAGACAAGATCTTGCTGTGTCACGATCCTCATGTCCCACCTCCCAATTAGCTAGAATTTCAGGCATGTGTAAGATTCTCTAAGGGTTCAGGCTGGACCAGGAACAGAACATGGGCCTCCCCAAAGCTTCCAGCCTCCCAAGCACTGACACTACCCTACACACTGTGGCTGGGCCATTAGTTCATACCTTTAAGTGAGGATGTTCTACATATATATATACTATATACATATGTATTTTAAAAGATTATTTTTATAATTATTTAACTTTGTTTATTATTATTACTATTATTATTATTTTTAATTTGCAATAGGGTGCATATGCTCACCAGGGAGAGAGAGGGAAATTGAGAATGCAAGGCGTCAGGTCCGGGACTCGGACTCAAACTACTGTTGGCCATGTGGGCTTGCAGCACCTTAACCAACATGCCACCTGCTGGCCCCTTAAAAGATTATTTTTAATGGAAAAGTTGGAAGAATTATAGGAAGTTCTAGCATGTGGATATATTTAACCTCCAATAAATACCTCAGAGTTATGAAACATTGAGTTGGAGTCACAGACAAGAGTGACCTTTAAGGCGATGCGAACTCCCAGGTAACAAATAACATCATTCTGGGCTGGTCCTGTAATGCAGCAGTTAAGCACAGTAGTTAAGCATAGTGCTTAGGGAACCAGGTTCACATGGCTGACAAAGGTCAAAATCCTGGCTCTAGAAACTTGAAAAGATATGAGGCACATGTGCCTGCGTACCCAAAATTCTATTGGAATGTAGAAAAGAAGGAAGGATTGCAGCATGGCCGTACCCAGTAGGGGAATTTTCTCTCTCTCTCTCTCTCTCTCTCTCTCTCTCTCTCTCTCTCTCTCTCTCTCTAGTGCGCTTTGGCAATAAGAAAAGGGGAGGGAGCGAAATAATATTCTTCATTATCCAGCTGTTCAGAAACATGGAGGCCCATTTCATGTTGTTCTTCATCACTCTTCAGCTACTACTTAAAACTTTTGAGCAATAATACTGCTTCTAATATTTTTAAGAATCTGATAATATATGTATTTCATAAATAATATAGACAAAAATGTAAAAATAATAAAACCTACTATCTGACTGACCACCTACTATAGTAAATTAAAATAAGTTTGGCAAGCACTGAAGTGAAGGTCTTTATGATTATAGGCAGCAAATAATCTAAATTTCTCTTACACCATCATTTCAAAAGAAAATTAATTCTCCTTTAAATGGCATGGCTTAGAATCAGTCAAAACAAAGTGGTTTAATTGATATAATTAGTAGGCTATCATCTGACTTATTCAAGCAGTTATGGTTTTCAGGTTGATCAATGTAAGTATTCTAAAATCCCACTTAAGATGAGAATTGTTGCTTTGTTTGCTAGAGATATGATAGAATATCTCTTCAGATGTTAGAACTCAGCTTTATAGAAAATTTGGTATGGATAAGCCTTTACTCAAAGGTCTGTGTTTCTTCACATTCTTAGGAATTGTTTACTTTCTCTTTGCATTAGGCCATAGTTTAGAAATCTAAATCTAAATGTTGTTAATTCTGCCTTCATTAGATGCCTTTTGACTCTGGAGACTAACAAACAATGCTAGCAGAGACATCTGCTGATCTTTTGAAAGGCAGCCAGTGAGTTGGAGTTTCCTTGGCCAGACAAGTCATGGGATCAGAGCCCAGTCCTGAGCTAAACGTAAGGACACTAAAATTTCTTTTGACAGCCAGAAAAAAGAGTTGAACACATGGAAAAACAATAGACTTAGAAAAATTAATATTCTCTGATTTTGTTTTTTGGAGTTAAGGTGAATAGAAAGTTATGAATGAGGGCCAGCTGGAAAGATTGTAAAAACTTATATATACATATTAAAATGGAGTCTTGAATTATGTAGAAAGTTTGGATCATATGAAATTTTTCTATATGCAACAATTTTTCTATATCTTCCCAAGCTTGATGGTTCACTAAGCATGGAATTCTTTTTTTTAAATTATTGATTTTATTTAATCTGTTGTTCTTATTATTTTTAATTTGTTGTAGGGCACATGTAGTCACCAAAAAGAGGTAAAGTGAAAAAGCAACCAGGTCTGGGACTCAAACTGCAGTCAGCCATGTGGGAGTCCAGTGCCTTAACTACCACACCACCCACTGCCCCAGTAGAATTCTTACCAAACATAGCTGATATTCAAATGCTTAAACTATTTCTGGAAATAAAGCATTTCTCAACTAATTTAAACTACCTCAGATAGTGTGGATTACCTCTTGGTGATATTTCAAGTTTCCATTATCTCTTGGCTCTTCTCCTTTAGCTACTCAACCAGACTTTTGTCTACCATGTCTTCAGAGATCTTCCAGTAGGAGATCATCTCCTTCAGGCTCTTCAATTCCCTGCAGGTCTTTATTCTGTGTGCTGTTATGTTGATCCTTGGTGATAATAGCTTGCATGGCTTCATCGCTACCTGTGTGTATGCAGTCACATACACCTCCATTCTCCCGGCCCTGGCATACTCTCCGTCATTCTAACTCCAACATCTTGAGTGTCACCTCCAAACACCTTACTTAGATAATTCTTACTTGTCTTTGAACTATCACATATTTCTAAACCTAATTACATTCTGTCCTATATTACTGCTGTGCCATTATGCATAAAGTTTATTTCTCAACAAGACTTGTAAACTTATAAAAGGCAGTTATCTATGTATTTTTCATATTCCCCATATGTAAAATCCATTTGATTTTATCTTTATCCTAGTAATATACGATATCTACACAACACTTCCATTTTTAAATCCCACTTTTAACAAAAATAAACTGTGATTAACTTAGACACATGCCCCATTCTTACAATACTCTCTCACCTTGGAGTAAGTACCAGAAACTCCATTCATTCCACTTCACAATTTATTTTTACATTAACTGTACTGATTGCTTTTTCTCTACAGACTTCAACTACCAGAGTTTCCTGGAACTTTTTCAAGGTCTTTTATTCTCACATACCACTGTCACTTTAGGTGATTTTGTAAACTCCCTCGTCTTCTACATGAATGAGAATGAAAACGTGATCGAAATTTCTTTAATGCATTAACACTGTCAAAATATTGAGATGCCAATAATATTATCTGCATGAGAAATATTTATTTCCTCAATAGTCCCTAGCTACTAACATTCAGGGACTAAAAGGAGAGCTCTTTTCCAACTTTGGGGTCACCGTATCAGTTATCTACTGCCTCCTAGCAAACATGTCATAACATGGGACTTTCGGCAGTAATAAGCAGCTCGCTCACAAATCTGCCATCTAGGTCATGCCCAGCTGAGTAGCTCCTGTCTGTTCCATGTGGTCTCTGCAGTGGCTCCATCAGATCAGAGGCTGCAGGCTCCACTTTCAATATGGCGCACTCACGTGCCTGGCTGTCAGCTCAGAGCTCAGCTGTGACTGTAGACAGGGACTCCGTTCTTTTCCACGTGGGTTTGATTTCTTGGGCTCCTTTACATCATGGTCACTGTTCCAATAGTGAGCCTCTCAGGAAAACAAATGAATACACATGTCATTTTTATAACCTTTCCGTATTTGAAGCAGTCACACTGCTCTACTCAGGTCCAAGGGGAAGGGACACAGACCCCATCGCTCGTGTCACGGTGAGGTTTAGGAGAACGTGTGGATAGGAGATGCTATTGCAATTGTCTTTTTTAAAAAATCATAGTCTGCTATAGAGACTGAAGCACCAAGTCCCTCTCTTTAGGTTAATTCTGGATCATCCACATAATCCAAATGACAACCCATATGCCTCTCCAGTTCTAATCAGGGGAACTTTTCGTCTCTCTCTCCCAGATGTTTAAGGATAGTAGGACATTGCTTTAATTTCCTGTCTGTTATATCAAATCTAATGCGTACATGGATATAGCAGTAGCTAGGTTAAATGCTGATTGATAATCTAGTCTGTACCCCTGTTAGGGTTATCTTTTTCCCCCAATTTTTTTAGAATTATTTATTTAATTTTATTTATCATTTTTTAAAACTTTGCTGCAGGGCATGTGTGCTCACCAAAGAGAGACAGAGATATATAGAGAGAGGGAAAGTGGGAAAGCAAACTGCCAGGTCCAGGACTCAGACCACATTTGGCCATGTGGGAGCCAAGCCTGAACCACCACGCCACCTGCTGTTCCTTTTTCCCCAGCTTTCTTTTTATTTTTGATTTTTAAAAAATAATTCTGGAGCCAGTAGGGGGTGTGGTGATTAAGGCATTAGACTCCCACATGTCTGACTATGGTTCAGGTCCTGGACCTGGCAGCTTGCTTTCTCTCTCTCTCTCTGATGAGTGCACATTCCCTATAGCAAATTTAAAATAATAATAATAATTCATACAATTAAATAAGTAAGTCTTTAAAAAAAGAATTCTGTAAATCTTTTTAAAGACTTATTCATTTAATTTGATTTATCATCATTAGTGTTATTTTAATTTGATACAGGCACTCACCAGAAAGACAGAAAGAGAGAGAGAGAAAGTAAGAAAGCAAACCGCCCAGTCTAGGACTCAAACCACTGTTAGCCACATGGGAGTCAAGCATCTTAACCACCACACTATCTGCTGGCCCCTTCACTCCAGTTTTTTAAAAAAGAAGAAAGTGAAGCATGCAAATAAAAACTCCTTAGCACAACATCAGAGAATAAATCTTACATAAATGAGATAGTAAAAGAGATACTTCTATTTAATTTATGTCCTTTCTGCTACAATGGTTAATTTTGAAAAGTGGGCATCAAGTTTCTAGACTATGAACTGTGCACATCAATTTATTTCTATTAAAAAATAAATTTTAAATGATTGGAAAGAATTATAGTCAGCATCTAAGGAAACTTAAACCAGTGACCCTCAAAATTAATACTAAATGTCTCACTTCTGAAATTTGATATAGTGTTATTTTTAACTCAGTGTCACTACCTAAACTATAGCAGAATGTAACTTTTAAAATCATCTTTAACAGGCAGAAAATATCAAATGAATCAGCATGTGACATTTTTATATTTCCAGGGTCACAAAATGTTACTTCATAAAAAATGAAACAAATGCTTCATAATAAAAAAAAGGTTATTTTGTTATTTTTTTCCAATGCAAAGTATTTAAGGTATTTTCCGGTTTTCCCAAGAATTCATTTTACTGAGTCTAAAACTCACACATTAGGCTTCCAGTAGATTTCCAATTCTTTTAGCATCTTGTCTAGTTTATAGATTCTTTGTTGCAGCAATGGGTCTATAGACTTGATGTTCTTAGCTTGATGGTCTAGGGAAAGGTACAAAGGAATTAACTTTCTCTTTTTGTCTACAAATATGCATTTATTTATATTATCAATTTCAGATTAAATGAATAAAATTAAAATTTTAAATAGTAATCCAAGACACACAGGGGTCTTCAACAAGTTTGTGGAATATGCATATTATGAAAAAACACTGCATAGATTTCAAAAATTTTTGTAGCAAAATAAACTTGTATTTCAATTCCCTTTTTCTATAAACTTTTTTTTAAATATTCTCATATGTAATACATATATTCTAAAAACTTGTTCTTTTTTGGAGAGGTTTATGTCATAGGGCATGTGTGCTCATCAGAAAAACAGAGAGAGACAGAAAGCAAGAAATCAGCCCCCCGGGGGGATGGCCACACCGCAATCCCTTCTCCTCCATTTCCTCTCAGGATCTTGGGCACACACACAAACCCGGTGTGAGTTTAAGCCCCTGGGTTCAGGACTAGAACCATGGTTGACTACATGGGAGTCCAGCAACATAGCCATTACACCAACTGCTTGTCCCAAAACTTGTTCATTTTTAAGACTGGTGAACTATAAGATATCCCAAATAGTTTTAAATGTTTTTATTATGTGCAAATATTTTGAGAATGATGCTATGAGTAAGAACATGGTGAGAGTTATTTAGTTGACGTACAAGAAAAAAATGAGTTGAAAAAAGAAAAAGGGATCTACTAGACGGATTCACTGACACAACACGTAGTGTCTTTGTAAGAATGAGCTCCACACTTGGGTGAACTGGGCGCCAATCCCAGTTATTTATGTATTGAAAAATGAAGTTGATTATTAGGATCTCCCTTTCAGGGCTTAAAGATGAAAAAAGAGACTTCCTGGGCTGCCCGTGTATTGCAGTGATTAAAGGACTAAATCCTACATAACTAATTGCAGTCTGAATGCTGGCCCAATGGCTCAAAAAACCTACCAGGTCCAGGAGCAAATGTGCCCAGGATCCTGACAGGATGGAGAATGGAGAGAAAAAGATTGCAGCATGATCATGTTGCAGTGGGGAATGGATTTTTTCTCTCTCTTGTGCACACATATACCCTCTGGCACTATATTGGGTCAATAGGAAAATCATGATGCATTTTTGCATGAAAAAAAAAACAATGTCATGACTTTCCGGCATATGTAAATTTCCAGTATATGTCACTGTACACATGTGTATGTACACACATGTGTATATATACATATGTGTGTGTGCGCGCATGTGTATCTATCTAGATTTTGCTAGAAACTCATTTCTTGGACCAGCAGATGGCGTAATGATTACATTGCAGGACTCCCACGTAGTAGACCACATTTCAAGTCCCAGACCCAGCAGCTTAAAACTCAGGCCAGGCGTGTGTGCGTGCATGCCCAAAATCCTGAGAGGAGAATGGAGGAGAAGGGATTGCAGCGTGACCATCCCCCCCCGGGGGGGGGGGGGCTGATTTCTTGCTTCCTGTCTCTCTCTCTTTCTCCGTCTCTGTGGAGAGAACTCATGCCCTGTAGCAAAAATCTCTCTCTTAAAAAACAAAGTCTTGGCTCTCCCGCACAGCCTATGTCCAAGCCATCAGAGTATCTTGTCAACTTTCCCCTCAAAACGTATGGAGAACCTGATCACCTCTTACCTCCGCTGCTAACACTCTGGTTCAACTTCCTCTCATCGGTTCTGCAGACTCGCAATATGATCCCGTGTCCCTGTGATTTTCTCACTTTTGTGTTCAAAACTCCACAATCGACGCTTCATCTCCCTCTAAACAAGGGCCATAGTCCTTGACACGTTCATAAGACCCAGTGAGCTGCCGACCGACCCCTGCGACCTCTCTCACGTCGCTCACCGATCCTCACCTTGTCACTCCACTCAAGCCGGTGGCCACTTTGGCCTTTCTTCCCTGGAAGTGTTCTTCTAGCAAATATTCATGTGGCTCATTCCTTTATTTCCTTCAGGACTTTGCTAAAATATAAGTTGGCCTCTGATCTCCCTCTCTCTTTCTCTTTTGTTTTAGAGAGAGATTTTTACTAAAGGGCATGTGTGCTCACTGGAGAGACAGAGATAGATAGAGACAGAAAGGGAGAAATCAGCCCCAGGGGGGTGGCAACACCATAACCCCTTCTCCTCCATCCTCTCCTCAGGATCTTGAGCATGCACAGACACGCATCTGGAATGAGTTTTAATCTATCGGGTCTGGGACTCAAACTTTGGTCGACTATGTGGGAGTCCAGTGATGTAACCATTATGCCATCTGCTGGTCCCTGCCTATGACCTCTTACACCCTACTGTTTTTTCTACCTAGCTCTCATTACCAATACACTACATTGCATGAAGGGACTTCAAAAAGTTCATGGAAAATGCATATTATGAAAAACTGCATGGATTTCAAATTTTTTTTTGAGAGGTTTTCGCTAGAGGGTCAGTGCACTCGCCAGACAGACAGAGAGAGACATAGAGACAGAAAGCGAGAAATCACCCCCCAGGGGGGATGGTCACGCTGCAATCCCTTCTCCTCCATTCTCCTCTCGGGATCTTGGGCACGCAATCACACGCTCCCGGCGTGAGTTTTAAGCCACCAGGTCCGGGACGCGAACTGCAGTCGACTACATGGGAGTCCAGCAACATAGCCATTACGCTAACTGCTTGTCCCGGATTTCAATATTTAGTGGTGGCCAAAATAAACTCACAGTCTAGTTTTATTTTTCCACAAACTTTTTGCACTCCTTTTATTCATGTTATATGATTATTTATCTACCCTACTAAAATATAAGTGCATGAAAGCCGAAATTGTGTATTCTGTTTATTGCTCTATTTCTAATCTCTAGAACACTGCCTGGAAGACAATAGCACTCAATAAATAATTTTTGAACATATTATAATTGTCTTAGATTCCATCACTAGATTCTAAGTAAAGACTGTCTTATTTATCTATCTCAGTGTCCCCCAAATGTTCTGTGAATGAATTAATATGAATTGTTCTGGGAAAGAAATTTATAGCTCCATTTTGCTACTTTAAAATTCATGGTATACTCACACCAAAGAGCAATTAATGGCACAGATGGTGTTATTTTTAAGTTTGTTTGTTAGATGAAAAAAATAATTAAAAAGCAGGCAATATCCAAATTGAATACCAACTTCTAATCGTTTTATTTTAAAATTAAAATTATGTTCTAGAAGGCAGCAGTGTGATGAAAGACTGAGACAATTAAATCTCTAGATAGTGCCCCTATATCTCTTAACTTGATGCAAAATGTAGGGTTCTCATTCTCTTATTTTAATTCTATTTTTTTTTCTATTTCTATATACAGAGGATAAAAGGAAGCATTCATTCTCACAGAAAGGCATAGCCTACAGAAGCCATGAGGGCTGCTCTCTAAGAGGATTAAGCACACAAAGAGGATAATTAACTTGCTGAGGCCCCACAGAAAATTGAGGAATTGCAAGAATAGCATTTTGAGTTTCTGTTACCCTAAAAATGATAGATTTGGTTAAATAGTGCATATTTGTACTCCGGAGGTTACTTGTGGCCCTCAGAGTTAACATAAATTAAAGAGAATACTTAACCCTAAATTAATGCAAAGAAAAGATAATGTTAATAACATACGAAGGGGTTTGTTTTAAAATATACACTGACAACTAGTTTAAAACTGAAACATGCTGTATTCTTTCTTATACTCTTTAAAATCATTTGCTTTAACGATAGAACTCCAGATAGTAAAATTTCACTAGGAATGTGACGAGAATGCAGAGACACTAACATACCTGTTTAGACACAGCCCTTTTAGCTGTTTTTTGTTGTTTGTTTTGTGTTTTAGTTTCTGCTATATGGCACATGGGCTTGTGAAAGAGAGAAAGAGAGGGAAAGTGAGTAATCACCCCCCAAGGGAGATGGTCACACCTCAGTCCTGTCGCCCCAGTCTCCTCCCAGGGTTCTGGGCCCTCCTGCACACACACCCCCAGTGTGATTCTCAAAGCCGTGATCCAGAACTCGAACTGTACTCAGTTGGTCATGTAGGATCCAGCACCCCATCCTCCACACCACCTGCTGGACCCTATAGCTGTTTTTATAGTCACATATGGGACACTTGTTCTAGGTTAGGAAATTATGAGAGATGTTAACTTTCCTTTTTTGAGTTTTTAAGAGTTCGCCAAACATTTTATAAAGGCTATGTATTTTGTAATCAGAAAAAGACTATGAAAAATCTCTATGAGCTGTCCTGTCATTCCTAATGTGTTGCAATTACCCTTGAATACAATGTGCAGCTCTAAAATTTAGACATGAGAAATGTACCTCACGTGGTCTAAAGCAAAAGCCCTGTTTCTCTGGCAGAAAATCAGCTCTGACTCTCCCAAATTTGACTCATTGTGTGTTGGAAATGTAATGCCAAGCAGATAGGTCATCATCCCACTGAGGGAAATCATAAAGAGGACTCATTTTTGACAAGGGATCATACTTTGGAAAGAAAGATATAGAAAACATTTTTTGGGCGGTTGGACTTCCGATTTCTTTGATGCCTGTAGTACCCTGTACAGAAAGTGGTGGGAAATAGGCAATGGTTATTATTTTCTTTTTACTCTGGCCAAAGGACTGAGTATCTTTTCATATCTTGGTTATATTGAGCCAGTCAGTGGAATGGTAGTTAAGGGGGCTGGATCTCACATGGCAGACTACACGGTTCGAGTCCTGGACCCAGTGGCTTGAGATACACTCACAGCACATGTGCTTGCGTATCCAAAATCCTGAAAGGAGAATGGAGAAAAATTGCAGTGTGGCCAGGGTGATTTCTCACTTTCCCTCTCTGTCTCTAGCAAGCACAAAAACAAACAAAAAAATAAAAAAATAAAACTAAAACTATAAACAAAACTTAACTATATTTATGACTATCTTTGAATACATTCTATTTATTTATTTATTTATTTATTTTTGAAGAGAGATTTTGGCTAACGGGTGCATGCATTCATCAGAAAGACAGAGAGACAGAAAGCAAGAAATCATCTCCCAAGGGGGATAGGCCATGCCACAATCCCTTCTCCTCTCGGGATCTTGGGCACGCACGTACATGTGCCTGGTGTGAATTTAAGCCACTCGGTCAAGGACTTGAACCACAGTTGACTATATATGAGTCCAGTGATGTAAATATTTTGCCATCTGCTGGTCCCATGAATATATTATTTCAAACAAGATTTCAAATCATTCTGACACAGGCAGGGGCCATCAGAACATTTTAGGATTATTATCCCTTATCCTACCACCCTCTGCCTTGGGGATGTTTGGGGCAATTTGACCTCATAAATTCCAATTTTTAGGTCTTTGTCAATGTGACATTGGTATACATGAATGTAGGTGGCACTCTAGTCTAGGATAACACCCATTTACACTAAGTGATTCCTATGGGTATCAACTATTAGCCTAACGGCCTAAATCAAGAACAGATGCAAGGGACCAGCAGATGGCATAATGGTTACATAGCTGGACTCCCACATAGTCGACTGCAATTAGAGCCCCAGACCCAGCAGCTTAAAACTCACACCAGGTGTGTGTGCGTGTGTGCCCAAGATCCCAAGAGGAGAATGGAGAAAAGATTGCGGTGTGGCCATCCACCCTGGGGGGTGTTTTCTCGTTTTGTATCTCTCTCTGTGTCTCTTTGGCAAGCAACCTACAGCAAAAGTCTCTCTCTTAAAAAAATAATAAAATAAGAGTGAAGAAGTTTCTGCTACCTTTTAAGTGAAGGGTTGGGGCTAATTACAATAGAATTGGCTGGGATGATAACACATTTGAGGTAATTATAAAAAAATTGATTTAAATTTTGGATAATTAAACATCAATTTTCTTAGTGTGTATTGAAATAGCTGTTAAAGCTAAATGATATAATTTGTTAGGTGAAAAATAAAAATATGTAAATTTTGTTCAATTCCTACAGATGTAGCAAATGATAAATGGGGCATTTGCGTGTGACCAGTCTGCCATCTAGTGGCAGATAGAAAAATACATTTAGTGTATGCAGAAATGAAAACTAATCAAATGTTAGTATTCCTCACTAACCTATTTAATTAGCCAAATATTTCTTTTTTTTTTTTTTAAGAGGTTTTTGCTATAGGGCGCGTGCACTCGTCAGACAGAGAGACAGAGAGACAGAAAGCGAGAAATCACCCCCCAGGGGGATGGCCACGCAGCAATCCCTTCTCCTCCATTCTCCTCTCGGGATCTTGGGCACGCACGCATACGCGCCCGACGTGAGTTTTAAGCCACCGGGTCCGGGACGTGAATCGCGGTCGACTATGTGGGAGTCCAGCGACATAGCCATTACGCTAACTGCTGGTCCCATAATTAACCAAATATTTCTACCTTAATTCAGGAATTAAATAAATTCAGATATAGAGGTATATCTGATAGTTTTCAATATATAAATGATTTTCCCATAGGTTTCTTACTTTTTTCTGTTTAGAATGTATTGTAGTATGGGCCATTGTAGAACATTCCTAAACTACAGAAAATATAGAGAAAGAAATTAAAATCTATAATCTTGCCACCTGGAGACAACAACAGTTAATGTTTTCATGAATTTCCTTCAAACTATTTCTTATGCATTTACATTTTTTAAAACTAACTTTATAGAAAGTACTCAGTTTTGAATAGTGCTTTAAAAACATGAAGGTTTTGGGACCAGCAGATGTTGTAATGGCTATGTCGCTGGACTCTCAGGTAGTTAACAGTTTGAGTCCTGGATCCAGTGGCTTAAACTCACGCCGGGATTGCGGTATGGCCATCCCCTCTGGGGGGGTGATTTATCACTTTCTGTGTCTCTGTCTTCCCTCTCTCTTTCTGGAGAGTACATGCACCTTACAGCAAAAACCTCTCAAAAAAAAAAAAATGAAGGTTTTCTTATGTCTTAAGTTTGCTGTAGTTTGAGTGAAGTTTTTTTTTTTTTTTTTTCCCCCTGGGAGGAAATAAAATATGTATATGTGCAGAGAAGTGAAGAATCTTCTTTACTTAGGAAATTGCAAGTAGCTCACTGTAGTTGAAAAATGAAGTCTGAGGTTTTGGCTCAGTGAGAGTAGAATTAACAGGAGTCTGAGAGGTATGTGAAAACCAGATCAAGAAAAACCACGGGGCCCAGCCTCACTTGTGCAGTTGGTAGCATGCTGAACTGCAGTGCTGGAAGCCACATGGCCAGCTGCGGGTTTGGACCCCAAGATGACCTGGAAGCACACCAAATGTGTGTGCACTCAAGGCCCTGACAAGCTAGACACTGAGGAAGGACAGTGCAGCATGATGAGACACCCGTTGAGGGTGTCTCTCTTTTTCTCTCCCTCTCTCACGTATGTGCACGTGCTCCCATTAATAAAAATAAACGCACTATACAAAGAAGAAGAGGAATCATGGGAATAGCAGGTAGCTGCACTATCTGTGGATATAATCTTCGAGGATTTGGGCTGATAGTTGTGAATTTGCATACCATGAAACAAGATGAAAATATCGATAATTTGACACTAAAATAGACAATAAACTAAAATCATGGCTGTCAAGACTGGCTGTACTTTGGAACAGGCTACAGAGTTTTTAGAATGCTGACCCCAGATCCCAGCCCAACCTACTTAAATAAGGATCCTGAGAATGAGATTTTTTTTTTTTTTTTTTTTTTTGAGAGGGTTCTGCTATAGGGTGCATGCGCTCACCAGAAAGACTGAGAGAGACAGAGAGACAGAAAGCAAGAAATCATCCCCTGGAGGGATGGCCACACCACAATCCCTTCTCCTCCATTTTCTTCTTGAGAACTTGGGCATGCATGCATATGCGCCAGGCGTGAGTCTAAGCCCAGGTCTGGACTCGAACCGCGGTCAATTACATGGGAGTCCAGTGACATAGCCATTACGCCAACTGTTGGTCCTTGGTACTGTCTTCTTGAAGTTGCTATGTTTGTTACACATTTAAGTTTCCTTTTTCACGCTGAATAGTTAAAAATCTTTTTATCTATATTCCTTAACTATTTTTAAGGAATTACTTATTTTTTAATTTTGTTATTATGATCATTATTATTTTTTTTAATTTGACCATTTCATATGAATCCCTCTCTGCTCAGATAACTAGTGTGGTTTCATCTACTGATTCTAACTCAGAGGGCCACAGCAGGTGAAAAGTGCCCCCTGGCCCTAATTTGGTCTCCTTTCTAAAGAGTGCCATTCTGTTTCCAGACTACATTAACACTAAGCTGCAATGTCAATTTAAGCAGCTTTTTTTTTTTCAATTGCCAGACAATAAATTTGCCTCACCAAAGGAGAGCATGGGGCATGGTCTCTCTCATTTCATTCTTCTCTGCAGAAATTTGGGCATGAGCACACATACCCCCAGCATGCTTTTTGTTTTTGGAGAGGTTTTTGCTACAGGGTGCATGCACTTGCCAGAAAGACAGAGAGAGACAGAGAGACAAAAAGCGAGAAATCACCCCCCAGGGGGGATGGCCACGCTGCAATCCCTTCTCTTCCATTCTTCTCTCGGGATCTTGAGCATACACGCACATGCACCCAGCGTGACTTTTAAGTCACCAGGGCCGGGACTCCAACCATGGTCAACTACATGGGAGCCAGCGACATAGCCATTACACTAACTGATGGTCCCCCCTCACCCGCAGCATGCTTTTGAGCTGCTAGGACCAGGATTCAAACCCTAGTCAGCCACATGGGATCCAGTTCCCTACACACAGTGCTTAACCACTGTGCTACTGGATGGCCTGCCTTAAGCAGCTATTTTTGTAGAAGAGTTAAATAAGCATTCCCAGGGCAGGCAAGTGGCATAGTGGTTAAGGGTGCTAGATTCCCACATGGTTGACCATGGTCCTAGTCCTGGACCTGGGGCCTTGCTTTCTCTCTCTCTCTCTCTCTCTCTCTCTCTCTCACTCTGTTCTCTGGTCAAACTAAAATAAATAAGTAAAGTTAAATTTTGGTAAAAAATCTTTAAAATAAATAAACAAGCATTCCCAATCAGTGCAAAGTAGAAGAACCTGGGAGGCGTGTTTGGATCTGATTTCTTCTCTTGTACCATACAAGGGTGAGAGAAAGTAGGGAAGTTCTTTAGCATTCAGGCCTTCTGATGGTTGCCCCTATCTCTGAGCACTGTCTCCTCCTACCCTGTCTTTGTCCTGCACATCGGGAAGCTTCCACCGTCTGAGTCTGCTCCTGTATTCTTAGGGAAACTCAACTTAGTTCCACACGAGAAACAGCTACAGCACGGTTTATGGTTAAACTACAAAGGCTTAGTCTAGATTGTGATGGGGTTTCCGTGGACCCAGAGATGCCAGAAGAACACAGGAGTTTGCCGAGGAAACACTGCGAGTTCTGGTTATGTTGGGTGGATAAAGCCAGTGAGTGCTGTGCGTCTAGATTGTTCTCTTCAGCAGTGAAGGCTGATGCTGATTATCTGACAATGGCAACTCACTACCGTGAGTATTCATTTTCTGTCCAAGACAACATGACCTAGAATATATGACGGAGGTATATTTTTTATATTCATGTCATTTTTTTTTTTTTAGAGAGGTTTTTGCTACAGGGAGCATGTGCTCGCCAGAAAGAGAGAGACAGAGAGACAGAATTTAATCGGGAAGCTCGAACCACAACAGAAGATAAAGTACATGAGATTAAACTGGTGAAATAGCATTTTATGACTTTTGACTAAAACTTTGCTGATTTTCTTCTAGGCTTTGTTTTCTGGTTTTTTTTTTTTTAAAGCAATTTGTTTTTGTTTTGCTTATTTTTTTCCTGTGTTTATTTATTTATTTTACAATTAAAGTATGAATTTATTTTGGTACAAAAACTTTTTGAAATTCATACATAGTTTTCCCATTACTATTTTCCAGTTTTAAGGATTTTTGTCCTATCTTGAGCTGTCGATAGGTTCGTGTACTTACCATTTGAACAGAAAATCCTAACTTGTTTCATGGCTTTAAGCTTTAAGCAAAGTTCCTTAGCATTTCTTTGATTTATTAAAGCTAAAACTGCTTTTCTTGAAATTAAAAAAAAATTAGAAAATACCTATTTAGACCATAGTAAGCTATATAACATCAGCGAGGTGCCACCTTATAGTATATTCATTTTACTCAGTTTCATGCCTAAAGTCAGACATGTATTCACAGATACGTATACACCAGCTGAACTTGCTATTGAAAGTAGTTAGATTATTTAAGAAATTTTATGAATCAATAAAATGTGGGGGGGAAAGGAAAGGAAAAGAACTGTAGACACCTGAGATAGTGTGGGAAGAGGATGGGAAATGGCAGAGGGTAAGAAATAGGGGTAAAAAAAAAAAATATATATATATATAATATATATGTATATATATGTATATGTGTGTATATGTATATGTATATGTGTGTGTATATATATATGAAACTAGAAGTGGAAAATTATTCATGATAACATGTATGATTAAGTCACTATGCAGTATATTCTAGATGAGAAATCACATTTTGTATGCTGTGATGATGCTCAGGGAATGAATGTAAATTAATTAATTAATTAAAAAGTGTTTCAGAAAATTAATTAATTAATCAAAAAAATTAAAATAAAGTGACTCCGGAGGGGGGAAAAAAAAAAAAAAAAGAGGGAGCAGCAGTTGGTGTAATGGCTATGTTGCAGGACTCCACCGCAATTCGAGTCCCAGACCCGGTGGCTTAAGCTCACACCCGGTGTGCGTGTGTGTGTGTGCCCAAGATCCCAAGAGGAGAATGGAGGAGAAGGAAGTGTGGCGTGGCCATCCCCCCTGGGGGGGTGATTTCTCTCTCTCTATCTCTCTGTCTCTTTCTTTCTGGTGAGCCCACATGCCCTGTAGCAAAAACCTCTCCAAAATAAAAAGAATATTCTATAGTTGTTGTCTCAGCCTACACTCTGTCCCTCCTGAACTGAAGCTCCTGGGGCTGGAGCAACCAGGTGCTGGGTGTGGCAGGACTCATGCCTCCTTCTTGTCCATATTCACTGCAGTGGTCATCTCTCTCTCTCTGTGGCGTCTTGGGGTTGGCTTTGTGGTGGCAAGAAACACTGACTGAACTCCCTTCCATGTGTGGCACAGCTAATGCCTGCTTGTTGTCAAAATTCACTTTGGTGGTCATCTCCCATCCTGAGCAATTTCTGGGGGTAAAATTGGAGGTTTGGGGAACACTGATTAAGCTCTGGGATATGGCAGGTCTTGTGCCTGCTAGAGCAGGAGTCACTGCATGGGTCTTCTCCCTCCTGAGGCAGGGTCACAGGGCAAGGTCTGAGGCTGGGTCTGGAGTCTGGCCCTCTAGGGATTCAAGCCAGGTGGTACTTCTCACCTCTTTTTTGAGAGAGAGATTTTTGCTATAGGGTGTGTACACTCACTGGAGAGAGAGAGAAAGACAGACAAAAAGCAAGAAATCACTCCCCAGTGGGGGAATGACCACACTGCAATTCTTTCTGCTCTGTTCTCGTCTCAGGATTTTGGGCATGCACACACACGTACTGGGCATGTGTTTCAAGCCTCCAGGTCTGGGACTTGAACCGCAGTTGGTCACATGGTAGTCCAGTGACATAACCATTATGCCATCTGCTGGCCCTGGCTCTCTCCATTTCTGAAGGCCATCGGCACCTCTGATCCCATGCCACTGCTGGCTGAGACACTGGGCTTGTACCAACACCCATGTGCTGAGCCCTGTGTGTCCTGCCACCTTGCTTTGCTTCTCCCTGACCCCAGGTGACTGAGGTCCTCTGTTTCCTTCTACGTTCCTCATTCCCTGAGAGGTGAGAGCAGAGTGAGCGTCCCGGGAGGGCTCGCGGAATGATAGGGATCTGGCTGGTGCTTCCCCAGCTCTTTTCCAACTGTAGAAACCACAAGCCCAGAGAACCCTCTCTGTGTGGCACTATGCCAACTAGGGGGAGGGGGAGGGGTGCCAGGGTCAAAGAGAGACCGTTTCTCCCACCCTTTTCACGTAGATTTTTATTCAGTGTAACACACAGATGACTAGGATTTATCATCTTGGGGTATCATCAGGGTGTTTTTCTCTGTGAATAGTTGCTAGTCGATCTTTCTGTTGAAGAGATAAAGCCTGAGACTTCCTATCCTGCCCTTTTGATGATGTCACTCTCTGATAGTGTTTTTTAATGCACAAATTCTTTCTTTTTCTTTCTTTTGTTCTTCTTTTTTATTTCTAATTTTTGCTAGAGGGAATATGCACTCACCAAAGAGAAACAGAGAGAGAAAGAGGGGAGAAAGCAAGAAAGCATCCACCAGAAGGGATGGTCATACCGCAATCCCTTCTCTTCCATTTCTCCTTCCTTTCAGGATTTTTGGGCACTTGCATGTTATTAGCCATATGCCATGGGCTAGCCCTTGATACATACATTTTTAATTTTTTTAAAGAATTATTTAACTTAATTTATTTATTTTAAGATTTTTGCCATAAGGTGCATGTGTCGCCAGAGAGAGACAGTGAGAGAGTGAGAGAGAAATCACCCCACAAGGAGGGGGGAACGGTCTTGCCACAATCTGGTCTCCTCTTTTCTCAACTCAGGATTTTGGGCACACATGCACACATGCCCAACATGATTTCCAAGCGGCCAGGTCCAGAACTCAAACCACAGTCAGCCATGTGAGTCCACCTTAACTATCATGTCACCTGCTGGCCCCTCTTCAAAGTGTTTGTATCTGGCTTTGGTATGAGGGTAATTCTGGCCTAAGAGATTGACTTAAGAATTATGCCCTAGCTTCAATATTTCTTGAAAAAGTTTGAGAGAAGGTTGTGTTAGTTCTTTGAAAAATGTTTGGTAGAATTCAGCAATGAAGTTTTTGGGTCCAGATTTTTTTTGTTGGAAGTTTTGATTGCTAATTCAATCTCCTTCCTCATTATAAATCTGTTCAGATTTTCTATTTAGTTCATGGTTTAGTTCAGGAAGACCTTCTTCTAATTTAGTATTAAGGATATATTGCTATAAAATGTCCCCTTCCCACTATTTTCACTGTAGCCCATAAGTTTTAGTAGTTGTCTTTTCATTTTCATCTGTCTCCAACTATTTCCGATATTTTTTATGATTTCATGTTTGATGCACTGGTTTAAGGTTGAGTCATTTAATTTCTATAAATTTGTGAATTTTTCAGTTTTCCTTCATTATTGATTTCTTTTTTTTTTTTTTTTAAGAGAGCGATTTTTTTGCTATAGTGCACAGGTGCTTGCTGGAAAGACAGAGAGACAGAAAGTGAGAAATCATCCCCTGGGGGGATGGCCACGCCACAATTCCATCTCCTCCATTCTCCTCTCAAGATTTTGGGTGTGCATGCACATTCACCTGGCGTGAGTTTCAAGCTGCTCGGTCAAGGACTCAAAACACACGTCAACTACATGGAAGTCTAGGAATGTAACCATTAGGCCATCTGCGAGTCCCTCATTATTGACTTCCTTTTTTTTTTTTAGAATTATTTATTTAATTTTATTTATTCATTTATTTATTTTTCATTTGGCCAGAGAGAAACAGAGAGAGAGTAAGAAAGAAAGAGAAAGTGAGAAAACAAGCCACCAGGTCCAGGACTAAAACTGTGGTTGTCCATGTGGGACTGTCCAGCATCTTAACTCCCATGCCTCCTGCTGGTCCCCCTCATTACTGGTTTCTAAGTTCAACCTGTTGGGACTGGAAAAGATTCTTTGTATGATATTTTTTTTTTTTCCTAATTTTGTGAGATTAAATTTCTGATTTAACATATGGTATATATTGGAAAATGTCTCATCTGCATCTAAATGGTTCCTTTAGTTTTGTGCTAACAGCATTCATGCAGGAAAGTGAGCAAATCTGTTCCTGTAATTTTGAAAGCCCAAAATGGGCCTACTAAACTAATGTGTTTAGACTCTCTAGAAACAAAGCTTTGGCACACATGACTTATTGAATTAGTACTATTCAAGGGGGGGGGGGGGGGGGGAGAAAAAAGCAGAATAGGAAAAAGAGCCTTGTAAGATATGGTCTCAGGTAGACCTTAGTTTTGTCCTGATCCATGCTGGGGAGGGGCTTGGCAACCTCTGGAGCATGAACCCTACCTGTGCCATGAAGCAAGGGAACTGGCGTCTTACTCCTTTGTTATTCAGCATTGGTTGTGGACGTGAGAAGGACAAACAGTAACCACCTAAGCAGTCAACTCCAGTATCCAGTAAAGGGGTCAGCTATGAAGATTTACAGCTCCTCTCATATTATAAGAGCTGAGGATAATGCACCAACCAGTAAAGGTGATCTGGGCTGATCATCATTAACAGTCACCACCAATCTGCCATATTTATTTATTGTATTTTTGTTATTAATTATGCATCTCATAGAATGCCAGTTTGTCTGTATTCTAATATTTACCCATCTCAGTTGTTGATGTTGCTTTGGTTTGCCATAACACATAAAAATTTTACTTTCTTGAATATTTTTCATTTGCCAGAGAGTGCATGGGATTGCCAAGGAGAGACAGAGAAACAGAGGAAGAGAGAGAATGCGCTCTTCAACGGGGCAGTCATGCTGCACTCCTCCTCCGTAATTCCACCCTGCGGGGATTTTGAGCACGAATGCACAGGGTCACTAAGGTTGGGATTTAAACTGTGGTCGACTAGGTGGGATGGAACACGCTTAACCACTAGACCAAGAGGCCAGGCCTGCTTTCATTGACTTTAAGCTCATTAGTTGTGCTATGTAAAGAGAATGAAATAGTGGTTACCAGAGGCTAGGAATGGTAGGGAGAAGGAGCAGCTAGGGAGATGTTGGATAATGGATAAAAATTACAGTTAGATTAAAAAAGAAATTACAGTTAGATAAAAGGAAAATGTTCTAGTGTTCAATAACAAAGCAGGGTAACTATAATTGACAATAATTTACTGTATATATCAAAATAGTTCAAAGATTTTTAGGGACCAGTAAGTGGTATTGTGGTTAAGGTGGTAAATCCTACATGGTTGACTCCATAGTTTGAGTCCTTTCTATATAATTGTTTTTGTTTTTTTAAAGAATTATTTTTTATTTAACTTTATTATTATTATTATTCAGTTTGATCAGAGACAGAAAGAGAGGGAAAGTGAGAAAGCAAGCCACCAGATCCGGGATTTAAACTGCAGTCAGCCATGTTCCAGTGCCTTTAACCACCATGCCACCTGCTAACCTCTTGATTTCTATATAATCATTAACATCAGCATGAAAAGTTTTATTTAGAAACAACTGGGGCTTTTTCTTGGAATTGAACTGAATCTGTTAATCAGTTTGTATGTGTATTAGTTATCTTCCTTTTTTTTTTTTTTTTCTTTTAGGATTTTGCCATTGGATGTGTGCACTCACCAGAGAGAGACAAACATAGTAAGAGGGAAAGTGATAAAACACTTCGTGGGGAGATGGCCAAGCACAATCTGTTCTCCATTTTCCTTTCAGGATTTTGGGCACATGTGCCCAGTGTAATTTTTGTTTGTTTGTTTGTTTGAAGGTTTTTGCTATAGGGTGTGTGCGCTCATCAGAGAGACAGAGACAGACAGAAAATGAGAAATCGCCTCCAGGAGGATGGCCATGCCACAATCCCTTCTCCTCCATTCTCTTCCTGGGATTTTGGAGTGAGTTTCAAGCCACTGGTTCTCAGACTTAAAACACAGCCGACCATGTGGGAGTAACCACCATGCCACCTGTTGACTCCATGTATTAGTTTTATTGATTTGTCATAACAAGATACAAATAGTTTGGGTGGCTTAAACAACAGAGTTTTTTTTTTGGGGGGGGGAGGTTGTTTTGCTATAGGGCACGTGCACTCGCCAGAAAGAGAGAGACAGAGAGATAGAAAGCAAGAAATCACCCCCAGGGGGGATGGCCACGCTGCAATCCCTTCTCCTCCATTCTCCGCTCGGGATCTTGGGCAGGCAAGCACATGCACCTGGCGTGAGTTTAAGTCACCGCGTCCAGGACTACATGGGAGTTCAGCGACATAGCCCTTACGTTAACTGCTGGTCCCAACAACAGAGATTTATTTTCTCAACAGTTCTAGTGCCTAGAAGTCTATGATCAAAGTGTTTGCAGTTGGAATTTTTTTTTGAGGCCTCTCTCCTTGGCTTGTAGGTGGTGCCTTTCTTGCTGTGTCATCGCCTGATCATTCCTTGATCTGTGTCGTCTCTATCCTCATCTCCTCCTCTCATAAAACAACTCTCATGTGAGAGTAGGGACTACCCATGTGACTGCATTTTCTTTTATTATTTCTTTAAAGCCTCTATAACTAAGTACAGTCACAGTCTGACCTTCGGGGTTTAGGATTTTGATATGAATCTTGGGGGCCGGGGCCGAGTACAATTCAGTCATGATGGGTGAGCACTGACATTTTGCCCCTGTTACATTTTTCAAGCCATGAACACAATATATCCAGTGTAATATATACATTTCCATTTATCTTTATATTCTGTGATGTCTTTCTACAATATTTATCATTCTCCATACAGATCTTAAGCATTTTGTTGAATATTCACCATTTTCTTCTCCAGAATCTGTCTTCTCCCTTCTGCATTATAGTTCATGTTCTGGAAAGCGGACATTTATGAACTTCATCAAAGGCTCCTTTGCTTTCTGGTCTCTGGGTAGATTTGGCTATGCAAAGCATGGGCAAGAAACCTAAGCAGATATTTATTCCTCAGTGTCCACCCCCTTGTTGGGCTGTTGATGGCTGGCAGCAACTGTGTTACTCTACTGACTGTTTCAGCTATGTAAAGTAGCTTCTCCTGTAGCCACAGCTTTCTCTATGAACTCAGGTTTGGACAAATGCTTCCTTTCAGTTGCCCTTTTTTTTTTTTTTTTTTTTTTTTTTTTTAAATGAGAGGCTTTTGCTATAGGGTGCATGCGCTCACCAGAGAGACAGAGAGAGACAGAGAGACAGAAAGTGAGAAATCACCACCCATGGGTGATAGCCACGCTGCAATTCCTTCTCCTCCATTCTCCTCTACGGACCTAGGGCACACATGCACACGCGCCTGGCGTGAGTTTAAGCCACTGGGTCCAAGACTTGAATCGCTGTCAACTACATGGGAGTCCAGCGACATAGCCATGATTCTAACTGCTGGTCCCTCAGTTGCCCAGTCTTATCTACAGTCATTTATATCCATTTTCTTTCTCAAGTTTCTCATCCTTCTTTGTTGGTTGTTTTTGATTATGGCCATACCTTAGTAATGATCCCTTCATTAAACTGTCCTCAATTTCTACATTCCAGTGTGCCCGTTTTTCCTTGTTGCGAAACATACTTTGCGAGATTTATTATTATGTACTTTGTAAATTTTGATGCTACTTTCTATGACATATTTCAAAACTTGATTTGTTTTTAATGTTTAGAAATGTGACCAGTTGGTTACCAGCAGTTGATGTAATGGTTACATTGCTGGAATCCCATGTAGTCAACTGCAGTTCAAGTCCCAGACCCAGTGGCTTAAAACTCACACAAGGAGTGTGTGGGTGTGTACCCAAGATCCCAAGAGGAGAATGGAGGGGAAGGGATTGTGGGATAGCCAACCATCCTGGGGGGTGATTTCTCACTTTGTGTCTGTCTCTGTCTCTCTGGCAAGCACATGTGTCCTATAGCAAAAATCTCTTTAAAAAAAAGGGACCAATTTCATTAAACAGCACTTTTTAAAGATCTAGTAATCTTGTTAAACTCTCATTAATTCCAATAATTTGTATATACTTTTATCATTTTTATATATAATCTTCTATATATTTTTTTATTCATGCTAGACTATGTGCATATGAGAGTGAGAGACAGACAGACAGGGATAGAGAGAAGCAACCTCCACAACATCAGGTCATACAGTGAGCTCTTTCCTCTAGCCCATTGGGTCTTGGACACTCTTGAGTGGCATGTTTCAGGTTGATCTGGCTGGGGATTTGAGCCGCAATCTGTTTTATGACCAATGAATGGCTCTGGTTGTTACTCAAAGGAGTAGTCTCATGATGAGTTCAAGCTTCTTGTAAGCGGTGCATTACTGCCGTGCCACAGAGTTGGCCCAATAAAGAATCTTCAAGTAATCACAGACTTACAACTTTCTTCCCAATAGTTATGCCTTTTTGGGTTACCTCAACCTCTAGGACAATGCTGTACTGAAGCAGTGGTAGCAATCATCTCTGTCTCAGACCCCAGCCTAATGGAGAATACTTCACAGTCTTTCACTACTATGAATGGTAGTCCTTTCAGGTATCTTAGTAGGTTAAGGACATTCTTTTCTATTTCTCGCATCTGAGTATTCTTTCCATCAGTGAATGAATGCTAAGTCCCACTGAAAACTTTTTATACATCTATAGATTCGATTTTTCTCTTTCAGTCTTTTAATGTGTTTAGTTGTATTAATTGCATAAATCTGTCTCCCTATACTAAATTTAACTTGAATCCCACACGATTAGTCATGATACATAAAACTCTTAGAACTGAGGATCCAAAAAAGCAAACACTATTACATTCTCTAGAGTCAAAGTAGGTACCATAGTCATCAGTATCTTATGTATACACATGAGCAATAAATGAATGCATTATCAATATTTAACTGGCCCATTGTGTTCTGCCTTTGTTCACCTCCATTAGTAAGGCAGTCTATTTAACAGTAAAGATCACTTGCTGAGCGTTCACTAAAGCCATTTAACTTTTGGCACTGGAGTACATATTGCTACATTGCCATTAAGGAGCTCATAACTTAAGTGTGTGAATGGGGTGTGCCCCTGCTGTAGGAGAAGGGGAGGGAGTAGGGTGAGACTGGCACAAAAGAACAGAACAAAAGATAACGAAAACCAAATAGTAAGTGCTGTATGTAAGTAAATGAATAAAGCACTAAGGACATCCAATGGAGACACACTTCAAGTTTCCATTCAAGTTACTTGACTTGACTCTTGAAGGATGGTAGATACTTGATTCAAAAAAGATAGGAAATATTGACACGCTTGGGTCCATTAAGTATTTATTGGTATATACTAAGACATTAGGGCCTTGGGGAAAAAGTAATGAACAAAACACATTAATAAATCATTGCTGTTTGGGGCTTGCATTTTTTTTTTAAGAGAGAGATTTTTGCTACAGGGTGCATGTGCTCACCATAGAGACAGAGACAGAGACAGAAAGTGAGAAATCGCCGCCACCCCTTGGCAATAGCTTATCCTCCATTATCCTCTAGGGATCTTGGGTACGCACACAAGGGTCCAGGACTCCAACCACGGTTGACTACCTCAGAGACCAACGACGTAACCATTAGACCATCTACTGGTCCCTTGGGCATGCATTGTAACATTAAAAAAAACTTGCCCAAAGAAAAAAGTCTTTCTTGCTTAGGAAAACTTGAATGAGCAATCAATGAACGGTTCTGGTGGTTACTCAGGGAAGAGATTTCCTCACGGCGGCTGGTTCTGGTGGTTACTCAGGGAAGAGATTTCCTCACGGCGGCTGGTTCTGGTGGTTACTCAGGGAAGAGATTTCTTCACGGCGGCTGCCTGTAGGAGGACAATACCAGATTGTTTATTTAGTTTTTACAACTTTGAAGTATTTTTGTCTGAGTATGTACATACATGCAGTTCACAATTACCATCTATACATACACTGGGAGTGCGGGCTAAAACTTTACTGGTAAGAGTATTTCATCAAAAAAATGGAGGGTCGGGGAACCAGCAGTTAGCGTAATGGCTATGTCGCTGGACTCCCACGTAGTCGTCGGTGGTTCGGGTCCCAGACCCGGTGGCTTAAAACTCACGCCGGGCGCGTGTGCGTGCGTGCCCAAGATCCCGAGAGGAGAAGGGGTTGCCGCGTGACCATCCCCCCTGGGGGGTGATTTCTCGCTTTCTGTCTCTGTCTCTCTCTGTCTGCCTGGCGAGCGCACGCGCCCTTTAGCGAAACACTCTCCAAAAAAAACACTAAAACATCAACAAAACGGGAAACTTTTACAGCAGAGGGGTGGCTGGAGGTCTCATTGGCAGATACGCCACGAGTGGTTGCTTATGCAGTTTCAAGTAAGAAAAATAAAGGTAGACGACGTTTGCTGTTTCCGTCCGACACTGAGAACCGCTGTTTCTGCAGACGTCCGAATGGCAAGCACCGTCCAACCAGCGGGACAGCTGGGCGCGAACTCCCCAACCGCCCGCAGGTGCGGTGTCGCCGGGTTTAAGAGCAGCTTTGGCACCCCGCGAGCTCCGCCTGGGCGCCCTGAGCCGCTGGAGCGACACGCCTGAGATACTCTGCCGCGTCCAGAGAGACTCCAGGCGACACACGCTGCCACCGCGCAGGAGCCCTAGAGCCGCCGCGCAGCCGCCGTCACGTGCTCGCCCCGCGCTGAGCTTGCGCATGCGCGCTCCCGTCCTTCTCGGTTCTGCATTCGTCTCTTCGACCAGGGGAGCCCGCCTTTCCGACTTCGTCACCTCCGGTGGATTTGCGTCACTTGCTTCGTCACTTCCCGCCGCAACCGGTGTGGACAGTGCGGGTTGTGGCCGGGCCGATTCTCCGGTCCTTCCCCTCCCCTATTTTCCTCCCTCCCTCCCTGTCCCTCCCTCGGCGGCTGTCGCCCTCCGGTCGCAGACTCCCCGACCCATCCCAAACCCCCTCCTGGTCTCGGTGTCCCCCCAGATTGGCCTCCTTTTCCTGTTTCTCAGCTCAGTCCCCGTATCAGGGCGGGGGCCTCGAGGACCGGAGGCGCCGCAGCGGAGGAGAGAAAAGACCAGGAGGACCCTACCCTCAGCCCCCCAGCTCTGTAGCTGGGTTCGCCGCCGCCATGGCAATGAGGCAGACGCCGCTCACCTGCTCCGGCCACACGCGGCCCGTGGTTGATTTGGCCTTCAGTGGCATCACTCCGTATGGGTATTTCCTAATCAGCGCTTGCAAAGGTGAGCCAGGCCGCTGCCCCGCGTCCCCGACGGCTAGGAATGGGCTGGGCTGAGGGCGGGGGCGCTGGCGGGGATCTGGACTCCTGGGTGAGCGCCAGCGCGGGCCTGGGGGAAGCGGGGGTGCTGGGACTCCACCGCCGCAGCGGAGGGACCTCTTTCTTGACTCCTCTGACGAGGCTAAGAATCACACTTCGATCAAAGACCTCTCCGCATTTTATTCGGCCATATCTGGAGAAGCTGGACTACATGCTGCTGGGCAAGCTGCCCACACGCCCCAGACAGCCACCCTAAACGTCGCTCAAGGATTTGGAAGAAGGAGAAATGAGACCAGGCTGAGCGTTACTGTCTGAAGATGGTCGCTCTTGTTACCTCATTGGATATTTCTTTTCATTATTAGCCACATTTTAAAAAATGGGAAACCGAGAATTAGGTTAAGAAATTTTGTCCAAAATGCGACTCAAACGTGTCTTGTTTTGACGCACGTCTGAAGTCACACGACCAAATCACAGGCTTCCCAGAGAAAGACCTGTTCAGCTCTGCAGTTAATCTAATTCTAGACATTCCCTAGTGATCCCAGTAGTGGGAGCAGTGTGACAGCAAACACAGTTGTTCACTTCGTTGTTCAACATAATCGTTGTTTAATTCTTAGATTTTAAGTGATCTGGGCTTCCAAATCATGTGTCTTTTACATTTTTCTAGATGGTAAACCTATGCTACGCCAGGGAGATACAGGAGACTGGATTGGGACATTTTTGGGTCATAAAGGTGCTGTTTGGGGTGCCACATTGAATAAGGATGCCACCAAAGCAGCTACAGCCGCTGCAGATTTCACAGCGTAAGTGTAGCCAAAATGGCCAACTTTGGTGTTCTCTGTGGACTGTCCTGAAATAATCAAAAGCTTCTGCCTGTTATTTATAAAGTTCTGATTCAGTGACTACTGTGCAAAATACATGATGTTTGCTTTTTTTGTTTTCAGTTCTTAAAATTTATAGACTTTAAGTGACTTAGTCCTTATCGCAATTGCAACCCAGGGATCTGCATTATTAACAAGCACTATAGCATACATACTAATGTATTCTGGTCATCTCCTTTACAAATACTGTCGTGTATGTGGTCTTTAGTGGCTTAGTGTGTTAATGGCTCCTAATTTTTATTTCATTCTATTATCAATAACTGGCTTTAGGCATATTTGAAACTAAAATACTTTTCATTCTCTAAATTGCTCGACCGTTTTTGATATGTGCATACGACCAGACTATCACCATCAGGTTCTGTTATACCAGCAGAATGTCTGGTACAGTGTCCTCAATGTCATGACTTCAGTATTTCTTCCATGTGTCATCCACTGCCTTAGCTTGCAGTCATTTTTAACTTTGTGCCACTAGTCTCTTTTCCTTCTGTTCGTTTTCCATGTTTCTGCCAGTTGTATTCCTAAATACAAATTTCCACTGCGTCACTTCTCTGTAACAATCTTCTTGTCTCATCTTTGCCTTTGTAGTGGATCAAGACCTTGGGTGCACATTAGGGTAACCTGCAGAGGGACCAGCAGTTAGCATAATGGCTATGTCGCTGAACTCCCACGTAGTCAACTGCGGTTCGAGTCCTGGACCAGGTGGCTTAAACTCACGCCGGGCACGTGTGTGTGCTTGCCCAAGATCTCGAGAGGAGAATGGAGGAGAAGGGATTGTGGCATGGCCATCCTCCGTGGGGGGTGATTTCTCGCTTTCTGTCTCTCTCTCTCTCTCTCTCTGTCTGTCTGGCGAGCGCACACACTCATAGCAAAAACCTCTTGGAAAAAAAAAAAAAGGATAACCTGCAGAGCAGAACAAGGCTGTGGGTCTGTTTAGAATGTTATCTTGAGGTAATTGGGGCAGTTAAGTCTCAGTGCTGAGTACACTGTCCCTGAAACTATTTGTAAAGCTAGTATTGTTAGCATTACTTCCCATGATCGACTTCTCTGTACCTCCATATTCCTCTCACCAAAATCTGGAGGGAGTGCCATAGTAGAGGAGATTCCTGTGCTCTGTTCCCCAGAGGGCTTAAGTAGATCTGGGCCCAGTTATCTTTAGGTGATTGGTAACTGTAGGTGATAGATCATTTTTCTTTCTTGTAAAAGCCAATAGTAAGATCTAACTTCTCGCAAAGACTCTGGTAAATTAAAACATGGTATTTTCTCCTTCTGGGTGACTTATTCAGCATGTTAAATTATAAATTTATAATTATAATTTTATAAATTATTCAGCATTTGACCCCTCCTGCAAATTAGCTTAATTGTTTTGTTAAACCTTTAAATAAGTGGATTAAGCCATTCTTGTTTAGAGATTTGTTATGTCAGTTCATTCTCAGGATTTGAAAAGTATTGATTAACATGTGCAGGAAACTGAGGATGTAAGAGTTGTCAGGTTAGGGAGAGGACAAGTGCTTCTTGAGTTGTACAAAAAATAAAGGCTGCAGAACTTGCTGATGGAAGGATATTGTTCATGAAGCTTCACTGTCTTGATTTGAGCCCTGCAGTCAGCTAAATATGTCAATTTCTTGCCTGGATATTGAATAATAATTATAAAGCACTTAGATTACTCCTGATCCATTTTTAGGATTCTCAGCCCTTTTTAGGATTCTTACTACGAATAATGGAAATATTTCAGAGTTAGTATGTGCTATGTAAGGCAGTGTCCTGCCTCTATTTTAGTAGTGTTTTAAATAGGAAAGATTATAGATGCATTAACTATCTGATAATACTTTGGACACTCATATTCTCTTTCCTTACCAGTGAATGGACCTAGTGTAAGCAGAATCTTAAGATTTTAAGGAATTTTTGTAAGATGAGCATACCAGAAATTAGTATTTCGAAAGACATCGCCCAGAGTTCTCTTGAGATTTATGTGAATATGTAGGATAGTCATTTTAGGACATTTGGCTTTTTTTTTCTTTTAATGCCTCTGTTATCCTAATTTGTTTGCTCTCTAATCAGTTCACCTATAATTAAGAAAAAAACAGATGCCAACGGACATAAAAATTAATAGAAATATAAGCACAGTATCATTGTAAGCTAAGTTCTGTGGAAAAACAGAAAGGAATTGTTAATTATTGGAAGTGCAGACAAAAGGTTTGATGAAAAGATAGTTGAAATGAGCCTTTAGGATGAGTAGAACTTTGATAGCTGAGAATATAAAATAGACTTTACAATATGAATAAGAATATAGGAGCTTGAAAGAAAATACATGACGTGTGAAGAATGGTTTGTACTCTGGTGTGGCTATATTTAGAGAAATAATACAAAATGAGGCTGGGAAAGTAGGTTAGGGCTAGAAAGTTGAATTGGAATGAGAGAGACTGGAATATGTTTCCTGTGCAACGAGAATCAAATAATTGAGAATATAGTATGTACAGTAGCAGTACTAATCGTCGTTGCCACTGTTCTCTCAGAACATGATCATTCAGCCACTAATATGGCCCTAGTGTATAACATGCAAGGTTCAATATTGTATCAGCAGGGGGCAGCAGGTGGCGAGGTGGTGAAGGCACTGGACTCACACATGCCGAAGTCCTGGACCTAGTGACTTGAACCCAGGAGGAGAATGGAGGAGTAGGGATTGTAGTGTAGCCACTCCCCCCACTGGAGACGTGATATTTTTGCTTTCCTTCTCATTGTCTATTTCTGTCTGTCTCCAGTGAGCACACTCACTCTATGACATGAAAAAGAAGAGGGACCAGCAGTTGGCATAATGGCTATGTCGCTGGGCTCCCATGTAGTTGACCACAGTTCGAGTCCTGGACCCAGTGTCTTAAACTCACGCCAGGCACATGTGTGTGCGTGCCCAAGATCCCGAGAGGAGAATGGAGGAGAAGGGATTGCGGTGTGGCCATACCCTCCGAGGGGTGATTTCTCACTTTCTGTTTCTCTGTCTCTGTCTTTCCGGTGAGCGCACACACAAAATCTCTCAAAAAAAAGAACGAGAAGAAAAAAATCAGGGTTATCCATACTTATTTCCATTAGGTGGTCATTCATATTTCTTAACTGTTGTTTGTGCTATTCTTGCTTAGAATAGCCTTTTTTTGGTACCAGCAGGAGGAGTAGTGGGTAAGGCACTGGTCTCCCATGTGGCCAACCACGGTTCAAGTCTTGGACCTGGCAGCTTGAAACTCATGCTGGGTGCATATGTGTGCATGCACAAGATCCTGAGAGGAGAATGGAGAAGGGATTGCAGCGTGGCCATCCCCTGTAGGGGATGATTTCTCGCTTTCTGTCTCTGGTGAGCACATGCGCCCTATATAGCAAAAGTCTCTCTTAAAAAAAAAAAATAGCCTTTTTCTTTTTCACCTGATTTAATTTTACTTGTTTTTTAAGACCACCAGTTCCATTGCTTAGATTTTTCTCATATAATTAGCAGTTATTTCTGAATTCTTAAAACCATACGTACTTATCTTTTAATTATATTAATTAAATCTATTATTGAATGCATTTCTGTCTCAGTTAACTCTGAAGTGCTACCAGGTAGGAACCTAGTGGGATTATTTTTTCTCTCCTGCCTTAGCTCTAACTTTAGAATGACATATCTTTGATATATAGGATGAGCGTACCTAATCTGAAAATTCATAATCCAATCCGAAGTGCTCCAAAATTGGAAACTTTTTAAGCACTGACATGATGGCACAGGTGGAGAATTTCATCCTTGACGTCATGTGATGGGTTTCATGTGATGGGTTACAAAGTGCTGCAGTATTGGCCGTGGTCATTAAGGCAGCCCATTCCACATGGCTGACCACACGGTTCTGAATCCTGGACCTAGCAGCTTAGAAGCACTCCAGGCATGTGACTGCCCAAAATCCCAAATGGAGAAAAATGGAGAAGGGATTTCACCACAGTGGGTCCTTTCTCACTTGCCCTCTTCCTCTCTGTTTTTCTGTTTCCTGTGAGCTCACTTGCATTCTGACAATTTTTTTAAAATGCCACAACATAGAAATCTTATATAAAACTACCTTTAGGCTGTGTATATAAGATATATATGAAACATAAGTGAGTTTCATATTCAGATTTGAGTCTTCAAGATATGTTATTGTTTGTATACAAATATCCTCAATTCCAAAAAAACCCAAAATCTGAAACACTTGCTGGTTCTAAACATTTTATATAAGGATACTCAACCCATTTTTAAAACAAGAGAAAAGAAATTCCTTCTTTCTTCCCCCTCCATAATTTTATTGTCCATTGTGTTACTGCAAATAAATGTCACTTACATTACAATGGAATTCTTTATGAAGCATAGCTTTTTTTGTACTTTTTATTCTTATTTTTAATTATTTTTTTCAGGCTTATTTCTTCTATAAAAGAGAGAGAGACAGAGGAGAGGGCATCCCTAATGGGGTCCTTGCAGATTCTTGAATATGATCTACCCACAGTTCACCCAGCAGGGATCATGTGCACATGTGCATGTCTGCTATCTACAGGGAGACCACAGGACAAGAACTGCGAATCCCCTGCAGAACATCACGTTACTACTGTGATGTGAGGAGTTTTTTTCAGTCCTTTTTATTAAGAGCTTTTTTTTTTTTTTTGCTATAGGGTTCCTGCGCTTGCCAGAGAGATAGAGAGACAGGAAGCAAGAAATCACCCCCCCAGTGGGAGGTGGCCACACTACAATCCTTTCTCCTCCTTTCTCTTCTTGGGATCTTGGGCAGGCACACACATGCGCTTGATGTGAATTTTAAGCCACTGGGTCTGGGACTAAAACTGCGGTCAGCCCACGGGGGTCCAGTGACATAACCATTATTCCATCTGCTGGCCCCGAATTTTAAGTGTTTTTATTTGGGAACTCCTTACACAGCTTTGTGAGTTAGTGTTTACCATTACCTCTTTTGTCATATGTACCCATATATTTGTACATGTACACAGAGTCACCAGTGTGTATTTTGGGGTGTTTCAAATAATATTAATTTAGAGATTGAAATCTTCAATATTTGGGGCCAGGAGGTGGCATGGTGGTTAAGGCTCTGAACTCTCTCATGGCTGATCATGGTTTGAGCCCTGGACCCTGCAGCTTGAAAATCATGTCAGGAGAATGAAAAAATGGAGAAGGGATTCTAGTATGGCCATCTCCCCTAGGGGTGATTTCTCACTTTGTCTCTCTATCTCTGTGTCCCTGTCTGGTATGTTCATGCACTGTATGGTCAAAAAAAATTTTTTTTTGTTTGTGGGGCCAGTTGGTTGTATGGTTAAGGTGATTGGATCCCACATGATTGACTGCAGTTTGAGTCCTGGACCTGGTGTTTTTAAAAACATTCCGAGTGGGGCCGGCAGGTGCCATGATGGTTAAGGGTGCTGAACTCCCACATGGCCAACCACGGTTCAATTCCTGACCTGGCGGCTTGCTTTCTCATTCTCTCTCTCTCTCTCTCTCTCACTCTGTCCCTCTCTGATCAAATTAAAATAAATAAAGTTAAATAATTCTTTAATAAAAAGGACATGCTGGGCATGTGTTCCCGAAATCCAGAGAGGAGAAAAAGAGTAGGGGTTGCGACCTACCCATCCCCTCTAAGGAGTGCTCTCTCACTATCTCTCTCTGCCTCTTTCTAGCAAGTGCATGCACTTTATAGCAAATTTTAAAAGAAGAAAATTCTCATTGTTAGCATTATATAATCAAAGGATTATATTTTGGGGAAAGTTAATGGTTCTGGGATTGGAAAATTTACAGTCAACCTTGAGAATAAGTTAGGGGGAATATTTTCTCCACTATCCTGATTGAAAATGTTACATATCAAGGCCTTTCATTCACCTGTAAATTTTGTAAGGATTTGTTGTTTTCGGTATTTGTGTTTTGCATATACATGTGAGTAGAGAATAGAGGGAAATATTGGCAAAGTGAAACTAGGAATTGGTGAAAGCATTTTACAGGCTCGCTAAAAAGACATGGATATAGGCTAAAATAAAAATAAGTAGGCCCAGCTGTGTGGTGAGGGAGTGGCATACTGCTGTGTGATACTCAACCACATGGAAAGGCCCAGGATTCAGAGCCCAGGTTGACCAGAGCATACAAGACTTGCCTCTTATCGTGGCAGACTGGAAGGCTCAAGGCTGGATTGCAGTGTGACAAGACAATTTAAGAGGTCCCTATTTGTTGTGTATGTGTCTCTCTTTTTTTTTTTTTCTTTTTTTTTTTTCTTTTTTTTTTTTTTTTTTTTGAGAGAGGTTTTTTGCTATAGGGCGCATGCGCTCGCCAGAAAGACACGGAGAGACAGAGACAGAAAGTGAGAAATCACCCCCCTATTGGGGGGATGGCCACGCCGCAATCCCTTCTCCATTCTCCTCTTGGGATCATAGACACGCACGCACACGTGCCTGGCGTGAGTTTAAGCCACCAGGTCCGGGACTTGAACCGCAGTCGGCTACGTGGGAGTTTAGCGACATAGCCACTACGCTAACTGCTGGTCCCTGTGTGTCTCTCTTTCAAGAAAGAAAAATAAAATTAAAAAAAGAAAGGATGGATTGGTTCGTGAATCTTACTTAAATTCTTTAGCTCTGTTCTAGTGTAAAAGAAAATTAGGTTGGTTATAAGAATTTTATGGAAAAATGTCTTTTCTCCTAGGTTCATTTAAATATTTTAAATGAAGTCTTAATAGTGAGGAATATTAGAGATCAAGGACATTTATAGTATATTTAAGTAACATTTCACTTACGTAATCTATTTGGTAGTCAGTTTGGTGGTCATCAAAATTACTATTATGCTTATCTTTTTAATATACCGAGTAAAATTATTCTTTAATTTTTTTACTTCTAGCAAAGTGTGGGATGCTGTCTCAGGAGACGAGCTGATGACCCTGGCTCATAAACACATTGTCAAGACAGTAGATTTTACGCAGGTATCAGAAAATGGAATTTATTTTAGGGAGTTAAATTGCTGTTATATGGTATGATAATGGTTTTATATGTGATTGTTTTGCATATTTTGTTTATATATTTTTCTATGGAATATTTAGTATATATTGGCTTATTTAATTGTATGTTAATGTGTACAAGTTTGTTTTTTCTTGGTTAATCCTGTGAGGGTTTTAAGATACCCTGGGACTCTTGTGTTAATTCTCCTAAAATAGCAACACATCTAAAAAGCTCAAGTAATGTTTCCCAATTATGTTTAGAGGGGAGAGAGAAATTTGAAATCATTGAGGAAGTGCTCCGCAGGAGGGAAGGGGGAAGCATCAGGGTGGAATCAGAGGACGCCTGAACTGGGAAGCTTAAAGGGCTTGGAAATTAGGGCGTTTGTCCCGCAGGATCATCTCAGAAGTAGTAATTTATTGTCGCTCTTTCTGATGTCTGAGAGTTATATTTGGATTTTATTTAGTGTTGAAGCTTCAGAGAATACTCTCTTAGTTATTAATTCATTAACATTTTACTTGTCTGTGTTTTCAGGATAGTAATTATTTGTTAACTGGAGGACAGGATAAACTGTTACGCATATATGACTTGAACAAACCTGAAGCAGGTAAGCATATTCTTTTTTTCTATGCTGATTTTTAAAAATTACTCTTATATAGCTTTCACACAATTTAAAAAATGTTTCCTAGTAAGTTTTTATCATGATGATAATTTTATAAAACGTACAGACTACCTTTTGGTAAGAAAGAGTGGTTATCCATAGGTGAGGATAAGAATTCTCACTGTGGGGACCAGTTAGCGTAATGGCTATGTCGCTGAACTCCCACGTAGCCGACCGCGATTTGAGTCCTGGATCCGGTGGTTTAAACTCACGCCAGGCGCGTGTGCATGTGTGCCCAAGATCCCAAGAGGGAGAATGGAGGAGAAGGGATTGCGGTGTGGCCATCCCCCCTGGGGGGTGATTTCTCGCTTTCTGTCTCTCTTTCTCTCTCTGTCTTTCTGGTGAGTGCACGTGCCCTATAGCAAAAACCTCTCCCAAAAAAAAGAAAGAATTCTCAGAATATGTCTATATTGTTTAGATTTTTGAGCCTTGGGAATATGAATTTTATTTGTTTATTTAATAACGGAGAGCTTGTGTACATGCATGTGAAAGAGAAACCACACCTTCCTAACAGGGCCTAATCACCCTGCAGTTTTTTTCATCCAATTTTTTGCCCTATCTGTGCCTAGCATATTTTTCAGGTCACCAGGACCAGGACTTGAACCCTGGTTGGCCATGTCTGACTTCCTCTGTAACACTTAACCAATGAGCTACAATTTTTAAAAAATCTGCAGTGACAGTTTTTTCTGTGCTTTGAACTGGGGGCTAGCAGGTAGTGTGGTGGTAAGGCGCTGGATCTCACATGACTGATTCTGCTGTTTGAGTCTTGGATATGGTGGCTTGCCAATGGCACTGGGCGCGTGTGTGTGTGAGCCTAAGATCCCGAGGGGAGAATGACATTAGCCTTGGGGAGTGATTTCTTTCTTTGTCTGTCTTTGGTGAGAGTACGTGCCCTTTAATCAAAAAGTAACTAAATAAGCATGCAAGCTATGAAGTATTTTAAAAATTAAACTTTTTTTTTTTTTTTTTTTTTTTTTTTTTTTTTTTTTTTTTTTTTGCCACATGGTGATAACGTGTGCTTGCTGGGCTAGGAGGGGTGAGAAATCACCTTCCAAGTGAGATGTCCACACCGCAGTCCCTTTTCCTCCTTTCTCCTTGGGATTTTGAACATGCATACACACACATATACTCCCAGCATGTTTGAGCTTTTTCTTTTTTTTTTTTAAGGTTTTTGCCATAGGGTGTGTGTCTTCTTCCGAGAGAGAGAGAGAGAGAAAGAGAGAGAGACAGACAGAGAGACAGACAGTGAGAGGGAAAGTGAGAAATCACCGCCTGGGGGATGGCCATGCCACAGTCCCTTCTCCATTCCCCTCCTGGGATTTTGGGCTCAGACACATGCCTGCGTGATGTTCAAGCTCCTTGGTCCAGGACTCAGTTTGCAGTTGGCCATGTGGGAATCCAGCACATTAACCTCCACACTATCTGCTGCCCTGTTTGAACTATTTTTAATGACTGATGGTTCTTCATCCTGTGAACATACCAAGTGAATTAACCAGAGTCCTATTATAGCCTATTTGTGCTATTTAAAAATTTTAAATACAAATATACATCACTTAATAATGGAGACACTAGACCCACCAGGTAGTGTGGTGGTTAAGGCTCTGGATTCCCACATGGCTGACCATAGTTCAAGTCAGGACCTGGTAGCTTGGAAATCACGAGGATTTTGCCACAGGGCGTGCACACTTGCTGAAGAGAGAGAGAGAAGAAAAATAAGAAATCACCCTTTGGGGGGCATGGCCATGCTGCAATACCCTCTCCTCCATTCTCTCCTTGGACATGCACCCACGTGCATCTGATATGATTCTCAATCCTCTGGGTCTAGGACTTGAGCCACGGTCAGCCATGTGGAAATCCAGTGCCTTAACTGTCATACCATCTGCTCGCCTGTTGTTGATTTTAAATTTTTAAAATTTTGGTTAATACGGTTTTATGGTATATTTTTAAAATTTAGGTGGTAAAAATCTACCTTTTCCTATGAATTCTCATGTCACAGAAGTCATAGACGTGTTCTCTCCTCCATTGCAGATACTCACCTCTATGGTCATACAGTGATTTTCTATATTTAAAAAGTTGGGGCCAGGCCAGTGGTGTGATAGTTTAGGTGACTGGATCACACATGGCTGAATGCATGGTTTGAGACCCAGACCTGGTGGCCTAAAACATACATGGGCATATGTGTACGTGCACCCAAAATTTCAAGAGGAGAATGGAGGAAAAGGGATTGCAGTGTGGCCACCCCCCATGGAGAGTGCTTTCTCATTTTCCCTCTCTTTTTCTCTTATTCCTTCGGTCTGATGAGTGTATATGCTCCATAGCAAATGTTAAAAAAGTTACAAAACATGATATACAGAATTTATTTTTATTATATGTTAGTTGATAGCATTCATAGTTTGTATGACAGATTTCATAAATCATAAACTTTAAAGGAGTAGTAAGATGGTGAAGACTATTTTAGAAATTAAGCAATTATATTCTCTTGAGATGCTTTTCATTTCTCTGACACTGCCAGGTAGTTCAGAGCTTGGGTGGACATTTTTTGTCCTCTTTAACCTTTCCCAAAGCTGCATTTCGAAAGTTGCTCATGGGGCCAGCGGGTGGCTTAGTGGTAAGGTGCTGTACTTCCACATGTCCGAATGTGGTTCGAGTCCTGGACCCAGAGGCTTGAAACTCAGGCTGGGTGTATGTGCATATTTGCCCGAAATCCCAGGAGGAGAATGGAGGAAAAGGGATTGGAGCATGACCATCCCCCGGGGTGTGATTTCTCACTTCTGTCTCTCTGTCTCTCCAGAGAGCATGTGAGCCTTATGGCAAAATCTATCAAAAACCAAAACCAACTTGCTCTTCTGCTGTAATGGCAGTAGAAATTATGGCAATTAATGGAGGCTTTACTATATACCACACATGTTAAACACTTTAGATAGTCTCATTCGGTTTTCACAAACTGTGAGGAATTGTAGCTATTGTTATTCCGTTTTACAGATGAAAAAATGTTTTCAAAAAAGTAACATGCCCATGTGTGTTGATTGGCAGAGCCTCCAGCCCCTGCTTTTGCTCAGAGATAATGAAATGAGAATTTTAAAACGTTTAAAGGGAAAATCTGCAGCAGAAATAAGTTTCCCCACACCTCTTGCCCTTCTTTGATGCTTTTACTCTCAGCATAGAAACATTCCTAGGAGTTGCTTATCCTGTGTGTTAGTTGCCCTTTTCTCCTACTTCTCTCTCTCCTTGTCCTCCTCTATTAGTTATAGGTAACAGCAAATTTGGTGAAAGTCCTAGAGATAGCAGTAGTACTTGGAATAGCTCAGGCAATCTTGTTCCTGGGTCCATGTTCTTATTAGATTATGCTATATTAGTTATTCTTTTATTTTGTTACAGTAGTTATATTTTTTTAATATTAGTGGTGCAGAAAATTAGCCTGGAGGGGAGTGCGTGGTGAATTCACTCAGCTATATAAAGCAAGTGTTAGAGGTCTTAGGTTCCTTTTGCAGATGGATTTTTGTCCCAGTATGGAAAAAAAACAATGTATTCTATGTAAACATGAAGTTTGACTTGTACTGGACTGAAAAGGTGCAATCTAACTTAAAATGTATTTTTCATATTTTAAATACTTTTGCTTTAAGAACCTATGGAAATAAGTGGTCACACCTCCGGTATTAAAAAGGCTCTGTGGTGCAGTGAGGATAAACAGATTCTTTCGGCTGATGATAAAACCGTGCGGTGAGTCATTTTTTCTTTCCTAATTTAAGGATTGAAAAGTATTTTACTCTAGAGCTTGCATTTTAAATATTTTTGAGCAACCATTATGAGGAAAAGAATTTAACACTAAAATTTAAGTTGTGTGCAGCTCACCTTGACCTGGAGCTAACCATTTACCGTTCTTTATACACAACAGAATTAAGAAGAAACTTAATTAAAACTACCGACAGCTTTGTAAGTGGACATTACCCTGAGGCTGGGTAAAGGGGGAGGGGAGTCCACGAAGTCCCTACAAATCTATATAAAACTTTGTGTGCTGACATTGGATATACTTTTCTGTGGAAAGATGGCCATTATCAGATTCACAGAAACGGAATGTACAATCCACTGTCAAGAAAATGACTCCATTAGGATTTAAATATCAGTTTCGCTAGGTTGTTTGGAAAATGTATTTAGGTATTAAAGCTGACTTCACTAACAAGCTACCAAATAATCTGACATTGTATAGGAACCTGTTTCTGTCTTCTGTAATTTATGATTTAAAATTAGTATTGTCTTACTGCAGTTCTGATTGGTTTACAGATAAATTGGTTAATCTGTGGATCTAATTATGATTTAAACTTTTTTCTTAATAAGTATCACTGTATTTTTCTTATTCTTTTGTAGCCTTTGGGATCACGCTACTATGACAGAAGTGAAGTCTCTAAATTTTAATATGTCTGTTAGTAGTATGGAATATATTCCGGAGGGAGAGATCTTGGTTATAACTTATGGACGATCTATTGCTTTTCATAGTGCAGTAAGGTATGTACAAGAAATAACCTTCATTTTCTTTTGGGGATAACAAAGGACATATAGAATTCTTAAAAGCTGGAAGGCATATGTAATAGGGAATTAATTCTTTTAAAGACAGATTGTGATCATTGTTATATAATGTGGAGGGAAACATTTCTATCCCCATTTAAAATGCGTGTTTTGTAAGAATTTTGTTTACTTCAATCAGAGGAATCGAAAAGAACCACCAGATTGCTGTTCTAATTAGTGTTGTTCTTTACTTTATAAAACCACTGTGATTGGGCTAGCTGGTGGCTTATGGGTAAGGCAACTGACTCTCACATCGCTGACTGCACAGCTTAAGTTCTGGACTCAGTGGCTTGAAAAACATGCCAGGCATATGTGCGTGTGTACCCAAAATCTACAAAGGAGAGTTGGAGAACGGGTTATGGTGTGACCGTCTTTCATAGAGGGGTGTTTTCTCTTCTCTCTCTCTCTGTACTTTCTGAAGAGCACATGCATCCTCGGACAAGTTAAAGAAGAATATAAGGTCTATACACATACAGCGAATTGACAGTAATAGAATACTGTTGCTATCAAATTGAATAGCTGGGCACCATGCGGCCCTTTTGCATACTATAATCTCAAATCCCACCACAGTTTCAGATTGTTAGTTTACTGAGTATACTGACATTTAAGCCAGCAAGTTGCTATTCCGTGAGCCTGCATGACTAATGTCTAACATTAATTTCTGTGGTTTGTAGTATTTGATAATGGGCATAGGAGGGTGACTATTTTTATATTTGAGGCTTTTTGTGATTTTTTTAGAGTTAAACTGGTAGAGAACTAGTAATGTCTAAGTTGTAATAGATTTTTTAAGAGAAGCTGTTATACATTGATTTATATTATATAACTAACTGTAGTCTCAAATTTAGTCTCAAATATCTTTTACTGCCTGCTTGTAAAAACTAAGATGTTCTTGGGACCAGCAGATGCCATAATGGTTACATTGCTGGACTCCCACATGGCCAAATGCAGTTCAAGTCATGGACCAGTGGCTTGAAACTCACACTGGGTGCGTGTGCATGACTGTCCAAAAATCCCCAGAGGAGAACAGAGAAGAAGAGATTGCAGCATGGCCACTTCCCTCGGGGGCTCATTTTTCATTTTCTGTCTCTCTGTCTCTCCAGCGAGTGCATGTGCCCTATAGCAAAAATCTCACTTATAAACAAAAAACAAAATTAATATGTTCTGAAAACTTTTGTGTATTATGGAATTAAATGTTTATCTTACTACAGAAGTTTAACCCTCAGTAATTGAGAATAACACTACAAATAGTCCTTTATAGTAAAGTAATTAATTGCCTATTGTAAAACCTTTTTCTGTTTGCAAAGATAATGCCTGCTTATTGTAGAAAAATCAAATAATTCAGAATGAAATTTTCTTAAAAGCAAAAATCCCAATATATTATCCATATTGTTCTGATTAGCCAGCATGCTCACTTACAGGAAGAGATTCGCTGCACAGTATGGGTATCCGACCTCTATTAAAATGCCTTTGTGTCCCTGAGATGAGCCCCACCGGGGCACAATGCTCTTCTAAAATTTTTTTCCCCCTGTAAGGGCATGTGTGCCCACTGGAGTGAGACAGAGAAAGAGAAAGTGAGGAACCACGCTCTCTTCGCCCCTGGGGAGGTGGCCACACCACCACCTCTTCTTTTCCAGTCTCCTCTAGGGATTCTGGGCATGTTCCTGCGCGCACACACACGTGCACACACGCACGCACATATGCACCTGGCATGTTTTTCAAGGTGCTGGGTATGAGACCTGAACCATAGACTAGGCCATGTGGGATCCAGTGCTTTAACCACCGTGCCACCTTCTGGCCCCCTTTTGAAGTTTGCTAACATCTAGAATTTTTTAATTTCACTGTTTATAATTGACTGATTATTTAATTATTCATTAGGTTTCAGAATTTAGGAAAGCTTAAATATATAGCTAGTTAGTTACTTATATTATTTGTACAGTATTTGAAATTTGTAATTATTTATTTATTTATTTTAGTTTGGACCCAATTAAATCCTTTGAAGCTCCTGCAACCATCAATTCTGCATCTCTTCATCCTGAGAAAGAATTTCTAGTGGCAGGTGGTGAAGATTTTAAACTTTACAAGTATGATTATAATAGTGGAGAAGAATTAGGTGAGTTGTTGTCTTCCTCCCTAAATGTGATGTAGTTACCTTTATTTCAGGTTTTATATTCAAGTAATTAACACCTCATTTATGTAGATAACATGTTGAAAGTACATTTTCAGGACCAGCAGGTATTGTGTTGGTTAAGCTGCTGGATTTCCACATGACGGACTGCTGTTTAAATCCTAGATCTGGTAGCTTAAAAATCATGCCACGTGTGTGTGTGTGTGCATGCCCAAAATCCTGAGAGGAGAATAGAGGAGAAGGGACTGTAGCGTGGCCATTCCCCTGAGGGGGGGGGGGTGGTGAGTTCTCACTTTCTCTTTCTCTGGAGAGCACATGGGCCCTATAGCAAAAAACTTATTAAAAAAAAAAGTAAATTTTCATTCAGCTGAAGCTTGATGCTTGCAAGTGAAAAAGTAAAGGAATTTTATTCATTTTGGATAAAAATTTTTATATTTATGCTGAAATCCAGTTTTACCACTTTCTTTTAAGTGAAGTTCACCGTGACGCTGGTGTTCTGTACTACAGTGCAGTGATATTTCAGGCTGTATTGAGGGCAGGGTATCAATCTTACACAAAAGCCACATATTACATAGATGGAAGGAGGTTTGTGCTTTCTAAAGTAACGTGCAGGGGTGTAACTCCCATCTTTTTGGCTCTGGAGAGAATAGTGTGTGGTGCAGGGGAACCACGATAGCATATTAGAGAGATATCTTTAGGAATCTAAATTGGAATGTTTTTTGTTTTTATTTTATGTATTATTTTTTTGGAGTCTTGAGTTTTGCTTCCATTTTTATGATACAATATATTTAATAAGGGAAAGCCGTATAGCATTAATTGAAGTTAATATACTAACTTTATATTTAATGAATCAGTATTTCACATAGTTATGCATGGTTCTCACCATCATTGGGTTGTAAGGAAAGTTATGATGCATCTTTGCATGAAAAAAAAAAAAAAAACAGAAAAATACATAATGACTTTCCTGATTATCCAGTACTTTTAGCTTTCCCAAATAGTTTCTGTATTTTGTTCATAAAGCATATTTAGGGGCCAGCCTGTGGCCTGGTGGTTAAGGGAGCTGACTGCATACTTCGAGTCCCAGACCTGGTGGCTTGTAAAACACACCAGGTATGTGTTGTACTTGGCCAAACTCCTAAAAAGGAGAGATAGAGGACAAGGTATTGCAGCATGATTATGCCCCACACAGAATAATTATTCCCCACAGGTGGGGCAAGTATACACATCCTCTGGCCAAAAAAAAAAAAAAAGACATTTTTATAGTTATTTTTGCCTGTAAGCTGCCACTTCTTTGTTATTATCTGTGTCTAGCACTCCTAATTTTCCACCCAAAAAAACTAAGCTTGCTAGATTTATACACAAAGAACAAATGACAATTTTGTTTTGTTTCTTGGGGAAAACTGGTTGATTTGGATTGCATTAATGAAACCTTGGTGGATGGACCTTTTGGAATCCATTTTAATTGCCTGTGGTTCACTCTTTTTTTTTTCTTCTTTTTTTCTTTTTTTCTTTTTTTTATTTTTATTTATTTATTTATTTATTTTTATTACATTGAATTACATATAACTTTACAGTGTATTACATTGCTTTTTCAAAAGGGAATGCCATGCATGTCAGTCAGTACAGAGACATTAATCTCCCCGCTTCAACATTCAATATCTTTCCTATGTTTCCCCCAATCATTATTATTATTATTCTAATTATTTTTTATGATAAACATGATTTTTTTTTTTTTCCAATTATCAGATCATAAAGTTCCCAACAATAGGGAACGTAGACTCCACTCAGGGCTGGACCAAGGGTGGGTCTCGTGCAGCCCCACAAATGTAGGTGAATCTCCATGGAACACAGTTTCGGGAACGCAGCTCAGGAAAGCAGAGACGGCCATCAGCTGATGCGGCACGCGGGGCAGACCCCGGCCACAGCCCGCAGGGCAGAGCCCCGGCCACGGCCCGCAGGGCAGACCCCGGCCACGGCACACGGGGGCAGAGCCCTGGTCGGGCCGGACCTCCGGATAGGGCACACAGAGCAGAGCCCCGGCCACGGCACGCGGGACAGAGCCCCGGCCACGGCATGCGGGGAAGCCTGTGGTTCACTCTTTATTGCTGTAATATGTGACCTATAAAAATTATTTTTATTTAATGTTTTCAAATTACAATATTTAACTTGAATTTTTTTTATTTTTTTATTTTTTTTTTTTTTTATAATCTGACCAGAGAGTAACAGTGTGAGAGAGAGAGAAAGGAAGTAAGAGAAAGTAAGCCACTAGGTCCAGGCTTTGAACTGGGTTCAGCCACATGGGAGTCCAGTGCCCTTAACCACCATGCCACCTGCCAGCCTCTGTTTTATTCTTTTCTAAGATGGGCGAATAGAATTTGATCCAAGGTCATTGTTAGAGAATACTAGGCCTTACATTCTCATTCTAAATTCTCATGTACTTTCTTTTTTTTTTTTTTGGAGAGGTTTTTGCTATAGGGCGCGTGCGCTCACCAGACAGACAGAGACAGACAGAGAGACAGAAAGCGAGAAATCACCCCCAGGGGGGATGGCCACGCCACAATCCCTTCTCCTCCGTTCTCCTCTCGGGATCTTGGGCATGCATGCACACGCACCCGGCGTGAGTTTAAGCCACCAGGTCCAGGACTCGAACCGCGGTCGACTACGTGGGAGTCCAGCGACATAGCCATTACGCTAACTGCTGGTCCCTCTCATGTACTTTCTACTCAACTTTTTTATGGGAGGCAGAACAGTAACATCGTTTCAGTAAGGAACTTTGAAAACTGACAAAGCGATGAAGCATTTAAAAGTAAATAGGATTCATAAATAATGACATAATTTAAACTCTACTTTGTGCACTGTCTCATTGCGATCCATAGATTAAGATTTAATTGACAGATCAGTAGTGATCCCATATCTTAATGTGACAAGAGTGTTTAGTTTATAGATAGCTGATAGGAAATTGAGGCAGAGTTTATGAAGAGCTCCATCTGGTGGCTCCCTATAATCATAATAAGAATTGGTTCCCTGGTAAATAGGCAGCGAGTTTAGGAATAGATATGGAGATTGGGGATTGAACTGAGAGAATTTAGATCTACTTTCTGTAGAGTTTATGGGGTTTTCATTTACTCTTCGTCATCTATCTGTAATGGGACATGAAGTCTTTCTTTTTTAAAGAGGCAGTTTGAAACTATAAAGGGTGACAGATTTGGAAAGGGATATCTTATAGAGAAATAGTAAGTAAGACATACCACTTTGTGATGAAAATTACTTTATTTCTAATTTTGAATAGGTGTTTGTATTTTCCCTTAAGACATTTGTATCTCCCCAGTATTGTGAACAGTATTTTCTTAAGAATGTCAATACTTAATAGTTTAGTAGTAGATTATCTAACAGCCCTCTTCTTGCTGTTCAGAATCCTACAAAGGACACTTTGGTCCTATTCACTGTGTGCGATTTAGTCCTGATGGGGAACTGTATGCCAGTGGTTCTGAAGATGGAACTCTGAGACTATGGCAGACTGTAGTGGGAAAGACATACGGCCTTTGGAAATGTGTGCTTCCTGGTAAGAACTTTTATTCTGTGTTACTGGATGAAAATTTATGATTTTGTGTCATTCTTTAGCACTGATTTTATTTTAATGTTTCTTTCTTCTCTGGATTTATAATTATATAATATTGTTTAAGCGGTGAGATGCCTGTGATTATAAATTGGACACTGATCTTTTGTTTGTTTATATTTTTAGCTGTGCAGTCTGTTCTGTCTTTAAATTTTTATACTAGCTCATTTGGTGAATGGAATGGACCTAATTTACAATTTGAGATAGAGCACTTCAAAGAATATACAAGGGAATATATATAATCTCTGAATAGTGTTACTCACTTATCTTTACTGATAGATTTAAAAAAAAAATTTTTTTTAAAGGCTTTTGCCATAGGGCAGGTGGACTCGCTGGAGAAACACAGAGGCAGGGAAAGAGGGAAAGTGAGAAATCACCACAACCACCTGTCTGCAGACGGGATGGCCATGCTGTAGTCCTTTCTCCATTCTCCTCGCAGGATTTTAGATACATAGGCACGTGTGCCTGTTGTGATTTTCAAGCTCCCAGGTCCGGGATTCGAACTGTGGTCAGCCTTGGGGTAGTCCAGTGCCTTACCTACCACATCACCTGCTGGCCTCAGTAGACATAGTTTTAATTAAAAAAAAAAAAAAAAAAGGCTGCAGATCCCAAAGTAGTTGTAATATGAACTAAAAGTAATTTTTGAAGAAAGATTTACTGTTTTAGAATTATATCCTATAGTGGAGTTGTTCCTATCATGTTTTGTGGCTCATTGCTAGGAATAGTCCTACCTTACTCTTACTAAATACTAGAAATTACTCGTAATAGTGTAATTCACATATTGATCATCATTGCTTTTCTTTCCATAGAAGAAGATAGTGGTGAGCTGGCAAAGCCAAAGATCGGTTTTCCAGAGACAACAGAGGAGGAGCTAGGTAAATACTAATTAACTGACTTTTGTAAGAGTCCTAGGGGTGGTTAAAATTGAAGTATTACATTAGTTTTACTCATTGAAAGAAATTTATTAACTATTACCATATTTAAATAATGTGAAGTTTAAATATTTATGTATATGTATTTATAAATGGAACAGTTAAATACCTGCTGCATAGTAGTAGGTATTGAGGTGTAGTGTGGACATGATTGCTGTGGTTACTCTGAATTCAGAGTCTAACTTAGACAGATGTTGAAACAAACAAATTCTGCTCATGCTTGAATGACATAGGGTTAAGAGGCACCAATACCCATCCCCTGTTGAAAATTTGCATATAACTTTTTAAGATTTTTGCCATGAGGTGGGTACGTTCGCTGGAATGGGACAAAGAGAGGAGGGAAGTGAGAACTCACCCTCCACAGGGAATAGCTGTGCTTGTATATAACTTTTGACTCTCCAAAAACTTAACTACTTAAGTAGCCTACTGTTGACTGGAAGCCTTACTGATCATATAAATGGGTGATTAACATACATTTTGTATGTTATATCAATAAACTAAACTAGAGAAAGAAAATCATTTTTAAGGAAGAGAAAATACATTTACAGTACTGTATACTGTGAGTTTATGTCATTTATTTACCAGAAGAGTCATCTATCTGCTAATTTCCACATCAGTATTGTCTTAAAATTGCACAAAACAGATATATGTATTACCAGCACTGGACATCATAAAGGAAACAATAACGTGAAAATTCATATTTATTTACAGCATAACAATTTGTACATTGATAATGAAGAAGCAGCAGTGTGATCACTTTATGGAAGCCTAGTGCAGTAGTTCTGATTGTTTTATGATAGCCTGGTCTGCATACTAATGAACAGATCTTTACAAGATTTTTATGGCCTACAGTATTACTTATAGTCGTGCTCATAATCTAGTGTTGGAAATGTTGCAGTTTTTAAAAACCACTTACCTGTTATGATAGTCTAATGTGCAATTTCTCCAATTACTAGAGCACTAGGGATATATAATTACTTAAAAGCAAAGTTAAAAACCAGTAACATATTAAAATTTAGTATAGAGGTGAATTGTTCACCCAGAGATGATTAACATCACACTGCACTTTAAAGGACACTTGAACTCACCAAAATGGTGCCGGGAGATAGCTACCAAGTTCCCGCAGTACCTAACTTTATGCAGTTTTTTGATGTTGTTGAGGTTTTTGCCATAGGGCATGTGCACTCACCAGAGAGACAGACAGATAGTCAGAGGGAAAGTGAGAAATCACCCCTCAGGGGAGATGGCCACATTGAAACCCTTTTTCTCCCAGAATTTTGGGCATGAATGCATATGCGTCCAGTGTGAGTTTCAAGCCTCCAGGTCTGGGATTTGAACTGCTGTCAGCCATGTGGGAGTCCAGTGCTGTACCATACTTCTCATCTGCTGGAGCTGCAGTTATGACTTTAGTACCATGTCTTTGCATTTGTAGTTTATTTATTGGAAAAAGTGTATGGATAATTGGACCTACACAGCTCTGACCCATGTTATGCTGGGGCCAGCTGCATTACACTTGCAAGGGGAATCAGGGAAAGCTTCTCGGAAGAGTAACATTTAAACTATAACCCAAAGATGAGCAGTAGTGATTCAGGTAAGGTTATGAGATGGGGTGTTGGTAGAGACAGGATAGAAGAGTTCACAGCAGGGAAGAATCTGTATTGACTAAGGCACAGAAGTCAAAGGAGTGCCCTGGATGAGGAATTAGAACTTCCCTGTGCTGGGACCAGCAGATGGCGTAATGGTTATGTCGCTAGACGCCCACATAGTCCACTGAAGTTTGAGTTCCAAACCTGGCGGCTTAAAACTCACACTGGCGCATGTGCACGTGTGCTCAGAGGAGAATGGAGGAAAAGGGATTGCAGTGTGGCTATCTCCCCCAACCCCCAGGGGTGATTTCTCGCTTTCTGTCTGTCTTTCCAGCGAGCACACACACCCTTTAGCAAAAATCTCTCTTAAAAAAAAAAAGACCATCACTGTTCTTTCAGCTTAAAGAGCAATAGCAGTGTGAGGCTGGAGAAGTTAGATCATTTAGGGCCTCCTTTGCTGTATTAGGATGTGGAGAGGAATACAGTCAGGCACCTCATAACAGTGTTAAGTATCCCTGTTGTAAAGCAACACGTGACTGTACTAAGAGCACTAAGAAACCTATGAATTTTCAGCAGAAGAATAATAATAAATTCAGATTTAAGTTTTTAAAGATTTTCCTGGTTGCCGTGGGTACAGAACTTTAGGCTGAGGACAAGATTAAGTAGATCAGTTTGAAGGTATAGTCTAGAGGAGCAATCGTGATCATGTGGTTTTGAATACGGAATGTCAGTAAGAACTGAAAAAGATCAGATGGAGGGACCGGCAGTTAGCGTAATGGCTATGTCGCTGGACTCCCACGTAGTCGACCGCGGTTCGAGTCTCAGACCCGGTGGCTTAAACTCACGCCGGGCATGTGTGCGTGCGTGCCCAAGATCCCGAGAGGAGAATGGAGGAGAAGGGGTTGCGGTGTGGCCATCCCCCCGGGGGGTGATTTCTTGCTTTCTATCTCTCTGTTTCTCTCTGTCTGGCGAGCGCACGGGCCCTATAGCAAAAACCTCTCCAAAAAAAAAAAAAAGAAAGATCAGATGGAGTTGAAACTCTTTAGTGGTAGATTTGGTAAGACTTGGTAATTTTATTAACTTGCTGAATGGGAGCATAATAAGGAAAATCATAGATTGTTGACGTGAGAAGCTTGAGTGTGATTAGAAAGGGGTTTGCCGTTTTCCATAGTTCCCTTTTACCTGCTCTTTATTTTGTTTTCTGTTTCTGTTACCTGTAGTCAACTGTGGTTTGAAAATAGATAAACATGGTATAGTAGAGTATTTTGAGAGAGACTGACCTTATTCACGTAACTTCTGTTAAAGTATATTGATAAAAATTATTCTATAACATTTTATTAGTTTCTGTTAATCTCTTACTGTGTAATTTATAAATTAAAACTATCTCATGAGTATTACGTATAGGAAGGAACATGGCCTGTGTGTATTTATGGTTCTGTACTACCCAGGCACCCATTGGGGACCTCAGGGTGTAGTTCCCATGTATAAAGACGACTACTGTAACCAATTAGTTTTCCTTTTTTTTTTAATTGTTAAATAGCTCCTCACAGAAACTTATTATTGGTTAGTGTTTTGATTTGGATAGCATTAAATACTGGGATTTGAATCAGTAAAGGAGAGGGCCAGGTTGTTCAAAGACACAACTTTAATTCAGTGTTTATTAGGTAGCTGGAATAATTGGAAATTTAGCCCCGAGAAGTGACTCTTAAAGGTCAAAGTATGTTGTAAAAGAGTTTGCTGAGTAGAATACATAATTCTTTCTTCACTGCTTTTTCAGTGGTATGACTCTTAGTCATTGACGTCATGCATGGTGTTTTCTTCCCCTCCCCACCACAGAATGCTTTAAATAAACTGTTTCTTCCATTATGCAGAATTATAGATTTGTTTCCTTCTTGATTAAATTAACTGATGTGATTTTCTGTTTTTTAATTGTAGAAGAAATTGCTTCAGAGAATTCAGATTCCATCTATTCTTCAACTCCAGAAGTGAAGGCCTGAGCATCAGGCATATGCCACAGACAGTACACAACATATGGACTGAAATGAGCAAGCAGAATAAAGCGTCAGCCTTGCAGAGTTACTCTCTGCTTAAGGCAAACACGGCAGTAAATAATAAGGAATATGAATTAGCTCCAGTACTGGAATAACTAACTTGGTATTACCTGTAAGTGAAAACTGCAGAGTATCGGGTGAAGGCAGGTGGAGTTCTGCTCTTGTAGTACAGCGGCCTCTTGTCTTTTTAATGAATATGTGCAAGCCAACATCCAATTTCTCTTATTACAATTAGATTTCTTGTAGCTCTTTATGTTATTATGGAGAAGAAAAATATATTGGCTTATTTTTCTGACTTTTCCCTTTAAAGGAGAAAGCCTTTTTTTCTTTAGTTGTAAAGAAGAGGGAATACATGATAAAGTAACTGGTTTGATTTCTCTTTCATTGTACACTGCTTCTGAACATCTAATTGTTTTTAGTTGTCTAAATAAATGCCTCTAAAACAAAATAATGTTTGTTTCTTTGGAAAGAACTAATAGATTTGAGTTTTATACATGAAAATAGCTGATAAGTTTATCTGTGTCGTAACCATAGCAAAAGACAGCTTGATTTAAAAATCTAATAATGGAGTTCAGTTTCTTTTACTGAATGTTTGAAGTCTTCATGTCCTTTACAGGAGTTTACATTTACCTCTCCTCTCAAATTGGATGGAAGTGTTTGACCTACCTTTTTAAATGATCAACTTAAATGATGCAGGCTTTTTTTTTTTGAGAGGTTTTCGCTATAGGGCGCGTGCGCTCGTCAGACAGACAGAGAGAGACATAGAGAGACAGAAAGCAAGAAATCACCCTCCAGAGGGGACGGTCATGCCGCAATCCCTTCTCCTCCATTCTCCTCTCGGGATCTTGGGCACGCACGCACACGCGCCCGGCGTGAGTTTTAAGCCACCGGGTCTGGGACACGAACCGCGGTCGACTACGTGGGAGTCCAGCGACATAGCCATTACACTAACTGTTGGTCCCATGCATGCTTTTGATAAGGGAAAAATACAACTAGAATTAGCAGAAAAGTGGTAGGAAAAATATCCCAGCATACCCCAAAATACTACTAAAATTGAATTACCTTTTTTTTTTTTTTTTTGAGAGGTTTTCGCTATAGGGCGCGTGCACTCGCCAGACAGAGACAGAGAGACAGAAAGCGAGAAATCACCCCCCAGGGGGGATGGCTATGCTGCAATCCCTTCTCCTCCATTGTCCTCTCAGGATCTTGGGCATGCACGCACATGCACCCGGCGTGAGTTTTAAGCCACCAGGTCTGGGACGTGAACCGCAGTTGACTACGTGGGAATCCAGCGACATAGCCATTACGCTAACTGCTGGTCCCAAAATTGAATTAGCTTTAATACACATTAGTACACTTCTGTGTATATGCAGATAGAAATGATTTTCATGAAAATGGCAAAACAGTAGACCTTCAGTGTTTTAAGAAGTATCAGATTTTATTTTACCGTATCTTTTAAGCTTGGGTGGCATTCAAAATACCTTTTCACCAACCTAATAAATTGAATCAACTGAATTTAGACTTGTAGTTTTGTTTATTTTTTTAAATACGGAGGGGAGGTCCAGCCACTGTAGCATTCATTGCTAAGGTGCTGAACTTCGAGGCTGGAACCACATGGGAAGCCCAGGTTCAATTTCCAGTCCAAGCTAAAGTCTGGGTGCAAAGGTGTGAAACTTTGGTCCACCAGCCCCTGCTGAGTCAGGAAGAGTATAACAAAGTAAGCTACATTACTGTTTTTTTAGTAATTTAGAAATACTGTACTTCAGATCAATGAAGAACTTTCTGCCAATTTGCTTTCTCTTTTGATTGATCTTGTCAATAACCTTGATAACCAACCGAAGAATAAACTTAATTTTTGAAGATTTGTGATAACCAGAAGAAGCACTGTAGGCTATGACAGTCTTACAGGTTTAAGAGAAGTATCATGGGGGAACAGACTGATGGCATAAGATCTCACAGAGTGGTTGTGGATTCACGTCAGCTTCCTACTTGGCCTGAACCTCCATCTTTCAGCTGTATTGACAGCACCAAGAGATGTCAGTCATTAGTCTAACATCCTAAATAAAGTTAGCCACTATAGTGGTAGATTCCTACACGGTTTTATTTCAACAAAAGTTTCCAGTATTTACTAAAATTGCAGTTGCTAAAATCTCCTGTGCCCTCCAGATTTCTAATCTAGTGGTCAGTTTTCTGTCCTCACCTTACTAAATCCTTAGCACCATTAAGTAATTGTCCACTTCCTTGCTTATTTTCCTCTGGGAAGCCACGGTACTGGGTTTCCTTAACCTTACTTACCGCTTCTATATTGGCCAGTTCCTCTTTTTACTTCTTGACCTTAGATCTGGACTGTCCTCCTCCTTTCAGCCCTTTCTAAAGAAAAGAGTCAGTACTGGAACCTTCCAAAACTTATACCCAGCCTGCCCTGTGAGCACCAGTTTAATGGTGTCATTGAATGTTTCACCTTAACCTTTAATAGACATCTCAGACTTTACCTAACATGACTTTTGATTTTTGAACCAGACCTGTTCCTCTGTCAACTTATTCCCCTTTCCTGTAACTAGTGCTGTTATATACTCCACTCAGTAAACTAAAAAGACGTGAATGTTTCTGACACCATTCTCTCACCTCCACATCTACTCTCTGAGCAAGTCCTGTGGAATCTTCGGAGTCTGTTTTCCCGCTTCTCCACTGTCACCACCACAGCTCAAGCTACCTTTGTTTCCTGCTTGGACTATTGCTGTGCCTTCTTCACTGCTCCCTTTCATCCCAACACCCCCCAGCCCTCTCTCCATCTGTTCTCTATGCAATAGGAAAGGTCATTGCTTCAGGATTCGAAGAGACCAGGTGACTGCCCTGTTCAAATCTCTAATGGCTTCCTGTTCTACCAGATTTGGGGGATGACTTGGCCTCTGCTGCATCTGTGACTTCATATTTCCCTTTGTGTGCTGCTCTAGTCAGAGGCCCTTCGACTTGGTATTTCTGCTACCTCCCCTGATCTACAGTAAATGTTTGGCTCACCTTTTCTTGCGACTCAGTTTTCTAGCCTTTGTGTATCCTTTTCTTGTCATGAGCTGTTTGTCCTCCTTTATTCATTGCTCTTAACACTGAAATTAGCTTGTGGGTTTTCTTTTTTCTGTTTCCCAGAGGACATGTGTGCTAGCCAGAAACAGGAAGAGAAAGCACCCCCCCAATGGAATATGGTCACAACACAATCCCCTTACCTGCATTTCTCCATCCTGTCAGGGCTTGGCGCCTTGGTGCCCCACATGTATTTCGAGTAATTGGAGCCATGATTTGAACCAATTGGTCAGCCGTGTGGATCCTGCTCCTTTAACCTCTAGGCCATGGGGACAGCCCTTGTATCTTTTGTGTCTTGTATTATTTTATCTTTACCTATCCCTTTGCCTAGAAAGGGGATTATATGTCATGTTTGAGAGTTACTGAAACGAGCCCCAGATCATAGCAGACCAGGAAGACTATTTTCTTTTTTTAAAAAGAATTATGTATTTAATTTTATTTGTTATCATTAATTATGTTTTAATTTGACCAGAGAGAGAAAGAGGGGGAAAGTGAGAAAGCAAGCTGCTGGGTTCAGGACTCAAACTGAGTCAGCCATGTGGGACTCCAGCGTCTCAACCACCATGCCACCTGCTGGCCCCAGGAAGACTATTTTCTAGTTATGCAACATGGAGAATACCCATCTGCAAGTGAGACAGGAACCTGTTCAACTCCTTGCCTATCCAGTGTTGTACAACCTACGTGTGAGACTCTGAGTCACTGTGTCCAGGTTGTGTGATGCGGTCTCATCTCTGCCTGCTCTGCTGCCCATCTCATTCATCCTTGGAGGGGGCCTTTTTGCTAATAGGTCATACTATCCCACCTCATATTAGTCATTTACCTTCTTAGGAATCATTACTTATCAGTTTCAGTGTCATCCAGAGGCTTCTTCCAGGAAACCAGGATTGAGTATAGTCAGTCAATTGTCTTCAGAGTATTTTTCATGTCAGTCAGTAAAGTTCAACACATTCTTTTTAATGGCTATAAAATAGCTAGTAAAGATGAACCATAATTTATAATAACTTAGAGGTTCCATTTTTTAGAGGTTGCTTAAATTCAATAGAAACATTAATTCCTTTGCCTTTTCTTCTTTGAGACCAAGGTGGGGATAGGGAAAAATGGGCATACTTTTTCAGAAGAGACTGACAACAAAGGGCATTGAAAAAGACCCAGGGAAAACGTTTCTCTACTAAATACCTCACTTATATTTTTCATCTAGAAGATTAACATTTTAAAATAAAAAATGGTTCCTACCGGATTATTATATACTGGGCCTATTCTCTTACACTAGGGGAATACTTGAAAAAAATGAATAGAGCAAGAGCATTCTCAAATAGAAGGAGGTTTAGCTTGTCTTTGTTCATCTGTAGGAATGTTCAATGCCAGTGTGCCATGATGTCACCTAGACCAGTATGGCTTTAGATCAATAGAGTTCCTGGAGAAACATTACATCTAGGGAACCAGCAGTTAGCGTAATGGCTATGTCGCTGGACTCCCACGTAGTCGACCGCGGTTCGCGTCTCGGACCCGGTGGCTTACAACTCACGCCGGGCGCATGTGCGTGCGTGCCCAAGATCCCGAGAGGAGAATGGAGGAGAAGGGATTGCGGCGTGACCATCCCCCCTGGGGGGTGATTTCTCGCTTTCTGTCTCTCTGTCTCTCTCTGTCTGTCTGGCGAGCGCACGCGCCCTATAGCGAAAAACCTCTCCAAAAAAAAAAAAAAAAAAAACATTACACCTAATAACTTTCCCCATGGAAATAAGTCCTGTGTGTCTAAATCACAGCTAATGGACAATAATATTACTTTAGGAATTGAATGACTTTAATAAGAAAATTGAGCCTCATCAAGTGGAAAATAATTTTAGCATAAAGATGAGTTTGAAAATAATATGTATTAAGTGTCTCCTGTTGTTTTTTTCCCCTAGAATTATTTAATTTTATTCATTTTTTATTCTTTTTTTTTTCTTTTTTGGAGAGGTTTTTGCTATAGGGTGTGTGTGTTCGCCAGAAAGAGAGACAGAAAGCAAGAAATTACCCCCCAGGGGGGATGACTACACCACAATCCCTTCTCCATTCTCCTCTCGGGATCTTGGGCACGCACGCACACACACCCGGCATGAGTGACTTGAACTGCGATCGACTACATGGGAGTCCAGCGACACAGCCATTACGCTAACTGCTGGTCCCCATTTTTTTATTTGACGAGAGAGAGAGAAAGTGAGAAAGCAAGCTGCCAGTTCTGGGACACGAATTGTGGTTGGCCATGTGGAAATCCAGCGCCTCAACCACCATGCCACCTGCCAACCCTTCTGCTGGGTTTTTATGTTAAAACATTTGTTACTTGGGCTGGGCTTGTACCTTACTAGTCAAGGGAGCTGGACCTCCGTTTGAATCCTGGACCTTGCAGCTTGAAAAATACACAGGCATGCCTCCGAACCGGACAGAATGGAGAAATGAAGGAGGAAGGACTGTGGTGTGACTGTACCCCATTGAGAGGTTGCTTCCTCGCTGTTTTCCTCTGCCTCTGGCAAGTGCATTTGACCATTTACAAATTAAAAAAATATATATGTTACTTTTAAATCTTTTCCAATGAAGTAATAATATGAGAGAAATTGAAATTAATCTACAAATTTATTTAGGGCAAAAAAATTTGAAATCCACAAGTGTTTTTTTAGATGTATATTCCATGACCTTGTCAAAGACTTCCAGAGAAGTCCAGTGGTTCTAGTAAGTAGGGCTACAAAAAACAATAAATTGTGCGTGGTCTGTAGAGTTTACATTGCCTGTTTTTTGTTTTGTGTTGTTTTAAAGTTTTTTGTCTTAAGGCACGTGTGCTCACCAGAGAATAGATAGATACAGAGAAAGGCAAAGTGAAAAATCACCCGTGGAGGGATGGCCACACTGCAGTCCCTTCTCTTCCATTCTCCTCTCAGGATTTTGGGCACACATGCACATGTGCCCCGCGTGATTCAAGCCCCCAGGTCTAGGACAGCAGTCAGGCATATGGGAGTTAAACACCTTAACTACTGCACCACCTGCTGGCCCCTACATGGCCTGGGTTTTGCCATTCTCTGGTCTTTACAGGTTAATCTCACTGAGCCTCAGTTTCTCTCTCTGAACATACTTTTCACACTTAGATTTTTTTAAGGGAAGTACCATCTCATACTTTATTTTTTTTTAATGTCAAGCAGTTGATGTAATGGGTTTTACTCATAGGAAGCACTTGATATTAACTAGGATTATGTATTCTATCAGTGATTCCTGAAGTTTGGGATTTTGTGGCCAGGAGAAGTAAAAGAAAGGTGGGGAGCAAGAAAGAATGGTGAGCTGCTTATCTTGCCAATTGAGGCTGTTAAAAATTATCTACTACCACAGTCTTGGTAAAAGAAAGGGCAATTTAAAATTCAAGTTGCTAGTGAACATTATAGTCTCAGAATGAAGGACTGTTCTTTTAATTGAATAAATTTAGCTCTGTAAAAAACTCAATATAATTCTTATTTTTCTTATTTTACCATGAACAAGGAATTAAATGTCTTATAAGTCTCATTCCAGTTCTGAAATACTTTGACTCTAATGTTCTTTTTCTTTTATGAGAGAGATGTTTTGCTGTAGGTGCATGTGCTCACCAGAGAGACAAAGACAGAGAATGCAACAAGTCCCCCCCACCCCCCCCCCCCCCCAGGGAGAAAGGCAATGCTGAAATCCCTTCTTCTCTTGATTTTGGGCCCTCACAGGTACCCGGCATGAGTTTCTAGCCTCCAGGTCTGGGACTCAAACCATGGTGGGACACATGGGAGTCCAGCGCCTTAACCCCACGCCACTTGATGGCCCCAGGATTCCATCTTTTTTTTTTTCCTGAGCTAGGATCTCACAATGTTGGCCAGGCTGGCCTTGAACACTCAATCCTCCTGCTTCAGCCTCCCAAGGGAGCTGGGACTATAAGCACATGCCACCATGCCTGTTTTTTTGTGTTTTAGATTGTTGCCATACGGCATGTGCACTTAACCAGTCAGAGACAGAGGAAAAGTGAGAAATCACCTCCTGGGAGGATAGCCATGCTATAGTCCCTTTTCCATTCCTTCTGCTACAGTCTCTTCTCAAGATTTTGGGTACATATTTACACATGCTGGGCATGTTTTTCAAACCACCGGGTCTGAGACTCAAACGAGGGAGTCAATTCTGTGGACTCCAGCTCCTTAAACACTATGCCACTTGCTGGCCTTGATTCTTAATATCTTACTCCACTAGTCCTCCTGTTTCTGACCTAGCAATACTAGCCAACAATCAGTAGTCTATGTGGTTATTTACCTAATGAATCTGTGAATAGTTGCTCTTAGAGGTAGAGTTAGAGACAACATCAAACGAAATTGGATGGGTAAAATGATAGGCTCTATAAGAAAAGTAGCACAGACAGCAAGATATGTTCATTCATCTGACAAATATTCACAGCTTACAAAGGTCAAATTCTCTACACTAGATGCCAGGCACGTGATGAACAGAACACAAATAGTTCATGCCCTTTGGAATTTAACATTTGGATTATTTCTATCTTCTATGTCAGGTAAGTTATTAGAAGCTTCATATTACATGTTTCTAGAGATATAACTTTAACTGGAGAGGAGTAGGAGGCAAGTTAAGTGGCAACTTAAAATTTATATTCAAAGACATCTATAAACAGGAATGGGATGCACAGTTTACACAGATACAAATAATAGTTTAAAAGACAATTTTACACTGGTACCAGTAAAATTTTTAAGAACCAGTTTGGGCTATGGCTCCAGATTGGCATGTGTAATTTATTTCCTTTATTCTGGGGGCTCTTTAGTTTGTAGAAACATCATTTGAGGGAAATTGTCAAAAATACAGATTCTGGAGTCCTAGAGATTCTGACTCAGTAGGGCTATGGTGAAACCTAGAATCTACTTTGGTTAAAGCTCTGGGGCGATTCCAACGTAGTGGGCTATAGATCTTTCCTTGTGAGATCTTGCCTTAAGGCAGAAGTTTCAGGAGCCTATAAATTTGAAAGGGACTTCCACAAGCACAACTTGGAAACATTTCTTCATTAAAGAAACTCATTATTTTGCATACTATCCCTGCTATCTCTCTGAATGCTGCCAATTTAACACACTTTTAAACTGCAGAGATTAATTCTAGATTAGAACTAACTAGGTTACTGTGTGAAGGCCAGTTTTAGAAAAAGTCCTCAAGAAATTCTTGGCAGATATATTGCCAAAATGTTTGCTTTAGGATGCTTCCCAATTCTATTTTTTTCTCCAGAATTAAAATATCACAGTCTCAGGACCAGCAGTTCGCGTCCCGGACCCGGTGGCTTAAAACTCACGCCAGGCGAGTATGCGTGCATGCCCAAGATCCCAAGAGGAGAATGGAGGAGAAGGGATTGCGGCGTGGCCATACCCCCTTGTGGGGTTATTTCTCGCTTTCTGTCTCTCTGTCTTCCTCTGTCTGTCTGGCGAGCGCACGCGCCCTATAACAAAAACCTCTCCAAAAAAAAAAAATCACAGTCTTTTTTTGTTTGTTTTAATAAATTTATATTACATTTGAATGCGTAATGAATGGCTTGAAGTCTGGTTTGGAGTTTTATTTACTCCCCCCAGAATAGAATCCTATTACTGTTTGTATTTTTTAAAACCTGTCAGTGCTCTTTAGCCAGAGACCACCAGGGACACACCTGTTGTTGGGTTACGTTGGGTTTATTGATTTGCTGTTACCATGAGGAACTGTGCGGTGTCTCAATAAGAGTGTTAGGAATGACATCAGATTTGGGCTTGCGTGAGGTGATTTGTGGAAGGTTGAAACAGCCTTGCTCTCGATTAGATGCTGGCAAAAAGCAATGATAATTCTTTGCTATTAATAGATCATCTTAATTCTTACCCAAAACACAAGAAGAATGGAGTGAGGCTAAAACTAATGGGTAAAGAAGTGACACTCAGTGACCAACAGATGGCGTAATGGCTATGTTGCTGGACTCCAACATGGCTGACAGTGGTTTGAGTCCCAGACCCGGATGCTTGAAACTCAGGACAGGTGCATGTGTCTGTGTGCCCAAAATTCTGAGAGGAGAATAGAGGAGAAGAGATAGGAGTGTGGCCATCCCTCCCCAGGGGGTTGTGATTTGTCATTTTCTGTGTCTCTCTCTGGCGAGTGCATGGATATGAATTGTTTGCTCCCTTTTGTGGTTTGGATGATATTCAGTTTTTCTGTCTTCAGGCATGACCGTGAGTGATCTTGTTTTGGCTGATCCATCATGGTTATGGCCTTTCATCAGTGTTCTGTGAAGTTGTTTATGTTCAAGTTCATGGGGAACATCACTGTCTCATTGTGAGTTCCCGGCCAGCTCTAGACTTTCAGGGCCTGCTTTTCGTTATGGTTTAAATAAAAATAAAGGTAAGTGCTATTATATGTATCAATAGGACCCAGACACATGCAAAATATTTAGTAGTAGTTGTGTGTGGACAAGACTGAAAGTTAGCTCAGATTAGGGAAATAAGACAAAGACTAGGAACCCTTTGATGGAGCAGCAGTAAAATGCGGTGCTTGGAGAGCCTAAATCACAAGGAGTGTTCCAGGTCTGCGTCAGATCAGGAGACCTCTGAGTTTGCGAGGCCTGCCCTTAGGGGCCTGGATCTGAGGCTGGCTGAGACTGAAGGTGCATGGTGGCATTGTGACCCTGTTGGAGGGACTACCTCTTTGTATCTCTTTTTCTGTCTCACCCATGGAAATAATATGTAACTTAAAAAGACAAGGATTACCTTGCCTTTTAGCTTGATAATTGCTGTGTGAACCTGACAATATTATTAACAGCTTCCATTTATTGAGCATCTACTGTGTGCCATGGTGCTCTACACACATAGGAAGGAAAGCTGGAAAAATCACCCCTGGAGGGGATGGCCATCTTGGAATCCCTTTCTCTTCCATTTGCCTCTCGCGATTATTTTGGGAACCCACGAACATACGCTGGTGTTATATTCAAGCTGCCAGGTCAGTGCTGGAAGCACGGGTGACCAAATGGAAATTCAGCTCCTTAACCACCACACCACCTGCTGGCTCAGCATACTTAAATTTTTTTCTATTTACTTCTTTAGGAATGACAGGGTGTCCCTGAGTGATGGTCCTCCAATCCCAGTTGATGGGATTACAGACACACCAGGATTTAAGGTTGGCCCGGGAATCCAGCTGAGTTTCTCTCCCAGTTTATCCAGGGTCTCTGCAGAGTCTACCAGGCTGGGCCCCAGGGAACCCCCTTATTTACTGCCAGAGCTGGGCTGTGAAACCAGGCTTCTCACTCCTCAGGCCTGGCGTTTCGGGCCACGCGGCTGCTGCTCCTGTAGGCTAGGTTGGGAGTCACCGTGTGCTCCGGGCCCTCGATCGCTCTGTTGCCGATCGCTCTGTTGCCTCTCGCGGTCCGGGAACCACGGCTGACATTTCGGTCTGAGGCTGCAGAGCTCGGCACTGGGACGCATCCCGATGGATCGACTCCCTCTCTTTTGTCATTCTAGTTAAAAAAGTTTCTAAGAATGTTTTTATTCAGTGAGCTGGCAACCCAAGTATTTTAAAACTGGGTTTGGCAGGACCTTTCCGGGAGATACGCAGTGCTCCCGGGGTGGAGAGGACGGAGAGAGGGGCGGCAAGCCCTCCTCCCGGAGCAGCGTCAGGCCTGGGCCCCACCACTCCGGCGGCCAAGGTTGTGGCTCCGCCCCGGGACGGGCCTGGGGCGGGGCGCGGGCGGCCGGCGGCGGGAAGGAGGAAGGCGGCGCGGAGGTGGCGGTGCAGACCAGCCCTCGCCATGTCGGCGCACAATCGGGGCACCGAGCTCGGTAAGGCGCCCGCGGCCGCCCCCAGCCCTCTCCAGCGCGCCCTGCCCGGCCAGGACCAGCGCGAGACTCGCCGCCGCCCGGGCCGTTGGGTCCCCGACCGGTTCTCCCGGTGGCCCGGGCGGTGGCAGCGGATGGGCACCAGCCAGCGAGGCCCCGCTGGGAGGCGTGACTCCGGTGCGCGCTGACGCCGCCGGCCTTTGCTCCCCAGCCTGGTGTCGTTCAGGACTCGCGGTTCTTTCTCCTTCTAGTTCTCTCTCGTTGCAAAACAAAACCAGAACTCAAACAGAACCAGATGAAGAC